>CM067089.1:30292712-35292712 GCA_034008185.1 Gorsachius magnificus | reverse complement strand
GTGTAGTGAGGTTGGGGTTGGCCTTTTCTCCCTGGTAACGGGTGATAGGACAAGCGGAAATGGCCTCAAGTTGCGCCAGGGCAGGTTTAGGTTGGACGTTAGAAAAAATTTCTTCACTGAAAGGGTTGTCAAGGATTGGAATGGGCTGCCCAGGGAAGTGTTTGAGTTTAAAAGATGGGTAGACAAGGCGCTTAGGGACAGGGTTTAGTGGTGGGATGGCAGGGTTAGGTTAACGGTTGGACTTGATGATCATAAAGGTCTTTTCCAAACTAAATGATTCTATGATTCTATACCTGAAAATTTTAGGACAATTAAACCTTTTCCTTTATTCTTTCCTACCTGAAAGAATATTGCATTTTGTAACTTGCATACTTAAAAACACGTAGGCTGCTTCATCCCTAAGAAAAAGTCACATTTCATAAAGGCTCTTTGGAAGAATTTAGTCTTTTTCTCTCACTATGTTAATATTAATGATTTCATGGACACCACCATCCCCATTACACTGAGGTCATTTATTTTGCCCCACCCAATGATAGCATACAGATTTTGAAATTCAGAAGTGCTCAGGCTGGAACAGTTTTCTCAGGCCACGGTGTGTTTAAACTATATATATAATATTATCCAGTGATTTTTTTTTTTTAAAAAAAACAACAACACTCTGACACAGATGTTCTGCAAATCAAATTATTTTATGTTTCAGGCCAAGATGACTCAACTACCAGAAGCTGAAAAGGAAAAGATAGCTGAGCAAGTGGCTGACTTCAAAAAAGTCAAGAGTAAGCTTGATGCAGAGATTGAAATATGGGATGATACCAGCAATGACATCATTGTTTTGGCCAAGAGGATGTGTGTGATTATGATGGAGATGACTGACTTCACAAGGTAATTATGCAAAAAAAGCATCTTCATTATTTATGAATGTTGGAGGCCATTGTCATATTGGTGTGGCAGGAAATACTGAGTTTTTAATGTCAGGTGACAGTATGTTTACAAAATTGAGCAGCTAAGCTAATGTTGTTAGCTTTACCACACTGGCGAGCAGTACTGAAATGTTGGAAGGGAGGTGTGAAGTTTTAAACTATGCTCGTCCTTACTTTTTTTCTTTGTCCTCTTTTATTCATTTCGTTGGGGTTTTTACATGTTTTTAGCTCTTCATTTCTGCTCTTAATGAAAGGGAAAAAGTAACAAAATAATCTTGATTTTAAGCTGTAGCTCTGTCTCATGTGTTGTTCTTTCTACTTGTACCATACCATGCTGTCAAGCATAAAACATACTGTACAGAGCATATGTCTGGCAGTACACATTCAGACTCATGCATATTTTATATCACATTACTTGCTGTTGGTTTCATTGGAACTGTATCATGCTGCTGTATGTAGTTATAAAGAATGCAGTGTCCTATATCAGACAGCTTTCAAAGCTGGTATTTCTCTCTGCTGCTGGTATATGTTCTATGATACTTGTATATGGGAAACAATCTTAAGTTTAGGAGCTTTTTTTGCCATGCACTGAATAAATGTTCAGTAAATTTCATCAAATTAATTGTACCAAAGGGGGGTACTGGTGTTTGGGTTTTTTGTCCAACTGGATACTAATGAAATACTTGCCAATAGGTAAGTGAAGCCTTAAAACACAACCGCTCTTGCAAGACACTTCATGTCACATAAATTAAGTCCTTTCATGGAAGATATAAAGAAAAATATAAGTCTCTTGGACAAATTCTTCAGGTGTGTAAATTAAACAGTTGCATAGAGCTGAACCAGCTAACAAAGCTGGGGTCTGGCTTAGGCCTGTTCTGGGGAAGACAGTTGTTGCATTTATCATTTAGCACTTTCCAAAGTCACCTTCATGTGAGAGAGATTTAAAGACCTGCATGTTGAACTCTGCAATCTTTTTAAGAGAATATGATTTGTATTGAGACTCCTGAAAAAGAACATTCTGTGCCCTAAAGTCAGTCTTTACAATTAAAGTCACCTCCCTCACCAAAGTTTTTTAAATTACTAGCTTTAGATTAATCAAGATTAACAAGGCCAGTTCATAGTCTTAGTTTTGCATCGGTGGCTCTCAGTTGAAGACAGCGTAATCTGCAGTTTTGAGTTGGAAGAGCAGCTCTTGTTCAGTGTTGTTGATATCCAGAGAGTCCATGGAGAACTCTGAAATGACTGCAGTAAAATCATAGGATCGTAGAATACCAGCTTGGAAGGTGCCTCAAGGATCATCTGGTCCTCTGGGCAAAAGCACAGTCTAGACAAGATGGCCCAGTACCCTGTCCAGCTGAATCTTAAAAGTGTCCAATGTTGGGGAATCCACCACTTCCCTGGGGAGATTATTCCAATGGCTGATCATTCTCACTGTGAAAAATATTCCTCCTGTGTCCAGTCAGAATCTCCCCAGGAATAACTTGTACCTGTTACCCCCTTGGGGTTTGATCTCTCCAGTCTGTAATTCTAAGTTCTTGGACATGGAAGAAATAAAAGATTCTGACATTTTGCATTTGTTACATCAGAAGCTACTCAGACAAATAGTAAATTTCTGTATTTGAGTCACTTGTTACTTAAGCTGATTTCTGTTTTCCTTCAAATGTATTACCTTGCATTCATTTTTATTTAATCTCAATGAGTGCTTTCCAAAGCTTTAGTTTTTCAAGGTCATCTTGGCATCTTAGTGTGTTTGTGCATGTTTGTATTAACCTGAACTTCTGTGCAACAGTTATATATTAAACTAAAACCAAGTTAATGTTGGTATCAGAATAACTCACTATTCAGACAGAAGGTAATGGGAGTGATGATGGCATAAACTATCGATGCGTATGCCTCAGATCATTAACATAAATACTTAGGATGACTTCAGTGAAGGCCAGTGATTGAGGTAGAGTAACCATCTGAAGTAGCTTATGGCTTAGCTTCCTCACTTGATTATAGAGGCAGATGCCTCTGCTTTTTTTTGTCTTCACAGAAGGGGCCTGCAGAACCTAATTTGAAACAATTCTTACCCTACTGAACATTCATGAGTGTCTCCCTACAGATAGACACTAGGCCAGGCTACTGTGATTTTATGTAACACATATTTTTCCAGCTTTCTTTAAACTATGTATGTGCTACATGACATAAGCTTACTAAAACTTGATGATGAACCTTGCTGTGGTGAGCCATTCTATAAATCATTGTCATGGAAAACTTACACTTGACAGATGGAAAAGTAATTGAGCAGGAGCAGAAATCTATTGTGGGAAGTTTGTAGCAGCTAGCAGCAGCTGCTAATGGATGGTATGAACATGATAATCAGGCCTGTTTATGCGAACTGGTTGTATTGATTACTGGAATCTGTTAAAAATTCTGTAAAAACACCATCATGTTTGCAGTAGTAAGCTTTGGCCCTGACAGGCAGAGGTGGAGGCGGTGGGCAAACAGGCATTTGCTCTGCTGAAAGCGTGGTACCCTACCCCTGTTTGGACTCCACCAGACTTGTTGCAGAATAACATACAAAGTTCCTGCCAGTTTTATTCTGTTGGTTTGACAAAGGTGATTGCTGCTAGAAATGAGAGAATTTGGTAGAGATTTCTTTCCTGAGTTTTACTTTGCTGAAAATGAACCGGTTTGTCATTTTAGTTTCTTGGGGTGGGGGCAGCTACAGTGAATAAGGCAAAAAGAATTGTGAAAGAGAGTGTGAAATTGTACCTGTATTGCCATGGCTTCAACAGCTAAGGCATTCAGCAAAGCTGAGAAACAAACAAGGTATCAGGGGATCTGCTGATGTTTTCTATCTGTCTTCAGCCTGTGGCTGCAGCCCCACTTCTGTCTTTCTCATGAAATACTATCTTGGCTTGGCTAGCTTCCCCAGTGGTTGACCAGAAACCTGTATTTCTCCCTCTGGCCTTATGCAGAAATGAGCAAAGCCTGGCAGTCAGTTCCCTTGTGCCTGTTGCTTATCATCCTCCTCTGAGTATGCTGGAGAGGTGCTTTGTCACTTCTCTGTTCATAGAGGCTAGGGGTTTTCAGAGCACCTTATTGGGTCAGGATCTAGCCAAAGTGCGTATCTGCATCTCCTTCAAATACCTGCTGTGCAGAACTGTACCCAATAGGGTTTGTTTGTGTTTCTGATACCTTAGGGATTCACTCAAGATAGCAGGACATGCATAAATGGAGCAGGATTTTTCTTTCCTATTGCCACAGCAGAACATGCATAAATGGAGCAGGATTTTTCTTTCCTATTGCCACAGCAGATTTATAATTAAGAGGGTGTTTACCAATAAACAGACACAAATCCCCTTTTGCTCGTACAAAGGAATGTGTATCTAATTAAGGCAGTGCTTAGGATCAGAACACTGCAATTTTTAATTAATACTGAGAAAGTAGCAAGAAAGGTTCAGTGGTTTAAGCAGAAAAGGAAGTCTGTTCTGAACTTGTTGAGACTAGTTCTTGCAGACAGCTTGAGTGAGTCGTGCTTACCAAGGAAAGTTCCTTCGTAATAACAGAGAACTGCAGGATCTCCTCACTGCAGGTTTTTCATGGCGCTTTGCTGATAGGAAAGATACTCCAGGTCCTCCAATGAGATTTGGACATACAAGGCAGAGCTTGCTGACATGTCTGAGGTGATTTTAAAGATAAGTAAGTCAGAAGGAGACCAGCTCCAGTAACTGACTTCTGCTAGGCTGTTTCACAGCATGTCCTAATGGCACACAGTCCATGGATTCAGAATTCACAGTGCCTGGGTAAAGTCTCTGTGACAGTCCCTTTCAGTTTTCTGTGGTATAAACTGTAAACGAGAATCATTGGGCTTTTACCTCTACGTATTTTTTTTACCCCTGCCTATTTTGTAGGTTTGTTGAGATTCCAAATGGGGCCATATGAACACTTTTTTTTTTAAATGCAACCTTAGCAAACTGCTCAGAAAATGTCTCATTTGCCTTTGATACTTGACATTTGTTTTTAAAATTGCATCAATATCAGATTTAATATTAAAAAAATAGCAAAACAAATTAACAAGACTCAGAAAAATAAATCTAGCAAAGTCATCCCCCAAAAGCTGTCCTCCTTTATCCTTACAGTAAGCCTAAATATAATTCTGCTTATACATTTAATACTTCCAAGGACTGCAGCTTAGCCTAAAATTTTCTCTTTGTAGTACACTTGGTTAAGACCAAATGGAGGTGCCCAGTCTATCACCTGATATTAGCCACAGTCTTCAGCCTTAATTCATCTGCTCTCCCTCATCTTCTCGTCTTTGCTTGGGAAAGCAAGAGGGGGGGATCTAAAAAGAAGATGGCAAGTCAAGATGGCAGTTCTGCAGTTACTGGGATTTGAAGAGACCATGGGACAAAAAGATTAAGATGGAAGAGGAGACGAGGGGGATTCTATTCCTATTCAAGTTTATCCGTGAAGCTCCTCACCATAACTCACTATTTGATTCACCTTTCCTGATGTCCCTTTCCAGTTCAGAGTTATCCATGATTCTGCTAGTTTCCCTTCAGCAGCCAGGTGCTTCTGAAATACTGTGGAGCTGTTCCATTAAACCCTTAAATCCACTGACTTCCTTGCCTTTTTCTGGCCCCTCCTAGCCCTCAGATTTTGATCACTTCATCCTGCTCCTCTCACACATCTGGAAATCACTCGCATGACCCAGCTCTCCTACTTAGCCTTCTCCCTTGTCACCAACCCAGTCTGTCACTGCCACAAAAGATAACGGTACCTTTATTACTAAGAACCCTGAACTGTGCCATTACATCCACAGTTCAACTTCAGATACATGTAAAAGTTTCCCTTTCCCTCCCCTCATTGCTCATACTGCGAATTCATAGGTCAGCATTATTTCATTAAGCAGTCTGGGATGTTTTTGTAAAAGTTTTGTCAACAGTGATGTTCTCCAGCTGAGTCATCAGAAAGGACAGTTATTTTGGGCAAAGTAGGTGAGCCCTCCTTGGGGTTCTATCATAAGAACAACTTTTACTGGAGTTAATTATATAAAGATGTTCTTTAAGATAAATTTCTTTCTAGAGTAAGCACAATTTAGTTGTGTGTGAATATTATGCATATTTTATCATACATGCTTTGATAAACAGAACCACCAGGATTTACTTGTTTAACATAGTTTAAAAATTTTATTGTTAAAGTGAGCAGCAGAATTGCATTAGCTAGAGCAGTTACTTAAGATTTTGCAGTACTTGAAGGGTACTGACTGTCCTGCCAGAACTACATGTAGTAGCCTCAGGCAGTTGTTGCCTTCAAGTAGAAACATGGTCTCTCAAGTTTGTGATGAATCATTGAGATGTGTCAAGTTAAATCTTGTCATGTAACACAGGATCAGCTGATATTGCTCATTATTCCTGAATGTCACACAGCGTCTAAAATGTATACAAATTCAGCTTTCACAAATAAGAAGGATTTTGAGGGCAAAAATCCTGTATCTGTCCTTCTGCCCATCTCAAAAGATTTCGACTGAGTCTGAATATGATGCATGATACTGTGTCTTTATTAATATTTACATAAATATGATAGTTCATATGATACTCAAATAGATGCTCTTTTACCACTTTTATAGTAAAAATAGTTTCAGCTGGTTCCTAAAGATATCCAGCAGGTATTTAGTCATAAATGGCAATTACTACTCTGATGGCCTCAATATAATTCTAAAAGGTAAGTGCTAAATATTCATCCTCTGATAGTAAAAAAGATATGTACAAATATACTAGTTCTTTTATACAACCATATATTTCAAAGTGATAATCACCTTGTGGAATGAAGTCTTAGAACGGAAAGAGAAATGTTTTAAGCAAAACAAAACAAAAATTAAACAACTTGGCTCTATTACTCAACGTATTTAGATATCCAGTTTGCCTGCAGGTTGTGTGGATTTTTTTCCTGAGGTATGCATAATTAACATCAATAGTACTGTTATTAAAGAGACATGGTAAATCATGGATGCATAGTCCATTTCAGATGTTTTTGTTAGGAACTACAAA
The DNA here is from genome assembly GCA_034008185.1 of Gorsachius magnificus. NCBI lineage: Eukaryota > Metazoa > Chordata > Aves > Pelecaniformes > Ardeidae > Gorsachius > Gorsachius magnificus. The sequence goes on along the minus strand of CM067089.1, from coordinate 35,285,754 downwards.
GTCAGAATTTACTTTTAGACTGTGACACTAACAGGTGGTAAATGGATAAATGATATGCAGCTGAAGAGGAGGTTAGGTGAGAAGAGTAACAAATACAATGTTAAGGTGCTCGCTGTTTTGCAGGTTAACAAAGCATGTTAAATACTCGTAAACCAATACAGTGAACAGCTAATGACCAAAATAATGAACATAACATTGCTTTCTTTCGTATGCAACATTACTGTCACAAAATACAGCTAAACCACATATAACTACCCTCAGTAAACAGTTTTTTGCTATTGCTCACAGCTGGACTAGAGATACTAAAGGGAATGGATAAATTAAAGCTCCATGTCAGCATCAAAGTAGGAAGGGGGTAGGTACATATGCATGCCTACATGCATTGGCCTTGTTTTAAATCTGTGTTTTTGGAGCCTCTTGTTTCTTTTGAGTCATCTCAGTTGTTCCTTTAACCACAACCTTTTTACACACTTCTGTTCTCACCTCTGCTGCATCGAACAAACCACCTGCCTTCACTGTCAAAACCCTTAAGCACACCTCTTTTCTCTGAACTCTCACTCAGTACTGCTTCTGTCTCCAGTCAGCTCATGACATTCATAATACCACCCTACTCCTTTAACCACCTACGAGGTTTCTTTTTTAAACAGGTCCTTGCAGTGCTGTACTGTGCAAGCTCGTTATTCTCCTTTACATCACAGAAACATTCCAGGTTGAGAAATGGACACTGGCAGGCATGTTAGTTTGCCGAGGTCACTTGCTATCCAGCAGCCCAGTCTCATCTGATTGCTTATCAGTTTGTTCCTACCAACCCATAGAAAAAATGAGGTTAGAAGGGACCTTTGGAGGTCATCTAGTCCAGCCTCTTCAAACTAGACTGATTTCTACATTAGATCAACTTGCCCAGGGGCTTGTCTAGTAAAGCTTTGAAAATTTGAAAATTCCTAAGGTTAGAGATTGCAGCATGTCCAGTCTCTCTGGGCAACCTGTGAGTGTTTCACCACCACATTAAAGAATTTTTCCATCTTCATCTAACAGGAATTTTTTAGCTGCAGTTTGTGTCCCGTGCATTTTTTTTTTTTTTTTTTTTTACTATGCATCTCTGAGGAAAAAGTCAGTATCCTCTATATCCTCCCCTTCAGGTAGTGGAAGAATGCAGATTAAACCCCTCCTTTGTCTTCTTTTCTTGAGGCTGAAGCTTTGTTCCCTCAGCCTCTGCTCCATACATATGTTCCAGCCTCAAATCTCTGGACTCTGGTTTGTCAGTATCTGTGTATCACTGAGGGCCCAGTATTAGACAGAGGGCTCAAGATGCAGCCTTGCAAGGGCCAAGTACAGGGCTATCACTTCTCTCAGCCTCTTGGCCATCCTTTTAGTAATGCAGGCTGTTACGTGGTTTGCCTTCACTGTGCAAGGGCATACTGCTAGCTCGTGTTAGGTCATCTTATGCAAAGTTAATTACCTAACCAGTTCTACCTCTGCACTGATAGAGTTGTTCCATTCCAAGTACAAGAACATGTGTTTTATTTTGTTTAACTTCAAAAGGTTTGTCAGCTCATTCTTCCAGCTTGCTGAGGCCCTTCTAAATGGCAGCCCAACCATTCAAGTAACTACTACCTCCAGTTGGTATCATCTGCAGACTTCTGAGGGTATGTTGAGTCCCATCATCCAGGTCATTGACGAAGGTGTTAAACAGCACTGGCCCCACTATCAACCACTGAGGAACACAGCTAGCAACAATTCATCAGTTAAAAACTTCGAACCACTGACCATTACACTGTGAGACCAGCAATCCAGCCAGCTTTTCACCCGCTTTGTAGCCCAGCTACCTAGCCATGCCTCTTCAGTTTGTCTGCAAGGATACTGTAGGAGACTCAAAAGTTTCATTAAGGTGATCAACATCCACAGAACTAGACAAGCCATCACTGAAGGCATTTGATTTGGTAGACCCACAATTTGCCCTTTGTCCTTCCTAATCATATTCCTGTACTCAGAATGCCTTCCATGAGGACTTGCTCCATAATTTTCCCCAGACCTGAGGTGAGGCCTTAGCCTGCAGATCCTCCACTTTTTGAAGATGAACTTGAAGACTAGCTTGGAGCTGTCTGTTGTTTCTTCTTCTGTGTCAGCTTACAAGTTCTTTGGTAGCAGGTGCGTAGCATGTACTCCCAGTGGGTCCAGGACAGTGTCAGGTTCATGGTAGTAGTTACTGTGATATCTGATGAGTAGCTTCTGCTCAACATTTAATCACACATTATTGTTACTGTTCCTTCCTAGTCTCTGAAGTTCATTGTAAAGTTTTAAGTTACAAATGTGTGACTCAAAACAAAAAACTTCTACAATACAGCAAGTACTTAAGTTCCTCCTGTGAACGCTATTAACTTTGAAATAATTCAGTTAACTTAGGATATAATTTACCTAGTGACTCTTGATTGCTAGAGTGCTGCATAGGCAGTTGCTTATGTCTTCTCTGAACGCTGATCTTCTTTGTGAGCTAGTATGCTTCCAGTTCTGGAAAGAAAGAAAAATGCTGATTTGAGTGTTACAATTTCAGAGTAAGGCTTTAATGGAAAGGATTGGTTTGGGGTAAGCTAATTTCACAAAATTTGCAGGAACTGTTTGACTCCAGAATCACTGTTGGATCTGTGTGGGCTGATGTTTCCTCCCCTGTATGGGGAGAAGTCTATGCTTCTAAGTTCCTGAAATTGTTCACTGAGAGAGCAGTCATACTGGGAAAACACAAACCCTTCAGCAAGAAATCAGAACAGAAGGATGTCTGTTACTATTTTTTCGTTCTGTCAGTGACAGAAGTACATTGTGGATATCTTTCCTCTCTATAAGCATGTGTAATTATTTCAACTGTTTTTCTAATTGCCTCTTTCCTTGGAAGGGTAAGGCATTCAGTTTAGTCTTTTATTTAAGAACTATTTTTTTTTTAAAAGACACTTTCTTTTTGTTTGTGCAACTTTCATTTCTTTGGATCAAAGTTGAAAGTGAACACAATGCTTTTTTATTATCAAGCTTAATGGTTACACTTAGACTTTTGATAGAAGAGAAGCAAAAAGTTATTTTGGTTTGATGTTTCACCTTCCTAATGTCAATTTCTATATTGCAAATGCTTGCAAACCATTTTTTTCTTATTTTTCCTGCAAAAGAAAACAGGTATTGATAAAAGTATTAGGGCTCAGAAGCAGAGCCTTTTTCATGTTGACATGAAGTTCTTTTAAAAGAATGCTTTAATTGATGGGAAAGAGTCGCTTGCCAGCTGGAATAGAAAGTGACTCTTAAGTTTCATATATACAGACAGAAATTCAGGCGCATTCTCTCACAAAGAGAATTCTACTAGTCATCTGGTTAAAAGTCTATGTAAAACTCCTTAACTTAAAAATTCTGGTGATGGTTTGCTTTTGCGATGTTTTTAGTTGCCTTACTGCTGGACTGTACAAAGCCATTTCTGAATCATTTCTTTCATGCTGTAGAATTGCCTCATGGTCATGGAAGCTGTGAAGATTAATTCCTCTGATTAGAGCAATTACATGCTCCTCATCCTAAAAGAATTTTATAAATTTAAGACTAAGAAAGTGTGTTCCATTTTAAATGGTGAGCCTCTTAATTCCACTGCTCCTGTATAAATCCTTTGTTTGTGCTGCCGTGTTAGTCATACCTCATGTATAAGGTAAATAAATTTTATATGTAGGACAAAACAATAAACTAATAGGAACATGAAAATATTTTTAGGCCTCCCTGCCTCAGTACCTCTAAGTGTAACCAGTATTTCCTCAAAAACAATGGGTCCTCGAGAAATCGGGTAAGGAACATTTGTTGCTACTTCACTATTTTTGCTCTATTTCTCTGAATATTTCAATTAATTCCTTGCATTTTTAGCAATTTTACAAATAGTCTAACAGTTACTTCAGGGTACAAGGAGGTTAAGGAGGAACTAATGTCCACACCTCATGTACATAGCCAAAGACAACTTAATAAAATGGGGAGATAATCAGACATAGCAAAATAATTAATAAGGCCAATAAACTGATCTATCTACCCATCGGTATAAATCCATCCAGGACTAGAAGCAAATCAAATAAAAAGTCACAGCATGCATTGCAGCAAATACAGCTTGTCAGTAAAATAGGATGGTATCTCTTGTGCCAGAAAGAGACATTGTTTGCCTTTCATCTTTAGGGACTGCTATACTTAGAGGACAAAGTGAGTTCAGGACTCTCAAGTATTAGCTCCTGCCAACAGAGACCTAAGGTGTGTAAAGCAAGAGGGCTGCAGGCAGTAATTTAACAGCTTCCAGGCTGGTTTTCATAGGCAGCTGGGAAGCCTGTAGCAAGGCAATCAATCTCCTTTGGGCATGACAGACCAAGGAAAAACTGTACCTGTATGAGCAGCATTAGGCCCAGCATACAGCCAGATGCAGTGCCACCTCACAGGGGTTTTGATTGTGCCCTGTAGGCGTTCACCATTTAGCAGGGATGGGCAGAGGTGGTGCCAGCTCCCTAGCAAGGGGAAGCTGAGCACCCCAGAGGTGATGCTGTCTGCTCAGTTTCAGGCTTCAGCAGGGTCAGCCAGCGCCACCACTCTGACTGGAGCTGCTCAGTTTACATCCATGGTCATCTTTCTCCTTATCCTTGAGGCAGCATGAGCAAGATCCTGAGGTGGTGAGGATATAGGCCAGTGTCAGGGAGCAGCAAAGGCCAGCTACTTCTGAAGGGAGGCAGGCCAGGATCCAAGGAGCATCCCAGTGCAGACAGAGCTCACACTGAGCGCAGCTCAGTCCAGCAGCATCTGAACGTAGCAAGGAGCGGCTAACAAGATCCATCAGCCACCCCAGACAAGGTAAGCAGTGAAGCAGCTTTATGGTCCATCCAGGAGCAAAAGGAGAAGGGGCCAAAGCCAAACTCCAGCGTGTGCATGAGGGGTCTATCCAGGAAACAAGCCACTGATGGGGTCAGTCCAAAGTCCATCCAGAGCGTACGGCTGGAGACAGGTACACCTGGGATCCAGGCCAGGGCTTGAGAGGGGTGCAGGCCAGAGCTTAAATGGAGCTCTTGGGCCAGTGGGCAGAGGCCGTGGGAGGAGGCCTCAGGTGAGACTGGTCAGGACCATGAAGGCCCATTGGTGCGCTTAGACCCATGGCAGCTGGAGCAGAGGAAAGCTGTTTCTTTTCTATCCCTTTTCTTGGTCCATTCTGATGGATCAGGCCCACTCAGAAGGGGAATCCAAGAAGACAGTCCGTAAACTGAATATGAGGTCATGATCAGTGACATATTACAATTTGTTCTTCTTATGGTAGTGTTCAGAAAGGTGGCAGTTTTTGTAGCATTCTCCAATTGGCACGTCATTGAGCGTGCCTTCTGAACTTTAATGGCTTGATGCAAGACTTGGTTTTCTGTTTATTTTGCTCAAGCTGTTGTTGTTTAAGAACGCCCAGCAATGTCTCCTGGAGAAATAAAGAAGTAGTCATGAAAAAGGCAAAGCACCTCTCCCAGCTTTTTTCCCCCCTCTAAACTGTAGGCTTATTTTTATGGAATTTATTTGCTATATTTTGTACATGCTATATATTTTTTGCTATACCACCATATGTTCAGGTTCCTCCTGAATTAATTAGCAGAAATTAGAAGCTTAAACCTTTGGAGGGTTTCCAAGAAATAAAGACTGGAAACTTTTTTCCCCCCTTGGAAGTGTAGGCACATCAGTGAATTAATTATGACCAGAAAGTAGACATAAAATATTAGTTACTTTTTTTCCTGTTAATTTAATGCTGATTAAACTGAAAGTTTTGCTTACTTCTACAAGAGATCAGTCACATTCTGAGTATGATGTACACCCACAGTTCTCTTGACTATTTATTGTCCAAGGGTGAAAAAAATGGATTTATGGCAGTTACTGCGCTGTTGACCTGGCTGGTGCTTGCGAAATGGGAGAGTGCAGTTTAATTGTTAAGGCAGAGTTTCTGAACTTGATAATACAGATAGTACCCGATGTGGGTACATAAAAATGAGTGGTAACTTAAAAGAAAGAAGGCAAATAGTAATTGCAGATGACGAAGTAGAAAGGGAACAGATCAGTGGGATGTTATTTTACAAAGCAAAAGGGGAGTGCTTTTGATGCTGTGTAGGCTTTGCAGTGCTGGTCACTGCCATTTGCAGATACTCTTCAGAGGTTTGCTCGTGATTGCCAGGATGAGATGAATCTAGTAAAGGGCTGTCATTTTCTGGGCTGCTGCTCTGAGCGTAGCAAGCAGGCAAGTGAGCAGGCTGGAGAAAGGGGAACGAGGAAGGCTTTTAGTCAGGGTCTTCTCTGCCCTCCTCCTCTTCTTTACCCTTAGTAGGAATGCTATCAATTTTGTATTTCAGGGCTTCTCTGTCAGAATGTAAAACATGAAAAAAAAAAAATTGAGGCCATAAGTCTCATTTTCCAAAGCAGAGATTTTGTAGTATTTTTTATAAGAATCAGTTACTTTAAGCAAGTTATCTTATTTTACATTCACGTGTACATTAAGTCATAAGCATTGGAGAAAAAATAGGCTCACCTTGGGAGCACGGTGAACAACAGAAACAGTGGTGAACTGCTGTGTTTTCTGCTAAAAATATGACTGGAGTCTGTTCCAACCTTTTTTAATTAAACCGGGACCTTTCAGGGTTCACACAGCCTGCCAGTGGTTTTCACACTTTTTTCTTTGACACTATACAGCACTTTTTAACACACATTTTTTAGTTAGTGCCTTTGGCGGCTGCTGTTTTGATACCCTTGAGGATTAAAACTCTGTCTTTCTCTTTAAAATGGCACTGGTAGTAGCATTCAGCTTCTCTTAGCATGCCTCAGACCTGATGTAGTGCTGCTGTTCATGAAGGTTAGCAAATAGTCTTGCCTCTCCGTCCTACTGTATTCTTGACACCTTTGAGGCGTAATACTGTAGGGCAGAAAGAGGTATGCCCGTGCTGAGCCTCTGGCCCAAACTCCTGGTTGCCCTGACACCAGCTGAGAGCAGATTTCAGCTTTCTTAGTATAAAGGTGGCATTTTGCTTGCAATGGCCTGTGTTCTGTGTAGAGACATACCTGTGGTTTGCTGGAAAGGAGGTCAAATGAGAAATGATGGACAAAGCTTGTGTTTGGATGGAATGGCTTGCAGCACTAGATTTTCTGTAAGCCAGGTGGCCACCAGTCACCATGATGGCAGTAAGTGTATTCACACAAATACCTGCTCAGGGCACGGTGCTGCCTCCCTGCCCCAGCTCGTTTTCATCAGCCAAGCTGAAGTACGAGCAGAGTAGGTGCCCTTCTGTCTGCCACAGACCGTGTGGTCAGGGGAATTACTGCTGCTTTGAGGCTGATTTGTGGAATGACCACAGCCAGATGACAACCTGGAGGTCAGTATCTGAGAATATGGAGGGTGTGGGACCTTAACTGTGAGTAAACATGCTATATGCTATGGGTATTTGGGAATATTCATGTCTCGCAAATGTAGTCTTAATGCAGCATGCACCCAACAGCAGTAATACCATGATTTCTTTATTGAAAGATTGCATCATGGCTGTTACTTGAGCTGGTAGAAGATGGCAAAAAGGTAGAAAAGTACAGGGATCCGTATCACAGATTGCAAACATAAGATTTTCTTCCACAGTATTTTCACATAGCTGTCTTGATCCTGAACTGTTAAGGTCATTTGAGAGCTACCCTTCTTGTCAGCAAGTAATGGATCAAACAATTCCACGAGTTCCGTGTGCTCTGTGATGGCAGAGGGAAGGGGTGATACTGTGCAGTATACCCTGGGTGGGTGAGAGTTAATGAAAGGAGTCTCAGAGTTCAGCAGGGAATCTTCATTTCATGGTAAACTTGTTGAAAAGCAGTTGTTTAAAGATACCTGTTGTAGTCATACTTGTTCCACAGACCATTGAGATCATCCCTACCTACGCATCTCTATTACTCCCCTAAAAGAAGTAGCTGACATTGTCATTGAGGTCGTCTTTAAATTTATGGAAAGGCCACGTGTCATCAACATACTGAGAAGCAAAATAAAATGCAACCAGAGCTGTAAAGGGAGGGGGAGGGGGGCTGTGAGCACATTTGGCCCCATATGCCGCCCCCCAGGAATGCATGCTATTCTGGAGATAGCGTGCTTCTGATCAGTGTGGTGGCAGAGACAGAGGAAGCAGACGAGTGTAGTTTCTGCTTTTCACCATTCAGGTCAGCTTCCCACTTCCACCTGGAAGACTCGATCACTAGTTCTCTTGCTACCCTGAGGTGGGTCTGTCTCTTTCCCTAGAGCTGAACATAAACTGTGGAAGCTAAGACTAAATTTAAGAAAATCCTTGGCCATTTACACTTAACACCTTTGATTTGTATTTAGGATTGGGCAGTGGTTTATCTTCAGAGTTTTGTTCACTGGTTTAAACGCCTTCTTTTTCCTGTTGGCAGAATCATCTATGCAGAGCAGCATATTCTTCAGTGAGTAATGGCTGAGAAGCCTCTTTCGTATGTATGGGCCTATGGTAATTGCTAGACATATTGTAATGCTCTGCTCTTAAATAACATATTTTTTTTTGGCTAAATAGTTACAAGCAGATCATAGTTCCCATTTAATTTAGCACTTCAGTGTCTCTGTATTGGAATATACATGATTCAATTTCTCTCTCTTGAATGTCGTCAGTAATGCTGTCTGGTCTCTGTCCATATTGCTTTTCAAGTGGGCCAGTCAGAGGTAGCAGATGAGGATAACATGAATATTCTGAAACTGATTTCCTTAAAGAGTTCTCAGTGCTTATACAGCAGGGCACGAGCTGCAGGCACCAGATGCTGGACATTTGTTACTAGCAACTGTGAGAGCTTGGTGCTATGTTACACCGAGGGGTTTGCTGTCATGGTGTGGGTAGCACAGGAAAAGTTGCTGCCAAAAAAGTTGCTGCTGTTGGAAGCGATACTGCAAATGTTCGTTCAGTTATTTCCTCTAATTTTCCTTTTATGCCCTGAAATGTGGTGTTTGCATTTCTAAATATTGCGACTACAAATGTGTAGGTCATATCCAGATTAATCACTGCAGTTTATCTGTGTCAAGAGCGTTCTGTTTTTCAGATGTGGGTTTTTGCAGCTTTCGTTTACACAAGCCATTATTTTGCTTTTGGGACTTCCAGTTCAAGCTAGATTAATAAGAGATTCAATGAGTTGCTTGGAGAATCTTACCTTTCTTCTACCTTTTTTAACTGACTGTGGGATTTGTTTGGGTTTTTTCCTCAAAGGACACTTTCAGAGTAGTCCACCAAATTCTTGCCAAGAGCAATTCTTGTCTGCAATACGGCAGGCCCTGAGGCCCCACCATAATGATAAAGCGCTCTCAGTGGACCTCACATGACATCTGGCAGGCGTTTAAAGGACAGCCAGTTGCTGGGATTTGGAATGCACATCACCTCCTTGCTCTCCCATGTTCCCAAGTGAGAACCACTCAGATAAGGTCTCACCATGGCTTCTGACAATAGGCAAAGCAAACAGAAGGTGGGTGGAAGGAAGAATTGCTGTGGAAATACTGTAGAGGGAAGTCCCCAGTAAGCTTCTCAATCACAGTGACGTTCTTTGTTGGCTGTTTAATGGGTTGCTTAATTGTGATAAAAGCAGCTTTTCTCATCAGTAAAGCAGGGTTATTAATATAGAAAGAGAACTTCTCATGGCCTGGGATAGAGCACAAGCCTCAGAGCAGAAACCGTCAGGATTTTCTCAGGATTTCAGTGATCAAGCAGCTGTCTGTACTGCATTGCCTGCTAAGGCAGTTACTTATTCCAGAAGTTCTCTTCAAATTTAAGTCATGTAGGCTGAGGAAACAAGCTGCAGCTATAGTTTTAGGCCTTAGAATAAAGTATGGTTTAATTCTAATGAAAAAATACGCAAAGTGGGTTTTTTATTCAGGCTTTTCATGTTACTATTTGGGCATGTTGTATTCAACAGAAATACTCTCAGAGGATACTTACCCCTTTCAGTCCTGGGAAATTTAAACTACCCTGGCATAATTTAAAAGTCTCATTCACCAGAGAACCTGTGCCAAACATCTTTTCCAGTGCTTTCATCTTGACATAGCAAAGTGACAGTGACACTCGCCGATGGCAGGTAACTTGCCCTATTGAATTGTGTTAATTGTGTTGAATATGATTTTCTGCAGAAACTGCAGAAACTCTCCATTAAGAAAAGTTTCTAGCCTTCTTGGTTGTTAAGAAAACCTTTGAAGTACATAATTAATATAACCAGCAATGGCCTGTCTTGCTGAGGTTGCATCAGGCAGTTCAAAATAGTAAGGAATGATCTACGTAAGACCCAGATTCTGGCTTTCGTTTGCAGTCTCTGCAGCCAAGCATTTCAGCAGGTGAGTTCTTGTATCACTGCGGGGGAGGAAATCGCTTCCTCACCCCCAGCATTCTGCAGTGGGAATGATGAATGCTTTCTGTTGCCAGTCAGTAGCAAATTCCTTATTCTTAAGATTGGGAGGGGAGGGGGAGTAAAGCGAGCTAAGCAGCTTGGTACAAGACTATAAGTAGACATAACTGTCTGCCAGAGGGTATACGTTCTAGCAAGCAGCACCCATGTTAATAATTTTTCCCACGTCCTTGCTTTTTTTTTTTTTTTTCCTGGCATAGTGTGAATTTAGCCAGTGACCACATACCCTTCTCATACTACCACTTATCTCTCACCACCATGTAGCTGCGAGAGCTTTCTTACTGATGTTTGATGAGCAGAACAGGAACTAAGACCTTCCATGTTTTAACTACTCTTTTCTTAGACTCATATAGTCAATGTTGGTGACTCACAACATTATTAGAAATCTCTCTATGTATATTACTTCATGTCTTGGCACTTGAGATATGTTATTGTAGGGGACATTTACCTCCAGCAATTTTCAAGTAAGTTTCATGGCTGTTGAGCAAATCCTGAAAATGTGACCCCTGAAGGCTTGGAAACAAAGTAAATACAAAGAACCTTAGATTTAGTATTTCAAGTCTCATGGTATTTATTCCAGTTCTGTGATATTTTCGAGCCTGACTCATGATATTTGAATGCTTGAGGCTGACAATACAAAGATTTCATTCACACACTGTCTATGTTACACTGTGTTTACATAAGTAGTTAAGAGCGATGAGGAGAGCCCACCATGAAAAATGTGGGAGATTTGGGAGGATGGGAACATCATGACCCTTTTCCTTTGGTGTTGTAGAGCTGTTTGTAACTCTGTGAATTGTCAACAGTATGAGACTGAGAACGAGAATTTTGTTTACTTACTTTTTTTTTCAAAGCATGGACAAGGCAAGTATCAAATTGATAAAATACAAAGAAAATACAATACAGTCTGTCTCTAAACTTGTTCTTTTTCATTGTGCAAAGTATATCTGAAATTAGTTTCTTCTTTGGATAGCATTTTAAAGCCAGGTACTTTTTTTTGAAAGAGTCAAATAAGCAGTCATGAAGACTACCTAGGACTGAAGTTGCTTCTTCTGGTCATGCCCATTAGGCAATTGTAATGTGGAGAAAGTAAAAGTAAAAAACATTTACTGGTTTTACTAAAAAAAACCCCAAAACACCAATAAAACCCAAACCCCCAAACCTTGAAATGCAACAAACAGGGTGACACTGTGTGGTGTTTTAGCTCTGAAGAGTTGTATCTGAAGAATTCCGATCACATCTGGTGTCCCAGGTAACACTTTCAAGAGCTTCTGTTGCCTTTTAGTCTGATTCTGTGGCAGTGCTACATGAAGCAACAATTTGCCAGTCAGCTAGACAGTGTCTTGTAGAAAATAAATGGCTTAAGTAATATGAGAAAAATCAAGGGAGTTGAAAAATTCAAGCCCAACAAGTCCAGCTTGTTCATCTGCTGTGAACTGACTTGTGATAAAGTAAGCTTTATTTGTAGCTTCATAAGGGCTTAAAAATGAAGAGTTGGTAAGAGAGTATGTCCACAGTAAATGTGAGTACAAATGTGTAGTGGACATCAGTAGTTAATGGCTGCGATATTAGAAGAGGGTACTGTGCTCTTTAATAAATTATTATTTCCACAGTTTGGGGAGTCTTAAAACACTGATGTTCAGCTGTAACCAAGTATTTTGAAAATTAACTGAGTTCTCTAATTGTCTAACTATTTATAACTAAATGCCAGCATTACAAATAAATGCATGATCTGTAGTACTCTGGCAGGAAGACATGAGATTTTCTACTCAGGTTTCGAAGTTGAAGAAGAAAAAGAAATTTGAAAATCGGTATCCTATTTTGATGTGGGGAGGTTAACTCCTTTCCTCTGGACATAAGAACCAAACTTAAGAGATAAAAGCAGGTTGCAGGTTGCAACGCATACCAATTTTATGGTGGGCTAGGAAGGGTATGAGGAAGTGATGGGCATGAGGAAGTAGTATTTAGGATCTCTACATTCCTGAAGATAACTGAAAGGAGTAATGTCCAGCTGAGTCACCTGTTTCATGGTCACCAGGCTTACCATAGAACATATTATTTCAAGAGATCTCTGCTATCAAAACACATTTCTATTCATTTTAGCTGATTTTCATACTAGTTATCATATTAAAGGAAATGTCTTTAAAGTCAGTGTTTCATGCAACATGCATATTATTAACACAACATGTTGCAAGTCTTGCCCTGATAGAATTGTACATTGTTGTTGAAATTAAACTGCAAGTTACTGGTGCTTTTCAGAGGCCATAGAGGTAAAGAAGTAATTCTTTGGAAATATTTTGATAATTGGTTCAACATCTCATCAGAAACTTGTGTGGTATTTAGAAGGTGGATTACTGAACCATTAGCAATCCAGCAATATGATTAGATATCCATATTAATAAACATCTGTCACAATGGTGTAGCAGATGTGCTAGGTGCATATATAACATAAAATGTAAAGTTTTGATGCGTATCTTCTTATTTTTTACTACAAAATGTTCCAATTACGTTATATATCATGCCACTTGTTTCATTTTGCAACACTGGAAGAGGTTTTTTTAAAAAACAAATCTGTGAGGACAATTTTCTGATAAATTCTAAAATAGGACTCTGCTAACTGAATGAACTGATTTTGAAAGGATAATTTTATTGGCTTCCATTACCGACCTACAGCCTGTTATTACAGGTTTGTTGTAGTATCTTGGTTCTGATAATCCTGATTTTGGTACCTCTCCAGCTTAATAGCATCTTTAATTCCAGTTGCTGTTGAATTTCTAATGTGTGGCATGTAGAGTGTACAACTTCATGACTCCCTTTTCTAAATGTCAGATGTCACAATCAGGCAAAAGTTGCCATTGTTTTCTGAAGATGAAACTTGGAAAACTTGATGAATACAGTTATAAGGTGTAGTAGTTTAACTACCAGAAAACTGACTTCCTAACTCCAAAAATTTCTTTCATTCCCATGTTCTGTGACCTAAACTTCAATCAACTTAAAATCTGTTTATCATATTTGCAAAATCTTTGATCATTGTAATTGTAATTGATCATTCTCTGTAAAACACTAGATGAGCACTCTGAAAGACAATTTTGCACTATTTTTTATATACCATTAGTCAAATACATCTTTTTGAGCAAAAAAAGTTAGCAGGTTACTGGTAGCCCTTGTGAGTTTTTGAATCAAACTTTGGTATTAATTTGTATATTTCTGGGGATTTTTCAGAAGACTGATTCCTTTGTTGTGACATACTGGGTAGTTAAAATTATGGTTGTACCACTTAGAGGTCTTGTTCTTTCAAGCAGCTTTAAAAGCTATTAATCATAGCTTGTGGGCAGAAGTGTTGAAAAATATGATTATTAATAGCACATGTTAACACCAGAAGAAGGATAGCACATGTAAACTCTGAAAACGGCATGACTAGTGACTAGCAAGATGATGTTACATGTAGTAAAGGCATTCTGAAAGATTCATTTTGGAATCAACATTTCAGCGGAATGATAAACCCTTCAGTGAAGAATCTTGCAGTAGAAAGTATAACGATTGTGCTGGGAGTCAACTTAATTCAAAAAATGTTAGAGGGGAGGTGAAAGAGACTTGCAGAGGCTAACTGCGTAGAGTAAGACATGCCGTAAGACAGACTTGATTGTAGCATGGCCTGCTCTCTAGCCCATGATATTACTACTGTTAATCAGTTTTGCCAGTTCTCCCAGTTTTCTTCTGCATCTAGCAATACGAGTTTCTTTTTCTCTAAAGTATCTGCTTCTGAACACCCATGGATACATGGGGTCTCAGGGCTCTGCTTCATGTCTGAAGATACTTTTTGTCTTCCCGTCATCTCCCCTCTGTTCTTGCAGAGGGGTCCACAGTGGCTACAGTCATGGCACCAAGCTGCAGTCTATCAAGGTCTCCTGTTGTTACTGCCCGGCAGGATAGGGATGCTGGAGAGGATGGCCTGGTAAAGAGTGGCCACTCATCATAGCTGTCCATGCTAAGGAAGCCCTTGTTTTGAGTTGGAGAGTGCCTTAAACTTTATTTAAAGGTAAAATGGTTTGGGCTTTCTTGGTTGGAGATTAAAAGCTTGAAGATACAACCAGCGTGCAGCCTTGATCTTTAGAAATAAACCAAGCTCAAAATAATCTGAGTGATGTATTTTTTGGCCAGTTTTGTGATTTTTGAGACCTGGATGAGGTTTTTTAATTACTATGAATGAAGATATAGACAAGGGCAATGAGAAAATTTGAGGTAAGAAGGGTTCAGAACTAAAACTGTATGGTGTTGATACAGCTCTTACCTTAATTGTGTTAAAAGACCTCTCAGCAGCTGTGTTCACACCTGCATGGACTGCACAGCTAGGTTCTGGCTTTCTTTTCTATCTTTTGGTAGTCTCTGACATACCCTCAGATACATACATGCATCTTAGGAGTCTCATGAACTTCTAAGTACACAAACCTAAATTTGTAAAGGTGCTTAGTTATCTCCATCGTACCTGAAAGCTCCCAGGTGGAATTCTTTGTGTGAATGGCAGTAGACCATAATGCCTGTGGTGTATTCAGGGCAGAGCTGTTGTGTGTAGGGATGTGTCAGGGTGGCTGCGTGCAGCAATAGATGCAGTCAAACACCCGGGAGGCGCTGAAGGGAGGTGCCAGGTGAGCTGGTGGCAGGTTAATAGTGCTTTGCCTGCTAGAATAGAGAGAATTGCGTGGAGAGCATTCTCCAGCCCATAGTGCATGTCCTCGCCCCTGTTTCATAGCTGGAGCTTGTGGCAGAGTGGGACTACCATGATTTGTCTTGACCAGCTGCGTAAATACCCATGTTTGATCCATTGGCCATAGATATTTCCAAGGACATCAGGTGGCGGATAGTGGAGAAGGATTCCACATTTCTTATATTTATGTACTGTGTGCTGTATTAATCTGGGAAGTGTAATGAAAGCCAGAAACTTGTTAAGAAAGTAGGTCAGTCTGTGTGTGTGTGGGGGTGACAGGTTTCCCAGCCTTTCCAGTTTGTTTGGCTGGTATTGAAATCTAGATACCCTGCCTTTACTTGCAAGGTAGGCTCTGCATGGAGGCAATTACTTCAAAAGGTATCTAATTGTCTCACCATAAAATATATGTGGTGTTTAATGATGTGAGCTATGACATACATGAGAGCAAACTGAAATCATTAATCTACCTTCCTTTGCAATTTCTACTGTCATCTGATTCGGTCAATTGGAAAAAAACAGATCAAAAGTGTAAGCTCAAGAATGACAGATTGGTCATATAGTACATATAAATGCATAATTACAGCTATTTGGGTATATGATACAGCTGGCACTATTGCCCCATGTTACTGAATCAGAAATCTCATTCTGTGACTCTTGTTCATGGCAGTTTTTTTGTCTTAGTATAATTCATAAGAAAGAGCTCTCTGAACTCCCAAGTTTGGGTTTTTCAATGTTTATTTTTGGATAATGAATTTACTGTCTCTTTTGTTTGCTTTCATGTTTGAAAATCTAAAAATCCATTCGAAGACAGTTCTTTACAGTGTCTACATCTTCTTTTGCTATCACACATTTTTTTTCCCAGGAATAAGGCAAGCGTACGATGTATTTTACTCTGGGTTTGTGATGATGTAATTAAAAGCTTCTCCGTAACTCCATGTCCAGAGGGTAGGTGGCACCTTCAACCTTTAGCTTGGCCCTTCTGAATTTAAGTGTTCAGTTACGCATCTGCCAGAGTTCCTAACGGTTTTCTTCAAGTAGTTTGTGTTTTTAAATTGCATTGATTTATTCTGGGTTAGCTTGTTTTCTAGATCCAGAAATGACCATACCTGCTTGAAGTACTTTCTGCTCCTTCAAATATGCCAGTTGTTTTACCAAGTGTTAAACGTGTGGGGTCAGATCCTACCATGCACTCCATCCCTGCTTTCTTCTAAAAACATGGAAGAGACTTCAAAAGTTAGAAAAATGTGACAATTTCATGTTTCTCAGAATGTGCTAGTAAATTCATTTAATTGCATCTGTGGTCCAGGCATTCCCCATGTAGTCGTTTGCATCCCCAAGGCAATGGTTGGACTTGGAATAGGGGCCTGAGCGCCGACAAGGTGATTGACTGAACCTTTACCAAGAAGGATATAATCAAGTGGTGCAGGAGCTCTGGATGGGAGTTCTGGAGTGTCCTTAAGGTTTCCCCAGGCAGCTCCTGCTGTGTTGATAAACAGCCAAGGTGGAGAATCTGGCCCATCCAGACTCCCCAGGCAGTTCCTGCTGCAAAACTGATGAAACTCTACACAGAAGATACTTGTGAATAGCCAGTAGAAGGTGTTGTTGCAGATGCAGAAATGGTGACTGACAGTCCTTTGTACCTCATCAAAGTCACGAGGGCGCGTGTAGTTTGGTTAATGAACAGCAATGGATTGATTATGCACAGGCTGGAGTGGTTGTGTAGGACCACAGGCCAGATGAATGATAAAAACTCAGTAGGGGAATGGCTTGGGAAGGTTCTTTGGAGTCCAGCTGAAGATGCTGTTGTGAGGACACTTGCAATGGAGAGCCCAGAGATCAGCTGTCCTATTCTAGAGAGATAATTTCCCACAAGAGCACTACCCTGTGCCAGGTTCTCAGTAACTCAGTTTTAATGCTCTGTTCATGAGTATCTGTGCACTGCTGTAAGATTTCAAAAGGTAAGGTCTGCCATTAAGTTAATTTTTTTTAGTGATGCAATGAAATGAGAAATATATACCCTCAAAAAATCACAGCATAGTGGTCATAAAGCACCAAATTCAAATTTGCTGTTTGAGTTTTAACCTCTACTTTTTGGGATTCACTGAGTTTTAAAGAAAAAAAGTTAATGGAAAACAGATGCAACAAATTATTATCAGAACAATTATTTTGCTTTCTCTCATTGGAGAACTCAAAAGCTACACTTTGAGGAACAACAGGAATGTTTCTTTCCTTTTTAAAGGTTACAGCATAGCAAGAGGATTTTATTAGACAATATTGACTTATTTAAGTGGCATTGCTGTATGTTTGTACTGTACTGCTTACATTCATATTTTGTTTCATTAGTAACCCTCCGATGGCTTTTTCCTGCTTCCAGGCTGTTAGGACTTGCTTTTTCTAGACCATGTTATAACTCCTGCTGAAAATTCAACACATGGTCCACAAGAGTGGGAAGCAGATGGGCCTCTCCGCAGTGGGAGTCCTTAGAGATAATGTTGACTTTTCTGACTTGGCCATAATTCACCTCTGTGCTTTGAAAAAGTGCAGATATGGAGCTGCAGTGCCGTTACATTTGAAACATATTCCACAGCCAAACACCTCCATGTTTGCTCTCTCAGCTCTCACAGGAGACAACCCTAAGCACCTATGCAGACAGGCTGTCAGTGCCTACAGAAGTACCACGGGCAGTGTGGCTGGCCTGTTTGCAGAGGACAAGATTTGACATCTCCTTTTGCACTGTCTACTTTATTGCATACTCCGGATCAGACTGCAAGGAAACTGTGCGTTGATTAACATGTATGCATACAATTTTAATGTTATTTGTTTATAACCAAGTAGTTTCTAATTATGGAAAGGCTTGGATTTAAGAAATTACTGAAACAGTCTGTGAGGCTACTGGATGGTTTCTTGTATTGGAGATGTTAAAGTCTCTGGATAATTTCTGTTCATGACAGGGAGAATAGGAGAAGGGAGATTGATGAGGCAAATAGCAGAGACTTTTCCTGTAATCAACAGAACAGTAACTGTAGATATGTAACATAGCGATTAAAAATGATAGACATCCAAATTAAAGCCCATGACTGGTAAGATCTGCTGACCTTAGCAACTAAAAAAATCAAAGCGTCCTTTGAAAAGCAGGATTTGGAAGCAGGAAGAGATGGAGAGACATCTGAGAGATAACGAGGGGAAAAAGAGGTGAGAAACAAATAATTGATGCCTGGTTTAGATACCGGAACTTACTCACTTGTGATGTTGTTCTCTTACATTGTACAAATACTGTTTATGTATAGATGTGACAAACAGATCAGAGGGAGATTTGGGGAGAGATTTCTGGTGGCACAGGAAAAAGTGGCTGTGAAATAGCTAACGGGGAACCAGTTTCTACATCTGTAAATTGTTTTCTTCTGTAACTAAACAAAACACAAATCATTGAGCTTCATGGACAGCATCTGCTCAGTAATGGCGTCATCAAATTTATTCAGTTCTGCTGTATTATACAGACCAATGCTTTTGTCACAATTTCATCTCTATTTTTAATAAACTACTACCAAATACAGAAGTGTTTCTATGTTTACATGCAGTTACAGAGCTGAAAAGCTAAGATGGGCGAGCTCTTTCCGTGCTTGCGCTCGGGCACACAGATGGACACCCTTGGACATTCGGACTTCTCTTGCAGCCTTTGATGAGAGGCATCATCAAAGTGTCCAGTTTATACCAGTTGAGACCTGCTGCTGGAGGGCAGCCTCCTGTCTTTCCGCTGTTTTTATGTTTTTATCACTACAGGCTTTTGGCATTCTTCTTTTTTTTGAGTCCACTGATAAAATAATTTAGTAACAACAACTAGCTCTGTGAAGCACTATGAAGTGCTTTTCATCTTCAGATCACAATGACAGTTTTACATTGTTATTATTTTTATATATACTAAAAACATGTATTATCTGGTGTTTTGTTTGTTTATACACCTCCTGTAGCTGGTCTCAACTGGGTAGAAATTGGACATTTTCATTAATGCATTTCATCAGGGTTGGCAAGAGAAGTCCAAATGTCTTACGAGAAGATTTGGACTTTCCGATTTATAGGTGAAGGGAGAGGGTGTCTGTCTGTGTGCACAATTGTAAGTATGAGAAGATCTCAGAGTTCTTAGATTTTCATCTCTGCAAGTGTATGTAAACATACAGACGCTTCAGTGTTTGGTTGTTGTACGTATAAATATTCAATGCATATACATAGACATCAGAGTCAGACAGGTACAAACATATCCCTTTGATGCTTTGCTTTCCACATTCTGTTGTTGCCATGATTAGTTTTGTCAGACTTCTGAAAGAAGAACTTGTAGTTGGGGTTTCAGCTGCTCTTCCACCTCCCAGGCTACACGTACAGCTCGTCTCCTGACAAACCTTCTTTTCTATTCCCGCTTGACTTCTGCCTCACGTTCTTTTCTCTTCTTTTCTCTTCCATAATATTTTAAGATGTCGTTCCAAATTATGAGGCATCTTTGACAGGTAACATCATGTTCGGTAACTATTCAAGTAATACCAGCATTTTTTCCCTACTAAATGTTTCAGGATTTCTCAGTTTCAAAAGTGTCGTGATTAGGATGATGGAGCAGCACTCTGCTAGACAGGACTACATTCTGCAGCAAGAATTCCTTGGTGTTAAGCCATATGCTTTTTAAAATTGGAAGCCAGAAATAGCACTTCTAGTGACAGTTACTTTGCAATACTGACATGCCACCTTTGACCCTGCAGCCAAGTTTTTAGTGCCTGGATTTTTCTAACAAAGTTTATACAGCTGACAAAACAGGGTACGTGAGCTTAGAAACAAGAGTGGTTTGTCCTTTTGATGTTTAAATAGCTGTATTCCTACTTCATTAATCAAAACAGAGAGAGGAAGAAAACAAAGTGGATCATTAAGAAAAGGTCTTTTCTGTGGTGTAATATCAAATAGTCCAAACAGTAATACAAATGAAGGGCATTTTGTTAGTTGTTATGCAGTCACATTGTATTCTACAGGGTCAGAAATGGCCTTGGAAAAAGTAGGAAGAGGTCAGGAACAGGCAGTATGAAGGATGGGCCTGAGGGCTTTTGCAGACTGATTAGCCAGGGACCCTTTTGCAGACTGATAGCCAGGGACCGTGCCACTTGAACACCCCGGGGGCGAAGGGGGAGACAGGGCTGTTGTGGGTCGCAGTGCCTGTGGGGCAGTGGTGGCCCACGAATGAGCATCACTCTTGCATAGGTATGGCACCGAAGGTGAACTACAATTACACCATTGGGTCTTCATGATGTTTTGTGAAATGACCAGAAGACTCTGATTATCTTCAGAGACCACATAAGTAATATGATTTTAGTGACATTCAGAGAATTTTGGACGTAGCTATCAGAATTGAAATTGGTAGACACTAAAGGCCTTTGAAAAATCTGCTTCTGTATTGGCTGCTAAGCCCTGAGAAAATTTTTGGTTGCTCTGTTTCGGTCTTGAGTGGCAAAGCACAGGAAGTAAGAGCAACAGCAACAGAAAATTACTGTGTTCCTCCTATAGCAACGCCTTCTAAATAATAGCTTTATTAATTTTGTAAAGCTGGTGAAAGCACAAGGGATCTGGGGAGAGAAGGATGACCTAGATAAGAAAATTACCATCATGAAATCAACAATGAAGTATCTAGATAGTAGAATCTGCCCCAGAGCAGAAAAAGAAAGAAATCACAGGACTGATATAAACCTGTATTGATGTAAAAAAAAATTGCTGTAAATAACAGTACTTTCCAATTCCTATTTAACTACCACACTGGTGTAAAGGATTTAACTACTCCTCACCTTCATTTTCAATATTTCTTTAGCAACAGTTGCGTTATCATTCTGTAAAGAATTCTGAGAGATGAGGGAAGTATATTTGGCCTCCTGCCAATTTAACTCAAGGAAAAGCCTGGACTTTTGAACTGTTTCTGTGTTAAGTATTTTTCCCGTTTCTTTGGTTTCTTCAAAGCTAGCACTGTAGAATTTATTGGGCTAATTATTGCAGGTTCATCCAGAAATTCTGTGCCACTTCCCACTGTTCCCTGGAACAGAAGGTGGCAGCTTTGAGAGAATAGATGCCTTTTTGGGTGGTGTTAGATAAGATGGCATTGTCGATAGACCATGTAACCCTATGACTGTGTAAGTGCCATGTAATCCTCTTGTGGATGTAACCCAGCAACTGCAGTTGAGGAGGAATTCCCATGTCAAGATTTTTCGCAGAGCTTTACTGCTTATTCCACCATAGTAAGCTGAAGCTTTAGGAAGCAAACCCAAACCTAATCCATTCCATTGGCACTTGGTCTTCTCTTTTCTAATTAAGTCTTACATCTTTCCAGGAATTCTCCTACAGAGACCTCGTTTCTGTAAAAATTATCAGAAGTGTTACTTCTCCTGTGTGTGTACCATTTTCCTTTTCTTCTGCAGCATGCCGGTATTGATTTGTGATCCACTGAAACTCCAGATTGCTTCTTACTGGCCTGTTGTGTCGGGACTGACTCTCCACTTGTATCTGTGCATTTGATTCTCCTACCTGAGTGCACATATCATTTTTTAATGTCATCTACTTTTTCTTCCATATTTTTCTCAAGATAATTCTTAATTCCACATCAGTATCAAGTTTAAGTTCAGTAAGCATTCTGTTTTTTCCTTCATTCAAGTCATAAATACAGAACTGAGCAGCGCAGAAACCAAGGCAGATCCCAGCAAAAACAGGTTCCTTCTTCTATTTTTCCCTCCATTGTGACAGTGGCCCTTTGATAACCGGCCTGTCTTGCAGTGTGATCTTCCAACAGTTTTGCATCTCCCTTGAAATTACGTTGTCTAGACCACATATTCTTTAGGTAATTCGTGAAAGTATAACAGGAGTCGGTTTCAGAAGCCCGTCTTAAGATATATGGTGTTGATAGTTTTTAATCTTTCCAGAAGCCATAAAAGCTTATTTTACATTGGTCTGACAATATTTATACTTGAAAAACCATGCTGGCTGTTACTCATCTCTTTGTTACATTCTTCATGCTTCCAACTTGTTTGTTTGATTATGAATTGATAGGATTGATTGGCTCTCAGCAGACACCATTTGGAACTGATTGATAGACAAAATGAGGTCGATTACTCTGCCAACGTTTCTGCCAAGAGAGTTTAAAGGGCAGCACTCAGATCTCCAGCAGGGTCTGTGGCTGACTTCTGCACACTCAAAGGTACCAATCCAATAAAACCCAGTCTTAGCCAGATCAGCCCATGTAATACTCATTTACGAAGTGCATTTATTTCATATATATCACCCCACTCTTGCTGTAAAAAAGTGTATGCTTTTGGACCTCCTCTCCCTTATTCCTCTGTGCAGGAGATGCAGACCTGATGTATTGCCAGTGCAGGAAAGTAAAAAAGAAGAGGGAAGAGAAACTTCTGCCTTAGACTCATTTTCATTTCCAGAATTATAGAATAGTTAGTAATATATGTGCTGTGTTCACATTGCCTGGAACTTCACTGACCCATTCCTGGGTCCATACAATCCCAGTATTTTTGCTCTCACCTCCTTCACAAAGTCAGTAAATGTTCCAGTTGATTCCCACCAACAAGGAGCCCTAGCCAAGAGCCAGCCTCATCCAGGCCAAGCCTGAACCTTAACTGATGATACAAGCTGGGGCTGCTCAGGTAGACATCGGTCTGGGGTTGGCCGGGGTTGCCAGGCTGGGTCCATTGCTGAGCTTTGATTGGAACAGCAAGGACCAAAGAGATAGACGTATTGCTGGGTCTGTACTGGTTTGGAGTTGGTGCCGCCTTCCGCAGTGTCCCCACAAACCTAGAATTACAGTGGGAGCTGTCAGGATTTGCTGGGGTAAAAATTAGGGCTGATAATATAGTGGTCAGTGTCTGAAGCTCATGAATTTCACGTGACAAAGACCACTCAGGTTGGGGTTTGGAGATGACAGTAGCTGGTGAAGCTAAAGTTCACACCCTGAAATGCTTGCAGTGCTATGACATGCTTGTGTTCGATGGTAGCTTATGGAGTTTGGCATATGTTAGGATTTTATTTTTTTGAGACTGACTTGTCCATAGAGCTCCCTACTGTTGTTTCTGATGCAGGGGAAGCTCAGAACATTTGCTGAGGTGAGTACAGTGAGTAGGGGTAAGCCACTTGGCTTTCCTCAGAGAAGACTATTCCTGGAAAATGTGATCGCAGAGGCTTTTGGATTTGAGGTAAGAGTACAAATTTCTGTTAATACAAGAATGAAGAGAATATTTTCAGTCGTTACTGTTCAGAGTGGAATTCTAGTGCAAAGGAAAAAAAAATAATGCCTGATAGTGATGCCTGCAAATCATTGTTGTTAAGTTAAGGCAGGCAGGGATGGAGTTACTCTGCAGACACATTGTCTGTCATGTCTTGGAGCAAGAATGATTAGATGGAGAGGCTTAGGTCTCTCTTTCACAATTTCCAAGCCCCTTGGTGTTACAGCACTTTAAATGGTCCAGCTTTTTTCTTCTTCTGAGTATTTCCAAGAAACATTTCTATGAAGCTTTTTTTCCTCCTACAGCTTTGTTGAGATATTCTAAACTGATTTTGTTGTACACAATATTAGCAACATTCCTTCTAGTTAGACTTAGCTGGACGCCTCTCAAATTATTTATGATCTGTTCCCAGTTTCCTCATTGGCTAGAGCAGGTGGCACGTAATTGCTCATAAACACAGTACTTTCTGTCTCATCTTTGTTTTTGTAGCCTTGAATGCTTTATCAGCTTACTTAGCTAGTAAGGCTTCATGCTTGGGAATAGTGAAGTGTGAGGAAAATAGATACATTAGATCTTCCATGCAGTGAATCAAAATCAGGCATTCCAAGTCTACTGTCGGCTGTGAATCCAATGAAAATCATTGGGAAAGAATTTCAGTAAATGCAGTAACTGAGTGTGTGAGATGAAGTTTGGCTTTGAAAATTACAGACTGGAAGTAGGCAGAAAAATAGTAAGAGAAGGCTGACTTAAAAAAAAAAAAAAGTACATGGACACCATAGCAACGAAATAAGAATTTCTCTCACAGAACAGGGAAAAAGATGGAAAACTCTGCAAAGGAGAAATATTGTGATGCTGTTGACCAGCAGAGGGTATATGTTGGGAAGGATGTCTTAATCTTTTTTAAGCATCTGTTGTAGGGGCGTGAGCTAAGCTAATCTTCTTAAGCTTCTGCATGCAGATCTGTATTATCTACAGTCATGTGGCTATTCTTAACAACTGGACCAGTAGCACAGTAGTCTCTCAGATTAGGCAGGAATGCTTCAGCACGTGGTGGAGGAGAATCATGGACTACATTTGTAGAATGAAAGGGGTGTTGGTACAATGATATGGAGAGAGAACTAAGTGAAATATCTGAAAAAAAATCCAGACAGTGAGATGGATAGCTCAGGAAGATGGCCTCCCAGTCGAAGTGGGGGTTTTTCATACTTCAGACTTGCCAGAAAAAATGCAAGTAAATATAAAACTGGTAGGAAGCTGTCTACTGCCTGGGGAAAACAACCTCGATGATTTAATAGACTTTTTGTGTCTGTAACATCTGGATTCAGGGAGTTAATCTGAGCTAGTGGCATTCTGAATCTGCTGATCTGGTGCTAAATCAGCAAAACTGGGAAGTCACAAAGTGCACAGCTGCACTGATTAGAAGGCAACACACATTGAAACTGGTAGTCACTCACCAAATAACATGAAACTTCTGTGTTAAAATAATAAAATTGTTGGACTGGAAGAGGCCTCAGAGGGAACTTCAGTCTTCCCATCATTGACAACAGATGTCTGTCTGCTCTCGCCACAACCTGGCTGCTCTGTTCCAGTTCCTCGTGATCTCGGCACCTGACCTCAAATGTCTCCTCTAGAATGTAAACTCAGCACTACCTCCCCTGTCCCCTACAGCCCCAAAGCCCATTTGGAGGCTGCTACCAGGCTCCTGCAGCCTCTCTTGCTTATGCTTCCTCCTTTGCCTCATCCCAACTTCAAAATTTCTGTAGCCACAGAGTTTAAACCCTTCAATCTTTCCTTATTGGTCATGTTCACAACATATCTAATCATCCTGTTGGCATGGTCACCAAGCGTCTGAAAAACTATCTTCATGGAAACCCACATAGAGCTGCAGCTGCAGGCTTAACAAAACTGAGAAAGCAAAAGGAAAACTTGGTTTTGGGTGTCCACCTATTTGTGTGCCTCTGTGTGGCATCTGCTGTTTTCATAACAGCACTACCCCAGGGACTCTGGTTCAGACTGACCTGCTGCAATAACCCCGTATCTTTTTTAAAATCTCTCTCTTTCTGTGCAGTTGATGATTTATGTCAAAATTTAGAGTTCGCAGTTGCCCCCAGAGAAATTTCATCCTGGGTTTTTTTCTGTGTTTTTTTTCTGCTGATGATTCAGCAGATTTGGTGTATTCTCCCAAGTATTCTCTTAAAAGTATTTAGTGGATAGAATTGCCAGACATCATAAGTTGGGACTAATGGCTCATTATGCCATGCCCCAAGGCAGTTAAGCCTGTACTTCACTTGAAAGAGTCTGGATTTTACGTGACGGTAAAAAAAAGGAGCACATATAGTTGTTCTTGGTTGTGTAGAAAAGGAGCCCTCTTTGTACGTGTAACGTAACTCGCTGGTTTTTCACAGTTTTTAATGTAAGTGTGAGACATTCTTAAACACTATTTCTAAGCATTTATTTCAAGACTTAGCTGTGGGTTATAGCCCCACATTTCTTAGCGAATGTAGCAGAGAACTTGAACCATTGATGCAGTTAGGTGGCAGGTGGAGCAGGCGTCTGTCAGTCCTCGTTGCTGACTGTTCCTCTATCAGCTCTCACGGTGGCTGTATTTGTGGCGGAAAGAAACACTTCATATTCATTTGTTTGAAATCTGCAGTTGCTTCGTTCTCGTTAGCCACATCCTCTGAGGAACTTGCACAGGTACAAGAAAATTGCTAGTTTAATGGAAGAGCTTCACCTTCGAAACACTCGGCCAGTATATCTTCAGATGTCAAAAAAGCTGCTGGCTGATACTCACAAGTTACCTGAGCAGGAATTGCTTGCCCTGTTACACCAGCTCTCCTTTCCCTGCTTCTGTAATTCTGGGTTACGTTCATCTTTTCTGTTGTTTGACTGGTCGGCTGGATTGTAACTTCCCAGGAGGGTACTGGGCTGCTTACAGTTTGTACAGCACCTTCCTATGAACAAGCGACAAACGCTGGCACTTGGTAGAAGGCAAACGGCAATGAAAAACTGCTTGGTGGGCTGAAACGGCGGGCAGGTTACGCAGCCCTAAGGAGTCCGTCGTGCAGTGAAGGGAAAATACCAGGAAAGGCAAGTGAAAGGGTATGGTGAAGTTTGAAGAACTTAATCCTGGACGCATAGGATTGCATTTGCAAATTCATTCCTCACGGACACTTATTCTTCTATAAACTCTGATCAATTTGCTACATAGGTTCTCCATAACAGGAAGGTACCTTTATAGAAAAATAACACATAAAAGACCCAATTCTAGGTTGTTCCACATGTCGGCTTGAAAAGTTGATAATAAGGAACTGTAATTTGTAAAGTTTGTTTTTTCCCCAAGGATCAACAAATAGTTATTTGCTAAGCAATATAATTAATGAAGAAAAGAGGAGATTAAACATTACCTGCCATGTTGTGTTGTCATCCCTGTCTCTTTACTGAATGAAGTGTTTGTGTAACTACGTCCAATAGTGGTTTTAGGCTAAATGAGTTTTTTTCACTGGAATGGTTTTCTGCCTTTATGCATGAAACCATACTGACTTCAAGGAAAAGTATCTTCTCATTTGAACAAAGTACAGTAATTTTTTTTTTCTATTTTTTTCTACTTCTTTTTTTCCATTGCAGAACTTGTGAATTGGTGTGAGGCCTTTAGGAATGAAATGTTTACGTAATAAAACTAAAAGTATTCTTGTCAAAGATGTTAAATGCAAAGTTGAATTTATCAGGGTTGCTCACTTTCTACAGGTGTGAAGTCTATAATTGTTCATTTTAGTTTAGCTGAAGTATTTCAGAATTGAAGAAGCTGAAGCACAAGCCAATGTGCAGGCTCTCTGTTGCCTGCCTTAAGTAGTCACATTTTACTTCCTCGGTTCTAGAAACATTCTCATGTAATTAAAGAAGTTTTGGGGGCTTGGTGGGGGCGTTTGTACAGAAAAAGAGGTTGGCTTCTTGACAGACTGTTCACAAGAACTTCACAGTTTTCCTAAACTGAAAATTGTTCTTTGAGTATTTTGAGTGGCATTTGTTAATTTTAATTGCAGCCCTGGTCATTTATTTCCATTCATGCTTGTGTACGCCAATTAAATAAAAAAAAAAACCACCCCAAACCCTAGTTTTTCTGACCAGATACTCATTAATGAGCCTCAGAATACATCACTCTGCTGAACTTCCTTTGAACATATTTACTAGAAAATTCCTGGAAGGGAAAGGAACATAAACTTCATATAACCATGGGAAAAACAAACAGCACAAGTATTCTTTTAAAATCCATATCCTCAGGATTTGGCACGCATTGTGCTTCCAGTATGAAAAAGCTGTGCGACGGCTTTCTGGTACTGCTGCATCCAGCTGATGCAGAACAATACAAATTTGTGGGGCATGAAAACAAAACAGTTGGGGGGGTGTGGGGATTTAATTAATGTTGTTTCTGTTTTATTCAATTGAGTTCTTCTGTGCCTGATTTGCATGATATGATTTATTCTCACTTTTTGAATAATGTAATAGGGTTCTTTGTTTCATTTGAAGGGGCAGAGGACCACTGAAGAACACATCTGATGTAATTAACGCAGCAAAAATGATTTCAGAGTCAGGATCAAGGATGGATGTCCTAGCACGGCTGATTGCCAATCAGGTAGGTTATTTATGCAGCAGTGCATTAAACTTGGTCGCAGATTATTCTGTCCACAGAACCTCCGACACCTAAGGACGTCACTTACAAAAGCATTTGCCCCATTTTTAGATCTACCTGGCTGATTTTCCTTTGCTTCTCAATTTCTGAAGCGATGGATACGTAGATGCTGTCTTAATTGTATGTGTGGATTCTCTTCTTCATACATATTGATGTGTCTATGTACAAACACATAAATGTATGTGTACTTTATCACAGGTGTGTGTACATATATTTATGTACATATATATTTGTACATATGTGTATATTTGTGAGCTCCTTGAAGCTGTGAATGCCACATTTTAGAGGTGTAGTATATATGACTATATATGCATGTGCATATAAATACAAATATATATTCATAGCTCCTTTAAGTTATGAACACAACATCTTAGACGTATCATGTAGTCCATTCTTGACTTCCTTGGGTAAATTACCCAGAAATAACTTGGGTTGTTTCAGGTGAGCCAGCTTCGATGTGGGAACATGGGATCGTTGCATTGGCATAGAGTTCTGCTGAGCGGCCTTACTGCTTTGGAGGGGTGCTAGGGCTCAGCACCACCCTTAGTAAGGTTACTGACTTCTCTGTCTTTGAAATTATTTGTTTTCTACCCTAATGTCTATATATGTTACAGAATCGGTGCTTTCACTGTACCTAGGTTATCTTTCCTCTCTCCCCCCCCAGTATTGCTGTTTCTTTGGAGCATTGATGTCTAATGGTTTGCTATGTAAAATACCCTTCTGGATAGTCAGAGTTTTGGCCTCTGCGTACCTGCAGTCCCAAAATGATTTTTTTTTTTAGCATTTAAAATAAATAGTATCATCATCAAATGCAAAGGATTAGCACTATGCAGCCTACTTTATTTCCATTGGGTTTTTAAAGCATCAGATAGCTCAAAAACCCCAAACCAGGATCTATATAAATCGATAAGCATGCTCATCTTCCTGGCTAAGACAACTGCACTGTAGTAGCTTAGTTAATGAATACACCAAGGGAGCAACTCGTCACGTGCAGCCCTCGTTACCAAGGAAGGTTGGTTGGTTTAGGGCCAGGCGGTGCCAGTGTAGGGAAATGTCGGTGTGCACGTATCAAATCGAAAGCGTTTACATTCCTTGTCTTCATGATTGCCTTTTAGGCACAGGGTAGCACGGTATCATCACTGCCTCCCACACCCTCACATACTGTCTCTCTTCCCCTCACTTTTGCTTTTCGTACACAATGCTTGCTTTTCTATATCTATGAAGCAACAACCGTCTGTTAGTGTTTTCTGTCATACGCCTTTCTGAATTCCAGATAACAAGGCAAAGAATTTCTATTCTTTATCTATGCAGCTGTGACCTGATTTGTGGGAAAACTAGGTAAAATATCTTGAGTCCCGTTTCTGATCTTGACAGATGTTCTTCCAGCAGCTCTCTCTTTCCAAGAGCACTGGAGAATGCCTTCTTTCAAGATTTTATCAATTAAAAATTAAAGTTCAAAACCGCAGCTTGTCACTGATCTGCTGCAGGAAAGATGTGGTATCAAAGCCAAAGATGAGTAAGTGGCATAACTCTTGCTCTTTTTAAAATAGGGAATCCAGTCTCGCTAAACTATTCCTTTCCTAAAATTTTCCTTTTGCTGTATTATTACGGTGACTCCAGACTAGAAACATGAGCAAATCAGTGTGAGGAAAAAGTAGCCATGAATCATTGGTGCTCAGAATTTGTGTGCCCCCTCGTAGCTGCTGGGAAGTGTGACATCATTCGCATTATTGTAACTTTTTTACTGGGATTCACTCAAATGGTCTCCATTCATCCTAGCTCAGAGCTTCCACACAGTTGATACCATTGAGCCCCCTGACCCCTGGTATTTATTCCCTGGGACATCTTACATGCACCTGAAATACACTCATCAGTTATAGGTGCGCTTTAGATGTAATTTCACGTTATAAGCACTAGAAGCAAACGAGCATATGTGATTTAAGAAAAAAAAAACAAAACACCACACCAACCAAAGCAGCGCTTCCAGTGCCTCTGTGGCGAACACAACTGCAGTCCTTGCTGAGCACAGGTTAGTCTTAGCACAGAAGAGCCTTTATGCCTATTAAAAAGATGCTTAATACGGTCCTCTCGTTCCTCAGATGGCTAGAAATCTTCTAATTTTATAACCTTTTTTCCCCATGCCAAATCATCCTTTAACTTTCAGAGCTCTTTTCTCACTGTGTTTTGGTTTGTTTTTGTTTTTTTTTTTAAATCTCCAAGGTACTTGTAAAGACCAATAATTCCTCTTCTCAGCTGTTGCTTTGCCAAATTCCCTATGCGTTGCTTTCTTGGGGTCCTAAAATAAAAGAAACTTCACATTCCTCCGGGCTACCTAATAGCCGTTCTCTGAAGTTGGTCTGAACTGAAGGGAACCCTTCAGGAATTTGGTGCCCAGACTGGAACATGAATTCTGATGAGATTTTGTGAGTGCCTTTCTCAGCTGCGTTAACAGTTTTTACTGCAATATTTTTACCTGTTGTCTTTCAGTAACTTCTAAATTATGTGGAATTTTTATTCCATGTAAAAATGGATTTGTATGATCAGCTTCAAAAGTGAAAATAGATAGCTCTACCTTGTACCAACTTTCAGGTCCTTGTTACAGGTCCTTGCATTCTTCCTTACGCACACTTTTTTTGACACCACCATTTGCTGTTGACCTTAGGCTACCCTGTATTTGTTACCACTTGTGCTACTGTCATTTAATTAGGCCCCCTCACTTCACTGTTCACAGTTGTCCCACGACTCCACTATTACTCTGCCTTTGCAGTTAACAGGACCACAGTAATGTATGATGGTGTTTTCATATTCAAAGCTACATGCAGGGGAGAGACCCCCCCCCGCCCCGCTCTATGTCCTCCATCTAGCTTCAGACCTGAGCAAGAACCCCAAATAAGCAATCACTGCATAATGAAGAATCATTGCCCTCTTTGACCTTTTCCTGCTCCTAAAACATTTTCAAATGAATTATATGGGTTCACACTCCATGTCATTTCAGAGATTCAAAATTGAGAACTGTGGAATTACATCGTTCTACAGGTTTTCTTGTTCAGACGAAAAGAAATCAACCACCACTGCCACCCTGAAACTATATTTGCAGTATTTTATAACTCATCAGCCACAACAGCCCCTCTCTGACACCTTGTTCTTCATTTCAGATTTTTATAAATCCCTCTTCCTGTGTTAGAAGGAGAGGGACACAGTGTGGTACAATTCGCAGAATTCAGTTTTATTTGTCCATGCTCACAGCACTTTAAGATGACTCAGAGTTAACAACTGTGAATATAATCACAGTACAGATAATCTAGGCAAATTAATCACAAGTATCTTGATAATAAATTTAGTTTAAAATAGGATTGTTCCAAATTCATTGTCAAATTTGTGACCTGAAAGCCCCAAGGTAATTAGGGCAGTTAGTACACCCTGGATTTAATGGAACATGCTGTAGATTAAGATCTTTATTAAAAGCCTCCTCAGTGTTCC
Source organism: Gorsachius magnificus (assembly GCA_034008185.1). NCBI lineage: Eukaryota > Metazoa > Chordata > Aves > Pelecaniformes > Ardeidae > Gorsachius > Gorsachius magnificus. The sequence goes on along the minus strand of CM067089.1, from coordinate 35,254,211 downwards.
CATTGTTTTGCACCAGGAGGTGCTGGTCCGTTGTGATCCCAGTATGAAAGGCACTCGGACGCTGTGCCATGTCATCTAAAATGCTGTCTGTCAGCACTAACACTGTAAGGAATGAACAGTGCAGATAATCTTACGTCCCTTTCAGTGGTGGGAACCCCAGGTGGTGTACCTTCGAACGGGCCTCTAATCCGCGCATGGCATGCTGGGCAGACCCTGTCCGTAGAAGAGATTTCCCCCATTGTTGGTCATCTGAGCTATTACCGGCTTTTCTTACAAGGAAACAACTCTATTTATCATTTCCACTGTCAAATGGGATTCCACGTGAGAACGTCTTTCTGCTGTCCTGGATAAAGGCAAGGCTAGGCAGGTCACCCAACCACCAGTGCCAAGCGGGAGCTGCCCACAAGCTCCTCTGCTGCCGTGAGCTGGGTGTATGCTGCGGCCGGGGGGCTTGTGCACCACGGGCCAAGGGGTGTGTGCAGCATGGCCCTGCTCGGGTTAACTGCTGTGTGGTCAGGAATGCCTCTGTCTGCAGTGCTCTCTCGGTCGGGATCAATACATCAACACAATAAAATGTTAACTACTTCTAAATTCTGGAAGTACGGGGATCAATATGAACCATCTCTTTCTACAGAACCAGGTATTCTCCTGGCTTAGAAGCTGATTCCAGGTACTTTTAAAAAGTTTTCCTGAAAGTAAAAACAAAAAAGCATCCTTCAAAATGATTGGCTGATAAATACAAATCCAAGCAGATGTGCTGAAAAGATCTGATTACAGGATCGTCTTACCTAAGAGCTTACAATTAATAAATAGTTGCAATAATTTATGCATTTATATTTATAGTAGTGGGTCTGCGTGTGATTATACCCAGTATTAATCACTGTGAGTAGAGAAATGCTACTGACTTTGTTAGCAAAGGAATGAAATCAAAGGAAAGCAAGAACAATACTGTTCACAGTCAGAATTTCCTGCAGAATTGTTTGTCTTGATCATTTGTGCCACTGCTGTGCCAGTGGCTTTTTCACTTGGAGTGTGAATGTTGCTTTCACTGTTTTCAATCACTGCGTAATTCATCAAATTGTCCTTCTGTTGCAGCCTAGTGTTTGGTTGCACTAGTAAACAAGTGTTGGCTTGTATCAGATACTTTGGAGCAGTATTGTAGAGGATTCCTGACGGAATATCCTCCCTACAGAGTACAGTTCTTTCTAACATCTGGTTATGGTTGATTTGGATATGCTATAAGGCATAAGGCTTTCATTTTTTGGTAGTACTTTATCCTGCTCAAAGTAGAATCATAGAATCACCTCGGTTGGAAAAGACCTTTAAGATCATCGAGTCCAACCATTAACCCAGCACTGCCATCCCACCACTAAACCACGTCCCTAAGCACCTCATCTATCCTTCTTTTAAATACCTCCAGGGATGAGGACTCCACCACCTCCCTGGGCAGCCCATTCCAGAGCCTGACAACCCTCTCGGTGAAGTTTTTCCTAATGTCCAGCCTAAACCTGCCCTGGCGCAGCTTCAAGCCATTCCCTCTCGTCCTATCGTCTGTTACCAGGGAGAAGAGGCCGACCCCCACCTCGCTACAGCCTCCTTTCAGGCAGTTGTAGAGGGCGATCAGGTCTCCCCTCAGCCTCCTCTTCTCCAGACTAAACAACCCCAGTTCCCTCAGCTGCTCCTCATATGACTTGTGCTCCAGACCCCTCACCAGCTTGGTTGCTCTCCTCTGGACCTGTTCCAGCAAGGCAACATCTTTCTTGTAGTGAGGGGCCCAAAACTGAACACAGTATTCGAGGTGCGGCCTCACCAGCACCGAGTACAGGGGCACGACCACTTCCCTTCTCCTGCTGGCCACACTATTCCTGATACAGGCCAGGATGCCATTGGCCTTCTTGGCCACCTGGGCACACTGCTGGCTCATATTCAGCCGGCTGTCAATCAGTACCCCCAGGTCTTTTTCCACCAGGCAGCTTTCCAGCCACTCTTCCCCAAGCCTGTAGCGCTGCATGGGGTTGTTGTGACCAAAGTGCAGGACCCGGCACTTGGCCTTGTTGAACCTCATACAATTGGCCTCGGCCCATCGATCCAGCCTGGCCAGGTCCCTTTGCAGAGCCCTCCTCCCCTCCAGCAGATCAACACTACCACCCAGTTTGGTGTCATCGGCAAATTTTCTGAGGGCACACTCAATCCCCTCATCCAGGTCATTGATAAAGATATTAAACAAGACCGGAATAGTAGTAGTAGTAGTGTAGACTCTTATCTTTACTTCTGTAAATGCATCTTCTTTGTATTGTGTTGGTCCCTGCCTTGATCATATCATCTTGTAAAGTTTTATGGGTAAGGTAGATAAACCATGAGCACACTTGATCAGGCTTAGGTTTATTTAGGCCAATAACTCTGTTGCTGACAAAAGTTAATAGTGACTATAGACAGAACTTGGGTTTCATGAGACTGACACAACATGGTCTCTCAAACCAACAGCAGCCATTCAGAGAATTTACTTAATCAAACATAGTTTTGATATACTTGATACATTAAATAGTCTGTGATTTCTTTTTTTATTAATTTGTCCAGTAATTTTTTTGACCCATGTAATCTTTTAGTAAAACCATTCTGCAACAAAGATTTCTGCAGCTTAACGAGACAGTGTTAAGAACCATCTCCTCCTGTTTTGAACTCATGCTAGTTACTTTTAACGACCTCTTGGTTTTGTACTGGAGGAAAGAATACCTGTCTTCATGAAAATCTTTGTTGTCCTTTTCCTATTTAATTATGTGCTTTGTAATGGGCAAAAGAGGGGAAGGATGCACCGTCCCTACACGGGGTAGTAAAGCTGTGGGTATACCACAGAGTTGTACAGTTGCATAATTACATTTTGTAAGTCTTTTCCCAATCATGCCTAGCATTTCCTTTTTTTTTAAAGCTACTGAGCACTGAACCCATGTTTTCGAAGAACTATTTTAACCTCAGGGTCTTGTTCTTGAGTTGCAATTTCCCAGTCTTCAATGCATATCGTCTTCAGCTTTCCTAAAATGTTACACAGTCCTTCCTAGTGGTATATAAGGAAGATAGTAAATGTGACTGGCCTGCCAATACTGTTATATAAAAGAGTACTATATAATAAGGATAAAATATTCTTGTCTCTGAACTTCTGTAATTGGCATTGTCAGTATTTGAAATGGATGAGACACTGTCGGTATCCTATCTGCCCATCTCTTGAGTTTTTCCAGTGCAGGGGGGCAGGAAATCACAGTGTATTTAAGAAGAGGAAAAGAAAAAAATTGAGGAGAAACATCTCATTCCAGGAAATGCACCCTGTCTTGATATGATTAGTTGTGATGCTTAAGGGGATTACAGTTGCATTTGACTGGAAGGACAGATTTTTATTAATTAAAATTAAATAAACAATGAGCATTCCAGTTTTCTCAACAGTCACTGAGATACCGGTATTTAAATACTGATTTGTGCAGTTCGTAAAGCGGTGTTGAGTAAGGAAGAAACAAAGACATATTTTAGTATAGTTTTCTGTAATACACTGACACTTTGGAAACATCACATGCAAGAAAGAGGATGTCAAGAAACTCTTCTGTTTTTCTTCTGAACTATGCCAAAGTACACAAAATATTTAGCAGAACATGAGGTAAGGACTGACTTAATTCATATTAATTAATTTAAAATTATTTAATTTCTTCATTATTCCTTGTTATCCTTTCCTAAGTCTGTAACATGAACTTGTTTGCTTAAGCAAACACTTCTGTTCTATAGTCACGAAGAGTGGAATCATCACAGCCCCATTTTAAAAAAGTGTCAGGTTCCTTCAGCAAAGCCAGTAGTTTACGTAAAGTATTTCATGAACTGAGTAGAACTGGTGCTTTTTCTGACTTCTAGCAGGTTTGGGATTTAAATTGCCACTTGCATTGATCACAATTCCATGAGACTAAAGGTTTAATAACTGTACGAAACCATAGGTGGTTGTTGCCACTGCAGTTGGTGGGAACACATCTTTTCTTTTTTTATATACAAAGCTGAACACAATTCCCTATCAAAGGGAAGTGACCATACTTAGAGTGCAAGTACAGCACACAGGCTAAAATCACGTCTCTGAAAAACTGTGGGGATCTGTTTATTTGTCTGGCTCACTCTGTAGAGCTGCGGTAGCACGATAGTGACTCACCATTCACCCTTTATGCTGCACCAGAGCAACAAAAAGCAGCTTTAGAGCAAATGCATACCAGGCCTTAGGTGTCGAGCCTGGTCCTCACAGAGCAGCATTTCCCCTCTAAGTACTCCCAGGTATTTTTGGAGTTCACAGAAGTGATGGTAGAAAGATGCGATTTTTATAAAAAATACTGTGTTGTTAAAAGTATTGAAATGGGAGTGTCCTGTAAGACATTCTTATTTTCCTGTTCCCACTGATACAGAAGATCTGCAGATCAAGTTTAGTAAACTCTGGATGGAACACAAAACCCCATAGATAGCATTATAAGATAAAGCATAACTTCATATAAAAGTTAATATCTGTGTTTAAATTTGCCCATGCAGGTATTAATGTTAATGTATGTATCGTCTTAAAAAGAAATCATAACCTCTTAGGAATTGAAGGGAAGGTAATTACTCTCTCTATAAAAAATTTGTTTAGAAATATTGCTAAGGCAAGCCCAGCAGTGTGGGGAAGTTGAGGGTTACTCTGAGCTTCTCCAATTTCTTTGTTAAAAACCTTCACCAGAGGAATGAACTACGCAGCCTGACAGAGCTGCAGTGAAAGGCAGGGCCACACTCACGTATAATTTGAACGCTCCTCAGCGAAGTATGAATCTGATGTCTGAGTCAAGTTGCTGAAATGATTTCTTAATTGGTCTTTTCTTAATCTTCAGTGTCCAGACCAATCGTGCAAACAGGATTTGTTGGCTTACCTAGAACAGATCAAGCTGTACTCCCATCAGCTCAAAATCTGCAGTCAAGTTAAAGCAGAAATCCAGAACCTAGGTGGCGAGCTCATCATGTCTGCTGTAAGTAGAAGAATGGTATAAATTATTTTGTTAATCAAAATAAATCTTAAGAGTTGTGGTTTCCTGTGCCTGTGAGATGTTCCAGTGTAGTCCTGAATCTCGTTTTATTCCCCACTGTTTTTACACTTAATGCAGAGCATCTCAGACAGTGAAGTGCAAGCCTGGTGGCTCAAAAGGAACAGAAATCGCTTGCAGTTTTTGTTGTGGTTTTTTTTTTTTTCTTTTAAATTCTCAAACCTGTTATTCTGGAGTAATTTGGTTTTGAGAACTGTGAACCATTTTAAGATGGTAGTTCATTTACTTACATATATGGGGTATGCATGTATGTGAGTCTATACCCAAAAAAGAAATCCCCGGAGATGGACTTCAGAAGGAAAAGATGACATTCTACATCCCTACGGAAGTAAAGGAAATTTAGAGCAAGGTGACTTGATTCTTGAGTAGATTTCTTGGTTTTGCATTAATTTGTGTCATGATATCTATTACAGCTGAGTATCATTAGCCATGGAAAAGATACTATTTGTGAGTTTGTGGAACTTTAATGCACGTGTCCGCAGCACAAAGCTGATCACGGGCATTCATATAATGCCTTCATCTTCATGTATTCTTTGATTATTACTGCTAGTACCTGTACCATATGGGATTATGATTTCAAGACATGAAAACTGCTGAATGGTACGAAACCCAGGTAACAAAAGCTTCCCTCCCCACATTCTTACCATTTAAATACTTTCCTCATTACGATAACTTCACATTCACATAGTCTTGAATTTATATCAGAAAACTAATAATAAGAAATGAGCACTATTGCTGATTGTGAGATTTGAAACTGATTTCAGTAGGATTTTTGTTGCCTATTCAAATGATAATTCAGAGACCATATTTAAACCTCTGGAACTTACAGATGAGTAATTCTGAACTGAATGTAAACTTTCTGAAGCAAATACTTGTTTTCTCTTGGGTTGTAAATTAAACAGGTTTATCTTTATTATCCATTTCTTTTTACAAGCAGTTCCATGAGCAGCGTGGGTTAATAAAGCCAGGTTTCGTTGTTTCTTGCCCTTTGTGCCCACGTCCTCTGCTGTCAGAGCTGTCAGCTTCCCCGTGTTGCCTGTGACCTGCCTCCAGTGGTCCCACACACCAGAAACCCCCATAGCCCTCTGTGCTGAGGCTGTGCTTCTGTACTTTGTCCTCCCACTCACCTGCACATAAACCATTCGCATCTCCTTTGAGCACTAGTCCTTTTTGCCCCAACTTCTGCGCTTCTAACGTGCTTCCCCCATCAGGATAGACAGACAGACAGAATGAGCCTCGAATTGGCTGTAAACCTCCCCCAAAGTCCACTACAGCTGTGTAACAAGCAGCAGTGGTGCAGACGGTGCAGTCCATGCTGACAGGCTGCCAGACGCCTGCTTTGGAGCCAGCAAGAATTGGGCTGTCTCTGTCTTGTCTTCCTGGGACCGCTCATTTGGGACTCTGTTTTTTCTCTGTACAGTCTCTGATTTTGTGATCTGGTAAAGATTTAGTATTTGTCTTTGGCATTCTTGTGTATCTGTGAAATTTGGAAATCTAAGATTAGCTAAGTAGTACGTTTAAAAATTACTGAAGGACTGACAAATGAACAAATGCACGACACAAACAGATAAACCTTATTTGCTTACAAAAAAAAGTTAAAAGATACAGCTTCTTGTACATCACAATGTTTGTCTGATTTAATTGTCTACTATACTACTATGGCGAATTTGGATTCACATGGATCCTTGACCTACAGAAACCTGCATTATGCCTGATACACACAGTCTGTAATTTTCCTGGTCCTGCTTCCATTACTGAGCGCGTGTGATTGGTGGTCTCACTGCAGGACATTTCAGAAGCCCAGTTTGGTTCTGGCTCTTTTTTTTCTCCTGATGTAATGATATTCACATTGGGTTTTTTATCATTTTATTGTATCACCCATATGTTAACAGTGGGAAGTACATAATAGTGGTGCAAAAATTCAGATTCTAAAAATGAAAAGCTAAACTTAACTTCATTCATACTGCCAGAGGCAGTGGAAGCTAAGAACATGCTTAGAGCCCTGGACACTTTTGGAAGTGTTTTGTGGAATCAAGGTGAGATGCTGTAAATTCTGGTGGTTACTGTGTTAAGGCAATCTTAGAAAATGCTCCAACAGTGATTGTATTTTTTTTTTTTAATACGGTAGATACGGTTAAGCCTATAAAAGAGAAGATTTTACAAAATTTTTTTTTAAAAGGGTCTCACTGGTCTAAATGTCTTGTTATTGGGAAGGGGAGGGTATTCATGATTGACTATGCTCAAATGTCGCTTTTCAATTAAAATTGTGGTTATGTGAAAATGCAACCAAACCAAACCGTGATGGCTTCCCTGTAAGGCTCGTCCTAATCTATATGTAAATTAACTATTTGTGTTTGACTTGCTTCAGTTTTAGGAGAATATGGGAATTAAAAATATGTTGTATGGAGAAAATTATAAGCAGAGAGGGAGAAAAGTTCACTACTGATACAAAATGGCTGATTATCAAATTACTTTTTTTAAAAGCTGGAGAAAATTCTGGCTTTGAAAGTCCGTGTAGGGTCTTCAGAATTTGATCACGTAGGTTGGCTGGCCTTGGAAAAAGTGACAAAACAAAGTTCTCCGTAAGAAAGCGCAGAGGTTCTCTCTCCCCCCCCAGCCCCACACGCCCTCAGACACTCGCACACACACACAGAATATCTGGGAGCACAGCAAGCAAAAAACTACAGAAAATACATGGACAGAATATCTGTGCCCTCGTGATCTGTCAGGTATCTGCTCAGGCAGCTGAATTTCACTTCTAGCCAAAAGTGGGTTTTGGTTGGTTTGGGGTTTTTTGGTGGGGGTTTTTTTTAATGGTTTATGCAACACTACTAAACCTTCAGATTTTGCTCACATAAAATCAGTAGCAAAGTTATTTTTTCAAGGAGTCAGAACTGTAGCTGGAATAGGATTCTGTTCTCTCCAGCCCTGATATTCTTGTATTTATCTGTTTATGCTAATAAAGAATGAGAATCAGACATCAGGCATGATTAAGAAAAAAAAAGAGGGCATGTCCTTACAGATAGTGACATTTTCATTATGTAATAAGAAAATAAATGTGAGTCTTAAAATACCTGAAACTGTATCCTTCCTCTGGATAACGAAGATCTCCTACAGGAGAAAGCGTATTAGAAAGGGCATTAGGAAATACACATACTTACAGGTTGCTCCATTTTTTGCTTTCACTGTTTCCCCTGCGATTTCTTTCTCCTGCGCCCATGTGCACATGTGCTCGAGACTGAACTCCCTGATTTATGGTCATCCCTCAGCTGCCTTTTGTTGGCTCCCGGCAGTTCCCTTGCCTCCTGTCCGCCTCATGTGCAAACAGAAGAGCTGAGGAGGAAAGCTCCTCTCCTGTGAGAAATGACAGATTTCCACATTCAGATAGTTAATATCAACTTCAATGCTGGCGAGTCAACTTTGCTGTACAAAGTGAGAATGGGCGAGCAAAAGCTCATGACAGACCACAAATCCACACAGAAAAAGCAGTGTTGTACGATGGAAGATGGCACTTAAATCCACCCACAAGGATCTCGGATTTAAATCGGCCTCAAGGAATTTTTAACTTTTTTCCTCATAAGAATAGCTGTTCATGAAAAAAAAAAAATCCTCTAATGAAACCTAAAGACCAAGTCAGAGGAAAGAACAGAGGGATGCAGAGTGGAGGATGTAGTCTTAGTCTAGTACATATTTCTAGATCTGTAAGAGAACTGTTGGCTTGAAATAGAGCTAAGTCACACCATCTGTCTTACCAGCATCGTCTTCTGGATGAAGCTATGGAGGAAAAAGTAAAGTAGACATAAAATGGCATTACAGATTATGTACTACTATATAACAGTGGTCAGAAATGCCACCAGTGCAAGGGCAGGAAAATGTACCTGAGAAGGTACTGGTGACTGCCAACATAGTTCAGTTTGGGACTTATTCCCATGACAACAAAGAGCATTATGCATATGAAAAAGTATGATGTTGTCCTCAAACACGGCTCATAGCCATTCATTCTCTATATCACAGTATCTTTGTCTGTCTTCAGGTGTTTTTCATCTGCATCCCCTGTGGCCTTGGCCTTGTCTTCCCTGTAACACTGCTCTGACAACCTCCCTTACTTAAAATTCATACGCCCTGCCACATCCTTACTGTAGGGTAAGTAGGCCGGTTTTCCTGGGGCAGCTGGAGCGCTTCAGGGGTACCCAGCTCATGGTGCTCCTAACCACTCTCCTCAATTAGTGGCTTGCTGACTTCAGGCTATATGATCTTGAGGTCTCCTGCCGCAGTTCTGTGCTGCCTGCCTTTCTCACTGCTCTTCCCCGAGCTCCAGCACCTTCACTCTCGCCGTTGGCGCAGTAACGCTCAGGGCCCCAGTTATGGTGGTTATAAAGGGCCACGGACAGAAAAACCAAGGAAGAGCTGTGTGAATCATTAGCTTCTAATTTCTTCATTCACCGTGGTGTTGATTTTTTTTCATTCATTAAAAATTCATTGATAGGATTCAGTCTTCCTTGCTGCCATAAATTACTTAAGTTTTTAAATAACGCAGTTAGGATTGCCAGTTTGTAAGCTGCACAAGCAAAACCAGTGAGGATTCAGGAAGGCTTCTCTAGGTGTGATTAAACAGGAAACGGGCAATTCCTTCTATTAATTAGAACTAATTTATGCCTCTTCAGGCACAAAATAAGGGGGTAACATTTGCAGTCTGCAGATTGACAGTAATTGCATTCATTTATGTAGATAATCTGGTAATTCATTTACAAATACTGCACAACGATAGGCTTGCATGCTGACAGCTTGCTTTTTTTCCCAACAGTGGCTTTAAATAAAGAGAATTATAGCACAGGGCAGAAAATTAACGTAGCTTCTATGTGAACACTGCACGCTCTGACTTGTGCCAGGCAATTCTGGTTTGTGCTATTTATAGTCATTATCTTCTTGTATTTCATGTTATATTGTATTTGGCACGGGAGACAAAGCTTTTTAGCCTTAAAGAGGAAAAAGAAATCTGGAAGAGAGGGTTCTGAGTTACGGTATCACAGAATTTGATAAATGGCACAGAAAAGCTCTCTCAGGTTAGCCAGTCTTACCTGTGCATTGAAAGCGGCTTCACTCTATTTTTCCTGCAAATGTCTCATTTGATTTATCTTTGACTCGTCCTGTTGGTATTGCAAGACCCAGACTTACTTAAACAGCGACATAATTCCACTTTTGAGCCAGGTGTAGGTGCTTTAATACTGCTAGCTTCATCCTTCAAGGCTGGATCTGAATGCCTACTTCACTTGCTGAGTTCCTGTGCCAGTTAAATCAAAAGAAGTTGCCTGTACGATATCGCTATGAACATGTTTCAGCTTTGAAGGCAATACCACAGGTAGAAAAAAAAAACACGGCGTCGAAGCTAGCACGTAGGAAAGGGCAGGGTATCTGTGGCTGCCACCAGGCCGCTGGCTGACACAGTCCCAATCCTTGGCTAACCATACCCCAGGAAGATCATGTCTCGGCCGACAGCGAGGACTGTGGCAGCTGGCAAGCTGCTCTGCGCCTTCGTTGCAGTTGGAGGTTTTCAGTTGCCGCTAGAGAGGAGCCAGGCAGCAAGAGCTGGCATTTTGCTGAACCCTTTAAGAGCTGCTCCTCTGGCAGGGGAGGGGATGGGGGGCACTGCATTTCAGTTCCTCTCAGGGTTTCTGTTTGGGTTTGCTTTTCCCGCCTCAAAGCAAAGTCAGTATGGGCAGAATGGCTCCCTAGCTGCAGCTCCTGTGGAACCGAAGACTGGGAACAGAGGGCTAAGCAGCAAGCTGGCGACCACGCTATTGTAACAGCCCACTTGATCTATTATAGGTAGACAGTTTGTCCCACTGACTTCAATACCGCTGTCCTGGTTCAACTGCTCTGTGACCTTCAGTGAAAAAATTCCTCCTTTGTGCCTTGCTGTAAGCCCACAGCTGCTGCCGTGCCAAAGCTGGGCCCTGCGGAGGCACAGCCGCTGCTCCTCGCCCAGCCACTCCGCTTTGCCTGGCTGCTGCTGCTCCGTGTCGTTGGGAGCTTGGAGTTCAGTGTTTGAGCTAATGGTGGAAGGACACTTACGGGGCTTCACACTATGCATGAAATGACTTCTTATATCACTGTTTGATTCTGAAAATAACAAAAAGCAAATTTGCTAAAAGTTGATGTTAACCCCTAAGAGTTGGTGTATTTTTTTTTTTTACTGAGAGTTGACAGAAATGTTTCACTGTTTTGTTTTTTTAATGCAGTAACACTACATCGTTCACTGCTTTTGCCTAATGTGTGCTGGTAGGCTCGTGCACAGAAAACTGGCCTTTGGAAGCAAAGCAAGGGATATGTTTTTTCCTGTTAATTACTTAAAGACAGCTCAGTTGCTATTGCTTTCTAAACTGCGTCTACCGAGAAAAACTAATTTAAAGCAGCAAGAAGTATTCTGGTAATGTGCACTATAAGACAATTAACTTTTCCTAATAATAATTGCTTTGCTAATTAGCAAAATCAGGGTGTATTTTATAGTTCTTAGCCTCAGTGCACGTAAAAGATGATTGCAACAAGCACTCCATTTCTTCACAAACCAAAGCAACTGATGGAAACAGCAGTGAAAGGATTTATAGGAAACCATTATTCTCTTTTTCTCAAGGACCTGTTTTTTTAAAAAATAGTGTCCTTTTTTTAAAACCTTCCGCAAGTGAGAGTAGCATTACTGGGGGGAGGGGGGGGGGGGGGCTGAGCTAACCGCCTGCCTAAGCATATGTTCCATTATGGTGTTTCGGGGAAACAGTTTTACAGTACTTACGTAAGTTGTTTATCATTTAACTTGGACACAGGGCCTGGTCTAATTATAGGACTCAATTTCAGTTCTTTGAATCTTACACAGCCTGAAGCAGATGCTGTAATGGTTAGTTACTTAGTTCATTAAATTCAATTTCCCTACCTGAAAAGTGGGTAAAATACAGAACAAACCCCGAATACCCTGGAGGTGTATAGTGTCATTACTAGATAGACAGCCACAGATAACCAACGGAATAGCCACGGTTTTAGGAAGACTTGGCTCATTGAAAATAAACACCCCCAGGTTACCCCCCCAAACGGTGAGGCAGATTTCCTGAGGCCATTTCCACAAATGGGGATGAAACCCCTCTGACATCCCAACAGGAGAGCATGTCAAAGCATAGGTGGGCAAAAGGCAGAGGGAACAGTTTCCAGTAACAGGAAAAAAGAATCGCAATGGCAGGTCTCCCTTTGGCTTCCTTTGTACGTAACCTGTACTGGACCTGCATCCATGATAGGGTTTAGGTATCATCTGGCAGTTACATGAAGAAACATGGTAGTTAACGAAGTGCTTCCAACTCCTGAACTTCTTCCTGTTCATTCTTGACCACCCATCTTCTAGTGTTGCTGTTACACCAAGATCTCCATTTGCATACGTAAACATCCCCAGCTCAGACACCAAGGCCAGTAACGAGGGTTACAGTCCTGGCCCAGGCCAAGGAAAGCCGATGTCTTCAACAGTCAGGAGGTCACTCTTAATACTTTACCCATTTGGATGGTTCTGCTACTTTTAATCTTAAGCAATTAAATAACTTCATTTTATATAGCAACCTTAGTGAAAGAACCATAAAATAATTCACAACAGCAAATCGTTACACATAGTAAAGTGGGAAGAAAATGAAAAGCACAACGTAATAAGCACTACTCACCTTCAACACAGCTTTACTCAGAAGCTCACCACTCTTCACAGAAATGCAGCATTCGTGTTATTTTTCAGAAGTAGTTGTCAAAGAACTAAAAATTCAGTCTTAGTCTCTCAGTATAGCGTAACAAAATTTGTTTCTTGGAATGCATTTAAACCTAGTGGTTCAATTAAGATAAAGTTTTAATAACCTTGTTTCCGGAAGAATTTTAAGTTCAGACTTCAGACATTGACTAAAGGGCTGTGTATCTGATACCCAATTCTTAGTTTTCACCTGTATGAAAAACAAAAGTCTGGTTGGACTGTGAATAGGACTTGGGAAATTGTAAACAGGCGATTGATAAATCTGTGCTCAAACAGTAAAACTTCAGTTCCCTGCAAAGAAGATGAGTGCTCACAGCAGACCAAGCCAGAGTACCACAGCTGGGCTTCTGGCAGACTCGCATGCTGCGGATCAAGAAATGTTTTGTAAGTGGTGTTTTGCGCGGTCTCTTACAGCTTTATTCCAGCAGGCACCTGCCTGCCACTTCTTTGTGTCAGAGACAGCGTCCGCAGATCTACGCAGACCGTGAGCATTGAGACTGACTGACTTACACGCTTTGAGAATGAGGAAATTCTGAATTTGTTTAACTGCTACAGAAACAACTGCTGACGCACGACAAGGCAAGCATTTCGTAGTACACGGAACAGAAAATACTTTGACAGAGGAAGAGTTTCTTTAAATTCTAAGTCATGATTATCATTCGGAATGATAACTGACCATACCAGTTACTATAGCGTTAAACTACTTCTAGTAATGGATTGCTACTACTGCCAAGACATGAAATTATTTTACAAATATGTGAAAAAAACAATGCACGTAAACAAGTTGAAAATAAAGTTGCAAAATCCAGGGGTTTTTTTCTGAACTCCCTTTTCTTCAGTTTTGTTACTCAATGGAGAGTTTGCTTACTTGCACCCAGGACTCATGCAAGTGCCGGCGAGGACAGAGAATCCATCTCGGCATGGGTGCTATCAGCCTGATTTTTGTTGGTGGCAGGATTTGGGGTGATTGGGTTTTCTTAAATTACTACCTTCAGGTCTGTATCTTCTGTGTTCTGCCACAATACGAAGTTACAGTGGTTACAGGACCGTTCTGTATTCCTTCGGCAATGGAAACGAAGCACTAAAGCTCACAGCACAGCTGACATTTAAATGAGGAAAGCTATGGCAAGGGATGCTCCTCCTAAGGCCTTTAATTAGTCTGGACTGACACATACCTGTGCCATGCGGGGGCTGGAATGTTCTGTCTCCATGGGGAATGTGCCGTTTGGGGCGCTTTCTGTTTGGGGTGGGTTGGTTTGTTTTGCTAGTGAATCTTTATATACCACTTGCTACCCATTGAAGAGTTTGCAGCTACAGTTCTCTAAATTAAATGATCTTAAATGCTCAATGAATATTTTACCAATCTTTCATTTATGCCAAGTTTCATTTCATCAGTTTTCCTAGATACACGATGAGACCTTGAAGAGCCTGCTGAATATCTGAGATAAAAGCATCCAAGTGAAGGCAGGCCTTGAGTACGTTAGATTTATAGAAGAACAACAGATTTACACCAAACTCTATAATGTTACTGGCATTGAAGTACAAAACCAGCTGCTCTCTAGAGACAAAAAGATAAAATGCGCGGCCTGATTCTTACCGTCTGTAGTACCTGTCTCAGAACATCTAAAAGCTTCTCCAAAATTTTGAATGCAGTTAAGAAGTACCACATTTCCCATGCAGAAGTCAGAGCAGTGTGAGATGCACACAGACAACTGAGGGGGGACATGGACACTGAGGCACTGCAAATAACATGGATGGCCTAAAGGCTCCCTATATGTCATCGCCTATGCAGAGACATCAAGAGCAAAGTAAAAGCAGTGGCGATTGCTGCCTGTCCTGACATACACCACCTACACCCCCCCCCCCCCCCCAAACCGCCACGGTAACTGCAGCAAACCCCCTGATTCAAACAGTCTTACTGGTGCATAGGATGCTGTTCAGCAGGGAGGCACACGGCAGTTTTTTTATATTTTTGTTTCAGATACCTGGTTCTGCAAGCCTGTTTGTATCTCAGGGCATCCTTTGCAGAGCTTAAATAATAAGGCAGAGCTTCAGTTCCTCTGGCATGGCGGGGGGCAGTGGAATTCAGGCGCTGCAGTTTGGCACAGCTGCACCAAGTGGGTTTGTAATTCAGTCTTTAGATTTTTAGCATTTAAAATGCCGGAGTTGGTAGGTGTCTGCTCCCCAGAGCTCTTGTCAGACTATGAGGCTAACGTGTGACGTATTGCTTTGTAATTGCAACCTTATCAAAATTAGAGACCCATGGAGTTTATTTTATTGTTTGTTTATAGTAAATGTATATGAGTATAGTTAAAAGAAATAAAATCACGGTTTCCTTGATCACAGTGGTGAGTGAAGGAGCTGTGGACTGTTCCACGGCCACAGCTGTTTTGTGAAAGGAGCTACAGATGCCAGCCTGAGGGGGAACTGACCGTCCAGTTTCTGCAGGAGAGGAAGGGCAAGTAAGGTGTAGCCATCTCCTGAAAGGATTTCATGCCATTATCCGTATTTCACAGTATAAACTGGAGTCACAATAAAAACTGGCTGAAGTTTTGGGACACCCTTCTATCCTGCCTGGATGCTGCTACCAATTTCTTCAAGAAGCGTTTTCCCCTGCCATGCAAACAGATTTAGTTTCTCCCCACTGACCCCCCAGTCCAGCCTGACAGCCTCCTGGCACAGCTCTCCAGGCAGCTTTAAAAAAGCGGAAAGATGGCAGGCACTGAAGTCATTGAGAAACTTCAGGGAAAAAACCCTGCCCCTTAGGCCCATACACTGTCTGCTATAACAACAAACCCATCTTTTTTTTTGTCCCCTCTGGCGCACAGCAGCTTCATAGCGGCATTCCTACACAGCCAGTGCTGGAAAAGTGAGTGCGGGTGCTGCCACCAGGACTGACCATTGCGGGGGCAAAAAAGATTCAAAGCTCTTAAGAAGCTGTCAGGCTCAGGGCCTTGTCAGCTGTTCTAGGAAACAACTGATAATTAAAATTGTGTGTGTGTGTATAATTCTCTAATTAGCATGAAAGAAAGAAATTCTTATGCAACTTTGTCTCCCTCCTTCTCATTCCTTCTAACCAACAAATCTAATTGTCACAGTGAATATTCAGCAGCTTACAGTTCAGCCAGGATGTCCATTTGTCTGGCAGCGCGCTCATGCTACAACACTGTCAGCCTCCCTAGCAAAAGGGGTGCGCTGGGGCCTGGCGGCGTCTCAGGAGTGTCATGGCAGGGCCTCTGAGCAGAACACCTCACCGGCAGCCTGGAAGGTTATAAAAAAAACTGTTCAGTTTTGGGCCCCTCACTACAAGAAAGATGTTGCCTTGCTGGAACAGGTCCAGAGGAGAGCAACCAAGCTGGTGAGGGGTCTGGAGCACAAGTCATACGAGGAGAGGCTGAGGGAACTGGGGTTGTTTAACCTGGAGAAGAGGAGGCTGAGGGGAGACCTGATCGCCCTCTACAACTGCCTGACAGGAGGCTGTAGTGAGGTGGGGGTCGGCCTCTTCTCCCTGGTAACAGACGATAGGACGAGGGGGAATGGCTTGAAGCTGCGCCAGGGCAGGTTTAGGCTGGACATTAGGAAAAACTTCTTCACCGAGAGGGTTGTCAGGCTCTGGAATGGGCTGCCCAAGGGAGCTGGTGGAGTCCTCATCCCTGGAGGTCTTTAAAAGAAGGATAGATGAGGTGCTTAGGGACAGGGTTTAGTGGTGGGATGGCAGTGCTGGGTTAACGGTTGGACTCGATGATCTTAAAGGTCTTTTCCAACCGAGGTGATTCTATAAAATGCTTGGATTAAAAGCAGCATTTGAAATATGCTCTAGGCTTGCAGGTCACCACGTGCTTTGAACTTCACTTCAGCTCGTATCACAACAGCTATGTCGTACTGCTTAACCCGGCAGCGCGGCCGGGCAGCCCCTGCCCTGCAGTTAGCGGCCCCATGCCTACCTACCGTCCTGCATTACTGCGCTGCCGTGCAAGGATTACAAGGCTATCACAAACTGGAAATCCTTTCTAAAAAAACCTCACATGTTGCAGCAAGGAATGAACTTCAGAGGCCACGTGGTAAATTCACACCTTCTCTTGAGGCATAGAGAGAATTTCAGTTTGCCATCACGCATATGTGTGCGTTCAGTAGTCCTCTAAGGAGTTTAAGTTTCAGGGGCGTGGAGGGGGAAATTGGTAAAGGGTTGTCTTTTTTGGGGGGGCACTTCTGGAGAGAAGCAGTAAACATGATATTGACAAGGGGCAATGGGCACAAACTGAGACATAAGAGGTTTCAGTTGAATATGAGGAAGAAATTCTTTACTCTGAGGGTGACGGAGCACTGGCACAGGCTGCCCAGGGGGGCTGTGGAGTCTCCTTCTCTGGAGATATTCAAAGCCTGCCTGGATGATGTCCTGTGTAACCTGCTCTAGGAGAATGTTCTTGAGCAGGGGGGTTGGACTGGGTGATCTCCCGAGGTCCCTTCCAACCCCTGCCATTCTGTGATTCTGTGTAACTGGAGGGTTCTTCTGCCAGTTCAGAGGAGTTGCCAAAAAAATGCAACTAAACCCAGTCCCTTGGCTGCATTTCTGTTACTGCCTTACTTGCCCTGGGGTGTATGTGTATAGAATGTTACACACAAATACAGACAACAACGCGCTCTGCTCGGCCGATCAATTCATTTGATGTGGCAAAGGGGAGAAGACCTTGACCCTTTCCTAAAAATGCCATTTGCAAATCCGCATATTGCAGAAGGCCACGTGGTTAGGCTGGCTGACAAAGCTGAAAGTCATCCTCGCACTAAAACCGATGGCCCTTTCAGAGAACGGACCTCATCGCTTGTAGAAATGCTTCAACAAAGAGGACGTTTAGAAGTTGAAATGTATCGGCTCTCCAGTTAGCAAGTGATGCTGCTATTTTTACAGCCAAACCACAGTGGGCTTCCTTAGCGTTAGCGTGTGTACAACTGACAACTATTCCTGACCAAGGCGCTTTGAGTGTGGAAGCGTGTGTGCACAGACACGCATTTGCCCGCGCATACGCACATGCATACGCTCTAGAAAGTAGACCTCCTGGCATTTGAAGTCTATGGTTGGTCCTAAAACCAGTACTTTTCTCATCTTGGCACACGGATATAAATTTGATTTTTAACATGTCTCGTCCCTGTTTTGGGATGTCATAAAAATTACAGATAGTATTTATTTATTTATTTAAATAATATTTATAATAACAAGTATTTCTAAAGAAATATCTCTATGTATTAAGTACTAAATATTAAATAATAAGTATGTAAACCAGGGCTTTCTTAAAGGTATTCAGACTGGAGATTCCTTTCCAAATTGAAATTGTCAGCCTCGTAATTAAATAGGAGTGCGATGTCTTCTTAGAAGATGAGAAGCTACTCATTTAGGTCACCGAGATGATTTACGCCCTGTATTTGTCCCTAGCAGCTCTTTGATGTACTGTGACAACAGCCAAGGTACCTTAAGGTGAAGGGGGAAGACAGCCTTTATTTCAAGCAAATAAATCCAAAAAAAATTTAGTGGCACAAAAAGCACTGTGCTCAAAATGAAATATGGCGTCATTCAGCTGTTAGCTGACCCCGTCAAAAAAAAGTTTTCCATATGACCAAAAATAAAACCATGAACATTTCACCTAAAATGGTGTAATTTTTTTCCTGTTTGAGTGCACTGGATGTGTGGCGATACCTTCTGAAGTGCCCAGCGTGGCGTACAATGCCTAACATTAGACACAGCTGCAGCAAACACACACACAGCAATTCCCTGCTCTTGGATTTTAAGACCACAAGACTTGGAAGGACGGACGGACGCGTGCTCTCTCTTTCTTCCTCCCCTACCTTGCCTTCTCTGTGTTGTCCCTGTTACTTCTGAAAGGATGAGCCTGAGCCTTACCAGTCTGTGTTTTGAGAATGTGAGAAATGGGGAAAACGGTTTTTCTCATTTCCAAGGGGAGAAGTAATACTGATGGCCAGTTACAGGCATCAGCACTTTTGCCAGTGTTGGCCTTTTGTCAAATACTTGTGCTGGTTTTGGTTTAGTCAAGCCACAGCCCCCAAGATAGGCTCTCCCCATCAGCAGCAGTAACCCTGTCCTGCAGACAGCCTGCTTGAAATCTCTTTCTGGAGCATGTTGGACCAGAGCTGTGCCTAGAACGTGAGATTATGATTCACTGGAGGGGTTAACACAATAAAACGCCTCAGTTCAGCATGCATCACAGGATCATATTTGCCATTTGCGCAGCACAACTGTGCAGCACTGGTGTCGGTCAGCCCGTGGCCCGGCTGCCAGAGGTGCTGGGGCCGAGGAGGTGGCCAAGGCAGTGACGTGTCCCCAGCACGCTCTGCCCCCAGCCCACGGGCACCCTGCAGGCCTCCAGCGCGTGGAGGGAGCAGCGGCATCAGTGAGTTTGCTCACTTTACACTGCAGAGCCGTACGGGAGAGCCCACTCCCTTGTTAAAGCTGTCATTTTTGTTGCAGATAGTGGATTTTCAGTTGGAATTAAATACACTGTTTTCTATCTCCATGAGTATTGATGGAAAATGGCTTTGCTTTACACCTGCATGCCTATGTAGGATGCTGTTGAAGATGGTAGCGGGTGATAGGGATTAGTTTGTAAAGCATTCTGCCTCTTCGGTTGGCGCTTCTTGAACAGTTTGAGAGGCCACACAGTCACTGCAGTTTCTGTGTGCTATCTTGCTTAATTACCCTTAAAAATCTTGGCCACTGAGACTAGGTTCAGCAGCTCTGACGAAGCCAGCCACTTCACAGGATCCCAGCATTGCTCAGGAGCACCTGTGGGAGCCTGGGATGTGACAGGAGCAGCTGGAGACTTTGCCTGGTGCGGATACAAAGCAAGTAATGGGTCACATTTTCATAGCTCTTCTTTGAGGTGGTTTCGGTACCTGCCAGTAGTAACTGCAGTGAGACCCTGCGACAAGCACCGTGAATTCATGTTTAAAAAAAAAAAAAACCAACAACAAACATTATTGACATAAGCATTTATATTCCACCAGCACAAATTTCTGTATATCACTTCTGAGTCTGAGCAGTGGAACATGATCAAACACACCAAGGGAAAACAAAGGAATTCGGGTTTGGTTTGTTAAGTCTTGCTTTTTAACCGTTGTTTATTCATCAGCCCATTGCGATTAAAAGCAGACCGGCTTCCTAGGCTAATGTTTCTGTTTCTTATTACAGTTGGATAGCGTCACTTCGCTAATTCAGGCTGCCAAAAATTTAATGAATGCTGTGGTGCAGACAGTGAAGATGTCCTATATTGCATCCACAAAGATTATCAAGATCCAGAGTCCTACTGGCCCACGACATCCTGTTGTGATGTGGAGAATGAAGGCTCCAGAGAAGAAGCCCCTAATTAAAAGAGAGAAGCCAGAAGAAATCTATGCAGCTGTCAGAAAAGGTTCTGCAAAGAAGAGAATCCATCCTGTTCAAGTCATGAGCGAATTCAGAGGCAGAGTAGTCTAATATTCTGCCACTTTTTGTGTTCCTATTGTGAATTTCTCATGATTTTTCATCTTTCCCCTCACTAATTTAATAATTATATATGTTAACGTTTTGCTTTTCTCTAAATCTGCAAGATAACAGTTGCTTAAATTATTTGAAAATGCTGTTGGATTGATTAGGAGCACACAGTCAAAAAAAATACCCATTCTCTTGCAGTGACAAACTATCATGTCTTTCCACTGGCATGCTTTCAGCAGAGCACGTCGAGTGATGCGTTACGGGACCGCGCGGTAGCGGGAAGGGAGGGTGCAGCGTGCCCACCTGCCCAGCGTCGCACTGCGCTCACGCGTTCCGTCACCAGGGGTGAATGTGGCCGATGCTAAACTGCATGCATTTTATTACATACAGCTTTTTAAACACTGGGGCTGATCCTTTATCATCAGCATCGTTACACCGTGATCCAATCAGCTGGACTGCTTGATTTTAGCTAGAGTCTGGGCCCTCAACTTTTATCTAGATTGAAAGATCTAAAGATCTCCCCTCATCCAAGGCCCAGTCTTGGAAATATGTTTGAAAATGTTTGGTGAAACACAGAAAGTGTTACGACAACATGGATGTAATAATGTGACAAAAAAAGCAGTGACTGCAACGTAGCAGTAATACAGCTCTTTCAAAGGCCTTTTGAAACATTAATCTGCGTTCCGCTTCCTGCTCTATTCTGTGAGCCCCAATAAATCTACTGGCTGTTACGTTTGGAAGTTCAGATAAATCGGATATTAACAAAAAACTTTTCTAATCACTGCACAAAAGAGCAAATATGAAATACATCGTTACAGACCTTGAATCTTACGAGTGATGAGATTTTTGCAAGATAACTGTAGTGAATCAAATTACCTTTCTTTTGATGACGAGTCCTAAAAATACAGGACTGTGCCAGTAATCGACTTGCTAAATGGCTGCACTGTATCTCAAAGTATGTAATGAAGGTGAGTGCTGTTAGTTGGTGAGCACCACTGGGCTTCTGTAAGGTAGCGAAAAAAAATTTTTCTAAATCTGTTTGAACCTGAAATCCACTTGGACCGATTTTTTTTGAAGAATCTAATTTGTCTTCCCTGCCATGTCCACTAAGTTTTCCCAGACTCCACTTCTTACTCAAGAGTCTTTGCTCAGCAGTTAAGTAGATCCTTTGGTATGTTTTTTTGTGAAAGGGCTCACTCAAATGGCAGGACTTCATGAAGTGTCATTGACTGCCATTCATGGGCTGCTGCTCCATGTCACTTATCACCATGTTTTGCACCTAGCACAGTGTGGGCAGCAAAAATAACCATAAACTTTTTCCTCTTGGGGGCCGCTCTGTTTCTAAGCTCAGGATAGTGGAGCAGTGTAATTTCTAGGGTCTTGGTTAAGAAACCCCATGAAACCTATAGTGATCGAGAACTGAAAATTTTAAGGAGTACTGTTGCACCTTCCAGAACTTTACCATCTGTTAAATGAAACAAAAGGAGGAGTTTGAAAGAAAAATTACTTCTTTCCAACTCAGTTTCCCTCCAGCATGTTTGCATCAAGATCTCAGTAACCTATAGGTCTTTGCTTGGCCTCTTAGGGCTACAGAGCAGGAAGCAGCTACCAGTCACATGGGGTGGGCAGAGGCAATACAGAGCAGGTCACAGAACCTACTGAGAGAAAGATTCTGTGTGGTATAGAGATCAGGGGAGAGCGGACGTTATTGTCACACCTGAAGGCCAAAATCTCCGTGTAGTAGTTCAGGTTCTGGCCCACCCCCTTAGACTACCTGCTCCCCCAGCAAGGTTTGGGTCCAGAAGCCAGCGGGTGAGTTGACATAACCTTGTTTGGGGGGTGGTAGGGGATGTTACTCTCTTAATAAATCCTCATGTCTCCGGGTTACACCTTTGATATCGATCGCCTTGACATCAAATGTCTGTAACTGATGTCTTGTTAATCACATTATTAATAAAAAGCATGTACACCACTGAGAAGACGTCTTTTAGTGTTGTGTTGTTTGGATTTTTTTTGGTTTTTTAAATGTGTCTCGTTAGTGCTCTCCAACACTACCAAAAACCCAGTTCAAAAGCCTGCCAGGTTGCTTACAGGAGTACCAGCCTTCTGGGACACTAGGTGTACTCTATTAGTCCGGTTTAAGTGAGAGTTTTCCTAGCATTCGTATCACTAAAGCATAGTTTATAGCTTAATTTAATGCTCCTTCCTGCCACAACAGGCACTATTCTCTTACCCTGGCCATACTCTATAGCCAGTTTGATCTCAACTTCCAATACTATTCCTATTAGACAGGAATCTACTAGGCAAAACCCAACCCTCTAACAAGAAAATCAAAACCTACTGCTGTTTTTTGACAAGAGCCAAAAGAATGAGGAGTTAATTATGTCTAGACTTCTTTTTCTTGGCTAAGTTCAAAGCCAAGTGAAAACGTAACAAGGTAAAGTTTATTCCTGGCTAAGGAGGCAGAAGGATAAGAAGCAAGCCCTGGAGATGCAAAAAGCCCAGTGTATTAGCTCATTACCCCCCCAGCAGGCCTGCGAAGCAGGGAACCACCACTTCTATGCCACTGTTGTTAATGCTGAAGGAGGATGTGCTGCTCCGAAAGTTTTATTCAAAAGCATCTACTCAATTCGTCCTGCAATCTGCTCCTTCCTTCCTGGCCCCAGTTTTCAGAGGATACTTTTTCACTCCATTGTTGCTTGCCTCTGTCGTGCGTGATGTCCATTCGCTGCAGCTTTGCAAGCCTTTTTCACCTCAGCAGCTCAGGTTATTTCATGAGCTTGCCTTGTTCTCTCCCCACTACCACATAATGGAGCAAAGGATGATGGACAATTGAAGGCCATTTTATTTTAAAAAACTCCGTGGAGCACTAATAAATGAGATAGATCGTATTTTTCATTTCTAAAGCACATTAGTACAAGAGGACACATTCAAGCCATTTCCATGAATCCCAAGGCTGTTGATTTTTGATTTTTTTTAATAAACAACTTAGCTGTGTCACTCTGCTCTCACTGCTGATGTTGTTTCCTTGGTATTTAGCAATTCTAATTTGTAAACAGCAGTTTCTGTCACTGCAGATTGTGCTGAGCATAGTTTTTGGTTTGTCCTGATTACTTCATTATCACCTTGACTTAGTGAGCTACTCCGCGTGAGTAGCAAAAGTCCCCTCATCTCTTGGGCCTTCAGAAAAATGTAAAAGTGCATGTCTCTGCTGCTGCCCACCCCTGGAGCCCTGCCCTTGTGCATGGTAAAAACTGCTCTGACACAACTAACTGGCTTTCTTTTTTGCAGGGGACTGGGAGAGGGGAAGGTGGGGAAGAGATGCGGTAACTCTCTCCACACTTACACCAACGTACTTTTTCCCCCAACTTAGCCTGGTATCGCTTGGGAGGCTCTATAGCTGCATCTCTGCTGAAGAAGATGACTAAGCAGCCTGACATCACACAAGTCTGATGTTCCAGATGGTTTTAAAAGGTCTTCAGCTCTTTTGAAAAGGCATCTTGTGTTGTTTATTTTCTGTGGATCCACAACTGAAGCATTTAAGAAAAATGTGTTTATGCAGCAAGTTCTTTCATGAGGTTTTGGAAGTTTTATTTCTGAAGAAAACATTTGTAACCCTTTACCAACAACAGACAGTAAATTTCTATGTGGTCATACCTGCTATTCTTGCTTCCAGGTACTACTTACCCCTTGTGTACTGCTCTTGGTTAAACTCTGGGCACTTGCCTGTATATCTGGCTCAGGAAATAAGGAGATAAATAAAACCGTATTCCCTCAGGTTGGATTTAAACAACAATGCCCTGCATTGGAAGAGACAGACACACACATTGGTATGCGTGTGTGTGCAGGAGAGGAAAGAAATCTTGGGCCCTGGAATGAGGGGAGAAGTGAGGGTGGTAAGCAGGGATGGTACTTTTGGCAGAGGACATGGAAACTGTTGAAACTCCAGAGACAGAAGGGCATGATAAAATGATGCTGGACACCTTGATCTTATAGAATCATAGAATCGTTTAGGTTAGAAAAGGCCTTTAAGATCATCGAGTCCAACCGTTAACCTAGCACTGCCATCCCACCACTAACCCATGTCCCTGAGCACCACATCTACCCATCTTTTAAATACCTCCAGGGATGGGCACTCGATCACTTCCCTGAGCAGCCCGTTCCAGTGCTTGACCACCCTTTTGGTGAAGAAATTTTTCCTAATGTCCAACCTAAACCTCCCCTGGTGCAACTTGAGGCCGTTTCACCCTTGTCCTATCACTTTAACCTGGGAGAAGAGACCACATGCGCGCGCACACACACACACACACACCTTGCTTCACCCTCCTGTCAGGCAGTTGCAGAGAGTGATAAGTACCTGAGACCAGCGATAAGTACCTGAGTGAGTGTACTTGAGACCAGCACTTTGGATTCAGCAAGCAAATGGTGCATGTTCTCCACCTCACAGCCTTGCAACCCCCGGAATCCCAACAGCCTTGAAAAGCACCATTCACCTCCCTCATCCTGCCAGTCCTTGCCAGCAGCTCTTGATGGTCACTTGAGGCACAAGTGGCTCTCCCCAGCCCTCTTCTGGACTTCCGCCACCATTCTTATCCTACAGTCTCCTCCACATCCCATTGAATTTTGCCTGTAACACTGAGGGAGCTCTGGTTATACACAACTGTTAATAATCCGTTTTCTCTCTAATAACCCACTAAAACCACTGGGGTGCTGGGAAGAAAAAGTTCACGTAATAAAAGCAGTCATCTGAAATTGTCCAAGAGAGTGCAATTTAAGAGCATATTAGTAGAGTAATTAAATAATAATTAAAGATCAAGTAGATGACGCTATACAATTCATTTTTGTTTTCCCTGTGAGGTCATTAGAACTGGCTTACTTGTTCTCCTAAGATTGTTAGTGGGCTTGGTCTTTTGCAGAACTACTTCTTAATGTGAAGAAAACGCACTAGCACTCTTGATGAAAAAAATCTGACAGATGGATTTTGTGTTGTACACTGAACGTGGTATTGCTGCAATGAAAAAATGCCACCTTTCAATTAATAAACAGCAACTCTGTGGAAACTTTGTTGGCATAAAGAGAAACAAAATATATCCAAAGCAGAAATGGCTTAAGAGTTGTGTAAAAACAAACCAGGAAAATGCTTCAAAGCCCCCGTTGTCCACTGTCAACAGAGGAAACTTGGTTCTACGCTCAAAGGAACTGAAAGCTGAGGGGCTAATTTTTGATTCCGGCATAGAAGAAGTAGTTAAGATGAAAGCTTGCACTGCAAGAGATGGATCTAGCAATTTTAATTTTAAGGAGCTTTTTACAGGATGGGAAATACTCATTTTCTACTTCCTGATGGTGAAAATGACTGCATTTAAGCAGGCTGGAGACTACAGAGGCGCCTTGTCATGCAGGACGATGTTTCCTCTGGACTCTTAGTCTTCTATCAGCCTGGCCATTTTAGAGCCATTGACTTTTCTGCTGTAGTTCTCAATTATTTTTTCAGAAGACAGCAAATGATTTAACAGCAGCTGAAAATAGTCATATAGCTCATTAGCTGGTGGGGAGACTGTGCCTTTTTGGCACTGCTCTTTCATGGAGGCAGGGGGGCAGGATGTTAAGGGAGCTGGTGCTAACGGCTCCAGCGGGCCTGCTGGGAGGTATTTTCTCTGCTTAGTTCCCAGAGCTCCCTCATTAGATGGAAGCACAATAGGAAATTGCTCCCACACTCTCAAAATACAGAACTGAGCGCCATGCTCTGTTTGCCCAACGAGTCAGCATGGCTGAGGGGATGGCAGAAAGGAAGAAAAGTAACCTTTTTGTGGTTTTTCAGCTTCTCTGGTGGAGAAAGACCATCATTCAAAGGAATGATTTCTCCAGGAAAGCAGATTTCCCTGTAGTCAAGGCTTTATGAGGATCAAGGAAAAATCTGCAAGAGGCTCTTTTATGCCTTCCACTCCTTCTAGGAACCCAATCTAGTCCTCTCTTCTCTGTCCTACGCTTGCTCCTAATTGCAGATTATCAAAGTACAAATTTTGCACTATTCACCCAGCTGTTATTTTACAGCAACTCACGCACATACTAGAACCCTTCCTAACAGTAAGTTGCACTGATTGTTTCATACTACTTTTTATTTGAGGTCCTAAGGACCTCACCCAGCAAGCCACAAAGCCCAAACCCTCAGCGATGTCTCACAGAGCTTGGGTAAGGAGCAAACCATTCCTACTGCTACCTGTGCAAACATTTTGTGTGCAAAAATGTGTGGTTTGTACCATATTCCTCTGCTCAGTAGTGACTGCTACAGTTGTAACTAAGCCCTCTTCTGGAGGAAAGGGAATAGCACTACAGCTGTAACGCTGTGCGTAGATGGTACCTAGTCATACGTTAAGACTCAAGCTGTCATGGCAGGCCACCTATTTCAGCATCAGCAGCTGAGGTCCTGCACGAGTGGGACGTGGCTCCTTTCACTGCTTTCTGTATTTTGCCCTTTCCTGCAAGGTGTGGGAATGGGCTTGCTTGGACCAACACCTTTTATTATTGTCCATCATCTAACACACCATAACCACACCGTGCAGACTCTGTGTCCTTCAGAGGAGCCACAGCTCATACAATGTTCAGGAATTTAATTGGGAGTGGGTCCTGAATAGCTCCACAGAGGTGGCTAGCTTGCTTGTCTGCGAGGTTAGCCAAGAAAGAAGGAGAGGAACCACTGAATCCCTTCCCAACAACTTCCTAGCACTATTTGTATGCAGTGACCAAGTAACCTACCTGTTGTTCTATTCCCTTCTGATCCACCTTTTAATTTCCATCTATGCCATTTTCTTACCATTTTACAATCTACGCTCTCCTGCAGCCTGTCCTGGGCACTGTGACTTCTTTAAACAAAAGGACAGCATACAGGTTTTCAGCACCTCTATCCCCATTTCCCAAGATCCTGTTTCACTTCATCTTCTTTTCAAAACACTACGATGAAAGAACAAGGAGAAATGGTGTGTGGCCAGCTCAGCAGCCAGGCTAAATCAGCACAGCTATTTTGAGTTCAGTGGTAAAATATCCCCTTGACAGTAGTTACTGTAGTCCTTCCTCTGTAGCAGCTCTCTGAAAATGTTATCCCTCATTCAGGCTGGCTAAGCCTGATCAGTCACCTTGAAGTTTGCTTTTGAACAGGTAGAAAGCACGCCACCAGTGAAGAGATATGCTCCCCAAAAGAAAATACATCTTCCTTGCCCTTTCCTCTTGCTGCATTTCAAACAACTTGTCTTTATTTAGGCATGTCAGGGCCAACTTTAAAATACCAAAATACAAAATATGAAGGTTATTAATACAGCAATCCAAAGGGCAAAGAGCTTATTGGTAGTACAAGCTATTGAGTCACGTGGGTGGTGATGGCACATCCTCAAGCACTCTATTATCATAATGCCTGGGCTGAAGACTCCATTAATTTTCTGCATCACCAACAGCTGAGGACCAAAGCTGACAGCCAATAATACATGAGCCCAGTGTAAGCAAAATACAGGCGCAAACAAACCTTACCTCATAAAATATTAATGCAGAATATAACAGATCGGAAAATATGTGGCAAAAGAAGGAATACAAAGAAAATTGTTCCTACGCGTAAAAGCCCTTACAATATTGTTTTTCAGAAACATTATATTTCTGCTCCCAAGCAGCCATGCATTTATCTTTTTCACTACTAAGTGAATTCTGAAGGTCTGAATGTGCTAAAATAAATTCATGTACTTTGCTTCCTCAAGGTATCAAAGGAGAGAAAGTGAGCAGCTCTTCTTGTGTTTTTGTTTAAGGTATCTTTTACATGGAATGCATCCCCCACCAGTGACTTACGCATCAAGAGATGTGTGTCGTTCTAGGAAGGGATTTCTCTGAATTCATTTTGGTTGGCTACTCATTGGATAAAACCGTGTCTTTTTTTTTGTTAACAAAAGCATGTTCAGCCAAATTCTAATTTGCAAGAGGTTTTTTAAAAAGCCCCTTTTCTGGCCAATCTTAATTCCCCATGCAGAAGTTTTGCACCCTGATACTGCAATCTCCTTTTCCTTAAACAAGGCATCATCTAAAGAAGGTGGTTATTCTACATCTCATTATGAGACTCACACTTTGGAACAGAATTTGCCAGTATTTGAAGGTTCCAAAGTTTATTTCTGAAGAAGGGCTGGAAAAGCTACTAGAAGACTGCAATTTAGTATTTCTTTTGAAAACTAATTCAATCTTATTATCATTGGTATTTGACTTTTATATAAACAGACTTAACAAAAACTTGAAAGGAACATTACAATATGCTACCTAGACAATGGATACAGACTTATATAAACCAGGCATCAGGCCAAGTTATTAGATAGCATATGGTAGACTTCTCACTTCTTTGTTGGTTTCGTATTTTTTGACAGATACATGTAGTTTGCTATAATGAAAAATGGAATTACTCATTTCAGATGTAGTATTCCCTGTAACATGCAAACGTTGGGTAAAATACTGAGTGTGTGTGGGAAAACCTTGGCTGAAATACCTTTTTGGTTTGGGTTTTTGTTTTTGTTTTTAATAGTAATGTAGCCTTTAGTATGGCCGCTAAACTGACAGCTCCTAGTATTTGGTCAGACTAATGGTAACACGCTTTACCTTTCAGTACATACCGATTAACGTACCTCATCACATTTTATCGCAGTGAGCATAAGCAATGATTGCCACTGAAAAGAATTCTCATGGATTTGCCAGTATTGTGAACAATATAATTAAGGCTGTGCTTAAATGATCTGTTCAGCAGGCCTAGTCGTAGGATTGTACCTAAGTGCTTTGCTGAATCAAAGCCATGCTGCCAGCACACGTAGGCAACAACCTACCACAGGAACCAGCAAGGTATGGTTACTAAGAGAAACATTCAATACCCAAAAGTTATATGGATTATTACAGAAAATGTAAATATGAAAATAGAGCGGTAGCTTACAACTGAGATTTCACTCCTGGTGAACAGCTCCAAGGGCACATTTCACCTTACAGGGAAGCTCCGCTACTCCACATATGGACTGTACACCTGCCACGAATGTCATACAGAAATAAAGTAAATGCAAAGAGAGGAAGACCAGATGCACACACTGCAAACCATTTACCCCTAATCTGGTTGCCTTGATGTTTAGCTGATCTTTGCCCTGGCCTGACAGAAAAATAACTCTCTTTATTATTTACCTATTTGCATAATTATATAATTTTTTTTTTTTTATTTAAAAATTAAATTACTCTAATACATTAATAAAATTAGTAACATGAAATAAATTTCATTATTTTATATATTACTAAATATAATTATATATTTCTATAATTACATAATATTTAGCTATTTATAAACTAAAGTTGTTAGAATTCATAGCCAGTACTGTTGGAAGTATGGGAATGTTTAACCTTGCAAGGTTTTGAAATAATCTGACCAAAAAAAAAAAAAAAAAGATCAGCTGCAGCTTATGGCAAAAGCATAGCAACTGCACCTAGTCAGCCAGAAAGTAAGCTGGAACCTAAACCCCCAGCAATTAAAAATTGAGCACAGAATAAATATGTCTACAAACCTCTGCAGAGTTTGAATAGGATGGTCATATTTGGTAAAATATGAAAACATGAAACAAGACAACTTTTTGGCTAACAATGAGCTCTGTTGTGACTGCAATCATCTTTGTCTAGCTGCAAACATTACACAAGCTGATATAATTTCAAGGTGTTATGTTAACAAGAATGACTAAGATGCTTCACTTCCTCCAGCATCCTATCCTCTAACTGTTCTTCTATATTTTCCTCCCAGAAGAAAGGCTCTCTCAAGGCTCTGGAAGGAATGTAGCATGTACAAATGTACTAACATTTCGGCAAGTGTATCCACCTGAGAGATCTCATCTGAAACAGTTATTGTGAATTAAACCCATAATCTCAGCTAAAAGTGAATAGGGTGTAGGCAAGCCTGTTATTGGAATGAAATTCAAGGCTCAAAACTGCCAAACTATTCTGTGTTCATCCCTCTTGTCCCAGGCTCTGCTCTAGTCTATTTTGCTTTTTTAGCTTGTATGTAAGACACTGCCTGTTACTGGATATTACTAGATCTAGATTTCACAATATAATGGGTTCGGTTTGTGATTGAACAAAAGTTTGATTCTTTGGAAATCTGGTCACAAACCAGACTCTGTTACACCACCTTGGAGCCTGGTGCCTAAGGAACGCAGAGCCTTAAGGTGACAGTCTCATCCCCCCTTCAATCAAGTGCCTCTAGCAGTTCCAGCTGGGTGTGCCGCCCGGTCTCGCCTGCCTTCACCCTCCCGCTGCTTTGCTCGCAACTCCTGAGTTTTCACTGCTGGCCACGCTGCCTCTTCCCAGTCACTTGGCTCTTCAGCAGCTTTAACTCCAAGAGTGGGGCCTGTGGTCTAGGACAATGCTTAGGGAAGGCTATACCTCCCCCAGCAGCCATGGGGGGGATCAGCAGTGATCCCATCTTCTCTGTGCCGCTGCTGGGTACCGCTGAGAATAATTTTTGCATGAGAGAACACATTACCTGTTTCTGAGCTGAGGGAAAAGGAGAGGAGGAGGGAAAGTGGCCCCTACATAACATGGAAAACTTCTGGTTTATAATTCTATTGTAAAGTCAGCATTTCCCAAGGGGGCAGAAAAAAAGTGCTATTTTTCTCCAGAAAAGCCTCTGGAGTTCCTTTGTATGGCACTCCTACACATGCCCACCTTGTACTCAGCACTTTGGAGTTACCGAGTGTCAGTACACAGTAAGGATTTTGAAAGTAACCACCAAACACCTACCTAAGTAAGTTCACTTTTCATTGTCATCGCTCTCTAAAGCTGGAATTCAGGGGACACACTGCTTGTTGACTGCGGAAAAACGCCGCATTAGGGCTCGTTGACACATCTGTAAATACTGGGTAACAAATACCCCAACAGGCCAACCGGCCAGAAGCAGATGAGCTGGACAGCAGTCAGATCGCTTTGCAGGCGTTTTAATACTGGTATTATTTATCCAAGTCCAATATTTACCTGACCCCTATCCCTGCCTCTGGAGTGAAAGGTCTTTCTCCCTCCTGTCAAATCCGTATGATCCTGCCCTGCTCATGCCCTCCCGCTTTTCTAACCTGGCAGAAGCAGACAGATAGAAACTCCCCATGTTTTTTCAACACATCTTTTTTTTCCCCCTTACGGACAGATATCTATAAATAAATAAAATATCCACTCACAAGCTTCTACCACAGCCTCAGCCTAATTGTAATCACTCACAACACTTCCTCCCTGGCAATAAAACTCCAACTTTTTTTACTGAAGTGGCAAGCTGGTTTAGCAAGCTGTGTTAATTGCCCACTACAATGCCCAAAGATTCTGACATCTAAAGGGAGGATAAAAGAGGAACTAGGAGCAAAATACTAAAGAATTAATGCAGCACACACAACAGAGCTTACAAAAACCTCAAAACCTTAGGCTGCAAACAGAGCAGGCTGTACTTGCAAGTCAACAAATTAATTGCAGCAGCCAAAGGCTTCTCCCTCTGATTCTGCAAAACACAATGTGATTTGTCAACAGCAATAGTATTTCTTGTTTAGAAAAAGGGTAACTTATTTTTTTAAAACTCCCATCCTTAAACTTGTGTGCTCTGGGAACAGATGGCAAACCACACGTCATGAAACCAAACAAGAATTTTAGACAGAAGAGAGATAAAAAAAACAAGTTTTCTCCTTTAAAACCAGGAATTCTTCACTGGGCTGCTGAAGCCACTGCATTGCAATCCCTTGCTACATAAGCTGTCAGACAGGGTCTCAAATAAATCAGCTATCTCCTGATAATTACATTTAAAAAGGGGATAATATGAAGTAACAAGAAGACCTCAGCCACCCCTCTGTCACTGCTTACTTCTGTAGCTATCTTTGAGTTTTTAGGACACTGGTTTCAATATTCTGTGATCACTGAAGCCTGGCTCTTCCCAGAAGCACAGTGACCATCAGATTTTTATTTTTTTTTTTTTAATTCTTTCTGCATCTCAGAGGGAGCCGTTTTATTTCTCTCTCAGCCACATAGGTAAGGAATGTAATGGATATGCAACACTGCGGGGCAATTCCAAGAAACATCTGGCACGGAAAAAAAATGGCATTGCCTATTGCTCTCCATCAAAATGGTGATAGGTTGTAGGCAATCTTCCCGAGATCTCTTGTGTCAAGCAACCTGCTGTGAGCAGACCCAGTTTATTTTATGGGAGCAAAGCCGTTCCTCTAGCAGGCTCAGGTACATTATAACCTTACCGTGTTCCTCTAACACATGTTTGGGAAGATTATCTCATCTGAAAGGAGCTTTCAAAAAGTTACTGCCTGCCTGAGCTGAGCAGAAGGAAGAGAGATGACTGTGTGTCAGAGATGCAGAACTTACACAGGGGAGCTTCCCTCCAGCCTCCCACACCTGCACGATTCCCCCCAGGCTGGTCTGGTTTCCAGGAGCAGGAAGGCACCAAATGGGCCAGCCAGTCCCCAGCTGGCAGGTCAGCATGCGCTCCAAAATAACTTTGTACCATCTCCCAGGAATAGAGTAATTGAATGTGAATGGGACAACTGTGGACATTTCACAGCAGGAGAGTAAAATATAGGCCATAACAAGGATTCATATTAAATGCATGGCAACAAAACAAAGCCATTTTACTCCATATTTGGCTGGGCCACCTAAGCAGCAGGCCATGTCTCGCTTCCCCAGTAGTGATGGCTCTTTGTAGCGTAGCATGCGTTATTTAAACAGAGGAACAGATTAGGAACAGCTAGACTGTAAGTATACTGTAACAGTATAAACTCCTGCAAACATCTGAATTGCTGTGGTTTCGTGATGATGAATTAGTTTAGTACGAATTTATACAGAGTACAGACAAGAATTAATTATTTGCATAAGTCTTGTGCGCACAAGACTTTATTGGACTGATAATATATCTTCCTAATTTTGTTATATTTTATTGAAGAAAACTGAAACATTTGAAGACTCAGATAAATTAATAATTAAAACCAGTTAAACTTTCTTCTTCCAATTATTTGCCATATTGAGAGAGTGGATTTTTATAATAGAATTGGATGTAATTAAATTTGTAAAATGAGAAATTGAAATGAATTAAAAACATTGATTTTTCTTCTAAAGATGCATTTTCTCTTGACATCTCTTTCACTTTTTTCACTATCTTTAGTGGGATCACTAAGTACCATATTAGAAGGCACCTGGCTTCTCCAAAGAAATGGATTTTTGTACTAGCATAATAGTACAGTAGCAAAACTGCAAATTTTATTCTCTCTATTCTGTTTAATACCATTGGAGGAGGGAGACATTTGAATGAATGTGTCTTTGTGTGTGTGTGTATGTTGTCCCCCTCCACATATTTTCAAGATAGTAAGGCTGTACAAAGAATAACTGGACCTATGGCAGATTTTATGGATAATTTTTAATATGCACACATTTTAGATATGTTTTATTCTTTAGCAAGATTTTGCACTGAAGCTCATTATTTTTTGTCCAGAATACAATATATAATTTGAGACTCTTGTCTCAGTTTCTTACCTATGACCTCAGAGAGTCACTTGGCCTGCCTGAGAATTATTACAAAGTAACACAAGTGATACAATTTTACAGATATTAATTAAATATATTTTATAACAATTCAAATCAAATGTAAAGGGCAAAGCAGAACAGTAATTGATTTTGACATTGCAACCAGTTTTTACTGGATGTTTTCACCCCATGCGTCAGCACCTTAATAAGCAAATTTAATTCTTTGCCTGTGTATAGGAAACTGTTTTGTTCTCCATAGTCCTCCATGAAACTAAGTATCCCATTGCTGGGATGCCTTAACTGTTGACTACTGTAACTAAGCGTTAAGAAATTATATTATCACCAAGCTCATTTTTCCACCTCTCCCCATAATTAGCTGAACTTTATTCAATTCACAGTGCTTCACACACATACAAACAACAGAAGAGAAGAAAGTCACATAGAACTTATTTCAGCTTAAGAACAGCAACATATAAAACAAAGTCTTTAGATGACAGAAAGTAAGATGCAAACAATGACTGGCAAGCTCAATGTGATGTGGAAGGCCTCCATACTCCGATGATTCACTGATGACTGGAGAAGAAGTGAAATGCTCTCAAAAATGAAGAGTAAATTCTGAGCAATACAGAAGAATAGACTGCAATAGAAAAATGAAACCCTGGCCTGTTTTGAGGAGGGAGAAAAAGAAGAGGGAGATGGCAGGAATTCAAAGTAATTAGTGTTTAAAAAGATATTTGAATTTTCTTGTTAAATACACTGAGGAAATGCCCTATTTGTTAAAGATTCCATACCTTCACCACTATAGTTAGCTAACAAAATATTCAGCAACACCAAAGCTAGAATGGAAAAGGTACTGCAACACAGAAAATAAGTGAACTAAAATTAGAAAAAGCAGGTTTCTTAATATCACAAAGAAATTAATAAAAAAAGACTTGGCAAGTCACACAGAGGTAAATTCATGTAAGAAACTTCCCTAGGAAGTTGCAAACTCAAATGTCTTTGGGCCACTGGTGATGTGCTTCATTCAAGCAAAGTTCCTAATGAAAACACCTGGAGTTTTGCTGCAGTACCAAGTGCAGGGATAGTACATGATTTATCTATGGTCATCAAAAAAATGTGTAAGATGATCTATAATGGAACAGCTGGATTCTGTACTGTCAGAAGAAAGGCAAAATACAGGAGACAGTATGTGAAGGCTGTTAAGTGAAGCCAGTAAAGATAAGCAGAACAGTTATCTTGGATGCTAGGGACATCTAAGAACTTGTTTATATGCCAGCTTTGGTCCCAAAAAGGCAAAACAATGAGTGACACTGGCAATATACTTCTGGAAGAGGTCTGGAAGCCATTCATAAAACTTGTTAAAAAAAATAGAAAAAGTAAAAAGGTAACAAGGACTTTTGTGTTAAT
The DNA here is from genome assembly GCA_034008185.1 of Gorsachius magnificus. Classification (NCBI taxonomy): domain Eukaryota; kingdom Metazoa; phylum Chordata; class Aves; order Pelecaniformes; family Ardeidae; genus Gorsachius; species Gorsachius magnificus. The sequence goes on along the minus strand of CM067089.1, from coordinate 35,218,930 downwards.
CCTAAAGCAACTCTGTTTGACTTCCTATCTTGGTGGCAGCTGCACAGAACATCATCAATAAATATATTTTTTGCTTCTTATTTATATGATAAAACAGCAGAGCGCCTGCCTGGAAGCTCCTGGGAGACTGGACTGGAACAACAGGTAGAATGCTTGAACAGGAAGAAACTGGGCAAATGGCAGAGGGGGAATGGACAATTAACGCTGATCTGCTTCTGAAGAACAAAGGAGAATTTTCAGAACAAAGGAGAGTTTCTGAGAAGTTTGGATAAACTGTATTTGCGGTCAAAGCTTTCTAAGATTAAGAAAGTTTTCAAATCATATAAAATTGATTAGTCAATAAAACCTTTAAGATAAAACTCCAGGTTTCATGCCCATGTAGCCCCTTTGCTGTGGGATACAAGACACACTGCTGTAGGAGGACAACGCATAGCCTGGAAGACTTCTGCTTTAGGCCGAGTGCTGAGCCTAATGTTCTGCCATGTCACCGTAAGCGCTGTAGGCCAACAGAAGCAACAGCTCAGGGAATCCAGCAGTCACCAAGATTACATCCACAAATGACCCCTCAAGATTTGGCGAGTCTTGGAGAGCACATGGAAACTTTGGAAGTATTCACATTGCTCCCACTTTAGGCTCCTAAATTAGCTAATTACACAAACTAACTAACTCTCCACTTGTGATTTAAACTCCTGTGGGCAATTCAGAGCACCTAGGAAGGGACCATGCCATGCTCCCTAGTGCTATGTATACAACAATGATGCCAGCACAAGGGAATTTCTCTGCTAAGAATCACTAGCTGGCCCCAAACCACTTCATGCTGAGCGTGAACCAAAAACTGATCACAGCACAGTGAAAATTCATTAATATAATCACTGCACCTTAGATACCTGAATGAATGCCCCTGACATCTCAAACCTATTTAAAGAGGAGGAAATCACTGCTGAATATGATTAAAGCTTACTGCCAAGAAGGAGAAATTATTTTCTGAAAGTTAGGGAAGAAAAAAGAAAAAAAGTCGTCCCTTGTTTTTCCTAGCAACTATAAGATTCAAAAAGTTCTGATTGCACTGAAAATAAGCAAAAATTTACTGAAAGGACTCGGGATGCTCTGCTATTCAGTTATGCACAGAAATAAAGAAGTCGTCTTTCATTTAAGCACTGAAACAAATCCAGGAGGTGAGAGCAGCAGTCAGACCTATATTTATCTAAGAAGGAAGGAAGTGAAGGAGATTGTCCTGTTTCAGCGTCTTCCTCCCTTTGACTCATCTTTGCTTGTGTAAAGAGCTGTTTTCTCTATAGGTCATATCACCCATAGAGTCAGTAAGCTAAGGAGCTGAAAGGTACTGTATGGACTGTGCAAGGTATCTCATGCTTGACCTGCAGGGACAATACTTGTTACTGGGCTTTGTCTCTGTATTGTGATGCTACTTTTCTAATTAAGTGTGACAGAGTCATTTTCTTCTCTCAGTCACTCCCCAAACTGCAATGAGCTCCTGCCTGAACTGTCTCCATTTGTACAGCTATGATGCTATGCAGTCTGTAATGCTCTCCTGTCCATTTTAATACATTAAGCCATCTGCCAACAACAGAGCATGAATAACAAGATTCAATCCATCTCTAATATGAGTGCAGTGCTCTTCTGTGCTGTTTCCACTCATTTGATTAGCTTCCCTTCCATTTCTGTTCAGGATGGGAAAAAAATAGTTTTTTCACTTCCTGATTTTCTGCAAGCACAAACATATATTATTTCAAAATTCAGCCTAATCTAAGCATAACCTCTTTTATTTACTTCAGCTAAGTAAGACACAAGAAAGGCTGTGCCACCTACTGAGAAGCAAACTGGGACACAGTGCATTTGATTAAATTTTACGGGTAACCCTATGTCTTTCACTTGAGACACACAGCTGGTCTACTACCTGCACTTGGCAAGCCCGTATTCCAGGGCCCAATACACTATTCTCTGCCTGTTATTCCAACCTAAATTACAGCAGGAGCTGAGTAACATTCAGCAGGAGAAATAAATTACATTACTGAGCAGGTTTACAGTACAGCTATAGGAAGGAGGACCCCAGGAAAGACTATTCCACACAAAGATCACGTGGGTTAAACGAGTATTTTACTCTATTTCAATAAACGATCCTGAATCTGCCCATACAGATTCAGGATCTAGAGAAGCACTTAATATAGCACTAAGACAAAGTGTTAGGCTGATCATCCAGAGCAGTATAACCTGAAAAACCCAATCATCAGGATTCTGAAGATGAAGCATTTCCTCCGAGCGGGAACACCAGTGCAAAGGGCTGGGTGCTTCTGCCAGGATGCCTTTGTAAGCTGCTGCCCTGGTGAACATCTGAACTCCACACAAGTGAAGACATCTGTTCATCAGCTTCAATGATTACATACAACCTGACATTTTGGGGCAAATTTTGTCACTGCTTCCCTTTTCAGTTTTTCCTAAAGCATCTGTGCATATAATATCCAGGATCAGCATCCGATTTCATTTTAATTTTGTTACCTGAAGTATCTTAGACATTTCTTTGTTCTTGTAAATCCAGATGCCTTGCTGAAATCTGGACACCATATTGTTTTGGGAGAATAGATTTGGGATCTGATTCTTATTTACACTATCGTCTCTTGGCAGTGCAAAGAGTATAAATTACACCTTCATCCATGAGAAAGCTCTTTGCACTCCCAGAGCAATTTAAAGGTATCTTAGTATGAATAAGAATCAGAACCTGTGAGACATTTCTGATATAGATTCTGCTGGAAAGCTGCGTTCTACTGTCCTAGCTGCTTGGACACGCTATTTTCACATTTTCTGCTGCTTGTATGTCAGGACAGTCTAGCGTGAATATGAGACGCGCATTGCCTTCTTCACAGTAAAGAAGAGAAAACTTAATTTTCTGCTTCAGAAAACAGAATTGCTGGTTCAGAAGGTCATCAAATACCAGTTTCCTCTATGGAGAGAAACACTGAAAGGGAGTCTTGTAAAGGAAAACTCTCATGTGCCATTAGGTCCTAACAAACTGACTTTTGGTGGTGTGTATGAGAGAAGATGGAGAAAGTACAGAAGGCGGACCTATAACTCTGCAAAAGGGCTAGTGTTACTTTTTTCAGAAATATTTATGTATTTATTCTGCCCTGCACTAATACAGTAGTTGCAGCTGACAACCCTTCTTCAAAACTTCAAGACTATAATATTTAATAAGGCAATTTGTATTTTGAAGCTATGATTAAAGAAAACAGACTACTGCAACTTTGTATGCACGTTTTGAACTATTATGAAATAGAACAGAGGATTTTTTTTCTTACACTATTTCAGACACTGAAGAGTGCAAGACAATTAACTCCAAACTGTCTTTATAAGCATAGAATTTTAATGAGAAATCTAATGTAAACCAATAATCTAAACAAGTATAGAAATCAACAGTACAAATTCTGTTCATGTCTTACATAAAAGCAGAATGTGTTCTCTTTATCTCAGTGTGACTTATAAGGGATGGGTATGAATCACATCCAGCTGATCTTTTCCAGACTTTATCTAGTTCCCTATTTCCAGCAAAGAATTGCCCATGGTAACACCGTTATACTAGGAGTCTTCACAGCACCTAAAAGCATCCATCTTCGGGGCTACGAACCATCCTCTGGAAATGCACATCACTTTCCTTGACTATGCAAAAAACTTAAGCTCTTTGTAACCTCGTATAACCTATGTAAATGGCGAGACCACCCCTCCTATTATCAAAGAAATAGAACGATAGTTTAGAGCGGCACACATACAAGGTTTGACACATCTAGCAATCTCGTACTTCAGGTGCTCTGAACTTACATGTTACTGTTGCCTCCACTATACAGACATAAACATTTCCTAAAAGCCTCGTTTTCCACCAGGAGGGGTTCCCTAGATGACTAAATAAGTGCTCTGAGGAACGTGTTGTCACCTATGACATGACTGAATTGAAGTGTAAGATACTTCAACTTTAAGAAGATTGAAAACTGGTTTTTTTTTTTTATTATTGTTGTTGTTGTTGCAGTGGGGCTTGTTTGTTTTCCTTCAGCTTTGAGACTTGCTTTGGTGGGCAAAGGAAAATGACAATGTCACAGGGTGAGCTAAGCAGCTCAACGAATTCAAACACTGCTCCAAAATACAGGAAAGAGCTCTCTCTTCTGCTTGATTTGGACTGATAGTCACACTACTCTCTGTTTTCTCAAAGCTGTTCCATATTGTGTTAAAATAAACAAAACTGAACACCATAACAGGGGCATGACTTTGATTCTTTAGATCTCTGGGGTGTGCTCTTATTCAAATTCTTTTCCTCTTTGAGCCAGTTAATATATATATTTTACTCTGGAAAGTGGAACAGCTTCAACAGATAAGCATAACAGATGGAAAGCTCAGACAATGAAAGTATAAGTTGCATGGATTATAAAATAGTGATTTTCGCAAGGCTTATAGATGGACTGCACATAGGAGATTTTCAAAGGAGAAAGGTATTACTGTTCTAGAACTACCCCTCTGCTAAAAAGCATGCCCTACTCAAAACTTTTTTAATACTATTTATAGAATGGAAATAAAGACTGAACATAGAAAATAGCAGCACAAGTAGCGCTTGCCAAAAATCAAAGGTGATCAAGATAAGAAGGTAACACTTCAGATTTGGGGGTGGGTAAAAAACGAAAAAACCCAAACCAAACAAACAAAAAAAGAGGCCTAACTCTCAAGCATTCTGGCACTCAGCAGAAAACATAACCCTGTTCTAGCCCTGCGTGTTCCCTCTGGATGAGTATTTAAGACGGCTTGCTGAGCTGACTCCTAATTCATCAGCACCTCTTCAGAAATAGCCCAAATAAAGCCTGATTTTTTTAATCTCTTCCTCATCAATTACCCTTTAAATTAATTGAAAGAAATTCAGCAGGTCAAATCCTAAGTTTCAACCTCAATTCTTTGACTGAGTTATTGTTAAAGAATATAGGTCCTTACATATTTACTAAATAAAGGAAGTCTTAGCAGAGCAACTTCTTCACCAGTACTCAGAGTGGAATATTTCAGCACTGTTGATGTTCTGCCATGACCGTATGCAATTATAAATTGAAATGGCCAGCTAATCAATGACATAAAAATGAGAAAGATTTCTAGGTTCTTTATAATACACAAAAGCAGACACCTAAGATTTTGCTGAATTTTTACTATTATCCATAGTAAAGAATAAAATTTCATAACCATAGGTATAACTTAAATCTCTTTCAAGGCAGTAAAGCATACATAAATCAGAGCCTCTTACTGTATATTCAGATCAGCTCAATTCGGAAACTTCCTTTTTCAAATGTTTAAACTTAAAGAAATCTAAAAACCAAATTACCTTTGAAAGCCTGTAGTGCTTGTAGAAGAACAGATTAATATACCTTAGACTGAATACATTAGCAATGAAGTCACAGAGTGCTTGCATCAGGTTTTCCTGCAACATTTCCTGGTGTATTAAATAATTGGTTCCACAGAGCAAAGCAGAAATGTAGAAATGTATTTCCAGAAAGCTAGAAATAATGCACATAAGTCTGCATTACATGTGCACTGCTGCACATTTTAAAAGTTCAGCGGATTCTGGAAGCACCACCCACTAAGCATAATACATTCATTGTACCTCAAGTGCTTTAACTAGAAATAAAAATGGAAATCAAAAGGCACGAGGTGAAAACCACAAAACCCTGAGAGCAACCTATGTATTAAGAGTCCTCACAAAACTTACTACGTTTGAGCATGGAATCCAGCGAGGGTTTCTGTGTGCACAGGACATTGAGTAAAGCACCTGTGAAGCACAGCGGGGATAAAAATGGCAGTGGAGGATGTACGGAGGGAATTCTGCCCCAGAACAACTTACACAGACAGAAAGGCTGCGTGTGTTTCGTTCATTTGCAATAACCTAAGTATCCATCAGTTAATAACTTCACTGGTTAGTTATTGCTCCACTAGATTTACTGAATCCCAATGAAGGCTACCAGTACTTTACTCTGAAAGTTTGTCTTCCTAAGGTCAAAAGAAGCAAATACACCTCAAATATCAATCTCTTCTCTTACCTTTAAGAGAGGAACAAGGAAGGACCTGTATTGTTCCTTAGTGCTACCTTGAAACAGGTAACGTTGTATCTGAGCAAATCTATTGGATGCTTGGTCATTTCTAGACATAAACTGTATACCGAAATGTATATTGATTCTGGACATACATTGATTAACTTGAATAACATACTGTCGAGACTTGGTTATAAAAGGAAACACGAGGAAATAAAACAAACAAAAAACAACCCAACAACAACCCTAAAGAAAACCAACAAACTCAAGACCTAAACTACACGTATTGATGTAAGGAAGGCTCTGGAGAGAATAGCTTAAGACAGACAGACAGACAGACATACATTTGGGTCATTGATTAAAGACCTGAGTAGGAAAGTGAGTGATGAGGAACATTAGGGAGATGACTCAGGAAAAGAATTCCATTTCTTCCCATTCCATTTAGGGAAAGAAGTACTTTAAGGAATTGAAAAGGTAAAATAAAATACTAGTATCTGGAAGAAGAAGGGACATTCAGTCAAATGTTTACCCCGAGCAGAGTGCTGATATAAATTTTTAGCTGGTAGGCTCTTGATATACATGAAAAATACCTCTATAATGGAACTACATCTCTCTCTAGTGCCTGACTGCTTCTTTCTCCCCGCCCCTTCCAACGAATAAAATCCAATGTCTATTTAAATCCACATCAGTACATTGGATCCAAGACTGAATATCTGTAAATGGCAGGTACTGATAAGCACCTGCAGACACTGTTCCTTCCTTTACCTCCTTTGATGGAAGCTTTCTCTTCTTTTTGCAGCTTACAGAAAAAGCGATGGTCCTTTCCTGCTGTCTCAGGACACAGAGTTGTATTAGCAGCAATGCAACGGAGCAGAGGATTTCAGCTGAAAAGCAGCACCCGAAGAACATTTGCCATAAGGGATAGTGGCAGATCTAATTTTTGAGAAGTGTTCTTTGCACCATGCTCATCTTTCAGCTGGTAATATAGAACTCACCCATAGCCACCTTCACTTTAAATGCTTCTGTGTTTTGCCATTTCCCCCTCCTTTTCTTTTCCCTTGCTTTACTTTTCCTTTCTTAACCACCCACCTGATTAGTAACATGCTATTTGTTTCCTGTATTTATTTTCTTTTTCTCAGATATAACTCATTTTCCCTTCCCAGATGAATTTTTCCAGACACTTTTGATTCTCTCTTGCTCCTCATCCAATGAGACAACCCTGGAAGCTAATGTTTTCAAATGTTACCCCCACTACATACTCTACAAGCTTCAAATCCAGCACTGGCAAGCTTCAAATCCAACATATTTTACTAAGTTTCAGGGTCAGTCTCTTTCTTTTTCCTTCATACTTATGACTACCTTCCTTTATACTTACCTTTATACTTAATTATAATATTATTCACCATAGATAAAACGAGGCCTTGACAAATAGTTTCTGAGCATACTTGACTAGATTTTCTAACCACAGTTAGATCGGATGGACTACTGCCTTCAAAGGAGACTAATTACATATGTCAGTGTTTCTTAACACAGTGAAGGCTGCAGGTTTGGAGCCACGGAGTTTCAAGGGAACAGTGATTTTACAATTCAACTTCATGGTGAATGCAGCATTCCTTAAAAACGGTTGGAGCATGCTTGATCAAAAACAATAGGAACAAAAGCATCCATGTTCCTCCTCTCTGGTGTGCTGCTGCTCCACCTGCAACCCTCGCTGCTGGGTGAGAAACTGTTCATTCACCTGCGCATCCAGCAAGGTCCTTGGGCTGTCTCCCCAGCAATCCCCACCACTACTGCTTTTAGCACTGACTACGGTGACATCTTTCACCCCAAGGTGAAAGGCACTGCCTCAGCTATTTAGAGTCCAGCCTGAGAATTCAATAAAACTACAGTATTCCATTTGGGTTTTATACACACACGGTGTCAACCGTTATTTTGGCTTCCCAACCAAGAGATCCCAATTAATCATTTTGCCAGTATGAAATGTGTTGCTTAATTGCTCAGAAATCAAGAAACATTAACACTACCATTAGTTATTGAAAATTGGCAGAAACACCATTAACAGATGAAGCATCATTTAAATTAAATGCTTCATTTGGGTTTTTTTCCTATCAAAATTAATGCATAGGAAATGGGCATACCCAACTCCAAAAACAGTATTTCTTTTTGGTGAGGAAGAAAGTAAAAATGAATTTTCCACTGAATAAAACTCAACTATATTTGTTTTGTTACATGTAATTTTAAAAACGGAAATAAACACTTGACCTGCCACTTTTCAAAATAAACATAGGCACTTCTGAAAGAAATGATAAAATGATATGTAAGTAGCTTCAAAGATTAATTTAGATATCTAGCTTTGGACACCTCTATTTGCATTTTCTATTATAAATGATAAAATATTTATAAAAACATTTTATTATAACCTTGCCAAGTAACAGGTCCAAAACAAACAAGAGGAAGGGGTTTTTATTCAGCTTATAATGTTACAAGTTTACTTCCACAAAATGTTGTGGAAACTAAAACTATAATTCGGTTAAAAAGGAGAAATATTAATGGAGAATGGATTGCCTCCTAGATGTTAACATAATGGGTGGGCAAAACCCTGGTTCAGAATTAAGTTCTTTCAGGGATACCTTCCCACTTCCCAGCAAAGAATCCCATTATATGTGTCCTGGTCCTACAAAAATTCCCTTGAAATTTGCTACTGCAGAATTTCACAAGCTATGACCCAGATGACCCTCTATGTTTGACTAAATATGGAAGTTTTTATGGTTAAACAGTAACGTCCAGCAACTACAGTAAGGCCAAGCTGCCCTTGCAGGAGGCATAGATACAAGGAATTGCAACAGCTGAAAAAGTTCTGATAATCAAGAGTAATGTTTCATGTTCTTAAAGTAACATAGCTATTTGTGTTTACCTGTGCTTTGTTCTCAGCAACTCTGAAGAGCTACCTTCATATTGAACCTTTATAAAGCAGAAACCGGTAACTTGTTTCAGAGGCACTGCATAACACTGTCTTCCTCAGGGATTTCAGTAAGGGCTAACGCTAGCTGTCACAAACAGCAGTTGTGAGATTATGTTCAATAATTAGTCAAGAAATACACATTTTTCTTTGCAGTTATGCAGATTCCTTTGTCTTTTTTTTCCTAGGGGAGGAGAAAGGGAGGGATTTATTGTAATACACAGTACCTACCATAGTTATTCTTAGGCAAATGCACATAAAAGCAATTGCATGCAATGTATGTAACTTAATTATACTGAGTTTTTTAAAATCTTAATAAATTATCTCCTCAGAGAAAAGTCTTAAGTTTAGGAATAAAGTCCTTACTCATGAGCCTTTTTCCTACACGGAGAAAGTCAGTAACTCTTGTTCTTCCTCAGCACTCTCTTCCTAGTTTATAAAATGCTGAGTTGTCCTGTGTAAGAGCCAAAGGCAAGTATGTCTCCAACCAGGCTTTCAAATGGTTTGGACCCACGGAGCTTTATAAAAGAAAGCAGCAGGTTGGTGGTTTTGGCCTCTGTTGGGTTTAAATTTAAACAAAAAATTGAACAAATGAAAATGTATCACCCAAACAGAGTCACTTGAGTAATACTAACACGCTGCAATGTAGAATAACACAATTTAACTTTTAAATCAAAATCAAATAAAGGTCAAATTAATACATCAGTAGGTTAGCCTCAATGTTGGTTGAATTAAATTAAATAAATTAGATCAAAAGATTAATACTAGGACTAATCAATCTCTATAAACACTAAAGGTGGCAATAAGCTAACCTAGTTGGTTGATTATAAACTCAGCTAAAGAATTTAATTTGTGTTGGTCATAACTCAGGTTAAGAGCTTATTAAATATCTCAAAACTGAAACCAAAGTCGCAATGTCAAAAGCAGCTCCTCTCATGTTACTTAAGTCTTTTTTCCCTGGCCCCACATTCTTCCTCCCCCAGCAGGAGGAAGAAAGATACTAAAAGGAGTCCCTGAAAAGCAAAAATGTTATAACCCTTGTGACTTAATGGCAGGACATATGGTAATGAGAACTTGATGACACATACTCAGTGGGAACTTTTTCCTATTTTCCCTGTACTCAAGTACTAGTGCTCATATGCACATGGCTGTGGATTCAAACAGTAAACCTGAAGCCTAGAAAAAGTCTGGACTCTCTCTTACCGCTTATGTTTTTAAAGAAGTTAAATAAAACCGCTATGAAATGGCAACAGTATGAAACTTCTTCCTGAACTACTGACCTCTCACAGGCTTCTTGCCTGGGAGCACAAACTACAGCTACAAAACATATTCTCCTGGCACTGAGCTTCCCAATCAAAGTTTTTTCCAGCAGCAGGGACACAGGTCAAATGCTCATGCAGAAAATTTCTTAATGTCACAACTACTTCCACCTAAGGCAGCTGTGTTTTGAGAGATTATGAAGTTTACCAGTTTCCCTTAAGATTTTTCACTACTCCAGAGACCACAAGGGAATTTTTTCTGCTGTCGAAGTTTAACTTGCTCTCAATGATGCCAAGGGCTTCAGGAAAATCTGGTAAAATGCTACTCTGGAGCCATGGAACTTGGGACAATCAAGTCTTATACAGGAAATATTTCTTAGCGTACAGATTGGCTGCTGTACTTCTGAGTTGTCTTTGAAGTAGGTTGATTGATGTCCATCTCTTTCATAACGTGGCATCTTTGGCAGAGTCACACATAGGAAGGTGGATAGTTCGTGCACTTGTTCAACTACTTGTTGAAAACTATCAAAATGAAAATCACATGGAAAATACAGACCAAAAAAATTCATTTTTTCTTTCACTGCTAGGTCCTGACAGTAGATTTCTATTTCCCTTAAACTGTGTATGTGTTTGATTGCTGACACAAAAATAATAATCAAACTAGAAAAAACAGTAACATGATATTTTAATGGATCATATTATGGAAACTCAGGTGCAAGTTCCATCTTAGAACCTCTAGCCACTAGAGACATCAGGAAGAATAACTTATTTCAGTCACTCCCATTTTAAAGCAAAATAAAATTAAAAAAAAATTTCAATTAGCTTATTAAAAGCTCTGTTCAGTCCAAACTATAAGGATTAGACCTTGTGTCACAGTATTTCAAGGCCAAATATTTAACATTAATATTAATCGTATTACATTATACTTGAGACATTCAGAAGAATAATCTTGTAGCAGTGGTCTATGTCTATGCAATGATGCTGCTACAGTTTGGAGTTATGTTTCCAGTGGTTTCCACTCTGGTAGAAAAATTCACAGCAGTAAGAAAATCCACAGCCTAAGGTAAGTCCACCGAGGCCATAAAGACTTTCATTGTAGGCCATCGCTGTTAGAAAAAAAGTAATTTTGTTTTATAGCGTATCGCTCATCTGCAGACTACATATTCAAGATTTTTTGGATTAGAGAGTCGTCAATGAGATTAGGAAAGGATTGACTTAGTGCTTTGAAGGCATGACTTCATTCAGCTGTAGCAAAATATGCGTATGTATGGTACATAATGAGCCTTTTAAAAATCCTCTAACCATGTATTTATGTAATTGGAGCTATTTTGCTTTATGTCACACCAAGTGAAGAAGAAAATACCAAATAATTAAAGCAGTACTCACTAGTGATATGAAATTGGCAGCTGTGTGAATAGAAAAAACACCATTTGTTTCTTTTCTGTAGCAGTAAAATACTGTTTGCAGTGTGTCTTATCTGTAGGTTTCATGTAAACAAACCCACCAAGAATGGACTAATACTCGAATAATTAGCTACCTTCCCACCTGCCCAGAGAGGAAGTGGGAGCTTCAGCATTAATTTTATAGAAGTGCAAACTGATCACTGAGGCTCAGCCAAGATAAAATATATCAGAGATACCAGTGAGGAGGCAAAAAAAAAAAAAAAAAAAAAGAAAAGCAATGCTGAAATTAACACCTAATAGTAAATACAGGCCATTAAACTGTTTTATCTGGTATCTCTTATTGTGTTGATTACATGCAGTATAACATTCTAACTCACTTTTTTTTTTGGTGGATTCCAAGAAAGCACTTCAAGGCTGACAAAACAGAACTGGATTCTGAAGCTTTGTCATTGAGGTTTTCTGTCCTAGCTCAAGGTTCTCTTGACAAATGGGTGACTGCCGTTACCATAATATAGATCAATGATTGGTTAAGTTCCAAAAGACAAAAACGACACGAAAAAATTTTACAGGAAGAAAAGTAAAAACCTGATTATGTGTTTCCATGATCTTAATACACAATAGATGCTAAAATTGAAAAACGAAGCCTAATACACAACCACATGTGGAAGTGACAATAGTAAGTAAACTGTGGATACAGGACAGTGAGGAGTGAAATACGAGTGACTAGTCCAGCAGACGAAAGAGGCTAGATTTTTGAGGGGTTTAGGTCAGTTTAAAAATATGAGAACATAAAAATAATGCAATTATAAGCACAGACCCTCTTTCTAACAGTTCTATACAGAAAGGTGCCCTGGAGCTATCCATATTTCACTGACTGCTCTATCAAAGCAATGTTATATATTTATAAAATAGGAAAGCATTTAGTTGAAATCTATGTTTCATTAGTTTGACAACGTGATCTGGATTTGAACTTTCTACAAAACATGCCAAAGGACATTCAGACCATATGGTAACCTTCCAACAAGCTGGTTTTGTACATCTGCTGGCTTCTGCATGTCAAGTGCTCCAAATAATTTTACTTGGGTCTCTTCATCACATACAAAATTAATTAAGCAAACAATTCAATAGGTATGTGTAACAACACCTGTTATATATCCAAAGTTGCCAAATAGAGAGCTAATATATTTGGTTTATTTTTCATTAAGTACATCTTCACTACAAGGATTGGTTTATGTATTATTTTCTAAATAAATATGCAGTGCCTAATTCCATATAATCATCTGGCAATAAGTTTTAAATTTTCTAGGTATACTAGAAATATACACTAGATACTGTTGAGGGATATGGCCAAAAGTGTCCTTAAGTACATTAACACATAGATTTTAAGACAGTATATAAGAACATGTTGATGTTTCTGGAAAAGCATGTATTGCAACTCCTGAGACCCTAGGGAGACTAGAGAGAGGGAAGAGAAACCATACCAAAGATGTTCTTTTCTGGAGTTTCATGGAGGAAGAGCAGATTAGATGGGAAGGTTGGAGAGGTAGAGGAACCACTGGGTTAGCTTCCGCAAATCAACAGACGACATAACTACTGCAAAGATCAGGACTCTGGCAGTAAGGCACTTGGCACCCACAGGCTGAGATGGGGCTCCAGCAAAGGATTAGTATAGCTCGCCACTTTCTGAAGCAAACCACTTCCCCAGCCACCAGGAGAACTGGCCGTGGGACCAGGACTGCACTTGGGCTGGGCTTATGCCAATGAGTAACTGCGTCTCTTCGGGCAGCAGCATTACCTGTGAGCAGTTAAATTTATGCTATCACTGCTGTTTCTGACTAGCCTTGGAATTCCTTCTGATGTCTTAGTCTGAGCTGCTATTGTGTAACTGAACCTTGAGCTCAAGGCAGCCTTTGCAGGAGGCTAATATTTGACAGTTTAGGCTACACTGGTCAGTATGGAATAGTAAAACCAGAGCTCTGGAATTCATACGTAGCCAAAGGTAAATGACTTGCTAGGACAGTAAGTGCCAGAAGACATAGGGAAACCAATTAGATTTTTAAAACTACATAATAAAACAAACCAAGAAGCAAATCACTAAAACAAAACAGATTTTTTTCATACATGTGGTTTAGCACCCAAAACTGAACAAAAATCCATATTTCACAAGAAATTTTCCCCTTCTTAAAAAGGCAGCACACCAGTTACCATCTGTAACTCATGAATGTCTCTTATTCTCTCAGCAATTACATCAATTGTGCCAGCCAATATGACAGGCTGTGCAACATTACTTTAACATGGTCTTGTGGGAATATGGAGTTAGGAATTACAGGAGTTCTTATCTTATAGAAGCTGGTTATGCACATAAGGAAAAATCGTTAAGCCCTGTCATCTTACCCAGATAAGAACTGGAGGTAGTTGAAGTAATGGACAAACCAAAAGGCAGGACCCTGAATTAGTAACGATCCTGATTTATCCAGAAATAATGATTTTTCTGATATGAAGAGATGATCAAGGTGCAGTTGTAAACATCCTACAGGCTGAGACAAACCAATCTCCCTTTTGAGAAAAGGGATTGTGGACAAAAGCATGCTACCCCAAACTTCAGTTTTCACATAAAAATGACTCAAATGTTTTTTCAGTCTGAATTGCTGTCCATCCTCTGTTCTTACTAGAATGCCGAAAACTTCTAAAAGCCCCTTTTGTGTTTTAGGACTTTAATGTTTTAGCACTGACCATCCTATAGGAGACTCTCACAAGAGCATTCCCTAAAAGGGAGAAGGGAAGGCTCAGAGACAGTTGAAAGGAGGGCTGAGAGCAGTGTATTTTTAATAATAGAAGCAGTATAAAAAGTTATGGCATGCAAAATCCATTTTTTGAAACTGCCAAATCAAATTAAAAAAAAAAAAAAAAATTATCAGCCTATTCCTGAAAATACATGTGTTTGTAAACAGCGACAAATAGAAATAAGAATCAGATTTATTTTTTTTTTAGCTCTGGAATTTATCTCCAAATTGTGTCATGGTGCTGAGGTGCCCTAGGTTTGAAGACTAAAGAGATAAATCACATAGCTATGATGTTGCCCTATAGAGAGCACAGAAGTGTCCATCAGACACTTCCAAGACACAGATGTTGGAGCTAGTGGGAGAGGTTACCATCCAACATGAGAGCATACATGCCAAAATAAACTAAGGCCTGGGGCCCATAAAGAAATACTGGCTCTTGAAGGTACTGAAAGAAGACTTGAAACCAATAAAAGTTGAAAGCAAAATTCAGCAATTAGACTCAACTGCATTGAGACAAAAGAAAAAAAAACCACACCCACAAACCAAAAACCTCTAGCTCAGTCAGCAGCTGAAATGAAAGCATGTGATGTTTTCTGCCCATTTAATGACCAAATACTGCACATGGGAGGAGGCTTGGAAAGCCGTGCTGTGCATCCAGGTGAAGTAAAAAATTCTGCAATCAACAGTTCTTGCATAGATGTTCCCAAAGTGTGACGTACATACAAACAAGAACTTTAAAGACACTTTATGAAAACAATCACAGTGATTGTGGTATACCTCCAGGTTTAGCCCCACGCTGACTGAGGGAGAATACATGCCTTTCCCTCTAGACTGGAATGCTGCTACAGAATTGCCATTATGATCCCCCTACTGCTGAAATTAATTTAATCTGGACTTTAAATAGCTGGTATGAATCTTGTAGCAATTTGATTCCTGTAAGAGAAGCGGAACAATGGGGTAGATAAAAAGCATCAGTTAGTGATATTTAAATATTCAATGCATAAAGATTTAACTAGCATTTCTTCATCCTTCTAATTAATTATGGGCTCAAGCTGACTTAGGGAGTCAGACGTTGGCTTCAGGTTCAAATTTCAGAACCCTCCAAGTTAAATTCTGTCTGGAGCCAGGGATCTAGTCTGCAGCTCTCAGAGCCTTCCTTCTTTCAGATAACTGCTGTCACCAGCCGTTTTAGCATAAAGCTCTCAGCGTAAGAGAGAGCAGACACAGCAGACACAGCATAGCATCTATACTTGGGAGAGAAGAAGGTATGACGCTAGATAGCATTATTTTTCAAAGTGTGTTATCCATTTATATATCACCATCAACACTAGTCCCTGCTCCTACAAGCAAGGAGGAAAAAAAATGAGTGTAAACCACACTTCAAATCAGTGTAGTGGTATTTTCTGTTGTAGGCAGAACACACTCTGATGGACAATGAATTCATCATGATCACGCAGTTTCCTGGAGGCTTCCTCTACCACCAGGAATAATATTTCTTGGTGGCTTTGAGTAATACCAATTTTGGTCTTTATATCCTGGTCACATTAAGTATCATATCGGTATCAACGGTTCAGCGAACATTTATGTTGTAAACACTGTTTAAAGCATGCTGTTGGAATAAGCCGTTTAGTAACTATTGCTTTTTCAGTTCTCTAGAAAGACTGCTGCATTAAAAAAAATTATAGCATTCGAGAGCTTTTATCCAAACACTTCGCACATATAGTAAAAAGGCATAAACATTTTTGTCTTATTTGACATTTCAAGGATATTCCCAACATTTGTAATAACAGTAAACCAGGTGGAACAAATCTCTGAAGAGTATAAAACAGAATATCCAATCTTTTCTAATTACTTTCCAAAATCTTTATGCCTACTTCACATCTGCCTCCTCCATACAGGCTGCATTTCCCCCTCAAGTAAACCTTGAAACAGTTGTTGCATTCTCAGGCTAAAAAAGAAATGTGACATCTGGATCCAAAATCAGCCAGATGGCAGTTATTCATTGAGGACATACAATTTCACTTTTCATTTGACCTGCTGCAATCCATGATGCTAACCCCAGTGATATGGGATGCTCTGCTCTTCTGTGCTCTTTCAGTTCTCCTCATTTGTGTCCCTTACGTGCTTGGAAAAAGCGAAATCATATGCTCATTCTCTGCCTTCACACACTAGTCTATTGCTCAGAAGGCTAAATAAATTCTAATGTAGATGAGTGGTAATTCAGAAATATAAGACTTATGAAAATAAGACCAGATTTCTGGTACTTCAAACCTTTCATCCCTCACATTCAGAGGATAAATAAATAGGTTTCAAGAGAAAATAATTCTATTAATTGAATAATATTTTCTTTGAGAAAAACAGGACTACTCATGACTGTAACGCTGCAGAATGATGTCTAGAAAAGATTCTGAAGTCAACGTCTATGTACACCTATTTGTATACGTATACTAATTCCAGCAAAGCTACCAATATGGCTTTAAAATATTTTCCATCATCTCTTCTGCATCAAGATGGTCTGAAAATATTTTCTTTTGAGCTTAAATCTTTCATATACACACCCCCAAACCAAAATATTTCTCCTCAGAATGTTTGAGATTTCTTTCAGCTGGTTTTTAGACATCTGAGGTGTTTAGAATGTATTTTCATATACTCAGGGCATAATTTTATTGTCATTGCTGCTATTAAAAAGCTACTGTTTGAAACTTCAATTTGTGTGACCTACATGTAGAGTATCCTGACTTTAAACTGAGAAAATAAGAGCTAGAAGGTATTGAAAGAAGTACCATGCTGAACACGTGCAGTAAGTTTTGCTGAGACCATTAGCCCAATAGCTTGACTTATGCTATCAGGGACAGAATTGCACATTTTAGGTATTTACAACATAGCTTAGTTATAAAATCTGAAAAAGCATCTCTGTTTGGAGTAGAACAGTACTGGGTACATCGTCTTAATGGAGGAGGAATCCCATTTAGATGTGTATGAAATACATGCTGTAAATCAAACAGACCTATGAATAGGAGAAATAGTTTCTGATTTCACAACAGAAGCAGAAGCAGGTTCTTGGCCTCTTCCAGTAAGCTTATAAATGTGAAGGAAATTAATTTCCCATTGGGGCAGACTGAACTACTTTACCTGACAGACTCAAATCAGAGCAGAAATCACAGAGATTCCCCCCTCGCCTTCTCTCTAAGTAAAGTATGAAATCAGGTTGGTGATGGAAGACAAGGGTTAGACTTTGAGAAAGCACTTTTATGATGTAACTTGGCCAAATCCAGCTGTTGTGGCTACTGAGTGCAAAAATCAAAGTCAACCAAATTTAAGAAAACAAATTAATGTGTGGAACTTCTAAACATCTTGCACTGCAGCAGTTTCATTAATCGTAAAAGAATTACAATTACAAACAGCAGATATGCTGGGAATTGTGACCATGAGTTAGGTCAAAATAATTTAAACATATCAGTAAAAAACACAGTGTTATTTTATACCACTGGGGGGGATCATAACCTACATGGCTACTTCTGGATTATGAATGAATGCAAGAGTTAAACAGTTATAGTTTCAAAGGGAGAGGTACTTCTATTTTATTGTGATGAGTGCCAAAGTTGGGAAGAAAAAAAAAATAGGCAAGAATAAAAGAAAAGGAAGGGCTAGAAGCTAGTGGAATTCTGCGTGGAAAGTTTGTCCAAGCAAAATGTGTATACCCTGACATTGCCAAACCTACAGTCAGGAAATCAGAAGGACACTTGCACAGTCAGTCAGATGGAGTCCACTACAGCATGAAAGTAGAATTTATTCTGGTAAAGTTTGTGATTCATTAGCTGTACCTGAGAGTTAGAAGGTAAAAGGAAGAGAAGGCCTTGATTTGTTGAGTTTCAACTTTGTGTATGTAACAGAACACATACTGCAGATGCTAAAACCTGGTTTTAGGCACTGTTAAAACTGAAAGAAGAGCAAGGTCCAAACATAAAGTAACAGACCAAATTTTAGTAAAAAAAAATTACTAATGTTTTTGCAATATGTGTGAATAGAATATTACTAAGAGTGTTCCTAGATAAGCTACTAAGGGTTTTTTGGGGATAGAAAAAAATAATGTAAGTAGAGAATAATTTATACAAATTGAATAATAATTTTTAAAAACCACAATAAAGAGATCAAAAGGTGTACCAAAAAAATCAGAAGATGGCATGACAGTTGACTCAAATAAGATATTTGTAGCACTGTCACTACAGTGTTGCTTAAAAGTTCCCATCACAGGTACTCAGTCAAAGGTGACAATCCAGGTAGAGCAAGTAACTGCAGACAGAAAGAATACTGTCAGAAACCATGTAAGGTTAAGGAACAGATGAATGATATTGATTGAGCAGGTAAAACAGAACCACCACCATTATAGTCTAAAGCAGCACATGCTGCTAAAAGAATGAAGAATGGAAAAGTTCAAAGACAGGATGATGCACCAATAAAGCTTCTTGAACAGCGGCAGTAGAAAAGTTGCTTTCTATACTCATGACGCTATGGGAAACTGGAGGGCAGCCAGATTCTTGGAAAAGATTAATGTACATTCCAGGACCTAAGAAAGAGTACTGGAAGAAACACACTGCTACAAATCAATCTCATTGATACTGCATGGAAGCGAGGTCATTATTCTGGAAAGGATTCAAAGATTAAAAAAAAACAACTCAGAATATCAATGTGACATACACTTGGAAGAGGCACAAGGGACAAACCTCAAGACCATGATCAGACATGTTCAAATATTTTAGTAATCACCTCTCCTGTTTGTTGACTTCACTAAAGCATTTGACTCAGTGAGAAGTGATCGGTTATGGCTGATGATGCTTGAAATGGGTTTTCTATCACACTTAGACGAGCTACTGTGTAAAACTTACCACAATCATAAAGTTGCTGTACAAGAAGTAAGAATCGCGTAAGAGTGGCTCTCAAACAAAGGTGTACAGGAAAAGGTGAGTTGTCTCATCCTATCCAGTGTTCTAGCAGAGGTGGCACAGAGGAAAGTATTACAAAATTTGAGGGGAGGTCTGTGACTTTAGGTATGCAGACTGATTATCAGCTGGTCCGAGGATTCACAGAACATGCCAATGTGGTATATACAACACTAGGAGTGTAGATTCTCAGTTAATTTCTTTAAGTAAAGAAGAGATCATTCTATGGTTCTAATGGAGGAGAAAGAACATCAGTGGGTTGAAGAGCTTTTGTATCTAGGCTCAAGTACTGACCAAAATAATTCCCAGGAAAACAATACTTGAAGGAAATTAAATACTACAGAACCGAAAAAAGACAAACGTATCAACAATCTGGAAAAAAATAGGGGTCAGCTTAAAAAAAGAGAAATCCATGCTTTTTGAAGACAATAGCTTGCTGAAAAGCAACATATACCTATGAGCTATTGGTATAATATTTATATATTGGAGATTGAGAGGGTGCTACAGAGATTTCATCTTCAATGTTGCTTTTTACAGAAAAATAACAGAGACAGATTTTGGGGGGAGGTAGTAATGTTACATAGATCAAATACAACCACCCCAGATTTCAAAGTGGCTGTAACTACAGTTTCAGCAACAATATCACAACTGGATGTTAAAAAAGAGTGGTATGACAAAGGACCCTGGCAATATGACTAACAGAGGAAATTACAAAACATGGTCATGTGATCAGGAAGGGAAAAAAAGCAACAGCCCAAAGAAGATAACCACTCAAGAAAAACATGGGTAAATAGATAGAGACTGCAGGATTTAACTGTAAACCAAGCAAGCAAAAAGACTGGCAAAGAGAAACAAGGGTGGAAAAAAGGTTTTATCATGACATAAAGCTAAGGAGAATTCATATGGATAAGAAAATTCCTCAAAGAGAAGTGCACACAGAAGCCTCACAAAATTCTAAGGTCTTAAATAAGAAGTATCTTTTCTTTAATCTTCTGAATCAGATATAAAGAACAACATAACCTAGTCATCCAGTTGACCTGATTACACGGCTTCAATGCTGTGCAGAGATATCTGTGCTGTTATGGACACTCCCAGCAGGAAAGCGATGCCAGCATGGAGGCCTATTTGGGTTAACGCAGTTTGCTTCTTGGCAGACCCAGTAAACCAGTGCGGACAGGAAAATTCTCTGCCAATTTTCTGTTGATGCGCTCTTTTACAGGCACTGCTTTTGGCTTTTATCTTTCAGTTAGCTTTTCTGTATTGCTTTTTCATCATATTGGTAAACTAAGCATCAACAAATATTAGTTTTAAAATACAGAAAATAGTATATGCAATGAAACAGTGTAATGATAGTGGGAGGTTTCTGAGAGCAGTTAAATTCTAAAGCCTGCCGCTCAGCTTCAACTCATCTCATTCTTACATCTCGGACTGAATATCGTTTGACTTTTTAGATCTCAACATTTTATGATCCCTGACATTTTTAAAGATGCCTCAAGCTGCCCAAGAATTATTAGTTGAACACTATTATTTCATTAGAAAGATGGATTTTATGATGTTTCACATACTATATTTTGCCTTCAACTATAAAGCTCAGTTAAGTAATTTGTTTCTCTCCAGTGACAGCACTAGACAGCCATTCCGTCTCACACATAAATTTGAACATATCAATATAACAAAACAAGCACTTTCCACATGAATATAAATATAGAAGACAACACAGTTAAAGAGGCTTGTGTGTTTAACCATGTCAGAGCAAAAGCCTTTGTAAAAGAAACCAGTGAAAAAATCGCAATACACAGGTTTTCTTTCAAACCCACAGAACAGAGTAGTTTTCTCTTTGACTATGGATATATCCCATATAAAAATATCCATTAATGCATGTATAAATTCTATATGCAACCATATATATTGAAAATTTATACATATAATATATACATAAATTTATGACTGCACTATAGGAAATCTGTTACCATGACTTAGACTTACCCACCAAAGTCCTAAACAACATTTAATTCAATTAAATCAATAGTGGTTTATAGTGATCATAAGTGGGTCCAAAGCAGTTCATGTTTCCTCTATTACAAGTGGTACTTCCAAGGTTGGTTTTCCTTCATTATTTTCAGCTGTATCAGAATTGCATCAGGTATTTGGAGCAAGCACCATCCCAACCGTACTAGGGACATGTTGAAAGAATTTTGTTAATGTTTATGGACAACTTTCTATTAGAGTACTAATTTGGCTGAGTTTTAGCCATTCTTCGCACTCAGCATGGCTATTCAATTTATTTATAACTGGGCAAATAAGTTTTAACCTTATTTCCATCAGTATCTGGAACAGCTCCAGTGAAGTGAAATTAGTTACCCTTTTTTATATACCAGTGTAACAAAGTAGAACGTATGCCAGGAATTTGTCCATAAACTATGCCAAGTTAGTGACTGCTCTTAGCATTACAGTTTCTTATGGATTATAGTATGTACATCATGAAAACATTTTTCAGCATACCTTCAATATCATGTTTGAATGGAATCATATGAAAAGAGCACATATAGGAAGAATCTCAAGCTAAGCTGTAAGGAATTAATAACACATGCTATCATGATCACAGGTTTCAAGGTCAGAAAAAAACCCCCAGGTTAATTGCTTTTTAATGATCTATTAATACAGTCCTCTTATTTTGTTAGTTCTGCATTCAGGAATGTATTTTAGCAATTACCTAGATTCAAGTTTGTTAATAGCCTCATTAAATCCTGTGGGACTCTTCTCACACTAGTACATATTCTTGATTTAGGACCAGAGACAAGTAGATAAGTGAAGAAGTCAGCACAGAGAGGATTATGAAATTGCAACACTTTTTAAGAATGCTTTTATCATCTGTTGAATGCAAGACATTCAACAAAGTGAGTGAATCATGGCTGCGGAGCGAAGCTCTAGTGGATCCCGATTACATTCTAGGAAGTACAGCTGTATGAAAGTAATAACACAGAAAACATCTAAAACAAGAAGTATACAGGCAAAGAGATTTTATGTGACAAGCAAGTTATGCACAACATGCACGTGCAACTTCCTTTCTCCCTCAACCAGGAGTTGATACAATCTGCCAATTATTTCAGATGAAAGCCACATTCCTTAACTATCCTGCAGCAACAATCCAAGAAGCTAACCTGCTAAGAAAGCAGACAATAAAAGGAGCTTCTTTATCCCCTAAAATTAAAATGAGCAAATGTGACAAGGCCGGTGTAAGACAAAAGAGCAAGCATCAGGAGGATTAAAAAAAAAAAAAAAAAAAGTTTTATAAATGAAAAAGCAACAAAGCCGAGTAAAGACAGAAGGATGATTTTACCCCATTTTTAGAATGAATGAGGGAAAAATGTGTGATAGTAACAAACTGTAAGAACTGTTTATATTTTTACCTATTCTTCTAATACAAATTTGCCTTCATCTCTCTTACCAAAACATCTCTGCTTCTGAGAATTCAGAAATCCTATAAATCTAAAGAAAAATTATTCTAATGAGACCAATGACCATTATCTTAATATTTATATATTTCCATGTAACGATCCCCCAAGGATACAGTAGATACAATACGTCTTCTAAGTGGCAGTCGCTAAAATGAAAATAAAAATGCCACCTAAGAGTTTTATAGCAAACAAAAATACCAAGAGAGTCTTTGGGATGCCCAGTTCGTCAATACATTCATGCCATAGGGGGGCACAAGCAAAACAAGCTAGAGACGGTTTAGCCCTAGCAGTGTCTGCACAGTGTGGGTATCTTATCACAAGTGCACTTTTGTATGAGTGGAGCCCAGTCCCAGACCCCAGATTATATCCTGGCAGAACTCCAAGGTGAACCAGAAAGACACCAGGGCTGAAAAAATGCATGTAGGGATAGGAAGTCCCAAAAAATGTCATGGTAAGTCAAAGTAACTACCTATTTTTTCGCAGCGATTGCATGCACATCTGGGTGACTGTTACCAGTATAAACTTAACCTGCATAATTACGAACATGAAGATTTCCTAGAAGAACAGTAACGGGGAAGTCGCGTTTCAGAGCACTGTATCAGGTCTGGTAGTTTCCACGAAGCATGCTACTTTGCAAAGGTGCATACAAAACTTCAGACAAGTCTTGGGAACAAAGACACTCATCAGAGATGCTCCAAGGTTGCCTGTATTCTCCTGAAGAATGATCAGGTTGTGGATGCAGATTGACCTTGGCAGAAAGGGCTTAATATAGTCCTATTCAGTGCAACAGCCTCTGAGTCTAGTTAACTTAATGGCCTTTCTGCCATGGAAACAAAGAGATTAAGCCTCTCCCAAAATGGCTTTATCCTCTGGAGATGGAAATGGAAAGCACCACCAAACATAAAAAGTGAATAGATGTTTTTTTGAAACTCAGATTGCATAAGGTTTAGGGATACAGTGAGCCGAAGAGTTTTTTGACTTAAATTCAATTGAGTGATAGTTTGAGAAATGAGCTGGGGATACTAGAAAAAGAACAGGTAAAGAAGGTGCATTGTTATGATTTGAATTTCTAGCTCATCTAGCAGAGTCAACAGCCACCAAAGAAGCCACCTTCATCTCACTATAGAGGAAAAGGAAGGGGACCATGAGACTTAAAGACTTTCTCCTGAGATTTCGGCACCAAGCTGCAGTTCCAGTAGGGCTGGAATGCTTCCCTGAACTCTGAAAGAGATGTAGCTGTTAAGAAAAGAGTAAAGAAAACCAGCAAACGTGTGTTCCCATAACACCAGCAGAAGTTGCATCTCCTCTGTTATTGACTTACCAGACATCAGGAAAAATCCAAGTCTTACCCACAAAAATGTTCATCTTTCTCACTTCCACCTGGGACAGTTCAGTATTTCTGATGGCTTGGGCTTTCAATTTACTCGCAGCAGTTATAGAATCATAGAATCATAGAATCACCTCGGCTGGAAAAGACCTTTAAGATCATCGAGTCCAACCATTAACCCAGCACTGCCATCCCACCACTAAACCATGTCCCTAAGCACCTCATCTATCCTTCTTTTAAATACCTCCAGGGATGAGGACTCCACCACCTCCCTGGGCAGCCCATTCCAGAGCCTGACAACCCTCTCGGTGAAGAAGTTTTTCCTAATGTCTAGCCTAAACCTGCCCTGGCACAGCTTCAAGCCATTCCCCCTCGTCCTATCGTCTGTTACCAGGGAGAAGAGGCCGACCCCCACCTCACTACAGCCTCCTCTCAGGCAGTTGTAGAGGGCGATCAGGTCTCCCCTCAGCCTCCTCTTCTCCAGACTAAACAACCCCAGTTCCCTCAGCCGCTCCTCGTATGCCTTGTGTTCCAGACCCCTCACCAGCTTGGTTGCTCTCCTCTGGACATGTTCCAGCAAGGCAACATCTTTCTTGTAGTGAGGGGCCCAAAACTGAACACAGTATTCGAGGTGCGGCCTCACCAGCACCGAGTACAGGGGCACGATCACTTCCCTTCTCCTGCTGGCCACACTATTCCTGATACAGGCCAGGATGCCATTGGCCTTCTTGGCCACCTGGGCACACTGCTGGCTCATATTCAGCCGGCTGTCAATCAGTACCCCCAGGTCTTTTTCCACCAGGCAGCTTTCCAGTTGTTTTAAACATCTCCATAAAATCATCTATTCTATGGTTGCATTTGGATTGAGTCAAGTTCTTCAATATTTTTCTTTGCTACTCCTCAATATTAAGCTAGCCTTAGTCATATCACATACATTGTCCACCTAGTAGGGAATTTTGGTGAGCAAATATAGCTTGATTATTACTTAGGTGCTTAAATCCAGAATGTAAATCCCTAGAACACTTACTCAGCTACCACTTACGGTGTTGCTGCCTGAAGTCCTTACAAGTTTGCATTGGTACAGGTTCTCCAGGTACCAGAATCCCTCATTGTGGAACAGTGGGCCTGGAATGAGCCAATGCACTTTTTTTATTTTTTTCCATCTTAGTTTTGTCAGCTGATCATATTTTGCAAAATCAGAATGAACTGCCACGCAAATCCATCTTTACACACACAGGCATTTTTTGGCAGTGTAAACAACAGTAACTAAATGATTCCTAAAGGCTGGACCTCTCTTACTCAGATGATTTTTTTTGTTACTAAGAAAAGTTACAGATGGCCAATCTTTTGCCCAGGGGATTATGATTTTGAACATCTAGGGTTAGCAGACAGATATTATTCCTGTGCTCTGGATCCTGTGGCTCTTTGAGCCTGAATGTAGGGCATGCATAGGATGAATCCATATGTTCCTACTGGTTTCCATCGGAATGAAAAGCAGACCATTTGTTTCTCAGTGAGGAAAAAGACCTATGCCCATCCACTTATCCATGCACCCACATACATGCATAAACGTACACAATGTGTATTTACTGACTGCAGTCATTATGGAAAAGTGCAGATTTCCTATTGTTTCTCTACCTGTGTCTAGAGACCCAGATATTACCATAAAACTTTACAGGACTTCAAGCCCTTCAGCGCTCCGTATCTACAATGTTCAGTGATAGTAAACTAGAGTGGATGGAAAGCATCTATGTTTTCTCCTTCATAGCATTAATTTTAAAATACGAATAGGTACACACACACACAAAAAAAATCTTTATAATTCTGGAGCTTAAGAAACCTTATCCCTGTAGGCTCATTTGGAGTATTTAACTGGGCATCTACCATTTTTCATCAAAACGGTTTTAGGTAAGTATTAACTGCATTCACTAACATTTATGTACAAGGTGCTCAGCACTGGAAGTAAAGCTCTGTAGTTATTTTGGGGGCCAAAACCTCCTAGATCTGCCACAGAATTAACGCATGACTTTGTGCGAGCTGTTTAACCTACACATCCTCTGGTTCAGAACTTTAAAATAGGGCTAATGTCAACTCTCAGATGTGTTGGGAGAAGGACTTCATTAACCTTTACATAAAGTACTCCAAGTACAGCGAACAAGCTATATTCTGGAATATTTATACAACCCCCAATGTAAAAGCAGGAAAATGCTCTGTATAGGCATGCAAGACAAAGCCCTGACCTGAATGCTTACCCCCTAAAATAAATATGCAGCAGGGAAGTGGAGCGTGCTTACACCACCACAGCCTTCTGACTTCTAAAGCTAGTTTTTATTAAGACACAAACCAAAACAAGGTGACTCTTGAAACAAAGAAAACTTGGATCTGTTGGTTATCTCAGTACCTGTGAATAACTTGCTGGTCTCATAAACTGATTATTTTACTCTCTTAAAAAAAGGGGATAGGGGAGGAAATAAAGTAATGAAAGCAATGCCTAAGTAAAACTGCACGACCAGATTCTACGTTTCACTTAACTGTGTAAAGATGCTGTAAATTCTAGAACTGCTGACAAAATATTCCAAGTTCATACAGTTTGACACAATTTCAGTATGTATTTTAGCAGGTCAGTTGAGTGGGTGAGGCTACAAGATGCCAACGAATTACGGTTAGAAAATAAGCCAGATCAGAACACATCTGTTTAAAAAAACATCATAGTGAGTTCCCTCCTTCTTCTTGGGGAGGGCCTGGGGCCCCTAAAAGACTTGCTTTTATAATAAATCTTATTTTATAATAAATCTATAAAGCTGGGCAACAGAAATGACCCAAACTCTGACAGTACAAGCTGCAAACTGAAAATAAAATTTTAACATCAGAAAGGCAGTGCTGTATCAGACAAAGGTCATGACAGCCAATATCCTACGTCCAAAAGTGGCAATGAGCACTTTTAAGGCAAAACTCTAACTTGTTTAGCTTTCTAAGTAGAACTCTTCTAACTGTCAACTATTTTCAGGCTCAGGACTTGCTGACTTGGATGATGTTTCGATGAATTTAGCATCCCTTCACAGATATCTCTTCCATTAATTCATTTCTTGAATTCATCCGAACTTTTACCATCCACAACTTCTTTGCTGGGGGGTTCCACAGCTCAGTTACTTGTTGCATTGGGAACCTGCTCTTCTCTCTGTTTCGAAACTGGCTTTTATCACCTTTACTTTTATCACCTCATTCTTATACTGAAATAAGAGTGTGAACAACTGATCCCAGTTTACTCTCTCCATTTGGTTTCATGCATCTCCATCAAATCACCATTCAGTTACCTTAGGATACACCCCTAGACTATGTAACTCAGGAAGCCAAAGAAAGGAATATATCAGTGATTTAAATGACCCCACAGTCCCCACTGCCAGCACAAACCACCGCTGGTCGCATGCTATAACCCTAGCACAGTAACTGCTTACACAGCATTTTGGAGTGACCCTTCCTTCATTAGAAGTCCTGACTATTCGATGTATCTATAACTAAATTTTGACCTATTACTCTGGTGATTTTATTTTTCAGATTGCTTTCTGACAGATGAAATATGAAGAAACCCAAGTTGCTTATTATAGAATTTACCCATTTTTCTAATTATAAGAGAGTTGTTAATGATTTGTTTGATCTAGCTGCCTATTTGCATTCCGTAGTGTATTTGGGAGCTTTGATTTAAAGAGGGATTCAGACCAAACAGAGGAGGCAAGGCCTTCAGTGTTTCTTTTATCATTTAGTGGTAAAACTAAAACATGGAGCCACCTCCATGCAAAAAACCAAACTGCATTGAATTTTTGGTGCAATTTTATAAAACACAAATGACACAAGAGCATACTAGCCAGTTCCTCAAGCACACAACAGAAATCTTTGCTTTTTAGGCTGTTTAAGGTAAAGCTCTCATCCATGTCAGTAGCTATCTGTAATATGGAGTGTCAAAGAGACTGTGCTGATGGTGTGGAAAAAGCTGTTCTGGAAGGGCAACTTCTTTGCATTCATAATGTCAGAGATATGCCTGTGTAATGAGCAGTTCTTTAACAATGCACATCAGTAAAAGATACTGTTCCTAGACAAGTTTAAAATATCTGTTAAGCTTCACGATAGTGAATTTGCCAGTTTTACAAAGTAACACATCGTTTAACTGAAAACAGAGATTTACAAAAATTTCAAAAGGCCTCAGTAAAGACTGGCATTATATTTCCATTTGAAATGTTCTCCTTTATAATTAATTCCCCAATAAACAACTGATGAATTCAGAACAGACTGGCCTGAAAATAATTTTTACAAGCTAATTAGCAGCCCTGCAAATACATATATAAACTATTTCCTCTTACTCATCTATACCATACAAATGGTTTCAAATCACTTAACTGCTTATTCAGAAAAAAAACCTGCCCTCAGCATTTGCAAGCCAAATACATTTCATAATAAAAGAATGTAATTTTAATAATTGGTGTTAATGGGGAGCCAAAAATTATCTTCCCTGAAGTGTGCTGTGTATCCACAGAAATAATCTGTTGTTACACCCACTCCCACCTAAAGTGTCCCTATGTATCTCCTGCTGAAGCTAATATGCCTTCTACTTCCATCTTTTCCAAAACACATAAAGCCTACAGTTTTCAAAATAAAAATTAAACAGGAAGAGAAATTTAAAGAGACAGAAAAAGACACTATTCATAAAATTGTATCCATAACTGCACTGATTTTAGTATGACATGTAAAAGAATCGGGTAAAAATGTAGTTGCCCATAAAATAAGGTCTCCCCAGAGCCTTCTTTTCTCCAGGCTGAACAACGCCAACTCTCTCAGCCTTTCCTCACAGGAGAGCTCTACAGCCCTCAGATGATCTTCATGGCCCTTCTCTGGATCCGCTCCCGGACGCCCATGTCCTTCTTATGTTGGGGGCCCCAGAACTGGATGCAGCACTGCAGTTGGGGTCTCACCAGACCGGAGCAGAGGGGCAGAATCCCCTCCCTCATCCTGCTAGCCATGCTGCTTTTGATGCAGCCCAGGATATGGTTGGCTTTCTGGGCTATGAGCACACACTGCATGCTCATGTCCAGCTTTTCAGCCACCAGTACCCCCAAGTCCTCCTCTGCAGGGCTGCTCTCAATCCCTTCATGCCCCAGCCTATACTAATACCAGAAACACTGGCACAGGATGCCCAGAGAGGTGGTAGATGCTCCATCCCTGGAAACATTCAAGGCCAGGTTGGACTGGGCTCTGAGCAACCTGATCTGGTTGAAGATGTCCCTGCTCACTGCAGGGGGGTTGGAGTAGGTGACCTCTAAAGGTCCCTTCTGACCCAAACCATTCTATGATTCTGTGACTAACAGCTAGCTTTATGCTTTTTAAGGGGAAACCATTCACTGTTTGTTAAGCACTTTAGCAATAAAACATACAGACAAGAGTGACTATATCTTTTGTTTGAGAAGAAAGCATGACCACAGCAAATACAATTATTTTTAACTAAACCCAATAGAGTAGTGCTGGTATCTAAAAAAAAATGAATGTTTCATAAATGATTCACTCCAAGGTTGCCTGTTTTTCTGGA
Organism: Gorsachius magnificus; assembly: GCA_034008185.1. NCBI lineage: Eukaryota > Metazoa > Chordata > Aves > Pelecaniformes > Ardeidae > Gorsachius > Gorsachius magnificus. Next base: position 35,189,164 of record CM067089.1, on the reverse strand, counting down.
CTGTCTCTGCTCATCACTGCAACTACTACAACTCTTGAGTTTTCCATATGCCTTTTTGGCAGAAACCATAGTGACAGGCCAGTAACTTCAAATTTCTCTCACTGAGGAAGTCCCTGAATCTGAAAGATTAAAAATAACTGAAACAACACTGAAAATATTTGCTCCCTCAAATTATAATTTGCTTGTCTTCAGTACTGTGAGCTGAAATTGAAAATGCCATGTGGCTAAAGTTATGGAATAAACCAAATATACCATGAATACTTTCAAGCTTTCAAAGTTTAGCTTTAACCAACCGGACTTTAGGAATCCATAAGAAAACAGATGAAAGCAGGGAAGACTGAGAATAAAATTTAATGACAAATGACTGAGTGGTAGGTATGGCAAATGGTGTTTTAATACACTGAGTATTTTCTTCATTAGATGTAATCTAGAAGGCACTAAGAGAATCCATCTGATTCTGGACTGCAATTTTGTATTAATTATGGGTGTGGTGGGGATTTTTTAGTAATTCAGTAGAAGTGTGAAGGCTGGTACTCTTCATCAGCTGAATACTTTTGCCTATTAGGAAGAAAGAATTTAGCTGTAATGTTGACTCCCCTTTCCTGGCTACTGCTAACATTGTTTGCAGGGTCCAGCCTTAGCACCTACCACTTTTCATCCCATTCCGACAGAGTGAGTTCAAAGGCAAGGTAATTTTGATATAATACTTCAAAGAGATTCTTGCCCTTCTTTTCCCTTTCTTTCCTATTCATTATCAACTCCTAAGTTGGGTTGACCAAGCTAAAGGAGTTCTTTCTATGAACCAGCAACCAACTGGAGTACTTCAGCACTGATAGAAACGCTACAAAAGAAGAGCGTATCTTCCAGCTCCTATTCTACTTGTCAAAAACAAAGACAAGCAAAAATCTGAAAAATCAGGGAAGCTTCTGTTCTACTTTAGCATTATACATTTTTTCTTGTTACCCTGATGTGAAATTTGCCCCTCAATCTGTAATTTCATTTCTTCTTGGATTTAATTACAGTAGAAAGAATAAAGGGAATAACATGCTCTGTTGTTGCTATATAGCGTATGTTTGATCACAGGCATCTTTTTCTCTACAGTAAAATGGTTTGACAAGAAATGCCACCTTCCCCCAATATATGGGTATTTCTAGATAGGGACTAAATACTCTTTATTGTATATTGGTAATCTACTGATGAAAGACAGTAAAAGAAACTTTCTAGTAGTCTTGCGAAGTACAGAAGAAAGAACTGTGATAGGGCATACTGACAAATGGTATCCCATTAATATTTCAGATGATTGCTCTGTTTCACCTATTGAAGTAGCTGTACACAACTTCTACGTTATCTTGAAGAATAAAATATATCTGAAAATCTAGCATACTTGTACTAGTAATCAGTATTTTAGAAATTCTATCTTAAAATAGAACTAAGCTTTCTCAACACCATTCTAGACATTGTATTCCATCCAACTTTCTATGAAGGCAGACTGTTAATGAAACAAATGTTTCTTTTTAAAAAACTGTAAATCCCTTTCTCTACAATGAAAGACACACACACTATTACCAAGTTTCAAAATTATGATGTCATGCTGTCTCAAATTTAAACAAACTGGTAAAACCTTTCATGTATCTCTTACAGATGGTGACAAAGAGGATGAGGATATCATAAATAAAATTACAAAACACTTTTTTTTGCAGCAAGAAGTCTTGATTTAATCCCACAATAGCAATTGAGGCTATGAAGAAAAGTTTGTATAAAACATTAACTTACTGATTCTAAGCTGTTAATACCTTTACACCACCCCCCCCCACCCCCCTTTTTTTTCCCCTCCAGTCATTCCTGGGACAAGTCTTTTTCTTAGCTCTAATAGGTCAACTGTCAGCTATCATCTTCTAGTTTTATTTTTATTGAGAAAAATATGAAAGCATCTGTCATTCCTGGCCCTATAAACTATGTTAATTTCCCCTTTTTTTTTCCTCAAGTAGCTTTTCCCCTTACCACTCTCAGTTGGTTTCAATATAGTAAAATGCTACCTTTCCTGGTCGCTTCTCTCCCTCTTTCTCAGTGCCGGCATTATTAATTATATGCCTTGGAAATTTTAGTAGTTGTCATATGCAACAAAGCCTGTCTCCAAAAGTGCTTGCTTTACCTTATTTGGCTGATATAACTAAATCCTGACAGAAATAAGGAGTTTTTGTGGAACGTGCCTTTCTTTTTAAAGTGTACAAGTAATTTTTATTGAGCTAACCTATATGATAATTACTTTGAAGTGTATTGTGCCCATGATATAGTCTAAGGCAATTCTGGTTAGCCTTTGAGCTCTACATTAAGTGGCAGTTTTAGAAACATAAAGATTTCAAACTATGTATACCTAAAACATCAAAAAGACAAAGAAAATACTAGAAAATCTGAAGTTTGACAAGATACAGCTGTACTTTTCACAGCAGAAATACTTATCTGAAAGTAAAAATAGTTCTGATTTTAGTATTACGTGAGTACAACTGTGTGACTTACTATTTCAATCCACACATCTTCCAAAGTCTAACTACTAATCCATGAATCTGTTTTCATAGTTTTACCCATTCCTCTGAGTCTCTCAGATGTCCATCTGCAAGCCTAGGCCTTGCACATGTGAGAGGAAAAGCAGGTGGTATGTGTTGGACATACAGACGTAAGCATGAGATGCTATTTAGTGTTGCTGTATGTTACACAACTTTCTGGCTCCATCCCCCCTTCTCTTATACAGACTTACAGACTTTTGGCACTGCAACAAAGGTGCACTTTGTGCCAGCAGAAGCCCTTGATAGAGGCATCATTTCAGTGATCAAAGCTGTATTCAAAAAAATTCCCAATCTTTCCCCAACAGAATGTGGCTTTCAGGGAGCAAATGTAAGACAGCTTAAGGGGGATATTTTCTGCAGACAGAGCTGTACAGAAGTGACTGGTGCTGCACTAACATTAGGAGCGCCCCTAGGGCAGACTCTTTGAAGAGGTGAATAAGATGAATAGTCCCAGCTGGAGGGGATGGAAGAAGCCACATGCAGGTAACTATGGCCATATGTGGTTCAAAATACAAGTGTCCTGTGTAAACACACAACATCCCAAACTCCACGTTACAGGGTATTTCTTTTCAGCACAGCAGAAATGAGTGACTTCTACATTCTGACTCACAATGAGCTTACCCTAGAAGACGGCAGGGTTGTTTGCCATCCTTTGCTAGGTAACAACAGTTACTAAAGCTAAACCAGTATTTTAAGTTTTTGTTAGCCCTGTTGGGTCAGGTGTGTAATGAGGCATGATATGTGCCTGCCATAGTAGTATCAGTAAAAATTCTTACTGTAAAGAGTTATGGCAATGATACAGTTTCTTATTTCTCTCTGATCAAGTGTAATCCTACACCTGTAAAGGAAACATCTCCTATGTATCTCACTGGAACTTTCAAACATGTCCTCATGAAAGTTCAAAAAAATTTGGGGCTTGTGCCCCTATGTTTGTGTCATTTTATTGCTGGTTATCTTACCTTGTTTTCCATAGGCTTACACTCGCTCTTCAGGTCCCAGTCCAGAATACTTGTACTTGCAACAGGGGTTGCTCCTTCCTTTTCCTTGCTGTGAGTGACTTCAGCTACAGGCAGTCCAAGCAGAAGTCTGAAGCACTGTGCTCATGGCTCTCCATCCTGCTTTATACCAGTCCTTCAAAGGCAGAGCCTATTTCACTGCTTTCCCTGGTCCTCTTCCTGCTCTCTGTGCCAAGTGTGCTTTGTTCATTCTTTGTTTCTGTCCCAATTTCTCTAAAAGTTCTCCAGGACAGCCTCTTGCCTGCTGCTGGGTGGGCTGTGCATGTTACACAGCTGGTTCCTGTTTGCTGCTCAGGCACAGGTGGAAGAGGTGATGGGACCACATTTGGCTTTGGGGGGAGGGAGGCAGGCTGCCTGTCCCTTCACAGGCATCTTGGGATTGGCTGCTACCCATGGTGGTATCTTAGGTGCTGCAGGTTTTGCAATATGCAGAAAAATAACTGATATCTCAAACACTGCTATGTAGCCATTTGCTTCCAAAAGGTCAGTACTACAACAAAGAACAATATTAGCTTGTTTTTGTTTTATTTCTATAATAATTTCTAATCATTTCAGAAACTTGATAAGAAACAACTGGGAAGGCACTTACTTCTGTCTGTAGATGAAGTGGAGGAACTTTTGTTTACTGCAGGTGGTCTAGCATCAGGCCTGGAAAGAGGAACTTCCTTTCCTTGAGGTCAAGCGAGACTTAAGAGACAGTCAGGTGCTGAGGTAAAATGGAGCAACCTCAGTCAAGCCAGACTATTTTTTCAGGTGGTGGATGTGGCTCACAGGATTCCTTGAATAATTAACAGTCTGTTCAGTTTGTTTATGGATAACTCTTTGATGGAATGCATTTTCATGTACTGCATATTCTCATATTGTTGAATTATGGATGAATATTGAAAACAGTCAGCAACTCAAAATTTCAATCCAACAAACTTTTCCTAGGGGGAAAAAAAAAAGAAAATGTCAGCTAGGACCTAAAGAACTCCAGGTGATGTGTTCTTATTGCGAGCTTTGCTTTTACTGGCTATGCTATCACATTGCATAGTCCTCACTCAGGACAAGACTGCAGAATTGTGGTATAGCAGTTTGCTAAGCGTCATGATATGATTTACTCTAACTATAGCAAATGAGTAATAACCATCTCAAATGCACAGCAGTTTATATGATGTGCATCTATTAAAACAGCTTGGCTTTTTATTGTTGTTTCTAATAACTCAATAAAAACCCCACAGCACCTATGATTAAGAAGCTATATTATAGTGATCAAGCTCTACAATTCTCAGTCCCAAGCCATACCGCACTGCTGTAGCTTCTACAACACAGTTTATGATCATACTCTATTTGGCTTACTGAAATTTCACTGGATGTGATCCAGTCTGTAACCAAACCATAACAGCTACAAACCGTTTCACAATAGGACACTTGAATGCCAAAGACGGATGGCTCGATATTTAGCCTAACCTTCTTCACAAGTCATCTACAGGATTTCACTTGATATTCCTGCATCAAAACTGTAACTTCTGGTTGAGCTAATTCATAAGACATACCCTCTGCCCCCTCTGGTGGGGAAGTCATTTGGAGGGGCTGAAAGGCTCTCTTGAGAAAGCTGTCTTAATCGCCAAAGACTTGTTAATTCCTATCCCACCCACACATTTTAGACATTAGGAAAATTTTTTTCAATGAAAGGGCTGTCAAGCATGGGAATGGGCTGCCCAAAGAAGTGGTTGAATCCCCATCCTTGGAGGTATTTAAAAGCCGGGCAGATGAGGTGCTTAGGGACAGGGTTTAGTGGTGGGATGGCAGAGCTAGGTTAACTGTTGGACTTTATGATCTTAAAGGTCTTTTCCAACCTAAACAACTCTATGATTTCTAACCTTCGAAATCTAACCTGCTTGTATTGTTAGTACTTCTCTCAAACTGCTACACCCATCACGTTTTCTGGCAAACTTTTATTACATAGATCAGGCATTTCCACTACTACAATTATGAGTATTATCTGGACAAATTTCTTGTATAATAGCTGCTCATAGTCTCTCTGGTTCCAGTTTTGTTAGTTCTCCTGCATGCTTGTACAGAGCATTTTAGATGCGAGATATATCTGTGATACATCTTGATACAGTGGCATCACTGATGCTAGACTGGAGTGTTAAATTAGCTCTCTTCCATCTAACCTTACCTCACAGTCAGGATTTATCTGAGCTGGGTCAGTGGTAAGGCTATGGTGAGGCTCAATTGTTCCCAAATCAAGTATCATGCAAGCATGTGATACTTTCATACATTGTTTTCTTTTGTAAGGAATTATATTGTACTGACTTTGTCACTGGAGCTGAGCTAGAACCACTCTGAATTGAAAAGGACAAGCAGGTCACAGCTCTTCAAGCTGTTATTCCAGATTTAGATGCCTCTGTCACAGTCACAATTTCTTGGAGTTTCTTTGTAACCCAAAGGCACTAGGAATTCACTTTGAAAAAGCAAATCAAAACTGGGTGTGTGCCTGCAGTGCACATGGTAGTGCAGAGAGGTCAGGGTAGTGCTGCCTGGTACATCTGCACAGAACAGTGTTAACATGTTAGTGATGTGCTGTGTCTGTGCTCATCAGGGCTTGTTAACAGTAGTGCAATGCCAGCTTGACAGTCAGCTCCAACCCCTCTGCAGCATGTACAACCACAATCTTGAATGCCAGCACAATCAAATCAAATCCCTGTTTGTCTCAAACAAGCAAATTCAAATTTTCACATTCCCTGGCATCACCTTTACTAAAATTGCTCTTTTAAGTGTGAAGTTACTACATGAAATCTGCTCGCTTCACTAGAAATATTAACACATTAGGGCAGGGTCACAATCCATACTAAAAGAAAACAGACTTGAAATTAAAGATTTTTTTTTTTAAGAAAAATATACATGATCTTGAAAACCACTAGCCAATACCAGAAAAGAACGAGAATTCCAAATAACCAATAATTCTTATTGTTATTAAATATCTGACATTGAAGATTTTTTAAATAATCCTTGCTTACTCTTTATCTTCCTTTTTTACAATAATTGACCATTTACTTTGATGCATGAGAGACCTAGGAATTATCTACTAGAATGGAAAGAAAAAAATATTTTAGATAAACTTCCTTCTATCTTTAGATAATAGTAATAGCTTGGACAGAATGCACATAAGGAAAGAGTAAAAGATTCCTGAAGTATTTGGGTATGTTAAGTTATGTATCTTTAACTATGGAATGTTCAGGTCTAACAAAGTTTGGATAAATTGCCATGACTGCAATAAAATGGATATGCTGAGTTACTGCATTCTGGATGAAGGAAAGGTTAATATATTGCTGCAATAAATTCACATGATATGGAAAACTTACAAGTCGTCAAAGACTTCTGTCATCCTTTGCTCTAAGTCCAATTCAAGAAAAAAAGTAAACTACCCAGATAATGAAATGCATCCTTCCCTAAAAGTCACTATTAAAACCAGAATAAGATTAGAAAAATTAAGTAGATACTGTTTTATATGGTCAAAAAATGATTTTCAGTTGGTTTGGAATCAAAGATGATTAAGCTTACAGATAACACATTGCAAACAAGTGGCAAGAAATATGTCCCATGTATCAAATTAATTACTAATACAACCTTCAACATGTAGCATTAATAATGATTTACTAAATCTTCCTAATCAAACTATAGTTCTGAATTGCCAGTTTTCTGCCATGCTACTGACCATAATATGTGTTTCTTAAAAAAATTACGAATACAGTTTTTTACTGGTATTTTGGTCACCACTTAAAAATGCAGAGGAATACTGTCTTTTTTTCTTGTTTACAGTATTAGGCAATATTAACAACACTATCTCAGAGCTAAAGAAAATGCAACTGCTGACAGCATTTCTAAAAAATTACAGGCAAAAATGGAGTTGCTTCTTTGCAATGGAAAGTTATAATCCTCCAAGTCAATGTGAGGAAATAATCCTAAATGTTGCACAACGGTGTTTGTCTGGCAGGTAGGAGTATGTGTTCTGAAAGTATTCCAAAAAACAGTTAGCTGATAAATAGAAACACTGACAAGGAAACAGTAATTCTAACCTTTTTCATAGGCAAGTATCTCAAAACATGATTCCATACTGTTTCCAGGTCATATTAGGAGTACCTGGGGTTTAACAGTTTAATCAAATTATCTTTGTGTTTGCTTCATTTGGTGAAGAGATGTGACAATCCCGTGTGTTTGCTCAGACACCTAAAAAAGCACTTCATACAGAAGTCTACCATCTATCTCTGTCCTAAATGTGCTTCATCCTCTCCTGATTTTACATCGTAGAATTGGTTGGTAGTAAAGATAGGATTCATGAAATAAAAGTCCAGCTGATATGCAGAGTCTGAGATTACAATCTTGCACACTGTTGGGAGGAAAAAAAGATAATGCCGTCAGCAAGACAGTGAAGCAGATGCAAACCTTGCTCTGCCATAGACATATTCTATAGCCTTGGTCAAGTCACTTTCTGTCATGTCAATTTAGACTGTATTTCCTAGATGACTGATATGCCATTATTTACCTCTCTAGTCCTTTGCTCAATATGGGCTATAAGTTGAATAAAGCAGATTACTACTTGGCAATGGGAAGCCCAGTCTCAAGGGTGCATTATCAAACTTGCAGTATTCCAGTCCACTAACCTCAAACAAACAATAAATGTACACAACCCCGACAAAAGCATCACACGCTATAGCTTTAAGCATCTGGGGTGATCTGAAGACAACCATCACTAAATATAAAAACTAACAAGTAATGGTGCTATAAACTGGAGGGAAAAGATCAGTGCTCTCTACTCATACTTCTAGTAAAAATGAGCTTTCGGGCTTTCTTGAAAAGTCCACAAATTGTAGGTGTAATAATGATGATAAGGAAAATACGGAAAGAAATAGACAAAGGGCACCTTGGAACAGTCAAATCAAACAGAAGAGCTAGAGAAAGCATAAGCATGACCCACATCAATAGCGACATCAAAGAGCTGGTGAGTAGACCTGTAACGTGTCATACATAGTTATTCCCCACAGGACAAACCATATTATGTGAACAACTAAAATTCCGTGGAACCAAGCTGGAATTGCTATGTTTGGGTTGAAAAACATGATCAGCAAATGGCTACTAAAATTTTCCAGGATAGTCTTGATTTAAAGAATTACAGCTGCATTATAATAGTTATTAAAAACATTAGATCTCTATTTATCACAGAATCCTGAGAACAGTAATTATCACCAGAAAACTAGTTCAAAAATAGTAAAATATGTGACAATTCTTAACATGAGATCTAAGTGAGACACCCTCAAATTTAGAATTTTGCTGAATAAGTATATGTTTTTCAAAAAAAAGCAATTAGTACATGCAAAAACGTGTACTTAGCATTAGCATAAGACTGTGTCTGTAACACCAAATGCCAAGAGCTGTATGAATATTCAACTACCGAACTGAAAGCTCAATAGCAAGTCTATGATAAACAGGAAAGTACCGGCACATATAAAAATAAGCACACAAAACAGCACAACAAAAAACCAAAGCTGTTCTAGGAAGAGAGTAAGGCTGTATGAGGCAGTTTCTACAGCACACAACATAAGGCAGTCTGACACACAGACAACAAGCCTATTTATCACACTGCCTCCACAACTCTACTTACTTTTAAACATCAGTACTTTGAAATGACTTTTTTTTCAATTTATAGATGCACCTGTAGCAAAGTTATGAGTTCTAAAAATCAGCTTCTAAGAGCATGTTTTTAACTGTTTATTTATTTCCCTCTGAACTTTTATTTGATTTTGAAGAGGTAAATTATAGACTTCTCTAAGTGAAATCTCTAATCTAAAAAAAAACCCTTTAACTTTATGAAGCCCTTAAAAAAAATCCTTAATGATTGCCAGGTGCTGCTCTTATCAGCCAGCTAACTCCTACTGATGTGCTTTTAACCAGTCAGAAAAAGAATGGAATATATTTGGAGGGTTAGTTTTTGTTCTTTTTTTACATACTCTAGCTTCTGCATATGAAACATATATCTCTAGATGCTGATGTAAAGTAGAAGAGGTATTAAACTTCATAGAGTAAAACTATGGAATAAACCATTTTGTGTTTAAAAAAAAGTAAAAGACATTTAGAAGGGGACAGAAGGAAAGAGGAAGAACTCTCAGCTAAATATTCCAAAAAACATATCTGTGTTTTGACACCGATATCAATAGTATCATAGTGATATACAGAGATTCTGGTGCACTGCAAGTTTGAACAGTAACTACACAGCTTCAGCAAAACCATTACAAGACTCTTGAGTTCAGAATCTACTGATGACTTAGGATCATAGGACACCTCCGGTTGGAAGGGACCTCAAGAGGGTTCCAGGCCAACCTCCTGCTCACAGCAGGGTCAGCTGTGGGGGCAGACCACAATACCTGGTCATGTCTTGAAAACCTCCCAGAAAGGAGACTGCACAGCCTCTCTGGGCAGCCTGATCCACTGCTGGGCTGCCCTCCTGGGGATAAATGTTTTCCTTGTAGCGAGGCTGACCTTTTCTTGTTCCAGCTTACTCCTGTTGTCTCTCACCCTCCCACCACGGGCCATGGTGCAGAGCCTGGCACCATCTTCTTGATGACCTTGTATTGGAGAGGCTGCTGTGTGGTGCCCCTGAAGCCACCTCTTCTCTGGGCAGAGCAAGCCCACTTCTCTCAGCCTCTTCTCAAAAGCAAGTGCTCCAGCCCCTAACCATCTTGATGGCCCTCTGCTGAACTTGCTTCCATTTATTAGGTTTCTGCGTTTGCCCATGTTGAATTCTATAAGGTTTCTATCAGCCCATTCCTTGCTGCAGCACTGCTTGAGCTACAGTTCCTAAACTCCACATAGGCATGAAATACCAAAAAGCAGCTACGTGAAATTTTTCTTTATCACAAAACATTGTTCTGTGAGATGACTGCAGCAATTTGTACACAACCAGAGCCGGTATGACGAGATGAGACAGTAGAAGAGTAAGCAGTTCATTAAAAGATTAGAATTTCTGTGACACACAGAGAACGACTGTATCTGGCCTTAAACCCCTGTTTTTTATCTCAAAGAAGTCTTGCTTTGTACTGATGGACACGCATTAAAATGTTATCCCTATATTATGCATATATAGTTACACAAACTCATTATTTTCATTATCACTGCCTCTTTTCTACCATACTTCAAGAGCAAATTGTTTTCTCAACTATAAATTATAATGAATTTTGTAATTTACCGCTACAGTGAACATGCAGAAAGCATTAATTTAGTTTTGAATATTAGAAGCACAGCATTTTACTTTAAGTAGCAGCTTCCTGAACAAAAAAATAATCTTTTTTGTTGAGGTTGTTTTCTTCAATGATTGACCTTGAGAATGTTTTTTTGTATTTTGCTTAATTGTAGGTCATTTCCTTAAAATAGTTAATCTTATTTTATATAATGGTGTATTAAAAAAACCCCTACATTCCTCATGGCCCCTCATAAATACTTCATTTCTTGCTGAACTTCTGTATGTAATATACCAAACAGTTTTCTCTTCTGAACAGAAGATATAAGAATACTGCAGTGGAACAGGTCAGAAGTTTTCTTTACTAAGCAAAGTCCTTGCTAATGAAAACAGCATAACACTTCTCAAATACACAGTAATTATAAAATTATTATTTCATTAAAATTATACAACAACTCTAAGTATATATTAAAGGATTTTTTTTTTAATTCTTTGAGTGGTTTAAGAATCTAAATTCCCATTAACTTTCTAATAGGATTTGTTATTCTTAAATGTGAAGATGCTTTAGAAAAACATCTACTATAAACTACATTGGTTTTATCAGTTCTGGAAAAATAGTTTATTCACTTTTTTAGTATTTTGTTGTTTCATGTATTTTTTTATTTATAACAAGAATTATGTGGAAGACAGAGGTATTGTGCTATGCACTTTGTGAACAGAGAATAAAAGTCTGGTCCTGACCTGAAGCTTCTGAAAAAGCTTGTAGTGATAAGGCCAATTTTACACAGGGAAGACTAGAGTCAAAGCTCTAGTCCGTGGCCTTAGCAGCAAGATCTTCCTGGCATATTCACAATTATGACTGGAAATGTTAGAATTTGAAAGGAATAATTTCATAAATGTGATGAAAGTCACATATAGTGAGAACTGAATGTATTTATTAATCAAGATTAATTTATTAATCAAGATTAATTTGCTTAAGAAGTTCAGAAATTATCTTGACAAACATTCTTTACAATCATTTGTGAAATTAAATGGTATTCTGTTCCTTACTGAATAGTTTAGATAACAAGAGCATTGGGAATTTTGATATACACATTTTGTAGTTCATGGTTGGATCCTGCTCAGGCTGCCTGTGAGAATTTGTGTGAGAGAAACTGGTTCCCCAGATAGACATGAATAGTAAATACAGAATTATTTCAAAGCGCTCAACATTAGTTTAAAAATCCAAATGCATATTCACAGAAATAAATTTAATTATTTGCCCAAGGCTTTGCTCCCTAAGACTTTTCACACAGCTAATTCTAACCGATGCCTCTGTGTTTTTGCAGGAGGAGGAAATCGATGCTCTTCTGTGAGGGCTGATGTGAGCATAGCAGGCTATGTCATATGTTTCCATCTTATACAACTTTGGGAGATATAATCTTGATTGAGAAATCTTTCATTTTGAAGCATCCAGAGCAAAATATTTTAGCTGCAGTTTTTGCATGTGTTTAGAGGAACTGATATACAGATCCCAGACTTAGTTTCCTGTGCTGGCGTGATTGGAAAAACAAAAACCAAAACCATAATTCTAATAAAAACTCATCTGGTGTGTAGCTGCTGAGTGGTAATAAACACGGGAACACCACTTCTAAGGTAACTTTTCAGTGCAGAGGCAAACTTTTTGCAGTAGCTTTTTGCATCACAAGAAGCTTGTTGCACAATATTAAGAATTAGATGTGTCTAAAACTAGCAACTGAATGGTAAACTTGAAAAGAAAATGTTTGGGAAGGAAAATTAATTTAAATTAAGGAAAAATAAACTTTCTAATTTCATAAAATGCAAATTCTGTACTCTCTTACTTCATTATTTTCCCCTCATTTATTTTTAGAATAATTTTGGTTCCTTTTATTTTTTTTTACAACTATATATTTAAGGGGACAATAGAATAACAGTATTTATATTTTATACTGGAATACTCCTGAGGTGTGTCAGAGTCAATTTTTTTCACTGTATAGAAATTATAGGAGGCTCATACATTTGTAGTAAACAGCGCAACAGGCTGAGAAGAACCCTATGCAGTTCATATGCAAAGTCCTGCAGCTGGGAAGGAAAAACATCCAGGAGGACTGTAATTATCCCCCTTTATTTGGCACTCACTAGACCACTTCTAGATACCGTGTCCAGTTGTGGGATCCACAGTAAATGAAAGACTAGATCAGCTGGGTGAGTTCTGAGGATGCCCACCAAGATGGTCAGGGGCTGGAGCACTTGCCCTGTGAGAAAAGGCTGAGGGAATCGGGCTTGTTCTGCCTGGAGAAAAGGTGGCTGCAGGGCCACCTTAGAGCAGCCCCTCCAAAACCTATGAGGAGGTCTTCAAGAAGACGCAGCTGGGCTCTGCACAAGCTATTCTAGTCTACACACAATGTGTTCTATCCTACAAGCAATATTTCTGATATTTCAGTTTGGATAGAAGAAGAAAAAGAAAAGACATCCTTTGTAGACAATGTCTGGAATTTTCCACCGTTGAAGGCATAATGCAGGACACATGCCTGAAATCTGAGTATGAATATTCTGTCAGCAGATCAACTGGGGATGCTAGCAAGCACCTCCTTTAGCATCTAGTATGCTTGTTGAATGCTACTTCTCAGTAAATCCAGAAGTTTTAATTTGTGCTTGGTGGTAAAATTACCCGAGGACTTTCAGGAAGGCCTGGAAATGACATTGAGAGGTGAATACTCCTATAAATTACAAATGCTAAGGTAAGAGTAAGTATAATTTTAGCATATTTATGCAGAGGCCCAATGATCTTACTTCACCTATCGTCACACTGAGTTCATCACTAATGCAGAAACAATTATTTGTTATAAAGCAATTGTCTACATAAAGAAGGTCCTATGCAACCTGATATCCAAGGTGTGTGTCAACAGAAAGCAAAATCTTTATAAATGGGCTACAGGAAAAATGAAAAGCAAGGCTTTGGACTGATTGATAAGGATTCTTACCTGCTGAGAACTAGTGCAATGATCTGATGCAAATATAAATGTATATGTCCTACAGTCTGAGAAATGAAAATGACTTCCTTCTTCAACAGAATTGCTGCTCACAGCAGCACCATTCCAAATGAGAAGTTTTGAATCAAAAAATTCAAAACCTTTTCTAGCCTTCTTTCCTTTAACTGGGGAGAAGGTTCTGAAAAACTCATTTGCATCACAGTGTATAGGGGAACAATTTTATAGCACCTGGATAAAATGATGATAGGATTTCTAGATCCTGTGATGGTATCTTAGAAAGGGGATGGGGAAAGAGGAGTAGACTGAAGTATTCTCAAGAGTTAGAAAGTATAGCTATGGACTAGGATATTAAAAGCCTCTCTTGCAGAATTTATAGACCTCCATCAGGATTTAAATCTGTCAGTCTATCCTTGAAAAGACATTTGACTGGAATTATGGGTGGTGGATCTGTGTCTAGGATTAACAGCTTTCAGCGCTCTGGCAGAGCTGTCTCACTGCTGAGGTATTTGATGCTGAGGACCGATGACAGCACACGATTATTTATTCCTGGAAAATTTCTGGAGCATATGCTAAGGGGCTAGGGCAGAGAAACAGAATAGCTTGCAAGAAAGCAAGGCTGTAGGGAGAATTCTTCCCTGGGAGCGTCTTGGAATATTCCTAATGGTCTTAACACAGGTATAGGACGCTCTACAGAGTGCGGTGCCTCAAATGCTTGGGAACAAAATAGGTTCTACCCCTCAAGGGGGGCAGTACTGCACCTGAAATGAGACCTGAAATTTGAAGGTAAAAGTATTCTCTCAAAGCAGGAGTTGTGGATCTTGCTGTGATTTCAGAGCCACGGCTACTTTGAAGAATAACCATGAAGTCTGTACATGGAATTGTCCGATGCTGGCAGCCTTTCTTATTTCTGCTGGAATGAGGCTTGAAGGGGTACCCATTAGTTAAAAAACAATTGATGGCCAACAGGGCCGTTAGTGATGAAGAAGTGAGAAGTGGCAGGAGACAGTAAAGAGTTTTAGTCAACAGATGAGAATAAAAGGTCTACACTGCTTGGTTTCTCTCTGTGACAAAAGCTGACACTAATAAAGAAGTAAGGATAGCTGAAGAAAAAACCCTGTATACCCTCTGAGGCAATAATTTCTATCAAAGCTTTAAGAGATGGAGCCTCAAGACGCCAGGTTTTATGGGAACATGCAAGCAGGCACAGGCTGGTAATATGTAATGTTCGTTAAAAAATTAAATTATTTCAGGGGACATCCTCTGATGTTGCCAGTCTGATAATTACAGGAAGAATTTTCTGACAGCACGTGGTGTGTCAGTACTAAAACAGTAACTCCTGAAGGAATGCCCTTTTAACAAAGGGGAGTTGGGGATTTATAAGGAGAAAAAAGATATAGAAAAAGATGAGAATGGCTTGAAACCACAAGGAATCTCAGACAGATTTGTCTTCCGCACTGATTTGGGAGCTGCATGTAGAAAATGTATTGTACTGCTATTTTCAACAAGCAAATTCAAAGAGAAACTCGTGGATTTGGTGAGTAAAATTTCCTGCCCCATGTTTCCTTTGAATAGATAACTCAGACTGGCTTTTGTCCCTTCTTTCCTGGTGTTCTGGTTTTGGCTTGGATAGAGTTAATTTTCTTCATAGCAACTTGTATGGTGCTATGTTTTGGATCTGTGATGAAAAGAGTGTTGGTAAATAAGGGTGTTTTAGTTATTGTTGAGCAATGCTTGCACAGCACCAAGGCCTTCTACGCTTCTCACACTGCCCTGCCAGCAAGTAAGCTGGGGGTGCACAAGAAGTTGCGAGGGGACACAGTGAGTGCATTGCTTGTTTTGCTTTGCTTGCACATGCAACTTTTGCTTTATCTATTAAACTGTCTTCATCCTAACCCGCATGTTTGTTCATTTTTACCTTTCCAATTCTCTCCCCCATCCCTCTGGGAGTGAGGGAGGGAGCAGCTGTATGGAGTTTGCCCACAACACTTGGAAAGCTTCACTCTTCAAGCTCTAAGCCTCCTGACAAAGAAGCTTTGTAACAGCTTTTGGCCACAATGCATTTGTTACACTACTGAATGGAACCTGCAGTCTTGTGCTGCTATTAGTAATTAAATATTTAGCTCTTAAAAGCTGCAAATGACTTGGCAGCTCAAAAACATACAGAGTTACACAGGGTGGTACAGCAGAGGTCTCACTTGTGCTGCTGGTTTTTTCTCCTCATATTCTAGATGTTAGCATCAGCTCCATGTTGATTTGAAAGCAGTTCCAGGGGCCATGACTGAATCTGCCACAGTTAATCATGAAGAGGAAGAGAAAACACAGCTGATTTCAAGGAAATCCATTATGTTGGAAATGAGCAGAACGAAAAGGAAAAAATGCCCAGGTAGTTTCCAAGATCTGAGGGCATAAATCACCAGGAAGACAGATGTTTTAATTTCTCCTTTTTCAGTAATCCGCGTTGCCTGTTGTCCCCATTTCTAGAAAACCCACCTAGTTTTCAGGAATAATCAGTGACGTCATTCTGACTTGGGAGATCCCCTGTGTATCACCGTTAGCTTCCCAGAATGACAACTGTGTAATACCTAACTTCTGCAAACAGGCTTCCAGCAGACAGACTTAAGATTCTGATATACACCTAGGTCACAATCCACAGCTGCAAAGGCAAACAAGATCTTCCCTAGAAACATGAATATTCACAAGTGCCTTGCTATAAACATAAAATGCAGATTCAAATAAAAGCAGCCTGATGAAAGGCACTAGAAGTAAAACTGAACAAATTTACTTCCTCCCCAAGAAACCACGAATGCATATGTCCAGATGTAACTTAAACACGACAATAAAAATGAAGTTAATATTAACAAAAAGTGTAAACATTAACAATTACAGAAAGCATAGAAAGGGCATGCAACCATAAGCCCGAATCCCTGAGCTAGTTAGTTATCTTTGGGTGACCAAAGAAATGATCTGGCATGGAGAGCAAGATGGCCCAACTGCCATTTTTTTATATATATTTAAGCATAAATGTGTGTTTAATTTACCTCAAGGTGTACAATAAAATTTCCCCAACAATGAAATTAGGTTCCTATTGTGAGAGATTATTTTCAGACTGTAAATCTATCTGAAGTTAGTTTGGTCTAAAAAATATCTTAAGTTACATAAAGTAAAACTCAAATTACTCTCCCCTTCTCCATGCCAACAAACTCATTCTCACTCCTAGCTGAATCGCTGCATACATAAACTGACAGCAGAATGGGAGCCAGATCTCTGTGATACAAAACATTTATCCTCTATTAAGCCTCTAGAGTAAATTCTGATGGGCAGTTTTCAGTTATTACTATCTTTTTTAAAATTATGTTCTGATACCACGTGCCATATTTCCTGGATATGTGACAGACGCTGTTTCTGTGTGATTTGTTTACACCATTGGAAGTTTGCCATCAACATGCTCCATTCCCCCAGGAAGAGTTAAAGTTGAAACATGAGTGCTGTGTAGGGAGTATACTGGGTAAACTACTGCATTGACTGTGCAAACCTGCAGTAAAATGAAATTAATATTAAATAAACATTGGTCTTCATCTGTATTATCGTCCTAAAAATGTCACCCTTTGGTCTTTTCCATTCTATTAAAATTGGGCTATCACTTCTATTCATATTATCCTAAAGGAACTTGCAGAGCTAAAGCTGGATTAATGAATTCTCTCTGCTATACTAGAAAGAGCTAGGCATGTTTCTCAAGGCCTATTAGGTGTAGGAGCAGGCTTTCACCTGCCATCATCTTCTCCTTTTCCCCAATTTTGTTTATATTGACTGTCCTAGGATATTGTAAACTCAGGATCCTTTTTCCCCCAGAATGTCAGTGATTTGTTTTCAAACAGTCCTTTCTTTTTCCCTGAAGTTCTAGCTCTCCTGTGTTTTCCTGTCAGGAGAGTCTCACTGATAAGAGAGCACTTTATGATTTTTCTTCTTTTATTTTACTATGACTGCTAAATGATAAGATTCTGATCTTGAGGGGCATAAACAAAAATAATTCCCTTTGTCTTCCCTCCTCCTCACACACCACTTCTAGAGAGTATCAGTTCCCCTTGGCTGATCATGATTTCAGTGCTCCCGAGAGAGAGATTCAGACTGAAAAAGACAAAAAAGCTGGGTTTTTTTTAACAACTTGTTGGCAACAGCTTTATTTAAACTCACTTTGCCATCACCTGTTACCATTTCCAATATCCCAGGTCAAACAGAAAAGATTCATTCAATCTGAGGCTGGGAGGCACTACTCTTGCACTCTGCTCTGACCTCGGGCATAACACAGGACACAGACCCTTGCATAACAATTCCTGTGTCACATCTGTAAGCTTCTACATAACCCATAGCATACCTTTAGTGAAGAGATACAACCTTGACTCCAGCATTGCATATGCAGGAGCATTTGTCTCTCTTCCGGCTGGCAACTCTAACAGTTTAACTGCCCTTGGGACTGACAGACAGAAGTGGACAACGACCGTGAACCTGAGGGTTCTCTAACTGCCTTTTCCCATGGTCAAATAGGTCAAGTTTCCAAAGTTTATGAACATTATTTATTTAATTTTGTATGCATAAATGATAATTTATATACAGAAAAAAGTGTGCCAGTATAAGTCACCTACAAATAGGAAGTGTTTACTAGCAGCCCCATGTAGTTCTCATTAAGAATGACAATGCAGGCAACACCAGCGGAAGAGTACACAAACTGATTTTCTACAAGCCAAACTCTCTAATTAATCCTGTATTGTGTATATTGACGTTATTTTATCAACGTCAATGTATATTTTATGTCTGCTGATGGTCATTTAGCAAACACAGAATGTTCTGAAAAGGTGGGAGGCCACAAGCACACAATTTGCTTGAAATAAAAAAATAAAATTACTTCTGATAATAAAAAAAAATTTGAAAGTCTCAAAAGCCAAGAACATTTAATTAATTAGAAGTGGAAGAGAAGTCTCCATCCTGGAAAATTACTGTGGGAGAAAAACCCAAGAATGTATACAGAATAATGCCGAATATAGGGAATTCCATGTTAATACAACCAAGAAAATGAATGTAAGAATCTGTCTGTCTGTTCATCAATTATATAAAGGCCATATATACTGTACAGCCAGCTGGGCATTTCCACTATTTGGGATTTATTTACTTTTAGGAAGTGCAGGGAGATACAAGGAAATAATGCACACAGTGAGTGAGCTTCATCTGTTTCCTTAGATCGTACCACCAAGTTAGTAAGTAATGTATGTGGCTGCTGCAATATATGTGCTGTTAGTATGTACATTTGGCCTACTCTGGCAGTAGGGTAAGCTCGTTTCTTCTTCTTCTCCTGTGAGCAGATTCTTGTAATGAACAAACATAGAGGAAACCTCTGCTTTCTGCTTGCACCACTTTTTCCATTAGTATCAAAACATGAAACCCAAAGGTCCCACTAGATAAAATAGTGACAAATGACACTGCTTTTGGAGCCATCGGTCTAAAAATGTGATCATGTCAGCCACTTAAGTATAAGATTATAGAGAAAATCAGAACCTTACAGAGAACTTCTAAAGAGATTGGTACTTGTTATTAGGAGAGCAGATTCTCGTTCTCTGGTGTCCTATTATAGTCCCTTCTCTCCTTTTGTGCTCTTACGCTCTTGTAATAAGAAGTGCACTTTCTGCTTTCTGTATTGTTCAACATTTACAATGTTCTTCAACACATTTGCCTATGCTCAGTGAAAAGAAGTTAATCAACGAAACCAACTCTGGGAAATAAGTTCTTCACCTGATCAAGTCTGTTATTTAATGATGTAGAAGATGAGGGGACTTTTATTCAGGAAGACAATAAATTACGGATTCTTCTTACACACACAACTACTTATAAGTCAGACTTAGTCTTACTAGAAATTAAATGGTAGGGGCCTTACATTTTACACTAATGAAAGCAAGGTTTCTACTCCTTTTCCTCTTAAAAATATAGTCAAGTTAGTAAACAGTGGCATCCTCGTAATGCAATTATAAAAGTGAAAGTTTTATAAGAAAGTTTGATTACATTTTAATTACATTTAATAGATATTTAATATAACAAATTTTAAAAGAGAAAGAAAATAGCACCCTGCTATATTTACCAAATTCATTGTCTAAAAGGGGTATGTTACTACTATAAAAACCACTTTTTTTTTTTTCCTCTACACAGTGAGCTTTTTCAATTGGCTTCTTATTTTTAAACAACTATAATTGAACAGCAAACATCTTTAGTTAAATTATTTTCTAAAGAATGTTTATAGTATTTTCCTCCTCTGGAGATTCTGAATTATGTTTTCTTTGTAGAAATAAAAGATACACATAACCAAGTCAACCCTGCCAACCTTCCTTTACCTGCATCCTCACCTTTGAAACAAATCACTTGAGTAAAGATGAACGATATGAATCAGACTACATTTGGAATAAATTCACTTCAGTTACACGTTTGGAAGACCCCAGAAAGTATTGATATATTGATCACAATTGTTTGAGATAATGGCCTAGAAACTCTCTTGGCACCCATTGCACTAGCAAGATCTTTAGAAAACATAGTTCACTGCTTAATAAGTCTTTATAACCCAAAGCAGAGAGAGAGAGAGGGAGGGAGGGAGGGAGAGTTTGCATTAATACCAGCGAAAGGGAATTAAAATTCTTCAGGAATTTCCTCCCACTAAACAACATCACCACAAACATAACGGCATTCAGAAGGCACTTGTGCCTTTCAAAATTCAAAGCTCATTTTCTGGGATATTTGGAAATTCACAATTTATTTATTTATTGTTAATGACTGAAATTATCCAGAGAAGCACAACCTGCCTTTCTGCAAACTAACCAAAACCCAAGCATGGGAAATGTTTCCTCTTTCACCAATGGCATTTTGAATATAAGAAACAATAACAAGTCAGCGCTTTTTTGTCTGATCACAGACAGTTAACTATCAACTAAGAACAAAATGCTGAAAGATGCACTGACTCCAGGTGCTGCCATTTTTATGACATATTACTCATATGGCCAGGTTTTCAAGTATTCTCTCCCATTTAGGCATCTATAGCAATGGAAAGATTTTTCAAAACAGATTTTCCCACACCAGAACAAGAAGCAATAGCACGGCTTAGGATGTTCTGAACAGATAGTCCTTTCCCAGCAACACGTATCTGTATAGAAAGTACCTAATTCTGTCAGGTCCTCTATGATGATCATCATTTTAATAAGAATGAATACAGACAGAAAAGATGCAATTATTCATCAGATGATATGCATGACAGCAGGTGCACACAGGTAACAGTTAACAAAACCCAATTTTGCACCATTAGAGGCTCTAAGCTGGATATTTTAACTTTGCAGCTCATCTAAGCAGGGAGTTAGGGATTTTGTTGTTGTTGTTGTTTAAAGCCCTCCTAGCCTCATTCCTTAATATTAGAAAAACGACCCTCAAATCCTTTGCACTGAGCCATATAACTTCTGAGACATGCCTGATCCATAGGACATCATACCTTATTCAATGTCAGTTAACTTCCATTAAATACACTTGCATGACTTCTAGGTTGTTTTTTCATACCTTATTCTATCTTTTTTCCTTGGTTCACAGGTTTTTTATGTTACCATTAATATACCAACTTCCCAGCAACAGTAGATGTTTAAGCAACACTTTTTAAAAACCCGAAGAATAGGAGATCAAAGCTTGTTTTCCTACTCTGGAACTCTTCTTCCTTTCATGAGTCTTTTTGGCCTATTTTTCTTTACTTACTTTATTCTAGTTTCTCCCTGATCAACACCTGCATCCTCAGAAAGACCTCAGGCTCTTAGGCTACAATTATAATCAGAACTTTCCTAATGCACTGGCATAACTACAGTACATACCACTGTGGGTTCTGCTATTGCTTAACAGTGCTACTGCTTAGCAGAGGTTTCCTGCTAAGTATCTTAAGCAAGTACCTATCATTAAGCAGGTGTAAAGGCAGAACTGTACTTGTTGGGATTAACTGCTGGATAAATACTTAGCCAATATAAATAAATATTTGAGAAATTGATTTTCAGTACCTTACGTGAATTACATCAATAAACCACAAGCGTGTTCTGTTAACTCAGAAGTCATATACAAACCTGAGTTATCTACGTTTCATTGATCCATGTCCATAGTTCACACTAAAGGCAAAAAAGTTATAAAAGCATAAAATTGCAGTACAGAATTAAAAACCTAAACTTCTAATAAAACAACTTGTGCAGCCACTTTACCATGTAACATAAATAAATATACAATGCTTGAGGTGGGAATAAAAAGTGAGGGAATGTTATTGAGTTATTACATGCAAGCAGCTTGAGCTGTGCAACTTAGAATCCAAATAGGCAGCATTCCCCTGAACTCAGTAAGGTCTGGAAGGCACTCCTTTAAAGGACAGAAATCTTCAGATTCTTCTCAATCCATGTATCATTCTGGTTTTGCAAAGTTTCACTTAGGATTTCTAATAGTCAGCTTTCTTAACACAAGAAAGGTATCTAGGACAGCTTGAGAAAATTCATCCATCTCCTGGTTTCTAATGCCCATTCTGCAATGGGTCCTTACAACTCTTACTCTACAGATAACAAAACAAACAAGACCTTTGCAGGTTTCATATGCAGTCAGGTTGAGAACATATTCTTAACTTAGTAAAAACAATTCAAAACAAACAAAAAGGGAAAATGTCTTCCAAATACTAGACTCCAAGTCTCACCTCCAGAAACCTACATGACCCCCTTCATCTTCTATCCACACCCTTTCCTACAAGTAGCAGCCTCTATTCTCCCACATGCTTTTCTCAAATTTTTATGATACTCGGTAGAGCAGAATAGCTATAAAGAAATAGTAAACCATCTTATGGCCAACCGTTCCATGCGAATTGTTACTGTTGGGTCTAAAAAGGTCAAGGGAAAAGGCAAAAACCTGGTTTAAATATCTCAGCAGGTACCAGCTGAGCCTGGCAACGCTGACTTAAGTACCCCTGTTTCTGACAACGATCAGGCACTGAACCATCCAGGGAGCTTGGAGAGAAAAAGTTAGAGACTTCCTAGAAGTCTCTAACTCACCAAAACATGGTGTTTGGAGGTCTCAGTGATAGGCATATGCACTTAATGACTTTTGCAGAACTGACTTTTCACTTAAACTAATGACAAAATATCAAATAAGTAAGCTCAGGCTTAGTTTTCAGATATTTTCACAGGGAAATCTTCTAGGGAATGTCATCAACAATTGTGAGACTTCCGTCTCATGCCGATCATCAGTCTCACAAGGTGTCCTTTGAAGTCAGTAAAAAACTCTCTATCTTTGAAGGATCGTGACTTTTGGTTACTTGTGGCTGCCTGAGTTTTCTACTTGATTTTTCATTTCCTTCCTCTAGCTGTGAGCAACAAAGAAGAAAGGAAAATATTAAGACATTTTCTGCCATGTGGGTCCAGTTCTCAGACCTGTGACTTATGCAGGAGATGATGAATAGGAATCTAAATGCAAATGTAGAATCAAGTAAACATCCAAAATGCATACGTTATGAGACAAGGGGATCTCTTCCCCTGATTTATACTGCTTTAAATGAATAGCCTGTTATTTATGTAATTTATAAGGTAGAGCTGACCCGTTTTATCTACCTTTCTCCAAGGGTTTAAAAGACTGGGAAAAAAAGCTATTCCACAGCTTGTGAAGTTACAGAGAGAAGATGTATCTATTATCACAGCGAAGCAGACAGGGTGATTTTCATAACACTCAGCTATTTCAGTACAATAACAGTTAATTTCACTTAAAACAGCTTGCTTTCTCATCTTTTTGCTTCCACTGTACTCCTATCCTTACAGAACCAGAAATTAGAACAGTGAATGGAATGCAAAGCTCTTTATGCCCTAGCAACACTCTCTGGCTGGACTCAAAAAATTAACTATGAGCAGCAGGTCACACCTAAGAGAAGATGCCATCATCTTTACTAAGGAGAATCCAGAGGTATTTGCTAATAAGGTAAAGAAAACTATTTTATGTTCTTAAATTAACAGCAAAGTTGAACTTGACACGTCTGGTATGTGCTTCAGCATTATTTTTCATTACTATCTGTAACTGCAAGCATCTGATAAGCTGAAGCAAGTTCAGCAGAGGGCCATCAAGATGGTCAGGGGCTGGAGCACTTGCCCTGTGAGAGGAGGCTGAGGGAACTGGGCTTGTTCTGCTCAGAAATGGCTTCGGCCTAACAGCGCCTAACAGCAGCCCCTCCAATTTGGAGGGATGGTGTAACACATGGTAGAAACAAGGGTAGGAAGGGGGGTGAAAAGGTGTTTGGCTGAAGCTGAGCCTGGGGAAGGAAGGGTATTTCCCTAGGGTTAAATTGTTTGTATTTTGTTTTTTTCTCAATCAGTAATTAAGTTTGTGTCAGTTGTCAATAAATTAAGTGAAATTCCTAGAGTCAAGCCAGCTTTGCCCATGACAAATATGCTATGATTTGATGAACTATATGCTTATCCTTAAATTAAATTCAGATTAATTTTAGAAACCTACTGCTGCATAAAAATACTTTCTCTCAATGTGCATGCGTGTTCACTGCAGGAGTAAAATTAGCCCATGCCAACACTGTACAGGACTATACAAACTGATAATGACTTTCCAAATCATAAAAGCTGTCTGCTTGATTGCATATGCATTAACTAGACAGTACTAATATTGTTATTAGTATTGTTATTTCCTCTGAAGTACCAAAGGTAGATCTTTTCTTGGACCATATGGTTAACATGTTGGAAGCTGCATGCCCTAATAAAGGATTACTAACTAACAGGAAAAATCATGTACTACTAAAAACTTCACAATAAAGTTAACTCTAAGCTGGACACAGGAAAATTAAAATAAAGTCAAATTTAACAGGGAAAACTGCTTTTCAAATGACATGGTGCAAAATGTTTGTAGTTAAGATTATTTTAATTATGTGTTACTGAAAGTTTGCTTACCAAAATGAAAAACCATTTCCTCCCTAGCCAAAAAAAAAAAAAAAAAAAGAAAGGGTACTCGCCATATCAAATCACAGCTGTGAGGTCTGACAGTACCAGCAAATTCCCTTGTCTCAGTAAAATGACAGGAACTGATTCTTATTAACTATTAATAAGCCCATACTTGAAAGTATTTAAACAATGTTCTACTCAGAGCTGTCAGACATAAGGTAACAGACAGAAGAAAGGATATCAACGATTCTGCCCTACACACTGCTCACTTTGGATATTAACCAAGACATGTGTTTAGTCTGTTCTGATGGTTTCTGAAAATTCTAGATACTGCAGGTTTTAGTAATGAAATTTGGTTTTCAGGTAGGCTCCAACCTGCCTGATGTGATATTGCTAATCATTTTTGTCCTCAGTTCTGTCAGGATCCAAAAGCTTGTCATTCTCTCTGGGAACCTGTCCTAAAGGTTGGCTGACAAAACTAGCATATTTAACATGAGGGTAGGTATCAGGACAGCTATGACAGATTTTTTTTTTTTTTTTTTTTTTCCACAACACCAAATGGCCATACCTGTTTGGGGTACATTCGTAATGCAGACCTCCTGCTTGAGCCACTGGTGAAAAACATGACATCTTCTACGGTACCCATGCCTCGCAGACCATCATTTGGCTTCTGCACATGGTTCTTTGTTAATGTACTGGCTTCCATAAAGCTAGAGAGCACCTTGGAGCACCACATAGTGCAGAAAGCACAGCAGTCTGCCCTGGAATACAGAGGTTCTGTTTCACCAGGATGATGGCATCACATCGGCTAATCATGAAAACCATCCGATGTCTCCAGTTTGCTTGCAAGCATAGTTTTAAAGGTGGCCAAGTTAAAAAAAAAAAAAAAAAAAAAAAAAACCAGGTTAGAAAACTGTCACCACTGGATCTTTAGAATATATATAAAGTTAAAATTTACTCTAAATTTAAAGACTGAAAAAAACCAATAAATAAATCCCACTCCGTATCACATTTAGAAACATTCCTTAGCATGTTACCTAGATATCAGAGTTCTTTTCTACAGTTCAACTCAAAGATTCAAAAGAAATAAAAATTTACTTTGCCTTTTTATTATACACTTGTAGAAAAGGGGTAATAGTAAACCTGGAACTAAAAATTTCCAGTGTAGCGTGGTAGTCTTCTACATTACCATTTAGCTTCTAGTTATGGCTGTCAGTGTAAACAGCTCTTAATATTCCTGCAAATTCTCAAAAAATGACAAATCAGTAACATCTACCTGCAAAACAATTAGCTTTACGACTTAGAGCAAGTTAATATGATATAGCTATAGTACACAATATGTGCCTCTGTGAACAGGTACATGCACATGTATGAATACAAAGACAGGAAAGGGAGCGACCACACACCCTGTGTTATTCTCACACTATGCAATCAAGAATGAATCAAAGGGATCCATGCATGTTTATTAGCTATTCTCCAACTTACATTTATTGACACATTCTTCCTCAATAAGTAAACTGCATCTCTTCAAGCTTCTGAATTCAATGTAGTGGGGAAAAAAAAAAAAAAAGAAACATTTTCTAGACAGCAGCAGACATTCTTTCACAGACATTCTTTAATCCATGTCTTTGTTTAAAAACATTACTATAAAATTATTATTAACACAAGTACTGGTGATCTACATTCCATTAGTCCATAAAACTTGATAAACTATCAATACTTCAACTGTCATCAGCACTTTTTTGACTGCTTTATGATACAGATAGATTGAGTAGGCTGAGCTTTAATTCCAGTTTTGTAATAATGCCCCTGGTAAACGTGATCTGCTTTCAAATCACTGCAGCAATGCAGCTGAAAAAATTAAAACATATTTTACCATGAAGGAGCATAAACAAATAATTTTCATTTCACATGACTAGCATTAATTTTATTTTTTATGCAAGCACTCTTTCTGTATCTTTAAATATTTTACTGATTATTTGTCTGCTAGAAATCAGAAATGAGTAGTAAGTTAGGTCAGAAACTACTGCCTATACCTGAACTTTCATAATTAACAGTCTAAGGCTGCATGCACGCTGATGTCAAACCCATCTTTGTATATTCTTTATGATGGGAGCTGTAAGCATCTTTCGTTTCTATGGTTCTGAAAATTAACACCATTAAATATTCCCCTGAGAAAGAATCATACATTTGCCAGTGCAGAACCACGCTATTCTTTCTATTTTGGGAGAGGGGAAAGGGTTAGAGTAATTCAGCAGAAAATAAACCTGAGTGAGTAATGGCAGGTTGATTTACATAAGAAATTATTAAGTTTTGTCAGCCCATGTAAGCTTTAACTCAAATAAAACCCCAAAGTAGTAGGTATAGGAAACAGATTTTTCAGGATGAGCAGAATAGTAGTGAAAAAAGGTCTATGGAGTTTTATTAAAAATGCTTTGAAGAGGATCACCGTCTTAACACTGAACAGAAAACCTGATAGCTGATGAAGTAACAGCTATTATTTGTTATTATGATCAGTATAACAAACCCCAATAACAGCAACACCAAAAAAAATCAAAACAGTCTGAACAGATCTACATTCTTCTCAGAGCAGCTCCCTGTAGGATAAGATAGCAATCAAATTAATCTCTTTTCTTCCTACTAGGCCTTTCTTCATGAACAAGATGGCAGTGCTATCAAAGGTATGATTTTGCTGCAGTATCTTTGTACAGTTAAAATGAAAGCAGCCTGTGTGCCTGAGGGACTTCCTAAAGAGCCTACACCTGTGGAGAAATGAAAAGAGTCCTGCAAACTCAGCGGGTGTGAAGTGCAGAGTCTGTCTTCAAATACAGGGTGTTAACGATGGACTTGACACAACTTTGTAAAGGAAGTTTGGCAGAGCGTGGAGAAACTCTTCAGAAGGTTTGGGGACTAGTCCTACAAACTGAAAACTCTCCCACATCTTTATCAAAGGTCATAGTGATCATCTTCACAAAGAATAAAAAGGGAATAATGTGCACAGAAGCACAAGGGTTAGTCCTAGAGAATACAAGGTTCCAATATTGTGGGGAAGTAGGTAATGAGAAGGAGAGTACGTTTTGAAAGCATGGGGTTTGAAAATATGGAGATACAACTCATCTCAAGACCGTGGCAGAGAAGGCGACTAAGTGAATCTTTACTGAGTTGAAAGAGAGTCCTAATTCCTTTCAGCTCCAGGAGCTAACAAAGATGACTGAGGCTCAAGAAACTTTTTCTAACTTCTGTTCAAGAGAGCAGACTAGAAATATAAATCATCATTCCAGTCCTCCAGAAAGTCTTTTATTCCAAGGATTTTATATATTAATACATGACCAAATCAAGTGAATAAAAGGCCTGCCTCCTGTATCAGTAGGAAGGGAAAAAATACAGGAGAGAACTCAGATCTATATTAGTATTAGTTTTAAATCATGTAGCTCCACTGAAAACAGTGGGATCATGGCACTGTAAAACTGGAGTTATGCAGCAGGCAGTTATTCAGGCTCAATAACATTAAAGTCTGTTAGCACAAGGATTAAAGAAGATAAATATCTTAACAAAACACTCAGCTCGGGAGGAATGATGCTGATTTACTTGAACTGAAGGACAGTTTTCTGTGTTTGACTGGAAGCAAAGCCCTGTTCTACACCAGATACAACACCGGATACAACAGTGAACGTTTTAGTTTCGACTACAGAAGCACCTTACTTCTAGTTTACAGTACTTACTGCTTGTAAAATTTACCATATCCCAAGGTATTTTCCAACCTTGGGACCTGCAGTCTGCTAAAGAAAATTTTACTTTTCCCTTAAAAAAAAGAAATACCTAAACAAACAAAACTTTTTTTTTTTTTTTTTTTTTAGAGTTTTACAATGAAAGAGCTCAGACTACCAAACTGTGAAAAAAATATTCTATTACCTTGGCAGATGCTACATCATGTTTTAATCGATGCATCTCATTTCAAGCCTGTCATAAGCTCTGTTGACTTGCATGGCCCACTGCTTCTGTACTTAGCTCTGGACTTGCGTGCTACGTAGGAATGCAGTGAGCATTTCAGAAAGGGAGTTGTTTTTGTAGGCTGATTGTAAGTCAATATAAATTAAAAAAATATATATTTTTTTGATAGAAAACCTGAAAGACTATTTCCCTAACAGATCCCAGCATCATACCAGTGATGCCTTCTGGACTTCCTCCTTTACCAAAGTTCAACTGTTCAGGCCAATTCCCTTTTCCTCGAGCAATCTTATAGGTGTCTACTTCATTTTGCATCTGCCTTTCTTTACAAAGGCTGTAAAAAGGCAGTTTCCATCACAAAGTGTTATGAAAGTATTGCCTAAAACTCCTTTGTCAGTATATACAATACCAGTTGGCTTCAGGAGGTTATTTCTCACTGCATGTTTATGGAAAGGAATTTAAAAAAACCCTGTAACTTTACAGTGAGGATCACACAGTTTGCTTCTCAATCTCTCAAAAAGTACTAAAAATAAAACCATGTTTTGTAAGACAGCAGTGTCACATCAATGCTACAAAATTACTTTCACCATGATGCTATTCCTGGGGAAAAAGGAGAGACTTCAACAAGCTTTTGGACTGGGTGTTTTTCTACTACATAATTGCAGCCCGTAGCTTCCATCTGCTTCTATGATGATTTTCCACATCTAGCTGTATATACACAAACCTCTTCTGGCAAATCTTTCACCAACAACCACAGCACTGTCTGCAGGTGCAAAAACTTTTAATGCCCTGTAAATCTAGATGATAAATTCAAATAAACTGTTATTGATATTTGGGGGGGAAATGGTGTCTATTCAACCAGTGTTTCTCCCTCTTCCTCCCTTCTGCTCTCCTGGCAACCCCATATTTTCAGGGTGCTGAAATGGAACACAGATTAGTTGCAAGCAATTTGTTTTCCCTTTTCTTCATGGAATTATCTAACTACAATGGCTACTATAAGTAAATAAGTAAAATTTAAATTGTTTACTCTAAAGACACAGTCACATTAAAATGGAATACAAAATAATGCCTGGTTGCAAATCCTTTGTTTACAGTGCAGCTAATCATCCTGCAGAGCTGGTATTAGAAGGGTCTGCATATTCCCCTGGTGTGAGAAAATCAGTCCAAGAGCAAAGGTGGCTGAGTCCTATTGAGTTCTTGCTGACATGGAAGAAGTCTCAATCCAACAGTATTTTGGCCTGAGGGCAATGAATCCAATTTGAAAGGTACTACCTCATCATGTGCAACACTGTAAAATTGCAGACAGATGCGAGACGACATGTAAATTGCCTTGACCCTAAGATAAGAAGAGGTCTGATTGTGAGCCTGATGTAAATCTTCCTAGGCATTAAAAGACTTGGTACTTTATCTTGCTGTCTGAGCCAGAGATCCATTTCTGGGTGACCCTGATCTGGAGAAGACGTCTTGAAGGATTGCTCTAAGATCTATCATAACAATCTTCTGTCAAATTTCCTGAGACTTTCTTTTCATGTGCATTCTGTGGGCCTGGATGCTTAAAGGACTGGCAGATGCTCCATGTAAAAATTATCTTTTTTCACATAGGAGGAAGAATTCCACGTCTGCCAATTAAAAATATTTCATAAAAATATAAAAAAGTAATTTTACAGGATCAAGGGTCTATTAAGTCTAATTTCCTTTCTCATAGGACCAGATGCTGTGGGTGCAAAACCAATCTCAGTCCTGGCATTTTCTGTATCTGCAAACATAATCCATTCCTTTGTGTGTGGGTTGTAATTATCTTCCATTACATAATCACAATGTTTTTTTCCCAAAGAATTCCAGCCTCAGTTATTGCTCAAACTGAATGCTGGTCAATTAAGTACCCAGCAGGTATTATTTTGTTTTATCCATGTTGTTCTTTATAAGACATGTTAACACATTGGACTATTTATTGCATGCTATTCAGCCCTTAAGGACAAAATGATTAATGCTGGATGAACTTTTCCATGTCTCTCATCCTTCTATTATTTCAGGACTTTGCAAAAGAGTAATGTATTAATCTGCAATGTACCCCTATAAGATGATAATTAATTATTATCCCTAATTTACAGAAGAATCAAAAGAGAAAAAATCATCTTAGCGCTTAAAGGTAAGTAACCTCATTTGGACAGGACTACTGAAAATCCGTTCTCAGGTTTGGTGTACAAAACTGAAGTACATGCCATTAGTAATCCCTCCTGTAGCCCAGTCCAAGTGACTTAATTTGCAGAATGCAGATGCTCTATTGAATAGACAAACATGAAAAACAGTTGAGTAGGGCAACCTCTCAAATCAACCTCTGAGTTCTTCTCCGTCCTTTTCTCTCCTCTGATCTACTATAAAACTTAAAATATTTGCAACAAATAGGGCTTGGACTATAATATACACCTTCTAGTACACAACCCTGATTCATCTATTTAAGCTGGTCCACCCTGTTTAATGAAAAAGCATAAAACCCATGCAAAAATAGTATGCAAACGTGCCATATAATAATACACCATCCTGCATACTCTTGGAAGAGGAAATTTAATGAATGTCTATCGAAATATACTGTGATCAACAAATATAAATTACTCTTGTCAACAATACACAAGCACACAATCCTGTACCATAAAAGTCAACGGATATTTTGATACTGAATTCTACAGGAGCAGAACTAAACCCCACATATCTGTTCAATGGAGATGGGCTGCTAAACCAAAGGTTTAATTCCAGCATTCTTCTAAATTTGATGGGCAAATGAAGTATTAGTAGCTATCTCTGCATGTTTACAGACATACTTTCTCGTGCTTATATTGTAATTCTTTCTAGAAACACAAACAATTATTTAACTTGTAGTTTAAGAAAGATTATATGACTGTCTTCTTCACCGAGGTAACTGGAGTTGAATTTAAATAAAACAGTGACTGAGAACCATGGGGAACCAAATTTGTAAATGTTAATAGAGAAGTCTTGCTCAGGAGCTGGCTTGCTGGTGAGAACAAAGATCACATTTTTTTATTTAAAAAAAACACTGAAAGGAAAATTTTGGAATAGAAGTCATGTTAGGACAAACATAGGCCTTCCTTAATGACAGCAATTTTTCTCTGTTTCTGTGAGATTTCATGCAATTAACTGATACTGGACAGAGTGAAAAAAACCCCAGTATTTCCATAGGCAACAACGTCCATCCTAAGAGACAGACTGTGCTGCTTCTTTAGCATATAACAATGTAATCTAATACAGATTAAAAACGTTATAAATTTTGATGCCTCTAGATTATGCCAGTGAAATGTGCAAAACCGTAGCTTTAAGGCCTAAACATGAATATATTTAAAATTTCCTGTAACACTTTCCCTATAGAGTTTTATTAATATGCTCAGTATTTTGTAAGACACGACAATGAACTTATTACATTTTAAACACCACAGTCCTTCCAAATCTAGCATATTTTGCTTTTAATTAAGTCTGTTGATTGGCTATGGTTATCCAGATGGTTTTATATTTAATTACAAAAAAGGAAATCTCTAGATATGCATCGCTTTTCTTCCCTTTTTTTCCCCCTTTGTTGTTCTCCCCTGCTTTTTTTTCTCCCACTGAAAGGTTATTTAAAACAAGAGTCATGCTTTTCCAAATATGAGGTTATTAAGCACAAAATGGACATACCTGACACATTCTCCTGCCACGTTTTCAGATTTTGAACTATTGTAGTAGAAATCTTTTGAGAAGTGGGTGTCTCACCTCTGCTCTCGCATACATTTTCTATTAGCTACCTAATGTATAGTTAAAAAAAAACCCTCAATATAACTGATTGCCCAGCTGCCACTGTCTTTGTCCATTATTTCAGGAATGGATCAATGGCCTTTAGTATTTCAAAACATGAGATAAACTTCCTGATAACCGTTTGATTTTGAAAGCATCTTACTACTTATCAGAATCCAACTTCTGTTCTCCAAGACAAATTCTAGGAAATAAATGCCTGCCAGCGGTGGCAAGACAGCAGTCTCAGAATATTTCATCTGATAACAGATGTCCAGTTAGACTCAGAATAATGATATTTGATTTCTATGACTCAGCATTCAGATTTAAAAGCTTCTGAGTTTTCTTTGGTTTTGCAAATGAAGGTTTCTTTTTATGGCAGAAGAGCCCCCTTATGTTCCAAACAACCCTCTACTTCCATCCGCTATTCCAGTGCTCTTACAGGAAAGAAAAAGATGCTTGAGTGTCATTTGTCCTACAATTTAAAAATCATTTCAAGCCATATACAGTTTCTCATCTGCTATCCTTATACCCTTCCCATGTTCATTTCTTTCCAAGGAGATAATAATACTGAATCCAGTAAAACTGCTTTACCACTTCAACATAGCTTTGTGTCAAGAAAGTTCATGTTATAGCCCCTATCCCCAATCAATGTAATAAATTACAGCATGCAGAACAGTTCATTACTTTGCATAAAATTGTTACTTTTTAATTAGAAACATGATTTAAAAAAGACAGTTTTCAAAACAAGTATATGTTACTGGCTTGTGTGCTTTACTAAACAGAAATGTGTGGTTTGGAAAAAAAGTAGATATTTACCTAAATAAATAAAAAAATCCTGCTTTTTAAAATTAACTAAATACTTGTAGAAAATATTTTCAGTGGAAGAATTAGAGCACAAATATATAACTGCTATTCATGCTGACTAGCTCTTACTCCAATTGTTAGTGTAATACTCCACTTTACAGTAATAATTTAGTATTCCATAATTTTATTATACAGTTCAGGGTAAATACTGCTCAGAATAATGATTGAAAAGCTTGTACTTTTTCATTAAATTTTGCAGTATGAGTGAATTAATGCAATTTCTGGTAGCTAACGTAGGTGCCTAGTTGACCGCAAGTAGACACAGTGTGCTAGGGTCCCTCTACAGTTAACCACAGACGCCTGCAGGGGGAGATTCATCTCTCCTGCTTGAACTATCTATATGCATTCGAAGACCTACTGAATTATCCACAGAAATGTCTGTTTCCCTTGCTAACTGTAAGGAAATCCTAACCAGCTACCTGAAACTTGGCCTGTACCTTTCACAGGGTTAATGTTGAGTATTATGCTATGGGTTAAGACCACAATGAGGCAGTAAAAGAAAAAGGGCTTTACTTTTTGGTTTTTTTTTGTTGTGTTCCCCCTGACAGTAATAAGCCTAGAAACAGAGAAAGCACATGGCACATAAGGAGGAAGAGGAGACAGCTGAGAAGGAAGCTTTCCAGCTTGGTTAGAACAATGTTATTTTCAAAAATACCATAACACGCAATTCAATTTGAAACACATTAAACCTGTGGCATAGAATAAAAATAAATGGCTGGAAAGATAACAGGGCAATACCTGTAAAAAAGCAAAAAAGACGGGGGTGTCAAAGTCATGAAACATATCGTGCAGAGCTGGAAGGAAAAATTGCCTCTTGGGCAGTTTGTTTAGACCAGAGAGAATAAAAACAATCCCAGAAGAGATCAAAGAGGAAAAAAATTAAGTCTTGTTGAGAGAAAACATAAAGATCTAAAAGAGAAAAGGTAGAGTCAGGCAGGTATTTGGTGAGATCCTAACACTTTATATGGATCAAAGGACGGACTTCAGAAAAGAGCCCTTCTGAGCAAGAAGGCAAATCACAGAGCAGATCAGCATGAATGATGGAGAATACAGTTACAAAGGATAGAAAGTGAGAAGGAATAGCTCTTACATTCTTTCTACTAGCTTATGTTCAAAACCACTACTACACCAAATCAACCCTCTCCAAATTTGGTCCAGTTCGTACTTTTTAGAGTGATTCCTTACTATGTGATTATTTATTATCATGGAGTATTTATTAGAATTACCAACTACCACTGTTATCTTCCCACTAGCCCTTTTTGGCAATACTTAAACAAGCACTGATGCCTCCTTCTTCAGGATTCAGTTTTAATGAAGACTCCTGTCTAATGGTATAGCAATTTACAAGATTACAGAACTGAATGATTATATATTATGTACATTTCTCTTCTCTCCAAGACTGTTGCAGCCTTCCGCAATTACAATGGATTAAAAAAATAATAAACTAACAAAAGAAGACATCAGACTGCAAGATATACATACATTTTTGCATTAGTTATTGTGTAAATTATTTTTAAGTACAATCTGGTAAAAGCATATTATGGGCGGAATTTAGGCTGTAAATAACTGTTAATTGCCAGCATGATCTTCTAACATTGCTTTTTTTAGACAAATTGATTTTTTGCTAAGATACACAGGTATAGAAACACATGCTAAAAGAATAATGAACTGAACAGGAAAACTACAAATCATTACATCCAGTTAATCTAGGAATTTCTGTAAAACATCTTTGGAAGGGAGGTATTCTTCCGCTCTTCAACTGCTGAGTGCAAGAGGCAATCAAGATTCACTATAGGAGGGCACTGATACCATTGATTTCTATCCAGTGTACCTGCATTCAGTAACAATGTGAGTTGGTACCTTATGGCCTTATAGATGATCAAAGCTCTATTTTAAAGATACTGTAGGTACACACAGTAGGAGACAGCCCTACCCCAAGCACTTTACAGCCTAAACCTGAAACGAAGATCAAAAAATAGTATATGAAGTAATTTCTCCAATGTCCTAGACCAGATCACTGCCAAAACAAAGCATAAACAAGGCCCTTTTTAATATTCTATCAGCATTACTGTAACATCTATCCATAGCGTTTCACTAAGGAAGTGCGGTTTTGACTTCCCCTGAAGTCGCTGGCAATTCCACCACTGCATGCAATGTATCATGCCTAAGTCTCTTTATCATTTTGTCTTGTGTGATCACAGACTTCTCCCTGTTGAGTCATCATTAAGTGAAAAGATCAAAATATCCCTGTTGTTGCAAACCAAGGTAATTCCTCTACTGCAAATGTGATTTTTTTTTTTCCCCCTTCTAAATCATACCTTTCTTGATCTTTTGTTATTTCTTGGTGATTTTATATAAAAACTACCTGAATTACAGTTTAATGGAAGAGACAGCTCTACCCATAATTCATATGGCCAAGGCCATAAGGAAAGTGTCCCTTTGCCCTTTACAATCTCTTTACAGCCAAGTTTCCAGGTGGCAAGCATCACTACAACACAAAATTAATTGTTCTTGTAACATACCTCATCTACATGACTTGCAAAAAACAGTGAGAGAAGTTCCTTACAGCTTTGTTATAGAAAAAAAAAATTAAATTGTTACATAAGTAGAAATCTTGTCCCATCCCTTTGGCAAACTTATCAATGTCTCTTGTCCGTTTTCCTTTGCTTAATCAAACATCAAGAACTAGATGCATCACAGCAGGAAATTTACTTGCACAATACTGGAAAATATATTTGATCTGAACTGTGATCTGGCAGGAGCGCTACCATCTTTGTCAGCTGTTCAAGAACTATCTGTTGTCACTGAGAGGCTCCTTGATCCTCTTGTCTCCAAGTCCAGCATTCTGAAAAAGCTTTCTTAATTTCCATCATCAACAGCTATTATCAGTAAGGGAAGTTACTTCTGATTTATCTGTCCTTTTTTCCCCAGTAGATATATCTAACATCAGCTGTTATCCCAGGAGCTTACATAGGACTGAGGGATTTGAAGAGAGAAGACAACCCTATCTATTTTTCATTACTTCAAAAGAACTGAGAATTTCCAAATTCTTTTTCAGATAACTAAACAAATCTTACCTTAATACAGCCTAGACAACATTAAAGTTGCATATGGCATTGCATACAGCTGTCATTTTAAAAATAATTAGAAAGGCCCTCACAGCAAAAGAATAATTTTGTTTCTTTTGAACAATAGCAACATCAGTCTACCACACAAATCATATGTCACCTGTATTAAGCGTTGCAAGGAGAGTGTTCAATGAAATACATGGTATTCAGTCTGGAAGCACAAGAAGGTATGTTATCATTCAGACAACTTTACAGGAAGAAGAGCCACTACTTCAAATAGAGCAATTGTTTATGTATGTGAAGTTTTTTGCGTCTAGTTAGTAACACTGAAGCTAAGACTACATATGTCTTTGCAGTATTAGACCAAAAAGGAATAATATGGAAGTGCATCCAGAATATGGAATATCAGAGCAAATGTACAATATGAAACTAACAGCCATAGCTTGCAGCAAGTTAAAAACAGAAGCATCTGTCAAAAGCCATATAAAGTAAGATTCAGATGGCAACAGAGGAAGTAAATCAACAGAATGCTAAAATGGAAATTAAGCAAAGAAGCCACTGAAAGATCTCTGCAAGAGACCATTTAGAAAGCATGAGTCAGATGAAAGTTGCTGGAAGTAGAAATCACTGTAATAGAAGCAGAAACATTCAACTTCTTTCTCTTTTGAATTCCAAGTTATACAGCTCTCCATAACTGACCTTATTTTAACTTAATGGTAATTGAAAAGTTGATGATTAGCCTAAGAACAACACAAACCCCTTTGTCTTCAAAAAAGTTCTCATCTCTATTCCTTGTAGCCTATTTAGTCCTCAGCAGCAGAGACTATGCGCAAAAGGCTATCTGAAGATGGTAGCAGCACCAGGAAAAACTGGAAAAACAGCTGTCTGAAGAAATACTTGTTCTTGGATGCTCTTAAAGAGGAGGAGGTTGAAAACTCAATGAAGAGATACAATGATAAAGAAGTTACAAACAACACAGTAGCAATTTTCATTGTTAGGTTGCAGAAGAGGAGTAGCGTAAATCAAACTTTCCGCAAGCAGGACAAAGACAGAAACAAAGGCTACGAGGGACAATTTCTCTAATGCAAAGCATAGGGAAGTATCGTAATGAGGCTAGCATTTTGGCTAAAAATTCAGAGTGGTGATTACAAATGCAAACATTTTGAAAAGTCAGTTCTGAAGAGAGGAAGAGTGAGTGCTACTAAGGTTACTTAATGGAACTGGTTAGGGTCAGTCTGACACAGTGACCCAGCACAAGTTTCCATAACAATTCTGGTGATACCGCTTCAGTCAGAGAATGTTCTTTAAGAAAACTACCATTCATCCTCAGTCCAAAGAAAGAGAAAATGCAAGTCCCATTTCTGTTACATCCCCATATATGCATTTTTGTAGCAACACCATACTGCATGCTTATAGTCAATTTAGCACTCCCAAGATCCTGCTTCTCTAATACGGTTTCTTAGTCAGCATTCCCACATTTTATGGTTTTCATTGTTGGTTTTTACACTGAGCAAGAACCTCTTTGTATTCATCTTGATTAAATTTTACTCTGCTAACATCTGCCTCTCTGTTAACTGCTCTACTTCCTACAGCCTTTTATGTCCAACTTCACAAATGTTAGCAAGCCCTCCTAGATTAATTTTTGTCAGCAAATATGATTGGTGCAATCTTCATTCTTTCCTTCATTTCCTTCATTTTCTCATGACAGTCTTCTTGCCAAATTTTTAAACTAATGCACACATTGCTTCAGTACCTCATGAAAGTCACGTAACTCATTAAATCTGTATGTATTAGATTTCCTATTTTCATTTCACTTAGTACATGAAAACATTCGGGTAAGTAGGGATCTGCACAAAAGCAGACTTCATCGAGTGAGTTATATCACAATCACTGTATACTCAAACACTCAGGGATGTAAACGCTACATAGCACTTCCTCCTATATATTTTTATTTTCAGTTTATCAGTAATTTATGAGGTCTCTCTTTTTTTCCCCACTTTGAAAAATGGGAAAATCTTATTTACCACTTATTTTGCGATCTGTACACAGCTGTGACTGCAGTTCTGCCTGTATGCAACAGAGCATCAAATTGGTCTGTTGGGTATGTGCCCTCTTTCATTCTTCTTTATCTCCTGATGTTCTTAATGAGTCCCCAAAAGATGACTGCCAACAATCCTGAAACCTCTTTTGCCAGTTCTTTATGAATTCTGCTATCTGGTACTGCTGCCTTTACGCATCGAAATTATAAAAGGCAGTGAAGCAACAAAGTCATACCTGCCAAATGCAAGTCACTGACTGTCCAGGCTCACTGCCCCATTCCTGCACATTTCAGAATGCAGTAAAAGGGAAGAAGAGAGATTAGTGAGCAAAAGGGCCCTCTGTTAGAGATAGGAGAAAATTAAGCAGGTTTTGCCTTTAATGAAACTTCAGAACTTTTACTTCTGGAGGTTTAGCCAACGTTTTGGAAAAGGTACTTACCTAAGTCTCTTTTTCGAACACTCTCCAAACATTGTCTTCATGCAGGCAGTATTTTAAAAAAGGTTTTAAAAAGCAAGAAATAGAACAAAGATATCCACACCAGTCTGTAGGCTTCTTGAGGAAAGAAAACTATCTTCATGTAGGAAAGTGAATTACTGGAACTCAAGAAGGAAAGGAGTAACTTCTTAGTTTTACTATGCTACCCTTTGGTATGCTAAAAAATTACTACATACAAGACAAACAAAAGTTACAGTAAAAGGAACCTGTTGATTTTAAGGATTGAATTTAAGCTTCAGAATTTTTTTATTGCCTTGTATCTCCTTAATGAACTGCATTTTCCCTCTTTTAACAAAGTGAAGCATAAAAAAAATGTGTATTTGACAGCTAACTGTTGGTTTCAGGACAAGAATCTGTAAAACTGCAGCCTGGGCTATAGAAAGCTGTTGGAGTGAAAATACCTCAATTTGCTGTAGTAAGTACTACAGTATAGAAATATTCTCTTAGAGCCATATTCTGTTCTCTGGTGAATTAATACACACATGGATCAAAAGTTAAGAGGCTGTTCTTTACTCCGACTGCAAATTTCCTGAGAGAATTTATTCCTGGTATTCAAGAATGTTAAGCAGCCTACCCAACCAATCACACCAAAAATATGGGCTAAAATATAAAGATCATTGATGTCTTCACTTTTACTTCCTTGCTGAGTACTGAAACAACACAGTTTGCACTATTTCATGACAATGAATCATAATTAGTGGGTGTTTTTTTCACAAATCAATTCTTCGTAAACTGAGCAGCAATTTTTAAATTAAGAAAAACTTTAAAAGTGCAAATTTAGATCTCCCACTTCGAGAAGCTCTTGTTTTCTTTCCTAAAGATCTTTTCATTTGTCTAGTACTTAGCTTTCCAGATATGTGAATCTGATTAGGGCACAGCATTCTATTTTAAATGCAATTTAAAGGGTAAATTAGTATATATTTAATTAGTCTGAAAATAAACAAGCAAAGAAAGAGTAACCTAGTAAACCAGAAAAGGACAAAAAACCTTTGACAAACTATGACACATTAGTTCATATTAGGAAAGGCTACCAGTCATCATAGTCTCTTCCACAGAGATTCATGGATTTTCTCTTGCAAAAGGTTCCCAAACACCCCACTAACATCAGGAAAATCTGTTGCATTGCTCTTCCTATTGCAGCATATTAAATAGTCTCACTTAACAACCAAATCTAACAAACCTTATTCGTACGCTTTTCCCCACTGTCTCCGATAAGACTAGTTATGAATGCAAGGTCTACTTTTAGGAGGAAAAAATGTGGGATGACGCTTACAAGGTTGAAGAAATAGCATATTACATTTCAGGAACAGGAGGCAGTCACATAACCACCTGCTTGATTATAATGTATATGAGTAAGAGCATATATGAGGCTGTGCATTCAGCCTTAACTTTCAGATTTCCCTACTTAAGTTACTGCAATGTACAAAAGCAATGTTGAATTAATGTGCAGGGTTTTTTCCACTTAATTTAAATACCTTTGCTCATGAAATTTCAGGCCTAGAAAGAAAAGTTAAGCTAGACTTATATAGAAAGGCTTGGGGCAAGTAAAAAAAAAAAACAACTTGTGTTTTTTTCATTGTACAAAACCGAGTTCAGTTAGAGTGCAATACCAGGCTCACTCTTTGTTTTACTCAGATGATGTTCTTCTATTTCTTGCTATTCTCAGCTGTTGTTAGGCCCTTTAAAATTCACAGTGACCGTAAAGTTTCCTTGCCTTTAATTTCCTGATTAAGAAGTTCTCTTATGCCCCTAAGTAGTAAATATTAAATGCTGCAAAAATAATTTTAGTAAAAAAGCTCAGTATTTAACTTGAATACGTTAGCATTACTTAAGTCTTCATGACACCCACAATAGAATGCATTCAGCACTGCTCACACTTGTAGCTGTGTGAAGGCACTGAGCCAGTGGGTTTTGGAGATTTCTCATCTTACCCTAGACCAGGACAGTACTGAAAAATTATGCTGATGTAACTGATCGGAAAGTGAAACTCTGCAGTGTTCACGGAGATAAAGATACACATTTTAAAATCAAAACTAATGAAGGCCATACCAAAGATAGACTTGGGGAGAATGGCTACTCTCATGCCACAGACACTATTAATTTGTTAAACAAGTCAGAGCCTCGAGTAGGCTCTTGGACTTCAGAGTGCTCCTCCACATTTTTACAAGCTTAAGTATGGGCTCCTAACATAGACATTATGAACAAGTCACTGATGCAATTTTAAGAGCCAGAGCTCATGAATATGTATAAAGTATCAAATTCAGTGTCCTCCACTGCAGAATAATTCCCTTTGACATATTTTTGATTACAGCAGAGATTTAAAGAGGTTCAGCCACTTTTTTTTTCTGGGGGACTGTTCTGATATGTTCTAAACCTATCCCTATTGGTCAGATTTTCCTGCTACTTAGCCAGAATTTCCTCTTTCTCAGCTGCATCTCATTGATAGATCCAGTTACGGTTACATATATGCTGAAAAATTGTGTCGTTTCCTGCAGGAAATAATTTACTTGAGTTTTTAATTAACCTAAGTCATAATCAGAAAAAGCAACCTTCAGGTAATCAATTAGTAATATTTTGTTCACACATTTGAGTGTTGTAATGATGTATTGTCCTGGTTTTGGCTGGGATAGAGTTAATTTTCTTCCTTGTAGCTGGCATAGTACTGTGTTTTGGATTTAGGATGAGAAGAATGTTGATAACACACTGATGGTTTCGTTGTGGCTAAATAGTGCCTAGACTAGTCCAGGAGTTTTTCAGCTTCCCCTGCTCTGCCAGGTGCACAAGAAGCTGGGAGAGGGCACAGCCAGGACAACTGACCCCAACTGGCCCAAGGGCTATTCCAGACCATATGACGTCATGCTCCGGGAGGAGAGCGACCACTGCTCGGGATGGGTTGGGCATTGGTCAGTGGGTGGTGAGCAACTGCATGGTGCAACACTTCTTCTGTAAATTCTGTATATTCTCTTACCATTATTATTATTAATCTTTTCCTCTGCTGTTTTATTGAACTGTCTTTATCTCAACCCACATGTTTTACTTCTTTTTTCCGATTCTCTCCCCCATCCCACTGCAAGCAGCTGTGTGGTGTTCAGCTGCCTGCCGGGTTAAACCACAAAATCCTTCATATAAAATTGTGAGACTAAGTTAACTACTAGCTTTGAGCTAAGAAAGGCTGCCTCTGGACAATCTGATTTCCCCTATTATTTCACATTCTAGTCAAAACTAATAGTTTCAGAAAGCAAATCACTTTATAAATGGGACTAGTGCAAGGTGGAAAACCAAAACATGACTCTATTAATAAGTATCCAATTATTTTGAAAAAGAAAGAAAAGTCAAATTATGCAAGTTTGTGAAGCCTTACGAAGATGCAGAAGAACACATACAGTCTTTGAGGGCCATCAAATGCTACACAAAGACCTTATCTTTTGTACTTTGTAATCCTTCTTCGCATCCTCCTCCTATCATCCTGTTCACAGAACTCCTTAACACGTGAAAAAAATCTCTCACTGTTGAAGAAGCACTGGCCACCTCTTCTGAGATGGCCAGTAAATGTTTCGGGACAGACAGCTGTGCCTGTGGGCCTAGAAAGCAGTTTGCTCACAATGACGCCTCTGCAAACAGAATACTACTAGTGCCTGTGATCTAAACTGCCGCTATCGAGCACAATGAGCGGTGCACCGGATAGATGTTGGATGAATTAGCATGTATACCCACACAGATAATGAGGAGCCGCCTTATAGGGCCCAAGGCACTGGCTGCTCACCTGTATGAGCTCTTACTACATCAAAGGAATGGCTTCAGGCATCTCAAGCACAGCAAAATTTAACATCTTTTCTGGAGTCCTACAGGTGTGTCTGAACATTGATCTATCAAGTTCCCATCTAGTTCATCTTTTCTCTTTCATGAATTGCGACAGATAAAGTTTTTATTTTATACAAGTACCTCCTCACGGAAGCCAATAAAATAGAAACTCAAAGGGTAAGCAACATGCTACAGTTGCTAGGATCTTGAGATTCCTATTAACACAAGAGGTACTTGTGTGTGAATCATCCCATCTGAAATTCTTGTAATTTAATTTACAAACCTAAAGACAAATGTTCCAATGCACTTAATGCTTCCAGTTCTAGACACTACTTTTGTCTGTTTTGCTATTCAAGTCTCCTGCTATTGTTAAGAACTCAGAAAGCAATGGCTTGGTCAGAGCTGGAAAGGAAAATCTTTAGCCATTCATATTCTTATTTGAATCCTTATAACTTTCCTTTTTTTTTTTTATTTTCAGACAAGAATGGAAAATGAAGAATATTAACTAGGACCAACCGAACCATTTGATTAGCTATTATCAAGCATATCAGAAAAGTTTAAAGTATATACTTTCATGATTAGTCTAGGGCATTTACTGAATTAAAAAAGTATTTAGAGTACAATGACATTTCAAAGCAGACAAGGTATATAGCTTTTACAGAGTATCTGACTTAACTGCCATTTAATTTGTGCCAATATTTTCCCATGGATAGGTTATACATTTTAACACAAAGATAGAACTGATTTATCTTGCTTTGACTATAGCTTTTATTCATTCACTGATAAATTGAATTTCACACAGGTTTGCAGTAGATAAACACAAAATCATATCAACTCAAACAAGCCTACAGATTTTCTCAAACTGTTATAACAACTTGAAGTACCAGTGCCCTACAAAGAAATGCTTACTCCAACAGTTAATGGAGGACTGAAATCAATATTTAGGTTAATTTTTTCCTTTATAAATCAGTGAAAGCCTGCAACATCAATTACTTCTCCCTGGCCTAAGTTTTCTGTGGGAATTGTACTCGGTCACACCAAGACTGATTTCCGTCCTACACAGGCTGCAACAGAAAAGCAGCAGAAAAGAACTTGTGCTCCCACACTGCAGATGATAGATAAGCAGTACCAGCAGGCAATCTGAAATGAAGATAATGCCAACAGTCTGCTCTACTGGAATTATCCTAACACTCTGTTCAGATTTGTATCAAAACTCTACCCTTAGCTTCCATAGAATTAAGCTGGATATTCCATATCCCAGGCATCCCTTTCCTCCAGAGCCAAGCTCCTCTCTTGCTTCCCTCTGCAATATTTCTCCTTTCCTGAGACTTTCTTGTCTCATTCACTGTAATTCTTTCTCTGCATTCTTCCTGAAGAGGTCTGTAAAATTCTGTTCTTGCTCAGCTTTGAGTCATGAAAATTAATGCCAGGAAAACCCAGAACAGAAAGGAACTAAGAAATGTCCAGTGAGCTAAGAGGTTCACACTCAGGTTAGTCTGTCCCAAACAGAGTTTTACATAAAAGGCCATCATGGATTCACTATGTGATACTGGCCATTCTTCTAGGCATCCACTTTGGAACAAATTACAATATAGTCCAAAATACTACAAGAGTTTAATGCCTTAAAAAAAAAAAAAAAAAAAAAAAGGC
Source organism: Gorsachius magnificus (assembly GCA_034008185.1). Taxonomy (NCBI): domain Eukaryota; kingdom Metazoa; phylum Chordata; class Aves; order Pelecaniformes; family Ardeidae; genus Gorsachius; species Gorsachius magnificus. The sequence goes on along the minus strand of CM067089.1, from coordinate 35,144,762 downwards.
AAAAAAAAAGGCTCCAGGATTATGACTACTCTAATACCAGTTTATCCTAATGGAAGTGAGTACATTCTTTCCAGTCATTCATTACTGATCTCTGTCAGCATCAACTGCTTTGATCTGTCAGGGCAGCTTCTATGTCCAATAAATGACAACGCAACAGGCAAGCTCTGCACCTTCATAATACAGGCTGGAGTGGGAGAGAAGCACTGGGGGAGATTTCAGTGAGAAACTTCCTAGGGAATGAGGAAAGGGAGAATGATAACTGTCAGGCTTGGCCAGAAAAGGAAACGTTTTTGCTTTCCAGAGACTTCTGCTTTGCTAGGATGTATGACTGCATTGAGATAAATTGCTTGAAACATATGCTTGGGGCAAAGAAAGAGGTGTCTGTGGTAGAAGAAAAGAACAAATACAGCTGGGGAAGAAGGAACTCTCTAGAATGGCACACATTGTGCACTCCAATGCTCACAATCAGTCCTGGTTTTCTAAATCAGATAGTATAATAGAATGACAGTACTGTTTGTAATAGGTGGGTAATATTTTAGTAATTATTAACAATTAATATTTAAAGTAAAACAACACTTGCCTAATAAACTTTAATTGAAATGTAACAATACAGAAGAGCGAAAGGCCAGCATGTTCATGGGATTTTGTTTCATGCTCTGATAATGTCAAATATTACCTGTAATTCAAAAGCAGTAACAGTCAAACCTGAGGTAAATATTTTTTACTCTTGTTTTTAGCAAACTTTGAATAACCAAATGTCTCCATGACAGAAAGTTAATCAGAAGAAAACAGTGCTAATGGGTGCTCTAATTTATTATAAAAAAAAAAAAAAAAAAGGTAAAAAAATTTCTTCCAGCAGTGGGCAATTCTCCCCCATATATTTAGCCAGGTTTTTTTTACTCATTTATGACTGCATGAAGCTTTTGGTGATCACTGCATTCTCCATTAGGTGCTATCGAATCACTTAAGATTTAGGGAAGTGACATTTATCCTTTGATGGCCTTCCCTCTATGGATAACACGTATCTGAACTATCTTTGCCTATACATATTAAAGGCTATATACCTCCTACGTGGTTCTAGCCCCAGACTTTGGGCTGCTGAGCTCTTTGACCCACTGTCACTGTGTCCACTGCTCTCAGCTCAGAGATGACTATTCCTCAGCTGGATCCATAGCTGGGCTGAGGAGATCCTCCCTCTTCTTTGGGAAGTAAGCTGTAGCTGACGCTGCCAGCCACTGGCACCTCCCTTCACCAGACCAGAGCGCCTGCCTCTAGCAACAGCAAACAGCTGGCCAGGGGCATCGCTTCTCAGCAGCAATGCCCTTGCTGTTCAGACTGCAGGAGCGACCCACATCTAACCTGAGGACCTGAAAGCATCTCAAAATGTAGGTTAGGGATCGCTATAGCCAAGGGTAGGGATTTAAACTCAGATTATGATCCAGGTTTATAATGCCATGAAACCATACTCCTCACACAGTACTCATTTCATCATTTGCTTGATATCCTTTTCCTTCTCTCTCTGTTCCTACGTAATTCAATGACAGAAAGACACAGCACAGCTATGGTTTTTTCCAAATGCTGAATGAAGTAGTGGCTATGTTAAATGAGAACGTTAAGATGCAAAAGTTACCTCAGCATTCAACTGTTTGCAGCTCCTTAGAACAGCTTTATCAGTTTTGAATATTGATGAGGTCTGTCGTCTGGCTGAGAGCAAGAGTGGCTACCATATGTATAATGCACTGCATAATTAAGATGACAATGATAAACTGGTCCCTGACCATGCAGAGCAAAATTTGGTGAGGCCATGAAGTTACTGTGCCTAAATGGGCATCTATTTGCATTGTAAGACTGTCTTTGCTGCACTGTATATCGAGGGCCATTCACTGCTGGCATAAAGTCTTTCAACTTACACTTTTTTGGTGGTTTGTCTTGATGAGCGCTCTCTTTCTCTTCTAGTTATTGACTGTGCAAATTACATCATTCAATCTGCACTGTGTTTTAATGTAATCCTTAAACTTGGCTCTTGAGAACAGGGGGAAAAAATGCTAACTGCTAAGAAGTAACACATAGCAATTCCACCGTCACATAATTTATTGGCAGAATAGGGATTTAAATTTGGCTCTCCCACAATGTTAATAAACACCACCACACAACCAGCCTATGAATTAGTTTGAGATAGGCTTATCCCAATTTTTCCTGTTGGAGCTGTTCCACTGTGTAAGCTGAATATTAATTAGAGCAAGAATTTGAACAATGGTTTGCAGGCAGGCAAGCACCAAAAGGACATTTTGGGGTCGATCTCTCTCCTTAACAGCTGAGAAACCTTTAATCTATAACAGCTGTATTCCTAACACAATGCTTAAGGTTTAATGAATCAGAATTTTTGATAAAGCCAGTTAAACCAGGATTCCTGACCAGACCTGACACACAACCTACATTTAAGGACCCGAAATACCCAGTAGCACTTTTTTGTAATGCCTAAAGCCATTTTAAAGAGTCTGATTAAACAAGGCAGAAACTGAACACATGACTCAGAGTTTACAGACTACATTTCAGTGAGATCTCATACAATTTTATTTTAACAAGCTAATTAATTTCCAGTAAATAAATAATTGTAAAAATACAGGGTTCTGAGGAGGAAATGTAAGAAAGCTTATTTTTAATAGGGAAATGCATATGTTATTTAGTAAAGGAACCAACTCACTATAACAGACAACTTTGGGAACCCATCATCATGTAAGTGGAAGTTAAAAATGCCATAAAACTTGTTCTCTGCTGAAGAATTATGATGACCATTTAGTAGAAATTGCTATATGAAAGTGGAGAATGTACAGATTGAAAAACACTGTTGCTAGGGTCAATGTAAATGGACTTTGTTTTCCCTTCATACAGATTCTAACCTCCAATTATCTCTCTGGATATTTCGAGATGTTTCTCAGACCTAAACCAGCTAATTTTATAATGTTATAATAATATTTTGCTAATGTGTAATGTCACATTGGTGGTAATTAATATATACTGCATATAAGTTTGAGATCTAAACATCTCTGTATGTTTACAGTTGTTAAGTAGAGCTAATTACACACCCAGGACCATGGCTCTAAGTATTCGCAGATAGGACCAAATCCTGCTTGATGAAAAAACAATTGTGATAAAATGCTAAGTCTATATCTTTCCTCAAGACCAAGTAATGGAAATAAAAAGACTGAAAACAAAACACATCCATAAAGCCCTCTAGGGGAGAGAACAGAAAGCAGAAAAAGCCTCATTCCAGGGATTAAGTCTCTGCTTTTAAGACATTTGGCTATGAATCCTCTGATATAATTAGATTATTAAGATCTAATACACTTTTTAAGGAACCCTTGAGGATGTCTTTCCCTTATCATCATCAGCACAGAGAAAGCATAACTCTTTATAAAAGGGCATGTGCATGCTGAGTTTGCTTTTTTGAGTAAGAGAAGAGTGTGACCATCTTCCACGCACCTTGGCTCTTCTGCACAAAAACACTTTAATGCTGTAATGTGGGGAAACCACATTTCAGTGCTGGAAGGGTACTGGAATAGGGCTGGGCAATTACTGTAGGAAATCAAGTAATCTCGTGATGGCAACAGCACAAAAAAAGCAGGAGTACCTGGTTTTGTTCCTGGTTGCCACTGAAGGAATACTGAGGACATGCTGGTAATTGTCTGGACAATTAATACCTGGCTGACCTCAGATACAGACACCGGAGATACCTCTATGCTACCGCGCCCTCAGATCTGCAACCATAAAGTGAACATGTAGTCTGTCTCTTTTGTACAATTTAGTCTGCAATTAGTTATGATACTGTTTGGTATCACATCTGCTCCCTCCCAATTCCTCTTCTCTGCTCATCTTGCTCAATCTTTTCTCTATCTTTTGTTTGTTTCTTTTAAGTTCTCGCCGTTGTTTTTTCTCTGATGGGAAAAAATAATTACCATATCTACAACAGTTTTTATAAGCACTTCTGCTTATTTAATCTTAACAGGCTTGCAGGACTCCATAAAGTCTATCAATTGTGGTAAGGTTCTTCAAAGTTAAAAAAAGCATTTAGAAAATTGAAACATCATTTGAATATATGTCCTGTATTGTAATTAAAGATTTTCTGAACTTAGAAGAGCAGCTAGGAGCCTGAGATCACAGCTTTCTCAGAAAGCATATAAGACATCACTGCTTGAAGAGTTCTTAGATAGAATCATAGAATGTTTTGGGTTAAAAGAAACCTTTAGAGGTCATCAAGTCCAATCCCCCTGCAGGGAGCAGGGACACCTTCAATCAGATCAGGTTGCTCAGAGCCCCGTCCAACCTGGCCTTGAATGTTTCCAGGGATGGGGCCTCCGCCACCTCTCTGGGCAACCTGTTCCAGTGTTTCACCACCTTCACTGTAAAGAATTTTTTCCTCATATCCAGTCTAAACCTACCCTGTTTTAGTTTAAAACCATTACTCCTTGTCCTGTCACACCTGGCCCTACCAAAAAGAAAGTCCCCGTCTTTCCTATAGGCTCCCTTCAAGTACTGAATTGTACTTAAAAGAGATTCAGAGATGTTGCATCTTTGAATGCTTTATTGGCAAGTTGGATAGAAAAACTTCTGGGATGAGTCCATGTGTCCAGGAACACATCTAATTCTTCTTCTGAATGTCTTGCACTAGCTCCAGTTCTTGTCTGACCCTAACCCCATCAGTGAGCCAAGCATAAACAAGTCTAAATCCTCAAAAGACAATCTAGTTCATTGCTCAAGCCCACTTTCTTCAGTTTGTCCAAAACAGTAAAAAAAAAAAAACCAAAAAACCAAAAAAACCCCACAACGAACCCAAAGCTACAGCTCCTGCAAATCCCCCAAAACCTCTATAAAATTCAACATTTTCTTCTGGATAGGTTCACCAAATTATCTAATGGAGTCAAATGAAAGACAACACTGTCTGATAAAAGCTGCCAGTGCTACCGATTTTTCAGCAAGACGACATTGCCAAAGCCAGGATGGAACACTGAATTTTAAAGAACACATTTGTTTCATGAAGCTATCCACCTCATATAGACTAAGAATAAACCTGAGTTATAAGCAAACCCTAATCACGCTATTTGTTTTTGAGAACATGATCTGAATATTTGGATTGTTCCTCCTAGAAATTCCACCCTTTTTTCCCCCCTTGATGTTTATGTGTGCAGAAAAAAATTAGGGAAACTTCCTAAACTTTAGGAAGCTAACTGATAGATGCAGTTAATTTTCACTAAATGTCTTGGTTTAGTCTTCGGTTTTCAAAAAAACCTGACCTATGGCTAAATCACAAGAAAGCCAAGAAACATACTAGCAAGACCAGCACAAGTATGGTTATGGTAAACATTTTCTCTCAAATTGATTATACTAGAAGTATCTTCTGATGAGCATGGGGCGGGTCTGTGAAGAATGGTTTATTGTGGCAATTGTAGTGACTTTATTCCATATTCACAAAGCTGTCTTTGTTACATCTGGTGGTTTGGTGGGGTTTTGTGGGGGATTTTTTTTTCTGTGTGTGTTTTTTCCCTCATAGATATCACCTGGTATTTTCCCCCATATATGTTATATAAATTGTAATAGAGTTTTCTTCCTGCAAATCATTCCTGAAAAGAATCTTTTCATTCTTACATAATGTCTTGGAAGACAAATGTCATTATTATCTTTTGTCTGATAGTTGGCATTTTGTCATTCAGTTTTAAATGAAGCCTCTGGGCTAAGTCAGTTCCTCGGCTTCCATAATTTTGACGTTGTTAGATTAGATTGTGAAGACTAGGTACAAAATAATTCATCGACACGTTTGTCTTACTTGTCTAAGTCAAATGATGCCAGTTCACTGTAGCATGGCTCGACATACTTAGCCTGTTTTTCCTCAACAGTATCAAGCTGTTTCATCTGAGGCACAATAAAGCTTCTAGGTTTTTCCATTACTCTGTGTTGTGTTGCACAGACTTTGCTTCTTTTCTGTTTGCTGATCTAAACTGAAACCACTGAAATTGCCTTTTTTGGCATGGACATCCCTCAATGGCGATGGAAGTTGAATTCTGAGGTAGGCTCTATTTGGAAAAATACTGAGAAATAGTTCTCACTGTACATTTCCTCCTTTTTTTTGTTTATGTGTTCATTTGGCTGTAGTATAATTGTGTGACCCATAAAGTGAGCAAACTGCTGTCGCTATCAATGTAAGCTTACCTTTGTATATTTAGGTCTTCTTACCACCCGATGCTTTATTGCAGCTTTTTGTGGATCCTCCATGGTTTTAGATGTCCTATCTGCTTGCTTTGCTTTTATGCAATGCAATTTTAAGGCTAGTTGTCTTAATCTCTCCTTTTGCCAAAGTATTTTTTGATTTGGTAGCTCTCAATCTAATGTCTGAAAAATTATGAATAAATGCTAGACAACCCTTGCTTTCGGTTTTTACCAGCTGTACACTCTGTTGCTTTACTTCCTTGCCATATTCTCCCTAAAAATAACCTTAGTTGTAACTGCTTACAATGAGGACATCATCACCTGTCATGACAGTTTAAGTGATAGGGAAATTAATGTCCAGTATAGTAGTATAGAGAGCACAACACTTTATTTTTTGCCCTTTAATCTTAAAAAGGTTATGACTATGACTAACAGGTTAATTTTATGATTTGCATTAATGTTTTACTAAGCCAATGATTGGTTGTATTGCTGGGCTTAGTTCCTTCAAGATGCAAAAAGCCCCAATGTCCCTGAACAGGAAAAGGATTACTGTCAGGTCTCATTTCAAGAAGCAAATTTGTGCTTTTCAATTCTGTTTGTCTAGGTTTTTTAAAATCCTCTATTAATCACAGCAAATGTAATATAGGTAAGGAGGAGGATGACTGTCACTTCCTCATTGCCAAGAGAGCCAGTATTTCCACAAAATCAATGGCTAAATTCCTTGCTAACATGACACCCAGAAGGTACTGTCCTAAAGCACTTACAAGCTGAACAAAATTGATTCATTTGAGCCACTGCTTGGGACCTGAGAGAGAATGCAATTTACTGCACTTAGATGCACTAAGTTATGTAAAATGTGATGACAACTTATTTTAGGTATCTTGCTAAACCAGTATAAATTCCTCTACTTAGGCCAGTCACCAAATGACAATACAACCAAATCTTTTAGCACTCTGGTGCCAAAGTGATGTCCCCTGTAATCCTAACATCGTAAGATCTGCACTTGCATAGTATAGAGATTTTTAAAGAAATAAATACATAGGTAAGAAGAAGTAGTAGTGATGAACAGCAGCTAATATTTGTATTTGTGAATGTTTGCTATTGGCATTGAAACTGGACTCTTATACAGGTCTTTGGAACTATTTAGCTGCATACACGGAAGAAGTCCACTTAGTCTACGATTCTTTAACCACAGAATTTGCCGCTGAATTATTAATTTCAACATGAATATCCACGTGTGAGTGCATTTATGTTTTGTTTGCATGTATGTATATTTATAAATGCACATGAAATCTGAAATCCACACAAATTTTGGAGAGATGGATGTGTTCCAATTAAGTTAAATGTTTGAAAACATTCTGATAGATTACACGTAGATTATTGTTACATTGTCTTCCAGAACATGAATAAAGTACTGTTAGATCCATATGGAGAGTCTCCTTTCTTGTCATCTAAACACAGATACATGACAGTTTTAATGTTTAACCTTTAGCGGCATCCTCCAACAATCCTAAGTGCTCTCAGAGCTGGGCTGCTGAATCTCAAAACTATTCTTTCACCAAATTCCCAAACCTCAGATCTCGCTAGATAGTCTATATGAAAGCAATAACTGTCAGCTAAAAACTCTGAAGCGTATTAAAAATTTAAGAAAGCATAAACTAAACTGAATGTAGTAATGAAATAAGTTCTGTAAAGTTTATATTCTGTTTGTATCTTCATTTTCATAATTTAGGTCAATAAAAAAACCCTTCTGCTTTCTTTTTTATATTAATTTGCTGCACTATTTCTTTTCCTTGCATTTGCATTGCCACAGAAGTCAGTCAGTCTTAAATCTACTGACTACAAAGAATGTGGGTCCTGCAAATAAGCAGTTTCTGGTAAGAGTTTTAACCTCTTATAGAAATCCATGATTAAGGAGCATAGTGAGTTTTCTTTTAGATCATAAAACACAAAGAAAAAGGGTCATTGATAAAAAAAAAAGAATTAAGTGGATCTATGTACACATCTAAGGCAAGGAAGAAGAGCTGAAAGTCAAGTTTACCATCCTGGAAAAACACTCAATGTGTTAAAAATACCATGTGCTAAAAACTGGGACAAAAAAACCCAAACAATTTTGAAATATTCTGTGAGTCGATCTTAAACAACATTTCTAACCAAAATGCTTTCTCAGAATTTTACCAACCTCCTATTAAGCTTAGCATGTGTGGCTGTCATTAGGAAGAAAAGGACACAATGTAATCATGACTTCTCTCTCGAGGCTGACATTTCTGTCAGACATTTCACCACTGGATGCCAATAAAACACACGGAGTCAGACTTTGGCTCTTTGCGCTATTATGGGCCTTACAGAAGCTCTGCTGCATTCTGTTGATTTACGTGGATCAAATTTGCGCAGACACTTAGATGGCACTTTTTGCAGATGCTAGTTCTTTAACTAAACAAGAGGCTTTTTCCTAGGCTTAGATTAAAGCCAGGGTGACATCCAACCTCTATTTTCATATATGTGTCACAGCTACATAAGTAATATTATCTGCTTCACCTGAGAAAGAATAGGCGTGCACCAATAATAGTCCAAAACAGCCTCTTTTCTGACCTTTTTTTTTTTTTTTAAGTCAGTTCTCTCAGACTTCAGGTTTTCTTAGATTTTCTGTGCAGAAATCTAAGATACATTTTAGTTCCACCTGTGCAGAAAGATTCTGGGCTGATGCGAAGTCCTCTTACTGGTATCACTCACAGCTATTTAAACGCGTCTTTAGACAGGTCTCAAGTACTGCTCAGCACAGTTGTCCTGCTCCCCTATGAAGGACCTTACAGTCAGCCTCTGCCATGTATGGAACTTATGTATCTTCAAGTTTCAAAGCATCTTAACAGATTTTTGGGGCATAAAAAGCTTGACTACATGAAACCCAATGGGTTCAAGTAACGTTTTCCAGTCTAGAAAAAATAATAATTTCCTATAGTTGTTCTTGTTATAATATTAATTGAAACTGTGTCTATAAGTTTGAGTGTTTTCTGTACTACAAGAAAGGACTAGGTAATACTGATTTAGAAGTACACTGCATACTTAAAAGATGCAAGTTTAAAATTTTGGTGAGATTATTTGAGACAGACCTCACTTAACATCCTTTTCCACAGAGGCTGATTTCTATTCATATGGAAGTGAATGGATTTTTGTGAGTGACTTCATTTGGGAAAGAACAGCTCATATGTTATGTGACAGACTGGTAGACTCATGTCCTGTTCTGCTGTTCCTCTTCCTCTTTTTTTCCCCAATTACAAAGAAATAAATACAGAGTGGGAGTCAGACGACATATGTCATGTGTTTTGAAATCAGTAAGCATTACACTTTAAACATTCGCACTGCTTCGGCACATCCGGTAAGACTGGTTTCATAAAGAAATTGTAGATTTCATTAGTGCAGAAATCGCACTTCCAAACCCCTTAATACTCTCAAACTCCCATTTCACTTCAATGGTAGGCATAATTCAATCTTTTATCTGTCTCCTAGAAGATACCCTAAGCAAATTCAAAACAAAACCAGAGCTATAGCAAGAAATGACACTCACAACATGTTGTGCCTACTTGAAATGCTGAGTCGGTCTAATCATCCACCCCTCTACAATTACTTTTTCAAGAGCCAGGTAGTGACTGGAGATGAGTTTTTCTAGTTTGTGAGCAGGTGACAATATATTAACAAACAATATAGCACAGAGCTTGAAAAAAACCCCTAACACTGGTAGGCCACCCCTGTGGCTGGCTATGTGAATACTGGAAGAAGGGTGGCAAAATGCTGAGGGGGTCTCAGAGCACGTAAATCAATAGGAAAGCAGAAAGACTGCAAATCTGAGTATCAAAAAAACCAACAGAAAAGAACTGAACTCAGGAGGTAAAAGGGCAAGGATTACATATGTATTATCTGAAGACTAAGTCTGCTCCAAACTCAAAACATCAGAGTGCCTGGTGTGTGGACACAGTAGTTGGCTATCATTTCTTGAAAATGAATGCTTATATCTGACGAAGCACAAGCCGCACATACAGATGAAAGCTGCTAACACCACCATCAAGCTGGTTTTAATAAGAACAGTTTTTAGAGTGAAGAGCTGCAGACATATTTTTCAAAATATATATGAAACAAAGTTCTACAGAATCCTTAGCATGCAAGGTCTCAAAGATTTCATCCCAGAGAAAGTAAAGATTTTAGTGCTTCCATATTTTTTTCCAGCACTATGCTCCATATAATCATCTCTGGAAAAAAAGAGTCCTCAAGCATGTGATGAAAGTGATGAAATCCCTCAACAGAAAAGCTGAACATATAAACATATGGAAAACACAATTAGTAAACAATACACAAGATAAAGTTTGTCCTCATTAAGCATTTGCCGAATAACTCAGGAGAACAAAACTGTAAAATCCAAAGTCTGTTGTAAAACAGTTTGCAAACAAAATAAAAGGCTAAACCAGTGTAGCAAATTGTTTGCAATGAACTGTTTGCCTCCAGAATACATCTTGGGAAACCCACTTCCCACTTTACCCTTTTTGAAAGTTATTTGAGAACAGTATTTGAAAGTAATAATTTTGTTCTTTCTGCCTGTCAGAACTTGCTTTGTAAACACTTTGCTTTCTATGCTTCTTATTAAGTGCACATTTGCCCTTCATCAGTGGCATAATATCTACACTTCTGATTTTGGAAAGCAGTTCCCACAGAAGAACAACAGCAAACACATGCTTACCTAACTCCACTGAAATCAATCGAAGAGTTTAAAACTAAGCATTTGTGCAAACATTATCTTCAATAAAAACTGACATAATCCTGTATATCCATGTTGCCAAGAATTGTGATCTAAAGACTTCTCATAACATAAACACAATCTACAAATTCACTAACCCTTTCTTATCTATGAAGACATCTTATCTACAAAAACAAGTAAGTAGCCAAAATTTTTCTACACAGGTTAACTTGGAGACTGTCTTTGCTTTTTCAAACATTTTATATTTGGAAGAAGAGGCTATGTAATCTAGGCCTTTTTCGTTTGGGCTTGGTTTTAACAGAACTTAAAATGGCCTCCTGAAAAGGATTCCCTTGAGATTTGGTCCTCAGATGGTCATTTATCTCTTTTGCTGGTAATAGAAGGTCTGCTACACTTTCTGTGGGAATGAAAAAGTATATTCCTTCCGGAGTCAGATGCTTTTTAACTCTGAGAGAAATCAACTTATTTCCAGGTGGACAATGCACAGAGGGCTTTTGCTGTGAGAAGGCAGCCTGCCTGCACAGTAATGGAGCGATCTACTGTGCTGCAGTGCAGTTTCCTGAACTGACATCCCTATGAAGTCTGCTCTCACAGCTAATGAGATGGGATTATGCAGCTCTGCATTTATTAACAGCATACAATTGCATTTCATATGCTAAACTTTCATCCCTAAATTTGATGTCCAAGTGTTCCATAACAAATTGGCAGAGTCTGACTTACACAGGCTTTTTTAGTATCTTTTGTGACAATCTGTATTTGCATAAACCAGTTTATTCAATTTGTTGCCCTGACAGTAAAAGCACATATTCCCTATCAGAAGAACAGGATGTAGCATATTGACAGTACCCTTGATTTTTTTTGCCCTATTCCTATAATACACCATCGTTGCTGAGGGTTTTTGATCCCTTTACATTACATGTTGTTGAAAAGTAGGTTCTTGGACCATGTTGTGTGGAAATCCACGCAAAAAGTATATTTAGTAGGCGATATTCATGCTCATTACTCAAATGGGGGCTTTTAAGAAGAAAAGGTTATAGAAGTATATAAACAGATGGGCATTTATAGTTTTAAGATGCCTACCTAAACATAGCTAGGATCTGTTACAGAAGTAGGAGTGGGATGTGTAACAAAAATAAGCATGGAACATTGGCTGTACCAGAATAATGATTTATTGGTTTTATTACTACAGTAACAAAAGCAATTAGTCTTCTAGTACAGGATGACCATCTATCTGTTCCCAAGTTCACAGTTTGAAAGGATACAGAGAAAATCCCATTCAGGAGAAAGTACAGGACAAAGCACTGTCCTGAAAAATTTCCCAGGACATCAAGATCAATTCATGATTCACAGGGATAACATCCAAGCTTCATGAAAAGGACAAGTCACCCTAACTTACTAATCTGTTGGTCTGAAATATTTACATGATCCGGTACCTAGTGGTTCTAGAAGGTACTCATGAAGACAGGATGAGTATTTTAGATAACTTGCAAAGTTTATGTTTGGAAAAACAGTAGCTATTTTGACATTAAAATTACATGGGTCCTGGAGCAGGAGGGAACCCTATTAGCTAGGCCATCTCCTGAACTCAAGGCAGGTTTAACAGTTCCTGGTCATTACTGACAGACACAGTCTTCACTGTTTAAAACTCTGCTATTATGGATACTTTTCTGTCTCCCCCAGTGAATCCGTTTGAGGACTTCTGTACCCTCTCATGATAAAGTTTTAATCTGCGTCTATCCTGAATCTTTACTCCTCAGATTTAAGTTCATGCTTCTTGATGTAAGCACTACAGGTATGTGAGAACAGGTAGTGCCTTTTCAGCTGGAAACAGACTTTTACATCTTGAAGATACTTAAGTTCTCCTCCTACACTTTCCTCCACATTCTCAAGTCACTCTTCTTTAGGCTAAAGAAACGCCATTAACTATCTCTGAAGAACTATAGAAAATGCAGGGAAAGAGAACTATTCCTATGGTCTCCTCTGGAACCTCTCCCAGTGGTTTGCATCCATCCTGATTTTTTTTTTTCCCCTCAAACTGGGAACATGACTCCATCTAAGCTGAGCTGGAAATATTATTTTATCGTATACATCTTATATCTTACAAATGCTACCGCTATGTATATAATGCAGTACTGCATTTGCTTTTTTTCACAATACCACAGTATTTTTGACTCTTCTTCAGCTTGACAGCCTCAACTATGAGATCCTTTCAAATAATAATTAAAAAAATTTAAAAAATATTTAAAATAAATAACAAAATTTTAAAAGTAAAAATAGTTATAAAAATTATTTAAAATTAATAAAAATTAAAAATAAGGATAAAAATAAAAAAATTAAAAAAAAAAAAATAAATAACAAATTTAAAAATACATAAAAAATAAAAAAGGATTTGATTTCCTACTTAATCCTACCAGTACCTTTATGTTCTTGATAAATTCCAACTGCAAAGTACGCTTCTAACTGAACCATGGCTTTGACTTTTAGATCATTTTTTCCATTTGTCATGACTTTTTTTCAGCCACAAACCTGCCTTCCAACCCATCCTATTCTTCCCAGCTGCCTGCTTCTGTCAAGTATAATAACAACATTTTCTACTCCATTATTTGAACAACTAATGAAGATAACAAAGCTGTACAAACATCCGGACAGTCCCCCTGGAAAACCTGACTACTTCCACTTCAGTGGTGGATCATTGAAAACTACTCTTTGTGAACAGAGTATCCAGCCAGGTTTACAGAAATTCTGCAACAGTTTTTCAAGACTGCTATGAGAAAGAAAAATCAGATAACATCAGGTACTTACTAATTTCAAAATAATGTAAAGGGAGGGAGGCAAGTACAGGTGCAAAATTAATAAAATAAGATATTCCACACATATTGTGTACCTGACAGATGTGTGAAGTTTATAAATTTGTACGGCAGTTGGGCAATCTTCAGACAAAAGGGGTCATGTCTGAGGGTGTATTTTCTTAAGAGAAAAGGCTTCTGCAGCTTCAGACCTTACGATGTCATTTGTCTTATTCTTGCTAAGAAAAAGTGGTAGTCAGTAAAAAAAAAACCACAAAACTATCAGACTTTTGCTTTGTCCATACTTAACTTATTAGTTAGAAAGATGGTCATACCTACACCTTATGATTTCCACTGTGCAAATAGCACAAGCATTTTCTGGGAAAACTTCAACTTACATGGGACTACAGAGTAAGAAAAAATTATTTTTAAAATGTACACTTGACTGGTCTAGCTTTGTCTAAAGAGCACTTTCTTTCAGTTATGCAAAACTGCACTTGGCATACACAACCACCTATACATCAGTAACCAAACAAGATCAAAGAAAGATCTTATCATCCAAGTGACCTGTGTTCCCTTTCAAAGCTTGATACCCATTTAGTTCTGAATGTAACTGAAAAAAAAAATTCCCAAAAGTATCAAAATAAAGCCTACATGCTGCAAACACTTACATGCGTGTAAACTCAAGATGTAAACAAGCTCATTGCTTTTAATAGGATTATAAATATACCTAAAGCAAAGCATACGAAACATTATTTGAAGGCCTAAATAACTAACTCGGATGGCTTATTCACGATATTGTTAAACCCACATAAATTTGGGCTGCTGCCAAATGAGGCAGTCCTATTCTCAGCTTCCCATTCCAACTGTAGTCGAGAGGTTTGTTTGGTTGGATCTGTGGTGCATGATGGTTTAAAGCCAAACCAGTCTCCTGAACTGTCTGACTGCACAACCACAAAAGTGTCAGCATGAAGAGAGGCAGCAAGAAGGCTAGGACAGTCCTGTTTGGCAGCAACCCCACTGTATATTTACTTCAAGTGATCATGGCACTGCAATCACACCAAAACTTAAGACACCTTATTTGACTTCAGTTTGGCAATTTTTTTTTTCCAAAATGTCAGTAAGAAGGTACTGTAAAATATTACTCAAAACCAAAGTGCCATGTCATTGAAAAAAAAAAAATGTTTTTTCCCCTTTCTTTACCAAGTTATTAATGAATTGTCTAATCAGTTTGCATTTTCAAGTGATTTATGTTGCATTACCTAATCTAAAGATGTTACTGGAGAGCTCACAAGTGAAAAGATTAGTAGAAGTACATTCTCAAGAGATAAGTGATGAAGATGAAAAGTACTGTATATTAAAAAAAATACAAACATGAATCAAGAAAAAATGCACTGAAGTAAAAAACAACCTGAACTGTAATATAATATATTGTTCAAGTAATTGCAAAATGGCCAAGTATTCTACTTTTGCCTGGTAACAGTATCTATGGAATGGTTTAAATCCTATCAGTATTAATAAATACTCCTCATAATATCAATCTAAGATAAAGAAGCGGTTTCACATTATTAAGAAAATAAAGAAGGCAGCATAAAAGATGTGTAAAAGATTGAAATCCTAGGTGACTTGACTTTATTCTCATTGTAACTCTACTCTACCTTTCTCTCCAGGGAGTTCCAGTGAGATCTGCAAGATCAGTCTAGCATTATAGTACTTTTAAGCTGAACTGAAGATAAAAGAAAGTTTTAACAGCTGCTCAAGGCCAGTCATTGAACCAATAATCTAATAATTATCTCAAGGACCTCATGTCTCACTAAGCCCTGTTCAGCACAATAATCAGTAATGTGCACATTAAAATTATCAAACACCTTAAGTATACCTTCTCTCCCATTCTGTCCTCATTGTGACTATTTTAAATGAAATTTAAAATTAATTTGTACCTTCACAGAAATACAAATATTCTTTCTCTTACCCATAAATCCTTTTTCTAATAAAACAGGTTGAGTATTTATCAACTTTATTCCTTCTTTCTAGGCCATTCCCTTATTTCTCAATGGACAATGTAATAAAAGTCTGGGGGTAGTCTTCTCAGCACCTTATTAACTGTCTTCCTGATCTGTGCTACACTTCATGTACTCTAATTTAACTTAATCCTACATGCTTTAATTTAGGATTAGATTATCCACCATAATCCATTCTTGGAGCAGAGTGGTGCAGTTGTGAATACTTACAAAGCAATAATAAAAGATAATAATTCTCTACCAGACTCATTACTTCCCATTTCAAACACCAAAGCCATAAAAATTAACTTGCCCAGCTGCTGAATGGCTCTGGGTCCCGTTTCACTTCCTGTTTTCATTATGCACAGATGTAAACAATTTGCTCTTTTTTCATTCTTATATGTTCTTAACGTAAGATCACCTCAGCACTGATCTTTGACAAACTCTGCATAGTGTCAGAAGCCAGACTGAAGGGTAAACCTTCAACACCGCTGTAACAGGAAAAGAGAAAGGACGGAAAAAAGAACACAGTAAACAAGTTTAAGAATAGACTTAACGCAAAAATCATAGAATCATAGGATCACCTTGGTTGGAAAAGACCTTTAAGATCATCGAGTCCAACCATTAACCCAGCACTGCCATCCCACCACTAAACCCTGTCCCTAAGCACCTCATCTATCCTTCTTTTAAATACCTCCAGGGATGAGGACTCCACCACCTCCCTGGGCAGCCCATTCCAGAGCCTGACAACCCTCTCGGTGAAGAAGTTTTTCCTAATGTCCAGCCTAAACCTGCCCTGGCGCAGCTTCAAGCCATTCCCCCTCGTCCTATCATCTGTTACCAGGGAGAAGAGGCCGACCCCCGCCTCGCTACAGCCTCCTGTCAGGCAGTTGTAGAGGGCGATCAGGTCTCCCCTCAGCCTCCTCTTCTCCAGGTTAAACAACCCCAGTTCCCTCAGCCACTCCTCAGAAGACTTGTGTTCCAGACCCCTCACCAGCTTGGTTGCTCTCCTCTGGACATGTTCCAGCAAGGCAACATCTTTCTTGTAGTGAGGGGCCCAAAACTGAACACAGTATTCGAGGTGCGGCCTCACCAGCACAGGGTGAGCACCGAGTACAGGGGCACGATCACTTCCCTATTCCTGCTGGTCAAATAGACAGGAAAGAGAAGGGTCCAGGATAATAAACTGAATTCAGGTTGCAACTTGACCTGAAGCTAGAAAGCTATTAACTCCCAATTCCTTACAAACCATTGTGCTACACATGAGGACAAAAACCAAACCAAAACAAAAACTACAGAGGAAGGAGGGAAATAAGGGAAAAGGAGAAGCAGAAAAAGAGAAATTCCTGACTCCTCCCAAGGTGCTGAGTAGGAACTCCACTTGCCTCCAGACACAGAAAGCCACTGCTCTTCTTGCTAATGGCCTGGTTTTTTGCATTGTCTGATTTGTCAGCTTCTGAGACCAAATCAGTGCAAGAAGTGACTTAATATAAATTACAGCAGAGAAGGGGCACTCAGCTTGCACAGGCCCACCACTCCTTTCACATAATACAGAACAAAACTGTTTTCACTTACTTTAGTGAGGCATTTGGCCCTGATTTCATCCTTTCGGGTTTTGCTGATTATCAAGCTTTTCCTTTAGTACCTCCTTTCCATTCCCTCTTTCATAGCACTGCACCACTTTCACTATTTTTGTTGTCCTCACCTCCTCCCTTGAAGTGCTATTTCCTCAAGTTACTTGCCAGCTACTCTAGCTGTTGCCCTGCTCTTTCTTCTTTCCTTATTTACTTCCTCAGCTTTCACATCACTGCTTCTTTCAGAATCTTACTCTTTTTTCCCCAAGTTTCTGACCACCGTCTGTCTTCACTGAATAATACAGGCAGCATACATAATACCATAACATTTTCACAGAGGTGTGTGTTTAAATACTTTACTGAATGCTTTTACTGATGACTAAATGCTATACTAAATTCTAAAATCAAAACTTTAACAATTAAACTCTGACATCTCACTGGCCTCTAGCAGACAGAGGAAAATAAAAGCTGCTGTTCTTTGTCAGAAGTGAAAGCAGTTAACTGTTTCCTAGGTGGGTTCAAGCCACTATATATAATGCGTGCATTCATCCACAACGAATGCTGACTCAAGACTTGTACAACTACCGAGTAAAAATATGAACATCACCTTTGATTTAGATCTAGTAGAGCCATTAAATTACTTTGAAACTGATGACAGTGAGCTGTTTCAGAATGAGAAACTGAATCAAGGCATTACAAAAATAGCTTACCAAAGCATAACTCAGTGCTTTCCTCTCTTCCTCCTTAGTCTACATGGATATATAGACTATCAGAGCAGAAGAACAAAAGGCAACGAGAAAAAAATTGGAAGTATATTTCATAGCAAAACACTTCATTATTTTATAAAGCATCAACTTCCATACAGGTATGATTCTGAACCCTCAAAAAGATGAAACGCTTTCAGGAACATGTAACACATTTTCCTTTAAAGTGATACTTAAAACAGGGAAATTAGATTTTTATGGGAGAAGTTCTTATTTCAGCTGAGGGAGATTGTTTCAGGTATATGTATACAGACCATTTAACCCACTTTCTAAAGCCACAATTTCTCATACTTTACAAAACACCTAAGCTCTAGTTCACTTGAAATTTAAGATTCAGAACTTTATCTCCAGTCTCTTCGGAACAGCACACTATGAGATATGGAAGGACAGAAGATCTACAGACGGAATTCTCAGCAAGAACATCCGTTAATCAAATTGTGTGCATGGGCAAGTCAAGTCAAAAAGCCGAACACACGAACACAAGATACTCCATCAACATCCTTAACTACTTTGTCTAACTTTATAAGGCTGAAGCTCCCTATGTTGGCTTCTTAAACATGCTAAAGCACCAGCATACTCAATCTAATCGGTGGCCGCCAAAACCAAAACGTCATAATAATCCCATATTAAACTGAATTAAAATAACAAACTGAATTAAAATAACAATTGTGCAACAATAAATAAATAGGAAAGATGCATCTTAGAATTCTTTACTCAAAAGTTTCACTATTAACTTGAAGTGGCCAAGACAACCTAGTACAGTAAGACTGCTGAAAAAACATCTGCTCCTTGGTGGAAATGGCATTGATTGGCTGGGCTTAAACAGCACTGTGCATATCACTGAAACTCTACATTTATTTAAAAAAAAAAAAAAAAAAAAAATGTGTTGTGTGCATAGTTTAATGAGTACGGTCTGAATGCAAACTTACTTTGCTTAAAGAAATGAGCTTGAGATCAGACTGCCATGGCTATGTAGATATGTTTCTACTTTCAAGTCGGGAATACACTTTCCTGTTTAAGGGGTTTGAGGTTGAAAAAAATGTATCTCATCTCAAAAAAAATAAATGAAAGGCTTCACCTATTCTGTTCTTATTCACACAAGCACTGAAATGCAATCTTAACATTCAGGACCTACTATAACCGTAAACTGGAGCTTAACAAATATTAACACAGGTAATGGTTCCGGGGTAAGGAAAGGCTCCGCTGAAAATGACTTGTGGCAGTATATATATGCATGATAATACTGTCCAAAATTTCTCAAATCACAAGCTATACAACTTTCAGTTCAACATTAGAAATTTATTTGACTATCTAATTGCCAAATTCTTCCTTAGGAACGAAGGTGTGAAAGAATTAATCTTACAAGCATGGTTCCTGTACAAAACTTGAACATAAAAATTGCAACTGAATCAAGAAGTAGCTACAGAAATGTTCAAGGCACGTGCACATATCAGGATATTATAGAAAATTATCTTCAGCATTGTCAGGTCACTGCTGACCCATATTGTAATTTGAGAGGGACAGCTTTGTGAAAAATAGACAAGAATTAAATTGCATGCAATTCTGAAAGCCTTAGAACTCATCAGAAGGTCTACCAATCTCTGTGGCAAAACTCTTCCCAACCCCGATCTATAGTTTTCTCGACAAAGGACAAAAACCCATTTGCATTAGTTTTAACTGGATTCTCTCAACAATGTTTAAAACTTGGTTTTCTTGATTTAAATTCTGAGTGTGCTATAGAACAGTCAATAGCTATACTAGAAGCAGTATTTGCAAAGCTTTTGATTGATCACTAAATCACAACAGAATTCAGGTGGTGCTACTTTCTATTGGTGTACTTCGGTCCAAATTCAGCATTATAAAAATTGCTTTATTTTTGACCAGTTTTGCTCAAAATTTATGTCTTCACAAGGCATGAAATTCTAATTTCACTGAAGAACCTCATGATGGGAAAATACAGGTTTGATAACTGCATTTATGTACAATTTACTGTATTGTTCCAGTATATTGTCTACCATCCACTTTGTCTTCAAATGATCCTCATAGCGTAACTGCCTGCTGTCACTAGCAGCTGAAGGTATTTAGATGCCCAAATATATAGCCAGGTACCTTACTAGGATTTCTAATACACTTGGTTACAACTTCAAATGAATATTTACCCTTAAAAATTGTGACAGGTTCCTATAAGTCCTCTGCCTTTGTGCATTCATGTCACACTTGCTCAGTTTCTGCTAATGGGAATCTGCCCTTTGGTTGTCTTCTGTTAGTTCCTCTGTGTTTTTTCTCCTAACACAAAGAAAGATGTCAAGTTCTAAGGGAGAAACAATGGGAACAGTCGTTCTGTGGCGACATTCAATAAAAACCTCTAACACTGAGTTACAGAAAGACAGGCCTCTGTCTTCAGTTCTTTCTCACTACCACCAAATGCCACGACAGTCACCACACCTCTAACTGTTTTCAGAACGAACTGCATAGAGTCTGTACATACCGATGCTATATATCTCAGCTAGCAGACATTTGTTTGAAATCCATGACAGCTGTTTTTTCCAATAACATCTTGTATCCAGCAATGTTTGTATTTCATTATAGGTTTATAGCATTTACTACTGATACCGTGCAAGTAGACCTCTCTTGAAAACAATGCCTTCTAAACTAACTGGTTATGGAATAAACCTTACGGAATAATTACTCAGTTAAAAAAAATCAGAAATAATTTGAAAAAATAATATTGCTTTTGCCACTTTACAGAAATAGGAATGGATAAAATCATAAAATGGCCATATGAAGTGATCTTGCTGGAAGTATTGGGCCCATGTGTTTGAAATTATATTCCACCAGAGCAGGGAAATGCTGGAGCAGCAACCTGGCAATTTGGCATTCACCTGCACACTCATGAATCATTAATCTGAACTTCTGAAACGTCCTCTATTAGAAATACCTGTCCCTTGGAGCCATTTATGGATTCAGAGAAAATGAGTTATGATTATGACTAACAGAGTGAAGAAAGACTGGAAGAACATAGTAAGTCAAAACAAAGGAATGAGTCAACACTGGGGAAAAAAAAAGACTAATATTGGAACTAAGAACTCAAACAAGAAATACTAAATAGGAGAAAACTTGTAAGCATGTCAAGAACAGAAGAAACTAATGCTAGTATCAATTAACAGAGCTGTACCAACAATTATTAACACTGATTCTATGGAAACATTGCTTTAGAATTAGGAACCCTTCTGTATACTGAACTAATCAAAGGGCAAAATTAAAAGCATTGTATAAGCCTCAGCCAGACTATGCCTGAATGTTTAACTCCATGACTAATGTTAACGCAGCTTTGAAACATAAAAATCTATCCTAACAAAAAAGATATACTCAAGCTAATGTAGCACATGGCTCACCCCTCAAGAACTCTTTAATTCCATTCAATTACCTCTTAGTTGTTGTTCTTAAGGAGGAGCATTTTCCATTTCAGCTATATTTCTCTACCACTCTCTTTCCAGTAGCAGAAGTCCCTTACATTAAAAAAAACAAAACAAAAAAACAAAAAAACCAGATAACTGTAGAAAGAGAAAGTATCTTGCCAAAGAAATTTTAGAAATATTTTACTGCTGCCTGTTTTAATCTCTTGTTAGCATTCTTTATTAGGATTTCTGCAACAGATCATAATTTTTTAAAGGAATTCTCTCCCTTCTGCTGATGCGTGTATCTTACACTACTAAATTTAGATTATACTTCAGCAAGACTGAAGTTATGTTAAAACTGCAATTTTAAATTAAAGTAACTAACCACTGACAGTCTGCTTCATTCACTTACTGTGGCACACCATTTTCTAACTGAAATAAACTTAGAGAAAAATGAGAATATTTACACAAATTTACACCAGATAAAACCTCTGGGGCAATCGCTGACTGCACTGGATTGAAGCCTTTTTGCACCTCTTAGTAACTGTTGTATTTCTATTTTGTCTAGACATAATTTTCTCAGCTTCTTGGAATTCTGAAAGTTGCACTGAAACACGGAATGGTAGGTACTGAGCCCTGTACAGATCCTCCCTTAATTACATGTGGCACAATGCAGAGAATACAAGACCTCTTTATAATCCCGATTACTGATTTGCATTATAAAACGTGTTACGTTCCAACTGCCCCTTTCAGAATTGAAATTGTGAACCTAGCACAGGTTTTGCTATGTACAGATACACAGTTGCCTTCAAAGTTCCTATTTCTAGGTATGTCTAGACTGTGAAACAAAGTACCCATCCTAAAAAAGGGAGTTTTTAAGGCTGCAATGCAATATACTTTAAATAGAAATATAACATTATCAGAAGAAGTATTTTTAGGACTTTGAAGAAAAAAAAAATATTTTCTACCATTATATTGGCTCTAGTTTTTTGTTCCTCTCCATCAAAAGCCATCCCCTGCCTCCACTCTAAGAACATTCCTTTTCCCAGATTTTTGCCCCTTCTCTATGCTTATCAGACTCCCTGCTCTCTCTATTTCCTCACTGTACATTATGTGATCCTGCAAGGATCAGAATATTTGTATGTTTTTTCTTTCCTTCTCCATTTTCCTGCCTCTTCACTTTTCTAGGCCTGTATCTACTAGCTAATATACTTGCTCTTTGGTGATTATAGAACAATGTAATTCTACATTAACCTTCCTTACAAACTAAATAAGTACTTTTAAGAGTAATTTTCCTTGTGAAAAATTTTGATAACCTTAATAGGTAAAAATGTTAGATTGTGGTAATGAGACTCAAATGTTTCTAAAACCACCTTCTATTCATGTGGGTTTTACACTGCAATCACAAAATCATAAACTACCAAATATTAATTTCATTTTTTACAGCCAGATGGAGTAGTTTCCCATGTGCTTATTTAATTAATTTCATTGTTAATTAGAATAGTATGCCAGTGGTGATCAATAAACATTCTGGATATTTACAAAGTAAGCATTATGAAGAACAGTCACAGACTGAAAGGACAGAGGGAATGAAGGGACTGTATTTTATTAGCTTAGTTAGCAACAGTTTCATAACCTTCACAGAACACAAATGTTTCTAGTACCTAGTGACTTACTTCCCCCCCACCCCTCCCAGTAACTATCCCACCCTCGTAAGCAAAGATCACTTCAAATAAAATCACAATTAAAGCAATTTTTTTAACTTTGGAACAGACATGCATAAGGACTTGTGGTTTGGGGGGAGTTCAGAATCCAAAGAAAAGTCAGAAACAAGTATAATCCCTACATTTACAGCAGGAAGAATTTGAAATACAAAAAGCTCCAGATGTAGCATGCTGTCAAAAATTTGTCTGGGATCCAAATTTCACATTTTGTACTATTTCTTTTTAATGGAACAACCGAAACTCAGGAAGAACTTTCAGGCAGTGAGTGTAATAGGTGCCTGGCCATACTGGATGGCAAGTGCAAGTGATATAGGATCCTTGATGTGCTCAGATTATGAATTTACTGAGTACAGGCAAATCAAGTGTACTATACTGGCTCAGCAGGACTGTCGTACAGACATCAAATCCTATGCATCTGAGCCTGTTACTTTTAATAGATCTGCGATTTTCTCAGCTTGACCATCTTCACATGTTCTGACCAAATTGAAGTAGATGGGCCATGACAGCAAACATTGTTAGACTCACAAACGGGATGAGGGCAAGAGAAGATCTTATTGCAGATGAGTAAGTAGTGTAGGTGGATTCAAAACTACTTGTGTCACTAAGTAGTCAAATACCTATTTACTGTTTGCTCAGGTGTATTATATCAATTATAAACAGTTTTATAAAAAAATGTTTGACCTAATTACTGGACAAATGGCACACCTCTGACTGTGACAGAAAACTGCAGGATTTTACACCACAAATAAACATAATACCAATAAACATTCTGAACTGAGAATTTTCTGCACACAGCAGGGCTCAAGGCACAGGACATAACAAGCAGATTTGATTATATGTTTTCATTCTTGCAGACAGGAAATATGCAAAACCACTAAAAGATTCAGAGGTAAGTAAATTACATAACAGAGTATTTTTTTTCTTCTGGGAAACAATATGCCAATTCAAAGAGTAAACATTATTTTATTTTATCCAGCCACTCAAAATAGCACACATAGAAGTTTCTTCTCATAAGATGTTCAGGGAGATTGATTTATTCCCCGTAAAGGGAATTGGTACTCTTTAAGTTATCACCCACACTTTAGAATCATGTCTTTATGCTCAAGTAGAAATCTGCAATTCTTTATTTAATAAAGATAAGCAATTTAATCCTGTATGATGTTCCCAGATTTTCATATCCATTCTGATTGCTACTTCCTGTAAATACTCTGTTCACAATTTCTACACTGTATCCACTTTGACCTGGTTGCTTATATTGTATTTCATATGAAAATAAAGCACCTGCATAATTAGCCATCTTCTATCACAAGTGGATTAGAAACACAAAAGAAACAAGTGACTTCAGGTAAGCAGGAGGGAAAAAAACCAAACACAAACACTTCCACACTTTCTCCCTCTTTTCAACGTGAAACTGCACTTTGAGAATGAGCTGCCACTTACTGACATGAAACTTGTGAATTCATAAGTGTAGCATAATTGTTCATTCCCTCAATGCAGTAGGCTGCCTTAAGCCTATTTCTCTGCAAAAAATGCAAGAATAAGAATCGCATATTAATTCTGAGAAATCCGCAGAGAATTAGAGAGTTGTACTTTTGCTGTGTCAATTTCAGAGGCAACTCCAACAAGATGAAAGAAATAGATCTTTAAGTAAAAGGGATTTAAAGAGTAACTTATAACTAACCAATTCTATAATTAAGACCTAATGCAAACAACTTAAAGAAAATTCTATAGCTTAAGTTTTTTATTCTCAAACCTTTTATATGGCTACACTTAAATTGACATCAAGCTCAGATTCCACTCCAAGTGGCATACTGCAAGTTTCACACTGAGTCTGAAGTGCAAGCCTGCAAAGCAGTCCTCAAGGCATGAGCCTTTCAGTTACCGCAGCTGGTGCAACTGGCACATAATCTGTGCTGGACACCTTTTAGCTCACAATCAAGGAAGAGCAAAATAAAGTTTACACCAGCTTTAGCCCTGTTTCCTCAAGGAACAGAGATTTGATTTCTAAATGACTGTTTCTACCCAGCAATTTAATTCTTCCAGCAAATAAAGCCTCAACTAAGCATTTAATTTTTTCTTCCAGTAAACCTCAATGTCCTGAAATCAGTCCTCATGGAGTGCAATATAAGTCTTTTTTATCACTATTTCAATAATCACATCTACTAGTTATTTTTAATACACATTTTAAATACAAGCGATTTTTATCACCATTGTAATAATCATAGAATCATGGAACGGTTTGGGTTGGAAGGGACCTTAAAGATCATCCAGTTCCACCCCCCCTGCCATGGGTCAGGGACACCTTCCACTAGGCCAGCCTGCTCAAAGCCCCATCCAGCCTGGCCTTGAGCACTTCCAGGGATGGGGCATCCACAGCTTCTCTGGGCAACCTGTGCCAGTGCCTCACCACCCTCATAGTGAAGAATTCCTTCCTTATATCTAATAATAATAATAATAATAATAATCTAAGACTCAACCAACTACATTAGCAGTTCTATCACAACACACTTCTATGGGATCAGCCTTAGTGTCTGTAGCAGAAGCCAAAAGTTGTGAAATTTGGATTGTCACTACAACAGCTACTGTCCTCTATACCTCAAATATTTAATGGCACTTTCTATGTATTATCCCTTAATAGCTGCCTGTCAGGGGCTAAGGCAGCATTAAATGACTCCAAATGTCTAACTATCTTTGTTACTTCAACAACTGGTGTTTCATTTATCATACCTACCACCATAACCATCTTTTATTTCATAAAAGTACCTTGATTAAGTTTTCTAAATTATAACATTAAATGGAACAATGAGTTTTTGAAAATATGATGCCCCCTCAGAAATAAGGAAATATTTTAAAAGGGCATGCAAAACATAGATTTGAAGGAGACTGTTCTCAGTAAATGAGCAGACATTAAAAGCAAATGCTAGTGTAGTTATTTCTGAGACATATTCATGTATCTCAGCTAAATTTAGAGGCAGCTATTAAGGTGTGAGAGTATGATATTAATTTAAAAACAACCTGATTCTTTTAAGAATTATTAGGGATAGGTAGTAACAAAGAAGGAAGCTGTTCCTATTTGCTATTAAGTATCAATTTGCAAGCATCATTTTGCCAACAAGTAAAAGAAAGTAGCCTTCCCCCTTCTACTTCATGCTTTTGAAAGCTATATTTACTTAGATTTTCTAAAGTTGCTTCTATAATAACTTCATTTTCTCCAACTCAGATCATCTTTAATTTCAGAAACTGGAATGCAATTTAATTATCATTAATAGTGTTTTCAAATTAACATAATTCCTTTTTGATATTAAATAATCAGACACAGTCATTTCCTCCTAAACAATCTGTAATGGCTTCTGAAGTGTTATTCTGTTAGCCAGAAATCCAAGTATCTTTTTTTCTAACAGTATTAGAGAAGACTTTTAGATCTCTGTTCCCTATTGCTGTAATATTTCAAAACCCCTATGTCCTGGTTTCGGCTGGGATAGAGTTAATTTTCTTCACAGAAGCTAGCATTGTGCTGCATTTTTGGATTTAGTGCCAGAAGAATGTTGATAACACACTGATGTGTTTAGCTGTTGCCAAGCAGTGCTCAGACTGCTCAAGGACTTTTTGAGCTTCTCCTGCTCGGGCAGGTGCATAACAAGCTGGGAGTACAGCACAGCTAGGACAGCCAACCCAAACTGACCAAAGAGCTATTCCAGACCATAGAACGTCATGCTCGGGGGCGGGGGGGGGGTGTTAGTCAGTCGGTTGGTCGCGGGGAGACTGACCACGGCTCGGGACGGGCTGGGCATCAGTCGGCGGGTGGTGAGCAGTTGCATTGTGCATCATTTGTTTTGTATATTCTGCATATTCTGTTATCATTCTCATTATTACTATTATTATTATCTTCTCTTATTAAACTGTCTTTATCTCAGCCCTCGGCTCTAACCTTTTATTTTCTTCCTGATTCTCTCCCCCATCCCACTGAGGGAGGGGGGGGAGTGAGCGAGCGGCTGCGTGGTGCTGAGTTGCCAGCCAGGTTAAACCACGACACCCTGTATTAAAATGATAACAGTTCCATGCTGATTTACAAGTTAACTTCTTAAATCCGGGATTTTGCCTTGCCAAATCCCCAAATAAGCTCTGTGATACCAAACAAGTATCAGATACCAAGCATTGTAAATTTATAAGAAACTTCGTAACATAAACCAGACATTCAGAACAATAATGACTTTCCAACTTCCCAAATATAATTTACCTTCTCCAAGCAGTCATCACCAAGCAAATAATTTTTTAACGGTCTATGACTCTTTTTGCTTTATTCCGACACACCCTAAGATTCACATACCACATGATTGTGGATTGCCTAAAACCCTTCTGGGCAGCATCTCTTCCTCAGAACAACTTTTCCATCTTCCTATGGTTTGGAATAAACGTTGCTTACTCTTGTCTAGGTTATGTTAAGATCATATAACTCAAGCACAGCTTCTCAGAATACCGCTGTGGTTTAGAGTCACTAGTTGTCACTGGGAAAGCAGTAAATCATTGTCTTGAAGATATGTCAATTCCCTGGACATCATATTGATTTGTTTTCTTGATCTTATTTACATATTTATATTTCTAATAACTGCAAGTTCCTCTGATAATGTCAGCCACTGCCACGGTAGGTACTCCAGTTCCCTTTTGATGTTTTCTTTAAAATGATGGCCTCTGACTTGTGGTAATTACAACTTCTGGTCTGATTCCACTGAATTTTTAGAAAGCGTATTAACAGATCCCATTTTCAGACCTCCCTGTCTCATAGTTCACAAATATGAACTTGACATATATGATTGCTGCTTAATGGAAACATCCTCCAGTAAAATCTCATAAAAACTAGTAAAAGTCAGATTAATATTCCAAAACCACCACATTATTTGAAAATGATGGTCCTGTTTTGCTTTGCTAAGGTAATTTTTTCCTTGACCAAATTTTACCTCTATGACCAAAGCAAGCTTTTTAATTCTTTTCCCCCACATTTCTTCACATACCTTACAGTAATCCTAAAGACATTTATTCAAATAACTCTTTATTTGTGGCCAGCATAAAAGAACTGCAACACTCTACATTTTATCAGGCCTAAATAGCCTCCATTTTTTTTACACCAATTTAATTAGCTATATTATTCTAACATTTTAACCCACTTTCTGAAGAGTGTCTGTTTCAACCATAAGCTTGGGCATTGTTGCACGTATTCAATCTGAGAAGAAAGAGGTATTTAAAACAATTCAATCAGAAGATGATGTATAGCCCTGGACTTGTCTCTATGGTGCCGTTCAAACAACTAGGCTAAAAAGTGTGCCTTCAAGCAATGCACTTCTCACCTGTATTTAGCCAGTCTGGATTATACTGTTGCATGAGGACTGTACCAATAGACTCTTTGAAAACATGTTTTGTGTCTTGTTATTTCCTCTCATTTCACAGTTGTAGAGCATTGCTGAACTAACCTCCTCAATATTCCTATTGTTAATGTTCTATTCGGTACTCGCCACACTACTATGAACTTCACCGTGTTTCAGCAAAAGTTTTTTCATCCCAGGCACTTCATATTACTGCCTCCGATAATGTATTATTAAAGTAAAGCTCCCTACACTGGTCAGCCTCTTCTGTACTGCAGATGAACCGTCACAATAAGAAGAATCACAGAATCCCAGAATGGCAAGGGTTGGAAGGGACCTCAGGAGATCATCTAGTCCAACCCCCGCTTCTAAAGCAGGTTCACCTAGAGCATGTTGCACAGGACATCGTCTGGGCGGGCTTTGAATATCTCCAGAGAAGGAGACTCCACGACCCCCCCTGGCAGCCTGGTCCAATGCTCTTTCACCCTCAAAGTAAAGAAGTTCTTTTGCATATTCAACTGAAACCTCTTATGTTTCAGTTTGTGCCCATTGCCCCTTGTCCTGCTGCTGGGCACCACTGAGAAGAAAAAAGAATGTTATCTTCTCTACTAGTATGTGAAATTATACAGTATTGTTCCTAATTTTATGAGAGAAAAGTAACTTGCGAGCCTTGCTGTGTAGGATGACAATGTTTTCTGGACTGCATAAATCTTGAGTACTCATAATTTCAGTCACGCATGTTCCTGGAGCTCAATTTCTAACAACATCATGCCACTCCATAAGTATCTCAAGTGGATGGACTGCAAGACAGGGACTAGGGGAGCAAAGTGCCTCCCACTCTAAGAGAAGATCAGGTTCATGACCACCTGAGGAACCTGAACATACATCAGTCTATGGGACCTGACAAGATGCATCCCAGAGTCCTGAGGGAATTGGCTGATGTAGTTGCCAAGCCACTCATTTGAAAAGTCATGGCAGTCAAGCGAAGTCCCCAGTGACTGGAAGAAGGAAAACACTGCACCCATTTTTACAAAGTGTAGGAAGGAGGACGCTGGGAACTACTGACCTGTCAGCCTCACCTCTGTTCCTGGGATCCTCCTAGAAGCTATGCTAAGGCACGTGGAGGACAGAGAGGTGATGCGAGACAGCCATAGTGGCTTCACCAAGGGCAAGTCCTGCCAGACCAACATAGTGGCCTTTTCTGATGGAGTGACTACATCAGACACAAGGGAAGAGCTACGGCTGTCATCTATATGGGCCTCTGTAAGGCCTTTGACATGGTCCCCCACAACATCCTTCTAATTTGGAGAGATACGGATTTGATGGATGGACTGTTCAGTAGATAAGGAATTGGATGGATGTTCCATCCAGAGGGTAGTGGTCAACAGCTCAATGTCTGGATGGAGATCAGTGACAAGTGGTGTCTCCCAGGAATCTGTATGGGGACCAGTACTGTTTAATATCTTCAACAATGGCATCAAGTGCACCCTCAGCAAGTTTGCAGATGACACCAAGCTGAGTGGTGCGGTTGACACACCAGAAGGACAGGATGCCATCCAGAGGGACCTGAACAAGCTCAAAAGTGGGCCCATGTGAACCTCATGAGGTTCAGCAAGGCCAAGTGCAAGGTCCTGCACCTGGATCAAGGCAACCCCCTGTATCAATACAGGCTGGTGGATGAAGGAATTGAGAGCAGCCCTGCAGAGGAGAACTTGGGGGTACTGGTGGATGAAAAGCTGGATATGACCCAGAAATGTGTGCTCACAGTCCAGAAGGCCAACCATGTCCTCCACCACATCACAAGAAGCGTGGCGTGCAGGTCAAGGACAGCAATTTTGTCCCTCTGCTAGCACTCCACCTGCAGTGCTGTGTCCAGCTCTGGAACCCTCAGCACAGGAAAGACATGGACCTGTTGGAGCGGGTCCAGAGGAGGGCCATGAAGATGATCAGAGGGCTGGAGCAGCTCTCCTGTGAGGAAAGGCTGAGAAAGTTGGGGTTGTTCAGCCTGGAGAAGAGAAGGCTCCCCAGACAACTTTGCCAAACATGTTGGAGACAGAGCACTCTGCTTTATGCTTCATGATGGCACTCTGCTGGTACAGAGCAGAATCTAGAAAATTGTTTCCAATACAGTAGCAGTCTACTTATATTTTGATAATTCCTCTTCAGAGATTTTTCTTTCACAAAGCATGTTCTATAAACATATACAGCCAGCACACATTTCTCAAGCTGAATCACTGAGAGCTGAAGCATAAGGTAAATCCCCAGGCAGAATGCCATTACAAGTTACTATGTTGTCGGCGCTTTATTTCTTGAGAGCTGTGCTTGACTGAAACAAAGTAGAAAGCAATCATGGATCCATATATTATATTACAGTCTGAATGCCTCTTTGGGCCACATGGGAACTTAAAGTAACCTTAGGCTGCTTTGACCTACATTTTGATTCAAGAGGCTCCAGGCAGTAATCAGGAAGCAGGAAATTTGCAGAAAATGTAGCACGCTTAAAGTAGTCCTTCCTTCAGCATTCCACTACTGTGCAGGCTTTCACACTTTCCACAGAGTCAAGACTACCTTACTTATGCAATAAATTCTTCCCAGGTGACATCTTACCTATGCCAAGTAGTCTGGTACCTGTGATGGTATTGCTTCCTTGTGCCTAAAAGGATTTATCCTGTAGTTAGCCAGTTCGCTACTCACCTTCCTTTTTTTCAAAAGGACGTTTGAATTTAGACCAAAATTTCTCTTTTCTGTATTTGCACATGTATCCTGCCATAATTAGGTCTACTTTCTTTTGTATTTTACTGAAATGAATAAAACTATGGAAAATTAACAAAACTCAGCCAGGCAGATCCAACCGTGCTTTTGTCCATTTGCCGTCCACAGTCATCAAGGATGCACAGCTAGAGCCTCAGGGTGCAAGGGCAAATGACTGGTATCTAAGTGTAAGCTCCTCTACTCAGAAGCGGAAGTGAAATTATCTAAACACTTTGATATTTAGCTAAAAGAGATTTTTGTTTGTGCATAATGATTGGATGAGGTGCTCAGGACTTAACCTAAAGTTCTTTTGAGATAGGAAATTTTATAACCCAGTTATTACAGTTCCCATCAAGATTCTTAACTGATCTTGTCCATCATTGCTCTGATGTCCTCCTCCCCTCCCACCCCCCCCATCGACTGCTCTACATTTAAAGAAAATTGTTTCCTGGTAGATGGATTTTCCTACTGCTCTTTAGCTATTCTACAGCTTTCGTTTGCCTGCATTCGTGCTATATAACTCCAAGAATAGACATTAGGTAGCAACTGCACAGCAGCATGCTAGCATATGCTTTCCTCTCCATTTGCCACTGTTCCCTTTGACATGAATAGCACAGGTTACCATGGGCCGATATATCAAATCATAAACCATTTTTCAGGGTTAAGAAGAAATGGTTTGGTATGGTATCATACACCAAAAATAGTATGACCATGTTTACTTCTGGATTTACTTGCTTATTCTAGAATTGTCTATGATACCTGAACTGCAAAATGAATATATGCTCCCACTCCCTAGTAATAAAATATGCAGCATGCCTATAAAGAAAATTCTATTAAATAATAAGCATGCATTGGAATCAAATAGAAAATACAGAGCTCAATTTGCATTTACCAACTTCTAACATTTGAGAAATTCAGCACAGCAAGTAAAACCAATTTCTCTCCCTTGTTAGAAAGATTTGTATATGCATTATTTTCTGAAAGTCCACACTTTTACAATTAAATTCCCAACCTAAACTGGATAAGTGGTATAATGTTCATACAGCACAAATGTATCCTCTACTGTGGGGCTCCAAATCACTGTCTTTTCTTGATCAGTGCAACACAGTAGGAAAGGTTATTGTCAAATGCACACAACCATATCACAGCTAGATGCTGATGGATTGATATGCATCACATATAATGCCTCCTTAATTTTTAGTACCTCCATAAAATGTTGCAGACTCCTGTGTTCTTTTTAGGAACACTGTCCAAAATGATTTATACCTCACCCTCCTGCATGGAAGGAGAAAGCCATGCTTATGATTTCATTCATTAGCAAAGGTGGAAATTGCATTCAGTTTTCACCACTAATAAAAGAGTGTTTTCCTTGACTTCCAGGTCAGTACCTGTATACCAATATTTGCTTTTAAATTCAAGCTGTCTCATAAAATTTCTTTTCTACAATTCTGTTAATTCCAGACTTATTTGGAGAGGTTAAACACTAGCAACGGACTGGTCACTGACATCTCAGCATACTGAGTGCACACTACTTGCTTTGAAATAACTTTTGGCAGTGCTACATAGGCCCCTCTACACTGGCAATCAATAGAATAAATAAATAGTCCTTGCAGCTATACCAAAGCTGACAGAGTACCTACATTACAGAAGTACCATATTTTTGAGGTAACTAGAGCATACAACACTCACTTGTATGTACACACATGCACACATTTTTCCCTATTATAGTTCCCTTTTTGCCATGACAATCCTTGATTCCAATTGCTGTCACAGGCTTTAGCTACTTCATAGTAACCACCACTGAGAAATTTCTACGAATCTATTATACACTAGGATACTGAATGACAGAATGCAAAAATATTATGACATCCAAAAGGCTCTACACCTTTCCCTCTGTTCAGACCTCAGCCAGCTCTCCACAGCTGAGCAATAGCTGCTTCTCTTGTTGCCAGCAGAATGACCACAGTGACCTACAGTCCTCAGGCTTATTTTGAGAATGACAGAACTACCTGGTTTGTCTTCTGCAAATACTGAGGATGCGAGCCAGCACTGGCAATCCTCAAAACACAAAACTACGCTGGTATAAGCAACAAAATTTACGTTAATTTCCCTCGATTCTCTGCTAAAAGGATATCAGAGTCTGTTTTGCAAAGTTTCAACTCCTCCAGTTTATTAGCATATTGATAGACATACAAGTTGGATCACTAGAACTGTTTCTAAAAAGACATGAACAGGAAGAAAGGGAAACACTGAATAATTTTCTCCCTCTCCATGTGTACAAAATGTACCGCCTGTCCTCAACCAGCAGTCATAAGGACCCTGCTGACCTTTCTGACCTTACAGAGCAATTTCACGTGACTTTACCCATAAGCCACAAAAGTAACCTCTGTTAAAAAAAATAAAAATCTCAGTATTCAACTGCATAATCAGAGGGGTCTCAAATTTACCATTAGTAAACCAGTTATTGCAACAAGTCAGTATTCCACCCCACAAGAACAGTAGAAATTTTCACACACTAAGCACTCCTGCTATTTCTGCGAAACTGATTTTGAGCCAGCTCAGCGATCTATACCCCTTTGATCATAACAAAGCATATACTCCATTATTATTCCAGCAGCATAAGTTATGACAAATAAGGAACTTGTTGAATTGGATTGTGGCTATGACACATGGTTTTCCTATTAAGACTAGGCATGCCCCTTCAAATGTGCTAGAAAGAGGATACAGGTAACAGAGTTGGTTATGCTGCTAAAGTATCTCACATGCACTGTAGGAATTTTAGCTGATCACTTAATTTCTACTTCCTTGTCTTGAAGAGAAGAAAAAACCATCCTGGCCATAACATTCAGAAACTCAAACGCAGATTAAGATAAATCGGATTTCATTTCAACATTCAAATAACCTTATCTATGCTTAACATAAATAAGGCGCTCTGCTTGCTAGTGACTGGCAAAGAATACAGCTTCTGTTTTTATAAAGGGGAAAAAAAAACCCACAACAATCCAACAACAAGAAGAATGCAGGAATGAACATTAGAGAAAGTATTAAGCTTCTCTCCAATTCTTTGAAACAAACCTGAAAGACAAAAATTAAGACTGAGCTTGCAGCCCAGAAAGTCAACCATATCCTGGGCTGCACCAAAAGCAGCGTGGCCAGCAGGTCGAGGGAGGGGATTCTGCCCATCTACTGCACGCTGGTGAGACCCCACCTGCAGTGCTGCATCCAGCTCTGGGGCCCCCCACATAAGAAGGACATGGACCTCTGGGAGCGGGTCCAGAGGAGGGCCATGAAGATGATCCAAGGGCTGGAGCCCCTCTCCTGTAAGGAAAGGCTGAGAGAGTTGGGGTTGTTCAGCCTGGAGAAGAGAAGGCTGCGGGGAGACCTTATAGCAGCTGTCCAGTACCCTAAGGGGGCCTACAGGAGAGCTGGAGAGGGACTTTTTACACAGGCCTGTAGTGATAAGACAAGGGGTAATGGCTTGAAACCAAAAGAGGGCAGATTGAGATTAGCTATAAGGAAGGAATTCTTCACTATGAGGGTGGTGAGGCACTGGAACAGGTTGCCCAGAGAAGCTGTGGATGCCCCATCCCTGGAAGTGTTCAAGGCCAGGCTGGATGGAGCTTTGAGCAGGCTGGCCTAGAGGAAGGTGTCCCTGACCCATGGCAGGGGGGGTGGAACTGGATGATTCTTAAGGTCCATTCCAACCCAAGCCATTCTATGATTCTGTAAGACAAGCCTGTTGGCAAATAATTTTGGACTCGGAATGATTTTTCTACACTTAGAGAATAAAGACATTTGCTATTTTTTATTCAGATCCTTATATCCAGGAGACTGTTCCTTCAATAGTAGTGGCTCTGATCAACTGCTCTGACCTTTGTGGCCATGGGTCATCATCTGACATGGGAAAAAGGTCAGAAGGTTATCTTTCTATTCACTACTGAAGTAGTAATTTTTGCATTTAACCAGCATATGTTAGGAATATCACTTGAAAGCACAGAAGCCAGGTCTCCCGTGGTACTAAGGGATGATAGATAAACAGAAAGCAAAAAAAAAAAAAAAAAAAAAAAAAAAAAAAAAAAAAGAAAACAAAACATCCGCCTTACTTCAAGGCACTCAAAATCCTAAAGACTTCATGTACTCATCAAGTTTTAATCCCTCACAGTGATTGTAGCATTGCTAAAGCAACAGGCCCTTCTGCTGGAGATATCATGTACATAAGAGCTTTTCTGTGGTATAGCTAGCAGTAGGTCGTAAATTCCCAGCTGCCATAAGCTAAGCCAGCAAAGGCACTAGTCAGCACAGCTGCATCTAAACTAGGAATCTGCTGATGGCATGCGATTTGTTCACAATTCCTCAGTGACGTTACTATAGGAACTTTTGTAGTGGGAGTTTCTTATATCTGATCCAAGTTTCAGAAAGACAGAAGTAGGAACAAAGAAAAGAAACTGAGGAGAATGATAGGAAACTGTATCAGCACACTGTGTCCCATTTACCATCCTACTGGAGAATCCCAGTGGAGATGAGGCACTTCTTATAGGCAGTAATCAGACAACATTAGCATCGCATCACTGATTCATGACACGCTTCACATTCTTAACTATTTAACTACTAACTATTGAATTTTTTTTAAATTAAAGAAAAAAACAACCAAGGGCTTTACCCAACTACAGCGCTAAAAGACAAACTTTTGCTTGTCAAAACATTTGCAAATACTTCTGAAATGCAACTTAAATATACATCTTGGTACAGCTCTAAATTCACTGAGTTAAAAAATAAACAACAAAAAAAAGTATAGATTTGGCGAAACAGCCCACTGCCCTACTCCCAGTGAACTGCTGGCTTGCTACCAGAGAGAGCAATGGGGCAGAAATAGCAACAGTGACGCAGATCTGCTTATCCCACAGAGGGAGCCAGAAAACTGAATGGAGAAGTTTGTATAACGCTTAACATGTATACTGACTGCTCCTGCTTTCACGTACACCACAAACCCTGTGTAGGCTGTAGCATATGCACCAATTTTTCACACAAATTTTGTAGTATAATGGTAGCTAGGAAAAATGACTCCATTATGGAGTCTTTCTTGTCTGAAGCATAGCAATATTACTGGAATCTCCATTTGTCTTGAGAAAATCAAATGGTACTGGGAGGAACCTACTGAGCAACGGAACATGTTTAGCATATGACAAGCTGTAGTCAATATTAAATTCTGTTTTATTTTCCCATTATTAATGCTGGCAAAGAACAGTGCTCAGCCTCTCTGCCTCTCCAGTGTATTTCTGTTTCAATATACACATCAATATTAATTTCCCCTGCAGAATTACTGTCATATCTAATGAGCAAACACATGCTATGTGACATGTCTTTTTATGCCCTTGATTTTTACATTATCTCTAATTAATTCAGATCACTAATAGTATATTTTTAAAGT
Organism: Gorsachius magnificus; assembly: GCA_034008185.1. Lineage (NCBI taxonomy): Eukaryota > Metazoa > Chordata > Aves > Pelecaniformes > Ardeidae > Gorsachius > Gorsachius magnificus. Next base: position 35,108,032 of record CM067089.1, on the reverse strand, counting down.
GGTCACAATTAAAAAGTCATACGCTGTAAGCCTGCACAAAGTTAATATAATGCAGAGACCCACACACCATGTATCGTTCCCTGTGACAAGAGCTGCCCAATTTTTCCTTTCAGATTTTCATTTACAAAATCCCTCAAAAACTAAATAACGAAGCATCACAAGATATGATTACAGTATTAGAAAGAATGCAAATACAGCCTAGATATTTAACTCTAAGCAGAACATTTAATTTATAGTAATAAGTTGGTTCTGCAGACATGCATCCTGAAAATGCTGTTTTCTCTAAGACATTTATGTTTTAAACTAGTCAAGCACATTGACAGTACTTGGTAATAACAATTCTACACAACAGCCCTCTAAATTGTAATCCATGGTACTTTTAAAATCAGAAGACGAATCAGAGTCTCAAATTAATTTCAGATTTTTTTTCCTTCTCATAATTTCAATTTCATATTAATCTTGACTGAATTGCTCCCCATTTCTGTAAGCCATCACAACAGTCAACATTTTTAAGGAAGCACCAAAGAAGAGCACAGTGCCTTTCAAAATAAAGAATACACAGACCAATCCTGAATTCACCAGTCAAGTCTAATAATGCGGCCTAGCAGGAGAAGACTTACAAAATAAAACAGTGCTGCATAGAACTTTACATCCACATTGCATCCATTTGGCAGCATTTTTATTTCAGGTTAGCCCTTCTCTCCCCCCGTGGTCTGAATGTTTGTTTGAGGTTGAAGAGCCTTAGATGTACTTCAGGAATGCATCCTTAAGTTCAGCCTAATACACAATGAACTCAGTTTCTATCTCTAGGATCACTTCATAATGTGAAACAAAGCACAGTCAGTGGTGATGTTCAAATTGGCTTCAAAAGTACACTCCTGATTCAAAGTAAAGCACAAAAGCAGATGTGCCCATTGAAGTCAATGGGAGTGTTGTCATTCCTTTCAGTGAGATAAACTTTCCTTGACCCCTCCCTCATTTTATTTTCTCTGATCTTTCAGCTTAGGTTTAGTAAGACATGAAGAGTAAAAAAAAAAAAAAAAAAAAAAGAATTGATAAATATAGTGGAAGAATAGTGCATTAAATAAAGGGAAACTTTGCTGGTGTGGTTGTTTAGATCACTTTAATTTACTCTGTCTTTTCTCATTCTCACAATCGTCACTTAGAACTAAAGCAATGGGACAAAGATGGTGATATTTCCATGCCTGTGCTCAGAAGTTCACTTTAGGGTCATATTGCTGCGCCCAAGCTAATTACTCCTGAAGGAAATGGGGTTCTCCAGAGGCTGAACATTCTGCTCACATTAAGCTAGTTGCCCTTCAGAGCTTTAAAGAACATGTCTATGATGGCAAAAGTAACATACATAAATCTGTCAGCACTTTAGGATCCTTTTATCTCAAATACTTTCCTCAAAAACGCCTACCCTCATTCTTGCTGATAGAGAGAGGAAAGAAATGTGAGCGCAAGTAAGGTACCAGCACACTACAGTGCCCTGACTGAACATGAAAATCTACTTATTGTAGAAAGAGCAGTTTAAAAACCTCATACCCAGAAATTATAAAACTTTTTATTTTGTATTATGCTTCTTCATAGTCTCCTGTAGAAGAAGAATCTCCTTTATAAATTATATATTTCTCATTTTCTTTCAAACTGTTAAAACCGTTCATCTTGTGATTTACCATTTACATTTAAATGATTAGGTGATTATGCATACTTATTGTGTAGTGCAGAGATAACACGGGAAGTCCAGACATATATTATAAAGATGGTGTGTATGACATTAAACTAAGACACTTAATAAGCACTTAATATAGCCATAAAGCACGTGGCAAAATGCTGAGCAGACTATAAACACAAGCCCAATCTTTTAGCATGGTAGTTCCTTACATGTCTTTTCTAGGAGTTAGATAGCATGTTCTTTACTGAAGCCATAGGAACTGCTACTACTTCTTCCAAATTGGAGGGTGAATCCAGCAAATCTATCCGTTCAGAAAACATAGTCAGCACAAACTGCATTCCCAGCCAGCAGCAGGTTTGGGAGAAAAATTAAAGGGAACTGCCTTCTTTTATGTCCCAGTCTTTTCATGACATTACAATGTTATAATCTGCATAGCTTTGCTGTCAATCTTGCTCCCTATGATACCGCACCTGCAGCCTCAGAAATTAGCAAGATCTTGTTTTGAATTGATAACAGACTTGTTCTCCAAGAAAAAGGAACCTTTAACAGTATAAAGACCATACCTAACAAAGCTTTCCAAAAGAGTAAATGTTACAGGGAAACAGAGACTGTAGGAAGTACACATCAAATGCTTCCTATTTGCTGGGGTAAGTAAATGAAGTTTGCAAAATCACAAGTTTAGTAGCTTGTCCTCAGCTCTCCTCTGAGATCATAGAATCATAGAATCACCTCGGTTGGAAAAGACCTTTAAGATCATCGAGTCCAACCATTAACCCAGCACTGCCATCCCACCACTAAACCATGTCCCTAAGCACCTCATCTATCCTTCTTTTAAATACCTCCAGGGATGAGGACTCCACCACCTCCCTGGGCAGTGGAGATACCAAGATCCAAGTAGCTGGTCAGACTGACTGCATATTTAGTTGAGTAACCCTGCCACACAACTGTCCAGAAAGAAATGTTTGTCAAAGTTTCATTGGCTGACCTGCCTTCTCAGAATCACTTACCCATATAAAGTTCTTCTTGGTGCACTCTGTATTTACACCACTGAGAAAGGATGAGGCATCAAGCACACCAGAATCCTTGCTATGAGAATTGCTAGACCTGGTGTGGACGTCACTTGGTCGCCTGTCTTCCCATCCGGAGGGGGTGGGCCTGAAAGCAGAGGGGAATAAAAGTGGTGTTTAAAATCATAATCCAAAGACCAGAGGGATCATATGCACTGCATAGCGTCTCTCTGCAATCTTAGACACAGGAATCCTTGGACCCTCAGCTCTGCAGCTCTCATTTCCTCTTCTGTATGAGAGAGAAGAAACAAACCTTTAATTCTAGACTCTCCTCTCTGTTCTTGTTCAATAACCAAGGACCATTTTTTCCATCCTTTGCCATTTGCCCATGTTGTTCCCACCTGTTGCTGCATGGCTGTTTCTCCTCTAGTTACTTCCTCTTTTTGAAGCTTCTTCTCTCACCTGTATCACACAACTACTCCACCTGCTGCCCACACTGTCTCTCAAAGCAGCTGTTTCTAACTGGCTGCTTGGTCACAGCTGGAGGAGATAATTGGGTTCCACATTAAGCCTCCGCAGCTGCTGCTGAGTGGAAAGCATGCACTTCACATTCATCCTGCAGGAATTACCAGTGGATCCTGTACAAAGTGCATGGAAGGTCTGTGAACTACCTAGCCAAATTCTGCTAAAGTATTCTGCGATTTCTTATTAATGAAAATCAGACTAGATTTTGGCCTCACCCCTGTGGCAGGCTGGAATTAGACTGCATTTTCTCTTTTCAATCCTTGTACACATCACTCTCATACAAATCACTTCTCTAGGTGCACCTGGGTGTCCAGAACCTTGCCTGCAACAATAGGAGCATACATAGTTTCTCTGATGCACCTGAAACAGCCTTCTCACAATGACAAAAAAAACCCCAATTGGAAAAAGCATCTCTTATCTGGTTCTCATTTAGTAAATACATGCACATATGCCAAGGCTTTCCCGGGCAAAAATTAAAACTGCTGAATACCCATGGCAGACAGTTGTGCTCTATGTTAAGTATTTCAGCAAATTTAACCACATCATTACTGTGAGAACATATTTTAAGACAACAGCTTAGGAATGTTAAAAGGTCTCTTTACAGTTTCAGGCAGATTTTTAGGACAGCTCAGAAGTTGCACTCATTCTGTTTCCTTAAAATTTATAATACAAACTTGCATTCTTCTAGTAGTTGACACAGAAGTTTCATTGAGGCTGCTGAGTTGCAAGGATGCAAATCATGTATTGCAATACTTTTTGCCAAGATCTTCCTATTCATAATTATGATAAACATCACCTTAAAATTATTCTAATATATTCATGTACTTTATTACAGATGGCTCCTTTTGAAAATGTTATTGAGACAGCATAGCCAGTTTTAGGCTTTATAAAAGTGCCAGAACTCTGCAGTACTCATCCAGCTGAGACTGATCACTGAGAATAGGTTAATGATGTTTACAAGAAGATTTGAACCACTCTAATCCAGATTACACACCCGCTTTCAGCCAGCATGTGTTTCTGCCAGCCTCTTCTAGAGTTCTTGTGGCAGTTGGGATTTTTTGTATGTTTGAGAAGTTGGGGAAGAGTCAGTGGCACTTTTAGGACTATCAAGGACTCTCACATCTCAAGACTTTTTAAGACACTCATGTTTTCAAGAGCCCTCTGGAAGGCGGGAGTTAAATAGTCACAAGATCTTCAGTTCCTTTGCAATTTCTAGCAATACTGATTTAGAAATGACCACAGGACCTAGCACTTGCAGAATACACCCATGCTACCAGAACTGCTCAGGCAGTCTAAGGGCTCCCCACAGAAGATGTGATGCGTGACAATTTACACAACACTGTGCAACACTTTTTTATCCAAGTGTGACACTCACAGGGCAGACAGATGAAGTAAAAGACATCTTGAGTCATGTCTGCCTCTGATTTATGTGATGGGGTAATTTGTTATTACAAGAGAGGCACAAAAGAGGACTTTCATTCTGCTCTGTTGAATAGGTTGTAGAGCACAATTCAAATCAGTCTTGAGGCCAGAGTACATACAGCCAGCCTGCTACGGGTAAGGACAAGCGAGAGATGTACAAATCACATAAAGTCACGTATACATTCCTACTCAATTTTGTTGGACAGTGGATGACATGAGAATCTTATTTGCAAGTATTAAAGCTGTACATATTTGCAAAACTGCAGGAGATCATCAATAAACAGACCCTCCAAAAAGCAAGAAGGAAAATGCAATAGGCAATAGATTGCTTCTTTGAGACACAGAAAATGTCATCCTACAAAGAATGGCCTTCAAAACAAAGAAAAAAATGGTAGCAGCTGTGAACTTCTGACAGATGAAAATTATCTGCTGAAAAAGTAATGCTTCTAAACTATGTTGTATTCATTACAGAATTTACTTAAGTTTTCCTCTTTCAAAAAATTGAGCAAACCATGATCACCATTTTGCACGTAGCAACATATATATTCAACAGAATCTGAATCCAAAGCATTTTAAATTATTAATGAAAATGATCTGATATAGAAAATATCCAAACACTCTTTAAAGCCACTGTTAGACAACTTCCAGACAAAGCTATCCTTTTGGAGCACTAGGAATTCTAGTGAGACAATAATAATCATTAAATTACTATTATTTTGGGTGTTGTCACACTAGTTGTAGCAAATGAAGTGCTTTAAGAAACATCTAAGAGAAGCCAAGGATAGCAGAGTAACATTCTACAACATCAAAATAAAAAGCATGGTTATTAAAAATTTCTTCCTGACTTGTTTTATGCAGAACATTTTGAACTGTGCTACCAAAGGTGTGATACTTTCAGAGTGCCCAGAGGCAGTGGAAACACCTCTTGCATAGATGGCATTTGGTCTGGAACACTGTTCAAAAAAAAAAAACAAACCAAACAAACAAACAAAACCAACAACAACAAAAAAAAGCAGCACTTGCTGGGAATGCTTGTGCTGCTATGATTTATTTCCACGCTCAGAATAACATCAATGAATTAATAACAGCAGGCTAAGGAATCATAGCACCTTGAACTAATAGGAGGAAGCCACTAGAAAAAATTATTCAGTGAAATGATACATTTTGAAGATTACAATTTCTCCAAGACTGTTTGAGCCTAATGCTTACTGGGAAACCTGTCTTTGTAAAACACTGAATTCTTCGAGTGCTTTCCAGTAGCAGATCACAATCTACAGGAAAAAATATCAGAGGTGCTTAAATATTTTCTAATATACAAGTAACTTATTTCCTCTGCCTTTATTTTTAAAGGACTCAAATTGGCTATCTACTGGACAACTTCAGATAATTTCCTACTAATGTCATACTAACTTCAGTGACTCTGAACTCATGAAGAAGCTGAATATGTAAAACCAGCATCATTAAAAGGGCAGTTGGTATGTATAGTCAATGAACTTGTAACTATCACTTAATTTTAATTTAATTTTTTTTTCAAGGTGCAATTCAAAATTATCCCACTTCATATCAAACCAGTTGTATCAAATCATTCCAAGCGTCAATAACTTTTTTTTTTTTTTTTTTTTAAATTCAGCCACAGAAATAATTCAGCTGACTTCTATTTCAGACAGGAGAAAAATGAAAGCTTAAATGCTTTAGGACAGAGAAAAAGAAAAGAAGCAGAAATAATGAAATCTTTTCTTGTGAATAAATTTAAATATTTCCTTTGTTCTTAAATTTTTTTTTTGTGGAAAATAAATAGTTTAAAAATCATAAGAATGATAGCTATATTAATCTATTAGGATGAAATAACCTAATAAAAAAAAAAAATTTCAGAGTATAATAAGAAACCCATCTCTGATGTATTATTCCTATTGTACTTGTCAAATAGGTTCTATTGGTGTTAAAGATAGTATCAATCATATTTATTAAAGTCCTGGATTCTGAAGATGTAGCCGTGATGTTATGGTTTTTCTGAATATAATATAATACAGCACAACAGAGAGCTAATCGCTACGCTTACTGAGTAGTAAACACATAGTAAGTTGAAGGAAAGAAATCTAATTGGTAGCATACCACTTCCTTAAAAACAACAAGAGATTTCAGTGATATAGGCATCCTGTAGTTAATCAGAAATTCTAGGTATGGATATTTTTTTCCCCTCAGCTCCTACCTCCTGTTTCAAAGGTTGAAGGCGCTTGTATAGATTTTAAGAATGACTCCATGTATTGAGACAGTGATGAACCCCTACACAGAAAACAGCAACATGAGAGGGTGGTTCTTCTAATATTGCACTAAAAAAAAATACAGAAAGTATAGCAGAGAATACAACCAGACTAATCAGTATTACTTCTTAACTATTCCGATAGCAGTTCCACAAAGTAAACCTTGGACAGCTAAAGCAGTAGAACACTGTCAGTACCTGATCTATTGATGCAATAAGCTGCTTCATCTCCCAGTCTTGAAGTGTTTTTCTGTTGAGAATATATTCTTACTGCCATAAAAACATACTTAATGTTAAGGACATATAACCTAAACTATAGCAATCACTGCTTATTGTTCTAATTATCCCAAGATCATTGTCTATTCCTTGGGAGAAATGCAGTTTTGAAAAAACCCTGCATTTTGAAAAACACTGAAAAAATATTTTCCTTACATATATGCTTAATTTCTGATACGGGGCAACAGTGGAAGTGCATTACCTAAACATGACTGGTGAGCAAATGGTGACAAATGGAAGAATTTTTATACCGTAGGTCATTAACAGCAAGAATCATGCACCTGGTGTGAAAACTAAGGCAACCATATCGAGTCTATTAGAAATACAAATGGAACCTGATTATGAAACCCTTTTATATTCTCTAATTCAAAAACATCTCAAAAACACACAAAAGCATTTCTGCATAACAGTTGAAAAATCAGTACGATTCCCCAAAACAGACTTTCTCCTCATATTTACAATTCAGAATACCATAATGCAATGATTGTATAACCAAACAGCTCCTATAAGCAATCTAATCCTATTTGTTTTATAACAATAGCTTACATCCCCTGAAACAGGGAAGCCTTCACAGAAGTTTTTCAATATTATAATCAGCTGATAACACAGCCAGCTTTTTTTTTTTTTTTTTGAGGGGGGGGAACAAGAGAAAAAACTGAAGTACTTAAACTGTACACACAAATGGAAAGGTATCATTCAAATTAAACCACAAAGTCCAGTTTCTCTTCAGGAGTACTGTGTGACAACCCCTGTAAAGCACAATTTTTCTTAATTTAGAATTACAATGCGCAGTATCTTCCTAAATTTAAATTATAAGGAATTTGACAAAGAGCTCTATTATTTGGCAAACTATGTACCTGTAGCACTACTATGCAATACCGAAGGATGAGAAACAATTTTATGCAAGGTGTAACAATCACTAGAAATGTTATTAAAGTGTTAAATGCTTTATTCCTCATCATTAATAAAAGTCCTTGTAGAAATAGGGAGTTAAATATTTTTCTATGTATTAATTCAATCCCTTTCCATTTATTTCCACTGCCTCCAAATATTTTAAAAATATCCCCGCTCCTCCCCATGAAGCAGGGCGGCCGAGGAGCAGGACTGCTCCCTGTCACAGCTACGCCACCTCAGGCGTCACCACACTCTTTGCCTCAGGTATTTGCCAAAAGGTGAGAACCCAAAGGGAAGTGGGACGATGGCGATCCTTTCCATGCGGCTGACTCCCTCCCTCAGCCGCCCTCTCCCCAAGAGCAGGCAGATCCGCGCTCTGCTCTTTAAAACACGAGGGCGGCAAGGAAAGGGCCTCCCCTCCTCGCTTTGCTCACCGGGGGGCCGCGGCGCCCCCTCGCTGCCTCAGGGGCGCTCAGCCCTTCCCGCCCCGGGGGCTGTCACCCTCTCTCTGCGCTGGGGACAGCTCGGAGCGGGTGAGCCTTGCCAGCTTCACCCCCTCTGCTGATGAGGGGGACTGGCTGTGGGAAGCTAAGGGCGCGGGGGGTCAGATTATTCACGTTTGCTGGATTAGGGAAAATGTTTTTGCTCTGGGGTGCTCGTGGTACCAGCGCTGGAGGGACCCTGCACGCGTGATGGGGCAAGGCCACACACCGAAAATGGAGGTGGCATCAGTGTGCCTTGAGGCCATCACAGGTACGCTGGGGAATACAGCCGTCACCAGCGTGCTTCCTGTCTGCTGTAGCTCCACAGGCTGCACTGATGGCAAGCCAGGGGAGAAACAACAATAGTCTTTGTGAGGGTGTGCTGCTCCCCCGCCCCCGTCTCTGACTCCCCCTCCTTTGACTTCTTTCAAGTGATAACTGCCTGTGGCTGTGGTGATAGATGCATCTGATAGATGTGTCTGGTCGTGAAGGTTGTGGGGGGAGACAGATAACAATACAATAGCCAAGGGCTATTGTGGAATGTGCCCGCCTAAGCACAGTGGTCAGGATGCAAATATGACTATGAGCCAATCATCTGACCCCCATCAACAGTGAGCAGCCCCAGAGCCCTTTGAGCTCTCCTGCACGCCAGGATCTCCCCCTGAGCAGGGACGCCTCTCAAGGTTACTCCTCGAGGTTGAGAGATTCCTTACCACGATAGATTCTCGATAAGTGACTAACAGCATGCTAACTTGGAAATCTTAGCTAAGTGACATAAAGGATTAATTGCGCATATATAATCCTTTACACATAAACCGTTGACCAAGTCTGGGACTAGGATTGGATCCAGCCGCACCTAGACTCCTCTCTGAGGGAGTTTAGAAAGCAAGGGGATCTTTTCTGAACCTCATGACTCAACGGGAGGGTCTCCCTGACAGTCTTGTCTGACCCTGTCCTCTGTGCAGTAAATAACAAAGTGTACCTTGCCATCGAATCTCATAAACTACTGTCGCGTTTACCACTGACCTTTGTTAACTCACTGTTTTACACCAATAAACCACATTATTTTTGCCTCCCTCTCACTCCACCCGCGACAGTCTTTGTTCGGGTTTTTTTAACACCTGATGGGAACAATACACCCACTTTCAGCTGTTGGCTCGCATTTCCCATTGCATCTAAAACAGCGCTTCCTACACAGACCACTAAAACGTAACTAAACCAGACTTAATATGCAGTTAAACCATTTTTCTAAGACTATTGTATGGGTTAAATGCGTTAACTGACCTTCCAGATTCAAAATACGTGGAGTTTGCAAGACCTAGAATACTATTTAAAAAGAATTCACAAATACATACACCTGTAGTTATTTAAATTCTTCAAGCTTTGGTATAAAACTGGCCAGCTATTTGAATGTTACCTGCAGCAGCTGTAGGTTTTTTCTAACCGATTCCATTTGAAATTTTAGCCCAAAAAATCCCTAAGAATTTGGGATTTCAATAGGTTATGATCTCTTTAGTGCCTCTCACCCTTTCGCTATCTCCCAAACCCTGGCTCCTGCCAGAGCTACAGGGTATTACATGGTAGCTACACATAGCGTACAGAACGTATGGCTGGTTATACAGCTTGCAACTCTGCCCTGTAGGAGAACCAAGCAGAAAAATTCCAGCTCTATTTCACTGCGTAGAGCATATAATTACACTGAGATGGTAAACTAAGATAATGTTTGACCAAATATTGGATGATATAATCAGAAACAAAAATGTGGAATTTTTAGTCTCTGATAATTTGAGAGTACAAATATCTGCAGAACAGAGAAAGGAAAAAGACTAAAAAAGATGACTGAAATTTAATTCTTCCAGCTGGAAGAAAAGAAAATCCCTAAATCCCTGAATGAACAGGATAGTGGAGTCAAAGAATATAAGACCTAAATTACCCTGCCAACCTATCTAGGCAATGAGATTCTGGCCTCACTGAAACTTAATGGCCAAGTATCTGCTGACTCGCAACAGGGTAGAGTTTCCCCTGTGAGGTACCAGCAGTTCTCTCATCCCGTTTGCTATCAGGATTACTAATGTAGAGTAGAGTGAGGAATACCACTCATGCATTTTTACACGATGGGGCTTTAGCTGGGTGGCTACCTCTGGAAATGCACCTGTAAATATATGTGATGATGCATGGATGCCCCATGCACTTGTTTCACATTATGTGGTAGCCACTGATTGCATCGTCCCCGTGCCTGAATTCCTCTCCCAGCAGCTCATTCATTTCACTCATGCCCTGCTCAACATGGAGCACAGGTAATTACAGCACAACTGGAATCATAATGAAGACTGTAATGCTATTTATAGACTCTTTATGACATTATCACATCCAATTTTCTTCCAATATTTCTTGGCCATGAAGCACATAATAAAAATAAAAGAGAACGGGCCAGATCCTTACACGGGTTTAGAAAGGATTTAAGGGCTGCAAAGGTTCTTCTGATCAAAAGGAGAAATCACTGACTGCCTCTTCCCCCACCCCTCGCCTCGAACCCAAAGGAGCAGCCTCATGACTAAACTCAAATGTTGTTGTCTTATGTTAAAGGCTTTGCACATGCATTAAAAGCTCCCCGGACAGTTCTGCTCCCACCCATGCTCAGAAGTTTTGACATCTTGAGAGCTGAGCAGTCCACCACTGATTTTACAGATGACTGTTAGAGGTGAGAGGGTTTATGCATTAGCAGTCCCCATAGCAAGGAACTGACCCCCGTTCTTTTTCTTCTCTAATGAGCTGAGAGGAATCCTGCGTGGTCTCAAGCTTATACTCTTTTACACAATTTAAACAGATACTTCCTTTGGCTCCAGCAAAGCGTGTAGAGACTTTCTCGTACTCCAAACCAGTTTCCACCTCAATAGTTCAGGCTTCACCCAGCAGATGGCTTGAAATACTGTCCCACAGAAAAAGGAAATGCAAATCTGTTTTCAGCCACGCTAAATGATTTACTACTTACATAGCTATACAAAAGGGAGTTCAATAATCACTAATTCCTCATCATCTGCATTGTTCAACTCTTTAAAAAGTGTGGGGAAGGGCATTTTGTTTGTGCATCTTCTTTGTGCTAGACGATTCACAGCCACATCTGTTTTTGTGGGCTGAACTATGGCACTTAAGAGGGAGGGCTAAAACCACCTGAGCGTCAGCTATTTCCATTTTGGCGAGGCCCAAGCAGCTCCGAATTAAGCCCGCTCACCCTATGCAGCTTGCTGTGCAGCTCCTGAGTCATTCTGGATTGTACACCTCTTCACAGGGATCAAAATGCATGGTATGGATCTCATGTTTTATATTCCAAGGGCTAGGAGCCTGAAATTGAGACACCGCAGTACCCCAGTTTGATTTTAGGATGCAGTTCATTTTCCTTTTCCTTTCACTTCTGATGAAGTACTGTCCCGTGCAAATGTACTGTCTGAACAACTAAAGGGGAGAATGTTTCGTGCCTTGTCCTCATCAACTGAGGCTGTTACTTACTTGTAACTTTACTGTTACTCCCTGTATTCCTTCATTAAGCCTAATCTCCTATCCGCCCTATCTTCCTATGGAAAACTCTTGTACTAAAGCAGGCAAATGTCTTTTTCAGAGGCTTTATCATTTCAGGAAAAAAATACTATCTGCTCCACACAACACAGAATTTCCTTTCTAACCACAGTTACAAAAACATGGAAAAATTCCTTAAGAGCAGGTAGTAAGGAAAGCACAAACGAAGGCTACTTTGGAAGACTCAGACTAAATGATTTTATGTATGTTCAACTCTTGGCCTGTGCACATTCATTTATAGTGCTCTTTAGAACAAACTCAAGCACATAAACAGAATAATACAATTTTATACCTGAAAGAAAAATTAATCCAAAAGACAAGTAAATCTTATTTCACTTGCTTACTGCTCCTATTACAGAACCATTCTGAGGTAATTAAAAAAAAAAATCCACCTGTCTTAAAATTTTATATAAAAATAAACTGTTAGATATTATTAAAAATTTATAAAGTAACCAGCTGCTGAGGATCACTTTGGAATGCTTTTACACATGCCAACTACTGTTCTCTTTCTCTCATTAGAGAAAAAACCTCTGCTGTTCACAAAGTTTAGATGTTTGAGTGGTTTACAGGGAGATGGAAGAGCGTATAATTTCCAGCTATCCTCTACAGAATGAAAAATATTGTTGTAATACTAAGTAAACAACCAAGCCATACATTAATAATGTGCTTAAGTGCCAAAAACTGTTTGCCAATGTACTACCTCCTCAGTAGAACAGAGCAAGGACAGCTTGTTGTGGTTTAACACCAGCTGGCAGCTAAGCACCTCCCCAGCCGCTCGCTCACTCCCCTGCCCCCGTGGGATGGGGGAGAGAATTGGAAGAGTAAAAGTGAGAAAACTCATGGGTTGAGACAAGGACAGTTTAACAGGGAAAGCAAAAGCCGTGCATGCAAGCAAAGCAAAACAAGGAATTCATTCCCTACTTCCCATGGGCAGGCAGGAGTTCAGCCATGGAAAGCAGGGCTCCATCACATGTAACGGTGACTTGGGAAGACAAACGCTGTCACTCCAAATGCCCCCCTGCTTCCTTCTTCCATCCTCAGCTTTATACGCTGAGCATGACATCATACTGTGTGGGATATCCCTGGGGTCAGTTGGGGTCAGCTGTCCTGGCTGTGCCCCCTCACAGTTCCTTGTGCCCACCCAGCCTCCTCGCTGGTGGGGTGGGGTGAGGAGCAGAAAAGCCCTTGGCTCTGTGTCAGCCCTGCTCAGCAGCAATGAAACCATCCCTGGGTTATCAACCCTGTTTCCAGCACAAACCCAAAGCACAGCCCCATGCTGGCTACTGTGAAGAAAATGAACTCTACCCCAGCCAGAACCAGCACACAGCTTCCTGAATTCCTGGGATACTTTCTAAAGGATGTGAGAATGAACATTTTAAAGGTGCTCAGTGAATCATCATCTCTGATTACATGAGATCAATCACAAGATACATCTAAATGGGCTGCGTTATAATTTAGAACTTATGCAAACTTTTTGTGATTTAAATTTTCAACACACTGAAAAGAAAACCTTGAAAATGAGCAGTTCTGCAGAATCCCCAAATACAGGGAGTCTGTTTTGCTGCTGTGCAAAGTAGCCTGCTTATCCTTCAGTACCAGCCCCAGGAACATCACCCCAGCGCAGAGAACAGCTATGAGGAAGGCAGGCTTTTCAGCCTAGTTCTGGCTGCAGTGTCTGTATGCTGGTCTCCTCGTTAACAATGTGAGGAGGCAGACCCAGAACCTGCAACATGCCAAAGCATTTACACAAGTATAACTTGCACAGATATAATTTAGAAAACCTTTCATATCCATGGATTATTTTATTAGTTATTTCTCACTCATCCTTTACTACTGCTTTATAGTTAGGAATCTCTCCTAGAGATCTAAAACTGATTTTTACACTCTTGAAATGAAATGGACACCTATATCAGGAAACAGCTTCAGAAACGAGGTTAGATCCTTCGCTGGAATAAATTAATGTATCTTTTAACTTTAACAAAACTATACTTATATTTACATCTGTTGAGATGCTATTGTAGAACTCTTTCCTCGCCCTTTTCCAGTATTTTCCTTTTTTAAAATACTAAATGTTCCTTTTTTGAAAATGTATACAAACTAACTCTGCATGGTGCCTGCCTTGCCACCAAGCTGGCAGATCACAGCTTTTTTTGTGCAGCCAGAAACCATACCTCATTAACACTTTCGCAACCAACTCTTGCTGTTTTATCCAGGCTAACAGCAGAAACACCAGCTTGATCAAACAACTGGGTAAGCTGGCAGTAGAGGGTGCAAGATTCGCGTCTGGCAAGAAAACAGTGAGTGGGCTCTGGAATACAGGGGGAAGATGGCATGTACAAAAGTTCTGGCATGAACTCTACAGGAACCTTTATCCCATGTTTTTTTTCCTTTTCTGTTTTGGACTTTGCTTAAAGGAATTTAAATGTTCACTATGACCATGAAGTAAGTGTGCCAACCGCCAGGCTGAAAAACCTATTGCTGTGTCCCAGTCCCAATGCAAGTAACTCTCCCCCATCAAGAGTCTACTGTATTTCGGTTAACTGCTCCCCATTACTATTACTTATACCTCCTCAAATCACTTTCTCCTGTCAGCTTAATGCTGATGTTTTTAAAATATCTGTAGACATTGCATTGATGTGCAGTATAACAGACCTCTTACCCCAAACATCTCCATTTAGGTTTGTCGTTTCTCCAAAACACAGGATATGTTTGCCAAGCTTCATCACTCCTGGCTACATGCTGAAGTGCCGGTGCTCAGGAGCAGTTTCCTCTGGAGCCTACCAGGAGTTTTTCCTGTGTAAGAAATTCTTAACCAGGCCATTTGTGAATTAAAATGGCAGTAGTACACCTTCTAAATTCCCACTTATTGTAATTGCTTGTTGCTGCTAGCCCAGTTGAAATCAATATGATAACAACTAATTTAATTTGTATTGAAGTAAAAACTGCCTTTCATTCATCTGTAATAACAATACAGGTGGTGGAAAAAACAGTCCTCTGGACAGACTACATTTCTTTCCATCAAAATGTTCCACATCTGCATTCCGACCACCAGCTATGGGATCATGTAATGAAAGCCACTGTATATTGCAGGCTCATTTAGCCTTGCTTAATAGTCACGTCATCACTGCTGCCTTTGCAATAGACGCAAATTTTGCCTAATGCACAAAGAAGATGGTGTCTTAAAGTTAACATGAATCTGCAGGCCAAAACTGCCAGAGAACCACACTCTTAAGTAGATGACATTGCCTCCAGAGGTCCTTCAGGGACATTATGTAAAAGGGAGGTATGGTGCAGGAAAGGAAAGTTCCTTTCCAGGTAAAGAAGATCCCTGAAGTTCTCAGGAGCGTAATAGTCGTGACATACATTTTCATGAATAAACAACACTTACACTAATGTCATAAAGGCCTTTGCCAAACTTAAGAATAAAAAGCTGTGGATGTGGCTGTATTATCTAAGGATTTATCTTCAAAGAGGTGAAATGCTGATGATAATCTCAGCAGAACATCAAAATAGCAACCTCTGCGGTTGCTGCAGCCAGTGGAAATGTAATTAGCAGTCTCCAAGCACCATGTATTTCAGTTATATAGTGGTTTCTTTACCATGTTACTTGGTATGGAAAATGTTCCAGTTCTGAGAGGGGAAGAATTAACTACCATATCATTTCCATCTGGTAGCAGCTTGTTTTCAAGAAACCCATGCCAGAATCCCCACATTAATTGGTTTGATGCAAGAGCATCAATAAATGGTAATATTTCTATTTCAAATAATATGCATTAAGTATTCTACTTTTCTTAGGTCAACACCAGCAGGACTTTGTCTTTAAAACTGAAATAACACTCTTAGTGTTATGTAAAGCACACATTCTGGGGACAAAACCACAAACAGTTCCTAGGGAGACAGCAAAGTGAGAAAATGGATTGCTATCATGAGGCTAGTAAGCCACATTCACATTTATTTCACAGCCCTTACATTTCTGCCGCAAGGGAAAAATGTATTCCTATACAGAGGTATGAACGTGTGCTTTTAATAAACTTTAATCTTGCAGAACTGTTGGGATGGAGCTTTACATTTTAAGGTATTAAGAGGCATTGTCAGAAGGTGGTGAGGAGAAGGTTTGACTGAGGGCAGCCTGTGAATCGGAACTGCACTGAGACCCTGTCCAGCAAAGAAAATTACAGTTCAGCTTGCTTTTGGAATATTTAAACTTACACCAACTGTATGAGAATAGAACATGTTCCTTTTTCCACTCCACTACACAGCAGTCTTAAACATCTGGGGGGTATCTGCTAAAAGATGTTAGGCACTCACACCTATAGAAAACAGATTAAATTATATGAAATTATGTTACAGGTTATTTATCCCAGACCATTTCTGGTGCATTTCTCTCTTTGTCATGACTTTTTGTCCTTTAACTGGCAATGCTAAACATGTTTGGTTTTTTTTTTTCTTTACATTGCAGATACATGTACATGGCAATGTACAGCTTCAGATTTTAAAATTCTGCCTAAGCATAGAGGAAAAAAAATCTTTTTGCACTGTTAAGGATATATGTATTTAAGTAAAATAACATTATACTAAAGCCAAAAATGTTATTAGTAAATTAAACTCTGTATGTAAGAACTGGAAGCATATCTAAAGAAGCTGGTAAGACATTTTTTTCAAAATAACTGTGCTATAATATAATTATTTCCCTTCCAGTAAATGAAATACTAGTAATTATAATATACCTATAAAGCTTTATTTTCTGTAAATGCTCATACCTCAGGGTTTCTTTTTATGCTAGGAAGACTTGTTTTGTTATTATTTTAGCTAGAAATCATCAGGTTTTTTTACCTGGATTCATGACATAACCACAGTGACTGACAGGCTAGTCACAACTGGATGTGGCCACATGGGAGCCAGGATAACGTGTCACCACTAGCAAGTTTGCTTCCTAACAGACTGTGTGCGGCAGCATGTGTCCCAGCTCTGGCATAGTGCTGTGGCTCTTTCCCATCGCGTGCCGTGATACATCATATATACCTCCCAGCATGTGACAGACCATGACTGTGTCACACACTGGAAATGAAGATATACCCGAGGACTGCAGTGGTGTAGTACATTCAGTCTGGGCAGGGGCTATCGACAGAACTGCACATCACAAGAAATTCTGTAACACCACAGGAACAAGTTTTACATTAACACTGTTGTATAATTAGTGTTAATTTCAGCATAATAAATACTGAACACGTTACATATATCATAAAAGGTGATGAATATGCAAATAAGTGTAGTCCATCAAACTGAATTCCAGCTCTTATGAAAACATTGTAAGCAAGGGCAGGTAACAGCATCCTCTAATGCTAAAATTCTTCAATTTTTATATTATTTAGAGTCCATTTATAACTATTCAACATTTCTCAGAAATGTAAGGATTTTGCATAAAGCCTTCCTAAGTCATAAATCTGTCCCAGACTGACTTTTTAAAAACTCAGGCAAAATTACTCAGGCATTTATAATACAGCTGAGGAAGATAACAGTTGCCTCTACTCCCACATCCCAAAGATAAAAAAAAATGCTGACTTCATATGAAATGCCACCTTAATCTTACCTGGTTGAACAACGACTTGAAAGAAGCTTGTCCTTTCTGTCACAGCCATCTTTTTTCCATCTCCTTGAATAGGACAGTGTCAACATATCTCTGTTAAGATAGAGCAAAGAGCAAATACACAGACTGGACAAAAAGCCCAGAAGACTCTCTGAAGGCTACAGTTTAGAAGGCAGGAAGAGTAAAAGTGTCATTAAAAATCCGTAGCAGGGCTGGCTTGCATACTCCTGAGGAGTCTGCCAAAAAGGATTTATTTGAGGTAGGATGGAAAGATGGTGCAGAAGGAATTTAAAGCTTGAAGGACAAAAGCAGAGTATCCTCTATTCATTGTACAAATTCCCTTTGCAGCTTGTAATTTAACCCAACTTCCACCCTCTGTGCCAGCAATTATCTGTGAAACCTAAGAGTAAAGTGTCCTCAGTCCTCCTGGAACTGCTGCAGGTACAGAGTTATCCCCAACAGCAACATCTCAGCAATGCAGAGAGCACAGGCCTATGAGGGAGAGTCAGAGGTCCTCACGGTGTGCAGTGCTGGGCCCCTGAGGGTCTGAAAGTTTGGCTCTGGTATGGTGTTATTTTTTCAGTTTGTTCTTGAAAAAGCTGTAAGAAACCCATCAAATATGTTAAAAGAAGTTATTACATAAAACTCTAAACCAGTAGGAACTGTTAAGACTAAGGTTGCCTGTAAAATCTGTACCTTCTATGTTACAATATTAGAGTCAATGTAGGATTACACACTTACTGGAGATAACATATCATTAAATCTCTGCAATGTTCTGTCATAAAACATGGCTAGCAGCCATTCATCTTGCAGGGGCATTTTGAAAAAGTTACAACAGTAGAAGAATTTGGAAAATGTAGTTATGGGTACCATAGAAGTCTATGAGGAAATTAAAAATTTGTCTTCAGAGCAGGGTTTGATCAGTGCATGGCATCCACTGGGGGAGGAGGAAAGTGCACTGATCTCCCTGAGCAATGAATGAGGCACATGCCTTGAGCAAAAATAATGTATGATTTATGAGGTTGAGTGTAGTATCAGACTGCAAATGGAGAAGGGGCTAAATTAAGTGTTATCATAATTATGGAAGTTTCTAGCTTTTGAGTATTTGGTTTGCAGTCTAAATAACATTAGCTTTCAGTATTTGTGTGTAAAGTAGTACGCAACACTAAGCAAGCGTTTTGTTCAGCCATGTTTGTCAGTCTTAATAATCAGTTATGAATAACAGCAAAAAAGAGTTTCTGTTTGTATCATGTAAAAAAATTGGATAATCACAGCATCAGAGAATGGCAAGGGTTGGAAAGGACCTCAAGAGATCATCTAGTCCAACCCTCCTGCTAAAGCAGGTTCACCTGGAGCATGTTGCACAGGACATCATCCAGGCGGGCTTTGAATATTTCCAGAGAAGTCATAGCAAAGCTTTTTCAACATCTTACATGACTTAAATGACTTTGCACAAACAAGGCATAAGATGCACATTATACGGCGTATATAATTCCACCTCAGTTTTGGTTGTGCAAACTATCTGGCAAATATTTATTAATAGCTGATACTTTGTAGCATTCAGAATCTGTTTACAAACAATTAACTTACAAGGAAAAGGACGACCTTTGGAGATTCACTTGCAAAGAGTATTTTGGGAGGATCTAGCCTCTACAGGCACGGCTGGAACAGTCCCTTATGAAGTCCCACAAATGGAGACACTTGACAGAAGCAGTGTGTGAAGCAGAGAAAGGTAACTAGGAGGAAAGAGAAAAAAAAAAGTGCAAGTCAGTAAAGGCTAATGTGTTCTAAGACCCTTTTTTATAGCTATCAGCTCTAATATATCAGTGATCAAACAGCTGCAGCAGAAGGTTTGATGATTTGACAAACATCTACTTCAATAGGATATTGTTTTAGCTAGATTTCACACCAAAATGTTTTACATTCATTTCTGTGAAGATTCAAATAAACTGATTTAAAGGACTCTCTGTGGTGTCTTCATGGTACAAGCTTATCTCTTTTGATTCTCAGAATATTAATGAGCAGCTGCATATAATAAGCATTACCGAAATCAAGTTTGGAAGTGCTAGGCAGCATGAATAACTTTTTTGAGTTATTTGCTTGGGCTTTACAGATCAGCTTTTATTCACTGCAATCAATTGTCCAGTCAATGTGATCCATGTCCACTGTACAGAAAGGGGAAAGTATGAAGTGCTTTTATTGCAGTACACCTTATTGCTCCTATATTTGAATTTTATGGGAGGCTCAGCAGGAAGAGTTGGAAGCAAAGTACTCTGTAGTCAAAACACATTCCTCTAAATACTAGTGTACCTTTAAACCATACATGTCCAATTTTTGCAAAGCCAAGTAATCACTTAATCCCCTCCTCTGGACTAGTTTAGCACATGCTGTCTGATACCATCCTGTTGTTTGCAAAAATGAGTATGAATTAATATGAACACTAGCTGTATTCATTACAATTTTTGGGGTTTAAAGATTTATACACAAGCAGCACCAGTGAGAAATTCTATTATTCCAACAAATTGAAACTGAAATAAATCATAAGCTTCAACATAAGGAAGCAAACATAATTCACCCTACTGGTCATGTTATAGGAATAAAATCTTGGAATTAGATTATAATCCACAAAAGGTTTGTTCTACCCTGATTCATAGGAGAATGCTGTACAATGTATTTATGCTCTATTCTACAAGATTCAGAGCAAGCCAGTAAGTGTCTGTTCCATTTTGGTTTTACCATCACCAAAAATAAAGGCTTTGCAATCAGACCTTGGGGATATTATTTATAAAACTAATTAATTTTTAAGATTAGTCCTTGTCTGTGCATAAATAGCTTTTTTTTTTTTTTTTTTTAAGAAACGAAAAGCCAAAATCTAAACTATTCCAATAACTACTTGTCCAACAGTTACACCTACATACGTGGTGGAGATCAGGTTGTGTCTATGCTTAAAGAACTACAATATCCCAATTGTCTGCCCAAACCAGTCATTAGCTGCCCTATGACTGTAAACCAGAGACTACTGAGAAACTGATACCCAGGTACTTTACAGCATACAGAAGTATTTAAAACATAAAAGAAAGAAAATAGAACTAAATACAGCTCAAGTCTTGCAAGTCTGAGAATAACTTCAAAGTATGTGGAAGTTCCCACTAAGAAAATCAGAAAGTACATCATCAAGATGTGGAAAAGGAGAAAAAAGGGGAAGTATTGTATGGGGAAGGAGAGGAGTAGTAAAAAAAAAAAAAGGACAAGGAACTGTGGCAAATTCCTGATGCTGAAAATAGATCCCCTATCTTTGTGACTTTTTTAGTACTACATTACATTATATGCTTACTACATTGCTGATTACATGCTTCTTCCCATCTGCAGAAACAGTATCATTTCATTATGGGGTTGGACTAGATGACCTCTAGGGGTCCCTTCCAACCCAAAACATTCTATGATTCTATGATTCTATGATTATGGGGCTGGCGCAACCCAGCCTTTGCCATGTGCCTTTGTCAACTCCCATCAATGGTTTTCAGCGGATTAATGGGTTTCTATTCTTATGTGCTTAGTAAATGCAGTAAATGGGTGTTTAGAAAAGCTTTGAGTAGTATTTTAGAGCAATAGTCATTGTTATTTAAGACTAGTGATTTTATGTCAATTTTATATTTGATCCACTGTCACTTTTCTCTCTTAAGTTATTATTAACATTATCATGCTTTATTGCTATCATGTCTGTGAGCTCTGGACATCTCAGGGCCTGTGGAAAGGTAGTCTTTACTACAGATATTGTAGCAAATCAGATGCTATGGATTATCACATATAAAACTATAGGTGGAGTTCAGCTGCTTAAAAAAAACCCCAAAACAACACCACAAAAAACCTCACAAAACCCAACAACACCCCAAGCCCCAAAATAACTGGAGTTCAAAAATTAGAAAAAGTAAAAAATTAAACAGTGGATGAAAACACTTGAAAGAAAAAGAATTCACATGTAAGGAGTTTTGTTAGCTATTATAAGAATTAAAAAGACGTTTCTCTGCTCGAGAGCAGATGACATGAAAAGCAATGAATAATTTATGTCTGACAGCAAAGGTATTTCTACTCATTAGCAATGGAAGTATTTTTTGGTGGTCATAATTTATTTACAAGTACAGCACTGTAGAAATAGAAAAGATGTATACATGCAAAAATAATTTTTTTATGGAACAGGTGGGAAAAATAGCTTTAGAAAGCTTGTTTTGTTTTTTCTTCTCACAGCTAAAAATATAAGAATTTAACTGTAGTGCATATACAAGAAAAACTAAGCAAAATTAAAACCACAGTTCAGTGGTATGGATGTCAAAAAAAGGGGGGGGATGTTACCTATTCATCTTTTCTTTCACAAATCAAATGGAAAAAGAATTCTTACTGGTTTTCCTCAACATGAAGTCTTGTTCATGTTTTTGTGACAATGTTCTGTCACTTATGCAACATCCAACGTTCATTTCAATGAAGTAAATGGGATTGAGGAGCCACCGCAGAATAAAATTTTACCTGGCATTCATGAAAGAGGCCTTAATTCAGATGTAGCCAGTCTAACATGATGATTCACATTTCTTGTCCTTTGATGAACCATTAAAGATTGCTGGGAAAATCAAAACCAGGTTGTAAATACTGAGCAATCAAGAGAAAATGAGAACTTCCTAACTTCATTGCAGGTCAGTCAACCCTGGACACCAGCAAAGTGTCTGCAGATTGCTCAGTGCTCCAGAGCTCTCCTGAAATAGTTATTGCCACTTGCTTTTGTTATTAAAATATCAGCATCAGACTTCAAGCATCTTAAATATATTTCACACTCAGTTAAGAGCTTGGTGATTTAGATAATGTTTTAAAGACCATTAAAGGTTCCTAGTTTTTCTCTTCAGTGCCTCAGCTTTAAAGATATAGAGTGGCTTGAGAATATTTAAGCACTTATGAGTATCTTAGGGCTTTCAAAAAATACTAATTAGAATACAGCTAACAAAACTATTTTAGGTTTCGCTCTTAAGCAGGTCCTTTTCTCATAGTGTCATAAATCTGGCCTAAAAGCATGTTGAACACACAAAGCTTTGACGGCTCAGAATTTAATCAGAGAATGGACTTCTTATGGAGAGATTGCTAAGTGCATCTGACATAATTTCCAATTTTTCTCCCTGCATTAACTTTAGACTGGCTTTGTATTTGTAAAGCCCCAGCTTCTCTTTGAACAAATTTTGTAAAATTTCAAGACAACTGGTCAAGTGCCCAAAAAAATGTTAATTAACAATTTTTTTTCCATTTTGAAATTTTCAATCTGTGATGGACTTGTTTACTTTGTTTATAGCAGAAAAGCTGCGATCCAGAATTGTGCTTTAACTTCACTGTAATATTTAAATGCAGAGTAACCCAAATCAAGCATGCAAGCAAATTTCAGTGAAACCCTGGTTTTAGTTCACTACGCACCAGGAAAGGTCTCTGAATGTTCCTTTGGTGGTAGTGGGCATGGGAAGTACTGGGAGAAGGGATTTTTCTTCTCAAATATGGAGTGCCACTTTTCATGTAATACCAGGATGTGCACGAAAGATGGATGGACTGTGAAAAACATTCCTACTGTTTCTTTTCCTTCCTTGTCCAAAATGCCATTAAAAATACAAAGATAGTTTCCCCGTGTAAAGCTGAAGACAGGTGGAAAAAAATAAAGCACTACTTCTATCCTGGAACTGTACTACATATGTGTACATGATATTCACACACAGGGGTCAAATCAGTATCATTAAGAATAGAATGAAACATCCTGTATTTACCACTTAACTGAAACCTCAGTAAAAAATACCACATTACACACAGTTTGCAATAAAGTACCTCTTCCATTGAAACAGCAATGTAATGCCATCCATTCTGAGGACTACTCCGCTGTCAGGGGATACATGCAGTTAGGGTAGAAAAGCAAAGCTTTTCTATCATACTATGCATGGAATCATTTGAGCCATGAAACCAAAACAGAAATTTGTAACTGAATTATAATGTGCCTGGAATTTCTTTCATGGAATAGCACTCACTAAAAGCAATAAAGAAAGAAGTAAAACCTAAAACTGGCTGCATGTGTATAGGAGAAAACTTTCAATTGGATTCAGTATCAATAATAATAATAATGATGATAATAGTAACAATAATGCAATTTTTGTGTGTTCAAATGCACCTTGCTACTCAATTAATGATAGGAAATAGCACAATAGTCCTCCTGCTCCTCTCCAATGGAAAACTGCTTCTTAGATCTAAATACTTTTCCAGAAAACCAAATTACTACAGAATACTGCATTTTACAAATTATCACATTATCTATTTATTTTACTCATATTTTTGTTATTAATGCTATTTTTAAAAAAAACCCTTTTGCTTCTTAGCGAACAAGTAGAAGAGAAACACACTTTGTTATGAGTAATTCTATTTCAAAATGAAAATACTTTGCTGTTTCCACTTATCATTTTTCTCTTGTAATTTCAGCTAATACACCTCCTCATTACCACGTCTTTCACTCGTAGTACCAAAGTGTAATAATTTCTCCTAATAATTCTTGACTATAATTATATTTTATCACAAGATAATGTTAACGTAAGGAATGCAACCTCCTTTAATAACCATTTCCAACAATTACAATTGTAGGCTTTAAGAATACTAAAACACATGCTTTATTCCCACAGAAATGAACAGGATTTAAACCTCCTAAACAAGGACCAATTTAAAACATGCATTAAAAACACTCCAAAACTGGAGCACACCGCAGTTCAAACTGTGTGTTGAGTCTAAAGAGTAAGCAGGCTAAATAGCACAGGAACGTAGCTTAATGTCAGCCCTGGAACTCGGTGACAGTATTCAAATATTCATACAGACCTGCTAATTCAGGAACATACCTGTGCGCCCTGCACACTTCAGCCCGATGGGGGTCCCATTACTTACCCCTTCTCCTTCTCTGAAGTTGACTCCCGGAGGGAAGCACACACCCCGTGTTTTGCACAGAGTCATTTAAGATCTTTCATATTTATTTCTTTAAAGCACAATTTCTTTCCTATTAGAAGACACTGCTATTTCTCCTGATAATACGGGGGTTTAGTACTCTGTGTAATTTCTTGCAATTCCTATAAACAGTACCTATTGTTGATTTAATCCAGAAGATGACATCATAGCTTCCAGAAAATGTAAGTAGCAAGCAATAGTTCAACATGCACTAAAAACAGGCTAGGATGTTGACATTAATATTAAATCATACGAAATATACTTGAGAGAAACAGTTAAACATTTAGCAAAACAATATCAAGTAGTTGTTTCTTATTCTTTTTGTAGTAAAAGTAAAAGATGAGATAAAGACAGACTCCTGAAGGACTTGAGATTTTACCTAATAGCTCCATTTTTTCAATACCACGTCATGTATTAAAAACCAAGCACAGTGCACAAGCTTACCTAGCACTCCCACCAAAAAGTACAGTTCTTCTGAACTTTCCACTCAAGGAACAAGACAAAAAAAAAGAAAAAAACAGCTACACCATCTGTTCCTGTAACATGCTTTTTTTCACAGACTATAGTCAAGGCTGAACCTTTTTACAGGAAATCTGTATTTAGTAGAACTTGCCATCACCCCAGATACGTTCACCGTGAAATGTGAACTGTTATGGTCATAAATACATTGCTCCTACCATTACAGAAAAACATTTTAACTTAAAAGTAACAAACAAAATGTAAATGATCTCATAGCATCAGGGATCATACTCTGAATACTCCTGTGGTCCCTTTGTGTCCTGCAGTAAGAGTAGGGTGAAAGCACACTGAAGACCCAGTGTGAATTGCAGCACAGCTATTTTCTCTATTGCCTCAGTTCCTTTGCAGGGCACACACATGGATGCACGTTAAAATGCCAAAAAGGTTGACTGTTCTTGCAAACTACCAAAACTCAGGAGAAATTCCTGTAAGATGTAGGACGTCCAAAGAACCTCAATTCTTCTGCTTCTAAACTGATACAAGCATGATTCAATTTATGGTTTTCGGGCTCATTACCTACCCTAAAAAATCAGGTTCATTAATGTATTACTGTTCATTAAAGGTATAGAGGTGTTAAATGGAGGGAAAAAATACTGTTGGATCATATGGAAATGAATATGCATTCTGGCATACATAGGCAACAGCTGGCAGGTGCCTCCTAGGTCCCGTCTGCTCATTTGGTTACTAAGCCCAGCTCAGGAAATGGCTTTTTAGCAGCATCTCCCCTCTCAGGGTAGCACCACCCAGCCTCTTTCTCAGGACATCCTTCTTGGGGGTTAGTAAGGGAATGAGGGTTTATAGTCATGCCTATGGATTTTAACATTTTTTCTTAATCCTCTAGTGCTTCTTGTCTGGCAGCTCTCCTAAAGCTTCCCATATTTCTCTGCTGGCAAGGCCTTGCAGCCGTAACCCCTCTCACTGCCACAGTCCTCAGCGATCCCTTAGGTTTGGTTCCTCTGGTAGGCACTCCCATTTGCAGGCAGCTCTTACCATGGCACACTGTCTGTTCTGGGAGACTGTCCCACCGCCGTCCTCTTCCCACCTCCACAGACCTCAGCTACACAGCTTAGAATCATAGAACAGCCCACGTTGGAAGGGACCTCGAAAGACCATCTGGTCCAACCTTCTGTGGAAAACACAGCCTACAAGAGATCATCTAGCATGCTGATGAGATTACCTAGCACCTAGACAGCTTCGTTGTCTTCAATCCAGCAGTCAGCACATGCAGTGGGCACAGACTGGCCCTCAAAGGGCCACCCTGCCACACATGGATGCTTCATTCACAAGTTTAAGCTTAAACTCTGTGCAAGCTGTCTCTCCTCCTCCTGACCCCATAATACATCTTAATGTCCTTTAGAACTACAGGGTCTGTTCCAATTTGGTCAGCATTTTTAAAGTTTTTTAGTCAAATTAACATCTTCCCTGAACGTTTCATTAACCTACAAATCAAGCTCTCCTTGCTGTTTGATGACAGCTGCTACTTCTGTTTCCACTGAATTCCTTTGGTACAGTGCTTTGGCTCTACCACGCTCCCTGGTTCTCATTAGTTTTCGCACTGGGGACATCTCCAGCTCACAGTGCCATCACCGTTGCTCCTTACACCTCATTTTTTTTTTTTTTTTCCCCAAGACAGCTGCTGTTCCAGTCTTCTTGTTAGTGGCAGAGTTTTCTGTCTTGGGGCTTTTATTCGTTTACCTCTTGTTCAGTTTCTTGTAGTAGGAGAGTCATAAAGCATCTTCTTTGTCCTTCTCAGCAGCCTCACCATATGTTTTTGAATCCTCCAGACATCTTCCAGTTTGTGCATGCTGGATGAGAAGTTCTGAAATGATAGTACAGGTCCCAGACTGCGTATGTCTGCCTTCATCCCTTTCTTCCTTTTGTTACTTTTTTTTTCTTTTTTTTTTTTTTTTTAGCAAGAACCTAGTGCTCCAGTATGCTCTTATGTTTCCAGTTCAGTTCTAGATATTGGATAAATTCATTTACCCATGAATACAATGGAAATTGCTCAGGAGATGTCTGAGTATTACAGTGATAGATACACTGCTATACAAGGGTTGAGTGTCTCCCTACAGATCAAGGGGAAGAGGCCTCACAAGTAAGAGAGAGTTTGGCGCTTTTTTTGCAGAATGTCTGAACACTTATGGTTACGACATCCCGCTCCATCAGGCCTTCTTTGAAGGCTCTTCCTTATTTGATCATAATTGAATAATGAGGTTTCTCCAATTGCCTCTTCTGGAGCTTCAGATTTGGTAGGATGAAAACAGATCCTCATATTTAGGGCCCCTGAGAACTCACATTCCTTACTATTATTCTGTTTCAACCTGGCCCTAAAACACTTAGGCAGGCTTTTTTGCAGATGATTACTCCATTTTTGACAGTCTCCTGTTATGTACGTAAATTGACATCAGTGAAAGTATTTTTATTTGGATATTGAGATTCCTGGGAGAATGGACAGATAAGTCAGCTAGGACATGCTAATTCATGGCTGTGAATTCTCTGCAAATTTTACTTTTTTACACCAGTCAAAAAGATGCCCTACTTATTTGCAGTTTGTCCAATGCAGAAATTATAAGATGTATACTCATTAAGATAAAATGAATTTACTTATTGGGATATTAAGCTGACTTGCATGGAGGAAAATCTTTACCTACTCTTCAACGTCAAGTAAAAAGAATACACACTTTGTTGAATACGTACAAAGTTTTGTTTTGTTTTAAACCCTTGTAATGACTATCCAGTTAATGGATAATTCTTCCACAGTAAGTGAAAGCTACATGAAATAAACTACATGAAATTACTGGAGTGCTTTAGTTTGATATCTTGTCACCTCATGGCTGCAAAATCCATTTTAAAAAGCTGCTCATTACACTCAGAAACATTACCTCCTGCACATCAGGAAACATCACTATACCAATGACATCTTCCCACACCAATCTGCTAATTACAAGAAAAACAGCAAGACTGAAATATTTCTCTAGTATCTGCAAAAATCCTCAATTGTCATCGACATGAGAATGAGACAGTAAAAGCTGTCTGATAACCTTTAATACATCTCTTAGGCCGCTGATAGGCTTTCACGCTAATAACCACTTAAGCATTTTGAAACTGCTTCTGAAACTCCTTCCACTTTTTCAATCAATCAATTACCACTAAGCAGTGATTGCTGTAGCCCTACATAGCTAATTATCTTCTATTTGTGGCTCTTTAAGATTAAACTTTTAAAACCACAATTTGTTAGACTGATTATATGATAGTGAACTTATTAATATTGCTAAAATGAACGTTTGTCCACATTAATTCTGTTGCAGAAAACAAATAAGCAAGCAAAACCCAACACTCTTCCAAGCAGATACACTCATTAACTCTAATCCTTTAGTTTGATTGCAATAATTTCCTTCAGTGATTAGCAATACAACCCGTCAGTAAGGCAGCATGTCATGCCTAGAAGCTAACTGTTAGCCAAATGTGGTAGTCACCACAAAACATGTAAACTAGCATGAGCAACTAGTAATGGCATGAATGAGATACCACAACTTTTCCTTCTGGATGAAAGGCAGATTCTCCTGGCTCTATTCAGTGATTAAATGATGTCCTGACTAGTGGATGGTGGTTCAGTTTGCCCTCATTGAGACTAGCCAGCAAGCTTGGTTCTAGCAAAAAGATGTGAAATCTCTGACTTCACCACACTTTTTTCTTCTCACGTTCTCTTCTACCTGACCATGAATCACTACAAGACATATTGACTCTGGATTTATCCTGAATTTATTTAAGTTCTGGATTCATCGTCTTTGAATACAGAACGTGAATGAGCTGTGAAAAAGCATGCAATCCGTGCCAGAATCTGCATGTGCATACAAGGACAAAATAGAAAAAAAGCTCATGCTAGAGAAATGAACTTAGGGATAAGTTCTTCACAATGGAGTATGAGGATGTGAGGGGAAAGAGGGGAGAAGATGAGGCAGCAAGAAGGGATAAAAGCAATTACCTCTGAAGTCATCCAGCAACAGCCAGGAGAGTAATTACAGCGAGACACAGGAAGCTAAGAAAAACAGGAATGAAGAAGCTGCAGAAGGAAGGTACTGGAAGGGGCTCATCAGCACCAGAACCACGGGGTCAGGCTGCCTTGGCAGAGAGAGTATCTGTCACCAGAAAATACAAGCCTTTGAGGAGACAGCATAGAAGATGTGGACACTGAAAAAAGTTGAAAAAAATAAACATGGATTCCCAAGGCACAACAGATTAATGTGATTGTTATTTACAAGGGGAAAATGAGTTGATTCCCAGGAGAACAGATCCAGGACAGCTTTACAACGCGAAGTCCAAAAGCTTTACTATGTGAGAATATACTGGAAATATACTTGAATAAAAATTTCTGAGAAAATGAAGAACTGAATCAAAGAAACCTGGTCTTGAGGCACTAGGAAAAACAAGCACAAAACTAAGCTACCTGGGAAAGGACCCTTTCAAGGACATGTAACCTTCTAGTGCTATGGTTGGTAGCAACAGCAATGGTTTACATGAATGCTAAAATCCTTTGGCTGCAAATGAAAGTGTAAACTGTGACTGCCAGAACGATAACGCAGGATGAGATCTGCAAAACACGAAGAAGGTATTTCTAACAGCAATTTTTCTAGTTTTTTTTTTCAAGAGTTTGGGAGAAGGCGTTCACTTCCAGTTTGGTTTTTATTTAACTATAGTGAAAAAAGGCTTTTAAGATGTTGGAGGGGGGGAGGGTGTCAAATAGAGAGAGAGAATAAGCCGGGAAAACTAATACTATTTTTGGAATGGAAAGTCCTGCAGAGACAATACTAAAAATTTCTTTGGGTTTGTGGTGTATGTCATAAAAGTGAGGTCAAGTGAAACAAATGATCATGTGCTGATGATCAGAAAAGATCCCCTAGAGCTAACATGGCACTGATTTATTTAAAATTACTGTAAGAAAATTACGTACCCATAACAGACTTCAATTCTCAGGTCGTTCACACTGACAGGATACCTCTGCTGAACAAAATATTGTGAAGATCAAATTGATTTTTGCTAGGTATGATACAACTGACATGCATCTGTGGAACCTAGACAGTGGAGCACAGGCTGCCTGCAGTAAAGTCTGGGTTTAGATGTACAAGCACATAGTTCTCGTTATTTCTAATTGACCACTTGTAGTTAAAAAGGGATTAGAATACGGAAGTTCTTAATGACAAAAGAACAGTGAATTTGATCCTTGATACTTTACCCTGCAAATTGCAGAACAGTAATAAGAAAGCAAAAATGCTGTGTCATTTTCAGATATTACATGCAAGTAAACCTCAGACTTACAAAATCTGTATTGATGTAATTTGTGGCTGAAGAAATTAAGGATTTGCAACAGCATATACGGATAGAGAATGGTAAAGGTGAAAGCAACAGGATTTAGAGTTTCAAAAGATGCTGTGAGTCTGTGAACGTGATCCCTGGTTCCAAACAGTAACTTTGTCCAGAGCTCTCCCTAGAGGTGGGGACTGTCACCCAGAAGGGTGTGCATTCATGAATACTTAAACCATACTTTTTCTGCTTCCAGAGAGACAGAGATAAGATAGGAGTTTGTAATTTTGCCTGAAATTTTTAAAACAGACTGAGCAAGCGGACTTTCACTCTAGAACTGCAGTACTGACACTTTAAGGGGGATTTACAGATCAGAATGTCTCTACGAGGTACTTCCAAAACTGACTGAGTATTGCTGGAAAGCTACTCAATAGATTGGCTACATGTATTTGGAACTGCATGTTATAACAATTTGTGAAGAATTTTTATTATTAAGAATTGAATGGAACTGTGATAAATGCATTAAATTTCTATTGCTACTTAAGTATTACAACTTGACAGAGTAAGACTTTGTGATGGTAAACAGGTGCCACTTTGATATTGCCCCTACTACAAATTAAAATTTAATTTTAAACAGCAGAGGCATATTGTGTTGCCGTCGTGGGCTATTATGAAAATACACACACCCCCGACTCACAGCTACACAGCTCTTCCTCAGAGTTCTGATTCTGGAACAAGCACAGCCTTTGTAAGGTAACACTGAGCAAGCAACTGCTACAAGTGATGCAAGTGCTGTGCACTGAGATATCAACTGCATCAATTAAGTTGGTTTAAAACAACGGAATTTTTAAGGATCCTCATACAAAATTTATTTAATCTAACTTCTCCTATGTATTGCTGCCTTCCAAGGCAAATGCAGCATTATTGTCATTCTGTCATTCATACCTACAGCTTCAATGAAGAAACCTTGTGAATTTTGTAATTTGGTAGTAGTACCTTAGCAATTTTATTTCCAGCAGAAATTCTAGATTGAGATTGTCCTGCTTTTCATGATGAAGATTTTCATTTTTTAATTTTCTTGGTTTGTTTCTAGAGTATTTAAGGCTATGATGACAGTGCCTATACATTTCCCTAAAGGTTTGGCTTGAAACATTTTGTATTCCATCTCTATTGAAATGATTTACTGTCAGGATCAAAAAATTCACAGCCCCAATCTGGAGCTGCAGCCTAATAATTCTTTCACACAGAAAATGTAATGTCTCTCTGCTTATATCCAACGTGGTGCTCAAAATACTTTCAAGGTGATTTATATACATAATATACATCAATATATGGAATATGTCTCTTTAATTTAATTTCTTGTGAAACAATATCCTCTTGTAAATATTTTAATTTTGAGAACATTTTAGTTGGTTCAACAGAAGTTAAGACATGATTTAACACTGGTCTACATGTTTCTCCTGTAAACACTACTGCACTGATTTATCTTGAAATTCTGAATGCCTGTTACAGCTTGGGTTATTGCAATGCTTTTTCTAGGGCTCTTGGTATGAAACCATTGTTGATGGACTATATTTGGACAGCTCTTACTGTATTATTTTAAGATGATTCAACTGCCAATTTTTAGACTGTCAAAGTGTTAGGCTTTATTGCATATTGTTAAAGAGAGTCTCTTAGAGCAGTGATTTTTTTTTTTAACTGTCTCCCACTTTTATACATTCTTACATTAATTTGCTAGTGGAGTAATAATCCACACTATTTTTCATGTTGTTGTTATGAAAAATACTTTAAAATAATGTTGACTTAAAGAGCTGTCAAATTACTGAGTTCATAGCTGGTCAGAATATAGATTGGCTTTTCTAATGTGCTGTAGCTGATACTTCATTACTTGATGAAATGCAAATAGAACCAGCAAAATAGGCAGCCAAGGTTTATTATTTCATGTTGAAATTTCTCCCAGCCCTGCAAAAATCAACAGAGACACTGCTATTGATATGAATTTCACTGGGACAAACATTGTTCTCCTAGGAAGTAACTGTGATGAATACTTGGGTATCTTGTATTCATCTTTTTCTCACTCTATATTTCACACTGCGTAAAACTTTGCTAAAGAAATCTCCATCCTTCCAGCAGTAAAGAACTAAGTAAAATATTCTTTGAAGTCCATTCCTCCTATCAATGCCTCTGTGATCATGAAAGAGGTTGGGGACTACCCAAAAAGGCAGGACTACAGAATGTGCTTTTCACCTTCCCCATCATAAACACAGTTGGATTCAGTCTGCTTAGGAAGTGCACAGACAGGATTGCAGCAGCAGAAAGGATAAAACCATTGCTCTTTGCCTTCGAAGGGGGAATAACCTTGTGGGCAATAACATAACTAAGCAGAAGCATTTGAGATGCTGTCATGGGTAACAGGAGGAAAAGGCAGGGTTCTTTGGCATAAATGAATCAGAAGGATTTTTGCATAGATAAGATGCCCAGTAAGGAAGAAGCTAGACCTAACATAGATGTATTCCAAAAACTGCAAGTTCTTGGGAAGGAAAACTCTCTAGCAGTGCCGTCGGTTTAGGTCACATAGATGGAAGGAGCTTGTGGGTTTCTGTGACTTGTGCTCATGGACACACAATGGATAACTTCTTTACAAGTCAGAATTCTGCTGCACCAGATTAAAGACATGATACAACTTGTCAAATCCTATGGGATGATGGCAAGGTCAGGGCAAGTAATGTTTTTTATTAAATATCTACCAATATAAGGACAATAACAGTGTGTGGAAAAAATAAGTCACTGTTAGAAGTCAATTTTAACTACATTATGAAAATGTATTCTTTTGAAATAAATAATTATACTTGAGATTGGCCTCAAAGTCTGTCAGAAGATTATGTTGGCCAAAACATTACAATGCAGATTTATTTTTTCTCTAAAGAAACAGTACTTTTTTTTTTTCCTTCCCATGTCACCTTCCTTCTCTGGGAATCTCTCTCTCTCTAATTGGAACATTTCCAATTAATATATGATTTCTTCAGGCCAAAATATTTTCAAAATGAATGCATAAAGTTAGGCATTTAAATCTATATTTATAAATCCAAACAAAAAAACCCCTTGACTTCAAAAGGAGCTGAAAATGCATATTTGCAGTTCCCTTTATTTCCAGAAATGGGTCTTCTTTTCAGTCAGGCACATACCTGTGATTTAGAAGCTCAAATTTAGGTACTGACAAGGCATCATTTGACACACCACAGCTTTCTTCAGTGAATATGCAACCTGAACCACAAATAAAACTGCTGTCTTGATTCATGGTAAAATAGGTTAATTTGCCAAGAGATACTACAGCTATTCTTCTGTTCTGATAGAATCAGAAGTATGTAACTTTTAGCAAAGTTGGAGAATACACTGGCATGAAAACAGTTCTTGCTACAGGCAAAATAATTTCACTTTTGGCAGGTTTACAGAAAAGCAAGTCAGTTACATTTTCACCTCAGGTGGTTTGTGGTATCAAAAAGGCAGTTCTTGCAGATGGAAAACTGTCATTACATGAGGACAAGCTGTTTGCTGGGGGAAATGGAAATATTTTGCTCTCCGTCAAACCTGTGAACATTGGAGAGAAAATCTGTTTTCATATAGGAATACTCAAAACAGAAGCTGCTAGTTTAATGGAGTTCTACTTGACTGACAGAGTGGCTCACCAGACTGGTGACTGGTCAACTTGTGCTTCAGTTATTACACAAAGTTACCATAATATTTCAGCAAGGAGTTGCATATACAAGAAAACAGTAGTGTGGACCTAAATAGAGATTCTTTCAGACAGCCTCAAACAGATCTGGTGCATGCCTCTAGAGATGCTGAGTCACCAGGTCAAAGACCCCACACCACACCTCCCACGGGAAATGCACCAGTTGACCACTCAGGATACTCTGCAGTACTTCATTCCTGCTGTAAACTGCCCGTCATTAATGACCACTGATGTAGAAAGAACTATAAAGAGGGCATACAAACAGGTGGAGAATAATGTGCCGCTCATTAGCTTTCCCCAGGCTTTCCACATGGATGCAAAGCTTCAAAGCAAGGGTGGGGAAATACTTTCTGTTGCCACTGCATGTCACCTATGTGTTTAATCAGTTGGAATCAATGAGTAGAGGGTGGAAAGCAGTAGAAGCAGAAAGTCTTCAGTGGTGGATCTGAGGGTGCCTTTGGAAGGACTCACTAATACTGCCTTTAACAGGGCAGAGTCCTCAGATCCAAGATTTACACAGATGAAGGTTGCAAACCCCAGAATTTTAGCACAGTTGTATATAAATCAGACAATTTATCACGGGAAATTGATCCAATAGGAAATCTTCAACTTCTCAGCAAAAAGTCAGACTTAAAGCTAAATAAAATACAAGATATGTAGCCCAGCAGAACAGACAATTAAAAGGGATTTATTTACATTGGACTGACCCAGTATTTCTGAAATTTTTCAAAATTTGGGAGTGCCTACCATATCAGCTTAATTCAGTTTTACTCTTTGCTCCCAGGCCCTGGTCTTAACATCATCCACACTCTCCGCAGTCCCATCTGTGACAAAACCCACAGAGCAATTTGTTTATGCAGGTGTGGTAGGGATAAGCCTCTGTGCCTGCCACGCTGAACAGCTCTCCAATGCTATCCCAATAATCCCTACATTCCTGTATGTCCACACACATCTTCCTGCACCAGCAAGTGAAACATACCTTGACAAAGCTATAAGATCACTTTTGCTGATGCACAGCAGCATGCTCATTATTTTACATGATGGACTAAATTGCCAAAAAGCAAATTAAATTGACCTTCCGTGAGGCACTGGCACAGGCCCATAGGATCTTACAGGAAGACCAGTGCACTCCCAGGAGCTAGGCTGGAAGCACAGTGGCCTCTGCAAGCCACCACAGGCTGCCTGACAATGGCAGTTGAGATTTATAAATTCTACAGGTATATCAGCCGGAAAAGGATGGTTA
Organism: Gorsachius magnificus; assembly: GCA_034008185.1. Lineage (NCBI taxonomy): Eukaryota > Metazoa > Chordata > Aves > Pelecaniformes > Ardeidae > Gorsachius > Gorsachius magnificus. Next base: position 35,072,533 of record CM067089.1, on the reverse strand, counting down.
AAGAAAGCATAGCCCTGCTGATGAGCGAGACTGGCAAGCTGGTAACAGCAGATGAGGAGAAGGCTGAGGTACTCAACAACTTTTTTGCCTCAGTCTTCACTAGGAACCTCTCTCCTCACCCCACCCGAGTTGATGGATGGCATGAGGGGGACCGGGAGGGCAAAACCCCTCCCACTGTAGGAGAAGATCAGGTTTGTGACCACCTGAGGAACCTGAACGCACATAAGTCCACGGGACCTGATGAGATGCATCCCAGAGTCCTGAGGGAATTGGCCGATGTAGTCGCCAAGCCACTCTCCATGATATTTGAAAAGTCATGGCAGTCAGGTGAAGTCCCTGGTGACTGGAAGAAGGGAAACATTGTGCCCATTTTCAAAAAGGGTAGAAAGGAAGACCCTGGGAACTACCGACCTGTCAGCCTCACCTCTGTGCCTGGGAAGATCATGGAACAGATCCTCCTAGAAGCTATGCTAAGGCACATGGAGGCCAGGGAGATAAGTCGAGATAGCCAGCATGGCTTCACCAAGGGCAAGTCCTGCCTGACGAACCTAGTGACGTTCTATGATGGTGTGACAGCATCAGTGGACAAGGGAAAACCAATGGATGTCATCTATCTGGACTTCTGCAAAGCCTTTGACACGGTCCCCCACAACATCCTTCTCTCTAAATTGGAGAGCTATGGATTTGATGGGTGGACTGTTCGGTGGATAAGCAACTGGCTGGATGGCCGCATCCAGAGGGTAGTGGTCAATGGCTCAATGTCCAGATGGAGACCGGTGACGAGTGGTGTCCCTCAGGGGTCCGTACTGGGACCGGTGCTGTTTAATATATTCATCAATGACTTAGACAGCGAGATCGAGTGCACCCTCAGCAAGTTTGCGGATGACACCAAACTGAGTGGTGCGGTTGACACACCAGAAGGACGGGATGTCATCCAGAGAGACCTGGACAGGCTGGAGAGGTGGGCCTGTGTGAACCTCATGAGGTTCAACAAGGCCAAGTGCAAGGTCCTGCACCTAGGTCGGGGTAACCCCCAGTATCAGTACAGGCTGGGGGAAGAAAGGATGGAGAGCAGCCCTGCCGAGAGGGACTTGGGTGTGCTGGTAGATGAAAAGCTGGACATGTGCCGGCAAAGTGCGCTGGTGGCCCAGAAGGCCAACCGTACCCTGGGCTGCATCAGGAGCAGCGTGGCCAGCAGGTCGAGGGAGGTGATTCTGCCCCTCTACTCTGCTCCGGTGAGACCTCACCTGGAGTACTGCGTCCAGCTCTGGAGCCCTCAGCACAAGAAGGACATGGAACTGTTGGAGCGGGTCCAGAGGAGGGCTACAAAAATGATCCGAGGGCTGGAGCACCTCTCTTATGAGGACAGGCTGAGGGAGTTGGGCTTGTTCAGCCTGGAGAAGAGAAGGCTGCAGGGAGACCTGATTGCGGCCTTTCAGTACCTAAAGGGGGCCTATAGGAAAGATGGGGACAATCCTTTTAGTAGGGCCAGCTGTGACAGGACAAGGGGTAATGGTTTTAAACTAAACCAGGGTAGGTTTAGACTGGATATAAGGAGGAAATTCTTTACAACGAGGGTGGTGAAACACTGGAACGGGTTGCCCAGAGAGGTGGTGGAGGCCCCATCCCTGGAAACATTCAAGGCCAGGTTGGATGGGGCTCTGAGCAACCTGATCTAGTTAGTGGTGTCCCTGCTCCCTGCAGGGGGGTTGGACTAGATGACCTCTAGGGGTCCCTTCCAACCCAAAACATTCTATGATTCTATGATAAAGCTCAGAGAGTGTACCTTCAGGCATTCACTGCACACAGAAAACATGACTCCACAACATCATGCTGCACCAGGTAAATGTTGTACCGTTTAGGAGAGAGGGTGGGTAAAGCAGTCTGGCATCTACCACAGCTGCTTCATCTGCTTTTGCCTGATTCAGGTTGAGGACAGTATAGGAAACAGGTGCCTCTGATGAGATCTCCCAAAAAAACCACTCACCATAGGGAACAAGACAAAGTTTAAGCCTTCTGGTCAGGTTTCTGTCACCCTTGCTGCAAAGGAAATGTGTCTGTGCAACTCAGACATGACAGAAAACGGCACTGCAGAGGGAAGAGCCACCTCTGTTACCATCAGTCTCCAACAGCCACTCCAACTGATGGTATAGCAATGCATAGAGTACATTTCCAATTAACAACCAGCTACCTTACAGCTTGTATCACCATCCACTGAGCACACAACAAGCATCTGCAGCAGAAACACCAGGGTGAACAAATCTCACAGTAGATACTACCCAGTGAGGTATCCATTTATTCCCCTGCATGCAGGCGCAACACTTCCAGCATGAAAGAAACACTCAAAGCATAAGAAAAATCAATAAGATAGGGAACTAGATAGCTCTAATTGATGTAGTATTAATGTATTTCACATAAAGAAATTTGATGATAGGAAGATAATCAGGGAGACAAGGAAATGCAAAGAAAAAATAAAAAGGAAAAACTGAGCAGGCTGTGATGGTTAAGAGAGATTAGAATTTAATCAAATTAGCAAACATCCCAGCGAACGAGTAATATAAAACCATATAAACCCATAGGCCTTGATGAGAAGAATTTAGCTTTGGGTTTATATTACCCTTATGCCAACCAGGATGGGGTGACTGATCATGACACTGGGATGGGAAGGAGAGGCTCAGTGTTTAGGCACTAGCAGAAATTGCTTCAAGAAACAGCAGCTAAGGGAGCTCGGAAGAGAAGACGTGACCTTGGTTTGGTCTCAAGAAGTGTCCAGAATCTGACTGGGAATCACACAGTTAAAGAGCATGCAGAGCAGTGTGGGTAGTCTAAAGGCCAAGAGACTTAGATACCATGTTGGCAGTATAAGGCAAAGCACATCATCTATTAAGAAAAAACTTAAGGAATTAGTGCACATTCCTCTTATTTTCTGCAAAAGAGGCAGATCTGGCTCAAGTCACTCAATAGGCACTGCATCTGTGTTTACCCCTCTTCTATGCCTGTGAGCAGAGGTTGGCACCATTTCTAGGCTCCCTTTTGCCTCTCAGAGCCAGAAACAAGGGTCTCAGTGGCTGGCGCATACCACAACAAAACTGCTGACTTGTAAATTATATGCTACACCACAATATAGAGTTCCAAATGACAGCAATGCAGATTTTGAGTAAATCACAAAAGGAGTATAAAGATATGCAGTCTAAACATACTGAATAGGTTGAGAAATTTTCTATGATCCAGTGCTTGCCCCTAGTAATGAATGGTGAGATCAATGCCCGTTTTTGCTCACTCCTCTTTTTAATAAGCTGAGAAGCATAACACTAACCCTACACAAGTATTTTGTCATGTAATATGGAGGCTAATGCAAACATGTTTGGAAACTATCTGTTGAAAAAGGCTGAATCAAATATAATTTGTAAATTGTCATCAACATCTGTCCAGTATGATTTAACATTTTCCCATTATTTTAAAGTGCCAAGGAATCTCTTACAATTCAGTAAAGTTGGCAGCACGTTAATTTCCTGCCTTTACAAGATTTAACAGCCTTTTTTCATCATAATTATAATCCATTCACACAATCCCTTCCCCAAGTATTCTCCCTCCAGAAAATTCAAATCCCATTACACTTCACTCATTGGTTTCTATTTGAAGGTTCAGATTTGTAAAGCTTGAGAGGACTTGGACCCCAATCTGGAATTTTGCTTTAGCTTCATCTCTCACATCTGAATGTCTGAGGAATGAAGTCCATGCCTGATGTTTTATGATTTAACAGACTCAGCTGTAGTGCTTGCTTTCTTCCAAATCTCAGAAAGATCTTTTTATTCATGCTTTTATACTTTGTGAACTATAAATTGTTCACATTCTAAATTTTCTTTGATAGCTATATTACATTTTTAAAACAAGTTTTGCACCACAACAAATACCTGTGTCTTAATAAAAGACATCTTCCTTTTCCTAATTGCTCTACTGCAATTTTCATTCTGCCATGGGGGATTTGCAGTAGACTTTCAGAGGCACTTTTCGTGATCTGCTGGCAGTGCTCTAATGCTCTTTATCACAAAATCACAGTAGTTTTCATCATCTTTTAGGCAATTTCTAAAATTCTACAAGCCTACTGTGTGACAATTTAAAATAATGTTTTACAAGATTAATCTATAAAAGTTGAAAAAGTACAGTATGTGCTTTGAAAAGGTCACAGAGAAGCTTTCCATTAAAGAAATCAATATGATCACAAACAGATCCTGAAGTCATATTATCATTTTAATTGGCTAGCACAGCCTTCTTACAATTCCACCTCAATGGTGACATTAATTACAACTGTGGGAGTACAAGGCTGGGCTAACACAAACAGGAAAATAATTATTACACATTGAGTGGCTCTCTTTTGCTACTACCCAAACATATCAAAATTATTACATTAAACATCTAACATTGTTTTCTACTCAATAGGTTCACCTCTTTCTCGGACTGATTCTGACTTTCTGTTCTTCAAAACGTGGTATTAAAAACATTAAATCCCAAGCACTGCAAGCTGGAGTGTAAAAAATAATTTAAAAAAAAAAAAGTAAAGAAACCCCACACACACTTTGAAGCCACAGTATTGAGCAGCATTAAGACTGGCTGGCTACAGGGTGATGAACTCCTTTGCCCTCTTCCCAGAGAGATGCCAGGGCAGCTGCTATTCTGGTGAGCTGCAGGAGTTGCTAAGAGCAGGGGAAGAGGAAGGCTGCCTGTCCCAACTCCCCATTCTTGGCTCCTGTAAAGTGCCAGCCTCATCCCTTTTACTGTGGCTCTTTCTCCCTATTTGTTTTTTTACAACTCCTTATCATAGTCTCATGCTCATGTCTGTGTAAATCTCTTTACTTTCCTCTCTAGTCTTTAGAAATTGCTTACCAAGTTGAAGTTGCCTCTCACTGTCATGTTCAACGTGTGTGTTCCCGCTACGTGTCACTGGCTCCCAGTTTTTGTCATTAGCCATGGTCTCACTGCTTACCACATCCCAAGCTCCTCTAACATGCAAAAAGCTCTGCTTCCTTGCCTGCCACTCCTATAACCCCAGCTCAGAGTTGCCAAATTCACTTGCCAAGCTAGTCACTGTTTCTTCTCCCTCCTGCCTGCCTCTCAGTTCTAGCGGCACAAATGTTATTCCAAAATATTCCTTCTTTGTCCTTGGTCTGGCTCCAGGCCATTCTACATTCAAATTAGACATGCCGTCTTCAAATCCACTCAGCTTGATTACCAGTATGGGTGTTGCTGAAAGCATGTAAGACATACTCGAGAGCAGCTGGGGACAGCAATTACAAGAAAAGTTTGATTTACTCCATGGGGATGGCATATGTGCCATCTAGTCAGACCCAGGAGTTATGAGAAGGCAGCGCTTGCTGTGCTGCTCAGTGGGTTAAGCGCATGCAAGCTGGCCAGAGCCGCAAACGCCGGAGGGACGGAGCATGATCAGCAAAGGCAGAAACCTCAGAGCTTTCAATCTGCCCTGACACACGTGCAAAGCTCTGGCTTTTGTAAACATAATTTGGCCATATTGTGACAGATATTTTCATGAATATAGCAAACTGACACCTTCTGAAGTTTCATGTCTTCTTGAAAACATGAAAACGTTAAAGCTTACTAAATTATCTTGAACCTATTTTTAGCTGTCATTTCTTTTTTGTAAATAGTTATTTTCCTTTGTCTAGTTTATGAAAAATAAACTGAAGTTGGCTGAAATATTTTTTTAAAAAGAAGCATCTAGCAATCAACAAAGAAAATTCTAGCCCACCAAGTACATTTACACAAAGTTAGGAGAATTGAAAGGGTTCTGAATATACTCCAATAAGAGGAAGTATGTGTGTATATATATGTATGTAAACACATGTAAACAGTCTTGTCTGTATCTTGATTTGAAATAATCAACCTCTCCACATTCTTTCGAGAATTTGCTTCTAAAAAGCAAAAGTTTAACAATGTTATCAAACACTATGAATATAAACACAAACAGATTAAAAGGTAGGATTTGTATAATACTTTGTATCTGTAGGCTCTGTGCTGGAGATAGACTATAAATAGAAAGAGAAGGAACAGTTAGACATTAAATTCAATTTAGAAATGGATCTGATGATCTGTAGCTGACATTTGAGATTGCAAAAAAATAGCATACAGGAGAAAATTATTAAAGAATAACTTTGGCATAGGAAAAAAATGCCTGCAGGTTCTATGAATAACCAGGAACAAGGTGATCAAAAGCATTCCTGGGCTTATAACACTGGCTAAGTAACTTCTGTCCCCAATCAGACCTTTGAACCTCACAAAAATAAATCAAGGTTCACCCGTGGCAGAGTATCTCTGACACATGTACAAATGCAGCTTTGTCAATTAACAAGATATATTTGGTATGCAGTGATAACTCAGGAAATGTTTAGAAAAGAAACTTATCTTTCCAAAACAAACTCTTCTTTTTTTTACCCCCATGAAGACATTTAAATAAGTCTGTTACTTCAAGGATATTAGTAACCTCTTTAGGAGGAACCTGTGCCTGCCCAAGGCTCCATGCCAACCTGCTACAACCAGACATGATCTGTTTTGGTGTAGGCAGCACTTGGGAATTGCACTGATTTTTCCCCATTGTCAGAGAAGTGTTGGCAAATCAGAGAACTTATCTGCTGTGCAAACAAGGCCAAGCACAGGCACAATCAGGACATTTTAGGAAAAAAAAGATCAGGTATTTCTCTAGTTAAGATGAACAAAATGTAGATGTGTAGACACTGAACTCTATGCATCCAAGACAGAAATCCAGAAGAGTCGTCAAATTAGTCCCAGTTTTGCTTTGTGAAATACATAATTTTCACAGTTAACTTATTTCTCGTTTGGGCTGCTTCTGAGAACACTCTCTCGTTAACATGACTAGTGTTTCATCAATGGTTTGCACTGGTAAAACATTTTTTTATTTAAACATTACTCTCTTATTTGAAATAAAACCCAATTAGGCAGCCATACTGATTCATATAGTTGGCATTTTTAATGTAGACTAGCTAAAATGAATTTAATTTCACCAACACCCATTTCTATTTGCAATGCCGTTTTTTAATAACTGTATTTTAAAGCTAAAACCAAAATCTTCTTAGTGAATTAGTCACCAGACATTGTTACCTAGCTCCAAGAATATAGAAACATACTGACACTGGCAGAAAAGCTAACCAGTTAATTAAAATCCAAAGTACGTTCAGAAAACTCTCAAATACTTTATGCATCGCTGAATGTACTTAATATATCATGACATTAAACTAAAAAAAGAGGTCATTCAAAAGAACAGAAAAGTAATAAGAAAAGAATACCCAGAATAGTAAAATAAAAATGTATTTGCCAATCTTAAATTCTGCATGCAAGCCACACTTCCTTGGTTTTTCGTTGATTTTTTTTTTATATATCTTGCAATATTCTTATCATATCAAAGTTCAGAAAGTTTAAGGCTGACAGAGATAAAAGTATAGTCACTGATATTACATAGAGGAAAAAAGGGAAAGGGAACATTCTGAATAAAAACATCACAACTTTTGTAGAAGTGGAACTTGTATCCACTGAGCTACATTATTTGTAGTTCATTATTGGTAGCTGAGTATTATGAAAGTGTTTAATTAAATATTGGCAGAGGAGAGCATAACCGAAATCCCAATAAATATTAGAAGAACCAAACCGAAGTTGCATCCTACTGCATATATGGGAATTACAAAAGTCTTTGTCTCCAGAATTGTCACAGCATTATATAATAGACAGTAAGTAAATTATTACATAACCACTAACAACATTTCTTTTTATACAAATTTACGGAGACTAGTAGTTTGCCTTTATGTAATGTGTGTATCATCTTCAGGGTGTCCTTACTGATTTATACACATCTTCAAAAGCATCTTTTTCCTTGTACTGTGTTTACTTACATATTTCAGCATAAGCTGGGTGCATAAGCACAATTAAGTTCAGTTTCACATAGAAAAATTGAAGTTAATCTTGGAAGACTTCTATCTGATAGAGGAAGCAGTATCCAGGGCTGGGTTGATGCTTCACCTGCCTGAGTTTCAATAGTTTTGCTACAACTTTGTTGTTGAGATCTGGTTTGTAAAGATCAGGTCATCATTTGCAACCCAGAGGAAAACTCACTTAAAAATAGAAGGTGTCATTCAGATTTCTCCTATTCAATACAGAGGAACTGAGGTTGGAACAGACGAAGTGAATGATTGCTAGGATGATCTGGGAAAGAGCCTGTCTTATGAGACAATATAGTGTGCCGTAGAATAATAAACCATGATGTGAATAAGAATCCTGAGGCTTAGCCCCAAGGAGAGAGAACAGCCATTTACATTAAAGGACCATCCACTACTCATTCCAAGGAACATTTTTTATTTCATTCATCCATCTCATGAGTACATGAAAGGCTGAATCAATCAATCAGACCTGTGCAGAGCTATATTATTGATTGAACTTGCTTTTAGTACAGAACTCGGCCTGAAGAAACCTGACCTCCTAATGAAGTTTAGCCATAACCCTCAAAACAAAAAACCTTATTCTCCTTTTTTTATTGTTTTAAACTGCCTTTGAATTGCACACGTGAAATTATCACAGACACAGCTTGCTACTTACTTTTTTACAAAATTGTCCTGCCCTGAGGCCTCTACTTGTGCCTGAAATTTACTGCTTAAAATCCAAATAGGGAAATGTAGTGCAAGATTCACTAACAGCTATGCAATTAGTGAAGTCTTGCCACATGGACAGCTGATACCGGGGGCCATTGCAGAAGTACTGTGCACACAGCAGCATTTTGAGGCACAGAGCAGCATTTTGAGACATCTGAAAAAAACAAATCCTTCTGAAAAGTCTGGGTATTTCCAAGCAGGATCTTTACAAAAGATTCTTGAAAATGTCTATATTGATTCAGCAGACTATAAGGAAAAAAGGATTCTAACTGAAATGGTGCTTCAGCATACAGACACTATTTGCTCTGAGATGGTAAAGACATGGTAAGATGAGGGCATCGGTTCTGTGAAACTGGGGGAAAGTCCTCTCCTAGGAGGCCTTGTTCCACCAGATTCTACATGGAGATGGAAGAACCTGTCCAGAGGGAGGCAAACATCGAGGAATGGCAGAGAGAAAAAACCGTGACGACTTGTTCCCCAGCACTGTTGATGACTTCCTCTCCCCCAAGCCACCTTGCTGTCTGAAATTATGCTAACAATATAGCTCCTTTTTACATTGAGAAAACAGAAGGAGTTGGCTGCAAACACACATTTTTTCTCTGTGGCCAGCTTTGCCTCAAACAAATACCAAAATGTTTCTACTACCTGTTCATTGCCATTCACATGAAGGAAGAATGATCGTCATCTTCATTATGACTTTCAAAATAGCAATGAAGCTGCATAAAGGATATTTGAAAATACATTAAAAATGCAAATATATTTGAAATGTGCATTAAACTAAAATGGTTTGAATTCTGACATGTATTCCTTTGCATGATGCTACCATCAACTTCAGAAGATTCCTTTCTGCCAAGAAACAAGTGGAAAGGAAAACAAGTATCTATCTGCTTTCACCTAATTGTATAGTTAATATACTGCTAAAGAAAGCTACAGATGAGCCTTCATTTCATCAGTCTTCATTTCATCTTCTATAACAAGTTCTAGATTAGTTTTCTTCTTCTCCCAAAAGTGTTTCAAAATTACAGGAGATATCTTAAATGTTTTTCAAACTCGATTACGTGGAAATCCTAAGCAATATCCCCGAAAAACTGTTACCTCTATATTATTCCATTGAAAAAAAAATATACTTTCTGGCTACTAGAAATCAATCTTTTCCTCAGCTGAGGACTGCCCAGTGGCTATTTTTAAGTTCAGTGGGGGTAGGGAGGAAATAAGGATGATGCAGAATCACTTTTAGTGGCAGAATACTGTATATACATTTCTACCAGAGATCAAAAAATAGAAAAAAAAAATAAAAATCAATCTGGTATATATTGAATTACATGACATAAGCATTTGCTGATGTGTCGGTTGAGACAATTAATAATTTAGTTCTTTGGTGATATATTAAATGTAATTTGTATAAAAATGGAACATGGAAAAGCAAAAAAATAGAATCAGATTTAATTTAGTCATTATACCAGCTCTCAAAAACCTGACAAAACTTTTTTTTCAGGAAAAGTATTACTTTAATCTGGATCAATCACTTTTTCTTTGAAAATAAGGGAAATTTTAAAGAATACCTAAGAATTAAGTGATTTGACAGATGCTTAGATATGGACTATTAATATGAGGGATACCTTTTTCTCAGAGATTCAACAGAGTATATTTGCTCGTGCATCTGGAAACAATCTGATACTCTACCATTAAATCTGTTTCTAATAATGCTATAAAGTTTCTGCAAATTATTATATTAATTCCTACCTCAAATGCAATAATGGACAGGTTTTCCATGTGACAGCAGATCTGCATAATCCAAAGAAACTTATTAAATCCTGATTCAGTACAGCTAAGCTCCAAATTAACAGCAATTTTATTAATATTGCATATGTGAAACATTTTATAAATGTATTAAAGATGATTTATTTCTTGATAAGCTTGTGGAAGATACTGAATTTGCCTGTCTGACAGGAAGGAACTGGCCTTTCAGTCTGATATTTCTATGAGTTATGCATTTCAGCAGTGGTTCCTATGCAGTGATTTCCTACAATTATTTCATAAGAAACTGATACTAATCCGATTGAAGTCAATGGAATTATTTCCATGGACTCCCTGCTGACATTCACCCATGCCCTAAATTATTTAATAACCAAAGGAGGAGTCTTTGTGTACCACTGTAGGAATAGATTCAAAGACTAAAATAATCTGCTTTCAGTATTTATTATTTTAACAGTTTGGCTCTGGCTTTCCTCAATGGATTGGTTTAAACACTAAAATTTAAGGTACCACCACTAAATTGCCTTAAAACATGAGGGCACTACAACATGAAGAACCTAAAAGAATACAATTTAGGAGACTTCCTTTCTCCAGACCATTTTCATAAGACTTTTTCATACGTGCAGATTCCTATTACTTAGGCCTATATCATAAGCATGCAGCCTAATTTAGATAAGCAAACTAAAGTTGTATTTTGCTCAGAAAGGGATCACTACAGTACCTAAGACACTAATTTTAGTCTGAGAATTTCTGGGCTTTGTGTGACCCACCACTATACTAATAACACTCTAACCCAGATACACTGTGTCTGGGAAGTGCGAAGAAAGTCTAAGTGATGATCACAGAAAGCTTAACCCTAAAAAATGTTCAGAAAGAATAAAAAACCACAGGACACATTTTAACATTTGGTGACTGAAGAAGACAACATTTTATAATGTATCTGTATTTTTAGGATAGTCTTTATGCTAAGACACAGGTTGTTTTCTTGCAGGTATTCTGGATGGAATAAGTAACCTTTCAGATGGGATTTATGCATAAACCAGTTGAGGGGCACGCACAAGACACATGAAGCATTGGTCCAGAAAAAAAACACCTACCTCTTCTGAAGCAGGGCTGCAAAGGAGGCTGGAATGAGCAGGGCAGGCACAGCAGTGACCTGTTTATTCTCAGGGCAGAATTGGACAAGCTCACATACGGGGCTTGGCCCATGGAGAATGAATGTATAAGCAGGGAAAATGGGTGTCCTGTCTTGAGCATAGCTAGTGCAGGTGGTAGCGCGGATGGGGAAAAGAAAGGTCATCCTGAGAGGGTAAAAAGGGAAGAAAGTTTATCTCCTCTCTTAGCTCTGGTTCAAAAGAGGAAGCCCCGAAGCCTAGGCTTGTGTAACTTCAGTGTGCGCTGCTTTTTCCTATAAACAAAACCACAAGCTGATGAATGAAAATAAAGTCATCATCAAATAAACAGAGCCCAGAGCTGTCAGGGACCTTCAGAGGTCACTTAGTCCATCCCTGTACTGGATGGTGGGAACAACTGCTCCCAAGAGGGGTTTGTCTCCTGTTATTACAGGCTTCCATGGGACCCACCCAATATGAGGCAGATTATTTCAGTGCTTGTTCATCCCTGCTGAAAAACTTAACACCTTTTCCTAGCATGTAACTTTCTAATAATCCTAATCTCACGCTTAATAGAGAGTAGAATTGTTTTTTCTCCTATGAAAACCAATCCGATTTGCACATTATATGTTTGCGTAAATTACTGGCTGGAGGGTGCTGTAACAAAATTACAAAACTAGTGAGTGTGGATCAAGCAGAAGTTCCCATATTATTGCTGGAGGGAAAAGCTATGGCCATATATCAAAACAGAGAAATAAATGGGGAATTAAGAGCAGGGCTATAGGAATTGGGAACAGGTCTACTGTCAAAGAGCAGATGAGAAAGCCTGGCTTTTCCCACCCCAGGAACTAGTTTCCAGTACACAGAAACAGTTACAAAGAAAAGTGGCTATCAGCGTCCATGGTGGAGATCATCTCTTTTTCCATACTTTCAGAGCTCAGTGCTATGTCAACTTTACTGGTGAAAGTACTTAAATTGCAAACACCTTCCACCCAGCTTTCCCAGCTCAGCAGACCCAAATAAAAATTCATCCAGTCTTATCTAGCCCCAGAGCTGAAAAATGAGCAAAGATTTTAATGGGCCCTTCAGATGAAACAGCTGCATATGCACACTCATGTAGAGAATCACCTTGAAGAAATGATCAAACACTGGTTACAGTATAAAATAATTCCCCATAAAAGGTTTTGTTGTTTTTGATTGAAGTGTAAAACGTTAGCGATGCAGGGTGAAAATATGTTCTCGTAAAAGAAAGCATTATTTTCTTAAGTTAATTACAAAATGTACAAATACTGGCACAGATTTCCAAAGATGCCCTTCATCTGTGCACTAACATATTTGTATGCCAGATTCTGCCAAGGTAGAGAAGGAAAACAAGAGAAAACCCGTGTTATCAGAAGAACAGAGGAGACGTCCCTGGACCTCTAAAGCACTTAGCTAGAACCTAGAGAGACAGCAGCACAGAGGAGACAGAAAGAGAGATAATGTCACATCCACACAAGTAATCCCAAAGCAAGAGGCCTTTTATCACCAGCTTCTACAAAAAATAAAGATGAGATAAAGCTGAAAGGCCCTTCTACCTAAGCAAAAAAAAATTTAAACTGTCTGGATTTTTAAAATAATCTGACTTGCAAATTGCCTAGAAAAAAATCAAGCTGGAGATTCAATTCCTAAATTAAATCCCACAAAACTGCTGTCTTGGATTGGTCTGTTTTTCCTCATTTGCATTCAGTTCTACTGCCACAATGAAGTAGAGGAGATAAAACAACAAAGCCAAGAACAAAAATTGTTTTCTGCAGCAATTCTGCTGAGGATTTTCTTTTTTTTCCTATTTCCTCCTGAAATAACATAATGTGCATGACATATGTAGAATTCTTGTAGAGGCATTTTAGTCTGAATAAATTTAGTTGTTTTAAGAAGGGTAACATCAAAATTAGTAAAAAGCAGCAGTCTCTACTAAGACAAAGCATGACTCTGCCACCTCCATGGACAAAGGCTGTACCCCAAAAATACATGTTCACCATTGGGAAGTAAGAGATGTTATCTTTTAGACAGTTAGGTATAATTTTTTATGTTTGTTTTAAAGGACAGGATAGTACAAGTAAGCAAATAGCCTGTCTGAATTAATTTTGTTCCAAACAATATCGATAGATCATTCTCTGTCTGTGGCCTGCAGGTGAGCAGTTCGTTATTTGGAAGTATTTGGGAGTTAAACTTCAGACTTTTCTGGTTATCACTGAACCCATGCATTGCATGACCCACCTCTGGGTTTTGATTTGCTAGGTAGTATCTCTGCAGCAGATTTTTTTGTATGAACAGTTATACTTACAGACTAAAACCCTGTTTTCAAGACTCTATTGTAACATTTACTCAACTACTACTGTTCCCATGGACATCCCTGGTTACTGACATTCCTGAACCAGAATATTTACAAAGAGATAATACAGAAATGAGTTAGTGCAGTTGAAAGCATAATCATGGTCTAACTCAAGTGAATATTCATTGAAAAAATGCTCAGCAGGATTGACCATCTCATATGGGGGGGGGGGGGGGGGGGCTGATGGGTGTCAGTCTCTTGTCCCAAGTAACGGGTGATAGGACAAGAGAAATGGTCTCAAGTTGCTCCAGGGGAGCTTTACATTGGACATTATGGAAAATTCTTCACCAAAAGGAAAGGAAGGGGTTTTTGGGTTGTCAAGCATTGGAATGGGCTGCCCAAGGAAGTGGCTGAGTCCCCATCCCTGGAGGTTATTTAAAAGATGTGTAGATGTGGTGCTCAGGGACATGGTTTAGCAATGGACTTGGTAGTGTGAGGTTAACGGTTGGACTCGAGGATCTTAAAAGTCTTTTCCAACCTAAATGATTCTATGATTCCAAATGATTCTATATAAGGCCCTGATCCTGTATGATTAAAGGTAATACGATCTTTGTCTTTGACTTTCAATAAGCACTAGAATGAGCCCCAAGGTAGCAGCTATCAGAAAGGGCAGCTGCTCAAATTTTTATAGCACTTTTACTTGAGAGATATCAGAATCAAGCATACATTACAGACATAATCATACTTGGATGCAAACATGCGTGCACACGCACACAGAGCTTTAATTTTTCTCAGGCTTTTGGAGCTGACAACATCTACAGATTCAACAGTTTGTTTAGGAAGCACTGCCAGAATTTTAAATTAGCAACTAGTCAGCCTCCAGGACAGTGGTTTTGGTACTGGCAATGTCCAAGGTTGGTAATTTCACAGACTCAGTTCAAGTCCTTTCCTGCACTGTGCGTCACAAGGTCACCACTCAGTATCCCTGGAAGCTGTTGAACTATCCTTCTAGCTCAGCACACCTGTAGACTCTACTTGCCTTCTCTTAATAGCAAGAAACCTGAACATAACAGAATTGCACCAAACAAGTCTTTCAGCTGATTACTTCTGTCAGCAACTACTTTAATCCAGGCCACACGTTCAGGTTTAGACCTGAGCTTTCAAGTATGCAATTGCAAAAGGGAGTAATTGGAAAGCTGAAAGCTTTTTAGCTCCCTCCAGGAAACGCTCTGCTTACAATGCAGTGGTTATCAGCTGGGTTCCTGGTTCATCAGCACCAGGGAAAGGTGAATCGCTTTGAGCCTGTTTGCAAGCTGACAGCTGGCGGAACTACGTCCCACATCCAGAAAACGCACCTGTCATCGCTAGTCAAGGGAAGCCAGGGACACTAAGATTGCTACTTGTATCCTGCTTACGCAGGATGATGATGAACACAAACTGCCTAGAAATTCATGCGCTACTTTGTTAATAGAATTTGACCAAAGATATACCATAGTAATTCTGAAATGCATTTTGAATGGCTTTTTGATTTCCAAAGGGGTAGGGGGTTGCTAACAATTTGGTGACTTATCTTTGTTTTATGAACAGCAGTAATGTAATACCCAAGAGGTTGTTATTTCAAAATATGAAACAGAGCTACTGTAATCATCTTCAGAGTCATTCTCCTTCATGCGTTGCAGTTTATATTAATAGTGCATTTTCAGCTTGATTTTTAGATACATAGTTGTTTACCAGTGGCATTACATTTTATTTCTAATATCCATTGATGGAGCTTTTGATCATAGTGTTGTATGAAATTTTGATTTACAAGCAATTTAGTATTTATTTTCATGGTAGCAATTACAATATCGTTTTGATGTTGAGATGTTTTAATGGTTACTATGTAAAGAATTCTCTCCTCCAAGTATCTTCATAGCAAATACCTAGTTCAATGTGAAAACCAAAACCATTGTAGGCAGACTGCCTGTTACCAGCTTAAAACACAGAACTGGTAACTGAGCACTCAGTAAACTAATGCAGAAATGGTCAGTATGTGCAGGGCGCAGGAGACTGGCAGCACTTGCACGCAGTCTTTCTTACTTACAGAAGCAAGCCTAGAGGGCTCGCTGGGCCAGTACAGTGGGCATGTGGGCTATGAGTGGTACGGATGCTTTGGCACTGGCAAACCTACCAATCTCTGACTTCTCTGGTGGATTTCAGTTAGACTTTCAGAGATAAGGTAGTATCAGGTTTTTTTAAACTGCTCTCAGTGAATTTTTCTTCCATTAACTTATCCATATACTGGTTTTATCTATGTAAAATGTTAGCACCCACAAGTACGTAAATATGCTTGTTAGCCTTGACCTTTCAAAAAATCATATCTGTGTGCATGTATTAAGGTAACAATGGTAAAATCTCAGTGTTCAATGCTATAAGCTTAATGATACATATGCTGCTTCTTAGAGATCTAGTTGTTGGAGACTCTACTCTGGTAAGAGTGAGAACATAATTTTTCAAAATACAGCAACAGAAAGAGAGAAGAAATAAGATGCTTGAAAAACACTATCCAAAACATATTGTAAGGCAGAGGTACCGAAATGGCTCAAGACTAAGGATATATTTTGTCAAGATCTCAAGTTCCTGGGTATATTATATACCTAGCTAACATTCCTGTGGAAAATCCTGTATTTCTTCCTCTACTGCTGGTCACCTGGCTGGCCTGGTTGGACCTCATGCATGCTTTCCATCTAAGATGATCTTGCTGAAGCTTTCTATCAAATCTTGTTGAGAAAAGAATTTGTAACTTTGAGTTTCAGGACCAGAAAAAAAAGATGTATACAGAAAGAACCCAACATTTAATTATTTTTACATTTTCAGAAAGGTCCTCGATTTATGGGGCTTGATTCATTATATTTAAGGTTCATAATACCACCAATAAATCTCTGAACGACTCAGACCTCATCTTGTACTACTGTCTGTTTATGCTGGAGTCAGATATCTAAGCAGAAGAGCTCTGGTTTTGCTAAAGGTATTTGTAAGAAATCCAAAACCAAATCTGTGCCTGAAAACCTTCAAAACAAACTCCTACAGCAAAAGCAGAGGTTACATAAGAGTAATGAGAATATTCTGTCACATTTCAAGAGCCATGAGCATGGCTGGTCATCCCCTTTTGAATGAAAGCTATTGCCTCCAAACAGGGGTTTGCAGTTATCCCTATACCAAAGGTGCACATATATGCTGAGTGATTTGTAAGCAATGCAGCCTCAGTAAGAGGCAGATACTGCTTAACAAGAACTCAGGTCATTTATTTAAAGACTGAAAAACTCATTCATTTTCCCTTTTCTGTGAAATGCTGAGAAGATTGGAAATAGAGAAATTGGCTCAGATATAATGTACCCATATGGCGTAGAGCAAGGCTTTAGATGGTATCAATGAAAGGAAGCTGACAAAGAAAGAACGCTCATTAAAGAAGACATAGTAGCAAGAGAGAAACTATCTAAATTGTAACAACAAAGATAAATTGCAGGAAAGTCAGAGATAATATGAAGGAGGGAAAAGCAACTAACTTGGATACAAATAGATTACAGAAAGTATGACGTGCTCTGTGTAGCTGTTCATGCATCAATTAGCTGTGCATGTGCTTGACCACTACTTTTCAGACACTGTTTTATTAACGATGTACAAGTTTCCCTGTACTGTGTGTACCAGTATCCTGTCTACCACCAACACGAGAAATTGCACTGCAATGCCCGTGTCAGTGGAGAAGCTTTGTAGAAAAGAGATAAATTTATGCTAAATTTTGTTCTAAACTGCTATCTTTCTTTGAGTAATGACATCAATAAGAATTTTTTGTAGCAGGTAAACTAATGATATACAATAAGCTGCAAAATCAGGTGTATTAATTTCCAGCTTGAATATGTTTCTCTTCTGTCTGGAATTTTGTAACCAAAAACCTAGTTCAGAATTATCTAACTACATTTTCCCATTTGCTGTCAATGATCTTGGTAAAACTACCTATCAAATCTTGTTAAGAAATGAATTTGTAACCTTGTGTTACAGGACCAGAAAAAAAGATGTAGGACCAAAAAACACAAAAGAACCTAACATTCATTATTTTTACATTTTCAGAAAGGTCCTCAATTTATGAGGCTTAACTCGTTATTTTTAATGATGGAATTATGCACATAAAATTTTTGTTTTTGGTTTTTATTTTTTATAGCAATTGAGACATTAGTCATAAACAGTGATTTGTTCAGGGAGTACGCCTCAGTGGGTTTTATTTCGCAAGGGAAAATGGATTGTTCTTAATGAAGCTATGGAAGAGTCCCAAGAGTAAGGGCAAAGAATAAATAAAATAAAAATAAGCTGTTTTCAGAGCAAAGTCAAAACCAAGAAGATGCTGCTTCTTAGGGATTTTTCTTTATTATATTGTTAAAGAGTCTCCCTATGACCTGACAGCAACTGTTCAAACAGAAAACTGTATTTCTTGGCCTCTAGAGACTTCTAACAGCTTACAAGCTGCCACCACCACCCCACTCCCATGCCTTTAGGGAAGAGTTTATAAATTATCTTCTTATCAGCCTACCTCCTGGGAAGAGCACATATGTTATCAGCCCTAGGACCACCCCTTCAGGACTGTGTCTCCACACCTTAACAAGGTCAGCAACCTAATTCTCTGGATAGAAGCATCTCCCAGCTACAATCCACCTTGCCGGGATTTCTTCCCAGCACTCTCATTCTCTTTTTTGTATCTTTAGTTTCATTTGCTGCAGCAAAGACTGTGCTGAAGCCTCACTCTTTCACAGAAGAATTTTAAAGTTTTTATCCTAAACTGCCATGAAACTGAGTTTTAGCATTTTTAAAATGTCCAGCTCCTCTACAAAACACTTTTCTGAGCTTGGCTTTACTGTGTTACCACATGCTGTAAGCATGAAATACCTTACAGCACATAAGCTACTGAATTGTGGCCAGGCTACAGGATTAAATGAAACTGAAAAGCGTAGGATGAGGCATTGCAGCCACCTTACTCAGCACATGACCATCAGGATAAAACGTGAAGTTCTTGTCACACTTCTAAAAACTTTCCTATCAAGAGTTCAGTGGTGACATATCAACCCTTAAGAGTCCATCAGTGACTTACGGAACAATGTAATTTCAGGAGCAATTTTTAAAATTGGAGGGTGACCTCTGAAGTCTACATAGAACTGCTCTTTACCTGTTGGGATTGTGCACACCTCATTCTTTCTTAGATTTAACTGATAAACTTACCCGTATGTTTTGTGCTTTTCTGATAAGTGTAGAGAAAGGGCATTAATAAGTTTTGAAACATTCGTAGCTGCTTATTATTATCTCCATATATATTATCTCCCCTAAGAAATTACATCAACCATTTCCTAAAAATAATCTAGAAATATTGTAACAGTTGTCACCATCCACTACTGCACTAACAGTGAATCCAGAACAGCAGAGGCAGAAGTCACACCACAAGAGTTTGTAACTCTTGAATAACTGATAGAGCATATGCAACAAATCACGTTAAAACTGTTTCAGAGACCTCAAAGTTAATGGATACATTTTCATTGATTTCAGAGAGTTGTACTTTGGGGCTTTAGTTCCTGGAAAAGTAGAATGTCAGCAGTATATACTAACAAGTGAGCTCATTGTTCCAATTGGACTTTTACTGAAAAATGACCAGATAAATTTGAATGCTGTCTGCTTTCTAATTGAGAAGAGTATTCAAAGATATTCTACATTTGCAACAAGAATTTATTAGTGTCACCCTTTAAAGTCATTACTCTCTATTTCTATCCATTTCCAGCTTTCTTGCAAGCATTTCCAGTCTATCAGTCTTCCAGGTTCCATTTGAACTCAATCAGAACGCTGAATGGACCAAACTCAATCTGCTGTGATATCTACAAATACTATATATATATTTTAGGCTTCTTTTCTGAAACTGTGGTCTTTTATCATTTCATTGTGCCACAGTGTCTTCTCAAATGCTAATCAAGAATTTCCTTTGTGCAGTCTTTGCCCCAAAAAGCATATGGTTTCATGATGTCCCCACAAAGAAAGGCTTACAGACAACAGCTGAAGAAGTAAGTGCATTTTGCAAAGTGTTTGCTAACCACAAATCAGCTGGGAGCTCCTCAGTACTGGGGAATTTTCTGACTGGGACGTGTGGAGGAAACAACTCAGGTAATCTACACAGGCATGACTGCGCAAAGCTGGGAAGCAGATTTGGGTTAAGTGAAAACAAAATGGTGCAGGTTTAACTAAAGCAGGTAAACACATACAGATATCTACACACACATACAGAGAGAGAGAGATACTGGAGCAGATACAGATTCCCATTTTTTGAAACCAATGACAAGACCTCTGCGAAAAGGGTAACACAGACTGCTCAGAACAAGAACTACTTTGGAAATGACATAATTTGTGCACTGTACACCAATTCACCAAAATCCTAAGGTGAGAACTACCCATCAAAATTTTTTACACTATGTTCTTGTTATTATTCTAATCTCTTCCCATGTGCAATACTATTTCCAAGTGTTACAGTATATAAAGAAAAAACAAAGATGTCAAGTTGCCTAAATTTTTTCTGTGCTAATTGTCCAGCAGTGATAAAAACAAATCTAAAAAAAACTTTGCAATGTCATCAGCTGAAGATTTAACCTAATTTTCAAAACCACTGGGGAGAACACCAGCGCAACATTCAAGACAATGAAGCTCCATGGCTAAAAAACTAAAACCAAAACCAAAAAACCCTGAAACAAACCAGGGAGGTCAGGAATCATTACTGGGACTCATTAGCTAAGCACATTTTCCCTTACAGGTAAGTCTTTAAGAAGACTGGACAAGCACATTGGCTGGGCTGAATTAATTTAAAATACTTTCTTTTTTGAAAAATAGGTAGATATCTTTCATGATTGTTATAACCACTGCATAAAATAAGCTCCAGTTGGTTTTATTCAACAGCAAGTCCACATATGTTGTTACAGCAATATATTAATTTCAGCTTATCGATAGTGTCCAGTCTGAATCATCTGACCAGAAGAGAGAATTGGAAAAGTAACCTCTCTGCCAGAGCAGTCAAAACACTGCATCCATTGCCAATCCAGTAGAAACTCCTGGTAATTAAACATGGCAATACCCTATGAGGTTTAGGATATTTAAAATACACCTTAGAAGAGCTGGTGCAAAAGCTAAAGAAGGAGATACTAAAAACACCTGACCCGAATGCAAAAAAATTTCATAATCCGAAAAAATACTAGTAAGGAAAACATACATAGTGTTATATTTCAAACCGCTTTACAGTAGTTTGAGATTTATTTTACCAGTTCTTATTTCATAATGTATTTTAAAGTTCATTTTATGTTCTTTATGATGAATTTTTAACTGAAAAACACTTTTCCCATAATTTAGCCCACAGACATTTGAATCACAGACTTCCACTAATACATTTGCATATAAAAAGTTCTCTCTTAAAATTCATCTGCTTCAATTACTTCTTTCTCACCTGAAGTGACAAAGCTCAATATGGGATGTATGAACCTTTCTGCTGCCCAGGGCCACGTTATAGGGGACACAGGAACATATTCTGTCTCTGTCCAAGAGATTCAGCTGGTGAAGTGGTACAGAACATGGTGCAGAAAAACTGTAAGAGAAAAACAAGAGTTGGCACTAATAACTGAAAAAATGAAGAAAAATCGTTGCCTGAAAAACAGGACATATGTGCTGTCAGGGAAAGACTGAAATAGGTAACAAGAAGGGGAAAACAAAGAGTTTTGGAAACAGTAAGCTGCAAGTAAAACCCATTTTCTCCAGTGTCACTGGAGTATAACTTCGAATAGTGTTTCAAATTGCAGACAAAAGCACTGGGGTCAAATAAAACCAGGAACCCAAAGACAAAGTAGTCTGGGACCTAAATCTATTATCCCCATCAGTGTGTTGCAGTATATGGAGTACATCCCATTTCCCAAAGCTACTGTTAACTGCCATAAATACTGTGAAAGAAAGATGAAAATTCACAGCACAGTGCCTGGCTGCAGACCTGCAAGCACAACTGCAATGGGGCAGTTTGGGCTGTGACCCAGAGATGCTTCGCAGCTGTTCTTCCTCTGCGAGGGTGTCCCCCTCCAAAGGAGCAAGAGTCAATCAGCTGGGGCTCACAAGCGATGCTGTGAAATACCACAGTTCCATACAAAATACTCAAATTTCTCAGCTGTCAGAGTTCAAGCCAAAGCTACACCCGTATTATGTGCCCTCCTCGATCTCCACCGCAACATTTTTTTTGTGCATGACCATGTCACTCAGCCTTTAAGCAGAGAAGAACTGGTTCTAAATGCTCATTAACTGGCTTGTAATAAAAAATTTGTTAGTTTAGCCAACAATCAAAAAAAGCAGCACCCATCAGCAAAATAATTACCATTATTTACATATCTAACATACTGGATATTTATTTACATATTACAACAAAATATTGCCTTCCTCAATTCTCCTCAGCACAGTGGGAGAGATTTTCATATTTTAACTTTTCTTTTAAACAATTTCCACTGTGCTTTTTTCATGTCTTTTATTAAATTGGCACAGGACTGTCATAAAGCTAATATATTCAGAATTTAGATAATTTAGACTGAATTTATCATAAAATGTCATATGGTCAATGGGTTTTAAAGTCCATGAATCTTTAAATAATAATACTATTTTGGCCTGAACCACCACAGACTCCACAGACAAAAAAAAGAAGTACAGAATACTTTGCTGCAATTTCTACGAATCCTCTCACTATTATTTACTGGATAGTTTAAAAAACACCGTATTTTTAAACCAATTACTATTTCATTAATTTCAGAAGTCTCGATCAGCGTAGAGGACTGTTTTTCAGAACTTTGTCAATACCTCCAAATATTTTTAAACATACATCTAAATGACTGGAGCTAGATTATTAATCATAAATCAAGACAATATGAAATTCAACAAGGCTGCTTGTATGAGCTACTTTATCCTTACTAATAATTCCATTAAAAGTCTCAACGCAGCTTCCATTCCAGTCAATGAAATAACATATGAAGCAACTATGGAAACTTGAGACTAAACCAGAGACTAAATATAGAAGTCAATCACCAGTGTAACAGCATTCAGATCTACGCCCACTGCCCTGCAAACTGAAGCAAAGTAGTTTACTTGCCGTGCTGTATTAATATAACAGAATCTTACACGAACAGTGATGCATGTGCAAAGCTATTCAGAATGCAGACATATGCTAGGGACTTGAACAGAATACAGAGATAATGATAATGATGTTATAAAACCAGAAGTATTCTTCCAAAGCTGTAAGAGCAGAAACAAGAGGAATACAGAGCATTGTTAGGGAAACAGAGAGTTCCTGCGAACAAAAATTAGAAAGACTGATGCGGCTTACATTAGTGATTAACTAATTTAGGATATGCCAGAAGGACCCAAAACAATTAAGTGTATAGGCAGGGTAGATCAAGTGCTCTCTCATAATACAAAGATGATGATACAGTTAATGAAATTGCAAGGTTACATTTCAATACATTAAAAAATGATTAACAGGATATTTTAATACAACATAAAATTAACCAGGACAATTCATTGCAGGAGAAGAGTAAGAGATTAAAAATGGATTATACATTTCAGTGATCTTGCCCAGTAAGCAAGACCTAGAACAGTCCTACTGGCAGAGAAAATTCAAAAAGATTGCCAGCATACTGTGATGCAAAAAGTTACTCTGCATCAAGCAAGCTGTAATAACTGGCCATGTGTCTGCTCTTAGACACATCAAATCCAAAGCAGTTAGGCTTAGCTCAATTGCTCCTTCAGGAGGAAGGGGAAAGACAACAACTAAATAACAACTAAAGGGAACAGTTAAAATCAGTATTTTTTTGAATGGTCAAAATGCATAAACAAAAAAAATTAAACCTGTTTCCCTGATGCATGTTAACATGATGTTAACAGTGTGCTCAGAGTACAAGGTAAGAAAGCACTTGGGCTGTGGGACCAGCTTTGTAAAAGTAAGAACTGCATATGGAAAATTGTCCAACTGGAACCTAAGTTAGGCCTTAAGACAGATGAATGTTGCCACGGGCCAGCGATTTGCCAGCTCCAGTCTGCCACAGAAGGGCTGACTTCTGTTCACTGTAAATACATGAACAAATACTGACTGAAAGCCCAACCTGAACTGCATGGGTTCCACTCCCAGGTGACCGCCCAAACCTCATGGGCATTTTTGTTTGCTGTTTCAGCAAATACTTGATATTTAACAAGATATTCAGCAGCTCCAACAGACTTAAAGAAGGATCTTCCTGGAATCACTCAAGGTTGGAACTAGTTTGTACAGTTTGCAAAGTTAATTAAAGTTTTATACGTAGCTGCTTTTAATAGTTCCCTACAGTAAGCAAGCTACAGGACCCTGTCTTGACCCTCTGTCTGTTGCCCCTTGATAGCAGTAACAGGCAGTGCTTTTACTACTGCTATTGCTCCTGGGTCTGATCTTTTCTGTTTTTTAAGTCAAAGCTGACGTGCTATGAGAGGCAGCTAATACCACAGGGTAAATCAATTTTCAGGCACTAAATCAAGAAACTCCAGAGAGTAGTCCTACAAGCCTTACGATGTAGGCCTCTGCCCAAGAATAATACCATGTCAGCCTCAGGCAGGTAACACGAGGAAACTTTGATATCAATCATGAAATAAATATATTTCCCCTGGCAAAACTGGGAGTTACCTATGTCAAGACAGATATAAAATCAAAATGATAGTGTTCCCAATGGATGCCACTGCTTGCCAGATGGAGCTCTATGCAAAAGTTAGAAGAAGCTGCTTTTCCAAATCAAACCTGGATTTCTCCAAATGCCTCTCGGACTTCAGCTGAAATGCATCAAGTCAAGTGGAAGTGTCTGGCTCTAACAAGGCTTGATCTTCCTAATCTGACAGGTTAAGAAAAGCTAATATATAGGAGCCTTACTCCAGCCAACCAGACTCACATTTGAAATTCAGACCAAGAGAAAAAACACCAGACAGATGACTGCTCTCCATGACTCCACTGACACTTGTCAGACAGTCTTAGCCAACTAATACTATCTTAAGCATTCAAGAATAAAAAACCCCCCAAACCAAAACAAACCAAGACACAAAAATCTTGCCAGGCACTTTTGAGGTTACGGTTTTCTTGTATACATTCCTTTTCCTCACTCTATTCTATGAATAGTAATGTCAACAACAACAGGATTATTAGGAAATTTCTCTTCGAGCTGTGACTGCCATAAGCAATGGGATCTTTAACAGTATCTGTAGTCCACAGCAATTTCTTTTAGCTTAAAGGAAACAGAACAAACATTAGAGACCCTTCCCAGAACACACTGTCACATGCGTCTTGTTTCATCATCATATATTCCACAGAAAACCTAAGCACTCTTTTGTAATTTATAGTAAAGCAGATATGCTGTAGTCTCCTGCATTTTTCTAACCTGTAGTAACCTATAAACTCTTACTGGGTTTGACTATACAGCTCCCAGCCAAGCAATAATGCCACTGATGGCACTGGTTAGGATACAGAACATATTTATAGTTATGTTTTTTTGATGTTCTGCTATCAGTGCTGTATACATTTTCTTATACATTGTCTTAGATACAACCTTTTGGAAACAGATTCGTTTTCTCTCTCTCTTTCTCTCTCCCTAGAACTATTCACTGCCACTGGTCTTCAACGGGGACTCTGTATCCCTAAATCTTCAACGGTTAACGCTGAGGCACTTGATTTTACCAGAGCTTTTCTCCAGGACTGTCACAACACTGGATCACTGCAGCCCAAAACCAGCAAACAGCAAAGCATTATTTATCCCCCCAGAAGATACAAAGCACACAGAAAAAGGATTAAAGAAAAAAAGAAATTACCTCATTTAAACTGTAATCTTTCCCTGCCACTTCCAGTACATGCAAGCTACTTAAATCAGCCTTCAGGACAGTGAATCTGATAGAGAAACTATCTTGCTCAGGCTTCTCTGTCAAAAACTCTTCAGCAACTGCCTCCATGTCTTTTTTTCTGGTGGCATTTAACTTGGACTTCTTAAATGTTACCTCTGAATCTTTGTTTTTCACATGGGAATATGAATCTTGCCCTAAGAAAAGACAATGCCATCTAATAGCCTCCCTGTTGTTCACTCCAAGATTTAGCATTTTCTGTGTGGGGCCCATTACTTCCAGCCATTGCTTGCTCTTGCTTTTGCTTCCAGCTCTCAGCCTCTTCTGAGGTAACACTTTCCAGTCAGAGAAAATAATAAAGATATATAAATTAAATTGAATTCAACACTAATAAAAATAAGACAATTTATTTACTTCCAGTAACACAGATTTTGCTTTGTTTTGAGCATTTGGGTTCTTTGTTTCACAATATTTTTGTTCTTCTGGCTCCTAGTGTAAATTTTAAATTTAAAAAAAAGCATCTAATGCTATAGGATTCTGAAATGTACCACTTCTCTCAGAGCTAGGACACACTTCTCACCAGTGACATTACACAACAAAAGCATTATTTTTCATCTCTACTCAGTCAAATGCGCTCTCTGGGCAAGGACTGTCTTTCTTTGAACAAATATCTGAGTATCTTAAGTACATCTGAAACTCTGACAATATAAAATACGCACCACACCAAAGACAGACTTGCTTGTTATTCATTTTAATTAAAGCATTTATTCACTGCACTCAGATGTTACAGCTTTACCTTATTACACTGTTGAGTATAAATCCTCCTGGTTTTGTACATTGTAATAGAATGCATCCAGTGATCAATATGAAGTGGTGACCAGTCTTTACAGTTTCACGAATTAATTTTAATAGTGCAGCTGGTTTTAGTAATATATCTACAATTTCTTTTAATGTTCATATCAATTTGCTCTATTTTATTGATGGATTTGAACTTGCATTTCACCTTCTGTAACAGTCATATGACCATTTACATTCTTCCTTGTTCTATTTGCCATTCTTGGAATAAATGGAGCTTTATGAATTTGAGATCAAAAGACTTGGTCCCCTTGGCTATTAAAATATTTCTGAGAGTTAATGTTAAGAATATAAAGAGACCAAAGAGCTTGAAATTAGGGGAATACTCTCATATTTCTGAACTGCAATATGTTATCTGTAATTGTCCCTCAGTTTAGCATGTTTCCTTCTTCTGTTTCAAGCTGTTGAGAGATATAAAGCTAGGGAGCTTTTAGAGCAACATGATAAAGGGCATATCAGCAATGCGATGTGAGCTGATATAGCAAATGTACAATAAACAAGGGTAAAAGTGGTAAGAGCTGTCAAAAGAAGGTAATGTAAATAGGCTTTTAAGGGTGTCATATTCTCAGATATGGTATTTCAATATCTGTCGTTTTCCATCTACAAAGTGAAATGCTGAACCAACGCAACTTGGCTTTGTTTTGACACAGATTAAGTATGTGCTTTGCTATTTTTTAAATAGTTGCTAAAGGAGATCGAAAATTACATTTGTTTTTAACCGAAGATGGAGGTCATTTTGCACTTCCTTGCTGCTTGCCTCTCTTCTATTTTGGGAATGTAAAACCATAAACAGTTTGAGGACTTCAAGAGTTCAAAGGCTATAGTGTAATTTTTACCTTGATATTGCTAAAAGTGTGTCCTGGTTTCAGTTGGGATAGAGTTAATTTTCTTCACAGAAGCTAGCATAGTGCTGCGTTTTTGGATTTAGTACCAGAAGAATGTTGATAACACACTGATGTGTTTAGCTGTTGCCAAGTAGTGCTCAGACCGCTCAAGGACTTTTTGAGCTTCTCCTGCTCGGCCAGGTGCAGAACAAGCTGGGAGTACAGCACAGCTAGGACAGCGACCCAAACTGTCCAAAGAGCTATTCCAGACCATAGAACGTCATGCTCGGGGGGGGGTTAGTCAGTCGGTTGTGGGCAGAGTGATCGCAGCTTGGGCTGTGTGATCGCGGCTCGGGACGGGCTGGGCATCGGTCAGCAGGTGGTGAGCAACTGCATTGTGCATCACTTGTTTTATATATTCTGTATATTCTCTTAGCATTATTACTATTATTATTATTTTCTCTTATTAAACTGTCTCTATCTCAACCCACGGGTCTTACTTTTTTTTTCTTTTCTCCGATTCTCTCCCCCATCCCACTGGGGGGGGTGTGTGTGTGTGTGTGTGTGTGCGCGCGCACGCACGTGTGTGTGTGTGTGAGCGAGCGGCTGTGTGGTGCTGAGCTGCCAGCCGGGTTAAACCACGACAAAGAGGAAGGCAACATCTGCTTCAAGATTCTCCTGTGCAAGCTTTATACTATCAGCAGTGAAAGTTGCATAAGTTTCATTACTAACTCTGTTTTCCAACACACCCTGGTGGGCCAGAAATAGCGGACAACGGAAAAAAAAAAAAAATGTTCCAAAGTAATTTTAAAAAAATCAAACCAGCACTGTTTATAAAACAAGCTCAGAACAATTTCAGTAATTGCCGCACTGAGAAAACAGGTAAATTTTAATTTCTTTAGATTTACCCATGACATAAGCAAAAGATGCCTGTTGATTGCATCACAAGCAATTAAGAAACGTCTTGTCCCCTTCACTGAATGGAACAATAACCAAACTATCCCAGTCTTGAGGAAAAAGTGGGACAAAAGTGTGCTAACAGGAACAGTACAATCTGTAAGCACAAATAAACTACTCTGTGAGCTTTGCTCATGAGAAAAAGCTTCAGAACTACTGAAACTGTTGGAAACTTTGCCCAAACTTCTTTCCTCCTGGACTATCCTACTTGCTCTGTGGCCTGGTCACTAAGCCTTTGTGCCTGTTTGTAAGATCACATGGATAATACAACCTAACTCCCTGCTTTCATTTGATCATTCTTCAGAACAGTGTTATCAATAGTCACCAAAATTATTCTTCACATTAAAAAAAATTCCCAACATAGGGGAAATTTGTATTTAAGGCAAAAATTCCCTTTAGACTCTTAGAAAGCACTCGTTCCTTACTTATTTCAGCAGCAGAGCATTTCCATTTATATGTTGCCTCTTGCTTTCTAAACCTTGGCAACGTAAATCCACAATGCAATGTAATCTCTCTGTATCAATGAACATACAGATCAGATGAGAATTATGGGTAGAACATCCAATTGCAGGGGATGCTACTAATAAAACTTATTGCAGTTTTATCTTTGAGATGAAAGAGATTTCAGCAACTGCAAGTCCTTCAATGAACACATGGAGTACTTCTGCCCAAGCAGATGAGTCCAGTACATTGCACTGTTTTATCAATCTCAGGTATT
The DNA here is from genome assembly GCA_034008185.1 of Gorsachius magnificus. NCBI lineage: Eukaryota > Metazoa > Chordata > Aves > Pelecaniformes > Ardeidae > Gorsachius > Gorsachius magnificus. The sequence continues at coordinate 35,043,407 of CM067089.1, read as the reverse complement.
TTATTAAATCATTTAAAATATTTTCCTGCGGCTTGTGTAGATCTCTTCCTATGTCTTCTACAGACATTTCATGGCTGAGCATACACTTGGACTACTCATTAGATTGATAAGAATTGTAAATAATGGCTGTAAGAGCAGGGCCTGGGTTTGTAGGCATACTTGCCTTCATAAAAAAATGTAATTTGAGAACTCTGCTATTAGATGGTTCTCCATCGCAATTTAATTCCAAACAATACTGACAAGCAAAAATCTGATAAACTTTTCAGCTCATTATAAAAGCACAAATGAAATACAGTAAATATAAAAAAATAAGCTTGAACAGAAATCCGTGATGTCCTATATTCCCTGCCACTCCCAAGTGTTCTTCATCTTTCCAGGATAGATTATTGGATTTCAAACTGGGATAACAATCATCTGAAAGGGTTTCATTTGCTGAATAATAATTCTTTCAAAAATATTCAGCTGAGTTCTCTCACCAGGTATCTATTCAACAAACAGGATGTTTAAAATATTATTCTCTTACAAGCTGTCTCATTTTCTTTCCAAAATTCTTTCCAAATTCCAAATTCTTTCCCCCTCTCAGACAATTTCTTGAAAGATAATTCTCAACATGTGCAATTAATCATAGCCCAAAGCTTGCTCCTGACACATGATTAACTATGTCTACCTGATTCAAAGGACACAGGCCAAAGTATTTTCAGTGTTGCTGCTCAAACCCTGTACTTAAAGATCTGTTGAGTATGGGAAAAGGGGAGGAAGTACATCATTCATACTTTATAAGCAGAAGGCCAAAAAATAGTACGAGGGAGGATTTTTATACAATACTTGGATTTCTTGTGTTTAAGAACTGTCCCAGAATTACATTTCTCTGCATTTATCATGTCCCAAGAATGCAATGGTTTATGCAGTGCATCAGATGCTATTACAAGGTTTCTCACATCATAAACACAACTTATAATGCATCTCATGCATGATATGCACCACTAACAATTTCACTTGATGAAAGCTATCCTTATGCCTTTTATCATTCAAGCATGTTAATGAGTTCCCCCAAAAGATTAGTGAGGAGCCTAATAGACCAAAAACCTACTTCAACAATCATTTCACACAGTCTTTCAATGAAGCAATGTGAACTTCTGCATCTAAATGATCCTCTGTTAATAACTCAGGAATAATCACACTCTCTGCACTTGTGCCAGGCCATTAGGGTATTTTAACAAATTAACGAATTAATATTTTTATGAGGAGCTGTACCAGCGAGGAATTATTTTTTGAGAAAAATACATCTAACTTGTATGAAAAATGTTTGCACTGAATGGCCTAGGTCCTCTTCTTCCCAACATGGAGAGGTAAATGAGAGGGAGATTGACAAAAAAATTACTGTTGCTAGTAATAAATACCTCGAACCATTGCAATCAACCTTTCTTTCATCCCTGAGATCATTTTCTAATGGAGTACTCAGCATCAGTGGAAACATTTGGTTACTCAGAGAATTTCCTTTCAGTTTGTTATTTAGATAGGTCTACACACCTCACATGTTCCAGAGAATGGACAGGTTTTACTCAGTTCTACTTAATGGAAAATGCTTAATGTCCTGCCAGAAGTCCTTTCATCAAGTGTTAAAGAGACAAAAGCCTCATATAGACATCCTGGGCCAATAAGCCGGGTCTGAAAAGCAGCTTCACTTTCACTGACAGAGAACATAATTCAATAGTATACCAGAAACTGCTCCCCACCTACTTCATCATTCTTCACGATCACTAGAATGAGCTACAGCATCACTCAAAACTCTTCTGCTTAACACTTTTGGAGGCTGAGCATGGATGGAAAAAGAGAAATGAAATAAGATGCAATGGAAACACCTAACATCCTTGCAATACAAGGGGTCCATGCACGTCCATGAAGCATTTTACAAACAAGAACAACCTGCCTGGGCTCCAAGCCAGCTGGATGTAAGCCTGTTCCAAACCTTGGTTATCGTTAGGCTGTACCTAAAGCGCTTGCATGACTTCCCCCTCAGAGTTGGTGGAGGGCACAGGCAGAAGAAAGCCTCATTTCCCTACAGAAGATGACACGTATGTTCCAGATGAGACAGGACGTTTGCTCCTGGGACGGTATTCTCTGGGCCTACATTCCTGGCCTGTGGTACTGCATGAAGTCACTCGCACTCCTTTGTTTCTCTTTTCAGCATAAGCACATGGAGCCTGGGAAACTCTTTAATAAGGAACTGTATTTTTGAAGCTGAATTTCTAACCTTCCACTAGTTTGGAAACTTTCTTCTCTTGCCTGAATATATTAAGACTTATGTGAAGATAAAAATACAGTCAATTAAACTCTGTATTCTTAAACTATTTCTTGTTCTCCCTCCCATGAACTTCATCAGTGCCTTACTTCAAATAAATTATTTTCTTAAGAATATAATGTTTAGCTATGCCAAATAAGAGTTCCTTTGCCCTTGTCTGGGCTGCTGTCAGACTATTTCTTTGTTTTCACACTTCCTCTATTCTATAATAGACCTTGTGTTTCAAGTGCTTCAGTACTCTTTCTGTGTTCTGCTTTAAAGATCAAATTACAAATTAGTTTTATTATATAAAATGAGTTCTTGCCACAAACCCAATGTTATGTTTCCTTTTTCCAGTTACATTTCTAATTCTTTAGTCCTGTAATTTGCCTAAACCATTATCTTGTACTGACATAGTTGGCAAGCTGCACAATGCAAAAAACATTTTATTACTGCACAATTTTCAATATACAAGCTTTGCTACATTGAATTTTATATAGTCTGCTCGAGCAAGGTCATACCTGCATTTCCAGTTATTTCTTACATCAGTTGGTGTGATTAAATTGAAAATATAAATCACCGAGTTGTTGAGTCTTGAACTATAAATAATGACACTAATAGGGCATTTTCTATTAATTTTCCTCCAGTATAGTGGGACTATTTGCCTACAAGCAGATCTGAAAAATATTATAAAGATTTTAGATTATGTAGAAGACTTTTTTTCTTGCTGACTCACTAGTATTTTACTTCTAGATTAAAACAATCTAGAAAGAGCTCAAAGCCAAGGAGTTCTCTCTGATTAGTTCTTTAAAACTACTCAGCGGAAGAAGTCCTTGCAACCCCTCTGTGGTCTGCCTCTTCTGGAGGTCACTACTATAGATTTCAAGAGTCTTTTGAGAGCGGGAAACTGCAATAGCCTCTTGTTATCACTACACCACCTTCTCAGGTATTTCACACGTGATTATTGCCATTGGTATTGGAAATTTGAAAAGGAAAACTTTCCAGTCTTGACAAAATCATAACTAATGAAATGTAAAACCAAATCAAATTAAGACCATTATTCACACACGTACCTGAAAAGAAAGAACAAAAAGCCTATAGGTATTGGATGCTAAGGTGTGATCTAAAACCTAGGAAATCAAAAGCAAGGACACATACTGCAGTGCAACTTTTGGACAGGTCTCGGGGAACCACCAGTGTTGCAGTGAATTTCCCTTCCGAAAGAAATGGTAGCAGCTTGCCCACTACTGGCAGTGTTTTTCACACTGTTCTTTATTGATTTATTTCCTCAACTTCACAAGACTTCATTTTTTTGTAAATATATTTACTTTTGTGGAACTTTACAAGGTTTCTGTCAACCAATTTCTCCACTGTATTGTGGTCCCCCAGAATGGCAGCACACTCAGTCATCTCAGTTCTGTACTGTCTTGCAAGCTTGCCAAGGGGCATTCTGTCTCATCACCCAGGTCATTAATGAATAATAAATAAAAGATATTTTACAGAACTGGCCCCAGTATCAGGGGTGTACTGTCCATCTGATGCATTCTCTGCTTAGTACTTCCCAAAAGTATAACCCTGACTTTAAAGGTGGCCACCTGAGAAGTCAATAGAATGCAGTCAAGAAAATCTGAAAATTACAGCTCAGATGACTTGTTTAAATTACACATGAATGCTGTAGGCATTTCTCTGCGGCAGCTTTCTACTGCCTTAACCATGAAACTATGCTTTTTATCTTCCCAAAATTCCTCTTCTGCTCACTGTGCAGACTGCAGTGGTCTAGGCAGGAGTGGTGGTAACACCAGTCTTTCTCATCACGATTTCATTCAGCCCCAGTGCTCTACAGGATACACAAGCCTAATGTAAAACACCATGAAAAATCATGCAATTTAAAAGAATGTTATCATAATGAATGTATTTCAGAGGAGTATTATATCTCATTAAACAACAAGCTGCTGAGGAAGAGAAGCTACTTCCAGGCGTAGGAAGTAAGCCATTGAAAAGAAATGTGGCTACACAGCTCATGAATGATTACGAAAAAAAGGGATTGTCAGCCATCCTTCTTCCTAAACCAGATCGTTGTTTCACCTGGGGGTATTCATACTGGCTACAAATTAGCTATACATTCTTTCCTCCAACTCCTCTTATTAGATGGATTTTCTGAGGATATCTGCTGGGTAACGAGTCTCTTGGAGTACTTTTCTTTCTCAAACTGACTCCTAAAGCAGATTGAAAGATGACAGATCCACTTTATAGTAATTTTAAAATTCTTCCATCCTGACTAGAAAGAGCTTTTAGAAAGCTTTCTCTGAAATGATAACAAAACCCCAGATTGAAGGCCTCCATTTCTCTGTTAAAAGGTAGTTTCCGTGTATTTTTCCTTGTGATGGAAGTATTAGCTTGTCATAAAAACTATGTTAAGATCCCAGATCTTTGCACTAGAATATAGGAATTGTCCCTTGCTTCTTCCCCTTCTTCATTTTCTCCACTGCTCACAGAAAAATAGGAAAAAATGACCAATTGCAATGTCAGTATTGTCAAAAAAAGTATATTTTGGAAAGATTCTGACCTGTAATTATTCAGTAATTTTTCAATTCCTTTATTTTGCTTTTTTTTTAAATGTCTACACTTTGCACTCTCACTGTCTTTGCTCATCGATTCTGTATGAGCTCTACAATTGCATACTATGCTTTGTAAAATGAAAACATACCTAAGTTTGTCTAGAATCAATTGCTTTCCAAGTATGTAGCCCTGCGTATAAAATATCACACAAGTATTTAAACTACCCTCTGTCAGCAGGCCTACAGAATTTTTTTTTGTTATTTTGAGATAGATACATGATGAGATGCAACACAGTGAGATGATGATGATGGTCACTAAAGAGGAAGACAGCATTGCTCTTACAAAAGATGAGGTCTAAAAAGGATGTATTACACAGTTGTTTCTGCAAGGAAGCCCAGCACAATCAGTAATGAGTTAAACAGACACTAATTTGTCTTATACTTCTGCTGTTTATTTCAAATGAAGTAAGGCAGAAACGCCTGTCAGATTAAGGTATGGAAAGAGATACAGATATTTTTCAACTGTCTGAAAATGGCAAACCTCCACTATAACTGACATGCATACACGAACGCCCCAGAAACGTAAGCAGAGACCACAAAAATACTCTGAGCATTATTATAATCTAATCATAAAGAGGAACTGATAATTTGAGCAAATTCTGCAGAGTTCAGTTTGTATGTCCCTGGAGATGTACTCTGCAAAGAACCACCAACGTATGCAGCTTCTTCAAAGCAAAGATGTGATCAGAGATCATGTTTATGTCACATAGTGATGTAAATAATGATGCCCTGGAGTTAAAACTGTGTTGAACTTCTGCAATCTAAATTGATTCCTGAATGATCTGACATTCCGTGGCTTCTGTGAAACCAAATATAATATATTTATGAATCAGATGTCTTCAATATTACAGCACTGTCAGCAATCCTGCCTCTCTGATGTTTAATATTTCATATCATAACACAGAGTTTGTTCAGAGAGCTACTACCTAGTGAGAAACCTCAGAGGAGAAATTTCAGTCCACCGATGTCAATGACCACTCATGCTATACTATGAGCCACCACTAGAATGGCCATTTTAGAGTAATACTGGCTACAGAATAAGAATCAGATTAAACAGAATTTGAAAAACATTGACTTTTGATGGAGCTGGACCAAATCTGGTTGTAAAACCGTTGAATATTTTTTCTGCTTCAAACAGAAAAATCCTGCCCTAGTCAGACCAAAGGGAGTTTGCCACTTACTTTGAAGGGACCACGCCATCAGCATTAATAGGTGTCAGGTTAATCAAAGTTTTTTTTATGCAATATGGGCTTACCGTTCATTAAATAAAAGTGTAAACGTCTCTGTTTAATTTCAAGTTCTCCATAGACTAACCGTTAAAACATTAAAAGAATTAAGCTATAAATCAATAGTTAGATCTCAACCTCCCTAATGCTATTCCCTCAAAAAAACACCAAACAAACAAACCAAAAAAAAAATCAATGCTGCTGTTTACTTGCAGAGATCTCCAATGAGCTCTAATGCAGATGCCTCGTCCGATAGCTGAGTTGCTTGCATATAGAACACCACAAAGAATAGAAATAAAGCTCTAGCTTTTCCTGGCACCATCAGATTTGATCACAGCATCAATAATTAAAACTGTCCTTGTCCAACTATTACCATCGCAATAAGCTCAAGAATGAAAATGAGGAAACCTGTTGAACTGTAGGTTTACCCGACATAAACTGGTATTGATCCAGTTATTGAAGTTTAAAAAAAAAAAAATAAAATTATAGGCTAAACTAGAGATACTGCAAGAAGGAGAAAGAACAACTGTTACGTGAAAACATACTGACTCAGGCTTCTGATACAGCTGTGAATCTGATAGATGGACCTATCAAACAAGAGTTGTGCAGTAACTTTTCAGGGAAGAAGCTAAAAGGTGGCTTATGGGCTTATGTCAGGTTTGGTACACAGATGGTAAAATGGGAGAAGGCATTGAAATAATCTCAATTCCTAGTTTGTAAACCAGGGGAATTGATAAGTATCCTTTCAGCCTTCCAACACAGTCGAAACATTTGCAAATGTTATTTCATTGGCTCTGTATTGCAAATTAGTTGCTTTTAGAGAGCTTCCTTCAATTTTCTGGGAACATGAAAGCTGCTTTGATACAGTTCATTTTGGCACACAGCATTAATTATGAATTTATGCTGGCCACCCACTTATTGTTTGATTTGTTCCCATGGCCACATAATGTGAATTCCATAAACTTATTCTAAATATCTCATCTGAGACAAATTCTGATTTTAGAAACTCCTCATCATTCATATCTATTTTCTATTTATAAGATAGTATTCATTAAACACCTACAGCTATTAATCTCCTGTATTATGTTGGACTGGCTTTAATATATTTTCCTTTTGTGTTTTTTTTTTCCCTAAGAAAAATGTTGCTTATAGGTCAGTTTATTTTCACATCTACTTTTACTTACTATTCAGCTAAATTCCTGAAAGCTGCAGGCTTGTTAATGAGTGCTACATGGATATTAATAGCAACTGATGGCAAAGCCACTAGGTCAAATGAATGCTTACTTAAGATAGCAATGTTTGTCACCAAGATAAAATGCCTCGTTACTGTTATGCATAAAATCAATTGATTTTAATTTTCTGGCATCTGTTTCAGTTCTCCTCACTTATTAGTGACTAGCATTCATGGCTCTAAGGGAAAATTACTGAAAAAAAAGATTTGTTTCATCTCCAGCTAAAGGTGAGTGGCTGGTGAAATTCAGATGTCCAATGGTTGCTAAAAAATCTGAAACAAAGTTAGACAAATTCAGGGGCAGCGCTGGAAACCTGTGTGACACATGAACAGTGCCATTTGCAGGATCCCATGTTCTCCAAATACACAGTATGCAGTTTCAGCACAAATCAAAAGATCTAGAAACACCCTCAAATTCTCTATCATATCCACAAGAACACGATAGATGTTGTCCTGCAGACTAGCTGCAACTGCAGCACTTCAGTGCCAGAGCCTTCACTAAGCATGTAGTTCATCTTACACAAACTTGTCACCTGCAATATCCAGGCTCAATATGAGCAACTCTACTTGAGCTGCTGAGAAGTCCAGCTAGAACCAATGTTCTGCAATAGCCTGAAGCAAAAAAGAAAGACAATGAGAAAGGTTAAGTCTGGTCTGAAACAGGAGATTACATGAGCTTTGAAAATGGGTTCTTTCGTTTGTACTAGGTACTGGGGAGCAAGAGGGCAGCTAGAAAGCAGAGATGGCAAAAGACTTATTCTACTGATTAGCACAAAGCAGAAAGCCAAAGGAAAGACGACATTTTCAGCCAGTCACATGGAGATGGACCAGCAGCTATGAAGTAGCTGACAGAAGACTCGCAGCACCAGAAAATTCCTGGGAGTCTCCAAACTGAGTAACACATTCAGATTAAAAGGGGAGATCACTGGAAAGAGCTACCTAAAGTGGTGTACTAGAAGAAAAATATATCTTGATACTTTCAGAAAAGGGGAAGAATCTTGTAGAGTAGGGAATAAATATGGCTGCATGGTGGACTAAAAGCCAAAGAAGTGAAGAAAACCCAGGAAACTGCAACCCAGCTTAGGCAGGGTAACAACAAAGGTGAAAGGCAGACTGCCTTTGATCAGATGCTGCAGAAAGTAAGCCTGGAAGTTAATGGTGTATCAGCAGAGCCTAGTACAGCAAGCAGTGATCTGAACAGACTAATGCATGCGTATGCTATGCAACGATATCTATAAAGATCACCAGCAAGCGAGGAAGTTGATTCTGATGATAATATCCCAAGAGGTATTATGAAGACTTCAGAAATATCTTACCTAAGCCAAAAATCTTGTTTTTCTTGAGAAGATTAAAAATGCAGAAAGGGAAAATTTCTATTCTGCTTTCTGAAGAGACAGAGACACTGTAATAAATCCTGTGCCTCAGGCTAACCACAGACAACTCCAAGGTTGGCAAAAAGGTTTTCTGATGACTTCTGCAGCTGGTGCCTGAGGATGAGCCTGATCTCAGAAAAGCATTGGGCAAGGATGCACTATGGGCTTCCCAGATGACTAACCCTGCTGAAAAGCAATTACCGAGGTGAAATCCCAGTCAACAGTGAGCTAATGAGTACTGCAGAACAGCAGCTACCAGCAGCGAGGGAGAGTCAATGTCACTCAACTCCCTCCTCATCAGTCATGATAGTGTGGAGTACTAAGTCCCAGGGCCCAACAGTCCTGCAGAAGTGCACACTGCACAGGAGGGGAGACCTTGCTGCTCACTGACATACTGATCTCCTAAACACAAAGAATAAGAGCTTGCATCTTATGGGGTAGCAAAAAGCTCCCAAATAGACCATGAGAAATACAGCTGGTATGGAAATCAGTTTGAATCATCTGAAGCTGGTATGAACTCTTGTGGGACTCAAAATGATACAAGATACACAAGTTTTCCATGGTTTTGATCATGATTTATGTAACATGAACCCTGATTCTCAAAAGGTGGCCTTTGGCAAAAATCTGCTACTCTTGGAAACAAGCTGCTTGTGGTAAATTGGCACAATCATGTTAAGGATGAGAAAATAAAATGTAACCATGTGAAAATGATTGGGACTCATGAGAGGATCCAACTTTTTGATCAAGTCTATCAGATCATGACTAACCACTTACAGAAGACTGTTGTTCTCAGTTGGATAGAGAGAAGCATATAAGAAGCAGACCACAGAAAAAGGGCCAGCTGCCACCCAGAAGAGTTTAACTTAGTAAGGCAGAGCACAACACGCAGTTATAGTTGCAGCGTGGCCTCTTCCTTCAGTGGACTTCTAAACAGAAAACCCCCAATTACTGGAGACAAGCTCCTTACCCAGCCTGGAAGTGGTGAAAATACAACAATGAAGTCTCTTTCCATCTGATACTAAATAATGAAAACACACAACCGAATCTCTCCAACCAGGATATGTGGAAGGTAAAGTATCTACGGTGACCTTGATTATATGAAAAAAATTTGAACAATTTCTTAATCCATAGAACTTGAGATACTGCAAGTAAGCAGTAGGTATACTAACTATAGTACTCCTTGAGTTTTCCTCCAGATTCTGAGCTATGGAAAGCATCTGAAAGAAGACTGTTCTCTTTAATAATGACATGCAAATATTAAGTTGGAAGAATAGACCAAGGAGGATGGCAGAGTAAACACTGAGTTCTGGAAAGAAAGGGAAAATGCTAAGTGGCTAACATAATAAACACCAATTGGATTTTTCAGAAATAAATTAATTTTGTACTTCAATTTTAGGTTTCAATTTATTTTGACGTTATATAGAGACTATAAAATGTAAAGTGATTTATAGAATACGTATACCCAGAACATAAAGAAATGAGAACACGTGATGAGTTATGGAGGTATGCTTTATAAAGACTGCTATAAAGTCATCGCTTTCACATTAGGAGAGTACTCACACTCAAAACTCACATTAAATACAAACTTGAATTGACTATTTGTTCCAAAGGCAAAGTTAAAGAGGGAGGCACAGTTTGCTGAAGGGAGCTGTTAGCTGTGATTGCCATTCAGCAGGCCAGAAACACAGATTTGAGGAATATGAAGGGATCTAAAAATGCCCTTTCAGGAAAAGGGAAGAACAGTATTACCAACTGACGAGAAAACAACCAACCATTCTCGTGGCCTTCCTGTTACTGTATAAACTGTATAGCTAAGGAGACCCAACCAAAGAAATGCAAAGTTAACTGCAGCTTGGAAAGGGGAATCCCAGTATTCAATTTGTTTCTTAACAGAAAGCACTACTGGGAAGAGAAATAAATGTTCGTATTTATATACAGCTAAAAAAATTGATGATGTGTTGCTGTACCTGTTATATTCTTTCATCTTCTAATAAAACCACTACTATAATTGTCTACTACTTCTCATAAGGAGTATTTTTATGCAAGACATAATTACATCAACAGATATTACGTGATTCATTTTAGATCCATGCAGAATTACAGATTTCATTTTCATCTGCAAAAATGTACCTCTGATCGTATCATGATCAACATAAATTTGATTACCTTATTCAAATGAATCTCTTTTCAATACTCACTAGAATATACTGACCAAAAGGACCAAAACCTGTAAAAGCTTCATGGCATTCATTTCAGAAGTTTTGCGTACGTTGTGTGGGACTTCTTTGATTACAGCTACTGAAAAAACTTGGAAAACATTTAAAATAAAACCACGTACCCAGGCGGGGGCAAAGCTGATCCATTCATCTAACAATTCTCTCTCCTCCATACAGATACAAGAAATAAAAATCAAAGGGACAGATTTGAGGTTAGACCACATCATACCATTCCAATGTATCTCCTTTAAAGTTTCATCAGTTACTGGCATAATTCAGTATCTTACTGAATTAAGCTTTTTCAAAGCTGGATTTAAAATGAGTACGATTCTCTCTTTCAGCAGTTCAGAGAATCCTGAGAGTACAGCTCTGTAATCGTGTCTGCCATGTGATGGGCGCACAAGTGTTTTCTAAACCCAATCCCCAATGTTAAAGAGGGGGTTTTTTTTATACTCCACTTAGCTTCTTAAATTATTGCTTTTCCTAGCAGATGTTTCATTTTATAAAAACATGAGGCATTTTATATATGACAGCTCCTTTTATATATGAAAGTTTACAAATATTTTCTCAGATTTGCTGTTTCCTCTGTAACTTTTCCCCCATGGTATAAGAAAGATACCAGTTAAAAATTATCCACCACAATCCAACATATTAGAAGAAACAAACATTAATAATTGATTTACTATCTTGAATTATGGAAAGATTCCATTTTATTAAAATGTTATCTCATTGTGTTGTAGACAACTTTGATTACTGACAACTACTCTTAAGTTTCTCTTGAGTTATTTTGCATAAATGTGGAATTCAACTGAAGGTAACGTGAGCTGCTCAATATTTTGCTTCCATTGTGTCCGAAGTTTTGAATACAAACCTTGGTTCAATAAATTATTGGGAATGAAAATTACAGATTTGAGAAATTACTGAAGTAACTGCTACGAAAGAAATCTCGGACCGTTAATTTGATATACGGAAAAACAGACCTGCCAAGAACCTGCAGTAACAATGGAGATATGTGCATGCATGTTCTATGTATCAAGTTGATAAATCTCCAGGAATGAGAATTCCCAGGACCAATTATAAGGAAGTTTTGCAGCTGTTCTGCACTATTTGATTCAAGTATTATACCATTAGTTTTAAATTTATTGTTTTGGCTGGTTTTAGAGGCGAGAGGATTACTTGTTTCATTTAAGCACAGAAAAGACAGAGTTAAAAATGAAATAACCTCTAGAAGGCAGGATCAGCACCAAACTGTAAAGGAAAGGACCATATGCTAAATGCTATGGCCATGCACTGAATTTAACATCAAGCTACAATTAAGTATCCCCAGGTCACTCATAAGATATCCAAAACCGCTATCAAAATTATTGACAGTCATGAGATGATGGCAGAGGCCTTCAAATAAAGGCAGAGGATGATACTAGAGGCCCCAGGGATATAATCACCAGTAGTTAAGTACTGTCAGGAAAGGCATGTGACCACAGAACTGGCTTGTGAATAACAACATGAACAAAGAGCACATATGTGTATATAAAGAATTGTGTGTAAGGTGAAATTGGGAACCCACAAAGAAAGAAAGAGCAAATGATCCCTACATTAGTTAACTTAGTGGACCCAGGAGCAAGGCAGAGGAAACCCCTAAAGTCAAAATTCTCCTCTTAATGAACAACTAGAGGCTTCATGGCTCGTGTAACACCCTGCCCCTTCTTGAGGAAGGTGAGTCTTGGGATTCATGGAAGCTGTGGAAGGGCAAGCATAACACACTGGAGAGAAGAGGGTGGGTACTAAGGAGCATGCAACCACTGCAACTATTTCATTATGAGGACATTTTCCTGAAATTGCATTGTTTTATTTTCTTTATTCTTTTTCTGTAATAAGAAGATCTGGATTAGTAATCGTTCTTTTATGTCCTGGTTTCGGCTGGGATAGAGTTAATTTTCTTCACAGAAGCTAGCATAGTGCTGTGCTTTGGATTCAGTGCTAGAAGAATGTTGATAACACGCTGATGTTTTTTAGTTGTTGCCAAGTAGTGCTCAGACTGCTCAAGGACTTTTTGAGCTTCTCCTGCTCGGCCAGGTGCATAACAAGCTGGGAGTACAGCACAGCTAGGACCCAAACTGTCCAAAGAGCTATTCCAGACCATAGAACGTCGTGCTCGGGGGGGTTAGTCGGTCAGGTCGGTGGGGTCGATCGGTCGGTCGCGGGCAGAGTGGTCGCAGCTCGGGCTGTGTGATCGCGGCTCAGGGGGAGTGATCGCTGCTCGGGACAGGCTGGGCATCGGTCAGCGGGTGGTGAGCAATTGCATTGTGCATCACTTGTTTTATATATTCTGTATATTTTCTTACATTATTATTATTATTATTATTCTCTCTTATTAAACTGTCTCTATCTCAACCCACGGGTCTTACTTTTTTTTTCTTCTTTTTTCTCCGATTCCCTCCCCCATCCCACTGGCGGGGGGGGGGAGTGAGCGAGCGGCTGCGTGGTGCTTAGTTGGCAGCCGGGTTAAACCACGGCTAACAATAAATTCTTTGCTATGCATATAAGGTATGTTCCCTATTTGCCCAAAACAAAATTTTGCATGCAGTAGTGTGCATAGAGCTTTTGAATATAAAGTGTATCAACTATACAAACTCAGTCATTCCATTCAGCTTGCGCTTTTGCCTGTAATGACCATTTGTGTTCACTGGACTGTCATAGAGTGTGACTCCAGAATGCTTGTGATGTTATCTCACCTAACTCTCCAAAGGCAGATTGTTTCAAGATAATATTATAGTACGCAAAAAGCTACAAATCATAATCCTCATTTTCATCCCAGGAAGGAATGCTTCTCTTATGTAAAAATTTGTACTTTAACAGTTTCTATTAGCTGAGCCTACCTCAATTTTTAAAAAGCAAAGAGAAAGAAAAAAAAATTTTATATTATACCAGTAAAAATGCACCTGTAATAACTTATCTGTGTTTTCATTAATGTTTGTGTTAGACACCAAACCCTGCCCACCTTCTAAAAAAGCCTTTATCTAACCTTTAAACTATAACTACAAGGCTAGTTTGTAATAACTGGAGGAGAATTCAAAGGCTTTGTTAAGGAAAAAACATGTAAACTCCAACCTTTTCACTTCTTTAATATGCGAATTTATACGCTCAAAATTCATACTAATTGAACCAAATTAACATTACAATCTAAAAGCGCTACAGCATTCCTTTTCTTTTGCCTGCAAAAAATGTGTCCCTTGAGAAGAGAAGAAATAAAATTAGTTAAAAATTACATTAAGAAAAAATTGTGTCTCACAGTCTAAAGTCAACGTATCAGTCCATACATAACTTGACATTTTTCTTTCTCTTATTTTAGTCTCTTCTCTCTCTGACACCTCTCACTAAAACACCAGCTAAATTATCTTATAACCTCTCAGATTTTTTATTTCTCAGGTCAAGTGAACCTGAGACACCCTGTATTTAAAAGTGGCTTTTTGGAATTCAGAAGAAAATAAAATACTTGTGACATTGAATGTAATTCAGAAAACAGTTGCCTAGACAATAATTAAAAAGTTAAAGCAGTGATTTACAATGGCTATCAGAGGATATTTAAAATTAATCTTTGTAAAATCAATATATAAAGCAAACCCTTAGAAGCAATAGCTAAGGCTGGAGATAGAAACAAACCCTTAAGGCTACAACAGGCATTAATTTAGTGCCAAATTCCACCATCCTTATTCCCACTTGTTATTACCCTTCCTTGGGGGTCCCACTGAATGTCCAAGTCTCGACAAATATAGTGTCTGCCTCACTCTGGGAACCAGGCTGATGCTACCCTTAAAACTTGCCAACCTTGCAACAATTTCAGTGCAACTAAGCAATTTTAATAGGTAAGAGGTTACTAAGAAATATTTGGAGACTTAAAAAATGCCAAAAATAAAAAAAAATTAAAGCTCTGACAAATATTTGTTTCTGAAAAGCTACCAGTTCTATGATGCCATCACTTTCCTAAGCTCCTTTCAGTTCCTCCTCGTCTACATTGTATTTGATAACTGTTACAGTTTTCTGCATACTTAATATTCTTTGCTTAATGAACCTTCCTTTACTTCATAGTTCATTTGTCTATGTAGAAAAATACACCACTGTGGTTGGCTACTGGCTCATCCCCTGAATAAATGACCATTTCTTCTCATAAGAACGGTCCTTTTAATTCCAGAGCCAGAGCCAATGCCATTTTGTTACTAGGTGTATTGCTGCTGATCCCATTCAAAGAAACGAAAGAAGAAAATCTGTCTCAACCCTAACACAATTATGACGTGTCAGGGAGAACAAGGAAGTATAATCCCTAAAAATGGACTTTCCATCCCGGTATTCTTCTACTATAAAGGAAGTCAAAAGCAAAAAGAAACAAACCTTTTGCCTGTCTTCAGGCAAAGAATAGTGTAATTTTCAAAACCTGTTAGACCTGGCATCCTAGGAAAAAATGGTTCTTCTCTCACCTTCATGTGTCATACCTGAATATATCTAATCTTCATTTAAACTTTCAAAGATACTGTTTTCAGTATGGAAGCAACTGTGCAGATAACCATGTGTCTAGGGTTTTTTAGAAAAGTTAGCAAATCTTCAGCAGTCATTTTCTCTCTAGCTCTCAGCCAACAGTAATTCCATTAACAGGGAACTGCATCCAATAATCTACCAAAAGAACATTTTAACTTTAAAAAACTGTACATGTAAGATGGAAAAATTGGAGGCATACAGGAACCCAAGGAGGACTGTGGTCATCTTCCTGTGCTAGAAGAACCTCAATACCTCCAATGCTGTGGCTGATACAGAGCACGAAATGAAGATGTTTCCAGCACAGCATTTTCCAGAAAAAGAATTATTGCACTATTTTCTATCTTAACATGTTCAGCTTCTTTCAGTCACGAAAGATTAAACTTGATCATGACACATACAAGTTCCAAGTGCATTTTCGTTGCTCCTTACATGCATAAAGGTCACAAAGGAACATTAAATGTGGGTAACTGTTAGAACATATATACGACGCTGCTGGAAGGTATACATTTATTATCGGATAAATGTAAGAAATTCTAAATTGATGACTACAAAGAAAGACATGGTGGTTTCTTTCATAAAGTATCTGTTCAAGATATGTCACAAGCTGTAGACTGGGTGCAGATTTCACGAACAGCTGCACAGCTTATGGTAGGAGATAATGATGTACTTGGCATGCTCTTTGCTGGGTAAAAAACTGCCTGGATGGCCGGGCCCAAAGAGTGGTGGTGAATGGAGTTAAATCCAGCTGGCGGCTGGTCACAAGTGGTGGTCTGTACTGGGGCCAGTTCTGTTTAGTATCTTTTATCAGTGATCTGGATGAGGGGATTGAGTGTACCCTGCAGGCGACACCAAGTTGGGCAGGAGTGTTGGTCTGCTGGAGGGTAGGGAGGCTCTACAGAGGGACCTGGCCAGGCTGGATTGATGGGCTGAAGCCAACTGTATGATGTTCAACAAGGCTCAGTGCCGGGTCCTGCACCTGGGTCACAACCACCCCATGCAACGCTACAGGCTTGGGGAAGCATGGCTGGAAAGCTGCCTGGCAGAAAAGGACCTGGAGGTGTTGGTCAACAGACAGCTGAATATGAGCCGGCCGTGTGCCCAGGTGGCCAAGAAGGCCAATAGCATCCTGGCTTGTATCAGAACTGGTGTGGCCAGCAGGACTAAGGGAAGTGATCGTCCCCCTGTACTCAGCACTGGTAAGGCTATACCTTGAATGCTTGGGTTCAGTTTTGGGTCCCTTGCTATAAGAAGGACATTGAGGTGCTGGAGCATGTCCAGAGAAGGGCCACAAAGCTGGTGAGGGGTCTAGAGCACAAGGCTGATGGGGAGCAGCTGTGGGAACTGATATTGTTTAGCCTGGAGGAGGCTGAGGGGAGACCTTATTGCACTCTACAGCTGCCTGAAAGGAGGGTGTAGCGAGGTGGGTGTTGGTCTCATCTCCCAAGTAACAAGTGATAGGACGAGAGCAAATGGCATCAACTTGTGCCAGGGGAGGTTTAGATTGTCTATTAGGAAAAATTTCTTCACCAGAAGGGTTGTCAGGCATTGGAAGAGGCTGCCCAGGGAAGTGGTTGAGTCACCATCCCTGGAGGTATTTAAAAGATGGGTAGATGTGGTGCTTAGGGACACGATTTAGTGGTGGACTTGGCAGTGCTAGATCAATGGTCGGACTTGATTTTAAAGGTCTTTTCCAACCTAAAAAATTCTATGATTCTATGAAAGAACACTAATTTAATACTAAGCTGCTATGACTTGACTTAATGTTCAACACAGCATTTTGTCTAAGAAATACATTTGTTTAGTTACTGAAGCAGCAGAGCTTCAGTTCAGACCCAAGCACACCAATTTTAGCAGCATTAGGTTGTAGAACTTTTAGCTTTGGCTCTTAATTCATGTTATAAGTAACCATTTAAACTGTAACAATGAGGTGCTCTTAGCACTGCAATATTTAACCTATCAACTCTGTGGTATTTGCAAACGGTCATCAAGGCATTGCCAGCACTATGCCTCCATAAAACAAATAAAATAAAAAAAAACCTTATGCAATAGAGAAACACCTCCCCCTCATCTTGTAAAGATTATACTGGTACATGGCCAGGAAAGCACTAATCCAAACATTTAGACAGCAGTAAGGAAAGATGTAATGTTATCATCGGAGGTCTCAAAATAGGAAGAAAGTTACCCTCTGAATCTAGAATGGCTGCAGTTGTGAACTGGAACAAATTAGGCTCAACCCACTGCTGCATTTATTGTGTATTTGAACCATCACTAGGAACGATTACAAAAGCCAGGTTTTTTTCCCACTGAAATTAAAAAAAAAAAAAAAATCAAGAAGGCAGCATTTCTGGAATAGACATTATTAGGATTAGTTTTACTGCTCAAAATGAGACATTTGGGGCTTGATTGCTGATCTCAGCTGATAGTTCCCCCATCCTGGTTACAGTCTCCTACCTGGTACACTGCTTGCTGAATCGCAGGAGCACTGCCAGCCCCTGCCTGGTGCTGCAACAAGTCCTCAGCGAGGCAAACCAGTAGCATACAGGACAGTTAACACGATCTTTGCCACAGGAGCAGAAAGAAATGGGGTTTGCCATTCCGCTAACCTTTTTGGAGTTCCCCTTCTCCAACCATGTTAGGCTGTGGTCTTGCTTTCAGCATCACAAGCATGTTCAGTGTAAACCTTTTGGCTTGTTGGTACTAAAAGAGGAGGTACCATTATTGATTCGCAAGGCAATTTTTAGCAAAACTGTCCCAAACATCACACAAATGCTGCGTTCATTAAATTTTGATCATTGTCTTGACTGAATTCACTAGTTTATCAGTCAGATGAATATTCTGAAGTATTAGGAATATGTAGATATTGTGTGAATATTTCATCATCTTTTTAAACTTGCCAATATTGGCATTTTTGAGGATGTTGAGAAGAAGAAAGCAATGTATGAAAACATGAATGACAAATTTTAGTAATTGATTAAGTTAACTACCACTTCCAATTTTCTCTTCCTACAGTGGAAGCACTCACACAGCGTACGGCCTCATTTATTTTATGCCTTCCACAGCACATTATGATTTCCTACCTGAATTTGTCAGTGAACTGCCTACCATCCATTTAAGAATCACAACCACCTCCTCCCAGAATTATACTCAAATCCACGTATTGCATCTTGCTAAGAGTTGCACCTCTTCAAGGTATGGCTCGTATCTCGAAGTGTGCATCCCTCCTGTTACCAGTTCTTTTGGGCTGGAATCAATGCCTTCATTCTCTCAAAACTTTGTTCAAGGGCCTGGGAGCTGCTGAAGAAACAGGCTACCGCCCCTAAATGATGTTAAGCTACCCAGAATTCCCATCCCTGAACTTCCACCCAGGCCCTCCTCCTGTTACAAATCTTATTCTCCCTGAAAGGCAAACTTCCCTGCTTTCAAAAGCCCTTCTCCATCACATAGCTCTACCATATGATCCCTGAACTTTCATTTCCTCCAAGAGCAGACGTAGCTACAGCAGACAGAGGTGAGTCTGATCAGCCAATTCCCTTAAAGCTTCCATGCAGCTGCACATAAAATACTTTACTGTTAATTCTACAGAGAACATTTGTTCTACTTCTAGGCAAAATCCAAGGAGACTAATGCTGGACCTAATGCTGACAGAAGCTATAGCCGAAATCCTGTATCTGAATCCCTTATGAGGAGAGGGTTTCTCAGGTATCCTCATCCATTAATTACAGTTCTAATTAGTAGCTTTTAGCAACTCCTGCTGCATTGCTCCCTCACTTTCCAGACAGACCGTTGGGAAAATCTGCTGTTGGAAGGGGACGCTGGGGCAGTCACTCCTTCCATTAGCTCACAGGAATTGCACAGAGGAAAAAATTACAATAAATGCAGCCTGACACTTTCTTCAGTTTTCCACTTTCCCATGCCATGGAATTTATCTGCAAGTCACAGAGGGTACGTTTTAGAGAAGGAGTTCTAGCAACGCACTTCCACTACCAGTTACACTGTCCAAAAACTAAAGTAATATACTGATCAGAAGGCATTTTTTTATGCTTAGATGTGACTTTTTTTTTTTTTCTTTTAAAATGATACTATCATCAAAGAATAAAGCAACCTTCTGGCTCCACCATACCTCAAGCTCCACTTCCAAAAGCAGTAACTTTTGGGAAAGGCAATGAAATAAATTTCCCTCACCCCAGGAAAGCGTTGTATCTACCTTTATTACCTACCACAACAGCAGTAGTTT
Organism: Gorsachius magnificus; assembly: GCA_034008185.1. Lineage (NCBI taxonomy): Eukaryota > Metazoa > Chordata > Aves > Pelecaniformes > Ardeidae > Gorsachius > Gorsachius magnificus. The sequence continues at coordinate 35,023,698 of CM067089.1, read as the reverse complement.
AAGAACATTCAGACTTGTATGGCATCACCCATAGCCCTAGCAAAGGTGGTTTTGCACATGCAACACCAATATAATGCCTGAGAACCACAGTTCACCTCTGGTTTACTGGCAGTTCTTTTTAGCCCTTCCCCCTGACTGACAGAGCAATAATTAAGAATAATGTAATTCACAATAAATAAAATTACTGAGGAAAGTCAAGAAAAAATTCACATTGTGCTGAAAGAACTGATAATAACAAGATGAGCTATTAAGTACAAATTTTCTTACTAGAATAGACGTGACTGCATCTAACAGAATATTTTACTTTGAAGAGTTTTTTTTTCTTTTAAGGGATGTAGTCTAACATCTATGCAAGCCTCAAGAGAAAGAAAAAAAACAAAACAACTGAACATCTAGCGTATGGAAAATTTCTGAAATTATATCCATGACTGACAGAGCTGTGAAAGGAAAAGTCATAAATGTAGCACAACCTTTGGCTTTCTGTTAAACAATGGTAGAACATATCTTTGTGCTTGCTGTAACAAATTTTTTTTTCATTTGCATTCATTTAGGGTGAGGTTGGCATATCCCTACTCAAAATGAAATTGGTGTTATTCTTAAAAGCACTAGCGTGGGAGTCAAGGAATAATTTTTTATCAGCCTGGTAACTGGTTTTAACTTTAAAGCCCAAAATGTCTTATGATCCTTTAATATTAGAGGGGTAATAGTGAGTCTGTTCACCAGCTTGACATATTCTAGAGAACGAACTTGGGTAAATTCTTCAGCTGACACATATACAATGAACCACAGGAAGCTTTATGGATTTACAACAAAGGAGAATTTGATCCAGAGACAGTTAAATGACTTGCCTGTAGATACAAAATAAGTTATCAGTGGAGATGATACAGATCAACAACTCCCTGGCTCAGTCCACTTTGTCCATGGTGAGGTTTTTGTGAGTATGGTGGCAGAGATTTGGGTTCAGCAGAGCCACATTTTTCTTCTATCTGTAGCCATTGTTTCATTCCTCATTGTCCTCAGTGTGAAAGTGGTGTGCATCCCTAAATGGCAGAATGTCGTATCTGTTTTCAAAGTTGCTTTCAACTTCAGTCAAAAATATCCAATATTTGGTAACGTTTAAGAGCAGCAAATAGCTGAAAAACTGAAAACCCAGTGTCTAAGGTTTGAGACAATTGCAAGGATAATATGAAGATGCAAAAAAAGAAAGGGGAACTGAGACAGCTCTACTCTCATTGTGGCTGCCACAAATGTTAGTTGAACCTGCTATGTTAATAATGATAATTCTCCAAGAGAAGGTGTTTACCAGCAATCAGAGATTACCATGGCATTATTTCATGGTAAACAGATTCTGCTGATTAACAGACTGGGCTCTGGAATTTTATCTTATAGGAAGTGTAAAAAACATCGTCAGGATGAAACAAATTATTTTCAAACTACCTCTTTAAAAGAGGAATTGGGAGGGATTAATGGATACTTTTTGGATAGTGACAATTAGGAAACAGTTTGAAATTTTATTGTTACATGAAAATTCTGTTGACGATTTGTACTTCATGTTTTGGCAAAGGTTGTTTGTGACATATATGACCTACTACTATTTTTTATTGTTACAGTAAAATACAAAAAAAATATATTTATGTTTAATATTTTATTTTTAAAAAAGCAATAGCAATAGCTGCTTTTTAGTCCTGCTGGAAATTTTCTACATCACAATACCTCCTGTTGTAATGAAACAGTCTGGCATTTTGAACAAGTAGAGATAAGTACTCAGTATGCTAATTAGAGGAACAGATGTTTTCAATAAATTTGTGTTAGCCCGAAATAATTTTTCTACAGATAGGAGTATGCACTTTGGTGTTTGGCCAATCCATAAGAGTTTCATTTCAATAGGATTTTTCCCTGACTAGTGACTTTGTCTCCTCAGGATTCACTTTGTGATATTTTATTTTCCCTTTCAAAGTGAAAAAGAGTACTACTTTGCACAGATAAAATAAGGCTTGTCTAATGCTTCCTGTTACAAACTCTTGTATCTAGCTATTTATTACCACAAGTACATCCCACACCTGAATTTCATGGAAGATTTAAAAAAAGTTTTAGTGAGTTTGAAGTATAAAATTAAGACCAGATATTTTTTTCTTGTTAAAAATAATCTAACTGCTGTAATTATGTGACACTCAAATATCACTGTAATCTAGAAGAAAAGCTTGAAACATGGCAGGCCAGTACTTGACTTACTCAAATCTAAGAGATGCTTTTAACCAAGCTGCACGCTTTTTTTTAATGGAAATCTGTTATCTAAAGTCCCTACAGATTCATCTGACATGAACATGCTTCAGCTTCAAGCTACAAGACCTGATGGGGAATGTTTCCTCACATCAGGAGTCTCCTTGATTCCATCAGCATACACAAGACCCAAGAGGGTTAGACTGAGTGCTTAGGGCTGCTGCTGAAGTGGCAGAGAGAGGAGACAGAGCCAGCTGGATGCTTCCTGCTGGTACATTGAAAAGCAGGCTTTGCTGCTCTGAAAATAAAGAAGCAAACCAGGGCCACAGAGGGGCAAGAAGGAGCAGAAGACCACCTTAGCCCTGGAAAAGATTCTGCTGGCAGTCGGATGGAGTGAGTGAAATAATGACTGCTCTGGTCCTCATTCCCCCACCAACTACAGAAGTTGTCACTCTGGCTTCAAAAATTTTGGCAACGGCAAAGCCATCATCAGGATTGTTTAACTGCTGCTTCTAAGAGCCTACCGCCAGAGGGAGCATGGTTGTTTTCAGCTCAAGTCAGCCCTAAGAGGAAGCGTGGCTCCAGCCTTGCATAGGCAAAACCAGGTATCCACTATTTTTCACAACATACCAGGGTTGAGTGGCATGGGAAATTAGAGAAATGCTGAAGGCAAAGCGTTTGCAAATTGGCAGGAGAATCATGTAGCAACATTACTCCCGCAGAAAAGTAGTTTCTATCTTTAGTAACGACTGGAAGGCCTCACCTTTAGGCTGCTTCAGTAACAACCACATTTTCATATACTGCCATAGGAAGCTCTGTTTGAAGCTCTCTGGGCACTGCAAATCCCAGCTGAAGGGACAATGACACGGGCAAGAAGTATTCTTTACTCTTAAGGCTATGGTCCTAGCTTGAAAGCAGATGACCAGGTAAAAATATGAGATTAGTGAGGTGAAAATAAAGATGAAATTCCAACTCAGCTAAAGCCATTGCCTCTTTTGGAATGAGTAAGAAAGAAAGAAAGAGAGTCGAGTTCCTTGACTAAATTACATATACAGCTAATTTTGCAACAAGCAGAACGTCAGAAGAGAAAAGGCATGGGTGCTTGCTTCACTGTCAGGCACAAAAATCCAGCACAAATATATTCCCATATTCTATCCCTCGTAAACTTAAGAAAAGTACCATCTAACATCAACCTTTTTCCTCCCAATTTCCCCTGGATTTTATACCACAAATTTGGTATGCAGCATTTGGCACAATACCAGCATTGAAAGAAAACTTAATTTGTTCTCACCGTGGAGGAAGCTCCCAATTTAGTTTTGTTTAAGTTTCTCTGAAGTGGCTCTAATATGAAAGCAGAAATTGGTGCACATTGGAACAGGGCCCCAGAACAGTTTCTTGCAGCTCTGAAGTACAATCATTTCCACAGGCCCTTGTGACATTTAAAAGAATAAATCAGACAGAAGAATAACATTTGCATGATTTAACACATCTTTTAGAGAAAGCACACAGAAAGATTTAATTTGCCTCTAATTCAAGTCAATCTTCCACATGTGGTGGCTAGTACTGCATGAGGTAGACACTTTGAGACCAAGACAGGAGTGGACAATAGACCACTTGTGCAGTGAAGCTCTCAGCAGCAATGGGCAGATCTTTATGACTTCAGGGTTCTCCTCCCTTCAGTCTAACATGTAGATCTCAACCGATGCTCTGTACAAAGCTAGGCTATGCTCTGCGCCCATCAACACCAATGAAATGCACACAAGAAAAGCAGAAAAATAGAAAATATTAGAAAATAGGAAAAACCCCACACGGCTGTCTTTCAAAATTGCCAAAAGTTCCAAAGAGGCTACGTCTTTTTCTTTCATGTATTGTCCTTATTTTTAGAAAACACTTGCATATCATGTAAGAAAACTTAATACCAATGTGAAATTATATTTATTAATTACACTGTTTGATTTAAGGAAAACCTGAAAATCAGGTGTTCTATGTTCCATTTATGTTGAGTACTCAGCTTTCTATAAGAATTTTAACTAAATACAGAAGATCAGTTTTTCTTAAAAAGTTTGCCCTAATTTTAGACTAAAATACACATAGCAAAATGATACATTAATAGAATATAAACAAAGTGCAGTCAGTCTTAGATTAACTCAATTGCTAAAGAAAAAAGGGGGGGGGGGGGGGGGGGAGCGGGGCAGGGCAAGGAGAAGAAAGGAAATAAAAAGTAGCAGTTGGGAGGCCCAAAACTGAGATTGCCAACTACATTCCGACAGAATATGCAGAGTTCTGGTCCTTCACATTCAAGGTAAATAAATTTAAGCATTAATGTGCAGAGGAAGACAGAATAGCTGGCAAAGAGAAAGCCAGTGATAGAAGAGGAGTCTAGCTACTGTGCATTACCAGTTTTACAAGACTTACAAAGTTAAGAGAGGAAAATATTGCTGACCATAAATACACGACAATAAGCACGAAGGAGGGAGAAGCGCTGCTGTCTCAGGACCGGAGAACAAATAATTCTGGAGGACAAATGTGTGTGAACAGATCACACATACATTAAGGCTATATAAGAAAAAAATGTTTTAGCTATTCTACCATTATATTCCTGAGGCACATTTTCAAATGAGATGGTGGAACAAGATATTTACTTTCATTTACAGCTGTATAGAATAAATTCCATAGAAGTGATTGCATGATGTTGTCCTGATGAAGCAGGGGACCATAATTAATGACATGCTGTTTTCCAATCCCCTGTTCTTATTTTCTTTTATGACAATGAAGGAATTTATTTATCCCATACACATGGAGATTTGCGTGACTGCAGAGGACATAAGGGTTAGAGAAGTCACAAAAAAAGCAAAGAAGATACAGGGATCCTCATGTCCACCATCAGAGTCCGATTATTGTTCATAATATCATACAAACAAGATCTTTCATTCTAATCCTTTGCTGCATCAGCAACAATATCATACGTTTTCAAAACCTTAATAAAACTACCTAGCTAATAAAAGATTTTGAACTAGAGACTTGACACCAATAACCTTTCAGCTAATTTGAAACTGCAAAAGAACAAAAAAGTATCGGTACAGACTGACCCCTTAGAGTCCTCAGTATTTGTTATGAGGCAGCATGTTAACTATCTGGATGTCTAAGGCTTTTTTAGGGTGTTAGTGCCCCTGTGTGAAACTGGAAAGGAGGCAGTGAGATGTGAAGCATAGTTTTTGGCGATGCACAGCATTCAAGTTTCATATGATGCAGTATCCTGTATAACTTGATTTGTTTGTTGACGCCGCAGCTTAAAAATCTACAACTACAGATACATTCCATGATATTTCTGATAAAAACTACTATGGTTTTAAAAGAAAAAGATATTTTGGAATTTATATTATTATACAAAGATGAGCAGATATATAATCTTTATACTCAAACCTTTTTGTGAAAAGGAATACCTTAATATGTATGCTTAAAAGTAGCTCATTCAAGGGCTCTGGCTAGCATTTCTTATGCATCATGAATTAAATCCTTCTATTTTCAGAATACTTGAAGATAGATGGTTAGTTAAAACAATATTTGAAAAGCAGAATCTTGATTAAAGATAACATCTTAAAACCATGTGGACTTTCAGGTGTTTATTGAATATTCACAGTCAGATTTAATGAATATTTCCTGCAAAAGTTCTCTGTCCCTACACAGTGGCATATTTTTCACATTTTCCAGAAGACAGAAACATTTTGCTATTGAAATTTTATTGCTTCGCTTGTGAGTTATAAAGATTTATAGCTTCTCTCAGTTGGTCTCAGAAACATCACTAACACAAGGGTATTGCTCTCAGAAACAACTGAGAAGCTGTAGATTAGAAAAACATTTGCAGTGACCATTTTTGCAGTTTTAGCTTTTGCTAAAAACACCAAATATTCTATTAGAATTTGTCTGCGTTAGCAGCCCTTTGTTTGCAATAAAATAAGAATCCTGTGCGTTGAATGAAAAACTGTTCAGCTCAGCTCAGCTATAGCAAAATGGGTATATATATCCAAAAAAACATTCATTCTTCGAATGGTTTCGTCCTTTCCTTTGTAACTGGCCATCTAGACAAGGGGCCTCATTCTCAGAGCCAATTGATACTGTGATTTCCATGGAAGTCATTAGGAACACTCTGCACTTCAAAACATCAGCCACCCCTTTGCACTCTAAATAGCATTCCAAGAAATTTCTCTTAACCCAAATCATGGAAGCCATGCTGCAACTGCTCTTCAATGGTGAAGAAGTCTAAAGTCATAAGGGGCTTTCTAACTGGAGTATTGCCAGGGCTTCTTCAGCTCTGCCCCTGGGAGGTGCATGGGAGCTGGGTTCACTGCACCCCTCATCTTCCCGTGACATTAGAAAATCAAATCCCCCCCTATCCAAGGGGAGTTTCTTACCTGGCTGGTGCGGGTTTACTCTGGAGATGAAAATGGGATAGCCATACCAACTTCTCTTGCTAAACCTGGGTCACTGTGAATTAAAGACAAGAGACAAGGGCCATAAATATATCATTTAAGAAGGAGAGAGGGTCTGTAGCCTTTGCCTTCCTATCCTTGTGTAGCTGTCAAGCTGCTGCAGGGCAAGATTTTGCATATAAATCAATGCCGCAGGGCGATTTTCCCAGAATAATTATGGCTCATATCCAAATCTCATTTGCTTTCTCCCCAAAGAGACAAGAACAAAAGACAGTATCTGGATATGGAGGAAAATAAAGAGAATAAGGTTCGGGATTTAAATAAATAAAGATACCGCTGCTGATTATAGGATTTGCAAAGTAAATTAACCTGAATGCATCCAGAACACCAGAACTATACTGCTACCTGGTAACTTACCTGGTACCACCTCAGGGGAAACACCCTGGAGGGGGATCACTCATGGAGTCACCATTGTTTGCCTCAGGTGATGCTTCACATCGTCAAAATTTGCTTGTTGCTCAGAGCAACTGGGCATAGAGAGATCACTTCTTTGTCCTAATTTGATGTTAATTTCTTAAGGAAGAAAATGATTTTTTACATTTTCTCATTATTTTTATTGCCAGTTTTCCTAATAAATTACAAAGATCAAGAGCTATGCTGAAAGCCAAATCTGACATAGTAAGGGGGAAGAAAAAAAGCTCAGTAAAATTTGATTTTCCTCATCATTGGCTCTTTCATATCCCAATAATCCATTTTTGGGACAGATTCTAATCTCAGACGCAGCATGGGCATCCCAGCATACCTAAGAAAAATCTGTTACTGTGCATCATGCATGATATTAGAATCTGGCCCTCCCATTGTAGATGGAACATTTGCATAAAGTTCTTATGACTTTTTATAATAGCCATATTTTCTAATATTTGCAACTGTGCACATTTTTGTCTGAATTGCTTTCATTCCACAGATGGCAATTATGAAAAGCCCTCACATATGGCAACCACAAAACTAAATTTGTCTAAGGCTACGAACGTACAAATTCACCACAAAACCCAACACTCTCAACACAGTCCCTTTTCTGAGAACTTGGGTCGTGCCTTAGTCCCGGCTCCTGTAATGAAGTCAACTGGCAATGTCAGAAAGTAAGTCAGACCTAAGAGCTGTCAATTACTATGATTTTACCCTGATTTATTTCTCAAGTTTGAGAGTGAACGAACTTTCTGACTATATCCAGGAAACCTCTGGGCATGCATTTAACTTTATATAAAGAATTAGCCCTAGGGAGATCAGTCACATCTCTAATTACTTAGACAGATCATCACCATTTGGTTCAGATTTTTCTTTTTTCCCCCCCACAATCAAGTCAGTATGCGAGTACACGAGGCATAATACAGTCTGCAGAAGGTGGCCTTTTTGACCCATGGCTTTCAGCTGCTTTTCCACAAATGCTGAGGATAAGCCTAAGTCTCGACCCATCCCTGAATGCTCTGTGCCTGCTGGCAGGCGTGCTCCGGGGCACACAGCTTTCCCGCCCTCCCGCAGAGCAGGAGGGTGCCGGGGCTGTCACGGGGGAGCCCTGGTGGGAAGGGGCTGGTATCACACACACTGGGTATCTTAAAAAGATGGTTGCTCTTTAACCAGTGTATTTCCTTAAATGTCTTTAAAACAATTTTTAATAGCACAGTTAATTTTTCCTGCAGAAAGACATAATCTGTTGCATGTCAATTTTTTCTCTTAAACACTTCAGTTAATTTCAGTCTCAAATACCAATTACTTGATTTTCCAACGGCTGTTCAATCTAACCTCTACTTACATGTTTATGTTTTATTAAATCCAGATAAGAAAGCACTCATTCCCTCTTACTTATTTTAAATTACCCATAATTCCTTAGTCAGTGTTTCACTAATGTAGCCCTCCAGCCTAGTAACAGCTTGCTCATAGCTATAGAGTCTCTAGAAATAAGTCATGTCCTTTATTTCTTTCCATACATCTAAGATCAATGTAACTTTCTGTATTATTTAATGGTCATACAATTTGGAAATGTTAAGTGCTAGATAAATGTACATTATTACTTTGCCTCACTGTGAGGCACTTTCATTTTGATTTTTCACCTGCTATTGACTAAACCATCATCCTATACTGGCCTTAAGATTTACACTTATGTTTACACTATAGTTTTCAGTGCTTCAGATCCAGCTCCACAACCCCTTTGATCTTTAGTAGGTATCCAGCTCCAGGTTTTGAGGTGGTGGGTTTTTTTTTTTTTTATTACTACATTGATTACTTTACTTCTTTAATTTGCTGCATTTTCCTCCAAAATTTCTCTGAGAGGCTAAATACAAATCATTCTTACAAGGGCATTAGTATTCCGGTGTGTTTTCCTGACTATCCTTTCAAGTCCGTTGCCTAACTATGTACTATTTATTTGAGAAAAATATATAGAAAAAAGTCTGAGTCCCAAACCTGCACTGGTGTAAATCTGCACAACTTACTTGGAAGCAGTGACATTCTGCTGATCTCAATTAAATCTACAGCACGTGATGATTTGGCCTAAACACATTAATCCTTCTACTTGCTCTCGGCACACACCTATAAAAAAAAAAAAAAAGATAAAGTCCTTTCTAGTTTATCAGTAGATACTTTATTACTCCAAATAACCATCAGCAAATTGCAACCTCCTCTTATGTTTCTGGCTACTGCTCTAATGGCTCTTGATTTTAGAAATGCCTCATTTGCCTTCATCTGGCCACTGGAAAAGGCTTCCAGCACTTTGGGTTTTGTACTGTAATATTTCTGCCCTACTAACTCAACATCCCTTTGCACCTTCAAATCATCTCTATCCCCACTTGAGGCTACCAGCCCCCTTTTTCCTATTGCTGTTCTCATCAAGTACAATAACAGCCTTCAAATCTCTAACCCAACTAATCTGTCTCAGTAACATCAGGAGATGGCATTTGGTCCAATTTACATCCCATGAAATCCTAGTGACTTCTGTAAGTTGCACAGGATGTAAATCAACCCACAATGTAGCTCAAAAGAAAGTTTCTCATTACACGCCAATATAGCTGGCTTTTCCCCATCAACCAAACTCTGTAACTCTTTCCCTCTGACAGTATCTGTCTCTTCTTGAAGAATACTCCTCAGATGTTCAGTTCTCCTAGCTCCTTAGCATTTTTCCCCCTGAAAATACACCTTGCTATTCTTTACAGTGATACTGCAATTCACTTTCCCAACACCCTTCTCAACTTCTTTCCCCTTATCTCTACAATAATTTTCATGCCACTGAAAGTCTAACAGCTTTGTTTGCCATCCTGCCTTCTCATGCTATTACACATCAGAGCTTTCTCAACAGCTGCTTTGATACACTGTACATCTAAGCCACTTTGCTTGCATTACCCTCATTAAGAAAACAATAATTAAGAGCAGTTTGTTTGTTTTCAAGTAAACAGAAAATTTCAACACTATAAAATTCAACTGAGAGTGTCATTGGGCTACATCCATCCATCTCACTTAGCTTCCTTCAAACAAAATCATCCGCACACAACAGATGTTCCAAAAAGATAGGTCTATTTTATAAACCAGTCCCAAAATATAATTTTGCAATGGTTGTGTTTTAAGTATTAGCATGATTTAACCATGAGAGAGTGCACAGAGTCACAACGGCATTCACAATATTAGTGAGGTTTCCCATATATCCAGACAACAGTTCTCAGCTCACATGCACTGGGGAGAATTTAAATCAGGAACATGTGAAGACACTATGCATGGCAGCAGCAGCCTAAGGCTGCATAGTGAAAGATGTATTTTACAACATTATTGTGAACAACATTTTAAATCAGACTGTAAGCACTCATGGATAGGGACCGTATTTTACTCTGGTCCTAAGTGAAGGGTGAGAAACAACAGAGTTCTGATTGTGCCTAGACTGGGTATGTAGTGCAAATAAGATTGATAAATTTTCTTCCAACACTCTGCTTTAAATAACTGTCTTCAGAAAGAGTAAAGATCTCCTGTCTAGATGAAAACTCTAATTTTTCTGTCTGGGCAGAAAAACAATTCAAATAGTGGTGAAGATTACAAAATAGAAAAGAGGGGGAAAGGAAAAAAAATCAAAGAGGGGTAACACATTTACTTTTTCTTGAGTCTGGAAAAAAAATTATAAAAAACTTCCTAAACATATCTAGAGTATTGGAAGCACAGAAAAACCAGACCTTCTTGTAACCACAAAGCAACATCCATGTTTGTGTTCATTACTACCTGGATATTTGAACTAAAATCACACTTTCCCCTGGAGTATCCGGCCTTTTTCCCATGATCCAAAGAAAAAAATTCTTTCCGGACAAGTAAAGTTCATTGTATTCCTGCAAACCACAAGTCCACTCACACATTTCTCAGAGAGAAACATTTTATTCATTATTCTGTATTTCATTCATCTATTTGTAATGAGAAGTGAGCTTACGTTTATATTGCTGGAACTTAATGACTGATGAATGACAAAAATGTACTTCTTGTCAAATGACCTATTGCAATTGTTCCAGCACAACTTTTGGTTTTGTCTTTTTGCAAGCAATTGTTTGCACAATTTCCTTTGGTGGCACATTACCAGGGGTCTGACGGGTAGGATGCTGTCCAAAGTTATTCACATCATGGGCAGTTCTATTAGGATTCCTCATCAGATTCTTATGGCTGCAATATCTGTTGGGAACGTATAAAATAAAGGTTCCTAAAACGATCCTGTCATTGTATATTTATCAGCTAAAGTTGCCAGGACTGCATGGATGTGGCACAACCCTAATTCTTCCACATAAGAATGTGGGTTGTGTATGCAGCTTGCTGTTCATTTCATCTAACAGTAAAATAAGTAGAGAATTACAACACAGTTTAAATAAGGTCAGAAGGTCAGCTTTCTCCAGGATGCTATGGTGAAATGGACTGTAAAAAGCTCCTGCCATGTGTGAGAGGTAAGAAAGGATATTATAATAGCCATACTCAATACAAGGTAGAACCAGAATTTTAAACACAGGCCGATGATTTGATTTCTCCATTGGGATTCAGTATAACTGCAACTTAACATGTGAGGCAGACCAATTGTTAGAGCTTTTTTCCTGTCCTGTAAAGAGTAAATAGGTTTTTAAAAAGTCTCGCTACAGAAGACAAGAAGATGAAAATGTATATATATAAATGCAGCAGAGTCTCATAACGGTGAACAGCCAAGTAGTTTGCATGGTGAAGACGGCACCAGTTCAAGTCCTAGCATCACCAGTTCTCCATTTTGCAGTTGTGTGACACCCTAACAGTGAAACAACTGTTTATCCCAGAGTAGGTATCAGCCGCTGACTGCTAGTGCAGTCCTACGCTGTATTAGTAGTGACATATGAACAGGTGACTCCCCCACTTCCCTGTGTCTCCACTAGCACACAAACGTGTCATTTTCATTTTCCATTAATATTTCAGTGTTTGTGCAAAAGCCACAACAGAAAGAGTAAATATACAATACTCAATGGTGCAGTACCCAGGGCAGTTGCTGGGATTTGGGAGTCAAGGACTAACGACATTCTTCTGCCTAATGCAGATGATAGATGCTTCCTTGGAGGATGCTCTCACGCCAGCTAGCTCCTCTACTCTTAAGGAGTGCAGGGAAAGGTCATCTGCATCCAACTCTCACATTGCCCTTAAATTCTACATCCAAAGCTTTGTCTCCTGAACTCTTGAAGAAATACTTGATCCTGAAAAAATAGTTTTTACAGGTTGGGGTGTTTTTTGTGTGCTAAAATAAGATTCTCAAACTACTTCAGATTATTTCTGAAGTTGAATAGATTCGTGGCATAGGAAAAAAACCCCACTATGTCACATACAGAAGGCATTACAGATGATGTATTGTAAAGCAGAGGTAGTTGCACACCCCCTTGCCTTTCAGCTAATCTCTTCTTTTATTAGAGTGAAGATATTTTTGTATATAGCATAACAGAATTCCCCATAGTCCTTCCAAGATGTATCAGTGTTTAATAGTGATGGTTTGATATGCAGCAATACCTGGTCAATACCTTAATCATTTATCTTTTCAAAATTTTGCTACAAAATTTTTGGGCACAATAACAGACTTCCAGGCAAATAGAAAACATTTGCTCAAAACTTAGGTGTTTGTTCCCTCTCCTGGCTTTCCCAAGGCTTCTCCGTCTGGCTGTGCTGGCAGGAGCCCAGCTACTGTATCAGAATGTCAAGAAGGAAGAAATGATGGTAGTTAGATAGGGAGGAGTGCTTCAAAAGCACTTCCATGACATCTCCATCTGTCTAGGACACCTGCAAGATGATTAGGATGAGCTAGAGTTTTGGATTCCAGCTGGAGTATTTGAGGTTACTGGATGTCCAAACAGGAAGATACGAACAAACAAAATATCCACGCAACACCTCAATAGCTGCACTTGCCTAGACCACCTGGTCAAGGTAAGCCATCTCTTTGTGTGTTCCAGCCTCAAAGTCAATGGATTAAAACTTAGGAACGAAGCCACAGTTGACTGAAGTAGTCCAATTAGTATGAGAAGCAGCAGCCCATCTGCTCATTAACAGGGGCTATGGAAACTCATCACTTTTGCATACCTCACTGCCTACTGGTGAAATCAATATCTCTGTCCTAATAGTCAGAGCACAGCAATCCATGAGAGTGTTAGAGAAAGAAAAGAGTGTAAGCAATGGCAGCAAGCTCATTGCAGTATTTCCACAAAACTAAAATATGTTCTATAGAGAAGGACAATCTTTTCATTTCCATTACAGACAGAAATATCTCTGCTAAAGCAGCGCAGTTCCAAACAGAGGTGGACGAGCTTGAGTGAGGGCATTAGCTGTTTAGTCATATTGTGCAGACTGCCAAGTACAGGTCATCCAGCCTTCTGCAGTTAGAATGCTCAGTAGATGCAAGACATAAAGGAGTACAGTTATTTTATACAGAAGGCCTTCAAAATCCAGGTCTCCAGGGGAACCTGAACTGTAACCAGGTTCACAGGCCACTGCTTTTCAAAGAAAGGGAATGTGATAATTTTACACCTTAAAATTAAAAAAAAAAAAAAAAAAAAAAAAAGGCCGTAAAAGAGTCAGGGCAATTCAGAACAGCACTGCTTCTCTAGTCAGCTACTCAGCCAAATATTCCAGTTATGTGAATAGCTACAGCACAGATACAATTCCTATTTCAATCTACAGAGAGTAGTAGAGCTTGGGTTTTTTCAACCACTGCTGTAAAGTATTGATGTTTTACTGATGACATGGCGCTGCTGTCCTTGGTCAGACCAAAGGTCCATGCAGCGCAGCACAGCACATTACCTCTGACAATGACGGGTTAGGGGAAGAATATAAAACCACAGGAAGCCTGTTTCAACTTTCCTCTAGCAAATGCTTCAAAATACCTGAGCCAGTTATTGTATCTTCATATTTTACAGCCACTTCCAGGATTTTATTTCATGAACCTGCCTTTATGATACTGTATTTAATCCAGCTAAATTTTTGGTATCCACAATATTTTTGAGCAGTGAGTCACGCAGCTGAATTATGGGACTGGGGAAAAAGGGACTGTTTCTTTTTGGTTTTAAATCCACTTTGAAATATTCTCCCTACCGGGAGAAACATTTACTAATCCTTCCCTACCCACTGTCTGTTTTCTATGTATTATTTTACAGACTCACTATTTCATACCACTGCAGTTCTCTCTCCTCCAAGATGAAGACTTCTTGCCTACTTTGTCATTGCTTGCATGGAAGAGCTTCAAATATGCAATAAGCCTTCCTGGGCTCCTCATCTACCTTTCTGAGAGGGGAGAAGTGGCAGAACTGTATCCAATGGTCGAGAAGTAGACACTGAGCACCAAACTGATACAGTCACAGAATTATCCAAAATACCTAAGAAGCAATAGCCACTAATTCAGCGCCCTTCACGTTATGTGTTGCCACGGAGGTGCACTAAGACTAACCCAGACACAGGACAAGCTCAAACTTCTTCATTTCACAAAACAGCCAAAACCACATGGCAGAAGCCAATCAGAAAGAGGGGTAAACCCAAATCCATCAAGACTCCCGTAACACTTACACGTAACGGGTTCGAGGTGCCCGTCGGGGTAGCGTTATCAGACGTCAGCACGCCCAAGAATGCCGATCCAAACCGCGCTCACACGGTCACTCACAGGGGGGGAAACGCTCTCCCTCTCCCGGGCAGCCGTAAGAGGGGAGGGGGGAAGGGGTGAGGATGCGCTCGGGGATAGATCCGGCAGGACTCGCCCACCGCAAGGAGGTGAGGGCACTCAGCCCCGGGAAGTTCCCTCAGGCGGCGTCCCAGCCCCGGGGAGAGGCTCCCAGCCCAGGCCCGCTGCTCTGAGGAGACCGGGGGGGTGGGCTCTGGCGGGGCCCAGGGATTGCCGGGCTCAGGCCTGAGCTGCGGTCGCTATTGGTCCACGATCCAGAAGCTTCTCTGAGCCCAGGCGCCTCATTGGCTGCGGGCCCTGTCTGTTGGCGCGGGGTCCTGCTCCCCTGACAACGGGCCGGGCGCTCGGGGGGGGGGCGTGATGGCAGTTGGCACGCGGCCAGGGCACCTGCCTGCCGTGAAAGGCGGGAAACTGAGGTGCAAAACGCCAGTGGTCGCCATGTTAAAAGCCCCGACCTTTATGGGGATGGGGGGCCGAGCGCACCTCTCACACAGGTACAGATTAGGACCGGTTTCTCCAGTGTACGGTGCTTTGTGTTTATCAACACTAGGCTTCATTTATCGTTTTATCCCTTAATGACTTACTATTCTGAGATCCCAGTACAACTCTTCACAGCCACTTTAATTTTCACTACCACAAATAACGTCATATTCAGCAAATGCTTCCCCTCTGCTTGTTCCCCTTTCCTGAGACTACTTATGAATAGGTGATGAGATTTGTCTGTGACATGCTAGTAGTCTCCCTCCTCAGTGAAAATTAACAATTTATTCCTTTTTTTTTTGTTTGATGTCTTTTATTAATCTACAAGTCATGTTTTCTTTTTATCCTTTGACTTTTTAGTTCTTCTAAAAGCGTTCAGTGAGAGACTTTATCTGAACTTTTTGGAAATCCAAATACAATTCTATACCTTAAGGCATTTACTAACTATTTGTGCATTTAGCCACTAGATTTTCTCTTAGATAATTGCAGTACATGAGACTTACATATAAGTTAAAGGTTGAAAAACACTGACTGTGGACATATTTTAAGGAACGAAGAGGCACTATACCTAATTTTCATCAACTACAACACTATATTTTCATGATACATCTACACAAGAGAGACGGAAATAGAAAAAAGCTACTTATTTGGCCACCTTAGAGAAAATACAGCTATAATTATTGAAAAATAATCTGTAGTGCACCTTAATAATGTTAGGGATTACAAACATTTTTCCAAAGAGGAGCATGATTAAGCTTCCTTAGCATGACATATATTTACTTACAGGGTCAATTAAGGTCTGGTGGGATGCTTGAACAGAGAATAATTTATTTTGTTGATTGCTCATGGAGAAACCCTCCCCCAAATAAGATCAGTTTTCCTTCCTTCTTTTCCCTCCCTCCCAACAAACAACCTTTAGAAACCTCCCACAACAGGAATGACAATACATAATTTAAATGGTAGCCATAGCTCCTGGGAACTCTCCAAGCAATACCTCCTTTCACAAGGCAGGAAAATTACACAATAATACAGAAAAATGTGAGAAAGAAATATCCTGAAGCTCTCTGGAAAACCAAAGTATTTTCCACTTAAAAAGCAAGGAAGAAACTGTGCACAGCCTTGGGAGAAAGCAAAACACCTGCAGGAGCATAATATATAAGATAGGGCAGTCTGCCAAGGAATCGGGAATGGACAATAACACGAGATGGAAATACTATCTAAAACACTCCCATGGCCAATGTGAACCAGTTTCTAGACACAGATAAGAGAGCTGGAGTATTAACTCTGGCAACACTTCCCTGCTTTGTCATGCCAACAGCATAATAGAAAATGAAACACTGATTGATTGAACTGCACATGACTTGCCATAAGATACGAACTGTATTATTTACAGAATCTTGAATGGATTCTCAGTAGCTTGGCTTTGTAACTAGCTAGGGTTTTATTTTTAACAACTTTAGAACTGTAACGTGCAGATGGAAGTGGATTTTACAGCCCTGCTTTGCTTTATTTTGTGTTTCAGACATTGCTGTGCCATGGCATGATGTGCATCTAGGGGACTGCAAACAAACCGGTGAAAGCCCTATGCAATAAAGTCAAAAAAATTTGGCTTTTAATTGTGTAAATGGTGAAAACACTCTGAGTACACATCCTACTCTACATAAGAATCCTACAGGGCAGGCAGATTTTACTGAGCTGGGCTGTAAATGGGTCCACAGTCAGGGCCCAGTAAAATGTTGCAGTTCCTTACTCTGTTATCATGTGGGGTGTCCTCTGGTGTTCCTTGGAATTATAGGACAGCGCTTCCTCTTGACAAAACCTGCAGTCACTCTGACACATGTTGCCAAGGCTGTGAAAGGCAGCAAGTAATTGCTTCTGAAATGCACAGAATCCCAAGAAGTGTGCTGAGTAACAGTGCTTCTTAAAGCCATGTAATATCTGCAGCTTCCCTAGTATTAGCCAAGATTACCAAGTGAGTTGGCAGATCCCAACACATTTTTGATATTAAAACGCTGGGAAACTACTTAAATATCGATGCATTCATTATGAAAACATCTTTCTGGCATTTGCTTCCAATTAATGCTTGTGCTTTAGCACGAGCAGTTTTCCTCATTATACTCAAATGTGATGGCTATGCGAATGACCAAACATGATTATAGAAATGTTGGCTCACATTCCCTGAAACGGGTATCTGTAAGGAGGCTATCAGTGAGAAATATTTGGAAATCTATCAGGAGTTCAAGCACATTTTAAAAGGCCATCTGTGTACAAGAAGCAATCAAAATCAACAATATTATCATAAAGGTGCATTGGATAACGCAGCAGAGGTGCAGTTGGTGAGCATTATGTTGCATGAACAATATATGGTTCAGCTGTACAATACCATTGCCAGTCCTAGCTGTATAGTTATGAAAAGAATGGATATCAAGTAACAAATATGAACTTAAAGCTCAATCATGAGGTTGTGTCACAATTAGCTGGATATCAAAAAGGGAGTAATTTGTTTTCAGAAACCAAAAGGCTAAACACCCAAGGTCCGTTATTAAAGAGTGTTTGCAGTACAAAAACAAAGGCTTTCCTGGCACAGACACAACAGAAATCATAGCCATGTCTATCATCCAAGTGGTTTGTTTTAGAAATGAAATCCATAAATTTCAAACAGCTGCACAGGACTTAGCTGCGCAAATCTATTAAAGTAAATAAAGCATGAACACTGCCCATCTACTCATCTAGTTGGACTTCATTTTTTTAAGCTGTTTCCTGGATTTATTCATGTTGCTGCATTTGACTTTTTCTTTGAGGGAACTATTCTCATGAAACAGGTGGATTACAAATATTTCTTTGCTGAAAGGGCAGAAGGCTGCGTTCAAGCTTCCTCATACATTTCAGGCAGCATTCATCTCTGATAACCAGCAACGTCCTTTAAATTGCAGTCCCAGCTACTTTACACATGCCGAGCTGTCCAGCGTTACCAAAGCGTTTCAGTAGCAGAGAGTTCTTCGGCCTTGAGTAGCTCTCCAATACACTCCTTGGGGCAGAAATAGCCTACCTTAGCCCACGCAATGTGTGAGGGTATCAGGTCTTCTACTGCAACAACATCATTTTCCCCAATATGCTGCTGCTGCTGACTGTAGTGAGAACTCCTTGCTACTGAGGCCACAGTAAATAAATCTGTGTAATTAAGTACCGCTAGATAAACCTCGAGACCTGAGAATTTAGGGGGTTTTCTGTTATGGTTTTTGATGTGCTCAACCTGTGACAGAATAGGGAACGTTGGTTGTAAGGTTGTGAACAACAACAACAAAAAATCAAATAGGGAGAAAACAAACCCATTTTAAGTCTTAGGGATTTTTGCTGTTTCTTTCTGGGTTTTTTATTATTATTATTTTTTATTCTTTCAAAATTCTGCCTATTTACAATATCCATTATTAGCTTGCAAAAATAATACTTGAAATCTGCCTCTAAAAACTTTGAAGATTTGTGACTATCAGAAAACAGACAATGAAATCCAGCCACTGAAGTTTTAAAGCCATTTTTGCAACATTGAAAAGCGCAACTATTTTCAACACCAGTTTAAAACAGATCAAGTATTGCAGTTTGCAACTGTGCAATTATTGCAGTCAAAAGCAAAGCTAAAACCAAAAAAAGACTCATAGGACATGTTACAGCATCCCGCTGCAGCCGTTTCTATACACAGTGGTCAACACTTTTCATTATTTCTCATAAGACAAGAACTCTACACTCACAATTTAGTTTGTAAATTACAGCATCTGCGAGAGCAGATATTTTTCTCATAAAGAAAGTCTAAATACGTTAAATTCAGGACAGAAAACGGAAACCAGACTGATTTGTGTATCCAACTAAACTGTAAGACTTGAAATATCTGAGGCGAATAGAGGTATTACTTCCAGGCATTCATCTAGCAGATATTATTTTAGAAATGCATATACAACCGTATGCACCCTAGCTAGCTGCTCAATGTTTAAAAAAAGAAAAGAGCAAACACAAACCCCTGACGTAGTCTTTGGCAGATTGGTGGAAACGAGAAAAAGGCAACTGTATAAATGCAGAGGCCATGTTTGTAAGAGCTCATTAATGCCAAATTAAAGTGTGAAACATGAGAAGGTGGAACACACCTGTACTTGTTCCAGCCACCAACAAAAGTGAAGCATTAGCACTGAATGGTATTTTGTGCAAATCAGGCTGGTTTCTTTCCATTCACAAATTCCTACTGAATCCATCACCAGGCTCTTCTCAGGATATTTTTGGTTTATTGGGTGTCAGAAATGTTTTTTTTTAACAGGAGAGTGACAGCTTAAGTGAGGCAGATGTTCAAGCTTGTGTGTAAAAATAGGTGCCCCTGTAAGCTGTTCCCAACATATTTTTATGACCTACAATCCATTCAGGCAAACAAGGGGGCACACAGGTGGTAAGCCTGACCAGTGATCCCAGGCTGCACTGTATGTTAATGAACTGGGTTCTGCACAATTTCATTATTTCTCATCAAGACCAAAGGAACTTCTGAAAATAGAAAGTTGATATTTTCCGTCTGATAGAGTCAAACCTCCCATTATGGACAATGTCTTTGGGACTCTGGAATTAATCCCTCTTCTGTGCTTGGTTTGCCTCCAGTAGTGTGACCCTCAATACAAATGTGCTCAAATGCAAGCAATAACCACTATTCAACACACCCAGCCGCTGCTCCTTCATGTCGGGTAGTTATACCCAGAACTACATGGCTTACACAGCCAGAAGGGTTTCAGAAATAAGCTGTTTAGAACCACAACATACTTAAGAGTAGACGCAGGAGAGCCACTTGCTGAGGTAAAAGGCAGGCTACCAGAGACATTATCAATGCCAAGAATATATCAAACACATCAGTGTTTGTGGAGAGGTCTGCCTGGGATCCTTCAGCCCAGATTCTGCCATGAGAATTAGCAATGCTTTGTGGAAAATGAATCTAGCAGACACATGTTTTCAGCCAGCAAAACAACTGCTAGAAATGAAAAAAAAAAAAAATGCTTGCTGTCATATTCAATCTGAGCTACAATAAGGAAACAAGCGGCAGCCAATTAGTTAGCATTGATGGGATGAATTGCAAAAGGCAGCCCATCCAGCTAGGAAGCTAAAAAATCCGAAGGTGCAAAGAATATGCTGTGCTGCACAACGGACATAGCAATCAGCAGCTCCTCAGGGGGGGTTGCATGTATGCCACCACGATGACGACCCTTCCTGGTGGTGAACGCTTGACAGGCTGGCAGCCCCCGTTGTGTAGAAGGAGGGTCCTGAACCCAAGTTGGAAATGATCATGAGAAATCCTCCTCACAAGAGGTAAACACACTCTTAGGTCATGAACCTTAGTTACGAGTTGGAGGCTACAGTGCTGGGTAATTCACCTCCCAGAAACACAGCCAGGTTCAAGTTGCTGAAACTGAAAAGTGGAAGAATGCTGATGGGTGCAGAAAAGCTCACTGGGGGAGGTTAAAAGGATATGATGGAAGCTAGAAATAATCAAATAGGAAATAGCAAAGAATAGCAACAGTTCTACAGAGAAATAACATAAAAAGAATTTATACATGTTTTTCTGCAGCCATCTAAGCAATAAGATAGGGAACTAGACTGCCTACCCAACTAGCTTGCCTACACTTTTAACTGACAATATCAAATATGGGCATAATAAGCATACAGGATGCCTAGTGGAAAGAAAAAAAATCAGAACCACTATAACATGAAAAACAAAGCATATGTAAAAGATGGAGTAAGCTGTGCGAAGCAGCATCATACGTTAAAGATTAGTTTAAAACTAATCAGTCAAGCCCTCTAGCCATGTTAATACAGTGTGATCCCACAGAACTGGTATTCTGGGCAAAGAGGAGAGATAGACTATTGGAATTACATTATCAACTATGCAATGAGAATGGTGACAGGAAAACTTCATTTATAGCCAGTGGAGAGTGGTAAACATACTGGGACACGTGGCCAGGAATCATTATTTCGGGGGCAGTCGGGAAACTCAGAGAGGAGGAAGCAGCTCTTGGCTCAGTTGGAAGCGCTGTACTGGACCAGGTTTTTCTTTTTTCTTTTCTGTTTTTTAAACAACAAGTAAAATTGTTAGAGGCAGTATGGAGAGTATTCAAAGACAACTTTGTTCACAAATAAACTGTGCTTACTGAAAACGTAAAAGAGAAACCAAAATAACCTGGTTCAAAAAGAGTAGGAAACAAGTCATAAAAAACACAGGAGAAAGAATCCTGCTGAGAATCTGTAGGGTCAAAAACCAATGAAGATATAAAAGAAGTAGTTAGAGAAGATAAAGCCACAGAAGAAAAAAAATAAATGCATTTCTTGCATGTGTTTTTGGTGAAGGAGATTGGAAAGACTCCTGTGCTGGAATCTCTCTCTACAGTGGTATATGAGGGAGCCTATCTCAAATGAAAATTAATGACAGAAGATGCTGAAAAAGGTTTTCTAATGAGCAAATGAGTAGTAACAAAGACCAGAACCACATGAAAACTGCCAATAGCATAAAGAAACTCAAGAGTTAACTACCAATGGTGCTGTTCAACTTCTGGCTTATATGTGCTTTGATACCAAGGAGATCTGGGCAATCATGGACCAGTAAAGTCAGGCAAATTGGTGGAAACTGTTTTAAAGAACAGAATGAGTGAGTGACCTTACAGACAAATATATTTATTGGCAATGGGAGAAACAGATTTTGTGAAGGAAGTCACGCCTCATGATCTATCGAAATATTTTCTAAAAGCATGAGTAGTTATACTGACAACAAAAATCCAGGCTGTATTTATATACTCAAAGGCATTTGACAAATCCTTAGCCAAAAGATCTTGAAGAAACAGATGGTATAGAATAAGAAAGTCTTCAAATGGATAAAGAAATGGTTAAAAACCAGTAGAGAAGTACATTTTTAGAGCACAAGGAGGCGATGAAGGTGACAGATAAGATTTAATAGGCAAAACAGATTAGCAGTGAAACGGAGCCAGAGAGGTGACACGGTTTGCTTTTATCACCCTCAGGGTCCCAGACAGACCGACCTCTGTACGTAGCTGTCCAGTGCCCAGTGCATAGGGCAGGCTCTCAGGAGGGAAGAGATACATCTGTACACAGAGCTCCCTTTCATCTCCAAAGGCAGAATCTTTGTATATGGAGCTGACATTTATCAAATAATTTTTTAACAAAAGGTAAAGGTTTAAATACCTAATGACTAGTGACAAAAAAACCCTCTGGAAATATGTTTTTCTGCCGTAAACATTGGCCAGCTATTTTCTGTTTAAAAAATTTGTATTGAGGAACCTGAAATACTAAAGAAAGAGTGGGTTTACATTTCAGTTCAACTGTGATCTTAACTTTATCCCATGCATTTTTATTAAAATCAAGAAGAGAGGCACTCCACCCACAAAGAGATGCTCTATATTTAGGCCTGAATGACCTTTCAGTTCTTCCACAGCTAATACTCACATCAGCTTTTAGAGAAGATAGCTTAAGTGGGGAAAACCAACCTTTTTTGATTCTTCTTATTCCCTCTGCACAACCCTTCTCCACCCCATTTAGCCTTTCTTTCATTATCAAAACTGTGATTTGCGTATCTCCAGATTTTAGGTACCCTGACAACTGCTGGACCAACACAGACTTAATTTTCTTCAGTTCCCTGGCAGTGCTCAGAGCAAAAGCTGAGTAGGTGCAGGAGAAGGCAGAGGACGCAGACACTGCCCGCTCTGACAGCCTTCGCCACCCAGACGTTGCAATTAGGCTGGGTCAGATAGCGGAGGAACGGTTGGTGTCATTCCACAGGCTCTCCTCTCCTATAAAACTGAACTTTGTAGCTGACAGCACTGGGAATGAATGAGGCAATATTCTTCCCCCCGGCCCTGAACTGGCAAAATTCAATTTAACCCCTGTTGCTGAAAAGTCTCAAACTGCCTCTTCTGAAAAATTTTTAGGTTGCCATCGGGTCAAATATAGTGGGCCCTAAAAGGAGAATGGTGCTTCCTAGTGCTGCTGCTGTAAAACCAGCAACTGCTTCCACCTTCTCTTGCAGATCAGTATTACCCTAGCTCAAGTAGGCATTTAACTGTTCCTACTATGCAGAGTAGCCACACTGGAGAAAAGCTTGAAGAATTGGGGCAGAGTGCTGTTTTTTCCATTGAAAGTTCATGAGAAATTATCTGAAACAATAGGGCGGGTTCCTCAGCTAAGGTAACAGATTTTCTATTATGAAAATTATAGGACAACCCCCCGAAAACTCTAGGTTATATAAAAACATTAAAAGATTTGAAATACTGAATAAGGAATACTGAAATTAACTGACTTCTGTTCTCTTTAAAAAAAATTATTATCCTGCATCAAAAAGATATATATTCCCCTCTGACTTCTATATATGTGACAAAAAAAAAATAATTATATTTTCATACATTCTGAGAACCAGTACAGTGGGATCCCTCTACTATTTGTAGAAGTACCCTAATTATTCAGATCATTTATTCCTATGGTGTTCTTTGACCCCCAAAATATTATTAACAACAACAAAAAAAATAAGCACAAATGTGTTTTAGTCAATATTTCACATACCTTATGGAGTTTGCTTGTCCGAAACTTTACTCTTGAGTCCATCGCTTGGCCCATCCCACTCATCAAACAAAAGCTGTAGAAAGACAAACAGAAGTGCTCATGAACTGCTGTCGAGGAATTTGCCTTCTAAGACTACACAGAAAAAACTGATGAATAATAAATTAAATTACATCTATTCTAAAGAGATTTTCACACAGTTCTGCCAGTGCAAAGCCGTTCTACATCCATATGAAATGACAATGAAATTAAAAAAAAGAGAAATCAAGAACTTCTGTATTAGCATAAGGGAAATAGATAAGGAAGTATCCAGTCTACACACCAAAACAAGAAACTCAATTTGCAGTATGCATTTTTTCCACTGAACACTTCAGGCCTGTCAATATTTGTTCCATGTTAGCAAATTAGGTGTTACATGTTCACATTTAAAATAGCATAAAACCACGTCTGCTCCTTCTTGCTGTTCGTCTGTCATTTATGTTTTTATCAACATACAATAAAAGTCAAGTAAATATTGTGTTAATTTGGCAGTGGCTGAGATGATGTTTACTGATCATATAAACAAGACTAATAAAGTAAATATTAGAAGTACTTTTAAGAAATACAAGTCATGCCCCTCAGATTATTATAGAGGTATGTTCTATCTCATTTATTTCTAAGTTTTAAACATAGAAAAGTTAATTATGAGAAAAAATATAACAAAATAATTAGATTATCATGTAATTATTTTTAGGGGAAACAAATCTTTATAAAAATCCTAGAGGCTACAGAAAGGCCCCAGGAGATGCGAGTGGAGCTGTTAGGAGGCCTTAACTATGATGCCAATTTATTTGCGTCCAGCTGTGTTTATTGAACAATGATTAAAGAAGGAAAAATGCCTACAAGATATTTACTGGGTATGTAAATCAATACTCTTCAGTGCTAGAAAGCTAGCAGTATGTTGGCCATAAACCAGCAGACTCAAGGCATCCTGAACACAGCGGTGACGGGAGGAGAGAGCGATGCTGTTTTCACAAGCTGTACTAGCACCCTAAGCAGCGCACTCGTAACACCCATGGAAATCAGTGATGGGCGGAAGAGAGACGAAGCACTTCGGTATATGTCTGCCAGGACAAAACAAAGAATTCTTCAGTTTCGGCAAAGGGCAATGAGAAACTGTAAAGACAGCAGACACTGCCCTGGAAGGGAGATGCAGGAAAGGTCCTACTAGGATTTCATTGACTTAACCGACTGTGGCAGCTGGTTACCTGAAACAGAGGGTGACGGCAATAAGAATCTGATTTCAGCTCTAAGGCAATTGGGTGTGTGCCATATATAGAAGCTGTACTTACGTTATTGCCTTTTTAAAAGCTTTAACTTGGCATCATTTGTGTTCAAGTCATCACTTATTTTTAGAACTGTTTTGTTTTTCAAATAATCCTTATTTATGTAAAATCCCATTTGGAAACTGGAGTTTGGAGTAGAGTTTGCCCTGCTGTGGAATTTCTATAGTCCAGTAAAAGTCTGCATAAAACGCAGCTGGCCATAGGTTTAATTCACATGCAACTATATACAGACAGTGAGATCTCCAACTGGACAAACTACTGAAAGCACTCTTGTAGTTACAGCAGCACAGGATGACAACATTACCACTCAGCTACTACACCCATGGAAACGGTTCCTTCTGATCCATTAGCTTAAGCTTCAGCCTCACAATACATTTTCTTCAATCTATTCTTGTAACTGGTACCTGAAATAACACATCTCTAGCTGCATATCAGCTGTTCAGGAGCCTGGCTACTGTAATCCCCTCTCCAAGGCTGTTTTATCATGGGGAAACAAATTTAGGTTGGAAATTACCTTTAAAGTTATCAGGTCCAACCGTTACCCTAGCACTGCAAAGTCCACCACTAAACCATGTCCCTAAGCACCACAGCTACCCATCTTTTAAATCCCCCCAGGGGTGGGGACTCAACCACTTCCCTGGGCAGCCCCTTCCAGTGCCTGACAACCCTTTTGGTGAAGAAATTTTTCCTAGTATCCAATCTAAACCTCCCCTGGTGCAACTTGAGGCCATTTGCTCTTGTCCTATCACTCGTTACTTGGGAGAAGAGACCAACCCCCACCTCACTACGACCTCCTGTCAGGCAGTTGTAGGGAGCGATAAGGTCTCCTCTTCTCCAGGCTAACCAACCCCAGTTCCCTCAGTTGATCCCCTTGTGCTCCAGACCCCTAACCAGCTTTGCTGCCCTTCTCTGGACATGTATAACATCACAACATCCTTGTAGTCTTCCTGAGTTGCCTGCCCTCTTCTTCCAAAGATCATAAACTCTCCTTTTTTTCCTGAGTTCCAGCCAAAGCTCTCTGTTCAGCCAGGCTGGTCTTCTTGCCTGCCAGCTCATCTTTTGACACATGGGGACAGCCTGCTCCTGCACCTGTAAGATTTCCTTCTGCCCAGCCTTCCTGGACTCTTTTGCCCTTCAGGACTGTCTCCCAAGGGACACTGTCAGCCATGCTCCTCAACAGGCCAAAACCTGCCCTCTGGAAGTCCAAGGTGGCAGTTCTGCTGACCCTCCTTTTTACTTCTCCAGGAATTGGAAACTCTGTATTTCATGATCGCTGTGCTTAAGTCGGCCTGCAACCGTCACATCACCCACAAGTCCTACAAGAGGTCCAGTGGGCGCCTTCCCTCGCTGGCTCACTCACCAACTGTGTGAAGAAGTTCTTTTCCACGCACTCCAGGAACCTCCCAGGCTGTTTCTTCTCTGCTGTACTGTATTTCTGGCAGACATCTGGTGAGCTGAAGTTTCCCCCGAGAACAAGGGCTAGCAATCGTGAGACTTCTCCCAACTACTTACAGAATATTTTGTCTGCCTCTTCATATCCACCTAAGGAGAAAATAAGTCAGGATATTAACAGATCAACTCTGTTACATCATCTTAAACAAAAAGAAGGGCATGGGTACAAAGTAGGTGTGCTTTTATTTGAGCAATAAGGGAGGGAGTTTATAGCTATGCAAATCAAACTACAACACAGAAGCAGTATGATTTATGCATTCTATAACAACATTTGTTACCAGTACTGTACAGCTGTATCAATGACTGGTTTTTAGTTACTGCATCTAGACTACTACTATCACTCCTCAGTTAGGAAAATTCTGTAAATCTTTAACATACCTGACCCTTAATCCTCCCTTCACTGCTGTGTTACAACATCACAAATAACATCACTGAGCAGAACTTTTTCACCCGAAGTTCTTAACACTCCTCTGTAATTTCCATTTTACAGATAGAAGGAACAGATTTGTTTATTGTTATTTAACAAGCCAGGAATGAACTACACTGAATTCAGCCTCCCAACGCAGTTTAATACACTACCCATCAGAGCAAACAGCCCTGTAGGGTCAGGATGCAGCTGAGCTAAACTTGAAAGGAATGTGCCATTTCTTGATAGCAAGCAGACGATGTATTCCCTTCTGCTGCCCTGGCAGGTCGTGTTTGGAAACAGAGTGTGTGTCCACGTGCAGACGAGCAGACGATCAGACACACGGACACCACCCTGCTGCGCTGCCCTTTCAGCAGCCTTTCAGCTGGCCTGCTTTTCCCAGAATTATTTAGTCCTCTCCCAGGCCGGTCTCATAGGGTATATAACAAAGCGTTGTAAGAGGTGAAGCCTTAGAGAACCAGTTTCTCTGAGAGAAGAAAGCAACACAACCACTGGCTTAATAGATTCCACTGTGCTAACCTTGTGAATGTTTGTGCTTGACAGGACTGCTTGTGGACTAAGATGATCCTACCCTACCCTGCTATTTCTAATAATCATAATTCCATTGCTATTCTTTGATAATCTGTACAATCTTTAAAATCTCTACAAAGAAGACACAGTTCATTATTAAATACTTCACATTTTGAGCCTGAGATGACTTTCAGGTTTGGGCTGTCTTTTTTTTGTAACTGAGTCTGACTGCTCTCACTCACCAGCACATTCACATAACTTTTATTTTTACTGGATAATTGAATGGTTAAGTTCTAAGACCTATGGGATGCACCACAGCCTTTATCATGCTAAAGAGACAGACAAGAACAATGTTGAGCATGAATACGTGCTACCATTATAAAAGACAGTGCCACTGGCACACAATGAATTAGGTTTAGAAAAGATACATTAAGTGCTGGAGAAAGCAGTTTTTGCAGTGTTCATCGTATGCTATTTTGATACCTCAAGAAGAGTGGCTAATACTAAACGGTGTGTTTGGCAGCTGTTAAGTCTTGAGGTCATTATGGGATTTCTTGGCACAACTAGATTATTTATTTGATGAAATTTCACTAAGACATTTTTTCTCCAGAATTCATCATAGTGTCACTCAGGAAAATACGCTGCCATTAAGTGGTGTTTAGATAATGTTCAACAACTCAGTGGCAAATGCATTCCTTCTAGAGACACGAAAAACAGAAAAACAACAATCTCGTTCAATCTCTGACTTTCCGGCATGAACTGCCTGACGAATATTCTACGTACAGGGAAGGCAAACTAAAAAAAAAACCGGGCAATTAGTGGATAAACTCTAATCATATAAATAAGGCTAATTATACAGATGGGAAATCTTTTCAGTTCAGTAAAATCAGATGGTAAACATTCCTCCCATTCATAGAAAAAGCCTTCATACCATGCAAACAAACAAGCGCATGAAACCCATGAGCTAATCAAGCTGATTCTTCTATAAAGAACCTCCTTGCTCTGTAAAGGAAGAGAAAATGTTAATTGTTTTTGTATACTGGAGACCCACACGGATGTTTCTATAGCTAGGGCCTGTGCTGTGTAATGAAGGACATGGGAGAAGCTGAAGAGAGGGTGATTGCAAATTGATGCCGTACTCTCGATGTAGTGGGCAGAGGCAGCAAAAGCAACCGGCAGGCTGTTTCACAGCCACACGGGCTGCACGGAACAGGGTATTTCAGAAAGCCTGGGAGCCAGGATGGTCTCCAAGTTACTTCTACTGAAGGTCCCAAAATAAGAGCATATGTTCCTTTACACACAGGACCTGGATTACGGGTAGGGTTCAGCCCTGGACTCTCCACCAGCTGACTACTCTCTAAAAACAATTCCATGCAGCATGTCACCATCATCAAGTAGCCAGCCTGTTCCTTGAGGACTATCTTGTATCTTCATCCTACAGCTAAGAGAAAAAAACGGCATCATATAAAAACCAACTTCCTGCATCCATTTGCTGCACTCCCAAGCATTCCCAGAAGGAGCCACCATGTGAGTTTAGAAATTGCGATACTTCCATAAACAGATGTGATGCCAATTGCTGCATGAAAGGCCAAAGGAATAAGGGACTAAAATTAAATAGTATTTATTGCAGAAGCACATCCAACACATGTAGACACTTAATCATTAAATTCAACATGAAATAAGAGTTGGTAACGTGCTGCTTACATTGTCACATTTTTTTTATTTGTCAACTTACAGTGTGTGTGTATATGTACATTTTAACATTTGCTGTCTTTAATTCAATTACTTCTTTGGCTGTGACACCACAGCTGCATGAGGACAGAAGAACTACTGTATAATTAGAGCAACTGTTTAGAATATTATTCCAATAATTAAGTTTGGATTCTACAAATTCTACAAGAAAATATTTAATACTATTTAAAGCCCCTTTGATGTAATACTTGCATTCTAAGTGCAAGTGCAAAACACTGCCAGTATTTCTGTTATGTAGTTTCCATATAATAAACTAGAAATGCTGATAACTTTCTTGTTAAGACAGCTGAAAAAAATTTGCATGACTTGAATGCTTACTATGTTTTCTAGTATTTGTAAGAAAGACTCCCACATAAAAATATCTTAATACCAAGGGAACCTCTTAGCTTTGAAAATCCCAATTCCTGCCTCCACTGAGTTACAAGGCTTGTTTGATCTAATACCTTCCGGCTTTCGCAAAAGTGCTATAAAGCAGTAGAAATGACATTGGATTTCGAGAGAGGACTGCCAGCTGCTGGAGTTATTAAGAGCTATTACTGAGTTGTGACAAGCAATAGCTGCCACAGGAGGTTCTGCAGAGGCACACTGGGAGTTGAGGCATCCAGAATGGAAAACAGTAAGAGGTCGCATAAAACAGGACACGAGCATGGGTAAAAATTGGTTTTCACCAGGCAGTCGAATGAGCAGAGTATGCACTTACTGCCCAGATTTTCTAAATTTTAGCAGTACATTGCCCCAACTTGTCTACCTGGACCAAGTGCTCCTATGCCTTTGATGCTTCACCAGTTGGACTGAGACAGACAACAATTAATACGCTTGTTTTTTGTAACGCTATTCCCTTGCCCACAGCCTGACTGATGGACGAGACAGATCCCACAGGATGTAACAAGCCTTGAAAATTGCTCTGAAAATGGACATCTTCCTGGATGCTTGTCTGACAACATAAACAGGTACCTAAGACAACATATTACTGGCTGTACAAGAGTCTCCGAGAGCATGAATCTGTGGAAACAGCAACGTGCTGCTTCTGACTGTTGGTGAGTGCTACTGCTCTCTGTGTGTAATCTTTGGCAAATTCTCCTTTCCTAACACACTATGTGCAGGGGAGGAGGAGGAAACCAGAACTAACATCATCCACTCTGGTCCCTTCTCATGACTCATTTCACAGCCCCTTTTCCTTCTTCAAGCAACTGCAGGACAAGTTACAACTCTCTCAGGCTTCAGTCAGATCTTGATCACTCAACAAAGAAAGAAGTATTGTTTGTAGATGCAAAACCACCTCTCTTTTTTTTTCTTAAGCACAGAACATGCCAGTGAGATACACTGAGGCTGCCCTTCAGGGACACAGCTTGAACGTCAGTATCGGAACAGTACCGATACCGCTCTGCTGCCTGTCTGTAGCTAATCAGAGCAGATTTCTTCACTCTGGATCAAGTCTGCCAGAAATCACTCCCTTATCCTTTGGACAGATTCAGATTTCCAGGGAAATCCAGGTGGAGTCAGGCACTGCTCAGTGTGAGCGAAGGTGACCAAAGTTATTTCTGTCTCAGTAGGGATTCATCTGATTGTTTATGGAGCTGAAAAGAGTAATGATAAAGGTTTATCTAGCATACAATAGTCAAGACTAAGGCAGAAGACTTTTCACTTGATATAGCAGCACTTTTTCAATCTACTTTACCCAAGCAGTGACTCAAAAGTATAAATGAACCAGCTTTAGAGCTCCTCACATCAGGGGAAAAATACACAACGCACTGCATAAGTCAAAATACCTATTCAATATAAATTCACCCTGTGGTTCAAGTGTGATAACCCTTTTTTTTTTCCCCTGAAGAGTTAGCTTTGTACCATAGAATTTCTCCCAGATAGTGCCTCGTCCAACCTCGCCATTGTATCATTACACTTGACCTGATATAATTTGCCATTCTACAGTTGACATGAAAACTTAAAACTGATTTAGACTTCATAATAGCACATAGCAGGGGATTTGAAAGAACTGGATCATGCGCCGCACGCCGGATCACAGTGAGTTATGCTGCGGGTGGCTAGTAAAATTCCGGAAGCACAGCCTGGTCCCAGCCACTCTGGCAGCTTTTCTGCATTGAGTTGGTACTGGAAGAGATGGTTGCTTTCGTCTGTTGATTATGTACAGAGCCTTGAACCTGCCTGTAGACTACAGCACAGTACTGAGAGAGACAGCTTTGCTTAAATGTACTAATAATTTACCAGGTATGTTGGAGAGGTGACTAATGACTTTTTGCAACCTGCTGATGCTTCCTTAGCCACACAATTACCTCACCCAGCTGCTTTTATAGAAAATGATGGCAACCTGCTGGGCTCTAGCAAGGAGCTGGCAGAAAGTCCATTCTGTTGTGTAGTGTTCTTGAGAAGCTTAATTTATGGGGCTGTTATGGGTCAGAGACACAAAGGAAACCGTCAACAGCTTTTACCTGGAATTTTGCAAGAATCTGCTTTCACTTAGGAGATTTGTCTGCTATAGGTTATAATGATATCCTCCCCTATCGTCCCATTTCCTCACCCTAGGCTCTATCTTCTACTCCTTATGATGATAAATATCACAAACCTAGGAACATGAAGTGACTGATTTTTTTTTTTATTAGATTGCAGCCTGCATACATAAACTATATCCTTATGCATAACTTTCTGTTGGCACTGCTGAGTGCACTTACTTTAACAGGAATGTAAATGCCTTTTTGATGACCAGGTAAAGAGAGGTATACAATATATTATGCAAAAAAAAAAAAAAAAAAAAAAAAAAAAAAAGACATTTTCAGAGTCTGGTGAAAGCAGCAAAGACTTCTGCAGCTGGGTTTTAATTGAAAGTTTTTAAAAGGTTAACTGTCAGCCTGGGCTGTAAATAACAGAAATGAAACAAGATGTTCACATAGCCAACATCTGATTTACTTAAACAAAAAGGACTACATCCCAGCTGAAAACACCTTCCTTCCTTTGGTAATCTTGGTAAACATGTTTTCAAGAGTTTATATTTTTTTCTTGGAATGGAAACATCTGAAAATTGTTCTGAAAAAGAGCTAGCTGGTAGAACCAGCTGGTAGGGTGTCATGGCAAGGGCACCAAGACTGTGTCTGAAAGAACAGCCTAGCAGAAACTTGATTTTTGTCTCTCCGTTTCCCAAGAGAATTTTGCAGCCTCCGAGGTGAACCAGCTGGTATGGGTTTCCAACTGCACGTACACAGATCTTGTCCACTCTGCTACATAAAGCAAATACTGTATGATACAGTAGCACAATCTTCTAAAACCTGAATTTAATTATACCACAGTCCTGGTGCCAGAAAGGGAAGGGTGGGAAGGGAAGAATTAAAGATCAAATGTTTTAATTGCTTTTTATAGAGAAAAAAAACAAATTAAAAAACTTAGCACTACACACAGGGTTGCATTCACAACAAACTGCTGCATTTGATGCTTTCTCATGAATGCGTATCTGTCGTTAAGCCCTACACATCAGTGCAAAGTACCTGATCAAACACTTATATCCTCTTGCAAGGCAATCAGGAAGGCAAATTCTTATTCCTGAGGACAGTCCTCAGGAATAAAAATGGAAATAGCTATATCCTAATAGCCTGTTCTCCATCCCTCATTCCTCAGAATTGCCCTCACAAGCTGAATCCCAACACAATAACATTGGCAGGAGATGCTTTTTCTGCCTTGGGCAGCCCAGCAAAGGAGGGGAAGAATTAATCTCTGCATCCCAAGCCACAGGCCAGGTACTTGTGGCAGAAGATGGCCACTCAGTGCCCAGGCAGTCACAGACTGCTATGAATATCCCCATCACTAATCTGATCGAAATGAGGATGCTGTAAAAGGAAAGAGAAAAAAACTCTCGTGTGCTATGCAACATAGAGCTGAATGAAGATTGGCCATCTGTTTGTACTGGATATTTCCCACCGGTTCAGAGACAAGCAACTCACAGGCAATATGTTCAACAATTCAAGTCGTCCCATAAACACTCTTCCTTTATTCTTTATGACTCCACTGAAGAGAGCCAGTAGCACCATTTTCTACCCCTGGTGCTGGGATGCTGATGGCGATGGTCAAATACTTCTGGATTCAAGGTTCCTATGGAAGCTTTCCCATTCTTAATGTAAATAAGAGCACACAGGATAGGTCACTGGGCAATTTCTCTCGGGTCCCTACAAGCTGCAACTCCAACACTTAAACACAAAAATAAGGGTATTGCATCTAGCATAGCACTTGCGAAGAAGGGAAACGATGCTACTTACTTGATCTAAAATAATTTCAGCTTTTTATGAGTCTTCCAACCTCTCGTAGTTCTTGTCATACTGCTAAAGAACAATGATGGGACCAGAATAAAGTGTGGTCTGTGCAGCATCTATGCAACACAGCGAGTTGACCCCTCTATCTGTAGTATGTAGAATAAATTACAGTGATTACCTGGCAGCAGTTTGGCTTGAATTTTGCTTACTTTATTGGACACGCTGCACTTCTTTCTGTTTCAAATTACTGGTTTGTAATTTGCATAGAACTTCTACAGTCTTTTTGTTCCAAACCTGTGTGGCATCTACAACAGCAGCCTGATCAGTAGACTAAACAGTAATACAAGGATAGTATCACCATCCATTTTCTGATATCAAATATGTGAGCACCGCCTACAAGAACAGATTCCACAGTAGGTTTTCATTGTGACTGGTGCCTCAAAAGAGAGAAAAGCTGGCTGGATTTCACACCCATCCTAATACTATGATCAAAAAGGGAGCAGAAGGGAGACCATATTTAAGGTTCTTCTCATTTAGCGAAGCTGAACAGAACATGCTGACTTAAGAATTACAGTTCATCCAACAGTTACATTTTTTTTCTTATACATCAGCTTCTTAGGCAGAAATAAGATGTTAGAAGAGGTCATTGGATGCATCTGTTGAAAGTTTTCACTAGAGAAAATAATAGAATAGAGAAGTCATAGCAAAGACTAGCATTTTTTATTTCTGATGTTGCTTTAAAAAGATGTTTTTGTCCTGTAGACATGCAGTGCAGAAGTTTCCAAAAGAATTTCCATCCTCCTGCTCCTTTGAAGGAACCTCGGATACAATACTTGAGATGTGGAGGAGTAAAAAGTGCATTTGATCAGCACCGTAACTGCTGGAGTGACCCTATTTCATCAGAGAGTTTTTAGGGGTTTCAACTTCCTTACAACCACCACAAAGAGATTTCTGTGACTCTTCTAAAATAGCAGTGACGCACTGCATATCATAACAAATGTATCAAAAGAATTTGAGGGGAAAACCAGTTAATGAAAAAGAGATAAAGTCACAGTATTGCTAAACCAGTAAAGCATATTTCAAGGCAATTTGCTGAAGGCAGCCAGAGATATGACATGCTTTGCTTTTTGAGGGTAGTTTCTCTGGGGAAATAATGGCAACTTCAAATTTCTTTTGGGGGAATAGGTGGTGTTGGCATTATAAGTATCTTGATTAGTTGTCTTTACTAAGAATATAGAGAGTTTTTTAGATGCTCTAATTTTACCTAGAAAAGCCAACTATGAATAGGAAGATAGATCTTGACCAGCACTGTAATGTTTCTTTTTATACAGTTTTGTTTAAACAGCAGCCATTCCTGAATGTGCTTTTGGTTTTTTAACTAAATACCTGAAGATTTTATAGTCCTCATCAAGAAGAGGCTTAAGACTTTGCCTTGATTCTCCTAAATTTTAATTCCTCAGTCTTCCCTTTACCTTTTCATTTCTTCAACAACGTAATGTACACATGGAGATGGCTGGAAACATATGTAGACATTGGCTCATTTTCAGGGATAAAATTCCAGAAAAAGAGCTCAGCTGGAAGCTTTTTTCTGGGCTTTCCAGATAGCGCCTCAGGATTCATGCTCTTCAGGAACAGCACGATGAAGTAAAATTAGCAGACTACGTACTGTTTTATAAACCAGCTTCTCAGCCCCCATTAGAACCTGCGTATTGCTGAAGGAAACCATTTACACTCATAAGACCTATTTCATACCGCCAGGAGACCGACCACCTGCACAGCCCATTTTGCATCTAATCTTGGAAACACATACGTATGGAAGAGTTTGGTTCTGCCAGAGACCCAGAGCTTTGCAACAGCCAGTTCAGAATCTGTTCATGCAACAAAAGAAACTTTCAAACCACTTGCAACAAGAGCTCAGAATATTATTGTTACCAGCATGATTATACATTGATACCTCTTTGCAAATCCACATAAGGGGTAGATCCATAATCAAAAGCTGACAAAATAAGTAGGCTATTAAAGTAATTTCTATCTAAAGGCATTTTAAAATAAAGTAAATGCTTTTGCAGCTTGGAGTGCCAAATAACTGCAAGAAGAATGTCACTGGAAAGACATTTCTTCTTTTTCTATCATTTATGCTATTCAGAAATACATACATTTGGATGAGTTATTTAAGTAAATCTCCCTTCCAAACTGTGTATCAAGAACTAATGCATGCTCATTTGAGTTCTGTGCAGTTTGTCTGAATACCAGAGATACTCGGGTCAATCTAATAGCCTTATAATTGATGTACATACTCTTTCCAAAAAATTAGAACACCACTTTGCATATAGGAATCTGAAGATTTTCATAATTTCCTCTTTTTCCCTCCAAGCACTATCCAGTTTGGTCTTCAAAAAAATATGGATTCATAGGAATCTGAATCATATTTGATAAGCTGGATAGAGTTACAGATTTTTCACTTGTCTGTGATAATTTCATTTGAGCTTATGAACACACCTCAGAGCATCAGAAGTAGAGGCTGTTTAAAAGGAGTATTTCCCAAAGTCTGATAAGCTCTTTAATAGCATATTAATTCCTTAGAATTTGTTTGGATTTGGGTTTTTTTTAGTTTGTTGGTTTTGGTTTTTTTACTGAAACTATCCCTGACCAAACACCCCTCCTTCAATGTTTTTTTGTTTCAATCCTCTGCTATTACTGTACAAGGATTCCTTTTCAATATATGTCTTTTAGCATTCAACTGCATACAATAACAATCTACACCTGGTCACCTCTACACCACTGCATGGTCCCCTTCTGCCATTCTGCTCTTCCTCTTGTATTTCTCCCCCTACCTCTCCAGAATGCTGCTAATTCAAACATTACACCCTTTTCCAGCTTCAACATGGGTTCAGAGTTTTATATCCTTTATGATCTGTATCTGTCACTTTATTATCTCTTATTTTTATGTCGTGAAGCTTTGTTCAGGGGAAAACCTTTTATGTCTCAATAGTTGTTTGATGATTAGTATTTATATCTGTATGTCTTAAGTGATTCCATTATCTTGGAAAACAATTTACGGTACTATAAAACTTGTGCATTTTACAATTCATATAGAATATCTTTTGTTCTACCTCTGAATTCTTATCTGGTTTTATGTGATTAATATGTACACACAATAAATCCTTCTCACACCGCAATAGCTGGTTCTTCTAACATTTACCTTATTGCCTACTGCAAGTCTTACCCTTTTTGTTTCTTAGTAACCCATGAGTAAAACTTACACATATGCTATTGACTTACAGGGGAAGAAAATCTTGGTGCTACAAATCTGCATTTGTAATTCTGTGAAGAGATCTCAGTTTATTCTGCACGTTTATCAATACAGTTCTCTAATTGTCATTAATTGGAAGGTATATATGGTGATGAGTGGTTATATACAACATTTTATGATTTCAAACTATCTTTTAAAGTTATGATTTAGAAGTCTTATATCTCTTGAACGTGCAGCTAAATGCTGGTATAAATTTTTATATTGCACTTCTATAATTATAATTCTATAATTAGTCATCACTGTTGACTTCACTCAGCAAAATATGAGGCTCCAGGGACAATGTTTTCTGCTCGTGAGCACTTCAAAACATAGGTATCACTGGAGCATTTTTTCTTCCATACAGAAGCATAAAAGCTGATCATGGTAACTTAATACTGTCTGTAGTGTGTGTTTTTTAAAGCATGCATAGAAGTCTCCTTAATTCCCATTTTCAACAACGTTTACAGTTAAAAGCTTTTTACTGCCACTTGAGTGTACATTTTCATCAACAAAAGCTGAAAAACGTTGGCTAGCTAAGTTAGTTCAATCACAACTGGAAATGGGTCTTGGCTTTCTCTTTGGGTATTTCCTTCACAAGCATCTCCAGCAGACTAGCCTGTGAGATACTTTCAACTCCATGGCAGGGAAGAGACAATTTGTTTTTCTGTATGAAGAGTAACAGAAAGGCTAAATCATTGCAGTGTCCATGTCTTGCCAACAAGCCACGATGTCCATTTTGTATCAGTCTTTGAATAATTATAACTAAACACAGCTGAACTGAATTCCATTCTCTCTTACTATCCCACATTCCATCATATTCAGATCCTGGCCTCAGTTGTGTGTCTAAATCTTTCTACAGCATTTTCCTGTGTCTTTTCCCAAAGATTATATGCTGGTGCAAAGCTCCCATAGATATTAAATTAGTGTAAATTAGAATGCAGAAAATGCAGATAAAATAAAAAATAAAAACAATCATCCCAAACAAAACCAAAACCAATGTGAATTACCTTTAAAACATTTGAATTCTGAGATGATGGTATTATTTAACGGCAGGTCTCAATGTACTTTAAAAAGATAGATAGTGTTTTTGAAGTAACTGCAGTACAAGGATTCCTAGAAAATCAGCAGTGTGGGCCCAGACTTGGTCACCTCACTCTGTAGGCAAGTACAAGCAGACCCAAAGCCTCTAAGACTCGACCCCATGCCACTGCTGCTTGAGAGAGATGCCAGCTCACACATACAGGGGAGAGGTATAATGACCTTTCACAGATGTGGAAAAAGTTATAAACATGTACTAAAGCATATTTTTCAAACAATAACACTTTAATTTTTATATTTTCCCATTTTAAAACTCACAACTAGCAATTTTAAAAAGGAACGTGCAGAGATAAAACAGTCCACTTTATGACTTATTTTCAAGTGCCAGGCTGACAGAGGGAGATGCAGCATAGAGGAATGACACGGAAAAGCCCCCAGCGGAAAGTGCTTTGTCCTCAAACAAAGATCTGTGTAGACAGATGCAGTAGAGAAGATGGAGCGTCAGAGCCCTCATCAGCATTCGGGTAACCTTCTCCATTGCCTTGAGTGTATTTCCAGATTCTCTATCCAAGAACACTCATCAGAAAGCAGGGAAAAAGAAAGCTTGTTTGTTTTTAAAGCAGAATTCTCTACTGTAAACAAGCCTAGTTCTTTATAGCAAGTTCGATTTCATTCCTATGTTAGCATTTAGAAAGTGAAACGTTGCCTCCATTAGGCTTCTGGGTAGTTTACTTTCCAGCCCATTTGGTCATCAATTACAATTAAACTGCCAGGCTGTGTTTCCCTATATGGTAAAAAGTCCCTTCAAAAACCAACTCCAGTCTTCCTTGTAAACCTCAAACATGTACATAAAGAGAAAATCATTGACGTGTTTTGCAAGTCAGATCACAGCCTGAAAATCTGGAAAGCAATATATGTTGCTGTACACAAGGATGGAGAAATAGCAGAATTGCTACAGTCCCAGATAGCACTAGAATTAAATGAATCAAAAGGAACTCAATTATTTTTAGTTTATATAAAGGTGGAGCTGAACAATAAAGGGAAAATGGTACAAGGAACTGTGAAGTGGGATGGAAAAGGGACAACCCAAACCTATCAAGTTTTCCATAACAATACAGGAAGAGAAAATCAGGAAAATAGTTGATTTGTTGGGTTTTTTTCATATTCTTTTCATTTTTGAGTGGGAGATGAAGAAACCTTTTTTTTAAATTCATAATTTTTGTTAATAATAAGCTGTAAGAAAACAAAGAGGACATCTGATTCAAGTCAGCAAAGCAGCTCAGTTTCCTGAAAGAAGAAATGATTAAATGGAAAATCTTAAGAAAAAATGAAGAAAGATCCTCTTATCTCTGCAAGACCCTGCATTTTCTGTAACCTCAAAGCCAAGTCAGAAAGGTGTGCAATTAGTTGTGGCAGCACTGGAAGAGTTAGTCTTACCATAAGATTACCATGAGAAGAGAGGTCGTCTTCAGAGCAGAAATAGCTTGAGGTCCAGCTCTAATGCTCGATGTGTTTCTAACAAAACAGTGATCATTACACAGTATTATGAAAAGAAGAAATATGTACTTTGCTCTGAGCAGGTGAAAGATTTATAGAAATTTAGGCTTAGATACTTATCTCAAGCCAAATAAATACACAGTAACTCATAAAGTTGCTCAGGTGTAAGCAGATGTGGTTACAGGTGTAGATCTACGATGTATGAGACATTTGCAGCCTTGCTGAGTGACGTTTTCCATTATGCCTTGATAATCAAGCGAAACTCCCATTAGCTTCAGTGCGGTTTGCCCTGATGCGACTAAATAAAGACTGCCAGTTGTGGCACAGTTTACCCTTGCTAGATATCCCCAACAGCCCTGACAATAGATATGCAGGCAACGTTGAGAAACAATTTATCATCTGCCAATCTAGCTATCAAATCTCTCTCTTTGCCTCTGGCAACATCCATGCATTGCACATACAAAGATCTCTTCCGTATCAAAAGCTGAAAGTGTAGGAGCAAATGTAAATGTATTGAATGCATTAAGAAAAAATCTGGGACTGAAGTAGCAAGGACATGCTTCCGTATCGTAACTAACACATTGGAGAATTTGACACACACACATTTTCATGGAAACTGTAGACCTGTTGTAGTATTTGTTCTGTTGCAGATTTCAAGAATTTTAATTCGTCTTACTACAGAGTAGCTAAGACACTACTGTCATTAATAACTCACAACTGGCTATAATTAGTAGAGTACAGAGTCTGAACCTCCTTTCTTATCATGGACATATCAGAAATACTACTTTTGCTCTAAATATCCCAGGCACCCTAAGAAGCAACTAAAAGCAATTAGCGTTTAATTATGAAATAAGCATAAAAAAGCATAACTGTTCTCTTCTGGATACTATCAGAAATACAGATCTATAATACCATGCAAAAATTATTGGCAGCAGTTCCTTGTTTTTAGAAAGCAGCAGGATAGCATGTATGTCTTCCCTACAGCAACACAGACTCTTCTGTATTCAAAACTGAAAACGTGTCTCTGACTACGGGGCACCAGTCTGCATCCTCAAGTTAAATCCACGGGTAAAGGGCAAGAAAAACCAATAGCCTGAGTAACCACCCGGCGGGTGCAACGTGCACGGAAACCTAGCGATCTTTCAGAGTCTCATGTAGTCTCTCCTCTCCTAGAGGCATATTTAAAACTATACGGGCAAGATGTACGCTGAC
This sequence comes from Gorsachius magnificus, assembly GCA_034008185.1. Lineage (NCBI taxonomy): Eukaryota > Metazoa > Chordata > Aves > Pelecaniformes > Ardeidae > Gorsachius > Gorsachius magnificus. The sequence goes on along the minus strand of CM067089.1, from coordinate 34,983,045 downwards.
TGTTTCTATTGTTCCTGAAATGCAGAAGTCTGCATTATACAGAAAGTATGAATAGCCTGTTATAGCACTTTGGCACGAAAATAAATTAATGGCGCTGCACCCTTGCTTTTCTGTCTCCAAGGTTACCACTCTTGTTTATCATGAATGCTACTGTTTACTTCCTTCACGGCCTTCTTTTTTACTTGTTTTGCATACGTAAAAATAGAGATATTAAAAAAACCCCGCATATAACAGATAATTGCCATTTACAAAGGAGGACAGAAGGTTAGGTGCCAGTGACAAATTTGCCAAGTATCTTCCTTCTCGGCACAACCTGTGAAAAGGGCTCAGAAAGCTACATGGCACATGGCAGCTGATGTTTATAGCTCTAATTAAAGTCCTGGATCACAAAACCCTGCCAATGCCAGTTTTTCACACACAACCTGGAAGAACAAAAGTGGCAAGAAATGTTTGGGGAAAGCAAAAAGGCAAAGAAGATTCCCATGCGTAGAAACATATAAAATCCACAAATAAAACTGTGCCACAAATAACATTTAGCATGAAGTGAGCTATAGGGTAGCCCCTAATTTTGGAAGCTTCATGGGGCCAAGCCTGTCTTTCTAAAAGGATCTTAGTCTCTGGACTGAAGCTATTTGGAGCCATCAAAAAGAGGCAAGGGTTGCTGTAAGAATTTGGAACACGATAAAAGAAAGTTTGTACTTATAGTATTAAGTAAGGCTTCCAAAACTCTGTTATCTTCCTTCCGACTGGAGAAAAACCCCACTTTGGTAATATAAGTCCATTAGATCCCTAGAGATCTTTTGCAGCTATGGCTTTAATGTTTATTGAACTAGACAGACATACACTTACTCTGCCTGTGTTTTGGGCCAAAACTACAACTAACGAGGCCTGCAATTCCACTGATTTCAACTGAGATACAGGGGTTTTTAACATACCTGCTGAGAGTCTGGCCATTTGGCATGAGGAACAAAGACCACAAAAAGGAGACGCTTCGAATCTCAAGACACACCCATCCATTCTGGAGAGCATCCTGTTGGACAACGTTTGAAATAGCAGATGCTAGATTCCAAAGAGGGTGGTTTGCAGAAATGCTATAAATATCAAGCCTGCTGTCTATATTAATAATTTATTATTTATCAGAACTACGAAGTGGGGAAACTGTCAACAAATGTTTCAACGGTAAGTACAAACATATTTTTATAACATATGACTCATAAAATGGTATAAATACTCTTGAAAATATTGTGATTTGAAGTGAGGACACTTAAGGAAGAAGAAAGGTATTAGTTAAGGAACGCAATATGACTCAGAGGAGCCTGGTGGGAAGAGAGAGTGGAAGGAAAAGGCAAGACTACAATCATCAGTTTCCCAAGTGCACTGAAAAACAGAGGAGGTAACTGAAGAGAAATTGGAACGGAACTTGGTTTACTCTCCTTTTTCCTAATATATGAGCTAACCGTTTGCTTTGCTGGATCCCATCTGTTCTCATGTTTGCGAGGGCTCGCAGGTGACTTTGAGGAGCCATAAAGCACACGGGTAAATAACCCAGCAAAAAAATGTGCACATACTTTTCAGGTACATGCCACTTTGGGCAGGCTAACTAGTCCTGGGGATTTGGATATATTTTCCACCAAACTGAGGACTGGCACACACCAGGTCTCCAGACGAGCTGTTTGTAAGGCAGAACCCTTCCGAGGGGAAAGCCAGCAGGGGAACAGCTCGTAACGGTGGGTCTCTGGAATCCCCAATGAAACTCCTCTCTTTTCAAAGAAAGGAAGGATGTTACCAAGCTGAAAATCCATTTGGTCGTAATCCTCGCTCTGAAGCTCACCAGGTAAATGTTGTTGAATATTCTCTTTACCTACTAGAGAATATTTTTCAGAATCCAATACCATAAATTCTATACATGCTATCAATTACATCAAGCACCAGAAAAAAAAAAAACAAACCAACCTTTGCACAAAGGTGCAGGAGAGGGGAAATCTGACATAGCTATTCTTTAAAAGAAAGAAAAATGGCACATGATCTTCATGGGGAATTCAGGGGAAAGATGACCAAGGAATTCCATTTTTCTGAAAGTACGGGGAAAGACTGAGCATAGTACTTTTCTCACTCAGCACCAAAAAATAAGTCTGAACACATATGCAAAAGAGATTATATCCATGGTCTACATAGAGAAAATAGATGTACAATGGTAGTGCGAAGGCTTCATCTTAAATTAGTCTATCCCAGTTGATCCACAATATTTAAGCTAAATGGGATATCTTCATAATTCTTTTATTCCTACCATGTACATTTGTTACTGCAGATATTTGTTACCATAGTAATAAATCAGGCTGTAAAAAGTACAACTAAAATGCTATCAAGCAGTACCATAACTAAAAAGCACAAAATCGGGTTTGTATTTTTTGTTACTTATTTACTAACTTTGATGTTACGGTTTTTGCAAGTATTTTATTCACAAGAATATCTGGGAAAAAAAGGTTTTTCAAATCAACATGCATTTTTAAACCAAATGTAACAGCATGATAATTTTTAAAATGTTTGGGTCTGTCTCAGAAAGGCAATAAAGCGCGTATGCTGCTCTAGGCACCCCCAAGTGGTTTTGATTAACTTAAAAACGCTTAAGAAATACATACACACTCACATACTTCATTGACCGGGAATCAGGGGTAACTGATTTCAAAAGGGAAGGGAGGAATATATCATGCTTTCAGTCTGGAGGTAAGAATTAACATTTGAAGTTTGGTGTACAAAGCTTACTGTTTTTATTATTTGTGGCTTTATCTTGAATATAAAAGTCATCTGATTTTATAGCCCTGGAATGCACCTTAATTTTTCTTCAGCTTTTTTCACAATAATTGTGTTTTGTGCTAAGCTTTACTGTTTTTTTCCCTTCCCTTTCTAAAGTCTCACACGCTACAGTATATACATCTAGGGCTAATAAAGTACTCATGGATACCCAGAGGATGCACTGGCACGTAAGTATAACAGCAGCCCTATTAAATTGCTTCTACTTGGTATGAAATTGCATGTCTTTCAATTCTGGAAAATTAAATGAAAAACAGAAGAAAACCAAGCAGATGACTGGTATCCCTGAGATGTACCTAATGCCTTTGACATTGATTTTATCATATTGTTTTGGCAACTGCAAACGCTCTGTGAATCTAAGATATTGATAAAGTATCTCCTTCATCACGGAAAGATTGCAAAACAACCAGGTTCAGAAAAAAGATGCATTAAGCTTGTTGGGATTCAGCATTGCTTCTCACCAACATGGTGGTGTATATCTCAGCCATAAGAACTTCTCATAATTGTCTCCTCATGGATTTCTCCTCCTCCAAGGGCAACCTCAGTAACCCATGGCTGATTCACTAAGATCCACAAACTCACCGTAATTACTGGTATTTCTGTGCTTGATGTTACCAGAGGCTGAAAAAATAAGCTATACTGGCATGATACTGCAGAGCCGAAACTATATTTTATGCTGTTGGTATGCTTAGAATTTAGCAGGACATATATTATTTCTTCTATTTACTCATCTATCCTGAATTCAATGTTACACAGAATGTAATTTCTATTTCTTATCAATTGGATTCACTTAATACAGCACCGTTTCATTTGAAATTAAAAGGTTTTTTATCAGTATGCATGACTTTCTCACACACACACACACTCTTAAATTTCCAATTATCCAAAGCAAAACTTTACACTAAGTATATTCTAAAATCAGCAGGGAATGATTTTTTTTTTTTTTTACTCTTAGAAAAGCCAATTTCAAATGAGAATCACAAATACAGAACAAAGAATTCCAAATAGCAAAATCTCTCCCTACACAAAACAATGTTACTTCACAATGCTCTTACTATGTTTAGATACCTACAGATATTCATTTTGCTTTATGATTATTCCCTCAAAAACGTTCATTATGCAGCAGATTGACTTTAGCAGAGGGTTTACACATACAGTAAGCGACTGCTGGTGTAACCCCCTTATCTTTGAATAACTTTTTAATAGTTTAACTCACTGAACTTTTGCAATCACGCCGCTCATAATTCACTGCAAAATTTTATGCATCAAAAATTTCTTCTTGCCCCTTGCTTGGCTCACAAACAATGTCCTTGTATGATAGAAGAGGGTGCTTTACTACATCAGTCTGGGGACACATTTACAACCGAGGGAAATCAGTCTTCCCATACTGAGAATATATCACTGTCATAACTTCTAGAGATGTTAAGTGTAGATTTTAAAAATGCAGTGTAGATTTTAAAAATGCAGTGACTAAGAAATTTTCCCAAACTCACTGTGCCAAGCTTTAGTCCTCCTAAAACACAAAAGGCTATGCTTCCTCCTCCCTCTGCCTTTTTAGAGTTTTTTTTTTTAAAAGCTGTAAGCTTATGGCTGTCAATACCAGTTCTTCATACAGGTAATTGTTACTTCCTACAACACGTTAGGAAATAACTGCACTGAATTATTAAAAAAAAAAGTGTCAAGAAGGTGAAAAAGAAACTGGAACAACTGTTTTCATTACATACAGAATTAATTTTAAAACATGGACTTAACCTTATGAAAACTGTCACTGGTATAAAGAATGTAATTTTTCTTCTGCTTTCACAACACTTGGCATAAACCTATTTATTAAAACCCCCAAAACTACAACAAAAAACTGATGTTATTAAACTAAATAATTCCATTTCAGGAAACAAAGTAAAATCCAAAACCAAACATCAATCTGACTATGCAAATAATATAGCCATACAAATAACAGATGCTTTAGTTTTTTGCCCAAGCTAAAAAAAAGGTTTACAACAAAGTAAAAGCTTTTGTTATCTGTTTTACTGATAAAAACAAAAACTAATTGACTCCTCCATAGTCATAGAAACATCTTTAATAAAAATAGACCGGAACTAGAGGGCTAACCTTGGCTGGAGGCAACCGATACGGTTTCCATTCGAGGCACGGACCCCCGGCACGGGTTACAGAGCTGCCGTGTCCTTCGCTGCCCACAAACCTTCAGACTCACTCTTGCCCTGCCTCGGGGCACGGCTGGGTGTGCCGGCACGCAAAAGCAAGGGGATCCTCAGGGCAACGGCAACGACAGGACCAGACTCTGTCTTTCTCAACAGCATCCTTACTATCCCCCACCTACAGTTGTTCTTCGTCTGTCTGATTCATACATGTATTGCTATGGTAAAATGCCTGGGGCTACAGCCCCATTTCTGCTGCTGGGCCAAATATTCTGTTCTCCCATGTTTTGCAAGAGGAATGCCTTTCGCTTACACAAGACAAGCACTGTCCAGACCCATAAAGCATTCAGTCACACCCTTAACATTCACCAGGGCTTTACTAGACACAGATGGATGCTGAACTGCTCCCCTAGTTCGTAGAAACTAACTCGGTTACAGTTCATTACTAACACAATTATAATTCATTACTTTCAAAAACTATAACCCTTAGAATCACATTTTTCATATTTGTAAAGCTCCCAAGTTTTCTATTCTTTGTATTGATGACTAAAATTTTAATATATGTAAAATTAAGTATGACTGCTTTTAAGTCACGAAACTGCTGACCTTCACAGTTCAAAGTTGGCCTGATACAGTTAATAAATCTGGATTCAACCAACTCATCAGGTTAATTCTGTATCAATCTATTTCTATCTAGTATCTGCTGAAGATACCGCTGCATCACCTCCATCCAGTACATACACTGAAGATGTTCGAACTCCCAGTAAGTCCATTTTTCATCAGGAACTGAGGGGCATCCCCCTGGGAGGCAGGCCAGAAACCAGGCTACACAGTATCTGGGCTTTTCTGAGTTCATATCCACAACCTGAATAGCAAAGGGAATAACCAAGCGATACAGAAATTTCTCAGGATGCTCTAAAGAACCCTATCCAGGGTAGAGCGGAAGGCAAAAGACCAAAGCCTATTTTGACGCCACAAAAAGCTACTTATTGGTCACCAGAAAAAAAGGAATAGAAAGAACAAAACAAAACAAGCTAATTTTACAAGCCCCAGCCCTCGGTCTCTCTGCTTTAATTACCAGACCATGCTTCTTGCACACCAAGTTCTTTGTGTGAGAGCCAGCATCATATCCAAATGTCTGGGTATTTATAGGAGGCCACAACTGCTTAACACAAGCAGGATAGATCAGACCAAATGTCTGTAAAGCCTCTACCAGCCTTTGATGCTGATTATGTGCTAGAAGAAAAAGCCCTGGAATTTTCTTGCATAGGCTGAGCCGAACCACACACGTCCTGCTGCTCCATTAGCAGCAAAAGGCAAATGTGGGCCTATGCTGGATGAGGCAGGTGACTTAGTGACAGCAGACGCAGATGAAGCTGAGCTACTCAACAGTTTTGCCTTCTACAAAAAGGCCTCTGTATTTGGTCAAAGGGTTCAAAGAGAAGATAAACTATCAGTAATATATGAGGATTGAAGTAGAGATTACTTGGGAGAGATCGATCCTTACACGTCATTGGGATCCAACAAGTTGCATCTGAGGGTGCTGACAAAACCGAGTGTCCTTGAAAGGGAGATCAGGGAAGGTACCCAACAACTGGAGAAAGCGTCTTCAAGAAAAGTCAAAAGGTTGATGTGGGGAACTACAGGCCAGACAACCTTTCTTAAGTCACTCGGAAAATCATGGAGTGAGTCCTCTTTGAACACATTTTTGGGCACAAAGGAGGTGACTGAGAACAGTCAGCATAGATGTATTGAGGATAAATCATGCCTAACCAACCTGATTGCCTTCTATGATAAAATGACCACATTTGTGGATGAGGAAAGAGCAATAGATATCATTTACCTTGACAAGGTTTTCAACACCATCTCCCACATTGTTCTTGTTAGGTCATTACAGTCTGGAAGGATGGAGTAAAAAAAATGGCTGGATGATCAGGCTCAGAGGCTGATGGTAAATATGTGGTACTCTGCCTGGATGCCTGTGACAAGTAAAGCACTGCAGGGAGGAATCCTGAGAGCTGTCCTGTTTAACATCTCTCTCAATGCCATGGAAGAGGTGACAGAGCACAGAATTTTCAAATTTGCCGATAACACCAAAACGGGGGCAACAATCAATACACTTGAGGGCAGGGCATTTGTACAGGCTGGAGTAATGGTCTGACAAGACTGTTTCCCCTCATGAGGACAGCCCAGCAGTGCGCCAGGTTGCCCAGAGAGGTTGTGCTATATCCATCCGCGGAGGTTTCCAAGATGTGACTTGTTAAAGCCTGAGTAACTTGGTTTGACCCTAGAGCTGATGGCTTTAAGCAGGGGTTGGACTAGAGCCCTCCTGAGGTCCCTTCCAACCTGAACTATGTTGTGATCCTATCTTGCCTGCAACCTTTTGCAAACCGAAACAGTAAGAGTGTTTCATTAGGTGACTCACAGGTTATGAGAACAAAGATATATGAGAACAAAAACCTATTCAGCTGCCTTCACACACAGAGGAGAGAAAACTTCAGGCTAGATTTTGAGCAAGAAGAGCTGGGCTGGCTACAGTTCTGATAATGGTTCTACATCCCAAAGTTAAAGGTGCCCAAGACACTTCTACCTTAGTGTACTCCTGAAAAATGTTTTTAATTTAGTAGACAATTGTACCAGGCACTTGTCTCTTGCCCATGTTCACATTTTTGTCTGCCACCCAGGAAACTCTTCTCTGGAGAAGTCTCAAACAGGCACAATTTGCTTTTGAAAAAAAAAAAAAAAAAAAAAAAAAGCCCTCAAATCAAAACCATGAGGTAACAACAAGAAACTTAATGTTGACTACAACACTAGGTACAGTAACAATGAATTTCCTTGTACATACACGCCAAAGAACACCGTATGGAACAGGAAAGTTTTTAAACTTGATGAGGGAGACCTTTCCTCCTCTCCTGTACAAGTGTCCTTTGTCTAGCAGTTACCACCTCGTGACTTAAATTTACATCCATAGTAAAGAGTCTACTGAGTCACGCAGAGCAAGTTCAGCAGATAAAAAATCAAATGCTTTTTTCTTCTCTTAGTCCATGGCAATATTCTCTTTTACCTAATCCTCCTCTACTCTAATAGTCTTCTCTCTCCACTCTTTATCTCCTGTTGTCACTCCCCTTCCTCAAACCTTTTATTATACGTATGAGAGGAAACCTATTCTGCCAAACTCTTTTTTCTTTCTTTTTTAGCAGTACAATGTGCCAAGAGAATTTTAATGCCACACAGCTTTCACATGACTATAATATTCTGAATATCTCTCTCTCCACGCTGACATTTCCTGTGTAGGAAAATGTTATTTGAAAGTTTGGTCGAAGTCTCTTTGGATTTATCAGTTACACAAGACTGAGGGGGAAAAAAAAAAAAAAAAAAACCAAACTAAACCTTATGCAGTGGGGAAAAAAAGCCCTCAATTTTTTTTTTTTTTTTTTTGGTGCTGAAAAGAATAGACTCTTGCCTTTTCGTCTGACAAGTAAAAAGACATCTTTGTTACTGCTTGTGGGAAAGGAGACAGCAAATCGAGAGCCATATCTAAAAGGCATCATTGAAAATGTAAGTATATGGCAATCAAAATGATCTTAAAATAGCTGAAGTCCTTCAATAATTTTCTGATAAATTATGAAAATGGGATACAAGCTTGCGATTTTTTTCTAATATTTAAACCTATTTTCTAGCACTTATGACCAGGGGAAAAAATGTTACAAAAGGAAAAATAAGCATTTTCACTAAAACCAGGCCAGCCAAGAAAAACAGTCAATGTTGATTTGTCTAAATTTAAATAATAGTTTGAGTAAAATCAGAAAAATGCTGAAAAGCAACTTCCAGGCAGAAATAGAGCCAGTAACCCAAAAATTAATTAACTTAAACTAAAAAAAATTTTTAGAACCAATTCCAATTCCGGGGTCTGAACAGCACATGCTTAGTTGCAAACTATTGGGATGTTTAAAATATTTGACCATAATTGGAGTTTTCTGAGTCCATTACTCTAATTTATCCCTTTATCATCACCTGAAGGGCTCCCTCCAGGGGAAGGAAAGCAGTTTCTTGCTGAAGGGTGACTACAGTTGAGGGATTCTGGCTTTCAGCACCCATGATAGCAACAGAGTCTCTTGCAGCGAGAGCTCTGTGCTCCTGTGGATGGTTTTCGGTCCTAATTTGAATCTTGCTTCTGCCCTAGTGAAGATCAATCAACAATTACCAGTTACCAGTCCCTTGTTCTTTATGTGTCACACTCAGGCCTGCCTACTTGGAGACTGAATAAAAGGACAGAAATTTGCTATTAGTCATGTCTAACGATGCCTCAGCACTACTTTAACAACTCCTTAAAATATGGGAAAGATTTTTACATTTAAATCTTGAAGTATTATTCATATATTTGAAGATAAGCTTTTACCGATTTGATAAATTTTTTGAAGTAGTGTTAACAACACAGCCAGCAGGGATCCATTTGCCTAATAGGTCCCAAATCTGCAAAGTGTTTAAGAACATACTGAGCTTTGAGTTTAAAAAAAAAAAAAAAACAACAAAAAAACCCAAAAAACCTATTTATTCTACTACTGAATCAGGTCTTGCAAGTTTAAACAAAAACCTAAAAGTTTGACCTGAAAATTTTAATGTCAATTTTTGACTGATAACCTTTCAGCACCATCCCCAGATATTGAGCCTAACGTTAGAAACATGCAGCATTAGCACCTCTGATTTTACTTTACAAATCATTAAGTATCAAATTAGTCAAAATAAAATTTAACAATGGATCCATCGGTTGCGTAAGTGTTTGACAAGCTTGGAAGTTAATTTATAAACAAATATGAATAAACTGAAGGCCAGGAGGACCTTCCGGCTGCCCAAAAAAAGGCAAATGAAGAGAGACTGGAAGAACTAGAACCATTTATTTCCAAGAGGGATATGAAAGACAGTAAGATTTGTTTTGAAATATGGCTTCTTTATAAAAAGCTCACTTTTGAGCCTTATTGTGTTGCAAAGTCTTTTATTTAGACATGAATATTTTAATAAAGAAAATATAATTAGAAATTTTATAATATCAGCTTTAAATTATAAACATTTTTTATAATTTAAGTATGAACTGAAATGGAATGTGCTCTAAATAGCATAATCGCAATTTAGTGTCATTTTTCCTGTACCCTGAGTGACAGATTTTTATCAACTATATGAATCATCTTTATTACTTTCAAAAAAACCCCTCCTATGTGCTGTTTGGAAGGAGAACAAGAAAATCATCTTCCTCTTGCCCTATAAAATTCCAATTATTTTCTAACATAAGAAGAAATTAATCTCTTCCTCTCCTTTTGTGCTACATAAAGTTCCTATTTTGACATCTTATATATCTGTATTATTGAACCAATTTCAATAAAAGACAAGAATTGCATGAAGGAAAATTAAAACCTCTCAAGTTGAATGCAGCTTACCTGACAGGCAGAAAATGAGCAGAGACAACTGAATGCTACAATTATTAAAGTAATCACCAGCAGTCAAAGACTGGATTGTCCAATAGAAAGGTCTGTAAAGATATCGATTACATTTGGGACTGGAATATGTCCTTGGTGCAGTTCACTGTAAAAATAACATACCAAAAGGAACTCCTGGGCCTAAGGATCCATTGAACTATTCAAGACTACAAAATCCCCTACTTGCTCAGATCTGTGGTACTTCAGGTGTCATCAAAATATTAGCGGCCAACAAACACATTTGTCTTTCCTCATTGATTCAGACATGCTTGTTTACTTCTTACAAGTGAGTTATTTCATCAGTTTGAGAGAAATACTCTAATTCAGAGCCTTTCCTAGAGAAGAAAATTCTTAATGTCAAACCTTCAGGATAGAGTTCCAACTCTAAGACAATTTAGGAAAGCTAAAGCAACACTTGTGCCTCACCAAGAGCAAGATGGTATCATCAAAAGAAAGAAGGGACTGCCCCTAACTACCTGCTGTAAAAGATGGTATTATTCAAATCTCCATAAGCACCTAGAGAAACGGAAAAACACAGTACTTCGTGTTGAAAGATTCCACAGAAAAATTTTCTTACTTATTTCAAATATAATTCAGAATTTGGTCTTCAAGTTACAGGTTTGCTAGAACATAAAGATCTCATCTCATAAATTCAATTTCAGTACCAGCAGCATTTAATCATTGGAAAAACTGGTAAATTTAACCTATTCTAAATATCACTGAGATGTCAGTTCCTAATAATAACAACATTAGGGTTCATTAACGTAGGAGTTACCTATGCAAGATTTTTAAGATTCTTCCTAAAAACAAGAAAGGGATTGAATTCTAGAATTCTTACCAGGCACATTAACTGTTGATTCAGTGCCATCCGTGGCAGTCATGGTCATAATTCACAAGGCAGCAAAGTTTAATTGCATCTACAGTACATAGGAATCTACCCATGCTTTCCTGAATTGCCATTTAGCGGGACCACGCTCTTCTCTGAACAGACCAACCTCCCCAGATGACTGTGAGGGTACTTTGATGTTTCACTGCTCTAGACTCAGGTTAGCTTTGCCAATATCCAGCTGATTTAGGCATCCAGTAAGATGCGTAAGGTTGAACAGTGGAATACTTCATACGGCATTTAGTCTTTACATAAATTAACACTGCGATCGTAACTGTCTTGCTGAACATGGCATATGAAGCTACAAATACACAGTGTACCAGCATACACTTTTGAACAGCTGTATACACGTCAGAAAAGGGGAAAGACACTTTAAGACTCTTATAAAAATGTTCCCTACTCATGGATGAGCATCAAAATGGATAGTAATTCCCTGCCTTTATTTGTTCTATACTACCCAGCATGTTTCCTATAAACTTCAGAACACTTTGCCTCACCGATTTTGAATGTGCTGCATATTTTTACTTACAGAAATATTCTATCTATGAGTGAACGTCACATACTTTCAAGCACCATCCTTACATTTTACTGTGGTGTGGTAACTTAGCATTGGTCATAGCAAACCAGTAAGAACTACAATTCATCTTAATACTCTAGTGCGGGTATTTTATTTTCTCTGCCCAGGCTTACACTGGATTGTTATGCGTGACTTACCTTGGAGAACCCTTTCTGTGATCCACAATCTACAGTGGTAAAAGACAGTTAACTTTGAAGTCATCATCGAGCCCGAAAAGGCCAACCATCCCCACCGCAAATCCTTTCAGAGAGGATTCTAAGGTCATTCTAAGCCTGGAAACTTGCTGAGCTGACAGAAAACCAAACCTACTCTTCCCAATTTCCCTCCTCTCACCCCACATCCTCAGATTATTTTTGCAATAGATCTGTGAGAAACAATCATAAAATTTTTATTTCTCTCTTTTACTTTCTTTTTCTACCAGCCATAAAAACAGACAATCCCAAAAGGACATTCAAGAAGTAAACAGCATAATCTGTACAAGAGCTGTTTCACAAGACTTTCCAAGGAAAACTTCAAATATTAGTTACATGTTATTATAAAATTGGGAAAGGATGATTCACGTGACTCAGGTCAGTCCAAATTCAGTTTAACCAAAAATGGAAACAGAGAAAGCCCATGAAAAGAGAGACTAACTCAGTAAATAACATAAATGCTTCACTGTATCCCAATGAAGTCTTTTTCAATGTTCCAATTGTTTCTTTCTAGTTCTTTCAGTCTGAAAATCACATACGCTACTGTTAAACTCTTTCCTTACTTTTCAACAATTTCCTTTCTTAAAGTTCTATCAAAGCAGATTACACAGTGGTACTTAGAAAATCATAATGCGATTATCATACCCTCGACTTTTATTCATAGTTACAACCCTTAGCTAGGCACATGTACATGCACAACCTTGATCTGTAACTACCATTTAGTCTAGAAATAGTCATTGACACATAGGCTTATAGATAAGCGTGCCTTATCTGTTTTTATAAATATTATGAAGAGGAGCTTTGAAGGATTTGGGGTGTGGTTTTTTGGTTTTTGCTTTTCTCCTTGATAGCCGTTAACTAATTTCAAATGTAATATTTTGTTACTATTTTTTATTCTGATCATTTTCTTTAAAAACTCTAGGTAAAGTTGAATTGTGACATTAGTATGCAAGCTTATTATAAGTGAATTTGCATTGTTATACAATACTATTTCCTTAAATATGATTACTAAACATTGCCAATGATCTTGATTATTAACCAACCACAGTTCAACACAACCACTTTTGGACTTTCTGGAATTTTAAATTGCTGCTCTTGTTTACTTCTTGTGAAGAAATTTCCTTATAATTTTTTAAACCTTGGCACATCACTGTGCTGTTCTTTAAATATTAACACATTTCTTCACTTGTTTACTTAATTTCTTTTGTATGGGATATGCAAGTAATAAAAACATTCTCTTTATTTCAAAATCAATTTCAATTGCAAATTTCATGGTGAACCCTCCTACATATTCAGAACTTGCATCGGTGGGAGCCAGAATGCTACTCTAAGCTACTTTCATAAATCATTACAGAGAATTATTGTAACACTGAACTTCTAAATCTCAAATTAATTTTTAATTTGAAATTTGACACTTTTATTTCTCTGAATTACTCACTTGGTTAACAATTCAAAAATAATTTAATCTAGTTGCCTTTATAAAGCCAATTTTAATAATTGGTTTGTTTTTCCTTTGAGAACTTTAGTTATTCCTGGCACTAAACAATTTTGAAACCAAACCTTTCAGCCTCATTGTCCTAAATGAGCTGGTAGTGGGCAACAGAAAAACTCAGGGGGCGGGGGGGAGGGAAAGTGACCAAACCAACTATTTAGGGGATTAAATGCAACCAGTACGCTCCACCAAAAGCTCAGATGCTTCAGCCTAAAGAGTGACATCGGTTGATGCTCTGTTAAAAAAGAAACTTGCCGTTGTAAATCATTTATAGGCTTTCTTGAGAACATCTGAGCTGAAGAAAGGCCTTGTTCTCTCTACCACCAGGGTCTCTGGTGCTTGGTACTGAGGAATCCACAGCATATCTAGTTGTCTCAGAAAATTCAACAGCCTACCTCAAGCAGAGAAGCTCCCAATGCGCCCTGTACATCCATAAGGGTTATGATATAATAATGCTCTATTTTTGTTCAGGTATTTCATTGTTAGGCAAGCCATGAGCTTCTTGGGATAGTCAATACAGTTCACAAGAAAGTCATTCCATAAGAGGGCAGGAAAAACCCATCTCAGAGATTTTAAAACCCTTTAACAACCCAACATTTAAAAAAGCACTGCCATTTTACATGTGGTTATCTTTTGGACGATGGAGAGGAAAAGCTGTTCCCCTCTTCCCAGGCTGAATTGTTTCACCGGGTTACAGCCTGCAGTGCCACAGCAATTGGTGTCTCAAATGAGACTCAGCCACACGTGGGTTAGTACTAACAGTCTTCGCATACACACTTTCACTACTCCAAAACTATTAAAGTTTACCTAGAAATAATAATTTTATCCCATCCAACATTCCATCAGGTGGTTTATACATAGTAGCTGGTAGAGCAATCAGCCTTTGCTGATTACCGACAGTTGTCAGCTGCACATTAAAACCACTCTAAATTCTCAGGCAGTGGTACAATAAAGCTTCCAACTTCCCTGGAAATGTTTCTGCCACAGGAATCTCAGGAAACCATCTGATGCTGCAGAAGAGCAAACGGGATCACATCTATGCACAGAATGACAGATACTCTGCCGCCTCCTCTCCGTCCCCTCCTCCAAATGTTGGTGTGTCCAGACTGACGTGGGCGTGAGTCTGTCAGAATATATCCTGGATCATTACATTGTGCCAGATTTTGAAGATAAACATCTTGGTAAATAGCATAGATCATACCCAATCCTCCTGGCATTTTCTGTACTTGTCTAAGTATAACAAGATTTATGGGGGTAATAAGGCCAGCTCAACGTAAATAGTACCAAAAGGCAAAACCCAATACTGACGCTGATTTAATATAGTTACTCTAATAATAGACATCTAATTTCACACTTCCCAGATGGCATTTTCATAGCATCTCAGTAGCCAAAAACCCCACAGCTACAGTTTGCCCGGTGGCAGATGCCTCTTTCATACAATGATTGTACGTGGCAGGAAACAACAGCTCCTGAGCTAGGAAGCTTCCTAGTGGAAGTATGCTTCAGTTGCGTGTGGTTTCACTATTTGCTGTTACATGGGTTTAGTGCATTCCCAGGTTTGCGTTCGTGACCGATCAGCTGTCTGTGCTTACTATATGTCAGATGCAGTCTTTCACGCTGGCTGGAGGAAAACCAACCCTCCAGCCTTTTCAAGTTTCTTTCTGGGGACAGTTTATCGCCCATTTCAATCTCATTTAAGCATTAACCTCATTACTTCATTTAACAAGTTACATTTAACTAAGCATAATTAAAAACAACTAGGAAAGCACTGTCAGGTACACAGCTAAATTTCCAGGCAACATTCCCAGGGAAGTTTCCAGGATTTGGGCCACACTATGACCATTACAGTACCAGTCTCATTAGCACCCTGCACTGTAGCACCAGGTGCTACACAAAGACAGACTAAAACTCCCTTTAAAATCCAATCTTTGCTCTAGAAATGGTATAAGGTGTGAGACACCAGATAGAAACAGACTGACAGGGAAGTACAATGCCACACTGTACTGATGCTCAGCGCTGCAGACAACACCCCCAGAGCTTCAGCAGCCTTGCCATGGTCAAGATGGTTTATGGCCATCATCAGAGGACCAGTAATGCTTAGTATCTTCATCAAGGACAGACAGTGGGATCGAGTGCACACTCAGCAAGTTTGCAGATGAAGCCGGGAGAGGGCACAGCCAGGACAGCTGACCCAAACTGGCCCAAGGGCTATTCCGTACCATATGACACCCTGCTCAGTATGTAAACTAGGGGGAGTTGGCCAGGTGGCAGCGACCACTGCTCAGGGCCAGGCTGGGCATCAGTCAGCGGGTGGTGAGCAATTGCATTGTGCATCATTTGTTTTGTATATTCTATTATCATTATTATTATTTTCTCTTCCTCTACTGTGCTATTAAACTTGTCTTTATCTCAACCCACACATTTTACTTTTTTTTTTTCCCCTGATTCTCTCCGCCATCCCACAGGGGGCAGGGAGAGTGAGCGAGCAGCTGCGTGGTGCTTAGTTGCCGGCTGGGGTTAAACCGTGACAATGCCCCACCATCCCGGGAAACATTCAAGGCCAGGTTGGATGGGGCTCTGAGCAACCTGATCTGGTCGAAGATGTCCCTGCTCACTGCAGGGGGGTTGAGCTAGACGACCTCTAGGGGTCCCTTCTGACCCAAACCATTCTATGATTCTGTAAGAATGGTATCATTTCAGTGAGGCAAAAAACATAACTCATACTGACACAATAAAAACACCAAGAGAAGTGGTTTGACCAAAGCACTGAGACAGAAAAAATGAGCTAAGCAGCAGCAAGCTACATGGGCACTAGAGAGGCAAGCCCAAATTTTTTAGAAACTTACAGAGATAGTCTAAGAAATTCTTTCCCTTACAGTAATGAAAATTCAGCTGTGAAAACTCTGTGTCTATATACCCTGCACAGCTACCACGTCTACATGCTGAGACTGTGCTTCGGTTCAAGGACATAAAAAGAACGACATAAAGAAATGACACCTTTGTTTCCTTCCCACGATGGAATCAAACTCACAGGTTCAGTATGTCTCAGCTGCAGCCATGTTCTTTGCTGTTCCTCTTCAAGGAAAAAAAAAAAAAAAAAAAAAAAATCAAACAGTACAAGAGGTACCCATGCACCCCAAAGCACAAAAAGGTCATTGCCTGTTTTCAATGATAGGGGATGTCAGGCTTACACTGCTATTATGCAAGAAAAATAAAGCTTCGTGCTGAGAAAGGAAAATTAATACATTTTCTCCCTGAACTCCATTTGCAGCTTTAATAAGCACAGGAAAGTACAGCACAAAACCATCTTACTTAGCTCTGCTGTCACTGGGTTGAATCTTTGTTTCCACTAAGTAAAAAAGCAGCAGAATCCGACACACATTGCTCATGCTCCAAAAAGGAATCCTGCCTCTCCCCACTATGGGGATTTCAAAACAGGACTGCATGTAATCAGGTATACTCTTGGGGAAGAAGACGAGGCTTTGCTTTTGCAAATCAAATGTAATGTATCTTTAGGGTCCTCTAACTGATTATAATTCCTAAAATCCTGTTTCTGTTGAAAAGAACATGCACAGCTGCCCCAGGCTGCTGCTTCCTTAAACCCACACTGCTACCTAGCACCCCGCAGCACTCACCTGGGGAGCCATGAGGAGACACAGGACTAATCCCAAGAACCCAAAGCAGACCAATTTCACCTTTTGTTCATTTCTAAAGATGAGCATATTTTGCAAGTACTCCAGGCATACAGATGTGACACAATCCTCCTGCTGATCATTTCAGATGACAAAAGAAACTGGCCATGGAAGTCTGGAGACATTTGTCATTCAACCAATCGCTCTTGGGCTACTACTCCCTTCTTCCCACTCCTGACACTTCTCTACATCCCCTCAGTCTGTAGCATCACTTTGCAAAGTGCTGACGCTGGGGTAATACTGAGCCAGCCGTGCAAGTTTCCTACTATCCCCCTTTTCCCCTCAGTCTGGTTTTGTGGGTACACCGTCACGAATAGGTTCAGGAATCACATGAGGGTCAGGTTTTTCCCTACCATGTCTCAAAACCACCTCTCAGCTACAAAACATAAAACACTTTTCTTGGCTGAAGAATCAATTTAGTTATTTTTTATATGGAATATACTCTTTGATCACTCCTGCTACCTCCATCTGCACCACTTTCTAGTTTTACATCATCTTTCTGATATAGTTTCACCAGAACTGTGCGTGTTAGTCAATGCATGTGTAACATGGGTAAACGTAGCCACACAATGACATTTTTTCGTTCCATTTTCTATTCCCACCATAATAATCTTTAACATTCCTATTTATTGTGATCATTACTGAGCACAGCTCTGGCATTTTCTCTGAACTATCAATTATAAACTTACTTGTTAGTGCCTATGTTCAAATCAGAAACAAGCTCTACTAAGGTATTATTCTTTCTCACATGTATTATTTTGCATTTTATTTACATTCCATTTCATCTGACATTTTATCACCCCATCACTCAGCATCATGAGGTGATCATCTCATGTTCACGTTCAGGTTCTCCTCATTATTATCTTGAATAACTTGTATCATAAGCAAGCTTTGCCATCACACTGTTTACCTCCTGGGCATTTCTTTTGGATCCCTGACTGGTTATTTAGTCCTTCAACAAATACACAGCGGCCGAGTTTCTTTAAAAATACTGGCAAGGGACCTTGTCAAATGCCTTTTTGAAAGTCCAAATTGGTTATATATCAGCAGGCTTTATCTTATCCACCTGCTTAGTTACTCCTTCAGAGAATTGTAATGGATTTGTAGGGCTTGACTTTCCTGCAGGACTGTGCTTACTTCTTCCCAAAATACCATATTAATCTGTGTGTCCACTCATTCTATTTCTTATACAGCTTCTGTCTTTTTCCCTCCGCACAACAGACATTAGGCCTCATGCCATTAGTGCTCTGGCTTTCCTCTGGAATCCTTTAAAAATGTGATTGAACACACAAGCCTTATCATCATCAGGTACAAAGGCAGCAATTTCACCGGAGAAATCCTTCAGAAATGTTGGGTGATAACATCTACTCCTGGTAATTTCTTATCACATATCATTTGTTTGGCAATCTCATTGACCAGAATTTCTCTTTGAGGACTATGAACTTACATGATCCATTTAAATACACTTCCAGCACAGGTATCTCCCCAATCTTCTCCATAGAGATAATGTGCAAAAAAAGTTTTTCTCCCATGCTTTTACGTTAGGCTTCATATTCCTGTTGTGTTTAAAAAAAAAAAAAATTCACAGCTTTTTTTTATAGCATTTTCAAGTTTTTTTGGGTTTTTGTTTATCGTGGCATTGCTGGTGGTTGGTTGTTTGGGTTTCTGGCCCGCTACATTGCACTTAAATTTCATAGAAGTGAAGAAAACTCTAGGTAGGAATGGAGCACTGCAGATCACCTAGCTCAACCTTCTCTCAAAGCAGGACCGAACGTTAGGTTGGTTTATCATCCTTTCTGTTCTCTGGTACTTTAATTTTTTAAAGGTCATTGCCTTATTTCTAACATCCTTGCTTACCCTGTCACTTGGCTAGGCTGACTTTCCTTGGATTTTCCTAATGTCTTTTTTGACTGGCAATAGACATTTGCTCTGAGCCACTCGTGTGATGACTACAAGAGACAACACGCATGATGTATCAGCTCATTCTGACAGCATCATGTCGTGGAGATCACCTGACCCAATCCACTCTAGTCACTCCTGTGACTTTCTTGGCGGAACACCACATGCTGTAGCATGTGTCTGATCTCTCCTTTTTGGAAAATGGTAGTATCATTACTCTTCATTGCTGTGTGTTCATTTGGTAAGATGACCTGCAGGGCCATCTGCAAGGACTTGATTATTGAGTTTTGCAGCAACAGACAGGTGGACAATACAGTTCCTGTGACCTCAATTCTCATATGCAATTTTTTTTTTTTGCACAGCCTTTTTACTTCTGCAGAACTCTGGCAGAAATTTTTAGCGCTATAGGTGTTCCAGTTCTCAGTTTTCTGCTAAATGAAATATTATCTGATGACAGCCTGTGTTTCACTGCTGCTATCCTGTAATTAAGAAAGCTAAACATAGATCAGATACTGTTTCTCAAGGTTTTTTGTTCATTAGATGCTTTATTATTCTGACCTCGTTTTCCATTAGCATATTGAACACAGTAATGGATACGTATTGCCACCTATTTAAAGCAAAACTACATTGCAATCTGCTTTAACTCAAGTTCATAACTAAGTAATTTCTTTTGGATTTATAATCAATTTTCAAGTCAATTTGTTATTGAAAAAGTAACTCTATGCTTGGAGGATGGCTGTATTTCTGGTCAGCTTAGCATCTGTCCTGCATTTCAAGCAAGAGTGTCCTCAATAGACAGAGAAATGGAGTAGATCCTTGAAACTAGCACAAGAAAAACTTCTAGTAGTTCAGGATATTGATGCTTAGTTTTTTATAAGAAGCTGTAACCTTTCAAGTCAGTTTATATCACACCTGTGAGGGGGCTGTGGCAATGTCCCTATCAAGGCCTGTGTAAATGTTTTGGTTTCAGGACAATTGCCTTGGTGGCATAAGGACTTAAACCATATATCATCTGCATCCTTCTGCAAACTTTTTTTTTGAAAAGAAGAATACCATCCTATATACATTGCACAACTTTTATAAGTGGGTATCTGGTTTATGATATCTATTTCATTATACTATAGCATCATAAAGAATGTGTACACTTCCTTCTTGTGTAGACTCATCATTACAGGGCTTTACAACAGCTCCCAATGGAGTCAACAGAAAAATCCTCAGCAGCTCTAGAGGCAGTTAGATAATAAATAAACTTATCCCTGATGCAAGCAACAATGTTCGTCTTTAAATGGTTTGAGCTGGTGATTAAATAACGGCTGTGAACAACATTTTTCATTTCAATACTGTGGCCAACATTTATGCAAACATTTCACAGTATTATATGATTTCCCTTGTTCCTGCCCTCTTTTATATATTTCAATATGTTTCATACCGTCGAGGAAGCCTTTCCATCTAACTGTAATTACAGCTGCTGAATGGTTTGCAGCTAACCCTGTGGATGATTTTCTGGGCTGCACTTTGAAAACACACGATGTAAACTTCATACCCTGAAGCAGTGAAGGAGCTATATGAACAACAGCAGCTCTGTGCCATCCCCGATACGGCCAGTTATGAAAACTGCAACAAGCCAGGCGCGATACGAGCGTACGGCAACTCCCCACCCACCCTGTCCAGCCTCAGGAGAGCTCTGCCCCGTCCCTCGGTGCTAGACACCCACGGCTCCCTGCCTGGGGGATGCACACAGCCTCTTCGGAAACAGTCTGGGGCACCAACATGCAGGAAAGCCTCCTCAGGAAGACCATGGAGTCCTTTTTTGAGCCTCCGCATGGAGCTCGGAGCATTTTAAATAGTACAATAAGGCTGGTGTGGGCACAAAGACTAGATCTGAATGACATCAGTTTAAAAAAAAAAAAAGTTAGTCTCCAAAGCCTACATTATTTGTTAACTCGGGTGGATATATCAGTCCCCCGAAAAAGGAGGAGTAGAGAAACATGAAATAATGAAAACATTTTAATTATTCAAAGCCCAAATATTTCTTTTAGAAGTACTAACTTGTTTTGTCGAGAGAAAACAGAAAGACTTCAAAAAAGCAAAATTATTACAAAATTGACATCAAATTAACATTCCTTTTTTCTCCTGTTCCAGCAACACAACTCTCATGTTCTGTTGGCTTCACCTCAGTCATCCCCTTTCTTCTCACACTCAGTACTCCCTCCCTCCCAGCCCAGCTTTTAGGTTTTCCAATGAGGCAAAATACCCGTTATTCAGCCAGGCTGAGAGAGAGGATCCCACCCAAGTCACTCCCTTTCCATTCAATCTTTTAAAATCAATTATATTTTTAAAGAAATTACAGAGTACAACCAGCATGCCAAATGCAATTTAATTTCATTTGGGGGTTTTACTCTGAGGCAGCACTATGAATCATCTCAAAGTTCACAGACCGTGTTTTGTTTCGTTCAACCAAACTGGTTTATTATACATAATTTCCTTTTGTAGACATGCTGCTTTTTTTTTTTTGTGCCTCTTAGAGATGTATTTCTGTTGGTAATGTTTCTCGGTGAAGAAAGAAGTTTCTGTAATTAAGTCTGCATTCACAGGTGTTACAGCAGGCCACTGCCTCGCCAACAAAAAAAGGAAAAAGAACCAAACCACAAACAACAACAAAACAAAAAAATCCCACCCCAACCTCACGAAAACCTTTATTGTGATACTGCATTTGCCAAGAAAAGTCCTTGTACGGACTCTATAGCCTTCAGTGGCACGAGTAAGTGGATGTAGTCCCAGGGTTGTGTCCTGCACCTCAGTAGTAACTACAAGATAGGTACCTGTCCTCCTTGGCATCTTCCGTAGCGCTGGTTTTCGCTGGCCGTTACAATACTCCCACTGCGGTTGCTCAGTATGCTTCACACCTCCCAGTGGGTACAGTCCCTTAGCTCAGCAGGCTGTAATTCACAATATACCATATCTTTTATCTTACTACAATAGTGAGTCCCATTTTAGACCTGACAGCACTCTCTCAGCCTTTCTTTCCCCCCACCTGAGCAGGTCCACTGAGCTTAAGTTAAGCCCTACCTGTGCAGCACAGCAGGCACGCAGCAACCGGGTAGCAAAAGAAATCCTCTGCTGAAATTTCTTTTAGTATCAAAGATCTGAACCCCCACATCTTCACAAGAATAGTTACACACAGGTCTGATGAGCCCAATCTCAAACGCAAGACCTGGCTCTGGGTCAGTATGTCAGGCAAGACAGAAGTCTCTCCCCGCCTCTGCCCCCGCTCCAGCACACAGCAGTGGCCTCCCTCCACAGCAGAGACCGGACTCTGTTTGCCCAGGGATTCCTGCAAAGGAGCGCTGACCTCTTCCTAAGAGCCAGGCCCTTCAGATGGGCCAGACACCACAAACCAACCAAGAAAGCAATCTCGAGATCCTCAGACAAGCATTTAAAAAGATGGCAAGGCAGCCACACGGAGCTCGACCACGGCATGAAGGTCGTGCTCCAAAAAGATTATAAGGCAGAATGGGGCTCACACACAGAAATAAACACATACAAATATAAACACACGTACACATATAAACAGGCACACACTGATATATATAACTTTTTTTAAAGGTGCTCGCAAAATTACATGGAAAAGACATTCTACCCCATGCAAAACCAGGGACAAGCCCCTTCTCCCACCCATAAACATCAGAGGGGGTCCTGTGCCAGGAGGAGCAGT
This sequence comes from Gorsachius magnificus, assembly GCA_034008185.1. Taxonomy (NCBI): domain Eukaryota; kingdom Metazoa; phylum Chordata; class Aves; order Pelecaniformes; family Ardeidae; genus Gorsachius; species Gorsachius magnificus. The sequence goes on along the minus strand of CM067089.1, from coordinate 34,960,155 downwards.
ATGACAGAAGCTGCTTCATCAAAGCTTTAGGGGCTGTTTTGTTTGTTTTGTTTTTAGTCTCACAGCAAGCACTAAAATCCACTGAAAATATCAAAGCAAATGGAAAAAACATAGTTCCTACGTGAGCATAAATCTTAGAACCTTAGAAACTCCTTTGAAAAAAAGAAAACTACAGCTACGCTCTTCTTGCAACCTCCCGGCTCTGGGAGCTGCTGCCCACGGTCCGAGGCAGTGGCGCAGGCAGGGCCAGGCTTAGCCCAGGGCTCCCGGTGCCCCCCAGCCTTCTCCCAGCCAGGCGATCTGCACTTGCCTGCCGCTTTGCCTCGCAAAACAAAGGTTTTCTTGAAAGTCCCTAGCGAAAAGCATTCTACCTTTGTGGGGCTGTGTTAACGGTTCGTTTTCCCAACTCAGTTGTTAAACCGCTCCACAACCCAAAGTGTGTTTCATCTTGACTGGAAAAATATTTGTCATTTTCTCAGCAAACCATAAGGACTGAGAATATATTTCCATATAAAATACATAATTTGGCCTGGAACAAGTTGTTTCATTTCACTTAATTTGAAAATTACTAAGCCTTTTAAAACAGCTTTGAAATTAATTTTCATAATATTTGAAATGAACACTTTAAAACTGGAAAACATTTCTTTAGGAAACTCTCCCACAAAGTAAACAGCAAATACAGATTCTGAAGTGCCCAACTGTGCATTTTAGTCTCATAATCAAACACTGAAAAATCCCCTGCACATCTAATAGGAAGAGATTCTCAAACATTTCCTGGTATATGTCCCATCCTTTGTTATTAGATGAACATAAAAGACACAGGGTTTATTCATAAGTTAGAAGGACGTGGGGAATTTTTAAGGACACAACGAGAAGACAGCGGGAGTTGGGAATACGATTTCCTGTACAGGGTGTAGACCAGTGGTCTCCAAAGTGGGGTATGCACACCCCAAGGGAAAGGCAAGGTGATCCACTGGAGTGTGGGTAGATTTTTTTTTTTTTGGTACCATTAATAAATAAGAAATAATTTTTAAATAGTGTTTACTTCAGTATTGTTCAATCCATTTTCAATTTTTATTTTTGCATATTGTTTTATAATATATATACACCACATTGGTACTGTTAAATAAATAAATATAAATTTATTGAGGGTGTGTGCTCAAACATTTTTTTAACTAATAGGGGTGTGCAATCAAAAAGAGTTTGGAGACCACTAATCTAAACATCAAGTTAAATCAATAAATCTGATCTGATAATGATTGCTTTTTCAGCATTACACAATTCTTCCAGAAAATAACAAACTAGTGAAGATGTAGAGGTCACCAAATATGAAAATGGAAGAATTATGAGCTGTTTGGTGTGGTTTTGTATATATGCACAGTGTAATAATTCTGCCACAAAGGGGAAGATGGTATCTATATTAGGAAATACACGATCACCCACGTGCTAGCACTGGACCCTGTAGTAAACGCTCTTTACAAAATGTAGGAAATTGCATTCTTTTTTCCCCCGTACAGGCATATTTTGCTGAGCAACAAATTGATATGCTGTAATTTGACTTCTCTAAATGTCAAGAATGGTAACTTCCCCACCCCCTCCACTAGCTGCCTTAATAAATTGCTCCTAGATTTACTGAAGGTCTGAACCAAATGAGCACAGCTAAAGAATAACACAGCATCTGTACCTCAGAGTACAAATGTAAATCCACCGATGATGACGACTGTCTTGCTCTCTAACTTCTGTGATGGATCTATATTCCATTTTTACTCAGCTTTTTATGAAGACAAAAGATATTCCATGTTTTAAAGTAAATTCGCTTGAGCAAGACCTATGATTCTGACTTTCTATTAATACAATAAACTTTAATATTCACTGACTCTGTAATCATTCTTTCAGCGAGCTTGGAAGGTCAGCAGTGAGAACACAGGGTTTTGTTCCTAGGAACAATAGCATGGCCAGCGAGGAACAAAGATAAAACAGAATTTTAGCGTTTCGGATGGGGGTAATACAAATTTCAGTTTCTTCTTAAATACATCAAACAGTCACGTACAGCCACTCTCAGTTACGCTACTGAGTGCAGCAGCTTAGCTGTTTGTCATAGCACCTTGATGTCATCTTTTAGGTAAGGCAAAACGTTTAATTGTTATCCTTGAAAGCACCCATAATGAAGTTTTGGTGGCTAATACCATATGGTCAACTAGAGACCATCTTGTGGAAAAATTGTTGAGTCTTAACTTACCAGTGCTGTGGAGGATGAGATTATTATAAAAACAGATTAGAAAACACAGCCCTTGCTTTCTGTTTATTTTAAACAGACATATATTTTATGTACACTGTCATTACACTCATTTTCTAAAGGGCAATTATAAAAATCCTTTTAAAGAAAATTTCTTGCACCCCTGTAGGACTGCTGCTAACATCTGATGTGATTTGACTTTCTGTGTGTCACAAGGTATAATTTTTTCCACTAGGCCCCTCAATAAATTTATTTGGATGCCTTCAAGGTCTAATTCATACATTTATACTTTGATCATTAGGTCCCATTTCTATAAAAATGCCTAGTAGGAAGCATTATGAAATGTATTTGTAATCGTTCAGTGCTCCATGCAGAAATTCAGTTGGGTAATCCGAATAGATTGCTTGAGCACATACCTCTGATTTACTTTTTTGTTATACAGAAATCAGCTTTTAAAATTAATAAAAAAGCTTCCATCCACACATCTCAAATCTGCTAAACTTTGTATAAACCTAACATGTGGCATTTTCACCTGAAATCACATGAGGTACCCATTGACTTGATGGGACACTCTACATTAATGGGCTATTATAGTAAACAATAATTCCAGCAATTATTAAGCTGCTGTATTCATTCTATACGTAGGAAGGATGTAAACCCATAGAAACATGTTTTTGTCAAATAATCCTTAAATACTTGAACATACCCCCACCTTTAATTTGTACAGAAACAGTAAGAACTGCTTCTAATATGACACACTTGGTTGCGCATATACAGCTGGTGCAAAAGTAACGCTGCTCGTCTCTGCAGGGTAACCGGTGTCTCAGGTTTTTAGCTAGGGTCCATTTCTGCGTAACGTGGTCACTGGCCAGGGCAGCGCAGAGCCCCTGCGTGACAGCAGAGCACAGTGGTTTCAGACCCCTCAGCTGAACACGGCACTCACAAAGCCCCCACGACCAGGGAAATGTAAGGGCAGCAGTTGCTGCCAGAGCCTTCCCAAGAAAGAAAGATAAGGCGGCAAAACAATCCTTTCACCATTCAAAGACGGGCCGATAAGAATAAAGTCCTCCTTTTATTTCCCATCCAGCAAGCCCTGCGCTAGAGCATAACCTGCTTTAGAGTAAGAGCCTGGGGACTGCACAGCAAGATGAACATTTACAGATAATTTCCATTCAGGCAAATTCTAGTTTCCAGCTCATTTTTAATTTGAACATGGTATTAGCCAGCAGAGAGACAGCTTTTCCTTAGCGCTACTGACCTAACAAGGTCCTCACAAACAGAAAGAGAAAAATCATGGCCTCGTGTCACATCCAGGTGGGCACTGAAATGCCCGAGTATGACCTAAAGAATGATGACCCTGAAAAACTGATTGCTTAAGATCCCCTGGGAACTGGTAAGGGGTAGAAGGAATACCGCAGCATCTCTGACCCAGTCTAGGTTCAAGTAAAACTGCTTGGTCCTTAGAGATGTAGTGTTTTATGTGTTAGCTCTCGATCGCACAATGTTGTTTTCCTTCCCTCCGCTCCTCTGGTGGTATGGAAATTACATGCAAGAATAACATTCTGCATTAAGCTCCTGTGACCGACTCTTACAAGGCCATTTTATTTATAAAAAAGGGTGGTCCCCAAAGCCCACACCTTTCTTTTTCCAAATTTATGAACTACCTTTTAAGCACCACTGACAGCCTGATACATGGGTCACTTGCAAATCAGTTTTTCTTGCTGAATTATTACACTATTAACTCTACAGCCTTCTCTGCTTTACAAAGTGCACTTCTGCAGTGTGTGTGAAAGATGAATACCCTCAATAAATTCTATTATACAAAGGAACAATGAGGATAGCATATTGCTGACTTTAGGATAATGAAAGCAACACTGGATTTCAGATTGTTTTGATGTGATTAGCGGTGTGTTCTCATTTCTCTAGGTGACTGATTTTTAAGGCGCTCATTTTCTAGAAGCACGTATGAAAGTGGATTTCAGGAGATGAGACAGGATTTTATTATTATTTATTAGAGTATTATTGTTACAGTAGCTTCCACATGAACTATCTGATAAAAGGTTTCATTGCGCTTTATGTTTGGTAAGCGTATAAGAAGATGCAAGGCCCCCCTGCCTCTGACAGCTTACTTAAAGCACACAAAGAGCAGGCAGAAGGAAGTGTCAGAGCCCCATTTAGCACACCAGGAACTTGCCACAGATCCCATCTTTGCTAAACTGAGTGGCCACAGGATGTGGCAAGACAGAGAACGTCTCTTAAGCCACATGTCTTGGCAGTAGTCTGTCCTAGACTGCATGGGCCAATCTCAGACCTATATATCATGTAACGATACCTCAAGTATTAGCTGCTTGAGAAGTCACTGCTGTTAAATTTTCTAGATACATGTTTAGGACTTCACACTAGGGTATGCAAGTCACCAAATCACTGCTATCAAATAAAGCTTGAGTAAGTAACGGCCTCTAACACGGAGCCTTGCATTTCTCTACGTACTTACGTCAGTCTCATGGTGTCAAGGGTGGCTTCCCCATAAGCGTAAACACTTCTGGGTTAATACTATGTTGAAAATAAAAAAACTACCACAAAAAATTATTGTTTTATTATGAGTCTCAGCAGAAACAATAATCAGAGAAAATTCACATCCATAACCCATAGTCTGGCAATAATTTTAAAACAACCTTTTTAACTTTAGGTCTGTTCACAAAGATCATTCAGCTACAGTCATGGAAATCTTTGAACAGATGTAAGCTGCTCCTACTCTTTCATCAACACAATTGAAATTCTTTATTTTAACAACCTCTGTAATTGTCTCAGACACACTTGCCCTCAGCAACAGAGAAGCAAAACTCTACATAAATCAAGCAAGCTTTTTTCCTACAGGCTGGAAATTAAGAAACCAAGAAAGTCGTACTTGGAAAAACCTCAGGAACCACGTAACGGGGTTCACACCGTAAAGGTACAAAGCCAGGAAACCTAAATCCCCAAGGAAAAAACCTGAAACATAGAAGGAATTTTCCTTGTAAACCTCTTTTCTCAAGATGTGCCCCATGACTAACTGGCCATAATCATTATATAGGCATCTAAGCTAAGTAAGAAAACAAGGACTAATTGCTTATAACAGATCTTAAGGTTTATCATCAGATAAGATACTTTGTACCCAAGCATCTGACAGAAAAATGAAGAAATCCAGTATCTCTTCACTTACCCCTGCTAATAGCCAAATCAGCTGCACCTGCAGGAAGAGTAATGCTGAGAGTCAGTTTGTGGGGCTGCAGTTACACCTTGTCCTGTTTTTCCCTTTTCACTGTTGCGTTCTCTGTTCAGCATGCAGTGCAAAAACCGTATACTGCTAAGTCTTAAGGAGAAACAAAAGTAATTTTAAGAGAAGAATGGGTGCACCAACATTTCAGGCTTTGGTCTGCTTTGCCTGTTTTCTACAGTACCAGCACAACCACGTTTCACTGAACAAGCTCTACCATCACCAAGGCGACTCCAGCAGAATACAGCAAACGTTCACCTTGGAGCAGGACTGTAGAAATAATGGAGCCACCTTCAAGATGGAATGACAAAGTCTCACAAGTCCTCAAATGAAAGCACTTGGATGTTTCCCCATTCACACCTACCCTCACGCTCAAACAGCGTTACAGCTGAATTCGCTTCTGAAGTTATTTTTCCCTTTTAATTTCACTTATATTCCTTTTTTTTTGTCCTTTCAATGGGAAAGTCGGATAAAAGTTTACAGATTGGACCTGGAGGACGCAAATAGTAGACAAGCTTTAAAAACACCATTTATAAACTCATTCCAAAATAAAGTGACAAAACGTTTACAAACACATGTCAAAAGCCTAAAAAGTAAAATTTCAATTTTAAAAAAGTCCACTGCATTTCTTTAAAAATTTTAGTGATAGGCAAACATTTTCCTTTCTCTCTACACCATTTCAGAGGAAAAAACCACAAAACCTTTTTTTAATATATGTATACAGTTTTCTCAGACTCCTTGGCCTTCACATCTGCTTCACACAGCTGTGGACCCACAGGCAGTGAGTATATGGCAACACGTCTCCACTGAAGTAAATCCCGATCAGTGGGAGCCAAAACTTTTTCTGTCAAAGTACAAAATCTTTCTAAAAATTTATGGGAAGGTATGGCCGTTGCCCTCACCCAGGACCCTTCAGAGAACCTTTTGGAAAGGCCCAGGCCAAGGCCCTGAGAATGAGCGGTGCTGCAGACAAGAGCAGCACCGGCACGGAGCTCGGTGGAGACGCCCAGCACCTCTGCAGCCACAGATGGCAGAGGAGATCCTGGCATAACCTGCAACTTAGCTGTAACGAACTAACTACACTATTAGAACTTGCGAGGTGAAAGCTTTCATTCTGAAATAAAATACCCTTGGTTATTTTCAAAGCGACTTAACAGGACTTTTATAGTGCTCTCCTAGAGGTTACAAAGAGAGAATTATATCAGTACGCTAATAAACACAAGTTTTCCTGCAACCACAAGTCCACATGCAGACCCCAGCTTTCCAGTTCACCTGGACCAAAGAGCTGTAGCTCACGAAGACACAGAGAGCTTACAGTTATTTCACATCTCCTCTGCCACAGACTGCTTATGCCCTTTCTGCCTATTTAGAGAAACAAAATAATTTCTCGCTACTTCCACAATTATCTGAACAATACTTTCATTAAAAAAAAAAAAATAAAGCACCTCTTCACAGAATGGCAAGGGTTGGAAGGGACCTCGGGAGATCATCTAGTCCAACCCCCCTGCTAAAGCAGGTTCTCCTAGAGCAGGTTACACAGGACATCATCCAGGCGGGCCTTGAACATCTCCAGAGAAGGAGACTCCACAGGCCCCCTGGGCAAGCCTGTGCCAGTGCTCCGTCACCCTCAGAGTAAAGAAGTTTTTCCTCATATTCAACTGAAACCTCTTATGTTTCAGTTTGTACCCATTGCCCCTTGTCCTGTCGCTGGACACCACTGCAAAGAGTCTGGCTCCGTCCTCGTGACTTCCATCCTTAAGATATTTGTACGTGTTGATGAGGTCCCCTCTCAGTCTTCTCTTCTTCAGGCTGAACAAGCCCAACTCTCTCAGCCTTTCCTCATAGGGGAGATGCTCCAGTCCCTTTATCATCCTAGTTGCTCTTCTCTGGACTCTTTCTAGGAGTTCCTCATCTTTCTTGAACTGGGGAGCCCAGAGCTGGACACAGCACTCCAGGTGGGGTCTCACCAGGGCAGAGCAGAGGGGGAGGATAACCTCCCTTGACCTGCTGGCCACACTCCTCTTAATGCACCCCAGGATACCATTGGCCTTCTTGGCAACAAGGGCACACTGCTGGCTCATGGTCAGCTTGTCATCCACCAGGACTCCCAGGTCCCTCTCGGCAGAGCTGCGTTCCAGCAGGTCAGCCCCCAGCCTGTACTCTTATCTCCATCCTCATAGGTTGATGGCCTCAAAAAGCTTTCAACATGCCCCAATGATAACCTGCAGTAGCTTTCAAAGCAGAGAACGGATCCCCTCACACTAAAAATTGCTATCAGGTTCCTGAGCAAACTAAAGAGAACAGCACCTTGAACTTTCAGTGCTCATTCAAGCAGCCACCCCCCCACAGTGCAGGGCTTGTTTCTGCTATATAACAACGGGGAACAGTCACTGCAAGGATGAAAATGCATGGACACTGAGGCGGCACGCTTCCTAGCTCTTATTAAATTGATGAAAATGTTTTTACCTAAAATATTGGCTGTAGAAAAGCACTAGTGAATTTACTTACTTTGCCTACCAACTTACTAAAATATACCTTTGTTATACCAAAAGAATATTAAGGATTTATCCTAGGAAAAAAAGCAGATCCTCTCCTTTCTTCAGTGAACTTAACATACTTAGTTGTACTGTTTGTATAGATCTCATATTCAGGTACCATGAAGTATCAATTTATTCCAGATTATGGGGGGGGGGGGGGGATAATTAATGCAAATATTCCATTTCTAACCATCTCATTTTGGATGAAACTAACTCATTCTAATAAGTCTGCCTATAATGGTTTACTCAGAATTATGCAGGGAAAGTTCTAAATCCCTATTTCCCAAGCATATGTCCCTACAGCAACTATATTTGAGACTTACACTTTCTCCTTCTGTTCTGGCTCCTTGGAGGAACGTCTCTCCCACGGGACTCTGCAGCTCTTCAGCCCAACAGGTCCCATCAGCTGGGAGAAGGGAGTTCCATGGCCGGTGTAATTCCTTGGCACAGAGCATGTACCCGGAATGGGTGCTCAGACATCAGCACGTGTGAGGAGAATTGGTTTCACTCTGTATTTTGCACAGCGCTTAGCACCGAAGGGAACTGATCTCAGCAGGGGATTCTAGATATTACCGTAATATAGATAAGGAATAATAATGATGTTTATAAAAGCAATGAGGCTTTCAAATGAAATGCACTACATCAATGTAATCTATTATGAGAAATTAGTCTTTTCTGTGGGAAAGCTTCTAAACCTCCACTTAAGAAATCTGAAAAATGATGCAGCTCCTGCAGATGGAACGCATCTTCCTTTGCCACAAAAGCATCCTATTATTTGAGAACATTAACGACCAAATGATAATTGGACTCTAACAACTATTTTTCATAACTAAGATTCTTAATCCATTTGTCACATGAATAGAAAACAGAATTAGTTTTGGAATACTTATGATAATCCTTAAACTGTGCATAAATAGCACAAAAATGATTAATTCTTAAGAAAACATAAAATTATGAGAAAGCAGCAAAACGCTTAGTGAAATATGCAGTGGAATATTTTGTGCTACATTAACGCAGCTGCACATGACATACAACTTCAGTGCAACTGAATCAAATATTAAAAGAGGTCATCACGTTGTGTGAGCATATTTGTATTTCTGTAAGGAAAAACAAAGGGGGCATTGGGGGGTGGGGTTTTTTATTGGGTATTCTTTTCCCCCAAAATATCCTTTATGGGGTTGATTACATAAGCAAGCATAAAGTAATGTTTCTCCAGTGCTTCCTGAACTTCAGCAAAAGCATCTTATGGAGAAATTCAACCCACCTTCCATCCCCCAAACATTTCAAGCTCCATTTGGTGCAGAATGCCCATACCCACCATTACCTGACCTAATTCAGAATTGTTAGCGCAGCTCTAACTAAAGCTCCTAATACTAAAAAATGTAGGCCCAGGAGATAATTCAATTTATTCTTTTGAAACAGTGTGAGTGGACATTTAATGACTCTGCTTTACAGGCACTACTGAAACAGAAGTGGTTAAGATTTTTTTTTTTGCCATGAATATTCATAGTTTATGTTTAAATATTTTACCTTTTATACTATTTTAGTTTGATTACTCATACAGTAATTTGAGCTATGTTGAATTCAATGCACAAAAGCAAACATTCTCAGTTGAAACCTACAGAATGCATATGGTTGCGCTTGGTCTTCAGAATTCTAGGCTAATAAATAAAACATCTGCAGGAAAACGTAAAATAATTACCTTTCTCTAGTTTCAATAAAAACTCCAGTAATAATCACAAACTTTAACAGGAATAAATTGTATTTCCTATTTAATTATATTCTTGTTACTATGAAGTGTCTATTATATTATCTTTTTAAGCTTTCAATAAAATTATTTTGGCAGAAATAAGGAAGAGGCATTACAGAAACACAGTCTGAGCATTTCAATACAGTAGATCACAGTGTTATTTAAAATGTAAAAAAAAGTTAAGAAAGTGATGAGGAAGAAATAAAAGTTCTTCTACCAATATTATCAGGTATTACAGAATGACAGAAAACGTGGAAAGTATTTTGTCTTCAAACTACTATAATTTAAGATAAACTTGATATATATGGTAAGTAGTCTTTTTAAAATACCTATACAGATTAAGAACAACTAGAAGGCATTTTTAATAACATTTTTACAGAGAGAAAAGCTTTTTTTTTTGACAAATAGGCTTTTGACAGAATTGCATATTTGAGTTCAGATGCTAGTCAAAACAAGGTTCCAGACACTGGATTTAAATAACCAAAATTCCCAAAAAATTTAAATAAATCAACTGTTTCATAGGCAGCCAACACTAGAGTTTAGGTTGCACATAATGAACCTTTTTCAAAATCCACTAATATCAGCTGAAAGATTCCCACTGACAAAAAAGCTCAAATCAGTCGGCAATCATGCTACTTCACTCAGAACAAGCATCAAATGATCAAGTAGCCCAACTGAGATAAAGACATAACAACTAAAAATTCAATTTTCAACAAATCCAACATATTGAGGCACTGAAATAAAAGATTTAGTCAAAAAGCTGTGCTAATATTTGCAGTCACATTCAACATATGAGAACAGATCTTCTCCCTTCAGTAAGGGAACATACAGAGGTCTTCCATCAAACAACCAGACTTTTCATGCCCAGGTTAAGGTTTGTCCTGGTTTCGGCTGGGATAGAGTTAATTTTCTTCATAGTAGCTAGCATAGTGCTGTGTTTTTGGATTTAGTGCCAGAAGAATGTTGATAACACACTGATGTGTTTAGTTGTTGCCAAGTAGTGCTCAGACTACTCAAGGACTTTTTGAGCTTCTCCTGCTCGGGCAGGTGCATAACAAGCTGGGAGTACAGCACAGCTAGGACAGCCGACCCAAACTGACCAAAGAGCTATTCCAGACCATAGAACGTCATGCTCGGGGGGGTCAGTCGGTCGGTTGGTCGCTGCTCAGGGACTGCTCGCAGCTCGGGACGGGCTGGGCATTGGTTGGCAGGTGGTGAGCAGTTGCATTGTGCATCATTTGTTTTGTATATTCTGCATATTCTGTTATCATTCTCATTATTACTATTATTATTATCTTCTCTTATTAAACTGTCTTTATCTCAGCCCTCGGCTCTAACCTTTTATTTTCTTTCCAATTCTCTCCCCCATCCCACTGAGGGGGGGGGGGGTGGAGCGAGCGAGCGGCTGCGTGGTGCTGAGTTGCCAGCCGGGTTAAACCACGACAAGGTTTGATTCAGGTCCAGTGAAAACAAACACAGCTTTTGCTTTTCCTCCCAAGCAGAGTGAGACTGATGGGGTTGAGATTGACAACATTCCAGCCCAGAGTAGAAAACTACCCCAAATCCTACAATTATTTCAATCACTAATTCATTTAGTGTTAACCAGTGATTCATCTGGTACAGCTGGGCAGCAGCCCCAATCCCACCAGGCTGGCAATTGTGCCCCAGTGCACCTTCATCAAAACACTGACAAAAAAACCCCACCGTGCCTTGAAGCAGCCTCGGCCTACCAGCTATCGGGAGGCATTCATGTGTCTAGCACAGGGCACCCCAAGAATAGCAAGCAATCGTACATTGCAAAGAGAAGTAAACTCCATCAGTAATGGCGTCACACTAAGAGCTGGCATTCCTGATATTATTTTTGTGTTTTTTCACAGCATGCTAGAGTCCTAGCCCTGCACCTCTGTTGATGCTGTAAAAAGAGAGTACAACCAGCACACAAATGGTGAGCCTCTAACAACACAGAAACACACAAATATCTGTATCGGAGACAAAAAATCAAAGTCTCTCGTCAAACTGAAAGAGCACAGAACAACTGCAAAGAACATCACAGGTTTATCGCTGCCACCAGCTACCCAAGTTATTCAGCATCTACACCAAGAGGTTATCGAGACTCTGTGACTGCTATAAAAATAGAAAAAAGAAGTACTCACCTTTGCTCTATTGCTGAACAGATGATAAAGAGACAAACAGATGAGGGAGCAAAACATGGATCATAGTGAAAGCCATTGAACTCATTACACCAGCCAAATAACTTCCCTCGAGCTTTGAGTAAGCGTTACGGTAAAGAAGCATTGTCACGAACAATAGGAAGAGCAGCAGGGAGCTTTAGCGATATTTTTTGGAACTCCACCTGGTCACACTGGCATTGGCTACACTGGAAGAAAAACAAAGGTGTTTCAAAAACCGGTAAGTGGCAGGACAGAAGCTGTCAGGATGAGCAGTTAAGCAGTAGGGATCACATCTGTACTGGATAAGAAATGACAGAAGGTCAGTCCTAGAAACAGGAAAGGAATTTTTTAAAGCAGAGAAGACAAATTTTGTTTAATGTCAGATGGGAGGGAACAGGCTTCCAGAGAATAAACTTGGAAAATTGCTCAGAATACAAACCTAGAGATAGTCCATGACAAACGAGGGAGATACTGAGTGTCTTGTACCTGGTCACCAACAGAGCAAATGGCAGAGCTGAAGACATAAATCTGATCCTGAAGTCTTTAATCATTCCACATTTGCTTTGAAGTACAAACTACCCATCTAAAGTACAAGTATTCAAACTCTTTGCAGGTGTACTTGTGAAGCATTAAAAAGTGCTATTTACTGCTTGCCAGCACTGGGGCATGTTGCACTGCAGTCACCAACCTTCTCGTGGTGTCTGTGGGCCACAGAAGCAGAAACCTAACACCATTCATGGTGCAGTTTACTGAATGCCACTAAGTCCAAGCCTTACTGAATTTTTTCCCCGCATTAGCCCTCAATGTACAGTTAAAGAACAAACAGCTTTGTGCAGCACATCAGAAATTATAATGCTCTTCCACCTGACCTCAGAGCAGCATCTACAAAGGCAAAGAAAAGGTCCAGGGTTTTTTCACAAGCATTATGCACCATGGATAAAATCGATACTAGTCGACTCATAATTTTCATAAGTAGTTATTTGAATGCAATAAGGCAAAAGGTTGACTACATAGATTACTTTTGCTTCTTACTTTTCTAAAAAAGACACCACCACCCCCCCCACTATAAAAATGGTGCAGGGAAAAAGTTATTTACTTTTTCTACAGGGTTTTGACCCCCACAATTTTCAGCTTGTTTATGACCTGCTCTTACAGAGTTCTTCCTACCTTCATGAAAGTGAAGCCATGTGATTCAGCACGTTACATTTCTCTTTGACCTTCACTATGCCTACTCTATCGGGACACAATTTACAGTTCTGCTAGATGAAAGTCAACTTCAGAAAAAAAAGGATGGAGTTGTTAGCAAAACCTGCTAAGCTAATTTTTGCCTGCAGCAACATTCATAAATCTACTGCAGGCAAAGTCTTAACTCTTTCGCCTGCAAAACTAAGGGAAGAAAACTATTTTCAAAAGTCACATTCAAAACAAATTAATCATGTTCACTTTCAAATTTCTTATAAATGACATTTATGAGAAATAAGTCCTGCAATAGCAAATGAAATTTACCAAACTTCTTGTATAAATACACATCTGTATACTTACACCTACCAAGAAAATGTTTCTGCAAAATGAAATTAAAGTAGCTGTTAAAATGTAAAGTAACTGCCAATCAAATTTCTTCTTTCTGCACTACAGTGAATACACTGTATTTAATAATGAGCAAAATACTAAGTGAAAAATAATTCATTGGAAGTCTTGGTCTTTACTGATAGGCAGACAGCTTGTGGGGGGTTTGACCCAGTCCTTTTCATCCCACATTGAATCATATCAAGGCATAGCCTTTTTTCTAATGCTCATTCATCCCTAAAGTCTGTTTTGTTTTACTGTTCTTTTGCCTAATGTAGAGTAGGCAAGAACCGCCTTAATCACACGTTCTAAAATAGCTTCAGTGAGGCCCTTTAGCACTGATACACTGTCTTGCCTTTTGAGAGAAGCCCAGTTTTGATTCTTACCTCAAGCAATAAGGGTTGATTACGCACAAGTCCCTGTTCAGAAGTACTGTCAGGCAGGATAGCGTTGCTCTCAGAAAAGACTGATAATTGTCTTGTATAGGTTTGATTGTGGGCAAAGCCTGAACAAAGTATTCCGTGGATTTGATAAGCAATTGATATTCTGAGGATGTTCTAGTTTAATAAGATAATATTTTTGTAACATGTATTCTCTGTGAATCTGAAATCCTGAGAAGGCAACCAGGCTGTTAGATGATGATGATTTTCTTACAGAGGCACTCCGAATGGAAAACACTGCATCCCTATTACGTCTTTGTGATGGTATTGGAAACTGGCAGGCTTCTATGCAGGTGCTCCTCACACCTTGGAAGAGTAAAGGCCAAAGAGCTTTAGAAGAACAGGAATTTGACTGCAGATTTTCAAGCTTGCATCCATTTCCAGTTACCTTCATTATCTGAAGGAAAAAGAAATTAAGAGAAACAAAGATTTTATCCAAACAGCAACCTCACGGCTGCTTCTGTTGTTAACGTGATTGTGCCATGGAGGGAAACAGCCCACTTCCTCCTCTTCTCTGGGCTTCTACTGTTAAACAGCAGAAGAAACAACCCAGAGGTGGTTATGTTCTCACTGCTAAGGCCAACCCAACAAGCTACTAGAAAACAGCATTGTCTGGTCAGGTTTCAGTGACAAGCTATATGCATTTCCCTCTTTGTTTCTTGGAATCCTTAATTTCTGGAGTAGAACTGTCAAAACTCAGCAAGAGCAGATAAACATTTTCTTCTTCAAAAGAGCAGCACAGCTCAATAGGATGCATTAGCAGCCAACACACCCTACTAGAGCTGCAGATAAACCTTGTGTTTCCATTCCCTAGTTACAGCAGCAAACAAATGTTTAAGTCTTATTGTTGCTCACTGCTGAGACGAAGCTCTTTGCAGATCTCCAGTGCTTGTGCAGTGGTTTTGAGGATTGATGGTGGAGCCATAATTGAGGCAGACTGCAGAAAACTACTGCAAGAGAAAGGAGCAGTAGAAGCAACACTGATCTCTTCATCCCTTCTGCTAGTTTTTACCCTCTTAAGACGCAGCTGTCTCTGCAGAAGCAGCAAGGATCACTCAGCTGTTGTCACCTTGGCTTCAAGGTTGTCTCTTCAAAATTACAGGACACATCTTTTCTCCTGAGTTTTAGGTACATTTTCCAAGAAACACCACCTTTGTGCATAGTCCCTTCAGGTTCTGGCAAAAGCAACCTGAACTGTAGCAATAGCAAAAAATCGTTGGATGCAAACAGGGTCAAAACTGAAGAAACAGAAGAAAGAAAAATGAAGTGTTTAAGATAGAAGTGGCATTAAGATACAATTTGCTCCAAGTATACGGGAAATTATTCAAGTTATGGAAAACTGAACTTTTAAGTCTTTTCCACTAACCTTTCTACCATCTGTTTCTTGATTCTTCCTGTGCTTTACAGGTCACCAGTCATCACTGTCATCAATGTCAGTGCGATGGCTCTGAACTGATTGCCTGTCAAAATCACCCAGGTGATCTGAAACAAGACCTACCTCAAGGTCACCGGTATCTTTCCCTCTAGTTCCCTCCCTCAATGGCACTCCATTCTGTATTCATCTATATCACCCCAGATGCTAACACAGAGGTATTTCAAACAGGCTGCACAGAGCCCTCGATGTTTTCTCTAAAAACAAACATAAGAGAAAGATCTTCACAACAGTATAGGATTTCATTTATACCTAGATAAATTAAAAGCCAGTCAAAAGGAAGACGGACATTTTAAGTTAACTTTACAAATTCTTTCTCAGTACACCTTAGCCTTCTGTGCCAATCTTTCTTCCTATACTCTCTCCTTGACAAGTATGAAAATCTCTTTGGTCAGACTCTGCCTTTTATCACTGAATTGTCCTGTATTATCATCTATTCAGAAACAGCCTCAACACTTATAAACGGCCTCACACTTTGTTATAAGAAGCTAAGATGTACTTTGGAGTCTTGCATTTTCTTTTGTTTCCTCTAGAAAGGTGGAATGATTCTTTGAACTGGTTTTAAACAGAAAGACAAACTCTTCGTCTGTGACCCCCAAGGCAACCTGGGACGTGGAAACTGACCTCGATTCCCCTCCCACATTATTTTCTTCAAAGCGAGAAGCACTTTTAAAAATTCTGCTAGTGAGAGTTTGCTGAAGGAGCAGAAGTATATTGTATAGTCAATGATAAATGGGATACTGATACACTGAGCTTGAAGAGGTCAAGCAGGCAAAGGCGCACTTGCCAGAAGCATTGCTGGAGTGACATGACTGAGCAGTGCTACTTTTGCACAATGTTCTTGTGCAGAGACATATGTACCAAGACAGACAAATTTAGAAAACTATCACCCTCAGTCGCACGTTATCCATGTGTCATTGAACTGCCTTTGGTTTGTCCATTCACTGAAAGCGAGGGAACTTAGCTGCGCCGGCTTGCCTGGCATTGAGCTGCTTTGTCAGGGAAGGAAAAATTTCACTGCTTGTTCTGGGTGGCAGACACAAAATCCCTGAAAGACTTACATCTACTGTTTGAAGAGCATGAACAAAATACATCTTATCGGTGTTTGCAGATTGAGCGGTTTGTAAGATTATGATCTCTAGCTTAATTTTAATTAATTTCTTTATCTACCTCTAAGCTATCCAGGTAGTACAACTTTCAGGTTGGTTGGTTAGCAGGGACTGTCACTATGAAAATATAAAGATTATGATCCATTCTATTTCCAATTACATTTTCATCCTCTCACTATAAATGAGCAGTGTGCAAACAAATTGTTTGAGTCTACTACTGGTTTTGATGCCTGCAGGCCAGATACACTGCAATCAGAAACCAGCCTAATTGCACTAATCTCAAAGGAAGGACCCTTGTTAACCTTCATGGGCCTTCATCAGCCCTTGAAACAATTGTATTTAGATGGATTGGGCAACTCTTTCCTTTTTATTCTAATCTAAATCAAGCTTTTCATACACTTTATATATTTTGTGTTCAAAAATAAGACAAGATAGAAGGATAGGACAGTTTTACTGGAACATCTGAACCAGGCTTAGCCAGCTGTACCTTTGAAACCACTCTTTTGTAAGATTGCAGGTAACCCAACTATCGCCCAGCTAACAAATGTCACTCAAGTCAATTTCTATCTAGCTACTAAATTCAGGATTCTGCACAAATAGCTCGTAGGCACTTCTCCTCTTTTACTGAAATAAATTTGTACTGACACCTAAGAAAAGCCTACCATCTGTTGGGAGCCAGTGAACCCTTATTATTCCTTACTTGAGATGAGCAGGCATTTAAAGGTCATTTTTCCCTGTATGTTCTTCAGGTTCCTTTGGTTGGATAGCAAAGCAAAGCCCATGTCAGTGAGAAGGTCAAGAACAGTCAAGTGAATACTCTTAACATTAGCAGAATAATTGGGCCTAGAATATAGTAAAAAAGTCTAGCACTAATAAAAAAAAAAAGAAAAGCCAAGAAAATTTCACTCTACTTAACTTTTCTTTACCACCTGTGGAAACGGGTCTCAAAATTGTTGAAAATAAAGAAATTAAGTAACAATACATGACAAAGTCACATTTTCAGCTTTCAACTTAAAGCTACCACTTGTGGGGAAACAAACGGGTTTGGCTCTTATCCTCTTAATGAGCCCAAACCCCCCCAAGAGGACAACATAAACAAACACTCTAGCAGAAATATTCTGTAGTTATTATCATCTTATAATCTCTTCCTGTAACTTTCAGTTTTGATTGCACTGGTTTTGGCCGTGCTAGGTAAGAAAGTCTCTAAAGCTCCTGCCTTAGTAAACAATCAAGTAGATGTGCTCTGTATTAGTTTATCCTTTGTTTGCTTATTCTGAATATCCTCAGTTCCCATCAATACTGCAGCTCCATCTGTTTTCAGTTGCTCTGCCTTTACTTAGGAGAGTGTCATTATGATTGTCCTACACAGACTGTATCCTAAGGGAATTTAGTTAGTTATCAATAAAAAAACCACCCTAAAACTCAAAGTTGATCCTGTATCATAAGCATCTCCAAAACTACACTGAACTATGCAGCATGGGGATGAGTGACTAGGGGTCACAGTGCACTACGTAAGCTTTATTCTCTTGCAATAGCACTGACGCAATGAGGCAGAGCACCCTTGGTGGTGAGCAACGAACCCAAAGGTGAAGAACTACCACCAGAAGGTAGATGAGAGGGCCACAGAACTGTCTTAATTACATTTAGGAAACAGCAAGACATGGAATCTTTCTTATGGGTTGCATGAAGTAACTGTAGCAGCATATTTTTTGTGAAGGGTTTGTTCCCTTTCCAAGTCAGTGTTGAAAGCTAAAGTGTAGAGTATGCTTTAAGAAGTTTAGTAACATTTTGGGTTGCCAAGACCTCCCATTCTTACCAGTTCCCTTAAAAATTAGGGACCCTGGCCAACCTGAAAAATGCATGGGCAACTCTTCCCATTTAGACGCCTGATTCAATCTCTCAGTAGTTAAGATCTGTCCCGCATTCTATTAATGCAGGTAATGTTTCCTAATTACTCTTCCTAATCTAAATAATTAGGACTTCATTCTTTTTATGAAAGTTCCCTAATATGTGTGAGCAAAGGAAGTTAATGCTAATTAACCTACCCTTGAAGTGCCCTATTATCAAAGCACATGCTTTCAACACATTCTGAGATGCAGCCTCTGACTTCACACATTTATTGACTTACATTCCATGAAAAGGCTACATCCAACAATAGGGAGGCTCAAGACAGTATTAGCCGGCAGGAATCACTGAATGATGATGTTCTGAACTCTGTTTGGTTTTGCTTATCTGTTAGACAGTCTCAGTGGTTTGTAATCCTCTCTAGTACTTTCTGTTTAACATGCGGGTGAAAAGAATCAATCTGTCTCCTGAATGTAAATGATTCACTGAGGTGCACGTCCCCACCACATTCCAGCAACATGGATTAGGTATCACTTCATATTGCAGCAGAGCTGGGCAAGAAAAAGTTATTAAGCACATGGCAGTTCAGATAGCACAGCTGAGCTTGATTATCAAGTGAGAATTTGTCCCAGCTTGCCATGATTTAGCATCCCATACTCAAACAATGTGGTAGTAGCTACTATGCAAATGCTTGCCAGATTATTTTAATGAAAATAGGTTTTAATTTTAATTTTAATTATGCAAATTACATCCGAACCAAAGGTGAGAAAACACTTGGCTCTTGCAGCCCATACCGAACTCACTGCAGTTAATGTACATGAGCCTGTGACTGGGTTCTGCTGAAGTGAAGGTCTTCGCTTTTCCCAGCAGTGAAGTACCAGAAAGGAGAACCACATGAAAGCAGGTGATATGAAAGGATATGAAGGAGTCCTGTGGATTTCCACAAGTTTTATTTTTATGTGACACTATGACATTATGCAAGAAGTTACATATTTCACTAAAATGTCAGCTTTTGACACTCTCTCTCAGGAAATGCATATCATTAGAAATACCCAGAACACTGCAACTAGAGGCCAAGATTCTGCTTTTCACATTAAGACATGAAGCACTCCACACACATCTGCCTTCCAGTCTCTGCCCTCCTCCCTGCCCAGGAACTGTCTCTGCCTCGGCTGAAACAGGAGCAAGCTGAGAGCAGAGCCAGGTTGTGTTACCCAGGGGACACACACTGAGGTCTCACTGGAATACCACACCACTTCAGTCTCATCCCTACAGCACATGTTGGTGTTCATACCCCCAACGTGTGCTATAAACATTGAAATTAAGTGGTTTGGTGTGGAAAAGTAATCTGAGTAATTTTCAAGACAGTAAAAATCTCACTGAAGTTACTATGTGGATTTTCTGATATAGAAAACACCTGCAGAATAATGCAGAAAACGCCAAAAGATTTAAATTATTCTTTATACTGGCAGAAGACTGATTTCCCCCCCCCCTCCCCCCCCCAGTTTCAATATGTTTTCTGGATGAATGTTGCTGCTGTTGACAGATAAGTATTAATGACACAGTACAAGCAGGAGCTATTTAAGCTTTGGCATTTTACAGTACCACTCTGTAGAAATTAAACTCCATGTGGAAGACCTGTAGCAAGGCTCTCTTGTGCCACTAGACTTCTACCATGACACTGAAGCAAGGATCATCTGGATGAGAGAGTGCAGAAAGGGCCCAGAACAGAAGTACTGGTACCTAGGGTTCGTACAGAAAGCCAAATTCAGGATTAGGCAGAAAAATGGTTGGAAATTTGTTGTATACATCCATTTGTTCCACTTAAAAGAACAAAACCCCTCTCTTCTTTCCAGTTAGCAGGAATCTTTCTTTTTTTTTTTTTAAAAAAAAAAAGAAAAACTTCTAAGCAAGCTGGTGCTCTCAAAATGTTTCAAAAGAGACAAGATCAATGTTCATGCCATTCTAGAGCCCCCAGTGCAGGATACTGGCTATAGATGACACTACCAGGTGCTGACAATCCTCTGCCAGTTTCTACAGTTGTTTCTAGACCTTCTCTGTATCATGTGCCATGTGTTGCCTTAGAGTGAATCCTCGTTTTGATTTCCTGCCTAATTGCTCAATTCAGCATTCATTTGTGAGTGGAGTCTGTCCTTTGCCAGGCTACCATGTGTTTTTCCATCATTCTGCTTCACTGTTAGAACCAACTGAACAAACAGCAATCCATAATTCCCTCACGTTTCCACATCTAAAATGCCAAGTTTGGTCCGCAGTCATATATAAAGATCCCAATAATAGTAATTATTTGTAAATATTTGTGTTACAGACTGGTAGTAACATACAACAACTCTAATCATTTTGCAAGTTTAAGTAAATTACAATTTGGTACTAAAACTATACTGGTCATTATTGCTACTCGTCATCCTGAATTTTCCAGACGGACACAGAAACCTTTATGGACAACCGTACAAATGCAAATAATGCAGCTAACAGTGTGCCAGCTGAAACTGTGTTTTTCAAATTAATGATACTTTTAAATATACCATCTTCTCCTGTGCACTTCTTTGAGAAGGCCCTTATTACTGTTCTTTGATGATCTCCAGTGTTCCTCTCCACACCAAATATGCAATTATGGACATTAGAAGTTGAGTTTGAAGCTGCTGTGAACATGAAATTCCCATTGAATTCAAGTGGAAATACACACTTTTATTGAGAAAGAGATGCTTGGCTCACCAAGTTCAATTCCTGAAATTAGATCACTTACAAACAGCACCAAGTAAATACAGAAAAGGAGCTCCCACGTGCAGAGTAATCCTCTCTAGCTAAGACATTAAGATCTAGCAGTTCCAGAATGAGTCTCAGAAAAAGTACTCTCTTATTTTCCTAAGACCAAACCATGATGCCCCAGACAGGACCAATCTGCAGATCGCAAACTTAACCTTCCCACCCCCTAAATTCTAGATTCCTTCCAAAAGAAAACCTGGGTTTGTGCAAATGGCAAAAGCCACATCAGGAGTGCCTGCATACCACGGACAATCGAGGCACCAGGACTGCAGGGAGCCATGCTGAATGTCCCTCCCCAGTTAGGTTTCCATGAGCCTATAAATAACTTGTCCTACAGTTTTATTAATTATCTCAGCTTTGAACCAAGCCTCCTAATCCATCTTTCTTGGGATCTCTAACCTTAGAGAAACTGCACTGAATAAAGGTGTGTGTATTTGAGCATTTTGTACTGGTAATCAGGCAGAAAATTGTGAGAGAGAAAGCTATGCAAACGGATATATCTCAATTAACCTTGAGAATAATCTGTCTCAATGAGTTTGCATATGTTCACCCCTTCTCTTTGTAAAACAAAATTAATATAACTTTTTCCTACATACAGTTAAAAGGAAGAATTCTTACCCAGCCAGTTGGACATCAGGTATTTCTGTGTACACCTTCATGCATAAAATTCTATTTATTGTGCTTAAAAAGCCAAATTCACTCATAAAACATTTATTTGCTATCTTGCTGTCCAAAAACCCAGTCCATTCACTTTAGCACTGTTTCCTCTATTATCCTTCTTCAATAGTGCTGAGGGAGCTAGCTGGTATTGTTGCAAGGCCATGCTCCATAACCTTTGAGAAAGGTCATGGTCACTGGGAGAAGACTGGAAGAAAATAAACGTCACTCCTTTCTTCAAAAAGGGCAAGGGGGAAGATCCGGGAACTACAGGCTGGCCAGCCTCACCTCGCTCCTAGGGAAAGTGGTGCAGCAAATAAATAATCCTGGAAACCATTTCTAAACATAGGAAGGACATGAAGGTGATTGGCAGTAGTTAGCATGGATTTACAAAGGGGAAATTATGCTTGAACAACCCAATGGCCTTCTGTGATGAGAAGAGTGGCTCGGTGGATGAGGGAGAAGCAGCAGATAGTGTTTATTTTGATGGCAGCGAGGCTTTCAGCACTGTCTCCCGTAACAACCTCATTGACACTGATGAAGTACAGACTAGGTAAGTGGAGAGTGTGGTGGACTGGCTGAAGTGATGGGCTCAAAGTGTTGTGATCAGTGGCAGAAAGTCCAACTGGAGACAAGTGACTGGCAGACCCCTGGGGGTTGATACTGGGACCAATACAATTTAGCATCTTCATTAATGCCCTGGATGATGGGGCAGAGTGCACCCTCAGTAAGCCTGCACATAATACAGAAAGGGGAGGAATGGCTGATGCACCATTCAGAGGGACCTTGACAAGTTGGAGAAATGGGCTGATGGGAACACTGAACTTCAACAAAGTTTTCTGTACCTGAGGAATAACCCCAAGCACCAGCACAGACTGTGGTCCAAATGGCTGGAAAGCAGCTTTGGGGAAAGATGGGCTTAGTGGAGAGAGTCCAGCAAAGGGCCATGAAGATGATTAAGTATTTGGAGCATTGGTCATATGAAGAAAGGCTACAAGAGCTGGGATTGTTCAGTCCTGAGAAGAGAAGGCTCCAGGGAAATCTTATCAACACCTCAAGGGAGGGAAAGAAGATGGAGATAGATTCTTCTCAGGGGACAGGACAAGAGGCAATTTCCATTTAAAACACAGGAAAAAGCTGTTTTATTGCAAAGTTGATTGAATGCTAGACCAGGTCGCCCAGAGATGGTTGTGGGGTCCCTATCCTTGGAGATAATCAAAATCTGAATGGACATGGCCCCGAGTAACATGCTCTAATTGACCCTGCTTAAACAGAGTGGTTGGACTACATCTCCAGAGGTCCCTTCCAGCCCAAATGATTCTGTGAAAAACAAAGCAATGGGACAGCCCGTTCAGCTTTGTCCACTCAGAGAACAGCTAGTAAAGGACACAGACCTGAACACACCAACAGGAAAGTGATTTACAAAATAATATTTGTTCTGGCTGACACGGCAAGCCTGGCATAGCTGCAGTGCAGCCTGGCAGTACAAATGCCAGCCAAACCTTTCTCTCCTTCTGGCTGTTCTGTCAAAACCAGAAAAGTTTCCAACTAACTGAAAAATACATCGGTGAATTGAAGTTCTTCCCCGCCGAACGAGGAAGGCTGCTGTACAGACATAGAGGTGCCAAATAAATGTTTTGCCTGTATCAAAAGTCTCCATTAGCTTTTCGTGAAATCCCCAAAGAAACAAGAAGTTTCAAAATAATTATACTTTACTTGTCATTCTTTTTCTCCAGAGCATCCTAAACCACAAAAAAACAGCATCCAGAATGAAATTTCCAGTGTGCCTTCATGGTGAACTCACCAGTATTTGAAGTCTGATACCATATGTAAACTTTAGTGCTATTTAGCAAAAGGATCATACTGATTCTTCAACTGTTCCTTAGTTCTTTGAACACACGTATTTGTTTGAAACAAACACAACTGCCCCTCTACAGAGTGCTACTAAAAGTCAGCTCCAGAGAAGCAAGCGGACTGACCCCTCATAACATACTACCAAGAGCACAATTTGCAGCCCTGAACGGGGGCTGCAGATGGGGAAAAAGTTCAAAACAAGATTTTAAAATTTCATATCAAATGTTAAAACTGTCTAAAATCAGAAGTCTAATCACAGGATATAACCTCAAATATTCAAATGACTCTGCACTATTACAACAAAGAGAATGAGAGAGTGGTTAAAAAATATTTTGTCATCTTAATCTGAATTTGAAGAAGTTGGGATTTTTCTTCTATCTTACAGATCAGCTAAAAGCCTGCCAAGAAGGTTAGGAGAGAAAGATCAAAGTAAGGAGCAAAGAAACTGAAGAAATAATTGAAATCTGTCAGAAGATTTTTCTTTTTCTTATGATTTTATTACTTGAACACCTTATCCTGTTATTTGGATTTTTGGTTTGTTTTTTGGTGGTGGTTTTTTGGGGGGTTTTGGTTCGTTGGTTGCATTTTTTTACCACTTGTCATAATTTTAATATCACATAAAGAAATGGTTAATATTTGACATCTTCAGATTTAGATTTATATATTTTGCTAAAAAAATATCTATGGAGTAGTAGACAGCAACAATTTCTGTGAATTTTCCAACTTGGAAAAAGGATTTTGTGAACTTGCCTGGTGACAATGGCAGGGTTAGAATGAGGAAGCAACTGTTTTCAAGAGAATCCATATGTGTGTGTGGCATGGCATGTCATTGCATGCATATTCTGGCAGATTTTTCTAAAGTATCATGTAATTTGGGACCATTTCTCAATGAGATTTGTGCTCCTAAATCCCACAGGCAGATTTTAATATCCCTTGGTTTGTGGCATTTAGACCTTCTTTTGCTTACAGGTACAGTTCTAAATAAATCCATAAAATTAATTATATGAAAAATATATTCTTTAACACGTTCTATCACCTGAAATTAATCTACAACAGCTAAATTAGATACAGATAATGATACAAAACTCTTACTTTGAACTATGGAAAAGGTTGAATTTCAGCTGGCTAATGCAGCTGGACTTAACCTTAAAAAAAGATCTGAGGATCTGAGAGGACAGAGATTACTTTTTACCTGTGACAGTTAATTCTGGTGCGCTGGGAGCAGAGAGGCAGTAACTACAGCTGCAAGGCAGGGTCAATCTTGTGCTGCAGTTCTACCCCTCCCCTCCCTGCCCACCGCTGCATTTCTCCAGATCCACATCTCTCATCCTAAGCACCAATTCTTTCTCTACTCCAACACACTGGTTTTGTATTCCCTAAAAAAACCAAACACAACTAAACAAACCCAACAAAAACAAAACAAAGCAAACGCCCAAACAGAAACAGCACACAAACAAAAAACCACACATAAAACTTCACAACAAATATCAGCATAACACAGCTATAAATATGAGCTTATCCTGTATATTATTTGGGCACTTTCCTTTCCCACAAAAATTAGTTTGGGTGAAGTGGGCAACCTTTAATGAAGCAGACATCTTTTCAAAAGTCATCATAGGAATCAGATAAATTTACAGCTAGCCCTAACTTAATCTTGATCTGTGTTTGAACACATTGTTAGCATGTCATTAAAATGGGTAGACCTATCTACATATGGAGATTAATTCCAACAGGTGAAAGTAAATTACAGAATTGATTATGCATATGACAATTGGCAGTATCTTGGGACAAATGTCATGATGTATTTGGAGACAACAAGTGGGCATAACCATCTGTGATGGCTGACTACAGTGTGGGAACACATCCAATACACAAACAGAGAGGTTTCAAGAGCCCGATGGAGGTGTGCAGCATCGCATACCAAAAGCTTGCTGGATGAGATACAGGCTGTTCTCAGACCGTACGTCTGCTCCAGAGAGGACTCTGAAGTAGTAAAACTCACTGGTTTGTGCCCTACTCACTCCTAGTTACTCCCGACTCTTTAGTGGGAAGAGGCACTGCTTGCTCACACATGCCAGATTTGCACACACCGTCCATGCTCCATTATTTGGTGGTATGGACAGGCACAGCCTAAACATCAGAACTCAGAAGGCAACAAGGATGACAGGGCACTTTGCAGAGTACCTACGTGTCCCAGTAGGGAGTGGCCTTGGCAATAAGCACTTATATGACTCATACAAAAAATATTTGGAAACCCTGTACTTTTTTTGCACTGTTTCAGTTCAGGGTCACCATCAAAATTTGCACATCTCCTCACAGCTGTAAAACAGAACACCTCCAAAACCCAGAGGACAAGGTGATCTAGTGCTAGGGCATGCATAGCTCTGCACAGATGCCTAATTTCCCATGGAACCAATGCCAAGCTAGACCTATAAAATTCACCTGTACTTCAGCTAATATAGTAAACATGTTAAACTATCATGGTGCAGTTCTTTATGTTTACAGTTCCTGGACTATAGTAATGACACTGGCTAGCTCTGCTGAAAGTCTACATAATTCTGGCTGACTTAAAGCAGGCTGCAATCCATGCAAAAGTAAGTTAATTGCTTTCATATATGAGACAAGCAGAGAGCAGGGCCGCTGTTTCTCTGTTGCGGTGCATCTGAGTCACCAGGACCCACCACACCTGGCTTGGCACCACAGGGAGCTACCCAAATCCTGCACCTGCAGTTTGGAAAATGCACAGGCCAGATGAACTGCTCCTGGGTAACTGAATGTTGATTACACTGTCTAGAAGAACCGAGTATATCGCCGTGGTGAATACATGGAGACTTTTGTGCTGTCCAACTGAATCCTGACAAGGGAAGTTTCCTGCTTTTCTGCAGCACAACCTGCAAACAGATGAGCAATTTAAAAACTGTTCTGCTCAGAACGCAATTTTGCTGTCACTCCTGAATACCATGAAAGTGTCACAAGCCTTCTACACATGCACTGTAGTACTCTGCTAAAGCTACAGATATGCTCACTTACAAGAAAAATTATACACAAACTTATGTCATTATGTTATTTTATTTTGTCTTTGTTATTCTGCCCACAGTCCTCCTCCTCTTGTTCTCTCTGGACCATACTATTACAGACAGTGTCAAACACAGTAAGTTAATGTTTTACACGCAGTACTGGCTCCTTCCATACCTACCGTTCGTGAGCTTCAGCATGCCCCAGCAGAGCAGTGCTATTATTGTATGGGTTGGTGTTTTCCTTCAGAGTTAACTATGATTTTAACAAGGGAAAACTACTTATACTTCTGTCAATTTGCATCAATAAGTGTAAATAGACACATGCTAGAGCCTATTTGTTAGGTAACAAACATAAGAAGCATTAAAAAAACCCGTAAAACCCCCAAGAAAAATCAGATTTTGATATTTTGATAGTTGTTTAACCTACAAAAAGTGTTTCAGTATAGAAGACTCTCATTGCCTACCCAGTGAAGCATAGATGAATCCTTCTTTTCTGAATAGCTTGACAAAAGTAGGATATGGAGTTCATTATTTGCATCAGGAGGCCTGTTGCCTTATGCTTCATTAAATTTGAAGACTGAATTACCACTTGAATAATCTGTAGTAAAGAAGATCACTAAAAACCTTTCCAGGAGATTAATAATTCTGAAGAACTTTGTTAATTTTCCAGTATTATTAAAGAAAAAAAATATCCATCAGGTTCAAACTAGAGACCACAAAAGCAAATACTGACACATGAAGGGGTAAGGGGGGAAAAAAGGTAGTTCTGCAGAGTTCAAACATGCCATCGCAGGACTAATTTTGCTCCTTTTAACATAGCTGATATGGCTAGGGAAGTTTCAGAAACTCCCCAGCTAAGACAGGTGCCTTGAAAAGCAAAAACTATCAATATTGAGCTGCAATTTCTGTGAACTGTTGGAGAATACAGTACAGTTAGTACTCCTGCTCACTTTCATGCCTCTGCAAAGCCCTGCAAAAAACAAATAGAAGTCTACTCATCTTCAACAAACCATACAAGAAAATTGAGCTCAAGTTTAACAGAGGACTTCAAAGATTATGTTGAATTTGACCCTACTCAAATGCAAAAAGGCATCGCACTCAGCCATCCTTGGTAGCTGTGCCATCCTATCAGTCAGGAGTCTGATATAGTTGGTAGAGTCCATTAAACACAAGGAATTTATGTATGACGTGCTGATCTTATACTATGCAAGTAAACCAAAATATAACAAATATCTTAAATTTAAATAAATCTGAGCCAGGAAATATAGATGTGAAATATTAGTATGAGAATCACAGGCCACAGTCTAAAACATACCTTTATTAATTGGAGTTTACCTTACCTCCAATGGCACATGCCATGCCTATGCAACAAAACAGGATCCAAATACTGCAAATCTCACCCTGCTTTGATCAAGCAACTGATCTTTCTGCTCCTCTCCCCATCTCCCTTCACTTTCTGTATCCTAAAAAACCCCTCTGAAACCCTTTGTTTTCCTGGTTGAATGGTTTAAAAGTGGGTTATCTCCTCAAATAGCTGAGGTATAATAATGAACAGCTGCCAATCTTACCACTTGCATATGGAGAACAGGAAGGGGCTCAGACATCCGAGAAAGGTCTCCCTGGGGGGATCCGAGGAAATCAGCTGAGATCTTCACTCGGTATAGAACAGGGACCAGACTTACCAAGAAGAAAGGGTTTGTTCAGGTGTCAGGCATTAGCCTCATGCTTATCAGATGGCAGATATTTTTTTTTCTTGAACAGAGTATTGGTTTTCCAAAGGCAAATAACTATCACATTTTGATGCGGTATATGTTAAATTAAGAGAACTTGGATATCCTGAATAAGAGATGGCTGAGATAACTGACTGAATGAGAACAATGACTTGAGACCCCAGAGAGCATAAGAAGTGACCCTAAAATGCAGCAACCTCAAGAAATCCCATTTCATTGTTTCATTTGGTTTCCAAAGGCCTGCTACCAGCTTTGTTCCATGCCCATTTGGAATTATATAGGCAGAAGTGCCTTTAAGCCAGTGAGAATAGCCTGATGGGCTGGAGAACATTGATATCTATCTTCTTTCCCCAGATAACAACAGTTTGTTGAAAAGACTCTGCTGCATGTTCATAAACTCCCCTTCTCTAGCCAATACCCTGCCCCCTAAAAGGCATACTTTGAACAAAAAGAAAATTGTGCTGGGATTTCTATTGTCTACTTTCCCATTATTATGAAGTTTATTAGGTTTTCTAGAATACCATTTATTGCGCCACTGGCGAGAAGGTAGCCCAGTTCACATTACTGTGCCATTTTATAGTTCTCTGTTGGGAGAACAGAAGGTTTCAGAGAAAACTATTACAATTATTTATGCAGAAAACTGGTATTTTGGTGGGGCCTTTTTATCATGGTAACAGTTATAGGACTAAGAAAATTAAAATTATATAGAATACTATTTTACACTTAAAAAATGTCTTCTTTGTTGTTGCAATTGTGTATCACTGTTCATCACAAACTTAGGAAAAACAGTAAGTGCTCCGATTATAGTATTATTTCTATGAATAAACCCTATTTAGATGATGTACTGTGATTTATCTTTAAAGCCATTTGTAAGTGGTTACTATTTTTAAACACTGATCTAACAAAAGTTACAATAAAAAGTTATGAGATTGGTATAAACGAGCCAGAGAAAATATGCGATAGAACAACTATGAAAGCAACTTTTAGAGCATCTTGAAACTCAAAAGAATATGATCTTATTTGCCACAGGAGATTTAAAACACACTTTATCCAGAAACACTTTTTTTAAAAAATCTTTGGTGGTTTTCTATCTTTCCTTTATTTTTTTCAGTATTCCCTAAAAATGAAATCAAGTAAAAAATAATAGTTGTAATTCCTCGCTTCTTTTTCTGAAAAGGCTACAATTAAGGACCAAACTTCATTACAAATTTAATGCTAAGATGTAATTGGGAGCCTTTTATCCAAGTATTCTACAGTACTATGACACTGAACAGCCAACTACAGCAATGATATTTTGGTACCTGGGGCCCCTATCTCCCTTCAGCCTAACTCCATGAAGGACACCCCCTTTCCCCAATTCAAAGGCTAGAATTCTTGAAAGCAACACTCCCGCTAGATTTTTACTTCCTTTGCTTCACTCTCAATTCCCCTAGGCTGCATGATCCTTTCCCTGATTGCCAATGTGGGCAATTAGAACAATCTTAATTTAGTGTAGATAAAATACTTCCTGCCCTACCAGTTGCCCCTTTTAAGCACAAACATTTAACATACTTTGGATATATGGAGAGTAATTCCAATTCAATACTATAATCTCTACAGAGAATCTTCAGTGCTAAGTACCTCAGGATTATGAAACAGCTTGGCTGCAGCTCTCTGGTCAAACTGGCTGACCTCCAACCACTTCAATTAACTGTAAAAGTGAAATAGAGTAGTGCTATACTCAGGGAAAATACTGCAAATTTAGGCTCTACTGAAATAGAGCATAAGAGCTGTTTCAGGAAACCTGAAAGAATTGCAAAAGGCCCAGTACAGTTTACAGTTTCTCTGTGTTATGTTAGCTATAGCATTTTGAAAGCCCACAACCAAGCTTTCTTTCAAATACATGACGCCTAAGATTCCTAAGGAGGCAAGTTGCAGGATTCTTAAAGTATTTAGGAGAATAAATTCAAGTTTTCCCCAAAGAAGATATGGAGAAACCTAGAGACAGCACATATACTACATGACCAGCTGAAGGCTTCACAAAGGTAAGTCTACTGTTTTTTAATGAGGAACATACCCTCCATCAGACCATGCACGTGGGGGGTGGGGAACATCAGTAACTAAATTTTGTTGGTTTTTAAGTACTCTTGAAAGCCAGAAATAGGGCTCAGAAATAGGGCTTTGATTCTCCTATGATCACTGTTCAAGCATGTGGACAGCATGCTGATATGAAAGCCCCACTCCACTGACAATGTAGTGTGCCTTTCTGAACTGAAGCCCCCATTCACTGAACCGCTTAAGTTTGTACTGAAGAGCTCTACTGAATCAAGTGTGTAAGTTTTGAGTATTAGTAGTTCTCACATACTAATTTATGAGCAATTCTCTCACAGAAACCCATTGGGCTAAGCCTGCGTGAGGCACTGCACAAGCCTCGCAGGCTCAACATTTTCAGCACTCGGGCTGTCTTATTCTAAAGAATCCAATACCTATGGTATAAGAGCCTCGAATTATGGTAAATTACTAGGCTGCCCAGCTCAAGGAGTTTGCCTTTTCTTTAAAACAGACCCACATCAAACAGTATTCTGGGAAGCAAATAAAGCAGTGGCACAGTGCCTGTCACAGGGGACCAGCAAAGGCAAATTGCAGAGTCCATCTTTGTGGTCCACAATGCCCAAACTTTACAAATTCGAGGTGGTACATGCAGTGCCCTGATATTTGTGCGCAGTCATTAGACTGATGAATTAGGCCTTATTTAGCATATAATACTTCACATATATGCAATACCTATATATCTAATATATATAAAACATGAAAATACAGTTGAGCCTGTCTAAATTTAAAATTTCGCATATGCTTCATTTTCAGGAAACGTAGGGAGGATGAGATGCTACCAAATGTGAAGAAGAGCTCAATTATTGCAGTATTCATTGATGTTTCTCTTTAAAAAAAACAAACAGATGCTTAATTTCTTACCCCTAACCTCAATACAAATAAATAACACAACATATGGTTTGAAACACACAGCTTCAAAATGCAAAACATAGAAATGTCCAATCTATTTACAACATAGATTCAATCCACCTCATCATATAACCCCTTTAATTTTGTCTGGTAAACCAGTTCTGTACCAGAAGAGCTTCCACATTTCAGTTTGCTAACGTGTATGGATTTTCACTATCAAGACTGCTCTTAGTCAACAAAGCAGTAATTACTTTAATGATTATTCTACTAATTGCTCAACTACTCAATAGAAAGGGAAGTAATTACTAAACTAATTCAACCATCACCAAAGAAATTATGGACATACATAGGTTGGAAATACAAAACATAATTTGTAAAAATAATATGTTATTTAAATAAGTAATATTAAGAATGTGTTTCAAATTCTATGTTATTTAGTTCCATCTAGAAAGACTGCTCTCAAAAATGCAACACTAACTTCAGCAAAAAGGAAAACACAGCACTCACAACTTAAGTGGGCCCCAATATTTATTCTTGCTGTAGAAAGTACTAACAATTGCACGTCAAAATGAACCGTATTGATTGAAATTCAGACAGATAAAACACACTACCGAGGCACTCTGCGGATCAGCATATCACATCCAATCTAGAAAAATACAAATAGCCAAGAAAAAAATATTTCCAAGGTTACAAAAACAAACACCACCACCAAACCCAATGCAAATAAAAAGCCCTACCTTTTTCTTGGGTGTGATCGGTTGAATTTCTTTTCTCTCACTGAATACATGTGAGCCTGAAAGAAAGAATGAAAAACAAAATTCACAATAATGTTCCACAGGGAACTATTATAACTGATATGCAGTAGCTTAAGTATTGTTTATTTTCAAGTCAAAATAGGACATAAAAGGAACACTGAAATTTTTCTAAAAGCATGTTAGAACTGACCGGGTACAGAAAAGGAAGAGACTGAGATAAGAAATTATGATTTGTGAAAAGTTTTGGGTCTTCTTGGCTTCATACAGGTTTCTACCAAAAAGATTTGCTGACAGAATTCTAAATAAACTTTTTTTTTTTTTACCAGTTTTTTACTTGTTCTTCTTTGGTAAACACAAAACTGTGCAAATATTGAAAGAAAATTTCCCACATGAAAAAGAACAAGCAAGGAGTACACAGCCAAAAATACAGAAGTGGAAAAGATGGAATATAAGCATACACAGACAGTCTGGAAATCAACGTAGTATTTTATTCTCAATGCCTTCTCTAAGATTTATTTCTTCAAGTAAAAAAAAAAATCCTCGAGTAGCCCATGTTGATTTAAGATGTGACTTCACCATCTGCAGAGTCTTAAATCCTTTCTTCCGTGTAAGATACCCATCTTTGTCTGAAAGAAATTCCAGACAAAACAACTGTTTCTCCCAATTATCCCCATCAATAAAACCAGAGCTCTGTATTTTTAGGGATTATATTTCTAAATCTAATTGCCTAGTTAATGCATACACAACACTTGCATTTGACTAGGCTTTCAGAAATCACTATAATAGGAGAAACTTTGGCCTCTCAGAAACGCAATTCAGTTTTCAGGGATGTCTGAACACCTAGTAGCTAATATGGTCCATGGTTTACTATCAAGAATTTGAGCTGTTTATAAAGACAATATTATATAAAATATCGGCATACCAGACCATCAGTTACAGAGCTGCCAAGCTCTCTTATTCACTGGCGGGGGGGGGGGCAAGGGGGGGGTGTAGGGAAATAACAGTGTTGGTAAAACCTCAGTAGAATGCTCCTGCAGAATTCTGTGGCCTTCTCTTTTAACACATGCCATCGACTATCAATTTTTCAGATTCCAGGATTACTACAATGCGGCTGTTGCAACCAAACCGGAGTTCTGTCAAAGGGCAGTTCCTGGCACTGAAGACTCTCTGCTATAATACAACCTGAAGACATCTCACGCATTGGGGCATGGAAACTTTATCTTGGTTACACCCATATGTAAAAAGATAGGAACAATCAAATAGCAGTTGCAGTTTTGGTAAGCTGCAAGAGTCAACTAACTAAGGTTCTCTGTCCTTCATCAATTCACGCTGGCAGCGGACAGAGACACACCCTAATTTCTTCCTGGACCAAGGATGATCCTCTTAGCTTCCATTTCCCTTACGCAATCATTTAATATAATCAAAACTGGGAATCTTCTCATTTTACATCTTATTTGATGTTTTTTTGTCACTTGCTATGTGCCAGGTTTCAGTTTGAGAGGGTTTTGGAGCAATTTTAGACTCTTATTCTAGGACTTCTCCACATCCATTAGAAAAGGGAAAAGATAAGTAACTTTGCCCAAGGGTCCCCTTATTTATGTTCAGTACAAAGTTGACCAAAAAAAACCCCCAAAACCAATCTTTCAGGAAGGTGGAGGAGTGCTATTTGGGGAGCTGCTCTGGAAAAATGACTTTAAACAGTTCCCTTCCTCCTCTTGAATTTCCTCTCTCTTTTTAACATCTTAGGTCAGCTGTAGAGTCCTCAGTAGAGCAGCCTGCACTTGTACAGCTGCCCCTCTCACTGTTAGGTCTTTGATGATTTCTCTGCTGTGGAGATGCCAGCTTTTGTATCGGCAACCTGGTCCATGTGGAGTAAGATTTCCATCTAGGAGTTCCTCAAAACTCAAAGCCCGATTGATTTCCTTCTCTGACGTACTTAAGGGCAGCAACACAGAAGTCCAAAATGCATTCAAGGCATTAGTGCCTGTGAAGAGAGCATATGCTTACATACAATAGAAAAAGAACTATCATTGATAATTTTTGGCAAGTTCTAACATTACAAAATAAATAAGAGCACTTCTGTACATCTGACAGAGGCAGTTATACAACTATTAGGCAGGAGATTTTAATATTCTGGTCTGCACATTGTATATGGAGATCTAAAGTAAGACAGATGGGATTCTCTCAATTTCCCATATTTGGGAAGAGGATACTGTAAAATTGGGATACTCTCAAGCTTCCAAATTTTTCTCTCTTTAAGTTGTTCTTTGAAAATTATTTCTCATTCCCCTTCCAGTCAGGTACTGCCCTTCGCCCTTCCCTTTCTCCTCTTTTTATACCCATCTTTAAACACTCATTCAGCAGCAGCACCTCTGGGAACAAGCCTGTCCATAACCTCCCATCCTTCTGTCCAAACTGAAGTTTCACTGCATCTCCTTGGTATCTGCCTGAGAACATCTGGATGCCCCCCATTGCTTAACGTGGCAAATCCACAGCACTTTATCTCTCTGTGCAAGGCTGTCCCACCGTCTCTAACTTGTCTGAAAACATGACCAGCTTCCCGTCACCGCAAAAGCCACGTTAGGGTACATGTAAGCACAACAGTACAGAAGTGTCATTGTCATTCTCCAACAAATAAAGGTTTTCAACACAAACAAGGAAGTTCTTTTTATATATAGCCACTATTCTTGAAAACAGTACACTCCTTTATCTCTTGTCTTCTAAGATTGCAATTTTAGACTATATGGCATTTCAGCAATCCTATGAGTTCACAGCAACGCACGATTCATTAATGGGTTCATCTCCATCTGTGAAATTCTAAGGCAATTAAATAAGACTTGGTGTTTCTCCAGAGAGGCTTCTCCAGCTAAATATAAAATAGAAGTTAGACAGTGACTGGCATTATTTATATCAACAATTCTATTGGAATGATAATACAGCAGCTTTCATATGCAAATATACATATATTTAAATGATTTAGGATGGATTAAAATAAGGAGCTTAATACATTTCTTTGCTTGTGCTCAATCTTTTCATTTGCTTAAGAATCTTATGAAAGATCCAAAAATTTTTTCCACAAAAAAATTTAAATTAAAAAGAAATAAAAATACTTTTTTAAACGTAAGAATGTCACTAAGATACTAAAACTTTCACAGGGGATGGGATCATTTCCACAAGTTTTATCATTAAAAAGATTAACCTCACAAATAGATTTGAATCTACAGTAACTATGGCCCTTAGCACACTCAAAAGAACAAGGGTTGAGCATAACAGGCAGGGTCCCACTGTTGGTTGTCTCAGCAGATACTGTGATGGTCCCTTTCCAGGATTCAACAACCAAAAATAAGGTCATGTCTGGAAACTGACATTTGTGTCTTCTGTGCAGTATTTATTCATTGGAGAATACTGGAAAAAATTAATTTACCTTGAATTTTTATAAGCATATTTTCTCACTATCCCAAATTTAATGCCCTTCAGTAACTGTAGCATGAAGCTACATAGAGACAAACAGTAAAACTGAGTTCAGATGCTAATATTTCATCATATGAAAAGCAATACCTTGTTTGCCAGGCACTACAACGCAGAAATGAGCATACCGTGATGTACCACCACAGAAATACCACAACATATTTCTCAAAAGAGCAACTCACACATCTGAGGTTTTCTCTCCTTTGTTTATGCTAAATTCTTTACTTTCCGTTATCTCAGCATTGCCAATAACCAAGCAATTGCACAATACTTCAAATTTTTCTTGTTAAAATATCTGATCCTCATATTCATGTGATCAGTACTGAATTAGAATAGACACTAAAGCGAAATTTCCATCCCACAAGGCCAGAAAGTGAAACTTGAGTGAACTCTAAAATGCCTACATAGAGACAGCAAATAAAACAGATGCTAGTTTAAAAAAGAAAATCCTCATGACTTCAAGCCAGTAATGATTTTTAACACTTCAGTCTGGCAACAGTGTGATCCAAAGTGTGATTTTTAGTTGTATCTGTAAAGTTAACACATTATTAATTAGCATTCTTTTTGAGGTTAAAATTTTGCCTGTCATTACGTGGTGTCCATATGTTTGGGTGGGCTTTTTCATAAATTCTACAGTCTCTACAGTGTTTGGGTGGGCTGAGAGGGTGATAGCATTTGTGCCAGCAAATACAGAAATGTGTGTTTTCTTCATGGTAAGATCTCAAATTTAGTGACACGCATTTGTAAATTTATAGAAGAAAAATCATACCAAACAATTATCCAACTGAATAGAATTTAAATGTCCTGTGAGATTTCCTAATTCTATTTCAAAAGGCTTACATGAAAGCAGGCTTCTCTTTTGGACAGCAAAAATAAAAATCTTCAAAACTTTTGACTTCTTCCTGACCTACTTAGGAGATTCTTCCTATGTTCTCATGAACAATGCCTCTCCTTCTTATATTTAAACTCTAACTAGCATTACAAAATGCTGTTATAAAATCACTCATGCTGTTGTTCGGGGTACCCTACGAATAGGGTCAGTAGTTCCAAACTGATCCCTGCTGTTAAAGACTGGCTGGCTCCAGAGTTTCATTCTGCCAGAGCGTGGAGGGGATGAAGCTTTCCAATGGAGCCGACAAGGCAATGAAGACTGACTGGCTCTGCAGGAAACTCCATTAGCCGAGGAGCAGCTCTTAAAAATCTTACTCCACTGTTTAGCAGTCAGGGCTGCTTGCTGGCTGCCACAGCACACTTCAAAACCGTGAGGCTACCTGTATATGCCACTAATAAGAACAGACAATTTCCAGAGCAGCAGGAAAAAGAGGTTCTTCTGATCCCTACAAAAGCTACAGAAGAGACAAAGGACAAGGGCTGGAGTAGATAATTAATTAGCAAAGATACTCATAACTCTGATACATCAAGGTACAAGAATCAGCAAATAATGCCAAGCTAGCCACTCTACCTCCCTGGTCTCTGGAAAAACGAGTATCATCTCTTGTCCCTCATACTTGAAGAGCAAGAAAATGTGGTACGAAGAGTCAGAATCCACATCTGCTCTTTGAAAGGAAATGCAAATAGAAGGGAATTCAATCTGCCTGTTATCTTTTCATGTCAAAGAGATTAGCATTATACATTAAATATATTAACCTGACCCCTTTCTTATTTTCTCTCTCAGTTCACTCCCACATGCATAGATTAGAATGCCCTCTTCGTGTCCAAATGCCCCTGACACTCACAAACCTAGAACAAAGTGCTGAAACATGCTTCAGCACAAAGAAGGGGTAAACTTAAGTAGGTTTTCTTTCAAAAAACTCTGCTGATAGACTACAGCATTATCTATGAGTTACAGAGATTTTATGCAGGGTTTTCACTATAACCGAGCACCGTGATTCTGCTGCTTTACTACCAAAGAAGAAATATAATCTGGACTGATTCTTAAGTGTTTATCAACACTGCTGATTGCATATGAAATTCAGAAAAAATAACTTGGGACAACTATTTTAGATTGGAAACCTCCTGCTTATTTCATGTATATTATTTCATATCCTTATTTCAGAGATATTTCGTTATTTATATGGATCTGTCCTGAATAAGTACAAAATGCATGCCAGTAAGAGCCTCCTACATATTATGCTGATAACATAACCTAATATATTAATGAAGATAGATGATGACAGTCTGTCAGAACACAAAGACACAATGGTTTTGCACAGGGATGCAATGACTTGACACAGACAGAAATGTTTTCATGCATCACAACTTGCCTCCTTTGGCCTGAAGGACAAAGAAGAGGAATCCCACCACCACTACCTGCTATCAAGGTTTCTGCTTAAAGTCTGAAGATGCTGCCATGGTTTTGAAGGTATTTTTTGGAAGGTCACATTACATTGTAAGTTTTATGGCTAGAAGGAAAAAAAAAAGTAAAAGAGAAGGAAAAAAGGCACGTTTCAAATATTTCCACTGCAACCATTTGTGAAGCATCAAGTATCTTAGCTATGTTTAGACACAACTCCTGATCTGAATACTTTGTATAACTGCATTAAGTTCCTCATAATTAAAATGAGGATGCCATTTTGCCAAGAAAAAAAAAAGTCAACTATTTCTAAAACATTCAGTCCACTTAAGCCTCACTTCCCCTCTGCAGGTCGCAGGAAGCCACCTGACTTGGGGCTGTGGAAGTCATGAGCCCGAAGGCTGAGTGCTGAAGTGCTCACAGGCTAGGTCTAAGGGATGTGGACAAATACACGTAAGCAGAAAATAGATGACTAAAAAATCAGTTTTTAACAATTAAAAATAAATTCAGAACTAATTTTCCAATTTTATCTACTATGTTGTCTTGTTGATTTAAAATGACCAATGGAAAATACAGTAGTGCTTTGTCTAGGGAGTCTTTAAGTACAATATTGACGAGTCCATTGTTAAATGGGACCACACATACCATTCCAAATACTTATTTAAAAATCCTAAGGAATCTCTGTCTTTATCTCCTCCCCAACTAAAAAGGGCAAAACGATTGCTTAAGCCACATGTAGACACACAGCGATATGGAAATAAGAGCATTTCCCTACACAAGACATGTTTTTTTCAAAGTTTCATTTTGTTTTCAGGGGTAATTCTTTGTATTTTAATTGGGAGTATAGTACAGTCAATATCTATCCCAAATGGCTAGGTTTTCTTAAATATGTTGTTTTAAGTCACGGACACAATAATCTCAAGTGATAAGTTCAAGTGTAAGCCTCTATCATTTTTTCACCTTTACTTAAACCGTGAATGTTGTGCTACTTGCACTAAAGACAGGGCCCTTGGCCAGAAGAGTTTATGATGGTTCCTGGATTTTTTCCCCTTGTGGAAAAACAAAAAAAAAAAAGACTAATGATGCTGGTTCAGGTCTGTACTTTGTTTTACTCATCCACCTCTATCAATGTATTAATCTTTCACAGCAAGTTTGAGCTTCGACTCCATCACAGATATTTTTACTTACTGAACCATTTCTTGTTGCATTGCTACATAATAAGAGGTTATGCTTAGCTTGGTCGTAAAACCTGAAAACCAGTTATTTAGATGCAAAAGATCTCAGTTCCAACATGACAGAGAAGGTCAGGCTATATTCCAGGTGGAATCGTACCTATGAAGCCAGGACTAAGCCCACAGTAGAGCTTGAGGCAGCACAGCTGGGCTGCTGCCTGGCATGCACAGAAACACAAGACAATTTTCACACCTAAGCCAGTGGGTCTGCCAGTGGCCAAGAGCATCACGCAGGTCTTGGCAACCTGTGTCAGCGCTGGGCAAAATAACTGAGTCATCCCCCTGCTTGGTCTACATACAGCCAATTCATAATGTCATGTTCTATTATTATTATTAGTTTGTTACAGTTAGTTAGCCCTGATCATCAAAGTTTCACACTAAGTGTCTTTGTTAATTAAGAGACCTAAGGTTACCTCTGCCAGCAGCATTTTCCACTTGGGATTTGCGTACCTTCCTTTTTTCCTGAAGTATTTCTCGAATTATTCCTCAGTCACTATCTACTTGCAGAATATAACTGAAATCTGCTCAAAGCAAATCTCTGCACCTCCTCCCCAAACCTGTAACATTTTTAGAGGATTCCCTTTCCTCACTAAGGTACAGCCAAAACTCTTTTTTTAAAAAATATAAGACTTCCATAGCTCACCTTTCATTTCACTTTCCAGGATTCCAATGGAAGAGGCGTGAATCTATGAAATGGATTATGAGGACTGAATCCCTATCCTAATACATATTTGTGTTTTAAAAAGAAAATATAAAACATGAATAACACACTGGTAAGAAGTTTATTCAAGAATAAGTAATACCAGGTTTATGGCCCTTTTTAGCCTCACTTGGATGAAGTTAAAACCATTACTTAAAATCAGCAGTACTGAGCATGCTGGCATTTCTTTCTCCCTCTGGCTACAATCTATCCTGGACCTGGGAAACAATAGTTTCATTTGTGTCAAACCCAGTATATTTTTGACAAAATTTATTGGGTTTTTTTTTTTCCCCCAATATCTGTATTTTTTAAACAAAAATTATATTGACAGAAAATACACAGTTAGCTCTGTAATGAAATGGATCTTTTTGCTAAAAATGGTGAAAAAATGTTTCAAGTTCTCAATTATTTTACATTTCATGCTTGAAATCACTTAGAAATTCCATTCACCCCTCCCCCCCAATTTCCTTATGGCTATAAGGAATTAAGAAAGCAACCAAACATTTTATTGGGGGGAGGAAGGTCAGCCTGTTTTTTCATCTTCCAGGCTCTCTGAGCTTACAGCAAAGGTAAACTGTTTATACTTTAAAACCCCATGGTAATTGAAAGGGGGGGGGGGGGGGGGGGAATAAAGCAAGCTCGGTTGCTTTTGTCACTAGAACAACCAGCTTGGGAACCATCTGAGGTTGCACACGAGTGGTTTTGATGCCAAATTGTTAGATGGAAATTCCCAGTGGTGGTCTTTGTGGACACGGAGCCAAGCCTTTAAGTTGTCTGCAGGTGAAACCAGCTGCAGTATTGATATTCGAGAGGTCATTGGTTAGTTTCATGGAACAAGAACAAATCCCTCATCTGGGATTATCTGCGTGATTTTATATGATTATTAGTGAGCTTCTAATTGCATAATCAATCTGCCAGGGAAGCGGAAGCCAGAAGGGAGACAATGCATTTGTCACACAAACCCAGCTCTTTGTTGTTACAAAGACCAACCGTAGGCATGTGTGCATCTTAACAGTATGTTTTCAAGAACAGTCAAGTCTATTTGCAGATAATTGATTCATGGCCAAGCTAACCTCTGCAAACAATCCATACCTTATTTGCATTACTGTAGCACAGAAAAGCCATAGTGCTGCTAAGTCAAGACAGTTCCCTATCCTAAGCACTCTTCAAAGCCAGAGCTTGTTTCCAAAAAAAGAAGAGAACAAGTCTGAAAGCCAGGAGACAGGCTGGGAGCCAGAACAGCAGCCAAGATTGTTGTACCAGCCACTGTCACTGAGGAAGGAGATATTAGCTGGAGACACAGAGGATAAGGAGGATGGTTTGGACATAAGAATAAATTGACTCGAGAAATTAGTAATCGAACTTTCACATATAGGAACCAGTTCAAATCTGTCCAAGCTGTACACTAGCTTACATTTCATAAACACAGAAAATCTGAGTGGGAAGCTAGACTAGATAACAACCATGAGTCCTTTTCAGACTACATTATTCTTTAATTCTACATGAATAAGTTTCAGATCAGCCTATTCCACAGACACTCTCCTCCATACATTCTAACATTTAGTCCATGTTTTGATTTAAAAAGCCAAAACACATTTTTGTTTTAAACTCTGGTAAGAAATAAAAAAACAACAACAACAAAAATACTCCAATGGAAAATCTTTTGCAAGTCTTTTACTTTTATCCAAAAATATCCATATTGAGTTTTTCTAGCTCTCCTAACAGATAGGTGCATCATCATAAAACTATTGACAAAACTGGTTTACTGATCAGAAAACAAACTTCTGGATGAGAAGAGAGACCAAATTATTTTCACTATCCAAAATTATTTCTGCAAGAGAACAGGGAGTTCATCAAGCGGCAACATATGCAGGAGACTAATTTTCAGTTGGGTCATTATAGCAACCTTTAGAAGTGTCTGAAATAAATAGTGAAAACTTGGTACCTCATTCAAAGACTTGCTAACAAAATTGTGAAAAGTCAATGAAGGCCTTTTCATTTTTTTGCTGTTAACAGATCCTGCCAACTTTCAGATGTATAAATTCATTTACTGCTCAGAGAAAAATGATCTGTTGGGCTTTCTAGGATGATGGAAATGTTCATTGCCATCTACATCCAGTTTTAACTATTCCAGTTAGCCCTCTTCCCAAACTTACAAGGCTTCCAGCTGACAGTTCTATTATATAAAGAATAGAAACATCCTCTGTGGGTGACTTTGAATGATGCTGCTGTTCAGTGCCCTCAAGAAATCACACATATAAGACTCAGGTGGCCAGATTTGTAGTATAAATGGAGCCAGGTGTCAAGTTGCTCTTTTCAGTAATGAGACACTAATTTGTCCTCAGAAAGAACTGGAAAAATTGGATAGATACAAACCCAAATTCAGTGCCAAGATCGCAGACTCCCAGCTGTTTGGAGTTGACAGGAGGGCTAGTATCTTCAAAACCTGTAACAGTAGCATCCTGAATTTGCCAATGAGAGTTAATTTTAAAACGGGTATTTTAAACAGCAATAGGCTGACCTCACTTTAATGTAATAGTGAATGAAATGATCCTTACATATAACCTTACAAAGCTGTTGCAAAGCTTGTTACCCAATATGGATGACATGCTTTGCACAGCTTATACAACATATTCTATAGAAGGGTGAAATATAAAACGAGTTGTAAATTCTGCAGTACTGGAAACTATAGAATTTTAAATCAAGCACAACATGATTTCAGGTGTTTTTCTTAATGCTTTCAACACACACACACAAAAATCTGATACCTTTAAAAAAAATACATGGGTAAAACAGTTACTGTAGTTACTGTCCCCAAGAAAGATAAAAACCTGTGGGTATTTTGGACATTTAGTAGAACATGCTACAGGCTAAGAACTAACCCCGTCCAGACCTCCTTTTCTAGAAGAGGGAATGTGACCACAAACCAACACAAACTTCACTTTGAAGTAGCCCTGTATAGAAAAAAAGCACTCCGAAAAGCCTCTGAAACCCACATTAGTACAATACTTCAGTAAAACCAGAAAAACAGCAAATTAGAACAAGCCCCTGCGCTCAGGGGAAAGGCAGAGCTGAACAAAAGACCGCGTTTAATACGATGTGTGGTTCCAGTGTGGCTCTTCCCTTTTTTCTTTCAAAACCAGCAAACTGCAGAACCTGAGTTGAGGCAAACCCCTCCACTGTTCTCTTTCCAGCTACACCTTCCTGCCCCAATAGTTCTAGTTCCTAGAAAGGA
This sequence comes from Gorsachius magnificus, assembly GCA_034008185.1. Taxonomy (NCBI): domain Eukaryota; kingdom Metazoa; phylum Chordata; class Aves; order Pelecaniformes; family Ardeidae; genus Gorsachius; species Gorsachius magnificus. The sequence continues at coordinate 34,917,148 of CM067089.1, read as the reverse complement.
CCCTTCCCATTTCCCATGCCTTGAATTCTGGTCCAATTCTCAACTGCATGCAGGTTCCTGTATTTTTTGGGGCATTTGCCAGTCAAGTTGCAAGCTTCTTTTCTGCCTATGCATTCCACCTCCCCAGACACACACAGACACTTCAAAATCCAGAACAGAAGAGCCAAGATAAGGTGAAAGGAAACCTTCCCTTCTGGTGCTCACCCACTCAATCTCTTCCTTAGAGCACACAAAATATAGCACTTGCATATTAAACAAATTCAGCAAGACTACCATCTGTTGCACATGTATTTTAGGTGCAATGCTGAGGACTGAAGTCAAGAGCCTAAGGCTACATTTTCCCATGGTCACCTCATCCAGCTACATCTGTCTGCTAACAGGACAGTTCTGCTCCCCTACAGAGCATCACCCACCCGCAGCTAGGGGCTGTCCAACTCCCTGCCTGCCATCCCATCTACAGACCAGGGGGCTGCAGAGCAAGTCAAATGACTCAGATGATCTGCCAGAAAACTTTCTGGGTTTTGAGGGGGTGTGGGCTTGATCAGTGAAACGATCTGACTCTGAAACTATTGAGTTCACTACGCACTGGTAGAAAGACCAAGCATGGGGCTAGGATTTCAGCAGCAGTCCTAAGTCAGGCTAGATTTGGTGTGAAAACCTGTGCAGAGGGTTCCCTATGTACTGGAGAGAAATAAGCGCTTCCAAAGACCCACCACATTCTGGTGTCTTATGTTTGCTAATTCTTACCGTGCTTTGTTAGGACCGTGTCAATATACTAAACTTATCCAGCCACCAGAACTTCCATGAAAAGAAAAGTGTTCACTAAACAATATGGCATGGTACCAACAAAAATATGCAAGAAATGCCTGTGTAGTGGAGAGGTTAAATAAAGGAAATGCAAATTAACCATTTATGATTTCAAAGTCCTGGTTTATCCATCTTCCTACTCCATGGAGAAGTTAACCGCCGTTATTACTGTGTGGAACACAGATGCTGCTTAGACATCTGTAAAGGTTTTTTTATTATTATTTTAAGATTTTTATTAAAGGGACATTTTTAGTTAGGTATTGCTGTCTATAAATACTGCTAAGCCACCACGAGCCAGCTCCAAGTAAAAACCTGCAAATAGGCCTAATTTAGAGATAACTATCAATATCGCCTTTTTATTCAAACACTCCCTGCTGCAACATTGCTGATTCCAATAAGGATGGGCATGGAACCAAATTACTAAGATTTGATTTTGCAAACTCCATCAGCACAATTGCAATCTTTGTTGAATTAGACGAGTGCCAAAGAACGATAGCTATATATAATAGGTGCTGTGTTGAATGACCACAGAGGAGCTGCTAAAGTGCAATACATGGCAGGATGAAACCTAAGCCGCCACTATAAAGCAGCAGAAGCGAGCGTATGACGGATCTAGGGGCTGTATGACAGTCTGACAAGCTTCAGTTGTTTAAAGGCAACAGTAAAGTCAGTGAGTTAATTTTAATATTCTACTGATTTTAATATTCTACTGTGTTGCACAAGCATTTACAGGCAACTTATTACATTAGCTTTATACTTTCTGAAGTGCAGTAATAAATACAGTATTGTTAAAAGCCCTGAACTAATATACCAAGCACAGTACTAGCTCTGTTAAATACTACTGATACGTTTTTGGAGTTGTTTTTTTGGCTTGGTTTGTGGTTGTTGGTTTTGGTTCTTTGAATAGCCTGACTAATCATAGAATCATAGAATGTTTTGGGCTGGAAGGGACCCCTAGAGGTCATCAAGTCCAACCCCCCTGCAGGGAGCAGGGACACCGCTAACTAGATCAGGTTGCTCAGAGCCCCATCCAACCTGGCCTTGAATGTTCCTAGGGATGGGGCCTCCACCACCTCTCTGGGCAACCCGTTCCAGTGTTCACCACCCTCGTTGTAAAGAATTTCCTCCTTATATCCAGTCTAAATCTACCCTGGTTTAGTTTAAAACCATTACCCCTTGTCCTGACACAGCTGGCCCTGCTAAAAAGATTTTCCCCATCTTTCCTATAGGCCCCCTTTAGGTACTGAAAGGCCGCAATCAGGTCTCCCTGCAGCCTTCTCTTCTCCAGGCTGAACAAGCCCAACTCCCTCAGCCTGTCCTCATAAGAGAGGTGCTCCAGCCCTCGGATCATTTTTGTAGCCCTCCTCTGGACCCGCTCCAACAGTTCCATGTCCTTCTTGTGCTGAGGGCTCCAGAGCTGGACACAGCACTCCAGGTGAGGTCTCACCAGAGCAGAGTAGAGGGGCAGAATCACCTCCCTCGACCTGCTGGCCACGCTGCTCCTGATGCAGCCCAGGGTACAGTTGGCCTTCTGGGCCGCCAGCGCACATTGCCGGCTCATGTCCAGCTTTTCATCCACCAGCACGCCCAAGTCCCTCTCGGCAGGGCTGCTCTCCATTCTTTCTTCCCCCGGCCTGTACTGATACTGGGGCTTACCCCGACCCAGGTGCAGGACCTTGCACTTGGCCTTGTTGAACCTCATGAGGTTCACACAGGCCCACCTCTCCAGCCTGTCCAGGTCTCTCTGGATGACATCCCGTCCTTCTGGTGTGTCAACCGCACCACTCAGTTTGGTGTCATCTGCAAACTTGCTGAGGGTGCATTCATTCTCACTAAGTCATTGATGAATATATTAAACAGCACTGGTCCCAGTACGGACCCCTGAGGGACACCACTCATCACCAGTCTCCATCCGGACATTGAGCCATTGACCACTACCCCCTGGATGCAACCATCCAGCCAGTTCCTTATCCACCGAACAGTCCACCCATCAAATCCATAGCTCTCCAATTTAGAGAGAAGGATGTTGTGGGGGACCGTGTCAAAGGCTTTGCAGAAGTCCAGATAGATGACATCCATTGGTTTTCCTTTGTCCACTGTTGTTGTCACACCATCATAGAACGTCACTAGGTTCGTCAGGTAGGACTTGCCCTTGGTGAAGCCATGCTGGCTATCTCGAATTATCTCCCTGGCCTCCATGTGCCTTAGCATAGCTTCTAGGAGGATCTGTTCCATGATCTTCCCAGGCACAGAGGTGAGGCTGACAGGTCGGTAGTTCCCAGGGTCTTCCTTTCTACCCTTTTTGAAAATGGGCACAATGTTTCCCTTCTTCCAGTCACCAGGGACTTCACCTGACTGCCATGACTTTTCAAATATCATGGAGAGTGGCTTGGCGACTACATCGGCCAATTCCCTCAGGACTCTGGGATGCATCTCATCAGGTCCCATGGACTTACGTGCGCTCAGGTTCCTCAGGTGGTCACAAACCTGATCTTCTCCTACAGTGGGAGGGGTTTTGCCCTCCCGGTCCCCCTCATGCCATCCATCAACTCGGGTGGGGTGAGGAGAGAGGTTCCCAGTGAAGACTGAGGCAAAAAAGTTGTTGAGTACCTCAGCCTTCTCCTCATCTGCTGTTACCAGCTTGCCAGTCTCGCTCATCAGCGGGGGTACGCTTTCTTTAACCATCCTTTTCTGGCTGATATACCTGTAGAAACCCTTCTTGTTATTCTTTGCATCCCTAGCCAAGTTTAGCTCCAGCTGAGCCTTGGCCTTCCTGACCCCATTCCTACACAACTGGACCACGTCCCTATACTCTTCCCAGGATGCCTGTCCCTGCTTCCACTGCCTGTGCAGTTCCCTCTTCCTCCTTAGTTTGTCCAGCATGTCTCGTTTCAGCCATGCTGGTCTCTTCCCTTCTTTGCCCGATTTCTTACACCTGGGGATCGAGAGCTCTTGCGCTCTGTGGATCACTTCCTTAAAGATCTGCCAGCTCTGTCCTGTTCCCCTGTCTCTGAGGACCGTTTCCCAGGGAGTCCTTCCGACTACCTCCTTGAGGAGCTGGAAGTTTGCTTTTCTAAAATTCAGGGTCCTGACTATACTCTTTGTTCTTCCCATTTCCCTCTGGAGCGTGAGCTCTACCAGCGCATGATCACTGCAGCCCAGGCTGCCTCCGATCTTGACATTTCCGACGAGCTCGCTTACATTGGTGACCACCAGGTCCAGTATCGCATCCCCTCGGGTAGGGGTGTCTATTACTTGGCTTAAGAAGTTGTCCTCAATGCATTCGAGAAACCTGCTGGATTGCCTACAGCTTGCCGTGTTGGTTTGCCAGCAGATGTCAGGGTGGTTGAAGTCCCCCGGGAGGATGAGAGCCTGCAAGCACGAAGCCTCCCGGAGTTGGAGGAAGAACGCTTCGTCAGTCGGCTCCTCTTGATCTGGCGGCCTGTAGTAGACGTCTACATGGAACCTTCAACGTGGGTAAGATATATTCTCTGCAAGAGGGAGCTGACTCATTAGATAAGATAGAACATTGAAATGTAAGCAATTAGGAACCTTCCCAACCACAAAATTGGGTTAATCATGTTTTGTTTTTTTTTCTAATTGGGAACAGAAAGCAGTAACTTGTCTTTTAGGCTATGAGTCCTTTTCTCATACTCACTCAACCCCTAAAGTTTCCAACAAACCACTACTTGGAAGCTAAAGTTCATTTCAATATTTGAAATAATATAAATGAAGACTCAGCAGAAATTACAGCAAAGTAAAATAAAAATCACTTCAAAACAGGAATTATTTAAGAATATTTTATGAACTAAAACATACGTAGTTTCCACCGCAAATGTCAAATACTGATTCTTGGGGGCCTTGGGCTGGAAGGAAAGCTGAACTGTTTGCGTAGTAGGCCAAACATGTCACTTAAAGCCTGAGGAATAATAAAAGCAGCCATGTATACCAACAATGCAGGTGAGGACTGCCCAAGCAACTGATATTTCCCCATGTCTGTTAACACCCAGAAGCTGCTAGTACTGCCACCTAAAACCTGATTTATGGTGCTACTCAGCAAAGTTTTAGAACTTTTGCTTTAAAACTGTACTTTAGCTCCGTTCAGGAACCCTAGCTGTCTCCATGTAAAAATATTCTGTAGAAGATACCATGTTATGAAGAAGATACCTGTTTGAAAGATAGAAAGGTAGTATGTAATTAAAGCTTAACAGATACTGAAACACTTCTTTGCAAAAGACCCTGAATAATCGATTATATATGGCAATAAATTATATTTTTGTATTTGAAAATGACACATAATTCATACAGGAGAGAAAAGTGGGACTGGTTATTTCATCTGCTGAATAATAATGAAATGTTACATCTTGGATATGCAAAACATTAATAAGCAGTGAATAACTAGTTAATTTTTTAACCAACACAGCAGCAGTTTACAGTAGCTCTTTGATGGCACTGAGACATAGATATCAAACCACAAGGCTACCTATGTGCATCTGTGTGCTTCTTCCCCAACCATGTTGCAGTGCAGCACAGGACAGTCAAATAGGCAGGATCCTGTGAACAAAGATTTCTGCAGTCCTCTAACATGATAGCTCTCTTCCACCCTGCCAGAGAAGAAAGCTTCAAATAATTGCATTATAAATAAGCTGCTTGCTTTTGAAACAACTTAAATGTGAAATCTAATAGCTGTTCTGTTTGCTGCTCCATTCCAAGGATCAATGACCTTTGGATGTGTCAGTTATGGAGACATAATCCACCCAGAACAATAAAAAAAAGATGCTGCTAAAGACTGTAGCTTTTACACAGTGTCTTTAGAGCTAGGAATTATCAAATACATCCATTCAGTAACTTTGGCCACATTTGCTATATTGAACTACAGGATTTATTTCAAACAGCTTCCAATAATGTGCACAAAAATCCTCTACTGCAATTCAGTCATTAGGACAGCGAAGAATACGCATAGCAACCAAGGCTTTTCACAGGCCAATATATATATGAAAATTATTATGATGAATTAAAAGATCAATGAGTTGGGTAACAAGCAAAACACAAGAAGGGAAAGCTAAAACAGTTTACAGAAGTTTAAACATACAATCTCTTCTTAAGCTACCTTCTGCTATTGCAGTCTGACTGTAAGCTGCCAATGTACTTCTGTAAGCTTAGCCTTAACAATTTTGTGGTTTAATATAATTAGTACTTGATTCATGGAAAGAAATGCAGTTGTATGAGATATTTGGATCCTAGAAATTAATGTAGTTCCACACAACAACTGCTGCATACAATTTCGTATGACTAAAAAAGATGGGCAGTACCAACTTCCTCCAATTAGTTTCCAGTATCAAACCAGAATTGCCAGTGAAGAATCCATCTCTCCTTTTCTTATATGAAGGGGAGGCATGGGAAGGAATAAAGCTGCAAGAGGTTTCTGTATCTTACAGAAAGATGGAAGAATGTATGGATAGACCATTTATTCCATAACAGTGCATAGCAAAGATTTCCAATCTCAACAGATTCCTAGTAAAAGGAGAAGTTTTAAGTGCTGGAAATAAAGACAAATGAAAAGTAAAAGATGGCAGAAGAGACTTTTCCCTGAGGATTATTACAAGTTATTAAATATTCATAAAGGATATGCCATCTCTAGGCCCCAGCTTTTTATTTTTTACCCCTTAATGCCATTCTGATTACAGAAAAATCTCTGTAAAGCTGGACTTCAAAATTCAGAACTCCTCTTCGCTCTCCCCCCTTCAAAAACTATTACGGATGAATTTCATTTCTCTCTGATCAAAGAACTAGAAATTTGCTTCCAACAGCCTGAGAATATAGGTGGCTGCCTCTCAGCACTGAGACCTAAAGAACAGATGCAATGTATTGAGGAAGTTTCACTACTGTAATTAGCATATTATGGAAGTCAAGTCAACGACACACATACATAACATTTTTAGCAACCACATGGCTTACCATAATTTCAAGCTAGCAATTATTAGATGCCACAAATACAGAGACTAAATTTAGGAATTAACAGTCTAATAGGGAATGCCAAAAAGTATTTTTCACAATTATGAACTCGAGCATAAGTATTAGACTTAGCCCTTCTTACAAGAAACAAAAGCAGCACTGAGATCCAGCTATAGCACACCGAACTGCTGCTTATGTAGCTCTTGAGCTGAACTGCTAATATCAAAGGAGCGCCGATGAGCTTGTGAAGTCAAGCAGTTGAAAGTGCCAGATTTGTGATTTTATAAGCAAGCAGGAGACAGCTACCCTGAGCATGATAACCACCACACTGACTGTCTCACGAATTCATGGACATGCAGTAGGTGATGACTTGGTTAATGCTGTTAAGGTAGAAGCGAGTTTGACTGCCTGAGTTTATACCTACACATCCGGTCTGCCTTTGTCCAAAACCAGCCCATGCCCTAGAAAATAATATAAGATCAGGACACACAGATAACTTCATTCTCATCCCCTTGCCTCAAGACCAGTTGTTTTAGCATTAGAAATTATGTACAACCACTAGAAATTTTTAACAAAGTTATACTGCAAGTACTTTTACTGATGCCTTTAAGCATCATCATATAAGGCTTGAATGCTTCTCCTTTCATGGTGCTGCAAGAGGCTTCTGCCTGTGCAGAGAAAAACCTGACACCTCTCGAATGAGCAAAAAGCAGATAACCCTACCACAGAAAAATCCTCATCATTGGTTCTCTTGCTGCATCATCTGTAAAGTACACTCAGATCAAATCTGAGTGCTGCTCACAGAAAATTCATCAGCATTTTCCAGTTGTTGTTCTTATTAATTAAAAAGGCTCATAACTGTCTTGGGAGTGTGGCATTCTGCAGCTGCGCTCCATAACTAGAAGCTTGGCTTCACAGACAGGATGCATAAGGGAAGAGAACTAAATCTCTCAAAATCCTCCAAAATTTAATAGCCTTTTAAGATAACATAGTTTCTTACTTCTTAAAAAAAGTTTACAAAAATAGGTTTTAGTTTGAAAGTTGATTGACACATGGTTTCCAATCAACCTATTCACACTGAATAGCCAAATACTTTGGGATCCTCATACACAGTCTTGTTACGAGATTATTCAAACACACTTTCAAGGCTGTACTCCTACACCAGTCCTGTTTACTGACTCTATGCTAAGGAATAACAAAAGTTTGAAATATAGAACATGTTAGAAAACTCTGGATCCAGAAAAAGGTGGCAATAAGTATTTTTTTAGTGATGGATCAGTTTCCATATACTATTTTTTTGGAAGTGCTTGCCATAAAGCTCCTGTCATATTCACAAAATTGTATGTGCAGATTTGAGAGACTGCGGGGGAAGGAGAGATTGTGTGTATATACACAAATATATGCATGTATATACATACCTGACATCTCTGAGTAATTCTTTCTGTATCAAGCATTCCTTGCGTGTTCCATCAGAGAAACATTCCTGGAAAAAACCTAATCCAGTTCATTTAATTGCATTTCTTTGGAAACATACATTTATTCATCACATAATTAGTTACTGAGTGCTTAAGAAGGTGCAAGATTCATAAATGAGCAGCATTCTAGTGCCAGATATCCACATATGCTTGCTATTTGCCCTTTGTCACCTCAGTGTGCCTCACTGCTAAATAGAAAAAATTCATCCAAAAGAAAAACACGGTCTGTATTTTCATTCAGCTTTTAGCTTTTCTAACTGAAACTGATGACATGGACACTTGGAGAAGTTGCTTTTTTAAAGTTAATTTTTATCCACTCTATGCTACAGCTAGGAAATAAAGTCCACACTAGCTCCTCTGGTCTGTCCAACTACAGCTGGGCTGCAGAGAAATTCTCAGACAACTGGGATCAAGATGCCTTAATTATCTGCCTCAGCCTTCAAACAGTTCATAGCTGCTAAAACCCTTGTTACTTGACTCTAGAACTACTTAAGAACTGAAGATTTCAGGATTCTATACACATGAAAGATGATGTCTGATAAGGAAGTCAGCTTAGTCATTAAAAGATGCAAATGAGAAGTCAGTGACAGCTGCTTCTGTTGATATCCCCTATGAATGAATTTTTTACTTCAGTTCATAAAAGTCAACTGAGAGCCCTGAGCAGGGGCGAGAAATCTTTTTATGGCAGGATATTAATATTGAAACATTTAACCATTAAATCATATCATTAGGGGACATAATTATCCACTTCACACAGACAAGACAAGCTACATATCAAAAGGCAGTTTATGAACTATTTTAAAACATTTTGTTTCAATGAATGAGATATACCAGAATAAAGACAGCCATCACATTTTGTTTCCAGGCTTAGGAAAAGTTTAAAAGGACCATGAAATAAGGCTTCATTGAGGGCCTACTCAGTTTTCAAGAGAGGATTTATCTTTGCTTAATCCAGTAAAAACTGTTACAGGTCACTGATAAATGGCCCTCAGGAAAGGCTGGAGGGTTCAACCGGTGGACATAATCTACTGTCTCCCAAGTAGATTATTTTTCAGCTATGCAAATTTGGTTCTAAATAGTCAAAGAATATTAACAGAGAGATACAATCAAAGCAAGCAAGTGGTGAAGAGAGGGGGCAGGGATAATCACATGGCAAAGCTCTGTGTAGAGAAAGGTAACACGTAAGCAGATCAGGGCAGTATCTTGACACACGTGACAGCAGCATGAGGTACTCTGTATTCTTGCTTGACATACTGTTATACAAGGGTCTCCTTGCCCCACGTTACCAACTTTAAATACATTTGTTACTCAAGTCCTACACGTCATACTAGGGATCAAACATCTTAAGTGGTATACAACGTACCCAATAGTCACAAAATACACTGTATTTAGCCTGACAATGTCTTTTCACGTGTAGACCAAGAGAGCAGGACAATTCATATTTAGAAATAATATCCAGGTTGTAACACATTTCAGACTTGAAACTCCATAGAACCAATTCTAATTCTAAAGCAACACACAAAATTAATCTATCTCCCCCCTCCCCACCCTGCCAAATTTAGGATTTACCTACCTTCAAGAATAAACTCACTTAAGAAAAAATTTGAGGCATACAACATTCAAACATTTTCCTCAGTATTTATAAACAACAGAAAAGAAAGGCAACACAACTTCCCCCTCAAACTTACCCATCTGTTTACCTTAATTGCAATACCTTTCATTTATATTTTTTGATAATTTTGTGCACTGTAGAGTCTTGTATCTTGGCTTCTCATAATTTATTAGTCACAATTCTATGTTGCCACACATCGAGCATCATTATGCCTACCATTTTGTTAAGCTATACTGAAAAATCAGGCCCATTTGTAGGGAGTCATTCATCTTTATCCCTAAAATTATATTTGGCTGTCCTCTCAAAAAATTTCTGCGCAACATTAAAGATAATGCAATAGCACAGTAACGGGGAAATTACTTTTCTTCTTAATGCCTCATTACTGATATTGCTAGTATTGTATATCTGCATCTGATACAAAATGTATCTCAAGGGTAGTTTTAGGAACACAAACGATAAATAATTTTGCCCTCATTTATCTAACAAGAAACACATACAGATTTCCGTATTCATAAGCCATTAAAAGTATTACCGAATGCCATATTCTTTGATTGCCTCATGATAAGATAGAAGTCATCATTATAAGTGTCCAGAAACTTACTTCTATTATTAACAGCAATAAGAATTCGGTTCCCATCCCCCATCAGCTTCCTTAAGTGTTCCAGCAACTAGTTTGCTTATTGCAAGTCAAGGCCTACAAAAGGCAAATGAAATCACTTAAGTTTCACTAAATGCACCAAATGTCGCCTTTATTTAGCACTTCCTAAAATATTAAGGGAAATAATAAAGCCTTGGAAACTACATTGCACTAACTGTGTGTTAGTGGAAACAATGCTGCAATGAGAAGATTTGAGATTCAATCTCGATTTTCATACCACCCTTCCCTGGTTTCAGAATGAGAACTGATCCTCCCAATACACTGCTTATTACCTTAGCGTCTCAAGCTGAGGACTACTTTTACATCCTATTCCCCTAAATGCATAAAGACAACAGGCAGTATTCAGTCTGTGTTTGAACAGCACAGCTTTGAGAGTGTGGTTATACTGCACAGGCACATACTAAAAGATTGTTCTTTTATGACTGTACTATGCAATGCTCTAGCAATAGAATGATGATGATACTTATGTCTATCCTCTATACTCCAACCTATGGCTCCTGGTAGATCTCACGTAAAACAGTTGAATTTAAATTTTTAGAACTCATTTAACGTTAGTAAGAACACTCTAATGAAGAGTTCATTAAGCAAAAGCTAAAAGACTGAGATTTGAAATTAATATCACAGCTTCATTTAAACCACAGATTTTAAGAAATCTGGACAGGTAGGGCTACCTACCAGGGAAGGTAGCCCTTTTTCACATATCACAACCCTTCACGTACAGATGGTTAATAGTGGTTCAAATGCCCAGAACCAATATTTGTTTCTTAAAACATGCCAAAATAGAATATAGTCATTTCTCAAGATACTGCAAAATTATCTTTCCTACTCATGTATTCAATTTCCAATATAATATAGTGGAGCATTACCTACTGAAAAGTCCTATGATTGTCAGTCATTCTACAATATAGTAAAATTGTGACAAACACAAAAGGTGCACTGGTACATAAACATGAATAAGTCTTCAGTACTATATAACCATCATTTAAACACCAGAGAGCAATCATTCATTGTCTTATTAATAAAAAGATTGTTTTATTCCACCAAAACTTAGTCCTTTAAGAGAATTTAGAAGACTCCAACTTAATGTACCCTAGCACTACACTCCTTTCAGAACTTCTATTGCACATTTAATAAACAATACATAAAATCAGCTGTATACAACCAACAATATATTTCCATTACAGAAAAGAAAGACTAGAGAAAGGAAAGGCTGAATGGTTATGTCAAAGTGTGTGACAAAGGATTGTAAAACTATCTGAATAATTTAACTACTTATTTCTCATACTGAAAAAATAGGCTCTGTATTCTCTTATGGGGAAATGCACTTTCACTGTACAATTTTAGGAAAAGTGAGTGATTTGTAAATATTAGCTAAACCTGATATATATTTAATCCTATGGACTTATGTTTCTTGCAGAGAAATAGCCTCAACAATTACACTAAGTTAAATTGGTGTGACTACACAGAAACCTAGGACTGTGGAAGAGACTCAAAGGAGAGTTGTGCTTTAAGAAGTTGCCTTCTACCACTTCTAAGTAGAGAGCATTTAACGAAGATAGAATCATAGAATGCTTTGGGTTGGAAGGGACCCCTAGAGGTCATCAAGTCCAACCCCCCTGCAGGGAGCAGGGACACCGCTAACTAGATCAGGTTGCTCAGAGCTCCATCCAACCTGGCCTTGAATGTTCCCAGGGATGGGGCCTCCACCACCTCTCTGGGCAACCCATTCCAGTGTGTCACCACCCTCATTGTAAAGAATTTCCTCCTTATATCCAGTCTAAACCTACCCTGGTTTAGTTTAAAACCATTACCCCTTGTCCTGACACAGCTGGCCCTACTAAAAAGATTATCCCCATCTTTCCTACAGGCTCTCTTTAAGTATTGAAAGACCGCAATCAGGTCTCCCTGCAGCCTTCTCTTCTCCAGGCTGAACAAGCCCAACTCCCTCAGCCTGCCCTCATAAGAGAGGTGCTCCAGCCCTCGGATCATTTTTGTAGCCCTCCTCTGGACCCGCTCCAACAGTTCCATGTCCTTCTTGTGCTGAGGGCTCCAGAGCTGGACGCAGTACTCCAGGTGAGGTCTCACCGGAGCAGAGTAGAGGGGCAGAATCACCTCCCTCGACCTGCTGGCCACGCTGCTCCTGATGCAGCCCAGGGTACGGTTGGCCTTCTGGGCCGCCAGCGCAAATGTTCCTGAACTAATGTCTTCACCAGGTATTAGCAGCAGAACACGACACTGTTGAGAGAAAAACTTCAAGCAAGATTCCTGATCTTGTTATTCAAAATAAGACATATTTCCAGTAGAAGGAAAGTTAACATTAAAATCTTGATTAAAATCAAATCAGGTGCCAAATGGTTTTGAAGTTGAACTGGACAATGTTCTGAACTGAAATACATTTGCTTCTTTCTTTCTCCTGGCACTAATAGGAGACTATCAAAACTGCTCCTAAATTAAGCAGCTCGGTTGATTGATGAAAATTATGTGGGTTCAGTCTGGAACTCCCCACTCTGTAATGAGTTATGTTTGTCTCCTTTCTACTAACAGCACAAATCATTTCCAAAATAATGCAAGCAAAAAAGTATTTATACTATGTACTAGACTTTGTGCAGTGTTTTGAGATCTATCCGGAATTTTCTATATTAGGAGCTAGAACAGCGCGGTCTGTCCTTACACCTGCATTGGTGGTTACGTACTGGAAGATGTGCTCTGCACAAAGTTGAAACTTTGGCTTCAGTTCAGGGAATGAAGGAATAACTGCTCTATCTCCTCATTTAGCAAAGGTGGTTTTTATTTACTTAGAGATTTTTTTTTTTTATTTTAGAAAAATAGAGTAAATGTTATGTATAGATAGTATTCTCATTTGGATAGTTGTATACCACTCCATTCAGGTAAGAGGCACAAGCTGTAGCATTCTCCAGGACATAGCAAGGACCACAAAGAAGCGTTATAGGCTCTGCAGTCTGTAGAGCTACAAAGGCACTAGAAGAGCTTATATTCCAGGAGAACATAAAATACTCCCCAAAGCAAAGACATTTATATTAACATAAAATGCACGTTTGCCTAGTCAAAAGTCACAATAAATATTTGGGGGGGAAAGGGAGGAATGTACTACAGCTGCACATTTCTTGTATTCCATCTGAGCTTTTGACATCTGTCAAGGTGTGAGGTATCCAGCTGAAACTCCAACCTATTTCATCCCATGAAGATGGACAGAGCTGTGCGAACAGCTAGTCAAGCCTACCTTAATGAGTGAGCTACTTAGAAACTATAAAAGAAATTTAAACCAGAAAAGGACACAATGTTGTTTTGAGATTTAGGACCCCACCTCAGGAAAAACATATTTTAGTGGAATGCCATATACCAAGTCCTATCATTTCAAGATTTTTCACGTTTTATACTAACACCAGAAATGTAATTCTGCTTGCGAAGGACACAGAAGATTGCAGAATGCTAGAAGAACCTGCCAAAGATGAAAAACTATTTCAGTCCCACAAAGGGACCAATATGTCAGAGTCCTCATGAGGGGCAAAACATCGGAAAGCAGTCACCAAAGCTTTGAATTGACAAAAGTGGAGTGAGGCTAAGGGAAGATAAAACAAAGCCCAAAAGCAACAGGCTCTTGTAAATCTGTTAGCAGCCCATGCTACCTCTGTTTTGAGCTTCTGTTTCATTCACATCACTGTTATTTTTTTAATGTTATGTTCTACACTAGAAACATAAACCTTTTAATTGACCATTTACTTCACAGCTGGCAGCTTGTGCTCAGTCAATAAATGGCCTTATAATTCTAAATTCACACAGTAAAACTCTTAGTTCAACATAATTGGTTAAAAACTAAGTTACAACTAAAATTAGGCTAGTAAATCTACAGATAGCTCTCAAAGCAGGACATATCCTTACTTTCTAATTTGGAATGAGAGCTACTGGGTTCTGTTAGTGGCAACTGCTGTGTGCTCATTATTTCTCAAAATACCTATTCAGGGTGTCTAAAGAAGCTCCTAGAGATAAGCCTTGTGGATGCATTTAAAGTTCTGTGACTTCTCACTTTGACCTTAGCTGCTTTACGGTATAACCACAGTCAAGTTTCCATAGGTACTTTCTTCACTCACTCCATTCAAGTAACAGGAGTCTGTCATCTCCCACCACCCTGCCCCAAGATGTTTACATTGTAAAAATGTCTTCTCTTCCCTCCTAAGCCCTAAACCACTAGTATAAACTGATGGGATTTGTGATTTGAATCCAAGCTCTGGAAATCACTTAAATTTCCAAGTTCAAGTTACAATAGCCTAAATTCTGTTCCTTTGTTCCTTCAGGTAACATTATCAGGAGTCATTAGCTGATGATCAATCACAAAAAGGCCCAAACCTAAACTTTTTCCCAAGCAAGCTCCCAGTATATTAAAAAAAAAAGACAATATAAGATCAGATTCAGAACATCTATGATGAGTAGGTTTTAACAATACAGGGTATTTTGTCATTTCATTTAGCACCATTATTCTGTCTGTATAAATAAAAAAGGCATAGTATATTTGGAACTGCCTAAAAAGTTATATCGCCATTTAAAGAGGTATTTTATTATTATTGATTCACCCAGCTCTCAGGAGCACTATATTACTGAAGTACTGGTGCTTTTCAGACACTCACTCAGTAAATATGACTAAGATTCATCAAAACATTTTCCTATTGCCTTTATGCTTAGGGGGGAGGGAATAGAAAGCAGGATGCTGGGCCAGGCACAGTGATAGTATGAGCAATACCATAGACAAGGGGCAAGCCAACATACTTGCTCCATTTTAATCTGCTTAGCTTTGTTACCAGATCAGCAAGGGCCCATCATAAGTTAGAGGTGTTTTTCTTCATTTAAGCTTTACAGTTAAGCACCACAACAACAAACCACCACCTTTCCAGAGATTTAATAAAAAAAAAATTGGATAATTCAACTTTCTCACTTTTTCTGATGTGTCTTACAAATGTCTTCTTCCCCATTTCTTAGGCAAATGGAAGCACAGGAACTTCAAGAAGCCAAGTTGCAAACATACTCCCTATTTCAATGTCCGTTACTCAATATATCTAAGCCATATCCATTTTTTATTTCTAGGTTGTCTATTTATAAATGCCTCCAAAAAGTGTTCAATGCACTTTGATTTTCAACTTTTTAAAGGCAGGAATAAAGTCGGGGGCAGGGGGAATATTTTGACTGAGAAAAACATTAAAGTTGTACCTCACAAACACTATTTCAGTGCCCAATGTTCTCATTATGCTCTTGGAGCAGAGTTCCTTGGAAAAGCCTTGTCTCCCATGATGAAAAACATTGTATGCGCTTTCTAAGTAACACTCCAACCAGCCATTGACTTGAATATTTGCTCAATCATTATAACCACCCTTTTCCCATCTTCCTTACCCTGAGTACTGATAGCTGTACATCAACCCTCCAGCAGGACCATCATTTGGAACCTTTACCCTGAGTTCACACTATCCATCCTTCCAAATGCATCTGTGTGCGGATCACTACAACACATGGTTAAACCAGAGCACTAGAACCATGACAGCTAAAGCTCTGGAGGAACAAGGAACTTTTGGAGTGGGATTTTTGTTAAGAGAGAAGGTTAACTGACCTGTTTTCTCGTACAAAAAGAAGAGGAAAACAGCCTTACAATTTTATGTGTATCCATCAACAAAGCTATAACCACCTTCATGAAACACATTCTGTCAAACTGGCTTCCTTTGAAGTAATCACTATTCTGAAAACACTGCACTGGGATCCGCCAGCATGAAACTGTAGAGCGCTACTGAAGTGAGTTTTATGCCTGAGTATTGACGTACTTTATGGAACCATCTGGTTGTCTTTGTAGTGTGTGGGAAGAAGCAGGTTAAGCTATTGGACAGAAACATCAATGCAGTATGCCGGAATGCTTTGCAGCTAGAATCATTTGGTAAAGTAACTACTTGATATTCAAGAGACTGAGCTCGCAATACAGGAGGAACAAAGAAGAAAAAATATGAATCAAGCCGTTAAGCTTTGAGTTTGTTTCCCCTTAAAGTAGAACTGCACCAAATCTCTCTAGTGGCAAGAATAAATGTTTATCCTGAACTATATTACTTAATATTTCAATCATCTATTTCTAAAGCATTTTGACAACTACACCAGATTCCTGCAATGCCAAGTTCATTTTTGGCAACAATTACATCGCATGGCCAGCACTACCGAAGGCACACACTCGGAAACCAGAGGTACAAGATCCTAGGGAGCCCAGTGCTCCTAGATTTTTCCAAAGATTATTCAGAAAGATGCATATTGGTTTATACTAGAAATTAATGATAAATATACCGTAATCTTTTACGAGAGAGAACTTTGAAGATTAGCACCTTTATATACACCAACAGAGGCAGTTTTCTTCAGCATGGAAGAACGAGCATATGTCATGGTGCTGCAACAGATTGCCTTACGGTACAGGCAGGTAGGTATGCCACAGTACAGGCAAATCATTCAATTAAAAAACAAAGCAAAAAATGGAGCCATTTTAATTTCAGTTCAATAGCCTGCCTTCTAAGACAGACTTGTATATCACTTCTACATGTTGAATTAGACTCTTCTACAACTTTTTGAAAGCATCTTCATGGTTCTTGTTTGGAATGTACCAGCATATAGTAGATGCAGCCAATTCCCTTCTCCTTTTCTCAACTCCCCCAGCCTATATCCATTTATCCATATGCCTTTCCTAGAGAAAGCAACAAGTACACCTGACTATTGTGTGAATTCACCTAGAATTTTTATGGAAATTACACTTGTTACATTTTTGACTAATCAATAAAAATCCCTTAACACATCCTCTTCTCAGCCCTCAACTTCCCTGACAGAAGGCACTGGCCTTGTTCCACTTGCTCACAAAGGACATTGCTTGGAAGAAAAGGACTGACATCTCCACAGACACTGTCACTGAATTATGCTTCTTAGCTATTGCTGCTTTCTGCAACTGGTTGCCATATTTGCTCCCCCCCCCGCTTTTTTTTTTGGGGGGGGGGTGGGGTGGGGGTGTGTCCAGGTGGCAGTGAAATTGTAAAACAGCATTTCACCACACTTTAGGGCTTGTTTCCCCCAAGAGCAGCAGTTCAACAAAGCACATTTCAGCATCTCATCAAGAGATTTCCTAAGATACAGTTCCAAAATTTTGACCTGCACCTTTATCAGTTGTTTTTAGAAATATTTAGTAAAAGCTACCAATCTGTACAAAAGAGAAAAACAGAAGCACCTTAACATGCTTTTGTTTTCCTCTGTATCAATGTTTTGACGGTGCTCAATGAACTGTCCTCCAAGCTGTTCATAAACTGAGATTCCCTATTTATTTTGATATGCAAAGGCTTTAGAGAAGTGTATCAAATGCCTCTTTGACCCACATTCAGTTGCTCCAAATAATTAATTATAGAATGCATGTAGTCATATGTCATATAACAGATTAAAAGATAATTGGCAGTCAGTTCTATTTTAAAAAAACACAGCCTGGGACAGTAAAGAGAATGCCATTTTAAAGGTTAAGTGTTAATCACAACTGAATGAATGAAGATGTTTGCCTACCGAGATACTCAGCAAACTCTCTGATTTGGGACAGTGTCAGCGTATTTCTTCTTAGGGCCATCCTCGCTGATCAGCATTTGGCTACCACAGCTAAAATTAATTCCACAGATTTTCTTCACATATACAGCAGATAGACGCAATCAGAAAATGCAGAATTATCCTTCATCTTAAACAGGTTCAAAGATGAGCAGATATGGAACTTTTATGTATGCTGTCATTATCCTCAGGTACAACTTCCACTGCAACCGTTCTCTTATCGACCAGCTACGATGGGGTGGAAGGAAATATCATCCGTGTAGGTGGAGTGGTAAGTATAAGTTAGCTTCTTTTCTGACCTCTATGAAGCAGCTCCCTTAGGACTGTAGTGTTGTTGTCTTTGCTAGCATAACCCTAATTTTTCCAAGACTCAGGGCCAGCAGATTCTATCTACTATTGCTCAGCACATTCAGTTAAATATTTTCCCCATAATCCTGTGCATTGACATGCTGTGACAGGAAAACCTTTTCCAAACCAACATAAAGTTAATTCTGTAGTGGAAGCATAACTATAGACTGTTTTCTTTCACATAAAGGAATGACTGCAGATACCTTATTTCCTCAGGATACCACAGACATGCCTGTACTCTGCTGCAACTTCCACATCTAGGAGAAACTCTCCAAAGCTTTTCCGTTTGCCACATCTTTAGGCATTTTCTTCTATTGGCATTACCTATTAACAATATTCAAGTATTTACTAGACACCAGCTTACACTGGTGTCTAGTATTATTTCCTCCCACCTTATTTTGTACCTAACTACCATCTAGTAAAACTAATATTCACGAAGTAAACTAGGACAGTACAGAATTTCCTTGAATTATAAAGTACTTCCCAATACTTCAGTCTATTTTGAGATCTTCTACTGAGCAGAGCATACAATAAAAAAAAAAATCCATATACATACACAGAGTAGGTTGCAAAAAGGGTGGTGTACCACATGAACAGTTCAGTAACTGAAACGTGCTCTAGTGAATAAACATGCATGTATTAAAGTTTAATGCTGCATTATTACCCTAAGATAATGATTGTATTAGAGAAATTACTCATAAGAGCATTCACATGACAAATACACTGACGGGTCTCTGACACCCTAGACACTGTTCAATTTTTTTAATATTGAGCATAGCAAGGATTACAATCATCTGTACTTGTGGCTCAAAGTTAATTCTCTGTGGAAATCGGAGTCAGAGGAGAAAAGGAGCAGCTAATTAATATAAATTACAGAAGCAAGTGACAGGACTGTTGAATTCTTACCCTTGCAAGGAGAAACAGACCTCCTGAACAAAAGAAAGTCAATTAAACACAAAAGACAATCTGAATTAATGGACACTCCTGTTGCAGATGCTTACTGATTCAAAAAAAAGGACAAACTGATGAACTCGAGTATCGAGGGATGCCTTTGTTTTGTGCTTTGCAAGCAGATACAAGTAAGCCTTGTCAATGCTCCAGGACAGGAGAAAGCCATGCATGACCAAGCAAGGGTAAGAGTCTGGCCCAAGATTAATGGACCGTGTCTCTTATACTCCCCCCTGTGCTGTCTCAGTTACAGTCACAAACAATTCTTTTCCAGCTTGGACCAGGTATAGAATGAGCTTTTATTTGTCCATGCTGTACTACTTACACATACACACGTGACAGGACTGCACAGGTAGTGGGTAATAGCCAGCATGTGTGAACTGCTTATTGACTCAATGTTCCTTTTCTCTATATTGCATGCTGCCCTAAATAAATACCACATCTTGTGAAAGGTGGCTGGTTGACTTTGTTGTTATCCCCAAATAATATCAAGACTGAAAATACCAACTAAATTCATACTATTCATATTATTCATATTCGTATTATTACTTGATTGCAAAGGGACATGAGAAGACACAGTAGGAAAGCAGAGGGATACAGGCTCCAGCCAGTTCCTAAGCGCAGCACCCTTGCAATGCTGTTCACAGTAAAAGAGACCATTCACACTCCTGTATATTTCCATTCATTAATTTAAACATTGACACTTTAAAAGTAAAGGAGTGATTTGCCTGCAAGCAAGATCAGTTCTCTTTAACCACCCAGGTCTCAACACAAGCATTCTGGCCTTTTTTTTTTAGATATTGGCAGTATATGCTACTATAAAAATACAGTTTTCTTGTGACTTAAATCAGAAAGTAAAAGGTATCTCAGAAGAGGAGGAAAATTATATAAATTAATAATCATAAAGGTAAAGCAGGAGTTTGAGTGAAGAAGTTATTCTTCCTGATCTGCTTTTAAACTGTTTTGATAATACAATGAAATAATTTATTGCTAACGTGATATTGAATTCATATGTTCTTAAAACAGTAGTACTTGAATTTGCATTAACACTTAAATTATTCTTATTTAATATCTAAGCCACACACTGACATTATTATCCCTAATGCTGTTTTTGAATATCCACAAAAAAGTTCTGTTTGCTAAGATATTGACGACATGGCCAATATGTGAGGATGCATCGAAATCCTACCCAGAAGCAGCTAATCCTGGGGAGCTTAGAAGAGGATCACTCTGGAGGCAGCAAATCCTGGTTCAGGACAGCAGAACATATATTCCTGATGCTAACAGCTCCCTTCTGCTGGAGACAGGGCTGTGCTGCTAAAAGAATATTCACATTAGCGTTCGTTTCGTGTTAGTTGTGCCTTGCTAAGCAACAGTGGAATTTGGCTCTAGAAAGCCTTCACAGTGGATTCCAGCATTGGGAAGCTCACAAGTAGTTCGACAGCTCCACTTCTTGAACCATCAAGAGCTTTGGGCACAGCCTGTACTGACCCTAACAGATTTACCCTAACTTCCACTCCTGTAGCCCAATTCTTGCCTGGCAGTAGCGTACACTTGCCGCCTCCTGCTGTGGCTGAGGTGGCTGCTGAACATCCCTGCTTTACCCAGTCAGAAGAGGAAGAGAAAGGAGTGAGGAGACCCTTAAAGGGCAAGCAGGGACATTCGCTGGGCATGCTCCTTCAGAAGCACACAGCTTTCTCAGCAAGAGCTGCAGGAAATCTTTCTTCCTCCTGTTGCTGTGCTGACTGGTAAGAGCGTGCCGAACAATCTTCTTTTCAACTCACGCAGTGGTTCTCAGGCAAGTTATTTTAAGACTGTGCAGGTGAGCTTCACTTGAAAGCAGCAAAGCTACTACGGGAACCCTAAGGACTGCAAGGACAGGAAACTGGGGGGTGGGGGGACAGACAGACGGACGGGGACATGACAACACAGACACAAACACCACCACACAACCAAATAAACCAAACAGGTGAACCAGGTAAAAACACAGGCAAACTATTTACTGTTTTAGTGTCAGTCACACCTCTACCAGCCATAAGTACAGCAAGGTAAATCCAAGGGTCCCATTAATAGGCTGTATTAGAGTGGTAAGAAGCCGAGTGTATCGGGGGGATGCTTTATTAATCCAGAACTGTCACAGCATTAACTTAGAAAGTGTCTATACTTCCAACTGATAGTGGGCAATACATTTCCAACTCCCTCTGCCACATTTTAATTAAATTATCTTATGGTAAATATACTAAAACCTCCATTACTTGATGGCATTTCAATTTTAGCTTTCAACTTCTCAGACTCACTCGTGAAAGGTAAGCTTGGAAAACAGTGCCATCTAATGCTAAAGAGCATAAAAATAGGAGATTACTGTAATAACTTTAAAAATATAGTTTTTCAAATTTGTTTTATACTGATTTTCCACACAATTCTGTAATATTCAATAATAGATTAAATAAAAGTTTAAAATGCATCTGTCAAATGACCTAACAGATTTGGAAAACAGCATTGCTAGTTCAAAAATACCTTTTATGGAAGTAAGAACATCTAATTCAAGTGATTGAGGAGTACTTGTACTTGAATAGCAAACTCCCAAACTACTGGGTTACCTTCATGTTGTTTGGGAGTGCTAGGGAACCTGAGGATCTGTTCCAAATCAGACCTAGTCCTAATCAGTAAACGTAAGATGACAAATAACATTACCTATAAATCATGATATTGAACAGCTCTAAAGAAGATGCAGAATAGCATTATCATTAGCCACAGTTTATTAAAAAAAATATATATAATTTACAGTAAGAGTGACCATTCCATAGTGTTCTTGGTCAGCTTGGTACGGTATGTGCTTTTAAGTGCTCTTTTGCCAAACTTCCTGATGCAGGAAAAGCAAAAGGAGCAAGAGCCTCACCTACACAGAAAGCAGCAGAAGGAAGGTGCATTTTCTAGGACAACTCTCTAGACGTCTATCAGCTTCACGTAGTCTGCAGCGAGGGCTCTCCCCTCAAGACATTTCGCCAAATAGTTTCCTGAAGCTGGTTCTCACGGAGCCATGAGGTATGTGCAGAACTGGCAAGACTGGGTTTGTTTTCCACAATCTGAACTATGTATTAAGAACTTATATGCACCTAAACATTACACTGACTGAAACAAAGGTAGTACAGTAGTGACAAAACTGCAAAATTCTTTGCAAGTTTAATGAATATGAGAAACCAAGGAAAGCTTCTCCTTTATAATCTCAACTAGTTCACATACTAAAATACAGCCCAGTAAATTAGAGAAATTCACAGTGAACCAAATTAATGTATTTTAATATGTATTAATTCAAATTACATGGACAACAAAGCATTTGCATGAATTGTCAGCCATTGAACTACTAACATTGTCGCAATTCAGACTGTAAGAAAAAACACATTTCACTTAAAAATACAAGCACTCTTCAAAAAGATATTCAAAGAATGCACTGGTACTAGATGGCTTTCCTGCCAAGTCATTAAAATATTCAAGGTTCTCTCTGTAGACACCATAACCTTTTTGCTTTTAATACTTCAATTAGTTACTGTATACAACAATACTCTTCTCCAAGATGATCTGGTGATATTTCCCCACACAAACACACACTCTTTATTAAAATCCCCCAAACAATAATTCTACTTTTTTTTCAAACATTTACTACAGGACTAACACAAACATGAAAAAGAAATAGGAGATATCTTGCCACAACTACAGCCGCTGTTTCATAACGCTGCTGTGCTCAATGCTTTTACACTGAAATGCTAACAGTTTCACACAACATTCATTTTATCTTACTTGAGAATTAGTTCTATAATCCTCAGCAGACCTGCTAGGGAGATCAAGAATGGATGTAGAGCAAGAAGTTTCATTCTTCATTTCTTTCAATGGCCATGGAATGCAACGTTACTTTAACTAATCATGTGGGGCTTGAATGACGTAGATTTTCTTTGCTGAGGTAAAGACCATCCTGGATTTAATATTTTTTTTTTATTTTTTTTTTTTTTGGTAAGTATACTCAGAATATCACGTTGCATTAGAGTGTTGTTATTACAAGAAGGCTTTTGGGTTTGGTTCTAACTTAATTTTAATTAAATTCTCACACGCAGAAAACCACAAAATACTTTTCCCCGCATGGATAATAAGGAAAGACATTGGCTTGGAGGCTCAAAGTAAGTACTTGCCTTCAAAACCAAAAAGGCGTTAGAAATATCATGCAAAAGCAGACATGGCTAAACAGTGGCTAAAAGCATGACAACATCCTTGAGAAAGCTGAAGGCTTGTCCAAAGGAGGTAGAAAGGATCATAAATTCTGGCAGGCTAGATGTAAGAACACAAGCATAGAAAAAGAAAGTGGTTTTGGATCAGCTTATAAGAGTCATAAAACCCAGTGATACCTCCTTTTTCAAACATACCAGGAACAGAATACCTGTCTATGAATCTGTAAAAGCAATTACTGTTCAAGGTATAAAAGGAGTGCTCAGGGAAGATAAGGTTATTGCATTAAACAAAAAGTAAGGTTTGGGTTTATTTTGGGGGTGGTTTTTGGTTCATTTTCACTGTAGGGCAGTTTAAAGAGATTCCCTTACTAGAGCCCATCATAGCATAAGGCATACCAGGGGATTTCTCCTCCTCACACCCAAATCAAAGGGCTGCTGGAAAACACTATAGCAAGAGGAAAAACACTTCTACTCCAAGCACTCTATAAACAGTAACAAGTCACTGGGCTCGGGTGGTATTCACTTATGACCTTCTGAACAAAATCTACAACAAAATAACTGAGCAGTTAACTGTGCTGTGTAACCTCTTGCTTAGAGGTGTCTGACTACGAGAAGTAGGAGGTCACACGTAAGATACAGATTTTGAAAAATTGGTTCAGGAGAGAAGGGGAAGTACAGTCCAGTAGATCTGATGTCTGTAGATGCAGAACTGGTACAAATTATCTTTGCTATAGTTTCTAAGCATATAGATGGGTGTGATATATTGGGAAAGGGTCAACATGGATGGTGTAAAAGGAAGTCACACTTCGCAAATCTATGCGAATTCTCTGAAGGAGTCAGCAAGCACATAGTTAAAGGCGATTCAATCGACATACATTCTTGTAGCTTCTTTAGAAGATTAAATTCACGTAAGTAGGAAGGAAGAAGGAAGCATTTAGATGACTGCATAACCAGTTGCCGTTTATAAGTAGTTATAAGTAACAACCCACAGCAAATTACAGTAGGCATAAAAGGATCTTCAAAGTTCCTCTTTTTTTTTCCTTATGCAGTCCAGTAATTTACCAGTGATTCTACAGAGAGTTCTTACCACTCTAAAGCCCACTTGATCTAGCAACAGTCTCTGCTAAAATCTTCGATTCCTTCATAGTGAACATCCTTCACCTTTTTTCAGGTGACCCCAAATTCCCAACCCTACCTTTCCTTTATGATCTCCAAATCTCTCTCCTCAAATCTACATAGATATTAATGCTTGGAGAGGCTTCCAAACAACTGCACCAAAGCTAATGTAAGCACAAGAACTTGCTTTGTGGGGAAAGATCTACCTTTCCCCCGACAGCTCAGCACAAAGCCTTCCAAATGTAACAACAAATACTCTTACTCTATTTTTCCAGAACGTGACTGTTAACAGAGGCAGCTACAAAAGATGCAATTCTGCTTTCAGCTTCCTCACTAGCCTGTTTGCCTGGATAAATACAGAAGCGTCTGTCTCAGTCAGCAGAACGCACCCAGCTTTCTCCCTGCAAGATAATGAACTGGTCACAGGACAGGGAATTTCAAACAACGTCACCACAGTGAAACACAAGATAAAGGAGGGGGAGAGGGAAACCTTTCAGTTTCTCTCTCAAATATTCTGTGATGGCATGACTGGACTAATTAATAACAGCGCTAATCAAAGTAGGTTTCTTTTCCTCTCTGTCATATATAAAGTGAATAACCCTAAGCACAATGTTTGGTTTAGTTCCCAGGCAGTATCTACCTAAACAAATATGATGAACAAAATGGTTCTGCAAAGGCAGCTTCACACTTCTCATCGCTTGTACAATGTGTACTTAACACATGAATAGATTTTGCAATATAAAAATACACATTAACATTGTGAACTTTGATGTAAGTTCTATACACTAGAACATTTATGCAGGTTTGCCCTTCTTTCTATAGAAAAAAACTAGCCTAAATTATCCTGCCAGCTCATGACAATTTTAGAATGGATTACCTCTAATACACCATGTTCCATTATGAATCATTAGAGGAAGGGTGTTTTGATGATGTATGTCACAATTTACAGGCTCTCTGATGAGGCAGATAATGCACTGATGTAATGCATTCCAAGGATTTAGCAGGAAAAAAAAAAAATCCACTTTTGTTCTCTTTAAATGAATATACATGGCCATATTCTATGCTCAATTCACCCCTGCTGACATCAGAATTTATAAAACCACATATCCAACGTTTTCACAGTGGCAGGAAAGGAGAAGGACCATGTCCAGCAAATACGCAACCAGCATATTTACTTTCCTTGTATCTTTCCATGACCTGATCTATCAATTACAAAGGACAGCCTTGATTTCCACTATTCAGCAACAGTATAATTGTTACAGCTCAACATGCGTGTGACACAAGTGCATGGTACATTCCCAGACCTGCTCGTGTATGCATGCTACAGCCACCTGAATAAAGAACCAAGATGTTAAAGCATTATAATACCACAAACTGGACCAAAAGAAAAGGTACCGTAAGGTCTATTATCAATTTGCCTCTCTAACACTTTCATTAAGATCTACTCTGAAGAGATTACTTAACTTCAGGAACAAGGAAGAGGATGGAATTTCAGACTCTGCTCTGTGCCTTTTCTGGATAAAACGAGAAAAACCCACCTTGAATTTTACTGCAACACAATTTTTTTAAGTGTCTTTTACAACCTTGTAAATATTCAAAAAAAACGTTCTGGGTAAGAGTAATTGATATCACTCTCTGCAGTCAAAAGCAAGACTATTGCTCCTCAGAACACAAAGTGCTCTGTAAATGACTTGAGCATCCCAATTTAGTTCTGTCTGATTAACAGCTTGACATGACATGGTCACATGATAGTCAGGATATTCACTCATCTATATTCGACCCTTTGCAGTATTATTCCTTTGCTGCATCTTCATGTCCATTCTAGAGTCTTCTCTGTGAAACCACACCATTTCTTTCACCTGGGGAAGGCTGCCCCACAGCTGCTCTAGATTCACAGTGCACTCAGTATGTTTTAGTGTTTTATTTGGTTTTGTGTGTTGCACTATGAGTCCTGATTGCTTAAAGCACAGGGAAAGAGGCACCTCATTTGTAAAGCAGAAGCTTCCAACTATCCTGCTAGTGCCACTGGTGTGACCAAGCAAAATCAGATGCAGATTAGAAGTGGGAGGCACAGGGGATTAGGATCATTAGCCTGCATCTCCCACTGTGCCTCAGCACTAACTTATGCATTCCCAAAGGCAGCTTCCCTCCAATTCCATAACACAATATATGGGATGCAGATTTTAAGTCTTGCACATCAGGTCCTGCAGCAGACAAGGAGCTGAAACAGTGCTTGAAGCTGAGAAATATGCAACTCTCCTCAGTAATACACTGAGCTGTGGATCTGCCGTTATCACATCAGGGTGCA
Source organism: Gorsachius magnificus (assembly GCA_034008185.1). Classification (NCBI taxonomy): domain Eukaryota; kingdom Metazoa; phylum Chordata; class Aves; order Pelecaniformes; family Ardeidae; genus Gorsachius; species Gorsachius magnificus. The sequence goes on along the minus strand of CM067089.1, from coordinate 34,890,093 downwards.
CGAGTCCAACACGCCCCATCATGCGATGCAGACAGACAGCGTCCCCTCCTTCATGTCACGGCAGCCTTCGTCTCCAACTATCTCCCAAAGCGCCATCAGATTCATTTTTATAATTATATGAACATGACCATAAGTATAACCCTATATAAATTACATTTCTCTTCACAGTACATTTTCTTGTCCTGTTTGCAAGTCCCTAGTTCTGGTATAGCCAGCTGAAGCACAAATACTGACACATCTGATAGCACGGGGCATTAAAAATGGATACTTTTTTTTATTGTTACATTTAATCTGTCAAAATTACATTATTAAGCAAGTGTAACACATGACTGATTTCTAAATGCCCATCTAGTACATTGTTCTCACTATCTAATGCAGTTATTAACATAAACTAAAAATGGCCATTGTAACTTAGTTATGGAGCAATTAGCCATGGAGATATTCACGTGTTGCACCAATTTCATACCCATAGTACGTGGCTTTTTCAGAAGCTAATTCTAATTTAAGTCGTGACAAGATTGCACTGTCTTCAAGAACCATAATGAGAAGCAGTTCCTGTGCTCTACTCTTTTGTGTGCAGAAGTAACTAGAGAACGGCAGAGCTGATATAGATAACTAAGTATTCCCAGTAATTCAGAACCCCATTATTCAGGCTGTACCGTGAGTGTTCATTCAGCATCTCCTCTGTCCTAGCTTGCCCGTTTCCTGTGGTCTCTCTTCCATTTTCTGGGAAAGAAATTTTTATTCCAATTAAAGAACCACAACCACAGCAGTTGTTGCTTTGTGCACATTTTCACAGCAAATGATTTCTAGGATCAACATGTCATCTTAATATAACTATCCAGCAGAAAGTAAAACGCATTCGTGCTAGTTTTACATACTGCAGAAGTGATTAGGTCATATCTCAGATCATTACCTCAGAAATTATGCACTTCTAGTCAGAAAAACACTAACCTCTTTCAACAGGAATTCAGCTCAGAGGTAACAATGAGAAGTCTGAACCTCGTCTGAAGCTTTTCGTGCTTTGAGCCCCATGATTTAAACCTTGGTAGGTCTCATGCAGAAATACCAAGAAGGGAGAGGCAGAGATAATTAACTCAGCTTTGCAGTACTACCTCCAGCTTATTTGTTCTTCTTTCTCATTAAAAGACTCATCAGAATCCATAAATGGAAGTTGATCTGCGAATTAAATTGTTCCATGATAACAGGTAAGTATCTGCAAACAAAACTGAGTTTGATGTTAGTGCAGTCTCAGAGAATAAACTGCTTAGTGTGGACATGAAAACCCCACCAAGGTCAGTTCCTTTTTTTAACAGATGCAGTTATTCCTAAAACATGGGAATCAAAATTTGTCAGCCAGCCAGTCTGAGCTATTCTAAGAGAAGAGCTGCCCTCAGCCACAATTTTATCTTGTGCATTACACTTTTTTTAATGTTTTTTTTTCTTTTTTTAGTCTCTTTACAGATCTCCAGCCTCTAATTAGAGTTCCTTCTATCCCTTTACTGATAGAAAACCCAATTTCAAGTTCCCCTTCTCTATCCCTGCATCCTTATGCTGTTAATCACAGAACAACCTGTTCATAGTGAAATATTTCTATTTTTGAACTGGATCAGTGCACTGATACCATTTATCAGGCACACTCATAGTTTACGTGATCTTTCCAGAAGCAAACATGGATACTAGTTGTTGTCCTCAACACCAGAACTGTTTCAACAGCCTTCCACTTCATCACGATAAGGACAGCCTGTAAACTGCATGTGGACTCACCTTACACTGTGAATACCTCCAGCTCCACGCAGCAGGAACAAATAGAGCTTTGTATTTCCATTACATATCCTCAACCACTACTTTCAACAACAAGAAACAAGTTTAAGAAAGAGGTAATTTACTACATCACACAGAGCAATGAAGCTGGAACATGAGAGGGTCAGGCTTTCTCCTCCTGAGGACAGTCAGGCACTGCAACAGGTTACCCAAAGAGGTTCTGCAGTGTCCCTTCTACTTTTAGCACTTTTTTTTCGTAGCCCTCTGGAAGTCCCTTCCAACCTGAGTTATCCTACGATCTTATGATGCAACAAAACCAAGTGTATTTCTCTTTTTTATGGAATGTTTGCTCTCTATTCTTATACATTCAAAACAACTTTTTGTTCACTGATAGTCATCGATGCTTTGAGTCTGTTGACATAATTAAAACAAATATTTGCAGAAAACCAAATGTTTGGAATACAGCTTCTGGGTACAAATAAGTCATCTACAATAAGCAGGAAGAAAACAAGAAGCAGAGTCTGGACTACCAATGTACTCAGAGAAATATATTAGAAATCTAAATATCTACACCCAACTTGTCACACATCATTTACAGACTGGCAAGAACACCAGCAGTCTTTATTTTCCACCACAAAATTTTCTACATTGCTAGGGGGGGAAGAAAAAAAGAAATAAAGAAGAGAGGGGGAAGAGAGAAACATCCAGATAAATCTGGTGGAAATAAATGTGCAGACCTCATACTGAACTGAGTAATATTTTTTCTGTAAACAACAACAGTAAAAGTGAAGAAGAGAGCAAGAGAACAGGTGCTTTTTCATTATTTTTTGGACTGAAGCAGTTAAGAGAGGGAAGACAGGTCTTTACTCAATGTTTCTTCTCTCTCTCAATTGCAAGTGGAATTAATGAATGCCAATCCTCCCAGCAGCCTCCTATTTACACTCCTCAACACCCTACTCAGAGTTTCAAGGCCTTTCTACAGGCTGGTATGCTGCCCTTGCCATTTTCAGGGCAGGTTCTGCAAGAAACCATTGCTTACTCAGCTGAATAAAACCCTTTCCACATTCACCACCAGGACAGGGACAAATCTCAAACTATGGGACAAGCTATCTTGTAGAAGCAGCCCAAGTACATTTTTAGCAAAGCGAGGAACAGTGGCGTGACAAGCAGCAGACACAACATAACATGCATGCCAGGAAGAAAAAGAGCTAGTACTAAGCCTTACCTTAGATGCACCCTTCTGCTACTGGGTGCTTTGCAAACGTACTGGTTCCACTGCCTCAAGGTGGGAAGAGGCAAAAATGAATCTGCAATGCAGGCAAACAATGGTGGCACATCCTTGACATCCGAAGTCCTACACCAGGAGTTTACTTAGTTGCTTTTGGCACCCAGAACTTACTGTAGCTGGCCTAGAGCTAAACGCAGAGTGGGAACATTGCCTTGTTCCCTGATCGTTTTCTGTCCATTCTGTGATTAGGGTGAGGTATTCCCCTCATCCAGATCTCTGACTTAAAAAGGAAGGGGGGGAGGACGAGGAATCATATCAATCCTAGATTTTGAGAAGTCAAGCACATTTTTACAGCTAAGTCATGGATTCTGGACAGGAACTGTCTGAGGCTATGACAGCTCAAAAGAAACATCTTCATACAGGAGTTAGTGGAGACCCACTAACCTCTTCGTTTCACTAATATCACCACCTAAAGTGGCTGGCTGAGCATGCCCCAGATCCTCTTTAAAGACTGCTAGCCTCAGGCAAAATCCCATTTGTAGCTGCTTCTGCTTTTGCTGCATTCAGCCCTACACAGCTAAACTAGCACCAAAGTCTGAGAGGTCAAGAAAAAAAAAAATACCTAACTGTGCTGTTATTCTGGAAATACCCACCTCAAAAGTTGTTTCCTACATTTCTTTTAGAGAGTCTACTTTGCTCCAGGGCTGTAAGCAGTCACAGTGTCAGGCAGATACTCAAGGAAATACCAACCTGAAGGATCACATCAAGAAACTCCCACCAAGCCAAAAGGATGCTCAATAAATCACCATGGCTCAAAACACTTTGTGTGACTCAAAAATATTTTTTTTTAGTAGACTCAGTAATCTTGTATAGATTCAACATTCAGGATCCTGATATGGGACTCTGGTTTATCACATGGCAGACCATTTTAGCAAAACAGATGAAGAAATAATGACTAATTATGTGGCCAGTTTGTAAACAGATTCTAGTAACAACAGCACCAAAAAAGTTTTGCTGCAGCATATTTTACAACAGCTGTAAAAGAATAAACATATAGGCAGGAAAAGCATCTTACGTAGAAGCAGTACCGCTCACTAGACCAACTGGTATTCCTGGAAAAGCCAGACAACATTCCAGACATAAAAGCCCTCCTTCGTATCAGAAACAGCAGTTTCCAACATACACAGGAGTTTAGCAGAACTGATCAGAGTTTACGTGTAGATCAAGTAGGCCATCTTTTAAAGAAAGGATAATTTAAAACAAAAAAAAAATCCAAGCAAAAATATAACTTAAGACCACTGAAAACTTAGGTCTAATCATGCTGAATGAGTATTTCTTGAAGAGAAAAATACTACCAATAAATGTAAGGAAGTTCAGATGCAACCAACCAGGTTATCTTGTTTTTCAGCATAGGACATACAAAGGAAAACATGTTCTCAGCAGTGAGCACATTAGGCTTTCCTTTTGGTTTAAAAAATTTGATAGAAGTAGTAGTTCTAAAACCCTTTCAAAAATTCTATGTAAACAGATCCCCTTGCACAACCATTGCAGCTACAGGTAAACAGGAAACCCATTCTAATTTGGGCAAAACATCATTGACATTGTGTCTACTTCAAACAGGTAAATATACCCCCTTTTTAGTTTGCCATCAGAACAATACTGGTTTATGAGCTATGTCCAAGAGCATATATTGTCCCTCCAATTCTTCTTCCTTTTCTCCTTCTCATCTGCATAAACTGTGAGCAAACCTTCAGCTCTTAACAGACAAATGAACATTCTTTTGCAAAGGCATCAATGAGTTTGATACAAATAGAAAACCAGCTGATGCAAGCTAAACTAGTCATTGCTTGATTTGAGAGAATATGTTTACAAAACAGAAAGTAAGGTAGATGTAGATTTTTAGTTGCATTATATAAAAATTACGGTGACTCCTTTTACAACAACTCGGCTGCATTAGGGAAATATCAATACCTTTCTATCATTTTAATGATGTTGTGGGGTCAGTTGAAGTTAATGGAGTTGCACCATGGATTAATTCAGACCAATTAAGGCAGCAAATTAATTGAATGCTTCTCACTCTTGCACAACAAAAAAGAAAACCTTTGTGGAAGCTTCAACCGCTGTCTGCTCCGCCTCTCTGCCAGGAACTGTAGCCCCACAGCAGCGCTGGTGGAAGCAAACATGTGCACGTGCCTGAGCTACTGCTGAAGTGGCCAAGAGTTCATAGGATCCTAAGGTAATTCAGGTTGGAATGCAGCTCGGATCTCCTGTCACTGCAGGGGGACCAGCAACCTTGAACAGAAGGGTGCAACAGCATAGCAGTTAACAGAGGTAATAGCCTGAGCCATAATTACTAGATCCATCCGGGCCTGCCTGTTGACAACCCCAGAAGGGTCACAAAAATGATGCACCTAGATCCTGCTCTCCATTCTCTCAGAGAGCTGCCGTGTAACAGCACCCATTCTTTTCAGACCCTTTTACATTAGCTTTTACCCAGCTGAGCTAACTCTGATCTAATTCAAGTCAAGGAGACTTTTGACACTTAAATGCTGATGGACTTTTACCCTTCTACCCATAACAGCATCCAAGATTTCATACAACTCATTAGAGGCACTACCTTACTGCCCAGAACTTGGAGCACTGTGGGATGTATTCCTCTACAGTTTGCTTCTCCTTACACTTCGTATTTATCAAGAGATATAAAACATGATGACTGCAGTCCTGCAATGGCTACTTAAGACACCCTTCACACACTGATGCGACATGCACTGCCTCTGCACAAGCACAGACCCACCAATCTAAACACCACGATTTGCAGGATGTTTTCTTAATTCATATAACTTTTGGCTGATTTATATTTTCACATCTTTTAGCAAGACACAATTAAAGCCGTTCAGAGATACAAAGAAGCCACAAAGTGAATTCAGAATGTCAAAATGGGTAGAACTTTAAAAGACTGATTTTGAAAAGCTGCATCATACACTCAGCCTCCGTAACAGCAGCTTTTAATTGAAACGTTTCAAGTGGATTTTCACTGAATTCTAATTTTCATTCCCAAATGTTTATGATCCAGGATGTTCTGTGATTAGGTGGGGGTTTGCTTCTTTTTATTCTTCTCCTCCTCCTGATGGACACTGCCATAAGAACTACACTGAAATGCATTCCTCCTACTCTGGTAATAAGATACATATTTGATTTTAAATTATACAAGGCAACACTTTGTTGATGCTGTTACTTTTAGCAACACAAATCAGACCAGCTGGAGATGTTATTTCTACCCTGGAGAGTCTTGTGCAATGTTTTAAATTGTAAAGGGAAATACGTGATTCTAGCTTTTATGATAACACAACTCACAGTGACTTCTCCTGGTATTATTTTTCTGGGAATTGCTGCACACTGCAGACTAATGTAAACTTCTATGAGCACCTTGAGAGAAATATGCATTTAAAAGTTTATTTAGGCAAGGTAAAAGATAACATTGAGAAGAATACATTAGCATACGCTAAGCATAATAGAGCTACCATGGCTTGCTTCATTTTCCTCATGTATACATGAAGAATTGAGTTTAAAATTCCTACTTCCAACTGGATGCAAAGTCCTAATCTTTATATTCCAGTCAAGTCCAACAGACAGAAACACAAATTCCTTTGTCAGAATAACTGAAAACAGTTCTTCCTGTGGAAACATGAGTGACAACCTGAGTGACATAACTTTAACTGGTTTTTATAAAAGGTTTCCAAAAGTAGTTTAACAATATTGATCCTGAAAAATTAATTTCTCAAGTCAACAATGGAGTAAACATCATGAGGGCTTTCGTGGTTTTAGTCAGTATTAGTTCAGTTTAGATCCTGGGATAGATGCCACAAATTTAAAATGAGCAACTACAGTGAAGGTTGATAAGCCAGAAGGAATAACGCTGATGCTTTGCAGAATTCTTGTGTGCTGTGGGCAATTTTTTCAATCTAAATACCCTCTGTAATACCAGTACCCCCACCTTTCATTTTACATGAAAACATACCCCTCTCCTCAACAATTGTAGTTTGCAGACAATAACAATTACAGTAATTTCCAAATCCATGGGAAAAACAAATTGCCCCGTGCCCCCACACTCCAACATAGTGAACAGTTTTGAAAGGAAGAGAGCCAAGCTCCCTTCACACTAATACGGGTCAAACCCAGATCAGTACAGACTATCAGAGGGGGACAAGAGGAGTGATTTGGAAACAGCACTCAGCAGTAGTAACTGGTGGCTCAACACAGAAACATACCCTATCACATCCTCGTATTACAACTGAAAGTTCTTGCTATAATCTGTAATTTCACAAAGTCCAAGAGATTTGACCCAAAGTAACTTTTTAAAAAATCACTTTCAGCCTGTATTCCACCTGTAAAAAGACCATAATTAAAGCTCAAAAAAAGTTCTTGACAATTAGATTTCTAACAGGTTCTAAATCTTTTTTCCTCCCACATAACACATCTTTCTTTTTTAAAGGATGACAACTAATTTGAATAAACCACCTTAAACAAATGAAATTCAAAGTCAGTTGCATCTCATGATAGAAATAATACAAATTGCCCCTTTTCTACCTGCTCTTTTTGCTCCGGCAGTTTTATTTTCCAAACATTGAAAACAGACAGTTAAGATAAGTCTATCTTCTGGCACAGCAGGCACAAGCAATGTAAGAAGAGAGTAAGTAGCAAGCATTCATTCTGCAGTAGGAATTGGTACGAAGTGTATATGAAAATTATATCAATGAATTTTCTTCACTCAGGAAAAAAAAAACCAATCTAATTGTTCTGCAGAAATGGCAGGAAACTGCTGTAAAAGAAACATCTTTCTCTGGGGGCTACGGAAAGAAGTGGACTAGTGTACTATAGACTCTTGAATTTATCCCTGTATCTAATTTGAATGTTATGTATTTAAATATCAGATCTGTAAATAGAAATTAGACTTCTCCCCCCTTGCGTGTTCTTACTTCCACAGAAACATACATAGCTACTCCATAAAGAGAGTTAGAGCTAACGGCTTTGACAGAAAGTGAGGATTTTTTTTTTTTTCTTCACAAAATTGGAGAGATTCCTCACAAAAACATACAAACTTGATTTCCAGTTTGCTGGTTTTGCTACCAAGTCCAGTTCTAAGAAAAGTATGTTTTCATACATGGTGCCTCTATCCTGAAGTGCTGATTATTCATCCTATCTTTTCCCTTGAATAAAGTTCAGAACAAGCAACTATTAAGAATTCTTGTATTTAAACATTTGCACAAATAAAAATTACAATAGAAACATAGTAGGAGTAAAGTAGTATGGGACACAAACATGCTTGGTGTGTTTTGTCGCCCTTCTAACAGAAGAGGTGAAAAGGCCTATATCCTAAATTGCTTATAGTTTGTAGCCAAAGACTAAAGGCTAAAGTATCAGTTAAAAAGTAATTTTCCACACAGGAGACCGAGGAGGTCATAGAAGTTGTATTTGGCTGGTTTTGTTGTTGTTGTTTACTGTTTGGTCAGGGTTTTTAATATATGACACAGATTGTAATAAATTTTAATTAAGTGCTTCTTAAGCGCTCTTGCTGGAAAAAAGTCCCCATTCTGTAAGAATGTAACATACATAAGTGTTTAGTTGTTTTCCTGAGGGGAAGTCAAATCTGTAAATATAAACCAGTTTGTTGGATAGCTGCATTCTTGTGAGACACTGGCATACGGAGAAAGCTGACAGAAATTAGGAAAACTGTCCTATGCAAAGGATTCAATGGGGAAGAAGCACAAAGCATCTCTGTGGGAGCTGGGCAAGTGGGCAGACAAAGCTCAGAGTTTTAATAGGACGATAGAGATGATGTGCAAAAATATGACATGAAAAAAACCTAGATGGCAGAAAGAGAACTGTGCAAACATCCAAAGTCAGAAAGAAGCTTGAAAACAGTAACCTCTCTTTGCCCTGTTCTGCCTCTCTGCAGTTCAGGTCCTTAATTTATTCTAGTCTGACACATTTGTAACTTCAGTCTTCTTGAAGCAATCAAGAAGTCTATTGCTCAGAATGAGGATCAAACTGATTGTTAGAGCTAAATGGTGGTTTGTCAGCTTGCCAGAATGACTCTTTAAAAGAAATATATTATTAGAATTTTAGCGAGTCCATTAATGTCACAGTCGAAAGCAAGTACAATGGGCATTCATTTTCCTGTGTCAGTCTCAGGTACACATACGTACTCCTGGGACGAAGGATAAGCTACTGCTGTAACCACTCTATTTTACTTCTCTTGTCTTCCAAACTTCTACAGATGCACGCAAACTGTGCTAGTTCTTCCCTGTTTTGCAGTTATATACAGAAGCCTCAGCTAAGATTAGGGCCCTGGTGTGATGTACATCAGTAGCAAGACACAATCCTTGGCTCAGAGAGCTCACAGGTTAAATTACCCAAGACAGGCAAACGATAGGAGAAATAATGGAGAAAAACGGAGACAAAGTTACTTGCCCAAGGTCACAGAGCAGGCCAGGAACAGAACCCATATCTCCTCTTCCATTCCTAATAGGTCACATTTCCTCTCACCTTTGGCTGAACTTTCTTCTCTAATTCTTCTCAGTTATGAATAATTCATTCTCTATCTCTCAGGTCAAGATTGCTGTTCATGTACGATAACATTAACCAGATAAGAAGTCTTATTCTACCATATTAAAAATACTAAAAAGCACAGTAAGATGAAAACTTTTCACCCAAGAATACTGCTACTGTGGTTTCTTTATCCATATGCATTTAGAATTATTTCTTTTTTACTGTTAAGTGTAATTAATTTACTCTCTTTCTGCCTGCCCATGGCAAGAACTTAATTTCTGCAATCTATAGCTTGAAATGTAAAGAAATTCTGCATTCAGGTTAGCAGCAACATTTCTTTTGCCCCATAAGTATTTTGAGTTTGCAGAGTTTACTACAAAGCAAAGGTGGTAAAATTTAGTAGAGTAAAAGAGAACTGCAAATTCTGCTACTCATAGATTCTGCATCTGTTCACTACTTTTACATGTAAGACTGGTTCATGCATCCAAATGACTTGGAGCCTGAAAGAAATTCTAACTAGTGACTTGCTCTAGACAGACAAACAAAATTGTTGTCTTGACATTAACTAGACTAAGTGACTGCATTGAATAAAGTTCACTGACCTGATTTCTGAGAGCGCTAGATACAGCTCCTACTGACCATAACTGTGTTAATAAATTGACATTTTTCAAATTGAGGTTGTCCATTGCTCAATTACCCTAAATCAGTTTGTCAAAGACAGTGCCCTTTGGCTACCTTCTATTAGTTGTAGTATAACATCTGAAGCAGTTGTAAATAATGTGCCTTAAGCCTTTAGAAGTGCTGATCACATCATCTTCTGTCATTATCTTTGAACTCCACACCTAAATTCTGTACTTTTCTGGTTGTACGTTCTTAGTTTGAGGACTAGGAAAATCAACCATTAAAACAAATGGACACCATGCAATGATTACTGAGGAAATTAGAAGGATACATTACACACTGAGGGTGAATAAACCACAACAGTGGATTTCTTCCAGTTGTCCAAACTGCTGGTGCGTATCTCCCACAGCAGAATTGCAGCCCTCGGAATTTATAGGCAGAGTGGTGCCTCTTACCCAGCCATCAGTCTCCCATGAGACCTGCAGGATATTGGGATTCCTTCACTCAAGTGTCATGATGTATTGTTGGACTAGAGGATGGTCTGATTAAAGAAGATAATATATTAACTACTCTTTGTCTAACACTCATGTAAATTACATGACCTACTTTAGATCCTGAAATACACCATAGCAAGTATTTCTTAATAGCATACTTTATATAACAAAATTTCAGTGTAGCTTAAGGTTGCAGACCAGTAAAGAACAAATAGGTGGACTGCTGTAGCAACTGTATGGAACAGCTCCAATGAGCTCTAAATGAGAGCAGGCAAAATGCATCAAGGACATCTCTCAGGGAGAAGTTTGGATGCTGATGTCTGATTGCAATGTACCAACTTAAAGACTGCTCATCAGTCTTAGGACTCCATGGGTGGTGAAAGAGGAGACAACCAACAATTAAAGGGGTGTCAGTATGGCAGATGAGATGGCACAGCCCTGTTAGGTTGTGGTTGAGTATTGTGATGAGCTGGGTGGTAAATTCTTGGGTTCCAAAGAGCAGGCAGGTTTCCCTCACTAAAGCATAATTATTCTACCCAAACAATTTTGTTTACAAAACCCATATCAAAAAGCGAAAAGAAACACAGAAACAATGAGGCCATATACCAAAGAATCACGATCTTCAAGCTGAACAGTGACTTTATTCAGCAATGTTATAAATTGGCTTGCACACGAGTGCAGAATTGGACACAATTACTTTCAGAGACACTTTAGAGTCTACGTCATTCCATGGTTCTATAAGCCGCATATTTGGCCCCTCATTTCAAAGTTTGCCCTGGTCTCATCCAGGCTCACATACCATTTATCTTGAACAGAAAAGGAATGGAAAAAGGTTTTAAACAGAGAACTCCCACTATTTACTCATGTTCAGATGAAGTGAATTTCAGCATAGTAAGTAGAAGTAGAACGTAATAGAATTTTAAAAATCTATTTGTAGAAAGTTTCTTGTCATCTTTTTTAAAAAATAATTTCAGAAAGTGGTAGTGGCTGTTTCCATTCCAAGCAAATACATGCCCAAAACCTCAGTATTAGAAGCACTAAAGAGAGGGTGGGGGGAAGGCATGTGGTTAACTTAGTCAATCACTGTTCACACATATTGGATTTAGAATTAAAAAAAAAAATCCATGCAGCCTTAATTACTTATCCTTAATCTAAAGGCCTCGCATTTTCTACCGTTCCCATTTAATTTGAAACTTAAATACTTTATTTCTGCAATAGTTTTCCCTGTTGCATTGTCTTTTGAATTCCAATAGCAGCGCGAGCAGACAGTAAATTAGTCTGTAGTCATTAAAAAGACAGGCTGAAAGATGGACTAGCAATAAAATCAAAATATAGAACCATATTACTATAATAAGAGAAGTACTTGAGCTGTCTAATCCTATATATAATTGACCTGCTAATGCCAGTTTAAGCTTATAGAATCTCATGTGCCCGATGTTAACGTTATAGAACAAGAAACACATCAGGAATTAGATAATAAAGAATAGGTGCTACATGTGACTTTTAACCTTGTAGCAGATAAAGGTTGTGCAAAAAAACTTCCCACGGGTAGAAACTGAGTGTTACGCACTGTACTGCAACTTGTCCCTCAGCACTTGCAGCACTGTGCTGCACCAGGATGCACGGTAGGTTGTGCAGCAGCCCTTTACTGGGAGCTGTTTCTTAAGTTTTCAGTGAAGTTTAACAAAAGTATCCTAAGCAAAATAGATCCTCTCCACCTAGAGGAGGAGAAGGAGATCTCCCCGAACGTCCCCTACCAGTACTGGACGTTGGCCTGAGTGGTCTAAGTCACCAGCAACACTTCTGGCAAATTAACTACTTTGCAACACACAGCAGGGAAGAGAAACAACCATCACACACAGAAAGGACTACTTAACTATGAGCATATGCTAAATTTCTTACTGACAGATGTTCACATCACTTTTCTGGCAAAGTACTATTCATGTACTTGAAAAGAACAGGATTCACCTTCCATTTTACTTGACACAAATGCACAGTGACATTGTATCTTTACATTCCTTAAAAATTTCAGGAGGAAACAAATGGGAAATGGATCCAAGGTGAAACAGACCTGGGAGCCTCCAAAATGCAAAGTTTCCTGAAAGCATGTTAAAAAGCATCCCAACTCTCTTTCCACTAATTTAATTCATGCCAGCCAAGAAGATTCAAGACTTCTGTTAGCCTAAGTATCTTCAAAATCTGCCTGCCTCTTTACATAGTCAGTTACTTTTTTCTATGATTCTCTCATTATTTTTTGATCCAAGTAGTGCTTACACTCATAAAAACTCACTACAATTAACACACTGATAAATGTAAGAAGTTATGCTGCTATTCCAGAGACATACATAAAACAATTTCCTACCTGTAAAAAATACAAAATCATTTATTGAGGCAGGAAGAGACTGATTTTACACTGTTCAGTAAGGGCATTCACCAAAAAAAGTCACATTCATGCCTATCACCAATCCCATTCAAAACTAAGTACTCCATTCCAGGCGCAACAGCACTAGTACCCTTTAACATTAGGACATTTGGTTCTGTGACACAGACACTAGAAAACCCCACACACCAAATCTGAATCACTTTGAAAACAGACTAAAGCTAATTTGTTTCCAGAAACCTCAACTTTTTAATATTTTTTCCAGCCTATTAAGTAGTTTACACAAATAAACTACAATCTAGTTAAATCTTCATAAACAAAGTATTAAAGGTTGCCAATATAATTAATGCCAACCAGGATATGTTTACAGAAAATGTATCTCAACTGACTTGATGAGATTAAAAGTTTGTAGTAAAAAGAAAATTACTTGATGTAGTTAGAATTTCACATGGATAAATTAGACCTGGTACTTCTTCCTGAAATAATGACTGAGAACCTATAATGAAGCAAAGTCAATACATGTCATGTGCTAATCAAATTAAAAGCTGATTAACTGACAAATCTCAGTTGTAAGTCTAAGCAGAAAATCTTCATCAGGGGAGCAGAGTTTTTAATGGGTTCCTGCAGGCTTTTGATAATTTTTTTTTTATTTTTTTTTATTTTTTTTTTACAATTAGCCACCTGATGGGAAAAGCTAACTAGTAAAATCTGAAGATGAGGAAACAGTAAGCAAGAAGCAGAGTGTGTCACGGATGCACAAGGACAAATACCAGTGGAATCCAGTGCAATACGCACTTTAGCAATGCTAAGTGTAAACAAAGGCAAACATTTTGGCACACAGAATGCAGGGAGGAAGATGCTTTCTGAATTACTGCATCACAGGACAGTAGTGGGAGCTCTGACGTGTTTGGAATCATAGAATCCTAGGTTAGGTCTTGCTTGTTTGCTATATTTTGCCTTCTTAGAGAAGACTGACTTCAGTTCTTTAACACATTTAATTTTAAGTGATTAGTATATACGTATGTGAGTGCACACGCACCTAAATGCACATACATGCGTATAGAAAAGGATGTTCTTCCTTGGGGTAACAAATATGCAAGGGGAAAGCACGCTCTTTACACAATAGGATTAACATGTTGCCATTTTTTATGGATTTATTTTTGTATGGATCCAAGTTCCTCACCTTAGTGAGGAATGAAATGAAACACCCCTGTGTGGTGACACTCTAACCAATGTGCAGGAATCAGTGACAACCATCAATTCCTTCTCTTCAACAAGGATGCTCCTGAGGGCTGGAAACTGTATTTACAAAACAATACAACATAAAATCAGTTGAAGATAACTAAAAACCCCTATAGGTCAAAATTCTGTTACTTTATTCTCAAGATATTACTGTAATTCCAATGTTGTTCTTCTCTTTTAATATTACACTTTTCTTTAAAATACCTAGTTTGAAGAGGCCCACGGTCAACATTTTAAGCATTTCCAAAAAAGCCATTTACAACACTGACTAACAAGTACCAAGCAAAGCCACCACCTATGTGCAACTTTGAGACCAACTGCCAGCAGAACGATTAGACTGAATAAGAAGGCATATAAATGTGCACTGATTTCCCTCATCAGGTTCAGAAACAATGCAGGCAAATTGTTCTTCACATCCTTTGTTTTCAGCATCATATCAATTATTTTTAAATTCCAGTCATATCATGCTAGATAGGATATAAAACATGCTAACAGAGAAAGTACTGAATTTGTAGAACTAAAAATTAATTTTCCCTTATGATAGTCAATACTCTGGCATAAGAACTGTTCTGAAAGGTAATGATTGTCCTTCTTCAAACAGGACAGTTACATAAATAATAAATCATATTATAATATCAGCCTTTAGAGCACAAACTACTATTTCCCTCACAAGCACAGTTCCAAGGAATTAGTTTAATCAGCTGTATAGGTAAAATAAATAAATAGGGATGAGGAGGGGAGTATCTCAGAAGTTAATTAGGAGTATAAAGTTAATTTTCAGAAGTGAAATGTAGTACAATTTAGTGTTGATATAACCCCAGTCTCCATACTAACTGCTATGAAAAAAGCAGACTCTCACTCTCAACCTCTGCCCTCAACCACTTGTTTTACAGCCCTCTCCCTGCTTTGGGCCTAGCGAGCATGCCGAGCTGACACAAAAAGCAAACTCAAAGCCACCCCTATCATCTTTCTAAGGGCACCCTTAGATGACCCTTAGTCATATTTCTCAAGTTTAGGGGCCCAAAGACACATATATGTGTAACCACCTTTTCAAATCCAGCCCTTATCAAAAATCTACAATGTTCAAATGAATGATGGGATTCAAGCTTAACATTAAACAGTACATATGCCTCACAGATGACTACAGCTATTAGTGTTCATATCTAATATTCCAGCATCTCCTGTGGTAAATTATTCCCTGTAACTGAGAAGTAATTATCACAAAGTTATTGGGTTATCAGACTTCTAATGATGTTATAATTGCTTTCATTATACAATTGATTTGTCACAAATGCTCATATTACAAATATTATTGACCTCCTGCCACTCCTACAATGTAATTAAAGTTGCAGTTCAGCTGAACACATTGCCCTCCTGAGCTGCTGAAGACTCATCACAGAAGCCACAAAGTATCTGCAGAGTCACTTTTTGACTCAGCACCAGTATGAGACCCAGGGCAGATGTTTTGCCACCTAGTCTCTGAAATCTTACTTTCCCAATACTTTGCCTTGCTGTTTCAATACCCTACTCTGTTTCTTTATTTAGCCACGCTTCATTTATGCCAAGTACATCATCTTTCTCTTCAAGTACAAAACGTTTTTCCTATTCTGCAGTTTTGCTTTGTATGCTTGCTACACTTGCACCAAAACCAAATTAGTTTCTGCTTTTCTCTGCTTGGTATTTTTCTTCTTGATGAAGTAACAGCCCAATTAATTAACTTTCTAATTTATTTTTTTTTCCTGATTGTTCAACTTCTGTTTCTTAGCACAATTATTTTTCCCATTCATTTCTCTCTGGAGATTTTGCTGAATCTACCCAAAAGTTCAGAAGAACAGACCGAAGGAAGCGCAAGTGTACCATCAGTCTTATTTTAGCAGCCTTCCCAATCCAAACCTACTAAGCTAGGTAGATTTAGTACAGCATTCTCTTCTTCAACAAGCTGTCGTTTTGAAATAACATGAGAGCTTTGTGAGTAACCTTTTGAAAATGAGGGCCCTAAAGTCTAGTATTGTTAATGCATTTATTCAAAGTTGCTACTTCCACGCAAAGGTACCCAAGACCCATCTTATCTTTGTTTTTCTCATCTCACAATTGCTTTGAAGTTTAACTGATTGAGGCTAAAAGTGCCTGCTAGCAACAGGGGGTTAATCTAGTTTGCATATTGACTTCTGAAAGTCTGTGAGGCCATTAAACTATCCATCTGCCTACACATCTCCTGCGTCTCAGAGACGACCCCATTTTAAAAGCCATAGAGGATTAAAAACACAGGATGGGGGAAATTTTTTCTTCCCCCCTAATGTTTAACTTTATTCTATCTTCTAGGACTGATCCAGTATGATTAAGCATTAGAGAACTAGGGAAGAATAGTACTATAAAAAAAGATGTCCAAAATAGCAGAAATTCCACAGTGTGATTGTTAAAGTATATCTTTAAATTAGTAAAAAGGGAATATAATCCCAAGAACAAATAATGCTGAAAAAACCAACTCCAAAATACACAAACCATTAAAAAATGACAAAGGAAAATCTTGGTCAAAAAGACTAAAAAGTAATAAATATTTGGGGTTTTTTCCTGGAATTTAAATTACTGCATTACCAAATGAGAAGACAAAAAAAAAATTTATGTAACAAACATATATTGAAGAAAGGATGAATGAATCATCATTGTCAGAATGAGAAACAGATATCCAGTAAGCCTTCTAAGCTGTCTTCATATTTAGACATAATCCTTGCCTGTGAAGAAGTCTGAAATGCTGTATCACAAGTAGAATACACCCGATACGCAGAAAATATTCCAGGAGTAGAATAACAGCACCTGACTTGCACTGCAGTTACACGGGTGTAGATCAGGAGTGACTTCAGCGAAGTCAAGGGAATGAGAACAAATCTGGCCCATCATTCAGTAGCCAAAAGTATTTATAATCTATTTTCCGATAGGCAACAAGAACATTAAGCAGTAACCATGCAGATGCATTTTAAAAGGCAAATTTCAGAATCCATATTGTAGTTTTCTAATGCCCTGCACCTATGTCATTATTTAAATCTTTCCAAAGATATCCATAAATTATGAATACTACATTCTAAGAACATATAACCAGCTGTGTGACAGTTTAAATCAGTAGATGATATCTGTAAATAGGTGAGAATCAGTTCTCATTTATCCTGCAGACCACTCTCGTTTTGATCACAAAAGTGACAGAAACAGTAGGACAAAGACTCTTCTGAAGTGAGAGTTAAAATTTCTACCTTAAAACTCAATTTTATTAGCAAGGACAACTGTATCTCGCAAAACAGTGCTCATCTGCTCATGAGAGCCAGCCATGTCAGAACATATATAGCAGCCCTATCAACTTGGAGAGAACAGGAAATATCTTCTATAGCGCAAGGCTTTTGTAGAATACCTTCAAAACAGACCCAAGTGCTATGCAACTTGAGCTACAAAAGTCAGAATAACTAACACAAGTTTTGGGCGTAGGAGAGGCTGGCTAGAAAATTTTCACATAAATAAAGGCTGTGTCACATAGATCTTTCTAACTGCTACTGTGATGCCAGTTGCTTAGCAATGTCCTCTGACAAAAAGTTATCTTTTGTTCATGACAAGTTCACTTACAAAGATAGTGATACTTGTACTCAGACTTTAAAGATGCTTAGCAGGACAGCTAAGCTAATCTTAAGAGCTGACTGCATTCCAAGGCATCAGTCTTACTGCTTGCCTCTCTCCAACTTGCTCCATGCCTGCTTATGCAGTCCTGTCTCCTTACACACCTCCGTCTAGCCTCTTGCTTGACTGCACCACATGCAGCTTCAACTCTGTAAGAGAGCAGAAAACTACTCACACTTTGCACCGTGTTAGCTTCCTGCAGGCTGAGGGGTCAGAGGAACAGAACCAGAGCCACATGCAGGCAGAAGCATGGAAGCAGTAAGATTGCAACTTTTAGTTGCCACAAGCTGTTAGATCAGTTTAGACCCTCTCATCTAACTTCAGCCATAAGGAAGAGTGACTGGAGATTCAACTTTATTTTCTATTTAAAGAAAAAAATGTTTTGTTGTTACAATAATGTAGGAGAAAGGCAGTACTGCCAGGCTACCGATGTCTAAGAGCTCTTCACAGGAAATTTACTCTTCAGAGGAATGTTCTCACTCTCCAGAACAAGTGATCTCTAGCAGGCTGATGATGCTGCATGCAGGGAGGTGGAAGAGTCCAGGCAGAGCCAAAGAAACCCATCGAGCATTTTTTTCCAGTATGGAGGCACAATTTTAACAAAAGAATCTTCTTTTCATATGCTCCCCGGCATATCAGTGTTCTGCCCACGACTGCCCAAATAAATTTGAATCCCATTTCTGAGGCATTAAATCTCTCCAGCGTGCTCCATTTGGAAGCAGTTTAGGGAACATTGGCTTAAAATAAGATGCAAAACCAAAGTTACAACAGCAGGACTGAAAAGAGAGACCTAGTTTAAAAATATCCAGAGGAAGTTTCTTTCAGAGGATTCATCATTGATGTAGCAAGGCACGATCTGGTGGTACAAATGGCCATTTATAAGTTTTTAAGAAAATGCAAAGCACAATCCTCATTAAAGTTATGTTATTAATTTCTTTCTTCTTTCTAGAATCTTGAAACAATATTTCTACCTTTGAAACTCAGCTGAACAAATATAAAGATACACCAATCTTAAACTGTCACAGGCACAGGAATTTCCCCCACCCCCAGACCCTCACTTAAACAATTGAAACAATTGCAATCAGTGTAACAGTCATTCTGAATTATAGATACCAAGGTTTGAAACTAACCCGTTATCATTAGATACACCTTCCTCTGTTCTCATCAATTCTCCATTAGTAAAAAAATCAGTTATCTGTTTAATTAACCATGATATTTAAAAAAAAAAAAGAAAAAATATAGAAGATTATGCTACTGCTGTTATTTTCTTGCTATTCTGAGTTTAAACTTCATGAACATCTTTTGGGAATGTAGTTCTTTATCCCATGGAAAATGATGCAATTAACTTTCACCAGCACGATTAAGTAATTCTTAGTTACAGGATCACATCACCTCTGTAAATTTTTCACACCTCATTCACACACATGTACCCGTTTCTATTTCCACACATAATACTAATGACCACTATAAAAATATAGTGGATACTGTAGATCAATCATTGCAAAGAGGATGTATAGAGAAACTGACTGAGGATTATTGATTTTTATCAAATGTAATTAATCACTCTGCCAAGTACATTTCCTTATTCCTGTGCTAAATTCAGCCTCAATTGGCAATAACTGCTCTTGACCAGACTCCCATCAACCTCTCTGGTATGTGCCACTGGGCCATCCATCAAAATGATAGGCACCATGTATAATGTAAAGATATAGAAGAAATTTTGTGTTGGAATACATGCCTCATGCAAATCAATCCCCTAAAAAAGAACAATGCAGCAAACTACAATAATGACAGCAGAAACTGTAATCTACAGAGTTTACATGTGATTTCCCATGACATTTTAAGACAGGTTCTGTAAAGTTCAACAAAGGACTGCAATCATTATTAGCAGCCCA
Source organism: Gorsachius magnificus (assembly GCA_034008185.1). Lineage (NCBI taxonomy): Eukaryota > Metazoa > Chordata > Aves > Pelecaniformes > Ardeidae > Gorsachius > Gorsachius magnificus. The sequence goes on along the minus strand of CM067089.1, from coordinate 34,870,260 downwards.
ATGATACCATACTGGAAGGTGTTAATAGCTGCCCATCAAGGGAGCCCAGGATCCAAAGGCAACCCTAAAGCTTCAGTAAAGCCCGTGGTTGTGCCAATTACACTTCTTTTGCCTCATCAAGAAAAGCACAAAGTCCCTCAGCGCAGCAGCAGAGGATGCAGACAGCTGGGGCAGAAGTGAATCTCTGCAAACACAACACAAGGGGTATTTGTTGGATGCAGCGTGCTGTCCATGTTAAGAATACGGTCATTACAAAAAAAAAAACACTATTAGATTTTTATAGCACACAGCTGAGAGGCCTAGAAGTTTTGAGCAAGAAAACTGTTGGTGATCATTTCAGGAAAACGTCTCGCTTTCTACTTTCCCCCCTTTGTGCATGCATGAATTATGCTAGGGTGCAAACTGCATCCTAGGTGAAAACTGCATCCTGGGGTGCATCAAACACAGCATAGCCAGCCGGTCAAAAGCAGCGATTACCCTGCTGTATTCAGTCTTGGTGCTGCCTCACCTGAATTACTGTGTGCAGTTCTGGGCACCACAATTTAAGAAGGATGTGAAGGTCCTTGAAAGCCTCCAGAGGAGGGCAACAAAGCTGGAAGGCATGTCCTATGAGGAGCAGCTGGACTTAGTGCTTGTCTAGTTTGGAGAAAAGGAGGCTGACCTCATTGCTCCCTGCAGGTTACCAAGGAGGGGACATGGAAACGGAGATACTGAGCTCTTCTCCCTGGTGTCCAGTGATCGGACACATGGGAATGGATCAAAGCTGTGCCAAGGGAGGTTTAGATTGGACATTAGGAAGCGTTTCTTTACCAAGAAGGTGGTCAAACACCACAACAGGCTTCCTAGAGAGGTGGTCAATACCCCAAGCCAGTGAGCATTTAAGAGGCATTTGGACAATGCCCTTAATAACGTGCTTTAACTTTTGGTCAGCCCTGAAGTGGTCAAGCAATTGGACTAGATGGTTGTAGGTCCCTTCCAACTGAAATAGTCTATTCTATTCAGGCAGATCACAGCTTCAATCCATCAACAAAAAAATAAAATCAGAGAAACCAGAGTCACCAGCAGCCTCTTAACAGAGGTCACAATATCCTGGCAGAGTAGGCAAAGTCTCTGAGGTTTATAATACTAAATATTATTTCTGCCGCCTAATCTAGATACCGGCTCTATTTCTGAAGTCCTGACATTTGACAGTTCCATTTTAAGTTAAATAAATATCTATTCAAAGTGTAATAAAGTCTTCCCTTGATCACCAGGAAAGCATGACATATTAGCAGCACGGTAGCACAGAACAAAAAGGGGTATCAGGAAGTTTCCTGATACAGCATAGAACCAAGCCCATGCATTTAAAAGGCAAAACATGAAAGAAGGGGAAAGTTACTACTGGCTCATTGAAATAACTTACCCAGCCCTCGTACCAGACAGAAATGGGAAAATTCCTCCTGAAACTAGCTCAGCCAAGCTGACTCCAAAACAAAGTTTCTCTGGGAAAGCTCATATGCGCAACCCAGCTACCTACTTTGAAGAATTATAATCACCTCCAGGTAAGAAAGTCTTCAAGGCCCTCTCAGGGCTTTACATCCTTCAAAATCCTCAGAAACTTCCTAAAGGCAGTTGGGTGTTTTGTTATATAGGATTTTGTATGTTGTTTTATTGTTATAGATGCTACTGAAAACATTTCAAAACAGAAGATTTCTATGCTTTAAAATAGTTTTAAAAGCACTGAAGTGCTGCTAAAGCAATAGCAAGTTATCAGACCTGGATTTTACACGCTAAGTTTCAACTGGACCTTGAATTGATTTAAGAAAAAGTCTCTTAGTTCGAAAAAAGAAAATAGAAAAAAGCTAAAATTTTTTGCTTTGTGGAAAGACTGCTGACCTGTAGAATAGCTACTTCGTGCTTTACCACCCCCACCCCCCACCCCGCTTTGTCTTTGTGCAAGATCTGCTCTCTGGTGTATCCCCCTACCCTCACAGCAATATGTGCTAAAGACCCTCTCCAACACATCACAAGCACCAAGGAAGGAACCCCTACCCACCTAGCAGAAGGACAGGAGGAAATTAAAACTAGTTTCTATGAAGTCATGCATTGAGCTGACTATCATCTTGAAATATTTTGACTTTATTTCAAACATAGGGAGAAAAAAAAAATTCTGCAGACAGGTTTACTTTATGAGAAAAAGATCTTTTAACAGAACAATTTACCTTTGAAAAGATGTTTCAAAAGTAATTTTTTCTCCCAGACTGTAATTTACAGACTACCAGGTTTGGTCATGATAGACAAAAACATTTGTGGTGATGAATCAACACCAAAGACACATTGACCAAACAAGGTTTTCCTTACTTCCTTTCCAGATGCTTCCAGAGGTGAAGGCACGAGGGAAGTTATCACCACACTGTAGAAGACTAATTTCCACTGGTTTTGTTTTCCTGCTTTTCTTCATACATGTGTTTCTCTGTGTAAGCCCCCATAGGAAGGTGCCCCATGACTGGTTATACAGAGCATTACTGCAAATTCAAAGGAGTTTTCACTCAGTCCAAGATTAAGAAGCTGCTCAAATCACTATGAAGAAACACACAGTGCTGGATTTCTACTGCATAACACTGCCTTTGCCCAAACTAGCACATTGCTTTTAGATCACCAAGTGCTAACTCCAGTATCTCTAAATAATTAGTTTGTGCTAACCAAAAAAAACCTTAACTTTTTTTCCCATAAAATACTTTGGGTTTGGCACTCATCTTCTTGGAAAATCTGAAGTGTCATACCTAGATGAAACACTATAGCCCAGGAGCAGAGCTGTGGGGGCCAGTCCCTCAAAGCCTGTAGAACTCAGCTATTGATGGAGACTGGAGACTCACAAGAACCACAAATTTCATGGCTCTCCAAACACAAAATTTATTACTGAATCAGAACTTTTTCAAAATTGCGGTACCATGAAGGAGAAAAAGCAAGCTGGAAGAAAAAAAATAATGCTGCAACTATCTCTGGAAAGAAAATAAAGCAAGCCAGAGAACCTGGGGTTCTCTAACAATTTTATGGGGATGTGTCAGAAGAAAACTCACCAAAAGGCAAAGAAAATCGGGTCCTCTGGTCTTAGTCTAATCTGACTAATGCTCAAAAATTATCCTTTTTTATATACAGTACATTGCAATCTTCAAAAATCAGTGTTTGGTTGACTGCATTCTTTGATGCTGGAACTGTGCACCATCTCTACAGACTGGCATTGTGAAGACTTTTCACAGGATCCAATATGAAGCACCTCTGGATTCATTTTACTGACAAAGGATGCTGCTGGGCTGAATGCAACGAAGAGGGACAAAATGAAACATTCATGGCAGAAAGTGGTTCTAAGAGGACGACTTAATAGATTTAAAACTAATACCAACATCCCAAAGTTGGAGGTACAAATTGGTGACAATATGAAGGTGAATTGCTGGGCCAAAGCAGAATTAAGTGCTGGTCAGTACATAACTGAACATGATATACTGCAATAAAAGAAATACTGAGTAATAAAGATGGGCCGTTCAGTCCCTAGCATAGTTTTGTAAAAAGTTTATCATCCTGAGCACACAGTTGGAACTCAGTATAACTTCTTCCCTTTCTATATACAATGATGTAGATTTTTTTTAAGTGAAAATCAGCACTTAAGTTTGTGTTCAAAAAAACAACAAAAGTGTTGTTGGCACAAACACAGAAGATTGCATCCTGTACTAACAGATACAGTTTGGTAAGGGGTATTTTGCTAAAGAAAGTGCTAGGTTAACGAGATCATTAATGAGAAGTAGTATACTGATTCACTTTTTGACCTCTAAGAGGAGACTGGCCAGGTACCCAAGCATACTTGAAATGGAAAGGAAGAGGGAACAAAAATTTTGTAAGGCTAATATTACATTGATGCCCTTTCAAAAGCATTTAGTACAGTTTTTATCTCAGGAAACAAATATATTTATAAATAGATGTTTTGCATACACAGTAAAGTGAGCTTACAATCCTAGCTTATTTTACTTTTGCAAGGAAACATGATCAGCATCATAAGAAAGCGTAATATTTTACCAGTTACAACTTACATGAAGTCTGACTGCTTGACTCGATGCTATAGCTCCTACACTCTTTTCACACTTATTAGATATCTGTTACGACACTCACAAGACCTGCAACTGGTGGTTTCCTGATTTTTAATAAGTTAACCATGTCATTTTATTCAGTACTTTTTCCCTATTGCGTGCTTTCTGTGACACATATCACATCAATTATTTTTAAGACTACATGTTAAATGTCAAAACAAAGCAAAACCCATTATGTATTTGTCATTATAAGATACCTTATTTAATAATAAAAATATTTTTATTGCATGCCACCCTGTAAGATCAACTATTACTCTCTGAATTTCATTAAAGTGTAGGTATGTGAACAGAATATTTTTTAAAATTAATATTCAAATTTGACTGTCATGCAGCTCTTGCGATAGTCAATGCTCCTAACTGACCAATACAATTATGAAAGAGGGAATGTTTGCTTTTCTTGATCAATACTAGAAATATTGGTGGTTATGACCTAAAGATGACTGAAGTAAATGGAAGCTTTCTACTTATTTCTTTCATTCTCATTCAAACTAATCATATTACTTGTTTTCTGCATAGGTAACTCAGTTAAGAAAAAAAAAAAGCAGAAACAAGAATGATGCAGAAGACAACAGAAATAGGATTAATTGAACAGCTTCAAGAGCATGTCAAAAAGCTCCTTCAAAAAAGATTTAATCTCCATCTGCATAGAAGCAGAGTATCTTAGCACCAAATGCTGGAACATAGGTGCAATTCCATTTCAACCCCAGGTCAAAAGGAGGAGCTGGCAAACACACCCGTGAAAGGGCTCCAGGCCCTCTGCATTACTTTACATCACTCTTTCCATGGAGACTAATACTCACTCACATATCAGGAGAGATCATATTTATTTACTACCCTAAACTGAACTTCATGTCAATAAAGACAGAGTATTCACATTACATACAGTCACATTCCAAATTTAGTTTAGGTTTTGGGGTTTGGGTTGTTTTGGTTTTTTTGGTTTTTTTGTTTTGCAGGGTGGGGAATATACCTTATTGGTTAATGTCGCAGATCCAAGAGAATGAGAGCGCGAGTTTGGAGCTCCTCCAAAAGGGTGGCAGAATGCAGAAAGAGGATTCTGCAGATTCAGGGCTGGCAAGATAGGCTGGATTGTACCCCACAGAATAGTTTACCATTGCTCACTATTTCCAAAAAAAGAGAAAAAAATTTGACCTTTTGCTGACAAAATGAACCATAACTGGGGGGGGGGGGGGAACCCAAACAACCGAGCCAAATAAAAAAATCCTTTGTGCACTGACCCCTAGAAATTTATCATTTCAGGTATAACAAACTGATACTTGATGATAAAACTTGCTCCGAAGCCCTTTTTATAGTTGCTGGTTGCAAAATTATAAAACTGAAATAGATGACCTCTAAGATCATGCTCTGTAAATAATAAGAGACAGATTGGGGGGGCAATCAATTTAATAAAATTCTTTTCACCAATGTAATTAAAGCAATACCATTTTATGCAAGCTGTACTAAGTTATCAAGGTACACTACTCTTAACAACACTAAGTCATTAAGTACATCCTCCAATTTAAAGAAAGCTTGGAAGGTAACATGGGAAGTCACCTGTACCTCTGTCACAATAAACATGAAATTTGCTTTAGCACCAGATGGAAGAAAGACCACAGAAGTAGTCAGTTTGCCCCGTAATTTGAAGCTGGCAATTCGCCAGGCAGAAGTGAAAGCAAGTGGTAAGCCAGTTTCTCCAGACCACCCATCCTCTTTAGAGCCACATCTCTCCAGCAGTTTTAACCTTCCCTAGTGCACCTACCACCACCAGAGAAAAGTATTGCTGCACAGGGGCAGGCATCCAGCTCCTTGAAAATTGAGAGCACTTCCATCAGACACATAATAGCCAAACATCCCCCTATTACCTGAGCCAGCTCCAGCATGGGATGTGGCAAAATCCCAGGGACAGAAAAAGATAGTGTGAGATTTCAGATCAAGGTAGGACTCAGCTTCTCCAGAGGGAAACATGCAGGTATTCTTGTGTGCTCCACAGAAGCTGCAGAAAGGCCCCTGGCTGTCCTACTGAACCAGTTCCTCGTTCTCCCAGGTTAAGGGAAAGGATTCAGGGTTTAAGGGTTAAGGAACACTGGTAACAGACAGCAGTTGCCTTTGAAAGGTAGGGCCCAAGCTCCAGTGCCTGCCAGCAGCTAGAACAGACTAACAACAAGCCTCAGAAGCCTGTTGTTCCCTTTGGCTATGTAGAGGTGCACCAACTCAAAGGATGGCATGTCCTCTACATTTCTGCAGCAAGATCTTCTGCAATGAGAAGTATGAAAGGGCAGCTCACCTTACAAAAGAGAAACTGCAGTGTTGGGAGGCAGTGTTGCTTCATGCTTCTGCTGCTGAAATATCAGTGCTGGCAAAGCACATTTGTGAGGATGAATGGCTGAAGAAGTGTAATGGCAGGGACTTGTTCCAGTGCCAGCACTGGAATGCAGCCAGTACTGTCCTTGAAGCCTGTAAATGGTTCCAGGAATGACAAAAGCCAGCTGATGCTGCTCAGCCACAGAGAAAACCAAACTCCCAGTGTTTGCTGACAGCAGTCCAGAGCCATAGATGACTGCTTTGGCAAGAATGTCACTTACCTGACAACACCCCCTGGTGACCACAGATACTATGAGATCTTAACCACAGTCATAGGAAAGCTCAGGTACAGCACAGTTGCCAGAAGACAAGACAGTGGTCTCCTTGCCTGACTCAAAAGATTTGCACTAGAAGTTTCTGGGGCTACAAAAGACGAGACTGAATGGTCAAAACCGGACACATCACATCCTTGAAGGGACAGTTCTGGAGTCTGAGCTCTACATACACTTTATCCAAGATGTGAATGGTTTGCACATGCAGCATTTCTCTCATGGCCAGCGCATTACAGACTGTGGGAATGAAGATGACCGAGTGCAACCACCACAAGCGGCACACAACCACAAGGAAGCCTTGGGCCAAGGTAGATAAATAGCAAACAGCACAAAACATTTGCTACTCTACTGGAAAAGAGTTCAGAAGCAGAGTGCTCCATTTCAGATGGGCAGGAGAAAGGAACTGAAATTGCATCCACCACATCTCATCTTGCACGCATATATAGCGGGCAGAAAGAAGAAACAAAGACACACCAGGGGGGGAGGAATGGGGACTTCCTAGTCTGAAGTAATTAGGCACAAATATACTCATCATTAGAACAAACACGTGGACACAAAGAAAAAATGTACTCTTCAAAACAGCATGCAGGCACCATAAAATGGATTCAACACTCCAAAAGAATATTGCTCCAGCCCCCTGGTTAACAAATGTGGACTGCTGCTAAGATGTATCATTTAGCTCTCTTTGAGCTGTGCTACCTTGGGTGGTTAATTGGATAGTGCCACGGCATAATTGCATGCAACTGTTCAGTGCAAAATCCTCAGTTACTGGAATGAAAAAGTTTTAGAAAAAATAATGAAAAACTCTGATAATTGTTTTAAAATACGTTGACAAGATGCTTCTGCTTCCGCTCCACTGAGCAGACTACTACCTTTCTTGTCTGCTGTAAACTTATGCTACCCAGCATGTCAGTTTTGTGTGTGTGACAGCCAGTCTTTCCATCAACAGAAGACAACCGTAGCAATGCAGGGAGACAATACTTGATTCTAGTTGCTAAAGTTTCAAAGAATTTCTTTGTTGAGACTCAGTAACTGTTTCCTATATTTGTTATTAAAATAAATGTAGGTTTTTACGACCCACAATTGCCTACCCAATTTCAAATTTTAAACTGTAAATTACCCTAGTAGCTGCTACAGGCTTTTGAGGGATGGTTCCAGTGCACTGACACCTTACATGAAGAAAAACATTGAAAATACACATGTTAAGTAATTAATTGTTGAAGCGGATCTAAAGCTACAGAAGCTATATGCGTTGTTACATTGTAGAGATGAACCAGCAGTCGGAATTACTGTCACGGGGACCACATTTAAACAATTGTTCTTTGCTAGCCAGCAGTGAGGGAAGCACACCAGGACAGCAGCACTGCAGTCCAGCTGTCAGCTCTACCACCTGGATCTGTGCACACTCCTATTTTGAATTATGTTTCAGAAAGTCAAATATACAGAAAGCTGACAAAAAGATTGGAGCAACTGTATGACATACAACCTCTCCCTTACCAGAGTGCACAACCAGTTCACCTCAATCTATTAAATGCTTTTGATGCTGACATTTACGTCCCTGGACAATAAGACATTGTCTAAATGAATCACTAAGGCATCTGCTGGCTGGAGCCAAACCTGCCCCATTTATCGGTTCTAGGATTTTCAGATCATAAAAATCACCAAAGCTACACGTAGTAGCATTGAAGAAACAATTTATTTTTTAAAAAAAACTATATAATTACTCAAAACAAAGAGCAAGCATGCTGGCATTTGCTTTGGTGATGGACCCACCCTCCTGAACCTGTTTGGTAGAAAGATGGTATCTTTCTCTCAGAACCTTCCCACAGCTCTAACCCTGCTGTATTTCTTGTACACTTCTAAGGAACGGTGCCATCACTTTAACCTCCTCCGACTGAGGCAATGGTTTACAACACCCACCCATCACTTCCGATGCTGGAAAACAAAGTTTTGCAAAGATACAATACCTTCAAAACACCGCCTACCTGTAACGGCACAAGATGAGCACATGCACAGGCAAGAGCATATGTAACAAGAACAAAAAAAGTAAAAGCAGATCAACTTTATGGATTATCAGATCATTTTAAAGCCTACTGATACCAAAACTGTATTCTCACTAATTCTGAGATATATTTTGGCTTTCTTACTTGTTATGGAAATTCCATTCCTGCTAAGATGAGCGCGGTGCACTACAAATGAGATGGCACGCTAACAGATAACACTACCACGTGTGTGTGTGTCCCAAATAAAGATTTGGGCTTTTAACGCAGCGATTACAGGCCTTTCGCACCTCAGTTCCGCGCCTTCAGGCTCCGCCGTGCCCCGGCACAGACACCCCTCAGCTGAGGAGCAGGACCCCGCGCCAACAGACAGGGCCCGCAGCCAATGAGGCGCCTGGGCTCAGAGAAGCTTCTGGATCGTGGACCAATAGCGACCGCAGCTCAGGCCTGAGCCCAGCAATCCCTGGGCCCCGCCAGAGCCCACCCCCCCGGTCTCCTCAGAGCAGCGGGCCTGGGCTGGGAGCCTCTCCCCGGGGCTGGGACGCCGCCTGAGGGAACTTCCCGGGGCTGAGTGCCCTCACCTCCTTGCGGTGGGCGAGTCCTGCCGGATCTATCCCCGAGCGCATCCTCACCCCTTCCCCCCTCCCCTCTTACGGCTGCCCGGGAGAGGGAGAGCGTTTCCCCCCCTGTGAGTGACCGTGTGAGCGCGGTTTGGATCGGCATTCTTGGGCGTGCTGACGTCTGATAACGCTACCCCGACGGGCACCTCGAACCCGTTACGTGTAAGTGTTACGGGAGTCTTGATGGATTTGGGTTTACCCCTCTTTCTGATTGGCTTCTGCCATGTGGTTTTGGCTGTTTTGTGAAGTGAAGTTTGAGCTTGTCCTGTGTCTGGGTTAGTCTTAGCGTACCTCCGTGGCACACCCCGCGGCCTTCGCCAGTGTGACGCTGCTACAGCATAAAAAGCAGCAAAGCAGATGTAAACCAACAAGGAGGACTGCCATACAGAGAAGGAACTACATTTGCTAGAATTTAATTAAGTGCAAAGATAAGTTGATGATTTCTGGTGCAGCAAAAACTTTATTTTTTCCAAAAATATCATCTAATTTTATAGAGGAATAGCTGACAGCTACTTCTGTAATTAAAGCATATAGTTAGCTTTTAAGATATGGATGCTGTTATACTTAATTAGATATTCTGTATATGGTTTTTCTTCATCAACTAATTTATACACAAGATGAGGGCTGGTTTATTATGCTGTTACATATTTTATATATGTAAACCCACATTCGATCTGAAAAAAGACAATTTGCAGTTAAAACCAAGAAGAAAATTAATCTGATTAATTTCAAGTTATTTAAGTCACAATAAAAATGCAGCTAAAAAAAATTATCTCATGCCAAGATTATTGGCCAGCAGTGGTCCTGCTACAGCAATGGTGGTAAAATGTTCCAGCAGAGAACGACTGTAGTCATGGAGTATTGAGCTATTTTACCTCTTGTTTATCTGAGTTAATGTGATTTTTCTTTTTTTTTGTTGCTTATTCTATGCACAGTTAGTCTGGTTTACATTACTGGATTCTAGAGACAGTATAGCACATGTTAATGTGTGCTCTAGAAAAAAAAAAAAGTGTTTTTTCACGGCAGGGGGGACACAAAAACAACCAAACAAGACTGTGCGTTGGGTGAGGTGGACTGCTATAAACTACCTGACAGTACCCCACAGGAAGCTCCATAACCCACCCTTGGTTAGCACCACACACACACCCCCCCCAGGAAAATCCTCACTTTGCAACCCTTTTCTTAACAGGAAGGGGAGCTTCATTTTGGCTTGGCCCTGAAGATTCAACATGCCTGAGGAAAAGCAGCTATTAAATACCAAATGGTACAATACACCAAAGAAAGAGTGGTTTGCTGCTTAACATCGGTCCTCTTTTTCAGGTTTTCCCTTTGCTGGCTATTTTATTAAACAGGGCCTGTACTGGTTTCCTGCCAGACTCTTTTCCCTTAAAGATCTCCCTCCCAGACATGGATATTTTCACAAGATTCCTTTTTTAACAGCAGAAACAGAAAGCCAGCCTCTAAGCCCTGCCAGCACTTCAAGATCCACAAAGACTCCTCAGATACCACGAAGAGGTGACAGCCAAAGCTTTTAACTCTCCTGACATTCTTTCAAGCAACAAAAGGAAGTGTTCCACAAGAAAAGTAGTATCACTGAAAAAATTACATACAACCCAGTCTTGAGCTTTCTTCCAAAGTTTTTCTTACATAGGCATCAAAAAAGTTGTAAATGCACAAATCTCTACACTCCTGAGGACCTCTGATCTACTTATCACTAAAATTTGCTCCTAGTGATACCTTAAGGGTTGAAAGACCCCAGATGTAAGCAGCCTACATGCATAAGATTTAGGCCTCATTGTCTAATTTGCTGATGCTTTGCTAAAAATTAGCAGTGTCTAGTTTGGATGTTTTGCTAAAGTCAGTAGCATCTGCTTGGATGTTTTTCTAATAGTGTCTAGCTTGGATTTTTTTTGTAAGTCAGTAGTGTAGCTACTTGTTAAATTTGCAACTCTATTCAAGGACGGGAAGAATCGGGGGGGGGGAACAGAGCAGAAGGATAATAACGGTTTGCCAAGGTTGCTAGACTAGAAGGAATGAGAACTAATTGATGCAGGAAGATTTGTGGCTCCTTATGAAGGACAGGTTTTTGATAAGACCTAGGAGTTTACCTCAAGAACTGGTCTACACCAACCCTGCAGTTTGGGCAAGAGCCAAGGAGCAACTGAGTCTGCGCAAGAACAAGGGGTTACTAGCGGTGACGAAGAAGAGCCGGCAGCCTTCATCCCCACGACCCCCGACGACCACCACAAGGAGGCACTGAGCAAGCGCAGTGGGGAGGGATTTATGGAAATGACCACCTGAAGCTAATTTTAATACAAAGCAGAGACAGGTTATGCATATGTATAGGCATATCGGGAAACTTTATGCATATGTAACACTTTGCTACATATAAATGGGGCAAGTTGCCGCTTATAGGTATGCACGTTAGGTGGAGCGATCCCCCGTGCATCCGGCGCAGAGAATAAAGAATGCCTGCCTTTTAACACTACATTGGTGTTACAAGGTTCGTTCTTCCCAATTTCGGTGACACTAGTGCACAAAGGGAATCCACATCTTTAAAAAAAAAAATACTTCAACAAGATACTATGTTCTGTTTCATGTGGAGGAAAGAGATCAAGTTGATCTGCACAAGAGAACAAATCCAGCAGGCAGAAAGTTGTGACAGGTGGACAGAGAGGTCTGCTTTAAAAACTTTTACTTTGTACCCTGTATCTAGTTTGCCTCCTTGGAGGGGGAAAAAAAGAAAGAGGGGGGAAAAAAAAGCTACTTGCAAGCATTATGAGTCTACTATGAATGTCTCTTGCTTCCAAAGCAATGGTGAATGGACTACTGTGCAGTTTTATAATGCTTTTTATCCAAAGACATTCAGAACACTGCAAAAGATCTCGCAGAGGTCTGCTTTGTCTCTATTTGAGCTTTGAGGAATAAGCATGCAGAAATAAAGAAGTTATTCATGTACATGAAGGGAGGCTAAAGGGTTAACAAAAGGACCTTTGTGAAGCCAACTGTAGATCCATCATAAATTGCTAGCATTGTGTTTTAGATTAACTTACTAATCATATGAAGTAAACTATAGATAAGTAACTAACACTGTAGGGAATGTGGAAGAGGAGAGATTAGTAGGAGAAGGCCCCTCTTTGTTACAGGCCTTGGAAGGCACCTAGGAGAACAAAGAAAGCATCTGGCACTTTGTCGATATGAGGATAGCCAAGGATGGGGAGCTGGTTGGTACCGGCTGTGTTGTTCTGACAGCAGAATAAGGGGAGTAGAAGCTAGAGTTCACCAAAAGGACAAGGTGAAGAAGAGGAGTGGATGAAGTAAACGACCCCTGAAGACCACCGACTCAAATCACTGAGCATGCGCAGTTGGGAGGGACTTATGGAAATGACCTCTTGAAACTAATTTTAATACAAAGCGGGGACAGGTGATGCCTATGTATAGGCATATTGGGAAGTTTCATGTATATGTAACACTTTGCTACATATAAACAGGACAAGCTGCCGTATTGCGGTGCGCACGACTTTGGTGGTACTACCCCCCTGCTGCCCAGCGCTGAATAAACATACCTACTTTACTATCTTACAGATTGGGGAGTCTGTTTTCCGCACGTCATACATACACAGGTTTTGTGTCCTCCCATTTTTAGCAACTAAATTAAGATTGCTCATCTGATTCAGAAGTACCAAGCATCCCCCAAACCAGCTGAAGTGAGTGATGCTTGCTATTGCCCAATAACACTGTACTGGGCCATAGGCGTTGTATGTACTAAGCTTGCAAGGCCTCAGAGACATGTCAGACTCGCTCTGTCTGAAGTTTTTTACATCTGCCAGCAGCTACGTTTTGGTTTCCCTAGGTGCAAAAGCAACATTTTTCTTCTGACCAGGTAGCTGTTACTAACTTGCTTTACTTTTGCGAGGTACCATTGCAATTTTATATAGGCAGCAGTAAAAAGTAGTTATTCTGCGTAGAATGAATTATTTACAGCTAACACCGCGATGTAGTAAACAAAAATACAGGCCTGGTACAATAGCAGTGGCCTTTGAGAAGCACAGACACAGGGCACGGCACAGAGCAGTACAGCAAGAGATAATAGGAGATGGGGCCTCAGGGCCATAAACAAGTCACCTATGACCAGGTAAAGAAATGCAGACCTGGAGCTGGACCAAAGCAGATTTTTAGGACTAAGAGAGAGAACAAAGAAGGAGCATTTTACATGTAAAATGCATCGTGCACTGTATATTCAGATGCAATGTGGAGTTGCAGACCAATAAAGAAAGAACATGCATGTAAAAGCGTACTAGAACACATAAAAATAGCCTCGTAAAATAAAAGGGAGAAGAAAAGAAAAGGGAGGGGAGGAAAAGAGAAGCCATCAACCCAATATTCTCCAGGGCAAAGGGGTGCATCACCCCTACCCCAAACACCTGACTGAAGCTCCCGAGTTTAGTATTCAGAGGAGCAAGGAATGGTGAGCATAACACCAAGAAAAGGGATTGTAACTATTTAGTGCATGTATACCAATTTTACCTGTATTATTTATTACAAGGATATACTTCTATATGCAGCATTGATTTGTTCCATTTTATTTTTCCTGTAGTAAATGGATGTGGACTCGTAATGACTAACCTTCAGTTAGACTGTGAAGGTTTCTATTATGCAAGCAATAAATTCTTGGCTTTATACATCAGGTGTGTTTCATTTTTGCCAACAAAATTTTGAGCATAACAATTTTGAGCATAACAGTGCTATTTGGACACTCAACATGAGAGCTAAACTGAGTCAAGCGTTCTGCTTGAGACTTTGACCTCATCCCTTGCTCACAGCAGGACCCAGACACGACCCTCCAAAACCCTCCAAAAGAGTTAAGCCTTCACTCTTGTCCAAATTATCAGATCAGCTTTCCAATATTGGAGGAGGTGCTACTGGACAGAGTCAAAAACCAGTTTTTACTCCTTTCATGATCTCTTTTCTTTTATAAACATGGAGAAGCTGTTTGTAACAAACCAGGTATATTCCTGGAATACATTATCTCCATTTCTTTACCGTTTTGTTTGTTTGGTTTGATTGTGGTTTGTTTTTTTTTTTAAGAAGTGATTTATCTCATATTAGAAATTTCATTCGTGAAACAAAGCTGCAGGAACCTTTGAAAATAGATTTTTCTTCCTTATGAAGATTTTTTTAAGGCATATATTACCAGTAAATATCAGCCTAAAAATACGCAAGAAAATTGTTCAGTGAACTTTCTTGACCTGATCATTTGAAATAGTTAATCACATGCTAGCAGAATCAATATACATATAGCAGTATATCTATACTCCATTACTGGCAATTATAATTGTGAACAGAACATCTCCCAGTTTTGCTGCCCTATAGAATTAAGCATGTGATTTTTCAGAAACTAAGCAAAAATATTTGTTTGGTATATGAAGGAGGGAAGTAAAGCAGAGAGCAGCAAATCACCTCCATCTAGCAAATTGTATCTGAAATTTATGGCCTTGTTACCCTGCACCTTTGGAAGCACGTGAAAGCTAAACATTTTAAAGATGAGTGTAACAAACAATATACAACATAAAGCATAGCTTACTACATTTATACTACCCTTACAACAGGATCTGAGTTTAAGCATAGTCTGAGTAACTCCTCTAACTCCTTCCTGAAAGGCCCCTGTTGACAGGGAGGCTCTGTTGTACCTCTTCCCCTACTGATCCTACTTAACATAATAATAGAGAAAATTAGGAAGATCACAAGATAAAACCAAGAGCTCACCTAGTAATTAGATCTCCTGGAACTCCCTTATGCTATGCTTTAGTAAGTTACAGGTCATCACCATCCCTTTTGTTTACCTTTTGCTCATTTGAGCAAACATTTCTTTCTGCCTGTTTGCAAGCATAGTAATTCCCATAGTTACAGTTTTCTGTAAGTGTAATGGCTAAAAATCAATAGTCACCAAGATTCTTTTGAAGTTCATTATAGATTTCAGTGCAACCAAAACTAGTTAAGGTCCCCTGGCTGCAAAGACTCAGACACATGAATAAATCTACACAAATGAGTAACTAATCTGGGGTCAATGCAATTTTTCAGTGTGAAGAAAGTTTCAAAGAAGTTTTTATAAACTAAAGATTAGGAATAAAGCAAAAATTTTCCTAGGAGAATTAACACTTAAGTGTATTCACTATTGTAGTTTTGTTCTGACCTCGGTTTTAGTAGTGGATTTTTGGTTTTTCATCGGTTTCTATGCTTCTAATTATCCCCCCATCTGCCTCCATCCTCAAGAATGCCTCCTATCAAGTATCCAGCACTACTTAATTCAAAACCCTAACATTTAACATCAGAATACCGTCTCTCTAGTTTCACTAAGGAGCCTCAGTTATCCCATTACATTATAGGAATACCACGCATGCGTGTTACCTGGATACATAAAATATTAAAATTATGTTCCTTGTGTCCGAGTTTGTATCTTTAAATTGGGGAAAAAATAACCACCTTCCTGCTTACCACCAGCAAATGGGAAGCAGTAGACACCAACTTCTGCAGCACAAATTCCAAAGGTTTTCCAAGCTTACACCATTCTTTTTAGCTCTGAATAAAGTCTCTGCAAAAGCAGTACAGAATCTCTGGGGACAGCAGGCATCCAGCATACACTAACAAAATGGCTTGTATTTCTGCTGCTTTTTACAGATTTGCTGAGCAGCAGCAGAATGGAATTGGCAGTTCTAATCTGGTCCTGCTTGGAGCCCTGGAGGCAGCAGGGAAGCTGAAGAATTGTATCAGTAGTCTCTCCAGAAACCACCAGGTAGTTCTACTCAATGAGTCTGTGCATGCTGTCTTTTCTTCCTATCAACACTGTCCTTTTGTGAGGCTCCGACAATGAAATGAAGATTTTGGGGGAAAGCGAAATTACAAGGCAAATTTCTTAGCAATACTAAAGGCTTCCGAAATTGCTGTTGGCTCCTAAAACTTCCCATAACCTACACCTGGCTAGGAACTCAGTTGTCCAAGAACCTCTTTAAAGCAGTACTATTACCATTACCAGCTCAGTAAAATACCTTTTTTCTGTAGTTTTCATTTCATTGGCAGGTGTCCATATGTACTTCTTATGCTCTATAAAATAAATTTTTTAAACACCTTCTCAAACTGAGTTTATAGCTATTTTTATCTCACATTTTACTACATATTCTTTTCATTTTAAAATTCACAAAGTAGGAAACACCAAACATTAGTCCTATTAAGAACATGGCATAGCGAACCACCCTTGTTTCCCTGTATTATCCTTTCAGTTTACACGCTAGCATATCCTCTTTAGGTGCCCATAAGTCCAGCCAAAAAATCAGTTGGGTGACTCAAGCTATCAGACCCTTGTGAGGTTCCACAAAAGAAGAGATCTTTCATACAGAAGAGGAAAACATCCAAAGTTACAACAGGAAATAACTTTTAAATCATCTACCTGTAGAAGAGATATGATTTCTAACACACTAAGTTTTAAGGCAGCCTCAGTTTAACAAGAGTCAGGATGCAAGCTCTGCTTTGCAAAGGTTTTCCATAATTCTCCACAACTGTTCATTTCCCTTTGAAGGTAAAATCCCACACACAGAACACACCAAACCGGCTGAACCTCTGGTCCAAGATACGTCAGCCTGTCTAGTCACATCCTATTCGACTCCGAGCAAACAAGAAAAGAATAAACAGACCATCAGGTGGGATTGTTTTTCTTCCCCCTCCAGCACAGCAGCACTGATCAAGTTTTCCCTAAACAGGTTGGCATGGCATGAAGCCAGCTTACATAACCTAATGGAAGTTACGCAGAGAGGAAAGCCACGTAGCTGACTGAACAGGGCTCTTCACTAACACGAGCATTCTGTGAAGGCTGTGTAAACAAAGCACTTCACAGTATCTTGATCCTTTCCTGCTGCTTTGTAGTTGTATATAACCAATATACCACTATCACAAGGACTAAAAATGTGACTGTACATGTTTTACTGGTATCATATACCATTCTACAAGTGCCATTACAGACCTAAGTTTTTACAGTGCCTAGAATAATTGTTATAAAGTTACTTTTCTAAGTATATTACATTAAAGAACATAATGTACAAAGAGCTTTAAAATTAAGGTAGTAAAATACTAGGTTTCTGAAGTAAAGAATAATAGTCTTTAAGGCTAGGAGAAGGAAAAAAAATTACAAAAAGCAATTCCAGAGCCAAAGTTTCTGTTTCAAAAAAGTGACAAGCATTTAATAACCATGCTCCTATTGCTTTCAACAAAACTTACACTGTAAACTGCTTGTCAGTTTTGAGAAGGGAACTCTGGATTATAATTTTCAAAACTACCAGTCAAGCAACTGACACATATCCTTACTTTTACTACCAGAAGCAATTTAATACTATTCCACTTGGCAGTGTTTGAAGGTCTGAAGATCCTCTGAATTTTACCAAGAGTCAGATATTTACTCTTTGTCACAGTGAAGATCAGGCCAATCTGCTTTTTTCCCCTTCCCAATATTTCATGAAGTTTACTACAAAAGAACAACTGTTACAAAAACATCAACAAATTAATTCCAGAAGTTACCAATAAACCCATAGACAATGCTTAAAGCTCAGTTTTACACTGACTACTGAAAGCCTTATGTATTTATATCTCAGAAGATAAAAATGCAGAGAGGCTCACTTATTATCGTGACAATGACAAATCTGTTCTTACAAATGATTGAAGGAGTAATGGGAGAGGAAGAATGAACTTTAAACAAAACTGAAGATAACCTTATAGCATGGTATATGTACACATTGTTACTATAACTCATATGTTGATTTATGCTGTAGCATTTTATCTTATATCCACTTGAAAGTACTCAAAGTCAGCCTTAGATATATTTTTCTTTGTAAACTATTTGTTAACAACATAGTTTAGTTTACATTTTACTGGATGCACTCCAAAGTGATTTAGGAGCTTAATAACAGAAACTATAATTTGTAGGACAGCGATTTCCTTAAAATTAACTTTGCTATGCATTTTGACAGGCAGTCCATAGGACTAAAACTATGAAATTTATTAGTACAGTTTTTAAATTATATTTACCTTTCTGATGGAAAAAGGGCTCCCGTATTGCACCTCTGTCAGTTCTCACTCTATCAAAAAATACAGTTCTTGCATGGTCTTCTGTCAGAAGCCTATCCTACAGCCTAACAGAACTCTTCTATGTTTCTCCTGGTAAACGGTGTTTGGTTTATACCCAATTCCAAAATTCTTTATATTACACAAAAGACTCCACTTTTCACCACACTGAAATAGAGGGAAGCCTGCCTTTGTGTTCTCATAAAGCTTTAATTATTTTCACTGCTACACTATTTCAACAAACTTCGGGTTAGCAACAGCAAAGGACCTGCAGACTGGAGCTAGAAGCAGCATTAAATCACCCACAAATCCTCCCTAAGAAACACAAAGTGCATGTGCAATGGGAGTCTAAAATGCACCAGTGTGCCTGGGCTGCTTGCAGGACGCGCTCAAAGAACAAGTGAGCCTGGTCAGGCGCCTGGGGCATCATTCCCTCACCAGGTCTCTGTGAGGACGTCTGAAGGGAGCAGACTTACAGGACCCTTGCACAGGTGCAGGGATGTCTCTGCAGTGGCCAAGGAACGCTGGCTTCCATGCTGCTCCTCAGACACTGCTCTCTTGGCTGGCACAGATCACAGGAGCGAGGAGGAAACTATCACCAGCTTTCCACTGCGCAAAGTAAGGCTAACAAAAGAAGAGCGTTTAAGTGACTATGCACACTGGGCTTCAGAAAGTTTATGTGCTTTTAGCTGTAGAGTTACAGTGAGGTGACACTGCCTCCTTTATTTCTCACACCTACACAGGGAAGTGATGCAGTAGTAGCTTCAGATATCTTAAATTCTGTCTGGTAAATTTTCAGGTTTCACCTCCATCAAAGCTACCGTGTCAGAGATACCAGATATAAAACAGCAAAAAGTTCAAAAGATTTGCTCAGGATATTGTAATCCAATGACTTAAATACTATGACAATATTTAAGAGACCCATAAACAATCCCTCTTTTTGGTTACTATCTTGGTGAGGAGATACATCCTTTAATATCGTGATGTATCCCTTAATACCATGATGCTCAGACTGTCCCATGTAAAATGAGGACCACAGTACTTAACTAAACAGTGCTTATGAAGTAGTATCTAATGCAAGGGTTCAAAGTCCAGGTATACTCTGGTACCACAACCAGCAGCAAGACCCAGCTCTGTGCAAAGCACGGCACAGCTCACAAGGAGTTGGGCTTTCACACCCTGCAGTGCTTCACACATATACACACACAAACTCCCATGTATAGCGAGTTAGGCGACGGCCATTTTTCATGCTGGTGGGAAGACTGAAAGACTTTATGCAACAGCTAGGGGTAAACATGTTTAATGATACTTAATGGTGTTCAAAGACATTCACTTAATACGACATCAGCCTCACTACACCAGAGATATGTCAGACTGTCTCAAGCTGCTACAGTCCAGAAGAACAAAGATAATTTGAAATGCTACATTTAGATTCTAGTCCAGGCTACAAAATCTTAATGGTTTGGAAGAGCAACCTTCCAAATGCACTGACCCAGCATTTAGCTTTAAATAAAGAAGCTTCAAAAAAATTCCAAACACCTTTCACATGCCATATTGAAATTTTCTAAGTTGACTTTCCTCAGCAAAGTTGCCTCAGCTTCGTTAATTTCTAGTAATTCTTATTTCTTCCTTCTTTGATTACATGTATTACCTAGTGGCTTTGCTTACCACACTGACCATTATTAAACACTTGTGCTCCACAGCATCTTGGCACAGCAATTCATTATGTAGTAAATAATTTCAAAACATCCGAGTCGCAGAAATGTGGCTGTCTGTGTTTTAGCATTCTTCTAACCCTTAAAATTCAGATTTCCAACTGCAGTTCACACTCCTGAAAACTACAAGGTTTTGGTTTCACTTGCATCTCATCAGAAAAAACCCCAGCTTTTTTCACTGAAGAAATAGAACATAAGAAAGCACAATCTCTGAGGTAGTGGCAGAATAGCTGAGAATCCTGCTAAGCAGTACGAATTTAACACTCAAAATGTCTGGGCAACTGAGTTGTCTCAACAGCAACAATTCATTTTAAATGCAATCCTACTTTGAAATCTCTTGGCTACATTAACCAATATGTGAAAAGGCTACAACACATAAAGGTTTAGATGCCACTCAGAACTAAGTAGTTTAGTGAATCTCTTCCCTTCAATCATTTTCATTTATACTGTTCCCATCAAGTCTAAATCTGGCTGAGCTGCTTTTGAAAGTAATCTTATAGCTAGCGGTAGAAACTCATACAGATAGTTTCATAAAGGTATTTTACTTGATTTTCAAAATAAGACATGCCACAACAAGAAAACAATGAAATATGAAAAAAGCAAGCTGCAATATTTTTGTTTACATTTGCAAGCTAGACTAGATGAAACATGAAACACTTCTTGTCCTCCGTGTAAACAACTATTTCATACGTTTTAATAAAGATACAAGATCATCCAAGGAATTGCCCCTAGATAACATGGGAAAATTGGAAAGTAAAATGCATGACACTTCAAACAAGTGGAAATGCATTGACATTTTATTCAAAGCTCTGTCAGAAAAAAAACCCTCTCAAAGTGCCAATTATTTGGGGTATTAAAAAAAAAAAGCAAGCCTTTGGTTTAGATCAGTTCTACATCTTAGAAGGCTCCAGATAGGAGCTTTTGTACTGAGTCCAGGTTAACCTCCATTTCAAAAATATAACGAGGGAGCCATTACACAAAGTGTTATACCAGGGTCCTGGCCTGTTTGCCTTTCTCTTTTCTGGCCTACCTTCTCCTAGCAAATCACACGAATATTTCTCCAAGTAAAATAAATTTAGCTTACCAGCTTTGCTGTATACAAGCTGCTTCATGAAAATTCTAATACTAGTGGTCACTAGATAGCAAAATATTTCTTCATGTCATGCTCTTGTTCTTCTGATACAATTCATTCATTTTCTTCTGAAAACGTATATTTTTATTATTACTGACTGTGGAAGTAACTTGTTTATAACGTTACAATTGCTTGTAGAAAGAGGCAATATTGCTATGTTACTTAATATATTTTATTGAAATATTCAAGACTAATCAGGTTACTGTGCAAATTCATACATCTGCCTCAAAATATTCACATGTTCAGATACACCACTGCAATACAAATATCACAAATTAATGTCACAGGTAATCATCTATAGCAGTATCCTCAGGTACACGATTAAAACAGAAGCCAGTTTACATTTACTATTCTGGAATGGTATTCCAGGCTTAATGAGTAGTCACTCAAAGGCAGCAAGACTCAGATTGCTCCAAGACATTTATTAAATTTTCTTCTTTCACATGCTATTAAAACAAAATACCCATGATACCTAAATTGTCTTTGATATCCAGGCTAAAGATCCACTACTGCTGGATTTCCACAGTGGTTTTGTTCATTTTTTAATAACAAAAACACATCACTGTCCCTTACCTAATGATCATTACAAGGCTATCTATAAATACGGTCTCTCTCCAACAAGTATCTTGCCTAATGCATCTCTTCTTTCCAGTTGTTTCTGACCAGCTCAATCTCTACATATGGTGATTGATAAGCCCTCACCTTACCTAGTTCCCTCTAAGCCATAACACCGAGTCCCTGACATAAGCTCCTCCAAAACACCAGGAGCGTCTTTTCAGCCTGCTGCATAAAGAGGGAAACCTCTTCCTCAGCTCCTCCTTCATACATCTGGAGCCAAAAGGGAGCTCTTCTCCCAGGCAGCTGGCACTGCACCATCAATACTTGGATCTGTTTTACCAGAAGAGATGCTTATGTCATGGTGTATGACACTTTTGGCAAGCCAGCTCATGTGTACTTCAAGGTGCTGCTGCAGAGAGATTTTAACCAGTTCCAACTTGGGTATCTTTGTACTACACCAGTGTTATTGCTGGAAGCCATTCATTAGATAACCTGGATATTGGACACGATCCAGAACTAAGCTAAAACATGGAACAGGCAGCTGGTCTGTACCCTGTTGCCACCATGATAAAAAACAGAGACCAATTCTGAAAGTTGTCATTAGTGAAACTGTACCCGTGTCATTTACTACCCTCTACAGATTTGCACTTCTCTCAAAATCTTAGGCAACCATGAGTTCAAAATACTTATATGACATTGAAATGTTAGTAAATGTATGTAACAGAACAGAGAACATGGCCACACCTTTCCTCATGCACCCAGTAAAGCAAGATTAAGATACGTGAACACGTAATATCCATTTGCTTGCTTGCTCTCTTGGATTTGGACTGTCTGATGACAACTGCATCTCCTGCTGCAAAACAGCAGCTTCCTGTGGTGACTCACAGAGAATGTTTTGACCCCTATCCTCGTGCTGCTGTGCAGGGCACAGCAACAATAGAGACAGGCAGATGGCTTTGAACATCTTCAGTTCACAACCAAAGACACTTGGCTGTACATCTAACAAACGTGTTCCCATGTTTCCACAAGCATGCCTGTCGATGCCATTGCAACAACCTCCTACTGTCAACTTCAACATCAGGATATAGGAAACCATAACAGTGGAAGATGGTTGAGATGTTGAAATAGCAATAGACTGGCGTATTGAAACACTTGGAAAATCACGCTTTCTGGGGAGAACAGGAGCTCTGCTTATCCTAACAGGTAAATCATTACCAGGTTATCAAGAACTCTTGCTCAGGAACTTGTTTTCCAATTGGCTCAAGTTCACATAGAAACTGAAGAGCACCTCTTGCTGCTGATACATTTCCATTCTCCTCCTGGCTACTATTTGAGGGCCTGTAGCTGGTCCCAGAAGAGTTTGGAAAATTCACTCCCTTAAAGCCCATTATCATTTTGGCCTGGCAGTTGAGAGTGAACTGTGGTATCAATTGCCTTACAAAACTCTCACTTACCAAAGCCTGACCATTTGATTTGGCTCAGATCAGTTCAGTTAGGGACTGAGCTGCCTCACATAGCTGCTGAAGCTTATTGCAAGCCAGTTTCTACACAGCTATTGGATCCCGTATTTAGGTACCCTGGCAGAAGAGAACGAGTACAAACCCTCCATGAATACAGCCTCGTACCAAAGACCAGCCAAGTCTTGCTCATCTCACTGTCAACTTCCAAAGCCAGATTCTCACTTGGGACCACAAGAGGTGCAAACAGGAGAACTTAATGCCAGAAACACACTATGAAAAATCACCCATATCATAAGAAAATGAGGACAGAATAAGCATACATCTTTGACACCAAGATGAACTGCCCTTTTGCCATACATAGTTTTAAGTGGTTTAATCTGACTCTCAGCATCCTATGAAATAGCAATTGTGGTGGATTATCAAGAATCAAGACGACAAGCATACTCTGTGTGCACACTGCTGATCACTCCCGAGAGGTCCTTTGCCTGACAAAAACCATCCCCCATTCAACAGCCAAGCAGCCCTCCTACCACTCAGTCGCTGTCCTTGCTCTTCCTTAGAGATCACAAGCACTCCGTAACAGTGCAGGAAGCCACAAGATGGAAGAGCAGCGCTGAGAATAGCGGGTATTTGCAATGGCAACAGCAGACACCGTCAAAGCCTCGGTGAAGTCTGTCTTGTTTGAAAGACACAGCTTTTTTGACAAGGTTATTGTACCACTCAAAAATACTTGTGCAATATAATCCAATCCTAAAATTTAACTGTGCAAATAGGTAATCTCCAACCATTATCTTCATTTAACACATTAAGAATGCCCGATTTCATTGCAATATTTTATTTTTTCTCTAAAATAGTAAACCACAAACTCTCCAGCAAATTAAAACAATTAAAAATTTAAGTGAGCACTAAGTCGTCAATTTGCTGATACAATCATGTATTTTCAATTAGATATTCACAGTCTGCAAAATGAATTTATTTAGGCCAATGTATCAACAAAAATATTCATCATCATTACCACTTTCATCTGGCAGAAATTAGTAGCAGATGTTATGGAACTTTTCCATGTTGATATTCATAGACGCTTGACATTCCCCCATTGAGTTCAAAATAAGGAAACACAATGAATAATAATCCCATGTTCACAGAACACTTCGGAATCATAATCTGCGCCTACTTTCAAGTCACATTTCAGACTGCAGCAGCCATTGCTTTTCGGACTCAGTCTTCAGCAATACAATTTGCTCCGCATAAAGGATGCCAAAACACTGAAATGGAATATTGGCTTGCAGTTCAGTTACTGCCCGATCACTACAATTACTCCATGTCCGATTTGCATAAACACCATACACTTACTCCACACCACCAGTAAGAAGTGTCAGTCCTTCTGGTCCGTAGTCCACTGGTAACCAGCAGTATTTGCTGTACATAATTTAGAGGTCTGCCCTACTATGCAAGTAAATCAAACTCCTCTACATTAAAGAATATTTTCTTAGCCCAACCACACTTCCAACTGCAAACATGTATTCAGTAACAATAAAAACTGTGATTTAGGATTAAAAACGCAAAAAACTCAAACCAAACTCAAAACCTTATACACTATAAACATGACCTCGTTGGCTGCCCAAACAAAGTTATACCCTTTCTTTCTGCTGGTTAGGAATCGTCTAGCACAGAGTGGTGACCAAGTTTGGGAAGGGAGGCAGCTTCTCCTGCGTACCTGCATGGGAAACAGGGAAATCCAGTGATTTCGAGAACCAGATGGTGAAACCGTTAAACTTCTTAACATACCTACGCAGGCTCTTTTTGCTTTCACATGACTGTATTGTCCAGGAACTAAGCCCACCGAAAGTGGCATTTTTCCCCTTTTTTCTTCAAAGGATTAGTTTTTCAATAAAATCAGTGTACTGCACGGGAAGAGGAACATGAGTGCTAAGGGAAGCAGCAGGGACTTGTGGCAAGGAGCACAGGGGAGGGAAGGAGACAGCTGCCTTTTTCTTGGCAGCTACACGTTTGCACTGCCTGCTGAGATACAGCCACCAGGAATTAAAGTGCAAGGGACCCACACTATAAAGACAGAACACAAACAGATTTATTTCTCCATCTTTTTAATCCACCTTGCTCTTCCAGATGATCTGAATTCTCCAATATATGTTATCGTATTCTCCCCTGTTATGTTTTTCTGGTTTACTGGTTTGCAGTCTGCTGCAGTCTAGCTCCACAGACTGGGCAGTGTGAGGACTTCCAGCACACCCACAGAAAAGGCAGGGGAATGTGACAGTGGGAAGGAAAAAAAGAGTGGTGGGTAGGAAAGCCAACCCCAAACCTTAATTTTGATTCTCTTTCCAATCAGGCAGGTACATCTACCAGCATCCTAGAAGACACCATGCTCCATAGAGGCAAAGAACTAGAGAAGCTGGCAGGGAGGCAGATAGGAATTACGAGATCAACAGTGTCACAACAGTGCAAGGAGGTAAAAAGCAAGCTATAGTGCCTTAGATAAAATACTACCTACTCTAACCCAGAGCTAGCAAGGTACTGAAAAACTCCTGGTACACCCTTACCTCCTGTTTTACAGTAGACAATACAAGCAGAGAATCAGATAAAAATACAGTATTGCACAAAAAAATATACAGACAATGGAAACTGGTAATAAAACTGAAATAGTCATGCAATGCCAGTCTGTCAAAGCATCTATTTAGTCTACCAGCTAAAACACTAGCAAGAAAAAAACCCAAGCAAGAAAAAACCCACAGCATTACACTACTCCCTTACATTTATGACTGAAAAAATACAGTAATACATTTATTTTCATCTTACCGAAATCCTACATTTGCTCAAAATTACAGATCATTATACTTTTAATTAAATACAATGAGGGAAGTATTGGAATTTAGGTATGATTATAATTACAAATAATTATAAATCTGTACTTGGAGATAAATCTTCCTGCAAATAGATGTAAAATGTCACATCTACTGAACGAGATGAAAAATAAATTACCTGATGTAACAATAACTGGATAAGTAGCAAGATAGAAATTTCAAAAATATTGGTGTATGTGTACATTTAAGTATGTTTGATTATTTAAAGTGTAGCTACAGTCATAATTTTGAATTAATGGTGAATAAGAATTTTTTTTAATCCAACATAAGTTGTTGCTGAGAACTGGGAACACATGGAACTTGGTTTTTTAGTTTGTTGGGGTTTGGTTTTTTAGTTTGTTGGGGTTTGGTTTTTTTTTCCCCCAATTAAAAAACCAGCAATACCCCCACAAACTATAGCCCTCCTTGCAAGCATCACTTGACTTACTCTTCAGAGTAACTCTGCTCCCATCCCACATTTAGGGCTGAACCACTGCGAAGGGAGCAGTGGCTCATTAGGAGAACTGCAGAAAGAAGTACCTGCTGCCAGCATTTGAGTTGCTCTTACGCTCCCCAGGCTGGCAGCCTGCTCTCTCTCACAGTAACATTTACACTTAGTGAAATTTGCACATTATTTTGTGAACAAACCAAACCCCACAAACACAGCCCACGACCAAAGACCAAACTGCAGGCACTATTCCATAGCTACAACCGCCAACTCTTGCTGCTGTAAATGTACAAATGGAACAACACTCTTCAAAAATGCATAGCCATAGGCTTTTTTCCACAGTTCTTGTAGGTCTCCTGTTTAATGAAATACCAACAGAGCTGTAGATAATTATAAACAGTGACCTAGAGGGTATGAGAGCAGGAACTAGTCATACTGTTCCCAAAGCCAGCTCAGACATCTAACAGAAACATAAATCTGACCAAGAGTGAGCGCTGTAATATTAACTATTAATGTATTTTAATCAATGTTTTCTAGATCATTCTGGGAAAATGTAATTTAGCAAGGGAAGACAGCAATATACTCACATACCCACTGAGCCCTCAACTTTACTTTTTATACAGTATTCCTGAGCATTTCTCTATAAACAGTAGTTATTACAAAAATAAAAGCAAAAGCTTCTCATGTCTAGCAGCAGCAGCATCCAGAGGATACTTCTGCTCCCTCTTGAGCTCATTCCTGATTCACAAGGCAAGAGGCTCTTCATTCCTCAGCTATGTGCCATTTTTCCTTTACTCTTCTTGATGTTTTCAAGCCCTTAAGCTGCCCACAGATAAACGTACCCAGCAGAATGCAGGAAGATCCACAAGTTTTTAAATAATTCATTTCTCCGATAATTCTGTTTTCAATCAAACAGTTCTTTTGTAAACAAATAGTTCCTTTTTCTACAAAGTACAATTTTGGCTAAGTTTCTATTAAAAATCTTGACACAGAAAAGACATGTGAATTGCCTGACCTTCCTAAAGACAGCAGAAATATTACTTCGTGACATATATACCAATAAGATGATGAGAGGGCAAGTTAAATACTGTTGCTGTAAAGCTTCCAAGTATTTAATGAATATGAAGTACCACCACATTAACAGAGGTTGTCTACCAAATACAAGGAACATGACTATTCCACTCGCAATCGGTGTTACAGGGGAATAGCCAAAGCCAATTGCCAATGTTGGAATGACGTACTATATCAGGTCAGGGAAAAGCATGACACATACACTGTGAAAATAAAAAATAGAAGGCAGTTGTATCTTAGGGTCTTACCCACCACAGGACATGTGAAGTTCCAATTCTCATTCTATGAATTCCCTTTAAAAATCCTCTCATTTTAACTTAGTATCACTGAATTACAACTACACCTTGGTTTTTGACAGCAGCTTCCTCTTGGAAGCAAGTATTTGCATTTCCAACTGTTCTGGCTTTTCTACTGGGCAGATATTTAGCCAGTATCAATTGGATTGAGAATTTGGGTAGTGTCATTTGTCTAACGCATAGCTGTTCTGGCTTGCACAGGTACCTCCCCACGCAAGCTGAACAGGCAGAGAGTGGCTGAGCAGATCAGAAAAACTAAGAAACTGTCCACCTTCCTCAGAAAATCTTCTAGGAACTAGGGCCAATGTACTTTGTGAACACACTATACATCTCAAAACAGATTCATGCATGTTGTCTACCTCTGATAAAAATTCAAGACAAGAAGAGGGTATATCACCGTATATATTTAACTAAGAAGGGATTTTTCATTGTCATACACAGCATGGAGAAACACAAGATAAAAGGAACCACAGAAAACAGGTATCCATCTGAACACAGGTTCCCCAGTGTAAACCCAGTGGCCCAGTAGGGCCAGGCAAAGAACACACTTCCCTTCCTGCCAGGTGGCACAGTCCCACAGCATGCCCAGCACAGGGTCCAGCGAGGGCCAGCACACGCTCCCATTGTGCCATGCAACGCCCCACCCTAGGGAAACCCAAATAGAAATTTCCCATATTTGCTTGAGGTGCTTAGCGCAACACAAAGGTAATAGCTGGGGACCTGACTTCTGTGACTGTCCGTTGCTGATGGTCAGTAAGAGTTTGGAGATCCGTTTGCCTTCATCTCCCTGCTCAGAGCTCCACATAATCCCTCAAAGAGGTGTTTTCTCTGTTTCAGCCCTCCATAATGAGTCTCTCCGTATCAGTTTTCCCTTCACTGCTTGCAGACCGATACCCTTTAAAGTCAGTGAAGCAGAGAACATGAAAGACTGAAGTAAATACTGATAGAGCAAACAAGTGCTAGATTGCCTCATTTGGCTTTAGAAAGCCGAAGGTGGTGGAGAGACAAAGCAAGCTGTGAAAGTTATACATATTACAGTGCTAATTAAACTTCTTTTCAATCTCACTAGAATATTTCAAGTTTCCTATAAACTACAGCTCATACCAACTTCAATGGTCTGCAACTTCCAACAAAATCAGACAGCTTCTCAGGTATCCAAGCACAGATTTTCAAGCCTAGATTCAGGTTCCTGGTTTGAAAAATTCTTATCCTGAAAGGGATTCTGGAGGAAGCTTCTCAATAGTAAATGCTGGGTGCAGACTGAAACAAAGGACACCATTCAGGAGCAGATCTTGTTTACTTGAAAATGTCTCGCATCAAAACTTAAGCTGTCAGTCACTCATTTAAAAAAAGATTTAAGATTCAGGGCTGATTGGGTAGAAAATGTAGAATTACACTGGGCCCATCAAACACTATGTTTTGGAGAAGTTTTTCCACCCAAGAACAAGAAGATTGTACTGTTTGGTTTTGAAACACTAATAAGAAGGCACATCAAATACTATAGATTGAAGTTATCCTTAATTAAGCAGTACAAAACCCTCTGTGATGACCTGGTCAATAAATCATAGCAGAGTGAGTGACTAAACTGTATCAGTAGGGGAAAAAAAAAAAAGTCTTAAGTTGTTGAATGTGATCAGCACTTTGACAGAAAAGCGCATCTTGCACATGGAAAGTAAAAAAGTGAATTACTCCGTTTTGCTGCTCTTCAGGAACAGCGGCTCCACATAGCTGATGGCTGATCAGAAAGCCCCAACTGTGCTATAGGTAAAGGTTAAAAACAATTAACACAATGTGAGTGTTGCATACTAATGAATACTAAAAGTCCACACTGTAATGTATGACTGTCCTGGAGACAATCGTGAAGAAACCGTGCATGGACAGAGACCAGAAAAGATTGGACTGCCATGGAACTCTCCATCAATGGAACTGTCAATGTGACACATTAACAGAGCTCTGATCACTGAAGCACGTTTGCATCCACTGAGAAAACACAGCAACGCCTTTAAAGTTACTTTCTACTTTTTTCTTGAGTTCTACAAGATACTTGATTTTTGGCAGTATACCTTTGCTAATAAAACTTTGCTAGCCTAACTGCTGATTTCACAGAGAGTTCTAAAAATGAGCAGAACACAGAATCAAACCTCTGAGGAAGCACCTAGGGCCAACAGGCCGGTAAGCCAGCTTCTGACTTTGGACACCCTAATTTAAGTTCCCACTCCCATTCACAGACTTTGCCACTGAACGTGAACTATGCTGAAAGTTTGCACAGCAGATGAGAGCATCTAAAACTTGCTTATAGAAGCATACCATAGCTGCAAACGTTCATTAGGCTCAGGATGAGTCAGTTTATGTGGCTGCATAGACAACATTACATTTTTAAACTTTTATTATTTTAGGAATAGTAAAGTTTAGGACATTTTAAAACTTTAAAAATGTGTAGGAATTTCAAACAACATCAGGCATTTAAAACATTTTTCGTATTTTCAAAGGGAACAGCTAGGGACCTACAGAACAGTTTCATTTAAGATGCTGCTTAAATTA
Organism: Gorsachius magnificus; assembly: GCA_034008185.1. NCBI lineage: Eukaryota > Metazoa > Chordata > Aves > Pelecaniformes > Ardeidae > Gorsachius > Gorsachius magnificus. Next base: position 34,839,696 of record CM067089.1, on the reverse strand, counting down.
TAGTCATATTTCATACATAGTAAAAATTGTCAGTCCCTGACCCCACAGATCAGACAGCCAGACATCTAAGGCTTTTGCCTATAACAAATTGCAGGAGATGGATTTAAAAACAAAATGTTTTAGGCCTGGCTTTAAAATGAACTGAACTATGGTTTAACTTGTGTTATAAAATGTGAATCAAATTATTTCGTAGGGCTCACAGTTTGTTTCAATACTCTTTAATCATAGTATGTTCAGACTGTTTTAATCAACATCCTTACGGAAGCCAGATAGTGTTCATTCTTGCTGCCACACATCACCATTAATGACTCTGCAAATACAGCAGAAGAATAATTTAGGACTGTTACGGTGGAGAATAGCAAAACCTAGCTGCCATTTTCAGAGCCACGTTGACCACAAAGCACTGACAGATACAAAAAACCCAAACAAACTGCCTTTAAGGCCTGGGCCCTCAATCTTCTCCACACAAACAGAATCTTGGGTGCACGTGGGATCTTGTTCAACTATAAGTCACTTCTGTTGTACAGTGATTTGTACCAACTAGGACTAGAGCTTTGGTTGTTGGAGTCCACATTTGTGAGCCGGATTTAACAACCATTTCTTCAGATGAAAATCACAGAATTTTAAATCACAGTTTTAAAGTCTGGGGGAATAGCAAGGGATTGCTACAGCTAAAAGAGCACCCAGCTGGAAAAAAATAAAAATCTAGAGATGCAAAGAGCAGGCTTAATTTAGTTTTGTAGTGGAGTTAAGGCCTTTTCCTCCCATCCCAATCACATCCCTATGAATAATGAATGTGAGCACAGACCGGGGCCAATGAGAAGCTACAGCCGGTGCCTGCACCCGCACACTCTCCCCACACTCACCCTTCCCCAGAAGAGGGGACACGTGGTGGAAGCGTATGTGCAGGGCATATTAAGAGATTGCAGTTAATCCTTCCTCTTCTGAAGAAAGAGGAGGAGGAGCTCACACTGCTTTTAACGCAGACCAGGACCTAAATGTTAACACAGGGCTAGGATCAGCCCTGTTCCTAATGGTTACCTACTTGTTTAGATCAGTAGAAAGAGGTTGATTTACAGGAACCGATGCCCTGTTGTTGGCCTTATAATAGAAAAACACAAACAAAACAGGACCCATCCTGATCCCTATGTCAGATTTACAATTACTCAATTTCAGTAAGATACTTGTGTGAATATACAGACAGTATATTCAAGCCCACATTAGAATAAGAACACCACTCTCGCTTGATGCTTTTTACTTTGCCAGAAGTTAAATATATCTTCGTGATTGCAGACATAAGCACACTTGCGCTCCAGACCTTCAACTGGCCTGATAAATGGCATGGTGGTTTTCCAAATCAGCTGGGACAACTCAGGTGACAAATGATTTCCATTAGCTTCAGCAGAATGGAAACAAAACAGATCAATACAAATGATTTGCAGCAAGTTCAGATCATAAATTTCCTTTTGCCCAGTTCCATCATTTTAAAATAGAAGCATTCTCCCCGCATAATATGAAAAAAAGGCAGTTGTGATCCAGAGATTTGATCATTCCAGTTACAACAAACTGCTCATGATTTCAGCTTAGAGTGCTTTTTAATCAAACGTTAATTTTACTCAGTGATACAAAACGGTATTATTTTAAAAGATGGCAAACAATAAAAATGATAATGACCGTATTTTTTGGAAAATGAATTTGATATTACTTTATGTAAAAGCCATTACAGTCCTAGATTCTACTTTTACTGTATTAAAACTACTTGTTATTTTGCTTTTCCTCATTTGTCTATCACCATTTCTAAACCCTGTTTGGGAAGGATATTTTGGGGTTACCAATTCTTGTGTCCATCTTTGATCTCCAACACCTTGCACATGGTTCCTCATTCTTTGTGGCTAGCTAAATTAACTCCTATTTAACAAACTAGGGTCCCAAAATGTGCTCACCTACTGTAATGTTGAGAGGAAATACACAGCAATTAATGAATCCACTCTTACAAGTGATCTATACTAATGAAAGAGACATTCATAAACAAAAAAATATTTTAGTGAAGCAGGGAAACCATTAATTCCCTCAGAGCAGGCTCAGTGCACCCCACCTTCAGAAGTACATAATACACTTCCACAGGAGCATGTTTTGGGGAAAAATTCCTTTGTAAATCAGTTAACATAGTGATAAACATACACAGATGTGTCGTTTGCAGTTACAATCTCTCAATATACCTATATAGTTATCAACATTAGTGATGGCTCCTTAACTGGCTCCGATTCTGGGTTCGCTTCCGTGCAGTAGCTAGTTCTGCAGGTTAATTCTTAATATTAAAAGCAAAAGGAAAATAAACTTCCCATAAGATCAAGTAGTCTCCCTTTCAGTTTCAGTGCATTGTCTTTAGCTCTTTTTTTTTTAAGTAGTAAAAGAGAGAAAAACAGAAGGAAAGAGTTGTCTCTTCTCCATATCAGATAACAACACCTTTTCAAAACACCTCTCAACACAAGGGAAGGTGGAGGTTGTGATTTCCTGCTCAGCACTGCTACACGACGCCCTGCACGGGGACATACCCCTGCCTGCCTTGTCACAACACTTGGCCCCCTCTCCTACCTGGCATTACTCAGAAGTCACACAAACAGGCCACTGGTAGAAAAAAGTCCTTTCCCCCGATATAAAGCAATCCCACCTTTTCATTTTTGTACTTGACAACATGAACCAAACAATTGCTTCACATCACAAGCGGATTCAGTTATGAGTTGGGATCCTATTTCTAGAAACAAAGCTTAAGAAAAAACAGTGAATTGAATCAAAACAGCATCACGGATTAGAAGATACAGTAAGTACCGTAGTCTGTTTGTACATACTAAGTATTTCGGGGGGGGGGGGCGGAAATCACCAACTTGGATTTTAAGAGTTTATTTAAATAAACTAGAGCTGTCTGGAAGCTAATTAGAATGAAACAGCCTCTCTTTGAAAGGTAGAACAAAAAACCTAAGAAAATACACGTTACACACCGGCCTGTGAGCAGTCAGCCACATCACTGGCTTTCTGTGACTCAGTTACCACATTGATAAACCCTGGAGCAGCTTCGGCCTGCTCTGCAGGACACTATGGTCATTTGCTGGGACATTCCATGGAAGAGTCTGCTTGTGGACACTACCCCATCCAATGCCTGCTCAGAAGATCAAGCAACACAACGCAGACAAGTAGATATAATTTCAGTTTTTCGATCAGTCAGGAAGCACGAGCTACACTGAAGGATGGGAAGCAATTATCTGCTGTCCCTCAGTATTATTTTGGATCTTCCCTTCCCACCCACATTCACCCCCAGTGCACTACTTTGTTCAATCCAAGTCAAGTCATTTTGTACTACTTCAAGTCAAAAGCTCAGAGATTTTGTTCCCAAGTAGACCTAGATCACAGAAATTACCCTTTTTCCCCCCTCAGCAGATACATACTGAAAAAGCAAGTTAACCCAGTTCAAATTCTATTTCATCAGTCGGTTTAACATCTAGGAAGAAGGATTTTTAAGCCAGTTTTGCAAATGTCAGCTCACTGTAATGCACTATTAGAGCATTTGAGAGGTACTGACTGTGTGTATATATATATATTCACATATATACTTACACAATACTTTTAATTCTTTTTAATAGACCAGGAATAGGATAATGAATTATATTGTGTATTCTTATGTTTATATGGAAGTAAATGCAGTGTCTATACCAGTCATGTTATGATGCTTCAAAATTGAACTACAGTATTTTTCTGCTTTGGAAGGAGAAAAAAAAAAAAAAAAAAAAAGACTGACAAAGCCATCCATAGAAGAGGCTGCACGAGGTGGCCTGTCAGCTTTTCTAAAAGCCTCCACTGGGCTTCCAACTTCTTCAGCGGAACAGAATAGAAAAATAGACAGAAAGAAGAGATGCCGCCTCTAAAATGGTGAGCAAATGGTCACTTTAGGACTGCAGCTGCTGCTCTCTGCAGGAGGCACAGCCAAGATACCAGAAGAATATTAGGCAAAGATGTTCAATGTGGAGAGAAATACATAATCTGTGATCTATGGTGCTATGCCTTCCCCTTAAACAAATCCCATTCCCAGATGGCCTGTAAGATATTAAACTATAGCTTGTGTTTGCAGTTCCAGCTGGAGACTGTATATAAACAAAACCATTTCTGTAAGCCTCTTGACAGTTCAGTAGAATGTTTATTCCTGCTTTTAAATAAATCCCTTTAACAATATTAGATACAGATAAATATAAAATACATAGAATTTCAAGATTAACTTATCTGTTCACTGCAGAGCTATTAAAAAAAAAAAAGCAAGAACTTCTCTTGGTCCGGCCTACTAAAAAGAAAAGTAGTGTTGTGAATAGCTACTAACTGTGCTCTGTGCCTTAGAAGCCCCTTCTAAACACCAATGCAAGAATGAGAGCAGGAACAAAGATCCAATGAACCCAGGAAACTTCTCCATTTGAAGCAATTTATTATATATTTGTTCTAACTCTACTAAATATACTATGAAGTATGGAACCCTCGTTACTCAATCTACAGACAGCCAAGTATTTTAAAGGAATTGAAAGGCAGAAGAATAGTAAAAATATACTTGGGATACCAAAACCTAGAGCTTAAGTGAATAAGAAAAGCAACTGGCTCTCCCCACCAACACTGCTTTCCTGTCAGTAGCATCACAGCACCTACTGACAGCTGCCCACCTTGCGGGGGGCGTAGGAGAACAAAAAAGCCTAGACCATGGAACTGAAAAGCTTTAAAAAAATATATGAATATTCTAAATATTATTTCACAAACAAGCTGATGTACAAGTTCATATTAGAGTTGAGCTGGTTTTCTTAAAGAAAAATCCAAGCCAACATATAACAATTATTACTCAACATTAAAGTTCACGGAAACTAGCAATATTTTAACTTGTGTCTTCACCCACAGGCCTGTATGCATTATTTTCAACTGGAAGTTTATACGCTAACAAACCATTTTTCCAAGTGATTGTAAGAACGCCTATACTCCCAAATGTGTTTGCCCAAGGTTTTACAAACTCCACGTCCTTCTCCTCCAGGTAGCAGAGTCCCTGACAAGCAAGTACACCTGCAATGCCAAGTCTACACTCGAGTCAGAGGTCACAGAAGTCATTCCCAAGGCTTTGTTTAGGGTTGAGGCCTGATTAAAGGAGGAAGATGCTCCCTCCCAGCTGGAATGGAAAGTCAGTCCTGTAAGCATCCCCGCTTCCCAGTTTCATACTGCAGTCTGTAACGGTCAGCTGCATCCCCTAGGCCTTCCAGAGAGCATAATTAACATTTCTACATTGTGATCTTTGAAGCTCTTTTCCTTCCTGTAAACCTCTGATCCTGCTTTTACTTTCTGCCTTTCTGAATTCTAGTAACCCATCTGTTCCCTGCCGCTTTCCTTCACCTGTCCTCAGAGCTCTCTCCAACTGGAAGATTAATTCAAGGTGTGGAATTTCAAACACATGATACTTCTATGCTCACTTATTTGCTGACAGAAGCTCAAAGAGTATTCCAGTATTTGTCCTCTTCAATAATACATGCATGTGCAAACGAGACAATGCACAGGGAAAGCTATACAGTTGCTATGCTCACTAGGAGATACATCCGAGCCTACCAACCCGGCATTAGGGGAACATACAAAGCAACTCCTTGGCAAGGGAAGAAATCCAGCCCTGTGCTAAATTGTTCCTCTATTTCTTCCCATCCCTTTCTGTTACTTCCTCGCCCCCCTTTCTTTTGTTTCTGAATGTTAGTGCGTAGCAGTCATTCTTACAGCTCTACAGGTGATGCAGTCTCAAGAACTAGTTTTAGCTTTACAGCCAGGCACTATTTTTTTAAATTTTTATTTCCTGATGGTAGCCTCTTGCTCATTTTATTCATGTTGCTGTAAGATCAGAACAGCAGCTGCTCAACACATTTGTGCAACAAATCACTACAGCTAGGGTAAATGGATAACAAAGCTTAAAAGAATATGAGGATTATTTTACAGGTGTTTTTCCTAAAGCAGTAAGGCAAATGAAGGCCCCCATCAACAGAAAAACCTGAACCCTATGAACTACATTTAGCATGACAGATGGTATCCATCCACTTTACTTTTTAAAGGCAGATAAGTTTGACTTCTAATTTACAGGTATAAAAAAGCATTAACATAGTGATACAGCCCATGCTTCCATTTGTCTAAATCCAATTCCACAATATATTTACTGCCTGCTGGATATAAGTGCCACTCCAGGCCACTGACTGTCTCCATTTTACTTATACCTGTACTATGAAACTCTCTTACCATTTGTTGTACTGTTAAGATAATTGAGACCAAATACTCTAAAAGCTACAACTGATTTTGCAAGAGCACATTTACTTGCCATTTAAAACATTCTCATCACTTTATTGCACTCAACAATACATTCAAATTTTTATTTTTTTTTTTCTACCCAGACTTCTTTCTCTGAGCTCAGTTCTTTCTCCGAGCCATATACCTCTCCTGTCAGGCAGGATTTGAGCTGCATTCAGCCTAAGGACTACAAGAACATGAGAAGAATGAGGAGCTCCACGCCTAGGCCTTTCTTCTAGCTCCAGCGCAAGACACACAATTTCAGATGAATGCTTTGGGGGAAAAAAAACAAAACAAAACACCAACAACAAAAAACCCCAAAGCCCCACAATAAACCACCTTACTTAAGCACAAAGACCTTTCAAATTCTTGTTCAGTAGTTTATGTCGACCTTCAAACTGTAGTTTTTCCACTCAGTTTTCATTCACAGGCAGAGCAAGTTTCAGTGGATATTTTGCTACATATTTCACTAGTGCAGCTTTATATATAAATATCCCAGGGAAGCAGTGCAGCAAGAGTTACTGAAGATGCCAGGATCCCTCCGTTCTTATTTCCTCCAGGTTAGTGCCAGTCATTGCTATTGCAGTCACCCACCTCCTGGGACTCCAGCATCTGCCAGTCCCATCCTCACCATATGGCCTCTCGGCTGGATCAGAGAGCAGAAACCCTGACCCTATTCTCAGCTTCTTTAGGCAAAGCCACTGCAGGAGACCACTTCAGGTTTAACAGGGATATGGGCCTCCCTCTGGAGCAAGGAGCTGCACCAGGTACTTGCCAGCAGCTAAAAGGAAACACAATCCCTGCCCCATGACAGCAGACCCCAAAGTAACAGGGAAGAGATGAAAACCCAAACTAAAACAACACACAGAAAACCAACAGAAAAACCCCAAATTCTGTGTCAAGTCCCAAGACAGCAATGTTCCCAGCAGAGCAGGCCACCCACCCTCATGAGCTCTGGAGGTGAAACTGCCCTAGAGGTGAGAGCACCAGGGCTGGGGGGACTCAATCCCTGCGCTTCCTCTTGCGGAGGTGGAGCCCAACACCCTGCCCATAGCCCACAGCCTTCCCCGCCAGCTCTGCTTGCAAACCACGGGTCCCTCTCTGCCCCCAACAGCTGCATTTCAGATACACCATCCAAGCCCAGCCTGCCCGAGCTTACTTCTCCAGCCCTCACTGACCAGAGCGTTTCACAGCTACTGCTCTCCTGCCCTCTTCTCCTCTAGCTTTACTGAGCAAATACTTTTGGATTCAGTTTTTTTAGCTGTATTGCCACCTCCTTTTTCCTGGAAAGTCACTCCCTTTTTTGACCATCTGTCTTGAAATCAAAGCAAGCTCCCTGAACAAACCAGAAAGCCCCACCCAGCACAAAAATAGCATTGCCATCTTCTCTAAACCAGGGATGTGCAACACTTGGTTGAAAGAAAAGCACTTGGTTTTATTAACTATAAAAACATCTCATTTTAAGCCATCTCAGGCTTCTGGAAGGAACCCATATTAGTGTAATTATGCTACAAGTCACTCCTGTTTGATTAACCCAACAACTGGTTTTAAAGGGCAATTCTATTTTGAGGCTGAAAGTAGCAGAATTAGCGGCTGTTGATTTGCCAGAGTCAAAACATCACAGGTAACACCCTACTGATCACAAATAGAGATGGAAAAGTCAAGTAGCTCTATTGATCTGTGCAGTACCTCGCTGCCAGGAGAGTACTGCCTCCAGCCCACGCTGAACTCTTACACGGGTGCCGCTTCGGTTGGCGTCGGCTGCCTCAACTGCACAGGCCAAAGTTACCCCCCACAAGACACACCGACATCCAGAAATAAAAGCAGAGTCTGACAACTGCTGTTATCTGTCCCTGTATTTGGGTTTTTTTGTTAACAGCAGTTGTAATTAGGACTAAGGACAGACTCTGCTTTGATGGCTCTAATAACAACCAGCATAAAGCACTTCAGTGGGGATGGGGAGGGAGCGGGTCAAACCGCTTGTGGTTTTGCGTTAAATAGTCTGGATTGCCAAACTGCTTACTCCCAGCATTAGCCTCAACCTCTAAAGCCAGAGCTGCCAGTATCATTCCTAGAATAAAAAGCAGTCAGCTTGATCACTAAACACATATTGGTTATTTCAAAAATATGAAACAGCAAAGTTGAGGGCTGCAGAATTCTTATCTGCAGAGCAGCATTAACCAAGCATAAATCTGCAATAAAACCTTTGGCTGTGGATACAGGCTACTGGAAAATACAGCCAGCCCAACTGCACTGGGCACGGTCCACAGCACACTCCCCCCGGAGAACGCAAAGGCCACCGCCTTGGCAGAGACCGGCCGCTCCGCCCTCCTTGGCCGATGCTGTCCCAGCAGGTCACACAGCTACCCAGGGGCATGGGCCTTGCCTCCGTGGTGCTGCACCTAAGGAGCCACCATTGCTGAGCTTCTGTACCACGCACAACTGAGGTGCCTCTGGCACGTACGTCACTCTGCTGTTTGCAACGCACAAAACGTAGGTGCTGGTTTTCGCCTCTCTCCACCCATGCACCACCAGCTGGAAAGGTTGAGCCCATCTCAGCCAGTGTTTTTCATATTTGCTGGTAATAAAGCTGTGCTATTCACTTTCTGGCTGCCTCGTTTCTACACAGTTCCATAAACGCAGCAATGCTCATCAGGCAGCTTTCACATTAGTAAGTCCAGTCGTGGAAATTGTACTGCTACCCAGAGATGGTATCATGTGGTTTGAACATCCGTGTCATCCTCGACTAATGCTCTAGGACTCGATTCTCCTCTCATTGGCATATGCCAGAGGATTTCTATTAAATAAAAAAAAACCAAACATTGAAAAAACCCCACACAAACCAGACCACAAAACTAAACGTCAGGTACAAATAAGTCAGCAAAAACACTCCTATAAAAGCAGGCAACAGAGAAACAGAATTGCAAGAACTTATCTGAGGCTCAAAGTAAAAAGTACCATTTTTAATCACTCAAAGTCTCCATCTTGCCACAAGTAAATATTTTAAATAGAAATGCTCATGGAAGGTTCCCAAAATTTAGCCCATATTAACATGCCTTTTGTTTCACATCTGCCCTGCTGAGACACTAAAGCCTTTTTGGAATGATAACAGCAATGTTAGGGGTTTTTTTTAATGTCTATTGAGAGTAGAGCAGCTACTATATGTAAACAAAACTGAACATATACTCATCCTTATTATAAATGGATTTGGAGTTTGAGTGCAAAGGAAAACAAGTGTATTCTCTCAACAAACAGATACTTGGTTAATTCCCAGCAAGCCCTAATCTCCACAACAACTCCCAGAGCTCTGCAGAAGAAACTGTATACGGCCAAGATGCAAAACCAATGGATCCTTTGCATTTTCTCCTACAAAAAAAGGGAAAATGAGATGCTCATTGTATCGTATCATTCCATCCAAACTGTGGGGTGAAAGTAAAAATATCCAAGTCTACATAATGGGAGGAGCGGAGGGAATCATATTTGAACACCTGTGTTATTTTACCACGTAAGAAGTGTGAGAAAGCTATTCGGCCTTTTTGACTGATGATTCTTCAGTGGAAGAACTGAAGCTCTGCCCTTTGCTGCTGCCAGACCTTGGTCTTCTGTCACCCGCAGTCACAGCCCGCAGCATGGTCAGTCTTCCAGTGCAGGAGAACGCCCTTTGAGTCCCCATTCGCTCACACTAGCTACTCGAGGAGAAGCGTTTTTAATGCATTCAAGCATATTATGCTCAGGCACACCAACATTCTCCAGAGCACTCCAACACCACAGATACAACTCCTAGGACTTCTGCTTTTAAAAGTGACAGATGGGCCTGACAGCTCTCAGTTGCCTTGGTATTTCACATTAGATAAGGATCAGTCAGAAAAATGTCTCGCACTTAAAACATGCTAAACATTTCTTATGTTTGCACAGTGTATTCATATTTAGAGATACACGGCATTTCAAATGAACAACAGATATTAAGAGAGAGCTAAGCACTTTGAGGAGAAAAGTCTTCTCAAGTTTAAAGATCTACAGATGTGAAGTCAGTCTTTTTAAAAATAATTTCTTAAATAGCATTTTTTCATTTGATGTTCCCAAAACAGAAGTTAACTTCTCACTTTATTAACAGAGGAAAAGCCAAAACCAAAGTAAGGTCTACTGAAACCCCCATGTTAGGCTCACATAAACTAAGCGTCCATCCCTGCTGGATCTTATTGTTTCTTCTAAAGACTCTAAGAGTATAATAAACCATGAATTGTGTCTGCTCATATTGACATTTCTTTGTCATGTCAAGGAAAACAGTTTTCCACATTCAATCTGAAGAGCAGAAGGCAAGAACTGTGGGCAAATCAATGTCTATGTGATGCCATCTTTGAAAACAGGTTTTAAAAACAGTACATAGACATGATCCTCAGAGCAACCCAGGTGCAGCCTGAATAGATGGCTCGCAGCTGTGATCCTGTTCCATAGCAGAAGGCCATGCAGTCACCCATTAATGAGACGATAGCACAAGCCATCTTTTTGAACCCTTTTTCCCCAATAAATCCACTGTGTGGAATAGCAGGTGTACACCAAAGAGTGACTTAAAGCACCTTAGGCAAAGAACAAAGAGGCACATAGCTTGAAACTCATGTCCCTGTGTTTAAGCAGCCCCACCTAACATCTCTCCCCAACAACAGCAATCTTTTATATGGTGCAGTTCCTATGTTTTGTTGACACAAACAGAAAACATTCTAACTCCCAAGGGATGCCTGTTTCCACAACTGTCCCACAGAGGACTTCCACCAAGGATCCCCACTCCTGGATCCACTTATTTTCCCGTTCCCCCACCTTTATGCTTAGACTTCTGAATAAATTTATCAGTTACCTTGTGATACAGAAGCTATAAGGTATTAGAGCTTCATTCACATAGTAGCCCCCACCTGTTGAAAAGGTCTGGTTATTTCATTAAAACACAAAACAAGTTGGGCCTCAGATCAGTTTAAGACTCCACGCTATGCTACATTTTTCTGAACTGGAGCTCACGTGTAAGAGTCAGTTTGTGATACAACCAAGACTATTGAGAAATGCTCAGTGGAGGGAGAGGGGTGTGCCTTGTGGGTTACCTTCCCAATGAAGGCGTAAAACCCAACATTTGCTGACAGACAGCTTCCATTAATTCTGTACAAAGAACCCAAACAAAACAAAGAGCACCTGGGGTTTTTCTCCCCCTCCCTAGAACACAAACACTTTTTGAAGAACTGACTTATTCCCATCTTCCCCAAGAAAATCTTATCTCCAAGATAGCCATCTCTACCACTTTGAAATAAATAAACGTTAAACCCATCATACAAAGTCATAATCAAAAGAGAAAATTCATCATTATCATCTATTAATTTTCACAGAACCAGAATACAGTTCACAACACGTAACTTCCAGCCCAGGTTTGTAGATTGCTAAACTCGACTTTTAATTTGCCTGAGGTGCAATAGTTAAATTCTTGTAAAATTGCTATAGATGCTTGAAGGTTAAACTAACAGAATTATAATTTATGGGGTTTATCACATAACCACCACCTGATTGCTGCAGAAATTTGATAAGGCTCTTATCTTTCAAACCAACTGCACTACGGGATGTGCAAATCACAAGCTATTATCCTTTAGTTCCCCTTTCTCCGGGAGAAAGGCCAGAGCGCTTGCGTTCAATATGGATGAAGGCAGTGCAAGATGTCACCACTGTTTTAAGTTCCAGCTGCAGTAGATTCAGTATGCAGTATGTTAAAACTAAAGGTTTGGTGCTTTTTTGCTCTTTTTCTTTTTTAATGCGCTTTGTCCTACTGCAGACAAACTGCCTATTTCTTCTGGGGGCAGAAAGGCAGAGCGCCCCTAAGAGCAAGCCCACCTATTGAGTTACCAACTCTCCCCTACCACCTCTCCTCAAGGTCACCTGTTGTAACTCACAGAAGGAGCATCCCAAGCCAGAACAGACACTTCATGTAGTATTTCAAGTCCTTTTAATTCCTTTTGGCCAAAAAAAAAAAAAAAAAATTCAACTGCAAATTCTCCCCGGCCCACCCCTCATCCTTTCCCCCCAGATGTACCTCTTCATACTCTGCTGGGCCCATTCCAGTTATTGAAGCTGTGGGACCACTCAGCTGCTCTTGTATACAGCAACTCAGCATTGAAAGAGGGCCCCCACTCAAATACACCAGCTACTCCCTTGATTTGACTCCATTAGTTTGTTATAAAATAGTTCATTTTATCTGAGTCCTGCCTACCATAAGTTTACCTTTTACGTCTGCAACAATATTTAGTACGTTCACTACGTTGTAACAGCATAATGGACTAGAAACCATTTCCACAGTTCTCAGTGCACTGGTCTTCATTCACTTCTGCTGAAGAATAAACCAAACACCATGACTGGAATATTTCACGTTCTCTGTACCGAGATAAATGACTAAACACGCGGAGCAAGAGAGATGCAATTAGGACATGCTTAGTTCACTTTTTTTCCTCAGTGTAACAGAGCATTCCATCAGGAGACCCACAGCACACATCCTGGCCACTGGAAGGGAGTTTGATGATAGGTAAAGGTAATTATAGTGTAACATTTGCCATACTACAATTTAAGGCTATGTCAGCACTTTCCTTCCTTTAAGATGCTTAGAACTCTATGCGACCCTCTGGCCCAAAACTTGATAAATCCATCCAGTGAAAAATAATTTGAGATGTGGAGTCAACGAGATGCCTTGACTTGAAAAGCAGTAATGCCAAAAGTAGTCTTGGAGTGATAGCGGATGGAAGATTAGCTACAGGTTGCAAAGAGATCTGATGGAAACAAATAAATATAAAAAGTAAACCACTTTTCTACTTGTGTATTTTGAAGAACTGCCATCAGACAAAGTGTTTAGAATATATACTGTAAGTTTCTTGGCAAAATTAACATTATACTAAGAATGAAAAGCAGGACTGAACACACGTTCCAGAGCTCAGCAATTGCTGAGTGAAAGCTCTACCAATAAAATGTTTTCCTTCCCCAGGGCGGTTTTGTTATTTCCCCTCTGTGCCCCCCCACCCTACTTAGAAAGTGAGCTTTGGTCCAGGAGTCCTGCAGGCACATCCGTTGGGTGATGCACCTGAGCTTGTATTCCACCATAGAAAACCCTAGAGAAAAAAAAAAAAAAACCACCACAACAAAACCAACTGAGTCACAGTTCCCTGCAGTTGCCACAGCCTAGGGATGTTTCCATTTGCTCAAGACAGTTTAATTACAAGTCCAGAAGTACTGAATGGGAAGCTCTCTAATTTGGCTACATTTTTTTCCTATGTACATTCCCATAAACAAGTCCATGTAGCTGAATTTAAGCATCCTGAACCAGAGGTTTGCTCAGGCTCCAACTCATTTGACAAAGCAGTTTAACCAGTATAAAGATGCTGATATGTCCCAGTTTCTGTCAAAGAAAGGGAAATGTGGTGACGTGCACAGGTCAGGACATTGCCAAGAAAAACAGACAACCTGAGCCATAAAAGGTCTCAACAGTGGCATTATAGATGGTTTTGATCATGACTTGCAAAGCTGCTACAATGGGCTGTGCTGTATCTTTTAAGTCCCCAAATACATCTGTTTTACCATCAAGCTTCTACAAATCCTACAGCATCCCCTGGAGCAGGACAGACAGAAGAAGGAGCCATGACAGCTCCCCTTCTCCCCCCGCCCCGGAACATAATTTCTGTATCATGCCTTTTATAAAAACAGCATAAGATTTCACCAGTTGTCTTTTCAATGAAAATGAGAGGAATTTCATGTGGTGATAAAACCCAGTCTTTGACTAGAATCTGCTCTCATTAGGTACAAAACAGATCCTCTGCTTTTCGAGGAGTCTCATACAGCAGGAAAAATACCACTCAAGTCAGTAAAGTTACAATGTTGTGGAATTTTAAAAAATTAGAGAGCACCACAGTGTTTAGCATTTCTTCTTCAAAGCCATCACAAACAGCAGGAACAGCACCACCTACTAACCTACCCCATAAAACAAAGTGAAAAATCACGTTCTGATAAATCCCATCACCACTTCATAGCCAGAAGTCCTTGAAGCAGCCGTGATCTGTCTGTTATTTAGCAGATGCTGTAAAAATGCAGCCTGGCACCAGCCCTCCTCATAAAAATCACGTCAGTGGGTAAGACTTCCTCTTGGTGGAAACTTGTAGGATACAGACAGAGTAGGTGACTCCACATTGCTCCTCTCATAGTAACTTTTGGTAACAGTCACCAGATTAGACCTGGTTCCAGGTGTGGGGGCAGAGGAGAGAATACATGTACTCCTTACATTCACAGATGATAAAAATCTAAGCATGGGAAATGCACAGGTTGGGACCTTTGGCAGAACAGATTAAGTGGTCCTAGAGAAGTCTTCTGTGCTGTCAACAGTCCCCCCCATTAACACCCACATGCTGCCAGCAGAGTTGTTTCACCAAGAGGATTGGGGAAGTATAGGGCAATAAACAAATTAAATTTTATTGGACTTGAGAGACTGAGATTGCAAAGGAGAAACCACAGTAGCAGTGATCCCAGCAAGACTATGGACGTAAGAGACATATCTGGCTCTGCAGATTTATAGGGGATGAAACCAAAGAGACATGGTAATGTCGTTAACAGCATTTTGGAAAAGCTTTATGATACAGGTTGCTGAAAAAGGAAGTAAAACTAACTTATTTTGGCCACTGCAGTTTGTAAACAGAGTAAGAAAAGAATGGAACTCAGAAAAGAAAAGACTGTTTCTTTATGAGGAAATATGGACATAATTTTTTATGATCCTCTCCACATTCCATAGAGAGTCCATGGACAAGGTGATTTCTATTAACTTGTTCCACATGTAAGAATTATATTGTAAAGTCAGGTGACATCATATACATGTGTAAGGTGGGAAAAAACTATAGGAAAGCTCGCTTAGACTGGAAACAAGGATGACGTGAGAAGATAAAATGGTAGTAAAAAGAGAAATGTATTAAGCCAGCTTAAATAGGAAACCAAAATAGTGGAAAAGTTGTTTTAAATTAAATTATACGACAGTATTAAGAATCAAGTTCCTCTTCAATTCCCTTCTTTCCACTTTCTGTTTAAGACAGTCCACAAGCAGCTGTAATGGGACTGAAGGATGGAAAAGTCACTATGCCAAAGGGTCTTGTATTTTACTCTTCCAGGGTGAGAAGCAGAGAGTGCTCAGCTAGCAGTGAAAGAAGGTCCAATTAAAATTCACAGAGCTATTGATCTTAGCCCTGTTCCAGTGAACCCTCTTTCTACCTCTAGCTCATAAACAAGACGACACAGAAAAGAACTATTGATTTTCATATGATATCTTTTTGGATACATTTTCTTAGAATCTTAAAATTGCATCAAGTGTTCGTAAACCAAACAGACTTAATGTGGTCATGTCTGGCAGACAGCGCAACCCATTTGCCAAGTGTTACAGATGGGGTGAGTTAAACCACGTAGATAGGTCCAACTTAGTGCAAACTCGAGCTTCCCACCTAGAAACCAAAACACATCATCCTATATCCGTTTGTCATCTTGTTATACGAGTGAGCAATAGCTTTTTACTCCAAATTAAGTATATGCTGATCACAACGCTCCCTGCTGACATTTCTTGCAGCTGTAAGTGAGGCTCAAACTCACAGAAGATGCCCACTGACCCTGCAGAAGAGCTCCCTGTAAGAAGGGAGCCATCACCCCCTGGGGCGCCTGCAAGGCTGCTGGGGCAACTCCTCACCTCGATCACCTCCCGGTATCGACAACAGGCCCCAACTGCAATACTTGTAGGCAGCAATTCATGAAACAGCTGAGCTTAAGTTTAACATTTGAGTCAAAAAAAGCACAAGCACCAGAGAAAAAACTGCTGCTCTGCCTCTGCTAAAAAGCTTAGGCAACAACTGATTCTACCCAGACTGTTCTGGTTAAAGCGTGGCCCATTTCCCTGACATCTTCTCCCACCGAGTTTCAGGTCACAGTGCCCACAGCGGCAATATTAGCAATTCTATTTGTCACTATTAGAAGAGGTAGAAATACTCTCCCCTCCCTCCTTATCAGCCTTCCAGCATTTTCTGTCAGCCCGAGTCAGAACGATGCACTGACTTGCTTGCCATTTTTAAACTCTAAAGTAACGAAACTCTACCTGTATGGGATAAACAAGCACTCACCAGTGAAAATGCAAGGGCTGAGCTTGTTCAGACTGTAGGCATTAAAGCTGCTATTTTTACTACTGCCCTCTCAGTTGAGTAACTCACTACATAAACTGGGCAGCCAAAAATCAGTAGTTGTGTAAAAAATGCTGCCTTTCTTATCTACTCACTGACAACCTGATGCCAAACTGATCATGCCTAGAACTCGCTTATGCGAGTCGCCATATATGCAAGTGTTTCTAAACTAGGATACGTGATAAGCTCAAGTATCACGTGCTTTTCCTCAGACTAAGTTTTGAATAAGGGACAACATAATGGTAATATTAAGGGTAGCTAAGAGAGCAAATAGAACCACAAGCACCTTTCAGGGAATATAACATATGTCTTACTTGCAAGAATAAAAAGTAGAAAAATATCTTATCTGAGGAATCCTTTTACCTGCTAATTGCATTATTCTTGTAAAAAAGAAAAAAGAACCCACACAATTAATGACAGAACTATTTTGCAATCTCCTGTTTTTAAGCAGAGACCGCTTCAAAATATTCATTTGCTTCAGGGATTTAAAGCAGAGCAGGTTCATAAACATTTTCAAGATAGAGACTCAGTTATGGGCTGGTTTGATTCCCCTTTCACAGTCCTCTTACTCCATAGTAATTTAAATAACTACAGAATTTGCCTATAGACAAGTGAGAAAGAGACTGCTAAATCTTTGCTTTCTTCCGTACTAGTGATTTCCCTAGAAGGCAGTGTATAGCCTCTCTGTTCCCCATCACCATAACTGCATTAGGAGGGATGTCCTTGCTGACAGGTTTTTATCTAGCCTTGAAGATTTCAGGTGGTGGAGAGCCCACACCTTCCCAGGCACTCTGTCCTTCCACTGCCTTACTGCTAGGAAGTCCTTCAATCCCTACCTTGCATCTTTCTTGCTGAAATCTGGCCTTTTTACTTTTTGTTCTAACCACTACAGATATGTGTAACCAATGAGACTTTCCACTTTCAAAATCCATTTTGGGCATCCTCTCCCCACCCAACCACCTTCTGCCTTCATTTCTCTGGACAGTTGTTCTTCTCAGGCACACTCCCAACCCCTCTGTTCCACTACTCTATAGACTTGCCAGCTGGGTCATACACCAAAACATTTACTGGTCTTCAGCTAAAGCTGTATGTAGCTGTAGTCGTTCCATGAGTATCTCCAGGCTGCCACTGCTGGTTTTGGAGAATCTTACGTGGGATGTCAAAAGCTTTACTGAAGTTACTGTCCCTGCTTCTCCTGTAACAAAGTCCTATTTTTTCTGCTTAGAAGGAAGTCAGATGAGTTTAGCAAGAACAAATTGCATCAGGGTGGGCTGCTACTTATCTCCTCATCTTACCAGTGCTGACAAAGAGATTAACTCTTCCAGGCTAAGCACATAAGTGACATTCTAGGGTTTCCCCCCCCTTTTGAAAGAAGGATGTTATGTTTGATTTTCCCCGCACCACTCCTGACCATGACAGTTTCTCAAAAGTAACTGTTACCAGTCTGAATCAACAGTGAGGAATGAAAGTAGTAACTCTAAAAATATTTTTATTACAACAGTAGTAAGCCGCAATGTAAGTTCCTTGGTGGCATTTATACCCACTTTGATCCCTACGTGTCCCACTCAACACAAGAGCAGTAAGAAGATGTAACGCCTGTGCATTGACAAAACAGTTTAATGACCCCAACTAAAATGGATAACAGTAACCATAGATCTTACTTTTATGAGTTTCTGATTACAAAAAGTACTTGAACTGAAATCAGAAGGGCAGTTCCTAGTACATGATCAGCTTTGGATAGCTGTGTTTCCCTGCAAAAAAAAAAAAAAAAAAACACCAACAAACTAAAAAATTATAAGCCATTAAATCTTACTTCAGGCCAAACAGCTCCACTCAGTATTAATACCATTTATACTGCAAACCAGTGGCATCTGTCAGCACCCCAGTCTGCTAACAGGCCATGTAATGGTGCAAACAATCAAGAACAACTATTCTTTCTCCTAACCACTCACAGCTGGGGTCATGGTAAGAGACAAAAGGAGAGTAAGTTGTGAGAATATGGTAAAAGTGGAAAAACTATTTTTCCAAGTGTCTGATAAAGGCCTGACTTTACAAAATACCAGGTGCTGCTAAGAAAGCAGAAAAAGTAGAATAGCTGCTATTAAATTCTGTCAGTTGAAAAGTACACACTGTTTACGCAGACATCCTGTAATTTTACATTGCAACTTTCAGGCGCTGTTTTGATCCACGGTCTGTATTTTCTTCAGACTGAAGCTTCGAAATATATTTAAGTAAAAAAAAAAGTCACCAGTCTTTCCTAGCACACACTCAGCAACAAACTTACCAACAGAAGAATAACACATTGGTATTTTCATCAATTTAGTTTTTGCTGGTTTCTTTTATAATCATCAATCCATAAGTAACAACTGTATCTTATGGGACAAATGGGAGCTTTTCTAGCTTTTTCAGACTAGAAAAAGTAGTTTGACTTAACACAAAATTAAAAAGGCAAAATCTGAGCCCAGTAATTCAGCGAGAAACTCTAACTGATTTCAGAGTGAGGGCCAAAGTGTTAGAGTAAAACTGAACTGTGCACTAGAGCTGTGATAGATCAGATGTGGACTAAACCTTGTAGAGGTAAGAAGCCTAAATTCCCCAGAGATATGTGAAGAAAGACTGCACGCTATGTGAAGTCAACTGCATTTCAACTTCTTTTTTTTGCTTTCAGTAACCAAGGAACATATTACAGTGCAGATACTACGGTGACATTCATCATCACTTTATTCAAGATAATATGAAAACCCCACCACACCCTGAAGCAATGCTCACAGGTGGTTTTGGAAGGCAGTTAACTTCTCCTGAACACAAACAGGGCACCATGTCTGAACCGCTCCAATTAACCTTGCTTTTGCTCAGGTCATCAGAATTTTAGTTGCCTGAGGGCTTGGTAACACACAGCATCATCAAGAACCACACCGTAGGGGTTCAGAGCCCACTTCCCTTTGCGGCAGAAGCCCAAGGCTGCAGGTCCCACGTCCTGCATCTTTGGTAGTGCTGGGACATTTCCCGGCAGGAGGGTTTGCTCTGCAGATTATGAGGGAGCATGAATTTATCCATTTGTGTGTTTGTTGTTCATAACCAGCCTTTACCTACGTTCTCATTTTGCACCCACCGCCTGTACATCTGGAGGTGATCTCTTTTCCCTGGGCACAGTTTGTGCCCAAACAGGACAGAATCACCCCACAGACTGCAGTGTGTTTTCCTGTCTTCAATATTTCTCTCGCAAAATATTTCACGTGGAATTCAAGACTTCATTCTTTCTTTCAAATACAGATTTCTTCATCCATTTCTCCTTAAAGCAGAGAAATAGAATACCATTAAGCATACTCTGAAAATACCAAATACAGGAATATAAAGCAAATAACTTCACTATAGAGCTAATATCTGCTACATTCAGAAAAAAATAGCTATTAGAAACTACAGTAAAGACTGAGAATATAAGGTATGCATCTGATTTTACAAGTCACAACTACAGCCTCATCTAGTACACAGCTCAGCTGGCATCCAAACTGCTTCACATTTCAACTGAAATGCAATGGCACATGTGCTGCTTCTGGCTGGGGCAGAATTAATTTTCTTCACAGCAGCCAGCATGGGGCTACACTTTGGATTTGCGCTGGGAATGGGGTTGATAACCCAGGGATAGTTTTGTTGCTGCTGAGCAGGGCTGATGCAGAGCCAAGGCCTTTGCTGCTCCTCACCCCACCCCACCAGCGAGGAGGCTGGGGGGGCACAAGGAGCTGTGAGGGGGCACAGCCAGGACAGCTGACCCCAACCGACCCCAGGGATGTCCCACACAGTATGATGTCATGCTCAGCATGTAAGGCTGGGGGAAGAAGACGGAAGGGGGGAGGTTTGGAGCGATGGCGTTTGTCTTCCCAAGTCACCGTTACATGTGATGCAGCCCTGCTTGTCCTGGAGAAACACCCGCCTGCTGATGGGAAGTAGGGAATTAATTCCTTTTTTTGCTTTGCTTGCATGAACAGCTTTTGCTTTCCCTATTGAGGTGTCCTTGTCTCAACCCACGGATTTTCTCACTTTTACTCATCCAATTCTCTCCCCCATCCCACCGGGGGGAGTCAGCGAGCAGCTGAAGGGGCTTAGCTGCCGGCTGGGGTTAAACCACAACATCATGATACAAATACAGAAAATAACAGTACTAGCGATGCTCAGATATTGCCAAGGCTTATCCTTTCTGCTCCCTTAGATACACATCTCACCTTCTCTAGGCACTCTCTAAAGATAAGCATAAAAATGTCACCTTCCCCATTCCAACTATGCAGCTTGAAAGAGAAAAAATTAGGATGGTATGCAGTACACCTCGCATAAAACTTCTTATGTTTCACTGCACAATACAGACTTGTCAGATGTGAAAGACCAGTGCCACCATCTGGTCCCTGCTAAGTCTTGGATCTTTCTTTCTAGTCAGAAAGGAATTCATAGTTTGTCTAATTCAATATATAAAAGAGAGGGAGAAAAAGATAAGCAGTTCTGAAAAATAGAGCAGAAGGCTTTAAAACACCCTTCAGTGCGACTGTTGTAAAAGGAGCCCAGTATGTCAGAACAAGCAAAACACAAATACTGGAAGCTGGGAGAGATTATGAAAGTAAAATAAGCAAGCAAGGTCTTGTCAAAGAAAAAAGGATAAATCTTAGAAAAACCACACAGGCCATGATTCAAATCATATCTGTAAACCCAGCCTTCACTACTTAGGAACTTTAGAAAAATATTTTTCTAAGCGTTGCTCACAAGGAGGTTTGGAATCACCCAAGCAAAGCGTTACCTATTTCCATGAACTTTACACAGAGAGAAATTATAACCATTCAAAATTTCTTATTTTTCTTCAGTTATTACTCTAAGAACACAAAGTCAGCTCCTGGTACAACTCAATTTAAGAATTCTTCTTAAGAATCAGATAAGCATCTTGCTTTTAAAACAGATTTCTGTGTCTTTTAATTATTTTTACATTGTATTTGGGGATGTTTGGGAACCGTCTGGAACAATCCCACCTGTACCATTCTCAAGGTCAGGTAAAATGGCAGCAACGTTCATTAATATTTCCTCCCTCACTTCTTAGAGTGGCTTCTTAAAATGGGAGCTACTTAATTTCTGTGCTTTTATAGGGGTCAGGTTAGCACTCTTAATCACATCAGCGGTGAGAGCGCATCCAGCACTGCCCATGGTACAGAACGGTGCTGGCAGAAAATCCTCCCCCAGTGCACCCCTGCAAGGGAGCTCTGGTGACACAAACGTGCCGAGAGAGCCTCCGTGACCTACCTGTGCACAACGACAAGCAGTAGTTTGTGACAAATGGGAGGCTAAGAGGCAAAAATGAGAGGAAAGAAGTCAACACCACAGCACTGACCTGTGCGCAGTGTAGCCAAGGTAGGGCCTGGGTGTGAAGTGCCTGGAAAGCAAGGGAAGTACACAGGGAGGGCATGTAGGACTCGGTCCTGGCCTCCGCTGGATCAAGGTCTGACGCCGTGCTCCAAAACTCATTACTTTTTATTAAAGCGCTAGTCTGGCTCATACCACGTGGACATAACAAAACCCCAGCGATAAAAGTGAAGGCAAACAGTAAAGCTCCCTGTGAGAGCGGTGTGCAGGGAGCACGGCAGAGAGCAGCTCCATGCCATCCCTGGCTCTGGTTGGGGCACAGCACCGTCACGCTGCAGCGGCACGCAGGGCCTCCCTAAGCCCAGCGCAGAGCTGCGCCAGGACGTTTCAGACCGCTTTCCCTCTGTTCCCGGCCTGGCTGGCTCCACCGCCCAGAGCACACCCATCCCCAGGACACGCTGCTTGAAATCACACAGAGATGTCCCAATTCCTTCTTACATGGATCCCCCATTTCCATCTCCAACAAGCCCTTCCCCTCTTTTGCCTTCAGCAGCTCACCCTGCCAAAACAGCCGTAAAGGATACAGCAAGTACCTGAGGGTTTGCTCAGTTAAAAACAGAAAAACAGCCTAATTCTTCACGAGCGATTGATGGAAGCTACGAACCTGAATATCAAACATTGACGGTGTAGCAGGCGAGGCAAAACTGAGAAGATATACATGCACAGCCTGCTGTATTTGACACTGGTTGGAATCAAACTTCAGGCACCTTAACATTCAAAGCACAGATGCACTCACTTTTCCATCTTCCCTTGAAGTGATAACCACTCGAGCTGCAGCCTTCAGAGCCCTCAGCACAACATACATCTCTTCCTACATAAAATGGCCTCCAGCTTTCACAGATGCACCCCCTCTCCAATTAGCCACCAGGTTGTTTGCAAAGCCATCAATTCACAGGACCTCCTTACAGTCGTGGGTTTTGTCATTCCGACTAGACTCTTCAAGTTCCCTCCCAGAGGCAGCCTGAAACATTCTGTCACGAAACAATAAGGATGAATTACTGGGTGGACGTTGCTTTGCATTAATTATTCATAATCATGGCAAAATATTTCCCATATTCATAACTTAGTAAATTACCAATTTAGGTGCACATTAGTCTGAAGATTATGATTCATATAGCAGCCTGCATGCTGTAGCACTTAATCACTCCTTGAAAGTTAAGGCACCTGTCCCACAAAGATTACAAGAGCAACATCTAAACTTCAACAAGTTTATAGCTAAGTAGCACAATTAATCAGTATTCTTATGAGAACAGTTTGATCCATCTTTGTCATCTCTGCCTAGCAGTGTCATTTAATTGCTTTCCACCACTAGCTTCTCACTGGGCCAGCTTCATTACAAGAATGGTTTATGTAAGCAGCTTTCTAAAACATTAAGTTTTACAAAGCCTGAAGTTAGACAATAATAAATGAAGATTCACATAGATCACACATGCTGTAATTGCTATGTCAGAGTAACAATGTATCATTTTAATGCAGGGGAATACAGTATTTATTAATATGCAGATCTGAAGTGTAGAAGCAAGCAGTATTTATTTACATCATCTGGTAGTAGGTATTGGTATTCTCAAATATACCTGGTGAAAATCTAAACACTGCTGAAGTACATGGAAACGCTCAGGTTCTACCAAAGTTAGACTTGAAGCCCAGTGTAGTAACCTATGGATACTTCCCCACCCCCTCCCAGCAAACCATGTAAGGGCTTCGCCATATATTAGCTGGTAGTGAAGTTTGTTCTGTAAGACAGCAGGAAAAGGCAAACAATTCTAAGTCCCTACTACACAACACATTTTATAAAAATATGGGGGTTTCCCCCCAAAACCAGAAAACACTATCATCTTTTTATACAAGACAACATTCAGGTTTTTGCAATTTCAGAGGTAGGGTTAGGCAAGTCATAGGTCCATATCATTATAGACCTACATTATGATTTTCATCACAATAAAGAAATTTTTTTTACAGTCATTCACTGGAACAACCTCCCCAGGCACATGGTAGAGACACCATCACCGGCAGTTTTCAAGACACAACTGGACAGGAGGCTAGATAATCTCATCTAGGCTCCTTTTCCCACGGAAGGTTGGAACAGATGATCTTCCGAGGTACCTTCCAACCTGGGCTGTTCTGTGATGATTCTATGATTTCTGGCCCTGTGTCCAAAGCATGAACTAAGAACCAAAAGCCTTTTTTTAAAAAAAAAAAAAGAAAAAAACCAACCATAAAACCCCCAAACCACCTAGCTTATCACTAGAACACTTCCCCTGGTGTCTGGCCAAGCCTTTCTTGCAATAACTCCAGTGCATTACTACTTGTCCCTAGACAAGGGGAGCAGAGCAGATCATTACCAGGTGCTCCACAGATCTGAGAGCTGGCATCATCTCCAAACCTCCCCCTTTAGCTTTACCTTTGTAAGCCTATGCAAACACAGTCCTTTCAAGCCCTCCAAGATCACGTTTCATCTACCCCTGATCACTCTTTGCTTTCCTCCAGGCTACTTTTGCCTGGTTTGCAACCTGCTGTAAGACTGGAGCCCGAACTAGCTGCAATACTCCAGGCTGCATCTGGCAGCATAACAAGGAGAGCGGGGGGGGATGACTCCTCCTTTCTTGCAGAAAAATAGATCTCTCTTATACATCCTAGCAGTATCAATATTTTTCACAGAAGCTTGACATTGCTGGCATTGAGGGTCAAGCGAACAGAGCGTATTAACTCTCAACATTCTCTTCTGAAGGGCTATTCTGTATCCCGTGTCCGCATAGACCCTGTTCTTACACTGCTACCTGTTGAACTGCTGAATTTGCTGTAGCAGTTAAATTGCATGCTTGGGTTGGAGGGGAGCTTCCTGTAATTCATTCAGTTCATTTGGAAATCTGTTCCCTCTGAGTTTGGTACTATGTGTTTATTTGTTGAGTATACTCTCTATTCCTTCATTCAAGTAATTCACAAAGAAAAACCCCAAAAAACAAACAAAAAAAAAAACCACCACCAAAAGCCTGAGCAGTACCAGACCCAGGACAAACTGCTGAGGCGCTCCAGGCAGTATAGCCATCCTCTTTCACAGCTGGCCCCTCACAGCTATTCCCCAAATACAGTTCTCCAGCCACTCACACACCACCAGTAGCTGCTCTTACTAACACAGTCCCCTCACAAAACATGAAATACAGCGGGGAGCCTCTGATTTGTCCTTCTGTACAGCAGCAGATCTGCTGGAGCTGCCTCGATTTCTGCCAGTTTAAGTCTGTGCCAATAGCCCATGGTGCAGTTTGCCTGCCCCATGTTAAGGAGTGGAAGAAATGCAGCAGCCTGGTAAGAGCACGCTCTGTCGCTACCAGGCAGAACACTTTTACAGCTTTAGTAATTGATTGCCTTTGCAACAATCACACACCGCCAGCTTCATTTTTCAGAAAAAAACCATCAGATTGGAGCAGATGGGAACAGATCAAAACAGATTGCACAGAGCAGCCACAGTCTAATGGCAAATTGGGAATACTGAGCAAATATAAGAAGCCCATGTGCCTCGTGTCTGAATTGGAAACAGAGCTCTTTCATCGCAGCTTTGAAGTGCTGGTGTAAATGCTCTTATATCTGTGCTGACAGCTAA
Source organism: Gorsachius magnificus (assembly GCA_034008185.1). Classification (NCBI taxonomy): domain Eukaryota; kingdom Metazoa; phylum Chordata; class Aves; order Pelecaniformes; family Ardeidae; genus Gorsachius; species Gorsachius magnificus. Next base: position 34,814,151 of record CM067089.1, on the reverse strand, counting down.
TGGCAAACTATCACCTATGCAATAGCTTTACTTGCTGGGTGAATGCTTGTTATGACCAGGACTGCAGATTTGCACAAAGCAGGAGAAGTTGCACAAAGACAGGAGCGGATTTCTTTGCTCACAGAAAGCAGGGAGATGCAAACATAGAGGGTGGTCTCCTTCAGCCCCAGCTGCTCCAGCAGCCCACATCTCATCCCTCACACTGTCATCAACATTGCACACACTCCCCGACCCCAAAGTCAACCATGCTCAGCAATGCCATTCCATCCACAACCACCTTCCGATGAACACAGAATGAATTTTCCACTTGGGGGCAGGTGATAGAGAAAGTAGTCTTGGCAAAGTAAAATTAAACATTTTTAATGAAGCCTCCCACACAGATCAAAATATTTTCCGGCACAGTGAAGCAAAACAGAAATCAAGATAAAAACTTAAGTAGCCAGTTCATTCTGAATTGGTTCATTTCTATTCTTTCCACTGCATAGGTGTTAGACACTGGCTCTATACGCTTCGCCTTGTATTTCTAAGGAGTGATGAAAATTTCCATCATAGTTTTTTCATTTCTGGTTTAATTATATTGATGGAGCATTGCAGTGAAAACAGCAATGAGTATCAAATTGTCCTGTATTTTCACTCTGAATGATCTTATTTAGGGTTGGGGTGAGGGTTGCACTTGTAGCGCTGACTACTTCTTTAGTGATTAAAACTAAACAATCAATTCTTTCTTTACATGGCAGGCTAAACATCCTGGTTTCATTTCTAGTTTTATACAGCTGAAACAAGTGAATGGGGGTTTTGCCACAAAATTGTATCAGGTGTAGCATTTGGACCTGCTCTTTTCAAAAAGGGATACACTAAGGATCTGTGACTTCAGCACTAGAAATTATCTATTTCCTAGCAAAGAAAAAACTTCCAGAAATCCACAGGGGAAAAAAAGAAAATATTATGATGGCAGGTTATCACTGAACATACCAAGCAGAAATAATTGACGCTTATTTTTTCTCTTTGTGAATTCGGCATAGCTGTAACAACTGTTATGCTCTCAAACAATCACATAGCCAGGAGATACATCAAGAAAGTAAAGCGGGTTATAAAAGTCGTCCCCCTCCATGCTCTTCCCAAGAGGATTGATTTAGGCACTGAAGCAAATACAGGCCTGGGGGGAGGACAGCCTCCCCTCAGTCCTCCCCATAGGTTTCTTAAGCTTTCTTCAAGCAGTGCACAAGAACCCCATGTGCAGTATTTCATTCTGAAAAGGAAGCTTCCACTCATCTGAAAGCTATTTTTGTTGTTCTACTTCCACTGACTTGTTTTTTGATGCTTTTCATTGCACTGTGAATGCCTCTGCCAAGTATGCAATACAGAAGACTTGAGCCTAAACCAAACTCCACTGAACTGGTTTTCCTCACGCTGTTGCTGTTTCTATTCTCATTTCTTTGTCACACTTCCAGCCACCACGATCACCTAAGTAGGAACTAGGAGTAGTATTAAGTATCATTTGGGAATGGTGACCAGGTGGCAGTTCTTGGTCTCAGTGCATACAATCAGGGTTTACTACTTCTACTCTATTTATTGGGACATACTGAATTCATACAAAAAGTCTGCCAGGCAAATTAGCCTGGGACACCACTGGCGCTCTAGCACATTACTTGTCTTGCAACAAGCAGTGAAAATCCCCACGATATATTGAAGGTAACAGTTACCTACAAACCTACCTACCCAAAACCTACAGATGCTGCCACCTTTCACATGCTGCAGAGACAGAGACCTCCCAGATCCAGACCAACACTTCCAGGCAAGCTCTAGCACCATCTTCCCTTGCCACCACAGGGGCAGAATGGAGCCTAGGATCCGTCTCTTCTGTAGGCAAGTGTCTTCAGATTTCCAGCACCAGGAAGCCACCAGGCTACCTTCCTACACCTGTCTCAAAACTGGTCTAGAACCTCCCTACCCGCAGGGATTAGAGAGGCAACTATTACAGCTGCACATCCATCCTGGTGTGCGCTCTGTGGGTGCAGCCAGAGCCACCCCTGCTCTCGGGGTGCAGGAGCAGAACAAGGCTGCTGCTGCAGCAGGGAGCCGCGGAGGCTGGGCGCACGTAGCAGAACTGTGGGGCTGCACAACAAGCATCACCTGTCCCGCAGCTAGTTTTGTCTTTGAAGAAGAGAACCTTTATATAAAAAGGTAAAAGAAAACCCTCAAAATTTGTTTGTTTTGTTTCCAGGGCATGTTATTAAAAAAAAAAAGTACAGCGATACCTCAAACTGAATGTTTGGATCCAAACATCTTCAAAGAACTAGGCTAACAGCACTTCTTTCATTCTTTTTCATTTAAATTGAACAAAATGGTTTGCTGAGTACATGCTGTTCACTTCAAAAGACCATTCTTAATCCATTAATAAATAGCAGCCTAGAAGGAATCATACACAAGTAAATTTTTAATGCATTAGCCCAAACAGCAGCCAGCAGATGGGCAGGACTGAATTAACTGTGTGAATACTTCCCACTGGTACCTTTGCAAAGTGTGAAAGTTAATAGCAGTAAAGAAAAGTACTATTAGAAGGCAGAAAGTTTTTTGCGGTTTTTTTTGTTTGAATTAATGAAATCGGTTTTGTTACACTCCAGGTTAGGTGTTATAAAATAGGAATTATTTTTAAATCACATTGCAGCCATGCAACAAAAATCAAACTGCATTTGTAGCTATTGATTATATCAAAGGGACAATAATGATATCAAAGTGGTAATGTAAGGGAAGAAAAAAACCTGTATTGTCACATAATCTGTCTAGGTTCAGTGACTATTTCTGGCAGATTTGAACTAGACTATTTTCAGTATCATACTACCTTATAAGCTGAAGTAAAATATCTGTATGAAGCCTGGCTTAGCAGGTTCATAAATTGATAATTACCTGGAAAAAAGGTTTCCACTTTTGTTAGAACTCCTCCCAACCCATCCTTGGCTCTGACAGCTTTTTGCATTGCCTTCATTATCTCCAATCACCCACACAACAGACAGCTGAAATCCAAGTTGGAAAGGAAGGTTGCCTCCAATAAAGACAACCGCCTGCAGGAAAACCTCCTCCTTCCCCACACCTTAGCATGTTTATTTACAAGAAGCTCATTAGCTTTCCAGCACAGAACAGCTTCTATCCTAATCACCCACTTCCACATAGCCCTTGCAATTAAGCCTACTTTGATAGCTATCAAACTCCAGCCACCCTCTGGGGTGTAATTGTAACAGTTTTGGAAGGACTCTTTTCGATCACTTTTTCTGAAGTATCAGCTTCCCAGTAGATCCCCCATTACCCATGAATCCTTATCCTGAAGGAAAGGAAGTTTGAGATGTGACCCCTCACCCTCTGAATTTCCAGAGCTACGGGGACCTTCAGCAAGTTTGGCATTTATGCCAAAACCAAACACAGTTCCATTAGCCAACCTGCACCAGGGCTGGAGCTGCCACGGCCACGCAAGGGGCTGCGGGAACCCCCCTTCTGCGATTCTGCACAAGACTCGGTTTTGCTTCAGGCAGGCAACTTCATCTGATATATCTTCTTCTTCGCAGAATAATTAAAATGTTAATCTAGCCAAAATCTTACTGTACATGCAAAAGCTGTTTGACTGTCACTGATTGTATTTATTTCTCCTCCAACCCAATAAGCAAAGTACTTAGCCTCTTTTCTTTGTGATCGTTACTTGAACTGCATTCAGTTTCAATATAGCTTGAACTTAATTTAGATTTTGCTTAACTGATTTTTATTCTATTATCTTTTGTTCTCTGGGCAAGTATATATTTAATCTTGAGAGTAAAATTGTTATAATTAAATCTGTGTTTTTAAAGGTAATATAAATTAGAGGGTAGAGATGAAGTAATATGTAGTAGCTTGTATGGAATTACATAGATGGAATAATAACTCACTTGTATGAGCACTGCACCATGACAGAGATTAGCTGTTACCAAAAAAAGGTATTTATTATTCAGATTTTAGTACCCCATTGAACTACTACCTGATGCTTAAATACATTACAAAAGCCTCTACAGAAATACAAGTCTGTTAAAGACTCATTCAGAAATGTCAGCTTTTCAACTCAAACTGAAGTTTGAGCACTCCTCTCCCTGCCTAAATCCCCGAGATGATGGCCAAGGCGATGCCTATCACACCAAGGCAGAGAAAATCCTTCAGCCTCTTTTTACCTCACTGAGACACACAAACCAGTTTAAAAGATAGGTTCAGGGAGGGAGGACAGAAATATCAATAAAATTACCACGACCCAAAATTTCTTGCATGTCTTGTGCTTGGGGCACCAGGTCTTAATAGCTTAAGTTTGGCTTGGAACGCAAAAGGCCACTTTTTACTTTCAAAATCTGAACGTATTTTTCTCCTAGGTGCAATTACGTGAAGATCTTTGCAGCATAAGAAGATGAAAAAAATGCCCAATAGATTCACTTTCCCTTTTTAACACAAATTATGTTTACACTTCTAATTCCTTTCCATATTCTTGACAAGCCATTGAGAATGAGATGACTGCACAGGGGGCCTGGAGTATGATGACAGGCAATTTAGCGTCTGAAATGCATAAATCTTATGGTATTCACACATGTTTTTCTTTATATAGCACATCTGAATTCCATGTGATTTGTATATTTCACAAGTTAAATTATGTCCCTAATTGGTACTTCACAATAAAATGCCTGAAGGAGACCAGGCTGTTCCGATATGCAAGCAATTTTAGATTTAAATTAAGTTAGGGATTGATTTCCATTTCAAAAGTGTTTTTGAAATTTAACAAGTGAAATACAAAGCTGTTTTCAAAAAGGGACATAAAAGATGGGAATGCAAACTATTTGTTCAGGCCGTTGATATTTAGACAGCGGAAGTATTGCATATATGAAAATATTTTTCATTGTGTTATTGTCCACTTAATCTAAGAGAAAAGAATAGATGGACATTTCAAATGCCTGCCATATGAGCACATCAGAGCTCCATCCACAATAGGAAAATTGGCCTATAAACACACAACAGTGCTCTTTTTATTAAAAAAACCCGCTTTGTAGGATTTATTGTAATAACCAAGAGATTGACAAAAAGCATTACTCCAAAATTAAATGGAAGACACTGGTTTCCTTTAAAGACCATTGCCTTTAGGCAGGGCAGTCTCCCTTTTAACAATTTATACTTGTATAAATTCCGTTTACCCTCGTATAAATTCCGTAGCACAATTGCTCTGTTCCCAAATAAAGAACATTTTAGACCCACAAGAATCAAGCTGGGTTGCTTTTATTTTCCAAGCTCAAGTAGTTCCTAAAAATACTGAAGAAATTTTAAGGCATCTTACATCTGAGAATGAAAAGGCTTAAAAAGGGAAGAGTGAAGAAGGATTTGGCCTATCTTGTTCTGTCTGGAAGAATAATAAGAAAAGTCAACAAGGTTAACTTTTTGAAGAAAGTGTTTTATTGGTAAATAAACCACCTGCCTTCAGATTCTGCCTCCACAGGAAGGTTGCAGTGGCCGTTTCTGTCAAGGCCCCTTCCAGGATAGAAGTTTACAATTACTGATCTTTTCTGGCCCCCCCCATTCTTCTCAGGAAGATCTCATTTCTTTTCACTTATACGACTTTGCTCTGAGCTGCTGCTTGCCTCCACCACTATTTCTAACCTAAGCTCAAGAATTTTCCACTCTGTAAATTATCTCTGATGAAAGCAACAAAAAGGCACAAGTGTGTTCACTGGGGAAGTACCACAAAGTCAAGAATGTCTAATCTCCACTTACAATAGCTGTGTAAGAGCAATGCTTCTCAGCCGAGAGACATCTGGATTAAAAAGATAGGGAAGCGAGGGGCTAAGAAGGAAGGACAGACAGACCTGCCTAGGATAAAATTTACAGAGACTAAAGGATCTGCGATATAATACAAAAAAAAATTATACAAGGTAACACCGAGCAATTTACAGAGAGATAAAAGACCAAGATAATGCTTTAGAGAATTGGATACTGTGACTCATAAAAGCAAAACAGGAAAATACACAAATAAAGTTGAAGTAGTTCAGATAAAGGAAAACTGCTGAATTTAAAAGCATCTAGAGTACAAGCATATGTTCTATAAGAACAGCTACAACTAGAGAAAAAAAACGAACCTCAAGCGATTAAAGGCTCATTTAAGCATCTAAAGCCCTAGTGTTTATCAAAGCATCTCTGTACTAGAAGGCTTAAGCTGATAGAAACTCATTTTAACCTGGTAGAATTGGAACTGCAGAAAAATCTCACCTTTTCAAGGCTTCCCACCCCCTCCAATACCTCTCTCCGCCTTAGGCAAAACTTTAAATAGAGATTAAAGAAAAGATACACAGGCTTTTCTGAAACATAAGAAAACCTGAGCTTGAATCAAATAAGTATTGGATTAGATCTCCTCTTATTTAGAGACAATTTTGTCAATTTATGTTAAATAAGGGAGAGCAAAAAGCACGAATCAATGAAGTAACCGACAACAAACATAAGGAGAGATCTGAAGGCACAATTGACTTGTGATTTCTGGATGCACGAAAGTAATAGCTCCACCTACCTGCAAAATTTAGATTAAAAACTGTGACCACGCTACAGCTTTAATAACAACTTCTAGTTGTTAGGAACCAAAGTGGTGGAGGGGATGGGAAGAAGCTCAAGAAGAGAGAAAAGGAGCAGGCAGGGAGCAAGGTGGAGCATCACGGAGCGCAGCGAGGCAGCTTGAGAGGACCCCATGCAGAGTCTGCCCGGGTGGCTCAAAAGCCCGAGAAGCAGCAGAGCTGCCCGTGCTATAATGCTGCCCTGGGAAGCGCCAGTACATGGCTGTAAAACATCAGTACCAGAGAGCAGTGAGTAGCTACCTGGGGAGTCTGTTAAAGAGGAAACCAGAGGCCCTGAACATTGGGAATCACAAAGGTACCAGCAGAAAGAAGCTGAAGGACGCCTTTGCACACCACTTGAAAGGGCAGACGGGCAACGCTTTAGGGCAGGGAAATGTAGGAGAAACAACAGCTACAACCTTGAGTACCTGTACTTTCTGCTGGTGACAGTGAAGAGCTGTAAAGGGACAGCTGAGGGGAAACAGTGGCAGGGTCATAAATACAGGGTAAATGATTGATTCTTTCCTCCAGATAGGAGATACTATCCTGGAAACAGAAAGTATGGGGGAGTCAGGGAGCCGACAGAGTCTGGATGGACAGATCAGTGACTACAAGGTAGTTAAGACAGTGACTGATGGCAGTACAGCAGGGTATCACCTGAACAAGGGCTATTACCGCTTTTAAAGTGAAACCTGTGAGCAGGGCCAGAAGAGAGAAACACGGCACGAAGTCACTGCAATTCTGGAAACTCGACTACAAACTAAGGCTCCCAAAAGGTGAGGACAGGGCTTGCTGACGCGCCCAAGTGACAGCGGTCGCTAGCCTGCCCATATCCACAGCCCTCCCTGGCAGAGGGGGCCCAGCCCTGCTGCACCTCGCAAAGGGCCACGCACGCCCCACTCCTGACCTACAGCAGCTACTGCCTAGAGCATCATCTTTGCCTCGCATAGACTTCTCACTCATCCCTTTTCTCTCCTCAGCACAAACCTATGTCAAAAACTGATCCAAACAGACTTCATTCCAAGGCCAGAGCGCCCATGGATTTATTTTCCTATGATGCTTATCTTAATTCATATTAATACAGCACAGTAATTTGTTCCAAGTTTCTTCAGAATACAAGCTCTACATTGACATAAATTGCATCTGCTGGAAAAGACCATCTCCTCACACTCGACCCACTCACCTTTCTACAGAAACTGCCAGCAGGTATTCCCAGGGGCCCTCTCTTACGCAGAAGGCCCTTAGCCTCCCTACTTTGGAGCAACATGGGGTGCAGCTGCAGGAACCACAGCTCCCAAGCAATCTATTGCCATTTGTTTGCTTTTTAAGCTATTTCAAGCAAGGAATTAATTTGAAGGTTAGGAATAGATTAAAGGATCTTTCCAGGACCCCTTTCCATGTGAGCATTGCACTTAAACATTCATCTCACGAACCAAAGGTCAGAATATATTAGATGCCCGATGGAGTAATACTACAGATATTCCTTTCAAAACCACAATATATAGCTACTATTCATATCAAAAAGAAAAATGACACGAAAATTAAGGTGTAGCAAAACTGCTACAATACCGATTCCATAAGTACCTTCAGGAATATTTTTTGTTACTGAATCTTGTAAAAAACCTCACAGCTTAGGACAAAATGTATGCATTGGATGTATTTTTGTTCCAAGCAGGACAAAAAATTTCTCATCCCTTGCAAGCACAGTAACCTCGTGAAACTAAACACACTTTGCATCAGCTCAAGCTGTTGTGTATACTAAAACGATCAATGTTGAAAGCTTGTGAAATTATTTCCACAGCTAGATACTGCATGGCTTTTTTAAGGCTTAAAACAATTTCCTCTTACATTTTTATAGATTGGGTATCGTCCATTAAGACAAATATGTTCAAAACACTAAGTGCTTTTTCTGGCAATTTCATTTCTGGAATATACAAAAATATTCTGAACATGCCAAAAGTCACACTTGCAACTAATTCAAGGACCGAATTAGTTCCAAGGACCGAATTAGTTCCAAACAAAGAGGAAATTCCCTAAGATGCTGCACAGTAAGAATTTAAAATATTTGAGAGGTTAGATTGCAGATCCAATTTGGTATTCCATGAAAAAACATGAGTTAGCCATATTTATTGAGCAACTGCTCCAGCTGTACAATAGCTTTATTTGAATAAAATAGATATGGTAGATAACCTACAAAACACACAGTAAAAGGCAACAGCCATCTGTGCCCAGAGGCGTGGCACGCACTCCCAGAGCGGTCGACAAACATCATTTGCTAACTCAGGCCAAACTATTACAACTCTTACAGAAGGACAATTAGTGAGTTTTATCTTAGAATGAGACATCTGAGGTGATACTGAAAAGAATCAAGCAAGAAAAGTTTCCCTGAAATCAGTCCATGGGGGCTCAAAACTGTGCCAACACAACTGGATTTCCAAAGTACTGCACACACTTACCTAGGTGCAAAGCAGCACAAAAAATCCAAATTAAATGAGCAAGGAAATCTAGAGTAAATTTGGGACTGTTGAACACCTTCCTGATGTGCTGTAACAGCTCATATAAGACAGTTATTTTTGGTGCAAGGTTTAACTGCACTTCTATTATATTAACCTACTACAGCCATGAGAGTGTTATTCCATTAATTCACAGTAACTGATGTTGGCTTGATTACCGATTGAAAATATTTTTGAGAAGCAGAAGCTATGCTGCAGTACTCACTTTTCCAACAATAAGATAAATGGTTATTCAAATTTTGTATATGGAGCAAAAGATAATCAGTCAATACTCAGGAACGGACTACTTAAATGCCTTCAAAATTAAATTACAACGCAGCTCGATGTAATTTAAAATGTCAAAGAAATCAGAGGCTCTCACAGATTTTAATTAAAGCAAATCTCCTTTATATTCAGTCCTTCCCTTTTTCCCATCCTGCTGCTACTTATCCTTTAATGTTTATTCATTGCTTTGCGTAACAAAATAAAAACAACCAAATTTACTTATTATTTACAGTAGCATAGTTCTTAAATATACAAGGACAACATGCCCCATGATAAATAAATAGCTAGTTTAGACAATGATATTTCAGAAACCCAGGCATGCCCATAGTGTAATTCTATGGATAAATTGCCATAGAAGTAACTGGCTCAACACATGCAAGACCTCAGTCACAGAATAAAAAGCAGTTCAATACTCTTTAACCAGTCTTGGGGGGGGGGTGGGGGTGGGGAGCTAATGGACGAAAGAGCAGATAAAAGTCAGACAAAAGAAAGGCTTTCCACTGCAGACCTCCATGCCACCCTGTTTAGGTGCAATTGCTTTCACAAGTTCTCAGTCAGTTTAAATAAGTCATTGGAGTCAAGAGGCAGTGGGACTGAAGGAGCCTACAGAATTGTTGTTGCACAAAACACCCAAACTCTCCCTCCCCGCAGTACAAGCGGCAGCATGTTACAGATGACGCCAAGTGACACGGCAGCGAACAATTCAAGTTCTTGCCCCCAGCCTCCGAGGGCAGAGCCCTCAACGCACACTGCCAGGAGCAGAGTTATGCTCTTAGAGCTGTTAAGAGTGACAACCAGCTACAGGGCTGTTGAGGCATGAGAGGGGCCGGTGCATGGGGCCAAACACACCAGGAGAAATTGGTTTCCCCATCCAAGCCCACACAGTGGGCACAAGGAACCAGAAGGTCCCTACAGAGCTGTGCTGCACCCTGGAGCAGAGCAAACAGAAACCCCTGCTGCAACCCAGTGGTCACAGGGCCAGAGGCAGCAGCAGCCTAGCTACCCTTATCAGGATTTATACAACTCGCTTAAACAGAGCCAAGATTTTGCCTTATTTTCATACCAGCTTTTCTCTCCCAACAAAAACATCTTTCTATTGCTATACCAGACCAATCCTGCCAGCAGGAGAGGAGAAAAAAAAAAAACAGAGAGAGAAAGAGAAAAAACAAACTCCCCTTTTACACCTTACCTTATATCCCAGGAAACACAAGGCACTGGGACTAACCAAACTGCCAGGCAGACCAGGGCTGTGTCCTCCACAAGACCCAGAGTAGGATGGAGGGCCCTGCCCAGGCTTAAATGGGTCTCCTGGCCCCTGGGCAGGGGCAGGTGGGGGCCAAGTGAGGCTCATCAGGGCAATTAAGTGCAATCAGGGCCCCGCCAGGAGCTTCCAGGCTTTTCTTTTCAGCTAACACTGGTTTCTCCTGTTGGAAATGCTCCAGCAGAGTATCATATGGCTGATACTGCCAAAATCTACTCCCCAAAGCCAGTCAGAAGTAATGCATTTTCTATGACAAATTTCGTATCTCATTCTATTTGCAGATTGTTATTTCGTAACATATTCAAAAATTAATTCATTATTCAGAATTATTCTTTCGACCATTTGGGGGGGGTGGTTTCTAACTTGTTCTAATTCCCCAGGTGACTGAAAGAGTAATGATTGCAAACTTTGTATCTGCACTTTGCACATATATTGAAATACATATTTTAACAGCTGTTCAAAAGACATTGGATAGCAAGGAGGTCTATCACCAGGAGCCTTATGGGTATCAAATTTAGCTCACAGTCAACAAAATTATAATAAATTGATTTAGAAATTAAATGGGTTTTATAGTCTGCAGGCCACTTTACGGTACACGTAGCCTGCACCATCAACACATATTTGCAGAATGTGCCCAACTGCATTGCTTCCTTAGTAAGTATTCAGATTTCTGCTACAGTGTACTCACCTTTTTTATATTGCCTGCCACATTCTGAATCCTTTAAAGTGCAAAGTAATCTTTTTTTTTCTGCAGTCCGGTAGGTTTTGCTGGTTACTGTTGGTTGAACGATAAGCATTTCTTGCTGTAGTAAAAATCCTCGGGTTTTCAGTTTCTGACTGAGGTGACGTATCTAATTAGGAACTATCATGTGCCATAGCTTAATCAACCTCTCATTAATATTCTTATCATTGTAATTACACAAAAAGAATTCTTTTCCACGTGGAATAATCCAAGGAAAAAAATCAGATGAAGGACTGCATCTCAACGCTCTCCTCTTTCCACCCAGCACGTTAAGAGTAAAGCATTACTAACTGGTGTAGTAACAAACCCCCTGTTGCTAGCATTATTTACAGTCTGGAGCAGGATGCATTGCCACCTTGAAATTACAACCACCTTTAAAACCTTTGATAATTTTCATTCTGTGTGAGTCTGGTCATGATAAGAGGAAGACACTAACTGAATAGACTCTTCCCATTCATAAAGTCCTTTTTAATCTTTTGGGGCTACAGAAAGCCTCATAGAAAGAGGAGTTTCTACCGCTGTTGCTGTAGGGTACTCCCTTGCTTATCTCCATAGCAATACTTCTGCAGCAGGAAGAGCTAGCTGACAGAAAAGGTCTCCGATAACAGCTTAATATCCCTGCACATGCAGTCCCACTGCTATGAAATACACCCAGGCGGCTTCACCAACCCCAGAAGCCTGGAAACCAGCCCCTGTCTTAACAAAATGCCGGTAGTGGCCTCCCTGCTGCTTGTCTCAGCGATAGGCTTGAGGCAGGCTTGGTTGGTGGGTTCAGTTTCAGTCCAGATTCTTTTTTCCCCAGTCCCCTTCCCTCTCCAGCATCCCCTGCTGCCTCTGGCCCCCGCCACTTGACAGATGGACACAGCCATCAAGCACCTTTCCTGCTCAAAACAGAGACTCACTTATGTAAGTGGACTCTCTTGAAGTGGACTAAAACCAAAGGAGTTTGGATAAACCCACAACCTGCTCCCACATTTCAGCCTTTAGAAGGAGGGGAAGGAGCCAAGCCACTGGTTGCAGCCCAGCCCTTCTGCTGTGGAGATGGCACCAGGAGAGCAAGAAACAAAGGATGAAATAAGGAGTTCTGAGTCCTTCTTCCAAATATCTTATCTGATGTCCCCTCTAACATAACAACTGAAACAGTCTCGTGACCTAGGACCAAACAAACATCTCCACCTCCACACTGCGTTATTTCTTCTCTTGCTCAGTGATCCTCAGTTACCAGTTAGGGCCTGGGATATTTTTTGTGAGCAAACAAGAGGTTAAGTTCTTCAAGGAAAGAGGTTATACAGGGTATAAACACAAGAAAGGCATTCGTTTACCCACAGCAGCATTTTGGGGAATAGGAGAAAAGGAAGAAAAACCCCTGAATCTTCATAAGTAGTTATATATGTGGCATGTTGCCCCCAAGATTCAAAGGAATCTAATTTTCTTTTGTGGTCCTGAAATACATCAGCTGACATTTCTTACTATTACTGACTTTAGGTTAGACCTATGTCTTTATTTAAGCAGTGGATCAGCCAGACACCTGCATGCTGGAAAATCATACGCCACTATTGATTTTCTTAGTAGTAATAATTCACCACCAGAAGCAGCAATAACAATGCTTTGAAAGCTGGTTCCATAATGGCATTTTAACATTTCAGGACATTTTGTGCAATGAAAAATGCAGAAACCATAGTCATACATTTACCTGGTTAAACAGAAGACTTGTCTCAGTTTCAGTTGTAAGGATACTACACTGGTACTTTGACTGAGAAGATCCTCTGCCACTGGTGCAGAAGAAAGAACTCCATGATTTGAACAAGAGCGAGCAAAAATGCTATGGGAAAGGCAAACTCTTCTAGTTGAACATACAAGACCATGGCTCAAGTGAGAACACCGCTTATGTGGGTTTCTGTACAACACAGCTTGCTTTCTTCAAATACGACCACCAAGAAAAGATAGCTTAAGAAAACAAAAAGGTTGATTTAGCACAGCTTCAAGTGCAAGGCAGAGTCAGGGCAGGAGTTCAAGTCTGGACTCAGCTCTTGTTAAACTGCAGGAGAAGATGGCAAACACTGTGCAAATTTCACTGGTCCTGCATAATTTCCACCACCTGCAGCTGAGTGCGACGGAGAGCAAAACTCAGACAGCATCCGAGCCACTGTGCGACCTGGCTGCAAGTCATGCAGGCGTACATCCCAGTCCTGGGACTTGGACCCCAGCCTTTCCTCCCAGTACAGAGCTCCACATTGTCTCAGAACTCATCCTAGTCAAAAGCATTTAAGAAAAAGTCAGTGTTGTGGAAAATAAGATTTAGTGATTAACTGAAATAGGGGCCTATTATAGTTTTAGCATATGGTTTTATATTTTAGTCCTAGCAAAAATTCAATTTGAATATTTCCTGCAAATTACCTATTGGTTTTTCTTTTGTAAGTTTCCCCAGCAGTTTCAGGTGGGTAAAATTTCCTTAGTCCCTGCCTTCAAATATTATTTTCAAGTCTGCATTAAGAATTAGCATATTTTCTTAAGAAGTATCTTCACATCAGAACTGTGTACAGCAAACCTCTAGTAAATGGGAGTGTTGAATATTAATGTAAGTTTATGAAGCTCTAGGGAAGAAACTTTAACACAGAACCCCATATAAAGAGAGGATATTTTCATTAGTACAACAGTAAACATACCATTCATGTGAAAATACAAGACATAAAATCTCAGGATCATGAGCAAATTATTGTGAAACTACGTTTTTAAACACTACCTCCTTTTAAAAGCTGTATAGTCTTTCACATTTATGTGCACCTATTTCATAGAAGTTTCTTTCCCTGTATTAACTGAGTAGTAGACTTGAAAATGTTTCACTTTATTCATAAATGTAATAAGCAGCAGCCAATGGCTGGAGTTACCAGCCAGTCGAGAAAACAGCTAATCAGAGAGATTTCAACATCAGTAAAACTGAGGGTCCAGTGAGCTAAGGACAGTGGTTCTAAGAACTCTGGTTCTAAAAAGGGTCCAGTGAGCTGAACAAGCTATTTACATTTCTTAAAAATACATGCTTTAAACAGACTGAGCTTTAAAGTTTTTAAATCAAAGCTGTGTTGATTTATTAGATGAACTGCCTCTCGTCCCTCTCTTACCAAGTAGAAAGACTGTATGTACTTTGTTGAAAGCATGCTAAATAGGAGACTTTCCTCAAAAGCTTTGGTCTGAAAAACATTATCGAAATCTACCTTTGGTTACCACACAATGGCATGTTGAAACAGTATCTTCTATAAAATACAAGGATTAAAACTGACCAAAACTAAGGTTCTTTGAAGATGTTAGTCTTGTCTTTATCTGAAGGGCCTTAACAATGTAGGTGAGACCTTTTAAAAGCAGCTAGCATTAGTCTTAATGATGTATTTCTTTAAATGCTTACGTTGTAACCAAGAAAGTTATTAACGAGAACCGTGTGTTAATTGCCACAATGATTTAGTCAATAAAGAGCATGAACAGCTCAGGTAAATTCAGTGCAGGCAGTTGTCATACAGTGGAAACCAGCAGCTATTTTGAACAAAAAGAATTCTGTAAAGCGCTGACCCCTGCAGACTACATTGCAATCTTACAATAGAAGGACAAAAACATATACACTACTCCAAAATATTTATTTTCAAAAGTTCGTTGTTCCTTTACATCTCAGCAGTGAAGGTAGGAAATAGAAAGTAGGGCTGGGAAAACGAGACTGGCAGTGAAAATAGCATAGCTGGGGATGAAAGGAATGTGAGCTGCGGGGGAGACATGCAGAACATCATTTGTATTAGTGTGGGGCAAACACGGAGGGTGAAGGAGTAGGGAAACATGGAAAGACAGAAAAAAGACAAGGCAATGTAAAGACAGAAGTTAGTGAAATGGAGATACAACCTCAAGTTCTTTTTGCAGCTCTGGATATTTCAAACACTAATAAAGCCATTTTAAATATGATCAAGAGGTTTTATACTTTTCCAAAATAAATTCAGCAGCCAGAATACACTGATGAATCTGACCAGAAAAGTCAAAGGTAAAAACAACCACTATTTGATAATATTATGTGCTAATGCTTGCTTAGTTTTCATTAAAATATTCTTATCTGACACTAAACAAAGCCAGATCAGGGGAGTTTCCTGGCAGAAGCTGGCTGACATCAGGGGTCTGGTTTGGAACTGCACTGTTGGTGTGCCATAAAGTGCCTTACCTAACTGTTGCAATTATCCCCAATTCAAACATTAGATGCTGGATTTGAGCTCGTACTGAAAAGAAATCCATAGATATTAAAAGTGAAAATGCACAGTTAGGGTGTGTATATATCCTTAATTATGGCATAAAGTGGCACAGTGAAGAGGAGGATGAAATTATCATCCAAGACATATCTGTTTCTTTCTCTCCTGTGTGCAAACACAAATACTAGGATGCCTTAATTAGAGCCATATGGCTAGCGTATGGAGTCACTGCAGGGTATTGTTAATGCAGTTTGAGTGCCCAAACTATGCTCATTCAGACGTTTTTGAATTACTCTGAATAGTTATAGATAACAGTAATCAACTCTGAAAATACTGGTTGAAAAGATCATTGGTTCTTCGATAATGATAACACACTCTCATACTGTGCCTAACCACAAATTATAAGCATACCAACGCCGTATTAATGTAGGCATGCATCCACAGAGTGGTTCTGATCTGGTTACCTCCACAAGAACAGGTCATTTTGGAGAGAAGCCCAGAAGAAACCCAGCTGTAGGTTAAATAACTGATCCAAGTCTGTCATTGTGCCACAGCACCATTTGGAGACAGTGCACAGGGGCACTCAGCATCTTGTAAAATCAGTCCCTTATATATTTTAGAAGAGTCACAAGTCAACAAATAATCATGTAAGCAGTACAATATATCCTAAAACAAATTAGAAAACCAGTGGGGGGGTTCAGTGGAGAGCCAATGGACGTAAACATTGATTTCAGATGCAAGGAGAGATGAAAATAGTTTAGAGGTAGCAGAACTTCATTTGTCAGGTGATATTCTATTGGAAATCTTAAAATATAAAGTAGTTCAGATGTACTGAATTCTGCTTTGAATGTGTATTACTTCATCACTTGACACGCCAGAAGAAGATAGATGTTTCTTTAGCTTGCCAGTAATGAGGACAAAAGGCAAACTTAACAAGGTGCTAAACTGAAGGCAGGAAAAAATCTGTGTTATAAGGCAATGCTTAAAAATAAATGGTGGTATTAGTGGATAATAAGCAAATAAAACCAGACAGTAAATTACTTGTGACTATTAATGTATTGGTCATCTTGCCCCTTTCAACCTTCTTCTGCCTGAGTGGCCAATCCCATAACCAGGATCTTGCTGACACAAACACTCCCACTCATTGCCACTCAAACCACACACAAGTTGATGAGATGTGGTCATTTACACCACCCGATGAGCTGGCATGGGGCATGTAAATTAGGTTTCTGCCTGAATTCCTTGTGCACATGAAACATCGGTAGTTGTTAATAAGAGATTTGGGGTGTGGTGAGGGGGGGAGCATGCTTAGGAGCATTTTACAGTCTTTAAATAAAAAAAAAAATAAAAAGAATGATGGAACACTTTTATCACTGAAAAAAAACAGGGAACAGTTTCTTTACAAAATGAAAATGTTTATAAAGGGCAAAGTAGTACCACAAGCAAAGAATGATGTAATCAGGTTCCCGATTGTATCACCTAGGATGTTAAAATATGGGGATAATGTTGCAGATAACAGAATTTTCTTGCTGCCCATTAGCTTTCATTCAAGTTTTAAATTAAGACAGAAAAAAAACCCCACAGAGCAGTATTTTCTTTCTGTGTTTACTACAAGACACCAAAATGAATCAAACACACTGCTGTATCTTCAGTGCCCCATTATTATCAAGAATTGCCTGTTATTTCTATCATCGTACTCCTTTTTATTTCCCTTGTGTGTTTCAGAGCTATCTCCCATTAACTAGCAGGAGTAAAAAGCTGAGAAGGGAGACAGCAGAAATAATGGAAAGAATGTTTTCTGCTCTGTGGCTGCCTGTAGACTCTGGTGGACTGTCCCTGCTCACATCCCTGCTGTTACTGCAGCTATTGGCCAAACTCCCTAGGCAGTATATCAAGGAACTACTCATTTCTGCTTTAAAAAAAAAAATTAAAAATTGCAGAAACTGAAAACACATCGAAAGATTCTACTCAACAGAATTTTCCCAGTTTTACACTATTTTCTTATCCCTATGTATAAATTCTGCAAACCAAAAGCTCTTGTTAACACACTTTGACATGCACAAGAACAGGATCGAAAAGCCTAATACTGCACTATTTCTTCTGGCAATTTCCCATTCACTGACTGATGAAGCAATAATAAATAGTATATTTGGGGAAGAGATAAAAAAGTAAACAAAATGAAGAATAAAATCCTAACACTATTCATTCCTAAAAAAAGGGGGCTAATAGTTAATGAAGAAACAGTGTTGCTGAAACCTACTCCAAATCTCAAACATATCTGCATAGCAATCACAGTTTTAATTTAATTCTCCATCAATTCTATATCCATGAAGCAGTGTTTCTCCTACAGAGTTCCTCCCTAAATACATTCTTTTTATTATTATTTATTCTACATATGTAAATGTCTAGAAAGAGCATTACTTTAAAAATTAATTTTAGAACAATGCTAAAGTTGTTTTACAATTTTTCAAATTACTTAAGGTCATGTTTCTCAACACCACTTATTACTGTATTTAATATGAAACTTCAGCCTTGCTAGAAAGCTCTTATTAGCACAAGTATTTGAGAACATTTTATCTTAAAAGAACAGAAAGATCCTAAAGAGTGAAGGTAGACAGGGCTTTGATTCCTTAAGAGTGTTTCAGATATGCATGTCAAACAAAATTGGGCTATTTTATTTATTTATTTTTCATTCAGACTATGTACCTCCAAGCAACTTCAAACTGTTAGTCTTTTCCCAAATATTGCTGTCAGAGCAAAAAGTGTTTCATAAAAACTCAGCGATGCAATTCAAGACTGCTGACTGACAAAAATAATTAACTAATTAATTGCTGGAAGGCAGTGTGTAAAGATAAAGTAGAATTGCTCAAATCAATTCCATCTCCAGCTAATCTTGAGACTAAAAATAGACACCTGATTTCCTTCAGGATGTTGCTTTCATAGGTTTAAAAAAATATATCATCGTAGCGATATGCTCATATGCAGAGCCCTGTAAGGATAGTATGTTTGTAATTTGTAACTACTCCATAAACAAATGGGCTTCTCCCAAATCAAAGGTCACATCTGGCAAACATAGACCAGAAGATGTGACCTGGATGACCACGCAGTTGGTACAGTTTGAAGGGCCCTACTCGTTATTCGAGAAGGCCTCCCCAAAATTATCACGTGTCACAGGAACACAGTGGGAAGGATGCAGTGTGTTGTTGATATCTAGAGTCTTGGCAATATGAGGTAACACATGAGGTGAAAACATTCTTGTGTGTAGGAAGGGAACTCTCCACTGTGCTATGCAGAATACCCCTGTCTCTCAGAGGAAAAACCCAGTTGACTAAAAACTGACAATAATTAAGTATTCTAATGCCTCTGCTGGATGTTCAAACAAAACAACCTATCTGCTTGTCTACTGAAGTGTCTCTGCAAGGTTACAAATAATTTTGAAAGTGTGATTTCTTCTAAATATATAAAATAATTAAAAGAGTCACTTGTAATTAAAACATTATAATAAACTGTAAAACCAGTCTTTCTGTTCACATTATTATAATCCAGTACGCAGGAAAAGGGGTTTGGTGTGAATATTATTGAACTTTTTTCTTGAATACCTATCTCCATTAAGAGGCAGAGTGTCCAATAATAAAAAACACCAAGAGACAACTAACAGACAGAAAGAGATTGAACCTTAGACTACTTTGAACAATGCATTAGAGGCATTCCTGAGACAATATAACTGTCAACAAAACATTGCCACATGCAGGTCTAACTAAATTATATTATTTTGAATTGTACCACAGTAAATGCTGTTGAAGAAAATCATGGGAACATGCGCTCAGCAAAAGCTGTTGAAGAAAATCATGGGAACATGCACTCAGCAAAAGTTTGTTATAGTTACAAAAGAAATAAAAACCGAAATTCCTCCCAAACCCATCTTTAAATCAATTTAAAAGCAAATAGAGCTTTTTCTTTTTCCTTTTTAGAATACAGCTGGCCTCAGAAAAAACGTGCCACCTTCCCTTGAGAATGTCTCTTTGACAGACTGGCAAAAAGCCAAACAGTACTGCACAGGAAGTTATGCAGAAAAAAAAACCTCATAAGAGCAAAATAATAATAATAAAATCTTGCTAGAGTTTTGTAAGCTCATTAGAAAAATTACATTAGCTGTGATTACCATTACACATATAGAATCACAGGTAGGTCTCCATGCAAGTACGGAAATCAGAGTATTTCACCTACAGTCTACTTCTAGATCCAAGAAGAACATATTACCAAAAACTTAAGCAAGATGCAGGTAATTGGTGTGCAGGATTGTTTCCTCAGCTTTGGAAGGCTGCTCTTGTACTTCTTGAGAGCATGCACCTGGATACCAAATGAAGCACAGCTGTGGCTTTGGTGGCACTCTGATGTAAAATTAAATTTTCTTTCCCTAAACTATAAAGAGGACTGTTCTGCCATCTCTACCTAAGCAGATCTGCCATGGAAGTATAATGGGCATGCCACACACCCCGGAACACACACCCTACAAAACAGAAGAGCTGAAACTGTGGTATGGAGCAGGAATTGCCATGGTGTGGGGAAGAACGCACAGGGACAGCCTGGCAGGCTTGCCTGGGCCCAGCCAGCCCAGCTTGAGGCTCATCCCTGGATAAAATAATGTCAGTGATGGCAGGGTGAAAAGGGAAGCTGCATAATTAATTTGGCAGAAAAATAAATGCCATGCAGTATGTCGGATGTATTTAAGAAATGCAGAGGGTTTTCTGGTAGAGAAACACAACTGCTGTCAAACCAAATCGTTGCTCTTGTGAGTTGTCTGAGAGCATGCTGTGCCATTCTGCACTGTGTGGTTCTCCACGTGACGAAACTCTCTAATTTGGCAACTTAACATAAAACCTATATAAATCACATATTAACAATATAAAGACCTGATATCACACCTTTAAATGTGATGTTAGTCTTCCAGTAAAAGTTCTAGACATCCCCCCTCCTCACTGTTAGGACAGCCTGCATGACAGAAAACTCCTCCTCTTGATCACATCATCATTTTGCTACCAAAAGAAGTTAATTATCACTAACACCACTGTTAAGAATCGCCAAAGTGGGGATAAGCCTTGATATTTTAAAACCATCATGCCTTTGTTAATTGAACAGGACCGTTTATCTTTTGCCACATCTGTTGAGTTCTCCCACCTGCACATGGCACATTGCTTTCACCGAGTTCAGTACTCCAGACTCACAACCATGACTCAATAAAACATTCACTTACCCAAACCCGAGAATATCAGCCAGAAACTGATTGTCGAAATGCTTATTTCCCTCTGGCAGCAGGAAGTTTTCTG
This sequence comes from Gorsachius magnificus, assembly GCA_034008185.1. Taxonomy (NCBI): domain Eukaryota; kingdom Metazoa; phylum Chordata; class Aves; order Pelecaniformes; family Ardeidae; genus Gorsachius; species Gorsachius magnificus. The sequence goes on along the minus strand of CM067089.1, from coordinate 34,793,234 downwards.
GCAGTTATGAATTTTCAGGTGGCTCCATTCAGTGACACTGGTTATGTTAATTTAACTTCTGCTTCCATTAACTTATTCTCTCCTTCCCTTTGCTCTCCTAATTGCAGGTTTTAGGTTATCAATACCTGAAAACAAAGAGGAAAACAGTAACAAGTCCAAAAATCAAGGGAAGCATTGGCAGTGCTTCTGTGTACTTATCCTTAATCCTTCCTCTAAAGAGGGATAAAATGTCCTTATTTGGTAGCTGGCCTCCATGTTAATTATATTTTTTAAAACCTATTTTCAAGATACATAGAAAGCAATTATTCTCTCTTTGTATTACAGATCGAAGGGATACAAACTGTGGGCCATTCCAGAGATTAAAGTTGATCTACCGAACTCTGCCAGGCTGGCAGCAGTTAAGACATGAAAGAACTCCACAAGTACAAGGTCTGTTAGAAAGGACACTTCAGATTTCACAGCTTTTGTAATTCTAACTAGTTCCATTAGTTAGCAACATCCAGTTTCCAACAATAATCTTCTAGGAGATTTCTTTCTTCAGATTGTTATTACTTTTGTTTTGTAAATACAGAACCATCAGTAGTTAAAGGCCTCACTCATACCTATTTTCACTGGATCAGGTCTACGGATTTGCTGTATATGGGTACTTCTGACACAAATGTTTTAGTTTAGGGTTGTTTAGTGTCTGTGGGATTATTTACTTCAGTTAGTCAGGGAACAAGGTAACCTCTAAGACAGTTTCTATTTCTTGGTAACATATTACTTAATGAAGAGAACTGTTACTGTTAGCACAATAAATATATAAAAAGCACAAAATACGATTCAAGCACACCCACCCACCCCCAATTCTCTATCATTTAGGTACTTCAGATAGGATTATTTCTCAATTTTCTTCTATGAACAAAAGTAGAGAATAGCACGAGTCTCCCCTTGTACAAAGACATGGGTGGGATTTACAAACACATATTGCTTGAACTGATTGACAGAAGTGAAACTATGCATTTACCATTACCGTTCTGTGTTGCCAAGCAATATACAAAGGACAGGCAGTCTTTCTGAATGCACACCTTGGGGTCTGAAACTCCAAGACCACACAGATCCTCTGGCACAAATGGGAGAACAGAATGAAAATAGGTTTTTTAGTAAATTTTTCCCAGTTCCAGAACTCTCTTCGTTTTATTCTCTTGGAAGTTTGGGAGCAGAAATTATTAGCTTTGTTCAGATTCTGAAACCTGGAGCAGAGAGGGAAGAGGAAGAAACACAAAGTCAATTGTGATTCAGCAAATGAATGACTAACAAAACACCATATCCTTGACAGATGAGGCAACCAGACCACGACAGGAGAATGATGTCCAGACTCAAGCTGGAAGACATTGCTCAAGACTGGGACAAAGAATGATAGTGGACCATATTGATCGTGATGTTCACTGCTGTTCAAGAAAGAAAAGTCGGAGCTATTTTAGAGTTTGAATAGCACCCGTTTCTAATATCCAAACACTAAACATTTGTGCAGACAGGCTATCTCCTGGCGGGACTGAAGGGAATCTTTCACTCCTCTCTCCTTAACAAAAAATGTCTCTGTTTATAAAAAAAAAACCCACTTACAAAACAACACCTACATCCCTGAAAGCAGCTCAGAAGAAGGACTGATCTAGATGGTTTACAAAACATTCAAATGTTAGCTCTTCTCTGTTGTAATAAGACAAGAACATTTTGATGAACCCTGTAATGAGGGAACAGACACAGAGGTCATATTCCTCTCTCGGGGTCCCTTGCTACTTTCTGTTAGGATGGAAGTATTTTTTTGTGAACTGGTGAAATTAAGACCCTGACCTATTGTTGTCCCTCAGTCGGGGCTTAGGTCCGTGCGCCATGCACAGGAGCCAATGAGCACATGGAGCCGAGATCCACCTTCTAATCCTTAATCCAGTTCTGGAGAGAAGGGGGTGCCAGGCAATAGTGCACAAAGCCAGCTCACCTCCATAGAGAAGCTGTAAGCTTTTATACAGGTTACACCAAAGAAGAAACCACATAATATTCCTTCATTGGTCAACTTTTGATTAGGTAACTGATGCGCTTCTGAGCATGTTCTGACTAGAGATTAGCTTATTATACAAAAGGGATCTGACATTAGCATGTAAGGTCCCCTCCCAGGGGTGTGAATTTTACTATGCTAATCAGTCCTAGGTTACCTTCGGGCAACCCCACTTCTTTCTCCCCCACCCCCCTGGTCAGGAGGAGATTCATCTTTGTTGGCATAAGCAATTCTTGTCATTCTGGCGTTGTCTTGCTATGACTCTTTACTTTGAGGACCACACTATCAACCTAAAGAACATAGGCAGCATTGAGGTACTTTATAATCTCAAGCAGGCAGATGCATTTCTTACAGTTCACAGGTGGCCTCCTCTACACCCACCTAATTCTTAAACACAAGTTGTGTTGCTTCAAAAGAAGTGTTGCCCTGTAACACCAATACATGGGTATAAAGAAAGGAGGGGAAAAAAAGTTATTTTCAGCAGTTACTACCAGCACGTTGACACAACCACTGTTTAATTAGGTTATGTCATGGTCCTAATCTGATACTTCGTTAACTGAGAATATTACCTGTTTTTCTGTTGGAAAGATCAAAAATCATTCATGTCTGAAAAAAGAACTTCATTATTCTACATAGTTACTTGTACTCTTATTCAGCTCTGTTTGTTGGCAGTCTGACTCAGTGTCAGCAACCCCAAGGGTACCTATGTGTATTTCTCCTTCACATTTTTTTCTCTGTGTCTGGTAATTCTGCAACTCAAATTTTCTGTTTGCAAGGAAAATGCCACTCCCAGGCATGCTGCACATTTCATGCCCTGGAATTGTTCCTTTGTGCATTGATGAGGGTTGGCCATTGCTGAACGGCAATCCACATACAGCAAATTTCAGATGTCCTGACTCTGAGGGTCTTCAATTTTTCATTACAGTTTTCCATTAACATAGAATTCAGACTGTAAGAGCTGCCCAAGGGAAACAAACATCCACAATTCCTGTTTTCAGGGCACTTTAAATCCTTCTGGTAGCTTTGAAAACGTTGGCCTTTGTAGTTACTGTTTCTCTGTACTTACCAAAAATGAGAGATGGTATCTTGCTCTGAGTAAAGCCAGTGGAATTTTTGCTATTGATTTTAGTAGCATCAAGATTTCACTCAAGAAATTCAACAGATTAATTTAATGAAACACCGGCTGACTTTGACCATAGGTTTCTAACTGCAGTGCAGCACTTTCTACAGACACACAAACCTCTCAAGGCAGTAATGCCTCTGCCAGGGGGTTGTTCTTCGAGCTCTGCTAGCCGAGACAGCTGCCCTTGTTGCCTGAGCGCTTATGCCATGCTCAAGTCCATCTTTATCTGCTGTCCAGACGGGGGACTGAACCGAGCAGCTCACATGGACAGAGACACGATCCACAAATGTGGAAATGGAGTAACACACTGCCCAGTCTGCCCCTTACTCAACCCCAGAACACTTTATTTTCAGTGGTGCTTGTTCTAAAACCCCTTTGCAGATTTCCCCTCCTCTGTGCAATCTATGGCACACATACTCGGTATTCTGGATCCCACTCCAAAGTTGGATGCCTTCTTCCATAAATACCAAAAGCCACCAAAATTTGCGTATCTCTGCATACATATCTTCATGCATATACTTCTATGAGATATGAAATACAGAAAACACTGCAAATGTTAAAATAATTCATTATGCTTTATAAAGCCTTAGAGTTATGCAGTTGTTCTTTGTGACAAACTCTCAGATGCAAAATTTTTGGCAAACCCCTGTTTATTTGGTTGCTAAATGCTTAAAAGATGCTGTGACAATAATATGCATCCATGCTAGAGCCAGAAGCACTGTGCCCTCTGCTGCACATGTCCCCTCAATAACAGGGAGCGACTGTGATGGCCAGTCACTGGCAGGATATGTTCTTGAAGATCAGGCACCCTGTCCATTTGCTCTTCATCCCTAAACTGGCAGATACTTTCCACTCGAGAGCCTGGATTAGAAGTCCATGTAGGGACTCATAATTCTCCCCTGCCTCCATGACGATAACACATGGTCAAGCTCAGATGCCCAGGGTAAGCAGGGTGGCCAATGCGCTTCATAGTACAAGAGCTCCTTCACAAAAGAGAAACAGAAATACAATTTTGTTGTGGGGCAATTCAACCTTCCAACGTAACTACCAAGTGGTCGGATGATTTCTGGCCACCCTGATCAGACAGGGTTTCACACACTACCTGCTGGTTCTCTGGACAGACAATCTGACGATTCAGACTTTCGCACAGAGAGCACTGTTAATTGAAAACAACTGCAGAAGACAGCTCACTGCATCTCTTCCTTATGCTTACTACCAAGCTAATAATTTTTTTCCCCATAATGAACAAGGAAACAAAACCACAAACTGAAATTTAGCATAATAACAAAACAAATCTCAACTTGATTTTCCTGCTTCTTAAAGATACCATCAATTGCAAATAATCTTACTGTACTGTAGAAACTGTCCATTTATTTAGTATTTATTAATACAAATACTAACAAGAGATAGACATGTTTTTGAATTTACACTTGAAAAGGTAACAGGCCAGGAGCTTCTGAAATTACGAGAAATGACTGAACCAGTTTAAACAAAATAAGCACACCCTTGAGACAGTCCAGCTGAAACTTTCCATTAAAACGTCTGGGAGTGCTCAGTACCTGGCAATTTCCAGCCAAATTGCCAGAACGAATTAGCAGCTGTGCTTTCACTGTGCATCTCAAACCCATAAAATCCATACAAAAATGGGCACTAAGACAATGAGTAAAAACAACATTAAGAATTGCACAAAGCAAAAAATCCCTTTAGAGCAAGGAATTTCTGCTATTTTGAGTAGTATTCAGAAAATCAGAGGTTTTAACAAACGGAATGTGATGCACTGGAAAAAATAATCAGGTAAAGCAATATAGGGAAAATGTTGAGTACAGTCGTCTTTCACCTTCTGCCTTCCTGTATGAAGAATGAGCATGAGGAAAGAGGGCTTTGGAAGACAATGCATCAACCATCTGGAGATAAAAGACCCACAGCAAGAGCATTTAGGTCGATTTATCAGAAGTGTCTTGCACAATCTACAAAACACAGAGGTAAACATTTCTTGTGGCAAAAGCATCAAAGCCAAACAAGTACCAGCAGCAGCACCAAAGCTCACTGGGTCTGAGATAAATGCAGCTTTAGGCTTAGCAAGGATTGAATCACTGACAGAACTATGCCATCTTGAACAAAATTCCTAGTTAGGGGTTTGAACACGTAAGATCGCTGTCATTACTTTACTTCCACAATTAGACAGAGTTCTTTCCCAAGTTCCCTGTTTGGAAAAGCGCCCATTCCCCATCCTTCTATTGGCATTAACTGAATAAATGTATGGTCTGTCATGTTAAACCTATTCCCATTGCAGCTTGCTTTAATCTTGTGCATCCAGATCACCATACATAATTGCATACATTATTTTAGCACTTTCAGTATTGTTTTATATGGCCTAGCTGACATTTAACAGAGTCAGCAGCAATTTAAAATGTGTGAAGATGTCATTATTCATCAGGAAATTGTTTAGCCTTTACAGTAAAGAAGAGGCTGAGTAAACTACAAATATGTTTTCCATCATATAATCTGGGACAATTCCAGTTCACTGCTTTTACCTTTCTGAATTGCCTACCATATTCTTAAAATGCATTTTATAGCAAAGGGAAAATTTCACAGACACTAATATACTTAAATATTTATTCAGGTCACACAGCATTCTAGCCATTCATTGAACAGTAAGTAGTAATAAAAAACACCGCTTACATTATTCATCAGATGTAAAAAGGGGAGTGGAGCTCATCAAACAGACCATCTTGTGCTAATCTCTGGTGCAGCGAGTTATCAAGCTGCTCTCAGTTAAGCGGGTTTTTCTGCTAATAGGTGGTTGTGTATCAGACCTTCAGTTAACAAATGTCATTCCTGAGTGCACACCAACACCTTGAATGAGAGCCTCAGTTTTCCATAAGCAGTATTTCAGGCTTCCTCAAATTCAGAACTTGATTGTTTTATGCTACTTTATTCTCAATCCGCGGGCTATATAGTAACAATCAAAAAGTCAAAAGACTGTTCATACAATGGCCCAGATCACTTGTCCTCTGATCTCCCATGCCACATGTAGGTTGTATTTTACCCTGAAAACATGGGAGGGCTAATACAACTCACAACTTTGTTATGCAGGTGTTAGCCGAAAGCACTGCTTTTGTTCTTTGTACTGAGGATCCACATAGTATGGAAAGATCTCGTTCTTACCCTTCAGGAGTGGAAATTAGGAGAGAGGTACCTCTCTCACAAGTATTACTAGAAATAATATGTAGGAAACAGAAAATGACAAGGTAATACATCTAACAAAGCACTGGGATGAACGATTAACCTGCAGTTTTATGAAGAAACTAAAAGTCCCTCAAAAGTTCACCACCTCAAACTCCTAAAAAAGTTTTCTATTGCAGCAGTGAATTGAAACACCTTTCCTCTGTGGGTTGCATTTAGTGCTATGAATACAGCATTCACACAGCAACTGAGAGAAAGTGAAGGAGGTGGTTTGAACATAAATGCAAGGCAAATGTGCCAAAACAGTCATCTCCAGAGAGTTTGGCTCATGTTTTAATGCCACCATAATCATGACAAAAAGCTGGGATTATAAAAATTAACCTATTTCCTGAACAGTTACAAAAGACTTATTCAGTTGCCCTGAAAGACATTTGATGAATAGAACAACGTCCTTCAGCGTTTCAAAGGTTAAAATGACAACGTAAGCAAGCACAAGCTAATTGTCTTGTTGGAACCAGGGCCAGTGCTTTTGTAAATCTTTGTAGAGATAAAAGAATTTCAAACTCCCATCAACTTTTTCTGTATTAGCCTCCCAGCTTCTCCCTTGAAATGCTGATAATAAATTATGGTACTTAAGGCTTCCAGAAGGATGAAATGGAAAGTAAATTATAATGCAACATTTGCCTTTCTTGGAGCATCATCTCACAGAGACACAGTAATACATCTGCAGGATCAGATCAACTTTGGTAAAGTCCCACCACGTGGACGTACCTGTTGCTCTGGGCTAGCACTGTGCATATCACTCTTGGAGAGCAAATTCATCTCCTTGTATTTGCTTTTAAAAATGTTTCCTCTCAAAGACGCTCATGCTGTGAACTGCTGAGTTCTCTACTACCAATGAAGAAGGAAGGCACACAGATTATATGGCTCTCCAAACATACAAACAAAAACTAAACCCACTGCTGGCTATCCAATGCCAATGCTTCACCTCTGATCACATTTTTACTCTCACTCTTCCTGCACTTTGGAATGTCATTCTGCTCCATGAATTATGCCACTGAAGCCAGAGAAGTCTCAACAGTAAGGTACGAATAAACAAGAACAGGAGTATTTGAATTTCATCCAACAGCTCCATAAACCATTTTCAAAGTTTTGGGCAGCACTTTGGTAGATGGCTTTTTGTTTGCTTTTCTTAGCTTGGTCAAAGAAGTGACAAATTAATTATTTGCGTAACTGTTCCTATATAGCAGGCATGGTATTTTAGTTGACCTGACAAAAGGCACCATCTGGCCTGGAGGAACAATTTGTTTCATCACAAGCGTTATGAGAACAGTTGAGAGCAAATCCTAATTAATACACAAGGCAAGTCCAAATTAAGAACCACTTCTCAAGACTTTATCAGATATTAATTGAAAGTAAGGATGGCACACTTGGTGCACTCACTTCAATAGCAATACAAATACCTCATCGCTGGCTCAGGTGACTGAGGCAGGCGGGTGTTTCTCCAGGACAAGCAGGGCTGCATCACATGTAACGGTGACTTGGGAAGACAAATGCCGTCACTCTGAACATCCCCCCCTTCCGTCTTCTTCCCCCAGCTTTATACGCTGAGCATGACGTCATACGGTGTGGGATATCCCTGGGGTCAGTTGGGGTCAGCTGTCCTGGCTGTGCCCCCTCACAGCTCTTTGTGCCCCCCCAGCCTCCTCGCTGGTGGGGTGGGGTGAGGAGCAGCAAAGGCCTTGGCTCTGCGTCAGCCCTGCTCAGCAGCAACAAAACTATCCCTGGGTTATCAGCCCCATTCCCAGCGCAAATCCAAAGTGTAGCCCCATGCTGGCTGCTGTGAAGAAAATGAACTCTACACCCCAGCCAGAACCAGCACACTCACATACCTTACACATTAGTTAGCACCGTGTGCTAACAGACTTTCCTAAAATCATATCTGCCATTTCTTTCAGGATTCTTTCTAATAATTTTCAAATGGGCATTACTAACCCTTCTTGCTGCACAGTTCTGCTAATTTAAGTAAGATTTTAATTTTATTCTTGGGATCAGTCTTCAGAAGACAAAATCTCTTACAAGGTTTCACTGTCAAATGACATGGAACTTAGTTTCGTTGCTCATTAAAGGCTTTTAAGGTGTAGACACTTACTCTGCAGTTCACACCGAACCTTTTTGCCTCAAAGAAATTGGACTTTAATAGCATATATTAGTCACACCTCTCTGCCACATTATTTCATAATTTCTCTTGATTCCAAAGAGGCTTGTCCCTTTGAGAAACAAGTGAGGTTTGCTTATAAGACATTTCAACTAAGTTCACTCTAGATAAACATAACGGGATGGTGAAATGCAGGCTGAACACTCTGAAGAAAATGTTTAAGTTGGCTCAAGTGTCATTTCAAGCTATTTCCAATTTTACCTTTCCTTGCCTTCAAGAAATGCAGCATTTGCCCATCTAACGATGTGGGAGTACTTCACAGGAACACAGATCTAATGGCAGTCTGCTTTGAACACCTGCTCTTTGGTAAGTCTCACAGAGATGCACTGAAGTCTGTGATTCAAGTTTTGCAGGATTTCCAAAAGTTTGTTTGATAGTTCCCTGCTGTTTATATAGTAATGCTCTGGCGTTGCATATAGCAGTGATGTCACCCATTAATTACTGATCAGCATATAAGAAATAGAATACAGTCGCCCAAAGCTTCTATTGCCAGCTTCTTCGCTACATGAAACCATTGTATCCATCTGTATTTTGCAGGCAGGTTGTTACAGCCCTGGGGGTTATTTCCCAGTTGATGCCTACAAAGGAAAACACACAAGACCTACTCTGAAACATCACCAAAATTCAGTCAAAACTAAATAGTTTCTTCTTTGTTTCAGAAAATTCCAGGTTTTGTTATTTGTCAAGCTCACACATGAGAAAAGAGTAAATCTGCAGAGGAGGAGGGCGGGCCACTTGAAATTCATCTAATTTGAAATGAGTGATGTTAACTTGCATCATATAAAAATAAAAGAAAGATGAAGAGCTTAATCTGAAATTCTGAATGAAAATCCTGTAAATGATGAAACATTAGATATTGTAAAGCATTTTCTTCATAGGTATCTGTATAAATTAATGTTCTTGCAAAATTTGTCACTCTTTTTTTTAAAGAAAAAGACAGTCCTCTGTCAAAAATATAAAGACAAATTCTTAGCTAGTAAGATTAATAGGACTGTAGCGATACCCAGGGAGCTGGATAGTCTCCCATCAGCTTCAGGCACCTCACTGGCACCGTGAGGCAGAGCACCTGGTTTTTCCCATGAAGACATCAGGCTCCTAAGCCCACTCCTCTGAGCTGAGCGCAGCAAGGTGTCTCAGGTAAACCACAACCATCCTCTCCCTGAAGCTCTCCACAGGAAAACCCCCATACACACCGACAAGCATAACATCCTTCCCTCCCCAGTTTTTCACTGAGAAACATTCAACTATAACTAATCCTCAACTAAGGGGGAGTTTTCTAGGTTGCAATTTTCTAAGTTGCCTATAACGATGCAGATATCATCTGTCTTAATATCTAATTATGTTCTTTGACACTCCATTAGGCTGTGGTTAGTGTTTTCTGCAGTGGCAGCATTGCAAATCCTTCTCAGGACTGCAGACCACTCAAAAACAAAAACCATGCACCGTAAAACAGATTCCCAGGTTCCAAAAAATAATAATAATAAAAAAATTTACTTTAAAGTTAATTTGCTAAGGTGAAAAATGTGCTTGTGGCCTTTTGTGTCCACCTTCTTGTACAACAAAGATTTTAAAGCCTCTCTTTTTTACCCACCGTAATTCACAGTTAGTCTAACTGGATTTGCTGGTGGGGTGGGGAAGGATAGTGATTCTGGCACTGCCAGTGAAAATAAGCTGACATTTGAACAACTGAGCAGGAAAAATATTTGAGGTAATCCGCCTGGAATTTTTCAGTTTCAGTCAACTTCTGTCAAGGTCTGCTTGGGAGAGAGGGAAGAACATGTTTTTTCTTTCGGTCCTGCAATCTCTCCCCTAAGAGTGGATGCTGCAGAGCTGACTGTAGGCAGAATGGAGCCAGCAGCTGCTGGGTAGAGCAGACTCCCAAGGCCACGAAATGGCCACAAAAACTCCTCTGCTGTACATAACATCAGAGTCTGAGGTAGCCATGATTGCTGCTGATTTTCCTTATGTTTTTCTAACAAAGGAAATAGGAGGCTCTGCCAGGGGTGACATTAATCTTACTCATCCTTCCCCTCTGCCAGCCTGCTATGATGCTACACTAGTACAGAGGAGCATTTGAAAAATACAATGTACTGTGTGGTTAAGGAGAGATTGGTGGGAATCATCTGATGGTTCCCCTACATAGGCACATAAAACCTTGTTTGTCTGAGACCAGAGGGAAACGAAAGTCATGTTAGTAAAAAGCACGCACAGGGAGATAAAGGCTGAAGCCTCATTCTCCCTGAAAAAATGGCTTTCCTCTAGAGCATCCTTAAAGGAGAGAGATATTTATACCCTCTGTGATTTGTCAACTAGACTCAAAAAGTCCCACAGAACTGCATTACCCATACACAAAAATACTGTTCTGCAATAAACCACTGTCATGATGTAATACGCATATATGTGTTCTGCCTCCTATTTCTATAGGAGACAAATTTCATGACAGCTTATTTTCTGGTCTACCGATAGGAAAGCTGATGTGAAAATGTCCTTCCTCCCCATTTCTCCTCGTGGGAGGAGGTGCCTCATAGCGTAACATTATCTCATTGGCATAACCTTGTTATCAAGAGGTAGCTGATGATATAACCCTTTATAAAGTAACAAAGTTGATCTTTCAGCCATCTAAAGGATGGGGATGCCTGCGCTCTGCATCTCTGAAAATTTCACTTGGCATTCCTCTGTGATTTTCTGTCTCTGCTGTGTTTGGTAACAGTGTATGGGGTTTTTTTCCCTTGAAAGAAATGCAGGTCATCAAAACGATGTAAGAGAGGCAAACAAATGCAATAAAAGGCTGAGTCACTAAGACAAGGTGTGTGCTCACAGTCCTCAAGGTTTGGGGCTATACTTGTCACATGCAAGGGAAACACTGAAGTGAAAGGAAGTGCAATGCCAGAAAATAAAGACTTAACTTTTGTTTTAGCTTTAATTTATGCTTTGAAAAAGGAAACCACAGAAGTGCTCCACTTCAGAAAGCAATCATGCTGAACCCTCATGACTTGCAAGGGAAAAAATGATCCAAATCAGTAATATGATACTTTGGAACAGAAATGGCATCAGCTTTTACGTATGGAAAGAGTCAGGCATGTCCTAGGTTCTAACTGTAATTCCACTGTCAGAAAAGACAAGAGCAAAAGATAATAGTAACATTGGAGAATATTCTGGGCCAAGAAATAAATGAGCGAGTACCAATTAATAAGTAACTTTTTGAGGAGAAAATGTCTCCATAGCGTTTGGAAACAAGATATAATATACTGTTAGTTCTAACAAAACTTCTTTGCCACTGCAAGGTTATTCCAGTGAGATAACACCATATTCTTACGATATTATCTCCAGGCGATCTCAGTTTCCCACCTCTGAATCCTCATACCCCAAAGCCTCACTCACTTGTCTGACTCCTGCACTAGAAGGCACTGCTAAAACTCTGGCTCACCACAGTGAATACTCACTAAACCCAACCTACGACAGAGATATTCACCTCTGGTTTTCGTAACTCTAATCTCTCTCCTCTGGTCCTTATACTGACTTCTTACAGCTTGAGTTACTCAGTGACTCCTAGCTGCAATTCCTCTGTGGCTCTACTCTGCCCACTTTATTTACTCTCAGTGACTCTCAAGCTTTCTGGAACTGCTCTTTTATTGTTCTATACCATATGTTGTTGCTCCTTAGAAGACTGAGAATATCTTCTGAGCAGCTAATAAAGGCATAGGGCTGTTCATATGCCCACTTCCTCAAGATGTCTTTTAATATAAAACTGGAAGGCAAAAATCAGAGCAGTGCAGGAAGGGAGTTCATCACTAGCACTGCTAGGGGTGTGAATCCACCTTATTTCATTTTATAAGCATATTCTGAAAGCACAGATTATAAGGCCCAATGGTTTTTGGTGCAGTTTCTATACAAATTTTTTTGTTTGCATAGTCCTCTTTTCAGGTAACGCACTCTGCAGGCCAAGGCCCGTGTGCTCGCCCAAGTGACACCCTCAGCACTGCCTGGCACATTCAAAATTCAGTGACCGGTGAGAGTTTGTGGCACTTCATGTCTGAAGTGATTTCTGGAGTGAGTGTTTCATGAGTTGTGCTGAAACTTTTTAATAAAACAGCCAGAGTATTCACATAATTAAGCCTGATGTCACTTCCAGAAGGTTTCCAAGTCAGAGAGATTGGTTTTATAGCAGGCACTCACGCAGTGTTCCCAACCTCATTCTCCCTTGTTCAGGATGTATGTTCATACCTGTCCAGAAACTCATTGCTTGCTTTTAACCTAAATGCATTTTTCTTCTTCACCATTTTCCAAGTCTGTAAATCTGATCATTACCTTACACAATTTATTGCCTTCCTTGAATACCACATTGTTTAGCAGCTCTCAGTACTATTGCTGGTTTCAGACCTCATTTTAACACTTCACCTCCTTCTCAGTTTCAGGATCACTGCAGCCAAAACACAGAAATTCCCTCTTCGTCCATGATGCATCACCCCACACTTCAGTCACCTTCACTCTTTCAGAGATGATACTCTCTCCTAACCAACCATCTACTTCCATGGCTGAAAACAGGGCCCCAGTGCTGAGCACCACGGTTCCCATCTCAAGGGATTCACATTTTCTCTCTAGCTTTTAATTCTTTCTCGAAAGAAAAAGAAAAAAAGCCCTTCACCTTATCGCCTTTATTGGTGACGTCATGCACCTTCAACTGTAAACATAAATTACCTAAGAAAATAGAATATTTGTTTTATTTTTTCTGAGGAAAGCTGCAGAATCAGGCTTGTTAGCAGGATCTGACCAAAAGTTATTTATTCAATTTTTTATACAGTTTATTCCTTATATACTACTACTTGATTTTTTGGGGATGGTGATGGGGACACAGAGAAAGGAAGACAAAAAGAACCTCCTGACCAGATTTGCACCATCTTTTATGCCTACTGTAATAAACAAGTTACTTGGGTCACCTAAGGGCAAAATTATTAATTTGTAACTGATCTGTCCTGATTTTCATCAACTGAGATTTTTAACCTTTATAACCTTGATGATACAAACTTCAGGGACTACGAAGTTCCCCAACCAGGACCCCCATGCAACCTTCCTTACCTGCAAGCCATAAACAGTGTTACAGTTTTGTCCTTCCTCCCACCCTTATAAAATAACTTGCTTCCAACTCAGCTATCGCCTGCCAACAGTAACTTGGTAGCGCCTTTTCTGCCTCAGTTAGGCACGGTGCCATCCTTATGAGGGGCAGACACGTAGACCAGATTCAGCACCACAAAAGAGTACTCGATTGGGATATATACAGTGTAGAAGAAGCCACCTAAAGTGCCAGTCATGAAATTTGGGTCCTAATCCCACAAAGATGTGCAGGACTGTACGCACGGCAAAGGAGTGTCAGACAGACCCTTGCACTGGGGGACTTCAGCAGCAACTGAGCAAGAGGAAAGTTACGTTTAAGTGCTCACCTGCTCGTGCCTGTGTTCAGTTGATTGATACAAGGCTTCATTCACCAGTGGAAGTGTGAAATCAATTTCTTATAAATTGGAACATACACACAAAAATCTTACCACTGCCTAAAGATACATTTCCATTAGTATTCTCTGTTTTCTTCAATCGGCTTAGTATTTATGGGGTGGCTGAATAAGAATCCTATACATTATTTATTAACATTGATTTTAAGTAAGTAACTCAATTCATAACCACACATTACCTAAGAAAATAGAATGTTTATCTTATTTTTTTTCAATAAGGAAAATTAAGTATTTAATTATTAATGGGATTTTACTATTGAATTCAGTAAACAGGTCCTTAAAAATAACAAAGGGGGATAGAGATAACTAGCCATAGTACAGTTATACAATGTCATTGATAATTCCAGTATTTACTTAATTTCTTAATTTAAGGAAGTACTGGTGCTGATTTAGAAAGAAAGTTGCATCTAACTAAAAAAACCAAAAAACCCTCTGTTCCAGTATTTTCTGAATTTACATTTGAAAAAGGCTTATTTTCACCAGAGGCCTTTATCTTCTGTCTAGACCAGTTCTGCTCTGCTGACCACTCATTATGGTAACAGGCCGCAATGAAAAATCCCACAGAGGACGCAGATCAATTATTCAATGACATTCACTTACCAATATTGATTAGGCCATGTGTTGTTTGACTTCCCTTTGATTCCTTCTGTCATGAGGAAATGGTTACACCCCTCCTGTAGGGCAGAGGAAAATGGAATTCACACAAAGGAAATGACTTTGAGGTTTATAAAAATCCTATCTAACTCAAATGGAAAATGGCCAATTAAATACGTTAAAGAGCAAAACCCAATAAAACAGCACAGACTCAGATCTTTGCTCTGACCATGCAATCCTGTGGTGAGACAATTTTGCATAGCATCATACAAGCTAATGACCAGATCAACAGCATCCAGGAATGCAACTCAGCCAAAGTACTAGCTTTCAAGCATTTTTTAGATAATACTCTTTTCCTTCAACTTCTTACAAATTCTCATACCCCAAATTTAAATTTCCTGGATTTTTGGTAACCCCAACTTTTGGTTATCCTCATCAAGTAACACTTGCTGCCTTCTGATGATAAGTCTGTTATACTTAGCCATGAGTATACATAGCTGGTTCTGCTAACATATTCTTCTGATGAATCTTTTGCTTTATCAGTCCTTAAAATGTCAGCCTTTTCATTACTGCAATGTTTCTTATTCCATTAAAAAACTTACATCCAACTATTAATTTTTTATGGGTTATCAGTTACAATCCATTTATATCCAGGCAAAGTGCAATAGTTTATAAAATTGTGTGTTGTGTGGTATGTGACTGATGAGATGCTGTAACTAATTAAGCAAAAAATATTTCCCTTAGTCTGCTCTTCTGGAATTATTCTTACAGCTGACAAAGTCTTATTGCCAGGCCAAAGCCTAACTGCCTACATCTCTGTTCCTGCTTGGTTTTATTGCTCTGGCTAATAAAGTGATCAACAAGGAGATGCAACCTGCCAGAAACAGGGTAGCTTGTAGTCTTAGCACTCCTGCTGACTTTCCAAGCCAAAGCAGCTTGGAGCATGCACAGGGACCAGAGGCACTTGCAAGCACCCAGGGTGACCCATGCGCAGTTTCTCTCATATTGTACATCACCAGTTCACAAACTCTACTGGAGCGAAGAAGAGTTTTAGATTGTTGTGGTTTAACCCCAGACAGCAGCTAAGCCCCACACAGCCGCTCACTCACTCCCCCCACAATGGGATGGGGGAGAGAATCAGAAGACTAAAAGTGAGAAAACTCGTGGGTTGAGACAAGGACAGTTTAATAGGTAAAGCAAAAGCCACTCATGCAGGCAAAGCAACACAAGGAATTCATTCCCTACTTCCCATCGGCAGGCAGGTGTTCAGCCATCTCCAGGAAAGCCGGGCCCTATCACATGTAACGGTGACTTGGGAAGACAAACATCATCACTTTGAACATCCCCCTCTTCCTCCTACTTCCCCCAGCTTTATACGCTGAGCATGACGTCATATGGTATGGAATATCCCTGGGGTCAGGTGGGGTCAGCTGTCCTGGCCGTGCCCCCTCCCAGCTTCTCACTGCCAGAGCTTGGGAAGCTGAAAAGTCCCTGACTTAGTGTAAGCACTGCTTAGCAACAGCTTAGTAACATCAGTGTGTTATCAACATTATTCTCATCCTAAATCCACAACACAGCACTATGCCAGCTACTAGGAAGAAAATTAACTCTATCCCAGCCAAAACCAGGCCATAGATGTAGCCCTACTCTGCTGAACTTTTTTGCCTTGAAACCTCTCTCACGTGTCTGGAAATTTGTTAGTCAACAGCCAATTGCTGCAGCCTAACTTACTCAGAAAATGTGGTGAGTATCATTCCTGCAGTTACCTGCTCAGGTCTACCCAAGCCTGCTTTGTTTTCCTGCGCTGCCCTTTTTCATGCCACATTTTCCACTGTGAAGCCCCAGGCCCTACCAAGCGCCCAGCATACCCTCCACCAGCACCCACCTCTCACGAATGCCCTTAACGTCTGCCAGCTTGCCCACAAAGCCACTTCATGACCCTCTGCCTGCCCTTTAGGCTCTGCATCTTCCCAGCGCAGCTTTTCTTTCCCATCTCCCTCTCAGGAGAAGGATGTCCTGCCAGGTGCCAGCATTGCACCCTTGCTGTCACTGAGATAACCCTCTCGACATCTGAGCAGCCCCACAGAGGACAAAGCCAGTGGCTGTTCTTTGAACAGTTCACTTCCTTTTTTCTCATCTCCTGCCTGCATCTCCTCCCTCCTCTTTCTTATCCTTTACTCTATCAGGGAGGCCACAAGGTCATGTTCTGCAAAAAAATGCATCTTTATAAACTAAATGCTTTAAGAGTCAGTGTACAGTTTATACTCCTTACAGCTGTTTCATTATAATGTATACCCACTGAGACTAGCAACAGAGGGACTGAAGAGTGCCAATGGGAAAGATGTGTTTGTCATTTGACCACATAGCTATTAGGAACTGGCAGGATCATTTCAGTACAGGTAATTTCTCTGGAAAGAAGGGATATGTGCTGGTTTTGGAATGGCAGGTATGCAAGGGGGAAATGACAACTAAATCCCAAAGGCAGACCAGAATACAAAAAAATAAATAAATCAGGCATTGCTTTGAAGTTTCTAATCCCATGCTCTGGAGCTTCTAATTTGGGTTAAGGGTGTTTTTAGAAGGACACAGAGTAGATCTGATTCCTTAGCTAAGGGAGCACTGACACAGCAGATGCACACACATGTATCTTACAGACCCATGGGTGCTCCAGGATTTAATCCAGAAAAGGAAAACATCAAGAAATTTACCAACCTATTTAAAACGGTCAAAACCACATCAAGTTGGCTGGTGCCTGCTCCAACGTCTTCTCTGGTCCATTTCATATTTTTGGCCCATCTATGCCTTCACAGATTCCTAATTTGAAAAATAAGGCTGGATTTAGATTGTATGGTGAAAGATTCACATAGAAACCTTTCTTCTGGAAAACTTCTTTTGAAGCAAGCCCAAAACAATTCTAGGGCCATTAGGTAAAGAAGCCTGCCCTTGCTGTCTCTGTCAATGAAATGCAAAAACCAAAGAACAGGTGCTTCCATACATTTGCATCAATAATAAAATTTCTAGACTATTTTTCTTTCTATTAATATCTTATTAACTACCGCACTTTATCATTGCTTCCGAAAGCTACTGCATTGCAAATAATCCAAAGCATTCTTAACTAAATAAGAGAAAAAGAGAACAAAGATAGCAAATTCATTTCACTTGTTTTGTTTCTCACCCAGTTTCATCAATCTACAATCAATCAATCAATGCTACATATTACCTGCAATTCTGTTGCTCTCATAAAAACCTTTTATTCATGACTTTCCGGATATATTTTAGAAAGTTAGTAAGTTTAGAAAATGACAGGCTGCCCATGTAATTTTTCTAACTTATCAATAATTCTCTTTTGTTCACACAGGGGGAAAAAGGGGTACAAAAATACAGTAGGTGTGTAACTGAATTCGAGAAATAATAGCCTGCAGATTTGAGCAACATTTTAATTTGCAGTGACCACACTCTCATCATTCTAAACAAGTAATTTGTAGTCCAGTCACACCTCTTGCTGGTCTGGACAACACGTACCACAGATATTCTGGCATACAATGTCTTAAATGTCCTAATCAGTCTTTTTTTTTTTTTTTTACCCCTTCTTTCCCCACAGAGCAACAAGTGCTCTCTGCCCAGCCAACAGCAGGAGCAAGCTCTGCCCTCCTGCCTGCCACGCTCAGAGCCGTGCTCTGCCCAGCTGTGGGGAACAGCTTTCTCCGCTGGAGAAACGCTTGAGCCTTTGCCTTTGACAGCATCTCTTCGTTCCCTCTTTCCCTGGCCGCATCGTTATCTCACCTGCGGGGAGACCCTGTATGGCCATCACTGGGACTTACGAAGTCTGCCAATACAAAATCCTCTCCTCTGTCTCCTCCCTAGCACCCGTAGCAAGTCTCTTAACAGAGGCAGGCCAGCAGCTTTCCAGCATCTCAAAGAGACCATATGCCCCACACAGCAACTGGGGTAGGATGTTGGTTTAAAAACCATAGGATAGCCCCAAGGAAAGGTAAATCTGTTCCTCGCATTCCCTTCTCTTTCCACAGTGAATTTGTATTTAGGTACAACCACCTTGATTAGAGGTGTGAAATGCATTTTAACACAACTGTTAATTAGCTTTCCATAATTTTAGTTTTTACATAACTTTAGAGCATAGATGTTCTTTCCCAGCTAAATACAAAGACACATATAAGTATTTTCATAACACATGAATAGATTTACTTAATGGCACTATAGATATGGGTTACAACATACCTTAAATATCACTAAAAATATAATGGTACAGAAGTTTTACTGCTGAAGCGATGCAGTGTCTCATGGGAACACTTGAAAGGGGAAAGAAGTACAATATTCACACTTGGTATTCACAGTCTGTTCATTACACTTGTCTAGAAATGTGCCCCCCCCCCTTAATTAAAAAGAAAGCTGGAAGAGTAGGAGGAACAAAAATGTTCTCAACTTCAATGACACTATTGGAAAATAATTATTTCAAAACTGCTTATCTGTTAAAAAGCTGGCAAGCTACCAGGATCTTGATTGCTGTAAGCAATTTTATAACTGCTCTACACAGATAAATTTAACAGAGAAATTAATTTCATTCTCATAATAAGTCTCATCTCATTACCAAAACGACGTCTGCTCTGCAACAGAGCCTTGCGCAAAGGACTGCTGGTAGAGGATTTTGTGTGCAGACATTCGCATTTAACGCTTCTTTGTAAACAAAATTCTTCCTAATTGTGAAATAGGAAGTGAAATATTGTGAAATAAACTGAATTCTTCCCAATTTCACTTGTATTTTGTCCATTGGATTCGAGGAATGCTACCTGACTGCCTGGAGCCATTACTTATTCTCAGTTTGTTTGGAACATGCCCCTGGGAGCAGTAACAAGAGTATCGCTCCTTTAAAGAACAGTACCGACTACACCATCTACCTTTTTTTTTTTTTTTTTTTTGCAATCCAGGGCACCTAAAAACGTATTAATTATATGCCAGGCTTCTCTGTCCACAGACACAGTAACAACATGATTGAATAACAAAGATGGTCTGTAGGTAAAAAAAGCGGTCTCCTTCCTTTATGCCACCATGCTGCCCTTTCCTGGGACTCGTCTTCCCACAGGACGTTTCTATTACATCCCTAACTCCTCCAACAAGTCTTTGAAAACGCTGGAAAATACAACATGACCAAGATCCAGAATTAAAACTTGACAGCAGATTCAGCAATAAGCTCTGGATGCTTTGAGCCAATTTATGGCCAGTGTGCTCTGCAAAAAAAAGGCAGAAAACAATAACAGAGTGCGTAACAGCTCATAAATCCTGCCACGCCAGCACTCATGCTTGCAGCTCTCAGATGACACTGCTTGAGCAGCGGCATTATGAATAGCCTGCCTTTTTTCTTCTACCACTCTTATTGGTGTTCTTGTTATGGCACATCAACCAGGGTATAAAAAAAATGAGCGCGTGATATATCCTGATGAAAATCCTGATACAGATTTCAGCTTTGCTAACGCGTAACTTGACTATACAGCATCTCATCTTCGTGAGCCACAATGCCATTTTCTGCTACTAGACATCCCATCCAACAAACTGCAGAGAGCAGATTTACTGGCACAGAAAGCATTTTTTCATGAGGTACTCCTCATACATTCGCTGGTGTGCTTGACCACGCAAATCAATATCTCTTTGCAGAGCACATGCTGTGAGCAGTAAGAAAACAGACTGCTTGCTTCAATCCAGCACATCCTTGCAACCGCAACTTCATTTCACTATTTTTTCCCAATAACAGAATTATTCTGTTCGTTAATTTTGCTTCCTTGGCATAAACTCATCTACAGATTTATAGAAAGTGTATGCATTTAATACAGCAGATACTTTATTTGTTCCTGAACTTTTCCACAGAAAATGAAGATAAAAATCCTCTCCTAAGATTTCTTCGGTTATAATTAAACCTATCTTATTTTTGACCTAAGTTTCTTGACCTATCTCCTCAAAGACGTTTTTCATTGTTCCCTTTCTTGTTTCCACAGCAACCTTTCCAGGACTCTCACTTAAGTTTTTTTTTTCCTTTTTTCTTATAATCCTGTAAGGAAATAGTGATTTGGGGGCTTTGTGGTTTGTTTCTTTGGTGGGGTTTTTTGTTTGTTTGTTTGTTTTTTTAACAAATGCAGAGATATGTCTTTTAAGACAAAATACGGATTCTGGGATAACGGTCATCTCCATTTCTCTTGCAGTAATTAGATGATTCTGCAAAATTTCATTTAAATCAGCAGTACTGTTGTCAGTCTCTCACTTTGCCAAAACCCACAGGCTTAGTGCAATCCAAGGTGGGGAAGGAATCTTCTCTGGACCCCATTTAAATACTTCATATGGGAGCATCAGTCAACAGTACCAAAGCAAGGCACCCGTTCCATTTAAAATTTTTTAATAAATGCTAAATAGAGCTAATACCAGGCTCCAGTGATTAATGCAACCCAGTTCACAGCTACAGAGAAACACTGTGCATGTAGTTGAAAATGTTGATGGTGATCCATATGAAGACTGCCCACCCACATCCAGGTTGTAGGAGATACTATTTTAAAGGAAAAAAGAGACTAAAGTGATGAGCTAGGTCCCTTTATACTGTTATTGCCATCCATTTCTTCCCTTTCCTTGTTTTTGCTTCCAGTATATTTTATAAAATGCACTAGAAATGACTTTATGTATACATGCACATGTGATTAGATGTCTGTATAGACAGGTAACTGCCAGAAGTGCATCAAAATAACAGAATCTCTCATTTAAAATAGAATGGAAAACTTATCAGGTTCTGTGCAACTGCTTCCAGAAGTCATGAAAACAGACCTTTCCCCACCTAAGATTCCTACTGAGGCCAAAGAGAAGAATTCTGTTTAGGACCTGTTCTAATTTATAAGCTCATGCAGAGGGGCATGGTTTTACATTTTTTCTTTAAGCAAAACACAAGTGAAACTTGTGAAAGATGTTGCCTTGCTGGAACAGGTCCAGAGGAGAGCAACCAAGCTGGGAGGGGTCTGGAACACAAGTCATACGAGGAGCGGCTGAGGGAACTGGGGTTGTTTAGTCTGGAGAAGAGGAGGCTGAGGGGAGACCTGATCGCCCTCTACAACTGCCTGACAGGAGGCTGTAGTGAGGCGGGGGTCGGCCTCTTCTCCCTGGTAACAGATGATAGGACGAGGGGGAATGGCTTGAAGCTGCGCCAGGGCAGGTTTAGGCTGGACATTAGGAAAAACTTCTTCACCGAAAGGGTTGTCAGGCTCTGGAATGGGCTGCCCAGGGAGGTGGTGGAGTCCTAATCCCTGGAGGTATTTAAAAGAAGGATAGATGAGGTGCTTAGGGACATGGTTTAGTGGTGGGATGGCAGTGCTGGGTTAATGGTTGGACTCGATGATCTTAAAGGTCTTTTCCAACCGAGGTGATTCTATGATTCTATGATTCTATGTGCAATATTTTCTGAGGCAAACAGATAACAAACAAGATTTCAGTTAGACTTTATTGCAAAAGCTATTAGATTTAAAAGGAATGTTCCAGTTCATATGAATGAATATTAAAGATGGGCAGTCTGCATCCCGGTTGTTTCTGCACATTGTTTCTCTTAATTGTCTTCAATTCCAGTAATCAATTTTGAGTGGAGAAAAAGACCATTCCTAACGCTCCGCATTTTACACACCGTGACTACTGGCTTTCAAACTCAGCTGAGTAGGAAAACGCATCTGAGAGGATTAAGTTCCAGTTCCAGACCAGACCTTTGCTAATAATAGTTTTTCTTTCTCTCCTCCACCAAAAGCGAATGTAACATTTAGAGTCTCTTTCTAATTTATTGGAAAACATATGCCTGAACCTTTTTAAAAAGATTCTCTTTACGGCCTGTTTTTTTCTGAACAGGTTGTTAATGGGACCTGTTTGGGGTTTTCCTACTGGGTCTGCGACACCTTAAAGTAAAGTAACTTTTCAGTTTCCAGACCTCCTCATGTTTTATGCTGCTTGCATCAAGGGGTACATTTGCTAGAGCAGCTGTTCCTTCCATATTCAATGGATTTCAAGCTTTTAAAATAGTTACCTGTAAAAACAGAACAAACCTTAAGGTACAACAGTCAAAGGACTATTAATTTCACCAGCTTGGAATATAAAAATGCTTATCTTAAAAAAACCATCCTCCTACACTATATGGAACAGAAGTACAGCTGAATGAGAATTTTTCTTGAAAGATTTTTCCTTGCAAATGCACCGAAGTATCTGAGCACTTTTCTACTGAGGCCTGGCCTTTTAGGAAAGTTACCAATTTTAATAAAAAACTTTCACTGACAAAGATTCCTCAGCTCCAAATTGAGTTTTCAGTCCAAACCAAATAAAAAAATTTGGCTGTACGCATTCAGAGCACACATTGACTCTCCACTACGTAACTGGGCCAGGGAAGCAAGAGCTGCACCTTACGCCAGGTGTGATGGGGACCCAACTGGAACAGAGCTTTAGTTTTTTGCAGGACAGGCTGATGCATCCAGGTGGAGGTTTAATCAGCTCTGGCTTTCTGGCTTGCAGCAAACCACGCATTTTTTCCATGTGGTCCTTAGGAAGTTTCTCTCCAGCACCTCTGAGGTTTGGCTGGGTCTGCTCCCTGCTCACCTCAGCAGTTCTCAGTTTCTCTGCAGTTTCTCTACACGAGTTGCAAATTCTCAGAAGATTGCTACAAGTCCTGCCTTCCTGAACCTCTTCTGCCTACCACCCAACACACACTGAAAGCTTCCCTCCCTTAGGAGGGGCTGCATCCTAAAGCTTCTCTAGCAGCAGCCCAGTATTTGCATGAAGGAAAAGAAGAATATGTGGTTCTGTACAGTTGTAAGCACCGGAGCATGTAGGAAGTACTGTAACACCACCTAGCAAAGCAAGGGAAATAAAATCTGACAGCATATCCATTGCAATATCTATTACACGCCTACTAGAGACACACTGACCCAAGAACACAACAGGTGAACTGCAATATGCATCAGCTTTACATCAGCAGATTAGACTATCCCTGGCTACAAATTATGGGTGGAAGAAAAGTTACTTCTGTCTGGTACTGTAGATATTTTCTTAAAAGTAATACCTTCTTAAACACTTTCTATTCTGACTTTAGAACCTCTCTGCTGTTGAAAATGGAATTACAATACCTCGTCTGAGCTCTGAATAATTCTTATGAAAGCTAAAGCCTTGTCCATCAAAAATAAGGTACACTTGGACATTTTAGGCTGAATTGCGTGGTAACATCTTTTTCTGATTAAGCTAATTTTAAATAACTGAAACTGTATTGCTGCTTTCTTCAGCCCACAGACTATACTAGAGATATGCAAGCAATTTCTTTCAACTGTAACTTTGCAAACTTTGGGATTAATTGTAAAAAATGTACCTTCCATCAGGGGAGGAAAGCAGATGCATAGGCTGCTAAAGGCAGATCAGGTGCTCAACTTTAACACAATCATTTCCTTACAAGCTGTCAATTCAATTCATTCTGAGAAAAATAGTAAATAGGCACTAATTAATATCTACTTATTATAGCCTGTTCGGCCTTCAGATAAGAATGAGTGACTAGAGAGGCTTTGACCTCTGCTATTCTCCCTGCAGAGGCTGGATCTGAGGCTCCACCTCCACCCCATGAAGCTTTTAGCGTGCCTGCAGGCATTCGTAGCTCAACGCTTTGCACATCCTTTCTTATTCTACACTTTTTATTGTATTTAGTTACCATGTTATGGCAGGCCCTTAGCAATCCAAGACACACACATTGCAAATTATAACTACAGCCAACTCAGTGGACTTCAAGGATTTTTTGTGAATGGGTTTTGGTGTGGTGTTCCTCTCATGGCAGTGCTATTTGCTTCAAACCATTTCCTGGGAAGTCCTTGTTTTTCAGGTTTACTTAAAGCAGTTTTCACAGTATTATAAGCTTGGTCATAAACTTTGCAGTTCATTTAAGACTGCCGCCTGAGGAGCTGAGCCTACAAAAGTCTGAGTTAGAAGAGGTTTTTCTTCAGCTCCACTAGGGTCAGTAGGTTTTTAACTGTGTTCTTTTAGTGCCTTTTAGAAAATGCTCCAGAAAAAGGCAGGACAATGTTGCCTCTAAATTATTAGCAACTTATTGAGGGGCAAGCATAGACCTGCTGCAGCCCATTTAGGACTAGCAGGTATTTTTGAAAGATATTACACTCAGGAGGTGACACCACAAAGCAGACCACAGGAGTTACATGTGCAAAAATACGCATGCACCTCACTGGGAGATTGAATACAAACAGCTATACATTGTCAACTGCCTGCTTCTTCAGCTACCACGTTTACACAAACAGCTGAGTGCTCATTGATTGCAACTTTAACAGTCACTTTTTGAACATATACATTTTCAGAATAAGTCCAACTCTTACCCCCAACTGCACTGTTAAGGAAAGTTTAAGCAAAACTTACCTGCTTTCTACACTGTTTCCAAGCTGGCTCAATTGTCTGTACGCAGAGAACTTCTGCCAGTCTCACATAAGGCATGTCTATCTCATAGCTTAAGCTTTTAGTCTTACTTTAACATCAGACATAGAAATAAGCTTAAGGCCAAACAAATGAGTCTTAAAACCATTATTGTCCTTGTTTCCTAAAGATTTAGCAATTAATCATATAGGAAATCATTGGAAATCCACAAGAAGAGGGGAAAAATTATCACTAGACACTGGATTTAACTTCATTTGATTCCACTGTAATAGCCTCAGATAAAATTTTTACCTACAATCAAAACAAGGATTTTGATGCAAGTTTTCTAAAGGATTCCTTGAAAGAAAAATGCTCTCGGATGAAAAAAGGAAAAACACATCTTGATTTAAGGAAAAAGGTTCTCTATTTGCTTGTGTTTATACACAAAAATTGGCATTCAGATCAAAGTAGCATTTGAACCTTGACTTAAATAAGCTGCATAAACTTTTCATAAGCAAGGGCTGAAACTCAGAAGTGTCAATCATTTTTGCAGTATTATGAAAATTTTTTTTTGGTTGAAATGCAATAACAATCTCTTACACTACAGAAAAATATTTCAGTATAGATATAAGATTAAAATGTAAAAATATGGGGATAAGTTTGGCTTTTGACTATACATGTGCAGCCTTTCTGAAGACTGCATGGATGCAAATCAGCTGAATTTTACCTTTGATCTCATTTTTCAGATAAGATTCCTGCCATATGTTGAAATATGAAAAGTAATGATGGAATTCATGTGATGTACTCTGCATTCACCACAAATGCAGTTAAAAGTGAGAAACAAAACCAATGACTTAGATGATCAAAGTCTGTACACACCGATCCTGTAACTTTTGTGTCAGCACAAACAATTATAACCATAAATCGTGCTTGATTACGTATGCATTTCCTGTTAAAGTATGTGCTCTGTGTGCACAAATACACAGAATTAAGTCCCCCACCAGCTTCTACTCATCCTGCTGTAGTTGCACCTGGTTATGCCAATGATGAATTTGGTTTTTTGGTCCATTATTTTTCATAATTTTGTCAGAGGGAGAATTTTTGCTTTTAAAGAAGCTGGATCTTTCAGTTGGCTTTTCGTTTTCCCACTCCCTCCAGAGCCCCATATAACAGCAGCAAGAATGCTTCATCCAGCAGCACTTGCTGGGATTACATGCTGGCCTTGCAAATTTTTGTGACCTTTCGGAGAAGGTAGTGGAGAGACAGTTGCTACTTGAAGGACATGGGAATAACCTCAGAAAATGCCATAACAGTGATAGGTAAAGCTCAAACAACTGTAAAGTCATACTTGAGTGTGGCAACCTACCCAGGATAATACAACTTCTGTTAACACTAATGTTTTCTTTCTTGAGTGCATTCCCACAGTGAAGTGGCTCATTGGAGCTGTCTCACAGAAAAATAGGAAATATAGAAGATGACAGGTGTTTCTTCCATCAAACTGGATACCTGGACAACCTAAAAGCAGAGTAGGGTGATGAACAGTGAACCTATCTCAGCTTAGTTGCCTTACAGATGGTACTGGTCACTAGAAATAACTGCTTTC
Source organism: Gorsachius magnificus (assembly GCA_034008185.1). Classification (NCBI taxonomy): domain Eukaryota; kingdom Metazoa; phylum Chordata; class Aves; order Pelecaniformes; family Ardeidae; genus Gorsachius; species Gorsachius magnificus. Next base: position 34,766,552 of record CM067089.1, on the reverse strand, counting down.
CATGCCAGCCGCTCTTTAAATGCCACTGGGAAATTACAGCTGGATCGATGTCAGCAGCAGATTACAAAACTGACACTGATGAGTCCAAGGTGGAGCTATCAATAGGAGCTCTTCAGAGATTCACAGAAGGGAGAGAGCCCAGGGCAAGTAGTAGGTACCCTCAACATCCCTACTGACCTTGAGAGAGCAGCCGCTGGCAAAGCACTGCTCAGCCCTCTGCAGGAGCATACATCTGCATGGGTGATGGGTGCATCGACCTCGGGGGTCCCCATTTCAGGGGCACTTGTTCTACAGCGGGGTTTCATCTCCAGCTCCACCGGATGGAGGTGAGCTAACAAGTTGTGGGGTCCCTCTTAAGGTAAGCTGAAGAAAGCAGATCTCACATGGAGCAACTACGTACAGGAGCTGAACAAAGAACGGGAGCACGCAGCTTCAGCAAAGACTCTCAAAAGGTTTCACGTTGCCTAGGGCTGTAAAAGCCACAAGTTAGTCCTGAAAACAATACCATAATTAGCAGTTAGAAACTGATTGCTCACAGACAGCAGCTGCTTCCGTGACCTTAACAACTAATTTGTTACCCTGCACCTTTTAGGACAACAATTAAAAATTTACATCAACTTACAATGAAAAGCGTATTTCAGTATTCGCCAGCTTTATTTGTCTTTTCAAAACAGTCGTCTTACTACAACAATTTTGATGTTACCTCAGGAGATTTCTGATTTACTTCCCGTCTTATTTAGCATTTGCACTTTGGTGGAACATAGAAGTCATAGTCAGGATTAGGCCCCATTCCATGAAACACCACATGTGCTAATCCTTTTTTAAAGCTAGTTATTACTCAGTCTCTGTGAGAGACAGCCCTTGGCAAGCTTTTCAAGGACAAAGTACTTCCAACATGGAATTTAGAACTGTAACATTGATATTTCTCTTTTTTACATTGTTAAGATATGATTTTTATTGTATTTAAATTTTGCATTGATTACAGATATATGCGATGAACCAATTCTGAACAGGTTCAGCTGAGACCAGTGTAAACATCTGTGCCTGTTGAATTTGCCTGCCATCAAACAGACAGACAATTAAAGTCAGCAATAATTTATGGAGGACAATACCTGCTTCATTTCTCAGCACAGGTGTAATGTGAATAGGGCAAGAACTCCTGTCCCACCGAATAAAAATACTGAAGAATTACTGTAACTGCTGCTCAGTATGAGCAGTGAACAGGGCAGCAGTTGTGCAGGAGCAATACGCAGGACTGTCGCAGAGAGGGGCACAATAAAGAAATCACGGGCAGTCTTCACTTTGCATTTCCAAGCACATCCTGTTTACTAAGCAACATCCTAGATTCTGCTTTTCCTGAATTATCTCATCGTTAGTCACAACTCAGGAGAAAATATCAAAACGTCACACTGAGTGATACAAAGCCAAATTGAGTTTTTAGTATGAGGATAAATAGCATCATCCGCTAAGGAGAAAGCTGAGCAAAGAAGAATCATAGTCACCAAAGCCTACAGTCAGAGCATACCAGTGAACACAGCTGTTGTACCATGGCATAAATATTGCTCAATTTGACCAAAATACTTACATAAAGATGTAGATCTGATGAGTCATAGCTGGAGACACCATTAAGAAAATTTATTTCAAATGTTACTTTTGTTGCACAATAAAAATCCCTCCTGGATGCCAGCATCTTAGTTATTTGGCTTAGAGCTTCTGATGCAACTTTGAATGTTCCAAGTGAACCTAGGTTTAAGGATCACAAATGTTCTTACAAATAAAAACATCTTCAATATTGCTGTAAAAACTGACTCAATAACTCTTAGGTTTCCCAGAGAAGACAGTCTCTTTACTATTGATTGTGAAAGAAAAAAATATAAGACACATTCTCAATAAAATATTCCATGAGTTTGTATAATTTCTTAGTGTGACAGACTTGCAAAGAAAAAGCATTATGAAACTGAGTAAGTGTCCATAAACGTCTGTCTACTAAACTGTTGCACCATCACATGGTTTAGTCATGCCACTTGAAAGTCTTCATCTTCCTTCCTCCTCTTACACTATATCCCAGAGCCTGAGCTAACATCAACACCTTCCCCACAAAGCCAAAGAAACAGGGAAGACCTATTTAGCCCTAAAAGGATCCAAAGATAACATACTTAAAAGATTTGGCATTTTGAGTAGGCAGAGAAAATTGGTTTAGGTCACTCCTGGAGTGCTTTCAAATTTCTGCGCAAGTCACCTTTTAAAGTCAATGGGTGCTTTGCAGTTGTTATTTGTGTAAGTTACATACCTTCTGTTCCATGTTGCCCATGCTACAAAGCAACTGTGCCACCCCAGGAGAGCTTTATTTCAACAAGTATTTGACTGAGCCAGTGGAACAAATAGCCAAAGGGACAAGAGAGAACAATTTCACATAAATTGTTAACAATGGAAAAGTAATATTCAAGCAGTTGTACCAACTGTTGGTAAATTTTACATTGCTGGAAAATTCAGCAAGATTTATAGCCCTTCATTTAAGAGAATGCGTGTAACTGATTTACAGCCTCCTGCCCTGTGACCCTTGCCAAATTCATGCCATTAATAATATCCTGCAATGTGGGTAATAACATCACATGTGTGTAAACATGCTATAAATATATAGAAAATACATCAGCTACATCTACCTTTACACTCTGTGCTCGAGGCCCCAAATCACTACCTAGGGTGTACAATGCAGAAAACTAGATTTGTATTCCCAAAATAGCACAATCTCCTCTCTCCCATCTCGGTGTGTAGGGCTGGATGGCCTCCTGCTGTCTGTCTGCATTCCCTTGCTCCTCAGTGCTGTGTGTAAGTGCTACACTTTGCTGCGATTTGTTAGGATTCCCTTTGGTGCTTTGGAGTTTGCAAGCTCCAGCAATAGCCCGGGGAAACACTTACTAGCATCTGAAAAAAATCTCCCTTTTGGGAAGGAGTTTTCAGCTTCGTCAGAGAGGAATCCCTCCTGCTAACAGGTGTTCCTGATGGAGCCCAGCAAGCATACAGCTTTTTCTGGCTGTGAACTGCAATCAAACTGACAATTATGTGTTTGCTCATGCCCTTGATAAAAGCTCATTTAGCCACAATATTAGGCTGACTGGTTTTTTTCCTGCTGCCTTCTTACATATAGTTTTAAGTTACGCATTAAGACTTCCTGCCCCCCCAACAAAATACATGCGATAGCCAGGTTTCAGAGCTCCTGCTAAGTTGGATAAGTTTGTGAAAACACCAGTTCTCAGCGGGGATCTACTTGTTATCCACTACACCCAGCGAAGGTTATAGAGTCTGGATGGAGTTTTGTAGTGGGAGAGGTGATTATTATTCTACACTGCATATATCTGCAGTACAGACATCTTCTGTAGGGGAACCACCTAAGGCACAGGATCAGGCATTGCTGCCCTTCAACAGCAGGCAATATTCACAGCGACGGCAGCACATGTGCGTTGACAAGCCTGCTGCCCTTGCCTGGCTACGCAGCCTTCCCAGAGGAGCAGCTCACCCTGAATGAGACACAGCTCCAGCACACTTCCCACAGGCTTCTCCCACGTGTTGGCCCTATCGGATGCAGCACAACTTCCTGCCAGAACTGGCCAGGAAAGATGTCCCTGTGCTTTTTTGAACATGCATGTTATTATTAGAAGGAGGGTTACTGGGACATTTGGCAGGCCTCACGAGTTTCCACACTCATTTACTATGGGGGTGTCAGCCCAATTGTAGCTAAGCCTCCCATGAGAAAATTGGCAATATTCTGTGTCACATGGGATTGAACTCCTGCACTTACTCTTCTGGGCTGCTGCTACGCCTCTTCCTTTCTCCTTTGTTTTCCTCATGTTTCTGAAGCAGCTACACCTTCCCTCCTGGGACTCCTTGTCTTTCCCCTGCTTCTGAGCGGTCTCTGTTGTCTCCTACTAAATAATGAGAACCTGCAATCACCTCCCGTTCCTTTCTGCCCTCCTGCCATCCCTCATTTTGCTGTCATTTAAAACCTTAGAGGAGGAAGCACTCAAATGACTCTCTGGCAGTGCCACATAAAATTTATTCAGTGTAGGCAGAAAAAGTGCATAAAGTACACTGTAAAGATGCACAAATTATTCTTAGGATGCTAAACCATTATTAAGCAAAGCAGATGTTTCTTGCAGCTCCTTTACCACTGGGATCTTACAGTGACAGTAAGTAAAGAGCTTAGAAAAAGAAGTATTATAAAACCTTGCTATGGTTGCATTAAATGCTAGACTTGGAAGGAAATAAATTTAAGAAAGTATGTACGAAAAAAAACCCCTTATGTCCCAGAGCTCATATGCAAACATCACTCAGCACTGAGTGTTATGTTGTTCCAATCTGTAGGTTCACTATTCTTGCTGCCTCTCTTGCCATACTAGCAAATCATCAGTAATCATTAGCAAATTATGGAACCTTATGGCTGAAGAAAGAGAGACACAAAGTACAGATGTTTCCCCAGTGAATCCTGTATATTTACACTACTCCTTGAACACAGCTGAGCAGTAACAGCATACAGCATACATCTCTCTTTAGAGAACCTTTGCCAAAACACCATGGAAAAGCCCTAAACTCATGCTACTTGCAACAGATCCTCCAAAATGAACTAGATTCAAAACATTTCCTCCAAGACTTAACAAAGCTCATATGCCAAGAAAAGACACACAAAAAAAAAAAAGTCATGGAACAGTGCTATCTAGCAAGTTACATCCAACATAAATATTACAGCAGGTCCCCAAGCCTCTGCTCTGTCATCCCCACTCAAATGCGAGCATCACCACACTACAGCTATTCACTATATATTACAGTAATTCATAGTTAGCACTCTACCCTGTGGTAGTCATGGTAAATATAATTTCTAGTCCTCAGTGCTCACCAAAAAAACCCCTTTCACTTCTTGTTTATGAACTGGCTGGAACAATACAGAAGTTTTATTTTCATAAATGAGTTTTACTGTCATTTTTACTCAGCTGAAGTCAAGCAATCCACAGGCTGTATTATAATTATCTAGAAGTAGGGGGTTAAAAACTACAGTTCAGGGTAAAGACACTGCAGGTGTGCAGTTTAATGAGTTCTTAATTGAGTAGTGGGAAAGCATAAAAAGGAAGTGCAGAGGGTGATTACAGGGCTCTTTCAGCGAAGGGAGCAGTGCAAGCACTGAACTCTATAATCAAGAATAAAGAAAAATGAGTTCACCTCTAATTTTCTCTGTACTACAGCCTTTGTTATTCATGCTCAGAATGCAAGATTAGAATTTGTACCATTGTGTTAACTGACAAGATTAACCTTTTTTGAGAGGTACTTGTTTTAAGGCTAAGGCTGCAAAAAATGAGGAAGGACATAAAAAATAACTTGGATCTGAAAAATATATTGCCTGCACCTGTTTTGCAAATCAGTCAGATTTCTCTTTGGCTTCTGCCTGCTCTCTGCTGTTGAATAGACTGCACAGGAAAAAAAGGAAGGAGACACCACATGGAAGGGAAAAGGCAGCTATTTGGATTTACTACACTCTGTCCTCAATTCTCTTCCTCCTCTCTCCAAGAAACAGACACCACAAAACCCCAAAACCTTCTTCTCTCTGCTCAGGGAAAGCCATCTACAAAGTGAAAGTGCAGCAGTGTCACTGCTTAGGTAGGCACTGCAGGAAAGCATTCACATCTGGCAGTGGGAATGCTCCTGAGAATGCTAAGGAGATGCAAATATGTTAAGGAGACATTATTTTATATATGCTATGCATTTTTTCAGTGCTAAGGAGAAATTATACAGCACACCCATCCGCAACTGTGGACAGTTGAGATCTCCTGGACATTCACTTTGCTACCAGACATAAATCTGACAAGCGATCAGAGCAGCTTCAACCTTCAGTTGGGCAGCAGTCACTGAAGTCCCAGCGCAGTATCACTTAGCACGACTCTAGACTTTAGTCACTTGGGCCATCAGATGTTTAGGGGTTTTTTTGAGAAAGAAGAAAGAGAAGTAAAATCGGGCATCTTTCCAAGCAGTTCTATGCAGTTCAAGTGTTACCCGAAATGTCATTTTTTTTCCTTCAAATTGAATATTTAAACTATGAAATTCATGAGAAGGCACAACGTGCCTCGGCCTCTGAGGTAAAAAGAAATTTTTATATATGAAGACTTCTTCACTATCATCTGAGTTTTATGAGAAAACTCTTACATTTGTATAGCTACTGCAGGCTCTTGTAATCATTTTGTATACTACATTGGCTTTTTTTTATCTGAGCATTTTTCAAATACTTTTATATCAGGCTTTAAGACTTCAAAGTTTGTTGTTGTTGGTTTTCCCTATAAATATACTTTTAACTGCATGTTGCTGACAGGGAACAGTTAGCTACCTTTCACAAAGCCACGGCAGGCTTGAATTCACCAGACTGGTTGCAAAGTTATTGGTATTTGTCTCCAGTATTGTGGTCTCTGCCTCCACACCAGTTTCTAACTCCGGGAGGTGACAGAGGGATGACAAGACTAATAACCATTGAGGCCCTCTGGAACCATTATCATCTTCTATTCCAATTTCCCTTATAACTTACATTACAGAATATCACCCATTACTTCCTACATCAGGCTTATAATGCTTAATTCAAATATCATTGCAAGAATCCAGAGCATTCATGTCCAAGAACCAGGAAATGTAGCTGTTTAATGACATGAAGCCTGATGTAGAGCCCACTTACGTCAAATGGGGGTCTTTCAGCATATGTAAAATGGTCTTTGCTTAAGGGCCATCAGCTCCAATAAATCAGGAGGCAATTTCAGCTCTAATCAGACAGATCTTGAAAAGTTCACGTAAACAACAGTCACCAAGTTCCCTTTGGCCATCCTTAAAAATTGGCAGCAGGAGTGACCATACTGTCAGCACTTTGTAGGTGAGTAACTTGCTAGTAGCTGTGGAACATGCATGCAAGAAAATGTGCTAAAACTTAGCGGCACAAAGCATGGTGCTACAAAGACATTGACACGTACTTAATGCCAGAGAAGATCTGGGCAGTGTAGGTATGCTCACTGGTCCAAATTACCATAATGTATCTGACACTCTGCCCTTGGGGCTAGAGAGAGCACCTCATCCAAGTGCTGTAATTGAGCTGCTTTGCATTATTTTATTGCTCACAGAACACAGATGCAAATAAAGAATTTGCCTAACATAAGCAAGAAGTGTTATGCTGTAGTCATCAAACCATACGTGCTAATTGGAAGTCAACAGATTCATTTAGGAAGAGGGGGATTGCTTCTTTCTAATGATTTAGGTTTGGTAGCTGCCAACAGGCCTTACATTATCCAAATGCGAAGTCTCTGGTAGCCATTACTTCTCCTTTGTCCTATGCTACAGCACAGTCAACTTATAGCAGTATTCTATTTGCTTGCACAAACTTGCGAGTTCATTTATCTATATCCAAATCACAAGCATTTAAAGAAAGGTTTTACTCCAATGTAAGAGAAGAACACAGTGCAGGAGTCCTTTCCATGTTACATACAAGCAAACAAGCACATTTGTCCAAGAGGTTCCCATTTGCATCAGAACTTTACCAGCTTCTGAAATGACCTCCAGTTTGTGCACATTCAGTATGGTTTTTTATTGAAGGTCTGGTTCTTTAATCTATCATTGTTAATGATTATTTTTCATGTGAGGCAAACGTGTATTCTTCTAAAATAATTTGCTGATGTTAAAATCTAAGAGCTGTGGCATTAAATAGAAATGTTAAGCTGTGTATTTAAAAGATCTCTGAAGAGTAAGAAACCTTCACTCCAGGAGGATCTTGCCACCCATATCCAGATTATATTTAAACAGTACAGATCAATGGAAGCTCATGAAGCTACCATGATGAAAAAAAATATTGATTATTTGATAAACAGCTCTCCAAGGAAGTATTTGCTTTACTTTATATTTACGTGTTCTACCCAAAATGCAGTTATAAACTCAGTCAGTTCCACTTGGGTTTGGACCTTGCAAATGCAAGTACTCCTCAAACCACACACCACATATACTCATTTAACATTTATCCATGTTAGTAATAATTACCGCAATGTTTAAAGCCAAGATAGATTTAAATCTTTCCATTGTATAATTTTTTCCAGCCCCCACCACTTTAATGACTACTTTGAAAATCCAGTACTTGCACATCATCTTTCCATTAAGCAACAGGCATTTTTCATAGCTTTGTGATCAAATTATTTTGTAAAGGTAAGCTTTTAGGATCATCCACAGTCCATTATATTTTATGATTGCAGATACAACAGTAATAAAAAATTCCCTACCTGTTTTTTGGGAGAGCTGCACTACTTCATATATATAGTATATGTTCTTTAAAGAGAATGTTCAGTGGGATAAGTAAAGTCCTGATAAGAAACACTATGCAGTCTTTTCCAGAACAAGGAAACTAAAGTTGAAATCACATGGTCCTTGTAAAGAAGACCAAGCTGTTCCTCAGAAGGCAAGTTAACCACCTTTCTCGGAAAAATCTTTTATAGATCTCAACATTACAAAAATCTATCATATTTACCCCAAACAGTAAACCTAACAAATTCAAATACTTTCTAAACTGAAGGGGTTTTATTTCTTCTTCTTGGGCAGACAAAAAAAACTATATGGCTTTCAAACCTTGCTGTTTGCTGTTCATTTTACTCAGATGTATATTCTTATTAAATAGGACAAACACTAAACCAGTCAGCTCACAGATGAGTGAGATTATTACAACAAAAACCAACCAGATAAATGCAAGAAAAGACAGCTCATAGTAACTTTCCAGGAGGTAAAGGAAGTGCATGAGGGTGTTTCATGTTAACTGTGCTTGCTGTTTTTTTGATATTTTGCAATTGTTTCAACTTCAGCTCCAGCAAGTGAATTCTCACATCCTGGCAATATTGCTGCAACTATCTGCCAAAATCACCAGCAGATGAGATTTCTAAGGTTCTGCCTCCCAAAAGTGATTTTCTTAAGCGAACTTTGCTTCTTCATTTCCTATGTACTCTCTGAAGCTTTATTAAACGAGATCTAAAAAACTAATACTGTACATGGTTTCCTTAAAGTATGGGGTTATCTTTCATTATTAAATCAATACAAAGATTAAAATGAAGAGGCTGAAAGTTTTTGTTTTTCTTACATCCAATTAATAGATTGTAAACTCAAGGCTCATAGCGTTCTGGTCTGAAAGAAAAAACAAATAGATCTGCTATATATAGTTTATGGAACATTGGTAAAATTCATCCTGTCCTTCCTTCCAGCTAAGTAAACACCCTCAACCTGTGTATCTCCAAAGCCAGTACTTTCTGCCAACTTTTCAAACTGCTAATGCATTAAGTTGATTCCAAAATACATTGTTGACAATTGCTAAAAATGTTAAGCTGGGAATTTGCAACATTTAAAAACTTAAAATGAGATACATTCAGAGAAAAGAGAGAGTGAAATAACAACAGTTTTAGTATTTAAAGTGATAAATAGCCGAAGGCCAAGGAAGGTTGAGAGGCATAAAGAACAGCTTGCTGTGAAGATAATTACAGGTAACTGGCCAAGGTTTTAGATGGACCAGCTGGTTTCCATCCAGATTAGACATTTGGGATCCACTTTGATGACTAAAAGAAACAAGCTGCCATAAGGTGACCTGTTATTACAGTTAATACACAAACAAAACCAAACCCAAACAAGCAACAAAACAGAGAGCCGTGCCCTTAAACATAAGCCGCTACTTAGCAAAAGAGAGCCGTGCAAATGCTGAACCAAACCAATATCTAAGTGAAATCTAGAAGTTAGTCAGTCTAACTACAAGTTTGCCCTCAAAACCAATTAAACCATTGGAATTAAGAGAACAAAATCACTGATCTACTGAATTTACAAGAATGAATCTGTAGAACTTGCAGTGTGTTTGGTTGTAAATCCCAATTTAAAAAATTCAACAAATTTAATCCACAACAGCTAGATATTTGGAAAATGAGTTATTACCTAAGGAATAAATCACAGCCCTTGAGTCAAATATGGCTTATACATTCTTATCATAGGCTGGTGAGTGAGCAGGAAAACATAGCATGCAGTAAATCAACCCAGAGTAGCAGAAGTGTTCGATATACATCTGTTCTTTATACAAATATGCCTCCTACCATACTTCAAAACACATGTTTACGCTTCTCTTTTACAAGATCATATTTAGGGCTTTCTAAACTTGATTAGGCACCTTTTCTCCAGCAAGTGCTTCATATGCACATACATGGACAGGAATACACATCTATACCCACTAATACAGACCAAGAAGGACTTGGCTCTTTCTCAGCTAACAGACCACAGGAGGGGACAGGCAGGTGCTGGTGGTCTCCATCCTTCCCAGCGCTCTAACACCCAGCTCTGTTGAGCAGGTAATGGGCACTGGCTGCCGCCCCAGGTGCAGCAGACCCCTGGGAGCTGGGGAAAGTAGGGAAAAGCTACTTCCCAGTGGTTCCCTGGTGCCACAATCAGCTCGGCACAGCAAAGTCCATTGGGAGGTACCGGAATTTGACTTGAGCCAGGGTGAGTAAATGAGCTCATCCTTAGCAAGCGTTGGCTTGGAAAAAAATGCCTGAGCTTTAAAATTAAGAAACCCACATAAGTTCTGCATTTTGTAGAGCTCAGAGGGTACAAGCTTGCAGCCTCTTCAGTGTATCAGAAAGCTGAAATCATGAGTTTGCTTCTGAAGATGCTGGCATAACTTTGCCTCTGTGAAAGATCATTAAATGACATTATGTCTCCAGCTTATGGAAAGTTTGAGCCAAAATCCTATTACAATAACTGACTGAGGAAGAATTAGCAATAGCCAGCCACTCAATATCCATCCACCAGAAAAATGAAGAAAAACCCACAAAACCAATCACCTTATGACTACAAATCAGCACAACCGCTACAAAAAGACAAACTATATTTATATTTAGGAACTGAGTTGTAAATAAAATCTTCCTCTCTGAAAAGACGAAATTTTCAAGAATAAGTTATTTAAAAATAATTACTCCAGATGTAGCATATTTAAGAAATAAAATTCCTAAGCAGAATTTAAGGTCTCTCTTGTTACACATGCTGTCTTCTTTTACCTGGGTCAGGTGGTGTAACTGGATGCTAAGAAAAAAATTTTCTACATAATACATGAAGTTTTACATAGCGTCTCTTAATTTTTTTCCTAGGATATTATCATTGCCTATTTCATTACGTCTTATCAGTGGAGTTTCTGTGTGGCAAAGCCTGATGTGGAACACCATTAATCAGGTAAAAAATACAAAAAAAGCCCCTTACATGTAACTTAAGGTTAATACAAGTAGTTGTATAATCCACTCTGATACTGGAAAACAGACACACTTTTTGTTTTGCTTTTGTTTTGGTTTATTATCTTACTATGTATAGACATATGTAAAGAGAAAGAGCTATAGATATACAAAAAGAGACAAATTTCTATCCTTCCGTCCCCACACTAGACTATACAGTAGCTGTGTAGAAAATAGCTTCTTAAAGGAAATGTGAATTAATGTCCTTTAGCTTATTTTAATTATGGCACATTGTGAAAAAACAACCTGTGCTACAAGAGATTCCCATGGATATTTTTATATTCAAAAGAGATGATCAACGGGAATATTATTACTCAACTAGCCAATGCAACAATGGCCACAGCTGTCCACATTTCATATTTCCAGAAGTCAAACTAAATCAACTATTAAAAAATAAAATCAACTAGAGCTGATTTTTTCATATCAACTCCAGTTTATAAAAAGGCTACTTTACATGTAGTTTTGTGCAGTTACAAAACAATTTTTCAATTTATTTTATTCAGGCGTGTTAATTAATTTTAGCCTTAGATAGTGCTGTCACCTAAAATTTCCTATCACCGGGGTATTTCCAGTACCACATTCACATGAGAAAAATTGATAAAACCCACAAAAATGTTAGAATGATAAAGGTTGTCAGGGTAACAAATTATGCACACAGGCAAAAGGGTAAAATATAATTATGCAGATGGCAAAATAAAAGAAGGTAATTTACAACTGATGCAGAAAATTACTGGCACAATAAGCATATCCCATAAATCAGTTAGTTAACAACCTAATTTATAACTTTTTGCAAAGCTGCAAAGATCAAATAGAGACCTAGAAAGAAATTTAAGTGCCTCATGTCTTTTCTTTCAGTAATGCACCTACTAAGAACAACATTAATAGATCAGCAGCACGTTAAATAATTGATGCCACATTATTACCCCCTCTCCTCTGCACTAATGAGCAATTACTTCTTGTGATGATTGACTCTTTTCAACAGGGAAAATGGGAAAGTTTTTGCCGTACAGAAATGACAGAAGCTCATAGGGCTGAGATTATCAGCTGGAAAACCTATTCATTTTTAAAAACACCAACAAACATTAGGCCAGAATGAGAGAGGCACTTCAGTGCATTCTTACAAGTCCATTGGAAAGCACAGTAGAAACTGAGACCTGTCTTCTCCCCGCAAACCAAAAGGCACATCTGAGTACGCTTTTTTTGGAAAAGCTATACAAAATTAACTATGGAGGGCACATATCCCCCCTTTTATTTTTAATAATTATATACTTTGGGGGATAAAAATTTTTAAAATTGTGTAGCTCAGAAGGAATGAGCAAAGTCATGGTGGTTTCTGGGCCCCTAACTTTTCTCCAACACAACATAAAAATTAAACATCTCTCCAAGTCCTATTGATATAATGAGGAATTCAGGTCTAAATGTTTTTCTGTATTAAAGGGGAAAAGGAAAAGACAAGGATGATTTTTGTGAATAAGGTCACACAACAAGGTGTGATGTATTTGAAGAGGAGCGGGAGTAAAGGTACTAAACTAAAGAACAAATGCAAGAACAAATGGCACACACATCAAAGGGACTACATGACCGCAACCTGTTCAGGAAAGATTTTTAAATTTCCAGAAAAAAAGTGGTCATATGTGTGGCACACTGATAATACAAAACAGCAGGTAGGCACAAGGCAGCAGCAGCAGCTTTCTTAGGCAAAACCCATCATCCTGTTGGTAGAGCTAGGGACTTCGGCATGCGCCGATGTGACTGGGGCGGTAAAGCTGTAGCATTTGCTGTAAGTAGGGAAGCAGCAGCCTTAAGAGTCTGTATTAAGGTTTCAAAAACTGTCTTGGCAGAAATGAATAATAGGTAACAGCAAGGTCATCTCATTTGTGACATTAAGTCATTAGACTGATTATGTATCCATCTGCTCTGCTTTGCAAATTGGCCTTCTGTGTTCATTAGCAATCGTAAACCTGGGTATATTATGACACAGGCTAGGAAATACATGTGCAAACAGTCATGAGCACGGACCTGAGAGCATTACAGCTACTCACCGTCACAAACGCTAATGACTTTGAATCATACAATTAGCCTACTGGAAGTAAGCACCTTTAGAGCAAACAGAGTACAAGATCTACATCAAGAAAAAAGGATTTTTCACTGTAAATATGCACAAAACCAAAGGGAGTTTAAACTACCAAAACAGAGAGGGCTGTCAGTGAAGAGAGAGTTTAGTGTAGTAACTATTCATCACCACTGCCACCACAGCGTTACTTTGGACCTGCCAGGTGGATTTCATTAAAGACAGAAATACCAGTCATTTGGCTCCGCTTCCTTCATCAGGTCTTAACCGTGCTTTTCTCTGTGCAGCAAAATGAAGCAATACAAAGGTGTTGCAAAGCACGCTCTTACCCTGCCCTGGTAGGGGATCCTCTAACAGGAGCTTCTCTGCTGCAGAGCCTACTCTCGCCTCCCAAACCACGCTCTGCTGAACTCCAGTCAGCTTCACCTTTGTTTGTGCAGATACAAAAGCATGTGCTATGCTGACAGCAGGTCAGGGAGCCAGATCCATTCCCGGTATCATTACAGGGGTGAATCTGGTGCAACTGCTTAAGATTAAAATAAATACCATGTTCAAGTAGGTAGAACGCTTCTGCATGTTGAGGAAAGAGAAGACACCCCCCCCCCCCCAGCCATTTTATGGTTTGTACATTATGATAGCTAATAGTTAAATTATTTACTGAGTGAGCACTTGCACTGTAACTATTTTTGTTAGCTATGTATTCATGTCAAGGGAAGCAAAAATAGCATCGTCCTAATGGATATATTTCTATTCATACATTCTACATTTTCCTCCTTCTACCCTAAGGCTATCATTATATATGGTAACGAAGGAAATTAAAATTATTCCTGTTGCCTCTCTTTTTTATTAATCTTTACTGATTTTTAATTTGAATGCTTTAATCCATCCTTTCATTCAAAGGATAAAGCAGTAATTCTTAAAAAGTCTTCTGCCTTTTTTTTTTTCCTCCAGTCATCCCTTTATACAACAAATTTCAAAAAACCACGTAGGAATTCTGTTTCTGGTACATACTTTCCTATTTTATCAGTATTCAGAGAAGCAACTAAGGGAATGAACCTGCACCCATCACCAGCACAAGGAGTGATTCAATAGAGCACATACGCATGTTTCTCTATAAGCAAATAATTATGCTTCTTGTTCAACAAAGCGTTTAAGCAAAAGCTGTTTACTGTAAGCTGTGCTCACTGCCATGAGTAATCTTTTTTTTTATTTAAATGAGACTAATAAAGGTAGAAAACATGCTGTTTAAGAGTGGTTTAGGAGGAGAACACAAGCTTGAGGAGCTTTTCTTTGCAACAAGCCAAGAGAAAAGTGGAGGTAAACATTAAGTTTGAAAGTCCATCATCTGCAGCTGGCTTGGGAGAGGGCAGAATTGCTTGGGAGCTAAACCCAGGCTGAATTAATGCTTCAACCCAGAAATCGCTGCCCGGTGAGGTCGCTGCTGGGCACCAGAAGCAAAGACTTCCACAGTACCTCTGAACATCTGCTGTCACAATTCTTACAAATGAAACACCTGCAATCCCCAAGCCCTGCATACCGAGGCCTGTCCCCACTATCCCTTCACACCAGTCTTTGGGGTTGGCCCAAGCATCTGCCTTGGCTACTTCAGATCCAGCTGGAAAACAAACAATTGAAAAAATAAACCGCTCTCCACCACCCCAGCTTAGGAGCTGCGGTACTTCTGAACATTTCACCAGTCTTCATCAAATCCATAGCCCTGAAACCTTCCTAGTACAGCCCAGGCTGTTAGACTGGCATATACACCCCAAATTACTTGCTCTCCTGGAAGGAATGGTAATTGGGTGATGCACACAGAACACTAGAGTATAACAACCATTAGGTGTTTCTACTGTGTCATGCACACTGCACTTCCTAGTGGCCCTTGGCACAACACAATTATCCAGTCTTTTGGAATGAATTTTTTTTAATATTTCAAAAATTTTGCATCAAGGCAAAATTTTGGAACCGTCCTCATCCAGCCACAAATGAGCAAACTGCCCTTTGCCTGGATACAGGAGCCATGATATGTGAGGCCAGGTCTTTCAGAGTCCAAATCAGAGGAGGCAGGTGGAGGACACTTCATCTTCCAACTTCAAAGGAGGAGGTATGCAAAACAGAGGCTGTTTTCAACAGGCAGATTAACTGCCTCCAACAAATCTCTGTCAGGACATTTATTTGCAAAAATTCAGATGTTCTGATTCATCCATCTTTCCCACTGGAACTGTTCCATTATGTATAAACACCCACATATTTGTTTATACACATATCTTCTGCAGAGAAAGACAGAAGTAGCCTGGAGGCTGGGTCTGTTTTCTGAAATAGAGGAAAGCAGATTCAAGTCCATACTCCGAGAAACAGCAGGATTTTGACCCACTGGTGTCTTACTTCCCCACCAGTCACTCTACACAGTGGACTTCTGGCTATTCCCATGTTGGCCAGGTTCACTCTCTTTGAACAGAAAAGCTAGGAAAAGCTTCAAGTTCAATTAACTAGCTTTCATTTCACTTATTTATCTCGAATGAAAAAAAATACCATTAAAAAACCCTGACCCAATTATTTCATACATAAAAGAAGCCTTTGTAGCAGGTGTAATATTCCTAAGATGTGGTTAATGAGAAATATACATCAGAGCTTAACTGGAATGAGTCTTTGATGTTGGTTAGCTTACCTGTCAGGACACTAAAGAAAAAGATCACAAGGGAGAGAGTGAGCACACATTGCATCTCTACTGGGGCTGTTACAATTGGATAAGCCACGGTCTCCTGGGCTGTCATACTGCAGCTCATGCTGAAGCGCTCCGAACCTCCCCCCCAGCCTCCCCACAACCCCACACCAGGACACCTACAACCCACGGGGTCAGGTTCCCCTGGCATTGCCCACAAAGGACCCAGCTCCAGTTGACTACGGGGAGGCTTTGATTTCAGTAAGTTTACTTCAGCACAAACCCTGCCAGGTCACAAAGTCCTTGAGATAAACTAAACAACTTTCACAGCTGAGGTGGAAAAAGAATACATTCAAAAAACCTGGTGTCTGAAAAATATAAAGTTGGTTTTTATTTTTTCCAGCACACTGAACTCAACTGAACCAAGAAGATGTAAATAAATTTCTGACAAATGTAACTTATTCACAAGAGTTGTTTTGATTAGACAGTCTTTAAAAATGCATAGTGACAGAGGGGGGCTGTGTGTGAATGCCATTTGATTAGGATAAGCACAGCACTATTGCACAAGAACACCGCAGCTAAGCAGAGATCCAAGGAGAGCTCCTTCTCTGCAAAAAGCAGAAGGAACTTCTTTCGCCCTGGGCTCTCCAACTTGTTTAAACTTCATTTCCCCTCCTCACACCTTTCTGTTGCTTGACTGGCACAGTGAGAGTTCTCCCTCCCTTTTCAATTTATCGTAGCCACAGGAACGGAAGCATCTATAAATTCACATGTCTTTGTGCATATAGCAGTAACCACAGCAGGAATCTCATCTCCACAATAAAACCTTTCCAAACCCAAACTATAAAATGGCCACACAATTCACATGCAACATCCTGGTAATGACAGAAAGAGATAAATGACTGAAAATTCTAACAGACAAGAAATCATACATCTTTTTTTCATTTTGATGTATTCAATGTACACCCATTTCAAAAGGTTATAAAAAAACCTCCAAAACACAGTTTCACATTGCTTTATCAGAATAACTATTTTTCAAATGAAAAAGCATCTGAAAGGCTAAAAGGGTTTTCTTGTTACTGGCTTAAGTGATTTTCATACTTGAGTACATTACTACTGTTTAATGAGGGAACAAATGCTCTTTACCGAGTGAGTATCTAATTCCCTGTGTGACAGCATGTAAAAATGAAACGAGCTGGCAGCCCTCAGGAGACCTGGTAGAGCTGCCATGCTCCGAGAGAGTTCTTGAACAATCCCTGTAAATCACCAACATTTGCCTTTATGTACCCACTGCAAATTGATTGAAATCTGTGCCTTATACCTATTTTTACTTGAACTTGGCTTAAATTTAGATGAGTTGGGGGGTGGTGGTGGTGGTGTACTTTCTAAAAACATGAACAGAATGTGTTCGAACCTTATGAACACCCACAGGAGAACTGAGATTTAAATTTCAATATAACAACACAAATTGTTGGGGACGGGTAGGAAAGGGGCAGGGAGGGAAGGAAGAGGACAAAGAAAAGAAATGAGCTTCGTGCTCCAGGACATGGTGAAAAACTTGCCATTGAAGTGTCTTGATTAGCAACACCCACAACTCCCTTGCCAAAACCCAGTTTAGGAGCTATACTGTCCCTCTAACATTGTACTGGAACATCGTGGACAGTGCTGCCCAACAAAAAGGGCTTGTAAAATGTGGGGTTTAATTTTTCATTGCAACAGGAATGTGCTTTGATCTGTTTTCCAATGCATTCAAACGATTGTTGCACAGAGATCTCTTTCCTGTAGTGCAACATAAGAAATGGCTTTTTGAAACAGAGAACAGCAGAATTAAAATCTCCCTTTATGTACAGGGTTTCCAGCAGTTTTGCAAGCTTCCAACACAGTTCAAGCCCAGTCTAGACACCATTGCTCTGCAGAAGCAGGGAATGCCTGTATTGGTTTAAGCTTTGATCCTCCTGCTGAATTTGATTACAAGAGAGCTGACTACTGCCTGACTGCTTTTATGGGTATTTGTGAACTCCAATGGTTTGTCCAACTTACGCAAAAAGAGAGATTTCCAAATGCACCTGGCTGATGGAGGCCAAGGCACCACAGAGTTTTCACTGGAAAGGCTTTTACCTCAGAGCCCCACAAGAAACAGGGCTTTAACAATTTTCCAGCCTTGGCTAGACCCAAGCCTACAATCGCATCCCTGGCAATACTTGGTAACAGATGCATTCAGAGACTGTATTAGTAAAGGGAGACAAAGGACAACCTGCTCTCCACACCAGCTATAGATGAGATTTAAGACCAAAAGCATGAAATTTTAATGCCCCTTTCATAAAAACTAGCAACTTTTTGATGCAGGTTATCAGCTGTTCCAAAAGAAAGTAACAGTGCAAAGCAAAACACTTTATGGATGACCAGGATCAAGCTTACATACATAACACTAGTTTGGTCTTCTAACACAGGTGATTCATGATACAGTCTTGACAGACACAGTTGTGCCATCATGATTTTTGTGAAAATCTACTAATCCTTCACATAGGTTAAACTGGATTCAACTAATGAGCACCTAGTCAATTTTCTATTTAATTTTGCCTATTAATTCTGTACAGTTTAAATCCTGGTCTAGATTATTCTGGGTGCTTTTCACAGTAGGATTTAAGACAATCATCCATCATAATGTTTGCAGAATGTACTCCTTAATGCAACTAGTCTTCACCAGCTTCAATGCAAAGTCACTGGCTTAATTTGTGGCTGTTTAACCTGAAGGGTGTTTAATTTGACCTAGCTGACTTTGCAACGAAGCAGAAAAGATCACTGCATGATCCATTCCACTAGGATGAGATGACACAGCTTTCAGCATATGGAAAATAAGAAGCTGATAAGGAAATGAGGGAAAGGAAGGCAGTATCTTAAGTACTGCAGCTGTTCCTAAACTGGACAAATACATTCCATGCCAATTGCACTCAAGCTTTCTATTCCAATTACTCCTTAAATTTATTCTACCTTCACACCAGCAGCCTCAAGAATGGGGATAGTCTGGGGCACCTACCATCACTCCCCCTATCTCTCCCCAGAGCACCCAACAATAAAAACTTCATATTTTTAAAACAAACATTTTGTTTTAAAACCTGATTTATGCCACAACTACAAGCATCCAGATAGCGAGACTGGTTTAGCAAAAGGCTTATGAGAAATCTGGGTTAAATGCTGACTCACCATCGTTGAGGAATTCAGCAGTGAAGGCCAGGTCAGGAGGCCATTTCCTTGTGCAGCATCCAGCTGGCTGATTGCTCACATGTGCCTCTTCCTCCACCTTCTCACTCAGTATGTGCCTTTCACTTTCTGCAATAAACAAGGCAAACACCTTACTTAAAAATTAAGTGACAGCCTTACTGAACACACATTCTTCCTTCCTCCGTTAACTGGTCAGTGCACTATACACCAAATAAACCACAGATTCTCTGGCAACTGTAGAAACCACTACTACCTTAAACACCGTCTCAGGTAGCTTCCTCCTATTTACCTGCTCCCTCACACCTGCCTAAAAAAGGGAAAATGTTATTTACACAGATGTTTTAGCTACAGCATTTTCCAGATTTTTAGGTGCTTGACTTCACAATGTCAAAGATGATTGTTTTAATGCACATGATTTTTAGGTTGTGTCCACTTACACATAAAATTTTTTAGGAGGTTGCTATTAATATAATTTCTAGCTCCAAATGTCTACAGACCACGACTTGTATTTTCAGGCCAACTCCTACAATAAAACAAAGTAATATTTTGTGAGGCACAATTAAAACTCACCACATTTGACAAATGTGATCGCTCTATAATCACAATCCGATTAGACAGAAATACAGAAATATTATTGACATATAAAAACGAGATCCAATATTTTTCATGCTCTCTAATAAATCAGTTCGCAACAGCTTTTTATTGTTGTCTAATGAAGTTAACACTTCTTTTTAAAAAAGAAGGTTCCTGCCTAATTTTGCAATGCATCCAATAAATTTGAAATTAGAAACCACACACTGGGTAAAGGGCAGAAACAAAAGGTGCATCATTTTTTCTGAGCTGCTTTTGAAATGAAGGTCCTGCAGCTGCAGCGAGATGCTGCAGGAGCTCCCGGCATACCAAAGCTGGTGCAGGAGGGCAGGAGGTGACATGGATGAGAGCTCAGAGAGAGGCAGTTGGCAGAAATCATCTTGAAGAGTGAGCTGCAACACCAATTATGGAATTAGGTTTTGGGTCAGTAATTATAGGATGCAAATTTTTGCTTTTAAGATCATTTCAGTTGCAAAGCCAGGAGGGCCTTAGCACTGCTACACCTTTCATCTGATAATTAAGGTCATTCTGCTCCTGGACCTCATCTTCACTGCATGTTTTGAGTGGCACTAAGTGAAGTGTACTGATGAGGTATTAGTCAACGGGGCAATACTGTCCAGGGGCAGTATGGGATCCAGGCAAAGACTCACTATAATTAGAGGATTAGCAACAGCCAAGACAGTGCATGAATCATCCCGAAGCTATTTGGTTTTGTGTCCGACAGACTGCTGAGACACCAAAGCAGCTTCCCTATTGCAGCAGTTTCCTGGTTCCACGGAGTCAAATGTGCACTCATGGATAACACTTGTTTATTGGCAGATGCACCTGAATTTCTCTGCTACAACCTTATTCCTTAGTCTATCACATAAAGCTTCCAAGTGAACCCTTCCACTGCAGTGCGTCTCCCTAAGGCCATTAAAATAATTCTTTGAGGGTCTTCAAGTAAAAATAAATTGCTGTGGGACAAGGCAGCACTCAAAATCAGCACACACAGACCTACTGCCAGGGCTGAAAAGTCAGACTAAGGAGGATGACATGATAACATGCTGCAAGTAAAGCTGAGAGAAATGACAAGCTGGTATCCAAAAATTTTAAGATAATTTGAGTGTGTTTCCTAGCTCTAAGGAAACATACTTCACAGCAGTTCATTTCAACTTCAGTTAAAGAAAGAATACCACATGGTCTTGAGGAAAAGGAGGAAGGAGACTCAACAGTTTAATAGAATAGCAATGTTTTAAGAGGAAAAAACCCGCCATATATCCAAGACAGTATCAGTCCATTTAGACTTGCCTCCTCACCGAAAAGTTATCTAGCAGCCTTGACATTCATCTGAGGCAGTTATTTGCCTGCCTATTTCAGGAAGCCTCCAGGAGTTCTTAAAGCTTTTTATGGACATCTTGGATCTTTCCATCCCTAGAGAATATATTTATCACTTATCCTACCTGCTTTTCAGCTGCAACCTCAAACTTGCACAGGAACAAAGCAGTCTGTAAATAAGTGCTCTGAAGGCCTACCTGAATAATGCACCCACACATGGGAACAGCAGAGCATCCAAAGCAGCGCCGCAGCCACGGCACTCCAAAGGCAAAAGAATGGGTGCCAACGCAGCACCCCTTTCTCTCCCAGGGTCATACAAGACCACTCTGAGCTCGGCAGCACCCCTGGGCACTGTAGGAGGCTCTTCATTAAAAGTCTTGTAGTTGGATTTAGGGAAGGGTTCACATCTGTTCTTGTACTACACACATTCATCAACTCTCGCTCAGCCAGGGCACAGTGAATTTGCCTCACAATGTCTGAATTCAAGTATTAAGTAGCATGATTTGGTTTAGGCATCCATGGGCCAGGAGAGCACCAGACAAGCCAGGACTGAGCAGAAAGCAGAGGAAAGATCCTTCATGCTTCCAAAACAGTCTTTTTCAAGATGCCAAGTACACAGTGAGAGTTTCTCTTCAGTGTCTCTGCATGGGAGAGAAGTGTCATGCTCAGCCTCTCTTTCCTGTCTGCATTTAAGAGCTCACACTGCGGTTGGATTTTCACAGGTGTGAAAGAAGACGACAACCAACCATGACGGTCACCGTGCATTGGCATCTGCTCCCAGGTTGATCTTTGTGGCTTCTCAAGGACTTGCTGAACGTGAACCCTGACATACACCAGCCCAAAGAAAGGAGCAGAGGTAACATCCTCAGCTGCTTCACCTTACAAATACTGTTCCTAGAGCAAGGGCAACCTTCCCCATTTGCAACCCCATCACAAGAGGCTCCCAGGCAGGAAATTTTCTGGGGAACAAGCTCCCGCGTGGCACTTTGCTGATGAGATCTGAGGCGCAAAAGAAGTTATGCAGGACTACAGAGCAACCTGCTGACAGAGCCTGGTGAGTGCAGCCATCCCCAACACCAGCCTGCTAACCATTTCCAAGCCAGCCTTCCTTTTTTCGCCAAGGGGAAAGAGACATTTGTGCAGAGACTTTGTAGGGGAAAGTCTTAATCCAAAATAAAGGTAGCTCAAGGATAAGTGTGGGAGATTTGGGAATAGGGGAGTCATTTGTTCTTCACAGACAATTATTGGCCATGAATCATTTACAAGGAGGATAATGAGACACTGGAGAGAGCGATACTGAATTAAAAACGATGGTTCTGATCTTTATCCCTTTCCATTTTTCCCCTTAATAAAATGGCATGGGATTTTCCTAGACAGGAGAAGCCCCTGCTGCTAATTGAATTATCTTTAAACATTTTGAGGTAAGACTAAAACATCTGGAGGACTAACACACAGGAGGAAGAGGCAGGAGACTAGCAAGCCTGTACCAAACCTGTGTTATTTCCTTGTTTTGCAGCTACAGAATCCATTCCTACATGAAAGATACAGTTTCAGGCAAATATTAGTTTTGTTAATGTGCACTTCTATGGGAAATTAAGACCAAAATACCTTGTTTCAAGTAGTTTAAATCAAATCAAATCTTTTCTGCTTAGTGGGATGACATGAAGAAATTTTGCTTTGAATTAGTTCAATGGTGAACTGCTGTTTCTCAAGAGCCACAGGTTGGAACAGCCACATTCTCCTATCGCACCTACAGGATGAGCTCCTGAGAAAACTTCAGTGCTTTCTCTCCCTCCTCTTCCTCTCCCCTAACAGTAAGGTTTCTCATGGTCAGGATATTCCTGGAGTTGACCAAAAACTTCACACCATTTTTTTTTCCTTGCCAAGCCATCAGTCTGTATCATGGGAGATGGGATCTGTTGGCAAAGAGTGATCAAGTTCACCCATATTGCTGCTAACAGAGTGGCAGCTTGGCTGAAGTAGCTCTAATTTAGCCATAAGCGAAGCCAAAGAAGAGGTCAATACATTAAAATATGTGTTTATTGCCTAAATGCTGACACAATCATAAATGTAATGGAGAGAACAGCACTGCTGTAGTTTCTGATACAATCCTGTCAATATGGTTAAAGGTTATCAATATGATAAAGGTTATATCAATATGATAAAGGTTGCACCAAGAATTTTACTTTTAATTTTCATTCACCTTTTGTAACTTAGACTTCTCAGGGGTTTCTTCTCACTTACCTAGTTTTTGTAAAACAGACCTACAAAACATACCTCTTTGTTCATGGTGTGCTATTAACAATAGATAAATAAATATCAAGTATTCTGTGCTGAAGTAAACTAATGCAGAAGCTAAAATCATTGGATAACAGTTATTTCATGGACAGCCTTGCACACATGCTGAGATTAAATTAAAGAGTGATTTTTTTTAGAACTTGAAAGAAAATCTCAAATGAGAAAAGATGCAGGAGATTCTAGCTCAGTTACACATGCATGAGCTGCTAACTTGAAGCTAATGAACAAAAGTCATCTCCAGAATTTATCTCATGCAGAAAGTCTGAACAGAATAAAAACATTTCTATAAAAAGTACATAACAGAAACAGCATGCTCATAGGAGGGTATCAGCCATATTTCTAAATGTGCTAAGATAGGTCTAACACCAATTTCTGAAAGGCTGTGGAAGTTGCCCAATATCACCGCTCTTCCCTCCAAAGATTACCATGCAGCTGCTGGGCCACCCGCGGCAAGGACTCACTTGAGGCAGAGGAAGCTCTAGGCTGGCAGCCACGGGCAGACAATAGCCACGGACAGCAGCTGGTTGTCAGACTGCCAATGACCTACCACTTCCCGTGCAGGACAGCAAGAGACTGCTTTGCATCAGCTGCCCAAGAACAAGGTCAAGACATTACTTCCAGTCCAGGGAGTCATGGAGATGTGCTAACACAGCCTCTGAAGTCTGATCCGATCTGAACCGGAACAGCAGTATTGCAAAATTGGCTGAAACAACATCTGAAAATACCAACTTCTTTATCAACGGTCCTTAAGCTGCTGCAGTTATTCTCCAAATAGCTCAGGGTATATGCTTTCCTTACTTTGCCTGCCATTTTTGGAAGATGTGGACTAAATCCAAACGAAGGCAGAAACGTTAAGGACACACATCACTACTAGGATGACTGATAGTGGCCAGGTTAGAGCAGTGTCTGCAAAATGAGCTGGCAATGCTGCTACCCTGCTAAACCACGAGAGAAACATATCGGGGGCGGCTCCTTTTCCATCCCCAAACTCACTAACTTCCCCCCTCCAGGAAGAGGAGACCATCTGACCGCTAATAGTGCCCAAAACCTTTTGCAATATAAGCATCCAACCACTCGGCAGCGAGCTGAGGCCAGGGGCTTATTTCAGGTAAGCTACCATTACTGCAGAAGAGTCTGATGTAAAGAAGCATATTCTAATAACTTCTACAGTGTATTACAGACCTAACTTTTTTAAAGACATAGCACTTCAATTTGGTGTATGTCAAAGCAAATGGGAATTGTTATTTGACTAAAGGAGGCAGAAAGGAGACAGAGATAATTGGCAGGCCATGGGCAGAGCCAAAAATGGAGGCCAGGTTTCTCAAGCGTGTTTTCTGTTAGGCTGCCCTGTCTGCAAGTGAAGGATTAATGGTATCATAATGTCTATTTTCTAAGCCTATGATGCCCTTTGTGGCTCTTAACCAGTAGGGTTACAATCAAGTAAACTGATAACTGTTCCAGTCATTCTTGCATTCAACTTTATAGCATGCTAGCACATTTCTGACCAAAAAAAAATTATAACCTTCTTTGTAAGGGAGCAGTTAAAGAAAAATCCAGTTTTCAGTTACATCCAGCTACTGTTCTAAACCAGTTCTGTCACAGTGACGGCTCACTACAGTTCTAGCTTTTTCCCTTTTCTATTACATACTGCAGCAAAAATGCCCATTATTGTCATTTTGATATAGTAACCAGGTTCATTATTATTTAGCTATACAGAATTTGTTATAAATTACCTGCAAGTACCGTTGCAGGATGAAGGCCAACTAGCAGCAAGTGGAACCAGTTCTCAGCAGAGGGATGAAGTGGTACTTCCCAGAGGATGCAGCACAGCACCCCCCACTCTCACAGGGAGTTGCAACAAGATGCCCAAAGCCAAGTGGGTCTGAAATGCTGTTTTTCCTAGGCTGAAGGATTTATTTTGAAATCTCCTGTGTTCCACAAAGTTGTGTTCCTGAAACACAGACAGCATCAATTTCACCAAGGAGTAGCAGGTTCATTCTAAGATGCTTTTTAGTTCCCCTGCCCCAAGAAATTTAGAAACTTTCTCAATCTCAGTGGTCCAGCAACAAAGTAACAAACCATATTCTTATGCATATATATTTACATATCCATCCCAACTAAATTCTCTATGTTTCACCAGTTTATGTATGATGTTTGCTTCATAAGCAGTAATTTCCTCTGCCTTTACCCACTTTTACTGCCTAATAAGAGGAAAGTAGGCATTGTCATTTTACCCTAAGCACTGAGTTTTGGAGAAGCTGCCAGTCTACCCATACACACTCCCTCCCCACTCCTAGGTTATGGACAGAGACAGAGATCCGAGCTGTGCTATTCCTGCACACTTGCACAGGACGTGCCTCAGCTGAATCAATTCCTACACCACAAACGCCAGCAGTGGGTGAAGGTGAAATGAAGAAAGAGTCAAGACCAATCTAAGTTTTTCTTTTCCTTGAGCTTTAAAAAAAGAGTGTAATATTCCTCTAGCCTTTCAAGTGCCCTGAGCTTCTCTCCCTTTTCTTTGCTTCATTTAGAATTCACATTTGTCTTGTGCTGTATTTACACCAGACTTTAATGCAAATCAAATCAGCTTATCTACTGTGCAAGATTAATGCCTGCCCTGTAAACAGAAGTCTTTTGAACTGGTTAAGCAGGGAATTTTTGAGACCTTCCTTCATCTTCCTGGTCTTGACTCAGTCTTAAGGTGGCATTTAGAAGCACTGATTGTGACTTATAAGTACTCAGTGGTATTTAGCTCACAATTTCACCCTATACTCAACAATTGACGTATTTATTTATTTATTTTAACCTTAGGAAACCCTTTGATTTCTCCCTGCAGATGAGCATCTGCCTGGCACATTACTCTGATCCCATAGCAAAACTGGTTCAGTTTCCACCTTCTCAGCGCTGCCAGCACACGTCCACCAGACCAAATGATTACACTTCTTTCTAATGCAATTGTTAGTTTTCAGCTGTCAAGAACAGTCCATGCAAAGCCATTTGAAGACATTTTGAACTTAAGGGCTTGAACTCTTCACTCCAAGGCTTCTACTACAGGTCTCATGTCTGTAAAGAGATGTTGATGATACCAGCACTTCAGGGTCTAAGGTTTCCATAAACGGTCAAGTTTTGCTGCTAGAACAATTCTTTATTCTCCTATTTTCTGTCTTGTTTTGGTATCTATGGGGTAAATGAACAGAATCGTTCATTCAGATTTCTTAACTTTGGTGTAAACTTCTTGTCTGAAGATTTCTCATTGCTGTTGCCTTGCTTTCTCTCCTCCTCCTGTGAGGATTCCCAAGTGATAGAAAATTGCAGTCTTGTCCGTCCTTATACCAGTTTTAGTCTGTTTCTTCCATCAAGGTGACATCACCTGCAGGTTCTGCAGAGCACATATAACAAATCTAATTGAGAGCAACTATGCCATCCCATTAAAGTTTAAGGGCTTCTGACAAAGATGAGAGAAGACATTCCGGGCTTACCTTAAGTGTGTATAGTCACTAAAATGACACTGCTGAGGATTGTTTTCTTGTTTTTCTTTTAAACTTTTGCTCAGAGGGCTTGCATGCCTATCACAATGCTTTGCCAGTACTGTCCTTTTACAGCACATCCTCCTGCCTCCTGTGGGGTTGCGGCAGCCTCTCCTTTGATGCTCCGTGTGTTTTCCATGCAGTCTGCTCCGCCTGAAGGTCTGTTCTTTGCTTTGTCTCCATGTGAAATCTGTGCACCCCTCTGCAAGTAGTTATTCTACTTTAGATTTCAGTCAGTTCAGGAGGATGGAGACGTGGCTGAGAGGAGTAATTCAGCCTGTGGTAGTGAGATTTTGTACTAAAGAGTCCCCTTCACAGGGACTGGGATCACAGTTAGTCACATACCTGGCATCGGCTACAGATGCGACTGCCAGGTTATGCTGCCACTTTATCAAGCTGGTCCCTGGTGAGCGCTCCATCCCTCCACATTATTTGGCAAACATGCTATTCCCAGTAGGTGCTGATCTGCCACCTTTAAGAGTATCTACTGTTTCTGCAGTGTTTTTTTCCAAGTAGAGATATATCTTCTTCTAGCTCCTTTATTCCCTGCTTGCTGGTCTGCTAATCATTATGTCTATATAGATTTTCTTGATACTCCTTCTAGCTCTCTTCCCTGCCAAGATCATTACAGAAAAAGTGCTATATACATACACACACGTGTGCTCTCTCAAACATACCCCACTCCCAGTACTACTGGGGCTCCCTGAGATCAAAGGCTTTTGGACCAAGTCACCTGCCCCTCTATAAATAAAACCCACAAGGAGGAAGTGGTAAGTGGGCAGCTGCCCTGGGCATCCTCCCTTTATTTCCTGGTGTGTCTGCAAAACATCTCACCCCTTAAAAGCTCTGCCAAGGTGCCCACGCTTCAGCACCAGTGAAGCCACAGGGCCTCCCCCGCCTGCCAAGGCTGCACCTCTGGGAATGAGCGCTTATAGCATAGCCCCATTTTTCATTGCTTTTCCATGGAACCTGGACTATAAAAAGTGCTGTGTTATGCCAGTTCTGACCTTGTGTTACAGTTTTGTTTACACAAGTAAAATGAAATTGTTATGGACATGTATGATTCTGGCTTCCAATCAGGATAATTTGTTCTATTACATCCTTTAGGACTTGCAAGAGGATTATTACATTACTACAAAATTATGTATACCAAATCATGGCTAATATCTAGCTGTCCAAAGCAACAAAAAATAAGATCATTACAGGAAGGAAAAACAAAAATATTTTTAAAATATCTGAAAAGAGGAATTATACTTACTTAGTAAAGCGTGTATGAGGCAGTAAAACCCTTCCATACTTATAAATTTTCAGGCCAAGGACTTCTGTTTGAGTTTAAGATCCTTTTTTTTTTTTTTTTTGCTATGCCTTCTTCTTTCCTCCCCTTTTTTAAATTATCTCCATCCACAGAGTTTAGCAATGACAAGATACCATTTTGTTCAAATAAGTACTTAAGTTTATCAGCATTTTCCAACTTATGTTTACTGCTCAGTTACCAACTGAACCTGAAGTTTGCTCAAATTTACCTGGAAATGAAATGTGGAACAAAGAAAGTGGAAAAATGGGACAGAAATCTTGTAATAGTTGCTGTCCCTGAATACAAAGGCTATTTCTGGACTGAAAATAAACAGAGGACCTAAAGAAACCTTTTATTCCCTGGTCAGACAACAAAGAGGCTGGCAGAGAATAAGGAAAACCATTAGTCTCCCAGCTTACCTTTTAGAGTGCCAAGTGACAAACAGCAGTAGCCCTGTAGCCCACCAGGCGCCCTGAGCGCTGCTACCGAGCTCATGCTGGGGACTTAGCCCCAAGAGGACAGCGGGGATGGTGGTGACCTGGCGAACAGCCAAAGGTAGCACTTGTGGCTTGGTTTTGTGGTGTATGCATCCTGCTAACAACACGCTCACCTAACGTGATAAAATCAACTATTTGTGGTGGCTTTCTGGTCTATTTTTTATGTTCAAATTAAATGTTTGATTTTGTTTTTAACTTTACAATAAATGACCAACAAAAAGTGATAAAATATCGTAAGATAATGATCTGTGGACAGTAGAGTCTTCTTGTACAGCTGACCGTACAGTATTGTAAACCCAACTAAGATTTCAGTGTGTTTCCTTATCACAACTGTGCAGGCAGTTTGTCAAAGGCTACTTTAATTTCAAATACAGAGCCATGCACTTCTGCCATATTTATGAGAAGCATTCTTGTCATAAAGCATCTCTACATTTATAGTTAGCACCACAAACTGTAGAAAATAATTACAGAAAAAAATTTAAGCCTGCATTTCTGCTTGTAATCGATCTCTGCAATGGAAATAGTTCCTTGACAAAGCAAAGGAAAGGTGGATGTCTTTGATATTCTCCACTCTCCTATTTTTAGCTCTTTAAAATGTCTTCTTGTGCAGTTATGGTTGGGAAGATGTGGGTACAACTCAAACAGCAGATATTGAGTAGTTGAAAAATAAGAATGAAATAAAATTAGAGAATAATATAATGAATTGAAAAGAATATAACGAATAAAACCTGTATTCTGCTAAATCTCTCTTCCCTGTTGAGAAGCCTAATGATCCTAACCCATGTCATTTTAACTAGGACTTCTGAGATTTTTTTTTGCAACTTGCTTTATTTATATCTACACTAGCTGAATGTCAGTACATCCAGTACATCAGGATAAATCTCAGGCTCACTGCCATGAGTGGATTAGCTTTCCTAATTACTGATCAATTTTTCTTTCAGCTCATTTCTCATTCTAGTACCCAGTGATTTCCCTAATTCACACAATATGGCCTTTAAATGTCAAATCACAAATATGTGGGGAAAAAAGGGCATTTGATAAATCTGAAAGCTATCCATAAAACAGTGGGCAGAAAGTGAACTGACCCACCGAACTGTCCTCCTCCCCACTGCAGAGAACAAGCCATGAGGACCCACATTCTAGATATACATTTTTTCAAGATAAAATAACCCAGGAGAGCTACATCAAAACAGGCTCCAAACCTGAGCCCCTAAAGCTACCGCAGAGGGCTGCTGCTTCATCGCAGCTTTATCCCTCTGCTCCCTTGGCTACACGTGATTTCTGGCAGAGCAGGTGCCAGACCCAGAGGCATGCACTCCTCTCCTAACTTAGGAGGCCACCAAATGCAGCGGGGTGGCTCCTTCCCACTTGGAAAGGGCAGACAGCTGCCTAGCGACAATGTACTTTAAATTTTATAACGATTTCTTTCAAACGAATAGCTCGCATATGCATAATCAGGTATTCTAGCTCTGATATGCATGACGTTTAGGATTAATCACTTGGCTGATGAATTGGGCCAAGTGAGAGCTTGCCCTGTAGTAAAGCTACATGCAAGAGCTGGCTATATTCTTTACTGCTGTTCTCCAAATGCAATTAAGATGTTGTGTACACTCTTGGAGCAAGGGATTATAAGCAGAGTTCACATTGTTCAGCTGTAGTGAGGCTGGATGAGAAAAGGCAGAGTCTCTCCATCACCATGCGAGGTGTAACACAGGCCCTTGATTATCACAGGCATTTAGGTACAAAGCTGGAGGGCACCACTTGCACCTGAGCAGCTGTACAAGCTGGAGTCACCTCAGTGGCCAGAAATGATTGGAGAGAGAAATACTCTCCTCTTCGTTCAGCTTTAATTATAGCCCAGTGATCTGATTTCAGAGTAGGAATACTTTGGTGGCCAGAAATGGGTGCCCTACAAACTTAATGCAATTATCCTTCAGGTTTTATTTTGTGCAGACCTAATTAACCTTTTGCTGGGATATCCAAGTGGAGCACCTTCTCCAACATCTTACTCTTCTGAACTGATTTGTATAAACTGCTGGGGGGGCGGGAAACACCACCACAAAAAAACCCAAGCCACAAAAGAAAAATCCCAAAACAAAAAAAAGAAAAACAAACTGCAAAAATCCCTCAACATGAAGAATACAGACAACTTTATCTCTGTTAAATTCAACATATAATACAGGCTTTCCTTAATACTAAAAAAACCCCCAAACCAAACAAAACAAAGCATACCTCTTCAGCTCAACAAATAAATCACGTATTGTACATTTTGAAAGCCTACACTGAACATCCACTAGCATTATCTAAAATCATTGTCCCAGAACACTAAATTTTCAGTAGAAAAACCATCTACGTCAGAAACGTTTTAAACCTACATTAGAGAACAGGAACTATTACATGTTGTCAGTTATTTCTCAGACATCTTCCAAGTTTCTTGTCCGTATTCATTATACATCAGTTCACTCAAACTTGATTCTTGCATTTTTTGTTTTGTCAGTATAAGCGTTCTTTTTTTTTTTTTTTTTTTGAGGATATTAATGATCTCTGGCTGCTCATTTATTTTAGAACTATGATTTCCTCCGTTGTTTTTAAGAGAAAAATTTCAATAGCATTTTCTGAGAACTGTAAGGTCATTTTGATGGTTTGTGTTTTCCTTAAAAATTGTAAGGAGAGGTGAGAGATGTGAAAAGACATATGGTTCAAATCAACTGTGGAGCAAAAGAACATCTCACCTGAGTAAAATGAAATTGCCATACACAAACTTTCACTTAACTTAGTTAATTATAAAGCATGGGTAAGGTTGCTAAACAGGGCTTCCTTTAGGAAGAAAAGAACAACAACAAAAAAAGAGTAGGAAATAAACTACTTGGGGAAAAAAACCCCAGTTTTGGTCCTCCTTCCCAGTATGCAGAGAGGCTATCAGAAAAGATTAAAACCAAGACTGTTGTGTCTGTGTGAGAAACTAGGCATGATGGCAGCTGTCCTGTTCACATTTTGGTAGCTCTCAGGAGCACAACCAGCTTTATTAAAAAAAAAAAAAAGTTTTAAAATTCATATATACTCACACATATAGACTGCCAGCATGCCTAGTTATTCACACAGCCACAACAGTCCTGCTTTTAATCTCTTTGGATAGCCCCTTCGCATGCAGGGAAGAAGGAGCAGCTACCCTTTGATTTAAGAGTGCTGTAAGTTATTAGCTCCAATAAAACTGTCCACTGGTCAGTGGAGAAATCCTTTGCTCAGCTTCTTTCCATATGGATAATACCGGAATACCCGGCCTCTGCCCCCCACCAGCTCCCTCAGCACACCTCCGATGCAAGAAAAGACAGGAGCGGCACAGGAGGATGGTGAGAAAAGGCACTGCATGGGGCATCTGCCCTTCCCACCCTGACGCCTTGCTCTTGCACGCCCCACAGGATTGCCTGGGCAGCTCTCCACAGCTGAAAGAGCTGGA
Organism: Gorsachius magnificus; assembly: GCA_034008185.1. Lineage (NCBI taxonomy): Eukaryota > Metazoa > Chordata > Aves > Pelecaniformes > Ardeidae > Gorsachius > Gorsachius magnificus. Next base: position 34,734,310 of record CM067089.1, on the reverse strand, counting down.
TGCCCCTGTACAGCAGATGTTAAATATGTTACTGCAAAGAATCAATACCCTGAGAGGTTAAAAGACAGGATAGAAAAATCACTGCTTAGAGCCAGTAAGACATTAGGTCCAAACTCAATTTATTTTTGAAATTAGATTTCTTAAATCCAGCAAGTCTGCGTTTTGGCCAGCTCTTATACCCTGGCCTTTTCTTTTCACCTGTAGACTCTATCTTACAGAAGCCAGCCAAGAAAAGCAGCAGACAGCAACGCTACTTCTTCAGTTTATAAGCACTATAGTTTCCAAAAACTCATTTATTGATCACAGAAGTGGTAAATGTCTGTCTATCCTTGAGAAGAGAGAGCAACAACACAGAAATCCTCACAAAATGATTAATGAGATAATACAGTCATCCAGCTAAAGCTATAGGAACTCAGAATATTTACATGCAGTCAGAAAGATGAATGTACCCTTCTGTATGAGACTCTTTTAGCTTGGCTGTAACACTGCGACCTGTGAATCCCAACTTTGATAAATTAATGTCCAGATCACAATCCACAGCAAAAAGGATTTGAAATGACAGCAAGGGGCCAGGTCCTGAACATAAATCAGCCCAGTTTCTTGGGCTTCCGAAGCCAATATGTACTAGGCAGAAATCCTGCCATTAGTAAATGACTCTTGAATTAAATATAGCATATGTCGTTGTCTGACACCCAAAGAGCTGTTCACACATCTAGGTAAAGCACTACTGTTTCCACTATGCAGCGTTTTGCAGATACCTTGCATGCATGAAATTAGAAAAATCACAGGGCAGAAGAAGAATACAAGGAGATTTACAAATTATGGATTGATCTTTTAGTACAGAAGAAGCACTCCAGGGAAATTTCCTCCTCGACAGAAGAGCGAGGTAATTTCACACATAATAGAGACTGTGAAGACAGAAGGACTCCAAGTCCTCCTTTCTTCAAAAGCAGCACAACAGTGCATTGCAGAGGAGGGAGGCATTGCCGCTGCATCGCTGCTGCCTCGGCTTCCAAGATAGCTGCTGGAACTCTTGAAAGAACTCTGATTTCACATTTATAACATAAAATGAGTAACTGGAAGGAGCTGAACACAGCAACTCTGCAGTAACTTCCTCCTCCTTTACCTCCAACACTTCAGCTTGCAAAAAAGCTTAATAGGAGCATGTATTTCCCTTATTCTATTTATTTTTGCATTCTTTCATTTTCAGGTCCCTTCTGATGCTTGTACCTTCATGATTCTGTCCCTTTTCCATTTCCACACATCTGTATCATGTGCTGAATGGAACCTTTCAATTTTTTTTCAAGGTCATAAACTATTCTGATTCTCCAATTGAAAGAGAAGATGAATGAACCTGACCTCAGTTGGCCCTAACGTGTACCATCCTCCTAGCCTGACTCAACATGACCAAGTCCCTTGGATAAAAAGTTCTGCATAAAACCATCTACAGCATCATACCAGCTAATATGAATAACGTGATTGGAATCCTTTATTGCTGAATGACATAAGGTGGCAAGGTTTTCCCTTTTCTCCACTATCCATGCTGTCACTTCATGCTAGTGAAGTTATGTCAGTGCATTGCATCACTGAAATATACCCACAAATACTTTAAGGCATTCCTTATTCTCCCAGTCCTGAGGTGTTTTCTGGGGTTTTGGGGTGGTTTGGGGGCAGGGGCATGGGAATGGTTCTTTTGTGTTTTGTGGTGTTTTGTTGGTGGGTTGTCTGGGGGTTTTTTGGGGCATTGGGGTGGGAGGTTTTTGGGGTCCTGTGTTGCCACACTCCCTAGACCTGCCAGAAAACTTTGAACAAATTTATTTGTTGATGAACTGTTAAAAAAATAAGGAACTTATACAAACGTGACATTACTAATAAACAAAACTTTCTCCTTCATAAATGAAACCTTTTCATCATAGTCCATCAGTGTAGCATACAGATCTTATCTATTTGTTTGGGCCCCTTTTACTTATTTTTAATCTTTAGTCAGGCAGCACTACCTCCCGGAATTTGACATTTGTACTAAGGGATGGTAGGATCTTACTTATTTCACTTTAAAATAATCATCCTTTGTTCCATTTGCTGCTTATGCAATGCAAAATTGCATCTAGTACACACAGTGTCACATTGTTGAGTGTTATCTGTAATTGTACGTTTTGCTACCTCAGCATCTCCAGTAGAAACATGTTCCCTAAATCATATTTATATATACGAGTTACAGTGCAATGAAGGAGGAAAATGTCTGTACTTTAAAAATTATCTTTAGAACTTTGTTGGAAAGGATACCCAGAGTATAACGTTCCTACATACCTCTATGATTCAGTAATGTAGCCAGGCCATAAATTAATTCTTAATGGTATTTTGCTAAATTGAAAAAAAGACAGTTCCATTACTACAGCCCATAACCTAAATCTCTTGATACAAAATGACTTCACATTCAGTTATAAAGAACTGAAAGACAACAGTTAAGCTTTAAAATGGGAACATATTTGGAAGATATCCCATTAAAATAGTAGCATTGATAGTGCTGAGAAGAATCAACTTGACAAACCTTTTCGCAGACAACCAGTGGTACCTATGTATATGGCCTTTGGAATTTTACTAATGGCAAATACCATTACATTTTGTATTTAGAATATATTTGTACCAAGATATGAAGCACTGCAGAAACTAGATTAGCATAAGAGGGTTTCCCATATATATCCTTTACTGGAATTAAAAGGTAGCAGATACAATATATGAAAGTGTGTGCTTGAGATTTTGCTAAATTACCACCACCATTAATCTACCTATTTTGCACCTTTTGATGTTAGACGTGAACATACTTCTTGAGGAAAAGAGGGCACGGTAGGGGAAGAAACTATGCAGAGAGCAGTTGTATTCATAGCTGTCTGGCCTTTCCTCCCAGAAGCAGTGCACTGACTGCTGAGAGCTAGTCATTAATGGGTAACTGCCAATACTTCCAACATGTCTATGGATTTTAAAGCCAAGCTCGAAATGCCTTGGTTCTGGTCAAAGGTTTTAAATTTCCATAGATCAATTAGAATCAAATACAGTATTCTGAACATTTAAAGGGGTCAGAAAAACCACCAAAACCAACAAACAAACTTTGTACACTTTTGAAAGCTTGTATGCGGAGTTAGATGGGAAAAATGGAGCCCAAGTGTCAAAAGAAAGCAGCAGTGCTGTGAAGTGCTTTGGAGTTACAGAGGGCATAGGCTCAACTTCTGAGTCTATTCAGAAGCAGCACAATGTTCTTCAATGCACAATGGAAGCTATAACATGTGCACTCTCTTTGAGCTGCTTAACAAAATGTCTAATTTAATAAAGTTTCTCCTATCTTAAACACCAACAATTATGCAACTGAAGAACTGCAATGCCTAGTGCTATGTGAAGGCATTGGCATACAAAGCATCCGAGAAACTTGGGGGAAGGAAGACAGTGAGCAAGACATTGTAATACCAGGATATTAAAAAGAAGCAAAAAAACTCCAAACACCCAAAACCAGAAAAGACAGGAAAGTGAGTTACCTGTACTGTAGTATTGTATGCTAAGGAGAGGTCAGGGTCAAATCAAATTAATGCACTAATCATCTCAGCAAGCAGCACAGAATCCATGTGCCTTGAAACGTCTTGCCTAAAAGAGAGCAATATAGGATTGGGTCTATACTACCCTTCAGCTGAACAGGGTGTCTACGCTAACCGCAACATGCCAGGAGAGATCAGAAAAGGCAGGAAACAAATTAGCAACAGGGAGGCTTCAGTTACTGCCACAGACTAGGCAAATACCACGCTGCCATGGGAAGCAGAGAAGACATTTGCTCAGATGCTGTCAGTAGAGGTGTGAAGAAGCTTGCTGGCAGCTCACAAGCAAGACACAAAACCCTACTTGGTCCGAGGTACATCCAGGCTGATCAAAATCACACAACCAGAAAGCATCTCTGCAGAAGTGACCACAGAGTAGTTAGAGTCAATCTCCTGCGGGAGGAACAAAAATGAAAAGAAAAGAAAAGAAATAATAAAAAAAATTATTCCACTAGTGAGACTCAACTTCAGGAAGGCAAATTACATAAAAATTAGGAAGCTTATTAAAAAGCAGCTAAAAACAACATTTAAGAGATTTGAAAGCTGAGCGTCAGAGGAAGACTGCTGAAGGGCAGCATGCTGGAGTCAGTGGGCCGGTGCAGACTGCCCATGGAGAGGAGCTGGAAAACAGGCAGAAGGAAGCCAGAGTAGCTGAACAGCACAGTAAGGGGTTATTAGAAGCACAATGACAGACTTTAAAAGCAGAAATTATGTTCAAATGAAGAAAATAAAAGAGTTTCTAATCTTTGGCACACTAAATGCAAACAACATGGTTAGACAGGCAAAAACTCAGCTAAGGAAAAGGAACCAAAACTAGTAACTAAATCCTTCTTCAGCAGAAGCACCAATGTCTCATTAAGGCCAACCAATGCCAGGGCACAAAAAGCACTCAAAGGACAGGGCTGCCAGAGGGAAGTTGACCAATTTCTTTACATTAATATTCACTGTGGAAGAAACTGGAGAGATCTGCCTGGAGCTGCGGGATCAGATGTAGAGTAAGTGGACAAAACAAATAAAACCAATAGCACTAAAAAGTATTCACCTGAGTATTCAGGTGAAATAGAAAAATCTGATTTGCTAAGTAGGTAGCTCACTTACTTTAATCACCTTGTTATGTACCAGAAGGTGGGAGGTGTCTATACGAGAAACAAAAATAGGAGTTAGATTAGAATCAAGGGGATTGCAAGCCTTATATCTGTACCAAGAAAATTAGTAGAAACTGTGATACAGGCTAAGAACTAGTGGAGGCCCAAATAAATAACGACCACAATGCATGGAGTCACCACAGTCTTTGTAAAGGAAAGTTCTGCTCCACAAAGATAAGGTCTTCAGGGCGGTCAACAGGCACATGAAAAGGGTGAGCCTCTTGATATAGTCTGCCTTGCTTAATCTGAAAGATAGGTACAAAATAAACAAGGAGGTCTGGTTCAGCATGTAGTGTGTAAAAAAGTTGTAGTACTCGCTGAGAAAATAGTTGGTAGATGCTAAAAGTTTATGGAGGCTCAAGTTTATGGAAAATACTCCCGTTGAGGATTAGTAAGTAAATCAAAACCACATCCAGCTCAGGAAGTCCACAGAGATGCAAGCAGCTGAAGGCTGGAAATACTTATTTGCTTGCTATGTTTTTACTCTTCCTTTCGTATCTACTTACAGCCACTGTTGCAGATGGGATACCAAGCAAAATAAATCTTGGTTTGACCCATTAGGGACAAGCTTTTTCTTCTCGCATTAAAGGAACTGAGCTGGCAATGACATGCACAAATCAAATCCAGAAAGCACAGCAGACACCCAGAGCTTCCTTTGGCGATACTTACTGCTGGGTTCTCAGAGCTGTGCTGAGCCCTCATGGTCAACGTGGGACTGAAACAACAGCTTGTCGTCTTTCCAGCATCGGCCCTAAATCACACTGGTCTAAGTTTAGCCTGAGAAGGCATAAAAGTATCACAGCCCTGACATTTACACATAAATGAAGCTCTGAGTTTATTTCTTGCTTCCCTCCCTTTGAAAGAAGACCTGTTGTAACGTTTTGGAGTCCGTCAGAGAGCAGATCCCACAACTTAGCATATTGAATCAAATCTTGTTAAAAAAAGTGCACTGGCATTAAATTTTTAAAATAAACTTTCATTTAAAAATGCAGAGTGTGAAAACCTGACTACTTAGTTAGAATGCAATTTGTATGCAAATAAGGAAAAGGGATAGAAGATCCTTAAACTAGTATTCACAATTACAGTTAGGAAGGTCATCATAATTCCAATTAAAATACAAAGATCATGAGCACAAATGCACCAATTCTGTATATTACCAGTCTTTTCAAGTTATTTTGGAAGTCTTTATTAATAAAAATGAAGGCAAATAATAATTAAACATGGAACTGGCCATAAAGCGTAGGAACAAACTTAAAGCTGAAGAAGTCCTTGATGATCTCAAAGGTCTTTTCCAACCAAAGTGATTCTATGATTCTAAGTCAGCTCACTGTTCCTGGGATGTAAACAAAAAACTATACCCTCTCTCTTTCAACAGATTGGGTCTTACACTGCCTGCACAGCTGGGAAGGGGGGTGGTGGTGGTGGTGTCTGTTTTGGAGGGTTTGGGGGGGAGCACAGAAGAGAGTGGGGTGTGGGGGGGTTGTAGTAAAATTTTTCCACTTTTCTACATCAACTCTAGGCAATCAGCACATTTTAAAATTGTTTAAAAGACTGTTTATGACCCAGACCTTCAGCCAGAATAGCCATTTGTAGAACTAAGTCACAGCAAGTGTCAAGGTAAACCAGATCCCATTTTATGGAAAGATTTTGCCTTATTCAGGGTGACATTACTAACAATGGTTGCACTGAATGGTCCCCACCAATTAATGTTTTCCATCCTTACATAAAATTACTGCCAGTTCAGCATCAGGAAAGAGGAATTACAAGGCAAGGGACAAGCGTTATTCGTTCCTCTGGTGCGGAATAGAAAGGAGGTTGCCTCCCTGCCTAGAATTCTTAATGATTTACAGGAATACAGACCTCCTCTATTTCAAAGATATTATTAACTAAACTAATCAAATATTACACACAATGATTTGCATCATGAATTACACATAATTATATTTAACAAGTTTCTAGGTGAAGTGCAGAGTCAAGCTTTTGGCCAAAGAATAAAAATGAAATAAAAATCAGAAAGCTCAAAAGGAGAAAAAAATTACCTCTTCTAGTTAGCAAAGATTCACGTGTTCCACTTGCACCCTGATGGCTCCCTCCCAGGACATGTACATGATCATGTGAAAACAGATGAGACAGTGAAGACAGAATGGCTGCATCGCACCAGAGAAATAATCACTGTTGATTGTGGTGAACAACCTGATGATAGACAGCCATCTAATGCTTCTAATTAAACATTAATTGTCAAAGTTAGTCTTTCGCCATCACCGAAGTACTTTGAGTTACCTCTGCTACATTTCTTTACCTTTCATTTCAAATAACTCAGGAACAGAAATATTAAGTGCAGTTTCACATGGGAAGTATCAAAGTGCAAAGACTAAAGAAAATATTGCACCCAAAGGAGGAGGGAGTTATATAGAATTTAAAGTATTATAACTTTTGAAAGAAGAGGCAAAAAAAGGAAAAAAGCAGTTACTAGGTTTTTAAAGCAGTAAAAAAAAAAAAAAACCAACAAAAAACTCAGGAATCACCTTTTTTTTAAAAAAATAAACGTACATGCATACACACACAGAGATATAATCACAACCATGTATACAAGGCAGTCTAGAAATATCTTATCAGAATTATTCTTGACCAAAGTAAGGAATACATTATCTCCTGCTGGAAGGCAGGAGATCCAGCAACGTGCATCTCAACATCAGAAAAAAGGCACAAATATTCCCTTTAATTTAAAAACTCTTGAAGTTGCAATTAAAAAAATATTTTTTTTAGATTTGTTTTCTAGAAGCATCAACAGCAAATCCCTTGCAATGCCGTAGAATACATCCTGGGATCTCCAGGCACTTCATAAAAATGCACAGTTGATTAACCCCTCGATACAGGCGGTAAAGCAGGCTTTCATTTAATAGGCAAGGAAATTGATATAGAGGAAGGCATAGGGCAGACTTTATGTTTGAATACCTAAGTGACTTCACATGTCATTAACCCCAGCGACTCGCATCATCGCCAGCAATGGTTGCTCAGGACCTCTGTGGAGCCCAGGTGCATTGGGGCTGGTCCCAGCGCGTTCACAAGGGAAGCTGCAGTTTAAGTGACCTCTTCAAGGTTACATAAATCTGGCTTCCAGGTCTGCTTTAGTCACAAGACACATCTTGCTACACTATTTGGAATATAAATGAAATACATGTCAAATATCCTAATGGCTTTACTGGCTGTCTTGCCAAATGCATTTGATAGCCATGAAGTCTTAAGGGGGACTTTTTTCTTTCCTGTATAATGGGGATGGATAAAAAACTGGTCTTGTAATACTACAAGCACTCTTACTATAGCAATTGATGGGGTGGCCCTACACAGAAGCAGCTATGAAGAATGGTTACTAATAGGACTAAATAAGTCAGGAAAATATTTTTGGGAACAATCTAGAAACAGCAAAGCCTTCATCACATATGTTATTATCTACAGGCGCCTTGCTAAGCAGCTCTGTATATTGATCCCATAAAAAGGATCAGAGCATTCAGCTTTGTTTTTCAGAAACAGCAAATTTAAAGCTGCCCTACCAAATGTAGTAGATGATTGAAGAACTGTTTACTGCTTTCTTAACTCCCAGCTTCACATCCACACAACTGATTTTTTAATATAGCCCTGCATAAACAAAAATGAACTCTAAATTAACATCAATGGCTTTTTGAAGTGCTTTAGAGAAATCATTTTGGTGAACTGCTTTGCAGCCACTAGAAGTAATGTCAAAAATTAAAACGTTACTTGGTTTATTTTTTCTGTAGATGGAATACTTAGTTCTAGAAACACCATTTTGAAGACTACTTGTACTCTGTATGACCTTGTCTTTGAGGCTTTACTGGCAGATAATTTTATGCCACCTAGCTAAGTCTTATTATACTGTAATTATGCTGTCACATAGGATCTCAAATGAAATTAATGAAATACTATTAACCCAAGACAAGAGCTATGGGAACCAGCAGAACTCTCCCTGTGAGCATTTGCTTTTACTATTAAGCCCCATCACTTAAACTCCTATATCAGGTATCTAAAGAAATAAATAAATTCAGGGAAATTAAGTTCAATATACAAATGTTTTGATTAAATGCTGCTTTCGGTTTCAGATTTTTCACTAAAAGCTTATCACAGTCCTCTGTAGCCAAGAAAGAAATTAATTGAAACTGGTGGAAAAGATAAAAATAGAGAAGATAAATTAGGAAGGGAAAGAAGGAAAGCACAGTTCTGTCTGCCTGACTGGTCTCAGACAAATAGGAGAAAAAAATTACTCAAATACAATTAAGTTCTTCCTCAAGACTTACATAAATAAAAGCTGTTAAATGTGATTATCTGTAGAAACATGAGAGCACCAAATATTGATAGTCTGATTTGATCGCTAACAAGAGAAAGATGCAGAAACTGCAAAGCAAGGATGATCTTTTCAGGACGCTGTTCCCATGAGTCAGAGCTGTTGTTAGGAGGTGATTATTTTGGCTCCTTTGATTCTTCCCACTGCTCCACGCTGACAGACCGAAGTCTCAGTATAAATACTAACACCCCATCAGGTCTGACTCACTGAGAAGCATCTACTGCATTTTCCTATATCGACTGGAAAAACATGTGAATAACCTGAGAAGTAATAGCCACAAAAACCTTCCATGTAAACAAAATGGACATCTCTACTGTATGCACAGTTAGTTTTGAGCAAAGGGAAGAGTAACGACTTTTCCATCACACGTTGCCACTAGACTCACTTAAACCTCATTAAACACATCCACTCAGGGATAGAGAATAGTCAGAAAGTGGCTCAAAACACAGTCAGTCAAGACTGAATCACTAAATCAAGGAACTACCTGGTTGGTAGTGGTCAGCAGCCAACCACATCACCCACATGCCCTGTCGATCAAACCCACGTCTGATGTCTCGGCTCTCAGATGCCGGAGGACAGGCAAGCAGAGAGCACACGTTTCTCCATATTCAAATACACTCTGAGTTTCAGGTTCAGCTCAGCTAAGTTCCATATGTGCAGATGCCTGACTCCCACCTCTCCCACCAGATGCAGCACACTGCCCCATCACATTATGTGACAGAGAAACCCAGCAGCTGCTCCCAGTCACACCAGCATTTCATCTGTCTGGGATAATGGTAAAAACAAATGTGAAAGAAAAAGTAGAATAGCTAGCAAGATAGTGCAGCCTCATCTGAGACTAAATAGCTGGTAAGTCTGAGCAATTGGAGCCACTTTCCCTTGTGATGTTGCATTCAGCATCTCAGGATCGTTAGGTGATAAAGGAAATAATTCCCTTAAAGTGCAAAACATGAAAATTACTTGAAAAATAGCCTGAAAACATTTCCTGAAGGAACTGTTTGTAAACTGTACCCTGTGCAAATGTTGGTAGATGTTATAGCAAATGAGTATTATGAAAAATTTAATTGTTCTCTAAAGGGTTGATGAATTTTAAGATTAAATTCAAGTCACTGAAGTGTGAAATGCGGGAATTGTAAATTTAGCTTAAGTACTGTAGCTCCATAGTATCTTCACCATGCAAGAGATGCACAAACAGCCACAGTGGCTCCAGCTTCCCAAAGAAAAGAAATGGCATAGCACTATTAGGGTGGGGGGGGAATCATCAGGGCTACCATTGAGGACCTCTCCAGGTCATCAGCCTCTCTCTGCTACAGATTAAGGGGCCACTACACATACCTTAAATCTCTCCAGTTGTACCAGATGTTAAGTAGTGATGGATCTTTGCTCTGGGAAGATCTCATTTTACAACCTAGGCTTTCCAAACATGGACCATATTTGTCCTTGATGTAATTGCTAATTGAAACAGATTAACTTCAACCAGTTAAATGTAAGCAATTTAATAGCTGTCTACATAGAAACATAGTATTAACCTTAACTGAAATCGATGACGCTAGTTTGCAAAACCTGATTGATTTTGGACATCATCTCTTATGGTGCATCAGGCCTCACTGTTTCTTTGGCAGGGCAGACAGTTTTTTGACCCTCGGACAGGAACGCACTTGTCAGCCTTTATATCACAGACACTGTGTTCATAAATACACTTCAACACAATGTGCAGAGATTTGGTCCCTGACTGTAATGCCAGCCGATATTATTACCAGCCTTTTAAAGCTGAGCGTTCCCATTCAATGTCTTTTTTTCACTTCATACCTATAGACATGTTTGTCAGACTGAGTGCTTATTAACATGTATTTGACCACTGAACTAAGTCAGCAACATTTGTTTTCACCAATCCAAGAAATGGAGTGGCCAGGGATGATTACAAGTGCTTCCTTGAGCCCAAGAGTTAAGTGCTTCATGGGAAAGTCTCAAAGTAGAGAAGTTGTGCTCCTTCTTTCACTCTAGCCTGCGCCCAAACACATGATGTGGCTTTCAGTTCTTGTTTTATACGTATAGACATATGTATGCCTATGTCTTTTTCAACATGAGTTCATAACTGCTGAAACACGGCAGGATTCAGAATCCTTACTGTCCTGAGGCTGTACTTCCTGACTTCAGCCAGTTTCAGAGGTACTCAGCACCTCAAAGGATCTTTGCTTCCAACTACATACCTAAACCTTCAAACTCAGCTTCCAACTACACACCTAATGCTCAAGCTGGCTGCATAATACACTTAATTTAGGACAGAAGCGGCCCATTCAAGCCATAGTTTAGCACATATACACTGTTTTTCACTTACAGTATTTTGATTTTAACTCTAAATCTCAGGCCAGCTCCTGTCATCTGTGAGCTTATCTGTGCTGGAAAGAACTGCTGTGGGATCAATGCACAGTATTTTGTTTTTTAAAACACTGCAACAACTTTTAGGGTAGAACACTAACAATTTTTATATATCTTTTAGATACTTCCTGAACACTTATTTCACTATGTTTCTGTATGAAAGACATTTCCAGAGCATTGAAAGATTTGTTCTGTAGAGCAGGAAAAAGCTTTGGGTTGCAGTGCAACCTTCACTGTATAAATCTAGGTTTCAAAAATTCTATTTAGAAATATTCGTGTCACCACCTAGAGAAATCTCTATAGCTTAGTCATTAAGTGTTCTCCAACTGCTCTTGAAACAGGGTAAAATATGATGAAAACCGGCATATACCAGAAGTGTATCTTTATATGGCAAGAATCAAAGGTTGGTTCCAGAAGAACTTGAGACTAACTGTTCCAAGAGACATGTGGCTTTTAATTCATATGGAGGGATAATCCAATACTGTCTTAAAATTCATACATGTGGCCTGCTGACTGAACCCTACAGCACTATTTCACCACAATGTAATGAAAAGCACATCACATTCATACCAGTATATATATACTAAATTTACTGAGCTGAGTGTTTCTTAGTTTTCACATGTTTTTATGCAGCAAGATTTGTTTTGTTCTAAGATAGCTGAAAGTGACATCTAGAATAAAGCTAGGCTTAGATTCACCTTGCATTATGCCAATTTTTTAATCCATGACACTGAACACAGTTTGCACCTTTTAGCATTTTCATGGCACTTCAGTAAAGGACAGCAGCTCTCTGTGGTGATGGAGCCACATCTCCACAGCAGGATTCTCCTGTTCCCTCCCTCCCATCCAGCTTTCTTTTTAAATGCAGTTTCATGCATTAATCCATTGTGATCAGACATCAGTTTGTGATCTGAAGACAAATCTCTAGACAGAAAAAGACAGGTCCTCTTAAACAACTTAAACTTTTTGTACCACACAGATACTGAAAGCATCCCAGATTGGTCTGGCACAGATGCAAACACAAAAACAAAACCACAAAAAACAGAGATGCGTAACACATTGTCTCTAATGCAGTCCTCATCCAGCAATGATGTTGAGAAAATTGAATCCTTCAACTGGGACTTCTGCATCACCGTTACATTATCCCATTTAACATTCAGCTAGAGAGGATTTCTTAAAACCTCTCTTTGAACACACAATATTTAAAAAAAAAAAAAAGGGTGGAGCACATTTGAGGCTTTCCCTTTTCAGTGAGCTGTAAGGTGAAGACAAGTATCTTCAGCCCTGCTAAACAGTACACATTGAGTTAAAAGGGAAAAAATGACTATGAATTGATCTACAGCTAAACTGTTTTTAACACCTCAAGAAACACACAAGGGACTTTAACCAGCTGGCAAAATGGTTGTATTCAAAGGTCTGTAAACCAGGAGCTAAGAGAGATCTTCTAAAGCTATGAAGAGAGAACTTCAAAATCATACAAAGCTAGATACACATACTTTTCCAAATTATCTTTGTACTTAAACCTTTAAGTGCAGTTAGCAGCTCCTGTAAGGGTCTGGTCCAGCACCAATCAAAGGAGTGCACTTGAAATCAATTGAGTAAAAGATCAACAGTTAAGGAGTGTCAGCTTTTTCCACCTTAAGATGTTAGTTTAGAAAACACAGTTAGCTAATATTTACTGATGTGAACTGCCATTATCCTAGCATTTCATGGGAAGATTACAAATTCATTTGTGCTCTACCTGTTGCTCCTAAGATGTAAGTTTAAATATGTAACATGACAGGAAGACTAAATTTCCTATACTACAAGGTTTTGTTCTGTATTTTGAAGATAAAGTTCATTTTATTTGTTGAATCTAATGAGATCTGGAAAATGTAGTCAAAAGTGAAAGTTTGTGTAGTTGCTAAGCAACAGGCTTGTACATAAGCTGACTGATCATTTCATATAGGACTTCTCCTCTTAAACATCATGACATTTTCAGCAAATTACCCAGCTGAAGGTAAAACCCCTCCTGTTTTCCTTTTCCAGTTTTGCAACTCAAATTATTTAATGATATTTAGAATACATGAGACATTCCAAAGAATTTTATTATTTCTGCTCTAAATATTTAGAAGAATCTGGCAGCTTTCCCAAGCAGCAGCATCCATTTCAGCCTGCAAGGCACATTCCCAGGCAGCATCTAATAACAGGGCTCCTCTGAAGCCACTGATCTAGATTAAAGGGATGCTCTCAGGTAACTCCTGAGGAAACCACAGAATAAACATTGCCTGGCCTTTCAAAAGAGTGACTCACCCTTCGGGCACAGATGCCTCTACAATAGCTAAAGCAAGGATTTTTTTTTTTAAACATAAGACCTTCGAGAACTGCATTCAGCCCCATGGTCACCTCTACCAGGATAAAACTCCTCTAACTTCAAGAGGGATATTCAGTAGGGATAGTCAAAGTGCTATGCTGGATCAGGGATAAAGACAGTCATGGAAGAACAGGGCCTGATTATTTTGCTTTACTCACCTGCACAGGAAGAACCAACTGAAAAATATTTAAGTTAGTTTTGTCCAAGTCACCTGATGGTCCTGATCTAAGCCACTGTACACCACAATAAACGTTAGATGAAAATTTCTCTGCATCTTCAATGCCCTAACTCCACCACCCCCCTGAAAATAAAATAAAATAAAATATTAGCTTAAATTGATACAAAAATATTTCCAAGTCTTAGACTAAGAAGTTGCAGTTATTTGCACACTGCTTTAAGGCGACTACAAATAAGCAGCCATGTAACATCAAATCAATCTTATCTCTTTCCTGGGAGGAGCTCTCAGTTTGGTAGTAACTGGCCTGCAGGACTCCCCCTGTTATCCCAACAGGATGCCCTCATAAACAACAAAGGAACATTATCAATGTCACCATGAAAACGCAGCTGCACAACCAACTGGAAGACTACCCGCTGCGAGTGTTAATCAAGTGCAGTTCAGGTGCAACCTCATCTGCATCCAGTGCTATTTAATATTTCCATGAGTGATTTGGACAATGGCATTACTGCGGCATTTTGTGGAAGACATCACACAGAAAGGAGCTGCAGCTACCTGGTAGACAAACCTGGAGCACTCCTTGCCCTCCCATCTGAATTAAGACATTGTTTTCCCTCCCTCCCATTAGCAAAATTCTCAATTTCCCTCCCTCCCCCCTTACCAGGGCAGAGGGAAAAGAAGCAGCAGCAGGACAGGTGTCCTTCTACTTCTACAGCAGCCCTTCTTCTTGATTGCTTTTTTTGGTACAAATTCCTCTGCTAGAAATCCCTCTGAGTGCTGCAGCAGAGGTGAACCATACACACTGCAGCAGGAGTGACAGCCACCCCTGCAACAAACTCTCCCCACCCTCTTCCAAAACTGAGATTTCCAGCTCAATGGACTCACGCGAATAACCAGTATCAGACTGCTACGCAGCCAGAAGACCCCACTTTGGGAACAAAGGGTGCACACTGCACGTTCCAAGATCAGCACCTGCTTACAGGATGACTGGTTAAGTCCCACCTTTGCTGTTAATCCTGCATTCAGAAGAAGCCACATTGACTCCAGCTCTCAGACAGCATTACACCATTCTGTGGGGCACTCCAGAGCAAAGCAGAAAAAACACATTCAGCATCTCCAACAGCCTATAGGGCTGAGATATTCCAGCAGTTTCTCAAAAACATGTAAATATATCTTCCTTGTTTTCTCACTCAAATTCCCATTTCCTCTTGAAAGTGCAACATACAAGTAGAAATATTTCTATATCTAAAAACAACAAAGGGTAAAAAAAGCTTTCAAGAATAATGAAATTGGAAAACAGAAAAGAAGAATTAAACCAAAGGCTTGGCATGGATTAATTCAATAAATTCCTTTCCATGTTTAGTCAATACTTTAACATAAAAATGGAGCCTAGTTTAATTTCTAGATGCAGACCTGGCTCAGCCTGGCAAGAATTCAAAGTCTGTACCTAAATTTCGCAGTTAGGATCAATTGCTCTGGGAAGTGGGGAAAAGGACAGCTAACATGAGATTGGCACCCACATTCTGTAGACCTCTTCTGGCTGAAATTATTCCATCACTTAAAAAACCCAACCTTCTTCAAATAGCTTAATTTCACACATATAATTGCATTTGATTGTTGATACTAATTATCCCTTTCTGATTCCCATGGTAATTCTTTTTCTTCATAAATTACAATAGCAGAGACTACACAAAAGCAGTAGAACATGCACACAGTTCACCCACCAAAAAAAGCCATAAATAACAAGTGGACTACTCACTGCAACATTACTGCTGTGCTGTTGAAGTAATTGGAGAGAGAGGGGTTTTTTGCTTTTTAGAAAATGGTAAGTAGATCCACACCAAACTATCTTCTTCAGTTTTACCCAATTTAAGGACAGTTATGTATTTTTGTCAGTTTACTGTAATTTTTTGTTTTCTCCTACAGACTCTTTTGTCCTTCACCAGCTGTGCTGGATTTCTGCACTCCTAATTTCTCTGAGGAAAGTCAACAGCCTGACCTGAGACTCACCTTTTCTCTCATTATATAATGAAAAGAAATTATGAGTCCTTTCTCTTTCAGCTGTAAGTAGCTGCAGGTAATAAGCAAGTCATCAGTTCAATACCATTATGTCAAAGAAATGACATCTGGCCGCACTGCACTATAATTGTTGACGTTTTTCTACAATATTAAATCTAGAAGCTTCACTCAAGCTACTGTTCGCTTACTCACAGCAGATAAAGCTATTGTACAGTATCACACAGTAATGCTATATTATTCCAAAAGCCAAAATTTGCCCACCTATGCTCACTACTGTATATATTTCTACTAAGGGAATCAGGTGATAACAAGCAACAGGCAAAGCAGGTCCTAATAGTGTTTTCCACACCAACTACTACAATTAAACAACCACTTAGTAAGACAACATTTAAATACTTACTTAGACACCAAAAATAAAGAGTATTGTAAAGCATTGGATGGCAGGATCATCATCTAACTCTTGCAGAGGACATTTACTAGAAATGCTACACTGAAAAAGGAAACCTAATTGATTACAATATATGGGTGTCATGGCTCACTTGCTGGCATATAAGTTGGACTTGAATAACTTCAGGAATATGAGAAGCCACTTTTCTTACTACAAATTAAAATTAAAAGTTTAGGACAAAATATTAGCTTGAGAACATCAACAGCAGGAAAAATAAACCACATCTAAGTAGAAACTTTGTGTTTTCCTATTCAGGTCAAATCACTTCTACAGAATGCACTTGCAATTTCCATGTATCCATGAAAATGAACAGACATATAGAGGGCTCCACACACAGCCCCCTCTCCCCCAGCACCATTCGGGTTTTACAACCTGTGACTCATTTCAGGGCCACTGAAAAAAACTATAGAAACCTGTGACTGTAAGGAAGGCTTGCGTAGGTTGTAGAGCCGAGGATTCATGCAGGTGCCAGCAAGTGAGTAGGGCGGGCATCCCTCCACATCACAGCCTCAGGAAGGGAGGATCAGGGATCTGACAGGGGAGCACAGGTTTGCTTCAAATTCAGTTTGCCCATTCTCACACTCCGTATCAGCAAAGATAAAAGGTTAATCATACTACAATATTTACTCTAAAGCTTTAGCTTCCATTTATTTACCACTCAGGTTATTTATACCGGCTTAGCACTTGCAGAACATTTCCATTGCCTAACAGGCACAAAGAGCAGTATAACCGTGTTCATTAACGCTGTCAAAAATCCCACTCAGGCCATGCTTGGTGTCCGTACATAAAGCATACAAATGAGGCTGGGAGACTGGAAAAAGCAAGTAAAGAAGGTCCATTAGTGAGCCAAACCCATCCTTTGCAACCCAACTTCTTGTGTGCTTAATATGAGTAAACCAGTTGCAACCCAGAGCTGATCCTCCAGAGAGGAGTTTAAAAAAAAAAAAAAAAAAAAATCAGGAATTTTGAGGTCGGAGGTATAGAATAACTGAAGAATATTTTCTGCACTTGTCTCTACGTTTTCCCCTAACTTCTAAGGACTGGTAGTTATTTCAATGTAGGTGGGTTGACTTCAAAAACTTTTGTCACAAAAACGATTACACACTGCTACTTTATTGTATTTAAATCCCTATGAATTGAGTTAGGAACAGCTCCATAAAATTATAGCATTAAATTTTTATACTTCATATTTAAAAAAAATAAAGACAGCAGGTCCTAAGATCACTTGACTGTAACAAATTGTCTCTTTCTGCTCACTTGAAATTGGCCTGTGAGACTTCTCAAATCCCCAGCTTTGTTACTGCTAGAAGAATTGATTTAAAAGTGCACACTGTCATTATATACTTACAGAGAGGTATATTTTAGGATTATGCAAGTGCTCAATATATAATTGGTTCTGTCTTTTGCCACATCTTAAGTTTTCTGACTAGAGAAAACAGAAAGATTTAAACTGCACAAAAAATGTGAATAATCTTTATAAAACAACAGTAGAAGGCCTGAATACAACTCCTAATTAAATGAATGTGACCTTCTTAAAATTGTCAATCAAAATTAATTTCCTATGAAATACAATAGGAATGGCTTTTTTGAAATGTCACTGGTGCCTATGTGTTTGTAGGGATCACAGCACAGCACTGTGGACCTCTGCTAGCAAATAAACGAATCCCAAGTTCAGGATATCACAAAAGGAGCTCACTTGCTGTCAGAAAACAACTAAGAAACCACGTCAGGGCTAGCATGGGGCTTCCGCAAAGTATTACTGCATTTGTGCCCAAGGTGATGGCAAGCAAGCCTGAAGGCTGCCCTGGCAGCAGCAAGGCTCCTGCACTTCCAGAAGACTCTTGGGTGCCTTTCAGTCTCACAGCAGGGATACTTTCCTCAGATACAACACTAGCAACATGGCTTGAAGTGAGGCATCGTATCAAACCTCTTCATGTGTTACAGGTACAAAATGCCAGATGAACTCCCCACCTGCCTGCTCAGTAGAAACAGGACTCTCAAACTTTGAAGTCAAGCACAAAAACCTCACCTGGAGCACAGGCCTGCCTTAAAGAAGTTACCTCCTTCATTCCTTGCACATCTCCTGCAAAAGCGTCTGGTTGAAGCACTTGCCTCACAACAAGCTTTTAAGCGAGGAATAAGTGTCACTTGTTCCTACATAGTTTGTCATTTTTCCATGCAGGTGGCTGCTGTGGCAGTGTCTGTGCAGGAGGCTGTTGTGTGGGCGTATGGAGATGGTGCGTTAAAACCATCTCCATTTAACAGCTGGCACACCCCTGCTGGTTTTATTT
Organism: Gorsachius magnificus; assembly: GCA_034008185.1. NCBI lineage: Eukaryota > Metazoa > Chordata > Aves > Pelecaniformes > Ardeidae > Gorsachius > Gorsachius magnificus. Next base: position 34,715,562 of record CM067089.1, on the reverse strand, counting down.
GAGTGTGCTATTTAAATGCAGCATCCTCCAGAGAGATGGGAGAAATCGTCTCTCGAGCCACAGATTCCAACTCCACAAAGACACAGACATACTCTGATCCCCTGCACAAACTCCCCCAAAATATTTGTACTTATAGCTTTAACTGGTCTTAAAAATACTGATTGTGCAAGAAGCATATTGACACTGTTTAAAGAAAAAAAAGTTTGAAGTCTTGGGAACTAAGATTGGGAGGACCTGTAAAGCATGCCTGTCTGAAGAGTATTTTTGTCTGAAAAAATTCTTCATCAGAAAAATTCTTTATAGAAACTATAGGGAGTGGATGAAGTAATGAGCATACTTCTGTCAAACTAACTCAATCCTTTTTTTAGAAGGAATATAAATGAGTTACAAAAGACCAAAAGAGGTTTTGAACACAGATCTTGACAACTTTTTTATTTCAAGAAATGGTACCAGGGTTAAGATCAAGTTTGAAAGAGCTGATTTTACTCCACAGAAACAACTACTTAATTGTAAGCTAAGAAAAACTTTCAAACATACTGTAGGATGCAGAATATCCTTACAACCGATACATGGACTCCGTAAAGATGTTTCAAGAATGTATTAAATCTATATTGTGAAAACAGTAATCAAGATAGATTAAAAAGAAATTCTGGCATATTTGATACTCTTTATGTTGCACAGACCACCTGGGGACTGGAAGACACGGCAGAGAGGAATCCTAAAGGGCAGTACGGAGATGGTGCTTTCCCCAGGAGAGTCTTCCATCTCTAAAACCCCCAACTCACAGGCTGATAGAAAAGGTCTAGAGACCTTAGCAGCACAGAGCTTTCAAAGACAAGCATTGAGCCTGATAATTAGTAACTGTAATTAATTATAATATTGCTTCACAGAAATGTTAAAATAACTAACTACTATAATTAAAGCCTTATTAAATATTTGGTTCTCGACTTTAACCACCATCAAGACACACAGTAAAATGACATCCCTATCTGTATCTCTTCAGAGATTACAGGGAAGCAGCATTACAGAGGAATACTATATAGCATAGTAACATTGGTCTGCATTTTCTTTTTCCTACCTGTTATTTGACAGAGAACAGTGTAAATTGCCATTTTCCATGGCACTTCAGCTGCAACAACAATCTATGTGAAATGCTAGTGTAACGGAGTCCTATGCCAAAACAGAGTGAAAAACCAAGCTAATCAGTTTATTGCGATTTGACAGTGCCCGGCATGTTTGCTCAGTATTGTAAGGAAAACTATCTACTAGTCCAATGTGTGCTGTTACAGAGAAACCTTTCTGCGTGGAGAAGCATAATGAAAACACCGTCCAGAGGAGCTTTTGTGAGAAGGATGCCTAGCACAAAGAGCAAATGACACCTGCTAGAGCTGAGATGCCTCTGTGTACTTTCGTACTTTCCTTCCTGAGAAATGCCGAGCTTTTCTGCTGAGCTGCTAAGATGGTATCCAATGAAAAGTACACATTAAGCTATCAAATGCTTAAAACAATACCTGTCAAGGTTAAATATAACACAGACATATTTAATTTTGTAAACAAACACCCCAACAGATTCTCAAAGCTATTTGTGTTCAGCAGTGCATTGGTAGATTGCATGAATGTGTTTTTCCGGATGCTATAAAACTGCCAGTCTCCTGCATTTATTTAATTCAGGTTTTACATTTCTATATCACCACCACCCCTTTTCCATACTCTTGAACATACTTTAAGACACCACTCAGTTTCATTATCACTCTGAGGAGTCTAAATACAATTTGTGAGCAATGAATGTTGAATGAATGATACCCACCTCCTGGCTACAGTAACTGGCAGTGTTGCAAGTCAGACCAGAAATTTGGAATCACCTACTGATAGCTAGGAATTTTTTTTTCTAGTTTACATACACATATTTTCCCAATAGGAATAGCTGGAATCTCACCAGTTGCTAACTAATGCGGCTCAGTTCCCACTGTGAATGCAAAACTGCATTTACAGTTGTTTGTTAATCTTTTTACCACACCTCTCTCAAACACAGATCTTGGCTAGTTAGTTGTGTTAACTGTCTTGGAGACAAGAAGGGAGCCTGCAGTGACAAAGAAGGAGCAGGGCTGTCACGGCCCATAGAGTGAAGTGGAAGCAAGTTGAAATCACTGTCAGCCTTACAAAATACCTGCTGCACCATGAGGCAAGGTGCTGGCACTACAGCAACTGGACAGATTGGGTGAGAATACAGTTGTAACATGTTTAGAGAAAATTAGAAGTAACTCTATAGAGATGGAGCAGAGTCTTGTCCACATACCTTCAGAACCACTGAATTACACTCCATTTCAGGAAAAATAATATTCAAAATTCATTTCAGAGGTAGTAAATACTTCTGCCAGCAAAAACAAAAAGAACAAAACTGTTGCATCCTATTGGGGTTTTTTTGTTTTTATTTAAATGAGAAAATAGTCTTTTCAAAAATTTTTAAATCAGAAATTACTCAGCTCATCCAAAGTCAGCCCCAACCCCCCCAATCAATTATTCACACAGTTCTGCCCCTTCCTCCAAAGCCAGCCCTCTAACCCAGAACAAACTGCTCACTTATTTGTGTTAGTTGCAACCTAAGCTCAGAGGGCAGGCTTGACACAATTGCTTTAAAGTAGAATATAGAATCCTGCGATAGGTCTCCTGTCGTGCAAAAACAAGTGCTCGATTTCATGCATGCAGTTCTGGCAAGCCAGAGGCAGCGAAGGGAACAGCAATCACCAGCAAAACCCCTTTGAATATGTCCGTATTGCCTGTTATCATACCACTTGTAACTGCATTAGCTACTCTGTGATTAGAAAGGTACGCCAAGAATTCTGGACGGTAATTTTTCCACTTCTGTGGGAGGGAAACATGGGGAAAACACTTTCCCCATAAAGTGCAGGTTGTACAGATATGGCTCAGGCTGTATCTTCGGTCTCATCAAGTAGCCCATGAAGAGAAAGATCCTGTTAGACTGATGTTACATCTAAACCTACACACAGAACATGATCATTAAATTAAGGAATCTGATACCTGCAATAGGGCTTGGTGAATCATTTCAAAGGTATGATAATAAAAGGGGACTGGGGAAGTGGTGTTGAAAGAAAATTAAATATATTAAAAATACATTAGTTATTGAGAGAGCGATAATGAGCTTATCAGAAGCATAAACATAAGATATTGCATCAGAAATGTTCTCTATACAAGGGGAAAAAAGGAGGGGAAAAGCCTCACCATTGTATAATGAATACATCAATCAACACAGAAGAGATTAGCAGTGGAAGGGGGGTGGGGGATGGAGGAAATTAGGGACTCCAGCAGGAATAAAAATGTCCAAAGTGATAAATACTTCTGATACTTATTGGCCCTATTATTCCTGTATTTATGTGTTTGGCAGAATGCCATGCAAGAAAAGCATATTCAGCACCAAGATCTACATATAAGGAGGGGAAAAAAAGAGGGGGGTGGGGGTGGGGGAGACAACCCAAACCAAAAAGACACAGTAAGGATGCTCTGAGAGACAAAAGAAATACTGGTGGGAAGAAATCTTAAAAAGTTGTCTTTCAGAAAAACAAAAATAAACCCTCTCCACAAAAAAAACCCCATGCTGTTTCTATTGAAACTGCAACAGCAACATTTCAATTATTCTCAGAGGGAACCAGAGTTCCAGGATAAGGCTGAACTGCAGTCAGCCTTAGAAATCTGACAATATCCTCATGGGGTGAGATTAAAGTGATGTTATCACACATCATATGATCTATATATCCTCCTTCTTAATTTAAAAAAAAATATTTAGGGATACTACCAGAAGCGAGCCCTGATGATCACTAAATGAAGCTATTTGGAATTTCCAGCCAAAATTTTTAGTGCATCATTTGGAAACTCATGAACTGCTTTAAATACCTAGCAGGGGTGTTGTCTCCATGAGCTCGCCTGTAACCTTGTTTCTGTGATGATGGGCAATTTTGTGGCAGTCACAGTTTTCTAAGGGTATCCATTGTAGGAACAAAAAAAATTTCTTAACAAGATTTACTCATTTGACTTGGCAGGTGTTTTGCCTTAGCCACTGAAAAGCATCAAACCCAGCCATTTAAAAGTATCAAAGAAACAGCTGCAGGTAAAGCTTTCTGAGCCTGTGCTAATTTCTCAGTGGATCACCACACACAAACACTGTTCATACAAAATAAAGCCCTTCTCCAAACTGCACTACAACTTAAAAAGGATGTGAATCTTTATATAAAAAGGAATAGCAAACATGAACATGGTCAGATTAAATCAGTTTTTTTCAACATCTTCTGAATACCCTCAGGCATGATTTACCTATCTATTGCTTAACAACATGAAAGGATGGCTTGGGAATTCCTCAGCTACAGACATCAGCACCGGTCAGGTGATGTTCAGATGTTACTTTAAATCCTGCTGCATCTCATGAGGCAAAACAGAAATTTTTAAGGGTCACTGTATGAATAAATTAGACTTGACAAATTCTTCCATCACACTCCTATTTCCTACAATTAATGACAATTCTGATAAAAAGTGGCATGGCTTTATTGCGAAAAATAATTTCAATTTCAGTCCAAGCAAGGTGCATTACTAACCTAGCAAAACTAATTAATTTTGCTCCAAGCATTCTTTACAGTGATGTCTGTTTTGAACAATTTTCAGTTTAATGAGCCAGCTCCAAGCAGAGGAAATGCAGCGTTAATGAAAGGAAATCTACTTGCTTTTTGTTTTGGTTTGGCAAATTTTTGTTTTGGCCTTAAGATGGGTTGTCTCAAGTTAATTCAATTCTGGTGGTTGCGTGCCTCTCAAGCTGTGAAGGGTGCTACTAGGAGTGCCTGCTTGGTTGCACTCTTTCCCCCTAAAGGAAAGGGAAACCAACCGATTCAGTTACCTTACAGCCAGTAAGACCATCTAATAAAGAACTCTGTAGATATTAGCCCTTAAGACTGACAGAATCGGGGAGAAAACAAAGAGAGCATCTGGGGAAAGATGCAAACAGAAAGGGTAGCAACCATTCCTCTTCAAGTACGCCTAAATCTGTTAAGCAGCATCTTCTCTCGCATAGCTTTCTCCAGTGAAGGAAACATTACAGAAATTCTGCTCAAGAAATCTCACAGCTAGTTTTACCCTTGCTCTCTTGGAGGGAGGCAGTGTGACAGCTTTGGACCATGTCAAACCAGCTGAACTCCTTCTATCAATACAGACAGACTCTTCCATGAGTCCTGTAAGAAACCTTGAAAACTTTAATAGACCTAGATCAAACTACTTGTGGTCTGGACTGTGGTGTTCCATTGAGTATGAGGGTACTGATGCACCCGGATACCTCCACTATTGCTGGGTACCAAATGACATCTCTTGATATTCCTGATAATGAAGGTCTGAAAAATAAAGGACTATGAGATATACCAAAGAGGTGTTATCTCAGTGGCACCACAAGAGTTTACAGTATTAGGTGCCATATAGGTTCTATTTTTTGCGTAGAAATCCAGAGTATTTTATCTAGTAATGCAAGTGGACGTAACTTTTACTGGAGATGCCTCAGACATCAGGTGACCTGCATGATCAAAGCCTTAAAATTAAATCTCTGTGCTCATGAGAGATTTTAATCCTCAATTTATTCAAGTTGAATTAATTGTAACAAGGAAAAAGAGCTCTGTAATATACTAAGTGAAAATTCACAGAAGACTAACTTTCTCCCTCTTGACAGCACTTTCAAAAAGACGTGTAGTTATTACTGAAGCTCAAGAGAAGTACTAGCAATCTGATGAAAATGAAAGTATTCAAACTCTTCACACCTTCTTTCAACATCCTTGCAGTGGCAGAGTCAATCCTAGTAGATTTAGTATTTAGAGCTATTGCTGGCTAAAATTACATAGCAGGTTTATATAATGAAGTGTTAGAGCCACAGCCCAGATAAATTACTTCTCCTCTAACCTTCCCTCCCAAGACACAGACAGAAGCAAATGCCTTTTTGGCTTTGCCACCTCAGCAATCATGCTGCAGTGATACAGAGACAGGAACACGGAGGGCGTATTACGAAATAGCGATGTCCTGTTACATACGGAGACAGTAGCTCAGCCTCAGCCTTGGACTCCACAGCAACTCCTTGGTGATTCCCCACTTTCCACCAGAATTAGAAGTGAATGAAAGAGTGAGAAATAAACAGGGTGGAAAACCCCCTTCTCTATGTATTGGTACTAGCCCAGTTGTTGCCCCCCTCCCCAACTTATTTCTCCTTAGTACAAGTTCACTGACTGACTGCAGCACCAGACTAGTAATTTACTTTGTGATGTCTGTTGTAGTAGAGTAACCCATTTTAGAGCCAAACCTAGCAACTATTAATTACTAGCCTTAATAACTATTTTCAAAGTGCATTCTTAAGGAAGTAAAGGTATGCAATCACTCCCATCATATCCCTGCTCCTTCCCCACTACATTTTCAACCAATTTCTATCCAATTTGAGATACAGGTGGAAGTTTGCATGGATTAACCCCCAGCAGCACCTGTTTTTTGTTGAATTTGGGTTTTATTCTGGTTTGGTTTTGGTTTTTTTCCTCCAGGAAATCACCCAAGAGTTTCCTTATGTTCCTTTATACTTCTGGTAGAAGGAGTATCTGGGTGATTATATCCAAATCCATCTGCAATGGCAACACTTTAGTATCTGTCCAGCTTCTTTAAAGAAGAAATGTCAGGCAAGGAAGAAAACCCCTTACAACGATCTCACAAAAGTCAAGTCATCCAGATGCCCAAGAGCTAACACCATCTCCCTGCATACCGCAGCCTCGCCCTCACTCTGCAGGGCAGAAACAGGCAACCAGGTAACTCTGAAATCAGCCCTTCTGTCTCCCCCGCCTCCTTGCCCCATTTCTTAAATACGTATTTTCTTCTCTGCCCAAGGAGCAAGTTTAGCCCACCACAAAACATGTCACAGATCTTTTAAGGATTAGGAACCTTTTGTGACCCAACTGCTCTCCATGTCCAGAGAAAATGTCACCAAAAACCACAGAAAAGGAAAACTATTGTTTAGTAGCCTCTCTATATCCCAAGCTACTGAAAGAGCAACTTCCTGAATTACATATCTTTAGCAGCAGAGAGACTGAGGGCATGCAAAAAATTGGAAGAATTGATGCAGAAGACCTGTTCTGTAGAGAAACCTTTTTGGTTTCTGTTTGTTGGCCAAAAGCAACATTAACTTACAAGACCTGCTTTCTACCCTTTGCAGAAGATGTAGTAGGATACAGCCCCAGATCAGAGTTAGCATGGACAGGCAGACAGAGTGAGGGCAGAAAGGCAGGTAAACTATTTCATTTTTTTCATGTCTGAGCTGTGCTGCAGATATTCTGGACAGTTTGTCTTGGGGGTATGGCTACTAACCTCTCTCATAAGAGGAAGAAATAAGTGCTCAGCTCTGAACCCATTCAAATAGCTAAGCTGTTTTCACTTGAAAATCCCAAAGGGAACAATCTGGAATGGACTCGCTTAGTGGCCTTTTTCCAAGTCCTGCCTTGTTCCTCCATGTGTTGGAAATGAACTGTAAGGCCACTTGTCCTTTAGATCCTTTGGCTCTCACTTCATGGCTGAATGCACAGTTTAACACACTGATCATAGGCCCTCACTAAGATTTGTGAAACTGTTTGCTCTTACTCTGATTCTTCTTGTTCCTTCTGGAAGACTTTTTTTTCCTTTTCTTTTTTAAACCTCTCTATTAAAGCTTTCATACTTCCCTCTTGCTCCATCACTGAATTATACTTGCTTTCTATAATGAGGCAGTGTCATGGCTAACTGTGGCAGTTCAGGCAATGGCTGCTGTTATCAGTTCTAAGCTGCTATTAAGTTGTTACCACAAAGAGAAATGCACTGAGGGGTTGGAATCTGCATAATTGGTGGTTTGGGTGAGCATGTCACGTTCGTCTGCCTCAGGCCCCCTGTTCCCCATTATTATTGTTTTAACTTGCAGTAGTTACTCTGGTTTGGTGCTTCTGAAATTACGGATTCTGTCTAGAGGTTACCAAAATCCTGCTAGGAATATCCACCACACCTCTAGTTGTTCTAAAAATCCTTCTCTATTTAAGAGTGTTTATTCAGGGTGGTTGGGGGAATTCCCTTCAGAATACAACAAATGCATGTTTCTGCAGAAATAAATTACTATCTAATGATTTCATCATCCAAACTGCTACACCTAAATGAGTGGTTAGCATTTATTTATGTCTGAAATGCATTTAAATATAAATTGCAGTACCTAATGCCAAGTTTTATAACATGCCATTCACAATCCATTAAGTATTTTATTACATGTATTGTAGAAGAGAGAAATTTATAGTCCCCATTTATAGTATTAATAAGGAATGATGAAACCACACTAAAGATGAATTGCTTTTTGGTTTATGTGGAGGTTTACTGTTAAAGCATAGTTACAAGTAATATTTTAATGTTTTACTATAATAAAAGACATGATCTGAGTGCTGTAATGTATGTAAAAATTAAAAGAAGCACTACTAAAATGAGACAGGCTTTCATATTCAGGCACAAGCAAATACAGACAGCATATTCTCAGTTACTTTGTAAGTTGTAGCAGCATGTAGAAATAAGTATTGATTTGTTCATTTAAAAGCATTTCCCAGGTGCTTCATTACAGAGCGTTTCAAACAGGAACTTTACTTTGAAAATTTGGAAAAAAAACCACACACAAAATTAATTCCTTACATCCTTTTAAAACTTTCCAGGTCATCCCTCACCTAATATGTTTCTTTTCCCATACTTTCTGACTGTCAAAGTCTGGAATCAGCAGGGAAATAAAGGCTTTCCTCTTTACCTTTTTCTTAACTTACCTCTCAAAATTTCACTTCCTATTACCAACTAAGAAAAGATCAGATGTTTGGGAAAAACATTTCCTTATTTCTACTGTAACACTGTCCTCAGGAGAGGCTATCTCCACACTTGCTCAGTTCTCCCCTTGCCAAACAAGCAAAGAGAGGAGGACGATCTTCTTTGCACGTACATGCGGGAAAAGGTCATTGCTTTAAAAAAAAAAGAATTCAAACCCATCCAAAGCCAATTAACACTTTCAAAAAAATACTGTCATGGGTTTTAACCAAGATCCTGGGGAAGAGGGAGGAGGTAAGAGAAAGGAAAAGGATATTTTTTTGATCAGTTCAGGTTTTGATCTGAATAGTTATTGCTCTCCTCCCAAGTAGCTCTGAATCCTATGGTTTATATCTTGCTCACCCCTTCCAGAGGCTTTCACATTCATGAGTCATCAGTCAATCCCCATTCATCTCCTGTTATTTCAAACAACAGGCACCTGAATAAAATTTCAAGCAAAGCATATCTGAACAGGTCTTACAGAAGTCTCCGATATTAAATTACTGGTTGTGTATGGGAAACAGGAACCAAATAATTAACTCATGGTATTACCTATCAGTGTTTCCATTTCCTATCCCTGTAATATGTGAGAATCTCTCACTAGGACAGATTTGAAGATGGCATTGCCTTGAAAAAAAATCCTTCATCCGGTATCACAGGGGGAAAACAGAGGCAGAAGTAACTTGCTCGAAGTAAACACTATTTCTGTGACAAAGTGGTAAGGGAATGTTGATCTCTGGAGCACTGTTTTATAACTGATGCACAGAAATCTATCACTGCTTAGAGATTTAAGAGGAAAGTAGAAAACCCTGAAAGATCATGAGACATAAATCCTAAGATTTCAAATGTTACAGTTTTAAGAATCTTTAAAGGTGATAAAGCAACTTTCCTAACAGAAATAATTTGAAGATATACCTGCAATTAAAACAGAAATTTGTGATATGAATACATTATAAGTTAAAATACACACCTGTGAATTTCACAATCTTGTTGTTTTAAAGCATTAATCTTCCTTTCATTAAGTAAAGGTGGGTAAACAAAGGCACAGAGAGACTAAGCAAGTTACCAACCTTACAGCAAAGTAAATAAAACAACAGAAAAACCACCAAAGTCCCAGTTCTTAGCCATACGCACTAACCAAGAATCCAACCTCTAGCTTTCCTCCAGCTTACCTACCAGATTTATTTTGACTGGTGTATGCTAGTGACACTAATGCTTTTATAATTTTGCAGATACATTCAGAAGGTAGAGAATTTGATCAAGATAATTTTCTTTTCCAACTTGTCATGTACAGCCTATATTTACATAGTAACAGACAACATTTATTTTATGTAAAGACAAAAATTATTGCTTACAAAGAGATTGTTATATGGAAATACATCAGTGCCTTCATATTGGTATCATTATATTCCAGCTTACCCCATTAATTCTACTTTCCTTATCAAATTCCATTTGTTACCCACAGTTTTTAATATTTGCACTGGGTTGGTATTTTAAATTCCTTACTCCAGTCTGCTTCCTCTCTGCCACAAGATGTCCTTGATCTCTTCCAATTTCTTTCCTCTCATCCTAAACTCCTGAAGTCCACTAGAAATCTAGGCTATCCAGCCACGTGCTTACACCGATCTCTCTAGAGAGAGGGCTAAAACACAATTTAATCCTTTTCTGGGATGCATCTAACGAGTAGACTGCTTCCTAAATAAATTAGCATAGAAGAAAAAGCAATTGCTAAAGCAAAAGAACATACAAAATAACATCCAAAGAGCAAAAAGCAAATAGCTTGGTTCACTGGCTACATCTCAATTTATCTACGTGCACCCTTCCAAACTTGGATGTTACCAAGCACTAAAATGAAAGCTGTGGAAGGGAACTGCTTTCCTCTCCACGTCCATGCAAGGTGCATCGTGCTCTTGCAGGGATTTGTTTTTTCCCCTTCATTCCCCTCTGGCAGTGAGTATGGTCTAAGCAGTAGAGATTGTACAATCCGCATCATCCCAAACAGCTGCAGCTTTGTTTGTGCTTGAGGCCAGTGCCTATAATCGCAAAGGCTTAATTAAACATCACCCCTGTGCACTTCAGTAAATTCATAAAATACAGTGTACTACCTGCGTTCCTCTGGTTAAGCAGTGGTTGGAAAAGGTAATAACAGAAAACCTACATTAACCTCTTTGCCCTTGCTGATCTAGCAGTACCATACTTTTAAACTTGGTCGAGCCCATCGTCTTTCCCCAGGAAAAAAAAAAAAAAAAAAAAAAGAGTAAAAAGCCTGAACTTCTTCCAGAAGACACCCCACAGGAATCAGAGGTGGAGACTTCTTGGGGCAATGTTTTTATCATCCTTTTGCAGCCAAAAAGTGCCAGAAGATAAGCTATTGAAATTCACAGTGCAACTCCTACTTCATGAAGCCAGTTTCTTTCCTACCCTGAACACATCAGTCAGGCACAGAAAACAAAATGGTCCAAAGGACAATCTACAGTGGCAATCCGACTTGAGTCAGAGTTCAGGGAAGAACCAGACAAGAATGATTTCTCACGAGGTGGGCATTAAACCTGTGCAGCAGCAATAGCACTGAGAGATCATTCAAATATCAGAGCAAAAGGGGCGTAGTCAGAAGTATCTTTCTTCCACAGCTATTGCCATGGTCATGTTCAATGCTTTCTCTAGCATAAATGAGAGAGAATAAACAGTGTTATCAGGAATTACATCATGGAAATGGAGAGAAAAAAAAACTGATTAGAAAGCAAGGCAGAAAATCTCAGTAGAGGGAAATGACAGAGGCTCTCTCTTGCCACACTCTCATAGGGGACTTTCATTCCAGTAGAATTATTATCAAAGTACAGAATAAAACAAGAGTCAGATCAAAAAGTTCTTTCTCTTTTCACCACTGGTGTCAGGACAAGAGGCAAGCCTTCCACAAATAGTAAGCATACCTATTTTACAAGACTGTAACTCTAACATTGCATAGGAATTTTCATATTTTTCAGCTCTAAAGGAGGGAAGTATTCATCTACCCCCTTGGGTCTATCAGGACACAGATGAAACCGTTCATTCTTTTCAAGAAGTCTAAAATCTTCCTTTATTCTAACTAAGAAATCTGCTTCAAAAAGTTACTCTCCTGGAAGGCTCCAGGCGCACAAACAAACTGTAATGGGGATCACAGAGAGCCTCCTGGGAATATCCTCTATACAGCAACAGGCTCTCAATCAATCCTGCTGATACAGGAAGAGGTCTAACACAAGGGACAGTAAGAAGAAAGGGAAAAGCTGAAGTAATAGCTGCTCTATAGCTGTTTTCTGCCTTGGTGAGCCCTGGAAAACCAAGCATAAGTAACTGCAGAAGGCAGTCTCACCAGCATTTCAGATGCAACATACTCAGAGCTTTGATTGTAACCCTGCAGGTTTTTGCATGTGACTAGTCTCATTATTGTGATTAGAAATGCATACCTAGGTACTGGTCCTACTCTACAGGAATAGAAATTTGCAGGATTAGTGTTAAGACAGCTGGACACACAAGACAGCACTTGTATTAACAATTTAAATTTCATATTCATTATTTAAAAAGCTCCTAACATCCACCAACAGAAGTGGGAATAACGGCTTCATCTGTCTTTTCAGAGCGTGTCCGACATGAGCAGTGCAAGCATGGGAGTCCTGTGCTCCCCTTTGGGACCTGGCAGGAAGGAGTCACAAGCCAACAGCGGGCAAGATGTTCTGCACACTCGAAGAGACTCTCCCATTTTAACCCCTCTTCTGCATGATTTTAGTTCTACTTCTTCCAATTGAACTATTTAATTCTGGGGCCATGTTAATGAGATCCTTTCCTGAACACCTGCAGCTCTCTCAGGGATCTGTCCTACCCTTTAAGGATTCCTCTTGCAGTTCATTACCCTCAGAGTTGCACATGAATGAGATTTCTGGCACTTGCAGAAGCCTGCTTGTTCCCTTGAGTGCAACTGGCCTGATTCCTGACTTAAAAAACCAACCAAACAAACACACCCCCTCCCCCCTCCCCAACCTAACACCTAAGCCCAACCATTGCAGCATCTCCTGGGAGGTGGTCATTTACTCATACACTGGGCAAGCTCCTTCATTTTCCTCATGTGTCACCTAATGGGGGAGGGGGGGTAAGTCAAGTGAGCAATCCCAAAATTAGGTGCCATTTGTTGGTCACAACACCATTCGTAATATTCAACATTTCTTGGCCCTTTGTAAGCTTTTCATTTATACATTTTGAAATACATAAGCACTTAAATCCCAGGCTCCTGATCCCTCAGTATTGTCAACAGAACTCCTTCGGTTTCCTTATGTAGCTGCACACTGGTGTAAGGTATTTACTGGTACCTAAATGCTTTTGTTTGTTCGCCTTCTACAAGACGACTGTGTAATGACCAGAGGCACTAAGAAAAACCTAATTCTGTCTGAGCAAATCTCAACCCCTTCTCATACCTTCTAGCTCCCACCATTACTGCTTCTCTTGGTTTACTGATGTGGCCAGGGATCACACTTCAGACCAGACAACAACCTGGTTGGCCAGAAGCCTGCATCCCTGAGAAATGTTAAATAAATGTTCAAAGTTGGAGGGGGGGAGGGGGGAAGAAAAAAAAAGAATGTTACGTTTTCTTTTGCTGGAATGTTAAAGGTGTTGGCTTCTAGTAAAAGCTACTTAGAAACACCTAAAGGTCTCTCCACTAAATGTTAAGTCCCCCCCAAAAGATTTCAGCTTTTGCCCTTGCAGCAAGTATTTTTTATTCTTGTTATCCTGTCTTTATTCATGAAAAATGTACAGTCAACTATCAAAAAATTACTACCCAAAGTATATTACTTGTGTCACCAGAGACACAGTTCAGAGCTCTCTCTTATCTCCTCCTGGTTTCATTGCTTTCTGAATGCACGTTTAAGCCTGTCCCTGAGTGAGACTACTGACACTGGTGTTATCTGTACTTTCTGAAGAGCTGTTGCGATATCTGCCCAGACTGCATCGATTCAGGGACGTCTGGACTTGAACATGATTACGTTAAGGCAGATAATGGTCTTAATGAGGAGAAGATTTTATTGCTTTGGACATTTCTTTCCCATCCCTCTCTCCTTACTTACAAGGCAGGATATGCATTTAATTTATTTTTTACTGAAAAGTAACAAATTTAATTTTTAATTGAAATATGGTTTAAAGCTATAGAAAAGTGTTAAAGAGTTAAAAAGACATTTGCTAAAACTAGACCAAATCTACATTTTAAGTCATGGATAATCAGTATGGATATAGATGACATTTGTTTTCTGCTTCTTCAAAAAGCAAATAAAAATCACAGAAAGCACATGAAGAAAATAGGTAAATATGAACACTATTGAAATCCTGATCTTTTAGTTAAAACAGTTTAGGAGCCTATGGTGCTCATATCTAAAGAGTAGACAAAATCACTGGGTTTAGGATATTATCTGAAAAATTACCACTTGACAACCTATTAGCTATTTTGCTCTTTAATTTAGCACTACGCATATTACCTTTTGCAAAACATCATTTGCGTATGCAAATGAAATTTTTCAGCTCAGAGATAAGAAAAGCTACATCTCCAATTTTAAAATGTAGCCAATGCAGAGTAGGCATGGAAGGAAAGGAAAGAACCGTGTAATTGCTTCCCAAGTCACACCTCCTAAATAAAACAAAAGGAATCCCAAACCAATAGTGGATCAATGAGATTCAGGCACTGGAAGCATTGAAGTAATTTTTGGAACGGTGTAACCCCATGGCTTGCAAGCTCCCACTTGTTCCATATTTAAGAACAGCTGTGCATGTGCATACAGAATACATTTTCCAAAAATACGCACTGATCAAGTTCATAATTATATGAAATGAACAAATATTCTTCTAGAACTTTTTCTTTGCAAAAAATAGAAAATATACTATTTCAACTGTATGAAAAAAACCCACACTTTGGCTTTCAAGCAGAATTAATTCTTCACTGACAGTAGACTGAAAATACTGTGTATTATGCAAATTAGTGTAACAATGCCCACAGCTAAAATAAGCCAAATGGTGGGAGAAAAACTGTCTTTTGTTACAAATTGAAAAGGCACTGTACACCCATTTGACCTACGTTTAACCTTTACCATAGACAAATATTCTAAAGAAATAGTCGTAACGGCACTTTATTTGCCTAAGAAACTATCGAGCTTCTCAGCTGCTGTTCACACGCTGCTGCTTTATACAACTTTGGTTTCCGCATGTTGATTACTTCTGTACAGAGATCATATGAAAGGAAATTTTGTTTGAAAATAGTTTTTAAATGATTCTTGAGAATTTTTCTGTTTCTTGTTTAAGGACCAAGATGATAAATGACCACAGACTATTTTCTAAAGCTCTAGTTGCAGACATCCTTGCTCGGTTTCTGCTGTATATAATTATTACAAATTTTGAAAAGATGGCACTGAGTTCATATGGTGTTAATCTGATATATTACAACGTGCCATTCCACTACAGAGATATTCTGACTCAGAAGCAGAGAGCCAGTGTCTGATATCTGGAACAACTTCTCTATTAATACAATTATCAAAAGTTGCTTTTTTTTTTCCCAGTCAAGTGTTCTTTTCTTGAAACTTTTTGAAGTTTACAAATGTGTCAACTTTTTGCCATTTAAGGCACAGGAAATGCTGTTTAGCTTATGGACTGGCTTGAATTTCTCCTGCAAAGCTTGCAGTCCCCACCCCACTGGGCTGGACGAGCAGGTAGCGACTGCAGCACACGCTGCTCAGACACATCCAGGGACCAGCACCACCAGCACCACCCCCTCAGCCCCTACAGAGTGATGTTGAGGGCTTTGCCAGCACGGGATCCATCAACCTGTGCAGGATCTAGGAGAGCTTAATGGAAGCCATAGAGAAGAAACAAAATGGAAACTGCAAAGCCAGGATTAACTTGTCCGTCTAAGCACTGAAAATTGTTCTTGGTGAAAGAAGTTGTACTATAAGCAGTCGCAGCATCAGTACTTTTTTACTCAATTTTCATAAAAGCTTAATTTGCAAACTTTTTTTTTTTTAAAAAGCAGCCTATCTACAACTGAGCACATAAGAATTTGCTATAGAGCACTACAAGGCTTTGTTTGGTATTCTTACAACCCCTGTAATTTGTGAGACTTCTCAAATATATCCAGAATTGGTGACTTGACTACTTAAACATCCCTTTCCTTTCCTTCTCAAGTTGAAAGCCACAGAAATCCCAAATCTTCTTTACGTAGCAACTGACTGTTCCTTTGTCAGGCAATCCCCCTTCCTTTACATTACCACTTCTGAAATCTGAGTGCACAGCTTAGAGGACAGAAGCTCCAGCCTCTTGCCCCCTGCCTCTGCGGAGGATACCCAGGCCACAAACAAGCGCTCCAAGGGCCAGCAGAGCACACAGGGAGTGCATTGCCTGGCCTCCCATGATCAGCTCTGAGCATGCCAAGACAAACCAGCTGCTTCAAGTCACACTATTCTAATTAAGGCACTTTCCGACTACTTCCACCACAACTTGGCATTTCAAGTGCACACTCCACACATCAAACAGCATTTGAACATGCTTCCCTGCTTGGACATATGTTAGAGATATCTTCAGCTTGGGAAAAACAGGCTTGGCTTGCTGATCACAGAAGCATGCAAGAAATGGTCTGGGGTTTGTTTCACATCAGTTGAGGGTTATTCTAGAACGTTAAATTGCATTCTTACTGCACTGTACTTCAAACACATTCTGAAATTAGTAACAACCTTGAAGTGTTACTTAATGTTTCCAAGATACACTTGCTTAATTAAAATTATTTTCTTCTACATTACTAGATAAGTGCAAAGTAGTAAGCTCATATTGCATGTCTGAATTTTTAATAATTAGAGAATATAAATCACTTAGGAAATACAGCTATGCAGTTTGCATAGACCAAGATTTCATGGGGTACATTTTACTCCCTGTCAGGCTTCAGCCAGGTTCCCTAGTAAATCTAAAAACTAGGTAATACAAAGGGACTGAATTCATATAGGAAGTCTCTGAACCACAACACAATACAGCAAATTCCAAATAAACTGTTCTTCAGTGCTGTTCTGCACAGTTAGAGTGACATCCCTCGTACACCCTCTTTTAAGCAGTCCACTTGCACACTAAAAAAGTTTAGCCCAGGTTTCAGTCCCAGCTCCATCCCCCACAAAATTACTACGAAGTTAAAGAGAAGGTGTCTTGCAGGGTTCCTCAGGGCAGCCACATGGGCATCATTCATAGCACTAGTACCCAAATAATCCTGCTGGCACTAAGAAAAAATAAACCAGCCTGCAGTAGAGCATGAGTGCTTCAGCTTTGCAGTGCTTCATGTCACATACCTTTTCCACATTTCTCACCGTAGTATTAAAGATTCTTCTGCAAGCATGTCCTGTACTGCAGACCCTGGTAACCAGTATCATTTCCAACAGACGCTGGCACACTCCTTTCAATTGTAGTTGCTCATGACCCTCCAGTGCAGTTTGGAAGCCAGGAATTATTTCAGGCATATTTTTAAGTTGCCATCCATTGTTGTATCTTGCAAGCCTCCTCAGAGATCATCTGTTGTCTTAGGTTTGGAGCAACCCTACCAACTATGGCAAGCCTGAAAGCAGGAGGGCACAGGACATCCCATGTGTCTGAACGATCACATGGATGCATCTCGCTCTTTGCCTGCACTTCCAGTGATTTCTCTCCGTACATACAAAAGGGCCATTTTTCGGGACAGCTGGATGACCAGGAGTGAGGTAATCTCTGTCCTAAACAACGCCTGCACAGCTATAGGCCTTTGTAAGCAGGTGGATCTGGCTCAGGAAATTTGGTTCATATCCTTCACCCAGACCCACGGACTCCTAGCACTTCGTGCATGAGCTCTGGAGCCTCTTCTCCATCAGCTCTAAGAGAGAGACAGATTCCTATATATGTGCACAATTAAGACAATGCTTTTTTTTTAAAACAGCAGAACACACACATTCCTTTACTGAGAAAAAAAGGACTTGAAAAGATAACTATTTTATCCCCTAAAATGCATAAAAAGAACATTTTCTCTGCCACCAGCTAAAGTTTAAGTTTCAAGGTGTGACAAATGAAAAATGCACACAACCTTAATTTTTAATAAAGTACTTTTCACCAAAAAAAAAAAAAAAAGGTTTTACTTTAGTCATTGAAATTTGGAATGACTCTGGCAAAAGAGCATGAGTCAGCTCATTCCTGTCAAACTTCAGAATGCCTTTATTTTATGTTTTAGCAACAGTAATTACAATCATACCTTTCTTCCGCATAACTGGACAGAGTGCAACACAATGGTCACCAAGTGAGACTTGTGTGAAATTCAGACTACCTTCATATTTGTGAGCTCCTTCCCTCACTTCCAGAGGGAATGAACAGGAATTGTGAGAGATGCAAACCTGAGCCGTTCAGCCTCTTTGCATAGAGCCTGTGTATGTAACCAACAGAAAAATCAAGGCTGTCTGTGCCTGGTGAGGAGAAATAATTAACAAGCAGGTCCTGAGAAAGCCTCAAGCTTTCTGAGTAATGCTGTATCCTAATGTGAATGCTATCAACAACGAGCAGTGAAATAAAGAAAGCAGTACAGTAGACGAGCAGGGTTGTTTTTACCTGAAGTGGTAAAATAGTACCACACAGGCAGACTCATCTTAAACCAAAAACCTGGTAAACTTGAGAGCTGAAAAAGGAAGGGCCTCCAGCAGGTAACTACTGATACACCCTAACCTATAAACCTGTAAAGAATTACTGTTTTATTATGTGTTCGCTCTGCTCTTGTGCTTCTGTTTTGAAACAAGTAGGACTGTGATGTGAGAGACCTGTTGCAGCATAGGTCTGCCATTGTGCCTAATAAGAACTCCAGACGCTGGCTTAAAGTCAAGCCTTTAGAGTATAATTATAGCAAGTGCCAGGACAGCTGTATCCTCAAGATCTGGATTTGAGAGATCTTGTGCAGATAAAATGTAATAGGTAAACGCTTCTCCTTTGGGGATAGAGAGCAGCAAGGTGAGCCTGAAAAGGGAAAAGGCACAGGTAAACCCTGAGCTCTGACAAGACCCATCTGTCCTGCTGGTGGAAACAGCACTTGTGGCGAGGGTCCTGCAACCTGGGACTGGGGAGTTGCCATTGGGCTGCTGTCAGACCCTCACCCCATAGCCAGGGCCCATGGTGCTTCACCAGCAGCCATTCCTCGTCTCTCTTTTTCTGGTGATCTAGGAGGGAGCTGGCAGCGGCCAAATAAATGGCAGCAGCAGTCCCCTCCAAGGTATCGCATACGCAGGGGGAGCTCTTTCCATCACACTGCCACCCCACCTAATGGGGAGGCAGGAAGGTGCTCCTCTGGCACAAGAAGAAACTAAGTGGCCACCACAGCCAGAAAGATCGGGCACCACCGATCCATGGTATGGATTAAGCTCTCCAATAGCACTACTGCACTCATCTATACCAGCAGATCCATAAATGCCCTTTGCAGTTTATTTTGCAGTAATAGAAAATCCTTCGAACAGAGAATGAAAACAGAATTTGATTAAGACAGATTTTTAAGGTTTCAGTGGTATTTGTCTTTTTAAGATGGTTTACATTCAATCTCATCTCCATCATTGCTCAGGTATCTATTTTAAGGTCAGCAGCTAAGCAAAAAAAAAAAACCAAACCCACCCAAAACCCAAAACAAACCTTTGGTTAAATTTGATTTACTTGTTATAAATAATGGAGTATAGAGGGCCCTGCTAAGTTTGTTCGGGCTTCCACCTGTGAATGAAGCACAGCTCTGGAGATAGAGTAATCAGATTCCTGTCCCAATCCCCACCAGAGGGGTCCCGTTACTAATCTGAGGAATGGTCTAAAAGGGAAGAGTACCAGCTGCAGTTCCAGGAGCTGGTTGCATACCCAGACAGACCAAATTCTGCTGCCCATTAAAACTTCTGAGAAACAACTGAGTACCTTCCTACACCAACACTCTGGGTCACCTTCAGCACAGCTGCACTGAACAGAGAGCACAGCCAGCCCCAGCAGAGTCAACAGATAATGGAACAGAGCAGGCTATAAATTCTGGTGTTTTCCAAGAAAACGTTGCAATTTGCTGAACGTTCTCCTGTCCAAAGCAGTTAAAGAGACAGTTGTTGATCGTGGATGAGTTTAGGCTTCCTCTCCAATCCTCGGGTCACATAAAACTCTGGCTGCCACCAGCCACACTCTGTACTATGTAGCACGTGGACTTAAACTTGTGCACAGAGTATTGCTATGCATCTACAAAGCAATTCTTGCACCTGGTTCTTTTGACACCCATTGTATGCTATTGCTATCAGCACAACATTCACTGAATTACATACAGATCCCAAGTGATGTTTTTCCTCCTACAGAAGCATTTTGAACAAAGAAATGGAACACGAGCCTTCTAAAAGATGCACTGAAAAGCATCCAAAATTCAAGGTGATGCTTCCACTAACTCTTGATTTATACTATTTAATCCCTTTCAGCAAGAAGGGTAAGTTGCAACAAAAGTCAAATTTCAGTTATCTTGGGGACTTGTTGCTTAAGATTATTAGAACAGTAAGGCTATAAATATACATTTCATGAAGGTAAGTATCAGCAAGAAAGATGGACAAGTGTTTTTGTCTAAGGCTCACCCCTTGTTCAAATGCACAAATCAGTATTTGCTTTCCAAATCCCAAGGCAAGTGCATCTTTGGACACAGTGTTTTACTGACAAAGAGAAAGCTTTGACAAAAAGAATGCACACTGAAGAGTACATAATTTCTTTCCTAGCACTTACTGATTTGCTAATCTCCAGCTACTTGATATTTCAGTATTCAAGTTTCCATTACAATCAGCAGATTTCAAGTCCTTTTGGTTGAAGGGAACAGAAAGCAAAGGGATCCCAAGTCACATTGACTATGTATCAGTGTCTGCTTCAGCCACAAACCAAAGGCGCTTGCCATGAAACACCAGTAAGACACAGCGAGCCTCGCAGAGCAAGGCTCCACATTGCAGACAGCTGCTCACCACCTGCATCCTCACAGAGCCACCTCAATTAAAATCTCTTGCCTCCATGATTTAGACTGTTGAGTTTACACACACTGTTTGCTTCTTTTACTAACTAAAGACTTTCTCAGGGGTTATCATCACCCTAAGGAAAAACTCCTTGCAAATTTACATGTTTTTTACATGAGAAGCTACTCACAGAGAGAATATTTAAGTGACTCAAGTCAATGTATTAAAACGACACGTACAAGAGCACATAGTTGAAGGCTCCTATTGACACAGAACCAGGTTAGCACATTAAAATTAATGGGGAAGCTTGAGGGCCTGAAGTTTTCCTGTCTCTTCTCCAGGAGAAGGAAGCATTTGGGACTGGGAGACAGGGGGAGGAGAGAAAAAGAACCTACTTTTGCAGCTATTAAAGGAAAAAAAAAGAAAGAAAATATTTCTGCATGCATTTTTGAGGAAGACAAGCAGGGCTTTAGCCCACCCACTGATCACTGCCTGTTCTCCAGCAGCAGATCAGGAGCTAATGGAGAAGACAAAACCAATGCCTCCTCAGCCTGGACCCAGGGCATCAGAGTTCAGCTGAGATGGGTCTTGGGAATGAGACGTGATCTTTTCATTGGCCAAGGTGGAGGGTGTCCAGCAGCCTTGCATCCCCCCTGAAAGCACATACTGAGTTTTGCAAAACTCAAGACCATGTGGGTCAGTCTGTATCACTCTCAGTTTTCTTGTGCAGCTTCTTTCATGACTAAGGTAGCCCCTTTCCCTTCCTCATTTGCGCCACACAGTGAATACTCACCTGCTTTTGAAGCTCAAAAGGCTTTACATTTATTGTGAGGCCTCACCATTTCAGTGGGCACGCTAACCTGCGTAACTGAAGAGCACTTGCACATACCCGGGCCAAGGAGTTTTAGCATGTGCTGGCACTCAGCCTCCAAACTCTATACCACTCTCAGTTTAGAGATCCCTACCAGCTGTAGGAAACTAAATATCGTTATTGAAGCTTTCCTATGTTAACTTGGACTATGAATGGATATTGTAACTAGACTAATAATTTGTATTATTAGACTATTAAAATGTTATTTGAAGTAACAATAAATTCTTGACTTCAAATGCAGTTATTCTTTTATGGCCACCATAAATGTGACTGATGCATTCTTTGCTAAAGAAACAGTAATAGTTACTCAAAGCTCCTTCATGGAATATTAGGAACTTTTCCCTGCTTTAAAAAATGGAAATACTTAATTCATCTTCACCATGCGACAATCAAATAGATTGAATGAGTGTCAGACTGCCAAAACATACAAGATAAGAAGCCCACCATGGGTCAAAGGCTGGCAGATGGCTGATCCCTTTTCATGTCTGTATTTCCTGTTATTCTCTTAACAGGGAAAGTACATAAAAGGACACTGTCCGCATTCATTCTCTGAACTTCATCCATTTAGTCTAGCAGTAGTTTAAATTCTGCAAGGTTCAGCTGTATCCACACATGGACAAAGTTAACGACCATTATCTTATTTCTTTAATTCTCTTCTCAGATACCACAGCAGTACCTGGTAGGAATCCATAGGCAACACATACAGGCCTGTCCCCTTCAACCCCCCTAGCCGAAACAGTACTGCTTTTTAGAAGCTGTTGGCACTAACAGAGTATATCAAAGTAATTGAAAAGCAACACCAAAAAGTGGTGTTGCCCTGATGATGTTTCTGCTTTTGTCAAGAGCTACAGCAAAATAAAAATGTATAAAGAAGTTGACC
The DNA here is from genome assembly GCA_034008185.1 of Gorsachius magnificus. NCBI lineage: Eukaryota > Metazoa > Chordata > Aves > Pelecaniformes > Ardeidae > Gorsachius > Gorsachius magnificus. The sequence continues at coordinate 34,692,950 of CM067089.1, read as the reverse complement.
ATATACTCTTTTATGTCTTGCCTCTCCAGAGATATTCAACAATAGAACAAATTTAATAACAGAGAAATATCAGTTTCTTGCAACTAAAAAAGAAAAACAGGCTAAACTTACTTGTTATGAGGTCACCATTCCTTTCTGCAAGTGAAAACCTACTCTAGAACTGCAGCACCAAGAACTTAGTGAGTGCAAGAGAAGTTGTGTCCCATCCCAAAATTCAGAAACAGGCCTTCAGGAAATATTGCTCAGCCACAGAATTAAATGTCAACACCTTCAGTCTTCCACTGTTCCCACCTGGGGCGCTTCAGACCCATGCTCTGTGGCTGTATCAGCCCCACTAGTCTGCCTTTCCTCAGCCAGAGAGTCCTTCTCAAGCGCTCATGGGCTCTGATCACCGGGAGCTAACTCCCTGCTTTAGTGTGTAGTTCGGGTCATAATTTTAGTGGAACCACAAGTACACTTGTAGAACAAAAAGGCAACAGCAGAACCACAACCTCAGGCCCTGCAGCCATTAAATTTTACAAGTAGCAGTAATACAGCGAGACATTTTCTCTAATACGTTACAGACAAATTTAGACATCTATCACTGGAATAATTACAAAGAACATCTAAAAATTAATTACATCTGTACCCATCAGCATATTTATGCCAACACTGTAACCATGTGGTATCTAAGCATCTTACAGAATTTATAACCAGCAGAGAGCATTAGTATCATCTTGTCTGGCTTGCTGAATAATACAGGTCATAAAACTATACAGTAATTTCTACATCAAGGTTGGTGCAGCTAGAGCCTTGTCTCCCTATTAAAAAACCTAACAATTTAATATTGAGCAAAGAACAATTCAACACATCCTCAAAACCTGCTTTTTTCCTTAACTGGAAAAATGCACACTATGCTACATGCAGATTTCAGCAGTTTCAGCACCATTACCATTATCAACACGGTTCAAAAACTTCAATAAGTGCTGTATTTATATACACTTGACGAGCTGAAAAGCAAACTGGACCAAATAGCTGTACTGCATAGCCAACAACTTATGAAGCTCAACATAGATTCTTCTTTTTAGGAGAAACAAGCTCCTTTCCCAAGTTTTAGCATCAAAGGCAAACAATGAAAAGTTGCCCTTTCCATGGCAGCTGAGAAGGGTAAAGCAACAACTAAAGCACTGGAGAGCACAATGCCACAGTGAAAATGGAAGATGAACTCCAAATAAGGACCCGTCAGCTGTTATGGCTTTTAGTGCTGTGCTGAAGTGCCCATAGAGCTGAAGTGCCTCTAGAACTTGCCTTGCATGCAAGGCACCTGGCATCTTATCGGAAAATGCATCTCAAGAGAGACATACCAAATTGTATGAGAAAACAAAACTTACTACAGCTTTTGGCTAGGAATCCAAAATCAGAACTGGGATTTATATTTGTCAGTGTGAAGTGATACATGCCGAGGTGTTATAAAACCAAAACACAGCTGTTTTTTGCCTGGACCACTTTTTATACTGCCAAGGAAAGCTCTACTGTGCTATAATTAGAGAGCAGACATCCCAGAGCTCATTGGGCTTGTAAGTACCAGTATAAATTGTGAAACTTTCCACTAAAGATCATGCTGGATATGATTTACTAAATTTATTAAAATAGGGAGGGAAGAAACTGCTTTAGTCACCACTCTGAAAAGCAGAATTATTAGTGCTTAAAGTGATGATTGGAGTGAGAAAGCAAGAAACATCTGCCTTTTCTGCTCATGCAGAGGGCCTGAGCAAGAGCTTCCCTCTCAAAGGCCTCCCTCCAAATCTGACATCTCTCATGTATGGGGCAGACCTGACTGAACTCAAAACAACTTCTCTCTGTTCCTTGTCCCTTCCCTTTCACTGAGCATGCCAAGACCTCTGGATGGTGAGGAGTACAGCAACTCTTGATTAGTGAGTTGCTTTTTTGGCTGAACAGAAAAACACATAACATTTGGGGCTTTTCCATGCAATTAGACTTTGATGACCTAGGGAGCTGCGATTCATAAATTCATGGATGATATGCAAGTTGCTCAGTGACTTCACTGCTTTCAGTTCAAAGTCACTACAGCAAGATCATAAATTTCTGCTTCATATGCTGAAATGGCTGATTTTAATGATGCCTTTCAAAGATATCCATATCTGTCTGTACCTGTAGACTTTACAATAGCTTCTGCTGCATGCTAGTTGCAGTACCAATAATTATGTTTTTGAGACTTCTTTCTTTCTACTTACTGACTGATATTATAAGGAATTATTTGGTCTAATTGAGAATATTCAGAACACAGGGAACTAAAAATTTACTGTTTAAATACACAATATTTTCCCAGAGTAAGTAGTTGTATCGTAGGATAATGGTAAAGCACTAAAAAGTAATGACATTTAAAATGTACAGTTCCTCCTCTTCAGGATTTCCTTGAAATGATCTTGCACACCAGCCTACTTTTTGCAAGGAATCTTTTGATTGATACAAGATGGTGGCTTACATATATATATACATATACATATACATATCTGTGCACTTGCAGCCATTATTAAAGCATACAGAATCACTGATTTAGCAAGAACTGACAGTTGCATTTCATCAGCTCGAAGGTATACTTTGTGGGGACAGTCTCCCAGCTCACGTTTGATTATTTGCACATGACACACGATGAATATGTATTGGATGATGGAAGCAGGCTGAGTTGATGCCACCAATTTTAGTAGAGGAGCTGATTGCTTTTGTCACCTTCAGCTGTAGTGCAGCTAGAGGCATAAAGATAGCCCTTCTTTTCTTACAGTCTGAAACGTCACTAAATTTTAGAAATTGTATGGAGTTCTGAGGCTTGTAGAAACTTTCAACTTGTTGATAACGTTCCTTGTATAGGTGTCAGCTCCCATTTGATAGACTGGATAAAACCCAGAATTATTAACCTCAAGTCAAAGTACAGGAATACTCATATCTTTAGCAACAATTGCTAGCAGCTTGCACTACTGTTTGATGCATGCAATAGATTCAGAACAGCACACCTGCTGCTTTGCAAAATAATTTGAGATATTGTACTTCCCCATAGTGGTCCCAAAGGGGAATGCACCACAAATGGTATAGACATTTAATCATACAGCCAATTTAGTTAGCTTGCTTTCCATATTTTTCTCCCTTCTTGAGCTAAGAATTGATGAGGCCTGATTTGTTGCCAGACACTATCCCCTATCGCTGTTGGAACTTGTGATTCACAGCTGTATTTTTAAAATGAATGCTTTTATTGGATACATCCATTGCATCTCAGCGCGTTTTACTGAAATCTGGCAAGTTCAATTACACCATCAATTCTATAGATTTCTGAATCTTCATGTAGCACTGCAGACCACATTCATTTCATGAGCTCTTCAAATGTTTTGCTGACGTTATGAATTTCTGCACAAGATTCATTTCATTTACAACACAGACAGATTTTGGGATGGTTTCAGTGGTGCCAAGTCTGTGCGCACGCTCTCTCTACCTAGAGAGATCCTGTTTACATATTATTATTGCCAGCAACCTATGAAGCTGGTGGGCTACCAACTAAACAAGCATAGAAACATTAATAATTCAAACTTCAGAAGATTCAGGCACAAATCTAGTCTCACTTCAGGACACAAAATCAATGGATTACAACTCTGAGAGTTGGCCAAATCAGCAGGCATATTGCAGTTTCACATGCTGTCAAAAAGCTGAATGTGAATGCAGTACCACTGATTCAATTGCATTGACAATGATGCATCAACCCCCCCAAAAAACCCCAAACCACCATAAACAAAAAACCCAAAACATTTGGAAGGTATTACACCAAAAAGGGCAGAGCAGCAGTAACTGAGAGTATTCAAGTCAATGAAACAGGCTCAGCCTACCAAAAAATTAAATTAGGTATTGTAAACTGCATAACAATCCCCCTCCTCACATCATTAAAAGCAGTGACAGCAGAAAACCAAGCAAACTGACATTACTACATTTGCTATATATTTCAGTGACCATTTTGGGAAAAATCCACCTCGTGGAAAGACCGTTATACATTAAAAGACTTTACTACACCATACTGATAAACCAGCAAGTTTTGCTGCCTTGAATGACAGCAGCTAACTTACCAGCTCATGGACTACTCTAAACAGCAAAAGTCTGCAATTGCTGGAGACAAACCTTAGAAAAGCAGCTCTCCCCATTTCAGTGGCTTTGCCCGTGCTGCCACTTCTCATCATTACTGTCAGATTTGGGTAATCAGGGAGAGGGGCCAGCATTCAGAGTTACAGCATTATGCTGGGGAACAATACTGATAATGTAAAAGAAAATTAAATCTCTAAGAGTACCAAAAACTTGAGTTAAATTAGCAGCATTTTAGCATGCAACTTCTTAACACACACACAAATCAAGATAGATCACAACTATATAATGGAGCCATTTCTGCAGAAACAGGATTCCATCTTCATCTGTTTTGCAAAAGAAGAGTTGTGACTAGGACTGCATAACTGCTCCTTACATGAACATATATAGTCAAAAATACCTTACCCTACAACTGCCAAGTGCTTGTTTGAGTCAACTGTCAGGTGCCTTCTCAGTACTGATTTATTAACAGTAATTAGCCAGGTATTTGGAAAAAATTTTGCTAGCAACCATAGTGCAGTTTCCAAACTCATTTTGCAATGCTGGAGCACTGATGTGTTGGGTCCTGCTGCTTTTCCTATCAAACATTAATAGGGAGAGTTGTGAGGCTGGGCACATTGGAGCTCCGGCAAAACGCAACATGGTTGCTGGTAACATTGCACACACCATGTAAATGCCTGGCTTCTCTGCCTGAAATGTAATGCTGATCTTCCTAAGAACACCTGTCCATATAATAAGGTAGTAATTTATAAATCTCTCTGGAGTGCAACAAACAAAACTTCAGCTAGTACTAAAAGCAGCTTGCCCTGACAAAAAGTTTTACACTTGCTTTTTAATATGTCTAGTACAACATTGTCACACAGAAAGAATTTTGGTTTTTTTTGCCATTGAAAAAACCCAAAAATAACTGTAGCTTGTGTAACAAGGCAGAAATCACAGGGACACAGAGCAACTCCGATGTAGAAAAAGGGGACTTTTTCTCCTTTGGTCTATTGCTTAAAATTAATTAAACATGATCTAACTTTCATTGGCTTTTCAAACTGTATTTAGACATTTTGTTTCAAGGCTTTGAGTGATTAACTAAATTTTAAAAAGTATGAGATGTTACAAAAGAGGGCAGGGCAAGGGAGAGGCAGCATGAAGAAAGCAGAAGGGGAAAGATCAGGCCACATAAGGTAAGAGTTGGAAGGTGGATGATTCATGATTTCAGACAAGATCTTCCATCACCTCTATAGTCTTGTATGCAATTCTTTGAGTATACAAAGCACAGACTGAAAGGATCCCACACTTTGTGCAGCATTACAGCACTCTTACACCAGACACTGTAGGGATCACTTGACCTCATATTGCAAAACAAACTTTTTTACATTAAATTTTGTTCTGGCTGAAATCTTAATTCTAGAATAAATGCAGCAAATACTCTTTTTTGCCCATAATTTCCATGCATTTCTGGCCTCTCAGCTAGTAAAGTTAAGGAAAAGAAACAAACAAAAGACATAAAGCATCATCTGCTTCCCTAGTGTTTCATCTCCTTTGTACAAAACCATGCTATTATCAGCAAAAATGATCAGATCTACAAAATATAACCTATATTTTTGTATCTATAATAGCCAGTACTCTCCAGTACAATCATTAAGCCATTACCCCAGATGATGGGAGCGGAAACACTCTGGATAAATGAATGGCAGATGGTATATATCCCAGGATCAGCAGGGCAGATGGATCATCAGCCTGGGTTTGGCAGGGACAGCCCTGAGCCACAACTCATCAGACCTGCCGAGACAGGCAGACTCCTGCAGAGCTATTCACAATCTCAGTGTCCAACTCCCCAGCATACTGCACATAAAGGGCACAGAGCTGGACCTGTGCTGCTTGTATACACTTATGCCAAAGAAAATAAGCCCTCCCAGAGTAGTCTGGGCAAGAGGAAGAGCTTTGGACCACAGGGACACAGTTCATACAACCTCCAGCAAGTTCACACGAGCCCAAACTCTCACCTTCCCAACTGAGACGATGGATGCAGGAGTCACCATACTTTTCTCTGCCTGCTGAAACAAAGCTCCTCTTTCCCTCTCTGGGAGGCTGCACTCAGAAGGACTCACACCTACCACAGCCAGCCTCTACCAGGCTCTCCAAGACAGATCCCAGCCCAACGTTCATTACTGTTGGAGGGCACAAGGCCATACAGGCAATGTGCATACTTGGAGTAATACCCAATCTCTGCAGGCTGTTCCCAGCTGTGAAACACTACTTTCTTGTCACGGGGGCCCTCAGTTCAAAGGAAAGTGGTCCTGAACCAACCAGTTTTCCTTCTTTGCAAAGAAGCTGATAGAGATAAAAGATCTCGTATCACATCTTTTTTATTTTTCCTGTATTTATAGAAAAATGAATTTTTCAAAAGGCACTGTTAAACAGAGTTAATAAGACAAAACAGAACACAGAAGGCAAATTTAAATTCAAAGTCTTTAATGGAGTGATTTAACTAATTCAGAGGGTTACTTGAGCACCCAGATTTCCAACAGGTTTTAGAAATCTGAAATGCTTTTGTTAACCCAATTTTCATTCCATCTAGATCAATTTTAGAGAGTCACTAATGGTTTTAAATTTGAAAGAAAAACTTGCTTGACAAACTCAGACTCTCCTAAATACAGGTTTGCATCACAGTATATTCATTTAAGATAAATGCAACTCTAACACAAATGCCAGCTAAAAATAATCATTTTCATTACCAACTATATTTGCACTGGAGACTTTGAAGTGAAAGATATGACCTGAAAAATATTTCTTATGTATTGACCTTATTCCTCCTTCTGAAGCTTCAGAAAAGAAAGAAAATACTCTCTTCCTGATATTCCTCCTTTTTTTCCTTTGCTTTTTTCCCCAGTGCATGGAGGAAGGGAAAGTAAAAATCATGTTATGTCAAATAAAACAACATTTTCACAACTTGCACACTAGAAAAAGTTAAAATTGGTCATCCTCAATTGCTTTATTTCAATTCTTCCCTTGGTGTTTCCACCAGAAAAAAACCCAAAACAAACAAACGAAAAAAAAAACCCAAAAAAGAGAAAGTAGAATGCAAGATACAAGGACTTGCTAAATTTAGCTGTTTAAACCGCAAAGGTGTCCAGTAATTACAGCTCAAAAGTGAATAAGCAAACTACGTTGTTTCTTTTTAAATTTCTGGAAATTCATCCTGCACTACAAGATCTTTGATATCAAATAATACAGGGCTCTACCATAGCATGTAAAACAAATGTTCCATTATAGAGGAAGTTCTCAATATCTTCAGCTAAATAAATAGCTGCTCTGTATTACCACAATAATTAGTTTCTTAAATAAATATGTTCTAAATGCTCTGTTTCAATTTTTACATATGAATTTAAAACAAAAATTTGATACTAAAGGGAAGCTGATAATTATAAAAACATAACAAAAATCTACACCCTGAATAGATTTGAATATTACAAAGAAACATCTGACTTACCTGAAATCAGAGTAAGAACTTTACCTGTGGTGGCATTTCATACATCTGTAAAGTATAAATTACTTGGCAAGACCTAGTTCAATTGTTTACCAGCCTTTACCCTGCTATCACTTTTTATTTGTGTACAAGCTGATTTTGCTGCCAGTTGGTATGTATCTCATTTGCCATGGTTCCGAACAATGCCTCCAACCTCTTAATGGCGCCACAAGCTTCTGAGGTATGGTTCTGCCACTTGAAAATCAGTGTATCAAAACAGCATAGTAAACCATTTTTTCAGTAAGATAAAAGGCATTTGAAAGGCATTAGAACAGTCACTTGAAAATTAAATAAACATACTTTAAGTACTCCACTATTGCTCACAGCAACTTCAATTCCACCCCCTCACAACCACGTACCTGGCATTAACTACTTGAGCAAAGCAGAGGTAAGGCTCCTGTTTCATGATTTTCTCTCACACTGTAATTCTCATCTACCCCCCATTTATGAACAGCAAGTGCATTGCGGGTTTCTGAGGCTCTAGGCTTCTTGTCCAGAGTCCTTCTTTTATGTCCACCTCCCATTGCAAAAGCTAACCTCTTGCTCTAAATTCACAGGATAGCTACTGAGCAAGGGATGGGTGTTTGGTATCAGGACATGACATTTTTGAGTCCTGTATGTAAAGAGATGAGTTAATCCCCTGTTCACTGGGAGAACTGTAGCAATCTCCAGTCCATATGAAAAACAAACAAGAGTTTGGGTTTACGGTTTGCTTTTGTGGAGGGGTCTTCAGGAAAATTCATTGCTTACACATTTGTACACTTGAAAAAAAAAAGTCAGCAGGTGGGACGTTATGAACAAGTTGGGTGAAAGAACGCAAAGTTTAAATGCCAGCATTTTTTTTTATCTTACTTTCTTAAAAAAATTCAAGTGTTTCTCCTCTCATTTCTGAAAGATAAGACCCATCCCTTCCACATTCCTGAAATTTTGGATGCACAGAAATTCAGCTGTCTTCCCAATTCTACATGGAAGCCTTGCTAGAGCTGCCTCTGCTGTCAGGCAGCTGGGTAAAGTCGACTCGGTTCTGTGGGACTATGAAGTTTTGCAACTCAGAAAACACAACTTCCATGGCTAAAACAAGCAGCTTTTACGAAGAGGTATGGAATATAACAAAAACAGAAACAGCAGTCAAAAATATTTTTTAAGATTTGACATCAAAAACCTCTGCTAAGCTGCTTCATTCTGTCCATGGAATTTTCCACCCATTGTGGGCCTAAGTAGACACCAAAAATAAGATGTAATATTGCCTTTCTCTTAAAATAAGAAATGCAAATGGTGTGCCTTATGTGAGACGCTGATTCTTCTCTATCAGTAGAAAACTTCAGAGACAACAGTAAACAAATTTCACTTCACAGACTGAAACATTGAGTAATGTGCAGAACACAAAAGGAAATGATTGTTCACTCTCTCTTCCAAAACAAGAAGAGAGAGTCATATAAAATTAGCAGGAACAAAGTTATTTCCAGAATACATAGTTCTACTGTGGAAGTGTTTGTGGATGTACAGTGGTTCAAAAAGGGACTGGAAAAATCCACAGTGGGAAAATTCAAAGATGGCACCTTAGTCTCAGAAAGGTCCTAAGCCAACAGCCCTGGGTGCTCAGAGAGCGTAGCTAAGAAAAGTACTACCTGCCCTTCCTCTTCCAGCTGGTCACAACTGCCAATGTCTGCCTTGGAGAAGAAATGTTCTTTTCATCCTTCAAAACACACATTTCCAAAAAGTGGTGGGTTTTTTCCCTTTATAAAAAGCAACAACAATACATGGATCACAGCCAAACTATTACTTAATATCATTTTGATTAAAGGTCATAGGAAAACTAGATGAAAGCTAATGAAGAGCTTGCAGCTGAATCCAGGGTGCTGTACTTACTTGTAGCCTGGATTCAGGCCAGGCTCCAGGCAGACACAGTATTAGCAGATGGTCTCCTAATGTCAACAGATGATAAGCAAGCGCTGCTCTCACCCTTCCAGACCTCTCCAAACCTTTTGACACTTTTAATCAAGCAATGCTGTTGCCCACTCTGAAGGGTTCGCAGGAGTCAGGGGTGATTTGCTAGAACGGCTGTAAGTCCATCAGTGAGAAATGCCCCATATGACCATACATTAACAAGACACTTAAAAGCGTGGGCAAGGTTACCTAACAGAAGCTGAATCCAAGTGAAAAAAGAATGCAGTATCGGAGAACAGAAGAGGAAAAAAAAAAAATCACATCCATAATGCATTTTAACGACACAAACTTGTTGAGAAAAGGAGCTGCTGGACTTACTGTTGAATTTAAGCTCTCACAAAACAGTAACACTTAAAAACAATATCGACAGTGCTACTTGCACTAACTAGAAATATCCTCTTGGCAAACAACAATCTGGCCCCAGCCAATACCTCTTGGTTTCTTTTGTTCAGGTATCCAACATTTCTGGCAGGCATTTTTTCAGCCCTTTGAAAATTCCAGAAGGAACAACATATTCCTGCTCTCTACTTCAGCTTCCTGCAGAACATTGGAGTAGGCTGAAATTTTATCTTTAAGGCATTTCGTGGCCTGGTTTCTGGCTTCAAAACATCTTAGAAATGAGCTCCTCAGGCATGAAGGGCTTCAGAGTATGGAAAGCAGAAAGAATATCTATCCAGGGCACAGTTTCCTTAGAGGTCAGTCCCAAATTGGAACAAAAGACCAGCCCTGCCCTTTTCAAAAGGGCCGAAAATACATTTACTTAAAAAGACAAAAAATACGAAGCAATAAAAAACAAAACCTGACAAGACAGGAATTAGTTACGATGAAGGTGAAACAACTCAGTGATACTATTTGGCACAAAACTCACAGGAATAAGAGTATTGTGACAAAAGCAGGGAAAGAAACCATATAAAGCATCCTGTAAAAGAAAAATCTTTCACTGTCTCAGCATCCTTCTCTTTGTAGCACAGATTTTTGGCTCACATTGGAAGCATCAAGTATAAGATATTGTGAGGCTCATGGTAGCAGGCAAGGTCATAAAACAAGAAGCCAAACTTACACCATTAGAGTTATGTTCTTCAAAAGGTATGTTTCATGAGGAACTATAAATCTGCCTCAAATTTTATTTTTACCACTGACTGCTGTCTCAAGAACATACGTACAAAGTTTTTGAGGTTCAGCCCTACATATACTGAGAGAAAGAATGATCACTAATTCACACCAAAAGCTATTGTTGGGTCTTCCTTATTTTCATAAAAGCTATGAAATAATTGAGGAGATTATATTTTAGTGCTTTTTTATGTCACCTTTTATTGGCTGCTCTTGGCATTGACCAGCAATTGAGCACTAAATAACTCCTGTTTACCTGTGGATTTTCCATTTCTTTTTTCCCTGGTAACTATTGACTCCAGTCTCACTTGTGCTGACGGATAATTTGCCATTCATTAATCATGCACTTTGAGTATTCTCTGAGTTCAGCTGTCTCACAGTCATCAAGTTAAGCAGAAGATACTGATATGAACATACTGAAAAGGACAGCAAAACAGAACCAAAAATCCAGCAAAATAGTCTCTTCTGTGATATTCTCTTAAGAGGTGAAGGAAAATACCTGGGATGAGTGAAAGGATGGACACAAAACAAAGATAGCAGGGAGAGGGAGGGAAGATGTCTAGAACTGATTCTATTATCAGTGTTCAAGTGATCTGTGTCTATAGTAATAGTGGAAAATATTGATTTAAAAACAATTCCAATATTTTTTAGTAAATGGCTTGTATTTTCTTGTGATATTACAACTTCTGGGAGAAGCTTCCCAACAAACCCACAAACGTACCAAACATTACTTTCAGAAAGCATATAGACCTCAGAAAACACATCCTTGCACATCCTTGAGTCTTCCCTTGCTGGATGGATTCAGTTCAGTCATGTCCCCCAGCTCCACATTAACGGTCCCCAGCTCGGTTATGCATCCCACACAACATTCATTTTCATGCACAGTCGCACGCAGATCACTGCGTAAAGAGTTCTGCCGAGGGCACAGACAACACGCACGCTCCTGTCAGTTGGCTGAAGTTCTTAAATCTGACAAAAGGGAACTTTTGCTGACTGGACACCGAGGTCACTTTTCTGGCCAAAACATTTTATCCTTTCTCCACAGTTCTGTTCACCTGTAAACTTTCAAAGGTTCTTTACAAGTTGTATAACTTTTCCCTCCCAATAATTCTATGGCCTGCTGGCAAGATGGCGGAGAAGTTCTTTATTTCATATTAGTTGATTACAAATGTCAACATACAAGCAACACCCATTAAGAGATTTTGCTCTGCAAGTCTTTCAGAACGGCAGCCGAAACCAAGCTCCACTGACACTGTTTTACAATCAAGCCTCCTGTACTTATTCACCTTGCTACTTTTTAGTTAAGTGCTATGAAATGCCTTTTCAGCACCCTAAAGGGAAGCATAAGGCAGGGGATTCCTGCACAGATGAGCGTGCTCAGGAGGCAGCACACAGCTTCAGAGCATCCGCCCCTCAGGGCAGGACCTAATCTTACTTTGGTTCATACAACGGTGTTGCCCATCCCACCATCACATGACAAAATAAACTCACTTCTCAGTACTACCTCCCAAAATCTACCTTTACTGCAAGATTTTCTTCTTTTTGCAGTATGTATCTAATCCACACACCTCCAAACAGACTGCTCTGTGTGGGAACACAACTGCCAATGACCTGGTCATGCCTCAACAGGGATTACAAGTAGGAAGAACGTGACAACAGAAAACACAGGAGGAGAGGGGGTTTTTTTTGAAGAAGAAGGGGTGGAGAGGGCTGGGTTTATACTGCAAAGGAAGACTCAAGCTAGAATAATTCTGGTTTTATACAATACCTTTCTCCTATCCCTGCTTTTCACCGATACTGTAACAAGAAGGGAGATGAATTCCACCTTGAGATATCTGACAGCACGCTAAAAGAAAAAGATCCAGGGCACACTGGATTCAGATTCAAATGCTAGAAGTGTAATCAAAAGAAAAGATTGTTCTTGCTTCAGGCTGTGAATTAATTCCCCTTTTCTGTCACTTGAATTATTGTTGTTTTTTCAAATTGTGCACACACACAGACATTATCTAAAACTAAATAAATAAAGACTGGCTCCAAAAGCCATCCCTGCAAGATGTCTGTCAATTTCATATCAAATAATTCTGGTTACCAATGACTCAAGCAAAAAAATATGCACATTGAGGACATGAGAAAAGAATATATTGCCTTAGACTTGAAAAAAGAAACAGCTGACTATTCCACTTCAGACACCTTACCTGACCTCTGCAGAAGTCTGGCAAGATTGACCTGTCTGAAGGTCCAGTCTGGAAAGCAGAATAGTCACTGATCTTTCTTACTGGAAAGTGTAAAGTCCATTCCTGCAACTAGTTTTAAAACTAAGGCACACCTATATGCATATACACACACGTGCACACAATGCATTTTATCTGGGTAGCTTTTAAAATTGTGCCAATATCTATTAGGCTATAACAGCTTTGTCAAATGGGCCAAGTCTTGTGCCTCTTGGAAACAAACTTTTCTAAAGTTGGAAAACATTGTAATAAGCTAAAGCACATCACATCAAAAGCCTACACAGTGCTAAATTAACATAACCTGATAAGATACAATGTGACATAACATCTTCATAAACTTAAGCATGTCAGAAAATAAAATATCTATCAGCTTATTCTCAATCTAATCCATATTTAATCAGCCAAATCACTAGCCAGCAACTTTGAAAGTTTATTTAATAACACCATCACTAATTGTCTGTGGTGACCCAATTAGAACTATAGAAACAAGGTTAACAAAACACCAAGACAGAGAATGTTTAAGTCTTCAGTAGCTCTCCACAAGTGAATTAAAAGCCCGTTTTCAGGGCTTGGCATTACTGTACCATGAGCACAATGAATACTTCGGTGCTTACTCTGTGCACAAAACCTAAGCATATTTCTTTTTTAAAAATGCCATTTTTCTGCTGTGTAGAAAATGATGCAGTGTACAGAATCAGCAAAATAACAGAATTTGCTAAAATCAGAAATACAGTAGGTGATGTTTCCATGCAACAAAAGATCTGAAGCATGGCTGAACTCTCTGAACATCCAGAGCAAGGCTAGGATTTTATCATCCAAGTATGAAAAATATTGCTGCAACTGTGACTGGAATCACAGTATTGCGGTATCTTAGCAATTCTAATTTTAATCTAAACAAATGCTGGGTAGCAGAAAGGCATGAGCATAACGTTCTCCAAAATATTTAAAGAAAACAAGAAATATTTTGCCACTTGTTACTATCAATGCTTTTCAAAAGATCTTAACAACGGGGGACCTTTCTGGACTTTAGATATAATCTGTCAGACCTCTCCTCCGTGCCTTTTTTTTTTTTTTTTAAACATTTATGCTTGGTATCACCAAAAAAAAAAAATTTCTAGTCACAGACACATGGCAGGCAAGGCACTTCTCCACCTAAAACCAGATACATGCACATATAAATACATTCAGGCAAACCAAACTACTTCCTGAGCACTCGTTATGTCTTTTTTCTGAAAAACTACCTCTGTAAATTGTCAGCTGTATTGAACAGTGCTGCCATAGCCTACACAGTGAACTACAACGTATTCATCTAATTCGTCTAATTTATACAGAAGCTTGTTTAAAATTTGCTTGCAAAATGCGTAATATTATTTGGAGAGGGGAAGCTCTGGTTGGAACAAAGCAGTTAACAGCTCCTCCATTGTTATGTTGTTTTTTCCTCTAGATGAGCAGAGCTTGCCCATAAAGTCTAGTGATACCTGAAGGAGAAAACAAATCTTTTTTACATACAGAAATAATGAGACTCACTTAGCTTTAGGAGATACATCTAGGGAAATTGCCCGGGGCGGGGGGTGGGGGGGGGGCAGGACAATTTGAGATTTTGAGTGAAACAACCTGTTTTTTCAAAATTCAAAATGAAATACTGTATCAACTCTTCCTAGCCAAAAAAAGGAGAGAAAAAAAAAAAAAAAAGGTGAATATCTGACAATTATGTTTCATCATATCATTTTAAATGACTTCTCAGTGAAGAAATATTGAATAGAATTGTTCTAAGCATTACTTAAATGTTTCACCCAGAAATACTTAAGACCAAAGAATTTCAACTGAGGGGGAAGGAAGAGTCAAATCCATGACAAATCATTTTGGCTCTGACAAAAGCAGTTCTACTAGCAGAACAGCTTTGCTGACTACCTCCAGTACTGGTAAGCGGGTGGAACTGGGGGCTAAACAATGAACTAAAGTAATTTGGATTTCCATTGACCCTCCCGTTCCTATGTGCCAATTAACTTCTCAGATTATTGCAATCACTTCAATAATTTTTTCTCTCTACTGACTGCTATGATACTGGCTTTGAAAACAGCACATGTAAATAGTGCAGTGAAACCCTGTTACTTCTTGGCATTCTGGGACTGACAGGTTAGAGAACTGGACACTGGCTAAGGCCTCCCAGTTGCTGTACTTTAAGGCTGCCAGACCCAGTGGTGCAGAATTCATTGCTGCATGCCAGATCCCCCACAGTCAGCATTACTGCACAGCAGAGGTTGAGGCAAGAACCGCCATATTCCTTTCAAAACTGTGTTTATTGCTTAAAAGCTGAGCAGACGGATTACATTAAGGAAATCTCCTGTGCTTCTATTGCCTAAGATGATGGCCACTGTTGCTCTCATCTCAACCTCCTTCCCAAAACCAACAAAGACAAAAAGCAAAGTGTATGACCCCTTTTGATGCGTTCTCTCAAGTGGGATTGCCCTGGCCTTGTTTAGGAAGGCTTCACTCCCTCGATTCCTGTGACTGCAGGCAATCAAGCCTTCTGTTTTCCTCCTCCCCAAGGTCCTTGGCTAACTGTTGTATACCTTACTTAACACATCCCCGACCTCAGGCCACTTTCTTCTGTTACAGCCTTCTGAAGAAACATTTGTAAGACCTTGAACAAATACCACATTCTAGACATACTAAATCCCCCCAGTCTTCCTCATGCTGCTGCTTCTTCCCTGAGCACCAGGAAGGCTGATGACTCTATTAGCTATAATCCTTCCCTTCAGTAGCAACTGCAGCAATATCAAGCAGACATTTACCAACCCCACTCTCATTAACTCAGATCTGTCATTTAAGAACATAGTGAACACAGAGTATCTCTTGGCAGGTTTTGGTGGTGCTGAGAAAGGAATCCCTCAGTAGCTATTTTCATGTTTCACCAACTACATTCTCCCCATCGGATCTGTAGGTACCATTTGTTTAAAAAGCATCCCCTGACCTCCTACAGGTTAGCAGACCTAGGATGACCATATGTGTCTTGTGAGACTGGGTAAGAAATATTTCCAAGGTACTTAGGGGCAGATGCTGTCTCTGGAAGAAGCTGTTTTTCCATTGGAAAGTGCTAGTTTGGCTAGTCAGAAATGCTTTACAGAAGCATACCACTGACAGCTAAGCTCTCATTAGGATAGGACCTATCAAGGTGATCGTCCTTGTCACAATCACAGAAGGCCTGTCTGTAGAGTTCAATGACCAGGACTCTAACCCTGAGCACGGCTCACTCAGGAGCAGCGTAACTGCTGTCTCTGGTAAGTTCCTTGAGAAGAACTATTTGCCACTCCAAGTCATGGTCCTCTCTCTAGCCAATAAATCAGTTTTGAAATTAGGAGACAAACTAATTTTGCAGATTTTGTGAAACTTCTATGTCTTAGAACATACACACCAGTTAAAATTTGTGAGTTTAAAAAAAATAGCTAGCTAACTCTTTGTAGACCTATTAAAAACAAATAGCCTGGAAATAAGGAGACTGAGGGGAAACCTTATCGCTCTCTACAACTACCTGGAAGGAGGTTGTAGTGAGGTGGGGTCAGTCTCTTCTCCCAGGTAACAGGTGGTAGGACAAGAGGAAATGGCCTCAAATTGCACCAGGGGAGCTTTAGATTAGACATTAGGAAAAATTTCTTCACTAAAAGGGTTGTCAAGCATTGGAACAGTCTGCCCAGGGAAAGGGTTGAGTCGCCATCCCTGGAGGGATACCCCTGGAGGTATTTAAAAGACTGGGAGACACAGTGCTTAGGGACATGGTTTAGTGGTGGGATGGCAGTGTTAGGTTAACAGTTGGACTTGATGATCTTAGAGGTCTTTTCCAACCTAAAAGATTCTATGATTCTATACTTTTTGTTTTCTTAAATATGAAGCGAGCTTTTAAATAGCTTTTCTAGGTTTAATCTCCCAAATACTTTTGCAAAATGCACACTGCGATCAAGTGGGTTAATCTGTTCCATTTTGTAGGAGAATGTATTAATCAAAATCATGCATTTTTTATTTATTGGGAATTCTTGCTGTTGTCCTGGTATTCCTGGACTTTTTGGAAAAGAGATGACAGAGACTGAGCAATGCCTTTCAGAAATGTAGGCAATATACAGATTTGTAGAGATGACCGGAGAGCAACTTCTGGGAGTGAGAAAGAAGGAAATGGCTGAAAGGAATAAACAAGAAATCTGAAACTCATAATCAGGTTTGCAAGAAAACAAACCCATAAATTTGATGTGAGAAGGACTTTACAAGAGACCAATGGTGATTTTGATGAACGCAGCAACAACGCCTCCCCCCATCTCTTCCATGGCTCCTTCCCCTCTCACCTAAGGCATAGGATTTCTACCTTTTTCTCCAGATGCAGAGGTTCTCCTGGACTACGTCCTCCCTTTCCTCCAGGCAGCCACCTAACCCTACCACCGAATAACAGCCCTTATTCACGTTTCTGCATCTCTTGGGGCAGGCTGGAATGTTCCCTTTTACCTTCCCTCTAGCAAGAGTGACCACACAGTTCAGACAGATTGCTCCTGCAAAGCAAGTAGAGGGACAGCTGCAGAGGATGCACATGCACACAAATACCCACAGACACCCAGTCTCCTGACTGCCCTCCCGAGAGGACTGGCTGGGCAGGAGGCAAGAGCAGCCTCCTCAGCTGAAAGCAGCCCATCTGCCCTTTGGCACAAACCAAGCTCCCTTCAGTTTGCCAGCTCAGGCAGCTGTTTGGCAGCTAAACCCCTTGCAATGAAGTTACTAAGTAATATGAAGATGATATAAACCATTCCTTTGACATATAGAACCTGCTTGAGGTGGGGGTTTAATGAATAAAATAGAGTAGGTAAGTCTTCTAATACTGGATAAATTTTGACATTGTAAGAATTAAGTTGTAAATGAAGCATGTCTCTCTTTCTGATGCATCAAGTAATGTTAGAATAGTAAATGAAGTGGGGATTACTGGTATGCTATTCCCCTCCCTATTCCAACAGGCGAGAGCAGTATGTGATATTATCCTTTTGTTCTTTGAGACAATCTTTTGCCATACAGCCTGACAATCCTCACCCTCATCCACCCCTCTCCCCCAGCTCAAGAGCTTGCTTTTGTTCTCCAAGCATGGCAGATTTGCATACAATTTGCCAGGTACAAAGCCCACTGATACAGCAGGTGATTTTCTAATAGCAACAACATTTAAACCATACTAGCACAAACACTACTGGCCTGAGCCCAGCTTAAATCACTGTCGTCTGCAACCAGCAGCATGAAAAGGTTCTCACAACTACTCTGTGCTATCAGCTTCCCCAGCCTCTTTAAGAAACTGATTTTCAGGATTTACATTTACTAAATCCATATAAAGTATGTTGCTTTCCCATGCCTTGTCGTGTGTGACAGTTTTCTACTGTGTTCTTACAGATGACTGGTACCTTGCCGACAGCTGAGACCTTACTTGAGCAGACGATCTGGGAAGTTTATAAGGGCAGTGAGCTGCACGTTTCCCTGGTGATCCCAAGTAGATTTATACGCTTTGTCTATCAAGAGCGAACAACAAGACGCCGTTCATCACCAGAACAACAAGATGCTGTTCATCACCAGAGTTTGGCTTCTGTGATGAGCTTTCATATAAACGTGAAATGACAGACATTGCTGTTCAGTCCTTGCCAGACTCTGTGCAACGTGGATTTAAAAGGAGCAGGATTCTGGTCTCAGGTACTGCCTCCAAGCTCTCGGAAGAAGACAGTTCAAGCTCAATCGTTCAGTTTTTAAGTGATTTACATACTGGTGCAAATGGGCACAGGACACATGAAATTGCATTTTGACAGCCAAGTGTGGCTTAAGCTGCTTGCAGAGATACAGACAAAGCCAGCCAGGTGAAAGGAAAATACAGCTTGTCAACAACTTGAAGTAGCAGTGGCTGAGGACAGACGGTGTGAAATGCCTCAGTAACTAGGTAAGTTTTCTCTTGCCCTCATCTATAATTAGTCCCAGTGTGAAAGGAGGGGTGCAAGCAGTCAAGAATTTTTCATACACCACTAACGCTTTAACGAGACTATTCTATAGGCACATTTAGGAAATACTATAAGCAAAGTTGTGCAAGGATTGTCCAATGAAGGCTCTGGCCTTCAAAATTTTCAAAACAAAAGCAACAAAAAGTGTTTCAAAACTAACAAGAGATTAGATTTGCAACTACAGCCCAGGAAAAAAAAAAAACAAACCAAAAAACAAAAAACAAAACCACCAAAACTTACTCCCTTACGCAGTTCTCTAAGTTCCCCACTTTCAAAGCCTACAAGTTACAAAAGCCAAGGCACCCCTTGCCAGCTAAGCCATCGCCTCAGTCTACTTCATTTCTGTCTAGTAATTTCTGGTCTAAAATATCCAACTATGATTTCTCCTCAGCTGGTTTTCTTTTACCTTATATCTCTCAAGTAGAGAAAATAGAAAAAAAAAAAATCATATTCCTATCTACTTCCTTTCTGCCTCCCAAATAACATCACCTTGTTTTTCCTAGATAAAGATGTTTTAATATTTTTTTTTAAATAAAGCCATAAAAAAAATAGTTTCAAGGCCAGTAAAAACGAGGGTTTACTTACAAGTGTGGAAGAAGCAAGGGGGGGTGGGGGGAGAATAAACTCAGAAAATTCCAATTTATTTCAAAAGTTCTCCATTTCCTGAGGCAAAAGTTAGGTTTGAAGATTTTTTTTTTCCTTTCATATTGAAAATGACCATTTACTTTAAGAGTAAATATATCTATAGTTAGTCATTTCTGAAATAAAGAATTAAAATACTAAATGCTCTTTTCTGCATCACAAAGCCTTACTCTTAAACTGTGAAGTACACAAGAGATTGCTTTCTAACAGAATATGTGGAAATCATATGGGAATTTTTTCTATTGAAATTACCTACATAAGCAGTTATGCAACAAGCAAAAATATTTTCAGGGTCAAGCCCTGAACTAAAAAAAAAAAAATCAAATAAAAAAAATACAAAGCATCCTTTAGAGATTCATTGCAGATATAAGAAAAAGAAATTACATTATTTGGTGTTTTTTCAAGCATACTGATGTTTTTGCATCAGGTACAAGTGCTGTGGTTTAACCCAGCAGGCAGCTGAACACCACACAGCCGTTTGCTCACTCCCCACCCCCCACTGGCATGGGAGAGAGAACTGGAAGCAAGGTAAAACTTGTGGGTTGAGATAAAGACAATTTAATAGGACAGAACAGGAAGGGAAAATAATAATGATAAAAGAATATACAAAGCAAGTGACGCACAGTACAATTGCTCACCACCCGCTGACCGAAGCCCAGCCAGTTCCTGAGCAGCAGCCCCCCCAGTGCCGACCAACTCCCCCACATTTTTTTGTTCAGCTTGACATCATATGGTGTGGGATATCCCTTTGGCCACTTGGGGTCAGCTGTCCTGGCTGTGCCCCCTCCCAGGTCCCTGTGCACCCCCAGCCTTCTTGCTGGCAGGGCAGTATGAGAAGCTGAAAAGTCCCTG
Organism: Gorsachius magnificus; assembly: GCA_034008185.1. Taxonomy (NCBI): domain Eukaryota; kingdom Metazoa; phylum Chordata; class Aves; order Pelecaniformes; family Ardeidae; genus Gorsachius; species Gorsachius magnificus. The sequence goes on along the minus strand of CM067089.1, from coordinate 34,672,524 downwards.
CCTTAGTGTAAGCACTGCTTAGCAATAACTAAACCATCAGTGTGCTATCAACATTATTCTCACCCTGAATTCAAAACACAGCACTATGCCAGCTACTAGGAAGAAAATTAACTCTATCCCAGCTGAAACCAGGACAACAAGTAATAAATCATGACAACCTCCACCTACATAATCTCATTTCATTTTTGCTTTTGATGACAGAAATCCAACATCCCTGCTCATAACATGTTATACCCTTGTGATGCTGTGGGAGTTTTGAGCAGATAAGGACAAGTTGGAGAACACCCAAGGCACAGTGGAGTTGATAGCAATGCAGAGATGGATTCTGAAAGTGGAAGCTGTACTGCTTCTGGGACTAGGTTTTTGTTCGTGCTCCCTGAGCTGCCTCTGTACAAGCAATCATACCCCCACAAGTTATGGACAAAAACATAGTTTCAAAAGTACAGCTTTTACATTCACCAGTCAATCCTGTAAGGATAAAGCTAATTCCCAGCAAAAGTCTTGTCAGAGACTGAGTATATGTAGTTCTTACTTCAGTGGAGCTACATGAGATCATTGCTTGTATTTCCTCATGAAGTTAAGAGCTCTTTCTTCACCTCCACTAGATATTTTACAGGTTAAAAAAAAAAAAAAGAAAAGAAAATTCGCTCATCTTTGTAGTGAAAACTCATACATAGGTTGCATTTGAGGAATGGAAACCATTATTCTTCACAAAGGAGATAAATGGTTCCTGACCGCTACAGAAGATTTGTATGTTAATTTGTTAATTTGTGAGATTCTGGCCCAGTACAGGACTACATTTTCCATATAGACTTCCCTCACTGTTCTATATAGAACTGACTTAAGTTCTTCACTGATTTTCTTCAAGCTTTGATAAGCTAGAGCCTATATCTAGCCAGACAGCACACTGTGATCTGACCCCTACCGTTGCTGTTTTTATAAGAAATGAAAATCAGCTGATACTTGCTGAGCACTGAAGGACAAAATGGCTCCCATATGTTACATACCAACATGCACAGGCACATTTCTTAGCAGTTGTCATTAAGTAGGTTACTTCTACAGATAATTGCAAAGTACCTTTAGAAGCTGGTGGCTATGCTCACAACACCACTCCAGATCACAGGACAGGGCTCACACTGAAAGTGCAGGGAGAACAGAGCTCTCTCCTTGCCTGAAAAAAAGGCAAATTGTGAGCAGAATTCAGTCACATAACCAGCATTCCCTGAAAACGGGGACTAAGTACAGTCGTGTACACCAAAGATAAAAACAACTTGGAAGACAGCAAAAGTCAGTCATGCTGTTATCGTGGAGGGATGTAGAGGGATGGAGCTTCACTGAGGCCACAGACACACTGCAAAGACATGGCCACAATGTAAGAATTCACATTTCTTACTGTCATTTTTATTCTGTACTTACTCCTTTGCAAACAAGGAAGATTTCATGAGATAAACACTTGGCTTTCATCACTTACCCAGACTGAATTTTGGGTCATCACTCACAAGAGTTTTTTTTTACCCTTTGCATCTTACTTCACTTAGAATTTAGAAAAGCTGCTCTGTTCACAATGGCATCTACACAATTTTAAGGACATTCTGAAGTCCATTGAATTAGCACTTAAAAGCACTATTGGCTTTAACCTAGTTTTGAACCATTCCAGATAGAGCTCAATTTAACCAAATGCCAAAGCAATTTGATGAAGTGGGTCTTAGGACTCTCTAATTGTGCCTTACAGAGTGCCTAAAACAGCACATTTAGTTGCCAGCTCTCCAGACCAGCCCTGGACTTGTATTTCATATGCATCCCAGGGTTTTAGTGGAAGAATCTAGGACAGGATCTGGAGAGCTACTACTGTGGGGATGCCAACATAATCCAAATCTCAATACCTTAGATGACTGCCGCACAGCACTCACATATTTATTCTCACCTATAATCAAGAAGAAACACTAGCATTTCATCATCATTATGTAAAGAGCATAAAAGGTTAATGGTCAGATTAAGCAGAGAACAATTATACCACTGTATCTGAGATTTTTTCATTATAGGTGGTATGAGTGACAGTATTTCATAAGATGTGCAAATTATGACTCAAAACCCTGAACACCAACTTAATTTAAAGTGTCTAGATGAAAAATTTAACTGACAAGTGCCATTCATCCCAACGAAATATCTTCCACACTGTTAAGCAAATGACAAGACAGTAAAGCAAAATGGAATTTAAACAGTGTTTTCCCTTCCCATTCCAGTGAAGCACAAAATCTGAATTCCACTTCTGTTCTCTCAACGACTGCTGCTAATATACTGTTGATCAGGCACTCCAAATAAGTTTCATTAGTTTCAAGTAATACATTCATTCACACTTTTTCTTCTCGGCTGCTGTTCATTTGGTCTTCAATATACTATACAATATAAAATTGTCAGGATATTACTTAACACGCCATAGAGAGGGATGTGTTAGAAAAAGAGCTTTTCACAACTGAGTTGATTTTCATGGAAAAAAGCTGACTGCAAGCAAATTGAATAGGGAAGGGAAAATATTTCTGAAGGATTTCAAGAGGTTAAGCCTGTGTTTTACCTTTCACCATATCAGGCCAAGTCCTCAGTGGATACAAATCACTAGAGCTCTGTTTCAATCAACAAAGCCAGTTCAGAAATCGGCCTTTTTCTTTCTCTCCAAACACTGCCAATAGCCTGGGTACATGTGCTTGTTTTTTTGAGATCCCCTTCTTCAAATTCAGCCTCAAGAGAAAGCTCAGAGAATCCATTTGATTGTAGCTCAAACTTGGGGTATTTTAGTGGATTTGCATTTGCTCACACAATCCCAACCTTTAAAGCTACATGTCTGAGGGGGCAAAAAAAAAAAGGCTCCTTTTATAAAAACTCAGAAGTCAAAGGAATAAGCTCAAATTCTTGACACATAATAACATTTTCCAGACAACCTGCTTTCCAGAGAACCAAATACCCTTTTTAAATACAAACCTGAGGTACGATCCCAGGTATTTTCTACAACACAGATGATCCCCACAGAGGTTTTGCAGACACTGAAGCCAGTCACAGCTACACCCCTCTTTCGCTCACTATTGCCTGTGCCCTTGGCAGCCATTTATGCGTTATTGTCCAGAGATGCCTCGCTCCTTCAGGCGCAGGGCCTAGGGGACGAAGCCTCAGGAAGCCCCTCCTGCGCAAGGGCGCTGCTCCTCAGGCGCCGCCGCCCGCAGGCAGCCCTGGGGCCGCCCTCCCTTCCCTCACGCTGCTCACCCTGAGGCGAGGACCAGTATGGAGGCACACAGTCGTTCCCCCTCTCCTCTAAAGTACCTCCACGTTCAGCCTTTCCAAACTCTCCTTTTACACTGGGAAAAAAATCCCCTTCCCGCCATTTCTTTGTCTGCTCTTGAGGCGTTACCAGAGGCCGAGCTGCGCAAGGGACCTGGCAGCAAGGCAAATCCCACCCCAGCCCAGCCCCACCTGCCAGCAGCCACCATCTTCCCACATGGAAAAAAAGCAGCCAGCCAAGCACTCACCACCGAAAGTCTGTTGCTAAACACCTTCCTCTTTGTCTTTCACCTCAGGCAAAGTCCTGTGGGTGTGGTGACAGAGGTTAAATTGAGGCCCTGGGGAGGGCCAGCTGGCAGGGGGGGCAGGTGCTGGGGGCACCCTCACAGCCACCTGCCCGCACCAGGAAGGCTGGCAGGGCACAGCCCTGCGGACAGGCAGCTTTAGCCTCCTTAAGTGAGGTGCAAAGTGGGGTGAAATTGGCTTTTAAAGACAAAACAAGCAATTACAGAAAGAACTGAAACTGTAGCTGCCAGGGCCTCATTTTAACTTCTTGTGGGTTCAAGAAAAAAAAAAAGGGGCAGCTGCCTTGCGCGGGGAGGTGAGTCTGGATGCCTTCTGAGCTTGAAATCAGTCCCATGAGGCGGTTCCTTTTTTTTTTTTTTTTTTTGGGACCTCTCTTCTCCAGTTCAGAGTCCAAGGAAGAGTAAGGAGCAGCCAAAACGGGCAAGTTAAATTAGGGGAGGAGAGCCTCTCCTCCAGGCACATCACCACACAGAGCGGGAGCACGGCTGGTTCTGAAACTATCATTGACACTGACAGTGGAAACCAAAACCACCTCGTTTGTAACACTGAAACAGATAAAAGCATGGGCTGGCTTTTTCTTCACTCCAGCCCTCATCACCGAGTGGTCTGGGATACTTTGACCTGATACTCCCATGCAATGGCTGGTGTTTTCGGCAGCGGGAATCGCTTCTGAAGGAGGAGGGAAGTGTTTGGTTCACTCTGTGGCGAGTGGAAAGCGCTCCACCCAAGGGCAATGCGATTCGAGGCAGTCAGCTCCTGCACACCAGGCAGGTGCTGGTGATACGATGACTGAGGAATGGATGTGGCTGAGTGGCTTTAGTGACAGCTAAGGAGCTGAGGAAGATGTGAGGATGTGGAGCCCATAAACCTCATTTAAAAAGATGAGAAGCAGAATTGTTCACATCAGTTTGAATACATCTTATTTAGAAAGAGAACGGCTGGGATTTCTGTGTGCTCTTCCAGTCCTGTCAATCAAACAGCTGCCTGTGGCCAGGATGTGACTGATATACCCTGACACGAACATATCAAAATGCCAAAAAAAATTTGAAGTATAGGGGTTTTTTTTTCCCTCACTAAAACCATGACAAGACCATGTTATTTTGAAATGTCATGATCTTTTTTTTTTCCCCAAAAAGTAATATTCAGAAGAACTTTTTTTCAACTTATGAGGCAATAATTACAAAGTTGGGCAAAAGCATGAAAGCCACCATCTTTTCATCTGATTACTCCTCAAGCAAACTGTGAAAAATGTAATCCACACCCTCAATTATCTCTCAGAAAATAGCATGAAAACAAAGTAGGAAGTCTGCTGGGGTACTGAGGACCGGAGCAGTGGGATTCCTGGGGCAGAAAAGGCTCTCACGTAGGCGGAAAAACCACATGAAAACATCTAGGTTATCACTTCAAAGCCATGAGAATACTTCAGGTTTCCTAGAGGATAAATTTACCAGCACGCAACCTGAGAATCCAGATTTGTACAAGCTAATTAACAAGGTATTCTTAAACACATTAACAAGTTCAGTCTACAAAACACTCTGAAAATGAAACAGAGCTTATCAGCCATTTATACATTCAAATTTATTTCAAAGACCAAGAAATCAGGCTTCTAGGATGAATGCTCTTCCAGGGCTTTGTTTCTATAGTGGGTAGCTCAGCCTCTGACATTTACGATTGTAATTTTTATATTATTCTTATTTGAAAACTAACAAATAGTCACCCTCAAGAGAGAGGAGCAATACCAACACATCATAAACACGAGAACACACCACTACAAAAGCCCATAAATAACGATGTCGGCACATTCTCCTGAGGGCCTGGTCCTCAAATGCCTTCTCCCCTGGATTAGCACGGTTAGCTCCAGAGGACACGCATTCGCGGCTTTGCTCTCTAGCCAGGGGACTCCCTTGACTGCTCACATTGCAGGCAGCTGGTGACACCCTTGGCAATGGCAGCATCCCCCCCAAACACTTGTGGGACCCTCATCATGCCCTCCAGCCGCTTGTCCCATGTCCCACGCATCTGCTTTACTCATGGCCACCTCGTAGCACGTCAGGATGAGGCGAGGGGCTGCCGCCCACCTGCTCTGCAGCTATCCCCGCACAGGGGTGCAGACCGCCTGTGTCCTGGTTTCGGCTGGGATAGAGTTAATTTTTCTTCACAGAAGCTAGCATAGTGCTGTGCTTTGGATTTAGTGCTAGAAGAATGTTGATAACACGCTGATGTTTTTAGTTGTTGCCAAGCAGTGCTCAGACTGCTCAAGGACTTTTTGAGCTTCTCCTGCTCGGCCAGGTGCAGAACAAGCTGGGAGTACAGCACAGCTAGGACCCAAACTGTCCAAAGAGCTATTCCAGACCATAGAACGTCATGCTCGGGGGGGGGTTTGGTGGGTCGGTCGGTCGCGGGGAGAGTGATCGCTGCTCGGATACTGATCGCTGCTCGGGACGGGCTGGGCATCGGTCGGCGGGTGGTGAGCAATTGCATTGTGCATCATTCGTTTTGTATATTCTGTATATTTTGTTATCATTCTCATTATTACTATTATTATTATTTTCTCTTATTAAATTGTCTTTATCTCAGCCCTCGGCTCTAACTTTTTTTCCCCCTTCCCGATTCTCTCCCCCATCCCACTGAGGGAGGGGGGGGAGTGAGCGAGCGGCTGCGTGGTGCTGAGTTGCCAGCCGGGTTAAACCACGACAGCCTGACATCCAGCAGATGCTTTACTTCAGCCGCTCTGCTTTGCCAGGGCTTTACCAGAGGGAGCCAGCAGCAAACTGGCTTGCATTACCTTGCAAGAATGATTAGGGAGCAATCGGAATATCCCAGAATACATGCTGCCCTTCCTTACGCCAGGGAGGGCGATTAAACAGGTGGGCTGAGCACAGGCTGAGCACCCTCTGCCCGCACGCTCCCAGTTGAAGGTTACAGCCACTCTGTGCCTGATTTGACCCAGCTGTTTCATTTCATGCTCCTGCGTGGGGCAGTGAACCACTCTTTTTCTGCCTTAAAATTTGACAAATATAACCTGTACTTATGTGTTACAAAAACTGAGGAAGCTGACATGTTTCTAGCTAAGAATTTCTAACAGGCCCAAGGTAACTAAACATCCATTTGCCACTAAAATTCAGTCAGATTTAGACACTTAACTCCTTCAGGTCCATTTGAAAGTCCCAGTCCAAAACTAACAAAATGGAACAATGAACAGCAACATAAACAGTAAAAGTAAATTGAAACCAGTTCAGCCTTAACTATCATATATCTAAAGTTTGCATTAATAAAAATAAATTTTAATTAAAGTGAGCGCATGCCTTTAGTGTTGGTGTTATTCTCAGTTTCCAAAATAAAGCGCTATAGCTGTGGTTTAAAGCAAGTCTGTAAAGATAACAAACTACATTCAGACAATTTTTCCTGTCACTTGAAATGCCAGACATACTCATATTAAGTAAAAAAAAATATCTTTCAACTGTTTTTTATGTCTTGTAGAATGTTCTGCTTTGTAATTGGTCTTCTTTTATAGGCATTATTTTAAAGCACAGAGTCAAGGTACTCTGATGTTCTGAGGATCTGCTGTAGTGCACAGTGATTATATCTACTCTCTTCTACTGCAATAGTTATAAAATAAAGTTTACAGTCTCTACCCTACATCATCCTCTTCAACACCATTTGACTTAAATCATGCACAGGGTCAGAATTTAAAATTGCTGAGGGAGAAACACGGACAGAGTTCTATGATCATCTAAATTAATCTCTTTTTAAGTTGTTGCTGCCTTGCCAAAATACCTCAGCAGAAAATTTGATCCAATTATTTTCTTAATGGAGTAGGTATCAACAATACTCAGCATACCAGTCCAAACACAATTTTTCTAACCTTTGGGCTTCCACTCACTGCATAATGGCTAAAACTCTCTCTGTGCTCCTTTTTTGTTATTATTACTGTTAGCACCCACAATGTGGATTCTGGCAGAAGAAATGAACAGGCAATTTTACTAATGATGCACGAAGCAAAATAAAATAGATTGTAATTTTCTATAACTGCAATATATTTGTTTTTGGAATGCTGATTACTGTGAAAAAATATTTTTGTTTTTGTAGTGAATTCCAAATTATTTAGTCAGGCTTTCTACACAAAAGAACACATCATAAGAAATAAAATATTTCTCACTGGTTTTATATTTTAAATAGCTGTGATATATATTGTAAATTGCACAGCAGTGATGTTTGCCATCACCTGATCAAGAATGTATTTTTCACACAATATAGTCCATAAAATTATGGTTATATGCACTTTGACAAGCGGTTCAAATAGCCTAGGATAGTGGAGTATGTTTGTTACAAGAATAAAGGGGGGCTGTTGGATAATGATATTTACTCCTTATCTTTACCTAATAAGGTGAAAGGTTTTAGTGTTGACTATATTATTCTAAAAAGTCTGTTTGATATTAAAAATCTTAGGATGAGATGCTTGAGAACAAAGTGATAAAGCCTTTTGAATTCCACGTAAGAGAAATGAACATGCTGTAATAAAATAAGTAGTTTGCATAGCCACACAGAGAGAGAAAAAGAGGATTTCATGGCCTAGATTTTTGCTTTGGTTGAATATACTCAGTTCCACTGAGGTGAATGTGGCTATGCCGATACAAGTTGAGGATAATTGGCCCCTATTAAAAAGTATATAAGAAATTGTATTTAGTCTGGATGTTGTCTCTCTGAGCCTACATTCAGTCAAATGTAAGATAAGAAACAGATGATTATGTGAGCTTTAACTTTAGAAGAAATATGGCAATCAAAATTACATTAAATGGAAAAAAAATATTTATAGAAAAGAATGGGAGCTGATGTTAATCCATCATTCCTGTAAGGCTCACAGTCCGTATAACTGAAAGTTGAAAATAATTTCATGTTACTTGGCCAGGGAAGGAACATGCTATTTTCACAAAGCAGTTCCATTCAACTAGAGAACAGGGGCTGCATTCACAAAATGTCTTGGGTGTTAAAACACGGAATATTTCAAAGCTTCACTTCAAAGCATCAGGTTTTCCAGTGGAAACTGCAACTGTGAGTTGAAAAATTCCTTGCTGTAAGGTGAATAAGCCAGTAAAATTTCAGTCTCCAACAGAGTTGCACTTTTTCCATGCCTACACCCCAAGCCCTGAAAGGTACACATTTATTTCTCAGAACAGGCTAGTTAAAAAGAGTCTTATTTTTGAGTTTTCCTTTTTCTTTGCTTTCCTTAGAATGATCTTAAATTTACCTTTCTATATTTGTTTTAAAAGGTTCATTTTCTGAAGCTGTTTTCCACCCTGAGGCATCTTCTTTCAGGTATGGCTTACTGAGCTAGTGAAACTTGCCAATAACTATCAGTAAGGGGGGGGGTGTTTCTTATTAGACTGGGCAGCAGAGAAGGGTATTTACAGACTCTGCTACAGCTATTTCATTTAAAGTCTTGAATCACCTTGGGAAGACACCTATATCTTTTTATTGATGACATTCATAGCCAAAGCATCTCACTTTCTCAGATGTGAGTCTCAACTGAAGTGACCTGCCTCAAGCACACAGCGTGAATCCTCCCTGTAGCAGACATTAGGAACAAACCAAAGCACAGCACCAGTATCCGTGCAGCTATTACTATTTGCTCTCTCTATTTGATACGTGTTGGATTACGTGCTTGGTAGGTTCTCTATACCGCGCAGTGCTGCTGTTGGAACTGACTGTTGCCACAGATCAGCTGTGGTTTGTGAAAAGCATGCGTGGTTTAAAGGATGGGAGATGGCAGCTGTCGCTGTGACTGAGATGTACCAGGTTCGAGGCTGGGTGATCACTGGGCTTACTCCCTTTTACGGTAGGTGTCGTTCCCCTTTAATGCACTTACTTTGACCGACTTCTTTTATTATTCTCCTATACCAGACCTACCTCCTGATGAATGGCAGTGTTTGCTTACATAGTCCTGAAATTTTGCTGAATTTTCTCAGAGGGAAGCCTCAGTTCTCCAGCTTTCTATTTAGCACAACTCTTGTTTTCACCCCATCACAGCGCCATTTGGAAGCCCAATTCTAAATTTAACAAAGCTAAAGCTAATCAAAAATAGCTTTTAGCTAGTGAACTAGCTCTTACACTCATTCTCTAGTCAATTTTTCTCTAAAATAAAACACCTGGGGAAATCCAAAAGTTTCAGAACTAACAAAACCTTGTTTCCTACTTTACTTGGGTTTCATCGTTGATAAGCTGGTGTATAAGCTGTGTCAGAAGCTTTTCCAAGGTTTAGGTACTCATCGCCTTCCTTTCCAGTGTGGATTCTCCAGGTAACATAGTATATGTTTGCGCTACATCTTCCCCTCCACTCCCAAAGAGGAAGAGATTGTCCTCCTCCCCTGCACTGTCATTCATGCTGATGAAACCTATAGGAATCATGCTTCTACAAAACTTGATTTAAACTGGTCAAGGAGTTCAAAAATCCGTATGGGGAGAGGGTATGCCTATACACAGTGTGAAAAGATATGCTGCTTCTCCACAGAAAAAAACAGACTAACAATAAACCTGTAAAAATATCCTGAAGAAAAATTTCTTTACAGGTCCCTTTTCCTCAGGCTCCTTAGATCTTTCTGTTTCACTCTTTGGATGACCAGTTGACCTTTTTTTCCTACTCTCCTTTCTGCATCTGCTATTTTTTCCTCTCTGTCTGTTCTTCCCTCTTTTCATTTCAATTCTTTGCCTCTTTTCTCTGGATCAAAGCGGGAGGAAGGACATTTGAGCATCATTAGTTTGGGGACCTACAGGCATATACCACATTGCGACAGACATCACATAAAACCAAGCACTTCAGCTAATCCCCAGGACTGACTGCTGGCATCGGCACCCAGCAGACCAGTGCTGGAGTTTTCAAAAGAACGTTGTCCTGCTGGAGATGCTGACAACCTGTCAAGCAGAGTGCTCGCTAGCGGACACATGGCACTGAGGCAATATTGATTTTGCCGGTCCAGAGTGCCATTCTGGAAAGGTCAAGAAAGTAGTTTAGACCTTCTGTCCTGGCTTTTACCAGGCTTATTTTTTGTCTCTATCGGAAAATTAAACAAACTTCAACAAATTAGTTTCCATTTTGATAGGAGGAACACTATACTTGCTCAAAATGCCATTAAAAAATTCCCTCTTGCGAGTAATTTCAAAACTATCGTCTGTCCAAACCAGTTCTGAAATTCTTACTATCCTAATCCAAGCCTGAGGTTAATTTAGTAAATTCAGCCTCCTACGTTTGGAACACACATCCCTAACATGATCATTTTGTTTTCAGGGGGCCAGAGTTAGTAGCTTTTTATGTTTTAATTTTTCAAATCTAGTTGACTTTTTATGTCATATTCCTATAACATTCAAAACCCTACAATACTCAGATAAATCCACCTAATGAAGTCAGTGGAGTTCTGCCAGGTGCAAAACAGTGCAGAATTTGTCTCCTTGTTCTCATGATGGAGTGCTCCATCAGCAAGAGAAATTGCTGTCTAGCTTTGGCAAGAACACTTGGATGATGCTGCATATATAATATTCCCTTTAAGATGACTGCAGTTCAAGAAAGAAGGATTATAACCTTCATGAAAGATTATTTGCTTTAATTAACAAAACCACTACATAGGTAGCTACAGCATGTCCTCAAAGACAAGCTTAAAATTCAGTTCAAGTCATTTGCTGAACACAGGTTAAGTAGAGGCTTTCCTGTAATTCAAATTTGTACAATAACTTGCCACAAGAGCTTCCTTCAAAGGAGAGAATAGCACCTGAAGGGTGAGTTTCAAGAATCTGCAGAATCAAAGAACAGTTGACATTGGAAGGCACGGCAGCAGATTGGCGAATCCAGCCACGCTGCTCAGAGCAGGGTCACTTTGAGCAGGTTGCTCAGGGCCATGGCCAGTCGGGTTTTTAAATATCTTCGTTTACTAAACAGGATGAGGCTTCAGGATAAGCTCAGTGACTCATATTCTGAAGTATCATTTTAAAACTTCAAGATGTTGATGTGTCCCATAAAAGACTGCTTTCTGAAGTTTACAACTGATACTTTACATTTACATCTTAATTGAACCTCTGTGGCATCAGTTACTGATGATCTTTAGTGTAACTGTGAGCAAATAACATCTTTTATCTTCAGTATAAAAGACCAATTACATATTTTTGGAGGAGTGATTTAAATGGGTTGAGTCTGTATAGACAACATTCTGATGAAAATCTCTAGTTGTGGATTCCTATTAAGCTGTATTTGGGTAAGCCTCTGTGGATCAGTGCAATGACCAGAGTGGAGATGCAAAATTTAAAGTTACCATAAAAAGCTGGATGCATACCTTACCTTGAAATACGATTTTATTTGCCGAGATGCAGCTTGAGAATACTTTTTTTTTAGAGAGCCACAGATAAATTTAAGACTGCTTAGTTTTGCCTTCCCTACAGTACAGTGCATTCTGCATGCTTTGGTTCTATGTGTGGAGCAAAAAAATTTGTAACTAGAGCATGCAAAGCAGATCTGACATATGCCGCACTGATCTGATTTCACATTGCATAAATGCCTGACAAGTATAATAAATAAACCAGACCACATCAATTGCTTTTCTAAGTTTCCTAAAATCCATGGAACTTACTCCTGAGTGAGCCAGGGAGAAACAAATAGCGGCCAGGACTTCCCACTAGCCATTTGCAGCCTCCCAAATTGCAAACATATGTATGAGATCTAAGGAGCCTATGAATTTTGGGCTTTGTTGCATAAATAATCTTTGGAAAACTTTTTAAAAAATCTTGCAAGCACCGCGCACACTTCCCAAAAATTCATCTGGCAGAATAACAACATGAATTAACACTCAGAAGGTCTTGAAATACCTGGGAAGATTAAGAACTCAACCTTGGGAACATGACAAGTACTGCCAAGAATCAGGGGCATTTAAAATTCTCCGGTCAGAAACCCCAGGATATTAGTACACAGTGTGCACACGTACATGAACGTAGAAATTATATTTGACGCTATCATTTGTTAGCAATACACTTCACTACCTCTGTCAGCTTTACTCTCTTACACACAGTTCTTTAGGGCATGGACTCTCTTTCACTATACACAGGAGAAGCTGTCCCCCAAAACTGGGCCTTGACTGTAGAAAGGACATCTATCTGATGCTGTGATGTACACTAATTCAATACCATTAATACAGCATTTACATAGCTGAATTTATGCTCTTCATAAAGTTATCATTAAATAACATTTTTTTAAAAACATCCTCCTAAAATTTATTAGAGCGCTGATATTGCTTTATGATTAAAACTTAACATCATTTAATGCCTTGGCATTATTCATATTATTTTCCAGTCTAGCAATCCAGGAAGTCTTTCCAGTCCACCCAGACAGAGGATTTATAGCAGGCGGTGGGGAACATTAGTTTAAAATGTCTTTTAAAACATTTCAGATGTGGTTGTCCAATACAATGGGCTTTGCTCTCTTCTTTGTTTGCTGATTCTTTCTAGATTAAAAAAACTCGATCTTAGCTTTTAGACACAACAGCATGTTCCTAGAGCTCTCCCAGAATGCTTTCCTTCTACACCACTAATACTCCTTCAGACTCATAAGTCAGAATTCCTATGGCAATGCACTGGAAAAGAAGGTTCTGAACCTTTTTCCCCTCTCTGCATAAGAACAGGTATCTCCTTTAATGTCAATTTTCAGTTCAGTCTAGTGATAATTGTTGGCAGGTGGTTTTGCCATGAAATATGCTCTTCACCTTTCTGAGGTGCTTTATCTCATTTGTCTGAAGATAGTTTATTTCACCTCTCTGGACTTCACAATTCCAGTTTCTTCTTCTGCCCTAATAAATTTTATTTTTTAACATATTTTTCTATCACTGAGTGACAGGTAGGCTGAACACTCTTTCCTAAAGAAGAAATTTCAGCCTCAGGAGCACTGATATTTTGGGAGTCCAGGAGCCAGATGGTCGCTTTATCTCATTGTTGTGTTTCTTTCTGATCTGAGAAAAAAAAAAAAAACAACCACAACTTTTTCTTTTCCTTAGCTCTGAAAGTGACTTCTTAATCTATTGCCTTTTTTTATGAGAAAGGTCTTTGGTAATATTCTACTCTCAGACAGGGTCTTTCTGAGCTTTTTTTCATGTATAGGAACATTTGCCTGCTCCTTCTGCCTAGAAGGGGGTTTAGGTCTTCATGCTCCACTGGTATGGATCAGATTTACCCCACAGAAGTCAGTGGATCCATGCTACTTCACACCACCTGAGGAGCTGGCCCAAAGTCTTAAATTTATGGTTACTTTGAGCTAAAGATGCTTCTAAAATGACTCACTTAAAGCTTTCAGCACAGAAAAGCTCTTTATCCTTTTTATTTGGATTAGATGTCATCCTTCCTGTGAACAGCAATTCTAGCGAAATTTATGTCTTCTATCCCCTGCTTACTGTGTTAATTAGTAGTAAGCAGTACTGGATGTGTAAAGTATTCTTTGTCTTAGTAAATCAGGATCCCCCTAATCCTCTCCTTTCCCCAGATCCATCAGATCTCATAACTCTTCCCATGGAGAAGGTTCATGTCCAGGGCTGTGAGGAGCAATGTAAACAGGAGGGGAAAGGAGAGTGATTTTACAGAAATTCTGGTTGCTTCTGAGAAAACTTACTCTCAAAATTTTGTTGAAAATCTTGATCTGCTCCACTGTTATCCTCTGCATTAATTCCCTGAATAAACTCCTGAAAGTGAGGAATATGGAAACACTCTGAAAACCTAGTTCTAAAAATTATTATGAAATCAGAGCCATGAAATAACTCAGTTTGGAAGGGACCCAGAAGGGCTCTAGTCCAACCTTCTGCTCAAAGAAGGGTCAGCTGTGGGGTCAGACCAGGTTGCTCAGGGCTTTCTCTAATTCCACCGCGGAAACTTTTAAGGATGGGGACTGCACAACTCTCTCTGGGCAACCTGCTTCACTACAGGACTGTCCTTCTGGGAAAAGAGGTTTCCCTTTTAGCCAGGCTGAACCTTTCTTGTTCCGGTTTATGTCCATTGCCTCTTGCCCTCCCACTGTGCACCACTGTGAAGAGTCTGTCTTCTTCATACCCTCCCCCTGGGTTCCAGCAGGCTGCTGTTAGGTGCCTCCAAACCCTTCCCAACTCCCAGCACAACAAGCCCCATTTCCTTAGCCTCTCCTTACAGGGCAAATTCTCCAGTTCCCAACCACCTTGGTGGCCCTCTACTGAACTTGCTTTGGTTTATCAGCATCTTTCCTGTATTGATGGGCCCAAAACTGGACAAAGCGTCCAGATGAGGTCTCACAAGCGCCAAGCTCCTGCTTCAATCCACTGGCTCTGCCGTGGTTTGTACAGCCCAGGATGCTGTTGGCCTTCTTTACCTCCAGGGCACACTTCAGGCCATGCCCAATTTGCTATCTGCCAGGACTCCCAGGTCTCTTTCAGGAGAGCTGCTCCCCAGCCAGGCAGTCCCCAGCCTACATCATTGCTCCAGGTTCTTCCTTCCCAGCTGCAGGACTTTGCATTTGTTCTTATTCTCTTGTGTGCCCCAGTGCTTGTCATTTGCAAACTCAATGAGCTTGCACTCCATCACCTCCTCAAGGACATTGACAAAGAAGCTGAAAAGGGTAGGTTCAGTCGGTACCCCTGTGGTATGCTTGTCACAGGCCTCTGCATAGAGTACATCCCATTAGCCACTACCTTCTGAGCCTGACCATCCAATTAGTTGTCCACCCACCCAGACTGTAATGTCTTAACTTGCATAGAGCAATACTGAGGGAGAATGTTGGAAGCCTCGCTATTGTCTTTAGAAAATGATTGCATTTAGCAGTTACTGTGTTTTGAAAAATACAGCATGGAGAGAACTTTTTACGTTTTACACTTTACAAAATGTTCTTTTCACTCCAGTATTTGCAATCCTACCCTGCCTTTAGTGGGTTTGATAAACTTTAGACCTAATTATGGGATTAGACCAGCTCTTCACTGGAGTAACACCACTAACTGTCACAAAATCTCTTAAGATTTATGTCAGTGTAAGCAATATCCATGTCAAGCTCTAACCCCTTCCCAGCTAGGTGACTCAGGGTAGCAATAGTTTATCATTGCCTTTTTCCAGGCATGTTGACAGGATCATGCAATGTTTTACTCGTGGTGAAATTAAAATATTCTGATGAGATTTGGGGTTGGGTGTATGTGCATTTCTTTGAATAAAAAAGTTTTGAGCAAGCTTTTGATATGACGTGCAAATCAGAACGGATGACAGCTCTGACTCCTGAGCAGTCCTGCGGCATTTGCCATTGTTTTAGTTGCTCTGTGTCCATTTTGCCACTGTAGTCAAAAGCGATTGTTTCAATCAGCCCTTTAGAGTAAAGCCATGTCAATGCCTTGCATAAATATAATGATCCCTACAGCAATATGTAAAATGTCTCTTTTCACATCTCACAGCTTCTGTGTTGACTTCTGCAGTACTGTAATTAAGTCTAATTAAGTAGACTTTGGAGTTACACTAATGGTTATGTATAAGTACACGTCCCTCACAGCTATTTGTTCAAGGCATTCTTCATATCATTTAACTTGCTTCAATTATGCATATTATATTTTGCCTACTAATGTTTTTGCATGGTGATTTTATAAAAATAAACGTGACCTACAGGATATTCAATATTATTAACTTAAGATCTGAAGAGATTTGACATACAGCTTAGCTTCTTTCCACTACTTTAAGGACTCAACTGCTATTAAAATTACTCCCTGCACTTAAAACTTATTTCATTTGTACTTTAATTATACCAGCATAGACCCAAGATAATGAGAAAATAGATGAACTTTAAATAAACATTTCTCTGTATTTTGATATCACTAACTACAAAGTTTTAAAAACAAAAGTTTTAGAATGGTCTTTATGCACAAAGAAATTGATTATTTGAGGCCACAATTCAATGTAAGAATATTAAAGCATATTTCTTGCCTTAGTCACACAAACTGTATTTTCATAGAATCATACAAATATCTCGAGTTGGAAGGGACCCATAAGGATCATCAAGCCAAACTCCCTGCTCCTTGCAGGACTATCTGAAACTAAACCATACGACTAAGAGCATAATCCAGATGCTCCTTGAGAAAAACCTTAGATAGCTTCTTACCTCCTCCTTGGGGTGATTGCCTTTGTGTGTCAGAGATGAGGGAGTCTCTGGTGGTTTTTCAGTTTTTTGACTCTATCACAATATAAATTTGTTCTTCTGTGCTGATGCTTTTTACAGACAAAGCATTCAAATAATTAGGAAAAGCTTGCATATAACTTTTATGTTCAAAGCATTGATGCTATTGGACACCTGCTTTACCTGTTTAAGACAATAGATTTACCAAATTGCCTGTCTTTGCTCCTCAGGAACTGTGCTTATATGATGTAAAACTGTTAGATTCAAGAAATGTTATGCTGTTTAGCTAAAACCTTGAAGGTATGTTTCCTGTCTTTTTTTGCTTACTTGAAACAATACATTTTTTCCTATCAGAAAATTCACCCAGCATTCATCTTCTAGATGTAAACAAGTCGTGAAAATAAAACAAGCAATGCCCAAAACAACATGCAGACTTACATATGTAAATTCTCAATCTTCAGCCATGCTTTAGCGTTATGAGTATTTAATGCCCTTTGGGCCTGGATTCAATAAACCACCTAAACCAGTGAAAGCAACTCTGATAAATATTATCAACTTGTTACTTAGTGTAATCCTGGATTTAGGACTTTTTATTGATACAAAACACATAACCCATCTGTTGGCTGAGGGGAAGCATCTGTAACACCTCGTTACGCTCTAAACTGCCCACAGCGTTTGCAGCGAGGAAGGAGTTCTGTTATACATTCTTATGTATAAGACACAACATATGTGAACAGCATGGGATTTTTTAAAAAACCTATGGTATATCTGGAAGCAATTAGAATGTATATCATTTATGAGGGCTTGATCAAGAGATTAAGGACTACAGAGACCCAAATCAAAACCCCAAAGCTCGTCACCTATAGAGCTTCCAGAGAGGACGGGACAGAAGATGGCCTACAGACTGCTAACATGGTGGCAAATTCCCAGAGACAATAAAATGACAAAGGACTTCAGCAGGGGGCGGGGGGGAACCACACAGACCCATGTGGTGCATCTGAACCAACACCTGCTTGCGTGCAAGTAGAGCACCATAATAATTAGCATGAGAGTCAACCAAGGGAGAGACAGAAAGCTGGCCAGTGCTCTGAGGTAGATCCATCCAGACCTCCTCCAGAAGATACTCTCCCAAAAAAGACTGAAAGACTTTTAAATGCAAAAAAGCCTGACTTTGTCTGAATAAAACCTGGAATGTTTCCTTTAAAATGGAGAAAGCTCAAAGCAACTAGAAAGAACACAAAATGAAAGATTCACTCAGAGCTCCTTTGTGTGCCTTTGCTTTTAATCAACCTTTCTGAGTAGCAGCACGCTGTCACCAGACCTAGAGGTCAGACAGACAGACAGACACTGTCATCAGTCCCAAAGAGGTCTGCCTAGCCTCGCAGTGCACCTCCTGGCAATCCCGCGGTCTTTACACAGGAGATACAGGCTCTTGGCTCCCTGCTGTAACTTGCTTGCTTGCCAAACCTCGCCGGTCCACAAGCCTCTTCCCCCAACCATGCTCGGAGTGGCTCTTCACTATCTCATCATCTCCACTGCCCCAGTGAGTCCCACCTCACCCCATCTGCTTAGAAGAACACAGCATACCTTGTGAAGAAGAATACCTAGGTAAAGCAGGTACGATCTGTCACACCTGTTTGGGCTCCCCCCCACTCCCAGATCAAAGGGCTATTGCTGAGTTGAGTCATTTAACCTCCCAAAAGAGTCCCAAAAATAATGAGATTCCAGAGGGAAGAGGGGAAGGAAAGGCGGATTTCTAAAACCTAGGCTCACTGGATACAGTCTTGTTCCCTGAAGGCCTACACTCTCCACGTCCCTGAGACATGGGCTACACGGACACAGGTGTCCTGATGTTCTATCAAAGGGAAGCCAAACACTCATTAAAAGAATTCAGCCTTAAATGCCAATATACACATAGTTGAGTAGCCTACATCAGGGGAAGAAATTAAAATGAACTGAAATTAAGAAACAGATGCGTCAAGAAATTGAAACAAGCTAGTATTAAAAATGAAATAAAAGGCAGTAGAGGAGAGGGGAAAAAAAAAGGCAAGACTGCTCATAAGAAAAAGGAGAAAACATAAAGCTAACACTTCCCAGATCACCACTTAAATACTAGTAGTCTATCAAGTACACACCTGTTCTCCCCACACCCCTGCTGAGCACATGAAAAAAACAATTTAAAGAAATGGTATTGAATGTGGAAATTGCAGGCCTATCCATCACAGCTACTGGAAGAGGAGCAAAACAAACTTGGTTCTGAACAACTGTGTGACTCCTGCACGCACAGAGGCACGCACAACCCCCCCATCTTTTGCTGCTGTTGCCTGTGTATTGTGTTTCATCTGGGGAATAAAAGTGTTTAAGTGATGCTGTGGTGCCAAAGGACCCACATTTACCGTCCTTATTTTTATGTGTTCTTTTTATTATGTAAATACTAGCCACATCAGATGCCTGAGCATATGGAGAGCAATTGCAGGAGAAGCTATTGCTGGGTCAGAACCTCCCAAATCACCTACCGAAATTGCTACTCTCTGCTCCCTGCCTGAGACACAGATTTGAGCCAGACAATAGGAGGAGGATAGATGCCACATTTGCTGACAGTTAACAGAATGGCAAGTCTTAATTTTAATTTCTCCAACTACCATAAAGGGGCTCCTCCTCCAGTGAGTCAGTTCTCAGGAAATGCCAGTTATGTTGCCTTCATGGCTGGACTTGTATTACAGTCCTAGTGTAAATACTGAACCTTTTAATGTGTATTTAGGGCAGGATTCCCACTTCTGGATTCCAAGCTAACGGCAAGAAGTAATGGTTTGTAACAGACCATACAATGAGAGTCACACACAAATGGATGTTCAAAAGAGCAAAGTCACAGTTATCTAATTCCCCTTTTTGTGCAACTTATACCTGAAACTGGGAGTCTGGAGCAAAAGCTTAAAATAGAGAAAAAAAGACAGTGATGCTTTTAAGCTTGAACCTTTTACACTTGCACCACTAGACTGCACTTTCTCGGACAAGAAAACTCCGTCTTCAAGATCAACGAATCAATTTGAAGATCAAAATGTTTAAAAAAGGAAGCACAAATGAACTATATGAAAATTAATTGTGCCTGTTGGTCTTCTGGGCATCCAGGTTGCTGTATTTAGACTTCAGAGGTAAACATCTATGTTCTTAAAATATACAGAGGAATAACAGGCTTGTTATCTTCCTGTAGAATTATGAAGGACTTCTTACAGAAGCATTAAGAAACACCATTTTTGCTAAACTTCTTTGACAAATACTTGAATGCACAACTCTGGATGACAGTTACATAACCTCCCCGGGCTTATGTATGGCCGACGGTTTTCAAAGGATGCAAATAAGTAAGCTTTTCAGATTAATTCAATCCTATGTGTCAATCATCTAAGACATGATTTATACCTTAAGGGGAACAAACACTAAAAACTGCCACCCTTGGTGTGTTCTACTTCATTTTGTTCGTTTAGTGCCTTTGCTGTTGGTGCCTTACAGACGTTATTGTTCATTTTGGTGTTTTTAAAGCATTCTTTTTAATAAATGGCATGTGACTGCCCTGCAGTGAACAGGAGTAAGAAGCTGTCCATTTGAGAGGCTTGCTTAGAGACTGCTCTTTCTCTGTGCTGTGATGGTATGCGAGATATACGCAGCCACAAGAAAGCTACAGACAAAAATAAAACTACCCTCCTTAGTGATGGAACAACTCCCTCCATGCCACTATTACAGTTGGGTTTGTTGTGTTACTGTGAAGCTCCATTGCACGAGGTGCTGTGCAAACTCAGAACAAAAGTTTGTTCCTGCTCCAGAGCCTATACGGGGTAAACCATGAAATTAGCTTCACATCACAGATCCTGGAAGAGCAGAGGAAATAAATGAGCAGATGTGGGAGAAAATTGAAAAGCCTGCCTTGCTACTCAGTATTAGCTGCACGCCAGGCAAAGTCCACGTTTTCTAATGTAAAACCCAGGTCAGAGGCTGATGGTACAGAAATCTTGCTCCAGCCTTCTGTGGGTGACCAAGGGATCTTATCCAGGCAGCACGGCAGGCTACAATCAATGGGAAAGCTGAATTAAGCTGCCCTTGTGCAGCTCTAACAACTGAGAAATCCCAAATACATGCATGTGCCTATCTTTTTTCTGCTAACACGGAGTTGATAGGATAGATTCGATCCTTCTCATCCCTGTGTAGTTTATAATACTAATGACAGTATTGCTGGAATTGACCTCAGGAGACCATCTCGGATATCCTCCTGCCAAAATGTAGCATCAGCTACTCTTGAAGCAATTTCTGATGATCTGTCCTACTGATTCAGTGAAGACACTAGCAGCAACTCCATAACAACCCCAAAATCCTGTCATCTGTTCTAGCATTTAATCACTCCAGTCATTAGCAAGTTTTCCTGGCTTCTAATCCCATATCTCATCTGCTAAGCCTATTATGTTTTATCCCACAGTAGTAGAGATGGAGAAGATTCACTTCCTCTTTGCAACTATCATCTCGTAGGTAGCTGTAAAATAATTTCACGTCTCCCCTCCATTTTCTCCTTCTCTAGCTAAAGCTCCGCTCTTTAGCTCTGTCCTCAGAGGTCATGTTTTTGATACCCTTAATCATTCTTGCTGCTGTCTTCTAGGATCTCTGAAAAACAGTCCACATCTTTCTTAACATACATGCCCACAAGCTGGACACTGTGCTCTGGTTGAGGCCTCGGCCGTGTGAAGTAAAGGAGGAGGCTGCCTTACCTTGTTTTGCAGACTCTCGTCTTGCTTATACGTCTTCACTGGGATGATTGCCTTTTTCTTGACAACATGAAGTTGTTGACTCACATTCAGTTTGTGAGCCATTAACGTTTTCAGATCATTGCAATAATGATTAGCTGTGCAATTAATTATTCCTATGTAAGTTCTGAAACTTGTTTGCGTGTATCCTGTTACAGCACATCCCATCTTTTTCACCTGTTTTGAGAGTTCTCAGTTTTTCTTCACACGCTTCCTTCCATTCCTCCCTTCTGTTTCATACTTCATGTCATATCCCTGTGTAGGGAGTGATGACATTTATCCTTTTAGTGTTAGCACTCAAATCCATTATTAAAGGTCTTTAATTCACACTTATCAGAGAGAGCCTAGTGTCTACGAAGGGCATCACAGCACAGCCAGTAATGCTCCATCCCTGCTTCTCCCCGCAGGCTTTGCTAACGATACCTATTCTGGAGCAGCAGCAGCGGTAGCGAAGTTGTCCTATCAAACATAATAGGAATGCTACAGACAGTGATCTACAATGCCTTTAACAATGTGAGAAGGAATTTACAATACAAATTGGGGTAGAGACTTCAGTGTCTCTAAAGCAGTAATTTGTAATTCTGAAGAGATCCGAAGGGTGAGGTCTCAACAGAAATGCATTAAAAACTCAGCACCTTGTCTTTGGCAGGAAAGTCAGTGATAGACAGGCCTGACTAGAGGTTACAGAAGTAGAATAGGCACAAAAGGGTCCTGCAGACTGGCCTGACTCCCTTGATATTCAATTATTGTAGGGATTTCAGTGTCTTTCTAAGTGGATCTTTTTAATATGAGAAAACAGTTTAATACCAGAAATATTAGCACATTTACTGCTGCTCTTTATGGTGTAATAGTCGCTTTGTGACTTATGAAAATGAGCCTTACAGGAGTTCTACAGAGCTGGGAAGCTGAAAAGGTCAAGCTGCATTGCTCTGAACTTACCCCTTTAACGCTTTGCTGTTGAAATACTGTGCCTTTCAGTAAGGACCTAGTCCTGTATAAAACCTACAAAGCTAAGAACACTTGATCATTCCTTTAGGATTAATTAATTTCCCAGAAACCAACTAATGCATTTTAGAAATAGCTGCAGGCAAATGTTAATAAGAGATTAATCTTTCATGCCTTTGAGAACTTTTTAGACAAAATGAAGATGGGTTCAATTTTCCCTTGAGTTCCAAATGTGAATGAGATCAACTAGTTTACATACTCACTTTTGTGATAAGTGAGACGTCTATCAAAATGGAAACAACTTTTGCCCAGAGCAAAAAGATAATACCTTATTGTTAGGCCATTTAACACCAGTAGCAAGATAAAGTTTCATTAACAAAGCTTATAATAATTGTCTCTTCAGGTGGGACTTTCAGAGAACACTCAGACCTGCTTCTCAGTCTGAGACCTGCTTTGGTCTCAAAAGCTTAAGAGGAAAATCCTTTGCAAGCAAAACAGGCAACTTTCAATTCATTTATGGCAACGAGAGAGTCCTGCTTTCATTAAATTAAGTAACGAAACACTTCATTTCCATGGATGGAGAGGGGCCACTTCTTAGAAGGCTGACAGCTTGTGCACAGGGTGAAAAGCAGAAGTGATAATGGTAACCCCAGCTCTGATAAGCTCTGGCCTCCAGTAATTCACCAGTTCTCACCAGCTCAGGTGCCAGTGAGCCGCCAGCCCCTGTGGGGTGCAGCCCTGCTGACGGTGCATCGCCAGCCCAGGCGCGGGGCTTCGCCTGTACCACTCACAGCCCTTCAGCCCCAGAGACACCAGCTCACCACCTCCCATGAGATCGCAGGCCAGAGTCTCTCTCCACATAATTCAAGACCAGCCTCCTGTACCAAAATACTGTTCTTTCCCATCAAGAAAGAATATTCTACCCTAACTTGCAAAGTATAGTTATGTTGTCAAATACAAAAGGTTTGTAAGATGACATACTGTAAAACCTTTCATACACAAAGAGTTCCTCTTTTCACAACACTGGGGCGCTGAACCCCCTTCTAGCAGTTCTTGCACCATCACTAAATCAATAATGCCTTGGCATTACCTGAAACTTCAGTGCATGTCACTCAGTGACTGAACGTACAAGATGGTGATAAATTTGTCAAGCAAAATGGCTGCCTTTGCGTTACAGCTATTTTACACATCTGTGTATATGAGACTATACATTATGAACAGCAGCATTGCACCGTAAGGTTTAGCAATCATATTTCACATTACTCTTGTCTCTTTATAAGGTTCAGCCCACTGCAGAAAAATAAACATTTGTATTCACTCTCCCTCCAGAAATAAGATCTCACAGACATCACACGATGCAGGCGTTTAAGATGCTGACATACCGCGTCAAAGAAGGTTAAAAAGATGTATCCATCAGAAGCAATAAACACAACTTCCTTGATTAGTGCAAGGCTGTGAATGCAACTCACATGCTACCGCTCGTTGTCAGTAGTTTCTGTTCTGTGATTAATTGTTTACATGGTGTTCAGTGTTAAGCACTAGACAACACATTATTCTTAGTGTTATGACAATATTCCTTATTGACATCTTTTAGCTGTCTACACTTCTTGCAGCAGACTTGGCAAACATTTCTTGAATATATAATGTTTGCTCACTCCTTCCGAGTACAATGTTAAAAATTTAGTTGGGTGAGATTTTCAGATCCCATTTTTGTAGCAAACTTGCTAGTCTTCTTGCAGTCCTCTACATTATTAATTTCAAATTAATTTTACCCTCTGGCTGTACATATTTAATGGAACTCCCTGTACAAATACCTCAAGCAAAATGCTGTATTTACAATACTTTCAAGGCGCATTTATTTAAATAGACAAAAATCAAAGGAACGCTATTGAAATCTATGCATCTGTCACTGAAATTTTGGAACATCTTTAAAAAAGAAAAGAAAAAAAAAAAGAGTGAAATGTACATATTATACTCCTGTGATACAGTTCCAGTTTCAGTGAATGCAGCCAGTTAGATTTGCTGCTTATCTAAAGCAGGATTGACTCGTCTGTCTGAAACATCATAACAAAACAAATACTTTTCCATTTATCTTCTGAGCATTTTTCCAGTGTGCAATATCCAAGCACAATAGAGCTAATACCCCATGCAAAGCAAAATCCTTATTGGCCTTTCTTATGCCTCTCAGTTCTTTTCCCCTATCGTACTCAGACCACTTTACATCAGAGAGTGGAGGAAAACCAGGCTATCTGGGCAGCTGTTTGCACATTCAGTGGACACGCCACTGGCTCGCAGACTTCCTTGAGATAAATGGTGATTATCCTTTTCTTCAAAGAAAAATAAGGCAGCCCAAGAAACTGTCGTCTTGTCATTTACTCTGAAATAACACAGTGAATGTGCAGGGTGCAAATATTAAAAATTGGGGTCCATGCAAGTACCTGGTGTAAACAGAAATGAGATATACTTTAATAAATTACAGCCAAGGAACGGGCTTCCAGTCCTTTTTTCATAAAAGCTGGCAATTTTTTCAGGTTATCTATTTGACAGGAGAAAAGTATCTGCCCTCTGCTAACATGCTACTTACATCAATCAGGTGTTCAGATGTAATGGCAAAGAAGGGGAAGAGCCAAACAGGCATGCCTGAGGGCTCTTCCTAATGGTATGTGCTAAAATGCAGACACAAAGTAAAAAGTAGCCAAGACAGAAGCTATCTGGGACTGACTCACCCTCCACACCAAGAAGCAGGCCCAAATCTTCACTGTGATAGCAGGATGCCACTGAAGCATAGCTACCAACTGGGCGACAGGAAAACAGTCAGAGGACTGACCATGCCAATAAAAACACAACGTTTTTTGGCTTCAGAGACATGTAATACAGCAGTGCGGTCACCCTGGGGTCTACATGGACCCTGTCAAATGAAGAGCAAAAGAATGCTGGCACCGCCCATCCCCGTTATCACTGGTACAAACCAGGCCCGTGGTCTTACAAAGGAAAGAAAGGGTGTGTATTTGGAAAAAGAACAGAGACTCATCTGAGATGGAACAAAATAATGGAGTTAGGAGGAGGCATAGGCATCGTGCACATGGTGTCTCAGAACATCCAGCCCCCTCAGAGATACCAGCAATGAGATAGCACACTGAGAACAGCTGCCCTCTGACAGGGTAATGCTAATCAGACAACCGTCTAGTTAAATATTTAAAGGGAAAAAAGTGAGGAAAATATATACTTAATGGTAGTTGTCTAACAGAGGATGATAAGGTTCCTATCTCTTGATTAACTGGATAATGTATATTTTTCATTTTATGCAAGGAAAAGTTTGCACCTTTCAGCACAAGGAGCTACAGAGTGCTGCTGAAGTCCATCTGCAGAGCAATGGACTCTCGTATGGCATGAGCTGCTTAGGCTGAAGGGATTCTCCTCTAAGTCCCTAACGCTTGGGTGAAGGAAAAGAACTTGGAACTTGTCAGTTTTCAGAGGTAGCTAAAAGGCTACCTCTAAAGGTAATGCTGAATTCCAAGAAAGGACACAGAAGGAATTTGTGAGCGACTATGGTGAAAGGGAAATAGTAAATCTGTGATACAGCTTTGTCTTTCCTCTGTCTTCCATGTAAGTACTCACTGGACCCAGTTAGGCTCAGTATATCCTGGTACATCTCCCAGGGAACCTCTTTTGCATGAGGAAGCGTTTCTATGAAAAAAAAAGATATCAGTAACAATCTTACCATAAAGAATACAGATTACAGGCTAAAAGTGAGTTAAAAAGAAATAAGGGTGTCACTGTATGCAAGTAGCCTTGCTCGGTAAAGAGAAATAAAAACAGTGATCGGAGCAATTTTATTTTGGGGAAGGCACTGAAAAATTCCACTGGTTACAAAACATGCAAGATAATTTCCCAAATTCTGTCACTTAATGCATGAGGAAATTGGCTGCAATATTTCTTCTTGACATTATAACTCTGCTGATAAATAATATACTAACATACCCAATTTCATAACACTAAATAAGATGAGAAAGATTCCACATTCAGAAAACTCATTTATAGAAATCAAAAGATGTAGTTCCCAGTCAATTTTCTGTTCAGGAACAATTGTTCCCCAGCTCACAGGAAGTTCATGTTCCCAAAGTCAGGAGACAGCAGAGAAAACTTGTAGGTCTTGTTCACACAAATCAACAAGTTCTGAGCTCTATCCTGCTGTTCCCAGGTAGGTAAACTAAATAATAACTGTGTTATCCACAGGATCTAGAGATTCTCTTCACAAGTCTGATGCCCACATGATTTCTGAATTTCTGCCACTCTCTGTGAAATGTATAAAAATTAGAGAAGAACAGCTTGGAGAACAGAAGTACAAAGCATGTGCTAAGCATTTATATTTATGCAATATTTCAAGAAGTTGTTTTCCACCTTAAACCAGGATTAGCATTCAGGGCAAAGAAAGTGAGACGGGCTTGGAAACCTGACCAGCTTTTTCTCCAGCCTTCTAACTAGAAGACTGTTAGGGAGTCTGAGACCACAGCCATATGGACTGTAATAAGTCTGTTCAGTGTCATCTTCCTACATTATCCTGAAATACATGCAGGTTTTTATAGCAAATTATTACCTGAATATTGCCAGTTAAATAACATACATGCTGCATAAGCAAGAGAAAAATCAGCATCCTTTATATATTATTTTGATCCTCTTTTGAATATTGCAAGGTTCAATACCTAAGTATAACTCCGTGGCTACTATTCTTTTCTGACAGTGAGATATGAAAGGGTATATTTTCCTACATACAGATGCAGATTTCAAAGGCAGTGAATTTCATGCTTTTCTTTGCCAGAAAATTGTTGTGATCTGAATACATTTTAAGAAAAATTACCATGCTAGCAAGTGATTAAGAAAGAAAACAGCATGTATTGGCAGCACGCAAATGAAAAGCAAATAATAAAGATGGGTAGAAAAGCAGCTCGAAGAAGAATTCTAATCACCTTCTAAATTAAATAATTAAAAAAAAGTAAATGCCTGGGAAAAAAAAATGGTGACATGTAGTCTGTTCTGGCCTCCCACCCCCACCCACAGCATAATTCAATTTACTGCCTCGAAGTTACTCCTGACTTACCAAGGTGCAAAGAAGATCAGAACGAATCTCTGAGCATCTGCCTCAGGGTGAACTCTCAGCCGCTGAAAGATTAAGAACAGGAGTCGCTGCAATCCTCTATGTCCTCTGCAGCACAGCATTGACTAAAGCAGTCATGAACCTATCATAACATATGAGTTAGGATGGCTTATGGTTGCTTTGCATTGCCGGAGCTTTAGAAAGGAACCACAGTGTATACTGGTCAGTATGTCCCTAAATGCAACGTGAAAAGGGGCAAAGACCAAAGCAGCGTAACACAACAGTCCCCCCTGAATTTTTAAGGAGGGGGAAAGGAAAAAAAAAAAAAAAGGAGGGAAAGAAAAGTGAGAGAAATTGTGTCCATAGAAGCTTGGGGCATAAGTTAGAGCAAGAAGGTAACTGGTAGATCCTAATGAAACAATCTTCTGGTCTGTGGTCTTTCTTAGGCCACCTGCCCTTCCAGGCAAACTCTCATCACAAGCAGAATCTGAGTTACAAGAAACCTCTTTTTCCAGAGGCTGTGTCACTGCTCCAGGTCCTCCTGGGTCCCGGAGACACTGGGTGCTGCAGGAACTAACTTAAGATCCTGGACTGCATCATTTGGAGTGTATCCAGCTGATCAAGGGAAGCGGTTATTCCCCCTGTTTGAGACCTGTGAGACCACAGCTGCAGTCCTCCATCCAGTTTGGGCACCCAAGTACAAGACAGATGGATCTTGCTTTGATCAGATGGTTGGACCAGATGATGTCACTTCCAACACAAATTATTCTACGACTTTAACAGCTCTATTTTCCTGGGTGGCTTACTGTATCCTCAGACTGACTGTACACGCTTGAAAGCTGCTAATATCTTTTACCATTTCATCATTACAATCCCATTCTTCATTTTCCTATAAAAAGGGCAGTAGCTACAGCTACATCTCACTGGCTCCTCTTCTTTCTCTTCCTGCTTTTCTCACTGACCTTACAGCCACCATTCCACCCCTGTCTGGCAGAACAATCTCTAGCAGGTCACGTGTACGTTTGTGTCAAACAGGGAAGGTTTTGGACCAAAAAGCTGACATCATGCAGACAAACAAAACATTCTCCAAGTCACAAACACTTCCCTGCTCCCATTCTTCTTCCCGGTAGAATGTAAAATAGTCAATCTGAGCCATATTTCTTCTAAACCCTTTTTACAAGGAATAGTTTAAATGGGACAACGCACTTATTTTTTTAAGACAGCTTTTTGTAAAACTTAGTGGTAATTTTTAGAGAGAGTTGGAACATTTTTTCGAAGACAATTTTTTGCTCAGATGTACCAGTGCCTACAAGAATTTGTTGTACTGCATGTACAAGATAGTGACTACTATCAGGAGAGAAGTGATCTGAGAGGCAGGAGGTGCAGATTGGAGTCCCTGCTCCATCAGGCTATACTACAGAGCAAAGATCAGCCTCAAGAGCTGAGGAACCAGTCTGCCTGCCAGATGGTAAAATTCACCCTGGAGTCCAGTTTGGAACAGAACATACATGTGTACCTGGGGTTTATGTATGCACACAGACACTTGGGAGTGTGCACGCTCACACACATGTAATTGTGAAGGACACACAGAGAAACTTGTTACACAGCCAGCAATTCCACTCTGTTTCAATATTATACCTCTCAGCAACACTGCCACTCAGTATGTATCCCAACTGGAATGTTAATACCATGGAGTTTGGTCTAGTTTATAATCAGTGCAGCATAATCAAATTTATCATGATTGCAAAAAGAGAGAAAGAGGCCCTTATCAAGGTGATTTCACTGGAATCTGCATCTGTAACTACAAAACTTGTGCCACTTTGCTGTGTTGTCATCTTCCAAAAACACTTATTCTAGACATGTTATCAGAATATCAGTCAATCATCACCTCTACTCCCTCTCACAATTTCCAGAACTAATGCATTTTCTTATGCTTGTTTCAGCAATGAAGGAAAACAGCAATAGCTCCAATGGCTTGTTAAGAAGGAAAACTTTTTTAAACTTATTGGTCACTAAATCACATCAGATTCCAGAACACAAAGTGCTAGGTGAAGTACTTGTCTAACCACCCTGAGACATATTGATCTATATATAACACAAGCCGATACGCAAGGTGTGCATGACACAGGTTCACTGGATCAGTACTGAGACACATAGGAAGAGAGGGAGCCTTTGGGGCTCTGTGTGCTGCCCCTGCACCCCCTGCCTTTGCATATGAGGAGAAAAGGGCGGTGAGGGTGTTCGTCTGTCTGGGGAAAGCACGGCTGAGCCCCAGCTGGAAGGGACTGACCTGGATTTCATCACTGTTTTGTCCTGGAACCCAAACAACTCAGCACTTGTAGATACACAAGAACAACAGGACACCTTTGAGAAGCCAACTCATAGGCTGAGAATTAAACATGATCTGAAGTAAGCTGAGGACGAAAGGTGTAGAATTTCTTTAGCAGCTGGAAATTCATTTATTAAAGCAAATGTTTGAGGGTGGCTAGCAGAAGCTATTATGGCATGACCACTGACACCAGTGGGAGAGCTGTGGCAGTTTGGAGCTGGTGAGCAGGTTCAGCGTTTGGATGGGATAAGCGGAGAGTGGAGGCGAGTCACCTTTCCTATGGAGCGGCTGGGGGACAGTGCACGAAGAGATCCCAGTGGAGTTTACTTCACCATGATCTGGGTTTTTTCACCTTCATTTAGATGTAATTTTTGTCCTTTACAAGCACAACAATAAGTATGACACCTACACTTCTTGCTCCTTAACGCTCCCAATGCAAGACACCAGCTGGGTATTCCTGGCTGAAGGGCTCAGACTTTGAAGGGAAAAACCTGAGAGGCTGTCCCAGGATTACATTTCCACAGCTCGCTCACAGCCCCCTGCATCGACAGAAACTCCTCCAGGTACATATGAAATTCCAATCACACACTGCCAAACACATCCAGCTCAGAAAGAACATTTCCCTCTGCAAATGCTGTGCCTCCTTTTGTCACAAGTGACCCAAAAAAATAATCTAGAGGGAAAATATCCAAATATCCTTTTTTTTCAGTTTATTTTTTCTTGGCATTCAACTATTTGTTCCCTGTTGATTGAATACTTCCCTAAAGGAGGTTTGCTTAAGCAGTTACTTAACAGCTTTCCTAATTCAAGAAATAGAGAGTGTGTGTAAATATCACACAGCACAAAAAAAGCCACATGGTCCCTAGATCAATTCTCCTCTCTTTTACTGGTAGGAACTGGAATTTCCATTCTACAGGAGAGTTCTCATTATGAAAAATATTTTTAATACTAAAGATGTAAACATAAAATGTTGTCCTGAATGGAAATAATACATTAACAATCTTCATCGCTATGCAGGGAGGGCAGGCAAGGAAGGACCCAGAAAGCAAATCAGTCAGGCTGGGATCTGCCTACTTACCTTCAGACTGCAGTAGCTTAAAATACCCCCAGAACACTGGAAAGCTGCTAATGGAGGTCCCAGACAGGCTGCTTACCTTCCAGGCTGCTGTCTGGCAAGAACCTAGTTAGGCAAACCAGCTTTTTAGCTATGCTGAATCAAAAGTGTCAGGAGGATTCACAAAGTTCAATTTAGTCGAATCACCGTTTTCCAATCCGGATGGAAGGTTTCCATTCAGGGCTTCTTAACTGCTTGGAATAGTTAGTTTGGAGCTCATGGAGCACCAGTCCACACTGGGATCATCTGTAAAAATCTTTTGGAAACAAGTGGCTCTTCTTTTTCTTACTACAATGTAATTTCTGAGAATCCATTTTCATTATATCAGGCCAGATACATATAACAGGAAGCATGAGCTGCTCTAAACTTGACTTTTTAAATGACTTTTTACTCAATTTTTTTTCCCAATATTCAAGCAATGAGCTTATTTAAATGGAGTAGCTTATTACACTGCCTAGGACAGAAATAACATTAAGATGATATAAAGGTGAAATGTAAGATGATAATCCACCCTAAGTAAGCTACTGTGAGTCATTTAAACTACGTGATGTTTTACTTTTTTAATTAATTCAAAAAATATTACTTTTACAGCACTAAGTTTTCATTGCAAGGAAAAACTATGGTACACTAAAACAGGATTGCGTTTGATAATCGAGCTAGGGCTAAAATCTGCAGTCCTCAGTGAGACAAAACCACTCAGCTTTTACACCCAAGAAGCAATGTCTCCCTGTGGAAACAAGCACACTGATTTGGACTGAAACTAGTTTTTAAACTATGTACTGTAAATAGCATGTGAAAAAAAGCTTAAATAATCAGGAGGACCCCCGGATTAAAAGAAATTCTTTCTAGCTGCTTATCAAAATAACGTTCTTGGGAATAATTGGCAACTGAGGAAAAAGAATATTTTAATAGGCCTATTTCCCTCACCCACAGAACATATTCCTATTTCCTCCTCATATGAGAGTGACAATTTCATAGCACTTTCAAAGCAAAGAGACAGGGTATAGTTTTCACTTTCCTCGTAACAAATATTGATGTTGGCACCAGAGAGTCATGGGCTCAGAAAGGAAGATGTTGCTTGGAAGATGCAACTTTTAAAACACTTCATTCATTTTCCCCTTCTGGAGTTGCAGCTGAAACTTAAATTCCCAGTTTCATTCTCCATAGACAAGAACAAGTACCTTCCCGGAAAATGGATAGACTTGTCACAGCATCTATTTAAAAATGATAAAGCAAGAAAGATCTAGGTTGTTCCTCTAAGGATTTGGCCATGACACAAGTCAAGTGTGAACCCAGACCTCTTGGCCTCCAGTCGGGTGGAGTCCAAGAGTCAAAGAATTGAGACCCAAATGAGGAGGTTGCTTTTCTCCAGTGGATTCACAGGCCTCAAAGGTGTTCTGATGCTGACTTTTTAAAAAAAATGCCTTAAAAAGCAGGATGTGAAAACAATGGCTGAAAGGCACTGTGGGTATTTTCTGAGGCTTCGTGCTCGCAGACTCTCGTCCTCCTGGGGGACTTCAACCACCCTGACATCTGCTGGAAAACCAACACGGCAAACTGTAGGCAATCCAGCAGGTTTCTCGAATGCATTGAGGACAACTTCTTAAGCCAAGTAATAGACACCCCTACCCGAGGGGATGCGATACTGGACCTGGTGGTCACCAATGTAAGCGAGCTCATCAGAAATGTCAAGA
This sequence comes from Gorsachius magnificus, assembly GCA_034008185.1. Taxonomy (NCBI): domain Eukaryota; kingdom Metazoa; phylum Chordata; class Aves; order Pelecaniformes; family Ardeidae; genus Gorsachius; species Gorsachius magnificus. The sequence goes on along the minus strand of CM067089.1, from coordinate 34,639,849 downwards.
TCGGAGGCAGCCTGGGCTGTAGTGATCATGCGCTGGTAGAGCTCACGCTCCAGAGGGAAATGGGAAGAACAAAGAGTATAGTCAGGACCCTGAATTTTAGAAAAGCAAAATTCCAGCTCCTCAAGGAGATAGTCAGAAGGACTCCCTGGGGAACGCTCCTCAGAGACAGGGGAACAGGACAGAGCTGGCAGATCTTTAAGGAAGTGATCCACAGAGCGCAAGAGCTCTCGATCCCCAGGTGTAAGAAATCGGGCAAAGAAGGGAAGAGACCGGCATGGCTGAGACGAGAGATGCTGGTCAAACTAAGGAGGAAGAGGGAACTGCACAGGCAGTGGAAGCAGGGACAGGCATCCTGGGAAGAGTATAGGGACGTGGTCCAGTTGTGTAGGAATGGGGTCAGGAAGGCCAAGGCTCAGCTGGAGCTAAACTTGGCTAGGGATGCAAAGAATAACAAGAAGGGTTTCTACAGGTATATCGGCCGGAAAAGGATGGTTAAAGAAAGCGTACCCCCGCTGATGAGCGAGACTGGCAAGCTGGTAACAGCAGATGAGGAGAAGGCTGAGGTACTCAACAACTTTTTTTGCCTCAGTCTTCACTGGGAACCTCTCTCCCCACCCCACCCGAGTTGATGGATGGCATGAGGGGGACCAGGAGGGCAAAACCCCTCCCACTGTAGGAGAAGATCAGGTTTGTGACCACCTGAGGAACCTGAGTGCACATAAGTCCATGGGACCTGATGAGATGCATCCCAGAGTCCTGAGGGAATTGGCTGATGTAGTCGCCAAGCCACTCTCCATGATATTTGAAAAGTCATGGCAGTCAGGTGAAGTCCCTGGTGACTGGAAGAAGGGAAACATTGTGCCCATTTTCAAAAAGGGTAGAAAGGAAGACCCTGGGAACTACCGACCTGTCAGCCTCACCTCTGTGCCTGGGAAGATCATGGAACAGATCCTCCTAGAAGCTATGCTAAGGCACATGGAGGCCAGGGAGATAAGTCGAGATAGCCAGCATGGCTTCACCAAGGGCAAGTCCTGCCTGACGAACCTAGTGACGTTCTATGATGGTGTGACAATAACAGTGGACAAAGGAAAACCAATGGATGTCATCTATCTGGACTTCTGCAAAGCCTTTGACACGGTCCCCCACAACATCCTTCTCTCTAAATTGGAGAGCTATGGATTTGATGGGTGGACTGTTCGGTGGATAAGGAACTGGCTGGATGGTTGCATCCAGAGGGTAGTGGTCAATGGCTCGATGTCCGGATGGAGACCGGTGACGAGTGGTGTCCCTCAGGGGTCCGTACTGGGACCGGTGCTGTTTAATATATTCATCAATGACTTAGACAGCGAGATCGAATGCACCCTCAGCAAGTTTGCGGATGACACCAAGCTGAGAGGTGTGGTTGACACACCAGAAGGACGGGATGTCATCCAGAGAGACCTGGACAGGCTGGAGAGGTGGGCCTGTGTGAACCTCATGAGGTTCAACAAGGCCAAGTGCAAGGTCCTGCACCTGGGTCGGGGTAAGCCCCAGTATCAGTACAGGCTCGGGGAAGAAAGGATCGAGAGCAGCCCTGCCGAGAGGGACTTGGGCGTGCTGGTGGATGAAAAGCTGGACATGTGCCAGCAAAGTGCGCTGGCGGCCCAGAAGGCCAACCGTACCCTGGGCTGCATCAGGAGCAGCGTGGCCAGCAGGTCGAGGGAGGTGATTCTGCCCCTCTACTCTGCTCTGGTGAGACCTCACCTGGAGTACTGCGTCCAGCTCTGGAGCCCTCAGCACAAGCAGGACATGGGACTGTTGGAGCGGGTCCAGAGGAGGGCTACTAAAATGATCCGAGGGCTGGAGCACCTCTCTTATGAGGACAGGCTGAGAGAGTTGGGGTTGTTCAGCCTGGAGAAGAGAAGGCTGCGGGGAGACCTGATTACGGCCTTTCAGTACCTAAAGGGGGCCTATAGGAAAGATGGGGAAAATCTTTTTAGTAGGGCCAGCTGTGACAGGACAAGGGGTAATGGTTTTAAACTAAACCAGGGTAGATTTAGACTGGATATAAGGAGGAAATTCTTTACAATGAGGGTGGTGAAACACTGGAACGGGTTGCCCAGAGAGGTGGTGGAGGCCCCATCCCTGGGAACATTCAAGGCCAGGTTGGACGGGGCTCTGAGCAACCTGATCTAGTTAGCAGTGTCCCTGCTCACTGCAGGGGGGTTAGACTAGATGACCTCTAGGGGTCCCTTCCAACCCAAAACATTCTATGATTCTATCTCTGGTCACACATTTCTGTGCCTGATAGAGGGAGCCACAGGCACCTACATGCATTCATCACTATGAACTCCCATACTGGAAGAGACCAGTTGTCCATATGGATCAGTAGTCTAGAAACACCTGGTCTTAGCCACTTGACACAAAGGTAAAAGAAAGAAAGTGGGTGAGAGCTCTCCCTGTAAGAAGAACTAGCTTATTCTATGTAGTACAAATCTCTACGTACTGCTCAAACCACTGAGCAGAAGCTAAAAAGATAGGAGGGATAACTTCTGTATTAAGTTTTACCATCGCAACGTTTGCCTTACTGTCTACAAATAACCTTTTGGCATATTTATTCTTCCCCGATTATGTAGTCTCAACATCCAAAGGGAACATTTATCTCAATTTTTAACAGCCAAATCAGCCACACATTGTTATCTCTAGATAACAGGTCTGAGCTGCATCCCCTGTTTGGTTGTGACGCTTGGACTGAAGGGATGGTGGTAATGAAATGAATTAGTGTTATTTTTATGTGAACGACACAACTTGATTAGCTAATAGGTAGCATTCATTGTCCATTAATTTGTCCATGGATATTCTAATGTCCCTAGTTCAGCACTATGATCTGGCAAGTGTATGACTGATACCATCTCACAAAGAGCTGTTTTGAGCTTTTTTGAAAGCAAAACATTGCCCAACAAGTTGTCTGCTGATTCTGGACACCAGTTACAAAATTTGAAAGAGGAGAAGAAGCATGGTTGTTAGCTCAAAGGCCATTTTAGGAGTGTTTCCTGCTTTTTCCACCCCCTCAATCATTTTATCTGCGTGAGTTTATTCTTTAAGCCTAAGCATTCTGGCCTCAGCATAGCAAAGGACTTAACTGTACGTATGTAATTCACTACACATTAAACATTATTTTCTCATCCAGAGTTATATCTTCCTCATGTTCACTTTTATTATCATTAAATCAGTTATTTTCTTAATAGACGATTAACAGTCCAATGGAAATAAAAGTTCAAATTCATCTGTAGTCAGGGGTTGACAGTAATTAGGAGTTCTGCTTTGAAAACCGGTGGGATTTAATTTAGCCCTTAAGGGCTGTTTCCATTACATCTGTTTCACATATCACAAAATAAACTAACCTTATGCAGAACTGTAAAATCTCATACACACAGCAAAAAATGAATCCTGGGGAGCTTTCTAAAATATAGCCCAGAAAATCCTTTGAAGTATAAAAATTACTAGAATAACTTTGTCTTATAAATAAATTTATTGTTAGAAAGCAAGATATTGGAAAAAAAAATCTATTTGGCAGAATTTAAATGTAAATTTGAATTCCACCATATACTTTCATACTACTAATGTATATTCATTCTTACCTCTGTTTCTAGATTCATAGATGAGGTAGACATAGCAAATTAAAGAAAAAAAATCTTCTACTAGAATTTTCAAAATTCAGTTATCATCTCCCGAATTTCAGAATATATGAAGAGAGTTGTCCTCATTTCCTGGACAAAGCCTCCAGAACACACATATATAAATAACATAAATTACATGTCTTGAACATCACATTTTTTTATTCAGGTATCCCAAAATCAGCCTTAAGAGCAGCACCTCTTGCAAACAATTTTTTATCAGTCATCAGTTAATCTAACATTAAGGAAAAATAGAGGGGAAGTCAATTTTTTCCTCTGAAATTTCAAAATGGTGTTAATCAGGTAATCCATAAACAGGAAAAATGGTTAAAAAAATTATTTCTTTGAGGTGTCAAATCCCTTCAACTCATATTCATTGTGAAGAACACTGGCAACATGATCAAGAATTCACTTTCTTAAGCATTTTTTTATTAGTTTGGAAAATAAATTATTAAAAGAAAACAAACTCTTTTCCCTGGGGGTGAGATGGTAGTAGGGGAAACCTGTTAAAAATCAAGCTCTGCATGGAAATAAAGACCGGATGCAACAAGCAGCTCGTTCCCAGTGAACAGGCTGCTCGTCCTTCCCCATGATACTTGCTCAATCTGATCTCTAAGATGTGCTGTAGGTACCTGGTCTAAGAAATATCAAAACCCAAACCAGGATGGTTACCATTACCTTTAGACTGACAAATAATAACACTCCTTACCCTCCACTAGGAGATTTACTAGGGCAAATACTGAGAGAAAACTGAGACTTCTCACATTAGTCCTCTCAACTAACCTAGGTAAAACATCCTGAGCAGAGTATAAAGCAAGCACTGCAAATGGATTGATTTGGATATAAAAATATTCAACACCTGAAGCTGTACCAGGAAGAAGTTACACCTTTCTGCATTTCCATTTCCAACACCCATCTGTTCCCCTATAGCAGATCACTCTATATGCAGAATATGCAAGACACCAAGCACAGGAACAGTGAAAGTCAGTGGTTTATTTGGACCAAAATGGACTAATTCACGTTGCAGCAACTTTCTTTTGCACTCACATATGCCAGAAAGCACCTTTCCATAATGAACATTTCATTCAAAAGAGTGAGCACAAATAACTATGAATGCACAAATGATCTGGGGTCATAACTACTGTAATAATAAACATCAGGCGATATTTTCCAGGATTATACCATGACTTTGACTTTTTGGCTAAATAGTTTCTTCACCATCTGTTTTAAAATGATCCTCACAGGTGGCTGGCTTACTGACAGACACCTCTTGCATTTTGTAATAGGTGTTATACTTTAAAAGCTGTTATCTTAATTACTTACTTTTTTTTTAAAGTAAGTGTGAGTACTTATCCACAGAAAAGGAGGCTGATAATCTTCATCAGCCATCCTAGCAATGGTTTCATAACAAAAAGTAAAAATAGGCTATAGGTAATGTTTGGCATCAGTATTACCCTAGATGCAAGAGAAACTTTCAACATCCTTGTAATTTGTGATGCACTGAGACCTAGGTGTACAAACTGGCAGGGCTCAGATAGGGTTTTTGTTTATAACAACCTGCTAAGTAAAGTCCACACAGCGATGGGAAGATGCAATCCATGAACTTTTTTGTGGCTCCTTGTGAGATGAATTGGGTTTTTTGAGCGCTCATTAATGATGGCAGGGAGTATTTTAGATTGAGCATGCACATGGGACACTCACACCTGAGTTTTTCTAAACTTGGGAGATTATGGGAAAAAAAAAAATTTAAAAAATGGAAGAAAAGCATCTCTCGTTTGGCTACATCGCCTGGCTAAATATGCAAGTTTCTTGCTAGCAAAATCTGCTTTGTGTTAGTGAAGAGAGGTGCAATCTCTTATGATACGAAACGTGTTAGCATCCCTGCTTTGGGAGTAGGAGGTGCAGGGTCAGGGGCACTGTAATGACCGCAGGTGACTCATGCAGTTGTTGACGACTGTTGTATAAAGCAGTGAGAAGCAATACAGCAGTCCAACCTTCAGAGTCTTTCAGCTCAGGCTGTTACCAAAATCTTCATCATCAAACCCATTTTAGGTATTTCTCTTGTGGAAGAATCTATTTATGACACTAAATATTACTCTCGTTTACATTATACTAAGAAACAAGATTTCAGTAAAGAATCTATTTTCCCTCCTGCCTGCCAGCAGGGGTAGACCAGCACAGCCCGGTATTTTTTAAGGTGGGCATGGAACACCAGGATGCCTGCCCCAGTCATCCAAAGGCAAGTCAGCAGCTCCTGGGTCTGGCCACATCCAGGTACAACATCCACCCACCTGGCCCATCCCCTTCACAGATGGATTTAGAGCTGGGAAAGAGGCCCCTGAGGAACAAGCAGTAGGTCAGATGTGCTCCAGCCGACTGGCCATTCCCCTAATCACACCTAGCAGGACTAGCAGCTTTCTCTGCACATGATTTACTGTTGCTTGAAAAGTGAAGGATGCAACAAAACACAGAGCCACAGAGCCAGAAGGAAAAAATTCATCTAAGTGTGTGAAAAGTAACACAGCAAGGCCTTCGCTGTCTGAGCTGCTGTCCAAATACAGAATTAAATTATGGATCTTGGACACCAAAGAGCTTGCTATGGCTCTGAGGTGGTACAAATAGCCATCGACAATTTGTGCAGGATGTACTGCATGCTTAGATGGAAGAGGCACAAGACAGAGTACTGATACAAGGGATTCTGCAAGCACAGAAGGTAGAAAAAGAAAGGGGAGCGCAGGGGAGAAGTGAGAGGAAAAAAACTAGGAAATCCTTTCTAACCAATCAGAATTTTTAAGTATTCAGGTTTTTCCAAAGTTGCAAAATGGCATGCCTGATAGACATCAGGAAGCGTTATTCTGGATGGGATTGCATCTGGTAATTGCAATGACAATTGAAGGTACAAGCCAGATCCCACAAATCCTGATGAACATCCCACAAGGTTACAAGGACCATGCTTTCCTACTTTGGAGGAAACACCACTCCCCCACCCCCAAACAACAAAACCCACAAAACCACCCCCAAACTCCCCATTTTCCTCCTTCTTTAACGTTCCGGGAAACCTTTGTAAAAGATTAGGAAAAACAGTGGCCAATTTATATGCACAATTCGAGCAAAAGAAGACATCCACATTGATCCCATGGAACATTTCAGTCAAAATGTTCAGTGGCAGCTACTAAAAAAATACCTTCTACCACAACTACGCTAGGTTCAGGGCAGCTCTGAGAAGCACTCAGCTTGTCTCTCACCAGAGAAAAACAAATAATGATTCTGTGTGGCTCTGATAGCCTACGATATACTAAATGCAGAAAATAACAGAGTACATCCCAGAAGTCTGCAGATGAAAGAAATACATTTGCTTATCTCTGTCACCTTGACAGGACATTTCTCTCCCCCGCATATTTTGCAGTATTTTATCTAGTCTTTTTAAAATTCCTGAAGATTGGTACTTCCATGCCATTCAAACAGTTTCCTCAGCATATTTCATTGGCAGAGATTTCTTGGTGATGGTCAGCTTAAATGTACACTTTTCTCCATCTCAGCCATTTTGTGCCGCAGCTCATGGCAGAAAAACATTTATTTCAGCCCTCTGCCACTGACATCGGGGATGTTTGTATTGGTGCAGGGGATGGATTTTGGGACCCTGAAGATCTGTGTAGCCATGTGGCAAGTACCCACCTTTCAAGAGGGAACTGCTTTTCAACAGAGGGTGCAGCATCCTGAGGGAACCTCTCACTCCTCATAGCCATCCAGTGACTTCTTGCTACTGAGAGCAACGTGCTAAGGAAACTTGGGGAGATAAACCTGGCAAAGCTTCCTCCTTTGCATACTAAATGGCTGCTTTTTTTTTTTCTTTAAAACAGTAGCATAGGCTTTAGCCTCACATAATTGCTTCTCTCTATAAATTACTCACAATATGACTCTGCACTGCGCTGCAGAGCCCTGATGAACACAGTCCTATGAAGATGACAAGACAGCAGTTCCTACATTTAGCATAGAAGCAGAATAAAGAGAACCACAACATGCACAATCTGAAAATGGCAGCAGCTGCTTTCTTATACCTAATGCTGGCTCTTTTTAAACTCAATGAATCATAAATTCATTTTGATTTTTTTCTAAGTTTTTTGTTGTTTGAAAATTAAGCATCAATAAAAAGTGTACAAGATTGCTAGTTTATGCATAACCCCGTGAAGAGCTTCGAAAGATATTAAATCCTACCCTGCAAGCACTAAATTACATGATTCCTGCTACCGGTTTCATCCAATTCAAGGACAAGCAGCATGATTTTACTTGAGTAGCTGTCCCCACCTGGCCTGAACTCTAAACACATAGTTAGATTCACTCTAGTTCTGTGATGAAATTAGGCATATTAGCTTAACAAATTAACCCTGTACTTAGCATTTTGCTTCCTGAAGCCTTACTGGGTTTAAAAGCCCTGGACAAGACTGCCAGAGCAAAACAACAGAAAACTACCTTCTACTCTAGCTAAAACCCATATGTCACTGATAGGAATGGAAGCAGTTCAAAACCAACCACCTTTCTAAGCAGGCAGTCTTATTAGCCCACATAATTTGAGCCGGTGCTCACTTGATCCTATGTCCACTCAGTGTATTTTGCTGAAACAGGCTTTTTGTGGCAGGTGTTTACACTATCAGCTCCACTTTCATCCTGTTGCCTCCTACTAGCTAGGAGCTGGCCTGGCGTAGCCTTCACAGTCAGGCTGTTTCTCAGGACTAAATGCCACCTCACATATATATAAATATATATATACACACACACAGACTGTCTCACAAAGCCTCAATGCTGAAGTAAGTAAGTAGACAAAGTCAATATGTAAGAATCCTGCTGTATTAGTATTGAGTTTCTCTGATGTATTTCTGTTTGGAATTCAAGTCAAGAGAGGAGCACCGATCCACGCTTTTCTTACAGTTCTGCTAAATTGCTGCCATGCATTACACCACTAAACCTGCTGAACTCTCAAGTGCAGTTGCATTTAACAACTGCAGAAAATTCACACATTAATAAGAATGCTTGCCATGACCTGGTGTCCTCTGCAGATGTGAGGAATCTGTCTGACATTCTTCACTGCCTTTAAAAGCCCATCACTATTTATTCTTTACTTTCCTGCACAAGCCCCTTTTTTTAACCTCTTGACAACTACACAGATGATTACTTTGCACATCCAAGTGACAGTCAAAAACTAGATACCACCACTTACTCATTTCAAATACCACTTGCATGTTTTACTTAGCCAGATGTAACAGCCTTTCTAGCTCTCAAGTGAAGGTAGTAGGAGAGGACTCCAGTAATGAGGGATTTAGTATGGTCCTGATGCAAAGCACAACATACCAAGGAAGCGGCTGGTAGTAATGAAATATGGTGCAGAAACCCCTGAGTTAGTGTGACATGAGCCTGGAAGCTCATACAGCTGAGTGCAGCAGCAGCAGCTCAGCCTGACAGCGTACAAGCACAACAGTACAAGCCTGAATCTATTCTGGTTCCCCATTTCTCCACCTGCAGTAGGTAACTATAAGAGTCGGGGAGTTCAGGAGGTGAGCCTTGGCCAGAGCGAAGCCAATTGCTGTGCAAGCTGCCCGGTGGTTCGAGCGGTGACACCTACACTAGCTTCCCTTCAGCACAGCACTTCTCCACTCAGGGACTTGCAGCATTTGTCACTCATAGCCAGGGCAGCTTCTGGAGCTTCAGGTTAGCAAAGCAGAGACAAGCTGGTTTCTACTACACCCCATGAATGAAACAAAGATGATTTGTACATGCGCATTTGACTAGAGTTCAAAAGAGGAGTAAGAGATGCCTCTTATTATTTGCTAGGTGGAAAGCTGTGACTCTCTATTACCTTAATATGCCTGACACACGTTTCACTTCTCTGACCCCCAAGGTACACAGAAATTGCATACAAGAACAGAAAAAAAGTCAAAGCAAATGCACATCATGATGACTTGATGTTGCCTTTTGCCCAAAGCAATTTGATATAATTAGCCATCTCACAAGTAAAACCTTTATATTTTATTCTTTTACCCATTTAAAATAAAAACTGTACATTGGCATGGATAGCTTGTCATTTTAATACACTTTGATGTTTGCAAGCTTTGAAATATCATGTTCAAATTTGTATGCAAATTTGTGTTTCCAATTACATACTCATTAGTTCTTCTGGAACTTCATCTTAATATTCGCAAAATGTTTATAGCTTCCTCTGTTGTTTTCCTGAATTGCTTTAGAATGAAACCCGGTATAGAAAAAACAAATGAAGAAATCCATTAACACTCAGTAACTTTCTTAAACATCACATTTAATTTCTAAGGATGTTATAATCTGTCACTTCAAAAAGTTCAAATATCTGTGCACACCCCATCTGATAGGATATTAAAAATCATAGGCAAATGGTTTTGCATCTATAGCACTGTCAGCCTCCAGAAATGCCCTCCCCCATTACCTACTCACTTGTAAAGCCTGTTGCCTTTATCATGGTCTTTAATGAATGTTTTGGTGCACATGAAATACTGGTTCGCGTCCTTAGATGAAGCGAAATTGGGATTACTGCCTAGACTTCAGCAGAACAAAGCATATTTACAGCAATTAGGAATCTGGTTAATTTTTTGCTTGGTTATCCACCTCCACTGAAAACATGAATAACATTTTAAACTCTCGAGTGAAGTAACAGCCAGGCTGTTAAAAAAAAAAATACACAAATCCCCATTGCCAGAAGGATCAACTTTTGTATGAAACCTGGAGCTCATTAGTCCATAAAATGCATAACTTGTAGAATGAGAGGCGAGACAGGCTGGGAGGGACCCCGTTAGGTCATGTGGTACCTGGCACCACACTGCCCAGCAGTGATGGTATGGAAATGCACCCAGACATGCTTGCCTAACCTGTTCCCACAGATGTCCCTTCCCGGAGACTTTACAATTCCCCCAAGCTATCTGTCACTATCAGGTTTTTCCTTAATGTCTACTTTATAAACATTATTTCACTACATGATATGTCAGAGCCTGAAAGTATTAAACATAACGAAGGAAATCCCCAACTGATAACGTGGCAGTGTCCTCTTTAAGAGGAAACAATTTGGAAGGCAGCCACTAGAAATAATATGTACAATTAAGACTGAAACTGTATTGTATCTGTACATGGAGGAGAAACTGTGCAAAACGAGCCAGAGGCACGGCTTTCCCTGGTTTTGCATTCAAAGTGAATACAGTCCCACTGGGCTCTATATAAATGCTGACTTTGCCTTTCATCCTCTCTCCCAATTTTGGCTAAAAAACTTACCGTCAATAAAAGAGCAAAGAAATGACAAAGATAGATGCCATCAAACTCCATCAAAAGAAAAGTTGGTCAGGTTTCATACCTATCACACGTTTTTGATGTCAGCAAAGAATATTACAAGCGAACGTAGGTTCGTACGTCACTATTCACGCTAGCAGGCTTGAACACATAACAAGCTTTTTAGCACTAATAAATCTACAACAATATGTTAAGGGTTTTTTAATGACTTTAAATTAACACTGATCTTCTTAATTAAACTTTTTTCATTAAGAAGTAAATCTGTGCATGAACCAGATCAATTTATTCTAGCATGCCACCAGCATACCAGAGGGATATTACAGAAACACTAGCAATGCAGATCTGCATCTTGCTCCAACAGAGCTAGTTCTCTTCCTACAGGCAGACAACAGCAATTGCAGTTCAGAGAGTGGGAGTAGCTTGGTACAATCTGTAGCTTTATCTCACAGCCTGACATTTGAAACGTGTGAGGCTCAGCATAAACCAAGGAGTTAATTCTGCAGGTTTTTAAAAATAAGATATTGGAAATTTCTCCCTTGCTCTGAAAGCACTATTTTAAGGCAGGTAATTATCTAGAAGAGGGGGAACACCCTGACAGTCCATGGGACTACTCTCTGAAATCATAAACAGAAATATTTACCAGTGGTAACTTTAAAACAAACGACAAAAACCAATCTGAAAGTCTTCCTGGATTCTTCTTCAACTTTTTAAGCATTTTGGGTATGGTGAAAGCAACTACACACATGAACTATCAGCAATTTCAACATAAAGTAGAGGGAATAGAAATGTTTTTGACAATTAGAAACTACTACCAAAACTCATTATTTCAGAGGTAGATATTTGTGTGTAATAAAGTAAGAGATTTTCTTTTACTGCCTTTCTTCCTAGCTGGTGAAGAGCATGAAGATACAGTAACTCTAACTGCACGCAATAGCCATAAATTAGACACGGGCATGGGCACCGCAAGGGTACCTTGCTTCAGGGTCATTTGCAGTTTGCTTATGTCAAAAAGGAACCAAACAGCAACCATGAATTCCCAGTGGGCCCACGCCATGCCAGCACCAGAGCTCCTGCCCACGTGGACCACTCCATGACCTGGCTTCAGCGAGCAGGCTGCCCGTTGGCAGGTCTGCAACACACCTGGAGCACGGGCAGAAGGGCCCACGAATACAGGAGCCAGGAAAGCCACCGGGCCCAGCAGAGCGGGGCTGAGAACTCCAGGGTTATTTCTTCCCTGCCCTGTATCACTTTAGGGCTGGGACAGGAGGCAGCTTGCAGGGCTACATCCCAGTACTTCTGCCTAGAGTTAGCTCTCAGGGGAGCAGTCAGTTTGGACCAGCAGTGGAAGCACTGAATTCACTGTGAATACAGACAAATGCCTGCACAACAAAAATATTATTGGAGCTGGTTAAAAGATGCCCACTTCTCCTGGTCCAGACCAGAGGCTAGGAGATGAGAGGACACACGACGTTGCCCAGTCCATATTCCTGGATTCTTTCATTTGTTTCAGCCAGAATTTCTCACCAACTAAAGCTCATTCTTAAATGGGGAGATGTCTATAACTTGTCACACCAAAGATGTTTTCATGTCTGAATGCACAATCTGAAGAACTTTGATATATGAATATCCATGCCACCCTTCCACCACAGTTATAAAGTAAATTTTTTTTTTTAAAGACATATGCTTGTTACTAATGATAGTCTGCTCGCTTTACTGGAAATAGAAGCAAAATGATTTCACAGATTACAGTTTGTGCCAACAGTATTTTATATTGCAACTTCCTCAAAAATTGGCCTTGGAAATGAAAGGGTGGTTTAACAAATAGGCAGAACATGCTGGAGTTTGAAGTGCTCCCGCACATCCTGGGCACCTGTGAGCAAGCAATTTTGGACAGGGTCCTCTAAGGCTTTCTGTCCTGTTTTTGAAAATCCAGCCAAGTTCTCACCTGCAACTTTATGTACAATATTATATTCAAGATAAATGAAAGGAAACCTCAATATCAAACAAAATTCATAAGCTATTCACCAGTGAATTCACCAGCTCATCTAAAAGACAGGGATCTTGCAGAAAAGAAGGAACATTTGAGTGTGTTTGACTATATTAACAGAGGATACAGAGAGACACCCAAGGAGCAGAGAGGCAGCCAATACTAAGTGAAGTCAGAAGGCAGGGAAGACCCTTGAACAGATTTTAATTTTTTAAAAAAGACTTTTGGATAAATGTCAATAAACGCCACTGATAAAGAATTGGGGGAGGGGGCTGTGTTCTGTAATAATTATGGCATTAATTGTTCAACTATGCAGCAAGCAGCAAATGCTAAATATGAATTATAGTTCATTGGTCGTCCCCAGCAATTTTGGTAAATCCCCAAATCTCAGAATTGTGTGAAGGTGCGTTATCACTCCTTCCCAAAAGAAGACAATTAACAAATAATTTATTTTTAGCAGAGGCAGAGAATGTTACATCTATCTACCATCTCGGGGGCAAATCTGACAGGTCATCAAGTTCTTTAAAGAACAGCTATCCCATGAATTATGAATAACCTGTCCATGGTTATCAAGCAGTGGGAGCAATACACCTCAAGAAACTAGGTTAGAGCTATCTTGGCTAGTAGTGTAATCATGAGAGCAACAGGACTACTCACAGGCAAAACAGCCATTCCTGTCATGGTACGCTCCCTGTGATCACCACGAATGTCAGCAGGGATTCTGTATGAGAGGAAGCAACTGAGTAGGCAGGTTATTCTAGAAAAGCAGGACTTTAGAATAACTGCTGTGGCACTATTCTTATTATAAAAGCACAAGTTCTGTGGGGTGGTGCCTACAGTAAGGATTTTTCTGATTATATTCAGGTCACAGAATCATTGAGGCTGGAAGAGACGTCTGGAAGTCATCGAGTTTGACACCACCACCCCACTGAAAGCAAAGTGACCTACAGCAGATTGTTCAGGCCTATGTCCGCTTGGATTTCTAATATATCCAAGACTGGAGACTCCACAGCATCTGTGAGCAACCTGTTACAATGTTTGACCACCCTCACAGTAAGATATTTTTTTATGTTTAAATGGATTTTCCTGTGTTTCAGTTTGTGCCCATTGCCTCTTACCCTGTCACTGGGCACCACTGAGAACAGTCTGACTCCATCTTCTTTTCACCCTCCCATCAGGTATTTGTACACATTGATAAGATCCACCTGAGCCTTCTCCTCTCCCAACTGAACAATCCCAGCTCTCACAGCCCCTCCTCATGTGATCAATGCTCCAGTCTCTTAATCATCTTTGTGCCCCTTTGCTGGACTCCTTCCAGTATACCGCTGAGTCTCTTGTACTGGGGAGCCTAGCACAGGAGCAGCACTCCAGATTTACTCTCACCAAGGCTGAGTAGAGGGGAAGGATCACCTCCCTCAACCTGCTGGATACCATCTTCCTAATGCAGCCCAGGAGGCTGTGGGACTTCTTTGCCGCAAGGGCCCATTCCTAGCTCATGGTCAGCTTGGTGTCCACCACGACCACACAGGTCCTTTTCTGCAAAGCCATTTCCCAGCCATTTGAACCACAGCTTGTACTGGGGCTTGGGGTTATTCCTCCCCAGATGAGGGCCTGGCTTTTCCCTTTGTTGAACTTCAGGAGGTTTGTGTCAGTCCATTTCTCCAACGAACCCACGTCCCTCTGAACAGCAGCACAGCTTGTGAATCAGACACTCTTCCCAGTTATTGCCTGCAAACTTGCTGAGGGTGCAGTCCATCCCAACATCTATGTTAATAATAAAGATGTTAAAAAATATTGGCACCAACATCAACCCTTGGGATACACCACTCATGACTGGCCTCCACATGGACTTTGTGCCACTGATTACGAATGATCACATTTACACATTACTTCTTCACAGATTACCAATGTGTTATAACCGCATGGGGTGTGTCAGTTAAAACGGCACTCCATTCTACACGGACAGATAACTGAGGCACAAAACACCAATGTAGCACTTGCGATGGGGATGGCACGTTAGAAGTCACTGGCATCTCTCAGGCCAGAAAGAAACAGAGGAAATAAATTACCACTTCAAAGCAGCAGCCAACGGGGATTAGAACTGTGGCTGCCGACAGGGCATAGAAACTTCTTTGTGATAGATTTGAGCTCACATAATCCAGCATTGTCTGGTTTTCTTATCTTTAAGTTACTTGTTAGCTTTATGTTTACTCTGCTAAATAAAGCCAAGAAAAGTTCATCTATCCATTATTGATTAATGCAGGGAAAATCTAAAGTGTTATTCTTACAGTAGTATCTAACATGTACATGGTTTAGAGAAGAATAGTTTGACAGTGCAGCATATATATTTCTTTCCTACTGAAAAGAAATTCGTCGGTAGAGTTAAAATAGCATCCAGCTGCATGACCTGTCCCAGAGGACAGAGTAGTACTCAGAATCCTCTGTTAAACCTTTTAATTCTGAACACATCTGGAGCGCCCCAAAAAGCGGGCCAGGTCTAGGAGAAGGGGATACTCAGAACCAAGACATGAGCAGCATCCCCCCATGACAAGAACTCAGCACCCCCTCACTGCTCTCTAATGTTCCTGTTCTCACTCATGCATAGATCTTACATCATCATAACCTTTTGGAAGATGATTTACCGGTCCTACTGGAAGTTGCTTACTTGCCAGGATCTTGGCAGATAATCTGCCACTAACCTTGTCTGAAAAGTTACTGTGTCATTCGCACACTCAGTTACAATTTTTGCAGTAAAATAATAAAGAGTAGGGAGGTACATCCTTCCTGCTGCAGGTATGAGTTGAGCAATACACTTACTCATAAAACTGGGCAAAACAATTCCAATAAAGGAATAATACTGCCAAACCATCATCCAAAACTCAACCCCAAGGTCAAAAATACTCTGATAATTGCCTAACACGATTTAGCACAACCCTCCTAAGTGCCTTTAACTGGTTCACAGTGATTTGAGATTTGTCCCCAAAGTCAGCGAGTTCTCCCAATTGAACCTCAAACTCCTTCTCTGAGCATGCTGTGGGCTTCCCATTGCTTTTGCTGTTGGAGGAATGGCATGATGAAATAACGAGTGAGTGAATCCTGCAGCAATGAGAGGTTACTAGACCCGTTTCCCTACACTTGATTGGTCTTCTCTCTCAGTTCCATTAAGGGCATTTCTCTTTCTTTTTAAATTATCTGCCAGACTACAGCCTCTCCTGGATCTCAGCAGACATTCAGAGCCACTCCTGCTTTGGGTAGCACTGATTTATGAAGCCCTTATTGGGATAGACTTAATCTATCACAGGAATTGTTTTTTCCTCTCAGAACCCAGTATAGCAGATGTGATAAAGCACCTGTATAATAGGCTTTCTATGCTGCCGCTGCCCGAGGATGTGGTTTACCACACTATTTGTGAATTATGGCTTCATTCTGAGCTTAAGTAAGCCTGGGCAGGGTGAATGAATTACGGAAGTGAATCCTGGAGATGACAAACACATGGAATACAGTAGCTCAAGCTCTTGCTGAAAGAAATGAATTGGTTTTTGACAGCAGAAAGCAGAAGATACTGCTTGTGTTAGACTGTCCAAAGCAAATAATCCAATACAGTAAAACACTGAGGCAGAGACCAGGTGCCTTTTTGAAAAAACTAGCTTGTAATTATTGTTTCTTTTCCTACCTTGTCAGGTAGGTCTGAGAATAGTTGCTTATGGGTTTTTCCAGCTGCATTTCTTTATTTAGTCTCCAAGCCACTTTGTCCATGAGAAACTATTGAAACTTGCTTAGGTGAAAATCCAAGGACAGAATTTGACCCTGCATTGGATATTGGGTTGTTTGGCCAAAGATGAAATGTGTGCCACTTGAAATTTTTTAGTATTCAAAAATTCAACAGCACATTAGATTTTTTTTTTTCCAAGATTCAATTGAATACATGAATTTAACATCAACAAAGGGTTTATGAATTGTCTCCATCAATTTGCCTTCAAGCCATACTCTTGTAAGTGGAGTTTTTATTTCAGGAAGATGTGCGTCTGTCTCATGTAAAAAGAGAGACACAAGAGAAGGTAATTTGTTGACAGTTCATCAGATTAATTAACTTGAAATACTCGATAATCGAGGAATAACCTACTTATAGATTTAGAGTGCTGTTTCTAGTACAGAACAGAAGTTACAGTACAATCTTTCAACAATAATAAATACCATAATTGGCTTATCATGTTTCCAGTCATACAATTTATAAATAACATGGCATTTATGGCAGAATAATTTGCAAGTTTGGCTCTGTAGGGAAACAAAGTGAATCCTAGCTTAGCCAGAGGTGAGCGTATTTGTAATCAGTTAGGCCTGACAGAGCTGCGAGGGAAATACAAAGCCCAAGGCTTAGATGAAGGTATGCCCTTGGTTCCTTTTTGCTTTCTTCCCTGCATGCTACCTTCATACAAATAATTAAATAATACCCTGTTATGAGGATAGCATTTGGTAACAGTTATGTCACTTTCCTGCACACAGCTTCTAGAAGCAAGATCTCTCAGTGGAGACCACAACACAAAGATTCTTCTTTAGAAAAATACATTGGTAAACTCCCTATCTGAAAGTCACAGAATTGCAATTGATATTCTGAAGTCTGTGGGAGCAGAGGCCCTCCTTGCAAAGATATTCTTGAGACAGGATGAAAAGAGATGGTGTAGCTAAACCTGCTGCCATGACATTGTTAAAATACATGGAAGTTTTCCTTTCAATGTTGCTTAAATCCGGTGTAGGTAGCAAAGTCAGGCTATTGAAAAAAGCTAAGTATATTTGATGAGGTTTCACAGTTCACCTTCAGAAGCAACAAAGTAATATCTTAACTGGCTAAGTTATTCTATATATACTTTACCTCTGCATGTAAAGGCTGGATGACCTTACGGACAAAGTACCATGAAGTACTTTGGACTCTATCCATCACATTACTACTTTGGCATTTCACTATACACAAAACCAAGCAAGCGCCAGTCTGAACTTGGTTGCTTACTGACCTACTCAACAGAAAGGTGAGTCGTCCTCCTCAAATAATCTTCTTCATTTAAACATCTGGATCACTGCGATATTTATCAGGAGTTGATCACAATCATCTACAAGTTAACTAGCTCATCTGAGTTATCATCCATGAATAGTAACAGTACTTTGCAAGCTTTGTGACTTGGACCCCTAACTCCCCCCAAACTCTCTAAAGTATATGTGGTTTTTTCCTACTTATTCTTTCATGTTTTAGAAGATCTCTTGGATTTGAAAGCATCTAATAAAAATTGCTTCAGGAAAACAAATAGTTTTATTTTCTGTAAGGCATTTGTAAAACATCTTTACTTCTTAAATAATCAAGCACTATGTTTACAGATCCTGCACATTCATTGCCCTGTCTTTTTGTGCTACATTATACTGGTGATCCTCCTTGCAGGGGTTTGCAAAAGCCACGATGATCCTACATTTGACTTCCATTTAGCTACTTCACTCTTAAAGACTCCTTTGTGTCTGCTAACACTTACCCTTTCTATGCAGTTGTACATTTAAGGTACATTTTTTTACTCCTCATGTATATTTTCATATTTCTCTTACCCACTCACAAAAACTCTTAGAAGTTCTCAAAAAATATTGCCAATTGAAAGCTTATGCTATCAGCATGATTTTCAACACATTTTATCTAGCCCTGTCTTATTATCTGAAATAGACATTTTATCTGCCAGAAATGTCTTGATGTCACTGTAAAACAAATTGTATTTTCAGAACATATTCTTTACTCCTTTTATAAACAGCTAGAATTCAGCTAGATATAAATGTATGCATTCATTTTTCTAAAACCTTCCAAACAACCAAATTTCTCTTTAAAATGTTTAAAAGTACAGGCTGGAGCACATCTAAAAGCATATATATTGTCATTCAGAAACGGAAAATCCACTTTTTTTTTCTCATACCCACAAGAAAATAATCATGTTCTTTAACTGGAGAAAAATTAGTTAATAATAGCCCCAGCAGCCTTTGCAGTAAGCAGTGCCCACTCTTCAGTTGAGCTCCCTAAGTAATTACGTGGAAATGGCCATTATTACTAGCCTAGGTTGATCCGCCTTTGCATTTAAGGATAAATTTATATCATACAAAATCAACATTTCCATTTGCATCTTTAATGTTTTCTCTACCTTCAAATGTTTTCCACAGGTTTTGTTTTCTTGTGGATTAGGTATTTTTCTTCTACTTAAGCACTTTAAATAGTTTTCACAGATTATGTATTTATTTATCTGAAGGTGAATTTTCTTCAAAGTCTGCTTCGGTTATCTAATAGATAATATATTCTATTTTTCTATAAACCAGGACAATATTAATTCAGACAAGACAATCAATTGTTTTACTACTGTAGAAGTGTTGCTATTATAAAAGAGGCAATTAAGTTTGGTGTGGCTTCTAAGTGCATTTCACATTTCATTTACTAAACATGAGTTATGGACGTATAATTTAAGAGAGCGCTACCATGGTCTGAACTGCTACTGAAAGCCAGCCTCAAAGTCTTCAGCAAACTAAACCCAAGACCAATTTCAGATTTAGTTGACTGTATTTATTGAGGCTACCTTGCTGTTGTAAATTATAACATATGAAGATATCTATTTAATGATTTATTCTCAATATATACCACAACAATTTCTCAGGTCAAAGCTTTTAAAAAAGACCTTTAAAAATGCTTCAGTTTACCTTCTAACTGGCCTAACAGAACTTAAACAGCCTAATCCTGTGGCAGAAGGCTCAGTATAGATCTTTTTGCAGGATCCAGAGTCAAGGTATTACACCAAAACCCACACACCACCCCCCAGGAAAGGCTGATGCACCCTCAAACAATCTGGCTCTCTCACAGAAACACTTGGAAGAGATGTAACTAGGACAAAAATAAATAGGCACTGATGTTATAACTATCGCTTCCTTCTAAAATTCTCAGGAATAATCTTCCCACCCACACAATCCTAAAACCAGAATGATTCATGCATTCCGTCCACATATAAATTATTATCTGACTGCAAAAATACCTTTTTGCCTGAGAAGCAAGCTAGAATCACCACAGGAAAACCTGAGTTCAGCCCTACAGGTGGTGCTTAGTTAACCCAAAGGATTAACAGGTCCTGCTAAAGCGCTATTTGGCAGGGCCTGCAACACCCCATTCCTCAGGTTTTCCAGCCCTGCCCAGGAACGAGCATGAACTGCCCTCAGGACAGGGGAAGCACAGTACAACTATCCAGCATGACTAGAGGGGAAACGCCTGCGGGTTCACATGATTTGGTGAGAGACATCCAGCTACTAGAAAGGCAGGACTTTGCCATTCATCCATGTTATCCCACCGCTGCTGAGGCTGAGAGCTTGAGAAAGCCCAGCGCTGACTGACCTGAGCAGCAGAGCAAAACCCATCTGCTGGAAGGCCGTAGGGTGTCACTGGGAGCTGCGTGGGGGCAACTGGAGCTGCCGGTGCTCAGGGAGGGGTGGGCTGATGGAGGCTGGAGGAGCTGCGCTGCCACAACACAAATGAGGGATGAGCTGTGGGCTAGAGAGATACTCTTCAGCTTGTAGTGTTATACTAATTACCCTAATTTCCTTCCATCGGGTTTCAGTGTTCCTCCTCACCAAGGGAAAGATCTGCTAGCATGTCCTAGCATGTAAAGCTATTTACAGAACCATTTGAACCAATCCCTCCTTAGTCACCCTAAGCTCTGCAAGGCAAGCACCTATGTGAGAAAATCTTGTGTGGAAAGTCTTAGAGTAAGGAAGATCTCCAGGCCCTGGAGTTCAGAGCCTACGAAAGGACTGGAATTGACTGTTAGCGTACATCATGGACAATGGTGGTATTATATCATCATAAATAATTTTAGCCACATTAGTAAAAAATGAACTGAGAGTATTTTGTGGTGCCTTGTGCTTATTTCCTGTTGTGGTTGTTGTCTGATTTGAACAATTTGGTAATTCATAATTAGTCTTCCCATCTCAGAGATTTTACCCTGCAAAAGAGGTGAGAGCAACGAGCACAAAATAAACACTACAGCAGAAGGACGTAAAAGTAAGGCTTGTGGTATGACTGCTGGAAGGGGTTATTTTACTAGATTGGGCTTTTCTTGGTTGATATTTTTCATTAGTTACTTTAGAGTCTGTTTTCAAAATTTATTTACTCTAGTCAATCTGTTATGATGTGAATATCACTTCCCTGCTGTCTCCCTCCGAGAACAAGCCTTAAACTTTCAAGAGTTTAGTTTTACGATAATGTACAGAAAAGAAATTCCAATGTAGGTAGATGTTTTAACTGCAAACCATTAACATTTTACAGATCTGTCAGCACCCAATATTCAACAGAAATGCCTGTCAGACATTATAGTTTTGTGAAAACAGTATTTGTACAGTGTTATCACACACAAATATGAAAATATTTCTCAGAATTTTCTGGGAATGGTTATGAATTAGCAAACATAATACTCCTCAAATACAGGAAGCAAGTTCACTTGCAAACCATTCCTGCAATATAATGTTAAAAGGTAGAGGTAAAAAATAGAAAGGGAAAAAAAAAAAGAACTAGACATCTTCTAAATGCCTGATTCAACCTCCTTCAACAGAAAGCCTGGCAACAGAGCTGTCCCATTTTCTTAAGTCAGTTAAGAAAACTGGGGTTTGCGTGGAGACAGGTCTGATTTCCAAACATGATGACACATATTACTTGTGATGGCAGCATTAGAGAAGCATACAGAATGCACTGCACTTCTGGCGCCAGTCCGGGCCTCCTTGGGAGCCCCTGTTGATGGATGTGCTGCCAGGAAGGACCTAGATATCGCTAACAGAGAAAGCCAGGAAAGAGCTCCCCTTCCCAAAAAGAGAACATAACTATTTTCAAAGAAAGACATATCTGTATCACATTTCCTTTCCACTAACTCTTAAGCATTCTCAGTGCATAGACTTGCTCTCACACTTTCATTGTCAAAAAGAAAAAAGAAAAGGGTTTTTAAATTTTTTTTAAAAATACTTAAATCGAACTAATCTAGAATCTGTTAGTCTTGCTGATTTGTTAGCTTTTTGGGGAATAGACACTGTAGTCAGGTTTTTACTTGGCTTGGTGAACACTTCCACATATGAGAGTCTCAAGACATCTGTAAATCGAGACTGAATATTACCTCTGCATTTGACTCTCCCTAGCAATAAATACTATGCTCTATAACAAATGCTGTTCAGATATGGCCTGAGATCCACCATCTGCAAATACCCAGGTGATGTTTGCATATGAGCGAAGTTCAGCACGTGCAATGCTTTGCAAGGTGAGAGCTTATGTTAACATTACAAGTCCTACAAGTCCTTGTCTTGACTGGCACATCAAGAGACAATTTATTACTAAAGCTAAAAAACCACAGCTCAATACTCTGTACTTTAAGAGAATTTAAGCTCAAATACTGGAAACCATTCTCCAATCTGAATACTCCATCTATTTTGTTTTTCTTCTCCCTTCCCCCTCCCTTCTATTTTTGCACATTTCCAGAAAAACAGCACGAAGCCTCATCAGTTCAGTCATATTTCCTTAGAAAAGTCTAATTTAGCTCTTAGATCTGGCAGTGTGCTCTGAGTTGAATTTCTTCTGCTGCTTACCTTATTTAAATGTATCAACAAAACTGTTTCTCATCTATATTTATAGAGCAACAGAAAATAATGGTGTAGCTCTTCCACTGAGTAAACTAAATAATAGCAAGGATATAAGTATAGATCACAGATGAATTAGGTGAACCCCTTCATTCTAATTGAATATTCACTTGATGAGTTATGCCACTTCCTTCCAAGGAAAACCCAACAGTAGGAAAACAATAGTCAAGGAGATGATGCAAACAAAGAGATCGTTCTCGGCAGACATTTCCCCCCACTCGCCTCTCGCTGGGATGGGAATGAAATAGTTGTGGATTTTAGATGCTTTAGAAATGCGCAGTTTGAAAATTCTTCCTAACAGCTAATGTAAATCATCTTTGCTCGAATCTAAGGATATACTTTCTTCCTATATTCACCTCAGAAATGGACAAGTCCCTTTTCGGTTTTCTATTGCTGATTAAATATTTGCAGTTCTGGTGTGCCCCTCTTGTTCCTCCTCCTTTCTCTATTTTTCCTTCTCTTTATCTCTTAAACCTTTTATTTTCCTTTGGCCAACTAAATATGGGCTAATATGGCCAATTCAATCATATTTTCTTCACAGATTATTCTGCTTTTGATATTAAAATAGTCCTTAAAATAATTTGCAGATTTTACAAAAAGGCAATAGAAGATCTGAAGACTTAAAATCACAAGGTTCATACTGAGCCCAATTGTACAGTTTTGTTAAAGCTACAGGGTTTGGCAGATTTAACCACAGGCTTCAAGGGAAACAGAGTTTGCTTGAATATTTATGAAACTCTTTGGCTCAGACCTATTGGATGCCCTATTTAAAACACTTATCTCCAGGTCTGTACTCTGCTAGCATCTGCATTAAAACAGAAAATGACAAACAGCTCACCACACAGGAATGCACTGGGACATCATCTCTTCTGAATTATTTCCAGTTAAACTAGGTGTATCTCATGACAACTCCCTATATTTTAGGATAAATTTTGGCAGGCATGGTGTTTGAGATCATCCGGAATGACAAAGCTAAACTCCAGGAGAAGAAAAAATGTGGACATTTATTATATGAGAATATCTTGCTGATTTAAAAATGCAGTTTTATCACATCCTACACAGAAGGGAGCCTACCAGTCAATCCTGCTAGCTTCTGTCAATACATCTGATTATGCAGGTTTCTTACTTTGACTTCCATTTTATCCCTCAACTTGGTCTTGAGAAATGTTGTCACCATGCTGCAGCTATGCTGCCTGTTGTGAGAACCAGCTATGGTACATAGGACATCAATCCCTTCTGTCTGTCATTTATTCTAGGCAGATGGAGCAAAGCACCTATAAAGGTAGCAGACACCTCTAGATTTAAACCCTGAGTGCAGTCATTGTTTCATAAAGGCACTTTTCTACCATGTAACAGCATCAGAACTTCAGGAAAGCTTCAATTCAGCCTGGAGTCCCTGGGGAGTAGCCTGAGCTGCCCCTCATCGCCCCTCTCCACCCCTGCAGGGCTGGTGAGGAAGGCCACTCCCTGGCTGCCATTTGAGGGCCTGACCAGTAAGCCATGCTGGTCCATTGGCTGAGCTGCCACAGCTTAAGGAGACCTCTTTGGCCATTTGGTTGCACCAAGTACCAAACACCCAGGAGGATAGAGAAATGGCTTGCAGCCGCTTTAACCACGCCATCTCCAGCCTTCCTCTCAGAGTAAGGGGCTGTTTTATGCACACCAAATAATAGCTGGGCTTTAATATATAAATAAAATTATGTTAGATTTAATTAGGTGTAATACCTCCCTTCCCCAGCCCCAAGGACTATGGAGTTTTACACCTATAAATACGTTTACATTGCTAGGGAGATGCAGGATTGGATACACTCTCTCAAAGCAAGACCTGTTTGCAGGATCCTATCCCCACCTTCTCTGGGGGAGGAATAAGGCAGTGGCTGAACATTGTGTTCTGGGCTCTGCAACATGGACATTTTGTAATTGCTAACACCTCTGCTGTGGGGGAATTCCTCCGTATTCCTCCTCCGTACAGCAAATTCCTTATTTTTATCTTTAAAAATATATAAAAAAAAAAAAAGAAAACCAAAGAAAACTGTTTCAAAAAGCTATTTGCATCAGAGCCGTCTCATTCTTATGCTCAGAATTGTATTCTCTTTCCCAAACATAAAATGCCACAATCTGGGAATTAAAATTAAACCATCACGCTTAATTGAATGGTACAACTGCATTTAAAGTGCACGCACACACAGATATAAAACCTAACTTCATTTGTGCTCCTTCACCCATTTAAATGCACAGTGCAAGTTAAAAAATGACAGGGCTTCTTTAGGGAACTAATCAGTGCTGATGCATAATCTTTTCTTTCAGTTGAGATAACTGGCCCTTTTATTTCTTCTCCTTCTATTGCAGATACCTACTCACAGCTTGGGTTTGGGGTTTGGTTTTTTTTTCTCTCAAACCTTTTGAACAAAAGCCTGAGCTCAGATGGGTTTTCTCAAGTTCTGTGCAGTTCTACTTATTACTGAAAATCCAGAATTTAAAATTGCTTATCCAAGTGTTAACCAAATTCCCCAATCAATCTTCTCTTTTCTCTCAGAATCATTCCTTTTTTATTTTTTCTATCGCAGAATTCCATTATTGTATGAAAGGGATGTGAAAACAGAGCTCTTGCAATCTCTCTCATGCTTGTATAGTAGAACTGCAGATGGCTCCAATTCAGCCCCTGCTAATATAATAGAAGGTAAATTGCAATACCCACATAATTCCACAGGAGCAGAAAATGGCAGTTTTGTTTGTTTCATCTGCAAACCTGATGGTACAATTTCATACACATACAGATAATTAGGTAATCCTTTTGTTTTAAATCTTTCACAGCCCTTCATCATTTCATCATTTCCATTGAAAACAGCTGGTAATCTCCATCAATGAAACCTGGGTTTGTTTTATTATTATTATTATTTTCTGTTCAACAGGCTTGTTAAGATATGCTGTAAATCATATAAAAGGCCTGTATATGCCAGATATATTGACATTAAAATAAAAGCAAGACCTTTCACTTGCAGATAGTAAGGTAAAGTATTAAATATTAAAGTTGATTTACTGAAAGGCTTAACATATATGACAACCCAAATCAGCTAAGAGAATGAAAATAAATTGTATTATATTGTTTGTGAAGAGAGCTGACAGAGGTAAAAACATTTTTACATGATGGCTCTTTAAAAAAATAGATTAAAAAAAAGGTTTGGTCAATTAGCGTTAAGGGTCTTGTTTCCCATAGCATTTTGGGTCTTGTTCCAGCAGCGACACAAGTGTGAAGGGGAATAGGGGGGGCCAGAATAAGGGAATGCACTTAGAGGATAATGGACTCCATTGGCTAGGGGAAAAAAAGAACGTGCTTATTGTTATTAAAGTCTCTTACGCTGCTGTTCCTCTTGCTGTTAATGGACTGTGAAAATTCACACGAAAAATACACCATTTTGTTTACTAAATGACATACGGTTGTATGTGTAACTCATAAGGTAAATTCTATACTTTTATGCAAAGCTTCTATTTAAATTCAGCATGCTACACTTTTCTTTGATCATTTTATCATCTCCATGTCCTAAACTACCTACTGGCAGATAGCTTAAAAGGCTGTGATAAAAGGTAATCCAAGCTGAATATATATACGTAGTTATGCATATAATGCATATATAGTCTAAATGTAAAATTCTGCCTCCGAACTAATAGAAACAACATTCTTAAAATGTTTTAATCCCAGTAAGATGTCAGATGTCTGGTGTGAGCTGGCATTCAAGAGGGTTGGCGATACACATAGCAATGAGGCCATCTGCAGTTGCCTTTCAACCACGTTAAGAGGAGGGAGAGGGATTCTAGTGGACACGTACGTTTCTGGCTTCAATACCTATTTCAGGCACTACCTAACGGGGGTTGGGAATCATTTTTCATAATTCTACAGAGATTTTCTTCTTCTGACAGGTTTGACTCTGAGCACTGCAGGGACCTGAATGATACGTCTACATCACTCCTCTTTTCCAGGAATGATGACAGAGGTGGCTGCGCTGAAATCGCTGAGGAAGCATGGCAGAGAGCGACCTTGAACAAACAGGTTTATACAAGGAAGAGCTGAGGACCCTACCTCTCTAGTCAAGTATACTTCAATCCCACTGTGACTAAGACTCTGAATCAGGATATTTAATTTGTATTAAGTCATAAACCCTCTGTATTTGCTTCTCCTCATAGCCCATTGCTTTATAAGCTTTGCTCACATTTTAATTTAAGACAGCGTGGGTGTAAAATGTGATGGCAAGGGAGTTCCTCATCTGAACCTGCTCTAAGCAGGTACAAATGGGAACACAAGATACAGGCAGTGGAATCAGGCCCATATGTTTTTTGTACCTGTTCCTGGCTTGTAATCCTACTGAGAACACTAACGTAACTTTTCTTTTTGAAAAGAAAGAATACTGGTTCTTTCAGAGTTTTCCTTCATCTTATCAAACACGTTGTTACTCCAGGCCAGTTTCTTCTGATATGGATGCTTCAAAATCTTTGAATTAAGAGTTCCACAGAAGAATATAACCCTGCTTATGAAATGAATATACCTAGGGATTCTGTATAATCGCTTTCTTCCCTGCTATTGCATGATTAATCGATGACTCTTTCTTTTGTTTTCCCCCATGAGATTTCAATACATCATATTTGAAAATATTATTTTTGCTCTGCTCATACCAGACAAAAAATAAATGCATCTGTCTCTATGATTTTTGTCCAGCATTGTCTTTCCTAATGAGCGGTTTTCATGTTAAGAAGGCTCTGTTGTAAAAATACTATTTTTGCTAGGGTTTCCAGAGTCTCACTCTCTAGACATGTAAGGGAGGAACCACGATGAATATAGATAAAGTGCAAAGAACTTAGCACACAAAAATGCCATGTTCCTGGTAGATCTGTCCTCAATGTAAAACTCCTTTGGCACAAAGCTAGCACGGCAGCCCTACATTATCCTCTATCCATTCCAGATCTCTGCACAGGACCAGCAAGTTGCTTGGGAAGATGGTCTATTTTCCAGCTTTCCCAGCCTCTAGCTCAAGATGCAATTCGCGAGCAAACTCCTCTATTTCAAGGAGCTATAGAACTGCAGGGGTGGAAAAAGCCAGTTCACGTTTTTTTCTTAATAGTCTGCCACCATGGAAACCTGTAACATCCTAGAGTTACCAAGTAAGTTATTAGCTACCTGTCGGGCAAACTTCCAGCACATATAATAGCAAAAAAGGGGTAATTGTTTTTTTTTCCAGTTCAGCTTCTTTCACTGCTCAGCTAAACACTAGACTCACACTTTTTCTCTTTTCCTCTTTGGCAGAATATATAAAACCATTCAGAGAGTTCATGGTTAATAAAAACCACCAGTGGTCTCATACCAGACATAAGAGCATCTCCTGGTCTTCTCGCAGACCTAAATTCAGTATAGATTTTAGATTCACCAGGTTTATCACATACAGGAACACAGCTGTTCCCGAGGGACCCCTCTCCCACAACGTGCAGTGTCTGCCTGGGCACCCTCATGGGCTGTCAGTGCTAGCGCTGGTCTCCACATGAACCCACAGCTCCCCTCTGACCAGTGGCAAGGATTCAAATATTAGGGAACAGCACAAAGAGTAGCAGCAAGCAGGGAAGATCACCCACAAGCAATGTTTTTTTACATGATTAACATGAAATTTCTCTGTCTTTTGTTCCTTTTCCTTTGGGGTAAGGAATGGGAGGGACAGTTATCTTTTCAGTGATACTGCTTATCTCACCACTATACTTGATTACTAACCGTAAACTTGCTTTGCAAAAATGCATCTTCTTGTGTCACTCAGGAATCATCCTTTTGGTGTGAAGGAAAGGAGAAGAGGTGGGAGGGGTGTCTGAGACTCCATCTCCAGAAAATGCTTCACTACAAAAACATATTTTCCTCTACCAGAGGAGAGGATTATGAGAATTTTGGTCTGCAAAAATCTGCCTGAAGCAGAATTTCTGTGCTACAGGAAGGTCATCACAGATGTAGACATTGAAAGTCAGCAAAAGAAGGGTTTTGCTAAGAAAGGAAGATGCTGTTTCCACAACAGCACTGTTGCTTATTTTGACAAGTAAAATCCAACCTTGTTGCACTGTCCTTTGAAAGAGGTTGGCTATGCCTCAAGCTCCCCCTCATCAGAGTATCGAACCCCTAAATCACAGCTACTCCAGCCCACCCTGACCTTTTGCAAGCACTGTAAGGGTCTCCCATGCTCAGTCACCAGAAAGCTAAGGGAAGGGAAGGGAAGGGAAAGGAAAGGGCATGAAGCTGGACACTGGGAAGGACAGCAGCAGGGAGGGCAGAACACTTGGTCCCTGGTTTTCAAATGGCCATAGCCCTGTCTGGGCCTGCCTGGAAAAAACACTCATTTGCATGCAGAGGGAAAAATTTTAAGTGAATTATTTTGCCTTCAAAATTGATCCAGTTTTCAGCAATGTGATTCCAGGCAGTCTTTTGTCCTTCCATTAGATGCAAAAGGAGCTAAGCAATAGCAGTTATCTGTGTAGTAGGATGGGGACATCATCTGTTTCTGCCCCTCTCACATAAATACCCACTCACAGTCATTTTTAAATTCTGAGAAATTTTATAACAGCAATGGTATAGTACAAATTTACATACACTCACATTGTGTGTGGGTAGAGAGACCATGTAAGCATCTGATGTTCATCTCACAGCTGAAGGCCAGATTACCATAAAACTAATAATATTAATATGCCAGATACTTTCTTCAACTGCACCATATAATGAGAAAGGAAAAGAAGATCTGGCGGGAAGGAGCCAGCCATTAAGGGAGCCAAGAGAACAGAAGAGCAACTGTGCTCCTTCCTTTTCTGACAGCCCAATGACACACTGCCAGGCTCTGGTGGCTCACGGCCCAGGACTGCTTGAGAACAGATGGAATATAGCATGCTCCTTTCTGAAATTAAGGCAAGTAAGGGAAAAGGAAAGCAAAATGAAATGAAACTCAGAGCAGTACTTCCTGACCTGCACTTCCTCCACAGTGCTTGATCCAGAGCTCTTTGAAGTCTATAGGAAGAGCCCCACTGATTTCAAATGGATTTGATTCAGAGCCCAAAGGAGGAGGAAAAAAACCACGTGGCACGGCAGAAAGCTTATTGGCATCGTGGCTCTGTGGGGATGCACAGAGCTCTGCCCAGAGCCATGTGTGTTTATCAAATGTTCCCCTTCCTCGGATTGCCCTTGAGACATGTTCCATCCAGCAGAACCCAGTGAAAAAGATTTAAAATACTGTTTAATTTGCATATATTTGACAGAGAACGCAAGTTTTCTTCCAGAAGATTTGTGAGTCAAATAATACTTTTCCTCCCCCTATCTGGAATAAAAGAATATTTCCCCTTTTTCCTGTCAAAATGTTCCTGCAAGAACATTGTATTAACTCTGTATATTATTTGAAATTTTGTAGTGTTGTCTTTAGATTTTTTTTACTGAACACAGTTATTACAATCAACATTTCTTTGGTCTTTTAAGACTGGTCTTGCTCCCTAACAACCATTCCCAATATCTCCACAGATGCACATTCATTTCAGTGTTCTATAGCTGGAAAGCATTTCATTTTTCCCTCTAATAGCAATTTACTTTGATGTATTAAAAATGTCCATCAAAATCTCTGCAACTACAGTCGTTATAAAAGACCCCAATATTTATGTGTCTTCATATCAAAAGAATCCTCACAAAAAAAAAATCTATCATTTAAACTACTTCTTAGTCCAGTTTTATGTGTATCAGGTGGGTAAAATAGCTCTCTGGAGCTTCATACATCATTGTGTCTGGAAAATAACCAAACAATACTCCCTTTCCTCCCTACCCCTAAATAACCACACAACCTTCGTAAAATACTCTGAAATAATAAATTATACACAGAACCCATTATGTATTCAGATATCCCATGTTCTTCCGTGAGCAAGGTAGTAAGCGTGTCATAGCGTGAGCATCTCACTCTGTGATGCTTCCAGCTCCATGCTGCCTGCTCTGTCTCTCACAAATTACAGGGGCAAGGCCAAGAAAAGATGAGGGAAATTTAGATGCAGGATGCATAGAAGTACTTGCAATGAAAGCTGTGATAAGGTCCTAAAATCTACAGCCTGCTGATTGACAAAATGATTAGAGGGGGTTTCAGTGTCCACTTGTCAGAAACTCCTCCGCAGCCTAAGCCGAACGCAATGTGAGAAACAAACCGAGCAGCAGAATTGTATACAAGTGACAACACGTTCAATGGAACAAGAGCTGAGCAGACAGCACGGCTCACTCTGCGTTCCTGCACAGACACACATTTGAAATGGCAGATGGACAGGCAGGAAGGGCTTTGGAAGGGGCTCAAGGAAGGGTCCAATAGGCTAAAGAAAAAATTTAAATGCCCTATTTTAAAATGTGACAAACAAAAAAGCTTGATCAAATCTGCTGGTATGGCCAGCTTACAGATGAAGCTGAAGTTTGGGCAAGGGGAAATCAAACACCCCTGAGGCTACCAGTGAAGCAAAAAATTACATTAGCTTTACAGCCTGAAGCATATTTGTTAGTATTTAACAAATTATGTGCTTCATTTAAATACCATTGCTGGTAGCCAAATAAATTAAAATCACCTCATTAGGCTTTACATCAGTGAAGTTAAAAAATTAAAAGAGGCTTTTCTTACCTTCTGTCTAGGTGTCTTTCTACTTGTACAGTCAATGCCAGTAGGGACCTATGTCATGGAGGCCTTTTTCCATATCATTTGTCTCTAGGCATCTTGAACCTAGATAGATATAAAGAAAGACAAGGCACACATATGACTTCAAAATATTGCCACAGTTCCACAATCAAAAATATCATCACTATAATATGCGAAATGGAATGGCCTGAAGCATTTACAGCTCTGAAGGCCCACATGCCGCCCTCTGGTAAAGACAAAGCAATAGGCACAGGCAAACATAGAGAACTGATTGTATTTCACCAGCATGCTGCATCAAATACAGGTATAGCCCTGCATGGGGGAAACAAGGAGGAGCCTGGACAACCAGCTTCTGCTCTTCACTTCGCCACCTACTTAGAGCATCACTTTGGGCAAGCTGTTTCATTGCATGTGATTTACTTAACCTGGTTGTAACATGGAGATAAAGACACTCTAAGCCCAGATTCAGATTGTCTCATTTTCCCCTCAATTCCTTTGTAAAATATTTTTCCTGATAAACCTTTCTTAAGATCTACAGCCAGCAGGAAATGTGATGTACGAAAACTGAAGTAGAAATTAGGCTATCTGAATTTAAGCCTTTAGCCTCTTTTGCAAAGTCTTTAATTTATGGAAAGGAAAAACACAGTATGAGTCGCATATTACTAGAAGTACATATGACAAGAGTTAGGGTGTCAGCCTGGTATCCTACTTAAAAGCCCTGTTTCCATCAGGATGGAGAGGAAACAAAGACTATATGTAGCACTTGCTAAGTATTTGCAACATTTGACCAGCTCGTTTGAAGAAATCATGATAGAAGGAAAGCCAAATTCTTTTCTCTTATAAATAGTTCATTCTCTGTGGAAAGCAGTTTGAAGAAACCAACACCTTTGCAAACTTGCATCATGCAATAGGCATGTCAGAAAAAAATACATATTGTGACATTTTCCAAGTGAAACATTTAGATTTTTAATTTGAAGAGTTACTTTGGGATCAGGTTTAGCATACTCAATTTTTAAAAAATATTTAGTGATAATAAAAAGTTTTATTCAGTCAATACATCTTTATTTCCTCACTCCCTGTGATTTATGTTTTGGCATGGAACCAGAAACTTTTTTGGCTCAGGTCACCCAGTAGCAGCTTCTCTAGAATGATTTGCACAGTCCTGCTTAGGGAACATTTGAAAACTTGCGGAAAATTTCTTCAACTGCACTGCAGAAAAAAAATAATGAAGACTGCATAACTCATCATATGTAACTAGTACCAATATGTCTCAACATTTAAGAAAATATTTAAGATTTGCTATTCCTAAGTGATTCCTGATTTCCTGTTGAAGCTAGCAGGACCATTTGCATACTTCTGATTAAATGTCTTCCTAAAGGCTTTGCCAATTCAAGGTACATGAAGTAAATGGTAATGAGAGGGAACTGTTGAACAACTTGACAGTTATCGCAAAATTCTTTGAATAAATTTACATGGAGACTTTTACCTGTTATTGCCCTTTCGGCATGAAAGTCTTTACTTAAAACAGTTCCTCCTCTTTAATGAATTTGACTTGTGGTGATGGCTGATATCTCCTGTCCTTGCATTTTGGCATTCCTCTACAGTGGTGATAACCACTTACAAGGTCCTGATCGCTCTGACACCAAGCCAATGGTGAGAAATAAGGAATACAGACTTTCACCCATCAACAGCAAAAGCAGTCAGGTAAAGCTACATTTAAAAGATGCTTTGCAATAACAAAAATCAGTAGGAGTAAGTTAGCTAGCCATATTGACAGCAGTTACAAGTACGTTAAGGCAACAACGTTAACTCCTTGCTAGTTTACTGGTCCAAAACCACGCAGTAACTTCTCATTAGTGGAAGAGCCAGATGTTAGTTAGGGTGTTTGTGTTTCTGACGCTGTGCTCTGCTTGTTCCACTGTGGAAAGCTTTTGTAAATAGAAGGCTGCCAAGTGTATCAAACTTTCCATATCACTGTAATGTAGCGTGAAGTTCATTATGATTTGAATTAGACTCATCAAATTCATTGCACTTAATCTGATCGGACTCCTCATACGTTGCCCAGGTCAGGAAAGGCAATTTATGAAATGTGAAACTGGAGATAACAGTACCATGTTATTGATCCCTCTCCTTTTCATTTTACTTCAGACTTATGAAGTATAATAGAGGTGTTGAAACAGTCACATTTCTATTACATGTAACACTGTGTTTAATTTTCAATTGCAATTCTCTACCTTACATGCTATTTGGTGATTCTAAATTGTTCGTAACCAAAGCACCTATCTAACCAGCACCATTTCAGCAGACTTCCATTGGTACATTATACAAATATTGATTTTGGCTACAACTTTAATGTTAGTCAGTTCTTCATATCGCATTCAGAACTGAGCATGTATGAAAAACTAAGCACACCATATCAGTGTGTGCTGTGAAATTATACTCAAACTAAAGCAAAAGCTGGTGCTCAGTCAACTATGAAATCTGTTTTCTCTTCACTGCTTTTAAGGAAAAGGGACAAAGCCATGGAAGAAACACTATAGATGCTTAGTTTGGTAGGAAGGAACTCATCCCCATGTTCTTCAAGCAGTGACAGCCAAGCCGCCCCCCAGTGAGTACAATTTCATGAAGTTGCTGTAAGCTGCAGTTTAGACCACATTGCCCTCTTCTCCCCATCACTCCCGCCCTGACATACACCTTGGCCTGTGGAGCTTTGCAAGCAAGCATCCAAAAGCCACAAGTCCTGGCCTTTCCTCTTTGCCAAGTCAATGTTCAAACAACATCACAGATTCCGATCTCTGCTTTGCCCATGGGATGCAACATTTAGGAAGTGTATGTGGGAATGATTAAATCAGAGCTGTTCCCTCTACATTCACATTCGCGGTACTCCCTTCCCATCTGGCAGGGAAATGTCCGTTACCCCAATTCTTACCCTGGTTTGGGGCAAGACTGGGGTTGCAGGAGCACTGATGACTGTAAGAGATGCTACAGACCGGCCTTTTATCTGTGGCCACAAATAAATACAATTAAGGTACATCATAGATCTCCTACAGCAGTACTATCTCTCTGTAAAGTTGTCTTCTCACTTTCCTGCAGTTGCCTTTTCTTTGGTGAGAAGAGCATCTCACTCACAGCAGCAAAACAAGATTTCAGAAGAGGAAAGAGGTGACTCCCTAGAGCTAACTAGGTGACAACAGAAAAATCTTCTGAATTGCCATCTCTCTCTGCTTAGCTTTACATGCACACTGTGATCTGAAATCAACAGTTCAATTTTAACCAGAGAATTTGTGAATGTTCCTACAGGTCTGGGGTGGGGGAAGTTGGACCTGCATTGCTCTAACCTGCCCTCTGGGTCGCAACAGAAAAATCATTATCCTTACTGACATTTGAGAGCAGAGCTCTCAGCCAGGGTCTGTAGAGTGACTTTAACCAGGCTGCCCACCCTACAGCCCTCTGCAGGACCCGGCTCACCAGCAGAATCCGTCCAGCTGCCTCAGCCTCCTGTTCTCCATCCATCAGCCATGGGCTGTGGCACCTGGGCTTCAACCCTAGTACAGATGTAGGCCTGGATGCAGGACGACCTTTCAGTGTCTCCACAACAGACTACCTGGACCCTACCTGGCCAAAGACTGTGCACCACTTACTAGAGAGGGAAATAAAAAGAGGAGGTGAAAAAAAGGAAAAAGATAAAAAACAAAAAGGGAAAAAGTTAAAGGAAAAAAGAGAAAAGAAGAACATAAAGAAAAGGAAAAACAGGAAAACAGGAAAAACAATCTAAAGGGAAAAGAAAAAAGCTAAATTGATAGGAAAAAAGGAGAAAGGAAAAAAAGGAAGAGAGGGAAACAGCTACAAAGAAAGGCCAACAACCTTTTAAATACAGGGAACCAGAGGTTAACTCAGGAGATTAAAAAGGAGAACCAGAATGAGAGGGAAAAAAAAAGAAAAAAGTTTATTTCTATTGGCATATGCAAAACAAATACCATTTTCTATATGCTCCTAAAAAGACAGATAAACCTCTCCTCAGTGGTTGCCTGAGTGGAAGAAGGGCAGCTGTACCACAGGGGTACTACAGCCATTAGCATTTTTGCCAGCTGATGAGAAAGCATTTCATACCAGAACGTGTATGGTCAGCACAACATAAGCATTAACTTATTGCCTGTCTGATTTTCATCTTTCATTTCAATGTTCTGAATTATTAATCTCCTCCTAGTCACTAGTTTAACTTTTTTTTTTACTACTCCTTTTTTTTCAAGTCTTTTATATAATGTTAAGTCTTTATATAATCTAACAAAATCCAGGGCTCTGAAGCAGCAGCACTTCTAAGCATATCTACGAATATAGGCTACTTGAAGCGCAAAATAATAAACTTTCACCAAATGCAGTTACCGTTAAGCACCAGCAGAACTGCCGATACATCCCTGCAGGAAGACATACAGCGTAGGCTCTGTGGTGCCTTCAGGAAAAAACAATTCTGGGGAGGCAGAGGGAAGTGTAAACCATCAAGGGCAGTGGGCGGATTCAGTTTCCTTGCAGAAGACCGGGAAGCAGAGGGAGGCAGGTGCCTGCTCAAAGGAACCTTCCTTCAAACCTCCGGGTTTGTGCACCAACGCCAGGCCAAGGCTGCTGTGACAGCACCGGAGCATGCACAGCGTGGCTCGCTATGCTGGGTGGATTGCAGCCGCATCTTCCACTGCAAGACTTCGGTTTTATACAAATCACAGGCATGCTTCTCTCTGATTTTGGAAGTAATGACCCTACTGACTTTGCAAATGCCTTTCACGGAACCACTCTTGTAAATTTGACCAAAGGGGCTGGGTTAGTCCGTTCAGGGTCAGAAGCTGACCAGGCAGTTTGCAGTCCATGATCTTTATCCATTAGAGATCGTAGTCAGGTCTTTGCTTTAGGGAGTAAAGACACATGTCTGGGAAGAGAGGTTGCTTAAGCTGTATTTGGTGTGTTGCTGTTGCCAGAACATTTCAACACTTGAAAAAAAAAATTGTTTACCCTCTCACTGTTTTAAAGGTTTGAAAGTCTTCAGTGCTGAATGGGATTACCTCTTTATTTATTTTTCTATTTTACAGATTAGCACAAGCCAAACTAAACATATAAATTTCATTCCAGAAGAAAAAACATTACATGCCTGGGGGCAGAAAACCAAATGAGCATGTTTACCTTAACTCTGCAATTTGAAAAAGCAAACTTGAGAAGAGTGATTAAAAGCATGTGAAACAGGAAGTGTGCCCTTTAAATACCAACTTCTAATTGCAGTGATGTGAATATGTAAATCTAATTATGCATATTTAAGGATTAGGTATTTTATTAAAACTGCCGTGATGTAAATTGCACAATCAGTTCTTTTATTAAGACTGATCATCAATTTCCATTCTGGTATTTGTTAAGAAATACTTACAAAATATCAGAGACTTACCACTTCTATGAGCACTGCACCGATGGCTTTACAGCACAGCTAGATTGAATACCCTAGTGCTCAGCTCCAGCGTACGTGTGATGTTATATTAATGCAGTCCACGACAGGACTAAAAAGGAGCTTAATTTCAGCTGTACAGAAGAATATTTCTTAGAGTCCTAAATGGCAAGATATAATCCAATTAGATGAGGTTTCCAATAATTTTGCCCTTCTTTCTAAACTCATCCAAACATCTTTATTGCAGTTAATTACAGCCCACTCTTCAGTCGACCAAGGCGAGAGCCTACATCTGACAAGTGACAAGAGCAGCCCTGTTGGTTTGGGCTGTACCGCAGTCACCTCCTACCTGCAGCAAGTGTACAGGCACACCTATACCCCGCTGCTTTCTCAGCTCAGAGGACAGCTCCTGCACAGAAGTCAAGTAGCCGCCTTCTGCTGGGCTCACCGCTTGTGCTTCAGCTCGCAGCAGGGCTTCACGGCACGGAGCACCTACCCCTCCAACCGCTGCTCTGTCCCAGTGCTTAGTCCAGCTCCACCGCTGTAAAGGTACTGTAACGTGTTTGTCTAATTTCTTCTCTGAATTTGAGTTCAGCATCCAGTCAATGATCCTTACTACAGCTTCCTCATAAGATTAAACCACCCTTCAATGTTTATTTTTTCCTTCTCTGAAGACATCAATGCACAGGATAGTTCAAGCAGTCAAAGGAGACATGGTACCATTTTAGCCAAACAGTTACAGGACTATGCTCATTATTTTGCCTTACAGAAAAGCCCAAAGCATCTGGATCAGAATCTGCCCACTACTTCTCTTTCCCAGCTACTGAGGTGCGAGAGGTCTGTGCCAAAAAATGTTTAGACCGTTTCTTTCCCAACATTCACCGCTGTGTCTCTCCATCTCCTTCACCTGAAAACCTGAATACTTTTTCTCTCCATTGACTCCTGTAATTTCTTCTTTTCACTTTCCAGAACAAGACAAACTGCAGTTCTCTAATGAGAACACACTTCTCACATGTATGTAGCCCCAGATAGCCAGGATGTTTTGTAGACTATTGACAGCATTGTAAATTTTTGCAACTTAAAAAGAATATCAAGTATAATGAAGTCCATGGTAAAGCCCCAGTACTAGAGTTAAGAGATTGCATGAGGATTTGAGCTTTTACTAAAACTTGCATGTGTAGAACCTGTACATGCTAGAAGAAATACACTCTAAAATAACACAAGTAAAATGGCAGGGAACACAAACTTACGATTCACTGTACTTAAAATTTCAGTGTGTAGGGCCTGTTACAATTATTCAGGACTGGCTTTTGAATTCTGAACATTTTCTCTTTGGCAATACTGAATAAAGGTAAATTAATCAAACTGAAGAAATATCTCACATCAGACCAGGACTAACATGCATACTATAATTAGGGGGAAAATATAACAGCAGGGAAAAAGCTAGATTGTGTTTATTTCATGTTTGGAGGGAAAAATCAGGTGCATCTTAATTAAATCTAAACCATTTTGCCTATCTCAGAAGTAGAGGTTTAAGGGCAACCTTTCTAAAAGTTAAAAGGAAAAGATTTCACAGACTGTTAAGCTTCATCTTCTGAACATCTTTTCCAGAACACTACACTAGTAATACTGAAATCCTCAACTTTCTCTTTCACCGAATTAATTAGTGGTCATATTTCAAGCATCCATGCATAGTGCTTTGAATCAAAGGTGCTCGATACAGTTCTACAATCATTTACATGAACAATTCATCTTTTGCAGTCAAATTGAATTTTACACAGAGATACTCATTCTTACACCGTTATTTAACAATCAAAGACCACAGGAAAAAAGTTAGAGGAAACCTGAAACAAGTCTTATAGTTGACTGTTTTTCACAGCTGATCTACAGATGCAGTTACCGTGCATGTATCTAAATGGGGGGGAAACTGTAGTAAGGTGACTCACCAGCACTCCTGGGGGGAGCTTCCTCTTCATACCGTAGGAATGGAGGGTTATGGAGAGAAATGGAGAAGAGACCAGAATCAAGACTGGAAACATGAATCACACGAGGTCCTAGTTTCTGGTAAGGGAAAAAATTCCACACAAAACCCAGGCTTTACCTCTCAAACTGCAAGTCATTAGTATCGTATTAAGCAACTGTAACTACAGCGCTCCGAAACCAAAGGGACAGCAAAAGAAAAACACCAGGTAGAACATGCAGACACAGCACTGAGAACCCCAGCAAACTTGCATACCCCTTCCAGAGTTTCAGAGCCTTTGGCTCAAAACTCGCTGTGGATAAAGGAGCAGGGCAATGTCTGTAAGACTACCCTTCGCACTGGCTCCAGTTCTGAGTCAAGAAAGGCAAAGCTGTATTTATATTTCTGCATTATCTTAAAATCTTCAGTGACTTCGTGGCAGAAATGGACCAGGGCATTTACAAGTCTCCTGCCCTGCCGTGGTTTTGCTCCATTCCTGTGCCTACACATGTGTGTCCACAGCAGGTGCCCGCTGCAAAAGGACGGTGGTGATATCGTGTCCCCCACAGGCAAGCAGGATCGGGCTCACTGACAGCTAGGGATAGTGGTTCATGGGAGCAAAACCGAATTCCCTTTAAGATCCTCAACTTTGTAGGAATTTCAAGGCTAAGGCAGAACAGGATAGGATTTTGCAAGGAGATCATTATTTGGAGGTTTTAGTACTCTCCATCCACCCACACCTAGGGAGAGGAAGAGTTTGGTTCTTTCTGGTCCTTTTCTTACCTCAGCAGCTTAGAAATAAAAATAACTGGAAATTACAGATGTCAGGTTAGGAGTGGAAAATCATTCTGACTAAGCCAGAATTCCAGGCCATCAGTACCTCTGAAATAACATGCTAGAATCTGTAAGTTAAAATACCTGAGCCAAGAAAAAAACCCAACCAACAGCGCTGCTTATCTCACATTTTATTTTTAAAACACTGTACTGACCAAATTCCTTCCTGAATCATACAGAGGGCAGAAGCTGTCCTATAAATCACTGCAGCACCTAAGAAGTCATTTTATATTGATAGGACATATCATCTTTATACACATCTGAGTGCTTGGCCTACTAAGTTTGCACCCCATGCCTTAACATGTGGCTGCTGGAGGGCAGCTTGGGCTTATGTTTGCTCCTGTCACTGGGCAAGATGGTCTATTTGAATCCAGGTGGCAGATGAGAACATTGCTGCTCTGTTCCCCCATTCCTGCCAGTGATACTCAAGCCTCTCTGAGACAAATCTCCCCTTCATCAGCAACAGAGGTTTTGTTTGGAAAGGTGTGGACAGGGTGGTCAGGGATAAAGACAGGAATTTAGGTCTGCGGTAAGATCTGAAGCATTAAATATACTTAGTGGTTCACTGGCAACCTTGATTGCAACAAAGATGGGTCAGGCTGAGAAAAATCTAGAACACAGTTTTGCTCCATGTAAAAGAGATTTCAGTGGAAGGTCTTTTAGGTGCCTCACGTACACCCTCAGCGACGATGGCACCCAATGAAGCAAGAGGCATCTCCCTAGCCCAGGGCCTGGGTTTGCTTGCAGCAGCTTGTGGCTGAGAGGGGCTGGGGTCAGCAGTTTCGCACAGCTCCTGTTTCCTGAAGCTTCTCTTGCCTTTCTCCCTGACCTTCAGAATGGTGCACAGCCACCATGTTGACATACCTCTAATTTAAATTCCTACCCAAACTGATTATGATATTCTCACTTCACTGCCCTTGAATGCAGCTGAATTAAGACACCAGGGTAATAAATGGGCTACCATATTAACAGTGATGTATCTCCCTGTTCCACAGAGCCAACGTCAGACTAATTTTCATGTGGAAGTCATACTGTCACTAGACTTCACTGCCATTAAGAATCAGTTAAACATTAATTAATAGGCATTTAAACTTTTACTAGGACATGTTTAGCGAAAAATTTTCCATTGGCAGAATAGTAATTGGCTTTCTAAATTTCTCAAATCCCTTAAAAATTATCTTTTCTATCTGCATGCCCCATCGCTCCACCATTTTAACATACTGTTCATTTGGTAATCATGTACAGACAGACAGACAACTAATCTATTTCTTCTGACACTTTGTTTTAAAATCCCATTTAATATGATCAGTTCCTAACAGAATCAAGAATTTAGCAGGAGAAAAAATGTAAATGGAAGCATTTATCAGCCTTAAAAGAAACAGAAGAAAAGATTGTTAATATTCAAAACTCACTGACATTCCAATAGAAATAGTCATTTCCAAGCACTCTCTCTAGGAGTGAAAACATAATGGAAAATCTAAGTCTGCTGTTCCCTGCTTCATGCTACTGTATCTCCTCATTTTTAAAAAATCAATATAGGCTATTAATCATTTCACCCCATGTCCAAAGACTGCGAACGCCTTAAAAGGTGAGCTGTAAAGGCCTGAGAAAAAAAACAGAGACAGAGAGAGGAAAAAAAAAGCAAAATTGCTATATGAACACACCGTAATTAGGAGACAGACATTTCAAACTGATGTTTAAATTATACACTGTCTCTCACCTTCTTTTTACAGATCTCAACCTCCTCACTCAGTTGAAATACACAGCCACACACAAGGATGATTATTTCTCTACCCTTACTGACCAGCCCATGAACAAAGAATAGGAAGATAGGATTTTATTCAACAATCTAGAGCTCTTCCTTACCCTTTTATTCTCAGTTTTTTTCCCCTTAGCTTTTATACGTAGGAAATAAAAATACAGAGAATCCTAAAACACAATAAAAGCCAGCTTCCATTCACCTTCTTGCAGACTCCCTTCTCCAGGATCACTCACTCAGGATGCTCATCCTGGCAACTGAGTGCATGTTGGTTCACCTCTGCTGGGTGCAGAGCTGACCAAAAGTGGATCGGCAGCTTCACAAGCCAGGAAGAGAAATGCCGTTCTGCACCGTGCCAAAGTGCTGCTAATCTGTGATTGGGAGTCCACCTGCAGATTACAGAGGGATTGTGACACCAGGTTTATGCCCACAGCAGATCTGAGTAGATCCTCAGGAAAGATAGATTGTACCAACTCCACTGACCACAGTGTACTTATACCATTTCAGACCACATGGATATTTTCATTACAAATATCAATAATTAAAGATTTTTTTATCCTCACGGCCATCTGTCAGTCTGTAAGTGCGCAGCCGTACAAACACTAACCCAGACCTTATGGTGTAAGACAATGTATTTCACCTCAGCATTTTTCACCACCAATTAAGACAAGACCAGGTGATGAATACCACTACGAAAGGGACCATCAGAGACCTCCCAGCAAATTCTTTACAAGTGTTTTTATGAAAGAGCAACACATGCTCTGAAACTGTTTTATTCTCTGAAACTGCAACCAGCTCAACAAGAAACCTTAAAATAACTGGATTTCTAGATGCTGACCAATTCTAATTTTCAACCCCAAACCTACTTAACACCAATGGGAAAGAAAAGCCCACACCACTGAAAAGGCAACTTGCATATTCATAGAGACATCATGACCTCATCACAGTAGCATCTTTAATTTAATGCTGCCTTTACTTCTCATGTAATGCCAGCAAATGAAAGCCTTCCCATTTTAAACAATCATTGATTTGTCTGATTTATGAATAAAAAGAAAATTAAGTAGTTGAAATGTTATTTGGGCTGACTGAATTTGAGCTTTAGCTGAAAATGCATCTCTCCAATACAGGCAAAGCCTGCCCTCTACAGCACTGATGTCCCTCATTACCTGTCTGCATTAACTGAGATTATACTCAGTATTTAGCAAATAAAAGTGAATCTGTGGGATTGCATTAGTTCTTTCTCAGATGAATTGAAAGTGACAGATTTTTGAGTTAGAAGTATTTGAGCCTTTGAGCTAGAAAAAAGTTTTCAGGTTCAAGGTTAAATCATAACAATTTCCTAGCTGCATGAGGAGGGACATGGGCAAAATCTAGCACAGGAATCTGAACACGATGCTTTTGTACCACTGGAGCCACCTCTGCGAAAGAACAAAAGGAACTGCCCCTCTGAGACGCACCAAAGCCCACGCCGAGCTGCTGTCCTCTCTCCAGCAGCCACTGCACAAAGTCTCAGTGACAGCACTTGCTGCAGTGCATACCTGTATCACGAGTCTGGTTATTACATGGACAGCATAAAACCACGGCACTCGGCCCCACCTGGAGCTGCTGGCTGCACCAGAGAAGCATTTGCCCAGCTCTTTGACAGAGCAACCTTGGGTTTTCCCCCATGCTGGAAGG
This sequence comes from Gorsachius magnificus, assembly GCA_034008185.1. Lineage (NCBI taxonomy): Eukaryota > Metazoa > Chordata > Aves > Pelecaniformes > Ardeidae > Gorsachius > Gorsachius magnificus. The sequence continues at coordinate 34,596,914 of CM067089.1, read as the reverse complement.
GAGGGACAGACAGAGGAATAAAGGGATCCTTGCTATGTTCTTCCACCCCCACACCCTCCTTTGTCAGAGTAGCAAATTCAGTTATATCCACGTTAGCAGCAACACGTGTGGCACAGCAGCACAAAGAGAAACTCTTTCAACCCTTTCATCATATACATAGCGATGCATATTGTACCTGCCTGGATAAGGCACAATCTGACCCAAGAACAGATCACAGGAAATAGGAGCACACAGATGAAAGTCGGTGTCTGAGCTCATGTTGTCTTTGGGGTGATTTCAGACACCCTTTGAGGATTCGAGGCAGAGTACTTCACAAAAAAGTACAGGGTATTTTTTAAGCCCAAAGTGCTTTACAAAAAATTACAGGCCAGATTCTCAGGTCACTTCAGAAAAATATATTAAATTTGCCAACAGAAACCTCCTGGCCATGGCTCAAGCCACCTGGATACTCATAATTCCTGCACTGGTCCACTTGTGTGCTTTTCTAGACCTCTCAGGCAGTGGTACATCAGGAATGTGGCAAAAGAAGAGATTTTTTTCAAGGGATTCATATTAGCCAGTCCTAGAATTTCAACACCTCACCACAAAGGGTATGGAAAAATCTTGGGGTATCTTTATACAGCAGCCTGAAATCTTAAGCTTTGACATGGGACAGCCCATACAGTGGGGAGGACCAGAAACCAGTGTTGCCCAAGGTCACTGATTTTCTTTCTCTGCTTGGATTCAGTTCTTCACCTTCACGTAGCCAGTCTGCAGAGCCGGGAACTAAGCTACAGGCTGGCATGGGAGGGAGCAATGGTTTGGGGTTTCCTTACAGCAGTTCCTTATAGCCTGCAGTTTGTAGTGATCTGTCAGAATGTGGAAAGAGCAGGTAGGTGGCAGAAGGTGGAGGAGAGGTATTTGTGGTAAATGACAGTGAAGGTTCGGGGCTGGGCAGACAGATGGAGGCTTACATCAGTGAGAATAGGCAGAAAACGAGAGCATCTTAGTGGCATATTTAATTTCCATATGCTTGTTCTTTTAGGCAACAACCTGAGCAGCTGCATTCATTTCATGCACAGACATCTCTAAGGATCCTCTCATATATGGAAATCACTGAAATCACAAACGAAATACATCTGTCTCCCTGATGCATTGCAAGAGCCTTTCACTAGGCACATCTACACAGTCCAGCAGACTCACAGAAAAAATGAGCAACAGTGCTCAGAAAAAACTGCTCGATTGTGCCCCTCTGAGCCTCCTAGGAAACCTTAACTAATTACTGTTTTTTAAAGAGGAAATGTAATTAAACCACTCAGGGTGGACGGAGCCCTGCTCTGATGGGAGGAGGGCTGTGCAGCCGTGGCAGTGGAGTCTGATAAGGCAAAGTACAGGTTTGCAAAAAAGCTGTTTATAGATAGAGCTGAACTTCCCCTACCCACTTCTCTTTACCAGGTGAATATATTCCTGAAACATGCCCCAAATGTCATCATCATTTCCTGTTAATTCTCACAAAGGTGCGAGAGGATCTTCTAATGACCAAAGAATTAAAGATTTCACCTCCACTCTGCGTTCGGCAGGCAGCACAATTGATATGATACCCGCTTCCTACCACCAGGAACCGGAGCAGCCGAAGGAGCACACCACCAAGAGCCAGCTCCTTCTGCTCGGATGGGTCTTGCACAGCTCAGCTGATAAAAACCAGACAGAACACAGTGCCAGGCAATACGGATGCAGACCACTTGCCTTTTTACGTTACTTGTACAGATAGTAATATTAGCTATTCTGGTTTTATTCCTTGTAACCATTTTTTCTGTCTATTTTGGGAGCTGGAAAATTTCAACTGCATTAATATGCTTCAGTCCCCAGTCTCATCAGAAAATGTTTGGGTTCCTCAGACAGAATATGAATCATTGTAATAGACTAACTTAGCTTCCTCTTCTACATAATAATGTGAGATGCATAAGGTACCCACAATCTGAAATGCACACAGAATTTAAGTTTGGGCAAAAAGAGAATGGCACATACAAAGTATTTGCTTTTGTTAAAGTGCTTTTGCACTTCCTGCAAGCTTAGCTGATGTCACTTGATGACATTTCCCTTGTCACTGAAAAGGCCACCTTGTAAGCAACAATGATGCCGGACTTTGAGGATCTGAACCGTAAGATGCAGTGACATGAAAACAAAGACACGTTTTGTTCATCTAATCCTTGCACTTCCTACCCTACTTGGATTCAAAAATGGGGCATTTAATAGCAGAGGAGGGCAGTTCTGCAGAAGTAAACGTGTGTTCAGTTTCATGGCTTACTGAGCAAGGCCTGGTCTTCCCTAAAATTTGGAAATTTTTTTGCCTTCTTGGCTAACTTGAATGTCTATGAACACTTCCATACCAGGCTAATAATTCTATGGCATTTCAAAAAATGCTCACAATGTGAACTGGTAAAATAGCAGAGCGATTAAATCTTGGAACATTCTTGCTGGATAATTTCTGATGAACTATCGCTTCTATTTTAGTTGCCAAACATTTTATATGCTGTTGTGCTACTTAAAGGGTGAAATAATTACTAGATCTAGATGAAACTGATAAGCAAAATATGATGGCTGAATTTTTCCTGCAAATTTTAAGTGATTTGGCATTTGCATTAAAAAGGAATTTCAGGAATCATCTTCCCAAACTGCATTTCTAACACAAAATTTTTTCTATTGAACATTTTCTATGGAAGTACAGTATGAGTTGGTTTTTGTTATTCTGGTTTACAGACAGAAAATGGCTTTCTGGAGCAGCTGTTAATATCTCTCACACATACAAACTAATTAAGAGACTGTGTCCAGAAGGTCAGGCACAGGGGCAGACTTGGATGGGCAGAAAACTCCTTGTCCTGTTCAGTGCTACTTCTCTGCTCCTATTTGTCCTCTACTGTGAAAAATAGCTGTTTTACTCCAGAACCTGAAGGGGAGAAGCTGGCACAATCACCTTCCATGGACCCTACTTGCAGCTGCTGCCACCAAATCATTACCAGTACTAATTAGTGATAAGCAAACACAAAGCCACACCCTCAAGGAAAAGGAATTAAAATTATTCATTTGTATCAGTGGGCTAAACACTCAAGTGAACATTCCGAGTGGGATATATACCAACCAAAAAGTTAACTAAGTTCAACTGCTTATTAAAGTAACAAATGGTAGCTTAAAATTTTGAAAAACTATTTTCAATGAAGTATTCTTTCCAGAATTTAAAGTGAGAAAATTAAAAATTTCAGTAGGAATATTTCTCAAGTTTGATCTCCTGTATGAAATAATAATAGGAAAAATGCGGCATGAAGCCCAGTTTAATCAAATTAGGACTTCTAAGTCTGAAAACAGTGATATGTTATTCAGACAATGACTCTTATATGCAAATCTAGAGAAAGGAGTATGAGTAACTTTCCCAGCTAACACAGAGCTCAAATTCAGTCATTACATTCACTTTATTAAACTGATTTTTCACCTTAATTATACACGGATAAAGTGATTTACAGCAGAGGAATCATGAGCTCTGTTTTGCCACTTCAGAAGCACAGACCTCTTAAAAAAACAGTAGCAGTGGAGGTTGACTGAAAGAGTAGCTTTCAGAATGAATGTCATTCTGCATTTATGGTCAGCCATAACATTTCTTCCACTGTTGCTGAAGTTGCAGATGCCTTTCTATCAAAAATCCGTGTTTTTTGTAATATTTGTAATTCAAACATAAACATTTTCTCTGACTGAGACACAGTATATGGATTTGCCAGCTATGTCCTGCCTCTATTTCACACCTTTGCAGTATAAACAGAGGTTTTACCTGTAAGAAAAAATTGCCTTGGTTAGTAGATGAAACATTTGATGGCATTAAGAAAATACATTTGGCCATTTTTTGGATTAATGTAAGCCCAGGAATATTGAAAATGAAGTCATTTGAGGCATTTTATGATGAACTTTTTGGTCAAAAGCCAAATCTCAGAACACAACAAAAAAGCCAAATGCTACCACCTGTCCACTGGTATCTTAAGAAGCCTTAAATTTTGAATGCACACAGATCCACCAGCCTTTTCTGTCACCAAGCCAGGGAAGGCAGAAGGAAAGCTGGCAAGTGGGTCAACAGACCCTCCAGCTCAGAGCTCATCCCCAAGAGACTCTCTAACCACCAGCTCTCTGAAACTGGTAGGAGGAAAGCAGAAGATAGCACAGAGGAAGGGCCAGAGATTCCAGTAGCATACAAATCCTCTTAGTAAATAGAAGGAAATGCTGATTCATATCAGCACACACAGCAACACCACCACTACCTGCACCTACCCTGTACTTCCCCTCTCTCTTCATGTTTTCCAGCTCCAGTCGAGAAAGACCAAATCTGGGATGTAGTCCCTGGGTAGGATAAACAGTGGAGGTACTTGTTGCTCTTGTAATGTCTGCCATTAATCAGTCTCATAAGATACACAAGAGGTGCACATAACCAGTCATCAGTTTAACAGTAGGGGCAGTGAGCTGTGTCCAGAAAAGCCATGAGAAAGGAAGAAAAGCCAGGTCCTGTTTACCACCCCCATTTTCCATATAATAGTCTCATATTCCACATAATATCTGGAAGTCAGGGAGTAGACAGCAGTCCAGTTATCAACTCTATAATTGACCCTGAAAGGACTGGATCATCCGTTATGTGGCAGAAGCAGTTACAAACATGGAAAAAGCTGTGCCTTTTTACAAGAAAGGAATTGAGGGCCACTGACCCAAAATGGCTCCCAACCGCTTGAACAAGGAAATTTCTGCCAGAAAGCTCTCTTGCCTTTGAATGAACTATTTTTTCCACAAAATCTTACATGGGGGGCATGAGGAAGATAGAGCTGAATAGGCCTATTCCAGTCATGTCATGTCATCTTGAGAAGAGCTCCAGGGCCTCAGCCAAGCAAACAGTGTTCTTCCAAACCAAAGTCAGCCATTCCATCCTTGTAAAGGGAAGACTCGACAGAAGGAAGCAGAGATGAGGGAGGTCTTGACTTCAAAGCCATTGCACAAGAAGTCTAAGAAGAGAGGAAGATCAGATGAAGGACTGTGCTCTTTCCCACAAACCTGAAACTCTCCTGGAGCCTGTAAGGGAAAAAGTGAGTGGGAAGCGAAAAAGTTTTTGCTAAGCTCCCATTCCAGTGTTTGATGTCATATGTTGTATGAAGCAAAACCAATCAAAGCTCCTGCAGCCTGGCAGTGAATAAATCTGAACTGCTGGTCCTGCAGTCGAAGAATCCATAGTCCCGGGTTTCACAGCTGAAAGGCAGTCAGATGCATGATCTGAGCTTGGAGACAGCAGCTACATGATCAGTCCCTACCCAGATCAGTGGTACTTACCAGAGCAAGATACCAGTGACAGAACCTCATTACAACAGATCAGTACCTTTTCAGACAGCAAAACTGATTCAGGTTTTGACAAGAAAATACAGCTTGTCTATTCTGCGACTGTAATGGATAACGGAGGTGGCATTTCACCTTTACTGTTGTGATAACAGTAACATAATAGAAATTCATTCTGAATAGAATCCTTTCTGCAGGAATACAAAGATATGTTAATTACACAGTGGTGCTGAATTTGGATTCTATCTATCCTAAAACATATCGTTTGGTCTCATTCACATCCTGGTCACGTAAAATGAGGAGACAATCTTTTGAAGGCCCTGTAATTACATCAGGTCAAACTGATACAAGAAGAAAATCAAGCCATTATGAGTACAGGCTGGAGCCTGGGTAGATGCTCAGCAAACACAGACCGGAGCAGATTCACTGCCTGCTGTATTTACAAAACAGCAGCAGAGATTATTTTATTAAGTTCAACTGAAGCTGTTTCAGAGTAATATAGTTAGGAGGTCATATGCTATACTGGTGTCATTGTCTAGTCGATAAAACTGTACTTGTAAAATTTAATTTTTCTCATTTTAACTCTTTAAAGTAAGATTGGAAGCACAGAATGAACATTATCATTACACATACCACATATGACATTTCTAAACTACTTTCATGCTAAGAAACTTATGGTATATGTAATCTAGGAAAAAAAAAAAAAATCCAAGAACTGTACCGGGGCATAATGAAAAATAAAGAGGGTCCAGGATGTTACTGAAAAGCATGAGAGCTTCCTTCCAGTACAAGTCTTTGAACCTAGAGATCTTTCATGTTTTATAGACTCTAGGTCTGATTCTTCTCTTGCTGAAAATGACTTTACATGACAGGAATTAGGTAACAGTTACTCCTGTCTCACATGAAAGGGAAGTCAGAGTTTGGACATTTGAGTGAATGCTACGAAATCCTCTGATCCTCTCAAAGAGTTCTCCCGAAGTGGCAGGGGAACAAACTGTCCTGATTTCCATACTATCTGTGAGTTCAAGTCTTCATTCTTACTGCTTGAGCCCCTGTGTATCTCAGCCCAAAAGTGACACTTCACAGGCTTCTAGAAGTCTCCCATCTTAGTGAACAGCTTTTAAAGCACTCTTACAATAAAACCTTTACTGATTTTAATGCTTAAAGTTTGAGGGGTTTTTTTAAACAGGAAAAAGGAATTAAAGGAGTGCTTTTTCTATATGTTTCCATAAAGAAAGAAAAGATCCTTTTGTACTTTTTTCCCTCCCACTATTCCTCAGAAGGAGCTTGATCAGGCCACAGGGATTAAAAATGTACAATATCTAGAGAGATGCTTTTTATGCAAAGACAAAAAATGAACAAGCAAAGAGTAAACTATCACATTAAAGGCTGAGGTGTGTTTAAAACTGCAGACTTCTCTTCTGACAGACACAAATTTCATGACGACAAGTAGTATTTAATAAAGAAGAGGGAGAAGTAGGGCTGCGTGAGTCTCTACGGATCACTCCTGCCCAAATTCCTATTTGTTTGGGACCCCACCTGTGAAGTGACTCCTCCAGCAAGCCAAGGAAGGTGGCACAAGACCAGCTTCAAAGGAAAAGGATTCTGTAGGCCAAACTTTCTGCATGGGGCACAGCTCTCTCTGGATATTCTGATAAAGGAAGACTTCAGATCTAAAAATATCCACAGAAGGCACAAACAAACTCAAAGGACAACAAAACTGATTAGCAGGTTTTGCATTTGATTTTAAAATATGCATTGTTTAAACTGGAAGTGACGTTTTGTCAGGAAGCCAGGTTTGCGATTCCTTTTATTTCATTTTTGTGACAAAACCCAGCAGCATGTCTTTTGCAGTTCTCCCTTATTTATTAATTCCATGAATAAAAGATTTTTCTGGTGACTAATTCACCCTGACTTTTTGGCCACCAATCGATCCTGCCCTGTTTATTTCTTTAGGGAATGGATTTCCTTCCAAATTTAAATGGCAGGACTGAAGAACGCTTCAGTGATGGCATGGTACACAAACGGTACTACCATTCTTCCTTGAGGACCTGATTTACCTGCCTCAAGAATAAAAGCCATTGCTTCGATTAAGGAACTTAAATTATTCATAAAGAGAAAAAACCCCGCATATCTTTGTCAAATGTTGTCAGCCATTTCCTTAGATGATGCGAATAAGCACAATAAAATAATAACAATTTTGCAGCAGTTAGCACTGAAGATGAGAAGAATCACTAGTCACAGCAAACTCTGAGCAAGCCCCATAAGAGTACTTATGGGACTTAGTCAAAAAGGCACTTTCTTAGCTTGAAACAATAGAAGTCCACTTTGTATCACCCTATGACAGGAGGAGCCATCTCTCTATAGATCTCAGCACTCCAAGTTACTTTAATTGCATCAAACTTTGTTTTTCATTTTAACAATGTGACTATGCCAAATAACCCCAGGTAAAATGAAGAAATCATGTCCCCTGTGAAGCTAATGACAAGCCACACATTCATTTCAAGAGATCAAAGATCTCAGCCGCAGTTTCTTGTTCTAAAATGCATCATCAACTTTTTTACCTTCTATTACTCCAGGACAATACAGAACTTAATTCAAAAACCTATAACCAAGAGCAGCCAGTGTTCTTCAGATCAACATGCAACCCTACAATAGACGATCGTGGAATAACCTGACAATGGGAAATTTCTTTAAAATCCAGCAGTTTCATCAGCATTAGATAAGCTCTAGAATGAGTTATTACCTTTTCTCAAAAGCCACAGGAACTGGTGCCAGAAAACTCAAGCATAAAATGTTTTTCATGCAATAAAATTGCAATAATTAAGGAAGGCATTTATCACCTTCATTCTCAACTGAAAGTCAATGGACTCCCAGAATCTTGTTTAAAAACATATTCCTTCCACATTGGGTGAGAGGAAGGCCAGAGAGCTCCTGCCTGAGCAAACAAAGATAACTGTCACGCTTCAATCCCAGAGCTGCTAGCACCTCCCTATTCAACTCACTGTCAGGAGGGATTTCTGAACATGAACCTGAACGCAGCTGACTCCATAATAGCTCTAAGCAGCATCTCAGCTCAGCTTTTTCCTACTCTCCTTTTCAAAGAGCAGGGTTAGCACTCTGGCCCAGGTGCGTATTGATGGAGTAGGGAAAGAGACCAGAGGCGAAAGAGTGTGAGTTCTGGGACCAAGCTTTATCAAACTATTATGCATGATTTGTGCACTGATATTTTACATCTGTGCACCGCAGAAAATGAAAACAAACTAAAAATGCAAAGTCTATAAAGTAACCTTTGCCCTGCAGTAAATGGTACAGACATTAAACAAAGAAATCAAAGTCTAAAAAGAGGAAAACAGACTGTAAGATTGGCTACTGGACTAATATTAAAGGCTGGGAAGATTGAAATGGAAACATGCTGCTTTGTCACATCTATCCCTACGAGACATGCAAGCGAGCTCACAGCTTCCAGCTGTCTCTGTATGGTCAGAAAGTGACAGTTTTGTATTTTATTTCTTTCTTATTACTGATTCAGAAAAGAGCACTGAAGCATTTTTAAACATGATTCTATGCAACAACAGTATTAGAGAGATGTCATGTGTGCGTACTGCAGAAACCAAAGCTAAGACCATTTATACTTCAGCCTTGACATTTTCCATTCACACTTTGCATCACAAAACAACGAATGGGTGTGTTAACAGCAGTAGGAGCGGCAGACGTCATTCCCCATAACCTCTGCTGGGGCATGGTGGAAGGCTTAGGTGAGATCCTGGAGAAACCAGCACTTGTTTTACACAACAGGAATTCCAGATCCAGTTTTTCTTCAAAAATACCGAAAGATCTTCAGAATGCCACACACCTTCAAAATAGTTTCTCCATGAATGTACCTCTGTCACACTCAGAGTCTCCCAAAACAGCACACACTGGAAGAGGACAGATGACTCCAAGAAACATGGCCAAAAAACCCCCTACGAGTTACATTATTTCAGGCTTCTTTTCACAGAATCATAGAATCATTTAGGTGGAAAAGACCTTTAAGGTCATCAAGTCCAATCGTTACCCTAACACTGCCAAGTCCACCACTAAACCATGTCCCTGAGCACCACCATCTACCCATCTTTTCAATACCTCCAGGGATGGGGACTCCACCACTTCCCTGGGCAGCATGTTCCAATGCCAAAACCAGGACAATAACCCTTTTGGTGAAGAAATTTTTCCTAATATTCAATCTAAACCTCCCCTGACGCAACTTTTGACTTCATATCTCTTTACATCTTAACATCATAATCCTGTGGCCCCATACATACAGAAAACAGGAACAAGAGATGGCTTGATTTTCACAAGTGGTGAAATCCAGGATTTGTGATCAACATTAACTCCAGGCTCAGTTTTCATTAATCTAGTGACATCTGTGACTCTTGACTGGAGGTTGCTACAGTCCTTTTGCAGGAAGATCTGGTAACTTTTGTCATGAGAGTACTTTTGCACTGCTGCAGAATGCAGATCTAATCTTGCTACACCAACTATGCAGTTGGTATTTTAACTCCAGGTATCTAAGTGAAAGATATGGCACCCCATTTGTCATAGCCTGGTTTTACACATGCTACTACAGGAACCTTTGTCACTAGGATAAAGGCCAAAATAAAGTAAATGTGAGATAAATATTCATTGAGAGCACGACTAATAGGGTTTCATAGGGATTAAGTCAGGAAATTGGAAAACAGAGCATGAGAGAATACATTATTAAATTATGCATTTCTCTCAGCATATGAATAATATAGAACTGAAATTGATAAACAAAGCTCTAGGTACCACCGGCATTATGTGGGGAAAAAAAGTAATTGTAAATACTGCACAATCATTTCAGTTAATTATAGCAAAAGACAACTTCACCTCAATGCTTCGATTTTAATTTACCTATTGCATAATACATAGGTGGAAAAAATATCATGATTGAATTACACCTCATAAACACTCCCAGAAGATGATATATCAGCATAATTTAAAGGATCAGAATTGAAAATTAAAGCTTAGTTTTCTATTATCAGAGCTCCGATGATTTTGGATGAATAAATGTCAGAGACTGCAACAGCATACACCAGTTACCAAAGATATTCTTACTGGGCAACATGAAGTTGCTCTCTGTAGCCAGGATTAAACGCTGGCTCCGCTGAAGTCAATGGCACAAATGTTTTTTCCTTCATGGTTCTAAAGGTGCAGTGCAGAAATAGGTGAAAGTATGAAGAACCATAGCATTTTATCTTAGATCTGGAGTAATTTTTCTTCTGGAGATTCTTAACTAACGGACTAACAAAATAATGAAGTCCTCCAATATAACATGATTTCAAAAAGCTTCTGATAATCTCTGTAGCACCTGTAATTACAAATTACTTAGTATTTACAGTCCTTATTCATCCACTCTCATCCTACAGTGCTAACCCTGCAGATGTATGGTCAGGGAACTTCCAAGTATAAATTGGGCACACTTTAAAAAGTGAGTAAGTGTGAAAGAGACAGGTGAATGCTAATGGGATTTTCAGAACTGTTTTCAAACACGAGCTAGTTACATCCAGCACGATTTTGAAAAGTCTCAGCACCTATCTGGAATGTTAGCTTCTTGAATTTCTAAAAAGACCCACATGGCCAGATTTTATATGATACCTGTGATGTATTTAGCTCATGTTTAAGTTCCAGTGCAACATACAAGATTCAATCTATGTATTACTAATTAATTACAAAATGTCAGTGAACTGTGAGGCCAGAGCCAAGCTGGAAAGGTATCATATGAAAAATGATCGTTTATTTCTTTCCTCAGCCATGTAATTTTGGGCAAAACTAACAGAAGACAAGGGACAGCAGTCATTAAAGAACCACCCCCATGCTATGGCCAATTGACTTTAGGTGTTTAATTTCCACTTCTAGGGTATTAGAAAAATAAGCTTTTGTGGGTTTACCAATGATTCCATAATTGAGCTCAAGGCTGTTTCATAACAGCAGATTGTGACTTGAAGCGATGACAAAGCCATCAGCTGTGTGATTTCTGGCATTCAGCACCTTCTCACTGTGAAAGGTCCTGTATGTGGCCCATGCCTCTTCCTAAGCATCTATTTTGCTGCTACTGGAAAAGGAAGTACACAATAATGTTCTAAGGGAAGATTATCAGTTTGTAGTTCTAACTGCTTTACTTGCCTTTAAAACAAACATTACAGACCAGAAACCCTGTTGAATTGTTAGTAACTTGTAACTTGAACAAAAAACATGTACCCCCTAACTGAGCCCAGCATCCCAAGGGAACATCAGCTTCAGGTGAGAACTCGGTGTTCAGCATAAACTATTCCTGTCTCTCAATCCCCCTCTCCTATGTTTTTTATTAGCAACATCATAAAAGCAATACTTTGCTTTCAGCCAGCATGCCTACAGTCTCTGTTACTCTTACTTTATTTAGCAACTGAAGCTTGCACTTCAGAAACACTGCACTTGTCTGGATATGGACTAAATTGATGTAAGGAAAAAGGGGTCAGGATGGGATTATATAAGAAAAGCATATAGTAAACGAATTATTAAGTCTTTTCACATCTCTTTTACACGGCTCTGGCAGCCTCAGGCAGCTTCCGCCCTCTTTAAAGTTACTCTATGCTATTAGGCCATTATAAAGGCTCTGGGGAGAAAAGGAATCAGTACCAGACATCATTAATTGAGAGCTACCATTTTCCTAGTTCCTCAAAATAAGCACGATAACAACTCTACTCTTCCTCACAGTACTCCAGCAGGAAATAAAGTAATAACTATAGTACACCTAAGGGTAATACATTTGTAACTCCCACTTCCAAAAAAAAAAGGAAACATTGATATAACTATATAGGAAAAGGAGCTTCAGTTCTGCAAACAGATTCTCAAAACACACCTACCTGTCTGTGACACAGTGGCTGCAGAAGCCAGCCTTGGGAACTGGGCATTAGCAGAAAGTCAAAGCACTTACTTACAAATCACAAGTGGGTTCATAGACCTATGTGATATAAGCATTTCCAAGATCCGCACAGGGAAGGAAAGAAATTAAAATGCAAAAAATAGCAAAGAGAGAAGTTCTGGGGCCAAGGTGGCACAGGAAGGCTCAGGAAAGCTCTAAGACACACCATAGGCAGTGAGACTGCACTTCTCTTGGCCTGGGCACTACAGTCCAGGGTTTAAACAGCACAGGTCCCTGTAGGGGATCTCTGCACTCATTTGAGCTGTCTCCTCCATAACATGGGTTAACAGTGTTCCGGAAAGATGTACTGTACCACCACATTAGCAGGGCCAGGGTGACCCCTGCAACACTCATTTCAGAGGCCACATTAAGACACTCATATACATGTTTTGTTCAGAAGAGCACCTGCAATACTCTTTGGCAGCATTCCAGAGCAACGAAAACTGCCAAATCTCTCCTTTTTCGCTCCTAAGAAAGCAGAGATAAATGCCACGGAAGGGTCTTACCAGTTTTCTTGGGCACTTGTGAGGAATAAAGAAATGGTACATTGCCTCTTGTTGCACAAACACCAGTCAGTTTTTGACAGTGTCAGTGCAGCTTCCAGCTCTCTAAGCAAGAAGCAGCTTTATTGTCTGTGGCATGAGAGAAGGATGTCAGGATTCTACTCATGACTAATGACTTCATGCTGTAATGCTTCAGGACTACACCTTGAGTTAAATAACTTCAGAAAATTAATTGAAGAGTTATCCAAGCAAGAAGAGGGTGAAAAGCTTCAGGACTGCATCCTGTGCTTCTAGATGCACATCAATATTTGACTCAGTGTCTGTCTTGAGCTCGTAGCCTCTGGTGTTGTGAGATGTGGACATGGGGGTGGGGGGGGAAGGTGAAGAAAAAAAAGTAAGGGAGGGGGGAAGGAAAGAAAGAATCAACTAAAAAAGAGAGAGATAAGTAACTGGGGAAATTACAAAACTCGCTTGTGCAGTAAAAAGCCCAGTGTATAGAATCGATTGAAGCTTTCAATACAGGGAACAAGGGTCTCATTTCAGCTGCTGATCAGTTTAGATTCACAGCCACAATAGAAAAGGCTATGTGCCACGGTTGTACCTCCTGATTATTAAGAAAGGTTTCTGCTTAAGAGTCTTTGTTTCCTTAAGATAGATTCAATACACTTAGTGATTTCTCACCTGATGAGCACTATTCAGATAAAGTTCACAATCAGAGATCACAATAAATTTCACACATTAGCAGACTTTTATGTCAACAATCCCTCCAGCTCGCAAAATTTAATTCATTGAGGAAAACTTTTTGAAAGCGTATGGCCTTGAAAACAAGGCAAACAGAAGAAAACTCTCAACTAAAAAAGAGAAAAGTTAAGTTCAAGGCAAGATCAGTAGTTACAGGCACCCACACTTCACAAGACAAAAAGGAATACATTCAAGTAGAAAGAACAGCAGGTGCTGATATTGCCTGTAGAACTGTAGCTTATCCATAACTGCCCCACTCAATGAAAAGCCAAGAGTTGCCCATCTCCGACCCCTGGATACCATAAACAGCTGACATTGAAGCATGACATTACCAAAGACTGCCTATACCAGGGTAGCTATCTCCCATTTACCTTCTCTGCCATTGAGAACTTGTTTGCACAGACCCCAAAACAAAATTTGGCAGATAAACTGAATCAGAATTAAAACAGCCTAAGGAATAAATTCTTCCCTTTCCTACAGAGAACAATTCTTTTGGACAAAAGTATGTGATGAAGAACATGCTGAGCAAATTCTACTGCAGGTACAGTCAGGTATCCAGGACAGAAGCTTAATTTAGCTAATAAGGTGAACAGTTATGTGTCCAGCCTCCTCCTGCATTCAAAAAAACACGGGTCATTTCAGTTCCTCTTAAGCAAGAACACAAGATTTGCAAATGCAGAATTTATGTAGGAAAAAGAGTGTCTAAATGGGCAGTACTTTCCTCAGAGTCTGTATGGCCAGCCTACAGTATCAGATCCTCAACTACTGCACTGGTAGTATGGACATTAAAAGTAGCATTGATACTCATCTTCCCACATGCTCCTTGCCCAACACATATGGTTTGCTGGTTTAAGTGCTGGGAACAGAAAAAAGACTGCAGTCTTGTGGCTTTGCCAATGGTTTATTACTGAAAGGAGGATTTCTGCTCTCTTGAGGTGCAGAAATCGTGGTTGTTCTTGATGCTGGGACCAAGACAGACACTGTCCCCTATAGCCATACAGGAAGCAAAGCTAAGCCCTCCTGTACCTGACTTCCTCGCTGCAGTAAATGCATACCATCATTATGCTGTGGCCAGTTACCAAAACTTAAAAGCTGGCTACCACCCCTGACAAAATCTTTAATAGTTCTGTGATCACTGCACATGTGCCTCAGTTTCTTCCTTTTGCCTTTCGCTGTTTAGAAGGGGTGATAATGGACAGAACACTTAGCTTGAGATAAAAGCTTAATGCAAGAGTGGTGTGATAGACCATTGGGACATATGGTGGCCCTTCACGCTTGGGAAAGGTCTCAGAGTCTGCACACGTTCACTCAACCCACAGTCCTTCCCCTTTCTCCTGGAAAAAGGAACAAAGGACATGTGTAAAGTATATGCTGCTTTTTAAGATGAAAATAGGAGGATGATTTCAGCAGCATAAATGCTGCGTTGTGGCCTCTTCTCTCAGGGCATTTGCAGAGATTCCTGAATACTCTTGACCAAAGCCACCCCACCCCCACCCCCATTTTTATCATCAGATAGCTGGCCTGTTTATAGAGAAAAATGACTTATCTAGCTGTTAGTTCCCTGCTCTGAACCTTGATTCTCCTTAAGGATATGGGAAACTCACTCAGAGTCGATTCAGTTCTCTCTGGTGGAGCCCTGAGAGCAAACTATGGTAATACCACATAACACCCAGCAGCTGTGTCAAAGGAACCAGGCACGGCTGCAGCAGAGGGTAATTCACCTTTCAGCAAAAGCCACACCAGGCCAGTTCTGTGCGATGCTATTTGAAGAGGTTTTAAAGGTAGAGCTCTGATCAAGAACTTGCAGAAAAAATTAAACATCCCTCTTCATCTTTGCACTCTGGCTACATCTAATTGCAAATCCTTCCTGCGTAATGTCTCAAAGATATCAACTTGAAAGATCACATAGTCAAAATCCTCAACCAAGCTCTCATTCAATATTCAGCTGTGTATTGGAGACATCCTCTTCCTTGTTCGATAGGTGCAAAGACTCTTTTCCTCACCTGTCATTGACTCACATCACACTTTTCCTCTACTTGTTCCCACTTCTCTAGCACAAACATATGCTACTTGTTTTCACTTTCAAGGCCTTTGCAAAGCTATCCTTTCCCTTGCCATCAACTCTTACACAAACATCCCATGTTGCAACTATTTCCTCAAATGTGTGAGCAGCCTGGGGGCCACATACACACAGCAGACCCATGAAGAGAACACCCTGCTCCGACAGAGCAAAGCTGGGATACTTCCACAGCCAAGAGCATTGATCACATCAGCTCTAGAAGGTCGTGCACTAGGAGGGAGAACAAATCCACTCCATCTTTGCCCTAACAACCCTCTAACAGGGTTTCTGCCAATGCAGGACCGCTGGTAAAATCTCTTTTGCCTTGTCTGTAACATTCCCTCAAATTTTTCCTCCAATGCAGTCATAAATCTGTCTGATATTCCTCCCTGGGTAACATGTTGATTCCCATGGCATTCTCCCAGACTTGACCTTGTTTCTTTGAGTTTGTGGCAACGGGCTATATGGCAAATTCAGCTTTAACTTCACTGAGGCATACAGACCATTTATAAATATGCAACTGTTAACTCAAGTGAGGCAAATGCATTCAGCAATATTGTATCTTACTGCTGGGGGAAAAGGGGTCAAAAGGGATGGCAACACACCTCCCAACCACAAAAATTAACATTTAAAATAACATTCAGAAGTCAGGTTTAAAATTCTGGAAAGAGTCACAGATTGAGGTGTTATTCCCAGCAGCAAAGCAGAGAGTTACA
This sequence comes from Gorsachius magnificus, assembly GCA_034008185.1. Taxonomy (NCBI): domain Eukaryota; kingdom Metazoa; phylum Chordata; class Aves; order Pelecaniformes; family Ardeidae; genus Gorsachius; species Gorsachius magnificus. The sequence continues at coordinate 34,580,597 of CM067089.1, read as the reverse complement.
CTCTGTAGTGATCTGCAATGATCAGATGATGCAAATCCCAGCACATGGCATCAGACCCAGGCAGCCAGTACAGTGACTCTAGGCATCACCCTCTGCCTCGCCAGGCTGCATCCCATCTGCTCCGAGTTGGCCACTAGCAGCAGCCTCTCCCAAGCACAGAACCATCTGAAACAAATACTCACAAATGGCATATTTTATTTCCAGCATCTACTTTTTTCTTTTAAAGTTGTTCAGGTTCCAGCCAGGAAAGCTGGAGTCAAATGTTGACAAGTGTGGTCCTGGCAGATTATTAACTCTGAAATACCCCACATGACTCAAAGATGAGCACAATTCCCCATGAAATTGTAAAGGAAAACTGCTGATTTCCAATATAATCACTTGTAAGGATAAAGTGAATTTAAAAAAAAAAACCCTAAAATTGCCAAATCAGAGTGTTTGTTAGTATTTGCTGACGGGCAAATGAGCAACTGGAATAAATGTTTTTTTTTCTAAAGTTTGGGAGCCTGGCATTCCTAGACAGAAAGCTGATCTTGACCTGAGTCAAAGGAGTTTTTGCTGTAGTCACTGACTGAATAGCAACAGGACACACCTGGCAAAGGGCAAAATAAATGAAAAAAATTTGCCTTAATTTTCAAATTCACTTAATGGCCTGAGATAGCACCCTAATTTTCAAACTCATCCAAAAATATTGACTTCTGTAACATTCATCTACAGAACTTTCAAACATTTGCTTTAAACTTAATGAAGCTTTTGGAAAGACCTTTACCATTCTTCATTCAAAAACTAATTAAAAAAAAAAAATTCTATTCTTCCCTTAATCCTGAGGGGAAAGTTTGAAAGGCTCAGCATCAACAGAAATAAAAAATAAATGCCAAGTAGTCCTTTTTCCTAATATAATCCATGCAGTCTGATTCCAGTGTTGTATTTGCCAGCACCTCTAGAGCAGTTTAGACTAAGCAGTAATCGCAGACAAGGCCTGAAAGCTGTTTTTCTGGAAAATTTCTGTTTCAATGCAGAAAACGCAGAGGGCTCAAATGAAGAACAACTGCTACACTTGGTGTGGATATGCTGTTCATGTTCTAATATTTCTATTCTATAGTTTTAATAGGTGCTTCCATAGCTTTAGTAGGTGTTAAAGTAACAGCACAGCTTTCTAGCAGCCTAGACCCTCACACCAGCCATAATACTGTCATCTAACATTCATTTCACTTACTGTAACAAGAGACAGATTAGCCACGCTTAGTTTTTTTGGTTTTTTTTTAAATTAGGAAAACCAGAACTGCTTAATAACTTTAGATGAAGTTCCTGGTGTGGAAACTGCTGCACTAAAACTTAACGGTGGGAATAGAATTCGGTGAGACTTAACAAGAGAAAACAATTTTGTTTGAAGTAGCTGGATAAATTCATCTTTATATTTCATAGGAAGATAATGAATAAGGAACTAAGCACATTTGTCTCTCTGTTTCCCAACATAGCGAATGTCTCAGAAAGCAGTTGTATTACCGACAGCACTAGAAAATTACAAATTTCAAAATGAAATGTGTCTTACCATCACATAACAGAGTGGATACCACAGCAGTGAAGACATTATCTCAACTGTATTTAAATCACAGATTTCACTGATACCCTATTCATTCTCAGCAATGAGCTGCACACATACCAAAGTTTCTGACAACCAAATACCCTTTCCTTCTCTCGCCTCACTGTTCACTAGGAAGAAAATTAACCTTATCCCAGCCAAAACCAGGACACGATTGCAAAATAGTAGTTTAGCGGCGCAACAGCACTTGCATTGTTTTTCCACTGAGCTGAGAAGAGTCTAGAAGGGAACATGTCAGGATGTTTTACAGGAGCAGGAATCTCTGATTTGACTCCAAGAGAGCTGAGAGATGACAGCTGGGGTGGTGAAGGGAAGATAAGCATTTCTGTGGCATAACGTTCTCTGGAGCTGTTACTACAGAAAGCTCCAGTGACAGAAAAACACGAAGTTGCTTTGGACCTAGCAGATAGGCCTGAGAATGATGCAACAGCCTAATTAGGCTGTATTTAAAACGCAGCCAGTCTAGGGGTTTGAAAACTCAAGTTAAAACTCACAGGACCCAGAAGGACTGTGCCAGGATTCACTGAATAAGCTTCCCGTTTTCCCACCAGGTTAACAGGCAGCTGCACCAGTTCTGCTCAGGCCTGTCTTCCATGACTCATCTCTTTAGCACAAGAGCAGAATTTTATTCCCCATTACAAGGCAGTCACTGCAGTTTCTGCAGCATTCCCTATGAACATATTTCTTCACCACCCCAACAGTGGTAGGGGTACTCATTTGTGTGGGGACAGATGGGAGCAACTATAGGTATCAGTGCCTTCATAAAGCTGATTGCAGCACCACTCTGATTCCACTGCATTTTGCCTCCACATCACATGGGATGCTGTAGGTAGACAGCTGGAGTTTCTGTGCACGTGCTACATGCAAAAGCAGTTGCATTAACCTTCCCTTTTAATCATTTGATTGAATTCAGTGACTTACAGACAAAACAGAGAAGTCTGCATGTTCTCTTTTGTCCGGAAACTATCTATTCTCTGAGCCACTGCACAGCCAGAACGTAGGTGGGGTAACCCAGCGTGAAAAGCAAGTGAAGAACAGCTGTCTTTCTGTGAAACTGTGCAACAACTTCGCATAGTTGCCACAGCCACTACACCTGGCAGGGTTAAAGTAGTACAGCTGTTAAGATGAAGGAAAAAATTAAGTAGAGGGGTGACAGATTTTCTTGTCCGAGAACTCTGAATTTAGCACTATCCAGGCTCTCCCAGTGTTATTTTAGGCTAGGGAGAAGGAAGCTTCTTGTGCTCATCAAACCCTGCTCTTTCATAGCACTGCACTTTGGCCAGGGCTTGCACATATTAGGCACTCTTAATGCCCTAGAACAGCAGAGCAGAACGTAGGATAACTTGCAACAGAGATATACCTGGCTGCCTCACGCTCCCATTTTTTCCTCAATGCTTTGTAAGAAAACGTGCCACGCTGGAGTTCCACACTGACATGGGACTGAGGTTTGCTTTACTACTGACAATTTGTTTTGCCACATGCTGTTTCTGTGGACTTTTACAATATTAGCAATGCCTGCAGCAAATAAAGCAGCAAGACTGTGCATCACTGCACTGGGAGACAGAGACTATCCAGTTTACTCCAGATCACGCTAATAAGGCTCCTGACTCAGGACCCGTGCAGACTTCCCTGAGCTTTTCACTTCTGACTTACCAGCACCACAAAGCAGCTACCGATTTGGCTCAGTTTTTCATTCCTGTTAAAAAGTGCAGGATGACAGCGTGTAGGCTTTTACAAATGGATTATGAACCTGAAGTAAAATGCTACTGCTTACTTCTGTGATTCCAGACGGTTCCATCACACACTTGTTAAACCTCTCAGCAATTATTGTGTGCTACATTAAAAAGCCACAAGGAACATAAATTAAATCTTAAAGACACATTGTCGGGATTGACTTCTACAAAAAAGTACGTGCAAAAATCAATGTATTAGAAAGCTGTACGACAAAACAAAAAACCACACAGCATATAAGTCTATGTGATTATTAATGAGACTTAATATCCACACTGTGATCAAAGAGAAGACTGGCCTTTGTTTCAATGTTTCTAGCATTCTCACATACAACTATTCATATTCATAAATGTCTGCAGGATCCCACTGTATACTATGCAGAAAAACATGGCTTTTGTACTGTCTTGCTTTTAGTATTGCCAAAACATGTGTTCTGTTCCACTAATACATTTAAAGAACAGAACAAAGGTAACATTTACCAAAAGAATAGTGGGGTTTGTTTGTTGGCTGCTTTTCAATAAGTTACGGATTGCTTCCGTTGTCTCAAGACATATAAAGAAACAGAAATTGCAACGGAGAATTCATTCAGAAAGAAAGAAAAACAAGCAAACCAAACCCCTCCATCCTCTAATCCACCCATCTGGCTTTGCTCTATGCTTGGTTGTGTTATGCCGGAAACCATTCTGAATGAGTTTATTGATTTATTCTGGTCTGCGAACAGAATAATAGTTTTAAAGAAATAAATGGATAAACAGCCTTCTCTTTAATTTCTGAAATATTTACAAACAAATCTTTCTGCCTGTGCACAGGAGAAATAAGCAGGGCATGTAAGAATGCAGCATATTTAGGTGAAAACCAAACCTTTTAGTACTAAAGATACTTGCATCTTTCACTCTATAGCTGTCTGCAGACATTGCTCTTTTCTGGCTATCAGTGAGTTATTAAAGCTGTCTCTTGCAGTCAGTGCAAAGGAACGTCTAAAAAAGGAGGTTAGTGCAAATGCTGTCAAATACTGGTGTCCAGTTACTACCTAGACAACACACTAAGGAGCAGAGGGTGTTCACCTATCTCCCACAGTTGAAACTTAAGTAAAACATTTCGGAAACAGTTTTAAAATCTCAGTAACTACCCCCACTTTAAAAGCCTTAGTGAAAAAGATTTCTCTCATAGCATGTCTAATTGAACCAGAAGTATTCCCATGCTGAAGTGTGGTAGAATGAGTGTAGCATGAACTGGCAATAGCTTGGATTTGAGTCACCTCCCAGAGATATAATTCCATTGATTTCAACTAAATTACTTCTGATTCACGCTATTGTAAGAAAGAAAAAAAAGAGAGAAAAGAAGAGCTTTCATCTTGATTTTGCACCAGAGAACTCAATAGCAGTTATGCTGTTGACTGCAGTGAGTGCCAGATTCAACCCAGAGCCTGAAGAACACAATTTTTAGAAGATCTGGTAAATTCTGTTGGAGCTCCCTGAGAGCAAAGTCCCAGGTGGCCAGTTGCTGCTGAAATATTTTTGCTGTCCACCATTTGAGCTGAAAACATCATTAACAAAGTGCAACTCTTAAAAAGAAAAAAATTATCTCAGAAACGTCTCTCCCACTATGCACAAGCACCGTGAAAAGTGGGTTTCCTTTACCAGGCACTAAGAAGGCAAGGTATGGGACTTGATCCTGCAACCACCACATCCTAGTTTCGCTTTAATTACTTAGTGGGAGAATAATTTCATGAGTGACAGCAACACAACTAAGTGGCAGTAATGAATCCTGGAATCCATGTTGTGAAAAGAGTGAGAAGTGGAGACTTTAGGTAGCAGTGCCAGAAACAGTCATTATGCTCGTTCTCAGACCAGCTGACCCCGGCTGCAACCTGAGCCTATTCTTTATTTGGCTGCTTACTATGAAAATGTTAAATCTTGCGCTATTTAGCATGTATGAATATCAATTTGTTTTCCAATAAATAAAGGAAAAAGCAGTATTTGAATCATAAAACAAATTGTATGACTCAGCCCAGTGTGTTTCCTGGATTCTCAACAATTTGCTATGGCTAATGGTCCTTGCTTTCACTTCACACCATTAATTTTCAAAGTCATCATTAATCTCCAAGAAAAGTATTGAGCTTTGATCATTATTGCTTAACTACATGGAAAAATAGACAGGTTAATATTAATTTGCTTTACAACAGGCCAACTAAGTTATCTTCAATTCTTAGTGTATTCTACAGCTGCCATTTTATGCCAGGTAATAATTAATAAAATTATTAATTTAAACAAAGCTTTTTACTTTTACTAGTGAGATAGAAAATCCTTATTTGAGCTCAGGAACACTCATATTTTACTACCCAACTCCTATTGCATTTTGTTTACCATATGTGAGCCCCCAAGGTAAAGCAATTGCAAGCTTTACCTTGACATTTCTATGTAAATTGCTTGAAGTTATGCATGGAAATCTCATAAGACAGGTTCTGTCTTTCAGGGAAATGGGAGAGTGTTCTTCTAAAGAGTAAAAGGACAAATTTAAGACCAAAGTCACGAGAGTAAAGGTGGACTTGAACATTTAGAGTCAGAGAAGTCTAACGCAGGGAACTTTTTATATCTTGACACACTTATTTGGAAATCTCAGCTACCTCCTTAGACTTCAGCTTCCCACAAGCCTTCAGGGGACAGCTTGGTGCAAGTGCCCAATTTTTTTATTCAGAAAAAAATGTTTTCATGACTTTTCACATCTAGTCACTGAGCCACTAAAGGGCAAACAATTTCTGAATGAAGAGAATAAAAAGGCAGTTTGGGCATGTACTCGTCAGCCAAAGTATGGCAAATTTTGTTTGGGTTTTGTCCTTCATCAGCTTCGAGAGAGGTGAAGCTTGAGATACTCAAATCCTCTCTATATTTAAAGGGCTAAAAGAAAGGTGGAAACGGAACATCCTCAGCTGCAACTTTAATTTAGGTGGACTTCTATGATATTAGTAGAAAAGCTCCTATTAAAGATGGGCACGGGCTTGCATACCAATGGAGGGAGAGGAGGAGGGTGCTAAATCACAGTCCTCCCAAGAGTCAGAATAGTTCTCCACACAAATCATACTCTTCCACCCTTTGTGTTGTATATATAACCTGAATCATAGAAATGTGGTCTGAAAATTATTTCTAGAGACTCCATCACTGATGCAGGATCAAATACGTTGACATCACCAGATGCTTGTCTGAGACACTCCTAAAAACTCCTAAGGGTTTATATAACTTCCCCAGATATCTTTTACCCTTCCAAATCTACCATTAAAAAAAGGGCATTTTGCTCATTTTGTAACTGAAACAAACTAAATAGCATCACAAGTTCAATGCATTGTTCCTCGGCCCAGCAGTAACACAATAATTATTAATTCCCATTTCAAACAACTGCTTATGTATTGATAAACGTAACCTCAACCCCCTTCATCTGCCAGTCCTCCTTAGCAGAAACAAACCCCATTCCTTCAGCCTTTCTTCGGAGGTCACGTTCTCTAAACTTCTTATCACTTCCCAGCTGTCATTGCTTTTGAACCATCTTTCAGTATGTCAAGATCAATTTGTCAGCCTTAGTGAAGTCAGACTGTCCTTCTGAGATGTCATAAACATGCTGACCAACAGATTGTTTCTTTGGCCGTTGATCTTCCAAAAGAAGCAACTGAACAACATTTTCCTCAAAGCCAGGGAGTGTTTACATCTGAGTGGCTGACCCAACAATCCATTTCAACATATAATAATACATTATTAATTTATGATATGTTAATTCTTGTTTTTAAAGTAAGATAGGATGAGGAAGGCTACTGATGAAAGCTCTGCAGTGGAAGATGACAGACAAAGTAAGATTAGAGCTGATTCTCCCTTTAATGAAAACATTTCTCTGATTTTTTGAGGTTTCTTTCTTGAATTGGGGAGAAATTGCTCTTTCCTGCGATTGCTTTCTGTTGTCATGTGATGTCCACTTTCCTCCCTCTCATTATCAAAAATCACATTCACTTATGTTTCCTCTTTAACTTCCTTCAGGGCATAAAAAATGGCAACAGTTTGTGTCCTGCTAGCAAACAGAGAGCAAAATACTACATCAAACCAGAACTCAGCCAATTTAATTCAGCTCAGGAACATGGGAGATTTGAAGTGAACAATTTTTGTGACACAAACAGTAATGAAAAGCCAACTACATGGAATTGAATTCTTTTACTATTACAAGCAAGTCTGACAAGTTTTTGGGTCACATCCTCTGATCTAGATTGACTTTCAGAGGCAGAACCCCAAATCTTCATCACTGAGAAAGAAAGGGTATACCTCATCTTCAGCCAAGTTCCCTAGCAGAAACAACCAACATGATGGTTAGGAATTCTTTGGCAATATCTCTAAGCCCAAGCCTACCCACTGTTTTTCACTCTATAATTTCTAAGTTGTTAATGTATTGCAATAAAATTCAAGATCTAAATGTCTATACAGCATCACACTTTACCATATACCACACATGGCAAGTACACTATTTCTTACATTATAGTATATAAAGCAAAGAGCCCCAAGGGAAACCCAAAGGCATACTGAGATCATATTGATATATCAGTATTTCAGGAAGAAAAGTGGGAAAGGAGAGAGATTTTCCCCCTCTCCTTTAAGCTTACTCCTTTATCATACCAAAATAACCAGCACCAAAATCACTTTTATTCTAAAGACAAAAAATTAGATCAGATTCCCACATCTGACTATCAGTGGATTAGTATTTCATAATTCTCCCCTGTATCTCCAGTGCTGGATGTCCTTTTCTTTTCTTCCTCTATCACATTGCCTTGCCCTCCCAATTCTTTGCCTGACCACAAAATACTGACTCTTTTGCAAGTATCTTTTCATGACGGCAAATGTGACTTTATGTACAGTGTTTCCACTGCCTAAAATGCCTTCTTTGTTTCTCTCTTTTCTCTCTCTCTCATGCTGTCCTTCTCTCTTTTAACTTCAGTTGAACAAATCTCTTTCCCCTTCTACTTCTAGTTACTAAGAGCCAAGGCAGAAAGAGATTAACTCACCATGGGATGCCTTGAAGTCTGTGAAGCACTGGGGGTAGAGTCAGTGCATGAGAAAGTCGACAGGTATTAAAGCTCTGGTACTGCAAACAGTTAGGCATATGATTAGATCTTTGCACAGAGTTAAATATGTATCTAAGCACTGACAGGATTGGGGAATACAGCTATCTCACCTTGGGGGAGAAAATATAAACGGAAGTGCAAAGTACAAAAAACCAACATGGCAATATGGCATGCCTTACAAATACTTTTCTGGCACATCCACACTGCTAACCATAAAGCATTAATAAGAGTAAAATTTTTAGGACATCTCAGGGGCCAAGAATAACTTTGTAACATATTACTCCATCACCCACCGTGTTCATGCTATGGGGTTTTTCTGGGGGTTTGTGTGTGTTTGCTCAAGTCAGCTCCTAGGTGTTCAGGGTGCTTACATCAATGCCATTGATAGCAGAGTTTGTGTGCCACAGTCCATAAGGATTAGTTGTTTTAGTTTCCAAAACTCACCATTCCTCTCACAAAGCTAGTTATCAGTTCTTAGAGCCACTACATTTAAACAGCAGAATTTGTCTCTCGGATGATTCTAAAATAACCAGTTCTTTCTCCCCATTAAAAATCACTCATCTCTAATGACTATGTTTTGACTAGTCAGAGAGTAACAAGCCTCAGAGACTGTGAACACAGTTTAAAAGACAAAGAATAGAGTCAGACAGAGGGAGACGAGCCAGTTTTAAATATACCTCTGTTAAAAAAACCTTGATGATACTTACAGGCATGGACTGCACTGCCAGAAGCTTATGTCCCTGTGCTGAATTACTGCTATCCCGTGCTCCGCTCCCCTGTTTGCTCCCTCAGCCTGCTACCCTCTGTCAGCCCCCAGTCCTCAGCTGGCAGAGGGGGACATTGCTCCCAGTGCATGGCTGCAGATCACAGCTGGCACGCTGGGGAGGGGAAGGCACATCACAATTCAAAGGCCACACAAAGTATATTCCTGCATTTACAATCAACTACCTTCAAGTGTTATGTGCACATTCAAAAAGTCACAGCAGACTTGCACACTGCAAGACACCAGTCCGCCTCAGCAACTGCCTCCCTCCCTGAAGCCCACTGGAAAAAATGAAAAAAGAAAACAGAGCCTGATTTTTCATCCAATTTATTCTTTCATTTACTTGCTGAGATTGGTCCCTTTTTCTTGATCCTTTCAGGGTTGCTATGTGAAGCACAAGAACTTACATTTAGTCATTTATTCAAGCGATGCACGAAAAATAGTCAGACACATTAGATCTTTTGTAGACTTCAAACCCAGCAGGCGGTAAAACCACGGTGGCAAAATCAAGCCTTTTTTTTTATTCCACTAGAGCGGTACTCTGTACTACCCTGGACATCCTCAGGGAATGTCTTACATTTCCTTCTGGATCTTTTCTGGATTGCAGGCAATATAGCACAAAGAGCAGAGCGTGAAAGCATTTGTGATAGTAGTTCAGAGAAAAAAAAAAATAGCTTTTTTGACACTATGCTCTGATCTCACCTGAAGAGCAGAAGGACCTTATAAGCTACATGTGGTCCCAGTGAGGTCGGTCTGACCCTACACAGACACAATGCTATGCTTGTGGTGTTCCCACTGCACAACCCAGACCACCAGAACTGTAAAGTCAGCCCACCCCAAAACAGCTTTGGGTAACAACACATTCACCCGCCTGGAGTTTCCTTCATCTATTTACTCTCCCTGTTTGGTACATCTTGCACAGCTCCTTCAGACAAAGCTAAATGTCATCCACCGCAAAGATGCTGTTAGTAATAGAATTCTTTAGCTCCCCCTTCCAGTGAAAAACCCGTAGTGAAAATGAAAGAGAGAAGAAAATATAGCACTTAAAACATAGGTTTTTGACATTTTGGGGAGAATTCTTTTCATGGGGCTGGTTACAAAGTAGATCAAAAGTATATGCTCAATTTTGATCCTAACAACATAAAACCCATTACACTAAATCATTTCCCCATGGAAAGATTTCAATATATATGAAACTGTCAAAAATCTCCATTATACACATAAAGGGTACTATGTTATGTACCAAAAAAAAAAAAAAAAAAGTAATATAAAACCTACAGAGAAACGGGAAAGATAAATGAACATCTACCACAGAGGCTGGGCAATTCCTAAATGGCAAAGGGTCAGAAAAAAAATCTTCAGGTTATATTGTGAAGCATTTCTATTATCTTTGTGACTGAGTAGAGCACAGGGACTGCTATCAATAAATGTCCACGTATGTTTTATAGTTTGGCTTACTACAGCCTATTTCAATTTTCACTGACTTGTTGAAGACAAAAACCCAAAACCCAAAAAGGGCAGTCCTGCCAGCTATACAGGAAGAGACTACTAAACACACTATTCTATACTTCAACTTCAAAAAAAGACACAATTAAAACCTTCTGAATTGTGTATGCACAGACGTACCACTACCTTCCTTCATGAGCTAATAAAGACACCCCAAGGAAACATAAACCATATGCTAAGTTACACACATGCTGGGACATTAGTCATGACTTCGTGTTTCTTCTTCGAATTGCTTTAAAATATTCATGTCAGATAATCATAAGACATCCTGAATTTTAAAGAAGTTGAAATGAAAAACAACTGATCCTAACGAGTAAGTTCCCCACTTCCAAATACAAGCCTGGATCCACAGGGGCCTGTATTCTTCTGCTAGCTCCAGTGGTCTTTGGCTGATACACCTGCATTGACTGAAATAAGAGTTACACTGAGTAAGCATCGATGTAAGATAGCTTGCAGTGTGTTCTGTTCTCTTTGCTCCCATTTCTCCAGCTTAATTCATCTTACCTGAAATAACATGTGTTTATTACAGGGGTCAAAACAAGCCTTTGAACTTTTGACTCAAAACATTTTATAAATTTCAGCCTGTAACACTTCACACACCTTCTGAAGTCCCTTACATAAAGCAATACAAGGATCACTGACACTTAGGGGTCTCTTTTACACTGATAAGAATCAGCATTATAAAACACTGACATTGTAATCTCTGAAACAGATATAGCATACACAGACAACCAGTCTGAAGAACATTCTGCAAGTCCCAAAGTAATTGCTTGGTCCAAACCTTGAAATCTTTTATTGCTTGCCTTCCTGAGTACATTTGTCAAACTCAATAGCATGCTATTAACATAGATGTTTGTCTTATGTCCCCGGCTTTTCTTCATGTCCATTTGTTACTAAACAGGACTGAGAGCAGGAGGATCGAACCATCTCCATAGTCAGCCCTGGACTCTAAACCAGTGTAAATGGTGAATTTACTCCCCTGTCCATTCTGAGATACAGTCTCCTCTATCTGAGATGTTTTTCCCACAGATTTCAATAGTTACCAACTGTTTAAGACAGCATATTCTCACATCTGCCCAGTCTCTGATTTTTAGATTGTCCACTAATACCTATAAAGCAATCAAGAAATCAAATCTTTATGGAAAAAGCCACAGGGATTAAAAGGAAGTCCTGTATATTGCAGTTTTTTGGACTATTCCAAAACAGTACAGTAAACTGCATTTTTTTACCAACTTTACCATAGAGATTCTGAACTACTTTGAGGAAAACATTTGCCTTCTGTGCCATTCTGTAGACTAAGAGTCATTGCTGCACCACTTGCCCTTGTCGGGTGCAATTCTCTTGTAGCCTGACCTAGCAGGGCTCCACAAAGTAGCAGTTAAGTGCAGTGCCTCATTAGAGCTGAGGAAGATGCAAACCAGTGCGTCCAAGTGGTTTCAGTTAAATTCCTTCCCGCTGTGTGACAGAAGAGGTACATACTCTCCAACACAAGAGTCATCGGTGGCCAAGATGACAACTTGTGACTCAAGTCCTCAATTCTGAGACCTACAACAGACATTATTTGTAGCCTTGGGTTAATTTTTCCACGCCTTATTCTGTGAAATGGGAAGACCAGCTCTTCCTTCCCCCCACTTCCACTCTCTTCTTTGCATTGTGACACTGCACGGGTGAAAAAAAGCACTACAGAAAGAAATATCTCACTGAGGTAACAATACACAGCTTCTGGGTAACATGCTATGCTCCTTAGGACACCCTTTTGTCTTGGTATGTATGCATGTTAAGTCACGAGGGCTCTGAGTGAGCTTGCTTGACCACCAGAAGCAATGTAACTGTATTAACATGGCACGCAAAGCTAAGATCCTTCTGGTTAATGCCATATTTTGCCATACTGAGATACCATTTGGCACACCATCAGCCTGCCACTCACCATGTTTAGGACAAACAATAGTCCTATCACATCTAGTGCAACAGTATGTCTACAACTGCTACAACAGCAACACTGAAAGGGAAATACAGTTTGGCTGGTGTGTGCAGAAGGGGCTTGAACCTGCAACATCAGGCAGTTGCTGAGACACAACTGTACCTACAGTGTTGTCAAAAAGTGCCCAGCAGGATTAGACTAAAATGCATTCAAAAATTTAGTGGTTGCAAGCTGGTTTTAGAGTTAACGTGCACACTAACAATTCCCCTGGTGCTCCTCTCTGCCTGGAAAGTCAGTGTAACAATACACGTGGGAAAGTATTACGTTTTCTCTAGGAAGGAAAATCATATTTTTTTTGTTTTCAGTCCACAAACATACACAAACCAACATACACATAAAAATAGAGTCCCATGAGAGATCAGCAAAGCCTACATTATAATAGCTAAATAAAAAAAAAAATTTAAAAAAGGCACAAAAAGGAAGAAAGGCTTGATCCTGCAAAGTTAAAAGCTTTCTATCCTTGAATTAACAAAGCATTTCTGTCATTGCTCTGTCTTTAAGTTCAGGAATATTCCTCCTGGATCTCAGCAGAACTATGTAAATGCGTAGAGGTAAGCATGTGCTTAAGTGCTGTGCTGGGTAAGAAACACAGCAGTTTGAGCTCTGCAGAATCAAGGATTATGTTTAAATCTTCTGTGGCTGACTTTGTGCTAAAGTAAATGCTGGTGTTTACCTGAACGTCTTATTCTTCTCTCATTCATCTCTGATACACCAGAAATGCACATTGTTATATTTAAGACTAAATATTTGCTCCTACATATGACAATTAGAGACTTCATGATAAAGGAGAAAGAGGTTTTTATAGAGCTTGGAAGTGCTCATTTCTTGACCTTGTTTCTAGTATTACAAGGCAACAACTTTTTGCCACTGACAGAATTAGTGCACATTCTCTGTACGACTTTGGTTTTCTAGCAGAAGACTTTTATAAAGAAGGAGTAAAAACTATTCCATTTCTAAACATTAGAGATGATCAACCAGCATGCTAATTCCTTTTCCCACTGTCATTTTGGTTTGTGTTATACTGATGCTGAACCTGTAGTGTGCCCACGAACAATCTAATTTCCATAGAAGTTAGCCATGCCCTGGAAAGACACGTAAAAAGACTGAAATAGATGTTTTCCTCTGCAGTGAGGATGTGATCACATGGTTCATTGATAGCTACACAGCTGAAGCACACTTTCATCTCAGAAAGTATTCAGTAGGCCACAGCAATGGTAGCATTCTAGCTACTTACCACTGCACAGAAAAAAAAATAAGCCAAATACAAGCAGGGAAAAAAGACACAAGTGATAAACAAATTGCAGTTCATAAATCACAAGAACAAAGACATGCAAAGGAAACAATAAAATCATTACTGCTCTGACATTGCCCTTGTATTGTCTGTACATACTCACTTTCCATACACAATTTTTTTTCTGAAGCCTCAAGTCTCCAATAATTGCTGAGAGAACAAAAGGGACAGGAGACTTAGAAAGAATTAATGTTATTTTATCTAAATATCAAATAAATATGCAGACAAGAGAAAAGTTACCTTATGACCGTGCTACCAGCCTCCCATACTTAAATTCCTTTCTGTTGCAGAATCTAGTAGGTAGGGGGTTTTTTTGGTTGGTTGGGGTTTTTTACATATGTGGATTTAAAACAAACCTGCAACTATGTAACTTACTTCATAAAAGAGGTCCTCCATTTTTTCAACACCTATACAGAAAAGACTTAAGAGAATGAAAAAAGCAAGAAAGCAAAATTCAGATTAAGGTCAGTTTGAGCCTTTGGGCGCTTAATGGATAGGGAAAAAAATATTTGCAAATAAAACCAAATTTACTCAACATTTTAATTTTTCAGCATCATGAGGAATGAAACAGCAATGCAGTCAGGCAGTGCCTATTTTGTTAAAAATGCAAACTTGTCACATTTTGCAGGGGGAATCAATTTACTGAAAACAGGTCAAGCTGGTGCCACACACTGCTCTTATCCCCAAGGTTTGAATAAAAACTCGACCAAAAGGCCCTGATCTCTGAAGTTGGCAAAAATGGCATGCAAATTTCCATAAACTACATGCACAGTACACTTACACAGTAGAAAAGATGCCAACATTAACCTGCACAGATATCTGAAAACACTAAACAATTGAAAAAGTTTAGTCTTTTTTACTTACATTATTCCGCAGCATTTTAATTCTCAAGCAAAACAGCTCTTCCAAACAGCTGTCATCTTCAATGAGCAGTTCCTGCAGAGTCAAAGACGCCTCATTCTTTGATGGGATTAGAAGTTTAGCTGATAAAGACAAGAGCAGAAATGCAATATACTCAGATTTCTCTAAGGTTTTTAAAGCCCTAAGTATATAGTTAATGGATTAAAAACTGACTAAATTACATCAGTGTTGAAAACAAGAAGAAAAGGAAAGGAAAAACCATTTGTTAGAGGTAATAATGACTCAACAGAAGCTAGTCCAATTGACAATACTGTATTTACATTCTGGAGGTAAATATTACATCCCTGCAAAACAACTAGCAGCAAACACAATCAGAATGATAAACAATGAAGAGGAGAGGGTGTTCATTCAGAACAGTCCCAGATGCCTGTTAAGCTGAGTCTACACAAAAAGTTGTAGTGCACGCCAATGTAAAGTTATAAACCCATGAATAAAGATCATCCTCCACACCCACAGAGTGGGAGACCCTGCCTCGCACAGCAGCAACTCTAAAGTGCCAAGTTCCAGTGTGATCCTTGTTGCACAAAAGAGAAGTAATAAGAGATCGGGAAGTGGTTCTGCTCATCTCTGAGGCACTGTTGAGCCCCATAACAAAATACTGCACATGACGACTTCTCATGTTTTAAGGACACTGAAAAATTGAGAAGGATGCATAAGAGGTTTTAGGAATCAAACCAAGGGACAAAGAATTAAAAAGCTGCCTTGATTACACTTTTTTTTTAAAGGAGAAAATAGCTGTTATCAAGGCTCTTAAATCCTGCAGAGTAAGTCTAACAAGACCCAATGACAAAAAAAAAAAAACAAACCACCACAAAGTGAGGCAAATTGAAATCAGATAAAGCTTTTAATAGTAAGAATGATTAACTACTGAAATAAGAAAAGAAATGGCAGGTTCCCTATTCCTAATATCGTCAAATGATTGGATGCCTTTCTGCTGATGATGCTTTTCTCAAACACGATGAAGGATCGCTAGGTGAAACCATGGTGTGTATTCCCAGGAGGCTGGAAAATTGATCTATGAACGCTGACATAAGAGGAGATTTCAGCAGTTTACAGCAGCAATGCAAACTTCCTCATTTATGTCATCTCTACAACTGATCCTGTGAGCAGTAAGAAAAACTGCCACCTGAAACTGGGGTTTGAACTAAGTGAAAAAAAATCTGTCCCCTTTTCTCCACTGCCACAGAGTTTCTCAGTGTACTCGCCAACCACCACTCCACAGCTAGATCTACTACCCACAGCTTTGTGAAGAAAGCTCATCTGCTATTCTGAGACAGTAAGTTCACATTAAGCTTCTTCAAAATGTGCATCAGAGGTGAACTCTATAAGCTTTAAAAAAAAAAATAATCACACCATTACAATATACTCTGGCTTCTATTGCAAACGGATCTTGCTAATCTCAATTTTCTTTAATCATAAACAAATGTCAAGTTATTCATATTCCTACCCTGGATATTCTCTTTCATGATGGCCAAGAGCAAAGCTGTCTCCAACCAGTCATTCACCACAGAATTCTTATTGTTCTGCCTTATTTTTTCCCTGCAAATGCACATCGATAAAACAGAACTAATACTGTTACGAACTTGGATAACAGAACTTGACTTGAGAGCTTATTGTAGGGAAAGAAATGCCTCTTTTCAACACAGCATTTGCAACAACTACCGTATAAAAGAAAGTTCAATTGTATGATTGGGCTATCATGATTTAAAAGGTTTTCTTTTCCCTCCTGGAGGCATCTACAAAGTTAGGTAAATCCAGAGAGGGAAATTGCCTAGATGCACAGAAACAGTGGCTGATTAAGGAGTTTCCTGAAAATGAAACTGCCCAGGTATTAGACAAGGCCATGTGTCTGAAAGAGTAAAGACGATTTTATTTCCTGCCTGTTTTTCAGCTCACGTTTTTTATTGAGATTCTGCATGCAGTGACTGCATTTCAGATTTCTCCCTGGGAGCTGGAGGAGGCACGTGCCACCCACAGCAAGTGGAAGCGCACTGCCAGCTGAGAGCATTAAAGTATTCTCCAGAGAGCGGCAGGGCACCATCTTCCCCCAGCACAATGAGAGTCTTGCGATCTCTCTTTCTTGGAAAATGGTGGCAAGGCAGCCCTTGCACCGCAAAGAGCTCCTGGATTTCACTGACGTTTACAGATCAAACTTTATGCCAGACAAGGGTAAGAATGTTACAGTGTCCAAACAGATGGGTTGTTCTTTCATGTTGCTCACAGAAGTATAGCTAAAGCACACAGCCTGGCAAGCTGGTGCTCTTAATACCAGTGATGCAGAATAACCAAGCAGCCAGCCACCATTCTGTTTTGCACCTGTTTGGGAGAAGCCTTCAAGGACAGTCCCACATACAAACAAATCCAGACTAGACCAGTCACAGGGGTAAGCGATCTTGGAAAAGAGACAAACCCTACAACAAATCAGTTACAAATATTTTGCCAAGCAAGGAAGTGAAAGCATTGTGGTTGACGTTATGGCTGGCTTTTTGGGAGTATTCAAGGAGCCACAAGCAATCGTGCACCCACATTCACTTCTCCCACGCACCATGAGAGAGTTTGACTCTCCTCCTGTGACACTGCTGTGCTCAGCACCATTCCTCACCTGGCTTCTTCTTCACTAATTTCTTGTCTGCTCATTGTCTCTCTTCTTACACTGTTGGCCATTCCCATCTTCTTGTTGATCACCGGTTTCCAGACTTGCAAGGGTCTTCTGAACATGTGCCTTTCCTCTTCCTCTCTCTGCTGTCTTATTTACTGAAGCCTCATACTTTATTCTCTCTGCTCTCCTCAGTGATTTCTTCCCTCCTCGTGCATTCAAAGGGTTTTCATACTGCCCGATCCAAGTTCTTAAAAAGATCAAAAATAAGGATGCACAGTTATTTATTTACAACTTTGTGTGTGTGTCTGATTGAAATTGAGATTAAACCGCAGGCAAATGACACAAGTAACAGCATCTCCATTCAACAAAATGCCTGTTTATCTTCATACACCAAGAAATACAAGATTTATTTGTAAAAAGCAGTACTTCCAATGCATAGTTCAGTGTTGTTTCTTAAGTTGTGTTTAATTTGATGTCTTTTATTCTAAATTGCGTTACTTTACTTCCCTTTTAAAATGTTGTCATTATTTTACTATTATGAAGTAGTCCTCACTCCTTTCTCACTCTGGGAATCATCTTGATTCAAGACTAACTCGACAATTAAGCACAAGCCTGTTAGAAACCCAGAAAATTTCTTTAGAGTAGTTAATTTCTTTCCCTTACAGGAAATGAAAAAAAGAAGTTTCTCATTTCATCTACTTTTTGGGTGCTTTGATAAATCATGCCCTGAAATAAAAAATTTACATTTTATAGGAAAATGTTTTTTTCCTGCAAGTTCTCCCGTGCATTATTTCTCTCTGCCAGACAGGCTTTACCAGCCACCTCTCCTCGTCTCCACAGTGCATTCTTGTTCAGCAATTGAACAAAAACCATGCTACTCTTTTAACATCAAGGAGACTGTTACCAGTGTAAAGACAGCCTGGCCAGGAATTCCATGGGGAGAAACACTCTTTTCTAATATCATCCCTAATTGTATTACTCAGCCAACAGCATTACTTCTCTGTGCAGTGTTCAGTAGCTCGGATGACTCCTGTTTGCGGTGGAACTGGACTGGAAAAACACATTGGGCTTTTTACAGAGACAGACCTCAAGGTCCAAGAAGAAAAGCTGCCAACCTGGCCCTCCTTCATGCAGCTTCATGCTTTCCCCAGGAGGATACACTCCAGGCCAGGCCTTTCGGACAGCCATTCCCTGAGGGCTGCCCCATGCTTGCGTGCATGACAGGTCAGAGAGTAGCACGGAGCTGCTCCTTGTTAGCCCACTCGTCTCTTGGCTGGCACCAATTCCTGCTCTCAGATGTCACCAGCACTGTTCCCCCTCTCGCTACTCCAATTCACAGCCTACAGGACACACTGTCCCCTCAGGGTTTAAAACCAGCACACCAGTCACCTCAGGAAAATGGCTGCTGCGCGTGGGGCACCTGAGGCAAATAGCCACCTCATGGCCACCACACATGGGGAGCCTCAGGCAAACAGCCGTCCGGGGAAAATGGCCACCACACATTGAGCTCTGCAAGAAAATGGCGGCCTCAGACAAGCCAGCAGCTGCACACCCTCCTGCCTTCGCCTACGCACCCTGCAGTGCTGAGGGCTGCAGGACACGCTGAGATCAGCCAGCCCAAAAGAGGGGAGTTTTCCTTTAGCACCTTTCACACCCCCGAAGCAGGCTTGGAGTCCTGTGCTGGAGCAGTTGTACCCAGGGAGCTGCAGGAGGCCACCTCTCCCCCGCCGCGGGGCCGCCATGGTCACCAGGCCACCTCCAGGGTCACTTCTCCTGCCTCTGCTCCACAGACATGCCGTCCATGAGTGACTAGTGTGACCTCTCCACAACGGGTGTGTGTGCTGGGGCTTACTTGGGGCAAAAGGGTGACAGGGCTTCCCCATGCGCAGGCTCTCCATCATGTTCTCGGCCATAGGGGCACAGCGCGTTTTCCTCCCCTTCCTCCTGACTGCCCCAAGGCGTTCATCACCAGCCACCCTGACACCCATCATCAAGACAAGCCACCCCTGTCCGGGAACCATGCTCGCTCAGGAAGTTTGCAGTGTGAAATTGGAAATAGAGAAATAAATTGTGGAGGTAAACTCTGCTCCCAGAGGCTAAACCCATTGCCGCAGCGATCACAGAGAAACACAGCCCACATCGGAAAGGAGGAGGAGGAGGAGGAGAGCGGGAGCTGCGCTGCAGAGTTCCGCAGCCGCTCGGTATAACTCACCATGAGCAGGACATCCGCCGGGCTGGAGGACGGGGCAAGGAGAGGGAAATCACATTCCTTTCTCAGGCCATTTTAGTTAATACCTGCTGTGACCATACGTTTGCTTGTAAAAACAATCTCGGCATCAAATATTAAAGCATTTCCAGGGAAATTTGTAAGTTCTGTACTGGCTGCACTCAATCTTTTTTGTTCATGCCATCAGTCCTTATTAAATAATTAATAATAGGTAAAAAATTATCTTTCACATTAATGCAATTCATACTACTGTTAAAAGAGCAGCTCCATCCAATGTCCACCACTTAGGACTAAATGACACACTGTGCCGATTCACCCTTTACATTTAAATTTTGAGGTAAAGGGCGATTCTTTTCTCCCGGGGTACAACCGAAACCTTCCACCCAAGCGTGCTAGTGAGAGAACGGCCACCCCAGGGACCAGGTCCCGGCGAGACATGGGCATCACAGCTGCGCTCAGCCCTCTGGTCTGGGCCATGGCTGGCTCCTGAGGCTTCAGTCCCTCGCACCTTCACACCTCTTGCAGCTCCGCACATTCACCCGCCATCTCCCTCCGGCTCAGGCACCACCAGCAAGCCCCTCTCCCAGCCTTTTGCATGCCCCCAGTAGGGTGTCAAGCCAGCAGCCCAAGGCCACGTGCTTCTCCGAGACCCCCTACCAACCCTCAGGACAGCTTTCATCAGCTCCTCCTGCTGCCTCTCCCAGGCGCTTTCTGTCCTTCACCTTCCCTTTTTACCTTGGCAGCTCCCCCGAGCCTGTTGCCATGGAAATCCCCTATTATGAACCCTCCTCAGCCTCTCTGAGCCCCAGGAACTGGCCCCTGGATGCTTCTTTCTTCTGCTAGCAAGAGCCTCTCACGGGTCGTGTCCCCAGCCGACCTCGCTGGCTCCCCTGCAGAGCAGCCCTCTGGGTTCAAGCTGCACTCGAATCGGTCCCAGCACCGCCACAAGACAAACCCCGAGCAAACAACACGAGCACATCCCAGACCATCACCATGCACTGCAGCAAACAGCTCGTAATTCATGCTTACAGAATAGCTGAGGTGTAGTTAAAAGTGTTGGCTACATCAGTGAAAAAAAAAAAAATAAATCTCAGAACCGCTCCAGTTCCCCAGTTTGCCAGTGCTCAGCTACAAATGTTCAGAGTGCTCTACTTCATACAATAATTACGAATTAACTTATTATGGGTCATTCTACCATAATAAAGTAGAAGATCTCTCCAAAAGGAAAACGAAATGCTAACCAACATGTGTCATTGAAAATCTTCCCCATAAATCTTTATTTTGGCTTGGTACACATTTGATGTTGCTGGTAGTGAATTTTGTAGAAAGTATTTGTACTTAAATTAGGTTTAAGAAGTTAATATGAAGGAATGAACCCATATTTTTCAGCTTAAGTACAAATAATATTTTTTCATTTCTTGATTAAAATGTCATAGAATTGAAGAAAATGTTATTTTCAAGAAGATAATGCTAATGCTATGCTCCAAGTAGAATGATACATAATGCAATAGGAAAGCCAATAAGAAGTGATTCGCACGTATCCACCACAACTCACCGACAGGCTTTCTTTTTTTTTTTTTTTAACCAATATAGTGTCTAATGGGCACAATAACTGGAATATGAACAGAAAGCCATTTTCACTTCCAATACACTTTACAGTGATGCTTTTGCAATTTAAGTACCATTCTTAATCCATTTTCACAGGCCTTTACCTTAATGCAACAAAATGAAAGTGACCTGAGGGACATTTTCTCCTCTCCGTCACAGACAATACAGTCAAACTATGTGAACTCCAAAATATGAAGATTGTTGCTCCGAAATGGGACTGTCTCAGTCAGAGCACAGAGACGCTTTACAGCCACTGAGGCAGAACTATGTATTTACTTTCCCCACGGTGTAATTTGCCACGCTGCGATTGGCGCTGCAACGATGGTTTACAAAATCATAGTACAATTATTCAATGTAGTTTGCAGAACCCTCTCTGGCAATTGGCTAATAATAATTGACTCGATCTGAGCAAAGCATTCTCAATAATCACTGTATTACCATTCTTCCCAATTACTTCGCAGTTAAGTGCAAATTTCTCTGAATGGCTCTACTTGAACTTACTTAAAAATGATCACCTCTACCAGTTACAAAAACGTGTTAGCTTTTCTTTCTCTTACAGTTAAACATAGCAATTTCTAATGTGGCTTAATAATAAAGAAATCTAATAGTCATCCAAACGTGAGAACTGTCAAGAGGAAGTAGTTTTTAAAATTTTCTTTGAACAAGTGCCATTGAGAAGTAATGTTATATTCAATCATTCAAAGAGCAACGTGCAGAAAAAAACCTGTACACTTTCTTTCAATTACAATTACATATTTCAGTCATAGAAAAGAACACGAGTTTGTCAAGCTATTTCACTCACCATAGAAAAAAAAGGAGGAAAAAGGGAATGTAGAAAAAAAAAAATCAAAAGTATTAATAAGAATTTCAGAAACAGTAATTTCAGAAACATATATTTCTATTCTTATTTTACAGAAACTTATTGTGTGGTTATGTTTTCATAACTACTATAAAATTGAAATAAAAAACATTTTATCCAAAAATTATATATTTTATCCAATCTTATTTTAGTATAAAAATCAAAAGAAACTGTTTCAGATTGAACTCTTTTCAGGTGGTTTGTTACCTGCTATAAAAAAAAAATCTTATTTAATAGCTGTGTTTAGAAGATACACTGTTTTCATCCTTAAAGAAAACCTTAATACTTTTTTTTTCTTTTCACATGACAGCTCTTTGAAAGGACTGTGGCAGAGCTCAGGAGTTTCACACTCCTATCTACTATCTCCATCTAGAAATAATTAAGTAATTATTGTGACCCAGTAGTTTCCTGGGAAACAGAAATTGGTTTGTGAGCTCCAATTAAGAAAGCGCAGAAGACAGAATCGCTGTTTACATCCCTATCTCTTCCAGGACTGGTACATATGTTTAAGTAAAACAAATTACCATTGCCCACCAAACTTGCATGACTGATTTCCCCTTCTCTGAAAACCTGAATCGCAAAACCCTACATAGGTGCTGTGGTGTGACAGAAAGGAGAGACAGGTACCAAAAATCACAACATTTGTGTCAGGAGAATGGTTCGAAGTGTACGAGCTCTCCCCTTTTCTGCTTTTGGGAGAAGACCAGCCCCCGAGTAGCCAATGAAACATTTTTCCCTCTGACTTCAGAGGAAGTAAGATCACGTCCTGCTTCTCACAATCCCCCAGGTTCTGGGGATTAAAAATGAAGAACATATTCAGCCCAGTTGGCAATCACAGTAGAGGTGCTAATGAATGAATTAACCGGCACAAAGACTAAGGTCCCCCATTCAGCTTTTAAAAATCTATATGCTACCAGCGAGCAACGCCATCTCTACGCCTTTGTCTATGTGGTTGTCTGCTATTTGGTACACTGAAGTTATTAGCAAGTTGAGATGAGGGATGGCAGAAATTTTGGTGTTTGGTCAATGTTCTGACAAAGATCATCAAACAGGTCAGGTGATTTTCAGGGACAAAGTGCCTGCACTGTGATAAGCAGAGTGATGGAAATAGCGACACCGAAAAAAAGTCATTCTCTTGTCACCCTGGATAACATTAGAGACATCCTTGTGTAGTTTTACTGTCATGGGATATGTGATAAATTATGTATATGGCACAACATCATGCTGATTTTGGGGAAGGCATCGTGAAGGTGAAATGCATACCTTCTGCTCATGAATGTCAATCTAAATGAAGTCTTGGAAGCAGATACTGCTGTCAGGCTGCTACAAAACCAAAAGGACAGAAGACAGGTTGTCTGGGTGCTTGCCATGAATGAGGACTGAACAGAAACTTCACCGTTGGAAAAAACAACAATCAGAGATCCCAAAAAAAACACTTTGTGGGATAACAGTGTTGATTTTAAAAGCCTTCCTTCAAGGCTGGGGCATATCAAATTCTCTAAGCATTGGAAAGAAGGAGGAAACCATCACTAGCTAGACCCTGATAGCAAATAATGAGGTTAAAAATCAATAATAGAAAATACGCTGTTGGATCTGTTTTCTCAAATGTACTATCTGGATATTCTGCATTTTCTAGATTTTTCCAGCCCAAGGGCTTGACACACCTCCTCGAATAAGCAATGCTCTCTCTCCTTCTTGCTTGCTTGGTTGTGTTTCACACACACGGGAACATGACAAATGTTTCTGTAGTTGTGTAAAATGTAAATAATTAGCAAATGCTGATGACACAAAATAGAGAGCAAATAGAAGCAACTCTCTATAGAGGCTCGTTTATCTTCTGACATATGGATGCATAAATAGGTGCACACATCTTTCCCTCAGATATCAGAAAGCAGTAGGTCCCTACCGTATTTTTGAAAGTATGTGTGTTCTTTGATTTGATTCTAGTTCCAAGATTATTTCTCAGATACCAGTTGTCATTATATGACATTACAGTAAATCAGTCTGGCCCTTCCAATATTTTTAAGCAACTTTACAGATTCTTTGCTGAAAAGCAAAACATTTCATCACAGAGAAGGTGTTGACAGATCACACAAATGCTTTTGCCGATACAAGAACATGGGTGTAAATACTGCCACACCAATAGCACCCTTACACCAGTACCTGTTGCCTGGGATTGGCAGCTGTAACAGAAACCCAAAAGTCAGCTCTGAATGTGACTGTAGGTCACATACAGCAGCCTGAGATTTTACTGACCATATAGGACCCATATACAGAGCTTTACGACTTAATATTGCATTAACTATACAACTTGAAAATACACATCCAAGGACTGAAGCTAGAAGAAACATTTCTGTTGGAGGGAAAAAGAACCAAAGACAAAGACCGGATACCACAGAATGACAGCTCTAGAAAGTCTGTAAAATATGCTTGGGAGTTGGGCTTGATTTTATCTTTTGACATTAACAGGAGCTGCTGGCATTGTTTGATACTATATTCTGTGCAATCAAACATGTAATTGTTTGCTATCCCTTAAGAGCTTCATCTGACATGTGTCACTCATATTAAAGAATTTCATAAAGGCATTGCATATTGAGCTGTACAAACAGACTCATGAATGCATTAACATTGGCAAAAGGTCAGCTTTTTCTTCTTTTTACTCCCTGTGCTATTTCTGAAAGAGCAGAACAACCACTTTACTAATGTCAGGACTTGTTCTACATCTAGGTGTTTACTAACATAGCAAACATGTTTGATTTCTTTTACCCTTTGCTACAAACAAAAATATTTTGCCCCTCACTCGGGAAATGCTGAGAAGATTACCTGGGGCACAGACAGTCTTCCGATGGCTCTGTGGGCCTTCAAACACAACAGCAGTTCTAAAATCACCTTCTCAAAACACCGCATCAGCTTTGATTCTGTCGTGCAATGCACAGAACAAGACGTAGCCAGAGTTAGAAAATCCAGCAATATCTGATTGCTCACTGAACAACAAAACAATTATAGTTCATGGTCTAAGAAAAGCTGTTGGTTCACGTTACAAACTGATCTGCCTGCAAGAAAGCAGTTGTAAAAGACTGAGCAGTAGAACTGGAGCTCTGACTAAACATACCTAAAAATATGTTTTAATTGTGATATCGAAGACCGTGAATATGAACCCTGACCAATGAGAGAAATCTTTCTGTTTCTTCCATTATAAGAACATGGGGTTTTTCCATTAGAAGAAAAAGAATTAAAAAAACAGCTTAAAAGCAAATGCCTTCCAATGGACCTCCAAGATCTAAATAACTTTCTATTGCCTGAGCTTTGTGCTCCTCCATTACAGTCCTTTACAAAATTGAAAGAATTACAGTTTTCTAGTTCTTTGTTGGTTGGAAGTAGAAGTGAAACAGAAGAAATACTTAGATCCTCAAGCAAAAGTTTGCATCTCTCCTCTGCCTTACTTGTACAAGATCACAGAAATTAGAGTGAGAAAAGGACAGCGGGTTGCTTATTTGTTTGGAGCATGCTGTTTAAGAAAGAGCCAGTATCTGTCATCACCATGAGGGAGGAATAATGATATCTTCTAACTTTCTATTCCTGTGAGCAGTATTTCTTTTAAACTGAGGTTTTGCAGCACTCATTCATTTTTGACTCAAACAATTTACCAAAATTCAGGATCCTGACAGTTGTTTTGATTAGGAGGAGGATAGCACAACGGAGACAAGTAATTTTCAGTCGAAATCAGTTTTACTTACATAGGATGTATGACATTCTGTTTCCATGATCACAGGATCAAACACCTGTCGTTATTCACAGCTTAAAGCCTTGCCTAGCCCACAAACAAAGCGGACTTGTTCTTCAGTGGCACAAAACCAATGTCACGTCCCTCTAATTTTTGCTCCCTATCACGCTCCAGTTCTGGGATGTACCTTGCTTTTCTTGCACGTTATTTCAGTACAACCCCTCCATTCCTCTTAAACTTGCTACCATGAAAACAAAAGCTCCTTTGGCCCGCGTACCTAAAGCCTCGCACATCCTTTCATTTCGGGTGAAGTCTGATGGGGCTTTCTGCCACTCTCTCTACAAAGCGTTTCCCATGCCTACATTTTACACTAGTTGCTCACTCCAGCTTTATTCAGCTTTGGCCTAGCTCCTAAATTTAAAACTGTAACAGGGATTATATGGGATCAAACAGCTCAAATTGTCTCCTGAAGCATGTTTTCAGTGTTTGGGTTGGAACAGCCGCCCCACAGATCAAACACCTCAAGTGAGCAAGATTTCAGACAGAATATTAAAAAAGCTATCAGAGCACCACAAGAATAACAGTGCTGGAAAGGAAGACGCTAACACAGAGTTAATGAATCCAGATAGGAAGTTTGGTCTGTTAAGTGATTTTATTTAAAAGGTTAAAAAAAAGACTATTTCACTGGGGGGGGGGCGAAGCAGAGAACAGTCATAGGAAAGCAGGGCCAAACTGGTACTCAAGACACCCTACTCTTCAGTCCTGTGTACTAATGGAGGGGGTGGGTGTATCTTAACTCCAATTCCTAACGAACACCTGGCCAGCCTTCTCTTAAACACCTCAAGAAGCAGTCAAGAGCCCTTCTGAGGGATGTGTTCCCATTTTACATTACTTTTTCCTAACCTCCAACCTGAATTTCTTTCTTCCATATTGAACTGATGTTCTACTGTTCTGTCTCAAGTATAAAAGGGGAACAATTCACTGCCACCCTCTGCACAAAACCTCTTACAAATTGGGATACTGTTATCCTGTTTATTTTCTTTTCTTTATATTAAACATAACCACTTCTTTCCATTTACATTCTATGCTTTCTAAACTCTCTCTTGAGTTACCTCCAATTTGTCCACATCCTTATTAAACAATGAAATATGTGGTTTTGCAAGAATCATAGAATCAAAGAATCATAGAATTGTTTAGGTTGGAAAAGACCTTTAAGATCATTAAGTCCAACCGTTAACCTAACGCTGCCATCCCACCACTAAACCATGTCCCTAAGAATACCACATTGCTGACCTACATTCAGCTGTTGTCCACGCCAAGATCTTTTCCTGCCGTTCATGCTGCCTGGGCAGTTACTACTCTCCATTTTTCACTCCAGCTTGCCCCTTATCTTCCCTAGGTATAGGACTTTGAAAAGCTGAACCTGGCCTTGTTGATTTAGTACTTACAAATTACAAGGCCCTTTTGAATCCCAGCTTTGTCTTCCATCACCCTTACAGCATACGTAACAGCTCCATGTCCTCTGTGCATTTCACCAGTACAATCTCCACTTCACTACCCGAGTCCTTAATGAAAACTCTGAATAAAATCGGGCTAGTTCATCCCTACTTTAAATGCCCTCTCACCCTGGCAGTGAACTACAGTTAGTTTTGAGTGGTTTCCACTCCATTGTGTGCAGTATTTTCATGCTGGATATATTTCCCTGTATAATATATAAAGATACCATGAGAAAAAAAGTCAAAAGCTTAAATAGAAGTCAAATTCTACATCCCCCCTATGTACTGTCTATTATCCTGCCCAAGAAAGAAATTGGATTAGTTTGACATGATTTGCTCTTCACAAACCCATAGGGTTTTCTTAATCATGTCATCATCTTCAGCAGCTGATAAATTGACTGTTTAATAATTTGTCCCAGACCTTTCCTGGGGCTGAAGCTGGGCTAACTGCTCCTGAATTTCTCCAGATCAGTCCATTTTTTCCTCCTTTTTCCCACCTGAAATCTTTAAGTGATAACTTTGCAAAACTCGACCTATTAATAAAATCTATTCTATAAAAAAGATAAACATAACTAATGTCCCGGAAAGTAATCTGCATATATTAAAAAAAAATACTCTTTATCTGAACGATCCCAGGAGTTTCATGAAGGACCATGGCTCATCCAGTGAAATTGCCAGAAAACAGGAACAACTGGGACTGCTTATTTTAGTGAGAATATGAATCAGAGGGGACATGCCAGGAGGATACAAATGAGTGCAGAGCATAAAGAAGTTAAGCCAAATGCTCCAGTTAATCCCCCTGTGATGCAAAACAAGCAAGGAAGCAACAAAACTGAAAGGCACACTTGTAAATTATAAAAACCCCACATTCTTCTCATTTTAAAAGGACAGTGCATGGACTCTTGTAAAGTGTTGCCAACAGTCAATAGTGAGGGAAAGTGCCTAGCAGAGAGGATTAACATGTCTGTAGATAAGAGCCAGAAGCAAATGCCACCCCGTCCACAGAGGATCAGCAAAGCACCAGTTCACCTTCTTGAATTTAAACCAAGAGCACGGCCACAGGAATTGCTATAGCGATTAGCTCTGGGGTCTCAGCACTGCTCGTGATGCCCAAGTGCTGATCATGCCCACCGCCGGCTCGCTCTCCCAGCATGTTCCTGCACTTGTGCTTCTGCCAGTGATTGCTGGCTACACTACTCTTCCCCTCTTCCCCTGCTTTGCAATAGTTTCTTTACCATTTTACAGCCATATATCACCTGATCAGCCTCAATCACTCTGCAGTTAAGTACTTGCTCCAGGACCAAAAATTTAACTTATGTGACTGGCTCGCAGAGCGCTGTGGTTAAAACTTGCCAAATGTCCCCTTGCTTATGGCTTCTGCATCTGGCTTGTTATTCACATTTCCATGCATTCACGTCCACAACTCACTTGGCCTTTTCTCCTCCTTCAAAATCATCCTCTTAACTGAAAAATGGAGGTGAAGGACCCATTTAGCCTGGGACCACACTTCTATGACCAAACTGCTCACCTCCCTCTTTCTCCATAGCAACCCACTTTTTTTTGTATGATTAAATCTAAACACCTTTACAGCTTTTTTTATTTTAATATCTTTGCAAAGTCCACCTTGGCCCAACTTTCATTTGTATTCCCACTTTAGGCCTATACTCCTTGCCCACCAAGACATATTTACTGCATGCTGTTCAAAGTTTGCTCTGAAGACAGAATTATTAATTTCCTTAGGGCTTTTCTCAGCACCTGTCAGGATTATATCAGCACTTCATAAATGTTAGAGGCATTGTGAAATAAATGCCATTTGTTTGAGGAGGGGGGACCTCCCGCCCCTACAGACACTTGTAGCCAAATAGAAAATAATGCCAATATTGGACAGAAATTTTGTGTGCCCAGATGAGACGCCTCACACCTGACTTTTTGCACCAGCTAACACAACACCGTGGTTATCAGTTCAAAGCACATCTACCACTGACTTGATCTGCTGCTGCAAGTCAGCACTTCTGCAAATCAGACCCCAGGGTTCATAATGATGTATCACAGCAAAGATGACACAAGCAATCACGAGAAAAGTGCTTAGTTCACACAACTTGGTCCATAAGAATACAGTGACAAAGGCACTGAGCAAATCCAACTCTCCAGGTGAGCCTTCATCGGGAAAGCATCGTCCCATGCCCTGCAATCTCTGGCTGTATACAACCCAAACTGCTGGTCCGCTCAACATGCCCTTGCTTCTTCTTTTGACTTCACCTTCATTCCTCAATTTTTTTTTCATTATCTGGCCCAAGAAACAGCTTGCAACTCACGTCCATTATTCATTCTTCCCACTCAGATACTTCCCTCCAGCTTGTGGTTGTGTAATTAAAGGCCATTTACTAACCACATGCACACAGAGAACTGCATCAAGGTTGCACAAGTATTCAGAGAGCTTGACTTTGAAAATGTAATGTCTTTTGCAAGTCTGTGGTCACATATGCCTGTAATGCAGCAGAATTAATAAATAATCATGCTTTTCACTTTTGTACTTAGTGCCTTAAAAGAAGCATTGGAAGAACACCACATAACCTGTGCCCTCTCTCTCATCTTTTTCCTTGCATGTGCACACCCTGAGGCTACCAGGGTTGCATCTTGAGAAAGAGAAGACAGAGCACAAGACTGCTACAGAGCGGCATGGCCTCTGCGTGTGGGACCAAAATTCAGACACTTTTCCACACACACTCACGCTCCCCTCTCCGTGCTCAGCAATGGCAATTCTTTCCTTCTCCCTCGGGATGAAGAGACATAAGACATCCATGACAGACTGCAGCCCAAGCCAGCACGTGCTGTTTGCATACCACTTTCAGCCCTGGTTCCAAGGCTCAGCCTGGCACCAAGAACTCACAACTGGCTGGGGCAGCCCTTCCAGCCAAGCAGAAATGGTCCTGGGACCAAACTTTGCTGCTACAGCTGCACTTGTGGGAATGGCCACGTGCTGAAATGTTCCCTGCCTTTGCCTGAGGGATAGTCACACTGTCCCTGTGTGCCTTACCACAGCTGGGCAATGACTTTTATCTTCCCAGGGCAGAGCAACTTAGAGCCTTTTACCCCAAAGTTTCCTCCTCTGCTGAATTTACCGTACCATCCATTTCCTCCAGCTCACTGCTGCAGGGTCCCAAATGAACCGCTGAGTGGGAAGACCAGAAAGCATCTAAATCATCTGGAAAAGAAAGTGCCACTTGTACAGTGCCATTATGTTCAGTGATACCTGTATGGAAAGTACTCCTCACAATCACAACAACAAAATCTTCTCTGCTGCTGCAAAATCCTAAACTAGCAGGGAGAAAGAATAAAGGGGAATTTTTAAAAAGACAGGGAGAATTAAGAGAAAAACTGTGGGAGAAATGAACAAGAGTTAAACTTGTGTAGCGAGCATTTTACACACAAGCTTTTAGGGCAAAAAAAAAAAAAAAATACACTGCATCGTATCAAGGGCAAAGACTCATGACTAAGATTGCATATTGCTGGGACCTTTGCAAGGGGAATGCAATAGGCAGTTTGGACTTTGGCTGGAGTTAAACGCGCCCATCAGTAACCGGTAATTGAGATCATTTTGTCCGATAAGCAGCCATGTGTCTCTGCCGAAGAGAGACGCTGTGGTTTGTGTTTGTTGTGTTGGTTTTGGTACATTGACCTAACATCAATGTATAGCAGACAGTTAATATATTTAGAGATTTGCAGAATGATGAGATTTAATCTTTTCAGTGCCCCAATTCTAGATAGAAAGGCATGTGTGGGAGCAACTGGCTTTTTAAAAAAAATACCATGGATTGCGTTATTAAGGTTTAAGTGCAGATTTTAGTTATTCAGAGTGGATTTATTTTGCTAAAGGAAGGGGGATTTCTCTGCTTGGCTACCAATAGAGCGTGCATCCTTGAAAGATTAATGTTTGCCCGAGGAATTTTTACATTCCTCAGCTGGAGGCTTTGCTGTCACTCCACTGCTTCTGAAGTTCACTTGCGGCGGTCAGCTTGAGGGCTTGCAGCACAGCCGGTGCCCCCACACTCCCAGCAGTTGCATAGGATCCCAGTCTCCATCAAGGTCAGGCTCACCCAGCCACCGCTGAGCAGTGCAACCTGGCTGGGAGCCGCAGTGCATGCTATGGCCCTGCGGTATTCCTCTCTGGGGTCAGGGGTCGTCGGGGGTCCCTGGTGAAATTCAGCTGGTGTTAGAATTTCCCTGTTTTCAACAGATCTCACATCAATAAACCCAGTGAGGATTGTTTCTCCAAGAAGCTGACCTGCTGATGACTGCAGTGGTGTATTATCAGAGAATCATACAATACCAGGTTGGAAGGGGACCTCAAGGATCATTTGGTATACAATTATAGTACCTAGATAACACTGTTCTTGAAACTCTAATTAAAAGGGCTGTTAAATTTAGGAAAGTAAATATATATATATACACACACACACTCTACAGGAAAACAACTAGAGCTGGATGATGAGCACCTTTCTTCTATTTAGGCTTTGTGGAAAAAGTGGACAAACTTTTTCAGTGAGCAAGTGGAGAGATCAGCCTACCAAGACTGCAGTAATTAGCAAGTTCCTAAAAAGACTCCAACATAAGTAATAATCCCTCATCCAGTGACCTGAAGGATCTTATGAACCACGTGTTTTGGCCAAAGAAAGTGAGGAGCCTGAGCTAGTTGCAGTCTACCCAAAGTCACAGAGTAACTGCAGCCTGGTGCTGAATATCCAGGAGGCAGATTTACTCTGAGGTTTATTGTGTCTTCTCTACATTTTGTTTTTCTTGAGCATTGTGTTTAGTTACCAAAAAGGTATTTACTGCTCACTGGAAGGATACCTGATTACTCAGCAACTTGCATCGCTGCACGTTTTCACAGTTTATTTCAGTTGTGCAAGTTACAAAAGCCATTGCTTTTGGCAAGTCAATAAAAAAGCTCCCATCATTCACAGGTTCAGCCCCCGCGTTTGTCAAATCTATTAGAAGATAGATTCTGTCATTTACAGCACTTTTCATCTTGTGTAGCCCTAAACACCAGCAGCTGGATTGAAATTGCCTTTTCAGAGTTCACAAGGGATTTTTACTGCTGTCAGATCTAAGCAAGACTTAAAAACTATTTCTCAAAGCAAGACTTATTGGAGGGCTAGCATCTGGTGACAAATGTTGAAGGAATAACAAAATCCTTGTATTGTGGCGTTTCTTGACCTGCCTGTTTATTAATGTTTATCTTTCCTCTTAACTCAAAAGCACAGCTTTGTGCTTCTGATGCACCCTTATGGAAACAAAATGCTGCTGCTGCTTGTCCACATCAGAAAAATCAGCTCATTAAAATGTTAGTGTGGAAGTTGCCAATAACTACATTTGTTTGCTTTCCCTGCTTTCCCTATTCAAACTTAACTAACAAATCTCTACCAGCTCCACAAAAGAACTGATGTGTCTTCCAGGGGTTAAAGGAAGGCACACCTCTAAGTTTTCTTTGTTTTCAAGCTCTGACTTGTGCCATGGACAGGGACTATGCAAGAGTTCGTCACCGCTGTCATGTCAGTGCCACTTCAAAACGCGAGCAAGGGACCCTGGTCTGCCAGGCGTGCTGGAAGTTTACTATTGCTAGCAATGCCAGTTTTAACCAGAACTTTTTCCACCCCCAGTGTGCTGAAAATAAAACTGCAAGAGACTCTTTCTGGCTGACCTTATTCGGGCAAAATTGCCAATGCGTGTAAGAAGAGCTTTCTGCAAGACTGCGTATTTGGAGTCGGAAAAGTGGTTAAAATCTGCTCCCTTGCTTGTACTTACTAGTTTCCCTCACACACATTCACACATTTGCACCTGGTTTCCAATCTGCAAAAACTTTATCTAATGTGACCCCAGCGGTGAGGGACCAGAGGACTGTAGGGGTGCAGTCCTTTGCAAAGCCTACGCTCTTTCTGAAAAGATCCCTTGCTACCTGGCTGAGCCTGAGCAGTGATTTCCACCCTCCTAGACTCCAATGACTGAATTTAGAAGACAAAGCTAAATCAGATCTTCTCAAACCAGCTAATAGGAAAAACACTCTGTTGTGCTTCACTAATCTCAAAGTCCCTCTTGTTCTGTGAATATCTTACTGGGAATAATTCATCAAAATAATACCCCAGATCCAATCACAATTAATACCTTTGTATAACACAGGCATGTAGTGAAAGCTTCCATTATCTCCGTGTTCTTACATCAATATCAGCCAGAATTGTATCGCCGCAGCACTTCAGCTTTGACTAGCTC
This sequence comes from Gorsachius magnificus, assembly GCA_034008185.1. Taxonomy (NCBI): domain Eukaryota; kingdom Metazoa; phylum Chordata; class Aves; order Pelecaniformes; family Ardeidae; genus Gorsachius; species Gorsachius magnificus. The sequence goes on along the minus strand of CM067089.1, from coordinate 34,546,929 downwards.
GCTGCTAACTGTGACTCTTAATTGGCTGCAATATTGCTGCTTTCCAGGTTTCCAATTTGTATGGGAATCAAATTTGTATTTGTATCGGAGCGTTAGGCATAATATTCCTCTAGCAGTCGCCTTAGTGAGACAGTCACAGACTCCGCTCTGGTATAGAAGCAAGTACCAGAATATTAAAAAAACCCAAAAAAACCCAAACCCCCCAAACCGCCCAAAGCCAAACTTTAATCAAAACTGGTCAGAATTCCCACCTGTTCTCTACAGATGGCTATCACCCATACTCACATGTTTCTGTGAGCATCTCCCAGAGTAATTTACTGTCTGAACCTTCTTAGAAGCAGCTAATTCTAAAGTAAACCACATATAATACTTAGGGAAATAAAACTTACATTGCAACCAGAACCTGATTCAAGAAAATAATATTATTCCCCGTCAGGAACTGAAAAGAGCAGACATATCAGTAGAAACCAACACAACCTGAATTTTAAAACCTTGTTACGGGTTATTTTCAGGCAACCTGTTCTACAAAGACTTGCAGATATATCTAATTTATGCACCAAAATTAATCCTATTGTTTTCAGAAGATGATATTGTGGCACCAGAGCCCCCTCTTGGTCCAGTATTCAACACACAGTTTGCAGAGGGACTCATAGTAAAGCTAAGCACTGCTACAAGCTTTTGCAATGCCAACTCCTCACACCGGGGAGTCAGACGCGTGGTTTGGGGCAGCAGCATTATACACTGGGGTCTCCGGAGGTGCTTATACAAAATACAGTACCAGTCCCCAGTCCTGATCTTTGTGAGGAATAAGCAGATCTCAGCTCAGAAATAAGACTGAGATCCAATTGCTTAATTGTATAGTGGTATAAGCAAGTCTTCCTCAACATACTTATAAATCCCTAATAATGAAGGAATTGAATTATTCATAGTAATTATTGAGCAATTCATTATGAGCTAGCAAATAAGTTTAAAAAAAAAAAAAAAAGAAAAAAACCCAAACAAATCTCATTGGTCATACCAGGAAATTTGTAACACAAAGAAACAAATTCATCAAAAAATATCCCATATGAATTATCTGGGTAGCCCTGGTAAATATATAACCTCTTCCCAATTTTGTAAGCTGCTGCCCAGCTCTCACATACAAAATGCCAGTGATTGCATGTGCAATAAATATTAATGGTTCATAAATTAAATGGCATTATTCTTCTTGACATAACACCATTTTGCAAGGCCCCATGGAAAAGGTACGGGTGGTTTGTTGAGCAAGCTCTGCTGGAAGAAAAATATGCCTTTGTTTTTGCTTTTAAAAGCATTTGTCAGGATTTATAGGGTATATCCAGAAGGCAATTAAGGCGACATTTTACAGAAAGCTACCATATGGCCTCAAATAACAAAGAGCAATAAAAGGAAAGTGTGATCTGTGAAAACAATTTGATTTATAGAATTACATTTATAAAATGTAGATACTTTCAGTCTAAACAATTTGTATAGGAGGAGCTTATACATATAGATAACCCAGAATCTTCATAAGGAGTATGTGGTGTTGTTCATGTTATAGCACTGCATTGCTACCAAGGCTTCCTTTTTGGGTGATAAAAGCAAGATGGGCTCTGTCCCCTCAGATGCCACTTCCTAGAAGGCAGCAGCACTGGGGCACAGACACAAGCCAGAACAAGGCAGCACTGTCACCCAGGCATTACTGCTAAGGGGAATTTCAAGGCTGGGCTAGGAAGCACCCGACAGCTGGGGTTACAAGGAACTTTGCCCACCCCTGGCAAGAAACATAAGAAAAGGTGAAGCAGGAGGGTGAGAAAGACTGGCACCATCTTCAGGACAGAAACAAGGGTTGACAGCTTCACAGCCTTATGGGGCAGGCCTGGAAGAGTCTTAAAAAGTGAAGAATGACAGTGTATAGAGTGGAGGAAAGCAAACCAGTGGAGAGATGCAAGAAGAGTGATGAAGTACTTAAATTAACAAGGCAAGAAATGAATCTCAGTAGCAGCATTTTAAACAAATATAAATGGAGTGTGAGTGTGCTCCTAGGTAACTCCAAACATGAGGTGATGAATCAGGAGTCAGGATCTTAGGTGTGAACACAGGGAGATGCTGCTGCACCGAAGGGAACAGCAAGGTACAGGTGCCCTGGAAGTAGGAGGTGAGGACGAGGGACACACTGAAACAACGCTCACATTGCAGGCTGGGCCATGACAAGGACACTGAGTGGTCTTGTCTTCAGCTCCTGGAGAAGAAAAAAAAAAATGAGAGAGGAAGTGACCTTTAGCAAGGAAAGGGCAAAAGACTGAATTTTGTTAACTGGATTTCCACAAAGAGTTGTCCAAAATGCTACAACCTTAGCTTGCATTTGCTAAGTGTGCATAGATCCCTGAATCTGAAGCCATATATGAGATTTCCAGAGACAGCACATCACAGGAAAAAAAGGAAAGTGTAGTTAGATCTCCAGCAAAGGTCTGTCATTGCTGAAGGTGTTTCCGTTGGGAAATAAGAATAAACTGGAGAGTATCTACAATAACTCACCAGAAAGCAGTTCATTAAACTTTAGGGTGAAAGAAGACAGGATGGCAAGAGGGAGATGGACTGAAGGGTGGCTGGTTTATTTTAAGGTATAGGACATTACAGTGAGATCATATTTTCTGTGCAAAATTATACTGGTTAAGAAAAAAGGTATGAAAGGAATTGCTAACTGAGAAGCCTGAGGGACTGGGGAGCATATAAACTGTGCTAAAGTGGGTTTTTTAGTCACTCAAAAAGTAAGCTTTGAGTTACTAAAATAAAGAGGACGGACATATCTGATGGTACAGGTAGACTGAAACTTAGCAACTCAGTCAAGGGAAACACTGAGTTCTCTGCAACTCAGGAAGGACCAAACTAGGTCCCTGTGGAAGGACCAAGTCATCAGCAAATAAGTTTGATTTGATTTGAGATGGGACTTGAGCTGGTTGAGAAGGCTGTGGTTTGAGTTAACATAGAGTAATACAGATATGGAGATATTGCTTCTTTCTCTCTAGCACACAGGTAATACAGGACGGCATTTGCTTTGTCTCTCACAAATATTGATTCACTACAGACAAGCGGCGTTGGGGATCAGCACACTTGTGAATGTGGAAGGAAAAAGAATTTCTCACCTTGGGGAAACAGAGAGGGATATCAGGTGCAGAAGATGGACAGTGGCAGAGAACACACAGAGGTACAGAACTGAAGGACACCTCGTAGCCAAGCTGAACTCATGACCACATGCTCAATACCAGCAGATACTCAGGGAGGACACAACACATTTTCCCCACTATTTGAAAGACTTCTGGTTGCTCTGGTCAGTGAAGCAAGAGCTCAATGCCTCACCCCTTCCTAGGGGGCTAATGAGAGGGCCTCGGCTGAGAAAGTGTCTGTGAGACACTAAGGAGCAGGAAGATCTGGCGCATGTAGTAGTGAGAAACTAAAGGATATTCACAGCTCCATTTTTTTTTTTAAAGTCAAGCTATTTCTTCTGCTCACTTAATTTCTTTATAGCATTTCAGAAACCTGTAGGACTGAAAACAATACTGCCAGATCTGATGAAGAGACTACTAAGTAACCCTAAATGCTAGTTATTTGGACATCGTTTAAGTTACAGGTACTTGGCAGTAAGTGACAGAGCTCTCCTGGGGGCTCTGTTTCCACAGTGTTGCCATGACCCCAAAACGGGTTCCAGTGCTGGCACTTTGGCAGTTAATTCCTTTACGGAGTATTTCCATTTGAATTCACTGCCTGGGTCAAAACAGTCACGTATTCAGCATCCAAAGAATCCCATGTGCCCCTGTCATTTTTTATGATCGGCAGAAAATACAATCTCTACGTTGAAAGTAAAGGATATAAAAGTGCAGAACACCTGCTTGCTACAACTGCAACAACTGCCTGGCTCTGAGCTGATGAAACGTGGCAATATTCAGTAATTTATAGAGCAACAAAGACAAAACAATAGGAGGTTGCACTTCCATGACCAACAAGCCAATAAAACAAAAGAGGGGGGGAATGTGATTTGAGGTAGTCAGACCAAAAGCGACACAGATATTTCTGCTTCCTGCAGTAAATAAAACATGCTGTGTCAGCTGGGAAAAAAAAAAAAAAAAAAAAGCACTCCAGCAATGCTGTCCATCTTAAAAGAAAGGTAGCGGTGAGGGAAGGTCATCTGCCGCAGCTGCAGCATGATAATGTGGAGTTTGTTCCTCGGAAGGAGCCGGTAGCGAGACGGCCAGGGTCGGGCTTGCCAGGGGAGCTGCTGCCCACAGCAGCCTTGTCAGGAGCTCAAGGGCAGAGCTTGCAGCTGGACTTGGGAGAGAGAAATAAAATTCATGGGCTCGTGAGAGAGAAACAAAAATCATGGGCTCATGAGAGAGAAACAAAAATCATGGGCTTGTGAGAGAGAAACAAAATTCAAACCGCTATTTCGGAAAACTACAAGAAGTTGCTTCCTCGCATCACAGTACCATATTTCTAGGCTACGGACTGAAAGAGAAAAGAATAAACTTTTTCTAATATGCCATGTTTTCCCGGTCATTTCACAGTCTTTACTGCTATACAGGCCCTACAGATGGAAGGAATTTTTTACCCCCACACTGAGCACTGTTGTTTTATGTCTAGGAATGCTTTCCATCCCACAGCCTGGATCTAAGACTATTGATTTTAGAGAGTTTCACCAATATACAAAAGCTGGACAGCAAATCACTATCAGTTTTGTTTAAGGAAGGATTTCAACACCAGTGCACGCAATTTCAGCATAAAGAAAAAAGCAAATACCTTATGGTTTCTTCCAGCCAACCGAAGAGAGCTTGTGCCACATGGCCTATTCTACCACATGAGCCAGAAAGGCACGCACTTCTCACAGCCACGGAATAACAAATTATCAGAGAGCAGCAAGGTGCCATCTTAACCTGCCCAGCCTTTCCTGCACCCAGGACCTCACCGCTCTGCGTATCCAACGTCCAAACTATCAAAGAATCCACCAGGCTAATCTTTACCTTACCTAGTGATTTGCAGGCAGTGGAAAACAAACAAGTAAACAAATAACGAGATCACAAGTTTCCTGAAGCTGTGAGAAAAGTAGGTATTGCTTGCATAGGAATTACCCTGGTTCAATTACAGTAAGAATAGTCTTAAAAGAAAAGTTGGTCTCCTTCCTCCAGGGGCAAAAATGAGTAAGAAACTATAATTACCTTCCTCGCTTCCATGAGAGCTGAAGGATTTCTTGTAGAGGATGAAAAAGACAGTACTTAGCGTGAAAATAAGACACTTATTTTCAAGAGATATGGGAAATTCTACACACTACACCTCTAAAACCTTCTGTTCGTTGCCCCTAATGTTCAATAACTTTTATCCAAAAGCAGTACTTCTTCCTAGATAGACTATCAACTGCTCTCCAGCCACATTATTATATGCCAGGCGTTTTAATACAAACCTGCAGTCATTCTGCTGAGGTCCATGTTCTAAAAGAGGTCTTGATTATTTTTCCATACTACCTTAGTGTAGTTTCACAGATGACACTGATAGTCCCCATTCACACAGTGAGAATAAATCCCTAAGATCATAACACTATGCATTTTGAAACCTGCAGATGACTTTCCCCAAGAAATTGCACAAATAAATCACCTGAAAGCAATAACAGTGTAGGAAAATTCTACAGCTCCAGACAATGTGCAATCAGCCAACGCACACTGTATATATTCCTTTGCCTTTATCACGTCAGACAAGCGTACTTGAGACTGACAACAGAGACTGTCTGTTCATCAGGAACAGGGCAGGATTTATAGAAATACCTCTTGAAAAAAAGCACTCCAGCTGGAGTGCCAAATCTCCATGTCAGCTCCAGACTGGTAATAATTTGTGCTCTATTTTCCTTTAAAGCAACCTTTTCTTATAAGAATATTCAAAGAGCTTTTGGAGCTGAGTGTAAATGCTTCAGCTATAATACTTCTACTAAAATGACACAGCGCAGCTACGAGGAGAAAAAGCACAGATGAGTCAGGGTATAGCAAAGTGTATAGAAGTGCCTTTTGCCTCTAAATTACCATGTTAAAAATGGTCTAGGTCAACTGGAAGGCTGCCTAGCAAAATTTGCTGCTGAAACAGTCCAGTTTCTAATTCAGAGGAGCCAGATTCTGATCACATGCACACTGACATGTGATTGAGAAAACATTAACTAAATCAGTGAAGGAAGCAACAGGATTTTATTGAATCCAAGGTGCGAGAAATCACTGCCACTCTCAATGGCAAAATCCCACCAGTTTTATTATTGCTGACAGCCATGGGACTAAAAATTCAGCAGCTCAGCTGAGAGGCCAAGGACTCTGCTGCACTTGCACATTCATCGCACTGATACCTCCCAGGCATTACCTATGCACCACAGAAGAACTCACAGCCCTTATGTGCATTACAGTTATAACCTTTGCAGGTAACAGCTTTCCCGACAGGCGATGCCAAAGTGCATCTCTGCTGCCTGAGGTGTTTTGTTGTTGCATCTTTAGGATATAGGAAGGTTTGTCCCGCCTTCGCATACCAATACTGCCATGTGTGGAGTCCCCCTGAATCTAGGTCTTGCAAAATGGCAAAAGGGCTTTTTACCTGGCAACAAAGGTACTGCTCACAGCAGCGAGGCAAGAGGAAGGCTGTGGAAACCTCTCCCTGGAGAGGAGCTGACTCTTAGGAAGTGACTCAGCATCCAGGTTACTTCTTTGCGAGTTCTCCATGGCACGGGTCATAGGTCTTAAATATGTGTGGGAGCACAAAAGGGGATTTACCCTTTTGCAGTGCCAGAAGCAATGGCAAGTTGAGAGCCAGCAGGCGAGGTACACTCAGCCCCGCTAGCTTTGTGCCACAGGGGCTTTCTGCGGCAGGGCTTTCCCTGTGCTGCCCTGACGACGAGCAGCAAGCTCTGCTCCATCATATTTGAACAGGAGATACTGCGAGAAGAATAAATACGCATGCTCTGGGTCAAATCCTGAGAAGTCACCATACTAGGAGTGGTACAGGGGAATGTGATAGCCTGCCAGCCGAGGAAATGACATGCTGGGCAAACCAAAGGACCATTTAAAAAGCCTCAAGCCCAAACTATTTGCAGACATCCTGCAGGCAAGGTCAGATGGCATTTGCAGGCAGCAGGGAGGAATGGCCTCTGCAGCTGTAACCATCCAAGCAGAGGGAAGGAACCACCCTGCGGGATGCAGCACAGCCCCCCACATCAGCCTCCAGAGCCCCTGCAAATAGCTACCCCCAAAACTATATCTTTATGGCTACTGACACTGACAGATGGAAAAGCAGGAAATGATTGGCCTCAGGACCTGAGCTCAGACTGATGCATGAAAAACACCCACAGAAAATCACCTTATACAGCTGGAATTGGAATCAATAACTTATCAACACTACAGAGAAGAATGGGAAAAATCCCAGTTTTCTCTGGCCTGGTGGTTCTGCTTACTAACTAGGGCTATTCTGTAGCAGTCAATATTTTTGCAAATGATAGTACTGGATGTAATTCATGCACAAGTGCAACATAGATTGAGGGTAGCCAAGGAGAAAGGGAGATAACACAACAAAGACTGTGCTGGGCCAGTATTTAGATTTGGACAAGTTCTGTCACCTCTATCAGGTGACACAACTTCTTCCTCTGTGGCAGCCCAGAAAAAAAAAATGGTGTCACAAGGTCATCACGAATTGTACTCCCAAAGGGAAAAAGAAGGGTTGTCATCATCGATAGGTGAGGAGAGACTAGAAAAATATTAAGTACTGCCTTTGCATGTTGCAATTGTTATCATAACTTCCCACTATGTCATCTGATTTCTATAAGCAAGTATTACACGGTGTCTGTTTTGAGAAGAAATTTTCTGGCATGTTTCAAAGGCACAAAATTCACAGAGAATTGTTTTTTAAAGAACTTAATAGTGTCTGAAAACTCTGTTTCATTTACAGTCTAAAGGAAAAATATAAATACCTTATCAACCCTCAAACTGCATGCAATTCAATGCACCAAGTATCAAGTTAAAAATGAATAATTCCATGCCTAAAGGAACTAACTTTCACTTTATGTTGAGGGTCATTTCCTTGCATTGAGTGTATTTATCCAGATGAGAAGGGTATAACACACACTTGCACGGCAAGGGGGAATCTATTTTTATAATTCTATCGAGTTTTCATATTGTCACGCAGACAAATTGGTTCTATATTCCTGAGCCATGCTGCATTGTGCCAGAGGAGGAAGGTACATCCTTGCTTCACTAAATTGTGGAGGAGTAGACTCAGTGGGATGAAAAAAAAAAAAAAAAAAAAAAAAGAAAAAAATTATTAAAACAATCCATTTTCAGCTGAAGTTGTGGGTGGACTCCAGGATATTTTAGTAACTCACTTGTACAATATACTGCTGCAATGTGCAAAAAGGAAACCATGCCAGAGTACAGCACACACGATGGTTTTAACCTCATGTAACTCAACACTTCCTGGCCATGGGGTTCATCCTGACGGAGGATGCAGCGAGTGAGCCATGGTGCCCCATCCTGGGGGCAGCACACCCCAAGCTCCTCCACATGCAACCCCTATTGCAGCAGCATAGGGAGGGGCCACCCTCCCTCCCCAGCGTGAAACCAAGGGGGGGCACCACTGAGGCTGTGAGCACCAACAAGCCCGCTTCTCATCTCTCCAATGCCCAAACCATGGCTGGCAGTGGCCCAGGGCTAGTCCCTGGAGAAGCCCAGCTCCCAGGACAGGCCCTTGGCTCCGCCAGCCTCTGCCCAGCACCAAAATTGCACCGGGGAACTTCCTCTCTACGCAAACAGCAGCACTCAGTGAAAATACAAACCTACCTCCCTGCCTGCCCTGGATTCTCCAAGTTATTCCTAAGATAGGTCCAAAAGCCCACAGAAAACAATCTCCTGCCCAGATGTTAATACAGACTCTCTCGTGTACACCTCTGATAATTTTCTGCAGTGAACAGTGGAACATACATTGCAAAATGTGAAGATGAAATAAAGGAAAACAGTATTTCTCTGACGGTGAAAAAGTGACAGCCAAAGGCTGCTGTCCCCCATCATTTAATACAGCCCGAAGGAAAGCAGTGTCACAGCATTAGATTACATTTCAACGACAAGATGCACTTGGTGTCCTTGAGGTGTGTCACCAGCAGTTGCCTTTGTTCTGTTTCAGTATAGTAGTGGTGCTTGGCTGGTTTACATCAAATCACAGTAACTTCAGCCAGTAAGTCTGGCTTCTGTGAAGAGCCTGAGAAGCAAGAGGTATATGACAAGAAGAAATTCCTACTAACAGCAACTACGGCATTAGAAATACATCAGTGGTACATAGTGAAGCCACGCTTTCTAGCATTCAAGCACTTCACAACCTCTAACGTTTTTAAGCTCTCTACACCCAGGAAAGGTGAAAATACAGGTAAGGAAGTACCGCTTCCCCCAATCTAGAGAAGGAAAAGAAAGGCACAGGGCTACTGTAGCCCCAGTGCATCTACTTGTGTCTAATTGCCATTGAAATTCTTTGCATATTTGGGCCTAATTGCTTTACTAGGTCACACCAGGCATGACAGGTTGCTGCTGTCTTTTCTGAGACCCTAACACTTCTTTCTTCTATGAGCCTATAAGCAAGGAAGCAGGTTTTAAGGCAAAACAGAGACATTCTGACACCCTCACTCATGCAAGGGGCACCCTTATCCCCTCAGCTGGACCAGGTGGAGGAATTTATCTGGCTACTAAGTGCAGGATCAAGGTCCCTTAACATGTCATTTCTTACCTTGTGATAGGAATTTGTCTCCACATCCTGAGTATTCAAAGACAGCTAGATGAATCCGATATAAGATCAAAATTCAACTCTGAGCTCAGAGCAGTGTTATCACACTACTAGGATTCATTCTGGGGACCATTACCGCATACTGAGAAAAAAAAGGGGCTATACAAGGGCAGAGTGCTCTCAACTTTCTCATCTCAGTGAACGTCAGCTATGGGGTAGGAGTGGCCCAATACTGACAGAGAGGAGCCAGTAAAAGAGAAAGGTGTCCAAACACAAAAAACTCTTCCAAAGTTTCCCATGATGGCCTTATTCGGCCCTGTGGAAAATATGCATATACCTCGTTTTGCTGAGCTTGTGGTATTTTCTTTGACATTTAATACTCGTAGCAATCAGACTCAATTTAATACAAGTATTTCTAAGCACATACATGTGGCATTTCTTTCAAAGTAATTTTCTTTTATTATTGTCAGAATAACTTGTTATGTACGTGACAAAGCCTCTGTGTCAGCACAGTCTAAATCTTACAAGAACAGGATCACACCAGAACTAGGTCTTCCATATCCAATGCATCTTCGACAGACTCAAGTAAATGAGGAACAAAAGTTTAACACTGTCTGAAACTAAGTGCAGTTGTCAGCTGCTGTTTTTCAAACGAGCCATGCAGTACTCTCATCCTTGGAAAAGTAGTAATACAGAGCCAGAGAAATTAACTGTATCCCAAGGGCTTGGAAGTGAATGCTAAAAAGAAAAAAAAATTACCTATATATACTTCTTATATAAAGATTTGAGAAAGTAGCAGTAAAAATTATTAAAGGCTTGTTTGGGGAAATTTTTGGAACCAGATAATTGCATAGACAAAACAAAAAAAAAACCTGCTCAAAACAGTGGCAATTATCAACGTAGTAAAAATGAAGATGTGGATATGGTACACTCAGTTAATAATAAAATTTTGTAATTACACCACCATAGTTACTCTTAGCAAACATCATCTCTAATCTCACCAAAAAAGCTCTTCCTTCTCCCACTGGCTTGAACATAGCAACTTGCATGAATTTATCTATTTATCTAGCCTAAGATCATATAATTGGAGAGGGGGGGGGGGGGGGGAAGAAAGAGCCACAGACACAGAAGCCAACCCTCCATTGGCAAGGTCAGACGACAGAGCCAAAGGGTGCCCCACACAGCAGAGCATCTCTGCCCCCACGCTCCCCCTGGCTGCCCCGGAGCCAGCTCTGCTTCCCAGCCTTGCTGTGCTCCGTGGCAGCACGCCAGCCTTGAGCAAGTATTGAACAGGACCAGAGTATTCAGTACCTTTTGGTTTCAGCTCATCTTCTATAAAATGATGATAAAAAGCAGGGGTTTTTTTGTTGTGGAGAATTTTCAGCTGGATCAGGCCTATAAAGTGTTACTGCAAAAAAGCTGAGCAACCAAGGGTAAAAAAAAAAAACCACCAACAAAACCACAGCAACCAAGCCACTATGTATTCAGTAAGAGTACTGCATCTATATGCCATCACTTCCGAGAGGGGTGCCGGCAGAGGAGGTCGTCATCTGTGTTTGGCTGCAGGTTTCTCTCTCTTCTAAGCACCTCACCACGTGCAACGTGCACATAAAAATGCATGGTGTGAAAAGGAAAACCCTGCACAACAACATAGTGGCTTGGTTGATACAGTTTAACAACTGGCCATGAAAACAAACAAAAAAGCCAGGACTCTACTTGAGAAATGCCTGCTTGTCAACTTAATTCTTATCATACAGTCAGATCAGTCAACTGCAAACACAGTTACAGATCTCTCTAATAAAATATTAATAGCTCTTGTATACTGCTTCCACAAGGTAATGTAGTAAAAAATGAATGTCGTTCGCACATTTCCACATTTTCTCTTTTGTTACTGCTGAAAGCTTACATTTGAGAAAGCCAGTTTACTGCAGCATTATTCCTTTATTTTTCCGGGAGGCATTTTTCCTTTAAACCTTAGAGAATAATTAAAATTCCTCACACAGGACAATGGTAAATAAGATTAGGGTATGCATTTCAAATGCAGCATACTAATGGCATTTTTGGACTCCATAATAAATCATCTCTACTCTCTGCAAGCAGTAGAGTAAATGGACAAAATCTCCATATACAAGCCCCATACCTTCACTCTGACTTGTCTTTCCACATCTCTGACTTGCCCAGACATCTTGTTATTATAGATAAAATATTAGCTTTTTTTTTTTTTTATACATCACACAACAACCCAATAATCTCATTAACTGCAAATACTGTAGGAATGCAGCAGCCTGCCGATACCCATGAAACCCTTTCAGCCTTCGCCAGGGCCGGTCACCATTCCAATGGCCAAACATGCATTGCTCCATCCGATTCACTTTACCATTTGGTTTTACAGTTTCCATTTAGCACTGAACTGGTAGAAGAGAAATGTTTTAACGTTCAGCATGAGGACCACTTATTTCAACATGCTGAAGCTGCTTTGGTTTTGCAACTAACCTTTGGGTGGTCTCGTCTCTCCCACAGGTTTCTGACATTTGTATTTGTTCTGAGGAGCTGCAGTTTACCCTACCGCAAACAGTAAGATCATGTCTGGATATTTCCATTATCTGATAGGTTTTCTCCCCGCTTGCTTTTCTTCTTCCTTCCACGTAACATTAGCACAAACCACTGCTGTGTTTTCCACCTCCCCTGTGCTATATCACACCATATCTATCGAGACAACTACAAATCTTGTTTCCTGGTTTTGGGGCAAATCCAGTTCTCCCGATTCAACTTTGAGTTCAGGTAAATCCCAGCCCTCTGTTAAACCCTGGGAGGGTGAAATGGCCAGGCCTATGCTATGCCTGATAAACCCTGTCCTAGTTTACAGGAAATCTGCTGGGTTTGCACGTAAGACATTTCTTAACATTTCTTTCCTCTAGGAAGTCCTTTTGGCTAAACAAGGATAACAAATGAGTTTCTGTTTTACAGTTTTCACAACTAGTAGAAATGAAAAAGGGAATAAAAGATTAAGGAATACAGAGTGTGAGTGCATTTATTTTCAGAAAATTGCATAGATAAAACAGACCTTTTTTCTTCCAACAGACATTCTCCAAATCCCCTTTAAGTTCAATTTTCTGCTGTACTTCCCAGATAAGCATTCAGTACTTCTTGGTTTTAGCTCATGCAATCAATATAAATCAGAAAATTGTTACCCTCTAAATGCTAACTAACACATTTTCTCTCTTCTTTTCAGTAACTTCAGGCTAGAGCCAGTAGATACTCCTCACATGGGCTGCTGTTGGGGGACTTCACTAGGATGAAATCTTTACTATGGACTTTTGTTACTTTACAGGCTTTGCTATTGACTTTCATGTTCCTGTGGCAATAGAAAGGCTGTCACTTTGGGGCCAGCCTTCAGAAAACCTGAGCTTATTTACAGCAGCATGAGCTGAGCATGCCAGCTGACTCACGCCTTATTTTTGTGTTTGTGGGAAAGGCTCCTTTTCTGCACCAAAAGCACCACCAGAATCACACCAGCCATTACAGCCCGAGGGCAGGAGCAGACTCCGATGGGGCTGGCATTAGTGCTGGCTTAGCTCCCTACAGCTAGTGCCAAGTACGCAGCTGGAAGCTATGAAGTTAAGTCAGAAATTTTGATGGAAATTGCCAAAAAGATAAATAAAAGCTGCTGAGGCTTTTCTTACATCAGGAACTCAGAAGTTCCACTTACAGAAAGCTTAGAATTGAGATCAGCAATTCAGGGAGATTGAGAATTTGATAATATGATAGCTGAGTCGTCATGATTGTAACAGCAACTCCATCTGAGGCTATGACCACTTCCTAGGTCATCTTGGCTGTTCAGGATGTGTCTGGTCTGGAGGATCTTGTTTAGAAATAGCTTAGCTCTTTTGGGGAAGATTTCTGTGGCAAGCCAGCAAAGTTTGTGATACAACAATATTAACAAATCTCACTCGCACAAAAATCCAATTAAACAGAGAAATAAATGCACACTCATTTCCCAAAGCACAGCATGCATGAAGTCCTCCCCTAATGGATGAGCATCAAAGTGGGTGCCTGAATCATTCCAACGACTTTCCAGCATAAAATATTATTGCATACAGGGCTTGGTGATGATTTTCATTTCAGTACTTGGAAAAAGCAGTCACCTGCTTTGAAAGGGAGTCAATCCATTAATTAATAATGGGAGACAAACAAAAATATGGTAATGTTAAAACAACATGAGAATGAAGGTGTGACTGAGGTCCTGTTCAGCTAGACACTGGCACAGAATTACACAGACAAACAGGCTGGGGTGACAGCCACACGAGTACACCCTCACCCCATTGCCCAAGCACTGCACCTCTGGGGGTGCCCCCACAATGCTGCACCTCCAGGGGTGCTCACAAGCTAGTTCAGGCACAGCAAACCCCATACACTCCTCCTACAGCAATTCAGCATTTCTTTTTTGACCCCAAAGCAACCTGATGTGACTCTTGAAGCTACCCAGCTCTGTAGATTCTCTTAGAAAACAGACACACCACATACATACACAAAACCCCCTCCAGATTACCTGTCACCCACAGCTTCTCCAGTTTGTGACCCAGCCTTACTCACCGTATAGCTACAGCACGTTTTACAGCTATAATCCATTTAACTACAAAATATGGGTCCAAGCTACTTCCAGTTTTTTCCCCCTCAGAGGAAAACCTTCACATTTACCCCACTTCACAGCTTAGCCTTCTGACAACATAGCCACACTGCTTATCGGAAGGAGCAGAAGAGACAGGAATGAAGAAAAACATAGGCAGAAATAACTCTCTTTAAAAACAAATGCCTGCATTTCTTCCAGAAATCTCAAATGTTATCATTCTCTTATTGCTAGGCATCCTGCTCACCTCCTCCTCCATGCAAGTGTGAGCACCAGCAAGGGTACAGGTCTCAGAGGTATTGCACATAGCGCTGCTTTATAGCTGTCATTTCTGATAAAAAGCTGCATGCATATCCCACTCGAGCGAGGCTGGATCTCTCTCCAGGTCTGCCGTCAGTCCGCATAAGGCCTCTACATAAAACAAAAAGAAAAAAAAAGAAATAATGAAACGCTGCAGCTCTTTGTGTTCATCTGGCTCAGCAATGAACATCTAAATATAAAATGTTTATTGTCACTTAAGGTGAGCTCTGTGTCCCAAGCCGAGTTGGCATCCTGCAAAGCCAGGCATATATTTGCAATTGTTGCCATCCAATAGTTTGCATTGTTATGAACAAGATTGAATGGTTACACTCTGTATCTATTACCTATTTAAATTACTCTTCCAGCATGTGAATATTAAACACTGGAAAAGGCAGATGAATGCCTGCACAAAACTACAGTAAGAAAAGAAAGATTCAAATGAACATTGTTCTAACAAAACATTTAATAGGAACAAGTAGCACCCTGACTCCAGTGGTGTTTCACTCCTCTCTGCCGAGCCCAGAACTGGATGACAGTGTTCCAAACTCGCTAGCAGAGAATCACAAAATGGTTTGGGTCAGAAGGGACCCCTACAAGTCATCTACTCCAACCCCCCTGCAGTGAGCAGGGACATCTTCAACCAGATCAGGTTGCTCAGAGCCCCGTCCAACTTGGCCTTGAATGTTTCCAGGGATGGGGCATCTACCACCTCTCTGGGCAACCTGTACCAGGGTTTCACCACCCTCAGCATAAAAAATTTCTTCCTTGTATCTAGTCTGAATCTTTTAGTTTAAAACCATTACCCCCATCTGATCGCAACAGGCCCTACTAAAAAGTCTGTCCCCAGTATGCCAGTAAATAAAGTATTTCCATCCTTAATATTGTCCTGTTTGAGTCTTGATTTACAAGATCTAAATTTTACACATGAAAGTATTTTTAAGAAAATAATACAAATTGGTTCCTCTAACCTAAATGGCAATAGTAAAAATAAATAAATAAATAAATAAATCATTGCACCACCAAGCTGCTTTCGATAACTTTTTGCCCATAAAAAGTTTCCTGCAAACCAGGTGTTCTTCCATGTTTATTTTCAAATCTTTCTTCCATCTTTCAAACTTAAGGAAAAGAGAGTCAACATTTTTGAGCACAATTTCAAGTGCCATGAAGAATTATTGCTCTAGGGAGGAAGGAGGACTTTCCCCTTGAATTTTTTTTTTTTTTTTTTTTAAATGTGGTGCCCAGGACATGGAGATCTTCCCATAGATTATTTCTAAAGCTGGGTGCTTGGAAAAGTCCTGTCATCAGGGCACTGCAGCAGTGTTCAGATCATTCTGCGCTGCAGGGTCCAACATCACCAAAAACTTCCTGAGAAATTTGAAGAAAAAAAAAAAATCTCTATTCTGATTTTAAAAGACACCATTGTCGGGAGTAATTAACATTGTCTAATCACTCCTTTTATACCAGGCAATTTAAAGTCCCTGTCATAACTGCAAACGAGTCTGTAATTATCCCTTATTTTTCTCATTCTCTTCTTTTGCTATAGCTTCTGAGAGGGAGACATCCAACCGCAGCTCTGTCATTTCCTCCTTAGCATGACACTGCATTTCTTCATTGCGGCCAGCTCTAGGAAGTCATTTGGCAGCACAGTTAATGTCCAGCCTGCAGAGGACAAGTCCAAGTTTTCCCGCCAAGCAACACCGTAAGGACATCATGCTGCCATGGTCTGTCCCCCCCATGCAGGGAAGAAAAACAAGCCAAAAACATTTTACTATTTGAGGTCCTGAAGACGGGGAAGGGGGTGAAGACTGTGCAAAGTTAATTGTGCAAGGGTGTGTGCACAAGGGGTCCCCATACACAAGGGGATGACAGTGCCTTGGTACAAGCCCTGGACACAAACGTCCTTCATAGCATGGGATGGGAGGGAACAGCCATTAGTCAAGCACATCCCGTAGACCGTACCCCTGATCCCTCCTGGATTTCTACAGCAGCTGTTTTACACCCTCTTCCTTGGCCTCCTCCCAGCTGAGCTCCCCAGCTCTTGCAGGACTGGCTGGCAGACAGTGCCACAGGATACCCTGCCATTTTCCAAAGCTATAAACCCCATAAAATGTAATGGATCCCAGAAGTGTGGAGTGGGGGTGGGAAGAAGCAAACAAAACCCAAAACCAACCCAAAAAAAAAAAAAAAAACACACACACCAACCAGCAAGAACTTTCCAGCAAATAACTGAAAAAAGATCCTTTAATCACCAGATCTTTCTGCCTCCCTTAGTTCTCCTAAACTACCCTAAAAAAAAAAAAAAAAAAAAACCAAACCAAGGAAAACAGACAAAAAACCCAACAAAAAGAAAGAGTGAACAAAGAACCTCACATTCAGCCTCTGATGAACATGGACATGGAACAAATTACGGGACGGCAGATCCTTCGCAGACGACAGCTGCCTGCTCTCTGCTCTCACTTTATCGCACTGCACCCGCCTGCCGCTGCTGGCCCTGCGGTAGCCGCTGCTGGCCCCGCGGTAGCCACTGCTGCACCGCTACCTGTCATCGGCAAAGGGGCGCAGCCTCTTGCAGGGCTTGGAGGGACAGACTGACACGTAATGACAGCAATTAATTCCCTTTCTCAGTTACTAATTGAAGTTGGTATTGCCATTTTCCTCGTTGACCTTTAGATTCTTGCAGCACGAGCATTACTGTAAAAATCTCATAGCGTTGTAGCCCGACCATTACGGGCTCTTACTGCACATAACCTGCTCCCAGCATGGCCCACTGACACCTCCTGGTGCAGCAGACACATCTGTGGTAGCAGAGCCGCCCCCCCTGCAGGTTAAGAGAGAAGCCAGGGAGTGGATCAGCCTGGTTTGGTGAGAGCCACTGCTAAATATTCCTAAATGCTCTTCCTCCCGGTCCCCCTGCTCCCGCTTTCGTGGGTGCTGTGGTCCCTGGAAACCATCAAGCAATAGGGGCTCACAAGCCCTGGCCCCTGCCCTCCCCAGGACATGCTGGCTGTGGCCCTGTCCCGGACTCGTGGGAATACCCCAAATACATACGCATGTGCACATGTCATCCTCAGGCAGCGGGGCCACCGAGGTCCCCAAATGCTGTGGGGCTCCCCCTCGGGCGCTGCGTAAAAGGCAGAGATGTGCTCTCCTCCAAGGCAGCCTCATAGCTCTGACTTTGCCTGCCCACCCTTTAGCTGCAGGTTAGGTTTTTCTCCTGCAAGTTTTTATTCCTGTGGTGGGTTGACCCCTGGCTGGACGCCAGGTGCCCACCAAAGCCGCTCTATCACTCCCCTCCTCAGCTGGGCAGGGGAGAGAAAATGTAACGAAAGGATCGTGGGTCAAGATAAGGACAGGGAGAGATCACTCCCCAATTACCGACACAGGCAGAACAGACTTGACTTGGGGAAATCACTTTAATTTATTACCAATCAAATCAGAGTAGGGTAATGAGAAATAAAACCAAATGTTAAAAACACCTTCCCCCCACCCCTCCCTTCTTCCCAGGCTTAACTTCACTCCCAATTTTCTCTCCCTTCTCTCCCCCCAGCAGTGTTGGGGGACAGGGAATGGGGGTTGCAGTTACAAAGTGTTCTGCTCCCAAACCCACCTCCTTCGACATGTTGGCATCCTTTGGCAGAAGAGAAGGCATTACACATAATCTACCAAATTTAATTAGCAAATTTTACAGGAGTTGCTAAAATTTCAAAAATCCTGCCCAAGCCAAATGAACTACTTTGCAGTCAATCCTGTTTTGAAAACACAGGAGTTGCTCAGTCAACAACGAGGGTCAGAAAAGGGTCTTTTAAGGTGATGCCAGCTAGTCCTGCATGAAGGAAACAGCCCAGAAAATAGCCTAAAGGTTTACGTAAATAATGTCAACCACAGAGAAGGGGTGCATAGGTATATACAGAGAGATTTTCACCTTCCGCTTTTCCAAAGGAAATAAAACAAGTACTGAAAACAAACAAAACCCACCCCAATTAGCTGAGGGGGGAGCTTTCGACTCCTCTGATTTGACACCACCACCTAAAAATAACGCACAACCATCATATCCTAATGATCAGCATGAAGAAAAAGTCTACTGATTTTAAGGCCTCCCCAGTACTAAGTTCCAGCCAGCTAGTTCAGAAACTCAGGTTAAAACCAGGTAAACTCCACTTTTTGTTCTGAAACAAGCGCAATCATTTAAACTACTGTTAATAATATGTTACTGCCAGGTACTTGCCCTCACAAGATATCTGACCCCTAACCTGTTACCATCACCTTATATTCAACTAAAAATGAGGTGCAACAGCATTTAAAGCTGTACAGAGCTCTTTCAGCTGGATTAAAAAAAAGTGTGAATGGAAAGCAAATAAGCACTTTCTTAGCTTATCTCTCAGTCTGGCTCATACCTCAAGGTCTGTATAGGTCGCAGGGGATGATTTTTAAACTCCTACAGTCTTCTCAGAGTTTAAACTTTAAGTTAACAAGAAAAGATAGATTTGAGCTACCAACACTGCGAGATACCACTGTAATATGGCACCAGCAGTCATGCCATTTTAATCAACTATGTTCCTATTCACTGAAGCACATTCCTGATCTTCAGCCAAATCATGCAAGAGAAAATTGCATTCATACTCCCTGGTACTGCGGCTTCTCAGTAACCCATTACTGCATTGAAGCAGGTCGAAAACCCTTTCTCAAAGGCATTTCTTCTACCAGATCTTCAGAGGAGGGGTGAAAAAGCAGCACACCTCCAGCCCACAGTCCCACTGTGGGTCCTTTACTCATAACTGGGGATACTCGCTGACCTCAGGACAACAGCGAAACACCCTCCCATCAGGAAAGCCTTCTTGTCTCCCCCAAAAATGAAGCCAGACCTGCCTAAAGCTGAAA
Source organism: Gorsachius magnificus (assembly GCA_034008185.1). NCBI lineage: Eukaryota > Metazoa > Chordata > Aves > Pelecaniformes > Ardeidae > Gorsachius > Gorsachius magnificus. The sequence continues at coordinate 34,527,350 of CM067089.1, read as the reverse complement.
ACAAGGCTGTGGAAATCTTATTCTCTGCAAACCCCAGAGAGCCGCTCTCTGCAGAGGGAAAGCTCCCATCTAGCCACCTCCATAGGCACGTGCCTGGGATAGAGAGCAGAAATCACAATTTTGCATCTCAGACAGGGACACAAAAACCCCCTTCCCTGCCTGCTCCTGATATTCAGTATGACACCGAGAGGATGAAGAGTCTGAATCATCTCTGATAATCAGCAAGTAGCTCTACCTGCACCTTAGGACCAGCAAGCAGTCGGCTCCTTCAGCACCTGGGCATTTTGTTGGCCATGACAAGTTTCATAATCCTGAGCCTTTACCTCCAATGCAAATATTTCATTTACAAACAGCAAATATATTTAAGAGCTGTGGCAATCCACAATCTGAAGGAAATACAGCATGGCTTCTTCAGACTTTTTGTATATTTTATACCTAATACCTTATTATCAGCCTACAATATGCGTACGATTTTGGTTCAATAATTAGGTTTCTTCTCACAGTTGCATCTGGGAAGACAACATCTTCTGGAAGTTGTCTTTTCTATCAGCGAACAATTAAAGGGGTATATTTGGCAGGACATTTTTCTCTCTCCCATCATCTTGGGTTTTTTATACCTAAGCTCTTGTTTATAGCTTTTGTACCCACCTGTATTTGCTCTGTGCTTAGTCCTCACCAAAACCCAGACATCACATATTTGCAGTCTTGGCACGTTTTATGGGTTCTGACAAACATGTAGCTGAATTTCTCACTAATCTTTCAACAGGAGCATAACCCTCAGCACCTCTAAAAGAACCTTTACTCCTAAATCCTTGTGTGCCATGGGCACATCAAATGAACAGCACTCCACAAAGCACTGTTAAAGATTTCCATTTTCAGTAAATGCATACAAATTCTGTATCGTATTTGGGAAAAGAAAATGAGCTCAGTAATAAAGACAAACCAGAGAATATTTGGCCAGATGACAGGATTGATTTAGGGTTACAGCAGATCACTAACTGCACTCAAGTCAAAATCTCAATGAAAACAAAGATAAATCTCTTTTTGGAGTTATTAGCAAGTATGTCATCAAAACAGAGTTCTCAAGCCAAGTCCCTAAACCTCAGAAATGTTTTGAGGAAACGTATTCACCCCCCAACCATTGCTGCTTTAACTTTCAGTTGTGTCTCATTTTTAGCTTTCCCCTGTAGGGTCACAAGCCTAAGAGATGCCAATGCTCCAACACTCGGATTTCCCCAGGAGCTGCGGCATTAGCACCAAATGCCACAACAGCAGTAAAGTCATGAAAGTCATCAGAACCAATAAGCAGCGGAGATCCCTTAAATTACCTTTTCCCAGCACCCTGAACTCCCTTTTCACACAAAGAATGAACCAGGGTTACTGCAGAAGCCTTCACATTTCTCTCCTAATAATAGGAACCGTGCTGTACAGGGGAGCGGTGGGAGAATGATGCTCCCCGGAGGTGTTTCCAGGTCTCACAAATTCACTGTGGTGCTGCAGTGCTGTACTTGCTTTAAATTCAGTTTTCTTAGGCCACATGCGTAAAAGAACCTCAGCCTCATTTAAAACTAGATACATCTCTGGAACCTCTGATCCATAAAGAGCTTGAAAACACCAGAAATATGTGCTTGCCAGTTCTCAAAGTACATTGGAAAAACTACGTATTACTGTGTGGTTTTTTCTTGTTTGTTTGGGTTTTTTTTTTTAAAAGCATTGCTGTATGTTTGCAAAGGTTTAAGGCCAAAGTACTGTACAGAGCACCTCAATTTCATTCTGAAGCAGTAGACCGGTATAAAGAACAGGAAGGAAAGCCAAGACCCTGCATTTTGCTGGGTGTGCTGGCAGAGAACTGTGTTCCCAGCAGAAAATCAATCCCTACGTCCTACCTTTAAAGCCACTTCCGCTATGGTCAGTCCAGGTGATTAAAATACCAGTTAAGATCTGTTCTTACAGCATGCTTTTGCTTCCAAAATGTCCTAGCTAAGCTCATCCTAGGCACCACTGCATCCTTAGGTAAGCTGTTGGCTGTTACCTGTCATGCCCAATGGACACGTCCCGACTCATCAGGGGCTTGCACACACCTGTAGCAAGGAGACTGTCTCAGACCCAGCCACACTCATTTAACATGACAGCCACAACTTCAGCCCTAGGTAAAAGCTCCTTAGGGCTGGTATTTCGGACAAAAAACAGTTCCTTGGCATGTCTTTCCTCCGGAGAAAGCATTTTTGGTTGGGCTTCTGCTTCCTCATTTTCCAAATGCTAATGTCCTCTGCTTAAAGCTGTTGTTTTTACGATCACGTTGTTCACTGGCCAAATCCCAATGCTGCAGCTCAGGATTGCTGGGACAAGCCCAGCTGCTGGTGGGTGGCCCTGGAGATGACAAACCCCACAGGGGTGCACCTGCTCATCCAGGACACACAGCCCAGGTTCGCACGGGCTCATACCACCCGTACAAACAATTTGTTCCATTCTGTTGCATTCTCCTCAAACTGCTCTAAGTTTAAACAGCTGTGAGATGCTTTTAGCCATCAAATAATAGAGGCTGCGAGCTCCTCGCTAGCAGCCGCAGCGAGAGCTGTGCCTACTACTTGAAGTCAAATTTCTGTCTCCAGCAGGGGTTCCCCAACTTGCTCTGCTCTGCTGCATCCTTTCCAAATAGCTATAAATTCAGGTTATTGTAAGACACTTAAAGCTTTCAAGTAGCAAAGCTGAGCTCTGCTCCTCTCTGGCATTCACGCCAAGAGCCGTACAGGAACATGTAAAGCAGTTTGCTGCAGGTCTTCCCAAACCCACTTTGCACAGGTACCATAATGAGACCAGGAAGCACCAGAGCGAGTTTTACTGTTAACTTCCTCATCATACACAAATGCGGTGTTTTAATAATCAGAAGTTGCAAAGGCAACAGGTGCCTGACTTACTGCTCTTTGAAATGGAAGAGATGACTGCAGAGCAGTGTTTGCCTTTACCTGCACTTTAAACAAAGTGATTATGTGAGCAACCAAATACAGCAGCTGAGTTTACGAGCGCTCAGCCCTATGGGGTAGAGATGGCACAGGGATCTGTTTATCTGTTACAGATTCAATTCACTGATACCCAATCTAGGCCATGAAGCGGCCTTTAAAATGGCCTAAAACAGGCACTTGAGTTCAAACTTAATCTGGATGGAGAGTGGAGTTTGGGGTTGGTGCAGATACTTCATGTGTTACTCAAAACCCTCCCGCGATGCCAGCACTGAGCCTGCACATCACACACAACACGGGGGAGAGTGGCCACCCACAGGGCTTAGATTTAAGCATGGACACCAGACCATCACAGAGATGGAGGAAACACAACAGCCACTTCACCACAAGCCAGAGCATAGAGTCTGATGTAGACCTGCATGTGAGAAAAGCTGAGCAGGTGATCCTCCCTCCATGCTATCAAGCCTGCATTAGTGCACAGTTTTAGCAAGCCTGCTACTGACTTGCAGACAATTTTGGGTGGCTAACCAAGCACCTTGCTTTACTCGCAAACAGCCTGCAAAATCCGTAATGCTTCCCCAAACAGCCACCTTTTGCCATTTCCTAGGGTTTTTTTATCATGAGTTTGCAACATCAGAATGTTTTTAAATGTATTTGAATGCATCATATATAAAGTGCAGCAATCAGACCACTTGTATCCTCTGTGATCCACAGCAGGAGCAATAAGGATTGAGGTGCTTTTGAAAAAAAAAAAAAAGCATTGGCATTGTTCTATTATGCTACAAGAAATAAAAGACAAAAAAAAACCAAAATACAACACTTATTCCTAATCTTCCCTGCAAATCCTTGCCTGATTGCCTGTTGTCTGCATGATCCCAAAGGGAACATAAAAGCAGAGCAGTAAAGAGGAACAGAGAGAGAGATGCTGGTGGAGTGAGAGGGGGATTGCCAGGTCATCCTTCACTCATCATACCATTTGCTGATTTTTCAGTTAACGGCTTTTGCCACTGTCCTATTCAAGTTTTTAACCTTTTTTTTCCCCTCTGGATTCTTCAAGCAACCATGAATGTTTCATTGCCTGGGCTTAGCGTTGCGCTGTCAACAACAGGGCTACGCCGCTCTCAGTGGCAGGCTAGAAGGATTTAGGTTTGAACAGCAAAACCTGGCAGGGGCTTTCCTTTAAGCATTTATGGTTCTCAAGGTCTCATTCTCCATGCTACAGCCATCAGCCAGCTGGGAAGCAGTGCCTGATACTCCCCCTCTGCCTCCTCACCTGTTTTAACTAAGTGGAGTATGAGCATGTAGTGGTGGTTCCTTCCTGGCCCCTGTTAAACCCTGACAGAGGGGCATCACAAAGTCCCCACCACCACACAGCCCCTGGGTCTGCCCGTCAGGTCTGCTGTCCAGAGGCCCTTTTTGCAACAGGGAGTCAGCAGCCCAGACAGACACAGACTGCAGACTGAGAAATGTGGCTGTTTTCTCCCCTTTGATTCATACTGGTCTTTATTTTGCTGCCAGAGACCTGGCAAACGCCATCTTCTGTGTCACAGCTGCCATCTGCAGGTACCCGAGCTCCTCGCCGGGGAACAGTCTCTCCCAGGCATGGAAATGGGACTGCGTCTAGCAGAAAGGCTTTTCCTCCCCTTCCACCTTGCTCACTATTTTTCTACCTCCCATCTGTTCATCCCCTCCCCCTTCCTGGCTTCTCTGCTTTCTCCGTATTCTTGCACTGCTAACATCTACATTCTTCCTCACCTTCACATATGTCTGTCTGATGATGCAATGGAGTTGCAGTCTAAGCTTTCAGTTACCACCAAGCATCAGAAAGAAATGTAATCCCTCATCCTTCCTTTAGCTCTCAACCACCCTCAACAGCATCAAGGAAACCGGCCGCCAATGGTGCCCACTTTATACTTCATTGGGACACTACTATTTAACACAAAATCACCAGGTAAGATCAAAATCCCCTAAATTAACAGGTAATTCCCTCCTGTCCTGCCCTCTTCAAGCCCCATCATTTGCAGCTGCTCCCTCATGTTGGCACCCCAGTCACGGTCAGGGGCAGTGATTTCAAGGGGCACTTCACCAGCAGCCTCTAAAGCCTCCAAGACTGTCCCACACCTGGGGCCAAGCAGGAGGGGATGCCCAGAAATCTAGCCCTCACATCCTGCCTACCCCCTAAACCACTCCCTGATTAAAGATCAATCCCTCTCCCTGTATCAGCATGTTTAAGTTGCATGGCTTTGTCCTCTCATTGCCGTTCTTAAGCAGAGCATTTTTTAAATTATCTACCTACCTCTGGAAGTAAAGCGCCTATTTAACAAGGCACACACACCACACTACCTTTTATCATCTTGTCAGCAAGCTGAGAGTGAAAACTGCAAAACATGATTCTGTTAGAGGGAAGAGCTCATTGTCACAGCCCAAAATGTATTCAATTACCTCCTCTCCCTACTGCAATACTCTAGTAATGAAACATGCAGACTCCAAAGGGAAAAGCAGGTCCCTTAGCATATCATAAAAGCAAACAGGCAAATACTGGCCCGATTTCATTTCTAACCATCCTCCTTCGCCACTGGACACATTCTCTGCATGTTCGTTATGCAACGAGCCTCCCCCTCCCCAAGCAAGTGTTAAAGCACAAGACAGTTCTACAAACCTGCAGTGACAAATATTCTCATTTTCTGCCACCCCACCGTACCATGCACCTCATGACAGCTCTTCTCATAATAAATAACTCAGAAAAATGGTAGATAGCAATTAAACTCCATTACCTCAGTTTGCAGATGAGAATGCCTTTGCTCATCTTCTGGCTTTGAAATGTATTAGAGCAAAGATTTTTGAGTAAAGAACTGGCAAAGAATAAAAATTAACATTTTGAAATGCTTGTTTTTGTCAGATATACCCAAAATATTATCGCAACTCGTGTTTTCAGTCCCTCTGTCCACTGCCTAAAAAACCCGTTGCTTTAAAGGAGGTAACAGAGCTATTTGATGTTTGTATAAATACCTATTGTGCAGGTTGGAATTGTCCAGGCTATCAAAAAATATTTTAACTCTAGAAACCAAAGTTGTGTGATCACTGATTACCATGAATATTCAACAGAGGCAATGTAAAACCATGCTCAGCAGTAGCTCTGCTGCTTATACCTTACTCTGCATAATTCAAGACTTTCTTTTGATAACAAATCAAGGCACTGTGTGGGCACCGAAACAAACCTGATACAGCTTGTGAGAGCTAGAAAATCATTACCTAATCTAACACAACAGCAGGCAATATTCCTCTTCCTCCTCATTATCTTAACTACGCAAGGTAAGAGTCATGCTGAACACAACTACTAGGCAAGCAAGGTATCAGAAGAAATGTGCCCTCCCCTACCATGTCCCATGGAGCATCTCATGGATGAGCACTCAGCAGGGTATAAAAAGGAAACAGGGAAACTTACAAAAGCAGAAAAGATCCCAAAAATCGGCACAGGAAAGGGAGACCCACATGGCTTCACCACCACCCTCATTAAGAGAAATGCACCAGCCGTATTAACCGTATGCCTTGCGACTGCACTGGATGCAAGCACCAAGGGGTGGGGGAACTCCCTGTTGGAAGAGAGGGAAGAGGGAGAGATGAAAGAGAAAAAAATATATAAATATCTGTTCCCTTAAAACTTCTGTGCAGCTTTTACCTTTCCTCTGGATTTGAACACACTCAAATGGTCAAACAGCCTCATCCCTGCCAGGAGGCACATGCTGCCTGCATGCTGTGTCTCCTTCCTCCCGAGGCTCACCAGCAGCTTGGCGAGACATAGGGATGCTGAAACAGATGGATAAAATGAGCAGAAGTGCCAATGTCGCTATGAAGGTTTGCATTAAAACTGAAAAAGTGCCATATTAAAGAGTTGAGAGAAACAATGCTAAAGCATGTCAAGTTTTGCAAATGGGCGCAGCTTTCTTCTATCATCATAACACTTGTGCAACCATATCTGAATCCTCCAGAAGGCTTTGTGGCTCCGTAGATGCTGTTTGCAAACTGCAGGGAAGCTCCGCAAGGAAGGGAACCAACTCCCACCCTCCTGGAGAAGCACTCAACAAGAGGAAATTTCATACTTGGATTCCTGCACAAGCTCATCAAGGCCAGCACAATTAAATTGCCTCCTCATTACAAAACCCCTACCGAACACAGGCTTGTCACCTCTCACTTCACAGTCCTCACCATGCACATCACTGCAGCCACAGCTGGCAGGAGAGCACCACAGACAAGTCTCTTCATACATCCACATCAGGTGAGCGAAGCAGAGCCTGAATTAGTATTGAGAGAGGTTTAAATAACAGCAGGGCACAAAGCTATACTATAGCCAGACCCAGCTATAGTGAGTTTTCACCCAGAAACTCCATCTCCCGCTGTGCGAGCCGGGCGCAGCTCAGCCCCCGGGCGCAGCTCTCCAGCGATGCCAGGAGCTGCCAGCCAGACCCTGACCCCCTGCACCCACCGTGTCCCCTCTGCTAATGCACTGCCCGGGCACAGCAGCTCACTCACTGCCTGTCCCCAGCGTAGCTGTTATGACAGGTTTATTCCAGTTTAATATTAAAGCCTAGAAGACTATTTGCATAATTAAACATTGATCAGCTCTCCCTCTCTGCATGTGCCTCTCATTCATGTGAAATACATTAATTCAGCATCTGCCTCAGGACAGAGGTCCTGCAGACATGATGTGGTGCCTGTCCCCTATGGAAAATTCTGTCCATCTTTAGAAAAACACGCAAAACTTTTCAAACGTAGAGCCAAGGTGACAGGCCAGGGGCATTTTCCTTTCTACCAGGGAACAAAGGAAGAGAAACAAAGGGACACGGGGATTAGCCTCGAGGCTGGCACAGAAAAGGGGATATAATTGCTAGGCTTTGCTACTGCAATGCCCATAATCTTCAGCTGTGGGTGTTCAGACAAATCAGCATACCCAGAATAAGCAACAAAATATCAAGCAAGAGGTATATTACAGAACCAGTTTTCAAAATGTATTGTGAGCTACTAACAGCGGGCATCACTGAACCCACTTTTTTTGTCAAACGGTATTTCAGAAAGTGTAACGCTCAAGCAATCCAAAGTAATTTTTTATTATTAAGTATTTTTCAGAAACTAGAGGAACCTTCTTGACAAAAAGGAAAAGAGACCCTAAGAACTGAAACACAGATATTGGGCTACTGCTGGTCAGCACGCTGCCCCGCAGCTCGCTGTTCTTCCTCGACCAAGCTTCAACAGGAACGTCAGGGGGCGAGCAGTTGTTTTGCCCCCTGGAAAAGCAAAACAGGCAGTGGTCTGGGAAGATAAATGATAGCACCATGGAAATGCAACTGGTCACAGATGAGAGTCTGCAAAATCCCAGGGTGAGCCTACACAGCTTTGCCTAGTCAGGGATATGACAGAAGTCAACTCTCCTCTAAAGGAGAATTGGCCTCAGTTTTTCCTTTGGGAGAGAAACCACACCAGTGAAATTAGTGACAGAGCAGTTCTAGGTGTTCCTGCTAAAATGGAAGAATTATTACAGCCCACCATAGGTGGTGTGGGGAAAATACTCTAAAAATAATATTAAGGTTAAAATCCATACGATAGTTCTGTTGCCCAGGCAAAATTTTTGCTTTTGTCACTGTGTTATTAAAGCAATTCAAATGGGGACACACATGCACAGGATCCGTGCTGAGAGGACTCTGCATTTGATGGAGGGAAATTAATAAAATATCTCTCTCTCATACATATGAATGCTCAGCGGAGACAAACCCAAGCAAATCTCCATAACCAAATCAGCTGACAAGGGAAAACTCAGGGGATCACTCGTGGCAACACTGGCACCTGGGCAAATTTTTCCATTCTGAAACAGTCATCCCAAAGCTGCCAAAGTTTGCAAACATCCATCCTCAGATGGGGCATCGCCACCTGGCCTCAGCCCTGCCAAAAAGCAGCAGAGGTTTCTCCAGCTGCCCAAATTGCCCAGGTTTGACACTCACACATGGGCAAAGCATGTCGCCTTTGGAGCACAAGCTGCCCCAAACTGGGACTGCAGGGGCCCCCGCCTGCTTTCCTTATGCTTTGCAAAACCATGTGATGGGATGAAGATTTCTGCTCATGGTACAAAGGGGCCAGGGCAGCCGCCAGGCAGGACGGGAACACAGGTTCTCGATGGGCAACTTCAACAGGTTAACACCAGCAATGCCACTTTGGGGAAATTTCTTCAGTGTATGAGATGTAATTTAGAAATAAGCAATTTCTCTATGTAAATTGCATAAAAGCAGCCCACAGAATGCATGAAAATACCTGAGTGCTCAAATTAATTGCTTGCATGGGAGGCAACCAGTAAATAAATAGCCAACATTAATATTTTGAGTTCCAATTTCTATCTTGTGCTACCATAAATTATTTTCACATTTAAATAACAAATTTGTATTTAAGCTAATCAAGGCTTAACAGTTGAGACACAATTGAAAAACATCAGGAGAATTCCATTTTTGCTGCTAGTACTGATGATTCTCCATTTCCAAAAATTGTAATTGGAGGATTGCAATCTTTTTGCCCCCCTAGCTATTACAGAAGAAAACTGCATTGGGTTTGGTTTTTTTCTTTTAAAGTCACTTGATCTGAAATTTTTACCAGGACCTATCAGAATCTCTTTTGTCTGCATCACGTCTCTTACTTTCCTTATACAAATATATACTGAGATTCTGGCAAGTAGCTGAGGGTTTTGCTCTGCCTAACATTTGTAAAGCTTGTTTTGCCTTTCGTTTTGGTCCCTTCACTAAAAGGTCAGCAAGCATCACACCTAATCTGACTTGTAATTACTCTAGTAAACATGACTGAATAGCTAAATGCCAACACGCTTAAGTATATAACATTAAATGCACTGCTTTCTGTTCCTGATGTACTAGATAACAAGAAAAGCAGAACTATAGCACTTCTCCAGTGCTGACTGATAAGCCAAGATGAAATGGAGTTTGTGTCTTTCAACTGACTGGAAAGGCCCTTTTTCCTCCACAAAACGCTCTGATTATTCCTCCCTGCTTTTCTTCAGGAGCTGCAGAAGGACAGAATAAAATAGCTGTTGTGCGCAAGCAAGGAAATAACCTAAGGTGCAACAGGTCAGCTCATAATATAATATACCTTGCAAATCAGCTTCAAGGGCCCACTTGAATTTTGGCAGCCATCTGTTATATTGATCAGATTACCTGGTGACAGTAAAATCTAAAGGATGAACATTTCAGAAGCTTCCATGGATGAAGAAAGAGGTAACAATCAGACAGTGTCACATTCCACCAGAGAGCAGTCTTGCCCAAGGACGGGGTCACCCCCTCCTAGGGGATAACAGCAATAAATCCATAAATTTACTTTAATGAGTTAAGATAAATAACCAAGGAGAAACAGAAGAGCATGTGTGCAGGGAGCACGATGAGGCCACAGGGAGTTTTTCCCCAGCACCATCGTGGGGCTGGGCAGGCAGTGAGAGCCATCCCCAAAACGAAGGGAAAGCCGCAGGGAACTCCAGTTTGGAGGCTGCCAGCACGAAAAGCCCCCGCTAGCTTCTGCTTATGGGAAAAGCAGCCCCTAGCGAGCATCTCGGCCGCTTCCCTCCTCATCCTGCTCAGACCTGTTGAGCTGCCGCAGCATCTCTGCTAGTCTGGGTTCAAAAATCACATTTTGGCTTCTCCACATTCAGCCCATTCAGAGACTGATCTTCCCACGTCACCCCCGAAATCCCTGTCCCTGGGGTGCCTTCCCCTGTAACTTTGTACAGGGCTGGACCGCTAAAGCCCAGGCTGACAGCAGCTGCAGTGTTGCATTTCTCATCCGACCTTCTGCGTGCTGTTTTCTTAGCAAGAGGGCAGTGGAATATAATTTCCATACTTCAAAAAAAAAAAATCAGGCAAAAAGCAGACAAACCTAACTTCTTCTGTAATGCTTCTTTGCTATCTGTGTCTGTAATCCAAATATAATTTTTTAGTAGCATTTGCATTTCTCCTGTGAGAATGGAGCATAAAAGAAATCCAAATCCCTAACAAAAGGAACCACAGGTTTCTGTATAAAAACAAATAGCTCTCATCCCACTAAACCCCACAGCTACTGCAAATCACTTGATACAATATTTAATACAAATACCAGACTCCAGTCCCTGACTGAGTCAGGATAAAGAACCCGTTTAAAAAAAAATAACCACTATATATATCACCACACACATCATTATTAAGTGAAATGAAATAACAAAAGAAAAGTCATAACTTCCCAACTGCAACTCTTGTCAGAGGCTAGCCTAAGAAAATTGTCAGCCAGTATTTGACTAATACTTGCATTAATTTCATTGAGCCCACTGAAGACTGCTGCGAGACCGTTAATATGCCACACCACATGCCAGGATAAAAATAGCTAAATCAGATCAAGACTGGTACATGGTAAAAAATGAAAATCTCCCGTCAATCTAGGAAAGAACACAGTACTTTCCCCCATGAATATATCACATACACAAAGCAGGCGCAGCAGGACCAGAGGCGCGTTAACCTCAACTTTAAATATCCGCTTTCTGTGGTGTCATTTGCATTGGCATGATACCACCATTCTCCCTGCCGCAGGCACCGTTTGCTCAGCTCAGATGCAGAAACGGTGCAAACCCTGACGGGCTGAAAGGGGTGGCCAAACTACAGTGAAGGCTACCAGTTTGCTGCCAGCCCTCAACATCTGCCAACAGACCTGCACATGCTACGGGGCCACCGTAAGTTAGGTTCATAACTTCCTAGATCACTTCCAAGACAACGATTGCAGCTCCCGAAAGAACCTCTGCAACGCTCCACCCCAACCTGCTTGGGCTGCACAGGTCCTGTTCGCCGCTGCTGCGCCCGGAGGCAGCGGAGGAGCAAACCATGACCTGCTGCTTGCCTCACCCGCCTCTCATCGCCTGCAGCACCGGCCGCCGTGGCATTTCACGTGGCAATGGCACCTCTCCCATCTCTCTCATCTCTCTTGTTTTTCCAGCTGAGTTGCACAGTTTGGGATACTTCATAAATACAGACACACTTTGCATTTAATTTGCTATATGCAAGAAGTTTTGCCAAAAGGCTGTGTGTTACCAGCACGCCTCCATGCATGACGTTGACTGAGATTCTCTGCTGAGAGGTTGTTCACAAGGGAAAGACGCATTAACCTGTGCACCAAAACTAGAATTGTGCCATTTCCTATACCATTTCCAAACCTGATGCATACCAGTCCCCATTAAACATCATTAAAACACATTTACATAGTCTCTATTCAGCTATGTGTGCATGACATTTAACTCATATTTTGTGGTAAGTATGCACATGCCAAATGTGATATTTACACATTATTTAAGTTTTTACATATCCCTAAGAGCTGAACAAATGAATACTTTGATTAACTTAGCCATTTGTTCATATGCAATTATTTTCTAAAATTAATGCATTATTTAAATTTATTCAATAAAATAGCTTCTGGGGTGTTTCTTCTCTGGGTTGATTATAAGCTCTGAAGATCAAACATTCATAATTTGAGCTGTGTGGCTTTGATTATAATTGTTAAGGTAAATCACAGGGCGCTCCAGCTCTCCCCGGATTGGACAAGTACAGGCGCGCTCCTGCACGCAAGCCAAATTTGGCACTCAGGGCAGGCAACACAACCTTCACATTTGCTTTCATCAGACGTTTAGCCAAATAAATTCAGACAAATGTTTGTGATAAGGGAATAGGAAGGATCCATGAGTGCAGCTTGAGCTAATTCTCTTTAAACTGTGATTGAATACATGCACAGAACACCTCACCCCCTCCTGAGCCCCCTCCCCAGGATCCTCCTCCCTGTTATGGTTTAACCCAGCAGGCAGCTGAACACCACAGAGCCTTTTGCTTGCTCCCCCCCTCCCCAGCGGGATGGGGAGCGAACCAGGCGGGGAAAAAAAAAAAAAAAAAAAAAAAAAGGTAAAATTAATGGGCGGAGATAAAGACGATTTAATAGGACAGAAGATGATAATAATAATGGTAAAAGAATATACAAAATAAGTGGTGCACAAGGCAATTGCTTGTCAACCGCTGACTGATGCCCAGCATGTCCCTGACTAGCGGTCGCTGCCCCGCAGCCAACTCCCCCCGGTTTACATACTGAGCATGACATCACATGGTATGGAATACCCCTTGGGCCAGTTGGGGTCAGCTGTCCTGGCTGGGCCCCCTCCCAGCTTCTCGCTGGCAGAGCATGGGAAGCTGAAAAGTCCCTGACTTAGTGTAAGCACTGCTCAGCAACACCTAAACCATCAGTGTGTTATCAACATTATTCTCATCCTAAATCCACAGCACAGCACTATGCCAGCTACTAGGAAGAAAATTAACTCTATCCCAGCTGAAACCAGGACACTCCCCAACAGCAGCATACTGACAGTAAAACCCTATATGCGCAGCCTGGGATTTCCCATTACTCAGGAACAGTTATTAAAATGCATCTTGTTCTTTGTTTAATTTATAATACACTCTCTTTCCTACATGCCCTAAATAATTGCTTTTTAATAGGTAATAGAGTTCTACATCACACTGTATGTTAGTATTTCCCATTGGGAGGCTGGGACGTGCTCTCTAACAGCGCTGGCTCCTGTACAGAGATTCACTGACGCTCCTGCTCTGGCCAGCAGCAAGTGCGCAGATATATGGCTTGTAATCAGCACTTAGTGCCAAGGAAAACACAAGGGGGAAAAACATCATCGGAGCGCTTCGTGCCAGGGAAGGCTTTTAAAACACGGATGAGTCCTTCACAGTCCAAACTAACTGTCGTCTTTCTAGTGTATATCTGAAAAACTACCAACAAAAGCAATTAGCTCTAGAGAAGTATTTAATTCCCAGCAATACATTTAAGTACTTCGGTATTGCTTTTTAATTGGGAAACATGCTACCAAGAATGTTTACGGCAGATTTTGAACTGACCCTGCCAGTATCAGAATGAGTCCCTCTAGGATTTGCACTTACTGTGGTACAACTTTATCAGTAACAACAATTAGTACTTTCTAGAAACTGATTCTCCTGTACTAAGCCTCACCTCAGAGCTCAGAAATAGCAGCCTTAGGTATTTTGGGAAGTTTTACCAGCTTAATCGTCATCCAGTGCAGCATAACTTAAAAAACCAAAACAAACCACACACAGCACTGGCTGATCCCAGCATATAGACAGCACATGGCCATGTGTCTGTTTACACAATGAGCTGTCAGAACCATGCAAGTCCACCTTGATTTCAGCGCATTTTCTCCCTCATGTTCCCCATGGCATGCAAGAAACGTAAGTACATTCTTTATTCTGACTGAACCAGACAAATAAACGTGTTTATCCTAAATGAGAAAGCACTAGATGACAGATAACTCCCAAGCCAAAAATACACAGAGCATGAGGGACAACAGTCTGTTCGCTATTTCTTTGCTAAGCCTTGAATTAAGATTTTCTCAGTGATTAGAAACCAAACTGAGATTGATAAAAATATCCTGTATTTAAAGTTCATTCAGATCTGTTCAAGGTTTTTCTGTGAAACACACAGGACTGCAAAGTCCTACAGTTAATGTACAGCAATTCACTTGTTTCTTAAATTCAAATGGATGTAATTTTGATTGTGGTAAACATAAGTAATATACCTCTTAAGTTACTTACCCAGTTGGAACACAGTAAATAAAAGCAGAATTCAATGAGCATTTATAGAACACTGCCAACGCCGCAAAACAACCACCAGAAACCCACCCCGGGGGAAGGCAGTGCAGGGCACCCTAAAGGGAGCGGGAAGTGTCATTACAGTTACTGAAAACATTACACCGAAAAGGAACTGACAAGTCCTTAAAAATACAGAGTGTTGGCTTTAAGAGAAAGCTTCTTGCAGAGATTCAAATTTTTGCCATATGCCAAGCTACTGTGGAGAAAGGGAATTTAATACATTTTTTTCTGTAAAACTTAGCCCCTACTGCCACCTGCAGTTCCCATAAAATTCACTCTCTGATTAAGCATTTCCATTTCCAAGTAGAAGCTGCTGCACACCCCTGGGTACAAAACTGGGGTGCCATCTCAAACCAGGCAACAGTAAGGATCGTCCTTTCCACAATTAATGTTTAACAGCTTTGTGCAGGCTGCATCCTGCTCTTGCTCACACACACACACACACCCCCCACCTATGAAAATGCCACCAAATTCAGCAGGGATGCAGCCTAGAGACCTGCCAGGTTAAAGCTCCGGCCTTGCAGTGTTTGCTGTCCCTTGTGTAAGTGAATTGTGCGTATTCAAATATGCAACCCCCGATAGCAAACAGCATCTGTGCGTGTCTCTATTTCTTTCTCTGGCATTACCACTCTGGCATGAATTTTGGCAGGGCCATTTGTCTCTTCTGCTGCACCCCTGGGAGCTGCACCATATTCTTTGCAGCTCTCCCTGCCAGAGCCCACACAATGCTGGCCTAAAACCACCTGTTGCAAATAAGTAAGAAAGATTACAAAGAACCAAAAATACTTTTTAAAAATGACTAACATATACATATATATATGCATATGATCCAGTCATTGCTTCAGGAGAGAGAATTTAATATCTAAGTGTGTCTAACGGCTCCTGTAAGGTACAATTTGCATTTTGATTCCTGACACACCTGGAGAACAGTGCCTCCGCGGGCAGCTCCCCGGGACTACACACATGCTGGTGAGTACAAGAGGTTTCATCAGCTGCCAGTACCAGAATATCTTCTTCTAAACCCCACCACAGTTAGTTTCAGAGGTCAATTAAGTATTTCTCTGTGGCAGGTTGACTACGGTTGGCTGCCAGATGCCTACCCAGGCGCTATCTCACTTGCCCTCCTCAGCAAAGCAGGGGAGAAAACATGGTTAAAAAGCTTGTAGGACAAGATACAAAGATATATACAGACAGGGAGATCCCTTTCCAGTTATCATCACAGGTGAAAGATTCATTTTGGGGCAAATTAATTTAATTTCTTACCAATTAAACTAGGTTTGGATGGTGAGAAACAAGACAAATTACTCTCCGTTGCCCCCTTTTCCCCACCTCACCCTCCCAACTCCTCTGCCTCTCCCCACTCCTGGCAGTGTTTCCCCCACCACCACCACCTCCGTGTCCCCAAGGTGCCACCCACAGGGCTGAGGGGCTCAGTGGGGCCCAGCCATGGGGCCACTGGAACCGGCCATGCCTGGCCCAGGACAGCCCCAGCCTCTCCTCAGAGACCCTCAGCTCCGCTGCCATCCCTGGGCACAGGCACCCCACACATTCCCAAAGGCAAAAGCTGGCAGTAAAGCACATGAATACAGCCTTCAGGTGTTCTCTTGGGCATGTGATCACACAGCTCGTTATTTTAGGAGTAATTATGAAGCAGCATTGCTCGCACGCATAGGTGGCACAATGAGACATGGAGGGCACAACCACCCTCTGGCTTGGTGCAGAAGAAGAGGCCACCAAACTGCCAAACTGCCACGCACCCACTCCTGCTCTACCATCACTGCCTGCTACAAGTCAGCTGCTTTTTTTTTTTTTTTTTTTACCTCTCCTCTCTCAGCACAAAGCTGGCAATAATCACAACTGAACCAAAACAGTCTCAAAGTTTTGTTCATTAACTGTGTACTCAAAGCAGAGAGCAAAGCTTCACAGACCTGCTCGTGCATAAACTGTTTTATGGCAATTTACTTTGTGTTCTCAAGTCATTTTCCTTCATCTTGTACTTACCCCTTTCCTCAGTCATTAAGAGGCTTCACTGCAGTTTCTTCAAGGTTTTCATACATTTTATTATGCTTTTTTGGTTTTCCTTTCCCCTCACTGTTTTAGCAGGCTTTGGGCAAGCGTAACTTTGTGCTTGCTCCACTGCTAAGCTGGTCCCAGAAACCTGAAGGCAAAGATCTTGCCCCAAAGACAACAGCGAGCACCAGCATCCACACCAAAGCTCGCTGACATGAGGAGGCAGCTTCCCTGGGAGGGGGGAAAGGAAAGGGAATTGCACACTGTAAACGAGCCAAGATTAAAAACACTAATGCAGCCATCACACAAGCAGGCATCTGCAAGTTACCATCACTGTACATCACCAGTCAGGCAAAGCCACAAGCTGGGAACAGGGAGGAAACCAGAATCAGCCAAGAGCAAGGATTTCATTTTGAAAGCAGTAAAACGAAGCTCAAAGATCAAGCCCATGTCAAAAGAAGTCTCTTCAAAAGCCACATTTTGAGACCTTCCTTTTTTTCCCGCATCCTATCACACTGTCATTTCACAGTTTCATTGCATATAATGCAATTATGGTATAGTAGAAAGCAGAGACCAAAACCAACAGAGAGATGTATTAATTATAACCCCCCAAAAATGCAGCCCACTTGTGAAGGCAGCAGCTGCATCCCATCCGGAGCAGAGGCGAGGCACTGCTGGCAGCACAGCCGGGCTGCCACCCCCATGGGATGGGACCAGCGGTGCAGGGGGACCGCAGAGGCCAGACGGGAAGGTCCTCTCTACCCAGAGCAGGCACTTTATTCCAGACTGGATAAACGGTCACCCTGCATGGATTTCAAAAATTCACACAGAAAAATGTGGCTGGCTGGGGGAGCGTGTTTGTCTGTGGGGTTTTTAGCACAGGAAAACCCTCCAAATGAAAGCCTCCTAAGCCTGCTACCATACACACCCCAATATATATGTATTAACATTAATAGAGAGCCTTAACATTGCTAACATCTACAGCTAATAAAGGGTTGTCAGGCACTGGAATGGGCTGCCCAGGGAAGTGGTTGAGTCCCCATCCCTGGAGATATTTAAAAGACGGGTAGGTGAGGTGCTTAGGGACATGGTTTAGTGGTGGGATGGCAGGGTTAGGTTAATGGTTGGACTTGAAGATCTTAAAGGCCTTTTCCAACCAAAATGATTCTATGATTCTATGATAATATAAAGGGTCATGGCTCAGACTCAGGCTGAGGGCCCACCAGAGATGAAGCCCTCATCCATATTACTGCCAGAGAAGCAGAAGTCACCAGGCTCTTCTTTCAAAGCCAGCCAAATTTCCCCACAGCTGTCTCAAAGCCAGAGCGCACCCTTCTCCCTGCCTAGTCCTGCTTTGATGTGATCAGAGGGGGTGGTCTGAAGGTCAGTAGGACTTTTACATCCCTTTTCATTTTTCAAGAACAAAGTTTCAGTGATAGATTAGTTAAGTCATAGGGATTTGGTTTGTTTTCCTTCGCAGTTCCATTAAAAGCCTATGCATTTTAATGCTCTTCAACAAAGCCTCCAAATTATAGATCCGTATTAATAAGCACAAAGAGAAAACCTACCTTTCTGCCTTTCTGCTCTTCTTTCCCCAAACTCATTTGGGGAGAAAAATCTTAAAGTTTTTCTGTAACAAATGCAAGATGAAAAGACTATCACCACTCACAGCGTTAGCCTTCTGAAGCATAAATACATTAGCTAATGGGCTGTTCGAGAGCTGCAATGGTCAATTAAATATACAGAAAACATCATCTGAGTGACAGTACAGCATCCCATCTTAATCCCATCAAGGCACAGGCAAACAAGCTCATCATAGTTTGCTTCCAGCCCTGCCATCCTCTTAAAACCAGAAAAGCCAGGTGAATTTTTCCCCAGCCCCTCTGAACTGAAAAGCTAACATTGTTTAGGGCACAAGTGGATTGATTAACTTTCAAGAGCACTTAAGTAAAGACCAGACACTTAGTCAATATTATTTTGCTCTTTTAGCCTTCTTGTCAGAGGGAAGTATAAAACCGCCTAAAAAGCAGAGTATAAAATTTTATTTTCATCCTATTCTATTTCATTGTAGCTTGTTGCTCATGAAAAGACAAAGAAAAAAAAAATTACACTTTTTAATGCCATTTCCAAACCTCCATGGCTAGTACAGCAAGCAACACGGGGCTACCAGGAGCCCTGATGGGCAATCTATGGGCTTAGGAGCACATCGGCAGGTGCCAGAGAAGTCCCCGTGCTTTCTGCACAGCGCACTCCCGTGGGCACCGCCGCAGACACTGCAGGGGTCACAGGCAGCCACCCACAAACTCAAAAAAACATTCGTCCTGCGCCCATGCTGACAAAGTCTGCTGGCACTAACCAGAGCTCACTTCGGAGTCACTCACCAGCCTGCAGACAGACAGACAGACATTTGGGAACAGGCTGCAGGGAAATCTGAGTATGCAGCTGTCCCCAGGGCTGGTTTGTTTGTTGGTTTGGGGTGTTTTGCTAACAATAAAATAAAGGTGCCAGGGGAGCACTAAGCCTCCTCTTCCCATTTTCCCACTTCCTCCCACAGCAGCACCGATTCAGGGTGGGCACAGTACCCATCCAGACGCATTGGTCTCCCAGCCATTGCCACACGCGTTATTAGTTCCACTGAACATCTAACTGTCCCTAGAATTAAGTTACTTAAACAGAAACTATTTCTCTAGCAACTCGTAGGGAAACAGACACAAGCCCAGCAAGGCCAGGGGGAAAGAGCAAAGCCTGTTCCACCCAAGGGCCGGCTCTGGATTATCCACAACATGGGAGGAAAGGTCTTTTCTCCCCAAATGAGAGGCCTTGCCAGGCTGGACGCTCACCCAGCACAGCCACACTGTTCCTCAATGCTGAGTTTGACAGCCCAGGCGATTGTCTGGAGCAGGACAGGGAAATTCAATGCAAAATTCAATTTCAATGCAGGACAGAAAAATTCAGACAAGCTCGCTTCACACATTGCTCTCCTGGTTTAGGGAAACTCAGGAGAGTTATAAATCCAATGCAGTTTTAGTATTTCCGGTACATCCTACTGGCACTAGGTATCTGCTCAAAGATAAATTTCAATAGGAGGGCGAACTGTTCTCCCTTCCTTGTTTATACTTGTGCACACAAAAAGAGAGAACAAGAGAAGACACCTGTGTCAGGATAAAATAGACTTGAAATAAAAAAAAGCACCATTTAAAGTTATTTAGAAGTATTTATTGACATTCATTTCATCACTAACGATTAGGTTAACGCTCACCAATGACTAGGGAGGATAGGGGACAATTTCTTACCTGAGTTGCATGACATTACTGTGGATTTCCAATTGCGTGGTTGTGAAATTGCATGCAAAAGGGAGAAGGACTGAACGTGCTCCCATATATTCACACGGGTACCAACAACACATGCAAAACACATCTGCTGGTAAGCAAGCGCTATACCCCCATGAACACTCAGACGCGCAAGAATGAACTCAAAAAAGTTTACCAAAAAAATCTGTGCTCTGCAAGTCTCATACAGGCAGCGATGAGCAAATTCCTTAGGACGGAACCAATGATTGAGGTGCGTACGTTATCACTGCCAATACAGATGTTTAAGGAGGAAAGGTCTCCTTTCTCCAACACGTAAACCACCTGGTCAGGCCAAATTAGAAAGCAGCCTTGATGTAGCTATCTCTGTGCTATTCATCTACAGTCAGCATTTGCTTGAACATTTTCTATTCTTGAGCACAGAAAATAAGACTATCTCATTTATTAAATACATAACATTACGGGAAGGCCCACGAAATTCAAGTCCCCCATGGTTACGCTAGGTCCTAGGCAAAGGCGACCATTGGAGCTTGGGGATGAGGCGCCATCGCGGCCCCCTCCCACCCCAACACCCATTTTCTGTGGTGCCGTTCTCCATGGTTCAAATAAAGTCGAGTCATAATATCATAAAATCATAGAATGGTTTGGGTTGGAAGGGACCCCTAGAGGTCATCTAGTCCAACCCCCCTGCAGTGAGCAGGGACACCGCTAACTAGATCAGGTTGCTCACAGCCCCATCCAACCTGGCCTTGAATGTTCCCAGGGATGGGGCCTCCACCACCTCTCTGGGCAACCCATTCCAGTGTTTCACCACCCTCATTGTAAAGAATTTCTTCCATATATCCAGTCTAAATCTACCCTGGTTTAGTTTAAAACCATTACCCCTTGTCCTGTCACAGCTGGCCCTATTAAAAAGACTTTCCCCATCTTTCCTATAGGCCCCCTTTAGGTACTGAAAGGCCGTAATCAGGTCTCCCCGCAGCCTTCTCTTCTCCAGGCTGAACAAGCCCAACTCTCTCAGCCTGTCCTCATAAGAGAGGGCCTCCAGCCCTCGGATCATTTTAGTAGCCCTCCTCTGGCCCCGCTCCAACAGTTCCATGTCCTCCTTGTGCTGAGGGCTCCAGAGCTGGACGCAGTACTCCAGGTGAGGTCTCACCAGAGCAGAGTAGAGGGGCAGAATCACCTCCCTCGACCTGCTGGCCACGCTTCTCCTGATGCAGCCCAGGGTATGGCTGGCTTTCTGGGCCGCCAGTGCCCATGGCCGGCTCATGTCCAGCTTTTCATCCCCCAGCACCCCCAAATCAGAGATTAAAATAGCCCTTGTTACAGGAGCAGCACAGTGCGCAGCCTTCCTAACAAAAGCATTATCCGTAATTAAATGACACGTGTGTCCATCAGGACGGGGATTAAACTGTAAAAGACTGCCACAGACACGCCACAGGTGACGACGCTACCTGGCGCTAATCAAAGGGGCAATGACGAGCAGCACAGGCGAAACCCCAGCACCAAAGGCTGAATCCGCACCAGACGTCTCTCAGTTACGCGGATGCCAAGCGTTTACACCACCCCGGGACAACCAACGCCGCAGCGACCGAAAGCGGGGTGAGGCCGCCGCAGACTCACCACAGCTCATGAACGCGCCCTCAGCCCTGCGCGTGCCCCGGAGCGCCACCTGGCGGCCGGGCGGCCATGGGCCGCGCCGAGCGGGTCACGTGCCCCTCCTTCTGCGGAGGGGCGGGGCCCCGGCCGCAGGGGCCAATCGCGAAGGCGCACGCGCGGCGGCAAGGGGAGCCCCGGGCAGGGGGCTGAGCTGAGGCGCAGCAGAACGGGCGGAGACCAAGGGGATCGCGAGACCTGTTATAAGTTATGCACCACGGTTACTTAATTCAGCATTTTCAACTTATTTTAGAGCACTGGCTCCTCTATTGATAAGCACGAGGTGTCCAGGGGATGGGTCTCCTCCCCAGGCCCTGCCCATGAGTCTGGCTGATAACCATCATTTAGCGCCGCTCGCTTCGCACCCATCTCCCACCCCCAGCAGATCCACCGCGGGCGAGCCCTGGAAAGCCGCCTGAGAGGCTCTCAGTCCCCAGGACACCCCTCATTCTCTCCCCAGACATCTCTGAGGCAGGTGCTAAGGGTGACCCAGCAACCTGCAGCACCCAATGCACGCTGATCCTACCATATCAAAACCCTCTGCTTTAATAGCAGAAGAATTTAAATAGCAAAGAACTGCCAGCTTGTACCGCTTCACATAAGACATACACCTTTCAGCTGCAAATTCTGAGCAGGTTCCACTCTCCCCCCACACCTTTTTTAGGTTTCTTAACTGATCTGTTAATTTAGTATCTCACTACAACTTTTCCACAGTAGATTTCTGGCTTCAAAACACAGCAAGCTGTCAATACCTATATATTAACCTACAAGCATAAGGTAGTCTCTTACCAGATTAAAAAAAAAAAAAATCACATATCTTGCACAATGCATACCATAAACCCACTACAAGTGTAATTATATATAATTAGTTGCATGTTTGTAAACCCAACAGTTTCATCATGTTTAATTAACCACATTGTAATTGGAACATTTTATAGTTAAATGTTGTCTTGCTAAACTGATGAACACCTGGAACACACAATTAGTTCCACCACCAATAAATTAACTTTAACTAAAATCTGTCATTAGTAATTATTTTCCTTCCTTCCTGGTAGACCACTAGGATTAGAGATAATAAATAGCCAATTCAGATCCATAGCAATTTGTTAAGACCATGACTGTAGGAGCCCTCCTGCTGCCAATTTTACTTTTCTCTGATGCATTCTTCAACAGAGGTGACTAACTGCTGCATAAGTCATTGCTTTTCCATACTTTTTAATTTCTAAAACTAATTTTTACTTGTGTTGGATGGGGATTTTTTGGTTTTGGTTTTCTATCAGTGCATTTAGGTTTGGTTTGTTGTTTTTTTTTTTGTAAGAACTATGACATCAGCTGTAAAAAGTTACCCCCAGGTGAGGAGCAGGGAGAAACAATCACTCCCTCAAGCAGTCAACTATTTCTGAGACAGAGAAGTTGCTCATTACACCATTTTTTTGAGCTGGCCCTGCACATACTTTTACCCCAACAGAACTGGAGCTGGTTCCCAGCTCTAACCCCAGCCATCCAGGTCACCACACCCATGGGGGAATTGGTCAGGAAAATCTCAGCATTGAAAACACCCCTCAAATCCCATCAAAGCAGCTTAGGAATTTGACAATGAATAGCCGCCCTTCTAAAGGGAAGGTTTGGTGATAATTTTCCCAGACATAGCCAGGGACACGCTCCTGCACGTCAAGAGTGGTTGTTCTGAGCCCTCACAGAGGCTACGGCCACTGGTGTATCAGCAGGTCTCAGCACAAAGTAAAAGTGGGGACATGCTGTGGGAATTTCATTACATAAGCACAAGCAGTTTGCTTACCTATTTCAAGGCACACAGACAGATACAAAAATGAGAGGCCTTGACAAAGCATCCATTCACAGAAATAACTGGAACATTTTCAAAAGAAGAGAAACCAGACAATACAAAATATACAGCATTAAACTGCAGGGTGTATCTTTAGGTCAAGTGTTCCTGTTCACTGCCATTATTCCCAATCATTGGTATCTCCAATGGAACCAAGAGACAGCAAATATAAAATGATAAAAGGAAACAAACATGATGTAACAACAGACTGCTGAACCATCGTATTATAGCTTTGAAATCAAGAGATCAGCAGGCCTTAAAAAAGGATTGGACATTTGAATGAGCAATAGCATACACTATCATAAGGATTAAATAATGGTTTGAAACAGATGAATACAGCAGAAACCTGGTGGAAGGAGCTGGGCGTAACATCGCTGCTGCGGGGTGTCTTGCAGCAATGTTCAGAGCCAGCTGTCACTGAATCTTGACATCAACATTTATAAACCTGACCAACCATGCATTTAGGGAACGCTGAAAAGAAACAGCAATTTCTTTCAGCCTGGACACATCTGGAGTAACGCCATTTCACGTACACGGATTCTAGTTTCCTTAGGCATGCCAGCAATATACTGCAGTCTCCGTCTTTTCCTTCGCACATTGGTACAGAGAGATGAGAATTGAATCAGGCCCCGTAGATGAGATAGTAGGGAAAAAAGTGCAGAGGAAGGTAGAAAATGATGTGAGGCTGTGACAAACAAGAAATGAGGTGTTGCAGATGCAGCATCTCTTTGAAAAAAAGAGTTAAAAAAAACCCCCAACATGTAAACACCAGTTTTTCCTGGAGTCTTTCACGACAAGGAAACTTAAAACATGGCCAACTGAATGTTGGCAGTACTGCTTCTTGGCAGACAAATGTCCAGTGTAGAAATTGTCAGCCCAAGTGGCTGAAGTTGTTGGAAGAGTTAGAGTCAGCCAGTCTAGTCAGCCTTACCTGTCATTAGCACAAGGAAGTTGCTATTACATGGGAAGATGATGTCACTTAAACAGTGTTTCACGCCTTTCTGAGGTGAAAAGCCAAGAAAAGCCATCAGCCTGCACAGCTTCAAATCTCTTTGGACCACTGCAGGAACCCACACTGTCAAACCACTCCAGTCAGAGCTGCAGTGTGCTTTGGTAAGCTATCAAAATTGCTGCTACGTTTGTTTTGTGCTTTATTCATCCCAACACCAGCTTGTTTCTAAACCAGGAGACTGCCCAGAGGAACAGCAGTTCACCAAGTACAAAAAGTATCGTAACTATTTAGTATCAAGTTCAAAGGATCCTGGTGTAATACAGGATTGTGCCACGAGTGTGCACCAGTTGGAAACAGTTTGATTTCCAAGCTTCATTTACTTTTCAGCCACATTCCTTTTCCCTCACATCTCCAGCTACGGTGGTCCACCACCCTCCTCAGATGGGCACAAACAGCACTCCTGGTGCACATTACAGCCCACACATTTCTTTACAGATTTGGAAGTCTTGGTAAAAAGAAATCCTGCAACTACTCTACAACTCTACAAGAAAAGATCATCCCAGATTTACATATAGCTTGCCTGTAGCTGTACATCTGTCCACTACTTTTGAAAATTTAACTCTAATGGAAGGATTGCATCTATCAAAATCATCTCTAGGAAGTTTTACATCTCCTGTAGTAAGTGATACGAAGAAAGATGACCTTTCCAGTGAACTACTGGTAACTCACTGCATGGAAAAAATTAGATCTCTTGCATGCTGTAATACACAATACGGTTATTTGCCTCAAGCAAACTAAAAATTGAATGGCAGAACCAGCTGGTTACAGATGGTAGTGTGAAAAGTTCACCTCCTCCTTTCTCTGCTGCTTAGCTGCAAGAGTATTAGTCAACAAAGCAAAGGATTATTAGTACTTCGCTCTGCTCAGATTAAAAAGGATAAATTCTAAAAATGAATCTATAGCCTTCACATCAAGCAGTAACATACAGTGCTCCAACAAAGAAAGAAAACACTTTGATGAAACATCAGATGGGATAATGAAAAACATCACTGAGATGAGCTTGACATGAATATTGGGCAAAGTTTACTTTCCAGAAAAAGGAACTCAAGCCCTGCCTTTATACCTGACCTGATTTTTAATGTGGTGCATGGGTGTGCGGGTGTGTCATCACCATCTGATGACAAAATAAAGCAGAGGGTATTTGCCAGCCAGGGAAATGTGATTCAGATGCGTCCTTGTTGCTTCTCCATGCCGAGCTGGTCACCAGGAAGGCCGTGGAATGACAAAACATGAACAAAAGATGGCAAGAACTGGAGCAGCAATGGAAAAATATTTTTTAATATTTACAAACTATATTCTTCCTCTGACAAGGGGAAAACTGGGGCTTAAACAAACCTAACCAAGAATTAAAGGATAAATATTGCCTAATGACAGGGAAATGGCATTAAAATGTAAGCGGCATAAATGAACGTTACAGCTTCACCTCTGGCTCAGCACTCCTAAGACAGAAAAAACCCCCAGCACTCCTTAGGTAAAAATACAGTAAGATAAAAGGTGAAACACAGAAAGGAGTGAAAAACCTGAAATCAGCTCAGACTTCCTTTCTGGACACACTGTCAGTATCATAGATGTTTTTAAGGACAGTGAAAAGAGGCCAACTCTTTTTTTTAAACGTTGAGATTTGCAGCTGAAACATGATAAAATCCAAAAGCACAGAATTTTCTCAAGTACTGAAGTGAAAAGACTTCAAATCAGTTTAAAAACAGATGAAGAAATAGAGGCAATTTCACAACTAAGCACTAAAGCACTAAAGACGTTGTTCTAACACAGAAACAGATGAACAGTGCAGATGCAACGTTATAATCAAATTTCTACACACAAATAAAGCACACGGGAAGAGCTAAAAGTGATACTTAAGGATGGGGATTGTGACCTAACACGCATAATTAAACCACTTAAATTAACTCAGTTCCCTTTGTTCTTTTTACAAAGATATGGAAAGCAATAGACAGTAGTCCCACACTGAGTAAAGAATTTATTAGGGCATTCCTAATAAATGAAGACTGGCTTGTCTTCATTAAAAATAATGGGGAAAAAAAAGTTGCTCTAAGTGAAGAATTTCTAATTCTACAATTCCAAAAGCTTGAAGGGAAGGTATCTACTCTGAAAAACGCAGCTATCGGAACAAAAATGCTGCCTTTTCTGATTTGCCATGACACATACAGTAATGAATGACACAGTCGGTTTCTTAACTTTAGGACCTCATAAGGTATAATGCACTCATCACATTAGTCCAGTTGAAAATATTTGTAATAAAGCTGCAAATAATTTCCATATTTCTGAACATGTAACTGGAAAAACATGATTTTTCCAAATAGCGTCCTTTTATCCGGCACTAACAAAATGCAGCAAAAATATATAAAGTAAACAAGGCAGAAAACAAGGTGTTACATTGAATTGAAAACTATAAAAAGCAGAAATGGAAGTCGATGTTTCCATCCACGTTCTCTTTTGGATCTTGGAGACGAGCTACCACACCAGCTTCCACGCTGGCCTACGCTCCTAAAAAGAGCTGCAGGTACCATGCCAGCGCTGTTGAAAAGATCATTAACTTCTTTCCAGGACACACAGCTTTCCGGTCATCAATCCACCAAATGCACAGAAGTCGCCCCAGGCAAAGAATTCATTCATTCCAGGTCAAATAAAGCAGAAATAAGCACGTTCAAAGTGTAGATGATCTTTGTTTCCTGTTCTTCACATAATGTGGAATAAAAGGCAGAGGAGAAACGCACCAATACAGCCTGATACACGTGGCAGCAGGGAGAAACAGACTCCCACCACATAATGGTACCCTTTACGGTCCTCCTGTTCCAGAGTCTTGTCTCTGCTTTGGGAATCCAACTTTATATCACTCTATCTCTTATTAAATTTTATTTCTTGTAATAAAAAAATTGAAGTCAACTGTAACAAAACTTGGTCTTTACCATATCCCTGCGGACCCAATTATCCTTTGAAGAGGTATAATCGGTCACTGTGGTTATAAATGTTAATGCAATGGAAGGCATTAATATTATTCAAAAAAAAAATTACACAAACTCAATTCTAATCCTCATGAAACTGAAACATCACAAAAATTATGAATAAATAAATGATCAGAAGATAAAAGTTCACAGTGTATTCAATAGTCTGTCATCAAGCTTCAGCCCCAGAGGTTAAGCAAACGCATGTGCAATCCACCCGGACGTCAACATCATTTAGATGTTGTTCTGATTACCAATTCATTTTCTCCCCGTGGGGACCCCATCAGGCTATTTGTAAAGCACACATGGACACCACGCAGATTTCAGTGAGGCATCCAGGCAGAGAAACCTGCGTGTGCTTATGTGTGCACGCGTGCGTGTAAGTGCACACATACTTGCAAGGGTGTGTGTTCAATTGCAGAATTATTTCTTTATATATATTATTATTTAACTATGGAACTTGCTCAAATTACAGAGGCCTTTCAGTAACCTTTTCCTATCAGATGTATTAGATAAAGGGCCAGAATCAAGATGACACAAGTATTCTTCAAAAAGCCTGGGTAAACATCCTGGAAAAAGCAGCACTCATAATACAGATGTTAAATAATTTTCTTTTTAATAACAAAATTGTGTTTGCCATCAAAAAACTGTAACATTTGTGATGCATCTATTCCAACGTAAACATCTTAACAGACATGCACCACTCGCAGGAAGAATTTCCCATTCATATGTGAAATGTATTGGATTACATATTATTACATATATTATACACTATGACTCATGTTAAATAATTTCTAGTTCCACATGTACAGCTAGAACTGAATAACCTTTGCCTAAAAGGTTACTCGTCCTCTCCTTAAATGCACCTCTTAAAGGCCTGGCATCATTTTTCCAATACAGTGTTATTTTTAACTTTATGTATCTTTTCATGTATGACTGCATTAAAAAAATTACTTACTCCCACAATAAAATCCATTTATTCTCCTTTCAGATCTCCTGTTCACGTTTCTTATGCTAGACATACTAAGGCAAACAACCCATAAAAATCTTTGGTCTCTTCACACTGTGAAGCATACCATAATTCAGAGGCAAAAAACCCTGTAGAGAAAATTAATGGATATGGGATGCTGTTACTTTTCACGATTACAGCTTGCCTGAATATATAAGGCCATCTACATTTTAAATTATACACACCACTTCAATTACAACATTACAGCTTAATCCGAAGCTAGCAATTACGTTTTGTAAAATAAATTAATACTTCATTTTAAGAAGCCATAGAGGAGTCCAAACATCCAAAGTACGCTTTTGTCAAGTCATTAAATTAACGCACAGATTTGTCACCTCTTTTGTCACAAGCTTTGCTCAACTTCTTCCATCTTCTCCATTTGTCTCCACACAAAACTGTTCAACGTGCTACAAACAGCATCACACACAAGTCCTCCAACCGTTCCTCTCAGACGGACAGAGCAAGACTCTGCCCTTCAAGTGTTACAGCACCTTCTCAATGAGGCTTCATTTTCCACCGCAGACAGGCCTTCTGGAATTTAAGTGTTTTCTTCTAACTGGTTTGCCTATCAGACAGAAGAAAAATAATTACTGAAAAGCAGTTTACACGTCTTATTTTTCTCGTCCTATTTTATAGGCTAATATTAAATGTGAAAACCAGAATTCATTGATTTTTTAAGAAATTAAAAGCGAAATGATATTTGAAAAGCTCAAAAAATATTTTTTCCATTTTAACTGAATGCAGTATTACTATGTTAGGCATAAAAAAAGTGTAGTAGTGTACGTAGTATGATTAAACTGATTAGGTACAATAATTACCAGATAATTAACAAGGTAGCATATCAAGAAAAAGATAAGAAAAGCACGTATTCTTTTACATCTACACTAAGCCTGCTTAGTTCTAAGCTAACAATTCCTTTCTTATAGGAAATTTTTTTCCCCTCCCCCATTTAAAATTAATTCCTTCAGGAATCCATTCCCAAACTGAGGGGATATACTGCACATTTTCTATTCTATTACCTGCTGAAACAAACAAAACTTTCATTTCCCACTTCAAAAGCTTTCTTTAATGCGTATCAACAGGAAAACACTGCAAATAGCTCTAACCTGGGAGACTAATGAAGGATAAAACACTTCCTCAGATATATATTTTAATTTATGTTACACTACAAAACATGACAAAAAGGCATAAGCCAGTGTACGAAAAAAAGTCTACTTGTTTTACTGTAAGAGCACAGGAATGTTGCTGAATGTATTGTCCCTGATTATTTTAGGCTGCCTTTCTAACAAAATAGGATTAATTTACATATAATTTAATACATAGAGATGAAAGCTGTTAGCCTTTTCATCTTTAAGAGCCAAAGAGTAAATTTAATCGCCACTGAACGTGAGAGAAAGATGGCTTTAAAAACTTCATGCACATGTTCACTGACGCACAATCGAACCAATACGCACTAAATGATGGCTCACATAAGATAGAGGGGAAAATAATGCAAAGCTACAGTAAAAAAAAAAAAAAAATATAAAAGAAACACCATTACTCTGCCTCTTCGTTTTTGAGCACTTGGTATTTGGGACTCTGGAGATCTTCAATGCTCTCTGCAATCGGCTTATTTAGTGTTTCTGGCAGAAGGAGAGTCAGGAATCCTGCTGACAGTCCACTGATTCCAAACACCACAAAGGGTACAGAAGCGCTAAGAGATTTCTAAAATTAAAAATGCATAGTAAAAAACCCAGCATTGTTTCCTGCTCTTAAAATATATGATCTATATGAACTGCAGCCAAAACCAAAAGACTACAGCTTTTCATGGCAGCAGTTTGTGCAATTATCCATATACCGGTAGAACAAAGAAACCCGATAAATGTAATTTCACAGAAACAGCTTCACATGAAAACTTTGTTTATGTGCCAAAAAACTCAGATAGCGAGAGTGCCTTAGCGGTACCAAATGCATTATATGACAAGCATTTCACTAACAGGTGAAATATTAACACAACACAGAACACATTAGATTATTTCCAAAAAGAATAAAAGAACAGGTATTTTTTAAACATCTTGTTCATTAATTCTTCATATGGAGGGAATGTTATTTCATTTTTCATTAAAAAAAAATGTTTTTCAAGGAAGACAGGCATATGCGGTACGAAAATCAGCAAAGTGCTTTTGAGAGAATTTAGCAAACCTGAGTTACATAAAAAGTAGAAAATTATCTTACCATAGATGGCACAAATGGAGCCAAAATGCCCCCAAATCTGCAAGACATGGAACAGACACCCAAGCCAGCATTTCTGTTTCAAACAAAGGATAAAAGATTTGTAGTTTCAGAATGCACAACTGAATCATGCATGAACGTGTGGTGGCACTGTCAGAACCAACTTACACCTTTTCTTTTGTTATCAATAGTCTTTATTTTAAAAGAAAAAAAGTTTTTTCAAGACCTCCAGCAGTTACTCCGAAGATTTTCTACAGCTAGCTGCTAGCAAGGTAAAGCAAACCCTTGCAAACTCTAGCAAAACCACCCTGTTGTGCAATCTTTCACTAAACTTTGAACAAGAAAGAGGTTTTCCAACCTGCCATACAGGGCAGTTTAATTGGACACCCCTGTGCTGGATGGGGAAGAACTTCACAACTTGGCAGCACCTTCAGACAGAAGAACCCGAGTGCTACCTCCAGCTCAGGCCGTCAGCAGCAGCCTCTCTTCTGCCACCTCAGGTTGCACAGATGAAAAGTCAGCGCTTACCTCCAGACAAAAAATAACTATTTGCCAGGGTGAAGCCTGAAAACATCTGCCCAGATGTGACACTGGAAGGGCTGAATTCTGCACTCCCTTCAATTTTCAGACAAATTTAAAACAATCTCATCTAGACTGCGATAACGAAAGCATGGGTTAGCACAGCAGGGTCCACTTCAGAGATCCCCTTCAAAAAGAAAGGTATAAAAATCGTCAAAGTCCTTCGTTTCCTGATCAAACACAAAGATCTTCCATCTCTGAACCATTTGTAAATACGGTTATTGAACAACCTTCAGAGACTGACATTGGCACCAGCCATCAATGAGACAGCAAGAACCGGCTCATGGTGGTTGTTCTTTTCCCTGTGTCTCTCGGCTACTTCCTCTCATTCATCCTTGTCCTCAGTCACACCACTGAGCTGAGCTGCTCTGGCTCACCCTGCTTCCTTCGCCTCCTCTGAAGACAGGAAGGCAGTGACAGGGTTAAAGATGACAAGCCGAGAGGTGACATGGGTCACTAGTGTGCCCCAACCACCCACCTGCATGCCCCTTCCTAATGGCCCTTTCTTTGCACAGGTTAAGGGAAACAGATGATGGAGGGAGCCGATGAGAAGCCAGGGACTTCGGTGTAAAAATACACAGACAAAGCAACCTTTTCTCACAGCAGGCCCTCTTGGGAAAAGGAAAACAGCAACCCACGCTTCCTCACATTGAGGCAACATCGACCCGAACCCCACAAGACAAGGCCAAGCACCTCCCCTGTCAACAAATCCCTCACCAAGGACTGTTGTCCGACAATGAATTATGGAGAGTTCCTTACAAAGAAAGCCAGAGATCATAAGGGCAAGTGTTTTAAAGTAGTACAAACTTATCTACCACCACTGACATGAGTGAAAATACAACAGTTCCCCCAATGTGCAAATAAGCAAAGCAGCTTTCCAATGCTATCCTAGACAGTCCAATGGCCCCACTCTGGTTCCACCCATCCCATACAAGGATGCCATCATTCTCCAGCCATTTTCTCATGAAAAAAACATGAGTTTGCTTTTACATCTCTGTTACTAGAGCTAGGATTACACATTTTGTTTCCCAAGACAACCTTCCTTTTTAGTCCAAAATGCAACAGTAGTGATGTTTTCCATTTTTAACTTTTTTGTTCCCCAGCAGGTATTTTAAAGGCGCATCAAAAAGAAAAAAAAGCCCAAAGCACACAGACCCTCTCCAGCTTGTAGCACCACCCCATTTCTAGCACGAGGTGCATTTGCCATTCCTCCATCTACCAACTAACTTAAGAAAATATGGCTAACAGTCCTGCGCCTAAAGCAATAAGTAGGTTTAAATAACAAGCAGTAATACTGAAGACATTTAATTTTTCTGCAAGACATCCCATTGGGGGGAAAAAGAAAAAAAAAAGATGAGAGAGTTTATTCCACCTCCCATCCCATGGCTCACCTGAGCTCGGCTGTCAGAGCAATGCCAGGACCACTACACAGCTCTGCAAAGGCCACCAGATGGCGCTGATGCTTTGCTTTAAATTAAATGCCCATCGCTGCTTGTCTTGAATAAACTATAATATTTGCAATTAAACTGCCAGAGAGATATTGAACAAATTAAATGCATAAATTGTCACGAGGAATTTTCACATTGTTTACTGTAGTAGTTTGCTGTTTTGTTCATCACGAGTTGTCTAATGAAGTTGCTAATTTTCTAAACTGTCTTTACTCTTACATTTTCTCCACTGGCAGTCTGTATCTTTGACACATAAGGCTACTTTTGTGCCAGAATATTAGTGCAGATTCTCAAATGAAGTAGCACTTTTCTTGATTTTCTTTTTTTAAATCTTCCTAAACACACAGAGACACTACTGTGATTCCTGCTAGGTGTAAGCTGCCACATATTTGGCACCAAACATCAATGGGACTTCAGAAGACAGGGTAACATGAAGCATCAGAACACACTGAAACGAGGAAAAGCTGAGATATTAAAACATTTTCAGATTTAATTCTTTTGATTCTTAACTCCAGAAAAGCAGAGGGGACAGGAAAACAAAACCCAAAACCCACCCATCAGAAAAAGAGACCTTAAAGAACACAAAAGTTAGGACAGGGAGAATGTAAACAACCGCCCCACATCCAATTTCAGTCAGCGTGCTTGGGACTTGCCTCTTCAACCTAACCTTTGCCAAGAGTCACAAGCTCAAATCTAGAAACAGTCAATCCACCTCCATCCTGACAAGTTTTACTGCAAGAACTACGTTCACAGTCTAGCTTTTATGCCTCCATAACATATGGGAGATTGTGAAGCTGAAAAGAAAAAAAAGCCAATCCAAGGAGTCACCCACTTTTTCCACCCCCCCCCCGCCCCCCCAAAGCCCTCAGTGTCCTGGAATTGGGTGATTTCTGTCACCATCCTAATTACCTCTACAGTGCTATAGGACATGTCTACCAGCCAGCTCCACATCAGCTTTCAACTTTCCTGCTCTCTCAAAAAAGGGCTCAATTTTTGCAGCAGTTTTGTAGTTGCTATCCTTGAGCAACTAGTGCAATATGGCTCGAATTCTGAATACAGACTTTGTACCATTCAGAAAGCCACAGAAAGGCAAGATGAGAAGAGGAGGACTGTGTGGTATTGTATTTTCCTTTCTCAGGTTTATCTTGGGACAACGGGAGAGAGAGCAACCTCACAAAGCAT
This sequence comes from Gorsachius magnificus, assembly GCA_034008185.1. Classification (NCBI taxonomy): domain Eukaryota; kingdom Metazoa; phylum Chordata; class Aves; order Pelecaniformes; family Ardeidae; genus Gorsachius; species Gorsachius magnificus. Next base: position 34,493,458 of record CM067089.1, on the reverse strand, counting down.
TGGCAAGAACTATGAAAAATAAGGTTTTAACCCACTTGTTCATGAATTAAATGGATAAAGCGAATTACTGTCATACAGAAACTATTAAAAATAGTTGCATTATGAATTTTTAATTAAATAAGAGATCTAGAAAAGCACTTGTTTTTCAGAAGGCAAACATAATCATATGGGAGATAGAAGTACACAGAAGGCCTGTAAATAGTCCTTACTGTGTAGTCTATAATTAAGTCAGCATATAGTTCCATCACATCACTCTGGTTTTGCAGCCTGTAATTTTACTCCCAAAACCGACAGTAGAAATGAGAAATATGGCACCTAGCATTTCAGGGTAAGAAGCTGGTTTCCATGTTTTTTACTCTGGATTCAGACATAGTGGAAGCTGCCACAAACAGCCCAGGAAAGCGCATTGGGGCAAAACACATGACTACCAGGAGAAGCCCTTTCAAGCCCTGGCAAGCGGCCTTAATTACAGAAAGAACACATGTTGCTATTTCAAGTAAAAATAACCACAGATAAATATTCAAGCCTACCAGTGATCCGTATCGCTGCGCGCAAGAAGTGTTTTCATTTACCCAGAAGCTCTGTTAGATTACCTCAGCACTGTTGGGTACAGTTCAGATGTATAAATATACACGATGTTGAAAGCGGCGCTGACCATCATTTTTCCACACAAAGCTAACAAAGTGGGACTGAGGAACGGACCTTTCGGGGAAGAGAAAATAAGCTGTAAGCATAAATAGTCTGTTTTCGTACGCTTTTTACACAAGGTTGAAAACATCCAGTTCTCTTTAAGAGACCATCACACAAAAACATTTTATCTATATGTTTTTCAACTACAAGCACAAAAGCTATTATCTCAGTTCTTTGCAACCATCCCGAGAGCTAGCGTAAGAGCAGATACATTTAGACATTACCAAAAATCTTAGACATTAGCAAAAATTTCTTCCCCAAAAGGGCTGTCAAGGACTAGAATGGGCTGCCCAGGGAAGTGGTGGAGTCCCCATCCCTGGAGGTATTTAAAAGCTTGGCAGACGAGGTGCTTAGGGACAGGGTTTAGTAGTGGGATGGCAGGGTTAGGTTAACAGTTGGACTTGATGATCTTAAAGGTCTTTTCCAACCTCAATGACTCTATGATTCTATAAAGTTATATTTAGGACCAAGAAAATCTGCCTGCTTTTTTTGGGAAAGTGTAAAACAATCACAGTTCTAGAAGGAAGGAGTAACGCTTGCAGCTCTGCGGTCATAACTCCTTACCAGGTAACCATATCTTTTGATGAGCACAGACAGACATTACAACCTCCCTGACTAATTTATTAGATTAAACCCACAAAATCTGGCTCACCTCAACAGCTTTTTTGCTCCCCTAGGACATCCTGTTGGGACTTAAAATGCAGCAGCTCTGTAACTGGGACAACCAAATGCTAATGCAGCCCAGTTTACCAACAGACTGTCTTTAGTTGGCCAAACTAAAGTGTGGTTCTTTTAAAGTCCAAAAGAAACCTGGCTTGTGTTATCCTGAGTTTGGATATGGTTACATTTGCAGCATCAATTTTAATACAAAGAGAATTTCATATCATTTTTTTAGGCATGAAAAAAAAAGAACGAATGCTCTGATTTAGCTGTATCTCAGGTTCTCTTCCTCAACACTGAGCTCAGCATGTTTCGGTTCAGATCAAATGATGTTAAGTAACAGGAAAGCCCGATTGCTTCTCAGTTGCTTTTCTTTTAATTTTGCCCTCAAATATTTGCAGTTCTGTCCATCTGATCGAGTTAGATTCCATTTCAGCTGAAGCAGAAATGCATTTGTACGTAAACTGAAATCCAGAAACTTAATTTCTTTAAGCGTGATGCATTTTTGCAATTGTTTCTGTAATTCATGCAAAACAGATGCAACATTTTCATCCAAGTGCTCCTCTTGCTCAGTAGGAATTGGAATATTACATACAGTTGCCAGATGCAAAGGTGCGAACCTGGTCCTCAGAGCCCTGCTGGGTGCCGTCAGAAAGCCAGGACATCCCTTTTCTTCCATCAACCAAACACAAAGCGATGAAGAGGAGATTTGTAATTCTCCAATGTGTTATAAAACTTGCTGGTTTTCTCCCAGGGAGACTTACATTGAACACTGCATATCTCCGTACTAGAAATTCAGCATTAGTGCACTCGGGAAGTTTTGGTCTTACTATCAAAACAGCAGAAGGAGTCTGTCTAGACAGAGAAATTGGCACTCAGAAGCTCGGGAGCGAATTTAAAGAGCAGTCTTCTCCGGGTTCCCTCCCTCAGGGGAGGCTGAAGGCTGGCCACATGGGGAATTACGGTGGGATTAGAAGCGCACTGGAAATTCACTGCACATCAGCTTCCTTGTGTAAGCAAGTCCAGACACAGTCATTATGTTTTCCTCGGAGTCTTGGAACGTATTTTTAGCAATTCTCGCAGAACAGTCCGTTATTTTTTTTTACATATATAAAATTATGCCATTAAGCAGGAATGCACTTTCTCCTGTGAGGATTCTGTGACCTTTTATAGGTCATGCTCTAGGTCCAGCCAAGCATGCCCACGCAGCATCTTTAACTCTTCTATTACATTTTCGCCTAACACCCTGTCACCTGAACATCCAGTAGCAGTGTCTGCACACAATTCTGCCTGAAACTGTACAGTTGGGGCAACCGTTTCAAGTTCTGGTAAAAGGCAAAGCTGTAAGTTTGCACTAAATTAATGCATTTGAGTTTTATTGATTATTCCTGATCTTCCATTAATTGATCTTCTGAATTTAGGGAAGTAAAAGGGGGGGAAATGGTAACAAACAGTGCTGATGTTTAAGAGCTTCTAGAACAGGAGTTACAAGTTTTGATGCCATCACTGCTATGAAGAGTCTCATTCGCAGTGCCATTTCTAGATTCACCTTCTGGCTGTCATCCTCATAGGTAAAACTTCACCTAAACAGTACTTTCGAAACCAAAGGAGTCTTTAAAATTTGTAAACTATCCACCAAGAAAAGTTAGTTCTCAACAAAAGGAAACACTCGATATTAACAAAAGCTGACAGAATTGATTTAAAGGCCTGCAAATTTTCTTTCTTTCTTCAGTGGAAAGCATATCAATGAAAGCCATAGAAGTTGTTATGTGTTCAGCACAAGCAGATAAATCTAGATGACAGTTAAAATCTAGTTACCCCTAGCTGAGAAGTCTCCTTTGCTTGCTATATGGTATAAAGCAGGTACAAAATGCAGAAGTCTTTGTGCTTTGCAGCAGCTTTTGAAAGAAAAAGAGTATTACAGCTCCGTTCCCCCACCGCTGCCACTCTCCCTCACCATCTCTTATACTCACACAAATTAATTGATGAGTTCTAAGTGATAAAGAAAGAGGGAGCGGAGGGATATATCAGTTTTTAATTAACCACTGGGAGATTTTTCGTCTCAAATTCAGTGCTCATCTTCAATAACTGAAACGTTCTTGGCTTATTCCACAGGGGAGATGACTCGGATCAGATTCTCATTCACAAGTGAGCGGAGTTATTTAGAAATCAAGTGAAGGTTACAGACACGAGAGGCAACTGCCCAATATCTCATTAAAATCTCAAATCCCTTGTAATAAAATCAAGGCTCTTGTCAATCACTCCGAAGAACGCAGGCTTAGACAAACATAAGAAGCGTTCTCCTTAGTAACAGGAGGGTCAGATTAGAGGTGCAACGACCCTCATTTCATCCAGCGAATTGACTCATCTTCATCATGCTCGAAGCTGAATTTCTTCCTACTTAACTGACACCGATCACTCTGGACCAAGAACCAGCTTTACTCTTACCACAGTGGAAAGTAAGGCATTCTAATGGGATTAAAGTCAACTCAACTGGAAAAGGCCAAAGATTCCCTGAAATTTAGCAACTCTTCAGGAATTATTACCCTATCCTGATTAGTCACCACAGCTTTTCTTTCATTTTGTTTTAAAAAGTATAAAAAGAAGCAGAAAGAGCAAACTTGTTAGAACAAAGGAAGAAAACAGTCTCAATAAAAGGAGCAACAAAATGTCCGAGGACACGAGTTAACACAAGCATGACAAATAGGATTATGGGATATTTTCTCTCTCTGTGTTTTTCCTCCTGAGACTTTTCCAAGATCAATTTGAAATGGATGTCAGATATCATTTACCACTGTAAAGGATAAACCCAACCTATAGGCGGTTACCTTGTAATCACATCACTGGTGCTGCTGGGTCAAAACACTGCCAAAGCTAAAACATTTCTACTGAAGGAATAATAAGCAAAATACAAGCAGAGGGCAGCCACTTCTACTTGTTAGCATCATGTAGACAGACATTTTCAGCAGCTAAAAATAAATATTAGTACAGAAAAAACTGTACTTGAAATGGAAAGAAAGGTGAAAATACAAAAACATACGTGAATGTCACTGACAATGTTAGAACAAGCACAACTTGCGAGATGAGAAACACACTCGATGGTACTCCACTGTTACCATGAACTGTCCTCACAACTGCACAGCTCAGCAATGCACAGCACAAGATGGAGAAAGGCACCAAGCTTCTGGCCATCCCTGTGGCTTCCACGGGGCCACTCTGACTTCCATTTCTGATTTTCAAGTACGAAATACGTATTTTTAAAGCTTTAGTGGTTTGGGGTTTTTTAAATGATTGAATTAAGCTTCTAATTCAGGAAAGTATTAGTTTCTATTTCTATAAATGCCACATGCCACCAAAACAAATGTAAAATTACATTACATGGCATCTCACACTGTCAAGATCCAAACTAACATTGCACTGCATTGCAGTCTGGCTATTAAGCTGTCTACCTTAAAATACTGGATTTAAGTGATAAATTAATGCAGTGTTTGTAACGTCAGTATTTAAGACAGAATGTGATAGCTTGACTGACCTTCAAAGAGCCAAGGGCTTGCAGTCAGACAAACTTCATTGATTTAACAGGGTCAAATTATGGCAGCAAGAAGTTAAAAGCAACATAGACAAGACCATGGCTCCCTGCCCAGCCCCAGAAGGAAGGGATGGAGAGAGAGGCATAAATGGATAGAGCTTTAAGCCCTGATATACTCGGTCAAAAAATACTCATTAAGTTGTTTTGTCAGCTTTTAGCCAAATTAATGGACATCTACTTCAGCAGCAGTACATACTTACCAGCATTTGTTGGTAAAAACATGGTAAATATACAGGCAAATCCTGCAAACACCAGAAAACATGTCATAGTTTTACGTCTTCCAGACCTAGAAGGAAAGAGCACCCAGATAAAGATGGAAACAAAGTCCTTCAGTATTTTTTTAATTTGTCCGCACAATACCAACTAATGTACACAGCAGCATTAATAAGTTATAAATCTTCTGTACCTTGTCAAGTGCTTCAAATCTTGCATTATTTTTCCTCATTCTATGTACTGAAGTCCGCCCACAAAAGCTTTCCTATTTCTAGCCAATTTTTGATTTTTAAGCTATTGAATTTGTAGCCTTGAGAAGAACCCCCCTATTTCCGCAACAACTCAGACCTTTTTTTTCTTCCCTGTACTGAGCAAGGCAGCGGGCCCTGTCACCAAAAGGGTGTTACAGCACATAGACGCAAAGACCAAATGAACGAAAACGTAATTCCAGCACTTCCTAATCTGTATTTCTCTTTCACAAGTTTGCATAAATATATGCAGTTACAACACACAGTAAAACTATTTTATACCCTTTCCCGTCTAACAGAACACACACAGAAATAAGCCAAGGCTATTCCTACTGCCGAGTGTGTTTTAAAGTAAAAGAGAAGATGACAGGATAGAAAAATCACCAGCCCATCTCCACATCTGCCGCACCTAAATATTTCATAATTATTTGCAAAGGATCAGAAACAAATATATTCTTAGTTTGCAGGCATGCAGAGGTACTACACATGCTTGTTGCTTGATGAACTCTCACAGCTATTTCTAACTACTGCCCCATACTGGTAGAACTACAGTTTGTCTACAACAGACATACGATGCATGTTTTGCAAATCTTCTAAGTATTTCTGCAACAACAAAGCTGTACTTTAAGGATACTGCTCACTAAAACTGAGCGACAACAGAGCAGCTGGCTTGTCACATTCCCTTTTTTCATTAAGCACCTAAACCTGCACATATCCTTACTTCAGGAAAACAAAAGCTTGACATTTACAGTTACTTTGACTAACTATCACAGGGGGAAAAAACGTAGAATAAGACTTGTGCATTTTGTGGTTTAACTGCATGTCCTCAACTCAGGCTTCTTGGGCTTCAGGTGAAGGTTGGCTGGTGGTTTTGCTTTTTAGCTTGACCCAGCTGACAGCTTTTTAATGGCCAAGAAACCCAAAAGGTGACATCCTCACCTGACCAAAGAAATGGGATTTTTGCCATTGACCTCAGTGAGACCAAAGTACCATTACAAAGATACTCAAACGGAAGGATACATGAAACCCTGGGTAGCTCTGGGTTGCCAGACTGTTCAGCCTTTGGAAGTAAGCACCGACATAAAGGGATGGCCTCCAATTACACTGAAAAGCATGAATATAGAATCATAGAATGTTTTGGGTTGGAAGGGACCCCTAGAGGTCATCTAGTCCAACCCCCAAATATACACAGACATCGATCATTAATGCCTTAACGAAAACCAAAGAGCTCTCACTTCCAAGTTCTCTTTGTAAGGTTTAAGTAAAAATGAACAATGCTGAAAAGTGCTTTCAGCTGCAGTTGGTAGGCAGTACAAAACTGAGTCATTCTGCATAAAATACAAAAGAGATATATATAAGCTAGAGACACTTAAATAAATAGGCTTTTTCCATAAAGACCAAACTTTTTTTAATAACATTAATCATTGAAAAGCTCATCTCAAGTAATTCAAAAGATGAACACAACTAAAAAAGAGAAGAGGTAGAAAAGCAGAGTCCCATTTCCATACCAACTGCAAAAACCCCTGCAGCGGCATAAATCCCCGAAGAATCAACTCTGTCTAGCAAAAAAGTGAAGTGTCTTACTGAGAAAAATGTTATTATTTTTCAGATATCTCATAATTTTTTTCCGGTTTGACCAGAAAGAGCCACATTTAAATACAGATTTCCTCTTAATTCACCAGCATTTAAAGTTAGTCCATAGTACACAAAGCTGCAGACGTACCTAGAAATAACCGTAAAAGTTATATTACTAACACAACTAGTCTTTAGGGCTAAGAAAGTATTTAAAAGGTAAATTACACAGAGTTATGGATTAGCTATATCAAGTTACATGCTAGGTGGAAAACCCTTTTTTCCCCCAAAAAAATGAAACAAGACCAAGAGAATACCTACTTAATTAAAGTAACTTCCTGAAAGAAAGCAAGTGCTCCTATATATGCACAGTATAACTTTCAGAATTTTCTATTAGCTTCATTTTTTTCCTAGGTTATTTAGCAAATCTAATAAGCATCAGCTGCTTACAGTTAAGCTTAACTGCTGCAAAGCAACCCTATGAAAGAAAATTATATGTACGTCCATTGTTCAACACAGAGTGTCAGACTTCCCCAAGCCTCCCCTTGGAAACTTCCCTTGGAAAGAACTAAGCTCCCACATCCCTGCCCCACAAAATACAAGACCGGGTTGGAAAGGCCACCAGATACTACAAAGACATTTTGCCTATTCCCTAGTTGCTCCCTTACTGTCCAAGCAGAACCTGGGCCAAGTGATGCAGAAAAGGAAAGGTTTGCCTGATACAGGGAGCAGTACATCCTTAACAGGGTTTGAGACAGAAATACAGCGCTGCCTGCAACCTCTTCTTCCAGACAGTAGGAATGCCTTTCCGTCATTTCTCATCACTGTACTTACTGACATTTACCTACCAGCAACCTAAGAATCTAAGATGCTTTTGGAAAGGTCCTACTTGGCAAAGATGTTCCTGCCGCTGCTCCTGCGTCCTGCACGTCTCTGCTTACCCCACACATCAAACTACTGATTTTTCTCATCTACATCCTGACAATTGTCTCAAATTATGTTGGATTTAAAGGAGAATCTTGTTCTTGGCATTTGGGGAAAGAGCTGTTCCTCCAACAGATTTTAGCTCAAGCCAATTTGCAACAGCTGCTGCTGTAACAACCAGTGCAGCACCCTCCCCACCCAGGGGTTCCCCCCGCACTGCCATTTATTGCCAATATATTACATATATATATACACACTCCTATGCTTCGGGGTGATTTTCCGCACCCAGGTTGTACCACTTTTCAAGACAGCACCTAACATAAATCTATGCAATCTGTATTTTATCTCGCCCACAGCTTTCCTCCACTGAACCTGCGTAATGTGCTTTTGGGTTCTTAATGGTTATTCTTACTCCAGATCTCTACTGTTGTCTAATCCATGTAGTCCTTTCCTTCCTAAGACTGGTTCAAATACGCATCCTCTCAGTAATTTCTGCTTCGGTTTCCCATTTCACTCAATGTTAGTATTATGTTCTCACCAGATTATTTCTTAGCAGGTTTTGAAGCAGTTTCTAGGTAACACACTGAAAATAAAATGCAACAGGAATAATAATGAAACATCAACTCTACAACACACCATTTTAGATTGTCTGCCATCAACTGACAATTTTACGGTTTAGTTTTTGACGAAAGAATTTTTTAAAAGAAACGGATGAAAATCTTAATGGTTTCCTCATGCCCAACTCATTCACAGCACCTCAGCATTGTGTTGGTACCTACCAGATGTACATCAGTACGATGGTTCGCCACCGAAGGACTGGATGTTTTACTAAGTTTAGGATACCAGGTGCCGATTCATCCTTTCTTGTAATTCCTGCACTTGGTTTTAATTTTAGTTTTAGTCTCTCTTTTCCATTACCAAGGGCAATATATTGCAACACATCTTCAGCTTCTGCTGTTTTCCCTTGGGAATACAGCCATCGCGGTGATTCTGGGAGCATACTAACAGGAAAGAACAGAAAATCAACGATGACAAGTTCATTCCTATGAACACAGCACTACAGTCAATCTTTCCATTTTGCAAACCAATACTTTTTTTAAGTACTGATACAAAACTCAGAGAAAAACATTGTTTGCGCTGTTCTGCATATTAAATTCCACATACTCTGATAATAATACAGTTAAGCTGACACAGGGATTGTTGGAGATGCTTGACAAAGTACTCAGTCACGTTAGAGGAGTTTAAATCTCAATCTTGACTTCTGATGAGCTGAATTCTTAGGAAAGGCTACACTAGTATTACCAAAGCAGCATCTCAAATCCTAATTATCTGAACAGCCTGGACAAAATTTTGTGTTCACAACATTTATTTCAAGCTTCTCCATTATGGGAAGGGCTCTGAGTTGGATTGGAGAGAAGAGGCAAGAAGCCTTACTGGGGAATTACTTGTCGGGCTCCAGTACCCGCGCTTCACTGCCCACGTAAGTTTTAGATCTCTTATTCCTGAGTATAATCAGAATATCCTTGTTTAACACAACTTCAGTTCATGATTCCTGGGTTTTTTCAGGTTGTAGAGTGTGCTGCTGCTTTTATACGAGCCATAAAATAAAGAATAGAACACTTAACTGAACCTTTATTGTCTCTGGTACTGCTAACACAGAGATTCACATCCTACAACAAAACTAAACTTCCATTACTTCAGAGGATCCCCCTATTTACTAAGTATTTAGTAAATATTTATATTTAGTATTTGGGGGAAGTAATTTTATTTCCATCAGAAAGAGAACACCATAGAGGAAAATACATTATGCAGAAATTCTTTCCTCAGCCCAGAGGCTTTGTTTCCCTTGACTACAGGAAGAGGGTTGGGGTTTTTTTTTTTTTGCTGTATTCTTTAATGGAACTTCTTTCAAGAGCAGATCTATCTAAAAAAATAATTTGAATTTCAAAAATTGAAATAAAAATCAGAAGAAGGTTTTTTCTATGCCGTATGCTAGACATTCCTTGCATTAATGTATAGACAACCTACTATACTACTACTTTTATTTCTTCCACAGTAACTAGTGATCAGAAGTATACAAAGTGCATGACACATGTTAAAACAATGTGTTGGAATAACACAGGCCAGACAAAGCTAGTGCTTGTAATTCCTTAAATACTGATGCATTTCATAATCATTTTTATGACAACGTCCATGTAGGAATTCTAAATAGGAGCACCCAAGCACAATAATGCTGGGCACAGGCACAAGAGACCTCAAAAGCAAGCAGATACATAGCGTATCACACTAAAAAGGCAATTCCAAGTGCTCTCACTTACTTCCCTTTGCATGCATGTGTCTTGTGAAAAGAAACTCTAAAATCCCTCTAGGATCACTTCCAAAACTTCAAGCGCTGAAGCCCTTCCTTGGCAGAAGGCAGTGTTCCTGGCTGACGCTCCAGCTCGCAGCCTCTGGCAGGCATTCCCTTCCCTTCCCTTCCCCAAGCAGATTTGTAATCGAGTTTTATTGGACAGCTGGCACACAGCTGCTCTTTGCAACACTGGCCACCACCGCTGTAACAGCATGCAGAAACGCAAGCTTGTCTTCTGGGTAACCCTGACCTTCTGCTTCATTTAAAACCACTTCTTCCTTCACAATACGATTCTTCTCTTGCTTGGTTCACAAAACCATACAGAAATGTGTCATCCTTGTTTATACTACTCTCTTGAATGATGACAAGAACAAGTAACTATTAAACCGCTGCATATTTTTTCCTTATCGTTATAATGCACATGAACCACTTACAAAGAAAGAAGGAGGAAGAGGACTCCTGGAGTATTCGATACCAAGGCAAGGTAGCGCCATTCTCTCACGCAGTAACCCAGTAAAGCATAAACAGCAATGCCAACTGCAAAGGTCAAATTAGTCAATGAACCTGAAAATACAAGACCAAAATGGTGACTACAGAAACCATCGGCAAAAGAAAAAAACAACAAACAAAAAAACTTAAGCAGAAGCCTGAAATTCCTAGCCCATGATATACCTAAGTAAAATCGCCATTTTATGAGGTATTTTTACAGCACTTGTGAACCAGCTGGCTTAAGTATGTTATGCACTCCTAATGAAGAATAGCTTCGTATAATGTATGGGGGGGGTTGGAGTTGGTTTTCACCTTTCAAAAATAAAGGGTGGTAGATAGGAGAGAGCAAGAAATTAACAGGAACCTACAGACTAAAGAGAAAACCTGAGGACAGGAAGGGGAAGCGTTGAGAAAGAGTTGATTTATTTAGGTCTGTTAAGGTAACCTTGAATAGAGGTGGCAGGCTGGAACAGAAATTGGATGTTATAAAAGTACAAGGTCTGAGTTCAATACAAAACCAGCTGCAAGCCACAGGTTTATTACTGCAGACTTCTGATGAACAAGCATAACTAAAAACGTCAAAAAGATGGGGACAACTTGAACTCCAAAAGCCTAACGACAAACCCCTCTGCAGACTAACACAGGAGACCTTGTACTAACCTAAAAACTCCCAGCTATCGCCCACCAAGCCTGGCTCACAGCCAACACCTAGGAGAGCTTCTTGCACACTGCTGGGCTGCATCCAGCAGCTCCCTCTCCTTCAGCCCCTAACCAGGCGTTCAGCGCCTCTTTCTCAACAGCTGAGCAGGACTAGAATAAAGCACCTAGAGCAAGAAGCAGCAGGAATCGGGCTGTCTCTTCGGTCCATCAGGAGGCTGGCCCCTGCAGGGAGAAAGGCTGGGAAGAGCAGAGATAGACAACAGGGCAAGGGGGAAGGAGGGGTGGGGGAGAGAGAGGGCGTGAGTCAAAAGAGCGAACCCAGAAGAAGAAAATTCAGTACTTAAAAAATTCAAGTGGAAAGCTATAACTAAACCACAACTGTCTCACACGTCCCCAGGAGTCCAGAGTAGAAATAAGAAAAATAGCAGAATGAGGCAACTGAAGAAATGGGAGAGGGGGAAATATGCTCACAGCCACAGCAAGTCAGCATTTGGACCAAGTTTTTCTCCGTGTTGTGCTAGCCAAAAGGGTGTTACAGTCTGAGCTACTCCAGCTTTACAGACTGACGTGCGAGTGCTGAATTTATTTTAAGTCTTGGCAGTGAGATACAAAAAAGGACATTTAAAAACACTGCATGGTCAACACATTCAGCAGGGGAAAAAACACGCTATCCAGGCACCAAGTCATTCTGTGGCACAGGGAAACTTCAAAGAACACTTTCAAGAATACCTCCCAAGATACCATACAGCATCGTTCAGAAGTTGGCAGGATCTGCCAAAACATGGTTGTTTTTTTTAACGTAATGCAGTGGACAAATTGGGGAATTTTAGGAATCAACGTACCAATTTTAAAACCTCAGTTTTGCTATTAATCAAACTCAATCCCATCTTCCTTATTCAGGCATCTCTCCCACAGAAATTAGAACTGGGATGAATCACATCACACTTATTTGCTTATTTATGCTACGAACTGACTTTACTTGGTACAAACATAAGAATTTAAAATGTAAGGGGGTGATAGTCAGAACAGGATGTGGCACAGTAACAAGGATTAAATATTCTCAAATCCCACCTGTAAATGACCAAAATGATTTTCCTACATATTCTTGGGTTAGGACAAAAGACACAAGAGCCATTCCACCATTCACAATTCCAACAAAAAAACGTGACACTGCAAATACGTCGTAATTTGGAGCTAATGCTGTGACATACCCAAAAACGACATCAAAAAACAGACCTGCAGAGAAGAGAATGAAATGTAATTAGTACTTAGGCTGTGCAGCTTGAACTCAGGAGGAAGGCAGGGAGCAGAGTTAGTTACTGACTGCAATGAGCAGTCTCTAATACTCTTTCCTCTAATCTCTCACATTTGGCTTTCTGAAGTCACACCATATGAAAATTACGACCATCTTCAAGCCACACGCTTGAGGTCTGCAATGCCAAAGATGATGTTTCCTTGAGAGAATGTTGTCGTTAAACAAAAAGACCCTTTGGCTGCAAACGCAGCTGGAAAGCAACAGACCAGGACATGAGTTACCCACTCGAAAGACGTCTAGGTAAATCATTCTCGCTCACCCTCTCCCTCCCACAAAAATGAATTATTTTTATTGGAGACAGCATGGTCAGGCAATGTGTGGAACACTGTGCTCGAATAGCGACAGCCATAGCAAACCCAGGTTATTTTTCGTCTCCCATTGAGATGAAGCAGAGTGACCATTATGCTGCCCAGCACACTCACACCAACGCATTTCAGTGCTGCTCTACTGCGAGTGAAGCGCTTACACAGATCATCGGCGCCGTAACACTGACTCAGCGGGGTGGCCCGATGGCAGCACCCAGGCAGGGCAGCCCACAGGCAGAAAAGAAAGAGATACTGTTATCCACATAGAACGCTTCAGAAAAACCTTCTGACAATCTTACCTGAGATATACACTGGTTTCCTGCCCAGTTTATCTGACAAAGGGCCAAATGTGATATTTCCAATAAGCAATCCAGCAAAAAACAGGGATGATGCAAGGCTCACTTTGTAGGCTTCTTGTTCAATTAGGTACCACTGTCAAAAAAAGAATCTCCTTATTGTTAAAAGTATTAACACTAAATCGCAGACTTCCTCAAAAATAATAAAAATCTATCAAAATTCTTCTCTTGCCATTTCCCACTTCTGCTCTATATCCAATTAAAGTTTTGTTCAAAGTTTGATAGGTAAGCCAACAGTACTCATTTTTTTTCTTAACACTCTCTCACATTTCTTTCTCTCCCCCAAGAAATTTCATTATAATATATTGTAAGCTTTCAAGTTGAGAGGTCTAATTAGTTGCACCCCAATTCCCAAGCTTTGACAAGGCAACTTAAGTTATTAAAACAAGGGAAGTCTGAATTGTTAAGAACTTAGCCATTTCAGCACTGAAAAAGCTTAGCTATTTCAATGAACAGGTAATAAAAATTATTCATTAATGAGAATAAAGCACGTTCACTGTTGCAGTACACAGAGAGTTAACGCCGTGCAGCTACGCTTCCTGAGCCATGAGTAACCCCGGTGCCCTTCCTCCTCCTCGTACACACATTGAATTGTTGAAGAGAAGCAGGAAGGGATTATGGAAATATATCCTTCTTTTATAAAATCTCTAAGACCTACTTACTGACTACTCATTGATAGCTTAGTATCTTATCGTGCACATGCATTTGTAATCAAACAGAAGCTGGAAACAAATGACGGGTTTCTTTATAAAATGTACTGTCTACCTCATCCAAAAGCTAAACTGAGGCAGCATAATCAAAAATTGTCAGAAGAAAAGAACATTAACTGACAGCGGGTTAAAATCAGATAAAACTTATACTATTTCCTGAGGGGGCAAGGCATACAGGCAGCTCGTGCAGCCCCCCTGCTACAAACAGCGAGAACCAACGCTCGGAGGAACACACTGTTGAGATGACAAATGTTCCTAACTTCAGGAGGTCAGCAAAGAATGGTAACCAGAAAATCCTAAGTGATTTTCCAGGAAAAGAATTTAACTCATTTAGCACAAAGCTTTAGCCAAAGAAACATTTAAGAATTATTTGAGTATTTCAAATAATTCCCAGTGTATTTACTGGAAAATTTACTTCCAAAAAAGTGGATGAGTGTCACGCTGACTTTTTAAAGTGACATGTGCAGTGTATCCTTTGGAGAAAGGAAGAAGGATCCTAATCCCATTGGCTTTTTTTTTAAGAAGTACAAGGCTTGGGGGGGAAAAAAAAAAAGCAGCCTAATGGAAGAGGCCCATGATCAAAATGCAATACAGCGTACCAGGACCTCAGCCCTGAAGTATCTGCCTTGAATTATTACAGATCCCCAAAGTATATTAGGAATTTACTGAAACTTTTAGTTACAGCAATCTCAAGAAACTCAGGCTTTTATTCAATCTGAGCTGACATAGCAGCAGAGTACAGAGAAGACCGCTCCATCCACCCAGTAACCCACCAGTTACCTGTGCTCCACCCATCCAGCAGCCTGCACGACGGAGGTTGCGGGAGCAGGGCAAGATTTAATGCATTCATAGGACACCTTCTTTAGTGCAATGCACCCAGTGTTCCAGCACTTTGAGTTTTAGGGGACTTTTGGATACTCTAGGAAGGTAAAACCCCTGCACCACAGCATTTGCAGCTGGTTTCTGCTATATCCCGCTGGGTAGTAGATTCTACCCTATTATACTGGATAAAGATGTAGCCCCAAAACTTATGGTTCCTTAACTTGCTGAGGAGACTTCAACAATGAAATATTCTTGGGCATGAATCCTCAGGAAACTTCAAGTATAAAAACATCACAGCGTGTGCTCTCCAAGGCACAGAGCACTGCTGGCATAAGTCCTTCTCCGTGCTAGCACTCCACAGCGTACAAATTTCAAACTCCCAGTTCTCGTCTGCAGAATGTTTCAGGCTGATATAAGATACAAAATAGCTTTATGCTCCCGGATACGGTTGTAAAAATCAACTTCTCTAAGGTAAAGGACCATTTCTACACCAGATGCAAGACATTCCTGAACTCACCTTCCTAAGCATCATCGCTTGTTAAATAAAAGCAGGGGGCTGAGCTGATGCCAGACCAAGAAGCGATTCTAACAACTGTATTTTCCATGGACTAAGCCCGAGCTATTATTTACAAAATCTTAGTTATGCTAAAATTAATTACAACAATTAGCTCTTGAAGCAGAACTGAAGAGCTGCTCTGAAAAGTTTTGTTGAGCTCCAGAGGAGAACAGTGCCCCTGCCAAACCAGAACATTAGTTAAAATATTTACAGTTTAAGCTCCACCACAAAAATGAGGGAAATAAACTTTACAAAAGCAGCTTCCTCTCTCAGGATAGAGTAAGAGAGAAGATTGCTCCTGCAAACTGTTCCCTGTGCTGCCTAGCGTGTCACTGGAAGATGCTCATATTTTAACAAGTCTGACATGATAATCTGTGGAGAATATAACTTTTAAAATAATGCATCCATCTACTTTATTTGCACAAAAGGAACTTGTTAAGTAATTGTCAACATTAACCGTAGCTTGCCAACAGAAACTTTGTCAGTTCTGTTATCACCAAAACAGACATCCTCTCAGCTCTTTAAATCCGCACGGCAGTTTGATTTAGTTACTAGACTGCTAGCATACAGCAAAACCTTGGCCAGCATCTACAGATTCCGCAAAAAGACTGTTAACAATATAATTTAAGAAATCTACAGTAAAGTCACTGAAATGAATGGGAACATAAATTCGTTTTGATGAGTCTTGAGAATTACTACATGCTTTGGCAATGGGGACACTGACCTCCACATTTAAAACCACGGTATTAGTTAAAATCTGCTGATTTCTGATTATAAATTAAGCACTACCCCCTAACACGCATCCTGCTGAGAGTCTGAAACTGAGGGGTGATCTTGGAAAACAGGCTAATCAAAAAAACCTGTTTCTGACAGAGGATATGATCCAATATTGCATCATTCCTTCTTACGTCTAGTCACTCCATTTTTCCAAGAGAAACATTACACAGTCCCATTTGGGATAACGGGAAGGAAGCACAAATTTGGCACCGGCTACACCAAGTGCTAACCTGTCTTATACGAGTTTACTGACAACTGCTCCAAGAATTCAGTCAGCAGAACCCTGACAGTTCATGCTGCAGGCCAAGCCACTCACGCAGGCTTTTTTCTGGCACTGGCAGCGATGCTTAGGTCACTCGCACTTGCCTGAGCGATCATAGCCCAGGGACCAGCAAAAAGCAAACGCAGCCTTTTGCATGGAATTCACGAGGCATGAGGACGAAGGGTCAAGCTTCTGTCCCACTCAGCAAACTTCAATCTGTTCCATCTCCCGCTCTCACCATGCATTAAAATACCCAGACGTGTGGTGCGTGAGTTTCATTTTCATGCTAGTTTTAAGATGTATCTTCTGTGAGAAACTAATGCAACTTGTGGTAAAGCTTACACGTGCAGCAGATTGTGCAGACACGACAAACCAAACCTTTTCTTGCTAGAAAACAGGCGTTAGGAGGAGCACATCCTAAATTCCAGAGTTATAAGCAGCTGTAGTTAAATGAGCATTCTTCATTAGTAATGACTTTCTAAAGCATCTGAAGGCAAGGAAAACTGAAGACAAAATGAAAAAAGTTTAACCTAAACTAACAAATATTAGATTGACACTACGAAAGCTAAACTAATAATCATACACTTTCAGATTTTAAAATAACAATAAAATAAAAAGCCAGATGGGTCAGTTCCAATGATTTTTAACAGCATAAGCAAAACATTACACTAAGCCCTGCTCAGCTTTTACAAGCGCCACGTCCTGCACTAGTGGCATGAATCCCAAGAAGAGCAGAAAAGGTCAGGCGCGACGGAAGTACTTGCCTCGGTTACTATAGATGTGAAGTTGTCTGCAAAACGGATATGCTTGGCAAGCTCAGCTCTGCTCACTGGAATCCCTTCTTGGTCTATGTGATACTCGGGCACAGCTCCCACGAGCACAATAAGCATTGACTGACAAGCCACGTATACCTTAAAAGACACAAGCATTTACCCTCAACATTAAACTAAAAATTAACGATTTCCCTTTACCCAGCATCACAAACAAAATGCAACCAGTCTACTGTGTTTAAAACCCGAGGATGCAATCCCTGGGGCAGCTGGGAGCAATGGGTACCACCCCAGAGACACCGGTGCGCTCTCAGAGAAAGCTTTGTCTTGCCACCCTCCTTCCCGTTGCAAAGTGGTTCTCTGTTTGTTCTTGCTGGTTTGTAGCCAGGCACAGGAAAGGAAGATATTGAGAACTTCATCACAGTTTCATAGCTGAGATCAATCCCTTAGACAGAGCTTTTTATTATTATTATATAAAAAAAAAATTGCTTACTATACACAAATACAACCCTAGTGACCAGTCAAAGAAAAAGAAATCTAAGGTTACATTTTTAACAGCCTCTGCTAGTTCTTTCCATTGCAAAGACCGAAACCTTCATCTGATCATTAGCAAAACTAGAACGTGCAGGAGTAAAATGATTTTCATAAAGAAGCCCTTATAAGAACATTTATTCATCAATATGGGCTTCAAGATATTTTGAATGTCTTCTGGGTTTTGCATATGATTTATTTCTTATAGCTTAAAATAACATCATCCTTAAGCGTATCCATGTATTGGTGCTTTCAGCACGTTACCATTGATGGAAAAGTTTTGAATCTGGAATGGCTCCCTTCACTGGGCCACAAGTCTTTGGGTGGTGGATTTGGTTGGACCTCGTTTTACCGTGCCATTTTATCCTGTGCTTACCTTAAACGTTCTTGCAGAAACAAGTTATAAAGAGAAACCTGCAGGCAGCAGAGTCCCCCTCCCTCACACAGTGCTCTAATCCAAAATGCGGAACTGCACTAACCGGAGGAAGCCTGTTGTGAAGATACTAAGGGAGCGAAACAGAAAAATGTTTGCGTGCGGGGGTGTGGACACTATTTAAAGACAGCACCCTGCATACCACTTTTTACAAGAGATTTTTTTTTCTTAAAGAAAGAAAGCCAAACCACCCAGTTGCTGTGGTTAGCCTCCATTTCCTTCCCCTCAGCAGAAGCTTAAAAGGCACTCTTCAAAAAGTGGAAGAAGCGAGAAGCGCATCGAAATACGGCAAACAGATCACAAGCTTTGAGAAGCTGAGCATCTACGACAGCACCGAGGCGAGACAGGGGTTCGAAAAGCAACTTGCAAAAGGATCAAACCCCACCAAATCCTTTTCGAAACGCTCGTGGACCGAGCCGGGGGTGCGAGCGGCCGCTCCCGCAGCCATGCCGGGGAGGGGGCCCTGCCCCGGGCGCTGCGGGAGCCGCACCGGCACGGCCCGGGAAGGCGCTCACAGCACGGGGAGCTGGGGGGGGGGGGGGAGACAGGGCCCCGGCTCCCCCCCCACCGCCCTGAAGCCCGGGGCGGGCCGGCTCTGGCTGCGACACCGCTGCCTCCAAGCCCGCCCGAGGCGCCTGAGCCCCCGGCAGCGCCTCCCCCCACCCGCTGCCGGCACGGGGCAGCCCCCCGCCCCAGGCACAGCCCCCCCGGGGAGGGAAAGCGAAACCAAAGCAAAGCCAGAGGACAGGGAGGAGGGAGACCCCCGCCCAGCCCCGGCCCGGCGCGCCTCCCGCCGCACCTGCAGCAGCACCAGGAAGGCGGTGAGGCGCCGCTGCCCGCCCCCCCCGCCCGCCGGCCCCGCCGCCCCCCCCCGCCCTCACCTGCGGCCCCGCGGCGGGCTCGGGCCGGCACCGGGGGACGGGGGACACTCGGCCCTCCGGCAGCGGCTTCGCGGGGTCAGCTGCTCACTGGCTTCGTGCAACAGTTCACGGAAGATGAGGAACTCCTAGAGAGGGTCCAGAGGAGGGCAACGAGGATGATGAGGGGACTGGAGCATCTCCCCTGTGAGGAAAGGCTGCGGGAGCTGGGCTTGTTCAGCCTGGAGAAGAGAAGACTGAGAGGGGACCTCATCAACACGTACAAATATCTCAAGGGTGGATGTCACGAGGACGGAGCCAGACTCTGCTCAGTGGTGCCCAGCGCCAGGACAAGGGGCAATGGGCACAAACTGAAACATAAGAGGTTTCCGTTGAATATGAGGAAAAACTTCTTTACTCTGAGGGTGACGGAGCACTGGCACAGGCTGCCCAGGGGGGCTGTGGAGTCTCCTTCTCTGGAGATATTCAAAGCCTGCCTGGATGATGTCCTGTGCACCCTGCTCTGGGTGAACCTGCTTTAGCAGGGGGGTTGGACTGGATGATCTCCCGAGGTCCCTTCCAACCCTTGCCATTCTGGGATTTTGTGAAAAAAAGCAGTGCAGAGGAATCACAGTGGAGTGGAGAACAGCGGCTGGTGGTGGCAGGGAACAGCCTCGCCGCTGCAGCAGGAAGAAAAGGCCCCCCAGGCATGAGGTTGCTCAAGGTGTGATACCAAGGGCTATGGCCAAATCTGCTCTCGAGCAAAAAGGCACTTGGAGCTGAGCTGCCCGAGACACCCCAGAGAGCAGAAGGGCTCAGCAGTTGCTCCAGAGCTGTTTTAAAATGGAGCAAGCAGCTCTCCCCCTGCCATGACCTCGATTTTAAGAGAAGCAGCATTTTTCATCAGGATTTAATCTAGCCTAGGTAATTGCAGGCTGCTACCAAAGGTTAATTTTGCTCTGTAGCCTTCTCCCCAGGCTGCTGTCTCTGGCCAGATCTGGTAATTGAGCACCTACAGAACAGGTCAGTTCCGCTTGCTGATTCAATAAAACAAATTAAACCACCATAAATGCTCTGTTCACCCCGTGGCTTTCATCCAGTTTGCAGACTGCCACCTAAAAGCTCCACACTCTATGGACAACAGGAGAAACTCCAGTTCGGTTGGCAATTCTACTATTAAGAATAGAGACATTAACTGTTATTAATTAGAACTGGGGGAAAGGGGTTTGACAAAAGCATGGTGAGTGGCCGCCTTTGGTGTAATTCCTTTAAGACTGTAAGACACATGGTTATGCTTGCATTTTTCCTAGCGTTATGTTTGAAGATGCAGCTTTACTATTACACTAGCTTTATACAGGGGTTTTGTTTTGGGCTTTAAGTCTTTCTCCCCAGTTGGCCATATCAAGAAATTCTTTCCTTTGAGGCAGTAAGTTAGGATGACCTCACCTTAGTATTCTTTGTCCATGAGAACTAAAATTAGTGGAAAGACTGGATGGGACAGTGCGCAGAAAGCAGCAAGTGCCACACAACACAGCGGGTACGTTACCCGGGGACTGCTAAGTGAGGGTCAAAGTGCTGCTTACCTTGGAACTGTGACAGCGTGGATAAAAGGGACTTTCTAAATAATTTCTGAGCTTCCTCATCCATGCGGTCACCATACATTAGCAGACAGTAGTGAAATCCTAGATTTTATTTGAAGTCCTTATACTCTCTGCTCCAGCTGCTTTCATGATTCCTACCCTAATTCAAACAGAGCAATCTGTTGCTGAACCTTGGCAAAGGCAGGCAGACATAAATAAGACAGGCTCCCATTTTGTTCCTGAATAGGTCTACAGAAAGGATGAAAATAATTTTGGAAGTCTACTGGTTTTACAAGACCTATTAGATTCCCCCTCACATTCAATTGTCTGTTTTTCCATGTTAGTGTGGAAAATACACAATACTTAAGGTCTCAAAAAAAAAAAATGCCCCAAAAAACTGTCACCATTGCTGCATCTGCTTTGTCTTGAATATTTTGGCTTGGTACATACGTACCAGCGCTATTTTAGAATCACCAGATAATCATACCCTGAGCAGGTCTCACCAGCATCATGTTAAACAGCAGGAAGACAGCTTTTAGCCCACATTCATGAATGTTCCTGCTGCCTACTAAACCTGAGTTGAACAAATAAAGGGGGGGAAAAAAAAAAAATCAACATTGTTTTCCAACAGCCACAATTTCTTCATTAGGTGGGGGTTTTGTACGGTATGAACTGTTCTGACATTAGGAATTGAATCACTGCAAGGTCCCTTACAGCCAGTCCATGCTTCTGGGATGTATTTTCATAATGCTTAGGAGACAGTAGCAATAAATAGTCGGTTTTAAGTCTTTTCTCCTCAATTAACCATATCAAGAAATTCTTTCTTTCACGGCAGTAATTTAGGAAGCCTTGGAAAAAAAGGTCCAGAAAGACATGGTTACTGAGGTTTTTTGCTTGGGTTTTGCTAGGAGTGTTCATAGCTTACTTGAAATTATGTTTGGAAAAGAAAAGGTCCAAGTTTACCTATGCCTCTCCTTCTCTGGGTTACCAGAACAACTCTGACTAGGAGATAGAAAACAAAATCTGCTTGTTAGCACAAACAATAGCAAAGCTGCATCAAAAAATGAAAATAAATAGAAAATATAGAATCATAGTCATAGAATTGTTTAGGTTGGAAAAGACCTTTAAGATCAAGTCCAACCGTTAACCTAACCCTGCCATCCCACCACTAAACCATGTCCTAAGCACCTCGTCTGCCCATCTTTTAAATATCTCCAGAGATGGGGACTCAACCACTTCCCTGGGCAGCCCATTCCAGTGCCTGACAACCCTTTCCGTGAAGAAATTTTTACTGATGTCCAACCTAAACCTGCCCTGGCACAACTTCAGACCATTTCCCCTCATCCCATTGCCCATTACCAGGGAGAAGAGGCCGACCCCCACCTCACTACAGCCTCCTGTCAGGCAGTTGTAGAGGGTGATCAGGTCTCCCCTCAGCCTCCTCTTCTCCAGACTAAACAACCCCAGCTCCCTCAGCCGCTCCTTGTAACACTTGTGCTCCAGACCCCTCACCAGCTTTGTGGCTCTCCTCTGGACCTGTTCCAGCAAGGCAACATCTTTCTTGTAGTGAGGGGCCCGAAACTGAACACAGTATACTAGCATTAGAAGTAGTTTAATTTAAAAAAAAAAAAAAAAAAGTCCAATGGTTCCCCAGGAAGCCATACTCTTTTGGGAGACTAAGCATCTTCTTTTGAGCTTACTCTGAACTGAACATCTCATCAAAATAGGCAACACTACAGCATTTTCAAGTTGCCTTTAGCAAGGTAAATTTCAGTGAAGTCTAAATCAGCATCAGGCTCCCAGCAAAACCTCAATGACCATTTAGTCATACTTTGAACGGTTTTAGAAGTCTCTTCAAAATTCAGATAGGTTGTTTCAGTAGTAGAATCATTATAGTAAATAACAGAATATAGATAACATAGCGACTGGTTTGTTTATCATAAATCAGGTAATAAAATATCCACTGCGTCCTGCTCAAAGCAGCATTTATTAAAGATAGTATCAAGATAAGTCAATGCCAAGTGAAGCTTTCCCTCCTACAAATATGTAAACAAGTTGACAGCAAGTTATTATTACAATATAAAAATTAAAGCTTACATTGCATTTTTTTTAAAGCTACTAGCTTCAGTCTCAATGCAGACAGTCTCTGGTCTGTAACATTTTAAAATGTTCCTGAAAAATGTTAAAGTATTGCCTTTGCACATACACGTCTGTAGAAAAATACTTAAAAATACCAACTTCCCATTAGTAAAAGCAACACCAAAAATAAAATGCATCTTTTTGTAATGAACATGTTAAATGCATCTAGCATTTACCCGGCATTCTGTTTAACCAAATTATTTTCTGTTCATTTTAAAATGCATTATAGTTTGCACAAAATATCTTGAATAATATTCAGTTACTTTCACATAGCAAAGCAATTAGCATTAAATAGCTAAAATTGGCAATTACCTTGTAATCAAGAGTCTGGCCTAAGTTTATTTGCTACTGAGGCCATCAATTTAATCCTCATCTCAAACTATGTATTTTAACATGTACAGGAGGCTCTTGCTAAGAAACCCGAGTCAGTTCAGATATATTTTGGAAAGGCTCGAAACCTTTATATGATTTAACAAGAAATACATATTCTCTTTTAAAGTACCTTTAACTTCTATGCAAGTTTTTCCTTATATTAGCAGCCCTGTTGGTGGCAGTCAGTCAATTCTCAGGAAACACTGTTCATAAGATTCTATAATTTGATTTACATTCTAAACCCCAAAAGAATGTCAAGTTAAATTTTGATTTTTGTTTAACATTTTTAAAGAAGTTTACCAGCAAGAGCTAGACAAATCACTTCTGCAGTTAGAAAGGCAAAAAAGTTTGAAAATCCCTTGTACACAAAGTTTAAAAGATTGTGTAGTATTTCAAAACCAAGCTAAACTAAATTCAACAAGCAGAGAGAAATACATATCATTGGGATGAAAGCTAATCATGCCATTGTGTCCTGCCAAGCATTAGCTGATGACGAACAACAAGGAAAAAAAAAAATAATATAGTGAACCAGTTTCAGGATGAATTCAAAGAGCAAAATCGGGCTGTCAAGAAAAGAATCTTACAGTAGGATATTGGACTGAATAGAACAGCTAGGAAAACACTGGAAGTTTTATCACTTAGGAAGACATTGGAAGTTTTATCACTTAAGACAGTATCTGAGAGAACGCAAATACATTTATATGCAGACAGTAATGGCCGTGAATAATACTGCCAGCTTTCCTAGTTCCATGCATAGGTCAGAAAAAGGAGCATTTATTTAGCCTTTGTCACGACTTAATTAGCAAGTTAAGCCTGCCAGAATTTACAGCCTCAAGTAAATAATGACACAGAGAGCAACTTACTGACCATAAGTGCGGTAGAGCCTAAACTACTCAGATGATCGCTAGCCCTGGAAATGGGAAAAGAACACAACTCCCGAAACAGAATCTACCTGAACCTGTAACAGGAACTGTAATTCTGAAAGAAGGGCTTACCCGCTCCTTCATGCAGGATTCCGATTTGTAGGAAGATGATGATTTTAATGCCATGCTTGCAGATAAAACAGACATGATGAGTCAAAGGAAGATGTGGCAGCAAGCGCTCAAGGAGGACACTCAACTGGAGAATAAGAGTTAGAGATTCCACCCAAGGTCCGGGTTAGTCCAATTTTCAAAGAGGGGCAAGATGCA
Organism: Gorsachius magnificus; assembly: GCA_034008185.1. Taxonomy (NCBI): domain Eukaryota; kingdom Metazoa; phylum Chordata; class Aves; order Pelecaniformes; family Ardeidae; genus Gorsachius; species Gorsachius magnificus. Next base: position 34,469,088 of record CM067089.1, on the reverse strand, counting down.
AATACAGAAGCCTCAGTTTCCTCTAGTGCATTACATACTTTAACACACAGACAGCCTTTCCCTCTATTCAGGGAAAGAGATGAGAAGCACAAACATTCCTGGGCACACAAGTGATGAACTACACCCTGGCGAGGCTGCCTTTCTGATCACTGCCTTCCCCACAGACAACAGCTCCTTATAAAAGCTAGATCACAAACTGCTGTTTTGGTTAGAGGATGGGATTTTGCACTACGCTCATCTGGGAGAGAGCAGCCTTCCTGTCTTCCGGTACAAAACTGTATCTTTGAGTAAGGTAATAGAAGCTTTGGCCTTTTAATCACATATGGACTGTTGCAACTTCTTCCTAAAGCATTTAACTTCCTTGGAGATGCTAAAAGCACTGCGCCATCAGTACTGTATATTTGACCAAGGCTTCGCACTTGGCTTACAAATGCCTACAACAGCAAGTGAGTAACGCAATGCCAATACAGACCAGTTGCATTTTTATCCATACAATTCAAACCCTGGCCCAAAGTCTACAGAAGACTGCTTCAAATGCCAGTGTATATTAACAGCCCATTAAGTGCTTACCAGCAGTGAACCTGCTATAGCTGCAATACAAAGAAAAAGAAGCGCAGCAGGCCCAAGCCTTAAGAATAAGTTTAAAAGCGTTGCAGTCGACTTGCAGATGACTGTCATCCCTGGGGGAAAGTCTAAGGATTGGAGTCCGAGATCCAAGGATAAGAGGGATCACACGCCATTTTCTCTTAAGAAAAGTAACACCATCTGGCCCCATGCCAAGTAATAAAATACTATCTACAAAAAGTAGGTGTTTTCTCCCACAGTAGAAATAGTCACACAGAAAACTAAAATCAGCCTAATTCTCAGAATTGCAGAAAACAGAACCAAAGGGGACCTCAAAAAAACAAGTCATTTGACAAGTCCCTGCCTTGAATGACATTCCAAAATTGATCTCTGCAAAGTTACACCATAGAACTCTGGGTTATAAAATGGCTGACTAAAACAGCTAGACTTATAGAAAAAGCTATTTGTATGTAAATATTTTAGTAATAACTTGAGCAATAAAAGGAAGTACTACACAGCCAATTTTAGAATCCACATATGATATGAAATATACAAACATACATTTTCAAATATATATATATATATTTTCATTCTTAAAGCAATGCAGAGCAAAACCAAACCAGGGCCTGAAATCATACATGCCTTCATGTCAGCATGACTTCTAATACACAGCTGATGGGCTGATCAGATCCCTGAGGTCTATCACTGGTATTGCTACAAGTTTTACTTACCACAATTTTAACCAAAAACTGACTTAAACTATGTTACATCTCTCTAGATGAAGGAAGAAGAAAGACACAAACAAAATGACAACAAAAGAAAACAAAACCCCAACCCACACAGATAAAAAAATGCCACACAGCCTTGTAACACATAGAAAGGCACCTGATAATATTGTTAAGTATTAGTAGCAATTATCTACAGCATCCTAAGCGTACTTAAGCAATCAAAAATTGCTGGCATTCAAAAGATAATTCTAACCTACCTAAGAAGTCACTAAAATGACATGTGCAGCTGTAAATCAGTAAGTTTGCAAAACTATAGTTTTGCATAAAGTGCTAAATGTACCCCCAGTTTGCACCTATTAGTGTTATATAAGTTCGTTAAGCTTGGCAATTATGACGCAAGATGATGATCTTAAGGATGTACCATATCTACCACGTCTTTCCTTTTCGTTCCCCACCATCATCCACTATCCTTTAAACTGCACGTTTTTAAATTACACAAAGGTCTTTACAGGAATTGTAGGTCAGAAAAATATTTCAAGTATAATTATCTTTCCATGTAAACTTAGGGACACTATGGGTTTGATTTTCACAAGTTCCAAATACTTACAACTTCTGCTAATTCAACTGGAGTTGTAATTATTTCAGTCTGTTAAGTACCTCTGGAAAAAGACTTTCCTATTCCTCGTTTAACTCCTATTTAAGGAGTGCTGAAATTCCTACTATAGCTTGTCCAGATTGAAGTCTAAACAATAAGCAATTACAGAAAAGCGGAGTAATACTTTATCCAGCCATTTAGGTTCATAAAACCAAATCCTACCGTAGCTATTCATACATACTCATTTTATGAATCATACACAGATCTTTTAACACTTGACACTGAATTCAAGTTATAATACAGCAGTTTGTCTTGCAGGCATTGTGCAATACACTTAGAAGTATACAGCGGGTCTCTTCTTTACTCTGTATTTCAGTGATCCATACCGTATCTAAGGGGGGAAAAAAAAAAATTATAACTTCACAAAGAGTTGAGATCAGTTCAGGCAGAAATATTTTTACCTTTCCACTAACCCAACCTAGTAAGCATCTTTAAGTGTGCTTTTGACACTCCACAGGCTCAGCAAGAGAACCTACCTATGATTGACTGAGACCCAGTTTCAAGAGAATTGGGCAAGAAGGGTATGTCTCAACTGTTTTCCCAGAATTACCCAAAAGTTTTTATGAGATTCCATAGACATTTATTCTGAAATATCTTTAAACTTTGTGACATATGCAAATATAAAGCACTTTGAATCCTACATGGGATCTTCTTTTTTTGGGTTACAAGTCAAAGTAGACCACATATCTATAGAAACTGAAAAATTCTGCATCTTCTTTAATCCATTAAACAGCAGATGTTTAAGAACAACCAAGACACACAAATGCAGATGACAATACTGCTATCTACACCGCTTTCAAGGTGAGCAGTTCCTGGCATTTGGGCTTGGTGGTGCCAGAATTAGCATTACAAGCACAGAGTCTATTTCATCTCCACCTCCCTTTTTCCTCGCTTAGTTCATTTCATTCAGGTATCTTCCTTAAACACCCTGAAGCACAAAAGCTCCAGCTATTGTTGTCACGTACTACTTCTCCATTTAGCATTCTACAACCCAGTTATCATTGATAAACCTTCTAAGATTAAGGAAAAAAAAATTTCTGCATTATTAAAAATGCCAAGGTACCTTGTTAAAAAACTAACTCAATACTTGACTGAGATTATACTTGCCTCTTTACGGCCTTTAATAGTTTTCACAGATTTCATGCTTTGAGTTCTTCGAAGGCCTCTCTGAGCAACCATTTCATCCTCTGAATGTGTCCCCTCCATCTCTTCATCTGTTTTATCATCCCCAGGATTTTTTTCCAGTGGCGCTTTGTAACCTTTAAAAAAGTTTTATAAATATGTTTAATAAACTACCTGTAACTTTAGATTTTTAAGAAAGCCAGGAGTTTAATCTTTAGCACACATCCTTTATTCTTTTAAATGATATGGTCAGTCTGCCAGCTGTTTCAAAACAGCGAAACATCTAGTCTGCCAGGAGCTTGCTACTTATAATTCTGCCATTGGTAAGTAACAAGCCACTTCATTCCATAGTTACGTAATGCAGTGGTTCCTCAATTGTCAAAAATCAAACCATCAGTCTGCTACCATCTTCTGCCTTACACTGAACTGCAAAAACCTCAGTGGTCACCTGGAGAAGTAACTTATGGGTTTTGGCTACAATCCCCACAGGAGGGCACGTTTGACTAGATGATCTTTCAAGGTCCCTTCCAACCCAAACCATTCTGTGATTTTGTGATTCACAGGATCTTTCTTCATACTTGCATACCTATTGGATACCAAAGTTCCTTTCAGATCGATACAATGTCAAACTACACCTTGCCATTCTGCGATTCTGTGCTATTAAGAATTGTTTAAAACCTACAAAAACAGGACCAAGATTATTACCAAATATTCTCACTAGAGGGCGCAAACTGCTTTAACACATAACCTGAGGAGCTCCTTAGGGTCCAAGAGCCCTAAATCCCCATCACAGACTTAATCATGAAGCCCTGGAATGTAGTCCGGTTCTTCCCCCCCCCCCAAACTCTCCTTTTGTAAGGCCATTCCAGAACCTACAAGCTGTAAACACTCAGACACCTTTCAGACTCCAAACCCAACTTTAGTCATAAACAAAGTACATTTCATCTTAAGCCAATATTTTATTTAGGCTTAATTATTTTATTTTCCTTCGGTCATTCTTTTTTTCCTGAAATCAGAATCACGCCTACCCCACAGCTACTTAAGGCAGGCTGGCCTCTTCTGCCATTCTAAAGGCAACATGTCTCTGCCTCCAAGACAGTTTCAATTCATCTTTTTCAGTATGGAAGATCTGAATCGCATCTGTTACTCATAGTTTCTGACTAGAGATGTTTGCAGTGGCACCAATACTTCCTTATCTCTATTTGTAACACCTCTTCTGATGCATCAAAATCACATTTGCCTTTTTCACAGCAACCATACTGGCAGCTCAGTCATCCTATGATCAATGTCCTTCTACAACTCGGTCTTTTCAACTGATTTGCACAGGAACTCCCAGCTCAGCAGAATGCTATTTTTTGTGATTTAAGTGCAACAAAATATTGCTATATAGTGTTCCTAACTCCAACCATGGTTTGTTCTTTTTTTAAAATCTCTAATGCTGAAGAAACTTCTAAATAGAACAGAAGAGGTGCACACTAGATTTGGGTCTGGGAATAGAAATAATTTAAGTTAAACTAGCTCTAAGAAAGCGAGTTTTGACATGCGAGACTGAATCTCACAATTTGTAGTTATTTATACCGTATAGACTGTACCCAAGTAATTTTTTTTTTTAATGGGATTTTGAGCATTTTCAAGCTATTTCAGATAGATAACTAATGCCCTCTTACTGAGGAAGAGCCCCTGCACCACAGCGGCGGTGACATCATTCCTAATGCAAGTCCTGATGAATTCATAAGCTTTCTCTCTGGCCAGTACCCCCTTGTCTTTATGCTGACCTGCACAGGATACCTTCTGGGCTCAATTAGCAATTGAGCTGAGGGCCATTCAGGTGGCCATTTACTCCTCAGAAACACCATGAGCTACCATGCAATTCCTGGAATTCCTTGTGCTCCACAAGCTCCACCCCTCCTGAAACGGAGGGATGAGAAGAAGTGACAGACTTCAGTGAAAAGAAAAGAAATGGACCAGAGCTATTTCTTTTGTGTGAAATATCAACCACTTTACATTGTAGTAGCCTAAGCATTTAAAAAGGTGAAATTGACAGCCTTCCACCAAAACCTTCCTTCAAGCACCATGGGCTCAAGAGCAACGTTATTATAATAATAATAATTATTATATATAATACAATAATAGAATAGGAAGACTAACAATAAAATCTCTGCAAAAACATATATTGGTCACTACACACCATCTTTTGAGTGTTGACGTGCATCGGTCCATTGTGACAACTTAATGCCTTCATTATTCTTACCACAACAAGCAATTTTACATTTTGAACTATTGTTACAGATCTACTGAATTCATTTCCATTAATGTTCTCTTCCTATTTATTGAGTTTCCATAAATTTTCATATTTAACTTTCTGTACATTGTCACAGAAACACCACTTAATTAACTTTTTTTTTTTTACTTCCAATTAAGCTTTACTTTGGCAAGGAATTCTCATTGCTAATTGGCAAAGATAGGAGTAGTGAGTACAGTATGACTACACTGTTAGTGGCTGAGAAAAGTAAGTAATTCAGGGAGCATTTCTCAACTGTCGTCATATATCTTGCTCAAGTCAACTCTGTTCAAGTGCACTGGAATTCTCTGAGGCCTTTTCCATTTCTAAATGGGGTAAAAGTATTTCTGCTTTCCCGCTTTTGTCTTCAGTGACTTGTTCTTTTAGCTAGAAAAAACAGATTGATACTTACCTGAAGGTTCATTTGCTCTGGTTTTCTTTTTTGCTTCTGGTAATGTCTGATAGGGTCTCTGTCCTACTGGCTCATCTCCTTGTATAGTAGTCAAATCATGCATACTGAAACTTCTCAGTTTCTCGGTTATTGCACCTTGACTCTGAAATACAACAACAGTATCTTTGAAAACAAAGCAGAGGTTTAACTTGGCTGTTCAAGTTGGGTTAAGATGTTTAAGCCCATGCTTCCCTATTGCACTACAAAATTCATTGAACATAAGCATGCGGTAAGTTTATATTTGCTTTAAATACTGCTTTTACCCAAGCTTAACTGTATATTGCTCCTAGACAAAAAAGAAACTGCTACCTTATCTGTAACATTACAAATGTCTCATTTCACTTCTTTAATCTCAGTAAATAAAGGCTTTTTGGATGAGGGGAAGTGTTTAAAGAAAAAAAAAAACCCATCAGAAATGCTCCATTCACTTCAAGCATGGTATCTCTCTAGCAGTGCTAGGTAGTGTGACAGTGGGTTAAACACTTCCGCTTTAAAAAGTGTGGTTGAAGATAAACAAACATTTCTGCTATTTTATATTTTACCCTCTACAAATTTGAATATGCATAAGAAAGGAAAAAAGTGTTAAAAATACACTCTGTAACATGAACTCAAGTAACCGAGAACTGGCAGCACTACAAAAGCTCCAGTTGACAGAAACTTGAAACCACAAACCAAAGAGGTCCTGCCTGGACTACAGGCGAGTAGGTTCTCTTACTAATGGAGCTTTACTGACATAATACCAACCCAAAACCTAATGCTACATACAACGATAGCTGATCACATTTGAATATTAGTATTCCTTCTCTGATTGTCTTTACATCTTTTGTACATGGGGACATACAGAAAGTTGCCATTTGGAAAGAAGGGTCATCAAGCAGCTCTTTCATCTTATACCAGATGATGTTATTATTAAAGCACTGAAGCTTAATTTATTGTATAAACAACTAAAAGAACAAGCACATTACTCAATGTCATGTTAAAATAACATTTAATTCTTCCCTCTCTCGCATATGAGGCAAAACCCGACCGTTTCAGAGGAAGGTTGACAAAAGCCTGTGCACGAATCCCACTTCCATCGAGCAAGGATTCAAGATTTTGTTTCACTCTTACAAATGAAACATTTAAGTAAAATTCCTCATTTGAGCATTATGTTAGCTAGCAGTAGCAGAAACCGGGGTACAATTCCACACACCTTTCTCTGCAACAGCACCTGTGTAAGGCAGTTCTTGCACCACTGGCCACAGCCATTTGTCCCCACTCTCATGGCAACAACTGTTTGCAGATGGTAGACCAGCACACTAAATCATTCCATGTTAAAAATAACCATGAAAAGTGAAGAGACAGCAAAGTCATACTCCTTAAGCTTGTATGGCCACCAAGGGGGGTGGGGGGCGGGGGGGGAGGCAGTGGCTGAAACCTAACATTCATTTTCTAATTACTAGCCATTAGTACAGCATGTAAAGCTAAGACAGACACAGGCAAGAAGAATCTATTTTAATTCTTACATCACCATTCACACATTGCCACTAAACAATAGTGAAGGGGTTTCCTTGAGAGAAGTAGAAGCCTTGACTTTTCTAGTTCGTCCCACATACATGTAGGATGACTGACAGCTCTCAAGAACACAACTATAGCTTGCCTTTGAGAAAAAATGCCCTACTAACACTGAACAGTGTCTATACACTATTGTAGAAATTCTGAAATTAACTTTATTCCCTGAAATGCCTTATTTAAGGCAGGTCTGTCCTGCCTTAAGGCAAGAATCCTGCCCTTCCACTACTCCAGTTCTTGCTTTGAAAAGCATTTGCACAGTAAACTAAATCAGGAACCAGCCATACCTGAGAATTGACAGTCAGCTGCCAGGACACTAGAGAAGAGAACCTGAGAGACAGGATTGCTCCTTTTGACAAGTAACAGCATACAGTATGTGCTCTAACACACAAGACTGTTGATCAGTCTGCATCCACTGCTTGAAGAGATGCAACTGGACTCAGGTCTCAATCACTGAACACTGATGAATGCATAAAGTGGACCCAGTTGGTTTTCAGCATAATCCATATAAATTCAGCAAAACTCCACTTGCTAAGTGTGGACAGAATCTACTGTAAAATAGTGACAGAAGTTGGATTTGGCCAGAAACAAAAGTATAGAAAGACACACTTCTGTTAACAGTTCCACAGCAAGTTCATTCATCATGTGATATACTACAAAAAGACATTTGGAAGTTGTACAAGATAACATAGTCAAGATTGTAATAACTAACATGCTAAGAAGAATTCACATTACAAGCTTGTATTTCCTATTCCACTGTAGATATAGAGGACTAGATCCAAGCTGGGAACATTCGGTCTTATTTTTCAGTGCAGCTTTTTGATACAGAATTTTGTTTTTCAAAGGGGAAAAAAGTCAAACTATGTGCCATAAAATAACATTGTGCCCTTAACCAAACTGCATGCTCAATGAGGCTAGAGCTCCTGTGGAGTACTGCCTCATTCAGCAAGGACAGAACAGATTTCATACAATGGGCCCTTCATTCCAGAAGTACAAGATGGAAAGTTTCACTCAAGTTACACACAGCAAATATTAAGAAGTTTGAAAGGATACATATACAAATAAGAGATGCAGCACACATGCCTGAGAGTCACAGTAGGAATGGGGGCTGCACAACCACTGCCGTATGGCACAGTCACGGTCACACATTGTACTGATCCTATGCAGGTAATCCCTACGGTCCCCCCCAGTCTCCATCCCACCTCTAGGAAGATCTACCAGCCTAGCCAAGTCAAGATTGATTTCTACTTCACACCACTGCATAGACTAATAAGAGGACAAATTCCAAGGTGTTTTGTGTACATGTGGGGTTTATAATTAAAAAAAAAAAAAAAATCACTGTGCTCATACAGCGCTTAAGATGTAAGAATATTCTTCCACCCCCATGCCCAAAAGCAGCAGATAATTGCTTTCTGCTAAAACAAAACATTCTGTGAGGGTCTGGATTACTGTCAGCTCAGAATGAAAGTCTGGCTGAACAATATTAAATACCCTCTACTTCAGGAAATGTGAGAGTAACGTTCACATGTAGAATATTAATGCACGAAGAGCTTTGATATCTTGTTGAAAGTTCAGAGAGTTACTGGCCACAGCTTGAAAGCAAGATGTTTGCCCACAAAACCGAAGGCAGAGCAATGCAATTGCAGGTGGAGCTGAAGGGGGATCTCCTGCTTCCACACTCATGGCGTGGGTGCAGCAGCAGCCACCACCTCTCCACAGCCATACAGCTGTTCACGAGAAGATGGCAGAGCATTTGCCACACCTGCACTGGTGTCCCATTATTTCAACAGTTCCTATCAGTAAAGAAGAAATACAGTGGGTTGCATCCAGCCCAGAGGCTGTCAACTAAACTATACCACAAAAGATTGACACACACATATTTACAATTACAATGCAGGCAAAAAAGCAGAGAACAACTTCAGTGCTCAAATTTCTATGTAAATGAATGTTGAAGAGAGATGAACTGTAAAATTTGTGTTGTCTTAAACAAAATGCAAGTCTTAAAAGAATGAGTCTGCTTATTTATTCAACAGTGCTTCCCAAAACATATTAAACGTTTTTCAGAGACCACATTCCTTACCAGTGACCAACCTGAAGCACTAATTTAAGTTGTAATGGGTTTCTAAATCTAGTTTTTGATTAATATAGCCTACTTAAGGGACTCCTTTTGAGACTACTCAGACTCTAGTAAGCTATTACTATGCAGTCTCATCAGCTGACCCTCATATATGAAATGCCCTTCTCTACTTTATTATTGAGCATGTATTTTTGTGAAGTTGCTATAAACAGGCACCACACAGTATATCTGCCTCAGGGACTCGGGTTTTTTTTGTTGTTGTTTAAATTGGACCTGCACCCCCTCAGCAGTCGGGATCACTGAACAAAGCTGCTTTCCTTCATTGGACAAGTTCTCAATGGACTGCATGTCCACAGAGCTGCTTGGAGCGTTGTGGCTGCAGAGCTGCAGAGTGCAGCACCCACATTCCCAGCTGTTCTCTCCCTGATCCGATCCGGGCTGACGGGGGGGAATGACTTCTGTTCCCTCTCAACCTGGAGAGGGACTGCTGTCCTGTGAATGACCCCTGCAGTGTGCCAGGCAGTCCCAGCAGGGAGGAGGGATGAAAGCAGTATCGCTGGTGAGCCGAGCTGCTCATAGTGATACTGGCTGTACGCCACAGCCGGCTGCAAGATACCTCCTTCCTCTGCCATGCCCTGAGTGGGATGAAGGGGAAGTGGGAGCAAGGGCATTAGAATAATATTCAGTCAGCAAAGAGGCAGCAGATTCAGGATGATTAAAAGACATGTAGATACACAGCCCTCAAAATGGTTTTTTGGGGGGTTTTCTTTGTTTTTTTGGTTTTTTGTTTGGTTTTTTTTTTTTTACCAACTAATACTTAAATGAACAATACTTGTGTGACCTCGTAAAGAAGGACTCTGCACTTCACAGCTTAATTAGCAGCTGTCCTGCACATGGTGATATATAGAAACCACTTTTCACTAGTAGCTTAAGAAGTCAGAATTTGTGTGTTGGCAAAAATTGGAACATACAGGTAACTGGTGTCTCAGAAGATCTGGTAAGCACATGCATCAAAGATATAAGAAAGATCACAAGATATAATTGGTGGAACATAATGTTGTAGACATAATTTCCACAAATTCATATACTAACGAGCTGAAAGATCTCCAACAACTTTCCTATTGTTAAAGGCATCTTGACGCTGAAGAAAGTTTTTATTAGTCACCTATAAAAGTTGGCCTAGACAATATTTTATCTCCAAGTCTCCTGAAATCAGGATTTTACAATGACTTGTTTTCTTAAATTAACGTGACAATAACACAATTTATTTTTCTAATGTATGCTATTTAGCAAGTTTTGAAACACTAAATTTTACATGAACAGTGGCTAACTAGTACCAGCTAAAAATATCAGTACGGGAGGGTAAGCTATAAGCCATGACTCCTGCCAATTACATTTTAACTTAACTACAGCAGAGCAGGTTTAAATCTATGTCAAATTTCAGTAGACTGACCTGGCCGGCTGGCTGCTCCAGCCTCTCCTATACAGCCAAGTAGCCTTTTAATACTAATCCCATATTCCTTTGACAGCCCTTGGAGAAAACCGCTCTTTCCCACACTTGATCTTGAACATACTCCAGAGAGTTTCCAAGCCACTTTACCACCTTCCTAAAGTCAGCATAAGCAGACATTGTAGCGTCTTTTGCTTGACCGCTTTAGTGAACAGCGGCTTTCTTTGGACCTCCTCTTGTGCTTAAGCTCCCACATTCTGTACTCCTAATTTGAGATCCAGTATGTCAGAACAAGCATGCCTGCTCCTTAAAAAAAAAAAAGTGATGAAAGTGTGTCTCCTTCCCATCAAAACTGGTCCCACTAATAGGATTCCATTCCTGAAATCCTATAGCATGCTCCACCAGCTCATGCTGAAGGGATAATCTTTTCACCTGCTGGAGGCAGCAGTCAACTCTTGAAAAACAGGGAAAAAAAAATTAAGAACACATGCACTGTCTCCATTTGCTTGCATGAAGCAGTCACGCTCAGCTTTTTGGAATGACAAACTGAAGAGAGGTTTAACATGCCAAAACAAAGATTTTCAGAGTCTCTTCTTTCATACTGTTTAAAAATCATGTCTATTTTAGGTCTTTGGTATTGCGGTGGTTGTTTTGCCCAAGCATCTCATCTGCACTGAACTAATTCTGTACAAATATTCATGAGCATGTTTAACAAGTTTTAACAAATAGAGCAGGCATCTTGCCAGTCACAGCTGAATAGCAATGAAATCTAAACACAGACATTTAGGAAAATGGTATTCGTTTTTTCAGAGGAAAGTGGGAGGAGATATTTGCATTATTTATTTTACAGCATTTCTGTAACAGCATAAGGATTAACAAGGAAGTAACCAACCTTAGCCAGACATAAGGAAAACACACAGAGCATAAGTATCATTACAGGTGCACATTGTAATAAATTATGATTTGCTGTTTGGCAAAGAATTTGCACTTCAGCATTTAGCATCGTTCTTCAACTTTTTCCCAGTAGAGTACTTTGAGGTTTTGTTTGTTGGGTTTGTTTGCTGTTTGTTTGGTTTGTTTTTTTTTTTAAATAACCTATTTTCACTCTGGATACTTACATTCCTTTAGAGGTGTACTCCATTCTAAATTATTTCATGCCTCAAGGCAATACTAAGAATTTGAATAACAAAAAAGAACCAGTGATCAAATTGAATCACATTCCTAGTGTTTTCGGCTCGTTATGTCCATATTTTAAAATAAAAATATTTTTTACACCACCACCCACATATATCTTTAAAAAGAGAAAAAAAATAACAAACAAGAGATGTGTGACTATTTTTCCAAACCTTTTTGAGATAGCATTTGAAAATGCAGTTTTAGAACTCTTTGATTTATAAAGCAAGAACTTCACATACAAGCACAGAAATTTAAGTTAAATGCTAGCTGTACGTACTTAATTTTAATAGCCAGGGAGCTCTACATTGCTTTCTGTTATCTACTAACAGTACTCCAGTTTTCAGTCCTATTACTGTGAACACAACAGTTTAACTTATTCCCAGGAATAAATTAATTCTGATTGCATTAAAACTATCATTTAACTAGGACAGACATGTCTCTCCACGCTTTTTTTGTGTTTTCATTTAAATGACTATTAGGTAGAACACACATTGCCTAAAGTTATATTCCTTTTGGTGGGCCACAAGTTGCTTAGAATCTTACTTGTAAGCTTGTATTTTGTTTTCCTAGACCTAGAACACTCTGAAATTCAACTGAACGTCGTAAGATTTTTAGGAACATAAATTGGGAGCACCTACAGGTTACTTCATGATTTAATGGAAATTACATGACAAAGCAAAGAGTATGCTAAACAGCGATATGCAAACTTATGCTTAGTATATTAAATTAATAATTCAATCAGCAAGTTGCAAACAAGTTAATTGTGTCAAGATAACTTTTATCTGTGGTAGTAATCTTTCATGCCTTACTTTATATGTGGAGTTACCTCAGGTTGATTGGAGGAAAACAGCAGAAAAGCCAGAAATCCTTTAAATAGTTTGTTTACCAATAAGAAAGCACAACAGAGACAGAAAAGAAACAATGGTCATCTTTACCAAAAGCCTGCTTAGAAAACTGCATGGTGTCTTTTGAATTACAGTAAACTGAGCCCATCATCCAAGAAATAACTATAAATCATCTTGAACAAACAAATATACTGTGAGAAGGAATAGAATGCTGAAACCCTTAAACTGTGTTCCAGGTTTTCAATACATTTGTAGAATTAATTTTTATTTAGGAATGGCAAATCCTCAGTACAATTACACTGTTCTATAACTCTATCAAGGACAAAAGCAATTAATGCAAGCAGAAAGTTACCTTTACAGCTGCTGTCACTGCAGCAGTTGCTGCCAAATTCAACCCTTGCCTTCCAAAATTCACCATGGTCTCATAGCCTCTTTCTTTGGCCTGTACGATGTACTCATCAATCTCCTAAAAGCAAAACATACTTACATTTTAGAGGGCTGTGCATAAGTGACTCACATTACTCCACAGTATTATTTTTCCACCAATAAAAGACAGAGGAAATATTTAAGAAAGTATTTAATGGGACAATTAGTCTTGCCTTTGTATGCTATTATTTCATTCACTTATACTCTCTCATTTAAAAAAGGATTGTATCTGGTCAAACAAGAAGATAAACACTTCTGTCCAGCTCAGAAACATTTCAGCTACATAACAAGTTTCTTACAGAGAGTAAGCTTAGCTTGTCAGACAAAAGCTGTTCAAGAAATAACATGCTTAAGATGAAATCAGAGAGCTCCTTAGAAAGGTAGAGTCAAGCTCACAAAGAACTTCTCAAGCCCCAGAGCTTTGACATAGTTAAGTACCAAGGACAATAGTCATGACATTTATCCCCAGCTGTGGTAAATGCCTGGAGTTGGAGATAAAGGCTTCAAGGTAGTTCACAACAGCTAGCAGACCACAGGAAAAAGTACCTTTAGCTTATGAAGTTGCAATCTGCTTATAGTTCAACCTTCAGAAGGTCAAGATGACCTTACTTGTTCGTATCAGTGGCAATCATGTCAGCTACCTGTTTTGCCTAATAAAGGCCAAGCCCAGCACTGACCTTTATGAATGCTATTTTCTGTACCCTAAGATTTTTCAGTGGTAGTCTTCACACCTTTGCTATTTGCTCTTTCCACACATCCAAACAGAATACTGAAAAAAAGCCAAGCAGATCTGTGGCCCTGTCATACTTTAGCTAAAGCTAAATATCCTTTAGCTATGTTCTGTTTGGGTATTTTCTGTTGCAGACTGGTCTTCCCTTAAATCGCAGCAGGAAGTCTCCCCTATTATCCTTTCAGTTTGTACACCAGAAAAGTCATCGATGTCATTTGTCCTGAGAAGTTTTTTTACTAAGTTATTCTAGAAAAAAAGGTAACATGAAGAGTTGTTGCTAAAACTACATTCATGCTTCTGCACAGAGAGTACTGCACGTGTCCTTCCAGTAGAAAGTCAAACTGCATCACTTTCACTCAACTGGGCTCCCCAAAGTGCACCCAGTAGACTGGAGAACACCAACACCAGGCTCTCTCATGTCAATAGAAAGCAGCACATTGTCTGCTCATGCAAGTTAAAGAGAAGCATATATATGGACAGTCATATGCACTTGTCTCTTCTAGTCCAAGTTTATGCTGCCTGGCAAACCAGTAACACACTGATCTGCTTTTCTCACGTCTCTAGCAACAGTATCTTAGCACATGGTATTTCCATATTGGGCATTAAAAATACAAGAAGTTATTTCTTACTCTTTCTTTAGAAGAAAGAAGCGGGTGAAGGAATTTTCTGTAGATTAAACTTGCCCCTCTAGTATACGGGGAAAGGAGCCAAATAACAAAAGCTATCTTCAGTTCGTAGTACAGTGGAAACCTACAGAAAAGTTAAAGATTGCATGAAATCAACAACTGCAGTGGGAAAATGCACAGAAATTAATCACCATGAAGAGATATCTTCAAAAAACACAATTACATATTAGCATATAGGATTCTTCACATACAAGAAGTTGTATTAGACAAAAATTAAAGAAGTTAGACCTATGGATTTAATTTTTTACTTGATCGTACTGTCATTTAAGAAATGGAAACAGTTAATATACTTGCTTCGCATTATACATTCCTGCATAGAGATATCACAGAATGGCAAGGGGAAGGGACCTTGGAAGATCATCTAGTCCAACCCCCCTGCTAAAGCAGGTTCACCCAGAGCAGGTTGCAAAGGACATCATCCAGGCAGGCTTTGAATATCTCCAGAGAAGGAGACTCCACAATCCCCCTGGGCAGCCTGTGCCAGTGCTCCGTCACCCTGAGAGTAAAGAAGTTCATTTGCATATTCAACTGAAACCTCTTATGTTTCAGTTTGTGCCGATTGCCCCTTGTTCTGTCGCTGGGCACCACCGAGAAGAGTCTGGCTCTGTCTTCGTGACATCTAACCTTGAGATATTTGTACATGTTGATGAGATCCCTTCTCAGTCTTCTCTTGTTCAGGCTGAACAAGCCCAGCTCTCTCAGCCTTTCCTCACAGGGGAGATGCTCCAGTCCCCTCATCATCTTTGTTGCTCTCCTCTGGACTTTCTCTAGGAGTTCCTCATCTTTCTTGAACTGGGGAGCCCAGAGCTGGACACAGCACTCCAGGTGGGGTCTCACCAAGGCAGAGTAGAGGGGGGAGGATAACCTCCCTCACCCTGCTGGCCACACTCCTCTTAATGCACCCCAGGATACCATTGGCCTTCTTGGCAACAAGGGCACCCTGCTGGCTCATGGTCAGCTTGTCATCCACCAGGACTCTCAGGTCCCTCTCGGCAAAGCAGTCCATCCTTTCAGGAGGTCCATTTGCCTATTCAGCTTCTACAGCAAAGGTGGAAGTTTTATAGTCCCTACTTTAAGTGACAGGGTACAGCAAGCTACATATACTCTGAGATATTTTTCTGAAAAAAAGAGCTATCAACAAGCACAAAAATTAAATCATTACTAATTGAAGAACATCAAACAAATACAGTTTCATACAGACTTCATAAAAAGCAGGCTCTTACCAAGAGACTGTTAGGTCAGTTATTGTTTCAGTAAACGTATAAAGAGCAAACACAATCCAATACATCATCCAGCGAACCTGAAAATTAAAACACCATCTTCAGTAAGAAACTTAATTTCACCTTTCACAGAATACACTATACAGTCAGTTCAGAGCTGTCGAAGCAAGATGTTTAACAGCATCTCAGTCTGCATCAACCAGGTTTCAAGTGAGATTAGAGGAAGGTCCAAAGGGTTTTCTGTTCATAAGTAGAACTGGTGGCAGCTGCAACAAGCTAAGTGAAATGGCCGGGTCATCAGGGTCACAACCTCGCCTAGGCTGGCTCGACAGATTTGATTCTGCCTCTAGAAAGCTTTAGTGATTGGAAAAAAAAACACTGCAAAGAGTCAGTAGATTATCACAAGTATGAAATGCAGTTTCTCTACAGCACTAAAAAAATATTCCCATCTCTTCCACACTCATCCACATGTTTATACCACAAACACAAATGTCAACACTAGTAAGTCAGGTAGCCCTTGCTTTCATTTCACAATGTACGTTATTCAGCTACACTTTGCAGTTAAGTTCTACATGTGTGCTTACCATTACAGTATTAACACTGGGGCAAGGCAGGAAAAAAAGCCTAAGTTTTCATGGAAATTTAATTCTATTCAGATAGCAAGAACTACAAAATTCTTGTTAATAAAAGAGCTCGCATTAAGTATCTTAATGTTTCAGGCATTTTTATACCTATATATTTTTTTTAAATCAGACAATGCTCTTAAAACACAAGTTTTAGTTCTGTCTTCTAGTAAACTACATCTCTCATTTATCTCGAACATTTGTTCAGATTTGGTTGTCTAAACTGATTACATCTTTCAGAATAAATACTATAGAAGTAGTTCCATGCATTTGTCTTCTCTAAAATACATTGCATTTGGCCACTGATATTTCCAAAATAGGTCAGTGCAAACCACCACTGTTATTCATACTAACTGAACACCCACATGTTCTTTAAATTCCAACACTGTCTATGCTAGAAGAAAACCAAAACAGTTTAAAAAAAGAAAGAAAAAGAAGACAAGCATCACCTGCAACCAGATGCAGTAACCTCATTTCATTTACGATACACAGTCTACTAACTCTTCTGGTACAGCCACAAAGCATTAAACACCGCATTTATTAGACACTAGTTTAAGTCATGGATTCACAGCACCCTCTTTCAAAAGGAGGAATATATATACCTTCCTACAGAGGACCTGGCTCAGACTGAATCACTTTTAAAGCAATCTTTTTTTGAAGTGGACTTTAAGTACTCAAAACCTAATGCTCCACTGCTGCCTATTTCATAGCTGTGCATTATGCTTTAAAACCACTTCCTTTGTCACAACTTGAGACCCATTTATCTTAAATGCTTTTCTGCATTTCAATTTGAAAAGAAACTCAGTCATGTGATGACATTCTTCACTTCAGTCTCTCAGAGGATTTAGATATTTCAGGCTTGAATAAGCTAAGACAAACGTACGCAACAGCTGAAGTCATCTCTGACAGGCCATGTGACATTTGGACTGGTGACCCTTCCATGAACCAGTCTCAACACCTGAATAAAAATAAAAGTAACATCCACCCCATCAACCTAAGCATGATGCAATGCAATTTTTAAGATGCCATGCACAACTGAACTTTTTTCCAATATATTTTACCCAGGCTATTCATTCTTTAATCAACATCTATTTATCCAATTAGGAACAGCAGTAGAAGTGGAGTTTCTCTTGGGCTGATAGGAACAGTATGAAATGCCCTGCAGAAGGGCACGTAAGATCTGCCAGGAGTCCTGCTGAGGTCTGGGCAAAGATTCCCAAGAACACAAGTCAAATTATATTCTAGTACAACTAATGCATTAGGTACCAAAAGTATCCTTGACAAATCAACCCGAGTGACTCTCAGTGGTTTTCATAACAGAAAAAAAAAGGAAAAACAGCAAGTCATATTTAACACTGCCCAAAAGACCATCATCTACTTAAGTCTCAAAGATGAAGTTACAGAAGCTTTGATTGAGTTTTGCTTTTTACGTTAAAAGGGCAATTACAGATTTGTTTTGTTGAGCTCTTTTTATGCCATCCAAGTGTTAAGCTCATCTTTGTTGGCTTTGGCAGAAGCACATCCTTTAAAGTCAGGATTTGAGAAGACTGGTCATTCAGACTTCTAAACTCTGTTTCAGATGCTTATTACAAGCACTTTGGTGTAACAGTGAAGAAACTCAAATATCTTAGTCAACTCCATTAAACTTGGGTAATTACAACAAAAAAATAAATCTCCTCAAAGGCTCAGATCCTAATTTCTACAACTGAAGTCCATGCACAAATACTAATTTCTACAACTGAAGCCCATAAATCTTTTAAATCACCAAAGCCAACAGCAACACACTTTTTTTTCCCCCCCCCAAAAATAATCTTTGAACAATTTGCTACATCATAACCTACACAGCAAGTCAAGATGCCTGTACTTTTTGGGTTTTTGTTTTTTACTGGTGGAAGCAGTGGCTAAGTCAAAATTTCACTGTTATAAAGCTTCTGCAACCCAGCAAACCCAGATGGCTCCTGAGCCACACATAACCCTGGAAAGGAAGTTGTGCTTGGCCCATAACATGACTGACAGCAGAGCTGTGCCATTTGAAAGGCTGCAGTTAAACCTAAACCCTCTCTGTGAAAGAGAATGACCCAGCTGGGAAGATGAAAGCCATGGATCATCCCTAAGATCTATCTGGACACTCAACCCAACCAACAATGGAGCGGTAGTTCACCAATGAATCAATGTCATTCCCTGCCCATGAAAAAGTCACTGTGATGGGTGTCATTCATCTCAGCCCCATGGACATTTTGTATGCAACTGCAAATTCAGGGACCAGTCAAAGACCACAGGTGACTGAAAAGCAGTGTTTTCAGACTAAATGAAACCACACAGTTGGAAAAACATGGTTCAAGGGCCTACTAGAAGTGTTCTGTGACAGGCATCTCTAAAAAAGATTGCCCACAACAGCCAGCTAAGTCCTAGCTACCTGCACAATTAAGAAAAGTCAAAATCTCAGCATTCTACAACCATTACTTTTCTTTTTCCAGAAAACATATTGCAAGAGTCAATGGTAACCTCTTAAAGTGATTTCTTGTGTTAAGAGTTCAAAATTCTATCCTCTACTTAGCCTGTAGATCTCTCTTGAGGGAGCAGGGAGGAAAAGCAGATTATAAATTCTTTGCATTATATCCTTTCCTGACAGGGCAAAGTAAGCATGAGACAGAAGAAATTCTTCTCTTATTTTTCATGATTTTTCCTCCCAGAAGCTTAACTCTGGGTAGGCACTAGCTCTATGTGTGCAAATAAGCTCTAATCAGCTTGTACACAGAAACCTGAAGTAGCATGAATGATGTCCACTTTGGAGCCTTGATGGAGCGATCAGACTAAATGTAAGCCATACAAGGGGAAGAACAACAGCTACAACCAAGTACAAAGTGGAGATGTCACACATCCAGGCAGCAGCATTAGGTCACAGCTACAGGGCTGCGGAGCTAAAGTAACTGATGGCACTGACTCCATCCAATATAGGTTAGCTCCCGAAATCCAGTTAGGCTGCTTCTTCAAACAGGGATGTATCTCAGCGACCAAACCTCCTTGTGATTGTAACTAGGTAACATTCTTGTGGTAATCATCATTGCTCACCCTGAAAAGTAAATAATTAAGATTAATTCTAAACTGCAGTAACTACAGTGATTGTGTTTTTCTCCATCTTACTCTGTTCTGCTTCTTTCTTCCACATGACCTTAACCAAATCTTTTCCTTCTCTGGTTACATTTTTTCTCCTCTTTGAGGAACAATAGATTAACCAGAGCTACCCTTCCCTCAAGTAGATTTTAAATCCCCTGTTGAGCTCCATACAATGACAATTAAACTGCTGCTACTGTTCAAGTGGTCACTGAGAATCAATTTGTCACTGCTTATACTACAGGTGTTGTAGAATTAGGAAACCTTTTTTCCACCCCCTGCCTGGAAGTGCATTATTTTGGGCACTTCACTGAAATGCAGCCAACGCTTTCAGGTTTACGTTTAAAAATCCCCCTAAAAATATCTGTATACAGCATAGTGTGTTGGATACATTTCAGAAAAGTCTATGAAAAGTCTGAGAAACCTTAACTTTAGCTCTCCAAAGAAAATCACAGGATTACCACTACATTCACACAGGTGTTGTATCTAATACCAAGACAGTTGAATCAAGCTTTTATAAGATTTATTGCACTGCATAATGAAAATTTCATGGTTATATGTCAGAGGCATTTAATAAAGGAATTAAAAGGAACAAGACTTACATATTCCTTCACATTTTTTGTCTTCACAGCTTTGTATGAATAATACGCCGGATACAGCATCCCGAACACCAGCCTATTGGGAAATAAAGAGAGTTTTCAGAATCTGTTATACTGTATATGACAAAACGGTGACAAGACATCATTAAAGCAACACAGCCAACTTAAAAAATCCTGTTCTCTAGCTTGAAAAAACCAAAATAAATCACAACATTGTAGGTTGCTTGAAGAAAGTTTAGTGATACACAAAAATGAACAGAAAAGACTGTATGCCCTGAAGACAAGAGAGACAGGCTGCCTCTAATAGATAATGTAAAACCAGTAGCACTTCTGGTTCAGCTACAAGTAAAACCAGTCCTGCAGTCTGTCCATACCAAAAGACTGTTTCCGCATTGGCAATCCTATCACACTTATAACGACGAGCTACATAAATATAATCTCCTTTTGCTACAATTCTGCAACAGCAACACATGGAAATGGAGGCAAGTGGGAATTAATCCAGTTTTGCTCAGACAATTTCTGCTGAAATTCATCAAAAGTAAGGTGCAGAGCAGGGTGAGCAATCCTGATTGCCAAGCAATCCATGCTGAGAGCAGGACCAGAAAAAAGATCTGTTCTAACACAAGTTTGTTACAATACAGCATTTTCTAGTAAGAGTCTTGGCCACAGACTAGTAGAACAGTTCTTGACAAGAAATCCAACAGCAGTAGTTGCCATCTCCTTGAAAAATGCAAGAGCTCCATACTTCTATTTCACCAGCTTGTTACACTTTACAAAGTCAAGCCCTTAGTTCCAGCTGGCCTAAAGCAGCAATCGCAGAAAAGTCTGGCTACATCTCCACAGCATCACTTACAACTCGCTCAGGATGGTGATATGGGAGAAATGTACACTTGTAGGGATATCCAGAGATCTTCTAAGAAAAGTTTAGAACTCTTAAGTAATTTAACTTCTCATAGCTAAGCAAAGGAAGATGCTTTTTTTAATAACAGTCCACATGGACCTGATCTGGCATGTCAGCTTTCAACTCAAATGGTTGAAGTTTACCAAAGTAAATAGTCAACTAGAAGTTAAGGTTTTATAGTTGTGTCCGGTAGCTTTAAATAAGTGGTTCTACCTACAGAGCCACTGCAGAAGACTGCATGGTGCTACCAAGCTTTACTTTACTGTTAGACCCAGGAAAGAACCTGAAGAACTTGTAGCCCAATTTACTTTTCAAGTGACTACTCCAAGAGCCTTCATTTTCTACAAGATGTTATTTGCAAAGACTACCACAGAAGCTTCCTAGTGTACAAGACATCAATGTAAGTTTGAATTCAATCAGTTTGATATACACTATCTTCCAAACACCATGCTGATATGCAGGCAGAAATCTTCTGCTTGTTAGGAAGCCAATTTAGAATACTAAAGTAATCTCCAACAGTTAACATATGCCACAAGTAAGGGGCGAGGATAAAATTACAGAAGCATAATTGCAGAATTCTTCATGTTTGAAAGAGCCTTATGAAGTCATCCAGTCCAACCTCCTGCTCAAACCGAGGTCAATGTCAGATTTGGACCAGGCTACTTAAAGCTTCAGCCAGTCGGGTCTTGGAGACTTCCAAAGCAAGATTTCACATCCTCTCTGGGCAACAACCTGTTCCGATGCTCAATGAGCCTCCTAGCGCAAAGTTTTAGTTATATCCAGTCAGAACCAGAAGTTTATGACCATTGTCTCTCTTGACTTCAGTAGCACAGCAAGAGAATGGGCATGGCTCTCATAACCTCCAAAAAGTTACGTAAGATTGCTAGTAAGTCCCCCCAAAGCCTTTTCTTTTCTGGCTGAACGAGCCCAGTTCATTCAGATTCTCCTCACAAGTCATATGCTGTGACCATCTTAGTGTCCTCCACGCAACTTTCTCAAATAAATTAACACCTTTCTTGCACTAAGATGCCCAAAGCCAGACACGGTCAAATGTATAAATCTCACATCTACATCCCCATCCTCTCCTGAATGTGTAATATGTATATTTTCTCCTCATATTTTCCTCATCATTTAATTTAAAAATTACAAAACTCAAGAAAAATCCTCAAACACTGAACCATGTCTTCCTACCCTTAAAGAACAACGAAGGCTCTGAGAAAAATAATTTGGTTTAATTGAATTTAGCACAATAAAAATAATTACTACCTGATTATAAGAGTCAAAGCTAGTTAATCACAGATAGCTCTTCCTAGGATGCATTCACTTCCACAACGCAAGACTAGATCTGAACAAATCTTCTGGGGCATATTTGCAATCCTTGCATACATTGGGCATACCCATACAATGGAGTTGTGAATGGCAGATAGCAGCAGAGAAGCTAAAGGGCACTTCAAGCAGGTGTCCACAAGATCACATTCCTCCGTAGTGGGAAGGGATGGTGCACTGCAGATCACTTAAAACAATATTGATATGAAAAAGCTTAACTGGTGTACCATAGGGGCAGTTTAAAACCTGAATCTGGATGCTCAGAATTTCACAATTCATGCTAAACTGGAGTTAACACATGCTAAACTGGAGTTAACAAAAGATGGATCCTGAAGCTCTTTAATATGGATAGGCAAGCTGCTACATTACTGCAGCAGAGCTTACCTACATGCTTCAGATGTTGAATACCTTTTGAAAGAGTCCAGACTACTTAAATTCCAGTTCAGAATACTATCAGCTTATCCAAACAGCTCTACTACTATCCAAAGACCTTTCACCCTAAGGCCAAGAAAAGCAATAGTCAAAAAAGCCCAAATGGTTTTATTCCCAACTAGAAGAAAAGCATGACAACACACGTTAAAAACCTCACTTCAACCAAATAACAGGAGATCTGGAAGCAGAAGGAATATGAAACTAAACACCCTTCATTTTGATGAAATTCTGTAGACAACAGCTCTTCCTCTCATTTTTGTCCCTGTGGAATACCCTGTTCAATAACCCATCTCTATTGACTCTCACCTTTCCTCGTTCTTCTGGCTGAAATTATAGCCATTAAGTATCGGAGATAACGAAAGCCTCGTTAATCCTAATAACATAACAGAGACTTTATAAGGGCAGAAATTTCTTTGTTCAAAGAAAAGACACAAAAGATGTTCCTGAACACCATAACCACTACCAGCTGTCAGACAGCTGCATAATTATATGCCAGCAGTTACTGGTCACCTATACACCTCTCCCAAATTCTCAAAAAATAGTCCAAAAGTTACTTAAATAGCTACTAGTAGCGTGCACACAAGTTTCTCGCTATGAAGCATATGACAGAGAAACAGTTTGAATCTTTCACTGAATAGATTTTTGGTCTATAGTTTCCTGCTCATTTTAGCCCCACTTCTATTTTTTTTTATAAAAAAAAAGGTCATCTTTTTAAATTTAAACAGCCATTTATCCTCTGAATGTGTCATCCTCTAAAATCTGGTAGAAACAAGAATTGGGATGGAATAGAATTTTTTTTGAGAGTACTGCTTCGGAAACAGTTGATCTTCAAGCAGAAAGCTTATTACAGTAAGATCACAAAGCTAAGCTAAGGAAGACCTCAAGTTAAAAAGGAACACTAGCAAGAGACAAACGCAATAAAGGTAGTTAGTTTTCCTCACCTAACGGGTCTTTATGTTACTCAGTACTGGTCAAATCAAGAGTCAACAAAATTCCTATTTTAGTACTCATTTTTTTCTTTAAAGAATTCTTCTAGCAATCACTTTTGAAACCAAGGAACAAGTCATTTAACACCACAATATAGCATTCAACGCTGTTGTAACATGGAAGCGTTAGAAAAACTGCCACTTGTCCCCCAAAAATGGGTAGATAGGACTCGGAATGAAAAATATCAGTACATTTAACCAATGATAACAGGAACCAGTACTGTGAAGTTTTTCTCTCCTGACGGGCAGAGCTGACATTTTAAGCATGGCATGATGCTGCTGCCAACTCTGGCATCACTACCTCCTTCACACTGGCAAAGTCATGTAATCCTAGTTAAAGCTACCAGGCAATTTAACAGCAGAAAAGCCAACTTTTTGACAGTGAGTGTAGTTGAAGATTCACTTTTACCCTCAACCTATACATCATAGATTCGTATACAGGCAAAAGAGAGATCCCTGCAGCTGACTGAAGCAGAAACACATGGAACAGCAGCAGCAGGGAGCCTGGGCACAATCAGTGTCATTGACACAGATAGCTACAACAGCCCAGCATTTTCTAATAGTTTTCCCATTTGCCTCCATACCCCCAAAAATCTCAAAGCTGTTAGCAACACCTACTGCTAGGCATAATAAAGCATATCCCTCCTCTGGTATTTCTACAGTAAATATACAATGAACTTCAAGGATGTGCCTAATTATTCCAAGGCTTTTCAAATTTAAAAGCTTAAGTGTTATTTTTAAAAGTGCAGTTTGTATTTCACACTGGGTATCAGCACACAGCACTAATATAGCAGACAAAAACAAAGCCAGTTTCCACAGATGGAAACAAGATTTCAGCCAGGTGATGTCATTTACTTTATTTCACTAGTAGATATATGGATAATCCTGCTTACCCATGTAATTTTCCTGCCAGTTGTACGCCTAGCTATTTCAGTTTTTCAGCTGTACTCAGCAACTAATGTAGCATTCCTTTTTTGGTACAGCCACTTCCTCCACAGACATTTTGCTCATTTAAAAACAAATGTTTCTCAAATATACTAGAAGATTAAAATCAAAAGACAAAGGAAAAAAAGTATAACAAAGCCTTGAAATCTGAATAGATCAACGTATTTGTGTATCCACACAGCTGTATTAAAACAAACACAACCTACTGCCTGTATTATCACATAATCTACAGTTTGACAGTTTAAATAGCTTTCAAGTGCACAACTATTTGAAGGACTCATTTCTGAAGCAAAGCAACTGAGTTTGCATTTGATTGATAACTGAAAAAAAATCAGTCACCTGTACACACATTGCTCTGGCACTGAGCATATTTAACCTGGATAGTAAACAACTCTAAAGGTAATGTTTAAAAAAAAATTTAAAAAAAAAAATGAAAGCCACCAAGTCACTCAAAAGACTGCTTGCATCTAGACTCCCAAAACACTAAGCCGTTAAACCAACAGTGCATTTAAGACTTCAGTCCGTTCAAATTGCCAAAGAATTGCCTGAAGCAAGGAATAGTGTTTGGCCCTTTTATCCTTTTGTTCCTCTGAAATGCAGAAAGACAAGGGCCACAAGCGTTCCCTAATAGTAAAAGCCATTCAGGAAACTCGTTCAGTATGAGGTGCTTTGGAGACAAAGCCATTTGCTAAGCTCCCTTTCCTTAAAAAGTCTGATAACAGAGATGACACAGATTTGTCCACCCGCTGACAGGTTGACGTCTTAGCACAGACTGATACAGAGCCAGACATTTGTTCATGTGTGCATCCACATTGGAAATACACACCTACATCCCGAAGGATCACTTGACAGCATTTGGCAGGTTGGAGAATCAAAGAATCTTCCCCATCTCCACAAAACCATGGGAGTGAATACAAATACCTGATGTACTTCCTTACTTCGCTGACCATGCCCAGTTCCCCTTCCCAATACTAGCCTTTACCTGCAAGTTATGATCAGAGCATCTTCCATTCCTGTCACAAACACATACAAGCTTTTCTAAGAGCTGGTCAGAAACCACGGAAACACCAAAGTAACATAGAGGATTCCCAGCTCTGTGTGTGATATGAGAGCCTTAACTGTACTGCAGTATCTATGCTGAAACCAGGTCCGATTGCCATTACTATTACTTTGCTTCTGTATGAACTATAATTACTATTCCACATTATGGTTAGCGAGTTTAGCTTAAGCAAGGTTTCTTTTGAAAGGAAGTTTGCTAATGGAAACTAAATAGAATAAAATCTAGTCTGAAGAACAATGCTTGAGTCTTTTGGCTGGCTGTTCTTGGCTTTAAAAAAGCAGATATGGCCATACTCCTTAACAATGTGTCCACTGAGGTTTCAATCAGTACACACTGGAAAAGCATAAATATTTTTCCTTAGACTGCATGTTACTCATATACTTGTAAGCCACTCCCATAGAAGATAAGCAGTTTGGATTTTTTTCTCTTTTTTGGCTATAAAGCAGTAAGGCTAATCAGTTATGCACTAAGCTATTACTGCTACGCATCTCTGCGTGGTACCCTCATGCTCAAAATAAGGCATAAGGAGTATCTGAAGAATCTTACTCAGGAAAGAAAAAACAGCCCTGCAATTAAAGGGAAAAAGCAAGACCCTCAATCATGCATGCTAACATCCCCTGAGGGTTACAACTGGGTAGTAAGTTCTAGACTAAGCCAGCCATCTCCTAGGTTTACACTGTCCGAACAAAGGCTCACCTTTTAAACTTTAAAAAGCCTTTTACTTCAAGTCTTTCTCTCCAGCACCTGACAGAATTTAGTTCCATTTTGCTACCAGACAACATTCAGATATACAACACTAACCATAACAATCTACATTAAAAGACTATGTATTTGAGTAATTGAATACACTTGGGACCAAAATGTTGATCTGTTACAGAGACAGGGAAGCACGAGGATGAGCTCCTGAACTTCACACCAGGTCGTATCCTACTATTTCTTCCATCCCTCGCCTTGGGCAAGGAGCACAAAAAAAAAATCACATAAATCCTATTAAAAGAACATGCCTGCTAACAGTAGCAAACCTTCAGCTCAGCAACTCTTTTAGCAGATTAGAGTTACCAAAAAGCAGGAATGCGATCAGAAGCAAATCTCTTAAAATCTTCACAGCATTCTGATATAGAGAATATCCCCCAAAGCTGTAGAAAAAGCCTTAACAGTTAAAGAATATACCCAGAGGCACTGACAGATCTGAATATCTGAATAAAGCACATTCTTGAGCAGAGCAATAGGGCTATTAACCTTCCAGCTTAGGAAGCTAGAATTCTCCAAAGCAAGTGCCAGATTCTTCCAAAGCATAACATAATCAGAAGTAAAGCCAAAAATCACCTTAAAGTTTTAAGGGGAAAAAGCGACCTCCCTAGCAATCCCACTAGAAAGTGGGACTTTCTTATGTCAGGAACATTTATTTAACAAGTCCTAAGTATAATAATTGCAAGCGGTCTGATAGGAGACAATTAAGCCTTTCTTCCAATGCAGAGCTCCAGGCTCCATTACACGTATCGTATCCATTCATGTTTATGGAATACGGCTTTATTGACTTACACCAAAATGGGGAACCTGTTGCCAGGTACTCCAAGTTCTCTCAACACAGAAAACAGCCCTGCCTGAACCTTGAAAGAATTCTAAAAAGAGCACACCAAAAAAATTACAAAAAACATCTTCTGTAAGGGATGTCCTGTACTGGAATCTGTGCAGAAGTACTGGTGTACTTACAGGCAAGACATCAGTAAGATTGATTGCTTACTTGCGTAGGCTCACCCGATTTCTCCCAGAGAAAACAAGATTTAGAGGCCAAGAGAACATTCAAGCCTTTAAACCATTTTCTCTGCACAGAAATTTGAGTCCAAAATTAAGATTTTTTTTTTTTCCTTTTGTGCCATTACCTTAAGCAAAATTCACCCATAAACGCATCCTGCTAAAAATTCTCATTTGTTTTCTCCATAAGCTCAAGAACAGTTGAAAGCACTGGAAACTCTCATAGCGTTTTTTAGGTTGCCTGTTACTCATTCTACTTGCTACTACAAAATGCCACATAACACAATAAAGACCAGAGAACGGTCTTAATTAACAATTAACTTGATAGCTGAACACATTAGATGTGCTACCTCCTTCAATGAGAATTAACCTTGAATTTCCAACTCCCAGCCCACATACTGCTTGCAGCCTATTAGGCCAGTTCAGTCAGCCAGCCACAATACACTCCAAACACAAGCCCCTCGAGTCCCACTCTCCCAGCAACAAACCTACTGTATGTATGTTGGAACAGCCCTCTCAGGGGCCCGTGGCAGTCTGGAACAAGGTACTGCTAAAAAACAACTCCTGAAGCAAAATCCAGGCTACCCTCTCTAACAAGTCAGCCTGGAGACTGTCTTCCATGTGGACAAGCTGCATCAGTGCTCTAACACAGCTCTCACACCCACTCTCTTCTCAGGGCATTACTGGTACACAAACCCTGTGAAACAACTCACCTCTTGTTCACGTACAGATCACATACAGTGCAGAAGTACTTGGGGAGAAGCTATTGCATATCAACCTTGCTAGAAGAATCTATGCCTATGTCTGGAGATGGTGTCCAAAACTTGTGTCCAGGACTAACTTTTCCTCTACTGCTGGATAGCCTAGGCGTATTTTAACAGAAAGGTATAAGGCTGGACAACACCGGACAACACACATGTCATTAAAAAAAAAAACCAAACCAAAAACACACACCACACCCCAAACAAACCCCAAACCCACAAAAAACCAGCTCTCAAATCCTGTTCAAAATGTACAGTCAAAAGGCCCAACAAACCCAGTACTACAGAAAACTCCAAAAAGCTAGTACTGGAAAGCAAAAGAAGACGTAGTAGGAATAGAAATTGTTATAAAACTCTTAAGTCACTTCTCTGCACGCCTACCTATTCATGGCTTTATTTTAGCATACATGTTTGACCACTACTGTAATAGCGTCCTGACTACCCCTCTATTTCCTGTTTGCAGACTTACTAAGCTCAACCACGTGTGCAGAACAGTCAGCAGGTGAGCTCATAACTTCCAAGCACCCACACCGAGGAACTGAAATAGGATGCATGCGTAACATCTCCACGTGACAAACAGCAAACACTGAAGGCCTTCAACACAGAGTAACCCTTACTAGACAACTTAAATCTTTCACCTCAAGCTCAATAGCAGAATTTCATCCCTGCTGGACAAGTATTAATTTCCAAAGCTGCTCACACTTACTTAAAACTCAAGTAAGTTGTCTTCCTTCAAATCTGCCTTAAATAGTCCCTGATTTCACCTGTTGCTATGACTGTTTACCACTGGAAGCAAAATATTTGTGGCCTCACAGTAGCCACCCATGGCATCCGGGCAGGCGCACAACTGAACACTGAGAACTAGCCAGCAATCAGGAATGACTGCATCTACTTCTCACGCGGCTCTCGAGAAGCTGGCATGACTTTGATCACAGAAAAAGATGTGTCCTTGTACTGAACCGTGCTTTTCTTTTAATGATCAGCAAGGACTGACAGCTGGATTAAAGTTGTCAGTTAGAAGAGACCAACTGACTGTTGGTTTTCATTTGTTTTAAAAAAGGTCAAGCCAACACTAGTTTTCAGCAGATATTTTCTATTTTTATGTAGTACATGCATGAATAAGCTTAGTCCATGGAGCACGTGAGCAAGAACACAATTAAGACCACGATTATTTTTTTAAGTTTAAAGATGAAAGCTGATACCTACATGGATGTTCAAAGAAACTGTCACATAGCATAAATTCTATTTTAGGTGATTATGCTTTAAGAGTTTACATCGTAAAGGTGATTGTCAGAGAAAGCCATTTATGAGCTTCCTTGGTTTTGAAGAAGTTCTTTACACTTACTACTCTCAGTGGTACTACAACCTACCCATAATTTTCATTAGCAATGTGATCACTAATTTAATGCAGATGAAGTGCCAAACAAGATTAAAACGAACATTACCAATGCAAGAATGAGGTGTTTAGTTTTGTCATGAGGTTTAAAGTCACACATGCATTTGATATTTAGTTTCTTGGCTTTGATCAATTGAAGTGAAAAATTACCAGCTGTCTTATTTACCTACTTACTACTCTTAGTTTTGTGTCTAGTGTCTTCAAAATAATTTGGAAGCTCCTACAATTTTTTTAATTAGGTTTTAATTTCTGTATAAGAATATTAAGTCCTTCATACCAAGGATACTCTAGAAGAATCTAGGAGAGACCTTGCAAACACCTTCCATTTTAATCTAACTGGTACAGTGAAAATTGTTCATTACAGTAACTTCAACTAACTCATGTAAAGTCAGTGGCCACTTTTCTTCAAAGGTTTCTCTGCTCCATGCCGCAGTAAATTTTGAAACAAGCTGAGACAGATGGATGTTTGGAGAGCCAAAACTAGCATAAAATAATAAAGCAAATACTATCATTTCAGTAATGCCAACTCCTGCACATTTATAAACATGTTTAACAGTCTTAAAGCTTCAGCTCTTGGAGATCCCAATGATCCCAGTGCTGCTGAAATGACCGGATAAGAATCAGATTTGCATATGAAGTTGATCTTATCAGAACAGAAGCAATAAGATAACATAGCTGGAGAACAGCAATACTGATTAAGTGACAAAAGTTCTGCAGTTGACAGAAACAAACTAAAACAAATGCTGTCAAAATACATGAACACCACATTTCCAGAATAAAACCCAAAAAACCACGTTCCCGTTACAGCAACTGTACTTAATGTTTACAGTAGCTTCACTCGTTAACGTATCTAAGTCTCAAAGCAAGATAACTCAGTATTTTACATAGCAGTAATCTCTTTCAGTGATGTGACAAAGAAATTTTTGGTTGTCTGAAAGGACCCAAGGCCAGTTTTTTCTTTGTTAGTACTAACTTGCGCATATTCACCTTAAGTTTATTATCTTCAGTCAAGCTATGGAAGTCATGATGGGAAGCCCAAGCATAAATGCACAATATAGACATCCAAGTCTCAACTGCATGAGATAGGGAGAAATTCTTTGTATTCAAGTGTTCAAACATATCTTCTCTGTTGTCTCACCAGCTGCTTAAGGAAAAAGTGACCTGACATATCCAACACTTGAACTATGGAAGTTCAGTAATCTAGTACTTCTAATATCATTTTCAATATTAGAGGAAAACCAGTTTATATTCTCTCAAGTTAAGACTATAAAGTTGTGCTCATTCTCCACCATTTTTGGAATCAAAAGCTTTCTTCAGCTTTGGAAGTGGCTTAAACGCCAGCCACTGCACTGGCGTTTCCCCATCCTAGCCTTGGCCATCACTTACATTCTAGACTCATTTCCTCTAATACCTCAGAATGCCATATAATGAACAAAAAATGGGTTTCCACTTGGATTCTTACCTTGTCAGCTTTGCTTTTTCACCTCGCATTGATCTGCTAGAGACTTTGGAGTATCTCAGAAGTTAAAATCTACAATCATACCATTGCTTGCTGTTCTAAGTGACTATCTTCTCTCAAGATTTTTGGAGCACCATCAACATCAAAATAACTGGCTATAGGAAACTAACATTTAAAATACTAAGAATTGCTTCTGCTTGTTCCAAGGAAAACCACATTTTATTTTTGAGCCATTTGTAAGTGAAAGACAAACCACACTACACGTAACCATACATTCATCATATGAGTTGCACTTTTTTTTCAATGAGAAAAAAAGCGTCCAACACTGCTACAGGCCACGCTATGTGGAATATTAATCTGGCTGGCTGGTTTTAGAGAGAAAAGTGAAGTTCATAACCCAAAGGCCCAGAAAGCTCCTACTTAATCAATACAAATCCTAGAACCTAAGGGTGTTGTTGCAGACCAGCCTCAAGGTCCTGTCTCTCCCAAGAAAACACTACAAAAAGACAATAATTTGAGCAACGAAAAAAGTGCAACCACACAACACCAGCTCTTGAAGTAAAAATTAGCCTGTCTTATCTCTTCTCCAGACAGCTGGGTTTTTGCTTTTGGTCATCAGAAGTTATTTACATCTCAATTTTTGCCTTAAGGTCCCTGATTTCCAAACAACTTTGTTAATCTTATGACCCAGAAAAGTACTTCTGAAGCCTCTTAGAGCATTCAACACCAAAACTTCCCCATTATACGCAGGAAAAGGCTTCTTCTATGAAATTTGTATTTGGCAGATACTGTTGAGATAACATCTGGACTTGCTGTTCCAAAGTATACGTGTGTATACGTGTTTCCTCAGTTAGAAGCAGTACTTAGCGTACTCTCTGCATCAAGTCAAGAACTGACAACATGCAGAATCTCTACCAAACTTATTCATGTAGCTGTATTAGTAACCTAACTTTAATGTCAAAAATACCATTTTTAAAAGACACCTTCATTTCCTCCC
Source organism: Gorsachius magnificus (assembly GCA_034008185.1). Lineage (NCBI taxonomy): Eukaryota > Metazoa > Chordata > Aves > Pelecaniformes > Ardeidae > Gorsachius > Gorsachius magnificus. The sequence goes on along the minus strand of CM067089.1, from coordinate 34,436,772 downwards.
TTCTGAACCCCAATAATTTACTGGTTTTTCTTTAGAGATTCATGCATTAATGAAGTAGTTTAAGAGGTAGGTTTTGTTCTTAAAAACAGATAACACACACTGCTAATTAACCAAAGGTTCATTTTTGAGAGAAGAATTCTGTTACCAAAATATGTTTGACTGGTAATAAGTAAACAGGCTAAGAAACCAGAAGATACAGAGAGAATATAAGCATGCCTTTTCAGAAACGTCATTTGCCAAACACAAATGAAAGGTAATTTGCCTGATTCACGTTATCTTCTTTCTACAAACGTAAATTCCATTTTGTCTCAAGCATTCAAGGTTAACTTTAATAAAAGAGAAACTACCACTCAGAGTTCTATACATAGAATAGTAAAACCAACACTGCTTATATTGCATCTGTGGCAAACTAATGACTGCCAAAGCAGTCATTTAAAACATGTATTTTATGTTTCTGTGGACGTATTGTTTTCCAAGTGAACTTTAAACTGTTTGCTGCTGAAAAGTGTGAATAGGTCAGCTGCTTCTCTGGTTTCTAAAACAGTCTAATAGTAAATACACTTCAACTGAGTAACACTAGGCATGCTTTTAGACATAAGGGAAACCATGTGTTCTAGAACAAAGTCCTAGTCTGGGAAAAAAAGATTAGCAGACAATAGAGAATAGTAAGAGCACAAAGCCAAAGAATTAACTTTTTTTTTTTTAACATTACAGTTTAAAGTAATGTCACTACACTATCAAAACTGATCAAGAGATCTCTAAGCTAGTCAACATTTTCTTCACTCTCCTCTTCATGGTTTTGATCAATGAGTTACAAAACAGGGTGGGGGGAGGAAACAACAAAACCAGACAGCAGTAGGAAGGCACAAGCACAAACTGTTTTCCGATTTTCCCCTTTGAGCACTGCAAGTTCCAACAGCTTTATTAGCAGAAGAAAGTGAAGCAAGCATTATGTCAGACTTCTCACCTCAGAAAAATATTCTGCTTTGTGAATCTTTGCATTTAAGCTCTGGGTTAAAGGCTTTTCAAAGAAATTGCACTTAGTTTTCAACATCAAATGCAAGTTTCGACTGTCTTCAGGGTATGTCAGCAATATTTCAAAGATGATAAACGCAGGGAAAACATTCACCTAGTTAAATCCACTTCCATGTTGATGCTTGCAGACTAGCTATAAAACACAACAGCAACAGAAGTAACGCCCTATTATTTTGTCAGTGATAAACTGAACTGCAAAGTAACAGTGTTGGCTGACAAAAGGCTCAATATAGAGTTAGCCGCTATGGGGTGGTTTATTTCCCCCTATGTCCAAAAGCATCTTATCAGATTGATTACTCAATGCCACCGAGGCCAGTCACGTTTAAAGTCAGACCAGTCAGCAAAAAACCTGCAACAATCTTTCCTACCTAGCCTCTGTACACCTCACCTCATCTGTCCAGTAGTAAATTGCTAAAATCTAGTTTGGCAGGTCTTTCAAATTTGAAAGATTCACAACAGAGATATCCTATTGCTTTCAGCTGTAACATTTTCTTCTCTAACAACCTAATACTTTCACATAATAGTACAGGTTTTGAGATTCCAAAATTTCAAACACAAAATAAAAAGAATCAAAAAGCTTAGAGAAAGCTTCTTTACACATGAAGCACCAGAACAGGGGGTTTGCCAGACATGTTTTTGCATACATTTTTTAATAATTTCTTACCAAGGATTAAAAGTATTGAGCCAAAGCAACTTTTTTTTTTTTTTTTTTAAAGTGTCAGAATTTGGCTCAGTATCCTCCTCAGCCTTATACAAGCATATCAGGAGTTGGCTCTACATACAAAATAACTAGGAAAGACAAGCCGTTCCATCTAGCTTGCAGAAATGCTCAAGAGCCTAAAATATGCTCGGTCAAAGCAGACGTTGGTTTGTGGAACATGCAAGAGTGGAGGTTGTTTGTTTTAATTAGAAACATCCTTTTGTGCCAAACCATGCAGTTCTTGGTATTTCTTTATCTACAATGCATAGGACACAGATGTGGATTTCGGCACATTTTGTAACACAGTACATGCCAAGATCATTAAGTAAGAACGTCAGACTCCACATATGCCTCTAGTTGTGCTCCATCTGGAGCAAGCTTTTAGTCCACCCGCCTGTCATAGGCTGTGAGCACTGACCACACATGCTCTGCATCTACACAATCCCATAAACACGGGAGAGAAAAGAGCAACAAGACTGCATAGGAAACATAGGAAAGGTGTGCCAGGCAGGCAGAGGAGACATTTATTTATAATAAATAGTCAGAGCTAGTCATTTTGCATTGCGCTAACTTACAGGATAGGTATTACGAGTCAAGTTTAGTGAGCAGACACTTTTTGCTGTACATATTAGGACTGCCTAACTGGGAAGCTGAACTATTGGAGAGAAGCGCCCTGATGATTTCATTGCTCAATTATGTAAATGATTTTAAACTTCCACACAGACAAGACAATACATTTAATCCTGAGACTTACATATGCTTACATATTTCAACCTATAAAATTTAAGACCCTGTAAAAAAATCTGACACCTTGTTTGATTAGAACAGCTGCACCCTTATGACTGGAACTAGTTTCACTATGATAAAGAATAAGCAGCAATGTGCAAGTGAAGAATGTAGTTTCACAGTACACTTTAACCAGTCTGGTAATATACTGATGCCAAAACAACGTTGGTTTTGTCCTGCAACTTTTCATTCTCAACATGACACTTACCTAGCAACTACACAACAGCAGCGTGATCTGATGCAGTTCACTGCAACTAACAAAAGATTAACCTCTTTCAGGCGTGTTAATTTTCATTTGTGTTGACAAAACAACCAGACTCACCCTGTGGCCACACAACTTTTGGACCCTGTGGGAAGTGGAGAATGAGGAAAGGGTGAAGGGCAGATGGTCCCTCCCAGCAACAGGCCTGCGAGATCTGTTTAAGCACAGCATGAAATGCCAAGGATAACCGATACATGGTGACTGAATCCTTGCAGTTCTGCGGCGACACTGATATTTTGACACATCTCTCCATCTCAGTCACTCACTCTATGACAGCAACTCCTTTTTCCCCACAGGTGCAGCAGCAATTTGTAGGCCTTTAAACTGGAAGGATACCGGAAGGCATTCACCATCCAACAGCACTCAACATCCCTCATACTTCAGCTGGAACCATTCTGCTAGAAGAGCAGCCTACAAGCAGTCAAAGAAACTCTCCCACAAATGGCCCTTCCAACCTGAAGATTAGGCTGTATATAGCTATTCCTTCCACACAGCATGTGGTGGTATTGTCACTTAATTCCATCTCATCAATTATGGTTGTTTCAAGATAACGTTTGACAGCATGTTGATTAGCAAACAAGAGGGTAAATATTTTTGTCCTTATTGGAATACAAATTTTTTAATTAAAAGCAAGAGCAAGACACAATCCAGGTTTCCAAACAAAGCGTACACAGTTACTGAAAACATCACCACCACACTAAAACAGATATTCCAGATGACAATCCAATCAATACAGAAGCTATGGCTTCAGCCACCCAGTCTCAGATACCTAGTAATTCTAGAGGCAGCTGGATGTCTGGAAATGTCAAACAACAACAGAAGTATGAAAAGCAGAGTAAGAGAATGCCTTAGAAACTACCATGAAAGAAACAGCTCCAATATGTAAAGTAGCAAAAGCTGAAAGAGACTAATACTACGACCTACCTTCAGGCCACCTTCTGCGTTCCCACAAACAGTCTTCCTCCAGCTTAATGTAGTTACAGTTATAATCTAGTATCAGAACCAAAGAATGCTTGCTGAATCTTTTACTTGTACATCTTTTGCTCCTCACAAGGCTCTAAAATGGGGGTGGGGAAGGCAGGCATTATAAGTACAAACAGACAGAGAAGTAACTACTAGTACCCAAGACAAGTACATCCTCCTGTGGACCACTACAACTCTCCCTTCCAACAGTCATGACTGCTGACCAACTCTACTGAAAACAAAACATGTACTTAAACATGAGGGCAGAAAGAGTGTTGCAAAGCAACACAGATGGGGGAACTTTCATTTTTAAGTGAGGAGGGGAAAAAAGTTAACAGATTACAGCAGACAGTCTGCTTTAACAGATTGCAAGAACAAAATGGCCATCTACTTTGTATTTAGGATGCTTCACATCTTTGCTTGGCACAAGAGGATAGTCTGATCTCATCCATACCAGGCTGTGACTGACAAGTACTCAGCATGTTTACTATTAAATACTGTCTCAGCAACCGACGTGTACACAATTGCTCAGACCTTACAAATGAGAAGAATGAGCAATCAAAGCAAACTAAAAGTCAGGCACAGGCTCTATTAGAAGTTAACAAGATGGGCAGCCACAAATTTAAAAAGCCATTCCCACCATTAAAGACTAAGAACTTGACAAGGTGTACCACTTTGAGAAGTTTTCTGACACTCTGAAAGAAATTACTATCTTCTTGTTGGTTTTGGAAGTGAAAAAAGGAAAAACCCTGCAGTAGTCATTCTGAAAACTGTTGCAATAGCCAGTGTGGTTTAGAATTAATAATGACCTATACTTACTACAATAGCACCCCATAGACACAAAACTTCAAAATGAAAAGACATTTTAATTACGTGCTTCAAGTCGTCTGCTTCTTGACAGAAAGGAGAAGACATGCAATTAGTACCAGGTATTTGACATGTTTAGATGCCTAAGTATGATAGCATATATAGAGCAAAGGGAAAAAATTTAATTAAGACAGTTTTGCCAAAGAATATTACATGGAGCAGTGAATTTGAACCACTATGTTTCCTGTGCATGACTCTTCGAGACAATTCACGTGCAATTAAGAATTCTAATTCTCTACTGGTTCCATTCCCTAGTTCCTTAAAACTTTAACTAAACTATTTCAGTGGAGTTGATTAACCCCAAACTGCAAACTCTCAAACTGAATCAGAAGTCAGTTTGCTTGGGACATGCATGTCAAAACAAGTCCTCCATGTCAAAAGTCAGCAGAGGGCACTGTGACACACCTATAAATTAACATTTTGCTGCTCTTTTGGCCCTGAAAAATAGTAGGTCAGTCAAGAGAAGAGAATTCTGCTACAGCCGGAACAACTGCTGCTCCTTCTGATCACCAGTCAATACAACAAATATTCCTGATGGCTGCCCTCACGTGACAACAGGGCTTCTTGGACTTGCTACAGACGGCATAGGAAATCCATAGCTCTCATATACAACAGAAAGTCACCACACCAAAATTAAAACACTGGATAAGTAAGAGAGAACCTCAGGTCTTAGCAGCTACATAGTGGTTAAAAATATTTCCATCTTTCTTATGGCATTTAAGGAAAAGGTAGCATATGCCTTCCCAACTCATGACACGCAAGTTGGAGAAACAAAAGCCACTGGAACAGGTATATCTGGAAAGAGAACAGGAAGGAAAACAGATCAAATGGAGGAAGATAGCGTAATGGACACTGAGAAAAGAGGACAAGGAGGACAGTCTCAAGACAACTGAAATTATGTCGCACTACATCTACTTCTGTGCTACCTCCCACCTTCCTTTTCCATATGAATTTTGCTCTATTAAGCGAAGTTAAACAATAGTCTCAAAGCTGTCCAAGTTCTCATTGAACTTTCCCCTTCCTGGGGAGCTGAACATTGGCAAACTAGTTAGGTTCCACAGCTAGGAAACAAGGACACAAGAAGGTGGAAAGGATTTATAAATAATACTAAGGACCCCCTTTTTAGCAAAAATAAATAGGGCATACAAATGAGTGACCAGTGGCAACCAGAAAACCAAACTACACAGAAACGCACAATATATTGTCCTTTATTGCCTTTTGCAATAAATCTGGGGATAGCAGTAGCTATTCCCTTCATCCCTGTGCTATTGGTTAGGCCCACAGAGGACCTAATCCTCAAAATGCAAATACAACCCTTAGCAGTTTGTTTCATGGGAAAAAAACCAACTAACTCCACAAGAATCTGGTCATTAGAAATTGCGGTGCTCAGCATCACTGATATTACCCTTGCAATCAACGCAGCCTAAGTTGTCAAAATAAAAAAATTCTGGTTGGTGCTTTTATGTAACAAGGTAAAAACAGGTTCAGCAGCTACATTTGATGTACGGAAAGTAAGCGTATGCCTCTTGCCTCTAGTGCTGTGTAATGCCCCTGGGAAGATCACATTGCACGAAGAGCAGTTCTTCCTACAGCCTCTCTCCTCCAAACCAATGTCGTCCTTTGCCAATCCTGGAACACGATGCTCTACTTTGCAAGTTTCCCTGAGACTTGTCAGAAAATTGAGAGCGAGGAGAGGGAGAAGGACTGCTACTTATCTAGGTGACTAGACTGCAGCAGGAAAATGGATATGGCTTCCTGACAACAAATACAAGTTTTCAGATGAAATTACACCAGGTGGGTTAAGGGGCGTGTTTGTCACCAACAAAACAGGGAAATCCTACTACGCCCTGCTTTGGGTCATATGCTCCTGCTACATACTTTGCGCTAGTTCAGATGTTTGTTGGACTGCTTTGTGAGCAGATTCACTTCATTTGCCTGGCAAAAAGTCACACACAGCAAAACTCAGCTCAGCGACCCAGTAAGGCCCCCGCAGTCACAGAGCTACTCAGCAAGGAGCACAAGGAAGACTCAGTTGCTCAAATATTACTCAACATTTATTAGGGAATATTATTCAAATGAGCAAAATAACCCATCAGTTTCATGAAGCAACGCCTAAGAAAAAGACCAGAGGTTGCACTGGAGTTTACTCCTTCTCAAATAGAACTTGGACAACATGTTAAGACGACACTTTTCGCCTAAGGAAGTTTGGCCCTTGGGTTGACAACAACTCAACTTTACAGAGACCAGTACGCAGCAGCACTGCCAGCCTACGCCTCCATCAGCTGATGACCTATACTCACCGCAGACCCCCATTTCACACTCCCAAGCGTCCTCCTAGCCCTTTCAGCTCTGCCACAAGTTAAAAAGGAAAACAGTTACCAAACAGATTTTATAGGTTAATTTGGACCAATTTACAAGCAACGCTGGCAATTTACATCTGACAGGCACCAGCGGCCTGAGCTGCTTGGCTCTACAGCCCTAGGAAACAGGCACCTACAGCACGGTGTGACCGGGAGAGACAACCTGCGCCCACCGGGAGCCCGGCGTCGGTTTTGTGGTCGCTTCTGGGTGCGCAACGACCCTCTGGGGCGCCAGACGGCTCAACCGCTGCCCGACCAGGGCCGCTCTGGGGCAGAACCGCCGCTCCCGCTGCCTCGCTCCCCTCAAGGCGATTAAATGGCCCACAAGCGGAGCGGTTCGCTTTAACGCAGCACGTCGAAGCCGTCGGTTGATGCAGCCCCGCCACACTTCGGCCCAGACACCCGCCCCGGCAGCCCAGCCGGCCCCGCACGACGCGGCCCCGCGACGTACCGGAGAAAGCCGCCGCCCCACCTCCGCTGGGAGCGGCGAGGCGAGGCCAGGCCGTGCCGGAGCCCGCGGCCCAAGGGGCGCACGGGGCGCCCCGCTGAGGGGGAGACGGGGGGGAAGGAGGAAAGGGGCGCCGCCTCCCGCCCAGCCCCGCCGGGGGAAGCCCCGGGGCCGCCCACGCCCCGGCGACCCGCCGCGCGCGCATCGCGGCGGCGGCCGCGCGGCCCCCCCCAGCCGGGCCCGAATGGCCGCGGCCCCGCCCCCGCCCGCCCCATTGGCTCGGCGGCTGCGCGCATGCGCGCTGGCGGCGGGAGGGGAGGCGGGGCGGGGGGCGCGCGGCGGGTCGGTGCCTGCGGCGGGGGCTTGGCGGCCCGGCCGGGCCTGCCTCGGGAGAAGCCCTCCCTTCAGAGCGGAGCTGTGGAGCCAGCCGCTCCCCCGGGCTCCAGCACCCGCCTCGACCCTCGCGGGAAGGTGCCAGCACCTACGGCTTTCTCCTCAGTGCTTGTTTACCAGTGCTCAGTGCCAGCGGCTCGCGTGTGCCCGTGTCCCCCATTACCCGTGTTCTGTCCCCTATGTCCTGGTTTCGGCTGGGATAGAGTTAATTTTCTTCATAATAGCTAGCATAGTGCTATGCTTTGGATTTAGTACCAGAAGAATGTTGATAACACACTGATGTGTTTAGCTGTTGCCAAGCAGTGCTCAGACTGCTCAAGGACTTTTTGAGCTTCTCCTGCTCGGGCAGGTGCAGAACAAGCTGGGAGTACAGCACAGCTAGGACCCAAACTGACCAAAGAGCTATTCCAGACCATAGAACGTCATGTTCGGGGGGGGGGGGGTTTGGTGGGTCGGTCGCTGCTCGGGGACTGCTCGTGGCTCGGGACGGGCTGGGCATCGGTCGGCGGGTGGTGAGCAGTTGCATTGTGCATCATTCGTTTTGTATATTCTGTATATTCTGTTATCATTCTCATTATTACTATTATTATTATTTTCTCTTATTAAACTGTCTTTATCTCAGCCCTCGGCTCTAACCTTTTATTTTCTTTCCAATTCTCTCCCCCATCCCACTGAGGGAGGGGGGGGAGTGAGCAAGCGGCTGCGTGGTGCTGAGTTGCCAGCCAGGTTAAACCACGACACCCCTGTTGCCAGCCGAGGCGTGAGCGCATCCCGATGCTCCTGCCAAGCCATGGCCTGGCGGCTGGATGCTCCCACACACCGTGGCCAAGCCATCGCCATCCATCTCTGCGTGCCAGCTTTACACTTCACGCAGAACTCTTTGCGCATAAAAGGACAATACTCTGCTGAAGCAGACTTCTTTGTCTTTTCTCAGAAGAGGAGGTTGTAGGAAGTCCTGCCCCCTGGCCATTGCTGGAAGCGTTCAACTTTTCTGATACCAACAAACATACCGGAGCAATAAGTGAAGCGATAGATGCCAATGCTACTGAACATGCTGCTCAGCAGTTAAGGTAGAGAAAGAGGTGGTTATTGCTTTCAGCATCGTTCCTGCTGACTCTCGTGGTGAATGACACACCAAGGTCAGCATCACAATCTGTAGCAGAAATTAGTTCTTCAGTGTGTCTTGGGATAATACATAGTTTTCCTACCATACAGTAAGAAGAAATGGCTTAAGCTTCATAAGCTATTGTCTTACTTGGATGAGAGGTGCTAGGTGAGCGCAGGAGAATTCCTCCTCTACTCGAGCAGGTAAAACCCAGTCGCAGGCGTCTTCACTCCCCTGCAGCCTTCAAACACAACAAGTGCAGTCAAAGGGCTACAAGTGACTTGGGGAAGAAAGAAAGAGGGTAAATAAACAAGCACAGAACATGTCAACAATGGCAGCATTTGAAAACTGTCACTATAGTCGTATACTGTGAAATTCAAAGGTTGAAATGGGAAAGTATACAATAATACAAAACCAGTTCTTATTTTTACCACGCAGGGATTTGGGTCTTGAAAATAGTAATGGCCTTCTTGGGTCTCTCCTCACCTTGACCTCTGTAGAAGGTAACTGATGCAGAAAGAGGTTAGAGAGGAATTTGTTTGTGGCAATTTAGAGTACACCACTCATCAATCTTATTTTTGAAACAGGCCTGACCTGAATGCATTCTTCATTGCATTCAATGAAAGGAGAAATCTGAACCACTACTTATATGCCCCTTGAATAACAAGCCTCTCCAGCAGTAGTCTGTACAAAGCAAACTTGCACAGCAAAGCATTTGGAATATAAATTACATGGGAGAGATTACATTTTATATTCCAGTTCTGTAAACTCTTGCGCAGAGGCGGATCTTGCTGCCTGCATACGCTCCGCTGAAGTTTGTAGCATTCCAGTCCATCTAGAGCAAACTGCAAGATGAGCGTTCTAGTTTACAGCATATTTAATAAGCATACAATAGATTTCTTTACCACAAGCAATTGTGTGTTCAATACTACCTCAGAGAACCATTCCAGGAAAAGATCAATACTCTTTTTTTACTGTCCAAGATAGTGTGTGCATTAATTCCATAGCTGCATATTTTATTTTATCTGGAGTATGTTTAAGAGGAAAAACACTCTCTGTTTTGTATAAAGACATTTATTTTTTCTGGCGTTTGTTGCCATGGCAATACTGTCTCTGGTGAAAAGCTAAATTTACATTTAAAGAGGCATTTTTTAAAAGGTAAAGGCAGATGGCTCCTAAGAGTTATTTATCTTGCTAAGAAGATTACACTTTATTTCATAAAACATTTTGAGATTTAATTCAGTGCAACAAGCTGGGTGGTGTTTGCCAGGCCGCCAACAGACAGGCACGAGAATGCCACACAGACTTTCCTGTATTCCAGTTCACACAAAATGATAATCCGCGCTTCTGCACGGCAAAAACACAGGGAGCAGCATGGCAATTAAATCCACACCATGTACTTATTCAAACCTGGGGTGTCTTACTCATACGTCTGTCTATTTTCATATAAGGGAGAGACTTACAGCTATCTCATTATAGGATATTTTTAGGCCCCCCACAAAAGCCACTTAATATAGTTAAAAGTTGCTTTAAATAGTTTTAAAAGTGTTTGGAAAAATCACTTGTAAAGGTCACCTGCCCTCCATTTTCTTTGAACTTCTTTGGTGTAATACAATGTAGGTATACAAACATTAATGTTTAACTTTCACCTCCTTTACAAGTAAACAAACATTTTTCCTACTTTGCAGCTGTGAAAACAGCAACTGAGCAACATTTAGAAACTAGCTAGCATCTTGCTGAAAGTGCTTTTGATACTGACTGGGGGATTTGTGGGATTCAGTCCCCTGCACTAGGAGGATGAGCTCCCCAAAACAGCACCTCTTCTGTGCAGCTCCCAAAAATGCAGGTATGTATGTTAATCGTGCTGCTGGGTTTTTCTTAATTTTGCTATTTTATATTAATATATTCTAAATGAGTCTCAAATATAGAACAATTTGAAAAAAATTACAGAATTCTTTCAGTTACTAAATCGTACCAGAGATGTTTTTAATTTTGGAGCCAGAATATGGAACAAATAAACTGGTCTTATCTGTCAAAACAACAATATAGAATGGGTAAAGCTGATTATTTCCTAGAATACTCTAAGCTAGTGTGATTCCCATAACTGTTTATTAATTAATATGGTTGAAATTTGGGGTTTATTCTACCTTCAAATATTTAACTCTTCATGTATCTATCATATGCATGAAGTGGCAGCAAACACTGATCACCAAACAGCCCATGGGATTTCATCTGAGAGTGATCATTGGGCAATACCATGGACATTTTATGAAATCAAAGCAGCTGAAGTTTTTGTGCAAAATTCTGGACGTACCACTTCTTGCTCATGTGAGTGTTCCAACCTCCCAGTGCAGCATCTCAATGGGGAACGTGGCAAAGCCAGATGGTGTCCAACAGAGCTGTCTTAAGTAATTTTTACAGTATGGAGACAGACAGGAAACCAAGGGACCATAAACATATTTTTGAAAAAATAAACTTATGTGAAATTTATTAACATTCCAAATTAGGAATGTGAAGCACTCAAATGAAAAAAAGAAAAAGTTAAAAATCAGTATTTCTGCATTTTTAAAAAAAATTTTAAAAAAACCTGTTCTCACTGTTTTATTACACATGGTCTGGCATTACTTTTAAAGCTCTTGCTTCTATATTAATGAATTAAATTCTTAGGTTTTGACTAATTTCTTCCCCTCTTGTTAGCAGGTATACCTACACAGGCAAAGCCTGAAAACTCAAACAGCAACACAATGTTAAATTCATGGGTTTGGGGGTTTCTTTAAGTTAGCATTCTGACTTCTGGGGCCCTAACAATTTCAGTTAGTACAAATTTTAAGCAATACAGAATTTGGAGTTTAAAAAGGCATGTAACTGGGGTTGTAGGATGACTGAACTGCATACTAGAAGAAAACCTTTGCAAGTAGAGAATTTAGCAAATGCAAGAACAGGTCCAGAGGTTTGGGTTTTTTTTCAAGAGTGCAAAAGAATGATGTCTAGCACTCTAAATTCAGTGAGCTACAGGTTAGTGAAAACAGATAAGGCCAAGACAGAGCACTGGAAGAACCCCAGAAGAGCCCTCCTATCAGTATAAAGCCAAAGCATTTTCATCACTCCAGCACTAGCCTGTTCTGAGTGCAGCATAATAGAATATAACTGGGCAATTCAGGCAGAATCTGATTAATCTGATTAAAAGTATGAATATTAAGAAGTTACTCTGCTTCCTTTTTTTTTTTTTTAAATTCACCATGCTGTGAAAAGGCTTACCACACAACTGCTGATTGGTTGTATCAGGTTTTAAAGACTGGTTACAATGGGTTAAATGGCTCTGGTTCCTCATTTCTTAGCAGAAACATAAGAGCACCCCTTAGGATTTTTTTCTTAAGAGAAACACGATCTCAAGAGGAACGGGAAAGTTCAGAATGGCTCCATCTGAGACTTGTTCTGCTGGCAGGAGTCATACGTCCATCCTACCTTATTGCTGCCATTTGGAGTGGAAAGCATACGAGATGCAGCCCTGCAAGGGCAAGCAGCAGCAACAGAAGAGCTGATTTCCAGATTATCAAGAGTACCCGAGAGACTCTCACAAAGCATTAGTGCCATGTGTATCTCTCCCCTACTTCTATCGATAAACCATAGATAGAAAGGCTTTTGCCATGTATTGCACATAGACCCGCAAACATTACTCTGTAGATAAGTGTAACGACACAGCAGGGTTATATACACCAGTACATCTCAGTAGGGCAGTCCACTGGACAGATTGGTATAGTTTATTTTTCCCCTGTTCCCAAGTAGAGCGGCATGAAAGCTGTTAACTTGTTCAAAAGCTGCGGCTGAATGTTGCAGTAAATATATGCCTCTCATGAGAGCAAACCCATTTTAAATGATGGGCTACACATACTCTGGTATCTGGCGATCCACCCTCTCTGTGTTTTGAAATCTGTACACAGAAACACAGACCAAAGCTGTATTATTCCTTCCTGTCTGGGTAACATCATTGCAGCTATATTCTATCACTACTTGTGATGAATCACATTTAATAATTATAACAATCTGTTGGAGATTTTTTTTTTTAAATACACTTTCTGCTTTTGATGTTTCTGATCACTATGGAAAGCTTATGCTATTTTATAGTCTGCTGACTAAGCTCATATGCACACCAGCTGCATTTTATCAGGGAACAATGTTTGCCTTTTGAACTGGCTGATAGATTTTACTTAAAATGAAGATGAGATATACATTCTTTGGCAACACTTAGAACCTTGTTCAGCACAATATCTATTTGCAGAAAGTCATAGCCTCCAGTTAAACAGTGTACCAGCCCATGGCCATCAGCCCAAGAAAGGCAGAAAAAAAAAAGTGTATCTTAGAACCAGAGAGGACCACAAGTTTATCCGCTGCATGACAAAACCAGGATCAGTCCATGTCATTTGGGCAAGATGTTTTGTCCTATCTGTTCCCAAAGCCTTTCAGCAACAGAGTTGCATACTTTTTCTAGACTATTTATTTACTAGTCCTTCATTATCCTCCTAGGAAGCTTTTCCTAGTGCCAAAGTTAAGCTGAGTTAAGGGGTATTCAGGACTTTTTATCCCGTCTCTCCCAAGCTTAGAACTTTTTAATTCCCTTTTACAGCAACTTCAAAATCCAAAAACAGTACTTAAGCTATTACATATTCCCTTGTAGAAGCAATCCAAATTATTCGACCATTTTATGGCACATTTTCTAGACCTTTCGATTCCCTTTATCACATCCAACTCTTTATTGAAATGCAGAGCCCAAACTCATACATGCAGCTCCAGAGGAGCCTAATCAGTACTGAGAACTGAAGGGCTACATCATACGTTATCCAGCAAGCCAAAAGGCTGCCAGCAAAGGACACCAAGCTATCAGATTTCCCTTTCCTTCTCTCCCACCCTTCCCGGGCAGCACAGCATGATTTGCTGGGAGAGCAACACAGCTGGACCACTGCCATGGGCCAGGATAGCAATTCCTACATACAACCAAAAGTTAGTCTTCAGCTAGCCGACTTCATTATTCCTTCCCTGTTCATCCTAAGACAGATCTAGTCAAAAATACTGACCACCAAATGCATTTAAAGGAAGCTGTTTTATTACATGATATCCTGATGTTTGTTTTTTTTTTTCTTGGAGCAATGCTTTCTGTCCTATTCTCCCAAGACTTGTCCTCTCTCTGCATTCTTCCCAAAGTTTGGGAAGAGATCTCTTTTTATAGATCTTAAAACTGGAAGGGTGTATCAAATCATTTCAGCTGACTTAAACCCAAGACAGAAATCATTCATTCATGTGTTGTGTCAGATAACCTTTGTTTTCTAGAAGGGATGCTGCCAACAAAGGATATTGATTTGAAAGCATCAGAACATTGATTTTTTTTTAAAATTTTCATTGTTAAATTGTTTTTCCCTACATGAAGCTGGGCACATACTTTTAAACTTCAAATTTGCCTTTAGTTTCCAGTCATTGGTTCTTGCTATGCTCTAAGTGATAGATTAAAGAGCTCTTTCACACTCATTATCTCTCCACAAGGATTTATGCATGCTTAGGTCACCTTTCAATCTCTTGACAAATTGAACTGCAAGCTTCTTTAAATTACTTTTTTTTTCTAGTCCCTAAATGCTTTATGGTAGATATCTAGGCTTTTTCCAGTACTTTCATACACTGACATTGTAACTGGATTTCTGTTAACTCTATATGACTTTGAATGGCATGAGATAATAAATTTGCCACCTACCTTTTATTCGCATTAGAAGTATAACATTTTGTTACCTCTCTTAGCCACTCCGTCATATTGGGTGCTCACATTCAGTTGTTTGTCCTCTTTGATCCAGGCATCTTTCCTTGTGTGATGCTTCTCAATACCTTGGCTACCAGCCTGAAAGCTTTGTTGATGTATATATTTAATACAGCAAAATCTACTTTGCTTTGAAGAGCGCATGTTAAGCACTTGCACAAGAATGCTGTTCTCCCTCGCTGGAAGTTAAGAGGATTAGCATGAGGCTCCCTGGGAATCTTCATCCACCCAGGAAAGAAGGAGCTGGGAGGGACCCCAAAGGCACAGCTGGACAGGAGCACCCTCATGTCCTCACTCCTGCAAGTGACAGAGGGATTCAGTGGCCCATGCTGCATGGGCTGACTGCCTGCCCTTCCTCCCCACCTCTGATAAAGCCTCTCAGGCTTATCCTGGGGTCTGAAATCAAACCTGAAGGTTTCTATGATATGTAGCACAATCATACACGGTGTGCAGGTGGATTAACAGCAACAGGATCATCAGCCCTTCTTTTGTATCCAACTTTCACAGTTTACAAAGCTTCTAGATACAGCGTTCGCGTTCACCCTGCACGGAACAAGTACTTGCTTCTTTCTATATGGAGAATGACTCAGGTCAATACTGAAAAAAATTACAAAGGTCATTCAAAGGAAAATTATATGGAAAAAAGTTTGTCTTTTTTGTTTGCTTGCTTGCTTAGTCTTGCTAAAACCAGCAGAGATGCACAGCAAAATGTTTCTGTTGATCCACAGGTCCCATACTTTAAATGGAAACCATTTGCTTATGCCTCAGAAAGATCTTTAGCATCTTCTGTGGCAAGGAATTCACCCTTTAGCCTTATCCTCTGTTATTTTAACAGGACATTACCAGCTAACGTACATTTCTGTATAGCCTTGTATCTTTAGAATACAAGTGCAAGCTGTTTAAGACATTAGCAATAATTGTCAAAGGCTTGAAGCCTCTCCGGGGAGCAGGAGGAGGTTTGCACAGGAATTTTGTGTGCTGCTAGAAATCCCTACCAGACCACATTACTCTGTACTTGCTTCAGAAGGCAGCCTGAAGATGCGTCTCATACTAGGAACTCTGCCACCTTCTCTTTCCAAATAGCCTATTAGTTCTTAGGAAAGTTGACTTTGAAAAAAAAAAAAAATAGAGCACAGACAGTCTTTCAGCCTGTCTAGACATTCTGGATGCTGAATGTTTAATGTCCTGGTATAACATAGCTGGACTATAGCAGTGGAAAGTGATGAAGGCAGGAAAAACAATAGGCAGAACTTCTGGTTTAACAGGCATAAATACACTGCTGCTTTAGCCGCTCTGAGCTGGTAGTCTGCAGGAGGCTAGGGAACAATTATCCACATTATGTCAAGGAAGCTCTGTCTAGACAAATCAAAACTTCTTCCCACAGAGGTTTAGCCTTTTTTGCATACTCCTTGTTTCCCAGAAGTAGCTAGAATGAACTGTTAGCCATCAAAAATCAACACTGAAAGTCACCATCCAACAAGTCAAAGATGGGAATCAGGAGCTGTTCTGTTACAGCCCCCTTTCCCACCATATTCCTATATAGAGACAGTTCTTCCACGTTCTCTTTTTTCGTCCTCTTTCCCAAGTTTGAAAAACCATTCACCACAATGCATGAAACCAGAAGTAACACACAGGGGGAAAAAAACAGAACAAAAATGCAACTCAAAACTCAGGAACCTCAGCAGCTGATCTCTTAAGTACTCAGGACCACTGACTTCACAAGTGATGGATGTTCAACAATTAAGTGTATTGATCAGCTGAATTAAGAAACATGAAGTCACCTTCATGGCTATGAGTGGCTGTAAAGTTTACATGGTTGACCCACTTGTTTCTCAGGTACAAGTCAAGTAACCAAATTCCATCAGCCTTGGCATAGAACAAATCTTGTAGATAATGCAAATGCTGGAAGATATTAATATATTCCCTTACTTTATTTCCCTGTGGATGAGTTGCATCACAACTATAACCACCACCCAGTCTCTTGTAGCAATGCCTTCAGTCTTCAATTGGATCAGCAGTTAACACAAAATGTGTGCTTTCAGCCTCATTTTTGTATAAAAAGTTCACTTAACATGAAACACAAGTGTTAAATTGATGGCACATAACTTAGAGGGTTCAAAGAAGGTTAAGACATAAGAAAACTGGAGTCAGCGTGAGGCTCTGAGGTGGTGTTTATTACAACCATTTCCTGGAACTTCCATTTTGCCTGCTGTTGTCGGTAACTTCAGATGAGAAAGACAGCAGATTTGCATTACATTCAGGCACATGAGTCCCAAATTATGGGTTTAATAAGAGCCATTTAAGGCCTCTTCCTGCAAAGGCAATGTTGTCCTCCAGTCCAGGACACCAGTGCAGCCACACAGGCTGGCTTGCCACCCGCCTTGGACCTTGACCTTTCTGAATCATCCCAAATAGAGCTCTGTACAGTCATCTAAAGTCTGCTTCAGGTAAATAACATCACTGGGTTTACAAAGTCAGCAAAAATGACTTGCTGGCCTTTTTTGATGTCTAGGTTACATGTAGTGCTTTTAGATACAGACCGGCTTGTGCTGGGGACGTTTCCTCACGCTGTAGTCTCTTGTTGTAGTTACACTTGCAACTCAATGTTTTATAATTTGGGGTCATCTTTGTTTAGGTGTGGTCAAATAATGACTATTCCCATATAGTTACTGCTGCAACTCAGTAATACCAGAGCAAAGTTTTCTGGAAACAGCATTTTGATTAAAAAGAAAAAGATGACAGGGAAGAGAAAAATAGATGACAGAGACAAAAATTTATCTTCATTTACTATTCTTCCTTGTGCCTCCCTTCAGCTACTTCTAATATTAGAGCTAACAAGTATTTTGGCCTATTACTCTTAAAGCATGATGAGTGTCTAAATGCAGAAGGGGTAGGACAGTAGTCCCCCTGGCACCCTTTACATTCTTGGATTTAAGACCTGAGAGTGAGAGCAAGCCCACCTTCAGACCGCTCACTGGAAGGAGGTAAGTCTCCTGCAGACCTGGGAACTCTGTGTTCAGCTCTGTGTCCTGCATGCAACAACCTGCACACACCTTACTAAGATTTCTTCAGTGGGTGTTCTATTAGGAGCATTTTTTGAATGTTACAAATCTACACCATCTAAAGTAGATTGTTCCTTAGGGTTCCTGTGTATCATCCTACAAAATAGTATGGGACAGGACCAGATAAGTCCCCGTATAGATGAACGTTTGAAGAGACTGATTTCTTAGAATTAATATAAACTTCAGGTCCAGAAGTCATATGCAACAGGAAAATAATCACACAGAGAAGTGTGACTGAGTTCCAGTTATACTGGGAGTACCAACAGCAATGCAGGTTCCTGCAACTGCTGAGGACTGAGCACATCTTTCTCCACTAACCTTTCTTTCCAAGAATGTTTTTCCCATTTCAGTCATGTTTGCTATCAGTCAATGCTTCAGCTGCAGAGTATGTGCTTTTTTAAGTTTTAGCCCTTTACCTGTAGTTAGAACTTACCAGGGAGCTCTCTCTCTCGCTGAGGTTTGTACACTACAGCAGCTGGTCTGTGCTTGCATCCAGCTTGCAGAACTGATTTGCTGAAGGCAAGAGAGCTAGCTGCTGGCTGAACTTCAGCAAACTAACTTGTAAGAGCCAATTTCTGCTTCTACCTTTTCCAGTCTAGGGTCACAAGCACTATGGGAGTGCAGGAGGGAGGATGCAGATGTAGTGAGCAGGTAGCACTGCTGGGGTGGGAACCCAAGGAAGATAACTCGGGGAGGTGGGTCTGGACAGAGAAGTGGACGTCTTTGGCACCACAAAAGTCAATAATGAATGTATGATATAGACTTGGTAATAATCAGGGTGTTATTAGTACAACTAAGAGTGGTTGCTGGAATCTTTTTTGAAGATGGAATAAAGGAGCCAGTCTCTCATCAGTGGTGTCCAGTAAAAGGGCAAGAGGCAATGAGCACAAACTGAAAATACAGGAAATCCCATTTAAACTTAAGAAAATACTTTTTCCACTATGGTGTTGAACACTGAAACAGGTTGCTCAGGGAGACTGAAGTTTCCAGTCGGAACTATTCAAAGCTTGACCAAACATGGCCCTGAGCAGCCTGCTGAAGGTGGCCCTGCTCTGAGCGGGGGGGGGGGGGTGGGGGGGTGGGGGGGGTGTCAGACTAGACAAAAGGGACCTTCCAACCTCAACGAGTCCGTGACTCCGAGTCAATCTCTTCATTCAATTAAATGACACAGCAACAGCCAAACACAATCTTCTGCTCTTAACTCCAAGAAGATGAGCAGGTCCCTTATCTCTCTGCTTATGTAGGTCTGCGCCTTTTCAGATTGTCATTATAAGATGTAATGTTTCATTACAGTTCTTGCAGCAAGGACAGACTTAAATCAATTCCCTTTCCAGGACCAATTTTGAGTATAGCCTAAGCAAATGTGACAGACAGACCCTGGAACACTCCTAATGAGAACAGTAAATTAATTGAAGAAGTTACTGGCTCAGTAGAAAATTTGTGATAGTTTTAATTGGGATAACAGTGCCAGGAAAAATGAGAATGTCCTTTTACTTGATCAGCATGGAATCCGTAGTATCATTTGTTTACATCCTGTGCCACACAACACTATGAAATATTAAGACAATCCTTACCAAAGAGGTAAATATTGTTAAACAATAGCTATGAGTGGATCGCAGGGCACAATTAACACTAATTTGTTAGCCATTCCTGACACAGAAACTCAACAAGACAGGCAACTGGAATACAAGAAAGAAACCTTGTGTATTGGTTTTAATCTAGTTTGGAGCCAGTTTGCTGGCAGGAGGAAGAATAACTAGCATCACACAAAAATAGCAATCAGAAAAGTTTGTTAAAGGGTAGTTACCACATGCAATAGTTGCTGGTTTAGACAAAGCTGATATCAAACAATTGTGCTTAATGATACATAGATATAAGGGAAAATACTACAATTACATTAGGGAAATGCAAAAGAATTTAGATAGCAGAGTAGTAAGAGAGTGAGGGTAAGACAGACAGAAGAAATTGAGGAGAAAGGATATTGCAGAACCTTACAAAAAGAAGAGTTAACGCAAAGAACTTCTTTTTTTCCCCCAAATGATTGTGAGGTTTTTCTTTCTACTTCAGTTTCAGAAAGACCCCGCTACCTTTCTGGTTTTTTCCAGCCAAGGAAACAGCCATAAGTAACGTGGTCAAGCCACTTTCCTTGCCTAGTGCATAGTTTAATGATAGCTATTTCTCACCTCAGAGCTTTTCGAGACCCCAAAACATCCCATTAGCTTTTTATTGTGCGTATTGTGTAGCAGCATCCTAAGCCCTTCCCTTTCCATAACCATCACCCATTTTAGTTATGTCAGGGTAAATAATACCACCATTGAAGTGATTTCAGCCTAAGGCTGCCGTTGGCAAGAGCCCCTGCTTCTGAAGGGGTCACAGCCCCAACACAATTCATACAGCAACTGGACTTCCCGTAGCAGGACGTTACCTGCACGACAGCACCAATACAGCTCTTAATGATGATTTTTTAAAAGATTTATACAAAGCTTCAAGATAAATATTGAGAAAGTTATGTGCAGGGTACTAATCAGATGATAAGACTTCTACCTCCTAGGTTAGAATTGTTAAAGGCGCTCACAACACCCCACACGTGGTGGATTGAAGCACTTGCAATAGGAGTTTCCAGCCAGCTGTAGTTGCCTGTTTTCCCTTTATCTTTATTACATAATATACTAATGATCTCCAGTGAGTTGAAGAGTCCTGATCCAGCTCCTAGCTAATTCAAAGACCTATACATTTATTTCAGTGCTAAATATATCCTATTGTTTTCATCAGTAACAGTATGAAGTGATCTACTTTACACCTTTCATCCAACACAGAAAGAAGGTTTTCTACAGCATTCTGGGACACTTTAGCTCATCTTAAAACAGAGATAAAAATCTACCATAGAAGTAATAACTGCCTTCACAGGGTTGTTTATATTTTCAGGGGTGGTGGGGCTTTTTGGGGGTTTTTTGTTTTTTTTGTTTTTTTTTACCGTTGTCCATCTGCTAATCTTAGAAGCCTACCATTTGTAAAATCACAGAGATAGCAACAGCCAAGCATTTAGAGCATTTAACATTAAGTAAAGAGAAATAAAAATACTCACAGACTGGATAACCCACAGAGCTGGTGCTCCAAGAACTTAGGTAAGAGAAGGAGGCATTTCTATACACCTAGCTATACCACCACTTAATGCTCTGCCAGCAGTAGCAACGCACTTGGTGGCCTTTTCAAGGAGGAACATCAGTGCTGCCAAGACTGCTCAGGCTCTGAATATGCCCCATGCCTTCTGGAGTTTTGTTCTGTAGGCAGAACCCCTCAGCTAATTTATTATTTGTTCTCAGTTCTGGCACTTTCTTCTGTGTGTTGCAGCACGCGTTGTCCCAGGAGAGCTCTGTTAGGGACTCACAGAGGTGAATCCCTTGTGTGCTGCACCTAAAGTTCAGCCTCAAGCTGGCATCCACAGCTCACTGAAAGGTAGGAAAGAAACTTGACTGGAGACCTAACATTACTAGGATGGCCACAAAGTAGTCACAAAAATGTGATACAGCTGCAGCCTGTGCATTGTCCTTGCTCACAATGCTTGCACTGCACTGAGCAACCATTAACCAAGGAAATGGGGGCTTCCATCTCCAGCTCGAAGAAACCAAGAACATTTTCCCCAAAGCAAATTCGAAGAGGTTGTTTTAGTTGGGGACATTATCTGATAAGGCCAAAGTAGGGCCCTGAAGATTCATCCGAAGAATTAAGCCTGTAGGTATTCAGGGAAAGGTGGAGACTAACTGGCAGCCTCATTATGTCTATTCCCCCACACTCTGCTTTTTATCTCTGTAGGGTGTAAACCCATCAGGATTGAGAGGGGCCATCTCTTACCAAGGTGTAGTGCTGGTCTAATGATGCTCTGCCCTCAGGCTGCAGTTAAATACTGCAGAAAGGGGTGGTGGCTGCTGTTGAAGTTGGTGCCATCCCCAGCTGGCGGGAGGTGGCCAGCCCCGCCTCGGAGGATAAGAGATGAGTCCAGCAGCTCCAGGGCAGGCGTCCCAAGGCTCAGCAGCACCCATCCCTGCAGCTCTGTCTGGCTGAGCTGGCTGACTGCGTATTTAAAACAGATGTGGGATGCTCACGAGCTCTGTTTTGCTGGCTCAAGTGTAAGGCCATGGTAAGTGTTTGAGGGTGGCAAGAAGCAAGGGGGGAATATGGATGGGTTAATATCTTAAGAGGTCAGCAAGCTTCTGAGGAAGGGGATGTATTGAAGGCTGTATTTATTTAATTTGTTCAGCCATCTTTTGGTGGTACCTCATTAACTAGAACAGAAAGAAATGTTGGAATCAGAGTGTGCTGTGAGTATTCATCTGTTGTAGGCTACAAATTGTGAAACATCACGTGGAGGCTCAGTAGTGCTCTTTACTGTTGTCAGCATTGATGGAGTTGCACCCTGTGAACTACAATGTTTTCTGGTGCAGGTATGGCTGGAGTGATTTGCAAATGCAATAAACCTAAATCTCCTCCTGTAGCAACAGCCAGGATGGTATGGAGGAAGTCCTGAAGGCAATACCTGGGCATGGCAGGGTGCTGCATTCACCTGCAGTGTAAATATAGCAGTACATTTGCAGCCCTTTTGCAAGTGTGTGTCTGTGGAAGATCAGAAGTGGTCAGTCGACAGCCCCAGATGGAGTTGTGGCTGTAGACAGTTGGTGATGCAGGTGAATCACCATGGCTGTAGACAGGCGGTGATGCAGGTAAATCACCATACGGGATGTTAGTGGTAGAGCTGGGCAGCCGTGAACCGCAACTCTTACTGTTGTGCACTTTTGCACCCCCAGGTGTTTAATGCAGCCTTTGCACCTGCATTAAATAGCCATCTTTAAATAATCCTATTTTCCCACTGAGCCTGTGTCCCATTCAGTGCTCAAGGACTGCCTCGCCACTCAAATAATTATGTTTTCAGGAAGATTTTTTGGTAGGATGCCTTAAGAAAGGCCCTTGGACTCTATGCAGAAGATAAGGTAAGACAGCTGGAAATCAACAGTTAGCTTTGTAGTAGAAATAACTGATGTTCGAGGAAAAACTGTCTTTCTCTTGGCTATGAATTTCCAAGTTAGGAAACTTTTAAGCCAAATGATGCAAGTTTCTATTAAGTATAGATTCTTAATTTTCCTATGCTGAACCCTGGAAAACATTAAATGCGACTTTCCAAATTTTTGAGGAATTATGAATTCAGCGGAAACTGATATTTGCTATCTCCTAAGGAAAGGTAAAAGAGATCTAAAAGTATGCAGCATGGGATTTTTGGAAGAGCTGGTTCAATATTCATTCTGCTTAAGAGTTGTGACAGTGACAAGTAATTTTGCCTTCCTCTCAATTTTCCTTCCTGCAAAGTGGAAATAACCATTTCTAAATGCAGTGTTTATCTGTATGGAGAAGGCGCAATTACTGCCAATACAGGCTGTGCTGCCTTTCAACCTGAAAGTTAGAAATAGCTCTCAGTACAGATCTTAATTTTGCAACTGACCAATGTGTATACTTGCAGGGAAGGGGGACTGAAAATATTTGGGGAAAAAAACCTCTTTATTTAGCAATCTCTGTGATTTAAAGGATACTGTTAATACACTATATGCATGGCAGCCTTTTCAGGCAATTAAATGCCCAGCTGACGTGGGGTATATAGCCATAGAAGCCATTTGTTGAATATATAAAGGGCACCATCAATACTTTTCCAATTATAGCGAAAGAGGGAAGACGCAGTGATTTTGGAAATAGCTTTTCTCAATGCTTGAAGGGATAGAAAACTGAGCCTTGTTTTCCCCTATCTTCCCATTCCTATGCCTTTGTGGCAGGACCTGGTTGCCCCTTTCAGGTGGGCTTGGGTGGTTAATGTCGGTTTGATGTACAATTTGGGTGAGAGAGGATGGACCCAGCAGGTCATATCTAGTGGCAGTGTTTTTTTTCCTTTGTTGGGATGGCTGAACTTTTACTTTGCCTGTAACTCTGAATTGATCTGATTTGCTGCCAAAGCTGCACTGGGGCCATGTGGGAGTGCAATGGGGGAGTTTGCCTGCAGTCTGTTTCCCAAGAAGAGCCCTCCTTTCCCGGGGCTCAGCGTAGAGGCGGTTTGCTTTGTTTCTTTCTGGACTTCTCCAGCCTGAAAGTGTCAGCTCTGTCTTGTTGCCCATGAGCACCCGGCTCTAAGTGTTGCTCCTGAGCTCCAAGAGGACGATTCCTCTGGCCTTTTCGGAGTAATCTGTGGGAAGAGACTTCCTTACATGGCTTTCTTCAGAAGATGCATCCATTCATACCATCCCTAATCCTTTCAGTCCTGCAAATTTGGCTGCTTTGAATTTTCAGTTCAAGTAGTGCATAATATTTATCAAGGAAAGAGAGGAGGTGTTGCTTTGAAAGGGGAATGAATGTATTGGTTTGACACCTGCAAGGGCTTCTCAGAAAGGAAGAAGTCCTACTGAAGTGTGATAGAGCACAGACTGTCTAGAAGCTGGTCTTGAGGCAACCTTCAGGCCTTGGGCCACAGCACCATTGCTTTACGTCCTGTTGCAGCCAGAGGCTATGAGTTGACTGATCCACATCCTGAGCATTTTAGCGTTCTCCCAGCACTTTGCAGAGAAACGCGGAAAGAAGGAAGAAGCAAAGAAGAAATGGGTAAGCCAACAGAAGCCAAGAAAATAAGTTGCGGAAGGGGAAAAACACATTCAGCAACCCGTGGGTCTCTTGCATGCTGATCCACCTGAACGTAGTCATTTTGACCTTCCTAAAACATGCATGGGTACCAAAAGCTGTTCAAAGCTGAATAACGGAAAGAAAGAAGAGCTGAGGTGCGGGGTGACCGGGGAGTGAAGCTGCCCTTGACAATACGCCAAGGCTCTCCCTTAAGCTCTCTTCTCCTGGTCTACGTGCAAAGCTGTTTGCCCAGATCCCCACCACACCACCTAGCACAGTGCTGCTCAAAGGTCCTGCCCTTCTCGCTTAGCATCTGGGAACTAACAGCTGACCATGGGAATTTACACCTAAATGTTCATGTTACTTGATCTTACTGACATTTTCAGGTGATAACTACTATAAAATGATACAGTATTGAATAATAGCCTTTAGTGAATTCTAATCTATGCAAAAAACCATCATTCTGGTGTTAGCACTTTGTGATATGAGTTTTTTGGAACAAGTTAAAAATACTTGATTCTTAATATTTTGGTGTTCTGTGATAAATTTACAAGTTCAGTCTATTAGAGTCACGTAACTCGGCTTTTTTGGGCATATTTTATGGTTTGTTGCACACTAATGTAATCTACTTAAGTGTATAATTCTGTAATAATCTCAGATTACTCTTCGGCTAAACAAGAGGGAATCTAATAAAACTATAAAGAGTTCTGATATGATTAATATTGTATTTAGTTGTCCTTGTAACTTATTTTTCTACCCTTTATGAACAACTGCTCTGTAGTTACATGCTTTTTGCTCGCTCTGCAAGGCTGCGGGACTTTTTTTGTTGGTTGTAGCATTACCTTGAAGTGTGGAAGAAGATCTCATTTAAGTTCCAATGCACTGTGGTTTCTTCTACAGCTCCTAAGGGGCACGACCTCCATGCATCCCTAGTCTGCTGCCAATGGGATGCCGGGCAGCTATAGGTTCTTGTATAAATGTTATGTCTTCCAAGTTATTCTAATACTCTGAACAAAAACTTGTCATGGTGAATGATGAATGATGATTTTTTTTTTCCTTCTGTTAATTAACTTCTCTTCTACCAGAAGTTATTTGTTCCACTGAAATATATGGGAATGCGCTCCGCTGGCACTCTTGATTTATTGCTTTTGCCTCATGATCTATTTTTCATAAGTGCACTATTCAAATTTGCTTTCTAGTGCTAGATGAGAGATCATTAACCCGCTCTCTTGAGACAGTAAAGAAAGGCAGAAGTTCACGAAAGCCACACCTCTAGCTAACATGAAGGGAAAAAAACCCCTCTCGAAACTCAAACATGGCATGACTACCGGCTTCACGGAAAAAACGATAAATGGATGGCAACTGCTACAGAACATGGCTTCGTTACGTGTTACAGCCCCAGCTCTCGGTGGAAGCACCTGCGAGCGTGCACATCCCTGAGCTGCCTGCTCTGCTCGCTTGCATTCCATGGCACCAGATCGTCCCTTCTCGGGCTGGAGCTTCCCCGGGGCCGAGCAGGGGCCGCGCTCCCCCCGGGCGCTCTGCACCCGTCTGCAGCAGGGGAGAGGGGCGGGTGTCTTTGTTTCGCTAATAAGAAGCTAAATTGGGGGGAGAAGGCATTGCAGGGGGCAAGTCTCGTCCTAGCTCTCCCCGCCGGTGGAGGGCCGGGATCAGCAGCAGCCTGGGCTGCCGGAGCTGCTCCCGCCAGCCCGAGCTCCCGGGGCCGCGCTCCGTGGACGGGAGGGGGGCGTGCCGGGGCTGAGGGGGGGGAGCCGCTAACCAAAGCGAGGGGAAATGCCCGCAGAGGCTGCGGCTGAAATCCCGCCGTCGGGCCGGCGGTGGGGGGTGTGTGTGTGTGTGTGTGTGAGGTGGTCGGTGCCAGATCACGGCGGAGCTGCTCCCCGGCGGGGGCCCGGGGCTCCCCGTGCGCCTCCCGCGGCCGGCGAGGGGCCCGCCTGGCGGGGCGGGCGGAGCCGCCTGGGCCGGGGGCGCCCCGGCCGGCAGGTGAGGGCCGCGCTACCCCCGCCGCGGGGCTGGGCGGGGGGCGACCTCCGCGGGGGGCGGGGCCGAGCGCGGCGGTGAGCGAGCGCGCGAGGGAGGGAGGGAGCGCGCGCCCCCGGCCCTCCCCCGCCCCTCGGTGTTTGTGTCAGGCTGCTGGCGGCGGAGCGGCCCCGCGGCGCCGGCCCGGCCGAGGGGCGCCGACCCAGCCCGCCGCTGAGGCGGAGAGCCCCGCCCTGCCCCCGCTCCGCGCCGCTCCCGCCATGGGCGGCCCGTAGAGCGAGCGGGTTCGGCGGCTGGTGCGGTGCCTGCGCGGCGGCGGCGGCCATGGCGGTGGCGGTGGAGACGCGGCCGGAGCTGGTGGGGAAGCGGTTCTTGTGCGTCGGTGGCGGCGGCGAGGAGCCGCCGGAGAGCGGGCGCTGGCGGGCCGGGGCGGCGCCGTCGGGGGCGGGGGCGGGGGGGGGGGGTGGGCGGGGACGGTGACGTGGAGCCCGCACCGCCGCCGGGGGTCGAGGCCGGGGCGAGGCGCCTTTCCCCTCGGCGTGTGCGGCCGCGCTGTGGGGGGACGGCGGCGGCCCCGGCCCCCTGCGCGCCCCTCGGGCGGAGGGCGCGGATGCGGCTCCCGGCCGTGCAGTCGCCTGCGGCGGCTGAGGGGGCGAATACCTGGCCTGGGAGCCGGGGATAATGGGTCCGCTCCTGGAGCGGCAGAGCTTAGGCTGGGGGTGAATGCGCCCGTGGCGGGGGAAGGCAGAAGCTGGCCCCCTGTAGCCCCGGCCGACTGGGTCTAACGTGCTGGACGCGGTAGTGAGCGTTGTTATTACAGGAATGTCATTGTTTCCCTTCCTTTCGTGTCCGCTGTCACTGTTTTCCTAAGGGGTGTAGGAATGTGTGTGGAGGTTAGCGAAGGAGCTAGGATACGTTCTGTTGTGCTCAGGCACACTCTCGCTGCGGGGGGGGGGGGGGGGGACACACGACGCACAACACGACCAGGATTTCCTTGGGTTTAGTGTGTTCTGAATGCATAATCTGTAAAATGGAGTTTTAATGTGCTCCGTGGACTTGGTCACTATTTTATTTGTGAATTCTGTGGTCTAACGGGGGTCATGTTACTGCTGGGGTTGTCTCCTTCCATGTTTTTATGTTATTTGGTGCTTCTGAAAGCACATTTAAAAATATCACGACTATGTAAATGGGCATTACGTAGGCTGAAAAAAGGAATCACCGAACTGCGCTGGGCAATCCATATTGCTGCTGGTAAGGGGGAGGCGTTCACAGCCAAACACAATTCGGGGTGGAATGTTGCCTTTTTTACAAACTCATCCAGCAAACAATTGCCTGGTTTTAGAGATTATTGATTGCCTGATGGGAGAAGTGTGATTCACAAAATTAAGAACTCTTGCTTTCATACATCCCAGGCTTTAAGATTTGTTTTGGAAACAGAATGTATGTGACACTTGAAATGCTACTTTTTTACTATATTGTGGGTTGTTTTTTCCCCAGAAATTTCCCCAGAAATCCTCCAACCAGAATTCAAGTAGCAAGCTGTTCATGCCCTTCTTTATGCAATGGCCCGTGTTTTCAACCTTTGGTTATATGTGAGAATCGTCTAGAATGCTTTATTTTTAGAACCTATTTTGTATGTTATTCTTGCAGGGTAGTATTCTCTAGAATCTATATACAATTATAGAAACACTGAGTAATGTTTAAGGAGATATTTATTGACATTTACAAGTCAGAGCCATAATTTGTGAACTCTAGGGGCAGAGCTGACATAAAGAGAGAGAGGGTGCAAAAATGAGGTGTTTCAGGGGTTGTATCTGTTATGTTAAATAGGTAATGTATGCTGCCTATTGTAAGGACTTGCTCCTCTTCCTAACTTCGGTATCCAAGTGTTTTCCTCTTCAGATACTCTTCCATTGCATTTCTTGGTAATTCAAGGAAGAGCTGTTGTGTTATGGCTGGTTTCTGAGGCAGGATGACTAAGGGTATGCTTATGTGTTGTAGTGGAGCACCATTTGGATAGATCCAAACTACCTGAGAAGCGGGATGGATGCTCCAGCCGGCTCTTCAGCCTGGATGCAGTGCAGTGCTAATGTGGCAATCTTCCTTCTGGTGTTGTAGCTAGCTATGCAGCCCTGCATTATGCTATGTAGATACACTCCTAGTCGCCTCGGAGTGCTGGAAGCCTGGGAAAGTTTTGGAAATACTATCTAGGTCTAACGAGTCCTGGACTAGTACTTGACTACTAGAGAATCATTGCCCCCTCTAAGTGCAATATTTTGTTTTCATGTTAACCTGTTCTCTGTCCCCAAGGCACAAACCAGTATAAATCACAAAGGGAATGGGTAGAGGAAGAAACGATACGGTTTCTGTTAGCAACAGGTAGTTTCTGTGGATTGGGCTCTCCTTTTGCATTTGTAATTAACATTAACCTCTTGTTAGTTGATATTTGCTAACATGAATATCCTCTTCCCGTGCCCCCAGCGAAGGACAAGGACATTTTTCTGGTAGCCCTGGTTCCACGTGTGCTCTCCTAGGTGGAGTGAATACTTCTTTTATCCTTCTTTGGCTTTTGTTTTGAGGTGGCCATCCCTATGAATAGCTCCAGACCCTTCTGCTACTCGTCAGTGGAGTGAAATGGTAATTCTTGTTGACAGTCTCATTGCTGCCCACAGGGTGTAGCATAAAAACGTCGAAATCAACTTTTTGTCAATTTTGCATTTTCCTGGTCCCTCAGAGTGGGATGGAAGTTGCAGAAATACAGAAGGTTCCCTCAGCCGCAGGTAGGGAGGAGGGCAGCAGTGGGCATTTTCAAGATGCTTTGCAAATGACCAGAACTAAGTTACCTTTTTATTCCTGGCTTGGAAGGAAGTATCATTCACCTTGCTTTTGTGTCTTGTCTTCCTTAATAAGTGTGAATCCCCCCCAGTCAGTTTCAACCAATTTAGGAATGGGGAGAGGTCTAAGAAAGTTGACCTTCCCCCAGTTTGTGAAAGATGACATCTGAGGGGCCATGAGAGCCCTCCTCCCCCCTCAAAAAACATGAAGAGGCAAGGAGGTCATGCCATTTTGCGCGTTCCTCCTGGAAGCAAAGAGGCGGTCTCCAGCTGGCCAGCCAGCATGCACTGAGCTTCAAATCAGCTACAGCATATGCTTAGTGCCGCACAGAGATAGGTAGGCAGGTGATGGGGGATGGAGCTGATGGTATGTGAAGGTGGGTTTGGGGGCACAAGAAAGAGCTGAGCATTAACAAGAGCGTGAGAGCAAGCGTGAGTTTTTGGATATGGGAATACAGGGACAAATAGAGAGTTTTATGAGGTGAAGGATCTTAGGGAGACACGGGCAAGCTTAGAGGCAACTGACGTAATTAATGTTAAGTGGCCACAGGGCTTGTAGGAGCAAATCCACAGGAAACCAAGCTTCATTAGTTCTGCTGTAAACAGAACTACTCATTATATCAGGAACTCCAGACCTGAAGGCTGGACTAGCTGCTCTCTGCTGCTGAGCAGGCAAATGAAGACTCTGGCTTTCATATGCTGCTAAGTTAGTTTCATGATTGTATTTTCGTAACTAAAGTAGTGAATATTTTCCTAGTTGAAATTACTAACCTGGTAAGAGAATGAAGAACAGAACTCAGTTATCCAGTATCTTTGTCCTCACAGGTGTCTCCTACTCCCAGAAAGTATGTGACTCTAAATGACTCTTCCCTTATACTTTTCACGGTTGTAACATAGCTGATACGTAGTCTGTTTTTTCTTAAAGTGGATTTAATTTTTTTTTTTAAACAAAGAAAGAGAACAGCATCAAAGTGTCTTTTCTACCATTATTTTATGGAAATTTTGCCTTCCTCGGCTTTGCTATTAATTTACCGCTAGTGGGGAATAGGGTGAGAACAACTGGCACCAGTTGTGAGTACTGTTGGTCCTCTGGAAGATGAGTGCTCTTGTCATTCCATGCAGATCCTTGCCAGGATTTGGAACCTATGCCTCTTTCTTAGTCATCCTGTGATGTTTACAGATGTTTGAAAAACTCCTGCTATACAGGTACAATGTATACAACTTGATCCAGGAGTTTTCCGGATTTTCATCATCTGAGTCTCAACCTGATAGTTAGACCTCTTGATCTTTCATTCTTCATCATTCCTGTTGTGTGAAAAGCATTTATTTAAAAATACAAGCAAAAAGAAGTTTCATATACATATTTGTGTGCGTATTAGTGTGTGTTTCACTAGTCATTGAGAGAATTCATAACTTTTTTCCAACTTAAGTAACAGGGGGTGTTATTAGAGGAAGCTGGGAACACTTTTTCTTTACTGCTAGCTGCCTGGAAAAGCCTATGTGCCACTCCAATTGCAGAGTGATAACTCTAGGCAGATAAAGAAACTGCCAGGAGGAAAGAGGTGGAGTTAAGGCCATATGATCTCCCTGGTCCTTGCTGTCCCATAAGAATTGCTTTCTCCACCACAGGTTGCTAAACGTCTATTTAATCACTATTGCCAAGATTTGACATGGTGATGGCAGACGTGTTTTCCCATATTGTGCTTAAAAAGTGATTATTTAGAGGAGTAAACTTTAAAAATGTAAATCAAATTATTAAAATTATTTTGCTTACCGGAAGTGCTTGCGTTCTGTGAATTTTCATGGTCCTGCAGTTGTATATTGAGTACTGTCATATATTCAGCTGTATATTTTGTCCACATGAAAAAGAAAATGGAAATAAGCTTTTAAACGCATAATATGCAACCCCTAATAAAAAGTATAGTTATAAGTTGCAGTGATTTGTAATTGTGTATTTATTGATGCATGAATTTTCCTGCCATGATGTCCCTGAATTGGAATACAAAATCAAAATTGAGTACTTTAGTAGTTTTTAATGTTTTATGTTAGGCAAATGTAACATTTAGTAATTGTGCATAGGGAAATAAGTTGTGGCAATAAATCACCATATTGAATATACTTCATAAACACCTAAATATTAGCGATAGCTTGAAGCAATTGTTTGATTTTTATTTACAGTAATATCAGTAAGATATGGTGGGGGAAATATATAATTTAACAAAACTATGTATTTTTTTTAAGTGTATCATCTTTGGTAATTTGCAAACAAGGAATTGTTAAAAATTCACTATGTCTGGTAAAACCATTTGAAGAGAACAGCGGCAGACTACGTGTGTCTGTTTTAACTGAACTTGCCCTCGCTTAACAGTAAAATGGAAGTTCACAGAATGTAATGGAAACTTATCAGTGCTGTATTACAGATAACATGAAAATAATTTTAAATAATTGCTGGTAATTTGAAAATAGAAGATATTTTAGGGAAGTGCTCCATATGCTGAGTTTCTCACTAAAAGATGAAGTTAAATTTGCCTTTGCTGTGTGTAGAGCTGCTCTTACCCAGTCTTTTTACGACCTGTAATTGTTTTAATCTTCCTGCTTCTGCATTCCCAAACTTTCTGACTGCGGTATGGCTTTGTCATACAGGCACAGGATTGCACTTCTGTAGGTTACGTTTGTTTTCTGCCGTATATTGATTTTTAGTGCAGTGTTTTGCGTTGTCCTCTGTTTTCCTTTCACTAAGCTAGTATTTAAGGAGAAGCTGAATGTATTAATTTTTTGAACGCATTTGAGCTAATCTGTTTAAAAATTAAATAGATTTTTTTCATTCCTTGTTTTAGAAGTACATGCTCTGCAGCTTTTACCCTGAAACAAACTGGAAGATGCAGAAACATGCTTTAAACTAGCTCTGCATAGCTTGTTGGTGGTTAATGGAATTTAAAAATACAACATATTTCTGTACCAGCATCTGGGTTAAAGATGAAGAGCAAGTTGTTGGTGAGGAGCCTGTCATGTTATTTACTCCAGCTATTGGAGACAATGCTAAAAACATGCCAGAGTTTATCATGTCACTGCTACCGCTGGATCCAGACAAGGAGTGGTGGTGTAGGATGCATTTTGTGTGTGTTTTGAATTTGGGTTGAAAGGAGTGGGAGAAACTCAAAATGCTACAGGGATTTAGACCATTTTCAGCTGTTTCTACTGTTCTGTATCAGTATTGAAGCCAATGAGAGTCTTGTAAGTTTTGGTGCGTATCAGCTGGGCAATCTTTTCTTGGCTCAGCAGTAAAGAAAACTTCCTATTTCCTTTCTGTGTTTCTAATAAGATTGAGCTTGTCATCCTGTGCCTGTGAATGTCACCTCATCTGTCTTCCAGAGTTAGCTCAGTTAGTGTTCAGGAAGGAGTATCTCTTTCATAGTAATCTGACAAAAAAGATGAAACACAGAAATGTTCCTATGAAACTGACTGGAAGGATTCAGTGCTTTATACCCTGCCCTTCCCTCCTCGTTGCTTTTGTACTAATAAGAACCTGAATGTGATGCAGATCAACAACTAAATATACTTATAATGTTGGATTTTGAGAAAGCCTTATTTGAATGTCAAGATTGAAAACAAGAGTTTGGGTGTCCTGAGCTAGGGATTAATCAGTTTATTAATTTGCCGCATAGTTGCAAAGTATGCAGCAGTGAATGAAATACAGAAAAAGGAAGGTTTGATCCTATACGTAAATCTTTCAGGAGGCTTTTAGAAAGATCTGTCAGGTATTTTCTTCATCAAAAAAGCATTCACTTTTGCCTCTTATATGCCATGCATACAAATAATGTTTTATTCCACATTCGCATTACATCAAATTTTTCTCATTCCAGAACTTGGTGTGAATCTTTGAAAGTATCTCAAAAAACAGGGCATAGCCATCTTGGAGTTTTGAAGAACGAGTAGTCATTTTATAGGAAGCCATTCTTTCTGTGCACGTGCCAAGACCTCAAAACCTGCTCGAGAACAGCACAACTGTTCTTTAATGTCAAATTGAGCTGATTTTAAAAGTGGCACTTTTAAAACTTGACCAAGAGCAAGCTCAGCCTTCTTCTGATCCTACTATTAGTGAATTGTAGAGATACTTAGTTCCATCTGTGATCTTGAATTTCTGCTGCGATCAGGCTTGACCTTCCCTTTCAATAGGACTCAATAAGCTGCTTCTGCTGGAAGAAAGTAAGTATTGATCATTTGAGAAGTTTATCTGAAGTTGGCAACAAGGTGGTTGTCTTGGAAGGGACACGGCTATGCTGTGCTGTTATTGCCCACTTTTGTGCTTGGAGCACTGGCATTCAGTGTTGCTGCAGGGATGGTTTCTCTCCTAGCCCTGCTGGGTGGGGCTGCTCTGCTTGTAAGCAGCTTGTTCTTTGAAGCTGGTGGAGATTTCTAAGCTGAACTAATGCTGTGTTGCTTCATTATATTGACTCATCCAGAAAGTTACTGTTGTTAGTTGATGTTATTCCCATGTAGCACTAACTTTCATGTTGTAAGACCGAATGGGAGCAGGAAACCAGAAGAACCTAGGGGATTTTGCTGTTTTGCTTTCTAGTCATTTTCTTAAAAATATTTTCATTTATTTCTTAAATTATTTTACTTTTAAATGGCTGTTGCCACTTTTCAGAATTAAGTGGAATGGAGCAACTTAATCTGCTCATGAGGAGGTTGCCTCTGTGTACGTGCAGAAACTGGGTTTGAGCAAATTCATGTACTCTGTTCAGAGCGTCATGGGCACAAAAGGTGCAGGGCAAGTGTTAAGGCTTTTAGCTTGACCCTCCCATGGCAACATTTTTAGAAGTTTTGGAGACTGTGGTTCCACAGACATTTCTCTTGGTGGCAGTGCTGGCTTAATTTTTTTAACCCTGAGCAGTTTCCTGATCAGTTCACCATATGGCACTTCAAGCAGTTGTACTGAGGCTGAGGAGGTGGTATGGGATTGATCAGAGACGAATGGCTGAGGGTGGGAGCAGCATAAGCTGGCACCATTTCCAGGAGAAATGCCTCTGGACCATGGCCTGAATGAAGTAGTTGAAAACTAGCTTAAATATCTTTGAGAGTTGCAGTCACTGGAACTAGTAAATGCGTCCTAACCTGCTCAGCTGTAATGCAGGGATTGTATACTGCAGTTGAAATAATGATATTTATTTACTCACTGTGAATAATTTCTTCTTTCACTTGAATAAGGAAATATATGTTCAGAATAACCCATGATGTGATCATTTGATGTCTGTTGATGCTATACTTATTTGCAAAGGCAAGTTTTGGAAGAATAGATGTGAAATCAAATGCTTTGAGGGAGACTTAAGCACCCATATGTTAAAATGCATACACCTCTGATGCCTCAGTAAAATGTTGCATATAGTATTTCTGCATAAGTATAATGATCTTTTTGGATGTTCTAATCAGTGCTGTAATCAATGTAGATGTTGAAATCATTGCAGTTAGGCTTCACTGCAAGTA
The DNA here is from genome assembly GCA_034008185.1 of Gorsachius magnificus. Taxonomy (NCBI): domain Eukaryota; kingdom Metazoa; phylum Chordata; class Aves; order Pelecaniformes; family Ardeidae; genus Gorsachius; species Gorsachius magnificus. Next base: position 34,402,018 of record CM067089.1, on the reverse strand, counting down.
ACTCACTGCTATGTATGACAACTCAAGTAGACGCTGCTGACTTGGTAGTTAGGTTGACTCACCAGGGTTTTGCTTTTTTGCTAAGGGAACAGGGCTCTTTAATAAAATGATGGTTTAAAATCTGGAGTACGATTGCTGTGTGAGAGAGAGCACTTGCTGAGTCATGGCCAGGTGGCCCAAGTCAAATCTCTTCAGTCCTGCATGTCTGGCGAGGAGGGACTGGAAAGCTGTATTTTGGAGGAGTGTTGGCAAAGACTTTGTTTTGAAACAGTCCTCCAGCTTATTTCCTTATTTTTTCCTCTCCTTGGCTTCTATTCTTTCTGGAAACACAGAATGTAAATTTACTACCTTTCAAAAACAAACAAAACAACTCAAAAGCTGGTATCAAACAGACAAAGAAACCTGTTGGGATAATCATAGGAAATACGTGATTTAAACTGTTCGGTTGGTATAGAAAATCTTGGAGAAAGAGTGACAGGAAATTAGTAGCACAGTCTTAGACTGGAGTTCGTCATTAATCGGTAGCTTTTCTTGCGTCCTAATTATTCCTAAAGCAAAACTCAAAGACTTCAGTTTGGCAGCCTTGGTTGTCGCTAAAGGCAGGAGCGAATACGTATGAGCAAGGCATGGTGCAAGCAGTTTTTAGGGGAGAGGATAATAACTTCTGGGCTCTAGACCCAGGGTGATATTTAAGGAATTGGGACCTAACAGGGTCAGCATTTCAGTCAAAAATACAGAAGCTGATGTAGTTGAAGACCAAATGTGAATGAGGTACTGTGGTCTTAAGAGCTGTTGTTGTGACGCTTGGCTATCGTAGTTCTACAATTCTGGCACACAGCTGCACTTCCTCAGTGTTCCCTTGTGGTGATTTGGAGTTCAGGGACTTCATCCAGCAGAGGGCTTTGGGTTTTGTAGCCCTTGCTGGATTTTTCCTTAATAAATTTGTAGGTAACCTTTATGAATCCTTGTGAACTTTTCAACATCCTGTGACAAAGAAGGGTCAGGCTTTAACTGTGCGTTGTACTTGGGATTGCTTGCTGTTATTTCAGGCATGCTTTGGTTCCTGCCTTGTGAGGCACAAGTCGACAGTCACCCCTTGTTTGCCATTTGTGTGCTGCTCATGATTCTATTAGCTCTGCTGTGCTACTTCATACTCCTCTCTCGGAGCATGTAAATGTGGCAATTTTCCTTTACTGTTTCTTAACCCAGGAGATTCAGAGGTATCTCTTCTGTCTGTTGGTCCCTACCAACCCTGTCCAAATAAACATCTGTTTGAATGAGATTATTCCAAAGATCGTGCAGTTTGTTTGCATATCTTAAATGGCTATCTACACAGAGGTGTGTATCTCCACATTATTTCCTTTCTGCAGATTGTTCTGAGTAGACTTAATACTGTCAAGTTAAATTTTTTTACAGGAAATAAAGTAACATTTTAAATGAGTTCTGAGTTGTAAAAATTTATTTCTCCACTGGACTGTATTGATTTTTTTTTTTTTCAGGTATGGTAACCAAATTGCCTGTAGCAGATCCACTTATATTTAGTATACCCAGGTGTTGGTCAAACCTCTGTGGTGATCTATTTAACAACAGTTGAGCAGTGAGTAAAGCTTTTAAAAAAAAAAAAAAAAAAAAAAAGGGGGGGGTGGTGGTGGTAATGAAATACTTCTGGCTTGCTAACTAGTAATCCAGGTGGGCTGGCCTAAATATACCTGATCCTTCTGTATACTGTCATATTTTAACATTTGTATATAGGTCAGAATGTGACATGTGAATATTTTTAGACAATGTCATGACCATTTCTTAATTTGATGGGTAGCTTGTCTCTATACCGGAGTACTTATCTCCTTCTGCATGATCTTTTAAAAAAAAGAAAGAAATTTTGACTTGTTGAAAGAAATTTCAATATCTTTGTGAAACATTATTTATTCATGCTTTGTTACTTTGTACCATATTTTTCTTTTAGAAATTTGTAGTCTAGATTAATCTGTTCCTTTTGTTACCTATAGCTGTTTACAAAACTTCAACTTAGTGAGAGTCAGGCCTAAGACTACATAAAATATAAAATGAAAAATCTCGTTTGATAAATTATTCATTGACTAATTTACTTTATAATTCCATCAGATGTATTCTTTTGAAACTGAATGTAGTACTTTCATAAAGCATTGTAAAGATTTTTATATTTTAAAATGAAAGACTTGGCTTTCTGTTGACACTTGGAAAAATGGCTTGCTGACACTACTTTTTTTTTAAGTTTTGTAGTAGTGTCTAGTGCAAGTAAAGTGAGATGTGCATGTACGCTTTGGCATATTTTTTGACTCTGTCAAAAATTTGACATTGAATGGATTTTATGTTACTTAATTTTGATTATTTTTTAAAAATACTTTAGCTTTCAGATGTATTTGAGCATGGCTTACATTTCAGTAACATGACAAAGTTGATCACTGCTCACTGACTGGTTTCAAATGTGATATACAAGTTAAGTCTGAAGTTTGCCCGTATATTACTTGTCTGCTGAAATAATGAGCAATATAGAGATAAGTAATGGAAAAACTTAATAAGGCTCTTCAGTTGGTACCTTTGAAATGGATGAAGTCTGTATCTCTAGAGGGTTCTTATGTTTGTTGGCTGAGGAAAAAGGACAGCATTTTAAGTTGGTGGTTTTGTTTTTTTTTTCCTCCAAGATGTGTTCTATGTTATGGTAGTCTACCCATTTCTGGGTACCTGGAATTTGTGAGCTCAGGAATGTTTACTGGTATATTTGAAAGATTTTAGGGCTTCAGTAGAAATGAGCAATTAGTTCTATGTCTGTTCTTCCTTTCTTGCAGAAGTCTGGTTTTGGTCTGGAGTTTGGCATGCCTATGCTTTAAGTAGTACGTCCTCAGTTGAGAAGAGGACAATGTAAGGACATGCAGAATGGCCCTTAGGGATCTTAGGACTGAATTGGCCAGTATTTGGAGGGGGGAAAGAATGGAAAAGAACACATTTTCTTTTTTTTTTTTATCTGAAACCCTTCTGATCAGTCCTTGAGCCTCCTTAGATCAGTGCTTCTTACAGAAAGACTGGGCAGGCTCATAGAGGAACTGGAGTGTATGGGTCAATCAGCAGAGGAGGCAAGGAACGAAGAGAGGACCATGGTAGTTTAGATGTAGAAACCCATACCCAGTTTGATGTCACTTGGCAAAAGGAAGGCTCCTTATGTCTGCACAAAAGCCAGCATCCCTTTCTGGGAGGCTTCTGGTTCCTGAAGCAGTGCGGCCATTCTCTAACACAAGGAAATATTAAGAAATTTGTGTTTAAAAAAAAAAAACACAAACAAAAGAACCCCTATATAAATCTACAGGTTGAAGTTCAATACCTGCATTCACAGTTTTACTCAAAGCTAGTGGTTCTTTAAACTCATAAGAAGAAATCTCAAAAAGTATTGATTATTTAAAGTCAGAGAGCAGAGATGAAGCTGGTATTGCTGTTTCATTAATCATAGCTTGGGCCGTGTGCAGTTTGGCATTTCTCAGGAAAGTTGTAGAACGGAGCTTTTTTGCAGCTCTTCTTAATTGCTTTGTTTCCTTCTCTTCCCAGGGCTTACCTGCATCTGCTTGTTCCTTGTCAGATTTTTACTGTAAGGGAGACTCATTTTTAACGTAGCAGGCATGGGACTGCATGTACAGGGTGGAGAGCTTGAACTCAAACCTTACTTTATAGCAAGGTAGCTGGGATAGATGACTGTAGGCTGGCAATCTAAGTACCATGGAGAATAACACAGCAGCATAATTCTGGGAGTTGGAAAGCTAGGTCTTACTAACTGCATCCCTAATACATACTATGGTGGAGGGAGATGTTGCCTGATGCTGTGGTAGGTTTGGACTGCCTGTGGATCACAGAAAAGTGGTTCTGAGCATGTCTGTGCTAATGCAGTCAAGTTGTCTCTGAATTTGTGCTGCTCGGTTGGCTGCCCTTTAAGCTGATTTTTAACTAAGGCTGCTGTTGAATTCTGTTAGTTGTGAGAGCTCAGACGGGCAGGTAGCCTTGATGGGGATTAGTTTATCAGATGTCTAGTAAAGTGCAAACTCTGACTGCAGCTTTATCCACCCTCGGGCTATTCAGACTCTCTCTACAGTGTGAGCTTATTGTCTGAACCAGTGGAGCTACAGAATTAACCTTTTCCTTCAGTGTGGAGGAGTGGGGGTTTTTTGGTGGTGGTTTTTTTTTTTTCCTCCTTTGGAACTTAGAAAACAATGGTGTCTAACTTAAATATGCGAGTATATCACCGAAAGCTATTTTATTTAATACCAGGTCTTTTCTTCCCTGCATCACTGTTGGCTTTGCCCACGTCCCATACCTTTTGTTATTGGGCCTGTCAGCTGGGCAGTGGCAGCACAAGGTTTGGAACTGCAAGCATGCCAATTAGGCAAGCAGCTGGCTCACCATTGGTTAAGTGTATGGATTTGCAAGTCACTTGTTTTGCCAGCCTTTCATAAGGAATTAATGTGTGGACAGAAACTTCTAGGTCTTCTGAAATTTGACAGTAGCTTAAAGTTAATAGGGAAGTCTTGACTGGAAAACATGCTTGAAAAAAAATTTCTGGAAAAATGTAAAAATAGAGGTATTTCATAAGAAAATGAAGATGTCCACTTTGCTACAGAACTTGAAAATTGCTGCTGTAGTACTTGTGCTGTGGAGTAGGCAGGACTTTACCTCTGCTGTGTTTTGTTGGTATTGCTGGTTGGGAGAAGAGAGCTAGGGTTGTGGGTTCTGTGGTGTACAGAACTTGTACTAGTGGTGAAGGCTGTTATGGTGAGCGGTAATGATGGACTAGGGGCAGTACATGCTCTTAAATTGTGCGTTGAAGTATTCTTCTATTTCTCCATCGGTTGCTTCCGTATAGTCCTTTTAACTGTTTCCCAACACTTTATTAGCATTATTTCCAATGGAAAATACTTGCTCAAATACTCTAATGAAAGATTTTGCTAACAGTCTGGAAAAAATGTTTTAGCAGAGTCATGCCAAATGGGTTAACAGTTTGAAGGGTGATTAGCCCTTGACATTGTGTCAAACTTGCAGTGGTTTATAAGTTAAAGTATGTGTGCATTATGGGAAATGCACACCTGGGTAAAAAGATTAAAAAAAATTTCTACAGGTTGTAATGCATAAAAATAAATTACAAAGAAATCTTTAAACATTTTCACAGAGCAGTTAATTGCCATTCCAACTAAAAGGCATTGTGGAGGTGGTTTGATATGAGTGCTGTAAAATAACATCCCCATGCACCTTGCTGCGTTCTGTGTTTTTTCTTACATTATAATATTAGAAATATCAAACCACCAAGGTAGCCAGCATGAGAAAATTGGCAATGGTAAGTGTTATGCAGGGAGAATATGTCTTACTGTCATGTAAGTATAAATAGATTGCACTGTGTTCTTTCTGGATGCATGAGTCAAAATTATTGACACTGCTTTTAATCTTCTCTCATCCTGTGTAAAACACTCCATCTGACGTTGTCCTAGTCCTGTTTAGCACTTCCCATTCCCTACCTACCCCACTGATGAACTGTATTTTAATTTCTCTTTAGATCATATCTCTTTATTGTATCTTTCTATGGTCAGAGTACTTCAGGGTTCTCATAAACATCTTGCCCTCTCCTCACAGTTGGAAGACTTTCAGCAAACCTCTCTTCTCTCAGGCAATACGATAGTGTTAGCTAACCAATAACTTCCACTTTTAATGTGAAGCTCAAACTGAAATTGTTGGTCACTTGTCTTAAAAAAGACATCGAGGCTGCTTCTGTTAGCAGCAGATGGTTCCCCAGGTCTGTTGGCTGTTCGGTTCTGTAGGTAACAAATGGAGCAAAGATTCAGTAGTGGTGTGCTTTTGCTGAAGGTGATCAGAAAGATTGGAGTTGGTAACTTAAATGGATTTGTGTGTATGTGATTTTGCTTGTCTGAAGGTAAGACTGAGATGTTCTAGGGTAAATAGACTGAATTGCATGATAAACTTCTGCCAAGTCTCAGTGCTGGAATTGCTGAGATTACCGTTTCTGTGTCCATGCAACTCTGTTTACTTTGTAGGACACTCTTTGACCAAGACCTCACTGTGGTAGGTGCTGTGCAAACACAGAGCTAAAATTGTCTGTGCCTCAGAGTTTATGAAATCCGGAAGGACGGGGAGCTGAAATGAGGTTTATAATGATCTGTTGTTTGTGTACAGCAGCCTAACCGTTGGGAAATCTTGTGACAGAGGAGAGGTAGGAGAGGTTTTTGAGGCACATAACAAAGTAGCTCTACCTGTGTTTCCTGGTTAGGTCTGCCAAATATGAAGGATAGCAAGGGATAAAACTCAAAAGGTGGTAGGCTGAAACTGTTTTTTTTCTTTTTTTTTTTAAGCAGTCTGTGACAGAGGTTTTGATTAAGTATGGATCAGAAGCAGGACTTGGCATTTTGTAGTTGAGTCTGAAGACTTTGAAAACAAACCCCAGTAAGTTATGTTGATAGAGAAAGGAGGCAGAATGATGTAGGAAAGACACATGCTCTCATTGTGATGTAGTAGAACAATTATTGTGTAGCAGCGTTGTGGGAGGATGTGTGTGGAGCAGAGTTCTGTGAAGTCCAAAGGAAAAAAAACCCACTATGTAATAAGTGAGGTAAGAACCTAGGGAAGAGTTAAATATAGGTCTGAGGGTAAGGAGCTTGGAGGATTTGACAGAAACAGTATTGGGATGAACACTGAAAGCTCTGTGTTAGCCATGTTGTGCTTGAGGGTGCAAACTATGCAAGTTAAGTGTCAGTGAGTGAGTTTAAATGGTATTTGTGACCCTAACCATAGGGTTGTTCGAAGTAGTCTGATTCAGCTCCTATTTTAAGTATGTTCTGGATTTTTTTTCCCCAGCACAGAGAATGTATTTTTCATTTCCATCACACATGTTCTGTTTCTGTGGTATGAACTTGGGGAATAAATTTTGAAATGGATTGCACTAGTGATTTCTTTTTTTCAACTGTGTGCAGACCATTTGTGGTCTAGGAAACTAAGTGGTAAGTGGAACCAGGGTACCTCTATAGTATTTCTAGTGAAAGTTTACATGAATAATGATCTCAAAAAGTTTGAATGCTAACAATAGCTTTTTAGTTCTAAAGGCTTTGAAATTGCTTTATTTGAATGTTATTCTGATGATTTAGGAGGCCCCCAGTCATTGATATCTTGATGACAAGGGTTGGTGGCAACTCGAGTTGCCAGCAGGCTTTTTCGTATATTGCTTGTGTATTATGTTGTAGATGTGGCAAAGAACCTCTTGGTTTTCACTTTATTGTAGAGATTTGAATAGTTGGGAGTGGCAGAAAGTTGAGTAATAATCAAATTAACCTGGGTTGCCTAAACATGTAATAGTTGAGATCCTTTTTCTGTGAGGAACTGACTAATTTGTCAAGATGTCAAATTGGTCAGAAGCCAAGCTAATCACTTCTGTGGGTTGCATCAAGAAAGACAGAAGAAATGCTCCATATGTTCTGATTTGTATTCATTCAGTTTTGCCTAACAAAATTTTAGGTGTTAAGTAGGGTTTGTGACACCTTCTTGTTTTAACATCTCCAACCTGTGAAAGTGGTAAAACATGATGAAATCTGGACCATGCTATCATTAAATGCCCTCATGATTTAGTTCTTAATTCTTCCACAGGAGGATGACCTTACAGAGTTGCCAGGGGAGGCAAAAGTGTCGATGTGCTTGCAGTCCTCTGAGGTTTTTCGCCTCTTGAATTGGGAGGGAATAGTTACCCTAATTTGATAGATTTGGAGCTTCTATGAATATTTTATATTGACCAAGTTATTGGAATGCTTAATTGCATGAACATATTGGTTTAGTTTAATGGGGAAGAGGAGGTGGAGGTGTCTGGGGAAATAGGCAGGAACAGAAAGAATTCTGTGTCTTGGCAGAGAATTTGAGTGCTGTTAAGCCAGTGACTCTGTCATCCCTTGTGGTTTTTTTCTTTGCTTTTTTTTTTTTCTTCGTTGTTTTTAATTAAGCCTACAGGACTGGTGTTGTTCAGAAGAACGAAAGCTGGATATGTAGAAGATGATTTTTTTTTTCCACGTTTTCAACTCCCACTCATAAGAGTGGGTTGTAATAATTCAAGGATTCAGACTGAGATGTAGGAGTCCTGAAAATGGGTGTGCCTGAAAAAAAATCAAGATAGCCATAAGTGTCATCACAAGATGTTAAAATAGACATTCTCTAGACTTACTTCTCAATTTTCTCTCTTCTCTGTGCTGAAATAAAAATAGGAAATCGGTTTGGTCACAGGTTCCTAAAAAGATCATCTAAAGTATCAAAGTCGGTAAACAAAGTAGACCCACTAGGTGGTGAAGCATACTAATGATGGTTATCACAGGGTTTTGTCAGAGAGCATGATGAGAGGAATTGGATGTATGGATGGGTTCTGTTGCAGCAAATGGGTCCCTGGAGGCGGATGTGCTGAACCATGAGTGGGAGCGAAAGCTAGTTCTGTAACTAAACCCAAATTCTACTTTTCTCTGAGCAGTGAATTGAAGAATCTGTGAAATTTTTCTGCCTTATCCTGCTATGATGGGAGGGATTCTGCCTTTGTAAGGAAAAAGGCTTTATGAACTGGATTGATGGCACCTTTTGTATCCTTGGTTTATGGGGTGTGTGTGTATAGTAGGCTGTCAATTAAAAGGGCAACTGAGAAGGGACATCATCTAGGTTTGGCAAATATGTGAAGAAAAAATAGGAGCCCCTGAAAGATGGACGTTATTGCATGACTGTATTAAGGTGTAGGCAAACCAAGTTTCAAAGGTAGAGAAATTATTATTAAATGTTTTGGTGTAGGTTGGGGAGAAAAACCTAGACAAGCTTTTTGGCATCCAAGTCTTTGTCTTTGAGATGGAAAGTAAGGGAGCATGAGGGAATGGGAAGAGGGAATGAAATAAGTGCTAAAATAAGTTTATCTTCCAGGGAAAAGAAAATAGTGTAGTTTGTTTGGAACATGAAGAGGTGAATGGAGGAGAGTAAAATTAATGTTTTATGGCACTTTATATCTATGGAGTTCATGGGTTTTGGTATTCAGTGAAGTTTGTTCCCAGGCTCATTTTTTGGAATAATTTTTGTAAGGTTTCCCTTGTGGATCAAGGCAGAGAATATTATTTTCTGAGTGATGTCCCGCTCTGGCAGCTGGATATTTCTGTCCTTTGTAAACGTATCTTTAATGAGCTCCACTATTATAGTGGCTGCTTAGCTTCCATTAGGCATGTCATGCATTGGACGAGGAATGTTACATTCTGGGAAGTGCAGGTGCAAGATCCCAGGATTTTGCTGTCTGTGTTGCAGAATGTGTTTACTGTGGTGGCATTAGATGTGTTGGCAAGTCATTGTCTGGTGCTAATGTAGCTGCTAAACGTTGGGACAGGAGCCAGCTTAGTATCTTGTGCAAAAGAGAACCCTCTAAAACAAAAACAAAGACGTAAACTGATTTATGATCTTTTGTGCTAAGTAGTAGGCTGTTTATTCACCATCAGTCCTGCCCACAATTTAACCAGTTGTCATGCACTGACTGAGAATTTTGACAAACTGTAGGTTGCAGTAACTTGCAGGTTTGAATGTTCAGGTGCTGCTTGTATTAGTGTTCACAGATCACTCTGTCCAGCTCCTTTCTAATGTTTTTTTAGCTGGTTTTTGCCTACCTCTTTTCCAGGGTTGATTTTGCTAATGTGGCACTCTAGGCTAATAAATCTTTTGCCAGTTAAGTACCAGAACTCTTGAGTTTACTTAGGCAAATGAACTGCTGCACTGCAGATGCAAGGCAGCTGCAGATCCTGTGTAATTGGCACTTGCTGGTATATTTCTCTGGTTTATTGATGAAACTAATAATAAAAAGGAAAAATCTAGATTTCTTGTGTTGAAATGTCTATTTACTTGTCACTGCAGTATATAACAGTGAAATCCTGAGCCATAATTAGTATTGGCAATAAAAGTAATCTATTTAGATGATCTAGTAATAATGATCTCTTGAATAATTGAGGCTATGAAGCTTTGTTATAGGTTGTCTTGCTCGGTTTTCAAAATACATTTAACACAAGCATATTTTCCAGAAAAGGCATTTAGGCTTGATTTGAAGGTTCTGAGTAGTGAACCCGTCTTCCTTTGTTAGTGATTAATCGTTGTTGTTAAGATAGCACTGTATTTCCTATTGAGAAGCACAACAGGGTGAATTTCAAGTCCTGTGATCCCCTCTTACTGCTCTGCTGCCTGCTACCGAGTCTCTGTCTAACATTATTGTGAGTCTTGCTTTTAGTACTTGAGCAAAAGCCTTGTGATTTACAGATGGAAAAGTCCATGAGATCTTGGAATCTTCCAGTGCTGTCCAGAGATTGGCTTTCAATACAAAAGACACGTAGCTGAATTTTAAAGAGAATAGCCTTTTGTTAAGTACAGAGCTTTTTGAAAGAAACAAAGCCTCAATGATCATTGCTGGTGCTTGGCTTGGGTTTCAAAGTCAACTCTGCTTAGTGCGGCTGAGAACTAATGGGACAGATTTGCAGCCTGTTAGAAAGCAACTCAATTCCTCAGTTCATCTGGCACTGTCTTCCCCAAATTGGAGCTCATACTGGGGCAGAACTTCTTTATGAAAATTGAATGTACATGTTTGCTGTGAGACATCCTGCTACCCAGAGTCTTTGTAATTAATTACTTGAGGATATCAATTTATTAGCATTCTGCTAATGAAAAGCTGTCTGGTGTAGCATTAGGTTTTTGTCATGCAAAGATGCTTTTTCGACAAAGTCTCAGATCCTGGCGGCTCAGACAGCATTATCACTCCTCTTCTCAGCAGATGATTTGTTTGGATCATGCAAATATACCTTGCCTTCACAAACAGCAAAGAAGAAAAGAATCACATACCAGTTTTCAATGCGACTTGGGTATCTGTATATAATTTGGGGACTACTGACTGCAGATATTTTAATGCTGATAAGAAATAAAGCTTACTCATGGTTTTAGGCTGAGAACAAAGATAAGTTTAAAAAAAAAAATAAAATTGGAAGGAGACCCAATCATGACTTTGTCATAGTAGCCTATTACTATCTGGTGTTTTCCTGTGAAATATTTCCTGGTAATATTTGCAAGCTAGAGTCACGTTTCTCTCTCTGTTAGTAATCTGAGCATATGGCACTAAATGGATTTTCCTGCCTATTTTCAGCACTCTTTTGCATCCTCCTCCATTTTTTTAAGCATGTTTTTAAAAGTGTGGATACTGGAGATGGATGCAGTACTTTAGCTTCAGTCTCAAAACATATGTTGGAGAAAATAAGTTGGTTTCTGTTTCTGATCTTCCCCAAAGTTTCATTAATTTGGCATTGCATTACTTGGAGGAGTGCTGCCCTGCTACAATCAACTATATAGTTCAAGATGAGTGCTGTTTGTGATCATAAACTGTTTACCCACTCCCAACATTAAATTCTGCCTATTTGTCTTTTTCCATAATGATGTCCTGTACTCTAAATACCGCCTTTCTTGTGTTTGGATGCATTACTGCACTTCTCTACTGTGGGTGTGTTAAAATTTTGACTAACAGTCCCTGAATATGCGGGCCAGACATCAAATTTGATTCTCCTGGAAGGGAGTCTGCAAGCTCTGACATGGCAAATCCAGTATTTCAGCAGACATTGGCTTGTGAGCAGCGGGTCACATCTTTGAGTGGCAACAGCTCTCTGCTCCTGATGTGGACTGAGCCTCTCTGAGTGCCTGTGTGCCCAGTGTTAGTCAGCCACGAGGGCAGAAAGCTGCCACCTGGCTCCTGCCAAACTCCAGACCGGCAGAGCTCAGAGCACAGAGTAGGTACCCACTTGCCTCTCACTGAGGTAAGATGCTGTAAATTATTGGTGTCTTTTGGTGTCCCATGTCTGTGAGAGTTGGGCTTCAGGCTCCTGCTGAGTTCCAAACTCGATGGGAATGGGAAGGCAGGAGGAAAAATGTTACTAGCATGCTTAACTTCAAGTGTAAGGGAAAAAATAATGCTATCCCAAACACTTTGAGAAGTTGCCAGCTTCTGTTCTAGAAAAAGAATGGAACATTGAGCTGTGCTGGTTTCTCAGGCCTGAGAAAGAAGGTTGGGGTGGTTTGGGGTTTTTTTTTTGAGATTTTGTTAACATTTAAATTTTTTTCAGGGTTTTTACTTTTACTCTCAGAGGTAGTGAATTGCTACATTCAAATCCCCAAAGAAAACAAAACACCATAAGGAAGCAAGTTAACACTTAAGCACATGCAGCATTTTTTTGATGAGGTTATGACTCCAGATTTATCATCTTTCTTGTTCCACTTCTGTTCTAGTAAGTGGACCACCACTGCAGTTTTTGTTGTAGAACTGTCCCGGTTGGCTTTCCACCCTGATATTTCTTGGTGTGGCTCAGGACACCCTTCTAAACAGTTCTCTACATGTGTTTTATTTCTGTATCTCCAACATATTTCTTGCATGGGTTACTTTGAAATCATGTTAATTCCTAAATTATTTGTGAACTTAAGAATGTCACTAAAAGTCTTCTGTTAATGGTTCTTTACCTTGTTATTTTCTGACTTTATGCAACGCTCATTTGCATGGACAGCCTTCTTCACTCTGAGAGGCTTGACAGACCAGGGCCAGCTGTGTTCAAATATGCCCTCTTTATAAATACATTCCAAACTAAGAGACCCACCTTGCTTGAGAAAGGAGAGCACGTCAGTGGTGAGGCACAGCACTAGGGCTGAACTCTTCAGCTCCTTTTTGTGCTGTGGAGCCTCTGAGTAGGGTGACAGCAGGGGGACGGGACCGCACAACTCCAGCTGTGTGAACCAGCTGCAGCAAGGATGTGGTGAGGAGAGTGGGGGTAACCACAGCACTGAAATGGCCGCAGCACTCCTTCCCCTAGCATCCCCACTTTGCTTCAGTGCTGACGTTCTCATCCCAGTTTACTCTTTACTCATCTCCCAGCTCTGACATGCCTGGCATTGCCCATCGTATATTCTGACAATAGCCCCCCAGTGTGATCCAGCCCTTCTCCCTGCAGACTCTCTCTCCTGTTTTCCTTCAGCCCTTTGTCCTCCTGTCATTCTGGAAAACAGATAGCAGTTACTCTGTATTTCACCAAGGAGGGGAGTGCACCGTAAAGGGCAGATCAATACTCTTTGAAATGTCTACCCAGGGAATGGGAAGAAAGTGGGATCAGCTAAATTGATTTGCTTAGATGTGAACAGAGGGCTCCACCTAGGCCACTAGTGTACTGAACATAAAAAAAAAAAACACCCCAAAACAAAACACAAACCAACATCCCCCACCCCCCCATTTGGCACTCAGCAAAATTCTCTGCCATGCTTTGCTTTATTAATACAGTATTAACTGCTTACTGATTGCCAGTTTTCTGAAGTGAGGTGGGAATAAGTTGGCACCTCTGTCTTTTCCATAAGAGGCTGGCTTTCACAGGACTCTTTCCAGGGGAAACTTATTAATCATTTCTTCCTAGTGAAGAAACTGTTAGGTATGCATGACTTGCATTTCTTTTCCCTCCCTGATGTTACTGCAGACTGCATAAGATCTGCACTTAGGCTTTATTGAATATTGTCTGTAAATTGTTTGGCATAAAACATCCTGTTTCAGAAGGACCCACTTTTAAAATGAATGTTTAGCTAGAAGAAAGATTTTTGAAATTTCAAACAGCTCTCATCATAATAAGTGCTGTATTGCTGAAAAGATGTGCTGTGTGGTCTTCAAATAAATGTATGAATTTCTCATGGAGAGTGAGATTTCAAGGTAAGGATTCTGAACTGTGGAGCTATTACTGGTATACTGTAGTATAGTGGTCTCAGGCAGTTGTGATTTAGTAAGCTGTACCAGATTTCAAGCTGTCTGCATTGCAGCCTTTTTGTTATTAATAGTTAATGATATTCTTCTCTGGCTGTAAGCAGATCCTTGCTTTCAACCGCCCGTTCCCTTCCCCCTCTCGCCCCCCCAACCCTTAGGACCTTATGTTTTCCCTCTTTACTGGGGGGGGGGGGGGGGGTATAGGTACAATTGCTTTCAGAGCTATTGGGGCTGGTTTATAGATGGTCTGAACAGATTTTGCTTGAGAACAATGCGAGCTGCCCTCTCTCAGGTCTGTTAGACTTGCCTTGGCTGCGATGCTGGCCTGTAGGCATGCTTATCATCCAAACACTGATCATCTTGCATGGCAGTGCAGTGCGCTGGCTTTAGCCTGCTGATGACCCTGGATTATGTTCTTGTTCATGACATGTCTGCAACGAGTGCAAGGTTCCAATTATATTTGCCTTCAGGCGGTTCTCAAGAGATGGCGAGGGGAAGAGAGGGCAAGGAAGAAGAGAAATCATTTGTGTAACTTAGTAAAGTCTTTGGAAAGACTGTTTCAGGGAAGAAATCTGAATTTCTAGGGGAATCCTTATCTGATACTTGTAAATCACAAATACAAATAAATACAAAATTTGAGACTACCTCTTGTTTTTTTGATTTGTTTTTTTTTTTTCCTTCACAAAAGGAACACTGCAAACTAGATCTGGTTTTGTTTTAAAGATAATTTAAGGAGACACTACATCCTGTACAAGGCTATTTGTTTCTAAAGTACAAGACATTAAAATAAACAAGACAACAGAACCCTGAGCAGGGGCACTGGAAAATGCTTTATCTTGCCACAGGTTTTTCTTTTTTTGCTGATGACTAATGTCATCAAAACTGCTTGGCCAATACATGCTTTTTCTTTACCTCTGTGCTTGCCTGTTATCTCTGCCGTTTCAATTTACTTCAGCTTTGCTACTGCTTTTACTGGTAAGCGATCTCTTTCAAGGCGTGGGGGCAGAGAAGATGTGAACTCTCCACATAGCAGTGAATGGGTGATATTGTCATGCCAAATGCATGACAGCCTAAACTATAATTGAGCCATCAGTAAGACTTTGGAAATCACTATTCATAGCTTGTCCTGCAAATAGATATTGAAGAAAAAAAGACTATGTTTTCAGTTACAGCAGCAATCCTACAAGTTTAATTTGTGTTCTCAGATAGAAGATTTTCCTACTAAAAATTTTAAAAGCAACATGTGAAGGGAAGGACTTTCTAAAACTTTGTTTGGAACCAGTTGGTCATAGCTTTCATGTTAGCGTTCAGGCCACTGGTGTAGTTCCTTATTTGCATTTTGAAAACTAATTCAAGCAGAAAGGTGTTCGATGCTTTGATTTTTTTTTTTCAAAATATTTTCATTCTTATACCTAGAAGCAGTGTAAAATTTAGAATTTTCAAAAGTTAAATTACTGTCTTAGACTAACTTGCTAATTCATTAATAGCAAAGCCAAGAGTCAGTGTTGGCAGGCACCCTTTGCATGGGAGGTTTGGCGAGTTTTATCAAGAATGCACATAAAGGATTGTATGTGGAGTCTTCAAGTCATCCTGCTGTTCACAAGGGTATGAAGGGCGTTTTAAACTATCGGTGTGTTCTACAGTGCTTGGGCAGAGGGTTGGAGTGAACTCCTTGTGCCTTGTATAGGGAAGGTTTGTTCCTGTAAACAGTGTGACTACAGCCAGTGTTGTTTCTTTGTGTAGTTTTATGTGAACAGCTAGAAAGAAATAGCCTTCTAGTCCGCGGCAGTGTGCTGTTTTAGCGTACTCTGTTCAGGAGAGATCTGTGTGTCGCTGGTGGGCCCCAAGAAAGCAGCCAAGATGTCTGCAAAACTTCACTGCCTCTCTATTTGAAAAATCTAAATTTCATTAAGGTGCTCTGTGGAAGACATACTTGAGTGTCCAGAACATTTGGGAGCCACTTAAAATAGATAACAAATAATTAGGATAGCCAGTTCCCTTGGTGAGATTTTATAGACTGCTCCTCTTACTGAGGAGGATTTCTAAGGGAACATATGCAGAAGGCAAGGGAGATTTCTAGAGAAAGGTACCTCAAAGGGGAATAGAAATGGAAGAATTCAGATTCAGAGAGTCATAAAGACTATTTAACTTGAATCCAAATATCTATAACCAGCATGTCCATTCCAGCTCAGTGGATCAGAGGGACTTTCAGAAGCTTCAAGATGTTCCATAGAAAGGGTGATGTGACCAGTGATTTGATGGCTTTAATGGATGCTGTCACAATCAGTCTTTCCTAATTGATGAGTCTGTTTGCTTTAAGGAGAGATGATCTTCAATGTTACAAATTTTGTCCCAAGGATAAAGGAAGAAAAAGACCTAAAATTGCAAGTTGCATCTTGCATTGGCTAAGATACAGAAAACGTGATTCTCACATGAGTGTTTGCATGTACTTTGATGTTGCAGACATCAGTATTACAGTCACTGTGCATTTGGAATTGCCAGAAAGAGAGTGCTTACTACTTATTTGCAGTGCGTTAACTTGTGACATGCCCTAATCTAATCCTTCATTCAGCAACAGGGCATGTGGCTGCTTTTTACTTAGTACAGCTTTAACTGGTACCACAACTCTCAATACCTCATTTTGACACGTGGCAAAAAAGTAGTCTGCTTTTCTGGCTTTGACTCTACCTATAGCAGTGCTTTTGTTAGCATCCAGGCACAGCAGAGCGTGGGGCTAGTGGTATTCGCTCACTGAGGGTTTGTGACTTGGGGAACGTGGCAGTAGGAAGTCTGGGAAAACTAATATTCATGCAGTTAGGAAGAGAGATGAGATGGGAAAGAAGCTTTTTGTATGTCTGCGCTGAAGACAGGTTAATAAAAAGGGAGTAAAAAGCTGCTAACTTTTAAGGATGCAGTGCTGTGTGTCAGTGCAGTACTTGAGTAAGAACTGTGCAGCTAAGTGACTCAGAATATACCTTGCTTTTCTTGATATCTTTCTTTTCCTTGATGCTCTTTCAGGAGAGGAGAATCTTTAAATGCCTCTCTTTTTACATGTCTTAAACCAGCTTTCTGGCTACAGCTACCAAAACAGGCTTTTTAAGGTTCCCTCAAGACTGGTAAACCAAGACTTTATTTGTTCTCAGATACGGCCCCAATAAGAGGTGTGGTATCAGTGAAGTAAAATGGGTGGTTCATCAAAGGCGTTCCTTAGACTTGACAGAGATCTCAATAGGCGCATTACCCCTGTGCTAGGTAGGTAACTTTTAAATAGAGGATTTTCAAGAGCTATTGGAAAGAGCCAAGAGTCTTTAAATTCCTTTAGAGATGGTGCAATCATCCTCACACCAGTAGACATCAACCCAAATGCCTTAGTACCTTTCAATCAGCTGCTTAAAATAGAGTAGTTTTACCATGAAAGACGATATTTTAAAGCCTGCCAAAGATCTGTGGGACACATTATCTTCTGTTTCCACATCATCACACCATGCTAACCACATAAATTGGATACCTTCCAAGGGGCTTGAGTATCTTTACAGTACTCTGCGATTCTTTCCAGCAGTCATAGGAATTAGAAATTAAAACAACAACAATGCATAAAAGATGTTTAATCTTGTAGGAAGATGGATGTCAATAAGTGTGTGGGTTTTTTTTTTTTTCCTCTTGTCTTTTTCCCCCCTCTTATTTTCCAGGCAGAACAGTTTATTATTGAGCTGCTCTGTCAAAATTCGCTGGGGAAACAATCACTGACTCCTCTGTCAAACCAACAGGGAGCTTGATAGCAAACTTTGCTAGATTGTTCTGGGTATTGGTTAATTGTCAGAGCAATGCTTCAGTCTCTTGGTGTCGCAGATTACTGGTATTACTACAACAATAGATTCCCGATTAGTAATATTTTGGTACACCCCAAGGGATACTAGGTGATAATGCAGTAACTCTACTTCGAGCAAATTTTTTGTATACTGCAAAACCAGATAAAATTTTGTTATGGTTTAAAGACTCAAATACTTTACTCATTGTAGGTCTTTGTGGTTAAGCAGCTCACAAAATTTTATGAGCTATCTGTTGGTAGCAAAGTCTGTAGGTGTAGTTATCCATTGACGTGAAGATGCCGGAGTCATCCCTCATCAGAAAACAGTCATTTGTGATTTGTTTTCCCTGGAGACCTGCAGGTCAGCGTTAAAAGGTCAAATGTGGCTGTCCCAGTCTGTGTGGTTTTCTACAGTGGTCTTGGGGTTCCAGAGTGTGAAAGATTTCCATCAAGACTCATTTCAAATGCAAAGCTATTTGTTGTTAAGCTTACAAGCCACCCATAACCAGGAATAAATAGGTGCTACTGGATGCATTCTTATGCGTGCACATGTGATACTACTTACAAGGGCTGCATTGGTGCATCAGCCATTTTTTAAAAAAGTAAATGTAAGACTGTTTATAATGGTGAGCAAAATGAGAAAAAATTTGTCTTGGAAATGTATTCACTCTTTCATTGCCTGCCCAGTTATTTGATCAATGATGATTAAATTTCACATGAGCTTTTGTGAAAGCAACCAACCAGTTGCGAACATGAAGATCTTTCTGTCGGATTCTGTGTGGAAGATGGAAATGTTCTGAGGAATGGTTGGGTAGGTCACGAACGGGGAAGTAAATAACTTGTCCAAAGCAGTCCAAGTGTGGGAATGATTTGCTGTAAATCTGAAACATTTAATGGCTGTGGAGAGGCTGACAAATTAGCCGACCTTCCCTGTGGCAGAACCTCTGGTTCATAATATAGTCTCTAAGGCAGTCTGTTCTGTGCCTGGTGCCCCTCCAAAGAGTAATCCCTCAAGTAGATCTGCTGCTTCTACAGAGATGTGTATTCTGGCAGGAGGAAAGGCCTGGTGTTGCTTATGGATCCTGGCTCAGCTTGTGTGTTACTTCTCTTACAGGACTCTTAAAGGCCCAGGTAATCTCACTAGTTCTGGAACAGCCTCACTGGTTCTGTTTCTCAGACCTTGTACAGCGAGATATCTATGGTTATAGTGTTACTTTTTGACAGAATAATAATCACACTTAAGACCTCACAGATTGTCTCAGAACCTCTTTCTTCAGTCCAGAGTTGCCTGTGTCTTGCTCATTAGACTGAAGCAAAACGATGTTGTCTGATTATTTGAAATGGTCTATTTGTGTAGGGCAAGTTCTATTTGCTTAATGCCTAGACTGTTTTGTTTCTTTTGATTGTAGGAAGAGTAGGTTTTGGCACATGCTACTGAAGTGGATTACACATTGAGGCATAAGAACGAATGATATCAACAAATGCTCCACTGTATATTGGAAGTTGTTCAGCTAATTCTCAGACTGTCGTCATAGCTTATTTCAGTGAGGTCCCTGTGGCGAGGGGTTGGAGAGAGGCTAAGTGGTCTTTGTGTATGCACTAACCGAACAATGTGCTGATGGAAGCACTGAGAACAGATGCAGCGAGCGTTAGCGCTCTGATCTTTCAGCTGAATTTCTAGCTTCCATCTCCTACACGACCAAGCTGCTAAGTGAGAGTCACATGTATGGATACTTGAGCAAAAAGCTGTTACTTAATATAACTATTGTACTTAAAAATCTTCTGTACTTGTCGATCCGGCAACTTGCCCTCTGCTCATGCAGCTCAGTTTTATTTGCACTAGGGCCCATGTGGCAGCGTGGGTTGCCTTGACCCTTATGTGCTTGAGCCTGGGAGTGTGAGGGCAAGGAGAGTGCTTGTGTGACCCCTAACGGAGGCTGCTGAAGAGAATTTCCTGCACTTATGTTGAATGTGTACATTCATTATGAGAAGGATCCATATCTATAAAATAAGCTGAATTGTAGTTACTACTTTAGCATAACTTTGAAGTAATTATACTGTGGTGTAAATGCTTTTGGTGGAGATGAAGCAGATACAAATGTTTATTTCAGTATTTGAATAGATCTACTGAAACTGCAGAATTGTCGTGATGCTTTCATGTGATTTTTTTTTTTTTTTAAAATATAATCCTAGAATGTGAATTCAGTACAAAGGTACCTGAAGAAGCCTCTTGCAATTGATATTCTTTACTCCAGTAAAATAATTATGTTGCTTGCTTTAAGTTATGTTATTTAAGATGTTTAAGCTCAGTTTGACAAGGAAATACGGTCTGGTCACTGGAGGTTATTTAGTAGATGTGGTATACCATTCTGTTTACAAGTTCATATAGCAAACATTCACAAATTTCTATTGGTAGGGAACTAAAAAACCAAATGAATCTTAAACTATAGTTGTTTTTATCACTATCAACTTCTCAATGTTAGCAAGCATTTTCAAAAGAAAATAGTGTTGCTGTATCAAGTCCTTTTTTGATGAAGCCTGTATTATCCAGTTCTTTCCAGTTGCGTTTGGATATATGGTGTTACAGAAATACATCATTCAAGTACAGTGGATTTAACTTGGTTGTTTTGATGGTTTAAAATGATTCTTGCCTTTCACATGCAAAACCTATGCGTGTTTACTGCTTGCTTACTCTGTCTTCTAGCATGGGCTTTCCAAAACGTGTTTAATTCTTTCCATTTAAAAGAAGAACTCGTAGATATTTTCCCAGTCATGCAAGCATATATTTTTTTTCCTATTGACTGCTATTTCATGGCTGTGTTGATGCCTAGCTGCAGGAAAATCGAACTATCAAGAGACTTTCTTGATAGACTTTGCTTTCAGCTCTCAGGTAAGGTAGTTTGCAGACCAATGCAGTGGTGATCTAACTTTAAAATGCTAGCCTCACCTAATAATAAATTCCATTTCTTCATCATAAACCTATTGCCATTATGGATATTTTTGTTCTCTGGGAGAAAGTTGATTGGTAGTTTCTGTCTGACCCATTTAATTGTTGGAAGAAATCTGATGCCTGGCTCTTGCCATTTGGCAGTCTCACAAACGGGCTAAATTATTCTGCGAGTCCTGACTTGCCAGATGTATGAAAATATCTTTCTGCACAGATAGATCAACAAGCTACTGCAGTATTTTTGGATCTGGTACTGCTGGGCAGGTACAGTATTCCTAGGTAAAGAACCCGTAGTCTTCTCAGAAGAAAACTTGCCAGGCTGTTACCAGACTTGCTGTTTTTCCTTACCTCCTGAGTTTCTGGCTTTCTCAAGACAACATCCTAACCCATTTCAAAATGTTTTAGGCTGCTGTGTCTGAAGGGGGAAGTGACTGACTTGTTTTGTGTGTGTGTGTATATGTGTGTATATATATGAGGTGACCTGGTAGCAGCTAGCTGTTTGATGTTTTTGACAAGTGGAAATGTGTTTTAGATGCTACAAGATGTCTTTTTTTCTAAAAGGCTGTAAAAGACACACTAGCTGCAGAAGTTCAAGTTTGGTTTTACCTTTTGCTTTTTTCTGAGGAAATGTTTAAATCTTTACTTTCATTGTGCCCCATGTTTTTTCATGGCAGTATGTCAGAACAACTGATGGAGATGGTGCAGCACATGGGGGCTGTTGGTTCCCGCTGACCCTAAGCTGCTGACAACTCAACATGCTGTCCTAGCACTGAGGTATCTATTGCTCACATTCGTCGTGGGATCATCATTGCTGTTGGTTGACAAGCCCTTTTGCCTGCTTGAAAGGTCATACTTGAATTTTATTGGTTAGAGGAGCCTGTGAGAGATTGGGAAGATACTCTAAATACTGCTTATAGGTATGCCTTTGTGCAGGTTTTGATGTTTTACAGCGGTTCCATTATGTCTCAAAGAAGAGTATTTGAAGTGAGCTTGTGCCTCTCCTGCCAAGTACAATCACCCCCCCAGCAGCTTCTGATTCTGTTTTTCCAATGTATTTTCTTGGGCTAGTGCTGCTTAGGTATCCCCCTTAAAATGATTGATTATATGAACCATATCCACACTCTTCAGAAGAAGAAAAGGTAGTCCCCCCCGCCCCTTCAGTTGGCAGAAACATAATTTTAAAAGTCTGCTCTCTAAAAGTATTTGAGTGTCTGGCCAAGAGTTTGTCAAGAGTGCAGAGAAAGGCTGTTGTTTCCTGCTCTATAAATGTTAACATAGGTGAGAGGCAGTTACTAGGTAGTAGATACACTGTCCTGGAAAATGGTTATATAGTAAAAGAAAGTATTTAGACCTACTATGCTGAGGTTTTTTCACTTTTTTCTTTATCCATTTTCACAGACATTTCAATTTGTAATAGCATGGTTTGAAGTAAGGACTGCATAGTGTTGTAGATACTGGATGTCTAAAAGTGCTTAGTCTGGTCTTGCTGCTTAAAGTCTATTAACTTTAATAATAACCACTCCATCTTTCCATGATTAAACTGGAAAATCGGGGAAGTTTCTAGACTTCATTGGAAAGAAAAAACATATACCTGGAGAACCTTGTTTGCTGTGCACATCTGTCTTTTCTGTAACATTTAGGCTCACTTTCTCTGCCTCTTCTCCTCCAGCTCTACCAGCTTCTCTTACTGGCAGTTTTGGAGGACTCTACTGGTAGGCACACCTCCACATGTCCTTCAAGGGCAAATCTCTCCAGCAGCTTGTCTCATTACTTTTATTTCATGTTTGTGTTTTTTTGTCTTCCAGCCTGGTGTTAGGACAGATGCAAAGAAAATTGGGACAGTGGTGGGGAAGCTTAAGCATTTCCACGCTTTTGTCTTGTTTGCCCATCCCCTCTCACTGATATTTGAATCTCTTGGCCATTTTCAGTGAAATATGTGGTGCATGAAACTATGATAACTAAAGACAACTTTTTTCAGATAATTCAATGAAAACTAATGTTTGGGTAAGTGGATGGGAGTCCAAATTAACACTGCATACAAAGGCACAGGGAGCTCTGCAGGTGATGATTTAATTTGGTCACAAACCAGTTGTGCAGAGTCATGCATGTGCTTAAGCCACAGCATGTGCCATCATATCCCCAGCAGTCCAGGCTGAATAAAACTTCAGGACAGAGTGTTGTGGAGGTAAGCTCACGGGGTGAGAGGGGAAGAAACTTTGGGATGTAGTAAGAGATTGGAGTGTATTATGGGAGGGAACTCAATTTTGCAGCTCCATAGGGAATTCCGAGTAATACGATGAGAGTATATTTGGGAACATGAGAAACGGCATGCTTGTCTTCTGCTTCTGGAAAAAAAGTTAGTTTAAAAAAAAAAGTAGTTGTAAGAAAGCAGTGAGTGATGTTGGAGGTATGTCCTATATAAGCCACTGTTAATCAGTATAAACAATGAAGCAAGATCTAATCTCTAAAGCAGTTTATGTGCTGTGGAATGTAATGGATTTTTTTTTTAATACCTGCACCCAGGTAACATGGTTCAAAATTGCACTACCACAAATTTTCTCTATACTGGCAGGAAAATGTCATAGAAACTCAGGTTTTACTGTTGAAATACCATGAGAGACTTCAGTATATGTAATAACAAACCAGAATTGCAGACTTTGGAAAATCTGTTCATCCTTCATGAAGTCTCAGCTGCCTGGTGATGACTAAATCACATTTCAAATTATAGCAGCATAAACTGAAATAAGAGACTAAACAATTATTAAGTGAGCACAGTCCCCCCTATATAGAGCATTGGTTTTGTTAGGTCTTTCATGCTTTCTCTTGCAGGTAGAAGGAAAATTTGAATATTTAATTGGATTTCTGTAAGAGTTAATGACTTGGAATATGTCCATACTGCTTGTTGGGCTTGAGCTATGCACAAGTGCAAGCCAGGCAAACCTGCCAAGGTAGCATTCACTGTTGTCTATGGCATGCCTTAATATTTGCATCCATGCCTTTATTTCTGCTGAGTGTCGAATGCTAAAGGTTTGGGAAGGTAGACTTTGAAACATCAGAGTAAAGCTCCCTAGAAAAAGCCTTAAAGTACTAATTCTTGGGACTTGTTTCTTCTTTCCTTTTTTTCCTCCCACACGTTCAGATTTAGCTGACCATATGATGCTGTTTTGTCTCAGCTCATTTCTTCTGTGAAATTATACTGGCAGGCCAGTTGATAGATGAATTAAATAAGGAGTCGATGATTACAGTTTGTAGGTTTATGCGATGCTACTCTGAGAAATAATTGAATGCTGCCGGGGTATTTAATGAAATATGGAAAGGTGCTAATTCTGGGAGGTAAGAATAAAGTGAACGTTCCTGTCAGATTTGGTAATTGCAATACTCTTGCCTGTCTATCAAGCAATCCTGAATATGCTTGCGTTTCTAGAATAAGGCAATCGTCACAACACTAAAAGTGGTGAGATACTTCACGGATAGGGGATGAACAGCAGTGATTCAAGACCTTTTACATATTAAGAAAAAAAAAAAAGGAAAAAAGCAGGCTACCTTGGGGCTGTTTGAGTGTTTCCCCTCCATTTTCTGGTGATGAAGTACTTGAGTGGAAGAACCTATATAACTGTAAAAGTAAGTAGCTGTTGCCATCTGGAAGTTTGCTTTATTAATCTGTGTGAATCTGGGTTTGATACTGGTAAGTCCCTTCAGCCACTGGGTTGCAAGGGGTAGATCTCTAATTCTTAAGAGTTTATCACTAATGGTTGTGAGTATAATTGGGTTTTATAACAATTATACTAATTCAAGAAATGTCTTAAAGATATTAATGTTCTTCAGTTATACTGTAGCCATTGCTAGAGTGTATGTCAACTATGTTTAACCTCTTGGATGTTGGTAACTTGTCACCTGCATGAGGTAATGTTAATTGGCCCTGCAGGGTCTGTGAATTACTGGTCAGATAATGATGCCAGAGCAGTGATGAGACCTGGCATTTGCAAGCTTGGGCATGGTAAAATCTTTTTCTCGCGCTTCATGGGTTTATTGCATTTGTGCATCTGTTGTAAGAATATATTCTTTGTACCATGTGAACTGTACAAAGTGGTAATTTAATTTCCTGATCTGCGTAAGCAGAGGATGTTATATTAATCTCATTTTATCTCTCGTGAAGTAAGAGTCACTGTGTGTATGATGGCAGTTTTGGCTGTACCTGTTGGTGTTAACAGTGCAAATGCATGTTCTGCTTCCTGGATTCTGCCTGGCTGTTGGACATGCAAAGGGACTTTCTCTTAGTTCCCTTGGTAGTTTGGGGACTTCAGGTTTTTTTCTTCGTTCCCATTCCTTTACTTCTGAAGGAGTAAATTGGTCTAATTGTTATGTTATATGGCATGCTTCATTAGCTTTACAGACTGCCGCCTTTGCCAGCAGTTTAACTAGAAATCTACTATTTGTACACTCGTGGATTAGAGTGGATTATGTGTTCTGAATTGAGTTATTTTTGATACTTCAACTAAACTTTCTTATAACTGAGTATTATTCACACCCTTGCAAGTGGGGAGAGGAGGGAGTATTGAGTGTGCTATACGGAAGAATCTTTAATGAAACAAACCCCATTGAATTAGCTGGCTGCCTAGCGTGCTTCTCAATGTTGAAGAAGGTATGAAACTAAAGTGCAAAAAACCTGCAGGCATCTCTGAGATAAAAGCATCTTGGCAGCTCTAGTTAAGAGTATCGTTTATGTCATTTCATATTATTTTGTATTCTTTGTTATTCTGGTGCAAAATGCAATTAAAGATAAAGGCTGCAAAGTGAAGGACTAAAATGTCAGGAAATGGTAATGCTATCAACTCAGCTGAATAATCCTACCTGCCACACTTTGTAGTTTTAATGCATTGCAGCAAAATCTTAAGGACTACTAAGTTAAGATAGAGAATTTGGTCGGTAATTTAGGATGGGGGAAGAATGGAATCATCATTCAGACAACTGGAGTAGTAAAACCATAAACTTCAGAGTAGTGTTTTGAACAGACTATTGCATAGCAATTTTTAACAGACAATTTCAAGGAAAATGGAATTGGCAGTGTATGTTGTTAAAGCCTGCATTTACCTGACTTTGCAGTTAATTATGGTAAGTGTCATTAATAACATAAGTTTTAAACTTATTTTAAACTGATTATAAAGGTTGTTTTGTAAGCCTGTGTCGTGTCATCTGTGTCCTGTTGTCCGTTTCCCACCCCCCACGCCCCCCCAAGTCTTTCCCCAGTAAAATGCTTTCTTTGATTCTAAATTAGTGACTTGACTCAGCCTTTATGTAGTTCTCTTCGGGCAATTTCTTTGGCTTGACCCATCTTTCACACTCCATGTAGGCAGTGTTCTTACCCAGTTCATACAAAAGAAAGTCCCGAAAGAGTGAATCTATGTTAAATAAAGTAGACTTCTAACAATTCGGAGGGTCAGATTGACTGGCATGGGATAACTGTTTTATGCGTTCTGGAGCTACAAAGCAACTGGAGAATGCAGAGCTGGTTTAGACAGATTTACAGCTGCTTCGCCTCACTGACTCAGGGCAACAGGACCCACAGTTTATTTTCATTCTTGATGTTTTGTGAACTCCTGAATTTTCTCATTTCCTTTTTCACGCTTCAAATACGTATCTATTTCCTCCTTCCGTGTATCCATCTTGTTGGCTGGGTCAGATGCAGCAGGTTTGAGGATGTTTAGGACTGAGATTAATTTTTAGGGAAAGGATCCTAAAAGCGTGTTTCCCCCCATTGTGCCTGCAACTTCTCATTTTTCAGTCTGATTGTTCAGGCAGTTGTGGCTTCAAAGATGGCCACTATTTGCCTTCTGTTTTCGCTACTGGGAATGAAGCCAACTGCCCCCAGGGGAGAAAGTGGCTTCCTATCTGTAGGGATATAGATGATGACTTTGAGAAAGGATGAAAGCGAGGTAACAGTTTTTCTTTGCTGAGAGGCAGCCGATGGCATCCGTCCTTCTGAGAGTGTAAGTAAATGGCAGCTGTTGTGGAAAAAGGGCAATTGTTTTGAGAGGTTCTCTGGAGAACATTATTTTTCATTCTCTGAAGAGCCATGGGAGAAAATTGCTGCTAAATCTAAATTTCTTGTCATAGCCTCTCCATTTCACCAAATAAACTGTAAGATATTAGTCCTAAATATACATGCATGGAGATGATTTGGGGAGCAATTCTGGTAGCACATATTTAAAGAACATTTTATATCCTTTGAACTAGTGAACTTTTGAGAATTCTTTAAAAAAATAATCCATTCAGTACAGAATTAGTAAGTGCTGTAATTCTGTAGGGATAACTGTAGTTATGCATGACTAGAAGCTTTAAATCTTAGGTTTAAGTACCGAACTTCTTCCCAACTATTTGAAGCTAGGAGAGCATCTATCTAATGGTGACCTACTTGTGCTTTTCTTGGGTTAGTCATTCACTGTACAGCTCTTCTGGAAGCAGCATTCAGGCAGCTATTTTCCCCTCTCTTCCCTCTGATTACTGCATAAATTTGTGACTTCTCTGGTACAGTTCACCCCCACAGGTACAAGGTGACATTGCAACTCAGGTGTGTTACTGAGGGTTGTTGCTGACGTCTTCAATAATTTGCTTCTCAGTGGATTCCCTAAAAGCAGCGTGAGTGACCCACGTTAAGGGAGTAAAGCAGAGCAAGCTGACAAGTCTCTGGATGTGCACTGCAGTGCAGAGCAGATGTACTTGAGCTGGGTTTAAGCTGTTGTAGCCACGGTAACATGGAGTTCAAAGCAAATGCTTTGGCAGTTGGCCTGCGCTCATAAAACTGGTCTTTACAGATCTTCTAGCTCACTTCTAGCATCTCTCATCCCCGTTTGTTGGCTGACTTCCAAGATGTACACTAAATCAGTAAAGGTAGTATGCAGTTTATGTTTATCAGGCATTACAGGCACTTGCTGTCTTAACTTACTGCTTTGTAGGGTTAATATTATGTCATCGAAAACCCTATGGAAACTGGCATTAATGGCTTAAAACCTCTCTAAGGTAGACGTGGATCTACATGTACTGGAGAGCTGGAGAAATTGTCCCTGTTTGGCATCTTTTCCACAAGTAAATTCTGCTGTTTATAATACAGTTCCATTTCAGTACCAAGAGAGAGTTAAGCATGGCTTTGTCCTCCCTTCTGTAAAAGGAATGCCAGGCCAATACTCTCCCACAAGTGTGTGTGTAGATGTGAACTAATGTAATTAATTTGGGTTCATATATTTTTTATATTCCTATCTGGCCAGGCTGCATCTTGAGTGTATTTGTTGAAATAAAAACTGTATTCAAATATGCTAATACAATTGGTAATGTTTGCATATAAAAGCACCCAAATTCTGCAAGCTGTCACGGTTGTAGGACATTACTGATCTGTGATCCTTATACTGAATTGCCATTGAAGCATTTTTTTTTAAGTGTGACGAAACTCTGTACCCCTGAGTGTCCCACAAAACTGGGATCAGCCCAGACACTGGCAGCTAGATGAGGCAAGAAACATCATGGAAAAAAAGTTGCTCAAAGGAGCTGAAGGCATTTTTCAATCATAGAATCATTAAGGTTGGAAAAGATCTCCAAGACCATAGTGTCCAACTGTTAACCCAACACCACCGTGCCTATTAAACCATGTCCTAAAGTGCCACATTACACTTTTTTTTTAACACCCCCAACGATGGCGACTCTACCACCTCTCTGGGCAGCCTGTTCCAATGCTTGACCAAAAGTCAAAATTCAAAGATTAAGTGAGTATGGTTCACCTCGGGCCATTTGAGAGCCCATTTGGTAGCTCTGTCCCAGCTGTGGCAAGGAAGACCAGAGGCTGGGAAGCAAAAGCTGTGACCCCCGCAGGGCTAGGACTGCAGCATGGCACGGCAGCAGCTACAGCAGAAGGCTGGTGATGGTGTGGTGACATGGTTGCTTAGCAATAGCTATATTTTTTTAATGGGATATTGCCTTCATTTAGGATTGCCCTGCAACCGTGCCACTGCTGTATAAGCTGCTGAGTTAGAAGGAACGCAGGAGAATATTTCTGCTGACTTTATTGGAATGTCTCCTGACTTCTGCTTCCCTTCTCTTATCCATGTTGGTTCTGAAGTTAAAATGGATTTTCTTTAACAACAAAAAAAATTATAAAACAAGTCTAAAACTTTAGTTTGAAGGTTGCTTAGTGACACACAAAAAAAATAATTCCCTGAATTCCATCAGATTGCTTTGTTATTGGCCCTTCTCTCCTGTGTGTCAAAGGCTTTTCTTGTAAATCAACACCAGATTATCCATATATAAAATAATGTTTTATCTGCAAAAATAGAACAAGCTCAGCTTTTCAGCAGCATAGGAACTGATCATTTATTTCTTCTGGGTAGGCTCTTGCTAAAGTACTGTTTTTATGGCACATGATAAACTGTTGAAATGTAGAGCATGTTGTTTTTAGCAGGAGCCAATAATTCCCTAATCTGTTCGGATATTGGGATTATATTTCTGAGGTTGCTTAGTAAGGATTTTAGGGCAGAATTTTATGATTCCTGGCTGTTTTTTAACTCTAAGATCTGTTTTTGTAGAACTTGGTAGGGGTGGGGTTTTTTTGAAGTCACTGAGTTGAAACAAAGGCACCAAATGTGAATACTCAGTTTTCTGAAATGTTTTTTAATGATGATTAACATTTAAATAACCCCCCTTTTGTTTAAATAAGTATACATTCATTTCTTTCCCCTCTGTAATGTTTCTCTGTATGTGGTATTGCCTGCGCGCTATTTAACAATGTGGAAAAATGGGTTAGCACTAAGTCGGTTTTTGTTATAAAAAGCAAAACTAGAAGAAATCTTAACAGCCATCGCCAGGTAGGCAAGTACTATGTGGTGACTGGAACGAAGACTTTGCTGGTAGTGTTTTGGAAGATTTCAGGCTGAGTTTCTTTGCTTATGTAAAACAGTGGTCTTTGTTTGGCACTTCCAATGGCGCTGGGAGTGTTGTGTAGCTTCATTGATTGGTTCCATGCAGTGGAAATCTGACCTTTAGCAGATGTTTGAGAAATTGCCAGCATTCACAGCGATCAGCAGACTAGACAGTTTTTTCCTTGTTATGTCGATGAGAACTTCCATTAGATTAGGAACGTGCGTGACAATGTTAAGCTTTTAAATGATGAGTAAACTTTCTGAAACAAGGCAGATTTTCCTGCAGTGTAGAGCTGCATCAAGTAATTTATTTTCTTGCATATGTAGTTTTGTTAACTGGTTAGCTAATACAAATATTTTGGTAATTTAAGTGGTGTGGTTTGGGTTTTTTTTTTGTAGTAAAGGCAGTTAGATTTTACGTAAGTTTTGATTTGTCTGTATTGTTCTTCAAAGGTCAGTTTTAGCATGCTGTTATAGCATCAGTTTGGGGTAAATGCTTTCAAAGAAAAAAGAACAAGCTTAAATGGGCTGAGGAGGGGGGGGGGCAGCAGTGAAACATATCCCATCTGGAGCATTTGGCTTGGAACAGGATGTTGCATGACTCCATGTGAAGTCTGCTCTCACGAACAGTATCCTAAGTAATGTAGGAGATTCAGCTGCTTAGTGGTGGGAGTTTAGCATGAAACGAGGTCTGTTTTCTCAAACTCCAACGGTTAGAACTACAGGAAAGAGGTGGGACTTAATAAGAGATTTATGTGATGAATAACTCAACAACACCAGCAGTTGCCAGATTAAACCCTTTCCTGCAGGTGCTGGCTTTCCTCAGAGCTCTACAATTGTTTTTCAGTGTGTTGCATGTGGGAAGAAAAATTATTTAAAGGGTTAGAGGTTTAATACGAAAAAAAAATAATTACTAAGTTGCCTATTTCTGGTTTTAAATTTAAAAATCAAATAATTGCAAAAGGATTGATCTTGTCTTGGCATTAGATATCTTGCATACTTGTGCACTTTTTGTGGGGGTGGGTGGGGTTTTTCCTTGTCTTTTTTTATTAACATCTTTGGTGCAGAAAACCTATTAAGAAAGCAGCCTGTACTGAAAGCAAGGGGTAGTCTTAACTGAACAACCAGTCCTGCCCTTGTGGACTCTTGGGCAAAATGTATCCTGTGAATGTATGGGGGTTTTTAATCAAGGTTAGAAAGGAAGGGATGTGATGGTAAGAGAAGCCACACACATTAGAAAGCCTGGAAATCTTTGCCCTTTGCTCTCAGTGCTCAAGAACACTTAATTTTTTCAGTGCCGTGGAACTTGTCAGGTATGTTTCTTTATTTTTATGATTCCCATGAATTTATGCCAAAATTCCTTGGCAAGTCATTTTTGTATCTAATAATCTATGTACCAAATCATAGTAAGTTTTTTGGATATATGCAATATTTTGATCCCTTCTTACGAGCAAAACTAGAAAAGCTCTCCTTGCCTTTGTGTAGTGCATTTAATGTTACTTCTGAGTCTTGTTTATTCAGCCTTCATCTCCTGAACTAACCATGAGGTACTGGGAGATTTTAGCAACTCTTACCGGTTCCCTACTGGGTTAGATGTTTGTTTTTGTCTGGTTCATCAATGATCTCCTCCTTCCCATCCTGAGAGAGACTTAAGAATGGGTTTTAGCTGTGGCATTCCAGCCTCCCTCTTTTTTCCATGCAGTGACTGGGGAATAAAGCATCTTGGTCTTATGGTTTTGTGGGAAGTGAAATGCATGGGAGAAAAACATAGCTGCTTTTTAAAATTTTTTTTTCCCCTCAATGCAGTTAGTTTTCATACATACACTGAATAAAAATACTGGTACATGTATTTGTCTAGAATGTTGAGAACTATTTTCTGTTCAAAGTATATTGCAGTTGCGTGATTGCAGGCCTTGGCTATGCTTCATACTCTCAGTAGATTATGATACGTGAGGTATTAATTTGTGTCACAGTGAAATAAATGTATCAAAAGCTGTGAAAAAGCCAACAATGAACATTGCTTTCAAAAGTATTTATTGCATATTCTTTTAATTTATTGCAGTAGTAATGTTTGATAGTAGAAGATAGACTTCTTTGTCTTGCATTTGTGTCTTGGGTGCTAAGTGAGGTTTCACATGAGTAAGAATTGTTCCTTTGTCATTCAAAGTAAGTTTACTGCAGCACAAGGTATATTATACATTCAATTTATAAAGAAATGAGACTGTTAGAAATGACATCCAGATTTTAAGTAGTCCATACAGTGAAGCAGAAGACATTTGGTAAAGCAAGGTGGAGACCTTAGTTGTCATTACCTGATAAGTTTTGAAAATAAATTGACTTCTTCATCATCACCAACGAATGCTTCAGTTACCTTATGCCTCTAAGAGCTCTGCAGCTGATGACTCCTTCAGTCAAAAATATCTTCTTACAGTGTGTTCATTTTCCTGACGGGAACACTTGTGTCCCTTAACTTGAACAGTAATTGTCTTGCTCATTCCCAAGGGGAATGGGAACAAGTACAATGTGAGTATGGTGTATCTTGCCTTGTACTGATTTAGCATAATACAATAGAAATGTCAAATGCAAGTTCACTCAGGGAAGGCTGTGGTTGCTTGAGTTACCTCTGGAGGTCATAAAGGCCCTACTTAGTTACTTGAATTTTTTGCAGAAGTCTTGTCTGTATTCTGTAACTGTAACAGTAGGTGCACGCTCTGTTGCAGTTAATGATTTTTGTTTGTTTTTCAAGATGTTTCCTCATTCAGAAAACTTGAGGTGCATGAGGTATGTTAATATTTGTTACAAAAAACCCCCTTGCCTATGTTGACACATTTCTTTAAAGATTCTGATTAAAATTTGAGTTTAAGTGATTATCAGAATTACCAGGAGCTCCTCAGAAAATAAACTTGGAAATGCAGAATGAGTATTAAAAATTTGGGGGATGTTCTGCATTTTTTGTATATAGCGATGGTTGAATTGGGGAATGCATAAAACTCTATCTTTATTTCCCATCATTGAAAATTAAGGAGAAAAAGGAGGAGGTGAAGAGTACCAGTCCTTGTATTTGTACTTCAGGCTTCACATTTTAACTGTTCAATTCTATAAAAGATTTAAGTAACTCTTACAAATATCACAGTCAAAGCAGTAGGTAGATTTATCATATGTATCGTTTCTAGCATTAAAAGCTTCCTTGGACATAGAGCAAACCTTATTTTTTTTGTTCCAGAAACTTGCACAGATGGTGAGCAAATTATGTACAGTTCTGAATAATGCTTTTTTATTCTCCTCTCTGCAGCGTGCATTTTGAATTGCAGGGAGGATTTTTTTTTTAATCCCAGGCATAGCCCTTATAGTTACAGCCTGTAAAATCATTGTGCATAAACGAACTTTCTTTTAATTTATCATAATAATTTTTAAAATGCCATTTATTTTAAAAAAATACAATTCACACTGTTGTTACAGGGAATGCCTGTTTGAGTTTTTCACTAGTAAGTTACCCAGAGATAGCTAATGCAGTAATTAAGGTTATTAATTTGGTTCATTAGGCAGCTTTTGGTATATACTCATTGCCAGTGTTTTGTTCTCATGTCTTTCCTTCTTGGCTTAAGCATTAAGGGTTTGACTGTGTTATCTGTTGGATCTATTGTTCTGTTGGTGTTATCAATGGATCTACTGTTCTTCCTTAAAAAGATCTTTGCAAGAAATTACTAGGACAGTAGAAAATACATAACATGTTGACTTCACTTTTTTGTTTGAGTTGTAGTACATTGGAGATTTCTAGGACAATTTCTAATTAAAAGTATGCTCTAGGCTTCTTTAAAAAAAATCATGCAATTAAGGTAAAAATCATAAACATTTCTCTGTAGTTTGGAGAATTGTGGTACCAAAATAAATTAGTTCAACCTTTTATGTCTTAAGTATTAACAACCTCCTTCACATACTTGAGAAATTTTGTTGCAGGACAAAAAATAATGTTAGATGAGAGAGCAAAAGTATATCTTCTGAAAAACAGTAGTAGACAAGCATGTTGAGAGTTTTCACGTATCTATCATGAATGATTTCTGTAACCTTAAGTGCTTTCCACCCCTATATTCCTGAAGCTTTTACGCATCAATAATTCTGTTTACTTGAAGCAGCCCTTCCTGTGCTGTAGCCTTAGCAGCAGCAGCAACAATGAAGTGGGCAGTTGTTCAGAGGAGCTGGTCATCTTTGTGTTTCTGTGATCCAGTCTGGTTTGTATTGTAACGCCTCAGTCACACCTGAAAACCCACTTGACGTTGGACTTCCATTACATTTAGTATCATGTAAACATATAATCCCAGTTCCCAAAGAATTTGTGGTCAAAACAGGCAACACTGGGTTGAAGGGATTGTATTCCTGTTTTAGAGTGTGGGTACTAAAGCAAGAGACTGTGACTTGCCCACTGTGGTGAACTGAGTGCAGAAACTCCCAATTCAGTCTAAAGTTTGTTGGTTTGGTTTTTAAACGCAAATGACTATTAGAAGGCTTTTGGAATACATTGCCAAAAGAGAAGTATTTGGTTAAGTTGGGACCAAATTGTCTGTGCACGTTACTAATGAGTCTTCATTCTTATGCAAAACATCTCCTTAAGACCGTGAAATGGAAAAGATGATTACTTACAGTGCTGCTGTATTTCTTTGTAGTTTATGTATTATTTATAGAGTTGTAATTTTTTTGGTCAGAAACTTCAGATATCCATGACTGGATAGTGGCTGTTATGGCAAAGAAGAGGTTGAGGACGTAGATTAAGATAGTCTGATAGTGTGGTTACGTTCTTCCTGCTCCCAAAAAGCCACTAAATTTTGGCAGGATGTTTCCCGATGCCTTGCTTGCTCACATGCACCACCACACCAGTCTTAATCTCTTGTGGCCCTTGAATAATACTTGGACATGTCTCAGTTCGGAGTTAGAATGAATGTTGATCCCAGTTTGTGGACATTTATGCACTGGTGTATTATGAGCTGTAATGACCTAGTTCTTCTCTATAAAGTCTAGCCTTGCAATCTGGTATCAAACAGAAAAAATAAAGGAAGATCATATACACCTGAAAAGTTTTAAACCTTTGAAGCTTCAGCCTGTGAGTATAGATTTTCTTTCTTCTGTAATGCTGCCATTAATCCACAGGAAAAAAGTAGACTTCTGTAAGTTTTGTTTATGAATCCTTTGTTAGCAGGTGTCTTCAAGCTTTCAGCTGTATCAGAAAGATTATATGAGAGTCTATTTTTGAATGGGAGTGATGACTCTCCAGTATGAAGGACTAGACAAAGATCAACAATGTGAAGGAAATGGAGATGTAGTTTTGAAAGGTGACTGACTTGCAGAGGAGATTGAAACCCACAGGCTGGAATAGTAACAAGAAGCCATCTCTGACTAGAACAACAAAAGAGTAATTCAGCTTGTGAGGTAGCACTGAATACAGTCACAACACTAAAGGAGAAGACTTTAAGAATTCAGATTTCCAAAAATAAAAATTGAACACAACAGCAAAAGTGAAATACCTCTGCATCTTAGCTAGGGAGAACTTGGAAACTGTTTGTCTTTATTATACTGCTTAGAGGTGATTTAGGCAGGACTAGGAGAAACAGTTTGCAGGCTGTGATTATAGATGGCATGTTAAGTGGAGGAAAGAGGACAGCAAATTACTATTAAGACAGTAAAATGTTCTTCTCTGATAGGAGATAAAGCTTTAAAGTAATTGATATAGAATCATAGAATCATTTAGGTTGGAAAAGACCTTTAAGATCCTTGAGTCCAGCTCTTTAACCTAACACTGCCATTCCACCACTAAACCATGTCCCTGACCACCACATCTAGATGTCTTCTAAATACCTCCAGGGATGAGGACTGAACCATTTCCCTGGGCAGCCTGTTCCAGTGCTTGACAACCCTTTCTGCGAAGAAATTTTTCCTAATATCCAGTCTAAACCTCCCCTGGCGCAACTTGAGGCCGTACAGCCTACATCCATTGTTCTCCTGTTTTGTAGTCTCATATTCTAACACAGGTGTATTTTACTTTAGAGGAACATGATTTCCTCGCCAAAAGTGTTTAGAAGAGGTAACATTTGACTCCAGCATGGTTCAGGCAGCACTCTGCACACTCTGCACTCAAAGCACATTCGTAGGTCTTAGCCCCAAGTTAATTTTTTTTTAAACTGAACAAAGAATTAAGCCTGAAGCTTTTAGGTTCATGAATCTCGATTCTCATTTCAGTGGAGGCAAGGGGGCTAGAAAATGTTCAGTACCTGAACTGAGGACTGCAGATATCTTAAGCTGAAGTTTCAGAAAGTAGTCCACCAGTTTGATCATTAAAATGTAAATGTGTATTTACTTTTTTAAAAATAGCAATTAATAGGATTTTCTGATCACTATTGTTTTAGTAGTGTGTACTGCGATCATCAACACAATTAACTGGAATAGACATAGCATGTTCAGTCAAACTTTGTTTAAAACCTCTGGAGTTAATGCGAGGTTTTCTATTTATTTCAATGAGATCTGATTTAATTCTGGTGGAAAATAAAGTACTGCATGAAACATTTTAGGAAAGAACAGAGAGTAAATGTCAAGTGTTTTAGGAAATAGGCTCGTTATCTCCCTTTAATTGGTTTCACAGCTAGAAAGGATTGATACATGTTACTGCTATTATGTGATATATTAGAATATAGTTATAGGGCTACCAGAATCAAGACTGTCATTGTAAAATATTCTGTAATACTTTGTGAATGATCTGCAACATACAAGCAAATAACAGATTCTGGCTTACAGAGCATAAGTGTACACAAATGTCTAGACATTACTTTCCATATATTGACAAATGCACAAAACCCACTAACTTCCCTACTCAAATATTCTAGTCCTCTTATGAAGGAAAAGAACATCTGGAAAACATCTTCCAACGCTTTAGTGGATAATCAATGAAGTAGATAAATACTTCACTACATTTCTTTTACCCTTCAGGATTCTTGTCTTGATGCATTTGAAGATTTTTTTTTTTAATTATTAGTACTATTTTCTCATCTACTTGATGAGATTTGTTTGGCTTGTTGCTTAAGGTTAATAATCTTTGTTATAAAAGCAAATAATGTGTTGTTGTCAGAACATATAAAATACCATTTTGTAGTTGGTAATAATTTATAAAAAATACAACATACTGTCTCTTTCTGGTAGATGAACTTTTCTCTTGGTTTCCTGATTATTCTTTCAGTATTTCTCTGTAGTTCTCTTAACTCTTGTAAGCTGACCAAAGAACAGCAATGAATTGTGCAAGGTGGTCTGACTGTATTCCTGCTGTTGGTAAGAACTAGGCCTTGAGAAAATGTCTCTCGTCCAAACAAAATCTGCTACCAGCTTCCTCTGGTGGTGTTTTTTTGTTCACCTTACCTAAAATTACAAATGTCTGTTTTGAACACAAAATCACAGAATGGCAAGGGTTGGAAGGGACCTTGGAAGATCATCTAGTCCAACCCCCCTGCTAAAGCAGGTTCACCCAGAGCAGGGTGCACAGGACATCATCCAGGCAGGCTTTGAATATCTCCAGAGAAGGAGACTCCACAGCCCCCCTGGGCAGCCTGTGCCAGTGCTCCGTCACCCTCAGAGTAAAGAAGTTCATTTGCATATTCAACTGAAACCTCTTATGTTTCAGTTTGTGCCGATTGCCCCTTGTTCTGTCGCTGAGCACCACTGAGAAGAGTCTGGCTCTGGCCTCGTGACATCCACCCTTGAGATATTTGTACGTGTTGATGAGATCCCCTCTCAGTCTTCTCTTGTTCAGGCTAAACGAGCCCAGCTCGCTCAGCCTTTCCTCACAGGGGAGATGCTCCAGTCCCCTCATCATCTTTGTTGCTCTCCTCTGGACTTTCTCTAGGAGTTCTTCATCTTTCTTGAACAGGGGAGCCCAGAACTGGACACAGCACTCCAGGTGGGGTCTCACCAAGCAGAGTAGAGGGGGAGGGGAACCTCCCTCGACCTGCTGGTCACACTCCTGTTTTTAAATTCAATATGTAGACTTTCTGTAGTATGTATGCCTCTTGTTAATTTCTAAAATCAATTGTTATTTAGAAATTTGCATATGGTAAGAAAATTTTCCTATATTGTGTGATGGCAAAGACAATTTGAAAGATTTTTTTCCAAGCCTAAAGAACCAGGAAGTTTTTGTGCGATATGTATATTTTAACTAGTTGTTGCTATGATTGAATAGTTTATGCTTTCTTACAATTTTGAAGTTGCTTCTTATTTCTAGTTTCATATGAGTAATTCAGTGTATTGTTTGGCATCTAAAACATTTTTAAAATGAGGCTACTTGACTTCGGTTTCTTTGTAAGTCCAGTACAGTCATGATTTCATTTCTGGTTTGCATGTCACTTCACTTTGCTGTTAAGATCTGAATTCGGAGAAAGATTTGCAAAATAGATATGTCAACTATTTTAAATACCAAAGTGATTCAGATAGCTTTCAAAATAAAATTCGGCAGCCCTATGGATTATCTTTTTATCAGGGACAAGTCTTACTTGAGAAACTCATTTAAAACTCTAAATTGCATACAAGAAGTATGGGGTTTCTTTTCTTGCAATTCAGTGTACATATTTTCTCCCTTCACTTTCTCTTTAGAATATACTATTTAAATTGAGGAATGAAAGACACGTAACGTGTTAAATGTTTTTCTTGATTTTTCAGAGATGGTATTGGGGCATTCAGTAGGATGCTTTTCTATTCTGTTGTCTTCTCTGCATCTTACTTTATGCTCTATGTGATGTGCTGGTTGCTTAGCAATGTAAGCTACAGACTGCAGCAGGCTGTTGTAATAGCACTGGTATTTTTCTTCAGTTTTGCAACCATTTTTCTCTGCATTTTTTCTGCAAAAGCTGCTTTATTATCAATGTTCAAGCATGCATTTCAGGGGTTGCAGAATTAGCGTTTCAAAATTGACCATAAACTGTACATGTTAATCGTTTCTGTGTTTATTCCCCCATAATATATCTTGAGACTGCTGTTTGCTTGAAATAAATAATTGTTTTTATTTGAAGGAGACTCTTGTCAGGTTTTTGTTTTAAAGCTTGATATAAGGAAGCTACCTTGAAAATTCACGTTTATTGAAGCATGTATTTGCTACATCTGGTCCTGTTCCCTCCTGCACTTAGCATATATTTGACAGGTCTTCCAGCAAGTGTGTATTTCTGGCTTATTCAGAAGCCTGCTGAGAGAGCAGGGTTGTTCTTTCTTATTCTTCCATGTATGAAGTGTACTGAGCCATGCTGGCAGTTAAAGTATGGCCTCAGCGTGAGTGTGTCACTGTGTGTCTCGAGCAAGGATACAGGCTGTATAGGTTTATAATTTTTGAGCAGATGATCCTGAGGCTGCACATGTTATTTTTTTTCCTCAGTAATGAAAGTAGTGGTTTTGGAGGGCTTGTCTCTTTGTGTTTCAGAAGAGTTGTAGCTGGATGCTGTTAGGCAGGGTCTTTCAGTGGTTTACAAGAAGTAAGTATTGGTCCATTCCTGCTGGACAGACCCAGAACCATCGTGCCGCAAAAAAAGGGCGATTTCCAGGCAGCTCTGAAACAACAGAGACTTAACACCCCACAGGTAATGAACTAGTCTCTTTTTTGATACACTTCAACTTCCCATTGCTTCTGGGATAATATGCCTATTTCATTTTCCTTTGACTGAACAGAATTTAAGTCTTCAGAATGAGTATGATGTTCAATGGTAGTAGGGTGTGTCAAAGGGGATTTAATCTTTGAGGAGTTGTCCTTTTGATTTCCATAGCTCATCTGAAAGTAGCAGGACTTTCTCTTTCCATTTAAGAGAAAATTAATTTTTCTGCCATGATATTTGTGTTACTACTTGCAAGCTCCACAAATAATCAAAACGGATATGCAGATTTGAACATTTGTCCAAACAGTTTCATGTTTTTTCTTTAAGTACTGAAATAGCATGAAATAACCAACACTATTAATTTGTCCCATCTTCTAAGGAGCTTTCAGTGTTCTTTCCTATAAAGCATGTACCTGATTCCACAGCTTTTTTTTTTCTAGTGCTCGAGAGTTAGATGCAGAGCCCTTACATTTTTGAGACAGGCTATGATGTTCCTTAAATGGTGGAAGAATTGTAAAAGTGACTAATGAACATACACCAGTATTGTCAAGAACATTTTTAGGTCTTCTAAGGACTTACTATGGCATTGTGGGTGTCTACTCACCCTAGCTAAAAAATACACAATACACTTAGTATTTCTTTGTCGAAAGTAAATACTTTCTGGTCTACAAATGTAAGTGCAATTTTTGTACTTAGGAGTGAGTATGTCTGATTTGCAGTAAAAATGCTGGCTATTTGTAAGAATGCGTGGAGGCAATAAACCCCATCTTTTAATCCTAAAGAATTTGATAGTTTAAGACCAACTGATTGTCTTCATTCCAGCTGTGCTGGGTGTTTTTAGCCTATATGGACTGATGCCAGTGTATTTTCAAATACTCCCCCCTGTTTTGCTGGAAGAGTTTATAATATGCAAATGTATTTCAATATATAAAGGACTGGGTATGAGGATTCTTTTCTGAGTTCTTTTTAATGTAGACTGACTATGAAATGCTAATGCAAAGGATGGGGGAAATTTTGGTAGCATAGAACAACATTGCAAACGCTTTATTAAACAAAAAACCCCATTGCTGTCTTTGGTTGCTATTTCGCTGCTTTTCAATGCGGAAATGGGTAGCGCTTGTATAACACAGTAATAATTTTACTGTGTTAAGCTGTTTTGCTTTATAGTAAATTGTGCTTTGATTGCATTTGATTAGTTAAAGATATATTTAGAAAGACTTGACTGCTGGGTAATGCCATTTCCATCACAGAAACAATCTGTAAAAACCTGAGAAGGCAAGGATATTGGGAACAGGATGGGAAGATTAAGTTTTATAAAAACACTCTTACTGGCGCCATTCCCTGCGTACTTAACAACTAGCTTTAGTTTATACCAGTTAGATATTCGGCCATGTCATCCATCTCAGTAAGTAGATGGAGAAGGTTTCTGGAGCCTAGTGTACTTTGTTCTCATTTTCAACTTCACACAATGCTAAAAAAGCCCACCGGAGCGAAGTAAGCTGTCGGAGTTGTGTGGGGTTCAGACCTGTGGAAACCTTCCTGCCAGTTTTGAACCCTCATCGCTGCCTGTGGTGGTTCAGTTTGGGATACCCGGACTCACTGCCTCCATCCACCTCTGTGAGCAGCAGAGGAAGGTACTGGCTGCTCGTTGGCTCCTTGGATTTTCTTTCCTGAGATAGATTTTTCTCTCAAAACCTGGAAACTCCCACCACCCTCTTTACTGGGCCAGGAATAAGCCATTTTAAACATCCCATAAAATATATGTGCCTCAGAGCTAAAGTTTGCAGGTTGCAGTTAACACTGGAGAATATTGGGAGAGAAGAACTAACTTGGACTTATATTTTAATTTGCTAATTTGGGAATTTTGTCCTGACATCTTGTAATGTAGTTTCTGATTCTCTTAGTTACTCTGTGTAAGTTGGAGGCATCAAATGGGAAAGTTTGGGTGGTGGTGGTTTTGGTGGGGTTTTTTTTTTGGTTTTTTTTTTTTTTTGGGTTTTTTTTGTTTGTTTGTTTTTTGTTTTGTTTGTTTTGTTTTTCCCCTCTGATAATACTGTGGGATTTAAAAACAAAAAAACCCACGACCCCCCCAACTTGTAAAAGGTTTTATTTATTGCCATTGAAACATGGGGGTTTTGTATTTGCAGGTACATTTCTACTAAATTACATACAAGGTTTTACATTCTGGTATTTACCTGACCATACATCACGAGGTTGGAAATTCACTCTTGACAACGAGTTTTTGATGCTTGACTACATGCTAAGTGTTTTAGGTCTGTCTTTCTAAGTTGTGTAGCTGAGATTTTGAATACCACAGATAGTTTTTAGCACCTGATTTTTGAGTTCTCAACTCTTGTAAATGGCATATAAAGTATATATGCATTCTAATTGCACATGGTGTAGTATTCTGTCTCTTGTTAATTTAAAAATGTTATGAATGAAACCCAATGGGATATGCTCTGGGGCTCACCTTGAAGTCAGTAGCTAAATTTATGTTGATGAAAGACTATTTGATGTGGGACAAAAGTAGAAGTGTTTTCTTTGTCTTATTAAAAACATCTTAAGAAAGATTGCTTGTTTTTTGGTTTGGTTTTTTTTTCTAGAAATAAATGTTTTGGTAACAATCTTTAGGTGATAAAAGGGAAATGGTACATTCCTCCCTTAGGAGAAAAAACAGAACTTGTATTCTGTTAAACACAAATCAGATGTATGGATCATTTTAGCACACCGGGTAAGATACTTAATAAATAAATTCAATACAGCACTCTATTTCACGTGTTACTAGAGATTATTTTGCCTTAAAATGATGCAAGTTTTCAGTGGTTCTTGTAGCTGTATTGCTGGGAGCTCTTGCCAGGGCAAACCTAACCTGAAGCCAGCCTTCGGATTGTTAGCGCTGCAGTTGTCTTCAGCACTAACCAGCCCGTGGGCAACGTATGCTCTGCTACAGCGCGGGGGGGTTACAAACAGCATCCCCCTGCTCAGGGGGGTTCAAGAAAGCGGATGGTGCATGGATGGTGCTTTTTAGCACTGTAAGTCAGATCCGCTGAAAGTCAGCGTTGCTTTCGTGACAGTGTAAAGGGTTTCAGAATTTGTTTGGTCAGGCGTATTTACTTGGAGCAGAAGTGACTGGAAAACTCTGGATCGCAGAGCTGCATGTAGAGAATTTCTCCATGATTGTTGTGTTTTGGCTTTGAAACAGCAATATTTTGTTGCAATTGTTTGGCTGACTGCATTGGAAATTAATTTGTTGCCTTGCTTTACTTGGAAAAGCATGCTAAAAGCTTATGCTGCTTCCTGTTGGAAAATAGTAGTGAGTTACAAAATTAGCACATTAATGCCAATTATAAATACAATATCATCCCAGCGGGAATTTCTCCTTTTTATGCAAGTGGATGCATACGTGGTGAGAATACTTCAGCTACTCTGGGAACACAAACTTCTGTATAGCTGACAAGGCAAGGAAGCAAAATTTGGCTGAAAAATCTCAAAATCAACATTCGTTCTTAGGGAGGCAAATGTTGTAGAGTTTCCTGCTGTACAGAGTTTTGTCGGTGAAGCCAGAAAGATTAAATATTTTCAGCCTTTGCACTCCTTAGGGGGTCTAACTTTGGCTCTACATTTTATTTTGTTGGCGTAGGTTGCTGGAATGCTTCCTTTCTTCCTTCTCTCCCCTTTTTTACTCCCTTTCATAAATTGTGCTGCTTGGGATACTGCTCTTCTCTGTGCGGTAGGTCAGTGTGCAGAGAAAGAGGAAGCCTGTGTTCTTCAGAGGCTTTACTGTTGCCTTAGAAAAATTCATAATGGATTTTCCCGATTTAAGTATTTCCTAGCAAAAAAAAAAAAAAGAGAATGGGTGAAGGATTGGGCTCTGTGTTCCGTCTGTGTTGTTTCTGCCTTTCAAAAATGAACGTTGAAAAGCCAGCAGATAGTTAATAGCCTTGGCATCAAAACCTGAATGTGGTGGAAGCTGGCAGAAGTAATTCCCAAGTAAGGTTGTGTGTGTATCGTACTACAGGAGGAATATGGTGCCCTGGGCAATGGCAGACTGGCTCTGCGCCACGCTCCATTCTCCACTTTTCTTGGAACTGCTCCTTTGAAGATCTAATTATACGGTGCCAGGAGACTCTGCAGATCGCTCAGCAATAACTCCCACTGTCGTTGCACCGGATCTCGGTTTATTTGGGGTGCAAAACTTGCACACAAACACTAGATTGTATCACAGTTATCCACAAGTTTTGGCTAGTGTCCAGAAGATACAGTATGTTTTAGCGTGGCAGTTTCTAAACTGCTAACTCTGGTTTAGACTTATCTGAGTTTTTCAAGAACGTTTATTCACTTGGTTCCACTTGCCTCCTTTGCCTCCTATTTTTTTTTTTTTTTTTTTTTTTTTTTTTAAATTCGCTGCTGTGTGAGGTCTGGTGCTTAACCTCTTACACCTTGTTATAGAATACCTAAGTAAAATGTCTTTCCAGACATTAAAATAAAATTATTTGACCAATCCAGAATAATTAAGTGGAATTTGCAGGAGGAGAGGGGCCAGGAAGAAGGTGGCTTTACAGAATGATTTTTGACTGTACGGTCACTGAAGATTGTCTTTAAATTTTGTCATTTGATCAATTGCAGAAGTACAGGTCTCTTTTGAAGGGTTCAAAGTAGCTGCAAATATAAGATACTGCTGCTAAGACTATTTGAGATACGACGTGCTTTCCTGCCAGTGCTTTAAAGCATTGCTATGTTTACTGTTAACTCTGTTGTGATTGATAAATTATTATTCTGCCACTTTATTGTTTATTTTAAAATTAATTTATAGAAATTAAGTTATTAAAGAGTGCTTTTTGGTGAAAGTTTTTAGTTGTCAATTTACAATTTTTATGTTTTGAGTTTTTGCTACTGTTTTCTACTTGCTTTGTCAGAGTGACAGGCGATAGCTGTAATAACGAACAATTGCGGTGAGAGGATAATTCTATATACAGACTGTTCCTATAGGGCAGACTCTAATGCCACCGCAAAGACTAGCAGTAGTTTCCTGGTAGTTTCAGTGAGTGAAATGGGCAAAGGGAAAAGATGGAAGAGTAGTTGCGTTGATGAACGAGGTGATGCGGAGATGGGGGATGACTGTGATCGGCCAGGGTAACTGAAATGTCGGAGGAGTGGCAGCAGGCAAACGGCAGAAATTCCAGATGTTGAGGTGGTGAATCCAGAGGGAAAGCTCTGCCCTTGGGAAATAAAGAAGGAGCAGTATTTAATGCAGGTAACTGCCCAGTGCACACTCCACCTTGACCCAGCGATTAAGACCAGGCAAGAAAGAAAACAAGTAGTAAGATGAGATGTGAGATGAGAGGTGGAAAGACCAGTTGGCCATGAACGATACTGGTGACGACGAGTGTGCATGACGGCGAGGACAGTTGGGTGTCAGTGCTTGGTAGAGGGGTGGATGAAAAGGAGTTGGGTGTGCAGTGAGCGATAGCGTAGTGAGCAGTTCCTGGAGGTTGTGAGGAGGGGAACGGTGAGATAAATGGATAGACTGAGTGTAGCTTGACAGGAGAAGAAACAACTTTCTTCCTTTTTATTTGGACAAATTTTAAATGGAGATGCAATAATTGGCTGTCGTAAGAAGAAAGTAACGGCAGTAAGTTATCTTCTCAATCTGATGATTTAAAGAGAGGAGGGAAGAGGAGTGTGTAGGACCAGAATGGGAGTAAAATGGGTTAAAAAGAGTTTAAAAAGTTAAGAGTTAAAAAACCTGGGATGATAAATTTTGATACAGGAGTGGGAAGAGGCTTGGTGCAAATTTAAGTTGTGTACACAGAAAGGAGAAGGGCAAGATGAGAAGGAGCACTATGTAGTACACGATTGGAAAAGTGTGAGACAGAAAGTCTAGA
The DNA here is from genome assembly GCA_034008185.1 of Gorsachius magnificus. Classification (NCBI taxonomy): domain Eukaryota; kingdom Metazoa; phylum Chordata; class Aves; order Pelecaniformes; family Ardeidae; genus Gorsachius; species Gorsachius magnificus. Next base: position 34,357,036 of record CM067089.1, on the reverse strand, counting down.
CACGGAAGTATGTTGCAGGCCTAAAATTAACCAAAGTTAAAAAGACAAGAATATTTCTGTGACAGTGATTTAAGTTCTCAGAAGCAGATAGAGGAAGAAACTCCAGTTTCAGAAATTGCCTTGGGTGTGGCCGAGAGCTGAAATTCAGGAGGGTAGCAAAGCATCTTCTCTTCACCAGTTTGTGTGACAAGCAGTGACTTTTTTTATAATGCCAGCTGTTTTTTCTTACAAATTTTCTCATAATTTGGAAAGGAAAACAATTGATTATATTGATATTTTTAAAAAAATAAAATTCTGTAATTTTGAAATGTAATAGTTTTAGAAGAGTTTGAGTTTGCTAACGCGGAAAGCTTTTGGATAGCTTTTTGGCTCTGAGTTCTGTCTTCCCTTTACAAGAGGAGACAAAAGGTTTGGCATTTAGCTTAGTGAATGCAGCTGAGGGAGGATATGGTTGTTCTCTGAGAACGTGTTGGGGAGAACTGTATAACCTACAGGACAGGGATGGCAGAAGATCATATAGTTGCAAACTGGTTCCAAATTAATTTAGCTGGAATCAAAAAGTGTGGTTTTTTTCTTTCCATACAAAGGACCAGGTTTCCAGGAGGACAGAAATGGCAAGAAACTGAGCTGCTGCTGTTAGGTGCTGTGTTGGGCTTGCTTGTTGTAGCAAGGTCTGCAGGCTCAGGATGCCCCTTCTGGTTCTGCTTCAAATGGCTTTTTTTTTTTTTTTTTCCCCCTTGAAACAGTGTTTCTTTGGTTGGTTTATATTACATGATGAGTATTTGAACTGAGAATGAGAAGTATTCTTAAAACTTGTTTACTGATATGTAAATAGCTGTATGTATTACTTGAGTGATACTAGTAAACACTTAGTGTTATACTTTCCATTCATGAGATAAGATACCCAATGTTAACAGTAGTGTTTTAGCAAATGTAACCCTCCTCTCTTCAGCATAAATGCACTGCCAAGAAAAATTTATTCTGTGGTGCAGGAACTGATTATATAATTTCAATACCATAACAGTAAAATGGGTAATATTAAGCTCTTGCATTAAACTTAAAACCACATGCTTTCAAAAGTACATGTAGATGCACATGCGCTGTGTATATGTAATAATGTATGTCCTTTTCTGTTCTTAAATTTCCCCAGGTATATGTGGAATTTGATGACCTTGAATGGGAAAAGCGAGAATGGGTTAAAGTTTATGAAGATTTTGCAACCTTCTTGGTGGAGTACCAGCTGGTCTGGGCGAAAAGAAAGGACCCAAGCCAGACTCAGGGATCAAAGATCAAACAAATTCAATGGCCTGCATTGGTAAGATACTTGAGCAAATGCATTTACTAAACTATTTTAATTTCTTTAATTCTGTCCTTCTTAAGAAACTGGCTAGGTTACTTAAGTGGTGGTGGAAGGTGGTGAGCATGGAGAGGGGGAGGAGGGTAAGAAAAGGATAAGAAAATATTAATAAAGCATGTTGGTGTTGAAAGGGTGGGAGTGGTGTGGAAATAGTCACTCATCTTCTTTTCCAAATCAACTTCAGAGCACTGCAAAACTAGTCTCTGAGTGACATAATAGAACTAACAGTGCTTTACATTGTCAAAGCATCTTACAAATATGAACTTACCAGCAACACATCTTACTGCTCTGTGGAGGATTGAAACTAAGGTGAAAAATAAACCCTTACGTTTATGATATCTTCTATGTGGGAGTTGAGTGTATCTAGAATTCAGGCCAGAGTTCAGAAAGGTGAGAAAAGTGAGCAAAGATCAATAAAGTAAGAGATAATTGCTTGCCTGGTTCATGAGATGATACTTGTGACTCTCATTCTTTCTGGATTGATGCCCAAACATTAAAGCTGCTGAGAGAACTGATAGGAGGTTGTGTCTGGTTTTGACATGCCTTTAGATAGATCTGATGAGATAATCTAATAAGCGATAAACATGTATTCCATTTTCCTCCAAAGAAACTAGATTTCGTGAACCTAGCATGTTGGATGTTTGTGCTTTGAGGAGAGTTGGGGAAGATTCCTCATCGACTGGCAGGTGAAAGGGAGTTCCAACAAATTTGTCAAAATAGTGAAGGGAAGTCTTAGATATATTTGACGTTCAGTCTGTAATTTCAGTCTTGGTTCTTTAGAAATTTGTACTTGTAATGAATTTACATGATGGTATATTTTTTTTTTTCTCCAGACTTTAGCTATATCTGTGTTTCATTTAAATATTCCTTTATATTCTCATTTCTTAGCACTTGATGGACTTTCTGAAATGCTGTTGCATAATTATTTTTCTGGAGCTGTGGTTGGAACAGTCATGCTGAAGGTCATGAAGCAGGCTGTTCAAGAAAGTTGAGAGATGCATGGATGGTTTAGAGGACTTACCTCCTCTTCAGTTAATATTCCTACTTGACTCACCTTGTATGTTTGTGCTAATGTGCTTGAGTAAAATAAGCTAACTTTCTAGAAGTACAGGCTGTTTTGTATATTTGCTAGTACAGACAAGTTTTCTGTTTCATGTTAGTATATCCTTAAGCAAGAATTTTTATTTTCAGGGAGTCATGTAATTTGCTCTTTGAAGCCACCAATCTCTCCTTGATTGAGATGTGTACTTGAAAATCTTTTAGCCACTTAGAACTTAGTATCTAAGTACCCTGCTATTTTACGTGCTTTTAATCTCTCCCTCTAAGATAGAGATCCTTCTTGGGTTTAGAAGGGGTGTACTTCTAGAAAGTGTTCCAGTCTGGCTGCTGATCCTGTCCCCGGCTTAAAAGTACGCCTTTGTTTGCTAATGTGTGAAAACGCTTGTCGCACCTTTCTCTCAGTAGAGACTTTCAAACTTGTGCTGGTCCAGCCGAAACAATTTTTTTCTTCTCTGTCTTACCAATTTTTTTTATTCTTGTTTTAATGGTTTACGTTCTTGAGGTAGCTGATAGGTATGAGAAGGAAGGTTTGCAAAAGATCCGCCTCCTGCTTTTACAATTAAAAAATTGAAATCATATAGTCCAAAGTGGGGCTCAAATAGCTTGTCAGGTCACAGTTTCCAGATGTAAAGATGACAAGTTCTCAGAATTTGTACTTGGCCTGCCTACAAATTTTCTAGCAATTGTTTTCTGAGTCAAACCCTTTAGTCATCCATTCCAGAAAACCCGTATTTGAGGGAAAGTGTGGATACAGGGTATTAACTTTAGTTAATACCTTCCATAGAGACCTCGCGAAGTTCTGCTCTATCAGGAGCTGTACGGAACATGCCAGGCCCCCCATACAGGCAAACTGTATTGAAAAAAATCATTCATGTACTTCACCACCTTGTCTTCATATGAAATACCAAAATAAAAGTTTCTGGTACAACTTTATTTTGGACGCTGATGTATACGCAACAAAGCAATATTTATTTTATGTAAGAGTTCTATAGGATCTTTGCCTTTAGCGGAGTGAATGAAAAGTGCATATTTTAGATGGTTGTCGCCTTCTGTTCTCTTCTTTGATTAACATACTCTGTATTTACTGTATGGTATTCAAACCTGACCAGAAGACAAGGTTTGTAATTTCCTATGGGGCTTTCTGTGGGCAGTCATCAGTCTAATCTGTGTACTTCACAATTACTGATTTCTTTTATTACTCAATTGTGTGATACAATGTAATCTCCAGTTTATAGATTAAATTGCTGGAATGCAAGCTGGTCACAAATGTTTGCTATTATTAAATGCCTTTTTAAAGGTATGGCTGTTATTCAAAGCACAGCATCCACTGACCTCATGTAGCTGTGCTTTAAGATTTTAGGCTCTTATGTCAGGTGCCAATAAAAGTGAGGAAATGAGAAATAGTCTCTTGCTTCTTGTTTAGAAACTCGGCAGAGGAGGGAGAGATTATCCCCTGGATTCAGTTTCTCTCATGATGAGATGATCTGTCTTTTAGTAGAGTTCCTGCCTCATTTATGCTGAAGGTGAAAAAAGGTAAAAGGACTTACGTCCTATTGGCAGCAACATGCTTCATCATGTCAGGGTCACCCTGACGACATTGACTTAGCTACCTGTTCCTGGGCCACGTGCAAGTCGGAAAGAGAGAGGAACTGTAGTGCCTCAGCTTGTTCATGCTGTAGACAAATGCTTTTCCTTCTCGTGAGGTGATCTTCTGGAAAGAGTGGAGAACAACTTGGATGCCTAGGTGACTGGTATAATTGGAAATTATCCTGCATAAAGAAATGGCAATGGTGATAAGTGGTGTCAGCATAAAGGCAGCCTAGATATTACGGAAGAGAGTGTTTAGTAAACAACACTTGTTGTTTACCTCAAGTAATGGGAGATGCTTTACAGGTAACAATGCAGAAAACTTCTCGACCAAAGGGGTAGCACAGAAAAAAAAGTATGGGTTTGGAGAACTTGAAAAGTGTAGGTAGTGAAAGTGAGTAGTGTGTCTTTCCACACTAAGGGATTAAGAAAAGTAGCCTAGACAAGGTGTTGAAACTGAAGGCATCAGCTTAGTTTGGTAAACAAGGGTGTGTGTATGTCACAAAGATTAAAAAAAAAAGGGGAGCGATGGGCTCAAAGTGATGGGCTAGGAGAATTACTTAGTACTTAAAAAAAGAGACAAAACTTACATTTTAATTCCTCAGAAAACAACTTTGAAGCAATTGAGATGGTGGATAAAAATTTTTGATCTGTGGGTGGATAAGAATAGTTGTATCTTAGGGGGAGTAGATTAATATCCCTGATGCAGAAATACTTTGGGTACTGGGTTATTAGAGATCAGTGATAAAATCATGCCTATGATACAGTTCAGTCTGAAGTCTTAGGGGTATGATGGTGTCCCCTCAGCAGCCAAGAAGGGAGATGGAAGTAAGTGTGTGGGCAGGGTGACAAACTGCAGCCAAGGTTTTAATGTGGACAGAACAGAATGCTTCTGTGAGCTGTCAGTTTGAACTTAATTACTGTCTCTCATTGCATATTAGAATATCTAGAAATATAGTGTAGAGGGAGAAAAAGAGAGGACTAAGGACAGAAGCTGCTAGAGACATCTTAGAGAATAACAGAATAATGTGGAAGAAAAGTTTAAGGTGATAGGAGAAGGAGAAGACACTATGGTGGAAACTTAGATACCAGTTCACTTTTTTTTAACAGCGTCAACTTTATATGTTTAAGGCATAGGAAGGTGTGGACTGAGTGCCTTTTCTTAATAACTTTGTTTGGGAAGAGGGCTTTGGAAACTGCTGAAATGAATATTAATTATTGACAGTCTACAGATAGAAATGATAAGATGGCCATTTTAAGGGGCATGTTCCATCATCTTGGAAAGAAAACAAGGGAAGAAGGGTAATTGGAAACGTGTTTAAGATTAAAGGAGTTTAAGATGGATAGATTATGGCAAGTTTTTACTTTTGGGAAAAGGACCTGGGAGAATACAAGAGTCTGGAAAGAAAAGGATTGGAATTGGGAGATAAGGAAAAGTGAACGTATTGAAAGGGAGCGCACATGAGAAACTTCTGCACTTGTGACAAGAAAGGAAGAGACTATTGTAGAACAGGGGAAGGAAAAGTACTATCTTATTTTGGCCTTTTCCTTTTGGAAGAAGCTGGCAGTCTTGTGCAGGATAGATGTCAAAGGAGGAAACAGTTTGACTCAGTCTAATATGATGAAAAAGAGGAGTGGGGAGTGGTACCTCTGGCTGGCAGGGCAGGGCTGGGTGCCTGGGAAGGTTACATGCGGGCACGGGTGATGGTCAGGGGTTTTGTGTGTTCTACTGGGTATGGTTCATTTTGTAAAGTATGTGTTGCCTGTTGTTACACCTATAAATAAAACAGTGCTGCTTGTGAATTCAGTATGAATTCATATATAATAAATCAGAAGGATCCATGCCAATTCTCTGTTGGTTTGAATGTGGAGACAGTGCTTTGCTAGCTTTACAGTACGCACCTTGTCAAACCAACAGACTTGCCTTATGGTCTCAACTAATATGAAGATCTGCAATAACTGTGTCACTCCCAGTTTCACTGCTGACATACAGCAAGAACTGGTTCTCCTGCAGTTGTATATTTCTGAAGAGGGTATATATATAAAAACTAAAATGTTTCATGAGGAGACTGTGAATATGCTTGTCTCCTAAGGTGCAGTGGCTCCAGGAGCAACTCTGTTGTCTTCTCCCCCTGCCCCACCCTGCCAAAAAAAAAAAAAAAAAAAAAAAAAAAAAAAAAAAAAACTGTGTGTGTGTCTGTTTGCCTGTCTCTTTTTCTTGGAACAAGTGAAGTCATTGCTAAACCAGTGGCTTGAGAACAATCTTTCCTGGGACTCTGTCCAGGGCTCTGCAAGAATATAGAGCTTTAGCCAGGCTTATAACAAAACCAGGGACAAAGAGCGGGTCTTCATTTGCAATGACTAACTCTTTTCCACTGTGAGAATCTGGAGCTGATTTACGGTGGACTCTGCCAGTAGCACCTGTGGGACTGTGGGCCTTCAGTCTGAGCGTCATGCTAATGAGGAGGTCCTCTTGCAGAGGAATGAGATGAGGTTTGTTCTGGGTGGTAGTAGATGTGTTTGTTCTGGTTAGATGTGAATGAGCCCATATGTTTTTGTGCTGACTGCACGTTAGGGTACTTGGTGGTCAAGTATAAGAGTAGAAGTGTTCATGGAGATGTGGAGGATAGACTTGTCCTCTGACCTTATGTAGCCTTTCCCCCCTCCCTCCCTGCCCCCCCCATCCCAGCTGTCAATTGCAGAATCCTTTTGCTTGACTGCATTCTGCTTCAGCTGGCTTGATTGTGTTGGATTATAAAGTAAATACTTATAAAGTGCCAGTTTATTGGCATTTGTGTCATGATTAAAGAAGAAAGTGTACAGATTGAACAACAAGCTTCTATAGAGCTTCCAGAGATTCTTGAGACAAATCAAATTCTTTATTTTTGGCATGATGATGGAAAGTAGAACAGGTCCCTTGTTCATTCCTGTTTATACAGTGATGCAGTACTATTTCACACTCTCAAGGATTTGTTTTCTTCCTTGTCTTGATGGTCTAATGTTAGCATTTCTGAGTAAGTTTCTCTTTTATATGTTGGTCCTGTGGATCAGATTGGTTCCCTTCAAAGTCAGGAGTTTCTGTAGATAGTGCTAACGTTCCCCCTGCGTGTTCAGTTACTGCACTGCAGCCTTGTTCTCCCTCTGCACAATGAAAATTAGAGGTATATGCTGCCAGATACTGCGATTAAATCCTCAGCAGACACTCAAAATACTCTAGCAATGAAAAGAAGTAAGTTCGCAAAGGATTACTGTGTACATGGAAAGCAAGGCAGAGAGAAGACTCAGTCTCCCGAGTCTTAAAAATAAGTAAAAACTTTGAGGATATTTCAAATTTGAGGGGAGGAAGTGCTGTAGCTTCCAGGGAAAACAATCAAAAACAACTAGTGGATTTTTTCAGCTTCTCCATTCCCTGCATCAGAATTCTAATGCTTGTATACCTTGCTAATCTGGGGTAAAGATGAGATATACACAACAGAGGAGAAAATGCTTGGAAACTGTCAGCTTCTTGGAAAAGACACTTCAGAGCTTGGGGAAGAGAAAATTTAAGTAACTGACTCAGCAGAGCATAAATGACCTGATTTTTGCTACATTGTGAAAGACAGTAACATGCAGAAACAGCACTTGGAGATGGTTCAAAGATTACTTTGCTGGAGAGTACGTTACTGTAATATTCCCACAGAACATAAACGTCTCAAGCAGTACCACATCCCGCCTGTGTACTTTGGCACTTGCTTTTTTTAAACTACTGCTTACTGGGAGCCACTGCTCTCCGCACAGTATTCTAAGCAGAGGCCATTACCTTCCCAGGACATGCCCCAAATGAACAGCAATAAACTGAAATCTGCCTCCCCAGATGCTCCGTTGTGAAATATGGGTGTTGTCCTGTGGCTTCCCCCTCTGGAAATGAGTGATGGAGCGGAAAGCCTCGCTGCGGTGCCGACTTGTATGTGGCCCTGGTACTTGTGGCGCACTTTACACTACTGCATTGTTAGTTTCAAAGTTTTTTAGTCTCAAGTTGCTGGCTAATGCAAGCTTGTACTTAATTTTTGGGTTTTACTTTCTTCTTGTTAAACTTGCACTTCTGAGCAAGAGAGACCCTTTTTATTTGAAAGGATTTAGTTTTGTAAAAGCATGCTTCCATATATAAAATAACATATTTTTTGTACTTAAGTGCTATGCTAAGAATTGTTTTTAACATCAAATTCATCTACAGGAGTGCTAGGATTCCAAACTAAATAGAGTATTTTCTAGACTTTAGCCTTAAAATAACAGTAAGCACAAGCCATTTCGATCATATGGGCCTGGGAGTTGCCTTTTTGGCAGCTCCTCTAGAGAAGGCTGCTTTAGTATGTCCCAGCACCCTGGAGGTCTCTGTACTTCAGCTTCTTCCCTGTTGGTAAAGCACTTCTTGTTCTCCAAGGACTACGCAAATTAAATAACTAGACATTGTTTAGCATCCTTCAGCTGCAACACTAAGCAGTACTCCCAATTGAGTGTGCCTCTGTCACTTGCCCTGTTGAAAAGACAGATAGCAGTGAAATGCTGGTAATAATTTGTATGTGTTTCTGTAAATACAGACATAAAGCTTCTCGAGGTTCCACATTCAAGATAGGCAGCTGAAGCAGAGCAGAGCGGCCACAGTTGCAGGGAACTCGGTGCACGATAACTGCTTGCATATTGATTTTCTGACTGTGGTGAAACCTGTATTGGTTCAGCATATGGTTATGCTCCTGTTGATACCCTAGTCAACTACATCAAAGTTAGTGTAGGTGTATCTGAACTGCATTCACACTTCCAGCTTCGGTGTTGACCTACTTCACAGCTTCATCAAGTATAAAAGCGAAGAGCTATGATGGATCCCTGGAATTGACTGTGAAGACCCAAGTCTTTGATTTTTTTTTTTTTCATAGCATTTATGAGAACAAATTTTCCATTTGTGCTGAAGAAAACATTGCTTTGTAGCTCTTTAGATCATCTGAACTTCTTCAGTGAACTAGAAGGATCAGCTCAACCTTGGAGATACAGTGGTGAGCAGAATATAGGCATATGGATGCAGTTGGTTTTCGGCACAGGATTTTGGAAATTCAACTTCCAGAGCTTGGGCTTTGGAAGAATGCATGAATGCCTGCAGTGCCTTTTGTGTATCTCCATCAGTCTGGTCACACACAGTCTATTTGTTGCTGTTTATATAAATTATGACTTATGTTGTAAATATATACATTTTATCTGTGTGTGTATATATTTATAGATGTGTGTATATAGAGATATACACAGTAATACAATATTTTTTCTACATTAAAAGCATTAAAAAAATCTCCTGACCTATACCTGTTGAGAGGCTATACAGTGAGGGAAGGATGTCAGCGTGGTACTTGTCCTCCATCCGAATGGTGGCTGTCCAGAATGAGGAAAGCTGTGCCAGAAGACTTCCATCCACAAGCAACTGCTCGGTGTTTTTCTTGTGATGGTGGGGAGGAGCAGCTGGGCTTTACACCTGTCAAATCCACTTGGCAGCTAATTTCGAAAGCCACCCACTGTTAAAATCTCCACTGCTGCTTCTGTGCATTAATGACTTGTCAGCTGTGCAATACTGAAGCACTGCTCTCTTCATGCTGACTTGAGTAAGATGAGTTATGGAAAGCATAATTAGAGTTTTACGAGTTTCTTTTTCTCCTTTCCCAGAATTCCACCAGCTTCTTCGGGGTTTCATCATGAATCCCATACGAAGACTCAATATCCATCTTAAACGTATAGCAGCATGGAGAATCCACCCAAAATGCAAAGTACCTTCTCTGAAAAAAGTGTTTCACTGGTTTACACATTGCTGTTTTGGATACATATGGCCTTGTGCAAACAGAGTCTGTTCTCCTGTAGTTGAGACATAGGAGCTTCAGGTGAAATTCAGGTCTGGATGAAGTCAAAATGGTGCAGTCAGGGCCAAACACTGTGTTTTGCTAAGTTAGGGTAAAAGTTCTGCATTTTGCAAAGTACTGAGAATCTGAAGGAAGCTTTTTTGGTGGTACTAAGAAAGCATATCCTTCAGCTCCACCTGAATTTTGGTTATTGGCATATAAACAAGGTGACTCCACATTTTTGTCATGTCATGATTGCATCGCAGTATTTTAGCTTCTTAGCCTACCACAGAACCAGTGCCCATGGAACAATATTCTCTTGGTTTCTGGGAATTTCTTACAGCGCTTCTTTTTATAGCAGTAGCGGCAGGTCTTGTCACTGGGTATGATCTTTCACAATTCTGAATAAGCAGAATAAGTGATGGTGGGGGATCTTGTGTTGCTAGATTCAAAAAGAGAATTGACAACCTGGATTGGGGAGAAGACACAGAAGATGACTCTTTAGTCCTTTGAGCCCTGGAATGTGGAAAAACGTGTTAATATTTGGGATAACAAGGAAATTAGATTGGAAAAAGGATAGTTTCTTCACCTCATGAGGTGAATGTGTTACGTGTGTTGTTGGCTAGGCCTGGGAGGAAAAGGTTGTCTCCTTTGTGTGATTTTTGACAGAGCCAGGGGGTGGGGGTGGGGGGGCGAATCCTCTCACCTCTGCAGCCCAGAATAGCTCAGGAGTGCTATGGTAGTAATTTTAGAAGTGCTTCTGCTTTGCAAACAGGTTGAAAACAAAACAAAAACCTAACTTCCTTTCAGCTCAATCTGTTACGGATGTGGTTTCACACTGAATTTAACCAATCTCTTACTGATGCTGAAAGGGACAGTGCTGCTACCTCTTTTTGGTACTTTGGCTTAAACCCCTTTCAGTTTCAGTTAGATCTCTATTCCCTAGGGTGTGTGCGCACACTCATGCTCCCCCCCCACCATTACACAAAAATATCCTGTGTTACAGTTTACACTAAGCTCTTGTGAAGAAAAGCAGGGATATATGTGAGAATGAAGTGCTTTTGTTTATTGCTGTTATGCGTTGTCTGTACTTGAATTGTGTGGATCTCTTCTGTTTTGTTATATACTTGGCTTTCATTCTGTGTTCTCAGGGGTCTGCATTTGAAAAAGATTTTGAAATGAGATCTAGGTTGTTAGCTACCATTAACAGAAACTTCTGCTGGTGGATGTTGCAGGCCTTCAGTTACACTAAAACAGACTAAATGAAGTACTTGGAGCAACAGGTTGTCTTTTTTTTCTTCTTTGTCATAGGTGCTAAAGCATTATACATGGGCTCTGCACGATACATTTATCATGAGCGATCTGTTTTCTTATGTGGCAGTTTCTTGAGGACCATGAAAAGTAAAATTCCCACAGCAACTTCATACTGCTTAAGTTGTTTTGATGTTGTACATCTAGTATGTTTACTTTTTAAGTCTACCTTAACTCCTAAGGAGAAAACTGAACATAGGAAAGAAGTTCAGAACAGCCTGTCAGCTTCAGGTATTTTAACCTGCATGAGGAGGCTACCTGGGATGGATAGAATTTGTATTTTAGATCTGCAGTGTCCTAAAATTTCTGGTAACTTCATTTTTTGACAAAGTGACTATCATTCTTGTTTTCTGAAAACCAGACTCTTAAATAGTAAAACCAGTACGTCCTCTATTCCTGGCTTCACTATTAAAACAGCAGTCTCCTGAAGTACTTGCCAGTTCCTTTCAGGTGCGTGTTTGTATGGGAACATGTGTTACTTTCTGAACTTCATGTTGCAGCATTTGTGTCGACATGGATTTCATCAGTGTTTCTGAAGCCCTTCTCAGATTTGGTGACTCTACGTGCACCCCAGCTGGGCAGGAGGAACGGAAATATTGGTTGGCTGCAGGTCGTGCTGCTCATGACGAGAATTAAGATGTGATTAAGCAGTAACCACAGGGTAACTGGAATTGTGAGGGAGTGTTGATGGGGAGGGAGGGATAGAGGAGGAAGCTGCTGAAGGCACAGGTTTTCTTCTACTTAGCAGTTTTCTTCTTTTTTTTAATAAAGGAAAAATACAGTTTTTATTTTACATGTGACATCTTGTTGTCTGCAGTGGGTTCAAAATCCATTCTCTCTGTGAGCGCGCAGAGGCCAGGGCTGGGAGCATATTGTTTTACCACTTCCTTTCTCGTACCCTCGGATTAACATCCTTCCAGCTCCTGGCCAAATCAGGAAGTTGAGTCAAGGGCTAGAAATGGCAGATACACTTTCAATGACTTCTTAAAAGAAAAAGCAAAAACTTAAACCGAAGATGTTTGTGTTTCTTTTTGCAATGTGTGTCCTATTAGGATGATGTCAGTCTTAAAGGTTTCAGTTTTGTTTATTTTTTTTTTAATTCTTTGAAATTCATCAGGTATTGAGAAACAACCACTTTGTCATATCTGTGGCTTTATAACTCTTCTGCTTTTCTACCCTCTGCTGTGTGGAATATTTGCATAAATGGGGGAAGGCTATACAGTGAAACTCGGTTTTATGTTTGGTGGGGTTTTTCCTATCTTATCTGCTCTTCCTTGCAGTAAAGCTTGAGGTTACTTCAGCAGTAGTTATTGGTAACTCTTGAAGATACTTTATCTTATTGAGTGTGCATTGCGTGTTTAAAGCATTATTACATAGGAGATCTTTAACACTGGAAAGTGAATCAGTGTTAAGAACTGTAAATTTAGGGCTATATAAGGTCTTCAGGAACCAAAACAATTTCAGAAAAATGCTCATTAGACTGACTTTGTAAGCAATCAAAATAGTCTGCTATTGATTAGGGAATGGGTCTTTGTTTGAAAATAGTATGCTTTAGCAGTAATTAATATTTTACTAGGGAAATATGGCTGACCTCATCTAACCCTGAGTAAGTCTGACTTCTTATTTACAGATAAGTGAATTATTAACACAATTAATGATACAGTGTTTATTTTTTGTCTACTGACTGTCATAGGGTCTACAGCAGTCATGGGTAGAAAAAAGTATTTTATTAAGCTTTTTGGTATTTTATTAGCTGCTTTTGTGTTCCATTTTGATTGCTTTATGGAAAAGACTTGGTCCATTAGTTAAGCAATTGTTAGAAACTTACATGAAACATCTCAATATCCAATTTTTGAACCAAACTGTTTAAGAAAAAAATTAACTATTCTTACATGTAATGCATAATTCTGAAAAACTCTTGACTGAGTATTTTAATTTGAAATTTTTCATCAACTTTGAGTCCAAAACATTGGGTAAGTACCTAACTTCTTTTAATAAATGATGCAGAATTATATTTCTGTTGTTGGCTTTAGTGTCAGATGGCTTTGAAAAATTCTAACGTATTTCATTCAAGGGCTTTGCTGGGATTTTAAATGCAGATACTGAATTGCTACAAACTATATTAATACCATCACAATAGGAATAAAATACTTATTTGTATGGCTGACTGAATGGATGCCTTTGGAATCACTGAAACATATAGCTGAATCCTGAAATGAGCTGAATAGTACTTTTTACTGTCGGTTGACAAATCTAGCTATTTTGAAAGTGTGATAATAAAGCCATATTAATATGAATACAACCAAAATCCATTGATGAGCTTTATAGAATTTTTTTTCCATTAATTTTGCATTTAAGAGTATAACTGGCTTCTTATAGAACAACGTTCCTATGTATTTTGGTGTATTTGTCTGGAATTGGCTCTATTTGTTCTAACCAGTGTTCTAGTGAGGCTCTGTTACTAGGCTAGAGCCTGTTGGGTTTGGTTCCGCTATTTCTGTTTGTCCAAGTATGGTTTTGTTTGTAGTACTTTTACTATTCCAAATTACAATGCTTTTGGTACTTGTGGTACTTTAAATACTCTACATGATTCATAAAAATTTTTTAATGCTTTAAAGCCTGCTTCTTTTTTATATCATGACTGTCTAAAGTACTACAGAAATGCCAGGGTATATCCTTGTAGCTTACAGAAAGGCTAGTTTGAAGATGCACCAAAATGCATTCCCTTTCAGGAATCTGTTAGTAGTGGATTGCACATGATTGTAGCATACATGAAGAGGTTCGACACCTCTGTAAACTGCTGCTACAAGTTTGCCAGGATCTGTTAGATCCTTACTGAAGTTTGAGGCAAGATGCTAGTTTTTGTCCTGAAGACTGGGCAACACCTCTGGCTTTCAGAGTGTCTCCTCCTGTAGATTACTTAAAACAGACCTAAGCGCTACTGTTTGTTGGGTAAGAAGCATTTCCAAGGTAGTTTGAGGGCTGGTAAAGAATTCACTATTGATCTTTTACTGGCAAGTAGAGTGATTTGTGCAAGTCGTCTTCTAAGACTCATGGTGCAATTAATCAATATGGGGAAAATGAGAAATATTTGGGGCAATTTATTGACATTTGTGGGGGAATTAAGTCTTTTGGAACTTTGTTGTATTGGAAATAACGTAAAGCTAAAATAGAATCACTGTGTGCATTTATTTATTAAGTATTTAGGGCATTATGGGTATTTTTCTTCTTCCTAGTAAGATACTAGCTTCTGTCCTGTGGAAAAGAAGCAGTTAGAGGTTTGAGATTGCATCAGAACTTGTTTGTAGCAAACTGACTTCTGTCGAGCATCACCTAGATGGACAGAATTGTGTGAACCTCCACTGAATGCCATCAGGTTTGCTGGTGAAGGTAGCTGCAGACAGTAGCAGTATCTGATCAGTCTAGACGGGTACAGTTGTAGCAGAATAATGTTTGACTTGATTTGCAGGTGAAGGGATTGCAGGTGATTTTTATAAGCCTGACCAGTATATGTGTAGTATATATAGAGAACCTGTTGTGACTCTTCGCTGCTTTTCCTCCCCCTCCAAAACGTGGTCAGGTAGAAAAGCAGCTCTGCTGTCTGTCCGAATGTGCAGCAATTTGTGTTTCCTTTAGATGTGTGTAATCTCAGATGAGCTTTTCTTAGGGAACAATTTATGCAGTTTTCCATATGTTCTATTATCAACAGTTGTCCTTTATATATATATAAAATATATATATGTAAAAATAAAACCTATATCTTGGCAGTTAATCTGCATATATAAGCACTGTGGTATTCATACTATTAGAAGGCTATGCTTATGGGGGGCTTGATGGCATTCTTAATGGATCATGTGGTTTTTCTATGACAAGCTGTTTTCCTGTGTTCTATCAAAATACCCAAGGAACTGTGATTAATCATATTTTGGCACGCAGCTCTGAAATTACCGCCACTGCCGTAGAATGTCGATTTTGACATCTTTGCTGCAATTGCACAATCTTTTAACGATAGACGTACTTGGAGTTCCTTCAATACAAATGACATTATTGGCAAACATAAGATTGTATACTAGATTATTTATTAGAATAACCACTGCACCTTTTATTGGGCCTTTTAAACCCTCCTCTGAATATCTAACCTAAGCTTCCTTTCCAAGTGGCAAAATGACCAGGGTCATCTCCTTAAACATCGTGAGTGCACGTACACGGTACAGCTGAGAGCAGGAAGGGGACTGTTCCACGTGCCCAGGCAGGGGAGGTTAATGCGACTGGATGTCATTTGGCTGGTCCTGTATCTGCCTGCCTTTTGGTAATATCGTGTATGACATTTTACCTGCCAATAGAAAACTGTAAGCCCTTCTGTGCCTACCTGCCTGCCCCAGGTTTTTCTGTTTGTGTTATTTTAAGTGAATTTTGGATAATAGGAGAGACACTGGCTTTTTCCCTGGTTTTACAGGATTCTAAACATTTTCTTTTATATATTAATGGTATTTCAACTATGCTTTAGTATAGGTATTTACACTGTGGCAGTGTATTTTTTTGTGGTTTTTTTTTAATCTAAATAATTGAATAAATAAAGTACGGATCTCATACTTAGCTATGGGTGGTTTTGGCACAGTGATACTATGAAAGGTAGTCAATAGCTAGTTGCTTTCTGTTGGGGAAATGTTTTTCTTTAACATATATGGACCTTTTTCACTGGTTTAACCAGGGCCTTAGCATATACCCTGTGAGTTTAAAGCACTAACTGCAGTTTGCTTTCTCAGTACAGTTTCAGTATAGTTCTTTCAACTAAGTAATCCAGATTTCTGCTGGTTGCCTTTAGAGTTTGTCTTTGAAATGAACTAAAAGATCTGTTTATTTTCATAAATGAGAGATGAAGATGGGAGATAACAGGAAAGTCATTGCAAGATTTATAAAACATAATAAATTCTGAATAATGTTGTTATGTTGGCCAGCAATAACATTTTGACTATAAAAGTAAATGGAGAAAATCCAGCAACTGTTTATATCGGATTTCTTATGGAAAATAAGCCATTAGGCCAAAGCAGATACTTGCTTCTTTCTTGAAATTCTGTTTTCAACCATGATCCAAAACTGTGAGGAGCCAAAGAATATTGGTAGCCATGTATGCAGGTAAACACAGTAATGTTAATTTATCAGAAACTGAGGCTTATTTTCCATTTCTAAGGTAGACACAAGAATATGGGTATGAACTACCCACAGATTAACTGTAATAAGTAAGGCTCATCAGGTTGTGGGTTTTCTTTTTTAAGCAATGTTGTCTTCAAACAGCCTTCCAATCAGAGTACTGGAAATAAGAAGTTAAAAAAACCCATATGTAAAATAATTTTCAATCCTGTATGTTTTCAACTGCTGTAATTCTTGGCCGGTGATTTAATCATGCTCTTCAAGTAATTTGTTCTGCACAGATTTTTTTTTTTTTTTATACGGTGTTTTGGGTGTCTTGTGTCAGAGACTGTAGCTTGGATCCACCTTCACTGGATCTTCCCCCACCTTCCCCCTTCCTTGACGGCTTTGATCAGTTCACCAGACCATATTTCTGTCTCTTCTACTGTGCCAACAAAACCAGTGTTCTCTGTTCTTTACATTTTACTGCCCATTGAACTGTCTGGCAGGTTAGTCACCCTCTGAGGGATGAGCTTGCAGGTGGGAGCAGTTGTAGAGTGGGGGAAATAACGTAGCTCCTGACTATGACCAAGTGATGAAATTTGTTAGCAAAAATTTCATTGTTATGCTGCTTGTGGAGAAAGGCCAGAGTTTCCACCACATGGACATGGACTCAGTAGTGCTTTGCTTTGAGAGTAACAGGGCAGTTTGCAGATCTGAGTGTCATTTCTTCAGACTCATGCAAGCAATAATTTGCAGCCTGTTAATAGTTCTAGGCTCAGCTTGCAACCACGAAGGCTGGAAATAAATTTTATTACTGAGAAGCCGTTCCCTTGAGTAGTTTTGTGGCAGGAGGTGAGTTCAGTTGTGATTTATTATGATCCCTAGGTATAGAAATAGTAAAGATGACACACCCACACCCATTTTGTCTGTTTTCCAATTTTGAGGAGATTTTAGCAGTCATGCAAAAATTTGTCTATACGTTATTCTGTAACACCTCTTTTGTCTACTGGGATTGCTGCTCAGATGAGAAAGGAGGATTCAGTCACTTTCTCCTTTCCCTCCAGGATGTGCTGCTTGTTTTGAGACAGGAGGTTGTGTCTCTGTTTGAAAGGAGGCACCATCAGTAATGGGATAAGTGTGAAAGCAGTAAAGTTGTCTACTTGAACTGCTCGTATTTGGTTCCAAGCTACGACTGGTGCCTGGTTTAATTCTCTGCTGCTGTTTGATAACAGCACAAGCAATGTTGGTGCTTCTAGAGCTGTCTGAGGGGCTTGTGTTGGGACGGAGGCTGCTGGCAAGGGGGGAAAAAAGGGAATTGGGTATTCATCAGCAAAGAAGAAAAAAACCTTGGCTGTGAGGGGAACTGCGGAAAGAATGCAAATATCACAGTGTAATTGTGCTGTTTACCATTTTTCTGGTTGTTTTGATTGTTTTCTTCTGTTTCAGCATCAGCTTTTTTTTTTTGCATAGATT
Source organism: Gorsachius magnificus (assembly GCA_034008185.1). Lineage (NCBI taxonomy): Eukaryota > Metazoa > Chordata > Aves > Pelecaniformes > Ardeidae > Gorsachius > Gorsachius magnificus. The sequence goes on along the minus strand of CM067089.1, from coordinate 34,339,264 downwards.
GAATTTGTTAGCACATAAGACTCAGTCTCCAGCAGTTGCTGGTTCACTCTTTTCCTACCTGTAGCCAGAATGAGGTATACACTAAAACATAGCTTTTTCAGGCAAGTGACTGCCAGAATATAAGGCTGTCATCTTCCAAATTCAGTGAAGTGCTGCAGGAGCTCACTGGTGTCAAAAGGGGGAGTCTTTGTTCTCCCTGTTCTCTTCTCTGCCAGAAGAGACCGAAGGTGGTTCAAATGATTCTGCTCTTTCACCAGAGCACGTGGATCCTACTTGCTGAGACAAACAGAATCACAGAATATTTGGTGGTAGCCGTTGTCTCCATTTTACCTTTGAAGGGAAGATTACTGCTGCCACAGAAGATTGCAGATCAGAATAGGATGGAGTCCAGTGGGTTTTTCCTTTTGCTCCTTTGTGGTGATGTTTTCCCGCTGTCATTTTGCCATTCTTGGAGGAAAGGATGAGAGAGAATCCCTTGCCCTGATTCCAGGTGGGGTGTTGAATAGAGGAGTAGCTACTGAGAGGAGTATGTATGTTTGTTTGTGTAGAGTCCCAGATCACCAGTGACGTACTTGCACAGCTTTCATCAGAGCTCTCTGAAGAAAAACTGAAAGCAGGAAACCCCCCGCGCTACCTCTGCATAACAAAGGCTAAGGAACTGGGGTGATGGCCACAGACAGAGCAGTGTTACCATTTTACAAATTCTACACGATGTAATCTAGGTTTGAGGAATCACTGATCCCTCTTCTGCGATACCTACAGATGCCTCAGGCCTTCAGGCACACGTGATGCTGAAGGGATACATTGTTCAGCTCCATTCCCCTCTTCATCATCAGTTCTCTTCCTCATTTTGCCAGGTCTTGTGCAAGGATCCATTTCACAAGACTGATGAATGTAGGGAGGTCATCTCGGCCAGATTGGAAACGTTCTCCACGTAACACAGAGAAGGCTTTTCATTCCCAGTATTTCCTAGCCCTTTAGGAACTGAGCAGTGAGCCGCACGACCTCCTCTTCAGTGGTTTTAGAAGAAGCTAGCCAGATTTCTGAGGAAATTCGCACATGTGCGAATCAGTCCTGTGATGAGTTTCTTCCTGTGGCCGTAATGGATAAAAGGTCCTCTGGACCACGCTTTTGAACCCTGTGCCCATAGTGCAGTTTGCCAGGGCAGCGTGTAGAATGTGCTCTTTGAGGTCAGGTACAGAGCTTAGAGAACAGACACCTCGTCCTCTGCCACCTCCTGATTGCTAGAGCTTTGTCTTAAAAACAAAGTTTTCTCACTAGTTTCAAATCTCTTTTCTCAAAGCCCTCCCCTTGTGGGAACTCTGGTTCCACAGTCTGCTGAGAACCTTGATTTTTGTCAGCTTCAGTAACCTTAATTCTGTAAAGAAACTAGAAACCATAATAGTCTAAGGGGGGGGGGGGGGAAGCAGACACTACAAATGTAGACCCAACATGTCAATATGCCATTTGTTCCTTCTTTCTTACTTCCTTTACAGTTCCTGAGAGCCATTTGGTGTTTATTCAGTGTCCTGGATCCTCGGTCCCCTCTTGTGCTGTTCAGCTGTGCTTTCGTGGTGCTGGTACTTGCCCGGTGTCTGGGGCGCATGCCCCTCTTACAGCCGTGCTTTCCACGTGAGTCAATCCAGGGACAGTGGAACCAGAGCGTTGCATTTTCTGTGGAGTACAGGATTGTTAACAACGAGTATCTCCTTTAAGTAGTCGTTGTTGCCCTCAGAGGACAGGATGTTTCAGTTGTTCAGTTGTTCTCCACAGCTCCCTTTTTGAAGTTGAATGTGTTCAAACATTGCCCGTAGGAGGTCAGTCACGGCGGTGCACAGGACACACGGTACGCAGCTGCTTCCAGAGAATGCTTTGCTAAAGTGATGAAGTACACGTTTAGGTGAGACAGCTCGTGTTCAGTCACCTGACAAGGGTGTGATCATCATGGCTAAAATGCAGGCCTTTCCCACGTCTGCTGATGTGCCCTTGTGGCAGCTTTGCTGTTGGGCTGGTAAGAAGGCTGCTGGAGGGCCTTCAGCGAAAGGAAGTGGGTTGTGGCTGCTTGAACAAGACTCTCCCTATCTATAGCCCTGTCCCTGCACAGCTGGAGGGGCTGGCAGAGACTCTCGCTCGCTGTGAGTCACGGGTGACTTATTTCATGATGCTCCCGGGTATCCCAGCCTGGGAGCTGACTTCTCACAAAATCCCATTCAGGGCTGGTGGTGCAATCCCAACGTGCTATGCTCTGACACGTCAGAGGAATGAGTTACATCTCTGGGAGGAGCCTTCACTGGAAATTCAAAGAGCTCGAGTATTACCACAAAGCCCATCACGCTCCTGTGACGCTGAACACGATGTTTAAGCCTCTTGTTCACCTTCAGTTCACAGAGGGAGGACCATTATTTGGATGGGAGGGGAATAAGTTACTCAATGAGCGTAAGCCACTCTCAGAAATACATTATAAAGGTTAATAGTTTTTTGGAAGGTATTATTCCTACATATTGACAGTTTACGTGTTTTTAATGGCAAAAACATTGTAAATTTATACTTATTACAGTATACAGGCTGTTGTAGTTTGAAAGAATTCTTACTCATTGTATAAAAAGAAAGAGGCAGGAAAAGGCTCAGTAAGCTAAATACCAAAACAACATGATGATTTACCACATCTTGAATTTATGGAGGACAAGTTGGGGAAAGGGATTAAAAAAAATAGAGGCATACAGATAGATATGTAAATAAATGGATATTTCTGTTTATCAAGCTGTGGAGTGCTAAAGACCTATATATCTTGATCATACAGTTGACATTGTCCTTTAAGGATAACTTTTTTTGCGGAAAAAGTGAGTTCTAAATTTATGTTCACGAATTATGGTACAGATCTCAAGCATCACCAGAGAAAATTGTTGTAGCCACGTAAAATATACACACAATTATTTGCTGATCTCCATATTAATACCAATTTCAAAATATATATTCTGTCCCAGTTATTTATTGCTTTACCAGAAAAAAAAAACCCCACAATTTAAGTCACTGAAAACAGAAAGTTAAACTCCTTGCTAATGAAACTTCTAAATTCTAGGCAATGAGATTGATTCTTCTAGTTTGAGAGTCTGCGTTATAGCATAGGAAGGGACTAATTCATCATATGTAAAAATAGCACCAGATAAAAAGACTTGCTTTAACTCATGGCTTTGTTCTTTCTTTAAGAAAGAAAATATTAGAGTTAGGAAATGCTGCTCTCTCTGGACGACAGTATTCTCTTGAAAAATACTGCAAGCGATAGGTAAGCATGTAGCAGCTATTTTGAGGGTGGTAATGACCAGTGGAAATTAATACATTTTTCATGACTTGTTTCCAGCACTGTAGGTTAATGGAGTCGATAGTGTCTATTGTAGAACCACATCCTGTCTGGTGGAAAAGGATGGGATTATTAGCCAAGTCTGTCTGTCTCTGACTTTCTTGTCAAGACAGGAACTGCTTCATGCCATGCTGTCTGGCAGCATTGCTCAAAAGCTCTTCTGTCACATGTCCTCCTTTCTACCAAAGGCACTGGCTCCTTTTCTGAGGGGTCGAGATGAATGTTAGATTCTATGAAATCTGAAGGTGGTTTTTGGACGTGGTTTTAACGACTTTTGATGTTAGACTTACCGCAGTCTGCTAGTAACAAACTGTTGATGCAAAACACTGGCATCTGTTTACCTTACTTTGGTGTAAGGCATCTGTGATGTTTCTTTTGGGTGCTTACATGGTCAAAACGGATGTGTGTTTTTACTGAAGCTGGTAAATTTGTATCACCCTTACTGAGGTTGAAAGGCAAGTTGCTGTATGCAGAATTATCCGAGAGGTTATTTGCATGTAATATTCAAAGAAGAGCAGACTTAGAATTTACTGTCTGCTAATGTTGATCTGTTCTTTTGATTTTGGCAATGTGCTGCGTATGAATCATATTTAATGGCATAGAGAAGGCACCGCGCTCTGCGAGGGAATGAGGCCGTGCATATTGCATCTGTTTGAGTCAGCAGCCAGCGTGTTCTGCTGCGGCTCTTGTCGGAACAGTCTGGAGGTTATTTGAGGGTACGGTGAGTCACGGTGGTGCCTTCTTCGCTGATCGTTAGTCTACAGGGTGACACGCGTCTCTAGTGCAAACCTTTATTCGTTTGGCTGTAAGAAAATGATTTAAAATAAAAAAAAGTGTGATTACTTGAAAAAGATTTCTGGTTATAAGGAGGGATGCCCCCCACCCCGTAGCATAAGTATGCCATATTTCTAGGTAGTGAGGGACTCATCTGCAGGTGGAAAGATTTCCTTAATGTGCCCCAGGTCTAGCCATTCCATTTCTATAGGACTTGCACTTTCTTTATAAAAAAACAAATTGGGCTTGATATATCCCTAATACTGCATATGAACTTAACTGCTTGAGCTGAATAGACAATTCTTTAAATGTAAGGCCTGAATTTTGTAGGAAGCACAAGTATGACGTTAGTTGTGCATTAATTCTGGTTGCAGCCACCTCTCCTGTACAATTCTGTGAGTAACAATGTGAGAATCAATTCATCCTCATTTCGTGTAACCATTATGGGAAAACCTATGAGCAGCCAAAGCGAGAAGTACTATAATTTCTCTTGCTAAAGTGGTAAGAGCGGTGAAAGCACTGGGATTGACCATAAAAAAGCATACTTCCTTTCAGAACTAAAAATAAAACCTGTGAATCCTGAGTACCAAAGCTTGTCTACCAAATAATTATGATACTCATTTACATAATCTTTCATCTCCTTCTAGGGACTGGTTTGAACAGTCTTCTGTTAAAGACTGTTTCAGCTTCTGTGGTTGCCTTGCAGCACAGGTTTTTGGGCTCCTTAGCTCCAAAGGCATCTGACGAGGTAGGTTGGTTTTGAGCAAGGCCTTCTGGGGTTGTGTTCTGTGGCAGCCTGCCATGGTTTCTGGTTCATCAGTTACTGGGAGGAAGGTAGCTGCTTGGCTTCTGAGCAGTGACGCGCTTGGTACTCAGTTTTTTGGAAGCTCAAGAAGATCCTCATCTCAGGCTATCATTTTGTTTTAGAAAAGAGAGTATTTCAGAGTAAGAGAATACATGTCGTTCCAGACAGGGGCCCCCGTGCCTGCTGCTCTCTCATTCACTTCATCTGTTTAGCAAGTGAACTATAAAAGTTCAAATTAGACTTGTGAACTCTGTGGGGTCAGTATGCTTCCACATGATGGAGTTTCTGTGATATTGGTTTCCATTTTGAGTTTAGGAGATTACAGACCAAACAACTCACGCTTTTAAAGCCATTAGTCAGGTTGCAAAGTCAGCCATTGAAAAATCGGAAGATATTTTGTTTTCCTATGTGTAGATGAGGATTAAGTTGCCTGTGCAAATTTTCAATCCTCTGTTCCTGAACTTTAGAATTTTTTTTTCTCTTAACTGAATAAAATTGTGATTAAAGTTGCATATGTAATGAAAGGATGACAGTACCTATGCCTGAGACTCCTCCTCGGTCATCTCTCAAAATCCAACTGGTAGACAATCCACCAGTGATTACACAGTCAGCAGTGTAAGATGGTTCTTATCTGGAGCCTAGTGATTCACTCTGCATTTTTCATCATTCTCAAACTCTTGAATATTTTTAAACTTTAAATAATGCAGATGATACATCTTTATTCTCCCTTCTGCCCATTATCCTGTGCGTAGTGCTGGGAATTGTCCAGAACATGCTTATTCCTAAAACCTGAAAAGTCTACTTAATAACTAGGATGGATGAAAGACAGATGAAAAAGAAAATTTCTGTGGAGTTCTACAAAATGCCATGGTGGAATATGGCAGAGCACATTATGAGATCTAATTTAATAACTGTAGCTGAGACGTAGTTGATTAAATTCTGTTAAGTGAAATACTTCGGAGTGTCTTTTAGTTATTCTGCATAAAAGTACTTTAAATACTTAAAAATAAAAAAGCTGAGCAGATAGTATCTTGATACATGGTATATTAAATGTTAGTCAGGAATCGAGTTCTTCCGTTCCATCACTGATGCTATAAAAATAGAAATGGTCAGGTATCCTTTTAATATAAGCATCACTTTTTTTAATGTTTACTTTAGGTCAAGAGTTATATAAGGCTTATTCCTAGTACTCCTCAAACATAGTTTCTGCTCTACTTTCTAATGCCCGGAAGAGTTTTCCGGTTAAAAAATACTAATTATGAAGACAGCCATACCTTGTTTTCCTCCTGTATAAAAACTGATGTCAATAATGCTGTGCATTCAGATAAAATTAAGTCAGGTCAATTGATTGGTTTATGCCAGTATAGCACAGAATTCAGGCATGCTTTTCAACTCTGAAAAGAAAAAAATGTTTTTGTTTCTCCTAAAAGCCGTTGTTGGAGAATAAACTGCATCACCTATGCCTCACTTTCTGTCCAAAAGGGATTTGTTGATAGATGCTTGATGGGATGTTGTTGCCATTCAGAATGCAGTCTTACAATCTAGAACCTTATAAATGCTGTCTTTAAATGTTCAGAAACATAAAGAAAATATTTTCTTTTCCTGGCTGAAGTGTATAGGGGTCTTTTGTATGATCATGAAAATAATACCAGTATATCTTTCTCCTGCTCAGTCTGCATTTTTACAAGCTGCTTTGTTGGCAGCTTTTGAACAGCCTCAGGAAGTATTTTCATGTGAAGTTCACCCAAGGCAATGATTCAAAATGCTGGTTTGGTGTTTGTGCAGGACACCAAGGTGAGATTTATCAACACACAAAGACTTTGTGAAATTAAAGAATGAAACCGGAAAAGTATGGTGCTTTTCTCTAGTAAGAGGTATGGATTTCTGATGGTTGAGAGATACTGTATGCTTGCAGATTTCCGTGTTGTAAATCATCAGTTGGCCTGCTGTATTTTTGTAGTCATATCTTCTGATACTCTCCCCCTAAAGCCTTGTCTTGCCAATGTTTTCTTCTAATATTTTGTCTGTAAGACTGAAGATTCTACAGTAAATTTAACTAAAGCTTTTGTATGTTAAAAATTATTTCAGGTTTTTTAAAATGCATTAAATGCATTAAAAATGTTCATCTAAGCCACCTTCTTAACTACTGACAGTAACAAGGGAATTAAAACTGTTACTATAGCCTTCGTTCTCAAATAATACAGACTTTTACAAATGCAAGCTTGTTTCAGGACCCTATAGCAATACTGTCAACTTAAAATGTTTTGTTATTTTGGCTTGTACCCATCTCCCAAATGAGGCACACACTGATTTCACACAAGTGTTGACAGTGTCAAGTACTAATGGAAACACAGTGTTCTGGTAGATTAGCTGTTAATCTAAAATAACATTACTTCTAATTTCAAATTTTTATGAACTTGAAATTCCATAAAATGAAGAAATTCCTTTGTCAAACTTTGTGAAATTTCATTCAGAAATGCACCGATGGCATTTTGAAGAAATTATTTTGGTACTGGAATACCTCTAGCCCTCTAAAATAATTAAGTCTAATTGCACACTTGGTTGTTTACCAAGCATTTTAGCATCATTTTAAATTGCAGGTAGTGGTCATATGCCCTTAATTGACCTTAGCTATGGCTTGCTGCTTCTGTCTTGGTTTTAGCTCTTGTGACCAGTGGAATAGCAGCAAGCAATAGAAAAAAGAGTAAGGATGAGGTCAAAGCGAAAACAAAAATTATGTCACTGTAGAAACTAAGAGTGCGTATCTGCTTGGCGTAGTGAATGCAGTCTGGTTACCTTAAGGATTGTATAGTAGAATCATAAAAATAAAGAGGGTCAAAAGCAGATATTGAGTAGGTAGTAACTTCTCCTCAGGAGTCTGAAACAGGCTTGCGTTCTCTAGCTCGGAAGAGGGCTGATGGTGGGGGGGGCAGGCTGTTGTACAGCAATGAACGCTATTGAGATAGTGCATTGGAAATGATTGCCTTGACGTACCAATGGATGCCTCATGAAACATTGGAACAGCGTGTTCACAACAAGCAAAAGGGAGTACTTTATTCACAAAGGGAATTATTAAGTTACTGCCGTTGTTGCCCTCGCTGCCGAACGCTGTGCTATAGTGGTAAAAAATGTACATGGATAGGGCAAGTGGTTATGCTGACTCAGGGAGAGGACGATGAAATAGGATGCGGACTCTGGCTCAGGAAGTCAGTCCGTAAACCGCTGTTTGCCAGTAGCTGCTAGATCATTCTGTGTGCCCCTTTCTGTTTTTGAGGAGGGGAAAGTGCGTGCGGGGGAATTGCTGAGACCAGGTAGTGACCCAGTCTGACCTAGTATCGTTGCTCATATTCTCGGGAAGGAAGAGAGGGGAATAACAGTAGTTAGCAGTTCCTTCTGTTGTCATACACCAGTTAGACAAGATTCTGTCAGCTAGCTTCTTTAGGAAATTTTTTTTTTTCCTTTCAGGTTTCTGATTTTTTTTTTTTCTTGTAACATCCTTTGATGTGGTTTAGGAAGCTGTATGTGTGGTCAGAGAGGGAGTTACGCTGTTCCATTTTGACACGCCTTTTTCAAGTCTCTTTCTGCCCCCTTGGAATTTTTTCTTTATGCCCTCTTGTGCCCCTGCATGAAAGGGAACAACTCTCTCTGGTGACTTCATCCTCCTCAAGACAGAATAGATGATGTCAACAGCACAAAGAAATGAAGCTCTAAAGTCAAATTTTTGGGCCTTCCCAGTTTTCTTTCCTTCCCTTTACTAGCATCAGAAATTTGATTAGCATTGCTTCAGCAACCGCCTGGGTTGTAAACTCCCATTGCTCTCCCCAGCCCCCTCGTGACCATCCCAGCTTTAATTCCATAGCATTAGCTGCCATGCATGGCCATGGGTATTTGTCAGCCTAAAGTATTTCTTACCTAAGACTTCAAAGCATGGCATGTATCTGAGAGCGGCTTTCTGACAAATAAAAGTTTCATCCAAGTCTTCTGTGACTGGTTAGAAGTATACTTTACCAGAAACAAAAAACCACAAACCCATACAGCAAGACAAAATAATCCGTAGCTTTCAGTTTGTGATTTTCATGGTTTTGGCAGGAAATCCATGTAATCCTTGCGTTTGGATATGGTTTATTTTGGGCTTTGGAAATCCAAGGTAACTTTTCTTTTCTAGCCTGAATTAGTCTATGCAAGAAAAAAATACTAACCCAAACAATAAAGCCGTTACTGAGGTTTAGCTTCAAAGTCGTCCTATCTCAGCCTGTGTTGAGGGCTACTACTTACATGTCTGTGAGGCACAGAGATAAAACCAGTGTTTCATCAGCTCCCTGACAGCCTTCTACACACAGAGCCTCATCAGCCTTGGGTGCTTCTTTATGGTAGTGTCTTCGGGTTGAATGTACAATTGTCCAATGCTAACTCTGTGCACCTTGAAGACAAAAGCGGAGCTCCTTGAAGACAGCTTCCTGCCATCAGTCCCTGGTAATAGACATGCACAATCAGCTGCTTTGCAACCATCAGAAAAAGCAAAAGAATTAGTGGGGATGCCAGATGAAGGTACCGGCTCACCTGGTCACTGCATTAGCTGTGACAAAGCCTTGCCAAAAAGAGGGCTTGAAATCTCAGGAACTGAGAGAATTTATACAAGGAAGCAATTTTTACTTTTGCAAAAAATCCAAAGTTCAGCGTAGTAGGATAACATGGTACTGCCACAAAGTTTCCTGAGTTAGTCTTTTGTAAGCTGTTTTCAAGGAAAGGTAGTCCTATGATCTTCCCATATGCACTTGTTGGCAGTCGTCTTCAGCCTTTACCACCTGAATGTTCTCAAATAACAGGAATATGGATTAAGCTTTTATGTTGTAGGTCAGTATTTTGAAGTCTTAGCTATAAGATATAAATCGAGACATGGCATAGGCCATCCTCAGTTATACTTCCATACTTCAAAAATACCCACACAAATTTGAGCACCTGCGTTGAAGGAATACACTAGGAGTACACAGCACCTGAATTTTGCCTCTATGTTTAAACACTCATCATTTAAATGCTCAGACATAACCATGTTTTCACTGGTTAGGGTTTTATGTATGTTACGGTGGAGGGAAACAAATTGTCATCATCTTGGGTAGGTCCAAGGTGCAAATCCAGAGATGTTGATGTAGAGCTCTTCGGGTGAGCCCCAAGCTGTCTCCTGTGCCAGAAGCCGGGCTGTGCAATTCACGCAAGGATCTGCAGGCTGCTGCAGCGCGTGCACTGAGATCATCAGTGCTGGATAAACTATACCGGGCACTGAAAATTTCACATGTACAATAAGTAAACATCCACCTGGCATGCTTTGTGTTTTCTGATAGTAGTGTGGATGTTTTGATAGCAACTCCGCACGTTGAGACTTGTGATTAAAAGCTGCTTTTTTTCAGCCCCACCCTGGGTTGCTTTTGTCAGAGTGTTTCTCATGTTTGAGGTTTCTCAGCCGGGGTGATTAGCTTTGTGGGGCTGGAAGAGGTTTCTCTGAACTTAGAGAAGCATGAAGGGGTGATCCAGGTAGTGCTTTGGTCTCCTACCTAACACCTGCAGTTCTGAGGAAGATCGAATAATTTTTTTTTTTCCTTTAATAATTCTGAAAAAAAACCCAACCCTCATGTTTGGAAATGAAGTCCTGAAATGTGGTGTGAATGTAACAAATACAGGGACATCTGCTTGCTTCTTCAGAGAAGCAGAAGCTGTAGATCGGGAAGTTGTAAGAGGAACCATATACTGCAATAAAAGAGTAAATGCCAAAACACATGACTTTTCAGGGAACCTTGCCAGCACCCGTCCAACAGAAGACTTCTTGTAGGAGAAAGAAGTGTGCATTTGCTTACCAGCCTAGCCCAGGACTTCCTTGGCCTTTGCGATAAGGTTAAGATTTCCTCACATCAAAAGTGGCTAGTAAAAAGGATGTGAATTTTTGCTCCTTGCAAACAGAGGAACAGAGGAGAGCTGCTGAGAGGTTTAACACAAGGGCCTTGTGATGCTGCCTCTGCTTCTGTAGGAGATAAGCACTTACTAAGGCAGTTTTAGGAACCTAGAGCAGCTTGTGACCCTACAGTGGTAAGCCACAGCACCAGAGCCTGGCTGTAACGCAGGCTGTGCCTGCTGGAGCGCATGATGTGGAGCAGCACGGCAGCCGGGCAGGGTGCGATGCCCTCACCGTGCACACTCTGGGCATTTTCTCTGGACTGCTGTTGTCTCATCTTCCAGGTGGGAGCTCCCAATGGCGGTGGGAGCGTGGTGGGAGCTCCTTGGGAGCATGCCTGGTGTGGATCTCTGGTGGGCGTGCAGTTTGTGATCCCAGCGCTGCACAGGGCTGAGCATGGGGTGTTGTTCCTGACTACACCGACACCGAAGTAGCAGGCTCATGCACGCATGACTGCAGTTCCTTTGGTCTGGCCCTTAGGAAACGTAAATACATTGGCTACATCAGTCAGCTGCTTCTGCTACGTTTATGTTATGAGCAATTCCAATGTAAATAGACACATTTCATGGACAGACTCTTGCTGATGTACCACAGTTGTTTTAAATCACTTCTGTTATGAGTAAGAAAGTAGATAACCTACAGTTAAGGAAAATAATCGGAGGCAGAAGTTAGTTTCTTTCCAATTGTTTATCATCCAATATATTTACATGGTAACCTTATTTATAATGTGTGCGCAAAAAAAAATTAACCTGGTTATTTCTTCCTAGACCTGTATTAGTTCAGTTCTTAGTATAGGAACAGATCTTTTTCCAGGCATGCTTTTCTGAGAAGTATGCTCTTCAATATATCCTATCTTTTTCTTAATCTACTATGAGGAAAAAAACCCCACACCACTCATTTATACACATGAGTTTTAGCTAGCTAAATTGACACTATAATGCAATAGGCCTTTTATTTTAATAAGTGCAAGGATCTTCTGCGTATTTTTTCTTAATTTAACCATTAAAAAGTGAACATTTACTATAACTTGTGGAAGTTGGACTTGGTAGAAGAAAACATGCTATGGGATAATTTTATTTTTTAAAAAAAGCCTAATGCTTAGTTTTGATTGGTCCCATTTCACCCCTTTTCTTTGTAAATATGAGAATTTGGGCATTTAATTAACAAACATGAATGTTTCTGAAATTGATGGTCATCTAGGCTCCACTTTTAGTGTGGGAAAAACTGTAGTAATTTCAAATGTCCCAATGTGGTAACTGTTGTCAAAGCAGACTACCCATGGGAAATCCTTTTGCAGAACTTGGTATAAAAAAAATCTCTTTTCTCTGGATTAAATGCTGCCCTTCACTGGAGACTGTACAGACTTCAGAGTTGGTGGCTGATACCCTCTAAAATTGGGTACTCTATGCTATGGAGAATAATACTCATTGTTCTAATGCAAGGGTTTTTTTTTTCCCCAGTCAGCTGTAATAATATGCTAGAGGTAGAAACAGCTTTCGTTTCCAACTGAGAAGTCCATTTAAATTAGTAAACCAAACCGGATTAGACCCATCAGCCATTGTTAGATGGTGAGGTAGCCACAGAAATGCCCTTTTTGGCAAAATAAACTGTTTCCAAAACACAGGGAAGTCTCATGGAAACCTTCACGGGGAAGTTGTTTGGTCAAGTGGTCCCTTTCCCTGCCGGAGCATGGTTTTACTGCCAACGCAGGAGGTAGGAAACAGAAGTTCAGGTTCCTGGTTCAGAGTGAGGAGTAATGAAAACTGCTCTGAAGCAGTCGGAAGAGGATCTTGAAACTGAGCTTCCCTTTTCAAACGTTGGCATTCCTCTATTCCACTGCCCACTCGTGCAACAGGCAGAAAAACTTAACAAGTGATTCAGTAGTTAGAGACGCAAATGTTGCCATGTAACAGTCCCGATTTTCAGACAGAAATTGTTTAATATGTTAGCAGATGTCTTTTGCTAATGTGTAAAACCTGAAGGAGTCCAGACTGTATAAATGTTCAAGAATGTCCCCCCAACTCAATCCACCCCAGGGGGCATGGAGGGCAGCTCTGGGGTAAATGCTTAAATGGCTGTTTTGCACATAATGTAGAATTTGATTTGAGTGCTCCTAATAATCTCTATATTGAACTCACCTATCAGCAAGCTGAAATTCTTGCCCATGCTTTTTAATTCCTAAAATAATAGGCAAAATATATTCAAGTATTTTTATCTTAGCTGCATTCCTTAGGAAGTATTCATGGACATCAACCTTTTGTATGGAGCGTACTCCTCTTGAACGAGTTTGGTTTCGAAAATGTTACTGGGGACAAAAACGAAGAAGAAGAAGAAAAAAGTTAATTCATTGCACTTTCACAGCTGCATTGAATGTGGCCTGCGAGTAGCCACTGCACGCTCTGGTCAGGAGCAGTGGTGATAGGGGTGCCGGCGCTCCACGGTTACTGTGGTCTGGCTGGCTTCTGCTTTCCAGCCACAATGCTACAAAGCGGTACGTGGACGAGTGGCTGTGCCTCTGCTTCCTGCTCTTCTCCTGCTAAAAGTCCGGTTATGGTCTACCTTCTGCGGCAATACCTCCCCAGTGAAGTTTGCATGAATGTATATATATATTTTTTTTTTTTCTCTTTCCTATCCTCATCAAGCTACTTCAATCCTTAAAACAGAATTTTTAGCCCAATGTAGAGAAAAGCCAGATTATGCAGCAGAATGCCAACTCCAGTAAAGTATGCATTTAGTATTATTAAAACTATTAGGATCTAGAGCCCCGTGGGATGTGTCTGTGCATCACAGCAAAAGCACTTTTGAAAAAGGTCTGAATTTTTACATGTGAGAAGTAAAGCTGCAAGGTATTAACCAGGCCGGAGAACAAAAAGGATGGGTTTCAATTTTCCTGTAAAATAACCATGTCTGAAAGAACGTGTACTGAAATTGGAGTTGGCAGGATGGTTTAGCAAGAAGGCAGACAAGTATTTCAGTAACTTGCCAATTTTTTGCTAAATGTTTAAATGCCTTGGTAACAGGTCAGCTCCTCCTTATGGCTATATGGACGAATGTTAAGATTACATGCGTGTCGCATACTACTGGGAGTTACATTTTCCCCGCCTAATTAGTTGTTATGTTCCGGTCTTGTGGCTAATTTATATTAATCCTTTTTTCCCCTCCTACTGCATATGTATGAATCAAAATAGTTTCTAATATGTAGTCCATCATACTTTGCATAGTGCAGCTTTTTTGAGTACTGCAGCTTTGCTCAGCAGGTTGTATTTTTTTCTACTTATCTGGCCTAGAGGATCTGGTGTCTGGTTAAAATTGAAATGAAAATAAATTGGATGTATTTGGAATGGAACATCTGGAGTTGCTGGATAGTTTAGATACTAAATAAATGAGTTGGGGTCACCTTGACTGTGTTTAATAAATGCAAACTGGGAACATTTCAGTGACAAAATGGAATGAAAAGCAAAAACGAAGTAGGAGTATTTTGCACTCATACAATCTACTTTAAAATGCTGTGCTTCACTTACAGAGGGTCAGCTTTCTGAAGTCTGTGTCAGTGACCAAAAGTGAAGGAGTAACTGAAGTATAACAGAGTTCGGGGGGGGTGGGGGGGAAGACAATGGAAGAAAAACCCTTGATATTTTTGTGAAATAATAGGTGGAGTAAGGCTTGTGGGACAGCTAATATGTTTTATTGGATTGACAGATACAGAAGGAATTAAACTGCTAGGCTTTAATAATGCAAATTCTTCTTCAGTTCTGAAATAGAAGTGTCAATCTTCATCCTTAGACCTTAATAACTATAACACTACTACTATAACAGGTATCTGGTGTCATTATAATGTTTTAATTCATTTCTGTTTGAAAGGTTATAAAATAAAAAGCTGATAATGGAATGAATAGCTTTGTCCTTTTAATTTCTTTAAAGATCTAGAACTTAACTAGTTAAACTTCACTTTCCAGTTTCATATACCTCCCATCATCTACAAGATTAGTTTTAATTTTGATGTTATGATTACATTTGATACTCATCATCATTACATACAAATTTCTTTTACTTCACTCTCTTTTGCCACCCATACTCACATTCAGGAGCTTCTTTACCAACTTCGTATGAGTTCTTTTGCCCTTCAACTGAAGCACGTTACTATCCTCAAAAGAAAGGTGGTACTTCTAAATATAGAAACCTAATTTAGATTCTGCTATGACAACCGGTGGTCCATTTCTTTTTTATTACAATGATGAGGTATTTATTTGTGAAGTCCATTGATATGTTACTTAAGTCATCTTTTAGCTTGAAGGCAAAGAAGTTGGCAGTAGGGGGGGAAGGCACAATTCTTGTAAACACACTTCAGTTCGAGTGATCTTGCATAGCCAGAATATCTCTGTTCCATCTCCCTAAACTGGATATTTATCTTCTTCTATCATTAAACCCAGTATCATAGCCACTTAATACAAAGCACCTTTATTTCTGCTGAAATAAACTCAAAACCATGGATATATTTTTCTATATCCCCTTTCTTTTCAGGATTAGCAGACTTGTGGAGAAACTCAGGTGTAACTCGGTTAGAGAAACTTAGAGAGAAACTGTTTCAGGGACTGAATAAGGACTGGGAGAGAGAAATGAAACCTTTCTATGCAGGTATGCCAGAGTGATTTTTTTTTTTCATAAGGAAAGTTAGCTATGCTGCTTTCTCAAAAAGTTCTTTTATATACATTGCAAAACATCCCCACTTCTTTTTTGTACCAAAACAGGTTTGGGGAGGGGGAGGAAAGGTTATGGTTTTTGCTTTTTATAGGCCAAATGGCTGTGTGATCAGCTGGGATTTTTGACCAGAAATGGGTCATTCATTTTCTAGATTCTCCTGAAGTAATTCAATGTATGATGTTACAGCACTATGAAATCAGGGGGCGGGGGGGAGAGAGTGTCCTAGAGCTTTAGTGCTTGCCCTGTTGTCTAGCTCCATTTGTGGGTCTCAGTCTGCAAGATCTCTCTTTCAGAGAAAAATAAAAACCTGTCAGTGAGAGTTACGCTTTTGTTCCCTCAATACCTAGCTAATGTAATGCTTTTTCTTGTTACTTTGGGCGTGGGGAAGGGAGTAAAGTTCTTAAAGTAATTTTACAAATACGAGAATATAAAGACCAAAGGGCGACTTCTTTTTTAAACTTTGATCTGTTACTTGCTTTTTATCTTGAATAAGCACAGCTTGAGGATATCTTAAATAGGAGTAAAAAAACCCCAAACTTTTGAATAGTCCTAGATTTGATACTGTTATCTGATTTATTGATAGTTCTGTATCAGTTACATCTGGCTTGTTGGGACAAAAAAGAATAATTTAAAACGTGAGTTGGAATACTGTTAGAAAAAATTGAACATCATTAGGAGAAGTAAAAAAAAAAATAAATTGCAGGAGCTATACTGAGTTGAAAGGCAAAAAAAAAGAAAACCCTAAAAAGACCATGTTCCTCACCCTCACATACACATCCTGTATCTTGCAAGTGGCAAAAGTACTCAAAGTGACACAGGCCTGGAAAGAGAGGAAGGTGCCAAACAGAACAGCGTATGGGGAGAGTGCGCAGAGCACACGGGTGATTTCTGCTTTGACACTGTTGAGAACAGGTAGTACTTTTAGAAATAAAGTACTGCTCCTTGCAGTCGATTTGGGGAAAGGGGGGGTCCCCAAAGGAGGCCTGTGTTCCATGATGGAGAGAAGGTAGTGAGGTAGAGAGAAGCTTAAATCCTTGGTTTATCGTTTAGTACTCAAGCGTTTTACAGAGCAAGGCTGTTTTTTTCACACCAGTTGGCTGGTTGGTTTTGTGGCCCAGGCACAAAAAGGCAGTAAGTCATCTTGGTAGAACACAGAGGAACATTGCATGGGGTTTCTAGGTGCATTTCCAGCTTCCAAGGGGGATTTGTGGTGGCAGTCCACAGACCTTTCTGTTCTTGTTGCTCCATTGCCAGCTGTTGTGCCCATTCACTCTTACTCACCCTTCTGGTGGTTCTTTTCCTGCCCCCTGTGCCTTCTCCTCAGTTTAAGTCTTCCTTTTCCTTCAGTGCTGGGTGCCAGCAATGGGGGACACATTCTTTTCTGATCTCTGAGGCCACAGGTCTCACTTGTCAAGAACAGTGATTGCCAGGAAAGGAAACAGCCCCTTGCTTGCAAGCACTGCTCAGTTAAACATCTGTGAACTCTTAATTTTTTTTTTTTGAGGCCTCTAATTGTGCCAAATTTGGATAGACTTCCATGGGAATAGCCAAAGCAGACATCTTTGACACATCCAGTTTGTTATAAAGCAATGAGCTTTTTCAGAGGTCAGCAAAGCCAACGTAGGACCCTTTCCCGGGGGCTCGGAAAGCAAATCTTGTTTCTTGAGGATCAGTGACTAGTGTTTGATTTGAATGTAATTTATGGACAGCATTTGAACTTGAGTGGGAAACTGATTCCTGCTGCTAACCACAGCTGAACTAAATGAAGGGTTGAAGGTCCTTCAGACAAAAGGTTTCAAAAGTCAAGCAGCTGATAAGTAGTTGCTGTGTAACTGGTGAGTATATCAAGGGAGTTCAGTGTGCGTCCTTTTTGAAGGCAAGGACTTGAAGGAGATGAGAGTTAATAATCAAGGGAGCAGCGGAGGAACCTGAAAAATGACAGATTTAATAAAGATGACTAAATATAGTATGCATGAAATCACTAATGCAGTTCAAAAGTGAAGGGGGGGAGGCTCAAGATGCAACTGGCTGCAACTTAAACCAGATCCAAGAATTAAGAGAAGGCTGATGTGGCTGAGGAATTGCAGACTTCTTGGGGGGACTTTTGATGTTGCTGCATGGGAAGATAAGGAAGAATGAGAAAGCTGAGAAAGATCCTGAAGGGATTTGAGTGGGAGTGGGAAGGAAAGACTCCATCATTAGCCTTCATGATAGGATAAATGAAATTTCCTACCATGTGCATACCATCTACAGATGTGCATACCATACTGGTATGATACAGCGTAGATGGTCTGATGATCTGAAGTGGAATTATGGTTCCTGGAGGAGAGAGCCCTGAGGAGATCATCGCTCTTTACAGCTAGGCTCTGCCCCCAAGTACCTAGAAAAATTGCCTTTAGAGAAGGCAGCTAGTGCCATGGCTGGGAACTCCAGTGTAAGGAAAAAAGCTTTGACCAACCTATGCAACTTCCATTCAGGCTTTAGCTCTCAGCAGAGAGCTGTTGGATAAACCTTTGTTTCTGTCTCGGCATATGGAGAAGTGCCAGTGGGTAGAAGGCTAGTACTAACTGAGAAGGAAAAGAGTTCCAGGGTTAAGGAAAATGGTAGTCAGGCATTGCAGCTAGGGAAAGGTTTTCACTGGATAAAGGGATGTGGTTACTAAGAAACAACTGAAATGTTGTGTATACATATTGAGAGCCTGGGCAACAAAATGGAGAAATCCGAGCTGTTGATCGAGGTTGGGATGTAAAACATCAGAGTATCAGAAGCATCTTAATAACTGGACTAGATGTGTTTAAAGCGCTTTGTGCTGTTCAGAAATAACTGAACAAAAGCAAAAGTTGTGCAGTAGTAACTATACAGTAGACTAGAAAAAAATACCATGGTGTAAAAAGGGCAGACCGAAAGCAGTTTGGCTCAAAATTGCTTTGGAGAAAGATGACAGGAGTAAGGAATCTGTTGTTAGCCCCAGGGTTAGACTCAAATAGGGATAGGGATCTCTCTAGCGTTGTTAGATAAATACCGCTTGTTATGAGGTGGTTTACTTTCCCAGGTAGAGATTAGGGAAGAAATGACAGGGGCCAAGGTATTCCTGGATGTGATTGCTGGCAAGTTTCTTCCTTACACTAGTCACTGAACCAACAAGAAATCAGTGTTGCTTCAGACTTCAGTTTGAAAAGCAATGAGGGTATTCTAGAAAATAATTTTGGACTGAGGATTCAGTTTCACTTTATGCTTAATCAGCTGCTGAAAGAGCTGGCTTCACTCTTTCTGCCCCCATCTAGCTGATCCTAGCAGTCGTGCAGCCACGGCGTGAGTTACATCAGCAAGGTGACTCGAGAGAAAATAAGTCAGTTGGGGAGGGGGGTGAGCGCTGGTGGATCAGGCTGCTAGGGGGAGGTGGAGCAAGTGCTGGGGACCAGTGAGGTGCCCAGGACCTTCCCATTCAGGGGCAGTTTACAGTTAGTCAGGTTAAGTTGCACCCTTAGTAATGACGAGTTGATGCCGTTTGAAATACATGAAAAAATATGGGAAGGTTGGTTTGGAATTTAGGTTTTGAATCTTTGTGTCAAATTGAAATAAGCAAAGCTGATCAGAGGTGTAAGGAGCCTGAGGACTTAATTTCTTGAAGTCACAGATATGTAAGACTTGTCTGGAAAATTAATCCCAGGTAAGGATGAGTTCTCCTGGTCTGCAGACCAAAAGGATGAATGGCCAGCCTGAAGATACACAGTAAGACTAATGCGAGAATCCTGTGAGCAACTGGGGGAAAAAGATGACTTAATTCCAATTTCTTTGTTTCCAAAAGTTGGATTTGATCTTGCAAGTGGTGTGAAAACAAATAAAAAGAAGCAGCTTTTGTACAGTGAGAGGGATAGAGAATAACAATAATACACAACTAAAACATTAAATATTTTTTGCTTAATTTTCGGTAAGGATGATGATAACTACAGAGGAAAACGCAAGATGTAGAATGAGAATAAGAGAATGGAAATTACTACAACCAGAAGGAACTTAAGGATCGTAAAATACTCAGACCAAGAGAAATTTCCATCTCAGAATTAGGAAAGAATTAGTGTTGATTGTAACTATTTTAGCTAATCTTTCCTTCAGGGTGGTACCAATGATTGCGGAAAGCAGCGCCAATATAGAGAGGGGGAAAGGAAGAATTATGCAAGCAGTCAAAAGGCTGTCAAGTCTGCCCTCACGATATGTAAAGCTTTGGAAGGCATTTTGGGGGACGGGGTGGGGGAGAATAATCGAGGACTTGGGAGATTAAAGAAAATGAAGTAAAATACAATATACGTACTTCAAAGAGTGAATTTTAGTGACCTGTCTTTCAGAAGAATTAATTTTCTAGACAAGGAAGGCCAGCCTGTGGCCTTCAGGTCAGGCATGATCTGCCAGAACCTTTCCCAAAGTCTGCAGGTAAATCTTCCTGTTCAACTCCATCGGTGGGAATCCGCAGGCTAGGATTAGTGGAGGCAGGGGAAGCTGGTATCTCACAGCTCTCGAGAGTGCCAGAATATTGTTGCCAGGAGGCCTCGAGACTCTTCCTTTTGCATTGCAGCCCCCAAAGGACCAACGGTTTGTAGCTGTTGAGAGAAGCCATGAAGTGTAGGTGATGTTGGTCAGAGTAGCTGGGCGGAGAGGCAGATGGCATAATAAAAGCAGACTTAAATATAGCAGTAATTTGGGCATGTGTTTCTAAATGCTGTTTTATTTGGAAAAGGTAAGTGACCCTGCAGATACTCTAGAATCATAAGACTGAAAAAGAGCTTGAGATCATCTAATCTAAATTAAGGCCGTTAAAACTTGTTGTGTCTGCTGTAGAGATTAAGAAATTATTCCTTGCAGCATCCTGTTTTCATAGCTGGAGACACACCCAGCTCTGTTTTCCCCTCCCAGTCTCTTCAGTCTGTATTCATCCATGGTATCTTCCAAAACTCTGCTCATTTTATTGTTCTCTCTTGAGCACATACCTGTCTTGAAGAACAATATCCAAAACTCTGCTCACTTTATAGCATTCCACCTGAGGCTTTATGAATGCTGAACACAGATCGTACTAACATTCATATATCCCGGTACGGTGTTTGCATTTTTACAGTGTGATACCATTAACTCATAGCAGTTCATAAATTGAACCTAACTTCTCTCTTCTGTGGATTTTCTCCTCAGCCATTCAGTATTTGTGTTGTTGACTTCTCCTGCCTACGTGCAGTGTTTTGCATGTCACCTTTTTTCTCAGACCACTTGTCCAGTTTGTCTTTTTGTCCTCCAATATAATTTGCAGTCCCACCAAGCTGGTTGGTCGTCAATTTAATAAATGTAGTCTCTGTTCTATCATCTGGGTCGCTAATGAAAATAGTAAGAGCAGACCCAGTGTAGGTGACTTCGGGAGTTGCATTCTAGATACATTTTTGGACAGTGAGCTAGTGATGATTTCTGAATGTTTGGGGGTTTTTTTTTGTTTTGTTTATTCATTCTCTTTTCCTGCTGTGCATCCACATTAGTTTCATTTGGGTCTCATCTATTTAGCTTAAGTACAGGTGTATCATAGGAGACAGTGTCAAAAACCTTATTTAAGTCAGGGTATAGATCTGCTTCTTAAGCCTGCTCTTCCGTTTGTAAAGGAAATTTGCTTTTACACAATGTATTATTTTCAAATTCATGCTGGCTTTTACTCATGGCCTTGTTTTCTTTTAAGTGTTTACGAACAGACTGGTTGTATCTGCTGTGTTTCCTCCCCTTCCCCTTAATCACAGGCCATTCTTGTCATCAGCACCTTGAAAAGAACGTCATGGACCCACTTGAACAAAAAGGTTGGTCAGCTTTGTTCCGAGGCAAGAAAAGGCAATGAATACCATTCATCCAGACTTTTGCAATGCGTCCCACAGTATGTCAAGTGATGAACAGTCAGAGGAAGAGGGGGATTAGTAGCGTGAACAGTAAATTAGATAGGAATTGGCTTACAAGATGTTAGCTATGTGGTTTTGAAATAGGTGGAGCAGCGTAGTGGTGAAATAGGTCTGGCTACCAATAGTTGTTAGCGCATTTTGGGAATGACTTCCTCAGTGTTTTCACTAAAAT
Organism: Gorsachius magnificus; assembly: GCA_034008185.1. NCBI lineage: Eukaryota > Metazoa > Chordata > Aves > Pelecaniformes > Ardeidae > Gorsachius > Gorsachius magnificus. The sequence goes on along the minus strand of CM067089.1, from coordinate 34,317,592 downwards.
ATTTGGGTTAATTGATTAAATTTGATTAAATCTGTAGATGGTACAGAATAGAAGGAGCCCTTAATGCAGAGGATGACGAGGGGTTTTTATGCAACTAGAATTTAATGTCCTTGAGAAATGAAGTAATAGAACTGTAACAAAATGCAACCACATACAACACGAAGCGGTGGATTTAGGAGCAGATGGCAAATGTAGATGAGAGCTTATCCACGGAAGCACTGGCATGGAGGAGGTCCGGGCCTTCTGGCCACTCAGAGGAGGACTGTGAACCTGCTGCGTGCCATCGAGATGACCGCAGGTGTGACTCTGGGACACGTGAGACCTCTTCCTGCAATAGAGGCACACCAGTGACCCCATACAGCTGCTCCTAAGCGTGCTTTTGCACTAACAGACGTAATTCTGGTCAGCCGTGCTGGAGAAAGATAAATAGGATACAGGGGAGGGTGATGAGGATAACCAGGGTGTAGAAGTACAGTCTAACATGAGACACCCAAGTGGGAGCAGATAACGTAGGCTAGTAACACTGTCATGTACGCTAGTATGGGAGGAATGAGGGAATGTAATTAGTGCTATAAATAGATCTTGGAGGTAAATATACTCTGCAAATGGATCCAGAAGATCCTGAATTCACAATACAGGCCTGAGACACAAACGTGAAAAAAAGCAGAGGGGTACTTTGCTTCTTTCTAACATACCAGTAAGTTTGAACTTGGAAAAGAAATGCATTTCACATTTAGTGGGAAACTTCTAAGTGAGACATATTTGTGTGACCTTTCAGGGACCCTAGAGAAAGGAGATGAACAAGATCTGGATCATTTCGATTTTATCTTTAAACTCACAGCTGTCACAGTTTGAAGATGAGTGAATTTATAAAAAGCGGAAAACTTGTTATTGCAGAAATACTTTCAACACCATCTGTCCTGTGTTTTCCTGAAAGGAAAAAAAAGTGTTTGTCCATCAAGGTTGCTACTGGACAAGCGTGTAGGAGGGCAGATGCAAGAATCTAAAAATAACACGAGGGGGGGGGGGGAATCCATTATGATATCTAGGTTATTTTCTAATTTGTTTACTAGATAGACTGATGGTGTTTCAACATTATTTCAGCATTATCCTGATGCTGGGATATATTGACTAAAACCCCATCTGTTCCATCAGACTTTTTATTATCGAGTGTAAACTTTTAACCTCGACTTCTTAGTGGTTTATGCCTGTAAGGTTTTTGTCTTTGAGAAGTTCTCCCAGCCCTTTTATATTACAGAGTGAGGAATCAAACCCATGTATTAGCAACTGTATCTCAGTGTAGGAAGTCTGACAGAGTCATGATATGGTTACAGAACAATCATAGCAGGAAAAAATACTTGAGAAGGTTAAAAGACATTTCTATATGTAGTCTGAAACTCCATTGAATCTCTCCCTGCTTAGATGACACACCAAGGTGAGGTGAACAGCCTGATATTTTTATTTGAGGAGTATATACTAGCATGTTGTCTCAGTAAGATGGAGCTTTCTACAAAGATAATTAAAACACAGTGGATCAAAGTTGCTTAATAGTTAAGCCTTAGTGTTTGAAAATATGAAAATACTACTTTCAAGGTAAGATACTCTTATGCTTAAAGTGTGCATGTTTAGGATCTAAAAAGGATGTGTCGCAAAACAGAGAGAAATGTCCAAGTATGACCTTACTCCCAACAAGCTGGGACTAAGAGAGCACAGAGGCACCAAGTCCAAAACAAGTAATCCTCTCCCACCCCAAACGGCCTTTCCCTATTAAGGGAATCCAGAGATAGCCAGATAGAAAGCCCACCGAACTGCCAAATGGTGTTCCTGGTTTTTTTGAGACAGTGGAAGTAAAAAAGGAGGAAGGAATAAAAGTTGTAGCCTTTTAACTATGCAGAACCACCCCATTCTCAATATATCGCAAATTGAATGTGCTTATTCCACAGCTCTTATTCCACCTGACAAACAGTGAAATACCTTGATGTCAGTAAAAGGGAGTAAATGTAAAGCCTGGATGAAAGGCCTTGAGGAGTCGTCTTGCTTCTCAGGAACGGAATCCAAATTTATGTGTAACAACTTCATTCATATGATAATCTGAAGCAGGTATTTCCCTCTTTCTGCTTCTATAGGATATATTCTTCTAAAATACTGCTCTCTGTTCTTGATATTTTTTCCAAGATTTTTATACTTCACCTTTTGTGTGGTTTTGAGGCTTTTGTTATTCCAGATAGCTCCAACCAGGAGCTCCTATTTTACATATCTTCCTCCCAATCCCAGCTCTGTTTCAAGAGCCAATTCCACTCCCCACAGAGACTTTCTACTTAACTGAGTTGTTACAGCCTACTGGAGTGACCGTTTTATAGCATGATGTCAAGAATATGTTGCGTGCCTGGGTGTGGCGTCAGGCACATGGGGAGCATTTGATATTACAAGAGTCACTTGGATACTGTCATAGGGCTGTGGGAATGGAAAATACCATCACGGGTGCATTCTTACGACTGCTGTAACAGAGGAAGTGATGCCTGGAGTGAGGCTCCCTCAGAACCGCACCCCGTTTCGCCTTCAATGGAGCCAGCGGCTTGTTTCCAGGAGGCTGCCCTGGACGGAAGGGCCTGCCAGGAACCCGAGCCATCAGGGAGCCCAACTGCAGCGGGAAGCCGAGCTTTCCCTGATGAGGATGCACCCGAGCTGTTTTGGAGAAGAGCGAATAGAGAAATGCAAAATAAAATACAGTCCATTTAAGAGACAGGAAGCTGACTAAGCTGGTGAATAAGATGCCTTAGACAAAGGAAAGAGAGTGGCAGAAGAGCTGAAAAAAAACCCCAGCAGAATTGGGGAAAAAAAACGGTGCTCTGGAAATCAAAGTTAACAAGGATGGATATAGGGGGTGAGATGGAAAAAGGTGAGGCTGGTATTTAAGCTCTGGGGATTAAAACCAGAAAAGGGACCTTAGGAAAGCTAGATGTGGGTGACTCTCAGGAAGTGAGATGTGCTTCAGAGAGGCAGTCGGGAATGGAGGACAAGAGGGGCAGGAAAGAGTGGGAGGGCGAAAGGTGGAGTCCTGTTCTGTGATGGACTTCAGCGAGTGGGAAGTATGAGAGGAAGGCAGTGCCGGATGCTGAATCAGAAGAGCAGCAATTCGGTGGATGTAAGAAGCCCGAAGCTGATGTTCTCACTCAGGTTGTTTTTCTGGAGGTGAGACTGGGCAAATGAATGTTACATCCACTAAGTTCAGGGGGAAAAGGATACAAGAATGTTGTGGATGTTGGCGATAGGGTTGGAAGAAGAGAAAAAAGCCAAGAAATGAGTTGGAGGGAGTTTGGCATTATTGTGAGGAAAGCAAGAAGGCTGAAGAAGCGTGAATACTGAAAAACATGGATGGCACCCAAGTTAAAAAGGGTTTTGATGAATATTGCAGAAGGAGTGTGGGTAAGAACATCATGATCTTGAAACTGTTGTGCTTGCTTTGTGGAAGACAGAATCCAGTCCCAAGGTTAATGACTGTTGTGGCGCATTACTGTGACACTTGGAAACTCAGACAAAAGTCCGGGATTTCCCTGGGCAATGAGTTGTAGAACCAGCGCAGAATGAAGAAGGTTCCTTTCTCCACAGAGTTAAAATTTGAGGTTTCAGAGGTCAATACAGCAAAACAGAATTTTGAGGGGAAAATGGAAAGATGTCAGTGAATCAGCTTTGCAAGTGTTGCCAGTAAACTGTTCCTGAAATTGATAAATGAGCGATAGGATCGGGAGATGCTGTTTCTGAAAGCACAGTTTGATGTGGTGGGACTGCTGGGGGAAGGAGTGCAAAGAGTGGATGTTGTGGGCTGGAGGTGTTTGTGACAGCATGTTGAGTGGATCTGAACACACATGCATTTATTAAGGCCAGAGAAAAAGAGGCTTCAGTAATCAAAATGGAGGATGAGTGTAGGCTGGTGCTCTGAACTATGGGGTTGGGTAGAAAAACATACATTTTATAAGCTTTTTAAGACAGATCTGCAAGAATTTCATGTAATCTGGACCCAGAAGTAAGAGAGAGCAGGTCACACAAAAAGATGACATTGATGTTGCTGGATTTGAGTGAGTGGCAGGGTCACAGCATTTTTGCTCGGCTAACGAAGGGAGAGGGCATAGGAAAACACAAATCTGTTAGAGCAATGCTGGGCTTGAGCTGACAGACATCCACAAAGGGATGCCTGAGAGACGGCTCAATATTTTGTCTTTGGACATAAATCTTGAGTTTGAACACTGTTCTGTAGGTTCCAAGTATCCAGGTATATATTTGTATCTGTAAATGGCATACTGCAGAGGCTAGGGAGAAAAATGTCAGTGACAGGCTGCTAACAGAAACTGAATTAGGGGCAGGTGTAGCATGGGCTACGAAGAAAAGACACGAGGGGCAGCAATTGTCAGAAATACTATCTAGGTAGCTTGGACCTGAAAGAACAAGTTGAATTTGTAGAAGGGATTGGGGGTTTGTAACAGGAGCAACTTAGTCTGAAATTATTTGTCAACGTTCCAAATTTGAAGTTTCTGAAGTTTGCAGATCATTTAAACAGTGGCAGCGAACTCCAGAAAATAAGAAAAAATAAGAAAACTCATGCAATGCTATTGCCTGCAATGATTTTTTTTTTTTTTTTAAAGTCATGCTTCTGGTTTTTCTTTTACCAAGATTATTGGTCTCCTGTTGCAGCAGGGGCACCAATTCAGCCACAAAAATAGTGCAAGTTTACTAACAGAGCTTGTTCCCAGAGATGTGATTACAGTACTGGTGTGATGAAGTAGATGGGGATGAAGTAATGGGGAAAATTGCACAGTCATGTTGATGCATGCAGCATTAAACCCCATGGTGCTTTCCCAGGGAAAGAAAAAAGTGATTTTAAAAGCTGATTGAAAATATTGCAGAGATAGAAACCATATTTTAAATTGGATTAATTTGAAATATACTGTAAAATCAGCGCTGATAGGGGAGTGATTAATTGCTCATGTTCCTCCATGTACACTGTTGTCCTCAGCTTCTCAATTTTGAAAAATTACTGAAGATAGCCTGGTGAAGTTTGTGCATGTCTGGCTGTCGTCAAGTGAGGTTTGCCCACCTCCATAACAAAAAAGAAGAGTTTAAATGAAGAATTTGCCAAATGAACTGGTGCCTAAATGCCAGTTACTCTATTTTACGTGTTGCAAGCCTTAGTAGTAATGATTGTTGCACAGACATTTATTCCTCCTTTGGACTTTGGCTTCTGCACTTGAGTACACCGTTTGAACTCAGTTGCTTTGCACAAATACGTAATCAGAAAGTTGATTTCTCCACTAACGTGAGTCTGACGGCAGCTCTGCGCTTACACTGTATTATTTCTGCAGGAGTATCGCTATGAAACAGTTGTGCTTGCTAAGCAAATGTAGGGCAGCACACACAGGAAGAAGATAAGTAGAAAAACGCTAATTTAAATGATGAAGACAGCTTTAAATAACTTTCATTTGTTTTAAAGTTTAAATATTTACTCATTCGTAATATTTACATGTGCTCTTTCCTTGCCAGCAGCATCGCACACATGGGTTGCTTGGGTGAGGTGCGGGGAAGGAGCGTGGTTTGCAGATAAAAGGGGTTTTTACTGCCCTCAAGAAACAAAAGGGAGGGTTACAGCAGAACCCCCCTGGTCTGTGTGTGCTCTAGTTTCCCGATGTCCTTGCGGTGTTTCTGGCAGCACGGTGCCAGTGCCCTCCCAGAAGGGCAGTGACTCACGGCCCAGGCGCTGGCTGGCGGCCAGCCCGCAAGTACAAGGGCTGCAGCTGGCCACGGCCACGCCACGCCAGCAAAGGGGCGTCGGGGCGCTCGAGTGAAAAACCCGCCAGTGTTTTTTAAAGGGGAAAAATAAAAGAAAAAAAAGAGCAGCTCTTGCAGAACCGTGCCAGCACAGACTGCCTTCCATCTCAAAGCAAACAAAAAACAAACCGAAAACCTCCAGCAGAGGAAGGCGAAGCCATACACCACCTGGAATTTTTTGTGCGGTCTCTAAAAATACAAAACCTGCAGTATTGCCATCCTTGCGTGCATGGCCTGAGCCCGGAGTGTGCTGCTGCAGCACACCGGAGGGAGGCTTTGCCGTAGTCGAAGTTATGATTTTAGGAAGGGAATGTTTGCATTTTTCCGTTGATTTTCATGATTATCTGTAGTTCTAGCGATTATCTGCAAAATAGGGCACAGTGTGTTACCAGTAATACATGTATCCTGTGGCAGCGCGCCAAGACAGTAATTGAAGGTCAGGGATTGTTTGCCGAGTGCAGTTCAGTGTGCTGCCCGATTCCATAGGGGACTGGCAGTGCCAAAGAACAAAGGCAGCTCTGTTCTGCAAGCTCATAGTATGGCTTGTTTGACAGAGTTCAGGCCCGATGGTGAGACGAAGCAAACAGTAGTTGGGAACAGCACTAAAATAATGTGACTATTAAATAAGCCGCTCTAAAGTGTAGTATTTTGCAAATGTCATAACCAGGCTTGGATAGAAATATTTTCCATAGGCTTTGGGACTCTTAAGACACTCATTTTTAAAATTGTAGTTTAAAAATCCATGTTAGTCCCTTTACGTGGCAAAGCTGTGTTTTGTTAAGAATACATGCATATATATTGCGGTCAATTTAGGAAGCCGTAATGATGTAAATGTCATTTTATGTTGCCGTAGCATACTTAACATTAGCAATTGCACCAGTAGCAACTGTATTATTTTTCTATACTCTCAAAAGGTGTTTTCTCACTTAGCGGGTTTTTACTGAGATTGTCCTTAAGTGAAACCCTTGGAAATAGAGTTGCTGGGTTAGTATTCCACACGTAGCTGGTGCCTCTTGAGAATTTTTAGCAAAATCCCTCTGTGGTAATGAATAGGTGGTGCTGCGCTGGTTATTAATATTCTTAGTTACTAAGTCGCAGTCTATTAATAAAGCTTTGTCCAAACAGGCAAACTTGCCTGTCCTCCAGACAGTCTTGTGATTTGTATTTTAACAGTGTCTGTCGTGGATATTATTAAGGATTGCCTGCTTTGAGGGTCGCACTACGTACCGCCCAGCTATCACAGCACCAGTAGTTTAACAGTAGCACGAAGTATGCTGTGCTCCGTAACAGGCATAATTCATTTGTTTGCCCCTCCTGAAAAAACTGTTTGTGTTTGGGCGCTTACTTGAGAGAAACCTCTGAAACTGTATGAAGAGGGGTACAGGAAAAAAGAAATTAGGGTGGTGGTAGTAGCATGTGTTTGGGATGTTCAGTACTTCTTGGAGGTAATCTAAAATGCATTTTTAAGTTAAAATTGAAGACCATACAAGTATAGAATTAAGTTTGGAAAAAATGCTTTATTTCTTGACTGCGTGGCAGAGTCTGAGTTCAGGCTATTGCCTTGTGTCAGCTATTACTGGTAGGTTGAGTTTTATTTTTTAGAGGCCTCTGGACCAACCGAGTCCGTGAAAGACTCCCCCAGTCACTTGATGAGTTCCCCCCCGTTGGTGTTTGGGGGCAGAGAATGGGCACGCTTCTGCACCGAAGGGGCAGGGGTGGTGCAAACTGTGGCCCCAAACATGGAATAAGGATGTGTGTCAGTCTCTGCTACTGCATGACCTGCCTCGGTACCAACGGGAGCGCCTGAGGCCTTATTCCCCCCGAGCTGGGGGGGGCGGGGAGAAGAAAGAATTGGAAAGAAATTGGGTCACTATGGTGTCGCTGAGAGGTTTAATTTTTTGGAGATGAGGAAGTGCAGCCCCACTGCGGCCTGGCTGAGGCGAGGGGGGTGTTTTGGGGAGCAGAGGGGGCTAGCGAGCCCCGTGCTTTGCGGGGTGGTGGAAGGTGGCCTTTCTCTGGCTAGGCCTGAGGGCGAGCGGATCTGGTGAGGGGGTGGGGGCCGGGGGGCTGGGGGCCGGGACGAGAGGAGCAACTGTCCGGCCTGGCTGGTCAGGAATAGATGGAGGCTGCTCAGGGCCCCGCAGCCTCGCTGCCATATAAGGCTGCTCAGGAGCCTGGGGCTGGCCGGGCTGGGAAACCATTTAGAAGGGAAAATCAAGACAATAAACCGCTTTTGCTGGGGTTCCTTCAAAGCCGAATCCAGTCCAGCAGTTACGTGGTTTGGGCGTAGGCTGGGTAGTGTCCAAAACTCACATGCAGGTAGCCTGGTTCCTGCCCTGCTCACGTGCGTGCAGTGCCACGAACTGTTGTGGAAGAAATCCAGTTGCTGGAGAAAGGTCCGTGGTGGGTAGAGAGCCTTTCCAGTTCGACTTTAATTTTTAACTGTGCTTAAGCGTTTTGTTATTTCAGAGCTCAGTATTTGATAGTGTTCCAGTACACCTTTGAGCTTACATCATTTGGAACAATTCAAGATGAGAACAGAGAGGTAGTCAGGCATTGATTTCCCATTATTCTCATACTTTCTTGGCAAACTACAGGCTTTATATTTTTTCCATGAAATAAAAAATGTACAGCTGTTTATGTTTAAAGGGTTCGAAGGAAGTAAATGCCTCTGTCCCAACCTCCTTGTGATATTCCCCCCCCCCCCCATGCCCCCATGCTTGTGTATGTGAGCTATACCCAAGCAATACAGGTGTTATTGCTAAATTTCTGTTTGGAAACCGTTTTCTCATTAGATAGTGCAGCATGCACTTTTTTTCCCTGCTGGGCTATTCGGGTGAATTGATGTTTTTACGTGAACTGTAAACAACTAGTTGGGTAGTGACATTAACTTCTGTACAACAGCGGGAAAACGCGTTTTTGTGGGTTGGAGGGGCTTTTTTTGTTGTTGTTGTTGTCAGCAGGAGAAAAGAGTTTGCATGATGAAAATCAGAAGATTGTGCTGGAGAACGTTTTGCAGCAGCTCGTGGCTGATGACGGCGAGGTGCGTGCTGTTGGTGGAAGGCGTTGGGGCGAGCAGCCCCCGCCCGGCTTTGCCCTGCATCTGCCGGCGCAGCGGGGAGCGGCGCAGCCCGGGCTGCCGCCTCGCCCCCGCCGTGCGGGTCGCTCCCCTCGCCGCCCTCTGCCCCGGCTGCTGCTGGGCCGGGATGGGGCACTGAGCTCATGCCTGACCCGCCCTTCCTTTTTTTTTTTTTTTTTTTTTTTTTTTTCCCTTTTTCTTTTTTCTCTTGCTGACTTCAAAAAGCCCTCCCTCGGGAGAGGGTAGGGAAGGGCTTTCAGAGGGCAGAGCCGGCACCGCGGGGGCTTTCCGGGGCGGGGGGCGGAACTTCAGGCCCTAAGCCAGACTTCAGCTTGCGCAGGGTGCCGTGCTCTGGCGCAGGGCAGCGGGAGGCTCTCGGCCCCGGCCCCGCTCCCCGGACGCCGCCACACGTGGCCCGCGGCTCCGCCCCCGCGGGACGTGGCCGCCTCCGCCGCGCCTGCCGAGCGCCGCCCCTTCCCGCCGGCGTGCTCCCCTCGCTCGGCTCCCGGCGGCGCGGCTCCCCCCGGCTCCTCCCCGCCCCGGCAGCGCGCCGCCATGGCCGGCGCCGCGCACCGCGCGCCCGCCCTTATGTAAGCGGCGGCGGCAGAGCGCCATGACCCAGCAGCGGGGACGCGCCGGGGCCTCCGCGGCGGGCCCAGCTGCGCGCTAGCCCGGCCCCGGCCCCACAAAGGGCGGGCGGCCAGCCCGCCGCCTCCTCCCCCGGCCCCGCCGTCCCCGCCCCCGGCGCGGCTGCCCGGCCCGGCCCGACCCGGAAGCGGCGCGGCGAGAACCATTTTCCTTGTGAGTTCAAAGGCGGAGGCGGGCGCGGAGGTCCGGCGGGCTGGGCCGGGCCGGGCCGCGGGGCTCCGAGCGAGGTGCGTACCGGCGGGGGGGGGGGGCGGCGATCCGCCGCCATGGCGCGGGGGCCTCCTCCGCGGGACACCCCACCCCCCCCCGCAGACATTTTAACTTTCTGAGGGGCGCCCGCGCGCCTTTGTTTGCCCTCCAAGGCCACGGGGGCGAGCGGGGCGCGTCCCCGGCCCCGCGGCGTGCGGAGCGGCGCACGTGACGGGCGGGCTTCCGCGGGGGAGCGCGGAGGCGGGCGCGGCGCGGCACGCGGCGGCTTTGTGCGCGGCCCGGCGGCGGGCGAAGGCGGCCGGAGAGACCGTGAGTACCGGGCGCCTCCTGCCCCGGGGAGCCGCGCAGGGGCGGCCCGCGCCCTATCCGAAAAGCGACGGAGGTTAAGGGGGGGAAAAAAAATTTTTTTTTTTTTTTTTTTTTTTTTTTTTTTTTTTCCATGGCTGGGGAGGTTGAATTTCCGCCGTTAACGCCGGCTGCCGAACTTGACGGGCTCGTTGTTCAGACGTCGCAGAGCAGCCGCGGTAGTCGTTGCGGCGCGCTGCGCGCTGCCATGCGGCGCCCCCACCGGGGAGGGTCCCGGCCGGCGGTGCCGGCCTCCTGCCCGGGGCGGTCGGCACCGGGGAAGGGCCGCGGGAGTTCCGCCCGCAGTAACGCTTTGGCTGAAAACGCGCTTTCTTCCCTAGGGAATGCAGGCGAAGTGGTCTGCGAACGAGAAAACTCGGTGCTCCATTTTATTTTTTTTTTTTTTTTTTTTTTCCCTGTCAAATCTGCTGTATTTATCTTCCGCTCTTTTCCACTCGGTCATTCCGCCTGCGAGTACAAACCATGGCAACAAACAGGCGTTGGGAGAGCGCTGCAGCTATTTTGAATGATTAAGTGTCATAATGAGAAGGTGCCAGGGTTTGCGCTATTGCAGGCTAAACGGCGAGGCTGAAGAACAAGATGTGGAAAAGTTTGCTGAACAGCACATAGAGGTTAAGTTTACATGATCTTTTCGATTTTTGTGGTTTAAAGAGGCAAACCTGTGAAACGTTACGGGTTTTAGTTTAAGAATAGCTTCCTGGAGTAAATTTTTTAGAAGCCTCTTTAGGGTATAAATTGTTCGAGATACATATTTTTCTTTTTTTTAAAAAAAAAAAAAAAAAGGGGGAAACGCAGCATGCGTGGGTAGGAGAAGGTGCCTTGGTGGCGTGCGGAGCAGGCTTGGGGTCAGGGTGCCCGGCTGAGCAGGCCGGGGAGGTGCTGGTACATGGCGGGGGGCAGCTGGGGGCTCAGCTGTAACCCCAGCGTTTGCTGCAGGGAGCCTCGGGGGTGGAGGGGCCTGGCAGTGCCCAGCCGGGGTGCGGCGGCTCCCAGAGCCCTGGCCAGTGCCAGGGAACTGCCTGCTGGCACGCTGGGGGCGGCTTACCACGTCTACAGCCGCTTAATTGCGTTAGGCAGAGATAAAAAGGCACTATGTGCTTTGCTCGGTACGGCTTCCTCGGGAAAGCGGGGCCTGCGGTTGCCATGGGGGTTTTGAAATGATAAATAAATAGATGAGCTGCGTTACTGGGCGTTAGGAGAAGCAGCAGTCCGTGAGTAATCCGCTGTATTCACAAGTGTTTGGTGAGTGCCATCGAACAGTTTTGAGGTGGTTTGCTGTGAAGTGATGCTACTTGATATTTTCTAAAAAAAAATTGTTTGGATTTTGGGAATCATGGAATCATTGAGGTTGAAAAAGACCTTGAAGATCATCGAGTCCAACCGTTAACCTACTAAACCAGCTCTTCTCTGTCTCAGAGCTGTGCCAGATGCCTCCCGCAGGCAGGTTATTTCTTGTATGGGCTGGGGTAAAATCATGGGGAGATGGGGGGCAGAGCAAGAAATATGGGTTTTATTCAGTATCAGGGAACTTGGTAGCAAACCAACCAAAGTGTGTCTGTGTGTTCATAGAGCTCCCTTTGGCCCAGCAGGGGAATGTGGTGGGGAAAAAAAAAGTGGGATTTTCTTCAAGTAGCCACTTAGAAGAGTGCTGAAGTTAGATGTCACTTAAAATTCAGTGCTTGACTCCTTTGCTTAATTGTGGTCTTCAGGGAGCTGGGTTGATGTAGATGGTAAAAGGAAGTTTTATGTGAGTTTGAAAGGGAGATTTTTGTTTGAAGAGCTTCAGTTTTTCCTGGTTTCAGCCAGTATGCCTGATTCTCCCTAGAGGTGTCCTCCACTTTGGGAAGGGAAGGAGGGAGCGTCTTCCTCTGACAGCCTGCAAGGAGCTCGTTGGACCTTCTTACATTTATTTTCATGTTGTTACATGTCTCACATGCTTGCCTCTAGTAGCTGACTCTTGCCTGCTGTGCTCTTAGTCTGTTTTTCTTTGTGCATATGCGGTGCGTGGTGTGAAGTTTGGTCATGCCTTCCATCTTGAGATTTTTCAAATCCCTAACCCGTCCCGGTTCGGATATCTCCTTGGTGGCCTGCCTATCTCCTGGCGCCGATAAGAGTCTGGACTTTGCTTTCCCGAGAAGGCCTGCCTTTTTTAAAGGGTGGGGTTTTGTTGTTCTTTGATAGTGGGAATGTTTTGTAATAGTGTCTGAAAAATCTCAAGTTGTGTGCAGCTGAGCAGCCATCCATGTATGAGGAGGTGTGTGACATGGCGTAGTCTTGCTTTATTTATTTACATATTTTTCCTCTGTGCTTGTGGGATAGCCTGCATCCTCCACATGCGTATTTTGGGGGCGTTGGCCTGTCTAGAGGCTCAGATCTATGAAAGCAAATGAGAAGGCACTTGGGTGCTCTTCTCAGAATAATCACGCTCACAGATCTATATTTGGAACTAGTTCTTTTAATACCAGCAGTAAGATAAACCAGTGGCTCACACATACCTTAATCTGTAGCGTTGTCTGAATCCTGAATGATAACTGCAAGCCGCATTCCACATGGTTTCGTTTTGGCTAATGATGTGGTATGTCCTGTTGTTTGTAGTCGGAAATGTGTTTCTTGACCTGAATAATAGCACAGAAAGTTAGAAAGGAGCCAGAGTGGACAAAGTAGAACAGTGTATGCGACGACGCGGGGGCTAATTAAGAACCGAAAGACTACGACGCTGACTTTTTTTTTAAGAAAAGTTTGTCTGCTTGTGAGTTTATACACTCAACACTTTGCAATTTTGTGATGTGAACTCCACCCTCTCTTAACTCAAACCATTAGCAATACAAGATCCATTATAGAAGTGATGCAAGAGCAAAGGCCCTTCCTTAACTATTAGAGGTTAAATAATTATTTACTATTCAGACTTTGTAGTTAGCATATTATCGTATTCTCCTGCCTCTCCAGCCCTTTCATGTAGTTACCCTGTTGTTGAGATGGCTGGCTGGTAGGGTTTCTTTTTCCTTGCTTGCGTGAGAAAGGGTAACAGCTGAAGTGAAACCTTAAATAAAATGGAAACAAGAATGCGGTACATTAAATCTGAGCATTTGTAGAGTTGGATATGTTTATTAGAAAGTATTACGTATCTCTAGTGAAGTATTCTCTCATTTGTTCAGTAAGTGCCAAAGCTGAAGCTCCAGAGAGGCTTGTGTTATATTTAGCCTAATCGCAAGGCAACACCTTTGTGAAGTAGTTAATGAAGTCCGATAAAACCTTGAGTGCATCTCTTAGGAGCTGCCTGCGGCCTGGCTGAGGGCAGGTCGCTGATTCTGCTGCTGCCCTGCTTAGGGGACTTTTGTCAAGTTGAGGGATTGCTCCCTGCCTCGGTTTCCCCATCTGTAAATAGGCAGCCGTGATCCTGCCCTCCCCTTTTAAGTCCTAGGGGTCTGTTGCTGCGGGGTGTTGCATGTGAGCTAGTGATGTCCTGTTGCGATAGCGGCATCTTAACAGATGTTGATGCAGCATTTGCACAACGCTTCATGTGGTTTGACCTGCCCTTGTTTCTCCTCTTTGTCTTTTCCTCCTGCATTTTAAATTTAGAATCAGTCTCAAAGGGCTTTTTTCTTTTCCTGTTTTCCCTCGTTGCTATTTTTTTTTTGTCCTGTAGAATAACTTTTCTCTAATTTTTTTTTTGTGCCCCTCTGTGGTTTTTCTCCTTGCATCCTGCATGTTCTTTCTGCTGCTCATTTCTTTTGTTCACCCGTGCCTTCCTCTTGCTGTTCCCATCTGTCTTCAGAGCAGCGTTTTCTCTCCCCTCCATCCGCTGGGATTTCCTTTTCACCTGACTCATCCCCTCTCGGTACATCCCCGCTCAGTCACGCTCTCCTTGGGCTTGTGTTCCAGGAAACCCAGCCAGCAGGGACCGGGACTGCCTGCTCGTCCCTTCTTGGGGGAGACCCACTGAAGTCAGGGCTCCCGCCCCACGGCTGTGCCCCGCTGGGCCTGGACAAGGCAGGCTGCTTTGGGAAAAGACTGCGCGGGGGCATCGAGGAGCCCGTTATTCCCTGCTCCCCTTTCTCCACGCCTGGCTTTTGCAGCAGGGCTGGGAGGGTTTCCTGCTTCCTCCCACATGCTGGGGAAGCAGAAAACCTCCTGGCCCCACTGCAAAAGCCCCGGGACCGGGCGCTGTCGTCTCCAAAGCGGTTGCGCCGGAGCAGCCGGTTGCTGCAGGGAGGAGCGGCTGCGGGGGCGGCAGGCAGCAGAGTCAGAACAGATGCAGAGACGGGCAGGGAAATGAGATGGTTGACTCGAGGCAAGGTGAACGATTTCAGAACAGGAAGGCGGAGAGCGTTTTCACGTCTGCAGTCGGTTTCCACTTCAGCGTCCTTAGTGTAATTACCACTGCGCTAGCTAGTCCTGCAGGCAGGCAGAGAGGATCTGCGTGCTAAGCTGTATGCTTAAGATATAATCGTGCTCCTGTACTTTGAGCTTCTGTGGTAAACACTCTTGCTCAAGCACAATGAGGGAAAGGAAGAATGTATGGTGTAGTTCCCTTTTCTAGCTGGTTTTCCACCAACAGCACAAGGGAAAAACGACAAAACAAAAAAATCCTTCTTTCTTGTATAATTAGTAATTGTTATTCTGTTTTAACTTGTTTTGATGGAAGAATTACGTCAGTGTTTATACAGTCCTGGGGGTTTGATGTGCTGAGCTTTTTTTAATTGGTTAATTTTCTTTTCTTTTTCTTATTTTCCAATAGACGTTCAAGCCCTTGGTTGGAAAAAGTGTATACAATTCAATTACTGCAGTAGAATTCCTTGTGGACAAACAGCTGGATTTTATAACTGAAGATAGTGCCTTTCAGCCCTATCAGGTAAGAAATTTGGTTAGTGTATAAGTGCTGTCCATTTAGCTTAGTTAAAATCCATGTGTTTGTTATTTTTAAGTGCTTTTTACAGTTCTGTGTTACAGGAACATTTTCCTATTGATTATTGGCAGAGATTGTTGCTCATTTTGTGAAAGGTTATATCGGATACTGTATCTGATTCTAGTGAATCTGGTCATGTCAAGGAGTACTGTGCAACTAATATTATTGAACCACCTTTAAGTAAAATACCTGACCCCTTTCAAGGTTAATCAGTACCATTAATTGTAGGGCAGATAAAAGATAGTATCCCTCGTTTCTAAGGCTTTGCACTACTACAGTGATACCCGACTTGCTGTTTTTTTGAGAATGAATAGCAGAAAATGTTATTTTTTTTAAAAAGAACCACTTGCTCTTGTTTCTAAGCCTGCTAAAATTTCCAGTATCCTTGATTTTAATGCCTTCTTCATTAATTAGAAACATTACTATATTACTGTGTGTGTATTTAAAGAACGAGAGAAACAATGACATACTGCCCCCCCCTCCCCCCCCCAAGGTCTAAAAATCTCTTTTATGACAAATAGAAAAACATTTGATCTTCAACTTGTGCTGAGCTGATTGCAATTAGAATAGCCATAAATTCTTTCTTATGGCTCGGATGGTACATTGCAGTGATACAGAAATAGTACTTTGAGACTTGGAATAACAGATGGCCCTGAATAAATGCTATGTAATTTTGTCCTGACACCTCTTCTTCCCTCCTCCTTCACCAAGACTTTTTTTTTTCCCCCAATACCAAATATAGAGCTAGAAAAAGAGAAGCAACTGAGAGAATCCTGGGGAAAGGAGAGGCAGGTTCGGTTTGTGGAAGGGCTGGTGCTTTTGTGTATCTGTGGTGGGGAAGCCAAACGAGCTCAACGCTTGCCGTCAGGGTGAGGTTACATGTTAGGACTCGAGCTGCTAGAACAGCTTGGCTCTGCCGCAAAGGACAATTCCCACTATCAGACCCCAGGCTAGCGCCTTCAGCTTTCTAAACCAGCACAACCTTGATTTTTCAAAAACAGGGCGGGGGAAGCCTGTGCTGTTAGTGAGCTGAGCTGGATTAGCCCAGGGTGCAGCCAGTGCTGTGGCTTCCTCTAGGGAGGGGGTCAGGATGACGCAACGCCGAGTGGGATATCCTCCTTTGGCAGCAGCGACCTCTTAAATCAGCTGAGCCGTGAAGTGTAAATTCACCCTCAGAGTCCAGCCGCAATCTTCCAGATTCATTTTACAAAGCAAGTACTTGTGCTTGTGTCTGTCCTTTCCCTGAGATCTGTCGAGATCGTGTCCCTGATAACGTCCATTCCAGTAACAGTAATCAATCTCCTTTTGGCAGGGGACCATTTCTTACAAGATGAGCTGAGCAAAACAAATTAAATATATGGAAGGACTGCCTTTTGTAAAACAATTCTATTGCCAGGCCTGGCAGGCAGTAACATAGCGATGCTGTATGTGTTCTAGTTCCTTCACTTCAAGGAGTATTTGCTGATACAGTATTAGACACAAAAGCACTTTAATTTGGGAAGATTGAAGGTGCCATTTTTGAAAATGTGTCATATGAACAGCTGGCTTTTTTATAATACCTTGGTAGATAATACAGTAATTAACAGCATTAGCAACTTCAGTTTTAGAAGAGGCGTTGACCAAAAAATGATACAAAGCAGTAGCTTGTGAAAAATAGTTCTGAGATACAAGCTTGCTCTCCCTAACTCTTGGCCTCCTTTTTTGACACGTAGAGGGCAGCTCTCTGTGAGAGGTCAGGTTTGCTCTCGTGGAGCAAACTGCTGCCTATTAAAGCCTGAGATGGAGGCTACTGATCTGTATCAATCACAAGTAGTTTGGTGACTGGAGACACCTAAATTGTCTGTTTGTTTTAACATTACAAGAAGGATGCTGACAGAGATCCCTTTTAAGCACTAAGGCATCCAGAATTTGCATCTTCACTGGATGTTGCTCAGATCTTGAATGTAGATACATAAAATGACATTGAGCTTTCATCAAATAAAAGATTTCTCTATTTGAATGACTGTGAGAAGTTTTAGAAATTACTTTCCTAGGCATGTCTCTTTGCAGGGCTAGCGATGTCTCATTGCCAAGTTTTACAAGTTAATTGTATGGATTAGAACTTCAGTGAATGATAATGTCTTTAAGAAAACAGAAGCTATTTTTTAGAATATGCTAACTGAACTATGTACCAGCAGTATGTTAGACAGAAATATTATTAAATATTATAATTATTATTATGAGCCTATTTTCTCCTGAAAGATACCTGAAGTGGCAGGATTATCTCAATTTATTTGTTTTACTTGTTATTTTTTGTTAATGCTGGAAATCACATTCCTAGCTTTCAGTCACTTAATCAATGTAAGGTAGTTTTTACTTGTACCTTTTTTCTGGAAGGCCGCCTTTGCCATGAAAACAGGTCCTAGACAAATCGAGTAATCTTCCTGTGAAAATCTGCTTTTCTAATAAGAAAAAATGGCCTTTTTGCTCCCTTGTTTGGTTTGGAATACCATTAACCTGCTTTTGAGGAGGTTACAGAACTGAGGAACCATTCTTTGCAGAGATGAGTTAACTTTGAGTCTTCTTAAATGTGTTTAGTTTTTGGTTGAAGCTCTCATGGCTGTACATTTTCAATATGAAGTCCTTAGAGACCATGGTGATCTAAACACTTTTTTTATTGCATTTTGCTGTTAGTGCCTAAAATTCCAGTACCTTTCTGCCAAAACAAACAAAGTTTGAATCTGTGTGGGAAGAGTCCATTTCACTTCAGATACAATTCTTAACTACTGAGTAATTTTTCCCATCGTTGCATATACTCGTTATACTAGTAATGGGCAGCAGACGAGCATTTGGCATAAATTCTGCTCAGATTGGTTCTGATCAAAAAACACAGTGCTGTTTAACAGAACTGTTGGGCTAAAGGGCTTCATGAATAAGGTGGTGCTGTCCCTTCTAAAGGTGACAACTGCTCTAGGCAAAGAAAACAGCACACTTGGCATCCTTCTAGTCTTGGCAGGAAAAAGAAAGTTTGAGTAGGCAAAGAACTAAATTAGTGTCGTTACCAGAAGTGGTTCTTCCAGAACAAGAGTAAAGAGACTTTGGCAGGACTCGCTGGGGAATCATGAAGCATGGATTCCCATGCCATGTCTGCTCTTTGCATAAATAAACATATTTCAATTGTTAAGAGAGTCAACAACCTTCGTAAGAACTAGATTAATATCGTTATTAAAAGTAGGGTATGCAGCTGCACTATACTAGCCTTTCTCCTTTTTTTCCTATCTTCATAGGATTTTCTGTAGCAAGTATTACACTTGTCAGTGAATTTGTTCTGTACAGCTAAATGTGTTATGTGAGTTTTCTTTTCCCTTACGTGTGTACTGCTTTGAATCCTGCTCGTCTCCATAAAAATTCCTTGGCTTCTGTATGTGTGGTGCCTTAAACACCAACCTACAACTTGTTTCCGGTGGCTTTTACCTCTGTTGCTTTGTAGAGGATACAAACGGTATTAGTGTCTACGTGAAACTTGTGTGTGACTGCAAATGACTCATTCATTAATCTGGGATGGTCAGACCATTTAGTCATGTCGGGTTTTTTATGGTGGTGACAAGGGGATCTTGAGGAGAAAGCAGATAGGAACATTTGCCATGGTACTTTGATTAGCAATGAAATTAAAATCATGTTCCTTTGCAGGAAGCAATAGACATAAAATTTACAACATGCATTTTCTGTGTCAAGCTAGTATCTGTAGGAAACTTGGTCTCGAAATATGATGCACAAGTCAGGTCCTTAATATTTTTCTACTTTGCATTTGCAGTATATCATGTAAATTTTGTGATTAAGTAAAAATTGACAGATGTTGTAGGTTTTATAGTGGCTCTTGCTGTAGATTGAAGATGAACACACTTTCAAATATGTTTGTTACTAAAATAATTTAAGCAAAACTACAGTAAGCCTACACAATTACGAGTGTGACCTAAATCAAATAATTAGAACTGAAATGGTTTTCTGTAATAAGGTACTTGTACTATTCTGTGACAGCTATGTGTCTATTCATTATGATTCATGTAGTAAGTTCAGCAGCAGCAAAGCTGATGATGTCTTAATGTGTTTAAGCATTGTAGTTTACTTGAAGGACCATAGCTGGGGATGTGAAGCATTAAAGCTCAGCATATGGTATGTGTGACCTCATCAGTGTGGTGTTTTTGTCTGGGTGGTGTTTGGCAGTACCCGTCACGGGCACTACTGGGCCGAAGTGTGTGATTCTGCTGTTACTGGCCGAAGCAGCTGGAGTCAACTGCATTATACTTTGGACAAGCAAATGAAGAATAACAAAAAGAGGTTTATATCGTGTTTTTTCCATAATGAAATACACTCATGGAAAGACCCGGGAAGCCTCTGCTTTGCCCAAGCAATCAGTGTGTTGCAGCTGGGTGTCTGGGTCGGGCAGAGCAGGGTGCGTGATAGATCATATATTTCCAAATATACACACATTTTGTGTGTGTGAGAGAATATATTTCTAAAGGATCTGTGAGCAAACGGCACTGGAACAAATGTGCACAGCTGAGCCAGGGCAAAGAATTCAGAGTTCCCTCACAGTCATTAAACTTCCTGCAAAGAGGGTATTGCACCACTCAAGGAAGGAAGTGGAAAGATGTGCACACAGCCTTCAAAAAGTCCTCCTGCATATTGGGGTTTAAAAAAAAAGGGTGGGGAACCCTGCTAAGAAGGAATCAAGAGCAGGCTTCAGTTCTTCTCTACGGTGGAATCTCTCTTGGATCCACCCCACTTACATTCTCCTTCAGAACAACTTTTTCTTTCTGGGTGTGTTTTTTTTTTTTTTAAGACAAGCCTCATTGCCTTAGTGTTTCAAAACGGTAAGGTCTGTCTGTCTACCTCTGTGCTGAAGGTTGCAGATGTAAAGATAGGGCACTGAGAAATCCCCTGTGGGAGGTGTTAAATGTGCAGTGATAGGCGTGTGTACTTTGCTCCTCTTCTAAATGTGCAGTGCACATCTGAGGGCTGACAGGTCAAATGTCTTAACACGCCTTCAGGGTTGTTGAACTCGTAATAATAAACTTTCTCACTAATCATGAAATAGGTACCTCGGATTCAGGATCTAATAGTGCACTGGTCTTGATCTGTTACAGATTCAAGTTCTCTATGCCATGAAGTAAGGCTTGAGAAAAGGGCATTGTGCAACTCTGATACTTTCCTTTTCTGTTTATTATGGGCAGACGTTGGGTATTTCAGGCCTGGATGCTTTTGGGTTTCGTGACTTGTTTGCTCGTAAGAGCAAGCCAGTCGTGTAAACGTGGCTTGTGTAGTAATGATATGTACACATAAAAAATTCTTTAATCATCTTGAAACAGGGATAAAATAATATTTTTCTGTCTGTATTTTAAGCACCCCATAATCATGCAGTGCACTCATCTTTCAGACTTCTCTTACTTTAAACTTCAGGCTTAAAAATAGCTACTGCAGCTGAAAATTGTTTTTCCCATAAACTTGTACCTCCACTGACCAGGCGGGCAGGAGCTCTTGGGTTGGTCCCACCCTTTGAGGTTGACAGAAGCAGCTCGGGAACTCCTGGTGCTGGCCAGCTGGCGGCCGCGGCCGTCATGTGCTCGCCTCCCGCTTTCGCTTCCTCCGCGAGCGACAGAGGCACACACAACTCGCTGCACCTTTAACTCTTCTCAGCATTGTCTTTAAGAGCCGTCCCTATTCTTTCCCATGTCTCTGGACCACCCATAAAGCAGTCCAGCTGGCTTCTCTGGCAGCGTTGTAAAGAGCGATGGTCTAAACAGCTTGTTACCGACACATCTATGTTTAAACGTATGCTTCCAACGGGAGGGGAAGTGAAGGGCTGCATCCAGCTAGAAGTGGGTCAGATGACTCATATCAGTCCTCGCTCCTGGGTACGCATGTGGGACAGGAGAGTTTCATCGGAGCGCTCACAAGGAAAGAGGAACGAGGGAGGAGGGATTGGCACCCTCCACGTCTGGGGTCAGAGGGTGATGTACATCGTCTCTCCTAAGCCTGTATATGTGCTGCCCTTTGAACAAGAGCTGTACCCCCAAGGACTTAATCTGTCTTTATTCTCAAAATAGGTGGAATAAAATTGTCCCTTTCTGCTTTACCTTGATTTCTTAAGGAATAAGGGCTTCAGTCACTTTTTTTGTCTCTCTCGGGGAGGTTTGACACAGGAGTAGAGTTCTTCCAGATCTGACAAGCCTTAGGGAAATGAGCAGCATGGAGAGGAGGCCGTTGGTCAGGAGGTGGTGGTGTAGCTGCCACAACTAGTGCGGCTCCTCCAGGTAGTAGGAGGGAGTTCAGGTGGAACAGCTGAAAGCAATGGGAAAGTACATGAGGAGGAAGGGGAGAGAGATGTGAGGTCCCTGGGATAAACTGAGGATGCTGCATGGAGGTGGGTCTCAGATCCATAGGAAAACAGGTTTCCTTCCACTGTCATAAACTTGTTTTACTCTTCCTACAATTTTTTTCAAAAATCACGATTAAATGGTTTGACTTCATTGATGCTACTCCAGGAGATAGCATTGAAATAAATAATTTAAAGGTTAGGAATTCAAAACACAACAGAAGGAACAAAACTTTTTCCTCCTTTGAAGGTGAAGATCCCTTTCGCAGAAGTATCTTAGTACTTCTCAAAAGCAGTCTTGGGATTACTGAATTTACAAATCCATCCAGCGTTTCTGGGTAAGGAGCTTCCTGCATTTGATCACAAATGATTGCTTTTTTCACCAGTAAAAGCCTATGGAGAATACTGATCAGTAGTAAGAGAAGCGCACCTTATCCTTGGTTCTGTTCCCTTAAAATTTCCAATCTTCACAGTTGATTTATTAAAAATGAAAGTTTAAAGTATTTTTCATATGTGATGTTCTTGACCAATGCTATTTCCATAACCCAGACACAAAGTCAGCTCCTAGAGAAGTCCGTTCCACTTTCTAACCAGATGGTGCTTTGCCAGTATGTTCTTGCTTTCCCTAATAGTTGCTGTATGTTGGAATTGGGAATACTTAGTGCTTTGGGGAACTCTGAAGCGTGAATGAGGGTAAAATCCTGCAGTCATTGCATGAGAGTGCCTACCTAGGGAGGGAAAAGAGGCGGCCTTCCTGCGTTTCAGGTGGTGGGGGGGAACTGAGTTGAATTGAAACTTATTGTTACCGGAATTAAGCTTTAGCTTGATAAACACAATAGCTCATTTGATGAAGTGCTCATGGTTTTGTTTGCTTTCGTTCCTTCCTCTGATACAACATTGTTTTGTTCAGGGCTGCTACTCTATAACTTCTTCCAAAATGTATTTTTGAAATTGCACCCAGTTGTAGTCTGGGGTTAGTGCTGCTTGAAAACTGCTCCACAGCCTTCAGCAGGCTGCAGTAAATACAGGTTGAGAGCTATAGCAGTTCCAGGTGTGTATATGGAATTCCTTTTCCAGGCCAGACATCCAGGAAGAAACTCAAGTAATTTTATACAAACCTGATTTTTTTTAAAAAAAATTAAAATCAAGCATGAATCTTATTATTTTCTTAGACATTGGAATAACTTTACTAATAAAACAAAAAGTGGAGTATTTGTTTTGACGTAGAGGGCTTGGTGTACAGCGCATTTCCTGATCCTCCTTCATTTCATTTTAACAGTATACTCCAGAATTAAATACAATTCTAAAGGTCTTTTTACTACCATTGTTTGTAAATACTCATCCCCCCCTTCAATCTAGAAAACATTTCCTGTCTTTTGAATGGAATTAAAGTTAACTATTCCTCTTCTTTTCCTTGCACCCCCCTCTTCCTGTGTATGTCTGCCAGCCAGCATTACTGGGAGTAGTATTTTTTTTAAATAAAAGTAGTATGCTTTTGCTGAGCAAGTGGGTTTGAAGCCCAGTAATCTCCGATTATTCTGATTTTATGTATTTTATGATGTTAGTAGTGAATTTTAAGCATACAGTTTAGGAATCGTATTTCAACCATAGAGGCTGGGTTTCTACCTAGTGTTTTCTTTTTTGCTATTTTGTTTTCACCGATCCACACCACTTTGGTATACAACAGATAAAATTGGGTTTAAAAGATTTCGGGATGCATACGGCTTAGTGGCTAAAGTATGGTGCTTGACCAGCTCCCCCCCCCAGTGGTGTAGTTCAGTCTTGAATTATATTTTTAATAGGAATTAAAATCTGTGCTCACAGATTTATCAATCGAAAAATATTATTAAATAGATGAGCATTGTACGAGTTCTAAACACTGAATGATGTTCCTAAGTTTACTGCAAGGAGCTTATTGCAGCAACAACTGAAACGTCCCTGTTTTCTGATTAGCAATTTAGTCTTTCCTCTTTGCAACTCATCTGTTCTATAAAAGGCACAGCCACTGCTTTCTCCAGAGTTGCAGAGAGCTGTAGTGTTAATCCAAATATGATATACATCCCAGCTGGTCAGACCTCTGTTATTTATAGGGAAGATTCCTCAGATGGCTCCAACAGGTCAGAATAGAGCTCTTAGCAGGAAAAAAAAAGCACACAACGATGGCTGCGTTGTTCTGATACTGTCTTGGGGCAGAGGCAGCATTTCCATGTTTGCCCAGTGATGGGCTTGCTGTTGTATGCCCAGCCAGACAGTTGGATAGTCTCTGTGCCATATCTCTGAGACCAGAGAAATTTGTTCTTCTGGATGAAATTATGCAAGAAAATGTGCTAATTGTTTGCCCAAACCAGATGCGCTGCTTCTGTGCAATGCTGCCTTCAATCCTATTAGAAAGTAACTTTGAAAAGTTCTGTGCAAATACAGTGGTGCTCATTTAAAACATGAGAGAAATGTGTTTTATTCTGAACTACTTTTGTATTCTTGGCATGTTGGCCAACACTGTTATGTAGCACTATTCTAAGAAACACATTTTCAAACAAACTCTGGAAAACCACTTGAAAATAAAACACTAATATAATAATAATTAAGTGGACCAAACCCCACTGAAGCTGGCTTTCAAGAACATTTTGACGATATCTGATGTATTCTTTCCTCTTGACAAAAAACATGGTTAAGATACTTTTATTGTTGGGGAAGATTTGTATCTGCCCATAATCCTCGTGAGTTACAGGGGCAGGAAAAAGAGCTGGGAAGTTGTATGTTCCCAGAGCTCCTATTTGGTAAATAGGATTGAGGATATTTGCGGAAGAGACTGGGTAGCTCTGTGACTGCTGGTAATCCCAGTTGGTGGTAGTTCAGATTACAGAGCAGTCAGTCATTCACAAGAGTGAGATATTCTGATGCACATTTCTAGGAGGTGGCGTTGATTCTAGGAGTTGTCGTCAGTCTGCCACGTATTAGTGTTTTATAGTTTTCTTCCGCAGATTTGAATTGAGAGACCTTTGCTCTTTAATACAGTGAGCTCTTAGTTATCAGTAGTCTCGTCAAATAATACTGTGTTGCTGAGTAATGCAACTGATAAAAGATTCGATGGAGGTAACTACCGTGAGATAAGAGGTGAACTATCCGGTCTGTCATTATCTGGGGTGGCTGTGTACAGCTTTCCAACTCTGCCAGTTCAAGCTGCAGCAAGTAACTTCTGCTGTCCCTGATGCCAGGAAGATGTGTCTTCTGTAAAATGGTCAGTCTCTGAGCAAGAACTAATCTCTTGGCTTAATTTCTGGGGGCATTAGACTGCCTTCCTGGCACCCACCAGTTCAGACAACTGGCGATCGACAGAATGTACTTTGTTTTTAAGACACCTCCGTCCATACAGGTTGTCCTTCAGCCGGTAGGATTTGGGGAGTTGTTAGATACCTTCTGAATGCTGTTCACAATTCATAGGATGTCTGGGTCTCAGTTTAAACTTTAATATTAATGTACAAAAGATTTTCCTCCGATCTACTCACTTAGCTGTTCTCTTTGTTAGCATCAACTTCACTCTGCTAATTGCTTGCTTCAGGGAAATGTCTGTACTTTGAGGTTTTTTTTCCCACAGTGGCATTGAGTTGCTTGGTAAGCGACTCGAAGGCTTGTTCCAGTATCGCTACATGACTTGGGAATTATTGGCTGAGTGGGGTAGGACCAGTACTCCCTCCCTGTTTCTCTTAGGAGTAGATAAAACAAAAATGCAACGTTAGGACAAAGTTGCGTATTGCTGAGATGGTGGTGATAAATGTATGGAGCCTGCAGCAAGGAAGGGGAAAGAAATGTGATTCAGTGGAAGAAAAGCAAATGTGTGGCTGTGTCATCAAAATGAGGGAGAAGGTGGACATGGAGCAGTGCTGTTCACTTGACCTTTCATTCCTTTGTACGTGGAGAAGAATGTAAGTAGTACAAATGGTCACCGCAGCACTCTGAGTGGAAGCCGACAGCCCGCCGGGTTTGGGGGTAGGAGCCACTTGTTTGGGGAGGTCTTTAGCTCAGATGCTGAAAGATACGTCTGTCACTCCAGGCGATTTTGCTTTTTCTGACCCAGATTGTCCCAGCTGCTCAAAGAGAGGGTGACATAATCCATGAGCATAAGGGTCATCTTTCTTTTTTTTTTAATCTCTGTTATTGAATGCAAAACTATTGCAGA
Organism: Gorsachius magnificus; assembly: GCA_034008185.1. NCBI lineage: Eukaryota > Metazoa > Chordata > Aves > Pelecaniformes > Ardeidae > Gorsachius > Gorsachius magnificus. The sequence continues at coordinate 34,292,031 of CM067089.1, read as the reverse complement.
AGTCACTAGAGCAGTTTTTAGGTGGTTTTGTGACAATGTCTGCCCGGCCCAGGTTTAGTTTTTCTTATCCATTGGTGGCTGCTGGCTTCCCTGCAGCATGCTTATTCCGTATGCTGCTCTCATTTCCCTTCTGCCTTTCCGTACTAGATTCTCATCTACAGAGATACAGGAATAACAAGCCAGCTTGTAAAAAGCAAGTTTTCCAGCATGACCATTTCACCTGTGACATTGGTATTCTTACAGGAAGGCAAATACATCTTGTTTATTTTTGTTTGTGGGTTAAAATCAGGGAAAATACTTGACTACGAGTCAGATTTTTTCCCCTATGTATTTATGTTCCTAACTAACGTAATTTCCATATGATAGTCTTCTATATTTTTAATAGACGTTTTCTGGTATTCTTAGGGGTGTGAGTTACTCTTCCGGAACTGAACTAATCAGCGCAATGATGCTTCTTTAAGCCTGAAATCATCACTAGGAGAAGCTTATGCAGCCCTGCTCCCCTAATTCTCAAACCTGATAATTAAAATTTTAGAATCGGTGTCAACTCTTTATTGAACAGGTGAAATGAGGAAGGAAGTAGGAGTATGTGGGGAGAAGTATTAGACATAGGGAAGAGTGGGGAGCAAAAGAAAAATTGTTGATAACGTCTCTCAGAAGCTTAGTGACAGTTGGAAAATTACTATATTTTTAGTCCTCATCTTTTTTTTTTCCCTGTAGTTTTAACTTTCTACTTATAGAAACATAGTTGTTGCTGTTAGACACTGAAAATAACCCCTAACCTTAAATGTTTGTAGTCCAAAATAACTAGAAACATTTGTCCTTTTCTGAAGAAAGCATTCCAAGCCCCTTGTTGGGAAGGGATGAGCTATCCCTGTTCTCTCGCCTGGCCTCTGCGTGTGGGGAGAGCGTCACTGCCCATCCCTGCCATTTCCCGTGCGGCGTGCCTCTGCGCACGTGTGAGCAGGCCTGACCTCAGCTCGACTTTGTTTCTGGTTTAGGGGTCAGGGTTGTGCCTTCAAGCTTGACTTAACTGGTTCAGATGTAGCCCGGCAGCTGCCGGGTTTGAATGAGGTAAATTGTGACCATGCGCTCAGAACAGCAGAAAATAGGTCAAGTGTGGGTTGGGTTTACATAGAAAGCGCTACCGTCGCCTGGTAAGCCTAAGCCTCTTCTCTCCTCTCAGACAAAGCCGTTTAAGGTAAACTGGGAAGTTACCATCTCCCCGGAAAACTTTTTAGCCTTCTGTAGCCTCGGTGTTTCTGCCTAGCGTTGCCCTTTGTGAGACGTTGGGAGCGGGAGGGAGGTTGCCCTAGTTGCAGGGTGGCGCGGTGGGGTCGGGTCGATGTGTCGTGTTGCCCCCCCCCCCCCCCGGCGTGGTCCCCTTTGGAACGGCGTTTCTGGGCCAGCTTGTGCGGAGCAGCGCGGCCCCGCAGCCTCGGGCGCCTCTCTGACCTCCTGCCCACCAGCTGCAGTGGCGCGGCAGCTGGGGTGGCCTTTCACTTGTCAGGAAGGAATAAGGAATATACTGTTTGCCAGTGATTTATGCACGCGTATGTGTCTAGAAAGACGGGTGATGCAAGAGATGATCTGTATATTTTAGGCTCAGCTGAATTTGATGATTTCCCTGCAGGGTTTTGGTGTGGTCCCTGTGGCCTCGGCAGTGCTTGCCTGGTGATGCCCTCGGGGGTGTCGGTTGTTGCCAGTTTCTCTGTGTTTTACTTAGGTTCTCATCTTTTGCCACCAGAAAAGTGTCTTGTAACATGGCAGAGGGATACTACCCATTAATAGGCGATGATGATGTTAAGATCTTTGGTATTCTGCCTATCTGGATTTTATGTCACTGTTGTTTTCGTGTTGGGTTTGTTTTTTTTTTTCCCTGCTTAGTCTGATGTCAGGCAGGACAACATTAAGATTGAAGGTTTGTTAAAAAGTTATAATCAGTGAAAGAGATTACAGATCAGTGATATATTCAGATATGTCAGGTGACACAATCAGTGAAAGATAAGAGAGGAAGAAAAAAGGAAGGCTAGTTATCAAGGAATGAAAATAAGATAATTTTTTTTTAATGGGAGAAAATAATTCTCTAAAGAGAAAATCTTCTAAAAGATGACCTCAGAGGACTAGTATAAATTCTCATCAGTCTAGATTTTAAAAACAATACTTTTTGGTGCCACTGCTCTCTGAAGACTCTTGGGGCAATCGGTAGGCAGCTGTTTACTTACCTGGTTTTCCTTGTTTTTCCGACTGCAATTTCCAAATTGAGTTTCTATGCAGCTGAAGTTCCATGCAGTTGTAAAAATGATTTGGTGCAAAAAGGAAAGAAAGGGGGGTGGGGGGTGGGTTCATTTTATAGAAACTGATTTTGAGATACTCACTCATGAAACAAGAAGAAAACTGAAGGTTCAAGCTTTTGACACTTTGATATCTGAATTTTTCATTTGCATTGTTTGAATTTAAATGTGGTCCCTGTACCATTAAAGAACAAACAAAATGCTTATTTCCGTGTGCAGCACATACTGTGTAAACATTGTAAACAGGACTCTCAAGTTGGTTATGTGCTAGTTTTCATTTAATTCGTGTCCTAAATTATCAGAAAACCTCTAAGCAGCCAGAGGAAGCTATAGTTAATTAAGCCACAGATGGTGAGGACTAATGTGGTGTTGACCTTTGCGAGGACTGCAAAATCTACTTAGTCTTTCTGTGTAAAACACTAGCTGAAATGAGTTCCCACTGATATTAAAAAGATGTCCTTGATGCATTGAAGCCAAATGCAGAGACACCGTGGCCAAGGAAGGGGCTTTCCCAAATAAATGTTTGCAGGTTCTAATGCAGGGCGTATGTTGAGGCTTGGTCTTCAGGGCTCTGATTTAAGCCTTTCTAGTGCCAAAAGCCATCGTTTTTCCAGGACTGGTTTTCCTGGAATGCATGTTGTCAGTTCTCCTCTTCTTCGTTGCAGATGGAAAGCTGACAGCTGACTGGAGTTTCTATACCCTCTTATAAGCAGCATGCAGGCTGTGTGAATGGGGGTAGGGGCTTGAATCTGCTTTTTAGTTGTTGGTTTGTGCTCTGGGGTTTCATCTTGATTTAATGAACTTGTTTCTGCCCCTCATGTTTGTGAAGAATGACTTGGAGAAGTATTTTAAAATGCTGAGGAAACATCTTGTTTCAGTAGTGCAAGTCCTGTTGGGAAGGTAGGTGTGGAAACGTGCAGGCGTTCCCACCAGTTATGTGCCTGGCTGCCCAAAACAGAAAAGGAGTTTGTGGTCATTTGAGCCCTGCAAGGAAGGCACTTTGTGTGGTCTTCGGGCAGCGTGCACGTCCGGCTCGTCCAGGGTTGCCTCGCAGAATCTTGGGCAGTATTTTGTTTGTGGATGGGGCTTAAGGAGAAGAATTCTGTACGTATTTGGATTTGGTTTTCTGTGGGTACTGTCTTTGAAATTCCTATTTGATTCATGACTTAAAGGAATTTAGAAGCATTGTAAGTGATCTGCACTTGTCACCTGTGGCTTTGAATGATAAATTATGTTTGTCCAAGTAAGCTCTCTGAAAATGCTTCTCTGAACAAAGATTTCTACTTGCTGGTTAGAGCACTGTGGTATCTTAACCTGACGGTATGGTCTTACAGTTTCCATCCTTTTCCATCTTTTTGCACCAGAAGAGCAGATATACTCAGACAAACACTGGATCGCTTTGTTACTTGGGAAAATTTCATTCTTCTCAGGACTTCCTAGGAGTAGAGCACGTCCCAGCAGGTGAGAATTCTCGCCTAGAGGGACGTACAGCCAACTCAAGTATTCTTTGGATAATTACACAGAAAGTCCACTGCACCAGAAGTGAATTACTCTTTTGGTCTGGAAAGAAGGCAGAATAGCAGCAAAGATCTAAAAAACCTGACATAGATTGGCAAGCTTCTGGTAGTCACGTTGCTTCATGTGACTGTCTTCCAGAAGGGCAGGAAGGATTATTTGACCATATCTTTGCAGCCCATACACCCTTTTTCTTCTTCCCAGTACTGCATATAATAATTTGCAGAGCAAGAGGCACTGCTGTATGAAGTGCTTAAAGAGCTTCCTACGGTAGATTTTAAAGAAGAAAATTTGAGTCCCATTAATTCGATTTGCATTCTGATTTGCATTTCATACGGATTTCAAACCAGCATTAACATCCTCCTGGAGGAGGTATTCCAGGGCTTGTGGAAAAACTAGTCTAGGAGAGGGTACCATACGTACTTCTGTGAGTGAAACTACTTTGAAATGAGGAAAAGTCTGGAGAATGCCTACAGGGCGTTTAATTCTTCTGTGGGTTAGTCTGTCCATCTTGCTGCTTTGACCGGGGAGGAGGGGAAAACTGAAGATAATAATGGCCAAGGTTCAAATCTGTAGACACAGTTGTTGTTTCTTGAGTGATATAAATACAGGGTAAGGGAAAAGACTGGGCACTGCAGAGTTATCTGCTTGTCTTCAGTGCTAAGACAGGGAAGAGACCACAAGTCGTCAGCCTTGCCTGTTGCCCTGTCTCCCTGTTTTTACAAAAGCTTGTGGTGTGTGCTAAAACAATGTGCTTAAGGCCATCACCTTATAGTCTAATACATTATGCAGTTAATTTCCTGGTTTTTAGTTGTTCAGATTTAAGATTAGTGGTGGAGTAACGTCAGTCACGGCACACACTTTTTTTTTTCATGGATATGTGTAGTATGTACACAAAAGAACACAATTTTTGAGATTTCAGGAACCTTTTTTTTAGTATCTTGATGCTGAGCTTCAGTTGTCAGTTACAATTTTGCTTTGCTGTACTGATTTCTATTGACCAATGTATAGCACATTCGTGTCTAGAAGCAAAACCTTTTTTTTTTCCCCCAGTGATTGACAGTGTGTTAAATGTGTGTATGTGGGGGGGTGTATTTAGAATCCCTGCGTTCTCTTTGATAGCCTCTACATAATCTTGGTCAGACCTGCGTGCAGTTTGTGTAATGGATCTTTGACCTCAGTTGTGCCTTTTGTAGCTCACCTTTGAGATGAGCTCATCTTTCTCCAAGAGTGAGGAAAGAAGTACAAAATGGACTTCACAGTCTCCTTTTCTAAGTGTTCACACCAGGCACTCTCAATCAAAGGTACTGATATGTCGTGGATCTGAATAGGAGATAGGGAAAAAAAAGTTTCAAATGTACTATCTGTAGGATCACCAGTATCTTCAGTGTCAAGTTCAAAGAAGGCAAAGATGCTTAGGAAGGATGTGAAATCTAAAAAAAGAAAAGCAGCAGTATTATTGTCTTCAGAAGCAAATCAAAAGTGGCTCAAGATGACATAGAGACTTAAAAACTTTGCATAAAGAACTCATCAAAGTAGAATAACGTTAAGGGTAACAGGTCTGACCTCATGGTACCTGATGAATGTGTGTAGTCTTGAAATGAAAGTAAAAATTTTCATGGTTGAGACTGAAGGAGTTAGTCAAAACGTACAAGATCTGCATTTTTAAGTCAGCCAGATTTCTGGTACTGCAGTGCCTCAGTCTGTTGCTTAGGTCTAATGCTTGTGGGTCTGAGAGGGGAAATTTTTGGTACAGGAACCTCTTGCAGCTGCTGTGAAAGAGAGCACGTGGGAAGGAGGACAGGTGAATGATCATCGCACAGCTCCGGTTCCAGGGCCTGTTGGGTTCCCTTGGCAAATCATTCCCTCTCCCCAGTGGTGGTGTTGCTTCTGTATGCAAAAACGGCTTTGCACAGGCAAGTAGAACAGCTAATACCCTTTTTAGATTGCCTTGGGAGAGGAAGTGTTTTGTTAGCCTGCCACCCTTGAATAAATTTTAGTGTTGACCTTGTGCCTCTGATGATCAGTGTACTTGACTGGTTGTTGGTTTTAATCTGGTGGTAGAGGTCCTGTGGATCTTCCCCTTCACTTTGTTCTGCTTTACGTGTGTTAAAATGGTCATCTTGACCATTCCTTTTGAATCTGAGGCCATATCCTTTTCAGAAGCATAAGGAGAGAGAGTAATTTTCTCTAATAACTGAAGCATTGATACATTCTCCGTAATGGAGCACAGTAAATCTTCAAGTGTCAGGAAGTGAACTTTGAATTCGAAATAGGCGTCCTGTGATCAGTGGGTTAGCAGGAATAATCTCATCCAGATGAATAGAGAGAAATTGCTCATGTCACTTGAGGGCCTGGCAGCAGCACATGATTCCCTGAGTGTTGCTTGTATCTTCATATTCTATGGCTGGAGCTCTTCATAATAAATTGTGAAACATCAAGGAACTTCTTGGAGATCAAGGAAAGAAATTACTTGATCTCAGCTGCAGTACTGATAAAACATTTTACATTTTGTATGTGGAGAACCGCTCTGATTATTTTAGCTGTCTGAAGATCTCTTGGCACAAATGAATGTTCCTGCGGCTCATGGATTTCCAAGACAGTCTTCTGTACGAGGAGTCGCCAGGCTGCAGTGCAGCTTTATCTCTCTGCCACAGTCTCAAGGGCAGAAATAGCAAGTTTGCTCTGAAATAGAGAAAAAATAGGTATTCTAAAAGTCTAGAGATGAATGATGATTTAAGTGATGCTTTCAAGGATATGAACCGGATTTTGTGCCTAATTTTTCCTTGTTAGGACAGTGCCACCAGGTATGTCTTAATTTCCCAGATGATGTCCTACTCAAATAGTGGAAAAGAATCTTTTCCAGGGGAGTTGAATACAATAAAAACTAAAGTATGTCTTATTTGAAATTACCTAATTAACGAAGGCCTATGTATTGGAAAATCAGTAATGGTGTTTCTCTCGGAATGTTTGTTTCTCTTAATGCATAGGAGATAGCTGTATTTTATCTGTGTGGTTCTTATATCTATGTTTATGCTCAATATGTCCATATTAAATTTTACAGATACGGAAAACAGTTGTGGTTTTTTTAAACAATTCTTTCTGCATACCTGTAAACACTGAAGTCTTTAGAGGGCAATTTTTAGCTTGTAGTAAGACAGTATTTATGAAAGTGTGATCCTATTAATAGCTTACGAGTCTGGCCACATGTGGGATCTGACATACCATGTTCCCATGAAATAACTTTGAGCACTATGTTGCACTTTAAGTTTTTTCTAAAAATAACACAGGGATTTGTAGGCAATCAGTAAAATTAGCATCAAACTACTTAATACTGTACTCTAAAATACATCTAGGAAAATAAACAGAAATGTTACAAGTAAACATAACATATGGTTCTTTTTTTAATCTCTACTTTAGGACGACGTAGACAGTCTAAACCCAGTTCTCAGGGATAACCCGCAGTTACATGAGGAGGTAAAAGCCTGGGTAAAGGAACAAAAGGTTCAGGAGATTTTTATGCAAGGTAATTATGTGGGAAATTGTGTTATTTCTATTCTGTGTTAGCTAGTTTAAGGCCATTAGTTCTGTGGGGCTCATCCCATAGCATTTGTGATACAATGGAGAATATATTTCTAACTTGGAAGTTATTTTTTGGAAGTATTTATTAATTCCAGAAAACAAGACTACGTAAGAAGCTGTGCATGACTTCTTCAGACTGTTCTTAACTTGCTTGATGTCTTGGTGATTACAGCAAAAGCTGAATATCATTAGTCTGAATGTAGATACTTTGTAAAATTTTCTGTGAAAAATAAGTGGGAATGGCAACCACACGATTTTTAGCATGTTTAAAACTGTTCTGTGCTCTGTTAGTATTACTATTATGTGTGATAACTTCTCCAGTATCTGTCTGTGCTTGTAGTTCTTCACAGTTGTCGCAGATGAAGAATACTTTCAGATCCCCACCCCACACTCTCAACCCCGATTGAAAAGTGCCTTTCAAATCAGTTATGATTTTGTAACTTGATTCTAATGCTGGAAGGTTGCAGCAAATGCATACATCATTTTTACACGGTAGACACAAGTTATGTGAAAGCTAGTATGAATTAGAATAAATTATTTTGGCTCAATCTTGCTGGCAATGAAAATATTATATGTATTTGCAGTATATTAATTAACTTTCTGCAGAACTGACAGGCAGCTCTACAGAGGCATTCTTAGCAATGAGGGGCAGAAACTTACCTGGGTTAAAATTCCCAGGCAAGGAGCAAAGCAATTTGAGGACAGAAATACTTAAGCAGTCATTTTGTAAATTAAAACGGGGAGGGGAGCAGTAGATAATCTGATATTATAAGGATGAGTGCTGAGGTTTGCTTACTGTCTGGTTTCTTTGATAAAACTAAGATTAGAAGACGAAAGGAAAATGGTAAGTATAATATTGAAGTTAGAGTGAAAAACTTGTGTCTTTTCCTTCTGTGGAGTTGTTACTTTGACTAGACGTGGTTATTCTTATGGGCCACAGAGAAAGGATGCTGAAAAAAGCAAAGCGCGGAGTTGTGTAGATAGTAAGTTGGCATATCAGCATTAGTCATTTTAGATTTTATCTTAATATCCTCAGATACAACATGAGTTAATAGTCTGGTAATGAAATTTGCAGCCAAAACTGGATTGAGAGGTGATGTGAAATCGGTTTAGGGCTATATGAAAAGGAAACTAAACTTGGAACTTGTTTATTGTATTTCATTAGAGTAACAATAGGATGACAATTAGAAAAGCCTATCTGTACACTGGTAGAGAATCAATACTAGAGCAAAGCCCCAGCAATATTGAAGTAGTCATCTAAATGAAACTGCCAGCCCATCATCCACACAACTCATTTACATCCCATCATTCCAGGAACTGTATTTTTGTCTTCATAAAAATATATATAATTTCTCAAACAGATGTTAGGATGCTTAGAAGTGCACGAATTAGTAGTGTCTGAGATGATGAGGTCAATCTAATCCAAACGTCCTTGCAGACTGGCTCTCCTCTTCTAAGGAGAAGCTGCAGTTCAAATCCACTTGCTCACCTGACGTGATGCAGTGTGGCCCGAGGAGGGACGCACTTCCTTGGGCAGTGATGTGCCACCCACCGCGAGGGCCTTTGCCGTGCCACCACCTCGGCCCCGTGGGACAGTGGTCAGCTGGCAGAGACTGTTCTCGCCTTCTCCTGGGGCATAATCTGCTCCCGGTCACAGAGACGTCGCAGTTGGCACAAACCTTTCAGTGGCTTACGGACAGCCCTCTAGCAGTGCTGGCTGCTGTAATCTAGTCGTGTCATCCCTCCTTTCTCCTCCCCTCCTTCCTCTGGTTTTCTTCACCTTCTCCGTTATTATCATTTTCCTGTTCCCTGCAATTTAAGCAACACTTTCAGTTCTACCTTGTCTAGACGCATCTATTAAGGTTGTTACCATATTCTCTTACTTCATCCTCTACAGCATTTTTAGGATCCAGCCTTTTCCTTGTTGTCTCATGATGCTGAAGCCGTCATCTTGTATCTTACTATTTTCTTCTTTGACGACTAGCACTGCTAAAACGCAGTTTATCTGAAGAAGGAGGAGGGCCAGAGAAAAATGTTAAAATCGGATTCCAAATGTTTGAAAAGAACCACACCAGTTTGAGGAGGGGGAATTTTGGTCAAAACTGTTCCAATTATATGCAAGACTGAGGCTAAGGAAAAAAATTGGCCCTCATGACCTTTTCTTTGGGCGGCAGTCACAGCAGTGTGCTTTGCAGTAGAGATTGTAGGTTTGGCAGGAAAGTAGTTTATTCCTTGTTTTAAAAAAACAAACTCCTCCCAAACTTGGCCAAGTGGAAAGCTTTTGGGACAAATAAAACCAGTTCAAGGAACATAGTAAAGTGTCTTTGATTTTTAACAGTTAAAATCTTTTAATTCTTTTCTTCCTATTAGATTTATTAGCACTACCATCTCTGAGGCTGCGTGTATAATAATCCTCTTGAAACACTGAGTGTGCTTCAGCCCTGAAGATATTTCCTGATAGTACTGCACAGGCTGTTTCAACAATGTGTAGCTGAGCGTGATTCAGCCAGGGACTGGAGACAAAGCCAGGCTTTTCCTGTAATGGCTGCTTGTGGCTGGGCTGGGCTGGGCTGGAGCTGAGCTGTCCTGTGTCGTATGACCGCAGTTTAATCTTTCTCCTTCCCGACACCCCAGCAGCATGTAAGAACCCCCCCCCACACACACTGTTTTTAAAGGTAGATAAAGTCTCTTTTAAAAATAGATAGGATAACAGCTGGGATATGAAGGGCAGACATGGATTAGAACAAGGAGTAAGAGGAAAGAAATTGGCACTGGGTCAGTGCAGAAGAGTGTAACAGAATCTGGAAGCTGATGGAGAAAGGAGGATGGAGCCTGTAAGCTGAGAAGACTGGGAAAGGACTTGGAAGCCGGTGGCCTGGAATCATAAATGCTAAAATGAGACAAGAAGCTGGGGAGAGGAGAGAGGCTGGTTCTGGTTATGCAAGAGCCTGAAAATAATTGTGCAGTTAACAGTAGGATGCAAGAGGGGAGGAGCTGGGATAGGAGAGGAGGAATGGGAAATTTGCACGGAAAGACACAGGCAAAATTTTACTGAGACTGTCTGAACAAGGCAGAGCTTTGGGACAGCCATGAAAAGTTTGAGACGTGTTGGGTTGGGTCAGACTTGCCAGAAGTGTGGGAGCTGAGCTGGAGGCGTTTTGCAGGGGCATATGGAGTAAGGGTTGGAGAGAAGCCATCAGGAAATGTGTCCCCACGGGAACCCCATCTGATCCAAGACGAGGAATGTGAGACATAAGCTTGTAGATTCTTCCTCTTTTTCTGCCCATATGTATCAGTGATTGGCAGTGCCTGTACTAGTGCACTTCTGACCCTTGTCTGTGCAGCTGGAAATGTGCTCCGGGGATGAGCTGTCGCCGGTAGCTCAGGGGGCTCACTGGGTCTTGAGGTTTCAGTTGTGCAGTGAATGCTGTGGATGTGGGTGAAAAGGGTGCCATTACATGGTGGTTTTGTTTCCCAGCTGTTTTAAAACCTAGCTAATCACATGCAAAAGGTATTTCAAAAGGCCTTGGTAAGGTTCTAGAGTTAAACCCTAAGACCACTTGGAAATATCTACATTATTATTGCTTTTGCATTTCTCTTGATCTATCAAGTGTTAAACACAATCCTTATAATCACACACTTTCTTGTGCAGAGAGTATAATGGACCCAGTCATGTGAATATGGATATTTTACTTGAGAAGGCTCTCTCACCTCCGAGGTCCCTGGTCCCTTTGCTGCAGATGTTTGAGCTTGCTTAATGTACTGGGGAGGGACTGGAAAAAAATGATCTTCAGGAAAGATGGGGGAATGCTGGCCTTGCCTGCATTCTTAAATCATTTAACTTGGGCTTTTTGTAGATTGTTACTGACTGATTTTTCTTCCATTCCTATATGCCTGACCTGGGGTTTGCTTGTGGAAGTAGTGAAACCCACACAGTTGGAACTGAACTCGGTGGCAGCGTTGCTTGGTCGTACAAAATGCTATGTAAATGAGAAATGCAAGGAAACTTAGGGTCCCGATGATCAAATGGGACACTGAACGTGAATAAAATTGTTGAATCTCAATTTCTGGGTCTTGAAACCAATTGTAAAATAAGTACTGTATCATACGGTCTCCCCACCACCATGGGCTTTTGGAGGTGAATTAAACTGATCTTTTTGCAAAGGGACAGTGTGTGGGGTTTCTTTGCAGCTGACGTATCAAAGCAGGAGCTGAAGTCATAGCGTGTGTGTTTTTGAGTTTTCCTTGTGGCCATAGCAGGGACGGGATCACTCAGCTGCCTTTCCGACTGCTGTAATGGAGAGAAGCTCTGTGGTCACTTATGGGAAAGACTTGGCAGATGCAGAGCCTAACCACTGAGATGTAAATCTTTTCGCCAGCAAAGCATCTGGGCATGTGACTAGCCTGCTAAATAGCTTCTGTATAACCTGCTGCTGCCACTTTCTAGCCTTTCAGATTGCTTTTCTGTGGTTGCTGTTTGAAGGCAGAATTTTCCCATCGTTTGTCATCATGGTTGCAGAAAGATTTAGATAAGAAAATTGTATGTTGAAAATGTTAACATAATTGACCTTAAAGCATACTTAAATGTACCATTTGCATTTCAAAATGTCTTCCTGAATAAAAGTAAAATCTACAGGCAGTGCTGTGCCAGAATTGCCCGTAGTTTGCTGTCCGTGCCATGCGCTGCATGTTTGCTGTGAAGCTTAAAAAAACAGGAAAACCCATTTATACTTTTTTTTTTCCCCTCCCTGAATTTCTCAATGGCTTTTTTATTTCTTCCCCTTCTAAAGGTCCGTACTCCTTAAATGGTTATAGGGTGAGAGTGTACAGACAGGATTCTGCCACCCAGTGGTTCACTGGTATCATTACTCATCATGATCTCTTCACCCGCACTATGGTTGTTATGAATGACCAGGTGAGTTTGATATGCGATACTCGGAAAACAAGCTTCAAGTAAACTACACGTCAGGAGTTTTTAAATATTTTTGTGGTACCCTGAAAGACCCTGAGTTGTTCAGTTCCAGCAGGGCGAGTCACTGTGCTGAAACCACTGCATGACTTTGCATTGGAGTAGTGTTAACTAGCAGTTAAAACCATCCTGAAGCTAAACATTTGTGCAATGATATGATTAATACCAGTCCTCCAGTTTTGCTTTTCTTCTGCTGTCACTGTTTGACTAGTGAAGTCTTTGAAGTGAAGCGATCTAGTTTTTAAGAACTGGTCTCCCCTGTCAGTTCTGTTGAGAATTTCTTTTCTCAATGCTGAAATCTTTTAGTATTGCAGTAGCGATTACTTCCAAGCAATTGAAATATCCACTTTCTGCAATTTATTGAATTAAGCATTTACTGCAGCCCTCATTTACATTTACTGTGGTGGGTTTCAGATGTATTTCTGAAGTTGATATTACAAAAAGAATTACTGCTGGTATTTTTAGTGGCAGTAATGAATTCTGTTTCAGGAGACCAGAGTAATGACTCAACGTTAATATAGTGAATGACCCGTCTGCCTTGAAATGACTGACAAAATCATGTGTGACAATAAAGATTTAAGTCTAGCCTAATACTCAGATACGTTATTTCCCTTAATTTGCTCTAATCAATTTTCTCCAAATATTATTTTTTTCACTTTGTGACACATGGATTAAAGATCTGGTTAGCATTTCCTTCTTACTGAAATACCACACCTCACTAGTAACACTCTGCTGCTCTTTAAGAGTTCTTCTGTCCAGTTTTGGTTTCTTTCTTTCAGCAGTTATGCTTCTGTTGGGAGCAATACTGTAACGTGCTTCTGCAACATATCTTACAGAATATTAAGTACATTTTTAAAATACTTGTATATTGGAATTGCTACTTAGGAGTTACTCTGTGGAGACCTCAGTGCCTCTTAATTTCAAATTTTCAGGTCAGTGAAGGGGAAGGAAGTGGTGGCAGGGTACTTTTTAAAAAAAGATGTTATTTTTACAGTGGTATGTAAAGACGTGTTTACTTTGGTTTTTACTCTAATCCCAGCCTTTGTTGAGTGTCATATGTCGGTTCTGCTTGTCAGGATTAAGTAGGCTTTTCTCTGATTAGTCTCAAGCACACAAAATAGACTGGTGAACACCGATTCGGAAAATACAGATTGGGCAGTGCCTGAACATCTGCTGATTATTACTTTTTCTTTTTTTAATAAACCAGGTGTTAGAACCTCAGAATGTTGATCCTTCTATGGTTCAGATGACCTTTCTAGATGATGTTGTTCACTCTTTGTTGAAAGGTGAAAATATTGGCATCACTTCACGCCGACGGTCTCGTTCCAACCAGAACAGCAACACAGTCCACGTAGATACATTTATCTTTTTACCTAAGTATTTTCGTATATTACGAGTATTAAAAATATATGTTAAAGTCGCTAATTAAAATTGCATTTAAGTCCATTAATCACAAAATTATTTTCAGGGTCATTATACACGTGCGCAAGCAAATAGTCCCAGACCAGCAATGAATTCCCAAACTGCAGCACCAAAACAGAATTCTCACCAGCACCAGCAACAGAGGAATACTCGGCCAAATAAGAGGAAAGGCTCTGACAGCAGCATGCCTGATGAAGAGAAGATGAAAGAAGAAAGATACGAGTATATAGGTCGAGGAGGTAAAAGCAGTTATTGAAAAGGGAGGGGAGAGCTTCTTAAAACCATATTAGACTGAAAATGTGATAGACATGTTTTTATCTCTTACAGAAAACCCCAAAACCAAAAATAAACACTTCCTTAGTAAAAGAAGAAAACCTGAAGAGGATGAAAAAAAATTGAATATGAAGAGACTGCGGACGGACAATATCTCAGATTACTCTGAGAGCAGTGACTCAGAAATTTCAAATAAAAGATTAACAGATTCGTCCTCAGAGCAAAATTCAGAAAATGAGTTAAAAAGCAAGAACACTTCAAAGATAAATGGCGAAGAAGGAAAATCCCAATCTATTGAGGGAGTAGAACAGACACTAACAGATAGACGGTCTCCATGGGATGAAATGCAGGAGGATAAAAAACATGAAGAGACAGAAAGACTGAAGTCATCCTTCTTAGATCAGCAGGAAAAATCTTCACTCCATGCAGCAGAGCAGCCAACACCTTATGAGCAGAATACCAAGGATCCACATGTTCAAGAGTGCAATGCAGAAAAACATCATACTGCGGAATTAAAAAATGAGCAATTTATACCCAGACCTCCTACTCCGAAATGTGTTGTTGACATTACTAATGAAAACAACTCCGAAAAGGAGAGCCAAGATAATGCTGCAAGTACCTTTGGTTTGCAAACGGTTCAGAAAATAGAATCTCACAGCAGCGATTTAAAACAGCAGTTTGCAAATGCAAATTTCCTTGAAGCAAGAAAACAGGAAGCTGATCAAAGTTGGGTTAGCGGTGGTGTTAACAAAACGGATTTGATACAACCTGGGGTTGTAAAAACGTTACCAGTAAATGAACACTTAAATCCTGAAAAAGAAAAAGTGCAGTATGGCTCGTTTATGTCTTCGTTAAATGTAGCTTCTCTAGCAGAAGAGAGTAAACTGCATAAACAAAGTCCAGTCCCCGATTCTGTGAAGTCAAAACCTAGTGCTTCAGTTGATCATCCTAAAACAAAGTCACCTGATGTTAAGCCTAAATTCACCCAATCTTCTGATACTGTGAAGTCTAAGGTTAGTTCCCAAAACAGCCACGCTACTGGATTAACAAGGTCAGCCAATAAAACTGATCATGATTTGCCTAGGTCTAGTTTTCATCCGGTTCCAGCTAGAGTTAGCGCTCTAGAAGCTACTAAAAGTCCTCTTATCATTGACAAGAATGAACATTTCACGGTGTACAGGGACCCCACTCTGATTGGACAAGAAACAGGAACTAATCACATTTCACCTTATTTGCATCAGCATAATTATCCTCTGCATTCCTCATCCCACCGAACCTGTTTAAATCCAAACGCTCATCATCCTGCATTAACTGGTTCATCCCATCTGCTAGCTGGGTCTTCAGCTCAGGCTCCCTTGTCCGCTATTAACACTCACCCCCTTAGTACCGCATCTCACCATTCTGTTCATCACCCTCATCTACTTCCTGCAGTGTTACCCGGAGTGCCTGCTGCCTCCTTGCTGGGTGGCCATCCGCGACTAGAGACTGCTCATGCTAGCAGCTTAAGCCATTTGGCATTAGCACACCAGCAGCAGCAACAGATGTTACAACACCAGTCTCCACATCTTCTTGGACAAGCTCATCCTTCTGCTTCCTATAATCAGCTAGGGCTTTATCCAATTATTTGGCAGTATCCAAACGGAACACATGCTTACTCAGGACTCGGTCTGCCCTCCTCCAAATGGGTCCACCCAGAAACTCCTGTTAACGCAGAGGCTTCCTTGAGAAGGGTAAGTTGTACTCATTTCTTAATGAAGTATTTAGCCGGGGATGGTGTCTCCCAGAAGTGGTTTTCTAGGTACAGACTGGGTAGTTTGTATCACAGAGTATGCATCAACGGTGGGGGTTTTGAGTAGGCATGGAACTAACTAGGAGTGGAAATCCAGTAGTAACCACTGTCTTCCAGCAGACGTGAGTAGGGAGTTCTTCTAGATTTCCTAAGTATTTTAAAGTAAGACAAAATGTTTGGGTTTTGTTTATAACCAAGTGAAGTCAACCATCTGGTTTGGGACCTTGAGTCCACTGGCTGAATATTTGCTACGTCAAACTCTGAAAACCATTAGGTAAGTTAAATACTAGGAGAGGTAGGAGAGTTGTCTTCATAATGAAATTTCATGTATGCTTGCTAAATAATGGAGAAAGGCAGAGATGGAAGGAGTCCTAAATCCAGTGGGAAGTTCTGAAGAGGAGTGCTTCAGCATTTATAAATATTTCTTGCACTGTACACCCTTTTTTCTTGTCTTTACACCTATCTGTGTACCCTCTCTTGGCATATCTTCTTCTCCCCTTCTGTTCCTGTTGACACACATCCCTGCCTTCCCATCTGCTTTCTACTCCTCTGTATTCAAGTCAGGGTGATTCCTCTGTCTGGATGCTGCGTATAACCACTGAAGTCTCAGAAGAAATGGTTTGTGTTTTTCAGCCTAGCGCCCGGTGCGGCGGCGGTGTTTGGCAGGCAGACATGGCAGTTACAGGAAAAGTTTTCTCAGCTCCTGCAGGCTTGGGATGCGGCATGCTCTTTGCAGGCACCTTAGAGGAACAGCGTAAGATGAAGCATGTGTAGTGCAGACAGAAACTTCAGAGAGCTTTACTGCCAGCTTCAATCAAACCTCCACTGAGCATGTGCATACTGATTTTTAGAGGCTTACAACTTGGCCTAATTTGGGCAGATTTTCGGAGGGACCACAAAAGGCATGTCGCTGACAGTGGTCCTTCTGCCAAATTGTAAGCCTTTGCGTCAAAGCGTAGAGTTTCTGAATGGTTATAGAGATTTTTTTCTTTTTCATCATGGGGAAAGCTATTCTTCCTCAGCCTCATTCTTGAGAAAAGCCAAACCATTGTGGCTAAGTCTTTCCCAGTCAGTCAGTTTGAGTTGGCCTTGTAATATGAAGTCAGTTTGATCTAAAACGTGATAAAGTCAAACGCAGCAGAGAAGAAAAGCCTAAGAGAAAACTATAGGTGGATTTATCTTTTCATGTTGCTGCCTGCTCCACCCCA
Organism: Gorsachius magnificus; assembly: GCA_034008185.1. NCBI lineage: Eukaryota > Metazoa > Chordata > Aves > Pelecaniformes > Ardeidae > Gorsachius > Gorsachius magnificus. The sequence goes on along the minus strand of CM067089.1, from coordinate 34,274,979 downwards.
TGCTGAAGTCCATTTTGAAGAACTTATGATAGACTCTGTTTTCACTTTGGCTGCCTGAACTATGCAGCCCTGCATACCGAGGCACGTAGCTTTTTAATTATGTTGATATGTGGCAATTGTCTTGTGGTGACTTGTCTTCTGGCTCTCGCGCTGGAGGCCTTTTTTAAATACGCCTTAGAAACCCAGAATGGGTGTTTCCAAAGTTGGTTTGCATGGATGCCATGATTGCAGAAAGGGGTCTGTGTATCAGCTGTAACAGCAGCAGCAGCCACCCTGGGCTCGGGGCTGGGCAATGTCTGTGTGCTGAAGGAAGTGTGCCCCCAAGCCCACCTTTTCCTACCATCCGCGGGCGGCTCTGGCAGCTCCTGTCCTTGGGTTGGGCTGTAGATGGTTGCAGGTGGAGTCATGAAGCTGTTTGGGCAATGCTTGGTGCTCAGGCAGATGTTCCCCAGCTCCTCTAGGGAGAAGGTGACGGGCCTTTTTTGCATAATACTTTAATACAGCTTACAGGCTATTCGTGGGAACTCACCCCAGCGTGGGAACTCCCGGCCTAGGCAACGTGTGTGCTAAAACTGTTAGTGCAAACCCAAGCGGTTGCTTTAAATATTCAAAAATACAGAAATTAGAACTTCAAAGTTGTAGCACCTGCAGATCTGTTCTGTGCTGCGTGCATGTGTCATGAGAGCTCTTGGCTCCCCTTCTGCTGCAGCAGTTCTCAACTGGGAGTTGCCAAGACTGGGGGGAAGGAGAGGGATGGACTGGTGAGGAGCAGAGGAGGGGAAGAGGTTCTAGGCAGTGTCTGAGTTAGGGGTGGGGCAGCACCGAGAGGCTTTGGGGTGCCCATGGGAGCTCTGCTCGCTCTTGTCTCAGTCCCTTCTTGGCTTGTCCCTAGCACTTGAGCACCTCTTCAACGGGGTGCCCTGCCATTCCACTCTTGTGCGTGTTTCTTGTAAGCAGGTCTTGGAGGAGAGAGGGAAAGGGGAGAGAGATGGGAGCTACTCTTGGTCTTTTCTGCAGAGTTGTTACACAGGTTTCAGAGAAGATACAAAAATAGAAACTTTCCCAAGTAGTCAATTAAAAAACAGTTTCATAAATTAAGACTGTCATGGTGTGTGTAAGCAAGGAGGTTGGTATTGCCCACTTTTTTGAGTATTTAGGTACACAGCACAAAATTGTGTGTACTGTGCATTTGCCATGGTGCAAAGTATGGCAGGCATGTATGTTTATGCTTTTAATAGCATGCTGATGGTGAAATTATGCCAGATAAAAATGTCTGGCAAAATAAAGCAGATTAGTTATGATTATCGTACTTAGTAATTTGGTTGGGGGAAGGAGAGGAACCAAGAAAGAGATACTTCTGTCCCTTATATTGAGATTTGTTATAAAGCTGGAAATGAACTTGTTTTCCAGAAATACTAAATGTATTTGTCTTTTGAAAGAAATACTTCTTGCAACTCATTGAAGAGCTAGTGGTCAGTTTGCTAGTAACTGAAGTTCTGTCAGACTATCATTGGTTTGCTAATTTTGATGAGCTTGAGATGCCGTTCTAGAATTAGCTATTCGTGGTAAATACTTGAAAATTAAACAGTTCTAAGAATGCTTCTGAAATGTGTAAACTATTTTGTGTGCCCCAAGTCCAGGGGAAGTACAATCAGATGTTCCAGTTGATCAAAAAGTGACTTAAAATGTTAAATTTTATTTACTGTGTATGATTTGATGCTGAAATACATTACTTCACTCTGATCATTGGTAGGACTTGATACGGTAACTCTTGTGGTCTCATGATTATTTTTGAAATCTGATTTTATTTTTTTTGCTTTGGTTGGTGTTAACAGAATACTCCCAGCCCGTGGTTACACCAGCCCACCCCGGTGACCTCAGCTGACAGCCTTGGTTTACTGAGTCACATTCCTGTGCGACCGTCCAGTGCAGATCCCCTTCGGCCTCTCAAACTGACAACGCATTCCAGCCCACCATTGTCCAAAAGTATTGTAGAGCATCACAAAGAGTAAGTTTGCTTTTTAACTCTGTGTGAGAGCGTGCATTTCAGCAGATGATGTTGCCTTACAGCTCCCTTTTAGTTTATTTGTAAACGTGGGCGCCTGTGATGGAGAAAAGCTTGTCAGTGTGCTGCAAAACAGACTCTGCCCTGTTGACTTGGAATGGTACTTGAGTTCCTGAGTCATCTGAAGACTTTTGAAAATTGTACCTAATATAAAGAAAAGTTTATTTGGTGTTAATGGATAACTTCGTTCAGGGCATGGGAAGAAAGGTCTTCCGTTTGGCACGTTGTGCTATGTTCAGACTAACCTGTGTCTGCTTAACCTTTTTCAAACAGAGAACTGGAGAGGAAAGCGTTTATTGAACCTGTACGTTCTGTTACAACCGCACCAGTGAAGACGGAGCTAGAGCAAAGCAGAACACAGACAGCAAAGGAGAGCCATATGCACAGACATTTTGCAGATCCAATGTTGAACCAGCTGCCAAGGCCACCACAGGAGACTGGGGAGCGACTGAGCAAATACAAAGAAGAACACAGACGGATACTCCAAGAAAGTATTGAAGTTGCTCCTTTTACAGCTAAAATAAAGGCACTGGAGGGAGAGAGAGAGAACTATTCCAGGGTAACGTCCTTATCTTCAAGTCCCAAGAGCCATTCGGTAAAATATGACAAAGACTCCGAACGCTCTGTGTCAGAACTGTATAAAATGAAGCATTCAGTTCCACAGAGCTTGCCGCAGAGTAACTATTTCACCACCTTGTCTAACAGCGTAGTAAATGAACCGCCAAGATCGTACCCATCAAAGGAAGCTTCAAGTGCATATATTGATAAGCAAACTAATTGTCCTTCCACAGCAGCCAGTCCCCAGTCGCTCCCCTCTTACATTTCTTCTCTTTCAAAACCTCCACCTTTAATTAAGCACCAACCAGAGTGTGAAGGCTCTGCGAGCAAGATACCCGAGCAGCTTTCACAGTCAGTGCAGTCTCACTCTGTAAATTCTTTTAGGAGTGACAGCAGGAGCCCTACTCAGTTGTCAGTCTCATCTTCAAATACACTCCGGAGTATGCCTGCCTTGCACAGAGCCCCTGTGTTTCACCCTCCTGTGCACCAGAACCTGGAGAAGAAGGAAAGCAGCTACAGCAGCCTTTCACCTCCGACTCTAACTCCTGTTCAACCCGTTAATGCTGGTGGTGGCAAAATACAGGAGTTGCAGAAACCACCAACTTTAGTACCTGAGCCTAAGGAAGCTCAGACTGTTTACAAGGGCACTTCTGAACAGAATTTATCAGAAATCTGGAAGTCCAATAATGCCCCAAACAACGAAAAAGTGGATTGGCATGTTGAAAGAATGAGTGGAAAGTCACAGTGCGCTACAGCATCTGTTATTGTGCGCCCTCCTTCTAGCACGAAATACGATAGCGTACCAGTAATGCAGCCTGCTTCCAAAGATCGAGTTAGTGAGAGATCTTCAGCTGTGACAAATCAAGCAGATTGCCTGAAAACAGCGGAAGCCAGGGAGACTGGAAGAATCATTCTGCCAAATATGAACTCAGACAGTGCTCGCACACAGTATGAAAAGAAATTTCCAGCTGTCTCGCAAGGCAGCATTCCTTGCGCTGTCACCCCTACCACAACTATGATCTGCAGTACCAAAACGGATGTCACCGCATCAGCAGCAACAACTACCAGCGTGTCAAGCTGGGGTAGCTCAGAAGTGACTTACTCCTTATCGAACACGGTCTTGGCCTGCGCGCCGCTGGAGTGTACTGCCTCGAGAGCGGCAAGTCAGGCAGTGGCGCAGACCCAGGAATGCAAGGTCAGCACTCCAGCTCCAGTTACACCCGCCGCTGGCAAGACAGGCAGCGCTGCTCAGCCCAGCTCGGGATTCTCCACCTCCACCGACTTTGTCCATTTGAAAAAGCACAAGGCAGCCTTGGCTGCAGCTCAGTTTAAAAGTAGTAACACCAGTGAGACCGAGTCCAACTCTGTGAAAAATCAGACATTTTCAACCTCTCTCTCCCTAGACAGTGCTATCGTCTGTAATACAATAAACAAAGCGAACTCTGTAGGCAGTGGGCAAACTTCCCAGACGAGTCAGCCAAACTACCACACTAAGCTGAAAAAGGCTTGGCTAACAAGACATTCGGAGGAAGATAAAAACACTAATAAAAAAGAGAATTCAGGGAACAGTGTTTCAGAAATTATTAAGCCATGTACTGTCAATTTAATAGCTTCTACATCAAATGATTTGCAGAATAACATAGATAGTAAAATCTTGGCAGATAAGTTTGCGAAGGAAGATAAGCACCCTCGGAGAAAAGCAAAACGAACTTATGAGTCTGGCTCTGAAAGCGGAGACTCTGATGAAAGCGAGAGCAAGTCAGAGCAAAGGACTAAACGGCAGCCCAAGCCAACTTACAAAAAGAAACAAAATGATTTGCAGAAAAAAAAGGGTGATACAGAGGAAGAAGTAAAACCGAATGGTGTTCTTAGCAGGAGTGCCAAAGAAAAAAGCAAGCTGAAGTTACAGAGCGGCAGTAACAGCAGTGAGTATATTGGTCTGATTTGGAAGAGACAGACTAATGCAAAGTCTAACAACGTTAATCCTGGGAGGGTTTGTCATGCACGATAGCTGGGAAAAGAGTTAAAAAGCACGCCCGTGTAAATTAGTAGGTCCAGATTTATCTGTCTTGAGGCCATTTGGAAACATCCTGGTTTAAGAAATTCAGCGGTTTGTATATATGTGCTAACAGACTGGTTCTTGGCCTAAAAATGAGCAGTAAACAAACTGGTTTGTGCTGTCCATCAGAATTCAACAGACTGGTGCATATAGTTCTGCCACTTGTGTTGAGAGAGAGAGAAAGATGTATTTTAAAAGACCTAATGCATTTATTTTTAGAGCGCTACTGGAGGGCGAGAATCTCTATTGTTGAACTTTAATTCATCCTTTGATCAGGAAGCCAGAGGCAGTTCCTTGAGAGCCTGATGCCACTCTGTTATGATTTGGATAATTTAATGAAAGGTTTTAGAGAGAGCCATTTCACACTCCTAACTAGCATGTGTATTACATGGTGTTAACATCCCTCTTGTTTAAGGAATAAAGACGTTTAGGGAAATAGAAATTTCAATTTAAATGTAATGCTGTAGCATGTAGCAGATTGTAACTAGATTTATCTGAAAAGAGAAACTGGTCTGCCAGCATGAGGGATTTTATTTAAGAACTTAGCTTATTTTTTTTATCCCAATTTATTCTTCTCCAAGGACTATTCTTTTGTCTTTGTTCGGGTTGAGTATGAGAAAGTCTACCATTAAATTACTTTTCACAAGAAGTTTTAAAAGTACAGGTAGTAAGAAAATGAGTACTGCTCCCTGTAATTACATTCTCTGTCTTTTCACTGCCTAGTGCATAAAGTGTCTCTCCTGGTATCTGAGAGTACTGGATGCCTGAGTTGTCCTGGGTGCTGGGAGTGTCGCAGTCTGTCTGAGGTGTTCTGGCTTGGGCCCAGTGGTAGTAGTATTACTCCCCTCCACCCCCAATTAAAGGGAAGATCAAGGAGAACGTGCCTATAAAGTCTTTCCCGGTTTCACTTCCTGAAGTGAACTGTAAATGTATATGTGTAACATGTTAGGTCTTTATGACCTTTGTACTGCAGCAAAAGATTTTTTTTTTTTGGTAGGCTTGTTGCAGAAGGATTGCTTACCTAAGTTAAGGGACGGCAGTCACTTCTTGTTTTGGCTAGTGGTACCTGGGTATGAAAGTGATACATGATAATACATTATGGAACCGTTCCATGGAATTTAGGTTGGGAAATGGGTAGGAGTTGGTATTACATCCTGTTGTGAGTCGCACAGCTTGTGTCCTGCACATTAACAGTTTGGGCCCATCCTGTGGTAGCAGCTTCTTGTGCTTGCCACCCTCTCTCGAAATCTTAATAGACCTATCCATTTCCCCTACCTGACCTGTGAAATACATGAGCGTTTCTGATACTCCTGTCAGTTTATCTTGAGAGCTTCGTTACAATTTCTGAGAGCATGCGCTAGTCAGAGATTTTCTTAAGAAAAGGACTTTCCACAAAGATTTATACAAAAATATAATCAACGTTGAGGAGCTTTCAGGAAAGCACAGGTCCTGTGTTTTTCCTGGGATGGCTGCCTGGGCTCCCTATGGGTGGCTGAAGATAACCGTGCTTCAGGATCAGGGGCTCAGTGGCAGTTTCACAACGTGGGTGGTATCTGGATACTGCCAGGGTTGAAAACTGCTTTGTCCCGATGCCGTTTCGGAAAGCCCCGGGAGCCTGTGTGCTCGCCAGAGTGCTCAGAGCTCCAGGCTGCAAGGCCCCCTCCTGCAAAGCAAGGCATTTTACAGTCCTGCAAGCCTTGGGGATCTTCCAAGTTCCTGCCCACAGAGCTTGAATTCTAGCAGCTCCCAGATGACTCCCAGGATCTCTGGTTCCAAGGCAGAAAACATTGGTTTGAACTAGCAAACCTGTACTTTTGCCTTTTCTACTCTCAAGTTTTCGCCCAGTTACCACCATGCTCCTCGGATGAGTTGGGAGTGCGTTTTGTAGGTCATGAACTGAGGCACAGGCAGTCTGTCACTTGCAAGTTTGCACAAGTCATCTCTGGCAAAATACAGAGCTGAACCCAGGTACCAAGTCCAAAGTTAGCACCCTGACCTCTCTGTCGTTCTACATCAGACCCCTGTTTACAGGACATGAACTTTCAAGAGTAGTGGTAGATGATATGACAAATACTCCTATCTATCCGCAGATAAAACTGGTGCCACTTTTAAAAGTCATTAAAATGAAAGCCTGGTTAAATAACAACATGGTTCAGTTTCAAAATGTGTATGTGAAAATTGCACGTATTACTCAATAGATTTGCTCCTCATGTTACTCGGTGCCGGGTCTGCTGACTTTCATATCAAAAATAGAATTGTAGTGCTTAGCCTTGCAAAGCCAACAAAGTTGACAAGAGTAAATGGATTCTGTTCTTCCTTATGCCGGATATTTTACATTAAGTTCAGATGAGTTACATGTGATCAGAGCTGCTCTTCTGTAATCATACCTGCATCGCTCAGCAAAAATAAATTCTGAGGAAGTAGGATTTTTTTTTTTAAGCTCTGGTTTCATTCATTAAATTGTTGCCTTTTTTGCATATGTCTTCATTTGAAGCAGAATTCAAACCTTTCTTTCCTGCTATATTGTATTTCTTTGCTTGTTTTGTGAGAAGGAGATTCTGAAGATGCTTTTAGTGGAACATTTGGTGAACAATACACCTAATACAAGAGCAGATACAGTGTCCTAGGTATTCCTCATGGCTCAGCAGGTAGTTAACTGTGCTCCTGCCTGTAGAAGTCTAATTGGTAGCTGTGCTTTTTAAACTTTGGTGCTGACAAATGGAAGTAATCATGAAATACGTTATGCTGGTAACAAATGCAGAAACATTGACCGCTGACTGATCTGACTGGGTTCTGCGAGTAGGGGCTGCCAGTACCTCATCTGAAACTCTCCTTCCTTTTGCAGCTGGTATACCTCGCTCAGTGTTAAAAGATTGGCGCAAAGTAAAGAAGCTGAAGCAAACAGGAGAGTCCTTTTTGCAGGATGATTCTTGCTCTGAAATAGGACCAAACTTGCAAAAATGCAGAGAATGTAGGCTAATAAGAAGTAAGAAAGGAGAAGAACCAACTCACTCACCGGTATTTTGTAGATTTTACTACTTCCGGCGGTAAGTACAGCTACTTCCTGACACCGTGGAGTTTTAACTTTTAAAAATAATACTGAAAAAGGACTTGCATGCTTGAAAGCTTGTCTGATTTTTCTGGATCAGTCAGTCTGCCTGATAAAAGACACTGTCTAATTTAACAGCATTTACATTTGTATTTCTTCTTTTGTGGATTCACTTCATTGCTGTTTAAAGCTTTATAGCAAAGACATCAGAACAGCTGCCCAGTGTACCTTAGGCAAGCAGAAAACACAGCACATCACCATTACACAGGTGTCTGACATTTGAAGTGGGATTTTCAAAAGGCGAGCTTCAGTCACTCTGGACAAGTTGTACAACCGCATAGTTGCACTAATTCGTAATTGTTCTTTTGCCAGTATACGGTGGGAATGCTGCTCTGGGTTTCCTGGGAGTTTTCTGAGGACAGGGGGAGGGAGTTGTGACCTCCTTTTTTACAATTAATGGCCAGCCAAGAAAAACTCTCAAGTTGGGAAGAAAATTTCCCAGGATGCAGCGTAGCATGCACGGTGCAGGCAGAGCAGCTATCGAGACAGAACAAGACGCCCTTCGTTTGCACGTGGGCTGTGTTGTCAGTATATACCCAACTTGTTTTAGACAGGAATTTATTCCCTGGATTGGGTATAATGTTTGATAACGAAGCTTTAGTTACAAGACTTGGTACTCTTACAGGAATCATTTCAAGGTTGGACTTGGAATACCTTCTGCGTAAGATTATTCGCTTCCTAATGTGGTAGTGTCAAGAGTTCTGGGTTTTTTCCTGCCCTGTATAAAAGAGAGAACATCAGTGCCAACGTTTTAAGACCCAGTTACGGAATCAAGAATTGGAATGTTTTGAATATAATGTGGTAAATTTTACAGCAGTTTGTTTAATTTTCATTGTATTTAGATAGTAGGGATTGAATTGTAAACAAAGTTTGCGCTACTCTTGGAAGTCATTATTGTAACTGAAAATTCATTATTTCTTCTTGTTCACTAAATACACATCTGAGTATTGGTCTTGGTACTTAGTTCTGAATTCAGGACTTCTACTGGCATTGCTGTAAAATTCTTTATTATAATTGCATATGTATAATGAATTATCCTGTGTTATGCAAGATGGAATAATTAATTGTTACTTCTTAAAAACAGGCTAAATATAGGCAGGATTAGTGGAATGGTACTGGGTAGGATAACAGGAAAGCCTTTCGTTATTTTAAAGGTCAGAAGTTAGCGGATACAAAAAGGTTACCTTGTATTGGTGGTTTGTTCTGCCTAGAAAGACTTAAATATAGTGTCCAAACTCCTGGTTTCTGAGTTTGAGAGCAGTAGGAAAGAAAGATCTATAAAAGATGAGTCAGACTGAGTGATTGCTGTTACAAACACTCTGAAAATTGAAGGTGAGGAATAGGTGGAACCAAACTTTGGCCAAAAAAAAAAAAAAAAGATAATTTTCCTGTCTTCAATTTTAAAGCTGTAATAAATGTTACAGAGAGAGAACAAGGGGTAAACTGAATGCAGAAAGTGCCTAAAAAATTAGTTTTAGTTTTCATGCTTTCTTACTCTTAGTTTTCTGGCAGTAGCATTTATTTTTTTAATTTAAAAATACAGCAGGATGCTAAAAAGGTAAAGAAAACCTACTTGTTGTAAGACATAAGCAGTAACTTAAATTAGCAAGTAAACTGTAAATCTCAGAATATGATGATATATGCAGTTAAACTATCTGTTTTCATTTTTAGGTTATCTTTCAGTAAGAACGGAGTGGTTAGAATAGATGGTTTCTCCTCTCCTGATCAGTATGATGATGAAGCACTGAGTTTATGGACACATGAAAACTATGAAGATGATGAACTGGACCTAGAAACTTCTAAATACATTCTAGATATCATAGGTGATAAATTTTGTCAGTTAGTAACATCTGAGAAAACAGCCATGTCCTGGGTGAAAAAAGATGGTAAGGAAATCTCAAATGCTCTCAAGTGTTCTGCAGTTTTACTCCAGTGTTTGCGTTCATCATGGCCCATTGCTTCCTTTCGAGTAGCTCACTTCACCAGGCTGTCGTGCTGGATTTTCCTAGGCTATTTTGTAAGAGGGCATGTCGGGAAGGGGCAGGGACCTTCCTCAGTAAGCCAGCCCGTTCCCCCTCCCTGCACTGGTGGCTGTGCTGGGCCAGGGCCAGGGCCAGGCTGCTGTTGGGGTTGGAACAGCCTCGGTTCCCAGCTTGGCTTCCAGCAATCCGGCCAGCTCCATGCCAAGCCCCGCAGTGAGCCAGGTACCGACTCCTGCCAACAGACATTGTGTTTCTGACGTGTCTCCTTCCCAAAACAAAGGGGAATAATGTGACAGCGTGGGCCCCCGCAGAGCCTCCTCCCCACCAAAGCCACAGTCCTTCTGGCCCACAGCAGGTGGGCACAGGCTTTAAACGGGCTCGTGGCTCTACTGATTCCAGGCAGTACAGGAGGAGGTGGGGCAGAAGGCAGAAGTACCAGCCCCAGCCAGGTGTCCAGGACAGGCACCTCCCTCCCCTCCTGCCAACTTTAACCCATCCAACTCAGCAGTTTGGCTGCCTTTGAGATTAAAAAAGTCCCATAGGTGGTCAGGTGAAAAATCCAGCTCTCTTCATTGCATGGGGTTAAATGTATATGCTAAAGAAGCTTTTCTCTGTACTTGTAACCCGCTCATGCTGAGCAGGAATATTCTTTCTTTATTACTTCAGTCTGTGTTTCTTGGATGCTTTAATTTCTTTATAGTGTATTGACAGTAGCATTGATGGGGATGCTGTGTAATGCAACTAAGGGGGTAGATGTTGATGGTCTGTTTACGAAGGATCGCTTTCCTCCCCCCACATCCAGTTACATCTGAGGGGGAAATTACGAACGCTTCATCTATAAAGAACGTTCATTCTGTGCTTTGCATTTAAATTTCGGTCCTTTTATTCTGCTTATTTTGTATTTCAGCCAAAATTGCATGGAAGAGAGCAGTGAGAGGAGTCCGTGAGATGTGTGATGCATGTGAAGCCACATTATTTAACATTCATTGGGTCTGCCAAAAATGTGGATTTGTGGTCTGCCTAGATTGTTACAAGGCAAAGGAAAGAAAAAGTTCTAGAGGTCAGTTCTTTATGAACTAGAGTACTGTATATGCTGTTTATTCTCATTTGTTGTAGGGCTGCTGATCCACTAGTGTAACTGCCTTTCTGTAAAGTATCAAATTACTGCTTGTGTGTTTTGGTTTCTCTTAGATCTTTTTTGCCTTCTTTTTTGTCAGTAGATGTAGAATCTGTCATTCAGAAAGCAACTGCTGTGGGGGCTGTTCTAGGCCTTTGTCCGCTTCTCAGTCTTTTTGAGTGGATTGTCTTGGATTGCCTGTGCCTTGCCCCTCAAGGTTAAATCTTGTTCTGGAGCTGTGAGACTGGCACTCCATTACACCTCCCTTGCTTTACGGGAACTCTTTGCTGTTAAGACGTGCCTTGATTTGAGCGCTTTCTGGAGTCCTCCCTTTAGAAGTACATGGTTTGTCATACTGACTTAACAGCCTACTTTTTTATTATAAAAAGAAGTGAATTGGAGAAAAATACTTCACATAGTATTTAAAATTAGCATTAACGGAGGTTTCACAATCCAACAGCCTACACGCATACTCTGTTTCATCGAATTCCTGTGCTTTAATGGAAATGTCTAGCTTAGTCTGTAGTGAAGTGTAACAGGGCTGACTTGCAAACCTGTGATTTCTGAGTGACCCAGCCTGGTTGCAACCAAAAGCAGGAATGGCTTGGAAGATCAATGTGGTCGTTCCGCCCTCGGCTGTGACATTGGTGCTCAGGCTGCTTGTTGGAAAGGGCTGCCTTCCCCTGGGTGGCAGGCGTCGTGCCCTGGCACGGACCTGCGGTCAAACACTGTGCCAGGAACTGATTCAAAACGGTTTTGAAAAGCGTTTCCATGTTTGTCATAGCAGCATAATGTCACAGATGTGAAATGTTAGTAAAATAAAGTTTAACTGTTAGATGGCAGATCTTTAATAAATGGAGAGACTCATCCACTTTGTCCTTGGCTTGCAGCGAGAGCCTCCTACACTGCGGTTATAGAATGTTCCCAGAGACTTCCATCAAAGCCCGAAGTTTCTAGGGAACTCATGTCGGTGTTTTCCAACACTGAGAACAGTCGTTAATGCTTTAATGCTGGAGGCTGCTTCAGCAGCTCTTAATTGGCTGAAGTCTGTGTGTGTACATGTGTGTGTGTCCATCTGACGTGGCTTGGGATATACGCCGAACATTATTTACCCTGGTGGGAACATGCAGTCAGAGGCTTTTTATAGTGTGCATGTTAACCAGCCAGGAAAATTTTAGCAAAATGTCTTCAAAGCTTAAAAAAGCAGTGTACAGAAGCAGGCTTCTTTTCAGTCTTCTAGCAGGGAAGGCTTTCTCCTTACTCTTCATCACAACATTATATGCAAAAGCAGAAGTACGATAGCTTCCCTCTCTGTACCTTTATTTCTAATGATGCTGTAGGATTCCTGTGAACTGTCCCTCTCCTTTGGCACTCTCTTACAAAGTTCAGTACCACCCACCCATCTCTATATTCATATTACACCATTTTTCCTGGAACTGGTAGTTGTTTTTACAGTTGCTAAATGTAGTGGAGAATATGCTGGTTCTTCCCAGCTTCAGCAGGAATCTTGGAGGTTTAAATATTCCATACTCAGATATTTATCAATGACTTCTCTCCTCTCCTTGCTTTTTACTACAGGAATGAATGTGCATCCGTTGGTACCTTCACACAGTTCATGGCACCATCAAGTGGAATGCCATGTTATGGCATTTCAGTGATAAAATACTTCAAGTAGATATATGCTGTTTTGTTGTTTGATTTGATTTATGTTTGCGCCCAGTTACATATTTCAGTGGCTTAGGTGTTACAAAAACTACAGAATAGCTAACAAATCTAATATTTATCTGAAAGGAACATTTGGTACATTGTCTATTACAGTGCAAGAAGATAATTCTGTAAATGTGCTAAGTGCTTCCTTTAGTGTACTCTCCTTAGTTTACATTGCTACATTGAGCAAATGAGTAAAAAGATTTGAAGAGTCTCTGCAAACTAGTGGTTCAGTGGATAGGGTTCAAAACTGGAGGCTGAGAGAGAAATCGTGTCCGTATTTCTACCCCCAAATCACACAGCAGATCGGTGACTGTTGCTTAGCCAGACGTTTTTCGCTCTCATTCCTTCTCTGTCTTGTCTTTACACTGTAGATTTTTTGGCAGGGACCATTCTTCGTGAAACTTTATAGAAAGCTGCTTTTTCCTACCGGTTAGGCCCTCTCTGCTGCCACAAACTATTTTCAACCAGTAGATATAGACTTGTGGTTTCATGGTTGCTTTAATCTGACATAAATCCATGATGCAACTTCCCTCTTCTTGGTGCCACCAGTAACACGGCTGCAGCTGCGTGGCAGGCCAGATCAGAGAATGGATTCGGTTAAAAGTCCATCTTTTGGGCTTGTTTGGCCCTCTCTGGTTCAAGACAGCCACTTCTAGTTGGAGCATGGATTGTGTCAAATTAAGTGGGTCATACAAGCACAGCCTAATTTTGTCTCTTTTCCATGTTAGAATTCATCAAGGGGGTCTCGCTGCCTCAACTGCAACTGTACAGGATTTTGGCTTAGGCCATGTAATAAAGGGAATATACTTCAAAACTTTGAGGTTATTGGCAAGTGTTTGTGTTACAGATGCTGTTATTTCAGATTTCAGTATTGTTAAAACTCTGAATTCCTTTCCTTATTGTGGAAAGTAGCCGTTGCATGCAAATCTTTGTCATGCAGGATACCAGGATAGAAGACTTCCAGTATGTGTAGAAAACAGTTTCTAACTAAAACAAATCTGAAAAATGTTGTTAACTCGCTCTGTCTATCACTGTAAGTGAAGTAAAACGATTGGCAATGTTATTTTGCAGATAAGGAGTTGTATGCCTGGATGAAGTGTGTGAAGGGACAGCCTCATGATCACAAACACCTGATGCCAACACAGATTATTCCAGGCTCTGGTAAGATCCACAAACAAGCAGGATGTGGTTTTTTTCCCAGGTCTTTCTGTGAAGAGAGGCCAGAGTTGTTTCTTGAAATTTCTCATTTTCCACTTAAAAACCTGAAAATTGTGTCAAATCATTGCAGGAAGGCAAGTGATTCTGGGCAGCTAACAGCAAGGGGCGCAGATGATGAGGAGAGAAAGAGGAGAGTATGCTGACAGATGTCTGAAGGGCTTTCAGGGACAGGCAGTGAAGAAATTCAGGCTGGTTTTTGTGACTGTTTTGTACCTTTTCAGAGCAGAATAAACCAGCCAGAATGTACTTAATAAATCTGACCTCAGCTGTTAAAGGAAAATCTTAAAATAGTACTGCCAAGTAGTGTTATGTGGCAGCAGATTTTGGGGGATTTGTTTTTCACTGTGTTGTCCCATCCCACCCCCACCCCCCACCCCCCCCCACCCCCCCCAAAAAAAAAAAAAGAATAGGCGCCAGCAGATTTTGGAGGTGACGAAATTAAAAAAGGAGGAGGTTTATGTGTGGTTTTGGTTGGACATCTGAAATAGCAAAGCCTTTGACACGGTCCCCCACAACATCCTTCTCTCTAAATTGGAGAGCTATGGATTTGACGGGTGGACTGTTCGGTTGATAAGGAACTGGCTGGATGGTCTCATCCAGAGGATAGTGGTCAATGGCTCGATGTCCGGATGGAGACCAGTGACGAGTGGTGTCCCTCAGGGGTCCATACTGGGACCGGTGCTGTTTAATGTTTTCATCAATGACTTAGACAGCGAGATCGAATGCACCCTCAGCAAGTTTGCAGATGACACCAAGCTGAGTGGTGCACTTGACACACCAGAAGGACGGGATGTCATCCAGAGAGACCTGGACAGGCTGGAGAGGTGGGCCTGTGTGAACCTCATGAGATTCAACAAGGCCAAGTGCAAGGTCCTGCACCTGGGTCGGGGTAACCCCCAGTATCAGTACAGGCTGGAGGAAGAAAGGATGGAGAGCAGCCCTGCCGAGAGGGACTTGGGCATGCTGGGGCATGCTGGTGGATGAAAAGCTGGACATGAGCCGGCAAAGTGCGCTGGCGGCCCAGAAGGCCAACCGTACCCTGGGCTGCATCAGGAGCAGCGTGGCCAGCAGGTCGAGGGAGGTGATTCTGCCCCTCTACTCTGCTCCGGTGAGACCTCACCTGGAGCCCTGCGTCCAGCTCTGGAGCCCTCAGCACAAGAAGGACATGGACCTGTTGGAGCGGGTCCAGAGGAGGGCTACTAAAATGATCCGAGGGCTGGAGCACCTCTCCTATGAGGACAGGCTGAGGGAGTTGGGGTTGTTCAGCCTGGAGAAGAGAAGGCTGCGGGGAGACCTGATTACGGCCTTTCAGTACCTAAAGGGGGCCTATAGGAAAGATGGGGAAAATCTTTTTAGTAGGGCCAGCTGTGTCAGGACAAGGGGTAATGGTTTTAAACTAAATCAGGGTAGGTTTAGACTGGATATAAGGAGGAAATTCTTTACAATGAGGATGGTGAAACACTGGAACGGGTTGCCCAGAGAGGTGGTGGAGGCCCCATCCCTGGAAACATTCAAGGCCAGGTTGGACGGGGCTCTGAGCAGCCTGATCTAGTTAGTGGTGTCCCTGCTCACTGCAGGGGGGTTGGACTAGATGACCTCTAGGGGTCCCTTCCAACCCAAAATATTCTATGATTCTATGATAAATGAAAAACTAAACAGTAATCCTAAACCCAGCAAAATTCAGAATTTTTGTCATAACCAGTTATAAAGAAGTGTGGGTGAGCATGGTGGTTGTTGCTAGCTCAACTTGTGTTCTCTGGCAGCCTTGATGCAGAGCAAAGAATAGAAAACTCAAATGTGCCCTCAAACTTGGTAAGCAAATTCCCAAGTTATTTTAAGCTGGAAATACAGATCCAGTCATTATTTTATGGGTTGTTGTGTGTTAGTTCAGGTAGAAACGAAGGTTGGTTAAATTCCATAAAAAATTCAAATTGTGACATTCCCAAGGACAGGTTCCAGACTGAAACTGGTTTTAATTTTAAACTGTGAAGTGAACCACTCATCTGGAAATGGCATAGTGAAGACTGCCTACATAACCTTACTTTTGTTCTTCTGCGCATACCCATTACCAAACAGCCTTAAATTACATGATCACATGCTAATTATTTTGTCAGGATGTGGCTCGCTTCAGTCTGTAGTTTGACGGGTTTATTAAATGAAGCAATGATGCACCAGTCGAACAGTGAGGAGTAAATAGTGAATGACTGGCTTACTGCTTGTGTGCTGTGCAAGGGGGATGCAGAGTAAAGGTTAGATTCTTCAGAAGAGTAGTATGCAGTTACTTAATTAAAGACCATGTCTCTTTCTGCACAAGCTTTAAGGTAAACTGGACAGTCTTTTTATAGCTTTTTTGAGTGTTAAATTCAGCATTTTTAATAGTTTCAATTTTAAAAAGGTTTGTAGATAGCATTTTAGCATCACAGCATGATGATTGTAAAGAGAGTCACAAAGTGATTGAGAGCTGCTGATGGTTTTCTTCTTAATTGTTTTCCAGTGTTGACAGATCTTCTAGATGCTATGCACAATATTAGAGAAAAATTTGAAATCAAATCCCATTGTCAGTGTACCAGCAAGCAGAGCACGCAAGCTGGCAAGCTCCCTGCAATGAATGGTGTGTCTCAGGTGAGTCTAAAATGGGTTTGTACATCGCAGTTTGTTCAGATGTTCGGGTTCTTGTAGGTGTTTGTATTTGAATAGTACCACTTGCATTCTAGTTTGCGTATATCATGGTTAAATGTTAGCCTTGTCTTCGAAGTACATTAAAACAAGGTTATATATTTAAAAAGAAATTTGTTCTTTACAGGTTTTGCAGAATGTTCTTAACCACAGTAATAAAATTTCTCTGTGCATGCCTGAGTCTCAGCAGCAGAATACTCCTCAAAAGTCCGAGACAAATGGTAATACAAGTCCAAGGAGTGATGTAAGCACAGACAGCAAGTTAACACCGCCTGAATCCCAGTCACCACTGCATTGGTTAGCTGATCTTGCAGAGCAGAAAGCCAGAGAAGAAAAGAAAGGTATATGTTTGAAATTGTTGTACCATGTCCATGACTTTGGGGGCACCAGTGATACATAATTCAGTTAATTAGGAAAAATTCACATGGTTTTCTGTTCAACAAAAATAAAAGATTATGTTCTTTTCCCACTTAATTTCAATCTTGAAACTGCAATGCCTTCTCCTGGTGGCATCAGAATCTGTTACCAGAAGAGCCACTAGTGGAATGCATGTGTAGTGTGGCAGAATTTCCAGCTACAGCATCTCTCATTTGTGACAGGTACTCACTCAGCTGCATGTCTGAGATGCTGAGGAAGGCCTTTTCATGGTCACACTGCATTTTGAAGGATCTAGTTCATCCTCTGGTGTGTTTTCAGGTGAATAAAGCACTAGTGCTACAGTATATTGCGACCACTATAAAATGCAGGATACTGGCGCTGTTCCTATGTCTGAATTGTGATACAACAGAGTAAATGTCCAATGATTATTGTTGTTTTAGAGAACAAAGAATGTCCTTCTGGAAAACACTCGAAAGAAGAGAAAGACCAGGATAATTTGGAGTCCCAAAACTGTAAAAGCTCCCCTCCTGCATCCCAGAACAACGAGCAGGGCTCAACCTTACGAGATCTATTAACTACAACAGCAGGCAAACTGCGTCTAGGTTCTACGGATGCTGGTATTGCTTTTGCTCCAGTTTACTCTACGGGAACAGCAGTAAGTGTTTACAAGATGCACGTTTTTTATATCAGGATTTGAAAATCTCTGTCATTTGTAAAATGTTCATGAAGTTAGATAAAGCCTCAACCTGACAAAGCAAAGGAAGATTCCAATATTTGAGTTTTGTAATAATTGCATGTATTTCAAACTTTCCCATGTAAGAATGCATGCAGTTTACTACAAAGGAAGTAGGTAACTGCAGGCTTCTAATCGGTAATGAAATGTTGTCATTCTACTGCAAAAGACATTGCATTAACTTCATTTGCTTTTACGTTGTTTAAGCGTATGTATGTTTGTTTGTTTGTTTTCTAATAGAGTGGCAAGAGTGGGAGGACTATGCCAAACATTCTCGATGACATAATTGCTTCAGTAGTAGAAAACAAGATTCCACCAAATAGAGCACCAAAGATAAATGTAAAATCTGAAATAAAAGATGAGCCAAAGGATGACAGAAAATGTATTCAGGATGACTGCAGTAAACTGTACAGTGATATTCAGTATTCGTGGATCTGTGATAAGCACGTTTTGTGGCTCAGAGACCATAAAAACAACAACAACTGGAAGCTCTTCAAAGAGTGCTGGAAACAAGGAAGGGTATGTATTGTGCCGTTCGGCCTGTGAAGTGACCTCAGTATGAACTCTGGGGGAGTTGTGCTAAAGGACAAATTTGCCTGACTCCATGTTTGAAAACGTGTTGTTAGCAGTGGGCAAAAGCTTGTCGGGGTAGCCCACATATGAACCTTGTGCAGTTTGAACTTCAGTTAACTGCTAATAATAAATAAGAAATTACTGTTACGGAGACTCAAATTCCCAAAAGATGTGTGTATGACATCTTGGGTATGGTTGCTGTTGGAGGGAGTGTTTCGAGCTTAGTAGGGCCAAGGTCTTCAATGTGTGTTTTGGATGCATTTGTACTCCAGTTTAACTGAAGGAGGTGTACTTTGGAAAGGATAAGTACTGACTTTTTTATTATTATTATTATATTTTATTTTTTACAGCCTGTTTTAGTGTCCGGTATGCATAAGAAAATGAACTTCAGCCTGTGGAAAGCGGAGTCAATTAGTCTAGATTTTGGAAACCAGCAAGCTGATATCTTGAATTGCAAAGACAGTATTATTTCAAACACCAATGTCAAGGAGTTCTGGGATGGTTTTGAAGATGTTTCAAGTATGTTACTTTAAATATGTTATTCCATTGATTCTGAACACAGTCAGTGTTAGAAACTGCAGTTAAAAATATTCTTTATGTATCTTGAGGCTTTGAAGAAACTTTTAGTTCAAAAAGAAAACTGTAGGTAATCTGTTTCCAGAGAATGTGATAGAAACGTGCATTTTTTTACCTTTGCAGAATTAATGATACACTAATAAACTAGTTAGGTCTGACAGATGTCTTTGTTCCTCAGCTAGTTGAGTTTCGTTTGTATCCTGCTGAGTCTCAAAATTAATAATCTCCTGTTTCGTGGATGAAATCTTTTTAGAAAAGTTAAGAGTTCAGTTATATGTTTTAGTTGAATACAGTAAAACACCTCCAGTGTGTTAGGTTTTAGTAATTTCTACGTTACTTGCAGAACGGCAGAAAATAAAAAATGGGGAAACAGCTCTACTAAAACTGAAAGATTGGCCTTCTGGTGAAGATTTCAAGGCTATGATGCCTGCAAGGTATTTGAGTTTGATATTAGATATTCTTAAGACAATCTCCAGTGGGTTTGGTTTCTTTTTTTCTCTCTGTGTAAAGACACAAATTCAATTGCATTCTTCTTTTCTCCTCCAGATATGAGGACTTATTAAAAAGTTTACCCTTGCCTGAATATTGTAGCCCAGAAGGAAAGCTGAACTTGGCTTCTCATCTGCCAGGATTTTTTGTCCGTCCAGATTTGGGACCCAGACTGTGCAGTGCATATGGTGAGTATGCCCTGGAAGTGTATCAGTTACCACTTCCCTTAGAAGTGTAGACTGTAACACATAATAATGCTTCATAGAAAGCTGAGCTTGCTTGCAGGATAATTGTTCAATGAATGTCAGAGAAATACTTCACTCGCTTGCGTATTAGTGCTACACACACCTCGGGCATGAGAGTTTGTTTCTGCGTTTCTTTCTACCTTGTGCTGTTGCAGTCTTTTGAAGCGTATAAATGGTTACTACTTCTACACAAAGAGAGATCGTGTCTTTGATAATGCCATAGGACAGAATACTTCAATGAAGACTATTGTGTTTGTCATTCTGGTCATAAATAAATCTCGGCATTTTTCTCACAACTTGTATGCTGTTCACTCAAAAACCTGTTCAGAAAAGGTTGTTTCCCTCAGACTTTTTCCAGCTGCTCTTCTGCAAACAAATGTGTTCAATTCTGTTTTACAAATTGTCGTAATAGGACAAGGAATGAGTTGTAGTTTGTAGCATCGTGGCTTCGATTTAAAAAACTTCTCTGGATGTCCTTTGAAATAAACATTAATGGTCATCAAGGCATGGGTCTTAAGAACTGAATCATGAATGACACTTTTATGTAATCCCGCTGCAAGACTTAGTGTTCTGAAATGTCCTTTTGATTTAAGCATGTATGTCTTCACCTCTTAGAACTAAAATTAATTTTCCTCTTTGCTTGGGGATTTCTTTTGGTTAAGACCTCGGCTTATAGCCAGGCATAAAAGCAACACATTTGATTTGATAACCTTGTGTATTTATTGTACTTAATATTCTGCCCTGAGC
Source organism: Gorsachius magnificus (assembly GCA_034008185.1). Lineage (NCBI taxonomy): Eukaryota > Metazoa > Chordata > Aves > Pelecaniformes > Ardeidae > Gorsachius > Gorsachius magnificus. The sequence goes on along the minus strand of CM067089.1, from coordinate 34,254,744 downwards.
AACCCGAGAGGTTGAAAAATTGAAAAGAAGCACAGTGGTCAGGAAATGTCTTTGGTTTTCTGCTGAAATGTGTTTTGTTCTGATACAGCTGCTACGTGGGGACAGTTACCTGGGCTAAGAGATGTCTCAAGGTCTTGATTAAAAAGTAACGCCATCTTGTTTAGCAAGTGCAGCAAAAGCACACTTGTAGTGTGTGCATCAGCAATCTCACATTAAAGCCTGTTTGTACACAAAAAGCTTTTCTGCGATGCTTGGTGCACTTTCAGAGATTTCTTCTCGGTTACCTGTTGCACGTTTCTGTTTGAAGGTGAATATGCAAGGCAATAAATCTTAATTTTATCTTGTAACATAGGTGTGGCTGCTACTAAAGACCATGATATAGGAACCACAAATCTCCACATTGAAGTTTCTGATGTCGTGAACATCCTTGTTTATGTTGGCATAGCGAAAGGAAATGGAGTACTTTCCAAATCAGGTAAAGGGAAGCTTATTGTAAGAGGTGTAGATGGGCTTGGATGATCTGCCACTTTCAGAGTTGGCACTGTTCTTTTGAAGTGGATGAAGGATGTCCGTAAGTACTTGCTTAAACCTGGGAGATTCTCTGTTTCAAGAATTTGTGCACATTAATTCTGCATAAAATACACTGCAGTTTATGAATTATGAAATGGTATTTCAAACTCTTTTCACTTTTTTTGCCATTACCTATAATTGATGTGCCATTCTGTGCTGGGTCTGGCAGAGCTAATGAAAGTGCAGGATGAAGGATTTTCTCTGGAAGCTGGGGTGGTTCTAAGAGTTATGTCAGGATGATGCATTTGCCAAACCTTCTGTTTATTCTGCTCCCTCTGGATGCACTGTGTTTGCTCTATTGAATTTGGACTGTAATGTAATTTTTCAGCACTGGAGAGCTTAAGTTGGTGTATGTTAGTCCTCTGTATGAGGTTTATTGCTTATGTGAAACAGTCTTTAAATCCCTGAAGTAGTTTTGTTTCTTTCCCCTTATTCTTTTGTCCTCTCGTTCTGTAATCAGCAATTGTAGATTTTGGATGTGACTAATAGAGCTGCAGTAAGGTTTGCTGTCTTTTTATTTGCTTTGTTTTCACTTGCTTATGCACCGAGTCAATAGCAGCGAATCTTCAGCATATTGGGGAGCTCTGGCTTCTTGACTAGCTGCTGCGGAACAGCACGCAAACCACTGCTTTTGCTGACTGCAGGAAAACACCTTTTTCATTTTTAATTTTTTGGTGCTAGTCCTGCTTGTTTATTTCAGGCGGGAGAATGTGTTCTATAAAATTGAAGAGATGTAAAAAAGTTTAAAAATTCAATGTTATTTTTAAGGTATTTATGGCTTTTACGTTCTAGTAACGAATTACAAACACTGAACAAGAGGATCACCTCGGGGCTTCTGTTGTATTCAGCAAACTTTATCTGCTCAGTCTCCCAAGAAAATCAACACGGAGATGTTTAGTTTCTTCTTTTTTCCTCTGTCTCACTTCTAAAAAATATTTTTGTTGAATCTTAGGAGTTTTGAAGAAGTTTGAAGAGGAAGATTTGGATGACCTTTTACGGAAGCGGTTGAAAGATTCAAGTGAATTACCTGGTGCTTTATGGCACATTTATGCTGGCAAAGATGCTGACAAGATAAGGGAGTTTCTGCAAAAGGTTAGATTTATAGTAGATATTTGACAAATAAAATCCAAGTAACTGGTAAATCAAAGGGGGCTGGCAGAAACCACAAACCCCACTCCTGTGCCAGGGAAAGCAAAATTTTTTCCTTCATAGCACATAAAGTAAACTGTAATTGACCTGCTACATCAGTCAACAAAGAATATACGCAACATGATACATACTCACCTCTGAAGAGTACAGGCAGCCTGCAAACTGAACACTCAGGAGAGCATGGAGATCTATTCTTGTCCTCCTCCAATACAAAGGATAATTTTACTTTTTTAGTATTAGCGTTTGTAGGATAATGTTTTTCTGTCACTGATCCATTCTTGCATTATCAGATGCTGAAATTTTTGTGAATTGTCCCATGCAAAAACCCCCAGCAGCTACTGATTTTTGTAAGGAGTCTGTGTCACGTCAGCTGGCTCAAAGAACACGCCTTGGCTCTTAGTGAAGATGAAAGTGGTGGGGGATGACGTACCCAAGGGCAGTGAGCCTCTTCAGCGTTGGCTACGGTGCAGGTTTTCCTTCGGCAGCACGTGATGAACAAGTTAGAGCCACATCAGGACCTTTTAGGTTGTTACTTACCACTTAGGGTGAACATCCGCCACTGAGCCATGGGCACTCATCAGTGGCATTAAATTTAGAGATCCCATCTTGGAAACAGTTTTCTGTGCCCTGTCTTTAGCATGTTTTCATGTTCTAGAAGGCAGTCTTGATGGATGACCTAGAAATACCAAAATATCACTGAAGTGGTTGCTTGAGGAGAAGTAGTCTGCTGTCTTCCACTGTGGGAAAAAAATCCGATGAGTTTTAATTGGCTAAACCAGAGGGGTCCATAAACAGGCTGGAGGCCAAGGTCTCTGCTGCGAGCAGGAAGAGCCTAAGAAATTCCGCACTAAAGATCCTCTTGGACAATGAGGCAGTGTTTCAGTCCCAGGGCAGCTGTCCTATGGCGACTCAAACGCTTTGGCAAGCCGAACTGTGGGGAAAAATGAGCACTAGTAAACAAAATACAGCTAATTCCAGGAAATTATGAATTATACAGCGAGGCTTTTCTGTTCATTCAAAAAGTAGGTGCTCATAAAGTAGATGGTGGCCCTTCAATTTGGGAAAGAGAGTTGTGAACAAAGTCACAAATGCAAGGGAATAGGTGGACATTGAGTATTATTCAGCGTTTCTACTTTAGAGCAATTAAGGGATATTATGAGACTTTGAGCAGCAGGTTTAAAACAGAAGCGCGTAAGACGCTGTGCAATAAAGTCTGTCATTGGCTGCTGCACCTTGCCATGGTATCCAAAGTGAATTGTGTACTGCCTTGTGTTTTTGGTGTGGTGGTATAACTGAAATACTGAATCGGAGATGAATTGATGACTTAAACCTTGGGACCAATTTGCCTGCTGACAAGAGGCGAAGTCTCAGTATCTCGTTTAGTACAGAAGAGAGGTGATAATACACAAGAACAGTTTCAAGCTCTGCGTCACGTAATTAAGTATATTTAGTATCAATATGAATAAAAATCTTGTGCTTTTAATGAGATAATTGTCTCCTGAGTCATGACAGATGGATTAGATATGTGGGGTTTTTTTTATCTTCAGTAACTTTTTTTCCTTTAGTCACTATGATTCATTAATTAGCAATTGATTAAGGGTAATATTTGTTCCCCTGTGGTTAACTTAATGAGAAATCATTGTTGCAGTTAGGTCTGCTGCTGTCAGGAAGTTGGTGGTTTTTTTTTTTTTTTTAATGTTCATCATTTTTTCCCAATTCCTCGATGGGTTGGTAGGAAAATAACCACAGAGTGGTTGAGATTGGAAGGAGACCTCTTGAGGTCCTTTTGTCCAGCCCGGTGCTCAAGCGGAGTCGCCTAGAGCAGGCTGCCCAGGGCTGTATGAACCTTATTTTATCTGCTGCTCGTTTCCTGAGCTGAGGTTGTGGTGGTGTGTGTCTGTGTCAAAACTGAAGGTTGTAAGCTTGAGGAATCGGCAGCACAGGAACTCCTGAGGTCAGATTTTATTTTCTTGATGAAAGAAGTCACACAGCGTGTTGCTTATTAATGGGTTATTGTGCTGAGTTCTTCAAAGGTCTACATTTTGGAGCGGGAGTTCTGCAGATGTCTTCAGTTCAGTGGGACTTTCCAGTTCCTTTGAGGTCCTTTTGAATACCTAACTAAAATTCTCGTTTGGGTACTGGGAACACAGTAGCATTGCGTAAGCGTAAGTTAGGTATGCTTACAGCTTACCAGCAAAAGGTTCCGCTTCTTTTTAAAGTGACTTGGGATCTTTTCTGTACTTACAGATAGCGAAAGAGCAAGGCTTAGAAGTTTTACCAGAGCATGATCCAATACGTGATCAGAGTTGGTATGTGAACAAAAAACTTCGCCAAAGGCTTCTTGAAGAATACGGAGTAAAAACCTGTACGGTTATTCAGTTTCTTGGTGATGCTGTTATTCTACCAGCAGGAGCACTTCATCAGGTAATGTACATCTGTTTAAAGACACACAGACTTAAATAACAGAAATACAATCAAATAACTTTTTTCAAAGACACAACTACTACTGGTAGCTGTTAGTGTGTAGGAATGTATAATAAGTGTAAGGTACATCTGCTTGTATAGATGATGAGCCAGTACTAACATACAGCAACTCGAAGGCTTGAAATAATACTGTTCCTTTTTTCCTTTAAAATGAAAAATGAGCAGACTATTATTAACCACTTTTTTCCACTTCTCATTTCATTAGCAAAATTCTAAATAAACTGGTGTTAGTTATGGCAAATTCAGGTTAGTATTTTTTTCCTTCTAAACGAAAAGTTAACCTAACCCCAGGGAGGCAGGGGGAGCAACCCAAGCAGATAAAAATACCTGGATGTCAGGTATCGCTGTTTCTATCTTCAGTCATAGGAGAATTGTAGAGACAGTTTGGGTGTAACAAGATGTTTCTGTAACAGGATTTGGAGGTTGTTTTCCCGCTCCAGGTTAAGTTCCTTTTCACACAGAAGGTGCATCGGTCACCAGGAGCCACCATTGCCCCATTGCAGCTTTTTTTACCATCCGAAAGAGTGGTATCACCTTTGCAGCAGCTGGGCTGATTTAATTCTCAGTTATGGAAGAAGAGGTACTGCCAGCAGGGCAGTTCTGGAGAAACGGTGTGGATTTGTGTGGCAAGCTTCAGTCCTCTCCTGGCACGTAGGGTTTGTTACTTCACTTTGTTTGGTGGGATTTTTTCTCACAGTCTCCAGACTGCTGCTCCTTGGTGAAAAGAGGAAGAAGGCACAATTGTTCAGACTTTTTGGGCAGTTCTAGGTTAATTTATTTCTTTGCTCCATGAACCTTTTCCTGTTTCACCAGGAAATGGAGCCTGCTGCCTTGCCAGCTGTCAAGCGGCACTAATTAGGTAGCTGACTGTCAAGGAATGAGGAGCATCCCCACCCTGCAGCAGGGGTTGTAAACCATCTTGCTGTTAAAGATTTATCATTGATCTCCACCCGGGTTCAAGCAAGGCCAGGCCTTTCTGAAGAAGATGCTGTTTGGTTTCTGATCTGCAGATCAGCTTCCAACTGCTGCCTCCTCGGGGCGGAGAGGAAGCAGTGGTTCACTGTGTCACCGTGACCAGGGCAGTAGGGTTTTCTCTGTGGAAAAGAACACTGGGTTGTAGTGGTGGCAGGTGTTGCGTCCCTAATCTGTCTGCTGGCTGGGTCAGTTGCTGGGGCACTGAAAGCAATGGGTACCTTGCTCAGCCCAGACTCCCTTGTCGTTGCAGAGAGTCTTCAGATGGGTTTCACATGGTGGTATGTTAACCCTGGTGATCTGTGTCGATTTGTTTTCAGGCAAAATAAAAGAGGGCAGGGCGGGGGGGGGGAAACAGGTGACCAAATCTTGGGTTGTTGGAGGTTGCCTTTCCCTGTACCATATATCCAGGGCTTGATGTCACTTCCCAAAGGTGAAGGCACATCTGGTGTTGATGTTACTTTACTAGCTCCTGTTAGGCTAAAGCAGTCAGGACTCCCAGAGTTGATAAGATCTGTATTGTATCCTCCAGTAACCTTACTCTGATCTCTCAAAATACAGGAGCTATCCCAGATACAAGAGTGAAAAGGGAACCCACGGAAAATAACAAACTGGGAAATGTGTTTTATGTAGCATGTGGCATTATATAAAGGCATGCAGAATATAAAACATGAAGTAGTGGGACTGTTCCAGGCTTCCCTGCAGTTCATAGGTTTAAGGACCAAAAATAAGACCACTCTTACCTTTATCTCCTTGGCTTTAAACTCCAGATTGCTTTTGAAGTGGTAACATTCTAACTTCTGGCACCAAGGAGTTAATAACATGGTGTTTTTAAACCTTAGTGGGTGAAGCTGAGAACCTTTTCATCTTCAGTAAGAAGTTCCCGTGAATCTGCCACGTAGGAGGAAATGAAAGCATCGTGTTCTTTCATGTATGTGTATGGTACTCGCTCTATAGAGATGCATAAATACTGACCTTAGGGATCAGCGCCAACACTTCATATATACAAAGCACATTTAAACACTTAAAAATAAGCCTGAACAAGGATACATACCAGGTTAAGTTCACATGTTAAGTGTTTCAGGTTTACATGCAATCATGAATCTTTAATTAACATTTTTATTTTGTATTTCTCTTTGATAATGTGGTGGAGCAGAAGAAATCAGGCTGAGGGATGGAGTTAGGGAGCCTGGCTGCCTGGGGTGACTGCGTAGGGTAGCTCAGACACCTCCATCCTGCAGCCAGCTAGGACTGTTGTCATGCTGCTGCTTCTGACGTCCTGGACTAGAATTTCACTGCTCTAACATGGAGGAGGGTGTGTGTATTTCTTCTAGGCAGTCTTTTTTTTTTTTTTTTTTTTTTTTTTTCCCTCCAGCTTCTATGGATTCATGTTTAGCTTTTAAAGTAACTTGTCAGTATTTTATGGTAGCATAAAGCATGCCTCTTGCTTCTCAGGTTTCCCCCTCCTCCCCGCGTACTTGCAGACAGCGGTCACGTCCCCCGTGTCATCATTGCAGTAGGCAAAGTCAAACTGTTCTGTGGTGGGGTGGGAAGGAAGAGCCTCTCCTGTGAGCGGTGGTGGTCAGAGTGGCCTTGCCAGTATCCCTTGTGGAGGGAATCGTGCGCTCGGGGCGGGGGGGAACCAGAAATAGATTTGGCGTTGGACCGGTCTCCTCTGCAGACGCTTCCCTGAGCGTGCCGCGAGTGATGTGCGGTAGGACTGTATCGCCTTTCCTCTTGGCTCTGCGAGTCGGGCACTCAGAAGCGTCCCCTGCCTTGCTAACGTCTGGGCCTTGTTCTCTCTCTGGCACTTGTAACCGCGAGCCCTCGGCTCTCCTTGGAAACTTCCCCAGTTAAAAAAAAGGGAGGTTTTACCGTTGGATGAATTTTCTTCATGCGAATGATACGCTTGTGAATGATTTGCTCTTTCTGCTGCTCCGCTCTGGGTCACCCTGTATCGCAGTCGTCCTCTGGGGATGCCCTCCTGGTTTTAATTTGGTGACTCCAAATTTTTAAAAAATTCTAGTGATAAATTAAAAGCTAAAAATACTTGAGTCAGTGATTGAAATGTATTGTTCATAGTAGAACAGGTTATTATAATGTTGTTTTTTATAGTGGTATGATCTTGACAGAACAGCAGGATTATGTATTGTAGAAGAACACGCTGGAGGTAATGCGACATCCTGGCGATGTGGCGATAAGGACGTAGGCTAAAGGTCTGGGAGGTGTGGATGTACGGCTGCCGGGCTGAGCACTGGCCCCGGAGCCAAGCCATGTGGGAAAGGGCTGATCCTGGGCGTAAGGAGCGCAGGGAGGCGGCTGTGCGGCGAGGAGCTGGAAACCCCTGCTCTGCGTGGGCTGCGGGCAAAGCTGTTCTCTCAGTTCAGCTGGAACTGGCACAGTCGTAAGAGTGCTGCAGTCCTCGCCCTGCGAACCTCAGGGGAATCGTTGCTAAACATATTAATTTGCATGTGTCATTATATCAGCTTGTATCAGAAATATTATAAAAAAACCTGCCTGTGGGCTGCCAGCAGGGCATTCCCATGCCAAGTACCAGACTGGCCGGGTAAAATCTGTCTTCCCCCCAGACTTGCAGACCAATAAGAAAGGCCCTGGAAGGGAAGGAGGGTTTAAGGCACAGCAGAATGGAAGATTTAAGGGCAACAAATACTGCCTGTTCTGCATTGGAGGGAGAGGGAATCAGTAAAATCTTGTCTCGGTGAGGAGACAGTGAAAGAGCGGTGTGGGATTTGCATGGGGTGGAAAGGAAAACAAAGGGCAGGTAGAGACTTGAAACAGGTGAGGAGTCTGCGTGGGAAGGGAGGAGGGGGCTGGAGCCGGCAGCCTGGCTGCGCAGCGCAGACACACTTCGGCCAAAGCTCTAGGAAATTCCCCTGGCGCTGGTGGGAGCCTCGTGGTGGCACTTCTGCAGCCGTTTCCTTACTCCCGGCTTCCTGCCGCTGGCAAGTTGTGTGGCATCAACAAACTCCACAATGCTTTCTCTTTCGATTAAGCTGTGGGAGGGAACGGCGCTGCGTTGTCCTTGATGATGACGAGGCCACAGAAACCCCATGTACAACACTAGTGTTGAGCTCGGGGTTAACCGCTGGGATTTCACCTGTGAAGGGGCAAGCCAGCCTTACAAAATCAGACTTGGGCAGTGGTTTTGAAGAACATCGTAATTTTTAAATAAAGTGCTGTATCCTCAACTGCGTAGGCCCCAAAGGTTTTCTGAATGTCAGGTACCACAATGGAAATTTTAGAGCATGTGTTAAAAAAACTCCAGATTTTGCTAGGCTTGAGCTTAAAATTCAGATCTTCATCAGTACTGAGCAGGGTGGGACTTTGTTTGCTGGAATGGCAAAGGTGCTCCCTCCTCACCCCCCAGGCTTTGGTAAATTTGCAGAATTGACGTTGCACAACTTCATGAGCAGTTGGAATTTGGGGAAACAAGGTTTTTGACATGCTGAAGAAACACTGTAATTTCTAAGGGTTGAGGGGTGAAAGCCTGCTGCTGTGTGTTTCTGAAGAGGACAAACAGGAGTTGGTAGTCGGGTCACAACCAGGAGGCGATTTGTCCTTTCCCTTGTTCTCCAGGTACAGCCTGGTTGGCCGGAGATGGTGCCCATTACTCTCGGTAGTTACCTCTTCATCAGTAAGAAGTAGTGTTTAGGGAAAAAAGAAAGTGCTTTGCCCCCATCGCCCCTTCTGAACCTGCCCCTTTGTTTGTGTTTTTTTTCTTTTAAATATTTCCACGGACAGTTACTTTCCAGCGAACGTGGCCAGTTGTGTTGGGCAGGGTGTGGGCGCAAGCTTCCAGCATGGCGGGGGCAGCGGGTCCTGCAGGGCAGGGCTGCTGCGGAGTGGGTCTGCGGCGTGCTGGAGATGGCCGTGCGGGAGTAGCGCCCGGCAGCGGTGCCTGTGCAGCTGGTGGAAGGGTGGAACGACCCACCAGAGGAGGTTGAAGGCTACAGGAAGAAGCGCCGGAGCACAGGCAGATGCGCATTGTTCAAAGCATGCCTTTTGCCAAAGCTAACTTAGATAAGTCGAGTAATTGCTCTCTAGATAAAGCGTATAAAGACTCCCTTAGCTTGATTAGCCTGTGGTTTCAGACATCTCAAGGCCCGCTCTGTTCTCAGGTGTCTCTGCCAAAGAATAACCCCAAAATACTAATTATCAGTCTCTTGTTGTTTTGGATAGGTGCAAAATTTTCACAGCTGCGTTCACGTAACTGAAGACTTTGTGTCTCCAGAACATCTTGTACAGTCATTTCACTTAACGCAGGAGCTGAGGCTGTCAAAGGAAGAAATCAATTATGATGATAAACTGCAGGTAGGAAATGAATTCTGCTCTGGAAGCTGTTGCGAAGGCAGGGCGTGCTCCAGCTCATTGAGATGCGGCGCGGTGCGTGGAGCTACTTCCTCGCTGCTGTTCACACAGAATAACAATGAGCAGCAGCATGAATGCCAGGGGCTCCATGACTCTCCCTTGAGCTGCTGGTTTTATTTATTTCGCATTCCATTTCAAAATGTGTAAAAAGGTGTTTCCTTTTGCACTGGCTTGATGTAGCCTTCCTGGTTTTTTCCATCCACTAGGCTTAGGGCTGAGGCCTAAAGACGGTTGCTTTGAAGAGTTCCGTAGTCATAGGTCGTACTAAAACGTGTCTGCTGTTCTTGCAGGTTAAAAATATCTTGTATCATGCGGTTAAAGAAATGGTGAGAGCCTTGAAGATTCATGAAGGTGAAATGGAAGATATGGATGAAAACTAAGTGCGCTCTGCTTTTTTGTGTTAACATCAGTCGGAGGTTATTTTTTCTAATACATGAACAGTATGCACACTAATTCAAGCTTCACAAACCATCAGTGCCAAGAAAACGTAGTCATCGTATTTACTTGTTAATGACACTGCAACGGTAGAGCTTCATATCACAGCCACTGTGATTACGTGTTAGACTTGCAAACAATTACGCAGCGTTCTGCTGTCCTGTATTATAATGTACATGGAGTTTGTGAAATGTCAAAGATTTAAGATGATGTATTTATTTTTGGAAAAAAACCACAAAATTCTATGCTATATTGTTGATCAAATGTAAATGTGACTTGTACAGTTTGCTAAAATAATTCAGATATTTTTCACTACATTGAGACAGTTACTGTGAGAGTAGGACACAAACACCAGCTATTGCCTGCATTTGGGATCTTGCTGAGTCCGCACAGCAGTCATGTCATAATCTGAAAATTACTGCCAAATAATTGTAAACTTTGTAAAATAGAAAGTATATAAAGTAGATATTAAATACAGACACTTCAGTATTTTATTGAAGCTATTCAGTGTACAATTAAACGTTTTCAAAAGGTGTAATTTATTTAAAAATTGTCTCATTTTGGTAAAATTTATGTGAACTTTTAAAGCTAAATATTAAACTTAATATGCTATGTAAATATATACATATATACATTCAATGATGTATTTTTTTAAAACATTGGCTTGCTTTAATTTGTTAAAAGTGCAAGTGTTACACATGCTTTGTACATTGAAGTTGAAAGGGGTTTTACATTTTCCATTAAAATGACTTTATCAAATGTTGTTGTGTTCGTGTTTTATGTTTGTGGCCACGTGTGACAGCCCGAGCCGGGCCTTCGCTGCAGGGGCGAATTGCGTCTGATCGCAGCGCTTGAAACATTCTGCTGTGGTTCCTGCGCGCTGCTCTGCCCTCTCCGGGCTTGAGACAAAACTGCGAGGGGAACTGCTTAGACAGCCAAGCCAGAGCGAGCCTCTCCTTAAGAATAAAACACTTAAAACCTCGCTTATGTTCTGTCTTTATAATCCAGCAATTATTTTGGGCAAAGGGGGAAAGGCGTTTCTGTAGAACAATTTTTTATGGCATCTTGGCTCTTTACAGTTCGAGTAATACTGCAAAATAATGGATGTTTTAAAAAAAAAAAAAAAAAAGAAAAGTAAATGTTAGTTGAGCAGAATTCCAGCTCTTGGAGTTAGTTTGAAAAGTTAAAGCGTACAGAGATTTAAATTATTAAAACTATGCAAATGTTCAGATTTGATATCAAGTGTTCGGCGCAGCCGTTAGCTGGCTGGTGATGTGTCTGAAAGGGGATGGTCGCTACCCTGGTTACTGCTGCCAGCCTGACAAAGTCTGACTGGGGTTTGGGTCACAGACCCCCCAAAACCCAATAAAAACCCCCATATGAATTATCTTAAGAAATACTGAAACACAAAAGCAATTTCTGGTTCCAAAAGTTCTCCATTTAGTTGGTTTGAAACTCTTGGGATTTGTCTGAAGTTGCAAAGCAGCACGTTGGGGTTAATGTCGCGATGCTGGGCAGTCGGCTCTCAGCTTCGTAGGCGGCTCCGTGCAGCGTCTGCGGCTCCTTGGCGCTGCCTGTAGCACAGAGCTACAGTGTCAGCTGAAGATGCAAAACCTGCCACCGTAGGTTTGCTTCGTGGCAAGTGGACTTCAGTCACACGTACTACTTTCTTTTTAAAGTTCAGGATACGTAAATGAGTGAATTTTAATCAAGTCTAAGGTTCCCCCCCCCCCAATTGAGTTTTTGTGAGGTACTTGTGAAATTTGAGGCTGCTGAAGTTTGCATTGCTGCTGCTGGTGGTCACATCCCCCCCACCCCACCCTCTTGTTTCTTTACACGAAGAGGAGTTGTTTGGGCCTGGGCCGTGGCTGTTGTCCCGGCTCCCTCCTTGGGCCCTTGGGGGGGGCGGGGGGGAAGGGGGGTGTGGGTTGGTTTCCCATGGGTTACCATCGTCCTGTTGCTCTGTCCGGCCCCCGGGCCTCCTGCTCCACCCCTTCTCGAAGGGGTTCTGGTGCTTTAGGGTCAGTAACTGCGCAGCAGATGGGGCCCGGTGCTCCTGGGCCTGAGCTCTGGTACCCCCCTGGGCCCTCATGGGTCACTGACAGCTGCCCCTGTCACCCCCCAGCACTTACAGACCCGGGCGGATCCCTGCCTCGGTCTGTGAGAATGAGGAAGGTCTTGCTGCCTCAGGGGGTAACTGAAGGAGTCGCTGAACAGAGGCAAATTGGTATTTCCAAGTGTGAATATTAAAGTTCTTCCTTTGTGACCTTTTTCCTGCCACCTTTGCCAATGAATCCTTAAGCATATGGCAAAGTTGTTAATCTGCACAAACGTGTGGGTGAAACGGACGGTGAAGCAGCAAGAACCCTCCCAAAGAAAAGTCCGAGAGATTGACGGGATTTTAAGGCACAAAGTCTCATTTTGGAGAAGCAAAACTGACGGGCTCAAGCTGCGGCATTGCACGGTGTCCTGCACAGTCAGTGGGGTAAGTAGATCTTTGTTGCTTCCATAGCAAAGATAAATTGATAAATCAGTTTGAGCTGCATATATAGGATTTCACTGTAGTCACAACAGAGTTTAACCCTCCACTCGACTTATTTAGTGGAGTTTATCTATGGTAAATTGATACGGTAGTTACACCAGCTGGATAGTTTTAAAATTTTGGGGTTAATCGGTACATCTGATGGGTTTGCAATGCATAAAAACATAACCTGATGCATTTTGCAAATTGCTTTGAGAATTGCTGTGGGCGCGGTTGGGACGGCCTCATCAACTGCCCACAACAATGTCGGTGTTCCCCAGTAACTAACGGGAGGGGAAGAAGCCAAAAGCGAGTGAACGAGGAAAACGTGGCACAAGCTGAGCGCGACGGGGAGCGCTGTAAAACATTTACTGCCGTCAACTCGAAAAGGCTCTGCGAGGCGCAGGCCGCAAGAATTTGTTAAAGGTAACAGCTACTCCAAATACCACTTAAAAGAGGCCAAAAATTCTGGGTTTTCAAAGTACTTAGTGTACCAAATTCGGCTTATTTAGTATCCTAAGATTTCTGGCTCTGTCACAACGAAGCGGAGCTCCCCGCTCCCCTACAGGAAACTGGAGCAGGAAGCCGGGCTGGCGTTGTGCTCGCTGCCAGTACGACCCGAGATTGTCCTAGCTGATGCCTGAGACTACGGAGGGGTTTGTGGGGAGGTGTTCCGTCTTTGCGTCTTCAGGTTAGTTTTTCCCTCTCGACCATTTCCGTGTTCTGCAAAGCATTACTGGGCATGTTTTTTCCCCTCTTCCTTTTCTAAAGACTCTTCAGGAGGTTTTCTGGTCAACAATCTCAACTATTTTAATGTAGCCAAAAGTATTCAACGAGATCAGCTGAAGCTGAGCACAGGAACACTGTCAACTCCTAGCACAAGAATATGAAGTACCGTGTCATCTTTCACCACCTTCCCACTGAGACCGAGCCCTGTCTTGACCTCCTATGCTCTCCGTGAAACTCTTTTTCTGTCCTTTGAAATCTCACATCTCAAAGTCATCAAAACTGCAAGCCCTGCTCCCCGCACACCCCCTCCCTCCCTCACCGACCCCTTCCCAGCTCCTTGTCACCATCTCCATCCACTGCGCTGCCCTACAGGAAGTGACCACGGCAATTTTCTTCCTGTTGTAACTGCAGGGGTAACTAAGGAAGAGTAAGTAATTAGCAAGGAATAAAGCGGGGCTGCTATGACCTGAAGTATTTCAGCACGGATGTACGACTGCATATATGGTTTAGCTGACACAGGAGTTACGGGATTGCTGGACATGCCGGCAGTGAAACCCTGGTCCCCATTAGGCAGGTCAGGCGTAGGGGGATATTAAAAGCTATTTATTGTACTCTTCCAGCTTCATGGAAATTGCTCAGCTCTGTGTGTGTAAACCAAACCCCCATCGGATCAGCACTACGTTCTCATGCTCCCTGACCTCTTCGGTAGGTGGTAATTTTGTTCGTACCCTCTCCCGTGACATCCTGTCAAGCCCTCTCCTGCTCTCACAGCTGACAGCCTTCCCTGCCCTGCACCCCTAACTGGGAATTTCCCTTCCTTCCTCCTTCCACAGCCACCATCGCCCTGTTGGGCTGCTTTCCTGAGCAGGATGTTTGTGCTCTCCCCCACATCCTCGCTGGACGAGCTGCCTCTCCCTGTTGAGTCTCCCGGAGTAAGGCTTCGCACTGCTTTCCCCTCCTAACCCCCGGCTCTGCCTCAGACAATGTCAGCTCTCTGCTGTGCTCCTGCCTTCCACCTTTTGACTCGCGCTTTGTTAGCAGGAGGGCCGCTTTTCCTTCTCCGCCTTTGCGTTCCCATGATACGTGTGCCCCAGGAGGGCAGAGGAGCACTCGGTGGCATGGGGGCTCCTTGGATGCAGCGTCCACCGCCACGTTCCTTTCTTTCCATCTCAGCAGGGCAACCTAGGAAACTCTGACCGAGGAGCAAATGATCTGTAGCGGTAGCAGCACACACAAACCAACCTCTGCACTGCTTTCATTTGGTCTTGCAGGTTTTGAAAAGGAAGTTGCAATCTATATATAGCTGGTAGGAAAATCTTGCCTCACAGCCAATCGAAGACATGTTTTACCTGATGTGTTGCATGCAAACAGTTGCATTTTAAACATGGGTCTTTCTAAAGCTAAGTGGTAGACTGAGGGATTTTTTACTGCTATGTTTCAAAGCAAACATTTCTGGTCCCTCCCAACCACACCAATACAATATATTCTTGACACAGATGCCTGTTTCTTTTTCCAGTCTCTGGGCATGTGGTTTTATTGTAGCCCTGTGCTTCCTTAGTGGAATTAAAGAGTAGGGTTTAGTAGCTCTGAGAGGCAGGAAATCCTGTATTTTCACAGCTCTAAGGATTTCATATTGTTTGATGTCGATAATACCTTAACTCCTGTAGCAAATGGGCCTGAGGGAACAATTCAAGTGATTACAAGACAAAAAGCCTGGGTAAGTTTAGGTTACTCCTGGTAAAACAGACATGGGAGAGAAGAGGTGGAGGAAAAGCTGGACGTAGCACCAAGCCTTTAGGGAGCAATGAACATCTTTTTATACAGTTGAACTCCACGGGGCCACATACTCAGGCAGAGAGGTCTGGCAAATACTGTCCAGCCTATACCCGACTTGTGGCAGCTACACTACCACTCCGATTACTTGTGAACACTTTGACCGATTGATTTGTTTCCCGCTGTATTTTTAGTCCAATTCAGTAAGGGATTTTATCAGCTGTTGGGGCTGTATTTGTTTTTCTCCTTCTATTTTGCCAGCGAGCCTGCTTTCACAGCGCCATACAGCAGCCCAGGTTGGAAGGGACCTCGAAAGATCATCTGGGCCAACCTTCCGTGGGAAAGGGAGCCTGGATGAGGTGTAGTCCCCACCACTGAAAGAAGTTCAACAGGAACTGCCAATGGCTGAAGAGCTGCTGCTGACAGGAGAGTGGGAAGGAGTTCAAGGCCAGCGCTCCTGAAAATGGAAACACTCTCAGAGGAAGAGGTCACAAGATCCTCTTTTCCCTTTATATAAAACCAAAATGTAAAAGCCAACACTTCTATATTTTGGTTTTAGCTGTCACTGTAAGTAGCAACTGGTGGTGCAGTCTGCAGATTTTATTCTCAGGAGACTCCACGTTGCTTCCCAGTTGCCTTTCCTTGGTTTATCCTTCTGCAGAGATAGAGCCAGAGCCTGGGTAATTGCAATTTCTTTTTGCAAAGCATATGTTGGCTATATTCAACAGGGATAATGTTTCTGTGTTCCAAGACAAGAGCGGTTTCTGTGGTAAAGCAAAGTCTATGAATAGAAGTCAGTGTCTGGACACATGTTTAAAATTGGTTCTTGGTGAGACGCTTTGAAATAATGGACCACAGAAGTTTTTAGTTCTGTCCAGTATAAAACAGTGCAGATCGGACTCCCCGCCCATGGGAATCTTTCCACGTGCTGTGTGCCAGGCTTTGGTTACACTGTGTGACCACCAAGAACTCACCACTTTGTTGTTGCTGCAAAATTGCTTCCTTTCTGCATAATATTCAGATACCGCACCTTTTCGTTATCCTGGAAAGGCTCTGGGGGATAAGCTGGTCGCTGTGATGATGGCAGGAACGCGACACCGTCAGCAGAGGGAGGGGCTCGTGCTGGAGCAGGAGCCAAACAGGGCAGGGGGTTCCACCAGGCGGTGGTCTGGGCAACCCAATGCCCAGGTAAGCGGCAGTCGGGTGGGTGCTCTGCCGCCTGCGGGGCTGGTACCTCCATCAGGGAGGAGGGAGAAGATCGCTGTCAGTGGGAGGAAGGGAGCACGGAAGAGGTGCGGAAACAATAATGCCAACTAACCTGGAGGCACAGGGAAGGAAAACAATGTTTCTTTTTATCATTTCACGATGCCAGAACTCAAACGAGCTGAAAGGCATTAATAATTTAAAACCGTTTTGAATTGTTGGGGGATAAACTAATTGCTGACAGACACTGGAGAAGACTTTCCTTAGATTCACCACTATGTATCTATAAAACTTGTCCTCTAGTGGTGAGTATTCTCTATACAACCTTTCATTCTTTAGATGGACTGTGTAATCACTTAGCTCTGAATTCAGACTGAAGAATTCCTTTCTTGGAGAAATTAAAATATTTCATCTTATTTCATACACTTAGCTTTTATACAGAAAAGTCATTATTCAATGGATTCTCAGCTGTAGGGTGTCCCACGCTGCTGCCGAAAGGGATGAGCCTATCTGCTCCCACATGCCTGTCTTGCTGTAGGCTTCATGGCTGGTGGGCTGTGCTGCTGCGTGGAAGGGAGAGAAAGAAGAGGCTGGTGGTGCTAGAGCTCTCCTTTCAGCAGGAGCACCTGTGTTGTTCACCGGGACGTGGTCTGACTCTTCACTGGTATCACCTACTCCAGCTCTAGGACGGGCTCTGTATTACACAGAAAAATACTCAGCTTTCCACATCACCTTCATGGGGCTTGTCTAATGCTAGCAGTGCTTGGACTGCAGCTCAGCACTCCTATCCTATTAAAGGGAATGTTGCACCCATTCTCCTCTGCATCACTCATGGGAGTGGAAAACTCTCATGCTGAGCCATACTGCCTGGAGTTTGATTTCAGCAGCCATCATGTGTTGAGTAAGCAGACTGCAAGAAAAAAACACTTGCATTGCAGGAGAGAGAAAAGTTTTACCACCACTTTCAAAAGTAGCAGCGTGGAGTATTGCCCCTACTTGGCTATCTCCCTACAGAGAAGCGGCTTCCTTTGGATCTAGTGTTTTGCTTATGCAGCTATGAAGGGACAGTTTAGTCTTAAAAACAGAAGGTAGAGCTTGTAATTCCCCTACCGCCCCTCTGAAGAATCCCGACTCTTCAGCAGAGGTAGCCAGGCTAAAAATTGCTTCCTTCTCCTACAGCTGCTGTTAGCAGAGACAGCTGAAATGTGTCTGTAGCTAACAGCCCTGGGCTATCATCCCTGGCAGTGACATGAGATAGGTGCATAAATAATTTTATTTCCTACTCTGAGCACATACCATTTTTTTTGCTTTACTCACATGAATAGAAACACTACGCTCCACTGCCTTGTTACCTGTAACAGCCAGCCAGGCAGGTGATGGTGGAGGATGTAACTTGCCCTTTTTTGGGAGCAGTGTACTGGGGCTGACCTGGAACAGGTTACCTCATCACAGCTGTTCTGTGGGGCCATGCGCTGAACTGCTCCAACTGAAAAATAGCTTTTATTTCCCCAGCAAGATTAGTTTCTGGCTACAATTCAGCACAAGGGACCTCCTCTAACAAACTTGTCTTACCTTTGTTTCCATAGGCTTTTTCTAGCCTCCAGTCCCTACCCTCCTTCAAGCAAGCACAGGAGACACCAGGTATACAGAGGTAAGGGGAGAATTTGCACCGCAGTAAGATGTTCTTCCTACACTTCCAAGTCTATTCTGGAAGAAAAATGTACCCTTAGAAAGCAAGTTTACCTTATAACAGCACAAGAATAACTTCAATTGGGTTAGCTTGCAACACTTAACGCTTTTCATTAATCAGTAACCCCTAAAGTTAATTAATGCCTCCACAACACATTGCAACACCCCCCCTTGGGAAAGCCTGGATTCAGGTACCACCCCAGTGCAGGGGGAGGGCACCAGCTGAGCATGTCAGAAACCAATACCCTGAACAGTGTGCACAGCTCTGGTGGCTCAGTTCGCTTGGCTCCGGGTAGCCTGTCCCCAGGCAAATGCTTCATGCTGCTTCCTCTGATGCTTCGGCGCTCTGTAGGTGTCAGAAGCCAGCTATTAGCCAAGTCACTTCACGTATAGGCAGGGCCCTCTGAATTCATCCCAGCTTTCCCATATTTGCTGGATGATGAACACAGAAGTTCAGCTGTATGTGTGTACTGACGCTGTTAGTATAAATCTTAATTTATTTTTTATACTCTGCAACATTTGTAGAGATTTAACATGTTTGGTGTCAAAACACCTTGGTTTTTATTTTCATATCCTTTTTGAATCAGGTTAAGCTGTAAACAATTTCTTTTTCAATCAAATACTGCCAGCTAGAATTACTCCCATTCATGCATCACTGAAAACAAAAAGGGTATTTTTCTTTAAGTACAGATTTTTCTTTTTTTAAACAATGTCACTTCATATAGAAACCAATAGCTAGATTCAATGCACCCTGATTAGTTATGTAAACAGATAACCCAAAAAAACTCATCAACAGAACTAGTAAGTTGCTTCCTTCATAGAATGGAAATTAAAATCTCTCCTGACTTGAGGTTAACGTGGTCAGGAGTGGCATAGAGCGTGGCACATAAATCCATCTAGGAGGTGTATAAATTGCACTGTATCTGAATTAACAAAATTATGCATAATGAAATGCACAGTTTAAATTCATGCTAGAAAGCATTTTTCAATATGAAGTGGTAGCCAACTGGCAACCGTAACAGTTAGGTTCTGCACCATCATTTATGGCATTATAGATAACTATTACATATAGCGTACTTTAAAACCCTGAAGGATTGTGTTACTTGAAACATTCTCCAGGCAGTCATTTGGTTTGAAACATTGGGAGAAAGACTAAAGAGGTTGCCATCTTATACCGGTTATGGTACCTTTAACTTTTATGAAGTAGATCAGATATGGTGTGTATTTCACAGTAACAAAGTTGCTTTAATGCCTTTTCTCCAACAGTAGGATTGTGTTAGATGTTTCTGCCCTCAGATCACCATTGTCCCGGCGGTTTTCCCTTTTCTGAAGTTTGAGTAACTACACTGAGCACTTTTCTTGGTTTTTAACTATTCATCAGTCCTTTCAGAATATCTTCGGAGAGTTCCAGCAGAGGGAGTTCAGGGGATGGGATGTCCAGGGGGGGAAGGCTGGGTATTGGAATGTCCTTTGCCTTCCCAGCAGTTGTTGCAAACTTCTGCCAAGTTGCAGCTGAAGAAGTAGTTTCCGAGTGTTGCTGCAGACCCCACAACTCTGACTTCTCGACAAAGTCAGCATCTACATCCAACTCCTTGTCTACTGGGGATTTTTGGAGTCTAGCTCTTTCTGCTTTTAACTGCTTATTCTCTCTCCTTAATCTCTCATTTTCAGCTATAAGAATTTCTATATGCTGTTTCAAATCTGCAATTTTGGTTGCCTGCTCTTCTATTATTGTTTTGTCATCTTTTGGAGCTTTGCTCCCAATACATGCTTCTACCGGCTCCTTTTTTCTCTGAAACAGAAATAATAGTGTATCCGGGTCCCTGTCAAAGACACCCTGAATATCCTGCGGATGTTTCTCTGTGGAAGGGCTGTATTTCTGAGTAACAGGAACCAATACGTTTTGATCATCAGAGTCTTCAGCAGATGGCTTACAAGAAGTCTGAAGATGTGCAGCTATTTCCTTGTCAGCATTCTGCTGGGCTTTCAGCTTTTCCTCCCTCTTTGCCCTTTTCCACCTCTCCTGGATGAGCAGTAACTGTTTCATGTGACTATCCCTTTGTAATTCCAGTGATAGCTGAGCCTGAGTAAGAACAAGATTAAACAATTTAATTGGTGATCCCTAATCCCACCTGAATATTCATGCAAGTAAAGTTACATGCATGTAAATATTTACATGAACAGCATCACAGCATGCCAGAGGGAAGGGGAGGAGCTTTTGTTATTCAGATACTAAATCCAACAAGAAGGGATCTCTGCTTGTACAGTGCAACAGTCTCACCCAAATTTATCATAACTACTAGTATTGCGAAGGAGTCAGTTAACATCAGGTATTGTTGGTTGGTTGGTTGGTTGGTTTTAAGTCACTGACCAGGCTATGATAATATTTAGAAGTGGAGGCACCAGGAGTTTAACTGACCTATGACCAACACCAAGAAGGAAGCGATTCACTTGGCATGCACAGCCACACTTTAACTAATACAAACTATTGGTATGCCTCTGTGATGGTATCTGCGTAGACGTATTAATAACCCCCAACACTAGGCAGAAAAGTGCTCCAAGGCCAGATATGATCCCAAATGATTCAGCCATATTTAATGAAGGGAGTGGTGTGGAGGTTAATAACTCACAGGAACCACCTGGGTAAGAGGCTATCATTTTTCTGTAAGAATGACCCTTTGGAGGAAAGACAGATGTCTGATCTCCAAGGGTTATTTGCTTTGGTAATATTAACTAAACTCAAAGCCTGCTGCTATGAAAGCGCTGAGCAGACTACACTACTCCATTCTCAGATAGATTTTTGCAATGAATACGGAAAGGTTTTTCTGGAGATCGCCCAGTCAGGATGAATAAAACCAAAATTACAGATTGTAGATGAGAAGCTCAGCTTTGTGTCTCAGCAAAACAGCCCAAGTGCCTCACAGCAAAAGTTAAATATGAAACTAGTTTTATCACCTACTTGAAGATGCCTTGCAGACTAGAAACCGTTGGAGAAACCTTGGATGGGTTAGTAGTTCTGCTGTCCCTGCTCCATGTAAACATAGACTAGCATAACTGCACTTCTAAAACTGCTGGTGCAGTTGTCATGGGTTCAGAAAACTATGCAGAGGCTAACGCCCAAGAGGGGTACAATCAGGGCACAATATGACATGCAGGCACACAACAGAGCTATGGCTGATTCTGGAGTCTGCTGCACTTTGGTCTCACCTGCTCTGACTGGGTCAGCTTCATGGCATCTGTAAGGTATGCTGCGGAAGAGAAAATTGATAAACACTTAGAACAGGGTTACAAAACCTGAACATTTCCATAAAAGCTAAGAAAAGGCTTCAGACCTTCTGTGTTCTGAATCACCACATAAAAGCAGCAGTCCAGAGGCAAAGTACTTACCAAGTTACAGTGGCTGGAAACACCTGCTGTTTTTGAAGTCTGAAAAAATTACTGTAAGATTGTGTAATACATGCTACACCCTTGCCATGGCATCCTGTTGGCTCAGGTTCTTCCAACTTGTTTTTCAGAGGAGGACAGTCAGCCGTTTCCAGAAAGTCCCAGAAGAAAACTTTCCCGTGAAGGGAAGAAACACAGCTAAGGACCAGACTTTTAACATACAAGCATTTTAAGACAAAATGTGGTAAGTAAAATCCTCTTGCCTGTGGTACACCAGTGTTATGAAGTCATGCTTTTTAATTATATTCTTGATGAAGAGGTATAGTCCATAGTTGCCTGCTTTTTTTTGTCAGTGTCCCCTCCAAACAAGTAAAAGTGCTGGCTTACAGCCAGAGCAGTACTTCAGACTTTGAGCATACCTTGCTAGTGCTGAAAATGACAAGATATAAGAAATTCTTAACCAAGTTTGGAAGGATGTAAGATAATGGCATAGAATCATCAGACGGAGAAAAGCAATAAACATTCAATGCATTTCTGGGTTTTGTCTTGGTATATGAAGTGAAGAAAACCAAAAAGAAAAGTCTGCATATTAGAACACAAGTGCTATCCTGCGTTGCTCTGAGTATTCATAAATACCAAAGAAACTATCAGCTTCTCATTTTATGGAGTTTTCTAGGATTTATGAATGGGAAGTGAGAATGCCTTGGTATCTAGGTTATGATGTTCGGAGTAGCCACTTATTTTGTCTCCACACAAGCACTGTCACTGGAAATGTCCTACTTGTTGCATCAAGTAAGACCTCCTCTTTCTTCTTCTGCCAAGCAGTTCCCGCACTGTCAGCCAGCTGACAGACTCCAACACAAATAAGTAAGCGTTACTAGTTAAACGGACAGGTAAATGCACCAAGTCTGACTTAGGAGAGGCTATCAATTGCAGCATCAAGGCCTGCAATGCAATCTTGCTTGAGTTCTGTGAAAGCTGAGCTCATCACCTGTTCTTAGCTGTCTTGATTCAGACATTAGGAAAAGGAAGTAAGTAAACTTTTGTAAGCAAACATTTGTCTAAATGTTTCCTTTATCAACAGAGAAAGCAGGTGACTTCAGCTATGAAAGCAGAGATGAAAATACGAAGTGTAAAGTGAAACTGGCTTACAGCAGGTCCCCAACTGCAGTTTGTGCATGATACAAGGTGTTGGCTTCATCTTGAGTCAAGAACTGCCTTCACAGTGGTAGCCACCCCTAATCAAAACACTTTGGAAACCTCTGGGTTTAGATGCTCATATTAGAGAAAAAGTTTCCAAAAGGGTGCTTGATCTGGACTGAAAAACAGATTCACATTTTAAGAATAAAAGTATTTTGCAAGTAACTAGGTGTTCTACTTACATGAGGCATGCAAATCTAGAAACTGCTTTTAAAAGCTGGAATGTGAAAAAGAGCTACTCACCAGCAGCTTTTTTGTGACAAGAAATTGCTTCTTCATATTTCCCTGCTGCCAACAAACGGTCTGCTTTTCTGCTCTGCTGGTGAGCCTTAAAGTAAAAAGAGCGCTACGTCAATGAGGGTTAACTGACACATAGTAATACCTGTTTTAAAAGTAATAAGTACATCTAAGAAACTGTACTGATTCCAGTTCTCAGGCTTTTAGGCTCCCACTCCATTCCAAGCTTTATAATTTGATTTCTCTTTTAATGCTACCTTACAAGAATCTGTACTGTACAGGTAAGAACTGAAGTTTGTTAATGCAGCAAAGATGGCATGTACACAACAAAATACTTCTGAAGCTGTTCCTCAGAAAGTGCATGTTCTCCTTTATAGGCAGGCGTTCACTGTAGTCGTGTAAAAAGACCAGTAAGGCCATAAGAAGCTATGAGAAGCTGTAAGTATTTAGGACCAATTTACCTGGCAGAAAGCAAGTTATTTGAATTATGTTACAGCTGGTTTGATATTTTCTGCTGCCACATGGCCAAGAGGCTTTGCCCCTTGGGTGAAGAAATTGCAAAAGATCTTGGGTTTTTTTGTTTGCAGCTTACACCAATTAATGGAAGCAGCACAGCCATAGTTAAAGATATCAAAGTCACGTTGTTGCTGTACAACGGTTAAGTCTATAGTACCATTTGTAAGCCACTAATGTAAACCACTAAGATAGACTAAGGATGTTGCTGAAAGCAAGCGATTGATGTGAGTATTTGCATATGCTCAGTGAGAAAACAGTATTGCATAACCAGCACTGCAACATTCATGAGAACAAGTCTTTTTGTTGTTACTACAAGACATGAATTTTACGGTCCTTCCTCCAAGACAAGCTATGTAATATGAAAGGCTACAACCGCTAACTGGCAAGGCTGTCAGTAACACAGACTATTCATGGCTGCTTTACTACATGTTGAGTTTGAAGTGAACAGACATCACGTTCTGGGCACTGACTGAAACAATACAAGACACTTAAGAATCTGAAGAAAGTGTTTGCCTGTTTCAGATTACTGTTTCTTAAGAGAGCCTTTACCAAATCCAGACTGACTGAACCTGTAGGGGAAACAGAGCCAAAAGTCTGAAATCTGCCTCTCTAACTCTGTCTCTGACCTATACAAATTCTCTATTCCCTCGCTTTACCCAAAGAAAGACATAAAACATATCAGACTTCAGATGTTTGGTGAATATAAGTCACCGACTCACTTTAAGCATGTTCCAGGATCAACATAAAAATGAGAGCATTTGTCCATATCCCAAGACGTTAGAACAGCTGGTTCCCTACAGGCCTTATGGAATTACACTTTTCTCTGTCTCCTGAAGTCTTGGAAGAAGCACGGAAGGTCAGATAATCCAAACAGGATGGTAACATGATTCTATCAGGACTAACATGATACTTATACAAACATCCATTTTAAAAATAAGTTCCAAAGTGCAGATCGATTTCTTAGTCATCTTTGTCCTCCAAACTGACATATCACCTACAGTGTTACAGTAAGTTCCACTTTCTACCAGAATTTTAGCAGCTCTGACACCCCAGAAGAGGAATGACTTCTACAGAAAACATTCCTTTGGGCAACAGCTGTTCTTAAGCAATCCCTAGCAGTTATATCACTACATTTTCTAAAACTGATTTCATATGCTAATATGGAGTGTTTCTAAAAAAAACAAAAACAAAAAACCCCAAACCCACACAAAACCCCCTCCTTGATTCTTCACGAGTATTTCAGTTATATTCTTCTTCCTCATCTTCATTCAATCCTCATAGCATTGTCAGCATTCCCTGTTTCTTCTGCCCTGAGGTTAAATAATCTCAGAAGAGGAAGTGTTTTATCTATTGGAAAATCATCTGGTTTATGGCCTTTTTCTATGGACTCCTACAAATGACGTATGCTGGGAAGATACACTTATTTCCCACGGGAATGAACAAACAGTATCAGCTCATATAGAGCCATCTCCTCGGTTATTCATGGCAGCTCATCCAGTTACAAATTAGCTATGTCATGGACATAAAAACACCTGAGCTAGCTCCTTGCAAAACAATTTTTCAATAAATTAGTATTGATACAGCTGCTTCTGCAAACTGCATGGGCAGATCTAAAGAAACAGGGAAGCTAGAGAGAGCAGAGCTAAGAAAGCAATTCAACATGCCAGGGGCCTGGTTCCATTTATTAGTTTCTACATACAAGAATTTGAGTCTGATTGCTTTCAAAGTTTATTTTCATACGTTTTAAACTACTGGAGCATGATCTTACACAAATCACTTAAGCACATGCAGAACACTTGAGGACAGTCAGTTGTTATTTGGTTGAGCAATTAAATTATTTCCATTCTCAATTAACTCACAGTGAAGCTGAAAGAAGTTTGAAGAAGTTGGGCTAGACCATGAATAAAATTAGGAAAACAACAGTCCAGAGATGCTAGCAAAAAAAAAAAAGCTAGGATTCTCTGATTACAAGGTCAAAATGCCTTTCTTGTTGTTACATCAAAATATATAGATGTCAGGCTATCTTGCTCTGATGCACAGCAGCAGACTATCCTAGTGGAAACAAGAGGAACCACAACACAGGAGAAAAAAAAATCAGTGTTTCAGCACAGCCTTGTGTGAGAATGCTAGGTGTTTTGCAGTCAGTCACGGGGTGGGGGCAGGGGGGAATTCTTCATTTTGTATGTTTTCCTGCCAGCTTGACAAGGAAATATTTACTCATTTATTCCACGCTGTGTTTGTTCCAATTAGTTGATTGTGCAAGGACCAAGGAATTTCTCCCATTTTCGTGGTACATTATTCATCACTAGCAGTTTGAAGAAATTAATGGTGCTGTTTCCTAGCAGCAAGTGATGAAGCTGCAACAGAAGTACTTGGATGCTTAATAGCCACGTATCATGGATAAGCGTCTACGTCTTGTCTAGTCTGCTGGTTTATTCTTAGTGCTCCATTACACTTAGGCACACAGCATCCAACTATTGTTGCAAATCTATTTTGAACTCAGAGTGGCCTGTATCCCATTATAAACCTGGCAATGGACGAATTGGTCCTATACCATAAAGTGAAAAAAAATGGCTCTCAAATTTATCCCTGGTCTGATGTCATGCTAGAGGAAGGTGTTTACACCAACAATTCTGGAGCTGCTATGCTGGTTCCCAACAGATTCAAGCAGGACTGCTTTGATTTTGGTCCTGCTGCTGTGATGATTACTGCTGCCTAACTGCCATGGGTTTATATATCTGATTTCTCTTTCCTCTTCCAGTTGCGGTGCCGGAAATAAATGTAGGGTGTGGTGTAAGAATAATTATAATTTATTAACAAGCTATGGAATTGAAGGGGGCAAGCAGTTTGACAACTTACTTCCAGATGTCCCTCCCTCTCCAGAGGAGCAGGAATTCCCAGTAGGCAAATGGACAGGTGTAACAACTTAACTCTCGTAAGAGGAAGCAGGTGTGAGTGAACGATGACCAAGCTAAAAAGCTTCCTCATGTTGCTCCCAGGTATTTTGTTTTTAGGGGATTTGTGCGTGCCTTGTTGTGTCACTTGAAGTGCTCTGGATCAACTACAGAAGCAGGTAAGCTAGAAAGCTTTCCTCAAACTTTCCAACTGTAGATGAGATGTTAAGGGATGACATCTGCATTTTTAAGTTTGTACTGGTATTTCAAAGAAACGTTTCTATTTGATTCTCCACCTGACCAACCCAAACTGTTGAATATGCAATCTCTGAGCAATAGAATAAAAAAAAATAAAAATCAAACAACCCTCTAAAATAGCAATGCAGGTCTTCTCTTTGCCTAGAATTTTCTTTAACAGCCCAAAATTTAACACCCAACTTCTTTTTTTCAAATATAAACCAGACAATGATGTGACTGCAGGCCATGAGAAATGAAGCCGTAAGACCCACTTGATAGATTTTTTTTTTTTTTACCACTCCCTCACAATAAAAAAATAAAAATTCTAGCTTTCTTTCTAGAGATTGTGCACCATCACAACTTAAAGGATTACCACCACGTGATCCTAGCTTCGGTTGGGGGGGGAAAAAAAGCTGCTGCTTTTCCAATATAATTCCAGTTGATGGCTAGCTCTTATAGAAAGAAGGGTAACAGGAAAAAAAACCTGCTTGATCCAACAATATTTTTAAAAGGCAGGTGTAGTACTACACATTTTCAAATAGGGTAAGTCTACTACAATTTCCTAAGAGTAGTAATTTGCAAAAGCTCTCCTGTAGCTGAGATAGTCTTGTGTATGTTTTGTTTTTCTCTCTTCCCCTAACAGGAATAGCTCTTCACTGGACAAAGCCTTGCACAAGATGCTAAGCTTACAGCCTCCTTTGTTTATTGTAGGGGACTCTCTAGAAAGTGATATAATATGATTATGAAGCACAGATTACAGTGCCTTACTTACTAATAAAGTTACAAACGAAGACAGGAAAACCCAGCTGCTAAAATGATGGGGCCTGAGGAAAGCTAACTGTAAAGTAGTTCTGTCTAATATAACAGTTTGTAACTGTTTTAAGTGAAACCACTGCTTGCTGCTAACATAATCTATTTTATGCTATGGACTGTGGAAACCAGTTGTCTTTGCCAGAAATGATCAATACCTATGCTTTCTTACTGCTGAAAGAAAAGATGAAGGTATTTTTTTGAGAGATAAGGAATCTGTTTTGGGGATTTGTTTCCTAAAGGATATGGGGCTGCTTTCTTTTCTCCCATATACATTCTTAGAAAGAGTCAGAAAATGCATGTTGCATTGCTTCCGTATTGTACAAAAGAGTATTAAGTATCTTCCACGTGGATGTTGCAGCAGCAGGCCACAAAGTGTGGGATGAGGTGGTGCACCATTGCTCCCCCCACCCCACAAGCACTCTCTCAGTTCTACACACACAGAAGTTGTTTTTCAAACCCATTCTTGCCAGAAAATAGCGAACTTAGAAAGGTTTGACTGTACATGTCTGCATATGTATTGAAAAGTGGAATGAAGAGGGAATACAAATAGAAAACTTGACCTGAGAGGTCCAAGAATAAACTATGGCCATCCATTTTAATTTTTTTTAAAAAAAGTGCAACTGTGATGAATAAAACTCAGGGTGACTATGGAAAATGCTTGTATTTACAGGCAGTTACACTGAAAATGAAAACAATAAAGAGCTGTATTATAACCCATGCTAAATAATGGGAATATATTTGCCACTAAGCCTAAAGAAATGGTAATGTGTAGCTTTATTAATAGAAGCAAGCCCCCTTAAAAATACTCCTTGTGTTCTGCGGAGAGAGACAGAGTTGACTGAAGGAGAAATAAAAAATGGCAGAACCCATTTGTGGCTGTTCAACCAATGCCACTAGCCCCATGTTAGCTCAATTTTCTTTCTTTGAAAGCCTGTACTTAGCAAGGTTGACAGAACAATGACTCAACTGTAAATTACAGGTTAGTGTAAATATAAAGCAAAACAAGTATGTGAAACTCTCATGAGAATGTATTCTCCAATGTTAACAGACTCCTCACTTTGTTTTGAGCTGTAAAGATGCTTGCTTTAAGTAATAGTATTAGAATTTAAATAGACAGGCAGACAAGCAACCAACCAGTTGTTTAGCCAACCAATGTTAATTCACTGAATAGCTCTAATTGACTATGCGTGTTCCCAACCTATTCCAAATTTAAGATAAAACGGTTAGTCTGAGTTCCTCACCCTGCAAATGCAATTAAGAGATCTGGAGTGAAACCAACTAACTCACATTCACACTGCTCAGGTTAGGTGGTCTTCAAAACCCCATACAGGCATAGCTGCAGCTCTTTCCAGGATCACCTGCAACTTCATTAAGGTGTGGTATCCTTTTTACCTAATGCATAGTCAAATGGACCTCATCCCCTTCCTTTTCATCCATTTAGTATGGTAAAAGCACTAAATGCTTCAACTTGTTTGTCAGAGCCATTTTGTATACCTACAGTTCTCAGCTCCTTTGGTAGTGCTTTTCTTGTCCCCATATATAGTGCTGCAGCTTGTATGACACAAGTCTTCCTAACTGGAGGTTATAAGCTAAATGAGAACAGTCCCACTGTCCTGATAATAAACAAAACCAATCTGGGCTCCTATGTGTAGCCCTAAACCACGTGGCTCAAGCTGTTACAGCAACTGAGCTACCCCTCAGTAAGGACAACTGAATCATCACAACAAATGGTCCAGTAAACAAACTATTCCAGGACCAACAATTTCAAACAAGCAGGGCAGAAAGGCTTCAGCTATGACTTCAGTCTGCTGCCTCCCCAGGCCTCTATGAGATGGCTTCATTTGGGTCTTTAAAATGTTAGGCATGGTTACTCAGAGCTGAACTGCATGGCTCAATGACATGCACGCAATTCCAGCGTGACACAGCAGAAAGGCACCCAAACAGCATAGATACCGGTGAGGAAATAATGCTTCTGTCAACCACCCATAGCTTGGCTAATTATGTTCTTGACTGGGAGCTACTGCAAGTTGTTATATGTGCAACATGGAACAGTTTTGTGCTGTGGTTTACTGGTAGTTATGTGACTACATACAACATCGTTGTGCTTTTCCAAGGTGGCTGTTACTGCTCTGGCTGTTCAGCTGAGTATCTGATGCATCACCTCAGCACCTCCAGTCACTTTACTCGGACAGATATGCTGCTGCCTCATCTGGGTTCACACCTTACATTTCCCTTAGCTGAAATGTATGGCCCCATATAGATCGTGTTGTTACAGGGAAAACCAAGACAAGACTTCCACCACTGTGGTAAAAATAGGCTTGGTGTTAAGCAAATCTATATAATGACGCTTCCATTTTTTTATTATCTAAAAGCTTGTTTTCTCTAGTTTGAGTGTACCTGCCTCTCTTTTTTTTCATTTTAGATTGGAAGAGCAAGTATAGCAGCTTTCAGGTTTATTTTTTTAATTAAAAAAAATTATTATTCTTTATTAAAAAAAAATCAAAGAAAACAAACTGGATTCGGTGGATGTTACTGCAGGTTAACAGAAAACTGGTTTTCCAATCAAAATAACAGAGGTGCAGGCTGGCATTAAGTCTCAAACACATTGGCCCATGTTGTTTAAATCCTTTGGTCTCTGGTAAACTTTCACAGACACTTTCTATTTTCTCCTCCTACTCTTCCATATTGCATATTTATTCTGCTTGTTATTTTGCCCTCACGTGGATGTAGCATTCGCTTCACTTATAAACTGTTTGTCAAAGTAGACCATTGATTGGCTTGCACTGGAATGGTTGCTACTGATGTCTTACAGCATTAATATTAAAAGCTTCCATTATATGAGATTCTTGGAATGTACGTTTTGTTGTGTTATTCTCACTCCAGCCACCAGTCTGTGCTTTCTGTTTTTCATCAAAACAACTGTTCAAGCTGGATCCCGTACACTTCAAGAAACTTATAGGCAGTATGTATTCACCAGACTTTGGACTGTATCTTATCATAAACCATACAATGTGCTATTACCTTGTAGGAAGAATACAAGGTAGAGATGGTATGGCTCCTTAGCATATATCCTACAGGAAGACACTGAGGTATTATAGTAGAATCTGCAGCATTATGAAGTCCTGGGCGTCAGACTCTGTTCAATGAGCAAGTTTCCCTTCTAGTCTCTTCTGAAGGTTGATACTATTTGCCTCATATTTTTACTGTGTTACTTCCAAGCTTCTGATGGTCGGCAGTGTGCTGTTGTGCTGCTCAAGTATTGAAAATCTTCATAGGTGTCTGGCTGATACCTTTTGTTCCTATACCTAAGTTTTAAAATTATCAGTGGATGTGAGATCAGAATTTTTTGCCTAAACCAGATGGCAGTATGAATTGCCCCTACAGTAAGCAGCACAGAAAAGCTCTTAACGTCTTTTTTTTTTTTTGGAGACTTGTCTTCATGCTTTTGCAGTAAAATTTTTAATTTGTTAAAGGATGTTGAGATGTCTCAGTTTATGGCACTAGGTTATGTGTGAAACAAGCATTCAGCTGGACTAGATATCCACTATATGGTTGCCTGCAGGTGCAGGGACTGCACTTAGTCCATATCAGTTTTAAGTTCCACAGGACAACGCAAATATTTTATTTGTAGGGTTGCAGAACTGGCTTCCTTATTAGTAAAAGCATAAGGATCAGGGCTTTGACCCATTCTTTCAAGATTAGATGATGTTTCTCATCTGCAAAGCATACAGCAGACTAAAGGGGGAAAGAAAAGGGCAAGAGGAAGAGACAAAATGAATGTTCAAGTATCAGAGCTGCCCCAAAACACTTTCCCATGGTCTATCAACTCAGACTATGGCAACAGATTTTGGAAAAGTTGCTTCCATGTATTCCTAAATGAAGTATCACTGGATACCACAAATACCTTGAGGATAGTTCAGTGGAAAAATCAAATCAGCAGTTAGTATTGTAGCACAAGCCCTAGAAAGGTTAAAAGAAGGAAAGATGGGGTTAGACTCTTCATGATTATTTCTTAAGCATGCAACAATAGCACAGAAGGTATAAAAAAAAAAAGTTAAAACAAAAAAAAAGAGCCCAAATTCTAAAAAGATAGGTCCATTTCTTATTGAAGTCATTAGACCCGAATGTCAACAGTTAAAGCTTCCATTAAACAAAAAGCACTGTAGTTATAGGTGTGGGGTTTTTTTTAAACAGATCTGGAAGGTAAATCAGTATTTGTCTAGTGCCATCTACAGAAGTAAATTGGTGAATTAGGGAAATCAAAATATAATTAAACTTAAGAAAAAGAAATATCATTATTATTAGTTTAAGGCATTAAGACCCAGATACAGAAAGATAAAATATTATTTTGAGGTAAACATCTTTCAGAAGGTAGAAAAAGAATAACTGAAGTCAGCAGAACACAATAAAGTATGGCATGCCACCCCTAATTAGGAAGGCTAAGCAAATAGCCAAATATATAAACAATAACTGAAAGTGAAAGCCATCGATACAAGTGATTAAGTGCAGTTGATGTGCTACACGTTGATAGAGAAATGGAGACATTAGTATATTGCAAAACTACTAAGGATTTTTTTTTTTTGTTAGACTGGCTCCCCAGAAAATCAGGACAGTATCCATGCTTTCCTGTAACTAAGACCGGATGCTCAAATATACAACTAATGGACAAGTTTTACATGACAAATCAACATCCAAGAACTATAGCAAATTCTGATGAAAAGCCTTAACTAAAGAAAAATCAATTTAGCAAGCCATGATATACTGAACGAAGGAAAATGTCTTGTACTTAAGTCATTGATAGCAGATAAATAAGCCTAACAATTAGTGTATCCAAATCCACTTTGTAGTTTAGGGGTTTTTCTGTTTGGCTGGGGCTTTCTCCCCTCCTCTCTGATGGTTTGGCATATTTGGAAAAAGTTGTGCTTTTCCAGTCCACAGGAACTAGACTTAGGTAAGAGAAGAGATTTATAGGGAAGCGAGTGAAATACTTGACACCGGATAGTATGAAAAAAATGGAAATTCTTATACTGGAGGTCGGCACCTTCCCTGAATGCTGCTGCAAATCTGAAACTCAGCTGCAGAAAGGGGCTGTGAATAACAGAGCTTTCCAAAACTCTAGTTAATCCCGTTCACATCCTTGTAAAAATGTAGGCATGTTCTAACCGCGGTACTGTACGCATTCAAGCTCTTGCAACAGAAGAGTTTTTACGGTGCTTGATGCAACCTGAAAAGATGTGTCCTTTTTCTACAAAAGATGATCCATGACTATATGGTGCAGCAGTTTCAAGAAAAGCTTTTGTATTTCAGGATACTCCTTAAAAGGGAGTAGGAACGTATGTGCAGGCAACTTCATAATATTCTGTACAAAACTATATAAAGCAACTTACTTTCCTGTATCATCTGTTAAGCAGAAGTGTCTTGATCTTATTGTTAGCCTGGTGCTAGACAGGTGTGGTAACTGAACACTCCTGTTGCGGTCAGAGGATCATCAACCAGCCTTGACTCACACTCTTGTCACTCCTACCATCCTTAGTAAGTGGTCTCAGTATGAAACACTACTGTCTGGTGATATCTGCGCTGCCACAAAGTTGCTACTTTCAGCCATTTTCTAGTGAATATTCAATTACCGTTTTTTCCTTAAAAGCTCACGCACTAGGCATACTTTTAAAAACGCTTTTATAGTGTCTGTGAAATAGCTACAGTTTATCCCTCCTGCGTTACTGTGCTGCAAGTTTGACTTTCAACCCATCATATCAACAAGTTAGGAGAGCTTCCTACTTCCTGCTGTTCCTTATTTCAATCCGGCCTCCAGTATACAGCGTAAAAAGCCTGAGACAGCAGGATGCAGGCATACCCAGAGTGGTTCTGCACCACTGGTTCAGATCTAAATAGACCATCTTCCTGGTAACACTGTCAGCCCTAATTCCATGGGTAGTCTGCAATGCCAATTTTACAAGTCTTTCTGAAACTAGAGAGCACAATTCAGAAATGTTTGGCTGACTCTGTATGGAGCAGGCAAGGGTTTGTCAGGGCTGACACAAAGCTGCAGCAAATAAGCTTTGATTAAAAACTCAAGTGACACGAGTCTCTGAGGCTTGCATGGCGATGTCCAAACAATTTCTGGATCAAACTCATTCCTGGAAGCACTACAGCTGTATTCCTGGTGTGCTGCTCCTGGCTAATTGGACTGCTGGACTAAAGCTAATTTTCCTAAGGGAGTGCTCTGCGTATCACTGCATCTGAGGCATAGTCAAGATACAGCTTTGATGAAACCCACAAGGCAGTAGAGAATTAACTGTTCCTGACCCCTAGATCTTGTCTGTGACAAAAACCTACCAGTTTAGGCTGTTTAAAATCTGATCAGCTTTTGTGAAGATTAATTTTTCAGTTAAAGTTCCTTAGAGATTTAGTTTAAGCAGAGTAATTACTGATTCAGGATTTCAAAGCATTTCACCTTCTGAAATGAAGCATCTAGCCAGTAGTGGGCCCTAAGAAGTCTCTCAAGGTCTTTAAACCCGTGTTGATGTGGTCTGTGTCATCTAAACGTTTCCTTCCAGAACTTCCTTTCTGTTTGCGACTTGGGCCAGCTTTACAGCACACCCCCCCCCCCCCCCCCGGCCCCCGGCCCCCGCGCCGCCCCCGCGGCGGTGCCCCGCGCCCCCCGGCACGGGGGGGCCCTCCTCCGCTGAAGCCGCCTACAAGTCCGGGACAGCCGCTCGGCCCCTCCGGCCAGGCCCGGCCCGGCCCGGTGCCGCCGCGGTAGGGCCTGGCACAAGCCCTGAACAGGTGCTTGGGGCGGGAGCGGAGTAGCGCTTCTCCGCCCGGTTGCCCACCGGTAAGAGGGGAGGGGTGTCACCCTCTGCCCGCCGCGGGCGCTCGCCGCCGCCGGAGGGCCGAGAGCGGCCGGGGCCCCCCCCCCCCCCGGGCCCCTCCATCACTTCCATGGACGGCGGGGGCTGCGGGACATGGGCGGAGGCGGCCTGCTCGCCGCTCCCGGTGCCGCCGGCGCCGCTCCTCCCGCGTCCCCGCCCCGGCGGGTTGTAAACACGGCGGCTGCTTCCGCCCGGCCCGTACCGGGCGGCGCCTCGCCGCTCCTGGCCCCGCCCCGCCCCTCCAACCGCCTTGCTCGCCCCGCCCCAACGGCCGCTCGCCCCGCCCGCGGGTGCGCGCGCCGGCGGTGGCTCTCCGGGTACCCCGCTGAGGGGAGAGGGGATCTCGGCCCGAGGCACCGGGCTGGCGGCCCCCAAAGGCAGAGCGGGAGCGCCTGCGGCGAGGCACGGCCGCGCAGCGGGGGAGGGCCCCGCGCCCGTGGCAGGGGGGCACGCAACCGTGGCTCCTTTCCCTTGTTCTTCCCTTTTATTCAGTGCTGCGTGTGGCACAGGTCGTCGGTCTGTAGATGCGTGGGGTTTCTGTGAGGAAAAAAGCACCCAGCGGGGTCGTAAAGGTCGGTGCCGGTGTCAGAGAGGTCACGCAGGCGAGGCACAGACACCAGTGACAGCGAGAAGCGCCCTTCCATTGCGCAGGTGCAAAACTAGCTCTTGCCCTGGAAAGTTTAGAGCTGCCCTGAGGTGCGTTATCCGATACAAGCAAAGGTGATGGGGTCCAGGCTGTTCCTTCAGGCCTGGGCACAAAGCTAGTCAGGAGGGTGGCCGGTTCAGCTGTCTCCATGAGGGGGAGAAGAAACAGCTATTGCTCTCTGTGGCTCTTTGTTGCAGGGATTGCAGTATATGAAAACAGGGGACAACGACAGTGATCCCAAAATTGCTGTATCACCCTGTATGTGCTAACAAGACGGTAGTATTAATTATTAAAAATAAACTTTCTTGAGAAAGATCAGCTAAGCGGGGCACTGAACAGCAAATAAGCTGACCAGCTAACTTGCTGAACACCGTGATCATCCTTATCCCTACAACACTGTGTTTTATGAAGACTATAGAGGAAGAAACTGCCATTAAGGGATTGTGTATAACTTTCTTAGGTGGAACTAAGGATGGCATGGGTTCATAGGAACATGGCAGCAGTAGACTGAAAGGTGAATGAGGGCAAGAAAAAATAGAGAGAGAGAAGAGGATAGAAGGTATGGGGGAAGATGAGACACCTAGAAAACAAGAAACAAAAAAGCTAATTAGCAGCAAGCAAAGAAAGTCCGGGATTCCCCTTGTACCCTTTGTAAATGTGATCCTCAGACATGAGTGGCGTCTGTGGGTCTCTGAGAGAGCTTACATGGCCTGATATGCCATAGCTCTCAGCTATCCCTGTGCTATGGGGACTAGCTTTGCAACGCAGGAGTGCTGGGGGGAGTTTTCCTTCCAACATATGTGGTTAGACAAGATAGTCTCTTCAGGCAAGGAGCTTCCAAAAGATACTTCACTCGTTTCTGTTTTCATTTGCAAGAATTTATCTATCACTTGGTTTAATTATATATCACCAAGTCAGATCCTGTGTAGTCCAGAGTAGTTTTGATCTAGAGCCCACTGATTGAATAGTAGATAGGTGAAGTTGTCCTATATCTGTCATTGAAGGGATAGGTCAGCCAGGGTGAAGAAGAAAGGCTACTTGGCACTTTGCTGCCAGTACTTACACTCGGACATGAGATGATAAAATCTGTTTTGTTGTACCAAGCCGCTGTGTTTTCCTTCCTCTTATCTCATGGACACACACTTACGAAGAGGTAACATGTATCTGTCATCTATAGGAGAATAGCTCCCATCTTGACTGTCCCATTTCGTCACTGTTCATAATGACAATCCCTTCTCTAACCCTTAGCCCTGTGCTGCTTGGCCTTCTCTCTCTTGCTGGTAGTGCTACAACAGGAAAAAGTCTGCCAAAGGTCTTCACATCTGAGTGCAAAACTTGGTTGGTCAGTTGTTAATGAAGTTACACTGAGTTAATGATGTGTCACAATTTACTGATTCTCTTGCATCTGTACATGAGACCTTACAGACCTAGCTGGTTGTTTATCCTTTTCCATACTGCATTAATACAGAGGCAAATTTTTATGATCTTGCTAAATATTATGTAGGATGAGATTTTAGATACACTGGCAGTTAAATTACATGCTGTCAATCTGCTATCTCTAGCCACTTTACTAACTCTTTTTTTCATCTTGGTGGCTGAACTGCAGGGGGGTCATTTATTTATTTATTTAAACAATATTGCTGATCTGTTTGTGTATAATTTTTAATTTTGCATAAAATGTTTGACTCGTGACAGGTAGCTGCATAGCTGGTTTTTACTATGTGCTTATCAGTTCTCCATAAATCATACCAATTTGTTAAAACAGCTTCTTAGGTTAAACACTTTCTTAGAAATAAAACAAACTAGTTCTGAGAAATGTTTTCCATTACTCCTGCTGCTGGCTCAGGTAAGAGAATTTAATTTATTGGGTTTTAAGAGACAATCAATGTTCATTTCAAGGCACGTTAGCTTTAGAGGAAAAAGGAGTAAGATGCTGGGCCAATTTACCACTTGTGGAATGGGAGCTAAAGGAGTGAGGAATATTGTATCAACAGAATAAAGGGTTTAGGAGCTGCGTTGCTGAGTCAAGCCAATGTGTTACAGCATGCCTGTTGTTCATGTAGCCAGCAGTGGTCATTACTGTTCCTCCAGCAAGGCTTGCAGCGACTGTAAGCCCTTCTGGGGACCTGTCCGTGCCTCTTCTCATCCAGGGACTGTTAGCAAATGCTTAAATGGGGCATTTTCCTTGACTTGTGTGTCAGTGTTTTGTTGCCTCCATCTAAATCTGATCAAAAAATGAAGGCAAATAAAAAGAAACCTGACAAGGTTACTTCTTAAAATCTCATGTTTTAAAAACTGCTAGTGATGTGCAGGGTTTGCTTCAGAACCATCCGTGTTGCCGTTTGCAACACTCTATTCAACTTATTTAGTTTCTAATGTGGATTTTTTTCCTGATGGATAGGTAGTACTTTTTGGCTTAGGTAAAATGAAAACGTTGTTGTGTCCTGGTCCTTCAAGAAGCATCAGGTTGTCAATTTCTGAAGCGGCTGTGGAAAGCAAGTAAAACCTGTATCTGTGTAACACTAGTTGCAATGTGATAGAGTGATGTTATTGCTAGTTCAAAATCTAAATTTGTATGGGAGCTCTCCTTTACTCAGAGAATAGTCTTGGGGCACTTTGTAGATTTTTGTCCAAAATTCCAAGATCTTGGATGTCACGTATTCATTCCAGGTGATGTGTTAACCTCCATTGCACTGGACTGAAAATGGCTACCATTTTCTACCAGTGTTTACAGAGTTGTTTTAAGAGATTTAAAGTTGCCCTCCATAGAAAACAGAGGTTTGGTACATAGCCTACTACGTTATCTGTAAACTCATCAATGAAACCAGGATGATTATTTCTTTTCATTACCACCCTTTCTGTGTTTTGCATGTTTTGCTCCTCCCTAGGGACTGCATGGGAATAGCATGTTGACTGTATAAGTATAAATTAAATGTTTGTCTGAAAGAACTATTAAAATGTAATTCTGGGCAGGATGTGCCTGTCAGCAGGAAGCTTCCTAAAATACCCTGTGTTTTAAGAGTGGAATTTTAGAGTAGGAGGGAAGTGTAGAATTGCTATTTACCTGTCTGATGCTGCTTTTGACACACATGATGAGCCAGCTTCATTTGACTGTCACCTCCTTAGGAGGCAGAATTCCTCAGCCCACACTTTGCTTAGCATTGACTACTTCTTTATTTACTCTTTGTGCCTTTGCATTTTATCTGGACTGTGCATTTTCAGTCAAGCTCCAGTTAAAGACAGGCTTCTCAGTCATGGCATTGTAGGAGGGCCCACAGAGCCTCCCACACAGTGCCTTCCTCAAAGAGAGATGGGGATGTCTGTTTCTTTGAAGAAGCACTTTTGGAACAAAAGGGATTCCCCTATGCCTCTGACAATTTATTTCCCACCACACATGTACAGAGCCATCAGACCGATGGGCCTCCTTCCATTTGTCAGATTTTTCAGAATAACCGGATTTCAGGATCCCCCCCTAGATGCACCTCTTCAGGTTGCATCTGGGGAATGCCTGAAAAGAGCTGTGGGCTCCTGAAGGAGGGCTTTGACAACTGGGTCTGAAGGAACCTCTTTTCAGAGAGCTGGGAGGTTCAGGGCAGTGAAATCTTGGAGAAGGTGTAAACTAAATGAAAACCTTTTCCTGTCGCCTTTCCTCCTTCTTTTGTGTCTGTTTGGATTTTGGCTTCTTAAGGTTCTCTGTGACCTTTTCCCTTATAATTACATGTGGTCAGCAATCAGAACCAAAGCCCTAAAGAGTGGGTCATTAAAACGGGCAGAAAACTTGCAATTAGAAGCCTTGGCATGAGAGTTTTGTGTCTGAAAGAACATCAGCACAAGTTAGAAATCGGCAACCACAGTTTGGCACTTTCCTTAGCTACCAGAGCAACTGATTGATAGAATTAGAAACCAGTCAGATTTGTGGGGAAGGAAGAACTGGTGAGTTAAAAAACAAGAGCACAACCAAGACCATGTCTGAATAAATTTCCAGTCATCTGTACATAGACCATTTATTGAGAAAGATAAGAAAAGAAAAACTAAATTTTCATAATCCTGATTACATGCAGAGGATTGACCCAGATGCATGATTTTAGCTGTATTTATTATATTTAAACACAATGTATGCCTTCACATGTGTTTACTGAAAAGAGGAACCACAACCATTTAAATTAAATGCATTTTTAAATATTACTGTTTAAAAAAGAAACTATTGGATTCCTGCATACTAAGAAGTAATGTATTTGACTGTGGTGCTCCAGAATTAATTAGGTCTCTTATTTTAGTTTTAGAATCAAGAAGATATTTTCTCATTGCTTGCAGAATAAAATAGCTAAATCCTCTGCTTAGATCTGAAAGTAGTTTTGCCCACAGCAATCAAACTAATATTTTCTTTATAGCTCCTTCTCTCTGTAAGCTTTCTGCTGATTTCATTAGGCTTTAGATCAGGTTCCAAGTAACTAATTATATTTATAGTGTGATTTCTTTGCTCAGTACAACTAATTTAGGTAAAGGAGTTGGTGGGAATGGTGAAAGGCTAAGTAGTATTCCCGTGCATTACTTTGTCCAGGTGCAAGATACCAGGAGAATTCTGTTTGTCTTTGTATTCATAAGCTCTCAGTATTAAGCTGAGCAGAAACTTTTCTGTTTTCAGTATTTAATGATGAACACTTGATACACTGATTTTTTCCTTTATATTGGCTAGGGCTAATGTATTTCTGACAGCAAAAATGGGGGGCAGAAAGAACTGTCCATTTGAAAGTGATGATGAGGAATCAAACTTGGGTATGTGAGGATGTCCATGTTTTTCACTCATGTTCCATTGCCCTGTTTTTTCCTAACATTTCTTGATACATATTCTCCCCTACAGCTCTAATGTAAAGCCACCACCCTCCCTTTCATCGCTTTCCCACCCTTGCCACAAATCCCCTCTCACCTATAACCCACAGGCCTGCTCCTGTTTCCCCAACTCAGATCTGCTGCTCCACTCATGCTCGTCTTTGAAAGGGCCAGTGCTGCATCATTGCTTCTGTTACTGCCACAGGCAGCTGAATAATGCTTCTCTCAGCTGGCCTTATCCACAAAAATAAAAGACCCTTCAGCTTTGGTTTCTGGGGATTTGAAAAGCTTGGACAAATGTAGGTTTGTTTACCAGCTTTACCTTGCTAAGGGATATATATGAAGGTTCTGTTCTTGCATCACCAGCACTGATTCCTTTCTCTTTTTCTAAACTGGCTCTCTTATCTTAACTTGACAGCTGTATTTCACTATCTGGACAGAAAGTTATTCCCTTCCTTGCCCATACAAATTACCTCTTTTTTGAAAT
Source organism: Gorsachius magnificus (assembly GCA_034008185.1). Lineage (NCBI taxonomy): Eukaryota > Metazoa > Chordata > Aves > Pelecaniformes > Ardeidae > Gorsachius > Gorsachius magnificus. The sequence continues at coordinate 34,214,714 of CM067089.1, read as the reverse complement.
CCAATGAACATCACCTATTCTGAGTGCTCAGTCAGAAATTTTCTGGTTTGGTTTGTTTTTCCTCTCTGACTGAAATGCAAAGAAATAGGTCCATTTCAAGTTGACTTTCTGACAAAAAGTCTGGTATTTGACCCAACCCTGTAGACTACAAGGCTACGTTGGGTCTTTAAAAGCTGGATCTTGATTTTGACAGAGGGTTCTAGTGGAAAACAGCAGTTTTTTGGAGGCCTTTGCCATAACTTCACACTCTGTGATCTAAAGTTTACTGGGGACCTCAAGTTACCTCTTTTTTTTCTGGTATGTTTCCATTCCTGAGAAAAGCAAGAGCTGCAAGACTGACTTATAATATACTCATTCAATTAATCAAGTGAGAGTGAATCAAACCTTTCCAGGCAATTTTGTTTGAAGTGTCTGCACTCTTCTCTGCATCGCATGAGGTGCCAACACCAGTGGGAGTTTGCCTGCGGTAAGAGCTGTGGGTTTGGATGTATTCTTCCATTTTTATTAGGTCTTACACTCACAGGAATTTTGTGCTTTTTAATCTTGTAACTGTACAAAACTTATCTGGGTACTGAAGGAGATAACTTAGTGATTTGCTTTAATTATTCTTGTAACTGTTCACATTATGTTATATGAGCTAGTCACACTTAAAAAATTCCAAACCCATGTTTACAGCAAGAAAGTTTTTAACTGAAATCCTCATGCCATAGGTCTAACCAGTATGAAACCAGTAGCTCAACCGAGCTACAAAGGTGCGTCAATACCCAGAACTCCTTCCCAGTTGATCCCAGCTGGTTGGTAATTTCATTGTATCCATTTTAGCATTTTAATTTCCTTTTCTCTCTCCCTTTATTATCTGTATGCTTTCCCTTAAAATACTTTATATGGAATGACATCTAGCAAAAAGAACATGTTAAATTTGTATTGCTCTTAGTATTCAGAGTATAGCTGCAGAATTGAGTAGTATTTATTTGGAGGGCACTAGTACTGAGATTTCCCTTGCTGGTAAGCAAGTCCACATAATACATGACAGTCTTACACCTCTTATAATTTTTTGAGACAAGAAATGGGTTTTAAAGTGAAACCAGAACATGAAAAGGCAAACAGACTTTGGAAAGGTCTCATGGCAAATATTATGCAATGCACTACATTTTTGAATACAATTAATTAAGCAGTTAAGCAGGACTTGTACACTGCTTCACATACTCAAAATAAGATCCAGTGATGTCTGATATCTTGGCACCAGAGTCTACCAAAAAAGATGGTCACATGACAAGACTGTTTTCATTTCTGGGTTTGAGGTACAAACAAATGAAAGAAGAGCTGTTTAGTCTGTACCATGGGACTGAAATTCTGTGCAAGCATAGTCATGGATTATTACACTGAAAGTTTAGAATTAACCCCTGAGAATATCTATGTCTAGGAGCATTAAATTCTTTGGAATACTTTTTTTTCAGTACAGGTTATTTCTTGAATTGTTTTGTTGCACTCTTTTAGCTAGTATTCCCTCCAGTATTGGCATTTAGGGTTCATCATTTAGCTTCTAAAGGGTCATCTAACTCTCATAAGATGGCATTTATCTGGGTGAATAACTTGTTCATTATAAAAAAGAATAATGGCTTGAAATGGTAAGTTGAATCTTTCAGTTGTGGGTCGGGGGGAGAGGGAGATGGATGTCCAAGGCAGGCATAGGACAACATAAGCAAATCCCATCTGACTTTTCACTAGAACAGGAAGTGTAAGTAGATAAACACAATTAGCTCTCCTTCAGTTTCAAATACAGCAGTAAAAAACGGTTTCATTGTTTTATTTTCTTGCTGCCAGTTAAAAATGCAATATAGAATTATTGCCAAATACGAGTTCCAAATTTTCAGATGAACAGGGTCATTACTGACTTAAAGCTGAAAAGAAAGCTGCTGTCTGCAGCAGTAGAGGCACATTCTCTGGTTTTCCAGGATGAAACCATCTTACATTTGCAGATCTAGGCTGTGAACACTAACCTCCATCTCTCTCCCTGTCCACCTTCTGCAAAGCGACAATAGTGCAATTTGGGTAAAAATGAACAGACCAAGTGTATGCCATGTGCCTGGCACCTTGCTTCTCAGATCATAGCAAGTTTTTAAATAAATTGGGCTAATTTTTCCCAACTGCAGTGAGGAATGATGTGTTTTTCACTACACAGGCCATCATCTTTTTGGGAAAGGCCCTTGTGCAGAGTATATGTTAATCCACGCTTTTGAAAGAATGAGACGACTTGCAGTAGAAGAAAACAAAACAATCATATCAGTTGCAGACGCTGGAATACTTTTGATGGATCTAATATTCAGCCTTTGGCTGGAAGGCAATTTTAAAAGAACCAACTAGTTAAACTTGAGATACTTCTATTTGCTCATAAGATTTACTTCTCTTCCTTAATCTGTAACTCTCCACAGTGAGTTTCTCTAACCATCAATATGACAGTACAGCAATATTGCCTCATCAGTCATGATTTACTTAATGTTTTCTGAATTTAGTAATATTTGATTAAAATTTAATGTGAACATATCATATCATGCCACATATATTATTGCATCCATTAATCAGGTAACCATAATAATGAAATGTCGGAAGATTGGATGAAAAAGGAGCTGAAGTCTTTGATATATGTTTGGCATGGTTTTGTGAGTGATTAACGAAAAGATATCCAGTCAATTGAGTAAAGCTTCATTAATACACATTTACAATCATCTATGTACTGTATATCAGATATTTTTAACCTTAGTTAAACTTGATTTTTTAATTTACCGAACGACACTAAATATTAATAATCCTGAAAAATATATACTATTCTATTAACTCTCATAATGCCAGAATGATTCATAACGTGTCTTAATGCTTCTGTAACAAAATATGTACTAAAAATATTGTCGGAGTTAATGGATCAGTTTTGTTATAGGTGGAATAGCAAATGCTTTATGCATGGCTCTATAAACCTCAAATTACACAAATGTATTAAAATAAATTTGAATTAGTATTTCTATCTACTTTTTTAATATGTAAAGATAACATAACCTAATCTAGCAAAGCACCTACTCCAGTTTGGTAGAGGAGGTATTGAAGACAGTAAGATTTGAGTTCATACTCAAGTATTTCATTAAACATATAAAGACTTTCCAGATTTTAAAAAAACCCCTAACTTTAAATCTTTAGGCTTCAGCTCACAAAGCAAGATAAGGACATGTTCTCCACGTAAACTTTGAGAGACGTGTCATTTTACTGATATTTGTGGCAAGAAGCAACTAAGGCACTGATCCTACAGCCTGGATCTGTGTAGGAAATTCATTTTTGTATGATGGATCTCAGTGGAGCTGTTTGTAGTGGCAGGAGTGCATGCGTGCATCTTCAGCTGTGTGTGTTTTTGCACTCGGAGCTGGACGCAAACCAAATCAGAACACATGTGCTTCATTTGTAACATGCTGAATGTTCCCCATGACTTGTGGTATGCGTCACTCACTGTGTCACTAACATGAAACGCACTTACAGTGTGTTCTGGAGTCCCATCTTGAAAAGCTGCAGCTGTTGCATGTCTGCTGTTTGCCTCATATCCTCTGTCACCTTTTGTGAGAATTGAATTTATTTAGTTTTCATTTATTGATTACTGTGAATCATGGAGAATACTAGCATTTTTTCACTGCAGCTGTGGGTAGATAAGTGTATTTTTACACTACAACAACTTCAAAAAATCGGTCTCTCAAAAATATTTTCAGAACAGAGGTGCCATGTGTTTTTTAACATGGCTTGTGATTTTGAAGTGTGTTTGGCTGGAAGCTGTACACTGATCTCTGAACTGAAATATTACCACTTTGGAAGGCTGCTTGGAGATCATTGTGTGGTGTTAATCTGTATAAGCACTGTGCAGTATATCAGCATCCACTCTATATTTTTATCCCACAGTGTCTTGGTTTTGGCTGATTCAAGGACGATTTCTTCAGTAGTGTCTAGTGGGCAAAAGCTGATAGCAGTCAGAGGCTCCTTGGGTAACAGCTTAGTTCTGAGCAAGGTGGATGAGCGTACCCATCAATCTACTGATGAAGGGCATTAAAATCAGTCAGGCCAGGATCTATGAATCTTCTAAACTAAATTCAGCCAAAATAAGCCTATGCAGCTCCATCTGGCACCTATTCTGTTAAGAAAAGTGAAACTATGGATTGAAGAAAAAATTATGAGGCTGCTGACTACTGATATAGTACGAATGTATTTGTGAAGAATCCCACTGAACACTAGCCTCTTTTTTCCCTCTAGCCTGCTTACTTGGAGATTGACAGAGACATAAGTGAAGTAATTATTATTCTACCTATAAATAAAACGATCTACCTGTGCTGACAATATTTTTAATACATTCTTTACATTAAAAAAAAATTAGGTGTGAGTGTACAAGCTCTGTATAGTGTTGCACCACTTATTTCACACCACTTAGTTCACATGCTACCTTTAGCACCAATAGGTCTCAGCATGTGTCTTGAGCGTGCGGACTGTTGATGAAGAAAAACACATTGTGTTCTCTCCTTATGTAGCTGTGAGGAAGAATTAAGAAGACACAGGGTGCAGAATTCTTTCCTGGGCTTAGGTGGACTTCTGAAAATGAATTTGCTTCTGAGCTTCTGTCAGCTAGACTAGCCATAACTCATTTTCTGTGGCTGTTAATCCTGCCTGTGAGGGGGTAGGGATAGTCATTTTCTTTGTAGCTGAAGGCAGGAACAGCATCATAACAAATAATGACTTTAGGATAAGCCTAAATGGATGAACTGCAATTGCAGTTGTCCTTCAAAATTAAGAACGAGAGGACAACAAATGCAGAAAATATGGTCTAAAGTAATATTACTTTCAGGTTTTGTGAGTGCTTTCTAGCCTAGGACCTGTAGAGGCTTGCAAATGCTAAGGCAATGGATGTTGAAATATCTGTGTTAAGCAGTTATTTATTCACATTTTTGCAGGTGGGGAAATCAGAAGCACCAGATACAAGTGTCCCTCGTACAGCTAGCAGGAACAGAACAGTGAGTTGTACCCCAGAGACCTGTGCTTTGACTTTTAGACAATGCAATTCATCACTGTAATAGCACATTGCATCTAACATGCATCTCTAGTCTTTTCTGTAAAGCAAGCTCTTTTCCTTCGCTTTCACAGATTTGGGATAGGAGAACACCCATCAGAGATTTGGTGACTTTAAACAGTGTTTCATCTTTTCATCTTTAATTATAGCTGGACAAATGGTGTCAAGTGTAAGCATGGAAAACCTTGGATAGGAACTCCTAAGGGTCTATAGAAAGATTCTATTTTGGTCATTTTTTGTGATGGAAGGGATGAGAAGTTGTTTTTGGAAATGTGGCAATTGCTGCAGAGCACTTAAAGTTATTTCCTCTTAGTAGCATCTGTTTTTCAGGAGAGAAAAATGCTGAGATTATGCTACAGCCTGGAGCTCTAGCATGTTGATGATGTAGGACGAGTCCAAATAAATTAACTGTTGTCAGACTCTGATTCCAGTGACTGGGATTTTTAGTGGTTGGGAAAAAATGGTCTCATGTATTTGGAAAATTGTAGCCTGTTTTGGCAAGAAGGACAGTGAGCAGATCAGAGCCTGTTTCTCATGTCACTGAAGTCTTTGAGGACTTGCCCTTTGCTGAGATGGAAGGGAACTTTCTGCAAAATTAAGTGTTTGTAACATCTATCTCAGCTGTGCAGCCTTTTTCTGGATGTAAGAAGCTTTGCATGGCTTCACTCTGCTCTTCTGGGATAGGGAACTCTGCCTTTTAGCAGTGTCATGGTTTAACCCCAGTTGGCAACTAAGCACCACACTGCCACTTGCTCACCCTCCCCCTGCCCTGGCGTGGGATGGGGGAGAGAATCGGGGGGGGCGGGGAAGTAAAACCCATGGTATGAGGTAAAGACAGTTTAATAGGACAGCAAAGGAAGAAGAAATAATAATCATAATAATAATGATCAAAGAATGTACAAAACAAGTGATGCAATTACTCACCACCTGCTGACCGATGCCCAGCCTGTCCCTGAGCAGTGATCGCTGGCCCCTGCCAGCTGCCCCCATTTTATATACTGAGCATGACATCATGTGGTCTGGAATAGTGACAGGACAAGGGGCAATGGGCACAAACTGAAACATAAGAGGTTTCAGTTGAATGTGAGGAAAAACTTCTTTAGTTTGAGGGTGACAGAGCACTGGAACAGGCTGCCCAGGGGGGTCGTGGAGTCTCCTTCTCTGGAGATATTCAAAGCCCGCCTGGATGCTGTCCTGTGCACCCTGCTCTGGGTGAACCTGCTTTAGCAGGGGGTTTGGACTAGATGATCTCCCAAGGTCCCTTCCAACCCTTGCCATTCTGTGGTTCTGTGAATACCGATGCGCCTTAGGCCAGCTGGGGTCAGCTGCCCCGGCTGTGCCCCCTCCCAGCTTCTTGTGCACCTGGACTTGGTGTAAGCACTGCTTAGCAACAGCTAAACCATCAGTGTGTTATCAACATTCTTCTCATCCTAAATCCAAAACACAGCACTATGCTAGCTACTAGGAAGAAAATTAACTCTATCCCAGCTGAAACCAGGACAAGCAGTCAAAGGGGATTTCTTTCAGGGATGAACTTGGTTCAGTTGGAACAGTTCCTTGGTTTTACATTGCTGGATTATGTAATATTGGTGCGGGGCTTAAGAAAAAAGAGCAATGTGAATTTGCCAGTGCTAATGTTCTTGTCCTTTCTCTCTGCAGCTATCTCTGATATGATGAAAGAAGCATTGCAGATACTTTTAGTTATTCCTTAATATTATGGATTCAAAAAAGGGAGGTGGGGGATTGTTTATGGCAGACTGTAGCTTACAAGTTGAGAATGAGCTTTGGATGTGAAGATGAACTTTATTCTGTTCTATTCCCTTCCATTTTTATGGACTTGGCATTACGATTTTCAGCATGGTATTTGAGAACCTAATGGTGCTTTAAGCACAGGTGGTTTGTTCTCCTCGCCCTTGCAAATAACCAGGGTAGGAACTGCATGCAGCATAGGTTCTTGTGTACGGCACAGGTAGGGTGTTAGGTAGGTGCTGTAGGGATTTAGTTTGTTTATTTGGAAATGAGGGTGCTGCTGTGTGTATATCAGGAAGACCAAGGTGATGAAAAGTTACTTAGCAGAGGGTGATTTAGTTGGGATAACTTGTAGGTAACAATTCGCACTGCACTCTGAGAACTGGCCATTGAGAAATTTCTGTCTCTTCTGTACAAACACACAGCCGCTCAGTAGAGGTCCCTTTGTGCAGCGCTGAGCTGAGTTACAGTACCTGAAATTTCAAATGACAAAGGAATCTTGCTGTCAGACTCTCTCTGCTGAGCTGCTGATACAAAGGGCTGTGGGAGGCGAGTAGGAACACCAAAGCGTCTTCAATTGTTATCAGATAGCTGTTCACAGAAAGGTCTTCCCAGAGTTTGCTGCACAGAAAGCACAACCCACACATCATTGTTATTCATTCGTTCAGTTTAAGAGGGTTGTTTTTCACAGATGTGCTCTTCCTGTTTGGCATTTGTAACTGAGGATTGTTGTTAGTTGAAGAAAAGTGTCATCCAACTATGAATTGAAATTTTCAGCTGATTCATGAACACCTTTGTTAACTACAGCATAAAAAGGAATATGGCTGAGTGTGAAATGTAGGTTAAGATGTATTTCTACCCCAGTATATTATATTACTCTTGAAGGGTGAAAAAGAAATCTTAATTAATAGTTACGCAAAAATTTCCTGCCCATTTTTATCTCAAATGAAATTAGTAAAGCAATTAGAAGATGGAGGTAATTGCTATTTATTAGCCACTCTTATTCATATGGAGCCTATATATAGAGAGATGTATATATATGGGTTTTAAAATAATTAACCAAAATTGCTGTACATGGCAAGTAAAGTAAGCAATCAGCATGCTTTAGTAAGGCTTTCATGTCAGAAAATTGGCCAGACATGCTAAGAAAGGGCAGGAAAACTTGGGAGAAGGGGAGGAAATGAATTATCTCAGAATAATGGGACCAGAGCCATTCATGCATGTATAGCAGATAATTTGTGGAGCTTACATTAATGTGAATCTTGCAAGTTTTGATATCTGAGTTAATGCTACAGCCAAGTAGTATGATCACAGATAAGCAGCTGTTTATTTTTGTTCCAGGCAATAATGATCAGATATGAGTTATTTCTGTCCAAGTTTTCTTTAGCATATATGTGTCATCTCATTTCTAGCTTTAGTAAAAACATCTAGACTTTTTAAAAAAGTAATAAAAATGCTTTTTAAAAGTAATTTAAAAATAGTTCTTCATACCAAAATGTAACTGTGAAAAGAGTTCTGAATTGTCAGGTCTAATTTGACAAAGCAGCTTCCTTTTGGCAGATGGATTAAATGTGCTCTCTGACAGTCCCAGTCACATCTGTATCTGGCTGGGCACTCAATCTCCAGGAATTCAGTCTTCTGAAACAATATTAGGCGTGAATCTGGCTACTCGTCAGAAGCCTATCCTTGCTTAGGCTTCCTTAGATCACAGTGATTTTTTAAATGGTGAGGATATCTTTTTAATCCATAGAAGTTCTCCTAAAAATTGATAAGCACAGAGAAAGTGCTCATAATTAAAACAAAAAGGCTACAACAAACTCTGAGTGCAATTTTGCAGCAGAGTGAGAACCCAACATAAAACCTTAGAAAATCAGTTTACTAAATTAAGTGTTAAGAATTATTTAATTGACTTTTCATTCTCAAGGTTTTATTTTATTTTTGCAAGATTGTTTCTAAACCTAATATCAAAGATCTAATTTCCTGTACTTAAGCATTGTCAACACATTGGAGAGAAGCATCCAAATGGGAATGAAATTTATTCACTCTGTAAATTACTGCTGTATTTAACATTGAGTGTTCTGGTATTCTTGGAAATCTTCCTTTTCAGTGAAGTTATCACTAAGAAGCCAGCAAATCAGTTTTAGTGATATTGATATGATATGTGTTCAGTTGGAAAGAATGAGTGGAAGAAGGAAGAGACATCTGGATGGTGTTAGTTCTGCAAAGAAAATATATACACTCCATCATATGGTAGAATGAAGCACCAGAGTGACTTTTCAGATGCTGCGCAAATTGTGGTTGTTCCTCAGCACACCCAATTTCTCTTCTGAGACTTGATTTTTAAGATCTCTTCACTACTAAATCCAGACATACCACACGAGTTACTGTCCTTCAAGACTCTGAAGACAACTTGGCTCAGGCTGAGATTTACAGGGGCAGAGGCTGTAATCTTCCTGGAAGCTGCCCCCAGCTAATGACCTCCTGTCCATCCTGGGGAAGAAGGACACTGGCAGTGTGCCCTTAGGTCCAGTCAGTCCTCCTGTTACCCAGTGTGGGGTATAGCTGCTATGCTTCCTTCCCAAATGTCCACAGTAAGTCCACGTCTCATCCCGGTGCAGTGTAAGGAAACAGCCCAGGTGTACTCTCATGCCTTCAGCCAACAAGCCAGGATGGCCATGGGACTCATCACCCTTGTGAGACCTCTCTTTGCATCAGCTTTTCTCAGAAAGACTTTCCCAAATGTGCAGAGCAACAGGGAACCCCAACGTAGCCTGTCTCCTCATCCCTTTCCAAAGTCACCTCCTTAAAGGATCATCTCATAATGGGGACTGATTGCCTGTTTGATCTTGGCAAGCCTGTTTCACACTGAAACACACAGATGCCTCAGGGCCACCACAGTAGCACTCGTGACTGGGTGTATTAGTGCATACACAGATTCCTGCACAGTATCTGTTCTGTGGTTAAACACCTTAAATAACCCTTGGAAATTATTCTGGCTGTATTCAAAAGTGGTGCCTAGCAACTGATTTTTTTTTTCCTTTTTTTTTTTTTTACCAAACAGTGAAGGAAGTGAGTTCTAATCCTCTTGAGGGTGCTGTTTATTAAAATTTCCACCACGGAAATTACAGAGTATCTTCCTCTCTCCTGAAACAATTCTGAACTAGTTGCAGCAGAAACATTTCATTTGGTTGAGATGTTAGAAATAAACATTAGAGATAGAAAATAAAGAAAGCTTTCTTTTTTCCAGAAAACTAGAAAACATATAAGCATGAGGTTTGGTAGTACATGTATTAAATAATGGCTTTATAAAATGAGGTTAGACAGGAGAGGATATAGGCTGTTTGAGTGCTCTTTATAATGGCTTATGAACCCATAATGAGAATTAGGGTGCCTTGTAAATGTGTTGTGGTCACATTATTGAGATTAAATGGGGTTGCCTGATCAGCAGTGTGGTGACAAGGAGTTGATGTTCTTTAACCCAGTCTGGACTTCCCTGTCCTGTGGTTGGTGAGGGTTGCACTCCATGGGAAGTGATCTGCTTGTAGCCCATGTTACTGGAGCGGGGAAAGTAGATGAAGGTTAATTGGCATTGTAAATCTGACCATCTTAGATGCCTGTCTTAGAAGAGGACAGTTATACAGATTTCTTTTTTTTTCCTGCTGAAGATGTATGTTCTCTCTTGCTCTTTGGTAACACAAAATGTCTTGTAACTGTGCAGCATCTCTGCACAGTGTAAGCATTTAAGTCTCAATCCATTAAAGGACTTCATCCTGGTCATAGTATCCTTGACTTCAAAAATGCTTCTGGCTTCAGGGGGAGTACACAAAAAACTACAATTAAATCTGAGTCTTTGTGCTTTACTGTGCTGCACCCTGAGAGGCTTCCTGTGCAGACAGTATGTGCTTGGCTATGTATCTTGAAATTTGTCGTTTCACACCTGAATTGATGAAATTGAGTCATTTTCACTATATGTGCAAGGTATTTAGAACTGTATTCTGTTAATGATTCTTTTAATGTCTGAGACATGAAAGCCAATTAGAAGTCCTTGTACATTTCTTGTATATGTTTCAGACTTTGGTGATTCTGGATTGTCACAATTTGATCCACTGTTTTTAATATCCACCTTCTTTTCTGTAGTGTTTTATTGGTGTTCCCTTTTGCAGACATTATCCGTCAATTTCAGTTTACTCAACATGTTGTAACCACGCTTCCTTTCGCTTGCATTGTGCTCATTGGCAATGGGTTATTCAGAGACTGCTTTAGGGAAGGAGTTGCCAGAAAAAAGTAGTGAGAGAAAGATGTAGTGACAGCAGAAATTCAAATGTTCAGTGGTCCCTGTTGACCACGTTAAGTGGAGACAATTACATTAATCATATCTACAGTAAATACGCTAAACATCAGAAGTAGGTTAATTTTATAAAATTGTAATGATTATCTGTTGATAGCTGAGCTATGTCCAAATGTATATTAATAACCTTGTTACTTTGAGAGCTTCTATTGTGTCCAGGGCTTTTCCTCCACAACACTAACAATATGTGTCCAACATGTCACCCCAGACAGGTTTTGGATAATCCTGTCAGCAAAGGTAAAATAGGAGTAGCTATGGCCCTGAAACAAATGTGCAGATGCACACAGATACGCAGCTGTAACATGGGACATGGTAGCAAACACAGCCTACTAGCCACTGCTCCCTGGACGGTGGCAGACCCTGTCCAGCCCCAGATACTCACACCTGTGCCAGGTCAAGGCACAAATTCAATGTTTGATTGTGGGGGCTTCACAGTTTCTGGGCTGGGAGGTGAGGGGGGGCACCAGCAGCTGAGGCCAGAGTACTGTTCAGCGGGGTGCAATATCCAGAGGAACTGTGTGAGGGAATACACTTTCCAGCTCCAGCTGAGCAGAGTGGTAGCTTTTACTGTGAGACCTGAGAAATGACCTGATGCAGGTCAGAGCAGAAGACACATGAATGGTCTGCATTAGCTGGTGCTTAACTTCAGGTGCTTATATCATTACTAATGTTGGTATGAATACTCCAAATAGTGTTGAAGCTCCTTGGTGTTTCAAGCCCACACTCCTTGACCCCTTGCAAGCCCATGCCCAGGGAAAAATTATTCTAAATCCTCCCATGTCCAAATTCCAGATTCAAGTGGAATGACCTACAAAATTGCTTGCAAATGTTTTCCAGGATTAAAACAGTTTTGTACAATGAAACCTTAACATTATTATAAAATAACTATTATAAACTAACAAATTATTTCAAACTAGTTTGCAACATGAGAAATCCAGGTGTAACGCATTGGCTCATGCTTCAGAATCAGAAAGTGAATCAGGGATCGTGGTTTACAACAGGCTTTGCTGTTCAAGAGTTCAAGGGACCACGTTCCATTTGGCATGGGAAGGAGCTGGTATAAGGCACCACCATTTGAAAAGCAGGGTGGAAGACAGTTGTTGAACCTCCCACCAGTTAGGAGGACAAGGATGCTGGCTGTGTGTTGCCAAGAGGGGAGAAATATCTCCTCTCTCCCTTTGCAATGGTTCATGCTAGTTACCTGGAACAGGCCTTCCCATTTGAACATCTCCATAGCCACATGCTAGACGAGAGCACAAGATTGAAGGAGAAATCTTGTTCTGCCATCTCAAGAGCAAATCTGTCATTTGCATGTCTTGTCTTCATAACACAAGCATAAATGAAATTTTGTAAATGCTTTTCATTTTAATAATTAGAAGTTTATCTAAGTGAAGGAAGGTATTTTAATAATGATTTTGCTTTGTAAAACTGGGAAGGGGAAGAGAGGAATATGCCAAAGGCCAAATCAATTGAATTTTTGCGTGAGTAAAGGAGGCATGAAGGATTTGATGGTCCAGCCTTACCAATGTTACAAAACGTGGAGCAGGTGCTTCTATTAGAAGCAAACAGCATCAACTCAATGTAAAACAAGTCATATTTAAAAGGGAGGTGATGTAATGTAGATGTGACAGAGAACCACATACTCCTCTAAAATGTTTGAACTTTAGAAGAATCCATTAAGCTGTATTACAAACAGTTACAGAGCAAAGTGAACCCCATCACTGAAAAGTATGCTTTGCTGTCTATCCCTGTAATGACACAAGTCAGCCTTGGATTTATCATATAAATACCGCTTAAGAAAGGTTTTAAAACCACGTGCAATTTAATAAAAACCACACACTGAATTAAAAAAGGAAAGGATTGCGTCCTTGAAGAGGCTGTGAAGAACAGAAAACTTCACAAATTCTTGTGTTTAACATTACTTTTTAATATCCTTGCATTAAAAGTGAATGATTACTTTTTAATATTACTTGTAACCAACTATCCCCTACCGTATAGATACATTTCTTGTATGATTTTATTATATGCTCAATAATAGTACCTATAAGCTCAGATTTCTTTTGAATATAAATGATTGGAAACAATATCTACCCTAAAGCATCTTTAATGTCATTATAGATGGGTAGGAGTAAATTAAGCGGTATTTAGCCACCAAAGTCTTTAATTTCATTGCATTTGAGTAGGAGTTAGACATTATGAGGTCCAATTAAAAAAGTCACTAATGTTTTTACATCTGAGTAGGAGTAAATTAAACAAAATCACTCCTGAGCTGCTAATATCATTTTAATTGAATGTCATTCAGTTTCTAACTGCTGTTACAACACAGTAGATAATGAGTCAAGCTCAACAAATCATCTGAGCTCCAGGTACTATGGCTACTAGGGGTGAAGGTAGAGTTTAGGGATGGAGAGGGAAACTGTTGGAAGTTAGGAAGCTGACAGCAATGATAGCAGACCTGACATCTCTTGGTTGATGAGACCTATGTTCATCTAAAAATATCACCCTAACAAGAGCTAATCTAGCAAGGCTGCAAGCCAGGTCATTATTTCTAGTGTTCAGACATTAAAAAAAAAAAAGAAAAAGAAAAAAAAAGAGAAGAAAGCATTTATCCAGAAGATGTGATTTACAGAGTGAACGGTAGAAAGGCTAATTCCATTTATTCACACCTCATGAATAATTCATTGTTTGATTTAATGTTAATCTTGATGATGAGACAATGGTGAAACAATACCAGACAATATATAGACTTAAATATGTGAAAAATAAAAAATCATATCCTATCACAAGCATTATTATTTTTTGATCTATAACAGATAATATTGCATTTTCCTCATACCTGGAAATCTTTTCACTTCGGTAAATAGCAGGTTTAAGACAAGCTGCAGCACTTCGTATAGAGACTGTTAAAGAGACTAGAGTAAAAAATACCCTTCATTGAAACTGAAATTGCTATAAAACAGTAGATATTTTCCCCTAACAGCAGTTCAACCCATTACAGAACACTAGGTTTCCATCAGGAAAAACTGCAGGGTTTTAAACATGTTATTAATTCATGAGCATCAGGTCTGTTTCTGATGTTGCTGTATACGTACATGCCTGACTGCTAAGAGCAAATATTCCTTTAAAACATGCATTTAATATAGGACCTGAGAGACCAGGGTCTTCTGACTGAAGCTCAACGCCTTGTTCCAAAGTCAAGCTAGGTGTTGGCTTCATTTGTAGTCACGTGCTTTCATTTGGCCCATGTGATCAAATGCTCCTGTCTCTTTGCAGAAAATGGTGAGGGCAAAGACGTCATTATGGTCTATGTGTGTGCATGTATCTGGAGCTGCTTCTTGTATTATATGTTCAGACAGTGCCACCATCTATCTTTTGGCTATGTAATCAAAATCACATAGAGGGAAATTTGCAGTTCTGACTGTTTCTTTCTTATATATGGGACAACTGGACAAAGTCCATTTCAGCAGATACCATAGACCTGCCTTTCCTGTTACCTCTCTGCAAGGCTGAGGCCCCTTCAAAGGATCTGAGATATACTGCTTGTTCTTTCTCCATGGGTGGGAAGAAAGTCAGTGCTGCTGGACAAAGGAAGCAACTACAGAACTGCAAATTTCTTTCCAGGGGCTTGAGGATACCTTGTTATAAAAGGATGGGTCACGTGTAGCCACAGCAGCCTCCTCTTCCTCAGGGCTTTTCCTCCAGCCCCTGTCTCCAGATAGCAGGATGTACCAGTACCAAAGCAGCATGGTAGCTAGGGCAATCACAGGAGAGACGTCTTGTGGCTTTCCACGATGGAGTCCCTCCAGTTCTCCATCCTAAAGGTTAGTTACTTAGCCCAGGCACTGCTCTGTAGATTTGAGGTAAATTCCAGGTCATACCCCATTTTTTCCAGGGAGCTGTCTGTGTTGCTGTTCTGGTAATGAAAACATTGCTCTGGAACTGATCCTGTGCCAAGGGGGGATTCTGAAAATTGTTCGGGCTCTGAGAGCAGCTTGGGTCTGTGGAAGTAACTGCAGAATTTCAGTTGTAGGATAGGAAAGTTACAATTCCCTCTTGGCAGAAAGGACAGAATTTCCCAGCACTAAGAACACTGTCTTTCCCACTGCTTCAAATATGATGCTTTGACAAAAATGTCTATTGTCAAATTGTCCTTCTTCCTAAGTATTTCTCTTATTTAATTGTGAGATTCTCCATTGACTCTTTCAATTATAACCTGCTATGTGTCAGTCTGTAATTCTGGTATCTTTTACCTGTCTTGCAATAAATGAATGTCTGACTAGACATTCTGCACAACCTGAAATATGTGGATGAAGAAAAAGTAACTGTCAGTGGATGTAAAGAGGGAGGCAATCCACTGGCGAACCTCTCAAATGAAAGGCTGGAGTTTGGGTCAGTTAGGGAAAGAGGATGGGAGGTAGAATTATTCATTTAGGTAGGTTTTGCTTTTAGAACAGATTTTCAAATGAGCAAATATGAGCAGAAATTCCTGCTTGGGATTCAAGTCTGGCTACTTTTTGCATTCATTTTCCATGATGTGGAACACCTAGGAGTCCCAGTCCTGAATTTTGGTTCATTATTCCCAGCAGGCAAGAGAGCAAGCTCTGTGAATTAAGACTTAAGGCTTTTATGCAGGGTGTGTGAAGAAAAGTTTGAGTTTGAGCGTGGGCTAAGCTCTCTGTGTAGATGTATTGTTGCAAACATGCTCTGGGACATACCAAATTATATTGTTACTTGGGGGAACAATGATGAAATGTTTTGACATAGCCTTTTGTCTTTTCTGTGTAGACTGCACTTGAACATGTTACAGCTTGTTTTAACTAATATGTTACAGAGGTTGGCTGTGTCTTGTGTCTGTGAAGTTCCAATGATAACACTGTAAAAATAATTACTAAAAAAACCCTTACAGCATCTACTTGGGGAACACTAATGACTTCTGAGGAACTTAATGACTTCTGTCATGTTACGATTTACTAAGTAGGTAGGATTTTAGTTATTGAAATGCAAGGATACAGATCTCACTTTGGAATACTGCTTAATGCCATGTCTGTGGCTAAGTGGCAATTTGTGAAACATTTTGCATATGCACACAAAGTTGTTCTAGTTGCTTTCTGTGTCTGTCAACTATAGAACACCAAACTTATTCAAGACGTCTAAGAACTACTAACCCAGTATTAAAATATTAGACCTGGAACTTACTTTTTGTGAAAAAAAAAAAAAAAAATCTCATTGCAGTCTTCTACTGCCATTCTTCTCATTCTTCCATTGCACTTTTTAACATCCCAGAGTCTAAGGGGTTTGTGAATTGCACTTAGAAGCACTATAGGACCAGGATGGGTTCCCAGGTAAAGAACAAAAGTCTCTTACCTACGTAAGTATTGCTAGGGTAGAAGACTGCATGGCTGATACTTCTGCTTGCAAAGTAGAGGATTTTGGTTCAGTCAAGAAAGTTGCCACAGTGGAGTGGAAGATACAAGTAATAAATTTTTCAATTAATTTTTTTCTCATGCTAATCCTGATTTGAGCACTTGCTTCACTGAATTGCTTTTGGTCAGTCAGGGAAAGTTTCTTAGCTGTTCAAGTGTCCACTCTCTCTCGTTTAGCAGTCCTTTTGGAGACTTTTATCTTAAACTTAAAAAGGTTGATCAAAACCATCTTTTCTTTCAAATAGGCCACTTTAAATAAAAATGTGTGTATTTCTCAAAAAATTCAAGGTGTAGATATGGTTAGGCATGTCTTACGTAAATTTAGATTACTAATGAATCAGCCTTTTGCCTCATGTTGCTCTTATAGTCAAGCACTTAGTTTCCCATCTCAGAAATATTTATATCGTTCATATCTGAAAAGTCAAGTTTTGCTCAGTGTCTGTTAGTTCAGAGCCAAGGAACTCTTTCCCCTATGACTGGAACATGTAAGCTATTCTCAGTATGTAACACGCAGATACCTCTGAAGTGCGTGGGCACAAAATCAGGTAGAAGAGCTCTTGAAAATGCATCTGGTTTCAAACAAGGAACTTAATTTTTTCTATAACCATAAGTTACGGAATTAGTTTGATGGTAAGAGTTATGTTTACAGTGTGTTCTTAGTTCTTGCTTTGAAGTGTGGCAGTAAATGTAAAAATCAAACTACTCATTGAATTAATCGCAGGTGAATCTAGTTTGACCTTTTGCAAATGGCAGTACATTCAGTGCTAGCTGAAGGCAGGAATGGTGATCTTGAGAGAGCTGTTTATTCACAAAGTTAGAAGGAAATCACAGAACTGACTCTTTATGCCTTCTGCCCAGCCATGGCCTGCAGAAAGCTGAAACAACAAGGTACTGGGGACTCTGTGCCTGAACCACATTCCCTGTAAACCGATATGCCAGAGTTGGTGAAGTTATACTCATTGCAGGTTTTGCACTATTCTGACAGGTGAAAAAAATCGTTACAGGTTATGATATTGATGCTGTTTGCTGCAGGCATTCACTTTGTATATATTTCAGAGCACTTAGAGCTGGAGCCACATTAGGTCAGCTCAAGTTTCACCTGGGCAGTCTGTGTGTCTATCTGCTTGTGAACTATTTGGGTTAGAGAGAAAGCTTCACCATTAAGGGTCTTTATATGAAGGACCCAGAGCTGATACTTTTAAGGAGGAGGGGGAAGGACTGCTAATCCATTTCCCTCATGCTCTGTGGTCCCTGTACCCTGCCTTGCTTGGGCATGGCAGTGCTGCCTGCGACCCATTGTCCTGGCTGAGTCTCATGGAAGAAGAGATGTTGCAACTTTGCCTGCAAGCAGCTAACAGCTGTAAGTGGGACCTTACCTTTCTTTAGGGGTACTCTGGGGAACATGCATGCACCACTTACATGCCAGATTTGAGCCCAGACAGGCAAATTCTCTGCATATTCAGTTGAAGAAAGATGCCCTCAGAGTACAATTTACAGCATTTAAGTCAGATGCTTAAAATTACACAGTCTGTATGCATCTTGGTAGCCTTCCTCTGTCTGTATTTTGTATACTAACCTGAAAACCTGGATGATAGGAATCTAATGCTTCCTGAGCCTGTGGGCAAGACTGGCTAGATGATCCACTGCACGGATACTTGCACACAAATGCACTATGTTGTCTTTCATCAGCTCTGCCAGGGAACAACAGGACTGAGGCCTGTGAAGTCTGCTGCCCGTGTATCTCTGTCTTTCCCAGGCATGCAGTCATCAGAAGTACTGCTTAGATGGTACTCCTTTGCTTACTGTCTTACAGGATACAGAGAAGCAAAGTTTTGCCTATAATTTGCTACACAATGTTTTTCTTAGTAGTCAGGCATTTGTGATCAGCTTAGAGAGTTTTGTATAACTTAGTGGTGACTTTAGATTTAGAGATCCAGAAACACATACAAGAAAGAGAACTTTTTGTGCTTTTGTCCTGGTGTACTTTTGGAAGTTGCTTATTGGTACCCCTTTAGATAAAACTGCAAAATGACCTTTTAAACTTGAACAAAGCAGAGTACAGTGTGGAGTAGTGCATTCTGAGTGCAAGTTAGATTAAAACCCAAACTATTTAATTAAAATCAATTGTATATCATAGATTTAAATAGCACTTTTTAGAAAGTAGGTCACAAGCTAGAGCTTCAGATTAGTTTAATGACTTGCATAGGAAAGTATGTACCTATACTTGTAGTTATTTTCTCTCACAGGATCTCAAATTTCACAGTCTGTGTACCTGTGTGATAAACATGAATAGATGCTGGCAAAGGGCCATCACAGTGCAAATACCTTTTTCCTTTTTATGAGGTTTAGATAGATTCATTTTTGTTCAAACTGATAAAAGTTGAGTTCAGGCAGTCAACAACTCAAAAGAAATTTAGTTGCCAGGATAGGTTTTCAAATATAGTCTTCCCATGTTGTCATGAATGGGTGATTTAGAATGCTTAAGGAATCACCAACAACAGTATTGGTAAAAGTGGTTTTAATATGATATTGTAAAAGCGCAACTTAACTAAGTTTGATGGCAAGGTTCACTCTATTAATTACTGCATGGAAAAATCATACAAAGGAAAATTGAGTTACACTCGTTAGAATGAGTCGCAGAGAGACCGGGGATGCAAAGAGTGAGGAGGACCTTCCCATTGAGTCACGAGGTTCAGAGTAGACCCCCTTGCTTTCTAAACTCCTGATGGAGCTTAGGTGCGGATAGGTCTAATGTTAGTCTCGGACTTGGTCAAGGGGTCAAGTACATCCATCACACATGTACAACACACGAGACTTAACTGTTCTGGCATCCAGGTGAAATATGTCTGTGGTTCCCTGGTATAAACCGAGTACAATACATCGCTTTTAACATCTTGTTCTGAGTATCCTGGATATGTTTAGAAAATGTTGGTGCCAGCTGGCAGATTGCTGGTGAGGCTGAACACATGAGGCTGCCATTCTTTCAGTGTTGTTACAGCCCCACCATTCCTTCATCCATTCTTCTCGTCCCTGTAATTCAAGAGAGATGCTTTGCCTCCACCTTCTCTTATCTTGATTTTCCTAGGCCAGGCTTTCTTTATCAAACCTCACCTTTGCTGCAGATTTTTGTTGTGGGATTTATTTGGGGTTTTTTAATCAAATTCAGACAATTAGTTTCTTTTTTTTCCTTAGCTAATTGCTTTTACGTTAGTCTCACTAATCCATAAGTGCCAGTAGTCTCTGAGATACTGGATCGCATTTAATTTCCAAAGAAGCAGAAGAGAGCTAAAACAAGAAAATGTCACAGCATAAACAGACAACAGAAGGGAGGAAAAAACTAGATAAAACAGTTTCTTATCCTCCTACTTTACATTCATTCACTCAGCCATATCACATATAACATCAGAGCATTATCATCTCTTGAAACGTACTTATCACAAGGAGAGTGATAAGTAGATCCCCCTTAATTTGTACAATTGCACAAAGTCACAGAGCCTGAGGAGAGAGGATTACCTTCCTGCCCAATAACTATTAGAGAGTTAAAGGTCCCACTGTTTTTTAGTAGAGGCAGTCAATATTATTTCAACTTTTTTTTTTCCCCAGAAAGTGAGAGTATGAAATCAAAGCTGGGGTTTTTTTGGTGGGTTTTTTTTGGTTTGGTTTTTTTTTTTTTTTTTTAGAAAGGATGATTTTTAACACAGTATTTGTTTAAGAAATGCAGAAGAAAAGCTTTAAATATGGAAATGTTTTTTGGATATTTTTTAAATTAAAAGTTACATTTTTAGTCCAAGTGACTTTTCACTTAGGAATTTAAATTGATTTAAAAAAAAAATCAAAGTGAAATGTTTAAAAAATCTTGAAGGATTTTGATTGACTTAATCTGTGTTGTATCTGGGTCTCCATTTGTGGAAAGTTTCATCTTTTTATTCTGATTCCATTATTTTCTAAAAATAGAGGGCATATTGAAGAAACTTAAGTATTATAATTTGAGCCATTGAGAGGGAGAGCTAATATTCAGACTTGAAATTATATTACACCATTTACTTGAAGAGGTAGCAAAAAAATCTGGAGTTCATAGGAGTACTTGATGATAAGAGTAAAAAAAAAAATCTCAGGTTATGTATATAGGGAGTCTCACTGAGAAAAGAGGAGATCAAAGAATCAGAAGATAATTTCCTTTTTCAGTGGCACAAGCCCCTTCCAGCCAGCACCGCCTCAAAATTTTTGCTTTTTCTGAAAGATGCTTCCATTAGCTTCCCAGATTAGCTCCAAATTTCAGAGCAGATCTGGATTTGCTTTTGCTTTGAAGAAGTGGGATAAGCTTTATTCTTTTCCTACTGGTTCAGTGAAAGACTGATCTATTTTATCCACCTCAACCATAGTTAGCCCAACCCTGAAGTTATTTAATAGCCTGAGGAAAAAACGTGACAAAGGAGAATCAAAATTTTGGAGCATAACATTTATTAAACTTTGAAAAAAGCCCTAGAACTTCAGATGTCAGTCCTTGCCTTTTATAAATTAATACTAGTAGCAAATCCTTTACAGTTGAAGAAGTTATTACCAAATTATTGTGCAACTGGAGAAATAACATGATACTTTTTTCTATGTCAGAGACTTGGGTAGGAAAATTTCCATTTAAAATAAAACAAACCAGACTCTCATGTATCCTAATGCCTTGGGATACAGTAGAAGAAATGAAACAAAATGGCTCACTGTCAAAGTCTATAGCACCACATTGACTTAAGCAGAACTCTGCAATGGGGAATTCTGTTTTCAAGTTATCACATGATATAATTTAGACAATTTTGAAACATTGGATTTGGACCTTGTGCATATACTTTTGCAATTTATTCAGAAGATTTTTTGTTAACCTGATATTCATAAGTTAATATTTGAAATATCATTACTTCAGATATTATATGTACTACAATGGTTCCTCAGGACTGATATAGCCTATATGAGCAGCATTTACAATAATTTAAAATAAATAATAAAATCATTAAAAATAAATAATTAGAAGAGACAGCTATGAAGTTTTAAATAAAATATTTCCCTTTCAAAACCACACCAGGTGAAATGGAAGCTATATGGTAGGATGATTTGAACCAATTTCTCATTCTTAATATGTTTTAGTGTTCTGAAATTAAAATAGTCTATCTATCTTACAGATTGAAAAATTCATCTGTGCTGTTCAAAACAAAAGATTTCAATTCCAAACCAAATGTGAAGTAAAAATGTAACAATAAGACGTTGTCCTTTTTAGAAATTAATGGAATATTACAAATGGCATGATGGAAATTTTGTATTTTTTTCATTCAGAAAATGTGTCAAGATTCTGGTAGTTTGCTTGCATTTGAGACAGTTTTAAGATCTTATATTCTCACAAGATGGAGAAAACATTCCATTCTGGGTAGGAATTATAAATGTAGTGAGGGTAGCTCTGTGATTTATCCTTCCCAGAAGCATTGACCTGGTGGATGAGTCCAAGAGTGAAAACTTGAACGATATCAGTGACAGCAAACGTAAAGACAGTTCTTTATCCAGACATTCATCTCTGAACGTTGGTGTGGTGGAGAAACTATTTGGCTCATTCCTCCTTAAGGCTTACCACATCCACTGTTGACCTTTGTATTTTTTATGCTGTTTTTTCCAAACAACATCTGCATACTTCAGTATTCTGTTGCCTGCGATTCACTATCATGAGAATCTGAGAGAAATGGCAAAATCAGCTGATACACAAAATTTCTGAGGTGAAAGCCGGGGACAGTTTCTGATTAGTCAAAAAGGTAAATGCCACAGAATGAGACTAGAACTTATAGTATAATTCTGAAGGTAGCTATCTGACTGTGAATCTATGGATTGAGGAATATTTGCCTGCTGTGGATATATTTGTCATAATAGAAAATTATTTTGTACTCAAACTGTTAATTCTATACAAAACTGCTTGAAGAATTGTAACTGTAAGGACAATTGTTAAGCATGTACATAAGGGAAGATGCTTATGCTTGCAAGTCTTTGCTCTCGTGGAAAGAAGCCAGCCATAGTATAGTACTAATTATTAGTATGGACCTGCTTACTTTTCTCATATAGGTATAAATAATACTGGTGAGAGATACACTGTCTTGAATTTCTTTTGGTGATTGCTTACACATTGGGCAGCAATGCCAACCGTCTTTCCTCCAACCCCCAAACGGATGGTCCCCACACAGTGTCCCCATAACAGCCTGTCATGTACAGAATTAGGCCATCATGGCAAAGCAGACACCTTTTTTTATCTCCAGTGGCAAGAAGATGTTTAAAGGGCTCCCAGCCCACAGGCTGTCATAGAGTCAGCCTCATCCTCATCTTGCTACTCTGGCTGAAGGGTTGGTGGTGTGGTCATCCTGCTGTGGCTGCAAAGATGGCAGCAGAGGATGAGCACATGAACATGGGACAGATACCTGCAGTGCTAGGGGGAAAAAGACTGCTCCTCCAAAAAGCTGGGCATTTCCCTGCTACCTGGGAGCAGTTCAGGGCATTTAGTACCAACACAGGAACGTTGCAAATCTAGCCAGCTAATTAACATTGCTAATACTTTTGAGCAGGTCAGCTGAAAATGGTGATTATTTGTACAGTAGATGAATAACTGATAGGCTTGCTGTTTTTATTTTAGAGCATATTTTGTGGTTTAATGGTTTCTGACAAGCAATATGAACAAATGCTAAATTGAAAAAGGCAATAATATATGGAAGCTCACAAATGTGAGTGTCAGTGGCAGCAATTCATTCTTTCTTGTTTGCTACCCAGCCACCTCTCATTATGTTATTCTTCATGTCTTAAAGTCGACCAATTCCAGGAACAAATCAATACCAGGGAAATCCTTTTGTCTTCTTCTAAGGCATAACATGTAAAGAAAGCTCAGTCAATATGTCTTTTAATAACATCTCATGGAAATGCCTGGATTTCCCTTCATGTTCTATAATTAATTGAGCTCCTTGCCACCCACAACGTATAGCTGTTCCCCTCTATAATTCTCTTTTGGCTTAATTGTCATTTGTTTTTCTGTTCTATTTGTCTTTAGCTATTTCTTTTTTTTTTTTTTTTATGGTGTTGGATGTGCTTTGTACTTAGTTTTATCTTTCGTGCTTTTGCTTCTAAATGTCAGCATAATTTTTCTGCCTTATAATATCGGAGATGTTATAACCATCAATCAGTCCAATAGAAGAACAGAAAAGATTAGATACCATTTATCTGTATTGGTTGCCCATTGTAATGACCCAGTGGACAACATGAACAGATAATCTGTTGCTTTGATGGAAACTAATTATTCTTAAGAGTGACAGCGTCGAAATAGCTTTTGTGACATTGTTTTTAAAAATGATGACTACCTAGTCATTGCTAGTGTAAGACTGCAATTCCATGCCATTCTTCAATGATTTCCCTATATAAGCAGCAGGAAACCTAGATTTTTTTTTTTTTTTAAAGAAAGAACCCTATTTGCAGAGACAAAAATATCTGACATCCCATGTAAAATGCCTATTAAATTTAATACAGAAAACACTGCGCTAGCTGCTGAAAAGTAAAAGTGCACTGCCATCTTATTTCTGTCGCGTGTAGCTGATCTTGTTGTTCTGTGAATATGAAGCCTGTTTTATTTTGACAGCTAATGGTTCTGCTAGTGTACTGTGCTGGCATTTCACCTCTTGAAAAGAAAGTTTCCTGAAGCTAAAATATGTGTCTAATTGAATGATGGAATTAAAAGCAAGTGATACAGTTAAAAATAGCTGCTTCCATCCTTTCCAGGCACATGTAAATCACACAACTTTTACTCCATGTCAATTAAGGGACTGGGGGGGGTGGGAAAGGCAAAAAATAACTGTGCCTTGCAGAAACTTTTAAGAACCTCCTTAAAAATTGCCTGTGTGAGGACTCAGTAAATGGCAGGATTCTTCAGTGTGTCCTGAAACTCAGTACACTCAAGCTATTGTTGACTAGGGAGGCATGAGGGAAGGGTTTGGGGAATTGGGGAATCTGTACCTTGCTGGTACAGATAGCCTATCTGTGACCTTAGATCCTTATGTAGTTACAGGGCTGTGAGTTACAGGGCTTGCACGGTAGGTGCTGTCAGCCTTAGCCAGAAGGCAGTAGCTTCTTGAGAGTCCTACAACTGTTGCCACACTTGTGAATCTGATGGCCTTTTGGACAAATTGAATAGGTGAAGTGCTCTTTGGTAGGTTTGCTTTCAGTGGGCACACTGGGTGTGAGCAGTGGCAGCTGAATAGCTGGTGCTGCCCCTACTCCCAGAGGTGTGTGATGGGCTGCTGGAGATGGCAGTGTTTTCATCCCTGCTGTCTGGTGAATTATTAACATGTCAGGGAGGAAGCAGAGGATTATCCCTGTGTTCTTGAACAAATGTAGGGAGATAATAAGTTGAGAAAATTAACCTGCCTCCCTTTAGGTAGATGAGTGACTTTTCAGTGCTGTCATATGATTTCTCTGGTCAATAGGAAGGGGATGTCTGGAGACACTACCGATGACCTGGCCTGGTGAAAATGTCACACTGGCCATTTTCATGGCCAGCTCTGACATGACTTAATCTCACTTGGGCTGTTGTAAATCAAGATGTCAGTTCCACCATACTGCAAACCCATGTAAATGGGATCGTGAAACCTAGGTCATTGCCAGAGATCTGTGCTCTTCTCTGGTCTTGGTGGGCCTAACCACAAATTGAAATGGCTGAAGAAATTTGAAGGCTTTGTGGCAATATCAAGGCTTGATTGCTGTGCCCTTCTCTGCAATGCTTTCCTGAAGGGATGGAAAAAGTAAACTCAGAGGTCAGGACAACGGGCTTACTAATTTGAACAGTTAAAACTGATGCATATTGTGAATACTGTAAGAGCCAGCACTGAACTAAAGTTGTTTTCATGGCCACTAATGAAAATTTCTTACTTGTATGTTATTTGGAGCAAAGGGTAGGTATAAAAGCCTAGACTGTTAGCTAACTAATAACCTAAAATAACCTAAATGCATAACCTAACCTCATAAAGAAAATTAAATACTCCAGAGCAGAGCCCCTAGAAATCCTTCTGAAGCATCCGAGAATTAAATTGTGGTGGTATTTCAGGATGGAAAGAGTCAATGGTACAAAAGATTTCAAGTGGTATTGCAGTGAACACAGCACACTGGAAATACGTATTTTAAGAAACATGCTTACTTCAGTGTGGTCTCTGCAACTAGTTCTCTGGCATTCAGACCAGTCCACCTCTGCTTTTTCTTCCACAAGTGTGTCTTCTTCCCTCTATAAAAGCAACATAAACATATGGACTGATGAATTCTGCTGACTGCTAGAAAGTGTTTTTGCAGGAGCTTTAAGCAAGGTATGCTTTAATCCTGTATACATATTTTATTAGAAATACATTCAATAGAGACATCTCTATACACATTTCCAATGTGCTTGTGTGTGTGTATGTATTTTTTAAAAAGTCTCATAGAAATTCCACCATCTCTTTCTATGTTTTTCTCATTCTTAAATTGCTCTGGTGATAGAGCCTGCTGTAATCAGCTCTTTTTAAAATACACAAAGCAATCTGTCATCTTCGACACAGCATTTCAGATCTTTCCAAAGTGTCTATCTTAGCATCACTGAAAGAAAAAAAACCTGATGTTAAGAATTGCAAAGTTAATGGTTAATCAACAGTGTCTGGTCCCCATCCATGGGACATCTTGTAGAACAATCAAGCCCTGCTCCGTCATAGTCCCAAGCAGTGATTGCTTCTGCATCCTATGAGGCATGAGGCACTAGGGATGAAGATGGAACACCTCAGTAGCTAATTAAACAAGGCAACTTACAACTAAAGTACATGCCTGGCTAAATAGGCTGGAGTGCAGAGTTTGTCAAGCTGATCTGTCTTTAAGTGCTTTGCACCCTTCACTGTACCTGGTTGAACATTAACATCCCAAATTTGCTGATTTTCACCAATATCCTGCCACATGCAGAGAACTAGCTGAAAGGAAGCTGGTATTTTTTGTAATGTAGTTCCTTGAAGCATTATCCTAAAAAAGACATCAATCTTCACTGTTGCAAAGAAACGGCACAAGATGTTTTAAACATTCTGAAGGGAAAATGCACTGTCTGTACTTTCCTATTTCTCTTCGACTGTTTCCTCACTCACTGGGATGTATGTTTTTATAAGAATTCAGAAAAGTAGTTTCTAAAGAAAATGAAGGAACAGTAACAAAGTAATTTATCTGCTCTTCCCTGTACGTTCACAAATTTTCTAACCTTGTCTGTGGCTGAGCCGTTTAAAATTATCTTACCTGTACATTTCAAAGGTCACCAGAACTTCTTCTGAAGAGCCAATGAAGAGAGCTATGCAAGATAAAAAGCAGGAATAAATACAGAGGGAAAGCTTTTCCTCAAAGCATTTTATCTTCATCTCCTGATCCTGTCTGGATCAAAAGAAATACATATGCAAAATCTAAAGGAAGTAAGCAAAATATTTGTTGGAAATAGACACTGAAAAAAGACTGGAGGTGTTGACCAAAAATACAGATGTAGAAGCATGAATGTGAGGAAAAAAGCATTAAGAAGCTGCAGCTAGTGTGGTTGTGAACAGTGATCCTCTCTGAGAGAGGACAGCAGAGATCACAGACTGGTATTCCAAAAATCTGTGGAAAAGTCTGTGCTGTAGAGAAAAAATATTTAGCAAACTTGGCAATAGTTACTAGTGTCCAGGCAGAGCCAAAAACGAAATTTTCTTTTCTGTAGGAAAGGTTGTACCTTTATTATTAAATGATCTTAAATTTATACGTTATCCTTGGACAAAGGACTGTGTAAAGCATTTGAAATATACAATATTGGGGCCCAAGACTCCTAGATGATTTTGATAAGAAGCTCAATTCTTGTTAAGAGGTTAAGACTCCTCAGAATAACTGGAGAGTTTGGAAGGTTTAGGGTGAGCACCCAATTGACATTGGAGAACTTTGAGGAGAATTAGTGTACCAGTGAAAGAGTAGGAATGGTTTTGAGTGGAGGATTTTGACCATTGTGAGTGATGTGAATTTTGAAGGATAAAAACACTTAACATGAAACATGAAGATGCTTGTGCAGATAGCTAGTGA
Organism: Gorsachius magnificus; assembly: GCA_034008185.1. Lineage (NCBI taxonomy): Eukaryota > Metazoa > Chordata > Aves > Pelecaniformes > Ardeidae > Gorsachius > Gorsachius magnificus. The sequence continues at coordinate 34,187,005 of CM067089.1, read as the reverse complement.
TAATGTGCAGGACAGCTGTCATGAGGAACTGTTCGATATGGTGGGGGAATGGAACAAATATGGCAGGATGGAAGTACAAAAATTGAAAATGTAAACTCTTACATTCAGAAGCCCTTCCAGGGTATGTAGCAAATAATGGCAGTCCTGTAACATCATAATTAAAGGCACATAAGTTTTATGAAAGTTCATGATTGAGACTGGGAACCAAACCCTGCCTTCAAAAAGGGTTTAGGCCACAGAAGGATCTGCAGTGTCTGAGCTGAAATCAGGAAATCATTTGCAGAATACACAGCTAGTCCTTGGGCAATGACTGGGCTCCAAGCCTTACTTCAAGTGCTACGCTACAGTTCATACTCTCACTTTTCTCTGCCCCCCTCTTGTAAAGCAGCTTAAACAGGAAAGCTGGAAAGTGCCCACGCTGCTGAGGAGGTGGGGTGGAATAAGTTGCATGTATGTGGCAACTGCAAGCTTATCGCATAAAGTGCACATTATTACATGTAGTTAATCCACCTCCTGTGCCAAGAAGTAGTATCGTACAGCAGGAATAGCCTCTGCATTGCTTGTTACAGAAAGACACTCTGAGCAAGTCCTTCTCTGGGCACTTTGACAAGATTCCGTTTTTTGTAATGATAAAAGCTCCCAGATGATTGTTTCCGTCCCCAAGAAATTACTCTGAGTTTGTATAAACGTCTCAGTCCTCAAGTGTCTATTTCTATTTACTTTTTTCAAAGCTAAGATATTTCTAAAGATGCATTTGATGACAGAGACCTTTTATAGAAAATGGTAGGGAAAGCTAAATTTCACTAAACCATTGGCCAAGGAAGTACACTATAAAAATACTGACATAGGCTAAAGTCTGGAAGTGCAGATGCATCATTGAAGTAACTCTCATCTTAATTGTCTGTTTTCTGTTAAATCGGTGAGAAAATGCAAATTGCCGTAATTGGAATGAGATCTGACTTAATTTATATTCTACGTAGCTGAAGTGGTTTGTGGATGTTTTTCCCTACAAAAAAGTGCCTTTTGAGATATAGAAAGTATTCACAGCAGTTTTCAGATACGTGGAGATATTCGTGCTTTTGGTGCAGTAATTCAAAATGGAAAATGCTCTAACTGAACCTGAAGCTAAAATAAAAGCATCTGGGATTTGATTTACCCCAGTACTTTCTTTTCTCCTCTTTTTTTCCTTATGGGAAGAGGGGAAAAAATCCCAAAAGCAGAAAACCAAACCATCAAAACTTTTTTTTTTTTATGCAGTTTGTTTCAAACCTTCTTTTGTGCCTGTGCTACATTCCTAAGATCAGACAAAACCAATCACAAAATAAGTGGAAAAGGATTTACTCCTATTGACATTATTTGAATTTTGCTACTTGTTTCATCTAGCACAAAACTGACACAAGACCGACCCAGACAATCTTTCTTTGTTCAGTAAAAAACGCCTTTCAAATCAGATGATCTATCAGCCATGTTTTCAAAGGCAGTAAGGTGCTTAATGCCTATGTATCTCCCGGCGGGTGTGAAGATTTACCTAATCATTCTGCATTAGTGTAAATAACTGCCCAAACCACAATGTGTATGAATTTGTCCCTAAGGCTTAATCTTATACCACTTGCATTTCAACTTCAGGGAGAGCATTATGTGCATAAGGAGAGAAGAACTGATGTCCCAGTTGTACACCAGAGCTCAATTTTGGTCTGCATACTGAATGTGCAGAGTTTGGCTAATAGCAGTCAAAGTTTTCTCGTTACGTTGACACTCACTGAAACACCTAAACTAACCCTGAACTGATAAAATTAGAAGTGGAATCAGCAGAATGCTGCAAGACAATATTTCATTTCCTATGAATGTTTTTCCTGCTAATAAACATCTGCCAGAAAGGACTCCATGGGGGCAAGAACATCTGAAAATACAGAAAATGTAAAGAAGTGCTCTTCCATGCTGCTAATGACTTGGTCAACTGAGAGCGTGAAACACAGCTCATTTTTGTTTGTTGTTAGGCAAACCATGCTTGATTCCTAAGCGCAGAAAATATGAGCTTTTGATATCACTACTTAGTCTAATTGACTCATCTGAGTCCTGTTTGAACCCTATGATTCATCATTTTTCAAATTAGTAGGGACACAGGTAGGATAATCTGTGGATATAATCAGTAAAACATGCACAATGCTTTCCGCTGTAATAGATTATCCTGTCATTTACATTATCTCTTATTTCTGTTATTATCAGGGCTTCACATCCCAATTAAAAGCCTCATTAGTTCGTTCCTGAGGAAGCTGCCCCTCTGCATTGCTGCTGACAGCTGAAGGAAGTGTGTCAGCTTGTTGTGTGGAGCGTTATTTGCTTGAAGTTGGCAGCTCGCTTTAGCATAGCCGTCCTCTTGCTACATAGGAGATACTTAAGTGTCAAGCATTTTCAGGCCATCCATCTTCTTTGGCCATTCCACCCACCCATGCTCGAGCCACATCCACCAGTGCTGGTGCCCCTCTCTGCCTTCCCTTTGTCATTATGTCATTGTCAGTTGTTCAGTTTATTCAGTGATTAATCATCATTTGGAAGGTTCTGCTGGGAGTAAACAGAAAAGGGGGTATTCCTGCAGGTGGTTTCTCTCTGATTAGTTAAAGCCACAATGGCTGGCTGCTGAGCCTTTGTTTCGGTTTCTTCTGAAGATTGCACAGCCTTTTTCCTTAACAGAATTTAACTGGGCTGGTAACTGTGGGCCTGCCTTGGGTATCCTACTGGTGTATGCCGAAAATTAGACCTGTTGAGTTCAGAGGATTTGTGCCGGTCTAACAGAGGAATTGGCTCTTTTGCAAAGATTGGTGGAGGGATTTTGTAAGGAGTCGCTTGTTACATGTCCATGATAACCCCATTACAGGTTTAGCAGCAGAGCTTTATGCTGTTTGTTCAGAAACACTTGCCTGGCTGCTTTATGTGTAAAAGATAAAATGTCTTCCAGAAGATAAGAGCAGTTCAGCGTCTCCTTTCTCCTTTGTGTTTGCACCAACTGTTTTATCAAGTCAAGTAACAATAATTTTCAATAACTTCTGAGAAGGATGAATGATGATATGCAAAACTGTGGAAAATAAGGGTGCTCTTCTAAGCTTTGCTTGGGTCTTCTGCACAATGGCTTAAATGCAACTATTTCACTATCTAATAAAGCATGGTTAGTTTTGCACCTCTTTGGGTCATGTGAAAAGTCATGCAAATATTCTACATAGTCTTTCTACTTCTGTATTCCTTGACAATCATAAGTTACCAAAACTTATTTTAAGTTAGAAAGCTGGTTGATGACAGTGACAGCTATGCTATGGTTCCAGATCTGTTAGCTTGCCTGAGTATTAAATGGCTCTTCGTATTTCTCTTGCAGATTAATATTTCTTTTTATGCTGCAGCAGCTTTTAATGTCATCAAAAGGAGACAAGATGAATAAGATATGTGTGGGAGGATGAAGCAGTGGTCACTCAAAGTATCCTGCTGTTCACTCTGGCTGCAGAGTTTATAGTCCCTCCCACAGGGCAGCTGGCACTGGGCTATGATTTTAGTACTTGCATTATTTGCAATTCACAGCCTCCAGTCATGAAATGACAAACTCTGAGCATTCAGGTAAACTTGCAGCAGCTGTATTCTGACAGGCAGACTCGCAAATGTGATGGGGTAGCTCTGTGCGACATGGTGAAAAGAGACTTTTTGCATGCTTACTGTTTATTATATGCGTAATAAAGGGTGGATGGGTGGGTGACTGTGGGTGGAAACTGCTTGAAGAGCAGCACAGCTAGACTTACTGAAACCTGAAGAAGATGGAGTCAGGGGCTTAGGTGATTGTATGTTTACTGGAAAGCATTCTCAATTTTTGCGCAAAAAGTCCTTCTTTTGGTGTTTTTTACCCTGATTCTCAAGGGCTCTGCTCCACACCTTCTCCACATGCAGGAAGTGAAAGGCAAGAAATCCAAGGCAAGCAAATAGCGGTGGTGAATGGGATAGCTTTAAGAAGAGTTTTGTCATGCAGACCTGCTATTCTAGCTTGACTGGGAACGGCCATAGTGAGCATTCCTCTGCCTGGGAATGATTCTCCGGGGGTGTTTCAAAGAGTAAAAAAGCAGCCTGCATGCCCTTTATTGTCCCAAGGCCTAAGCTAGGACATTTCGGGGGAGGCAGAAGAGATAAGGCAGGCCAGCAGTCGTCTGTATAAGTCTGTACATGGGCCTGTGTCCACATCAAGTATGCAGGCATGGGTGGTAGGTAATGTGCCAACAACTGCTGTTCTAAGCTGCACCGGCATATCTTCAATTCTGCTGAAATCATGAGTCAAATGAAGGGGGAAAAAAAAGAAAAAGCAAGCTTAAAAGTCATTAAGATTTTGCAAACAAGCTGTTTGAGGGTTTATTTGCCCATACTCCTCAGAGTTTCTGGAAAGTCTCTGTCTAACATTTCTCACCAAGGCCAGATTTGCTGCCTAGCAGCATTTGAAAAAAATGAATGTAGGGATTTTTTGAGAACCGCATGCCTCTAAGAGGGAGCTGCACCTTCAGGAAAAGCACCGAAACCCACATGGCTTTAAGTAATATTGCAAGACCTGGTAATACCGCTAGCTGTCACTATGAGAGGTTTCACCCACCTGGTTGCATATGCAGAGCCCTCTTACAGTCTGTGTCTGTGAAGCACCTCTTATTCTTGTCTCCCTGTGTACCCCCACAAGTGAGGATGTGCATATGCAAACAGGAGCCCTTTGGCTTTTGCAAACCTGAGTAATTGTATGGTCCAAAATGGGAGGCTCAGACTGAAAGTCTGGCAGGAGGAAGCCTTGAGAGCGAGGTCTTGCCAATCAGCAAGACTTTTGTTCCAGGAGTTGCCTGGGACACACAAAGAAGGAGCCTCCTCCGGCAATTCTACTCTTGGCCCTTCTTTGTACTTACTCTGCATTATCAGAAAAACCTGGCTGTAAAACACTTGTCACTCATAGTATTCATGTTTTGCCAATTAATATCTGACTCATGCTATATCCCAGCTGTTTCAGAGTCTTTTGCAACTACTCGTTTAGTGGTGTACATAAAATAAATAAATCAATAAATGAAAAGGCCAAGAACAGTAAGGGAGCTTTGTAGAGACTTAATCAGAACAAAGTGCTATAGGAAAGAATGGAATTGCATTTTTAGGGCTCACGTGGGTGCTTCAGATAAAGTTCACAAGGCTGGCTGCACTTTGTTTTTCATGAAACATAAGAAAATTACAAAGATGGTGGCACAGTGTAGCTATCACAAGACCCCTCGCCCTCCTGATGCTTCCCCTCTCTTGTCATCCCATGGCCAGCATGGAGGAGCAGCAGTCAGCAAAGGGCAGGGGCCAGGGCCTCCTGGGGATACAAGGGACCTTTCCCCTTTGGAGCAGCAGGCATCTTCTCTTTCTCCCCACAAAGCAAAAGCCTCAAGGAGGCATAGCCAAAAGTCATCCTAGCTGTTGGGGTCAGCATGGGGTGCATTTACTTTCATTGGACCCAGTCCTGAATTTGGTGGTGTGGTGGTGGCTCCCCAGGACCGTGAGCAGTCCCTCCACCCTGGGGCCAGGCAGTCCTTGCAGCCTCAAGAGCTGGGAGGACCACGACAGCTGACATGCTTTTGTGTTGGATACCTTTTAACATTAAAATTTTCCCTTCATGATTATTCTTGTTTACTCAAGCTCTACTTAGTGCATCATAAAACTAGGTTAACAAGTCTTCACCTTATTGTTATGGTTATAGTTTTATAATCAAGCTACAAAATCAGGTGGACTTTGTGTGCAAGCATAAGCTTTACAATTTTCAGTAAAAGGTAGACTAATTTTTAAAGCATGGAAATTAAGTTGGTGTTTTGTCCATAAAAGGCACCTAATTTGCCAAGACTTTATTTGAAAAGTAACATTATTCTTTTAATTGCGGTTGTTATTATGAAAATTTGTTAAAGGTTTGATTTAAAAGAAAAATACTTAAAACCAAAGAAACGAGGTGGCAGAGAAAGGGAAATCAATGAAGCAAGCTGACTACAGGCAGCAGATACTAATTTAAGAAATAGGAAATTATCATTACATTAAATACACAAAAGAAGGTACTTGTATGCTGGCTTATGCCAGAGAACCTGTACATACTAAGGGATTTCAGAAGGTGATTGTTTTTGTTAATTGATTAATGCTGATAATATGTCTGACACTGTACAGTGAGCTCTACCCTGTTAATACCACAGCCCCGTCAATGTAAAAACTATACTAAATTAACATATAGCTGCAGGTGACATGGCATCCTATTTTTACATAAATTGAATGTGCGTTCTGATCCAGCTCCTTCAAAACTCTTAGATGCTTTTCCTCACACCTCCTGTCATGGAGCCATTTTGGGAATGGGGCATGATGCTGTGATTAATTCTTATTCAAGCAGCTATTTTTAGCATTCACATATTTCCTATAGAGCAGAGCCCAAGACTTCACTCAGATAGGTGAAATTTGAACTGATCTGGTCACAAGTGATCTGTGTCTGAAGGGTTCTGGAATAGTAAAGGAGTGTCATGCTTCAAAATGGTAGAAAAGCCACTGATCCTAGTGTCCTCTGTTTTTAAATATGATTAAACCATATATACACACACATATATATAATATAGAAGGATATCTTTTTGTGTTCTTCTTGGTTTGTTTTTTTTTTTTAGGTCTTGGGAGCCAAAGAGTAACGTTCAAATTATATCCTACCCTTCCTATACTGGTGTGCTTTTTGCAAATAAGATCTTTCTGGAAACAGAATTTAATTGGTTTTGTCCACTTAGAACTCATGAGGTGTTAAGTTGATGTTATGTGGCAGTGGGTCAGCAGTGTAGCTACATTATTGAAGAGCTCAGGGTCTTCCTCTTTGTACCTAATGATCCAGTCCTCTCACCACTTACGCTAAACCAAACTGTGCATTGTTAATAGCACTGAATTTTTCACAAATGGGAACATCTTAATATACTGAAAAAAATCATCTACTAATATTTTACTTCAAGGATTTTTTACTTTCAGTTATTTTCATTGTTTCCAGCAATGTCTTTTATGATCATATAATGGTACTGCATAAATCCTCAAGTGAACTCATTAAGTGTATCGGGTTCATCAGTACATAAATAGCTTCCACTGTGTGTAGTAGACAGACCATGTTTGTATGCTGGAGCAGGCAAGTAATGGCAATTGTCTTTATTCATTCTCACACTTTCACTTCTGACTGCTCTAAAAGTTTTTACTTGCATATTCTCCCCTGTGGATGCAATTTTGACTCAGGTGATGAGTGAAAGGACAACTTTTGGCTTTTCAAATAAAATGATGAAGAAAAACAATTGGTTCACTAAGCACTGTTACCTTTATGATACATTCATTATGAAGGAAAAGATGATCTGGATCAAAAGTACAAAGGCTTCTTAATTAAGGGCAGTTAAAGGAGCAGTTTTCTGGGAACAAGAGAAGAATGAAAAGTAAATCTGAGTATAAAAATGTGCCCCAGAAAAGATTTGCAAATGTGCTCACTGTGGAAAAAAAGGAAGAGTATTTAGCTGAGAACATGGAAGACTTTGAACTGCATGAGGACTATTTCTATATAAATATTTCTTCCTATAAGGACTAAAAGGGAAACAGATGCTGACTGGCATCTCCCTTCTGGCCCAGTAAAACTGATGAAAGCTTCTCAGCCAAAACCATATCCAACTGGAAAATAGAATTTTGTTCAACATCATTTATTCCTTGGGTAAAGGGTGTAGAATTTGATGGAAAAATTTCTTATCTTTAAGAATCTCAGTGCCTTGGATCTTTTATTCAGAATCACTGATTATACCTCTAAGTCTTAATTTCACTCCCCCCCCCATGCCCTGTGGTGACTTTTCAAGGCACCTATCTACTCCGACTTCAGAAAAATGACAGGCAGCAGAAGGGAGAAAATGAAATTATTTCTCATTCTGCAAATCTTAGTAGCTGATGGTAGCAAAAAAGTGGGTTTGCTTCTGTAGGCTCAAATGTTGAGCTTCTAGGCCAGATCCCTTCCCAAACCAGACAAAAGCAGAGATTGGCCTGCAATGGGTAAGAAGGTAGAATAAATAAAGACTCTGCAAAATTAAGAGAATTACCTGGTTAACTAAGAATAATTCGTATGAATATATACTGCAGCTTGGGGTTCTGTCCCTCAGCTGATAAAATATTTTATAGGAATGATCATAAAACCACGTCATTTCCTTTGTTTATATTCTTTTTGAGCTCTGGGAATACGCTCAAGAGATCTTGAATTGTGTCTCCTGAAATGACAAACCTACACAATTCAAGTGTTGTCATACGATAGGTGTATGAAAGAGCGGAAATCTTGCAGATCCCGCTGGCAACATTGATGCCAATAGCGTTGGCTGGAGGTGCAAATGTTCCTGCCGGAGCTGTTGCGCTGGAAATGTGCACCAGATGAACAGCTGCCCTCCTGGCTCAGCAGGCAGATTCGGCGTGCTGAAATAGCTGCTACATCAAGCACAGAAAGAAAAGAGCAGATAAGCACTATTTCAGCTGTAAAGCACAGGAAGATGTGTTTCCCATTGTAACTATAAAAAGTATTTTAATATTTATGTAGTATTTATTCTCATCTCTATGAGTGGGGGATTTATATAAATTACTTGCTGTACATAAAGATAGGAAAATACCCCAAATACTCCATTATGTTATTTATTCCTCCACAAGCATCCATTACGCAGTTTATTTTCCAATTAATCTTTACTATCAAACAAATGTTATTCTCCTTCTCCATCCCCAATGGTAACTTGTTCTTGTGAAACAGTTTTTCAGTGGGTAAATTAATAAAATGATGCTTGGTGATTTTGTTGCTGTTATAAGAATAATCATGTAACAGCAACTGGGAACATGCTATTTAAGAAAGACAATTTACAGAAAGAGAAAATGCGGTAGTCTTCAGAAAGATTATTTTCACTGCAGATTGTAACCAAGATGTGTGTGTCTGAATGAGGAAAAGTGGGAGATAAAGAAATGGAAGTGATTTGTTATTTCTCCTCTTCCCCAGTTTTAGATTTCTTTTAGCATGGCCCCTCCCCAAACCTTCCTGAAGAAGCTGAACTGTGAAAGGCAGAAGTTCTTCACATGGATAAATGAGTTATTTAAAGGTAGAAAACAAGGAGCAAGAATAAATTATCGGGTTGCTGAATGGAGAGATGTCACAGGAGAGTCCTTTGGGAACTTGTGCTGGTCCTCGGCTGTTCTACATCTTCATACACAATTGCTTGTAAAGTGGGCGATGGTGTAGTGAGTGTGTTCACTGATGTGACATTATTTAGGATTGTTAAAGAAAAGTATTGAAAAAATAAAGGCCTTAAAATATGTACAGAATAGTTTCATGCTATAGAGCATCTAGGAAATAAGAGGCAGATGAAATTCAGTACAGATTAAAGTAAATTAATGTACATGAGGAAAACACACCTGATACTGCATGCACAGTCATGGCCTCTGAACTGATTACTGTCATGATGGTGTTATCACAGATGTTGAAAACATTTAGTCAGTGCTCAGTAGTTGACAAAAACCAAACAGAATTAGGAAAAGAGATGGAAACAGAAGGTAGAAAAACCAGTTTGTTCATTGCAGTAAACTATGAGTGCAATTGAAAGGCTAGCACTTCTCTGCAGGGAAGAGAGATAATGGAGGAAGAGATTATAGAAACCTGTAAAATCCTGACAGTTATGAAAAAGGTGCATAGGGAATTACTATTCCTTGTCTCCTCCTATACACCTACCAGGAGCCATCAAATAAAAATTATCAGATTGCAGACTGAAAACAGGCAAAAGAAGTTAATTCTCCACACGGTGTGCAGTTAAACTCTGGAAGTCACCACCGCAGGATGCTGCAGGTTGTAACAGGCTTACATGGTTCAAAAAGCAATTAGAAAAATCAATGGAAGAAAAATCCATCTGCTAAACGCAAAGATGCCCTGCCTGGCTCAGGAAGGTCCTAAGCTGCCAATCACTGCAGAGTGAGAAAGTGTGCCATAGGCGTAGCATTATACATCTACCCTGTTTTATCTTCTTTCTGACAGTCTGCCACTGGCTGCGGTTGGGACACAGGATGGTTAACCACCTGACTGGTGGCGGTCGTTACTGTCAGGTGATGGGTGCAGTCAGGAAGGTGGAAGAAGTAGCTTGCCTTTCCTCAGAGCTGTGGAAGTCTAGTTACAATGGGTAGCAAGTGGCTAAGTTGTAAGAGAGCTGCTTGATGCATTTTCAGAGAGGAAGCAACTAGTGATTTGGGGAGAAGAGATGGAACAAAATACACTGAGATGGGAAAAGCCAAGCGTCTTGAGAATCATCTTCGCTATTAGTGTTGGCTTTTGCAAGGAGGAGGTGGGCGTCACTGCATTTTCACTGAGAGTTATCTGTTTGAGGCATGTGAAAACGGCTGCTGCAAAGAGCTGGGGTAAGTCATTACCTGCCACAGTGACCATGGCATGGCTTAGAGCCAGGAGAGTCTCACCTCCTTCTGTCCTGCACAGATAAACCTCAGCAAGAAACTGACTTGTCACGGTTTTTTGCATGGCAACAGGGCTGATCTCTCAGGACCTTGTTTAGCCTGGAGAAGAGGAGGCTGAGGGGAGACCTGATCGCCCTCTACAACTACCTGAAAGGAGGCTGTAGTGAGGCGGGGGTCGGCCTCTTCTCCCTGGTAACAGATGATAGGACGAGGGGGAATGGCTTGAAGCTGCGCCAGGGCAGGTTTAGGCTAGACATTAGGAAAAACTTCTTCACCGAGAGGGTTGTCGGGCTCTGGAATGGGCTGCCCAGGGAGGTGGTGGAGTCCTCATCCCTGGAGGTATTTAAAAGAAGGATAGATGAGGTGCTTAGGGACATGGTTTAGTGGTGGGATGGCAGTGCTGGGTTAACGGTTGGACTCGATGATCTTAAAGGTCTTTTCCAACCGAGGTGATTCTATGATTCTATGACCTACTTCCATGTGTACAGTCAGAGAGTGCAGTCACACCGGCTATGAAACCTCGCACAAGTGGAGGGTTGCAAGGTTGGATCCACCAACAACCTGGTCGGCTTTTGGCTTTATCTGTTTAGGTAAAGGTGACCTCATTTTATTAAATTTATTATTCAAGTTTATATTTGCCTTAGGAAGAATGAGAGTTTTGCTTTGCTCTCCAGAGAAGAATGGAAATAAGATAGGGTGTATGTTTTTTACATATTGAGTATCTGGTGGCTTAAAGGTTGAGCTCAGCTGCATAACCCCAGGGCTACATGTCTTGGTGTACTGAACAATTACAAAGAAGTCATTGTTTTCTGATATTTCTCTTTTTTTTTTTTTTTTTAAGTAAAATTCACATTTGAAATCTCTTTTGAGCAGCGCTTTGAAGTAGAGTGTAGCTCCCAGATGTGGGTAATCTTAATGCTAATTTACTATACAACAATGTGCATTATTAAAGGACATGTGAATGATTCATCCAGTGAATGAAGAAAAATTATTCCAAATGATTATTGATGAGTTAATCAAGATAGCCACGTCAACTTTCTTTTGTCCATTAGTGTGAACAGTATTTCACAATCATAATAATAAAAGCCAAATGTTAATGGCTGAGGTAATCAGACCCTAATGAAGAGCAGTGAAAAGTGCTCTCTTTAAGTTGTTTACAGTTTTCATAATCACTGGAGTGGTCAGTTGGTCCCATGATTCTTCATATTTCATAATGTATGTTTACTATCAGCTTTTGTTTTTAATTTCCTTTTTCTTTCTCCAGAAGGTGAGTGAAAAGAGAAATTAAGAAGCATAATGCTGTGTAATAGCATACCAAATAAAACTAATTTTGTAACATTAATTCTTTCTAAGAGAAAAGGGTTTTACACCTGGAATTATAGGTACCTAGCAGCCTGCTTCTGCCTTTAATTTCTGTTCTTCATAGAATTCTTTTGTTGAAAATAATCACTGTCATTTTTAAGAGCTCAGCGCAGGCTTAAGCCTTATCCAGACCACAAAGGCCCTTGACTGCTTTGGTGTAGGAGCCTTTTGGAGACGAATATTTTAACTGCTGTCTATCTTTCCCAAGTACTATGCTTGTGATCCACAAATATGCAGTTCAGGAACTGGTTTGTGTGACTGATCCTGTGAGTAAATTTACTCAAATAGCTTTTCAGGATCAGTGCCTTTCTCCTTGCTTGTATACTTGACTTGCCTTTCTTTCCCTGTAGTATCTGAGACTGTTTTTTGAAAGTATGTTTGCTCCTTCAATGTAACATTTGAAAAATCAATAAAAATGATACATTTTAGGCCAACAGACTCGCCAAATACTTGTAGTTCTGACTGGTCACAAAACATCTATCCAGCTTCCTCCCTCTTTTCCCAAGTGATGAAACTTTCTAGCATCGTCTAATCAAATAGAGACCATTAGTGTAAAAGATCAAACGCCACAAAATTAGAAAGTGCCACAGGAATGTCCTAGGTCACTGCAGTGGCAGCAGATAGCAATAAAAAGGGAAAAAAGCAGTCTGGCCTGGGGGAAATGCCTTTCTGACTCCAGTGGTCCTTTCCAGTTCTCTTTCCTGGACAAAAACCTTTCCATCTACAAGTCCCTCATTTGATGGATTGCTCTGAAGGCTGGAAGGGGTAACTTGAATAGTACAGCTACTCCCAGTTTGTAGGGAGGGAAGAACTAAATGTTACTTTGCCACACCACGTATCTGCACCAACTCTGATACCATTTTTGACAGGGACGTGGCATTGTCAAGTTGTTCCTCAGGCTGCTAGGGGCCATGGACCAGACTGGGAAAGACCTTCCAGCAGCAGGCCCAAGCCCAAGTAGTCTACATCCTACAGACTACTCAAGCCTCATCCACACAGCCTGCTTGACGGTCACTGCCATCTGGATACTTGTTGCAAGGGCTGGGGGAGTGTGATAAACCTGCCTGCTGAGATGCTGCCTTGCATGCTGCTCCCCAGAAACATCTCTTCTGCTTCTTTGTGTGGCAGACCATGTTAGTGGGAACTTAGGAACCTTGTGGGCTTGGCCCATTTGGCAAACTGTCAAAACATTGCAGCGTGTGCTCCAGGGGAATGGCAACTATGGACCATGACGCATCTTTAAAATCCCCTGAACAGGATAATAGATGCAGATAGGTATTTCGGCAGCTGCTGAATTTGTAATGACACCCACTGAAGACGGATTTGGCAATGATGTCCCACTGAAGGTTGTGAGAAAGTTTAAAATTTGACTGATCTCTAGGTGTGCAAGTCTAAAATAAGGAATAACCCTGAGAGGGCAAGGAGTTGAGCTGGCTGCGAGAGACATTGATCAACAACTCCAGTAGATCCAGCGCAGGCAGCAGCACGTGGCCCTGGCTGTGAGGGCAGTGCAGTGCAGTAAAGATGCATCAGTGTCATCCTCTAAAGGTCTCCAAGAGGTGTCTGCCAAATGACTGCTGGATGACTTGACCAGTGTCTGCACAATGTCAGGTAAAATGCGTGGCACCAGGGAAAGGAGGCTACCAGGTGAGATTGACCTTATTCTTGCAGGAGGTTGAGGTCTCCTCAGAGCTGGGGGGATAGAAACCTTCTGCTACTGCTGTCAGATGCATATCCAAATCCTTTGCCCTTGAGGGGAAATATTGGGTAGGAATACAAAATCTCCTACTGTTTAGAGCCTGCCCAGGCTGCAAGGAGGCAACTGGCATTCTTTTTTGGGGTTTAAAACATCTTATTTGTTTTTCAGACTCAACTCTCTGGGAATATTCTTGGAAATCCAGGGAATAGTTGTATCTGGGGGCACATAAACACGCTGATAATTACAGGAGCTATTTGCTGTGACTCTTACCCACCACAATAACTTGAGATGGTAGAGACAGTTATAGTGTCAAATGAGAAGTGAGAAGGAAGATCTGACAACTTTATTATGGTTATTGCTGTTTGAGAAGCCACTAAGCAGCTAGTAAGTGTACACTGTATTTAGCACATCTTGCTGTTTCCTCCCAAAAGAGAGAACATCTTGGATTATTAGAATTAATGGCCTGTGGTGTAGGTCAGAAACACTAACAAATAGAAAGTAGAGTCAAATTTGCCTTAAAATTATTCTAAACTCTGAGATGTGTGTGCATGTGTGTATACCAGCATGGCATCAGGAAGGACAGGAGGTAATATTTTTCCTATTAGGGGCTTGCAAACAATAACTTTACTTTTCATGTTCCGTTGCTAAGTTGCATTTGCCCTGATGCATGTGTGTGCATTTGCTTGTGCTGTCTAGGGATGGAGGGAAAATGCAAGCACATTTTTGGAAAGTGTGGCCTAAGGCGTAAGTGTACATGTGACACCCAGCACTGCCACATATAAATGAGAAGGACCTACTTGTCCTGGCCTGATAGCAACTTCTGAAGTCAAGCTTGTCTGACAAGCTCTAGAATAGAGGTAGTCCTGTAAGTTCAGAGTTCCTCTGACTTCTGGATACTGAGGGTTTTGGAAAGTGAATTTCATAACTAGTTCTCACTTTATGTCCTGAAATTACCTAGTCAAAACATAGAATGTGGCCTTTTCTCCAGTCTGGTGGGAATGAAAATCAGATCTGTAGCCAAATCCTATGGTTTCACACATCTATACTGGAGAGAGAGTATTATACTTCTATGTTATAATAATTTTATATACTTCTATACTGTATACTATGCCCAAGAGTAAGCTCTCTCATGCTGTTTTATGCAAGAGTAAGCTGGGGATGGACTGCCTTAATGGGAATTTCCTGAGGCTTGATCTTGACCCTGCCATGCTACTTATTTCTTCTCACTTATGTAATGCTTTTTTTTTTAAACACCATTATGTTGTATAAGCTATTAATGGGAGACTCAAATTATCACTTGGGTAAGCTTTTGTCTCCTTTTTTTCTGTTTTTCTTTGCGTTATCTGACCTTTAGAAAAATACCATTAAAATACATTTTCTGCTGTACATAAATGATTTTAAATGAATTGTTTACTAGAGATATGACATTTACATGCAGTGTGAGTTACTTATGCATGTGAAAGAAGAGATTAAGAGAGCTTTTTTATATCAGGTGTACGGTATCACATTTCTGTTAAGTGTCCATCTGCAATCAGTGGCCTTGTTAGACCTTTGACATTCGATTTACAGGTTACAATCAAATACCTTGCCCATTGCTATGCTGCTGATGATTTTACTTTTAATCGCTTGTTATCTTCTTGAGACACTTACTTGTGAACTTAGCCAGAGATGCAACATGTGTATCTCTGCGAGTCATTAATTTCAACCTATTCATGTCCCCATCTGGTTCCCTCTGAGGATGCTGCCTCCTTTGATTGAACCAAAGATTTGCATTCACGCAATATGCAATTTTTGTAAATGTATATATTGTTTAGTTCTCATGCTCTTAGTAATCAATCTGTCTGTAGCAAAGGCAGATCTTCGCCCAGGAAGGGAGTCAGGGCAGCAATGGTACTCTTGAAAATGACAGTCTGCAACTGCTGATGGCTTAGAGCAGCAGCGTGATGGGAGATCAGCACCCTGTGCTGTAGGAATAAAAAGCAGGACTCGGCCTCTGAGATGGTGTGGCCCATGAGATGAGGCAAAGCAGCACAGATTATTTCATGCTCATTTCCTGCAACCTCCTCTTGTAGCTTCATGCCTGACTCCTGCTGTGTTTGGAACAAAGTCCTGTTCCCTGTAAGAATGTATCTAATCAAACACAACACATAAGCAGCTGCCTATAGCCCAGCACCAGACCGAGGGTGTATGTGAGAAAGATGGAGGTAAAACAAGGTAGGTGAAAGCCCTCCCCAAGGCTTTTGGACCACTCCAGTATCTTCCAAAGATATCAGAATTGCTGTTTACAAAGTGAGACAGCAATCAGCCTCTTCCCATCTTTGTGGCCTGCAAGCAAGGTACTTGTAAAAAACATACAAAACATGACATTGGATTTTTACATTTTTCTGTTTCTTCTATGCTTGGCTTGGCAGATGTGTCTGTGTGCCCATTTAATCTGCTTCCATGCATCTTCTGCAAATACCAATATGCAGCATGTAGCCCTTGCATTCATGTTGGCTCCCATACAGGCTGCTCTTACTTCTTCTGCTCCCCTGCCTCAAAGCCCTTCCGAAATGGAAGTCAGACAATGGCAGGTATATCTCTGAACTCACAAAATGGGAAACTTCAAGCTTAGAGGGTGTCTTTGATACAGCCAAACCCTCTACCAATTTATTTCAGCTGTGATAAAATCTTAACTTGCTCTCCTTGAGAAACACTATCTGTCAAATGATTCAGTGTGGCATTTTTTTTTCCCAGGGTTCCTCTTTTTTTTTTTCTAAAACAAGTAGGTAACTTACAATTTAGCCAGTCTCCATTTTTGCTGGATCTGATCATTAATTTTGTTAAAAGGAAGAAAAGTACAGGGAGTACCACTGACCATAAAAGGGCAGCTTTTGTGTTTCATGGACTTAGTTGGTAGCTGATGTTCATATCTCTCTGCTGCTTCAATTCAAGCAAATGCTGGGGCTGAATTTGGCAAATTAACATGACAATGTTTAGACCCATTACAATAAACAGAGAAAGTTCTTATTTGCAAGGTAGTGTCTTAACAGCCTGGTTGCAGAGGAACACTTTCCCTTCTTCAATTCTTAAGAAAGCTACAGAAGTGTCATTTATGCCGCTTCCATCACAATCTTCTACCTTAATTTTTCAGAAGCACCCAGGTAAGCTGTTTTTCATTCCTGCAGTTTTGTTTAATGCCTTCAGCTGAGGAAGACTGGCACCTGCTTGCAGCTGCACCTGGCAGAGAAGAGTGTGATTATGCCATCTGGAGGATCTCCCATCTGGCTCTCTCCAGCTTTCAGTTGGCTCTGAGGGCCGTATCCTGCTCCAGTTGTATCTGTACAAGGTTTGTTACTGTAATTTCATTGTGCTCACCAGCATGTCAGAGAGCTGGGTCTTAAAGGCCTCGTTTAACCAATGGGTTCTTTCTCCTGATTGTGAGGACTGCGGTGTCTGTTGACTCCTGCAGTCCTTAATCTGGCAAATACCCTTGTAAAATCAAAACAGGAGCGCATGTGCTAAACTAAGTGACCAAAACAGGGCCCTTAACATCAATACAGGTGACTTAGCAGGACTGCTAACTGGTGTCAGTCTTCTTCAGACTGTTACTGGAAATACCGCATTTTGTACTGATTTTGCTTAGCTAAAGAAGTTTCTGGTATAACTGTTGTTGGAGTAACATCCAGAAGTGTATTCAGGCAAAAGCCCCTAATCTGTGCCAGTGGATCCACCCTGCCAGCACCTTGCGTTTATGGTAGGTGAAAATGTTCAGCGTGTTGCAGGATTTGATTAGTTGTTTGCATGCCATTTTAACACAAAGGTATTGGCCTCCCTTTGCTTTGGAGAAGGATATTTTCCATTTTTTCATGACTTAAAACCAAATGTAAATGCTGGTGTTTCACAACACTGAGACTGCTGCACGGGGCTGTTGGTGAGGAATTTTGTCAAAGAATTCTCAGAAACGATCAGGATGAGCAGTGTTGGGAAACCTGAGCCATTGGCTGTCTCCTCATTTGAAAAAATTGCTCCAAGTTTGTTGTAGTTCTCCATCCAGAGAATTAATTAATTATAAAATTAAATGCTTAAAAGAGTTATTTTGGGCCTTATAAATTCTGAATAAAACCAAACAGAAATTATTCAGTTCTTTATATAAAGGACTTCTTCCACGAATATTTGATTGCTTAACTACAGTCCTCACTATTTCCTACCACTCTGCTTGGGGAAAGTAGAGTCCTAAAATAATAGTTTTAAATCCTCTTCACTATCCCTTCCTTTTAATTTCTTTTTGCTGTGACACTGCCTTTGTTGTGTGGCCCCATCAACACACCATGCTAACAACATAACGCTGTCTTCCAAATATAGCTTTGCTGAGGACTGTGTTTTTCTGACAGTTAATATTTGGTTTTCTTGCACTTTTAGCCCCTCCTTTTGGAGCTGCGTGGCTGTTCTGCCAGCCTTGGGTAAGAAGAGTGTGTGTTTGTATGTGTGCATGTGTGTGCTTGAAGGGAGGGGGGTTGTCCTTTTTGGTACCACTGTGTCAATATAATTGATGTTTTGTTGTGGGGTAAATTGGTAAAATAAGTACCTCCTGTTTGATAACAAATACTGCAGTGGTGTTTAAACTTTATCTTGAAATTTAAGGCAGTATGTTTCAGTAATGAAAAAAATTATTTCTAGCAATAGCATTTTATATTCATATCAAAATGCTGTGGATTCAAATTCTGTAGTGTTAGGTTTTAATAAGATGACATGGCTTTTCAATGGCAATTGCTCTGTTTTATCGTTCAGTACTGATTTACATTTTAAACTGAACTGAACACAACAGTTTTGAACAAGAAAGCAATAGCAAGGTAGACTGAAATATTTTTTTAGTGGTTTTTTTTTTTTTTTTTTAAAGCAGGCAACTTTTTGGAAGGCTGTATTCTGCAGTCTCCAAAATGTTTAAGTTGCTGTCGTGTGAACTCATGTGAGAGGAGGAAGACAGAGAACTCAAGTGCCTCATTCTATAGTGTGAAATGAAGTTTGTGGGTGGACTTTTCACAGGGCTGCATTATACTTTGTCTCCATGTGACACGCTGGTTAAATGGACAGGACAAGCCTTTGTAGTTTTGCAATGTCCCATTGTTATTTAGCACATCAGAACAGCGCAGTATTGGTGCAGCTATTCATAAACTGGTGATTGGAAAACCTTGTGCAGGGCAAGACATAAAGTGCTATATCATAATTTTGAGTCTGAGATTTGAAGATGCTTCTGGCAGTGTGAAACACTCCCTTTCCTTAAAAACATGATTACCTCCGATCCTCGTTGTGTGATGCTGCAGATGGAGACAGTACTGAGCATCTATTAGCAATTCAGATACACAGGGCTGAGGTTGAAGTTTTGATCTTTTATGCTCTGCGAGGATCTCTGAAGAGTATTTTTGGCCTGGGGGTTTTACACAGCCCTGTTTTGTGAGAAATGCTGAGCTCCCATTTCTTTTCTTTCTGCTTTGCTGAGGGTGGGGTTCTGAAAGCCACTGATGAAAACTTCAGTTGTAGCCTGTCTTTTTGAAGTAGTTGCATTTTAAATACTTTGTGAGCTTAAAGTATTCTAATTTCCCCTGGAATAACAAGCACATTCCTCTAACGGTAGCCGAGAGGACACTAGCTAACAACAATTTTCACACACACTCCCCAACTCATGTGAAATCTCATACCCTAGGGTACCAGACCTGTTTTGCACTGCTGACCTGGACATTAACCAGTATCTTTAACTTTAACAAGGAAGGAAGGGTTTAGCCTAAACTGTGGATTTGGGATGTTTGCTAGTAGGCGGGGGTGCATAAACCAATAACTAGATGTCTTCATCTGTTGCAGCTGCCTTGCAACATGGGCTCTTGAGAGCTTTTGCTGTTCATAGAGTCCCAGAGAGCTGGTGCCATGCAGGGAGAGCAAACTGAAGGGTCAGGTTGTCAGGTACACGCTCATCTGAGGTGTTTCGGATGTCCTGGAGCAGCCATCTAAAACCACTAGGATGCATCTGACACCTTCCCACGTTCCTTGCCCCGGCTATGGAGTAAGGGAGCACTGTTGTGTGGCATTTTAACCATTTGGTTATTTGGAAATTTAGTTTTCCTGTATACTGGAAGGTTTGGTTTTTGGATAATCCCAGGTTTTATCATGGCCGTTGAAATTCAGTATAAGAGGACTTGCTATTATTTACTCATAGGTGCTTGGTTTAGGAAGCAGCTATCACAAAACAAGGTAAAAATATCAACTGGCATCTTGAGCACAGTGAAGGCAGTATGTCACACATATATTTCTTCTGCTGAATGCATGCAAATATGGGACTCATGAGATGACACTCTCTGTTGCATTGGCTCCTGTATAAAAAATTAAAGCTTGGAGTATTTTGTATAATTCCAGTGTAGCAGAGTCCCTTGCTCCTATGTGACCAGAGGCATGGAGACAAAGGATGATCCTCAGAACGTGTTAACTGTGGGGGAGCGGGGGCGACTTTTACAGAGGTCACGGAAAAGGGTCCGTCCCAGCTCGGTGGGTAAGTGATCTTCCTGTAGGAGAGAGAAATGCTGCTTTTACATACGTGAGGCTCTTATTTGCTCATGATGTGACAGTACAAAAGACAATCATAATGAGTTAATGTATTCATTCTTTTATTTTTTCTCTTTCTTGATGAGTCATTGTAATTACTGAAAACTAATATATTTTCCAACATTAAAATATTGCATTGGGCTACCAATATTCTAGTGTACTCTTTCATGTTCAGAATGTGGAAGGGGGTTGCTAGAAGATAACTTCCTGTATTTAATTAAGTAGCTTATATGTACATGGTACTTTTCAGAAAAATGAAATGAATAATCTCAGAAAGGATATTGTCAGAGTGCAGAGTGTGAAATGATGTATTGCACCATCTTCCCTTATCATTATTTTCCATTAATGAAAATCTTAAACACCAAAAACCTCCAAATCATTATATGATTATTCAATAATTTTACCAGCGAATGTTCTCACATCTGTGTATTTTAGGTTTTTTCTTACGATCAGAAAATACTGCCTACAAAAATTCTATTGGTCCTCTTATCTCTGCACAGGGTCACCTGGAATGATCTCAGCATTTCCATACGAGCAGTAAAGAGCTCCTCTTTCCAGTGTCAGACTTGCTTTCTGGTCCAACAGGTATGGGAGTACGTGCTGAGGTTCTATTACTGTGAATTACATATTTATTAATTTTTAAAGCACCTCTTTTCAGAAGCAAATTAAACTCTTTGGACAGGATTTGTAAAGTTATTGAGGTTCCTAAAATGCAGATAAACTTTAGCTGGGACTTTTAAAATGTGAATTAGGGCTCCAAGATACTTCTAAGAATCTAGGTTAGTACGTATTTGCATGTTTGGGCCAAATGTGGCCCTGAGTCACTTGTTGAGGACAGGTTTTAGGAACCACTGTCACTTGGAGATGTGTCCAAAAGCAAGAAAATATTTTGCTGAATAAGACCAGACTTTGATAAGTGTGTGTTTCAATGTTTTGTTTCATTTGCCTGACAGATTTACACCATGCTTTGAATTCTGCAGTATGTGTATGGCTGGCTGAATTTCAGTACCACATTTCCCGAATATGCAGGCTTTGTGCAGAAAATGGTGGACTTTACTGCTGCCACCAATGCATGAAAGAAAAGTTTTCTTAGAAGCTGCCTGACATGTTGCCCAAAGTCCCTTAGGGTAAGCACTCTGCTGGTGAGCCTGGGCTTGCATGGTCTTTCGTAAGCAAGCAGCTTTAGATTCTATGTCGTTATGATGTCCCAAACTGCCTGAGATAGTATCTCAGGCTAGCATGTAAAGCCCTATATAAGTGCTAAATATTCCCAATATTCTGTTTGTCTTTGTGGGTGTCCTTGTTCCTTGCTGAAAAATAAAACAATGCCATTAACATATTTTGTAGAAAAATTAGCCCATCTTTGGGTTTTTTTCACCTATTTCTTTCTCAGTCAGGACAAAAATGCAACCTTTTGATAACCAAGGTACTGTGTACATTCACAGGTTGTGCATGTCGCATTTTTGGGGTTCTTGGTATTGCCAGGGCAAGAGGTTTGGGATTATGAACAGCTTTAGGGTTCAGCTCTTTAGCAACAAGGCTGCAAAGCTGCTGTTGAAGTATCTTTAGGCAAACTGAACTCTTCTAACCTGATGGTTGGATTAGGAATAAGGACTAAGTTTCTCCCATTTTGATATAATTTGGGAACATTCAGGGCTGAAAATATTATAGTCAGAGCTTTGCAGCCACTGTGTTTCATTGCAAGTGAACTTGTTGTTAAATGACAATTGGGATCTGATTCAGAAGCACATTATGTCCGCTGAAGTAACGATGTATTTGTTAGAATTAATTTTAATGGTAAATCCCCAACACAAGCAGATGCGCAACTTGGTGGCTGAGACTCGTTCAGTGCCACAATGCACAGGCAGGCAGCACCCACTGTTCAGCAGCTGCCCCATATAGGTGATCAGTCTGCAGCTGCTCCAACTCACAGGTGAGGATGCAGCATGGGAGAGCATCCTCGCTTCCATGTGGCAGCCAGGAGCATCTATCATCTGGCAGGTCCACCCTCTCCCTTGATCAAAGGAGCCCTGCCTGAGAGCATACGCTTTGGCAATACAAAGTTTATATAATACACAAACAGAGGGCACATATTCCATTACGAAGAATAATTGGATGAGGATATAACTATTGAAACACTGAAGTGGGAGTTCTGATTTACTTGTGTGAAGATAATTTGTACTACAATCCAGCGCAACACTTGAATGTATGTTTAACTGTAAGTCTGTGAGCCTCATCGAAGAAGTATCAAATGGAGCACTTGCAGAAGCATTTATAAGATCATGATCATACTCATGAGAGTTGGGGAAGCATCCTTGTGGATGAATACACGGGAATATTGCCTCCTTTTTGTGTTTTTACAAGACAAACAAACAAAAATTGCCTAGAGTAGAATAAAAATCACAATGGCAGAAAAATGCAATGAAAAACCTGACATTCTTCTGTTGTTCAACAGCCTTCATAACAATGTGCATTGTTCTATGGCAGCATCTCAGCCACCCAGAGTATTTAGATCAGCAGTGGGGAGATTCATGACCCTGCAAGAAAATTTATAATTGCGACAAAAATGGAATGAAATCCAATTTCCCTCCTTTTTATGTATTTTATCTTGAATTGTACCTTATGTGACAGGACTGCAATTAATATCTCTTGTAAAACAGAAGGCTCGTTAAATTGGTCTCATTATGGTTGCTGAGGTTGTGTGCTGCTGCTGAAAGGGATTCCCCCATTATCTATGTTTGACACATACTCCTAATCAACCAGGCCAATTCTGCTTTATCAAAGGTCTGTCACGAGTGGAGATAATATTTATTCTGACTTGTACTATTAGTGTAAAAAATGTAGGTTGCGTTGGCAGACGCATAACCCTCTGTCACAAATGGCCGTGCAGAGCATTTATTGAGGTGTTCCCTTTCTGCAAAGGTGATACTAAATATAGCCCACTTCACCTTTCAGTACAGGAGATGCAGGTCACTTCGGTTTTTTTAAAACTTCTACTTTCAAGGGATATTTATGAAATTAAATTTAAATAGACTGTGAGGAGATCTCACAGCAAGAAGTGTTAAGGGGCAAGATTAATATCAATTCTGCAATTTCCTCCACAATTTATTGATGAAAAAAAATCCAGCAGCCCTACCTATCCAGCTTACTTTGGAAGCTTGTTAGCAATAAATGTTCTCCCTTCTGAGAGGTCTTAATATGTATCCAGTATTACCGTGTTTGTTGAAAATTTTCTGAACACTTGGTTTTGTTTCATATTGATACTCACTTTATCAGGGATACAGACATTTCCTCTGTTTACAGAACTCTTCATAGAAATTTTTTAACAGAGGTGATACTACTTTAGTCTGTTGGGTTTACACAAATGCAAGGCTTAACAACATCACCTGTAAAAGCTTTGAACAGATATTTTAGAGTGTTATATGTTCAAAAGAAACATTTATAGCTGTAATGCAGGCTCATATGTTTATATGAGAAACCACCTACCCCAAATTGCAAACCAAATGCTCTCTTAGTTACATGTAAGAAATTTTGGATAACAGGTAGATCCATACAAATGAGATACATCTGGATAGATAGATATAACCTATAGAAATGCTACAGACTTATTTTTTATTTTTCATCTTTTTCCTTATATATACTGCATCTGTCACCAGGGGAGAATGCTTCTTTTTCTCCAGTAATACAAAGCAGTTTCCAGTTTGAGGGAGAAGATGGGAACTGGGAGGAAGGGGAATTGATAGCGCTCATGCCAACTGTTGGAATGATGCTGCAACACCCTGACCAGGGCTGATTATTGGGGAAATGACAGAGAAATGAGGTGCAAGGGTGTTATTGGCTCTGGGAGTCCTTGTTTAGTTGTTTAAACCCTTTTTTGACATCAGCATAATTTCTTTCTTAGATTACCATGAAGCTGAGGGAACACTGACCTGCATTTTGCAACAGACCCCTTGATACAACAGTGCTGCATATTGTCTCATGCTTCAGACAATGTGAATGAAGCCAGGAGAAACAAGCGTCCCCAGAAGTCACTGGCACATCAAGGAGGAAGATGAGGAGTTGTAAGGATGCTGAGCCTGAATGAAAGCAAATACTGTCCTGCAAGTTGCCTGAAAGAGGTTTTGCAGGAGGGCCCTTAGAAGTATAGCTTGGTGACAGATCTCTTGGCCTCTCCCTTCCTTTTGTCTTGGGGCCAATGGCTGAAACTCTGGGTATCTAGGAATCAAATGATTTCCCAGTCACTATTCTGGTCCAGGAAAGCCTTATCTGCTAATAAGGGCCTTATGTTTATGATTTTTTCCACCATACAGAAGAGCTTCAACTGGGACTGTAATTCAGAAGACAACATTTGTCTCCTTCTGCAAGAGATGGTCTGAGTCAGTGTGTTGACGCCAAGAGATCAGGCCCTTTATTCTGTGTTGAGATGGGAGCTTGCTTTCTTCTTTCTCTTTCTTCCCCATCCAAGGTGAAAAAGCTCTGTATTTTTTCTCTGGTCCCACCCACACAGAGTGATGGAGGAATAGCTGTATTTTACAAATGAACAGAGACAGAACACTGCACCAGAAAGACTTTAGTCTGTTCTTAAGTACAGTGTGTAGAACACTGAAATATCATATAGAGATATCATATGCTAAATCAGTCAATCACAACTGGGAAATTATTAATCCATTTTTAGCCAAAACATCCAAAACAGGTGAAGCTAAAAGTGAAATGAGGTTTCTGATCGTGTAGCTAATAATCTTTCCCTTTTGCAGACTCATCTTCCATGAGCTCCCAGTATTGTGTGTACTTCTAACACTGTGTAGCTTGGTGCATAATTAATGAACTTAGTATAATGCCATGTTTGTTTATTCATACCTACTTCAGATTTATTAGATTAAATATCCTGAAAGTCAGTGTTGGAAATCAGAAAGCATGGAGCTAGTCTTTTGATGAATAATTTGTTGAGAAGCTGATGCTTTTGCAGACGTAAATCATCAGTTAAATAAACATGACTATAGACAACAGAATGGTCCTGGTGGGGTAGTTTCTGCACCCTGAAGCTTAACCAGTCCCATTCGCACAAAGTTCCTGCAGGCCTTGTGGAGCTGCCGCCTTGCACATGCAACGATCTGCTTGTCAGCTGCATGGTGGCAGCTGGTGGCAGTTTGGGTTAGCAGGAACTCCCCAGGCATTGCTGTGCTGGGAACAGTCATCAGCTGCATCTTATGTTGTGGGGGGCAATTGCTCCTGGCTTCAGTAGGCTTTGGAGCCAGACCTCTTTTTAGTTATTTACATTACTTGGAGAGTAAGACACCTACATAAATTGCAGTTCGCGTGGTTTGTCAGTGCACAGCTCTGCTTGTGCTTTCAAATTTTCATTCATTTTTATTGAACAATGTATTGTCTTAAGCACTTTGCAAGATGTGACAGGAAGGATGCAGAAACAAGGGGCTGTGTTTCCCGCAGTGAGTCCATCTTTCCCTCTTTAGTGGACTGAGGTCTCAAAGGGAAAATCCAAGAGTCAATAAGGGCAGGGGGTAACTCAGTTAACAGGGCTGAATGGGCAAATGCTGGGCAGGTCGTAAGTCCAGGCATGGTCTGATGCAAGAGGTTGATGTTCTGAATGTAATTAACAAGCAACAGAGGCCAAAATCTTCCCTCTGAGTCTTCCTAATCTGGAGGAAAGAATGAAAAGACAAATCTTGCATATGCAGAACTCGGAGATGTGCATTTTCCTGAAACAGTGAAGCTGAAAATAAAACTTTAAGTGTTTGGGGCAAGGATGAGCCTTTAAAAAGTATTTCATTTAGAGATCTGGAAAACTGAAGAAACAGAGGTGAAGATCTCTCCTTGCACTGAGATGTGATTTCTCGAGGTCAGTGATACTTGGGTCAGTTTTGACTGGCTGTGGAGGACTTCTGTTTTTTTAATAATTGCACAGAGACATCTCAATTTTTTGTCAGGAAATTGTAATGAAACCAAAGGGCAGTGGTTTATCTGAAAATACTGAAATGAAATATTTGTGTTGTGGATGTTAGACTGTAGGAGTCAGGCTGGTATTGTGCCAGAAAATGGATTTTTTTGAGAATTCTGTGGAAATTTCAAGATATTATAAGCAAAAGCTGTCTGGCAAAAGGTATGAAATCCGGTGGTTTTTTCCTCTGAAATAGGCTTATTCAAGAAACACTACAAATATGTGAACAATTGAACAGTGCAGGGGGTGGGGGAGGAACTCCTGTTCTTCCTTTAACCGTCCTTTAATTTCCTTCTGACCAATCTCATTTAAGTATCAAGATGACTGATTTCTAACTGCACCCATCTAAAAAGAGAATTGTTTCTTTTTACTCTGTCAAAATTTTAAGCTTGGTGTAGATTTTTAGAAAGGAATGTCTTTATGGAAATTGGCAATGCCAACAGACTTACAGTTTTCAAAGGAAACTCAATCCAGGCTTCATCAGTTCAGTTACTAATATATATATGTGTGTGTGTGTATATACATCCTCTGCTGCACTTTTACTTTAGAAAGAACTCAAAGAAATTAGACTTCAGTTCAGCTACTTATCTAAATATTCCCCATAGGTAGGTATATACTCAGCTGACTAGCTGCTAAATTGATAGCCGCCCTAGAAACATTGTCCTTACACTTTAATATCACAAAGGTTCTTTCGTTTTAGTTCCTTATATATAAGGAAAAATAGAATGGGTTCCAATGTGAATAGGACAAGAAAATGGGATGCACATGTGTGTGGAGTTAAACATATGTATAAGTGCTCAAAGTACTGCAGCCTGTACTAATAAAAATTACAGATTTGATAATTTTCAATTACTTTTTCACTCAAAATGGTCGATGAATGGCTTTTTACTCTTATTTGGAAATACATTTTATTTTAGACTTTATACAGTATTTCAGATTGCACAAAACATACAGTTCTTATTTGTACAGCAAATAGAACAAGCCGTTATGCTGGCAAACTGCTCTGTGTCTGCCTGAGTCTTCTCCCAGTTTCTTTTAGTTATTACAGACAGCTTGAAATGCCTTCCTTTTTTGTGCTTATATACAATGCTTATCTTGCATCCATGATTTCTGTCCTCTAGATCATACTATATGAAAACAGTGTGAAAATTAAAAGTGATTTTGGCAATGTATCAAAGTTATTTCAGGAGTAATCTTGTTCATAATTTTCTATTAATAGTATTTTTATAATAAATTAATTTTTTTTTCTGGCAGTCTTTATTCATCAAAAAGGATTTTTGTGTTTCTCCAAATGGGTAGCTCAGTGCCTTTTTATTGGCTCTAAGCCTAAACTTCAGCAAGTGTGTGATCAAGTATACCAGAAAAATCCTTTGTTCATTGCTAAACCTTATGAAATTGTAGATCAAAAGAATTTCCTATCTTACAAGGACTATGGTACTATTCATGGGCTAAAAATGACTGTCAAAGTAATAAAACAACTACTGTTGTCAGAGAAAGATTAAAAGCAGCAGCTGGATTGTACACAGTCAACTTGAAAATCTTTCTCTAGGAAGGTAGATGCTTTAGAAAATGATCTGGCTTTTCAGTTGATTTGCCATGATTGGCAGCCCCATAAAATGGCTACTGACACAGGAACTTGCAAAAGAAAGAAGCCTTTTTTTCCCCTATAAAGAGAATATTCTGCTTCTTGCCTTCTCCCAAATTGGACTCTGCACTTGGAAGTGAGATGTAATGCAAGTGTCATGGCGATGATGGGTGCCAGCCTTTTCCTCTGTTTTATCCAATTTACCTATCCTCTTTTTTTCTGAAATCATTCCTGCTGTCAGTTTTCTGCAGCTTGTATTTAGGCTATGTTCTTCTTACTATTTTGGTTTTGTTCCTCAAGTTCATCTGTACATTTTGCAATTCTCCTTAAATTCAGTATATTACAACATTGGTTTCCATGTAATTTTTCCAAGATCATAATCAGCTGGAACAGTATGAAATACATCTAATCTCCATTCAAATTCTACCTTTATCCCTGGTATCAAGGAGTGCATTTTTTTTAATTGTATCCAAACTTCTAGCCATCCCGCTTCACACATTAGCATATGTGCAATCTTTGAAAATTTATTTCTGAAAGATCAGTGTAATGGTTTCTTTAATTAATTCTTTCTTTCCATTTTCATTATCTTTCTTATTTCTAGTCATCCAGACTTTCTTGTTCTACTGAATGAAGTAGACTATCTTTCTGCCTGTATCACAAGATTTTGCGATCTACTTTGCACTTCTTGGTGATTTTTCCAAGGTGGTTGTTATCTTTCAGGTTCTCTTTCCCTATACCTTATTGATTTATACTTATTTCTTAACCTCTTCCCTCAAATATTTCTGACCTCATAACTTGTTAACTTTGAGGGTAGTTTATCTTTCTTCCTCACAGCACTATTGGAAATCAACTAAATGGTTCGCCAACCCTTTTCTTCTCCCTGGCTTCTGATTCTAGGCCTCCTAGTATATCAGATTGTAATCCTGGGCTCCACATTCCCATGTAGACATCACTGTACCTCTCCTCACCTCTGCTTGGCTAGAGTAACAAATATAAGACTTGCTTGTCTGCGCTGTTTTCCCTTAGGGTTATGTGCAATGGAGTTAGGAAATGGATAGCTTTGTTCCACTACACCCTTTTTTCCATGCACTGGTCTTAAAACCATGTATGTGTTTGGCTTTTGTGGGTGTAAGAATACATATGAGTTGCATAATTTGTCACAACTCAGATTCACTGGTGGTGGCCAGGCCTGTAGCGTACCCCATTTGTTAAGTGTGTATGTTGTCTTCTTACCCATTCAGATGCTGGGCTTGGAACATACTGTCCCACAGTTATCAGGTAACATCATCAGTGTTCTTCATACTTAGCTGTGCTGAGGATAGAAGAGTTCAGCTGGGAGCCAAAAGTTACTGTCCCTTCTGATCTTTTTTCAGTGTCCTGCCTGAAAAACACAAGCTCCTAGGGTAGGTCATGGTTGAACTGATTCAGAAGGAATGGTGTGCGGAAGAGCTGCTGAGTAGGAGAGGCACTGGATGTGTCTGCTGGCAACGTGGTCCACCCCCTCCACAGTTGCCCTGCTTACAAACTCCCTTCACCCAAATCTGTAAGCACCACTGTCTGAATGCCTTCAGCTTTTTTTTGGGCTCAAGTTCTAACAGTGGCACCAAACTTCACCCTTGCTGACCATGGACCTTGAAAAAGAAAAGAAAAGGACAATGTCTGATGTTTTTTTCAGATCTTTCTGAAGGAGAAATACAGATAAAAGCAAAGCTCTTTGTGACCAATTTTTTTTCACTATCTACTTGAAAGGCAGTGGGTCAGAATTAAGGCATTTTTGCTGTGGAGGAAATGTGTGGGATGTTGGCTGCAAGCCAGTAGCCACTAACATCCCTTGCTGCACTAGGAATACTTGAATGAAGTGGGCGTCAACCTCGGGAGAGCGGGCAGCAGTACCTACATCAGAGGAAAACCTCTTCATTGAGATCCAAGGAGTAAAAATATTGAAAGTAGATAAACCAGGCTGGTAGATTTTTCTGTGAGAGACAGTGAAAATGCAAGAATCATCATCCAGTCTGGAAGACCATCCTGTAAGGTCCTGTGCCTGTCAGGTCCCATTCATTCTGCAGAAGAAGAGATCCATCCAGTCCCTGACTTCTCTGACAATTTTAAAGTTTCATCTTCTAGTTCTGTTTTCTCAGCACACAAAATGATGAAATAAGATCCGGAAACTTTCAGCCAGTAGTCCTTACTATAGCCAGGCTTTTAGTACTTTTTTTCCAAAACCCGAATAAAGACCTGAAGTTGTCTTAAAATTTCCCCCCAACCAAAGTGATTTCTAGAGTTCCTTTCTACCACTGAATTATGAATCTGAAGGATCAAACAGAATCCTCCCAGTGTTGCCTTTCTCATTGTTATCTGCCCTAGTTACAGAGTTAAGCCATCTCGCTGAGTCAGTCACTGGTTCTATCCAGTCTAAATATGACCACATTTTTCTTGAATCAAGTCCATCATCAAAACATCGTGCCTGTGAAATAGTTTTTCTTTCCAGCTCCAGTAATGTGATATGTAAGCAACAGATTTTTTTGTCCAAAACTATGGATCTGTTCTCAGCACACATAAGGGAAAGGAGATTCCCATCTAATTTGTGACATCATTGAATTATTAGAAAGTAATACATTGGTTTTTCAAACAATGAAAATGGCAATGACGGAAAAAGGGAAGGAAGTGTTTTGGCCAAATGTTGGCACTGGACAAAAGTGGCTATATAAAGACAGAATGTCTAGAATAGAGCATCACAAATATTTTAAAAAGCTCTTCTCCTCGCATGGTAGATAAAGAGATCCTGGACAAGAGACAAAACTACTTCTGTGTAAATCTAGATGTTTACGTGGTAGTGATGATTTAGATTTTGGATACAGTTGTGCGTGTTGGCTCAAATGTATCTGGTCTAATAACACTGAGGTTGCAGAAAGCTAGGGGCTAGGTGGAAGCCATGACTCTCTTGTCGTCTCACCAAAATGATAGCTAACTGATATGGATTAAAGAAGTGAATCTGAGTAGGATTTGGGAAAACTAGACCCATGAAGGTCTATCAAAGCAGACAAGGTAAATACTGGCTTTGTTTTTATTATGGATAATAGCTTTGTGTTGACAATTTGCCTTTCAAATTCTGGTTTGGGAAATGACCTGTAAGGATGGGTTTGTGGACAATTGGTTTGTAGTGACCTACCTCCTGGGCAGGAAACCTGAAGGGGGTGGGAACAACAGCTTTAGTGCCTCAGGGCTGTGTAATTCCTGTGGCTGGTAAACTGAAAATCACCGACCAACCAACCAACAGAGCAGGTCTAGGTGGGTTGACGGGTAATGTCTGGCATGAATCAAGCCTGTAAGATCAGGGAGAGAAATGTACTTGCTACAGCAAAACTAATTGTTGGACTTCCAATGAGCTGGAAAAGCAAATTAGGGCTGCAGCTTGAAAAAAGGGGTGAGCCTGAGGAAATGTGCAGCCAGGAGATCCCATTAACGATGGAGTGCAGAAGTTGCAATTGCCAAGGTAAGCGTGGACATCTATGAGAAGACACAGAACAGAGCCAGGAGTCAAAGTCTGAGAAGAAGGACTTGGAAGAAAGCTTAATGGCAGCAACATAGGAAGGAGAGAAGGAACAATGCAGAGAAGGTTTGGATGCAATATTGGAAGATGCTTAGATGCTTCAGCATGAAGAACGGTCTGAGGGGTAAAATACTCAGGGAAGTGGAAGAAAAGAATGTAACTGTAATATCTTCTAGTGTGAAGAACCTTTCTTTTTCTGAGATCCCTGGGTAGCAAGCAGCAAATTAGCAAATCCTCAAAATGAATTTTGAAAGTAACCATGCTTTCTGCTCTGAGAGAAAAGTTTAAAACGTCTAACATAGTTTTTGTAAGGAAAAGGAAAATGTGCCGGAGGGCTGAGAGTTCTTAAGACCAAGTTATAAACCTTTGAAAATAGGATTTTATAATGGAAATGCAGAGATCATTAACTATTGTAAGCACCTCTAAGAATGACACCTCTATAGTAAATTACATTCAAATTAATATAAAACTGTAAAGATTCCCTGACAGCTTTGATTATGTAAGTTGATTTTAGTAGTTAAATGTTGACTTTCTATAATGCATTCTCCAAATATTATACTGAATGCTGCATCATATATAACAATTACCATGTCACAGTGCTATTTTGTGTAAATTAAATTATTGACAGCAATATAATTTTGTATTCACTTTATTATTTTGATTCATTTTTCTGTCAAAATATACAATGACTCTTCACTAGATTTAGAAACCAGAAAAACTCTTTAGATGGTGAAGTATTATTCTCCATACATTATTTTTCCTTAGCCTGTAATGAGCTTGGGGGGGGGAGAGAGGGAAGCAACATTTCATTCCTTCTCTGACATTGTATGTGCTTTTAGACACGTTGTCAACTTTAAATTGTGTTACAGTAAGTGTGCTTAACAGAAAGCCTGCAAAGTCCACGGCAGCCCTGGTCAGCCCTGTGGTTGTAACTGCAAATTGATACCTGTAACACAGCAGTTAAAGTTTTCTCATTAACCTTCCTCCAGATGCACAGCCTGTCAGCTCCTTGCGACCTGCTCGAACCTGAAGTGTGGAAATTGGGACACCAGCTGCGTCTTCCTACTGGATCTCAGCTCTTCTCCAGGCAGGTACCCTGACCTCCACTGCGGAGCCAGTCCAGCTGCCTCACTTCACATAAAGCTCAAAATCTATGTCAGAAAGACACAGGCAGGCCCCAGAGTGACTCTGAATCATGGTTTTGGGTGCCATCCTACAAGGTGGAAGAAATGAGCTCAGCTGCATTTAGGCAGAAAAGAGAGCTGAATCTAGCATGTCACACACTGTGGGCAAGGACTCTAACTCTGGGTATGAAAATTCCCTCCATTCTGAGTGGTGGTTGAAAGGCTCAGAAAATGCTCATCTTCTCACCTGGTCAAGACCAAGGAGGTTGGGGAAAGCCTACTCAGTGGGGTTTAGTTATGGCTTAGATGCAGCCAAGCCTTAGTCACATCTGCTTCTGCTCACTGATAAAAAGCACATCAGCACTCCTGAGAGCCCGGGAGGCAGTTTCTGGTCCCTGGGCCAGTGAGTGCAGACTTGTTTGTGGCCATACAGCTGTGGGCTAGCTCCCTCATCAGCAGGCTGGCCCCGTGTAGTGTCCTGGGAGCCCTAAACCTAAAGATTATTTTTCAGATGCTCTTTGCAGTTGTGTTATTCAGCTGTACTGAGCATGTGGAGTAGAGGAGGCTGAGAGGAAAGCTGCAAGTTGCCAGCATGGTGAGGATGGGTCAGAGGAGGAGAGGTAACAGGGGAAGGCTAAATCCTCTCTCTGTTCACCACGGGTTTAGCAGTGTTCTCCAAATACATCAAAGTTCATTTGTCTGTTGACCTGAGGTTGGGAACACATAAATAAAATATATTTACTTTCTATGGCAGCACAAAACTGCAAAAACTCATCTGATACTGATGAAATATGCTCAGCCATTGCACTTGTGTTTAATTCAGTGTGAAATGTTACTATATTGTTATGTCTGCAGTATACACCAAATTCCCTTGTGCTTAGTTTTAAGGGACAGAAGGCCAAAGAGACACTTGGCAGTCTCTGTTGCGGATTAGTGGTGGTGCTGAAAGTAGATGATGTCACTTCTTAGCCCCGATCATTCCTTTTTCACTTTTCTTAGCCTCTGTTTGATATGGCACATTCGAGATGTGTGATGGCAGTAGTAGTATAGTGTGGACATGGGAAAGAGTCTGTTCGCTTGAAGACTGATCTGTTTTTCTGTTAGATGGTCTGATAGAAAAACATCAGAGCTCTGCCAGCCTTGCCCTTCTAAGGCATTGGCATTGACATGTATTCTGTTGGCAAACTGGACGTATTAACAGTTATCGCAGAGAACTGTGGAAGTCCCATGTCTGCACAACCATTTGTGTTAGCTGGTTTATAAAATCCCAGGAAGTCTTCAATGGATGGAAGAATCATTTCCTTCTAGCTTCTTGTCTAATATTTAGCACCCACCCCTCCACTGAATGTTTAACTTGTAAGGAAAGATCTCGTCCCTGCATCTTTCTGCGTGTATTTTCATGTATCTTTCCCTGTATGAAGCAGTTTCACACACTGTGTATGGTTTTAATAAAACCGGCTTCACTTGGGAGCAGACAAATAGACTTGGGTCGTCTTCTGGCACAGGCACAAAACACTAAGCTACGATGCTGCAGTTCTCATTTGGCCTCATTTCTTGTTTGGTTTGCCAACGTGGGAGTTAATCGTATAAACACAGAAACATGGGGGACAGGGAGGAATACGTTCTGTGCTGTCCTGTTCATGTAGCTCTGGTTCTCGCTGGCTTTGTTACTGTATTGCTTACAGCAGTTTAAATGGCAGGGGTGATGAGGAACAGGTGGTGATGAGAAGGAGTTAATGTGAGAGGACACGGAGAAATCATGTTGCTCGATAGGAAATTGTTCCTCCCAGCATATTTCTGTGCTAGCCCATACAAGTGGGACTCTGTAACAGTATCCTGTGACTACACCAGAAGATAGAACGGCGTTGAGTTCAAGCGTTAAACAAGTATATATCCTGTTTCAGCTAATTCTGGCATCTGAGACTTTAGGTGGCAGTCATTCCCCTTGATGTGTGAGTGCCCAGACGTTGTGGTGATGAGCTAGGCCTTGTTAGGACCTCAGGTTACTGACCTGGAGAAAGGGATTTTGCATAAAAGGAGGAATTAAAGCTAACACAGAGCAAACAAGAACTAATAGCTGGTTAAGTTATCCTGAGAGTTGGGAAAGGTGAAACTGCTGGGCAGGTATTCCCTAACAGTATCATTTTGACTTTACTAGCCTGCCTTCTCGTCAATGTATCCTCTGTTTGTTCAAAGAAAATCATCTGCTCCTTCTCGGTTATTTCAAAGTAAAGTCACAAGAATAGCTTGTTCCCACTCTATTCCAAATATAGCTGTTGGCAGCAATTGCTGAGATAAGGGGGAAGGAAAAGGAACTACCAAGGAAAAGGAAAGGCAGGAGGGGGAAGAGAGAAAAGGGAGCTGAAAAGGTTGGACAATAGAGAGTAAGGAGAGAGACGTGAATGAGAGGGGAGGTGAAAGAATAAGGACAACACACTGCAGCAGAGAAAATAAATCAAAGATAGAAACAAACTCCTGCAGAACAGGTGGAAGCAGCCCAAACACAGAAGGAAAAGGACCATGCCCACCCTCAGGAGCGGTTTGAGTTTTAGCCTTGAAAAGTAACCAAACCTTAAATAAAATCCTGTCCAATTTTGACTTTCACTCAGATTGCAGGGGTTAGAGCATCAGAAAACTTATGCTAATTTACACTGCTTGAAGATCTGGCCCTAGAAATTTTAAAGCAAAACACATTGCTTATTTTAATCTCTTGTGGGATTTAAAAAAAAAAAAATCTCTGCGCCAATAAACTTTGTTGGCAGTTTCTGACAGAAAGCCAGCCATTGGGTAACTTTGCTGAAAATGAACCTGAACACCCTTTTCCTTAGGAGTTCACAGTCAGGATGGTCCTCTGGTGAGACTGGAGCATGTAGATGTGCCCTCGGGAGCAGAAAATAAATGATGATAAAAACTAAGGAAAAGCCAGAACCACTCAGACTGACTTACCCAGAGCAAAGAGCTGAGGGTTTTCAAAGCTCAAGGCAGACTGGTTTAAGACCAAAGCACAGAGAAATGAGACATAAATGGAAACAGGTTCTGAGATGTGGCACATAGACAGGGCAAATGAAATGAGTCCTTGGAAATCTAGAAATCCTGTGAATGGCTCCAGCTTCCCTGGAGGGGTGGGAAGTTTCTGAGAAACACCCCACAGAGCTCTTCTGCTTCTCTCCTCAGAAGACTGCGTAGAAAAACGGTGCTGGAGTTTTCCTTTCCCTCCTGGTCTGCTGAAAAGAGATGCCATATGTGACCTTACTCCTCAGCCGAGGATAAAAAGCTGTACCCAGTTCTGAAGGCAATGTTTCCTATAAACTGAGTACATCCGGAAAGCCTTCTGACAAGCTTTCTGAACACTCAGACACTAGGTAATGGGAACAACAGATCTGAAAACGTGACACTTGCTATACTACTTTTATTTCAGTCCTTCAAGGAAGAAGGCCACTTGCATCATTAAGGGATGTGCTTGATTAGTCTCTCTCTGGACTAAAGGCCCAGTGCAGCCATGGGACAAGGTGCTATTTACATGAAGCACAGGAGACGCGTTAGAGGAAGAAATACAAGGGTAAGTGAAACTAGTTTTGGAAGAAAGGACTGGAAAGTAAAGCTTAGCAGTCAGACTATTGCTATTCAGAAACAAAGTCATTATTTTAAGAGTCTTGTCACATGGATGATATGTGTATCTGAGTTATTTTCCCTGTTATGAGAAGCAACTTTTTTTTTTTTTTTTTTTGCTCCCCCAGCAAGCATTTGTGCAGAGCTGATATTTTAGCCTTTCATCAGGGATGCCCCCTCTGTGGCTTGCTCCCAGCACCTCTCTGGGGTATGCGGTCGTCATCCTGACACCTTTGGGGCTGCAGGGGTCACAGCCTGTGGGACAGCCATCAGGCAGCCGGGCCGCCCTGGCCGGGATCTCTAAGCCAACGGGGCTGTACTTTGGTCTCTCTGTAGGTAGCACGTCTGCGGGGTAAAGCTTTAGGGTGCTGTTTTGCGGTGAAACACCAGCAGCGCTCAGCCCAGCGCACCGCCGTTTGCTCAGCTGCCGTGTCCTCGCCGGCTCCCGGGAGCGTCTTCCCCCAGGAGAGGGCAGTGGAGCCCGCACACGCTCCCCGCTCCCCTCCCACCACTGCGGGGAACGTCCTTGCCCCCGGGTGGTACCTGAGGAACGAAAGGGGTGAACAGAGGCAGGGCTATGGACTTGAACACATATGCTAGAAACCACGTACGGGAATATCCAGGAAATGTTCTGCACATTTAATAACGAGAATAGGTTTGGGGCAAACGAGTTTGTTGTTGCTTTTATTTGACTGGAAGTTTTCTGTGTCACACGTACTTGTTTACAGCCACACAAACTTAAACCAGTAACCTGCTGATTCCACACGGGTTTGTTTAATTCCTATAGCCCGAATTAGAAAACGTTATTGACATTTAAATAACCCTTCAGGATGCTGCTAAGGCTCTCCCGAGCCAAATCCTCACAATAAAGTCATTTACTTATTTCAAATTTACAGGCATTCATCCTAAGACAACAAGCAGCCTTGGCTCAAAACCGCAGAGTGCGGTTTCAAGGTACTGTAATTAAGGGCAGACTGGGATGCCTTCTCCTCTGCTCTTTAACCATCCCCTTCCCCTAGCATGCCAGCAGTCAGGAAGCTGTTTTCTGTAGGTTCATGTTTACAGCCAGCTTCCCTGGCTGGCCACCAGGTTTCAGTGACTGGCCAGTACAGGCTGAGAGCCTGTACCAGGCCTGTGAGGGGCAGGCAGGGTAGATTTAGGGGAAGTGGCTTTTGCCTACAGCTTGGGAATCCAGCAGACACCCCTGGCAAAACAAAAGGTGTAAGTAAACCAGTGCTTCTTCCTGTGAGGACATGCCAGATTTCTCTTTTGCCCACAGGGAAAAGAGGAAAAATTAGGAAACTCTGAAATCTGGCTTTGGAGAGAAGAGCTTCTCTTTTATGTGAAACATAACAGCCCCGACCTGAATCTAGCCCAGAGTTAGGACAGACGTCCCTTGCTGTCGTCAGAGGACAGGGTCACTCACCTCCTACCCAGGAACAAGTTCCTGCTCCCAGCTGAGTCCCCACTCCTGGGGGCGCCTGCTGAACTGGGGCCCCCTTAACATTCCTGAAAGCAGCAGCGTGCACAGTGGAAGGGCCAGGGCGCGTTTCCCAAGCAGGCCTACTAGCATTGCTGCTGTTGGCACTCGAGGTCGGTGGAGTTTTGCTACAAAAGCATAGTAACGCCCCGGAGGGATGACTCAAATGTGTGATGTTAAGCTGGTTAAATGGTGCTGCCAGCTCCACAGATGATGAGCTGCCTTTTCTTCCTCAGCTGCTCTCAAGCTCAGGTATGGAGGCGAGGACAATTCTATTTCTACAGCTCCTGTCTTGGGCCCTTGTAGTAGAGAATGACTGCAGGAAAATATACCCTTGTGCAATGTCAGCTAGCACCTTGTTACAAGAACAAATACAATAAATCCAAAGGGGGCTGGTTTCAAAGAAATTGGGAATAAAAGAGAAGTTCCGCCCTTCAGCTCTGAACCCTCCTCAGTCAGTGCTATATCCAGTCAGATATGTCATGCGCGTACGAGGCACGGCTCCTCTCTTGGTGCGAGTGGGGCTTTGGCAATTTACACCAGCAATCTGTCCGTCATATGAAACCACGTGGTTTATAGGAACCACAGGAATCACTAGGATTTTTTGCGTGTAAGGCTCATTGACGTCAGTGCGAGTTGGATGCCCTAACCCTCGGAGTCTGGTATAATCAGCCAAACGGGGATCAAAGGCACAAAGCACATGCAGAGCACTACAGCAAGAGTATCTGAAAAGGGACCAGAAACATTTGAGTTTCATCTGTCAACATCTTCCTGAAGACCAAGCCTTAACTACGTTTCCATCTTGCCCTGCACCAGATCTTGCCGCCATTCAGACAAAGCTCCCATTGAGTGAAGTCGAGTGACTTGATCGCCTGTGTGAAGGCTGGAAATCAGACACAAGTTACCCCACTCTTGAGAAGGCTTTTAAAATTAACCAACCAAGTCAACTAATAGTAGTAGTCATTAGGTGAAGTTAGCCAGAAGGTACGTTAAATTCATTGAATCCTTCTCCATAGTGGAAGAACATTAAATTCGTCAAGCTAGTTCAAAGGTGGAATTGAGAGGCGGGGAGGTTAAGGTGGGATGTGAAACCTTGGTGGTTCTTTCTCCTGTGTGCATTATGATTTAGCGCTATCGGTGGGCACATGGTATTTTCAAATAATACAGGAAGGTGTTATGGAGTATCCCTAAAATCTGTATCTAATGACTTTTTGCAGCAAGGAGGATACTGTGCTTAGAGTTACCTGTTTCTCAAATTCATGTGAAGTAACCTGCCCCACCGCACACCAGATTCCAATATTTTGTTCTTTCATAGTAGCGATTAGACCAATTATAGCTCGGCTGTAATGGAAAGGTACAATACGATTGCTCCTACTTCTCAGTCAAATTTCCCAGAACCTGTCTCTCTCTCTGTCTCTCTGTCAGAATTTAACTTTTAAATTGAGATGGGTTTTTTAAACAAAAATATCTAGAATCCTACTGAAATTGAACACGAGCTTTCTTTCAACTAAATCTCATATGCCAAACTGTAGTGGCTGTACATTAAGTGCTAGAAAGGGCTGGTAACAAAATCTACGTTAGAAAAGACTAAGTATTATGTATTTACTAATTACTGATCACCGATAAAGGAAAATATCTAGGTTTATGCCTACTTAGCAAATATGACAAATGCCCCTAAAACTTTTACTTTTTCAGGCACGCTCCTGTCTAGCCTGGGCTCTGTGGTGACCGGACGGGTAGTGAACCCAGAGGGTCACCAGAGGCAGTGAAACAAAAATGGAGCAACTGAAGAGAGCGCCTTTCTCAGCCTGGAGTGTGAGGTGTTGCACGGATAAAGACGGGCCTGGGAGACAGACGCCCGGTGACGGCATTTGGGACCCAAGGCAGAGGTAAGCGCATGCGCCGTAGGGACAACCCGCGCATGCCATGCTTCTGTGGCGCATGCTGTAATGTGCTAAAACCTGTAAATACTGGTACCTGCTGTTAAAAATGAG
Source organism: Gorsachius magnificus (assembly GCA_034008185.1). NCBI lineage: Eukaryota > Metazoa > Chordata > Aves > Pelecaniformes > Ardeidae > Gorsachius > Gorsachius magnificus. The sequence continues at coordinate 34,147,582 of CM067089.1, read as the reverse complement.
AGTGAAGAGTTTTTAGCCTTCCTGTGTATTCTCTGGCCTGTTGCTTTGGAACAGGAGCGCGCTTTTGTAGCATCTCTCGTATGTTGCTGTGTCTTGCTGCTGCTCGGGTTGTCAATGGCGTGGGTTTTTATTTCCCACAGACCACTGAAAAGGGGCCTTGCACGCTATAGACCATATGTGAGAGCTGCTTTCCTAAACGCAGGAATAAACAAACAGCCGTGAGATGAAATATTCCTAAGCAATGAGATTAGTGACACGAACAGAGCATGGGATACAGCTTTCAAAAATAATTACATCCGACACCCTCATCAGCAAGAAGATGTAGGGGCTGCAAGCTCTCAGCTCGGGAACAGCATATGAGAGATTGGCTTCTCCAGGGAAGGGAGGCACAAGGGAGGTTATTTTTAGTACTTTGAAAAAAAAAAAAAAAGCAAAAAAAAAAAGGCTGGAATTTAAGCACTCTTTGGTTTGATACCCTCATTACGGAGGAGATCATAGGGAAAGAAGAGGGGAAAACGGGAGTGGAAGTGGTATTGAGGAGGGGGCCTCGGGAAGCTGGGGAAGTGGGACAGGGCAAGTGGAAGCAAGAGGCTGCTCCGAGCAGAGGGGGGGAGCAATGGGGACGGGACGGGGACGGGCGGCGGGGGGGGCAAGGCCTTGTCCCCCCCGCCGCCCGTCCCCGTCCCGTCCCCGGTTGCGCCCGTCTGTACAATAACAACCCACCGACGGCGGAGCAGGCGGTTCCGTTTTCGTGAGGGTATATATATAGATCAGACACTTTCCAAAAAAAGCAGCGACGCGCTCGCTCTGCTCGGCGCCTCTTTCCACCCGTAATTCAGAAAAAAAAAAAAAAAAAAAAAATTATTTATTTATTTATTTGTTTATTTTTTTAAGAAAGGAGAAGCCGGATTCCGTGAATGCGGCTGTTTTCTGACCCGCCGCCGCTTTGCGGTTACGGGCTGCTGAGAAAGTGAGCGGGGTCCGGCGGGGCGGTCCCGGGACCTCCTCTGCTTTTCCGAGCTTTTTTAAAATTTTCCGGAACGAGCCCTAAAAAGGGCAGGCGGGGCGGGGCCGGATCCTCGCCTTTTTAGGACAAGGGCCCCGCCACCGGAATACCCCCCTGGGCGGCGCGGCAGGGCGGCGGCGGGGCGCTGCCGGCGCGGCGGGGGCTGAGCAGGGCCGGGGCGGGTCGGGGCCGCCCCCGCGGGGCGCGGAGCGGGGGCGCCGAGGGACTTCCGCCAGACTGGGGGGCGGGCCCCGCGGGCGCCCCGGCCCCGGCCCCGTTCTCATGGGCAGCGCCCGGGGGGGGCCCCCAAATTCCTGTCCCTCCAGCGCGAGCTGCGGCGGGCGCGCGGCTCTCCCGGGGCACCGCGGGCACCGCACCGCCGCGACGGGGCGGCCGCCCGCCCGCCTGCACATGCCTCCCCGCCCGCCGCGCCGGCTGCCCGCCGTCCCCCCGCGCCGGAGTGGGAGGCCGGGGGTTCCCGCCCGGCACCGCCGGCCGGGAGCGCCGCTCCCCCCGCGGCCGCCCCGCCGCCCCCATGATGACCGCCAAGGCGGTGGACAAGATCCCGGTGACCCTCGGCGGGTTCGTGCACCAGCTCCCCGAGGGCATCTACCCCGCGGATGACATCGCCGCAGCGCTGCCAACTTCGGTCGCGATCTTCCCCAATGCCGACCTGGCAGGGCCGTTCGACCAGATGAGCGGTGTGGCAGGAGGTAAGCGGCGCCCGCGCAGGTGCGGGGCCGGGCCGCCCGCGGAGGACGGCGGAGCCCCGGGGCGGCGGGCGGGGGGCGGGCGGGGGAGGGGGCCGCGGCCCCCCGGGGCTCGCCCGCCGCCCGGCCGGGGTCGCCGGCGCCTCGCGCGCAGCCCGCCCGCCGGGCCCGGCGCGCCGCAGCCCCGCGCCGGGCCGGGCGCGACCGGGAGCGGGAGCGGTGCCGGGCCGCCCGGCGGGTGGCGGCGCGGAGGGCTGACCGGCTCCTTGCCCCCCCAGACGGCATGATCAACGTGGACATGGGCGACAAGCGGGCCCTGGACCTGCCCTACGGCGGCGGCTTCGCGCCCAACGCCCCGGCCTCCCGCAACCAGACCTTCACCTACATGGGCAAATTCTCCATCGACCCGCAGTACCCCGGCGCCGGCTGCTACCCCGAGGGCATCATCAACATCGTGAGCGCGGGGATCCTGCAGGGGGTCAGCACGCCCTCCTCCGCCGCCTCCTCCGCCTCCTCCGCCGCCTCCTCCGCCTCCTCCTCGGCCACGGCCGCCTCCGCCGCCTCCCCCAACCCGCTGGCCGGGGCCCTCGGCTGCACCATGGCGCAGGGCCAGCCGGCCGACCTGGAGCACCTCTACTCGCCGCCGCCACCGCCCTACTCGGGCGCGGCGACCTGTACCCGCAGGACCCTTCCTCGGCCTTCCGCCCGCCGCCGGCGGCGGGGCGCGCCTTTCCCCCCGCCGCCCTCCTACCCCTCCCCGAAGGCGGCGCGGCGGGCTCTTCACCATGATCCCCGAGTACGGCGGCTTCTTCCCGCCGCCCCAGTGCCAGCGGGAGCTGCACGCCGGCCCCGACCGCAAGCCCTTCCCCTGCCCCCTCGACTCGCTCCGCGTCCCGCCGCCCCTCACGCCGCTCTCCACCATCCGCAACTTCACCTGGGGGCGCCCACGGCGGGCGCCGCTCCCGGCCCGCTCCCCCGGGGGGGGGGGGGGGGGGCGCGGGCGCCCGGCTGCCCCCGGCGCCTACAGCCCGCACCACCTGCCGCTGCGGCCCCCCCCCCCAGGGCTGCGACCGCCGCTTCTCCCGCTCCGACGAGCTCACCCGGCACATCCGCATCCACACGGGCCACAAGCCCTTCCAGTGCCGCATCTGCATGCGGAACTTCAGCCGCAGCGACCACCTCACCACCCACATCCGCACGCACACCGGCGAGAAGCCCTTCGCCTGCGACTTCTGCGGCAGGAAGTTCGCCCGCTCCGACGAGAGGAAGCGGCACACCAAGATCCACCTGCGCCAGAAGGAGCGGAAAGGAGCCGCCGCCGCCGCCGCCGCCAACGGCGGGTGCCCGCAGCCCGGCGGCGGGAGCGGCGCCGCCGCCCTGGCCCCCTGCGCGGCGCGGACGCGGACGCCCTGACGGCGCGGGGCGCGCAGGACCCAGCGCTGAGCCGCCGAGCCGAGCCGAGCCGAGCCGAGCCGCCGAGCGCGGCGGGGCGCGATGAGCGCCTGGCGGGGCTGCCGCGGGGCTCCCCCGGGCCGGAGCGGGCCGGGGCGGGCCGGGCCGGGCCGGCGGGTGTACATAGGGGCTGCGGCGGGAGGATGGATGCATGCAGTGCCGTCGTGGTGAGGTGTCCTTGGTGCCTTGTGTGGTGTAGAGCCCGGTCCCCTGTCTGCATGTGGGGGGTGCCTTACCGATCCGCTCCGACGACAGCGGCGACACCGAGACCGGAAAGTTTTCCCTCCCTGGTTTTAGTATGGCTGTACATTTCTGCCTATTAATATTGGGATTTTTTTTTTTTTTTTTAGAGACTATATTTTTGTACGCACTGGTTTGGGGTTTTGGTTTTTTTTGGGTTTTTTTTTTTTTTTTCCTTTTTGGTGACTTTAAAAGTGTTACGTTTGTAGTAGGACTTGGGACGGGACGTAAATGCTCTGGCTGGAACCGACGCCCGTTGTCCGCCGGGCCCCGGCGCGCAGCAGCTAACACGGATAATGCACAACCACTAACGGGAGCTGGAGGGAGAGAGGGTTTCTTCCTGGCCACTCTGTAAATAAACTTTTCGACAATAGGGTCGGTGCTTACAACGTTTATAAAAGACGACAAATAAATCTCTTAATTATGCTAAATTGACACCTTTGTTTCCGTAGGTTCCCTGGCCCGGCCCGGGGGACGGGGTGCCTCCCGCCGGACCCCGCCGGTGGGGGCGGAGGGGCTGCGGGGCAGCCGGGCCCGGGCACCGCCTCGGCGCGGAAAACCAGCGGCCCCGGCCCACGAAGACTCGCTCTGGGGCGCGGGGATTTCCCTCGGAGATGAGAGAGGGGAGAATATTAACCGGGGAGCGGGGCGGGTTTTTTTGACTCACTCTCTGTTTTGTTCCGCGGTTACGATCCGCCCCGGGCAGGCTCCCCGAGCGGGCTCCGGAGCAGCCGGGGAGGGCAGGCGGCTGCCGGCGGCGCGGGGTGCGCGGGCGGGGCCGCGCCCGCTCCCGGGGCTCCGCGGGGCCGGGGGCGGCAGCGCTCACCCCCGCGGCACCGCCGGGCTTTTTCTTGCCCGACCCCGCCTGGCCGCAACGTCGTGCTTGGGTTTGGTTTTGTATTATTTTTGTTTGCTTGTTTCTTTTTTTTAGCCTATTTTGATTGTTGTTTTTTAAGATGTTATCCCGGCCTGGCCCCGCCGAGGGCCCACCCTCAGGTCCTGCCGTCGGTGCAGGGCTGTACCGGCCCCGTGGGCTTGCCCCGCTGCCGCAGAGATCCCCCGGTACGGCACGGGCCGGCTGTGCGGTGTGGGCCTCGCCACCGATGCCACAGCCCAGCACCGCAGGGAGCGAGGGGCAAAGCCCTTGCCCAGCCTCTCCCACCCTCTGCTTGCTCCAGCGCCGGCTCCCGCCGCACAGACCCCAGAGGCGCCTGCCTTTTCTACTCAAAACACCCTGCTCCCCATCTCCTAGAAGTGGCGCGGGCTTTGGGGGCAGCTGCTCTCAGCTTGGGAAAGGCGTCTGAAGCAACATGCCTGGTTTTGAATCAGATGTGCAGCAGGCTTCCACAGCTGGGCACGGAGCAGTCTGTGTGGGACGGAGAAGCCACAGAAGGGTGCCAGCTCCAGAGTCGCCACGCTCACCACCCTGCCGTCCACCTTAGCAGCACAAGCAAGCCTTCGCCTCCCCTGCTGTGTCTCTTGGCGTGTTGCAGCTTCTCTGCCTGATCCTGCATGCTCCTGGCCCCCGAAGAGACCATGGCCTGCTGCCGGAGGGACGTCCGATGGCAGCACGACCCCGCGGGAGCCGCGGCCTCCTCGGTCGGCATCAATGGGCGGTGGTACGGGGAGGTGGAGAGGGATCCAGCGCACTCAGCCTGCTGGGCTCCCAACAGTACTGCCACGGCCTTGGATAAGCACAGCTCGGTCGCAAGCCGGAGCATCGTCAGCAACGTGGGGATCTCAGCTACCCGGGCGCACGATCCGAGGCTCCACTCGCACTCTCCGAACTACTGCCTGCAGCTGCGCTACAAGATTAAAACCCCAGTCAAAAGCAACACAGAAATTGTAAACGAGCTGAATTAAGGAAACTGCTGCTGACGAGCACACAACTGCAAGAGCAACTTACGTTGTGCCATAGTATCGGTGATCTTAAACCCATGCCTTTGCCTGACGGCAACAGCCAGCTTCAAAAGCGGTGATGCTGCGTGTGCCTGGATTTGCCTGCAGGGCACCGGTGGAAGACTTGGGCTGGGAACCCAGCGTTCCGCATCGCCTTTCAACACAAGGCCAGTAGCACCCTTCCGACTGTTAGGCAAAAGGAACTTGCGCTCCGTCCCATACTTGGTTGGAGACTGTCGTACTGGTGGTGAAGGAAAGTAATGACTGGTCAGTGGTGAGATATCCTGTATTTATTCTACAATTCAGCAAATAACAGTAATTTTGCTGTTGTGAAAACACAATAAGCAGACTGCAGAGAGAAGGAACGGCATTACAGACTTAAACCTTCTGCTTACAGATACCCAGGACATACGAAGTAAGTTTCAATTACTGAGTAAACAAGAAGTGACACACAGAGGCTTTTCTTTAATGCGTCTCAGGTTTTCTTTGCTGTTTTTCCTGGCTTTAATACTGTGATGCTAACACCTTTATTAAAAAAAAAAAAAAAAAAAAAAAAAAGAAAAAGTTTTTGCCACTATTGTTAACAGCGCTCCACAGTGTAAGGGACCGTGCTGTCCTCTAGGGAAAGATGCATTAAAGTCCTACCCCATTAAACATCTCGCCTAGGTTTCACGCGTGGAGAAAAACAAATTAAAAACCAAGCAGAAGGACCTAAGGAGAGGATAGAGCAGACAAGGTAAAAAAAAAAAAAAAAAGAAACGCTCTGTTGCAGTTTGTTTTTCCAGTACAGCTGTTTGCACGCACCACGCGATCTTCTTTGTGGACTTCTGAAAAAGGACGGCGGGCTTCATTAGCATCGCAGAGTCAGGAAGGGGCTGCAACGCAGGGAGGCATTGCGTTATAGTTAATGACTACATTCGACAGAGAATTGTTGCACATTAACCAACGCTAAGCTGCAGGGGAATTCCAGGAAAAACAGGTAAGCCAGCTGCAGAAGTATCAGACACTTTAAAGGGCTGTAAGAATAAATGGAAATCACCTGAAATAATATCTACCAATTTTTCCTTGCAAAAGAATGAATCTGTGCATGCATAATGCTGACACTCATTCTTTCGCAGGCCAAAAAAAAAAAAAAAAAAAAAAAGAAAAAGCAATGCCGTATCAGAATCATTTAAAAATTCACACATACAAGCCACTGTACAGGAAAAGCACGTCTGCTTTTATAAATACACAAAGAAAAGTTAAAGCCAGTTGTGGAACGATTTCTGGAGCGGGTTGGTACATCACTTAGGAGGTCGGTAAGTGGCGTTTTCTTATTTGAGTTCCCACATGGTGACCGAGACGGCGAAGGCGGCTGCCCCGGCCCGGGTCTGTGGTACGAAGCGTGCGTTAGGACGAACGGGCACGCGACCAGCCCCCGCAGTACAGACGGAGCGCTTCATCAATAGAAAAGGTTTCTCCCTTGTTAGATGGCATCCCCAGCTGCGGACAAACTGCATCTCCAGACGGCTTCCGTCGTAGCAAGGCAAAATTCACGGCGTCTCTTCTACGCTACGTTTATTTAAAAGCCTTATGAAAAAGTAGTCTTTATAAATAGTATAAAGAGGGAAACCGCAAGGCTTCGAAAGCCCGAAGCGTTCACTTGTCCATATAAAAACACAGACCACACTTTAGAGACATCAGGTCAAATCTTATCTGTAGCTGGGGTATGCGCACCGCTGTGTATGTGGGGTTTGCAAATACGTCGTGTTTCTAGAATAGCTTCCATGACACAACAGCGGATAGTTGGTTTTTCCTCTTAAGATGCCCACAGCTTCCGCTACCCTCCGCCACTGCTGCACGAGAGGTTCCAAGCGAGGTTAATTAGCAGCTGACTAAGTCTCCTTCTCCTAGCCAAAGGAAGTATGCATAGACGTACTCTGTAATTCTCAGTTGCAGTAGCAAGATCTCATACGCAACGCTTTAAAGAACTGTTAAAAAAAAGTAATTCTGAACCTGACAGCGTCCCTTTGGAGCAGGAATTCCCTGAACTCCAGCCCTGGGGATCACTGGCATTTACCGGAGGAGCCTGTCCCGGCTCAGGCGTTGTTCTGGGTTTGTTTTTGGCTAGCAGGGTACAGCTCTCATGGAGACTCACTCTGGAGATGGAGCGCCCGAGGGCTGCAGCCCGGCCAGCCCCCGGCCCAGGCTGGGCGGGTGCACTCCGCTGGCTGTGGTGGCGGGAGACCCCCGGGGGAAGTCGGGGCGCCCCACGACAATTCTTATTGCATTTACTCTCCCTGCCGGAGCGCAGTCCCCCCTCACCCACGCGCGGCCCTAGCTATTTACACGGGGCGCTGGATTATTCCCTTCCCCCCGCCCCATGCAGCTGAGCCGAAGTTTCACCGCGCCGCTCCTCCGCACCAGCCCAAAGCAAACCATGAACACGCTCTGGCGCTTTATTGTCCCCGGCTCCCGGCCGGGCGCCCCGCCCGGAAGCGCGGCCCGGGCAGAGGCAGACGCGGGGCCCGGGGTAGGGCTCGCCCCCGCACCAGAAGTCGGCGGCCTGCGGGGTCTCCATCAGCCACACCTCCCGCGGCAGCCCGGGCGGCTCGGCGCCCGCCGGCGGCCCCTCCAGCAGGCGGTAGTAGTGGCAGTCCCGGCCGTGCTGGGGGTCGTAGGGCGGCGCCAGGATGTCGAGGAAGGCGGCGGGCCCGTCCACGGCGTCGATCTGGTGCAGGTTGTCGGTGTGCGGCGAGAGGGGGCGGGGAGGCCGGCGTGTACTGCTGGCGGGAGCGGAACAGGGCGCGGTGGCAGGGCCCGCCGGCGGCGGCGGGGGGCGGCGGGGCGGCGGCGGCGGCGGGGGGCAGCGTGTCCATGCAGGCGATGCGCAGCGTGCCGTAGAGCACCTTCAGCATGCCGTTCATGCCCGGGTGGTCGTGCAGCGGGATGCAGGCGCCGCTCCGCAGCAGGAACACCGCAGATGTGCATGTAGCTAACGGGCGGCACCGCGCCGGCCCAGGGGAACCCCCCGCCCGCCCCGCCGCCGGCCCCCGCGGCGCCAAGTGCAAGTCCTCGGCGCGCACCTCGTCCAGCAGCTGCTGCAGCCGGTGCAGGTTCTCCCCGAAGGCCGGCCCCGCCGGGCTGCGGAAGGTGATCCGCGCCTGCCGCGCCACCCGCTGGATCAGGGAGGCCATGTTGTCCCGGGGCATGGCGGCGGCGCCCGGCCCGGCCCCGCCGCGCCCGGCCGCGGCAGGCGGTCCCCTCGCCGCTTCCGCCTCCTCCCCGCGCCCCCGCCCCCGCCGCGCAGGCGCGCCCGCGCCGCCGGGCACCACGGGGCTCGTAGTCCTGCCCGCCGTCCCCCCGCGCCCCGCCACCGCCCCGCAACCCCGCCGCTCCCGAGGGTCCCGCGGGGGCGGCAGGGCGCGGCGGGGGGGCGGGGGGCCGGCTCCCGGAGGTTTGCGGCGGACCGCCTGCGGCCGCCATCTTGGCGGGGGGGGGCCGCTGCCCCGGGGAGCGCCCTCCGCAGCCCCGGCCCCCGTGGCGGGACGCTGAGGGGAGGCGGCGGCTGCGGGGGCCCGGGCCCGGCTCTCCCGTTGCGGGGTCCGTGCAGCGGCCCGCTCGCCGGAGTTGGGGGGAGCCCCGGTAACGACCCCCGCTGCCGTGCCGCCTGATTCCTCCCGAGCAGCTGTGGGAGGGCGCGGAGGAGGCGCGGGAGGAACTTTTTGCTTGGCTGTAGCTCGGCCGTGCGAAACCGAGCCCGGTAGTGCAAGGACAGAGTCATGGCCGTGTAACGGGCTACGCAAACGGTTTATTTTTGACCACTAATTGCTTGTTACAGCTAAGCCACTTGGGCAAACGTATCAGATTTCAACCTACTTTCTGCCACCGCCGCTCCCGTTGGAGTGTTGGCCCGAGGTCGTGCATGCGCTGTCCTTGATAAGTCTCCTTATCCTCACTTTCCAGTGCGATTGCATCTGAATTCATTATCTTTAACCACAGATGAACATCGAACGAGCACATGGAGTTCCAGACGCCGATCCTCGGAGAATCCACGTGTGACGGAAAAGATGGATAATCTCTTTGGCGCGGTTCCAGCCTGGTGGTTGTTTCAGGCTGATGTACAAAAAGCCTACAGCATTTTTTCTGCCAGGGCATTACACACAACATCTTATTTCGTTTCTCTATCTGTGGCAACGATCCTGTTACTGCTTTCCAATGTACGTGACTGCGCATAGCGGATCATGCCTAGAAAATATTGTGGGTTTGAAGTCAGAAATTAGCCTGTTAGTGATGGGGTTTGTTGAACAAAGTTAGGCTCTGATCACAGAAGTATACAGGCTCATTGTACATTAAGAACATACACAGAAATATACACCTTGAGTTCAATTACTTGAATGGGTGTTCAGCACCTAAGGGCTGTGGCAGGTCTAGGCCCAGCTGGTTAGGATTCTGAAAAACAGCTGAATGGTAATATTCACTCAAATAGGACTCCAGTGGCTGCAGCCCACCAAGGTAAATAATTTAAAACCAAGGTAAACCAGTGTGTTTTCTTGATTAAAGGCAAACTCAAGTCCTAAGGTATGCATTAAACTTCAGTCAGATATATGCGGCCTTATAGTATTCTTAGGTATTACACATGAATCAGAAACTCTGTACATGAATCAGAAATACAGGTATGGAGGGCATGTGACGGCCCAGTAGAGGATGCAATACCAATATGGTAAACAAAGGTTGGTGGCTTGAGTCTCTCTTCCCAAACCTATTTCCTTCCCTCTATAAGTAAGTTTGGTGCATAGAATACAAATTTAGGTCGTGGCATTATCGCTTCCTCTTCATAAGGAGGATGTTCATTTGAGCTGCTGCTTTCAAGTTCCACCTGAAGCTATAATGCCCTGCAGTCTTCAGCCGTTTCATGTTCGCCCCCCAGTGTTTTAAGTCATTTCTCTCTCCAGTGCCAGTGTTGGGAGCACAGGGTGAAGATCAGGTGAGCGTTTCTCTACCTGGCAGGAACAGGTCTGCTTGGCAGGATGCTTAGGATGAGGGGGCAGACGTCTTGAGTTGAAAGGTGGAGAATGGCCTGCAAGCCTTTCTGTATCGGAGTGAACTGCCGAGGACACTGACAGTCTCACCGCTGCTGCATTGATTGGCAACTGGCGTTTTGTCAGAAGGCAGGGGATTTGGAAGGCTCCATGTTCAGTGAGCTCTTCTGTTCAGTCCCCTTGTGCAGGGACAGTCAATTTAATTACAGAGGTATGGACTGGATTTTTTGGCAGTTATTGTTACCAGTGATAATGATAAATCATCTCTCTATTGGCTTAAGCTATCCATTTGTGTCCTGCCTCAGCAATTATATTTTATGCTTGCAAGCGATTGTTAGAATGCTCACTTTTGAACACGCCAGTTCTTTTTCTGTGCAGCGCAAAAATAAACCATTTTGTGGAAACAGAAATGCTCGGTATTGGTAGGCCATTGTGCGCTTGGAGTAACGTGCAGTTGTAAGAAAGATCAGCGTGGAAAATCAGGACCCTGAGTTCTGATCTCAGCCTGATCTTGACTGGCTGGGTGATATTAGGTGAGTTACTTGACCCTTTTATGCTTACCACTCTGTAAACCATGAGTCACACGTCCCGTGTACAAGGATGTTTATTAAGATTTTGGGAATATCTTTATGTGAACATTCCTGGTGCCACGTTACATTGGCAATAAGGTTTATATTTTGCATAACTGATCGCCTTAGGAGTCTCAATGTTTTTAACTACTGTATTGATTTCCATTTCTAACAGTTACAGACAAAAATATGTCCTTGGCACTTAACGTTCCAGTTAAATGTTATATCACACCCACATTTTTCAGTGCAGTAATATTAAAAAAACCCCAAAAAAACAACCTCAAAAGAAAAGCAAGCTGTCCAGCCAACTGACAATTAAATTGACATGGGGTTTTTTTTGTGCTGAAAGGCCATATTTTTAGCTGGCCTCTGCCATCTTGAGTGCACGTGAAGAAGAAAAAAATCTCAGTGTAGTTGCTTGGGTGGGCTTTGAGACTAGTTTGTGTCGGTGATGCAATGACCAAAGTTCAGCCCAGTGGTTTGGTGATACAACCAGTGCAAGGGAGGTCAGGTTCAGGTTACGGTTTTGATCTCCTGCTGTGTTTGGTTTTTACCCCCCACACAGAAAGGGAATGTGTTAAGAAGTATTACAGCTATTCTCTCCTACCCAACTCTCCCCTGTTTCTAGGCTCCTCTCCTTTCTACCTGAACTCTCCTGTGGGATTGGCAGTTTTTCAGCTTCTTGCTGCTTCTTTGTTGTGTATTATAATTCCCCACGAGTTTGTGAAATATCCCTTGCTTATTTTCACTTTCTTCTAGGGGTCGCTTCCCAGATTCTCTTAATTTGGTTTGAGAAGTTAGAATTGCCTGTAACCATCAGGTAAAACAACAGTCTTGAATGGATGAAAATGCCAGCTGCCTGCTTAGAAGGTCAGTTGTGAGCTGCCATTAAGTGTTGCGTTACGATGCTAGGATATTTTGCAAGGTGTAGAACTTGGACAGGCAGTACAGAAACCATCCTCCGTTATCATGTTGCCAACGGCTACAGATGTGTATTTACATAAGACAAAAAATAAAAATCTGTGTCAAAGAACATCTTTTTTTGCTCTCTTCTTGCCACCGGTTCTGCCAGGGTATACATTATTACTGTTTTTTTTTATAGCTACCACCAATGAAGGAGATATGAATGCTAGCCAAACATGATTCAGATGAGAACAAGACTAAAAAGAGAGAAGACAAACAACATGTCTATAATGTTTGCTGGCTCTCCAGTAATGGTTTACGTAAAAGAAAGTTGGCTATCAATTATTCATCAGAGAATTTATATATCTGTAGAAACACGGGAGAGTGCTAGATATAACTGTACTGAAGTCAAAAGGGGAATTAGGTTCATATATATGCCAAACTTCAACCAGATCTATGTAATATTAAGACTGCCACCCACCCTTACCACTTCTTTACTGACACACGTCCTGTATTCCATTAACCACATAATTCACCCCTTGCTGCACTCTTCATTTGTTGTAGCCTCTCTGTTAAATGCACTATTTCTATATAAAGCACGTCATTAATGAGTTTTATTGACAGTTTGCTGCTGAACAGCCCAGAGCAGGAGCTGGAGTGACTCAGAGCAGGAAAGGCTGTGTAGCATGCATCTTCCCGTGCATGAATCTGCAGAGGTAATGAGCCTCATTTGGAGTTTAGCTCCACTGGTTTCCACAGGTGCAAATCAGATCTGTGCTGGTATCTCTGATGCTGCCCAGGTTAGACTGTGGTGGTGGGTACTGAGTTAGTCGTGGCCTTATTCCTTCTGAACTCTCTGACTGTCTAGGACCATTCCTGGGGGTGAGACGTTTTACCAGCGTGGTTAGAAACTGCCTTCCCTTCGTGCACTCCCTTCTCGGCGTGTAGTTTGCAGGAAGGCATCTCTGGCCAGAGCCGCTTGCGTGGTGTTGCTCGTGGCTACCGCAGCTGCGGCGCTGCGCGGTGCTTTCGCCGGCTGCACGCAGCCATGACGAGAGAGAGAGAGGGAGAAAATCCCCCAATGGTTGTGGAAGGAGTTATCACTTGACATTTCTAAGTTTTTCATGTATCTTTAATGCTTTCTAAATGTAATCTGATACAATCTGGGAAAAATATGACCTTTGTGTCTAAAATTTAAAAATGTATTCAAGAATATTGTGAAGTGTCAACAATCCTGGGAGCTCAGATACAGGCAGGAAGGTAGAAAAAGGTTTTTTTGATAATTACTGAAAGAAACCCGCAGCTGAATTTGCAAGTGTAATTCTGAGTCCACAAAAAGCTGTATTATCACTCTTTCTTATTACTGGCCTAACTTTCTAAATCAAATATCAATGGGAATGCGTATGGATACTACGTTACAAAGAATATAATTAGAAACAAATGGGAATAATTGATTAAACTGGTTAATCTCATAATGTACAGAAGACCATAATTTGGACCATCGCTTTCAGTCTTTTCCCTGACCGCAGAAAAGACCCAGTTAAAGATGTGGTGTCTTTACTTGTGATTTCTTCCCTGCATATTTTTATCTCTGGTTGTATTAAAATTATTTGATACATATTTTACATAAGTGCATTCAAAAGCAGAAGAATGCATAAAAGTCATTTATCATTTTATTGATAGAAGTTACTGCTAATTTACATGCTGACAGTAGCTGTTAGGCAAGTTGAAATCTGTTAAAACCACTTCCCCATAGGTCCTTCGAATTCCATCGCCGTTGCTGGCTGCCAGACCCACAAGGCCCCTCTGGCCTCTGGTTACATCAGTGCCAAACTCCGCTTGGGCTTTTTTTTTGCGCTCCCTGTTACTTTTTTAGAGCATCCCGAGGGCCCCATTTGGTCGCTCAGTGGGAGAGCGGAGGGTGGGAGAAAGCTTGCAAGGTCACCTTGGTTTGGAAGCAGCTCCCTCAGCCTTCAGCCCTCCCCTCAGCAGCTGGCTTTCAAATGGCAAGAGAAGGTTTTGTTGATATGACCCATGGGAAAGGCCCGTGTAGCATCCGAAGGCTCTGCAGAGCCCTCATCGTCAGGCAGCGATGAGAAAGGCAGCTCCCTTGCAGGGGGAGCCTTAGGTTTCTCTCTCAGTGCAAGTCTGTTCTCCCGTTATCACCGATTCAGTGCCGTATTTACCTTTGCCTGCTTTGAGATAGGTGCAGTAAATAAGCACTTTTGTGCTAGGGTAGGGTGTGATCCTGCTCTGCTGGAGTCTGAGAGTTGGAAGTAGGAAGTTTACTCACCGGGGAGTGAGGTGCAGGTCTACCACTGCTTGTGCTACGCTACGTAGTGATCACCAACTTTTCGGCAACCTTGCTAGTCAGGTCTAAAGTAATCCAATTTCTGTGGCTTAAAGAGTTACTGCTGTGCAGCTGAGTCACAGTAACCCGCTTGGTGCTCACTCATAGCCTTCCCTCGCTCCCACAAATGCTTTAGTATGGACTATCTTTAAGCTAAGCCTTTCTTTTTTGCAGTCACGAGTGAGGACGGGTTATGGTCGTCACATGGGTGATAAGCAGTAATGCATGAAGCCATAGTAACTTGGTTGCCTTTGGTTATACACATAGCACATTATTTTAAGAATCTCTTTTCAGCGAGAGAGCTTTTTAATTTCTTAACAATTTGGGATCAAATTAATTGCAGTGGAGATCTATACAGGGTTAATCTATAGAGCTAAATTTAAGAAGGGAAGAGTAAGTAATTTTTAAGGAATAGCCAAGGAACATTTTTCTATTTTAAATAAATAATACATGCATTTTTTTTCACGGAAAGACTTAGTGTTCAGCAGAAAAAGAGGCAAATGGTAAAATGTAGTGGGTAAGGGGTTCAGTGGGACAGGGAAATTTCTTTCAATGTTTTCAGGTGTTTGTAGTGTTTAGGTTAATCGGCAAATCCAGTAAAATCCTTCTTTGTCCTGTAGGTAACTCGAGGCCTCCCGGAGGAGGAAGGAAATTTTATGCAAGTGTTTGAACAAGAGAGGTGGACTGAGGGAAGGAGAAGAAAAAGGCCAGGACCCACAGGACTGCTATGACTGCCCACACAGCAGTGTTGATCTCTGAGTTGTGGTTATCAACCAGGATTTGACTACTTGCAAGGCAGAAGTATTAAAATACAAAAACATCAGTTAGAAAATGCTGGTAATTAGTTAGTAGGGGAAAATGGTGAGGAAGAAGCGAAGGAAGAAAGAGATGCCAGTGTGGATGAAATGTCAGTGGATGAGGTCAGGGGGACGTTCCAGAGGAGCAGCACGCAGAGGCGAGTTGGTATTTGAACCTGCAGGGAATGAAGCAAGGAGGGAACGGGGCAGTTCGGTTCCATGATGTACACAGTTGCGGGATGAACAACTGTTAAAGGGAACATACAAAGGCATTTGGAAAATCGGTGCTACGCGTAGGCTGAGTTTTGAAGTGTGGATTGAAGTGACGATGCAAAAATTTTAGTTTCTTTAAAAATGAAGAAAGTAATTTTAATGGTGTGTTGGAGGACAAAGTGAAAAGTCACAAGTTTGGAAATGACAGAGCTATAAACGTGACCTTTGCCGGCTGTGCTCTAGTACTCGGAGTATTTGCACGACCACATGCTCTTTTTCAGTTAGAATAATGTACTTGTCAGTACCATACCAATTCTGCACTGTGCTGCAGTGGGCATAGGTAAATTTTCAGATGATTGAGGAAAAAAACCCAAATGTTTGCAAGGTATAAAGGAAAATTAGTTCAGATATTTAGTATTTAGATTTTACTTTTGCATTTCACAGCATGGTAGCAAAAGCGTGGCAGATTTTTCTTGGAAAATTAGGATGCATTCCAGCAGAAACTGATGCAGAGACAGCTTTTTTCTGAAAAATAGCTTCCACTATTCCCCGTAGCTAAGTATTTAGAGCTCGCAGGATCAGGGCCTAACAAGCCACACATCCTTCTTACTGGTTTTTTTTTTTTTCCTCCAGGAAAACAAAACTCTCCATGTCTCCATGTTAAAATGATTGGAAATTGAACTTAGGGGGATCTAGCATGTGATTACTTTTTTTAGACAGGATTTTCTTCATAGCTGAATTGGACCGAGTCTTTTTTTTTCTCCCAAACCAGATGGTAAGTGATTCAGTACTTTCAGCAGTAGAAAAATGATTTGTTTTCTTTCCTCAGTAGTTGGTGTGAATGTACTTTTCTTTATCTATTTACATATTATGTAAACACATTTTACCAGCATTTATGTACCTCGTTTACAGTCCTAATCCTGCAGAAAGCCCTGTATAGGTAAGGCCTTGCACATAGAAGAGTTGATATTGCTTACGGGGAGCTGTTCGCATGGAACTCATGGCAGGATTGTAACTGTGTTTGTATTTTTATGTATACACTTAAATTTGTCACACTGTAATAGGATGCCAGCAGGACCGTAAGTCCACAAAACAGTTGAGTAACTTTGCGCACTTTACTTTTTTTCACCTAACAAAGTCTCTGGGGATGCCCTTGATCTCTTCTGCTGTCTTCCTGTGGTAGGCTGTCGTCCTTGTGACTTCTGAGTTACAGGTAAAAGCTTTATCCTTTTTATAGAGCGTTGGGGCAAGTTCTTCCTGGTGTGCAGGGGGCGTGAGGGGCCTCATTCGTGTGACCTTGTGGACTTGTACTGATGCTACCAGGGGGACTTCGTAAGGGATTCCAGTGACAGTGAGAAATATTTGGGAGAGTATTAAAAAAAACCTCCTTCTTTCACGTGTACATCTGAATTCTCAAGGTTGTCGGCATCTAGGTTTGTGTGTGTATAGACAGTGTTAAAACTGAATGCTAAATGCAGCGTTCTTCCTTGTTTTGTGCTGAATAAAACATACACGTAAACCATATACATGCCGTGTCAGCATATGGGTATCTGAGGTGGAACGGAATGATCTGAAGCTGATAGCATACTACATTATAGGGAAAAAGTATGTTACGGTGTCCAGCTGCTAATTCCTTATCCAAGGAGGTTCAAGCAAGGTTGCCCAAGCAGCCTTATGGCTGTCCTTTCCAAGCAGTTCAGAGCCATTTTGTAAATTGGATGTGCTTTTACCCTAGCTTTGTCTAGGAATGAAAGCGTTGAATGCATAGAGTCATACTGCTGCTTTACTGAGAAGGTAATACTCTACTTCAGAAATAGTGGCCAGCTTCTCTGTTTACAATGCTGCCTGTACAGCATTGGAGCGGGATTATCCGATTCTCTTCTTGGTTCTCACCTCATCTACGCACGCTTCAGTTGAGTCACTGGGGCTTCGCGCAAAGGAGCTGGCCCCTTGCCTCGTTTTCCAGGTTTACCAGAGAGTCGAAACCCAGTTCTTAGCATCTCCCACTTGAAAAATGTGACAATCTTCTGCTTCTGAGAATTCTAGTAGGGGAAAAAAAAAAGACACGTGAATTAGCATCAGAAATACTGCGCTGTGACATGTCAAGTTTTTCTCCTCCATTAAAGTATTCAGTGGAAAGGCGGTAGAAGAGTGCCCTTAAAGCTAGCTCTGTGGTTTTGTTGTGGGTCAGTAGTCAAACTGGGGCGATTGGCTGTGCTCCTATTTGTGTAATAAATTACTTCTCCCTTTATGCAAGGGGAAGGTTTGGGGGAGTTTGCCTTTCGGGCTATGCGGCTGCTGATGTAGTCACGCAAGGTGTCAGAAAAGCGCGTCTGCGGAAGGGCAGGGAATCCTGCGGGATGCTGCTGGATGGGGTGGCCTGGGAATCCCACCCGAGGTCAGGCTGCCTGCTGGCAGGAACGAGGGTTCTCTGCCTGTTGGGTACCGAGGGCTGTACCTCTGGACATACCTCATCACGGTTGCTAGCAGTCACATTTTTTTATAACTGGGAATTGCTTTATTACATTACCGGAAAGAAAGAAAAGCATGAAGCAATGGTTACAAACTTCTAAATGCTGTATCTGTGGAAGAGCAGAACAATAACTCTGAACCCAGCTGTTGTGGGCGTGC
Source organism: Gorsachius magnificus (assembly GCA_034008185.1). Lineage (NCBI taxonomy): Eukaryota > Metazoa > Chordata > Aves > Pelecaniformes > Ardeidae > Gorsachius > Gorsachius magnificus. The sequence continues at coordinate 34,129,791 of CM067089.1, read as the reverse complement.
AGGGACAGCGGGATTAAGATTTCTGTTCTCTCAGACTGTGGCCGTGCGTGCCCTTGCCCTCGTTGGTGCCTCCTGACTGGCAGCAGAGCACTTGCTTCCCAGCGCCGTGATTCCCAGTGTCCCCTGGCACCTCGCTGCCTGTCCCTCTCCGGCCAGGTGTTGCCCGGGGAATGGCACCGTGCCTGGGAGCGGGGCCGTGGCTGCGGCATGTACAGCAGATGAAGGGAGTCCAGATGAAGGGAGTCCAGGAGAAGTTAAACCAGGTGATCTGTCGGTCAGGGAGAATGAGGGAAGTCTGCCCTCGGCGCAGAGGGCTCTGAAAAACCAGGGCTGGAGATCTGTTACCTCCTGTGAGCCCCAGGGAGTACAAACTGTGGAGAAAGCTTGGCTCAGAGCTTTGAGGACTAAGTAATTGCTGGAAGCTGTAGGTTACTTAGGACATAAGCATGCATTTATAAGCACTGGAAGTACTGAAGAGAGTTTCTTCTGGTTTCAGTTAATAACAGGGCACGTTGTGTACAGTTTGTTTGCTTGGTTGGTTCATTTTATTGTGTTTAAATACATTGTAGAAACAATTTTGTCTTCTGTTCAGCGTTATTCAGCTGGCGTGCTTCTTGCAAAGCATTAAGGGGAATAAGTAACCCGCTCTGCTCTGTCTGTTAAACAAGGTCCATTTGAAATAAAGGTCTGCGAGGGAGACGGTGGGACTGCAGAGGAATTAGAAGGACGGTGCAGCAGACAGAAACCTCCGCTGGCCATGTGAGTTGCCTCAGTGAAAAAGGAGTTCTGCTCTCCTGCATGCGGTACGAAACTCAAGCTCCACTGATCTTAGTGGAAATGACGTGGTTTTGCACCGGGGCAAATGAGAGCAGAATCTGACCAACTGTTAATAGCTTTTTGTATTTGGGGCTGAAATAAAGTGGCTGTGTATGCAAATAATTGTGCAAGCGTGATTCCTAAGTGACTTATAAAAGGCGAATTCAATATTTGATTGTTGGAAATACAAACTGTTTGGCACAGATCTCGTGGTTTGGCTGAGATGTACTTGACCTGTGACAGAGAGAGCAAAGGTGATTTGAAGTCCTGGGATCCAAGGGGCCAGTCTGTAATGGAACTCAAGGCAGAGGCAGCACATTGACTGCTTTGTAATTCCAGATGCTTATGCTGTGTACAAACCCAGTTGATTCATTATCTTTTATTTCCATTATCTCATCTCCATCTTTATGTGTGAATCTGAGCTATTTGACTTCATGTAACTAGAATTAAAAAATTAAAAAAAAAAAAAAAGGGAGGTTGATAACAAGAAATTGATTGTTTTGATGTAAAGATGTTCTGATGTAACCAAAATGATAAAATTGTTTAAGCCTATGTGCAGAATCTGAAAACTTTGTGGGAAGCCTAGCAAGTTGAAAATAACCTTTCTTCTGCTCTGTGCCCTGCATTTCTTGCAATATGTGGTGAAATGGTACCTGTTGGCTTAAGCCATCTTCCTGTTGTTAAGTCCTTAAACCGTGATAATCTCGCCACAAGTTATCAGCCATCCTGAGGCCTGGAACTGTGGTCATCCCATTCAAACTCCTGAAAGCAGAGAATGTTTTTCCTGAGGCCAAGATTTAAAAATGCTTTTACCTTTTAAAGAGCCTCCAGAATTTGACAAAGTAAATTTTACGTATGCAAGCTCTTTTTTCTTTTCCCCCCTTCTATCAGGTAAAGGTGGCAGTACAAGTGTGGATGGTGTGGAGAGACATCGGATTTTGTTGGGACAGAAATATGAGCCCAGAGCCGATGGGGTACATCTGAAAATACTTCCTGGCAAAAACTGTGCCGGCTGAGAATCAGCAGCTCGCATCCAGTTGACATCACTGGAAGATGCACACACAAAGTGAAAGTACTATGTGGCCTTTAAGCTTCTGTTCCTGTGGTACATGAGGTTTTATACTACACAGAAGAACCGAACCATTCACTTTTCTGGGTAATTGAGATAAAACGGGTATCTGTGATCTCTTCCAGTCTGCTCTGTCTGGGGTATGCCTCCATGACTTTAACCAAGCGGTGCATATGTGCAGCAAGGAGGCTCTTTGGGTGGAAACACCATAGTGCAGGACCCAGTAAGTGACGATACCTGATAATTTTTAGAGGTGAGGACAATAGTTGCTGCTCGTCTAGATCGTAGAAATAACTTGAGGGAATATGTTCACCAAAGTGAAACATTCTCTAAAATGCTTCCTGACACAGGTTACTTCTCATTTACTCTAAGAGCAGTATCTTTTTTTCTAAGCCAAATGGAAAACTAGATTTTCTTCTTATTTAAGTATATGAAGAGTAACTGTGAAAATTGGTTGGTCACCAGTGGAAAATCAGGCCCGGTGCTTTTTTTTGTGTGTTTGGCCAAAAGAAGGGGCATTTCCATTTTCTGTTGCTGATTGCATTCCCCTATGGTCTTGTCTAATACACAGAAACACCAAAACTGTATCAAGAACATTGTCTCTCTTGTGCCTTGTTGTTCCCCGTTCGTGTGTGCCTCCTCCCTGTGACTGTCCTTTCGGATGTAGCTCTCTGGGACAGGAGCTCTCTGTCGCTGCGCCCCAGCCTGCGGGCGCTGCTGGAGCTGGGAGAGCAGCTTTGCTTGCCCACTGCTGCTGGGGGTGACTGAGGGCTGGGTTGGAAGGCTGGTGGGTGGCTGCTGTGCTTTTCGAGGTGAACCCCGTGAAGCAGATGGATTGCATGGGGAGCCTTGTGTTGCTCTGGCTGGTGCCAAGCGTGGCTGGATACATCAGAAATCCCAGAGCTGCTCAGCTTTAAGCCCTGTCTGTGAATCTACAGCACCAGCCTCCATTAAAAGATCAGTTCCAGGGGGTTTAGGAGAGATAGCTGGATAAATACTTACAACTTGTTTTCATTTTGCATGGCACAGGATTTGTTCTCCCTTGCAGGTGACATCTCCAGTGCTGCTTGGATGTGCCTGCTGCTCTGTGATGGCTCCTGAAGCCTGCTCTGAAAGCCTGGGTTTGACAGCAGCCTCTGGCCTGCTGTGGGCCAGCAGATCTGCGTAGCAGCAGGCCCACCGGTTTTCCTGCAGAGACTTAAAGGAGCTTTGGAGAAATGGAGTGATTCAAAAATTCGCCACTCTCTTCTCTGGCAGTTCCCTGGATTCAAGGTGTCCCTCATCTCTGGCAGAGCTGGGCAGCATTCTGGGGAGGAACGCAGCACTGGCTTTATTAGCTTTCAAACACTTAGGGCTGCTGATGGTAGGTGCTCTACGTGTAAGTTTTTGGATGCGAGTTTTGTAGGTGAGGGAGAAGCATCACTGTCGGGTGAGCTGGAGGGGTAGTGCTTTGACCTCGTGGCACACAGGACAGGCTGAGGAGAAGGAATAAGCCTAACAGAGAGAAAACCCTCTTAATCTAGGCAATGCCAGCTTGTCATCTCACTTCAGTAGTTATGTAGCTGCAAACCTACTGCTGCCTGCTTTGCAAGGGGCAGATCATTAACGGCAAGGCTCGGCATGGTGCAGCGTGCTTAGGGCTTTGAGGTGCTGACAAGTTGATACCTCCCAGAATAACTGCAGAGAGCATGGTTGTGTCCAACACGAGGTACAGTTTTAAGAACTGAAAAAACCCTCTTACCCAGCGTGCCACCCTTGAAGACAACATGCGGCGTAGCGCTGAAACCTGAATGTCCCTTGCTTTCTGCCTCCCCAGCAGCTGCATACACACATTCAGCTTCTCCTTAGCGTGAGCCACAAGGTGAGAATTGGTGTAGCACAGGGATCGGAGGAGCTTTGTGGTGCAGCAGTCCTGTGCCTTTTGACCTGAGAAGCACTGGAGCAGCGGGGTAGTCGTGTTGGGCAGGGCAAAGGGATGGAGCAGGCATACTTTTAAGGCAAGACCGAGAGCAGAGGCAATTTTGTGGGCCAGAGAGAGCGTGGGACCGAGGTAAGGGAATGCAGCACACTCACTATATGGCTGCTAAGCAGGGAGCAAGAAAGGATTTTACTGTTTGCGGCTGGAGGGATGGACGAGGAGTGGTGGATATGGTCAGAAGAACATGGTGGGGCTGTGGGGTAATTGTAAAATATACCCAGAGCTTGCAATTTATCCCAGACTGGATGGGAAATGTTCTGGTATTCTTCGGTAGTGCTTACAAGCATCCGATAGTCACCGTGCTGGGTGCCTGACTCGGTGCCCAGAGCACTGACCATTTGCCCCCTCTTGCTTGTCATGCACACCTGCAGATTTAATGCTCGTCTTCTGGAGAACGCAGCACTTCCCTGTCCTGCGAAACAATGCTTCTCTTCTGCCATTCTCATGGAGATGTGGTGCAATGATATCACTTCCTAGCGAGGGGCTGGTGAATCACTTTGTTGGTGTTCATGAATCACGTTGCTACCAGTTTCTGCACTGGTCTTAATATAATTTCCAAAAGCAAAAATCATCATTTCAGAGACCTTTTATTTTTTGTTAAAGAGACAATACTGGAATTATCTTGTTCCATAACGTACTGAACCCAAGCTCCCAGCGCTGCAGAAGAGCTCTCCCAAATCTCTTTGCGTGGCTAAAGGTATTGCCACCGATCCGATCGACCCCCTCCCCGGCAGTGGAGAGCTTGCTCGCAGCTGGGTGGAGGGAGGGAGTGTACGTGTTTGTCACACCACTGCTCTGGTGGGTAGGCCCTAACTTAGCTTAAAGTTTAAAGATCTGCCGTGGGTCCGATAACCTCTTGCATGGGAGCAGAAGCGCTCTGAGCTGTCATGGCTAGGGGTGCAAAGGCTCTTCTGCTAGTTGAGAGCCTCTGGTGTTTTATTGCCTGCCTAGGAAGTGTAGCTGGTTTTTCACCTCCATCGGCTTTGTACCTCAAGTGGTGTAAAGAGTACAGCAGTAGTAAGCAGGTCGCTCGGAATTTCCTTGTCCCGGGGAAGAACAGACAGCAGGCAATGTCGAAGGTCTGTGACATGCGTCTTCCTGTGCATCGGCACAGGGCTTCGGCCTGGGGGAAAAGGAGTTGAGCATGGTGTGAATACAATCTTGTGAGGGTAAAGGCACTTGTGGTTTGTTCTTGGCAAAGCCTGAGGCTGCTTTAAGTCATCTTCATGACAGGACCAATCTTCTGGCAACTGATGGGTCAGGGAATTAATTGCAAGGGAAGCATAGGGGCACTGTTGCCCATTACCTTGTTTGACAGGCCAGGCGTCCCTCTGCCATGAAGGTCCAACCCGTTTCTCTGACCAAGCACCACACGTGCTCCAGCAAGCCCGCTGCTCCCCTCGGACGGTATTTCCCTGTTGTTTGGTCTTGACCATTTCACCTTTCCCTTTCTCTGTCATACGTTGCGCGTTGCCAGCTGGTATTTGTAACATGTTCAGTAGAATTTTAAAATTAAACTTCTTTGGAGGAGGTCAGCATTCCGTGGGGGACACGGCCCGCGCGTGGGCAGCATCTGACAGATTCCTGCCGCTGTTACCCAACAGGCTTGTCAGAAATGACAGCATCTGCCTGGAGACTGCGCTGAGGCAGCGCTACCAGCCAAAATGGGAAGCGCTGGTGGTGTCGTTTGCCCTGAGTGTTCATACTCGTAGTCCCTCCCCGCTATGAGAGGCACAGTGTACGTGTCTGGTGGATAGTTACATGTGTTTGGTATCAGATGCCATTCAGTCCTGAGCAGCCGATGTGTAATTACTGTCGTAGAAAAGCAGCACAGAAGATTGCTGAAGAGTTTTTCAGCTAGCAGTGACTTCTCTGCACATCGGCAGGTGAGGAGGTAACCTGTCTAAAAGATGTCTCATTCCAGAATTAGTGCCCAAGGATCAGATCTCCCTGACCCCATTGCTGGGAAGCTCTGTTCTCAGATTTACAGTGTGCCTACATGCTGGAGATCTTCCAGTTTCATTTTTCTTTTGCAATGGATGGAATCACTTTAAAACTGGGGCTTTTCTCCCACATTGGAAGGTTATTTGGCTTTTTCTGCCCGTGTTGCACCCGTTCATGTGTTTCATGTATGTTATTAGCACTCCGTAGCAGAACACTGGTTTGTGCCCGGTAGGGATTCTCAAAATAGCCATTGCTTCACCCTCTCTCTAAGCTTGTCTGCAGTCCAAGCTGCTTAATTTTCCATGTGGTCCACTGTCAGCCTCCCAGTGTAAATTATCCGCCCTTGTAACCCACAGCCTGATTTTTCTTACTTTGTTCCGTGGAACTACTGACCACTGAGCTTAGCAAATCAAGTTGGCATTAAGAGAGTACCTGTGAGAATTCCCTAGTTGCATGATTTGTACTTATTTTGTTGGTTTTGTAAGGCTGTTTGGTTCCCTGCTGCCCTGATCTCAAACGTGTGACCTTGCAAATCTGTTGATTTGAACGTAACATTTTTTTTTTCATCTGTGGTCCCTGGAGGATTGTAGTTGCAGCGTTGCCTTGCGACTGTGCTACGTTAAGAATTGGAGCCCAGCTGAAATTCCCAGACCAAAGGATACAATGGCTACTCGTAACCTCGGTGCCTTTTTTTATGCTTTTTTTCTAAGCAATATCTTTTTGCATTGTATGTGGTTGGCGTTTTGGGGGAAAAAAAAGAAAAGTTATTTCTTAGGTACCTGTTAAAATTTAAGAAAATAGTGGGTCCTCTTCCCCCTTATGTGCGCACCTTCTCCTTCCATATGCTTTAGTGTTGTAAACTGATCATCTCTTTCCATTGGTATGGGAAGACATTTAAATAGCACACCATTTTACAGGCAAAGGAAGGACAAATCCAACAGCTTTGTACTCTGCCTGTAGGAACTCTCAGCCTAAGTATGGCAAAATTAGCAAATACAAAATGTAGGGCAACAGCTAAGGAGAAGGGAGCAAAGTTACGGATGCTAAATAAAGATGGGATGAGATTGTTCAAAGAGGCAGGAGGAAGGACAAAAGGATACTTGGAAGAGAGGTCCAATGATATGGGTCAGCTTTACTCCCATGGAATCTGAGCGTTATCCCAGATTTATGGAGATACGACATCCAAAGCCCTCCCAGGGAGAGAGATCTTAGCCCAGAGGGCAGCATGGGATAAGGCTCAAAGCGCGAGAAGAAAAGGAGACGTGCAAGAACAAAAGGAACAAGAAAAGTAGAGGGAGTAAGAGAGTAACTGGGGAGGAGGAAAAGCAGAGGGGTTGGGAGCAGCCTGGGGACAGGACTGTGTAAATGCGAGCCCGGGTCTTGACCAAAGTCAAAGGGAGCTTTCCCAAAAATAACAGTGGTCTCAAGCCCAGCAGAAGAACTTGAGTTTGACCTGAAAGTAAAGAGAATTATAGCAGTTCTGCTGTGTGTTAGACCTGCATTTAGAATTTCAAGCTTTGTTTTGCCTCTGGAGTCCTCAGTCTTGCACAGTCCCGTTACAGCAGTGGTGGGCGATGCAGGTTTTAGTGCGAGTGAGTTCCTCTCCTTGGGCAGCTGCACCAGTCACGTGCATTTTTAGTAAAGGCTGTCCCCAGAGTGAAGATTCTCTGGTGGAACTAGCAACGGCGGCTTTTCGGAAGGCAACACTGAGTTTGTCATAGGCCTGAGCCGGTAGCATTTTCCCCAGCCAAGCGCTGGGGCTGCATGCAGAGAGCTCTGTCTGATGAAGTCTGGGGCAGCCGAAGGGCGGGCAGGCTGCCCCGGTGCCCGCAGGTCTGCTGGAGAAGGTGGTGGCGTACCTGTGCGACGCGGGGAAGTCCTGGTGCGCGCTGAAACTTCCCTAAGGAGCTCTGATTAGAAGATGCAAATGTGATGCTTTGCAAAAGGTAATTTACTGACAAAGAAAACCCAGCAATGAGCTGAGCAATTCACACATCTTTCACCTTTCTAGATGCTCTAACAGCTAAAGATTTAAAATGAACCTAGAAGACATTGGAGCATTAATTTGAGGCTGCTAAAGTTTTCCTGATCAATTTATGGTGTTCTTCTGGAGGAAGAGTGTCTTACTTCAAGTTAGCTTAACGCTCACTTTATTATTGTGATTAATCAAATTAATTGCTGTCTTTGTCAGAGATCACAAACCCTCCACAAATCTAATTGTATTTACATACGTGTTTTCAGTTCTTGGAAGGTGAAGACGTTAAAAAATTGATGGCAATTTGTTGGAGTGAGAAATCAAAAGTGGATTTTCAGCACATCTTAGTAACGTACATGAATCCGCAGAACGTATCTGAAATGTTAAAGTTTTCTCTTGTTCCAGTGGCGTCTTTTCCTCTCTCTTCCCAGTCATCGCTTCAGAAATGTCAGAGGAACCACAACTGAGCATTCCCCCTGTTCCCACCTGTGCTTTGGGATGTGAAAGAATAACATCGGCACACAGAGACGTTGGCTTGCTCTCGGGTGCATGTGCATGATTTTATTAGGCAGTCCGCTGAGCCTGTGATCGGTCTGAGAGCGGCTGACGATGAGCATCGCTGAGCTGCGGTACCCGGCTACTGATCAATTTTGCATCTTTCAGGAGACTTGATAAATTAGATTAATGAAACATCACTCTCATAAACCACATCCTCGCCATGAGCACATTAGGGCAGCCATGGCTCTACAAAGTATCTTCACCAGCAATTTTTCACCCTCTGACAAATCTTTTCTTCTCAAAGGTAACTGTGGGTGGTCTTCCTTTGTCTAATTTCTGTAAATTCGGTACATCACTTTCTAGTTATGCAGCTGATACTCGTGTTTGTATGAATGGCTATTTAAAAAAGGAAAGATCAGATGTTTGTTGTTTCATTTCAACATAAATCAAACTTTGTACTCACATAGCAATTCTAGTTTAGCCCTAGGAATAGCTTTAGTATTGCTAAGTGTCTGGAGAGTATTGACTACAGAGACGGGATTTTAAGCAGGCTATAATAGTTTCTACAGCTGTTAACAGTTCGCAGAAGAAAGGCAGTATTATTCATCGGTGTTTAAAATGTGCATGACTTGCATTGCACAGAAGTCAGATTGGGAGAATGTCAGACTTTTTTTTTTTTTTTTTTTTTTTTTTTTTCTGAAATTCTGCCAGGAAAGTCTTCAATAACTGGAGAAATTCTTTTCACTGGTGAAATCAACATGCAGCACATTGTGTTATTATAATTGCTTATAGCTCACCATGAAAGTTGTCTTTGTATGCGTGGATGTACAGCTTGTACTGTTTTGTTTTTATTTATTCTGCATTCTTTATTATAATGTTCTTTCCTTTTTTTTCCAGACCAGAAAGATTGTTATTGAGCCTTCCACAAAGCTGAAATAATGCTGTGTGTGAAAAAAATGTTAACAATTTGAAGAAGTTATAAAAATTTATAAGTTGACTGAATACTTTGGAAATTTCTGCATATTTTAATATAAATAGGTAATGCAAATGTTTGTTCTTTGCATTTAGAGGTGGGTCTCTGTTTTCTAAAGGTCTTGTATATAAATTTGATTCTTACAATTACATTAGAACAAACCCAGTATTTTTTCAGATTGTATAATAGGAAAAATGTATTTGCAAAAGACACAGAACATACATGGTTATCTCTGAATGTCACATAGTCATGAAATTTAACATAAATAGTATCAGTTGTTTGAATGACTTCATTAAGTGCGTTTAGGGGCCTGCCTGTTGCAGTCAGCTGAGGTCCTTCCATTCAGCTCCGTGGGTCCTGGCTTGGCCTGCAAAGAAGAAGACAGAGACAGTGCCGAGCTAACGGAGAAATAAGGGGAGGTGATTTCTCTATAGATAGCGTGAAGTTCCAGATTGCGCTGGTGGAGCCTGCATAGAAATTCAGTCACACAGAATCGAGGAAATCACAGAAGACAGAGGAGTTATTTCAGATGAATTTGGCGTTAGCGATGAGTTTGAGCTTTATTCCTAACTAAAATCATAGAACAAAAGAGTCTAAAAGATGGAAAGGAAGAGTAGACGTAGGTGAAAGGGAAGGGGTGAGTGACAGAATACTGGTGAACAAGGATCTGAATGATGGCAGGCGGTTTTAACAAGGACTAGCCCAACTGGTAACAGTTCAAATGTTATGGTCCCCGGGAGGTGCTGGTTGGGCAAATATCTGAAAAGACAGGCATCGAGCTGCTTTTTTGGGAGGGTGGAGGGGAGCAGTGTGAGTTTGGAATCGTCGTAGTGTGAGTTTGGAATGGTCATACGGAGTAGAAAGGGTTTGTTAAGTTTCCCTGAAGGAGAACGAATGATACTCCAAGGCAATTTCTCCACAAGCAACAATAGCAGCAAACTGGGAGAGGACCTGGAGAGCTTCAGCCCTAGTGAGGTGCCCAGACCGCGTGCAGCTGCTGTGCTTTGCCCCTGTTGCTGGGGTGCCTCTTCCAGCTTAGTTTTGTCAGAAAGGAACCTGGTCCGTGCACTCAGGGACATCTCTACAATGCAAAGCAAAGCACGGTAAGTGGGGCATTTGAGGGGCTGGCTTCAGAAGCGCACTGCTGCTCCAAACTTGAGCTCTAAGGTAGATGCACCCTGCCAGACTTGAGGGTGGTAGTGGTGACACGGGCCAAGGGGGGAGGGAGTACTCAGAATGCTCTGGTTCACGTTGCAGGTGCTGGCAGGCAGCAAGTCCTTGGAGAGGACAAGGGAGAATGGACACAAGTTGCTCTTGGGGAAATTCTGACTGGACATGAGAGGGAAATTTTTCACAGTGAGAACAGTCACCCATTGGAATAATCTCCCCAGGGAAGTGGGGGACTTGACTCTGCCACATTGGACACTGAAGACTCAGCGAGTCAGAGTGCTGGGCCATCTTGTCTAGGCTGTGCTCTTCCCTAGAAAGGTTGGACCAGATGATCCTTGAGGTCCCTTCCAATCTAGGATTCTCTGATTCTATGTGGAGCTGAGAGCAGTGAAAGCCCAAAGGAGCAGAGCACCTGAAGAGGTCACCAGGAGCTGTAGTGCAGGGTAAGCCCTCGAGGAAAGAGGAAGGAAGAATGATTGACGCAAGGCTGTGTAAGTATGTTTAAAAAAATGAAAAATATGCAGTCCCCTTAACATACATCTTAGAAGGAAGATTGTGGGATGTTTTTTTCCAATGGAACAACATTATCCAATGAGTAGGTTCACTCCAGAAGGGACAAAAACGCCTTTTAAATGTATACAAGGTGACAGTGATGTTAGCTAAAGCTTTGCAGTGTCTGCCTTCTCAGGATAACGAACTTTTTGGGAAAGTTGGTGCCCATCTTAAGGTTACTGTAGTTTAATATTTCAGGATGGATTCCCTCCTGATGTGTTGCCTGTGAAATGCTGATAGGTCTAGAAGCACTTTGTAACACCAGCTCCATTAAGAAGTACACAAAACTAATGCATAGGGCTCCCAGGTTTTCAATGCGCAGTTTTTATACATCTTTTTCTCAAGACATCCTAGGAGACGCTTTGCTGTGTTGAAAGGCTTCCTTGGTCGTTGTGACCAGTGCTAGGAAACAACATTGCTGCTGGCTGGCGGTGTACTCTGTAGAAAGCTGCTCAACAATTTTCAAAGACTGCTTTCCAAATGGAATCACGATGGTAAATGAACCCTTTTAAACTTAAACTCACAAAACTGAATTCTGTTCAGGAAACCGTGTTGGTTCTTCAGCCTTTTGTGAGTCACTTCCACTGTAACATTCTCTGGAATCATTCATTTTTGAGTGTTAAAAATGACTGGTTGGTAATGGGGAGTTATCACAGATTCAGAGGTATTTCCACATTCCCTGTCAGCGTGCCACTTCATACTGTATTTATTCTCACAGAGCCTGTTATATAAAAGTACCATTTTACAGAGCGGAGGCACAGAGAGAATAAATGATGTAGATGAGTCTGTGTAAGGAAATATGTTGCTGAACTGATCTTGGGTTTCCTCAGCTGAAGGCATTTAGCTGCCGGACCAGCTCTCCTCTTCTTCTGCAGCATCTTGGTCATCCCATCCAGCGCAGCCAAAAAGGCTGCCCGAGATACAGCGATCAGGAGACTCTGAATGTTATCAGAAAGCTGTTAGGATTCTTAGCTTTAGTGGCAGGATTGTGTCAAATAACACGATGATTAGCTGAGACAAATGAGTTTAGTACCTAAGTGTAGCATGTTTATGTAACGCCAGTACTTTGAAAACAAGAAAAGCAAAAAATGCTTGGACAACAGGTTATCATCAAGAACTGTCATCCTTGCTACGAGCAATGGGCATACACAACAGTTTGGCTTTTGAACTTTGCTAAAATGATTTGCTCATAAGATTTCGGCTTATGAAAGATGACGAAATGCACGAGCAGAACACAGATATCGTTACTAGATCTTGTCAGCCGTTGTGAAGATAAATTTTAACAATGTTAGGGTTTTCCAGGCCTCTTTCAAAATGACTACATTGCCTCGCTGAACGCGCTGATTGTTGTATGTCTTTGTCCAAGAACAGTTGGCCTTAATTGCTTCTGAGCAATATTTCCCTGGAAGCTCTCAGATAACAAAAGGCCATCCAGAGAAGTCTGAACACATCTCTGCTTAGAAACTGGCCATGTTCAAGCCGTAAAGTCCGTAGCATTCTTTTTCTCCTGGGGAAAAGCAGAAGAGGGCAATAGGTGCAGGATGCAGAGGGAAGAAGCAGTACCATGACCCTACGGCATTTCTGCCTGTTGAGTCAGGGAGTGACATTTAAACAATTCTGCCTGCACCCAATATGAAAAACTGTGATGCAGATCAAATTGCTGGCTGTGCTCAGAGAGAGATGAAGAGGAAAAAGGTCAAGGCACCTATCCATGGCAGCCTTTCTTGTGTTCCAGATGTTGGGGAGCTTACCAGCAAGCCAAATGGGTCTTTAATGCCTTTTTTTTTTTTTTTTTTTGTCTTCTTTTTTTGAAGGAATGGATGGCTCCGGACTTTACATCTTTAGAGCTGGTGGTTTCCACACCACAATGATTCAGCCAGCTTGAACTCTCGACCAAATCCCAGTTTGTTTCCTGGTTTTGGTTTTCTAAAATATTTTACATTTAGCAGAGCATAAAGGCCTCCCTGCCACATGACGGTGTAAGGAGAGGAGCCGTGTTCTTTTCACTGATTAGCCCTCAAAGGGCGGTTCTCTCTGCTTCCAAAAACATTGCAACCAAAGCAATTGGAAAGGAATCACTGAATTCTCACTAAAACTAAGACTGAATTCTTCCATGCTGCTGGCTTTTTGATGCTGTGTGTTTATGTGGAATTTCCTTTGAGGTTTAACAAGGTCTGATTTTTAGTTGAGAAATATGCCCTGCCCGAAATGTTCTGAGGTTTAACAGGTGTGTTATTGCATAGGAAACTCATATACATTTGTTTAGTTGCTAGATAAATAGGTCAGTACCGGCAGTGATTTCAGGGGATAGTAGGTTGTTAAATTCATGGGAAGGGCCTTGTTCCTTTGCCTCGCTGGATGTTTTTTGATGACTGAATTCTCCAGGGTGCCCTTTCTCGGGAATATGCTGGCGGTTATCCCTGTTACCGTGTAGGCTCAGTAAGGACTTAGAGTAGTTTGGCTCTGGAGTTTTAAACACCAGGAGAGGGATGCTAGGCAGGTAATCTATAGCCTGGGAAAGCTGCAAATGAAAGAAATTACACCCTGAAAATTAAAAACATAAAATGATATTTCAAAAGTTAATACTTTTATATAGATACATTATCCCAAATGATACATCTTATGAGCAAACAAAACATTGCCGTAATAGCTTTGAGACCTCAGATGGAAGCCTATTGCAGTTTACCTGTGTGAAAACACAGCTTCGCACCCTGTGATGCCTTCTTCTTCAGCACAGAGAAATATTGGTACCTACAGGTTTATTTCAGAGTCCCCTTCATGCAGCCACTCCCATTGCTTTCTTTTTTTATGCTACTCTCCTTGATCTCCGTAATTTTTTCCCTGTAGGCCAGTATTTTGTTGTCTATCTGAGATTCTGCACAGGTTGCCTGAGGCTGTGGGCTGAGGTAAGCTACCTGCGTGGGGCCATCCTTCTTTTAAAATGGTGCAGGGTACCCAAAATGCAGGACATAGATGTACGGTCGATAATTTGAGGTCGATTAACAAATATTTAGGTCACCAAGTGTTCAGAAACTGCAAAGTGGGGTGGGTTTTTACTTTCTAGCACCGCCTTTGAGTAGAGCAGTCAGGAGGGAGCTGGTGCAGCCATTGGTACGAGCAGTGTGACTTGAGGAGCGGCTCTCTGCCCACCTCCACGTGGCACTAATACCGTGTCACCGCGGCCGTGCGTGAGACTGAGTCTGGTCACAGTGCACATATTGCATGGGGAGCCCCTAGGGGAGCAGGTAAGCATCCTTGCTGCTGTGCTTTGGGATCATTGATGATAGATTGCGTTGCCGAAGTCAGTGACTTAAGATCAACGTAACATCCGTAACCGATCTCTGAAACCTCAGATTTTCCCATTTCAGGATGTAAACCACAACCACCTTTTTGCACTCTGTTTTCTAATGTGACTGGCCCAATTTGAATGTCTTGTCCTGGAGTGGGAAGCAAGTGCTGTATGTGGAGGATACTGTATGGTATCCCATATTCAACTATATGGTTTTCTTCCTGAACATGGCAAGACAAAAAGGAAATAGAAATTATTTCAGCTAAGTGAATAATTCACATAGAAAAAATTTTTTCAGAGTACCCAACCTTCTCTTCTACTTGTATCATGTTGATGATGCAATTGCTGTTCTCTGATATTTATGTACCTTTCAAATTTGTATTACTTTTTTTAACTCCATGGGTTGATGTGAAACTGTTTTGTGAGCCATCATTAATCACTGTGTTGGCTTGGTGAGGTTTGGGTGCTCTTATTGTATTGTTTGTGCTTTCTGTTTGTCTGTCCGTTTGCCTGTTTGCACGGGCGCTTCCAAAATAAATGCTCCTGAGCTGATACAAACTTCAGTTTCCCTGAAGGCTGTCCTGTGAAGCTCAGATGCTGGCTTTCTTTAAGTGCATTTGCTGGTACAACTCAGTTGCAGAGATGTTTGCAGATGGTACAAAGAAAAGGGACACAAAGAAAGCTTGATGTAATGGAATGGAGGAGATGGTCTGCAGCACAGCCTTCAGCTCTTACAGGGTGCTGAGCTCTTTCCGTGCTCAGAGATGCTTATTGTGCAGAATCTTCATATGCATCAAAGATGAAACTTCTACTTAGTCAAGTTACTTGATACTTAATGGCAGTGTTAGGTTAACGGTTGGACTTGATGATCTTAAAGGTCTTTTCTGACCTAAACGATTCTATGATTCTCTGATTCTAAGTGCTAGGAGGGTCACTGCATCTCTCAGATAGCTTTTTCAGTCTTGTACCTGTTGGCAAGTGGTTCCTGTTCTTCAGACCACTGTTACCTGCTCCAGCAGATAAGGACAGCATGGAATACTGTAGGGTATGTGATGACTGTTCACTGTGGCTGGTTCCTTCTGCTGATATCAGAAGATGTTATATGCCTTTTTGCTTCCCTCATTGATCTTAGGGCTCAAACTTCTAAGCATTGACTGACTTTCTTTTTCATGCATTGCAAAACCAGGCATTTCATTGAAGGGGAGCGTTCCAAGCTGCTTTTGAGACACCTGATGGTGTCTCATCAGGGGACAGAGGATATTACTAAACTGATTTCTTGAAAAGGATCCTCCAGGATACAGTGCTGCCACTGTGTGTTAGTGGTACGGCTGCAGGTGGGACTCAGTTGAAACCAGTGCAGCAAGTGCCTGAGCCAGCACAGCAGAGCAGCACGGGCAGCTGCTGCACCAGTGTGGGGCCACAGATTAGGCAAGGCTAATTTGTGTTGTGCTCTATTACAGCCTCACTGTGGCTCCCAGTGAAACGGCCCAGGCCTCGTGCGGTGCAAGCCACTCGCCCCAGCCTATTGAAGACCAAAGCGCCCAGCCCAAGGACCCTAATGAAGCTGTGACCGTACTGACAGCTTCCTCTCTCTCCTGCCTCCCATTCAGCTGCATGTGAAAGCATCTTCCAGCCAAGGTAGCATGAGTAATCTGGCCCAGCTTCATGGTCTTTTCCAACCTAGATGATTCTATGATTTGTCTGCACAGAGTTAACCTGGTGTTTCCAAAGGAGGTTTTGAAGGGCATCCATTAATCCAAGATTCCAGTGCCTTGGAGAATGGGTGAGGCATGACTGGACAGGACGTGGTTAGGTTGGCAAGGAGGTTCAGAGGCAAGGAACTGGTCGGATGAGACACCTTTGCACCAGGACAGTCTTACTGCTTCCCCCGAGGGTCAGGGGAAAGTAGATAAGGAGAACATGGACGTCCAGATGTGGAACTGGAACGGGGAAGGGAAGAGCCAAGGCATGGAAATCTGACATGAGGCTGAGACAGGGCCAGGGGTTTTGAAGGTCTGTCTTGAAGTGGAGGGATGCTGAGAGCCATCATGGGAGGGGGCTTTGGAAGTGGAAAGAAGGGCACCTTACACTTGCAGGACTGCGATATATGCTATCTGGTACCCACTTGCCCCTGCAAGCAATAGAGAGATTCCTGTCTGGGTCTGCAGTTTTGAAAACATCTATTTATTTTGTCTGCCTCCGTGATTAGGAGGCCAATTTAGGGCTCATCTACTTGGGGAAATCCCTGCAAAATAGGCTAGGGTATGAATTTACAGCCTACTTAAAGACCCAGCAGTGTAAATTCACACTTCAGCTTACTTCACAGGAACTCCCCCACAGAAACAAACCCTCAGAGTCACCTCTGTACCTCAGTCTGGTGCTAAAAGTGAGTGGAAGCTTCTCAAAATGTGGACCTCCAATTCCATTTTTATAGCTGGGTTTTTCTGTCTCCTGGGGCTTTTTGCAGCTGCTGTAGGTTGCTGTAGCTTTGCCAAGGTTGAAGGAGCTGGGCCACTTTACACTGCTCAGGATCTGACCCTTTGCCTCAAGTAACCTTTTATTATCAATTAGCCAGAGGGTATTTTCCTTTCTACTGGCTTCATTATTAAGCTTGTTCATTCACTCCCACCACTGCTGATGTCTTTTTTTTTTTTCTTTCTTTCTTTTTTTTTTTCCTTCTTTCTTTTTTTTTTTCCCTGTGAATTTTGTGCTGTGTCTTTCCTCCCATGTAATTTCCTAATAGTGAACTAGTGACAGAGTGGGCTGCTGGTATTTCATCTTGTGGCTGGAGAGGTCAGGCTGTTTCTGATACAGAAAAACACTCCATTACAGTAAACTCACAGAAAGTTTCCTTTTCAACCTGAAAGGAGAAGGAAACGGACTCTCCACCAATGGGCATTCAAGAATGATTTCTGTGAGCTGCGCTGTGAGGGCCAGTTTGGTAATGTTCTGTGTAGGGGAAGGAAAAAAAAAACAACAAAAAAAAAAAAAAGAGGAAGACGTACTATTTCTTCTTTCTCTTTTTGCTGAGATTTGGCTTGAGTCTTGGCTCCTTATCAGATTGTAGTCCTGCAGTAAAAACACCACCCCTTTGCACTGTGCGCTATTGAAGAAATGGTCGTTGCTGATGTCCGGCTAAAAGAGCATAAGGATTTAAACCTTCAAAGTTCTCTGTCTGCTGCTGGTATTTAGGAAAACTTGCTTCTTGGCAGGAAGAACTCAGTAACAAGGCAAATACATAGCAGAGTACATTAATCTAGCGCAGAAATAAAGTACCTCTCCTCTGAAGGGTAGCAGCAGGGCAAATATTCCCAGCTTTGCCTCTCCAAAGCTCTGAGCAAAACCCGTACATAGTAAGGGTGAGATGAAAGAAGCCGGTGGGAAACTTCCATTCCCTCCTCTTCTGCTCATCATTTTTTAATGTATGCAAGAGCGCGCATGGCTGCCAGATTTGATTACAGAAGTAGCCCCTGGCACTGAAACCCTTTTGGCAGGTTGTGATACCGGTGCCCTGTGGGGAAATGCAGGCCCGCACGTGGTGGCAAGGCAGCTGGAAATCTCTCTGTATTGGCCCTGCCTTCTTCATTGGGTGAGTTCAGTCCATGTGGGTATGGTTTATCTTCCATTTGTGTGTATGTCCAGTGAAAACCCTCTTCACCAGTGAACCAAAGCAATGATTTCTCTACAAGTCCCATGCTGAACTACTGCCATGCTTTTTCTGTGTTGAGATTTATGATTTATTTTTTTTATATTTTTTGGAGTTTAGCAAGTGTTGCAAATACATTTACAACAACAGAATTTGCCCGCTTTAATAATCTAATACTCACAATAACCTATGGATTTACACTGATTATATTCACTGTTTGTTTGAATGACATATTTCTATTCACTGGATTAACGTAATTTCTGTAGAGAATAATATTCTACGTAACTGACACGTGTGAGCACCACTATCCTTGTGCTAATACACGTCACATGCTTAATGAATTTGGCTATTGGGTGACAGACGTTGTTTCTTTGTGGGGTCAGTTAAGGATCCGCCTTATTCTTTATATGCCAGTCGTTCAGGTAATTCACAAGGCTTGGTCTAATTAGCAGATATGGAAAGTTGGTAGCAGTAGTACTGTTTTTTGAGTTACATATGGATAGTTGACATCTGCACAAAAGATGTGATTTATTGGCTGCTTAAAAAAGAACTAAACCGTAACTGACCATCGCCACAAGATAAGGAAACGTTTCTTGCTGTACTCTAGGGCAAGAGTAAAAACACTGCTCCTGTCTACTTGATGGTAGTTCAATTTAAATTTATTAGACTGCTCCGGGGTATACACAGGAGTCTAATCCTGTAATCCGTGGTGAGGTTGTATGTACCCAGTATTGCAGTGTTCCCTGTGCATGGAATAATTTGGCATAAAATGTGCTCTCTGCTTCTCAAGGGAGAGACGGGGGTAACAGAGTATTGCCTGACTGTTCACTACTTGGCCTTGGCCGAGTTCCCCTGAATTAGAAAGACATGCATAAAATGAATCTAAGTGTTGAAGGAATAGAGGCTGCACGATAATAAATATTTATGTCCCAAACTTGACATAGTATCATAAATCATTAATTTTTGAAGAGATTTAATTCTTCTTTCTGCCTAATTACTTGATTTGTGGCACCAGTTTGGTTAAATTTGTTTCTGTGGTAACGTGAGTAATTTTATGCTTCTCCCTTCTACAGTATTGATTTGGTGATTTCCTCTTTAAATGCAGTCAAAAATCCCCTGTTTGCTAAGTTAAGAAACCAACAACATTGCATGCCTGAGCTCTGTGATTTGTTGACTTTGACATGTGCTGTCAATTATTAAAATAGATGTTTATATTAAATATATAATATATTCTATTCCCTACCATTCTGGTAGTATACCTATATGAAAATACTAGGCTAAAGGGTAGTTAAAAGTTTGGTTAGCTTAAGTGTGGGAGCGTATTAACAATTGAAAAATGTTGTTTGAAAGATGACTTTTGTAGTTGAAGCAGTTCTGTTACTTGAATGAACATTGCAAGGTCAGATGTGGACCAAGTGAAAAGAAAGTAAATTGATGCATGTGCACGCGTTCTTGCTAGGCGTAAGTCATGAATGTTGTGTACACTTGATATTCTCCTCCTGTCTTTCATGCACTGATTTCTATTATTTATGAAATATTTGCAGGGAAGAGACTGTGGCCTGCTGCTGCTCTTGGTTTGTGGTCTATCTATCTGCAGCCCATACAGAACTTGGTCTAGACAGCCTGGCTGATTTATAAGCCTTGGAAATAGGATCCTGTAAGGCGTTGTACAGGACAGGCTGCTGTAAGTAGTGCTCTTGATGTGTTAACTTTATATTGCATAATAAGCACATTGCAGCTGGTGGCATACGCTTGCATGGGACTGACCTTTGAAGAAGCCGGTTGATGAGGGATGCTCTCCTAAGCCTGGGGAGCCCAGTGGAGCAGTCGGTGCCTGGCTGCCTGATGCTGTGGGCTGACTCAAACAGAAACCCTTTTTCTTTCCAACTGTAGCTGACATAGGCGTTTGCTGTTCTGCCTCAGCCACAGGGTAGGTACCAGCCCAGCCAGATCCGCATCTCACTGCCATTGCAGTCTCTGTGCCAAATCTGTGTTTAAAGACATCTCAATTACTCTGGTCAAAATTTCCATTTAAAAAGAATAGCTAGAATTTTTCAGAAGGAGCACAATCCACAAGTCAATGACCAACCAAGTGTTAAATGAAGAATGATGTACGTCTCTTGCAGACTTCACACCTACAAGAAGCCTTTTCAGAGCCTGACTGTGTCGTATTTCATCTAGCTACCTGCTTTATGTGTTTAGAATGAAAATGCACAAAATCCCATTCCCCCCCCCAGGAGATGAAGGGCCATGTCACACCACGCAGCTGGGTGACCGGTTTCACAGCTGGTCGAACTTGATTATCCCGTCCCTGGGCTTACTCCACTGGGGCTTGACCTGCCCTTTCATGGGCATGGCAGAAACCCCTGCTGCAAAACGGGCAGCTGCTCCAAGATCACTGCGTGCAAATCTTGGACCTCTGTGTGGTGTTGCGGGTCCCTTGGGTCCCCTTGGGTCATTTCTGCTTCCTGGCAATGCTGCTACTGCGGGGAGAAGCCCGGCAGCCCACCCTGCCTGGTGAGCCCCTGCAAGAGCTTTGAAGCCAGCAGGAGAGAGCCCAGCTGCTTCTGCACCGGCAGAGCCTTGTTCTTCACTGCCATGTCCTCAGCTATGGAGCTTGGGCCCAAGCAGACTCACTATGGAAGGGTTAAAAGTACTGCAGAAGCCAAGTCAAGGAAATAAATCAAAGCTATGTTGAAAGGGCAGTGTTTCAGGTGGTTTTCTGGACAGAAAGTTCCATGCAGGATACAAAGATCATGCAGAAGGAACCCCATGACCAGGTTTCCAAGCCCTTGGCCCAATGCTCATTTTCTTCTTCTGTTTGAAAACATATACAGCAGGCAATTTGGCAGTGGCCTTCATAGTGGGCATAAGGGCGATACATGTCTACACGCAGGTAGGCTGTGGCACGCTTGAGTTTTGTGTGGAACAGCTGTAGACTTCTATGAGAATTACCTTTTGTCTTATTGTCATTAATATTAGTGGTGTTTGACTACTGCTTTCATGATAGTTTTATATGGTTATTGTGTCAAGAAGCCACAGTCTTAGTTCCTTTTTCATGTCTTGACTATTGGACACATTCAAACGAAAAAGACCATCCAGGTGGGATGTATCTTATCCTACCTGAGCTGTTTGAAGGCTAGGGGTCTAGTCTAAGCAAAGTGTATGGGTGTTCTCCATTTCTTCGTCATCACTGAAGATAGCCAGGGTGATTCATCAGGTAGGTAAGACAGTGAATCATCTAGCAATACTGGCTGCTTCTGCTGGTCATGGAGAGAGCCAGCATGATTAGCCTTGACTAGGCACTAACTTTAGGCTAAAGGGCCAATGCTTTTCTCGCTCAGAGCCAGGGAAGTGTGAGTTTAATTTTCAATTAGCAGTATTTAGATGCAAATGAATGTAAAGAGAGCCTGGAGTGCTGCATGTCTGCAAAGGCAGCTGTTGCCCACAGACAGACCAATGTGCTGCAGATGCTTGAGCATACTGGGTATGCCCAGAGCTCCTCTTTGCCACATCTTCAGTGACCATCCCTGGCATGATGAAAAGAGATGGAGGTTCCCTTTTGCTGACTCTGCAAGGGCAGCTGTGACTTGTGGCAGGATGTACATAGACAGCTAGGGTGGAAATACCTTAAAGTCTGGTAGAAGGTGGACTGAGTTCATCTGTCAGAAACCTCGCTCCTGGGTTCCTCATGCCAGCAGCATATCTAGGTCAGTTTGAGGCTGTAGTTTTCTTCACTAAAGTGCTTTTCCTATTGGGAAGATAAAAGCGCACCGGTCTGAAGATGCTCTGCACACAAAGTTTGTTCCCCTTCCTGTGGGACACATCAGAACTTCTTGGATTACTGCTGCTCTATTCATACCAGGCAAAGCAGGGGCCACCTCAGAGTTAGAGGCCTTTTATGTTGCTAGCATGGTGCACACAGGCATTTGTTATAAATGAGCACTGGAGCATAATTAAAAATGTATCTTTATAGTTTATGGATGATCTTTCTTTCTCTGCGCAAAAGAGGGCTGCTGTGAGTCTTATTCCACCATGGTCAAGTTATTTCTAGCTCACAGTGTGAAAGACAAAACAGGACACTTTAGATACCATCTTTTGAAGAGAATGAAACTGGATTCAGTACAGCTGTCTGTAGAAAGGTAACGTCTAGCAACAACTGCAGTACACACGCACTATTCCGGTTGTCCCTCTTCGTTATCTTTTTATACATATATAGTCTTAGATTATCTGATTTATCTAGCTCAGGCATGCTTTAGTTCATTCTCTCTAGTGCTGGCATTCAAATCTAAGACTAATTCTGGAGATAATCTGAATTATTTCATAATTATGAGAAATCCTGGGGAGGTATCTCAGTGTTTACAGAGGAGTATCTTGCTTTATCACACTCCAGATTTATCAACACAGACAAATCTTCTTTTAGTATATTATAGTTTAATAAGATCCACATCTTGAGTCATAATCTGTTTCTCTGGGGCTGAAGTACACATACACACACACCAAAAAAAAAGACAAAATGGGAAATGTAAAGAAGTAATTGTGATCTTTGCCACTTGGATTTGGTACCGTCTGTTACCGTGTCTTCTACTAAACTCAGTTTCACATTTTTTTTGTTGAATTGGAGTTTCACACGATGGATAACACTGCCCTTCATTGTGAAGCTGTCAGGTGTAGCTCCCCTGAGAAAAAACCCCTTGCAAGTCTGAGATCTGAGGCATAATTGTCTCCTGCTCAAACCCACCATGCTTCTAGAAAGCAGTGGCACTCTTTACTCTAGCTGAGGATCTATCCCATAAAGTCCTTCAAGGGCAAACTCTAATTGGGCAGTGAACCAAAATGTCAGCCCAGAGGAGCAATGGCCATGAAAACCTTGGCAGAGTCTCCCCAGATGTGTTGGAGGTGTCTGGGCTTCCCAAGCCACAGATCTTTCCTTGGCTTCTCTAGAACATCACTTCACCATTAACCTGGTCTCCCATCTGTCAGAAGGGTTGATGTTTCTGATTTTTCTTCCTCTTTTTCACTACCTCTGTCTTCCAATAACAAAATGTTGGAGGGACTTCAAGAGCTGACATATCCAGAGCTGGTCAGCCTGTGCCTTGGAGATGTATGTAGCTGTCAAGTAGTTCAAGGGCGCCTGTCACATTGGGACAATGTCGTATACAAAGGTCTCTGTGCCCACCAGGGCTGCTAGGTAGTCTGATCTCATGTCTGTGGGTGGAAGCGAGCTAGATCACTACACCAGCATCTCTGAGATGCCCAAACCATCTTGCTGTGGAGACATAGGGTTTGGTCAGCCTCTCCTGCTGTCGGTTCCTCCTGGATTTCCCCCACGTCTCTGCTCACTGAGATAAGTAGTACATATCTCATTGATCTCAGCAGTATAAAGAATTTGATGTGTGGCTTGTTAGATTGGCTGCTCCAGGGCAGTCTGTCTCTCCATTCCAGTGTTATTCCTGGATCTGTTCTTCAAGTTATCCACTTTGAATGCTCTGCAGTTAACCTCTCCTGATGCTTCACTATCAACTTTTTGAGAGGTTTTCCTTCTGTGTGCACTTTTCCAAACATCAGTTACCACTCCTCATGCTTTTCTTGTTATTCTCACTGTTGTGCAGAGTCATGGCACCATATTTGACAACTCCCTCCTCTGCCACCATCTCTGTTAACCAGCAGTCACATCTCAGTCATCTTGCCCTTAGAAGCTGCAGACGCTGATGGCATCAGGCTGTATGGATTCTTACTCTGTAGCATTTTCTGGTCCCGTTTCCTTTCCTGGTCATGTGCTGATCAGGCGCAGGAGAAGGAGAGTGAAGCAGTTAAATGAGATCAAAGTCTCTCTTTTGAAACCTACACAGAAAGTAACCACTGCTCTCCTACAACAGGAGCAGAAAATAGCATCTTGTGTCACTTTGTGTGATGATGATTGCAATAAGAATGGGAAATAGTACACTTCCCTTGTGTCTTTTGCAGCTTCAGGAGTAGATGAATGATAATTTTGGTTCCTTCTCCTCAGATTGAGGAGGAGATGACTAATGTCATTGTGACTGGTGCCATCTAACTAGCTCAAAAGACTTTTCTGGTTGTTCTCATGATTAGCATCACTTCCCATCATGTGCAAGTTATTGGAGAGCGAAGACCTCCTTTTGAATTGTCATGGTGTGGAGAAGATGTAAAAGCACTGAGCTTCTGGAGCAATTCAATGTATATGAAGCACGTATGAATCAGTATTCTGATCTTCCTGTGCAGCAAGTCATGATGACTGATCTATTTCTACAGTTGCTAATTATATTATGTTAAAAAATACTTGGTGTTGAAGTGACTTTTATGCAAAGTTTCTGAGAAGTTGTGATTTAAGAAGGACTCACGAGGAAGGTATAACTGAAATATTTTGCTTTGAGTCAGTTTGATCCATTTCAAAACAATTTGTTGAGCTGGATTGCTGAGTGTTACTTAATATTAAGTCTGAGCCATCTGCCCAAGCTGCTGTGGTATTTTGGGGACAGGTAGCATTGTATCCTGGTTATTTCTTACAGCCACCCCCACCTCTGCATTACCTAACCAAGGGTGCATTGCAGTCTCCCTTCTTAGCTGCTGTAGTGCTGGATCACAGGAAAAAGCTTGGCCAGAGAGCCTCGCTCTGGATGGATGAGGCAAACCGATGTCAAACAGGGTCAACCAAAATATTTTGCTTTTGTTCAACTCATTAAAATGAAATGTTTCAATTCAGGAATACCAAACCACTTCATTTCTTTTTTTTCATCAGAAGTATGGAAATAAAATATTTGGCACTTGCTAATGTCAGATTTTGAAGGAAAGGGTATGAATTTCTCAGGTGTTGTTGACAGGAGATCCTCCCTTCTGCATAAGAGTGAATGTTCTTACACTGGCCTGCTGGGCAGAGGTGGCACTTAGGTGATGAAGAAATAGGAGTCCATCACATTGCACCATACACCAGCCTAGTGAGAAGAGGGCTTTATGCTCAGTTTGGAAAAGGCCAGTGCAAATGTTACCTTGGTCAGTAAAAATTAAGACACACGTAGAAGAAAAACCTTTTTAAAATTGGAAGGCTAAGAGGGCAATGTCAATACAAATGAGAAAAATGAAAAGGACCAGACGTTGTAGCGTAGAATCAAATAGTCAATAGGCATGTTAGAAATTTGCTGGGATAAGTCACAGGACTGGAGTATTCGCACAGCTCGTTCTGGAAGGACAGGCTTGGAGAAACGAAGAAGCATTATCCATGCTTGTTCTGAAGTTGTGGAATAAATGAGGGATAGACTTGTCTGGGTGAAGCTAGAAAAGAGAAAGAACAGAGCCTCTTTGAAAGGTGGGTGTAGATTAAGCCACCTCCCTGGGAGAAGTGGAAAGAAGTTTCTGAGTGATTCTTGGAAGCACTTAGTAGCCAAGCCTCAGCAGCAATGGACACTTTATCTGGATATTGCTTGGAAAGGCAATAAGGTAAAAAACCTCACCTTGGGCAACTCTTTTTCACAAGGTAGAAGTTATTAAGAAGTTATTTTAGCTGAGTCTTACTAAGGAGGTCTTGCCTGTGCATAGAATCATAGAAACACAGAATAGTTTGGGACAGAAGGGACCTTTAGAGGCCATCTACTCCAACCCCACCTGCAGTGAGCAGGGACATCTTCAACCAGATCAGGTTGCTCACAGCCCCATCCAACCTGGCCTTGAATGTTTGCAGGGATGGGGCCTCTACCACCTCTCTGAGCAACCTGTGCCAGTGTTTCACCGCCCTCATCGTAAAAAATGTCTTCCTTGTATCTGGTCTGAATCTACCCTCTTCTAGTTTAAGACCATTACCCCTTGTCCTATTGCTACAGGCCCTGCTAAAAAGTCTGTCCCCATCTTTCTCATAAGCCCCTTTAAGTATTCTAAAGAAGGGAATGTGAATGAAGCTGAAGCCACTTAAGAAAGAGGTTTGGATTCCTGGACAGATTGTGCAACAGACTATCAGACAGTCTGTACAGATCTGGATTGTGAAATGATTAAAACATCTAACTGCCGAGAGTAATTAATGATAAACTAATGTAATTTCCCAGTTTATAGGCAACTAGCTAAGGAAAAAAGAGTATGCAGTAGATATCATACAGCTATTCTTTTGATCTTGATATATCTCTTGATCTTGGCTTTCAACATCATCCTTCATTATATTCTCTGACGACTAGGTTACCAGTCAAAATCTGGGTGATAAGAGTGGGTAAATGGACCCAGTCAAAGTTGCCTGGTTGGACAAATATCACTAATGAAGTGATAAGGTAAAGAGACAAGGCTCAAGCATTGGGAAAAATGTTCTAATTGCACAAGTAGTAAAATCACGGCACAGATTACTTAGGGGGAAAGTAGAATCTTCTTGACTGAATTTTTGCAAGAACAAGGCTGGCAAATATTTTTCAGAGATGGTCTACATTATTTATTCTGCCTTAGAGCAAGGGAAGAACTTAAATAATCCCTCTAGATTGCCTCTAGGCATGGATTTTTAAGCTTCTGTTAAGTGGGCACTTTGGGGACTTGTAAGATCCCTGCTTCTCAGGTGGAGTCAGGACAAGGATAAACATTGTACTACAGAAATTATCCTCGGGGGCATGTGTACATACAAGTACAGCTTTGGGGTTGTACTGAAAAGATTTATTCTCTGCCTGCTCTACAGAACTTTAGGCAAGGATGCCCAGCTTCCCAGGTTGAAATGCTGCACATCAGGCCAGCATAAGCATTTCTGGAGGCTACAGCAGATTATCTGAAAATGTTTTTGCATTAACCTAATTTTATTAACGAGTTATGCTCCAGTGATGAGGAACAAAGAAAGGGCATGCGGTGGAAATGTGTGATGTAAACAGATCGCTCCTAGCAATTGCACGGTGTTAATTGGGTAACAGATTGTGAACTATATTTGTAAAGATTATTCAACAGTTTCAAAAAACAAAAATATTTAAGAAAACCACACCCTTCTGGGGACATCTGGCAAACAGATAAAGAGCCAAAGTTCACCGATAGATGAGTCATTGCTTCTGTGTCCTTCCCTGAGAAACCCATGCAAAACTCTTGCTGGCTTCCGTGGGTGGTGTGGTCAGCCTGAAGGGCAGCATGGTCTCTTGGCCTGGCGCTGGCCTGGCTTCCATCTCATGCTGATTTGTTGGTGATTTTAGGCAAGCAGAGAGGAAAGACTGCCTTAACCAAGAAGGTGCTTTAGCACTCCTCTTTCTCCCTTTCCCCTTCTCATCCCGCCCCTCTTGTTGCTTCTTCTGCTCCCCTTTTGGCCAGGGACTTGCTGTCCCTTTTTCTGGGTGGTGGCCACATGGCCAATCTCTCTGCAAAGCCCAGGCTTGTGAACGATAGCCAGAAAACTTCTTGCCCTTAATTGGTCACCACTGCTTTCTTCCAGAGTACCTTGCCCTTGCTGCAGGGATGGCTGTTGCTTGCGAAGCAGGGAGTGATTTGCAAAGTATGAAATTGCAATAATTCTATGTACTTTTATACTGAATTACAGAAGTACGGATTTAATTGACTGCATGGATTTGCAACCATCAGTTCAGCAGCTGCTTCATGAGCCATCCTTGCAGGAGGGAAACCTCAGAGAGTTGGGCGAGTTGGATTCTGAGAAATGGGAATCGGTCTAGTCATCCCAAGAGAAATCATCCCCGTTTGTGAGTCAAAATCTGCAGTCTCTTGCCTGAGATGAAGGGAATCTCCCAAGGGCAGCTAATCTTGCATGATCTCATCACTTGAGATCAAACATCATGATATCGGGTCAATAGATATTTCTAAAAAGTACACGCAAACCTCATTCAAATTCACATTTAGCTCTAGCCAAAACACAACCCGAATCACGATCCAAATAACCTCCTCCTCAGCCCACCTTCATCACCGTTCTGTTTCAGTGGCAGATGCAGCACAGAAAAGATGCCTGAATGCTTAATTCAGAAATTTACTGTTTAAGGCATTACTTGTATGAACACCAGCGTAACACATAGAATACCAATGCCCTAAATTTAGTAGTTTTGTCTGAGTCATTTTCACTATGTGGGAGGGCTGTGAAGACACTCCACAGAGTGGAGAAACTTGCTGGTAGTGTCTGTCCAATGAGATTTTTTTTTTTTTTTTTAAAGTCAGAACACAACAGAACTACCAATATGTTTGTGAGTAAAATGCAGTTTTGTTGCAGACTTCGGTACAGGAAAGGGGCGGTGTTGCTCTCCGCCCACTTCAAAAGCTGAAGTCGTTTGACTGATAGGCATCTCTGATACCAAAATAGGTGCTGAACTTTTCATGACAGCCACAGACAGACACAGGTAAACACTCTGGCTGCATGATTTGGAGGGACACGGTGTGGTGTAATCCCCAGACTTGCCGGTGCAATTACATCTTATTTTCAGATCTTCTAGCAGGAGCAGCTGAGTGGTTACAATCCTACACGTTACCAGCCAGCACCCAAACGCTATTCCTGGGCTTATGCACTGAGGGGTGACACATCGTCCCGCTGAAGACCGGGTGACTTTTGCCACAGGAGTTGTTCAGTAGGGCTAGGAATACCCGCACAGTTTTTGAAATAGATGTGGGCACAAGTAATGAAGTGTGTATATGAAGGAGGCATTTGGACTCGGTGTTGCCTTCCTGCCAGTCTGGATTTTATTCTTACTCCATTAGCCTTTCTTCTTGAATGCAGCTGATTTCAACTTGATATGAATCAACTTAGTAATTCCATTTTGGAGATTTTTTCCTGGGACCGTGGGGAATAAAACTGCCCCTCGCCTCAAATGAAAACCCAGCTTCGTAGCCTGAGTTGAGTCAGAATTTATCATGGTTTTATGCTGAGTAAAAGTTAGTTCTAGCTCAAGCCCTGTGCTCTGGGTTTGGAGGGGACTCTTCATCAGGCAGAGGTGAAGCGTGTTTTCCCGTGCTGTGTACTGTCTGATACCAGCCATGGCAGATACGTAAAGATGCTGGGACTTGATGCTGTGGCCCTGGTTCTCCTGAGTAGTGCGGCTGAGCACAGGGCTCTGCTCACACAAACTGGAGGATCAGCTGTAACGTGTTTCATGCCAGTGAGATGAACCCCATTCCTAGAGAAACTCCCATAAAATCAAAAGCTTGTTAATAGAAAAAGTAGTTAGCTGTCATCATAGAGGGAGCAAAATGCCAAACAACAGCCTGCTCTGCTATTTGTTCCCAGGCAGGCATTTACCTGCCAGAAAAGACCAGCCTTATAAACATGAAATTATATCCATGGTAACACGCAGGCCGTGTTTAACTTTGCAGCATGTTAAAAGGTACATTAGAAAAAAACAAAAAACAACCACCACGTTTTTGTATTTTACTGCTGAGAATAGCAATTACGACTTCTAAGTCAGCTATTTTAACTCCATCAGCTTGGGAGTTGTTGACGGGTGAGGGTAAGGGCCAGAGGCACAGCTCCTTCCTCGGAATGCTTCTTGTTGCTAGACATTCCCAGAAGGTATTATTGCTTAAATACAGCTTGTGTTTTCTTTACCCAGATTCCTTGAACTAGAAGGATATGACAGGTTGCGGTATGGGACTGCAGCGAAGTCCCACCTGTGCTGCTCTACCCTTCCCGAGCCCGCGGTGCTGGGGCTGTGCCGCCCTTGGGGTAAGCACTGGGCTCCAGGAGCCCAGTCTGCGGTACGGCATCCCGGGGTTATAAGCACGCTGCTCAGGTTTAGCAAATCCTGCACCACGCTAGAAGGCAGACGCTGCTTACAGAGGGAGAGAGCGGCTGGACCAGGGAGTAGACTGAAGGAGTAGACTGAATTAGTGCCTGGGCTGGAAAACGTATCTGGAAAAGTGACTGAAGGATCCCAACTTGGAGCAAAAGCCGAAGATGAAAACTGCAGATGGTTTTCTTGTACGTATGATAATGTCAAACCCAAAAAAGGGAGTTTTCGCACTCTGTTGTCTGTTTAGCGTGAAGTGAAAATTATGTACTGGAGAAATGGAGCCCCATGTCTGAAGAAAAAAGTGATGACGGTGCCTGTACGATAGCAGGACTCTGTGGAAGTTAGGCTTGACTGCCTTTGCCAAGATCTCTGAAGCCTTGAGCTCTGCTTCCCATTGAGTGGAGGGAGGGAAAAAGAGCAATGGGCTGTGTCCTCGGGAGTTTTTCTCCATTAGCACCTGCATGGTAATGCTACTCTGAGCGAATTGTGCTAGGAATGACTTCTAAAAACCAGAGATTTCATCTCTAGGGGCAGCAGAACAGCCCATGCTGGATGTGAGGGAAGCAACAGGGGTGACAACAGCTACAGTAGGATCCCAAAGTGTGGTTGGAAAAGAGGAAGGGGATGTTCTGGTGGCTTCTGTCATGTCTGTGTCCTCCAGCAAAGGGGCTGGTGGACACAGTAGCCTGGGTGTCCGGCTCTGAAAAGAGGGCAGCATCTTTGAAGAACATGCATATTTTTGCTCTCTTCCCTAGCTGTTCGTCAGGGTTCTGTTTTTTTTTTTTTTTAACTACACAGAGGTGAGACAAAGATGATACAAGTGCACTTTGTGTACAAATTTAAGAACGCATGTACTAGAGTGATCTCTCTTAACAGAAAAGTGGAGGTAGTTTATCAGCACAGCCTGTCCCCTCACTTGGGTAAATCCCTTTTTTACTAACAGTCAACAGTGTTGTAACAGGAGAGACTCGGGCCTCTCTCTGTAGCTGGACAGAGAGAGTTGGGCTCTGCCGTGCCTTTTCCACTTCTGTGAAGTGGACGCAGACCATTCCTTCCAGCCGGGTGTACAGTTTGACACTGCAAGACCCCACAGTGCCTCAGTTACTGGAGGTAATGGGTTCAGGCTGAGGAGGATGAGGAGTGTCCAAGATGCCAAGATGGCACTAAACTGTTTGCTCCCTGGTGCGAGGGGAGAGAGAAGCACCAGGCAGTATCCAAATAGCATCCTAGGGGCCTGAATCCACAGGAACTTTTTACGTGCCACTTCAGTGAGAGTCGTCTGTTCCATCACCTTTGAAATACTTCTCGTCAGATGCCTAAAATGAGAGCCTAGGAACCTGAAGTACCTAATTTTGAAGAGAAAATGGCCTTTGTTTATGGGAAGTTTCCTGAAAGGTCATTTTGTAATGAAGTTTGGATTCTACCTTGGGTGGTGGTGTCCCTCATGGGATATCACAGAATGGCAAGGGTTGGAAGGGACCTCGGGAGATCATCTAGTCCAACCCCCCTGCTAAAGCAGGTCCACCCAGAGCAGGTTACACAGGACGTTGTCCAGGCGGGCTTTGAATATCTCCAGAGAAGGAGACTCCACAACCCCCCTGGGCAGCCTGTTCCAGTGCTCTGTCACCCTCAAAGTAAAGAAGTTTTTCCTCATATTCAATGGAAACCTCTTATGTTTCAGTTTGTACCCATTGCCCCTTGTCCTGTCTCTGGGCACCACTGAGAAGAGTCTGACTCCATCCTCATGACACCCACCCTTAAGATATTTGGAAGTATTTATGAGTCTTCTCTTCTTCAGGCTAAACAAGTCCAGCTCTCTCAGCCTTTCCTCATAGGGGAGATGCTCCAGCCCCCTCATCATCTTTGTTGGCCGCCTCTGGACTCTCTCTAGGAGTTCCTCATCCTTTGTGAACTGGAGAGCCCAGAACAGGACACAGTGCTCCAGGTGGGATCTCACTAGGGCAGAGTAGAGGGGGAGGACATGAATCACTTCAATCCGTAGAGGGGTCAATGGGAGGTGTATTTGCTGTGTCAGCCCCATGGGTACTTTGGCCTTTGCTCTGGATCTTAGATCTAGTCATGCAACTCCTCTCCTTTTGCAGGTTGATAGTATCTCTAGACCTGTCTGCTGGGTTATTCCTGCTTTCACGCTGAAGAAGTGTGTGGGAGAAGGTGGCTGGGCCTGTCAGTAGTGTAATGACCTTTTACTGATGGAGGCTCACTGGTAGCATGTACTGGCAACACTCCAGCAGCGGATGCATCTATTTTGGCAAAGCTGTGTCCTCCTATGGATTGATCCTGTGGGAGCAGAAGGAAAGAAACAGTACCTGCAGCAGCCTAGGCTGGGGGTGTTGTGTGTGTAACAGCTGTGCTGGTGGACTCCCAAAGTGGGGGTCCAATGTTAGCCGTGGGTTTTACCCCTTCACATTCTGGTGTACATAGGCATGCCTGCAATAGTCAGTTGTGTGCATGTAGCTGGGACACCTTCTGCTGCTTTCATTTCTGCTATGGGAAATCTCATTAAAAAGTCCTTGAGCCCTGGCCAGAACTGTGGCACCCATGTGGGCACACTGGGGCTTAGAGACCCCATTAACTCAAGGACTTTCCCATAACCTTAGCAGACCTCAGGGAAAACCTACAGCACTCGAATCCTGACCTCAGACCAAAAGCCTCTGCCAGGTGTCAGTGAGGGGAATTTGCTAGGATTTTCCTCATTCCACCATTAAGTGCCCACTGGTGGGTTGTTCTCTTGCTGAGACAACAGGACCCACTTAAAGGCTATTTTTCCATGAGGTTAACTTCAGCTTACTGGTGACAGCTATGGTGGGTGGCTATTGAACCAAGAGTGTCAAAGCCAACATCTAAAATGACCTTTAGGCTGTTTACTCAAAGCAGTAACAGACTCGCCCCCGACTTCCTGATAGGGGCCATCACTTATCAAGAAATAAGAAGAGCAAGTGGCTAGATATGGAAATCGTTGTGGGAGTGAGCCTAATTGAAAACATACAGCATCGTACAGAAGTAATATTAATATACTGCTAACCTTTACCTCTTCTGTGGAATATGTATGTAGAAACTAAGCTAGGAGAATTACCAGGAATTGGGAAAAAAAGAAATATCTATTGAAAGCCCATTCCAAAACAAATAGAAAACCTTTTCTTGGGCAGATAGATGTGTATAATTTAACTCTAGTATCTCCCCGGGGCTGTACCACATGCCCCATGGTCCTTTTTCCTAGCTATGCAGTGAAGTGTCAGAAATCAGTGATTTTCGTCTCACTTACGTGAAAATTTTTAGAAGAGGAGTCTAAAGTGAGCTAAGGGATTAAGTAGACGCTACAAATTCAGTAAGCTCTTGACTTAGCAGCTAGATATGCAGAAAGCTAAGTACCAAGCAGAAGCCAATGAGACTGGTTTCTACTCTAATTTAGAAAGTTAAATTAGGTTCTTATTTAAAGTTTCTACATAATCATAAGACAAACAAAGACAAATGCTTTAAATACGCTTTTAAAAGTGTGTGGAATTTTAATGGATTTACCTCGAGAAGCTATATTGTAGCATTTCACCATCTCAAACTAAGCTTGTTTTTAGCTAATGTTTACCTGGTTTTGTTCAAGAGGCTCTTTTTCTTTTAATTAGTTTTTCTGTTCATTTGAGTCAGAATAGCAGCACCACCTAATCCCACTTTAGTATTTGCTAGAAGATGTCTAGACTGGCTAACATGAAAGTTTTCATCCTGGAAGGTTTTAGTAAGATCCTTCTCCACTTGGTATATACGTCACGTAAGTAAGTACCGAAACTGAAAGTTTCAGATGCGATACAACACCTAGTAATAAACTGTTTCAACTTTTTTTTTTTTTTTTAAAGGAAAAGAAATACCATCTTTTGGCAGTGGTTCCTCTCAAACATCAGAGACTTGCTGATCTGCCATGTAGACCTGTACTGTCGTTGCAAAGTATCAAAACAGAACTGAGGATTTTTATATCTACTCTTCCCAGCCAGCTCTCACAGCCCCTTCCCTGTTTATAAAGACGTCGAGGAGACAGGGAGGGAAGGGACGCAGAACTGACCATGGGACACATAAGTGGACATACAGTGCTGACAACTAAGCCCTATTTCTTTAGGAGTGTAGCGTGAAAATGCATTGCTAATTAGAATGGATTGGGAATATTTTATTTCTTGTGGAAAACTGCACTTTTTTTTTTTTTTCTGGGGGTGGGGGTGGGGGGAAGCAAGGTAGACGCAACTGGTTTCCACATCAGATTCAGGAACTTGAAAGTGTTCAGGGCAAGCGAGCCACTCTTTTCCTTAAACTCAGAGCTTTTTTTAATGTGAATGTTGGCTTTCTGTCGTCTTGTGCTGTTGTGATACATCATGGGAACATCTGGCAATGGTGCGGGTTGGACATGGAGTCCAGTCAGAGGACACGGTCCATGAAGGATAATGACACCCAAACCGTAACTCGAGTAAGCCATAGGATGTTCATTTTCTTTTCAAATTTTGGAAATTGCTTTTCAATTTTCTATGCAAAGCAGGCACTTGGAGTGAAGAAGGTCATTTTGATAAAAATCCAACTTTTCACTAAAATCAGTTCTCTTCAGCACCCTGTCCCAAAATCTGTTATGCTCACAGTGTTCCAGAACAGCCTTGCCATCTGTCAGAAGCATTTTTAGGTAACAAATTATTCAACCTAACTGTGCCCTATCTTCGCCACACCAGTTGTGAGTGTCTTTAAAGCTCCTTTGGACAGATAAGTCTGAGGCTCCCCGATGCCTGCAGGAATCCCCAGATGCTGCAGGGGGAACCCCTAAAGCCAGGGAACAGAAATATCCCGAGGACATGGGTGTTTCTGAAGCACCAGCCATCTCCTGGGTAGAGATGTCTTTACCTACTACTGCAGAAAGCAAGCGTGTTCCAGCACGGAGGTAGCACTGTTTCAGAAAGGAGCGTATATCTTGCTCTCCTGTTAAAATGGATCCTCTTTTGCATATTGTGTGCTCTGGTAGGGAGTGGGAGGTCACACTCAGACTCTTCCTGATGAGATCCAAATTCATATTATCCACCCCCGGTTACTGCCTAAAACATAGGAAAAGTCCTCAGATAAAGGATTCATCTCTTCCAGCCATGTGTCCTAATCACTGGGCTGAAAATTCAACCCCTTTTAGGATCAAAGCCTGAATTTTCGTTGCCTAATTTCAGTAGGATAAGAGGGGAGTCCCCTATCCAAAGTCTTGTGGTTAAGGCACCTTCTGAGGAGGTGAGAGACATGGGTTTGAACTGATGAATGCATATCTTCTGCTTCCTTTCAGGAGGATGCTAATTACTAGATGGTGATATGAGGAAGCAGACGGTGTTGCCACTATCAAATCAGTTACTCAGCCTGGATTTTAAAAGAAAGTGGCCACGGCCAAGTTTGAGAGCCCAGCCAGCACCGGGGTCAGGCCCTTGCAGCTGTA
The DNA here is from genome assembly GCA_034008185.1 of Gorsachius magnificus. Lineage (NCBI taxonomy): Eukaryota > Metazoa > Chordata > Aves > Pelecaniformes > Ardeidae > Gorsachius > Gorsachius magnificus. The sequence continues at coordinate 34,094,742 of CM067089.1, read as the reverse complement.
CTGCCTCCAGCGTGGGAGGTGGCCAGGCTTATCTGGAGCTGGGTGTCAGCTGGGTGGGAGTTCGGTCGCATCCCTGGGGCTGGGGGGTCCGGGCGGCGGGTGGGGGGATATGGACCCAAGGGGGAGGTGGTCTAAGGGTGTGGGCATCGCCAGCTCTGGTGGGGAGGCGGGGGGGAAAGCCTTTTCTAGCCATAGTTCTTGACCTTAATTTTCTCCAAATGCTGAGTTGTAAATGCAACTGTTGAATATTTTGTCAGGAGACCACTAATGAATTCGATAGCCACCACACTTACCAGTTGATGGAACAGATTTACCCATCATTTCTGAATTTGAGTTTAAGTGAATGGGACTTCACTCATGGTTAAAGGTTTGGGGTTTTTTCAAATGCACTGAAGTATCTTGCCGGACTGGGACTTTTAACAGTGTTATTTTGTCTCCTCAAGTCTCCTTCAAGATAAGGTTTTCTTGTATTCTGAAATGATGTGGCAGAAGGCAAAAAATAATCTTGTGACTCATTAGGAAATAAACAGAGGCATAATTGCCATCTGTGTTTCAGTCCGTTTAATCTTTTCTCTCTCCAGTCATGGAAAAAAGTTCATAAAAAAAGTTAAGGTCTGGTTTTGTGATATTTTTGAGAAAAGCTGGCTTAAAAAAATTACAGAAAAGAAAGGGGGAAAAAAAAACCCCCCAATACTGGCTCTATACATTATCTTAGACAAAATGGATTAAATTTCTGACACACTACTCATCAAATTCTGACCTTGATTTGACCCCATTGGCTTTTTACTGTTTGATGTTCTCAAACGATTTGGTGCCACTTTTCCTTAGTAGTGCAGTGAATTTTGAGTGTTAGATAGAGATCAATAGTCATAGCTTGAAATTGGCACCTTTGGAGGAAAAATATGTTGTGTGGCAGTAACATATATTTGATAGTACTTCAGTTAAGAAAATGGTGTACTCTTTCATTATTGTTTTCAATGACAGTATCCAGAGTGTTATTTCATTCTCCTACCAAGCTTCTGACAGTCTCTTGTAATATCTTATCTATCAAAGACTTTTCATTCCTCTCCTTTCATGCTTGGCTTCTGGAGTGGAACTTTATTTAAAAGGTCCCTGAAATTAGAAAGAATGACCATGGCACTTCTGCTATCAAGCTGGTCAGTAAGAAATAAACCCCTTACTTCTAGACTTGCGCCTGGCCTCCTGCTTGCCCACATTGAAATCTCATTTAATGGAAGCCTCGCTGTCAGGAGGAAGGCAGTGGACTGTTGGATAAGGTCTGAGCTTCTCCCAGGCAGCTGGGCTTTGCATATTGGCATTAAAAGGAAGGCTGGGAATGCCATCCCTACCTTTGGCTTTTCGCAAGCCCTTCCTTGGCTTTTTAAAAGCCAAGCGCTAACAGTTGCAGATCAGCAAAGGCTTTAGGTTCTCTTTTAACTTGGAACCAATGACAAAAAGTACCTGGATGTGTTTCTGATTAGTGATGATGATTAAGCAGGGAAGGGTGGAGTTGTGTGGAGAGTTATTCTCCTGGGCATTAGTTAACCATTTGTATTGCCTCAGTGTAATCTGGAAAATTGTTCCTTTTATACCACCAGCCTTGTGGCTGCTGCCCGGGAGCAGAAATAATCTTCCTCTCTGCTGGGAAACAGCCCGTTCGGATGCAGTGATGGGATATTCAGACTCCTAATTCAGAGGAAATCTTACCAACAGAAAACCTCATCAAAGTGACCACTGCTGGTCGTGGCACACGCCGCTACTCTTTCTAAATTATTCACTTTAGTCAGATTTAAATGGCAGACAAGGGGGGAGTTGTCTAATGCATAAGGAGATGCTTTGCAGGATCTGGTGCCGATGGTGGCAGTGGCCGGGCAGGAGGGGCTCGCGCTGTAAGCCCACTGACTCGGTCGAGCCTGTTGGCAGCCAACAGTAGTTGTTCCACTGTTATCTTTGACACACGGCATGTTACTGCCGTTATTCCCCTTGTTTGGGTTTGTGATTATGGGGAACAAACGCACTTAGTAAAAAAGACCATGATTATAGTAATCTGATACAACTTATTAATACATGCTTCACAAGTAATCCACGAGGATTTCAGGGGCTGTCCCTTTGGGAGTGTTCAGCTCATTATAGCAGCTGGAAATGAAGGAGGAGTGTTACCGAGTGAGTCCTTTCCAGGGGCACAGCTCGCTCTTATCCCATTCCACAGAAAGGAGTATCAGTTGCCACCCTTCATCCTCCATGGCCTCTTCAGGTTGTTTACTTGAGAATCAAGCCACAAATAATTTTTACACCTTGGAAGCAAAGATGCCCAGTTTTAAACCATCTCCATACTGACTCTGTTCTCTATGTCACGATACCTAATTCTGTCAAGGAAGAGAATGTACAATATGCAAAGCAGGGGCTGGGACGGTGTGCAGGATCTTTGGGTGCTGTCCAAATCCAAAAAATTCAACAGAGCACTTGTCTGTTTACACTCACTGAAGATCTGCCCCATGCTACCAGCATTGAAGCCTCTTTGCGGCAAAAGGGAAGAGGGACAGACTTCCAAAAGGCAAGACTGCCTTATTCCGCACCTCGAATACTGTGTTCAGTTTTGGGCCCCTCACTACAAGAAAGATGTTGCCTTGCTGGAACAGGTCCAGAGGAGAGCAACCAAGCTGGTGAGGGGTCTGGAACACAAGTCATACGAGGAGCGGCTGAGGGAACTGGGGTTGTTTAGTCTGGAGAAGAGGAGGCTGAGGGGAGACCTGATCGCCCTCTACAACTACCTGAAAGGAGGCTGTAGTGAGGCGGGCGTCGGCCTCTTCTCCCTGGTAACAGATGATAGGACGAGGGGGAATGGCTTGAAGCTGTGCCAGGGCAGGTTTAGGCTAGACATTAGGAAAAACTTCTTCACCGAAAGGGTTGTCAGGCTCTGGAATGGGCTGCCCAGGGAGGTGGTGGAGTCCTCATCCCTGGAGGTATTTAAAAGAAGGATAGATGAGGTGCTTAGGGACATGGTTTAGTGGTGGGATGGCAGTGCTAGGTTAACGGTTGGACTCGATGATCTTAAAGGTCTTTTCCAACTGAGGTGATTCTATGATTCTATGATTCTATGATTTTGTTAAGAAACCCGTGGCATGTCATTGTCAGCTCTTCCTAGCCAGCAATCAGAAGTCATGAAGTCTGAATGCAAACACAGACTGCAGGGAAAATGAGAGGGCAAGCAGGCCCTGTTCCCAAAGGATTCCTGCATCTTTGAGTAGGCACCTCAGCAGAGGTGGCTCTGAATGGAAGCAGTCATGGCGGGCACGCCACGATGCTTTGCATGAAGAAGTGAGAACTTCTGTAACAGGGCCAGGCCTCTGAAAGTGGCAATATTTTTCTTATTGTTTTCTTTACTATTCAATCTCTGGAGAGCATGTGCAGATAGAATGGGGAAGAACTACCAGGGAAGTCATCGAGTCCCCATCCCTGGAGGTATTTAAGAGACGTGTCGATGTGGTGCTTAGGGACATGGTTTAATGGTGGACTTGGCAGCGTTAGGTTAACAGTTGGACTTGATGATCTTAAAGGTCTTTTCCAACCTAAACCATTCTATGATTCTATGATTTTACTTCTCCGTGACTTTCTGGCTGTTCAGCAGAGGAGCAAGGGCAGGGCGATAGGACGAAGGCTGCTGAGAAGGGATGCTGTAGGTACACATGACTCACGCTCTTTAGCTGACAGCACCTCTGAGGCCTGCAGATATGAAAGGGAGCAAGACCTTGTACTAAGGAGCTTCATGCTTTCGTTCTCTGACTCAGGTCTGGAAAGGCTTTGTGTACTGCTTTCCTGACATTTATCGCCTCCTGAAGGCCATTGCGTTTAGCAAGCTTTTCAGTAGGCCTACGTTCTTTTAGCCATGAGCCCCCGCCTGCTGTCAGGAAGGCTTGGACTTAACCAAAGCGATGTTCTCCCAACGGGTGACCTGTGTTTAATTTGCAGCTGTTTGGAGAGGTTCTTCCCTGACAGAAATGCTGGGGGTGTATTGAGATAACCAACTTCTCGGATGCGTGGCCGGGGTTTATACATCATCTTATATAGGGAAGCCCATATGTGTATGTGTACTCCAAGGGGAGGACTGAAAACTTCAGTTCCTTTCAAGGGTGTGTCTTTGTGGTGGATTCCTGCTCTCATCAGTGAGCTCATGATAAATCATAAATTCCTCTCCCAGAGACAAAGCCTCAGTGGTGCTGAGTACCAGCAATTCCCACTAGCTTCAATGGCAGCTGTGGGTGCTGAGCGTCTTGGTTATATCTGCGAGACCTTGGCCTCGGGTCTCACCTCCAGCAAGGGGGAGGCCATACTGTAATTCCTTGCTCTGCAGCCAGACGTTCCTACCTGACAGATCCCACTCCATTTGGCTACGTGCTGTTCTCCTGGCTTGGATTTGTTACTAGTGGAATGAAGTTACCACACTGGTTCAAATCCAGTTTAACAGCAGGAACAAAGATTTAGTAAAACTGAACATTTGATAAAGCTTCATTTATCCTAACTACATTTTTTACTGTCCCCTGAACTTCTTCATATGGCCTCAGTGACTTGCCCTGAGTCCCTGAGCAGCTGCCTTCCTTCCCAAATTCAGTTTTAAACGTGAACCGAGGCTCTGGCCTTGCCTTCCGATAACCATTCCGTGCATTTTGAAAAGTGTTTCCACCCTAGCTGCTTTTGCTCCTCTTCTTTATGCTTTTCCTGATGTACACATTTCAGTGCTGGTGTACATTACTCGTGAGTTACTCTAGAGCCGCTCCTAAGCTGTGCCAGGGAATTTTCCCAGGTTATGGCACCAGCTGTTGAGAGAGGTGTTTAGCAATGTGCTCAACTGTGCATTTAGGTGATGCCTTCGGTTACTGAAGGAAGACATATGCAGGTAAGACATGCTTAAAAATGTCTTCCTCGGTCAGGACTGGAGCCCTGAATCTGCTCTGCATACTGCAGGTCTCCAGGAAGGTTGGATGTGGTCACTGGGTTCAGTGGGAGCAAGAGCAAACTCCGGACCACTGAAGCGGTGAATGAAAGAGAGTAATCACTAGAAGACTTCGCAGATGAGATTTGATTGCCTTGCTGAATCTGGGGATTCTTCAGGGATGGGCTTTGCGAGAAATCCCTGGCATGCTGCTAGTTACATAAAATTGCTATTAATAATGAATTATTTTTAGAAGGGAAGCTGACATATTGTAAAAGTGTCAAATGATAATGATATGGTAGTTGGTATATGCGATGTGCATTTGCAGCCTGGATTGTTAGGTGCCTCTAGGTGTGCTAGAAATTTCAGGTACACCCTTATCGCAACTTTTAGTGTAAGCAAAATACCCAGCAATACTCAGGGAAATGAATTTGAACAGGAACTGCAAATTCAAAAGAAATGTCTGATTTGCTTTTTTACTAGGACTACACATATGCTGAAGGGTTTAGTCCGGTTTGTTAGAGCCAGATGTAAAAACACTGCCTCCAGCTAGCTCCATCCCCTGCAAACTGCCTTCTGTGAGCACCTTTCCTGCCTGCCACCCGGCTCCTGCAAGCCCCCTGATCTCTGTCCCGCTGGCGAGTGCCTGCTCTCCCTCTCACCTTTACAGACCTGCACCTCAAAGTGTCCAGCCCCTCCGAGCTGAGGTCAGAGCCTCCAAGTCTATCCAAATCTATAGTGTTATTTGCCTGGTTATAGTGTTATTGGCCTGGCACGGTTGCATTCTTTGCAAGGGACATTTGAGTATTTGTGGATCTGGAAAGGACCATTTTTTTGTGTGCACACAACTGGAATGTGGGGCATGAGTAAGAACAGTTATTCAGTTTTATAGAGTGAGAACAGCTCACGGTGCCTGTGATATTTTGTCTGAGCTGTTTTGGTCTGGGACTGAGTTTGTCTAAACTGTGGTGGTAGCCATTTTGGACAATGTCTTGCTATAGTGTCCTGGAGCTGATTGTAGCAATGGGATAAAATAATGGTTTGTGAGACGCAGAGGAAATACTGGGCTTTAGTGCTTCTAGGAATAATAAAATGTCTGTTCTGCAGTACATTTTGCAAGGCACATAGAAACAAATAATCTGTGGGGTTGCTTAGTGTTTTTCCAAGCTTTTATTAGGATGTTAAAGGTAAAATCTTGGCCATCTTCAAGACAGTGGGAAACTCTGCCTTTGCCTCTCTTGGGTTGAGATTTCTCCCTTACATCCATACCTGCTGTAATTGGCAGATCACCAGAAACTCCACCGCAGCTGAGCTAGGACAACAGCAAGGAGCAAGCATCGGAGCTGTACTTTCTAAAGCTGAGTGTCCCCAGGCGATGCTCAGGGCACCCCAGCCTGTCTCTACCCTGAGGGACTCTTGAATAAAGAGGTGGGAAGAGCCAACGGGAAACATGGAAACATGGCTGCTTGGAAACAGGGCTCAGAGAAGGTAAGGGGCTCACAGCAGGCCAGCGGCAGAGCTGGGAAGACACCCTGTTGGCCTGACCACCTCTGACTGTGTAGCAGTCTATGTGTGCAAGGAATTCAGGCAGTATCACAAGTAGGTAAAGTTACATTGAGTTAAATGCATCCCAGAAGAAAGCAACTTGTGTTCCAAAATCCTGACAAAGAAACGAGAAAAAAACAAAACACCACAAAACAACCTCAATTGCCCAGAAATCTTGCTTATGATATGTATTAGTGCTTGGAAATTCTCCAAATTTAAGTGACAAATGTTTGGAGCTGGAGCATGTGAAATGGTGCCATAATTCATATTTCTGAGGAATGCAAACACGGACCAATTTGACCACATGCTGCTTCAGCTCAATCATAGGCTGGGAATTTCCGTACCAACTTTTAGCCTAAGAGCAGTTGCAACAGCCCAACTTATAAATCTCTCAAAGATCTTAACAAGATGCTACTGGTCTCCAAATGATAGCCTCTTAGATATTATTGCTGAAACTTTCTGGAAGTTGTGCAAAGCAGGAGGGAGCAATTAATCCTTGGAGTAACCCCATTTACTCTAGCAGTTTGGCCCTGAGGGAGTAGGAGCACTTGATGTCTGACAGCAGCCCCAAATGTCAGTATTTCTCCCCTTGTTCATTTGCCTGCTTGCTGTGGTAGATTTCATGCCGTTATAAGCTGGTTATGTACAGCCTGATCAAAGTACTTAATGACAGGGTTAATTTCTATGTATAATGAGGAAGCCAAGACAGGAGACAGGTACTGTGTAATCGAATTTTTCATTTTGGAATTTGTTTCTCTTCGTGTAGGGCTTAGCTTTGATTTTATTACCATTAACGCTTGCATTTACTGTTCTTTCTAGGCTCTCAGATGAGCTAAACCTACTGCGGAGATAGCAGAGGCACTGAATTGTTCCAACGGCTTCCATAAAAGTATGATGATAAAGTAAAAAGAGTCTATAACTTCTCTGCAACAAGACCTCAAAATGGAGTTTGGTTTGGGGGACAGCTCTTAATAAAATTAGACTGCTTAAATAGTCTACTGAGACATCTAATCCTCTTTTTGCAACTCACTAGATATGCACACAGGCAGGAATGCTCAGGTATGTGTGTACATAGCCAAAGAAAGAGGCAAAAATTGTGTTAAAATCCAGAAGTCTCATAGTTTATGAAGTGCCTGTCTCCAGCAAGACTTTGTGGCCACAGTCAAATCCCCGTGGCATCCCGTTGAAAGAGCTCGTGGCAAGAACGAGGTTAACAGCTCTCATTTCTCAAAAGATGGAAAGGAGACATGGAGCATTAGACCTGTGTTTGCCCTGCTTATTTTAGTTTTCGTTTTTAGAGGCACTGAGCACTGTGAATGTTTCTGGACATCCAAAAATCTAGTGGTACGGAAGTGATAGAGGCCTTAGAAAACGTGGCTCTTGCTGAGGTAGCCAGCTTCAGGAATCAAGGTAGAAGTGGAGACAAAATTAAACCTGGGCACATCCAGCTCACTCTGCCTCCACTGTGTTTCTCTTTCTCTAGCACTCTGTAAATTTTAGGAAAAAGGGCATTTAAAAGTCCATGCGATGCTCGATTCTGTGAATCGCAGTTAGCCAAGTTTCCTTAGAGCTGAGGTAGAAATCTTTCTTCGTGAGGAAAGTGTGCACCTCTATTAGCACCACTGTGCAAGCTGTAGTTTGCAAATGCGGTGGGAGGCTTTGCTCATGCTAATTTGGGCTCAGTCATGCACCTTCTTTTCCTCTTTTACATGCAAATAGCAGCTGTGTCAGTCTCTGGGATGCCTGCTTGTTCCTTTAATGGAGAGATTCCAGTTCGTACCTTCAACCAGTGCATTTGTGCGTGGGCAGAGGTACAGCGCAGTGGTACAGTTGCTGACAAGGGAAGAGCTGTGATGGAGGTTGGAACAAGTTAGTGAAATAGAGAAGTTTTGAAAGAAGACACTGAGCTCTTCTCTAGCAAACGCGTCGCCTCGACGATCCTGCCCCCATCAGAAGGGACGTCGTGATTGCCAGAGTGATGTATTGCTTTGTGCTGGACCCAAGGGTTCAGGCGGCAGCCCCAGGGCTGGTCAGCTGCCAGCCTGCGCAGCTGGGACCATGGTGGGCTGCGTGCAGTGCTTGGGTTCCTCGCCGTGGTGCCTGGGTGCCAAGGGAGCCGAGGTGGCTGAGCTGTCCTGCTGGGAGCCCTGGCAGTGCCATGCCTGCCTAGCTTCCATGGGCCCAGTGCTCCAGAGAGCCCTGGGCCCCACTGAGCCGCTGGCTGCTCTGCTGCTCTGCTCTCCGGAGTTTTCCATGGTGGTGTGCAGCATGTCTGCCCTGCTGCAAAGACAAGGAGGTTCAGGGCACTCGCTTGGGGTCAGCAGGCAAATTGAGTTGAAGGGACTGAAAATCAAGCATATTGACACGATGTTATCCTCTCCTCTGTCTTCTGCCTTCACCTCTGCTTTTATGGTTGTGGCTACCTGAACTCAGCTACTATGTTACCATGTCCTCTTCCTCTTCTGAAAGTCCACCCTGGCTCTCATGTCACAGATGTCAATGCAAAATGAAATCAGATCAAATAATTTCCATGGCATCGCTTTGAATGCCACTAAACTTACTGAAGAAAGTCGGCGTTAGTGCCATGCGGGTCACGCAGTGTAAGTGTTGTACAACAAGGATCTGTTTAGAAGGGTCTCTGATGTAGGGCGCAAGGATTTCCAGGAATTCGGAGCGCAAAGTTTTCTAGGAAGGTCAGGTCAAATAAGTGTGATGTGCCTGTGAGGTTCCCAGTTGAGTCGTAAGCAGCTTGCCACAAGGGTTTTCAGAAGGTGACAGCTCACCTTTCCGAAAGCCCTGGCTGATGTTTGTCTGTTGTCCCCCGAAAAGACTGCCTTGACAGGGAGTCAGGGTACAGCCAGGATTCTGTCCACGTCCGCTTCTTTGTGTGTCCATGGACATCCTTGGAGGCTGTAACATAACTACTGTGAAAGAACTGTGCTTCAGCTCCCCTCGGAGCCGCGTTATCATCTTCTTGAATGTATCCCCTCTGTGTCTGTGCAAGTGACGGGGAGTGGGGTAAGGGGAAGAAAGGTGTGCACGTGCTTTAATCCTACTGACGGAGTGAAAGCGATGGCACCTTTATATAGGGAAGGCCCTTAAACACCTCTCTAGCCTCTCCACTGATCCGTGGGGAAACAAGGCTGTGACCTGTAGAGTTTCCATTGACTTCAGATTTGGCAACACTAAATTAAGTGGGTAATATATTGTGACACAATAAGATTAAATCCTGGCCATTACTAGTGGCAGTGGATTTTCATATTGATTTTGAAGGTATTTTAGCATTTCAGCTGTAGAAATTGGTGGCAAACCCCATGATGGAATAATTTAGTTATTCCCCGTCAAACAGAGGCTCCTCAGCAACATGGATATTATAGAAAATGCTTTTCAAATGGAACTTTATCCTGTTGCAGAGGAACATCTTGAGCTATTGACCCTGCAAAGTAACACATGCATACAATAAAGTTATCGCCTGTCTTTTTAAAACTTTCTTGTAACAATGTGGGCGGACCTGGTTATGCTGTTCTCCGCCATAATGACAATTTATCCAATGCAATTTTTTGCCCGGCCTAGATTTTGCAAAAATACCTGGTCCTTAAAACCTTTGAGAAAGGGGGATATTTGCACCTGACATGTCTACAAGTAACTTAGATCAGGTTATTGATCGTTTCTGTATGTGTTGTTTTCCAGTGGGAGGATGAGATGGAGAGGCCAATTCATTACTGCAGCTAGCTACTACTGGAAAGCAATAGTGCTAATGATACAGGTTTTCAATAGCTGATTTATATTATCCTGCAGTCAATAAAAACTCATGATTTTGTCACTGTATTGGTAAAGCAATGCTCCCAAATGCTGGCACACCCCAGATATTACCCTCTGTAACACAGCCACTGTGTTACAAGCAGGTGGAAACTTTACGAAACCCCACCAGTCCCCCAGAGTATGGCCTGGGCAAGCTCTTTGGCTCGCTGCGATCCCTGAGCTGGTGTGAGGCTCGTTCCAGTGAGTGATTCCTGCTAAGGCTAGCTGGGACTCCCCCAGCGGCACCCTGCCACCCAGGGGGAAAAGGATGGAGGAGTACAGTCCTCTCCCCGGGGCAAACAGTGCACTTAAAATCTCAGCGACTGACTGCTAATTCAGTGGTGATTAACAAGAAATCCGTGTTGGTGGCGATAAATGCCAGGCAGTAACTGGACCCTGTCTTCCTCCTCCTAGCGATGGGAGTACTGTTGGCACCACAGCCCGCTGAATCCAGCATGGTGCAGAGCTCCCAAGGGAGGGAGCGGCAGCAGCGAGGCGCCGCGTTTGCTGGAGAAAGCGTTGGACGAGCCGTGTGAGAGCCAGCCCAAGCAGTCAGTGGCCACAGTCCCATCCTCTCCTTGGGTTGCATTTGAAGGTGAGAATGGTCACATCGGAGCGGACTGTCGTCGTAGGCCAGCTCAGCCAGGCTGGGGGCTTGCCTCGGGATGCGCTGGCCGTCCCCAGCAACGTGTGCACCGGGGAAAGGCTGTGCAGACCAACCGTGCGTGGATGTGGGGTGGAGGATTGCATGTTCAGATGGGTTGACCTGCAGGGACGATGAATGTCTTTTTGGGCTTGTATGCACCCTGTTTTCATGCAAACATTTCATGCAGATTCGTAACATGCGATAGCTGCCAAGCATCTTTTACACAGTCACAGTCTAGTGACTGAAGGATCCGCTAATTAAGAAGCCCTTAATTAGGCTTTTAAATGATAAACTGTAATAGCTCTAGCGCAGCTGTTGTAAACTATAGAGTAAATTATACCCAGCTGAAAGAGGCTTTAATTACGTATTTATATAACAGACTTTAAGGACTTTGAAAGATAAAAGAATTTTTAGTATCCGCATTAAAAAACCAAGAGATTAACAATAGAGCTCTTAAACCAAAGAAAGCAAGGAAATTCAAAGTTAATCAGAAAAGCTGCACTGGTACTTTTATGCTCATGGCCTTCTAATTTTGGGGGAGGTGTCTTTGTTCTTTTTTGTTTTCATAATGGATGAGATAACGAATTATTGTCAGCCAGGAGTTTATGTCCCCTGCTCTTGATTTCCTAGCTTTTATAGGTCCATCTACAGCATTAATGATATTTTGGGAAACTTTCTGTGGTTTCATTTTTGCAGAAATCCTAGTGAGAAGACCCTTATCAGCCAGCTTTTCTCCTTGCATCCTGATTTACAGAATAGTTAGTTGTACACATGCCTCTGTGAAGCCAACAGCAGCTCAAAAATTGGTTATACTGGGCCCTCGGAGACCACGTTCAGGCAAAATCTAGCCTGCACGTTGTTGGTGCAGTTTTGGCAGCCATTCGCCATGCTGTGCTTACCAAGTGGAGAAGAGGTTTGGAGGTGTCTGGGACTATTCAGCTATTTGGAAATTGCACTCTGGGCTTCATTTTTACAGGGCTCAGCCCCACTCCACCTAAATGGATGAGAGTTTAGCCCTTGCCCACGTTTGGGGCTGGACCAGTCTGCCTACCCTGTAGCCATCACCCCTCTCCTGCCAGCTCCGCATGACAGTGCCTCTCTTGGTAACCTCACCTGTTCTGTCTCCAAACTTGCATCTGCCCTCAGCCTCCCTCATCTACCCAGCCCTTTTTGCTGCCCTTCCTTGCCATCTCTGATCCCAACTAACACCGACCGACATGCTGCAATGAACAAACGCCTCTTTACAGAGAAAAGGAAAGATGTCTCTGCTGTGCCCTCTGTTGCCTGGTGGCTTTGCTCATCCGTTGCCAGTTCACCTCTCAGATTACTGCTCCTGGGGACCAAGGGCTGTGCCTTTTGTGCCTGCGTGCTGCTACCACGCAGAGGATACAGATGTTGGGCTGTGATGTGCAGGGAGCTCAGTTCCTTGGGCCGCTCTTAGGGACTCGCCTTGGCAGCTGTAGGACTGAGCAGCCCAGGCCAGCCAAACAAGGTAGAGCTTTTTGCTTATTCCAGCCACATCCAAGTATTTTTATCTGCAAATGTCACAGCAAGGGAAATAAGGAATACAGTTCTCATAGTTAATTTTTATGGCTGATTAATTAGCCCAAAGAGCATTAAATTGTGCTAATGTAGTTTGCCTCTTCGATGCTGTCTTTTGACTTCAATGGAACTAAATACATGCTTAAAGTTAACTACATGCCTAAGTGATGTGGTGAATCGGGGCCTAGGGCATTAATTAGAACTTGGCTCAGATTTACTTCCAAGGCTTTCCCCCCCCCCTTTTTTTTTTTTTAACTCTTCAGCGCTCAGCAGTTTAATTGGTATGCAGATGTTCCCCTTTATTGCTGGCAGAGGCCTCTGTCACTGTTCTGAAGGTACTCAGACATCAAGGCTGGTACAGTGGGCAGGAAGAAACCCCCCCTGAAGGCTTTCAAGCTTTGTGGGAAATAATGATGTATGAGACAGGGATTCCTTTGGAACCTGAAGGGAACATGACAGACAGAATAATATGGGAGGAAAACATTGTCTTCACAATTGAGACTGATGGTCTCATCTTGTCTCCTTGTTATTGTTACCAACCAAGACTGAGATGAGCTTTCTTATGAAGAACTTCATTTCATGGCAGGTTCTATATGTTGGACACACTGCGCTCAGTGGTAGCTTTCCATCCACGGTACAGATATTGACAGGCTCTGAGGAACCCTTTGGGGCGGTGTTTCAGCTTAAAACCTAAAATTCCTTCCAGCATTGAGATGCATTTTGTCAGGAGTGACAGTTGCAATTTGATAATCTTTCACCACTTTGCCTGCCTATCTCAAACAGCTAGCTGGAGGGGAGAAACCCAGAGTTGTTGGGCACAGGAGTGTCAGCTTTATGAATCAGCTTTTCTCGCACTTTATTAATTTCACTTTCCAGTGGTTAGTGCGTGTTTGCAAGAGACAATTGATTCGTATGGCTCTGTGTAGGATGGAGCAAAGCTGGAACTAAAGAAGGAGTGCAAGTTGACAGCAATGCAATAGCTCTAATTGACAGATAACAAAGGCACTATTTAAAGCAACTTTTCTTCTGCTGTTTAGGTTAAAAATGGCCCTCAATTTGTCCTCTGATTGCTGTGTTCAAAAAGAAGTGTTTTCATGTATACTCATCTCAAATGGATTAGCTGAAATATCAAGCGCTCATTTTCTATACTTGTATTTTCAAGTTAGATGTTTCAAAAGGCTGTGGTGCAAGGTGCAGAAAAATGGCCGTTTCTGAACTCCTCCAGAGCAAAAACTGTCTTTCAGGGGACGCCTTGCACATGTGAGATTTGTGTTAGTATTTTTTGGCACCCACAGTTTGCATCAGAAATGCATTGCAGCTAATGGGAGGCAGAAGGACTAATACACATGCCGCATGTTGTGGGTGCAAAAATGCAAATAGAAATTACACCCACCACAGAAAGGGTCTAGGAAAAAGTACCTTCCTGGATGCGAGCAGGGCAGGTTAGGAAACATCATATTCCTTTTACAATTGGCTGTTACTCTTTTCATTTCTGGAGAACTGGGATCTTGCTGTTAATCTTACAAAAATAGATGCTGTGGTGAAGCCTCAGGCATGAATAAAATTGGATGTTAATCTTAAAGCAGATTTTTTACAGCTATGCACTCGGAGCCAGTGAATCCAAATGATTTTGGAAACTCTGTGTTTGTTACTTATTTAGATCAAAATGCCGTGGGGCAAGAGGTCAGTGGCACAGGTACATATTGTAACATTTGGGGCTCCTTAAAGTCGAGCAGATAAGCGCAGCAAACATTAAACATCTCTGGCTTGACACAAATAATAGGCAAAGCTGAAAAAAGCCTGCTGACAAGAGGAGTGGGTGTTGGTGGGTGACTTGCTGCAGTTTTAGAGCTGTTAAGTGTAGGTTTTTTAGCATTTTCATTATTTAAAAGTGGAGTGGTAGTTTCTTCACTCCCTCTGAAAAGTTACTAATTTACTCTGAAATACAGGGTAACCCACAATGATTTAACAGATTTGTAATGTGCTTTAGAGTGATTTCAAGTAACAGACACCCTCCCTCTCTCCAAGCTTCCCACTGTCTCAGCTCTGCCCTCACTCCTTTCTCTGTGTACATCTGCACCAAAATGCAAAGCATGGGCTGTCCCACGTGTGGCCGTCAGCTGCCGAGCTCCGGTGCGAACAGGTTGGCTTGGCTTTGGCCACTGGTGCTCATGCAGGTTGGCCTCGCTCCCGGCGCTCAAAAAGAGAGGCTGAGTTAGCTGTATTTGGGTGTTGGAAATGGCACCCTACAGCGCCGAGTGGTTCAAAAGCTGCTGTTCTGCGGCAACTAGACAGACCTGCCTTAGAGTAGCCCTGACGTGCGGAGGCTGCCTCTTGCCTGGTACGTGGCAAGCCCCTAGCGGAGCACGGCTGAGGATCGCAATGGAGGTCCCCGGGATGCTCCTGGAATACAGGCGACTTTCTGTAACCTGCAGTCCTCTGTGTCTGATTCAGAGAAGGCAGCTGAGTGGTGTTCTCAAGGGGCTGTCCAACAAGACAGGCAGCCTGCGGGGATGGGAGGTGGTCCGGGCATTTTCTCCAGTTGTCAAGCTGAACAGGTCTCGGCTATCTCATGCTCTGGCCCATTTGTGCCTACATATTGCTGTGCTGAATAACCATGCCCATGGCAGGATGCTGAAACTGTCGGCCCTTTGCATGAATGGCATTTAAATTTGATGGAGCCTCGCTGAGAAGGAGCTGGCCTTGCATTTACTCAAAGAGGTCTCTGGTGGTTTGTGGTTAGGAATTGGGACCTGGGGCTGAAGCCACAACCTCCAGGACCAAACCACAGAATTTACACAACTGCCAAGTCCTGCCCATTTGCCCTTCCCAGCTGAAGGTCTGTGTTCACACATCTGCTGCTTTTCAATCTGCTCATGTCATTGATGTTTGAGGGAAGAACCTATTTTCTTCAATATAGCAATGTTGTCTAGCTTAGTTTAATTTTATTAGCTGCTAATGATTTATTACTATTCAGTACATCCAGGCTTTTTTTTTTTAGTGTCAATAACCAAAGGCAGATATACTTGAATGGAAAGCTAGATGGGAATGCCGAGGTTCTGGAAGACTCCAGGGTTTCCTTTACTCTTCTTTGTTTCCCTTTTCTAGGAGGCCTGGAGAACACTTACCCATTTGTAACAGAAACTATTCAAGATGCACGGGCCTGAAAGGTCACTATAAGCTTCTGTTGCTCTTCTGGTGTACCTAGCATAGATCATGGCTTCTAGCAAACTATAAGGAAGAAAGCTTTTGTTACAATATGGTAAGTTTGCGCACCCAACCTCTTTTTGGAAGAATATTTTGCTGTGAAACCTTTCTTCTTCTGGAGGCTTGAGCCAACTGCTTTTGACCTGGGAGCTTACAGTGGGGTTAAGCGCAGCCATATGAGGCTGGATAGATGTCACCCTCAGGAATTTGTGCACGTAACTCTGCTGGACTTGAACTGGAGAAGGGCCAGAGTTTGTTCGCTTTCACTTTCTGTAACTGAGAAAAATGAATGCTGTGCTACAGATGCTATAATTTCTTCCTTTCTTCCCAAGTAGGTGATGACTAAAGGAGGCCTGAACTGAGTAGAGATATCTTATATTTACTTGAAATGAATGTAGCTCATAACTCTTATTTTAGCACCAATCTGGAACACTACTGTGAACAGATTTACAATGTCTGCCTGTTCCTTACCTTGGCATTCTGGCATTTATGCTCATTCTTGTTGGGAGTTTAATGAAGCCAAATGTCTGAAAGGTGAGTAGGTAAAAGGTAGTGTCGTGGTTTAACCCGGCTGGCAACTCAGCACCACGCAGCCGCTCGCTCACTCCCCCCCCCCTCCCTCAGTGGGATGGGGGAGAGAATCGGGAAGGGGAAAAAGGGTAGAGCCGAGGGCTGAGATAAAGACAGTTTAATAAGAGAAAATAATAATAATAGTAATAATGAGAATGATAACAAAATATACAGAATATACAAAACGAATGATGCACAATGCAATTGCTCACCACCCGCCGACCGATGCCCAGCCCGTCCCGAGCAACGATCAGTACCCGAGCAGCGACCGACCGACCCACCGACTCCCCCGAGCATGACGTTATATGGTCTGGAATAGC
Source organism: Gorsachius magnificus (assembly GCA_034008185.1). NCBI lineage: Eukaryota > Metazoa > Chordata > Aves > Pelecaniformes > Ardeidae > Gorsachius > Gorsachius magnificus. Next base: position 34,078,181 of record CM067089.1, on the reverse strand, counting down.
TCTTTGGACAGTTTGGGTCCTAGCTGTGCTGTACTCCCAGCTTGTTATGCACCTGGCCAAGCAGGAGAAGCTCAGAAAGTCCTTGAGCAGTCTGAGCACTGCTTGGCAACAACTAAAAACATCAGTGTGTTATCAACATTCTTCTAGTACTAAATCCAAAGCACAGCACTATGCTAGCTTCTGTGAAGAAAATTAACTCTATCCCAGCCGAAACCAGGACAGGTAGATACCTTCATATACAAACCTATTCCTTTTGTGTGCTCCATAATATTCTCTTAGTTCTTAAATATGGTTTTATTCTTCTAATACTAAGGGTCTCGGCACTGATTTTTGTTCTGGTATGTGTGTCATCAGCAGAGTTATTAGCTGTGTTCCAGTTTACACGGTCCTTTGTTGCTGGATTGAAAAGATGTACTAACTTCAACCGTGTGGTTTTAGACTAGACACTTACAGAAAACCTTTACTATGTTTACAGAAAAGCAGATTTAATCTGGAAGTCATTGAGAGAAACCTATAAAGATCTTCCTTGATGTGATTTTTGGAGTTACTCTGTGGAACTGAATTGCCTGTTTTCAGGTATTGGACATAAGGGCACTTGAAAGCATAAAGAAGGTTAAGTGTAGATGATAATGAAAATGTTATCAGTATTTATAGGTCGGTCAATAATATGATATGAAATATCTCTTTGATTTCATGCACAGTGTCTTACTGTATATAGTTTACTGCAATAACATGAGCCTTGGTATACATTTATGATAAGTTTAACTTTATAAAAAGTTTGTTAGTAATCCAATTGCCTTGAAATGCCTTATGAAAAGTATGTTTATTATAGAACACATGCAGTTGCTATCTGCCTAGCGTTATCTCTGTTATGGCAACCTAAGCTAAGCAAACACATTTAGAAAAAACATCTGCCAAGCAGAGATGGTTGGGTTTTTTTTTTTTGTTAGACTTGCTGGAAACATTCATCAACAGTTGGAGATGTGGTCTTTCAACTACATTTCTTTCACCCAGATTATATGCAAATTGCAAGATACTTCAAGCATAAAGTCATATGCCAGGAGTATGATATTAGCGTTTCTTTTAATAAGAATAACTTTGGAGTAAGTTTGTCATTCATCGCTGTGTACCATCTTTGTAGAACTGCAGTAATAGGAAGGAAGGAAGGAAGGAAGGAAGGAAAATACTGGAAAGTGTTTCTGTAATTGGAGCTGGGTTTGGCAGAGAGGTCTGCCTTGCCAGAAAAAAAATGCTGGTTTTGATTCTTTACTTTGCCATCCCCTTTTTGGGCTGTTGTGTACTGGAATAAAAGAATAAAGGTGAGCACTTTGGACCAGACTTTGGAAATCTCTGCTCTGACACATTTACGTTTTTTTCTTGGGGGACTTTATTCACAAAATGTCAGGATATAGTCTTCCAATAAGTTTTTGCATAGTTTGATAAATGTTTGGATAAATTTCATACCATCTTATCAAAGTAGACACAATAGTTCTTTCTTGAGGGACTGAGCTTAAATGAAATGCTCATTTATGTTGGTGGGATAATAATTAAAACTACAGATCCAAATCAGTAGTTTGTTATTCTGTTGCAGGAGTAGGCTGAATCAAAGCCTCTCTCAACAATTAGAGCTGAAATACTGAATTAACATACTGAATAGAAGCATGTCAGGAGTACAGTCTTCTACTCAGGACAGTGTTGAGATGTACCTTGCTCACAGAAGCTCTGGAAACGTTGTAAGACTTGGACAAACACAACGCGTCCTCGGACTGCAGGGATGTCGGTGCTCTCTGAGTGTGTTCTTGGCTGATGGAAACCTGCCCAGTATTACAGGAGCCTGTTAGTGTGGGAGACAGTCACAGCTGCTCCATTGGGATGGCTTAATGCTTCCTTGTGGGGCAGGATGCAGCCTTTGTTCTCTTTTGCATCTGTGAAACTGGTATAATATTAATTAGATTGTCATCAGGTTTCATTAGTGAAGCCCCATGAAACAAAAAAGGAATGACTCTACACTGACGCTAAAGCCTGGTATGTCATTTATATTGAGTGGGTGAGGAGAGATCAGTCGCTGTGAAGACACTGCTTTCCCAGAAATATGAAATATTTAGGTAAAGTGTCTTGGTGAAATCTGAACAAAAATTTGATTACTGCCTGCTAAAATGGTGACCTCTTCCCTTTTAAATAGGTTCAATTCTCTTCTTGGTGAGACCCCCACACCTTCACCTCCCTGGGCAGCTGCAGTGAATGGATCTGACCACTGAGGGAATCTGGCCCACTGAATTCCTTTTCCTTCTTTGCAGTTGAATGAAAAGCGTGTGTCTTTTGAAGAACAGTGACTGAAAGAAATATTGATGACTGCCAGGGCATCTACAGAAAAGGATAAGAAAATTACTCTACTACAACAGGGAAGACAAAGGAGCTTTGTTAACTCTTTCTTGTAGGTTGTATATATTAATAGTAACAACTAAAGTTTTGTATTTTTTCAGAGAAACACACAAGGCTTTGAATTGTATTGTTTTAATTGCAGCTAACCAAATGAATTAAGTGGAAAATCGCACACAGTACTTTGATTGTCTACCTCTCTGTATGTGAGGCTTTGGGAACAGTTTGTTATTATAAAAGAACAGCTATAACAAGGAATCAGCCAACATATAATTGCTAGGCTGAGGGGCAGTTTGGGGAAGGCTGATATTTATTTATAAATTATTAAATAAAAGCACATAATATGTGGATCATCTCTCACTGCCTCTGCACTTCATATATTACTCATCTTCCTAAATTTCATGTTCTCCAGGACATTGCTTCTTATAACCAGTGCAGACATCAAAACCACCCACATCCAGGAAAGGAGATGCCTGTGCATTTGTTATGATGGCAGTTTTGGTTATGGGACTCATCTAAGAACGTGAGCCTTCAGTTCAAGGAAAAGACTCTTCACCAGACTTTCAAAGGTTGTTTTATGTGCCTAGAATACACATGAGCACCTGGGACTCTGTGCAGGTAGCCTAAACTCTGGCCACTGTTTCCTAGGGACTAGGTACCTTTGGACATTTACAGCCAGCTGATAGCCTACATAGAAGGACTTAAGAGTAATTTAGGCATTAAATTCAGCAGGGTTCTTAAAAAAACATTGGTTATATAATTCCCATCGGTTTTGGTAAGAATGAGGTAACTTCTGATTGTCCCTTATGCTTCTCCCTGCACACTTAGTGCCATACTACCTTGGAAAACAGAGCCACTGTGCAAGACACAGGGAGGAGGTGGATTGTGGTTGGACTCACTAGAAGGTGAAACAGTACTTCATCCTCAGTGGTTTTGGCTACCAATTACCTATTCCAGCTCTCCTGGGGGATGGGGCTGCAGTTCTTTCCTTCAGCATAGATTTGTGGGCTTCTTTCTAAGAGAGCAGAGGTAACTTTTATTGTTGGCCCAGCTCTTCACAGCTGTGTTTCCCCTCATTTCCCTGGGAACTACCGACCTGTCAGCCTCACCTCTGTGCCTGGGAAGATCATGGAACAGATCCTCCTAGAAGCTATGCTAAAGCACATGGAGGCCAGGGAGATAATTCGAGATAGCCAGCATGGCTTCACCAAGGGCAAGTCCTGCCTGACGAACCTAGTGTCTTTCTATGATGGTGTGACAGCATCAGTGGACAAGGGAAAACCAATGGATGTCATCTATCTGGACTTCTGCAAAGCCTTTGACACGGTCCCCCACAACATCCTTCTCTCTAAATTGGAGAGCTATGGATTTGATGGGTGGACTGTTCGGTGGATAAGCAACTGGCTGGATGGCCGCATCCAGAGGGTAGTGGTCAATGGCTCGATGTCCGGATGGAGACCGGTGACGAGTGGTGTCCCTCAGGGGTCCGTACTGGGACCGGTGCTGTTCAATATATTCATCAATGACTTAGACAGTGAGATCGAATGCACCCTCAGCAAGTTTGCGGACGACACCAAACTGAGTGGTGCGGTTGACACACCAGAAGGACGGGATGTCATCCAGAGAGACCTGGACAGGCTGGAGAGGTGGGCCTGTGTGAACCTCATGAGGTTCAACAAGGCCAAGTGCAAGGTCCTGCACCTGGGTCAGGGTAACCCCCGGTATCAGTACAGGCTGGGGGAAGAAAGGATGGAGAGCAGCCCTGCTGAGAGGGACTTGGGGGTGCTGGTGGATGAAAAGCTGGCCATGAGCCGGCAATGTGCGATGGCAGCCCAGAAGGCCAACTGTACCCTGGGCTGCATCAGGAGAAGCGTGGCCAGCAGGTCGAGGGAGGTGATTCTGCCCCTCTACTCTGTTCTGGTGAGACCTCACCTGGAGTACTGCGTCCAGCTCTGGAGCCCTCAGCACAAGAAGGACATGGACCTGTTGGAGCGGGTCCAGAGGAGGTCTACAAAAATGATCCGAGGGCTGGAGGCCCTCTCTTATGAGGACAGGCTGAGGGAGTTGGGCTTGTTCAGTCTGGAGAAGAGAAGGCTGTGGGGAGACCTGATTACGGCCTTTCAGTATCTAAAGGGGGCCTATAGATGGGGATAATCTTTTTAGTAGGGCCAGCTGTGTCAGGACAAGGGGTAATGGTTTTAAACTAAACCAGGGTAGGTTTAGACTGGATATAAGGAGGAAATTCTTTACAACGAGGGTGGTGAAACACTGGAACAGGTTGCCCAGAGAGGTGGTGGAGGCCCCATCCCTGGAAACATTCAAGGTCAGGTTGGACGGGGCTCTGAGCAACCTGATCTAGTTAGTGGTGTCCCTGCTCACTGCAGGGGGGTTGGACTAGATGACCTCTAGGGGTCCCTTCCAACCCAAAACATTCTATGATTCTATGATTCTATGATTCCAGGCAAGAGCCTATAAACTGAAATTACTAGGGATTAGCCCTCTGAGGCTTTTTAGCTGTTTGGGAAGAGCATTCTCCCCTCCACCTTTCCCCTGGCAGCTGAGGAGATGATTTCTTGGGGGACATATAGCCCAAGTTCCTTGCCGGGCTGCCCTTCTCGAGGGGCAGCAATAGGTCCTGGTGGATGTCGCATTCGCAGTCAGGTACATAAGGCAACCGATAACAGTCTCTGTTTCAGAGGACCCAGTTTGCTAACCAGGTGCACTGACATATAAGCAGGTCCTCACGTGCCCAGGTCCTGGCCTCACAACTCAGATACATGTCCTACAGAGAGAGAAGCCCTTGGCATTCCGCAGCAGAGGGTCTGGGGACGGAAAGTTATGCCACCAGCTGGGTACCTGGCACTCCCAGACACGTCTTTGGACTCACTGTGCTGCTATATACAAATGACGTTTGTGCTGTACAAACAAATCAGACTATTAAACCGCTTCAGTGGTGTTTGTTTGCAACTTTAAAATGGTAGAGGCTTAATTTTATGACTTCACCTGCAGGCTTGTTAAAACTTCTGTGTCCACACTGAAGTGATGTGAAGATTATATTGCTAATGCTAGTCACCAATCTAGCTGATGTGAGACTAAGTTGTGAAGAAGGTGCTCGAGAGGTGGAACTAGGCAGAGTTTAGCTTTGCACAGCTCTTGCCAAGAGTTACTTGGTATCCCTGTCACTGTTTTTTGAAGTCCAAAAATATTTTCCCCCAAATAACCTATTTTTCTACAAGAGAACACAGCTGCATTTATGAAAGATCTTGGCTTTTACAGTAAATCTGGTTTGTATAGTTTCCTCTCTATATGTATGCTGCCTGCATAATTACCAACAGTCATAATGAAAAACACAATTTTGTTACATGAGCTTTCAACAGTGGTTTTCAGTAATTTAGAAAATATTGGAGCCACTTCCAACAACGGAAAAAATCAAAACAAAGTAGCTTTGAAAATGTTGATATACTCGGGGAAATAGATCTTCAGTTTTAGCCCTGTTCTATTATTTTCTTTCTGATACTGAAACCCGTATAAAGCACTATCGATTTCAGCCAGCTCAACAGGAGATAGCATAGGCTTCCATCCCGCTCTGCCCTGTGTTTGGGGGGGTAAATCTCAGCTGTGCTCCCGTGTGGCCTTTGGCTGGGCTTTATGTGACAGCCTCTATTCAGTGATACTGCAAAAGCTGTCCTTGCTGCGAGAAGTAACTCATCCTCACCACTCCTCTTTTTCCAGCAGGACCTCAGAAAGTTGCTGGATTAAATTCTCCTCGATCGCAAAACTCCTTGTGTTGGCGGCACTCGAACTATACGGCCTTTCGAACCCCTGTGAGTTCGCAGTATTTAAAGATAAGAGCACAGTGTTACCAAGAACTGTGTCTTGTTGAGGCCCACAATTAACTTTATCAAAAGAAGGAATCTTATTTTTGCCTGCCGCAGATAGAGGGTGCATCTCAAAGCAGCCTAAAGTTAAAGATAGACATAGCGTCTGGTTCAGATCACGATACGAAGGAAGATTCAGGTTAATTAGTATTTATTCTTAGTCTATAGTTATTTCTTTTGGCTTGAGCTAACAGGCAGGAGTTGGAGCCCCATAAAGTTGCTTCTCCTGGGAGGAGAGGTGAATGAGAAAGACAGTCTCTGTGGTGAAAAATGTATGTAGGGATGGGAATGTCATGAAGGAAGACTGGCCTTGCCCCTGGGCTCCATTGGCCTGCAGGGAGGGTGCTCTGACGGGTGGCTCAGTGCCGGCAGGAAGGATTGGGTGTAGGCATGGACCAAGGCATCCCAGGAGGCCATGGAGATGGGGAGGTGTCCCACGTCCCTCCTCGACCCCGTGCCCTCACACCTTCGTGCCCACACAACCCCCGTCCGCTGACTGTCACCCTTTCTGGGTATTTTTGGCTGCAGGGAGCGGTTGTGCAAGGGTGAGTCTGCAGCTGGCCAGCCGCCAGCCTGCGGAGAAGGCGACTTTCCAGACCCCCTCCAAGGCTTTCAATTCCCCTTTCTCAACACAATTTCCTGCTCTACCACAGGCTCTACCAGCAACACCACCACAGCTTGAGCGCAGCCATTTATCTTAAGTGAAGGCGTTTTTTTCCTGAGGTCTCCCCACCAGTCCTGCAACTGGGAGGTGCCCACCTGGCTTGGGACCAGACCTGCACATTTTTCCAGCTCCCATTTTTCATACATTTTTTCCCTCCTGTTGGTGTTCCGTGGCAGCTGAGATGTTCCTAGCAGGATCTCCTGTGTATTTGTGCAGAGAGCCCCTTTCCCAGTAACCGCACGGACTGTTTTATTCCCTCAGGCACTTGCCGAGAAGTTAATTTCTATTTTTGGGGGAATTTTCTGGCTTTGCAGACAGCCCGTTCCAGGGATCAGGGAAAGGCAGCCCCACGGTGGGCGGGCTCTGGGCCTCCTGCCCTGCAGCCATAGGGCGCTGCCTCTCCCACTCTGTGATGTGATTGGCTGGGTCCTCCCAGCAGGCGGGGCTGTTGGTATAAAAGGGCTGTGGGCAGAGCACTCCACTCTTGAAGGGCTGAGGAGATGGTGGCTGGTCTGTGACCAACCTCAGGGCTGAGGAGATGGTGGCTGCTCTGTGGCCATCCTCGGGGGGTCCGAGCATGGTGTGGACACAGCCAGGCACCCTCTGCCTTGTGGGTGCAGCTGCACAGGCACAGCTGGAGGCCTGGCAGTGTATGTAGATCTGTGACTCTCCCCTGCCCCCCTTTCTGGAAATGTTTGCATTAAAGTCTCAAAAAAGTGTAAATTCAATTCTCTTAATGTGCTTTTGGCTGTCCTCTTTCCCCACCTGCCCTGTGGAGGAGCTGAGGAGGAGCTGGCCACCTCAGGTGGGCTGCTGAGATAAGGCTGATCTTGAGGGCTTTACCAACACTTGTTTTTACGAGGACCTCCCTGAGGTGATACTGGGTTGAATAGAGCTAAACCAGCATAAGCTGTGGTTTTGAATACAAGTTCACTTGCAGAGGGGTGGGAAAGGACTCCCAAGATTGCACATATGCAAAATAGGTGGTAATTCTGCCTCTGGAGGGACTATGGAGCAGGGACCTCCAGCCTCTTAGCATGGTGCTGGGCCTTGCATGATGCTGGTATGGTTCGCCTCTCAGCAGTCTGCAGCAGCCAAACAGGAGCCTGAGTGGACAGGGCTCGTTGCTTTTATCACATGAAAGTTCTAAGTTTAAACCAAACCATGTATAATAAATGTGACGAGCACCCGTCTCGGGACTTCTTGTGCCATCATAAAGAAACCACTAAATGAAAAACAAGAATAACCTCTGTTGCTCACTTATTTGTGGAAGTTTTAACGTGTCCTGCTGTGCTGGTGATAAAGGCCTATTACCAAGGCTAAATCCAAATTAGATCAGGTGTTTTCCATGCCACTGTCTTCTTGACCTCAGCTGTTTTAGCAGTGCAATAAAACATTTGGGATACGCAGCCCAGTTTCTTGAGAATTTGCCTGTGTAGGTCCTCTGCCAACTTTGGCCACCAGTTACTGTCAGCATGGTGTCCTTATACTGCTCTTATGTATGCAAAGGTGTGGACAAATGAGCTTGTAGATTATTAAGCTGATTTAAAAGTGACTTTTTTTTTTTTCCTGTTTTCCCCTTTTCCTGCTCCCTTCCCCTGGTCTTTAATTAAATGACTGAAATGTGTGTTCAATAAATACCTACAAATCACCTCTGTGTTCTGTTTGCTCCCAGAAGGAAGAGAACAGCACTGCTACCTGTTGCCTCTGAGATGGAAATGTGTGAGGACAGCTATGAATCCACAGGGAACTCCAAGCTGTATGGCAGCTACAGGTAAGCTCAGAATTTAAGCCATTACTATGGAAAAACACAAAGCTTGGAAGCAGCTTGTTCTTGATCCTTGTGTTGTCTCCTTGAAAGTACATTCAGTTTTATGCTGTGCTCAGATACAGTCTTTTCCACAGTCTAAGCATTCTGCAGGTTGACTGGACAGAACTGACTTTGTGTTTTGGAGATATGATGAGGCTTGATGGGCAGGTGTGGTAGATGGGGTTAGGTGGATCTGCCACCCTAGAAAGTATTGGAGCTGGATTATAGTTGTGAGATGCTAGAGTTGAAAGAAGTTTTTGGTGCATCTTCCATTTCCTTTTCTCTTGTGCTCTGGGGCAGCTGGGACTCCATGTCTAGGACCTCAAGTCTAGGGGTTTGGGTTATTAATTCCTGCTCTTTGTCATTCCAAAGTGATGGTGTTCCTCCTCCAGCCTTTGCACTGAGTCTGAAAGCTCTGAGCGAGAACAAACCTGTTATAGGGCTGAACATGGACATAGATGTCAGTATTAATGTCTAATTATTATAGCTAGTTTTCAGAGTGAGCCTTTTTTAATATGAAACGTATACTTACATGCGTCTCTGAGCTGTTGTCTCGGGCTTTCTGCAGATTCAGGAAGACTGTATTGAATGTTGATAAGTTCATACTAAAGAGGATGTGGTTGAGTTCACATTTTGAAATGGCTTTTCCACCACAAGGATTAGTATCTACTGCTTTCCTTTTAACTGATGGCTTTGATTCTGTAGTATAAATTTGTGTCAGTGTCTCTGGAATATATTTGTAAATACTTTTGCTGTAATATATTTGCTAAAGCTATATATTGAATAATTCCTCTTTCCAACAAGTCTGAAATGACCACATACAGAATGTAATTAAAAATGAATGTGCTATGGTAATTGCATGTTTCTGTTAGCTTTTTAACACCTTACTAGGAGATAATTTTTCCTGTTTGATTACATCTTCTATTTAAATTAATGACATTGACATGAGGAAAATAAACATATGTACTAAACAGGACTGCCTAAACCAAGCTACAACTACTAATCTGTGCTAGAATATTATGGAGCATTTTCACACTAGAAGCCATTACAAAACCTAAAAAATCCAATACCATGGGAAAGCCCATGGTTTTCAAATACTTGATGTGTGTGGAAGGGAAAGGTTATAAAAGAGGCTTGTGCGAAACAAATGAGGGGAAAAAGGAGGTTGACTTTTTTGCATGGTTTATTGACATGGTTGCATGGTTGACAAGTCAGACCATGTATATTTCTGTGTTTTCCCATGGCTGGCCAGGATTAAGCAAATGGTGCCTTGGAAAGGAAGGGAGACGTCTTGGATCCCCAAACATGATGAGTTTCCGCTTGGTGATTATCATATACTCAGTTCTGTAGAGTGCAAAGTCTTTGGTTTAGTTTCCCATACAGAGAAATGGAACATGACTGAGGCAGAGATTTACACTGTGAGATTGCTGGCACGTTTCAGAAAGTCCATGAGCTTTCAGCAATGCTCTATACAAACACAGCACAAGTGCCAAAGTACATGTACTTCTTGAGGTAACACTTCACAATGCTATGTTAATTTCTGAACTTGCATAATTACTGAGAGAGTAAAAAGTGCTTGGAAAGAACATCTTTTTCTGAAAGGTTTTCTTCTGCTGATTTTGGTTGAATCTACCTTACTGTACAGGCATGATTTTGTCATGCAGTCTGCGAAAGGAGAGTACTCTGTAATAACAAAAAATGACCAGGACACAAGGGGATATACTGTCCTGGTGCTCATGTTGCCAGCTGCCCACCAGCCAGTCTCTCCAAAGTAGATGGCTTTGTCCAAGAGTGAGAAATTTATTTGTGGACCCAGCAAATTCCTGGTACGGGAGGTATGTTTGAAATTCTGTCTTCTTGGAAGAGCTCTCAACCATTACATGGCTGTCCTGTCCTTCTTCCTTTAGTTTGAGCTTTCTGCCATGTTGGTGGGAGGTCTCTTTTTTTATGTCTGTCTTAATCATAGAATCGTTTAGGTTGGAAAAGACCTTTAAAATCATTGAGTCCAACTGTTAACCTAACACTGCCAAGTCTACCACTAAACCATGTCCCTGAGCACCACATCCACCAGTCTTTTAAATACCTCCAGGGTTGGGGACTCAACCACTTCCCTGGGCAGCCTGTTCCAGTGCTTGACAACCCTTTCGGTGAAGAAATTTCTCCTAATATCCAATACAAACCTCCCCTGGTGCAACTTGAAACCATTTCCTCTTGTCCTGTCGCTTGTTACTTGGGAGAAGAGATTGACACCCACCTCACCACAACCTCCTTTCAGGCAGCTGTAGAGAGTGATAAGGTCTCTTCTCAGCCTCCTTTTCTGAAGGCTAAACAACCCCAGTTCCCAGTTGCTCCTCATAAGACTTGTGCTCCAGACCCCTCACCAGCTTTGCTGGCCTTCTTTGGACATGCTCCAGCACCTCAATGTCCTTCTTGTAGTGAGGGGCACAAAACTGAATACAGTATTCAAGGTGTGGCCTCACCAGTCCTGAATACAGGAGGACAATCACTTCCCTAGTCCTGCTGGCCACACCAGTTCTGATACAAGCCAGGATGTTGTTGGCCTTCTTGGCCACGTGGGCACACTGCCGGCTCATATTCAGCTGGCTGTCAACCAACACCCCCAGGTCCTTTTCTGTCAGGCAGCTTTCCAGCCATGCTTCCCCAAGCCTGTAGCATTGTATGGGGTTGGTGTGACCCAAGTGCAGGACCTGGCACTGAGCCTTGTTGAACCTCATCAGTTTGCCTCGGCCCATCGATCCAGCCTGTCCGGATCCCTCTGTAGAGCCTCCCTACCCTCAAGCAGGTCAATGCTCCCGCCCAACTTGGTGTCATCTGCAAACTTACTGAGGGTGCACTTGATCCCTGCATCCAAATCATTGACAAAGTTCTTAAAAAGAACTGGACCCAACACTGAGCCCTGGGGAACGCCACCTGTGACTGGCTGCCAACTGGATTTAACTCCATTCACCACAACTCTTTGGTCCCGGCCATTCAGTCAGTGTTTTACCCAGCGAAGAGTACACTTGTCCAAGCCCCGAGCAGCCACTTTCTCCAGGAGGATGCTGTGGGAAATGGTGTCAAAGTCTCTACAAAAGTCTTGGTAGACAACATCCACAGCCTTTCCCTCATCCACTAAGTGGGTAACCTTGTCGTAGGAGATCAGGTCAGTCAAACAGGACCTGCCTTTCATAAACCCATGCTGGCTGTCCTGTACATGCCACATGATGGCACTCAAGATGATCTGCTCCATAATCTTCCCCAGCATTGAGGCCAGACTGACAGGCCTGTAATATTTAGGAACTGAATGTAGCTTTTATCTGTTTATGGGTTCTGTAGCATGCGTAAGATGACAGTTTCCCACTGCACTGAATGTTTTCCCATTCTCCATGAATGATGCACAGGGTTTTGGGCTGTATACATTATTTTTCAACAGAAATAACTTTTATCTCATGGAAGTGGCCTACTGTAGAGAAAATTTGCAGATTAATTCAACTTGGGCAGATGCATGACAAAACAGTAGAATAATTATGTGTGTTGAAATGTTTTGGTTTCTTTCTATAATCCTCCTTTTATCTTTGTTAAAATCAGCTGTCCACATTGATAATCCGTTTCCCTGTTGGTCCTTCAGATTCCAAGTGTGTTTGGTAAACTGCTGAGCTGAATGTGTTTAGGAGGGTGGACACGGTGCTGGCATCATTGCAATCTGAGAGGGAATGAAAATCGCTTTTGGACCAGTATGTGCAGTGTTTTTAAGAGGCCCGTGTAGTGTAAGGAGTGGGCGGATGCTGTAGTGGGCATGTAGCCTAAGTAATACTCTATGGATCTTCAGATAGATGAGGCTACCACAGGGTGTGGATTACTGCTACAAGCAGCAGTCCCCTTCAGAGCTGTGGTCTGTTTGGAAGGAGGTAGAAGAGAGGAGATGGAGCATCTGCCATTTACACCCAGGCTTTCCTGTCTTCAGGGACCCAGCAGAGCAGCCCATTGCACTCTGGCATTGCCAGTACATCATCCTAGAGAAGGTGGTGGGTGTTTCATTTGAAACACACCACTTTCTCTTTTTAAAGAACTCCCGAACCATATGCTTCTGTCCTCACCGAGAAACTGCAGTTCCAATAGAGCTGCTCATGTGCTTAGGTAATCAGGTTCTATCTGTCCAGACATCTCTGGGAGATCAAAGAGCCAAATGCAGACTCAACACTCCTGGGGCTCCTGTGTTTCTCTCTATGGACCTTTCAGCCTGTTAAACTAATCCCTGGAAGAGCCCTGCTTTTCCACTTGGAGGTTGCAGTGTGCAGAACGGAAAACTTACTTCATATAAGTGTTAGAATAATCATTCCGTAGACTTTCACAGAGCTGTGAATCCCTCTCCCCAAGTCAAGTCGCTTCTCCCAATTCTTCTCTCTCTCTCCCAGCGCAGAACCATTTACTTCAGAAGATCCTTGACTGCAGTGTCTATTGTGTGGGCCCCTATTACAATCCCATCCCAACTGTTCAAGATCTTCCATGAATTTTCTTTATGCTACTCACAACAGTTAGAGAAGTGATACTTACTGAGAAAACATTAAAGCAACCAAAGAGCAACTGAGACTATAGAGCCTATGGGATGTCCTAAAAGCTGCAGCTGCTTTGCCATCTTACCTGAACTCTCTGAACAAGGGTGGAGAGGAAGCAAGAAGAGAAAGACATCTTCACAGTGATTGCAACACACTGTGATATGCAGATTCCCTCTTCCTGCCCTGTGACAAGCATGGTGTAGGCCACAAAGTGCTGCAATCCTTATCGGGGCTTTTTGGGCCATTTTTTAAAAGAATTCCATCTTTGCTGTCACGTCTTCCTCCCTCGCTGAAGCGGGCACTGACTAATTAGCAACGGCTCAGTGGCAGATGCTATTGTGAAAATGGTTTGATGGTGATCTAACTGGAAATAAAATCCTCTTAAAGGTCCAGGCAGACATTTTCTAACCTCTCTATGATACAGGCTCTGTTGGCTGGTGTATGAAACCAGCCCACGGAGTCCTGAAAGGATGAACCCTGTTGCTTGCAAATGGCTGCTCCTTTGCCAAGATGATACCTGTGGGCCTTAGAGTTGTGTCCTGCGCTAGTACTCACTGGTGTATTAAAACCAATATTGGCATTGAGTGTTTGATATACCTGGTAATGTTTTCTAATAGGAGAATAAAATGGCAGGGTTGGTGGTGGTTACCTCTTTCACTCCTCCGAGCACAGTTAGCATGCAATCAACATTGGTTGTTTCCTTCTCAGTCTGAAATCACATTAACATTAGTCATGTAAAAGGCTATACTGTTTTGAAATAAATATTTATCAACATATCCTATTGTGGTTTATTTTTAGTCTGCTGATGTGTTTGACTAGTATCTCATATGACCATGACATTTGTAAACAGAGCAGGGATGGTGTGTCACTGCCCTTTAGGCTGGTATTTTCCTGGTAATTGTTATCAGATCGTGATATTCACGTGTCAGACCCTAAACTCTAATTGTAACAGTGCAGACAGCAGAGCTATAACTTAATTTCTTTTCCTGTTGCTTTTACTTCGGTTTGCAGAGGAATGATTCAGGTGTGTAAATGTAGAGGACTAGTGCCATTTGAAGTGCCCACGCACGTGGTGCCTGTACTCCAGCTACTGCTGCAGAGGAGCCGTGGCCTCCCAAATGTCCTGTGCCACAGTCTCAGCCCTGTGCAGGCATTGCAGATGCCCAGGGGTGGCTAAATTCTGTTGGACACATTGTGCAGGCAACTGACCCTCATCCTAGGTTTCTGCCAGCTGTTTCCCACGGGTGTCGCTAGGGAGATACCCTCATCACGCAGCCATCTGCTGACACCTTATGAGGAGATCCTCATGCCTCCCACGGAGCAGGCACAGGCTCAATCCTCTTAGCTACTCCCTAGCTACCGCATCACTCGCTGCAAGCTTGGTGATTTGGGCAGCCTACAGAGAGAGATGTACATACTTTTCCACCCAATACTATTTGGGAAGATTTCCTCGCATCTATGAGAAAACACAGTGGTCTTGCCAGCAGAAAATAGGGAAAAGCCTCTGAAAACTTCAAGTTAAAACTGCCACACTTTAAGGTGTAATGATTTTGGCTTTTTATACATAATTGGAGTTTATATATGTGAGTCAACCCTACCCATTGGTTTGAGGCTCATAGAGGTATCATGCAGGAGATCAGTGAGTAGTTCAGAGGTGCATGGGCTGCAGCTTGGGCTAGCAGTGGTCGGCTGTGGGAGGTCGCTGCGAGACCCAAGAAAGCCATTTGGGTCTCTTATATCTCCTCGCCTTGTTTCTGATGATGAACTGTAGAGAGAGAAAGTGTCTCTCACATTTGTTGTAGTACTTTTCAGTGCAGTACTGGTTTTCTCCATAGTAATTTCTGCAGCCGTCACAAGAGTGGAATGAGCTTTGAGATTGTGGAGATGTGTCCTTCTCTATATGAGATGATGCTTGGGAGTTAGCTGGCAGATTTCACACCCCAGACAAGAGGCTGAGGCCACCAGTGGGGACAACATTCATGTGGCCATGGCACAGCATTGGTCATGGTGTGAAATTCTGGTAGGCCTGATGATGCAGCTCTTGGGTGCTTCTCGCCAGTCGTGCCCTCTGAGGAGAGGCACAGGGGCTGCCTCAGTGGGGCATGTCCTACATATAGGACCATTGCCTCCTGCTTGTGCCACTGCTCACAGGTGCTGTTGCTGACGTGCCCTTCCAGGCTGCAGAGGGCTATAAAACTGAGGGCCTGCTCCCACGAAGGGCCACACTGCCCAGAAAACAAGTTTAACTGACCATGGATGGTGTTTTCAAGGTATTTTAAGGGATCTGTCCCTTCTCATCATTATTTCCATCCCACCACAGGTTGCTGCACACCTTCTCAGCTTGTCTGAGCACTCATGGGGGTCACCCAGGCTGTGCTGTGTCAGTGCGAGTGCTTTCCATGCCTTTCCTAGCCTAGCTGATTTTGGAAAAAGCCTGCCCAACCACTGCTACAGGGAGATTTAAGTTCCCAAATCCTTTTGGCTGCTTCAAAAAATCATAAGCTGCAAAAGTAGAAAACCTGGTGGATGGAATTACCAGTTATGCAGTTAGGAATGAAATCAAATAACAAAGAAATGTAGAAAATAGAGAATCAACCAGCTTGTTGCCTAGGAGAGGAGGATTTATGGGATACTGGAGTTCCTGCTGCCTTAAGGAAATGCTGTAATGACAGGCCAGCAAAGCAAGAGAGAGCCGGAGGGCCTCGTCACTGTGTCACATTGATGGTGTTGGTTCAGACCTCAGCTGGGGCGAGTGGGTGGTGTCTATCACCTTCGCTTGTCAAACTCCTGGTCACCAAATAATGAGGTAATTGTTACAACCCTTCAAAATATTTTACAGGGCATGCATTTGCCCATGTTCACCTTATTTTTTTTTTTAAAGCAGTGGTGCTCAGGCAGTGTCTGTTCCTTCAGGAAGGTGTGCCTCCCAGCCCCTGTGAAATCGGGAGCTGGAGGAGAGGTTGGTGCTCGCCGGGCAGCCCAGTTTCTCTTGGTTCATGGGGCATCCTGACAGACCCTCCTGTGGTCCCAGCTGAGCTGAGAACAGAATATGGCAGGAGGAGCCCCGCTCTGCTCCCCACCTTTGGTTTTATCCTGAGGAATGGAGACTTTTACATTCATAAAGTCAGTGCCTTCCATCAGCCCTGTAAAACTAAAGACAAATGCTAATTGCCAAAGCCTCTTCCAATATGAATGGGCATACATCAGCTCCTGAAAAATGTACTTGCTATTTTAGTTAAAAATAAACAAATCAATTCTTGGGCTTTTGAGCATTTAAGCTTCCTTAAGTAAGCAATAGATTTTTCAGAAGAAAATAAAATTTACTAGGAGGCAATCCAGTGAGTCCCATTAAGAACAGGCAGGAGCACTAGGAGACCCAGATTAAAATCTTAGTTTTGCCAGTGTTTCCCAATATATTCCTAGAAAAATCAGCTAAATCATTTATAAGAGAAGAATTATCTTTCAGTGTAGTCAGTGTACTTTTCTGATAAACCCAGAGCAACGACAGGTTTGTTACAGCAGGAATAAAATTCACCTTGCTGATGGGGTAATGTGATAACTATTTAGATATAAAATGTTTTTGTAGTGGTTTCAACCCAGTGAGAAGGCAGGTGCTATCAGTTCACTGGTTGACTGAAATCACTGAGCATGTCTTGAAAGGAACAATTGCTGAAATGACCCTGTAGCTCATTTGCATTGAGTGAAAGGATGGTGCTGTCTTCATGTTCTTAATATTTTTGTTATCTGTCCTCACTGAGCTGAGCGAGCTGATGAAGGCACTGACTGATAAGCGGTCCTGCTGTGCAGTGAGATTTTGGTTCCTATGGGAGCTTCGTCCCTACCAGGTTAAAACTGGATGCTAGAAGAAAAGAATAGGGAAGGTCCCAAACAGAGGCACTTCTTTTAGAACTAACAAAAAAAACCCACCAAGGTTTTTTTCAGTTTGTGACAGTGGGGCAGCCTTAGCATTTGTTTCATGGAAACCTCTGCAGTTGATCAAGACAGGCGATGAGTAAGATCGTGCTCTGCTCATGAAAGCACCTTCTTCCAGAGACCACTGCTCGCTCCTGATCTGCTGCTAATTAGTCTCCGCCCTGTGATACTGAGTCATTATATTCTTTGCCCTTTTCCATGGCTGCTTTTGGTGTGGAAACCGAGACAAATATTGCTCCCCTGCTGGAAATCATCATCATGTCATCAAATTCAGCAGTACCTGTAAGCCCAGACAGGAAGGGAATAGGTTTGGGTTGGTAGGTTGTTTTTTTTCGGCCAGTGATCTCTGATGGGAATGTTTTGAAGTTCAGCCATGCTGTATGTTATGGTAATGCACCGAATATAGCATCTGGCTAGTTTCTGTAATGTCACAAATCATTTTATTTGTTAAACCAGCAAAGCTACTAAGCAGCCTTTAAAGCTACAGTCAGGAAAAGGTAGAACGATTCCACACTTGAGGTTCTTCAGTGCTGCTGTCAACAGCAGGTGCCTGTGTTTGTGCTTGCCCATAGCTTGCCACAAGGTTGCCTCCAGCCATGGCTTCCCAGTTTATTACAGGATTGTGCAGGATGTTGCCCTGCAACTTTCCTGCATCTCCTTGGTCCATGCATCACTGGATTAAATGCCTTCAGCCTGATGTGGCAAGTTCTGTTTTGCTTCCTTTTCTTGGTGGAGGAAGAAGGGAACAGGTTGCCAGGGTCACCAGTGTCTTTCCCTGGTATGACTGACTTCCTTGATTTGGCAGGCATTACTAGCACTGGGCTATTCTTAAGAACGTGTCCTTCTGCTGAACTGTACTCAACCTAGGCTGGTTCAGGCTTGGTGCTGTGACTCAGACGAGCTGGATACAGACCCTCAGGACTTATGGAAACAATTAGCTTAAGATGACTGAGTTGGAAAGTTGCATAGTGGGTTATCGTAGCAGATGCGTGTGATCATCCCATTGCACCTTAATCCCTGAAGTGGGACAAGAGCCTCCTAGCAGTGTCCACTGCAATGGGTGGCTGCAAGGCCATGGTGGGTATGCCTAGGCAACAGGAGGAAAACTGAAGTAGGTCACCAAAAACTTTAATTAAGTTGGATGCAGCCAACAGTTCCCCAAGAAGCCATGTCCCATGCTGTATTGCCCCTTCCCCCATTATCTCTGAATCCCCAGTGTCCGCTGTTTCTCTTTCTTCAGCACTTTGGGGCTAGGTGGCACCTTACCTTTCCAAAAGGGCTTCTCAGTTGAAAAATGTAATTCGCCTGGATGGCCAGCACATGCCTCTGGGTTGACAGCTGGGAATCCTGCAGTGCTCTAACTAGTCAGGTTTTGGTGGGGAACGAAAAACCCCCAAACATGGCTGAGCCTTTCTGTCTGGGCAGTGCAGGGAGTGTAAGGATGCTCTCCTAGGGGGCTGGGTAGAAGGCTGCTGAGCCTTCCCCACAACAGCAAATTCCTGCTTTTTTTCTGTGCTGTGTTCCTATGGGAATTAGGATGGCTGTGCCATCCTGGTGGAAGTAATTCCACCTACTGCACATGTACCACACTGATGAGACCGATGGTGACTGTGTCTGAAAAGGTCACGTAGATGGTGACGACTGTCAGTGACTAATTTGATGGAAGGATAAGATGATAGTAATAAAATGAATTTTCTGTGGCACAGCAATTATAAGAGTTGGAGTAGCCCAAGTATCCAGTAACAGCCCCCAAAGACTGGAGGCTTTTTCTACTCTTTCTCCACGTCCTTCTCTTAATAAGCATCTGTTGCAATAAAAACAAAGATGCAGGAAGAGAGGAAGAGAAGAACCATCTGCACTCACGTGAGATGTTAAAATAAAGACAGCTTTTTTTGAACGTGCTTAGTGAAACGGTTTGATGGTAACACCAAGAATCATGAAAGGGACAAATCTTCACCACTGAATATTTGTTCATTTTGCAGCGAGCCTTGGTAAAACTCAAATAGTCTCTGACCTTACAGTACTAGTTTACAGTATCAGTAGTTTCCTGCCATGACTCAGTGGCTGGAACAGTAATATCTGACAGTCGTTTTTTTCCTCTCTCTTTCCAGATCTCTTTTGAAGCTTCTCAGAGTGGGCGGGGAGAGACAAGTGACAGATATAGTCCTGGTTCTTGCCCTTCCTCCTGCCCCCCCCCCTTTTTTTTTAAAAAAAAAACCCAAATCAACCTGCTCCTGCTTTTTCTGTTCCTTTGTCCTCTTATCCATCGAGCTTCCCTTTCACGCATGTCCTTGACCAAATCTTACTTTCCTTTTCATTCCTACTGGTGGTGTCTAGGCCTGCTGATAATGCCTGGGAAATATTGAGCTCATTCCCTCCCTGGCTTTTTCCCCTCACTGGTACTTTTCTTCTCTTCAGATCAAACCTCTTTACATCCTCCTTTCCTCTGCAGTTATCTTGCTGAGCCTGCACTGCTATAATAAACTCTGCTACCAACAGAGATTGAGTTTTGTATAGTCTGGGCTGGAGATGGTCTATGGTTAAGGTTGGAGTAAAAGTTGGCGGTAAGATTGGGGGCAACCTGGCCTTGAAGTCACTGCTTCATCTTTGGGTCATCCATAGCTGGGAAAATGAGTGGTAATGGAGTAAGACAATGGCAAGCCCCACTTGTGTGGAAATGGTCTTCATTCTGCCCTGTGGCCTTGCTGCCACGAGGTCCCCCTGCCCCAAGGCTAAGAAGCAGCAGTTGTTGTTTATTGCTCTCAACTGTCACCAAGCCCTGAGATCTTCCCAGGAGCCTAGAGTGAAACCCTCCTGCTTCTGCACCCTCCAGCCTAGAGATGGCTGAGCAGCATGAAGCACTGGCTCACAGTTAGGCCAGCTAGGAACAGGGAAGGCGTTTTGTTACATCCAGAGGGGCAGTCTTCTGCTCTCCCTAAGGAAAGTGTAAAAACCTACTTGTAGTCCTGACTATGCCTTCTGACCCTACTTAGCCTTTCAGGCTGGATAACAGAGCAAAAGGCCCTTCTTGCCAGAGTTAAGAAAAAGACTCCAGAGTCTCCATGTACTGATATCAATTTAACTCTCCCAGATTTTCCAATACCGTGTAGTAATCCTGGCTCTGCAGCTTCTCTTCTGGAGAACCCTAGTCCTACACCTCTGAACAGCACCCTGGGGACTTAATCTTCAGATCACAGTTAAGAAGTCCTTTGAATTTGCAAGTGATGGCCATGAGCCCAATCTAGACTGGCAAAATTATTTCATAATTTGAGTTCCGTACTTTCTTTTCTGCTGAACTTAATCCTCAGGTAGGCTGTGGATTAGGACCCTGTCTTTACTGGAAAGTTTAGCTTGCTTCTGAGGTCTTGGAGTAATAATCCATGGCTCTGCTGCATGTATTCAGGTGGTGTGAATCTGGGAGACTGACAACAGATAGGAGTCCATTTCGGGCCAAAATTAAGTGGAAAGTGTTTTAGTTTACTGAAGGCCATCTTCAGCTTCGTATGATCCTTTCAACTTCTGTCTAACCACAGCAGGCCCACAGGCTGGGCAAGTATCTGCACTCAGTAGAAGCCATGGGTACGCGGAGCTGGCTGTTGCTTCTCTGAGGTTACCTCTTCAGGGCACGCGAAGCTTAGGAAAAATTTCAGATGTGCAGCTTGTCTGTAACCTACTACAAGGAACCCGAGTCTTACCCTGGTAGATGAAGAGTACAGCTGAGGCCAAAACGAAGCACGGGATGTTTGAATCTACCCATAACTGTCAAGCTGATCGTGACTCTTGCAGCTTCTGTTTCTGGGAACCCTCATGCTAATGTAGGCAATGAAGTAGAAATGTGTTTTAGGCCAAAAATTTGAGGGGAAGTCTACTGACACCAGTCCTCCACTTTTCTACTGGGACATATAAAATTTGGTAACAGTCCTGGTTCTCAGCAGAATTCTAGCTCTATCCCTAAACTGGAATCGGCCTAGGAATATGTCTTGGGTTGGAGAGTCAGAAGATGAGTGAGACTGCAGGCACCCAGGCTCACCTCAGGGGATATTCAACACCTTTCAGTGCTTTTGGTCCTGCAGCTTCTGTTTTGGGGACAGAAGCCTTAATTAACCTCAATTTTTTTAAACTGAGTCATAAACCTGACCCTGCTCTGGACACCACACCAGCAATATATTTCAGGCCAAAATTACTTGGGAACCATCACAATGTTTTGTTTAGGCTGTGGTCTAAAGATATTTGTTGGAGAAAATGAAAAGGACTATTACAGGCTACTGAAATCAGCCCTCAGTTCAGCTATGCAATATTTGCTAATATGAGAGAGAGTCTTGCCTCTGTGGCCCACATCCAGGAGAACCCCTAATTGCAAAATAGACAACATAGCAGAATAAACAATGCTTTTCATGTGAAATATTAAGAAGAAGTAATGTTAGCGTATGGGGACCAGACTTTTCTTTAGCTTGCAGGACTTTTATAAAATCTGTTTTTTAGCTGTACGCAAGGGAACTCTAGAGTAATTGTTTGGGCAAGAGAGGAGGAATGATTTTCAGGACCATATGAAGTAAAAAATAGTTGAATTTGCTTTACATGGAACTGAAGAGACCAGCCCCATAGAAAAAGGTGAATCTCATAAACTCTGCAATGTGGCTTGGAAATCTCTACTCTGGTGGAGTCTTCCCTGCCTCCGTCTGGGTGTCCGTGTCACCAGGAGCGCTGGTGTGGCCCCGATGTCCCTGACCCGTGGTGGCAGGAGGTGAGGTGCGCTGCCAGCGGAGCTGCCTCCCCTGAATCCTCTTGGCTGAAGGGAGAGGCTCTGGGGCCGCAGGGCCGGCCGGCAGCTTTCCAGTTGCAGCAGAGCACATTAGGCAAACGAGGAATCTTTCTTTTAAGCTGTTTTCAGTGTCTCCAGACCAGATGTAAACAAATGGTGAACGACTGCGCTTTGAAAACTGCTTTTCTGTTGTCTTTTCCCATACGTCTTGGACGTTTACTTCATTTTTTAATGTTGTTTGTTTTGGGGGTTTTGGCTTGGGGTTTTTTTTTGTGGGTTTTTTTTTTTTTTTTTTTTTTTTTGTTTTTTTTTTTTTTTTTACAGTATGTGCAATTTCCTATGAGAATTTAGCCCTTCAAAGCCCGGAAAGACGTTTGTGTATATAATGATCTTTTTGAAAAAGCAAAGCCGCTCCCCCGGCTTCCACTCTCCCGCCACCAGCTCTTGCCACCAGGATCTCGCTCTCCCCCCCGGGCCGCAGCGGCGCGGCGGCCGCCCCGGGGCGGCGCGCGCCGAGGCGCCAGCGCCCCCGTCGGAGCGGCGCCGCCCGGCCCGCCGCACCGGGGCGGGGGTGGGCTCCCTGCTGCACCCCGCGGCACCCCGGCAGCCCCGCTAACCCGGTGGCGGTGCAGCCCTCCGGAGGAACGCTGACCCTGCCCGGCTTACGGGCGGGAGCCTGCTCCCGCTTTCCCCGGGGCGGAGTAGGTGCTGGCTTCAGCTGGGGAAGGATCAGGACTGACGTAAAATTCACAGTAATGCCCAAAGGGTAACGTTCGCCCCCTGCTCATACATACAGTAGCTCTGCCTGAGAAGGCTCCTTACTTTTGGATGCCTCAATGTTGAGGAATCCAGTGATCCTATTCCCATAGAAACCACCTGAGATTTTAGGTCTCGGTTAAGTTGCTCTGCACGACAGAGGCAAGCCACTTCTGGGAAGTAGGTGGTGGGATTTCCCTTGCGAACCCTTTGCTTGACAGCTCCTTTTCCCCGGTTACTTCCTCAGAACCAAGTCCTGTCAGCGGAGGCCTTTACTTCTAATAAGGAAACAATTCATTAACACCCGCAGCCTCTCAAATTCATGTGAAGACAGACCAGTCGAGGGAGAGTTGGAGAGCTCTCGGGAGACATCAGATACTGAAAGTGAGCAGATCAGGTCTGGCTGAATAATAACAATAACCAGTGATCTAAATTCTCTACTGCAAAGCACTCTTCTATCGAGCCTGAAATTTTGGGTTTGCTAATTTTTTAAGTAGTGTGCGGTTGGGAGTATTATTCACGCTAATTTCAGAAAACCTTTTCCTTGTGTTACTGTCTCCAAATTTAATTTTCATGTCGAATACCAGAATTTGCATGTAAAAGCTTTTATGCTCCTGAAGACTATAAGAAAGTGAACAGAGTCCTTATCAACTCAGAGCAGTATTTTCTGATAACAAAAGTAACAGGTCTTTGCTTTGTCGAACACTGTCTCGAGCATATTAGGCCCAAGCACTGGGGAATTTCAAAGCAGAAGTCAGACGTCGTCTTTGGATCTTATCGTAAAGGTGTCTGTGCATTTCTGTAGCTCTGCACTGCAGTTACCGTCTGTCCGACATTTTTCCATGCCTTCTGCTTGTCTGGAGTCGCAGCTGCCAGGCGTGGTCCCATAAGCTGTTCTGAGGATGATTCTCATGATGTGTTGGGTGCCTGCACTTGACACTGTACTTGCCGTGCTCTGAAAACATTGACCCTGTGAACAGACACCGTTAGTATGGCAGCACACAAAGGTAACTCGCAGGCACAAAAGAAGGCTTATAAGTGGGTACTACATCAGCCACGATACAGAGTCCTCCTCTTACACCAGAGAAAAGTCCTGCGGTAATGTGCCCTGCTACAGCATCTCTGAGCTGAGCGTGGCTCTGCTGGGGTAGCAGGGGCGAGGAAAGAAAAGGGGTCCTAAATGGCAAGGGATACAGCTAGGAGCCCTGACCTGGGTACAGTCCTGCCTCATTTGCTGGTATTGTGATATATTTCACTATCTGTGGAAGCTTTCAGTCAATGTAATAGCTTTCAAAGACAAGGTGTGGAGGGGTTTGCTCTGTCCGCCAGACCGTGCCAGGGGCCCAATGCAGGGCTGGGGGGCGTTACCGGAGGCACAAGGCTCCAGCCTTGCTCTTTGAGGGAAAGCTCAGCAAACGCCTGGGATTTGGTTTGTTTTGTCAGCACGCTTTCAGGTTAAAATGTGAAGTATTGTAATAATTGACAATATTTTGCACTTTATACTGTACGTTTTATTATAGCTAAGATGGAGGTGAATAGTAAACTCAGATCTTCCCCTTTGCTCGTTTCTTATCTTTAATACAGCATATATATTTCTGCTGTAGCTGTCTTGTTGCTATAGATCCTGCATTCATCCTGCTATTCCCATGCCAGTAAGGTACTGTAAGTTGGTTTAAGAAGTCACCTGAGAATTTCTGTAGTGTGGCCCAAGTTCACAGATATCTGGACGAGACTCATTCCCCAGAAAGACTGTCCAGTGTCACATCAGGCCTTTGCTGTTGTAGGGGTCCTCTGAACATTACTGAAGCCAGAGCAAGCCCAGCAGCTCTCTGGTGGCCACAGGGTCTGAGATATCACCCTGATATTCTTCATTTTACCTGGTTGTGCTGAGATGTGAGGGGCTAGTGAGAAAGACACTGTGTCTTCAGGACCAGGTTGGATCCATAAACCATAGAGAAACTTTGCCCCATCATCCTAATGATCTTTTGGTTTTAAACTGCTTAAAAAGCAAATAAAACCTGTTTCTTCTGGCTGGGAGCTGAAGTGCTTAAGCAAAGGACTGTCTTGCATGGAGAATGGAGATGCTTGTTCTCTATTTCCATGATCCAAAAAGATACATGAAGTGCTGTGATTCACCTTCTTACTAGGGCGAATTGATTTCCCAAATAAATCCCCTGGCTTTTGGGCAACTTTTTGGGTTTTGTTTTTGCTGCACGTCCTTCAGTCTGTTGTCCTGCTTGCTAGCAGGAGGTGGAAATAATTTTGGAGAAAATACCTTTGCGGTTTTGGGGTTTTTTTTCTCCATTTCCTATGGAAAAAACTGACCACGAGGTTTTGAATCCTTAACCTGTTGGTCTTCAGAAGATTTCTCTCTGCATATGTGCTCTGGAGGCCCTGTTTCTCAGCCACCTGAGGAAGTAGAGGACGGAGGTGGTGGAAGGTGGATTTTTGGCGCAGAGTTTGCTGCATAGACCAATATATCAAAATACCACCCAGTACAGTTTGTCAGGACTTGGTGTGTCACCTAGTAACAGAATTTGCAATTAGATCTCTTTGCTGCTCCTGCACATTAAAAAATCCTCCCGGCCTTGGGAGGACTCTGCTGCTGTTGTCTCCCTCAGAGGAGCTGCTCTGGCCGATAGGCACCGCATGTTTTATATTGACCCAAGTAACGCCAGTGTTCCAAAGCCATGGAAATCTGGGGCACCTGTCCTCCCCAAATGGCCGCATTCAGCATATTTTCCTCCAGCATTTGTGAGGCAGCTCTGCATGCTTTCCTCCGAATGCCTCTGGCGTGTTGCTGTGCAATGGGATATCCCTTCCCAGTTGCCTTCTGGTACCTGTTTCTGGTGACCTACCATCCAGTGGGAGCTCTTCCAAGCTGTGAAGCATAAGAAATTTTGCTTCAGAAACTCTAGTCACTTTGGGTTGATGGTGGCTTAACGTCTGGAGCAGCAACCGAAATATTTATATATGTGTCTACATACAGTGAGTCGCCTCGGTGGTGGTAAATCATCCCATTTAATGAATTTTCAATGTGGCTTTAGGTAGCTGTTGTTTTTATAAACAAACGGATTTGCTGTGCATGTTTCTCCATAAGGGATGATTTGAGCAAAGTGCTGCTGACAGTTGTGAGCAAGTAGCGGTGCCGTTTCAGACGCTCCGTGTCCCTTTGATGTCACGCGCTTTGTGGTAATGCAGCACAGTGGTTGTTAATGAGAAAGTGGGGTGCACCATCTCCTGTCATTCCCGCATGAGAGCTGCTGGTGCTTGCACGTGTCTTTAATTCTGCGTACGAGCACCCTGCTGAATCAGTGGGCAGCTTCAGTGAAACTCTTTCGAGTGATTTGTTTTATACAGCAGCGAACAAGCAGCCTGGCTCAGCACAGCTTCAAAGAATGACATTTTTAATATTTTGATTGACTCAATACAAAAAGGGATGAGACTCCAGCAGCTTGGAAAGATGCAGTTACGGTGGTAGGTGTTACCCAGTGATTAATGTCTCTTACTTTAAATCCAAACCTCTCAGCTCCTATCATACATTTTTGCTAGCAACAGCAGATCCTGTGCCAGTCTCCTAGGTCTGAATTTCTTTAGGTGCAGACACTATTGCCAAATTGGGTTTCTTGGCAATTTTGGGCTTAGGAGTTCAGCTCTGACTACGCATTCAGATCCCCGAGTATTCTGCCTGGAAGTTGTTGATCTGTTGAGCTGATTTATAGAATGTGTTATTCTGCTTTCCTGCGGCATTTTTACTGTATGGAAAACATTTTGTGCTTATTATCACTTGCCACATGCATTTAATCTATTTTTGGTAATTCTTCAGGGCCCATCACCATGGTATCCTAGCACCAGTGAACATAATGCCGATATCCATTCAATATGAACCGCTGATGCACAACTCCTTCTAATATTAACACAGCTTGGTTATGTTACTTATTTTTCAAATACAAGGCATTTGTGCTTTGAGAAAAAAAAAAAGGCTTAAAACTAAGACCACACGCACTGTAGATGGGACCATTTCTAAATGGCCAAATGGAATTAACAAACCAAATGGACTAGACCTGCCCACAGTAAGGCCAGCTACGTGTTATGGTGTTGGTGTTATACTTGAGATGACATTTTTTTTTTTTTAAAAAACTCTAGTGAAACAAAGTGGCCAAAGTGCCATGGGTAGCTCTGGTTTGTGGCTCTATCAAAATAATTTTTCCTACGTGCTGGATACTCTGAAGTCTGTAGAGCATGTAACAGGTTGCCAATGTGATGAGAGGCAGTGGTGTAACATATGGTCAGTGAACTTGATGCACAGAAGTGGTTGTACACTGGTACACTTGATGCACACAGTCAGTGGCAGAATAGTAATTCAGTCATTTCTAATTTTCTCTGAGCTCATACTGTAGGAAAATGAAGTGCTTGGGGAACATCAGTGATGAGTGTGTAGAAGGTAACACTGTAAGAGGTTGTGATTCAGCTCCGCTGCTTTCAGCATAACACAGAAGTTTACTCAGGTAAATGGCTCTGTGCAAGACAATAGTATGCACACTTAACACGTTCAGTGTTTTTCTTATTACCTACATTTACCTCTTGCTAAATCATTATGCAAATGATTCTGAACTAAATGCTTTACAACTAAAATATGAATGAAAACAAGGTTGTATTTATTCTCTTGGCAGGTACAAGCTCAGGGTATATTTAAAAGACATCAAAGTGGACTATGTGGGGAAGAACGTAAACATCTTTGGATCAAAACCAAACCAGTAACCTTGCACTGCTGCAAACGTCTGTGGTGGGAGTGCCTGAGACTCTCGCACATGCTGGGCCGGTATGCAGGGAGAAGGCAGTTCTGCGAGCTGAGTGGTGTCTCCTGGGGCTAGTGCTGGTGTTGAGTCCCAGTCGTGTTCTTCTCCTAGTGTGTGTACCCTACCCAAAGGAAAAGGGTGGCTCAATATTTTAAGCCCAAGATCCACAAAACATCCCAAATGACTTGTGTGCCAGTGAAACATCATTCTGAACCAGAGTCTTTTGTTCCTTCTCTAACAGTAGCAGCTCACACTTTGCACTTTTTGTGGGTGCCTTTGCACAATGTCCCTATGTCAATGTAAGGCAAGTGGCGTTTTATTTACGTGTATAGCTCTGTAGTGTGGCAACTTCTTAAAAGTAATACATGCAAATTTTCATTATGCCTAGAAAAAAAATAATAGAAGGATGGTTAATCTCTTGGCAGAGGATGCTTTTTAAAGTTTCTCTCTACTTTAGCCATAGGTGTCCAGTTAATTGTCCACATTCACAGGGAGGAGGTGGGGTATCTCTGGGGTGAACACAGCCCATCTCTCTCAGGGCTGGACAAGTCATGCTCTGTGTTTCCAGCTACTGCATGTCACTCCATGATTACCAGGTTCTCGCAGGAGATAAGCTGTTGTGATTGAAAATCAAAGACAAACAAGAAACTCCAGCATATGGTATCTAGGATGGGTTTAGATGACAACTCATTGTAAAAAGTAGTGTGCTGGTCATGCAGGTGAGTACCACTTTTGCCAGTAAAGGCACTATTTCCTTTCCTTAGTTTTAAATTATGTCCTTGTTCTATATAATATTCTCCTAATAAGACTGAAAGAAAGTTTAGTCTTTCCAGCATGTGCTGGAACTGTTGTTTGCAGTGTTCCAGCTGACTCTCTAGTTTCTGCACGTATTACAGTCCAGAGTGGTGTGGCTCATCAGAGGTCAGCAAAGATCATTCTGTGTAGTTGTGGAGCTGGGGGGACCTCAAAAAGCTCTTGGCAAAAGGCAGGATCAGTATTACCTCTCATTTCTGAAGGGTGCTTGCCCAAAGCGTTCCTGGATGCTGGAAAGTTTACAGCTTCCTGATGCAGTTCTTCTCTCCCTTCACCATTAAGAGGGTTTATCTCGTGTCTGAACTGCATCTTCCCAGCTGTGCAGAAAATTTAACACTTCCTACACTCTTCTGTACATTATGGACGTTAGAAGGTAGATCCTTTCTTTCTTCCAAGCCACATATTTACATATCAAAAACCTGCTTTCACGAGTTCCCCAGTCTTCATTTCTTTAGATGAGATAATCCCATCTTCTTCCCTCTCTTCCCTGTTCATACTGTTTTCCAGCCTTTTAATTGTTGTTCTTGTTTCCTGGATTCTTTCCACTTGTTCCCATATTTTGTCAGGTGAAGTGTCCAGCCCTGGAAACAGACATGGAGAAGATGGGACCTGGGAGCAGGGCTGTGTGTGCTAGGCGAGTGACTTCATGAGCAATGTAGGCTTCTAGCTCAGTCTATTCATATCAGGGCTGCGTTTGACTTCCTGCAATACTGTGGCACAGTTGACTCCTGTTTTTTCTTGTGACCCATCCACCTCCAGGTCCTTCTCTGCAGAGCTGATCAAGTTTTTTTTCTTCCTGTAGTTGTGAAGCTGATTCCTCCTGCCTGGCAGAAGCATCTTTCAATTTTCCCTACTTAATTTTTTTTCCTCAGAGCATTTCTGCAAGTGGTGAAAAAAGTTTTTAAATCCAAACCTATCCCCCAAGATACTGACAGTCCCATCCGTCTTGCCTCCCGGCTCATGGTGCCTTGAAAGGCCGTGGTCTCTTTTCTTCTACCTGTTTGCATTTTTCTGTCCTTAATGCAAAGCCCGAACAGCAAACAACAGCCTGAACACGGTTTGCTTATGACTGTGCCAAGCCAAGTAATACTGATCTGGCTACTATTTACTTTGGCGAGTAATGGCTGGAAATGATCAGGACTCAGCAGTCTCCCACTTAACGCATCCAAAAGCTCAAACCTCATGAGCAGCAGGACCTGAACAGTCCAGCACTGGCACATAAAATCACAATATCAATAGTAAACCACCAGAATAAGCTACAGAGTGAAAATCAATCATCCCTTTCACTAATACCGAAACTAGGTATGTGTTTTGATTCAAACAGGCAATCTAGTTTGAATCTGAAACCAGCTTTCACTTCACAGACCTGTGATACACTGACATTTATTCTTTTCTATCTATTGCATGAAATTAATCCAATCTCTTTTAAAAATTAATCACAGGCTAGCTTTTTCTTCTTTTTCCCCTGCTCCTGCCAGGCTCAGGGAAAGCCTGCCACGTAATGCATGTAAGGAATTCACATTGAATGCACAAGCTGGGCTGGAAGGAGCCAGTCCAGCACTCCGTGTCTGTGATGCACCGTACACTGCTTACCCACTACTGCAGGCTTCACACCATTTCCACTGGAGTTTGGTGATGAATAATTCATTGGGAGTAGCTGTAGCTCCAAGGAGCACTGGGAGCGACCCAGACTCCCAAGCACTCATGATAGTATTTTTCCCCGGCTAAATGAGTGCTGCTGTTGGCTTTTGTGGTTTTGCATTTTGCTATTGGTACCAGAATGAACTACTTGTCATTCCTGTGACATTTTGGTAAGATGTATGTTGTTTTAAGAGGAGATTTGTATTTCTGGATAATATCGAGCAGTGGTCCAGGTCCTTGCAAAGACTCAGGGGGACAGTTCAGAAAACCTGAAGTTAAAGGGTGACTCCAGCAGGTGTGACCTGTGTGTCACACAGCTCTCTTGCTCATTGCTGTTTCACCAACCGTGCCCATCTGCTGGTAACCTAACAAACAATATCCTCGAGGGGGAACAACAATTTACAGTCAGCTTCCATCAGGTGGTGGAGGGCAGTGAGCCATGGTCTTGGCCTTTCCTTCTGCAGTTTGCAAGCTGGCATCTTCTCCTGAGCAATGCCTGTGTTTTACCCTCGTGTTCAAACTCTCCACATTCTTCCGTTTTCTGTCTTCTCCATTGAGAGTCCAGAAATAAAATAACCTCCTAATCATTTCTAATGTAACTATATAACTGGAAATGTAAGTGTAAAGGGAAATGTAAAGTCTCTTCCTGTTGCTTATTAGTCAATGTAATACATTTTCTAGTCTCAGAGAGATTACAGTAATATTTTATGCCACTTTTTTCTAATCTGCTTTCTCAATTAGCAAATCCCTTGGAGGAAAACTTTTCAGTTCAGTCATCAGAATAGCCAGAGTTGCTTTATGTGCTCTTTCCATTTTACTCAAGTCCGTCTTGGGAAGGGCAAAAATAATACTTGTATGAGTGTCTACTCTCAGCCCATCAAGGAATACAGCAAAACGTAGGCTGCCCGATTGCTCGTCCAGCCAAAGTCCAAGGCTGTGGTTTTGTTCAACTCTGTGCATTTTTATCAGCTTGTGTTTCAGGCATTCTCTGTGTGAGAGAGTTTAGATCAAAATGTTGCTTCAAAAGTCTGTAAATGAGAGAAGGGAGAGATCTTAAAATAAGGCCAAGAGACTAGAGCATGGCTACACTGTCATGGTCCAATCATTCTTTCCATTAGTCTCAAGGATTATAAATTAATGACTCCACTATTTATTCTTTCTCTCGCACTGAAGCATTTGGTTAAGCCCGTAAACTGTGTGAGTCTGTAAATATGAAAAGACTTGGCATTTGATGCCTTCTGTCATGCCAGTGGGGTTGCTGGTTTCTGTTTTCCTTTTAATGTTTCTGTTCCTAAACCACCTGGCTATATGCACCCCATGCCAGGTTTATTTTGAGGTGCTAGCAATCCTTTCCATATCAGCGCAGGATCCACTTATGCTGAGGGAATTCATGACAATGCTTTCCTTGCTTTGCACAGCTAGAGTAGTAAAGGAGGGAGAAAGAGATCATGGGTGGATGCCAGGCCTGGCTCTTAGTGGGTCCTACTCCAGAGGTGCCTAAATCGTGCAACACGTAGCGGCGTGGAGGCTTCTTCAAAGCAATATGGTTGTGAGAAGCTATTGCTGCTGCCTGCAGCTCTGTTTCCGGGCAGTGGCAAGATGTGAGCTTCCTGGCCCAGGGGGCAGGAGCAAGTTTGGGTAGTGACCGCCCAGGCTGTGCTGAGAGCGAGTGAGGGGTCCTGATCTGGTGAACATAAGGTTAGATTTTGTGGGAGCAGAGCCAGGGTGGGGATAAGGATGGAGGCAGAGGTCCCAGTGTGGGGGATGCAACTTGGGGTTGAAGTTGTGGTTTGGGCTGAGGGTATACTGAGAGTGGACTTGGGCTTAGGAGCCACTTTTGGGAGGGTGAGAGCAGTGGGAGAAGAGCATGGAGATGGGTGGAAGTCCTTGGCGATGGTACTCACAGCTGCGGGCGGTAGCAGAGCACACTGCGGTGTCGAACCCTTGTTTTAATCTGCTCTGACATTCTCTGGGATATATATAATGTGGAAATAGAAAACCTTTACATTCAACCCACTGCAGAGAAGACAGATGTTTCCTCCTGGTAAGGCAAGCTTTCAGATGACAGATATCGCAAAGCACACCTTTTAAAAGAATTCAATTGGGTACCAATTAGCCATAATGAAATAAGTTTAGCATGGCTGTTTTCGTACGGAAGTGAGCGTTAGCCGCTGCAATGTGCAGCGTGAATGGAAGGATCCTGCGTTACAGGGCTTTGCTGTGCGAGGGTCAGAGCCATAATTGTTTGCAGCTGTTCC
Source organism: Gorsachius magnificus (assembly GCA_034008185.1). Classification (NCBI taxonomy): domain Eukaryota; kingdom Metazoa; phylum Chordata; class Aves; order Pelecaniformes; family Ardeidae; genus Gorsachius; species Gorsachius magnificus. The sequence continues at coordinate 34,045,932 of CM067089.1, read as the reverse complement.
AGGCTCGTTTCCACTGTCAGTGTAAATACTGGGGATGAGTGCGCCGGCCGGCTAGACTTTGGGCTGACCTAGACGGCTTCTGGAAATTCAGGATATGCCATTTCTAAAAGGCTCTTAATTTTTCCCATCCCACCCTGATTGAAAACATTCCTTACTCAGCCAAAATGTGAAGGAGAGAGCAAAGGGTCCAGTTCAGCTCCTGTTGAGAGCAGTGGCCGATCTCAGCCAGGGCAGGAGCTGGCTGACAGAGGGTGACAGCAGCCTGCCACACCAAATCGGTCTGATTCTGGCACTTAGAAATCCAGGGTAGTGTCCCCTGCACTACCAATTTTCTTTCAAGTTCTGGAGTCAGATTCTGTTCTGGTGCTGGTGAAGGGGCCTCCCAATTTGGCAAGATTTTCTCTTACACCATCTGAAGAGCTGGTTCCTTGCCCAGGTCTGCAACAAAAAAACAACCAGCAAAAGGGCTCTTAGGTGAAGTACTCTATCCACTCCATGGTGAGCACATGTAGGTTATAGGAGCAATATCCTTTGATTCATTCAAAGAATAATGTAGAAGATTTCCTGTTTAAAGGAAAAAACATTTTAAGAAAGGAACAAAGAATTAAAAGGGGTTTAATGTAAGGAAAATAGCTTGAAATGAGCCTTACCATGGCAGCATCTACCAGGTTGGTGTTTACTACTTGGAGTAGTCACATTTTAGCCACAAATGGGTAACATAGAAAAAGCCACAGTCGGTGTAGTTGATTATTTCTGGGGCTGATCACTGGACTTGTTAATCTCTTGTCATTTTTATAAATTGGGAAATTGTAGACTGTATGTGTAAAACAAGACAGATTTGTGTTTGGGCTGTCTGAAAAGTGATTCATCCAGAGGGAACACAGACAGGTCAACCCTTGAGACAGGTTACCAAGGGCAGTGAGATCACTGTGGTTTAGTTTGCAGTGGATCCTCCTAGATCTGTTGGAGCCTTTGGATGTTAAGGTTTCAAGAGCCTGCAATCCTGGAAATGCCTCCAGGAATCTCTTAGAAATTGTTTCTCACCTTATCTCTGTTGTTGGGACACAAGGTCCTGAATCTGGCAGCGCACACCCATGCTCTCAGTGCAGCCTGGGGATGTTAGCGTGTTAGGAAGACCCGGGGGGTGCGAGCCAGACGTGTAGCTCGCAGCCCACGTGTACAGACTGCTACTGCGTACAGTGAACCTGATGCTTCCAGTTGTGGTGACTTTGCCAGCCCTGCCCCTTATTCTGAGGACCAAACTTGACCTCTAGAAATCATATTGTGCCTCTGCAAGAGTTAAAATCCATGAGAAAAGGCTTTACAGAGCTATTGAACAACATGTATTATCCACATTAATACACTATGGCCATAGGACCCGACCTCAGTGAAAAGCGACCTGGCACATGATAGCTTTTAAAGCTGATTTCTGTTCTCTGCTGCACTGTACAACAGGCATGAGCGATTATCTACAAACACACCTGCCAGTTAACACCTCTGATATTATTGTCCCACTGTGCTAATGAGGAAGAGAACGTAAGATTTTGTACCTCATTTTCACCATGTGCAAGCTTTTATTTTTGCGATAGGAACTCCATTTGAACAATGTGCTTCCGCGCATGCTGCTGCCCCAGTGCCTGCAGCTAGCAACTGCTTTGATTTGGGCACAGGCAAATTAGCACTTCTCTTTCTTTGCGAGTTCCTCCTCTCCATTTATCGCCAGTTTATGTGGAAATACGTTCAGTTGGCTATACTCAAAGTAGGGTTTTCAATGAAAAGGTAAATTTGTTTCCCATATTTAAATTATGCCTTTGAGGTATGAAAGATCTTGCTGTTTGCTGTGAGGTATTGAATAGGCTTCTTGCTAGCATTTGGGGATGGAAGGAACCAGGAAATGTTTGTGAGTCTTGTTGCAAGTCAGAGGAACTTGGCAGCACACTCCTACATGGGGAAGGAATTCTTCCCTGCTCGCTGCCGGGTAGCCCTTAAACAAATAAATAAGAGGACCAGTCAGACTGAAAACTAGCTCTCCACCCTGGTGTGGAATCTGCTGGGTTTTGAAACTCCTGGTGGGATGATTTGCTCTTAGCCTTTCTTGCCTTTCTGGTCGCCGGTGGAACATCTGTGTTGGATGGAAACCTCTTACCCTGATGGTTGGGGCACAGCTGTAATCCTGGAGAAAGAGGATCATACCTGCTCCTCTGAGGGCAGCCAAGATGAGAGCTTTTAAGTCAGCAGAGAAAGAGGAGGCCAGGCAGGGGGGCCTCTGTGTTGCACCAGCCTGGGCTGTCGCCTGGTTCGTAACATACAGTGGTCTGAAGCCCTCATAGAGTCATGGTGGCTCTCACCGACTCCATGTGGGTCATCACAAGGCTGTTCAAGATGCGGAAGGTGTGCTCTGGCTCTGCCCTTCATCTTGCATCAGAAGGGTTGTGCCAATAGAGCATCTCTCCTTGGTATTGCCATACTCCTCACACCAGACTGGACACCAGTTTTAGGGCCAAAATCTGTCTATTGATTAGCAGTTTCCAAAGGCATCTGGAAAAGGGGCATAAAACACAACAAAAAGGCCATTTAGATGGCAATCATTTAGGCCCTCTGCGGTGGGGCAGAGAGCAGCTGCCCTGTGGCCTGGGATGCTGCACAGGGAACAGCGTGTGTGGTGCCTCCGGTGGGCAGCAGCTCTGGGGCCCTGCATGTGGGTCCGTAACATGCTCTCCCTGCCAAGGCATGGAGCAGCAGGGGACTTGGCAAGACCAAGGAGCCAAAAACCAGAGGAAAACACTCCAGAAAATCCTGAGGAACACTGACGCCATGCAGCACGGTCTCGCATACTCCTCCAGCCTTTGCTCGTGTTTGGCAACAAGCTGATGTTCCTCCGCCTTTTTGTTAGGTGGACACAAGTTTCTGCTGCTTAGGAGAGGTGCACTTGTCCCATAGCAGATGTGTATGGCACAGCCCTTTCATTTGTTTTCCACCCTGCATTTCGGGTGTGATTTCAGGGATGTTTGCAAGCACATAAGCAGTTTAAAACAATGTGAATTGCTTGTTCCATTACCAGAATCACACCATAGATCCCCCTTTCTAATACAATGTACAACTAAAAATAATTTATATATTGCCCCCCAAAATGCAAGACATCGCTAGAATATGAACAGAGTACTGGAAAATAAACCTACACATGTATACAACCTTTTGCCCCAAAATTTTGAGCCAAAAAGAAAATTAATTTAGCATCTTAAAGTTTTTGGTTTTCTCTTAGGTTGAGCTGATTTTTTTTTTCTCAAAAAAATTCTGTCTCATTGGATAATCAAATTTTGTTTTTAGACCACACTACAACTTTTTAAAGTTGTAGAATAGAAATTATTAAAATATGCTGGCTTTTCAAAGAAGTGCTGTCTGTCAGGATAAAATAAAATACATATTGAGCTGTTGCTTAATGCGATCTCTGCCACAACTGACTTCCAAACATTTTAGCAATGTTCACCTTAATGAGTTTTAGTGATTCAGTTTCACCCCCAAAATTTTGAATTTTTTTCAAACCAGTTTTGGTAAAAGACTATCTTGACAAATTTGCAAGAAGGAAAAGGTTACACTGTCAAGTAAGAATTCATTCCTTGGTTATACATTGCTTCGTTCATATTTTTCATAGAAACAGATGAAACTGAAATTCCAGAGCATGATGCTAATGAAAGTGATAGTCTAGTCACAAAAGTTGGGTTGTGTTTTTTTTTTTTTCCCCCTGACTGTGTCTCTTTTTCCGATCGATGTTTATTTGTATTGCTGTCTGAATTGGTTTTGGACACTGACCTTACCATATTTCCCTAACCTGAGACCTCACGAAGTGAAATACAGTTTCCTTAGACCCATGAAGGAAAGAAATTAGATGGGACCGGTTATTTAGATCACGTTGTGCAACAAAACTGAAGGGAAAAGTCTTTGGCCTAGCTCCAGGCCAGCTGTGGCTTGTCGGATGTAGCTGACTCAGAGGATATCAGACAGTCCGTGCTGGAAGACACTGTGCATGGTGACGGGGTGGTTTGGACACGGCTCCCAGCTTGTTTTTGAGGGGGCAGGGAGAGGAAAAACAGTGCAAAGCCAAGTCACTTCTCACATCGTTCAAAATAACCTGTGTGATGGGGGACCCACAGGTGGAAATACGTAATTACAGTACTGCATGGTAACAGTCTGGGCCTGAGTTGCACCAGCCAAAGATTGGAGGGGGACCCGCATCAGGAGCTGGGCTGTAAAAGTGGCTGCGATCGCTGGAGTCCTCAGTCTGTTGCACTTCCATCTGGAGCTGGCTGAAGCCATCCCTAAAAATAGATGCCTGCCTCTGAGTCACAAATTACCAGTCTGAAAAGAAATTAGATTAGTAGCCCTTAACCTTGAGTGCATTGGGAGCCTTCCCCCAGAAGTATTTTGGGGACAGGGTCCCCCTCCCAGCCATGCAAGGGTACCTGTGGGCTGGGGGCTAGCTGGGGTGCTGGTGTCCGCGGTGGCTGTGGGGCTGCTGGGCGCTCTGTTTTCTCACGGATAGGTTATTTTGTGTGATCATCACTTTGTGTATGAGCTCAGTGCCAAAATAGCAGAGACTAGCCGTGAGGAGCAGTGAATTCCCATTTGCAGTTACCGCCTGTGTACCATCAGCACTCAGCATTGCTCCATCCCTGTGCGATGGTAGGGATTTGGAGGGAAAATCCTTATAGATGACTTGGCATCTACTGTCTCTGTTCCCCCTTCTCCCTCCTCTTAATGATGCTGCCTGAAACCCTGTTTTTGCTGAGAGTTAAAGTCTGTCTTTGCTTAGAAAACCAAAGCTCTTAAAGAAATTCACCTCTGGTCCACGTCATACCGTGTCTTTTTGGCGGAGGATCTAAGAGTGGGACTCCCTTCATTTGGGGCACTGGGTTGATTGAACTGTTAGGGACAAATTGTATTTGCTTCTCATTTGTTCCACCTCATTAAAAAAGGACAGTGGAAGGGTTTGAGCTGCTTGCCTCTCTCTCGGGCGTATGATCTGTTCCACACGGAGCCCCTCTGTGGGCCTTGGCAGGACTGGCAACTGGAGAGGGGAGGTTTAGCTGCTGGAGTAACTACACCATTTTCTGGGAAGAAGTTAGTGTGAAAAATATTTAGCCTGAGCCTCAGGGTTGTGGAAAGAAGTCTGGCTGTTTCTTTAGGAAAATGAGTGCTTTCTAAGAACAAACAGAAAACTTCCAACACCCTTCTCATCTGATAAAAAAAACATTGGTGACTGCGTTTTTAAGACTCCCTGCTTGCGTAGTTACTCTGGTGACAGAGGAGGGGACCGCACAGATGTGCTCAGGGTCGCACACGTCCCATCTTCCCGGTGCAGCGGTGGCTGGGCACCCTTTGAAGAGCGCTCTGCTGGTTCCCGTCTCAGTGGAGCTGTGATTTCTGCGTGGGGATTTCCAGGGCATCCCAAAGGAGACCTGTGCTTATGACTCAGATCAGGGGGTGACAGGCTTGGGTTCATCTGGATTCCAGGCATCATGTAAAATAGCTCGTGGCTTAGCAGCTCAGATTGATTTTTCTTTTCTTTTTTTGGTTTGTAAGACATTCATATTCAGGTCCTCCCTACCAAAGCTATCGGTGCCTTTCTGAAAATTACTGTATTCAGAAACCATTTGTTTAGTTTGGGTACCATAACACATTTGTTTTCCTATCAGTGTATTAAGGGACTAGAAAAATACATGACCGATTTGTAAGAATGCAATTCTCTTTCCTGAAGTTGTCATTAGGATCTTCAGTTCACCTTCATATGCAAAGCAACACCGTAGCTGGAATTCATATTAAAGGAAATATCCAGCAGTGTAATCTGTTTCACCTCTGCAGCCATATTTACCGTTCTTAATATTAGTGGTTACATATCTGTGGTTCAGTTTTGCAGTTCTCCACATATGCTAAGCATACAATTTCCTGTTATGTTTTAGCTGGCAAAAATAGAACTGACATTTTTCACACAACTTGGTTTTTATTTGCTAATATCTATATAAACCCCTAGATTTACTGACAGAAAGTTTCAGAAGGACACCCCACTTCCCCCAAACCTGAAGGCTATGGAAGTTTAAAGGGCTGAGGAAAGAGACCCACATTCATCTCCTTCGCCGTGACACCTTCAGCACTGTCAATAAAGCTCTGCTGATTGCGGGGTGCTTATTTCCAGCTCGGGCAGATAGCAAGAAGCAGGGCACACCCTCGCTTCACCGAGTTAATGTTGGGCAGCACCTCAGAAGTGGCCATGAATGCTTTTATCTGAGTAGATCCCCTCTGACTGTCCCACTTTGCAGAAAGGCGTTTGCCTCGGGACTTCCGAGGTCACTGTTGCAGATTTTGGAAGTGCATGCGGGAAGCATGGCAATGTTTTTGTCTACTAGACCCTGAGAAAGGCTGGGTTTGGTCTTCCAAAAGTCCAGATGCTGCTTCTCAGAGCTGTGAGAGGAGGAAATGAAGTCAGGGACAGACAGCAGCCCATGTAGGAGTCTCCTGCAAGGGAGAGTGGGACAGGACAGAGAATGGAGAGAAGAGGTACAGCTGAAGCCACTTCCCATCCTATTCACAGCATGGCCCTTCTGCCTGTGCTTGGTCTGAGGTTTGGTGTTGCAAGGAAAAATTCCAGACGCATTACTCACTTATGTTAGAGTCTGTTGACCTGATACTGTAAGCTGGGAAAACAGACTTGAAACAAAGAGGCCAGACGTGAGTGAACAGAATGGTAATGACTTTACAGTAAATCGTGTCGTTTTGAAGAGGTTAATAATATGCTCATATTTTACTGAATGTATTAAAACTCTTAGTTAAATATTGTATGTTACTGGAAGGGAAATAAAATTTTATTTAAGTGGGAGCATTTTAATTTTATCATATTTCCTTTGATTTCCTTGAAGTCTCCAAAATTGATTTTACAGGATTTTCAAAGTGGGTAGTGTATTTATAGTTTTGCTAGGTTTGCTGCTGAAAACAAAGAAAGCAAGGCTTCAAGATTAACACGGTTAAGAATCAAGCCCTGCCAAAACTTACACATGTGCAATTCAAAGCCTGTGAGTATTCTCCATGCACTAATTCAAACTACTCACATGAGTAAAGTTAAGAGCTTAATTGCATGCAGGTATTGTTTCCTCAAAATTAAGTAATTTGGTTTCTGAGGCTGTGAAGACCTGGTGTTATGCAGCTCCCATGACCCCTGAAATAAGAAAGCATTGTAAAGACTGCATAAAATGACTTCTTTTGTTAAAATATTACCGAGACGAATGCTCCCCTCCCCACTCCAATCGATATAATCTGAACGTTACATCATTTCATCTAAAAGAGCTGCAGGTTTATGTACTTTTTCTGTGCAGAGCCATATGAAATGAAAACTAATGAGGTTCAAAAGGTTTCTGAACGTTTCAAAAAAAAGTTTCATTTTAGTTTCCCATCTGGAAACTGCCAGAATTGAGGGGGGAAGGGCTCCTTATTTTTTCCACAAGATCCTCTTGAGATCTTTTGTTACTGTGAATTCGCCCTCAAGAACCCAGAGAGGGTCTATTCCCAGATGTTTTCCCACCCTCTTTTCAGGACAGACCCCCAGGAGTTTTCCCACCCATCTTCCCCGCAGTCTCTGCCATGGGCACCGGTTAGTGCAGGAGGTGAATCCCATCTCGTGGACGGGGCTGAGTTGAAATAACAGGGTTTTTTGGCACCAGCAGACTGGCAGGGGTGGGCAGCGCCTGTGCTGTGGGCAGGGCTGCCTGCAGGCAGCAGCGGGTCCCCAACACCATGCTTGGCTGTTGCAGCCTGCCGGTGCCTTCACTTTCCTTCCTTGGGCCCCAAGGATCATTGCTGTAAATATGCCCCCCTATCCTGCTATCCTGCTTGTTATTTGGGTTCATACCCTTTATAAAACCTCAGTGTTGGACCCCTTGCAGTTGTTGCAACTGAGACTATGTTTATCTCTTTCCAATGAAGTGATTTTTGCCTGTAAATGGTTGTGAGTCCAGTTAGAGATGACCTTCTTTCCTGAGCGATATTCTCACCTGTTCTTTAATTCTCATGCATTCTCTCCTAATGAAAAGCGTTTTCTCGGACACGTCGTCAGGCCGATGTCCATCCCCCGCTTATAGGACAGGAGTTCTCTGATGACAGGGCTCTCCCATTTCAGACTAAATTAATTACTCTATTTAACATATGCTGGCTCCCTGGAGTGGTTAACTTTTAATATCTCTCCCCACTTTCTGTAAGATGGCTGGTTTTGTGCCACAGCTCTGGCTCCTGGGAGCCTTTTTTCTTCCAGTTGTGACACCCAGGCCTCTCAAAGCATTTAAACGGAGGGTGCTGGTGATCTACTTGTGACAGCTCCCCCCAGCTTTGGCCAAGATCCTTTTAGGTGTCTATTTTAAAGGGTGATTATTGATTTTGGGGTAGCCAATTTTGGCCCCCAAACTTCAGCTATCTTAAAGTTGTTCTGAATTTTGGAGTTCAGTTGCAGGATTTCATCCTCCAGGGATCCCGGCATTATCCCAGGCCAGAAAAAGCAGTTTCAAGTCTTGAAGCAAACACAATGTTTTCCCTTCCACTTGCAGCCCTTCCTGCTGCATATGGACTTCCACACAGACAGAGCATGCCGAGGCTGGAGGAGGTGGGGAGATGAGTGTGGTGCAGGGGGACCATCAGGGAGACATGGGATTTTGCCCAGCCCGCCCATAGTGGAGGGAAGCACTCTGCCTGCTGCCTTTCTCTGTGCCAAATAGGAAAAAAAAAGGCCATCGATGAAAAATGCATCTTCTCGCAGGTACTAGTTAACTCATTTAAATGTCACTTAGCAGACATGTAGACACAACCCTGCTGTTTAAAACACTCTATCTGCTCATAATCACTGCAGGGGGAGTAAAGGCAGCTGTAATGAGCCTGTGGGATCAATAATTACTCTTAAGACTCTGTTTCTGCCTGGTTTTAAACACCAGCAAATACAGAGAAATGCCCCAGTTAAGGAGCTGTAGCTTGACTGCCCACTTTGCCAGCACTGTAGAGAGCCAGAGTGGCAGCCATCCCATGGGATGGGATCAGGGCACATGTGGCAGTGGTTACGGGTAAGGAAAGATACAGACCATATCCCAGATACAGCCCCCCTGTACCAGCCAGGCTATGTGGCTCTGGGCCTCACAACCTCTTCCCTGAAGCTGCAAAATTCAGTTTTCCTTGGCTTTGCATACCCCCCAGCTCCAGTCAAGAATCCTCCTCTTGAAGTCGGTGTATCTGCAAGAGTGTGACGGCTGTGACAGCACTCGCGGGCAGCCACCCTCCTCCTTTCACTCCTCACTCCTGCTCTGTAGAAGCGAGCCTGGCTTATCTGCCCCCTGCGAATGTCTGCCCCAGGTGTAGTCTGACATCTGCTTGTGTCCCCCCCCGATCCCCCCCGCTCACGTCTCATCATTGTGACAAATCTCCAAGTTGTTTAAATCATCTACATTTATGATGTATGGCTCCTGCCTTTGATATACCTCTTAGCTCCTTGTCATTCACGGATGGCTGTCAAATTCACATATTCCACCAATAAATAACACAGAATAAATAATGTCGCTGATAAACAGGCTGAATGCCATTCACCCCAGCGCTGATGCCGGGGGAGCCGAACCGATACCGCTAGCTGGCCTGCTTAATGACTCACTGCTTTCTGGATGTCAGCTGGGTTTACATCCACCTTTATTGTGTTAATAACTAGACAATAGTTCCTTGCTTTCTGTGAGCCACCTCCGTGTCGGAGACTTTGTTAAAACCTGACAAATACTGCTTTTCCATCGCAGAAGTCTTCAGTTTTACTATCTGTGCTCAGCAACTGCGAAACTAAAACAGAGCAATCATTGAAGTAATAGGTCCTAAACACAGAGTTGGTATTTGCTACACAAGTGAAAACTGCAAACAAGAGCCATAGGTGACTCACTAAAACGCTTTGGTGTGATGTGTTTCCAGAGGTTCAGCAGCCAGCAGAGCGCTGTAGATGGCTCAATATATGACTGCAAAGGAAAATAAATTAAGTAGCAGGAAAGCCAAGGAAAGGCTTGAAGCAAGATGCTGATGCAATTACAGCAGAAATGAAACCCAAGCACTCTCTGAAGAGCTGAGTAACGTGTATGGTAGAACTGTTAATATACCTGACACAATACTTTTAAAAGCAAAATCCTGTTCATTTCCTCCGGTAGGTTTGTTTCATACTGAACAGGACATGTAGTTGGAACACAATATTTAAGGCAATGCAAGATGTGCTGGCAAGTGGCCAGCGGCCACCTTTCCTCCTGGCTGGCCCCGGCGCTGGGGCCAAGGAGCTGGTGGCTGGCAGGGTGCTGTCCACCATGTAACCCGTGGCGGGCAGGGCTGCCAGGTAGGGCTCCCCGCAGGATGGTGGGGTCCTGAGGAGGCCTGCTGGCCTCCACCCTGCCTGAAATCAGCCTGAGCCCACTGGGCTGGCTGAGGGGCCAGCGAGCTGGGCACTGCACCCCGGCACCGGGATGGCTGGAAGTCAGAACCATGTGGCACATCTGAATAGTGATTTGGGAAGCAGCTATGCGGCTCCCTCGATTCTCCCTTTGTTGGGCAAAAAGTCTTTGCAGCTCCTGAGAGAAAAGTTTGTTCTCCTTTTTTTCACCTGGTTTTGTCATGGGTTACCATCCCCTTCCTTTTCTAGCCTGTGGCTCCCCTTCGGTCTGGATTGCATTTGGCCCGGTGACACTGGCTGCCACCCTGCCCTCTGCAACAGGCCTGGCAGCGGTCTGTCCCCAGTTTGGGTGCTGTGCCACTCCAGTGAGATTTGGAGAGCAGCAGAGCACAGTGATATTACGGGCCCTCGGTCACTGCTTTCCTCAAGTGTCATGCATAACTGATCTGGTTTTCCTAGCTACAGTAACACCAGCAGAGCCCTGTCTGGCATTGGGCCATGGTTTCACAGGCTGGAGTTTTACAGTGCAACCATGTTTGTGCACATAATTGCTTTATCTTGTAGTAACAAGTCAGGTTGGAAAATGGAGGCCAAATGATAAAGTACCTAATAAAGAAAAGTGAGAAATCAGATTCCAATACATATTTAGCTTTATTAATTTAAGGAGCAGCAGTATTAAGGCATCTATTCTCACTGCTGGTATTTTTTTTTATGGTGAAAGCTGGAAAGTCAGACCACTGGTGCTATCAGAAACAGGTATTACAGTCACTGGGGAGAGATAAGGAAAAAAAAAAAAAAAAAAAAAAAAAAAGCTGAGTTGTGGACTGTTATCTCAGCTGCAGACTGTTTGTATCTGTCCTGAGAAGTAGTGGCTGCAGACAGCAGTGACACAGAAGGAGGTAGTCCTGCCTTCACGTGAGGCTGACATGTGTGACAGATAGACATCCTCAACAGAGGCAGAGCGGGGCAACAGTGGTATTTTCTAGGGAAGTTGTTTCAGAGAAGTACAGATGCTTGTACTGACAAAATACTTTCAGGTTATTTTATTCTCAATGCAAACTATCTTCTCTAGAAATTGCTGCTCTGAAATTTTGCCCTCCAGAATTAATCCCCAAGTACTCCAGAAGAAGCCAGAGTAAGGCAGGACATTCCCTCCCAGGGACCTTCGCTTGCTGGTCCTGCGGGCAAAAGCAGGGGTTCCCGGCAGCGCGGTAGCACCGCTGCTCTCAGAGCCTGAGCCCAAGTGCTCAGCCCTGGGCAGCACGGCACGCGTGTTCCCCACAGGGTTGTGCAAAAACATTTGAAGGTAGTGGTTAGACCCACGTGGGGAGCTGTGAGCACCAGTGCCTTTTTTTTTTTTTTTTTTTGCTTTATTTGCTCTAAATAGCATCGTTCTGAGGAGAGGTGTCCACTGCCCTCTAGGTAATCATGTCTTTAGGCATGGAGATCTTTTTTTTGAAGGGTAGGCAAATATCGAGCATTCATTTTAAATCTTCTGGTTTTATTTTTAGGCATAGGGCATTAATGAGACAAAAATGTCTTTCTGATGTATTGAAAGCACTCTTCCTCTTAAATGATATGCAATGTACTGATATGATATAATACAATGAAGGAAAACAAATAACAGCAAATAGTGTTTCTAATTGGTCCTACGTACATTTGAATATGAGTGGGAATGAAGTACTCTGGAATATTTTTAAAGGAGGATACTGCTGCTTTCTGATGGTACTTTTATTTGTCCATAATGACTTGTTTGTCTATTTGGCAAAGCCACGTCTAATGGGCCTGTGAGTCAGGCCCCTTGGTAGACCCGCAATGTTCTTCTGGAAAGCGCGCACATGAGGAGACTCCCAGGGACTCCCTGGCACCACGGTTTCTCAGAAAACAGGCTCCAACAGGGTAACTTTCTGAAGCAGAAAAAAACTCAGGTTAAAATAAAAGGCTCTTTTTGTGTTCTTGGAGGGCAGGTACTTCCCCTAGTCTTGTTTTTGAGCCCAGTGCCCGGCTCCTGTGTTACAGCCTGCAGCCCACTCCCCGTGTCACCAGGCAAGCCACCATCTCTCCATCGCCACCAAGGCTGGCTCCAGGGTGCTCCCTGCTCCTCCCAGGAGGCATGCCAAGCCCCACAGGTGTTGCAGTCACCTCTGCACCCTCTCACGCTCTTTCTCCAAACTGAGGGTGCCGTGCACTCTCCGAGGAGGTACAGCTCCTCTCTCCTCCCAGGAGGCTCCATCAGACCCAAAGTCCAACAGCAAGAGCAAAGCAATTCAGCAGCTCCCCCCCTGCCTCCACGGCAGGCTGGGTCACGCTGTACACATGCAGGCAATGGAGAGCAAACACATCAACCAGAGCCTTGCCACCAAGCTGGTTATGTGGATTACTCCCTCTTTTGCAGAATTACTGTTTGATGCATTTTTAGAGTTGACTTTTTGAGCCTCCCTAAAGTAAGGGCATGGAAAAATGATGGGAGCGAAGATGACCCTGTGATATTGCTGTGGGCAGTTGTGTCAGCTTCACAGCGTGTTGCCCATTTGTAGTAAGAGATGGTAGTATTTGTATTGGGAGGGGGTAACTATGAATTGGTGTCAATCCAGTGTAGAGACTTGAAACTGCTTGGTAATATCTGGCTGCACAAGGTTGTTTCTTTGCAAGTTTATTTACATTTGTTTTATACTCAGAAGCATGAGGAAGTGCACTGCGGAAGGCAGCAAGAGCCGCTCTCGATCTGCTGGTACCGACTGAAGTGCCTAGACAGCAAAATTGCATTTCTATTTTTTCTCTAAATAATTGAAAGGGGAAAAAACCCTAACATCTTTGTCTGTAAAGGATTTGTTTATACTAAGGGAAGTTTACACAGCTTGTAGAGAATTAATTTGTAGGAAATGAAACCTCTGTATCTTCTCCATCTTATATACATGGTCCTCCTCATTCCAAACTGCACCACCACTTGGGTTAGGACTTTAGGGTTATCGGCAAGATTTCAGGTTTCAGAAAGAAATGCTTTTAATCTCAGATTGAGAAAAATGAGCAGAAAGAAGAAATGTAAAATCTTGGTTTATAGCCTTTTCAGGGGAGCTAGGCTCAGTTAATATCCTGACCTAAATCTGAGAGATCCTGGGAGGATGCAACAGGTCTCGTTTGCCCTACTCTTTATGTCATGGGACACAGTTTATGTTGGTGCTACCAGGTGTAGCTGGGAGTCCATTTTGCACTGGCCTTGCTCTGGCAGGGGACAAGGCACCAGCAAGAGGTGGGCGAGGGCTGCTGTGGGTTTCAGCTGGCAGCGGCCCCGCTGCTGAGTTTGGTACACGGACGCTGTAGGGATGCTTCAACTCCACTGGGCAGGAACAGGGAGGCACAGCCGGTTCACAGGCACAGGAACCAGGACAGCTGTCAGAGTCTCAGGAAAGCAGCATCAAAGTGGTGGTCCAGGCTCTGACTCCTGCTTCCCACCAGACAGAGGAGGGTGAGGAAAAAGCCAAACTTTCAGTTCAAAACTCAATGGGAAGCTTACAGTGTTTGAGGTCACTTTAAGAATGCAAAAAAGGCAGACTCCTGAATGAACTTTATATATCCTCTGATCCTCTGCCTCTGCACATCCTGCTTCTGTGGGCAGTGGGAATGACAAAAGCCTGAACTATTCTTGCAATATTTTTAGCCCAGGCTGCAGCAAGAGGTGCTGGACATCTTATGGGAGAGCACGTTTCCATGGACCTTCAGAAACATTTGTTTTTATCTGTAAGGCTTGGGTAGAAGTCAGCTGCCATCTGAGTCTCTCGTGTTAGTGTTTGTCCATCAGTTAGCTGGAACAGGTACATCTGTGCTCGTGAAAGGTGCTTGTCATAAACAAACATGGTAACTAAACAAAAAACGCATCCAAGGATGCTTGAAATCTGTGGCCAGTGAAGATGTTTTAGTGAACATGAAATCCTCCTTGAGGTGCAGAGGAGGAGTGCATGAATCCAAGGGTTCGGGTTTCAGCAGCAGCCATGTGCGGTGAGTTCGAAGTGGTTCTGTGTGGCTTTGGGAAGCTGCTGGGCTGTGCGATGCTGCGAGGCCTCAGTGCCCCACGGGGCTGGTGTTTGGGACTCGGAGGGTGGCCAGCTCACTGGTAGTGTCCAACCCTTCCTCCATGTGCCATGTGAAACTACCTGTTAGTAGAAACCTTATTCACACCTGGAAGTAAAACCCTAGTTGGGTTCATCTGATAAACAGGAAGGAAGCAAAAGTGTCATTTCAGTGTTTTCAGTAGATTTCCCTTGCCTTCCCCAGGGAGTTCAAGTGCTCCTTTGGACTCAGTTGGCCTCTGCAGCTCTCGTGGCCTTCCTTGTTTGGCCTGGCACAGCTTGAAGTTTTCCACTGAACCGTCACCAAGCGTTCACGGTAGCATCCACTCTCCCCCCGTCCCCATCCCCGAGTTGTGGATGTCTTTTAAAATGAAAATAAGAGCAATGATAAATAAATAGTGCAATCCAGGACTCCTGTGAGAGCAGAGGATGCAGCCTTAGCAATAGTCAAAGGTCAAAACATAAAGGAAAGACCAGACAGGAAATAATGGGGGCGGGGGGACGGACGGGACACAGCAGGGGTTGGATGTGACCAGGGACACCAAACTAGCAGCCACATTGCCAGGCGATAGCTGAAAGATCTGGTCGTGGTACTCTTGTGGCATGGCCTCTGAGCGGCGGGGGCCCTTACGCCGAAGAGAACTCCATGTTGTGCTGCTGTGCTGGCCCAACGGGGCACCCCAAAAGCACAGCCAGGTGGCACAGGCAGGCCCACGTGGAGACTTGGTCTCCTGTGGACCATGCTGGAGGTCTGCCATGGACTTGGTCCAGCACATCTAATGAGTACTAAATTCACTGCTTTTTTTAAAGAGGAAAAAAAAAAAAAAGATTTATTTTCAAGATGGATCATGATGTCTTTAACTTACTTTTCTTTTTTTTTTTTTATTTTTTTTTAAATAAAGACCAGTGCACGGAGGGAGGGAACTCTACCACATAAAATCGATATCAATTACTATGCTGTAAAAGACTAGGCCATGCATATGCGCTGTGGCAATGACCAAACCGAATCCCCTTTGTGCAGGGAGTACTTAGCTCTTTCATAGCATTTGTGGCTGTAGTGGTAGTTGAGCTATTACAGGAACAATTGATGAGGCCAGCTGACGTCAATACTTGAAAAGAACTTCACCTGTTTTAGAAGCAAAACTAAAAACGGATGTCTGTTAAAAAATATAATTTAAGGTAATCAGAATGCCATATAATAAGAGCTCTGTTGCACATAATTGGTGCCCCTCTCTCATTTAGCATAGCGGTTTGTCTGTATTCAATTTCCTCACATGGTTTGGTTATTGCTTTTGGTTATTACTATCTATATCTAACGACAAGTAAAATTCTGTTCTTTTTTTCTCATTCCTCTCACAATGGCCTCATGTCATTTTGCATTTAAGGGGAAAATACACATGTATCTGGCTGGGCAAAGTCCTAGATAAGTTTTGCAGTTGCAGATCGCCGCTTTATTCAGAATTCAGGCAGGGTGGCTGGTTGGCTTTGGCGAGCAGCTGTGTATGAGCAGAAGGAAAGATGCAGGATTTCACCCCGGAGGTAAAGCTCTTGTACCGCACCGGCAGTTTGGTGCGTCAGGGTTAGTGGTTTTCTGCCAAGGTGAGGTCGCAATTCAGCATTTCAGGGTGAGCACCAGAGGTCCTATCCTGGTTTCCTAATCTAACCCATGTCACTCAGTATTTCTCTGCATCTCCTGAACTACCCTGCTAAACTCGGCACAGTACTTGGGACCTAAAAGTCATCATCTAACATTGCAGTGAAGGATTTAAACTGTATAAAAATTCACAGAAGCATGAGTTGAAATAAAGGTTTTAAAAGTTTCCAATTAATGGATAGAGCCTTCCAAGCCCTGAAGAAAAGTAACTTTTGCCCTTGTCCCTGTCCACAGCAGAGCTCCTCTTGCTGGGCACCCCAAGGTGGTGTTAGACCTTGCACGGTCACTGGCGGGTGCCCTGGCTGCCCACGTGATGCCCATCCCTGGGCGGTGGGCACCCTCCCCACCATGGGAGCTATGCTTTGTCCGTGAGGACGTACAGCTGTGGCTCCAGCTACCTTAGGAAATGCCCAGCTCAAGGCAAGGGAGTGACAATCCCTGAATGTACCCCTCTACAGCCAGATCCTCGCACCCGCCTGGGGCTTGGGTGGGAGTTTCGGAGGCACCCTGGCTCCTCTTCCCCCTGGTGCTGGCTACGGCCTCTTCTGCTTCTCTGGCAAGGCAGGCTGACCTCTCTGTAGCCCTACAGTTTTCGTCAGGAGAGGCTTTTTTTTTTTTTTTTTTTTTTTTTTTTACAATCTCCCTTCGCTAGAGCACTCGCTCTCCCAGCCCCTCCACCCCAGCATTAGCTGCTGATGTTATCAGAGTTTGCCCCCCAGATGATCTGTTACTCGTGTCTCTGTCCAGGATCTATTAATTTAAAAAAGAAGATCATCAAGTTTAACAGCTTTCCTTTCCTGTGCTAGCTGCTGTAATTTCTCCTGTCACCTCTGGGGATTTTCGCTCGATACTGAGACAAAACCGTGCAGAAAAGGCAAGAAATTCCCTTGTTTAAGATGGGCTCTGTTCAAGGAATGTTCCCCCTCCCCAAGCAATGGCTGAATACTCTCCTCAGATGTGTAGAAAGGGCCAGCTGAAATGTGTATATCCGAGTACCATATTTTGCTGAATGTTTATTCTTATGAGATTTCTGATGAGATTACTAGATGACCTCTTAAAGCCCTTTCCCACCCAATTATTTATGATTCTGGGTTGCTCTACGTTCTCATAATGGCTCCTTTATGACTCCTTACATAGTTTACTCGCTATTGAAGTTAAATGAATTGGTTAGTAAATTCCTGGATGCCCCTTTTTATAACTCAGTTGAGTGCTGTATTTTGTGGCTCTGAAATCCTCTGGCACCTCATCTGTTCTCCATGAACTTTCAAAAATCACTGCTCAAGGTATCGCACTTCCCCTCTATTAGCTCTGTTAGCAATCTCGGATGCTTGTCGTTCAGTCCTGTGGGTTTATAAATACTTTCCCAGGAATTCTTTTCATCTTCCCCTTTGATTTACTCATGGTTCAATCAAATCAACAGTAGAATCCAAGCCTTACGGTTCTCCCCCCACTGCCCCCCCTTTGATTACAAAAAGGCAGCAGTAATTGGTGAAGAGACCTTAGTTTCCCAACACGGGAGAAATGCTCTTGGTTAAGGTGGTCAGCTGAGACCCAGAAAGACTAATTCCTGCTGTAAATTGAACAGCTTTTCTGTTGGTGATTGCAAACACCACATTGGTCAGATAGCATACAAATTATCCTTCTCTAAGGCAAAGTAGTTGGTGAACTACAAACAAATACTTGATCTGGATATCAAGACCATTGTGGCTTGAAGAGCTGATGGCTCTGACCACATCTCATTTAATCATTTTGCTTCAAAATTCAAGTTCCAGCGGCTCAGCAGCAGATCAGAAGATCAAACAGGGTATAACAAAATGGGATTAAACAAGTTAATTCATAATCGGAAGAATACTAATAAAAAGCCCATAATACAGGTAATGATCCACTGATTTTAAATGTCCTGAATCCCCTTGACAAGAACACTGATAATGACATACATCTGATCAAATCTTGGGTGAACTGGGCTTAGAAAGGAATATGTAGGCAAAAGCTCCTTCAAAAGTGTGAACAATCTTAAATAATTTGGACAAAACGGATAAAAAAAGAAACCCACAAAAACTATTCCAATTAGTTTTACACAGCTCCTGTATGCCACAAACTAACCTGTAGTTGAATCTAGATGAACGCTAATTCACCATTACATAAAGGTACGTTTAAGCAGATGAGAAACAGACTTAGCAGCAATCAAAAAATTAGATTAAAAGAAATAAAACCAATAATGGTTCCTGGCTATCTGGGGCACTTCTGTTGAGGGAATCTCACAGCAATAAGCAGTATGGACCAGTCATATTTCTGACTATGTGCTGGTCTCAAAACACTCTGGCCCGCAGCAGAGGCTGTTCGGTTAACTCTGCTCAAAACCCTTCCTGCATGTTTACAGTCAGAAAATCTTGCATGTGATCTAGAGAAGAAAGGTGCTGAGGTCCAGATTCTACGCACACGCATATGTTTACACCCATGAATTAGAGTGGGAGCATTCATGTGCAGAAAGCCTAGCATATGTGTTAATCTTTGCAGGACTGACATGCCCAGTCCTGATACAGATCCTTGACGGAGCTTGTTTTCCTGCCAAGTGTTTATCCTGAGCTCCAAATGGGCCAGTCCTCCCTCACGGCAGGGTGTGAGCTTCCCCCACAGCAAGATCTGCCTGCAGAGAGATTTCCCGCAACAGCTCCAAAAATATGTCCTTTGGAGAATACTTTTTCCCACCTACCGCATGTCTCAACCCATGTGACATTCAAACTTTTTTCTTATGTCGCATCCCTCCTTTGTAGGAGAGACCAACACCGGCTGCTTTCTCTCTTTCGGGCTTCTCCAGAGACTTACTCTTTCTATCTCGGTACCTTTTCAGTATAGTTGATCTCTGCCTATGGATATAAGGTGCAGTGGAGTTTGGTGTCATCTGTCTGTACTTGCAGACCTTGAATTTTGCCGTCAAAGTGGCAAGAGTGGAGAAGGACTTTTATAGAAATGAATAGCACTTATTTAACAAAATATTATTTCAGCTCCTGAACTCCAACAGTTACAAGTGACAAGAACTAGATTATTAGATTTCACCAAATGTAGACAGTATTTTCATGTGTGGGTGTCTGTTGAAAAATAGACCGTGATCTTCAGAAGAGCCCGTTGTGTGGTATTTCTGAATAGTCCAAATCCACAACATCTCTGAGCTCCGCTCCCGTGGATCACAGCTCTGTCCATGTCCCCCCTGATGTGTCCCTCCTGTTTAAATTGTTTTGTTGCGAGAAATCCTATCTAGTAACAATATTTTGTTGAGATCTTCAGTAAAGCACTCGTCATCCTCCCTCCTTCTTCCTCCCCCACAGTTTCATTTGCTTTCACACTTGCAAATGTCCCTTCTACAGCTGATCACTTACCTCCTGTTAAATAAAAAATAGTGGAAATCTAGCTGGTAGATTTGCCTGAGAGAGATTGCGGGTGCTTAAACATAACCGTTGCACCCAAAGACCACACTGAATGAGTGATGCACAACTTCACCAACTGGTGTTTACAGCTGAAATATTTTCTGTGTATGTGAACCACAACAAACTTTCCATTGCCTATGTAAACAAAATCCTGTACAACAGAAACCAGGGACTATCCATATTCATGAACATAATTGAAGATTTTTTTCAGTTAGCCATTTAAATGGCACTTCGTATAGAAACTGAGTTGAAATCCGGGTGCAAAGAAATTAAACAGGGTGGTAATAGAGATTCTTCAATGTACTTAAACCAATGTCATTTGTATTCCTAGAAGTATCACAATTTTCTAAGCTTCCTAAAAGTGTGAAGTGTATCTCTGTTTCCCACGTACATTACTCCACAGACATAAGTCATCTGTTAAAATAGGCTCTGTAATAGTCTGAGAAACGCCTCTGTATCTAGCATGTTTGTTTTGGCATTCATGCTCCAGGCAGATGGACGGGAGAAGGGCCCGAGGCAGGAGGGGGGGTGATGGCTGTCCAAGGGGCCTGTGACACTTGGGGACAAGTAAGGAAAATCAAGACATTTTTGAGAAGAAGGTCTGCTCTCCCAATCCTCTCATCTCTCAGAAATTCAACTGGATGAAAAGACCTGGAGGACAGGAATAGATACATTTGTGTGTGTGTGTATGTGTGTACACAGGACTTCAGCCCCAGGACCTTTGCTTTGGCACTTCCACAAGCTTCTCTGCCCTCTCGTTAAGCAGCTGAGCAGAATGATTGCTTTCACAGCGACCAGAAGCAGGCCCAGGACATGCAAGATTGCAGCCCTGGCCCCTGGAGGCCATTTGTCCAAAGCAAAGAGACATCCCAGTGCTGGGATAAGGATGTGCAGAGGCACGTCTCTGAGCGCTTTGCTAACAGCTGAGGCCAAACTCCTCCGCGGGGCATGGCGGCAAGGAGAGGATGCCGTGAGCTGCCTGGGGAGCACACTGCCCAAACCCAGGTATGTGGCCCCTGCTTAGCCCAGGATCTTTCCCTTGGGAATGTGGGCAACGGTCTAGTTAACAGGTGAATGTCACACGGGGATCAAAGAGGAGGAATTCCCAGAGTACTGTGTTTTTAATTCAGTCATCCTGTGAGTTTTCCATTGAGTGAAACAGCACATGTCCAATATTCAGTCCTTTATTACTTAGAGGAACTTCCTAGTGCATTGGAAGCTTCAGAAGATCTCATCTCAGCCCCAGATTGGAGCCTGGTACTATTGTAGTGATTGTAGCTGGACCTGGATTTCCAACAAATGGATAAGCTGTGAGCTGGGATCAGGGAGGCACCAGCTCTTGCTGCCAGGGATGCCTCGCCATAGCTACACCAGAAGGGCGAGCGGCTGGTGCTGGTGCTGTTTGCTCCCGATGCATCGTGCTGTGAGTGAGGCAGACAGTAACCAGCTCTGAGCTTGCTCTGTCCATCAATTCAGCAAACTTCTAAAAGAAAAATCATTTCTGGTTTGATTCTCTACCTGCAGAGACCTAACAAAGCCGTGTATGGAAAAGGCAGTGTTCCTATGTAATTTAGTAACCAGGTTAAACAACAGGATGCACTTGGCATGTGTGTTTTTTAAAAAAATCTCATGCCAGCAAAAGCAGGATGGACTGTGAAATAAGATAATAGCTGTGTCTTTCTGTTCCCAGGTGGTCTTTAGCTGATTGGCACTTGAGTGTGCACAGACAGCAAGGTGCACTCTTTTACTATTTTCTTTACATTTCATCCAACTGTGCTTTGTAGGAAGGTAGTTACCAGCATCAGTAGGAGTTGGAAGCAGCAGGGAATGGCATAGTTCAGTGTGCTTCCGCTTCAAGAGGGTGCTGTTGAATTACTGCTTAGCAATCCAGAGGCTCGCTGCAGTGCCAATATTTAACATGTCCAATTACTGCAATCTTTGTATTTTATTATAGGATATTATTCATCGGTAATGTACCTGAAATCAGAGGGACAACAAAGAAAGCCGTGAAGAGCTCTGTAGCTCTCATTTTTCCTAATGAAAGGGATTTTCTGTGCATGACAGATTGTACACCTGATAGAAATTGTAACAAACAAACAAAATCCGGATCTGTTGCTCGCAGTAAATCTTTGTCAATAGCATGCATACACCAAGGCACTTCTCCATGAAAAGTCCTCAGCATCAAGAAGAAATTCCTGCAACGATGTTTATTTTTGCCTTGTGATAGTCCCACACGCCGACTTATGTAGACATTCCAGACATGAAATTATCTGAAATCGGACAAATGTCTACGTGAAATAAACGTTCAGAACGTACAGAAAGAGAAAAAATTTAGGAAGCATTCTTCAGTCTGCAGCAGTCAGCCTTGAAAATAACGTAGCAGGGGTTGGAAAACATACCTCAACTTAATGGCTTCTCAATTGTAGGCTTCATAGCGGTGCAGGCTCTTCTTTTTGAAAGGGCTAAAGAGGAGACAATTCTCCTTGTGCATCCTCTTATGCAACTTACGCTGTTGTGTAAGTGCCGCAACAAGCCGCACTTGTTCAGCTATTTTACAAGTGGCCCTTATTTGCAAAGCATATTTGTAAGAAGGTGGCAGTGAGACAGAATTTCATTCAGATGTTCCTCCTAACGCAGTCGCACGCCCTGGTTTGCTGTTCCATCCAGCCCTTTTTTGGTGAATGCAGAGACCAAAATTACTCAGGGAAGTGGGCTGGTTTTTCTACTTTGCATTCATTTTGGTTACTTCACTCTTCATTCTTTGTCAGCTGTTTTCTTTTTCTTTCTCCCTGCCTTCCTCCTTGCCCTCCTCATACCTGCAGGTGAAAAAGTATTGGCGCTGGTCCCTACAGGCAGCAGAGCCTCCCCCGTGGCTGCTGCAGGTGCCCCGCAGTCCTTGCTGTATCCCTGTACGATCCCTCTTTCCGCGCCTCTCCTTGTGGGATGGTGCACGCATCAGGCACCCACCCTGCTGCTCCGATGCTGACCAGAGCTGGAGCCAGCAGGGTGGGCAATCATTCCAAGCATGGGAATGCCTTGCTCCTTTTTCTGCCCCTGTGCCTGGGAGGAGGGTGAGCGAGGAAATGGCGAGTGAAATATTGCAACTCAGAGCTGAGCCGGTTAGCCCCACGCACTGGCTGGTGTGCTGGGCTGAGGGGTATGTTTGAGGCTGCTGAAATAGGTATCTGCAAAATAGGCTCCCACTCCTTACCTTTCCTAATAACTAATCTATTTCTTTATTTTTGTAGTTTTATTTAATAATTATATACATGACTATAATGCAGTCTTGTCAAACGCCAAGTGTGCAACTGAGATGGCCACAAAAGCAATCTCCAGAGCACCCGCATGTGAAAATATAAACTCAGTTTGGCAGCTCTTGGGATTTGAAATTCACTTGGCCAAGTTTATCCAAGTTTCCTGGTGACTGATGTGGTGCTAGCAGAGGAACAGCGAAAAGGAGTGGGGCTATGTCAGCACCAGACTGGTATGAAGCTGGTCCATTAGCTGGCAGGTAGCCTCCACGGTGAGCAGCACGGTGTTGTGAGACTCGAGGCGTTGCTCCTCCAGGCAGAGATGGCCCTTAGTTTGGTGCTGAATCCTTAGCAACAGTTAAGCAGAGAGGTGATGAAATGAAACGCCTTGCGGAAAGGGTGCACGTGAAGAGTTTGACCAGTGTTTCTAAGCAAGGGAATCATGTGAATGGGAAGTGTTTGTAAGCCATTGGAGATTTTTTTACGCTTTATGCTTGTGGTCTCCGTGTCCTCAGTGCATGTTACTGTGAGTGCTGTGTCAAAGTACCCTGTGAGCGCTATTAGAAAGAGAGATGCATCATTCATCATGTTCAGAATTGACTTTTGTCTTCTACTAGCTTGGCATGAATACACAGACCTGCTAACTTTACTGCAAATACTGAGATACACCAAAACAGCCAACCAAGCCAGCCTTGAACCAGTTTAAAGAGCTTAAAGATGAAGTGATTTATGGCAAAGGCTTCAAATGCTCACACCCCGTAGTCCACCAGCCTGGCTAGAGGGTCACCGAGATGTTCCACATGACTGTGAAAAGTATGCAATATCATGGCATAAATAAAGCCAGTCAAATAATAATACCTGGATGTCCAAGAAAAGAAAGTCTCTTAAGACTACTTGGGAGCCTTTTTGGTATACCAACCTGTATCCAGGATCCCCAGGGATGTTATATGCTTGCCAAATGTGAGCACAGGAATTCAATACTTTGTGTGCAGCTACAGAGCGGAAGTGCCATCTGGTCAAAAAGCAAATACATGCAATACCTGGCAGAGCTGGGAGCCAAGGAGAAATATCCCATTTCACCGTTAACCGTGTGAGCTGGATTTCAGGCAGGATTTATGCCAAATCATCCAGCATCAGGAGGGATGAAAGCCAGGCAAATTCAGGCAGGCTCATTTCAGAGGTAGGCACGGTCTCCAGCACACCATAGTTTGAGAGAAAGTGTACCATTTTTGCATAAGGCAAGAAAATGCTTGAATCTGGGGACAGTGTTAAGAATTGAACTGCTTTAATGGTGATCCGAGCATGGCCAGGGAGCTGCTGTCTGAAGGGAGCTGCTGGCCTACAGAGCAGTGTCCTCTCCTCCCACTGGATGGTAGGACTCGTGAGACATGGAGTGAAAATCAAAGCCACCTTTTAGTCATCTTTTCTTTAGCCTTTTTTCTAAGCATTAGGTGTATTATCAGCGCAGTACTGATGCATGCAAGTTTTGTGTTCTGTTGATGGTTTGGAAGTTACTCGTGAAGTTATTCCTGCACACACCAGGGCACTGACTCAGCCCATTCACAGAAAAATGCTCAAAGGTGAAACTAAGTATTTGTGAAATTTGGGAGGAAAAAATGCCTTGTGCCCCTCCCCTTCCCGGCTTTCATCTATCACTATTCTTAAACCATATAAATGAGTTGTAATGCCAGTCGTTTCAGCAACACAGATGTTTGCAATAAGCATGCAGTTGGGAAGTGTAAAGTAAAGATGAATGTATCATTATTATGCGTAAGTAAACTTTTGTGGCCCATTTGTCAGATCAAGCTGAATTGCGTCCTGTCTTTCCAGGTTACAAATGGCTTGCATTAAAGCAACAGCTTTTTAAGAAGGCTGGGAAAATGTCCTACTCCCGTTGCTCATTGTAAATACTTTAGCGCAGAAACTTTGCCTAGTCTCTTCTCTCTCGGCTTTGGAAATAAAAGCTTAGGTAAAAGCGCTATTATTTCCAGTCTGAGACCCCATTCTGCCAGATCCTTTCCTATCGAGGAGAGGTCCTAGCAGCTATCAACTACTGCTTCTATGACAAGATTCTCAAGTGATATATAGATGTGTTCCTCCATTTGTTTTTAAGTTGCTCTTAAACACATTTTCTTTGGAGCAATGTTTCAGCCAAACAAGACAGGAAGGTAGATTTTTTTTTTTTTTTTTTGCCTTTAAACTAGTGAACATTTTTAAAAATGAGCTATGCTTCAGTGTTTTTTGGCACACGGAATCCATCTTAATGTGGAGTACATGACAAAAAGTGCCATGCTTTCTATAAAGATCTTAGGGAGAATGACTGAGCCCCAGTACTACACTGTAAATTAACTATTGTCCTTTGTCAGCATCGAGTATGCCCCGTCATGTCAAATAACCACAGTTGGCATCCTGTCTATGAGCATGGCCCCATTCATTCCATCCACCCAGCAGTGAATAATTCATATAGCAAGTTTTACCCTGGGCAAAATACACTGACATCAAGAGTCACTAAACTATAGTCATTCACGGAACAAAATAGTTATTCATGCTTTCAATGTGAACCATTAAATCTTGCCAGTTAAATTTAAGAATGAAACTAATTAATTCATTTAACATCATCTGAGCTCACAATAACGTTGTTGCACACTTGCTGTGCTTTGCTTTAGTTTCCCTCTTTTTTTCTAAACTGTTTGTACCTGGAAACTGAAATGCTGTGCCAAGCAGGTTTTAGTAAGTCCTGTAAAGGGAGACCTCAGGAAAGAAGATAATTCCTAAGCCATGATGCAGCACCCTCAGCTTACAGAGTTTCTTGCATTACACATCATCAGTTATTAAATGGTAACGTGGTTATCAGTAGCATTTAATGCAGCTAAGTGAGCAATGATTGCTCCTAAACACCAGGACCTGCCTCGCAGATGCCTCCTGTGCTGGCGGGCATCGGCAGGGGTCTCAGGGGCTGTCACAAAGGCCTGGGGAGGAATTTGTGGGTGTTTTCTCAAAATGCTGTCACTTACAGGAAAAAAAATGTTTTCCCTGGAGGTTTATCGCAAGACGGTAAACAGGGGAAGTGAGTTTTCATCTGCCATGACCAAAAGAGCCGGTGGATGGGTGGTGTTGGTATGGTCCTGCTTAGTCATGTGGCGAGGAGATTGCATTGTTAAACCTCCACGTGTGGTGACTCCATCCTTTCAGAGCCGGGGTTAACGCGGAGAGGTGGGATGGGAGTGGCACCTAATTAGGAGGAGTTAATGATTTACTCTTTTGTGAGTGATGTGCTAACAATATTTGCACTGTAGGCTCTCTCCCCTTTCAGCGTAACCACTTTAACCTGTTGTGTGCTGGTCATTTCGGGGGTGAAGGGCGCCCATGGGCTAGCAAAAGGAGCATCTTCTGGTTGTGAAGGGATTGACATGCGTTCTTTGGCTCTGTGGCTGCCAAGCTTTTCCCCTCAGCCTGCAGAAGTCTCTATGCCCGTGTGCATCCCCTGGCTATTTCAGCCAGTCAACAGCTATTTCATTTATGCTGCCCAAGGTCCCTCACATTTTCTGTTTAACTGCACAGTTTTCTTCCCAGATGTGTTTAAGTTGCTTTGTTTGGAAAACAGCCATGGAAAGATGCAAGAAAAAAAGTAAGTGTGGTTTACTGCACATTGGCTACAAGTGAAGCTGTAGCCCTGGTGTAGGGATTCATCTGAGGTGGGTCGGATCCCTTGCTGCCACCACCCATCCTGCCCTATAATCACCATCAAGCCTAAAATTTGGTGCAAAGTCCTGAGCATCTTCCAGGCTGACAAGTCCTCTTTGGAGGTGATTTCCTTATGGTTTGGTGCAAAATAATTAGCTGAAAAGTATTTATCACATCGTCCTGGAAAAATAGATCATATTCCAAAACACCTGCTTCCCTCTTGGAAATCGCAGCTTCTGATCTGTGTAACACAACACCGACAAATCCAGGTCACTGCTTTTACTGTGATTAGGGATGTGTGTGCTGTGTTGTGTCAGCCTCTGCTCGAGGCCTGCTCCCCGGGTGCGAGCAAGCGGGGTGGGGAGATACCGGTGGAGGGAGTTGGGTTCGGTGCTGGACACCACATGGCAGGGTCATGCAGAGACGGGATGCTACTGTTGTAGGCTGTCGTGCCTTCATTGCCTCAGCATGGTACAGCAAATTTGTGCAAAATTAGCCTGTATCAGCGTTTGATCCCCTGGACAGGTTGTCTTGCCTTAGAAGAAGTGTGCTTTCAGCTATATGAGCC
Organism: Gorsachius magnificus; assembly: GCA_034008185.1. Lineage (NCBI taxonomy): Eukaryota > Metazoa > Chordata > Aves > Pelecaniformes > Ardeidae > Gorsachius > Gorsachius magnificus. The sequence goes on along the minus strand of CM067089.1, from coordinate 34,018,848 downwards.
CCCCATGCCTCAGTGTGAACTACAGCCACATTTACTGCAAGAATTTAATTGTGCAGGTCCGGGTTATCTAATGAGCATGACTAATCCATCGCTGTTTACTTTGGATCGCAGTTCGCCCAGAAAAGCTCCCCCAGGGGTTGGAGGGAGCAAGGGGACGTGCCTGGGTCCAAGCTTGCCCATGTCCCTTCCCACCTCTCGTCCCCCACTGCCAGTGCTGGTCCGCAGGATGTGATGGTCCTTCAGTGCCACCTCCCCAGCCCAATTCAGGCAGAGGAGTTCTCTAGGGGCATCCCCAGCTCTAGCAGAGGCAGCAGCTTCTCGCTGGGCACTTGCCAAATCTTAACATGCAGAGTCCCTTGGTTATCCATAAACCAAAACAGAACAGAAAACAACTCCCTCTCCTCCAGTGATCCAGTTGCAAAGGGGGGGTTGTGTGCCTGTATGGGAAATTCTGGGGGAAGCACAGTTCCTTGTGGGTTGTCTGAGGGCATGGCCTATGCGTGGTCTTCTTGTCAGGTACTTTTTTTCAAGGGTGAGGGGTGTACGAGGTGTGGATTATTCTTACTGTTTTTTAAAAAAAGGGAAATTTCTAGTGGGGGGGCTTGTTTGCATTTTAGTAAACTGGCTTTCTGACCCTGTCTCTTTGAAACTGCTGTGGTGTCCCTCCAAAAACCATGCTGGTAGAGAGAAGAACCCTTGCCTTCTCCTGTGGCAGGCTCTGCCTCAGCTCCTGGGAATGCAGAGGCTGAGGGGCTGGCACAGGAAGGGCCACCTGTGGCAGTCGTCTCTACCCAGACAAATCTCTTTGGTTTGCTCTCAATTTGTTTATACCTTAATCCTCTGGCAGTTTCAGGACCATATAATTTATTTCTGATAGCTGGTGATTTTTTTAACCTGGCAGAAGGCGGCATGAGAAGAGTCAGTGAATGAACATTAAGGCTAGATGGATTCAGGATCAGAAGGCGGCACACATTTTTCACAGTGGGCATAGTTAACCATCGGAGCAATTTGCGTAGGGATTCAGTGGATTTTCCATCACTTGAAGGCTTTAAATCGAGCCTACATGTAATATAATACGCTTTAAGCAGAACTTGCAGACTTGATTCGGAGTTGCCTGGGTGAGATTTTTTGGTCTGTTTTGTGCAGCTGGACAGAGCAGATGGTCAGAGAAGCTATGAAAATAACTCCCCCTACGAGATCCGTGTTTAAATAAGCAAACAAACAAACCCCTTGAAAATGATATCCACGCATAGAAATGGATGAAAATGACAAGTCCTTAGCAATACTGGAAAAGGCAATGTTTATGTCTGCTGTAAGGTACTGTTCCTGGTACTCCAGAGACAGGGTAACTGGCAGGAAAGGATGGCAAACTGCTGGCACTGAGAGGGAATGGGTTAAGGTGTGGCACTTTTTTGGCGGATGACCCCCACACCCTGCAGCCCCATGAGCAGACCCCAACAGGTGTATGCCTGCTCCCTGACTTCTGGCATCCCACCCGTGCCTGAGTGAGGCACGTCGGGTCTCTGAGCACCCAGCGCCTGGAGGGGTGCAGAGCAAGGCTGTCCCCATGAGGCAGCACACAGGGAGGCTGAGCTCCTTGTTAAACCCAGCTGCCCAGCCTGGGTCAGTCTGTACAGCCCTCCGAGCACTTGGATCAGGCCCCTTTTCCCTAACAGCCGACATCAGAAGGCACCAGTCCTCCCGGAGAATGTCAATGAACAGTTGGAGCTCTTCATTAGAGAGAACCTAATTAGACGTTTATTATTTATGTGATTTTACATTAATGGCCTGGCAACAAGATTTATTTCTCAACTTATTTGTTTCACAATGTGGTTTCTTCAGCAATCAATTGATATCTGGTTAGCTTAATAACTATCTTGTTAAAATTAAATGCTACTCTGATTTAACTGTATTAAAATAAATGTTGTCATTGTTAATGAAATGCAAATAACTATTTAAATTGTGGCAGTGCTTCATTGAGTTGCCACTGTTGGGTGGAAGCATGTTGAAGAACGCGCCGGTGAGGTGGGGGGTGGCAGGAGGTGCCAAGAGCTGGGGCCCCCCAGCCAGCACCAGCGATGTGAACGGGAGCTTCCCTCTGCCTCCAGCAGGTCCTGGTCGATAACTGCAACGGCGTACGAAAGCAAAGTTTCTCTGTTTCAACAGGAAATCTGTTCTTTAACTTTCACTCTCTGGTATGCCTACTAGGCTAGAAACGAAAACTGAGTCTGGCTACAAGCACCTAAGAGCAGATGTGGCTGAACTGAGGTTTTGCAGACAAGGAGTTAAAATGAGGGATCCTCAACCTTTCCCTGCAGTGTGGGACAAAGCCTGGCAGAAAGATAGTCCCCATGCTTATTGGTTTCCTGGCACTGTGGGGTCCCATGCGTAGAGGCCTGAGCCCCCCCCACCTCGGCAGGCATGGATGGAGGCAGGGATAGAGAGACAACTCCTCTGCAGGTTCCTGCTGTATCTCTCCCTCTTACCTCCCCATCGCGCCCCATTCCTCTGGCAGGTAGCAAGCACAGACACAGAAAAAGTCTTCAGTGAGACTGGGCTGGAAATAAAGATTTGCTAGGAGACAAAAAGCGCATTTGCCATAAACTTCTGCTGCTCCTTAGGTCCAAGGAGGAATCCCTGGGTGCAGGCGGTGGGTTACCAAACACCAGCAAACTCTGCTTCTTCAGCAAATCAGGCAGGGAAGGCTGTGGATCTCTGCAGATCTTTCCATCTCTGTAGATGGAAAGAGCAATGCCCATACAAAAGTCAAAATGCGATACCAAAGCTTTCCGCTGATATGGATGCCTACAGGAAATAGTAGAAACGGCAGCTGGAGTCATCAGGAAAAAAGTCCTGACACCTTGCCAAAGTGTTACGCTGAGACTACGCAATCTGAAATGCGTGACGTGAAGGGTTGATCCAGCTTCCTTTGTAGCCAGCACTGATACCGCTTGGGAGGGCAGCAGGAGCCGGGGCAGGGCTGCCCTTGTGAGAGAGAGAGAAGGCGAATGCAAAGCTTGACCTCTCTAAGCAGGGTCAGTCGTAGGTCCCTGCATTCGGAGGGGTCCGCGCGTTTCCCAAAGCAACTGAGTCAATGAAGACACGGTGCTGCACAAGCAACTGGTTTTGTCTTTTGTTTTTAATGGGCAGACAAGTTGTTTGTGTGCATCCTTAGTGGCCGAATTTGTATGCACAAGTCCTTGTTACTGAGTGACAAGTACTGCAAGAACAGTTGCATGTACAAAGTTGGAGCAATGCCCACAGAGAAATCCTTGAAGTAACTAATTGCCAAAAGGATCAGCCCCAGGGTGAGTTCCCAGTCCTCTCCCAAAGCACGAGCACATCCAGGCGTTTAATACTCACACAAACTGTTAACCACCAGCGGTGCAGCAGAGAACAAACTCCTGATAGAAACCATGCTGCAGTTTGTAACGCTTGTGCTTTTGCCCACGTGCATTACCAGTTACTGCCAAAAGTGCAAGGAGCACACGTGCGTGCTATGGGGAGAAGTTATTCAAGATGAAGTACGGTACTGGATCCGCATTCTCTCCACAGTCCAGACACCTGGTTTTCACCACATATGTGTGATTTTTTTGTTTTGTTTTGTTTTGGGGTTTTTTTTTTTGCATTTCCGGATATAATGATGCAACAGATCTAAGCCTGGGTGATAGAGTAGATAGGATGAGGAATCAGAAAAAAAAAAAAGAGTGAAGTTCAGCTCCATCTGAAATGCCCAAAGATTTAAACTTGGTGTGGTTTTTAATAAAGTTAGATGAACAACATATGATGCTTTGTGCTATATTAATGTTCCAGCACTGGATGCTTCACATGTTTTTCCAGCAGCTTTCATTTATTGAATTTCCTGCTTAGATTTTTAGTGAAAAGCAAGGAAGATTATGAAACATCCCCTTTTTAATTCTGATTTAATTGCATACAATTAGCTAAATACATCATTTGCTACAACTTCAGTTAATACATTGTTAAATATTATTTTTACAATAGTGTGTCAAATGGCATATTAATAATATTTGGTGTCATTAGCACTAGATTACAAAAATATTTGCATACTGCTTATTAGGATGTGATATGATGCGTTTCCGCATTGGTTGACTATGGAGGTGACTGAGGATTATGAAATAGTTCTCAACCCCTATCCTGGATTTTAAAGCTTCCAGATTTGTTTCTTTATTTTAAAAAAGTATTAAAGCCAAGTTCCTGACACTGTTTTTGTGGCATGGTTTTCTAGAATAAGCGCATTCAGCCTTATTCCTGGTCAGGCTACGCTTTCGTAGTTATACTTAGCCTGCCCCAATTCCTTGAACTTTGGTCTCTTTATTCTTCTCTATTTCTTAGTCTGCCAAGAATGATGAGGGGAAAATTGATCCTGCCTTGGGGATGAGGGACCTGGGTAAATGACCTCTGTGGGGCCTCTCCAACCCTATTTTTCTTCAGTCCTGCGTAGTCCGGAGCCGTCGTGCATCCAGCTGGCTCGCGGTGGAGTTGAGGCAAACCGGTGTCCACGCTCAGCTGCAGCTCCTGTGCTGAGACAAAGAGAGCGGTGCAGCTCCAGCCATCACTCGGTGGTTTTATAACGGTTGCACTGGTGAGACGGGAGAGACGGTGAGACTGGGTCAGATGGCCTCTTGTTACTGCTCCTGCCCTCAGGGGGTGTAATGCTGGGTTGATCCCCCAGCCTCCAGACTTCTCGTTCAGCCCTGGGATGCTGGCTGCCTCCCGGCTGGAGGGGGCTGCCACAGTGCCGGACTGTGCCGAATGGCCCTTCGCTGCAGGGCGTACAGTATTTGACAGTAATACACCGTGCTGCAATTGCAGAAAAATCAAAGGTGTTGCCTGACGTTGCGCAGCACAGAAACCCAGCGGCAGCTTGTGCTGAGGTGTGCCAGCCAGCAGCGCGCTGGAAACAACAGGATAACATGAGAGGGACTTGAGGTGCCAGATTTGATCCTGTGTTTGAACTTTGTCTCTCCTAACCCTAGGGACGGCTCACTCCAGGGCTTTTGTCTGGCCCAAAAGCGATGACAGGAAGCATTTGCAAACTTGAAATGACATTTGGCTTTCCAGGGCCACCCAGTATTTGGGCTTGCCTTTCCAGGGCTACAAGTACTTCCAGGTGTTTGGGGCAGAGCCATATGTAAAAACATCCTTTTCAAGAGCAATAGCGCTCTGCCACTTGTTCTGTCTGCAGCATGGAAGCAACAACAAACAGGAAACCTTTGGGATTGAGGGTTGGACAAAAATATAGGTTCTAGCAAGTAATTGGAAACATCAGAGATTAATGATTAATTTAGAAAAACAAAAGCAAGGTGTTACTGTAGTTATCATGCCAAGTTCTGGGATGATTGGCCCGGAGGCCAGAGCTCCTAGGTGCCCTGAGCAGATACTGCAGCTGCAGCCAAGCAGTAGCGCTCCGTATTTACGCAATGATCTGACGTTTGTGGGCTGCTTTGAAAAGAAATATAAGTAGCTGCAACTCAAGAAATGCATGAGCTCTGCCCCAGAGCTGCCTTTACTCTTCTCAGGAATCACCTCTGGCAAGAGAGGAGTTTAATCTAGGTTTTCCTGCAGTCCTTGGGCTGGATACCTGGATCTGTACTGGTGGTAAGCCCTGGCAGGCAGTGAGGCTATGAAGGCTGTTTGACGGCTGTGGCGTGTAATGATGAGCTCACGGAGAAAGAATGATCGCTTTGGCTTTTATTGTGTCCTTCTGGATTTTTGTCCAAAAGTACAATTCCAGGATGCTGGTGGAGGGTTTCTTTATTTCTTTCCTCCTTTCTTTCTCTTAGCGTCTTGAGACAAAAGTGTTTAACAACAGACCTTAATAGAGCGGAAAGTAAGTAACAGCAAAGAGCGAGCAGAGAGAGGTGAAGTGAACATGAACTAGTTTCCGCAGCCTCTGACAGCTCATCTGGTGGGAATAATGAGTAATTTATGTAGCATTCCCCACTTCAGATTATTGAGTGGCTAGACTGAAGCTGGGAAACACTCCAGGTCCAAATCAGATACAACAAAGGGGATATTTGTAGTCCTTTGTGTATTCCTTTATTGTATTCATTTTCATTAATTTCCTGATACTGAAAGTATTTGGGGTGGGGAAGACGAGGTTTCACATCCCACACTCTGTCCTCATGGTAGTCGCTCAGGGTGCCGGGGTCAGCACATCCGCAGCAGGTCTGTGGGCTGCGCTGTCAGCTTCGGGTGAGATCCCCCGTACTCTGCCCAGCCCTGCCGTGTAATCCGCCACAGCCTTGAGCCCACCGCTGATCGGTGAGAAGAAACTGAAGAAAGGAAGTATTTAGGTTTAGTTTACCAGTAGGGAAGGGTCACTGGGAAGCACTACCAAATCATTTGCTGGTCTACAAACAAGTCAATCTGCCTCTTCAGGTCCAGACTGATACTCAGCTAGTTCTGGTTTGTCCCAAAAACTGGGCTACCAGAGGACGGCCACAGAAAGGGTGGTGAGGGTGAAACTGCAGTCCCTTTCTCTGCGGTCTCAGCCTGTACAGCAGCTCCTCCCCAGCTGTGTGCCTGGCAAACAGCCTGAACGTGTGACGTAGTGGCCGTACTTACAGTCCCAGTCTCATCCATGCCGACAGTGTCGCTATGGGTGCCTCGTTCTGCCTGAGGGAAGGATGAAGGTCAGAGAAGCACTTGGGCAGGGGTATGGCTTCTCCCAGCTGGCCAGGGCATGCTGAAGACAAGTTCTCACTTTGGGGAAGTTCAAGGAAAGGCAATTAAATCTCAGTAAATTTGGAAAGCGGTGTTTTCTTTAAGAAGCCCCAGCAAGATGCTGAGGGACAGGGTGGTCCAGATGACTGGATATGCTGACCCCATCAGTTGCTGCCTCTGAGCTGGTCATGTCAGCCCCATCCCTGCTCCTGGCACAGCTCCTCTGCCTAACGGAGACGTGTAGGTGGGGCAAGACGATGCTCTGTGGCCTGAATGTGCCAGGAGAGCCGGGGGGACCTGCTCAGACACCTGCGAGTCCTACGCCAGCCCGCGCCCTGCCTGGTCTCCTCACCCTCTGGGAAGGTCCGTGCGGCTGGGTTTTGGTGGGGAGAAGCTGCAGGATGGTTGGCCTCCTTGTGCCGTTGACTCCTTCAGAAAGTGTGTGAAGAAGGGCTCTGCTGACGGAGAGTGAAAGGGAGCTCAGGGGGGCTCTGTGCAGCGCTTACAGCTACTGCGAACTTTTGGGTTGGTTTTTTTGGCAACATTTGTAATTACTCCACGAATCGTGAATGTCCTTTTGTGCATTTGCCTAAAGAGAAATGATACAGAGTAGACTAGGAAATGTCTCCTCCTCTGTAAAAACAAACAAAAAGAACCAACAAAATCCAAATAAACCCCTCTGAGGCCTTTTTCTACTGCAACTATTCTGGTACAAGGGGTTAGGAGAGCTTTTGTTGAGGCGGGGAAAAGGGATTTCAGCTTGCAATATATTTTGCCTGTTTTGCTGCTAACAAAATCACATGCTACCCATAACACTTAGGGGCATATTACTTTACAGATTGCAAATAACCTTTTTGGGTAACTATTAACCAAATTTAAATGTGTCCTAATTACGTTTATTCACAGCAGCTCAGATTATTGGAAGTACTGTTACTTTTCCATTGGAAATCTTTATAGCCAATTTAACATTTCCATTAGTTTCTGAACATGTATGTCCTTGAAAAAAAGACACCAGCAATTCCTCTGAGCCCGATGCTCCCCAGCTCCAATCTTTTTACACCGTTGCATCTGTCTTTTGGAGACAACGTTACTCACTCTGGTTTTACACCAGTGAGGCTAGAAATAGAATTAGGTCTTCTACCTCCAGTCAACATTATTCGGTGTTAATCCTCTTTGGCAGCGGCAGCAGCCAGCTTGCTGCCAGCTGTTGGCAGGTCGCTGCAAAGCACTGGAGTTGATGGCAGTTTTAGAAGTTGAAAATGCACACGGTGTTTAACAGAGAAGTATTATAAATTTCTTTAAAATGAGTGAGTGCACTTAAAATTTAAGGCAGCTGTTAGGATGGGCCCTCTGTACTCCCATGAGCATTCGGGAGCTGCTAAGGGAGGAAACTGAAAATTACTCATATTTTTTTTTTTTTTTTCCATTCTCATGCCGATTTACTGTATTAGCATCTCAATATCTCAGTTTTTCTGTAAAATGGACAAATTACTCACCTGGACACTCCGCCACAGAGCAGTGAGGCTTATCTAATATCCTGCAATAGTAATGTTGTAATTGTAGCAACCTCCATTATAAGGGCCGAAAGCGTTCAAAGGAGTAATCGTTATTCTAATTTTGTCAGTGGGGAAAGCGAAGCAGAGAACCGCGGTGACCTGTCAGAGCAGGGCGAGCGGCAGGAGCCGGGCTTCCCCACACCCCCTGCCTCTCCCTTGGGGCATCAGGTACGAACTCAGGGCAGGCAGCAGGGACACTGCTGTAAGACAGAAGCCTTCGTGTGCATCTTGAAATACCATGGATCTGTACACAGCGTACAGCTTTAGGATATCAGCTTGCCTGTGAGCAGGGGTGGCTCCTGCAGAGCCTTCTCTGGGCGGGGGGGGGGGGTTGCAGGTGAGATTAACCATATTCTCCTTGCAGGATCGGGGCTGGTTCTGTTTGTTGAAGAGAAATATCCATAGTTCTCCCCTCTAGTATTTGATATTAAGCATTTCATAATGCAGTTGCTTACGTACTCTTCCTCGCCTTGTTCTCCTTGTATCAATATAAATCTACATTTTCTCTCCTTTTAAGCAAAAGGCTAGTATTTCTTTCCATCCCACACAAACTAAACCTAGGATACCTGCAGTTAGCTTAAACACCACTAACAAAACCTCTGTGTTTTGCAACGAGTTGGAGGCAAGATGATGTAAAGTGACTCATAGTTTATATACAAGTATATGAAAGCCAAACTAGCCTTTGGATAGCTATGGATAATTCTTTCCGTCCCATAAAAGACTGGTAGTTCGTATTTTAGTTGCTGGGATTTCATACCGATTATGGTATTTATTTAAAATAACAAGCTACGTGAGGCTGTCCAATTCCCAAGAACCCCATTGCCACTGCTCATTACAAGCTACGATTAGTGACAGGATTACATTGTTAATGTCCGCAGGTATTCTGAATATTAGACCTGTCTCTTGTGTGTAGTTCTCCCTTCTGGTTACCTGGGAGTTGTCTGCTTGTATTCCCTCACCTCAAATCTTTACCAACCAGAAATTATACACTTGTAAAACTGGCGTGCTGTTCTGTTACAGTGAATCAATGGCTTTCCTCTCAGCCCTCTTTTTGTTGGTTATTAAAAAGAAAAGTTTTGCTACATACAGCATGAGTGCTGCTGCTGCTTAAAACTTTGCGCTAGATTTTGAATTGAATCCTCAGCACAAGGGTGTGGGTTAAGTTTGCTGATGGCTTGTGGCTCCACGGCACGTTTCTCTGAAGCTGGAGGTGAGAGAGGAGGACACAGTGATGGATCTTGGTATCCATCTAGAAAAGGATCGGGTGGTGGACTAGAGTTTGGTCTACATTTGGTCTCCAGAAGACTGAGTGTTGTTTGCTAGTGCAAGCTGGTGTTGGCTTAGACCATGTTCAGGTGCTCAGTTAGTGCAAGCTGGTGTTGGCTTAGACCATGTTCAGGTGCTCAGTTGAAGTTTTGGCCAGCTTCTGATGTAGATCTACTGTAACATCCCTAGAATATAACTTTATTTTCCCATTAGCATGTACGTTCATTAAAGAGCCTCATATATTTAAACGGGAGGTACAGCCAAAACTTATGGCTCCAGTTTCAGGTTCTACAAGGAGAAGTCAGCAGTAGTCAGGTTTGCTGTGACTCCTTGAAAATGTAGGACAGCCCATACAACCACGCAGCAGCCGCAAAGGCTTGTTAAACAGCAAGGGTTTGTGGTCCCAGAGATTTGGTAGGTTAATTCAGATTAGAAATGCTTTGGGGTTTTAGCTAAAAGTTGTATATATCCTAGCATGGAGTGGTTACCATTCTTCTTAATGCAGTCTTCAGAAGTCTGTGCACTGTACAGTGTGATGGGTAGAATGGTCTCTTGGTGGAGCCCTGCAATACTGGTTTTGGAGTATGGTAGCAAGAAGAGCGGCATTTGCCACACTCGTAGTACTGTACTCAAAGGACAGGTTCAAGCTGTGTCTGTCACCAGAATTTACTTCCATGGGAAACCAAACTGCAGGTAATCTAAATAAAACAGTTTTTTGTCCCTATATCGCTGCAAGAAGAACATGACAGCCTGAGTTAAAGTGGAAAGAAGTCCTCATTCTGAGCCCCATATTAACATGTTTTTCATTTCTTTCTTTCCAAGTTGACCACAGTAAAACCAATCTGCCTCAAATTTCATAGTCAAGATTTTCTGCCAAGATTATGTATAAAGTGGGTCAGCGATTCAGAGCTGGTAATTTATGTGAATACGGGATTTGTACTGATTTGTTATCTAAAATGACTAGTGTTTCATAAAAACAAATTTCTGCTTGTAGATTGCTCTGAGAGTGGCAAATACTGCGTTTGTACCAGCACGTCACTCTCTGGGGCTGCTTGTGGGTGACTGGTCACTTCAGCCAGGCAGGCCTGTCTCCCTCCTTGGACACTGGTGGTCGAGGTGTGGAAAGGTAGGGCGGCCCTTGAAACACTCCAGGAAAGAGTGGGAGTCATTTCTGGAGTGAAGGAGGAGCTATGCTAGTTGGATTAAAACATTTTTAGGACATGTAACGTTGTTTAGAAAAAAACCCTAACCTTTTTAATATATATTTGCAACTGTAAAGTGCCCTGAAACTTTCTCGGGGCAGGAAACAGCTGATCATTAAGCTTGTATGCATGTTGAACTGATCAGCGTCATCATGATGGGCATAATGGGTACATTGAATTCGTCATTAATACCTCACCTAGGTGAGAGTCACCATAGCTTTGGTCATCTTGCTTACCCCCAGCACTGGGCTGGGACCTGAGCAGGAGCCCGCCAGGCATGGGACTGCGGGGAGCATCCGCCCGACACGTGGTCCGTCCTCCCTCCCTCTCCTTTCCTTCGCCTGTGCCTTTCCACCCCAGCAGCAAAGCCCTTTGCTCTGGGGCAGGCTGCAGAGCAAAGGCATCTCCTTCTGCAGGGGACGGGTCCCCTGCGGCCCCTCTTTTAGAAATACCCTCACTGGCTGGGATGGTCTTCAGGAGACCCGATATGTGGGCTGTGGCAGAGCATCAAGAAGCAGATGGGTGCACACTAAAAGCAAAAGGCCATTTGGCATGTAGTCATTAGCCATTGCTGAGTGCATTAGTCCTCTTATGTCTTTCAGAAAGTCATCATTTTATAGCAGAAAATTGCTATTTTGTTCCAAGTAGACTTAATTTCTATAGTAAGAATAAACCCCCCTTAATTAGGGTTAGGAAGAAGCAGAATAGCATGCGCTTAATAGGAGGGGCAGTAGCTGCTCAGCTCGCAGAAGGGGACGGGTTGGGGAAGGGGTGCTGGGGCCGGCTGTGGCGTGGTGCAGAGTACAGCCCTGCACCAGGCTGGCTGCACGGGCGCCCCTCAGCCCATGGGGTTGGTGGCCAGCTGGTTGCTGCCCAGTGCTGCTGAGCCGGCCAAGGAGAGAGGCATCCTCGGCCTCTTCTGGCATCAGTGCTTTCCTGTTCATCTGCTGAAATCCCCATGGCTTACCAGCCTGCCCTGCGCCTCAGCCTTTGGCTGCCATTCCAGAAAGCTCTGCTTTTTGCCAGTGGACTATAGTGGATTTGTGCAGTTTGGGCTCTGTCAGAAAAAGAAATTTTGATCATTTACCTTCAGTTTGTGTGATTTTGGGATTGGCTTAGCTACTGATACTACCTTTATTTGCCAGCACCCTGTTGCAGGTGACCACTGGTAGCCCATCATTTGTTGGTCTCTCTAGGTGAATTGGCTCCTTGAAAATGTAGGACAGCCCATACAACCACGCAGCAGATGCAAAGGCTTGTTAAACAGCAAGGGCTTGTGGTCCCAGAGATTTGGTAGGTTAATTAAGATTAGAAACGCTTTGGGGTTTTAGCTATAAAATGCATATATCCTAGCACCCCACCAATTCATTATCAGCCATCACCACCTAGTGGCAGAAAGGCCCTGTCTGGATTCATCTGCCAATTTATGTGTCTCTTTCAAGGTTTTTTTTTTTCCCCTAAACCCCAAATTTTCAGACAGGGTTCACACTTGCAGGGTGGACTCACACCAGCTTGTATGGCAATGTGAAATTCCCTTCCATGCAGGGAACCGCTTCTGCTCTGTGCAAACTGACATCCAAACTGACTCAGACGTGGTGCCTCCCAGACACCCTGACTGCATGTGCGGATAAAATGGAAGTGTTTTAGCTTTTGCCCAGGAAGTAAACAGATCTTTTACGCCTCCCAGACTCACACGATATGTAATCCCAGTCCTGAAATCCAAGGAAATGGGGATCTGTGACGCAGGTTTTCATCTGCTTACAATAAAAGGAATAGAAGCCCCTGTCCCTAAAATAAAAAAAAATAAAAATCTGGTTCTTGTAAGTCCATTAACGGTGCGCCCTAGAAAACAGGGGTGGGAATACTATACGGGATGGAGGTGGGATGGGCACCTCCATTCCTTGTTAACAAATGGTTAACAAAACTAAGAAGTTACTGAAGCCCACCAAAAAAATAGATGGGCATAGAAACTATACTGCTGTCCTGGTCCCTTCTTTAGCACATAACCTGGTAATCTTTTGACTGTGTCAGTTCCATCTTCTTTTTCATTCTCCCCACCTACGCTTCTGGAAACTTAAGCTCCTGCCTGTCCCCTGGCAAATGTTCCTCCTGGTTCACTTGGATCCAGGTTTTTGCCTCCTGCCTGTTGCCCTCAGCAGCCCCCCTTGGAGGGGGATCTGCAGGTGAAATCCAGATAATATCTGGTAACAACGTTTTCTTCAGATAGAGAAAGGCTGTGCAGTAAAACTTGTTCTTGACAGTTCAGTGCACTCACCATGGTAATTAAATTTAACTGACAAAGGAGTTACGGCTCCTTCATTATAGTTGTGATAATGCCTTTAATTTCACAATTTGCTAATGGATAAAATGTTTGACACCCTTAAGAGTATGTTGGCAAGGTGTTTGCTGGGAGATCGGGCTCTCTCTGCCCTTTCTCTGAACTGGTTGGCTCCCGTTGTGGCTGAAATCCCTCCTTTGCCTTGGGTGACTAGAGAAGGGCAGGATGAGCTTCCCTGTGCTCACAAGCTGCCCTTTGGGATGGTCCCTTGGTGCCTTTAAACCCCATTTTCAAAGCTGCTGCATGCAATAGAGTTTTTCAACATATCCCCACGCTTCCCATTACCCCAAATCTTTTGCAGGGTTGGTGGGGGGCCTAGGTGGGCTTGGGAAGTGCAAAGCCGTGCTAGCAGCCACAGGCACGCCGAGGAGCCAGAGTCGTGGCTCTTGGTGTGGAAATGGGCTCAGTTCCCTATAAATCCAAATTGATTTGGCTGCCATCACCAGGCTTGGGGTGATGCCTGACCCATCCCTTGGTACCTCAGGCTGATCCCCGCGAAGGGCCTCTGCCCGGGGGTGGCCCCGGCATAGCTTGGCACAAACACCACGGCATACCCTGATGGCATGCAAAACCGGTGACTTTCACATGCTCCTGTTAAACAGGTGCTTGCACAAAGCTTCAGAGGGTGGGATAATTAAACCCTGCCATTTTTAGGAGGTCACCTCTATGCTCTGGACCTCAGGACGGTTGGTAGGCCAAGCAGTCTGACACAGAAACAATTAAAGGCTCCCTGGTGGGCTGGTGTAAGCCTTGTGGATTTGGGGTGATGTTGGTCCGTGATAAAACATTTCAGGTTTTCTGGTTGTTTTTTCATCCCTGTAAGAAAAAATCAGAAAATGTCTCTTGAGCCTACTATTTTCTGCAAGGGGGAAAAATTTCCAAAAAATTGCTTCAGATGAATATGTTCTGTGATGTTGAAAGTGGAATGTCTATATACAAAAACTACCAGCACGGTAGTTTTCTTTTGAAAAGTTAGGGTTTGGGTTTCTACCTAGTAGTGATATATAATCTTAATGAAGAGTAAAATCAGGACAAACCCAACTTTCTTTTGGTCATTTTCTTGGCCCTCTCCTAGTGCACACACCTGAGCTGTAGTTTGCACCTATGCGTGTTGTTCAAATGACCAACGTTCAGCCTTCCCTCTCTTACAAAAAACCCTGCACAGTGCTGACTGGTGGGAGATCAGAAATCCCTTCAGGACCAGAGGTCTGTGACACCTGCCCAGGCTGTACTTCAGCAAAGGACAATTACCATATGTATAATATTCTTGTGAAAATACATCCGAAGCGTAGGATGCTTGGCTGAGGTTACCCTCATTCTCCAGCTGAGGGGCGATGGGCTGCAGATGTCTTCTCAGAAACACATGCCTTTGACCTTTCCTTGTTGGTCCACTGTCCGTTTGCAAACAGGCACGTGAAGTATGAATGGTGACAGGCGGGCTTGCCACCCGGGCAGCGTGAAGCTGGCAGAACAAGTGGGATGCCATGCCAGGAGCAAAAGCCCAAGCAGCCATCTGGTCCAGAGAGGTGGCTGCAGCAGAGAACACCAGAGGAACACCAGCTCTGCAAACTTGGGAATGACAGGGCCTTTTTTATCCCAGTGCATCCAGCTGGCATGTGAGGCTTTGAGTTCAGGTAGTCGAAGCCATCCGTGCTGTGCTGTGAGGTCAGGATCTCTTTATGCTGCACATTGCTGTATATTTACACAGTGCCTGGTGCCTGTATGGCCCAAATGTGCAGTTCATGTGAACACAAGACCATTGCCTGGCCCTCTGCTCCCTGGACTGGCTTAAAAGCACATGTGACGGTAGTCATGGCTGGAGCAGACAGGTTGAGCTTTGCCGGTGTGTGGGTAAAATGCCAATATAGTGTATGTGTGGTGTAATACGTGATGCTCTGTCTCCTCTTCCCACCTGGTGAGGGGCAAGTGAAGCACTATCTGCTATCTTACTTCAGCAATTGCCGCTGGCCCACCAAAGAAAGCATTTTGCAAGTGTCTCTGATGCAATACAGTGGCTTGTTAGCAGACTGAGGCCCAGGAAAGGTCCTTGCTGCATGAGAGAAGCTTTTGAAGGTACTGAGTTGGCAAAAAGAAGAGGGAGAGAGCTTGGGAAGCAGACAGGAATATCAGCAAGGTAATGTAAAGGAAAGCCTTGTTGTGGGAACCGGCTGTCAGTGAGCCTGGGGTTGAGTCCAGGCAGAGCCGCTGCCGGTCATCCACAGAAATCCCCCCTGCTGACAAGCCCCCCCTTAGCACAGTTACCCACTGCAAGCCAATAAACTGTGGTTTGAACAAATACCATGGGTAGAGTTTGGGGAATTTCTTAGAAGTCCTCATCCTAAAGTCTATTACTTTGAAATTAGTAATTAGGCTTCAAAGCATGTGTCTAAAGCAGGATTTAAGGAGTGAATGTCAGGCCATATATATTCTGATGTGCTGTAGGTCAAAGCCTCTAAGGCATAGCAGGCAGTAAGGCGTCCCCCATCCCTTCAGTGCTGCCTTATGCGTAACTGGTTTTCCCTCATCTCACACCAGCACATGGTAAATTCCTCTGACCCGTCACGTTTATCTTTGAATGTGACTCCTCAGGCAAGCGGAGGATCTCTCCTCCTCTCTCTCTCTCTCAGCTCAGAAGAGCCTCTTCCTCTTTCAGAACATTATCATGAACCTGAAGTCTGTTGTATCTATTTTTTCCACCATCTTATGAAAAATTCGAGCCAACTTTTACCTGCCTGCAGTGTGCGACCCTAGGACAGAGACAGCGAGGGGGAAAAGGCTTGTCAAGCCAATAACTGCATTTAACTTATGTTGCTTGTTTCTCCCTCTCCTTGGAGAGGCGTACAAATGAAAATTCAAGAGACTAGAATAAAAACAGCGTGGCTAGATAGAGGGTGGCATTAGCAACAAAATGGGAAAGGACATTTTGTTCGTGTCACAACAGGATCTATTTTAAGAGCTTGTTGTACGTTTCATGTCATAAAATCACTTCTGGGATTATTTTTTCTAAAAAAAAAAAATAAAAAAAGCAGCCCATGCCCACTGCAGAGAGCACTAAAATAGTCCACTCCAACCACTTCAGACAGGATGTATGGAAACAAGCAGCATTAGTTTGAGGTAAGAACAAATAGAGGCAACTATCTGGTGACGCAGGATAAAGAGAGAAGAGCGGGATTTTGCTCAAGTAGATTGAAAGAGCCAGTGGCATTGGAAGGATTACGAGGGATGACAGAAGTGGTAATTTGTTTGACCCAGTAACTGCTTTAATTGGTGGCCATTCCTTTGAATATGAATATCCTGTTGAATATTTCCAGTAACTCTCCTGGAGACAAAAGTGCGTTCAGATCTCCTCTGGGCAGGAGGAGACTGCTTTTACTGCTGAGGCAGAGCGGGGGGGTCAGATGCCATCAAGTGCTTTAAAAACACGCTCTCTCTTCAACCGGCAGGAGCATCTCAAAATGATTGTGTTTTCTCTATGTACAGCTCTAATTAAAGGTCTAGGTTTCAATTAGTCTCGTTTTCTGGCCTGTAACATTGCATGTCAGTCAGAACATTTTGTTTTAAGCAGAAAGCTCACCTGTAAGGGCCCAGCCAGTATACATACTGCTCTGTCTTTATAGATGAGGTGTGATTTTAAAAATGTATATAGGAGCAAGGCATCCAGGTCCTACTGAATTTCACTTTGATGCAAGCATAAAACCCACCTAGATGTCTTCAAAGCGTCTTGAAGGGCAAAATGTAACTGTGCTTCAAATTCATTTTCAAAAATGAGTGGTCAACTTTGTCAGAATGCTTTCAGATTTTAGCTTTAAAAATATTTTAAATCGACATTTTCCAATTCCAGTGTTATGTCCTCCCAAGGTCCCCTCAAGCTAACACCAGTTACATTCAGCCTAGTGCATGTACAGACCCTTCTCAAGTGTTCCACCTCTGTTATCAGGACATGAAGTGTGGATGTGATATGCACATCCAGCAGTCAAATTCTGCTGATGACCAGACATTAACTTTAAAAATGAGCTAGTAAGTTGTGTAAATGTGATTGGGAAGGAGCCTTTTTTCCTGATGGACGTTATTCAGGCTCTCAGGTGTCAGAGGGACCTCATCTCCTCATCTAGCCTTCCACACCTCTCCCATGGGTTACCATCTTGACAGGAACCTGGTTCCCCACCATGGGAAAACTTCTCTTTCCAAGTATAACCAGGGAGACGCCTGATGAAATTATGACTTGGCAACTGGCAATGTGTGAGGCAGACTTTATCACGTGCATTCCCCAGGACCCCTCTGCCCTTAATTTCCTTCCCCTGACCCTTCTCTCTACTCCTCCCCCTCTGCTTTGGGCAGGTTGGGTTTGACCATGTGGGCTGTCTCAGGAGTAATTTCCAAGCATCATTACAGTAGAAGAGGGGCGGGTGATGTGACATGGAAGCTCTGTGGGCAAGATGCTGTTAGTCGTCCTTCACGTTAACTCGTAGTGCCGTGGCAAATGACAGCCCAGCTTCACTGACGTGGTGTTTCATCTGAGGAATAAACAGAAGTCCAAGCAGGGCTGCTGTTTCTTGTCTTTCTCTCTGCTGCTGGGTAGGCTTTTGTAGGAAACTGTATTTTCGCACAGTTAAATGACACAGTAACTGAGAAATATATCTTTATTATTAGAATGTTTATATTCTAAAAACTTTTATCTGGGGTTACAGTACAATCCAATTTCTTTCTAATTAACTAACCTGGCATTTGTTCAGCAAGTAACTGTAACTGAGGGTTTGAAAACTTCAAGAACATGCAAATTTTACTCTCTTTTTGTCTTCCTCCCCCAAAAGGACAACTTACAGTCAAGATTTTGGCATGATAAATAATAAAATAAACATCTCATTTGTGAACTAGCAGTTGCACTTAACTTTGGTGACTAACAGAGTAGATAGGCATTTAAAAATAAAAATACTCTTTCAGTGTCAAGTGGATAAAGGAACGGATGAATATATTTTACTTTATCATCTTTCTAAAGTTCATCTTCATTATCTTCAAAAAGGGTCATTTTTTCAGGTTTGTAAAAGGATGTTTCTATTTTGTGGCTTGCCTAAGAAAGTTGTCATAACACACGATCTGACCCAAACCCATGCAACACAATTAACAACTCCTTTTCACCACACACAATGCCTAGCATAAGGCCAAGTGTGGCCTTGTGTCGTGGTTAAATAAATATTAAAATGTCATTACAACCTAAATACCTGAATTGGTTTTACACTGTGACTTTCTACTGAAACAGTGTTGAGAAACTTTAAACATGTATCTGATTGTTCCATATACACTATTTAAAATAAAAGTGAGGAATAATACTCTCTTTCTTCACTCTGCTACTTTCTGGGAGCTCTGTACACCGACAAATGTATGACATCTGTATTTACCTGATCCTAGCTGACTGATCAGTCATCTTCTGCTTTAAAAATATTGCGACTCAGGTGCTTATTGCAGCAGTAATCATAGTGATATACTGTCTGTTAATACTCAGTTCTGCTTACAGTCATAGTTATAAAAAATGAAAAACATTTTTCACAAATCTTTGTACACATACTATAAAAATCACCTTCCACAAAACAATTTACACCTGTTATGAGCATTTAAAAAATAAATTACACAGACTTGTCTCACCTATTCTTTCTTTTTCTTGATAAAACAAATCTCATCAGTAACATTGACAGGATGTTCATATCTGTAAACATGGCATGAGGATTCATGTTACCAAAAAACTGTACACGCAAAAAAATCATCTTGATAAATACTCTGATAAATAAGGATCCTTTTAATTGGCACAAACCAATGTAAACATGTGCATTCCCATCCCTGCAACCATCTCTAACTTCCTCACTCTTGTGTTTTTCGTTGAAATTCAGAGATCTCTCAGCCCTGTAAAGATTTTTCAGAGATCAGAGTGCAAAGGGGGTTGGTGATGATCATAGCCATTTCGGGCCTCTCGCCTAGCACCAAGCACAGGCACTGAACGTGGTGCCACGCAGTGTAACACGCTGCTCTAGCCTTTCACGTGCTGCGCCACAGCTGGTAGCAACCTGCTGCTGGAACCTGGTCCTGACATTTCTCTTCTGGCTCAATGAGGGCCATGCTCATCAGGGCTGCGGTACCGGCAGCCGAGTCTCCTTCCCAAGGGACGCCAGAGGGCTGGTACATAAAGCAAAACCATATGGAAACTTGAAAGCTGTGCTTAAGACACCAGAGCAGCCCAAACTTGTACCAACAGACAACATGGCTGCTGGCAGGATCGAGCAGTTTAACGTATGTAATAATATGCGGAAATGTGCCCGACCGGGCATATGGCAGAAAATTCAGGGTAATGATCTACTGCTGTAAACAGCCTTCAAGCAACTCAAGTAGACCTTTTGCATCTGAGTATGTCTGTGCAGGTAACAGTTAATCATTGATCTTATACCTACGTAAGCTGAAAGACTGAGTATTTAGGTGCCGATTAAATGGATTCTTCTGAACTTCAGCAACAGCACAGATGGAAAATAAATTATCAGGCCACATGCTACCACTAAAATAATTAAACATACAGCCACAGTACTGCCCAGCAAGATAAACGCAGTCATTTAAAATAAGCTCTATAAATAAATAAATAAATAAATAGAAAACCCTCCATGTAAACTGAATAAAATGTCACTTCTCTTACAGCGCCCAAAGAGGGAATGGCATTACTAAATAATATAAATCTTCCATACTGTATATATTTCTATATATTATATCTGATATGTTTTGGCATGGCCAGATGGATAGCAAAAAGTAGGATGATTAACCTCATTCAATATTTGTTCTGTTGAAGCCAAGCTCCTGCGCTACTATATATTGCTAACCATTCCTATAGCGCTTTGGACTTTTTACCGATCTTGGATTTTGCGCTCGCTTTCCTTGCAGAGCAGACAGGTTCACCTTTCTTTTGTGCTCTCCATATTTCTCTTGAGCAGTCAACAGGTTCATAGAAGTATTTCACTGGCTGAAAGCTGGTTTTTTCATCCTTTGCTTTTTTCAACAAGATTCTTCCTTTTTGAAAGGAATGAGGCTTTGCGTCAGGGATGTTATACGAAGCGTGTTGACTTCCTCGGCTCCTGAAATTAATAATAGTGATTTTTAATAACTATTATTCAATCTTGAAAAGTGAAAGGTCCCCAAAATGTCCCAAAACCCATACAATTTTGAAGACAGAAATAGCCTTGTTTTACTGTGTTTACCAGGCTGAAAGTTAAAAACAGAGTTGCAAGATGAATTATATTTCTCAATACTCAAAATCATCCCTCACTATACAAATCCCTACATGTGTTACTGGTGGACTTTTCATGCACGTTCATCTACACTTTTATTCAGATAGTGTTCTGCTGATTTTGGAGTGCTGAGACCTTATTGAGGTCTATGTTCTCATGACTTGGTGATCTGCAGGGATTTTAAAGATGCACATGTTCACGGTAACCTTCTGTAAAGAATGAATGTGGTCTCTGGAAGACCACACAGCACCAGTAACAGTAGAAAGTGGGTGCAGGAACTGTAGGAACTTCTTGGTGGGATCTCAGCGCTGCTCTGGACTGCGGCTGCTACTCATGGCCAATAGCTCAGGAAACTCCAGGCTCTGCCTTTGTGCTGGCCACCCATCTAGGGAAACTTTAGCTTTGCTTTTAGGCTTTGATTCAAAATGGGAGAAGAGGAAAGGGGAATACAGAAATTGGTGGGAAGAAGGATACAAAAGCCTAAAGGCCAAAGTAAGCTGAATTCTTTGTCCTCTCTGTGAGGGTTTAGGCCCAGCAGGATTTGCTGCAATTGGTGAGCTCAGGTGGAGTGACAGCACGGTGCCTGGTGCTGCAAAGGCTGAACCATGCCCCCTGCTCTGAAATTTTATGTTGAAACTGCAGTTCCACAGTTTAGCTAAGTAAGATCATTACAGTCCCTTTTAACATAATCTTGAAATGTTTTACAGCAGATACATGTAGTGTAACAGCACCACTATGAACGTAAGGCACCAGCTCATTTCTGCCCAGCTACTGTGACTGAAGTGAAGAACAGATGTGGTGATGTACAAGTTGATCTCCTAAGGGTTCCCGTAGGGCTATTTTCCATAGCTTGTTATTTCTGGAAACCATGTATCTGTAGTATTACTTCTGGGAGTTAAACAATATTGCTCACTTGACAAAGCCAGTTTTGGAAAAGGCTGTGGTTGTTTAAGTGCATACAGTGCAAGCCCTCTCCTGCTCTTTAAAAGACCAGAAGGGTGTCACAAAAGCCTCTATTTGTTGGTGGGAGGCAGTGATGGTCAGTGGACAGCACAGGAACCGAGCCTTACCTACAGAACAGCTTTACCTGGTTGGCAGCTTTGCTTCACTATGGGAAAGGCTTCACTATGGGAAAGTTTTGGGGGTAAAATGCCGTGCAGGTCCAAGCTGGAGCTTGCAGATGCTGTGCCATGCTGGCCTGGTGCAGGCCTGGGCTTTGACCACTTGCTAGGGGTTAGAAACGACTTGTGTAAATGCACAAGTGTTGGCCGCTCCGGTTTACAGTCACTTCTTGGGCACTGTTGTTAGTCCATTACTTAGGTGTTGTTAAAAGATGTAGTGCTCTGTTTTTCTCAGATGTTGTTATGGTGAAAAAGTTGCATCATTTATTCCCAAAGCACATGCAGGCGTTATCGCAGGTGATGTTAGTCACCTCTCTGCTCCACTCGATGCTATTAAAACCAGATCAAGAAGGGATCAGAAGGGATTGCCTAAAAGAGCTAAACTGTATTTAAATTGAACGAGTTTATGGTAGAGAAGATGGACGTCTGTCCCTAATTCACAGTCAGGGTAAGAAGGTATCTAAGATGAATGAAGATGCAGGTCATTACACATGAAATGCAATGCTGCCAGCTCCAGTTGCAGGAAATGTTTTTTCATTGAAAGTGGCAGCTCCTCGATACAAGTGACCATGAGAGTCTGAATTTCTACTCAAACATATTCCTAGTCTGTTGCATTATGGAGAGAGACCGCAACGATGTGCCTAAATGCACCCCACTGCCACAGGCACTAATGAACAATCCTATTCTTGCTGCTTTTCACAAACATCAGGTGTTTTTCAAGACAGATCTCATGATTTCGAGAGATCCAATTCTTTGCCGCTTCACAATGGGAGCTGGCATTTAAAGTTGATTTAGGGACAGATGTGCCGGCAAGTCTCAGTGCCTCTGAGAAATGGCTAGTGAGCATCAGCAAAGGTCTGCCATGCCCTCAGTGGGGCATTTCCTGAAAACAGCCAGGAGAAACTGGAGAAAAGGAACTGGGAAGTACAGCAGAGGCCTTGGAGCAAGAAGGATTGCAAGTCCAGCCCTTGATCCCAAAAAAACATAAGCCATCAGCAGCCCCAAACCCCCTGAGATTACATTGAATTTTCTGGATGGGTAGTAACACTTCCCAATTTTTTTAACTGGTACATATCATTAAAACCTCATTTTATGTACTGAGCTGAGTGAGAGCTCTTAAAAAAACGGTGTGGTGTATGGAAATGCTGGATTCATCCCCAGAACAGACAGAGCACAATAAAACTTCCCTACCCCTCTAAGCACCCTCTCCTCTACCCTCCCTGCTTCGTAGGACAAATTGGGATACTCTTAATCTGGTAACTCCAAATAAAGCCTACTACTAAATTCTAGTTTGGACAGGGTCTTTTCAAAGGAGAAGTATACCAGTAGTTAAACAGAAACCTCCAAACTATTTGTCAGCAATTAATGGGTTTTACCAAACTGCATTATATTTAGACGAAAGACTTGTCAGTGGAAGGACTCATCTCACTTAGTCATTGAATTCACTGGTTATAATTTAATTCTACTTTCCTTGATTCCAATCACATTAAGACATCTAGAAGCCTGAAAAGTGTATACACAGTCATCTCAGAGCCTACTTTGAACAATATAGTTTTTCCAGAATCTCAAATCAGTAGGAAAAAAACACAAACCCAAAGCTAAAGCCCCAGGCTGTTAATTATTAATGCAAACACTGCTTAGGCTATATGTTGTATTTTCAGTTTATCTTCCAGCCCATCCATCTGTTCGTGTGTGTCTCAGTCTTCCAGTAATTCTTGAACCCATTGATCAAACACAAACAAATCTGGCAGGGATGCAGAAGTTCCAGACCTGTGGTGATGCAACAGGTTTCATGGCAATGGGAAAAAGACCTAAACCCATGTCTAAGAAGGGCTGCCCTGAGGAAAGGAGCACTACCTGATCACCACTTGGCCAAGCAGCATGCATGATGCTCCGAACCAGCCGCTGGGACTCATGACCAAGTTGCAAAGACATGGGAACCCAGGCACAATTAGTTCTGCTGCTCCTGGGACAGCTGCTTGAGTAACCTGAGACGTTGTTAGTGCCCGTGCTTTGTCGGGGCACTTGTTTGCTTACACGTGATTTTTAAGTCGACAATGTTACTGTCAGTTAGGAAATGACAACTGTCTCTCTCCTACCTACAGAATGTTAAAGATATTTTCAGCTGAAACTTGGTCTGTGTTTGCTGAAGAGATTCAACTGCTGTAGCTTTGCAATAGGCTATTATAGTCAGCAGGAAGGAGTCATTCATTTAACAGAAAATTATTCTGTTTTTTTCTTTACAGAATACCTGATTTTAGCTTTGATTTAGCAGAAACCTGTTTTTCCTCTATTACATGACATAAATATAGACCATACTCAGGTACAGCACCTGATCCAAACCCAACCCAATTCAGGCTTTTGGGTAAGGCGAAATGCAACAGCAGAAATGTAAGCATGTCAAGTTAGCATCTTTAAGTAAGAGAAAAATAAAAAGATATACATACAGGCATCTGGGTTTCTTATTTAATGAAATGTCTGTAAACTGCAAAGAAAATAGAAACAGGTTATTAATATTACATTATCAATAAAAAGTCAATCAATATTAATATTACATTATCAAGTAATTAAAATACAGGGATAAAATATATGCAGTCCTCAAAATCATATTTCCATTCTCACCTGCTGTTAAAACTAGGAGAATATTCATGAAAGAATATAAGGGAAAAAAAAACCTTTTACACATTATTACTCCTCCAACTTATTACATGTGTTTTTTAAATTTGTAATGTGTGAGTTGTTAGCAGTTGGATTTTTTCCCCCATTATTTTTATCATAACTATAATCAAAGTAAATTGCTAAAGAAGTGTGGGCTGAACAGAGACCTTTCACATTAGATTAAACAGTATGGATACAATGAGAAGTAATTATTATGTTCAAGATAATTAATAAGGGACAGTGCCTGAATAACCTGTATTAAATTAACTTCCTCTCAGAGCCTTTCATTTTGCAGTGATACATTTCCTTTACACAAGTGGCTAAGAAACTCCAGCTACGAGCCCTTGGCTGGCTACAGCAGCACCAAAGGGTGGAGGGCGAGAACGCAAGCGTTTCTCTCCCTTCCCACCCCAAACCCTGAGACCAGCTAGGGACAACATAGCCCCAGTGCCAGTGCAGCTTCGCATGACTTCATCTTTTACAACAGTTTGGTTCACAGCATGGAAACACTTTGTCTAGTCTCTGTTTTAGTGGGGGTCAGGAAAGGAGGTGTTTAATGCCAGCTCAGCCTAAATCGGTCTGGGTACTAAATCAGTTCTTTGTACTCATCTCCCATCAGTGCTACTAAACTGAGCCTTTGAGTATCATTTAATGAAGTCACTGAGCCAAGCAAGTCAGATTTGGCATCTGAAAATGATTATGTTCTCATAAATGTTCCCTCTGTCCCTGGTATTGTCCACACTTTGCAGATGGATTTTTGCCCAGCCTAACTTTGCTTGTCATCTGTCTTGGATGGAGTCTGGAGCCATCTCATGGTGTGCTTTTCTGTAATTACCTCCTGAAGGTCAGGCTGGTCAATATTTGGATGGATGACCTTAGAGGAATGCTGAAGTCACTCAGAAAGCAGGGCAGCTGCCTCAAAAATCAGTGCCTTCCCCAAGGGACACTGCTGAGCCAGGGATCCTGGTAAACATGTCAAGAGCAGGGGAGATGATTTAATACTGAGGCCCATCTTTACAGTTCCCCTCAGTGTTCTCACAGACACTGTTTGAGATGTCCTGTGCTAGATTTCAGCACATCTACATTTATCCAGGTCTTGCCTAAAGTTCTTTCTCTTCCAGGTGGCTATGGGAACCTTTGCTTTCCACCCTTACATACCTGTTCAGTGCTGTGCCTTTCCTCTCACCTCCCAGGATGAGCAGTTACTTAGCATAGGCAGCATGGGGTATTCATTTAAACTGAAACGTTCTTTGGAAGTCTTGTGGATAAAACTTGCCATGTAAATGTAATGCAGTGTAGGGAAAATACTGAGTTTAAGTATTAATAATGAGCGCTTTTAAAGAAATAATGTATTTTAAAAAAACAATGCTCAGAGAGCTTTGGTTTCTAATCTGGGGGGGACAGGCCTGTGGGAATCCATTCACCATGTCTAGGAGTCCTGTGACAGGTAACTACAGAAAGCAAGCCAATTTGCCAGCAGGCTGACATGTCCTCTGTAGGGATCCACATCTTTCCTGAAAATCTTCAGACAACTCCAAAAAACTGCCAAGTGACATAAAGGAAAGTGTTCGTTGCAGCAGCAATAGTCAAAGCTGGAAAAAAAAATTAAATATCTGGCAAATACTTCATTATTCTCTGCTCTCCCTTTGCCATCTTTGGTATTGCTGCTCTTACACTCTCTGCTCCTTTCACTCATGAAGTGGCAGTTTAAGATATAAACCAAACACGTCTAAAGAAACGTTTTACAAATCCAGATCTGTCTGGAGTAGCAATGAGCCTGACCCACTGAGCCCACCCATAATTCAAACTCAAGTGTTGCTGTCAGAGTGTTTCCAAAGAATGTTTATCAATATGGTCATAGGCGCTTTATATATGTAAATACAAATATATATATAAAACCTCCGGTGGTGGGTGACAATGAAGGGAAGGACTTTGCTGGCTTACCACATGCTCGCTGATGTCGGTGTGGTTGCACACCATCTGCTGATTTTGGTAATATTCTAGCTGCCTTTCTGCCAGATCCACGCGCTGCAACAGGTTCTCAATGAAGTGCTGGAGCCTGGCTTTTCCCCGCACTTCCTTTTCTGCTGCTTCTTCCAGGAAGTGGTTGAATGTAACAACTTCTCTGCAAGACAGAAACATTGCAAAGAGGCCACGTTTAAATCACGGGAAGGGCCCTGATCTCACTGCTGCCAAAAAATTACTGATGCTTCTCCTGTTTTTCATGGCGACAGCCTATGGTGGCTAATTACTAATAATTACCTCTATTAAGAGATTTCAACCTTTTTGTGGACACTTGGTGAAGATCTGGAACCCTGAATGATGAATTTAAGTTTATGGGCAGTGGGGCTGAGTTTTTTTGTCACATTATTAGGTCTCTTGGAAATAGTCCTTAGCAGTCCACAGGGTAGAAACATCATTAAGCATCACCTCTCGAGGTATCTGGAGACAGCTACAGCCTCCTTATCCTCTTTTTACTTAGCCATGTGAGTATCAGCCTTGAAATATGAAGAGAAGTGGATGAACCCAAAATTCATCTTACCAGTTCATTGTAATTTTACAATGGTAGCTTTATGTTGCTACTGGGGTGGTTCCCAACTTAAAAGAGCTACTGTGGCCATAAAATTTTGTTTTGGCAGCAATCCTGTGTGTATGTCAAAGTGCAGTGCTGTGATGTGGAGCTAGTGGGAGCATGGAAGATTAACAGATAATTTACAAATTACAGAGCACGGAGTATGTGTGTGGGAAGAGCAAGTTTTAGGCCAGGAGTTTAGAAACATAATGGTTGGACTTGATGATCTGAAAGTTCTTTTCCAACCTAAACAATTCTATGATTAGAAGAAACAGATAGCACTGCTGACTGTGAAAGGTCCCAGCTCTGTACGGAGACATAGCTCACTTTAAGCACTCTGCACACTATCACTTTACTATCGGTAATCAGGCCACTGCTTGGACCTTTGCTATCAGGAGTTTCTGGGTGGGAAAACTTTGGTTACAGAGTGAAGCACGTATTATAAAAAATGGCAAATCTGAGCATGTAGGACTTCCCCAGTTAATAAACGCCTGGATAAACAATTCTTGTTCTGCCAATTAAGCCATGTTAATTTTTGCTTTGTACTGAAACTGAAGGGGTGGGAGTTGGGGGAGCCAGTGCTTGCCAAACGAAAAGGGCGTGATTGCTTGGTACAAATACATCAACCTGAGGAAAAAGCATTTTAAGCAGAAACTAGGAAACAGTTTGTAGCAGTAAGAGCCCTTCAAAGCTTAGCTTGTTTATAACAAATCTAAAGTTTCTCTGTGTATCTCATTGTTTTAACTCAGTATAGTTGTTTTAACAGTGAGCTGGTTTGTGCTAAGAAGAGTTAGGCACAAGTGGTCAGCTATGGAAATTTGACATCTAGGATTCAGGCTGGGTCTGGCCGCTCTAAACACAGCAGAATGCATCAAGATGCTGCTTGCACGGCTGATCTAATGGTAGGAATGAGGCAGAAACAAGCACGTATTGTTTGGACGAAGAACATAAATGAATATTAGTTTATATTAACTTACCCACAAATCTGGCTTAAGAAACAGAGAGGTACCTTGTTTGTTAAGCTCAGCTAATCCATTCCATTTCAAGAGACTGTACAGTCTCTGTGATTATTAGCTTGCCCAAAGCGACCTGGTAATAAAAAGCCCGAAGAATGTTTAAGGAAGAAGCCAATCTAAACTCATTAAGGACAATTTTAGGGCTTTATTCTCACCGCACTTACAGCATTGTAACTGCTTTGATTTCATGATGCCCCTCTGTATTTGTGTTTGTGTAGGAGCCAACCTGAAGCCCTTGGCACTCCAGCGGGCTCCTCTTTTACAGGGGATAGGAAGCTCAAAAGAACAGAAGCTCAGCAGGTCAGCTCCAAATCCCTTACCTTTTGGGTACGGAAGGAGAACTGTGCATGGCCCACCAGGCCACTGTCCCTCCTGCAGGAAGGCTGGGGGGAGCCCATAGAATCGTTTAGGTTAGAAAAGACCTTTGAGATCATCAAGTCCAACCATTAACCTAACACTGCCATTCTACCACTAAACCATGTCCCTAAGCACCACATCTATCCGTCTTCTAAATACAAGGTACATGAGGACATACCTCCCAGGGCCGCTGTTGGCTTCTCCATTTCGCTGCAGTGGGAGGCCACAAGCATCAAGGACTTGGCATTTGCTTTTAAAAGGGTGATAGTTTCATGAATGCTATCATTTCTAGTTGTGTCAGCAAAGGTAGTTCAAAAGCATTCAATAATCGCCTGCTCCATGGGCATGAATAAATCACCCACAAATTTTCCTTTCCGACAAATATCTCTTTAATGAGCTGTGCTATGGGGGGGACAGGAGGAAGCAGTGTTTTTATCTGGAAGACTTTGATCATTATCAGGAGGAGAACAGACACATACCGTCAATAAATTCCCTAGTATTCTCCTTGCTTTCTAGACTACTCAAGATAACTTGGCATCCTACATGCCATTATTTGTAGGAACTGTTAGTAGGAGCAGTAGTAGCACTTCCATTGTTTTTCTCTGTTTTTTTCAGGCTATGAACCTGCCTTCTTTAATAACTTTTATGTAAAAATTTTCCTTTCAGCTGAAATGGTACCAACACTCTGTAAATTCCCTTTTATAAAGACAGGAGCCAGAATATACCCACCCACAAGGTCTCAGTCACACGCCTTGCCCTGATAAGCAGCATTTCTGTTACTTCAGCTACTTTCTTTGTTTCCACTTCATTCTCATCTCTCAGAAGAACAACATCAAGCCCCAAGGAGTGACTGCTAATGAGCGTCTCTACTTGCTCCACCACCTCTTCCTCAGAGAGCTTGCTCCGTGCCATGGCTATGCCTTGGTTACCTGAAGGGAGTTCTCAGGAGAATTTTTACCCTCCTCCCACCATGAACAACAGGGAAATGGTTCAAAGAACCCATGTAGCTTCCTGCAGCCACTGTTTATCTGTTTAATTGCTTTTCTTGTCTCTTGTAGTTTGCCCAGACTTTCTTTGCCATACTGATGACCCTCTCCCTTCAATTCTATTTCTAGACAGCTGCGATGATTTTTTTGCTTATGTTCTTTATTTTACTTTCAAATTTATTTCTCCAGGCCTCTGCCAATTTTGGGGGGCTTATTATGATATGATTTCTATCTTTTACTCTCTGCTCTCACGCTTGTGGAAAGATGGATGTTCACAGAGGTCAGATGCTGCTCCTCATGGAGGCAGGGGATGCTGAGTCCATGAATATCGTGGGGCCCGGCTGGTAGAGGCATAAACCAGAGCACAGCAGCACAGGCCCACTGGGCTCTGTGTCTTGACAGAACAGCCTTGTCAGCAGCACTCACCTGAAACAGGAATCGTTTGTTAAAGCCCAGCTCATACCTGAAGCGTTGCCCTTCCTAATGAGAGGTCTCTGCTACCCTGCACAGACTATTCTACATTTCAAGCACTGCTGCTATATTAAGAAAAGGTTATATGGAGTTATTAACTCCCCTTGAACTCCTCTGCTCTCGGCATCATCTCCTTCCCGCTCTGCTCTGTTCCTCCATTTGCTCTCTGCCCGTCAGCCTGCAGATTCCTGCCCCTTTTTGCTCAGCTGCACCCTGGCACTTGCTGTAGCACCATAAGCTCTAGATCCTGCCACTAAATTTGCTGAGCAGAGCAGATGATGCTCAAATCTCTGTAAATTTCTGTAATGGATAGCAGAATGATCTCATCTGTTTGCTCGTAGTTTACTATACTCATATTAAGGTATGTTGTATAGCAAAACGTTTTGTGACTGGGCAGCAGGGAGAAAGGTGGGTTTCTTTTTTGTCTTGGGTGCTCTTGTCAGACAAAACCTTTCAGGAGGAGGGATCGCTGCCACTGCCCAGAGAGCAGAGGCCACATCGAACTGCCAGCAGCTTGTGGCAACAGGGTGAGGCAAGGAAGAGGGAAAGACAAAGCAGACAAGGGGGATGCAACCCGGGAGGTGTCCAAGAGGAGCAGGAGGTGCCTGTACTGCCAGATTGCCAGAGAACTCTTCCCAGCACCAGAGGAGTCCGGGAGGAATTTATTGCAGTGCAGCAGGCAACTCAGAGGTGCTCAGCTCAAAGAACAAGCGCAGAGGGTAAGACTCACTGTAGACAAGAAAGACTTGCTGCCAAAGCTTTTACTTTAATCTGACCCTGCCAGGGAGCTACCCTGTTTAGTTAAACAGACTTAATGGTGTTTTGCATTCCAACTGCAGCCTAGCTGCCCTCACGGGAAAAACTGCAGGTAGCAACTGCCTTGCAACTTTTCCTGAAACCTTCTTTATGGAGGCTGTTGTCATGAAACAGCATGAGGTGTGGTAAATAAAATTATAAATCATAGACTGGCTAAGTGACATTTATTCTTCTGCCTTTACCACTAGATTATACACTGCTCCTTGCAGTTCTTGTTTACTGGACCCTGCAGGCACCCTTAGTATTTCTATGGCTTTTAGCAATTAAGCATATAATACACAGAGTAGATGTAGAGAGGTTGGGACAGCTCCAGCTCCTAAACAACTGACAAGAAGGGCTAATGATTTCTCACATTGCAACCAAGCCCTCCTACAGACGCATAATACTGGTCTCAGGACTATTTACAGCAACTTCGACACCTGCAACTGCTCTGTAGGTGGAGACAAGCATGAGGCTCTATGCTGATTCTGCACAAGTATCAAATCCCTTTAGAGACTTTCATTTGGAATAACTCTGCTTAACATCAATAGAAAATGTAACACTTATTATTTTACCTGAAGATAGGAAAATTTCACAAGTGATTTACTTGTGAAAATATTTAAAATATATACATTCATTAAGCATTAATGCCATTGACCTCATCCATCATCCCATTGGTGTTATGGCCTGAAGGTTGCTATCTGTTATTCATTAGGTTGCGGTTTCACCCTACATTCCTACACCACTATCAGCACATTCGATTGATAAGGTTCACACCTCCTCCCCTCAGAAAGTTATTGCCCTACCAGTTGCACACATTCAGTGGGCTGTGCTCTAGATCCAAGCCCTGAACTTCCTGGAGTGACACAGTGAAGATTAAAATGCCTTATTTCACAGGGCCGTTCCGTGGGATGGTCATGCTACACATGAACCAATGCAGCTGGGGGTGAGTAATCTCTGAGTGGGAAGATGAAAGGAAATGGGGAAGAGGGAGTGGGACCACCTGAAACTGAGGGTGGGAGAACAGTGTGTAGTTGTGGTCATATTCTACTGAGAGCAAAATCAAAACTGTTTTGTTGTGCAACTGAAATTTGTATTTCAAGGAAAGCTGTTGTTTTAAAGCATAAATTGCAGTGATTGCTAAGAGCCAACTCTTAATTCCAGTGTTGACATGTTACTTGCACAGATACTTCCATTAGCTGCAAATTTAAGGTGAAGCCACCAGCAAGAATAACTACTCCCAGCCACAGCTATTCTGAAATAGCCCTTGCATTCCAGGCTATGCCAGAGCAAAGGCACAACCAGACAGTCTCAAAACAAATGCATTAGACTGGTTAAAGAAATTACTGTCCAAGATATGGCAACATACTGCATTAATGCTCTTACCCTATAATTAGGGGACAAAGTGAAATTGTTTAAGTCACCATTGAAGGTAGCTTCCAGTTGGGGACCATACCTTCAAATGCTTACCCTGTTCAGACTTACTAAAAATCAAACTCCATCAGTTTAATTTGTTTACATAACTTCCAGAAACAAGCCTCTCTATGTCCTCTAAAAGTTAAGTTCATAGCTGGTTTTAGTTTCAGTGGTTTTCTCGATATCTTATTCAGCACAGTCTTACTCCCTTTGGGCAGGCTTCTGTGTTATCTTTAAGATCACAGTACTCACTCCGAGTTCCATTCTCCTTCAAACATTGAATAACCCCTTTCTGGGGCACATTTTCTAATTAAATCATTCCTTTGCTTAGCAGCTCTGCTGAAAGCTTGACCCTGTAGCCATCGTTCATTAGAACTGTCCAGGGCCCAACTAAGGCAGGCTGGTGAACTAGGACCTGCCTTTGGTAGCTGTGCCTGCTTCTCTAGAACATCCAGTTTTCTTTTTTTTTTTTTACCCCCAAATAATAATAAAAAAAAGCTTTGGCCTTTTGCCTTTCTAAATATGAGAATAAATGACACAAGAGTGTCATTTTTCAAGGTAGAATGGAGGTAGAAATGAAATTCCATCAAGTCAAAGTAACCTCAAGCCTACAGCCCCTGCTGAGGACTGCCAGAGCTGCAGCAGTGCAATGTCTGCCTTTGCTAGGCTGGGCACGAAGGAAAGATGGGAGGCCTAGAAGAGCTCCACCTCTTTATTCAGGGAACCCAGATGTTTAAACAAAGAATTTAGTTCTCTCCTCCCTAAGCCTTCGTGGGGCTTCCTAACCAAATCATGCTTCCCAACATGCATTTTTCCTTCCCCTTAGCTTTCCTATTTGACTTCACAATCAGATCCAAAATCGGAGCCATTACCCAAAGTGCAATTGCACTGTTATTTTCTGTCATCTGCTTGTATACCCTTCTAAAGAGTAAGTTTCTTAAATCCCAACTTTTTTTTTCCCCCCCATAGCCAATTTATAGGTCAGGAGTGATGGTTAAATCTGCAAATACATCCTCTTCTACCTTCCATATCTGGTTAATTCTTTCATTCTTACATGTAGAAGCAGGTCTAGCCTAACAGCCCAGATAGGGCCCTGGCTTATCTGGGCACATTTTATATAGATGAAAATATACTGGATTGTTAAACTCAGTATTATGGAGTAATTTGATCACTGACAGTGATTGTCCATTCATATAAGATACTGACAGAGTAGGTGGACATGGAGGAATACTTAAATATGGGCCCAGTGTAAACATCTGTAACTTCTTTATCAGAACACTGTTATTTTTCAGGAGTTACTTGAAAGACTCCCCATAAAAGTTTTCAGCTTCTCTCGAAGAGCCTCCAAAGAAGAGTTTTGTGACCTTATCCAAGACGTGGACTAGAATTTCTCTTTTCCTCTTTTGGATAGTTTAAGAGGTTGTTTGTTTTTTGGGGTTTGTGTGGGGTTTCTCCCCACCGTAGACTGATCTAGAGCAGCCATACCTCAGTCTCTGAGATCTAGAAGTGCGTATTGATTATAAACCCTTTCTTGCCTTCACATGCACCATATTCCATGATCTCTGGTAGCAGGGACAACCATTCAGAGACCAAAGGAAGACTGGTTTCCTTTACTTCCTTAGAAATAAGATAAGGAGGTGTTTCAGAGAAGAAGGTGTTTTCTTTTTCCTCCTACAAAGAGGAAAGAGGAACAAATTTTCAGCTACAGTGACTCAATAGCAATGCTAGTTTTGGGAAAAGTTATCCATATTCACAAGATTTGATTCCCCGCCCCCCCCCCCCCCCCCCCGTAAGCAAAGAAACTGATGAAAGCATTTAATTCTGAAGGTCAGCAAGTATCAAAGCAGTCCCTAAGGGCTGCCTCTGACTTTCCACAATCTGCAGTGAGAACTCCTGCTTCTGCAATTTCCATTAAGCAGTTTTGTTTGGCTTTCTAACCACCTGGACTTCTTCCAGAAATCAAAGCCAAAGTTGAGATCCTCCTTTTTTTGAAGGAGAAAGTCTTTTCAGCACATCAAATAAGTAAGTTTTTGAACATACAAGGGAACGAATATGTAGACAGGTCTCAGAATTTACCAACAGTCCCTAAGAAAACCAGACAAGTGACACTTGCTACCAGAGTCACGAACATCCTTTCTTCTCCCCTCTACCAGAGCATACCATCCAGTGCCTCCTGGCTACTGGTGCAAAGCGAGGTGTCCCAGACATTCTTAGAGATTCAGATCTGAAGAGCTGCCCCTGTAAGGATTAGTAATGCTTTGTAAAAGCATTATTTATATCTACCTTCCGTCTCAATTTGCTAATTATGCAATGACCTTTTAATTGGGAAGCCATATGGTGCTTTTTTCTATGGCACTATCCCTTGTTATCCTCCAAGATGGGAAATGCAGGAACCATCTGAACAAGAAAGAGAGTAACATATTTTCAGTTTTGCCTAGGTGAACACCTATTCTTACACCCTGCCTGCCCTCCCAGCCCCCTCAGAGTACCTTCACAGTAACTTCTGAGAGGCACGGGCACATGCAGGAGTACAGTATTACTCCCCTCTTTCCCCCAGGGTACTGTGGGCTGATACTCTTTCATGCTACCCACTAGCAAGCATTAGGCTCATTTACCTTTAATAATTAACACACCACTGTGTAATAACTATTCACTCATTCTTAATGATGCTTTTGCTTCCAAGTTTATCACCTTTATTTAAACCTGAGGCAAGCTAGCAGTAATGCTAGAAGAGCAACACCCTGGGTACTCAGGTGAAGTCTCTCATGCAACTGCCTCTTTCGGTTCATGTTCCTTACTAGCCAAATAACCCTCAGTCTTCCCTGTAACATCAACTTAGGAGCTACCTCGTCACCTGCTTATGCATTACCCTCCTCCTTTAGAGATGGCTAGGACTGCAACAGCAATCGCCTGCGCTCCTGCCCCTTTCCTGAGCCTGGCAATGTCCTAGTGTGAAGGACATCATTTCCCCATTTCTCCTGTCATTCTGCATTCAGTCTTTTCTGGCCTCAGAACCACAGGCCACCACTGCTGCTAGCAAGCAGCCTGCCAAGGGGGCAAGCGGCCTTCCCCTCATGCCTTTTCCTAACATAGTTAAAAATCACAACTTTTGCTGCCTTGTTCTTTTCACAGATCAGTGTCCTCTGCTGTCCTCCCCGTATCATACCCAGATAATGCTATTCCCTCCTTCCTCTTTTTCCACAAGCTCTTTTCTTCTGCAGCACTGCAGAACTCTGGTTTTGCTCCACTGAATGGTTTCTGCTTTCTCTTGGCAGTCATGCTTTCCCTGTGGATCTCAAGCCTTGAATTTTAAAAACACATTCTGCATTTAGTTTGGGGTAAGATTCATACCACTTAACTTTAGATATCTGAAGTTCAGCACCCAGCCTAAGACAGCTGCTTACCTGAGGACCCCCTCTCATCTGTAGAGGGAGGAAGGGCCTCCACAGAGCAATCCCTCCCCCTCTGAGATACCTTTCTAGGACAAGTAGGATGAGTCATGCTGTGAAAGAGCCCATAAGGGGAACTTGGCTAGATGGGAATACCAAAACTGCTTCACACTGTAAGCTATCTTCATGGCCTCCTTCCAGCATACTTTCAAATCTGTCTCAGTTCCACTATTACCTCTAGCTTGATCTTGAGTCCTTCAATTTTCTCTTTCATGAGGATCACCTGGTATTTTGAAAACCAGAGGTTCTGTTGAATATCCCCTAAAGACACACGCCCCAGAGGCTCAAATCCCATCACCTTTGCTGTCCCCTCTTCTGGGAAATCTATAGCACTGCCTTAAGATAGATGACTCCTACTGATATAGGAGCCATCTTTTCTTTCTAGTCCTTAGACTACAGGAAGGCACGATGAAAGCCCTCCAAACTTCCTACACTGAACTCCTACACCGCCTTCCTTATTTCTTCCAAGATCAGCGTCATGGCAACTAGCACATCTCATCTTCCTTTTGTAACCTGATGAATTGGTTTAGAAGCACTCCATTACCAGGGCTCTTTATCTGCATTCCTCTAAAATAAGTTGTGTTGCTCCGAAAAGCCTGAAAGGTTTCAGCGAGTGCTGAATAAAATAAGTAGTTCATGTATAAATAATAGATCAGCTATCGCTACATTTTTAATGGATGCATCACAAACATATTTTTAGGTGGCCTTGGTTAGTCAGAACGACTCCGGCATCTGCTTCCCGTTGCCATATAAGCGATTCCAGTTTCACAGTTCTGCGTCCATCTAAGCCACCTACTTGGTCATGCCCTTTTCAGCCCTGTCTCCAGCACAGCTCTGCTGCTGTGCAGGAGACCATCCCACTCCCCAGGCAGCCTGCTGGCTGCAGTGGGATGACCTCATGGAAGAGGTGCTATTCGCTATTCTTACATACTTCCTCCAGCACTTATCCACCCATCTCTTCTTAAAAAGATAGCGGATTAGAGGTGTCAGCGTAAATCAGATTACATGCCGATGACAGCTTCTACTTGTCCCTACTCCCGTGAAACCAGGGACACAACACGGGCATTAGAGAGCGTAAGAGTCAGTCACTGGGGAGTCAAGTGTGAAAGCCACCTGCCCGGCGAGTTGTCCCCTGCCTGCCAGGGGACACTGTGCCTGTGTCACAATCAGCAAGCGACCAAACCACCCCCTCTCTGCCCCCCAAAGGCTTTCTCTCGCAGAGGTGCTGGCCAGCCCGCGCAAGGCCGTCAGCTCTCGCCTCCCCACTTACTCCTCTTTCCGGTGAAGCTCCTCCTCGGACTCAGTGAGGCGCTGCTTCAAGGCTGCGATCATCTCCACCGCCACGTCCACCTGCCTGCTGAGGGCCCGCTCCCGTCGCTGCACCTCCTGCTTCTTCTGGGACAGCTGCACAAAAGCTGCCCGCACCTCCAGCAGCTCCGCCGTCTTCTGGGCCAGCTCTTTGGTAAGCTTGTCGATTCGCTTCTCGATCGTTTTGTCCACGGCCTCTACCATCCTGTTAAACTTTTCTCTGACGTGTGCCTCGAAGGAGGCTTTGGAGTCAGCAGCCGGGAGGCCGGCTTTAGAAACCTGCTCACTGGGAGAGTCAGCCGGCACATAGCTTGCAACGTAGGAGACGGGCCGTTCGGCTTCCACCTCCAGAGGCTGCCCGCGCTTTGCGCTCTCGCAGGACACATCGCAAAAATTCAGGTAGGACCCCTTGTGCTGTAGGGCATCGCCAGGGCTCCCCAGGCTGCCCGGGGTGGCGGACTCCGGGGAGGAGATCAGCTCCGCGTCTTTCAGGGGTGAGAACCGGCTGCTCTTGCCCAGGAGGCTTCTCTCCTCGTAGCTGTGGCTGTACTCCAGGTGCGCCCGCAGGGAGGAGAGGCTCCTGAACCTGCTGTGGTCGCCGCATCGCGGGCAGCGGAAGGGGAGGCAGACGCCGACGCTCCCGAGCGGCTCCTGCCAGGGGTGCCTGCCTTCATCCCGGGCCGTCTGGTGCATTCCTCGCCGGGCCCTGGCTGGGAGAAAAGAGCCCGCGTTCACGCCCGCCCGGGGCCGGGGCAGCCCGGCAGGCCCGCCGGGAAACTTGGGAAACTTCCCCGGTGATTTCTCAGGGGGACCGCGCCATCTCCGCCCGGGGAGGCACCCGCCCGGCGCGGCTGGCCGCAGGGCCCCGGCGACGCGACGCGGCTCCGCTCGCCTCGGCCGCCGCCACCGCCGCCCGGGCCTTGCCGGGGCGGAGCGGGGCCCGGCCGGGCGGGGCGGGGAGGGGACGGGAAGGGAGCGGAGCTCAGGCCACCGGCAGCGAGTGGGTGTGGGGGCTGGTGCGGGCCCCGGCCGCGAGTGGGTGCGGGGGCAGGAGCGGGCGGGAGGCCGGGGCTCAGGCCCGGGTGAGGCCAAAGGGGGCCGGCAGCCGGGGCCGGTCCCCTCCCCGGGGAGCCGTCCCCTGCCCCCGCTTGCCTTGGGCACCCGGTGGTGGGTTTGGGGGGGGGGGGAGGGGCGTTGGGGGGGTCCTGTTTAGCGGTCGTAAAAAAGCCAGCGAGCTGTGGGGGTGTGCCGGGAGGTGCTGCAGGGTGTGACAACTAAAACTGTGTAAGCAGCAAGACAAGGCTGACACCTGCAGATAGGTATAGCCCGGCCTTGGCCCTCTGGGAGTACCATGGGGGTGTGTGTGTGTGTGTTTTAAAACTATACTTAGTAGCCAGAAAGATTTTTTTTTTGTTTGGCTGGTTGTTTTTGTAAATATGACCCTAGTTTAGCCTCAGGGTTTAGGGAGGGGGAGTCAGGTAGTAATGGAGTTTCTATTTTGAGTATGAGGAGTGGATGTTACTGGTGTTAGAGCATGCTGCCAATGCGTCCCCTCAATAGGGGAATATGCTTCTAAGCCTTTTTTTTTTTTATATACCACAGATGTGTGTCTATTTTTACAATTTTTCAGAAACACGAGCAAGGCTGATTGTAGAGTAGCAGCCTTTTTGAGGTAATAGTGAAATACTGCTCTTCAAAATCCAGTGCTTGCGGCCACAGTGATAATATGCTGCAGATTTTTATTACCGTGGGAGAAAGCACTGCGGTACAGTTTAATTCTGTACTAATATATCTGTTCATTCGGTGCAATATACAGGCAGAGTCCTAAGCACTGAGAAAATCCGTGTGCATTGATAGATGCCTTTGATGTGAATAAGACATTCCCAGTAAATGATTCACCAGATGGCACATCAAAGGAAGTTACTCAAATTGCATTTTAGAGCTTCAGCTAATCTCTAAAGCGTGTGGGATACCATCCAGGCTGCAGCATTTTGTGTGTTAGTTGTCCTGTATTACCTTGTCTAAACATGGTGAATTCCCCTTCTTTTGTCATCAAACAGTACCAAAAACCAGGAGGGAGGTCAGGAGGGAATAGTTCTGAACAATGCTTGCCTCCAAATTTGGGGCTCTTGACTGTTTCTTTGAAGGAGGCCAACATTGGCAGGACCAGATGTATGGGCATGACCCTGTTTTGGTCCCCATTTTCTTTGCTGTTGTCCTCTGTTGTCCATTATCTCTCTCTTCACCCACTGCCTTCCTACCTTCTCCTCCACTTCAGGGGAAGGTACTTGGTGCTGATGCTCAAAGATGCAGATGAACTCTACACAAGTGAGGTAAACTTAGCCTGGTGGGATGCTACCTGAGGCTCAATCCACATTTAGAAGAGCTGACACCCACTCGCCCCCTCCAGCTGATAATAGCGGGAGCCCTGATGGTCTTGGGAACAGAAAATGTTGATGGCTTTGAAGGGGCCCATTGATCTGCAGCCTAAGATACGTGGTTTTGGTCTGTTAGATCTGAAATCCAGCAACCATCTAGCCCCAGCAATTACTCTTTCAAGATTTCTCAGGGTTTACTTGCACTCTAAATATTTGGTTTGCTGGATTGGGATCCAACTCCTCATCTCTTCAGTTATCTACTCCTGATGCTCCCATTTGGATGTGCAGTTCAGTCGTTCCCTCAGCATTTGAAGAGGAACAGCCTGCCTTTGATATATCAGTAAGCGTGCATTTTACAGTGCAGGATGTACATCAACCATTACATGTCTGAACTTCGTCCCCTGTGATTTAAATCTGGAGTGGGTAGAATCTAGCAATATCGCTTACACAAAGCCCAAATTTACACAGCTATAATGTATGACTAATCTCTGAAATTTTGCCAGGTGCTGGGGAGGCATTATCCAGTTTATTTGTATGCATCCCTCTCTCCCTCAAGATCTCTTTAAACACTTTGCAGTAAGATTCCCCAAAGGATAAAAGTTACTTAAATGAAACCAGCGTGTACCAACCTGCCTGCTGCTGCAAGGAAGGTGGAATATTCAGAATATTCAGCTTTTTTTCAGGTAGTGAGCTGAATCTGCCGTACTGGGTCCCATAGCTGCCGATTTGGGGTGGAGGCTGATTCTCTGACCTCTTCCTATTTTGAGGGTTCCTACAAGCTTAAAGATCGTGTTTCAAAAGTGAAGTAAATATTGTTTGGCTGATAATTCCACTTTACTGAAGGCGGCTAGAAAAGGGAGTTTTACAAACTCAGTTTGCTTTTCAAGAGTTACCCTAGTTGTTTATCTTATGATTTTTTTTCTCACCCTAGACACAGAAAATAGGTGAGTCAGTTTTGTTTTCACTTGCAGCCACTTTCCCCTTCAGGCTTGCGGTGCTGACATGTTTGTGGGGGCCTTTTTCATGTGGCATAGAACAGGATTCACTATGCATTCAGCAGCCTCTGATTTCCCGTGTTTTGTTTACTGGTTTGCTTTGAAAAGGGGCATCAGAAATTTTTGTCTCTCCCCTTCATGCCCGCCCACGTTCCCCACCCAGGTCTTCGTTGTGTGACCTAGCCAATTTGTAGGAGAGGTGAATCTGCCCAGAGTTTCTGCTGGGGAAGTTTTACTGAACTGTATCTGGGTATATAAAGACAGATGCACACAACTGCACATCCATTACCACTGCATACAGATGGGATTGCGAGTTTGGCTCTGGCAAGTAGCACAGTCCCCCGTTCCGCTGGAAAAGCTGTGCCCGAAATAGGTGTGCCTACTCGGCTCAGTTAATTTGTATGCTGGGAAGTGCCGTGTTTTGCTTGGTGTTTCAGCGTGAACCACAAATGCACATGATAATTGGAGCTGCTGAAACTTACCTGCGTTTAATATTTACCATCTCCTCTCTCTGTTTATTGAGAGGAAATAGCAAGTGAGTAGTAAAATCTAAGGAAAGACCTTTGAAACTTGAAAGAAGTATTTTAGTGACTCACACTGGCGGCCTTTTGAAATCTTCCACAGTGTAGCAGCACCTCTGGCAGAGCAGCACTGGGACCTTGAGGTCCGGTACTCAGGGACAAGTAACAGCCACTGAAGAGGTTCAGGACATCACTGTTGGCAACGAGGGACGAGCCTAGCGTGGCTCTCCAGCTGGGCCAGGGTGTTTTATGTGGCTGCAACAAACTGGCCTGGCGTACACCAGCTGTGTGCAACACGTGAGTTCCTGTTCAGGTATTGATTGTGGGATTAGCTACCAGATTTATGCACTGAAAGAAGACAGAACAGAGCAGAGAGGTGGATGGCAATTGCTCTTCCTAGAGCTCTTCCAAAATGACACGCAATCTGCAGCAGAAAGGGGGTCATTTGGTTTTGGAAGAAGCTGCCCAACTCAAAAAAAGAGACTGAAAGACAGCGAAAAACTATGTCAGAATATCTTTAAAGAAAGATTTCTCCTTACAGCAAAGCCTTTCCCTCATTGGGACTTATTAAAATACAGATATTTTCTCCAAAGGAAAGAAAAGTGCAAAGCATGCCATCAAAGCAGAATCTCAAGCTATTTCATTCTGATAGTGTTCTTTCTGCAACGGACACCGGATGGTAAGGAACATTGCTTTTAAAAGTTCATACCACATGCCTTCCACGTTTGAGGAATTATGTGTGAAATAAATCATATTGATTTCCCAACTGAAAAAAGTGCCCCAAAATGCCATGAAAAGACTGAGAATTGCCATCTATAACTAATTAGCTGCTTTGGTGCCTACTCCTATGTGCAGGGGTTTTAAAAGTTTTTAATTTACATAAGCAGAGACATAAAAAGAACAGTGCTAAGCTGTGGTGGCAAATTCATTCCTCTGCTATATCCAAGCATGTGCGAGAGCAGTCCCAAGCCCTGCGGGAAACTGTGGGGCTGTGCTTTCCCTTCCCCTGTTCTGCTGCATCCCTGATATCTGTCCCGGAGGCAGAGGGGACTCGGCTTTTTGCAATACCTTTTGTCAAGAAGGTGAGAGCCAGTTGCCTTTAAAGCAAAAGTATTGCCTTCTGGAGTTTGCACTTGGCTTTGAATAGGCATTATCAGCATCACAGGAATGCACAGCAAGTGGCCATGTTCAGGGGATGTATAATTTTTCACCCCTGTTTAAAGATCTCCTGTGCGATGGAAAACAATGTCAGGGTGTATTTATCTGCTTGCAAATGCCAAGAAGGAAATTCTCTGGTGCATCTATATTAAAGATGCACCCTTGTTATAAGGAACATGCTGAGGAAGAGAGAATGGCATTTCTGCAGAAGGGAAAAAGTATGGCAGGACTGTTTCACCTCTTTTATGGACAAAAGATCCACTAAAGGCCAGGTGATAGCAGCTCACATCAGAGTTGTCAGGAGTCTGCTTTTAAAGTATAGCCTAACTCCACAAAACATGAAAACAAAGCAGAACAAGCCAACAACCAACACTGAACCAAACAGGCAAAGCCTTTACCCAGTCCTACTAGGACAGACACCAAATATCACAGAGGAACACAGAATACAGTTCAGACCTGCGTCTTTAATGCCATCTGAAAGTATATTGATTTTATTGGATGTTTAGGGACAATTTGCTTCTTCATGGTTGCTCCTCTTTCCTCTTTTCTCCTCTTTTCCAATATTCGTATGAGCAGTTCATTTTCTAGTTTCCATTACATGTAAAGATCTGGGGATCAGCTGCTGCTTTCCTGGGAGAGTGACTGGTGAGCTAGAGGTTCCTGCAACTGGGCAGAACGCTTAATGGGGGGAATTAATGGGGCTTTCAAAGTAACTGGAGAGGGGCTCACTTAAATCAACAGGCTTCCTGTACGATGAAGAGGAGGAAGACACGATCTACAATAAAGGGGCAGACTTAGAAGGAAGGTACAGAGCACTTAGCTCCTAAGCACTAGGGAGATGAAAGAGCCTGGTTCTCTATGGTGTGTAGCTTTGCTGGCAATGTTCAGTATTCATGTTGCAGTCAAGCAACAGCTCAAACTGGGCAAGAAAAGCAATGTGGCTGCATAGCCGTTCCGAAAGTCCTTTGCCTCTTCTGCAACAGGCAGCATGGGCCAAGGACAGAAATTTGTTAGACACAGAAGGTGAAATTCACCTGAGCCCATGGGGCCAGCGTGAAGGCAAGGCATCGTTTGCCCCTTGTTGCAGCCCTGCTCTTGCCTAAATGGCACTTACTGGGGGAGCGTTAGGCCTTAGCTTGCTGCAGAGATGGGCCTTTATTGACATCTGGTATTTTGTGCCAAGTGGCCTATGTTAAAACAATGTCTCGCGCAGTGCAAAACAAGGCATGAATTCATTGTCCTTCAAAGGACAATTTTACTTTTGTTGTTGTAATGAATGCTGCCCTTTGCAACTACTAAACCTGCAGTGCTCAGAGCAAGGGGATGGATCATCTTTAATATTTACCACTTTGAAGGCAC
The DNA here is from genome assembly GCA_034008185.1 of Gorsachius magnificus. Classification (NCBI taxonomy): domain Eukaryota; kingdom Metazoa; phylum Chordata; class Aves; order Pelecaniformes; family Ardeidae; genus Gorsachius; species Gorsachius magnificus. The sequence goes on along the minus strand of CM067089.1, from coordinate 33,975,980 downwards.
TGACTGTGAGCATGTGAGCAGGTTCAGCTAATGGTTTTACGCACAAAGCAGATTCTTTTCAAAAGAAGGCGCTGAAGTCAATGATACGTTCTCATTCACAGGGCCTAAAAAGTGCAATGAATTAAAGATACATATGCAGGTAGGAAACAAATAGACAACACCATGCTCTAGCTAATTTTAACAGATATGTATCCTTGGAAAAATTTAATTAGTAAAAGGTGCTGTCCTTGGGAAATATTGTGCTCCTGCCACTGCCACATCTGCAATGAAAACGTAGGAACACTTAAAATTTGAAAGGCAAGTAACAGCTGATACGTAAAAACATTCCTGAAAACACATGTTTTCACATACATGTCTGTCCTTCAGGCAGTAGGTCTTGAAGGCTGTCTGACTAGACACTTCTAGCTCCATATGAGGCTGGAAACGGGAAGAATGTGTCTTTACCCAAAGGAAAAAGAAGTATTGTGGTGTGGTGCTTTCTATCTTTTCCTCAAATTTCTTGCCCCCAGATGGCTGTTAACTTTACATAATTTGCAGCCAAGGATCCTCCCACAGGGAGCAGGAACAGAGCCCAGACTGATCCCATCCACGTGAGGGCTTGCTCCCATCTCCAGGTTGACTAATTCCTATCTTAAACTCAGGTGAGCCTGCCCGGCGTGTGAAGTTTCCCCTGCTGTTTCTCTCCAAGGCTTACATGAAGGCTGCCATGCTACCCAAGGTTTGGGTTAGGGCACATTGTCAGCTTCCCGTTCTCTGTTGAAACATTTTATCCTAAACTCAGGCTGTTTGGTTAGATCCATAAATTTAGTTTAGAAATGCCCAGAGGTGAAACCATTAGCAACAAGGGAATGATTCATCCCTTACAAAAATCTGAGCCCTCAGAGACATAGCCTGGAGAAGCCTGTTTGCTATGGATGACTTTCTAGCCAACTGGCGAGATGACTGCCAGTAAAATTCAGCTGGCAGCACGTAAACCAATATGGTGCCAATTATGTATGAAAGTTATTACCCTCAAAATGGTCAAAGATGTAGTTGTTCTCCACCAACTTAGCGGTGCCGCGTAGTAAGATAATTTAGAAGGAATGCCTAAAAATTTGTGTGACTGGGGAGGTGATGAGAAAAACATGTTCCAATTAGAAAAGTGTGTACTGCCTGCATGAAAGCTGCCAACGAAGTTCTGGGTGCTTCAGTGCCTGTGGGTGCCAATCGCCTGTTTCAATCAATTCAGCAAGAGCGTGTGCTTGTCTGTGTAGCAGGCAGCTGTAGCAACACGCATCTGTGTGCGAAAGCACAGGTTCCTCGCTGGAAGTGTGGAGATTTGTACGCTTGGGAAGAGGCTCTGAGCGACACAAATGGCAGCTGAGGAGTGACAACCCACTCATGCCTTTCAAAGCTCCATCCGGGGCTGGTCTTCAAAAGATGGAAGTTGATACAGGTCTGGAAGAAGACCGTATGACAGAGCAGGGGTATTTTTAAAAAATTAAGAGTGTCCACACTATGAAATAAATAAGGAAAAAATGGTCTTCATGTTAGGTAGTGGCTTGCTTTTGCTTGCATTTTCCCTCACAAAATCTAATGTATGACTCAGCGTTGCAGAGATTGTTGATGGACAGGGCCAGGGATGGCTTTCCCGAATAGGGAAAGAATAAGAGAAAGCAGCAATTTTAACTTGTTGGTTAAAACTGCTTATTGCGGGTCTTAGTACACAAACACTGTTTGCACAAACGTATTTGGGAATTATGTTAAAAAGGTGATCCTGCGTGTCCCAGATCAGACTTGGATAACTTCCCCTCTGGGTCTGCGTTAGCTGCTTAAAGAACTTGTTATGAAAAATTTCCTTGCTGTTTGCTGCATTTTCTTTAAACAGCCTGATTACATTTTGATGACAGTGTACAAACACACGGTTAGAATCATGTGCTAGAAATAGCTTCCTAGAACTCAAATTGTTTTTTAAAACAGGCAAGTAAATATGTGCATGTAAGTCATGCATGCATCCAGGCAGAGCTAGTTATTTTTATTCTTCCCAATGAAATTGTCTGTTAAAACATGAGGTGCTATTTATTGTTACCATTATTTATAATTTAAAATGCAAACAGTGACATGAAGTGTTGTCTCAGCTCATTTAACAGGCCATGAAACAGACGGGTGATAGAAATCTCTGACAAACCAACCTCAGGTAAAATGTAGTTACTCACATTTGTTACTCGTAATGGTGAGTTACTCATAATGGTGAGTAAAAATGGGTCATCTTATTAGGCAAAAAATACTATCATTAGCAAGAAATGTTTCCATCTCACATTGAGGAGAATGCAGATATAGCCCAGTGTCATCCCCTCCCCGTGGTTCAACTTCAAGGGGAACTGGAGTAGCACCATGGTGAGCTTCGTGAAGGTACGCTGCCCGTCGCCTCAGCTGTGGGGCGTTTGCAGGGCTCGATGTCCTTTGCAGCAAGTTTCTCTCAGATCTGTCTACCTTAGGAAAAAGATATTTTAGTCCCTCTTACATATGAATGGACAGTTTTGATCCAAGTCTGGAGTGATTCAGCCAAAAATCAGCACCTGTCTAAAAGACGTAGTCTCTGACACTGGGCTTACTCCCAGGAGCAGCCTTACATCCCTGGTGGGGTCCCAGAATTGGCCGTGCTGTGGAAAATGCTTTTTGTTGCAACATGGCTCTTTTGAGGTTTCATGGAGGTAAGTTATTTCATGGTGCTATTGGACTCTGAGGTGGAGAGGGAAGGGCACTGCCTTCCCTCTGGTCACTGCTGGCAGGAGACCACCACAGCCCAGTTTGGATTTAGGGGGGCATTCGGTGGAGACACAGGGACTAGGGATGCTCAGAATGGAAAATTAACTGACAGTTCTAAAAATTTAAATCCTTTTATCCCTATAGACATATTTCTTTAATCTAAGCACTTGATTGGATAAACTTCTCAATAGGTTTTCGGTATCTATTTCTGTGAGAAACAGGACATAATTGCAAGCCAGGTTTTCCTTAAGGTCCAGAGGCTTAAAACCTCTGATAGAAATTTCCAACCACAAATTGTTATTACGTTGCTTTGAAAAAGTGTATCAATAGTAATGGGATATTCTTTGGGGTTTACTGTGTTATTTTCATGAAATAGCATTTGCCTTAATCCTTGTTGTTTTGGCTCTCTTTCTTGGCCTGATCCGTCTGACAAATGCCCGTTTATGCAGCTGGTACCCAACTCAGGACTTAGAAAAATGCAGAAAAACCATAGCTTTGTGACAAGGCAGGAAGAACTACGAAGCTATAGACTGTTATAGCCCTAAGTGTAACTGGGAAAACTATTGAGGCAAACCAGTTGCTTACCGACAGAGAAACATTTCTTAGGGCAAAGGGAGAGTTTGCAGTAAACTATAGATAACTACCCATGCCCCTTTGAATATCCTCCTTGAGATAGGATCAAAACAATCCAAAAAGTGTGTGAAATGCAAAGAAGTAGTGTTTGATTCCCTAGTCCTACCAGCCATGGGCTATTGTGCCTCAGTTATTTGGGACAACGGCTGTCACCTCAGAGCGTGCCATGGTAAGGGACAGTCACTATTTACTCCCTTAGCAATGCTACAGTGTGGGGGGGACATGAACGCCTGTGGCTTCCCAGAGGGTGGCTTATGTTGCTCAGCCTCAAGACCACATTGCTGTGCCATTTTTCTCTCCCTAGATGCCTACATTCCAGTACTTGGAAAAAATCAGACCAGACTACAAACTCACTTCAGGCAGAGACCACTTGCCAAGTATTGTATTCTGCAGAGATATTCTAAATCTATGGGGAAAAAAAAGAAGAGACCATCTGCAAATACTCAGCCTGTATCCACCTCCAGATAAAAAATCTGATGCCGATCCTGAAAGCTAACTGGAGAATCTCTCCTTTTTCCTGGGAGAGTGCTATCAGAAGTGGGCTTACATCTGCTCTCCCAGCAATAGATGGTAGTCCTCTGGATATCAAAAGGTAAGGTGATTTTCTGTCATTATTTTCTCATATAGGAGTTTTGATTTGTGATATTCTCAGTGCACCTACTCCCTGTTTCAAATTCAAAATGGCAATCCATTTAAAAGATCCAGTGACTTTTCACTGGAAAAATCATAACAGACTTGACCCTAAAACCAGAATGTATACTGCCCAGTTAGATTCTCCCATGACACAAAATGGTGTCTTCACCAGCAGGCTTCCCAGCAAACATTTGGATGCAATTGTCTCAGACAGATATTTTATGCACCAGACGTCACCTGTAGTAAATGCACAAGAAATCAAAACAGGATTGTATACCCAACAGAGAGATCCTGGTATAAAGGTATGATATGGGAGTGAGAGTGTAGAACCTCTAAGAAATCCTTTTCGTACTGAACATCCCTTTAATATTGAGCAGCGGAAAGGACCTCTCTGGGTTTACATGGAAGTATCATTTTTGTATGACCATAATTTTTCTGTGTGCATAAATGTCCCCCTATTTGCAATGGATCCAAGTAGTCAATTTCAACCAATTTTGACATTAAAAGGAATTAAAGATAATTTCATTCCTTCAACTGCTGTGGAGATAGGAAGTCACATAGAAAAGAGAGACCATATAAATTTCTAAACTTAGGGAAAAGCTGCGTAACTCATGTTTTGTTAGACACTGTGTGTCCATATTAAGTGTCTTCTCAGCTGGAGGAAGGCTTCTATTGAAGCTGTCAATCACCTGTGAGGATCCTTGTCCAACAGGATACTTCTGATGGGATTGATTCTGTACTTACGTGGGGGACCACATGTGAATTGGCTTCAAAATCAGTGGCCCTGCTCTCCCAAGCAGAAACCAAGGAATACATGTGACTGGTCTACCTCAATTAACTACACTTCATAACTTGTCTTGTGCATGAGCAACTTTAAGGCACAGAGGATCATCAAACTGCCGTTTGAAGTCATGCAGTGTTTAATTTGATTTTTAAGGTTTTCAGGTTTGATCTCAGAAACTGTTTTCCAAATTCACATGGGGGTGGATTTTTTGTAACTTACTATTTCTGTTATGAAATGTATTTTGAGTGCATTTATCTCATATATGGTGATTTAAAGAGGCTACAGTAATTTAGTCTGGAGGCATTTCAGGATGGTATTGACATCAGGAGTACTGGGAGGAGCCAGTTTCTGGACTCTTACCTAGAAAAAGGGAAAACCAATTCCTTGTGTTTTTTCAGCCTTTTACAGTTGCTTTTAGAAATCCTACAGGAATACACAATCAACAAAATGGTTCATTGAAGCACCTGGTATCAATGTTTTGTTGATGGCATTGCACAGAGATGTGGCCCCGGTGCCATCTGGAGCACTAGAGCAGTTGAAGGAGGACTGCAGAACACTAAAAAACCTTGAGCAGAAGATGAGCAAGCTCTCAGGGTAAAATTAATCTGAGAACACCTGAAATAATAAGAGTTTACTCTAAGCTCTTCTGGCCTCTGTGCCTCATTGTCAGAGAAAGGTAAGGATGACGCATCCTAGCTAATTTAGGCACCTGCACGTTTCAGGATGACTTCTTCAATGACTGACTCCACAACTACCTTAGAGAAGATACCTACAATGGAGCCATTTCTTTCTCCTTGATAGGGTTAGGCTTTAGCTGACTGTTGTTGTCCAGATGATTAATTTTCACTTTATCCAATCAAAACTGAAGCAGAAGCACACGGCAGTAAGTTAGGTACCCATATTTAATTTATTTTGTAGGGCCACATGGTGACCTTCTGCCCAGCTAAGTGAACAGAAAGGCTTCAACTGACCAAAGCAGGTTGAAGTGAAGAAATGAGTTACTGAGGCTAATAATTTTGCCTTTTAACTTAGCCCTGGCTTCAGTAAGCGTTCAGGTAAACACCCTAAATTCCAGAATCTCTGCTTGTTTAACCAGTCTGTAATGGTCATATGTCATGGTAATCAAAGTCAGTGGCAATCAATAGTGACAGTTTGCTTTTCAGTTTAAAATTAAATAAGTAGAAGTCAGTTATGAAAAGCCTTGCAAACTCTTTTCCATGCGTCCAGTACAAATCTTCATATATTTCCATTTAGGATAAATCTGAACAGGAATTGAATAGATTTATACTGGCACACTGATGATATTCAAGGAGTAGGTGTAGCAAGCTGTGGGAACTAAGAAATTAAGAAAAATATTGCAGTGCTGTCAAGAGTAGGTGTAGACATTTTGTACCTGCTAAACCAAAATGATGGGCCTAACATTTAAAATAATATGCTGATATAACACTCAAGCAGAAGAGTGATTTAGATAGACAATGATCTTTCCTCTGCTATCCAGTTTCCTTAATACTAGAAGGAAGCCAGATGCTTTGCAATGCAAATGGAGTGGCAAATAAAAGGATGGTGTGAAGGTGTGATTCATCTGAAAAAAATGTTTCATTTAAGAAACCCCAGAAGGCAGGATATAGATCCCCTGTTTAATTCACTCTACCCCCCTCTGGCTTTTCTGCATTAGCACAGCAGTGATTGCGCAGGATTTTCCTTGTTTTGTAGGTTGTGCCTTGGGTTTCTTTGCCCTGCAGTGGAGGCTTGTCTGGAGAAGAAAACGTGGTAAATGCTTCCTTTTTTATTGTTGCTGTCTGCTGGGTTTACTCTTAAATTAGGGAGCAGAATAGTTGCTAGCCGAATCCCCAACCTCTGGATAATATAGATGGCATAAAGCCTTCTTAATTTCAAGTTAGTATGTGCACTGCAACAGCAGGACAGCATAGCTGGAGTTAGGCTTGGAGTGTGGAAAGAACATCTCGCCTCATACAACACCTGCAGAAATGCCCTTTAAAGCCTCGGTCTCATGTTCCCTTAAGAGAAAGGACTAAAAGTTTGGTGAAATGTTTAATCTTTTAATCAAGCATCTGACAGATCAACCGAATTATGAAGCTTGATTTTGTAAAGGAAAAAAACAAACGTCTCTAGGAAGTGAATGCAAAGGAGGACCAAAGCAGAAGCAGGTGTGAGAGCATGAAAAGCCAGACTTTACAGAAACATGTTTCTAACGTAGTGGAAAACCGGGCATTTGAACCAGCTCAAGAGCAGATACGCGCTGAGCTTGAGAAGATGCTATTTGTGTTAATTAGGGCTGAGTCCTACACATTTAACTCCCACTGATTTCTTAAGGGTTCCAATTCAAGTCAATGTCAGTAGGAACATGTGAGGGCTGCAGGCATGGGCTCTTTACACTATTAGTAGTCAAATTTTTGGGCTTATTAAGACTAGGATTTGCTGAACAGACTGTACTGCAAAACCATGCTAATTAGCATCTAAAATTCTTGGAAAGCTGCCACAGACTCCTGGGAGCTGTCTACACCACCAGCAAAAATGGTTTTAGAGGTGCTGATTGCCTGAAATAGGTTGGGGCATAACTTGTCCCTTTGCAGTGATTTTTATTGCATCCATGCAGCCACCCTGGCTTTTGACAAAACCCTTCTGGTGCACACCTGAGAGCGCTGTTCTCGGTAGTCTCATAGGCAGCGTTTCTGGAAAACTTGAACCAGTGGGTTTGTTCTAGAGTCTAACCTGGAGTGCTGAGCTGCTTGGAATGACGCTGGGGGGAAAGTGTTTCGGCATGTTGTTTTTACACGTTGTATTAGTTTTCTGTGGTAGTACACTATCTTGTGAGTTGGTGAGTGAATTTTGGTAAGGCAGAACTACAGAAGTTCTTTCCTTATTTGTTTATCTCTATGGTAAGGCTATAATTTCCAGCTGCTCCCATAATTTACATAAAACTCAGCACAGGGTTTCAGCCACTGGTATTTGTTGGGTGTGGAGCTCCTCCTCACTTACTTTGGTCAAGTGTTGATTCAACAATAACACGGTTCAGTTAACTTGAGACTTGAACTTGTTTGGTTTCAATTCCAGGAACGGTCTCTCCATGACATGTTACTGCTTCTAGTTTTCCTCTGTAGCCCCAAAAATTACTTGGAGATTTTGAGGCTCAAATCCCATCCCTGACTGATTCAGGAGAGGCCAGACTGCATTTTAAGAGATACGCCTTACCACAAAGCAAAAGGGCACTCTGATTTGGCATCTCGTGTTCTCCCCTCTTTTGAGGGGTCTCTCTTGACATGTCTGAAATCCTGAAAGGAAAGTCCTGCTGGGATGCATGAAGAACCAGGATTACATAGAGACTTTCCTTTGAATCTCCCTCAAACCCACTCTTAGACATCCTGGCTGTCCATACGCAGCTTGTAAGGATCATACCTTGGTTAAGCAAAAGCCTTTTGGCTCCCTGATGGGATTTCTCTATTGGATGTAGTGCAGAAAGATGTCTTTGGAGAAAGTTGCAGTAGCTGGAAAACAGGGGGGAGTATCTAAAAATGGGGAAAAAAGTAGTGTCCATAAGGATATAACCTAGGGTAGGGCTTCCCAGTTGTGGCATGCATCCTGCCAATGGTATGCAGAAGACTTCAGGATGGTGTGAAGGTATTTCACGAATATCTGAATGCCTCCTTACCCTCAGGAATGTGGCCCAAGACGGAGACAGGAACTGCTGAACAGCCACTACTGCTGTCTCTGTCTCGAGGTGAGACCTGAACACTTTGGAGGGAAGCAGAGCTCCCTGTCCTCTGCCTTCCACCAAGGAATGCATACCTTTGGTCCAGAAGTTCATGATTTTTCTTGAAGGCTAGCCCTTTCCATTTGTGACCCAGTTGCAAATGTCAGGGGGCAAACAGAGCTGGCCAAGCACCTATGTGAAATCCTGATGAACCAACGGGGCTTTTCAAATTTTCCCTTCTAACTGCATTTTCTTATATTTCAAATAAGCATATGTTAGCCAGGAGACTCCTGTCTTCTGTAGAAAGCTGTTAGCAACACTCTCTCTCTCACTCGTTCCAGCGCATTTTGCTTCTCGCAAACGTTGACAACCGTGTGCGAAGCAGCGAGGTTCCGCGCTTGTGACCATCGCCCGCCGAGGAGGAATCCAGAGAGGAAAGCTGAGAAATGAGGGACGAGGGGTGGGTGGGAGCCACTGTTTTGGCTCATTTGTTGCATCTGCTGGAGACAACCAGAGCTGCAAAACCGGCAGCAGGAGAGAGAGGTGGCTCCCATTCCTCTCCAGTCCATCCCATGAATAATTAATGCACTTTTAATATATGATCGTATAATACACTTTTCACAGTGCATGCCACCAGCACCGCTGCTGAAGTACCACCATATTAAAGATGCATAATTAAACGAACGGCGGAAAACCCAAGAACATGGTTAAAAATTCATGGCTCGCTTCAGAGCAGCGGTGGCTGCGCGCTGAACAGCCGGCGGGGAAGCAGCGAGAAGCTTTCTCCTTCCAGCTCGTCTGAAGAATATTGATCAGAAAGATCCGGTTGATCAGAAAGATCCGGTTGATCACATTTCAGAAAAGTAAATTAACGGGGATGGAAGAAACAGGGAGCCGAGAGCGGCGTTGCCTTGAACTTTGCTGTCCGGCACTCGCTATTCTAGCCGGATAGGACGGAGGTGTTAATGCTGTCAATCACAGTTAAGGGTGCAAACTTCTCTGCAGAGCCGCAGCCGTGACGCCCCCACCCGTGACGGCGGTTCACAACCCGCGCGTCACCCCGGCGAGAGGCGGAGCCCCGCCCCCCTGCCGCAGGGCGCGGTGTCGCGCTGCTGTCGCGCGTGGGTGCCGCAAAACGCGGACGTCGCCGGGCAGCCGGGGAGGGCGGGCGGTGGGCGGGGCCTCGGCGGCCGTTGCGGGGGGCGGGAGTTTTGAACGGTGGCGCCGCGGAGGAGGATGCGGCGGCGCGTGCCGGGCGCCGGTGGCGAGGAGCCGGTGAGCCGCGGGCGTCCTTCCCTGGGGGGGGGGGGCGAGCGAGCGAGGGGCAGGTGGCCCCCGGGGCCCGGGCCCCGCCGGCGGGGGTGTGCTGGGGCCCGGGCCCGCTGCTGAGCTCTCCGCTCACCTCTTCGGGGCCGTGGATCGTGAAGCTGGCCCTTTCTAGCTCATTATGCTCTTAGCCATTGATTTCCCTCTTAATGAGGGGGTTTTAAAACCCCGAATTGCGTAAAAACCTGGATTAGTTGAGCTCAGCTGTGTCTATAAAACTGTATCCGTCGGTTGTGACAACCGCTCGTTCCTGTGTCAGCCTAGAAAAGCCCCCAAGCTGCTACCTTGGCTTTGCAGCCTCTGTTTTAGAAGAATGCTCGGTGGCTGACTCCGTGCTTGTTTTAAATTAGTAGGCCTATGGGGTTTAGGTTTAAGCCTTTGTGGTAATAAATCAAAAGCATACCTTGGAATAAGATTCCGAAAGCCTGTATTTAAGGAATCAGTTGAGTAAAATTTCAACTTGTCCTGCCTTCAGCAGAATCCGTATTGTTTTGTTTTGTGACTCCATCACCTACATTAAACTAGACATCGCTTAAAATTTCTTGTATTCTTGGTATACTAAAGTGGGGAATACAAAGACTCTTTCTGAAAGTATTGTTTTGGCAAATTCAGGTGTATGGGGCTGAAAGCCTGGACAGCTGTTGGTAATCTTGTCTGGGTGACACACACCCCCCCCCCCCCCACGGGTAGGGGAAGGATGGAGACCGGGAGGGAAACGGTGCGTTAGTAGACAGCATATGGCAATCTGCTGCTGTGTCATTCCGCCAAGTCCAGATGGTGTGCTCGTATTTTTAGAAGGAACTGAAGGGGGTGGGGGGAAAAGCTGACCAATTTTTTTTTTGTAGGCATGAAGAACTTCATATGTTCCGAATCGGGCTGCTAAGTCATTCCTTTGGATGAGATTTATATGGTGCAGTTATTTAAGCTCTGGCCCAACGACCATTTAATGCTACTCCAGAATATTTTATGCGAGCCTGGCTGAGATATAGCATGGACTAAATCCTCCGTGTAGTTCTGAAAGTCGTGGTTCTGATACATGCCGATGCCCTAAACTAGAAGAGTTTATTTGCTCACCATAGTTATGTACCGGGTGATAGACCTGGAGAGGAGCTGCGGTCTGCGCTGTGTCAGTGCGGAGGCCCGTTACTCTGGGAAGCATTAGGAGCAAGTATTCCCTCACTCTTCTGAGATCAAATTCAGCTTTGTAACAGCTGATGTATTAGTTTAGGCTCAAAGAATGAGTAATTGCTTCTTAGGGGCAGCTGTGGGCCTTGCTTAGTTTTTCATAGCCACGTAAAATTTGACTCAGAATAAAAGAAGATGGATGAAAGCTGTTTGCTTCACCTTTCCTTCAGGGATGAGAGCTGAGAAAAAGCATGGATAGAGAAGCAGGTGCTGGGGGTGCGGAGGTATTGGTGCACTGCTTTATCCTGCACTGGTTGGGGTTGAAAATTTGGATAGCAAATGCATGAGGGGGGAAACTGGGCTAGTCTGTTGGTGCCATACTGGGTCCCAGGCCTTCGTATATTGACCGTAGGGAATACCAGCAGAACTTCCATGCAGAACGTCTCTGATGTGAGCTTTGGGAGCTGTTCACCACCTAACAACCTGCTGGTGTCATGGTAACCCCTGCATGTCCCAAACATTTCTCATGGGGTCTCAGATTGAGGGTTCTTAGTTTCCAGAGAGTCCTCTGTACTTTCTTAGTGTCCTCCTTCATGGTGGTTTCTAGTCATCATCTGCATTCTCACCATGTGACTTCATTGCATTAAACACTGACAAATTCAGTAGAATGTGTAATGTGTCCTGCTTTGCCTGGTTACACAAACCTGAGGTCTTTATCATCTTGGGGGAGAAACTCACCTCCTTTATTATGAGAACCTATGTTTGTGTATGTGGGCTTAGCGACTTGCTGGCTCTTGATGTAGGGCAAAAGAAGCTTCTGTATGGCTCTGGGTCCCATTTTAACATGAATGAAGTCAATGTCTGTTGACAGAAGAGGTGGGAAATGGAACGAGAGGCTTACATGGCTGAAAGGACCCGATAGCCTCTGGGTTTTTATAATAGTGTTCTGAGGTGGCTGGGAATCAGCTCCGTTTCAGATGCTGTGTAGTACAGTAGTACAATTTGAGCATGTTGCTGTGCTGGTGCGGAGCGCGGCTGATGGACCAGAGCTACTTTTCCTTCAGGGTAACAAAGGGGGCTGGTTTGGAAGGAGAATCGCTCTGAGCAGATGGAACAGCAGCTGAATCATTATGCATCTTTACATTATGGCATCAGGCCTTCAAAAATGATGAAACCCACTCCAGCAAGGTTGGGAGGGAGTGGGTGGTGACTATGTGGTGAGCTTCCGCTGCCACAGTGACTGCTATAAAGGGCTGCTTTCTCATGTCAAAGGTGGCTAATGACAGAGTGAGTCCCAAGTAAAGGAGAAAATTGTCTGCATTACCCCTTCCGTGGGTTCTGGATTTCTCAGATACTTGAGTTGTGGGGAAATTAGCTCCCTATTATTTCTATCCTGATTAGAGGCTTGAGGGAGAGCAATTGCTGGTACTTTTCTACCAGCTGAAATACTGAACTTGTAAATTCAAATTATTCTACCATGAGTTTCAGTCAATTGCTTATAGATCCATCCCCAAAGCATTTGTTGTAACGAGTTCAGATGCACTAGAAAACCGACATAATGCTTTTAATTCCAGAGGTAGTTGGGACGCTCTTGCTCGATGTTAAAAAAGCTTCACCCGTGACTGACTTGTAATGTATTTGCAATGTAACCTTGCAATACTTCTTTGTTGGTCAGAATTACTTGGTTTGGCCAGGGATGGCCATGTAAGAAGGAAATGTGTATCAGAGTCATCAGTGGCATCTAGCACACCTTTGGGAGTCAGCAATCTGTGATCCTTCACCTTAATTATCTGCTGGCTTGGTGTGGATTGAACTCTTTGAAGTGGCAAGTGAGGAATAACACATGCTTATGAATGTTTGTTTTCTCTGAAAGTAGGTAGGAAAAAGTTGACTTCCCAGAAGTTTTTATAATACCTCAAAACCCCCTACTCCTTCAAAAAAACAGTGATGCAGAATTCTGGTACCCTGTCAGGCAAGTCTTATTTCATGCTTTTGAGTGAAAAGTGTGCATGGCTGTGCCATCAGGCAAGGTGTTGTCCTCCTGTAGTACCGAAGCTACCACAGCTGTGTGACTTTCTGTTCACAGCCTGGAACAGTCAAGTATTGGGATAGTATCCTTTTCTTTATTGTGGTGTTACCTGAATTTTATATCAACTGCAAGTGAAAATACCACATTTTTTTAACCCTTTTCAAGATGGCTAAAGAAGTAATGAGATTGAGTTTCTGATTTAAAATATTTCAGCTGTTTTCCTGAATTAAGAGTTTATTTCACATGGGATCACTGTAAAAAGTGGAATGTTAATTTATAAGCTTTGTTCAGTTAGGCCTCTCAATGACCATATGAGGGGGACCATATATTATTATCCTGTGAATGACTCATTGAGGCACATAAATTTCTAGTAACTTTCAGGTGCTATGGTGAGTTAATGTTAATGTCACTCCCTGGTTTGGAATTTGCATGTATAGTAGGTACAGTGAATCTGTTACATCCTGTGTTTTACTCTTCTGTTCCTGAAAAGAGAACTGTCATTTTACATTTAGTAACCGTTGCAATGGCTGCATATTATTAAAGGTAGGGGTTTGTATGTCAACTGTGAAATAAGTAGGGCTTGTTAAAAATTCAGGATATAATTTGTTGGATTTTTGATTAGTCCTTTGTTTTTTTGCATATCTAGGAATGCGACATCCGGGAGAAGATTGACTTTGAAATCCGCATGCGAGAAGGCATCTGTAAGCTACTTGCAGTGAGCACACAGAAAGACCAACTTTTGCAAGCAGTTAAAAACCTGATGGTTTGCAATGCTCGTATACTTGCATACAGGACAGAGCTACGGAACCAAAAAGAAGAGCCAGTCTCATGCAGAACCGAAGAGCAGTGAGTAGCAGCTCAAATTCAAACAGAGCATTATGAATCGGGCTTTTGCTTATGTGAATTTTTATCAGCCTGTCTAGGAAAGCAGACTTAAACCCTTCCTTCTGTCTTCCCCCATATAAACATACATTACTTTACAAAAACAGTCCAATATCTTTTTTTTACTTTAAGAAATTAAATATAAGTCGTATTTTTCTGGGTAGATTTTATTGCTGACATTAAACTAGAATTTGGCATCTGAATACCAAGTAACATAATAGACATATTTTCTTGATTACCTTAACATATGAAAAGATACCTAAACAAGTCTGAAGGAACAAAACAAAACTACCCGAATCAGAATACACTTATTTCTACTTTTCATTCTCTCTATTGTTATTAAGGTCCCTTTAATGATGGAATCATCATGGTTAATTGATACCCTCTGCTGGCCATTTTTGTTTACTACAGCAAAGTAATAAAAACCACAACAATAAATATGAAGAAAAATCAGTTCAGTTAAAAATATTCTCATGTTATAACTCTTGAATGAACTAAAGTATATGTGGTTTATTTGAATAATGTTATGATTTTTTGCCTAATGGAATATATTTCGGGTGCAATGTTGAGAATCCTGGTGCAGAGACACTGTTGCTCTCAGGTTATTCCTTTAATGAAATACTATATTGCAATTTAGCATAGATGCTCTTTGAATACATGCTTAGCTCCAGTTAATTGTATCTATAGGAACAGCTCTGTTACTTTTTGCTTTCAGAAATCTGGTCTTATAGGAGAAATTAATTGAAGGAAAGAATTGCGTTTTCTGACTACATCAACTATTATTGTGACAGCTGATTTTGAAAGCTAACACTTCTAACTTGTGGTACTCTGCAATTACTGCAGTTGTATTGCTTTTTCCTACTAAGATGAAGAGCTTTATAGTGATTTATCTTTTATTTATGTTTTAACGATGCAATAATATCGAGTATGCTGATGTTCTCAAGTCCTGGTCTGATGTTAGTGAGTACAGAATGGTGATGGCACATGTCTCTGACAGGGCAGAGGTACTTGGAGGTATAGCTGAACAGCTGTATTGTTTTCTTACAATCATAGTCAGCAGTATGGTTTACCTGATTTGTGCCTCTCATGCATTGCTTAGAGTTCTGTCTTACAGGGTCCTTTGAATTGTCAGTGGAGGTCATTGAGATCACACGATCTTGAGGTCACAAGAGATGTGCGTATAGAGTTATTTCTCTACCATTTAAATCATATCTTTGATAGCTGCTACTGCATTTGTAGTGCTTCTTTCAGTATTTGTTCAAGATGGGAATTTGGTTAAAGCTTAATCCAGCTAAAATGATGATGGCTGAGAGAGAAAATGCTAGGGTTTTAAGTGAATTTTGTCCCTGTTTCTTGTGACGTGGGTCCATAATCTGAGGGTTGTGAAGATATTGTAACTGCCTCTAGAAGTCAGGATATTGGTAGCAGCTAGAAATTTTCATTTCACTTTATTTGGTGGGGAGTCAGGAGCAGTGGCAGATAGGAGAGCGCTGTATTGATACTCATTATTTACAGATTGTTTTGATTCAATTTAAGGTCAACCTTGAGATCTACACTCTGGCTACTTAGCAAACTGCCTGCCTGCATATAAAATCACAATATTAACAATGCAAAGTTTTGTAATTGATCTCTATTAATAGAGAAGGAGGCAACTCTTAACCAATAACAGAACTGATAAATTAAGTTGCTTATTCATTGATGTGTACAGAAGGGGAAAAGTTGATAATGTATTTGACTCTGTTGGCACTGGAAAAGACAAGGAAGATGAATCTACTTGTCTTTTAATATCCAGGTTAAATAAGCTTTGGAGTAAAATCTTCTAGGGAATTAAGAAAATTGATGGTGTACCTTCCTTCCAGATTATCCTTAAGAATCTAATGACTCATATCTTAAACCAGAGATACCAAATTTAACTTTAAAGAAAAACATTTCAAATGAGCTATAATATGAAAACCCCAACGCTTTTTAATGTTTAAAGGGTTGAGTTTTATAGGTCTAAATGCACAGATCTCAAACCTCATTTTTCTTTCCTTCTTTTTGGCAGGTCTTCAGAAAATGGGACAAAAGACCGGGTGGCGTGCAGAGCAAAGGTTGCTATATCAGGTAAGTGGCTGGGTAGTCAATTATAGGAGCTAATTGGTTGGACAGTAACTTGCAATACAAATTGTACAAACAAGATGGTATTTTTAAAGTGTGTGTGTGATTCAGGGGCATAAATCCTCTTGTGCTTCAAGGGGACTTGTGCTTTTAAGTTGTACACTTCTAGTAGAAGGGTGATGAGCACATGGTTCAGTAATGTTTCCTGCCAGCACAGCTGTTTGCAGAATGTGTATCTGTCTTTCCTCCTTATGGTAGTTGGATGAAAGCATCTGTTTGCCTGTCTGTGCTGTGGTTGCACCTTTTGTCAGATTCATAGAATTATCTGCAGTGGAGACTTTAGGATCATATAATACACTTGTTATCTTTAGAAAAATCAGAATTGTGTAAGGACTTTTGTATGAAAAATGTGTTTAGAATGTGAAACATTTAGCTAGTTTCTTTCGATGGGACGAGAATAGAAGGGTGAAATACACCACTTCCTGTTATGTGCCATCTGTTAATGATCCTGTCCTGTTACTAACATAGTAGTTCTCAAACTAGAGGTTATCATTCTTGGAAGTATAGCATAGATCGAGGTGAGGAAGAGGCATCAACTCCCTTGTGTCTGTGCTGCCATGTCTCGCCCCTCTTCAGGATACTCATGTCAGGAAGCCTAGCCAGGTCCAGTTTACAGCAGGAAAGCCTAAATGTTCTTGGCCTCTGCTGAGAGATTTATGCTTTCTATAGATCATCTGTTATTAACTCTTTATTTTCCACTTTGTGTGCCTGAGAAGCAGAGAACTGGGGTACATGAGAAGTAATTGTGGGGACAGGCTTGTTTGTGCTTGACAAGGACAGGAGCCTCTGGACAAGATGCATTATTGGGAGATCCTGAGATGACATTAATACATGCCTCCTGGGTTCCTCCTTGCATTGTCCTCTGAGCCATTACCCTGTGTCCATTTAGCATGCCAGATCAGGTCCTGTCTGCTTCTGCAGCTGCAGTATCATCACATCCTTAATGTCCCATTGTTCTTCTTGCCCTGTATTTCCCAGTGCTTGTGTAGCACATCAGGCATGCCACATTTCTTCTCTCTTGTATGCCAACCTTCAGTGGATTTGCAGCTAGAGTCGCCCTGCATGTTTGGGAGGCACATGTGTGTGTGCATGTGCCTGCCTTGTTGAGAATGCAGTTGCAAATACAGGCAGTGTGAATCAGGAGATGTCGTGACTGAATTGTCTGGGAAGGGTTGGAAATGAGGAGTGAGTGGTAGCCCATGTAATACAAGTGGGCATGTAATTTAAGAATTGAAGATACGGAACAGATTTTTTTTTAGGGGAAAGTAATCCATCCACTTATAAATATATTAGTGTATCATATGGTTAGTACATGCCAGAAGCTTAGACTATTACCAAAAAAAAGTGCGATCATGTGGCCAACACCAAAAGTTCAGGAACAGCTATGCAGGAGTACTGAGAAGTGTACTCCTACAGAAAGCAACTGCATGTCAGATACCGTGTGGGGAGCGCATTCCTTAATCCACAGATTTTCACACTTCTATTATTTTTACTTTTTGTCCCCCCCATGTGTGTGTGAATAAATTATGTAATTCATGTTATCTTCTCAATCAATTCTTTTGTCAGAAGACAATACATTAAATGTTGATCAAAAAGCGTAATCAAAATTTAAACTAATTTTATTAAGGAATCATTGGCTTTAAATCTGATTAATTGTAGTGCTTGAATATATCCAATTTGAACGCACATGGATTTACAGCTAATGGTAACTGAAATTAAGGTGTGTGAAAATTGATCTTTGTTCTTGATAAATGGCAGGTCTTTCAATCCAACAATGAATTGAAAACTGATTTACAAGTATCATGTTAAACTTGTTCAAGCGATTGACTATCTATATCCTGATGATTTTCTGACTAAGGTGTAAATTTTTCAGCCAGTGTGATACTGAAAGTGGCATGCAGAAGTAATCTTTAATCTAGTACTCTAATTGTTAACAAGACGTATTGAGTGCATTAGAATTGTCATTTAGAGTTACAATAAAAGCCTTTTTTTTATCTTTAAACATTGCAAACTCTGTTTTCACGTATTTATGTATATTTAATACCTTGTTTTTTTAGGAAAGAAACATTCTGTGCTTTGTCTCTGACAGAGATAAATATGTACATTTTTTTTTAAAGTTTGGGAGATACTTTTGTAACTGTTTTTATGAAACTATTTCTATTTCCTTATTTTAAAAAACTATTTTTAGAAATGTCTACTATGCAAATGCATCTTTAGAAGTGAAAGGCAGTGTCAGAATGTGGTGACCTATTGATTTTTAGGAAGTTGTGGGTAGTCTAGTGCCAGCTATATACTGGCAGTTCACTGTTGAAAATTCATTAGTTATCAAGAGCACTTAAAAATAAATGAATTTGCAAATTTCAAAATTGAAATAGCATGTATAATAAGATGTGCCGTAATACAATCAAAATTAACTTAAGTTTAAATTTTTTATTTAATATAACTAATGAAACAGAGTGACTATATGTGGTTTCACTTAAATCAACAAGTTTTGTGGGTAAAACCCTGTAGGAATGCATGACAATCTGTTGCCAAAATACCACTACTTATTTGTACCTTAGCATACTATGTGTGGATTTTTCCATCAGCCTCATATGAAGATCAACACTGGAGTCAGCAATGCTCCTTTATAATAACACTGAAGATATTTATCAAAAGACAATTGAGCTAGTGCTGTTCGCTGCTGCCATCATGTGTCACTTAATATATTGCATATACTTTTAAACAGCACTGTTGTACTTAAACTAACTTTGGATTTATGAAGCCCCCACTGCCTTTGTCTTTTAACAAGGGACTAATAAAAAAACATTACGTCTAAACTTAAGTCCTTGAAACTGGAGGCAAATGACACTCAGAACTGTGTTGGATTGAGTAGATAAACTGGAAAATTTGTTGAAGAAAATACTCTCCTAATATTAAAATGATAGACATGACTTAACGTAATAGTTCTGTAATTGCCTCTCTACTATGGTTCTGACACAAAAGGATATTTTTGAGTTTAAAAAAAAAAAAGATTTCTAAACTCTTTTTATGCCAGCTAAGACAATTCTAACTGAGAATGTGATTACAAGTGATATTTTCTCTGTGGTTAGCAAAACAAGACTTAAGTATTTGCAGTATAAGTATCCCAGTCATTTCTATTAAAACAGGAAGTTTTTCTTTTTGCAGTTGGATGAGTGGTTTCCAGCACAAGCAGAGTTTTGGTTTACATCTGTGCATAATAATGGGCTCAGACTCTGAGTTCTGAGAATACCCCTCAGAACTACTACACAGCCACTCTGAAATGTTACTTCAGGTCCTTTCAACTGAGAGTTAAAGTATTCTTTATCCTAGCATAATTTATAAAAGAAAATGACACTTCAAATTGAACTAATTGATGAATTTTCTTTTGACCTGGATAATAAAATTTAAATAGTTACGCTGTTCATTGGGTAGAAGGTCCCGTTACCTCCAGAGCATTAGGAAAAGAAACAAGAAACTTTGTAATTTGTTTTGATCACAGATCTACAGTATTGGCCATAACGTAATTTCCCTACTTTTTTCTTCCCTTCAGATATTCGAATACCATTAATGTGGAAAGGCTCTGATCACTTCAGCAATAAAGAAAGTATGTAACATGTGATGATCTACTGTGATAAGCCATTGCTTATGCCTGTAAATTTAAACTGGATGGGGAAGTCCATACTCATTTCAATCCCTTCTTTGACCTTTCAGTAGGTCCATATTTTACTCTGTTGCATAGCTGCTCTTAACTTGCCTTTGTTGGTTGTAGCAAGCTGAGTTAGTTCAAAGTCCTGTAGTTCTGTATGTTTAAACCCCAGTCTCTAAGAAGTCCTTCTGAGGAGAAATTCCAGAGGTAGTAACAGAAAAGTGTTGTTATTAAATGGATAGCTGAGAAAATTCTCATTAAACATGTTGTTCTATGTCTTGTCGACAGTTGAGAGTATATTGGAGGCTGTTTCCAGTGAGAAATTTAAATGAAAGTTGTCTGTTGGTGTTGAGTGGATTATTGGATAGTCTTCAAGTACATGCATTTTGCTGTGTCATGGAGATTAACCCTAAATCTGTTCCAGCTGTCACCTGGCATTGATTTCACTTTGATTTTCAATGGGGTCAGAGAGGCTAAGCGTGGCAAAATAGTCTAATCCTATATAGTACATTCATAAAATGAGATGGGCTTTGGATCAAATATTTTTTTTTTCTTAAAATCAGTTTTATTAAACAAAATTGCATTTTTACTAACATTTCTGAAGTTGCTATCACAAACTACCCCTGATTATTGGAAAAAAAAAAGTTGAGCAGGGGTAGGCATTCTTCCCTCTGTGAATGTTGTTCGACCTGTAACAGCAGCTTTGATAGTTCAATTATCATAAAATCCTATGATATAAAATTTATGGTGGGAATACTTTGAGGGCAATTCCTTAGAAGAAATGGTAATTTGGACCTCTACTTTTGTCTACTGGAAACATTTAGTATTGTGATGTGTAATATGGCTAATAAAACATTTCTTTGGCTCTCTTCAGAATCACAGCGCTATGCAGTTTTTTGTTTGTTCAGAATGGGAGCTGAGGTTTTTGATACAGAGGTGGCTATCGTGGATAAAGCAATAACAGATATCTGTTTTGAAAATGTAACCATATTGTGAGTATAATTTATTTCTGTTGAATGAAGCGCAAATGTTGCTGTTTTCTTTTGAAATTGGATATGATTATGAGTAAGATTGCCCACAAAAAAATTTAGTGGATCTCAGCCAAAGGAATCAATAGAGGTCCTGTTAATTTCAGTGGATGGTGGATCCACACCTCTGGCACGTTGGTTTTTATGTACAAAACAATGCTGGCTGTAGATGTGCTACTGGAATTGTACTTTTCATTTTTGCCATGCTGAAGCATTTTTTTCTTTATATATAGAGAAAAACAAGCTTGTACCTCTAGGACGGAATTAAATTAATACTAAAACACGAAAGTATTATAAATGTATAGGCATGAATGTTGCACCCAGTGTTTATTATTCTGTACAGCAGGCTATGGTCTCTTTTGATGTTCCTCTCAGTCACAGTTCCCTTAAAACCAGACCTTCTTTTCAATACCTCATGCTTTGTTACACCTATATGAGCATATGCTACAGCAACAGTCCTTATAGCTGAAGAATACTAGACAGGAAATTATTCACTTATCTTTAAAAGTAACCTGGAAAAGAGTAGAAGGGTGTTCTTACGTACTTTTTTTGTTCCTTTATAATTTTTAAGAGTCCTGAGAGACACTTAATTTCCCCCACCCCCCCGCTTTATTCTTTATATTTGCAATTTAGATTCAGTCTCCTGAGGAAGACTGACTGGACAGCTAGAACTACTGAAAACTTGAAATCAAGCTCCTGAAAACTGAGTGGTTGAGAAAGTGGATCTTTAAATCTGATTTTAAACTCTTAAACACCTGTTCAAGCTAATAGTGGGGACAAAGATTTAAATCCGCTTCTTCAAAGATATGAGACTTGACCATAATAATTTTCCGTGATATACTGCAACAAAAGCACAAAAGTTACTCTAATTTGCCTTGTGTCCCCTGAGAGAAAGAATGACTTTTTAGAAAAGCCTTTGGGATGATTTCGTTATGGGCATGTGTGTAATGACATGATTTGTACCTGAAAGATGAGGTTAGGCTTCTGGTTTGATGACTAAGCTTGAGAACATGAGAATTGGTGAAACTGAAAACAGAGAAAGCATAGGCTGTGGACAGAAGAATGCAGCAGAGGTACTTAAGCTATGAATGGCAAATTTTGTTGATTCTAAGTGAGATAAGGTTTTTTTTCAGTAATGTGAAGGGGATGGGGTGCAAGTAAGATACCTTTAAAACAGTTCAATCTGTTTTAGAACCATAGGCATGGATAGGTTTTCAATCATGTGATTTTTGCGTAACAGTAGAGGGCAGATTTAAGTGTGTTTGAATGTCTTGCCTGTGTATTTCCATAACACCATTTTTTTTTCCCGGCTTTTAACCTAAACGCTGAATTTCCTGTTTGCAATTGTTTATGGTTAATTATAACATCCATCCCATGACTTCAACACTAAGTTACTTCTGTGTACTCTAGTCTTTAATTCCATATTAATGCATGTCTTCGCCTGAATCTGATGGCATTCCTTCCCTTGATTAGAAATATATGTTATTTAATATAAGTAGTAGCAGCAGCATTCCTTGGCTGCAATACTCGGTTTGTTAACAAATGCTCTGAAATTTTCTCCTCCTCCCCTTCAGTGATGAAGCAAGACCAGATTTCCAGGTGAAGGTTGAAGTGTATAGTTGCTGTACAGAGGAGTCTTTATATGTAACAAACACTCCTAAGAAACTAGCAAAGAAGCTTAAAACATCCCTCAGCAAAGCTACAGGGAAGAAACTCAAAGCTGCGCTGGAAGAACACAGCACTGAATCCCTTTTGCCCCCTGACCCGGTCATCCAGTAAGCCGTATATATTGATAATCTGGTTTTATAATTTTAAAAATAGAAATATGCCAAATATATTGTACATGTTTGGAAAATTGCCAAGAAAGTGATTATTTCTGTACTTACCCAAGTGAAAAAAAATTTACATTTTAAATAGGAAATGAGAAAGTAGGTGTGAATTCCAACCATGTTACTCAGCCTTGGGGCCTGGTTCTGATCTTGAAACACATGAGTAGGCTTTATCTTTGTGCTATACAGCTAGTTCGTAAATGCAACGCTATTTGCAAACTCTGTAATATTTTTAGTTTGATCTCTGGAGGAAACCAAGCTTGTGTGATCAGTCTGTCTATCCATTTGTCCATCTACCTCTTCTTCTCCCCCTTTCCCATTTACTCCCTCCACCATATTATTTTTGCACCTAGCCAGTTTTGCTCATAACTTTTAGACATATCTACCTGTCTGTCAAATATAAGTTGTGTGAAATAAAGAAGTGTGGTACATAGACAGGAGAAACCTCTCTTGTAGACTCTCCCCTTAGTGAAGCAGACCGAGGTGTTTGTTATTCCTGGGGTGTGTGCTGTGCACATGGGGGCCATCCCACTTGCTGGCTTTTCAGTAAAACTGGGGACTGTCAAAGGCACTTTACAGTTACAAGCTGCTGAACAGGAGTTTTCTTAATTTACTTTAGCACAGAATGTTTTAAAATGACTTACTGTTTTTCAGTGTCCATAGAAATAAATGCTGTTCCCGGTAATTTACCTGTTTCCTTTTAAAAACGATCTTAAGTCTTTCATGCATTTTTAATGAAGTTAACTGCCTACTAATATTTCCCAGCTACCTTAATTTCTCTGGTATTTAAGCAGACCAAGTACCCAAATTGCAAATACTAATAATATTGATTTTTTTTTTTTTTTTTTTTAAGAAAGCAATTTTTTCAAGGAATTACTTTTTTTTTTTTTGGTGGCTGAACAGTAAAGAATCAATGCCTAATTCTTGCCAAGTGTTGAGTGTAGTTTCAGTGTAGTCTCTTTGCCTGGATTTTAAAAGGAGATGTTCAAGTATATTCTGTCTTTGTCAAACTGATATTGCTGTATACTGATATTACTGTTTCAATCAAAAATACACATCCAAGAGATCTTGCCCACAGAGCGAAGCAAATTTTATCATTAACTTTCCAGTGTGCTCCACCTAATGACAATCTATCTTTCAATCTGCATCATCTCAGGTGGCTGTGCTTTCCACAAGCTCCAGTTGGGCGATGACACACTATCATTAGGTACAGTTTGCTTCAGATATAACCACTAGCTTATTTGCTGGCCATATTCTCTTGAATACAGAATGCCTGTTTTTTAAGGAAGAAACATTGGTAGACAATCTGAACAGCTGCTTCCTCCCTTGGGTTTTGCTTTTGGTTTCTCAGTTGTAATTGTATTTTGCTTTCTTCCATCTTAAAGTTTGTTGTTTCTACTGTAAATAATCATCTCGTGGTGACTGTTACATTCTTAACAGAGTTAAATGAACAATAATGTATTTAATGATGGCTTTGATAGGTGAGTAAAAAAGATTCTTGGAAATAAATGGGTTATTATAGGCAGAAAATAAATTAATTTTTTCTTATAGGCTCCCCTTAGGATTTTTATTAGTAAGACCTTGGTATGCAGCCCTTGTAGAGGGGAAGAGATTGCAAGATTACAAGAGATCTTTCAAGTATTCCCAGAGAATCTTACCAGTCCAGCAGGTGAAATTTAACTGCAACAAAAAGGGGAACTTTCTGTATTATAGGAACATCTTTTCTCTGTAGATTTCATTTACACAGGCCTTTTTCTTTTCAAAGCACACATGGGACAAAGTTCTCAGTTTTCCAGAAAACTCTCTGATCCCTCTGTGTTGAACTCCTTGGCTCAGAAATCTCCCTGGTTAGTGAGGAAACTGTCAGCCTTGTAACTTTTTGCAAAAGCTTAGTGACAAAGTGCTTTGAGTGGTTGCTTAGGTTGGTTAACAGATATTGGTGGTTGGTTCTACAGATATTCTTTCTACTATTAATTGTCTCTTCATTTCTATACAGTCTGTTGCTTGTTTAATTTTTCTATTCTAGCTTTAATTTTTTTATTTTTTGCTTTTTACATTTGTTGTAGAAGGAAAATGTTTAGTGCAGTTATACTATTGAATTCCAGAGTAACTAGGTTTGTATTTGGATAAATCATTGGAGAGACCCCCTGAAGTGCATGTTTATTCACTTGCAGCACTGACCTGCACATGGACTTGTTTTTATTGCCTTTTATATATTGTCTTCCACTGGGCAGGAGGCACGGCTTTGGTGTCCTATGTTTGAATTGGCAAATTCATAGTGGGATTTTGCTAGAAGTACATAGTCTAATCTAATGGCCTCACTTTTATGGTTGGATTCCTTTTAGTACCTGAAGGTTGCATTTGTTTTTACCTTCTATTATTTAAGATCAGATCGAAAGGTGAACGTATTAGATTTTTTTTTTTTTTTTTTCTTTTTGACTTACTCCACTCTGTATGTGTGGATGAGTGAACTAAGATTGGGATTTCTAACATTGGGATTAATACTCAGGAACAGATTCTGGAATCTGAGATGCATTCATTAATATGCA
Source organism: Gorsachius magnificus (assembly GCA_034008185.1). Lineage (NCBI taxonomy): Eukaryota > Metazoa > Chordata > Aves > Pelecaniformes > Ardeidae > Gorsachius > Gorsachius magnificus. The sequence goes on along the minus strand of CM067089.1, from coordinate 33,950,896 downwards.
TTGATAGAAAGGGTGATACAGTTGCACCTTCCCACGCCAGTGTCTGTGTGGCAACTTTGGTGCCTCTGTCTCTTGATCAGTAAACAGATTTAAGAACGAGCTTTTGCCACAGGCATGTTGTGGAGATGAGCCAATCTTTTTTTTTTTTTTTTTTTTAATAAAGTTATTACATGGAAAAATACTATAGATATGCAAAGTACTGAATGAGATGCAGCAGTTAGGTTATTCTTTGTTATACAAAGAAACTGCCATTTAAGGCAGTTAGCTAATTCTGTGAAATGTAGAGGTAAAATGTAGTCAACAATCCTGATTAGCCAGTTAAATTTGAAAAATATTTGCAGATAAAACTTCTCTGAATTATATTGCAGCTGGCTGAAAGGAATGACTGTTATATTTTAGAACGAAAATGTTACTGTGAAGCATATTTTAAAAGTGAAGTAGCTATTTTTTTTGGCAAGGTTGTTCTGATAATTAGTCATGCTTTAGAAAAAAAGTAACTTTAAAAATCACAGAAGTTTTATCTGTGAGAAGAAACTGAACTTTTTGGTACAGTTTAAATAGAATTGTAATGTATTGCTCAACTGCAGGGCAAAACATAATCAGTGGAGAATCTTTTGTTAGGGAACAGTCTTGTGGGGAGTATATACAAATGCTGATGAGTTTTTGTGCAGATTGCCCTCTTGAAATGTTTCACAGCAGTGGTTCTTCGCCCAGAATGTTGTATCGTATTTAATTTTCTCTTTATTCCCTTGAGGTAGATATGTAACAGACCTCCCTGCTAACAAACTTGCTACTTTTCCTCCTCCACTTCCATTAGGGTTAGGGCTAGGGCCTTGTTCCTCTGCAGAGCCAAAGATTTTAAAACCGTATGTTCCTGCTGTGCTATTAGGAAATTTGAGAAATATTATGATAGAAAACTATTTTTTAGTTCAGTAGTGTCTTCTCACCTTTTACACCACTGAGCTATCTTATGCTGTACTGAAGATATTTTAAGGATCTTATTCTAGATCCTGTTAGGGAGAGTAGTTACTGATTTTTGAGGGGTTTGTTTTCTTGTGAACTTTGTTTAAACTGCCATTAGCCAGGTGGAATTCTTACTGCATTGCTGGACTGTAAATCTGTTACTCGGTCTGAAGAGTATTTGGGGGAAAAGGTTAAACATGTACCAAATTTATACTGGTTTATTCCAAGAATTGCATTCCACATGCACTATGCTGAATTGTAAATGTGATTTTTTTTTCCCTAGGCAAAATCCAAACCAAAGATACAACATTCTGAAACCTGTAAGCACAATAAGTGAAAGAGTCCTTTATGCTACAAAACTGACTGTAGGATTTCTGCACAGATTTCTGCATGCCAAGAATCAAGCTATTAGACACTATTAAAAAATATGTATATGAACAACTGTTTCATAAAGTGCAGTCTATACCAGCAAAGCAAAAGAGCAGAGCAACATGGAGGAGCAGTATAAAGGCTTTTAATTTTTAACCTGTATTTTCAGATAAAGTTTATGTCACCAGTTTTTCTATCAACTATAGCAATTTTTTTAACCTATTACCAAATCTAGTTGATATAGGCCTCGGAATAAGTGCTGTAAAACTATTAAAAGTACTTGGTGTCTGACTAGAGAAGAGGGATGCTTTTAACCTCCTCAGGGTGCAAAATTGTTGGAAAGCACAGCCTTTACACTGTGGTTTGGCCATTGCTGGCTCAGCAGTAATCTTGAGCCCAGCTTGTAGGCAGTGGCCACTCGAGAAGTCTCCTGGCTGGCAGGTCCAAGAGACGTGGCTATGGAAAAGGCCACCTGATGGGCCTCGTGGTGTTGGCCTGGACAGCAGGGCCTGGAGGTTGTGGGGTGGGAGGGAACTAGAGGAATTGCAATGGGTTGATACAGGAGGTAAGGCTTTAGGAAGCAGATGAAGAGACCACGGGTCAACCATGGTTGGCTTACAAGGAAAACCAGAGATACGGGAGTTCTGTGGGAGGAGGTTGAGGGGTGGCAATCTGGTCACTGACAGGTGCTGCCTTGCATCTTGGTGTTCCCTTGTATCCAAATGTGTTATCTCGGGCATGTCTAGGCTCCCTTTAATTACTGTCCGAGCAATGTGAAGCAGAAATGTCTTAAACATGCCTTTTCTTTCACATTTAGTGGAGCAAAGTACAGTTTGCTAGCGTATACCACTTTGGGGCTGGAGAGTGCTGAGGACAATTTCAGGACCCACAACCTTACCATTACAGGAAATGGTAAGTACATATGGTACCAATTTAAGGAAATAAAAAACCAGTAACATTTTGCTTTTCTCTCTCTTGTAAACTAAAGAGCTTAAAGAGATTATTTTTCTTGATACTTAATATAGAACAACTTTAATAAAATATTTAACGGCTCTAAAACAGGCATCTGTACACAGCTGAATAAACTATAAGTTGAGTAAAATTTCAAGTCCAGATGAAAATTTAATTCTTTTGGGAGTTTTTTCTGTCATTTGCATCTTGGTCTTATGTGAGTTGTAGCTATATACAAATAATTTCCCCTTCCTTACAACCAAGGAAGGGTATCAGAATGAAGAACAGCTTTTTCCTCTGTAGTCAGAAGGAAAGTAGAAAAATAGCTTCAGTTCAGCTAGGTTGTTTCAGGCCCAGATTTAGCACAGGATATAAGCATGTGTGCTTGCAATTTAGGCTGGTTGCTGTACTTAGCTCTGGGACAGTACAAGTTGGCAGCAGTCAACCTAGATGCTAACACAGGGACTTTGACTGCGCTGCAGCTGAAGGTAGTATTTTAAGTAGCAGGAGTACAGGTTTTGATACTTCATCCATTATTTCCTGAAAGGATAACCCCTCACATAAGCCCCCCTCTAATTGTTAACTTAAGACATGGGACACTGTAGCTTCTGGGAACTTTATCTTTTACTTAGGTAAACTTGACCTCAAAGAGAATTTCATTCTTTACACTTCATTAATTCTGAATAAGTACAGATTTGAAGATTTATGGGGCATTTGTTTCTTGAGGGCTGGATGAATAATTCTGAGTATCTTTGATATTTGTAAGCCTTTATTTAGTACTTTATACTCTTTCTTCTTCAAATTCCTTTTTCTGTCATTAATTTACATAACTTAGTCTGGTGAGAAATGACATACGTGGATATGTTGGTTCATTACAAGCATTTCTAAAACATGACCGAAGAGAGAGTCATGTCAATGGAACGTTGTATTACCTGCTTTTAATTACAGAAGAGAGAGCCTATTACATAGCAGAGCTGAGCGAGGGGGGATGTTGCAATTCATTAGAAACTCCTTGGAATCCTAAATGCTCTTCTAGTGCTGAAGACAGAAGTCGATACAAATTCTAAGCCTTAATAAAACAATCTGAAGCAAAGTGCTCGTGTAAATGTAGCTGTGTGCCACAATGGGAGGGCTCGGGGATCCTGCTGGGATGAGATGGCCAATGTATTTATCTTTCAAAATGTTTCTAGCTGTGAAATAAGATTTAGTGCTATATTTTATGTAAGAACAACTTGTTCTTGCAGAACGTCTCAATTTTTACTTGAAATTCTTTGTTGTTGTTGTTAATTTAAAAAAAAACTTACCGAAGACTGAAAATTGGTTTTAGTGTAATCCTACAGGATATCTTTTTTTAAATATAAAAAAATGCTTATTTACATTCATGATATTAACGTAAAAATGGATGTAGAAGGCTAAACTATATATTTAGGGCAAACATTTGGAACTAAGTCTTTTGTCTGGTTTTTTGCCTGGACTTTTTCCCCCAGAGGAATCCTCTTTTTGGCTCCCCCTGTATGGAAACATGTGTTGCCGTTTAGTTGCTCAGCCTTCCTGCATGGCTAGGGATATGATGGCAGGATTTCTTAATCAGCAGGTAAGAAGACCTTGCTTGTGTTTACGTCCTCTTCTGTTAATAGCTGTCACTAAGAGTCAATTGTTAAAACACTTGCTTTTTCCTGAAGTGGTTTCTTGAGAACTGTTATTTTTTTACCTGTTCTACTTAGAGCAAGGGGGAAAATTCCCTTTCACAGCTGCATTTACGAGCAGTATCTTCAGCGGCTAAGCATCAAGAAATAAATGTTTCCTTGGCATGCTTATCAATGAAATGATTCAGGCTGTTACATAAGATCAAGTATAGTTGTTGTTTCAGAATCAGTTTAGGCTGGTAATTGACGGCAGCAGTCCTTATAATCCTGTGGCTCTCATCCCGGTACATACCTCATTGTGCTAGCACAAGAGTTCATATCACAGCATGGTGAATCTGACTGGTGAACCGAGCCATGTTTAAACTCATCCCTTCAAAAATGATTCATGTGAACTCAGTTTACTTCTCTGTTTTGGTTCATTGCACAACTAGGCAAACGAGGTGATAGCAGAGGGCCAGAGGGGCTGGGTCATTTGTCAAGAGTGCTGAATTACAGGCTTTAAACTGGTTGTGAAACTACAATGCATTTATGAAAGCTGTTGAGAAAATTCGTTTGAGAAAGTGGAAATTCTAGACAAACATCTTTGCTTGACCTTTGTTGAATGTACTGTGTGTTTCCAAAGTGAGATACTCTTATTGTGTTATTTCTCTTATTGTGTAATTACTGTAGCAATAAAGGGGGTTTCTTTCTTACAGTGGACACCAGTTCTAGATTTCATTCTGTCTGTGCAAACCAGCAGATTCTGTATTTTGAGTGTCACAAGACAATAAATGTGCAAAAACTGTAAAACACCAGAAGACATTTAAAGTATTGCTAACACTTCAAAAATCTGTGACTCTGAAGTGTTCTGCAACAGAAAGCCTTTGTTTTAGGAAAGAATTCAGTGTGGCTAAGTTTTGATTACACAGGGCTGATCTGTGTATACCTTGTAATATGCTCTTAATTTGTAGGTTGTTTGGCGATTTCTAACTATTTCTTCCCTTTAGCAAATGATAGGAAGTCTAACTAGCTGGAGGAGGCTGTATTGCGTACTAAGAGGTGGCAAGCTCTTTTGTTACTACTCTCCAGAAGAAATTGAGGCTAAACTGGAGCCAGCATTGACAGTTTCCATCAACAAGGTAAAATTGGTTGTATAGAGGTTTTTTTGTTTATTCTGGGGGAGTTTGGTTTTTTCTGAAGACATACCTACACCCATTTGGGCTCGAAGCTGCTGGTATGCAGAATGCTTTATAGGTAGCATGTGGGTGGGATATGCTTCAGTGAAATTTGCAGTCACTGAATTTTTTTAGCAAGGACATTACATTTCTTAGCTGTGGACATAAGTTCCTTCTATGGTTGACATAGAGGTAAAAAGGAGGATGTTTTTCTTTAGGAAAAGTGATAACTAGTTATATGACAGTTCCATAAGACAGCCCTTGGAAATGTATTGCTTACAGGCCCTTAGCAGTGCTCTGGTAGACTTTTGTCCTCAGCAAGGTGAAATTTTAACAAAAGCTTTTTTGTTGTTGTGTGTTATTTGGCCACAGTCTTAATTAGAAGGAGAGCTGGAAAATTGTTCAAAATATTTTAGTGCCTTAAAATAAGCTGCTTTTCTTAATACTGGTTTTGTACAGCGCACAATAACTTTGGAAGTTCTGTTCTCTAGGATGACATTATTGCTGCTTTTCGTATCCTGATTCGAAAGGCTGGGTTTAAAACTTAAAATTAAAATGTTTCTTACTATTTGGCTAAAGAAACATTAAATATTTAATTTGAAGTAAGTATTCAAGTGTTCAATTTAGGAATGTTATTGGAAGGACCTTCTAGAATGGCAAGCATTAAAGTGAAGAAACGCTTTCAAAAACTTTTTGGTGCAGTCATCAAGAGTTAATATCATGTAAGGATGAGCAGAGGAATTTAATGTTATTTGCAATGATGTAGCTAGATTCATCTTACATAAGTAAATAGACCCATTTGGAAACTGTTAAGCAAAGATCGATCTCGATTCTGCGGCTGTACTACTTGGATGCTTGATGCCAACACTAATTCTGAAAGAAGGATTCCTCCAGTCCAGTTGCTTGTTCTGGCTGCTGTGCTGCTTTGTGCCAGGGCAGGCACAAAGGATGAGTTGGACAAGGAAACTGGTGTGGGTTAAAATTAGCTCATTTGGGGGGGAAGGAGGAGAGTTGGTTTCAACTGTAGTTCCATTTTATAAATTCTCCTGTCCGGTTCACTACCTGGCTACACAAATGCTTGTGTGGTACAAGGCTAGACTACAATTGGGAATGTGTAGGGACATCGAGTAATAAAGAACTGCTGCTTATAACAGCAGTATCAGCTTGTGGTGGCTTTAAAGTTTCTGGAAAACAGGACTGCATTGTCACCTAGAGTGAGACTTGTATATAAACTAAACATTTGAACTAGCGGTAACAATGTGACCTGTTTGTGCTAAGACTTCTTTTTTAATGTGCTAAGATTTAAATTGATTCCTTAATTAAAACACCTTTCTGCTAGTGCCGTATCTTTTAACAAAGCCATTTTTTTTTCCAATTGTTCAGGCATTTACTTTAAGTATTTAGAATGTGATATTTAAGCAGGTTCACTTGCTTACCTCTTCAGTTTCTTTTAATTGCACCAGTCACCCTTTGCCATAATTCTGCTTTCCAGCTGTTCACAATATCAGTTAAGAAATGGCAAACTTCAGTAAATTAGAAAACTAGTAAATCCATATTCTAAAATGTGAGTAATATTTTTGAAAACTATCTATCAGGCTACCCCAAATCTTTCCTTGGAGGTCTCTGTTTGGGTCTGTATCCTACTTTTGCTTTTCTTTTTAAAATAACCATACTAAGGTATTTTGCTCCTCCAAGTTACCAATATACTTAGAACATAAAATCCAGCTTAATAAGCCTTTGCTGGGAGACTGTCTGTACGTTTGCAGAGTATCCTTAAAGCTAACATGTAGAAGGTTCATAAATCATGTATCTTATACCATTTTACAAAAACATCAGACTGCTGGAGAATATGACTGAATCTTTCTTCAATTTAATTAAAACCAGAAAAAAAAATGCAATTTAAAATATATTTGGGTACTTCACTACTTAAACAGTTTTTCTTGAAAATAGTTTAATGCCTGCAGATATTTTTTGTTTCCTCTGTTATGAAATTTCTCTTACAGATTAAATGAAATCAAACTAATCATATGGGCTTGTCTGCTACATGTTGTTATAGAAACAGCAATTTCAAAATGAAAGTTGAGATTGAACATCAACTCTAGATGTTCTAACTAAAATCTCTTCTGTTGCATATGTGGCATTTTCATTTGTAATGTGAAGCTGATCCTTTACATATAATTGAAAAATACTTTCTGAAAAGTAATGAAATCATCTGGATTTATGAGAAACTGTCTGGAAAATATTCACGCTGATAGCCTTATTTCCCATTCCCTTTGAATCGAGACTTGAAGAAGCCATTAAGACCAGCAAAGTCATTACTTCAACTTCAGATGACTTCACTGCTACTGCTGTTGAGCAAGAATGGTTCTGCAGTTCCTATTATGCAAGTGCTACTATTATTGTTCCAGCTAAATGTGATTATAACATATTATATTGCACAACTAAGTAGGAAAAGAGAAATTATATTTTCTGTAGCAAAGAAAATTTGCTGGAATCCAATTTGAACAAGAAATAATCCTTACGGGCCAGTTCCTGAATTTTTTTCAAGTTTTCTTTAGTTTGAAATGAATAATCAAGGCCTTGCCTATGCCCAATAATTTAGCAAATTGGTACATGTGCCAGCGGTTCACGTTAGTTGCTCAGTATTTGGAATACATATCTTACTGTGTCCTGGGCACAGATTATAAAACTTTTTGTGCGATGTGTGCCTGAAGCTTGAGGAATTCTGGGACGTCGCTTTGAATTAACATAGGGCCGTGATTTCTGTCCTGGCATATTCTGCCAGTGCAGCCTTTGGTCTGGTCCCACACCGTGTGGCAGCCCCAGATCTATCCCTGTGCTCATGCTAATTGTTGAGATGAAGAGGATGAGGAACAAAAAGTGTTTCCAGCAATGGACTTAGGGTTCATAGATTGGTTTGCTAAACAGTGTAGCAGGAGTGAAAAGACAAAATCAAGCTGGCAGTTCTTGATGGAACATCTCATCTGGGCTAGGGCAGGTAGGGAATTCACTGGAGAATGCAGTGATGGCTGAGCAGCATAACTTTAGGGGAACGATGCAGTATTTCTAGGGAACCAGGGAGTTCACCCTTGGTCTGCAGCAGGATATCAATATGAGTTCTTGACAATGTAAACGTTTAGGGAGACAGCAATATTCTCTGCATCAGAGAACTCCAGCAGTGGTGAAATGAGAGCAGCCCTGAAAATGTGTATTCTCTGTAGTAAGGTCTTTGTCCACTGGTTGGCTTAGACAAGCCTTCATACATGGGAAAATACTTTGGAAAAGCATAGACTAGCTAAATGCCTCCAAATATCTGGTATCTCATGTCACATGGCTCAGTTTAGTCCTGCAATTGCTTGAAAGAGATTGTGGATGCAGGCTGGAGAAGCAGATATAATACCCAGATCCCACACGGTGGACCTTATAACACGTGTTCAAATTGAGTGGTTTGGAAACGATGCCTTCTGGCTCCCTGGTGCTCCACAGAATGCTGGCTAGTCATAGAATGCCATCTCCTTCTGGTTTTTAGCTGCTGCTTTGCTCCGAAGATAGCTAAAATGGCACAGAAATCCTAACATTGCTCTTCCATGTTATACTTAGACATTGTACTTACCATCCAGTGACCATGGGGTTATGTTAATACAAGTTCACGAAACAATGAAGATGAAAGAAGAAAATATTCATAGCTGATCTGGTGAAGAGAGTCTTGTGCATTAATGTGTTTGAAAGCCATCATTTTAAATTTAACCATATTTCCCTGCTTGCCTAAAGCAAACCCCATGGAAATTGTTAACATTAACAGCAGAAACCAACACAGGAACAGATTACATTTTGTTTCCAGTGTTGTGTTGTTATTTCTTGGTTTATTCCTTGGTACTAAAAACATGAAGGAAGTTTGTTATATGGGATTTGGTTTGTGTAAGCTTAAAATAGATAGACAGAACTAGATCTTTTTAGGCTATTAAATATTTTTGTTAAGAACTGTAACTTGTTTTGATGTCTTGAAATGATCTTTTATAACCAGCACTCTCAGTGTGTGTGGATTGGCTTAGCAGGAAAGTATTGCACCTCAACAATGAAGAAGTTCTCTCTCTCTTCCCCTTTCTTTTCCTCCCTTGCTCTTTTTTTTTTTTGCTTCCCTTTCCTTGTTAGCTTAAAAGATGAGCTTTCCAGAGAAGTATTACCAGGCACAGAGATTTATTTTTTTATTTATTTTGGGGAAGAAGTATAGAGGAAGGGTCATATTTCCATTACACTAAAAAAGAAAACCTACCATTTTTCCTTTTAGCCTTTCCTCACCTTCAAAAAAAAATAAAAATCTTTTGCATATAGGACATAAGACTGGCTTCATCTTCCTCAAAAGAGTCATCTGAGTTGAAGATTCAACTCAGTTTTTCCATTCCCGATCCACTGATTGTTCAGGTCTTTGCAATAGCCGTAGCAGAGTTGGTTCAGCTGTCTATAAGACTCTGAAAGGTTGAGCGTTATTATAACATGGTACCTTAAGACACTTTTTGGTGGTGGTGTTTTGGGGGGGGGAAGGGGGAGGTGTTGTTGGTTGTGTGTTTTTTTTTTTTTTTTTTTGATTAAGTGGATCTGGGCATGTAGTGTAATTCACTCAAACTTGGTAAATTCATCAGCCCATTACTGTAATGGCATCCTGTGTCACTCCTTAAATACTCAAGCATCAGATATAGATTGTTGCTTGAGGATTTATCTCTTCTGAATAATACCATAGTGGTGGGATAAAACCTGCAGCAAACATCATTAAATAAACTTGTGTGTATAGTATGCTTGAAGTTCTTACCTGTCAAATGTTAATCTATTTGATTTAATTTTTTTTGCTGGTATCTATGGTTACCTGAGTTAATGGGATATAGAGCGCTTATGGATGAATTACTTCATCTCCTATTTTTAGACAGAAGAATTTAAATGAGCATATCCATCAGATATGCTACAAGCAGCTGTTGGTATTTCAAATGGTTACTTCGGTAATGCATTTAAAATCTGGGGAATGTTCTGTAGAATATTTTTTGGCTTTCTGAGTATCAGAACTAGGCTTATCCCCATGGGATCCCATGTGTAAACTTAATTTCTGTAGGTGTGTATTTGACATCTTTAGCAGATGTTTGGCATTTGGTTGAATTGTGTAAAAAGGAACATGGTTGATCTGTCCCCACTGTATTTTGAGGAATGCCCTGAGCCCACCATTGCGGTCAGATTCACTGTCCATGCAGAGGAGATGTTCAAACACAACCCAGCTGTGGTTGTGGGCTTCCTTCAAAACCTTGGGCATCCCCTGTGCCAGGGGACATCCCTGTGCGGCACGAGGGCAATGAATGGCCTGAATGTGCAAGATGGCAGCCTTGTGTCCTGCCAGGCTCCGGGGCTGGCCACCTGTAGGGGTGCCAGCTGGTTCCCTAGCGCTGAAACTCATCATCCCGTCAGGATTTGGGATTATGCTGCTCTCCTAGATGTGCCGAAAATCCTTTGAAGAGCAGTGTTGTAATATGTCATTGCTTGTTCAGTCAGGTTGAATTGTATATGCAGATATTTCTGGGGTTTCTGCTTTGACCTTTGTAAATAAAGTAATGTTAATTATTTTAATTTTTTCATTATGTTGTGATGAGCAGTAATGTTGACCAGTTGTGTTCTGGAAATTTTTTCAGTTGTGTTTTATCAGGCTTTAACTAAAATCTTCCCGTATTTTATATATGATTTTTTTTTTCTTCACTCAGTTAGGCGTAAGTGATTTCTTTACTGTAGTAATGCCATAACAAAGAAACTAGATGCTATGAAAATACCACTGGATCTAGTCCAGATGGTAAAAATCAATTGAACTATGTCCCCGAACAGAAGGGGAAACCTTGGCTCTAACAATGCTGCTGCATAATCCAAGAGCCTTTCTAACATTAGCTGAAGAAATTTGATAGACTTGTGATATACCTCTCATATATATTTTTAGTTGTTTCTATGTAGCTGTCCCTAATTAAGGCAAAACTAAAATGTCTACTTAGAAATGACAAATAGAATTTTTTTTTACATTAGAGCAAAATGTTTTTTCATGCTGGAAATTTGTTCTAGCAGAACTGCATGAGTAGCTGCTACAAATGCTCCTTTAAATGTGGACTAGATGAGTTTCTTTTTAAATTTCCTGTCACTGTAGTATTAGCCCTGAATGTCCCGATTCACTAAGATGAACATAAAATAGATAGAAGTTTAGAATACATGACATAAGCAATGGCCCACAGAAGTACAGTAGGAGACCCAAACGGTAGCTGTAGCAACATGGTTGTCCAGCTGAAGAGTTCAGAGAAGAGGAGCTGCTTGCTGTTATTTTAGGTTATTCGCTAAACTGTGAAGGATGAGCTGTGTGAGGTGAGCTGGTGAAGGCAGAGGGAGGGAAAACCTAGAACATACATTCTGTAATTCAGAACTAAACTGCAGTAATTCTGCTCCATTCCCTTATTTTTCATATTTTATGCCCTTTTAACAGTTTTATGAGAAAATATTTTTATAAGCAGTTCTTGACATTAGTTCCTCTTTTTTTTTTTTTAATTTAAAAATTAATCTCAATTAGATGAAAAAAGCCAAATGATACCTCCCTTACCCTGTCATTGGCCATAAGGTGATGCCAGTGTGAAGCTGAAGCAATAACTCCTTACTACAGTTTGTTGTTTCTAGGAAACCAGAATTCGAGCTGTGGATAAGGACTCCAAGAGAAGAACTAAGAACTTCTCTGTTATCAACCCCGTGTCTGGAGAGGCTGTGATGCAACTTTTTGCTACTGACAGTAGGGAAGAACTTCACAGGTGGATGGAGGCTTTCTGGCAGCACTTTTATGATCAGAGTAAGTAAGCAGGCAGTGCTGGCAGCGTGCCCTCCAAGTGGGGCGTTATGCAACATCAAAGGGATCTTTGAACAATTTGAATTGGAATTGCCTCATAAGCCTTTGTTTGCAACAATGAGAAGAAAAATGGTTTTTGGGATAATATCAAGTGGTGGTCTAAACCGTTGGAAGGCAAATATTTGACTAAACCAAAGTCCACGTGTTCAGTCTGGGTTTTTGCAGGAAACGAGAAGCGGAGTATGCCCATCCATCTCAAGAGACCTTGGTCTCTTAGCAGTGTTCTAGACATTTTTTGGTTTTTTTTAAGGACTGCTAAATTCTCACCACCTCATCCTCCACTGTAGCAGGAAGAGTCTGCCTCTGCCTGGGCGTCCTACCAGTGGTGTGTTGGTTTGTGAGATTCTGCAAGTATGAAACCTTTGGGCGTGGAAGCCTTAGTGGGAAGTGGTGAGGATGCTGGATTCATCTGGGGCCTTGGCTGGGATGCAGATTCAACCAGCCCTTGCAAGTAGGCACACGTAGGTGGGATTTCCTTGCTTAGCAGTATTATGGATGAATTAAACTGCGATTTGTTGCAATAGGGATTACTTGATTCTGTTGGCAAATGTAAGGTTTTGGTACCCCTTGTCACATGGGACTATGCTCACCTAGCCACGCTCCAATCTAGTCATGCAAATATGTGCTGCTTGCTTGAACCCAGTAAAAGCTGTACCTGAGGCTTTGTAATAGATGATATAAATGAGATGATAAATTGATACCCTGATCCTTTGGCTAACCTCTGGAACAATGCTGTTCTTAAATGAGAGAAGAAACTCATTTATTGGTGTAAAACAGTGAAACTATATTGAAGCAGTATGCTGTGTTGCTTGTTTAACACCAAATACTTATTATGAGAACTATATAGATTAATTTGTCTTTTTCCTCTGCTTTAGTAGTTTGACTCACAGGTTTATTAGGAGTAGAGAATAACTGTCAGTTGTTATGCTGTCATTGACAAGGAATAGTTGGTTCCTGATAGTCATTTTTATTAGGTCAGAAAACAGAACCAGGTCAATTAATGAAATATCAGTCTTTAGTCAGAGGCCACACCAATAAAATCAGTGAATTGACTTGTGAAAACTTGGTATTGTAGTTTGTATTTCAAGTCCTTTTTAGCTCTGATTTACAATGAGAAAAGGCTCTATCAATTAAAGAAACATGCCAAGCAAAAACTAGGGCATCCTCTTTAAATTAGCTGTAGATTGGGGTAAAAGAACTATTTCTTATTCATTATACATGGAATACCCATGGATTTTTTGAGACATTTTCCTTAGGTTCAGAAAAAAATGGGTCACTTGGCATTTAAATGCCTTTTTTCTTCCCTGGTTCTAAAATTCTCTTAAAATTAATGTGCTCAGAAAACTTGGAATGATTGGTATGAACGAAGTAATTTTACTGTGTCTTGTTTTCCTTAAGGTCAAAATCTATTAATAGAAAAAGAGGTTTCCTTGTCTGCTAACGGATAAAAGGCAAGTTATCCTCTATTAGAGACAGAATGTTCCTTTACTATAACACTGTAACATAGTTGTATAACATCCAGCTTGCAGTATATTGGAGGTTGTCCCCGATAACTTCATGAATCTTCCCTAACCTTAAATTATATATATATTTTTTTTTTTTAGGTTTTTTTTTTTCTGAGGAATTAATACTGTGTTTGGGGATTTGAAGGGGCAAATTATGATATTCAACCTTCAGAGTATAACGGTACCGCTGGGATGCTTAAATTAAAGGTAGTAGCTTATGACCTTTGTGCTAAGAGAATGAGTACAGGCTTGAAAATACAAATGCATCCTGTTAAACCACAACAGCATTCCTGCTAAACAAAAGTAAATGCTTACTGTTTAGTATTGCTTTGGAGATAGTTTCCTAACACAACCTAATAACTTGAGTTTTTTTCAAGCTGAAGTGTTTTAAGTTCCAGTCATTGTTCTCTTTTCTCTCTCAGGCCAGTGGAAACATTGTTGTGAAGAACTTATGAAAATTAAGATTACGTCACCACGGAAACCACCTTTGTTCTTGACAAAAGAAGCGACCTCTGTCTACAATGATATGAGTAAGTGGGATTTGTCTTTTCAAGTTGCAGGGTAACAGAAACAACATTGTCTGTATTCAGATGGCTTCTGGTGTTGATGTTGAACCACTAAGTTTTTCAAGGACAGTTCAGACAATGAAAGAGCAACATAATTGCATACCAAGGAGTTCATATTAAATCTGAATTTGTAATAGCACAAATAACGAATATATTTTTATACCTTGAGCCAAAAAATCTGCAATCTGAACTGTAACTAGGGAGCCCTGAACACATTCAAAAAAAACCTGTCACTAGAAATAAACATGCATTGTAAGAGTAGTATAAAGCTCAGGAAATGTAAAGGTAAAATAGTCCAGTCTGCAAACCAATAATGTCTTTAACTAGTTGCATGAAACTAATTTGCTGTTCTTAAGGCTATTTAAAGGCTTACCTAACATAACTTACCTAATCGTTTGGTCTTTGGTAATGATGTTGAAAAATATGCTTGAAAAATCTAGCTAGCATGTATTTGAGACTTGTATTTTTACAGAGCAAAATGGTATGCAGCAGGATTATTTTAATAGTTTCATTACAGAAATAATATTTACAGACTAGAAAAAGTAGGTCACTTTGTTTTAATGGATCCGATGCAGTATTGGCTGAGAAACACTGTGCAACTATAAATGCCTGACTGCTTGCTGCTTGAGATTGGAACTGCGAAGATGTTCAAAATGCCATGCGGGTCATTGAGTTACTGTGCATCAGAGCACTGAGCAGTCGAGAGAGTCCCAGCTAAGCTATGAATGCAGAGCGGAAAGGCAGTAAATCAACTATATAGAAGTTTTACGAAGGTAACACAGTAGCGTAATTCTACTGGTACTCAAGTACATCAGTGAGGAGCAGAACACAAACTCTGTTGCACTCTTAATATACCAGATTTTTTTCCTGCTTATTTGTAGTATTCGTAGGTAAAACCCTGTGTTTAAAAATATGTTGAAAATCATTAATGTGTGGCCTGCAATAGAAAAGATATTGCTGCTGTTTGAGGCTAGTGTTACTGCAGTATATATAGAAAACTCAGTATGAGGGATAAGAAATGGGGCAAGACAGTCTGAAAGCACATAAAGAAAAATGATGTATGTAAAGATGTCCCATTTTCTGCAGGCTGGAAGCACAAGAATATTTAGTCATAGGCTTTTTTCATGGGCCTTCTGTGAAACAATTTTCAAAGCACTATACAACAAAATACGTTTAATACCTAATACATATAGGTTTCCTAGTAGTACATTATTTTCTTTACTTGGAAAGAAATATCAATCCCTACCCTGTTGCCTCAGTGCCAGCTGTCACATAAACAGTTCTCTTGTCACCTCAGTTTTCTCTTTGAAAGCATATATAATCTTTTCCATTTCGTCCATTAATACTCTTAATAGTAGTCCAGACTTCATGAGACATAGTTAATACAGTTTTGTAGTCTGAATCAGTAGCAGTAAAATCATAGGTAGTGTTTTAATCCGAGTTAATTGCTGTCCCTTAAAATTACAGGCATTGATTCTCCAGTGAAACATGAGGGCTTAGCTGATATCATACAGAGAAAAATCGAAGAGAGTGATGGTGAGTTCCTGCTTGGCGAGCAAAAAGAGTCTGCATCTTCCCTATGGGCTTCACTCTTTGATGGATCTCATGAGATGATAGCTCAGAAAAACATGCATCTGGGCCCAAAAAGAGATACTGTGAGTCCTAGTGACAGCAGAGGAAAGAAAAGAAGAGCTCCACCTCCACCCTCCGATAAGTCACCATACAGTGCAAAAGCACAGGTGAACACAGAGCAACTGGGCAAGGAAAACTGGGAGAAGTCTGACCACACATCTGCAAGTAGTTCTTCCTTTGACTCCAAGTTATCTATGAAAATGGAGCAGTTGCAGACACCCATTGCTGCTCCTCGCAAAATTGATCCGTGTAGAAAAAGCAGTTTAGCTGGCCATGGGAATCCTTTTTTCTTGGATAATAAGACCGAGTCTGAAACCAAACCGGTACCAACCCCTAGACAGAAATGCATCACAGAAATTCTAGACCCTAGATCATGGTTGCAGCCATAGACATCGTAATTAGCTTAGAGTCCTTGGAATTTTAAGTTTCTCAGCCTTCTACTATAACTCTTGAGTAAAAATAGATTTTAGCGTATAGCTTATATGTATTGAGGCTGAAGTTTTTTTTTCTTTTAGCCAGGTCATTGCTACTAGCTGCAGTCTCAGCTGTACTCGTTATTACTAACATCTAAATAATTGCACTAGTAACAGGGGGAGCACTCTCTTTCTGAAATAACGGTGCTACTTCTGAGAAGAGTGGTTCAGTACTTTCCCCTTGAAAAACAGGCAGTTTTCAGGGTAACTCAGTGTCCCTGCAGCAGGGATGTTGCCATTGCCTTCTACCAGTCCCTCAGCTTAACCCATCTGCAGTTCCTCAGACTAGTTCAGGTGGGAATTTTGCACACATTCAGCATAGATCTTGCAAAGCTGATTTTCTTGGGCTCCATGCTTGGCTTCACCTAAAATAATCTTACCTCTCCCTCACTGTTTGGGAACCACTGCTTATAAGATAATGTACTATGACAAGTTACTGTGCTGTTCTGAACGGCTCTGTAACTCCGTATGAACTTCTGAAGCAGTTCTACCAATTTAGTGTGCCATCTCCTAAGTTCTTGCTGGTGCATGCGCTGTCCAAATGGACCAGCATTATCTGTGTACGAGCAAGAATGCGATCATCAGTGCTGCTTATTTTGGACTAACACAAATGTTTAAAAGCAGTACCACGTATGAACCCTATTCAGGATGTCATTTTTATGGTGGTTTTTTTCTGATGAATGGGGTTCTGTAGCATAGCTTCTCCTTTGTGGAGCCTCTCAGCTGTTCCTGCTAGGTAGCTGGTTTGTAAACACAGCAGTGCTACTGGTAAACAAATAGAGTTTTTTCACCACTCATTCTTTCTGAAAAAACAGAGAATAAGTACTTCAGGTGAAAATATTGAACTTTGATATTCTTCCATCAGAGTGTTCACCATTTTTGTAAGAAACGTGGGTCACTAGGGTTCCTGTGGCACCTGCAAAACACCTATTGCGTATGGAAAAGATTCTGTTCTCCTGGATCCACTGCTTAAATATCCATCCCTTTCCTTGGTTGATTCATTTATCTCAGATGCTGGAACTTATCCAAGAGCACAGGTCTGCTTGCAGATCTCCCTCTAGAGCCCTGGTATTCAGACCTGTATTGAGAGAGTCGTATCAGCAACTGTATACATACAGTTCATTAATTTTTTCTTTTTTCTGAAGTGCAGATGGCTTTGGGGGCTTTACCGTTTCTTCAGAAGATATTGTGTGCATGGTTGGTTTGTTTGTTTTATCTATTTTTTGTCTTCTGCTAAGCTCTTGGCTGCACAGCTGTAAGGTATCTGCTGAATTCCCTCAGTAGTTCATTGGCTGTTTGGGATGGGGCTTGAGAGGCAGGTTTCATTTACAAATCCTTTCACAGGATTAGAGCCCTTCGTTTCTAGAATGTCCTTGTTCATTCTTCGTTTAATCACATTCCATTTTCCCTCTGAAACAACCATAATCATTCTTACAATAAATCATGCTGTTACTTAAGTAGATGGTTTGTGAATGGTTTATAAATAGGAACAGAAAAACTGAAGAATAACTACATGATTATGTAAATCAGACACAGTTGACTAAGTGGACTGTGCAACTCTGAACAAGAAATAGGAAAAATAAACATGAACACAGGGCGGGGGAGGGGGGGAGAAAAGCGTATTTCCCAAAATGCAGCTGCAGTTTATTTAGCTTTAAATCTAGCCTTAAATGTTACTGTGCTCTGGAAAGAAAGAATACCTTTTTCTTGGTAACCCCCTTCCATTTAGTTGTTATATTTCAAAATAAATCTCATAAATACATAAGGCAAGGAGGCACCATAATGAAGGTTTATTTTTAAATTCAACAGGCCATTGAATTTCAACGAGCAGTTTCTCCATTAAATTCAGTGGCTTTGTTTTGAACTGAACATACATATTTTAGGAAGGCATTTAATATTAATTTAAAGTCTTCAAGTGATGAGAATTCACTTATACCTCCTGTTGCAATAGTTAATTACCCCAGGTACATTTTTCACTTGATTTTCTATTTGCATTTCTAGCTCCACCTTAAGTTATTTTGGTCTTTTTATATTGATCTTGTAGTATCAGCTTTTCTAATTTTTTAAACCCTTTTAACCTTTTTCCTATGGCAATGAATGTTATCCAAGACTAATTAATCTTCACGTTCTTCTCTGTACTTCTCATGTATTGAAATATTTTTAAGCGTGACATCTGAATTAGATGCCACATATCAATAGTGATCCATCAGGACTATACAGAGACATAACGTGATCCTCTTGCTCTGATTAGTATGTCCCTCCCCTCTTTCCTCAAAAATTGTATTATCCTCTTTTTATGGATGCATTGCCTTGGATGGTGACTCAAGTCCTCTTCAGAGTCTTTTTCAAGAATGCGGTACATCATCCTCTTATTATCCTTATTTTTTCTTAGAAATATACACTGTATTTTAGCAGCATTAAAATACTGCTCATGAAGTGATCCAGATTGCTCTGTATAAGTGACTTGTCCTCATTCTTTACTGCTCCAGCAGTCTGCATGTCCTTTGCAAATTTATGGCAAGTGATTTTTACAGTTTATTCCAGATCATTGATTTTTAAAATTGAATGCAAGGCAAGGTTTGTAGAGAGAGGTGATAAGTTTTTATTACATCAGTGACATGGGTAGGGGGTGGGGAAAAGCAAACAGCCAGGCCATTGAGTTCGTGCCTCTTTTTTCCCAGAGCCTTTAAAAAATTGAGTAAGATGGAAACCAACTTCTTGCTGATTCCCTTTTAATACTGCATTTTGAAATTAGTTTTCTGTCTTCAACATAACATTCTATATTGATTTGATCTAGTACTGATATTTTAAAGAATGATATGTTCATCTGGTTTTCAGTAGGTGATATAGTGTTCTTATGGGTAACACCTCAGTGCAGGTGTCTTTGCAAGCCGAACTTACTGTGTTAGAGAGCAAAACACAACCTGTTGTTCAAGACCTATTCTCCATGAAGCTGTGTTGTAAGACGCTTCGTTTATATCCTTACATTAGGCTCATATGAGCCAGTTCACTATATTGCCCTGATCACTGCTAAGTAAACTAGGCCATTAATTACCCTGATCATCCTGCTTCAGAACACCAGTGGTGTTCTTTCGGTCCTGTGAAATGTCACGGCAGTGTCAAGACTTGTTTAACTAATTGCACATTTAGGCTCCTACAGCTGGAAAAGCTTCTGCTACCGAATGCAGTTTCTGTTATTTTAAACAACCACTATATAAACCCTATTACGAAACATCAGTTGACTTCAGGTTTTAGTGGTTATTGTAACTGACTTAGTCTTTTTTTTTTCCCTTCTGTATTGCCATTTATTATTGCCTTCACATCTTGTGTTAAACAAGTTGGTTTAACTGATAAAAACTGCAGGCTACAAGCAAACGTTGATCTTAGCTATACAGTGAAGCCTGCTGTAGGAAATACATTTGTACTCAGCTTTTGTCTATGCGAGAGAACATAAATGTTAGTAATAAAAACAAAGCACAATTTTAGGAGTATAATTAGAAGATACATCTGTGAGGAAAACAGACTTTTTTTTTTTGCTCTTCCATATGTTGACAAATTGTAATACTTTATTACTGATAGTTCCCATATCATTGCATAGGCTTGATCAGAAATTAGAACTCTTCCTTTGTCTTTTCCTCACGTTTTCCTGACTATAGTGAGGATGAATATTCAAACCCAGAATTAGGACCAATAAGTTGCTTGTACCGAAGCACTCCGATAGGAGGAAGCCAGCTATGTTGCAGTGTGGTACAGTGATGGTTTAGACTTTGCACCGACTCACTTCCCAGGCTGTGCAGTTCTAAGGACATGACCCAAGGCGGCCACTGAATCCCGCCTGCTGGCACTGCGTGGGGCTGGGGAGCTATTGGCTTTCTTCCTTTGGAGTGGAGGTGAGGGGTCTGGAGGCAGAGAGGTGAAGGCAGCCCATTCCTTATGGGACATGGTGGAAACAGTTGAACTGCTGCTTCTGGGCAGTAAAAGAGAATGTACCCATTAAGCCATCTTACCAGTTGCATTCAATCATGAGACTGCTTTAATTGCGTGACTCAAAATATCAGTGACCAAAACCCAAAAGTCATTTGATCAGCATCTATAAACAATGCCGAAATAGGAAATATTTCACCAAGGCACAAGTGATATCAGCCAGCCTCTGGCTGGGACGAGGCTTGGAAGACAGCGGGAGGCCTGTTGCTTCTCCCAGCCCTTGTGTCCCATTGCCCTGTGTTCACATTTGTGCAGGCAAGTTGGTGTGCTGCTGCCCAGCAGTGGAGTCCATGGAAAAAAAAACCCAAACGGCACTTGTTCGGAGACATCGTGCCCATAATGAACAGCTTAAACTACCCAGTGCAGCACGGTGAAGACACTGGTGGCATCTGCTACTGCTGAACTACATGCGTGATTAGGTACTTTCCTGAGGAATATGCCAGGCCTGCTCTGAAAATTGTACCTGCTTGTTCGCTGCTGGAATGAATTAATTGCTGCTTAAAAGCAGAATTAAGTAGTGGGAATGCAGTCTTGAAGTCGGGCGGAGACAATAGTCAACCTGAATTCTTCTTTTAGGAGGTACAACTTGAAAGGAATTGCTAGTCCAGACTTGAATATAAATTTCACAGAACATGAACAACTTCTGAAATATTGACTGAACAAAGATTTAATTTAGTAACTTTTTATATTATACCTAAGGTCTTGGAATGGTAGACGGTACCTTTTGCAATTTTAAAGACATTAGCTTAAAGTGTTTACATTTTTACTAGTATTGCAATTTTATTTTTTTCTATGGTAATTATATTAATAGTTATTTTACGGTTGTTTGTGCATATTTGGAAATACTGTCCTAGTATTCAGAGTTGATTTGTAATTAATGTAGATTGCCTTAATAGAAAAATGCAGATTTGGATGCTAATGTACTGTGAAATGTTAGAGCGGAAATCTTTTTTTTTGCATTTCTGTTAAAACATGTGAGTGAAATTAAAAACTTTTCTAGAGTAAAAGGGGTTTGCTGTAATTTTTTTCAATCTAGAATTACACTGAGCTTTACTCCAGTTTATAAACAATGGGTGATGGCTGCTGTAAAATCAGAGAACTCATGGGTAGCAGTTTTAATCCTGGGCCTGCTGAATGTAGCCCGCTAGGCTAGTACGGACAATAGCAGAGAGCATCGGCCTGAGTTTTCTAAACTGGAGGAAAGGAGTAAAAACCCATTTGGCAGCTAGCACTGATTGCTCAGCTGGCTGTCCAGTGTGTCCAACAGACCTCTGTGTGAGTAAGTAAAGTTAGAAATGTTATCAGAGATGCACTCTGTTTCCACTAACGTGCCTAAGTGTTTTGGTTTAGGTGCCATCTTCCTTCTCCCACAGGCTTGCAAGAAAAGGTGTCCTGAAGCAGATTTACATCACTCCATCTGCTTTGTAAGGTGACTTCATAAATGAGCCACTGATGCTACTAACACCATGCATTAATTTTTTTCTTTCATAGGCAGCCTTGCACTGAAAGGAGCTCCCGTTCGCCTCACTGGCTGGAGCTCGGTGTGGCGCTGCTAATGTAAAGCTAACTGTGCCACTCAAGTAAAGTGTTCTTCTGGCCCAATTATTGTAAAAGAACTGCAATAAACATAGAGGGAATTGTTAGACATTTTAATTTTAGAATATTTGACTGATTTAAGAGTCCATGAAAAAAACAAAGTGTGATTGATAATTGCAAGGCAGGCCAACGCAGCCAAGTGATTTAATGAAAATCATGCTGCAGCTAAAGCTGGTGCAGTTTGCTTTAAGGGATCATAGTAAAGTAAGAGATGATGATCTCTTCATATAACCATTAGCAAATGGTTATACTGTAATCTTTCCATCTATGTATTATATATTCACAGAAAAGTCTGTTTGCGAGACATCAAAATAAATTGCTTTTCATGGGGAAAAAACAATCTTTCAAGATTTTTATATCAAGGTAGCTTTCTAAATGTTCTTTATGTACCTCCCCAAAGGGAGAGAAATTATAGTAACTAGTGAAGTGTCTTTTATTCTGTTAAGGCTTTTCTTCACAATGCTATAAACTTCTTCCAAAATAATTACAAAAGAATATAATTTATAGTATACATTGTCTCACCTGAGGGTTTGTTTGGGTTTTTTTTTTCCCCAGATACTGTCCAGTGCCACCTGTGTCAGAGGATGATGCAGGGATACCTGCAGACAGAAGCTGCAGAGTTGTGTTCCATAGGCAGATGGGTTCCTTGGTAATTACAGGCTCTTTTATATGCAGGCGTGGGAAGCCTTTTATCCTGTCAAAGTTTCACTGCATGTCTGCGTCTGGACATGAATTCACAGTGGCATTTAAAAGTAAAAAATTGTATTTTTTAATTTACTTAAGTTTTGGCATCACTGTTGCCCCGTAGAACTTGGCAGTTTGATGATAATGCCACAAGAGCTTGCTTTCTGAACTTTAAAATGTGTATTTTCTTTTGCTAAGAGCAGAAGTGTTAGTAATTGTCCATCACCTTCCTTTTGTCGTCACTGGCTATAAAGGTGGTACCAAAATACAAATATCTTTGCTTAAGTTTTTTTCACCCGGAATGCAAACGGTCCCAGTCTTTTCTATTTTCCTTCAGATTATATTTTCCATTTTCTAATTGGCGTCCATTTGAAAATCTCACGTGTATTTTAACAGTATCTTTCTCGAGCTGGATGCCCAGAGCTGAACACGCACTTCTAGCTCGGCGTACTCTTGATTTACAAGACTGATCCGTTCATTAGTACTGTCTCCATTTTAGCCACTCATGCTGCATTAGCAAAAACCAAACACAAATGTTTCCATCGCTCTATGGCCAGAATGGTCTGCGCTTAAATAAAGATGCACCTTAGGAAAGAAAAGAAGATCCTAGCGCTGTTATAGCGAGCTTAGCATCTGATGTAACAATTTCTCAATGGCTGGAAAAATGCTCTGGAGGCGTAGCTGTCAGGAGCAAGCTGCTTTGTCCACACAACATTTGTTTTTCAGATGGCAGCAGCTGCTTTACTTCCTTTGGTTTTGAGTGCTCATTACTCTCCAGCCCCTCATGTCTGTACATGAGGGTTGAGAGCTTTTATAAACAAAGTGCGAGCGATTTAACTGACCTTCTCATGGTGTGGATGTATCAGCCGGGGTCACAACTGCCAAAGTACTGAGCTGCCGGATTCTTAGCCCCTGTATTTGCCTTGTAGGAGAATCGAGGGCCTACGGCTACTTTGCCTTTCTTTCTCCTGAATCCAGGCTCACCGACTGAACGCAGAGGACAGGGCTGCTCTTCTCACCAGTGTAGCTTTTCCTGGCGGTGTGGGGCATTGGAAATGGTGTGGGGCAGACCAGCTTTTCAAACACTGAAGAAACTTCGCTCAAAGTGAGGAGAGTCTCACTTGAATTTTCTTAAGTAAATGGAAAGCCTTTTATTAAGGACAAATCCTAATAATGGTATTCCACATGCAGCTCCAGGTCAAATTAGATTTACTATACCATGCCTTCACTATATCAGATTTTTTAATTATTTTAATAAGAGTTCATTTGTGTGTCTCATAAGACATCACATTTTACTCATGACCTCATTAGAAAGTTTCTTAAATATTTGCTTGATCATTGTCCTTCAGTAAAGCGTGGCCTGCTCTCTGGGTACTAACTCAGGTTTATCCCAGCTCATGCAATAGCCAGTCAAGCCTAGAGACCGATGCACACTTTTCCACTTATCCATTTAAAATAACTGTATAATTCCTTGGCAAGTAAAGTTAGTGATTTCCAAGCATTAATGTGTAACCCTCTATTTGCATTTTTCATAAGGATAAACCAGAACGTACCAGTTTTCTGCTACTCTACAGCTTGCTAGAGTGATTAATACAAACTTCCGCTACAATTTGTTTACTTGCCTTTTTCTACGTTTCCTTTGGCAGGAACTGACAACTGTACCTGCAAAAAAAAAAAAAAAAAGGTAGAGCAAATTATTTAGTTTGGCTCCATCTTGTCTCTTACCAAAGCATTGAAGGGAGCCAAGGGGTTACTGCAGAACCAATTATTTGAATCCGGGTACACAGTTACAAGTGTATAGATTCATTCGGGCTCTTGCCTATATTCAACAAGAGCCGATGGAAGGGCTGTGGTTCCTCACCTGTAAATAGGGGCAGTAGTGACAGTAGCTTCCATCGCGCTTCTTGAGGCACTGGTCCTTACTGGTGCTGTGTCTGGCAGAACAGTGCAGCCTTTCATGGCCGTGACCCGAACACCTCCATCCTCATGGGATCTTCTGAACTGGGGGGCATGCAGGAAAGGGAAAAGAATTCAAGTTCTCCGCATTTCTAGACAGATGACACTAACAAATATGTATTTCTAATGTAAGAACAGCGTGGTTTTGGAAAGCTGACTGTGGTAGGAGTTTGCCGTGACCCACAGAAGCTCTATTAGGATGTTACCTGCAAAGCTGCCTGGCGTTATCACTACCCTTCAGCTTACTGTGCAACTTTTCCAGCTTTTGATAGTGACATGATATTGTTTAGTCCTTGTACTTCACTTTTGAAGCCCCTTACAACAGTGGGTTTTGAACCTTTAAGCTCTCCTTTCCCTTTTGGTGTCACTGTAGGAATTAGTCTTACCTGGCAGGAACATATTTCATCTCAGCTGGCTAGCAAAGCATGCAAGGCGCAGCCGCTGGAAGAAGGAAGGGTGGCCGGCACGTTGCAGGCTGAGACCTGTCTGTGGAGCAGAGTGTGGGTCTCATGTGAGTTGCTGTGATCCTCCTGGTGCTGTTGGAGCAGCAGTCATGCCGGTGAATGCCCCATGGCCAGAGGAGCTGAAGAGCGATCAGAAACTCCTTTCCAGCTGATGTCTTCAGTACCTGTGTCAAGCTGCAGCAGTGGTCCCACTTTTTTTCCACGGTGCTCTAGTCCTGATGAAGCAGCAATACACTCTTGACGTGCAAGCTGCCCTGGCGGGCCCTGGACCCGAGGCAGGACGTGGGTGGCACCGGCACTGCTGCTGTTCCCCAGTGCCCGGCTCCAGGCACCGCTGCACACCGAGGCCCTTCTGCCCAGCCAGGCCCAGGGCCGAGACACCCACGTGCCTTGCTCTGCTTTTTATCCCACTCCAGTGCAATCACAGCAGCTCCCTTGGAGAAAGTCTTAAAGTGCTTTATAATCATTAAACCTCGCAATACCCTCTGGGTTAATTATTTGTATGGCAGGAGAAGTTGGCCACAGGGGTTACGTGTATGGCAATATCTATGTGTCAGCCTTTATAGACTTGGTCGTGCTCAGGTTTGCCCCTTTAGCAGCATCCTGATCCTACAATCAAATTGTATGTGTAAGGTCTGGTTCTGCACAACTAAAGCTTAAAAGAACAAACAAGCAACGGAGCTTTTCCACAGCCACCACCTCTTGCAGTCCGGCGTTTCAAGGTGCGATCCTCCTCGCGTGCTCCCCGGAGCAGGGCTGCAGCTCACCGAACCGGAGTCCCTTCTGGCATTCTCATTCATGCATTCTGTCAAACAACATTTTCTTTGATTTTTTTTTTTTTTTTTTTTTTATCAAGATCTTCTTGACTGAGATCTTCAAAGCAATTAATTCAGTGCTCCATGATTGCAGCTGCTGAATAATTGTTTGTTGGAGTATTTTCTTTCCCAGGCAAGAGATGTAAAATAGTTGCTCCCCTCAATAAACAGGTTGTCAAATGTGATTAGTTAATGGACCTGTAATCATGCAATAGCATAAAGGTAAGGATTTGGTAAGTGCAATGTGAAAATGCGTATTTAAATTAAAGCTATAGGGGAAGATTTTCCCATAGGAAATCTTGCTATCAAAGCTGAAATAGACTATTTACCATTCATAATGATTAACTGCAGATCATTAATTAAAGAAACAAGAGATTAGTCATCACGCATTTCAAATTAAAGATGCATTGATTGTTTCAGTTACTTTTAGGTCCGGCTGGGAGATCAGGTTTGTGCCCGGGTGCCCGTGTCTAAGCCAGCCTTCCCACGTAAACTGATACGCAGAAGTAAAAGCCTGTTAAAATTAAGGTAAAAAAAAAAATAAATTACTGGCCAATATTAAGCTCCTAGAGCCTGAAATGTGATCCTGTGCTCCTAGTTACCAGCCCTGTAATTCTCCACGTTCCCCTTGGCCAGACACATGTGAAGAAGGAGAAACGAAGCACTCGGGCTCGTTGGATCGTGGGGGAAAGGGAACGTCTCATTTTTGGCAAGTGAATGCTGAATTCCAAGCTAAATGCAGTTACAGTGAATGTGTATTTTAGCTCAAAAGCCTAATTAGCTTGTTCTCATCTCGGAATAATAAATCTACCTTTCTGCCAGCTCTTTAGAAGAAACCTCAGACAATCCTGCAGTGGCGTCTGTGGAAAGCTGAAGCCCCATGCAAAGGAATCTTGCAAAGCTGGGTTTTTTTCCCCCTCACTTGGGAAATGTACATTCAACAGTATCATTTCCTAAAAGAGTTTTCCTTTCCAGAAAAAAGAAAATAGTTTTTTTGTTGTTGTTGCTGTTAAAATTGTATCTATTATAGAAATTTAATTATCCATTTGGGAATTACAAGCAGTAATACAATAATAATAGTTGTTGGTTACCACATGCTAATTTCAAACTATTCCAGGCAGCTGCTGTCTGCATTCTATGCAATCTCTTAGCATTAGGCTCCAATATAAAATGAAATTATTCTAAACTGTCTGTCAAATTTGACTGTTCTTTTAAAATCGTGTAGCTGTTACTTACATTATGTAATAGCAACTGGGGTAATTTAATTACTAAGTCATGTATGAAAAATAAGACTTTGGCTTGCAACCTTCAGGTAATTAACCACCTAACTACCGTTAAGAAGAAGATAATCAGGGCGCATGATGCCGGGGCAACGGACACATCAAAGCTGCTTCACCGGCGACGCTGCAGGGTCATTGCTGCTCATAGCCCAAAACCTCTCTTTCTTTTTTTTTCTTTGCTTTTTGGAGAGCAGGGGGAGGCAAAGCTTCCGTGAGCTCAGCGGCAACCGTCTCCCCTGATGCTGCCAGGACGAGACCCCTTCAGGCTCCCAGCCCTCACATCCCTGACCCACACGTACCCCAAAGGCAGTCGTTTAGGAGCAGGCTGAGCTGCGGTGGGCAGGGGCTACCAGGGTCCTTGACCTTGGCAGCCAACGCTGGCCACGGTCTGTGGGCACCTCTGCAGCTTTGCTCCCACCCTTGGGGGCAGCCCTGCTGGCACCAGGGATGATGACACCGGGTTTCTGCAGCACTCAAGTTTGACGGCGCCCACCTTGGGGTTTTCCACTAGACAAGCGTTTGGCTGGGACCATGGGCTACCAGGTATGTGCGAGTAAAGCAGGTTTGTAAGTACAACTCTGCTAAGAATGTTACTCTCTGCTAGCCCTGGATCCTAACACTGAGGCAGTTGGCTTTAAAACAGTCATGGAATATTATTTGTATTGACATTTTGGCTGTTCAGTCCAGTAGGTCACACTGCAGGGGCTTTTCTTTCCTCCTCCAAGGCTGTTTTATAAAGAAACTTGAGATTCATGAATATGGTGGGTTTAGATACAACCCCGCAAATTACCTGTTTAAAGCAAAAGCACTGTGCTTCGGTGTTGGCACGCTTACAGCTTCACCCCTTGGCTTTGCTCCAGCATCCCTCCAGCCCCATCTGCTCCATAGGTTGCTGCAGGGTCTGTCCCGCTCGCCACCGCCCTCCTGGCCGGCTCCCAGTGTCCCAGCAGGATGCTCTGATGCCCCCTTCCTCCCACCCCCACCGCTCCCTCTCCTGGTGCCGTATCTAAGAGCAGGGGTTACCTAAGGGAGTGTTTCAAGGTACTGGACCTTTAAAAAGTGAGCAGGTCAGCCAAAGGGTAGACCATACACCCAAAAATACGGTTAATTGCAGGACTGCAGCGGCCGGAGCATGACGTAGATGGCCAAATGTCATCATGATGCTCGCCACAGGATCCCCCAAGCTGGGGAGACAGAGGTGAGCACCAGGTTACTCCTTTGGGTAGGCACGCTGCTCACAAAAAACATCCAGGTTTTCCTTGAAGGCGACGTGCTGGCTCGGGCGGCTGCATCCCATCTTTGCCCACACGTTGCTCGAGAGCCGTCCTCGTTAGTATGCAGCTGGTGCGGTTCGCCGGCTCTGCCAAGCAGAGCTTTTTAATTCTCCCTCGCTGGAGAGAGGAAACTTCTGAACAAGGGAATGATTAATGGCGGGGAAAAAAAAAAAGGCGCAAACAAAATTAAAAAAGGAATAATAAAAACTCTCAATGAAAGTGAAACGATCAAGATTTATGAGGATTCTATGAATTCCTCATGCACGTTCAAAGCAGGATTGCATAAGCTGCAGCACACCGGGCTCGGCATGTCTATTAATGAGGATAGCCATGTTTACGCTTCCATTTACACCACCTCCATGCCCAGAGGCTCCGCGCGTGAGGCCTGTTCTCACACGTAAGGGAAAAACAGAAAAGCCAGGCCCGAGTAACTCAGGGCTGGCTGGGAAGTTTTTGGCGGCGAGGGGCGGGTGCCAAAGCTTGGAGGGGCTGTGCAGGGCAGCAGCTCCCAGCACGGGGTCAGCTGGGGAGGGGGACACTACAATGAAATCTGATTTTTTCACGACTCCACCAAGCGTGGTATTTGGAGAAATCCGAGGTTCCCTGGGAAGGCTAACCAGCCCTGTTCAGCAGCGCTCACCACAGCCCTGGAGAGCTTTGCCAGGTGCTTGTTTTCCTTCCGTCCCCTTCGCTGCTTTGCTGGAAGTCAGTGAAATGTTGCCGGTCAGGTTTCTCACCGTGGCTTTGGATGCGCAGGCATCCCCTGCTCCCACAGCAGTAAGCACAAGCCAGACTGCGTTAAGGGTGCCTCCAAGCTGCTTGGAATTAGAAATCATTGGAGCACATAGACTTTCGCAGGTCTTTTTTTCTGGTGAGAGTCCCGCAGAGGAGAAGTGCCCAGCTCAGCTGTGAGACATTGGCAATGAATTGCCTTCATATGAAGTACTGAACTTGAGTAATGCCCCCCCATTCCCCGTGACAGTAGTAGTAGGGGGTTGAGCATTTTTCTCGTGTTGCAGGACAACAGATAGAAGCATTGGGTATAAGAGACAGAGGTGGGCAGCCACAATACCTGAGCCCAGAGATGCCTCAGCCCTTGCAGCCAGAGGTCACACCTGAAGAGCTCAGGTTTGCAGCATGGTCACGCCTCAGTGCAGCCATCCCAAGCCCAGACCACAAACCTTTCTGGACAGGTTTGAAAGCCAGCTCGAACTGTTGCAGGTTCATACGACCTACACCAGGGTGTTTAAGAAGTGGCCACTCCAGCATATACAATGCAATTCAGGGGCTGTGAAGAGGAGGGATGGAGGAATGGAGACCGCATCCCTACGTACTGCAGGTGATAAAAAAATCATGCTATTAACTTCAGGTTCAAATTTTAAAGTCTTGGTGCCATCTATTGTGTGCATGTACGTGTGTGCACACGCACACATGCGCATATGTGTAAGTTTTAGCACTGTCGGCAGCCCATGAAGAGGCACACACTGAGAGCCCGTCCGGGCAGCCGGGGCTCGTGGGGCGCAGGCTGCCCTGCAGCATAGTCCCAGCCCTTGTAAAACGTGACACCCCCCCCAACTTCTGCATCTGCCTCTTGTCTCTCAGCTAGATGGGTCCAAGAAGCGACATGTTAATTCCTTCCCCTCTTCCTGTTTTCTCAATTTCATAAGGAAAATGAAATAAAACAAGATGGCATGAGCAGAACTTTTCCAATCCTTATGACCATCTATCTAGATGACACCAATGTCAAACCTCAGGGCTGCTCATTTGGTGAACACAGCCATGTCGATGGGGCAATCCTCACTTGGCCGTGGGCCACTGTGGCTAATCTGCCACTCTATTTTTTGTGCTGGTTGAGGAGAGGCTCCATCCAGAGGGAGGAGTGGCGTTGCAGAGTGGGGATGGCACCAAGACGAGGGCTGGCACCAGGAGGGCACAGCAGGAGCCCAGAGCCCCAGCCAGCCCACCGGACATGGAGGGGCCGCAGGATTTCCAGTCCAAGTGATCTTCTTGCTTTGTTTGAAGCATCCAGCATGCAGCTGTAATTCCTTCGTGCCTCATCCATATGGAGCTGTCGCCTAATTCTAATGGCGTACAGCTCCGTTGCCCTTTCTGGGATTTTCATTACACACCCTTATGAAGGCCCGTCCAAAAAGCTGAAGCTGGACAGAGTTGAGAACCACCATTCCCCACCACCCTGATTTCAGTACTTCAGATTTCTTCTGAAGGGAGGAGGACCGATAACCGATAGGTGCTGCAGGCAAGCCATTTAGTGGGACTCCCTCTGAACTTGGATAAATCATTTGACCTCCTTCTGCCTCCATCAACCCTGTTGCAAAAGTAGCTTAGTGCTGGCTCTACATGAAGGCCAGATGCTCCTTGTGAGCAGCGCTGCCATGCACCGGTGGGGAGAAGGTGACAGACAAACAAACATGCACTCTGACGGCCGCCAGTGCAAAACACAACTGGTGGCTCCACTGAGTTGTTCCTCCGTCTCCATTAGCAGCTGAAAGCAGAAGATGCAGGGGAGGCTGGAGGGATATGATTTGGATGGGGCAATGGTTTCTTTTGCTTTCTCAGAGCTGCCCTGCGACCCTGGAGGTCCTGCGACTCAGGGCACGGCGGATGGAGATCGAGGGGGTTCAGGGTCTGCCTCTGCTGGGGGCGGTGGTACTCGTGGGGAGGGGTGACCTGAAGGCGTTTCACACCACATTTTAAGTTACTGGAAGCAAAATCCCCTTCCCATCAACATATGTAATGCCCTAACGAATCAACACCTCTGCCTTCCCATTCCTACTTCAGAGGCCAGTCCCTTCCCTGTGGCCATTCAGCCCCTGCTCGCCCTTTTGTAGATGTTTTGTGCAAGTTTGGAAAAGAGTTGCCACAGCAGCAGCCTTAGAGGACATCTGGTTCGGGTTGGAAACCTGTCCACACCGAAGTGGATTTGGCCAATCTCACCCAGGTAAACTCATAATGCAGCGGATTGGTGCCAGGCTTTATTTATTTCAAGTTTATGTTATATCGGTTATTGGGTTGTGTTTGGTTGGGCTGCAATATAGCTCTAGATGGGAAAATGTAACCCATTCTCCTCCATCCCTGATGGAGTAGTGCCAGGACCTTGCTTTCATAGCGGACAAAATTGTGGCTGAATGAATGAGCTGCTTTGCCTAATTCAAAACCTACTGTAAATGAAAAGCGAACTGTACAGCACTTTTTAACCATGCAGCTCCCCCTCATCCTGCTCTTCAGCAGGGAACAGGTTTTTATTGTGCAATTATCATGTCCTAAGACAAGAGGTCCGTGGTGGCAAAGCAGCCGGATGCTCCACTGCAGCACCCTTCGGCCGCCTTTTCTGCTTTGGCTGATGGGGGACACTTTTTGTAAGTACTAAAAGATGAAGTGTTTGACAAAACACTTGACAAAGACTTTGGCCAAGAGGCCCCTCGCGCCTGTCGAAGGCAGGCTGATGGATGGTTTACAGGGCGAGCGCTCCAGGTCCTCCCGCCGGAGCCTCCGTGCAGCCCCCGGGGAGCCCACTTGCTTTGGCAGCTGCCCCGAGGGCTCTGCCTGCCCCCCGTGCCCTCTGGGGACCCGTGGGTTTCACCAGAGATACTCAACATTTACTAATGAAAATTAACTTCTCCTGTCCAGCCGAGGCAGGAGCTCAGGCACTATCTACCCAGCTTTGGCAAGCCTGGGGGGCGCACTGGAAAGCTCCAGCCAGGACACTGGCTGCAGCGGGGCACCCGGCTGCTGACTGCCCTTGGACCAAAGCCTTCACAGATAACACTAAAACAACTCTTTAGAACAACTGTGGAAAGAGGAACACACTTTTAATGCGAGGGAACCGAGACCAGCCTTCTTGGAGCCCAGCTAGGCATTAGAAATATTTGGGAGATTCTGATGAAAATCTGGGAATGATGGGATTTAGGAAATGCTGATGAAAACAAACACTAATGATACGTGAAATGCTCTGCTCACCCCAAAGCAGATACTAATGGTACAGAAAAACAGGCTACGGTTGGAAATCTGGAGTCACTGTATATTAATAACCTAAAGTTAAAGCCCAAATGCTCTGCGTTGCACAGAGAAGCTGGCATAACACACACACACCCCCACACCCGCAAGCCCCCCTAGCCCCAGCTATGGATGGGCTATATGGGCAGGATTGGTGCTGCCAAAGACCAAGCACCAGAGCGAGATGCCAGCTTCAAGCACGTTCCTGCCGGGATAAAGCCGTTCAGTTTGCAGGGACAGCAGAGGGGTGTGCGACGCCAAAGTGTCGGTGTTTGCTCCCACGACCCTGCCAGAGCAGGAGCTGGGCTCTGCCATGGGAACTCGCCTCTCCCCAGTCCTCCTCACCCACTTTTTCGCAATCCCAGCCCCGCTAAAACTGTACTGAAAGGTCAGGAAAAACAGCTGAATTCAGTTAATAGCACAAGAAACCATCACCAGCTCCTCGCGGAAAGCCACTCCATTGCAAAAATACCAGTGGTCCTCTTAACCTGATTGCCCTCGTGGCAAACGTGGAGTCCTCGGTGCTTTAGAGGTTAACAGAAATCCTCTTTCCAGCATGGTTTTGTATTGGTCTCACCTCCTTGCTTATGAGACATTTGGAAGATGATTTGTCCCTCACACCCAGCTGGCGTGAGCCGAGGACTTGGTCTTGGAGATGTGCAGCAGCTGCACTGAGCACAAAATGCTCTCTATATGTTAGTGTTGTACAAAAATCAATATTTCCCACTCCTTATTGACTGTTTTCTCCATCAGAAATTCAGGTCCCATCCAGCCACAGTTCCTGGAGTGCTGTGGGTGGCTGGGGGGAAATCCGGGCGGGACAGCAGCAGCGCCCTGATCATGGAGCCCAGCAGCTGCAGGGAAGAGCAAATACATTGCAGCGCTTGGGCGTCCTCGCTCCGTCAGCTCGGTCACCTGCGGCCGGGCTGCTCATGCAATGGTGGTGTGTTCCTGTATGAGCCCGCGTGTGTCGATTTGTCTGTCGGGTTCTTCCAAATAAATTCGGAAACTAACAGCAACCAACCAACCTGTTAAACAGTCCCCACCACCAGAGACAGAGGAGCAGCAGTCTCAGAGGTAATTATATATTTAATTAGATATCTGTATAATGAAAGTACATGTATTTTTAGCTATATAAATATATACCTAATATATTTTGTTGTATATTTTTATAATTATATATTTCATAATGCCCACGGGCACTCTGGAACCCCGCCGGTGGCTGGAGGGGCAAGGCGGCTCCCACCCCAGGGAGAGCTGAAGCTCAGGACCGGCCCTGGCAGGCGCTGGGGCTCCCCGGGGGAAGAGCCACCGCAGGGTGGGTGCAGCCCCTGGCGGGGACCCTTCCCCTGCTCTGCCCATGGCCGCCCTTGCTCGTGTGGTCAAACCTCTGGTGCCCACTCAAGTGGAGAGGGGGGAGGAAAAAAATTTGCTGAAATATTCACCATCTGCCTGTTTCAGGTGAGCACCGAGAAAACCATCCGCTTTACGCCTCCAAGGAAGTCACCCGGCTAACACGGAGAATGTCAGCCTGGAGAAAGCAATCCTCCACTCTCCTCCATTAATTTTTGGGGGAGAGGCTGGGGAGGAGAAGCAGATGGGGGTGATGACTGTGGGATGAGGTGGTGGTGGGGCTGGAGCCATGTCACATTCCATTTCTCCTGTATCACAAGAAATCAGAAGTGGCACCGATTATTTTTGTCCCTCTTTTATAGGTCGCCTTTAATAGAAATGTTAATAATGCTTGCTATCTGTATATCTGAAATCTTATATGGTAGCTCTGTAATTCAGTCTTTATCAGTCTTCTTTAATGTATAATTTAATGCTTCTATAACTATTTTGTTTGGGTATGACTCTCAGAATTAAGGCTAAAAAGAAAAAATATCTGTATGCTAGTTAACTACTTTTTGTGGAAAGTATTTCTTTCATGTTATTTTAAAACCATGGAGCCAGGGGAAGTATTTTATGGACCACAGAACTGTGCACGGTAGTTAATTTCTGTTTGAGCTGGTTTCTCTGCTATTTTAAAGGGTGCCATCAAGATCATTGCTATTTCGCTTGGTCGGGAGCCAGCTGACTCTTCTGCAGTTGCGACACATCCTTGCGCTGTTATTAAAGCAGGGGGGAATAGTAAACATGGGCGCTGGACACCCCGTCACCCCGGGCCGATGGGTGGAAGGGAGGAAGGAGGGTCTGCCTCGCTGTCCCGGGCACCCCAGGGTGTCCAAGGGCAGCCACTGCTTGAAATTAGGCACCCAGGATGCTGCATCCTTCTGCTGATGGGCAGAAACTATTTCAGCCTGGGAATATGGGGGCGAGGAAAAAAAAAAAAGAACCCAAAAGATGATAACAACTCAGGTCCCCCCGGTCCCCATCCCAGCTGCCCTGCTGGCTGGGTGCTGGGGCCAGGGGAGCCAGTGCGGTCCCATGAAAAACACTTTCTTCCCACGGGCAGCAAATGGCTGTCGGTCGCATGCATGCCGTGGGCTCAGTGGAGCACGTGGGCCTCGGCCGCACGCGCCTGCTCGCAGTAAGCGCTCTCCGCTTTAAGAGCAGTAATTGGGTGGTTGGGTGGTTAGCTGAGCCCTCAGCAAGCCCGAGTTATGCACTAAATATTCTGCCTTTTGTTTCATAATGAATTATTTTGTGTATCTAAGCAAAGGGGTCTAGTTGGTGTGTTTTTTTTTTTTTGGTTTGGGCTTTTCTCTGCAGTTTGTTCCTAGCCTACTTGTGGGTGTGTTGCAATCTTTGCCTTTTGCTTATGAGGTCAAGTACTTTAATCAGGAGCAAAAAAATTTGCGTGCTTTAGTCCTAAATTCTCTGAGTGGCTGCCAAATATAATTAGAAACAAATGGCTTTATTCCTCATTTGAGAGCTCCGCAGACACTGGGAGGGGGGGGGTGGGGGGGGGTGGGGGGGTGTGTGAGAGCTTGCTTTGCGCCTGGCTGGGTTTTGGGGAGCTTGCAAACACAAACACTGCCAGACAAACCTGGGGAAGCCCTGCAGAGGACAGAGTGTTTGAGCAGCGGTGCGGGGTGCATTGGGGGGGGGGGAATGGGGGGGGGGGGGGACGAGGCACACCCCTGTGCGCCTGCGGCTCAGCATTCCCCCCCCCCATTGCTACTGGAGAGCAGAGGGGGCCAGAGCAGGGCCCCGGCCCAGGAAAGCTGTGCCCGCCCATGCGGCCGCGCACACTGCTCGTGCCAGGGTCCCAGGCGCCTCAGCAGGAGCCAGGGTGGGGTTTGGACACCCCACGCAGGGTGGCCGAGGGGTTTAGCACTCCCTGGGCTCCCCTCCCCAGCTCACCAGTGGGTAAATCCCAGCCAGACGCACGCATAATGTATACATGGCAAGAGCTGGCGCCTGCTCGGAGCAATACCCGTCATTGCAGATACCCACTTCATCTTTGCTTGCACACAGCCGGGCTGCCTGTACATTCAGTGAAGTTGTACTTAGGTGCATCCACAGGCTGAGAGACCTGCAGCCGTTTCATCCTGCTGACGTGGACCCCACTGTGTCCCATACGTGTACCGTGGTACTTCAGGCATGTGCTGGGAGCATGGCGAGGCTGCCCTTGCCCCCTGCTCCCGCCCAGGCAAACCGCTCCCCTCCCCGTGGTGCTGGCACAGCTCAGCCCCGCCGCGGCGCCCGGCTCGAGGCTTCCTCATGCGTGGGATGCAGCATCTGGCCCCGGGGACATGGCATTGCCTGCTGGCACCGCAGCTCCCAAGCCTTGGTACAGTGGGCCCCAAATAACCAGGGGCCGCTGCTCATCCCTCTGGTGTCTGCCAGCGTGAGGGCATGTTTGCTGCATTCACAAGTGCTTGGAGGTCACAAATCAACAAACAAAGAGTTTTGGCGCCAAAATGGCTACAGAGCATCTCTTCCTGGCTTGTGCAAGCTGTGGAGTCTTGCAGCATTGCATCACAGCCTGGCATCACCTCATGGCATGGCCTGGCCTCACAGCATCACCTCACGGCATGGCATCACCTCATGGCATGGAATCGCCTCACAGCATCGCCTCACAGCATGGCATCACCTCATGGCATGGCCTGGCCTCACAGCATCGCCTCACGCATGGCATCACCTCATGCATGGCCTGGCTCGGCATGGCATCACCTCATGGCATAGCCTCACAGCATCGCCTCATGGCATGGCACGGCCTCATGGCATGGCCTCAGCATGGCATCACCTCACCTCGCAGCATCACCTCACTGCATGGCGTTGCCTTGTGGCATGGTCTGCGGCAGAGGAGGGGTGCTGGGGCAGACGGGGAGCCCACCATCACAACCCTGTGGCCATGCATGGGCTCCATGGGATGAGACTGCCTCAGACAGCAGCAGGGGATTTTTTTTTTTTTTTTAATTTCATGAGCAAATTTCAGAGCAAACCGAGTAAAATTTGCAAGTTCCATGTTTTTTTGCCTCCCTTTTGTCCTTTCTCAAAGACAACCCCCATGTGCTGGGCACCCTCAGCTGCCTCCTTTCCCAGGCGGGCTCTGGGGGGGCACCCAGGACGTGGGTGGGTGAGGTTTGCACCCGGGCAGCGTGGCCAGGTGCTGGTGTCCCCAGCAGCCCATGGGACCAGGTTCAGGGCTGGGAGTCGCAGTGATTGCCCCGAGATGACAAACTGGCTAATCAGCAATTTGTTAAGCTCTTAAAAGCAGCTGTTGAGCAGCTCTGTCTCTGGGAGCAGCAGAGGAGGAGGAAGAAGAAGAAGAAGAAGAAGCTACCAGGATTTTTGTGTCCCCCATTATGGTGGAGGAGCTGCGGCACAGGGTGCAGCACCCAAGGACATGGCACACGTGCCGGCCCCACGGCCACCCCCCAGCACCTCCTGCCCACCGGGGAGCACTTCGCAGCTGCCACCACTCAGGACTTTTGAGTCTCCTGAATGCGGCATTTGCACCCAAGCCATTGGTTTTCAGCAGCCACAACAAAAACCTTCGTGAGTTTTGAACAGGGTTATGCCCGGTGCCCCAGCCTGCTGGCCCTCACGGCACCGTTGGGGAGGGGACATCGCAACCCAGGCTTCACCGGTGACACCGGGGGCCCATTCCCCAGGTGAGACACTAGATGGAGCATCTGACATCATGAATACTTTTTTTTTTTTTTTTTTTTTTTTTTTTAATCCCATAAAGGATAAATTGAAAAGCTGAATGAAAGCACAGATTAAGTTGGATCCAACAGCCCTCGCGTCCCTGCCTGCTGGCTGGACAGGTGCTGCCTCAAAAGCCGGCGCCCGTGCAGGGGGCAGGAGGGGGCATCGCCTGGGCCATGGCCACGGCCACAGCTCTCTCCTGTGGAAATGCAAACCTTAAGTGGGCACGGATCTGGGTGCACATGAGGGAGATGGGGAGTGCTTTGGTGCCCACTCCTTTTGCTTTCCTCGAGGCCATCCAGCCCTCCCAGGTTTCTCTTCAGCCGGGGCAGCAATATGCTCTGATAGCACCTCTGCTGTTGGCCTACCCAAGCTGGGGAAGGCAAAGATGCAGGCTCCCGTTTTCTCACTCTGGGAAGAGCCGAAGGTGTCTGCTATTCCTGGAAAGCCTGTAAGCGAGCGCTGCATTTCCCAGAGCAATTACAGTGACAGTGAGGATTACCGGCGATGTCTGTGCGCGAGCTGCTCCTCCCAGCAGCAGAAACAGCCCTAAAAATGTTCCTGGAAAGTTCTGCAAGGAGCAGAGGCACGGCTGGCGCGGCAGAGGGGGGAGAGGCAGGGCCCCCCCGTCCCAACAGGCCGGCCTCACCACGGGGTTCGTGTCAGCCCCGAGCGGCTGTCGGGAGGTGCAGCTGCTGGCAGAGCATCTGCAACCAGGCATGGGCCCCGGGAGCCATCCAGGGCAGGGGGCTCCTGCCCCGGGACCCCCGGCCGTTCTGGACCCCTGTGCCCTGGCTGCTGGTGAAAGGCTTGCGACGGCCCCGTGCGGCACTCGGGAGGTGTGTGGGGGCTGCCGCGGCCCAGGAACCAGAGGAAAGCAGCAGCGCTGCCCCCAGACCTTCTCGCTCGCTGGTTGCCACTGCAAGGAGCACAGCACGGGGCATCGCTGTGTGATCGCAGACAGGCAGGGCACCAAGGGACACAACCGAGAGGCCTCAGCCAGGAGAACTAAGCGGCTTTGCTTCAGACCCCCAAACCCGTTCATTTCCTGCTGCTGGCAGCTGAATTAAAAAACCAACAATGGTGTTGGTGTGACGACAAGGTAACAACCCCCCGGCTGCAGCAAGCCGGCAGCACAGCACCCCTCGCCCTCGCTCAGACCGCAGGACAATTTCGCTTTCAAAACCAGAAGTGGTTGCGAGTCCCTAATACAGTAACAAACTTGTCCTTGGTGTAGCTATGCCCTCCTGCAGAGGAGCCCTGAGGAGGTGCCCGTGTTCCTCTGCAAGCCCTTTGGGTGATGTTAGCACAGACTCCTCTGCACCATTGCTTGCATGTGCATGGGGGGTGCCACTGACACCCAAGTGACCCCCAACAAACCCACTGGGATGTGCCCAGCCACAGGAGGGTGCTCTGACCCCTCTGTGCCACTCACAGGCCAGGCTCGTCTGGGTGCCAACGCTCCAGCGTGCTGCTCCTGGGGATCTTCCTCCTGGCCGTGCTCTATGGCGCGGGTAGGGCAGCCCGACGCACATCCCAGCACGGCAGGAACATGCAGTGGTGGCTTATGTTAATGCACAGATTCGGAAGGGCTAAAAAACCCTAAGGAAGCAATCGCGGTGCTGGAAACCAAGCTGCATTGCCCACCTCTGCCACTGCTGCCAAGGCCAGCATCCCCACATGCCGGCCGCATTGCCCCTCACCTCCCCAGGCACTCATCGGTAGGCAGTATTTTCAATATGAGCAGAATAAAGTGCCTCAGCTTGGCAATGGCGGGAGTGGATGGGGGAAGAGGTTTGCTAGAGGGTCCCACCTTCTCCCATAGCTTCACAGCTGGTGGGGGGGGGATGGCACACGCGGTGTGATTGTTCACTGCTCCTTGCGAGGATGAACAAGCACCAAAGGAAATGACCAGGCAGCAGGTTAAACCGGAGGGGGGTTTATTCTGTCCGCTCGTACACAGTGCATGCTGAAACCACGCAAGTCCTCGGACAGCCTGCTGGGAAGAGCAAATGATGGACCGAGGACGCGGACATCAGAAGGGAGGGGAGCTCGCCCAGGGCAGCTAAGCGTGGTGGTGACCCTCGCCTCGCTGGCGCCGGGGCCCCACGCCACGGCTGCCTGTCCTGCCCTGGCGCCCGCTCCCGGGCCGTCCCCATGGGGGAGGCGCACGGGGCTGCACGGAGCCGCTCTGCACAGCCGCGTGCGGGAACCGGCAGGCGTCAGGGTTAGGTTAAAGGTTGGACTCGATGATCTTAAAGGTCTTTTCCAACCAAAGTGATTCTATGATTCTATGCTTCTATTCCCCCGGCACACCCAGCCCGTGCACCAGCACCGCCGCACGGCGCCCGCCAGCACCCCGCTGCTTCACGTGTGCCCAATGGCCGCCTCTCCCCCCCAAGCTGGTATTTCCCCTCATTTCCCAGCACACACAAGAAATGCTTTTTTTTTTGAGACTTTCCCTCAACCGCGGCGCGTATCTGGAAGCCTCATCTAACGGTGATGTCAACCTGGCCTGTGCTTGCCCAGCTGCAGCAGGGTTTGGGGAGCAGCTTCCCCGCAGCGCGCCGTGCTCCCGTACTTCCCCGCAGGCTGGGGGTTACGCCGCCGACAGTGGCGCGCACCACAACCGCACCCCGGCCTCGGCCCGTGGCTTGCTCTGCCCTCGGCGATGCCGAGCGGGAAGGAGCTCCCGGGGCGCCGGCGAACGGCCTCAGCCGCGCGTGGCGCAGGGTGGGGGCACGAGGCGGCAGCAGCCTCGGGCCACCACGGGCTCACGGCTTCAGCTCCTGGGACGCCCATGGATGGGGAAGGTTCGCCCCCCTCCCCCGCACCCTCCCCAGTTAAGCCACGCTGTTAAGCTGCGACTGGGGACTACAGGGTGGCCGCAGCTGCTGGGCAGGCCTGCCCGCTGCCGAGGCGTGCCGGGCAAGGGGGGCGCCCGGGCCTGACCTGCAGCAAGAAAATGATGTTCTGGCTACGGAGACCAGAGGCGTAACAGCACCCCGACAGCGCTCGCTGTGGTAACGGCTTCGCAAAGGGCCACGGGTCTAGGGGGACTTTTTGGACCTGTGAAGGAAGAGAGTACAGATTAATTTTACTTGGTGGTTGTTTACTGTCATCAGCAAAATTACCAGTTAGCATCCGACTGCAAAATCTTCCTCATGGTCGAGCTGGGAGGAACAGGGAGAGATTTTCAGATCCCTGCCCGAGCCTGAAGTACTGGAGGAAAAAAATCCTGCTCCAAGATGCAAACGAAGCAAATTTGCCACTGGAGCCACTGGCTACGCATGGATGTTATCCCCTCAAAAGCTGTTCCTACGGTCAGCCTGACCACGGCCCCACTTTAATGTGAGCACGCTGCAGGACACAAGAGGGGCACTGACTGAAGATCTTGTCTCTTCCTCCTTTAGGAAATTGCAAACTTCCATTTCTTTAATCTAATCATTTGCAGGAGGAGATATTTTCTCTAGAAAAGCCAATATAAGAGGGCTGAAAGGTCGGATGGGATAATATGTAATCCATTGCGATAAGGGCTGTTTACAGAATTATTAATCAAACACAAAAGGGAACAGATAGTAACGTTTTTTATTAAATATTACAGTGGATCAAAAAGTACAAAATATCTTTTGCCTGCTATGTGATTGGGAAACTATTGGCACATAATACAGTATCAAAAGCATTAATAAGTACAATTTGGAAAACATACAAAAATTGAGTGTTTATAGTTGGCTCAGCTTTATTTCTGGTAGTGTTTAAACTAACGCAAAGGTTACTCAATAACCTTTTAAATGGGAAACTATATAATATTACTGGGCCATTTTTATATATACAAATCATCACCTTACAGAGCATATAGGCTACATAACTTGAATCACAAAAAGTATACAATATTTACAACAAAAGAAAGTTAAAAAAGTATAAACAGCTAGTAGATTATGCTGCCATTATTAGAACATATTTAAAACTGCGGGGCTGGGGGGAGAGGGGAGGAGGAGGAAGAGAACAAGTGAAATATCAACCACATGTACAGCAAACACCGCAGGGAGCGCTCACGGCAGCGCTGCCGGAGCCGCCCGCCTCACCCCAGCACACGAAGCCCCAGCGCTCGTTAAAATCACAACTGCCAAACCAGACCAGACGCGATCTCGCTGACCACTGCAAAGGAAGGGAGCGGGGGGAGCGGTGAGGGAACCCCAGCGGTGGCAGCCCCGTGCCCCCCTGAATGGGGCAGGGGTGCTGGCAGAGGCAAGACACAGCACTCGCCCCCCGCGCCAGCTCGGGGGCGGCCAAGCCACCCTCTCCGCAGCGGGGACCAGCTCCTTCCTAGGCACCAACGCAGCGGGCGAGCTTCTCGCCTCGGGCCAGCACGCGGCCGGGACAGACCTGCTGCAAACCGCTGGCTTGCTCCTGTCTGGCCTTGCTAGGGGTGTGGGTTTTCCTGGGAGTCAGGCCCTGCTTCCCACGTGAAGCCCGGCTCAGCGTGCGGCCAGAAGCTACACGCGAGCTGTTTGCTGCCGGGCCTTCTCCTTTGAACCTCACAGCCTTCAGCATCCCTAATGAATCCTGGACACAGTGCGTTTGACTTGCAACACTTCTTGGAACTGGCTCCCGGTAAATAGATTTATGACTCTATTGCCAATTAGATTCCACAGTTTCCTTTACAAACCTACCAATAACAATGGTTTGATTGCACAAAGAAAGGCTTGTGCAATTTCATTCAATAATAAGGCCCCTTGAACTCAAACAATGCAAACAAAGCCCCATTTAAGACATTTTAAAAAAAAAACCAAAAAAACCTCTTCAGTCAATGGAGAATTCAACAGTCTTTTGAAAGATTTCCAAGATTTCGGCTAAGAGTTTTTAAACAAATAACGCACCGCTTCTGTTGGGGGTTTATGCTACCATCTCTTTTCCTTCGCCCTGACGTTTTGCCCAGTATGTTACGAGCTTCCCCAGCCAGCAGCGGCCAGTCCCCTTGCGGGGCAAGCAAAAAGCCTTCCTCCCCAGCCCCCAGCCCCGCGCTGCCTCGGCATGGCTCCAAAAAGGCCACCATCAAACTCCAACGGGACGTAACCAAAAGGGAAAGCGGACACTTCACGTGAACGAATGCACGACTCCAGGACACACATCTTAACCGAAACGAGAAAGAGAAGCGTTTGCTTCGCCAAACACACGACAAGCTTCTGTTCGCGTTTGCTGTAGGTTTGTGTAATTCTCTCCCTTTCCCCCCGCCCTTTCCCCCCCCATCCCCAAACCCCTGATTCACATGTGATTCAGATCTAGTGCAACTTTACTAGAGATGTCCCCCACACTGCGGCCTCTGCCCGGCTGAGCCTGCGGTTCTGGTTCCCGTACGATTTGTGGAGCAGAAGGATGCTCTGCACTGGCACATCCATGTTCTAAGTTCTACTAGTCTGTTTATCGATCAATTAAATATAGTTTTACCACAGGAATATAAAGTATTTAATTGAAGAAGCTGGATCTTTAACAGTAGACGAGTATATTATTCTGGTTTCCACCTTTGGATATTAAGTACGATACATTATATATTGTATTTGGCTTCATATCACGGGAAAATTTAATGACATGCCTAGCATGCAAAGTGTTTCTTAGTAGTTTCCATTTTTCTTTTCGTATCGATTAATTGCGCTGTCTTTGAACAGTAACTGAGATGGTTTGAATCACAACCAATTTTCACATTGTAAAAAGCCTCCAAGTCACACTTCACTTTATCGATGTCTATGCTCAGCTGCGCGCTGGTGACGTCCTTCAAAGTGAATATATATCCATAGGGAAGCTCTTTCGTCAGGAAAACCCAGCCCCTCTGCGCCCGGGCTTTCCCGCTGCGAAAGGATGCCCCTGGAGAGGCTGAGATCCCCACGGGGGTGTGGAAGGACCATCCCGACCACCGCACGCAACCCCCCTACCCATCCTACTGAGCCCGGCCCCTCGCGTGGCACGGACCCTGTAAGCTCTGATCCAAATCAACTGTTCCAATCCTGTCCCGATTTCTGAAATTCTTGACATTCTCGCAAACCACAAATGCGTTTTCTGGACTCCTTTGCCATCCAGCAGCTTGTGCCAGGGAGATTTTGTTTTCAAGACCGTTTCTCTGGTAGGCAGGAGGGTTTCACAGCCTAGGTGAGCTTAAGTACAACGCTCGACAAAGTCACGGACCACGATACGGGAAAGCAAAGCTCGGTGGGAGGGGAGAAGCGGCGTAGGAGCCATCGCAACACCGGGAGGAGGGCGAGAGGTGCTCAGCACCTCGCAGGGGCGGACCGTGGGGAAAGGAACTCGTTTGCATCCTTGCACCACCACATCACCTACAGTATGTTTATAACCGTTAGGATTAATCTGAACCAGTTGCTTCAGTTTGTAAACAGTAAACGTTACCACAAAAAAAAAAAAAAAGAAACAAAAACTTGCTCAAAAGTATAAAGAAACTGGAAAAATTACAAACACATTAAAAAAAAAAAAATTAGGACAGCCACAGCCTTTAAAAAAAGTTGCAGATAAAATGATACTGTTTAATTTAAAAAAAACCCAAAACAAAAAACCAAAACATAAAGAGCACAGAATATACTGGACAAACAAAACTATATAAATTATTGTGACCAAATGTGACACTGGTAGTTTACGAAGTGGATATGTACAGTCAAATTAAACAGTGTTTACCCTTCTGTTCTAATAGTGTTAAAATGAAAAATCTATTGCCGTTTTACTATACATTGCATTGATTGAATCTTTAAAAGTCAGGAAAAGTTACCCAAAAAAAGCACATCCACTGATTGTACGGATTCTCAGCCCGCTTCTCCTGTCCAGGTTCATCTCGCACCCTTGACTCGTTCGCAACAGCGCACGGCCTCCGGTCCTCGGCTCAGAGAAAGGCAAACGCAGCCCTCACCTGGGATTTCCGTGAGCTCGGGACTGGGCCTGCATTCCCATGGCTCCCTTTGAACATTTGCTCTTACCGTATACAAGTCCTTCCAGAAAACATATATGCAAAATCCAATGATTTTTTTCTCTTTTTTTTTTGTTGGTTTTTTTTTTTTGTTTGGTTTTTTTTGTTTTTGTTTTTGCAGGGGCAGGGATAAGGGGCGAGGGGGCTGATGTGGGAGCAAGAATTAAAGAAGCAGTCCTGCCTCCAAACCCCGAAGCGCTCTGCTGGGGGGGGGTGGGGTACGACTGTGTCCTGGTTGACAAAACTGCAGATCACTAAATCTGCGAGACATCGTCACAGGGGGAGGAATGTCGCTAACTGAACTTCTCTCCTCAGACCGTTTTTTGTGAGCAAGGGGGTTTACAGTTTTGTGCTGGGATGTACAGAGGACAGCTGGGAAGGTGGGAATGCAGCTTGAGGGTTTATAGCAGCTAAAGGATAAATGCTGTTATGCAAAAGATCACCATAGGAACTTCCTACCGGTGTTGCCGCAGCTAAGTGTCTGTACAGTTGCTGAGAGTTTGCAGGGGACGTGAGGAATTGTCTCTGCACCATGAAGGAGTGAAGAGCCAAAGGCTGCATTAGTGGGGAGAGCACGGTCTGATTTTTCAAGTACTGCAGGGGATGAGAATACCCAGGCGGGAGGCGATTGTTCAGCCC
Organism: Gorsachius magnificus; assembly: GCA_034008185.1. Lineage (NCBI taxonomy): Eukaryota > Metazoa > Chordata > Aves > Pelecaniformes > Ardeidae > Gorsachius > Gorsachius magnificus. Next base: position 33,905,957 of record CM067089.1, on the reverse strand, counting down.
TGTGCACAGGCTGCCTGGGTACAAGCCTGGGAAGATGGGGGCTGAAAGGGGGAATTTGTGGCTTTCCAGCATGCTGCCAGAATGGAGGCCATGCACCGTCTTGCTGCCTTCCCCCTCTGGGTCGGGAACCTTGTCTTTCACCGGGGTCTCCTTTGGTAAGTGCAGAGGAGAGACAGCTCGGATTTTTTTTTCAGAAATGACTTTGTCCAAATCCTCCATGCTCCGTTTCAAGGGCCGGGCAGCCCCCACGTTTTGAGGGCTTGTCCTGCGGCTGATGATAGGATGCACCATCCCCTCCATCTTCCTCAGATTCTCCAGCCTCTGGGCCTGCTGCTTCCCAGACCTGTGGAGCAACTCGCTATGTTTTTTCGGGGCTGTCATGGCCATGGGGGACACGCGGCAAGCTTTGGGATTACAGTCTAGGCTCACTGCTTTGCTGCTCACAGCCTGGAACGGGGAGATACCTTTGCATTCTTGCTGGGCCATGGACGAATGAGGGAGGCTGGAGACCGGCACCTTTGCAGTCTGTTTGTGTATGCTCTTTGGAAGACTCAAATCTGTTGGCTGATCATCTGAAGAGGCCTCCACTGCTGCCTTTTTTTCTTGCTGATGCAAAGATGGGCGATAATTTAAATTTAGTTTTTCTTGGTGTTTGTGTTGAGTAAAAGTAGAAATATTTTCAGACTCTCTGAACATGTCCCGGGGGAGGTACTTTGATGTCTGTTCATTATTAAGGTGGTGTTCTGTGTGCCTATAAAGGCTGTGCAGATGAGGTGATGAATAAAAATCTGCCAAGAAAGTGGGCACATGGGAGTGCTGCAGTGCCCTTTTCTCACTCATTTTATCTTTGCAGTCCTGGTCCGTCTTCAGTACGTACGACTCGGCAAGAGAACTGAGGTGATGTTTTGAAAAATCACAGCGCTGAGGATCCGGTTTACTTAGCATGTCATGTTTGAAAATGTCATTAATCGACTTCCTTTCTTCCTTGGTTTTAAAACTCTGTACGTGTTGTATGACTGAGGGCCTATTAATTGCTACGGGATCAGAATTAGGGGCGTGGGGACCTTGCGATATGCTTGAGGACAGCTCATCTCTGCTGTTCAGTTTCTTTTTGCTGATCAAAGGTGGAGGAGAACCGTAAGGATAGCTACACGACAGGGCTGCCCCACTGACCTGCGACAGCAGCTTCTTCTTTGCCAGGGGTGACATGATGCCTGGATTACCCTTTGAGTAAAGCAGCGGCGTGTAACTGAAGGTGGAGTCGTCGTTCATGGACCCAGGCAGCTCCTTTTCCTTGAACATGTCGAAGTTCTGGACCACCAGTACTTTGGGCGTTTGCTTTAGTGCGTTGTGGATGTCTTCGTTTCCCAGCTGGTCCACTTTCACTGTGCAGTTTGCGATGTAATCGGCCATCTCTGGCAATTTGTCATCTTCCATGTCGCTCTGAGTGGGAAGCTGGACTGGGAAAGCCGTGAAAGGCATTTCTGGAGCTTCGCTTTCTAAGCTGTCAGTAAAAGCTTTGTGTAGTCTTTGTTCGGGCTTTGTGTCTTCCAGGGCATCTGCTGAGGGATGTAATCGTTTCGTGACGGTGGCATCCAGCATGGTGTCTTCTTCTGGGGGCACAGATATACTTGAGAAAGAGGACGAGTGCTGAACCTCCTCCTTGGCTTTCTCACTATTCGTGCTGTTTTCTGTCAGGTCTGTCTTTTCCAGAGGCAGTGGCCGAGCTGTCTCTGGTAAAAGATGTGGAGGGCCTTGCACGGGTTGTTTCATCTCTCCCACTGCAGGATGTTCAGGGAAATTTTTCTGGTCTGCTGATTCTTGATCCTTCTCTTGTTCTGATGAAATCTAATAAAACGATTCAACAGACAGTAATAAGAATGCGGTGCATTTTGGCAGACTGTTCATAAGATCATACACAGTACCCTGTTGGCTACTTTTAGAGAAGTACTTGTCAATCACCTTGCCGGAAAGTGAAGGCTCTAACGCCAGGTACCGGACTCAAACAAAGAAACGTACCTCCTGGAAATATTAAGAAATACACTATCCCTGCCAGGGTCACAATAAGCTGTTTCAAAACAGCAGATGTTTGTAACCTGACGAGAGGCACCAGTGGCTTGACGAGATAGCTAAACGCTGAGGTTATAGTCTTTTAAAATTAATTAGGCAAATGCAGGAAGGCAGGTTTCGTAACACAAATGATAAGGCTATAGAAATTTCTCCCGCTAGCCAACTTCACCTACAGAAATGACACAACGATTCCCATGTTTTTTCTTACATAAAGTCTCTCCAGCGTAGCTATCTTAAAATTCAGTGATCACAGAGGAGATCATTCACACCCAGTTCTGCATTAAAGTGTGAAAATGATAGAAATGGCATACTAGGAATCCCTATTGTAGGCAGCAAATCACTGCCACAGCTTAACTAGGACACACATTTTTTTATTAACGGATTAAAATGAAGTTGTCAACATTCAGTAAGTGTGTGTGCCCGCTATTACAAACATGGCTTTTATACGTTATCGTCAATGGGACCGCAGCTCGTTCTGCTCCCCCATTAATAAAGCTTGTGTGCACAATTCGCACTATTCATCCCATTATGTAGCTGGCTGAACTGTGACCCGCCGAGGTCACCAGAGCGTCCCATCTGCGATCCAGCTGACTGACAGCCCCTTTCAAAACTGCTGTCACTCTCCTCTGACATGCCGTGGTGGAAGACAGTCATAAAACAGCAGCATTGTGTGAGCCCTTTATTATTATTGTTTTCTTTCTTTCTTCGTTGTAAAGATAAGACGCATCGAGAAAGTTATTATCTAAATGCTGCTGTCATAGGAGCGGGGGATCAGAGAAGGTCCTAACGAATCTAACCCTCTCAGAGATTTATTTCTTCACAGCTGCTTTTAAATATTCCTGTCTGTTTGGTTGGCCTATTAGTTACAGTGTCTGTTAGTCATCCTAACTTCTTTTTAAACTCATAGCTGCCTTTTGCAGCCAAATACCATCATTAGGTCCATTACAAAGTACCATCGCTAGTCTCTTGAGCTTATAAAATTACAGGAAAATACCAGACAGATGAGCAAAGCAAGGAGGAGAAAAAAAGAGAGAAATCATATTTAATAACTGTACATTCTGCTCTTTGTTTCTGTTAAGCAACATTTTGATTGAAGTTTCAGCTCTTGTGAGGAAATGCGCAGTCTAAGGCTAACAGTGTTTTGTCTGGTATCTCCCTACATGGACAATGGCATTGTCATGGCAGGAAAACAGCAAAGAGTACAAAAGCAAACACAATCCTAATAAATTAAAGTTATAGTCTCTGCCTGCATGCTTCTCATGGTGCATGAGTTGAACCTGCAATTGAGAGGAGTGCGCATTTGTAACTTGATTACGCTGTTTCAGCTCACAGCTACCGCCAGCTTCTAGGCCCCATGCAGGAACGGCGGCACTGGTGGCTTGGTCGGGGCTGTGCCTACACATCTACGTGGGTGGCTATGGAGGCTCCCTGCGAGCAACACGCCACCGCTGCTGTGCCTGGATGAGGACTGCACCCAAATGTGGAGCCTGGCACATGGCTCCACTGCTGGGGGATAGCTGGAGGGAAAGGGATGTGCAACCTTCTGCCTGGCTCCGCCAGACTTGGATTCTGCTCCACCCAAAGGAGCTGGACGTCTCCTTTCTGCTGGCCCCGTAAGGGCCGTGTCCTGGGCACGGCGCCCTCCCTGCGGCAGAGCACAGCTGAGCTCTGCAGCTCTGCACCCACCCTGGGTGGAAGCATCCACCCCTGCAGGCACCTTTGCTGCTCGGGCTCTGTGTGCCCACCCACCCGCACGGTGACCTGCATGAGGGCCAAGGTCCTTCATCACCCACCCTGATTAAACAGGGGCAGGACGCGCCTTCCGTCCCAGTCAGGGAGGAGACATTAATTCTGCTACATTCTGTACCATTTTACAATGGGAAACTGCCGTAATCGTACATTTTTATTGTCTGGTCTAGGCTCCCTACATTTCCGGTAAGCGCAGCTTAAGAACTTTTCCTGCAAACCACACAAAAATAACTGCAGTTTAAGTAGCAGGAAGTTTGAGATAGGGAACAACAAAAGCAAAGAAATTCAAAGTTAAGGCTAAAGCTCTGTTGCTGACTAGGGAACAACAAAAGCAAAGAAATTCAAAGTTAAGGCTAACGCTCTGTTGCTGACTTGTTCTGTTGTGCTTAGGGGTGGCGGTACGGATAGCTGTGGAATGGATCTTGCTGATCCAAGACCCCGCAATAAATAACCAGGCACAAAGGAATGGCAGGGGAAAGGAGCACAAGCCTTCACTTTGCATCTCCTTGCTTTGGGCAATTTGTGTTGCCACCTTCCAGTGACTGACGCAGGTTTCTGCGCACTCCTCTCTATGTATTTTTCATCAGAAGTGGAGGGGTTTTCCCCCAACAGGGTTCCCTGCTTTAAAATTACAGTGCGAGAGAAAACAAAAATCCTCCCCTAGGAATGCTCCTACATTGGATATTAAAGGTACTGTTGATTGAGGCAATTTAAAACACTAATTCTGGTTTGGATGGGAGATGAAATTGTCCTTGCAAGCACAATTTAAAGAGGTAGTGGGACAAGAAAATAAAAATTTTCTGTTCTCAAAACCGGGTACACAAAGTGTCAGAGGCACCCATGTTTATGGGTCCTGCACTGGTTTTTTTAAGCAATGAGGAGGATTGTTGGTAGCTGACTCAATACCAATTTCCAAACTGGTTTAGAAACAGGACTTACGTACCTGCCAGACGGTGCAATGAAGTCAAAGGAGCAGCTGTAGTCTGCTGGGCATGTCATGTGTTTCGACATTCTTTAAATAGTTACTTTCACTGCAACGCCTTGAAGGCTGCTGTGATCTGGCAGACTGGGACAGGAAAAGCAATGGCTTGTGTAGGGGCTGTGTGCGAGGAGCTTCACCGCCTCCTTCCTCCAGAGCCGCGAGCAGGGCACGGGAGAGAGTGGGCAGGATGTGCAAAAGTGCTTAAGTTAACACCAGAGCAAAAGCCCCATTGATTTATATCACTTAACAAAATGTGAAACTTACTCTTACTCTTACGAATTCTACTGATCTATCTTACCCTGGGCTGTGAACGTAAAATCTGTTCTACGAGGGCTGCCCTCTGACTGCAGGTAATGCGGCTCTACGTGGAAACCGGGGCCTGCCCGTGTGGAGCAGGTGACAGAACAGGAACCTATCTCAGCTGAAAACCATCTCTGGCATGTGAGAGGGGAGTCGGGTCTCAGTTAGGGCTTGGAAGGTGTTTCCCTCAAAATCTGGCCTTTTAATCCAAAGAGGAATCTAGTATAACATGATAAAAATCCTGGGGAGTGATCTGGTTTTTGACAGACACGCATACATCTGTGAGCATGGAAGGGCTGATCCAGAGGTTACTATTATAAAAATCAGCTGTGTCCAACAGTTACCACAGTATTATCAACAGTATTAGAGGTTCCCGCACCCTATACTTAGATTAGGAAATAACTGTGGTAGTTGTGTGGTTTCCTTTTGGCAGCTGCTGATCTTTTAGTGGTGACCACTGTATAATACAATGAGCAGAAATGGTACTTGTTACATCCCGAGCTTGGTCTTCTGCCACCACCGCTACGCAACATGGAGCTAGCTGGTTGCTGTTTGTAGCCCAGCAAAATCCCCACACAGACAGTACCACAACAACCAAATTCCCATTGCTGAGCAAACTCAAAGGCCGACTGGTTGGAATTCTCCAGTTTAAATTATGTATTTTATCGTTGGATTTCACATGATTAAAGCTGTACATTTTTAATTGAAAAGTTGAAAAGCAGGAAAGCAACCAACCTCAGATGCATCTTGGGGTTTCTGCGCATTATCTTTTTCCTTCTTGCTCTTTTGGTTTTCATTTTTGATGCGTTTTGTTCCAGACACTTTTGTTTTCGCTTCACCCTCCTGGGAACTGTTATCCTGTTTTCGAGGTTTCACTGGAGGCAGTGGCTTATCTTCCTCTCCTTTAATAAATCTTTCATACGGCAGGATTAATCTAGGGGATTAAGGAACAAATAATTGATCAGATTTTGCCATTCTAGCAAAGAACAAAATGTATCTACTACGAGCAGTTTACTTAATAAAACCATTTTCTTCCATGCCATAAAAGCAACAGTGTAAACTCTACATCTACAAATCCAAGTATGATAAATCAATTTATTTGGCAAGATTATCAAGTGGCGTAAATTCAGTGGAGTTGGAGTGGATCAGTTGTCAGTACCACCGCGGAGGTTTGTGTGGCTACACCAATTTGTACCAGATGAGGATATGAACCACTACATTTTAGACTGATTTTAAAAAAATAAAAATCCACCCTTTATTTTTATTTTTCCCTCCCTATCCTTAAAATCGTGCAGCAAACCCCAGGAAAACACCTACAATGCCACAGCCAACTCGGTAACGGCTACCCAATTTCCAGGCAGGAACGCGGCAGAAGATGAGAGTGGGGCTGCAGGGACCCTACAGCACCAGCCCACCGCCACCCTCGCAGCGCACCCACGCTCCCTGCCTTCGCCAAGGCAGCCTGTGCTCTTGTAGGGAAGGGGGAGAGAGGAAAAGAGTTAAAAGCGAAGGAATTTTTCACTGTGGAACTGTCCTCCAAAAAGTGCACGAAATCGCTTTAAAAAAAAGCAAGGGAGAAAGGCAAACAAAAAAATACCCTCCCCCGAAAGCATCAAACACATTGAGTTTTAATCTATCTGTTTTCCCTTTGCAATTCTTGATCTGAAAGGAAAAATAACTGATATAATTAAAAGGGATGGATTGCATTACAATCTCAGTTTCAACTTCAGTGATTAAAGTTTTTATAACGCATTTGGTATGATTAATGACTCACTGTGGGATTAATACGAGACTCAGACTTTAAAAATATGGACTTTAATACAGCAAACATAATTTGTTTTAAAAAAAAAGAAGACAAGTTGACTCTATGAAGAAAATGTACTTTGCTTATAAACAACATAAATCTGTTCAAATACCAGGAATCCTTAATTATCTTTAATCTAAGACTCCAAGGCAGAAACCTCTTTGGTTCAGATATTCGTTTGTTATCCTAGAATCAGTTTCTAAGCATGCAATTTTGATTTACATACTTAGATGTTCAAACACAGTTTGGGCTTAAGAGAGCAGAAATTAGATTGCTCGTGATCATAATATTTTACATTTTAATAAAATACAACATAAATTATGTTAAAATATAAACCTAATTTATGCTATATTAGAAACAAAATTCATTAACTGAGCATGCTCTGACATGGTATGTGCAAAGAGGCGTGAATAATACTTTCTAGCCCTGCATTTGGCAGGGCTCCAGTAATGAAGCTAAGCAGAGCCCACAGGGAATATTCATCTTCAGATCCCATTACAAACTGAGTTTAAACATGTTACAGCTGCTAAAACTGGAAACTGCTCCCTCTATGCAAACTTAGCAAAATAATACGTAGTTGCCAAATACCTGCTTCCCACTGTAATATTACAGTTAATGTTTATATAATAAAAAGCATAACTAAGCAGAATAAGAAAAAAATAATCTTGTTCGTACTTGAGGCTGCTACATTTCATTCGCAAAGCGCGAATATTGGTGAAAACACCAAATTCCTCCCCGTGCTGCACAAAGTGCTTTGGACTTCACTAGAGGCAAGGTTGGGTTTCACACAGGGCAACGTCGAGGCCGCTCTGCCATGTGTTAAATATTTAAAATCGCTTTTAATAAAAACACATTTTATTACAATAATTGTTAGCACTGCGAGGGGAGTGTTTGACTTTGTTTTGTTTCCATGGGAACACGTCGCCCATTAAAAATCTACATATTCCATCCGTAAAGGTTTCAGACGCTGTCCCGCGCCCCACGGGAGATGGAGACACTCCCGGCCCACGAGTGGGTCTTTCCATGGAAGATGCCGCGTGATTTAAGCCCGTGGCTACAGCCAGGACAGGAGCAAGGCCCGGGCCAATGCGATTAATCACCGCTCGCGTGCCCTCCACTGAGCCTTGTAGGGTAACGCGGGATGCAAACTCCTCCTCCTGCTGCACCTCACCAGAACTCATTAGCTTTGGTGCTAATTAGCAACCGTGGCTTAAATTTCCTTTTCTGATCTTAAGGGTTCATGTGGGAGTACAAGGTTTTCGTTTTAGTTATTTTTCACTGAGCTCAGCAGTTGGCAGGCCGACAGCAGTAAAAATACATTTCACATAGCCGGTCAAAGGCCCGGAGCCAGCGGCAGGAAATCTGGAATTAAATGTTTCGTGTATCGGGGAGGCGGCATGACTAAGGTAAAACTGAATCAAAACACAAGGATGGCTTGTTCTAGGATTTTCCCCTCCTTGTTTGAAACGAAGGCCGGTGGGCTACTGGTCCCCGCCGCTGCCGAGATGGGTTTTGGGGGCTACGGGGGGGGGCAGCTGGAGAGGAGCTGGGCAGGAACACGGGCTGCAAGACCCCAGGGAGCAGCACCGAGCCGAGCAACGCCAACAATTGCCGCTTCACGTAGAGATTTCCGTCGGTTGCAATTTTCACTGAATGTTTTTTCAGTTATCCTGTCATGGTACAACACAATTACCCACAGGATATGATCTTATCATTTGATTATTAGAAGTTTTTATAGCGCAGGAGTAATAAAGCTAATACTGCTCTCGGAACATGTAAGCAGCCGGCTCACATGCCATGAAAGCAGCCGGCTTAGCCAATTTAAGGTCAATATTGCCCAACACAGGAAGAATGCGATCTGCTGTTAGCCAAATAGTTTAGCAGAATGTGACATGTCTGAAACCAACATTTTTTTGGGTTTTTTTTTTGGTCAAATATTTGCAGCGCAGGTAAGATTTAATCAATCTTTGTGCAAGGAGAGGTAAAGATGACTTCCAAAAAATGGAGCCGGGTACCTTGACTATAACGCGCTTTGGAAACAACCACCGCGTTTTCAGTTGCTTTGAACTGTGGCTGTATTTCGCAGCGGGGTGGAGGGTGGGGGGAGTATCAAAGTATTAATAAAAAAAGGAAAAGGGGGAGAATATTTTGTGGTCTAAAGAATATTTACTTGTAAAGCCTGCGAGGAGACCAAATAAAAGGGTCTTTATCATGATCAAGATTCCAATATTAAGATTAATAAAATTTTTTTATAAGTCAATTAACATAAATAGAATATGTAAGCACTAGTGTATTAAAAAATCTTTCCACAGGCAGCAGATTTTTAGCAGCATGAGGCTTTTTTTTTTTCTTTTTTTTCTTCTTTCCTGGAATAATACAAGAATAACATTTTCCAGCCAAGAGCAGAAACAGTAGGGGAGTCTTTGCTATCACAGGGCTTCTTATTAAATTCAGTCACTGTGAAAAGCCAGTCCTTTTTTTTTTTTTTTTTTTTTAAATAAAGACAATTAAAATCAATACAAGTTAGATTAACAAATCAGTACTATACTAATCCTGATTTATTACAATCGGCAATATTAAGTTTAATCACGTATAAACTGCTACTCAGAAAAAGATTTTGCTTTACTAAGTCCTGAATTAAATAATGGTGCAGAGTGTACTGAGTTTTTAGATCTGCATCATCTGATATTATGAAAAATTCAATGTACTTCTCTGCAGCAGATGTCAGAGGTCAGCAAATCTATTACAGTAATGTAAGTAATCTGGCTTTCTGCCAACCTTTTTTTAAAAAACACTGAAGCAGATAATTTTATATTTACAAATTCTAAAATCCTCCAGGGACTGAATCTCTTTCCCAACAAAAAGCAGAAACTTCACATTAGAGAAATGTATTTCACAGTATATCAAACATGTCCTCATCATTAGCATTTCATAAAAAGAAAAAAAAAGCCCTTAATCTTTATTAGTCAACATTTTTTTCCCAGCTACAGAACTAACAATACAAGATCTCATCTGAGCCAGTAACCACTACATTTTCATGTATTGATTATGCAGAATGAATGACTTTTTTGGCCGGACTCTGCTTCATGGGACACATGAGAGCACATCTATTTATAGGCATGATAAAAAAAGTAGTTACAATAATGCAAAGGATCTGACCAGCCCAGAAAGAGGAAGGAAATTAAATGTTAAGGCTGCCAGTTTCCTCTTTAATTCTCCCCACTGTGTATGGATATGACCGGGGTCTCGGGCCAGGGAGGAACCATATGCCCAGGACACACGGGGTGAAGGAGGGAAGGAGGCAGCTCAGCACACCCCCTACAATATTTTTTATATCGCTTGTTTCAGTGTTTATTTTTGTTTTCTTTCTGGCAGAATAAAATATTCCAGCACGTCTCCCACTGACATCATCTTGCTTTCTCAAGGGCTCCAAGCCCAACACAAACCAGTGCGCAATGGAGCCCCTCAGCCACAAGAATAATCTTGGAAGGACTTAAAATACCGAAGTCTGTTCCTTGGGAGATGCTGCCCCATTCCCATGCTTGGCCAGGAGGTTAAGGAGGCTGATTGCAATGGGAATGGAAAAAGATTTAAATTTGCTCCACCAAATGAATACAGCAACCGGTTAACCCGTGGAACTCGCTGCCAATGGATATCTTGGGGCCAAGGGATTAGTGAGATTACGCAAGGATTAGATGCTAATGTAAATCATGAGAACATTAAGCTCTTAGAGTTTCAAAAATACTGAAAAGGGACAGGCAATAAATCTCTTTACTGGTAGGAGTTTGGAAAACACTTCCCTCCTGGCCACATTATGCCACAGTGGCTCTTGCTCCTTCCTCCAAAGGCACTGCTGGAGCTGGGGGACGAGACGGCCAGCCTGCCTGGTTCAATAGCGCAACCATCCCTCAGGTCCTCACCCCCTGCAGCCAGAGGGTCTGAGCACAGGGCTGGCTCCATCGAGCCCCCGCCGCCGCCCAAAGGGGCCCCTATGGATAACCTTAGTGAGGGAAACCTGATTCTTGTTCCCTAGAAACTCAGTGGTGAAACATTCAGTTGTTCTAAGGGACCAGCAGGAATGCCCGAGCTCTGATCCCAAGAGAAGTCTTTTTTTACCCTGATGCTAAAGGGATAAATCTTGGAGCAATGCTGTCAGTGGTAAGCACGGGAAACAAGCCACCTTCAATAGCAACCAGCTGGTGGGGACGGCCAGGAGTGGGAGGCAGCTTTCCTGGGCACCAGTGACAAATTCCCAGCAGAGAAGAGGGGAGAGGCATAACCCAGACTCTAAGGTCTCAGCCAGCTTTCTGGAATGGGAATATAAAATACCTTGAGGAAACCCAGCAGTGTGTTCCTCAAGCCTGATTTCCCCAGACTGCATTGTACAATCCAGGGGTTACAAAAGCAAGCCTTGCGTGCTTTTGTGCAGAACACAATAGCAATAGGATTATTTGCATTTGTCTGAAGTACAAAACTGGCATGTATTTTATCAGCAAAGCCAAAATACGTTTGAGTTCAATTTTCTTCCCAAAGAACTTTCCTTCCTTAAAGAAATGGCTCTTTCATCCTTTCATCAACAACTTTCCTCACAGCCCACTGGGAGTGCTGGTGGGTAATGAGAATGGCTCACTGCTGAAAGGTGGGAACTGCGCTGCTGTAAGAGAATTCAAAGACACTTCGTTTTAAGTAAACTGGAAATTAGTGACATTACAAACACAGCTGTTGATTTAGCTGCACAGCCAGGCGAGGGAATCTCAGGCACTCTCGATCCTATGGCTCAGCAGGGGGAGATGAACAACCCAAGTCTTTGCCTTTGGTGCAGATTTACTGCACAGAAAAGATTCAAAGGAAGGGTGACAGGGACAGAGAAGCTTCCCCTCAGGTCCACTCTACCAAAATTGCTACAAGCCTCTGTTTTGCCTGCAGTCAGCATTTCTACATCTAAAGGCCTTTTGCCCGTTAGGTCCATACAGTCTCTGCAATACTCAGCTCCTATGCCCAAGATAAGCTCACAGATGCCATTTTGCATTGCCTATGGGGTGCAGGTTTCCTGGAGGGACACTAAAATCCTCCCGACCCTGCCTGGGAGCTCTGAGCCATATCTCCATTGCTCAGAGTTGAACAAAGCATGGGCAACCCCGGCTGTGTTAGCAAAGCCCTGCAGTAAAGTACAAGGTGGAGATTCCCAGCAGACCTGGGGAATATCTGAGGGGAAAGATTTTACTCTCCATCCCTGGTGCTGCTCCTGCAAAGTTGAGTGGCACATCTCCCACCGCACAGCACCCTCCTGGGGCAACTCAGCTCCCAGCAAGAAAAATGGGCTTGTCCCCGTGTGTAGTCTGTCCCTACTCCTGGATGTCAAGAAATGGGGTCACTATGCAAGAGATGCATTGCCCAATGTTGACGAGCACCCAGCTCAGCTGGCAGGAGTGCCAGAACCCTAAGAGCATTGGGGCCGGTAAGCATTGATGCATGTGTGTACTGCGGGCATGCCTGGAGGTTCCCCTCTGCTTGGGCGACAACCCAAGCGGGAGCGCTGGGTAGCACATGGCATTCCCCAATTCTGCTGGGACAAACTTCTAGGTGGAAGAGGGATGTGGCTAGGAAAACAATTCTCCATGAGGAGAGAGACCATCTGTTTCCAGGCTCTGGAAGGCAGTGCCTGACTGCCCAGCGCTCTTGCACCCAAGGACTTCCACTAACTGCAGTGCTGGCCAGTGAGTCTCCGAGGCTGAAAACCCAGAAATTTGGAAAAAACTGTGTGTTCTCAGATGTTTTGAATGGACAGCTAAGGATCTGTTTTAATGGTAAACAATTACATTCCTCTGTCATCTGATACTTTTTAAATTTTGGGGAGGGGGGAAGCTTTCTGAATTTTCAATAGTTCCTTTGTTAAAGCATCTGTTACTCACATAATTGAAAAGATGTTTGTTCAGTGGTATGCTTGAGAGTACAGTTATTTAATCTTAATGATAAAGCCCTGAGGGCAGAAAATCATAAGTAGAAACCTCTTGTTATTTATCAAAAAGAAAAAAAAACAAACCAAAAACCCAGGAAAAGAGAGAGAGGACTGAGACACCTCATCTATCTTCAGGCTTAAATTCATGCTTGATGGAAAACTATTGAGACAATTTGCAACTTGTGAAGTTTTCTGGGAGTCTGGGGCTAGCCGAAGTGGGACAGGGGCAGGAAAGTGGGGTGAAGACAAAAATAAAACAACCACGTTAGTAAGACAAGAAAGAACTGCTGCTTGGCAAGGTTTTTTTTGGGTCAAACAAAGAGCTAGCTGTAGTTTACAGCATGACATAACACTTGATTAATTTTTGCCTGAGGATGTTTTCACACTTAACAGTATAAATCAAAACCTTCTATTAATTACAATGTGAATTAAAAGATAACCATAAGCATTTTCATGTAGATGCTATACTAGCCTCCTATTTTCTGTTCCCTCTAAAAGATTGGCTGCTATTTCCTACAGAACTCCACTGAAATGCTTACATGTTACCAAAGTTATCCAAACGCTTTAACAAAACCAAACAGCATTTGCATGGAACGCGGGGCTCTCTTGCATATTGAATTACTGCACAATATCCTTAGGGTAGAGAGACTTTACGGCTGTTAAAGGGAAACTATGTAAGGGACTTCTTTCAACCCGCCTTGTGTTTCTGATAATATATAATATTTATGTGAGCGATTTAGACAGAAAAATGGCAGAAGGGGCTCTCAACTGTACAAACCACTGTATCTCCTGGGGTTCAGTCCCGTGGGAAGGGACAGATGTGCAGGGTCCTTGGCAGGTGCCCAGGGGCCACACTCACAGCCAGAATAAAGCCCTCCACGAGCCTGTGTCCAAAGCGCGGGCACAGCCACCCTCCGGGATTGTGACAAACTGCTCCCCGCTGTGGGGACCCATCTCACCTACCGGCCCCTCACCAAGTCCCAGGTGGCGGTGGCTCTGCATAACACTCTCCCACTCAGCTGCTTGAATTTGATGAGAGCGCAAAGCCAAATAAATCCCTCTCCACCAGGGTTTGACTGGGACGGTCTGGTTTTCAAGGTGCTAGTGACTGGTGAGGGTCAGGGTACAAGCTACACCATTGAAGAGCAGGACACGACCTGTGGGGGGCTCTGAGGCCATCCCTGCTGGAGACCCCTAGGGAACCAGGCTCCCCGCAGCACCTGAAGGGGCCAGGAGGGCTACTGCTCTATGGGACCGACCAGCTGCCTGCCAGGATGCCTTCGAACACCGACACGTCTGCCCACCAAAGCGGCCGAGGGGTGCTATCACATGCCGCTGCACACCACAATTCCCCGGCCCGTGCGTGCTCCTGCGTATCTCGTGCACAAGGCTTGCTCTGGAGGAAACCAAGATGAATCACAGCCAGACCTGGAGGCAGAAAAAGGCCCCAGCAGGCAATTGCTCGTATTTTTGTTTTGTTCAATGGATTTTACTGGGAACTTCATACACCTTGCAAAATAGCAGGTTGGGGTTTTTGGTTTGGTTTGGCTTTTTTTTTTTTTTGAGGGGGTCACAGTGGTGTAATATTTATGAAAAATCCCTAACAACAACGTCATCAGCACTGCAGAAACACAGCCTATCGTTCACGCCGGAAAATTAAAGCTGCCGATCATGTGTTTTGTGTAAAAGCGAAAGAAACCTCAAACTCTGCATGTGAAAACCACATCTGCATTATTAGGGGAAGGCAGCATGGAGAAGAGTGCTTCGCAGAAACGTAGCCGTTTCTGAGGGTTTCTTGATAAGAGAGAGAGATGTAGGGTACCGACAAGGGCTGTTCAGAGTTTCGCAGGAAAGGTTCAGGCTGAATCAGCTAATACCAAGCACACACGCGCCTCTGGCTTTCTGTGATCATGCAAGGTAAATGCATTAGAGGAGCACAAACAGAGAAAGTAACGACCAAAACAACAACAACAACAACTCATAAGCCCTGTACAGTCCGAGTCATGCACAGAGCAACGCCCCACGATGAGAAAACATTAATGCTTTTTATATTGGTAATCATCTGTAACATGAGCAATTAAGTACAGTACTAATGGACTATAGCCAAGAGCCTGGTACTAATATTAAAAACTGACAGAGATGAATAGGTTTGGAAGGAAAACTAGGCTGACAAAGACATTTTTATGAAGTGCTTGGGCCTATTTGGAATAATCCAATCAGAGGCAGGTTCAGACCAGCCATGCCTACAGTGACAATAACGCATTCATTGGCATTATACGATGCCTGCTATGCTTTAAATAAAAACACCCATTGCTTCTACTCAGCAACCTGCACTTTCATTATTAGACTCATTAATAAAACAAAAGTTCTCTAACTAATATACAACTAACACTTACTGAAACACTGGCAGCCTCGCCTTGTTTTAAAATGAAACCAGTTACTGGAAACACAAACCGTACTACATGAAAAATGAATCAGTTGATAATGGACACAAAATCTTTCTTTCCCTTTTACCAGGGAAACAAAGCAAACACCGCACCGACCGAAGCACTCTGCCTCCCTATACCGCAGCAGCAGCAACCACCACAACCCTTGCTGCAAACAGGGGGGCGTGGAGAGGGGAGCAACGCATTCCCTACAGCCTTTAAATCTGGCTTTATTTCAGCTTTTGCCATCCTTGGTACCGTGGGTCTGCAGCAACGTGTTGGCTTTTTAGAGGTTATAAGCACCTTTTGAGAAAAGCAACATTTCTTCATGGTATTTGCTAGACGGAGAGGAAATTCTGCCCTCCCCATTTCTTGGTATTTTTGCTGGGTTTTATTTATTTATTTATGAATTTATTTAATTATTTTTGCTCTTTGAAGGAGTGTGTGAAACTCCGCCTTGCAGAGGGGAACTTGGAGAGGGCAGGAGCGTGGGATGCAGTACCTGAAGGCGACATACGTGCCGTTCCACTCCTCAGCACCCTAAGGGTGTCATTTCAAGGTCTCTGCCACCTAAGCAGCCTGGATATGGTAAAGCCGGTGCAAACAGCCAGTGCAAACAGCTAGTAGCTTCTCTGTCATCTTGGGAGAAAGCTAGTTAACACAACACGGATGCCCTTGAGATCTAGTTGGAAAGATGAATGGCAAGGCTAAGTCAAACAGCAGCACGACCAGTGAAGTCAGGGAACTGCCTGTTCTGCCTCCAGTAAGTAAGGAAAGGCCAGTGGGATTCAGAAAGGAAAAATCATGAGGTTTATTCAGCATTTACTTCCCAGCTTAATTCAATTTCCAGTTTAGCTTTACAGCTCACCTTCAAGTTAGAAAATGTACGTGTGTCCTGAATCATGAATGTGTATTCCTGCACTGCAGTTCTAGTTTTAGATTAAATGTCATCTGAGCACTTTGGCTATAAATGAGCATTACATTTACAGGTGCTGTAGTTAGAATTACCAGCTGAAACAAACCATGACAATTTCATTTACTTTTTTCCAAGTCTGAGGCTTAATACAGCTTTCCCGTGGTGGAAAAAAAGTTTCTTAACACTAGAAATCCAGAGACTGGACCAGGCACTGAGGGTTTTTGTATATGTGTGTTAGTTTTTCAGACCAGATTTGGGACAGCATATTTTAGGTAAGCTCAGGGTTAACCTAAAAATCCTAAAAGATTTTTTTTCTCCAAATGTCATCTGTTGACAGCCTGCCACAGAGACCTGGATAATAGGTTCTGCCTCCTATCAGACCTAACCAAGAACTACACAATGGACTCTGGCATCCCAAGAACTCAGGTATGAGCTTTTCAGTGTGCTAAGACCCATTTTAAGCATAAACTAAGACTCCTCCTTCCTCAGACTGGCTCAAGGCGAGTGGAACTGCTTTGGGTAGCCTGGAAAAGCTTCAGGATCTTGAAGGCATCGTGAGTCTGCTCAGGTTTTCTAGTGAGCACAGTGGGCTCTGTGGCATTTTGCAGCACACCCCTCAGTAACTGCTGAGTAAGTCACACGGACGAGTCTCTGTGAATCGGAGGAGTGCAATTCAAGGGTTTTGCATGTAAAAAAATAAACAACTAGCATGAAAGCAGAAGAGAGAGACAAGTTCATGGAGTATTTTTGAATGGCTCATTTATTTTTCCACAACTACAAGAGACGCGCTGTCTCAGTGACTCTAGGATTTCAACACAGAGCCCAGAAACGCTTGCTCCCTGTGCAACCTAAACCCGCAGAGATCTAACTCTCATGCATGCCTGGGTCTCCTCTGTCAAATAAACAACATCTTACAAAGCACATCTGGTGAGGGAAGACCCAGACTGCCAGTCTGAAACCTATCAGCTGGCTTGGGTGCAAGAGAAAGTGCTGAGCCTCTCAGGGCTGTAATGATGGAGGGGAAGAGTGGAATACCCACAATCTGATGAGTCAATGACAACAATCTATAACATTCGTCCGCAACGCAAAGGCAGGGAAAAGCCCCATCTGACATGCGCAGCAACGGACTCAATTTGCTCTGCTGCTTGGCTCGATATCCAGAAAGCTTCTACCTCTAACTTTTCTAGTGGCATTACATGCAACTTCCTTGTGCACCCAAGTCCTTACGTTGGGAGACGTCTCCTGTAAATAAGGGTGACCAACCTCCCCCTCCATGAGGAGGGCAGCACCTCCCTTGGAGTGGCCAACGCGTAAGGCACTAAAAGAAGGTGAAATGCTGCCCACTGAGCACAGGCAAGTGCCATCTCTTCCTTGTTCACGCCCAGGAACAAGAGATTGGACTTTCCTTATCTGAGCCTGAAATTGCAGAGCTTTTATTAATATAATAAAATATATATAAAATAAAATATAAAAAAATAAGGGGGGAAAAAAAGAAAAACAGAGAAAAAAATTTAAAAAAAGAAAAAAAAGAGAAAAATCACACCAAACCAAAACAACATTCCAGCTCCAGTATTTTATTCAATGCATGCTGGCTTCACAAGCCCTGGAAGTTATTATCTACATGGGAAGAATAAGAAATCAACAGTTCTGACCAGCAACAATGGCTGCAGAGAAAGAGTGTTTGGCAGCAGCTCACAGGCAGGGAGGAGGGAAGGAATGCAATGAAGAAGAGGAATGCAACGCTCTGCATGACCTACAACATTAACAGCACCCTGCATTGTGGGCCACCCCATTATTTTGATCACAACCACAATTTGCTTAATTGGTATTCCTAAAAAATGACAGAAGACAAGTGTTTGCATCAATTAACTGTCGTTTCTTATTTTTCCTTGAGTACGTTTTGCTCAATTTTTCAGCTTCTTTAACCAGAAAGCTGTTGTAAAAATTAAGATATGTACCAAAGAAAAATCAGATGCTTGTTTTATTTATTTAGTCACTGGAGACACACACTCTGGTTAAATTACAATGGATTATCTGACTAAACTGCTGGGGGAATATTTACTATATCTTTAAGGAGCCTCTCTCTCTCTTTCTCTAATTCTTTATAAAACGCTTTGAAGGCTCTCCAAATTAATTTTTTCATTATTAAACAAGCATTTCAGATTTGTTATCTTACCTTTCATAATGTCTGCGAGTACATGTAGCAGCACTTGTGCTTCCAGGGTTACCACCTAATTCATCATAAATATGTTTCCATTGTCGACGGGCTGTTATCTGTAAAAATGGCAATGGAAAATTTAATCTCGCATCTTTACAGATTCTACAGCGTTTGAGTTCACAACAACAAATGCATGTGTGACACTTTCAGAACAGCATGTACTACAAGCACTATAAAAGCCCCAACAGAATATATAGAGTGCACAGAGCTTTGGGTGTCTTTTTTTTTTTTTTTTGGAAGTTAACACCATGTCTATTTTCTTTCCCTCTAAAATGGAGTGATCTGACTGATTCATTATCAAGTCACAAGCAATACGGCCTCACAAAAGAGAATCTCAATCAATAAGGGTCATTAACCATCAGAAGTTATGCAGACAAATCCCACGGTGAATTATGAAAATGAAGCTCAAACCATACTCAGCACAAATAATGATTACATAGTTATTTTAACTGAATTAGAGAAAATAAATCTGCTGCAAAACCCAAATCCACCACAGAATTCTGTAAATCCACAAAAGCATAGTCCGTAACTCTATATGTTACAAGCTGTTTATTTTTATCCATTTATGTCAGTAAAATATATATATCAAATAGTAATGAAATCTTAACATACTCCAATGTTAATATTTGAGCTATGTACTTTATTGGACCACGCTGATGAAAATAAACATCTTGTAACATATTGAGTTGCATACCATGGTTCTGCTTTTTTGTACAGAAATTAGGATTATACAGAATAACAGATGGAAGACCTGGCAAAAGAATTGTTTCTGAATACCACTTCATTATTTTAAATATTCCGCTATATTTAAAACAGGAAGAAAAACAGGAATAGGACAAGCACAACAGATCATCCTCTTTTGCCTGCAGCTCATAAAGAAGGCCAGGGGAAAACTGTGGGGGCAATTTGGGGAGAATTTTGTCATTTTTTGTGGAATGCTGTGGATTTTAATATATTCAGCCCCAGAGGCTTCTTCGGAGTTACCCACAGAGCAGTCAATGGCGTTTACTGAGGAGCTAAAGGCAGCAATCAGAAGAAAACAAATATTACAACTTGCAATCTGAGGGCTGTAATTTTAATCTAAACAGAAGAGATAGCTACCATCATTAAATATTACAGGGTAAGAGGTGTTTATTTTTTGCTCAACAAAAAAAAGAAAATCCTTCCTTTGCAGAAATTATCCTCTGAAGCCAAAAGTATGGCTGGAGACTCATCATGTGATGATGTTACAATTTCTTCAAGTTTACTGTTTCTGCAGTTCTCCTTAGAGAACATCAGCACCTCCAACTTGCTTTTAGTACCTGTACATAGTTTGCCCCTATAGATACTTGGAAAAAAAAAAAGGGGGAGTATCTTATCTTAAAACTCAATTTAAAGCAAAATAGACTAACTGCATTTACTAATTTTATTTTCTGTCTTCTGT
This sequence comes from Gorsachius magnificus, assembly GCA_034008185.1. NCBI lineage: Eukaryota > Metazoa > Chordata > Aves > Pelecaniformes > Ardeidae > Gorsachius > Gorsachius magnificus. The sequence goes on along the minus strand of CM067089.1, from coordinate 33,886,110 downwards.
AACCAACCCAAAGACCACAGGCACAAGAGAGAGACTGCAATTCAAGGATAAATTCTGCAGGAATTATTTAAATAAAAATCAAACACTCATCTGAGGAAAGGTTCATTTAAAGTCTATTTTGTTGAAGTTCTTATGCTGTCTCTTCCCTAGGCTACCCACACATCTACCTATTAGTATTACTAAAGGTGTTGAAGAACTGGAGTCCTAATGAGCCATAGAGAACATCACCTCCTGAGAATATGAACGGATGCTCCTTCTGCAACCTGAAAAGTCAAAAAAGAGCTGGACCAAGTACCCTGCTGTGGAGGAATAGGAACACCTGGATGGGAAGCTACCTCCGGTCCTGCCTCCCACACCTATTCCACCAGTCCTCTGCACAGGCAAAGGACAGAGGCATGGTCAGACCACCCTTGCCTTCTGGTAGCTCCCCAAAATGACAGGACTGCTGCAAATGGCTTTATATTAAATCAAGTCTCTGGCAGCCTCACAGACGTGGGGACCAAAGATGCACAAAGCCAAAGGGTCTACGCTCTGGCCCGCTGGCAACCACAGTCTGGCTGGCTTGCAAAGTGATGGGCCAGGACCTGATGCTTTGGCCAAGTATAGAGTGCAGAAGGTATAAATGAAAGCAAAGGATTAGTCAGCAAGAGGACTACTGCAAGTCCCCTTTGAAACATCCTGATGTGACTAAGAAGCACGGTCTCCGTTTTTAAAAGGAGCCCAAGTGTCATTAACTATGAGCTGAGTCGGGAGTCGATATGCAGGCTGGAACATCAGTAAACACAACCATCTTTGAGGGGAAAAGGGAATCCCTTTGAAATAATTTTTGGTGTCTCTCTCCTCTAGGCTGTTTAGAATAATAGTATTTACACAAACATTTGCCCAGCTTTATCCAGTTCTGCCTCTGCAATGGAGCAGAACTCCTTGGCAATTAGCAGAGTTGTGCCCTCCCAAGTACAGAGCTGAGTTTAAATTTGACATTCCCTGAAATGATTGTTATTCTAACAAAGCCTGGGGTTGAGTTTTCCCCTGCTCTGGAAAGTTTAGTTTTTATGCTTAATAAACTTCAAAGGACTAAAGTAACTGATAAATTATATCCTTAAACAATCTGAACAAAATGCTGTACTGTGGAAACTTCACAGTTGTCACGCAGGGCAGCACTGCTCAAGATGGATGCTCGTGCTGGCCACATCCAAATCGGGGATGCTTTCTTCGCTCATACAAGTCCTTCCCAGCCACCTCTGTGACGATGAACTTCCTGAGAAGCCAGGAAAGGGCAGAGCTTGGCAACGCTTTGCTTACGATTGCTGTTTCTACCAAAAATGCCTGCCTTGGCTGCTTTTACACAGCAGTTTTAACTCTAAAAGGGCTCATATATAGGGCTCATATGGTTAGTAACATGTCCATGACTGAGGCACAAGATGAACAGAAAGGCAGATAACAAAAGGTATGAAAATGGTAAAGTATTTTAGCTTCTGGGGCAGAGAATTTCCCATAAACATCTAGGAGGGAAGTGTTTTTTTTTAAAGGCACAGAACTATAGTGGCGTAAGACAACTAAGAAACTGCAAAAGCTTTAACAAATGTCCTGAACACTTTCATTTCACACTTGTGATTAATTCAGCTTCAGTTTCCTGACATAAGTTGACCCGCACCAGTAGAAGACATACGGAAGACAAAGAACCTTTGCTGCTTTAGTTACGCAATTTGTTTTCCCCTACTCCTACCAGTATATACAGCCCTCCCAGTGCCTGCCACGTTTTGAAAAGTGCAGGATGCTCCGGGCTTACCCATTAATCAAGGCAATTGCACAGGCCCGTCTCATCTCTGACAGCTTCTCATTCCAGTGCTGGCTTTAAAGCGGTCTTCTGGTTTGCAGACCCCTCCCACAATTTGCTTCAACCTACAGCTTCACAATCCTAGAGATGGGCCCACTGGAAGCCGGGAGCTTTGAAAACCTCCATGACATCTTTCCCAATCAGCAGAATTTGGAGTTAAGCAAGAGACTGGTCCGCCCAGGGACCTGAGAGCAGATCTGATCTGGTTCCTGTAAGCCCAGTATTAGGCAGTGACTGGTACTCAAGAACAACCAAATAAAAGCAATAATCTTATCTATTAGAGGACTGTTTATATACATGCTTTTAATGGGGTCTTCTGCTTTGAGAAATCTTAAGGTCTTCTGCACTGCAATCCCAGCTCCCTTCCTCATGAGAAGGCTTCTTGCGTATTTTCTGCTGCAAATCTAATGGGGGATTTTCTGGTCATGGTATGTGATGTTCACAATGCTCTTCAAAACAGAACTCTGGGTATTAACTCTGTATGAAACAAAACCAGGTAGCTTTGCATTCCATTGATATATCAGTTTCTTCAGGCCTGCCCAGGCGCAGGACTGCTGTACGTGTCAATCATTAATTTCTAAAAACTAAAGCACTTTATTGTTGCTTCCAGGAGGCAGCAGCTAAATGGGATCCCACGACCTTGGGCAAAATTTAAGCTGCTACACACTGAAGGTTAAGCTCCACCTAATTTTCTTTTAACCCTTTATCTTTCTAAGCCATCTCCAGGTAGAGTCCATTCAGCACCACAGCCTTCTGCAAACATGCCCAGGCATTCCTTTTGTGTTGGCTCAAAAGGAAAAATGCCACTTCGTGACATGCAAAGGACAACTCTTTAGAGAAGTCCTGGAAGTTTCCCATCTATGAGTATCTGCACCTTTTACTCACTTGACTTAGGGTGACTGAGAAAATTCCAGGCAATGGTTGTTAAATGCCACTGCATCTGAGCCCCACAGAATGTGACATTGTTTTTATTTCATCCAGGGATTTGGGGACATTTTAAATCATTCATACTGTGAAGGTCTGCTATAGAGTGTGCTTTTCAATGCACTCTCCTATTATTAGTAACAAAGATGCTCATTTCATGTATCTTTGTTTAAGAGAAACATGATCCCACCAATTCCAAAGAGACAGCTTCATCTGTTAAGGACTTAAGCCAATTTGTATGGGTTGCTATTTTTATTAAGCCTGTATTATGTCCAACAAGAAGTACATGGGAGTGTGGTATTACACAGTTATAGATGACAACTAACTAAGAATTAGTAATCAAACAGATAATGGACAGAGGAGAAATGACCCTCACAAGTACTCGAACTGAAGAGCCCTTAAATATGACATATGACACACAATCATGGCTTGACACTAACTCCATATCCCGTATGTATACGCTGTATGTACAGGTAATACTCTGTGTCAAGCCTCACTGGATCCATTCCAGCCCCTGATAGATGGCAATAAAGGCAAGTCAGACTGATGGCTAAGTTAGTTCTCTGCACCTCAAATCCAGTCCCTGGCTGTTCTCATTCACTTTTAGATCCTTAACGGGCAGGACTGGACTCAGAGGTCTTGCACTGTTCTGTGAATCTGGGCAGAAGCTGGAAAACACTGTACATTATCTCTGCTTGTTTCTCAAAGATGTTTTTAATGAACCATTGAAGCATCTGTACACAGACAGGGCAGGGGATGAAATTGAAAATGGGCTATCATTGTTCTGCCAAACACAAGGATGTAAAGTTTGCAACTGCTCTAACTGGGAAAGTTCTACACTTACTAGTAAAAAACTAGTTACCTGACCACTCTAAGTTCCCATCTGTGATTTTAACCAATCTTTTATTTGTTTCCTGTTCATAAAATGGCTGTCACATGCTGAAGCCAAATACCTACTTTTAAATAGTCTTTTCTTTACGGTACTTCTGAGAGAAAAGACCCTCAATGCACAAACCAGAAACTTGTGAAATTTTAAAACAAGTCAAAGATGATGAAGCCCTTATAATGGACAAATGACTCATTCAAGTCAGATGGAAGGGTCCATATAGATAAATGCGTATTAATCAGGATAGGTTCGAGAAAGCCTTTGCTCTGCACATGACTTCTCATCATCAGTAGATATTGGCACTGTGCGTGTGAGTGGTGAATTCTGGTCGTTTACTGAATTACGGCACTCATTCAAAATTCCTACATCTAAGCAGACCTGCCTAAGATTCTGGAACCGATACCAAGGTCCATGTCACCCCAGTCATCCACTGCCTTGCTGAAAAATGAACATGAATCAGCCACAAAAGCCTCTCAGCGATGTTTGCCATGATAAAATATATACAAACAAACGCAGCTTGGCAAACTCAATGAATCCCAACTGGCCATAAAATAATAATACCCAGGGTGTGCGCAGGTCAAAGTATTGCAACACGTATTGGTTTAACATTCAGGGAATGTAAAAACCAAAGGCAGATCCATAGTGAGGATGAGACCGTTAACAGAAGAGAATGAGGTCAGGAAACCTTGTGCTCCATGTACAACTTAAATTGCATCACAGCGGCCCTCCCAACCTCCGCTCTGCTGCAGAGTGCAGACACCACTCACATCATAAAAGCAGGATCAGGCCCATCACTTCAGCCAGAGTCACTCTCAAACCAAAGCTGGGCCCCCATGTACGTCAGAGGGCGTGAACTATGCTTGCCTTGCTGTTTACTGACCAGTAAGCCATTGCTTTGTTTCTTCTCTATGAAAAATAAGCACCACTGGTGAATTTTCATCAAGGGTGACAAACGCCCCTAAACAACAGAGAACTTCTGTTGCTGAGAAAAGGACAGGAGCTTTGAGACCAGGGTGGACTGATGCTACTCCGGATGACATTCTCACGCATATGATCCTTCCCCTCTGATCCTCTCACGTTTCTGCTACCATTGGTACCTCTGGCTCTCTGGCCTCATGCTCACAAACTCACCATCCCTGCCACAGAGGTTCACCTTCTCCAGCATCTTGAAATCCATCCCTCTCCCTCTCATTCTGGCACTAAACCTCAGCCCTCTCCAGCAAGCCACCACTTTGGCACCCCTGCTTCTACTCTTGGTCCCTTCAGGCAGATCCGAAACATTGCTGTGACCCTCGCCTGCCTCCCCGAGCACTCTGAACACGCCACTCACCTTTCAGCCTCCCTCCCTGCCTTCCCTTCTGCTCTGGATCAAGTTCAAGATTTTAGCCCTCATTTTCATTGCACTTTACAACTCACAGCAATTACTGTTGGCTCATGATTGCTGTAAGTATCTATCTATGGTAGGTATTCATTCATACATACCCAGGAGCACACCTCGGCACACCCCTGTACACAAGCATGGTACATGCTGATTAATGACAGATATAGAAACAATAAAAGCCAAATCAAGCATGTATTTTTGTTGAGAATGCTAGTTTTCATGTTTCACAAAATCCCAGCCACACCCACGCTAATCAACCCGGGCTGCTGATTTACAGAACAATATGCTTTATTGTATGGAAGGAAACCAGTGAGTTTTATATTTTGGTTCAAACGACTTTCAGTTTCTCGATAGTGCATTTCTTCTTGTCATTTCTCTGCAGCACAGATATGTCCCAGATTACTTTGTAAACAAAGCAAAAATAATTTCTTTCATCCAACTGCGGCAGGAACTGAACAACTTAATCTGATCATTGTGTGCAAAGAAAATATTTCCAATGACGACATCTTCCTATGTCAATTGGTTTTTATTACAGATGTCATCTCGATGTGCCATATTAATGCAGCTCTTTCTTCTCATTTCAAGATTTTAATCTGAGTTTGTTGCTCTAATATTTTATTGGTTCAAAATACATGCTGTAAAATCCATGGCCATCAAATTTTCCTGTGAGCTAAAAATAAACTGCTCTTGTCAGATATGGTTAGCTGATAAAAAGTGTCAGAGACTTTTCTGAATTACTCTGATAACTTCCTGTTTATGTGGCACTGACCCTTGTCTAATAAAGATCTTTTACACTTGGAATAAGAGAAGATACTGCAGCATACTATTCCTTAATGGACAATGCTGATTACTTTTGAAAGCCTTTAATACATTTCCCATATTAGACATGAACAGATGTCAGGGATGTTGCCAAGTGAAATTTCTTTTATGCAATCTTGGCTTGTTGTACAATAATAGCCCTTTCTCAACATGGGAAAAAATTACAGACCCAACTAATTTCCTTGACAGGGAAGAGTTACATATGTTTTCCACTTGTAGTTTTTACGACAAGTTTACAATTTTGCCAAACCTGGAACTAATTGGGACTGTTTCCAAAAACGGTCCAATAAACCCACAATGTGTACAGCTAGCCTAAAACGCAGCAAATGATTGTTTGCTTTTACATTTTTTTTTCTAACAGGGAAAAGTTAGATTGCACAATTACTTCATTTAAGTTACTTAAACACTTACTGTTTCATATCCTCCCAGTTTTTGAGCAGCTTGAAACATAGTCCAAAGGTTAACTGTTAGAGGGACAATAAGTATTTAGATAAGCATTGCATTAACCAACGTATTTCAAAGAAATGTAAATTAAACAGTTTTTAAAAAAAGAAAAATAGAGAAAAAAAAAAGCTCACAGCCCCTGAAAAAGCTCCTGTGAAACATTTTCCAAAGAGGTATTTACATAATCTGAAGAGTAAATATTAGCCCATACTATATATATTTTTAATTACATATAAGGGAACAGATTTAGATTCCTTAACAGGACTGGAAAAATACACTGAGACAAAGGTAATAGGCTCATTTGACTTTGCTGATAAGAGGCATGGTATAATGACTGTAGCATGTTTCCATAATTTTGATAATAAAAATTACTCATTGGGAAGAATGTTGCTTTTAATTATTTGTTTAATACTGATTTCATTAGCAAGCAGCCATGAGCCACACACTGGCTCACAGAGACAGCCTATTGATTAAACAACAATATCCAATATTTACTGCAGCTCAGATAATGGCCCCCATAATCAATAAACAATAAGCTGCGTTCTAACGGGTCCTGTGTGAATGAACCCAGAAGGACAAATGAAAATTACCATAATAATTATGGTATGAGTGGTTGTGCCATGCCCACAGCTGTAGGGTGGGAGGAACAGAGGCAACTCAATTCAAAGGATGCATTGGGAGATGCTTGTTACTTCCAGCAGAACTCCTCCCCTCTCACGTCCTTCTCATCTGGCCCACTTTCCTATGGGGCCACTGCTTGCTGCTGGTGTCTCTATTTTATTTTGATTTAATTTTTATTTTATCTTACTTTAATTACTAGAAGAAAACCTGATGTCCTAGCTCAATGAGAGGTGTATGCACTATTCCACCAACAAACAGTGATTCCCCACAGACATACTACAAATACTTCAGGCCAGACTCAGCAATAATGCTGTGGACCACGGAGGACGGGATCTCTTCCTCCGCAGGGGGGGATGCTCTGTTGTAGTGTACATAACTGTTTTTCCCACTAACCTATTTATATTGGCAATGTTTGCACAAGTCTTGCCGGACAAACAGAAAGCCCCATCCTGCAAACATTTCTGCTCTTCTCAGCATACTTACTCTTGGCATTTAAGTATTTGCCGGATCAGCCCCTTACTTTATAATGAATGTCAGGCAACTTTCAGTGTATTTCAGCTAAATGTTAGCAGAGGGCCCTAGCCCTTGTGGGGAATTTTAGATATAATACTGGAGCTTGTCTTTCAACCCCACCCTGTCCCCATGCTTGGGGGAGTGCAGAATAAAATAGGGGGGGGAAAAAAAAAAATCCTCTCTTCAACACAAAACGTTCTGAAAGCCTCATTGAACCCTGTACTGTTTCAAAGCTATCAAGAGCTTTGCTTAGGCCTTGATTTAATCTGAATCAATGCATAATGCAACGAAGCTGTTCATAGTACATTAATTTTACTTCCATTTCAAGCAGCCAGTTTTCAGACAAACACTGTAATCATTTGGAGTTATATAAGTTTATAATGGCTGCTGGAGGCCTGTTGCAATCAGTGCCAATTGCTATTAGGTATGTAAATTGTTATGTAAAACACACAGGTTTGACATTCTTCATCAAAATAACACATGGTTTTAATCTGGGAGATAAATTAGAGTAAATAATATTTCAATCCACGGAGTTCTCCCTTTAAGGAAATAAAGCATCATTCAATCTATAGATAAGGAGGAAAAATACCCCCATTTACAGCTTTTGTTGGAAACTCTGAAAGATCTACGTTATGCTGCAATATTTATGTAAAATTTAGTTACAACTGTATCTTCTCGACCTACAGTTGCTTTACAGATTGTGGCACTACAAACTGTACATGCCAAAGCAATTCTAAACATTGCATTCTGTATTAAACAGATACAGTCTGGTTTTATATTCTCCAAAGTCAGTAATTTATTAACTATAAACACATTTTGGGGCTTAAAAATGTGATCCCTTTTGTGCCTTTCTTGACCACCTTTAAATGTCTTCCTTTAATATTTATCCTTTCATAAAGAACATCTGGGCACAATAAAGATACGTCATATTATTAACTCAGAAGAAAGGCATTACAGACGCTGCAGATTTACAAAACAGAAAACTAGAGAGTTTTCAACATGCCTATTTCTAGTCATAATCAGCGGATTTAAACCTATAAATATCCAGCAGCAACTACCCCAGAAGGAAGAGATGCAAATCTAGGCATAAGACAGTGAAATGCCTGGACTGGAAAATGTGTAGATATAAACATGGTCCCCCCCATCCATAAGGCTTTAAAACAGGCTTCATGTGCAAATGCTTTCTCCAGAGAAGCCAAACCATTCTAAAATGTCAACAAGAAAGTGAGAAAAAGGATACTTACTCTGCTTAAAACCTAAATAGGGTATTCGTTCAATTGGTGTTTTCCTTTCTTTCATATATTTATAAAGAGCCACAAGGAAAGCCTGCTCATCAGCTCTGCATTCTTCACCTACGGCAATCTTTGATTTATCCTCACTTGAGCCTTTTTTACAGTTGCTGTTGTTACTCTTGGGTTTGGGCAAAGCTGACTTAGCCTCACATTTTACCTGGGAAAAGAAAAGATGTCACATCAGATCTGGGTAACCTTTAATTTTCACTTAAGGAATAAATACCCTCTCCTAGCAGAATGCGTTGTTGGAAAAATGAAGGCCAAACCATGCAACTGTGTTTGAGGGGAAACAAAGGAAGCTATTTATAGAGCTAAATGTCTTGTTCTGAATCTTAGTCACAATATTTTTAAATAGCCACATCTTTAAATCATTATAACGCATTGGTAATGCTCTCCAGATCTGCATTTTTATGACTATACATTGCTATGTCACAGACAGCTCCCATCTCTCACATACACTTGCCATTAGCAAGTCTAATAATAACCTTCGTTCCAGGATTGACACTGAGCACTGTCAACTCCCATAGACAACCCTTGGAGCTGAGGGTGCTCAGCCCCCTCCAGGAATGCTCAGCAGCCAGCTCTGAAATGACACATTTTTCTCTCCTTTGGCCCACCAAAACAGATGAAAACCTTAGCAAGCCTTAACCAGGCCGAGTTCTCAGCACACGAGTGGAGGTTCTGCTGTAGCATGGACTTAAGTCAAGTGGGTTTGAGCATCTGCTTAGACTTAAGCACAGCCCTAAGTATTTAACAGAAGGGAGAGGCTGGTAGCTGGAGCCTTTTTGGTAGACACCAGCAGGCCCAATGCACATGAGTCCCAGAGCTCCAGGTCTCCCACTGGCCTCCCTGGCAGACACGTGCCGGTCAGGAAGTCAACAAATTGGAACCACTTTACCTCTCATCAGTATTCAAACACAGGAAAAAATATCCAGTGAGACCGGCTTACTTGTGCAGGCCTCCTGAAAGTAATCCTCTCACTGAATCAAGCAAATTACAACTCAAGCGTTCCCATAATTTATGTATACAAAAAACAAAAGAGCGGAACCTTGCAAACTGATGTTTAAAAGCTCTCCGTGACCAAGATGGGACTGATGCATTTCCAGTGAAATACTGGCAGTCCTCTGATACAAAGTAGTGGAGATGATTACATGCATGTCAGATTTGCACTGTCCCTTCAATGCTTTTGATGGCTGTGAGGAGCCTTCTGGCAGCTCCATACCCCATCCAAGACACATCCTTTGTGTTCCCAGAGGAGATTGTAAGAGTCAGTATTTGGTATTTTAGGAGGACAGCAGAGGAGAGCTGGGTATCTCGCTGAACAGGAAGGCAGGAGCTCTTGGTCAAGTGAGCCATTGACTCTCCTTCACTCTCCCCACTTCTAAACCAGGTGCTTCCTGGGCACTTGTTGACATTTTGGAAGTAAATGCCATGAAGACCATTACATAAGTGCTTGTAAACAAACAACAAACATCTCATCTCACCCTGCGTTCAGGCGCAGGGAAAGCAAAATCTTTTATACTCCTTCAGGGTATTAACTTTGCAGAAAGCACTGACTTAAGATCGGCTGGACAAAGCGACGCTAGCTCCTAACCAGAGGGGAGAAGCGGCCACAATTCTCCAAGGTAATCGATGCTGCTGAAAAATTTCCCCGTTGGGCACCGCAGGGTAGAGGCTCGCTCCTCCCAGGCAATGCAGCAGGGACTGGGAGATGGGCTTCCTATGGGATTTTTCTTGATCAGTTACTGCCAAACTATGTCTGCTGTACTGCTTGACATCCTCTGGTTGCATGGTTCAAAGAGATACTGTCTTCCTACAGCACAAGACACGGTGCTTTGCCTTTTAGTAATAGATATGCTCGTTGATTAAACGTCTGTAAAGATCCTGGGTTTCATCCAAAAGTCAATGGAGCTAATGGGATTTTTTCCCTATTAAATGAACTTTGGATTTCCTCACTCACTTCTCAGTTCAGAGCTGTAATCCCTTGACTTTTTTACTTTGGCTCCTCACAAAATTATTTAACAGCTTCCCCTTACAGAGTTTAGATTACACTGTCATAGTTTTCAATGCTATACCAAAGAGTGGGTTAGCACTCCCAACATGAACCCATGATTTCAATAAATTTAGGATTTTTAATTTGAGCTGCAAATTTGTTGCAAGCTAAAACTTGGAACAAATTCACTGGACCTGGGAACAGTTTTTCAGTTTTGTCACTCACTTGCTAGGTAATGTCAATCAATCAATCTTTTTAATGGATTTTCTTTTTCAAACCGGGTAATTCAGAACTATATTTGCAAAGACAGCCTGGGCACGAAATCAAAGCTCAGTGCTATGCAAGCAAACTAACGGCAAGGGATGTTACTCCCAAGGAGACAAAAGGAAACAAAGAAAATAACATTAAAAAAGCCACCGTGAGTGAGAAAACCCTGTGTAACACACAACCTCCTTCTCTCCAGTGTACAGAGGAGCAAGGTCAAAGTGTCTGTGGAACTCAAAGGTGCCAAAATGCAGCGGATGGACTCCAAGCAGTGTCAGGTTCAATGAAGCTTTGACAAAGGCCGCAGTGCTTCATTTGCTCAGTGTTCGAGGCACAAGCTTCACTTCTGGAACCTCCCCACCATCTGACAGGAGATATGGATGAATGCCACAACCGATGATTAACAAAAACCAAAAGGGCCAAATGCCATTCTGGGTAACATCAGTGTAAATCTGGCATAAATGTACCGAAATCAGTGAGAGCGATGCCAGATTTGTACCAGGCACCATAAATCAACCTTTCCTCTCAAAACATGATTTTGAGTCTTCCTAGAGGGCAAAGATCTGGAAGAAGGTCCTGAACATGGAACTCTACTTGGCTCTGTTCTCTTTTCTGGTCTGCTCAGAATGACTCTGTTATTAAGGCAGAGTTCCATTTCCACAGGAGGAATTAGAACTCTTTCACTGTTGCCTCAGTGTGTGTAGGACCTCCAAAATAAAACTAGGGGTTAAGGCCCAGATAGGCAACCCTGCGCCGCAGTGTGGATACGCTGGGGGTGTACTGAGATGGGCTCTGGGAACATCTGACCACCTCCTGCTCTGTCTTCCTAGAGGTGTTGATCCTTGATCTGTTACCAAATGGCTGGTGAACACTCATGGGTACACCACTCGTGTGTTGTCTTCTCCTGCCAGAGGTCACACACAACACAGACCACTACAGACCTGCATTTTAGAGTTTCAATCAGATAATGGCTGAGCTGCTTAGAATAAATCTCTAGGCCTGAGAGCATGCCAGGTCACCTGTGGCCACAGGAAAAGCATATCCTAGCAACTTTTACAGTAATTTCCCAGATCTTGCTGTACAAATGAAGTGAGAGATTTACTTTAGCATTTGCAGTAGGAGACGTAATGAGTAGATTCATTTGGGGACAATTTCCATGTTTAACAAGTTAATCCTTTCAGGTCTTTGAAATGGTCAGATCAGCCAGTTTTTAAAAAGTCTTACAGTGCATTTCTGTACACTTTGAATGGGAACGCTCTTTGGGAGCACAAAGCGGGTACAATGAGGGTCACGCTGGAGTCTGCAAGTCCCAAAAACCCATCTGGCAATGATGACATGTGATGTATGAAAGCCTCCAGAGTCCTGGGAGTGTTCGGAGAGAAGAGCTAGATACACGTCTCTCCAGGAGAGCTGATCCTGCCTCAGTAGATGGCCTTGTATTCTCGTGATTTTTACATGCCCAGTCTGGGAGGGAATTCCCCTGGGATCTTCCTTGAGAGGTACTAAAACGGATGCAGTGACCAGCAAGGAGATCAAAAGCAAGAAGTGGTACACGAAAGCCCCACTTCCCCTGGCAGCACCCGCAGGTCCAGGACCACATTCTCTGTCCCGCTATCTCTCTATTTTTAACAAGCCACCTCCACTGTAATTTACTCAGAGCTGTTCCTACCCAACCAAATGCTCTTCTGTGTCAGGTAACAGTAAAAGCCTACAGAACGATCTGCTGATGGTTCAAGGTAAACGTGCTTAATGAGAACTAAGCTATAAGAAGGTACAAAGCTTTCTAGTCATCGGCAGCTGTGAACATCAAATTCAGCAAGTCATTACAACCACGTAGATTGCATTGGTCTTGACAGGCTCAAACCCACAGTCTTCAGAATGCCACTTCTGCCATTTCCCAACCCAAACTGTACAGCCACTGAGCCTCTGTCAGAGCCATCGCCCCGCCACCTGAGAAATGAGGCTGCTGCCAGACACCGGGTGCCATGATCTGAGGATGAAAGCAGCACGACTTCTGGTCAAAAGGGATTTTAGCTGGAACAGGAATACAGCCAGGACCGCTGCCAAAATGTTTCAGCATCTCACACAAGTGGATTTGTCCCATTTACACTAGCAGTGTTCAACTCTGCTCTCCATGGACCCACTGTCAGCTTTAGTTGGAGACGGGACACGCACAGAGGAGGAACACTGATGGTGCAGCCCAAGATGGAACCTAAGATGATGACTTAACCTCCCCCAAGTGTTCCCAACAATGAGAAGACAGTAGGTGGATCTCCATCCCCCTCTTCCCCAAATACATTTCCCCTCCTTCCCCAGAACCCCATAGGCAGGGTCTGTATAAAGTGCAGTACGTCTGCTGCAGAGGGTTTCTGATTCACTGTCCCTCTATTGAAGTATATCCACAGCCCTGAGACACAGATTGATGTGAAGAGCCACAGTGAAGGCAGTGTGACTACATGCAAGGACATTATATCATGAGCATGTCTATTATTTATAATGAAATTAAGCTGGCCAAGATAATTAATGCTATTAATATCTGCACAATGATGAGCGCAGTATGACTAGATAAATAGGTGGAATTACTTCTTATCTGAAATATCCTCCCATTTGACTAGTAGGGTGAACCCAAATATAAACAGGATAAACAATTTGGTATGAAGTGTTACTGTTGTTTTTAATTATCTAATACCTATATATCAGGTGCTGAAGAGGCAGAACTACTTGTGCTACAGTCCGGGGTGCTTTGACAACATGGTCCATGCTGCAGTTTGCTGGTAACATTTTAACATGAAAAGCAGCTTGGGGGAAGGAGGAATTGAGGCAAATTGAGACATTTTCACACCGTGGATTTTGCACATTCTTCCACAGAGCAAAAACATTCAGGCAAACTCTATAGTATCTGGCAGGACCCCGCAACTCGACACACCAGGCTCCATCGCCTTTTACCGTGCCTGTCTAACACGATAGTACAGACTCCAACTGAGCACAATAGGGCACAAAAAGAAGAGAAACAGTGACTTAAGGGCAGAGCTTCATCATGAACTTCAGCCTCTTTCATCATCATCAACAGAAGGCACAATTTTAACCGAACTCCTAGGGAGGAGGAGGAGGTGGAATTTAATTTGGCTTCCTATGAGAAACTGAGAGCAGAACACTTCCACTTGACCTCTTTAACCTCCTAATCTCCCAGGACATTCACTGCATACAACAATACCAAAGTAAATGGATCTATAGATTCACTGTATTTCCTAAAGAGATGGTCACAACAATGGAAGCATTTTTCAGATACACATCCATCTAATTTATTGAAACAATGGATTCGGGAGGAGTTGGCGTAAAAATTCAGCCTATGCAAACCTGTTTAGCTCAAAAGTATCACAGTGACAAAGTTCTGCCTCAGATAAAAATCTACAAGTATTGCTCTAAGTAATTTTCCGTCTTTGCGTCTTACAGTTTCAAATTAAATCATCTTGAAAGGAGCCATTTGTGCTGCTGCTTTTTTTTTAAAGAGAAACCCAAATTCCTATTTAAAACCACAGACAACATAGAAAATAGGATGTAAATTACATTACAGAAACTCTATTTTTAAATATTTTAAGGAAAAGACACAAACCCATAAATATCTAAAAGATTAAGTCTATAAACACAAATCAATGATCCAATTACTTGCAGTATGGGCTAAGCACTGCAGCACATACAGAAGACTCTGTAAAAGCATGCTCTATTCAACAAACCCTGGAACATGCAGCTCAGCACTAAGTATTAAAGAAACAGCCCAGATTTTTTTTTTAAGCTTTCTGCCTTTATCTTTTTTTTTTTTTTTCCAAATTTAAAAAAAGTCGAGATCTTAACATCAGGGTAATGTTGTTTGTGTGTGCTTCTCAGAAACCATTACTGAAGCGGCTCTTGTTTCATAGTCTGTTTATCTTCAAATTATATTTAGAAGTACATTGTAACAGGGTGAGCTGCTCCCTGGTTTATTTTTAATTCGAAGACACTGTCACAAACTATGTTTGTGTGTCACAGAATGTGAAAACTAACACTAGATGCCAAGAAAGCTTAAGCACTACCAGTTACCAACAAGCTGAGAGCATTAGGTCGTTAGGTGATTATAGTTGCTGGTAACTTTGAACACAGACATGAATTAAAGAATAAAACTATTGAAAAAAATTACATTTATCTCCCCAACAAAATAAGTTACGTTCTAAATTTGAAACAGCATGCTGGGAAACAAAGGCAGAGCTGTACCTAAAAAAGAAGCGTGTACTGAAAAGAGTATTATTAAGTGATTTACCTTGGCAACAGCTTTGCTTTCAGAATTATTGTTGGAATCCTTAATGCCATTTAATGAATCTCTTCTCTGTGGGCAAGGCTTCTTTTTGCGCGGTCGGCCTTTAAGATTTGGCGCTGAAAATTAATGGAGAACAATTTGAACACATTGTCTTATACTGGATTCGTAACAGCTGAAAGCATAATAAATAATTCCACTACAATCAGTCACAGAAATGTACACATCTGTCTACAGTAAATGCTTATTACGAGATTCCCATCCTCCATGGGTTACATCTTGACACACTATACGTTTCTATAGAATATCCCCCAAGGCTAATCTATTCTACTTTCACATAACTAATTAATATGAAGTCAAACACTGGTCTCCGAAGGACTTGGAGAGAAAGCACAAATGTTTCTCCATGGTACGAAAAAGAACAAAATAGAATATTAATAGGCAACTTTGCATTAATCAGCCTGCTGCATTTATTATTGCTAATCTTCAAGTAAGAGTACTAACTACTATTTTCAACTTTGGGAAACATCTGGTTTTGGAAATGTTCTGAAATACTGAAATTCCTTACAGCTCCAAGAAATGTTTATATATCCTGTCATTCTTGTCAAAGTTCTAAAAAAGTTAAAAAAAAAAAAAAAAAAAAAATATTACCCCCAAGTCCTGAAATGGATCAAAAAACCCCTTAACAACTAGTTCTGGAAGTTGACAAGTACTGAAATAAGTGATTGTTTCATAAGGGTTACATACCACACATATAAATTAACATGAATCACTTTCAGTTTTGTCCAATTCTTAAGATAAAACAGCTCTGAAATAACACAGTGACTAAATCCTAACCGTACTGAGCCATATGTAGAATGGGATGTGGATCATCATAAAAAATATCAGACTCATCTTTCAATAGTGGTATTACAATATAAATTATGATCACATATAGAAATAATAGATGAAGCAAATGTTTGCTCGTTATTACGTGTCCTGCGTGCTTTCAGATTTAAAAAATCAGCCTCCGACTACTATGGCAACATTTAAAATGATAAACAATCATTAATTGACTGTACCGAAGAAGATAATTTCCTTTAAACCTTTAATTTCTAGGTAACCATTGTTTTCATTACTTAAAGGGATGATTAGAACAATGTCAGAAATCTAAACACCACAAACCTCTTGAGTGCCTTCTAATTGTTTCTAATCTTACATTTGTCACACAGTACACCAGTGGTTTCAGGACATTTTACATTTTAATTAGTTGCAAACACAATAAAGGGTGCTAATTTGATTTTATAGTTTGAGTAACAGTGTCATATTTGGTCTGTTCAGAGAAAAAGAAAAGCTGTGGGTTTAAAACCAAAAGTCAAAAAGACACATCCTTTTTCTTCCCCCAGCACTGGCACATGGTAAAAACTTAAAATATATATATATAGGCATGTGCATATGTGTGTAAGTCCGTATTTGTGTCTATATAAAAATGTTTACCTCCCTATAGAAATATCTCCATCTATCTCCAGTGAAGCCCATTCTGCTTATTGAAAAGTACTGCAGAAAGCAATTCTGAAATTGTCATCTGAGGCTAACATGCAAAATCAAACAAAGAGAGAAAGAAATTATTACCCATTCCAGTCGACAAACATCTGCCTGATTTATATCTGTACTCATGAATGCTACAGCATGTGACTGCACACTACGTCGCTGGAAGTCTCGACTTGGTGTGGATGTCAGTCTTACACAAAATGAACACTAAGAGTATTTGCTCCGTGCTTACAAATCCCCTCCCCCAGCCGCTCCATTACTCATATAAACAGAGATGAGCGACTCGGCGGGAGCGTGGGATGAGCTCTGAGGACTCCAGCACCGGCTGCCAGACTGCCAGCCCCGGCCACGCCGCCCTGCCTTATTTATAAACCCCGCTCATCCCTCCGCCTTTCATGTCTTCCCGATGCCTGCTTTTTTTTTCCCCATATGACCTGCATGGGATGGACAGATCCTTGACCATGGTTAGCCCCAGCAGCCGCACCTTCTTTAAAAAGGTACTGAAAAAAATAGAAACGGTCCCTCAATTTACTACACCCTGGCACACACATTAAAATGGTAACCTTTGAATGAATGGATCCCCCAACCCGGTCCGGCCAACAGCCACAGAGAGATGTGGTTCAGCTAGGATCACGTACACTTGCATGCAAATTACTTTTTCAGGTTTTTTTTAAAATAAAGAAAGAAACTAGTTCAAGGCTCAATGTTTTCTAAACATACTTCTTATCCTGAGTTTTGGCACTGTACTTTCTATCACACTATAAAGCACTCCTAATGTTTTGCTAAAAGCTTTAAAAGCAAGAAGGCATTTGTTCCTAAATTCCAGGTATATTGAGCTTGCATATAAACACTGTTTGAATTGGAGCCTTCCACGGCAGAACTGGCACAAACCCACTATGAAATGGGGTATTTGCATTCTCCCCGTGGCTCAGGAGCTGCAGCCGGGAAGGTCTGTCTGCAGCACACACGAGGACCGTCCCACACGCGGCACCGTATGACTGTAAATCACTTTAAGCCATTCCAGATCAGATGCACAATTAACAAGAAAGTAGCAATAGGAATTAATACCAGAAGAGAAGGCCCTTGCCTCTAGTATCTACTCTGTAAAAGAAAACATTTGAAATAGTTCCAGTCACGCTTGAAACAAAGCCATTAACATTTGCTCCCTAAATCATTACAAATAAATGCATTATTCGAAGATTATTTGTATTTCAGCTATATCCATTTTGTTCTCGTGAGCTAGGAAATATGACTAGGACCGAAGGAATAATTTACAAGTCACATACTTGTTTTGATTTTTTTCATTTTGTTTCATTTATGACATATTTATGAGCACACTAAGATCTCTTAAATATGTTATTCATAATTATTTTAAAGCAATTTTACAAACACGTTGTGGCTTAGTCCCAGTCAGTTTTCCTGATGACATTGGATGTTCAGTGTGTACTGGACAGCTAAGTGAATATCCCATTTTTTTTTTTCTGCTTTCTGGTGGAGAAGGACTTCTGGCACGACTACCTGAGAATATCTGAAACAATTCAATTTCTTCACATTTGTGCATATGGCTTTCAAATTCATTTTCTGAAAGCATTTGTGGCAGTAAGACCTGAGAACTTGTACATTGCCAGAAGGTGAGAACATAAGCAAAGCAAATTAAAGTAACAAATTGAATAAATAAGTACAGAAAAATGTTTGCATTTATTTGCCACCTCTTTAGTCTAAGTGCCTGAAACAGGAATACGAGAGGTATGACATGCTACCCGTTTAAAATACTTTCATTCCTGTGCATTTGACAACATGTTTGCTTTTGCCAGTTTGTGGGGTTTTTTCCCTTCCTTTCTTTCTTTTTGCTTCCTGATGTATCTGAAAGAGGGGAAAACTCAACTACTGAAACCTCCACTGGGACCCTTGGTGGGGTGCTGGGAACTTTTTTTGCCTCTACTTAGGTGTGATTCAAAGAATCAATATTAGCATAGCATAGATGCCACGCTTGAGGTTTGGGTGCAAACCAGCACACCCCCGTGCCTGCAGTCAGCAGGTGACAACGCCCCGAGAGAGCGGCGCTCTCTCTGCTGCTGTTCAAGGCAGGCAGGCATAGACAGGCTGTCAGCGGAGATGTCCCCTGGTACAACACAGATGGCCCAAACCTCTGAGTTCAGACCTCCAGAAACAAAAGGGCATTCATCCACTTGAAGCCCTCACACACCTGTGCCTTGCTGACTCAAGGAGCTTCCTCTTGAGATTCCAGCTCATCCCAACTTCGCTAGTCATCACAAAGGGGAAGTTCATTTAGATAACGGCAACGCACAAGAAATTCTCTTCCCTGCAAAATGTGTGCAACCTACAGCCCAGTGGGGAAAGCCACTTCACCAGCTGTGTCCTGGCAAACACTTCAGGTATGACCAGGTAAAACACAGCCAGCTGCAAAATGCACGCAGTACGAGCTCACGCTCCTTGTGTTAGGAGCGCCAGAGAAGCACGAGGGCACGCTTCCCACCTTGGGCTGGCTATCTTTCCCATTACACGTCACCATTGTGTCTGCTACCTTTACCCATCAACAGGAGCTCAGAGCTCCTTGGATGCCAGTTTTCTATCAGCATGTTGCTCCCTTGTTTCCCCGAGCAGCAGATCCTGCTGGTGTCAAACAAACCTGTCCCCCGGAACCCACCAAGCCGTCCGTCTCCGCCAGGCACCCACCACCACTTGCAATGCTGCCTACCACTGCAGAGGATGCTGAGGCTGTAACATGGGGTTTCACAAGGAATCAAGCAAGAATCTGAGATGAACAACGATCTTATTCAAGTGCCAGCATTTGTAACCCGAAAGAACAAAAGGTGTGATCATTAACTAGTACGCATGTGGTGTGGACTTTGTTTTTCAGCTGACTGCTTCTTGGTGGTAAAAGTCTTGTTGCTCCTGATTAAGTGAAAGCGTGTGAAATGGGTATGTCATGAATATCAACAGTTACACAAGCCATGATGATAACCATATCTCAACAACTCTTCCCATTCTGGAATACATCTTATTGCCATCTCAATTGTGAATTCTCAGGCAAAAGAAAAATATTTACAGGAATCTGCCCAGAGACAGGAATGTTTTCTCTCCCTCCGTGTTCAAAGGGGTCCCTGGGTGTTGTCTGGAAACAGGTAGTCACCACGAATCACACAGAGGTATGTGTGGGTGTTGGACACGAGGGATCAGTGCCATGGCAGTAGGCTGCAGGAGGCGGCAGCCACAATCCTCCTGCTGAGCTGTTCCATCCCCTGCACGTGGCTCTCTGGGGCGAGAGGGAGGGGTGGAGTAATGCCCTCGGCTTCTTTGGTTTGGGCAGGGGAAACAACTTTTTGCTGGCCACAGCCATGCTGAGCTCCTTCCCAACACCCCTTGGGCTGTCTAGAAACTCCTTTTCTCTTCTTCTTCTAGAGCAAAAGGAAGAGCCCACAGCCATGGGCTTCACGAGTGGGGAGTGAAAAGGAAGGTGCAGTACAGAAGCTGCCACTGCCACCTCCTCTGTGCAAATCCTCACTCTGCCTTTAAAAACACCAAAAGCATTTAGTCCCTGATGTAATGTAACTGCCCTCAGTAATCTGAAATCAAGATTTAATCACTTTTCTTCTTCCTAGATGGAAGCTTGTACCTTGCCTCCTCCTCCCCAAACTGTGGCTAAGCTCTGCAGTGCCAAAACACCAGCAATGCCCCACGTGTTTTTATTACAAACCAACACACCTGAGAGGATAAATGCAAACCCTGTGTTAGGCATGGCACAGAAGTTAGATTATCTGTAGATGTAGATTAGCAAATCTTTGCTGACTAAGATGGACCCCAGGAAGAAGCTGACCTGGTGATCCCAAAGCCTGTTCTTGAGAGCTGCCTACCAACCACCATAATTGAACAGGGCTGACCCAGAGGCACCTGCAGCAGAGGATTAAATACCAGACATTGGACATAAGCTCAGTAGCAGGCTCTGACCCACACAGCAAGAGAGCCACACAGAAAAGAGAGGAAATGTGTGGTGTTCATGAAGCCACGGAACAGCATCATTGCTGAAAAATTGCATCTTCCCCTCCAGCACTCTCATCAGCCTGTGCAAGCATCAGGATATCACAGATAACCAGGAGAGAGCCAGAAGGTGAGGAAGGAGATGGCTACACTGCCCACCAACTCAGAAAATTCACAGGGTTGCGGCCACTGCTCTCCTGCCACTACCACCCTCAGCTGCTCAACCTCCAGGGATGCTGCCTGCTCAGCAGGACACGGGAACCAGCAGCATTTCCAGGCCCCGCTGACCAGTATGACTTCCATCTCTGGGTTAAACCTGAGGATGGCAAGCTCTGTGCAGGGGAAAGAGAAGTAGCCAAGGACAGGAGCTGCCAAGGTCAGCCATGATTAAACACTACATATGGTGGAAAAGCGTAGGCCACCACAAGAAGGCAGCCCCTCCACCAGCCACCTCCTTTACCTGCACCCCCATGAAGGGGAAGTGATCGCTGGACTTCTCTCCCCATTATTGAGTCAGCCTCACTTGACCCGTGCCCATGCTGAGAACGCAATGTACTATGTACACAGGGCCACCCCTAGATGCACAAGTAAGTCAAGAGACAACGGCTGTGGGTTTGGGGTACCTGACTTTAGCAGGTTAGTTACAGTAGAATTATCTCTTTTTGGGAGTCTGATTATCATTGGAAGTCCAATGAATTCAACCCTCCCCATAACACTGTTCTCTATCTAGATGCACATATTTTGGCTGATGTAAAAAGGGTGTTAA
Organism: Gorsachius magnificus; assembly: GCA_034008185.1. Taxonomy (NCBI): domain Eukaryota; kingdom Metazoa; phylum Chordata; class Aves; order Pelecaniformes; family Ardeidae; genus Gorsachius; species Gorsachius magnificus. The sequence continues at coordinate 33,864,553 of CM067089.1, read as the reverse complement.
AAAAAAAATAGTGGCCTTCACACAGCTGAGGTCAAGCTATGTTGGCACTTTGTCAAAATCAGTGATGTAGTTGAGTTTTTAATGAGCCTGGAATGCATTACCTCATTTGTCATACCTGGATCATGCTCATGCTGAGTCCAAAATAACCTTGGACCTTGCTGGCTGCTCAACAAACCATGTAAGTAAACCGTACTGTACTCATGCCTAAAACATGTACCTTTTTCTTTCTTCCTCCACATTACTTACTCTAGAGAACATCTAAGCAATTATTATGCCCATGATCAAAGTTCTTGCCTTTTCCAGGCCTCTCTGATCTGCATAACTATTTCCTGATATGACTTTTGATTCTGGCTTGCTGGTACTCCAGTTTCTCAGAAACACCTCAAAAGTGGGAGGAAAAAAAAGAAAAAAAAGAAAAGAAAAAGGAATGATGGCCATTGCCGTATTTCACTGAGAAATGTACTGGGAGAGCTGCTCAGCATTGCTAATGCACTTACAACTTACACTGCCAACTGGATTCTGGCTGCTTGTTGGTTTTGTGACCGTGTTTCTGTCCTGTAGAAAGATGAAGGAAAAGGAAGGAACAGCAGCGTTTTTGCCAACTGCAAGAGTATGACAACAGAAAAAAACCAACTGAGCTTGTAAGAATGTCCAGGGCCATCAGAAAAGGGCCAATGGAAGATCTGGGTCTACATTCAGGGTGGCCTTACCCAGTCAGGCAAGCTCATGAAGTGGGAGCGCACCAGAGGGAGATAATCACAAAGCTGGGATTAAGGTGGAACACTGGAAGGTGCGAGAAGTTAATAAACAGGGATGTACGGTGGTGCTGGGTTCAGAAGAGAAGTGTGCTCGCACACCTGCTAAATGCATCATCTTCCCTCCCTGTAGGACACCTTGCAGAACGTCTCCTCACAGAATCCTTTTGCGCTGTGCCAGTCCTTCATACGTCTTCCAATTTTCACACACACACGCACAAAAGCTGCAATACCACAACGCTTGGCCCTAAGCTGCAAAACCATCAGTAGATACAGAACAGACCAGGAGACTTTCCCTCTTCGGCAGGTGGAAACGGCAGGATGTGTCAGATCACAGAGCTATTCACGATTCAGGTGCCAAACAGAAGCTGGAGGTGGCATACGGAGGTGCCTAGCCATCAAAGTCAAGGTGAGAAGAATGGTCCCAGACCTCCAGAAAAATCCATAAACCGACCGTGCCTGCTGGCAGGTGGCAAATAGCTGGTTGCTGAGGACACCCCTAAAGCAGCCTGGCAAAAGTTAGCTCTTGGCTGAAAAACATGCTTACATGTTGCACCTTTTAAAAAGTAATGAATAGAAAGTTAACAGTTTTAATGGTTTTAACACTTACCCCTCTAGGGGGCTTCTGGCATTCTGCAATATCTGAAAGTTAAGAAAAGCACATTGCTATATTTAAGCACGGTCTCCAAAACTGTCAAAGGTTACTTAATTTCGCACACTGTTCTGGAGTCTCAGCTGCTTCCTTGATTTCCTCGACACCTTCATCTCTTTGTTTTCTCTCCTTCACCTCATTCCCTTTTCTACATCCTGAGTTCAGGATCGTACATTCCATTTATTTTCCTTTCACCCCTCAAAGTTTATTTAAAAGCTTCTGCCTCCTGGAAACAGGGTCCAAGAGGGAGGGCCTGCGACATTTATCGCCCAGGCACACTGAGCAGAGCTGGTGAAGAGAAGCAAGTTGCAACCAACCTAGTACTTCATCAAAGGGTCAGAAATTAAAGTGGCTGGAAAATAAAGCAAAAGATCAGACTACACTAAAAAAACCCAACAGACCTTTGTTTGGGAAACAACAGTATCAGCTGAATTTGGGGAAACTCTCTCCAGGATCCTAAGTACCCCTATGGGAGTTGGTGATGAGCACCTACCAACCACTAAAGCTCTCGTTGAGCTCTGGAGGTCACACAGCCTCTCCACAAACACACAGCTCTCACTTACTCAAGTGGCACATAAAAAAAATTTGAGTATTAAAACTATTTTAACTAGACTTCTTCTAAATGCAAATGCTTCTTTATTCCTTTATTTATAACTGAACATGCCAGACCTGACCTGGAAACTCCAGAGTACAGGAGTGAACAACCTTGCGGGGAACACTAAGGATCCATGCTGCTTTCTAACCCACCCAGAGAAAGAGCGGACTTGTGTAGCCATTTCTGAAAGTTTTGTTTTGGAAATGAGATATCCCATGCTCCATGTGGGGAAAATCAATTTGCTACCTCTCTAAAGAAAACATTCCTCATTTGGAAATAAGTGAAACAGACACTTCCTTGTGTGGATTAATGTGGAGACATATGACTTGCTGCAGACTGTTGTTTTGACCCCCCTCCTGACCAGACAATCTCTGAAAAAAGCAAAAAGGTGGTATTTTTCATGGATTACAGTTCAGACTAGCATTGCTTTTAATAGAAAAGTTAGAGGCATTGCAAATACCAGGTTGGCCAATTATGCCAAAAACTGAATGTTTTTCGTTTCCATGGAAGACGGGGATGTGATTCAGGACAAGGCTGGAGTCTCATTTTCTTCATTTCAGCATGGTTGGAAATTAAAATTTTTGCTTGACTTGGGCTTCTTTATGTCCTGCTGACTAATTTGGGTTTTAAAAAAAATGGGAAAAGTTTTTTCTTTTTTTGACAAAATCTATACATGTGTTAGAAATTATGAAGTGCGGTAAATTGAAAAGGGAAGCTGAAGACTTCAGAGAAAAACCTAAGCCTAACAAATATGTGACATTCAAGTCGACCTTAGAGCACATTAAAATAATAATAATAAAAAAATCCAGTGTAGGCCTATTACTGGCTACAGATGACAGGATTGTTATTAATGATTCAAAAAGAGGCAGAGGTGTTTGGTAAATATTTGTTCCATATTTGCAAAGAAGCCAGATGATATGCTTGCAAAAGAATATAATTAAAGCCAGTCAATTGACTTTTGCAGAAACCAGATCTTAAAACAACAACAAAGAAAAACAAACAAAGCACCTTATTTTATACTTTGAAACTACAAGCTTGGTTAGAGAAACTAGCTGCACGCATGGAACTTACCTGCATTTCAGTAGGACAGCTGATTTAATACCAGATTAACACTTTGATTAAAAACCATTACCACATGATTTTATTCAAGCATATGTTAAATGGATTAAGAACTGGCTAAATGATAGAGCTAAAAGCAGGCATCAGTGGGGAATTTCTATCAAATGAAAATATATCTGGTGGGATTCCACAGGGGTTGCTCTTAGCCTTGCTAGTATTCAACGTTTTCATCAGTGAAATAAATACAAGGTCCCCGACAGTAACGTTCACATTGACACAATGGCTCACCAGCACAATGCTAACACCGAGTCATACAAACGAGTAAGCAGAAGGAAAAATGGACCACGCAAGCTCTTCGGTACAGCTCCAGCATGAGCCCCATGAGCAAGGACCACAGGTCCCACTGACCAAGCCAAGGGTGGCACAGGCCACCCCCCCTAGGAAATTCAGCATACCCTGGTAGGAAGATGCTGTGGCCAAAGAGAGGTCTGCCGTCAAGGCGAAGGTCTGAAGAACTCACGCTGTGCTGGGTTTGAACAAAAAAGCTGAGTGGTGACTTTACCAGGTAATATGAGTGCCTCAAAGGTGAGAAAAGGCTGGCACTCAGAAGCGATGAGGCATAACCAGGCATGCCTAAGCACTGCAGTCCACATATATGACCTGTGTGCAACCAGCTTTCAGAAGACCTTTCAGGAAAAGCCTGAGCCAGACATGAGCTGGTGTGCAGAGCGCAGAAGAACCGCATGCCATTTGAGGGTCTTTGTCAAGCTATCGGACTGGAGCTGGGCGTCCCACCTCTGCCATGGCGAGGGCTGGGTCCAGGCTGCTGCTGGGAGAGCCTCGCCGCTGCGGGCGGCTGCAGCAGCCTGGCTGGCTGCACAGAGGAGGCGTCCAGCTGTCTGGCTGTGGTCCTTGCTCAAACAGCTGTTTCCCTTCTCCTTTAGAAAAAAGGTGGTGAACTGGATGAAAGCATTTGCTGGTAATTTTGGCCGATGAGCCACTACTTGGGGTTCATACCAGATTAGATGACTCAGTGGTTCTTCTGGTGAGAAATTGCATGAGTATAGGATCAAATACAGTAAAGTACTGTGCTATGCAGGACGAGGAACATGAAGAGCTGTAGCCTTGATTCAGCAAAAGTACATGCCTAACTCGTAAAGACCTGTATCATGCAAAGACCTCTGATGACCTCACTGGGGCTATTCACATTTTGAGGCTGTGTTACGCATCGAACACGACCAAGCCAGCATGACTCTTTCTTTCACTAATGGGAAAGAAGGATTCAAGCCTTGAACAAAGAAATCATCGTATCTCATCATGAAACACCACGTGCTTGGGCAGCATCACAGGATCAGACATTATTTCATCAAGTTTCCCTTTCCTCAGAAATCTGCAGTCAGTCTCCAGCCTCTGAGCCCTCCACCCCGCAAAGGTCACCTCCTGGGAAGAAGCACCCAGTGGACAGGGGCTTCACTTTCAGTAGGAAGATCACAGTAATACTCAAGAAGTGCACATCTGAAAAACCCAGGAAAAGCGGCACTGCAAGAAAAAAAAAAAAAAAAAAAAAAAAAAAAAAAAGGGCAAAGAGGGGAAATAAGGCAAAATGGATTTAAACCAAGACAAAAGCACCAAAATGGCAGCGAGAAGCGAAAATGCACAGCAAATCCATGCAAGTCAGCCTATCTCATCAAAACTCACTAGAACACCCAAGGTAGACTTCCCGTTAGAGGGCTTCAGAAAATAAAAAGGCAAATAAGAACACACAGCAAATCTTAAGGCGGCTTTCCCAGCAATATTTCCTTTTCTCTCCAGTAAAAGCCGGCGTTTGTGAAATTGCTGTCTAGCAGAGTCAGCAGTACCCAACGGAGACGTGACCTACATACCTCGGAAATACAATAGATACATAGCCAGTCATATCCACATAGATAGGCAGATGAGATGGGCTAATTGACTGGTAAAGGATGGACGCTGTGTATGAATCTCAACAGGCAGAAATTCATGCAAGAAGCATAAAATGGATGTTTTCCTGAGACCTTGCTTTTGGGAATGACAACAGCAGGTAGGAAGCTACAATCATTAGTTGTGCACAACGTGAAAATGACAAACGTATCATTTAAATATCTCGCATTTCTGAGTTGTAAACTGATCATATAAGAAAGCAAAAAAAAAATTTTTTTTAGTGATATTTATGATTTTCTTTCATTTTTTTTTTCCTTGCACTTGGTCATTGCACTGCAAAGTAATCAAAATGTTAGGCATAACCAACCTGCACGAAGATATTAGTAAACTGACATGCAGACACTAAAGAGTAAGCTCCCGCCTTGATGCCTACATTGAGCTGCCACCACCAGGAGGGCTACACAATGTTTAGGTGGAGGCGGGAGCAGCAGCCGTAGCCTAAGCCCTGCTCCCATTCACATCTCTGGGTCATCACCAACTTCACCCACAGCAGTCGGCCAGGGCCTCACCAGGCACCCCGTGGCAGCACGCACGGCCGTAAAGAAGTTTGGGAACAACACCGCTTCCGTGAAGAGCTTTGGGACAGAGCCCTCGCACCCCTGGGGACCTGCCCACACCTGATACAGCGATTTAATGCTGGGGTGCGGAGGCGCTGCCACTCTGCAGTGCTGAGCAGAGGAGGAATCTGCGCTTTTTCACCAGTAAAACACAGCAGTGGTAACTCCAGTAACTTTGTCAGGCTGTGTACAAGTAGAAAGGGAATCTGTATAACCGCCAAAACACCTGAAAAATGATGGGTTTAAAGGCCTGATGGCAAGATCATGATCCTAGGTTTAACCAAGCCCAAACCCTGTGAGCTCGGTGTAATCGTCCCAAACATCAACACAAACAGAACTGAGCCCATCTCTGCGTTACAGCCCCAGTGAATCTCCAGCACTCAGAAAAATCCAAATAACTGAGCTGTATTCATTAATTCATCTGAGCAGGGCAGGGGTTTAAACTAAATATGAAGTGGGTTGTGCAATATTTTTTCATAGTCAATACTGGTTGTTAGGAAATGATCTGAGTGAATTAAGTGGAGGGATTGTTAAACAATTTACACACTTCCTTGTGTTTCAGATGTCTAATTATAGCCGTGTTTGTCTCTCCCCGCAGAACTCTTGTATACCACATGGTATGCATATTTCAGCATCCAGCATTATTAACTCATGACCGACTGTCAGTTGATCATTATCTAACACATGGGGTCTGCAAAAAAAAGCCTTATTTGGGCAAAAGCAGGCTTCTGACCCGCTCCCGCTGTATTTTCCCCCAGAAGAACTTCGGGTGGATTATTATTTGCTGTCAATGGAAACTCAGAGATTACACATGCAGAATCTGCAGACAGGAAAATAAATCCTTACCGAGTTTAAACACTTAGTTGATATTAAAACCATCTCCAGCTTGGTTAGTTTAAAGAAAACTCTCAGTTGCCCTCTAGTGTCACCCAGCTGCCATGCCAGGCAGCCCGCCCGCTGCTCGCTGCAGCCAAGGTCACAAAATTTAACCTGATTTCATCCAATGAGATTTACTATAGGTGTAATATTTCGTATAGAAGGGTGGTGGGGGGGGGGGGGATGCTTTTCCCTCCTGGAAATTTCAGGGCTTGGGTCCCTGGAAGCCCAGAGCTTGCATAATGTTTACTGCTGTAATTGCGGCGCATGACACACGGGTTTTATGAGCGAGAATCTCTGAAATCGCTCTGCGTGCTGCACTCCATAAAGTTCATTCATAACTAAAAATAGACTAATGTACAAACTGATTTAGCATTATACTGAAGCTAAGGAACATAGGGAGTCTGCAGAATTCCCTAATATGGAAGAGAAGCTGAGTTTTCAAAAGCAGCGGTTTATTTGTTTCTGAAAATGGACAACATATGTAAAAGATTTAATATATAGAACCAGGTGTATATATAGCATAGATCTTCATATGTGCCCATTTTCATTCTATAGAAAGACTTTATACAGCCTGAAACTATAAATTTAATAATAGATTACTAAATTAAGTCTGCACAATCACTTCATAAAAAAAAATCATTTCAATTTAAAATACAGCTGTAGGGGTTTGGACAATTTCCTGCATAACAGAGGCCCATCCCTGAAATATAAATAACACCGGTATTAAAACAAGTCAATCAGGCACATCAGGAAAAAAAAAAAAAGGTACATGAAAACATAAATACATATTCCAGCCTATACTAAGTAAGGATGCCAAACCTTTATTTTATTTGAATGCTGCTTTGATAAATCATTGCTGCTTCAGCCGGGTTTGTGTTGTGGTTTTTTTTGTTTTTTTTTTTTTTTTTCCAAATGTCCTGTTTTTCCTAAGAGAAATCCAGGGCTGATTAAGTTTTAACATTTTGAATAAACCAAACCATCAGGGTTTTGCAATGAGAATTATTCACTTCTTTCCTGTGTACCGTCAGCATTCTTAAAATACTGTTACTATAAAATTAAACAGCGTGCTCTTCAGAAACACATGACGTTGCCTGCTCTGGTTTTAACAACTGCAATTGTGCAATTTTAAAATGCTCTTCTTTCCCAATGCCTTTTCCCCAAACAAATACCTTTGATAGCTGTAAGATTACAAAAACAAGTTAGGCACCTTTTTTTTTTTTTAAACTTACAGGCCACCTGTAATATTATTCACAGATTACACAGTAAAAATGATAAACATTACTTTATTTGGAATATATACTAAGTTAATTATAAGGCTTTCTCTTCTTAATTTGACAAGACTGAAATATCACAAGAAGTACATATGGCAATTCAGAAAATATAATCAGGGAAAAGGCGAAATGAACATTTGAAAAGACAAATGATTTGATTTGCATAAGCAGATATTTGTAAGGCACCGCCTTTCTCCACCGCCTGGATAGCACTTTCCGGTTGCTCTCGCTCTCACAGCGTACTCACAAGCACAGTAATTGCCCTTCCTACCCCAAAGTGTCGCCCCTGTTGGCGACAGAAGGCTTTTGCCAGTGGCACCCAGCCATGCCGGGGGGCACTCTGAAGAGGAGACACGGCAACCAGGCAAAGAAGCAGCACGGAAGGTGCCAGGACCCCCCATCCAGGGACCCTGACCCAGTGGCTCCAGCCGCACGTGCCACCCCGGCATCCCCACTTTTCAGGAGAAGGCTCTCTCTCAGCTTCAGCCTAAGCCAGGGCCCCAAAATACTGCAATAAAGGGGGTATTACATTCCTGTCTGACAGACTTGGTCAGGGTTACACTATTTGCTCTATGTTCCTAGCGACTGAACCCCAGCTCTCAAGTCGCAGGAAGCTTGTAGGGTTTTCAAGCCCGGCTCCCAAGCCAGGGGGACGTAACAAGCCCAGCTGCGGGGACCAGGGGCTGGGGCGTAACTTTAATACTGACCTGCAAAAGGCCATTGCAATAGGGACGCAACCGGCCGCTGAGCCCAGCATCATCCCACCTGCTCCCAGACCCCTGTCTCAGGGGAAGGGTGGGACCCCTGGCAAGCCACTGTCCCCCTTGCCTGTGGATCAGTCCCTTGGGCTGTGCCTTTCTGTAGTTCTGCACAATACCTGATGTTGTGCTTGGTGGGATTAGGCTGCTGGAAGACTGTGCGAGGTTCAGAAAGCTCAAAAACTTCTTTTCTCTGCCTCATGAAATACACAGCAAGAATTTTATTGACTAATCCTGGTCAGTCCCCTCCTCCTGATAGCATCTGGAAGGGCTTTCAGATTGCACAGGAATCCTCATCCTCATTTCCAATAAAGGGACTGCTCCACTCCCTGTTTCACCCGCTCTGCCTGGTGCTGGATCTAGGTTTTTCCTAGAAGCCTCCCCAACAGCCGTGACCTGACGCTGCTTTGTTTAGGAAACCTGACAAAGTAACATGAGTGGCCAAACCTTCTGTATATCTAAGTTTAAACAGATAAAAGTAGCACCAAGACAAAGCACCTCTCATGGATTTCCAAGTACACTATTAAGTAGACTTGGACTTGAACTAAGGTGAATATGAAGATTCATTGTCCCAAGAGATAAATATTGACTGAGGAAAAGCAAAGGTCAAATTGGTCAATATTTACTCAAGAAACTCTAAATCCTGATGCAGTGTAATGTACACTCTGAATGTCTTCATCAGCTACCTCTGGAGATCTTTACCTTATGACGAAGGATTTCAAAAGTATAATCTTTTCCCCTCTAAAATTCATATCTAACCCCCCACCCACCCACACATCTACTGCAAATAGGAAGCTCTCCGTGCCCATGGCCTCAGCAGAAGATGTGTTGATTTGCAAATGCTATCTGCCCAGTCTGCATGCCAAAACTCAGCAGCCCTGACCTCCGAAGAAGTGAACAATAAAAACTTTCTGACTCATCACATGACAGTATTTCAGACTACCACGAACAGGATTTTTTTTTTTTGGTACGGATTAATGAACTCCCTTCTCCCTCCGTCTCAAATATCTGTAAATTAAGGCTGAAATTTTATCTCAGGCTTCTATTTCACATAAGGAATTACTTTGAGACAATGTCAGTCAAGAGCTTTGGGGGAGTTACAGTCCTATTACTTGCTGTGGTAAGTATATTAGTCCTATTATTTATCTAAGGTTTCAAGTGTACTGCCTGATTTCTGAAGGTCTTCTACCATGCTATTTTTGTCTGAAGCCACAGTGCTACAGACTCTTCTTTCCACAGAAAGCACTGTTGAAAACAAAAATTCCAGGAACTCCTTTGGAGTTTCAATGAGGTTATTCCCCACATTCCCCTCGGCACCTTCACACTCAATGACCGGGAAGGTACCAACCCTCCTACTCCTCCATTCATTCAAATGGTCTAGCATGGCGGGTGAACTCCTATTTCCAACCTTTTTCTTCACTAAACAGTCAAACATAGCACAGATTTGCTGCAATCACCATGGAGATCAAATTAGGCACAAACTGTTTGTTTCCTTTGCTATTTTTATTGTGTTTTGAGCCTATTATGCTCCTCCCACCCTGCCCTTTCTTTATCTTTACCAGCAAATGAGAAAATCTTACTTTATTGGCAAGTCAAATCCTAGCCACGGCCGCTCCTGAGCTCAGTGGGGGACGGCGTGGCCCCTCCTTCTCAACTGGCAACCAAAAAAATCTGCACAAGGTCAGACTCCACAGATGAGATGACACAAACGTGCAAATTAAATCCCTGTTCGCTGGAAGAAAAGAGTGAGCCTTGCTCTATGCAATTTCATAGTTAGGCCTACTAGGGATGGAAGAATTAATTCATTCTCCACAAGAGGGAATAACAGGTAGGCGTTGGTCTCACATCTGCAATGGCATGAATGAACCACCAAGGGCTGCCACGAGAGAAATGGCATTATCCTGGGGTAACAAAGTGGGACTAGGATGGGGATGGGGATGGGACCACATGTCGAAATGGGACGAAAGGCAAGGAACTGAGGAACAGGAGGACTGAAGCAATGGGGAGTGGGGAAAGCCAGACTTCTGGGCTGTTTGGATTACATACAAATAAATCCACGAAGCCAGGTGCAAGCATCACTCACACTGGGTGACACCTGGGCTACTGCAGCCAGAGGGTACTGAGCAGCCTCCAGCCATGGAAAGGCTGCCCTCCACCACCGAAAGCATGGAGAAGTTATTTGACTCCCAAAGATGTGAAGTCTCTAACAGAAGTTCCTTTGGAGACGCAGAAAAAGACACAACGACCGACAGTGCTGAATGTAGGTTTCCCACAGCCCAAGTCAATGGGCTCCCTGTGCCAAAAATGCAGCAGCCTGGGATCTGACAGTCCCAAAGATGCATATGCCAAACACAAGTCTTTCCCACAGTTCTGTGACAGGTACATCGCTTCCTTTAAAACAGCATCAAGTCTCCACTAAAATATCCCTCTGCTTCTGGAATCATACGTGATCCATAATGTGGAACTTAAGTTTAAATTCAAAGACCAATTAAAAAAAAAAAAAAAAAAAAAAATGAAATGCTTTTATGAAACAGGAGATTGATCTGCAGCTTAAAACTTCCAGTAATGTAATATTTTAGAACTTTAATAAATAATGCTTTTATCTTGATTGCAAAATAATACCCTGCCATGAAAACACAGAGCAGAGGTAGGAAACTGTTCAACAAGAATTAAAATGTCACACTTTGCACAGAACGGAGCATTACAATTATTGGTGAAACACATTTTTCAAACATGTTAACATAAAATTAACAATTACATACATCACTTAATTCTATAAGTGCATATCTCTCGAAGTACCCATTAGCTAACCAGGCCTAGTTCGGTTTTAATATACATGCAGGCTTTGCAGCACAGAGGGGATGTAACTATGCGAGCGCTGGCACAGTAAACCCTGAAATGGCAAGTGCTATTAAATTGAGATGCAATCACATTGAAAGGGAAACATTAACAAACAGCAGACAATTGAGAAGAAAATACAGGGCGCTTGTGTTCTAATACATGTGCTTCAAAACCTTACATAACTATTCATTGTCTAGTTCATCTGGCCAGGGGCCCAGTTTGCTCTATGCTATGCTATACTAATTTTATAATAATAAAGTGTTACACAAGCTTTATGCAGTCATGCATATGAAGAGGTTGTGGAAGACATTACATTTCATTATCTTTCTAGCAAAGACACCATCTTGAAATTAAACATAGCCTGGTAGAAGTATATATGAGTTTAAAAAAAAAAATAATAAAAAGAAAACAAATGTGAATATATCACTTAAAAAAAAAAAGAAAAAAATATTTTCAAAAAGGCTCTTTTCCTCCTCTGAATATCACCTTCACATTATGCATGACAGATGAATCCCACTAATCCCATAATACAATGCAAGAATCTGCATGTTCCTGGACTATGTTCATTTTGAAGACAATCAGTGATTTTTGGAAATGCACGCTTTTTTTTTTTTGGTAATACACCTTCTTTTTGTAAAAACAAGGCAAATCGGTTTACAAAGCCAAAAGGAATGCGTGAAATAGCTGGGGTTTAAAAACCCTTTATGTTATTTGTTGCTTTAGCATGAACCAACATGAACCACTGAGATGCTTCAGCTGAGATTTATCTGTATCACAAAACATTTTGTAGGATAGCAGTTGGAAAACATGGGGATGAGAGCGATGGGGCACAAAAGCAAATACAGTATGAACCAGATGCGATCCAGAAAAGTCATTTCATATTCCACATTTGTCTATGGAATTGTCTGAGAATTTTCTGCTCAACATTATTTCCAGGTTTATCACAGCGGTTCAAAACTGGCTATATTTAGTCACTGACCAGTGCCAGAAAGCACTACCAGACTATAGGATCATGGCATATTTTAAGTTTGATATCTCATCAACCATCAAGGCCAGAAATAAATGCCTTTTATAATCTGAAAGAGTGAAAGCCTCAGACCTCCAAGATACATAAGGGATTTTTTTCAGCTCTAAGTCACCAGATATCAACCTCAAAAATCGTATTATTCTGAATACCATTGTGCGTCTGCTACTTCCCAACCACCTCCCACATATTTTGATTTCAACATTTTAACATCTAATCTAAAAAAACCCACTAAAGCTAGCGAACCAATGTTTTATGTGGGGCCCCGAGGCACTTCCACATGCAAATACTACCACTACACACCAAAAGCAAAGAGTCGGCAAGCAAGTGGCACTGAAGTGAATGGGTGTAGGAGCAAACCCCCAAAAGCTTTAATGCCAGATTCTGATCTAAATCACATCACTGTCAATCTCAAGTAATTGACTCCTGTGGATTTACATGAGTGGGGAAGGAGATCATAATCGTGCTCTTAGCCTTCACCTTTGAAGTAGAGATGGTCATAAATCCAATTTTTCTATCCAACAGAAAATGTCAGAATGTCACCATTTTCTTCAAATGGGGGCAGGCAGTCAAAAAAGTTCTGAGCAACATTAACAGGCAACTATCAGGCTCTTTAATTTTAACGTGTCTAATGCAAAGAAACTAACTGAAAATACTTCTACAGATGAAACCTCTCCTCTCTCAAATGGTTTTGACATTAAACTGCATCCCAGTGAACCATGGGTCCCAGGGCCCTGTACTTTACCAAGTGCCGAGTGCCCTGAGCCACTGCAATGATTCAACCACTGGGGAGACCGTGGAGCAGCACCAGCCCTCGGCCGGAGAACAAGACAGGCACAGGACGTGGCCACACCAGCATTGCTGGGGCAGAGCTGTCCCCAAGAGTATGTCAACCCAGCATGATAAAGTTCAGTCCTTCCAACCCTAGGCCAAACATTTCATTTCAACCTTTCTGATGAGAAGAAAAAAAAAAAAAAAAGGAGAGAAGACCAAAATCCAAACAGACACATAGGGGCTGTGGGCCGCTACTGCGGAAAAGATTTCCATTTCATTCAAATTGCGTCTTCCAGTGACAAAAAAAGCGTTAAGGACTTGAGAAGTGAGAAAACCTCCTGTGAGGTAAAAGTTGTGCCAGAATGAAAATGCAAAATGAGAAGAAGTGGGAACCAGGTGGCAACGCAAGAGAAGGGCTGGAGCCAAGCCCCACGCAAGGGGTTTGTCTGGTGCTTAGACCCGTGCCTGGAAATCTCCACTAAAGGAAGCAGGAACTTTACCTGGTCTCTGGCCACAGGTGGAACAGAAAACAAGGTGGCAAAATTGGCTTTCCATAATTTATTTTAACCATTGTTACATTGTTTAGGTCTAGGCTCCCAAAACTAAGAAAGTCCAACCAACTGCAACCTCCTGCAACTGCTTCTGGCTCCACGACTCGTCTTGTCTCTGCATCTGACCGACGTGCAAGTTGGAACTCATATTTGCTACTTTGGGATTGTCCGATTTTCATGGATATTCATGCTTAGACCCAGTCAGTACAGCCCTGACGCCTTCTCCAGCTCACCTGAAATGGGAGCTGAAGTTTCTGCTCATTCATCTTGGCTTCCTTTGCTCTCCCGAATATTTCTGATGGTTGCTAGGCAACTATTGTTGAATACATGCATGAGGCATTAATTGTCTGAGTACTTTAAAAGAGGAAAATTCTTTAAAACTGAGGACATTGCCATACCAAAAATAGGATATTTCCTTTATGAAGGGCAACACTCGTGGCTGGGAATGTTGATGGCTGCAGCATGTCAGAGGCTAGATGAGTCACCGAGATTACTCACATGCAGTGCAGCACAAAAGAAGTGTCTTAGGAGACCTGCCTTTATTATAAAGTTTTATTTTAAATGAAGTGCTTCAGATCTAGTTTTATCTTCTGACTGCTGTCATTGGGACATCACGGTCCACATTTCCATGAAATTAGCAGCATTGGGTCTAGGCGCTGTTACAGACAGCATTAGAACTTACTGAGTGTACCAATTCACTACCTTCTAAACCCAAAATGGCACCAGCCAGTACTCCTCTTCGCTACACTTCAAAGAGATGCTGTAGTCTCGCTGCTGATCCTAAGTGCTCTGTGCTCCTTACCCGTAAATGTGGATTTCATTTTATAGGGTCTTTTTTTCCAAAATACATTCCAATGTCATGATCAAGCTCTAAAGACAGTAAACACAGGCTTCCATAAATTGACTTAAGCTTCTAAACTAAACAACTGCAAGGATTTGCAGCTAGGTAATTTTTGGGTTTTTTTTGTTTTATAACAAACCCATCTCTGCCATAACTAAACATTCACAATGTACATGTATTCATCTTAATTACAGGCTGCCTTTCAAAACACCCAACACCAAAAAACCCCTGAAGAACCATCATTTTTTTGGCAAATCAGTCAAATGATTATGGTTCGTTGCAAAATCGGGATGCTATAAAAGAATGAGGGCAACTATAGTGCTAATTTTGAACATGGTATTCTGACCTAAGATACGCTAAAGACTCTGGGAATATTCTTTTCCCTGTTTTTCAAACTTGTGCTCTACCTCTTCGAAAGTGTGTAATGGGACACCGGCTCATCTCAGCAAAGTTCAGCTGAGGTTTGTAAGATGAAGTGACTTATTTAATCAACCAAGTGAGAAGTAGAATCATCAACACCTACTTAAAGTAAACAGGCCACCCCACAGCAAAAAGCTGTTTTCACTGGGAGTTTAACAACTTCTACTACAGTTGCAAATCCAGAGTGAAACACAGGAGGGTGATGAGAGAGCTGGAAGGTTGCACAGTACCTCTCTGTTGAAGCAGCAGCAGCGTCTGCGAATGTCACCCATGTTAGCAGGATGATCACCATTAGCCTTTTCACATATTCTCTTACCCTTTCTGTGGGCTGGAACTGCTGATTTCAAATAAATTCCTCCTCTTCTATTACTCACTTGTTGCTAACACCTGCTTTTTAATTAACACGCTCTTTAAAGCTATTACACAAAAAGGTAAGGTGACTGGAGACTTCTGTGGAGGACTCATCAGGGAAGACTCATGAAGTCGGTACAGTAAGTCTGTAGACGATCTCGCAGTGTGTTGCTGCACATTTAAATGAGATGCTATTGAGTTACATTTTCCATACTTCAGCTGAGGAGACAGCCCTTTGTAGAAGTTACTGAAGTGGCCTAAAATGGACCAGATCCAATTCTCCCTGAGCCGATCTCCCCAACAGAGAACAGGCAAGGGACTGATGAGTGGAGAAGCACACTGCTTGGTCAGGGCTCCGAGACTGGCAACTGCTCATGGTGGATGGAGACTGGTAAGGAGAACAAAGAGGACGTGGGGTATCAACAGCCACCAAGCTGGGCCAGTGAAGACACTGGCCTTTATCTCCTAATGCACCAGGTCCCTGTAGAGCCCTGTTCCTCAGCCTCCGGTCCACAGAGCAGATGCAAAGCTCTACTGTGTCTACTTAAGAGTTTCAGCAAATTTTAGGAAGGTTTGTTTTATTGTATAAGAGACACAAGATCCAGCACAATCCAGCCTTTACTGGCCCAGATGCTACAAATTACATATATTAATACAGTAACAGTTTTTAAGGCCAGAACGAATTAGTAGGATATTAGTGCCTTGTTTACTTTCTTCAAATACTGTCTGTACAGTGTCAGAGCGACCACTGGATGAAGACAGCATCTCTTCCTTGAGATCATGTCTTTTGGAAAGCAGTCTTGATTTGAAAGATTCAAGTAATAAAGAATCTATGTTACTCATAGCTAAGTTGTTCCCATGGTTAATTACCCCTCACTGCTAGGTAATTGTGCCTTAGTTTCAGCATTAATTTATCTGCTTCTACTTTGAAGCACGGGGTCCTGCTATGTGTCTGTCTGCCAAATTAGAGAGGCCTCAGGTCTTCTCCTCGTGGACATACTAACAGACTGTGATTGGGTCCCTTCTTCGTCCTCTCCTCCATGCATTAAACAGTTTGACATTCTTTAGTCTTTCATTTGAAGGCAAGTTTTTCTGTGCCATGAATTATTTCTTGGGTCCTTCCTTAGCCCTGTCCAGTATTTCAATACCATGCGCAAAGCATGGGTGTCAAAATCGAGCACAAAGCTGAAAGAGGGGAAGAATGTCTCTAATAAAGTCTTCCTGCTCTTCCATGTTACCCCATGAAATTGTATCCCCCTTTCTGCAGAAAGCCATCATCATTTGACTGACTTACCAAAAACGTTAGCTCTTAGGGGGTTTGCTAATGATCTTGTCTAGTATTATATGCAGCAGTAGTAACACCTCTCTATTTCTTTTCACTATTCCCCTGCTTATTCATTGAAGAACCAAGTTTGCTCTCCTACTCTAGTCAATTGGTTATCTGTCATTACCCTCAAGTAAATGATGGCATTAAGACCAACAAAGCAGCCCTGAGGCACAAGGAAATGTTTGTCTGATTACTAAAAGACCAAGATACAGCTATATATAATTCCAAGGCCCAGACTTCAGCTGAAATGTAAACTCTCACTGTTTCACTGGCCTTTGGCCCATAATGGACAATAAATCAATTAAAAAACATTACAAAGTCCTAATTGCCAATGATAAACCTACAAAAAGAGCAACACTTGTTTTTATTTTGTTTTTTAAATTTGCCTTCATATTCAGTACTTAAGGCATAAAAACAAAGTCCTATGAATAAACTACCAGCGTCCACTGGCTATCACTGGTAATATGGATGCTCACACAGTAACACATTGGTACCTTCTCCAGTGGACACAAGCAAAAAGGCATTGCTGAGGTCTCCTTATCTGTTTGCGTAAATGATAAACTAATTCACATACTGACTGTGATCTGTCTGATCAGGTTTACAAATATGCTGACAGGTAGTGAGAGCTTACTCAAACAGCACTAGTGTCAATAGAGGGAAAAAACCCTCCTCCAGATCAACTTCAATGCCCTCACTTGATTTCAGAGAAAGAAAACTATAGCAAGGATTTTAATGCCCTATTTTGCCTCTTTGGCAATTTGATTTAAACAAATTCACAAAAACCCAGCCACGTGGAATTTAAATTCTGCAGAAGTCCAACCCGCCAGTAATTACTACTGCAGTGTTGAAAATTTTAAAAGAAAACAAACCCAAACCCGAACAAAACACTATTTTTCAATTAATTTTCTTCCTCTGATTTCTCTCCACATTGCATCATCTCCCAATTACTGTGATTTTGCTGAGTGTGCCAGTTTCTTAAAGACACAGCTATAAAATGTATGGACTAATTGTTGAGCAGAACTGAAGAGCTATTAAAACTGCAATAGTACAGCACTTCCAATGGTAGTCTATTATTTCTACATGATTGGTTTTGTACAGTCCAACTCATGCAGGGAAACTCTTAGATAAATTAACTCCTTCGTTTTGACATAAACATCAAAGGGAGATTTAAAGGAGAACGAACATTATTTTCTGCTGCTATTTTAGACATACTGTTCATAACACCCATGCCTGTTCCTGGAAAGTTACAAATTATTTAAATTGAGAAAGCCATTTGCTGTTTTATCAAGTCTGTAATACATAAAATTTGGCTCCAGAACTATCTCATTTTTCCCATTTCATGTTTCCCTGTCATCTACATGGTAGAGCATGTTTACAGAACTTTATAACTATAATATACAATTCAGTCATTTCTAAACAGCTCTATAATAGAAAGTCTGAAATGTACACATTTTAAAGATTACTTAGTGAACACCAAACCCTTTCCCAGCTGTTTTAAATTTTGAATTTCCCAATAAATGAATAACATACTAAAAAAGCAAACAAGATCTGACATTATTTAGTCTAAGTTTCTAAAATGGCATAACATCTGTAGCTAAAAACAATTTTGAATAACTATATTTAACTAGAGCAGTATTCTATTATTCATAGCTCATTTTCCTTACAGACTAGGGGACTTAATGTGGTGTTCAAACATTTCAAACATTTCTTTTAATTGTTTAGTCCTTCCAACAGCCAAACTACAGCAAAAAGGGGGGGGGGGGGGAAATTTGCACTCATATCTTTTATATATATATTCATGTGACCAACCCATGATCTCAGTTAAGTGCCACAACTGTTCATTAACACACATCACAGCCCCCGAGTCAGCACTGCGAGCTTTGAAACCGTGCCAGAAGCAGGGGCTCAACAAATGGCACTTTGACCTTCTCACTACTAACTTCAATCTTTATTAAAATCTCTAAGACGTCGGCTCTGTCTCCCTCTTTTATCATCTTTTATCTGCTCCCGAAATACCTAATATTCATTCATTAAACGGAAAAGTTTGCTACATTCTTACGTAATGATAGATTCCCCTTTCACTCGCAATCGGCTGTGAAATGCCTTTGACTAAAGAAGAGAACGAAACGCCCCCTCCCCCTGCCAAACAACTCTAAATTCAGATTGCTCACTCATTTCCAGGGAAATCAAGCATGCTGCCTAATATTAAAAAATCTCATGGCATCCAGGCAAGTTTAGCTCCATTTTATGTTCCTCTTATTAAATTCCAACTTAGCAACACACGAAATGCTCACCCTGGTCTTCGCTTGCTTTTTTAATTTCACGTTTGCATCTTCACATCTTCAGCCTGAGCATTTGTAGGCGGATAGAGACTGATTTTTTTTGCCCAGCAGGGTTTCCGTTCCCTACAATAGAGTCACCAAAACCAGTAGTCCCCCAGAGTAAAATGTAACTAGAGACAAATAGAGGCTTTGATCATTTTTATGGTGTTCAAACACCAATTGTACGTGTGGTGGTGGTGGGAGAAATCATGCCTCCCCCCCACTCCCCCAGCAGTAATTAACTAATTACCTGTTAAGAAAACAAATCAGAAAAAGTTCACGAGTCACTTCTGTGTTTTCATTCTTTGTAAACTTTCTGGCACACCCTGTATGCTTCACTTCTTGCTTTAAATAAGTACTGGAAAATATGCATAGTATTTGGAACCAAGGGGAACGACATATTAATTCAAAGTTTGTGTAAGTTTGCGTGTTCCCGATTTGAAATGAAACTTCAAGGAAACCTAAAACTCGCCTGCAAACCTTTAATTTACAACCCCCTTCGCCCACGGATTATCTCGAAGGTATAAGCTCCTCATTTAAGCGGCACAGTGAAGTATCATCATTAGGTGGCTTAGTTGCCTGGGTTACTACTATCAGCCTGGCCAGTAGGGAACCTGGGGAGCGAGAGCTCCAAAGGGGGGAAAAGTAAACTAAGTAATGAGTAACAGTTACAGCTCCTTAAAATGTGTACATTAACCTCAGTATTGGGAAACTATTTGCTTTTTAGAGGCAGCACCCTCTGATTGAAATAATGACAAATATTTTGGAAATTCCATCCCAAGCCGAAATGAAATTACTCAAGTGCACTCTGGGAGAACAAAGCTTTTTAGTATACCTTCAAATGAACTCAGGTAAGTTTACAAATGGCCTATACCTAAAAGACCATTAACTAAAATTACATTTGTTTTTATTGAAAGACAGCCTCAAGTGCTGACATGTAATATATGACATGTGATACATAATAATACTCTTAAACCAGTTCTGACATAATATCTCCCAAGGCATAATAACCACAAATGACTGCTTTAGTTAAGAACTAGCCAGGAGCAAAATAGATCCATGTAAAAGTAGCTTTAACCATAAATACCTCAACAATATTTTATGTCACTTTGTAAAAAAGTTAAAGGAGTCCCATAATAATTAACAACAAAAACTTCATGTTCTTTACTATTGTATGGTGGTTGTGAAAGGTTATTTCATAGTCCCGCAGCTGCCAATGCTATAAATTATGCAGGCACCACGAAGCATTAAGGAGAAATAATAGCAATTTAAACTAAGGCTGACGTAATTCATGATAAACAGTCATTGGAAAATATTACAATGTTGTCTTTTTTGAGTGGGTTTAATCAGAAGAATGTGACCATATTCTGACATAAACCACTTCTCTTTTCCAGTGTACGGGCGCGGGAACGGGGGCCCTTCCCTGGCTGCAAAGGTCTCCCCTGCTCCCAGCTACCGCTGAGCCCTGGCACCTGAGGGACGCTGCTCCCGAGACTTGGGAATGCCAGGGGACCAAAAGCTCTCCCAAGACAAAGCTCAAGAGTCTGGGCAGGCCCAGTGGTCCACAGGAGGCACTGAAACAGGGGAACCGTCAAATGGGGATGTTCTAATGAAGGTATACTGCAAATACAGAAAAAGGCAGCTTCAGAAATGAAAACACGGATGATGGACACAGCTCACACTCATGATGAACACAGCTTGCCTTACTGTTTGCTATAATGACAAAAAGTGATTTTGATAGCTGAATCATAAAACTAGCCATCGAGTAGAAATCTTATATAGGAGGAATTAGTCATTTATATCTACAACCACTTAGTGAAGGGACACCAGTAAAACAGACATGTGTGTAACAGGCGACAAACCCCATGTGATAAGTTACATTTATCAGGCACAGAAGAGCAGCTCGCTCGCTAACCCTTTGTTTGCTGGAACTACACATTAATTCTCTGCCAAACTCTGGCTAAGAAAACACGTAAACCCCACAGTACCATTATATATTTGCAATTTAATTAAAAATTAAAAAGGAGAAGTAGTTAAAAGCGCGGGACTGGAAGTGGTGCACCCAGGCTCTCCGCTCTGCCACGGGTGCTTGCAGCAAGGACATCTCACCTCCTGTCCCCTGAGAGCCCCAAAGCCTGGGCTGTCCCAGCAGGGCAGCCGTGCCGGCCACTCCATGGCTCACAGCCCTGACGCCTCCTTGAGCAGCCAGGTCACGGGCACACAGCACCACATGTTCACAGCATAAAGCCCCTCTCCCTCCCGGACCACTACCCAAGGGCACCCGAAGAAGTAAGGAGCCGTACCAATTTCCCGAGCGCCCTTACCACGGGAGCTGTGCTCTCACAGCGGTGCCGGCCGGCTGCTGTGAGCTTCTTGGGTGGCTACCCTGCTATTCTGCACAGGACAGACAGCCACCACCAGCCCAGCTGGGAAGCGATGCCAAGGGGCTGGAGGAAATGGGCAGAAGCAGCTTTTCAGGCAGGACCTACCCCTCCACTCAGCATCTGCCGTCTTCCCGAGGGCAGCAGGAACATGCAACCCGAATAAAACCAGCAATTCTGTAGACAATTCTCCATAAAGGAGTTTTGATTATGAAGTGAAAAACAATCTATCTTAATATTTATCCTGGTTACAGCTATGGTTGCTAGTGAAAATGCACTAAAAAAAAAAAAAAAAAAAAAAAAGAAGCTAACAGCATTTGTTTCTATTGAAGTTTTTGCAGACAGGAAGGTATTTTATCTTACTTTACCACACATTACTTATGTTCACTTAACAGCTTGCTGTTAACATTGGGTGAGATTCTGCCCTTGGTTAACTGGTGAAAATCTTGAGTAACAGCCAGTGAAGTGGATCGAGTTATTTTGGATTTACGCCACTAAGTGAGACAGAATGTGACCCCTTATCAGTGCCTTTTTGCTTTGAGTATACAAATATTTTATGCATTTCAATGAGTGACAGAATGCAAAACTTGCAAATATTTATTTTTAGATGTATGGGGAAAAAGCAATTAGAGCTAAAAATGTTAAGAATGAAGAAATCACTTAACAGAAGCAATTATGTTGGGCACATAAACAGCTCTGCCTTCAGACATTTTATTCAAATGCTGCAGAGCGCACTAGAAAGTATCAATTGTTTAAAAAAACTGCAAGTATTTTTTCACAACTGAAAAATCAATCATTATAAACAACATCTGGGGATCATTAATATCTTACTCTACAGTTGAATTAACAAAATAAGAAAGAGGTCTGACCAGAATCCAGAACATTTCCAGATTTGCTTTTTCAAGCTAAAAAGCTTATGCTTGCAGAGGTGGGGTGGGAGGAAAGAGGAAATGTACATTTATCTATATTGTATATAGCATTATTACGCATTAATCATTACTTCCCCTCCAGCTATGTCCTGTTTTTGTTTTAGAGAGTTAAAATTTGAAATATTTAGCTAAGCCACCCTGCCCAGGACCTTGGAAAAGATTTGCATATTTTTCAGACTGTTGGAGATGCCACCGTAAGCTCCATCTAAGGAGGTCCCAGCACCCATGCTAATAAAAAGCCTCCATACTCTTTCTATCGCATTTCTAAATGCTTAAACCTTCTAAGTCTTAGCAGAGGAGCTCCGATCCCACTCTAACATCACATTTGTGTTGAAACAAAGAAGCCCGAAGCATCTATCTGGAAACTTCAGGGTTTGCTGAATTTCACTGATATAAATTATCCTGCAGGTAGCCAAAATAGTCAATAGCAATAATGCTGATAATTTACATCAGCTGAGAAACATTAAAAACCCACCCTTTCAGGCCCAAGTACAATTTTTTACTAGAGCTGGTTTAGAAAGAAAAGCCAACTTTGACTCTCACAAATAAAGTCAGTCACCAACAGGAAAACTGTATTTCATTTAGACTGGAAACATTCTTTCTTCTTTCTTTCTTTTTTTTTTTTTTTTTTTTTTTAAAGTCTCATTCCCTGCCAAGGTTTTGTTTTGTTATGTTTTTCCCCTAAACAACTGATTTTATCTATGAGTCACAAACTTCCGTAAACTGAGACGTATAACGAAAGCAAAGACCAAATTTCAGCTATACCAGGAACAACAGTACCACTCCATACCCTGAAGGCATCAGCTTTCCTCCTACACATTTTTTCTGGCACATGACCTATCCCTCAAAAGTCCCTTCTTCGTAGTGCTGTCCCACCACGGCTTCCCTGGTCAGTGGCGAGGAGGAAGGTAAGTCCTTTGGAAATTGTTGGTGCGGCAACCCCAGCAGCTGGGCGGCGAGGTTAAGTCATCCCTCACTCCTAACCACTCCCTGCCAGCCCTGGAAGTGAGAGAAATCTGCTTTCTGCATTGTTTTACAGGCAGATCCGAGCTGTTGAAGGTTTTAGGGTTTGGTTTTAATGTACATGATTTTTCCCAATGCAAGCAATATATTATTAAGGTTCTTTTTTTTTTGGGGGGGGGGGGAGGGAGAGGAGAGAAGGGAAGTGGGGACTGCAATGCCCTTTACACATCATTTTTTTTTTCAATGAGCAGTTTCCCCTCTGTATTGCTCGTTATGGTAAAATGAAGACGTTTCATTTTTCAGAGAAAACAGTACATTAATACCACAGCAGGATGTAGTTCTCCCACTTTTTGGTATGAAATGTTTTATAAAAAAAATTGGCCTTTACATGCAAAAATAAAACTTTTAACCTTCTTTTGGGGGTGAACAAGTGTTTACATTACCCCAGGGACCAAACAGCTTGTTTAATGGCATATTGGACACAGCATGCTATAAAAATAATCCAGAATGCTTTAAAATTTACCAAATAGATTTAAAAATTGAGAAGAAATACAGCATTCAGTTTTCTCTCACACTCCTGTTTATAGAAAAAGCAATCCCTTGCTCACAAAATGAAAGCAAGCCTTCTGGTTCATCTTTAGCAGGCAGGATTTATAATATTTATCCAGCAAAGCACCATGACAAATCTTTCTGTGCGAGATTTTCACCTAGTGAAGCTAATGGAGCTGTAGAAATCCACCAGCACCCAAGCACCTGACCCTCCTGCATCTAAGCTGTCTGTTCCTGCCGCCCTGAGAGTCCCCAGGCCCGGGGAAGGTGGAGGTCATGGAGACAGACACGTCTGTACGCTACCTTGCTGTAGGGGCCTACATGCATTTGGCAATGCAGCCCACAGCTGGGTTGCGAAAGGATCCACACTCATACATGCACTCTGGAAGCCACTCCATGTGGTGGAGCAGACATGGGCCTGGTAGAAGCTCAAGTCACCTCCTTTGGACAAGAAAACTCAAGAGGACGTGTGCTGCTTTAGCAACAACTGCACGCTGCCCAGTGACCCTCAAATCCATCTTCTGGACACTGCACAGGCAGCTTTGCCTCCCGCTAGATCTCTTTGCTCTGTAAGAGAACTACTAGGACTCCTATTTTTTCATTCCTTCTCTCTTGCAGCATATATGACCACACAGCGAACGGCAGTAAATTATATGCATTTAAAAAGTTTTTCAATAACAGTAACCCCAGAGGCTGATGAATGAAAAGGATTCTGAAAAATGTCTTTACCTATGATCTTGAGTTGAAGAGAAATGAATTGTTCAGCTGGTACATATTATTTTTATTTTAAGGGAGCAGGGGAATGAGGAAATAGAGTTTTGGTTTTTTCCACATGCCAATTTATAGGAGCAGTTAGATAAAGGAATACGTAGGTGAACTCTAGTCTGCTCAGACAAATAAAACGAGGCCACGAAAAGAACTGATCCCGTTTGCTCACCCTGCTGCGTCCAACCTGGCCCTCCCTTGGGCAGGCAGACACAGCCCCCGGGGCCACGGCAGGGACTCTGCTGCCACTGCTGCTGGGGTCCAGCCCGAGGTGTCCCCAGCTCAGTGCCACCTGCAAGCCTGCACGAGCTGGTGGCAGTAACAGGCAGGGCTTGAGCCTTTGTGAGTCAGTTTGATCATGGACAACTCCACTCCAGCCTCCTGTGAAGGTTCAAAAACTCAGATTTCTTGTTCCTAGCCAGAAACATGAGTATTTCATTATCTACCTGAACTGTTCCGTGCTGGTGAGGACCTCTAATTGCTGTTATTTCAGGAGGGGAGGAGGTACAGTCTGACTGTGGTCATACCCATGAACTCTGGCTATCAAGACATCCAAGCACAGCTTCTGTCTTCTGCTTTCTGAACAGCAGCAAGCTTTTGAGTCTGCATTCTGGAGGGGAACCCTCCAAAGCAGCTAGATTAACTAACCAGTAGTTATATCAACAAGAATGGGAGCGGGAGGCTTCCCACTCACAGCAGTCTTTCCTCTGTAAATGGAGAGCAAGTCCTTCCCTGGCAGGCTGCAAAGAAATAGATGGAAATCTTTGAGCCTTCTGGACGCAGAGGCAATTCCTCAGCAGCCTGCGCGCTTCTCCGGGCCCTCCTCGGCGGGACTTTGTGGCACACTGAACCAAGTCAGAGGAGAAGCAGAAAAGGACTTTGCCAGAAAATCTTGTCCTGACTATTCGTGCCCAAACCACTTGGGCACGTGCCACAAAGCAGTGCACGGGCGGGATGGATGCAGGCACAGGTAGCCACAGTGTCGGCAGCAGGTACTGGCTGTGGTAGCCCATGCTGAAACTGGAGGGGAAGCTTACCGCAGCCTAACCCTACAGCAGCTCTGTGGAAGTGGAGAGGCCATCCACGTGGGACTGCCCGAAGCATCAAAGCACCTCTTCCAGCCACATCTGCAGGAGCTGACAGACAGCATCTACATACATTTTCTACTTAAAAATAAAAAAACCACTCCTGCACCAAACCCCATTATTTGTTGTCAACAAAACTTAATTTTTCTTCCTAATTTCCTGCTTTATTTATTTTTTGTTAACCCCCACAGAATGGGGAAGTAGATGGGGAGGATGAGAAGGAGTCACAGCTGAACAAAATGTTTTTGTTAAAAATGCATAATAAAAGTAGAGAGAATACTTCCTGGAAAAAACATTTTTCTCTATTAAAACCGCCTGACAAGGACAACAGCTTACACGCTGCAGTGAACGGGGCTCTTTGTAAAGGTGTTTCTGGTGTCTCACTTGTGACATGCCGTATCTGTCGTACAGTACTCCAACACGTGGAGAACATATAACACCTTCCCCAACAGCAGTGTTTCTGAAGAAGACCTGGCATCCGTATCAGAGGCCAGCACTTCTCACACAAAGACATTAGTAGACCGTATTTCCCAAATTTTGTATTCACTTTAGAGTTTGGAGAATTTCAGGTGATGGGGAAATACACATGTTCCTATCTTGTTCCTTCTGGCACATTTCTTTCATTTGCAAGGTAAGAAATAGCCAAACCCTTTAAATTAAATGTGTCTGGATGTCCTTCTAGACACCTTTTAAGAATTTTAGTCACATTACTGTAATCTGGTCTCCCCTCAGATTTGCCTGATAAATACCAGTGCCTTAGAGTAATCCATTTATCTACTGTACCACCCTGCCTCTGTTTAGCTTTAGCAGTCATCACTTTCCACATGTGACATCAATCTACATGATACCCATGTAAACTGTTTGTATAATGAAGTGTTGTACATTTTATTGTCCTGCCAGCAAAGAAAAGGATAAAATAGCACTTTGTCTATTGCCTTCAACAAAGGTAATATAATTGACATCATACATTTTGCAATACAGAAACGGAACCATACATTGGCCAGTTTTTTCCTCCTAGCACAGCAGGGCTTGCAAATTTTACCACATCATTATTTTTATAAGAAATATTTTAAAGAGTAGTATTTTTTTTGTTTTTATAGGCTTTTTAAAAAATCTGCTTCTTAAACCAAATTAAATTTTAAATACACATTATTAATTTCTACAGCTAAGATTTCTGTGGCTCAGGTTTGATAATGAGATAATTGCCTCGCAAAGGTCAAGAGAATGACATAAGTTAGCTTTCAGAGACGGAACAAAGCACTTGCTGTGGTTCACTAAGTGTAGTTTCTGCATCACTCCACATCTCTTTGATTCATCTATTACTAATATTCCATGATACGCTTACATTATGGATCCAACTATTTCAACAAACCTGTAATCAAGGAATGACCCTGAATAAAATACTCCACAGAAAGCAGATGGTACGCTCATCAAACGCCTTCAAGCCTAAAATAACCTTTCCCATATAAGAAGGATAGTCAATTAAAACTGAACTTTATATTCTGAACTGGAGCTCAGAGTAAATAAAAATCAAGATGATACTATTGTGTTATTGGACCAAACTTCCAGGGCATTTCATTCATTTTTTTCACCACCCCCACCCCCTAAGAGCAACCAACACTTTTATTCATAGTTCTTTCAAAGCCTGTGATGTTTTGTGTGAGTGTGAGCGGACTTGACAGCTTGGGCCCAATCCTGCAAAAGCTTGACATCACAAAACTAAAACTATTCACAGTGTAATGTGCTGCAGCGATAACACCATGTGAGGAAGGATCTCTCCTGCCTGTCCAGAGACGATCGGCAGAGCATCAGAGGAGCAGTCCTGCACTACCTCGCAAAATGCCCCAATGCCACCAGTTGGGTTGGGTTGGGATTTCTCTGCCAACACAACAAGGCCTGGACTGGGCACCAAGCTCAAAGCCAGCGTGCTAGAGCTGGGAGATCATCTCCCCCTTTTCCCTATCACAGGCATCATTGAAACCCACCCCTCTCACTCCCATTATCATATGTTAAATGCATAATCAGAAATTCTCTCTCTGAGAGACCACAAGAGCCTCCTTGCAGCGATGCAGGGATCTTGCACAGCAAAGGTGTACCCACTGCTATGCAAACAGACTTTGCTAGCGCTAGCTGCAGCGCTTATCCATCTGGTGATATGGGTAATAAAACTTAATTCTCACAGCATAGGTACGCTGCTAAAGAAATTATGCTGGATGCATTACTGGAGTTACCCTGGGTGCATACACAATGTACATTCTGCCACACATTCAGCAGCACATCCGCTGCCTTTGGTTGATCTGACACACACACACACACACACACCCCCCCCAGAAAAAAGGTGTGAAATCACCTGGCAGCTATCAGGAGTCAAATCTTGCAGCCCTCTCTCCCAGCTCTAAGGGGCTGCATATTCCTCCAGAGCTGCAGAGTATTCTCTACACCCTTTGAATTAAGAGGTCACCTCTCAGAAGTGCCTCTGCACTTGTAAAATCAAGCTCCTAGCACTGGCAAAGCCCCCACTGGAAAAGCCCATGTTCCAGGTAGGCCAGAAACACACCAGCTACAGCTGACACTTGTTCAGGGCCCTGGGATCATACACGTGGTTGATGAGTGCCCTGCAACAGCAATGAGTCGCACAGGGAGTCTCTCCTATTTTGCATTTGTTAACACATTGCACCAACAATGACTTAAAAATATCCCAACACATTTTGTAAACGTTCTAGAAAGACATATAGGCTATAGGCAAATGGTTAAGGTAGATACATTCCAAATCCAGACAGGGGATCCTTTCACTCATACCAAGTAACTGTGCTACACGCTCTACCTGTGTAACATTATCTTTATCATGAGAAGTTGCAATACCGAGACCACTAGTGGCTAGAAGCCTTCGGTCTCACAGAGGAAACAGAACATTTGGTACTTAACATTTCAAACATAAATAGCGTTGGTTCATTTCAAAGAAATCACATATTCCCCTTGGAAAACAGTGGACACTTAAAAAGAAGAAAAATGTCTTTACTTGTGAGAAAAAGAAAATAGCTGTAATGTGACTTACCAAACTCATCACATATACTTTCATTTTCTATTAGAGTAGGATGATCAAATGTATCCCGACAGTAGAATATTTGAGGGTTCTTGCTTGTTACTGCAATGCCTCCCAGGGCTAAAACAAACTGGTCTGTTAGTATTGAAGAAGGCTTGTCCTGAATGCGCTTTAACATGGAACGGTATCGACAGTACTGTGGGTAGCTGAGAATTAGCAGGTTTGAATCTTCATCATCCTCACCTGGAAGAAGAAAAAAAAAATAGTACCCTTAGTATGTCAGAAAAGTACAAAAGAGGGGCTGTTAACTCAAGCATCTCAGAAAACCCATGGCCCACTGGTTCAGTCTTTTCTCAAGACCTATCTTTTATAGCACAGTGGTTTTTGAAAGAAAGGTTAAAAATAGAAGTTTAAAAAAAGTTTATTGAAACAGCTTCTTTTCTGGCTTTCTGTTCAGTTCTCCAACGCTTACCCAGAAGAACTCTACCTGGATGAGTAAGAAAACATTGCTCTGCAGAAGTTGGCCAACAGCCTGAATCAAAGTGCTCTCCACACTTTGCCAACTTGGCTGCTTTGATAGAAATATTATCTGTCATTTTTACTCAGCTCCCTCTACAGCCTTACTGAACTCATGTTTACACCAGCTAACGTATTTTAAAACTAGTAATAATAATATACAAACCCCAGAGTATACAGTATCAGAGTACCTGATACTGGCAACTACCAAAGGGCCCCTGGGTGAGGGAGGTGGGCTGATCCGACCTGGTCATTGATGCCAAGCTACCCCAACAGATGGAAATAACTTCCCTCACGTTAACTGCAAATGCAGCAGGACTCAATAAAACACCTACGGAGCACAATGAACAAATGAATTTCCAAACAGCTCATGCTGCCGAAATGTGGGCTCAAAATACAAAGCAATCTAGAGCTCAGACCTTTCCATTCCCCCAGATTTTGGATGATATTAAGCATAAAGGCAGCAGATTTTGAAATATCACAATCAAGTTTCATCATATGATAACCAGCAGGAAACCTAGCAGCAAAAAAAAAACCAACCAGAGACGCAAACATGAGAAATTATTCATTTGCAGGTATGCAGCCAGTACTTAACAGCACTTCTTTTTATGCTCATTTATCTCCTCAGGTGGGGTAACTGAACATGGCTTTCCATGCATGCCAATGAAGACAAAAGCAAGAGTATGCAGTTTACGTGTTCTGCTGTACTCTGATTACTGAATAACTCAGTTATTTCTTCTGTCAGAGACAAAAGGTCTACTATTTAATCCCATTACCAATACTGAAATCATCTTTCTTACCCTTAAAGTAAAAATCACTTCAGATATTGAAAGAAATGTCAGATCAGTTCTCCCCAACTAAATACGATGGCACAACTCATCTTGATTCGCGTGAGGCAATGGAAATGTTGACACATAAAAGGCTAAATTTTAAGAAGTCTCTAGAAGCAGATATATCACCTAGAATGTCATCACTGCAGACGAATGCAATGCTGCAGAGAAAAATCAACACGGCAGACGGACTTTGGAAGTACTGTTTTTTTACCAGTACAGCTCCTGAAAGCCATCACTTTTAAAAACTCCGAACTTTCCCCACTACACTGACATAGGTGGGGAGATCAAACAATTTGTGTAAAAAAAAAGTAAGACTAATACATTTTGGTAAACAGCATTTACATTACTTTTCTAAGAAAATAAAATTTATGGCCCTAAAATCTCTTTTGGTCAATCAGGATGTGGTCGTGCTTTCCTTTGTTTTCAACAAGCAAGTACCCCATAAGCCTACACAACAGCATGCCTGAACCAATTGCTCCTGGGAATAAGGCTCTCTCTTCTTTATTAGGGAAACTCTAAAAATCAGATCAGGAAAACTGTTCTAGGAATTAACAAGCACATGATCCATCCTTTAGCTCCTTCGAGAGTTTCATGTACGCCTGCCTGACAGTTATTACTACTTTATACCTTTGTGTAGATAGTGGCGAGCTGAATCTGTTGATCTGACAGCACTTTTCTTATGCCAGGATGTGGTCAGCTTTTTAAACAGGGTGTATATAAATGTATGTCCCATGTGCCTTTGTAGTAAACCATTAGTTTCTAGACAAATGTGCTGTAAGTCCCTGCGCAGAATTACACAAACTTTCTACCCCTGACAACTGACGACTTAACACAAACCCCTGGCATAAATGAAAATCAAGTCATTTTTTACAGGATCACTTTTACACATGCTTGTGCAACTCCAGTGAGCACTTTATGATGCATTTGTTTCCTTTCTTTATTCACTCCAGGTTCAATAGACAAATCTAAGAATGAACAAAGGCTGAATAAACTGAAGATTTGTTTAGTGAAAGACAAACAAGAGTGTTCCTGGAACAAAGACTTTTTTCTCAACCACGCCCACATGAGAAAAGAGAAATCAAAGTAGACCAATCCCTAATAAAATGCAAGCCCAAAGAAGAAGTATTTTCCTTCTAGCAAAATCTAACATGCACCATTTAATGGTGGGCTTAGTGTATATTGCTGAGTATTTTTGATAAATGTGATCAGAAAGAGTTTACTTTTAGGAAGAGGAGAGATCAAAATGTGGATCGCATTCCTTTAAAATTAAGAAAAAACCAATGTAAATTCTAAAAACATTTAACTGAGATCTGAAAAAACTGAGATGTATTTCTGAATCTCATTTTAGCTTCAACAGAGACGTGGTAAAAGATAATACCTACAGTCTGCTATTTGTAAGGCTCAACTGAAATTACTCTAATCCCATGCTTAAATCATAATTGTGTGTTTTAATAACCCTTCCAATGTCAATTTTTCATTTATTTCTATATTTCGGGGCTGAAAACAGAGAAACTGTAATTAGGAGGCAAGGTTCCACCCCTGCCTTCTGAGTGCTGCCTATATGTGCAGAGATGTAATCCAACAGTTCCCTTTGTAAGGGGTAAAGAGCGCTGGGATTTGGCACAGCCTGGCATTTATGTTGGATTACATGTTCTTCAAGTTGTCTTTGTAAGTAAGAGATGCATGAAATGCCAAACACAATGAATCTATGCAAGAACTGACTTTTCAAATCAGCACAACCATTTTTAATATGTAACGCAAGACAATTAAAAGCCCCAAAAGAAAAAAAAAAAAAAAAAAAGCCTGCTAACAGCACGAATTCCTAACAAATCCATCTAGAGCCAGAACTATTTACAGAGAGAGCAGAGAAATACAAAACTGTAACTGGCTTTTTGTTTGCTTGTTTCGGAAACATCAGCCTATAATGTTATTGCTAACCGCCATAATGTACTCTCAACATCAGTAAGCATTTTTTTCTTTAAAAAGACCTTCACACCAGGATTTTATAGAGCTTGATGGAAAAACTATGCATGTTCCTTCCTGTACCTAATTACCTCAACTGCAAAAGCTGCCAAGTATTTTGCCCTTTAGTTCTTTTAATCATATTAGTGCAAATGCATTTGGATGCCAACAGAAACAAACATTTAAAGATTTTTGCTTAAAAGATTCCAAATATGTACAGGGCTGGTGCTAGGAAAGCACACTCCACTTCTTCCCAGAAAGCACAGAGTTATTTCTGCGGAAGAAATATGAATTTGTGCCTCTTGTAAGACTAAATGTCTAGTTTCGACCCAATTTAAGTAAAATAATGTCAATATGAACTGCTCTCACAATGATTTATGCTACCTTCTGTTACTTTATTACATTAGACATTCCTTTCTCTAAGCTTTATACTTTTCGCCGTGCTCCTAGCAACCACATAAAGGCTGAGCACCAACTTTACGCGCCTGGCACCCTTCCAGGCTCGACTGTTATTGATAATTATATTGAAGTTTCAATTTAATTGCTACTCTGTTGTGACACAGAATATTTTTTGTAATTAGGCATTTCCCATTTTCTGTCCATTCATTTTTTGTATTACTGAAAACGATTTTTTTTCCCCCAGAAAACATAAGCAGAACAATGGTACAGATAAGGGTATGTACATCTGTTACTATCATTACCAACACGGTAATGTGAAGGGAGGAAAAAAAAAAAAAATGTAAAGGAAAAAAAAATTGTGAATATAATTTCTCAGAAGGTAATTTTCTTTTCAGTTTAAGTGCTCTTATTCTTCTTACAGTTACTCAATGATTTCCTGTTCTAATTACAAGACATTATACAGAAAGTAATTTTTAAAAAGGAAATGTACTAGAGCAGGAGGCTAAATAGCATCACTCGCTTGCTACGGTTTGAAATTCCAAACTTTTGCATCTCTTTTATCAATTCTCTGCTCTACCTTTGTGCAATATATTCTACCACAAATCTACCATCTCTTCCGAGGCAGTTAACACAAATGTACACATCAAAGAGGAAACACACTTGCAGTTAAACTGCAGGCAAAAAAAAAAAAAAAAAAAAACCCCATTTTTTTTCCTCCTCACTGTAGCTGGTAAATTGGAAGCAAGCCAACCTAGGAGTGGAAAATATTAAAAATAAAAAAAAAAAAAAAAAAAAAAAAGCTTATTAAAAAGCGAGAAGAAAAAAAAAAATAAGCCACAAAATTTATAAAAACATACTGTGACGTAAATTACACATCAGTATTGCACTGTTGTGGTTATTTTGAGAAATGGCTTGTACTGTAAGTCAGCTGGTAAAACCCCACCCTTAATGATTTTGTAATTCTCCATACAGCAATCAACTGGAGCAGTCATGAAATTGCCAAGAAGGAAAACAGACAGAGCTGTAGAGAGTTTGTAATAAAAAGATAATGTACTTTTAACATAACAGAAGTAGAAGATTGGTTTTATTAACTAAAAAAACTACTTAAAAGGTCCCAGGCTTGCCATTTGTTTTGATAAATGTTAACACAGATCTTCGTAAGATAAGCAATGTAAGTATCAGGGGAACCAGATAAAATGGGACAATGCTTTGGTGTGTGGGTAGCAAATTGAGCAAGGGAGTTATTTGGAATATAGAGTGAAAATGAAGGAAGTTACAGGGCTCTGGCCATCAGCTCCTCTCCCGCACGGTGCCCTCACTACTCTGCCTTCTTTCATTACCCT
Organism: Gorsachius magnificus; assembly: GCA_034008185.1. Taxonomy (NCBI): domain Eukaryota; kingdom Metazoa; phylum Chordata; class Aves; order Pelecaniformes; family Ardeidae; genus Gorsachius; species Gorsachius magnificus. The sequence goes on along the minus strand of CM067089.1, from coordinate 33,830,850 downwards.
CAGTTACCAAGGGGCTCTCCCAGAGGATGCACATATCATAATGAGTTTATCATTGCTTGGATGCATGGCTTTGACCATACCATCAATGTGTAGCAGATACCAGATACAGAGGTAATGGAGGATGCACCTGGATGTCCAGAGGGACTGGGAATGGCAAGGGTTAGCTGTGCTGAATGAACACAGCTGCGCCTCTCAAGATGGGGTGTCTCTCGACTATTGCAGGGCAGCGTTGAGGAGTCACTGCCCTCCCAAGACCGGTCCTTAGCAACCCACTGGAGCACGCACAATGGGACTCGTTTCCTCTAATAATGCTGTTTTAGTCTACGATAGTTGTGTAGTCAGAGAGATCTTCCAACCTGCTGTTCTGCAAGACATGGATCAGCTCACTCTCTGGAGTTACTACTCCCTCATCAATGACAACTAGCGTAGTCTAGAGGCTTAACTTGCAGATCAGATTGAGCGAGTGAAATGAATCCCACCTAAGTGGCAACACAGTCTGCCCTACGCCAAAGCGACGGTCCAAACGCATGCTAAGAAAACCCCCCCCAACAGATACACCTGCCACCAAGACAAAAAGTGTTGATCTCATCTGTGCAATGGACTTTGGCTCTTCCAGCTCTTAAGACAGGATCCAGTTCTCCTTCCCCTGTTCTACTCCTTTGGCAAGGACTTTCTGCAACACGGGCATGAGAACACAGGTGTAGAGGAGATGAAGATGTGCATAGCCGACCCTTCAAAACCGACGACTGCAGGTCAGACAGGCTCTGAACATCTCAAAGCTGCCTGTTCTAACAGCATCCCGAGGGGACATAGCACAGATTTCCAGCAGACAGAAATGAACTTACTACACAATTACCTAAAAACCCTGATTCCCTCAAAGAGTCGAAGAGCAACAGAAACAGCAGAACAATGAAAGAGTAACCAGAAGGAGGAAGAAGAAACTGGGTCTTCATGACCTAAAAACCTTTAAGAGGAATCTTGCAATGAAAACACCTTCCCATATCACCATCCAGTCATAACCTGCCAAATACCTCCAAATCATCGCCCAGATAACCGCAGCTGGCCAAGAAGCAATGCCAATCATCACCTACGTCTCTGGGTACTCCTGTGAGAGAAAGGATGGCTCTCCCGATGAATTAACCTTCAATGGAGAATTATGGCCTGCTCCTTACTTGACCACTTCACACATCAAATCCCCATGGCAGACACAAGGCTAAGAACCCCAGTAGGAATCCACGTCCCTTTGCACCAGGCTGCTGTGAGCTAGGAGCAACAGTTGAGGAGTTCAGATAGCTGCACCATCGTCACGGAACTACTCCTGCACGCTCTAGCACACCAGTCCACCCTCTCTCCAGTGATTAGGGAAGACTTACCAAACACAGCTCTTTCCCGCCTTTTTGTACCCACTGTCTTTGTTCGCTCTACTAATGCCACTTGGTGTGCCTTGGCTGGTTAATTAATCACAAGCCCTAAAAATATTAATCTAAGAATCATATTTCTCTCACAAATAAATGCAAATACAGTAATGATTTAACCCCATGAGATGGGACAGGAAATCTGTGGTTTTGGGTTGAAATAAATTTGGGTAAATTATTGACACAACAGGGATACCGCTTTGTTGGCAGGACGCATGCTACTCATCCTTGCTTTGAGAACTCCCCTCTATTTGAATGCTAATGCAATCAAGAACAAAGGCAACGTGTTGCAGGATACGGAACACAGTGATTACATTTATGTTTACCAGATAATGATGATGTTAACAAGTTGCTTGTAATTCTTACGTGGACGTTTGCCTGCCTGATTTTGCTTTTAAATTGATCAAAAGCCAAAAGCCATTTCTGCCAAAATGCAGAATAAAACGTGCAGCCTTTCTGCATGTATCTGACATTTCTTCCCTTGTAAGGAGGAGACAGAGCTAATTCTCATAATTTTGTGCCACTTCCCCAGCCCTCCGTTTTCTGTCACAGCGCCAGCAGAGCATCAGCCATTCAGAGAATTCCTAAGATTAGTTTAACATTTGAAAGAAAGAGAATACTTACAAATCTACTGAAGATTGAAACTACTGTTCAACCCAACAGCAATACAGTCATAAAAAAAAAAAAAGAGAAAAGACAGCACCATCTAATGCGTACTTAAAGCACATGGCTGAAGAACATTTTACAGTCGGTGATTTGGATCCAAGTTGTTCTCGTACTTAACGGGGACAAAACAGAGTATGTTGATCAATGACTTACAGTAGGTCCATATAACCAAATCTTCCATAATATTTATCTCATTAAATCACTCTGAATTTGAATCATAAATCCAATTTTTGAGGACAACGAAAGAAATTTAATACTGAACAAGTTTCCAATTGGGCATTCAACATCCTTTTTCATACCCTAATCCAATATTCAGCTCCTCATAACTGCAGCTCCTACCCTGGGCTCCCAGGATCCTCCTGCGCCTTAGGAAGCGGGTTTATGAGGTGTTTCTAGACTCAAAAGAAGAGTGACTGACAATCGTCATTTCCAGCTTTTATATAACCCTTCCATCCACAGGCCTCAAACTGCTTTATGGAGATGAGTAAAAATTATTATCCCCATTACACAGAGAGGGAAACTGAGACAGAGAGAGCTTAAAGGATTTATTCTACAGCATCAAGCAACTTAGCAAGGGAGAGAGCAAACAGCCCAGGCAGAAATCCTTATTCGTGGGGATTTCTGGGTAAGTCAAGAGTTTCCTAAGTTTCCTCAACAGGCAAGCCCCAGCCAGCCTGCCTGCCTCCACCAGAGACAGGGGACGGACTGGGCTGGGGCTCTGCATTGAGGCTTCTCTCCTACCACAACCGTTCTCCCTGTCCCGCACAATCCCAGTCACTCCATCATTTTATTTAGCTGCTGCCCGGCTGGGATTACCTTCCCCCTTGGTTTGCAAAGCAGCGGTTCGCCCTCCCACCGAATGGCAGGTGACTGTCGCGATATCTGGAGGAGCACGAGAACAGTGAGCTGATGCAGGGGACCCAGCCACGTTCAGAGCTGGGCTGGGAAATTGTCTCCCTGCCTCCCAAAATCTCCTCCTTTCCTTACTCCTCAGGTCACAGGCATAGGCCCGCCCATCCCCAAACAGCCACGGATGGCTACAAAAACCTACTCTGATATAGAAGGTTTTTAAACTGCCCTAATAGCTTTCTAAAGCAGATGGAGACAAGGGGAAGGGGGAGATTGATTGTAGAATTGAGCACATGCTGCCTGTCCTCTTCAATGTTCTGGGTCATGTGGACCATTCAGGTTGAATGTGCATCAGCTTTAAAACAAGTATTTATCCTGGTTGTCGTGGTTACTGATAAGCAGCTTCAATTCTGCTGATAACAAAATGAAGAAAGAATTAAAAAGGGGAGGGGGAGCTGAAAACATAATTTGGTAATGTGATGAACCCAAGAAGAGGAATTAAATCACATTAAACAAGCCAATTGTACTGTAAATGGCTCTGCCTCTGTATTTGCTTTAAACCATCTAAGGCTCTAACATGGCAGCTGCTTCAGTTTTAACAAACAAACAGTAAAAATCCCTTTTAATAACGAAAGGAAATAATGATATACTTTGCTTTAGCTGAATTCAAACATAATTTAATTTTTCCTGAGGTGAGATTTGCACAGGGAACAATCAGATAATAAGTGTTATCATTCTCATAGACAAAACTGAACCAGCACTTTGCAATTCAAAGTGCTATTTAATGCACCGCTTTCAGCAATCTCTGAACACCATCCAACATACCGCTGAACTACGCTTCAGTACTTAAACATAAAGCCTGATCCTGCAAATACTTGAGCATGGGAGTTATGCTACAAACACAAGTACTTCCCCACTGCTGCTATGGCTGAAGTTACACATTCCCTAAAGTGCCTTCATGGCAGGGGGGTGACGTCCAGTAACTTTTCCTACAACATTTTCTCATTGTCTTTATTGTTATTACTATGATTATGTGTCTTCGCCTCCCTTTCTTGTGAAGTGTAGCGCTGCACAGAGAAAATACTGGAGAATGAGAAACTCTGGTCTCGCAGAGAAATACGCAACTGCAGCCACTGGCAAGAGAGGGGCACACATTTTTACAGCGATGACAATTAACCACTGGAACAATGAGCTCAGGGACCTAACAGGTTCCCTAATCCAGTGCTCAAGGCTGGATCTATTTTTCCTGAAGATTATTCTCCAGTTTGATGAGTTTTAAACCTGTGGTCTGTTATTTGCCCTCTGTGCTGAAGAGGTCCATGACAAATCCATACTTGCTTGGGAGAACTTGAAGGCATGAAAAACTGGAGAGGGAAAAAAAAAAAAAAAAAAAGGAAAGCCACTGAGAGTTAAACTGAGTTACTGGGCTTAATATCAGAGTAACCAGGTCTCCTGTCATCTCCTCTCCTCTTTCTTTCACCTCCACACACCATTCAAACACAAATGAGAGAGAAGTGGACACAGCCTTACTTACAAGGGACTGTTACACCACCTCTTCTACATGGCAGAATCAACCGCCTTCGTTTTCCATTGCCCCAGAAGTATGAGTCAAAAGCCTTATCTTGGTGTTTCACACAGGGCCCTTTCACTATCATTCTGAAAATTCGGAAGAACTGCGTCCTCCTCGAAATAGCAACGGCAGAAGCTGCCGGTCCCAGGGCTGTGACACGAGGGGTGGAGGGTGGAAATGGTCCAGTGATTTAAACAGTCGAGCTCTGCTTTTGACATTTATGCCCTCTTTGAAACCCTTAATGAAGTAACAACCCTGTTAATTCTTGCAGGGTATTTAGTACACATAAAAACTGCATTATCTACTATTTACAATTTACTACACACAAGCAGTATCTGGCTCCATATAAAAATAGCAAGCTCACTGTAACCCTCCGCTCCCTAACCATACTGCTGATTTCTTTGACACATGGAGAAGTGAGAATAATTACATTTTACTGAGTGCGTCTCATTACACTGATTTAAGTAAGATTTCCAAAGCTGCAAAAATATGCTTTTCGATTTCATTTGTTTCTAGCAATTCACTCTGAAGATGGTTAGTAAAACCTTCAGAAATCATCATCAATATGGACAAAAATTGTACCCTTCTCATGTGGACATTTGACAGAGGGATAATAGGGTCTAGAAACACCACAGTCAGACGTTTCTTTTCTATTTAATGTTTCCTTCTGTGCCAAACATAATATAACAGACAAGTGTTAGAGAGACATGCAGGGGGGAGCCTGAATAGAGAGCTTTAAAAGAGGTCCTTAATAGAGAAGCTGTATGCTTAGTCTTCAACAACATTCAATGGCAATTTATTTGCAGCCATTTTCTCATGTAACCTTTCACACGGGAGCAGGTAAGATAGAACACAAGACAATTTGTCAACTGCCAGATATGAACAAAAGAGACCATTTTTAATAAGCTTCAGCGGCCCCTTGTACTTGTTTTGCAACATGTTAATAACTTTTTTGGAAGCCAATCAAAGACAAGAAGAGAAAAAGAAATCAAGCTGGGAAACAAAAACCACAGTTAAAATAATTTTACAGATAAACTTGTGTTATATCTGCAGTGTAATAATGCTTAAACCCAGGAGTGGCACAAAATTAGAATTAGCATGATGCCATTCCTTTAAAAAAAAAATAAATTGCAATTACAAAAATGCTAGCGCCATAGGGTTTTTTTCAAAGAATTTTCTGTCTTTTATCCCATCCCAATATAGTACATACCTGTTCCCCAATACAACCTGACTCTGGTTTCCCTCCTTCCTGGTGACGAGCTGAAACTCAACACGAGGACTATCATGAGGAAAGGCCAGCTGGGAGTTGCCAACTGACCCAACTCCCCCGCATCCCAGCTACTCGGGGAGTCTCACCTCCTAACTGAACTTCTCATGTTGCACCAAATAACCCCTAAGTTGCTGCTCTGAAAAACAAACCAGACGTAGCTTCAATAGCTGTTACAGGTATATGGGTAAGTCTGTGGTTGCTGATTTAGTCCAATTCTGCACCACAACAGATTCAAGCTGAAGTAATAGGAAGAAGGTGTAAAGGAAAAGGAAGCTAACATACTCCCCCATCTAGGATACGAGGACCAAAAACTGAGCGATATGCAGGACAAGATGAACAAACCAACTGCGTTGAAGTTCAGCAATGCCAGAGCCTTCCTGTGTGACCACGGTCATATCATTAGGTCTTTCTGTGGTACAGCCTCATTTCTGTGGAAAAGGAATTAGTCGCAGGCATGCGAGAGCTTGTGGGCCAGTTACGCCTGCAGTTACCCCTTCCTGCAGGCACAAGAGGAGGTGCAGAGAGCCTCGCCAAAATGGTATCTACTGATATCTGTGCCAAGAATGTTTCTGCAGGGCTAAGGTTCAATCGTTGGACCTAATGCTCATATGAGCCCTCAGTCCCATTTCTAAGGCAAGTGTCTTCTGGTACTGAAGAAAAGTCAGAGTGCCCAAACAGGCAGGCATCAAAATCCCAGCAACATACGCTGAAAAATCTGATGAAGTGTTAAGCAATTTCATTAACGTTATTAAAATGTAGAAAATTCCCTTGGAAAATTTCACACAGGCTTTCCCCATCTCTTTGCACATTACTCATGGCCTGAGAGACAGGCGAGGAGCAAACGGAGAGAAAGAAAGCTTCTCTCCAGTCAATTTGGACTGTGTCCTAGTCTCACTGGTAGAAAGACCAGGCTTGTGGACTTCAGTGAGAACAGGGCTGGTCCCTTTGAACTGGATTATTATGGCATCTGTAAGAGAGGTACAAAGTATATGGTGAAAGAAGATGCACCAGAGAACAAAAGGAGCTGCCAGTCAGATGACAACCCTCCTCATTACGATGATGAAAAGACTCCCAGACTTCAGCAGACACACACCTGCAGAGTTTACTATCCTACCCCCAAAATTAGATTTTGCATTCTAAGGACTTTGTGAGGAGTCGTTACCCAGTGAAGGGAAAGAATATAAGCACTTGCTCTTCAAGAAAGGGAAATGGCCTTTTGAATAAGAAAGGGCTCCCTGCGATGGGAACGTACCAGCCCAGCCCCACGTTCCTCCTGAGAACTGACACAGGATTTCTCTTCCTCTTCTGCAGGACCAGGAGACAATTCCTGGAGGAGAGGAAAAGCCGTGCTACCTGAATTATCTGGAAAGGCCTCAGGTGGAGGCAGGGTGAGAAAGGATTTCAGGACAAGTTATGCCTATGAGCTGAAGAGAACAAGAATGTATCCTCCCACTCTTTTCTCTAGGCAAACTCTCTTTCCAAGTTTTCAGTGAGAGCATCAGTCTCCACTGAATCTGCCCAGGAAGGGCCCAGCAGAGTGCTGCCAACCTTCCAGAAAACACCAGGCAGTTTGTGTTCTGCTCCCGATGGGCCTCTGTCTGACACCCAGCAGGGAGGAAGGCTCAACAGTCCCAAGGAACTATCTACTAGTCTGGAGTGTGCTCTAATAATAGATAGCACTGTCTATTTCAAAGCACTTAATGGACGCTAATTAGTCTTCAGGGCATTCCTATGAGGCAGGTAGATAGATAAGTATTATTTCCCCTGCTTTACATATGAAATAAGCTCCTCAGAGATGTTCTGACTTGCTTAAGGCCACCTGAGTCACGGCTCCCAGCAGGTCCTGGCTCCCAGACCTGTGCTCAGACCTCTCGGCCATACCTCCTTCAGAAGCGCAAAATCTTAATTTCAAACATGGAGGGAGAAAGGAAGAAAGATCAAGGAGGGGCGATAACACTGGGAAAAAATATCCTCTGGGAAAGGAGCTTCCAGAAGAATGACAAAACGGAGCCTTGTACCTACTGAATGCTAGATAGCAAATCTAGGACAAGGAGAGAGATGAAAAACACACTCAGATACAAAATTGTAAGAGTTTTTGCTATATATTCTGTTCAAGGAGTCTCAGCTATTTATTGTGATTTGTAACCTCTGCTAATGTGGTAATAGTTTCAGACTCCTAATTTCTAGCATGGCCACGAGTGTTGAAGAACATGCGAGGGCGGCAGTCCTGAATGCACAGAATATATATGCTTAGTACATATGTGTAATTTACATGCCCACAGCCACGAAGTTACACCGAGGTGTTGTCCCACACTAGAGACCTTTGTGCCTGGTAGCCAGGAACACATAAACAACATAAACACATAAACATGTCGCAAGACATCAGGTATTAAATGCCACATGCCTCCTGGAGCCAACGGCATGCTCTATCTCCCACCACCACTCCTCTCAACAGCGCAGAGCGAGCTGAACTTTTAAGGCTCCAAATCTAATATACGTGTTTTTCACACTCCTGAACATGCCTCTCGGTGACACCTTCCCTTTCAGCTCGCGGCCCCCAGAACACAGACTCCCCGTGACCACATCACGTTCCCGGGCCTCCCGGCTTCTCCTCCCCAGCCATGGATCACCAGATCAGGCGGCTGTAGCCCGGTGCTCGCTCCCCAGCGGTGCCTCCTTCTCAGAAACCGGGACTGACTCCCGCTGGTCACAGGCTCTGGAGCCTGGTCTCACCTGCACAAGGGAGCGGGATTACCTTGCTCTCATGCCTGCCAGGGGAATGGCTACGCTGGCCTGTGCCCACTGCTCACACGGGCAGGCCAGCGATGTCTCCTCCACGGCAACAGCCCCACACCGGCCAGGACGGAGGACCCTGCAGTGTGGGGTGCTGCACAGACCGCTCCTACTTCAGAGAGGTGCTGAGAGCACCAACACACACAGGATCCACGGGGAGGTGAGAGTGTAACAGTACTGACCATACAAGTCCCACAATTCGTATTCCAGGCACCCCTGCCAGTGCATTTCTGACTCTCACCTACACAATTAAGTGAACCAGGGTCCTTGAAAAAGCCAACACAATGTGGTGGTCCCCCAGAACGTTCACTAATTGTGCCAAAAAAAAAAAAAAAAATCTTCATTTTTGCTTCTATGGGATTCAAGGACCAATCTCCAGCAACTACGGGCTATGTAAACCATTGCTTATTTTTCAGAGGGAAAAAAATTATTTATACAGTGCATTATCAATCTCAAACGGGATGTTTAAGCACAAGTTTGATGAACTATATGCAGCATAATACAGCTGTGTGCTTTGGTTCCTTTTTTCCGCAAATTAATAACTCAAAAATGTTGTTTCAGGCAAAGTAATGGACACACAATAAAACTATTCATTTCCTCAAAGGTCACTCTAGGAGAAGCATACATTGTTTAGAAGCCTACCAACAATGCTATTGTTCCAAAGAAAAGTGAAAATATGTAATGAGCAGTTAGTGCCTATATCTGCATTGGAGACCCTAGGCTAATTTAAAGTGCAATCTTAAGGCAATCAATCATACTCTAAAATTACTTCATTTTCCAAACTGTTTACACTTTTTAAGTTACAAATCCACTTTCTGCTATTTCAGCTCACGATTTACAGCTACAGATTTAGCCTGCCTTGGCTCGCCGCCAAGCTCGAGTCATGAGGGAGCTAATGATCTGAACAGATCAGTGTTTTATAATGGAGAAAAGCGCATGTAAATTTCCAGCATGTCTGCAAGTAATCAAGGCATGCTGACTATAAATGAGGCAGCCTCACATTTATTTTAGGAGAAATATCTTAAAGCCCCACTTTTTATCCGGGCCAACAACAATAACAACAAAAAAATGTAAAAAAAAAAACAAACCACAAAACAAAAAAACCCCCTTTTAAAAGGTACTCCAAGATTATTCCAAGTGATTCTAAATGAAACTGCTAGGCAAACAATATGTTAAAGAATAGTACAATAGCTAATTTCCTTTAGTGTTTCTATCTCAAACAGATCATATCCTTATCATGGCAAGCTGGAACATTAAACTCTAGTTCATGGAATCAAAACACAAGAGTGCTTCATATTACATTATAGAAAAATGAGCCGTTCCCTACAAACAAGGTCAGATTTCTGGAATGCCAAAGGTCTACATTTAAACAGAGCTGGGAGGAGGGGAGGCTTTGCCCACTCCGCTCTCTAAAAAGCAGTGGGAAACTAGACCAGCAATTTAAATTTGTTTTAATAGCCAAAATGGTAGAAGGAGAACAAGAAGTCTCTCGGGAGATGATACTTAAATTAAGTATGATCTTTGTTGTTTCATTACAGTGGCATAGCCAAATGATGATTTTGTGTTACTGTACAAATAATGCCGGATCCTCATTTTCTAGCAGAAATAATTATTCTACCATTTTCTGCTCACCATTAGCCTATACCCACCTCCCCACACTGGGTTGTGGTAGGTTTGGGGCTGGACCTAGAAAAGTTTCAGATTTTCTCCTGTCTTTAAAGGGCATACCAAGGAGGCATATTATGACCCAAAAGTGGCTTTAAGAATGGAACTATAAATATTCTTGTGTTGTACTTCATGAAATCCAATCCATCATGATGGATATTTCTGTTATAACATTATTACCTGCCTAAACTCAATTGTATAATTGGATGGGGCCAGAAACAATAAGCTGGCATTGCTTTGTTACAGCATACTACAGCTTTAAAATACCTGTAATCATAAATCAACATAATTATTTGAAGTTCTGTCACGAAGCAGAACAGGAAAAGAAAAATTAAAATAAATGCGCTGGTAAAGAATTTCATTTTACCTTCTAGAGACTGAAAGTTTTTTCCAGCTTTGAGTCTCACCACCACTACAACTGGGAAAGTCTTTCTCCTTTCTAGGTTGCCTTGAAAGGTATCGCCTCCAGAAAGATTTTCCTTTCTTATAGCTTTCCAACACAACCGGCAGGGCTGTACTGAGGAATCCCACGACTCCGTACTACGACGGATGCATCTGCATTGCAGCCATTGAGACCAGGGTAACGGGGAGCTGGGCAGGGAAGAGACAAAGCGACCCGAGCCCCCCGCAGCCAGCCAAATGCCTGGTGGGCCACAGGTTCAGGAGCTGAGTACTGGCCGTCGCTGCTGGCACAGTCGGTCATGCTGGAAGCCCTGGAGGGAGATAGCTGAAGCCCCTCCTTGCTGTGGAAGCAGTCAGCTCAGCATTTTTTAGCCCAGCTTGTGAAATATTTTCCTACTCATCCACACAAAATAATTTACTAACTCCTCCTGACCTCTCTGTACCTCTTACCTCACCACAGTCAGGATCAAAAGTAACCGACCCATTCTTCCTCTTTTTCTAACCCCAGGACCTGTAAGTGAGAGCCAGGGGGCAGCTCTGATGGACAGCCCCCGGATTTGAGGAGAGTTAGCTGCCTGATGGTTTATTTTTAATTACTGCTAAGCCACTGCTATTGGGAGCTGACCCTCGGGAGACCATCGCCCAGCTGAGGAGGAGGATGGAGCAGAGGTGAGCACGCGTACCCTCTAGTGCCTCCTTTCATGCACAAAACCACCACAGGGTGCTTTGGGACAGACTGCTTCATGTTACTGTAAGAGGCAAAAGCAGTGATGGCGGCTGAGGCATTTCTTCCCTCACCTCACCTACCGTTACGCAATGGTTCTCCTAATCTCATCTCCACCTACCTCCCAGCCATGCAGAGATTCACGCTCACTGGAGGCACTGGGCTACAGCATGACTGAAGTTAATATTAAAACACAGATTCCTCCTACAGCTTCACTGAAAAAAACCCCATTGCATTCAGAGGGACGGAGATCCCCAAGAACCTTCTCATACTGTTCTTCTTGCTGCTATTGATGGTTTTTCAAAAAAAAATCTCTCTTCCTCCCTACTTTTTCTTTTGATCTTTGTAAGTCTCAAACAATGTATTTTATCATTTCTGATACTTACGTGAAGAATGTTAAGTCTTTCACAAAGATACTCTTTTGGCTAAGTGCCTTATGGGTATCAGAGCTCAGGAGGACATACAGTTGTGTACAAACACACAGGAACAGATATATATATATATACACACTCACAGTTCATCATAGTTAGCCACATGTATATACATACACAATAAAGGACACAATTACTGCAACACAGTTAAAAACATTACTTTCTCAAATTCTCTACTTTTACTCTTGCACAGTGCGACATCATAAATTGGAGACGTAGCTGAAACTAGGTAAGACTTGAATTTCTTCAGTCAAAGAATAAAAGGAAGAAAACCCCCCCTTCTCTTTCAATATATCTAAAGAAGCAAAAAAGGGGGAACAAATAGATTTGGGGTAGAAGAAGCAAGCCAATTCAAGCTCAGCAAAAATTTCTAAAAGATAAAAACAAGTATAAATAAAACGAGGAGTTATAAATAGGTGATGTGAACAATTCTTGAGAACAAAAAAGCATTTCATATCATCAGAGCTGGTGTCACAGGGTGGCTATTAACCAGCATAAACATTCATTTTCAGTCCCAGTGAGTCACCCAGAAAAGCTGTCTCTCGAATAATGAGGCTGATGGAGCCAGAGATCCAGTTCTACTTTTCTTTACTCCAACTTGGAACTGTTGCACAATTACGATACAGGACGTCAGGATACGATAAACAGAACTGAAAAAGGGAAAGAAAACAATTTTTTCCCCTACAAGTCAGGTTCAGTGCTTTTGCCTATTAAAGTAACCAAGTATGTTTCCTTCTGAAATCAAAGCCAAAAGGCAGCATGCCAGGCACAGTTAACAGATAAATCAATGCTCCCGAAGGGCGGGCTTTTTTGTTTTGGGGGGGTTTCTGCCTGACAACAATCTTGTGGCAAGCAAACAGAACACCCACCATACATCTTGTCAACCTACTCTCATGAAACAGGGAAGGAAACATGAATACTTTTGAAGATCTAGGCACTGTTTGGAAAAACTTCATGTTCTAACCTCCCTGTCAAAGGTCACGGTTTTCATAACTACGAAGTCTGCAGCTATTGTAAAGCCCACTACATATAATATGTAATTGCAGTTAATTTATCACTAAGGTCATTGTATACTAGCTGGGAGTTTGTAAACAAGAATGAATCACAGGTTTCATTTTTCTGTCCCTTTCAAACTGGAAGACCTAACAGTTTCCTGTTCCAGCATAGAAAATAGTATTGCTTCTATAAACCTACTCGGGTCTCCTTGCCAGCAGTTTCCATTTAATTAAACTGACAGCAAAACAGGGCCCTTGCTAATGTGATCCAGACCAGTTTGCCTTCAATGTAAATTCTCAGGCATGAAATTACATCTGAAACAGACACAATAATCCCTCTATATCTTAGTCATAAGTTTAATCTATACTAAAATAACATTTTCTTTGTTTATATTGAAGTCTGTTTTAGAATTCAGTGATCTTTTCTTCTTTTCCCAGTTGAAGTTCAGGGAATTATTCACTTCCATTCACCTTACAGTCGATTCAGAATTTTCTTCTTGCCTGTAATTTATACATTCATTGTTGGTTTCTAGGTCACGGGTGGCAAAATGATCTCGCATGTGAGAAACCAGATTCGGGACCTACTTCAAACTTTCACTCTCTGGAAACGGAATAGGCTGGTAGCACTATAAAACTAGTTCACAGCTGCTTAAAGCAATCTAACTTGCCTAAGCTAACCGCCTGATCTTTCACACAGATCCTCAGGTCAACTAGCTGTAAAGAAGAAAACCAATGAGATTTATAGGTACCTTCAATAAAACGAAGGTGGGGTTGGTTGGTTGTTCAAAGACCCATAACATTTCACTCTTGTCTAGTCATTCTCATCAGTACTCAACTGATGCACGAATTCCTACAATGCCCAGGAAGAACAGAGTACGCAAAAGAGTAGTTACTTATTGCACAGTAACCACAGTGTTCATGATGAGCAACTCAATAAATTGCAGGGTGCATTTATGCCAGATGCAAGTGAGATAGGAATTTCTAAGAGATGCAAAGCATTTCACTCCTGGCCCATGGGCTGCCTCCTTCTGCACTAGCACCAGGACAAGCCTTGGGATGCTACAGGCCCCCTGCAATTAAAGCCTGTGATATCAGAGGGGTTTGAAGAACATGGAGGGACAGTATCCAGAGAAAGAAGTCACAATTAGCTTTGCTGCTCTCTGGATTCCTGACACTGGAAGAGTACATGACCCGAGCTCTGTTGCAGCAGGCCTCCAAGCTCAATGGAATTACACAACACTTATCCAGCAACATGCAATGATGCATCAGGACATTCATTTTGAGACACTGTGGCATGATGGCCTGAGCTTCAGAGTGCAGTGACTGTCACCTCAACATTCTGATCCTGGAAAAGAAAATCAAGTCCACTATGTGCAGCTACCTTTCTTCTGATTCCAGCCATGTAGGTAAACCAATTGTTCTAAAATTAAATCTTGAAGCCATTCTGAAGACAGACTTTGGGTGAAGTTTTAGCACCACCAAGTCTTCACAAAAAGCTGTATAGATGAGTTCAGATATAGGTACCTGAAGCTCTTGTCTTCTGGTCAAAGTGACACTTGAGGTGCCCTAAGAGAAAGAGCTGCAAAGGAACCCGTAAAAAAACAAAGGAAGGAAAGGACAGCCTGCTCCAAGAACATGGCATCTTTGTTATCCTCACTAGACCTGGCCATCTCACACTGCCAATGTCAAAAACTGCTTCCATTTAGATGAGTAATTCTTTTTTGTTTACATTTTTGTGCCCAACACCTGCATTTTCTGACCATGGAGGGAGCTGTCAACAGCTGTCAGGACAGTGTCCATAAGGTACTGTTTATCCCTACAAGTCTGCAAACAGGGGAAGCAATGGCAGGGATTTCCTATAGCTCTGTTGCATCGTAGGTAGAGATATCAAAATGGTTCCTGCACCGAATGAAACTGAGGATTTGCTCTAGTATAAATCTGGTCTCTGTGTTCAGGCTGTCACACATAAGAGGGCTTCTTGGCTTTAGAGTCAGCAGTCACTGGCGTGGAACTGGTGTCACTTCACCTGTCACCCTTCACGATAAAAGGGAATGCACAGGACAAAGAAAGTTGTTGCTGTAGCTACTCCTCCATGGACCCTTGAGTTTGGGCAATATGGCTAGTGAACTGACTGGGAAATGGAGTTGGTAGGAAATTCTTACGGATAGTTGGGGTGAAGATCTCAATGAGGCACACACAAAACTCCAGTCCTACATGTGATCCACACAGACATGCTCTGAAGGAAAAGGAGCAAAAAAATGGAAACTGCAGTCCCATTTTTTCTGTGAACATCATCCCATTCTGCCATGTCTTGATAACCTTCAGTGATGAAGACAAAGTGCCCTGTCAGTCATATCGAGCTCAGAGCTTTCCTTACACCACCTGTGACACTCAGTACGTTGTGGGACTGGGCCCAAGGACTTTTGCTTCCCGAGAGCTTGTGCTTCAGCTGAAGATATTAGGACCATAAGAAGAAAAAGTGACAAAGCTACTGTAAAAACAAGAGAAAACTGTGCTTCCCCAAGCCAACAGAGGTGGCAAAGAGGTACTGCTTTGCACAAACACTGTACATGACTGGCCAGAAATGAGGGAATGACTTTTCACATTAACTTATATGGATTTGCTGATATGTCTGATCAGTTAAAAATCTCTCAATGAGACAGAGAAACTACCAATACAGTTTCTGCTGTAGAGGGTGAAAAATGCTCCTATTCCATTTGTGCAAATAAGCTGGGCTCATGTTATCAAACACATGAATTCCTGTCCACACTCTCTCCGTCTGCACACCCTGCCATCAAAATAGCAGGGACAAAATTGGCCTCATTTCCTATATATTTCATATAGACCTAAATGTTCTTAAGTATGTTGTCAGGGAATATATTTTAAGGCTGCTACGCTCACATCTGATCTCCTACTCTATGCTTTTAAGATATTAAATAGGCTTTACCCAATAAATCACATGTTTTTCTGCCTTGGAATCACATGGTATCTGAAATCACCAAAGGCTAAATCCTGGGCCATTCACATTCATTATATGCAAGTCAGAGGGCCCAAGTCTAAAAACCAAAGTAAAAACTGAGCACACAACCTTTCCTGCAGGGAAGGATAAGAAAACACCCCAAACCACACACACCAAAAAACCCAAGTGGCAAAGTAGAGAAGCAGCCCTTATTGCTATTTCCAGGAATCCTCATCCCTGCTCCAGTTCCAGCATTGTACCACCTCTCTCTTGCTCCACCACAGCAGCATCAAAGCTGGAGGTCGTGGCGGAGTACGGCCTTGGCACTGACCTTCTCACATGTCCCAGGCTAGTCTGAAGCCTACAGAGAATGGCACTAACCACCCAAAATCTGAGTGGGATGATTATCCCAGAGGCTCTTTTCCTGTTGAGGGATATAATAGCTGAATAGGAAAAACAAAACAACTCTCTGGAAATTTTTCATGAGGGCAGACAGGACCCGATTTTCCTGCCACTCACATTGCTGCAAGGTTCGCTACTGAGCATCACAGCAGCAAGCCTAAGCCTGTGGTACAACACTGAATAATTGCCACAAAAAAAAAAAAAAAAAGGTCCTTCAAGCTCTCCCTACCTGAGCTGCAAGGATCCCCTAAGGGAGGAGCGGAGCAGGCAGCTGATAGGGCTGAACACCTCCCAAAGGAGCAAGCCCCCTGCGATCTTCAAGCTGACCAGTCCACTGAAGTACCAGGAACCTCCCACACGCAAAAATTACAGCATCTAATCTTTGATGTTTTACAATAGCACACAGACAACGTATAAAACACATTCAAGAAACACTGCGGGAAATGCGCCAGCATTTTAAGGAACGTTCCCTTTGGACATGAAGCCTTTTTTAGCCAAACCACTATGATTTTGTTTTAGTGACTCATACGAATGGATTCTGGATTAAGGTTTAAAAATGGGATATTTTCTCTTCTGCTCCTAGGTTCACCTCAAGACATGTGAATGAAAAAATAGCAGTAAGAATATTAGGCTGGACTTACATTCACCAACAGACACTAAATAAGGATCTACTAAATTTGTAAAGCTTAGCTGAAGTTTCAAATATATAATTCTGGAAATTCAGTTCCTCCTGAAGTCAGGCTGGGTAAGGATCATAAAACTATAAAAAGATACTTTGTCCCTAAAGATTGCAAGAAGCTAATCATTAGCCACTCATTTATAGTGTTTACCTTTTTATTACATTATTCCGATATTTTTCCTTTGCAGGCACCTACTCCTTATTTCTACCATATGGGTAACAAAAAAGATCCACTGCCTCTAGGCAAAGTGTTTTTAAAGACAAAGACATTTGCCGGACTAAAACCAAACATACAAACAAAGTGTACATAAATTTGTGTTTGACTACTGTCGGGCATCTGGAATGGCACGCATTTTCTTTGGAAAATTTTTCTTCCAGTTTTTTATACAAATGACAGTAAAATATGTACCCAGCAGCAAACTGAGAGAACTAAATTTAAAACGCACTTTCAGACCACTCTTTCTTTTTTTTCTTTTCAACTTCTCTTTTCCAAGGCGAGAGGGGAGGAGGGAGCTTGTACCGATGTTTTGAAGTACTGTAAGTTCTTTTGCCTTTTAACAGAAATATGTAAACAAGGTGTATGACTGTAGGGTAATGTTCTAGTCACAAAGCATTCAAGAGCCAGAGTGAAGCTATTTAAAGAATGGAGTATTCAATTCCTGAGGCCAGATGCTAGTATAAATATGAAACTATGTTCACACTGCAGATTAAATTATTTTTAGTTTCTGCATTTGAACTGCCAAAATTATTTGGGTTGGTTTTTTTTTTTTTTTTTACACTGTACCACAGAACTTATGGGGCCACATTTTTATGTATCTGAACAGAGAATTAAAAACATAAGCATAAAAGGACTTTTTCAGCTATTTTCTCTGTGCAACAGAACTAGAAGTGTATAGTGACAAACACTGTCATAAGTAAGGGTCATTCAGGAGGTAAGAAAACTAAAAATAAAGATGGAGCTGAAACATTCAAGATTCTTGAAATAGATTTTTATAGTACCTTATCATTTAATTTTCATCCCACAAAGCTTTTAATCTGGAAATACTCAGTGTGAAAGAAAAGCAGAGACTGTGGTTTTAAAATAATTAGAGAAAATCATGCATTAAGATTGCATTACGCCGTGTCTGCTGGGTTTGCCACGACTGCTCACACAGATATTGCTAAGAGTATCAAGTTAAAGTCACTAGTAATTAACTAAACCAAATAATCAATAATCCCATGACCTTGCCATAGCAAAAACACACACGAATTCAAGAGAGAAAGACAATGAAGTAAACTGGCGGTGATGAAAGCCAATCCAGGCTCAGTGACTAGCTGTGTGAGGACCTATCACTGACACATGCTAAAGCCTACAAGTCACCTACAAGGCCGCCAAGTACCCCCCTCTTGCTGATGACCACCTCACTGTTGTTATTTTTTTGGTTCTGTAATTATCTGCTCTTTGCCTCATCAGCTGATGAGGAAGGAAGGTCCAGGATGCATCTCAAGGACGTGATTCATCTGCTGATATCAGGGGGTTAGTCTACCAAGACACAAAAAGTAAAGCAGGAACCATGTGGAGGGACGTCAATCAAGCCATAGACCCTTCCCACAGCGAATACCACAAATGCTCTGGAACGCCTGGATGTACAGCCAGAAGAGTAAACCTGCAAGGAGGATGAGCAGAAAGACTGCAGCTTGGTCAGTCGAGAGACCTCCTGCAACACTAAGGAATGTGGAATTACTGAGCAGACTTGCTCTGCACCATGCTGAACACACATATTTTGCCGATGACTTACGAGAAGGATGAGGCCAGTAACACCGTACAGCTGGCTGGGGGAAGATGCTAAGAGAGGAAGGGGTCCTGAAGCACTGGGGCAGTAACCCATCTAATATTGAGATGTGTGAACCGACACTAAGTACCTGTGGAGACTTTGTCACTGCCCCAATTCAGGAAGGCAGGGGACACCAGGCTTAATTACAAACAGGTGACATGGGACATGCTGAAAGCTGAACATGCTCTTGAATATCACGTCAGGTTCAGCCCCAGTTCCTAATTAACTGTTCTTATCAGACACGGATCTGGTATTACAATAGCGAAGCCTCCTTTCGGTGGACAGGCTGACAATCTCGGCCTTCCCTGGGTATTTACAACATGCTTTTAAAATGCATTAGCCTGCACTTTAAAGAAACCCAGGACCAGAACATCTGGGCTTTGGCTGTTTTGTTTCTCAGTAATAAAAAGTGAAAAAAAAAGATGCAGCTGTGGATGAAACGTTCAGGAACACAGCAGATACCTTGTCATCTTTTACCTACTTTCCCATCACTAACCTCGTTCACAGGAGCAGAACAGGACATGGGGGAACTTGGAGGAGGATGAGAAGGAACGTTTCACACTTTTTTCTTAAATTAGATTTTCCATTTCTTATAGGATCCTTGAATTGTACAACACGTGGGGATCTATTCCACTCATGACAGACATGCATAACTCCCCTTGGCACTAATGGGAATGACAAACGTGTTGTGAGAGGAGAATTGCCCCCTAAAACTGCAGGAGTGTGAACAAGGTTGTAAATATATCTCAAGGTTCTGGTAACATTAGAAACCAGCCTAGCGTCTTTCTCATGGTTTATTATGATATCACCAAATCCCCTCTATGTATTTATAGCCTTGTAATTCACAATTATTCTGGGTCCATAAATGTTTTTGGCATCTGAATGTAGAACTGATACTATTATTTCACATATTATGGTACTGTCCGCGAATGCTAAATTTATTCCAGCAGAGACTCCTGGAGTTCATTCATCAGATATTTTATGCTACTGTTCTTTTAATGATTCATTTATCCTTAGTAATATTTGTATTCTGAAGTGTGGCGTCTCCAGCCGACAGCACAATGCTCTGCTGAATTATCTTTTTCTTTCACAGCATAACAAAGTAGAGCACAGTCAAATTGAAGATGGCCTTTAGTACACTGTCAGAACAATACTGCTTACCAAGCATATCCAGACACATTTCTCAAACCACATGTAATGCTCTGGCTGCCAACATGCTCATAAAGTCATTAACCGGCATCTTAAAATGAGGGTGTGATACATATATTTAAATGTTTAGGAAAATCAAATGTGTGCTCTTCTAGAAGCTTATTTTGAATTTCAGCTTCTACATATATCAATTATGCAGCAGTGCGCAGATGTAAAAATTCACCTTGATTTTTCACAAGCTACTAAAATATACTCCTGCTAAAATAATACACATTATCTATCACTAACAAAAGCTTCTTTATGGTGTTAACTATTTGTCCTTCACAATGTAACAGAGCAAGAGAGACCCAAGCTGAAGGCTTACAGTTCTGAGGATTCATTTTTACAAGCAAATTATTATTAGCAGTAAAATTAAGGAGGAACTTATTTTACATGGTACAGATTTTACTAAATGAAGTAAATAAAGGTTATGCCACAACGCTTTCCAACACAAAACCTACCCGGTAAGGTACAATTCATGCCATTACATTTTTTAAATATACACTTTCTCTATGCCCACTCCCACAAACTGCACTCCAATTTCTACATGTACTAGGCTTAACCCTTCCCTTCCCAAACACTCTCCTCTATCAATGGTCTCACCATGCAAGGATCACCAAGCCAGCAAAGACATGCATGAACCAAATTAACCCAAAGAGATTAAGCAGTCAGAATACTGACAGAGAGAGTCTTAAAGCTCAGTTTCACGAGGGCAAGGATGTCAGAATCACGGTCTTCTCCTGCCTACCCATATAGCTCCTCTTGGTGCTCACAAAGGTGACACACAACGCTGTGGTAGATCCCAAGGCTGCCCACACTGGGAAGGCAGGTTTGCTACTGCCCACTCAGCTGCTGGAGCCAAGCCCCTCCCCACACTCTTGTCCAACACCCTCCCATTCTTCCTAGCCAGCCCATCTCCCACCCTCCCTTGCCTGCCCAAGCTAAGCCCCAGGTTGGCCAGCTGCGGGCCCATCACCTCCTGTTACTGAGGTCCCCCTAAATGCTAAGATGGCCATTTGCTGGCATTACAGCCCCACACAGCTTAGGGGGTAGCCTGGCTTTTGCTCCTGTGTGCCTCTGTCCTAGCAAATGATTTTGTGAAAAGAGGAGAAGGGGGAGAAAAAGCAAGTCTCCTCCTTCAATTTCAGATGCACAAAGGATGCTTTCTCTGACAAATTCCCATGGCTCAAGACGGGTCATGTAGAAGATGATGAATATTGTATCTCAGAGAACAAGCACTAGCCTTTCTGCAACACGGCAGTCGGAACCGGACTAAGATATTTAGGAAGACAGACGATGACAGCCCAGGCACATCGCGGTGCGCCTGTAAACAAAAGGCAAGTCGTCTTTCTGGGCACGAAGTAACGAAGAGCAACTTGGAAGGGAGGTGGTGAGTGAGTTGGGTCTGGCTTTTCTCCTCCCCGCTGGAAGGGAACTGACACCCAGATCTGGCCATGGGTGATCAGCACCCACAGAAGAGCCTGACCATCTCAGCACAGCAGCACAGGTCGCAAGCCAGAATGATTCATGAACTCATATGAAGACAGCTTTGACTTGATTAACGGAGCACTTGGAGTCAAAGATGACTGCAGGACTCCAAGTCCTGGGCTCTGGCAGTGCAGAATTACAGCACAGGAAAGCAGCCAGGCAGGAAAAAGAGGACATCCTCAGGGCCCACCCAACTATACCAGAATGTTATATAGGTGCTCAGTTTACAGATCTTGGTACTCGGCCAATGTTTGGCTGGCTGCATGGAAAGGATACAATGCAGGAAAAAGGCGTCGATGATCTATGAGGGACCAACAGCTCTAACCAGCAACCATGGCACACAGAGGAGACTGCTGATCACCTCCCTCCATGGCGCTGGGCAAGGGAAGCACAGGGACACAAAACAATAGACATCCCAAACTGGGTCCCCTTGGGACCCAGAAACAATATGGGCAGGGACGGAAACTAGAGGGAAGGCTGAGGAGGAAAACAGCACCCTCTAAACCCAAAAGTTAAAAAAGACAAAAAAAAAAAAAAAGGCAGACATTGTGATAAAGTCAGATTTAGAGCGCAGCAGTGTTGCACCAGGAGGCACACGTTTCCAGTTACTGGAACAAAACCTCATGGTCAGTAAGAATTAAATGCAAGATCCAACAGTGACTAGAAGGGAAAAAATCCTGGAGAGCAGACACATGTGGGTTATTACACAGCCTGGCAAGGTCAATCTCGGTGCTAAAAACAGACAAAAATAAAAAAAGCCGTCAAACATTTTTAAAGGGACACTGTCCCACACTGGCCGCTTTGACATCGTCTGTGAATGGTCCTTATTTTTTATCTACTTATTTTGTAATTATGTAGGCTACTCCTGTTCCAACCAGCGGCTGCAACAAGACTCTTATTGATGGCGCAAAGTGCTGCAACTTTGACTTTCGGAGAACGTGGGGCAGTTCCCTCTAGCTTCGCAAGGCAGTAAAATTTAACTCTTCCTCCTCTCTTGCTTTGCAGCAGTGATTCCTTCCCTGATGTTTCTGAATAGACCAGAACTGCAATTGCAAATGGCTGTGCTCTACACCAACGACAAAGTGCCCTGTCATACCAATACATAATTGAAAACGCTGACACAGTGACAACTGCTATCAGCACAATTCTGATAATCATGTTAGCTTGCTCCTGCTGCAGGAACCGGTGGGGGCGGGGAACAGGCACTGTGATTTAGGGGCTACCTAGAGAGAAGTTACATGGGATTTTGTTTACATTTCTTGGCAGATCTTCCGCATTTCAAAGAACACAATACCCACCTCCTCAATTCCCAGGGGTGACCGCTACCACCCCCTCTTATAAGAGCTCAAAGGCAGGTCAAAGTTTGAGAAGAAATCCAAATTTTATTTCTTTGATAAGGCACGCTTGAAGTTTGAGATGTGTGGTGTTAAAACTCCTTTCAAGAGCGATGAATAGATAAGGCTCAACACAATCCAGTGGCAAATGAAAGGCTTCCATAGCTGGTGCTGCATATTAAAATGTTTTTGTCATCCTCATAGGCTTCCCAGAGAAAGGAAGAAATTAATAGCACTGAGATCATCCCAGCATTGCTCAGGCAAACACGTGGACTCGGGAAGGACCAGGTGGCTACAGGCAACCTCCCAATGACACCACCAACCTCCTCCCAGGGAGGCTGGGGAAGGTGCAGAGGAGAGCAGCTCAAGAGTGAGCTCAAGAGAGAGGGGCAAGTGAGGAAGGGGAGCCCCAAAGTACTACTGGAGATAGGGTCACCTCTAGGAGCAAATATGTCATTACCACAGGATGAGTTGGGGTACACTGTACCTAACAACAGCATCACCTTTCAGCATTTAAAAGGCAGCCAGCAACTGAAGCCAACAAGCATTAGTTATCTTAAACCAACCTGATGACAAATAATAAACATTTATCGTGTCCTCTTCACGTGAGATGAGACTAAATTGTCTGTCTGCTCAGCACCTCAGGTTATCTCCAATCCCAAACATGTTAATACTAAACGTAAGTGGTAATTAAACCGAAAGAAGATGTACCAAAGAAAGCCTTCCCGCTTCGCGGCCTCTCTGAAGAGCAACCCCAACAGTGCTGCTCCACAGCCTGCTGGTCCTCTCGTTCAGCTGCAGCAGTGCCGGCATGTGCTAGGAGCTGCACAAACACAAAAGAAAATGCCAGGCCGTAGTCCTCTTCCCCAAGGGAGCCATCCTGCTCCATTCAGGCTCCATGGAGCACAACAGACAAGTCATGTAATAGCTTCATCTATGGCAAAAGAGCTGTATCAATTGGGCTGCTTAAAATGAGTTAGAGAGGTCACTTTGACCCACGAGACAAAAAACCAACATACACTGTACAAGGGCAGAGAGGGGAAAATGGGATAATGGGACACTTACAGGAGCTTTATCAAGATCAAAATGGCATTCAGCTAGGGTAATGGGGACAGGAAGGCACAAGGAAGAGGCAAAAAGTGCAGACAAACAGGGAAGGAGGGGAGGGGAAGAGAGTTAAGAGGCATGACTTAGGCACAAAATATCCAAAGTAGCTGTACTCTGAATAGCTAACAATTAGTTGGTCAGAAAATTATTGCATCGAGTTAAGCCAGGAGAGCCTGAACTCAGCAGCACACGACAAACAATGAGAAAGGAGAGTCGGCGTCAGTTCAGAAGTCACCGCAAGTGTCTGAGCACACTACAGCTGCAGATTATCAGCTTTGATAATATTATAGCTTGACTACATTATGACTTGATAATCTTCATGTGGAGAAGCTATGCCTGGTGCAAGGCCACCAGTAAGTGAAACCAGAAGGGCTGTGCCACAGCCCAGTGCTGGCTGGGGCTGGGCACCGTGGCTGCCTGGGCACTGAGGGATCAGCACCCTCCTGCAAGATAGCTCATCCCTGCTCTACTTTCTCTTCCAAACTCACTGAAATCTGCTGCAGATTGGCCAATTTACATGGCAACACCAGATCTGATGAAAAGCTGGGATGTCTGGGATGAAGCTATGCAAATTATGAGATTGGTAAAGAAGAGAAGGAAATGAGAGGGTGAGCCAGTCCTGCGGCATCCAGCCCCTGCCTGGCAAGCTCCACTGGAGGGTTCCAAAGAGAGAAGTAGGAAACAACTGCTGGAAAACCACCTATGGACTGGAAAAGAGTGATTGCTAAAATATAAACCTCAGCTAGAAGTAGTACTTGATTTTCCTGGATTTCATGGAGAACAAAGATCCAGATTCTACACTCCCAAATGCATGACTGTGGGGAATGAAAGACAGAACAGAACTGACTGATAAATTTTCTTGGGGTTCCCCCTCACTGGACCCAAACAAGCAAGCAATAACTGCAGCAAAAACCCCTTCAGTGAGCACCAGAACTTGCTCATCGCCGTTACTAATGCTGCCAGTGCAGGAATGGGAGTGCCCACCACGCAGCAACCTCAACCATCCATTTTGGCGTGATAAAGACTCCTAGAGGGCAGATAAAAAGAGCAGCAATGGCAGTTTGGGGACCAAACCCAGAGCTCTGTCACGACAGACTCATGAGCCAGAGGGATGCAAATTGCCCCGCCAGGGCAGCAGCGGCTCCCACCTCCCCATCCCGGCGCAGACACAGGGGCCATTTGTTCCTCAACTAAACCCAGGCAGTGCCGCAGCCCAGCCTAGCCCAAACCAACAGCCAGCGAGCACTAAATTCAGTCATTTTCCCCTCAGTCTCTTCTCTCAATTTCAGCTCTGACTCCTCTACCTTTTATTTCTTTTTCTAAAGACACATTTAGAGATGAAACCATTCATAACTGCCTATCCACAGACAGTTTGTGGCAGCATAATTGACAATGAGTCTGCTGCAAAAATGAAAATGCTGTTTTAATAACCTTGGCCTAAAATACATTCTGTTGTATGCCTCAAAGGGTTTCAATAAAAAGTCAACCTGTAGAGACATATTTTCTTGGCTTAAACAACAATCCAAAGCATATAAATGTAGTCCAACTATAATGACATATTTATAGGCCAATAAAGCTTACACTGCAGCTTTCATACTTCACTTAAAGGAAGTCTGTAAGAAGCAGTGTTATATAAAATAATTTGAATTTTTTTTCGAACTATAGCCCAAGGAATACAAATATGCAACTTTGCCATATTTAACCGATAATGTTTACATTGCTTAGTTGCTAAAAATTTTGTAAAATGAAATAATTCCTCATTTGGTGACTTCCCACTGGTTTACCAAATATGGGCATACAAGTCCATTTATTACAAAGAAAAATCCCCTAAATAATTCTAAAGGCAAAAATAAATAACTAGCGGCCTTAGTACTGAATGATTTAATCAGACCAATTCTTCTGGAAAAACAGGTTCTCATGTTCATTATGAATAATGCATTCCCGAGCAACTCTATTTTTATATGCTGCATTGTTGTTATTCTTTATTTTTCTCAACATTTGAAAGAAATATTCAGAAAGCTATAAATAGTCTTAAGACATAAACTGCTAGCATTCAATATTGACATATTTGTAGAAAGGGACAGAATGTATAACATAAATACCTCAACAGGCAGAAAGAAATAATTCTTAAAAATCATTTTTCAGGCTGAAATCTTAAAGCTCACACAAAAAAATACCATTGCTAGATCTTTTATTTAATACAGTCCTAAGGAAAAGTTCTGCATAATTCACTAGTGATAAAAACAATGGCATTTTACAGAAAAAAAACAAAACAGTTTCTGCAGAAAAGAAAGGCAAAGAGAAAAGAAAAAGAGAAAAAGAAGAAAAAAAAAGAACAAGAGGGAAAAAAAAGACAAAAGAGAAAAAAAAAAAAGACAAGAAAAAAATGAGAGAACAAAAAAGGAGACACAACGACCAAATTTGAATTAGGGTCAACTTTCAACTATAGGCGCATGGTTTCTCGGGGTTGTGGATTAACCAGGTGTCGCCTTAGTTTTGGCTAAGCAAATGCCACAGAGCGTGCGGGACGGGGTATACGCTGCTCACACGAGGCCCCACTTTGCCCGGTTATTGTTTAAAGCTGCCCTGCTCCCAGCAGCAAAGTATTTAATTAAGTACCTTTGTGGAGTGCCACTTCTGTGGTTCTGTATCAGCCATGTTTTCATTCCACCTGGGTTATTTCACCCTTCCCCACTCCTGGATAGTGCATCAAAACTGATTTTATTTCTTCTGCAAAGTTTTTTTGAGTTCTTTGGTAGGGATATAATTTCCTATTACTTTCTACAGCTCAGTTCAAAAACATCTAGTAGGAAAAATTTCAGAACCTACTCACTTTTATGGGATTTTTCTGTAATGGAAACAAGCCATTTCATAGGAAAAAAGGGATCCAAGAGATCGCCTTGTTTATCTAGGCATTTTCAACACCTGATTCAGCAACTTCCTCGTCTACAGCCAGGGTTAAAGGTGGGCATCACTACAGACTCATGTACAGCCTGACAGACTAGCGCAAGAAGGGATTTGTTCCCTTCAGATCCAAGTTCTGTACAAAGCAGCCTGTCCTGTTACAGCCACCCCACTCTGCCCCATGGGGAAGCCCTCCCTGAAACATCCCCATGGGCACAGCACTGAGTACCTGATTAGGAGGGGAACTGTGCTACGATGGTGGGAAACGGTGGATGTGCAGGAGATCACCCCTCTGTCTGGGCTGATTAGCCATGCTAATATAGCTGTGCTGATGCTCTCACCTGAGGGACCTTTGCATGACAGTGCACTGCGCTACCTCACAGTTTACAACTGTATTTTAAGAGAAAAACTACCCCATCCCATTGTGCTGGAGACCTACTGCAGAAGTTATTGCTAGTAAATCTTTGATCACTGCGGCTGAGCGTTGCTCTATTGGCAAGATGCTGAGTATTGGAAAAGATCTGTGGGCACACATTGTTAACAGACCTTAAACCTGCCATTTTGACAGCGAAGAAGATACAACACCGGCAGCTCAAATCTCTATGCCTTGGACCCTGCACGTTATGCTACTGCCTTCGCCTACAGCTAGGGAGACGGCAATTCCCAGAGCACAGTGTCAGCCTTGACCGGAACCACTCAGAATGAGAGAACCTGGTGGGTGTTAAACCTCCATCCCACGGTTTAGTCAAACACCAGAGCTCACAGGTTGCCTACAGGACACAACCAAACAGGGCTGCTTCACCAGCAATGAAGATCACTGTTCTGAGTTTTTCCTCAGATCCACAAAGCAAAATATGCTTAAATTCTTGGGTCTTTCAAATAGTAAAAAAATCATCTTAGTAAAAATAAAGAAATTTCTTTGATTGCCTTCCATAGGCTAGATCAGTTGTCTGTATCAATGTGCCTGTTCAGCTATAGGTCTTATTGAACCTTTGGTTTCACTCCCACCAGAAAAAGGCATTCAGAATCAAACATGAGTCAAAATAACCCTTTTCTACTGAAAAAAAAGACCCAACAATAAAGCCAGAGCCACCAACCGAAAATGAGCAACATCAGAATGTGGGTTATCAAAATTATACCATATAGTCTGCATTCCAGAAGCGTTTTCAGTATAACCCGTACTTTCAAAGGCTTAACATGCAACTATAAGCTTTAGGCTTAAAAATAATTTTCTTTGGCTCCTAGGGTAGATAATAGCAATTTCATAACTTACCACAAGGGGTTTTTTTGTTTGTCAAAAACAAAAACAAGAAAACAGTAACACACAAAAGTTCTCTCCGAAAAACATTAAGATTCTTCTGACACAACAAACAAATGCAAATAAATGTAGTGCATAAAGAAGATGCCAGGGCAATACCAAAGAAAATTACTGCATGTGATTATGAACCAGAAGAAACCACACAGAAAAGAAAAGGAAAAGAGAAAGAATTACACAGGTTATTTTTTTTCCCAGAGATGTAATGAAAAATAAGATCAACTTCCAATTGTACTTTAATCTTCCAACCTACACATCTAATGGTGAAATGCAAGACTGACAAAATCACTTCACCATTTGATAAGATCACAAAAATGAGATG
Source organism: Gorsachius magnificus (assembly GCA_034008185.1). Classification (NCBI taxonomy): domain Eukaryota; kingdom Metazoa; phylum Chordata; class Aves; order Pelecaniformes; family Ardeidae; genus Gorsachius; species Gorsachius magnificus. The sequence continues at coordinate 33,802,558 of CM067089.1, read as the reverse complement.
CAGAAGATAAATCCTCCAAGACAGTTCTTCAGCTTAGCGTAATTTGGTTTCGATGCCAACACAGTCGTGCCGCCGTAAAACTGAACTTGGCCCTGCATCTCCTGTTCACATAGGTACAAAAGCATTTCCCCACATGCATCAGCCTTAGCTTTTAATTTCTTATGTTTTCACGCATTACGGCCTAAATTTGATGCTCTTCAAACTTGGAACATTTGTTAAAATCTTGGTAAAACAGAGAAACGTCCCTGGGATGCACTTCAAAGCACCGTCTCTGACAGCTATCACGCATCCAAGGTCCTAATACCACAAACAGGCACGTTTACCAACAGCAGACTCATCTCCCTTGGACCTTGGGCCCCCACCATGGATTTTAGAGGTGTGAGCAGCCCCAGAGCTGCAAGCCTGTCTGCAAACACCCAAAGTAGCAGAGCTACCATTTCCTTCCCTAAAAACGGACAGGTCCATCTGGAGAGAAGAGGAGGGTGCTCACAGCGGCCTTACACAGTATAGTAATGTAAAGCTCACAGGGAAACGCTAAAGGCGGCTATGGAAGGGACATCTCCCTACCGAATGAGATGCAAAGCTGACCGTATGGAGACAGGACAAGCACCAGAAGCAGGAGACAATCCTGCGCTTCCAGAAGATGGGATGTGAGAAACGAAAGGCCTTTGCTCTCCTCTGCCTGCCGGAGGAGGCCTGGGGAAGATGGGTCAGGCTCCTCTCCCCACGATGGACGCACAGCTCTGACCTGATCCCCCCACCTGCAGAGCCCCAGGGAGAGTCCCTAACAATTACTTGTGAGTGCATCTTCAGGGTCTGAGCCTTAGTGCTCATGGACATGACTACGAAGCAGACAGATATCACAGACTTACGCCATGCTAATCTGGAAGGAGCCTGCGATGAGCTCACCACCACCCATCCTGCTCAGGTACCTCATCGCCACACCTCCGCCCGAAGCACGGACATACCTTGGGAATTGGCGACGCCTTGGCAGGGTCAGGCTCATCCGCCTTCGCAAGATGCCCCCCCACGGGCCCCTCCCCACAGGAGAAAGTAAGGGATACTCACCGAGGTCAGCCTTTTCCTTCAGGATGTCTTTGAAGTTCAAGCCGCTGTTGAGTGTGGATTGTCTGTATCTTGTTAAGGCCTCCTGCCCATTCTTCCCCACATCCATCAGCTTCACCGGCTCAGCCCGGAAACCACACTTCCACTTGGAGAAATCGGACTGTGCCCATTTTGCCAAGTCCTCGAGCTTCACAGTGACTTTCTCTGAAACAGCAATAACTTCATCCTGCAAGGAGCAGTCAAATGAGAATACGACATGTCATGTAGGGCTCCACGATGGCCGATAAACCTGTAACGCCACCCTCCCATAAGCTATGGAGGAAAAGCCCATCTTGCTGTTGGCGGATTAATTTTTATGTAATACAGGATAGCTAGTACTTAATTTATTCCTCTTGCCACCTAAGTGGAAATATTAGTTGTTTACTCGAAGCAAATACACATGATCTAAAGACAATTTCTAGGACTGGGGCAGTGATCCTAAAAGGCACTTGAAATGCAGGTTGCCAATTCACATTCTGTATAACCCAAAGCCTTGAGGGAAAGTTTGTTTTTTAGGTGCAATTAGCTGCAAATGTAAAAATTCATGGCTGGATGACTAATGGTTATAGCTAGTCCTGAAATAAATGGACTAAGTAAATCTCAGATTCTTGGAACTCTGACTCACCAGAAAATTCCTGTGTTTATGGTACATTTTCCCTTGGCTTATACACAAATATTGAATTTAACTTTTTTCCTAAAAATTAAATAAAACTGTGATGTAATCCCAAAAGAAATACTACATAAATGTTATGTGCTTCCCACCAAAAGAAACTTGCACATTCTCATGTTTCTTAAAACCTTTTTCAAGATCAGAACTGTAATTTTTTTTCCCCTTCTTAAACATACATTCTAAGAAAAGCACTTAAACTCAGTTTAGCCTCCAGAACATATACTCGAATTAAACAGCTCTAATTGCTGAATTTTATCCTTCCAGGAAACAATCAACTCCTCTCAGTCATGATGAATAAGCAGAATGTTTTATAGCTGACTCCAGTGAGCAAGGGCTCAAGAAAGCCTCAAAAAATAAACAAACAAACATACACACATATCCAGCAAGATACAGATTTTTTTTAGTTAAAACAGCAGAAATAATTTATGTTGTAATGGGAGCTGGCTGCACACCACACCTTGCACACCGCACATTTCTAGCACTAAATAAGGTGACAGGTTCTTGAAATAAATAAAGCAGAATCCAATTTTTCTCTCAAATAAACACAAGTATTTGCAAAGGGGAGAGAAATTCTTTGAGTTATTAAACAAAGAGAAAAGCACAATTGATTCTCTCTGTGTGTTTTTTTTTTCCCACTGAACACATTCCTCAGGAAATAAAATACTGCTCCATAGGGAAAAAAAAAAAAAAAAGCTTTATTGTGATAAGTTACACACAATACAAAACCTGAAGTATCTAGCAAAAAAGCAGATCTGATATTCCACTCTCCCTTATATAACACAAAATCGTTTTATAAGCAAGCACCTTCATTACATTTAGGGCAATAACAAGTATTTGGTCAGAAATGAACAGCATGCTTATATGCTAAGCAAGCTTGTAATAAAATCTTTTCCTTTATCATCGCACAGCATAAGAGCTTCCACCGAACAACAAACAATAACAGTGATGTTTTAAATCTCTGTTTATGACAAACGTCAATACTTTGTAAACAAGCGCTGGGTACTACAAAGTACAATTTCAATGGATGGTTTCACCCAATTTCATTACACCATCCACTTGAAATAAAAAAGCTGTAGTTGCTATGCATTTTATAGCTATTACATGGTGATTATTAAATGTCAGGATGGAAAAAAAATAATACGTATATATAAATATCAGCCTGCCTGCAGACAGTCTCAGCAATTTCTGGATGAAGTCCTCTTTTAGGATGTTGAATACCACCACCAGCTACTACACAATTTCTAATATTGAACACTAGAGAAATCTATTTAGCAGCAGTTTTAAAAAAAAAATTGACTTGGAGATCAGACATGTTTTTGGTTAAAATATTATTTTCCAAATAGCTCTCATGATCAAATGATTATGATTTCAATTACTAGTTTCTTCATATCCTTTCCAAGAACTGGTATGACTAATTTTGGCTGGCATACAAAGTAAGCTGAGCAGACAATTTATTAACCAAAAGAAAAGTACAATCGCTATTACATCATCAATGAATAAACTTGTTTTTGAGAATACAACCTTCACACACACGCACATGATGTGTACACAAGAAAAAAAAAAAGGAAGGGGAAAAAAAAAAAAGAAACCCTACTGTAACAAGGGTGAAGTGATGCCGGTGCGCTCACCGGCTCTGCCCCGGCTGCCTGCCATGGAGGGGGAACTGGAGAGGCAGGAGCAGGGGGAGAGGTGGCTTTTGGGGGGCAGGGGAGAGCACACCCCAGGCATATGCTTTCTGTGGCAGTGGCATGGTCGTGGCCATGAAAATACATCGTGTTTGGCATCCCCACACTGATGTGAGGGGCCAGGAAAAGACCCTGCAAGAAGACCACCGTGCACTCGCCTCAGCCCTTCACAAAATGGCACTGGGACTCTAAATACAGCTGCCATGGTGCAAAGGGGCACCCAGAACAGCACCACAGAGCGGCTGAGCACACAAATGGTGTGCATGAATATAAAATACAAAAGGAATTCAGGCTGTCACTGTGCCACGACAGAGGTTCTGGGCCGACCCCCCACACACACAGGCGGTACCGGGCGATGGCCCCTTGCCGGGGCTGCCCCATCACCCCTGCAGGAGCTGTGTCCCCAAGGGCAGCCGGTCCCCATCACCCCTGCAGCAGCCACATCCCTAAGAGCACCAGGCTGGCCCCCAGATTGGCCGGGGTCACCTGGGGAGGGCAGCTGACCACAGGCCTCGCGCTCATGGCTGCAAGGCTGGGCCTCGTGCCACCGCCAAGCAATGGCAGCACCAGTCCCATGGCTGTCGGGCCAAGAGGGCCCATCCTGCACCTGCGGTAACTGCGGCTCCACTGCTGTGCTTGCTAACATTAAAGACACTCCTGTGGGGTTTTGGGGTCACCCGAAGGAAGCGGGGCTGAGGGCAGGCCTGGCCTGCAGAGGTGATGGCTGCAGGACCAGCCCCTGGTGAGGGAGGCCGGGCGGCGCCGCCCCTCCAGCACCCAGAGCGCCCAGCCACCCTCCACAGCAGCACCAGCCTCGTGCCCTCCCCCTGTACCGCTAGCGATCACCACGGTCACACCCAGGAAACACGGCCGAGTTCACTTTTAGCCAGAAAATGGAAAAATTACCCTATATATTTCAGGGCCTGCCTTGGGTCCCCCTGCCCTACACGCAGCAGGATGGGGTAGACCTGCTCTCTCTCAGCACTCATTTTTGAGCTCTTGCTCATTTTCGGCCCAATTCAGAGACAACTGGACACATCCTCCCTGACTCCCCACACACCACAGCGGTCATGGGTTGGACCACGGTCCTCCTTTGAGTGCCACTGCCAATGCCGATCCGGCAGCGAGGGACCGCATCTCCAGAGATGCTTTCAGCCCAGCACCATCATACAAACACTGTAGGCAGCAAAACAGGGCAGCTAACTTCGGCCCCTTTTTCTGAGGAGCCCAAGGCACCGGCAGCTTCCAGAGAGGCTGCCTTCCCCACATCTTGGCAGTCTGCTAACACCAGAGGTCACCTGCCCCAGCATCACCCAAACAGAGGTCACCCAACCATTTCATCAGCTCTGGGACCTCGATGCGCCTTGCCAAGCTTTCACACATCCTTAAGCAACCTTTCCAAGCGCTCAGACCCAAACTATGAGTCGTGGGGGTTTTTTATATTTTTTTTTGAGCAGCAGGTGACAAAAGGGTCCCTGTCCTTCTTTGTCAAGCAAAAATGTCTTCCAGCCCTGTGTCACAACAGAAGTGGGTTCGGGACCTGCAGGGCTCTGCCAGCTGGAGAAGCCCCCATAACCATTCGGTATCAACTGCTGCGTACCTACTGCCACAGCCCTTCCAGAGAAACCCTTTCAATGAGATGACAAAGGAATACAGATGTTGAATAAATAAAAAACAGGTACACGGTGACACATGACTAACAAACCTTTAGAAGATTAAAGAAATCTGCTGTATAACCTTCATGTCATTCATAATTATATCTCTGTGTAAACATGAAAAACCACCCACGTCGCATAGAGTGCATATATATATATATCTATAAAAAAATCAACTCATCGTGTACTAGCTATGCTCTGAAGTGATATGTTTATGAGATCTCCATTGCGTGGTTAAGTCTTTAATTGCAGTTTTTTCCTGCTACAGCAAGATGAGTGCCGATTTCAGCTCTGCTCAGGAATGAGATTTATCTCAGATGTGCCTTTTCGGACGCTGACCAACCAATGGCAACGCTTTTCCCAGCCACAAAGTTGTCTAAATCTCGAAATAAGTACTGACTATAAAAAGAGGCACTTTTTCTTCTGTTTCTATAAAAGCAGGTATCTACTCAGCCTATAATTTTAGCACATCTTACAAGACTCCTGAGCAAAGTACGATACTTTCACCTATCAAGTGGGAAATGGGGAGACGGTTAAGAAAGATGGCGATAAAAACCCTTCTCATCCCGCTCTTGTTTTTTAAGAGCTTATCGGATTTGCATTTTCTGAGAAATCGTCCAGGGAGAAGGGGACAGTATCTTCTTGAGAGCCGTTATGCTTAAATATTATGTCACTGTTGTCTAAGCAACCATCACAGCCTCCCGAAAGCACAGAATGCTATATTGCCTGACTCAGCAGATGGTTGAAATACTTACATTCAGGGAAAGAGGTCAGGTAGTTAGAATAGTTTAAAGCAGATAATTATTTTTTAGAAGAAATATTAACTCTTACAAGGCAGGGAGTCACAGGGTAGCACGGGGAGGTCGTACATCTTGATTGCACACCCGCATACGGTACGTCACAGTTCCTCACTCATTGCCAATAACTAGGAAAGATTTATATTTTAGAGACGCCAAGGCAGCCCTAAAAGAATTACGGCGACTGAGATATCTCAAAATTTTGACGTGCTGAGACTGTTTTCACTCCAGTGCTTCCAGAGGTCATTTAAGGAATTCTGGAGGGCATGAGCGAGTCGAACACCTGCTTGGCTGTCTCCTAACATCAAATACGTGGCCCAGAGAGAAACAGGAGACATACTGTAGAAACTCTTGCCGATAATTACAGAAGACACTGCATGTCATTTATGTGATCAGTACGATTTGCATTAGAAAACATCTTCAAGCCTTTTTACCAAAACCTTTAGCACGGCAGAGAGCTGGGGATGCATATTTTACAACCCAGTACATTGCTGATGAAAACACATTCATCCACGGGAGCAAAAAAATACAGTGTGACTCTTACGGACTGCATTCACAGAGGATAATAGAACTGCATATTTCATTTGGGCATAAAGGCCTCTATTATTCCGGGCTTTTTTTTATATCCCCTGTATTTTTTAGTTTTTTTGCAATTTAGGTGAAAAGGACCTCCCCATACCTTGCACAACACTGCTGTTGCCCGGGGAATCCAGTTCCCTGCTCTAGATCCCTTTGAGGAGAGGAAGGTCACATTGCGGAGGTGGAGAAAGAAAGGAGGGGGCTTACTAGAAATAAGCCTTTCCGATGGGCCCCTCTCCATAGCAGTGCATTTACCTGGGTGTTTGAGGAAACAACCACCACCCTTACTTGACAGCATCATCAAACCAAAAGGCCCTGTTAGCAGAGTCCATAGTCCAGAGCTCTGCTCTGCCGTACGGATGCTACCAGGACTCTAGGACAGTGGTGGACACCATCTCATTTCGGTCCTAATCCACTTGCCAAAAGTCACTCACGAACCTGAACCCAGGTCTCTAGGTTCATCTCCTACAAGCAGCACTTCACCCAAGCTTCCCTCCAGGGACCACATTCACACCCTAAAGGGGCAGAGAATGTTTGTACAGGACCGCTTTGCTCTCAGAGACTTTCTCCAGAGTAAGAAGGTTCCGGCTCCCTGCCACCTGCTGTGGGCTGGGGCTATAGCTGGGGGCGTTTTGTAAGACTGCAGGATCACAGACCAGCTAAAAAACTCTGGCTGCGTCATAGGAAAGGTCTGGCGCTGGGAAGTGCCCTGTTCAGCCTCCCTGCAAGGCACACGAGGGACTCCCCTGCCATCCACTCCCTTCCCACATGTTGCTCTTCCAGTACAACCTTTCCAAGCAGGCTGCAGACCTGGGGAGCCAGGGCACAGCTCTGCCAGGTGGGAGCCGCTGCTCCTGCTCTGCAGGTGGGATCATCGAGCGACAGGGAAGCCTCACAAGAGGCTCCAGTGCTTGGCAGGGGCAGCTTTCTTTTCCCCTTTCCCTGCTCCAGGTGCCTCGTTTCGTGCCATCTCCATGTGCATCCCTTAGCCCAGCCCAAAGGATGCACGGAGCGGATCCAACCAGCGGGGTCTGGGTCTGCAACGCTCCTCGGAGATGCCAGAGTGCAGGGACCTAGAGAGACCACCGCTCCCCACCCATGAACCTACGGGGAGAGCCTTGAGAATGGAAACACGAACAGCCCAGGAATTTACCTGGCACATGGGAGAATTTAAAGAGGGTAAGGCAGAACCTTTCATCTGTTAATCCTTCTCTAATTACTTTAAAGGGCTATAATGATCTCGTTACATTCAGGTGACAGGTATTTCCCCAGCCTACCGCGCTATTTCCCCAGCCTAAGCACAGCCGCACAAAGCTGTCTGAAATGCGCGCCGATAGAGAACGCTACGTCACGACGTGTTCATCCCATCTGCTGAGGTCCAAAAAACCAAAAGAAGAGACCAAGATAAAGGATACAGGTGAAGCACATGAAGTCCTATGGTATTGGCTTTCCTTTGTATTAGCGAGCAGCTTTTTCCGTGTGGCTTAGTATTATTTCCAAAGCGAGATGTCCTGGGGCAGGGCAGCACCGCGTTTTTGTAGGATGCTTTGTGGGATACTGGTACATCTGGGCCAGAAATGGGGTGGAGATGGAGCGCAGAGAGGGACGGCTGTGAGCAGCTTGACATTTCCCCTGCAAGCCTCCTCCTCCTTCATTTCTGGGGTGGTTTTTTTCTCCCCCCTCCCGCTCCCGAGCAGAGGTTCAAATCGAATTTATATCTGTCATTGCAGATAGAAGTTCTGACCAAAGAGAAAATAGGCTTCAGTCAAAATGTTTTCCCATCAGATAGCTCACAGATCTCGAAGAGTTGTTTTAGTTTAGGCAAGTTGACAAGCAATTCATTCCTAATTTTGCCTACTACAGTTACAGTACGAAAAGCTTTCCTCGTAGATTACATAATTACGTTTTTCTTAACAAGGAGTACATTGCATTAGCAGGTTTAAATTATGCAAGCTTATTCTTTTGTCTTTTGTTATATTGTGTTCTATTGTGCTGGTAAAACAATATGTGCTTTAATTAGCAAATATCTGTAAATAATTTACTTGCTTTTCATACAGCAGAACAATGGAGCCAATTTTCACATACATCCACTGAGCATGTCTAGGGGGTTTCTTGCCAGAACCTTCCATTGTTCAGTATCTGTATCAATCTGCCCATCATTAGCAGCTAACGTTCAACAACCCAGGAAGAAATTAAAGTTTTGGCCCCCGGGAGCAGCCCCAAGCCCCCCAAACCCGAGGCTACGCTTTGCAAAGAAAGATTAAAATACCCAGAAAATGAAAACAAACTCTTTTATTATCTATAACCCTGGCACCTTCGCATCGAAACATGGATGCCTGCCAAGCATTAAGGTCATTGGATTAATGCCATAAAATGCCGATGTTCATCTGACCTTCTGACTGCATTTTAGCTACAAAATAAAAAGCTCAACTTGATACGACACTATGAATCACGCGAGCGTCTAGGCTCTGCAGGGTTAATGCTGGGTGTGAACCCACACTGCACACGCACAAACACACACACAAAGAAAAAAGCTCTTAAATCAAGAGTGGATGACTGTTCGGAGACTTAAGGAATTGTTATTTTGAATGCGAATGAAAGGGCCAGAACAAGCATTGCAAGAATATTTCAATTATGTATTTCCCAGAACTACATCTCTGAGCAACTAATGCAAATATTGCTCCCACAGCAGTAGAACTTCTTCCCGAATAAAAGCATATAAGAGCTTGAATCAGAACATACTTTCTGTATCGTTCGCATATTGTTTGAATATTATTAAAAATGCAAAATCTATGTATGCGTTACTCTCCTGAGCAATACAGTAATTATGATTAAGGGACAAGCAGCACAAAAAGAGCCAATTTATCTTACTTGTGCTTAGGAATACTATTGTGTAACTAAGCAACTAAAGACAAAATATAGTCTAATTAATTCACTCCTATGCTTATTTAAAAGACACAATTAGAACATTTTTATTTTCCAGCCTGCACAGTATCTCAACATGCTTGAGGGTGTACCATGTGAGGCCTATTATTCTCCAAAGACAAGAGTTTAATGTTTAGTGCCACTGATCAGACTGGGAGCAGCAACTCTGGAGAGCGGTGGGTGTATTTTACAGTCTGAGTGCACTGGGAAGCAGAGGGAAAGGGGAGGAAAAAAAAAAAGTAAAAAATAATGAGAAAAAAAAAAATCTGCCTGAAGTGACCAGATACACCAGATTGCTGGCTAATGGCTAGCAACATGTGGCTTCTCTGAGTAATATCATTGCCCTCTCCTTCCTTTGGCAGCATATGCTACTGGTGGCGAGAGAGATAAAAATATACAGAGTGGATATGCAATTACCAAAACCATGATATTTTATGACAAATGCCATTTCTCTAACACTGCTATTACAGTACGCCTGATTTCCAAAGCTGAATTAATTTGAGCAAGTGTACATTGGAGATTGATGCTATTAGCATGATTTTTAAAGCACCCTTTAATAATCATAATCTGCATGTTTGAAACGTGTTGTCATTACCAGTGTTGACAGATACGAGCATGAGGCACACACCGCAGAGACTAAAACGGGGCCGTTCTCGTTTCAAGTAAGAGCGTACAGATTCCTACATCTCTCTATAAAAATAAAATAAAATAAAAAAAAAAATCTATTTCTGTGCAAAGCGAGTAGCACATTTTGCAAGGGGGGCTGGCAATAAACGACTGGCGGCGTAAGAGCCCATGCTCGGGCCAGCCTGTGCTACCTTTGTGTGCTGGGGGGTAGGACCTCTGCACCCGGAGAGCCCCTTGGAAACGAATGAGGCTTTCGAGGGATGCTGTGAGCATCTGCCCCGAAACGAATAGAGAACAAACCCGCTGCCTCCCTTAACTTTCTGGAAGAATCTCTTCTGCAATTATAAATGACATACATTTATGGAGTGATGACTTTTTTTTTATTTTTTTTTTTTTCCCCCCCAATTAGTCTGAAAATGCAAAATACTGCTAGGGAAATAATTACAGGAAACTAGCTCTCTCCTCTGTATGAGCAATGCTTACTCATGTAAATTACTTGCATGAGTAAGGATTATTTGCAAGGCGAAAAGCATTGCATCAGATCCCCAGTTTGGGAGAAGAGATGAAACCAACATGAGTTCGTAGTAAACTTAGCTCCTGATGAATGAACCCAAGGCAGATCCCCACCGACCACCCGGCCTCAGCAGAAGCAGCGTCCACGACGACACAGGGCAACGCAGGGAATGTCAGACCACGCCAAATAAATTAGTTGCTTGTTTGGGTGGGTTTTTTTTTTATTTTGGGGGGGGGGGTTGGGGTTTTTTGTGGGGTTTTTTTTTTTTGGGGGGCATTGTACACATCACACCAAATACCATCCCCGGATTTAAGGAGCACCAGCTTTGATATGTATTTTTAAACCCAGTCTAATTAATGCCAACACCTTTAAAAACATGAAAATACAAGGCACTAACAAGCATTTTGCTCTAGAACTGCTTCTGCAAAGGTCAGTCGTTCCGCAGCCCCACGCTACCCCTTGGAGCAGAGAGGAGTAAATGAGCCAGAGGAGGATTCGGCCAGGGACCCGTGGGCTGGGGGGCTGAGCCCACCTCGCTCCCCCTGAGCGCTGGGGGCCCGGGCGCTGTGCGAGGGGACTGGGCAGGGGCTTTCTGCCGGCAGCTGGCCGGCATCTACCTCTCACAGTCGGAAAAGCTGGGGGGCTGCGTCCCACACGCCCCCCATGAACACTGTTTCGAGCGCGACGGTGTGCTCCTACAGCCGCTCCCTCCGGACCTTGGCGGCCCCCCGAGCATCCTCCTCCCAGCCCCGCGGGAGGCACCCGCCGTCACAGAGGTCTTCCCTTGACACACGGGAGGTGATCTGGGGGGCTGCACTCTGGCACCTCAGGCACCTCTGGCAAAGCAGGCGCCTTCCCCACTTTAGGTGGTGGCCCTCCCAGGAACAGCCACTTTTCCCCTGCCAAAGGGAAGGGGGGGAAGGCTGCTCCCACTTCCCAACCAGCACTGCACCTGCTGCAGATTTTGGGCTCGATGGCAGTGTCAGAGGCAGCACACCTGGGCCCCTACGCTTTAAAAGCAGCAACAAAGTTTTCAGTGAAGTAGAGCAAAACTCTCCTAGCGGCGTCCCCAAAGGCACCGATGGCTCTCGCAAAAAGGTCTGTGCTGCTCTTGCCGCAGCAAGGTCTGAGCCCGGTGCCGGAGCTGCTCCCAGCCCCTCCATGCACGTTGCTCCGGGATGTGATGAGCATCGTCCCTGCGGCACGCGGCCGGCCCTGTCCCACGTTTGCCGTCCACTGAGGCTGCCCGGGAAGCAACCTCCGGCTGGCTTCTGGGGCCAAAGGAGAGTTCCTCGGCCGGTTGCGCGGGGACGCTCAGCCTTAGGCGCAAGGAGGGGTACCTCGGCGGAAGGACACCTGGGCTTGAACCCTTCGCTGGGTCTGGGCCCCAGCGTATGGAAACATCCGGTTTTAGCAGCAGTCAGGGCTATATTTAAGTCTGGATGATGAATTCAGCCAGCTATAAAAAGACTTATATTTACACTTATTGCTGATTAGCTCAAACATTTGGCAATCAGATAAAATACGCCATCAGACATTTCTGAGTAACAGAAGCATTACATACCTCCTCGCTTCTCCTCCCTCCTCGCAGCCACTAGCTGAATATTGTCACAGTGTCAGCGCTGCTATTAGGGAGAACAGGCAGCGAGCTGCTGCTATTCATCACGCTGCTAACGCAGGTACCTACTGGTGACTACGCCTAAATCTCCAGTGGGCTCGACCGCAAGCCCGCGATTCGGCCGCTCGCTCCCCTCACCACCAATTTTGTTGGCAGGGAGCACCCCTGTCGCCCTCTGCCTCGGACAGCGCGGATTTGCAATACGCGTGGAAACGCCGGTTACTTTGTCCCCGCTCCCTGAATGCAAGACGAGGTGTTGTACCCCCTCGGCAGTCCCACGGCACCACGGATCAGGTCCGCCCTGTCCGGCCTCTGACTCGAGAGCCGCATCTCCTCCCGCAGAAGGAGCCCACCCCGGAGTTAGGAAGCCTTGTGACCCCAGAGGCCGCCGCTTTGGGGACAGATACGGACGTCATCGACGGGAGGAACCGCAGCGGCAGGTTGGGCACAACGGCCGCCCCGCACGCCGATGGAGCCAGTCACCCCCCAGAGCGCGCGTCGCAAAGCACCAGCCAGCCCCCGGCCTTTTGTCTCTTGGCCGCCGGCGCGTCCCCAAGCGGAATTCGGATCGTTCCAAACTATGAAAAATCGATAATAAATTAAAAAAAAAAAAAATCATTCCAATGTCTATAAACAAGTTAATGGAGTAAGTGAAAACAAAGTACATTTCTTAATGGGAGTGTTATGTTGCCCTCTCTAGGCCCTGGCTCTCAGTGCCGGTTTCTGTAGGCTCCCTGCCAGAGAAGTATCACTCAGAGCTGTAGCTGCTGCTGCTGCTGCTGCTACTCTGCTAATGAATGACTAACTTAGGCCAGAGGGGAAATGACATCACCGGGGTGTAAAACACAACTGCATTAGGAAACTTTTTACCTGCTTTACATTTGTCATAATTATTCCACACAATACGGCCAGCATTTGCATAATTTCAAGGCGTGCCATTATCTTAATTGAAAATTGTTTTCGTACGGTTGAATAATGCAGAATGACATCAGTTAAAGCCCCAATGAAATGCACAAGCATAATCACACGGCTAATTACTAGCGGTGTTTGCATGTAAAAATAAATAAAATTGTGCATATTATTAGGAAGGTACAGGCAGCTGAGAACTCTCGTACCGGAGCAGTGTTTTACTCGTAATGGTAGGATTAATTTTCTCTGATGTTCCTACCACAGTAACATGAGCTGATCATTAAGGCGTATTAAAATGATTTGTGTCCCTTTCCCCACCCCCCCCCCCCCAGTCCCTTCCAAATATCTTTCATTTTACACACACACATGCACACGAGACACACGCAGCCACAGTTTTAAATAGTCACCACGGGCAATCTCAGAGCATCCATTGCTCACTGTCATCTCCCCGATTCTTAGGAAAAGGCTCCCTTATCTCAGCGGCACGCACAGAAAATTAAAGCGGAGAGGTGGCAGCGAGCGAAGGCGGCTCTGAAACGCGTTTCCACCGCGTACGCGTGTGTCTGGGTACACAGCACGTCGGCACCTATAGCCACGCGTCTGCCCCCAAAACCAGCCCCTGTGGGCAGCCGCCCCTCGCTGCACCCACACCCCTCCCCGGCCCCTCCTGCAGAAGTTCCCCCAAAACACCTCGACGTTGTTGTCCCCCCCGCCGCCCGGTTCCCAGCCCCCCTCGGGGCCCTCCCCATCCCCGCTGCCCTTCTCCGGGTACCTCGTCCTTCCCCCTCCCAGCCCACGGACCGCGCTGAAGCAACACATTTGAAAAGCAAATAACGGGAGGGCGCGGGGATGGGGACTGGGCGGGGGGGGGGAGCGGCCCGGGGCGGGGAAGCGCGCAACCTGCGCGGCTCCGCGGCCCCATCCCGGGCGGTGCGGGGCGGGCGCGGAGCCGCGGCGGGGCTGCGCGGGTGCCGAGGGGTGGGTGCCGGGGGGTGGGTGCCAGCGGTGGGTGCCGGGGGGGGGTGGGTGCCGGCGCGCAGCGCGTTTGCGGCGGCCGCACGGCGGCCCCGAAATACGCCCAGGCATATCTGCAAGTTATTTGAATGTATTATTCCCGTACCTGTCATTTATCACTTTATTCAACACGTCCCTGCCAGCTCAATAGCTTTTGATCTCCCTCAGCCTCCATTTCGTAATTTCCGCCCTCTTAAACATATCGAATACTAAAAAAAAAAAAAAAAAAGCCCCCAACAATATCGAAATCCCCCCCCCCCCCCAACGATTTTCTTTTCCTCTTTTCTGCGCGTTTCGGGCTTTCTTTTTTTTTTTTTTTTTTTTTTTGGTTTTGTTGTTAACGAGGCCGGAGAAGGGCAGGGCGAGCCCCGCACACACTCCGCTACCCGCCGGGCCGGGGGCGCCCCGCTCCCCGACCCCCCCCCCGCCCGCCCAAGTTCCCGGGCAGCGCGCACCGGAGCGCCCCGACGGCGCGGCCCCTCCGCGCTGCCCCGCCACGCACGGCGGGGAAGGGGACGCGGTACGGGTGGGGGGGGGTGGGGGGGGTGTAAGCGGGGGGCGGGGGGGTAAGCCGAGCCCGGGCATGCAGGTGAGGACGGGCGCGGGGCGGGGGGGGGAAGGGGGGGGCCGGCGCTGCGTTTACCACCTCGCCATGGTCACTGGTCCTGCCCTGGGGGGTGTCCTCGGGGAGAAAATAAAGTTTGGCGCTGGAGAGAAGTTGCCGGCTGGTGCGCTCCTCCCAGAGCAGCTGCAGCTCCGCGATGCAGGCGGGCTCCTCCGCGCGGCACCGCACGAAGAAGAAGTCGCCGAGGGAGAGGACCCGCGCCCGGCCGCCGCCGCGGCGCTGGAAGCGGAACGCCCTGTAGAAGACGTAGGGGCCGTGCGAGCCGCACGGGGCGCCGACCCACTGCGGGGAACAACAACACGGCAGCGGCATCAGCGCCGGCTCCGCGCCGCGCCGCGCAGCGCCGCGCAGGAGGAGGGCGGGCGGGCGGAGGGCGGGCGGGAGGGGAGGGAGTAGGGGGGGGGGGGGGGGGGGGGTGAGGGGGGGGGGGGGCGCGCAGCGGCGCGGAGGCTCCGCGGCGGCGGGGGCGGGGCGGCGGGGCGCGCGGGGCGGCGCGGGGCGGCGCGGTACCTGCAGTGCGCTGCGCTCCATCGCGGCTCCGGCGTGATTGAACTCAACATTCTCCCAAACTTGTTGGCGTGAATGGAGCCCGGCAGGTCCTGGCAGGGCGAAGCCGGCCCCGCCGCCCGCCGCCCCCCGCCGCCGCCGCCCCCGTGCCGCCCCGCCGCCGCCGCCGCCCCCCGCCCCGCCGCGCGCGGCGACGCCCCCCCCCGCCGCCCGCCCCCCGCCCCGCCGCCCCGCCGACGCCTCGCCGCGCCCCGCCGACGCCGGCGCCCGACGCCGGCCGGCCCCCCGGCGCCCGCCCCGGCCCGGCAAAAATGCCGCGGGGCGGTGGCGGGCCCGGGGGAGGCGGGGCGGGGGCTGCGGGGCGGCGGCGGGGCTCCCCCCGGCGCCCGGCGATTTTTGGGGGGCCGAAAGAGCGGGCGGGCGCGCGGCGGATCTGACAGGACCTGCCCGTATATCTCTAATATAAAGACCAGTTCCTGCGGCGCGAGGGGCGCTGCTCGTCCCCGCGCGCGCCCGGCGGGGCCGCCGCGCTCCCACCGCCGGGCCCTGCGGAGCGGGGGCTGCGCGCCCGCGCCCCCCGCATCCCCCCCCCCCCAACCGCCCCGCCGGCGGGGGGCGGGCGGCCCGCCCGTGATGCGCTGATGGTGCTTTCCCCGGGGAAGGCGGAAGGCGGGTTATCGATTAGGCAAACACATCGATACGCGCGGCCCACCGCGCGGCGCGGAGGGACGCGGCTCGGGAGCACAAACGGCGGGGCCGGGGGAGGGGGCGCGGGGCGGGATGGCTGCGCGGGCGCGGAGGGGCGCGGGCCGGCGGGCGGGGCAGCACGCGCCGCGCGGAGGGGGGCGGCTTCTCACCTGCGCGCCCTCCCCCCCCCCCCCCCCCCCCCCCCCCGGCCCGGCGGCGCCACACGTCGGAGGCAGCCGCGAACTCTGCGCGTCCCGCGGAGCCTCCACCCGCCCCTGTCAGTGACGGGCGGGTCAGTTTTTGGGTGGGGGGGTGTGTCTGTCTTTCCCACCCTTTTCCGAGCCAGCGCAGCCAACCGCGGGGCCGGGGGGATGGGGGAAGCGGCGCAAAGCGGCTCCGCGGGACTTGCCCCCCGCACCGGCACTTTCTCCCCCTTTTTTGGCTTTTTTTCCCCCAAGCCCCCTCCGCGGACCCTGCTCCGAGGCGCGGAACGGACACGCGAAGCCGCCCCAGCGGGGCGGGCCCGGCCCTGCCGCCGCGAAACGGCGGGGGCTGCAAAGAATAAATAAGCAAGCAAATAAATAAATAAGTGCCTAAACACACATCCTTAATAATGACGGCAGCGGTGACGTCAGCGCTGCGTGGATCGCGACACAGCGCGGCGCGGGGGGCAGCAACAAGTGGCGGCGGCGGCGGCGACCCCTGGCGCCCGCCCGCCGTTACCGCGGGGCCGCCGCCGCCCCGGCATAGCGCGCAGAAGCGGCGGCGCGGAACCCCGGGTGCGGGGCCCGGGGGCCCGCCCGCTGCCAGCCGCGGGGCTGGCTTCTTCTGGGGGTGGCTTTTGGGGGTGGATTCTTTAGGTGATGGCTTCCTTTGCGGGTGGCTTTTGGGGGTGACTTCTTTTGGGGGTGGATTCTTTAGGTGATGGCTTCCTTTGGGGGCTGGGAGTCGGGAGCAAGCCCTCGGCGAGGGGTGAGCAAAGGCTGGTGCGTGGCACGGAGTGGGTACAGGAATTTGGGCAGCGCTCGCAACGGTGCTGTGCGGGTAGAGGGGGCTGCACCCCAACATCCTCGGCGCTGCTCCGGGCTGCCCTGGGGTGTTGGGTGCTTCTCCAGGGGGAGGCCATGTTTCTTCTGGATCCTCTGGAGGAAATGCCAAATTCTTCCGTACAGTTTGTAAAAGGTTCCATCCTTCCCGTCCTGCAGCCCCCTAAGCTGCCTGGGTCGCCCGCCCGCCCCGTGGCCCCACAGCCTCTCGGTTGGGTTTGGTTTGGTTCGTACGGCGGCCAGGTGGGCGAAAGGCTCCCGCAGCGCCAGGGAAGGGCGGCTCGCTGCAGCCTTTGGTCTGCTGGAGATGAAGACGGCTGGAGCTCAGGCTGGCGGGGGAAAGCCAGTGGGGCTCCCCTAGGGCTCCCAAAAGCGGGAGCAGGCAGGGCAGGCCTGGGAGCCGGCTGCGGGTGCCGGGGCTGGGATGCTGGGCGGAGCAGGCGGGAAGGCGGTGGGTACCGGTGGCCTGTGTGCCCCTGCGATGGGCAAAGCCAGCAGAAGAGCCCAGGAGAGCTGCGGGGGGTGCTCCTTTGGCCGCCGAAGTCTGGCGCGTTGCACTGGGGAGCTCCGTCACCCGGGGAGGGTGTTTTGCAGGGGCTGAGCAGGAGCAGGAGGTGACGCAAGGGAGACCCACACCTCGTCATGTCCCCATGGAACAGGGAGCAGTGCTGCGCTTCACCCCCAGTGAACTCCCAGCCGGAATAACTCGCATTTCTTCAGCAAGTCACCTTTGTTTTCACTGACCTCGGCATGTTTAATCAGGGTTATATTCTCACACAGATAAAACTGTCCTCAAACGATTGTTACAATATAGTGGGCACAAACAGGTTTTTATTTGTTTATTCATTTTCTTTATCTCAGGCAGGTAGGGCTGCTCCTTTCCCACAATATATAATGAAGTAGCAAAGAGAACTTCCCGTCTCTCTGCCCAAATCCCTCTGCTTCTGCCCCAGCAGACGGGGCCTGGGCACTGCCAGCAGCCTCCGTGCTGGCCCCAAGCTCCTGCCCGCTGCATGGAGCATCGCTGGCGCCTCCGTCGCAGAGCCCCATCACCCTTCCCTCCAAGTCACGGCGCTATGGCTGCTGCCAGTCATGTCAGGCGGTGGGGCCGGGTAACCACATGAGGGCACGTTTTGGTGCTCTCGGCAGAGGCTGCCGATCCGTGCGGGCACGCCGGGAGGCAGGGGTGACGCACGATGACCCAAGCCACCGCTCCATGCGTTGCGCTCCTGCAGCAGGACTCTACCTCGCCTCCAGATGCTGGGGGAGCTCAACTCCAAAGTGCGCATGTGAGCTTACGTCCGTAGGGGTTACACCTAGAGCCAGAACTCAAATGGTGGGACGATCTGATGTGCGCTTCCAGACCCAGATCTCTGAACAACTAAAAGGTCCCCTGAGTTGGCAGGTTTCTCCTTGCTGAAATCTATCTGAAGGTTTGGTGTCCAGCGTGAGCTGGGGGCCCAGCTTCACGCCTCAGGTGCCAGCAAAGGCGATTCCGAAGGGCGGTCGCCACTCGTGGGGACCCCTCCTCTCCCGCAGGTATAGAGTGGCTTCGCTCGGAGCAAAGGTGCACAGAGCGGTCAGAAGGGGTGGAGGTGTGAGGGGGCCATCTGCCCATCGCCCCCGCCAGCCCCTTGGTGTCCATGGGGCAGGGGAGAGGGCCCAGCGCGGGCAAAAGGAGGCGTTCACCCTCTGTCCCCATGGCCTCAGCCCCCAGCCCGTGGTGTCCCTTCAGGCAAATTTCTGACATCGGTAGCATTTTGATGGCAACAGAGGCTGTGGCAGCATATTCCCAGCAGCACGGGTCTGCGTGTCCATCTTTGCTCTGACACCAGTTGTACAGGAGCCTTCCCCCCACCCCCCCCCAACCTCTTTACACTTCAAAATAATACAAATTAAAAAAATGCACAGCTTGTTTATAGCAGAAATTGAAATTCTACATATAATCAAAAGTTGGATTGTGTCCCGCAGGCACTGGATGAGTTCCTTCATATGAATATTTTGTATCTTTCTCTGGCCAAAAGAAATGTGCAAAATGTTGTAATGTTTCTGTGCTTTCCTTTGGACATTCCAGGCTTTTGCTTAAGCTTCTCATAAAAGGCTATTTTCAGCGGAGGGAGGGGAAGAAAAAAAAAAAAAAAAGCAGCTACAGTTATGCCGAGTCAATAAAGTAATGCAAAACCATAAAACACAGCAATGATAACAACAGAAGATCTGCAGATTACAAAGGAAATCAGACGGGGATCAGGCAGAGCAGTAGCTGGAGATGAATGCGTAAAAGCCAAAACAAGATTGGTCCTAATACACAGCCAAAGCTGAACTAAAAAGCATTTAAAGCGTTAATCTATTTAATAACTTTATTTTCATGCCTTACAATTAAAAATAGCTGTGGTCAGACATGTTGGGAGACAGGAAGCAATTGGGAGTCTTCAAGCCGGGTTTTCTGCTTGGAAGGAAACCCAGCCTGACCCACTGCGAGCGGGGCTGTGCCGGCGCGGGGGCCGGCGAGCCAGCATTCGTTTGGGTGCTTCAGTTCGCTTACTCGGAGCTTTTCTCTTCCCGGCTTTTAAGGCACAGAGGAGTTTTAGAGGGAGTGCTCCGGGTGGGAGGCAGAGCCACAGGGGAGCTGCGAGGGCGATGCCAGCCCCTGCTCCTGCTCGGCACGTGGGGCAGGATGCAAACCCCTTTGAAGTTGCCGGGAGGTTTTGGGATCAGCCTCTCGCTTCGGGAGCCCTTTAGATCAGATGTTCAAACCACCAGCTCAAAGCATCAAAAATACCAGGAGTCAGAGGGTTTATCTTCCCTCTAAAAAATCCACAAGTCCCCATCAGTGACCCGGCCGGCCACAAAACCCCACATTGAGATTGGCTTTCAAATCCCAGCCTTCAATTCATATATGCATTCAGAGTTATTTGTATTTACCTTGCATTTCTTTTTGTCGTCCCGGCACCACGTTTTTATAAGCTCACCTCTCAGACTGCTAGGAGCTCGCCTGGAACAAGCACCCCACTGGCCCAGGGCCGCCAGACGGGGCTGGTTAAGAAAAGATAATCACTGCTGAGAGACTTAACTGTAAAAAGCTGACCACGGTGGGATGGATCCTGCAAAAACGTGGAAATGAGGAGGGTGCCTGGATGGCCAGAGTGGTACGAGCCCTGTAACAAGGGGTGCAGCTGTGGGACAGGAAGAGCCGGCGGTTCGGCAGCCCCCCAAATGCTTGCTTAACTCTGCTGGTACCAGCACGCTGAGGTGGCTGCTGCCTGGAAAGCTGCTTTGGCGTAGTGGCACGGGGCGACGGGTCAGCGAAAACGGAGCCCACGCAGTTTCTGCCTGATCGGTTGCTAACCAAGATACACTTTTCAGATGCTGTTAATTGAGTCTGATGAATTTTGCTCCAGTGGGACCTATTACGGGCAAAAATACAAGTGACATCAGAGCCATAACTCATAAAAATCAAGTCCCTGAATTACATCTGAGAGCAATATGAAAATGCAAGTGGGATTTCAAATGGTATCAAATAACTTTCTGTCATACCTTATTAATACCACAGAGCTAATAGAAACAGCTATATTATCATCCTAATGTCATTATACATATATAATACACACACGCACATACACACAAACAGAGTGTGTAATTATAACAACATTATTTTGTTCACACAGCCTAAAAAATGTGATTAGATGGCGGCTCTGAAATGGCAATATTCAATCAGGTATGACTTGTATATTGGCGCAGAGCTGAATCTTCTACTTATGTAAAATTCTGCCTTGTTATGCGTGGTGGCAGCATGGGTGGCTGTGAAGGGAAGAAGGAGCCGAGGCTGGAGAGATCATTTCACCTCGGGTCGGAAGGGCTGAATCGTCATTTCGAAGTTGAAACACTGTCACTGTCCAGCGAGCCAACCCCAGCTCTCCTTTCTTGCCTGTATCACTTCAGAAAACATGCTATTTTATCTGATAAAAATAGCCACCTTCTCACGAAATCCCAAATAAAATCTCTCTGCTGGAAATGGTCCTAAATGCAACCAAGCTATTTCTTTTTTAATCATAAAGCTCAGAAGGGGACGTCGCCTGGTAGGGCTGCAGGTGAGCTTCAGTTTCCAAACGGTGCGGAGGAAACATGCACACCAGCCATTTCACATCCAGCTCCTGTCAAATAATTTACCTCAACTGTTTTTAGTGAAAATATACATACATATATATATCCCTGCGTGACAGGGATAGCCGGAGCTGGAAATACCGTCATAAGAATGCCAGGCCATATTTACCCAAGTCAGTGGTCAAAGCAAGTTGCTATTCTCGGTGTGCCAGATTTAAATCGGTTTAAGTAAACAAGCTGACCTCTTTCCACTTAACAGGTCTTAGCTGTTATGGCTTTTTTTTCTGAGAAAATGTGGTTGTGTTGGGTTTTTTTTATAAATTTGCTGGGTCCCAGCAGAGGGTAAGCAGCTATCTCGGGGGGAGCAGCCGATGCTCCCGGGGAGCAAACCAGGGAGGGCAAGGCAGGTTTCCCAGGCAAGGGATGCAGCAGCCAAACTCAGAATTTGCCTTTTTCTGCCCTGCCCTCGTTTGAAAGCAGGGGACTTCACCTCCTCATTGACTCTGAATACCTTACCCACATCTAAGCGCTTATGGCAACTCTTGCTCTTCCGTTTTGGGATTGAGTTTTTCCGGTTTTCCCAGTAGTTCAGTTTGTGCGAGGCCATTTGACCTCTCGGTTATTGACATCTTTTCTAGCAGCACTGGGATGAGGTGCAGCGACAGTGGGAAAGGCTCCTGAAGTCCCCTGAGTACCTGCAGGGCTGCTGGCCAGCCCCGTGCTTGCAGCTGGAGGACACAGGGCTGGTGTGTCCACCACCACGACCTCGCTCGTCCCTTTGCACGTGGATTTTTTCCCTAGCAGTCACTTCTACACATTTATTCCCATGTCTTCATCCTTCTTCTGAGTTGCAAATGCCACAATACTGATGAGTCAATCATCTAGCTCAGTTCAGCAACATTTAACCTTTGCCTAAACTGTCTTCAAGCCGCTCCTACCCAAGTACATACTGCAGGCAGCTCAGCACACAATCCGCTGGGGACTGCCCTGCAACTCGCCCCCTCCTAAATTTTGCCTGAAAAAGACTTTTGGCATCTGGCACCAAGCGGCAGTAGAGGAGAAGCAAAGCAAGATAGCTCCTGGTACCTCAGTGCTACGGCCTGAAGGCTGCTGCTTGTCTCGCAGGACAACCGCCCCACTAAGCACATGCTCCTCTCTCCCGCGTCGATGGCGTTGGGGGCGAGGGGGGGGAATGGCCATTTCGGCACCTCCCACCAAACCGGCCTTACAGTCGCGCCGAAATAACTACAGACTATAAACACAAGACTTGTCCGCTAAACACCAGCGAGGAGGCAGAAATCATTCCTCCTCCCCTCAATTCAGATATGCACGTCAAGCTAAAACACTAGAAGGGAAAAGGAACTAATCTGTAAGTCGAGCTCTGCCAAACACACGGGGTTATCCAGCCACTGTTTCCAGGAAGCACGGATATCTGCCATACCAGAGAGTCCTTCTTCTCCTCCTTTCCAACTCCTTGCCTTACCCAAGTGAGGGTTGGACACGTTTCTGAAGCGCAAGAATCTCTAACCACCATAGATTCAAGCCTCTGGGGACGATAGAGTTGGTGGGGTTTTTTTTTTTAAATCCTCTTGAGAAACAGATGCTTTGGCTCATCTTCATTATACCTAGCCTGATTTATTTTAATTGCTCTGGGTATCTGGAATACCACTATTGCATAATCTCATGCACATGCCTTTAAAAGGAAGCCTTGGCTGCAACGCCGGGAAGGCAGTGTTAAATACAGAAGAAGTACTATGCAGTCTCATTTATTTTGGAAATCACTGGAAAGAGTTCTACTGAAAATTTGCAGCAAAACATATGCCACATTTGAATGATTCCGAGAGGTGCTTTACCTAGCTTTTCCGTAAAAAGGGCTCTGAAAATTGCAGTCCTTCAGAAAGATCTCACTTCCAACCCCTCAATTTCAGTGAATCGGAGGACATTTAGGTCCAGGGTGGCAGCCCCAGGATCGGTGGCTGAGGGTGAGGCAAGAGCTGGGTGCCTGGCACTGTGTGCCCAGGGGCATTGCTGCCACCCTGCACGAAAATAACCAGAACACGGTAACCTAAGAGAAAACCCCATTTTGAGCAGAGTCAATGGGAACCGCAGGCTCAGGACAGGGAGAAAGGAGGCAGCCTGCTGAGAACTGCCCTTCCTGGGTTTAGAAACACGGGACTCCGTCTCAATAAAACAGAGCAGGAATAACAGGACTGCGGAGAAATACCCGAACGTCATCCCCTTGTCTTATCTGATGCACTTCACAAGATGCCAAATATTGTCTGCTTGGGAAAAAAAAGGTCTGCAGAAACCTTCTTCCAGTTAAGAAAAATACATTAGTTAAGGTACTTTATAATTGGACCTAGAAAAAGGATTTCATTTGAAGTCATGTCAATATATATTATCTGTTATTAAGATGCTGCTTTTCTGAAGAGAGATTGATCCATATCTTACCAAAAGCTTTTTCTTTCTCTGTATTTTTAAAATTTATCTCATTGAACAAATTAATACTTGCCGTAAATACCATCCCTGAAGCCAGTGCGGGTACTCCGTGAAAGAATTTGACCAAGAACTCAAACCCCACCCTAAACCCTGCCCTTACCTTTGGCTTATTGATATACTTTCTCGCCTTCTAGGGAAAGGAAAAGCCATGAATTTTATAGGTTACCCACATTATTAATTATTTAAAAACATGCAACTGAGATTTCATTTTGCAGGAAACGTACTCGATTTGTCCTCGCCAGCCTCAGCATACACACAAAATGAAATGTATGCGTGCAACCTGTGCCTTCGGATGCCCAACAGATAGGGTGGGGGATGATTAGCCAAACGGGCTTTGCACAGAGCACAGGGATAAGCAAGCCCAGTAATCTTCACAGGTGAAGGAGGAGAACCATTATCGTGTCTTCTGATCTCGAAGAGGAACTGTGAGCACTTCTCCCTTGATTTCACGTAGTCTTGTTTATTTGGGACCAAACCGGATTCGCGTAGATTTGGCAATACCTATTTTGCCATGCCAGACCCCAGAGGTGCAGTCAGCACCACCATACCTGGCTGGCAGGTGCTTTGAAAATGGGTCATATGGGGGGCTGTGAATAGGCAGCAATGCCACAATTTACAGGCTATACCTTTAAAACACCCACAAATTTACTTTGCGTTTGCAGACAATAATGAGATTCACATTTGGGAGAAGGAGCCCCCAGAGACTATTGGGAATATTAATGTTATCACATAAGTTTATTAGTGCCTGCGTGTCGGGAAGTGGGTAAGGAAACCCCTGGGGTTTTGTTGCGCTATCAGCAATTATCGTGCAAGAAGATCTCTGTTCCTGGTCCTCTCTCTGATAGGGTTTGAAAAAAAGGCTCCAAGATTGATCTTTGGGAAGTGTTTCGGTTTTTAAACAGGGCAGATGTTTCCTCCACTGCCTCCTGCGTACCTCCATTTCTCAAACAAGAGTTGAAGGCTTTCCCTTTCTTCCTCCTCCAAAGCGTTGCCATTTCTAGCTCAACACACCCGCGTGCCTCATGCTTGTGAAATTTGTAGGTGCATCTGCCATCGCACAGAATTAAGACAACCCTTCAGATGTGGTTTCACACGCCTGTTTTGTTCACGTCTTTCAAGCCAAGCTACAGCCCTTCGCTTCTCTCCCCGCTTTCTCCTTGTGCTCCCGTCTCTGTCAGTGCAGAGCTATCTCCAGTATTGGATTTCCAGTGCAAGGGATGTGGTGCTGTTGTTTATTCAGATGCCAAGAAGTAGTCAGCAATCAGCTTCGTCGAGATGTGAGCGTGGGTTCTGGAAACCTCTCCCCAACACCCCAGAAACCCTTCATGTCCCTTCTCCTCTTTCTCTTTTAATGGGTTAAGGGCTATAAAACCTTCTGCCCGTTATCTAGGCTGGAATCTAGTGCCGTGATCAGTCTTTCTGAAAGGTTTGCATTCTTTTAAGCTCCTCGTACGTTAAAGAAGAAAAAAATTAGAAAGGAAAGGAAGAAGCCCGCAGTCCGGCCGTCCGATCAGGCTGGAACCTCTCAGCACAATTCAGGGCTGCTGCCCATGGCGGCAGCGGCACCACAGAAATCAATGGGCTGGTGGCAGGAGCGCTCAGGAAGAGCAATGTGCTCGGGAGGAGATCCATTTCTCCTGAAAGCTTCATTAAGGCTCCTCCATCCAGGAGGTATGGGTAAAGATGAACCAGACCTCTCCAACTTCGGCAAGAACCCACCCACGCTGGGTTCCAGAGGAGCGGCAGCACGCGTGCAAAATTGGAACCGTATTTACATCTAGAAACACAATACGGAACAGGCGCTCGCCCCGGTGGCTGCCCAGACTGGGATAAGGCCCCGCAGCCACAGAGGCAGAGCTGGAGGCAAAGCCAAAAAGCACTGGCTCCTTTTTCCCAGGTGGCACAGCCAAAAAGCATTGGCTCCTTTTTCCCAGGTGGCACAAGCCAGGCACCACCAGCCCCTTGCCGGGAGGTTCGCTCAAACCCTGCCGCAGCACCCTGAGCCAAACAGTGCCTTTGCGGATGGATGCAGTACCCGTTAGCATTCCCCGACACAGACGTACCGGCAACCCTCACGAACTACAGACGAGGCCTTGAATTGGTCTGGTTCAAAATCCTGCCACTTGGTGGGCTTTGAGAAGAGGGGCATTTGCTGATGGAGGGGCTCCTGGCTGTTACATTTAATTAAGGATTCTCCTGAAAGTTCTGCTTAAAATAACAAAGCTTGCTGCTTAGAAAAGCGTAGGTGATTCCCCCAGAGGCCTGGCCAGCATTCCTGCTCCTATTGTACAACATTATTGATTAATCAAAACTAATGCTCACAGCTGTTGCCTGATGGATAATGTCTTTGGTGTTTGCCTGCATATAATTATTTACTACTTTATTGATGTTATTTATTTCTTCATTAAGTATTGTTGGCTGTTTAATTACGTGAAACACAACTGCAAGTGTCTCTGCTAAAAGCCATGGGAAGGGCTGCCCCGAGCTGAAATCTTTCAACCATAAACTCTAAAAATAAGCCTGAAGATAAAAATATTTTAGCCAACATTTTGAGTGAAGACCATCAAACCACAAATGCGCTACATGTCATCTGGAAGCTGATGCTGGAGCACCGCGTTCAGATAGTTTTGCAATGCTGATTTGACTGCGCACGGCAGAGGACTTTTGCAGGCTTGTATGTTTTACCAGATCTCCAAAACACATAAGAAAGGTCCCTATCTTATTCTTTGTAGGAATGAATCAAAGGGAAACTCCCATTTCCCAAAGCTTACAGTGAGGAGTGCCTAGCCATGCTCCTTTCAAAAACCAATTCCCATGCCGAGCTCCAAGGACCTCCCAGGCCAGATGCTGGCTCTGTCCAGTGCCCCAGTGACAAACTGGGGAGTCTCTCCAGGCAAAATGAACATCTTAAATTCTATGTGGAAACCAAGAGGCAGTAAGGACAAACTAGATTTAAGACACGTTGTGGCTCTCAGCAATCTCTAGGTACTCATCATTTGAAAAAAAACAGCCAGGTACACGACTACAAATATGGTATTAGAGAACTTGGAAGGACCTTCTCAGTCTTCAAACAAACCAGAGGACCCACAGGCCCTGCCATAGCTCACAAATCATTTATGCACCTATAACAGATCAGAAATAACTTCTGTGTCTCCTTACTCATAAACCAAAAATTCTTTCTCTGACATCCTTTCCAAACAGCCCTCATCAGGCCCTTTCCCCAGGGCCAGAGAACAAATAGCTCTGGCAGTCCTTGCTTGGCCATCGGTGCATTTGTTATTTGGTAGCTACTAGCCTGAATGTTTCTACGCAGCTCCCTATAGCTCTCTTGCTTACTGCTGAGGTAGCGCATTAAAATTAGTGAGGTCTTAGCAACTGCTTTATGAAAAGCACGCAAGAATGACAGCTGCCAAACCGCCAACTTCCCTATGGCCTCTGTCCTAGGGCAGCAGCCTCTGTTTTTTCTTTAGGAGCCCAGAGGGGGACCAGACTAATGCCCAGCGCCATCAGGTCACCTGCATCTGTCCCAACACGTCTCCAGCCCAGAGGATGAGCAGAAGTTGGCTGTGGGGCCTAGGTTCTGCCCATGCTCTCAACACACAGAGTACGCTCACCTCTTCTTTAACTAAGACACATCGAGGAAAACCTGAGAGAAGTAGTAAACAGAGAGGAAGGATAAAAAAAAGAAAGATGAGGGGGCTAGGGAATTTGGTCTCCGTTTGCCCCTCTGTTTCCTCCCCAACCTTCATGTTTTCATGCATTTCCTCTCTAGAGCCAGTTCTTCCTCCGCCTGCTTTTTGAAATGTCTCAATCTTTCCTGTATCCCTTGTGCCCACATTGTGAGGGTACCATGGGCACCTTTCCAGCAGGGATGTGCGGAGCAACAGGGAGCATAGCTAGGATTTTCAAAGGAAGCTAAGGAAATCTTTATGGAGAACTTGGTGAGAATTTGGCACTTGGCACTCTTCTGCTCTTTTGAAAGTCCCACCCTACAGGAACAATCTAAACAAATGTATGCCCCAATGCTGATAAATCCGTTTGGAAAGATATCAAAGGAAAGCTTGCTGGGTTTGGAGACCTTTGAAGAAAGGGAAATATCCTGCCAACCTGATGCTGAGATCTATCTTGTTCCACCACGTGGTCTGAATCTTCAGACACCTCCACGGCTCCCCTTCCTCCTCGGGGTGTGGAGGGCAGCACTGCCTCGGCTCAAGAAAGGAATTTGGGGGCCAAGAGGACAGCCTGATTTGAGGAAAATTCAAATGAAAAATTACTTGACAATGGAAGTTGTTACTGCATCTAAAAATACCTCAGTGAGTCAGATTACTGAAAATGGCAAAGCTATGGAGCAAAACCATAGCCTCTTCTCAGCAGTCAGCTGGCTTCATTCACTAGCCTGGCATCTCTTTCCCCTTATGTTTTTAATATTGTAAGAAAGAGTGTTGGTTTTTTGTTTTTTTTTTTTAAGTCTACAATAAGTAAATGTTTAACGGATCGCCCTGTACAGTTCTTGGTGTTTACATGTCCTCCAACTAACCAAATCTGTAGAACAAATTAAAAGCCTGTAAGACGAGGACAAGTGAATTACAGATCTTTGCGGTTCAGAAACTATCACCTCGTTCAGTCCCACGTGCCCCCCAAATAAACGGTTTCAATTATGTTTTCACCTTCCCCGGCAATATTAACATCTCTCGCCGTCGCTGGCCAGGGCTATCGCTCCTTAGTCTGCAACTGTTACGGCTCTGTGCACATAACGCTTCCTGCGAATGTGCAGCCTTGCACAGTGCCGCAGTCCCAGCGTTTGCAGGGTAACCTATTAAACCAGGCTGGCTCAGGACCAGGCGCGATAGAGAAGCATGGGAGAAGGAAAGGTGGAGACAGCAGTGTTGTTGATGCCTTTTTTATACTAATGAGATGGGTGGGTGTGGCCCCTTTCTTTCACCGACCAAAACATAAATAGCCAGCGAGAGTTTTCCACTCCCTGACAGGCAAATCGCTGCCAAGCGAGCCATTCCCAACACCGTGCCATAGGGGCCTCACGTGGTTTCTCCTGTTGTCACACATGGGTGACTTTGCCCAGTCGGTCTAAAGGTCCCAGGACCCCTCCTGCCTGACCCGGCCCAGGTGGGACCCTGGGCTCTGCCCCTGTGCCCACCCTGGGACCATCCTGCAGGCAGCTCTGAGGGGAGCCACCAAATTTCTCACCCACCCTCCCTGACAACAATCGGTGGGGGAGCAGGGCAGCCCGGAGACGCCACCCTCCCCCCCACACACACTGTAAATCCCAGTATTACCTACCCACTCTGCACGATGTTTTGGGTCTGTTTTCCATGCTGTCGAGGTCTCCCTGGCGATGCACCTCGAGGCGGCCGATGTCCCCGTGAGGGGCAGGCGGCAGCGCTGAGCCCACTGTGCCTCTGCGGGAAGGGGCGAGCGAATCCCCCCGTCCCACCCTGTGCAGGGCAGCCAGAAAGCCAGCGGCCATGGTAACTCGGCACAGCAGGACCTAAGGAAACAAAATGGATTTTTTAGGCTTCGAATCAACAGAAAACAGAAATGGGGCTTGTGTTGTCAATGGGAAAAACTCCCAGTGGCGCTGGTGGGACCAGGATCGGGCCCAGGCTGCACCCCTGTTCTTTTCCCAGGCTCACAAGGATTTAAAATCCTGGATTTCAAATGACGGTTTATTTCTGGCTGACCTCTTTGGCTTGAACTGTTACGTGTTTTCGGCTTATTTTTAATCTACTGTATCAGTACGTAAACTTAATCAAGAACAAAATGTCACCAGCGCGGGGTGTTGTTCCCACCCGGCTCCATCGGCTGAACCGTTTGGAGTCCCCCAAACCTGCCGCGATCCTCCCGCGACGCCCAGCTCCTCTCCGACCCTTGGCGCGGCTCCTGGGGCTGTGAAGGCCCTGAGGGCTGGTTGGGGTGAGGGCGGTGGGCACTCGCAGCCAATGTCCCCTCCACGGGGGCAGCTGGGGATGAAATGCTGACGGCACGGGGCGCTTTGGTGAAAGAAACTTCTCTCATGCAGGCATTTGGCTTGGGTTTTGTCATTTGAAGTCAATGGCGGGCTGTGACGTTCCTCTGTGTGATTTTTCCCCCCCTCCCTGCTATTGAAGACCGAGATTTTTATCTTCCCTTCCCACCCTCTCCCCCTTTACCCCATAACCTATTTCACTAAAACCTGCCTTTCGGGTCAGCACGCTGGTAAGAGATTAATTTTACACTGCAAGAAACACCGAGCAGAGTATTTCAGCTTTGACATGCGATACGCCTGTTATAATATTGCAGTTTTTCTAAATTAAATATTAGGAAAAATTAAACCCAATTGTGGTTCGTATTCCTATGGAAAATATTTCTGTTCAAAACAGTCCCTCCACACTAAATGACTTAAGTAACTGAAAACACAATAAATATGCAGCAAGTTAAAAACCCAGATTATTCAGGTTTTAAGGCTTATAACTAAAAGTGGTTTAATGTTTCATGCCTAATAATAGATTACTCCTATCACATTTCTAACCTTTATTTCTACCAGCTTTGAAGTCCAGCCATATAAAGGCTGTTTGTAGAACCACACGAAAGTTAAAGCAAATATTACTCAGAGTGATTCATATGAACAAGAATTTGCAATGAAGGCAGAGGGTTTTTTGTGTCTGTATCAAAGGAAATGAAATGTTTGCAATATTTTCCAGTTGATAAATGCATTAAAACATTTTAGTTGTGTAGTATGAACATTGCTGACATAAACAGACTTTGACCTGAAACAGATTGTGTTAAGCTCTGTGGGGGAGGCAGCATTAAAAGAAATAAAAATAAAATGAAAAATAGAAATTCCTAGATTTCAAAATCTGCCACAAGGTCACTGCAGTCCTTAATTAGCTGAATACATTAAGAGAAGGCTAGGACACCAATTCTGTAAAGAAAGCAAATGTATGTTTAATCCTCTGTTCTTTGCTTATAGATTACCCTTTCAGAACAAGTAACCTTATTTTCTTTTTAAATATCTATTTACCTTTTTGAGCTTTGCATAGTAAAGCAGGGTTTTCTTTTTTTTTTTTTTCTTCCCCCTACTGTTGCAAAAGAAATTAATTTGTTGCTAGTTGCTATGCACTGGCAGGATTTCTGCATAAAGAATGTAAGCCATCTATCTTTGTATTCAAGATATAGTTAATCTGGCAGTTAAAATACTTTGGAAACATTTTGATGACTTATCTGGAAAAGTAGCTTTGCATTTTCAAAGAAAACTCAGAACTGTATTGCAAGGGGAAGATAAAAGATATATGAAGTGTTTGTTCCAAGCGATACTATTCATTTAAAGATCAGAATGTAACCCCACCCAAGCAATTATTGTGGAAAAACAAGCCCAAAATCCTTATACAGCTTTCTGACACAGTCTTTATTTGGGAAACAAAATAACTATATTACAGTTTTAGTCTAATGGATTGCAAGCTGTTTTATTAGAGTCAGCTGAATCCTGTTTAGCATAAAAAAAGAACTCTGTTTGCTATCAAGAACACATTTACATTAATATGACTTTGACAAAGTAAAATAAAATCGCATTAAGATGATGTAAGTAGATAAGACAATGAAATCTCTGTGAGATAGTTTTGGCACACCAATTAGAGTCAAGTCCCTACAGGAAAGAAACATATTTTTACACCAAGTATCCATGTGTTTTTAAGCCCTAGAGTGGCCAAAATTAATTCCACGCTTACAATATTTCCAGCAAGGGAAAAGAGACGGTTTATGATTGTTGTTGTTATTTTTATTTTTCCCTTGAAAAGGTAAAATTTCTGATAAACTACATTTTTATTTGCAATAATACAAACAAGTTTTGTTCTCTGCACTAGCCTGTAATCATCCTGATTATTGCAAGGGACTTTCCAATATAGAGCAGCTGAAAACAAGGTTTTAGATTACATGGTAATTTAGGAATGCATGAAAAGCCAAGCAGTCACCATAATAGAGCGCTGCATAAACTTCATGGCTTTTACAGCAAAACATAACATATGTTTTGTGATTCATTCAAATGATTTTTCAATTTTTTTGGTCAAAAAATATGCCGAGCTCTAGTATTCGTCCTATATTTAGGGAACCTTACTCTCGAACAACGCCGCCGCCGCCACCACCCCAACTTTGACGTATCTCTTTTTAGTTTGGTCATTAAAAGGACGGCAGTGATGGATGGTGATAATGCTGTGGATTTTATGAGTAATCAGGCCTTGGCAGCTGCAATATTTCTTTTGTAGTGAAACTTTAATATTCCTTTGGCCGTGCGTAAACTTTTGCTGCTTTTGGAACTACGTTACACAAAGCTACTTGCTAAGCACTACAAAGCAGTTATTTACCCAAAAGTTAGCACTTTAATTTAACACCTGATGGGGTAACACTTGCCCCCGCTCCCCAAACACGAACCACTTGCATCTAACGGCCCTTCTGCCTTTGGAGCACTGGTATTTGGAGGCGGACGAGGGGAGGAAGGCAGCAGGCTGGTGGCAGACCCTGGCAAGGGGGATGAATTTTGCAGCCGCATGGCCGAGCCCTGCGCACCAGACAGGGCACCCCCAGACACCCCTGCTCTCCCCCCCCCTTTCACATGTTTTTAGTGAATTTGCTGCAACAAACACCAGGTGTCTCCACTTAGCTGGGCTACAGCTTAAAAAGGGGCCTGCTACAAAAAAAAAAAAAAAAATTAAGGTTATTCTTTCCATTGCTTCTAATCTGCCTGTTGCAAGGCTGTGTGCGTAAGGAAAAGAATGCATGTATGCGCCGATACTCTCATACCAGAGTCATATTTTATTTTGTCACTTGATATGCCTCTGTCAGGCAAGGCAGGACTTTCCAGAGTTTGAAATAATCCAAATTCAATCACTTTAAAGCTGCTACAATATGCAAGTCCTGGCAGCCGTTTTAAATTAATGGAACATCAGATGTGCTCTGATCCTCTCAATTTCCTTGGGCAAGGGAAATTCTGCTGCGGTGGTAGCAGGAGGGGAAATATAGGGCTATCAGTAAAATAAATGTCAGCTTTTGTCTGCTGATAAAAAAAATGCATACAGCAAAAAAAAAGACATAATATTTATTGCCCTGTAATTAAAATGTATTTCTATAGGCAGTAAGGATTAGCTTAGTGGTTTGGAGAAGCAAACACTGTGCTGTCTGATCCACATGAATGGACATTAAATTAAACCAAAATACAAACCTGCTTTTTATTTGGGGTTTTACAAATACAGCTAAATATTTTGTTTGGGTATAGATATTTATTTTTTGCACCTGCTGGCATGTTTATCAATAAAAATATTAGAATGCCAGCCTTGAAAGTCCAGTCCCAGGGCACAGATGGGATTTTGGCAAGAACTGGGGGGGGGGGGGGGGCGGGGGGGAGGGGAGGGAGGAATTCTCCATAGCAAGATGCCAGCCCATGCAAACACCCTTGGTTTGGGGTTTACTTTGAAAGTGTAAACATTCGTCGGGTTTGTCAAAAGGTTTGCAGACTTGAGAACCTTTTGATCAAACCTGGGCTGTGCTTTGAGGAGACCTGCACTGGAATACAGTTTTCAAGATGCAATTCAGTGGCTTTGCTTTTGAAACACAAACAAGCCCAAAAATTCAAATCAAGGCTCTGAACCTTTGCAGAAGCTTTTACGGTGCATGGATTTTTGCTGATGTGTGGGGCTCATCACCCAGGGCTATGCCCTGGCCATGAGGGCCCACATATCATAAAATCTTTTTCCTGAAACAAAAATACAATACAAGCTGTCAGAGTTAAACTGAGGACAATGTATTTCTTGAATTCTGATTTTTCAGTTATTTGCTTTATATGAGGAGAGCCTGGCTGCTTCTGTGCTAACTGGGACTCACATTGCCAGACAGTATGTTTTAAGTTATTTTTAAAAATGCTGGGTTTTGAAGGCTCTTAAATCCTTTGATGTAAATGAAAATAAAATCATAGTTTGGAACCTAACAGAGACTTTTAATCTTGATCTTAAAAGCATGAATCATACTACAGCATAGAAGAAAACTATTTTCTGTCCTCTGCACTCACCTTCTCTACACATACTGATATTTGATATTTATAGGTGGCAATTAAGAGAGCTCAGGTAGTCCCAGTGCCTCATGCCAAGCTCTGTACACAGCTACTGCCTCATAGTCTATGGCTGAGATTTCTACAGCCTTGCTGTTTTTCTCATTTAAATATGACATTTCAAGCAAGCCTGATTAAAACAAAGCAGAAGCAGCAAAATGTCTCAAATTCCACGCATGTAACCTTATGGCAACAAAACTTCGACCGATTACTGTCTCAGAGGAGGAAACCTAGTGGCAAGGTAGGGGCATTGCAATAAAATTACAGAAAAACTTCTCCCATAGCCATCCTGGAAAACCCAGCCGTCATTTTCCACCAGAGCTGAGGCAGAGCCCCAGCCCAGAGAGAAAGTCCGACTGACCGGCTGCTCCCCTGGGCCTCAAGCGCAGCCAGTGCACGGATGCCCGGTTTCAAATAATGGATGAAGAACAACAAGCTGAAATACATTTTTTATCAGATTTTCCCACTGTAAAATTCTGACTGGATGCTAAAAGGAGAGCATCCCCTCCCCAGTCTGCCGGGAGAGGTGTCCCTTCTCTTTGCCTGCCCGAGGCAGGAGTTAGTGGCTGCCAGGATGCTCCCTCAGGATGGTCACTTGGCAGGAGCGGCAGGTACCAAAACCCATTGCCACTTTCAGCTGTCTCCAAGCAAAGGAAACTGTGAACCTGGTTAAGGATGCTGCTCTTGGCCCAAAGTGCTCCCCCGAGGTCCTCTGCCAAGCTGACTGCCTGGCAGCTGCAAGGGTGCAGCATGGCTGAGGGCAGCCAGGTACGTTAGGTCCTTCGTCCCTACAGTCATCCCAAGAGCTGTCGGGAAGCTGTTCACAGCCCATGAGTGCCCCTGTCTGTGAGCAGGTGCGTGCTCTGGTGGGAAGGGGTACTGGGCCCTTCAGGTTGTGCCATAGATGATGACAGATTGCTTTTATTCTCCAGGATCCTGCCATGGTTTTTGCCCCAGAAGAGGCTGTGATCAGCAAGAAATGGATTCCAAGATTTGTTTGCAAGTTACGCAGTCTCCTCCCGGCGAGTCTGAAGACAACTCAGGATGCTTCCGCGCTTAAGCCCACCACCAAACCATGACAGAAGAAACTATCAAGATGGAAGTCCGTCCTACCTATACAAACCAGCTGTTGAATCCCCATGTCTGAATCCTTCTGGATTTAAAACTCTTCATTACTTCCACCGGAGTTTTAAAGTGAGGAATTTCAAAATTTGTCCCTAAATAAAAAGTGCCAAATTAATATAACAGTGTGGTGGAGTTTCCATTTACTGCACACAACACTCAAGATATTCAGACTTATGGCTCCCACTGCAATTGTAATTCAGTTTCCTCGCTCATACATAATGTTTTTATCTACTCTGAATGGGGTTATCTTTAGTTCCTTAACAAGCCCATATAATTCAGCTGTCACAGTTTCCATAAGAACAATACCTTGGAATTTCCTGCCTTTTAATTTGGACTAACTCCTGTCTCTAGCATCGCATTAACGATGTTTCCAATGTGTGTGGTGACCATGAAATCAATCATTAACTGCATGTTACATATATATTTATAATGTTCAAGTACTATTTGTAGAGGTAGCATCTCCAAATAATGCAAAGATCTCATCTTGATAAATCTAACAGCCCCAGCTGGGCTGCCTCCCCTCTGTTTCAGGCTTCGCAGCTGGGCTATTGGCTGTGAAGGAAATTCTCCTGCCCAAGCAGGCAGAGACAACAGATATGAACCTGCCCCAAGTCCTCTCCCTACCTTTTCTGCTGTGGGGACTTTTCTTGTTGCCTGACCACTGCAAAATGGCGGTCCTCGGGGCAGAAATGCCTCCTGGCAAACACGGCAGCACCCTACCTGCTGCAGAAGCGCATTAGGGGAGCTCACCCAGATGCCCCACTGCGCTGAGCTATGCCCAGTCCCCGAGGAGAGATTGGTATTGCTGTCTGTATTTTGTAAGGAAATGAGGCAGGACATTTAGCAGTTGAGACCTGAGGCTTCCCAATTAGCCATCCAGCAGCGTACTGACAGATGGCTGTTTCTATTTTTGCCTCCCTTACTCCAGGCCCATTCATTCAGTGCGCTCCTTTTAATTACACAGAACCATGTGTCCAAAACCTTGTCCGCTTTTTCCTGAGTGTTATCAGTTGATCTAACAGGAGATGTTAACTTTCCCTACAACACTGCTTAACAGTTTCACCATTTGTTTTGCAGCATCAAAGATGACATCCAGTTTGACTGCACTCATACCTGGCAGCTCCCCTCAGCTTCAGAAGACCAACAGACCAGAGTCCCCCCGCTACATACCTGCAAGCCAAGCATCAGGACACAGCCAAAGGCAACAAAGGTTCAGCACTGTATCAGCATAAATTCAAGCAACATCACATCACATAAAGATCTGATAAACCTCCCTTTCTAGGTTTCCTCCCTCAAAAGCACAGGTCCTTAATTCAGGATACGGTAGGGTCAAAACACACACGTAGGCTACGCAGCCCAGGAGCGACATCTTGCTTCATCCCTCTTTCCCTGACTCCATATCCTCTTCTCATCCTAAGGGTTTTCTAAAACCTTGTCTGTATTTCAAACTAAGCATATCCTACTTTGCAAAATGAAGAGAACTGGGGGTGAAAAATGAGACCTGCAAAAGGCTGGAGTGGGTGACCTCCAGCATAGCTCTAGGGGCACCAAACTGCAAGCTGCCCTCTACAGAAAAGCAAAAAAAAAGGGCAGGAACCCAACCAAATGGCTCAGGGCTACCTGCACAGACCCAGCACCACACACACAGTTTTAAAACCACTTGCCATTTCTGGAAGGGCTTCAACCTGGAGCCCACTGTTGTTATGCTGCTTACAGGGCATGGCTCTCACCCATTTATCTCCTGTTCACTTGTGATCAATGGCCCTATGGAAAAACAGCATCAATAATTAATAAGTAGCAAATGATGTGCTCTATCTTTCCAGCCCTGGCTATAATGAAGACCATCAGGTGGTACAAATTACTTCACCTTAGTCATGTTGATTTTTACCAGCTGGGAATCTGGCACAAGTTTCACTTGGTTCATGATGGAAATCAACCACATAGTATCATTTCTGAGTTGACAACATAGGTAGACCACAATTTCCACAAAATCTGGCTGGAGGGAGGGTAAGGCTATTTGCATTGACCAGATGGTATGAGCACAGTTTACCAAGTGTGGAAAAAATATCCAGCCACAGAGAGGCTGCTGCTGGCTTGGTTGGGGCTCTGGCACCACATCTCTGCATGAACCCAAGCTTTCTAAAGAGCCTGCAAGAAGATGCGAAAGCCCGTCCAAGGCTGAGCAGGCAGTGCCAGTGACACAGCAGATGCATATGTTTCTAAGAATACTGAGGGGCATCCTGGCACTCTGGCGAGTGCTGGAAGCTGCACTGCCCATGCACATGCAGCCACAGCTATCATTACATTAGGGTTTTGCTGCTTTGGCACCTCTTCCTAATTTACTTAATTTTTATTTATACCATTCTGTTTCTGTTTTGAGCCTTTATCAGATGCTGACATGTTTTGTACAGAGCCAAACTTTGGAAAGAAGTCATTTAAGGGGAGCTTAAAAATGTCAGAGCACTGGGAAAGGGGCGTTCCCAAGCCCCTGTGGCCGCTGTAACTGTGAAAAGGCAATTGGGCCATTTTTCCACAGGGGGACAGTGCTCTCCTGGCTGGGGGAGGCAGGTCCCTGAGGGTCTGTGGAACATACTGGAGAGTCTGTGAAGGCTGATGGGGAAAAAGCTAACCTTGTTGACAGCAGCTTTCCACACCTGGGTCTGAACCTCCATTGGAAAATGGAGCTACAGGTCTGCAAATCAATGGAGGTTGAAAACCACAGCATAATCATGTCCCAGCTCTGTCTCTGGGGTAGCTAGTAATTATGTCCGACTGATGAGTACTTCTGAAATAAATTGCTTAGTTACTGTGATCACACTGCAAAGCGTAAGCAGGGGGTGGAGGGTAACTCTTTCCTTTGCCTCCATCTGTGACCCAGTGACATGCTTGTCATGGCTTGGCTGGAGGACACATGGAGCTCCTGAGAAACAGCTTCTAGGGAAAAGCTATACATGCCGTGCCTGAACAGCGCCGATTGACAGTTTCGGCGGTTAAAACTCCAAGAGCTCAAATACAAGTAGCGGATGAGAAGAACACAGCTGTTGATGTTGACATGTTGCTGGCCTTATGGAATGATGATAAACAGCTGGAAATACACATGATGTACTGGGGAACAGGGATGGAATGAAGAATTTCAGGCTTGCTGGAACATCACAAAAGAAAAGGCGATCAATTGAGGATGCCAAATTCTTCCTTTGCAAATCATTTGTAGATCTTCCACTGCTTCATACTACAATGGGCTTCAGACCCCTGGCTTTGTGAAGATGCACATGGCAAGGCTGCGGGCTTCCAGGGTGGCCAGGCCTGCACAGGCATCCTCAAAACCTCCCAATACAGCAAAAACATTTAAGGTGGAGGAATATCTTCAGGCAGAAGATGAGAAAAGAGAAACCCTGTTTCTCTGTGGATGACTGAGGAGAAGACGTAGAATGGTTCACAGTAGAAAATCTGCCTTCTTGGAGGAGCTTTTTCCTTTTTTTTTTTTCCCCCTGGGTAATTACACTGTTACCAAGCCCTCTGAGCAAAGCAGTCCCGGCCTTCAGAGCACACGCCTCCCTACACTTCACACCACAGGCCAGGTGTGGTCCTGACAGCTGCAGGACTTCTCTTCAAGCCATTCCGCAGGAGGACCAGCTACTGAAGCATCGAAAGCCCTGTCTAGAGCTACCTTAAAACTGGGTAGCTTATCTCTGTATTTC
This sequence comes from Gorsachius magnificus, assembly GCA_034008185.1. Classification (NCBI taxonomy): domain Eukaryota; kingdom Metazoa; phylum Chordata; class Aves; order Pelecaniformes; family Ardeidae; genus Gorsachius; species Gorsachius magnificus. The sequence goes on along the minus strand of CM067089.1, from coordinate 33,764,083 downwards.
AGTGGCATCTGGTGTTGTACTCTGCCATAAGCTTTAATTGTTGCTGTTCTGAAGAAAGCTTTTGTTCAATACAACTGCCTACTTCATGATGACATCATCCAAGACTGTGGAAAAAAAGCACAGCCCAGAGTAGTCAGGCATGTGATGATGTATAAATAGCACTGACAGAACAATATTATAAACTCTGTTGGTACAGCTGAGATAAAAATAGCAAGTTGCTGATTCATCTAAGATATCGGCTAGAGGGATGGCATGAGGTTCAGCTACAAAAAACCTTCTCAGCTAAAAGCATGTTACTTCACCATGAATCAGCTGCTCAGACCTTTCATCCTTTTCAGAAAAGCACCTGTCTCTCTTCCCACTTCGGTCCTCCATTACTGAACACATGAAATATAGGGTCTGATTTTACTTCTGCTTCCCTTATGCTGAAATATGTTCCAGTCAGAGAGTTCTCTAAGGCTCTATATACATGTAGGAAAAGCAGAAGCATTCCTAAAACTGCTTGCCAAGTGCTTGGTAACGGCAAGGTTTATGTTATTGTTCACAGCTATGTTTCTACTTTGCTTGCCTCTAGAAAAACAAACAAGGGACCATTATTTCAATAAATCTGGAAATGCAGAACCATACTTCCAACACCTCTGAATCTGTAATGACTAGACCATTTTATGGCTTTCAGTAAGATACATGCGAAGTCAAGTACACATCTGCATACAGTGCGCTTTTCAAACCTTGCAAACAGGCAAAATGAAACCTCACATGCCAAGCCTAGAAATACAGGAATTAAAGGAAAAAAAGAAGCCAAGAGATGGGTGACTTGCTCCTTGGAACACATCAGCAGCGATTAGTTGTGCTGTGTCTCACATGGCCCACAATTTACGCTCTTGTTTGATTTAACTTTTTAACTACCTGGACTGTAACATCAGCTGCGTTGATGCTATGCCCCTCTTCATAGGAAGACACTGGGGGGAAAGTACAGCACCAAAAACCAGTGCTAGAGCTGAAAACTCAGGGGAAGCTGCTCTTGGGAAGCAGAGTCTGGCACTGCAGCCTGTTCTTCCAGAGCATGCATCACAGTGACAACAAGCTACCCAGTGTGGGATGCTAACTGGCCACAGCCGCAGATAAACAGGCAGCTCCAGGAATCCCTCTCTTGTGGCAAATTCTTGCCCACAATGTGGCCACCATATTTTTAGACACAATTAAAAGATCTCTTAAATGTTTAACTTCCAGTTTTTAACACTACAGCCATATGGCAAAGAGAAGCATAGATAATAAATGGTAACTTGTAAATAGGAAGATGATGAGGTTTCTCTCCTATCACGTTGGGCAAGCTCCTCTCTAATCAGTAAGGCACTGTCCAGCACATTGACTTGGGCTAACGAGTAGAGCCAGGACACTCACAGCCTGCTCCTTCACCTCCTGCGTGACTGTCTCTCCCCCACAAAGCCTCCTATTGCTTGGGCATCACCTTGTGATCACTGGATAAGGATGACAAAATCCCTAGCAGTACAGAAGACAGGTCACCCTCTACTTGTGAACACCTTCCTGCTGGACCTCCATGGACAGTGGGTGAAAGAAATAAGCTTTCCTCAAATCAATGCAATTGCTTTGCAATTTACCACCCCCACTTACTAGTAACCTATTAGGTTTCTGTGTGCTCACAACTTAAGTCCACGTTCTATTCCTCAACAGCATGATCTTACACTATGAACATCATCCACGTCAGCGTCAGCGACACGGACATGGACATGGACATACCAGCCCCATTAGAGCAGCTTGCTTTCTACAAGTAGAGGGTGCTTTATCTACTGACTGCATCTTGGTTTGCATCAAAGCTAAGTTGCTTGTTTAGGACCATTAAAATGAACAAGGCTTATACAATTACGGAACTTTATATTAATTTTTAAAACCTGCAGATGTTGCAATCTGTACGTATGGGAATAGCGCCAAATGTTAAGATGACAGAAAAAAGTTATATTGGCTGGGTTTTAAAAGTAATGAAGCAGGAAGAAGAAAAATCTCACCCTACCACTATCAAGGCATTACAGTATCTGGCTTTGCACACAACTTTTAGTTAACAGCTTTGCATTTCTGCTAGTGAGTTAATTAGTTAATGTTTTTATGAGCACAAACCCAATAAAACAGTGTGTCATGGCGGGGGGGGGGGGAATGACAACAAAAAGCCCTTATTTGCTTCTGAGGTATTTTTACACTCACTAAATTCTTCCTGCTATGCCCAGAGAAGACCTTTGCTGCACATGAGAGTAACGCCAGCAGTGATCCTACATATCTGCCATTTGTGTCAACATCCTCCTCTGGGGTGAGCAGCACTGGGAAGAGCGCCCTTTGGGCTGCCACTGTGCTGCGTCTCAAAGAATTTGCAGCTCTAGCATTATTTTGGCTGTGGTTGCTGGTCAATCAACATACTGAGGCGCTTTGCAGAGAGCATTTAAGTGACGCTCAGTGATCTACATAAGCAACATATGTTTTATATTATCAACATCTCCTTTGTATTCCAATTGCGTATCAGTACTGGCGGAACCTGCTGATGCTAAGACCAGCTTCAGCTTTGAAGCTTGGGACAATAACAAAATAACCTGCTATTTGTTTATGTTAGTAATAAAATCGACCAGCAACTATGATTTGATCGTGGCCTTAACAAGAAGGCTAGCCAAAGGAAACCTTCTCAATAGGAGATGAAGGAAGTGGATGGGTTGTCAGTGGATTTTCTAAATCTAGCCCAAGAAGCTGATGCTTATGCTTAAAGTCTTAAATTATTTTGGGCCCCAGCTTTCCAAAAGATTGCTTGAAGGACAAAGAGACATCGGTAGCATTCGCCTCTTCCTAGGATAAAGGTTTCGAGAGATGGAGCAGAGCCAAACACCACAATTCATGTTTTCCTGAATCCATCAGAAGCAGCCAAGGAGCAAGGGTGGATGCACTGCCCCAGCATAGCAGGCTTTCCGAATCACTGTCTCCCCTGTGCATCCCTCCCTGCTTCTCCTCCTGCCCTGCCTCTATTCCTTCTGCCACATGGTCAGCCGTATGGATTATCCTGTGCCTTGGGGCTGGGAGAATGGGCACCCTTGTATTGCACTATGAAGCCATCTGGGGGACTGCAGCTGCACGTGCATAATCACCAGATAGTTTACTGAATTTATATATATATATAAAACACAGCAACACCACTACAACTAGAGGCATGCAACATGGGAACAGATCAGGCGTACCTTTTGCATGTAATCAGTCCTTATGCATTAGTCTTTTTGAAATAGAAAAAAACTGGTTTACAGGGCACACCTAAGCAGGCAATTCAAATTTTTGGCATCTACTCCCCAACATCTCCACCAGCGGTGAACGCGTGAACGTACCGTTGGATCACCACAGCCTGGCTCAGTGGATTTTACACCAACATTCTGATAACACCATAGGCTTACATGTGAGTAAGACCTCTAATACAGCAGCACAATTTATTCCCATTTCCAGTTTAATGGGGACTTTCTGCTTATTTTCACAGCATTGTGTAAGGGGTTTTCCCCTACTGCACAAAAGGGAAAAACTCCTAATGTGTTCCTGAAATGCCCTGTGAAGTTAACGTGACTTATTCTCTATCATCAAGAGAATGATACTGGAATGAATTTCTTCCTCAAAGTTTCTTAATATTCAGTCCTCATATGGCATAAGGGAGTAAACTCTCAATTACACAAAGGCAAATACAAAGAAATCCATCAAAGTCAATAGAGTTATTCTGGACACCTGAGTAATTTGTCCCTTGGTATGGTTCAGTCTCCAAAATCCACTCTGAATGTCCATAACGACTGTTTGCTATTCACTTACATTTTTAGCTCTGTTATAATTCTAATTTTTTCCATGTTTCACAAATAGCTGGAGTCAGTTTCTTTCAGATGATGCTATTTCCCCAGCTTGGCTTCCCTATGAATAACCTCCATCATCACTATGCTACTTTTGCTCGAATGTTTCATTTTTAACAATAAACATCTATCCCAGATGCCTTATTTTCAGCTTCATTAAATGTTTTACTAGTTCATCTCAAGTCACATCAATATTTACCTTGGACACGGTTCCGTATCCTTTAGTTTCTAATATCAGAATTCTCCAGACAAGCTTATTGTTCCTGGCTTGACTTCTCCAAGTCACAGCTTAAAACTTTTTTTGACGTACTAAATAAGATGCAAATTCACCCAACTATTTGCGTTGCTGCGTGCTGCCAGCTATGCCTATTCCAAACATTGCTGAACTGAGTTACTTCAGTTTCTGTGTACACACGGGCCCCAAACCTGTACCCAGTTACTCTAAAGTAATTTCAAAGCCATTTAATCACAGCAATTAGCAAAAGAGAAAGCAGAAAGCAGGTATCGACCTTTCAGGAATAGTATCACAATAGACTATTTCTACTCACCTTTTGCATCCTAGAGAAAGGGAGTCAGGAAACCAGGAGGGGTTGCCAGGCCCCTGCACCTTTGCATTGGTCCTCACTGGGCAAACCCAGATGCTTCTCTGAAGTGGGACTGTGTTTCACTCCAGCTCTCCCCTGCTCCTGACCAGCAGGACCGATTTGCACTGGGCAAGTGCTTGCTTCTTGTACTCACCTGTGTACTGAGCAGGTCAGAAGAAACCTTGTAAAATAGCGAGCAGCAGCAGGATGGCATGTTCAGCAGGCAGAAGGGCAGTTCTCCAGTCATATCAGCAACATAGGTAATGGTAGTAACTAAGAGAGAGGAGAGGTGGTGTTGAGGATCATATTGGAGCAATACTGAGCCTAGGAGGATGTAAAGGCGAGTGGAACAGGTTCTGCCCCTTCAGCAGCTGCGTAAGAGCAACCTCTGGCTTTGGTGAGAGGTTGGCAACAGCCGGAGTACAGCAACAAGGCATGTAAAGGAGAGCAGCTGCGGGCATGAGGAGAAGCAGTACAGGTGTTGGGGGGACAGTGTTTTAGGGGAGGTAATGGACAGCCAGTCTGTCTGTGTGGGACCCCAGTGCAAGGGGCACCTGAAATAGCTCAGTGCGCTCATCCCCAAGCAGTCCTGAGCTGTCACCCACAGAGCCATCCAGACCCTGGCAGCTCCTTACTGCTGTAAGCATGCTTGTTTGAGAAAAGTTGTACCTAAATGCACACAAGATAATGGGGAACGGAAGTTTGAGAAGTGGAATTTTCCTGATAATTTTCTCAATCTTTACACCGAGTTTACTTCAGGTCCTTTTTCAAAGCAGTAGCACAAAAAAAGTAGTGTGAGGTTTGATATATTTATATTTTATATTCACGTACTGCACTGGAATAAAACACTTTGAATTTTATATTGGATATGAAAAAGCAAAGATGCCAAGCTGGGAAAGTGCTTTGAAAATAACAAAGGACTTTACATGGGATTGTTTGAGGTCATTTTATCTGTTGTTCCTGACAGTATTTAAGTACCTCCGTTCAGTTTGCAATGCCTTTGGTTGTCACTCACTGAAATCAGTGGTGGAGACTAGCAGGGCAGCTGGGCAAGCACCACAAGGGGATACATGCGGAAAGAAGCACTCAGATTTTTTGAGGTCTCCAAAGCACGTATTATACCTGTACCATCAACCCACGTTTGCTGAGAGATGTCAACATGGCCTGGAGAAGCCGTGAGCCACGTTCTTGTGAGAGGAGAAAATTTCACATCATGCCAACTTCCCTGAGCAGGATACTCCTAGCAGCCAGTCAAGGAGATGGCTTTTGATCTCAACCCAGATGTGCAACAATTTTAGGCAGAAATTCAGGGTATTAAGCTGAGTTGACAGTGCAATGATTTCAGTGATTGCATGCAAATACACAGGGCTAGTTCTGAAATACCTTGCCTGGGTGCTTTAGCAATAGCAGCACAAGTAAATAATTTCCATAGTTAGCCCACATGCCATTGCTAACATCGCAGAAAGAGTACATCTGCACAGTGTAATGAAACTAGTATTTCTGTGCACCCTAGACCACATTATAGCTTACAGACTATTCCCCTGTGCTTTGACCCAAAAGGGCCATATTGCTGAGAGAACAACTGAGGTTTTATTTGGTTTTGAAAGAACTTGCTCACCTCTAAAGCAGAGGTAGTCATTTTCCTCTTTTGGTCTAAGCCAGAATTAGAAAGACTGATGAGTTTGAAACTGGGATATTCAAATCCCTTCTCTGCCCTATGTCCCCCTGCACATATACTCCAGCAAACAAAAACAGCTTGGTACAGGAAGGGAGCTGAGACAGGGTGAGGGACCACTGCCTCCCACAAACACATGCAGCCAGAATATAAAAGGGAGTGGCTGAATACTAGATTAAATGCAAGTTTCATGTAAATGATCACTTATAGAGACCTAATAAATTATTCTGTTCAATGCATAGTCAGAGCTTTTTCTCGGTCATTTTTGTTTTGCATGTGTATTTAGGAGCTTTTTCCCTCTTGGAGGACAATGTCCAGGTTTCAAAATTTATATTAAGTTGTCACTACATTCATCTGTCACTCTGTGAAAGGGCTTCTTTTTTTAGTAACTTTTTTTTTAATGTCTTTTTTTTCTTTTTAATGTGTTGCTGTATCAGAATGGAGTATTTAGGATAAGCCCTTTCAACACCAGTACTGCATAGAATGGGATGACATGTAGGAAGGCTGCTTTTTATATAGTATGACCTCTTTTTATCCAAACAACTAACCAGAGTTTTCGAGGTTTTGTATTTACCCTGGCTAGGGACTGGCAACGGTCTCCACTGCAAACCTCTCTGCTCCCAAGGACAGTCTTCATTTCAGAAGAGGACTCAACCAGAGACAGAGGCTTTGCTGACAGATCCCCAACCCTTCCTTTCAGGCAGGAGTGCTGGCCCAAAAGCTCTCAGGATGGTTTTTTTTTTTGATTGGTTAATTTTGGTTTTTTGGTTTTGTTTCCCGGGGGGGTGCTACTCAAAAGAAATTATTTTTTTCCCTTCAGAGCAAAGGTCTCTGACAGCCTCCGCTGGGTACCATCGATGCCTTCCCCTCTCCTGCTCTCCATCCCACCTTCCAGCTAGAGGCTACCCCAGGATGCAAGCCACACCTTACCCACTTCACCTCCTTGTCTCGTGCCGTTGTGGAAATCCCCCTGAGGTTCAGCCTGTGTGTTGACTGAGGCACAGCCACCAGCTCTGTAATGCCACCTCTGCTTGGAATACGGACAGGGAGGGGACAATATATGAAGGCACTACAAAAAAACAGATTGCAGAGGATGCCCATCAAATCTTCACATTTCTGCTTGTTTCTGTCCTGGGCTAACTGCTTGCCTGGGATATCACTCAAGTCTATATATTTGAACCCCTACGGCTACAGAGGACACCTCCTTAGTCTTAGCTTGCTCTACCTTGTGACCCAACTAAAAATGGTTACTGTGCTGTGATCAATCAGTGTGTTCACTTCCTCTCATTCACTCTTTGCCTGTATACCTTCAATTATTCTTTCTTTCAACTTCCCCCCACCCCCACCCCCCCCCCATCAAAATACCTGGAAGCATTCCAATAACTTTTTCCTGCTGCTAAATATGAGCATTTTATTTGCTGCCTTCCACTTTAATTTGATCTTGAACAGCACGATGGCTTTACACATAGTATTTCACATAGGGCCCATGATTTCAGTGCCAATTGCAAGGTAGAGATGTGCTAGTCCCACCTGTTTGAGTTCTGTTTTCTCCTCAGCTCTGGGAATATCCATTTTACTTGTCTTCATTCCCACCAGCCATCCTGCATTTGGCCATATGGTTGCCTTCCTTCTGGAACAGAGGGGACAGTTATTCAGCCTGCAGGTCACACCTAGATTATCTTTAATCACTAGGCAGCTTTGCTGATAGCAATCTCATTTCTTCTTTCAGAATAAGGGAAAAACCCTCCATGAAAAGACAGAGGGTGTGAGGATGCTTCTGAATTAAGTCATTGAAAAAATGTCCAAGGCTCAATTCGTATTATCAGTCTCTCCAGTGGAAACACAGAGTGACTCCAGTAAAACCAGTGGAGTTGCAGTGGTATAGCTGAGATCCAGATCAAGATAGAGGTTTTGGAATATGCTGCTCTGAGGGTTGGTATTTTTATTACAGACATCTCATCTCCTGCTTTATGAGTTATTTTGAAGGTTTACTGTATCCAAGAAAGTAGAGCAGGAGTTCAGATTATGAACTTTGATTGCTCATGGTTTATTCAATATTTTTAATAAAGTTTGAAAAGGTTCCCTTCCATCAAAGAATGTCCCCTTTGATTAATCAATTGAATTTGATATTTTCTCCATGGAGAATACAAAGCAGTATACCCCTTTGTCAGTTGTTTACAGGCAGCTTCACAGCACACAATAAGACAATTATTTTCTAAGTAAAAGAGCTGTGATCATAAATGTTAATAAACCACTTAATAGTGTAGCATCCTTTTCTTCCTTTAAAAAACACACAATAAGGACATATCAAGCCATTTTTAATATAATCTGCATACTTTCCAAATAACATATTCAGGGAAACAGTCGTCTTAAAAGGCCTCCTTCACATTTACATCTGTAACAGCTGCAGTAGCAGCTCTGCCGGGCTTGATTTTATTCAGTGTTGCAGGATCAACATAAAATCTAGGCTGAAAATTAAAGGGAGTAAAAGTACCCGTCACAGTCAAGAAAATGGTTTTGGTCCAAGAGTATTTCTGGCCACAACTCACTTTCAAAAGCAGCTTTGTCATTTGTGCCTGGCCTAGTCCCAATAAGTGCTATTATGATTTGTTACATTTTCTATAGAACCAGGAGACCATTTATTAGCCCCATGGTATTGTATTGAGCTTCAATTATGTAATAGTCATTATTCTGCTGAATATCCGAAGCTTTGTAAGAAAGTTTTAGCTTTGGAAAGAAAAGTACAAGGTTCTCAAATGATTTCGAGGAAGATCAAACTCCTGCTTTTTTGCTAGTTGAAAGAGGAAAGGTCCCTTCTTGATATAAATCATGAATAATTTGAATAGACTTTTTTCTAAAGAAAAACTCCTTTTTCTTTGAAAGCCATTGATAGCTTGGGATTCAAGCAGAAGAGAATAAAAGAAGAAATAATAGTTTCTTCCTAGAAGAGAATGTGATAGCTATGCTTCCAAATTAGCGAGATTTTGATTTAATTATAACAGAGGAGTGGGCATGCATGTGTGATTTGCCTGCTTATAAGTGAGGAATGAGGGTCTCTCCCACACGTAGCTTGGAAGAGGAGGGGGCAGGTCCTCAGCTGGTGTAAGCCTTGCTAAGGCCCCCTTGATGCAGTTTTTGCAGCTGACCTAAGTTGAGGATGTGCCCCACAGTCCTGGTTGCTTGTTTAGCTGCCCTTTAAGGTTCAACACCGCAAACTCTTGATACCTAAGCAAACGGCAATGACCTTCCATTTCCAACTGGTCTGAGCCATCCGCATCTCCCAGACTGGTCGATAAATTAACTACGGTAAAATAACTAGTTAACTAGTTACCTGGCATCCATAAAATAACTTTTACTTGACTACCATAAAATAGTAACTAGTTACCTGACATCATCCTCTTTGTAGCATCCCCTAGTGTTTAAAAAAACCCACAACCCCAAAACATAGATTTTAAAAAGCACCAACATCAAAATAAAAATTGATCAGCTCCATGCAATTCTGCCCTTCACAAGCTGTTTTACATGGTTGAAGACTTCAGCTTCCAGTTTTCAGAGGCTTCCCAAGTTCTCAATCATGTGTGACTATTTCCCTGCTCTCTGTCAACAGCCAGACACTACAGTGCCTGTAACCACCAGCCACCAGGTGAAAGTCAGTCCAGCTGTTGCCTCTGACTTTGGGGTTTTTTAAACTAATAGCAAATACACCACACACACAACACACATAGAACATACACATGCAACAGCTGCTCTGCCTCAGAGTAGCAAACCAAATTACTCTAGGTATTCTCAAGAAATGGAAAAGCAATGCTCCCAAGGCTGACTGATTCTGAAACGCTCTTTCTTTAACATATGCTCAGTATTCTAGTAAAAGGACTCTAGCTTTATGCCAGTTGAAGAGAAAGAAAATCAACAAGCTTTTCCTTGGATGGACTTCAGTATTTCAAAAATTCACAACCAGTGGAAATTTGCTACCAAGGTTGCACCCCTATTACAAAAACAAGCAATGCAAATAGCGCTGCTACAAGTCGACGTGACTACCGCCGTTGCAGAGCAAGCACATGTATGCCTGCACCTATGTATTGCCCTCTGTAAGGGCAAGCCAGAAAAAAGCAGGTGATAATACATTTTGACCACAACCACGTCATCCCCTGCTTATTTTTTGCAGTATAAATGAGTTATGCATGGATTTGCATTTCATTCACTAATTCCACACTGAGCAGCACTTAAGTGCCCTTATTTTTCACAATGAGAGGAAAGGAGTTGGATCCCCAGTTTATCTTAAAAAAATGTGAAGTAAAACACGTTTGCAAGTTGTGCATTTATTGGATCAAGTGAAATAAGGCATCGAGCCAGAATCTGATCTTGTTTGCCACTATGTAAACGATGAGTAAGTCTGCTAGGGTCAACAGAGCAGCAGCGGAGTCACATGAGTCACAGCACACTGCTCTTCGGAAAGATTTCTCCATGGTTAAATATACTATTACAGTCGCTTCAAGAAAAGCTCTGTGTCAAGTTCTAATAAATGCTGGCAGTTATGCTGAGCTCTGAGCAGTCATAAAGGATGAACAGGAATTAACAAGTGGCCTTAAAATCCTAATGAAGAGAATGGAAGTTTTGTCTGCCTAAGAACCGAAGAATCAGAACTTTGGTAATGAAAATCATGACCTAATTTTTCCACCACCCACATTTAGCCACCTTTGAAATGGGTCTGGGGCAAAAAAAAAAGTAGGAAAGGAAACAGAATTTTCTTTGGGATCAAAGTGCAGAAAATACCACTAAACTCAATAGACCAAGTTTGTACAAAATTACCTCTCAACTATGCGACAACAAGGAGTTTGTTTCACTGCAATTTTAACCAGGTTTGTCCCAGTAAATGATGTCTTGCTCCTCCCAGGGGAATGCATTAAGCAAACTACCGTTAGAAGTGAACAGGAACAGCCACACTGACAGAAGCCAATCCAACACCCCATCCCCGTGATCGAGCAAAACGGCAACTCCAATAAATACTCTTTATATCTCCATCTGATACACACAGTGCTGAATCTGGAAAAATGAGAGCTCAGTGAACCATAAAAGAGATGCCCTTTGGTCTTATCTTTTTTCCAGTGGGGTCATAAGTTAGTGCTATTACAACAATAGTTTCAGGTAACTAAAATCGCTTACCAAATGTAGGTTTGCATTCTCTATCAACAAAGCACTGCATTAGAAGAGTTTTCATAATTCCTTATGAATCTCTCTCTCACCTAGTCTTTCCACTGGAAGCCTGATTAAATGAGTATTATTTCTTCTTAAGTGGTTTTACAGGTCGTTTATCTTAGATTTATGAGTATCAACCTACTTTAGAAGGTATTAGATAGCTTTAACGTTTGACACGTATTCTCTAAATCATTTACAGTGCTCTCCATTTGCACTAGACGATCAGTAATCTTCTCAATATTAGGTTTTATTGACAATGCACCATATAGAGTTCTTATTATATGGTAATGATTTAAGATAGGTGCAAGATTAGGAACTAATAAATCCAAAAGCTCATTTTTGATTGTTGACACAGAGCTGAGGAATAACGTGCATCCATCTAAATCACTCTGTTTCTCAATAGCGTAACACAAATACATGTTTAACCTGTTAGGAGCACAGTGCAGAGATGCGCAAACAGATCCTAATTCCTGCTTTGAGACTGGTGGACTCAGGCTTAAAGCTTCCGTACCGACTCAGAGAAAACCACCAGCGGATTCAAGACTCCCCTGTTGCGTGGAAGCACCTCCATCCACCTTCCACTGCGCGGTGGGTGGGGGTAACAACGCGGCGGGGGCAGCAGGGGGCTCAGCCTGGTTCTCTGGGTTCCCGAGCGCTGCTTCATGCCCAGCTCCACCCAGCCCATCACAGGCTGCTGCTGGTGTCCAAGCCTGACAGCTTCAAGCAGCCCAAGTGCACCCCTGTAACCCCTCAGTCATGCCAAGGTAAATACACCTATTGGGATCGAGAAGGATTTTGCCTGAGTAGGGAGTTAGTAAAACTGAGATTAAGCGCTTAAAAATCAGCCCCATAATTTATATTTGGGAGACAGTATCAAAAGCTGTCGTATATAACAAAGACATACCTTCATGTAGCCCTACACAATAATAATTTCACAGAAATATTGGCATTGATAGTAATGGAATTCGACTGAATAATTGATTCGACTACTTCAATACATCAGCCCCCATATCTACATTACTCACAGAAAATTGGAGTAGAAGAAAAAAAAAATTAAAGCAAGAGCCTTTGGTAGCAAATGAACATCTCTCCACTGAGTTCCACAAAATTAAAGTCTCATCTGCAACCCTGTAATCTAAAGGTATGTCTTTGAAATGCAGTCAAGAGATCTGTATCAGTCCTGCTTTTATAGTACGTCACTGGAGATGATCTGTGGGGCACTGGAGCTGCATGAACTGGCAATTTGTTAAGTTGAAAGGTGACATTTCAAAGAAAGACTGGAATGATCTCAGAGCAAAACCAACACAAAATCTGAATGCTGCTTTTATCCCAACAGCCACCTGGTAAGAAAACTCCAGTGAAAAACTGGTGTTAGTGGCAAAACTGTCCTGTGACAATTACACACGACTGTAATTGTGAATAGCAGGGAAGTGAAGAGGTGGCTTTCTCTCACCTTGCTCATTCAGAAAACAAACCACCCAAAAACCCTTACTCAGGCTAGAGGCTTGGCAGGCTCACTCAGCTGTCTGCAAATGATTTAGTAGCAGAGGAATTGGTGCCACTAAACATTGAGAACTCTGAACTCCAATCAAAATATAACACCTCATTCAAAGCAACGCAGTAAGCATCGCTGTTACCTTGTCTTACTTCGGCCAAACCAGGCACAGGGTTGCTGGGGTTAAAAAAAAAAAAAAAAAAAAAGAATCTTCCCCAAATTAGCACTCTCCAGTGCTGTACGCACACTTCTGGCCTTGACACGAGGGAGCGGGGAACACCTGCAGACCCCCAACCTAATAGCGTATTAGCAGGCAATTTACTAACGTACTGTGAAATAGCAGAAATAGCACAAGTTCCATTTTTCTTCTTAATGGAGCTAACTGCATTCTGCAATGTGGTATCTACATTTTTGTAAGCTTGTTTCATTCACACAGCTCCTAAATCAGTAAAATTTAGCAATCTTCAACATCTCCCAGTGATGAGTGAAATTTCTTTTACTACTGTGAAGAAGGGAGGAGGTCAAGAAGGCTTGGGAAAATTTGTTAGTACGATTTGTAATATGAATTTGGCAGAAAGGAAATTGAGAACATTTCTTTGGAAAACAATCAAAGGGCAAAGTTTTCCTCTTGGAGCTGCATGGTAATTCATGACTTAAATGCTCCAAAGAAACTTTGCACTCTGATGATTAGGATAGCAAAATATTCACTGTCTGCCTGACAGACCAAAGATGGTCATTTTTCCTCCCTTTGTCAGTATCTTTCTATTCAGGCAGGGCCACGTGTGTGTCCCCCAACGCACAAAGACTGGTGCATCTCTGCTCAGGAAGATTATAAACTAAGCTAGATATGGCACAAAAAGAAAGAGCAAAAAGTAACAGGGCAGGTGGCAGAAATTTAGGCTCAGTCTTGCAGAGAATGACACGTGCTTTCTCTTACCTGGATCTCAGCTGCTCCTGGCATACACGAAAAGTCAGCATCTTCGTGGTTAACCACTTGCACCACCTCAACACATAGTAGCGACCAATAAAACTGAGGACCTTGAGAGCCTCTGAGATGAGTAATCTGAGCCTCCTGTATCCATTCCAGCTGGGGTTAATCAACAACACAAAATTAAAGCATGGAACTTACTGCCACAGAATAGTATGGTGGCTAGGAGTACAACTGAGTTCGAACAAGGACTAGACAAACTCGTGGAGATGTCCTTCGATTTCAGACTGCTGTTGGGTCTGGGTGCACGCGATCCTTTGATTTTTTTTCTCCTTTTATTGTCACGCATGTGTAAACTGACCCCACAAGTTTCTAAAGCACTGGTCAATGGAAGGGCATGCCTTTACAGGGATGATCACCCTCAGGGTGTTCCTACACTCTTCCTACACTCTTCCCTAAGCATCTCCCATAGCCAATGCCACAGGAAGGACCCTGGGACACTTGGATCCTGCTCTGTCCAGACATGACATTTCTTGCTCTGTAATCAATGCAATCATAGACTGCTTAGACAAGAAAATTGTGTTGGTTGGAGTTTAAAAGGTACAAAATTAAAATTTTAAGAAAGTGTTGTATGAGACATCTTCAGAAAGACTTGAAGAGAGCTAAATGAAAACTCTAAAATATTCATATAGACTAACCTCAGTGGAGGGAGGGAAAAATCCCAAGGCCGCCTTTGCAGTCACTGGAGGAACTGGCTCATCCAGAAGGTGCTTCAGAGCACGCTGCAGAGGCTCCCATCATGAATCACCATCCAAAACAGCATCCCAAACTGATACAGGTCCAGGGGACTTTTTTCAGGAACAGAGAAGTACTATACTTGTTTTAGGCGAATAACTAACTTTTATGGACCATTTTTCCTTGTAGCCTCAAAACCACCCTCTTCTGTCAGGTCACAGGTCTTCCCTCTTGCTTCCCCTACCCCAACCTGGCTGGGGCGCTTGTAGCAACTCACCCTTTCCTTTTTTGTTCTTTGAATCAGCTGCATAAATATGGAAAATGCGTACAACTACCAGCAGGCCTAAGCAAGACTGTGAGTTCAGAATTCTACATGAACACAAACCTTACGTTTAATGCCGTCTTTGCTGCAACAGTGACAGTGCAAGCTTTGAAGCAGTGGGCTACTAAGTCAGCTATGTAAAAAGTCACGTTGTTTCCACCCTGGAAATATTTTACATTCTGTTCTTTCTGCAGTATTACTAATTCCAAGTTCTGTTTAATGCTCTGCATCTGAATGGGACTCTCAATTATATGAGTCACTGCAACTATCCTTTGATTTTTTTTCTCCTCTTTTTGTCACGCATGTGTAAACTGAATCCACAACTGCTGGAGCCTGAAGCTTGCTCTGCACACTTGAAGTGCCACAATAAAACGGGCTGAAATTCAGTTTTGAGTTGCTCACGGCAAGCAACACTGCCCACGCGTTTTGTCACTGCTGTCACTTCCGTGTGAACTGTGGCACAGAAGTGGAGGTGGTTTCACCTCGAACACAACCTCTCCCGAGACTGCCAGCGTACAGGAGAACTATGTGGTTGCACGATCGTGGCAGGGGCAGGTGTAACACCATCCCAAGATGAGGGGAGGAGGAAGAGGGTGAATTGTCCGGTTACCTGCAGCATCTCTTGCCGCTGCACGACGTGCCACACTGACTGGCGCTAATAAGAGTATAAGCATTCCTTTTGCACCACAGTAAATCTATAGGTGTCAGCTATGAATTCTTTACCAGCCTTGCCATGTACGTAACCCATGTTAAAGTTCTCTTCTACACACTTCTGGGCTAGCCCAGGATCAAACCTATGCTCTGGAGGCTTTTCAAGTAAGCACGATGCATACACCTGGATAAATGCGTTTTGGTGGCCAACGGAGCCATGTGCTTGAGAGTCCAATTTAAATGGGCCAGTGCACACATTTTGTGGTCAGGCTGGCAGTGTAGGTTATTGAAGAAAATGTCTTTTTCTCACTTGCGAAGAGCTGAATTTGAAGCCTACGCACAGTGGCTTTTCTGGGAAAGCAAATTTTCGAGGAATGCCAGTTACAATTTTAGGAAGGAAACAATGTGGTAATTTTCAAATTCAAATCAAGTTTTGGCGCAGAAGAGGAAAAGCAAGGCTTGAGAAGAAAAGGTCATGGCAAACAACTATGAAACAGGTAAAAAACTGTTTTCCCTTTTTGCCTCCTTTCTCATCTTTTTCCAGCCAGCTTCTTGCTAGAAAAACTGCTTTCCATCTCTTCTAAACTTCCATCACTCTGTCACTATAATACAGGAAAGCACTGCCTGAAAATAGAGCTTTTCTTTTACGAGAGGATAATTACTAATTGTTTGCTGTCTCATTATAAAATCCTAGTGAAGACCGGGATTTTACCATGAAGATGCTAAAAAGCATCGATATTATACCCTATGTAGGAAAAACTACAGCGCTTCCTCTGTCCCCTGGAAAACCACCACTTCTCTGGCAGACAAGGTAGAACATAACACCTCTTTCCTTCCTTCTACAAGATCTATCTGCTTTGAATTGAAAGCTCTGTAGGGTGGGAACCCGTTAGGAACTACATTAAGTAGGTGTATTGTAAAGAACTATGTTGCATCAACAGTTGCAAAATAATAATAAAAAAATATTCAAAGATTGTTATACCAAAGCCTCAACTGTAGGTCCCAGGAACGGCAGTATAATTATTTTTAGAGAAGACTATAGCAGTAACTCAACATGACACAAGAGACCTGAGAAACAGCATGCCTGATTTAAACCAATGGAAAAGCCAGGAATGCAGAATGGAGACTGTTCTTAATGCACCATATTGCATCTGAACATTTTGTTCCTACCCATCTATCCAAAGCATGACGTTTTGCATTTCATATTAACATTCTGAAGACATTACAGGATTCTTCAATTTGATGTTCATATGCTGTGTCAGAACACGCACTCTGGCTGCTCGGAGAGATGTTATGTCTACCTTTTACTCATCTTCCCTCCTTCAGCCTCCTAACCATCCTCCCCTCCCACTCCCCCAAAATCCCTGGGGCTATTTTTATTGGTAGCATTATTTAGTTCAGCAGGAAGATAGTTATAAATACGGTTTGTGGGATTTGAACTTCGCTTTGGATTTCTGCAATACTTCAGCTGTTATGCATATGTACTAAGACAGAATGCTAACAAATCATTGCAGTAATACTTGATGCTCATATACAATTTCTCATCTTCAAAGCACTTTAAAATTTCCCAGAGGTTCTACAAAATCTGGGAGAGGGAGGAAGAGATATGGGCAAATGCCTTTGTTTCGCGTTGGTCTTAACATAAATCATAGTTAGTCCCTCTCTGCTTAGCGCTGTAGCAGGAATGTCGTAGTCTTCAGATTTCAGTCAGAAGTGCTAAACAATGCTAAATTGCCAATAACACATTTTCACTAAAAAGTATTTAAAATACTCCTTTTTTTTGGTACGGACAGCTCTCTTCGGAAGTTCTGTTCTCACCTTTGAGTTCAAACCCAGGGAAACTTGTGGCATTAGCATAATGAGTTGGGAGATGAATTTATGTAGCAAAATAAAGGACATTTTGAGTTCAGAAAGTTTTGATAACAACAAAAAAAAAAAGAAAATCACATTTCAAAGCCATAAACGAACAACAAGCATAAGCAGGAATCTTAATGATCTTGAAAGACCAACGTATTTTGAAAAGGTTTTTTTTTTTTAAAGGTGAAAACAGTAATTTTTCAGGAATTCCTCTGGTATTCAAAGCACAACAGTTAGCTTTTAGCTGCCCAAGGGAAGCCCCCGCTAACCTGCCGGCCAGCGCTGGAGAGCGCCATGAGAAAAGCCGGGAAGCGCCTTACTCCTCCTGACCACGTACCAGGGGACGGCTTTTTCTCAGCGCAGACGGGCAGGCGGAACGCTGCGCCCTGGGCCGGCTCCCACCCGCAGCCCTGCGGGCCCCGGCCGCCCCTCGCCGCCCGGCCTGAGGCGGCGCAGGCCGCGGGGCGCCTCCCCCCGCCGCACGCATGCGCAGCTGCGGGGCGGAGCCTCTGGCGGCGGGAAGGCGCCGGCCGCTGCGCGCGCGGGCAGCGCCCCCTGCTGGCCCCCCCGCCAGCCAGAGGGCGGCTCTCGCAGGAAAAACGATTTTAAGCAAATTTTTTTTTTTTTTTTTTTTTTTTTTCAACTGGGCTGAGTCAGGCCTGCAAACTTTTTTCATTGTCACCATCAAAAAAAAAAAAAAGGGAATGAAACGAAGCAAAACTCAACTTTTCTACTTCATGGGAAACGACTACGAAATGGTAACGAATAAAATATTCTATTTCTCCAACATTCTGCTGAACGTGCAATCCAAGCAGGCCTTTAGGAAAGGCTGAGAGAGTTGGGCTTGTTCAGCCTGAAGAAGAGAAGACTGAGAGGGGACCTCATCAATACGTACAAATATCTCAAGGGTGGATGTCACGAGGACGGAGCCAGACTCTGCTCAGTGGTGCCCAGCGCCAGGACAAGGGGCAATGGGCACAAACTGAGACATAAGAGGTTTCAGTTGAATATGAGGAAAAACTTCTTTACTCTGAGGGTGACGGAGCACTGGAACAGGCTGCCCAGGGGGGCTGTGGAGTCTCCTTCTCTGGAGATATTCAAAGCCCGCCTGGATGATGTCCTGTGCACCCTGCTCTGGGTGAACCTGCTTTAGCAGGGGGGTTGGACTGGATGATCTCCCGAGGTCCCTTCCAAGCCTTGCCATTCTGGGATTCTGTGATTTAGGCCTGAAAGCAGGAGTCATCTGCAACATGCTTTCTAGGGCACCGAGTTCTGTAATGCAGCAAGTAGTACGGGCTACAGTTTTGAAACGTAGATGTTAAACCGGTTCTTCTGAGGTCATTTATTTGGTTAGATTCCTTTTGAGTCTGCAACTATCATGTCTGACAAAATATGGCAATGTTCTCGGACGAAAGGTTACACGCATTCCAGAAAAATTGCCACTGAAATCAAAAGGAACTCTTCTTGGGAATGCTGTAAAAGTGCAAACTCTTCATTTATGCAATTTTAATATGGTGGAAATAAACAAGTGTAGGATATTAAATTTGTTTTAAAGCTCAGGAAGCAATTTAAAATGAAATAACATACATATTATTAGCGAATGACTACAGTGAAAAGTGTGTCATTACATGTTAATTAAGTTCTCTCCTTATTGTATCTGCAGTGCTTCAAAATGATGTTTTCTCTCTCTGTATTTCCCTTCTGGCAAAATTTCCTGAAAAAAGCCATAGGTGTAAAGCAGAAACTCTTACATATTGCCCAACTGGAGAAAGGAAAGAGAACGAACCTACAGCGATTTTTGTTTTAAATTAGGATTTCTATTCAGAAATAAACTGAACTTCAACATGTTTTAGTTACATATCCTTCTGTTTATAATCTTCTACTTAAGTCTAAATAACAACATTGGCAGAACACAGTAAATTTGAGGAACTGGGATGAACTATTTCTAGGTAAATGTTAACAGAACCATTTTCCTTTCTACAAAAATAATTACGTTCAGGCAGGGAGCCAGTCTTCTGTGCGCGCCATCCCCTACTGTCCAATTTCTGTAAAATTCAACGTCACCTTTCTTATCTGGCTATTTAGGACTTTCTAATTTTTCTGTTCTCAAAGTATAAGCTGCTTCTTGCGTTTGCAGCTTTTCGTTTATCTCCGCCTGTAAAGAAAATCAGAAGAAAAAAGTGGTTACAATGGAGCTATCTTAGGCTGCACATTGTCTCTGTGGTTTTGACGCACTGTAGTGCAGTACAGACAGACATTATCCTACACACCTTCCTGTTCTGCAGATGTAATGGCGTTTCAGCCTGTACTTACGTGATAACACTTTATCATATTACTGGGCGCAATCCCGATGTACGGCACGACTGCCACGAGCAGGAAGTGAGCTGGGACAGCCATTTCTCACGTAACCTTGTCTTGGGAGATAGGCTAATTTGCCTGTATTCTCAGACAGCCTTTACCAATAAACACCAAATCAGAAAAATTGCTTTGGGATTTGGTTGTTGCCACTGTTTTCCTTTGCTGCAGATGTTTGTTCTCTAGCGTAACACATTTTATTGAAACACTGCTGGAATTAGAAAGCATTACTGAAAATGAACAATAAAAAACCTCCATATTTCTGTGATGTTGCTTGTCTTTCTTAATTACAAACACAATTATGAATGTGTATCTCATTCTGGAAATCCAGACTGCTGCAGACACCGAGTGTTTAATTTGCAAAGTAACATTTGTGGGGAAGGTACAAGGTGACATATTTTAGTGAAATCTTTGGCAGTGATAATGCATAGCAGTCATTAATTCTATCACATTTGGAAATGTGGGATCACTGGAAAAAAGACCACAAATATTGGGGGGTTGTGGGGAATTTAGGTATATTTCTCAATATCAGCATTCATTACTGCAAAAACACATGAGAATGGAGGGAGTACAGTGACAGTCTTCTTCTGGAAGAGGCTTAAAGGTCCTTTACAGCCTCCACATAAACTGATCCAAAACTTACAGTCATGTTCTAATGGACTTAATGTAATTTTGATAAAGCGAATGGATTTGGCCCAGAAAAGCATGCAGTAACTTGCCATTTTAGGAACCTCTTGGCTTCCCAGACCTAGAAAATCCCTACTAGTGCTATACTGAAGCCTATCAATGGATAACCACAGCTAAAATGTTTCCCAAGTTGTCAGTACCTTAGATTAGCATCAAAAAGCTGGAATTTCTAATCTCAACTTTGTATCTTTAGAGATGGCCTTCACCGTGTTCAGCCCATCCTCAAGTATCGACAGATATGTCCCTATCCCCTTTACATTATATGTATACTTAGCTGCTTTCCTGTGCAATGCTGATTCTCCAGGCTAATCCTCTCCCAGCCTTTTCTTCTCTTCTTTTTATATCCCTCTTTCTCCGATTCTAGCTTCAGTGAAAATCTGCCACCATACTTACTATGGCTGCTGTTGTGATCACTGAGTGTCAGCACTGAGATTTCAGACTCAAGTTATTTTCTAGACTCAACTAGAGCAAGAGATGCCTCACGTCCCCTGGAGGCACAACGCAGATTGTGAAATCACAGTTCACTCGTAACAACAAAATAATATGAATTTGACCATGCATCAGGGAAAAATCTAATGACAAGATTACCACAGTGATCAACAAACTGAGAGATCAGGTGATACATTGGTGGAGGAATTTATTTTCTGTGTATATAATCAGAGTTGCAAAAGAAGAAGAAGAAAAAAAGGTATTTATTTTCTAATCTCTGTGGTTTTTGTAAAGAAAAAAGCTCTTAGACTGATGCTAATGAAATCAAGGTCAAGTGAAAACCAGGCATTTCATTTTTTATGTGGACAGGAATAAGACAACATAGGCCAGGGCCCCTCCTGTTTCTAAAGACATGTAGAAATGGAATGTGAAATCAAATAGCTAGATCTAACGATGGCATCATTATTCCAATTTATATTCCCCATTCATACGTAATCCATATAAAGCAATTTATCAATTCTCACTATTTTCAGACATATTAGATATTTAATAAACTGCTGCTTGGTCAACAATGTCTAACGTGCTGCACCAAAAGGTTAAACTGCCAAATACCACCTGGTTGTTGCAAAAAAGACCAAATTCCACCAGTTCCTGGCTGGAACTGAGTTCTATCTGGTTGGCTTTCAATAATTTCATATGCTTGAGGGAGCGTTTAAAACAAGACTACTCTGCTGGCTTTCCACGTGTTTCAATTTATAGAGCTCCCTGTAGAGAAGTAGATCACCCTACAACCAATTTAAGTCCACTGACAATACCCTCCTTCCCTTTCATCAACCCTATAGAAAGAACTCATGGACTCTGAGCTCAGAGTCTGCAGACTCCGTACTGAAACCTGATCCATTCCACTAAGGCAACTCTTGTACAGCTATGCACCTACAGCTGAAGGCTAGAATTGCATAAATGTGTTATTTCTTACACAGATTGAAGGATGTGCCACAGATGCATCTAACAATTTATATTAAGCACACATCGCATATGCTCCATCACAGCAGCTGATTCTGAACCCCCGAAAAGGAATTTTATCACTGAAATCACCGAGAGCAGGATTTGGCCCATGTTTCTTAACACATAGTAATGCTGAAGATATATGTTGTTATATTACTGAATATTTTTTATCTTATCACATGTAAGCTGACTAAACTAGGAGTTATTTATAGAGGCTAATTCACATTTTTACAGCATATGGATGTGCTTTTTGCCAGCTTTAGCATGAATACAGTTTATATTCATTAAGGCTGAGCTAGCTAATTAACCATAGACAGAATTAGTGAATAGCTTTCTAGTAATAGTACCTCAAGGTTGCCAATAATTTCATTTGGGATTTCATCCACTGCGGAATTCTCATCTTGAGCAGTGACACCAGGCACAGCATCTGCCTCGAAGGACTCTACCTCTGGACTGGGCTCTTCTGGGTAACCCTCTTGATCAGACCCCTAGCAGCAACCAACCACAAGAAATACAGGAGTTAACATCCTCCCACTCCGTACGAGACCAAACCGCATCAGCCCAACGACATGCGACAATGCACCAAGCCTGCTTTTGGGAACTCCTGCTCAGACAGAGACCGTCAGTGTCTCTTCTTTCACTGCTCAGGCCAGGCAGATCCACAGGTTATGAAGTGGGGGGGAGAGCCCAGAGGTGCTGAATCAAATGTCCTCTGTTGACTGCTTAATGCATTAAAAGCAACTTCATTCAATATTAGAAGAGAATGCATGCTATATTCTGGGGAATAAATATCACGAGCGACTGGGCTCCAATGGGAATAAATGAGGTAGGAGACTCACAGAAAAACAGCTTTAAAAAAAAAAACAACAACCAAACAAAAAAACCTCCATACCTTAGATTCTGTCTCTGAAGCTGTTGGTGATATTATGAATGACGAATAGATATCCGAAGGCATGCCTTCTTCCAGCAGAGCAGGCAAGGGGGGAACTGCAGGTTGGGCAAGTTCAATCACATACTGGCGGTATTAAAAAAAAAAAAAAAAAAAGGGAAAAAAAAAAGTAATTCAGGTTTAATTATTGCTCAGAGGTTTATTGCAGATTTTTTAAAATGGAAATTAAATGGCTGGCAAACAACAAAAACCAGTACCTTTTTTGTTACTATCCAGGTGCTCAGAACTGGAAAGCATACTGAAAATGATTATAGATCAGCTTTAGTTTCTAGCTGCATCTCAAGGGGCCCTCTTTATAACACTTGGAAAGAACAGATGATTTTCATAATTTCATAACACTACAGCTTCTTACTCATGTGGATAATTAAGTTTAGAAAACACAGAGCTTGGGTAACATGCAGACTTCCCGATGCAAATTTGTCACTTCTGAACAGGGATCTTGTTGCATTTTGGAATTAAAGGGCCCAGCTGACCACCAGGGTATTCTTCCAAAAGAGTCAGCTGGAGTAAAGTTGTAGTGACACTGCATCAAATAAGGCTCTAAGAAAAATATTTTAATATGTGACCATAATTTAAGAATTGCTAATGGTCCAAGTTTTGCTGCTTCATCAGCTTGCTCCCATTTCTCTTTCCTGTGAACATGGGAACCGCACTGGTATTCTGCTGGTATGTGAACTGCAGCTCCAGGAATCCTTGGAGAAGGAGATGGCTTTTCCCCCCGCGGAGTAGCTGGATGCAGCGCTTAGTCCTTGCTCGGGCTCTTGTGAGTGATGCAGAAGGTGGCCCCAGGCCCTCTAAAGGGACAAGGTTTTGTGTTGTTTTTTTTTAAAAAATGGATGACAGAACATACATGCCAAATAGGGTGACAAAAGGCATTTTGGAAGGAGCAAGGAACAGCATATAATACTAAAATGGTATGTCTGGGGCTCCACAACAGGAAGCGCCCACCAAGAACACCAGGCAGATGTTCCAGTTCTGACTCAGCTATTATAAACCTGATTTTGCTTGGATGGCATAAGTCAACTACATTAATACACATCAGGGTAGCTGTAGCTCCCATAAATTAATTTCCTCATACCTCTGAATTCATAGCTAGGCTGATATTTGGTTTATTTAGTTACCTGCTACAGTTAAACACACTGAAAATATTAAACATTCTATACACAATCAAAAGTGATAGAAAAAATTGAAAATAAATAGCGAGGCCTAGCCATTGTACCTTATTGCATTAAAAATCTCTTTTGTAGTCCTAAAAGCTTTTCAGAAGTCACGTTTGGACTCTGTCATTATCTTCAAGAATCCCTGTCACGTGTGAGCTCACTAAAAAAAGGTAGACAGTATGAGCTCATGTTTATAAGAACCCAAAAGGCTGACAGAAAGATTTCCAGAATTTAAGTGAGGGGAAAACAGATTTTATAGAAGCATTTTCCTGTATCGCTTGTGACTCAAATTTTACAGCGCTGTGCTAGTGACTACAGACTCACAAAAGGAATAGTCAGAAAGTCTTGCATCAAAATGAAAGCGCCTTAAGTTGAGCTAAATGTTATTCTTTCTAAAATAAAAAGCAGCTTTGTTTTCAAATCCTGTTTTTTTTATCTAGAGCTCTTTTGATTTAGCAAATATTTCCATTTTCTCAGATTTCTTACCTTCTATTTTCTTATTAAAAAATATTAGCTGAATTGGATGAGAATTCACAATTACTTTCTGCTTCTTTAAAGCAACATTTTTTGGTTAGTTAGTTAACTATTCACTCAAAATATTTTCTTTATTTAGATTAAATCATTATTCCATTTATTCCCTCCAAATTCCTAAATTTTTAAAAAAATTAAATAATGTAAAAAACTAGACCGGGTTTTAAAATCAATTCCTGGCCACTCAAATACATTTTTGTAGCATGGATAAGATCTTCAGAGGTTCTGTTTTAGAATAATATTTTTACTTCACCGCGTCCTTTTAAAGAGAGCCATTCTTTACTCATCTGTTCCGTGTCTAATAATAACCCTTGGATCATTAAGAAATAACTAAATTACAGCAGAACCAGTCTCTTTAATGAGCCATAATAGTCTCAACATTCAGCCAAAAGTTTTTTTTAAAAGACTGTGAAACTTCAATGTAGAATATGAAGTATTTTGTTGAGTAATAATAAGTTTATGAGCAGTACTACAGTTTACAGCCAAAATATAGTGACCTAAAAATGCCATTCTGCATTGCTCCTTCCTATACATTGTGTCCTTAACAAGTCCACGGGAAAATTAGAATGAATGAATTGTGGTGAGAGCCCGAAGCCAACAAATGTATTTAAATGAATCCTTCTGATGCAATACTTTCCTTTAAAAAATACAATTAAGTCTTTGTATTTCCTTTGAACAAAACCTCATGTTTAATAGCACCAATGGCTCTGTAGTAAAATCTATTTAAAAACAGAGAAGGAGACACGGTAAGTTTTATACAGTTACAGTGGCTTTAAAAAATGTTGGTAGTTTCTGAAGTCTGAGTAAATTTATGGTGAATTACTTCCACTGACCTACATTAAAAAATGTATCCTCCTTTTTTTAATTCCCGAAGATTTGTCATTATGTGAGCGTTATTCACTATGACAAAGATGTATTACACAAAGTGTCCTCTTGAATCAATATAACTATCGCAACGTGAGAAACGGTTTGGCAAGATGATAATGCCTTAAAATTATTCGGCAATATTTCCCTGCACGTTGTGGTCCAACGGATCCATAAGAATTCAAACATAAAGAAATCATAAGGCAGCTGCACAAATGTAGAGGGCATATCAGTGTCCGCTGCAGATAAAAGGGTTCTCCGAAAGAGAGCGGAGGGAGCTGAAGTTAAATGCAATGTTCTTACTTATTCCTAGGTGTGGTGGGGTGCCAAAGGCCACTTGAATCTGGACAAATTGGAGCAGGCTAGAGGCTGCTCTGACATTCAGCAGAGTTCAACGCAGGAAACCTCATTCAGCGTCACCTTCACTTTCCCACCCCAGTTGCATCAAGCCTGGGCGTAGTCACAGCTGAGGGCTGTAGCTGGTGTTCAAACATTGCTCTCAACGCACAGCCCCATGCCACAGTTTTTCACTGGAACTCATTCTAGTAAAAGTGCGCATAAAGACAGGTAAGTATAAAACGTGTCATGTCGTTCTGTACACAAACCCACATACTTTTCTTGTTGTTGAGAGCTAGCAAATTACCTTTTTACAAAAGCAGGCAGAGCAAAGACAATATAATAGTATACAGGAAAATTTCTAAAACAGAATAATGGCAGGAAAGAAGATTGCTAAAGCGTTCTAATAAACGAGTTCCACAGATGTGGTAGTTATTATAAAATTAGCTTTGCATAACTTACCAATATACCATTACATTTCCCCCCAGATGTTATCTGTTACTTAAATTAATTTTGCTTAAGTTATTATTATTGCAGATTTTATCCACACTGTATTTTATTATTTAAGTTTCTGTGGCATAAAACAAGCCCTGGCTGATAGTATTACTTTTAATAATATATGTAAGAGGTTTTAGTATTATACAAATGGCTGCTGGGTATATCTTAATAGTCATAGCACAGAACGTCTGCTCTCAAAATATTATGTAGATTAAAACCAGCTATTTACTTACACTCTAATTCAAGTCATTGGAAAGGTTTGCAGGATATAAATGTGGTATGAAGGGAAACAATCTACTTGGGGAATAAATATCAGAGTTTGGAAATTAGCAAAGCTAAGGTCAAGGTCAGTTTGGATTTACTAACATACTTGCTGAAAATTAGAATTTATAGTCTCTGCTTACTTATTTCATAAATGAGAAAAGAGACTGAGGGGGTGGTGTATCTGCCTCTTTGATGCGCGGCTTTTGTATCATAGAAACATTTTAAAACCACCTTTTCAGCTTAATATTATCTGAAATTCTGTACTCCTCTCCTTAACATAATTTATGTAGCTAATCTTACCAAACATAGGAAAATAATTATTTATAAGGATTGGAAAAAATACCCCACGTTCAGCATGGGCCATTTCTAAAGCCTTGTAACATCTTTCAAAGCCTTTCAATGGCCTTTCAGTGGGTATGGATTTGATTTTATATGAATCACAGAAGCATTTAAAAAAGGGTGTTCTTTGTGTGTTATTCTCTATATTCATATCATCTGTGTAGTTTGTAATTGTATGCCAAAGGACCTTATGCTACCAGAGACCTGCACAGACTTCTCTCTTACATATGATCATATGTGCGATTTGCTATGAACCATAATATTTAATACAGGATTTACATTAGTTTGCTATTCATGCTAAGCATGCCCAGCTGCACACCTACAAATGCGCTGAATTTCAGTTGCTGGAATAAATGGCATTTACAAGAGATGGTTTGTTAGCTGCCTGTATTTCATGTGGTTGAATTTGAATGCATAACTAATGGACAGAGATGCACTGTCTCACACTGACTCAAACCAGCCTGCCTCTTTATCCCCCCCGCCCCCCCGCTTTTAACCTGCCGGTGTATGCAACCACAGCAAACCCACCCTACTTGCCCTCTAAGGCATCGCCCACCAACGTTCCCACAGGTGAGGAGGTTTCTAGGAGCTCTACAAATACATTTACTATCCTATTTTGCAGCAATGCTATATATAAAAGGACTGAATGATATTTTGAAGCACTCAAAAACTTAATCCAGATATATGATCTGTGCAGTGCAACTAAGATGGCAGAGCTTCCTTCTGAACGCCTTCATGATACACGTTTGTGTTGTGTTGTGTTATGTTAAACATATTTAAAGTAGGATTAAGATCAATGAGGGACTAAACTTGGCCTCTGAAGTATGTTCCGCAGTTGCTAATGATGCACATGGAAATTCTGTGCGCATGTTCCTGGGCAGGAGTTTTCAAACCACTATTCCATAAATGAGACAAAAGTTCAGTGAGTCAAAGGTATACTTTATGCTTTTTCCTGCATTTCAGAATTCAAGTTAATACCTTTTAAAGAGAGTTTTCCATGTTTCTGAGCTGCGATGTGAATCAACTTTGTTGACGATACGTCAGTAATTAATCTAGTCCAAAATAGCTATCTGAAGCAATTTGGTGCCTACATTGACAAAACAGGATCTCCTCCTCCCCCCAGGAAGCTGTAAATCAGTCAGTGACATCTGGCCTCAAGGACATCAGAGTCATCTGAAATGTGGTAATTTATATTAATGAACATCAATATTAATTTTTAAATAAAAAGAATTTGCTACTGCCATTATGTTTACATACGGAATATTATTTATAGCTTGTGTTCCTCCTTTCCTACATTTTGCCCATAAATTATTGTAAGGAAACACACTGTCACAGGTATAAATATTTTTCCTTGGAGTTGAAGCTTTTACATATCCTCTTACTGTTTTCAGTAACTATATGAGGGCAACAACCAGGATTTTCTTGCTACTCCAGGAACTGCTGCCAATTTTAATGCTCGACTGAGTAGAAAAGGGTGCTTCTACAAAAACAACCAAAGCCTTCCTCTCTAGAGATATCTTAGTGCAGAATGCCCTTAATACCTAGATTCTGTATGAATAGCCTAACATACAAGAAAAAAACCCCATTGAATTTACTGGGCTGCAGTCATCTACTTCTGCTTTTACCACGCTGCCAATTATTGCTGCCAATTCACAGATTATTTAGAAAGACAAAATAAGAGACATCCAAAAAAAACCCAAACATCCCCAGTTGGCTTTCATGCTGAGGGCACGTCACTAAATGATTCACCTTGGAATGGTCACTCTAAATTCACACTCTGTTTAGAATTGCCAAATCTCCGAGAGTTATGGGATTACAAGAGAATCTCAGCTTTCATTTAAAAATAAAGTTAGAGTCTAGCTCTTGTGGTTGGAGAGGGAAGATTGAGAACATAAATCTTGAAAGCTCAAAAACTAGACTGCAAGCAAAAGGAACCAAACAACAATTATTTTTAAGCGAGTCTCGTGATTTTTGGGGATCTGTCTCACCATTTTAAATGCTTGAGGTTAACAAAACATACAGATTTTGAGGAGGGGTGAAAGATTTTTTTTTGGTTTTAGTACCTGAAGGTGCAACTCTTGCACATCAGGACTCCTCAAACTGCCAGTCCCCTCTTTCCGCTTCAAGGGCACCCATCAAACAAGCAAAGAGCAGGCAGCTCCTATTCTGGCTATACAGTTAAGCTCACCAGGGATCTAAAGCCATTAAAAAACCCCCACAAAACCACAAGAACCTTTCCCACAATAACCACCTAGCTGGATCTACAAATATAAAAAAAAAAAAGCAAGGCTTTTTTTCATTAGTCATGCAATCACATTAGAAAACCAGAAAAGTAACTTCTGTTGAACCCAATGCACAACAGGCAGTCTAGTATTTTGGTGGCATACACCTTATCAGGCCAGAGCTTTACATTTCCTTGTTGTACATCTCTTTTTTGAAATCATGAAAGATCTGATATGAATGCTGAAAACATTATGTTAAAAATGTGAAAGCATATTCGGCCAGGTGCGTTTTGGTACCTCTTTCCAGGAGGAGGCTTCATGAATTTTATAAAGACTTGCTGCAGTCTCACACTCTCAGAAAATCAATTTGCATGAGAGCATGTGCCTTTGGCAAAAAAATGGCCTATAAGAGTGAAATTGCTTAGGGGGATGGTATTCTTCACAGCTGCTTTGGGGGCTCTGTCAACTCCCTAAACCCCTCCTTGCAGTAAGCGCAAAGAGCACTGCATCTCCTGAGGGGGCCAGAGCAACTAAGAGAAATGAAGAACCTAACAATTGCTTAGTGTGCCCACCTTGGACCGCAGCAAGTGCAGCCTGTTGCCTCTCCTGCTGACAGTATAGGGACCTTAGGAAAGCTGTGCTGGGTTCCTCACACAGGCTCCCCAGTTTGCCTGGTGCTGGGAAATATGAAATATTCCCTTTTTTATTCACAAGACCACTGTAGAAACTCAATAGGGATTAACAGCACCACATATCCCTCCTGCAGCCCCGAGCGCGTACGGTAAAAGTCAGACGGCTGCTGGCACTATCCTAGGTTGTTTTTTCCAGGTATTACATCCGAGATGCAGCAATGTCTCACCAACTACTGCTGTTCCACAGGGCTTTAGGTCAGCCTTAAGACTGCCAAAAAATGCTAATGTAGACATGCCTATCTCCAGCACGTACCTCTCTCTCTGGCACGTCTCAGGCTGCGTACACACCAGTTAGAGCAGGCATGTGTCAAGGGAGCTACATGTTACCCCACCAGATTTCTCTCAGTTCAGTAAGCAGAGTCTTCAGGCCTTATCTAAACATGAACACAACGTACGTGAAAGAAAGGCACCAAGAAGATTCCCCCAAAAAACTAGGAAAACTTTAATCGAAACTTTTAGAAACTTAAGGGTTCAATAAGTGATTGGGAGCGCCTGCTGAGACAGTCTGACAGCAGAAAAACAATCTTTTGCTGTTGATAGACTAATGTGTAATCACTGCCTCAAGATGGACAGGGCTCCCACCTCCTGCCTTTGTCCACTGCCACTCTGGAACAGCCCTCCCTTCCTATCCATTTCCTCCAAAACCAGCATTTTCTCCATGCAGGATTGGTCACGGACAAGCCCCTCACACAACTGCCCTGTACCCTGTACATTCCCCCACCACCAAATGGCAAAGGAACAAGCTCGCTCCAAATGCCTCTCAGTCACCCGGCGCATTAGATGGGAATAGGCTTGTCTATATCGATTCACCCCTAGCTGATGCTACAGAAAAAAGCTGCTCTAACATTTAAAAGGTTACATTAAAAAAAAGAAAAAACAAAACAATAAAAAAATTGATTAAAAAAAATTAATTTACACAATTTAAAAACTACAAGATAGATTTTTTTTAAAATACGCTACATTAGAAAACTTTTCAGGATATACGGTCACATAAAAACGGGGAGCTTGTGTGCTTTGTTATTAGACCTAAAACATAAACTCTTTGCCTGAGTGTGTAACTTTCTGTTAAAACAACAATTTGTCCTGTGGACTGTAAATTCAATTACTGTTTTTATTGGAATCACATTTTGCTTTGGAAACAATCATGCAGAAAAACAACCAGTAACTTAGACATCTTAAAAACATCTCAGAACAGGCATGGCTCTGAGAACAAATCAGTTATGGTAATTCTTCCACTGTGAACTGCAAGGTTTTTAAAATCCATTTCCATACTTTTAATTAACACCTAGTTAAAAAAAAAAACCAAACACCTTACTGTAGGTCATTTTAATCACAAATGGAAAACAAATTTACTTTATCAGAAAATTGACTCAACACTATTTTAGGGACTTATTTTTCATGTTTTTATCATCAAAATTAAGTTGTTAACATACATTTTCCAATTTGGGAATGCAGGGGTAAGCCAATTTTTCTCTCAAATTTCAGCGTTACAGTTTTCAGTCACCTCTCTCTGTGAAACGAGTCTGTTTTAGCACCAGCATATTTGATCAGTACACACAAACCCCCACCTAAGTCTAAGATATCAGTACTTCTTTACAATTGCGTTTCTGTGTAACTGGAACCTGCAGCATTCTCACCGTAGCCTGTTAGTCAAAAGAAACCGCCACTTCCTTATATCACACTCGCATTTCATATCCCATTGTAAACTTGCTCTCCTTATTACAGTACACGTTCATAAATCTGTTTATACTGAGTCTCAGCTTGAATGGCGGGGTTAGTTTTAACTCTCTCTTGTAATACTGGCGTTCACGTGAAATAAAAAAGCAGCTGTGGATAGGGGCAGAGCTGGTCTGGTGAACGCAAGAGTTAAACAAAGCTTTGTTTCAGCATAGCTTGGCTTGGTGGGTGATTTGAAATCTAATAAGTTTCCTCTTGGTAAACTGCCAAAGCCAACCACACCTTGGATGATATGAGGTTGTTTTTGAGAAGGTAACCTCTCCTTAAAGATTATCTCCTCCCACTTCAACTTGGAAGGTTTCTGAGAAGAAGAGTCATTTCCATTTCTGTTGGGGCATGAAATGGTTTCTGGTGAAAAAGCGTATAAATCTCATTCTGCTTTGACTTGTTAGGAAGGTCATGACAAATTGTATAATCAAATGTGGGTATTTCAAAATTTTTTGAAACAAAGGATGAGAAGAAACAAGCATTTCTACCACATAATTTCACCTTGAATTAAAAAAAGCCCAACAAAGCAACACTCACTTAACTCCTTATCCCTTACTCTAAGTTAACTTAATCTTTTAGAAAATTACCACACACACAAGTAACAAACCCAACAAAAATCTGGTATTTGTTCAAAGAAGGTTTCCACAATCATGCAGAATTTTAACACAAGTCAGGATCGAGAGCAAACACTTTGAACTTTGAAGTGAAAATCTTGCGTCGGCTATAGAATAAGTGACTACAAAGGGCACCGGGTCGAATTGCACGCTATAGGCTTTCCTCTCCTCCCCTGTGTTTCGTCTTTTTGAGAAATTCTGTTCCACAAGGATAGGCAAAGACAACGCGATCACAAAGTTTGCACACAGTTTGCCTAATGAGATAAAGACAATGTGTCTGTGGTGGTCAGCTTTTGATGGGAAAAAAAAGAAGCAATGACGTCAAAGAGATTTATTTATTTATTTATTCCTTTTAGCAGTACCTTTTCCCTGGCAGCTTTCCTAAACAGCAACATCATAAGGACCTAGAAGGAGCAAACGCCAGACAGCAGCACCTTCTCTTAAGAATGCACAGCTATACCCAGAAACATGACAATGCCTACTCTGAAGCTGCTGTCTTTTGATCTAACCCTCAGAAGGAAACACCTATCAGGAACACCAAATGTGTCTGGATTGCCAAGCAGAGAAGTTGAGGAGAGGGCAGAAAAATCACTAACGGCTGGAAAGCTCAGCTAGCAATAGAGAGAAAGGCAGGGTGGACGGGGACACAGGAATTAAATTGGTCTTGTGGAAGGAAAGGCTTGTTCAGCAGCTCAGGGGAAAGCGTGGATCGACGTCCAGAGGAAGAGAGCAGGAGCGATGGGAAGTAGCTAACGAGAGCGGAATGTCTCACATGTGGAGGAGAGGCAGTGAGGCTGAACAGATCCGTCTTCACCACGCCAATAGCAGAGTGCAAAGCTGAGCTGTAACGCTTGTTATTCTGGTCTCAAACTCCCCTTTGGCCTCAACTGCCAAGCATGCCAGACTGCATGAAGCAGCTGAATGTCTAGTGGCTCCAGCAGTATCTCTTGTCACCAAATCAAGATTTTAACTTACTTTTCCAATAGATTCATAACCTGAAGATCATATCAAAGATGGCACTCTAAAGACTTCTGGAAGCAGGCCCTATTCACTTCCTTATCTACGTCAGGCTATTTCCCTCCGATAATCCCTTTCTCCATCTAGACAAAATATCACATATCCTAGGTCCTCCTGTCATAAGATTCTTTATTTTGATTTTAACGTTTGGCAGAATTTGAAGCAACTCTCACCACTGCCACTGGGTTTGTGTTTTTATGTTGGCTAGAAATATTCACCACGAAACACAGTCTTTATCCAGCTGACACAATCCATATAGATACACACACACATAGATCTCTCTCTGTTACTGCTAATTGTTAAGCCTAGAAAGACTAAAAAATAGTAAAAAAAAGGCTTTTAAAGAAGGAATTGATATCAAGAGCTGGGAAAAAAAAAAAAAAAGACGCTACTAGAGATGCCAAAGAGAAAAGACCTTACCAAATATAACAGACAAATTTTCAGTATAGTCCCTCTGCACACACTACCTTCACGTTTATAGGACTGACTGGCTTAAGTGCTCTCTGCAGGTGTTCATTATATCATGTATACACCCTAATAAATCATACTGGATGCGCAGCTCTGTGTGGAAGAAATAGAGCTGATAGGAGATACTTTTGAAAAACTTGGCCCCAAAACCAGAGACGGGTTATTTCTCTGTGACAACAAGTAACTTAACAGATATATTTGTCTCTCAATGGCAAATTATTCTCAAAGCAACATCCTTCATCAGAGAAAGACCTTAAAGTGCTCTTATAATACAAGTGATAGCCAATTCGAGCACTTTAACTGGATTTTTTTACAGCCCTCAAATTATTAAAATCATGAACTTTAAATAATTATATTTCAACCAGTGTTTTACTAGTTCTCTCCCTACCTTCTCTGATTTAAATTTTCTCACTTGTCAGCATCTCTTGGCAGTGAGAACAAGAAAGACCTCAAACCTTTGCTGATTGCTTTCCACGCAATCTGATTTCTATAAATTAGAAGTTGCTGATGGGGAAGCAGACAGCAGTACCCTTTGATCAAGATACACATCTTGATCTCTTTTATCATTTTTAAAAAAAACAATAATATTACAACAAAAAAAATCATCATACAAGCTTTTCGATCAAAGCGTGTCACTGTCTGCTTCCCAGTCAACATACTGCCAGTAAATTGGCAAGGTGCCTGGAAAGAGCAGGCAGCAGCTGGTGGGTTTGATTACCATCTGTATATCCACTAATGTATAAAATATTATGTCTCCATCTAGTGGGCAACTGCATTCAACAGGAAATTTGAAAATGGGTTGGAGCCTACTTCCGTGAATGGCAGAAGGAGCGTCGCTAGACTTCCCATCAGTGGAATCGGGCTCTAAAGCTGGATCACATAGAAATCCATCTAAAGCAAGAAAGGCATTGAAGCCCCACCGGGGGTTCCATGGCTGTGCTGGCACTTGCCCTTGAAATCATGTTTTCTCCAGAAGCATTCATAGAATATCTATTTCTGCGCCCTCCCAACCAGCTCTTTCTAATGCTCTGCAGCACCCTGGAAGCCTTACCGGCCACAGTCTGAAATCTGAGAGAACAGGAAAAGGAAGGTGAGAGCAAGGATACCATTCATGGCCAGAGCTCCTGAAATAAACAGTGAGAAATTAGAAGAATGTGCCAAGACAATGTCTTCCTTTAAGAAGAATTAAACTACAGCACTACCACGCCCACCTCCCCACCCCCCACCCCCAAATACTCAATGACAGGACATGCAAAATACTACGTCAACTTTCTCACGCGGTTTTAGGTAACACCCTGGACTGAACAGCAACAGGGGTAACATGAGATACGCAAATCTGCTTTTCAGAAAAGTGCCACAGGAAGAGTCCTTGGGACACAGATTTTAGAATCCACATGGTGCTCAAATAAAAGAGAAATTGAGGCACAAGGTAGTGCTTTGACAGCTCTCTCACGACAGACACAGGACTGGAACAAATAGGTATTAAGAGACAAATTCTACCACATTCATTATACCACCCTCCCTTTCATCGATTACCCTCCTTTTTGACAACTCCACCAGCAATGTACTGACTGGACATGTTTTATGCACAGCCATCCAGTGTGAAAACTGCATCCTAATGAAGAACTATCACTACGGCAAAATGAAATAAAAAACAACAACAAGATCATGCTATTGATTTTTTCCATCCACGTATGGACTAGATCTAAATTCCCTTAGCTTAAGAAATCTGTTGAGAAAACTCCAACATAGCATGATTACATTTCATTTAATGACATCTCTGGGTGCATGATAGATCCTAAAATCCTCTTTTTTTTTTCTTAATATATTTTAATAAAGTTGTTTAAGATGCATTTTGATTTGACACACCTAAACTGGTTACAGTAAAGCATTTTCTACTTCTATCATACACCCCATTGCATTAGAAGTAAGTTTATTACTCTATAAATAATTCATTCAAAGGAACTTCAGTTTAACAGCACGTAATAGACACAATCACTTAAGGTAGCACGGTGGCAAATTTCAGCTTTAAATCAGAAGCTGATCTGTTTTCATATTAAAAAAAAAAATAAATTAACTTATCAAAAGAAAGCACCATTTTTAAGAAACTCAGGCATGAGCGCTTAAAAATGAAGTCAATACATGCCAACAACTTTTCTGCTAACTTATTATATTGCTTGTTTGTGCAGGAAGGGGATGAGATTTGTTTCAATCTAATCTAATTCCCTTTATTTCAACAGAAACTACAAGAATTAGAAATGAATGTTGTTCCCTCAACAATTTGCTGCGATAGAAGCTTTATTTTTCAGGTCAGCACTCTCCGTTTTTGATTGCTCAATGGGAGCACCACAACGGCTAAAAAAAGAAGGCTCTGAAATGTTAGGAAATAGAAACTGCTGACTACCTGGTGAAGGAATAATGATTTATAATATATGAATAGGGGCAATAATTGGATAGCAGGCTGTACTCAAAAAAGCCTTAATTCACAGATCTGACATCAGAAAGTCATAATCCATCGATCTAGCATCAGAATGATGGATTATGACTTTTTAAGAACATGTAGACATATCAGCTTCACGAGCATTCCGGGAATCGTAGTCCAAATTGTTTTACTGAGGTCATTTGAACAATTTCAGCTTTTTCCAATAAAGCTGATGTACTAATATTTTGAAATGTAAAAGCTCTGTTGGATCCTTTTTTTTTTTCTTCTTTTAAACCCTAAAAATCCTCCATCCAAATATCGCAGGTTGCCAAAACTTGTGATTGAAGAATTATTTTTTTTTAAATTACTTCAAGACTGTGTCATTTTCTTACAGAGATGACAACAGTTTTAAATCCTAATTGATTTTTATGTCAAAAAAGTTTTGTATTGAAATTTGGAGGCGAAAATACCAAGGTGCAAAATGAAGGATTAATTACCATGTTTTCTTTCAGGAAGAGCACTGACATACACTGTGCACGTTTCTCCCGGACTACTGCAAAAATATCTAATTTTTGACCTCTGACTCCTTCCTTTTTTTGACCCTGATTAGGTTTTTAACCTTCACTGCCAAAAATAAAGTTATGATGTGAATTTAGATAGAATCTTTTATGAAAAGAAATAATACTCCTGCAACCTAGAGGTTGAAATGGTTTTTTATGTAGAAGCTTATGACATATTAACTCCAAAAGACATCTAGCCTTATCAGTGAAACACTTGGAACTTCACTTTCCTCATAAAAACAAACATGGGCTAAGGTTATTGAATGAAAAAGTCAGGAAAGTTCCAGAGATCCTTTCATTGAGCATCACATGCTTATTTACAAGTAAGCCATAATTTGATTCATAAAATCCTATTACAAAATCTTCCAGTGGTGTTTCCCCATTACAATTAAGTGAAACCACCTATAAATTAACAACCGATGCATTAGACCAAGTCAATGGCTCAGACAGGTAAGAGTTCTTCAAAAAATGCTTTCTGCTCCAGACAAGTGTTGAAAATAAAAAGAAAATCCCACATTAAATATGAAATATTACTATTTTCAATGTATACACATATTAAAGCCATAAAGAAACTGTGACTAAAACCTCTCCTAAAGGTATAAAAACTTGAAGTATACAAGCAACAAGGGCTAAAGGGCAAAAGAACCAAACCAAACCAAGCCAAGCCGGGGTTGCATCTCGCTCTATTTTTCCTGCAAACTCTTTTCTATCTCTCCTTGTCTAGACAGCTGAGTTTCTCCTTCTCTGGTCTTTCTCACCTTATTTCCCTTCTTGCTTGTTTTAAGAGTGGTTATTAATAAAGTAACGACTTATGCGAAGCTTTTTTTTTTTTTTTTTGACTTGTGTATATGTTCATAACTAACACCACTATGGAATGGAGAAGTCATCATAGAGCTCTTCTACAATGGCTGAAACAATTTATTTCACTACAACCATGAACACTGAGCAAAGGCATCCTGGGTCTGGTCTCAGCTCCGATTTCAAAACAAACAATGACAACAACGAGACCAAAGGAAAAGGCAGCTGTGGAACGGTACCCGTTAGAATGTCAGTGGTTCATAGAACAAAAGGGAAAAAATAATGCAGTGTTTACAACAGTAGACAGAAGCAATTTACTTCATTTTGACAACTAAATATGAAATGGCTAAATAAAAATCACTGCCACACTACATACACTCCTTCCTCTAAACACGCCTAATCTTCCTAGAGGTCTCACATAAAGGGATCACATCACTGAAAAGCAACTACTTCTTTAAAAAAGCCTTCAACAACAATAACGCCACACAACTGATCAAAAGAGAGAGTACCTCATTCGATTAACTTTACTGGGGAATTAACATTGGCAGGCTGTAATTATTCACTTGGAAGGCAGTCATGAGGACACCATGGCCAACAGTTTTCTGCTTGTGATTTATATGTTAGAGGTAATGACAAGCAGTCAGGATTTGCAGCTTCCTTCAAAGAGTCTGTTGTGCAGTTCCCTAGCAGCTTCAAACCAGGTTCCCTATTACTTCATCATCAAACCATCTTCTACCTGAATTTTCCTTGGATCCCTTCCGACCTGGTATTTACCCAGCTCAACTCAATTAAGCTTGTGACATCAAATGAGACCAAGTAGGGTGGCTACAGCCTTTCCAGACTGAAGAATGAATACAGCCCTTAGGACTACACTCAGGGGAAGACAGGAGCCTGGTAAATTAGGTACCTCCTGATTCCTCCTCTTTTTGGACCTACGCATTAGTCCTACCTCTTTTCGTGATATTAAATTGGTGGTATCCTTTCATTGTTTCCATTGACACCACTAACTCATTTCACATATATTATGAAGCAGCAGTCAGATGTTAACTTTCTGTCTTTAATGATGTGTGCTTGAACCAATGACCTCGAAGTGAAAGGCTCTGTAGATCTTTAGCATTCCCTCGATACTCCAGGCCCCTTTCTTCATCTAGTTTATAAGCAAAACCTGCATGCAAAAGGAACGCTTACTCACAATTACTATTACGATCGTTCTGCTGTGGCAGTACATTGCACTGAAAAAAAATGAATTATAAAGTGCATGGGTTAGTAAAATTTAAATCAAGCAAATGTTTAATATTAAGCCATTTCATCTTTTTTTCCAAAGTTCGGCAAATTTATTACAAAGCATTGAAATTGCACTTCAAGCCCCAAGGCTTGCAGTGTTGCATCCTGCCTGATTAATGTAATTAAAAGAATAGCATAACTAAAAAATTATTAAAAATTAAATATATGTGGCCTTATTGTTTACTTCCAACTGATAGCATCATTTCTAGCTAAAAATTAGCACTGCTTAATACCCGACAAGTTGTTAAAGCACATCCCCTTTCTCCTGCTGTGCATATGATTAAAAGAGCAGAGGTTAAACACAGCAACAAAAAAATTTGGGGAATTCTATTTTTGGTCACAGTGGTGCCTAGCCTTCTCATTTTTACAATAAACAGGTGCTGCTGAAGGGGTGGAAAGTCTCATGATGGAGGGCATCAAGCTGGAGAAGGGTAGGAAAATGCTTCTTTGGACAGAATCTTCCTCCCTTCCACAGTCACCGAGTGTCTCGTATTGCAGCTTTTTATCTTAGCCACGACCCAGCTTGCAGGAGGAGCCAAGCTATAGGAATTCAATTACTAGGTATACATAGCTTGTGAGGCCTGATCCAGAGCAACGTTCAATGGGTGCAAAGCTGGTGAGTTTATGTGGCATAAAAATACTCTCTTACGCAGTGCTTGCGAGACACTTGCAAGAGCATGGCCAGAAAATGCTGGCTAGTGTGCTGAGGGATCCCAGAGGTCTCAGAGGCAGGTTTTATGGGACAGAAACCTAATTTTCTTCACTCTGAAACCACAGGTCTCCATTTTCTCCTGCAACAGTTCTGCATTTTCCTTCAGCCAGTGTACTGATCAGAAGCCCCTCCCAGTACACGAGATGGAAAGAGAATGAAAAAATTAAAACAAGTTGGCAAACGTACCTATATATACATATTTCATGTTAGCACAGTTATGCTTTAGAGATTATGGCAACAGCAATAGAATTCTGCTCCTGTGATCATGGATAATCAAAGCAAGTGAAAAAAAAAAGCCAGTGCTGAAATATTTTCAAAGGTATGAAAGTCTTTACTGTTGTGTAATTTAAATTTACTTGCCATTACTTGAAATTTCCTTTCATCTGTGTGATTAGAATTTAAATGCTCCCAAAGTATATTAACAAATATAATTCCTGTTACATTGCAGAAATCCTGCAGCAACCTCCTCTTAATGTTGCAAATGAACTAGGCTCCTTCATTTACTACAGAAAATGCAAAGCAAAATTAGTTAAAATATTTTGAATATGAAGTCTTATTTGGGAACGATCCACAAGATGGACTAATACAGAACCTTCTACTCTACTTATGCATACATGCACATTGCAAAGCTATAGCAGTATTTT
Organism: Gorsachius magnificus; assembly: GCA_034008185.1. Taxonomy (NCBI): domain Eukaryota; kingdom Metazoa; phylum Chordata; class Aves; order Pelecaniformes; family Ardeidae; genus Gorsachius; species Gorsachius magnificus. Next base: position 33,724,193 of record CM067089.1, on the reverse strand, counting down.
ATACAACTGTAAAGATGGGATGTTTGCATTTTTGCAAGAATATTTTTGAATTTAATAGTTTTCAGTTTGAGACCCAGTTCTGCTACCATCACATACGATGGTAATGTAGTGTCTATTCTAGATACAACCCTAGTAGATCCCCTGAAATTACTTGGGGTACAGTGGATTGAAGATACCTGAATTGGACTGTAAATCCTAACTGCACACTCAAAATTCATACCTGACAGCAGTAAAAAAGCACAGACATTAAAAGCCTTCTCATGGTTTATCCCATGATGAATTTGTCCAAAATTCTCCAATCTCAACAATTTCTTTAATTTTCAAATGCAAGGTATCATTGATGAGTAGAACTTACTGTTCCTTGAAGATTGAGTTCAATAGAGTATTAGCATCACATTGAAGTTTTTATGCAGCCCACGTAAATTGGGTCTTAACAGGGAACTAGTTGACGGAGTCAATCTGCCCCCCAGGTAAAAATGAAGCTGCAGTACTCTGCTGCACCACTACTGTTTGTCGTAGCACTGGGCAAGTTTAGTGTACTCTTAATGAGAATCTTTATTTATTCCTCCTACCACACTGATCTTACTGGACTTGATGCACAGAAACCTGTAAGAGGCACAAATCTGTAAAAACGGCCTTTTATACAACTGAATTCCACAGAGCAGGGTGTAGTTTGTTCACAGTCATGCTACCTTTTCTTTACTCTTCATCCATTCTTCCTCAACTGATTTGGCAGAAAGATAAAATGAAAAATAAAAATTAAAAAAATCAAACTCCATATTTCTGTATATGTTGGAGTTATTGACACCTATCTGATTAAGCAAGTAATTTTGCTTCTAAAATTGGTAGCACATTAAGAGCAAAGTGCTAAGGAAGAAAGCAGGTTGTCTTTTTAATTGTATTTATTCACTACAAAGTGGAACAAGAATAATTCATGTTATAGTCCACAGAGTGGTAAATGTATTAAAATGGCAATCGAGCACTGAAAAACTTCAGTGTCTAATTCCCAATTCCCAGAGCAACGCACAGTCCCCTGTTTAATATACCATGTCCTGTTGGCTGTTTAATGTACAGTCTTTAAACTTTCTGGTTTCCTAAATAAGCTCCCTTACTGCAGACTTCTACATTTTTTTCTAATGCATATGGTTTGCTGCTTATTAGTTTGTGTAATGTTCCCGCTACTATGAAAGAAAAAAAAAATAATCCACAAGACAAGTTCTCATTTTATCTTGCACTTGTCAAATATTAAGATTCTCCTACTCTGTCAGACTTCTGAGCTTGTCTAATGTCTGTCATTTGTATCCCAAATTAATAAAGTCTATCCATGCTGTATGATTTTTCAGTTGCTCTGATTCTGATTATACACAACAATTTGTAATTTAAATTCACAAAAAATGTGCCAATGTAGCAATGTGTTTGCGTTGTCAGTTTTAAAGGCTTGGCCTTTATGACTCTGATACCAAAGCCCCGTTCTTTCCGCTCATTACAAAGTTCCAGTAATGCTTGGACTGACCAATTACTTCTGGTAATTTGATTATGTACCCTCTTTCTTTTATTATTTACCCATTTAACTGAGGATTGATCAGAACAAAGAGAGACAATTAAATACACTGCAGTAAATCCACTATGAATAACAAGAGTAGAAACTGAAGTCAAACCAGCAGTAGTTAGGAAACACGGAGATAAGACTGAAATCCTGCCTTTAACTTCTCCTATTGTGTTTTGCTGTGCCAGGGTTGCAAAGAAAAGGATATTATTTTTACATTCAGCAATTCAGAGAACTATATTTGCAAGTGTAGCAAGAAGGGAGGGACAAAAGATAAAATCTCCATCATGGCAAAATGAATAACTTTTGGGTCCTTACTTCCATCTTGACAATTTCTTGATTTCTCAAACAAAATGTGATTATTAAAGAGAAATGAAGGGCTCAGTGCTGAGTTCCATACCAGCATGCAGGGACCTATCAATAGACTCAAGGGGTCATTCTCAAAATGGACAGAAATGTCATAATGTTTTTTGAAATCCCACAGGAGGGCACCACAATGCACAAAAAAAAAAAAAAAAAAAAAAAAAAGAAAAAAGAAAAAGCAATTTAGCCTCTTAGCCCATTACAACAGTAATGCTAAAAATTGAAAATAGTCTCCCGCAACAAGCGTAAGTAGGGCTAAAACCTTTAAATACTTCATTTGAAATATGAGCATTACAGGTAATTTAACATTTCTCCAAATGTAAATCTTCAACTACAACCTAACTCCTGAACAATAGGAAAAAGCTGGCAAAGTATCTTCCTTGGAACAAAAGAAAATCATTAAGAGTCCTAAATGTATAGCAGACAGAGATGAAAATGATAAATGGCTGTCATGAATACGAGATGAATGCTAAGAAAAACTCTGAGAGAATGTTAGGCAGATAGTCAAAGTAGAGTAAGCTCTAAGGAACACCCCTATCACTCCTCCGCTTTCCCGCTTTCCTAAACACGAGCACCGCACACATTGTCAGTGGTTGCAACATATCGCAAATCCATCCACAACATGCAACATTCGATGAATCTAAGGATATAGACCTGAATTCCAGCCTGTTAGTGCCTGAAACTTGCCCACAGCCTTGCTCAATCCAAAATTCAAGCCTTTTCAAGCATGGGATGTTTTCAGAGGTCTGAGACCATGTTTGGATGGCCTTGCTGTAAATGAAGCATGCAACATTCATCTTTATCACTTAGAATCGATGCCATTTCCTTAGACTGTATTCACAAGCCAAATTTGATACAAGCCAAATTTGGTACGCACGGTCAAAATAAACTATAGAGCAACTGCACAGAAGATATTGTTCCTCGTGTAGCATTATTTGGATAGAACAGAGACAAAACTTTTAGGAAGCACATGAATTCTAACAGAAAATAAAGTACTACATGTATTAGCGTGTAATTCATGCAAAATGTGAGAGCGGTAACAATATTTTCTGCAATGTATCTTTAAAATATTGTTGGATTCTTGTAGAACCAACCAAAAAGATCAGAAGAACCACTCAACATAAAAAGTGGAGAGCACAATGTTAATGTATTTCAGCTGAAAACATCCATGTTTGTTTGGGTTTTATCCTGGACACAGCACCCTCTGCAGTGTAACTCTGCAGAACCTATGTGGGCTCTGGCATAGGCTTTGCAATCTGAGACAAAGACAAAATCTGAGGCTGAAATCAGTCCGGGGAAAAAAAAAAGGCAAATAAAGTTCATACAAATACTCATCACCTTAGCATCCTAAGGTCAGCCAAAGATCCTGCCCACTCTTACAAGTAAGAAAAAGCAAACATTAGTTATAAACAATTAAGTATTCCTCGGTTGTTTTAAGTTGGTCAAGAGGAGACTCAGGATGACTTCACTACCAATTTTTCACAGTGCAATGGGAAGCCAAACCATAAAATACTTCAGATCATAGTCTTAATCATGAAACACTCTAAAAGACTCCAGCTGCCATCTTTTCAAGCCCACTCTGAGGAGATACAGCAGAGTCTACCCATTCGATGTTGTTTTTCTGAGTGCAATAGCTGGAAATATATAATGAAGTCTTAGCTTCTGTAAGCAAGGCAGTGGATTTGAAGGAGACTTACAAAGCGCAAGGTTAGTTAAAAGGCTGATGAAAGTTACAGATAGGAACCTATTTCCAAAGACAGAAGAACAAGGGATAGTGAAGCTCGGCAGCCTGGAGCTGGTGGGAGCTGGCCATCAGTTCACATGGAAGAATGGTATTGGAAGGACAAAATTTCCCCCTCCTTTCTCTCACTAGCAAACTGTAAATGACTGCTGCTTCAGGATCAAATGGTGAAACAAATAGCATAGGATCTTGGGCACAGCCCCTTTCTCTCCTATCTGCATTGCTGCAGTGGGCTGCCTCGGCTTGTTCTCTTTAGGTGCTCACTCGATACGGGGAATGGAGGACACAAAGAGGCACTAAGCCCAAGCATGTGGCTCTCCTTCCAGTACCATTTGGCAGCTTCTTCCCATATTTGTGGTACTTCATAATATTGTTGCAGTGCATTTGGACTCTCATGAAGAATCAAGCATTATGCTTTGGGTAAAGTCCATCCCTTTGCCAAGTGTTTTCCCCATTTAAGCCCTAATAAAAACATTTTGAATGATTACACTGAACCTAAATGGTGTCAAAGCCTTCCAAAAGTCTGGCAAGCCACAAAGAACAAATAATACAAACGTTGAAGAAAACAGGTTTTACACAGCTGGGATCTTAGGAATTTTATCCATCTGTGTATTTAGTAAGCAAGGCAAATTAATGCGAAGAATTGCCATTTCCTAAGTGAAAAAAATACCAAACCAGTAAAATTAAAAGAAGGCTCCCCCTCAGTCTGTCTTTCTCCGCTCCATTCCAGATAGACACGCACACCTCCCCCGTAGCCATGAACCACAAAGTAACTGGAGAGGATTCTTCGCAGGCAGATGTAATTTATAACAAAGACAGGAAAAGGCAACTCTAACTCGGTGCTTGCTGCCCTTCCTATAAAGTTCACCTCCTTACCAAGAAAAAGCAGAGAATAATTTGTTTGGTTTCTGTACTCAACTCCTTTTTCTTTTATTGTCAAAAGTTTCCATTGTCCTTTTATGTTTTGATTATTGAGTAAGTTTAAAGACTTGCCAAATAGCCCTAGATTGTTAACAGACCACCACTATTTAACTTTGAATGCTTTAACAAAATAAAGGCACAGTTCACATTAATATTCTATGCCCTCATTTTATTTATTATCTTTTCTTTGAAATTTAAACAATTTTCCTAGCTAAGTTTTATTAAATGTAAGCCTAAGTAGCAATATAAGTTACCTCACATACCAACCAGACATCCTATAAAACTCAGCTTTCTAATTAGTAACACCACATTTTGCTGAGCTTAGTATATTTATAGGAAATCAAAATAGCCTTTTATGAATTAAATATTCAAATACATCAGATTCAATGTACAGTAAAAATACTTTATGTTGTATCTTATGACAAGTCGTAAAATTCAAAGTGAAATTAGAAAACACACAAACTTTCTGGTGCATTTTAAACAGGGACTTTAAAGGATTGCAAAACTTCTCTGTTATTTAGTCTTCGAATACATTTGTCCTCATAACACCAACTGAAAGGATAAAAATGTATAAAATTTATATAGATTATAGATTATCCCAGTAAAGAAATGCCATGCTATGTATTTATATGAATAAGGTCAACATGTTATTCATAACATAAGGTCACAAGATGTATGAATTTGATATATAAATATTCACCCATGGGGATACATTCCCATGAAATATCACGTCACTTGTCACTCCACAGATACTTTTATGAACACAATTTAATCTTCAAGACAATGAAAAGCTGCAGATAAAAGAAGGAGGTACAAAAATAGTTGTCCACTGTAGTGTAAGTTCATGGATCTCTGCCTGCCAATTAACAAAAATGATGCTGGAAATTTTAGAAATAGGACAATTGCTTTGGCAAACCAATGTCTACTAAGTCACACTGGATGAGCAAGTACCAATATGGTACCTGCTGGCAAACAATTAAGGAAAAAAAAAAAGCTAAATTTGAACTAGCAAATATAAATGAAACACAGAACCTTCTTGAGTAACTCCTTGATCCATGCTAGGTTACATGGAAGAGTTTAACACTGAAAATAGCATTGTTCTGCAGTGGACATAATGCATTGGGTTAATTAAAATAAAATGTCTTTTTCTGGCAGATTCCTTACAAATGTTGTTCTTTGAACTACCTAAAAAATTAGGGTGGAGTTTGCACAAATTACTTTCTACCTACATGCCAGCGGCAGCCCACCTGGTTCTCACCAGCTTACGTACAAAGCTCTTTTGACACAGTTTGCCATGTTGGCTGACCTAGCAACCTGCTTTCTAGATTCCTGGCTCCCCAGCGACATGCCTTATGGACAGCTGAAGGCACATCGCAGACCCCAGAATCACGTGGACCTCGCTCCAGCAGAGCCAACGAGGCTGTATGGCTCCAGGATGGATCTTGGTCTTCAAAGCAGTCTTTAAGAGCACTGCTTTGGTGCGAGGGAGAGAGACATGTAAGAATAACAATTCTGTTAAAAGTGTTTATTTTTTGTTTTAAACTGGAATTAAATCAAACTGCAAAAATCTCCGAGTCTTCTGTGGAACAAAATTACTGATCTTTGCTCAGCTCCAATTTTTTTCTTTTATGCTGGTCAAGTAAAACAAGAACTCCCAAAGGGCATCAACAGAGTAAGCTATTCAGGAATACTAGAAAAGTAAAACAAAATTCATATCCTAATAGTCTACCTTCAAGTACTTTGCTTAACCACTTCAAAATTTCCCCAAGTCAATCCATTTCTGCCAATCTCATTGTCTTCCATTAAAATTTACATATTGATTGATATTTTTAAACGTATGCTATAGTCTTCCGATATAGCACTTAGTTATTTTAATCTTACAACATTCTGAAGAATAGCAGAAACATGCTGTCATTAATGAACTGTCTGTCCTTCCAGTCAAAGCCTACAATTCCTAGCTGACCAGCATTCCAGCGAATAAATAAGCTATCATGGCTGTTATCAGAACCACGTATGTTTACACACACACATGAGCATACAGAAATCAAGCCACTTTCTAAATAAATAATTGAAAAACTCAGAGAGCACATCTGTATATATATTAATGCCTGCACAGTTCCAGAAATGTTTTACTGCCAATAATTCAAGTTTTTTTTCCTCTCTCTCTTATTTAACATCATAGTCAAAAAACGTGATGCTTTGCCAACTGTACAACTGAAATAAAAAGTTATGATGAGCTTCAAATTTTTTTTTGCTCTAGTGTCTTTAGTTTTTCATCCTCCAGAGTGCTGAGCAATGTGACCCCCGTCACTTCTCAGTTTAACTCTGTGTATGTGAATAGGCCCATTGAAATAAAAGATCCCAACTGCTTAAAAAGCAGCACTTGTTTAAATGCTGGCTGGGTCAGAACCATAGTACTCAGCATACTGAAGGCACAGCCTGTGTCAGCTACTTGGCATTTTTCCTGCCTGAATTTTTACTTTCATGACTTCACGCATGTTACTGAATTAAAAAGCAGGTTTGTTTTGTATTTGATGTTTCCTAAGAAAATAATGTAAAAAACATTTTGTCAATCATTCTCTAAAGCAAGTTTTTAAAAAGCACTCAGCACCAGCATATAAATTCCACTAACTCTCTGGAGCTCTGGGCAGCTTTCAGGGAAGCGTGGCTCAGCTACCAAAACTCAGGAAAGTTAAAATTGCTGTAGAAGATCATCAGCATGCGACCTACATGGAAATGTAACTGTTAAAGGTCAGTGTATCTCCACCACTGGCAAGTGAGTATACCAAAGACAATCTTTGAAAAACAAGGGTGGTTTCTACCATGCAAGATATACTTAAAATATTTCGAGTAATACAATTCCAACAGACTCCACTTTTCATTCAGACTAATCACAAGTCCTTCAAGACCTTGCTGGTTATGGCCATAGGAAGCCTCAAGATCAAAGGACTGAATATCAGTGATTTTTGTCACAAAACCCACTGGCTCTTCAGCTGCTTACTTCAGTAATCCGGTCTTGGGTACTACATGCTTCTGTAATGGACATCAAAAATTTCCCCTCAGACATCAAAAGCCCAAGTACCGGTTTGCTAGTTTTAAACATTCATAATCGTAAAATAATGAACCTACTCCTGAAGCTGTAGTTTTGATCTTCCTCGCAGTAAAGGCTTGAGGAACATGTTTTGAAAGAAAAAGATAAATAAGGACATGGGAATTAAAGAAAAGTAGGATATAACACAACATTGGTTGTGTACATGATGCCAGACTAATTTCATAGTTTATTTAATAAGATAAATAATTTTCTAGACAAAAGAAATGTGAGAGACACGATCAATTCAAGAGAAGGGAGGAATATCATACAGATGGGACTGATAACCTTGAAGACCATTGACTCTTGTATTCAATGATAAATTGTGAGGTGACATTGTAGGGACATAATTTTTTGAAAACCTACTGTGCACTGGGAGTACCTCAGCTGGAAAATGCAGTAATAAAGGAGAACCAGGATAGCAGAGCTATGACGAGGCAGCCACATGATACAGGTATAAAATGCAATTCTAGGACCTATCATGTAGGCTATTCCCAGGAGAGAAAAGGAAAGCACTATTGATATCATACAAGGCCTTACTTTTACCTCAGCAATAATATTATGTCAGTTTGGCCACTTATGTTCAAACGAAACTGATTTAAAGTGGAACAATTATAGAAAAAGGCCAACAGGATGACTAGAGGCTGGTAGGTATGTAAGAATGCATGCATTAAAAGCCTACCTTAAAAGGGAAGATTAGAGAAGGCTGGCTTGTCTAGTTTAGCTAAATGAAGGCTGACAGTAAGATTGCCGGCTCTTTATACACTAGAAAAATAAACACTGGGGACAGAACGAGAACTAAAGGTCAATACTGGCACAAATTGGCACAAAGACAAATGCACATAAGCTTGTCATGAATACACTTAGACTGGAAATTAGAAGTTTTACAACCATTAGAGAATCCAGGCACCAGGGCAGCCTTCTAACTGGAAGAGCAGAGACAAAAAACGTTAACTTTTCAAGCTGGGGTTTGACAAGTTTCTGAAGAGGATTGTATGCGTTTTCCTCTGAGAAAGTGGCACTAGAGCTCACAATTGAAGAGGTCCCTTCCAGTCCTATGCTCTTATTTCCTTCAAAGGAGTCTCGATGCCTTTGTCATAGTGATATTTACAAAACAAAGCTACAGAAAATCAACTCAGTGTTTTTTAGGCATTAATATCTGAAACCTCCAAGCTTCAAAAAGCACCCACTCCATTAGCTAGGGAATGAACCTCTCCAGTGTGAACTGATAGGCTTAGGGAAACGCTCTGATTTCATACATCTTTAAAATGCAGTTCTCCAGAAATTATTGAACAAATTTGTTTAAACAATGATCGATTAACCAATGTAAATATGCAACACCTAATGAGGATTACATATCAAAGTCAAGTCCCAGACTTCAGGTCTTTTGCCATCAGAAAAAAAAGCTTTATTAGCTTTCAAATAGTATATTCTTCCTATCCGCCCCCTTACATTCAAACACAGATGGGATTTTGTTCAAACTTTTAAAAAAAAACCCCAACCCACAATTGGATAAAGACCAGACATAGTCCGAAAGCTTAATGTTTCAGCAAGTAAGGAGTACATGGAAAGAAGGCATTAATGGAAACTGTTTTGGAGCTCTAAGTACAGAGGATGATATCTAGTGACTGCCATAACACTGAATCTGCACTGCCATTAAACTTAATCTTCGATATTTTTACTGCAACCTGACCCACTATGACATCTCTAAAGAAAATTACATTGTACACTACTATTTCAAGAAGTCAAACTTAGCTAGTCATCTGGGCCATAAAATAGCAGATTACTCCATCAGGCTGGCTAAAGCAGCTAGGAATAAAACTAGATTTACCAACCACATTATTTTTATTAGGAAATGTTTCAAAGCAGACATAATCCCAAAAGACCTTAGCCTCATTCCATCCAAAAATACACAACAGAGAGCAGCAAAAACATGAACTGCAGTGTAAGGTACAATTTGTAAATGTGAGAAAAAAAATACAAGATGTGCTGTAGTATATCATCCTATCAAAGCAAAGTAAATTAACTGAACATAGAAACAGAAAAGAAGAAGTAGTTCTACACAATTCATGTATTAACAATTTAAACCTTTGTTATAAGATCTGACATGTGTTAATAGGAATTGCTCCATTGAATCCCTGCACATCAAGATTTAGTCTGGACTCATTTTGCTTCCTTTGAAATTGCAGGCTAATACAGGTGTACTAAATCACAGCTACAGAGTAAAAACTCCAGGATGGGCAAAAGGAAAAAACAGTATCCTTAACAACAATATTGCTGAAGAACTCTGGTATGTTAGCACTCCAAGCGTTTTGTTTTGGATCACAGCCACAGAACAGCTAAAGCACTGCTGCTTCTGTAATCATTCTAAATGTGGGGAACCGCTCATAATAGCAACAGGAAAAAAAGCAACAAATTTACTTGGCAATCGTAACACTTCTCAGTAATTCCTTGTACCGTCATGTTTTCTAACAGGTATTCATGCATACATAATATATAGGTCTTTGTAGATCTGGAATGAAGGAGAAGTAAGGGATTTGATAGCTGGAAAGGCAAGTTTTAAATTTTAAATACTGTCAAAGTAGGTTAGATGTATGATGAGTGTTTTATCATCTAACCAAGCATTCATGTCTTTCAGTTCTAACCTTTTTTTTCATAGGCAATACGATCACCTCAGGCAGTTTGGTTTAAAGGCTTTAGCCAACGTAAAAATATATTTAAATTAGCCAGGCATTTGTTACTTTTTTTTTGGTAAGACTTAAATACTGTCTGTATTTTACAAAGCTTGTTCTATTATGCTAGCTGCATCAAACACAGAATATTAATCAGACTGTGAAGCTCCACTAATTATGTGCCACATTGAAGTAACTTAAGTTTTGTTAAGTGGCATGGCCACAGATATTGTATGCATAATCGAACTGAGTTTTGAGTCATTTCCCTTTTCTTGTCTGATTTTGTTCTAGACAGGAAATGACACGGTCATTTGGAAATAACTGCAGTGAAAGATCAAAAAGGAAACCTGATTGAGAACACTGTATAATTGCTTGTGCTAGAGAAAAAATAAAATCCAATGAGTTTACAATCCTCCGCTATAAGATTTCTCTGGAAAACACATCTGCGGTTTCTCTAAAAGGATATCCATTACAACACTAAGTACTGCTTTTATTTGTTATAGCTGCATCTCTTCTAACGAAGCAGGTCTTCTACTAGGGTATTGGACTTTAATTCGGTAGGTAACACTTTCGGCACACATGGAGCACAAATTTAGTCACTGAGCTAAAGCAAGCCGTTTCAGTCAAAACAAATCATTTCAGTTGAAGCAAGTCATTTTGACGTCTCAAAGTATTCATTTGCTAAAGGAGATAATACTGTAATTAAGGTCTTGGAACACCATGGTTCTTATTTGGCCATTACAATTTACAGTCCCCCCCATTCCAAAAGAACAGACTTTTATCACTGGAGCTAAAAGAAAACTTTTTAGACATTAGCAGCACTCAGCTCAGAGTAAGCATCACATCCAGGTGTGGGCCATGGTGTGCCTACATGGGCTTTTTTTGGGGGGGGGGCGGGGGGTAAGACATTGATCTATATAACAAGGCAGCAGTCAGGCTTTCAGCACAGATTTATCGTCTACTTTCAGCACGCTTATTTCCCGGCCGATCTCCTGTCCCCTTCCATTCCCTGAGCAGAGGCACCGCAGAGCACGCTCCTGCCACAGCCGTACACACCAAACCGCATCGGCCCCGCTAACTGCTCAGGGTTTGAGCCGCTCATCTACGGGACTGCAAACGTAGAAGGTAGTGTTCTCCTTTATGGATAAGTGTTTCTAAATCTGTTAGCGAAATTGTAGCAAAATACTTGAAGTCTAGGTTGGGTTCACCTTTCATCACATTTTAACACATAGAGCAAGTGCAAATAATGCCATAAATTTGTATGTGTAGCTTCAATTTCTTAAACTGTTACTTATTGAAGAACAATGTATCACCCTATCAAAATAAACTCTACAGGAATATAAGTATTGATTTTCTTGGGCATTGCAGTGTGGTTGGACAAATTAAAGACTCTCTGCCATGGAACTCAGAATACAAAACAGATGGATTAAACTGAATTGGCGCATAGGTAAGAAATGGCTGTAGAAGAGTCATGGCTAAAAATTGTCACGGAGGTTTTTGTGACAGTTGTAATTGTAGATTGCCCGTGTTCGTTTGACAGATTGTCACCAAAGTAATTCCCAGAAACACATTTATGCCATTCCCCGGTGGAGGTGGTACCTGCAGCAGAGGTGGTACCCCCCAGCAGACAGACTGCGCAGAGCAACCACTCTTCCGTGGCTGGGATGGTGTACTGTGATCTTAGCCATCCAGAAATCGGTTTTGAGAAAACACAAAGACATTCCTTTTAAGCTAGTTGACAGCTGATAAGATACATTACCCAAATTTACACAAGGAATTACTTAATCAAAGCCTTATTAAAAAAATTTTACCAATTAGAAAGTGCTAACCAGCCATTGATCTGATTAGCTGGTATAAACCAACAACCCTAACACAGTAACGCTGAAGTCCCGCTCTATTTATGTAATGACAGTTTTGTCACCGATTTCAGCACAGTTGGAATTTTAATCCACCTTACAAATGATGAGAATAATTTCCAAATATTTGCATCCATGTCGAGAAAAGTCCTACTTTTTTTATAATAAGGCTATTTAAAAGCAACACAAAAATAAATTATCGCACATCATTTACAGTCAAACCACCAGCTTAAAGTGTAAAGAAAATTTTCTAGAGCATTAATTTTAACTTCACTATGTACAGATAAGCTAAAAATATAAGTGCCATCAAAAAAATTCCACTACTGTGCCTCTCTGAGCAACCAGTTGTCTCCTAATATAAATTATAAATGTAAATCTTTTTCAATGTATTGTAACATATATCCTCAAAACGCAGTCAGGCTAAAGGAAGGTTTATTTGACGAATTGAATCTGTCCATTTGATTAAAGGCCACATCCTGCATCAATGCATTTTCCTATGTATTTTTTCACATATACATTAGAATACACGACAAAGTTTACAGTCAAGCCAATTCACTGTTATTAACTGAACGCTTTCAAAATGCTGACTTTCTAGCTAGCTTGTTCCTTTACAGTCAGTATAATTAACTGGCGGTGGCTACAGTAGGAATAAAACTCTGTACATACACATGCATACATACATATAAGGACTGTGGTCAGACTAGGCTTGGTACACAACCTTTTCTGATTTTGATTGCTGACTTTAAAATAGTCAGACTCATGCATTGCTAATTCAAATTACATGCATCAACTTATAAATACATACACAAAAGTATTCCTGATTTAACACAACTAACGTCTTAACCAAGCAATGCATTTACACTTTTTTTGAAATCGAAAATTAATTTTGAATATGAGGATCAAGACATCTAACTTGTATTCTTTAATCAGCCATTTTACGTTAGTAATGCAGTAATGTTGACATGAAGTTGCTTTGAGCAATATAAAACATATGCCACGGTGCATTCATTAAATAACTCTGCATAATGAGTTCCATCTATATAAATGACTTACCTCATTACTTATCACAAATTCTTCTCTAGGACTGTGGAAGAGGTATTCATACAGTTTATAGTGTTTAAATAAGCTGAAAACCAAGAGAATACAATACTATTACAGCTGTAAATATTTGGAAAGGTAACAATATTAAAAATTCTGTTAAACTAAGAGTTACTCTCCAACATGGAAATACTCCAAAGTTTTTTTAAAAAAAAGGTTGTTTAACTTCAGGTACAATATGCAGAATATTTAATTTACAGGATTTACTATCAGATGGCCATAGAAAATGAAGTATGATACTTAAAAATACATCCACTTTGTCCTTATGAAATTGAACTCTGAGAAGACAAAGTTCTACTCTGAAAAAAGTAATTCCTGAAACACTTATCATCAGGATACTTATGCCTTTAGTATCAGCAATAGTGGACAAGAAGGAAACAAAGCCAAATCAACTTTCAGATTCTGGGATGGGCTGCTAGTCCAGGGAGCAAGCTTGATCTTGGAACAACAAAACAATAAAGAATGGAAGCATTTATTCTCTCAAGGTCATGTTTCAAAATCAGCATAGTATTTCCTCACAGAAAAACTAAAAAACTAGATTGACACACTGGAGTTTTGTGTAGTACAACAAAACCAACTTTAAGTAGCTAAAATATTTACCTTCCTTAAAATATACATGGCTTTCCTTTTCACATGTTTTAAATAATTTTCCGTGTTCCCTTTCCTAATGATCAATGATACGGCGTTTGTTTAATCAAAGGTCTGGTTTGTCACAGTCCATCCATTACAATTACTTGTTCTCTTAAAATCACGATACAGAACCTCTGGCTTCTGTCATGTCATTTTGACATATGATTAAAAACACAGCTCTGTGATTTCATAGCAAGTCCAGGTGAAGAATGATGCTGAGAGTTTCTCACGCTCCTGCCTGAGGTACCCACAAAAGATACAGCAATATTTGCAGGGAACATCTGTAACTGGTTCCTGTGCTTTCCAGCTAAGGACAGGACACGTTCTTAAGAGAGCCATCAACTGGGATGGCAATGCTTCTTTGCTTGGCCACATCTTGCAAGGCCGCATCTGGAATTCTGAGGCCTACTGTAAGGAGGACTTTGGACTCCAGAAGTCCCTTCCTACCTCAATTTTTCTATACATCTATGAAAGTACCTATTACACCCAACATATGCAATTATCTAGTTAATGCTAAAGACACTGCTACTGGCTGCAGGATATCAGGCAAATGCTATGAAAACCTGTTTACAATGCCAGTGCCTGGCCACACAACCCCGCACAGACTGTTCTATGCAACATGGTGCTGCCCGGGGCTCTCGGAGAGCCAGCCCCCACTGGTGCCACCCCGGCTGGCCGGCCCACAGCGCTGAGGCTTTGCTCCCACCCAGCAGCCTCGCGCCCTGGCACGGCTGACAGAAGGGCTCGACCAGCCAGCTGCAAGCAAGGCGAGAGGCTGCTGCAGGGGGACATAAGTGCCTGAAATACAGTCCTGGCTCTGGGAGGTAACGGGGAAGCCAGCTGTGGGAGGCGATGCTCCGTACAGACTATTTTAGCTGACTGTCCTTCCCTGAACCACCGCCAGTACTTACACGCTGCCACAGGCCGCTGCCACAGTACCAGAGGTTTCAGAAATACTGCAGACCAGGGACGATTCACGCTAATTTAAGCAGTGCTAAAGTGCCAACTAACGCACAGCAGTGGTTCCTCCAGGCCATGAAAGCAGCTCAGAATTAGGAGACTGAAATGGGGGCACAGCCTGCCTCCCTCACACGACAACAGTACATCTTCCAGCAGTTAGTCAAACGCATCCGGGATACTTTCAAATACATTTTTACCCGAATGGGCGCAGACATTTTTGCACGTATGTACAGATGCATTTCCTAATTTGGTGAGAAGTATTATGGCAGCCTCACTGAACATTTGGCTCTTTAAGTGCCATATAAAAGTTTTATTCTACAGTTACATTTAATTCAGTCATTCAATTACCATTAGTTAAAAAACAAATTTGTTTACCAACTTGCATAAGAAATTTGACTACCATATACAATAAGTTCCCTTCCCCCAAACCCAAAGCACACAGACAATTAATTAAGTTGTTACAATATTTGCCATTTCATTTGCAGTACATTTTTATTGCAGCACTTCACCAAAGAATTCCTGCCATGTTTCAGCAGAGACATAGGAATTATGTTTGAATGGACTTCAGGACTTAATCTGGAGATGATTTACACCAGTTTATGAAAATATACGTGTCCCCTCACATACACACCTATTATTTGGTAAAATAGTAACAGGGATTATTTGAAAAAGACAACAAATATTTTATGAATATCAGAGGCACACAAGAAGTCAGATGTACATCTTTCAAACTGTGCTGGCAGAACTTAACATTTCAAATTCTTTTCTTTTATTTATTCCAGTGCCTTGGATACAGCACCTGAAAAATCAGCTCTTCCCCTTTCCCTCTAAATGTGTTATGACATTCTCTTTGGACTATGTTACAGCTACAGATAATTTATAATATTCCCCAAACTAGAAGCCATTACTTTTGGCATTTCTGAATTTTATTTATTTATTTTTAAACAGAACTCTGTTCAACCTAGCATCCTTAATCCTATATCAAGGAAAGAATTCCTCCATTTAATGCTCTTTAAATCAAATCACGTCAATTATACATCAGTATTTACTTTGAAACAGCAGTGTAGTTTTCTTTCTTCTATCAGGCATTACATAAAAAGCTTTTTTGTTTGTATTTGTTGTGAACAATTAAAAAATTCCATACCAACATTTTTAGCAATTATACAAAAATAATTTTACTCATGCAAGAAAGGTTAAGAATAGACCCTCTTATGATGTCATATGAGAAGCTGAAGGTGATTAACAATGACATATTTCCCTAGCTCCACTGCTTCCTGAAAGAAAATGTCAGGAGCTATGTTGATGTGTGTTTGCCCAAGGAGACAAGATAAAAAGATGATAACTGTCACCTTCCACCAAACCTGAAGGTGTCATTATAGCTGCTGCACAGTTTGTGCCAATGTGGTTAAGCATTTGTCCCCATTTCCATTATAAATCCCATGAGTTTATAGCTCATCTGTAAAAATGTGATCAGAACTAAAACATGTCATACTATCTTGAGTAGAAAAAAAAAAAAAAAGTAGGCCTATCATTTAAAATTAAACAAAAAAAAGTGAAGAACAAGAAAAAATGTTGAAGTAATACATTAATTTGAATTGTAATAAAACTCAGTCAATGTATTTCTGAGTTCATAAAGTTCAAAATACACCCACATAAGTCTGCTGATTCAATGCTTATTTAAAAAAAGAAAATCAAATGACTGAAATAACGGATTGTATAAACTGGGCACATATGACACTTCAGTGTATGTGTATATATCCATGACCTTGAGACAGCACATACTTGTAATAAATTGAGCCGTTTGAACATACAACCACATATTTGGTGGCCAAAACACCATTCTATGCAAAAGTCTTGTGGCTTGATTCTATTCCTGCCCAGTGAGTACTTTAGGGGGAATAGGATGGAGCACCTAATCTCTTGGATGAAGTTCTTGCAACTGTGAAGCAATTACTTCATGGACAAGATATCTTTCAATGGATAATTTACACAAGACCCATAGATATGCTATTTGGAAAGAACATTTGTTCTAAATAAATATACAAAAGGCACAGACAGGAAGGGAGAAGTAAAAGAAGTTCAGTGAGACATCTTAAATGCCAAGTTTCCTCTTAGTTTAGGGCTAGTACTTGAAAGGACATTGGTTTGCCTCGACTACAGAAATTTGAGATTTAAAGAGCTGTTCTCATTTCATATGGGAAGAACCTGAAGTTTTTTTATATTCTTCATGAAAAAGAAACAAAAGGAAAAAAGAGAGAGCAGGAGAAAGAGAAAAACTTTATTGCCCAGTTGTAAGAGAAATCACCTGCGATGGGTTTAAATCCCCAGTCTGAATCTGAGTACCCTAAACTGGAAGGCTATCAGCCATCCTAGTGTATTTGCCTGCCTTCAAGAGGAAATACTTTTCTGCATCCAAGAAAACACTCTGAAAAAAACCTCTTTGATGTCTTTACCTAGCAAAAGAACAGAAAATTCCCAACAATTCTACGTATGGATCAGTCATGACCTTACTCGCTTTTTATGCCCATCTGCCACAAAATCTCTAACCACCATTCAGGACAGAAAATGGGCTGGAAGGTACAGATGTAGTACAGGGTATGAGCACATATTACAGTAGTATCTTTTCCATCTCTTTGCCCCCGAAAATCATGGGTGATACAACAGCTTGAGAACCATTCTGCCCATGGGGTACTGGAAACAGTGGTATAGGAGTACAGCCAGTGTCCTAACAACAGCATTTCAGCGGAGAAATGTGTGTATACATTACTGTATAGTTTAAGGCTTTGCAGGGAGAGGTGTGACTGGTTGCTATCAGAGCCTCCATTTTTTTCTCAGATAAATAACTGAATTACTGCTGTTTCCATCTCATTCTGTGTCTGTTTAAAAGCCGAGACCTGTTATGAAACCTTTTCATGTAGATACTGAACTTCTGCTAACTTTGAAAAACAGCATTTTTGTGACTCATATATGACCATAGCCTTAATTCTCTGAAGTACATAACTTGAAACCACTTAAGAAGTCCACTACAGCTGTCAAGGCCAGACAAATACTTCAAGTTATAGATGAGACCTAGGATTTTGTTCAACTGGAATCTGAAAATAGAATATTGTAACAGCAAACCAAGAATATTCTCTATACACTACTCTCCCCTTTCCCTTTTATCCCAGAAGGAAGCTTTTCAGCACAATCTTACATTTTGATAAACTTCCAATCTAAACTTATTTCCTGGGCTTTGACATCTGAGGCCAGATCTTTACTGCCACTTGCATATTCTCTCTTCTTTTTAAAGTTTGGTGTCTGCAGTATGTTGGCACAGTATGAACATATCCAATTAAATAATTTTAACTTATTTTATCAGCCAATTTCCCACCACATTAAATTATTCAAACAAGAAATAACAGATCCTGTGGAAATAAATACCTGATATTCAAGTAATCAATCACTGCTTTGGCTTGCTCAATGCTGAAGAAATTCAAGTCACCACTTCTTTCTGAATCAGTTTCTCCTATTCCAGCCATTGCTTTTCCAAGTTCTTTTAAATTATCTCCTAAGGTCATATGTTTGTCTGCAAAGTAAACCCAAAGAACAAAACCTAAGTATCAAGATGACAGGGTGGGGTGGGTTTTTTTGGCCCATTTTAATTATAAGACTTCTTGGAGTTTAAGAAGTTACATTATGAGCCATGCAGAAACTTAAAAAGCAACAGCATTCAAACATTTTTGTCTGTTGCTATTATCCTTGTCAATAAAATGTGCTTTAAAATTCCATCACAAAATGACTGATCCACCTTCCTAATGTAAGGACCACAATAATGGGTGTTTAAAATACTACAGCTTGGCCTCTTAAGCAGAGATAACCACAGGCACAATAGTATGTAAACTGGAGATGCATAGTATGTTTATCTTTAAAATAAATTTACTACTGTTTATGTACTGTAAAAGATTGTTCTTCTGACCATGCCCCTTGCAATATAAACTAGTAATTCAGGAACAGATGTTAAAAAGGGGAACCAATTCTTTTTAAGTGCTTACAGTCATAATTGATTAAACATGAACATGCATAACACTCTGCATTTATCATCAAACTTGGAGACATTTTTGCACACACACCCCCCCAATAGATAATTACTTTACATTTTCACCCTGAAAATCAAAACCAAATGCCAAACCAGCCTTGAATTAAAATTTTAATTCCTTTTGTTAACTATCTTGACAAAGAGGAAAATCTGAACTATATCACTGCTCACTGAACCTTTAAAAAGAAAGGATTCATCTTTATGATTCGTGTACTGTGTGCCATCTCTAGAACCAAGGTGGATTTTTAAAAAAAGTTTCTAACACAATTTACTTGTTCTTTTTAAATTTAAAAATCTAAAGTAGAAAATGGGGAAATAGCCACCAGTGGTGAAATAGATTTATTTTCCTTATTGTTTTAATTCTCTACTGATCTGCTCCTTGGTTCTTTGTACAGAAAACAAATTAAAAAACTTACAAGATTTTGGTCTTTATAGTTTTGCCCTTTAGTGGTACAGCAATCGAATCCCTGAAAATTTCACCTCTGTTTTCAGTAACAGAGGCAGCAGAATATAAATAATCATAATGGAATAAACAAGAAAGAAATACAGAGAATGTGGAGGAAATAGAATGGAATAGAATAGAAGCCATGAGAAATGAGAAAGAGCAGTAGAACCAGAAATATCACAGTTAGTAGGGATGCGAAGACACTTAAGATCACGAGAAATCACAGCACCCAGGCCCAGGTCTGTCGCCAGCGAGTCCAGATTTTCTCTTTCCTCTGCACAACTGATTTTCAGCCCCCAACTGCCTCTCTTGGGAAGGCTCTCACAGTAAGTCTGCGAGGAAAGGAGCGCTTTACCCTCAGCTTATAGAAGATGAACCAAATCACGTAAGTAATTCAGCCTGGCTCCCAATCAACCAAAGCTTCCAGTTTCCAAACCTCAGTTTTCCTCTCTCATTTACCAGCCTTAAATGAGTTTCCACTACCCTCCTTCTCTAAATCCATTCTTCCTGCTCCGTGCTATTCTTGCTATGATGGCCAAATCAGCTTAATTCTCCAGGCTGCTCAGGTCCAATGTAGGGAAGGGAAAGGAAATGGTCGTTAATAGAGAAGACATTAGCATTTTGCTCTTAGTTGAAATGTTTGGTCTTGGATCTTGCACCAGCTGAGAACAGTAATTACAAGGAAATTAATCTCAGCCCTGGGCTACAGCATACTTTGTAAGATGGATTATTCAGGGAACTTGGCTGTGAAGAAAATATAAGAAGTCTCCTGTAAGTATTTACAAACTGCATTTTCGTTCCCTAAAAGCCATGTATCTTAGCCAAATCCAAATGGATTTCCACAGGACAGCAAAAAGCGAATTCACAACACTTGCTTGCCAAATCTTATTTCTTTACTTCAAAGCATAGGGGTATTAGATTGTTAAAAAAAAAAAAAAAGGCACAAAAGAATATTTTTTTTTTGAACCTGCTGAACCCATTGAAGGTTTTTTTAAAAATTAATCAGAGGCAGACACTGCCACAGAAAAATTCAGCTTAAAGAGTTAAATTCTTGCACAGCTTTATGCAACTAAGATCACATTCCTGAAAAACATCAGTCAGCTTTAATAATCGGTTGTGTTACCAGGCTGTCTAGTACACATGCATTACATACAGTCCCATAAAACTAATTTCTGACATGTTTCCATCCTTCTCCATTGTTACATTAATATAGTTAGCATATGTTAAGATACTTTCTCATTGGAGACAGGAAGGACAACTGGAATTCCAATGATCATAAAGCACGTACATATTCTGTCAAAATTCCAAGTCAGAAAGGCCCTTGAATTAAATTACAATGAAAGAGTATAATAACTATTATGAGCTTGATTTTAAATATTCATCTCCTCTTTGAATGGAATCACTGAGTCCTTTCGCTCTTCCTTTGGGATGGACTTTTCTCAACATAATAACCTTCAAAGTGAATGTTAAGTAAGCACTGTGATCTCTGAAAAACAGGTTTTAGAGGATGCTGCTACCATTTTTTCTGTCTGTTTTGCTCCCCCTAGACCCAAGCTACATGCTTTGCCGCAAATTTCCTCATAGCCACAGGAGCTACAATCCTTTCATTGTCATTTTTCATCTTCAGCAGTGATGCCAGTTTACTTCCCTCACCAGTCTTTAGTTAACCAACATATTTTGTGCCAGAAGTGCAGCATTTACCATATAGAAAGCTGCCTGAGAGTTGACCTCCAAGGATAAAATAAATGTAATTCACCTGCTGTAATGCTACAGGAGTACTGAATATCTCAAACACCAGAGAAATGTGCCCAGGGCTACAGTGAGTCAGTCGTTGAGACAGCTGGAATTGGAATTTAGGAGCTCCTTGCTCTCGCTCTACTGTAATTATTATTTATTTTACCATAGCAAAGACGAGGTCTTTTCAGGACCCGGCCCTTTTGTACCATGTACTGTACAAAGAATGAGGACTATTCTGCTAAAAAGACTACAGTCCTCTCTAATGAAAGGTTTAACGTCTGCCAATAAGAATTATTTTCAGGTACAAGGTGTAACAATGCCAACATTCAAGACGAAAATAAATCATTTTACAATTACTTGTAATTAAATATTGTTTTATTAAAATGACTGGAAAACATTCTTGCCTTCCATTTCAGATATTTATTTTACAATTTTTAATTATACTTACCACTGAGGTTCTCCAACAGGAAATTTAATAGATCCATGAACCCTGAGAGCTGTATAAGACTGAAGTTCATTTCTTTAGCCCAACAGAATCCCGCGGTGTAATAATCTAGCAAAACAGCTTCTTTCAAAGACGTCTTTAACTGTTTGAAATTCAGAAATTCTTCCAGCTTTCTAGAATAAATTGCAGAGTAAAATAATGAAATAAAAAATAAATTACAGATTCCAAAGTTTAACTGAGTCTGCTTGTGATTATAATATTTACTATTATTATCTTATACATATATGTACATAGCTTGCTGGAACTTAGCTACATCAATTTCTAGATATGAACATTTATGAGCAGAGGACATAGCAACCAAAAAAAGTAAACAAACACCTACAGGTTTCAACAGACACTATTGAAACATTAATGTATGATTAATGAAATAACAAAAATAATAACAAATTACAAAAAAACAAAGAGAAAAAACACTGAAAATCCCAGAGAAAAACCCATGTTTGTTCAGGAAGGGGCTTGTAGGATGAAGTGGGACAATAAGTCTCCACTTCCTACTAACACTCTCTTACTCCGATGGAGACAGCTTTACAGTACTAAAAAATCTTGCTTCCCTTTCCAGATTATTTTTCATGTAGCCTCTGAAGAAAAATGACATTTGAAAATTAATGTAAATAATAGAATATAAAATTACTGAAAGTATGTAAAATATTTAGAAGTTTAAATTCCACCTTTGTAACGGTCAAGACATTTTAGAAGAGCATCATCCTATTTTACTGGCACGCTGTGTAAATTTTTCCACTTACTTTGACTTGAAAAAGTAATGAAAAAATACACTCCCTTGTAAGAGACCATGCTGCTGCTGACACATTTATGTCTACTCTATCCAAACATAGAATTAGTGGTGTCTTTTATAATCACTGTGCACATTTTTCCACATGAAGAGAGGGGATTGGGGCTGGGACTTCAGTTTGCAGTTCTTCCAGTATAACTTCAACCAGGTCTCAGGTAGTGAAGTTTTGCATTAAAGCAATCCTTGGCTTCTTAACTATACCTGATGATACAGGTGCCAGTTGCAATCACAGTTTCTAGTCCCCTGTAAAAAAGCAAAGCTCTCCCCCATGCCTGCTTCTCATTCTTCCTGGGAGGGGCATTAATCTCAGACCTACTCATAGGACAGCGTTAGCTTTTCAGGGTTTTCACCAAGCCAGTAAAGATACACTGTCGTATAAAATGAGTTGCTTTTTTAAATTAAAGCCTCAATAGCTAACAAAGTAAAGCATATAATCCAATCAGTTTTGTTTAAAACATGTATTCCTTTGTTCTGCATGACAAATTTGTACGGCTGTACACATGCAAGTCAGTTAAAAACACTTAACTGTGGACTGAAATAGAAGTGGAACACAGCCAGCTGAACTTTCCAAGGTTTGAAACAGTCCATATCCTCTCTTTCTGAAGCTTCTGCCAACTCTGTGCTTTCATAATCAGAGCTTCGCAGGGATTTAGATTTTCTCTGATGTTGCTAACAATGCCAGTACTCATCTTTTCAATATTCTGTAAGGCATGTCACTGACAACAGTATCTATAAATGATTGGGAAATGATAGGGCACTTAGATTTCCTGGTTACCCTGGTTGCTATTTCTTCCTTCATGGAAGGTGTTCAAGTCCTACGCTGCTGGACAGCAGTGTAAAACTCCGTCATAGATGGGAACATGAGACATCAAAATTCCCATACTGGGTCAGATCTGCTCTGATTTTCTCACCTTAGCTGTGGCCTTCAAACCACTCTCGTGTATAGACATGGTGCACTATGGTAAACTAACAAAATTTCAATGCTGCTGCTAAACTGCTTAGAGCATACAAAATACCCTGTAACTACCTTCTTCTCAGTCAGATGCAGTATATACTTTACGTTCCACTTGTACAGTGTGTGTGTATATATATATATAAAAGTGATCAGCTGAGACTAAGAAACGTATGATCTTTCAGTGTTTTTCTTTTTAATCTTAATAAGAATGTTTCACAACAAATTGCATCATTAAGCACATTTTAGTCTCCAGTGAGTTGTATGCTTCAGCCTCCTCTAAAATAAGAGGCCTATTGTGCAAGAGAAAACAGTAAATGAAATAAATTTTTTTATTATTATTATTTGATGGGAAAAAATTTTCTTTCCAGTTTAAACAAAAAAAATTCCCAGAAAGAATTTTTTTTTCCTCAGAACAGTGACAAATAGGAGGAACAGAATATATTTCAGGAACACTATTTTGATCCGTATTAAATGGCTTATCTATTCGGTAGGACAAGGATGGATTTTTTATTTCCCTCCTTCCCCCAAAACTAGTACAGTGGACCAGCCCTTTGGCTTTCAATTCACTAAGAATTTGCTAGGGGACACAAGTGCTCCTAAATAATTCAGGCACTTCTGAAAAATCCCATCCTTAAAATATAAGTCTAGAGTCTCAGGTTGAACTCCTGGCCTCCTACATTTAGCTGCTATTAAGCACTAATAACAAGAGAGAGCGTTGCTACAGGAAAGACAAGATGGGCTTACATCAGAAGTCTTTGGCTGCCTCCTATTTCCCCAGTGAACCATAATGGCTACCTAACTAATACCTTCTTAAGCTTTCCATCCCTTTCTGAACTTTTAAAATCTTTCTGATTTTTCAATAACTCGTGTTACAGTAGAGAATCTTAAATATTTTAGCAAAAAAGTTACCCAGTGAGACTTATAAAAAAAGCTCAGTACTGGCCTGTTCATATTTACATCTTAGTATTTCATTTACAGCGTATTTGATACCATTGTAAATGCAGAAACCATATTGATGTGAAATATCAGTGGGAAAGAAAAAAAGGAGTCAAAGAAAAATGAAGAGATATAAGAAATAAAGTAAAACAAAGTAGATCTGAGATTAACAGTATTTCTTCCTATCTTTCATGAATCTTATTAAATATCAATGACTTAACTGAACAATTAAAGACTAATGACGTAACCATCACAAAGGGAATCTAACAAATGGTCTATAATTTTTATTTCATTTTATTATGTTGGTTCTAGCATTGTTACCATTGCCACTTACTTTTGAACTCCTTCTACATTTTGTCCTGACAAAGCAATAATTTGGGAAAGAGAAAGAAACGTCCGGTTAATAATCTTCTTTCCACCTATGGCATCCTGATCTTGGTCTTCTTCCTACACACATATATGTATATAGGAATATAACTTTAAAAGGTTTATATTATTATGTCAGTAACTTATCCAAATAACATTTTTATTTTGAGGAAGTATGTAAGGGATTAATGCAACAGATGCCAAAAATCTAACACGGCTATAATTACATGGCAGCAACACAATACCCTAACACATTTTCACTAGAGAAAAGCTAGTCAGATATGTGGAAAATAATATTTTTATCTTGAATTCATGTGGGAACATAGCGACATATTATGTGCAGCACAAGATTAAATTAACTTGCAAGTAAAAACAATAGAAATATAAAGGTGCAAAAAATCCATGAATCTAGATTTGACCAGCATGATATTAGATTGCACAGTAATTAAATTTTAAAATCAGTTTCTGTTTAAGATATTATGAGTACACATACATTATCGTAGTATTTGCTTTCCACCCTGTACTTGATTGCATTTTCAAATTTGCTGTCTACACAGACTCCTTCCCTAAGCAAAAAATAGTCCAAGATGTTTGCTGCAACACAATGATATCCGTACAAGGAGATGACGCTACTGTTGCAGGGAAGGTCTGTAGGTTTGTGATACAGAAGGCAGTTCCTTATAAGAAATACAAGGATGTACCTGTTACAGGGGATAACAAACTGAGCATGAACCAACAATGCAATGGTCTTCAAAAAACGGGCACATTTGATGGTATTTTACATAGTGTGTGTCACTGACCAAAAACTTTTGACCAGAGAATTCAGTAAGAAATCTGTGAAATAAATGAAACAATGGAGAAAAAAACCTGGTTTGCAATAGAATACATAGGCGACAAAGTGAAGTTTCAAAGCACATTACAGAATGTGACATGAGCCAGACTCTCTGCAGAGATATATGGCAGGGGAACAAGGGACAATGGTTGTAGAATAGAATAGAATAGAATAGAATATTTCACTTGGAAGGGACGTACAATACATTAGCATGGGACAGAATAAAGAAAAATATTTCACTATGAAGATAATTAAGCAGTAGAATAGGTTACCCAGAAAGGTGCAAGAATCTCCATCCTTGCAGGTTTTCAAGACTGCACTGGACAAAGGCCTGGTCTGCATTCAGCACTGGCCTGGCTCCGAGCAGGAGGCTGAACCAGCTCATGCCCCAAAGATCCCTTCCAGACTCATGACTGCGAGTCTAATTGGCCTGACCTGCTTCTGCACCAGGGCACAAAAAAGTCTGAGTAAAACCTGATCATAATTTACTCGTAGCAGGTACACTTCACCATCTGTGGGACTTGGGCTTTACTGAAGTGCAGCAAGGCAAAGCTTGCAGAATAATGTTTCTAGCTCACCTAGAGAGAGAGAGGTGGAAGATTTCCTAACAGAAGCTGAGTTTTGAGCCTCAACAGCGTTATTCTGGGCTAATAATCAACTGACTCTAGCGCTGGTCAAAGAGAGCCCCCAAATAAAGCTACACTACTCCCCCTGCTGCTGCCGAACTGCAAAATATACTCAAAACTCTGGGACCAGCTGAATTACAACGTTCAAGACTGATGAAACAAGAGAGCAACAAAGAACATTTAGTGGACAGACTAGATTTTTTCCTCTAATTAAGTACTAGAGCACTTTCGCATGTCCTTTAACATGAAAAATTATTCTGATCTGGAAAGGAGTTAGTCTCAGCTACAGTGTCTCATCAGAACAACAGGAACAAAGTAAACAAAGGCTTCCTTCATGTAGTTAGGAACATAACATTAGTTCGCTTTCGTTTTTATTAGCAGTAATTCATGCAGTATAAAAAGAAGTACTCCTACAGTCTGTAATGTTGGTATAATTGAAGCTGCACGCCCTAGCTAGGAAAGATAAACAAATAAAAGAATAAATAGCTCAACATGCTAATATTATACAATTATTGAAAGATATTTTTTAATAATTAGAAAAAATACGAATGCTTTCCTGAAGTGACCAATGGTGTTAGAAACTTGGTGAACAAGAGATTCTTTAGAAGTAGCAGAGCTGAATTAAAAGAATAGCTGATATTGATGTTTTGGAAACTGAATTAACACCAGTTCGTCTCTCTCTCTCAGGATGTCCAACACATAGGATACTTTATTATGTGGTTTTGCACCATTATACAAATGGCCTATTACCGGTCAGTCAGTCAACACCCTACTGACCATATGTCTTTACAAGGCAAAACGTTAACATTTTACAGGTATCACCCCAGATGGACTTCATCAGTATAGCATGGGCAATTTAGCACTGTATCAGAAAGAAAAGCATAAGAAAGTTCAAGGCATAGTGGTTTTCTTCTCATCAGGCTATCTTCCAGCTTCTCCTCCGTGGTTACAGTCCAGGTGTGAGTAGGAACAGACCCTCCCGTAACACTCTCAACCACCTGCACAACAGCCCTCCACCATTCCAGATCACGGCAGTAGCCCTGTAAATACAGGTGCATCAAAAGTCTTTTTTTTCCTCCCACCGCTTACACCTCGTGCTGTAAGCAACAGGTCAGTAGGCAAAAAATTGAACATGCTGGAAAACAACTTTCTACCTGAACTCCCAAGAATCTAATCCAAACTAACTCCTTGCTGCTTCTTGAAAGGTATCAGGCAACATCCATCATGTCAGAAAAAGCTTGTCCAAAACGGAATTTTCTCCTGCCTCCGGTATGTACCTAGCTCACTATAGCATGACACTTTCTAACCCAAACCTCGCTGTCAGGCCCAGCATACTTAACGTGCTGATGCTAAGGCTCATCTCATTCTCCGAATTACAAACAGCAAGAAGGGCCTCTGGGAAAATTTGCTGAAGTCTTAGTATGTAACGTATTCTAGCAGTATATAAACTATATAAGATTACAAAAAATTATTTAAACATAACTCCGGGTGCCTTGCACTCAGTCACCTATAAACTCTTTCAACACATTTAAAGGTCCTCTAGCATTAGAAATGTATTCTCCAAACAACTAAAGTTGGCAGTTTTAACTTAAGATGCATTCAAGCTGTTCTCAGTATTGCAGACAAGGGTCTGTAATCTGTGCATCAAAATCAAACAGTTTACATGGCAAGGTGAACGCTCCTCATTTCACTATTTCATCGCCCAGCCTCTGTAGTGATACTCCCAGCAGCAGCACCCCTCACCAGTGTGTTACCACCTTTGTTACCACTCCTGGTACGGATGGATTTGTAGCAGTGCTGTCGACTACCGACAAGCACAGGTATCAGATAATAAGAAATACTGTTCCAAATGACCGTTGAGGAACTACAGGAGAGAAAGTACATAATTTAGAAAATTAATTTTTAAAATTATCAATGTTTCTGTAATTTAAAAAGGCAGTGAAAGTCCATGAATCATTTGAATAATCCCATATTTGTGGGAAGTTTTGTTTGGGCAGAACCTACCCCCCCCCCCCCCCTCACTAAAAGCTTATAATTATTCTGATGGAATACTGTTTTCTCTTTCGATTGCTGCATTTAATGACCACTGAAAAGTCAAAGAGAAATTATTTTATATGTGTGTTGACTGATGTCAAAGAATTTATCATTCATTTTCCTGTTAACTGTAGTGACTGACTGAGGTAATCCAATGTGAGTTAATTCTGGTACCACTATCCTCATGTGTTGGGAAAAAAACCCTCAAACCAATCCTGCCAATACTCCCAGCAGTAGACTTAACCTATTGAAATACAAACTACTATTAGAGAATTATTTGTTGCTGTTTTATTTTCCTTCAAGAAATTTTTAGCTGTTCTGGATGTATAATACATTACTGGCTGTTCAATGCATTACTCTAAATGCTTTGGGCACCCCTTGTCAACAACATCAAATCAAAATACCAAATCAGATATTCCAAAACAAAAGAATAAGATCTTCCCTGAATGTTCAATGTTCACAAACCACAGCCAATGTTCATGGCCAATGCTCACAAAACACCCCGAAGCACAAAATATTAACAGAAGAGCGATATAGTTCAATAGAAAATTGCAAAACCCCTCCATGTTTGGGGGTGGGGAAGAACATTCTCTCAAAAACCCAAACCCCAAGTGAGCCACCCCTGGCTGGAAAAACTGCCCCACTCTCTGCAGTTTTGGTGAGAGCCTTTCCAGAGTGGCAAAACCTTGAAACACAGCAATGGAAATTAGCACCAGTGTTCCTGAAGGAAAACAAGCTTGTCCTTTGGGATGAGCCCTCTGCAGTGGCTGAAGACGTTACTTATTTGCATTTGTTTGACGATACAACACCGTGGCTTTGCAATATCATGACTTTCAAAACTTACTCGCTAAGGGATAGCTAAGCAGCTGTCTCAAATTACAGCAAATACCTGACTTGTCAGGAACCCGAGCTCCTCCTATCCTCACTCCATCAGGGCAATTAGACTGGACTAAACTCTGCTGCCACAGCTAGATAGTTTCCAGTACCTGAGCTAGCTCATTTCAAGCTAGCTCAGCTACCTCTGTCTGAGCGATACTGCTGACAGCAGTACAGATGTACCCTGAAAAAGTGTTGCGTATCAGTTACAGCTTTAATCAAAATGGGAATGGAAAAAAAAACCAAAACACCACAACACACCAGCAACACAGGCTGTTATTTGTATTATTATACGCATTTTGTTATCAAGCTGTCAAATACTTCAGCAGAAGCAGAAAATCTTGAAGCTCTCTACATAAATAGTTAAGGCAGAAACAGAAATGCATTCCCTGTTCCTGTTTGTTTTAAAAAAGTCCCACTTGTCCGCTCCCACAGTGGGAAGTTAAAATCAATAGTTGCTATTTTTAGTCATAATATTTCTTTTGTTGTCAAACAAATAAGGAAATAAACCCAGTAACACTAATTTCAGCTACATTCAAAAGAGAAATATGCAGATATGTCAGATGCAAAAGATAAAACCTACATGGAAGGAAAGCTTTCAGAGGACCATTATAAACAACAGACGCTGATAGTGTCCTTTTAATAACAAAAGAGGTTTCAAAAATTCCATACAGTAACCACGTCAAGATTTATGGATGACCAAATGCATTATGACATTAAACTTTACTGATGTTTTCACAGCTGCAGACTACTTAGTGGAAAAAATATTGTTAAAAATAAAGCAGCAGCAAGACTTGCTAAGATCAGGATTCAAATTTTCTAATATGCATTCTGCTGGAAGTAATTATGAGTCTGAACAATTATAAAATATTCCATTTAAATCAAAAGGAATTGTCTCAAGATCTAAGAAACAATATAGTAAAAATAGCAGCAGACTACAGTGTTCCCTACAGTACAGACCATGCAAAGCTAGCTTCAGCCAAAACTGGAGACTATAAAATTGAATTTATAGAAACGCACAATTCCACAGTTTACAATAAAAATAAATCATAAAGGATAGTAGGAAATATCACAAAGGTAAGCTATCATGTGTAGAACAAAGCTCATACATAAGGAACAGAAAATATGTGAAGAACAATGTTCACCGAATTCCTCTAAAGATTCCTCTTATAAAGCCACAAAGTAAAAATGATGAAAATTTCAGTGGTACATTTCAAATGGATGTACAATATATTTTTGACAGCCTGTCGTTTCCCATACAGTACACCTTGTATCCTTTTACTGTGATCTGACTGCACTACCCCAGTGTTACGCTCTTCCGACTGCCAAAATATTTACAGAGAACACTAACAGAGAATACTGTGAAAGATGCATATATATTTCATAAAGCATTCAGAATATGTAATAATACATTTTGCAAGGAAGAGGATTTATTTATTTAAGGAAACCTAAACGTTAAGCTTTTGTACCAACAATCGCTAGGGTAGCTTTGTACCAACAGACGCAACCATTACACCGACTAAAAGCAGTTAAACACTTCCATGACAGCCATGGTAACTTCTCGGCCATCTAAGGTGACAAAGCAGTTCAACCAGAAGAAAATTATCTCGTAGTAGCTACAGCTATATAGAAAGGCTTGGGGGAGAAATTCTGAGCTGACACAGCACCTCATACGTTCTTGGGAGGAGTAACTTGTACTCTTATATGTCTCTTGACGCGCAGCACGAGATGAGTTGCCTGTCAGAAATCACACCTCTGTCAACCGAGTCAAAAATTGCAATGCAAAAAAAACCAAACAACACAACCCCAAAACAAAAAACCACCAAGAAGACAAATGGAGGAGGCCAAAGATGAGAAAAAATGCAAACATTAAGGAGAACGATGTGAAATCGTCTAGAGTGCCCTGGCTACCTAAAGCAGCGGAAGGTGAGAAATACAGTCGGGACGCCGCGGGCCGCGAGGCGCGCGCTTGGCTTCCACGCCCCGGGTGCGCTCTGAGGGAAGCTGTGCGCCTGTCCCTCGGCAGCCAGGCACCACGAGGTTCCCACCGCCACCACCAAGCCGAGGAACGGCCACGCGCTCACACCCGAGCATCTGCGACCGGCTGAGAACCCCAGCCCGGGCCCCGTGGGTTTCTGGCAGGGAACTGCCAGAAGTTCGGGCGGGTGCCTCCCCCCTTACGTTCTCCTGGGGACGAAGGTCACGCAGGTGTGTATACACACGCTCCATTTTTAACACCCCACCCTTTTTACCTTCTCTGAAGCTTCGTGAAGACGTTTAAAATAAATTATTAAGAAAGAGCAGGGGGGAAAGCAGCAGGGCACTGCGTGGGCACCGCCGCCCCGGGGCCTGTCCCCGCAGCACGCCGCCTCGGCACCGCCCCCCCCGGTCCCGCGGGATGAGCCAGCGCCGGGGAAACCCACGGGGGCCCGAGCAGAGGGACCTGCCCCGCCGCCGCCATGTTGCCGCGGCTCGGCGTCGCCGTCGCCCAGGGAACGGGGGCGGGGCCCGGGCGGGTGGCGGGGCGCGGAGCTCCTCCCCCCGGGGCGCCGTCGCCTGCCCTCACCCTGGCCGGGCGCCATCTTGGCTCCCCGGCGGGCTGGGCTCACCGCAGCGCTCCGCCACGGGGGCAGCGCTGGGCTTCCCCTCGGCAGCACGCCCAGGTGCCGCGCTGGCGGCTCGGGAGCAGGCGGTTGCCCGGCCCCTGTGGCAGATGCCTTGAGAGCAGCCCCGCACTGGCCATGGGGCTTGGGGCGGGCAGGGTGTGTCGAGCGGCCCTCCCAGCCCCTGCGCAGGACGCCGCTTACGGGCCCCTCGGGTGCCCAGTGGGGTGCTGGTGGGAAAGGAGCCTGCGTGAGGAGGGATCCGTCTGCATAATGCCCCCCCCCCCCGGTCCTCTCGGCTCTTCGCGGCGTGTCCTGCCAGGCGCTGCCACGCCGGCATCGGTGAAGTGCACAGTCCACGCAGCAACCCCCACGGGTGGTGGTTGTAAGGAGGGCTCGGGGGCGTAAGGCCATGGCGTGCTTACAAACAGCGCCGTGAGGTCTGGGAGCCGACCCGTCCCGGCGAGAGCGGGTCTGAGGCCCTGGAGGCTGTGCCGCCGCAGGGACGGTGCCCACGTCGGCCTGCCCGTTCCAGCGGCCGCCGCCTCAGGGCCCGTGTGGAGAGACCGCATGGGGCAATGGCGTAGGAGCATCACGCACCATGAAGCGATGTTTCCATGCCCCTTTTCGTTTAGATCTTACCGTTTTCCTAATCCAAATAGTGCCAGTAGCCACTGTAAGCATTGTTTGAATAACAATTATAAGGATAGCATCATGCAGTTATCCCTGCGGTTACCCTAACAACGTCCCAACGCTTCCAGCTCCTTGAAAACCATGTTCAAACTAAATACCTAAACCTAAATACAGCCCAAGAATGTCAACACCAATTATTACAACTTGGGATGTCAGCAGGCATAAATCAACACATCTGTTGCGACCAATGGAGGGTTACAGAGTTACTCCAGCTAAGGATCTGGACTTGAATGTTCATATTTTAGGTACGACAGGAATAATTTACAAGCCATAGTAAGTGGAAGAAGACTTAGAGACTGAAGTGCATTTTCCTTATGATATACATCAGTATTTCTTGTTTCTTCTCTTTGTCCTATTCTTTTTAAATTTTTTTTTAAAACTTGGAAGACTAATAAAACTAAGCTATGCTGAAACATTTTCAGATTTGTGTTGCACACAGACTCACAGCAGCAGCAACAATTCAGAGTAATAGCACTTACCTGCAAGATCAAGTAAAATGCAAGCATTTGGTGAGCGAACTGTAATGAGAACAAAGAAAAAAATAACTTATTTTGCAAAGTTTATCGATGTGCTGAGGGAGCTGGTATGACAAAACAATTTCTTTGCAGTGCCCCACATAAAGCAAGGACCTCCTGGGATTTCTGCAGCTGTTTCAAGGTCTGCTACTGTTTCTGAGCAGTTTGCTGCTTTCTGAAGGTTGTCATCATCAGTTTCTTAAAATGTGCAAACCACTAAGTACGGTACCTGTGTCTTAGCCAGGTCACAAGAGACAAGAACCTGCCCATTACCCACTAAGATTCCGATTTATAGTTTGAGATTCAACATGTACGTAACTCCTTTTCCTGCTCAAACACCATGACCCTCACCGACACACATACACCAGTCACGCTTCCAAAAGGAGTCAGAAATCTGTTTGAATGAGGTTCAGAGCGCTGGATCCTGCAGTGTTTTGTAGAATTATTCATAGTATTTTAAAGAATTGCTTAGCTCTGTGTAGAGCCCACACTGTGAATTCCTACAATTTGTGCCGTGCTCTGTACCTGACAGCAGTACAGCTGCAGTTACTCCCCCTTTTACTGTGTATATAAATCTAACCAAATAAGAACATTATTCAGAGCTGCAAGCACTGCACACAGTAAGGTGTAAAAACTGGGGAATTAAATGGGGTATTTGCATGCAATATAACATTGTATACATTTGTTCTGATGTTATCTAGTCGGTAACAGGTAGATTTCAGACTTAACCCTGCAGTCCTCTGGTACTGAAAATGCCCACCGACTTCCATGAATGTTTTCAATGTGAAAGACATGGAGGCTCAAAGCCCTTAGAAGGAGCTAATTCCATTTCTCTTACTCAATATTAAAGGACTGTATTCTTTCTTACACAAAACCTGCATTGAACAGGTTGATTGAAGCTGAGCACCAATTGAAGCTCAGCCCACATTTCCCATAGTGAGCTCCTCAACTTCATACTTTTCAATTTAAATTTTTAGATAGTCAGTGTCACAAAGGTTAGATATAAAAAAGATACCAAGAAAAAAAGGTACAACAGTAGCGTTAAGCCGTTCCTCCTAATTTCATGTGGATCCTTCATGTTTACAAAACCCACATTCGTATGGGTATGTGTGAGTATTTAAGGCAACTTTTTAATTTCCTTCAAATGCAGGACAAAGTGCAACACAGAACTTGTGATCTTAAAGCTCTGATCTAGTCCCTTCCTACTACAGGTAGCCACGGTAGACTTTCTACGGTTGCTAATGGTCACAGACGCTCCAGGTCAGAGGAGAAGAACAGCTCTTGCTATAGAGCTCCTCCTTCTCCACTGATGTAGCTGTGTGAGATGCAAAGGTTCCCTGAAAGTTTTAGTTCCAGCACGTGTAATTTAAACAGACCATATTTGAGACTCTGGCCTTGCACAGTGTTACACAATAAGGGCTCT
Source organism: Gorsachius magnificus (assembly GCA_034008185.1). Classification (NCBI taxonomy): domain Eukaryota; kingdom Metazoa; phylum Chordata; class Aves; order Pelecaniformes; family Ardeidae; genus Gorsachius; species Gorsachius magnificus. Next base: position 33,689,907 of record CM067089.1, on the reverse strand, counting down.
TCTACTTGTCTGAGCTACAACCAGAGTTCAGGTTTCTGAGGTGGTGCTGCCAAGGCCAGTATCACCCAGTACACGAGTGTCTCGGAGGGAACACTTTCCTCATCTTCTTTCCATCTTTGATTAAAGCTCTTCAGCTGACGGTGCCTGGGCCACCTCTAGCCTCTGAAAGAGAACCATGTGGCCCACTTACACTCAGCCCTGGCAGGGGCTGGGCAAAGAGCTGGTTGCTCTCCTCAATTTTCATCAGATCCTCAGATTTTCGTTTTGCTAATGATGCAGGGAAGCAGCACAGAATAATAGAATGGTCTGGGTTAGAAGGGACCTGAAAGACTGTCCACTTCCAACCCCCCCGGAACAAAACAGCAGCTGGAGGAGGGCTCCAAAATATTCCATTGAGCCCTCCGGTTCTTATAACCAAGGTGGTTCAGCCCAATTTTGTTATTCATTTGCAGAAGTCTTTGCATTTCAGCAGTAGATAAAGTTTATGAATTCAAGAAAATGAATGATTTTTCAAAAGCTTTCTTTTAAAATCCAAGGTTTTTTAAAAATCCAAGCCCGTTCACACATCTTCCTATTGACAGAGATCCTATGAAAATGTTCAGTTGGAAACATGTTTCCATTCACCTCTAGTTAAGCATCACGAAGCACGGTAATTATACATAGGCAAATTCAGGAGGAAAAGCAGATGGAAATTCCTAGCGGAGCCTTGCTTGTTACAGCAACCTCAGATGGACATAGAGCTCCCCTGGCTGCCAGCCCTCGCCACAACAAATTGCTTAAATTCTTGCCCTGTGGGACAAGGATCGAAAAACCACAGGGACGTATGGAGATCTTGCACACAAGCATTTGGATTTGACTCTCTTAGTAACAAATGGGTGATTTGTGAAAGCAACAGTACGTTAGTGCTACGTGGCTCTTAATAACAAGTCATGCATTATTGTACATAGGTGCATTAACACAGTAATTAATCATCCTCTCCTGGCTCCTTTATAACATTCATCACAGATACTCTATCCAGGGAACGGTATTCCCTCTAGGTAATGTTCTTCTGTTTTACATATCATATATCTTCAGAGAAAAATTCAGGGCATGATTACGTTCTAGAAAAAGAAACACATAAATCCTGGGATGTCAGAGGAACTTGTTTTTAAAAACAAAAAGATAATCCTGCCCTTTCTCAGGCAATATCCAATTAAATAAGATAACGAGTACAAGCGGATAACTGCTTCAGTGTAGCAGCAGCAGGATGGACAGAGCCCCGTGTTATTTAGGGAGAGATGCCACTGCTTTGAGCTCCCCTTTCTTCAATACAATCTAGCTCAGAATCTCTCCCTGTCTATTTAATTAATAGGTAGGCAAAATTTCCATGTGATTTGATAGTGATTTTGAGAGACTTGTAACGTTAGTACTTGGCCCAGCAATAAGAGAGTACAAGTTGAATTTAGCAAATCATAAGTTTTCAGTTATTCAAAACAATACGCATACAGAGATATTAAAGAAGTAAAACATGTACTCTATCAATGATTCCATTATCCTTTCCCCGTAAAGAGAAGTGGCTCAATGGAGGATAAAAGCAAATATTAGATTGATTCTATTCTTGATCTTAGCCAAAAGACTGCTATATCTAGTGCCAAGAAATTGAGGTTCATAGAAATCCTAGAAATTAGATAGAAAAGACTTAAAAGGACATGTAGTCCATCTCCAGGGGACCTGTACTTTTTCCTGCCAACAAGAACTTCAAGAAGAAATATGAATTTATTTAACCCGGTAGTTCAAGACAGTCCCTTACGATGTATTACATTGTAGAAGTAATGTAAATGTGCATATAGCATTACAGTATGCTATCAGTGTGAACTAAGAAAGCTTAGGATTTTCTCCCCTCTGAGTACCTTTTAGTTCAAGAATCTGAACTAGGAGACCTGATGCATAAGGTTGAGCAATATGGATAATTTAGAGCATAGCTATTTCCGACTACCTACCCCCAAAGTCACCAAAACAACACCAAAACCTCTGTAGATCTGAAGGACTTGGCACAGCCAGCATTCAGACCAGAACAAGCCACTAAGAATTCCCAAATTCAGGACAAGAGACAAAAAGAACAGCCCCTGACCACTGAGTGACCCTAAGCCCCTCGGGACAGGAACTGACTTTCTCAGTTTTATACAGCCATGAGCACACTGGTGGCATTGAACAAACAAATAATTTAACATCAGCTTAACGTAAGTCTTTGGGTTTGTTGAGAGTGCACAGGAAAGCACCGTTTCACTGACTTGAGCACCACGTTCTGCAGGGGGACAAGCTGTTCAGTACAGAACGTGCCAATTAATGTAGCAAGGAAAATTACCAGAAGGAATAACCCAAATTAAACAACAAAATATATTACAATGGCAAGCAGAGATAAACATTGTTGAATACAATGTTGCATATATTTATACTAAATATAAAATATATATTATATACTAAACATATATGTAAGTATTGTTGTTGTGTAATATATATGCATATATTCTTCCTTTGGACTACTTTTTGAGCTCAGGTTTCCATCTCCTCTATGTCTTTCCTAAAGATATAAACTACCATTATTCTTGGCAAGTTTGCACAAACTGGAATATTAAACTCCATGCAAAAGACAAGACGTTCGTCTTTTGGGCAAACTGTCTTCAAGTTTCATTTTGATAGTCAAAACTTGACTTTTCGGTTTGAACTATTGTTTCATTCTGTTGGCAGGCTGGAGAAGGTAGAGAGGCACAACTGCATGAAGTAAAAGCCTGAAACCATTATTACATCTTAATAACATCGCAAAGCCTGCGGAAGAATATAAATTCACCGATGCCATTGTCCTTGCCCTTTTGCCCCCAAATGGGAACATCATTTCTTTCAGAGATTTCATATTTTACTTCTTTCATGTCTTTGTTGTGAAGCTCTATTGATTTTTTTGCCACCTTCTCCATATGATGTTAACCACCTTTTGGAATAACATATAACAATTTAGGGCAGTAAGTGAAAAAATACATCCAGCTGAAATTACAGGGGGATTTTCAATAGAGAGGCTTTAATTACCCAAGACACAAGTTGGCTTGTATACTAGAGCTTATGAAACCATCTTTAAAAAAAAAAAAAGCCCTGTGACTTTTATGCCAGCCTGGATCTGTGTGCAACTTTAAGCTATTTCCAGTTTAAATTGACTGTATTTTTTCCTTTGTACATTTGTGAAGGGTTTGCTTGTTGGACTACACAAACAGCTTCCGAGATGTTTCGATACGTCCTATTTAACGTGGACTGGCAAACCTAAATCACTGGGACATAACATAATGTTTAAGTGGTGTCTTGGAGCAGGATCACGATCATAGCAGCAACACTTGGAGAGTCGGTATGGCAAGCGTATCCCCACTTTGCAGAGCAAGGTCTAGTCAAGAGAGAGTGGAATTTGTCATGGTGCAGTCTAGTAAAAAATCCTAAGTGTCCCCACCACCAGAACCAAGTCATAAAATTGGGGTAGATGTGTCCTCTCCTTGTGTACTTGGAATCACCAAGTACAAATCCCAACGAGCAGATGAGCACGCTCAGGAAGAATGTGTCCACATAGTCTCCTTAAATATCTAAGCATAAAGGTTATTCTGTGATCACTAGGCAATATGGTTAAAATTACGATGAAGCTGTTTGTTATTGCCCTTCCCCTTTTCTTCCCTGACTCATTTGAGGTTATGGACTCATCTTGGCAGAGTACATTAAAATAAAAGGGTATATAACTCAGTAATCAGTCCTGGGAGCACTTTCCTTCCTGGATTCTGAATTTGAAATATCTGCTGTGCAAGCAGATGTTTATAGAGAGCTGCAAGGAGGAGTTAATGTCCATATTCACTCCAAAAAGATTATGTAGTTGCATGTGAAAAATGAATTTGCAGAACTCTAGAGAGCTTAAGTATATTACTCCCAGTAAAAATAAAACTCATTGAGCAGAGGACCTGAGGCCAGCACATATATTTGTGCTAAGAATATCACTTTAACTACACACCAGCTCTGCCTGTGATGTCATATGGCACACTCATGGATTTCTGCTGGAACTGGGGTCAAATGCTTCCGTAAGGTATTTATTAAAGTAATTTATTGTTTTAGTTGAGGCAGACTCTAAAATTAGCCTCTTGGAGAGTGAAAGTCTAATTAGTCTAATCCAGTCTAACCCACTCTTGAGTTCTGCAGTGTCTTGGAACTCAAAATTCAAAGGAAGACAACAGTGGGGCACCGCTCACGTCAACTGGTCTCTCCCTCGGCTTGAGCACCCCGACATAGCTGTTGGTACTGGTGACTGCTGAGCTATGAACAACAATGGCGTGTTTTGGTGCACTGGGAGCAGTTACCCACGTGCTTATCCTAGGAAATTCAGGAGCAGACTGAGAGCCTTGATGGGAAGAATGAGAAGCACCGGCGCTGTTTGATGACGCTCCTTGAAGGCGAGCTCATGCTTTTCTCATTTACTTGAAAAGAAATTTGAAGGAAGATAATAGAAGTTAATGGAGTTTCATTATTGTAAAGCAATGTAAATGAATCATCCTCCTTGTTTTAACATCTGTGAACACAGTCTTCCTCGCAAACGAAACGTATGAGATTCTGCTCAGGTTTTAATGCTGTATGGCATCTGTGCATGTACTGCCAGGGACATTCAGAACCATTTACATTAACGGCAAATATTATTTTTGCTCCAAAGAAGGGAACATATCCTTATTGATATTCAGCAAGTGGTGCATTGTTGCAACCAAGATATAATTCACTCACTTGTCTGACTGGATTACATTACTCCACGCATTTTGTAGCTTCATCTGTGAAAAATCGAACTTTGGTTCTACTGTTGTCATTTCCCATAATTCTTTACAAACAATCTGTGGCAAGAGGAGAAAAAATAGCTCCGATAGAAACTGCTTCTGGGGATGGCATTTGAAAGGACATTATTTAGAGTTAATGAATTAGACTAAGAAGTTTGTCATATTCTTTACATGAGCTGTGAGTCAGACTTTGTCTGGAGTATTTCTTCCATTTGTGTGCTCTGTAAAGGCCACGACTTCCTTTGTTCCCTGGGAACCCTGCAGTGAGAGCATTTGTCTTCAGAAGCACACGGCTTTGTTAGGCTGCGTGAGTAATGGTTCCAGTTGTTCTCCTCAACCTTTCGGTTTGCTCAGGACCGGCAATGAGCCCTCCCGTTGGCTTCCCTACTCAGGGCTCCCTTAACTCAGTGTTGCAGCCCCCCTGCCCCTAGCAGGACAGCAGCTCATCAATTTACAGCAAAATCCAGAGGAGTTCAGCCTATAGAAGGATGGTAGGACTGAGATGTTACTTATTTATAAAATTAGCAATTAGGACTTGAATGCAGTAAACAAGGAAAGTCCCCAAAAATGGAGGATCGGGGATGCTCTTTTAACTGTGATTTCCTCCTCTTTACTTCCTCTGATGTAAATTTTGAAACTCCTTTTGATGAAAAGAAGATCAAGCTCCAAAACCAGATTTAGCATCAGAAGATGATTATAGGCTTTCCTATACAAAACTGACTTAAAGTTTTATCTTCTGGGTCTATCAAGCACATTCTTATTTTTTCTCCTACCTCTTGCTTTTACACTGTCACATGGATCTTGTGTTACTTTTTGGTAACTACCATTTCCACGTCACCCAAGCCCACAAAGCCATTGCTCTTGATAAATGACTACTTAAATTTTAACTGCCTCTGCCACATTTGAAAGTATAAACTGTAACCGGATGTTTTATATACATATAAGAGAAATATTTTTTCGCATAGCCACAGTGAAAAGTTATTTTCTTGAAAATATAGAGAAATTGAATGCAATCCAAATAAAGCATTTTTTAAGTTGAACTCAGCCACGTAAATTTTTGATGCCAAATGAGAACTAAAAATCAGAGGCTGCAAGTAGGGGATTATAATGGAAACCATTCTTCCAGTCCTACCTACACCTTTTGCTGCTATTCATGAATCCCATTATCACTCATGTAATAAGGGTAATCATAATTATTTCTGTATCAGTCAAAAAAAATTCTCTATATGATTTCATCTGATGTTAATAAAATGAAAATCATTACATTAAGTTGATAATATTTGCTGGTTGTGGAAAAAATGGACTCAATCTTCTTTCTCCCCACCCTATATAATTAAAAAAAAAAAAATCAGAGACCAATTTTAAGCCAAGCATTCATCGGAGTACGTATTGTTAACAGGTGTTGTGTATTTCATTTCCCATGCACGCAGTGTTGGAATGTAAAACTAATACTGCTCCTAGGAACAAGTAGCGTAATTAAAATTCTTTGCAAGTTTGATTTCCTGGGTATTTTCTTCCTTTAAAATAACTACATTGTAAACAAGAGCCAGTTTCTCAGATTTGATCTATGGGTTGTACAGCTTCTACTTCAGGTTCAAAATGGTGATTTAGACAATAATGCATAACAGCTGAATAGTTATTTATAATGGCACAGCACCTGCAGCAGACTGTCAGCTGAAAAAGCAAATCTAAACGCTTTCAAATTCTCTCGTGTATTATAATAGGAGTAGTGGTCGCCACTATAGATATAACAGTTAGGCACGTAATGTAACTTTTGTTTCTGATTGCTTGCCATTTTCTCAATTTTATTCCTTTAAGATTGAAAATGTTCATACTTGGTGTCAGTCCATATGCATTTTAAAAAGTTCAGGCACAATGATGTAGCTTTCTGTTAATTATGAGGGGGCGTCAATGAAACTAAATATTAAATAGAACATCAAAATCTTTTCTCATAATTTCAAGATATCCCACATTTCCTAGACTTTTTGCATGCATAATTAACACAACTTTGGGCTTTTTTTTTCATCTTGATTAATGCTGCCGAGCCCTCTGGAAAAATTTGATCTGAAAATTTAAAACTTTAAAAATACTTTTTTCTCACCTCGGTATGTATCAGGATTTTCCTATGAAAAGCAGCAGCTCCCATCTAAAATTCTGACATTGCACATACGCACAGTTTCCTTTCATATTTGGTTCCCTCCTGGATTCAAAAGAGCACTGATGATGATGTGATAACTCTGCAGTGATCTGAAACACATGTTGGGAAGAAGTGTAACAGCTTGTTGCCGCAGACCCAGGACCATACGCAAGCGGCCATTGTGCTGATGGAACCTTCACCCACAACACGAAGCCCATGTAGGTGCACAGTCCACCAAGCGATGTTCAGGTTTCCACCAGAAGGAGCAATGGGATGGGAATGCACAAGCACCCTTCCCAACATGCAGGCACTCTAAAACCATTAGAATTTTCAAGGCAAGACAGAGTTTTAACTTCTCTTGTCTATTAAGTATCTATAGAAGTACCTATTTACCTTCCAAGCGTTACAAGACAGAAGATTGGTAACGTGCTTTGAGATCTTCAGTCGCGAGGTGACGAGCAGTGCAAGTGCAAGGGTACGCTTCTATCAGAACAAGCAAAGTCACGCTAGCTTCTGGTAACGCTGAAAATGTAAGCAGAAGTATAATCTGTCTCCAGATGAAAGGAAAAAGAGTTTTCAAGGAACCAAATGCTTTAGAATACAAACAATTGAAAAAGAAAAGAAAGAAATGAGTGGCCTTTGGTAGAAACAGCTGTAGCAGAGGCTAGAAGCAATCCACTTGCTCTGGGGTGGTGGGATGATGTCATTGCCAATTAGCACGAGTACTTTGTTTTATAACATCCATCTATCCAATGTATGACCTATTTTAGCGTACAGCTACAAAATCATCTTTGGAGTGCTTCCACGGGAGCCAAGGGAGTTACTCCAGGAATTAGCTCCGCCAGTGAAGTAGTTCATACACGATAGAAATACTCACAGAAACTTAGTCAGAAAAGAGTAATAGGGAGAGATTCATTCTTGCCATACATCTTCTTGGCTTGGTGCTAATGTTATTTATCCACTTGAGATGGGAAGGACATTATATAATCTATGCATATTGTGTAATACGGGATGGTGGCTTTGTAATGTAAACTGTCCATTAGTAATGCAAAGCAACTCATTTTCATCTGCTAGATCATTACTGCAAATTTTTCTCCTGGGTTTTGACATGTTATAAATCTTGATGAAGTCAACATTTGTTCTCTTTATCCTTTACTTCCAGTTGATTCGCTCTACTTAAAATGCACATAAACACGCTGTAAGCCCACTGAGCTTGACGTGATTTCAGTGGGACAGCATTCCCATTCCCGGGAAGCAGCCAATACCCTATGTCTCACCCCACCAGTCCATCTGGGAGAGACTCGACGCTTCCCTGGGCATCCCTGACTCCAGGGTGCCTGTGCCACCCTAAGCCACATGGGTTTTAAACCAGTAAACCATGCCCCTCCGGCATCCCCCTCCCCAGCGGCACCCAGCATCCCGCTGGAAGGGTGCGTGCTTCTTGCATGCATCGGCAGCTCTCCGTGACAAAGCAGCTTTTGGCTGTTGGGAGGAGAGCTGACTCAGGACATGACTTGCATCCCATCCGGCCTCCCATCCTGCAGTTGTGTGAGTGCTTCTTGGCATTGCTTTTGTCAATGCAACAGTAAACGATGGCTAGCAGCCCCTTCGGCCCTTCGCCAGCTGATGACATCAAACCAAATGTGACCACTTCTACCGACTCGTGGAACTGACATCCCAAACAAGTTGCCATACGGCAAGTTTGTAGATACAGGGTTTATTTCATATGGTCACAATATTTATTTCACATACTATCCGTTTGCCAACGAAGAAAAGGTGGAACAAAAGAAGTGGTAGGCTGGTGCTCGCTCTGGAATGACTTCAGGTCGGGTGAGAATGCTTGGGCTTAATATTAACCCTTTGTAATGCCCGTGCAGTACAGAAGGTTGTGCTTACCTGGGCTCCTGCCTTGGCCAGCTGCTTCTCATCAGTAAACCTGCCTCTCCCCCGCGCAGCAGCGTCTACACTGTTGCACCCAACCCCCTCCCTAGAAGAGCAATTCTACAAGGAAAATGGCTTTGCATTCCAATGCCAGGATTATTTGCATGCTCTGTATTATTCCCACTACATTGTAAGGTAACAATGCTGAAAGAAATAAATGGCCTTGTAGGGCTCCTGTCCCATCCCACTTCCACTGAAGATCTGCAAACACAGCCGCTGACAACTCTTCCACACCGTTATGCTTCCTCTGTAGTTTAATGTTTTCTTTATCGAGCCGTTACTGAGCCTCCATCACCAAACGTTCCAAGCAGGTGCATGAGAGCACAAGCTCGCTGCTGCGGCTGGTGCTTCAGCTACCCTGGTTGCATATAACCACAAGGCCCAGCGATGTCTGCGCCTGGTGTCTCGTCGTCATCCACAGTTCTCATGGTATAATTTCACTGAATATTCAAGGCTGAACCTGCTGGCATCTCAAGACAGATAGACGGGCGGCATTTATATACCCTTGGAGTCAAGAGACCTGGAACAAAATCATACCAGTACACGCACAGAGGTTGGATATGGCAGAATGATCCTAAAAATGAAAATAAGGACTTTCATTTCCAGCTCTTAACTTTGCCTCTCGCTCATTTTTGTGGTTTTGGTCAAGCCACTAACAGAGTTTTAAAAAGTGATTTCAATATAAAAATCGACACCCAATATTTTCAAAAGCATCAAGGCATTCATGTAACTTAGACCTCAGGGTGTTCTTAAAAATCACCAAAGGTGTGTAGCTGAGCCTTCCACACAAACTTAAATTTTCTTTCAAGATTTTTGTCTCCACTTCCTTCAAATTCTTGATTTCATTATGCAATTTCAATAATAATAATGCATATCTTCCAAGTTCACAAGGATCTACTAAAAATTATTTCATTAATATTTATAAACCACAAGTAAAGCTGTAAAGCTTTTTTCCTACAATAAGAATTACACTTTTAGCATTGCATATATATGTATTCATAGGAGGTATTTACTGGGTTTTATAATCGCTACTCTGTGGGAAGCCCGCAAAAATTAAGATTTAGCTGACATTCATTTATCCAGGAAATCCTGATTAGTGGAATCTTACATAAGAAATACAGAAAAGTAATGCAGTTCTGTATTCTTTTTAGGAATAGGCTCTGGGGATCTGGATTTTCCCTCTTTGGACAAGCGCCTCTGGGAAATTTCAGCCCAGGAATTAGAAACTTTCACTTCTTCCTTTCATTCTCTTTTGTGCCCATAAGCTGTTTCTACTCTTCGAAGACTACCAAAGAGCTGTCAAGGGGTCGTCCTTTATTTTTAAATAGTACTTAGCTCTTTAAACAGTTCACTGGCTAATAGTTACAGGTTAATAAGATAAAAGCATTAAGCACACTTTCTGCGCGCCTTTCACCCGAGGTGAATTCCCAAGCACTTCGTACCACACGTGAGCACAGCAATTCGCCAGGTAACCAACTCTGGAGGCGCCGGTCCCTCGGCTGACCTTCCCTCCTTACAGCTAGTGAGGATTATAGACGCCTGTGTATGTACGCCACCAGCGTTTGTGTGTTACGACACATTTTAAATTTAATGTCAGGGTTCAGTCTGTGGTCCGGTTCTGTTCACAGCAGGTTCCGGACAGGCGCAGCAGAGCTGCCGCGGGTAGGTGAGTACCGGTGCCTTAGGCAATGGCTTCCCTCTCCTGTGGCAGGGATGCTACCTTGCTCCTTATTGCAAACACGCAGACACGGAACAGTCACTTTTTTTACGCTTTTCTGGTTATCAGCACTGCTCCCTTTTTGGCAGGAGCAAGCGATACACCACAGCAGAACAGCCAGAGCCGTGACCAGTTGCCAAGCCTTCCATGTAGCTAACAAGAGCGTAATTTTTGGCTTCAGGCTACAGAAGATGTTTAACCTGCCCCTTCGCATCTTCCCCCTCTCTCTGGTAGGCAGGAAATGCCTTTCCTCTGCCACATCTGTTAGGCAAGGTTTGATGAACGATGACCCTGTACGATCTTGTATTTACATCCAAGTGGCAGAGTCACACTGACGTGTTATCCCGTACCATTTGATGGCAGTCGCTGCGCCACCGGATCCCCGATCTTACGTGACCATTTTGAGCCTGACAGGCTGCCTGCCAGCAAACCGACACCAGGTATTCCAACAACCTCATTCGCTTCATATAGATTAAAGGAATGCAAACCCATAGATTACACTTGACTATTGGAGATAAATAGTTTGTTAGCAATAATCTATCATATTTCAAACTATGTGGCAGCCCACTGAGAAACACTTAAAAGATGCTATAATTATAAGGCTGAGTAATTTCTTTATATTTATTTTAATAGTATGCATTTTAAAGTGCCCTCTGGGAGCAAAAAGATGTTTGTAGAGATAAGGCTGTAGGGAGCAATACATTCATGCCAACACGTGTAGCTGAACCACCAATTTTGTTTTATTAATTTAGTTGCTGGATTTGTTCCTGATATCTACAGCTGTATTATCCCCTTACAGAGGTGGATGAGTGGGCGGAATGAGGTTGATTACAATTGATTTAGTAACCAAAGAGTAATTTTTTCCATTGTTTGTTCAGCACATTACTAAAAATGTGGCTTAATTACAGTTGCCTTGTGTTCTTTTCAGTCTGGTATTGCTTATTTTACTGAGACACTGATTTATGCAAAATATTAATTGAAATAGAAAACAGACTTAGTATGAGAGCTGACATCCATGAAAACATTAGTTACTCATATTTTGCACCAAGCCTGTTGGACTTCTCGGGGGAATTGGCGTTTACAGTTTAATTTGGAACAACACGGGCTCCCTCCTTCCAGAAGCAGCGGTAGTGCATGTACCGCATCCTGGAGAATGGGTCAGAACTTTACTTTTGCCAGCAGCTGCAAAGGGAAATCCTCAGAGTTCTTCAAAGTCTCAAAAATGTGCTGAGGTAGCTGTTCCGTTTCAGTGTGATTGCAATAATTGTATGCAAATGTCTCATTAAAAGTAATTCAACTTTATATAGCTATAAATAAGCTACTATGCTGTTGCAATGTGTTTCCAGGCCATTAAGTAGTATAATAAAGATTCATGGATTCTCGCAATAGGTTAGGTAATCAAAAAACCACCAAACCTCCCCCCCCCCAAAATCAAGCAACTATACATTGAGAAATCTTGTTTTCTTTTCAGAGTCATCTTTGTAATTAATCTGTTTGGGATAAATAATTCACTAAATATAAATAGAAAATAATGTTCAGTCACAGCACTCATAACCTCATATATCCAGGAGGAATGTTTTTATATCTCATCTCCTATTCAGGATTTTAATTTAATCCACTCAATTTCGCTGTGTCTTTATCATAAAGCAAATCTAATCTACAATCAACTTTATAACCAGATAGTCAGAATGCAGAATTAAACGGTTTTGCAGAGAGTCACATAAAATCCTTCCAAATATTTTTAGGAGGGAGTACAAGAATTTTGTAACCTTTGCTACCCGCTAATAGGATTCAGATATCCACTGTGAAATGATCCAAATATTTCCTGGGTGACAGTCTTTGCAGTTATAATATTAATGTTTAAAAAAAATTACATAGCTAACGCACATATCTCTGCACTGCAGTACAGAGATAGTCATAGAAACCACGGCGAGACAATGAGGGGAAAGCAAAAGCGAGCACCGCATCAAAGTTGGCAGAAACGGGAGAGAGAAGGGCTCGGATACCACCACCAAGACCCAGGCAAGAATAGGAGACACAGAGAAAATCCAAAAGTGAATTTAAAGTTTGGCCTCTGAGGAGGTGGGGTCCAGACTCACAATTTCTCAGTGGCATCATCAGGTAGCTGAACTGCGCGTACGCGGACGCTACAGACCGCAGGCACGTTATCGCCTGCATTCCCCTCCGCCTGGCGCAGGCTTCACGGGGAACATTTTCTTTTGCGTGTTGCTTAGAACTAAGATAGGAAAATCAACATATTTCCCAATAAGAATGAGAATACCCTCACTACAGGAAAAACATTGCGTTGCTGGAACATGTCCAGAGGAGAGCAATGAAACTGGTGAGGGGTCTGGAGCACAAGGCTGATGGGGAGCGGCTGAGGGAACTTGGGTTGTTCAGCCTGGAGAAGAGGAGGCTGAGGGGAGACCTTACCGTTCCCTAAAACTGCCTGACAGGAGGTCATGGTGAGGTGGGTGTTGGTCTCTTCTCTCAAATAACAGGTGATAGGATGAGGGGAAATGGCCTCAAGTTGCGCCAGGGGAGGTTTAGGTTGGACTTTAGGAAAAATTTCTTCACCAAAAGGGTTGTCAGGCTCTGGAATGGGCTGCCCAGGGCAGTGGCGGAGTCCCCATCCCTGGAGGTATTTAAAAGCTGGGCAGACAAGGTGCTTAGGGACATGGTTTAGTGGTGGGATGGCAGGGTTAGGTTAACGGTTGGGCTTGGTGATCTTAAAGGTCTTTTCCAACCTAAACGATTCTATGATTCTATTCTACCAGACATTGTTGTGGGGCCATAAAGGGGTGTTAAAATGGATGCATGGTATTTTTTGCCTTAGTTTAACCTCCAAAGATTCTCAGAAACTCAGAAAGAGGAGGAAGTACAGCTCGACTCAAAGGAGAAAAAGAGGAGAGGGGAAGGCAGGAGGGGGGAGAAGAGCTGAAGTTTTGGTGACTTTTTAACTTCAGCAACAAGGGATGAGGTGATATTACAAGGTTGCGGGGGCATCAGCAGGAAAGAAGGGAAGAGCGGCAGGGGAGGCTCGGAAGACACGGCTGTCCTCCTCGCTGAAGTTGGCTGGAATGGGAAAGGGCCGGGGTAGGTGCAAGGCACTATTCAAAAACCTGGTTACGCTGAAAGGGCAACCACCGTGCCTGCTCACTGGTTTGCTTCTGCCTCCTTTCGCTCCCCAGCTGTCATGGAAACAAACCAGCGACAATCATTTCAAATCCCAAATGCTTTCAGTGCCCGTTTCAGGAGGCATAACATAACCGATCCCCACACGAGCATCGCAGGCGGGCGCAGCGTGGGCTGTAAAGCGAGGCAGTGTCCTCGTAGCAGCAAAAGCAGCTGCCACAACCCCAAACTCACCAGAATCTGCCCCTGCAGATTTCCCAAGCTCTCCCCTTCCATGTCCAACCAAAAGAAGAACTACATTTTCCCCACACTCCTGAGAAATCTTGAAGCCTGTATTGGAGCATATCAGCGCTTGCCTTCTCTGTGAAGGGCCAACTGCAGCTGCAGCGTCTGCGCAGCTCACGGCTCAGCGCTGTACCCTGGGACGGGAGGAAGAAGAAGGGTAGAGAGTTGCAGAACTGCTCAGGTGTGTGGTCAGCTCAGAAGAGATGCCAGGCACAGTGGGACGGGCTGCCAGGTCTCCAAACGAGGCATCTTCACCTCCTTGAGGAAGTTCTAAGCCAAGGAGCTAAACCTGAGCAATTCCCATTCCGGGTGACTCCTGACGAAGTTCATGGGCAAGGGGGCAGCACTGATAAGCAGGGTCTGGTTTTGTAAACCTTTCAATATTGTTTTCAGAAATTCTTCAGCTATTAGAGATTTGCCCGTGCTAGTGTCTTGCATCCTCTGAAGGTTTGTAGCGGCCTGTTAAGTGCAGCCTTAGTACGATACAGCTCTAAGCCTGTCCTCCTCTTGGAATGAAATCACAGCATGAGGCAAGATGTGATTCAGTGATACAACAAGCGTAGTGACAATTTTCCAGAATGCAATTATAGGAGAGGGGGGAAAAAAAAAAAAAAAAAAAAAAAATCAAACCCACCACATTCACCCTCACATAGTAACTTGGAAACCTGAACCAACAGAAGAAAAATAAACCAACAGAGAAAGAAAAAGAAATAACCAACTCCAAAATGAATTGGTAATTCAAGATTGCAATATAATCTGTATAAAATATTTAAGCTGTTTTTCTATTTATTCCTGAACCTATAGTGATTAAAATGCAGCCATAATACACTGTGTTGCTCTTTTTTTAATCACAAATGCAATTTTAAGCAAGTAGACAAACTCTAGGAAATTAAAGTGAATATTTATGCCCATATAAACTTCTTAATGGCAACATTCTTGCTGTGAGCACAGCAGCTGAAGAGGGTGGATTAAATTATTTTGGCCAGATCCTGTTACTATTGTTTTCATTGGCAAAATTCCCACTGACTTAATGGGAGCTGGATTAGATCCTGACTTGAATAAAGTACAATTCTCAGATGCATATATAACATAATCGCTGATATTTCATGCATACACTCTAGTTTTCATGTCTGTTTTCCCTCTGAGTTTTACTAATGCTCTGAAAACACTGATCAGGTAAACTATACACCAGTGATTAAAGGTGTGCAGTCTTCCGTTTCCAGGATTTGGGAAAATTTGTGATTTACTCATATTTGGACTCAGAAACCCCAGCCTGAATGACATCCAGCCTCTTGAGTACAGAGCCTCAAATCTTGGTTTAGTTAGTTCCTCCCCTTGCAGGCTTTACAATGCATATGAGTAGCATTTATTTAAAAGGCTAGGGAATTAACAACGCATTTGGCAGTCAGCAGATGCTGTCGGTGTGATGTTCTTTCGCTCTCTCTTTTCCATCATTGAGGAATATTCAGAGTATCCCGGATAAGCTAGGAAGTCTTGAATGATGATCTCATACAGAAGAGAACAGGAGGCCACGGCTGTTCTCTGAGCCTCCAGAAATTTTAAGAGGACACATTAGTGCACGAAGGGCACGGCTTCACCAAAGGTCTAGAATATCAGAGGTAGCAATCCCACCTCCCCAGACAGTGTGCTTCAGTGACCGCAGTTCTTCAGGCAGATGCTGCTCAGCTTCCCGTCGCACGTGGGGCAGCCGCTGGCTGTCACGCCGGCCCTTCCCCTTCAGCAGAACCTTGTCCTGGCGCATGTATCTGACTTTGCTGTTCTGAGCAAGCCACTTTTTAAAAGCTTGCTTAAGCCTGTGCTCCGTAACAGTTTGCGTGTACCAGACAGAGTCTGACGCCCAACTACCTGACTTCAGATGTACCTACTTAGCTCCAAGAAAGAGAGAACAGCCCTGGAAGGAGGCTCAGTCAGACCACCAAAGTTCAAGCTGTCCTCTAAGGTATCTTGTTCCTAGAAAAAACAAACCCAAGCGGTGAGCCTGGGCATCTTCCAGGACCACCAGAGCTAATGGGAATGAGGAACCCTGTACCCCACCTGCTCCGAATCGGGCTCTGGTTCTGCACACGCAGGGGGGAGTGGGTTCTCTAAACAAGTGCTCCAGCTCTGCAGAGATTTACCCGTGATTAGTAGCGGCCCACCTTTGTTTCAGTTTGGGAAAGCAATGTTACTGTACAGTGACAGGGTAATTTCTTATGCAGAGGCTGTTTCTCCGTATGACTCATCTATGTACTGAATTCCAAGATGTAAGTATGAATCATAGATAACTGATGGAAAAATGCAAATGAATCCATTAATTTTTTTTTTTATTATTATGCTTTAAACAGAGCAACTTTTTTTTTTCTCTCCTGACTGTGAAACTTACTGGAAATAAATTGGATCAAATCCAGTTGAGAAATCTTTGCATTATATAAAGCCACAGCATTTTCTGTTGTTGTTTCAACGGGTATGTGGGGGTGGTTGGTGCGGTTGATTTTTTTTTTTTTTTTTTTTTTGCAGTAAGCGTACAGCTGAAGCTTTATGGCAAATGCCATTAGCAGCAATGTAGTTAGCTTTTTTGGTTTGTTTTAAATGTAATTAAAGGGATACAAATTGACTGTTGATGGTTATTAGTAGGTATCAGAGTAACAGGCTGTAGGTGAGAATCTAAACACAGTAATTCCAGGGTTAATACCTAGCATCTAATGAATGAGTACGCATTTGAGAAATTCACTGCAGACCTGTTCTAAAGAGAATAACCTGCAGCAGCAGGTTAACCCTACAGCATATGGGAGTGATTTAGTTGGAAGTATGTAGAAGTCGGGGGGGGAGGGAACCTTTGAGAGGAGCAGACTGTGAGCGCCAGCAACGCTGAGCCAGTTCTCATGTGCTGGGTGATAGGAGGTGGCAGAATTGGGTGTTCTCTGCCTGACAGTGCTGGGAGCCCCACAGGGAGAGAAGCCAGGGGACCCTCGGCCCTGCAACAGCTCTTGGGACGATCTGTTCAATCTCCAGGGATGCCTGCGAGGAAGAGGGTGGTCATAGCTAAAGAAGGACATGTGGCACGGCTGGAAGGATTAAGCTAACCCGTTGATTTCTCTCCTGGGCCGTGCCACCTCTTCCACAGAGCAGGGAAGATGCACAATTCCAAAACCTGTTTTGGTATCCAAATCTATTCGGTCGCTGCACTGTCAGTCTGTTTTACACTGTGACACTGGCATCAGCCACTCAGGACCGCTTTGGACTTTAAGGAGCGCAGAACCGAACCTGTGGGTCTAATGAAAGCTCTGCCAGATTAGCAATATTAGATACAGAAGCAAAGACCTCCTGATTTCCAGAGCTAGAATTTTACCTTAGTTTTATCTTGTCTCAGAGCTTTTGTTCATTACAGAGAACCCAAATTAAAGTGTATAGGGTTTTTAATATATTATTTTCTGTATGCTGCTGCCTTTCCTATTTTAAGACTGTAACTGATTCAGAAGAAAAGAGACTATTATGCCTGGCATAATGACCACAACTCAAAATACCTTTTGCTGGAGTCCCTGGGGCAACAGGACATTTATTCCTTTGATGAAATTAAACTGACAGTGTCAGCTTAATATCCTCCCATAAAGAGATTAGGATAGCTTTGTATTTAATGTTATTTGGGGATTCGGTAAATGTCTACCTGTCCAAACTTCTGCTTTCTGGAAGGACTATTGCTAGATCTGATTCCTTACAAGTAGAGGAATTTTATAAGGTAACTGCCAAAGAAAGAAAACATAAAAATGCAATGCTAGATCTAATATTTACTTTATGCTTTTTAAGACATTACCTCCTGAAGTGAAAAATAAAATGTAAACTTCATAAACCTCAAAATCTGTAATTAAGGACAACACCTGACAAGGTTATTTTTTCCAGCTGACAAATAAACGTCGCTTTTAAAGGGATCTTCCACAGACTGATAAAAACAAACAAGGGGGCAAAAATTGTTCTGTCTTCACTGGTAGAAAACACGGAGGGGTTTTTGATAAGAACCTGCAACGACTGCGCTGTTGACTCGGCGCACGCATCAAAAGACTGCCAGGCTTGATTCGTGTTTCTGCGCGATACAACCACTGACATGGAGGCCGGGTCTGAGCAGCTCCCAACGAGGAATCGAAGGCAGCACAAACAGATTCTAAAGAACAAGTGGCGCATGGTTCTGCTGTTAATAAAAACAATTGTGAGCTAGGTGTGTGCATTGCTATTTTGTGGTTTCGTTCAGTTATTTATTTAATTTTAAAAGATCCTTTTTGCTTTGGGTCAGAGACTTTCAGAGGCTAGCTGGTACAGTTACTCCATAAAAAGCACCAATTTCTTGTAGCTGGTGGGGCATTTTTGCTCCACTGCTATCAGCGTGCACATGTGAGCTGCCTCCTGTTGCTGCGGATGTGCAGATGCCTTCGCGGATGAATACACGTCAACCCCGTACACTTAAAGGCAACAGACCTGGAATGTGTCCTGCTTGATTAGATAGAGCTGCCGTGGTTCTGCTTAGCCATTCCTGGGTTTGGAGTGCTGTTTTAAATAATGTAGTACAAGCAGTTCTGCTTTTAAATACAATACTCTCTTCACTGGTACCAAGGCAAATGAATAGGAAATTACTAGCACCATAGCAAATTACACTAGGTCAATACATAATGCTTTCATTTTCCAGATGTCTGAATTCAAGTAATTTCCTCTAAAGATGTTCATACGTATTCCAAATTAATAATGCATTTTCTTGTTACATCTTATGGAAAACTATGCTAGTATATCACTCAAACTGAAGTCAGAGGCAGTACGCATTTTACACCAAGAAACTCAGGAGTGTGCATATTGGGGGAGAGCTTGAGGGAAGAATAAAAACTAATAGCATTTTTTTATTCAAATTTCTTTGCTTTGGTCACTAAAGCAGGATTAGTTCTGTGTTCACTTCCAACATGCCTGAATCTTAACTTGTTTTGGTCAACTATTGTCCATAGATACTCAGGGAAGGTGCGGGGAAAAGGGAGCCTTACTTGAAACAGAAGATATTTATAAGGTTACATGTGCTCTGAATGCAGAACTGATTTGAAACACAGAATTCTAACTTCCTTGAAGCTCAACATATCTTAAAGTGGGCATTAAAGTAATTTTTAAAGTGAAAGAAGAAAGAAATCAAAGTCTTATAAAAATGTTCTGTTCAAGCTGTCTTCTTGCCATAAAAGGGCTGAGTTTTTACTAGACATATTAAGTGTCATAGAAAAGTTTCCCTTGACTAGAAAACGCAGCCGAGGGCTGCATTTAAGAAGATGAGGTTACATATTTTGAATCTCTACTAGCTTATGTCATCATTTAAAGCCAAGATAATTTAGTTTCAAAATTTTTATTGAAATTAAAATTTTGTCCAGGTGTCTTCTGTTCCTTTAGGAACTTTTATGCTCCTTTTCACAGAAAATTAGTTTAAGCAAGTCCCTGATTTGAGAGCTCCATCATTTTAATCTGTGAATATCATTCAGATAGCCCATCCAGGAAAGAAAAGCAATAATCACATCTGGAGGCAAACAAAGCATGAATCATCATGCTGGCGACCAGCCAAGACAGTAGGGGACAAGTATAAAAATATTACTGAAATGGCAGTACAATATTCTAACCACATGCTGTTAACAAGACAAAACAAGGTTGAACATTACTTCTATTGTCACAGATCACTGCACGTGAGAAGGAAAGAAGAGCGGGGACTTGCAAACTGAGGGTGAAATCCAGTTGTGGAATAACACGGAGCAAGCCCTTTGAGGGACAACAGGAAAGTAGCACTTCTCTACATCAAAACCTCACTTAACTCACAGGTATTCTAGCTGGGAAGGGTTAAGTATTCAGAAGTTGGTATTTCCAGTAGATGCTTTGAAATTATATTCCTGATTTAAAATACAGCCACACAAGTTCGAAGCAAATCAGGCTGGAATGGTAGAGGGCACTTGGAATGCTACACACACCGATGACAGTTTAGTTTGTCATCAAAAAGCAAATACAACCGCATGAGATGAATGCCAAAGCACTTCATTATGTAAAGATTTACATGATGCATAAAATTACCATCAACTAATGTTTAAATATAAGCAAGACACTCCAGTCCAGCTCAAGGATCCATTATTTTAGACATTGCTCAGAAATAAAAGGGGTAACCTTTGCCACAAAAAGTTTCAAGAAATAAATTTTTAAATAATAATTAGATCATTGCGCAGGTAAATTCCCCAATGACAACCTTGCAATCTGCAATATCAAATGCAATCTGACATGATATCCATCACTACCCTCATATAAAAAAAAAAAGTCCCTATGATTGTGGGCAGACAGAAAATTCTGACTTTCTGAAAGGAATGAGACCTCAAGTACAAGACACAGCAGGCAAGCAAGAAGTGATAAACTACTTCCAAACATGGGTGACAATGTATTACAGGTCTTGCAAGACTCATCTCTGTGTTTCAAGCCTGATGAAAGGAAGCTGAATTTTTGCTTAGGACCTATTTACAAGGTTCTAAACTATTTTAGATGCAAACACTAAACATGGCAAGTGGAAATCGGTAATTTGATGAGCTTCCCATTTAGGGATAGAATTCTGAGAGAATTTATGACTGACACCAACTGTAATGAACTGGAATTGCAGCTAAATACTGAAATTATGCTTCAAGAGCAGCCACCATTTCTTTAGATCCCTATGAAGGCCAAGTGAGCCATGAATTCAAATTCAGCAGAAACAGGTATCTTTGGTATATGGTTACAGAGAAAAGTTGTTTTCTGTAAATGCCAAGAAAATGATTAGGCAACCTGCAACGTCGGAAAGAATTTGGAGACTTGAAATGTCATTGTATGAATAATATCCACTATCAAAATAGCCTATTTCCATCACGGAGCAGATGTAAGACCATGCAAAGGTAGATCTATGGAAACAGGCAGTTCTGGCTGCACTCAGGGCAGCTGGATGCCAGCCAGTTGTGCCAGCCTGGCATCGGGGCTGTGGAGAGGAAGCCCACCTATGATTTCCAGATTGGTGTTTGCTTCGGCAGCAGCTCAGGTGGTGGGAGAGCACACTGGGCTACCTATGCTTGGCCAAATTGGTATATTCTGAGATGACCAGCAGACAGATTCCCACCTGTGAACCCCACCCTAGAAAAATGCCAATTATGGCACATTTTTGTGAAGGTGATAAGCCTGAAGATGAGACTCCCCCAGTTCAGAGAAACAGAAAGGGCAGACTTACAGACAGCATTAAACATCCAACACAAGTGCCAAACTTGCAGATACGACTGCCGCCGCCTGGTATCACAGAACAGATTTAAAATCAATTAGCATAAATGTATCCAAATTGGGAGGAGATGAATTCTGTGCCATTACCTTACCACCTAAAAGCTCAGCACTACTTGGATGATACTAGTTTCCTGAAAAGAATCTTTTACTAAGGGTTTGTGCACACTTTTGCTATTTCTTGCCAGAGCCAATAATCTGTTTGGAAATTATCCTTTCTGTAAAGCAAGAAAACGCTACTATATGATAGGTTTCAGTTTGGTGACCCCCTTGACCTTACTGTATAGCACACTTCAAACAGTAGCACACAACACAAAAAGTGAACAGATTTTCTTTTTCCTTAGCGTAGAAAGCATATGTTGATACCCAAGGGCTAACCGTCACTGTAAAGCAGATCCCCTTATGCTAATAAATACCATAAATCTAGTTTCCGTAGAAGAAAACCACTGTCCAACACGCTCTTTGGAGGAGGTCTAACAGGAAGAGACAGAAAATTCAGAAACAAATCAGAAAGCCAAGGGGAAAAAAGCTTAAGTTTGATGAAACAGGATGAAAGCCCGATTGATGAGACACATTACTTCTATTCCTGTCAGCTTAAAGAAATTTGCTGAAGCACAAAGTATATATACTTGGCAAAGGAAGCGTGCAATTAACTGCCTGATGAGAAAGGGTGGCAGAGCATCCATCCTGTCTTCTGTTAGCCAACAGTGAGCAGTGGTGAGACTTATTTAATCTTGTGTTTTCTCTAAGAGCAGATAAAATGGCATGGGATTACATTCTGTGCTGCTACCCCGCTGCCTGTGGGGCAGCACTAGGAGGGTACTGCCGGTGCCTGGGGCAGCTCGCTTTCTGTGCCCCGGTGGGAGGGCTGGCCTCTCCGCGGTCCTTGTGCTTTTCCAGCGAGTAGGAGAGGAGACACAATAAATTGCTCTGAACTGGCACACGTGTGCATGTTCCTGATTTCAGTTTTACCAACGCAAGATAGCCATATAAGGCAGACGATGCAAATTCTCCTCTAAATATCAACCTTCTCCCAACCATTTCCATTCCCACGCTCTTTCTCTGAATTGCATCAGAGCGCGTATTCTTTTTTTGTGTCACATAAAACCAAAACACTGCGTTAAAGCATTTTTGTTACCACAACCTCTGAAAAGATTATTTTGGAAATCCTTTTTGATTTTCCAAAACTTTACCCTTCCTAATTCTGTCGTAGCCCACTTTCCCTACCACAGCTTTATAAGTCCGCTCACACTCACTTCCAGTTCTTTGTCTCGCAGCCAGTGTTTGTCCGTGATGTTGAGGGTAAGGGATTATTCACCAGAACGGAGCAGCCCCCACCCATACTCTTCAGAGCACGTTAAGATGTTAAGAAACTGCTCTCCCTTAACACATGGTCACAGTTTAGAGCGAAAAATAAAAACTGCCTATAAAACAAAAGAACTGTTTAGAAAAATGTAATATGGAAGGCTGGCTGGAAAGCGCATTTTCTTGTTTGCAGGCTTTATTTAGTTGTTTATTTATTTTAACTCAGCTGGGGATGAAACCCTTACCCAAGAGGAGTTCCTCGCACTGGGGGAAGCTCAGCACAGCAGACACTAGTGTCAGGTCTATCACTGCTGAGAGCAGTGGGATGCTGGTACGCCTGTTTTCTAGTCTGAGCAGCACACCCAGAACCCAACCAATGGCTCTGCCGTGAGCCCGTTTGCTTCCAGCCTGGAGGCACAAGCACGTGGGGCTGCAGGGCTTGGAGAGCACTCCAGAGCTGGGGATCTCAGTATGTCTCAAAGCCAGGCAATCAGTGGAAACCATTGCTGAGGAGCCTTCAGCAAGATGAGGAGCACAGCAGGCTCGAGTCATCTTCCTTCCACCCCCATCTGACCCCCAATATCCCTGAGAATAGGTAAGCACCTATTTTTTCTCACCAAGATACTGTACAACAGGAGGAACCTGTGCCTGCCCTTTTCTCTGCTTTGTATGTCTAGAATGGTCCTCTGGGTGTTTCACCTGGTGGAATATTTGACCATGCTGCCACTATTTGAGTATGTTCATCAATCACAAAAAATAAACCTGGTTACGAACTCAGCTACACGTGACAATAATGCCAAACTAATTAGATTCTTGACAGAAATTTGCCATATTCTCTCACCTTGCTTTGCTTTCAATACCTGATCCTGATCTTATGCCAGTTTTGCACTGGCACAACTAGCTTGACTTCAGTGGAGCTAATGCTGATTTGTAGCAGCAGGCAATCAGAATAAGGCTCTTATTTTTCCTTGGCAATGTGTCCCTCGGGAAAGCTTGTCCATCTCCAGCAGCTGTTGCTTTGCTACATCTGTCTAACTTTCCTTTTTAATGTCCATTTTTTCAAGGTTTTTTTATGTCAGTCAGTGTGAGATAACATCATTCAGTTTTCCCTCTTGCAATCAAGTTTTAGCAATCGCAGCCAGATGTTGTTTTCATTACGACCCCAACCCCTTTTCAATAAAGTTTCAATGTTTAACTATCAAAAGTACTCTTCCCTTTCCTTTCAATTGCCAGATCTTAATGCTTTCATAATCTGTTTCACCCTGACATCCTGTCTGTCTACAAATACCGCATGTTTGATCACCCCTGAATGTTTGCCTTTGTGTTCTTTTCACTTTCTTTTCCCGTTTCTTCTGCAGAGTGTACTTTATCCTCAAACCAGGTCAGTCCAAAATACTACAATGCATTTCTCTGTCTAAAGATATTTAGAGATCATTAGATAGCAGGTGGGGGAGGGCAGATGGAGGCAGATAAAAATTTATCGATATTAGGATCTGAACTTTAAAGAACTGCTTGATCCTTTTCTTTCCAAATTCTGCACATATTGGGGAGAGATATAGTTGATATATTCAGTATTATACTCTGTGTCTATAGGGATAAGTTCCTTCACAACTCAACCTGCATTTGATTTTTATGTTATAAAATACAGACTGTTCGGCATCTAAGGAAATGTTT
Source organism: Gorsachius magnificus (assembly GCA_034008185.1). Lineage (NCBI taxonomy): Eukaryota > Metazoa > Chordata > Aves > Pelecaniformes > Ardeidae > Gorsachius > Gorsachius magnificus. The sequence continues at coordinate 33,665,609 of CM067089.1, read as the reverse complement.
CTATAAGGGATGAAAAAATAAAATACTTTAAACAAAATCACCACCTCCACATTGTACATTGCTCAGGGACTCTTATGTGGCTACATAGTTGTGCTAACAAGAGGATATAATCTTACTCCTGGAGGAAAGTAGGAACAGAAGGTCAAATTCCTCTCTGCAGAATGAGGGGTTTCACACATACAGCCAAGGTGTGAGGAATTCAAGTAAGCCTAGATTAGAGCAGACACGGTGAACGAGTAAGCAGAATAAAATTTATCTGAATGATTCCATGAACTATGTAATCATTTCTGTCTTGAGTGCAGGCCAGGTTTGCTCTCACCAGTTCTGAAGCAAGGAAAGAAGGGGCCCAGGCCAAGCCTTTACCATTGTGTAGTTGCCAACTCATAGCAACTGAACAATGACTACGCTTTCCTGAAGGAGCCGCCTGGCTCTTCGAAATGTAGGTTAGTGTAATATGTGTCAGATATAAGAAAAGGGTTTTGGAACTAATCCTGTATTCAACTTGATTGCAAGATTAATTCCCAGCTGGTGCTATATTTGAGCAGATCTTCATCATATGGTGTTTCCTCTCTGCAGGATACAGGGCTTCTTGTTTAGGCTCCAATCTTGCAATCCAATCAACAGTGGCAGTTCTTACATCCAAAAGGATGGGCACCTAGTATGAATGAATTAATGATATAGGCTACATCCACGTAGATAAGATCGAAGGACCGGACTTATTTTAAAGGAGATTTATATTCCTTAAAAATAAACTTGAAAAGGGTTGAGAGTTAGACTCTAATGAGCACTGGGTTTACTTTGTAGCGGTTTGAAGAATCTGACACATGAAAACAGTAGGAAATGAGACAACGAAGGTATTGCCATCATGCACCTCATCATTACCTGCGTTGTGCCAACTGCCGACGGGAACGGAGGGTGCTGTAACAGTTGCTAAAGAGCAGGCAAGTGTAGAATTACCTGGTTTATAGCACAGATTTCTCCTAATCTTTTACTGCAGAAAGAAAACCCAACTTGTTAAATTAAAACACAGCTCATGAGTACATCAGTGAGCATGATTGAACAGCGAGGTAAATTGCTCAACTCTCCTTTTCAAAATTCCATTTCAACTTCTGCAGTTTCTTTCCTAAGAGCGATGACATTTAACAGGATTCTTTAGATCACTTCTGTAATGCAATGTCCTAATTACAGTAAACACTCTCTGTACTTTAGCAGTAGCTTGATAAAATTGATTTGATTTTTCTTTTCATTAGCAAAGGAGATGAAAAATTAAAGCCATGGTTACAGACAGGTTGGAAAACAGAGTTTCATTATGCTTAGGAACTGATATGAAGAGAAAAGAAAAGAGAAAGGCCTAAAGAAATCAAGTATTTGTTGTTAGCATAACGGAAATGAATGTATAACCCACTTATAATACATTTTGGATACATATTAATATACTTTAGGGCTTTCAGGAAAAAATATAAAAGTGCTTAATTTCAGCTATTTGGTGCTGAGTACTCACATTTTTATATAGAGAAGACTTAACGTAAGAACACCAGCTGTATAGTCAAACACTCTCAGTCCACTGGCCACGGGGAGAAACTCTAGCTGGTGATCCACCACTCATGGTGGATTGTTTAAAATGGTAACGTGAAGGCTGTTCTTCGCTTTGGGAGATAAAAGGAGCTCAGTAATAACTGAAATACCACGCAGCGCACATCCCACTTGTGCCATTTCATTTCTGCAGACATGTCCTTGGGCGCAACGCCTACATCAGCATTTTGGCTAAGAGTGACTGGGACATGCACCTGGGTTCTCTGCACTTCCATGTGGCCAGGACAAGAATGCCTCACGTTCTCATGCTTGTGATGGTGGTTGCTAAACCTCCAGATAGGGTTTCTGCTGTAGAGTCTAGCTGAGGTTTATTTTTTTAAACAGATTAGGAAGACTAAAAAATGTTAGAAGAAAAATACTGGCCAGCAGGTACTGCTGGGAGTGAAGAAAGAGCATGAGCTGCATCGCTTTTGCCTTAGCTCCTGTTCACTACTTGCTTATAACACTAAACCTGGTTAAACTGGAATGTTCCCAGTTTCAATCTGAGCCTCAGAGGCCAGATATTTTACAGCCCCATTTGCCCATACCATCCCCAGGCTCAGTGTTCATTTTTTAAAGGGATGGTGATGAGCTGGTGGCTTTGCGTTCCACATCCCCAATGGCCTGTCATAGCTTCCCCCACCGTATAGAGAAGAAAGGAAAGATCCTCCTGGCATTTAGGAAGAATCACAGCCCCTTTATAGACAAGGGAAGGAAAGACTGGCTTCTCAGCAACGGGTAGCTGAGAAAAATAAGCAAGGCACTTCATTTCCTCTCTCTCCCTTTTCCCCACCTATTTAGCAGGGTTGAAAACTTCCTCAGCTCGGGGTGCTGCTATTGTGAAAATAAAGTAAATTTATGTTTACGAAGCATTCAGTCACTGCAGCCATGATGGCCGTATGTTAGATAAGTGCTTTCTGTGAGAAAGTATTTTGTAAATTGTGGAGCCCAAACAACCATTGAGGTAGGGAATAAAGAAACGGGATAATTTCTCTGCTATCACATTTTTGAGCGCTAGAGGAAGTAGAAAAAGAAGTGACTCAACTCTAACATATCTGACAAATATGTATTACCCGATTATCTCTATAAACATTTTCCATTCCCCTGTTTGCTTTCCCCTTCAAAGTCCAAACTTGCAGACTTCTCTTGAGCACAGCTTGCTCTACAGGATAACTGTGTTTTGTTGGGGAAAAGATTTCAGGTCCTGGGCACTATGGTCATGTGTATGAGGAATAAAGTGCAGTATGTGAATGAGTTCAAGATAAGAAATAGAGCAAGTCTATATTCCATTCCATCTTATGAATTGCTATTGACTTAAGTGGGACCAGATCAAGACAGGTATTTAAAGATTATATTAATTTCTAATGCAGAAAGATGATCCTAAGGTGGAAATAAAGAAAATAAATTACAAAAGTTGTTTTTTCCTCCTATTTCTGTATTATTGTCTTATTTTGCTTGATTAGTAAGTGAGAAGTAACATCAATTTCATTCATATATCCAAAGATGTCCAGAATTATCATGAGTTTACCTGATGTCTGTGTCCCTGAGTGACTTTTATTTCTGATGACATTGAAGATGCAGCCAGGAAAGTTCTATTGGCCAAACATCCCAGGAGAGTCAGAGGGGTAAGTTATGACAGCTAAGTGCAGAAATAATTTATGAAGTCTAGTTTTTTTAGTTGTGTTTTGTTCTTGTTGGAGTGTGGCAAATGAGCTGGTTGCTGAAAATTACCTAAAGACAAGAAGAAATCTCAGTGCTGGGGCAATCCATGCTAGAACTGTGGGGCACAGACCTTGACCAAGGCAGCATCAGTGCCACCAGGGTAGTAAACCTCTGTGAGAAGGGCAACGTGCAGCATGGCGCAAGGGGCCGAAATACTGTTTGTGCTCATCCCCCAGAGCAGAGCTCCCTTCCCAGCCCGCCCTCCTGAAGCTAGTGCCTGGAATACAGCACCAGGATCCAGGGTGAGTCCGCTGCAAAAACCAAGGGGGGTGAGCTCTTGCTCCTTGCTGAGCAAGAACGCTCTTGCTTCCCCTACTTTCCCCCCCAAAAAATACTGCAGCAAGTAAGCCTGCAAGCAGAAAGGGCATCTCAAAGGGCTTTTGCCTTCTCCATCCTATGCAGAAGCACAAGTGTAAGGCAAGGGAGCAGGGATTCAGGGATACAGCTTTTTAAGATGAAAACCTTTGGAGACTGCTGCTATACTTTCCTCTGGAGCTCTATTCCTCTTGCTATAGAGAGAAGATAAATATGAGCTCATTTCCTTTTGAAGCATACAAAATGTAAAATAAATATTGCCATATATGCAGAGGATTTCATTTCCTGTAACAGCATCCAAACACCCTTACCAACGTTTACCTCGCTACACCAACTCAATTTTATTCTTGAGTAATGGAGTCAGGTCATCAGTTTTACAGGATATTCTCTCAATGAGCTGTCAGATATATGCCAGGATATTTCAGGTGGTGTTGCTGAGCTATTTGCCAGCCTACCTAAGCTGCAGGGTGTGAAACACAAACTTAGGGTAACTAGTTCAGCATGGCGTTCCCCACCCAAATACAGACCCCACTGAACCAAAAGTATTGGGGTATTTGATTAAGTATCACATTACCATGAGCTGTTCTGTCTGCTGCTGATGATCTCGAGAAAGATCGTTACGGTAACTTTAGCCTGTGTCCTCATCCTGCACACACACAGCCTGTTTTACTCCGCACATCTGGCAGGACTTGGTATCTCTCCATTTCACTGCCCAGAGGGCTCTGCCTGGCCTCCTGCAGCAGCCCCCATCCCTCCTCATCTCCCTTCCAAAGGCACAGGACTGAAACAGCCCGGCAGAGTTCGGAGGGAAGAGGATCTGCTGCTTGTGCAATTAAAGGCTGCAAGAGAAATGGGCTGCTTGGCATCCTTACCCCTAGTCCTGCTCCCTGGTTCCTGTTAAAAGATCAAAGGTGAGGGAGCGAGAAGAGGCTTTTGCTGGATCTTGAGATGAAACGGCAGGCCACGGACCTGAACCACTGCTGCTCTTATCTTCTGTAATCATTCAGCTACTTTGCACCTGCCCTGCCTCTCTGTAAAATCAAGGAATGTAAAGGAGTGCATTTGGCCCTAAGCTATTACTTTGCTTTAATTCCTTTCCCAAAGAAAATTCACTTCAACAGTTTGATATGAATATTTTTTTTTTAAAGAATTGATGATATTAGCTGCCTCCTGCAGATAAGACTTCTGGGGTTTAAAGCTCCCTGTTTTCATCCCAATACTTTGATTAAAGGTTTCAAGAGATTCATTTTGGTCCTTTTAACTTCTTTTCTCTGGAATGTGGTAAAGGCTACAATGAGAAAAAAAGAAGCAAAGTCGTCCTGAAAGAGGACTGCCATCCCACTTTTCTGTTATATATAGTAAAATTTCTGTGTCCAGAAAAAGTTGGGATGGTAGCACGCTAGGCAACCCACATTCATCCTGTTTGAGTCTTGAGACACAGACTGGGCATGGGAAGATACAGGTTGGTGGAAATCTCTGGAACAGAACTGTTTCAAGTCAGGAATGGCCAAGAAGTGGTGGACTTATATGGAAGTTTTTGTCAGTCTTGAACTGTTGGTAGGAGAACAACAACAACAAAAAATCCAAAACAAAAACCAGAACAAGGACCTATCACTTTGTGGGGGGATAAATCCAGCACCTTGTCAGGGTAGGGAGAGGAAATACCAAGTTCGGGTTCTGAGATGTGCAAAGACATCACAGTGTGTCCAGCCCCACGTTACCTGCACAGGAACAAAAGATATCTCAAAGCATGCAAAAACCTGGCCTTCCTTGCCATAAACCTACACAGAGTCTGACTGGCAGCGTTTCACACGCATGTTACTTTTTTTGATTCTGTTCACAGGCTTAAGGGCTGGGTGGCACCTCCCAGTTTCATCTTATGTAGCTGACGCGATTTCTGTGTTATCAGACTTATTTCTGATAATAATCAATTAGATCTTGCATGTATGTGAGTACCTGCCTGAAAGCTTGTCCTTAGCAATGCTGGTTTTAGCAAAGTCTGCTTTCTCATGGCAACATAAAAACATAGCAAAAATTGCTATAGAGGAAAAAGAAACACATTGGAATGACATTATTTTTAAGAAGTTTCTCTTGGAAATATTTTGCTTAAAGTAGTGTAAAATGATCTATAAGTGTTATTTCACAGCTTGCCAATAATAGCAAATATAACGTACTTCCCTACTAGTGTTGCATTAAGATATAATAGTTTAAATATTTTATTTTGTTTGCATGGGATTTAAAGAGTTAATAACAGCAGCTACTGCTTAGTTCTAATGCAAATGTGGTTTTCCGTTCCTTCATCACAATGTTTGCTCCTTGTAATGAAAAAGACAGTTCATCACTTAGTTTCACATCAATACAAAAAATAACCCGTCCCCCAAAAGAAAATCCACTGGGAAACTTCAAAATTTTGACGCATCTTTAAAATTCATACCAGAAGTTTTTAAGACCTGATATTTTAAAGAAATTGCTTTTTGAGAAATTCAAATGCCACTGCTATACAAAACAAAAACATCTTTTGAGATGCCTATTGTATATAGTTTCTTCTACAACCTCTATCAGTATTTTTTCTTCAACTTTTATTTACCTCGTTAACATGTATTTGACAACATTAAAAGGTTCAAAAGACGCTGTTTCCTTCCACAGCAAACAAATTTGCTATCTAATGGATGCAAAGATGCTCATATCCATATAGAGGAAACTGGAGTACTTGCATTTAGCCTGATGTATTGGGTCAAGCTGCCTAGGGCTGTGCTTTCTGTTGGTACGTAGGAAGGTGTTGGTAACACCAATGTTTTGGCTACTGCTGAGCAGTGCTTGAACAGCATCAAGGCTGTGTCTCCAATATTTTCCCCCACCAGTGGGCTGGAAGGAGGCAAGATCTTGGGAGGTGACATTGCCAAGACACTTGACCCGAACAGACCAAAGGGATATTCCATACCATACAACGTCAGCTCAGATATAAAAGCTAAGGGAAAAGGAAGAGGAGGGGGGCATTTGTCTTTTATGATGTTTTGTCTTCCGGAGCATCGGCTATGCATACTGACGCCCTGCTTCCCAGGAAGTGGCTGGACATCGCCTGCTAATGGGAAGTAGAGAATAAAATCTTGTTTTCCTTTTGCTACCACACGTGGCCTTTGCTTTATTTATTAAACTGCCTTTATCTTGACCCATGAGTTTTCTTTCTTTTCCATCTCATTGTCTCCCTGCCAGTCCCGCTGAAGAGGGGAGCAATAGAGCAGCCGGGTGGCACCTAGTATCCAGCCAGGGTCAAACCACCATACCTGAAAATGCTCTCTAATCACTGCCATTCAAATAGTACCTCAAAAGGCATCCCTTCATCTGGGAAACGAGAAACACATGTATGTTAGTTTTCTGGCTCAGCTGCTGTGATTCACTGTTCCCACACACAACCACCAGGGTTCCTTTGGCCCAGAGCATCTCCTGCATTAAGGCTTCTTTTCTCTGTCAAGAAAGCAATCACAGTACTACAGGAATAACTGCAGTCCATGTGGCTGCTGAGGGCTACCATGCCTTTCCAAACACGAAGTTAAGGCAGAAAATAAGGATGAGGGCAAAGGGAAAAATAAAAACAAACAAAAAAATGAACAAGCCAAACAAGGGAAATAGAATTAATTTGGGGAATGTTTCCATTTAAGCTAGCATGGTACATATCAGACACCTGCCCTCTCTCTCCACCCCTGCCTCCCTCCCTTTCAAGGTGCTTTTGTTTCAGGTCCTGCTGTTTATATGTTTTATATAATTTGCATGATACTGAAACTAAGCCTTTTATTATATTCTGACTTTGCTACTGTCACCAGCAGCTACATTACTCACTGTTTGTTTCGTATGTGTAATCAATTTTTTTACCTCTCTGGTTGCTTTTTTTCCCCCCCTCCTGATTCCCAATAAGAGACGTGAGATTTCTTAGGCCAGCAGGGAACACGGAATCCATCAGAGCAGAAAGAAGAGGTTGCAGATATTAGGCAAAGCTGCCGCCTTAAGCTTAAAGAATTATAGTTGTTCTCCATTGGTGACATGGCTAACTTCCTTTTCTTAGTGTACGTGTACTTAAGGTTCAGCTGAGTCTTTAAATTGGCTTAGCAATAAATACTCCTCATTTGCATTTTTATGATGCAAAAGCTTATGATCATCATAAGGTTTTGATTTTTATCCTGGTAACTTCATAAGGGATTTTTTTTTCTCCTTTAAATGCTCTCTCTTCACTTTTACTTAACACTTTCATTGCTAAAAATTTCCTGGATGTTTTGGTTTAAATAAGCATCTTATATGTTAAGCATCAATATCTATTTATTTGATTGTTTCCTCTTATGTTGAGCAGTGCTTCGAAACTATATTCAGATGTTCCAAGGCCTGCATATTTCAATTTTAGGGCACAGATATGAACCCCTTTTCATTTTGTTTGTTTGGTTGGTTTTTTAACTATGTTAAGACTTAGTTTTTTCCTGCTGGTTTTGTTGTGATTTTGGTGTTTTGTGTTTTTTGTTGGGTTTTTTTTTTGAATCACAGAAGTCCATAAAACTATACCCTAGATACACAGCACTTAGCTTTGAGAAACAGTTTACTCTCTTTTGTACCCTATATCACAACAAATAAAAAGCTCATAATCCCCGAACTTACTCACATACCTCAAATTTTCCTTGTGGGCAAGGGTCTGCCGAGACCTTAGTTATCTTCCTTGCCCTTACCTTCAAACAAGTCCGTCTCATATTTTTCCTTGGTTATTTTTCCCCAGCTGCCTCTAGAAGTGGCTGACTGTCTGCAGCACGGCTGGGCTGGCCATCACGACCAGGGGCAGCCAGGGGCTGGCAAGGAGAGCAGCCGGGTGCCGCCAGCCTGCTCCCAGGACGCCTGCCTCGCACAGCAGCCCAATGCCTGGGCGGGCAATGGGGGCCTGGAGCTCAGGAGCCACCTGGATGAACGCAGCAGGGCACAGCTAGAGGGTGAAAGCAGCAGTCAGGCTCGGAGTCACCTTCCATGGAGGAGGCAACAACTAGAATTACTGCCCAGGTGAGTTGTTGGCTGGTGCTGGAATCACTGTGTATTGGTATGGCTCCCTTGTTGCTCCCTTCTCAGTAACAGACTGCCGGGACAGACCCTGTTGATTTGACTCCTAGACCTCACATGTATCCATCCTTGCAGATGTGCTTTTCTACAGTTCAAACCACTGTTCTTAGTGAAGACCTCAAAAACCTCTACCGCTGAAGACCTGGCAAATCGTTGCTCCCATCCGCACACAGATGCCCTCTCTGCACTGCTCTTTTTTCCACTGCCTCTCTACAAGCCTCCCACGATTTTGCTCTTTGCTCATAAAGACAGCGTAGTTTGTTTCTCAGATTAGAGTTTGGCTAGAAGCCTGCCAAAGGATATTCATCCACTGATGTTCTCTGAGAAAACTGACAGCATTTTTATTCCCATCAGAACCGGTCACTTAGTTGATTATGCTACATAATGAGCGATAGACCGAGCCACACGTTATAACTCGCATTCCCCGGTGACTTAACATCAAGTCTTTCAGTCTCTTTTCAAAGCTCATAGAAAAACCAACCCTAAAAGCTCCACTCCATCAAGGGTCCCTTTAGGCCAAGATGAAAAGCAGATTCACATTTATCAATCCTTGAACAAGAAAACTATCAATCACTGAAAATACTTAATACAAAACAGTGAAGAATGTTTGCTAAAGGCAAACAGTACTGAGCATGGAGTTACTCAGAAATACAGGGTAAAGTCAAATTCCGATTGTCTCTGCAGATATGCACAACCTATACATGACACAAAGACACACTGCCCTTTGCCTAAACAAATCAAGTTCTATAAATCATGCTGACACCACAGTTTAACTCTCTCACCTGAGAAATTACAGCATTCTTGCTGTTTACGACTTGCAGGGGTACAGTGGAATAGTTTGTCCTTGTGAAATTTAACCGTTTCCCAGGTATTTTCAGCAAGCCTTACCATGTTGCTGTAAGTAAGGAGTGATGACATATCGTTGCATGGTATGCAGCGTAGTTGTTATTGCTGGAACAGAGAACTTGCAATTTCTGCCTTGCCAGCCAGCAAAGGCAGATCTAAGACTGCCTGTTTGCACGCAGCAACATATTTCTTCTAGAAGAGTTTGCCATATTAACTCTCACTAGCCAATTTTAATGAGACCAGTTTGTACTGAAAAATGGATTAATGATATAAGGCAATTACTTAGCACCACATGTGTGCAAGTAAAACAACTTTTTCAGGAAGGGAATAGAGTCTGTCACCTCTAACAAGGCCTGTGCACATAACCTAATATCACTTGTTCTGTGGGGTTCCTAAGATGTCTATTATAATGACATCCAATTTTGGATTTCAGTGATTTCCTACATTCAAAGAAACCAGCCTTTTATTGACTACACTGATCCCTCAGAACAGGAAACAGAATAAATTGCTAAAACTGAGGCCCACAGACAATTAGCATGGGCTACATTTACTTAGTGGGTCATGTACTTCAGTCTCTGCAGCGCCATGGAAATCTTTGAAATGTGTCCTAAGCGACTACAACAGTATTTCAAAGACACCCTCAAATTCGCACCGATTTAGACGTAGTGATACCAAGCAACTGACTGTCTCCAAGAGCCATTCTGTAAAAAACAACTTTCTGACAATTAAATTATCACAGGGAAAAGATCAGAAAGGGTGGTATTGTGAAACCAGTTTATTCAGCCCCAGGGGACACGAGCAGACTAACAGACTGATTTCTTTAAGATTGGTATGTTGCAACTGATTGAGTTCAATATCTGGGAAGGTATATGCAAACTTTGGTTGTAGCTGTTCCTACTTTTCTGTGACTTTCCCTGGTATCTAACAAGTGAGGTGACACGTTTTCTTCTGGTTGGTGAAATGCATAAAAACTTGATGATCTCCGACTGCCATCATTCCATTAAATTTGGTCAAAATGGGCTAACAGTTATTTGGTATGGAACAACAAAAATCAGACGGTCTTGTTTGTATAAATCTAAATCTGACCCAAATACCACTGTAATTTTTGAAAGAATTCCAAAGGTTAGATTCACAAAACCTTAATATATATATGAACGGTGACACATACATGATTGTTTGCAAGCTATCAGGAACATTTTCAACAAACCATTGAAGTACAATTTTTCCTTCATACTCAGATGCTCTCAGCCCTTGATGGTTTGGATCAATCCATCTCAGAGCAGATTGGGTTGGAGCAGTCTAGCATACAGATGGGGCTGTTCTAGTGTAAGCCAACTAGCTCTAATCTGAAGGTCCAGCCAGCTAGCTGAGGACCATAACTCTGTCTGATTCTGATTACATTCCTATCATGACTTGAAATGGAGGTGCTGGTGTAGCATTGAGATGCGAGCCCTTCGTCTGCTGGGAAAATACAAATATGAGAACTCCTTATTACCACTTGCTACAAGATCAGTAGAACCAGAACTGAACAAGAACAGCATTGGCACATAAAGTTGATTTTTGGGTACGTGCTCACCAACATTTATATTGATTTTTCCCCTGCATATGAATCACACACACACAAAAAAAAAAAAAAAAATCAAAGCACAGCTCTTATTCTAGTACTGCATTTTGGGGCCAGCTCTCAACTACAATTTATTCATTCCAAATGAGTACAAGCATAACTCAAATGCAGCCACATGGCAGCACAGTTTAAAAAGAGAAGCCTGTAGTAGTCAGAATGTGGGGAATTAGCTTAGTAAAGTGAGAGCAGCTGCATTCTGTGGTCTGAAAAGCTAAAGCAAAGTGAACGTGCTTTACAATTGTTGGGGAAATATTTAAGATACCTATTTGTTTTCTCTCTGAATTTGGCGAAGTGTCTCGTGGCAGTATTACAAGAATAGCTTTTGCAGAAGAACTTTCAACCAAGTCCAAATGGGGAAATGCTGAAACTCTTATGAGAAATATCTACCCTTGTGACACTTCCTACCTTAGATTTAGAAGAGAAGGGACTGAACAGGCATCTAAAATGACTAAATATTTGATGATTTGTGCAAATATAGAGAAGCAGAGAGAGAAAAGTGCCACACAATGGACACTTGAATCACTTTATTTTTCCTCATTATTTGCTCCCAACTAGGCCAACAAAACTGCCAAAGGGAATGCCTAACAGAAGTGTTTGAAATGTCAGCTCCCTGGTGACCTATATATCCTTATGCGGTTATATACTCAACGCACGTCAGTCACTGCTGCTTCTTTAAGATCAGTGCTGCTACGTTCAGCACCTGTCCCAAGGAGATCAGATTTTTATTCTTCTTTTGAGCAGAGCTGGTAGCACCCATTTCTTTCATCATGGTGTTGTAGCAGCTTCAGGTGAGTAAGAGTTATGGTGACAGCCACCCGTCATGACCAAAGCTATTTATTACTTGCAGCATTGTGCAAATATGAGTGGGATTCACGGTATATCAAAGTAACCAAGGAGATTCTTCTTAGGCTTCAGCACGGTATCATACATAAAACAGCTTCATTTGCTGAAGCTGTGCAGTGAAAGAGTGAGGTCAACACAGGGAGGGCAATGCAGAAAACAAGTTTACAGACCCTGAGGCTACTGAAAAGCAGAGGGCAGGCACACAACCACCTTGTAGGAATGGCTCATTTAAAAACACAAATTCAGTTTGTCTTACGTTTGATAAGGTATAGAAGGAGAAAATATTAATCTGTCAAAAGTACCTGGCCTTTAAGCTGGGGGATAAGGAAACGTCAGCAAGAGAAACAGCAAAAACCTTCACGCTTTTGAGCATGATCATCATTAGGTGCTCTGTAATTTTCATTGCTGTTTGCCAAAATGATAGTTTTGGCCAGTTTATCAACCACAGAAGAAATAATCAAGGGGAATCTCTGATGGATTTCACATTTCATGATGGCAACGTTTTGTTCTCATTGCATTTCCTGAGGGTGTTGCTAGTGAGCCCCTCGCTATGTTTGTGCATTACATGGCTACCTCTGCTCTGATGATGCCAGGCTTCCCCCGCAGGGCTCCAGTGGGCATCTCCATGGTTCACATGCCTCAAGTATAAATTAAAATATTTTACTGAGAGCTTAGTTTAATTTATATAACTGTATTATGAAATAATTGAAACTTCTGCATATATATTATCGAAACATAAGCACCTCATGTGAACATCATGTTTGCCTTCAAATAGTCACTGTATAGAGTGTAGAAATTAATCGCAAAGGAGAGTTCACTACAGCAGACCTGCTCTGCCAGGTCCTCTCAGAATGGATCCTGAAGATACGTAGACATTCAGACAGAACTACTTTAGAGAAGAGGCTTTGGATGACACAGCTGCTTATGGCTGACTTCAATTGTTGCCTTGATAATAACTGCACAGAAATGCCTCATTGCTCTTAATTTCCTCTTCAACCCAGGTTAAGGTCTAAAAAAAAACCATAGAGAGAAGCAGTCCAGAATCAACTGTTTTTACTACCTAGAAGGGCCCTGCAGATGTAACCCCCCCGCCTGCCTTCCTTGGCTGCAGTAGCAGCCTCCAGCTGGGCTTCTGCTTGGAAGCCAGTGGTCCAAATGAAGGGGCGCTCCGTAAAGAGGCACTAAACTTGTCTCACCAAGAGCTCTCAGTAGGAATTTCCACGGCACCATATCAAGGCTCTCGATTGCAACATTTAGGGCAAAGGCTATTATCATCTAATTTATTATGTTTGTAAAGCTTTGAGAACACTTCAGGTGCTACGTTAGATTTAAATGGTGCGAGGTGTTTTCTGCTGCTCCTCTGTGGTCTCCATTTCACTATGAGGGACTAAGTAATCTAAGCAATATTCACTAGCACTCGCTGTTGATCAGTAATATAATAAAAAGTATAGACTTAACTTACAAGTACATTTTTCTCTAGGAAGCTAAATGGTTATCAGAAAGTGGTTCTTCCTTATAGCTCTGATGGTCTGGCAACAAGGAGAGTCTTTCAGCCATACCTTCTCCATTTACATCTCTGAGGCATGTCAAAAATATCTAGCTTTTTTTTTCTTCCCCTGCTAGCTGATTTACAACCTTTTTTTTTTTTCAGCTTTGTGAAATCTTAATTTCTGGCAGTTTTCACAAACTGCACTTCAGAGTTGTTCCATCCATGTAGTGACTTCATCTCAGACCAGCCAAGATAAACAATTCTAGCCATTTCATAGCATTTCATGTATCTCTTGATAATTTCCAGATTTTCCTATATTTCTTATGAATCTGGTAACTTAGTATCATGCATTCTAGTGACCTGCTGTTGTTTCACTCAACAGCTGTAATGACGTGTTCTCCAATTTAGATTTTTCCAATTTATATTAAAGCTGCAATGCCTCTGATTACACAGGACTAAAAGCACTCCTGAATTGGCAAGATTTAAAATCTACTCCAACCCCCAGTTAGTGTAGCGAAAAAGGTTTCAAATAACACCATTTACTGAACCATTAATTAGTATTCTACTTCACTGACCTTTTCAGAATGTCTAAGACCCATGGAAATAGAAGGTTCTTGAAAAATGAAAGCCTAAAACATCCACTTTAGTTACACACCAGTAGCATAATACCCCCTCACATATTAATATAGGTATTGAAAAAGAAGCAGGACAACTCTGTTCCATAAAGCTGGGACAAAGAGGTAAGTTTAGGCAGTGATGTTAACGACACTAAATATTTTTCAAATGTCAAAGGTAAGTGTTTGCAGGTGGTGGGAGTTATCCTATATCCAGTACTTGAAATAATTAATAAAGCCATTGATTTAGTCTCCCACCATTAGGATTTAGGAGTTCAGGGTCCATTTTGGAAAAGAGAAGAGAGAAAAAAAAAATCAAGGTAAAAATAATCTTCTGTTATGTAGTTCATGCTGTGAAAGTCCCCAAGACCTTGGTAAACTTGAGAACAGATGCTACCAGCTAAGTGGGACAGAACCAAACCAACTGATACTGAGTACATTAGCGTAATTTATGCATTCATAAAACCGATAGACATATTTCTGAAAATCTTTAAAGCAGAGGTAATAATGGAGCTAGTCAGCAATTTACCACTAGCAATTAATCATTCTCAATATTCACAACATCCAGTTTGGTTCTTGTTATTCGAGGAAGTAATGATTAATTGATAAAAGTTTAGCAAGTGCACTAATAACAGGTGCTCCTAATTGCAAACTCTCAGGGATAATTTGGTCTGAGCTACTTTATGCTAATTTGTACATTAGTCATAACAGTCTGTAATTTTACTTTTAGAACAACTTTTTCCTATAGTCATGATAATCTAATTAAGAATTTTAACTAGTTTTTTGTATGGAGAAGACTGCTGAATTGTAAATGTGAGAGCCTGATTACCATAAAAGATTAAAGAAGAGGTCCTTAAAAATATGCCCCCACCAATTAAAAGCCCTTGGTAATTGGTTTCAGAGATAGCTCTGTCTTAAAGTACTTTCAGTGATAAGATTTACCCTAATCTCATATTTTGAAGCTCAATCCCGTTGTTCAGACCCCCCATCTTTTCTGAACTGAAGTTTCCTCTTAACAGCAAGTACTTCTCTTGGAGGTTGAGCAAAATCGGTGGAAAAAGCTGCATTCCGCTACCTGTTACCCATTTCTGCAGTTGCTGTGCGCCCAGAAGGCTCGCTGAGGCAAATGAACTCGAGCTACCGGGCAACAACTGGACAAACAAGCGCTTACTTACAACAGCCAAAGAACTGAACAATGGAAATTTTTATTCAGTTAGTCTTTGGGCAAGTCAGCTACGTCAGCTCTTGTGCTTTAAAAAAAGTCTCTACTCCCAAATTATTGCACAAAACATTTAATAGTGTGTTTTTTCAAGCAAACTGTGGTACATGCCAGGAATTGCTATGTTTTTATACACACCATCTGAGAGGTAACTGAAACCATCCACCAATAACACTGGGGTTCATACCCCTGAGCAAATATGATGGGAATTCACCCCAGCTCCTCTTTCCCTCTCTAAGCCATCTCCACTCCCTAGTCACCTCCTGGCCTTGGATTCCTCCTTGTTCCTGGTATTAGGCAGGCAAAGATCTGGTTAGGTATACAGTACTTAAAGGAGTCAGGTTATATTGAATGCAATTTGCATGCATGAAAATACAGCAGCTGCAGAAGGACGATCATAACTGGTGACAGCATCAGCCAGCACAGCAAAAGCTTCACATGGCCATAAGCCACAAACCATGCAGATAGACCTCAGAGCCATGTAGGAGTGCAGCAAAGAGGCATGGCGCTCTGCAGTCCTATAGCTCTGCCACAGCAGGGAGCTGAGCTTGACTTGTGGCCGAGGCCCAGTGACATTGGCTTCGGTGGTGCCCTGCTTGCTCCTGCCCTGCAGAACCAGCAGCCCCCAGGGCCACACAGCCCCCCTAGGAGTGGTGGGAGATGCTCTCGCCTGGCTTGCCTATAAGCTGGGATCTGGGAAGTCCCTTGATCACATGGTAAACCCTTGTGGATGCAGTAACAAGTCAAAAATCAAAACACTCCCAGCAACAAGTCCTTTTTTCAATGCCATTTTGCAGAGATAGCTCTTCTTACAAAGAATGAACAAGAACAGCAACAAACACTATCATTCTACGTGGAGCTGGTAGGTTTTTCACAGGGCATTTAAAGACCTGCTTTGACATTTACTGGACTTGAGAAGTGCTCAGGTCTCTTCCATGATACTGGATGAGGGCTTATCTCCTTGAAACATGAAAATGAATGGTCAGTTCAAGCACACTTGAAAATACTTCCTGCATACACTCAATTTTCATATAGAATTTCACATTGTAGATTACCTGACAGCTAAAATGCCAAGCCTGGTGAGTTCTCCCTGCATTACTGGTTGTCCCATTGGTGTCTAAGCTGATCACACAACAGATCTGGAAGGAAGCCACAGTAAACTCCTCTCATCTGAAGTTCTTAGTAGCAGTGGGGAGGTAGGATGTGGTATTTGATTTGAAACCAGAAGCAGCTGCCAAACAGATGTTCTTGCTGAGGCATGCAAAACTTTGTGCTATACATCTTCAACCAAAATGACAGTCCAAATCTGCTAGCTAAGCCATCTTCTTTTGTGAGGCTTTGGGAAACAGATAAAGTACAAACTAGGTTGTATATAAGAACTGCTGAACCTTATTACTAGGATGGGAACTTCCCTTTGGGGTTCTAAGCTTCTTGCCTGTGTTTGTGTTTACCCAGTTACAATAAATAAAACTAAAGCCTAGGTATTGTGAGATAACACTAAGAATAGGTGAAAATTACAGGCCCTAAGCTCCTCTCTGACAAGAGTCATACCATGTGTGCAATATCTAGAATTTAATACCTGAAGCCAGTGTTTAAGCTAGGAGCCCACATTTGGCTTTTGTAGAACAGCTCAATAAACACCCTGGAGAAGAAGCACTTCAACTTAATGCTTTTTTCCCCTGCATTATGGTTATCAAAATAGATACATGCACAATAGAGGTCCATTAGCATCTTTATCAACACTGCAAGTGGGCCAGGGACACTAGAGACTCGCTTCCCTCAGTAGCTCTTTGAATTTTCTCTCTCCCTTCACCCACATGCACTTCTCCTACCTCACCATTAAGGAATGGATTTCAAATTCCCTTGAACATAAATCATCTGTTACTAATGCACTGATCTCGTGCAGAAAAAGAACTTATTTTCCTGCCTGAGATCTGCCCTTCACATGACTTGAAAATAATTGTCAACTCTGTGTCTAAAAAACCTAAAAGCCAGTGAAACACCAATGTAAGCTCCAGTTGCATTATTCTAAAACTTCTCATGCCATAAACATCTCCGTAGCACCCAAGTGCCTTCCAGTAGTGTACAAAGCAACCATGACTAACATCTGTCATTTGTCATTAGCACTCTCGTCCCTCAAGGGGAAAAGCATTTGCAGTGAAGTGTTTTGTTTTGGTAGGAAATTTAAAGAAAAAACTGCACACAGCTACATGTTTATCTTAGAGGAACCAAGATCAAAGATATGTATTTTGCACTTGGAGCACAATAGGGTATCTGCGAGGGTCCCTAGCTCTTGGGGAAGTTTATAACATGGTCTTACAGTGCCCCCTTTGGAAAGTCTGCTTTCTGGCACAGGCCTGTAGCTTGGCCATAAGAACGTTCCATTAGGTCTGAAGAGAAAGTTGCCAATCACAGAGCTGTCAGCTGCCTTTTAGCAGGCCTGAGCCTAAGCCATGGGTCTCAGAATAGAAGAGCTGAAGAGTTGAACTTGATTCAGTGCCAAATAGTAAGTCAGCATGGTAGAGAAGATGGGCTTGATGTGCTCATGGAGCTTGTGGCAGTGAGGAGACTCCTGTGCTTTTTAGAGCTTCTGAGACTCACAAGGCTTTCTGGTGAGGTACTGCTGAGCTCCCCTACAAAGGTGTCTCATCAGAAGGGCATCTAACAAACGCTCTTGCCAGCTAACTGCAGTCATTGCCACCTTGCTCAACTTTAGCTTCTCCCATCTATTCTTCAACCATAAGCTAACTATGCCATGTTGCAGTGGCATGGCATCAGGACCGCATGTTTGGTCATATGTAGGAAGAGACAAATAGGATGTGTCTCAACTTCATCGTATAGCCCAGTCCAGTCCTCTGCAGCCAAGAGCTGGACTAAGACTGGAATGGAAAGAGTTTGCTCTAGTTGAAGGTGCAGCCTCTCACCAGCGTCCACCAAGGCGGCCTCAGACTAGCTGATTCGGTTAAGCTTGGAGAGTGCTTGTCAACGCCCAGGGTGAGTCCCTCCCCAATAGGATCATCCCCACCGTTTTACTAAGGCATGTTCAGTTTCACCTCTTGGCCCAAGCCCAGATTGTTTTAGGACTGCAATATGAAGCTTCAATTACATTATTTCAAACTTGGCCAGCAGTATTTTATTTATAAGGAGATGTTTGAAAACTGGTCTCTGGTTTAGCAATGCAGGCTCAACCTGTAATTTCACAGCAGCTGATCACTTCGTTACCTGTAATGTTGGCTTACAGGACTGTCCTTGAAAACCTGGGGTGATACTGCATCATCTGTGGTAAACAGTAAAGCCACACGCAGACGCTGCTTTTTTTTTTTTTTATTTTTCCATTTTGCCCCAGACACTTGCAGGGACTTCCTAGTCTACATCTCCTCAAGAGCCAGAAGAGGGTTTTGATTCATTGACCTGTTTTTAGCTTCCTTCCTTCGTGGCTTCAGACTAGCACACAACAGTGCATTAAACCACTTTCAATCCAGCAGACACCACCATGACATAGCAATGGTTTATCTGCCCAAGCTTTGCAGTGCATCTTCCTTTCCTATGCTGGTAGCTTTGTTCATGCAGACATCATGTCTAGAACAGGTCCCTGAGCAACACCCACTGACCAGCTCTGCCTACCCTGCTGCAAAGGCTCAAAGCCGCTTATGTACAAATACAAGAGAGATCAAAACTCCATTAAAGCTTGTCCTTGGAGGCTGATGCAAGAAATGGAATGAACCCACTCAGAGCCACCAATATAAGTCCCTGCAAGTTTGTCAGGGACACAGATCCTATATTTTAAAGGATGGTTCTTGTTTATACAATAAATACCTCACAAAAGATAGGTAGAAGTTGTTTGTGTTATTATTAGATATTTCATATTTAGCTGTTTTCTCACACGTGAACATTTTATGGCTGCACCCATGGATGGCATGTAGTTACTGTAGTAGCAGAAGTATTAAAACACCTTTAAATACCTCCATGGAGACATCTTTTTTTTAACCTCTTTGGTGCAGCTATATTTATTACTATAGCAGTTGCCAGTTTTTCAAGGCTAATTATTTTGAGTTATGATGATATTTTCCATATTCCATGAACTGTCCCTTACTTAATACTCTTTACTGTGACACTCCTCCTCTTACCAGTTTTATTAGTGTAGGATACATGGGTAACTGTGACTAAATATCTAATATGTTCTTAAAACAAAGAAAATCCTCCTTTCAGAACGCAATATTCATGCAAATTAAGAGGTAAATGTCATCAAGAGTAAGCGTGGGCATAAACTCCTCTCCCCTCACTAACTTCTGGTAGTGACAGATCGAGGAGAAGAGGTCAGCAGTGCTCCTGAAAGAAACATTTTTAAGAAGCTGGTACTAAAAAGCTATTCATATTACTGAGAGGAAAGATGAAAAAGGATGAGCTTGAGGGCCTGCATGAACCTGCAGTGCAAGCTGGTAGCAGGAAAAAAAAACCACCCAAAAAACAACAAAAAAACCACAAACCACCAAACCCACCCCAACCACAAACAAAAACTACCACCAAACACCCTGCTCTCTTGCCCCCACCGCAGCCAAGTTTGTAAAACATCTCTGCTACCACTGAATCAGTAACCCTGATTTCTCCATTTCCTTTGGGTAACTGCACCAAAATACAGAAGGAAGACCCAGGGACTCCAGATTATGAGAAACCAATTCTGCCTACTCTATTTTTTTTTCTTTAATTTTACTCAACATTTTGATTGTAAACATATTTATCTACAGCATAATGCAGCTCTGGTTTCAGTTCCCAGATGCCTCATTCTTTAAATGCTCGGTTTGTAACCTTGGCATGTAGGACTTCAAAACTGTGGAGCTTGCCAGGAATGGGTGGACAGTTCATCCACATCCTCCAGAGTATGTAGTGTGTCCCTTTAGTATACGGCACAATATACTGCATTTATTGCTAGATATATTAACTCATGCTTCACAACTGACATAATCTTAAACAATGCTGCCCTCTTTCACCCCTTGCTACATTTGTAAATCTGCCCTTCAACATCTCCAATAGAGTTTCAATTTTGCCTTATCTGGAATCTCAGCCACATCTTGCCTTTCTGGTTCCTTGGCAGCCTCATGAACTGACTGTTATTACAAGTTCAAGAGGGCATATCCAACCACCACACCAGAAGATTCTTGAACTTGTAATAACACTCAGCACATGAGTGATTTCAGATTCCAGCTCTCATTGTCCAGGCACCCTTCTGGATGCTTCTTTTGGTGTATCTCAAGTTGTGCTTGTTTTGGTGCTCCTCATTTAGCTAGGACTGACCTCTCGTTACACACTAACACCACCTAATTTCTACAACTGGTACAACAACTTTCTCCTCTGACTTCTCAGAGCCTGTAGCAACAGCCAGGAATTTTATTCAATTTTGCATCTTATTTCAAGTCACAGTCCCACTACACTCTAATCCTTTAAATGGGTGTTCTGCAGTAAACCAGTTTGGGGTAGTTTCATTAAACATACCATGCAGAATAAAATGGTGTCACAAGAAAGCTATTAACATACAATGACAGAACATGAGATTCATAAATGAGAAGTACCAGTATAGTCCTCCTTATACTGTCCTATCAATATAATGAACAAGTTCATAAATAATAACAATGAGTAATAAAAAAACCTGTCTCTCTTTGGTGGAACCTTCTCCATTCTAGAAATGTATTATATTTGGAACATATCAATTTAATTTGTGCATGAGAGTTCACAGACTTGTAGCTAATTATTGTCAAGCATGTGTGAGACAGTTAAGAGAAAAAAAGCCTCCTGTCAAACCATAAAGATGAGCAAATCAGTTAAATATACATATATAGAAAGTTTATGCAGAAACTGGAGCAGTTCAAAAGTACTGTACCATCCATCTATACTGCAACATCAGTATCAGTATCTCAGAATGCGGACATCACTTACATGTATCACGTTGCCTCAAATTATGTCAAATTACAATTTATAAATCATATGCTGATGTGCCATCCACTGTCATACCAGTGCTTCAGTTTTGGCATACTGATTTCAATTTCCAGTTCTGTAGCACCAGTAGTTCACTTTGTTCAGTACTCCTGTATATTTACCGCAGCTGAGTAAGCATTACCCAGCTGACTTCTACAACAGGCATGTCAATTCAGGGTCTCAGAAGGCAACGTTCCTTGCCACAAAGATCAGGAACCAGATCTGCCCCACGCATTCTGTAATTTAAAGAATAAAGGTTTTTCTGAATCTCAGAGTTGCAAAGTTCTCTCCTGCCAGCGTCAGGCATACTTTAAGAAAAGCCCAAGTTTTCACAATATTCTCAAGAAAAGTACCAAGTATTTCCTCACTCACCACAGGAATGAAAGAATTTGCAAAGTGTCTTCAGCCCATAGAGTGCTGTAAATCAGGATCCTGAGCTTCTGGGCATTTGGGGCTGCATTTCAAACTAATTTACCTTACCATGTGATCTGTACTACCTCTGGGCAATAAGAGGAGTTCTGGCCAGCTTGATCAGGCCTCCATCATACTTGTTCACCTCTCTTTCTCTGGTTCCTACCCCTGCCAAATCACACACCACTCATCTCCCCCCCCCAAAAATCTTCCCACACACTCAAACCAACCAAAAAAAACTCAGCATACACAAACTAGCTGTAATTAGTAAAGCAGGGGGTTTCTGATGTAACTGTAATTGTGGCCCATTTTTGTAGAACTTCTGAATATGGCATCTCTCTCTTTGGGCTGAGACTCTTTGAGCTCTACATTTTAATGGGCTTATTCTAAAATATTTTGGTTTTACTTGGTGCAGTCAAAATAATAAAAGCTCCTTCTGAACAAGTTACCTCTATCCTCAAATCCTCCAACAAGCGTGTCAAGACTGTGTTGTCTGTCTTTGAGACACTGAAAGGGACTTTCAAGTAGAGAACTGACAGGATCTTTCGTATCCTGTTCTAGAAGAGCCCCTGTTTTCCAATCCAATTACCAACAAAAAGAATTGGTTAGTAGATTTCTAAAAATATACTACATGTGGATAAACTTTGATTTCTACAAAGTTAATGTTAAAACATTAAATTAGTAGATCCTGATCAAACTTCCAGAACAGGGACTCGGCAGCTCCTAGTCAATAGAGGTACGAGGAGCATTGATCAGCCAAGATATTTGAAAGAGCAATAGGACTTCCCCCGTTGAAACTGCTGACAGAAATACCTGAACAGAAATAACTGAAATACTCCACTGAAAACTCTTGGATGAAATAGTTAATTTTTGCTCTTGAAAAAAAGAAAATAAAGCCTGCTGGGACTTTATCGGTTTTGTCCTCTGACTGTCATTTAGTAAGGTAAGTACTGATGTACTCCTAAACTTTTCTCTCAAGGAATTTGAGTGCAAAGCTGCCCTAAAGACACGCCAGACCTATCACAACAGACCCTTCCTTTTGTCTTCTCATTTGAATCCTGTAGCACTGTTACTCGTATATACTAGACACTGAAAAGTCAACAGATAATTACAAAACTCAGTCAAAAAAAATCTTTCCTTATTATTTCTTGTCAGATGCTGAAGATTCTCCTGTCAAGTAAGATTTTGCCATTTCAAACACAGTTTTATCAGACTCCGCAAACTCAAGAGAACTAGTAGCCATTTGCTGGGATCATTAGTTGGTTTTTTTGTTGTGGGGTTTTTGTTTGTTTGATTGGGTTTTGTTACTGCCTTTTCCATGTGTGACTTTTCCCATCAGCAGTAGTCAGAATTGACGTTTGACTTCAAGGCAGTTTAAAGACCATTAGGAACATACTGTGACATTGCTGAGTCTAAACTCCAGAAGATATTTGTACGTGCCTATTAGACCATACAAGCTCTCTTTATTCAAGTCTCTCAAGTCATTATGTATACCAGGACCAGCATAGACAGATGTCTCAAAGGACAAGGGAAGCATAGTCAATGGCATAAAGCACTCAAGAGGAGGCAACAGATGACATTATTTATAAACGAGCTGGCATCGTTAGCCGTATGGTGGGCGTGATCAGAAACAATGCTCACTCGTTTTTTTGATACTGCCAGACAACTCAACAATATTGTTTTACTCAAAAAAGTTGAAAATCTCTATGGGTGTCCAATAGGTATTAATAACTTATGGGTAAATATCATAGAAAAAAAAAAAATCTGTCACTCAGCCTCTCTTTTTGCCAGAAAAGAAAATGATTGAGCAGATGGTTTGTTCAGAAACTGCAGCCTTTGGGAAGAAGCTTGTTTGTAAAATTGAATATATTTTGCAACTCGGAAAGATGTGGAAATTTTTGTCCTTAGGAAGTTTTCCCTGATAACAAGAGGACAGGAAAGTCAGTACAGTATTCCAGTTCAAAAACAGTATTACTTTTTTTTTTTTTTTTTTTTTTTACTTAGCAGGTCTGTGGCAGTCAGATACAACAGAAGAACATAATTAAGCATCCTGACAGCTTTATGGAAGCCTTGCTCTCAGACAAAGACCCATGTCATCACATTTCTACTGCAATGATGAATATGATTAGCAGATTGTGACTGAGGGATTTTTTTTGTGGAGGGGAGAGTTGTTTCCTTTACATGCTCCCCCTCCCCTTGTCTACATTCATGTAATAATTTCCCAATCTGCCAACCTGTATTTTGTCGTACAGTCCAGTCTTTCAGTCCTTCCCAACACACAGACTAGAAAGCCAGCTTAAAAAATTAGTTCATAGAAATATTAAGGAGTTTTGTACATTGCTTCAGTGTTATTTTCTTCATTAAATCCTGAACATATCAGGAGACAGACAGAACATACACATACAAAGAGACATACATCTATATGCAGATCGTCACCGGAGCCCAGTATTGCCGGGGAGGAAAGTGGCTTATTAGGACCATAGTCAAGTACTGTTGTTTAACTGTTCTAAGTGATGATGGTAAAGGCCTACACACAACCTTCATATCATGGAAAATATTAAAAAAAAAAACCCACAATAAACCCACTATTTATCAGGCACAGATGTGCCGAGAAACCAGCATCCTTCCATGATTTCCCTGATGAGATACAGCCTGGCTTTGTGAGATACCGGACTTCTCATGCACCCAGTACTAACATTACAGGTTGGATTTTCTTATATATTCAACTTTTTGCCAACTGAACAAACTCTCTTACTTATGCTTTGAGTTTATCAGAGGCATATGATTGTAATTACCACGACACCATGCCCAACGAAATCAAGCTGTGGTGAGACGCTTGTTGTATTAGCTTGGCTTCAGACCCACAAGCTTGGACTTGGTGCCATAATAATTACTTTCACAGAAATTCCAGTGAGTTTAGATCATGGAGGAAGAACTTAGTTGTAGGGTACTATGCAGAGGTACTAGCAGTGTAAACAAAAGCAAGCCATTAGCTTTTAGCTTACAAACTTATCTTGACAACTGTCTTAAAACGCCTGAAATACTTTGCCCGCATGCCTAGTGTTCCATCTGTGAAAGGAGCTGACCTTTTCTCTAGCGATAGCTGCGCCAGGAACCTGGGCCCAGCCACCATTTCATTGTGCCCCAAACCTGAACAACATTTTTCCTGTGGGGTCATCACATGATCCTTACACTAGAAAACAGGAGAGAGAATGACTAGAAAGACCATTCAAAGCCAACAATGGAAAGTTTTCCTCTTTGCTGAGGATGAATGCTATAGTTTTTCAGTGTTTATAACTTTAGCTATTCCACTTCAGACTTCAGAACAAGGTTGCTTCTATTCTTCTTTGAAATATGCAGTGCTGCAGAACTCCTATGTGTTCTCAAAAATAGAGCCCAGACGGGAGGAGGAATTACAAATCATAAAAAACCCAACAGTTTCAAGTATTTTATCTTTTTTCCTCCTAGTTCTTTAAGAAAAAAACCAGTCCTCCCAGAAGGCTTTTGTTCTGAACTATAAAACCAGCTGGAAAGATGTATAACTGTAGAGAGCCATAAACTCCTCATATACTTTCCCCCAGCTTTAAACAGAGGGAAAAACATCTACCCCTTTGCCGTATTTTGGGTCTGCAGAAGCTTTGATGTCAGTGGAGCTCTCCCAACTCACACCATCTGACACAGTGGCCAAGGGCCTGGTGCACATTGCGGATCCATGCCCACTAATAATTGACAATGCCATGTAGCTCGTGCTTTTGCCTTCCTTTCTAAAAGGCTATACTCACAACGCATTAAAGTAGGAACTGAAGTTTGCGCCAAGCTCGCTCTCCTGAATCAGCTCTATATGTCTTGGAAGGCAATGGCCCACGACAGGTGGTAGCTATCCAAAACAGCCAACCATTTGATGGGCCCCACCCTCCAAGAAAGGCGTATAAAGAAGGAGAGAAATGCGTACAAGCACAAAAAGGGAAGCATGGACTGAAAATTATGTCTATGTTATAGAGAGAAAAGAGAGAAAAATGAGAACAGACTGGTTACTGGAAGCCTTTTAGCTCTCTTCCTTTGTAGGGCACAGTTTTGCACTTTGGGTGATAAGCTTGTACAAGTATTTTCTGCAACTGGATTCTTGTAGCTGGTGGTATGGGTGCAGGGTGGGACTTGGACCATGTCTTGTGGCTCTTATAAACTTAGTGGCAAATAAAAAGGTGCCTGAAAGTACCAGGGGCTGGATTTTCAGATGGGGTGTTCTTTTATATGCCTCCTTTCCCCTGAATAGAGGCAGGATTGCTTGCTGAATTGGAGATTGAGGAAAGCTTTTTTTTTTTTGGAAAAAAAAAAAAAAAAGGAAGTGGGGGAGGGACAGAAGCAGGTTTATAATAAAGAAGAGACAGGATTTGTAATGTTCATGAAGCCAAAAGCTAGGAAATTAGATGAAAGAAAGCTATCAAGAGGTATATTCTTATCATTACTGAAATTGAGACTGCAAAGTTCTTTTTAAGTGAATTATGATTTACTGGATAACAGATACAGAAAGATTTCCCCACCACCACCTGTAAAACTGCATTGGTTTTTTATCAAGTAGCTCCTGTTGAGCCCATCTAGTTGATGAACATTCTTATCAACTAGCAAATATAAATGACTTATGGGGATAATATTTCAATATATAATGACATTGCTATATCTCGGCTTCTTTTAAGATCTGGGTTATTAAATATTAAATATCAAAGCTGTAAATTATTGTAGCAGCTTTATACAACTAAATTAAATTCAAACAAAACCTAATTTCCTTAATCATTGACTGTAATCCTCCAGGAACATATGCTATTAACTCAGCTACAAATGGCACAGAAATTGTATGACTTCAGTTAAGTTATTTTATATCAAATTCTAATCCAGGGCAGAGTCCTCAGTAAATCTCCTGCAGGGATTTTAATGCTTCTGCAGTCATATTGGCTCTTTACTGGAGAGCTAATCTTTTTATACTGTTTTTTCACTCCTTTATCCATTTCCTTCACACTCTTACTGAGCTATAGCTAGTACCTTCTATCACATATCATATTTTGAAAGATTTGGCTTTCCCCTCTTGCATTTGATCGGCAAGAGTCAGGCTTTCACTTATGCCAGAATCAGATAGACTTTTTTTTTGTTGTTTCACATGTAAAACCGAATCATTCCCATTCATTTCAACATGTATGTTAATTGCCACTTGTTGTGAACTGTCTATAAGGCTGTCATAATTATTCACAGTTTGCAGTCAAGCATTCAGAAACAAGAACAATTTCCTCCTCTTTAAGAATCCTATTGGAAGTAAAATTAAGCAGATTTAATTTAAGCGAGAAACCTCCTCAGAGACTCAACACAATGATCGGATAATAAAGAAATAAACCTTAGAGCCCTAGGAGGTAAGAGTTGGAGAAACCTCCAGAGATCTTCTAGTCACCCTCTGCCCCACAGGGTGATCGACTAAACTGCTGTCATTCCTGACAGATGTTTCCCTAATCTGTGCTTAAAAGCCTGCAACAACGGAGATTTGACATCTCTCCGTGCAATCTATTTCACTGCCTCACTGTCCTTCTTAGCACAACATGTCTCCAGACATCCAACTGCAATCTTTCTTGCTGTTTTAAGGGGTTTTTTACTTCCTTCCCTATGCTTTAGGACTGGGAAATGAGCTATTCCTGGCCTCCCTGAACACTTGGCCATTTCCATCTCTCCTCAGTTTTCTCTTCTCTAGACTGAATCGCAGCACCCCCTTTTTCTTCCCTCACCAGTCTTGTTCTTCTCTGGACACTCTATCCCATCAGTTCTCTCTTGGAAGTGCATCATCTGAATTAGAGTAGTTTAGCTGAGGTCTTTCCCAGCATCAAGGAAGGAAGAAATAACAACTCAAATCCAGCATGTTACAAGTCTGTTTATACATCCCAGCATGCCTCCTCCATAGCAGAAAAACATTGCTGACTCACATTGAAGTTATGACCCATTCTCATCCCGTCTTTTTCAGCTACTTGCTTAATACCGTGTATTTATGTCTTTATTAATACTGTATATCAAATCTTCAAAGTCTCTTGAACTGAAGATGGCAAATAGCCACTACCCCCAAATTTCACTGGCAAAACATTCCAGTTTGTAAGTAAGCAATAGAAGTAAATTCTGAGACAACCTTCTTTGTTCAGAGCTCTCCCTCAAAAAAACCCACTGCACGTAGTCAGCAAAACCCCCGAGAACTTCCATACCTAACAATTCACAGGATTTCCAACCCCTGCACTCCTGTCCAAACAGAAGCCCTCCAGGTACTTGAACAGGGGTCTCTTGATTCTATAAGTACAGCAATGAAACAAGGATTTTGCTGTTTAAGAAATGAACCATTTGTCTATGCAATTTATTCATTTTCTACTATAGAAACACTCCTGCACTTCTCCACTAGATTATCCCTCTTTGACCAAAAGTAGGGCAGCACTTTGGCTAAGGCCTTCCCAAGTGGAGGAGAGCAGTCACTTTGCAGGTTTCAGTTCTGTGTCTACGCGCTGGTGTGACCACCAGTTTCACAACAGCATGGTACTGCTGACTTGCATTCAGCTTGTGATCCATCTCCAACCCTAGTTTCTTCTTGGGAACTGGTGAAATTTCAAATTTCTGACAGTTATAGTGTTTGTTTAGTGAAACCAGCATAGCGACTCAGCCTAAAAGCAGAAATTAGACAAACGCATGTGCAAGGATTCCATGGCACAGCTTTTTGAAGTGCCAGATTTCCTATTCCTGAAGAAGGTCACTGGTGCTGGGGGCACAGTAATGTTTAACACTTCCCAAATGCATCAGATGTTGCAATTGGCTATTATATAGAAGAGACATGCAGTAGGTCTTGCCAAGGTGCCTTGGATGAAAATCCCAAACACCATGACGTGTTCATACCATCGTGTCCAGGATTTGCCAGAGTACAGCCACTCATCTGGAAGCATCTACCTCTCAAAGGTTCCCAGACACAGACAGTTCTCAGCATCCACACGGGTGAAGTTTCCAGACAGAGAAAAGGAGAGGATACACCATTAGCAGAGCACTCCACACAGACATGAGTCTTGCTTTGAATTTGGATTCAACCAACACTACCAACCTACCATATGCATAAACTGTCCTGCTCTCACTCCAGGTCAATTCCTTGAGAGACTAGAAAGTCTCTATTAGTGGAGCCATTTCAGGTCAGAGCAAAGGTCCATCTATTCTACTGTCTGCCTCCAATAGTAGACCTAACTCCATGCTTAGAGAAAGAGTACAAGAACAAGGTAAACATGAAGTTTCTCCCCCAAGCACTCCCTAGCCCATGATCTATTAGCCTGACAACTCTAAGTTGCAAACAGCAGAAAGTATGAAAAGAACAGAAGTAGTGGAACACTAGAACCTCTGACTTCATAAGAAAAACCACCCCACTAATTCTATAAGCTTTCGTGCAGGAGTCAGTGCTGTCCCATGCTACGGTGTGCATCTGTACTCATGCTGGGACTCCAAAGAGTTCATCTGCTCCTCCTGCGCAGCCTTATCACCCCCCTGACGGCTTCTGTGCCACCTGACCATCCACTGACCCAACAGATTCCCCAGCAGGTTCTCATTTTTTTTTATGCTTTTTGCCAATTTTCCCCTTCCCCTTTTCCTTTATCTTTCCAGTTTTCTTCATCTGGACACCACGTCAGCTTTTTGCAGGAGCAAGAAAGCATCCTTCAATCTCACTTACTCTGCCAACGCTGGCTTTTTTTCACTCTTTCTCAAGTTTTTCTTGATACGCACTTATTTTCTCTGCCCTTCCCATGTAATTTACAGAAGCAATATCCATACTCCCCACAAACAGGTCTTCCACCTGTCTTACTTTCAACAAGCTTCCTGATCTGTGTCTAGTTTTCCTTCTTGGAACTGAGCACAGCAATAGCAGAGAACTCCAGTTTGCCTTACTCCTGTGAGGACGCTGAGTCTAAGCACGTTAAGATCCCCATTTCAGGGGAGCTCTTCAGCTGTTACTCTCTACATCAATATCCCATAAACCACTCAGGATTAAAGTCAAGCATTGCCCTCATGGGCTCCTGAACCAGCTGCTCCACAAAACAGCCACTGAGACATCTGAAAATGTACTCTGTCAAGTCTGGATGCAATTTTTGCCTCTTCTAGACTGAATAACTGAAGTCATCCATACCTACTTACTACTTCTTTCTATTCAGCCTGTTGTGTTGCCATCACAGTCCCCTGGTCAGCTAGGCAGAATCCATATTATATATTCTTACTAATTAAGTTTGGGACTTCCACTGATGTGAAGTCTGGGTTGTTCATTGATGAGATTACCTTATTAAGCAGTTCAGCTCCAAAATGTCTTTAATATGCAGAACTACTAGCTATCGACAAAGCTCACCACATCCTTCCTGAATACATGATACCATGGGAATGTCCCACCGATCATCATCTTCCCCAATTTATGACATCTTTGCTGTTAGGATCTCCATGAACAATGAGACATACCAGTTCCCCCACGTCATTTCTTAGGCATCAAGCACTCCCACAGAGGAGTATCTTGTTTAAACAATCTCTCAATTCTGTCTGTTCCCCATTTCCTCTTCAGCTAGGTTTGACCTTAACACCAACGGAAGGGCTGTGAACCAACAGCACTGAAGGCATGATATGGCAGGGTGGCTGTTGGCAGGGGATTATCAGCAGTAGGCCCTTGACTTGAATTAATTTTCCTCTGAGCGTGAGGAACTTGATTTTGTTGCTTCAAAAAGGCACGCTGTGCCATCCATTTATTTACTCAGGCATTTCCTGAGTCAGTGATCTATACTGTGGAATGGCCTTTTGGTTTTCTTGTTTTTTCTGGGCAGGGTTATTTTTAAGTAGTCTTCTCCCCCATCTCCCCCCACCGAGGATATCTCCACCCCCAAGGATATCAGCTGGTCAGCAGCAGCTTCAGCACTTCATAGGGAAAAAGAATTGGTTTTGCAGTGAGAAAAACTTGGATCTTAGCAATTGAGGAAAAATATCTTCTTACAAAGGTCACAACTCTTAGAATACTATCTCCTTGTGTTTAAACTAGAATAGGATATTTACAATTAAATCAGCTAGGAAGTTAAGACCTTCGGAGCACCACATGGTTATGTTACTTACATTCTCCGTTTGCATTTTACAATGGTGCATCTCAATTTAAGTGCTTTGGCAGTAAATTAACACAAAACTGGAGCAACACAGTGACAATTTTGATCAAGAAGAAATTTCTTTGGTTACTCAAGTGTAAATTCAAATAAAATTTATAATCACTATGAGAAACATCAAAGCAATTTTTAAACATACTCTGTACTTCATAAACCGTTCCCACAGAAGATTCTAAAAGTCAGTCTATAGGTAACAGTCAAACTTCTGTGTATTTTTGTATATGTGTCTATTGGCCTATTAGGTAACATTGGCATTAGCCCAGATTTCAGCAATCCCTCACTGGGGGTGCTGCTTCGTGCTGAGGCAGGGTGCAGATTATACACTATAGCAGCTTGCCTAGATCTCAGTATTGGTTAGCTTTCCTAACTCCTGTTGCACGCAGGGATTCCAGTACTGAACTGGGTACGTGGTTTCTGCTTTCTGTACTGCAACATTAAATGAACAATTTTAAAGCTCCCAAATATGAATTATATCTTTCAGGGAGAGGAAAAAGTCTCAGTAATGTAGTGGAGCTTTTAGCAAGGAAGATACAAATTAATAATGCTTCTTATGTTTTGTCTCTTTGCTAGAAATCGATGAGATGAGAGCAGCAAGAGGGGCTGGCAGAGAGGGGGTAACTCTGCAAGACAGAATCCTCCCCGCTGTTTAGGCCTTGAGCAGATGAGGGTGAGGGGACAGAAAGAAACCCTTTATGCCCCTGCCTTGGCGCGGTCAGAGCTGTATTAAGTGCTGCAAACCACTGTAGCCTGGAAGCGTGAGCTTTTTTTTTTTTTCCTTCCCTCAAAAGTTTTCAGGAAGTCTGGGGGAGGGGCAATGCTGTTTCTTTTTTGTTATAATGGGCCCCTTTGTGGAGATGGAAGAGGAGAAGAGGTCTGTGTGCCTGTGGCGCGCACGCTTCCCAGGGATTCCCAGGGTAACTTCCCGGGGCTCCTAAAAAGCGCTGGGCCCCCGCGGTGCAGGGAGAAGGGGAGGGGGACTGGTCCAGGATGGAGCTGATGGTGCTGCTCAATGCTCTGGTTACTCGCCTGCTCTTCGTGTTGCACTCTCTCATCGGGGTCTGGAGAGTGACGACAGCGAAGAAAGAACCCAAGTACTGGCTGCTGGCACTGCTCAATCTTCCCCTGTGCCTGGAGACAGGGCTCACCCTCAAGTTTAAGCAAGGCAGAGGCTACAAATGGTGAGCATATCCCACCGGCTCCGACGGAGCCCCTCTTGTTTCTTTGCATGTACTTTGCTGCAGATGTGAGGCTGCCTTCTGCTGCTGCTGCCCCAGAGCAGAGCTGCCCTGGCTTTGCTGCTGCCAAGCTTTTAGGGGATTGCATTTTCTCCCCTGCTGCACTTAGGGGCTGGGGGGTGGAAAGCTGGTAAAGCCCTGGCTAGTCCATTGCCAAACCCAGAGGGCTTCAGGAGGGGCAGTTTTGCAGCAGACTGCTTGGGAGCCACTCTCTGTATAGTTCTGTGTGCATATCCATACTAACAGCTGAAGAAACGTGATGAAAGCAGCTGCTGGCAAAGAGGTACATCTTCTAGAGCTGCCGATCCAGGGGGCTGGGGAAGCAGGGGGCACGCACTCCCTCAGTGTCGCTGGGCACCTTACAACACCAACTCAGGGACGACCCGTGTGAGGTGCAGAAGGGCGCTAGGAGACCACGCAGGCTCTCCCATGCAGATGCCCTGCATCTCTCACCCCATCCTGCCATGCCCTGGCTTGCACCTCCTTCCCTGGAACGGCATTCCCTGGCCCTGCTACTTGCCACACTGCTAATGCCATGCTAGTGTGTGAACCAAAACTCAGTAATAAATAAAAGATGAGCAGCAACTTCTGTTGCAATACAGCAAGAGTGGCTTAAATATTTGGATTTGAGAGGCTGTTCCAGAGGGGAACTTTCATGCATGAAAGGCTGCATCAGAAATGAGATAAAAAAAAAAGTTAGTCATCACAGAGTTTGCCCAAGCACATGGGTTTTTACATGCATCTAAAGAATTACTGCACTCATCTACAGCTCATCAGCGCTCAGTCAGCCAAAACAAATGCGCTGTAAAAAGGAAGTGGTCATGTAACTAATTGTAGAGATTTCACTAGGACCTTTTATTTTTAAAAACTCAAAGCTATTTTTAAAAATAACTCAGGCAGGACCTGAGACAAATCCAGGACAAAAAAAAAAGCCCCAAAGTATTTCAATGGTCTTAAATTCCTGTCCACTGCAACTGTGAAACTCATTATAACAGAAGCAGTACTGTGTGATAATTCACCCAAGTGTTCCATGCTCTAAATTCGAATGTAATAAAAGCAGCAATAAAGTCTGGGACACAGGAAAATTTAACAACAGCAGAGCTCCAAATGCCCAGTTATGAGACAGAGGCAGAGTGAGCAGACCCAATTCACTGGGGAGAGGAAGCAGCAGCAGAGACTTCATGAAGGAACACTTGCTATGGCAGCTTTTGGAAAATCCAAAGAAAAACAGATATGGAAAGCAGATCCATTTCAGAAGAATACATGTGCTAGAAGACTGGGCTAAATTTAGCTACAAGGAAATTTTGAAAATGGATATGGTCTAGCACTTTAAGCAGCACAATAAGAAGAAATTTATAGGTAAGAAATGTAGAGAAATGGCCAGCATCTATTTGTATCAGGATAACTTTCTGCTCTGGTGGAAAACGCTCACATTCAGAGCAGACAGTATCATCTGCGTTTATAGAAACAGCTCCATAGACAGTCACTGATCCAGACAACAGGCAGCCTGTGGCACAGGACCCTCCTGCCTCCAAGAGCCTCATACTCTCTCCATTCCTCATTGACAGAAGACTTACTTATTACACCAGCACAAAAAATTAAATGACACATGTGGAGAAAAAGTATTATTGTGGGCCTGGCCATGTAATATTTCCTCTCAATTGCTCCTTCTGAAAGAAAGGAAGGGTTAAAGCCCCTGAAGTCTCCTGGCCTGATCTGGTATCATTAGCTCAGTATTGCTAACCTGCCAGCTGGATGGATTTTTCATGTGCTCAAGTCCTACAGGAAAGACTGTAAAATATGTTAGTTCTCCCATTCAAATGAGAGGTGTGTTCTCTCCCAAAATAACCAGGCTAAAACTCCACAGAGTCACAAACTTTTTTTTCTTAAGCAAAAAACCAAATATTTCACTGCCAAAATAGACACCCCCCTCACCCATCCCCACAAAAATACAGCAACAAAAAAAGGACCAAACCAGGACTATCTTATTTAGAGGGGATTGATGAAACATTTCATGGCAGCTCAGCAACCCAGTCATTTTACTGAGCAGCAGGGCTTTGGTTTTTTTCTTCTCCTCAATACTTAACCTCCACTGGAAAAGTCACGATTACAAAAATAAAGAGACATTCGGGATAGGAACAAACAATAAATGCAATAACATTTGACCAAAACGTTGCTGCAGTTACATACTTAAAAGCAATTTAAATTCACTGCAGAATGTGCCAATAACAGGACAGAAGGAATCAAGCAAGTATCCAGAGTTTGACGCCACTCCTATCTTGGGCCAGTACATATATATGATGCAAAGGCTGCTGTGCATCTCAGCAGCATTGCAGTGATGCTCACTCCATGCTATGGCAGACCTAGGTGGAACATAGTGGCATGGGACCTCATTCCTACTCCAAAAGGATAGGAATTTCAAAGAAAACCCACCCCAAACAAAACTGTCACGTGTTTAATAAGGAAACATCAGCAACCGTCACAAGAATCAGTGCTTGCAGAAGGAGCAATGAAACCTCTCTAGTACTTCTGAATAAACTCACCTCAAGACACTGAAGATAATAAAGCTTCACCACCATAAGTTATATAGAAGACTGACAGGGAGAGAAGAACTAGAGACAGAAATCCTAAAGAATTATACAATTACCAGCCCAAATGGGCAAACAAGGCCAAGACCCATTTCCATAAACCATTTTAGCCTTCACCGAAAGGCCTGCTACCAAAGAAATGCTTGGTTTAGGCAATCTGATGCTATTTCTACCTTTCCTGTGACAATGTACAGGATTCGTGATCAACAGCCTTTATCCCAGCATCATTCAGTGAAATGACTCAATGTATTAATTCACCCTTCGTGAAATCAGAAAAGGCATATTAGCTAGAGGCTTTTTTTTTAATTTTAAGTACAGAGCTTGCTATGATGGAAATACAAACAGCAAAGTGCCATTCGTTAGTTCTTAAATACTTAGTTCTTAAATAAACTTCCATGTATGATCTTAGATGGATATACAAATAAACCTATGATTCATAATACTGACGGCATAAGGAATTCAGCAAGAATAGCAGCTCTTATTTGCTGTTACCCTGGTTCTTAATATCCCATATGGTAGGAGGCACAAGATACAGCCTGTCATTATCTGCATTGAAAAGTACGGTATTTACGATGCGTTATAATACCAAGCTATCTTTTCTTTTCCTTCACAGGTTTTCACCAGCAATATTTTTATATCTGATTTGCACAGTACCATCACTATGGCTACTAGAAATTCATCATGGGACTCAGGTATTTATTATGAGACAAGATGGACTAGTTTGAAACTGATGCATTATTTGATGGGTTGGATTTGGGCATACATACAGAAGTCTGCCAGTTCTTGTTCCAATTTTCCATTTTCTACTAGTGGGAATCCCAATCTTATGACTAGTGTGCATTTCCTAAATATCAAATAATGAACCCCATTCCTAGGTAAAAATGAGACCATTTATTTTTATTTGGCTTGGGAACCAAGGGCTAGAAGTTTGAAAAACAGCCTTTCACCCCCGGGTTACAAGCTTGAATCTTGCTCAGGATGGTGAAAGAATTTAATTGCTTTAGAGGCCTTTGTGAAATAAAGGATGAGTTTCACAGCACTTACAGACAGATATCATAACTCCAAGCAAGCCAAAATTGAGACGGGTATCAGTAAAAGGGGTCTTAAACTCAAATTACTTCATGTTTGTTGCAACATGGGAGAATACTCACAGATTGCTACCACAGATAACTGACACGA
This sequence comes from Gorsachius magnificus, assembly GCA_034008185.1. Lineage (NCBI taxonomy): Eukaryota > Metazoa > Chordata > Aves > Pelecaniformes > Ardeidae > Gorsachius > Gorsachius magnificus. The sequence continues at coordinate 33,629,718 of CM067089.1, read as the reverse complement.
TAATTGGTCTGTCAGTATTTATACCCTTTCTTTGTTCATGCCATAATCTGGATTCTAATTCAGGACTAAAACACACAGTAAAGTTTTTAAAGGCAATTGTTCCTTTGGCAGATGGGGTCAGTTAGGGCCAGGACAGAGCCACTTAGCCCAGCAGCCCACACTGAGCAAACCACCTCCCCACGCAGGCTGGTTTTGAGTCCCCATAGCACTTCCCCATAGTGAAAACAGGATTTTGTCTATCCCAGCATTTGCACATATGCAGGACCTTACATCCACAGCAGACAAGAGCCTGATAGGAACAAGAGCAAAAAGCAACAGAAGAAAATACATAAATTAGTCTAAGAAGACATAGTGCCTCATTTTCTCCTTTGAAACATTGTTAGAGCCCACAGAAGCATAATCAAATATTCAAAATTGTGTTTACACTGAAAATGCCCGAGGCTTTTTCTAAATACAGCAGCAGGAATTTATTGTCGTCTTGTTTTGCCAAATCTCCTTAAACAGTCACAGACAGGTAATGTGGATATTGAGAACATTTGTCATAGTTAAATCTGGTCCAAGAAACAGGCTAATTCTGTAGTCAAAGGCAGCAGTTTATTTCCCAAAATGATGTTAGAACATGGCATACTTTGTTCTTATTGATATACTGCTACTGTGAATTAAAGAGGGAGTATATCAAGTTAACAGCTTAGTTTATACCTGGAGAGATAGGATAGAGTGTTCTGGAAACACACAATCTAATAGATTCAAAACCAATACCTCCAGAAGGGGAGCAGCCCTCCTAACAATTAATCTCAAATGCAGCACCCAGACTAGTACCACTTCTCATACTAAAGTATTGCTGGGATTTTCCATATTAAAATACTAACAGAATGGGTAATTATGCGGTTGCTAAATCCACACATTTAATATATCCGCCATGAAAATAGTTTGTGGTCTTTAAGGCAGCAGAACTTTGATCTTATGTTGAATCTCTAAAAGGAAACATCAGCTGCTTGTGTCGGTGCTGTTATTTAAGGCATGTGCTAATATTCAGTCTCTCCTCCTGAAGACAGAGGCAATTCTGCCTCACCGAGTACTGCAGAACTGGACATGAGTAATACCAGTCATATATCAACAGTGAAATACTGACTGCATAGAAAGTACGACTTTGCAGTAAAGTATTTGGGGATGAAATACATGTTTGGGAGAGACTATAAAGTAAATTGAACTGTATCGAGTGAAAAAAATTGCTGTCTGCAAAATAGAGTGGCAAGAAAATTAAAACCATTTAATCCGTTAAACCCCCCAAACATTCTTTATTCATAATGTGTTTGTTCCTCTGAGATCTTATACCTCTGTTACCTTTTCAAGTGCCTGGTGCATCACTGCCAGAGAAAGCAATATCTGACCACCTTTTGCGGGGTTTACCTGATTACCAGTGCTGGTAATGTAGGCTTCCTAGTCAGTAATATGATAGATACTTATTAAACCTTGTAGTTATTTTTAACCACCTTAACTTGAGCATTTTAAGAAATTAGTCAATATTACCGCCCATTCCCTCAGCCTTATTCTGAGGTGGGATTCTCTTACCAGCTAAGATTCTAGTGTATCACTCTTCTAAAAGTGATCTTACATCTTTGGCTATTTCTTCCCTCCCATGCCCATTATATTCCTCAATTTGGAAAACAGCTTAAGCAATCTTTTCTCCCCGATTTACGTTTCAGCTTTCCTGTATAAGCAAAATGAAGCAGTCATGGTTGCTTTGAATTTCTGACATCACAGGTGTTGCTATAGGGACAGCAACGCTGTTTCCAGCAAGAAAGACTGGAATCGCAGCAAGCAAGCTGGGTACCTGCTGCCTGGCAGAGAGCCTGCTCCGGGGAAGGGCTTAGCCTCTCCCACACCGTACTCAGGCTGCCAGCCTCCACACATGCCAACAGGATTGAGGGTACTCTAGCCTGGTATCCAAGTGTCAATTTTACCCATTGCAGAAAGTTTTAGCTAACCTCGTTTTTTTACCTGGGAATAATAGATTGTGAATAACATGCAAGTGGAAATTTGCTGAATTAGTTCAGTGTTTCTCGAGTTCCCCATGCACTGGCAGTGAGCTCTCTGCAGGCCACACACTAGAACAACACCATGGCATGCAGCACAGTTTCCGTTTTGATTGGATGTTTTATAAGTCAGAGGATATTAAGCTTCATATCAGAAGAAACAAAGGAAGTAAACAAAGCTAGAATTTATGCAAAATGAGTACAGTTTCTTCCGGCTTTATTTTTGCACATTAAAAAAATAAGCATTTTTGTTTAGCTGTGCATGCAGTCTGAATACCTAGCAGTAACTGGGCTCTAGCAGTAAAGAGGTAAACCACGTTTATCAGCTGCCTGTGAAACTTCGTATTCACTTTTTCCTTGCCACATTCCCATTAAGTCACTGCACATACGTAATTGGCTAGGCAAATATGCCTGGTACCAACAGTCCTATTTACATGCGTATACATGATGAAAATAAAGGCTCTTCTCCAAACTTTCAAGTGAATCACCACCACAACCACCACTTAATAAATATCCAGAGAGAAACAAACCAAAACAAGATATGAACACAAATATGAACTTAAATTAAAAATCAGGAGTCTATTTAAATGACCTGCTTTGCAGATACAGTTTTCTATGTCCTGCCTGCAGTTGAGAAGAGAGATGGACCCAGCCCTGAGGAACGCCATTTGGTCAGAGTTTGTGGAGCCTTGCACTGAAATAGTGACACACACACACCCCCCCACCCCCATTCAGCTGGGAGTAGTTGCAACTATTATATGCAAGGAACCTACAAAAGATACTGATAAAGTGAATTAATTTTCTAAAATAAGTATTCTCTGCACCTTGTGCAAGGAAAAAAAAAAAGCCCCCTTGCAAGCGAGGCCTGCAGAAGCCATGGCACACTTGCTTTCCTCCACCTCCCTCCAGCTGTGCGAGTTGCTGACTCCCGCAGTTCCTCTGCCCTGTGTGCAGGTTAAGCGGACCAGCTGATCTGGATCCGTGCCAGCTATCCACTCTGTGTCATTGGCATGGGGAGAGCCACGGCATCTGCTGAGAGGCACCTATACACCTTCCTACCTCCCATTTCACTCCTGTCCTTCAGCTACCCGATTTACTTCCTGGGATTTCTCTCATGTTTGGGAAGGGATTTCCACCATCCTTACACATACAGTGAATGCAGTGGGCTGCCCTACCTGGGTCCTGCCTCAAATTCAGCAGATTCCTCTCACAGCACCAGGGCTTTAAAAAACAAACAAAAAATTCTCAAGCTCTGATGTGAAGTTCAATGCAAGTTCATGGCCCACTTCCTCTTACCCCTGCTAGGCCAGGCAAGGGGGCAGAGGAATGGGCTCAGATACAGATTTAATGACAAACCAAAGGCCGTCACAGTGAATTAGCCTTCCTCCTCCAGCACAATTTAGCAATCCCTTTGCCCTATCCTGGCTACTTGTTACAAGGTAGATGCTCCTTAATATTCTGGGGTGACTACCCCAACTACACAATATTTTTAGGTCATGGTCTCCTCAGCTGACTGTGTCACACTGCCTGTGGGGGTTTCTCGGGAAGGCTGACTTTGACCATGGTGGCCGGTCTCCATAGGCTTTAGACTTTTTCTACAATCAGCAGATAAAAAGGCTTCTCCAGAGCACCAGTTAAATTTCATTTCTGAAACATCCTCTGAAAAAGCTGTTCTGTCTCTCTCCCCTTTGGCTGAAGGGCTAACCCAGGGAGATCAGCCCCGCAAGGCTGTAGCTCGCAGGGTACCAGCCCCTCCGTCTCGCTGTCACCATGCCCAGAACTTTAGACTTTCCCCCTCCAAATGCAAATGTCATGTTCCCCACATCTACATGTCAGTCTTTCAACACTCTCATACCTACTGTCCAAACAAGGCAAGTGTTCAGTTTAAGAGCCTTTACCACCATTTATAAGAGCAGCAAGCACTGACTTCCTCCCCCTCATCCCCTTCCCACCTTGATTTTTCAGACCACATGAAGTTGCTCCATTTATCTACAACAAGGTCAGGCAAGAGGCAGCATTTACCCAGATACTGAGCAACATTATCAGAGACCAAGTAAAGTATCAAAGTGGAATCTGAAATTTGCTAGAATGTGACATTTGCTGGAAACCGTTGCCCTTATATTAGCAGGCATTATACTGAACAGAGCTACTCAGTATGCGCTAGAACACATTCCGATTGTTGCAGAAAATCGCTCCCCGTGAAATAAAATGGTGGGGGGCCCAGTGGAGAAATGCAAATCATCTGGTGTTCTCTGGCACAAGTAGGACAGGATAAAAGTCTGTAACAGCATGGTTTGATTTTCTAATTATCCCCTTTTTATTACAGTGAAGGGAGATGTTAAGGGATTGTGGTGAAGATTGACTTTAGGCCCATACCCCAGCTGCTCTGGGGCCAGCCTTGGGGGTGAAGGTGGAAGGGCAGCGCAGTGCTGCAGACCTCAGGCAGGATGCAGTCCCACTGCTGGTTTACTGTGGTTGAAGTAACAGGATGTTTTAACCAACATTCGATTTCCCAGAACACCAGGTACTTGGAGACAATAAAAATACCTGGTTTTCTACTCTGCAGGGGTAGGCAACAACACAGGCCCATTTTTCTTAATTATTCCTGAATTTCACCTTATGTGATGAATTACCTTGCAGAATAAGGCACGGCTGGGGGGGGCAGGGGCAAGGGGGTGACAAGAATATAACCCAAACATCCTGCACCAACTATTCATTTCAACCTTGAGGGAAGTCATACAGAAGAATGAAACAATGGCATTTTTAGTGAACAACTTCTGGACAGCAGAGCTGAGAAGCAGACATTTTGAGAAAAATTTTGAATATAGAGGCTGACCATGAACATAATCCAGCAGACTGACCATGACCAATTTTTACTCTATCTTACTGTTGTAGCTAGAGAGAGATCATGTAGGAAACCCAGTAGCCTGTTCAGGACAGCTACAGGCAGATCACATTCAGAGTGCGGTGTTAACAGCACAAAGGTGTCACCCGCTCCCTCAGCCTTTGAACTTACATCTTTTACAGTACAACCCTACGCTTTCTCAGGGACCTACCAACACATCACTCCTCTCCTTGAGAGAGGAATTCCTCCCTTTTGAACAATAGGGGACTTTCATTCAAAGTGAGCATGTACCTTTGTAAACATTGACTGACTTCCATGAGTGAACCCTCTGCAGTTCAGCAAAACAGGACTCTCTCAGCCAGAGCGCGCATCTGCTCCCTGTGCGGGATGTTTATGTGTGCGCAATGTTTTTGTTCACAACAGTACTGTGGTAATGAGCCTGGAGCAGTTCAGGTGAATGTCAGCAACCAAGACTTCAATCAATCCAGAGAGAGCAGTCACGGAAGCGAGGGAACAGATCACCACATCATTCAGACGGTGGGACACCTTTTCCTATTCCTAGTAGAGATCTTATGATATTAGAGCAATTAGAGAGGACTATTGGGTGTATTTGGGCAAGCTCCTCGTGCAATGATTAAAACTAAAAAAAGAAAAAAATAGTTTCAGAAAACCATATTGTGAAAGTGGCCTACAGTGTACTGCATATTAAATATTGTTGGTAGGGAAAGTCTCTGTGTGAAGAGGAGACTCTCCTACCATTCTCTTCCAAATCCCAGTAACTGAATTTAGAATGTGTCTGGGTGATGGTTCTGCAAAGGATAATGCTCAGCTGAAAAATGACAACAGGAGGAATAGTACACAGAGAAAAACCTGCTATTCATTGCCCAAAGTTTGTATCATGTGCCTTTTTCAAGTTATGCCTGCCACATAGAAATGATTTGCTCTAATACAAGGTGAAGGAGAACAAAGGCAGGCTCAAGGATGAATACAGTCTCTGCAGGTACCTATAATGTCAGTCTCCTGAAGTCAGTGTGGTGTTGTTTTCTTTTAAACAGGCTAAAGTCTTTGTGAATCAGCTCTCCACAATCTGCGAGACTGTATGGACACTGGCCCTCCACCAGACTTTTCTGCTGCTACTAGTAGTTGGGAGATGGCTTCTCCCCATTGGAGTTGAAATTACCCGGGATCAGTTGTCTCAGCTGCTCCTCATGTTTGTGGGAACAGCAGCAGATATACTTGAATTTGCTAGTGAAACCTTGGACATCGAAGATGTTCGGTAAAGACTATTTGCTGACATAAATAATTTGTGTAGTGCAAGATATTTGTTTTGTTTGAAGATTTGTTTGTTCAGTCTGTGGTGTTCAGACTAGCAGAACTGTATTTCCCACAGATAACAGACAGCTATGTTCACGGGTTTTGTTTTCCTACTCTCGCCTTTCCCTCTGTAAAAGGCCTAGCAGTCCTATGAGCTTTTTTAGGGATTACTCGGCTGTTGCCAGCAGAGAAGCGTGTTGCATCCATCACAATAAAAGGGTACAAAGAGCCAAACAAGGAGCATAGCTGCCATGCAGCGTCAGTTCTTGCAGCTACAGGAACTGTAACACTGGATACACAGTAAGCCTCTTTCGGGTTAACTAATTGGTTTAGACTAGCAAGGAAGCAACTGGAGTTTGCATTAGTGATTCATTATCCAAGTTGTTTCTTTGGTTATCTCATAGATACTTTCTTCATGATAGAATGACAAAGTGTTCAAAGATAAGAAGAAAGGGAATGGCATATTCTGGTGTGAGTTTTCAACATTGTGATGTCTCCCAGAGAGAGTAAGCTCATCTCCCACTCACAGCACTGAGGGATGAGCTGTGAACATCCATCATAAAGAAAAAGAATCACAGAAGAGGTTCATCCTCTCTTACAGACATACTATTTTTTTTAAGTATCAAAGAACAGGTTTTGCAGCAGGAAAAGAGGTCCCTCCCATTTGGCAGAAAAGCATCATGCTTGCGAGGAACCTGTAATCACTGCAAGGGTAAAGATAATCTCCTCTTTAAGCCAGAGATTCTATTTCTATGTGCTTATCATTATAACGTCAGCATCGGATATTTAGTGTAATTACACAGCTGGAACATGTGGCCTGCACAGCAAAAATTCCATGCCAAAAGGTGCCTCTTTTCCTTAGTCTTGCATCTCAAGAGCATGCATTAATCAATTGCTGTTTCGCTCAACTGCCCTTTAAAAGACATTCCAAATACTAATGGAAACATTTTTGTTATCACGTAAGGAAACTGCATATTCATTGTTATCACTTTTTTTTTCCCCCTCCCATAGGAAGAATTATGCTCTCATAAATGCAATTCTTGCTGTATGGACCTGGAGTATGTTACAGTTTCCACTTGATCTTGCAGGTTAGTACTTGCGCATAGACAAGAAAAGAGAACAAACACTTTAAGTTCTTGCCGGCATGTCTTGTGGCTGTGCACACACTACAGGCTATACCAAAGACTTCTGGTGGAGAGCAATTCATGAGACAACGATGGTCTTTGAAGAAAACCCATTGTGGTTTCTTTTGAGGAAACACTTTTTTTCTGGCTAACCTCTGATCTCCCTGATAAAACTCTCTACTTCCAGAAAAAAATAGAATTGCAATATTGTATTGGAGCATCTGCTCCGGTTGCCTGTTAACTGCCTTAAACTTCACTATGTGAGCTCTCAAGCTGGATCTCGTCATGGATTATATTACGGCTCCAATCTAGAGCCAGGTTACTAGACTCTATGGACAGATAGGTTATCATTAACCACAGAGGACAGCACAGCCAAGAGCACAGAAGCCGTTACCACAGGAGAAGTTACCTTTTCACAGGGAACCTAAAGGACCACATAGTGTTGGGACTGTACACCCTTACCTTAAACTAAAAGGCTCAACATTCAGCTAGCTCAGGCTGGTATTTATCCCTAGGCAGAAAGGTCTTCTCTGTGTCCAAAAAGAACAACGAAAGCTGCTTCAATCATCATCTGTTCCAACCATTTTGGCCTCTAACCATTACAAGTTTGCAACTCAACTATTCCAGTCCAAAGATATGCTATCCTCACTAGCACCTAATATAAAATTGATTACTAGGTTAACACACTGATTAAAATAATAAATTAATAAAATAATGAAAAAATTATTCCAGGAATTTTTCATTAGCCTTTTCTTCATAGACAGCACTAGGGTTTGTTTTCAACACTAAAGGTATGAAAATATTTCAGCATTTCAGGTCAGCAACTCACCTCCTGAAAAAACTGATGTCACCGCATTTCAGATTTATCACAGCTAAAATTCCTGTTACTGGTAAAATATATTCTGTTAAAGAGGCACACCACTCGGGTTTAAGAAAAAAAACAAACACAAAAACAAAACCACAAAAAGAAAAAGATCCCAAACCACCCATAAACATCACCACTACCCAAATAAATTAATGCTATGATTGTTTAAACAGTTTGAATTTAAGTGAAGTAACTTCTTGTACTGTGTATTTTTTTCTCTGGCTATTACATTTACCAGTTAAAAATTAAGTTACTGAATACACATTGCTCTGAAATTTACTATAGATACAGCTTATTTTAGGTAGTTCTATACAGTTTCACAGATAGTATTTTTTTATTCAAGCATCAGTATGTTTACTCACACAAACATGACGTAAAGTAGAAATTCATAGGTACTTATTATTGGACTACAGCAATACAGTTAGGACTATTAAACAGCAACAGCACAAAAACATATTAAAAAATTAGCTGCTGCTGAAGCTCTGCCTAATGGATTCAGCAAATTTCTACATTCTACAACTCATTTTCCACTCAAGTCTCATCTTTTTTTTTTTCCCCCCAGCATTAACTCAAACAACAGAATTCTTTTAGTAAGCCAAAGTGTTTGGTGGTCATTACTGCATCACAAGTAGCTATGCTTTTTAAACTGATGAAATCCCACTGCCCGAGACAGGTTAGTTAAGCTACCTGCATTTTCATAAGCAGCAGCCATATTTAACACCCACAAACCCTTCTGATGATCCTCCTCTAGACACCATGCCACAAAGAGCATTCTAGCCCACCATGACTCGTATAGCCAAGGGGAACACGTGTGTGCAAGTTCCAACAGTTGCATGGGATCTCATACCCAGAAGACTGAGTAACCATGGCTCAAGTCTTAAATTGCAAGCAGTGACCATGGTTTCTTCCTATCCATAATGCTCGCTATTGCCCTGCACTGACATGTCTTGTTCATACTGTGATACATGGAAAAGCAATGGCTATCTGGTGAATCTTTTAAAAGCAAGGTCTTAGCCTGAAAGAAATTGAAGTGCTATACCTCAGGCTGTTCCCATTCAGTATGGTAGGATTTTTTTCTTAAAGATACATATTAGCCTAGCACATTGTTTTAACAGAAAAGCACCTGGGGAAGTTGTTATGGAAAGATTAGGTGTTCTACTTCTGCTTCTTGTTTTAAAAGTGTATAAATACTGATAGCTTTGTGGGATAGAAAAGGGGAAGTGGTTTTTGGTCCTGTTCGGCAAACCACATTAAGTGTCTGCTTAACGTGAGCTTAGTGTATTTTGCTGAAACAGATCCCAGAAACGGGATGTGCTTTTATGTTGAATTGTTCACAGTTGAATGCATTTATAATCCAGGGTACCCTGGATTGTAACTGCCCTGTAGGCCAATCGTGGCTCAATTTTTGAGAGTTGTTTTAACATAACTGTTTTATTTCCAGTACAGCATATTGGCTGCAAACCAGCTACATCAACTGGGCGGATCCCCAGCCTGCTGCTGTGCAGATACAGTGCGGAACTCTGGAACATCGGGGTCAGCCTTTTCATACAGGATGGTCCCTTCTTCATTGTGCGTTCAATCCTGATGGGCCACTTCAGAATATTCAATCAGATGCTTGTGTTTTTTACAGCTAAGAATATCTTAGTTGTGACTCTACAATTGTATCGTTTGGCAGTGATAACCTTAGACTTCCGTGCTACCATTCTGCAGAAGAGCAGGAAAGGAGAAGTCAGCTGTTGCCCATGCGAGCCTTATGAAGCTAGTACTCATGCTATCACTGACCACGATACCGAAATGAAAGACTCTGTCGCTTTTCCTCCGGAAGAAGAATCCCAAGCTCTATCAGAAGATCAGTGAGCACAGTCACTGACTGGAAAGAGGTTGCATTTCCCACAGCTTCTTCAGAAGGGCTTAGCCTTTTTCTGTGTTCAAACACACCTTGAGTGAGTACTCAAGTCATCTCTTCCACCAAGAGATCAATAACTTCTTCTAAATTGTAGGGGAAATTTCTGAAGCAAAGTCATAGAAATGGGACATTTTTGTATCCATTCATACGTTGGGTTTTGACTAGTTCCCTATTATATTATCCACAGGGATTTTGTAGCCATAGTTTGTAGTAGCAAGAAAGGTTTCGCACACTAACAGAGTTGGTTGTTACCTGTGGTGGCACTGTGCTAACATATGTACTCGCATGTATTCAAATAGAAGGACAAGCCTATCCTTTATGGGAAGTACGGAAGCATTTAGCTCTGCTACAGACCAACTTCAATGGTTGGGCTATAACTAGAGTGTGAACAATATGTTCACCAGGTACGGGAGCAACATCAGCAGCAACAACTGTGCAGACATGCAAGTGAAGGGGCACGACAGATTTCTACTGTTACTGTGACATCGAAACATTGTTCATTCAAGAAATTTAAGAACGTTTGTTCAAATGTTACCTCATCCTTGGCTAGATTCAGTTAAAAACTGTGCAACACCGTGAAATGGCATAAACAAAACTGTCTCTTAGGACCTGCATGGTCCAAATAACCTAAACCTTAAAAATAAATAAATAAATGAAACCCAATAAAAAACAGCCCCACAGATCATTAGAAGATAACAGTGTTTGTCACAGGCATTTTCTACAGAGGTGCTTGCCTTTATTTCTACCAGTTAGAACATGCCCACAAAAAAAAAAAAAAAAAACACCAAAAGTCTTTGTAAAGACTTTTTTCCCCCCCCTGGTTTCACTGTGCTTGCAGTTGAGAAGTTTTTAAAATGTCTCCATTTTATATGGTTTTAATAGGTGGCCTGACTCAGGCATATAATCTAAAATAAAGAAAAGGGCACTGCTCAGGTTTGACAAGACAATCTAGACAAAAGGATTCAAGCTTGTACTTTGCATTTTATAAAGCACCACAAGGTCCCAGGAAATAACTTGAGAGATTGTCTGGTCTGTTGAGTATCAAGATCCATTTTTAAGAAAAGGCTAATAATTATTCATTTACTACTTTGATGTTTGGAGTGAACAACATAGGGACTGATAAATTTCTCTGAAGAACACTGTTTATATCAGTGCAAGACCATTGACTTTCCTGGATTTAACTTATAGAAGCTGAAAGTAAGAAAGGTGATTTTTGAAAATCTGCCTAAGTAATTACATTCTCACAGAAAATGGCAGGTGCTTTTACAAATTTCTGCATCCATTCTAAAAAGAGTGCAGAAAAGCATATAAAACAATCTAGCAAATATAAAGTGATCCAACTAAGGTAGCTTCCCTTATTAAAAATTCCCAGTTACACCTTATTTTCTAAAGCCTCTACTATCTAAAGACAGAATCTGGTCTCGGCAATGAATAAAAGCGTTTCTATCACTGTTGCAGCAGCCATACGCTTATTTATCCATAGCCTGATAAGCAATTACACATTTATTCTTTAAAAGATTAACCTATTTAAAAATTCCAACCGCCAAGCATGTGAACCTGTGTTTACATTTGTGAGCTGTGATTGTTCTATGCAGGATCAGACCTTTCCGTTATGAAAGAAGAAAACACACAGCCATAAAGAAGGAAGTCTCATATAATTCCTAACCCTTTCTAACATTTGTACTTTAATAATGATGTGCAACACCTCCTGCTTTTACTATTTTGGGCCTTTTTCCAGCAGAAATTAAAAAAAAAAGCCAATTCACCATGGCATCGTGAGGTAGCCATACGGAGAGTGGAATGCAACTTCATTTGGGATTTTAATTCAAGTATAGAAGGAAAAAAGCTAGAGTGCTGCTGCTGACCAGCTGTGCCATCTAAAACCTTTCACACTAGGGTAAATTTCGAATCACTTGGTAGAACTGCAACACATCTCTTCCTTGTTGATGCAAGCCAGGACTACTCACATTCATTTGGAGTTTACCACTTGCTGATATAGTAATTATCCTGTTAGAAGGATCCTTGCTAATTAATTTGGAGTGTACTGAGCTTGCTAGAACATCATTCTAAATTCATCAGCACAAAAATTGCAGGACGCACTTTTTTAAACTTGCTGTCTATTTAAAGGGCTTAGTTCAGCAACAAACTGCCTATGAGGCTCAGCCTGCAGCAAATGCAAGATCCCCTGGGGTCAGTGATACAGAGAGTAGTTACAGCAGGAGTATTTTACAGAGAACTGTATTTCTTGGTCTTCAGCCTGTTCCATTTTAAACAGCAGTAAAGCTTCTAATCAGATTTACTGTGAGAAGAACTCACTCTGATGATAGGGGTTTTTTTTCCCCCCATTCACTCACAGACAAAACACACTAGAGCCTCCCCTATGCTTAGCACAGAATAGATTTGGACTTCCCTTTTCCTGTCCACTATCAGAGGTGATAACAAACAGATTGCTTAAAACCAAAAGAAAACCCAAGGAGGCAAACAAAGCACTTGAATGGTGGGTAGTCTGCCTCCCCAGCTGTGTGCAGAGGGGAATCAGGTACCCCAGGTATGACATGCACTTCCCTCTACCTCACTGAGAAGCCTGGAAATCTAGTAGCTGGTATGTGTGGTCACAGCGGCAAACCCCAGTTGCAAGACCTCTTCACCTTCCTCTTGCAAATTTTTTTTTCCCCTGTGAGAGGGAGGACCACAGCCCTGTTTTTCCAGCAGGCTGTTTGAGTCGGCGGAATCAGCAGCTGGGTGTGGAGAGCCATTGTGTCACCCCGCAGCCTTCCAGAGCTTTGCGCTAGGCAAGCGGTGGAATGCGTTTTCTTGAAGTTCTGCCAGCATCTGTGGCGTATCTAGAGAACAACTGATGTCATGCTTGCTATTCAGGAAAAGCTGCAATGAAATTTCAGACAGGGAAAATTCAAGCCTTCAGAATGGAAGGATTTCAGAACATTTGTCTTAACCATTATTTACTTCAGTTGGGAAAGTTACATTACTAAATCTCTTCTGCAAATAGATATCTAGTCATTTACTGTTATTTATTCTGGTTGTTCCTGCCTTGTCCTTTTAGATTATTCGATATTAAACCTCACTAAAATGTTTTACCACTTGTCTTTTCCTGAGCTAAAATGTATTTCTCCTTTCCTTTGGACATTGGCCCAAATAAGATCATAGCCCTAAGCCTAAAAAAAAAAACCCCAAACAAACAAACAAGCACCAAACAAACAAGAAAAACAACCACCATGATTTTATTGTGTGTCTGTTGGTATTTGTACTGTACTATGTTCTCTGGGACCACGTGGGAAATGGAAGAAAATGTGCATTTACTTTTAAAAAATTCCAACTGCAAATAAAAGGCAGTTACCTCAGGCATAGCTGCCAATTTATTATGTGAGAGCTGACTGTTATATGTTCCCATTAATTACTTCTTCCACATGCTGCTTTTCCTTTCCATCCTTCGTAAGTTAATTACTTAGGCCAGATTCTGACTGCAGCCATTGCTTTAAAAACCCACAGCAACTGCAGTAAATTCCACTCTATTGCAGATAGGATCCTGTTTGTTCAGAACCTTTGCCTCCAAATATGCAAGTCACAGCATAATCCCAGAGAGGATGTGTTTAATATCTGCACACAAGATGCATTTTACAGATGTACACATTCATATATGCATTTAGATACCCGTACACACCTGGCAACACCTAGTGCATACAGCTTTTATTTGTTATGTGTGTGAGACTACCGATGAAAACACTCTGCAGATGTCTGTAAAACACTGACAGAAATACCTGAACATTACAAATATCTTAAAGCTTAGGGCTCTAAATAATAAGTATCTGATACACTCTGAACAACATACCAATTTTAAAAAAAAAGTTTTGTTAAGTTCCCTGGAATATATTCTTTCCATGCAGGTTTCCTCAGTTGAATGAAACCTACCCAATCATTATTTCCACCTCAAAGATAAAGTTTTTGAAAAGAGCATTAGAAAAGAACACTAGAATCTAAAGCTGCACAAGGCTGTTTTGCTGATTCTGTGGCAACAGAAAATAAGCAGGCCTTGAAATCACCAGGTTGAAGAGTCATTGGCACTCTGGTCTTTGGGTTCAATTCTCTATATTTTGCCATACTGTTGTATGAAGAAGGAAGCCTTTCCTTCCATGTGAGAGGAAGGAAAACAGATTATTTCTAATCTGCAATGGCAATGCAATAAAAAGGGGTCATGATGGTAGAGACCAAGATTAGTCATCACACCCGCAGGGAAATACAGACCCCTAATGGAACAGATACTAATGACTGAGAAAACCACAAAAGCTACATTCTGAAAACTTTCCCTAGCCCTTCAGAGCCAACATGGAAAGAGTTCTTGTCAGCCAGCTCTGCTCCAGTGATCTCCAGCAAGCTGTTAATACAGGAGTTCCAGTGGTCCCCAGTCTGTCTTGCAGGTGACCCTAAAAAGCTCTAGGCAAACTTTTTTTAATTTGGGCTCATTTGGGTCCTGTCTTTTCCCTTCAGATTGGGTTAAAGTGGTGGGAGGGAAAGTGATTAACTATAAAAAAACCCTTAATTTATCCACCTAAACTCTTACCTTATCGTCTACATACTGCTGTTCTTTCCCCATCTACATTTCCAGGCCTGCTGTCCAGATCCCAGTATGCAGAGAAATGACACTAAACACTGAACTTCCCTCCGCTGCCTGTGAAAGTCTGCACAAAAGCACACAAGAATTCAGGCCAAAGATTAAGGAGAGCCAAACCTATTTCTTCCTACTAAAAACGGAAGGTATCTACATCTGCCAGAGAGCTTCCTCCATTTGTTTGTAGCCTACTACAGAGAAAAGGTTTTCCTGAGCAGCCTCTCTCTGAAGGACTAGTTTGTTGAAACAGCAACATAATTTCCTGCAGCCCTATGGATTAATATCTCCTTCAAACAACCCTAAGATCATACAAAGTTTGAAACAAGGCTGTCAGACTGTAGGTAAAAATAAGGGAGTGCAAGAGTGACTTGCCAGCAGGTTTAATTTTGGGAGGTGGGAAAGGCCTCCAAGCCAAGCATGGGTATCATCTGTAATAGCAGCTTGGAAGATCTGAACTGAAAATTGCTCTAAAGTCTTCAAATACATGTGAACTAATAGCATCCTGAAATAATCATGTAAAATGGATATAATCATACCTAACACCTAGGCCTCACAGAAGACTCCAGAATAGCTTTAGAGTAGATTTACAGTGTAAAAACTGGTTAAGTGTTGCTGTTCTTTCATTTTATATTACTCTGAACAAACTGATGTTTCACATTTGAGGAATGTGTTGGGCTTAATTTTATCTGGCATCCTGCTTAAGTGCTTCACAATTTCAGTCCCTTGATAGAATTCACAGAAAGCTTGTCTTTCACAACAAACTTGGTAGAAGCCTTGTTGGAGCATCTTTCAGGATTCCAAGAGACAAAAGTATGTTCAGCAACCACAGTACATGAACCAAGACAGCTGTCAGACACTGTAATTCACTGTAGGCCTAAACCTGCTTTCAGCAAGCATTCACAATGCCACTGCTGAAAACCATTACTATGTCTATAGAAACATTAAAAAAGGACCAATTCTAATGTTTTAAGAAGGACCTTCCAAAGAGATTTAGCACAAATGCCAAATTGGAATATTCTTTTACTCATTAGAGGTCGGCTCTGTGGTTAGTATTCTCCCCGAGTGAGAGAGAAGGGGAAAACTTTTTCTTCTCTCCTTTCCCTTTCTCCTTCCAGATTTCATATTGAGGTGAAATCTCATTGTCCAGATCCAGTAACAAACCAATATGAGTCAATATTCTGCCTTGTGAGCTGTGTATCAAGTTTAACTTAAATTTTAAGCTCCATTGTGGCAGAAAAGAAAGGACTATTTTGTGGTCTAATCCAAGGAATACTAATTCATTAGAAAAAAAAAAAGCCTCTTACATGCAGAAAAAGGAGAGAATGCATAAGTAAGAGTTGCCACAGGGGTAGCCTGCAGCCATATGCCAGCAAGTTACTCTGCTTGTATATTATGAGAATTTTTATCCACCTAATCAATAAGAAATGAGTAGTTACTATGGCAATTTCTACACTACAAGGTACTTGTGCTGCAGCAAAGTATGTTCTAGAAGGACAAATACGCATACCACTCTGTTATGTAAATTTGTGCACCTTTTACAGTGTTGCAGTGCAGTGTGTAGGCTTGAGAAAGGTGAGAGTAAACCTTTTGAGTCAAAAGATAATGGTGGTTATAAAGCACTGCTGGGAAATTCTCAAGTGACTAATAGATGCCAGGTTAGAGCAATCCACAAACATTCAAACAAGTCAAGCAGTGATTTTGCAGATCTTTAGCTTGAAATAAAATATAATGAAACTAAGATTTCACTACTGTATTTCCCTCTAATTATCTTCCTCAAAGTTTAAACTGATGGGGCTAGAGTCTAGTTTCTCTTCTGCCCCCAGCAATTCATACTAAGGATAAAACTTCACTCTCAGGATACAGAACACTACAATAAGATTGCAAGGTTCTTTTAAAGGTTTGAAAATAATTGATCATAATCATCTTTATTAAATACACCGAGAAATTACATGTGCCTCCTATAAAATCTTTATCCCAATTCCATCACATGTTTTACAGTATTTTTTTTTCCCCTACATCCCTTTTCAAAATATTATAATTTTCAGGTATTAGAACAAATGGGAAGGGAAAATGCTGAGGAGAAACCTAAACACTACAGAGGCAGGCAGTTCCCTTAGAGATGTCTGACAAAGCAGAGATATCAGAGACAAATTAAGACTCACCACAACTGCTGAAGATGGATGAATGATTATAGCACACACCTGTCAGAAAGATGGTCAGGAGAGAAGCCTAGGCAAATTAGGAGCTGGGCAACTTTAGAGGAGAGAAACAAGCACACACAAATGCAGGAGCCTAAGAACACTTCAAAACCTCCATTAACTTCTCCTAGAATCCATATACAAATAACACATGGCAAAGTTACAAGCATGTCCACTTCTGACAAATACATGCATCTAACTGAAGTTCCGATTTCAATGCCTTTATTCAAGTGATCAGTACTGAGAACTGAAAGCTAATATGACTAAAGGTACTGGGTTCTTCTCCACAGGATTCAGATACAACTGGTTTTTTACTCATAAAACACTGACTCTAAAGTTACATTATAAAAAAACCGCTAATTCCTAAATAGGTTCCTCTGGACTTCACTGTAGTAGCAAAGACATGGCCCCCAAAATGTCACAGGTAGAAAATAATTAAAACAAGCAATAAGCATAACCCACAATAAGTATGCATGTTCAAAAGAGATCTCTGAAGTGGGACAATCCCTTTGAAATTTGAGAAGAATGAAAGAGACCTTATAACAAAAAGGGATATACTTAAGCAAATCTTTTGAAGGCTGGAAAGTTAAATGATAGTTGTATATCACCGTCCAAGCAAAGCCTGAGATAATGTATAAACATGCAAACAAATCCAAAGCTCTAACACTGCACAAAGGAAAAATTCTTAAAATAGAAAGGCTGTCTAGCAAGCTTACCCTATGCACACAGTTATGAGGGAGCAGACTAAGAAGCCCGGCTGCTCCTGGGGAAGACACTCAACCTTCGCACTCTGCCTGCAGCCTATGTACCACAGTAGCCAATCTCTAGCTGCTTGAAATTAAGGCTGGGTCTGTCTGGATACAATTTTCTAGATTTTTTGAAAGGACTCACAGTTGGACAAGGAGATTAAACAGGCTCTTTATTTTCTCCCAAGTGTGTTGCCTCAACATTACTCCCATCATGAGTTTTCAAGTCCATTTCCTTATTAAAAAAGACCAGTTACATCAATTTTTCCACAGCAGAAAGAGGGAATGAAATACAAGAAGTAGACTGGCCCAGAGACAGTCAGCATCATTAACCTAGACTTGGAAAAGGCTTTATTCCCATCTCTTGGAGGTTTACCGTGGTCCTTAATGCCATAGAGCAATACCTCAGAAAACACTATGCTATGCAGTTACCAATTACATAGTTCAGAAGTCACAGTCTTTCCCTTCACTTCATCGGCTGGGTATAAGAAATAATATCTTTTTAAAGTTAATAAGAACAGAGAAGGGAAGATTTTTACAGCATTGTTTCCTTAACAGAACTGTTTCTTCCAGAAAAGCTTTAAGACCATACACTTGCATTTTAAAGGTCTATTTCTGTAGATGGGTTAGCTTACATCAAGCTGCTTAGTTTGAATCAAGCAAGCTGAACAAGTCTGATACCTCTTTTAGGAAGTCTTCAGGTGCTCACATTTTAATTTACACCAAATATTTCTTTATCTACCTCCATACCATTCATCCTGGACAGAACTTCCTTATCTCAAGTTGTCCTTTTAGTTAGCTCTGCAAAGATTCTCTTTAAAACACTGAAAATGGAAGAAAACATGGCCTGTATGGGAACACAACAGGAACTGACTATGCATCTAAGCTAGTTCTCTTTCTGTGGAAGCATTTCCACTAATGAACTTCAGCAATTTTCCATTTTGCAATTTAAAGAGCCTGTCACTGTGGTCTCAACAGATGTGCAATAGCACCAATTATTCACATCATATGAAAACCAAACTTTTTAGAAGAGCAACATACTTCATTGTACTTCACTGAGAGAACTGGTGCCTACTAGGAACTAGAAGTTACCATAGAAGTAGAAAAAACACTATTTGCCCGATAGAACGGTTAGGTCTTAAAAGAAAAGGTCTGAAGCATGCCAGCCTCTGTTGGATCTCCAAGACAGAGCATAAAACACATCCTCTGAGTTAC
Organism: Gorsachius magnificus; assembly: GCA_034008185.1. Taxonomy (NCBI): domain Eukaryota; kingdom Metazoa; phylum Chordata; class Aves; order Pelecaniformes; family Ardeidae; genus Gorsachius; species Gorsachius magnificus. Next base: position 33,610,845 of record CM067089.1, on the reverse strand, counting down.
GAAACACCATGACCTCTTCGCTTTCAGTATTTTACACTCCCATAGCCTCCCATTATCTAATGTCTATTGTGTAATGTCCTATTTATAGGCTTCAGGCTCTTTGCTGGTTATTTTATTGTCATCAGTAACAATTGTTTGTTGCTTGCACTACTTCCTTACTATACTGCCCTCTCACTCTCAAGAAAAAAACCCCAAACAACAGCACATCAACAAACAAAACTACCCAACCCCAGAACGCATAACCCACACTTTCACGGCATTGTAGAAGACTTAGCAAAACAGCTATTATAAGCACCTTGCAAGATCATAGGTCTAAGCAGCAACAAAGACAACATTAAACATTATACTCAAATTAAAGCATGAAAGGATTTATTCTAGAATGAGTCACTGCTAAACAGTTTAATGGAATGTAGGATCTTATCCTCTACAATTATTTAAAAAAGAAAAAAGAAAAGGAAAAAAACAAAAAAAGAAAAGAAAATGAGCGTCCTTTACTGAGTCATAGTGGCAGCAAGGGAAGTTAATCCTCTTCATTCTCCCTTCCTTCTATGTCCTGAGAGGTTACTCTCATCCCTTCACACCTACACAGTCTTGTTCCAAGGAGCCTCACAGACAAGGATCCTTTATTGCTTACAATCATTTCTGAGATGGACCTCAAGCTACACACAAAGACTGAAAATAAAAGCAAATAGAGCCTAAGCATCACCTCCTTCCCATGGTATCTCACAGCAGTTGGGAACACTGGTTAAGGAGAACAATAAAAAGTGCTGCACAGGCCCCTTTGTCCTGGTGGAAGCCAGTGTTACTATGAACAGAGCTGCTTTGTTAGGAGAAGCTAATAGTCATGTGGGGTGTGGGAGAAGGGACACCACCACAGGGAGGTTTGACTCAGCTACATACGAGAACACGTAGCCAAGTCCTCTATCTGTGCGTTTCAAGGACGCAATGAAGGACCAATGTCTTTTTTCAAACGCTTAGTAACGTTTCAGATGATACTAGACATCAGTTGGAAGCACTCTGCTTATACACACAGAGGTATTAGAACAAGGCCACAGACATTAGGAGGGAAGCAGGAAGAAAAGAACAGTACTTAGACAGTTAGAAATGGGGCAAGCATTTGCACCTTACTCCAAGGCAGGCAGAAGGCTTGGTTAACCCTGGGATCGCCGTAACTGAATACTTACTGTAACAAGTTCAGCACAATTTTGCACAACCATGGGGTAACGTACACCTCTCCACACCACACACCTTCAACATTGCAAAAACGAGATAGAATTCACCAGCTCTACTTGTCATACCCTTGCTTTCCACCATCCTGTAGATGGGAAATCTACAGATAATCCTTCAGGACAGACTCAAGCAGGACAAAGTCCCATTAGAAGGGGTTACTTTCCTCTCTATTGCATTCAAGTTATGAACAAACCCTCAAGCAGCCAACTCAGCAGATGGTGAACTACATCTTTATCTTCCCTTTCTCCTCGCTATAGGACTATATATATTATGATTAACATCTCCAGTCCTTCTGAGTATGCCCTGACCAAAGACATAGGAAAACTTTACAAAATAACCATCTTCCAAATTCACTTCATCATCAACACAGAAGAACAGAAAATGTTCTTACCACCTCAGGGCAGTCCATTTCACATCCAACATTTGAGAGACCAAGAATACAAACACACGTACGCGTTTAAATTAATCTAATTCCCTACTTGCAACAGAAAGAGTTTTCACCCTCCCAACTGCCTATTCGCTAAGCCCCTCTCTTCCCTTCTGGCTGCTCCTGGGGCTCACCTGATTGCAGTTAGCAGTTCCTTGAGACAATTTACTAATTCAGCAGAAAACTAAGCAGCGGAGGCAGGGGAAAGAGAGGCACAGTGTGTTGGTGCATTAACTCAGCTGTGTTGCCTAACTGCCTGATAGATGACAAGTCACATAACCTAATTGGAAAGAGCCAGATCAGGAAACTGTTTCTATACTTAACTGTTGAACGATTAGGCTTCCATTTAGTGGATCATTACTGACTTGAAGCTCTCTGTTTGCTGATTCCCACAATATGACAGGAGGATTATCCAAGGATATCTCTTCCCAGTGAATATCATAGAACAAACCAGCAGAAAGCCCTTCAGATTTACCTGCACTTGGAAAGTTTCCCAGGAAGGACAAACTGCAGCGGCAGGATCCCTTTCTGCTTCAGGTGGAACAAGTCTTTCAAAAATAGCTGCTTGCAATTGGAACAAGAGACTCTGAGACACTGATGAGAAACCAGAGTGGAGGACTGACTGAAGGAAGGTGGACACTTTCCCCAAGTAGAAAACAGAAGAGGGCAGCTTTGCCAGTTTTCCACTGCTTTCCCCGCTTCTCTGTATTCCCCTAATAACAAAGATTGGGATCCCAGATGATAATGACAGTCCAGACCTCTTTGGCCTCATCCACTTTGGGCTCTGACTGCATTCAAATATAGCTGGAAAAAGGATTATTAACTAGCACTGTCAGGTTGGCTTGTGGGAAGAAGTAAAAAATGGCATTAAATCACTGTTTTAGAGACAGGTCTGAGACTCTTCTAGAATCATACCAGGCTGTCAGGCCATGGTTCCAGAGTAGTCAATAGTGACCAGTTTCCTATTTGTGCTGCCCTACAGCTACAACAGCATATTGAGCGGCCCCTTACATTCAGGTAAACATGACTCTCCCTGTAGATCGATGATCTTTTCTGACAGTAGTTAATTATATAAAGGACAGGGTGTTGTGCCTCTCAGCCTCCAACTTCTCTGGTTTTGACACAGTTTGATCTTATAATTACCTTTCTATTTAGCATCACTCTGCTGTGCTTCACACTGGACCTTGTGGCCTTCTAACAATGAACGAGGGGGTCTATGAGACCCACGTGTTTGGCTGCCAGGCTCTCCCCCAGGCTCCCTCCCTTTTGTCACCTGGGTCTCTGGATCAAGTCCTATCCTCTGGAATGGAGAAGATGCTGTTATCATTGAGTACAGCACTTTGACAAGCATTTATGCTGACATGCTTGTAAGAGATCAGTAGATTGCTTCTGTAATGCCAGGAGAAGGAACAGCAGCGCTTTTTTTTTTTCCCCTTTTTTTTTTTGCATTTGTAGTTTACATAACAGTTGGGGGCCTTAGCCGTAGACTTGGGCTTCTATGATAATAGCACCAGCTGTCACACTGTAGACTGGGGGTGTTAGACCAAGTGCTAAATCTTGGTTAGGTATATTTGAGACAAAGAGATTTTGTTAGATTAAGTTCAGTGACAGATCCATTTCTTGAAAGTCACACGCACAAAGAAATTAAACAAAGAATCTGCAGCTTCCAAATGAAGAGCGGCCTATTTGCAGAAGTGAAACAACTTCAGAGGTTTCCAGATTTCTGGTACCGGAGGATGACAGACCTGTTACAGCTCACACACAATCATACTGGTTACACCTTCCTCAAATTATTTACAGCAAGAAAATGGCAACTCCTCAGGTTAGCCGACAACCATGGAGACCTCCATCTGTGAGTCATCCATGTATCATTCCTTATTTGTAAAAGCTGTCAAAGATTCATGCAATATCTACGATGACTCATTAATTGTTTTCCAAAGGTTTCCAACGTTAGTTGTCTGAGAAAAAGAACCTGTAAACGATCTTCACCTAAGTGAACTGAAATAAAAAGCAATGTAGTTATTAGTAAAAGGAGAAAAGTGTTATGATAAGACACTTATTTAGAACATGAGATTACATCAACAACCATACCATTTGTGACTAAAACCCATGCAACATAATGCAGCTCAATTCAGCATACACATAAATCTAAATGTGGCTAATCACATTAGTCTGTCCACACAAAATGAAATGACCTGTGGCTAATACTCACACAGATGAAACTGAGGAAAATTACTTGTAGTGCAGTATGAGCATCTATTTGGCCTGCACTCAGTTCTGGCTGGTTAGGAAGTGAGGACAGCAAGGAAAATAGGACCCTTATGCTCAGCAAGGCTGAAAGCTCAGCAAGCTTTGCATACACAGTAAGAAACTATTTTGCCAAAAAACAAATGGTTCAATATTTTGCAAATATTGTTTTGCCCCCTGAAGGACAGTTATTTGGTTTCATATATTCCCACGATCTCCAGGGAACTACACAGAAACAAAGGTGTGGATGAAGACAGACAGAACAATAATGAAGTCAGATGTCTTGGGGTACTGATAATGTGCTTCTAGGTCACAAAGTAACTACATCTAATGGCACTTTACTTAGTAGAGATATATACAGTTCAGAAGGGGAAAATTGGAGATGTCTGTGCAAAAACCAAAAAATAGTTCAGTTTATACCATCATCAAATAGTAATAGTTTATAGCATCTGTGGCCCAATATACAAGGATGTCCTCATTAAAGACTTCAGGTAAAGGCTACCAGATGCATTTCCTAGAGGTAGTTAGTTCAGGTAGAGGAACAGACTTCAATGCTTATAAAGGCCTGATGTTTCCTGAACACACATCATCATCAATGTGGGACACTGCTGTATACAGAATCAGTATCCCTAGCTAGCCATGCACTTTGCTGCTGGGGATATTAGTGACTACCTTAGGCTCTGTGATTAAACAATTACGCTTTTTCTACTGGTAGGGATTAAGCAAGAAAGACGGTTCCCAGTCTCCTCATTATAACACACAGAAACTACAATTTGATGCCACGTATTTCAATCACATAAGGTAGCCTTAGGAAGCAACCACAGATCCCATGACAAATCCTTGTTATACCAGAGACAAGGCCTAGTTCATCAGGCTTTTCCTAGTCTGAGCTGTAGTGAACAAATGGACCTCATCAAAGTGTCTGGAGAATAGAGACCCCACACCTCTTCAAGCTGCACGTTCATAAGCGTAGATGCAAAAAGAGATGACTAAGATGGGTTGAGTTTTGCACCACATCAAAATTTGTTCAAGCAGGAGCTAGCTGCAGCTTTGCAAGACCTCTTCTTTCTAAGGCCAGGAACAGAAAGAAATGTCCTAGAGCATCTGAGCTGAATAAACCATTTTCCAGTACTGTTCTGAATAAAACACAGTGAAATGGACTGGCTCCCTAGAGAAACTGAGCATGTGGATTGAGTACTAGCCAATAGTATATGTTTATAAGCACCAGCCTGATTCAGCCAAAGAATTCTTTTTGGATGTTTTTGTTGTTTAAATGAAGAGGAGAGAAGCTACTGGCAGTCTGCCATTGTAATGTGATATCTTGGCAAGAAAACGCTTTGTGTTATATCACAACCATATGGTGGTGGAAAAGATTTTTTTTTCTATTAAGTTTCTGTAGCAGTCCATTCCCATTTTTAACACAGCCTTTCTGCATAAGAATATGTTTTCTTCTCAGTTCTATCACAAGGGGTGTTAGTATATAACTACACTTTTATACCTAATAATGGCAAACATTAAAAATATTAGTTTCAGAGGTACAATTACCTCTTCTCTTGTGAAAAGATAAATGATGGAATGGATCTTCTTTGAAGAGTTAACCCTGGTTTCCTGTAGGAAGGCATTCCTTTCTTTTTTTCCCAATGTATGAGAATACTAACTCAGCTATGATCAAATGAGGTCTGGCATTCTTTGGGAACAGTGAGAACAGGAAGATGTGTGGGAAGCCGTTGTTTCAATTCTCTCTTCACCAGCTCATCTCTGTTCCAGGAATGGCAATAATAAATAGATTCCCTCAGATATCCTCCTATTGCTAGTAGAAACCCCAAGCATGTCAATGCTATAGAGAAACTGAGTTTTTCGCACACTCTTAGGACAGGCTCCTACTCTGGTCTAGCTGACTTTTTCTCCCTCTACGTGTCTAGGAATCACCAGATACCAACAACAGTGAATTCAGATCTTTTAGATTTGGAAGTCTGCAGGCTTTGGCTTTCCTGTTGGGATAAGGCTGTTATCAGTATGAGGCTACAAATGAGTTTTTGGCATATGTATATTCCCCAGAACCCAGTACGAAGCACGTGTTACTATGCTGCTCATGTTTCCAACTTCTGCACTCTTCTATCTTTGCAACACAAAAATGAATAAAAGTACACAGAATTTCTTTTCCATTAACAGCAATCCAAACACCACCACAACTGCAATCACCTTTTTTGCCAAGGAATCTGAAATACAAGATAAGACACAGAGGTACTTATCGAACAAAGCTTTCTCCAGCACAACAAATACATTACCATTAAGGGTTCCTGAGGCTGATTTGTGCAGGATCCTAAGTCAGAACACGTGATACCCCTGCAGCTTGCTCTTGCCCAGACAACTCTGCTTGTGCTCTCAGGAGTGCAAAAAGCAGTGGATGGGTAGCTGCATTCTACTTCTGCACTGAAGTTCTTTGGCCCACTATGGCTTCACTGAAGTTCTTTGGCCCACTATGGCTACACTGAAGTGCAATAATAAATTAAATAAAGCCCCTGAAGACTTCCAGACACTTGAATGTGAACATCTATGCAGTTAAACAGATAGGATGGCTCCTGGTACGTTTCTGAGCCAGGCAAGACAGTATTTGTCCCTATGATCTCAAGGTGTGTGTTAGAGTCACGATGTTCCAGCTGTCCCCAACCAGCAGTACCTACTTACTCCACTTACATGTGGAGGTCCAGATAGTTTCCAAGCGTAATCACATGCTGTTCTGTGCCAGCAGACCTCAAGGCCTTGATACTTTTGTAATTTCTAACAGGTTTAATTTAGTAGGAAATATCTAAGCTAAGCAATTCCCATTGATTTCAGCTATGGACTGATGTCAAGAACTAATTGCACTCCACGAGTGAAAGGAACAGAGTCTGGCCTACATTTGAATTCACCCCAAGTCCTTCATGATATTGTTATGATCTGGATGCCTACAAAAACCAGATAACAACAGAAGTACTGAACTCTGGAATGAAAACTCATAGGGAGGAGTTTGCGAGAAAATTATAGAAAATTCAAGTGCTGTGACTTGTCTGATGGCAGTACTGAAGTTTCTGCACTCACTCCCTGAGCAGAAACATTACCAGGGCAGGTACAAATATGAGACTATTTCAACAAATGGTCCATAACTTGCCTACATGTTAGAATTCAATTTTCTCTACTTTCATATACCTTTATTGCGATTCTTGGAACATAACAACCTAAGAGGTTTCTCTTTATGGCATGGAGCATATGAATGTTATAAAAGAGTATTTACAGCGAAATATCCTCAAGAATTATTTACATTACTGTCAGCTTTTTTGAGACACTTAGACTAACCCTGTCTTTAGGGATTTTCCTTTTTAAAAATGTCCATGTCCCTTGATAAAGCCCTTCACACTTTAGCCAGAGAAACCATGTTTTGCTCATATGATGTATTTCTGACTGACAGCATAGTTTGCAGCCTTTAAAAATATTCATATGCAGTAGTCAAAACATAGCACGCTTGCAGCCCCTCGGAATCTTAATTCCAAGTCTGTCTAACTTCCCGTCAAACCTTACAGAGTAAGCAGTAATCAGAAGGATCTCTTGTGAGAAAGAGTGAGTTTTGCAGGATCCAATGGGGCAAAAGAAACGGTTTTATCTTCTGATTTTCCAGAACAGAATTGCAAAACAAACAATGCAGCCTCAAAGCAACAAATCTGAATTGGTCACGACGTAGCTCAATGGAGAATAAATACACTCTGAAAAGAAAATGAGAGATGAAAGGAAGACTTGGCTGTAATTTACATTTCTTAATATGGAAATTATGAAAATAAGTAAATGCCTATAAAAAGACATTAATAGAATTCACCCAGATTTACCATTTGAGTTTGATTCTGTCATTCCTTCTTATATATAATCCACCAGAGCTCAAGCTGCCTGAAAAGCACCATTATTACAGTAATACAGAAGTCTGCTATGCGTAGTCATGAATCTTAACTTTGTCAGTGAATGGTATACCAACAGTAAATGGGCCAAGAACACAGACTGCCTCTACCTTCAAGCAAGTATCCCTTGAGTAAAGCTTTGTATTCTGCCTCAGCTCTTTCCAAACCTTTGCTTGCGAGTCATCTATAAATGACATTGAGAGTTTGCAGATGTTCCCCTTGAGAACAGTGGTGAAATTTGCTTAAACTTTGCTGCCTCTAGGAGTGTAATGGTATGTGGAAGTACTCTAAAATGGTTAGAACAATATAGCAGCTTATGACTCCCACTGTAGACCTCTGGAGAGCTAAACTGAAGTCTCTGGTCAGGTCCCAGGTATAAAGTGAAATCCAAACCCACCTCATTCCAGAGATCACCAAATCAAGACACAGTCACTTAAAATGTTCATATGCACACACGCACAATGCGGCGAGCAGGCCTGGAGACAGCAAAGTCACAAGTCAGCATGCCCTGTCTTGACAAGGGACTAGACAGATTTGTTCAAAACCAACTTGTACTTTGCCTAAGAGCAACTAATTCTCTCCTCGCATTCATTACATTCTCTTTCCTCTTTATGTGAAAATGATCATTGTGACCTGCAGAAAAATGTTTAATTATTACTCAGTTTCATGGTCACAGCATTAAGTTTTTTCAAAGACATCTTACAAACTGAGAACAAAAAAAAAAAGAAAAAGCCCTGTTACCTAAGAGCCTATTGAAATTCTTTAAGTCTCTGGGCATGCATTATGTATTCACCAAGTTTGCTGCTGGTGATGTAAGTTAGAAATTCTCCTGCTGGTTTTGATTACAGCTGCAGAGTCACAGATTTGAACAGCAGTAGACAATCATTTTTCTGAGCCTGCACATAAATATAAAACGTTTCCTTTTTCCTTATCACATAAACCTTCCACTATGATTACTTCAAAATGAATTCCTGTTTTCTTCAGATTTTCTCCACTTATCGTTTCACAATTAACAAAATGTATTCCATCCAACAAAGCTCTGCTATTTGCATATTCAAAGGTCACCATACAGGTTAAAGTTATTTAACTATGAAAGAGATGATAATTTCACAATCTTTTTACATGCAGATAAAATACAAAATTACCTCTGGGTTTTTAATTTGCACATTTACAGACACATGATAAAGAGTTTTACGATAATGGTATAAGCAGCATAACGAACTTTCAATTAGGCTGTGACAGCTCTTCCCTCTAGTCTTTGCATTGTCATTTTATTATTTAAAACACTGTCATCTCTTTAAGGGAGCAACAAAGAATTTTACTTACTACACCCATACTTTGGAAGCAAAATGGCAGCTTCTCCCAAGAGTGCTGCTGCAGCATGTCAGCTCGCACACGTGCGCTACTTGGCATGCAAGAGCTCCTTGCCAAGCAGGGTGGGAAAAAGATATAATCAGATAGAATTAGATCAACAGACCATCATGTTTTATGGGTGTCACTAGCACAAAAGAGTCCAGATCATCAGATCAGAGCAGTGATAAACAGCAAAGAAAAGTCCTATATATTATTATAGCACCCTTGCGGTTTGGTTTGGTTTTTTTTTACTTTATGTCATATTGCCTTTGTACAAACACAATAGAAATACTCCTGGATGTGAAACCTAAATTATTCCTGGAAAAAGCAATGCTCACTGAATTTCCTATGAAACTGTAACAAAGTGAAATTCTGCCCCCCATCTAAGAAGTTCTTGGCATACCTTACAGAAAATTAAATTCCTCGAAATGACACTTCACCCTCCTCAGGTAAACCAATGCAGCTGAGCTAATTATGAGTCCACTCCATTCCAAAGTTACCCTTTTCTCAGTTAACACCATGGCCAAAACCCCATGCAACCTTTTAGAATGAATATTTCTTAATGTTATGAACTACTCCAAAGGTGGTTGCTGTGACTACTTTCTATTTGTGTTGAAAGACAACCATAACAAAGTCATATTTTGGTTTTTGTCCCCAACTGTCTGCACTTTTAAACCAGAGAGTAATTGAATGCAACAAAGCAATTTCTGTATTTTTAGATGCCTAATCAAAACCTGTTACAACAACTTGAAAAGTCTAGAGACACAAGCAGTAAAAAATATAAAAATTATGTGAGTTTCATGAAAAATAAGATGCTACAACCTCCAGAAATTGACATTATTTATTGAAAATCACAGGTAATTTTACGTCTCGTCTGACTGAAATAGAATGCAGCCATTTCTGGCCATATCTGATGTAACAATATTGCACACCGATGGTAAATCTTTTAAAATGGAACAATTTTGAAGGGTGTAATCAGTGGGTTGCAAAAAACAACAGACAATTTACTTCTCTCTCAAGCACTATAAACAGAAAAGAAAGGTCAGAGACATGTAGGCAAAGGAATGCTTCTATGAAAGTCACAATACCATATGACTGCAATGGGTCTAGAATAGCTGTTGAGCTATTCTACTGTCAGAGGTTTTACTCTCTTTGACGTGTGTCTTCCTCATCCTCATTTGCCATAAATCTCATCTGGCCTGGAACTTGGACAGTTCAACAGTGAAAGCAACCTCTCATTACCCCATCCTGAGACACCTTAAAAGATCTCTGCATCTTCTCAGAATCTTCTCTTTTTATTTTTGTCTCAGCTCTAGATTGGTTTATATGGGGGTGAGAGAAGGAAGCAAATGCAAGTCACAGTGAATAGTATCCTAACCATACAGATTATAGTTATATGCTGTTCCTCCCATAATAACTGCCCCCTTCAAAAAAGAAGATTCAAATTAATAATAAAAATCCTGCAATCTTAGAATTAAAATGCAAATTTTCAAGACTTCTACTACAGGAAATACAACCACATTCCTCCATGGCTGGACATGAGAACCCCAGTGACAATATTACAATAGCAAAACCAAATGCCATGCATTTAAAAGACTATTTAGAAAGACATGAAGAATTTAGAAGTCTGGTACACCTAAGACTGCATAAGAAGAAGTGACTTAAGATCAACTGAAATGGAAGTCTTAAGATGAGTTGAAACTGTTTAGAAGTTGATAAAAATGAGAAACCTGGTAAAGTGCATTTCTCTTCCTGAATTCACCTGAAAGTGGATGTGTGAGAAGCACTACAAAAGACTTCCATTTTTATTTTATGTCAAATAAGGCTACAAATCATGTCTTGGAGAACTGGAAGTCTTGGGGCAAGATGAAATTGCCATTGTAGTCCAAAAGAGAAGTGCATATATTTTACAGGTAAGAAGCCTACTTGGACCTTTTACAGACCTTGATACAACACTGAAGCTGAAACTAGCAGTGTTAACATGTCTGAATTTAAAAAAAAAAAAAAAAAAAAAGACTCTTTATCCTTCTGTTACTTATAGATGTAGGACAGAATTCACAGTATCTCAAACTAAACTCTTGTGCATGCAATATACAGAAACTATGGAACTACCAAGTTGCTCTCAGCAATTCATCCTGTAATCCTGTCTTTAGTTAGTGCTTTACTGCATAAAGCACTTTGAAGCCAAAATCTAGCTATTGATGTAGTGGAAGAAAAGAGTGGTGAAGAGTGGTTTGCTATCAATGTACTTTTTGACACATGAGATTTCACATAGCTTGAGGAATTATAAGCATTATTGGTCATAAAATTATTCAGCCCTTTTAAAATATCCAGCTACAGTATTAATCTTGGCAACCTTCCTTGACAATGAATTAAATAGACTTACAAGACATTGAATAAAAATAGTATTTCCTTTTACTGGATACACTTTTATTCTATTTAATATCCTCAAGTTCACATTATAAGAAAGAACAAAGCAGGATCTTGTTTTCACTATGCATTTGTGAGCTCAATGTAGAGTTTTTTAATTCAACCATTTTTTTGCCTATTTCCTTGCCATCCTGCCAACTGTATGACTCATCAGATTAAATAAAATAATAATAATAATTTAAAGAAATTGCAGGAGGCACAGGAGTTGACACTTAGTCTTCTTGTAGGATACCTGCTGTCTTGGTACAATTACCTCCATTCTGAGATATGAAAGACTCTTTGAATTACACTATAACATGAGCTGTATGTCTGGGTGGTGGAATAAAAAAGACCCACTCTTCACCAAACTGTTTACCAGATTACGCTGAGGAGTAACGAAGGCTGCTGGATGGGACTGGAAGAAAATCTTTTCATAGTCAATTTGATGAAGAAATTGAAATTTCAGGCCAACTCTCCAAAAATTCATGCCAAATTCAGAAACATTTTGGCTTTAGAAGAAGGAAAAAGAACACACAAGAAAACAAGACTTGTGTGATCATCCTACGGAAGTGTTGGTTGTGCCTGTCCATCTCTGCCACCATCTTCTCCCTCTAATAACTTGGACACCCAGTAGCCAATGTTAATTAAAGCTGGCACAGAAACAGCAATTGAACAGAAAAAATCCCACAAGTTTCATGAAAACAAACAGCAAGTTAAAGGAGGGAGATCCTATTAGCACACACACAGAGGGGAAAAGTGACACGAGCTCTGCTAGCCGGTACCAACAGCTCCACATTAGTAAGAGCAGTTGCATATGCTTCTACTACATCTCACAGCATGTTCAACACCCAAGCACCAAAACCCAAAGCAATGAGTCTTGTGAGTTCTGCCATTTCCAGGATGGAAATCAACACATGGAAAGAGAAAGCCAGTTCTTCCAAGAGTTCCACCACCCAATGGCTAAACTACATGTGGGGGAGGATGGAGACTCCCAGCTCCTCGCTGTTTGAAGTAGCCAGGTAGCCTGCACATCTAGGAGATGATAAAGGAAAAGCTTTTTAGTCATTGCTCTAACTTAAGTCAGAAGGAAAATTCTTATCCTGCCTCCATTTGGGATCAGGCAAAGAGGAGAAATGACTCAGAGGTGTCTTATTTTCACCAAAACTCTATGGAGCCGCAACTCATGGGTTACACTTTGCTCAGGTCTCTACTTCAAGCCACTGCATCACCCAACAGCTGGTCCAGGTCAGGGACTATCTGAACACCAAACCATAGCACATTTTCCAGCAAAGAAAATTGACATTTTAATATTTTAATGCATAGAAGTACTTTTCTCTTGGTATTTTACAAGTAGTTCTGAATTTCAGCTATTTTCACATTTATTTTAATCCTCTGCCTTCAGGTCATTTGAGGAATCTTAGGGAGATTATGGAACAACTTTACAAACTTATTTTTTCTCTTTTAATAAAGCCACTCTTCTTTTTTATTATACCTTCACTCGAACATTTTAATGAATACAATAAAAAGACAAAAGAATCCCGTATTTAAATGCTCTGCTTGTGTTACAGAACTATACTCTCACCTTTCTTAACCTGACTGCATATCAGTGCCACAGAGCTGGATGCAGGAGGGCACGAGGTATTGGCTTAGCACAGGCTCAGTTAGACCCCCAGGGTATGGCTGTACGCAGAGACTCACCCCTTGGCAAGGAACCAAAAGCCAAAAACTGCTGCCAGTTGCACTCAGAGGCACATTTCCCAGAAAAACATAATTCAGAATTGCAAAGAAGGTAAAGATCTTGGCCAAGGGCAGAGTTCCTTCATTCTAGCAGGGAGAATGTTGTTGCAACTTCCTCCCATCTCTTCTACCTTAGAAAAGTGAAAGGTTTTCCATGTGCCCAGGACTTAAGTGAAGGGAATATGGAGCCACTAAAAGGCTCCAGAGATCAGCTATGGAAGAAGAAGGAAAAGAATACAAGATAGAGCATTTTGTTTACAACTTTTTTAGCATTATTGCTCAGAGAGAGGGAGGAGTCTTTCTTTTTTGGAGTGTGGGTGGAAGAGTAAGTGTAAGGCATTGTGAGTCAGATCAGAACAAGATACTGCCAGGCTTTCCAATAATCTTTCTGAAGCCATAACATTGCAAACAATATTCCTCTTGGGCCTCAATTTCCCAGCTGTAAAGAGACAACTCATTTCATGGAAGCTGAAAGATGGCTGTTATTTAGTGTGGGTCCTTATAAATAAGCATTGAGGAGTGGGAGGTTCTGGACAAGGTAAAAGCAGAGATTATCATCTCAGTGCTGAGAATGTGTTATTTCTCAAGAACCACAACCACTAGTGCTTAAAACTCTCCCAAGTCTTAATTCCAGCTGAGTATGAAAGTTTGACATTTCAAAGACTCCTGTGGACACAAAACATTCTTAAAAGTAGCTTTTTAATGCAGAAACACTTTCATTCTGAATTAATTTTTTTTAATGGGGGGGAAAAGAAGATGTGTTTGTCCATCTCTAGGGGTTCCCTATGCTGCTCTATACTAGGAGCAACTCAGGACATTTGGAAGTTTTTAGCTCCTTTCCCATGCTGTGGTAAGAGCCTAGAAGTCCTCAGAGTCCTCACTGAGCTGAGGTTCTCCAAGTATTCAATATGAAGGCAAGATCATGATCCCTGGTTGTGAGGCTCCTTGGAGCAAGAATATCAGGCCACCAGAAGGTTTCCAGTAGCACAAGCAAGCCAGCTGGTACACAGCATTTTGTCCAGAAACCTGGCGTTTTGGTCCAAGTTTCCCAAAACCCAAATAGTTTATCATAGAATCATAGAATCATAGAATCATAGAATGTTTTGGGTTGGAAGGGACCCCTAGAGGTCATCTTGTCCAACCCCCCTGCAGGGAGCAGGGACACTGCTAACTAGATCAGGTTGCTCAGAGCCCCATCCAACCTGGCCTTGAATGTTTCCAGGGATGGGGCCTCCACCACCTTTCTGGGCAACCTGTTCCAGTGTTTCACCACCCTCGTTGTAAAGAATTTCCTCCTTATATCCATTCTAAACCTACCCTGGTTTAGTTTAAAACCATTACCCCTTGTCCTGTCACAGCTGGCCCTACTAAAAAGATTGTCCCCATCTTTCCTATAGGCCCCCTTTAGATACTGAAAGGCCGTAATCAGGTCTCCCCGCAGCCTTCTCTTCTCCAGGCTGTTTCCATGAAACATTCATGAGTAAATTTATACTGGGCAGGAAGCTCAAGTGAAAAGAGCGGGAACGCGGTGGTGGTGGTGGTGGTGAGACACTGTAGTAACTCTGGAGGTTAGGAGAAGCCCCATTCTCTGCAGGTGGAAATATTTCTAGGTGTACATTACATAAATCTACCTGCTTTGTCTGTCCTGCATCTCATCTTATATCTGCAGAAGAAGACAGACTGGTCAAAGGAGCCAAATGCCATTTAGGACAATCGACAGTGTTACCACAGGCTTTGAAGGGAAGTTGTTTCATGAAAGCTGCCATAAACTTAACTCCCTTCCCAGCTCCATAGCTACTAAAATGTGGTTCTCGGCAAATAGCCTGAAGTGAACGGAACAAATAAACAGAATTCAGAACTGAAAGGAGTTAGTTTGCTAAATAGGAGCAAAACATTCATATTCCAAAAACCAAACACACAAAATTAAGTTTCAGAACTCCTGAATGATACTGAAGGCTTCATTGCCTAAGTGCAGCTATAGGCTCTAAGATATGTATTGAGTTTCAGGCTTTAGCAGTATTTTCCAAGGCTCTTGGGGAAACACACATACCACATTCTAATCCACACCCTCTTGATTGTTACTGCTGTTTTATATGGTACAGATTAAATAAACTGACAGCAGATCAAACTTAACAGGAAAGGCTGATTCTGAAACTGCAGCAAGTAATCTTCTAAATATAAAATCATAATGTCTAACATTAATCCATTAGTATCCTTAGCACATTAAACAAGAACAGTAGAAGCTGTTCTCATTTTTATTGTCTTTTATTATCTTTTCCTTCTTTTTTTCAAACTACCAGCACAAATTTCAGAAGATACAAACACTTAGAAAATATAGAAGTGTTTTAAACGCAAAAGTAATTTGGCAGTATTGCACCACTTGATACTTTTGTTCACATCACTAGTTGATAGAATCTTCCTCTCAACTTCTAGACAATCTGTTATGTAATGAAAAAATTGTAATAAACCAACCTTCACGTACAATCCCTGAAAAAGCATTCATTACCCATACAGCTTTCAGGGATAACACAAATCAGGAACTCCTACCTCTTTTTTTAATTCTTGTTTGTTTTCCACCATGCCATAGGTCACCTCTTTTTTTAATTCTTGTTTGTTTTCCACCATGCCATAGGTCACACTTGGATATATACACTTGAATTCTCCTGTAAGTAAAAGCATCTCTTTAAGGCATGCTGCATGACCAAACTGTCAGAAAAGCATACTGATGACTAGCAATCATTGTGTGCTATCATTTTTTCCCACAAAAATAAGCAGGAGCAAAGGTTATTTCTTGTATTTGAAGCTGATAATATCTAATGAACATCCTCAGCAACAGGCACCGATAACCACAATCTTTGCTACAGAATAAAATTCTGCATCAAGAGAGCCCAGGGAAAGCACATAATTTCTTTCTTCATGAACCAGTATGTACTAGATAAAAATAATAAAAAACAGCATTTCAGAGCTTTGCTTTCAGATGCTGCATTTTGCCTTGACAATTGAGCCTTCTGAAGGGAAATTTCTGGAGTGAATATGGCTGAAATTAGCCCACTGAAATGATTACTTGAAACCCATTTGTCACTTAGGGGTTCAGATCCCATCAGTACCTGCTGTAGCCACTCTGGAATGATATCATCATTAAAGATTAAACTCTCACTATGACCACAGATCATCTCTGAGATTCATTTTGGCTATTCCTTTGCAGCTGATGTGCCTTTTCTTAGGCTGGATTAATTCTCCTGTGTGGGGCAATGCTGCTTGGTAATGGTATTCAAGCATGTTCTATATGTGCTGAGTTTAGCCCTGGCCTACCTCCTCTCTAACTGGAGCTTTAGTGTGCAGCAGGACTGCAGCAGGAATCCTTCCAGAAACTGGCTCTATGGTGCCCCTGGATGACCCTTTGGTTTCCAAACCTACTTCATCTTTCACCATTCAGAATGGCATCCAAATTTACTCTCTGATAGGTGATACATAGCATTCCTGGACATCTGTTCCTTCAGTTCTTTTGATGGCAAACACAAACCTTCCTGTACTGGTTTGGGCTGGGATAGAGTTAATTTTCTTTATAGCAGCCCATATGGTGCTATGTTTTCAATTTGTGACCAAAACAGTGTTGATAACACACTGAAGTTTTAGCTATTGCTGAATAGTGCTTACACAGCATTGAGGCTTTTTCTGTTTCTTACACTGCCCTGCCCACAAGAAAGCTGGGGGTACACAAGAAGCTGGGAGGGAACACAGCTGGGACAGCTGACCCCAACTGATCAAAGGGATACCCCGTACCAAATGATGTCATGTTCAGCAATAAAAGCTGGGGAAAGAAGAAGCGAGGTCATTCAGAATGATGGCGTTTGTCTTCCCAAGGCACCGTTACGCATGATGGAGCCCTGCTTTCCTGGAGATGTCTGAGCACCTGCCTGCCAATGGGAAGTGGTGAATGAATTCCTTGTTCTGCTTTGCTTGCGTGTGTGTGACTTTTGCTTTACCTATTAAACTTCCTTTATCTCAACCCACAACTTTTCTCACTTTTATTCTTCTGTTTCTCTCCCCCATCACACGGGGGGAGAGTGAGCGAGCAGCTGGTGGGGCCTAGCTGCTGGCTGGGGTTAAAACAACCCTTCGTATCGTGCCCAGGACTGTTGTTCAAAAGCACTTACCTCCGTGATCTTCTCTGATAGCATCTTACTACTCCTGTCCTATTGACATTTCTAGAACACTCCAGGAGCCTAGTCAGAGGAAATTTTGAGTTTATTTTGATATTTAGGAAATGAACCTTGTTTGGAGCTTTTTGGTTTGGTTTGGTTTGGTTTTGGTCTTTATATCATTGATATAAATGCCATAAAGAAAAGGCTTCCCTGGTGAGGAAAGCATTTCCCAAATGTATTAGCTGTGCCTTCTTACTACCTAAATAGTGGGCAAATAGGGGAAGTGACTTCTTGAACTTTTATCAGTTGCTTGAGTTTGGCATTGCTGAACATTCTGCACTCAACATTTTATCATGGAAGAACGAGCTCAAAGGAGAGAGGAAGTAAAGGAGTGGGGTTTTTTTCCCCTAAAAACAGATCTTTTAAGAAGAGGTATAAATATCTATAGTGACTTGTTTTGCAGAATAAAGATGAGACTCATCTGTCTAGTACTGTTAAATCAGCAACAGGCTTAGATGTCTGCTATACTGAAAGACAACAGAAATGTATCCAATGTCAGGGCTGAGTGCACTTCCACACAAAAAGAAGACAATATATACCTCCTTTGGAAAGATTGCAGTTCACAGACTAAGGCTAGAGCTAACCCATTCTAAGCTGAAATGGCTTTGCTGCCCACCGAGAAATTATTCCTCTTCCCTTTGTGTAAATGACAGCTTTAAAGAAAACTAAACTCCATTGGCTCTATGTCCTGGACTGTAGCAATATCATTATGAAAACAAGAACTTGCTCTAATAGTACAAAATACAAAGAAACTTCAATCCAATAGAAACAAATATAATAAGAATTTGTCTTAAAATATATTCCCAGGGATGTTTCAACAAGATGCTACAATGATCACCTCCCACAGATTAACAAAGCCATAGAACAGCCAAAAGAAAAAAAAAATCACTTCAAATAAAACATTTGAAAAAGGGAAACAGAAGCAAAGTAAATATTAATCCTGGCTATAACAGACTGTTATGTGTTCAGTTAGGCACAGCGACATATCAACAACCATTGAGTAAAGTTACACAACCTGTATAGAACCATGCTGGCTCTGCCTTTTGCCAGCAGGATGATGCATACCATAGCTCACTGTGTACAAATCATCATCAACCAAAAGAACATGGCAACTCCACCCTGCAAAAACAGGACAGCAATAACCCACACTGCCTCTTTAATACCCAACAGAAGCGTCATCCTGTTCCTCTCAGGGGAGCAGCTTCCTTCATCTAAACAATGCCATGTTTGAGCTCTCTCTTCTTTCTCTTGGGCCTTTTTGATTTGCCGTCTGTGAATCAGACTCCAAGCTGACTATTACCAAAAGGGCTGGTTGCCATTCTAGTTTCTCAAAGGGCTCATACATCCTCTTATACACCTTAGTCTGTCCTAGAATAATGTTTTAATATTTATTTGTTGGTGGAAAATCACGTGCAATACATCTGTAAGCATTAATGCACCAACCACTTGGCTCCTGCCTGTCTCTCCATTTTGGCAGAGACAAGTGCTGTAGGGCTTCCTGTACAGCTTCTCATGAGAACAATCTGGTCAGCTAGGAAGAAAGTAACCAAAATGGGGACGTGGAATAACAACATTTTCCTGGACAGTGAGGGAATTAATTATCCAACAAAACGGAAGTGTTTCTGGAAAAAATGAACACCTTTGCTCTCATTACACCTGCAAGAATTCATCACTAAATCTATTTTTTCCTACTGGAGAAGCAGTTCTGGAGAAGCTTCATAGCATCTTGGCTATGGAACAGTGAGGGGAGACTTAGAAGAGTCTGAAATCTCTTTGTGAGTAAGATTTGGGAATCACTATATTCTGGCAGGAGGATTTTATGCACGCAAAATTATAGACTTTACTGTAGGATGGAACTTGTGACTTGGTCACATGAGATGACTCCAGTCTCATCTGGAGATAGATTTCATGGTGTTCTATGGCTTGGAAGACTACAGCAATTTACAGCAGATAATATTCCCATATTGTTTATAGAAGATGTGGCTATGTTGACACACAGTTTCAGTGTTTGTTTTCTTAGTATTCTTATTGTATTTTGCCAATATTTTATTTTTAAAATAAAAATATTACTTAAATGGATCCCACAGTTTTCATTGCTTGTTGCTCTAAAGAGACTTATCAGATGGTTTGTGTTAAAGGATTTTCATAGCCCTTTCTTGGCCTAATATGAAAATTCACTTCAGAAAATCACAGTGGAGAGATATTCCTGCTGGAGCTAGAACTGAGGAGGTTTCTAGGTCTAACGCATCTGAGAAAAGCCCAGGTGCAGTAAACAGCACAGTGTGATTAAGACCGGACAGGTGCTACCACAAGAATAAAGGCTGCAGCACATCTAGCAGTGATTGAGGGCAGTTTATGTTTTGATTCAGTAAGTTATTAATATGACTCATCCGTATGTTACCAAATATCACACCCAGAAAGTGAAAATTGGAACATATGCCTGTGAGATATAAGAGGGAGCTTTTAAGAGAGGCCTTGGCAGAATGGGTGGGAGGGAGGGGTAGGAGCAGGAGGAAAAGAATTGGGCTTTTCTTGTTGTTTGTTTCATCAGGTTAAATGAATGCATTAAAATTTTCAGGTAAATGGAAATAGGCAATGCCCGGCCTTTTTTTTTCAGCTAGCCTACATTCTAGCCCCTAACAAAGAACAAGACGAGGATGGAAAGACAGTGTATGGAGACACCATAGCACTGTGCAGAAAACAAGCATCCCCTGAGGCACTCTGAGATGTTTCTGATCCCTCCAATTTCCCATTTCTTTGGCCTTTCCCTAATCCCAGTGCTACCTCAGGGCCCATGCAAGGGCAGACTGTGCATAGGTACAAAAAGGGAGGGGTTTTTTGAGTCTGCCCCTGAGCTTACACCAATACCTATTACAGTTTCTTAACCATTTCACATAGGAAGAATTCACCAAGCTAGTGGGAAATTATACAGGGAAATTAAATTCCTTTCTATGTCTCTTTCTCCAGTTATTTTCAGGAAGAACGCCACTAGATGGCACTGGGAACTGTAACCGCCCGGTATGGAGCACTTCGGCTGCGGCCGCTTACCTGTGAGGGCAGGCAGGAGGAGCGCTGCAAGGGCTGCTGCTCAACTTGCTGCCCGGGATTGAACACAGCAGCAGAGAAGGCAGGGCAGGGTGAAGAGCACAACACGTTACTCCTATCAGCAGTCTCGTGATAGTCGTAGTTCTTCATATCGGAATAAAACTGAATGATCAGTGTTTTACTGCTCTTTAAACCACACTCAAAATTGTAACAGCTATCTGGTGTAATGGCTCCACACGCTATTAAAGTAATGATAAAATAATCAGGGACTAATGTTACTATTCACATTATCAGCAACATCATTTTCAGTTCTTTCAGATTATGGGCGTGGGGAGGAACACTGAGTTAGTAATGTATTCTTTACCCTAGCCTCACTAGCAGGGCTGACAAAAGCCACAGAGCAATTATATTTTGCATAAGGCTATAGTTCCTAGAGGACAAACAAACCTGTGAAATCGCATGAAAATACATTTGATCAAGGACTCCCATTATTATGTGCACTCTCTCTATATATGTAATTAATATAGTTGAGAGATCATCAGTGTATATACCAAGTTTGTGATCCTAGTTGTATTTTTACATCCAATCATGTAATATTTGAGATACCACACACTATGTGTCTAAAATAAAATCCTGCCAACACACACAAAAGAATGCATTCATCATCCTAAATCCAATATATAGAACATATGCTACTTGTAGAGCATTCACATGTGTTAAATATCTTCCCCTCCCCTTCTCTCTGCATGAGAAATGAGCACAATTGCTGTCTCTAAGCAGAAGGTCTTCATGTGAACATGCAGTCCTGCAGCCAGTTCCACATTGGTGAAGACCCACTAATTTCAGTTGGATTCATTCACCCCCAGAATCAGTGCATTGCTCTGAAGGGGGCTGCTTTAACGCTGCTCAGTACCTTGACTTAGTCTGGCTGGGACTCAAAAGGACCTCTCTCAGCCTAACCTCTCAAGGCACTCTGCCTTGAATGTACTTGGAGCTCTGAGCAGAACCAAGAAGCAAAGAAACCAAGCAGTGGGTTTGTCAGAGATAAGCAGAAATATCCAAGCTCAGCAAGAGAAAAAATACTTGATCCCTATGGCTCTGCCTTCCCATTAAGAGCCAGTCTCTGTGCAACAGGAATACTTATTTACATGTTTAAATGAGGTTAAGTACTTCTGCCGCCTCAGTGTTTGCTGCCTGTTCAACATTCAGATGACTTCCTAGGTGCCAGTGGGCCACTAACCTCCAGCACCTAACACATATTGCTGCTATTCCTTATTCTCACATGTGCCTTCTACAGAAATCTTTTTACTAAGAATTTATGATGTATTAGTCATCTTCTCTCATTGGCCCAGAGCCAACAGGACAGTTGCCCCTCTCTGTACCCATGAAGATTACTTTAAGGAAAATGGCCTCATGAACAAAAGATGCTCGCAAGCTCCCTCCAGTGCAGCTTCAATGCCATTAATACACACTGCACTCAGTTTCCTTCCTCCAACTGTTTCCTGATGAAAGATGAAGGACTGGCAATTCGTATATTGTCACCTCCCCACCTCAAATCAGCTCAGCAGGACAGTCACTGAAAAACTTGACATGAAGGACACAATGTAGGAGATCGTGGGTTTTCTGGGGGTTAGAGGAAATCTGAGGTGGAAGCTGTGTCCTCTATAAAGACTATTTTCTAAGTAGAAATATTTCTTGGGTGTGAGGCCCCATTATTCAGTTCAGTCTCATCACATACACTGGCAATCCCAGGAGGTAGTTTTTTAATCATTCCACGATACTCAGAAGCAAAGTCAGATACCCAAAAGTTAAGCAACCAGATGTATTTTAAGAGACTGTGAAAGTTCCTTTGGAATTTAATCACAGTCTCAGGGTAATGAAAAGAAGTCATTTCCCATATGCTGCTATTCAGAATTCTCTTAAGCATTGGCAAGACGTTATACCCATGTCACAGGTCTAATCATTTGCAACAGCAAGCAATTCCTGGGCAGGCAACAATGTAGTTGGGAAATGTAGACAATGTCTCTAAGAGACGGATGCAAGCCTAAATTCATTGTTCTAAAGGTTACCAGAGATCTCCAAAGAAGCCATTCCACAGAGACATAAAGATAAGGTCCAGTCTGGTAGGCTGGCAGACACAGATCCTTGACAAGCCACACAGAGAAGTGAAAAACTGGATTATTTTTTTTTGTGACTGCTAAAATATTTTGTTTCAACATCTGACTTTTCCCTCCTGCTCTGAGAGTAAAAAGTCAGAACCATTCAGTGAGTGTTACCAGTATTCCCAAGATCTAATGATCCCAAAATTGAACTTTTTGGCAAGTTAACTTTTCTACAGAGGAGACAAAGAATAATCCACATCTCCACTGCAGCAGCCTAACTCTGCCACAGCAGTACTCAGAATAATTGACTAACCCTGATCAGAGTAAAAATTCTGTTGCACCCTTGAAGTATAACTCCCTCTAATACTGATTTGAATCAATTTTTGTTTGAAATATTAATCTTCTATCTTTAATTATTAGGAATATTAACACTAAAATTTTAAAAGATACATTAGTGCCTTTCTGAATGCAATTGATACAGACATAAATCTACCACTAGTATACAATGTACTATTCCAAAGGCCCATCATAAAACAAAAAAAAATCCACAAACCCAATCCAGCTGGTGTGTGTAAATCTGGCCAGTAGAAGTATTTGGACAGTTCTTCCATAGGTCCTGCCTGACTTCCCACAAATGTCGCAATTAAACCAGTCCTCATTCAGAATTCCCCAAACCCAGAAAGCAGCAAACCAGAAGCCAGATAATGTCTATCCCCTAAGGTGTTTGGCTAGCTTTCTAGATGCTAAGTAGGCAATGAGATGCAAGTCCTCCAACTGCAGATTGCAGCAAAGACAAATCCAAGCTAGCTTAACAGAATGGCTGACTTCACAGTTTGGCTTTGGAGAACTTTGTATAAATCAGGAACCCTTTCAGCCTACTGCATGATTGACAGTTCCTTCAGATTATGAACATTTTTATATAGTTTCCTTTTAAAGAGTAGACTTTCCTCTGCCTTGTCATTAGCTGCAATCTCATGGATATTCATAGCGTTATGGTAGAAAGGTGTATACAAACAATTTTTTTTTATGCAGATGGCTAGTCCACAAGGAAGAGCAGATAGATGATTGTCTCTTTTCTCAGTTGTTCAGAGATTTATGCTCCTCATTTACAACAACCTGAAAAATGCTTTTATCTCTGGAGATGATTTGTAGTCCAAAGACACCAAAAACAATGCTGCAAAGGCAAGAGTTTGTTGACTTTTTGCTTTGTCAAATGGTAGCATCTGTTCCCATCCCCATTTACTAGAAAGCAGTACATTCACAGAATTTCATTCCAACTTAGCTCCAAAGTTCCTCGGCACTAAAGGAAACACAAAATCCATCTATATCCAGCTTGCTACACACTATGAATTCTTATGAGCAGGAAGAGAGAGTTCTTGTACAACAGCTACATACATACTGAGTGTATGGAGAAATGAACGCCTCACCTACGCAGATCAGTCTCAGGACAGACCAATGGTTACTGAGCTGCTGAAAATAAACACAACCGGTTTCAGCCTCAAAGGTTTCCCCATATGTTACTGGATTTCTACCCTCTTCCTTCTGTACCTTTGAAAATTGATTTCCCTAAAAGTCATGTATATGCTAGAAATGGATTCCTCACTTTTAACCCTGAAAGACTTGAGAGTTTACTAAGACCAGGAAATTCCATAAGAGAAAGAATTCCCCTTCCCAGAGAAGGATTTCTTGACATTTTTAACATGTTTATGTTACAGAAGTCCAGCAGCCTCTGGCTCCCTGCTATGAGTAAGAACAGCTAGAATGAAATAACTATGAGACTGAGAGCTCCATTTCAGTACCCAGCCAATCCACTTGCTTCAGTTAATATTAGTACCATCCATGGATACATAGAAGAGAGCAAAAATTTTGTAGCTCTCTGAAGAGATGGAAAACACTGCACAAATATTGATTTCCCTCTTCCTCCCTATGCCTGAGATCATTAAATATTAACACTGCCAATACATTAATGGTCTAAACTTTCGCATCAAGCAGCAACTTGAATAATTAATTTGAGGGAAAAGAAGATAAACATCTAATGTGTTAATTGCTTGAATGAGTAGAGCAGATGGTAGGAATCAGAATGATTGTATGAAAGTCATAGAGAAGCACTATGGGATCCAGAATCATCCCCACAGTCAAGAAGGAGCTCTGCTTGCTCTTTGCTCCCCTTTCCAGTTGGGTTCCCCAGCCTAGATTTCTGTTCATTGTAGACAGGCAGCAGGGGAAGGGTGATGGGGGAAAATATTTGAGGCCAGAATATCTGCCACCAAGGGGAGGAGGAAAGAACTAGGTTCCCAAGAAATCCTCTGGTTTAAGAGAAGGCCAGGCAACTAAGGATCAGGGACTGTAACTATGTGAAGAACTTTCAATGCAGATTTAATAAAATTGCATTGACTACCTGTTATGGGTTAGAAACTGTGAAACCACATCTTGACAAACCTTCAAGTGAATAAGCAGGTTTACATTTTGTTATTAGGGAGAGAGTGCAGGGAACTTTAAGCATCTTGGAAGACTGCAGCCAAGATATTACCCTAATGCTATTTTCCCACACTTTAGGTACAGATATTTTTAATATGTGAGCATTAACACCCTGCCTTTCTAATTATGCAGGCCTAGACTCTTACGTCATGTTTAAGAGGTCATAAATTTAGTGCAATAAATCCGAGCTAAAACATCTAACGCAAAGTGTGTTCAGCACTACTTAGAAATTACTTTTAAATTCCATGTTTGCAGGGCTCATATATTTCCACAAGACTTTGAGAACATCAAATTCTTTCTTCTATGAGAAAGCCACGTTGTGGGTTTTTCATGCCTGGAGAATACTCTCAAGAAGGTTTGAATGTTCAAAAGAGTATTAGAAAATAATGTGAGGTTAAGTAACATCTCTCTTCTTCTGCCATGAAATCAATTCTGCCTCTATCCAAGCTGTTGGAAAAACCTCAGTTGCAAGCCTCAAATTGTAGTTTACCAGTGATCTCAGCAAGGTAAGGCAAGTAAATATCCACATTTCCTTATGCCATTGGCTTCCTTGGCCTGTATGTGCAAGCTGACTAAAACAGAGAAGAGCGTCAGCTGCTGCAGTGATTCCAGAAAAGGAGGTGAGCTCAGGGGTTCAATCCTAAGATGTGCACCTAACTTATGAAGGCAAATTATTTAGCAGAAAACTGAAATGGGACATTGGCTTCAAGTGTTCTGGAGAAAATCTGGAGTGTGAAAAGACTTGTTGATCGTACCTCAGCTGCCAACACATCTCCAAGCTGATAAAGAGGGGGTGGGAAACAACTTTCGGAAGGTGCTTTCTTACTGTAAATCACCTTCCTTTTATGAGGTTTAAGAAACCCCTGAACAATCTTTAAGGCTGGCTGACTCTCCATATGTTTGCTTGGTTTGTTTTCACTGAGCCACAAAATGAATTAGAGTCTTCAAGAGATTAATTACTCAAGTTGCTATGATTTTTTTTTTACTCCCTCATAACAATACCCCGTATTGTATTTGTACAGACATATTGTATCCTTATATTTGACATCTGACAGGAATTATTTTCTCATGAAAATAACACCTTGACAATCCCTAAGATACCAGCAGTACATCTTCTGAACCCACCACTAGACTGATGGATGAAAGAATATTATTTAGTGATTCATTCTTCTGCATTTACAGGACATTTTATAGATGCTTCTACAGCAGTATTGGAAATTATATTGACACTGACTGAGTAGCAAACACAAAGACAGCAAACAAGCAAGCCTCTGAATGAATTAAACCCATGAGCTTGCAGAAACAAGTACAGGTTTTGTAGCATAAACTGAAATCAAATTGTGGATTGGTTGGTGTGCTTGGAGATTTACTGCATCTTGTCCATTAGCTGTCTTTATGGCACATCTGGAATCTGCTCCAGGAAAGTCTAGGCTGAACATTCCTTTCCAAGCACTGGAGGAACATTCCTGTGTTAGCAAGGATAGATAGATGGAGGGAATTATTTACTAAGTCTTTCTTCAATTCCGATTAATCACACATACATAAGAGAAGTCAAAGGAGACAGCAAGTTACTCACTAGAGCTTGCAGGAGCACTGCAGGTTGGTGTTAAAATGTTCAGCTAAGGAGAACGTCTGTCTCAGTCACCTCCCTCTTTGCCATCCAGACAAGACTATCTCAAGCCAGGACTGAAGGCAAAAACATTGTGGATGACCACATAGTTTGTATTATGGCAAAGTTATTTTAGACAAGTTCCAGTCTGATTCTGTGGCCTAAGGGCTGCCAGCAGCCCCAGCAGCACTATCTTATCCCTGTTCCCTCTCTGCAGAAAGAAGCTTGCAGCTTTCTTCCACACCCTCTTTGTTTTCAGCATCCTGAATTTGACTTCATAATTACTTCATGAGACTAAATTTATTCCACAGCAACAAGATATATTTTTCTGTAGAGTTTCCCAAAGGAATACTTGAGGGTGTGTTTGCCTACAGTTATATAAATAGCCTGACCTATTTCAAATGCCATTTTTCAGTTCTTCGAGGCACAAGTGCTCACACCTTCACTTGGGGAGTTCCATCACAAGATCCCCTCTGTACTCTCAGGATTTGTTTTTTAAAAGGCCAACAACAGCTTCCATAATAAGGCCTTTATTTTCTATGCTGGCAATAGCAACCCCCCCCAAAATGTCACTGGTTTGGGATACAATAGGCTGTTCTGGCGAAGTTAATCTATTCTTATTCTGTCTTCTGAAAGAGACTGTTTCATAGGCGAGCTTCTGTGTTTAGGCTAAAATGGACTTCGGAAACAATAATTTTTATGCTGGAGCCTGCTCAGGCACACAGGAACTCAGATACATAATGTTTTACACACCTCTAGCAAAATCAGAGATGTAAATGTAGATTCTACCACTTAAGAATATTAACTGTGTTTGTGCCATTACTCAAAAGATTTCTGACTCTTAAATCAATTAAAAAGTGAAATAGGAATGTCATTTCCTGATACGCATTTTCCTTGCTGCTAAATAAAGTTAAACTTAAGGTCTGCCCAAAGTAATTAATTCTCCTCAAGATTTGGCTATAAAACTACTGGCAACAATTCTTTAGTATTTTTTCCCGTACCAGTAACAACACTCAGTTCACTGTTATCACACACAATAGTGATAAACTGCTTGGGAAATGAATGTTCTTTAAGAGTATTTGAATGATGTCTGCATCTATTTCATAGCACACATGTAAATGTCTTTGAACACCTCAGAATCTTCTTGTCCAGTAAAGTCTACTTCAAGAGCACATACAGTAAAAACCAGAAGGCTTGACTAGGGTTAGATTTCAGTCTTGTCTCTTCTTTTAGATGCCTGAATTAAATAATTACTCTAAAGCTCTAATTATTGCATCAGCTTTTCAAGTATAATTATTTTTACACATAGAGGAATGTTGCCATTGTTTAAAGGAAGACATAACCCATAAATCAAGAATGCGCTTTTAAACAAAACTGTTGCCAAGCAAAAAACTACTCCAAAATAAGCACTGAATACACTCAAAATAATAGAAAGAAGCAAGAAAACATTCTAACTTTATGAAGGATGCGGCATCACGCTTGGGGCTAAATCTGCAAGGGATGTTCAATTGCAAGCAGTGAAGTCACAGCCACTGAACAAGTTACCACCTGTCAACAGAGCTGCAGTAACCAGCCTGATACACCCTGGTCTGGAACAATTGTCCAGGTAAACACTCAGGCTTAGCTTAAACTGTCCTTAAGGCAGCACCATGTTCCAACTAGATTAATTGACTCTGTAGAGAAGGATGAATAAATCTAAACAGCATTTTGTGCTATTTTGACTAGATTGCTTCTGACATCTAAATGAGACTGAGAATGCTCTATTTAGGTTGACAGTACAGTGAACTGAAATATGACCAGCTCCTAACTGCCCTGATACATCATCTAGAGAGCTGACATGCCTCACATGCGCCAGTGATTGATTCCCGTAAGTACACGAGGCTCATTAGAGCAGGACACAGTAACAATGAGCACTTGAAAACACAGGACATTTGGATCTAGCCCAAGGGTCAGGAATCATTTTCATTTAGCAATGCTCTTATGTAGGAAAGTTAAGAATACACACTGGAACTAATTGCAAAAGTCTTGACTATTGGGGGGAAAAATCCTTTTTTGGAGGGCTATCTCCATCCATACTGAAGTTTTTCTAAAATACTGCTAACAATGAGAACAACAGCGCCCTCCAATTGCGAGAAAGTGCCAAAGCTGCTGATGAGAGGGAAGAACATCATACCTTTCATTTCTGATTAGAGTCGTGCTGTGCAAAACACAAGTCTTTGCAGTAATATTTTCTAATTCCCAGTGGTGTTGAGCCTGTTAAATCTCTTTCTCCTGGTAATACCATTCTGACCTCTCTGTAGAGATATTCCTTCTGCTGGAAAATAATAATTTTGTTTCCAGAGGAGGTAGAGGGAATATAAAGCATTTCTTTGAACAACAGTAAGTGACAATATCTTATGGTCACTCAGAAAAAAATATTTGGGTGATTTGGGGTTTTTTTAAAACAAAAAAAAAGAAAAAAGGGCTAAAAATCTATAGGATTTTGCTGAAATCAGAAACGGTCAGGGAGGAGGGAGTGGATTTCAAGGTGAAACTTTTACGTTATGCTCTTTATTTATTAGTGTGTGCATATCTGCCAGTTATCTATAGTTGTCCCAACAGGTATAGCTCTTCATATAGGCTCCTACAGATGTGCTAAAAAATAATAACATTACATGGCAGGTAGAAGAATGAAATTGTAGCTCTGCTGCATGTACAACACTGCATGCAGTACTAATGTATGCAGACAGCTAGGGTTACCCCATCCATGATGTTTTTAATACCCTTTTCCAGATTTACAGATTTTTGCACTTTGCATTCAAAGCACTCTTCTTTCTACAAACAGATTTCTTCCACAGAAAATAGTGAAGCTTCTTCATCAGAAGGAACAGTAGGAGTTTTTAGGAAGAATACTCATTACTTTGGAAAATAACTTTCTTCCAATTCCATTAGATAATTAAATACAGCTATCAGCCAAGGACATTCTTCAAAACATCAGTGTTTTCATTATTTCAGACATGCAGTTACCACTGTATTACGATTAGTTCTGCATTAGCATTGGAGCAGAAAGGATTCCTAGAATTTGATTTTTAAAACTGAATCTCACACTACAATTAAATTATTTTTCCTTCTCCAATGACGACAGAAAAAAAGAGCTTCTTTTAACCTGGGGGGCAGAAGGGAAATTAAAGTTTCACTGAACAAAGTCTGAATACTTCTCCAGCCAGGCATCCTATTTAGGGATGTTTGCTCATTACCTCAGACACAAATGCTGCATTCCCTGGTGTCATGTGCCCAATTCCAAAACCCATTAGAAAGTCACGAGGTAAAAGGCGCGTGAGTGTGACTGCATAAGCCACCCACAAGCTAGTAGGACACATTCATGTCTCCACAACCCTGTCTTCATAACATCACCAGTGCAGTCTCTTCTGCTCCTGTTCATAAACCTGAGAATATGAGCGTCTTGGCCACCTACAAGTTTTACCAGACGAAGCATTCAAGAGCGGGGGTCAGAGAAGTAATAGCTGGTTGCTAGCATGGAGCCAGTTTTCCTTACAGCCATTTGGGATACACAGCTTTTTGCCAGAATTTTCAAGCAATGTGCGAATACAACGATGCACTTCTAGTGCATCCCTAAAGCAGACACTGCAAGAGGCAAAATAACAGATAACTCTGCTAGACAGGAATAGGAGTGAAGGCCCTAGCGTCCGCTCAAGGCAGGTATTTCAAATATTTTGGCCAACAAAGGCTTGGCTTTTCCATCCTTCCTGCTGCAGAAGAGACAAGGTAACAGTGCTGCATGGCTCCCCAATACTCCACCACATATTTCACCCAGCAACCTTTTGGCACTCATTTTACTACAAGCAACAAAGAGCTGAGAGTCATATGGCCTATGAAAAACAAGAAGGAAAGTGTTATCTATGGTGGAACTCAGAGTTTCACAGGGTATCACTTTTGCCTTTCTTCTGATGTCTAAATGCTCTCAAAAATGCATTGCCTTATCTTTTCTCTAAGTAATCATGAATATTTTGCTCTGTCCAAGTATATCTCTTACTAGTTAAGCTTGCATTTCAAGATCAGGAAGTATGCTATCAAGTGAAATTTTGTAACTAAAAAGTACATGAAAAATTCTGTAAAACAATCTTTGTGTTCAAGGAGTGAGTGTTCCTGCTTTTCAGATAAATTATAAGCTTGAAGATTTTGTTCTCTTAGCATTTTATACCATGTTTAACTACTTAAATCCCAGGCCAGTGCTCTCAGAAGCCATAACGAAAATCAAAAACCAAAACAAAAAAGCCAATCCATTGAGATTTTATCATTGTTCATTGTGATTTGTTCTGTAAATGCTTCTGAAACTTTTCCAACCCTAGAGCAAAATAATCAAATATGTAAAGTGAGACTTTCTATAGCTAATTTCTCAGATTATTCTTATTAATGTGATGGCACCCACTAGGTCAATATTTTGTTTGTTTGCAAAACACCACAGCCATTTATATTTCTGCTGTACCTGCTACAAGGAATGTTTAGAAATGTGCCTGATTATCTTCCGTATTTCTAGCAAGCAGGGGACAGAAATGGAGGGGAAAAGTCCTGTGTATACAGGCCCATTTGCATTAGAATTTGAAAGTTTGGTGATTAATAAACAACTCTAATAAAGTCCTCCCAACCCAAGATCTAGCTACATTAAATAGACTACTTGTTTGACTTTCTCTGAATTACTGCTCTTAGAACAAGGCCACCTGGGGATAATGAACAGCTGATTTAATTTTGAATCAGCATTTAAAAGCCTTTTAAGTGGAGCTCATTTTCATTAGTTTAAATAAAGAACACCTCGAAAAGCGAAAGGTCATTAAACCTTTGGAAGCACATTCATGCCAAGACTTCAGCTAAACATAGGTCCTTTTAACAGGGTGTCAAGGGATTTATTAAATATAATGTGAACAATTGCTCATTTCTGTATCAAACAGAGCCCCGTAAAGGGACCTATTTTCTCATCAATGCCTTACACAGAAAATTGCTGTAAGAATTGTATGCTGAACCTGTCTGTGCGGTCTGAAAGCATCTTTGTAAGGACTCCACTGCACAAGGTATTCAGAGCTCAGTTTCAGTGAGATGTAGGAAGACTGTGCACCTCACAGGATTAGGTGTGACGAGTAGCATGGCTGTAATGAGGACTCAGCTGCTTGGTGAGACGGAATATTTTGTTTCTCAGTACTTTGAGACCGCACCATTTTCTAATCTGCAGTCAGGTTCAGCACTTGTGAGAGAGTTGTACGCATTTGGTTGTGCATCCCTTTTTACCCTGCTTGCTTAACCCAGGCTTCAGGGCTGGCTTTCCAAAGTACACCTATTTTCCTTGCCTACAGAACAGATTTATGTTATAAGACTAACTTGCATACCCATCAAGTTTTTAACAAAACATTGTCAAGCATAACTTAATATGGATATAATCAAGGAATGGAAAGTCCATACAGTAAACAGGGGGCTACCTTGAAAAACATGAGGTTCAATTCCATCATTTCATTCTCAGTTTTGTTCCATTCTCAGAGCAGTCTGGGGTTTTATTTTTTTTTATTATTTTCAATGAGTCTGTAAACATATAATAGAACATTACTTATAACTTCAAGCCAGGAGCTTCAGCGCCTGCGATGCTCTTTTTTCACAAGCAAACAGCAAAATGAATGAGATCCAAGACACATTTAACGTTGTCCGGGCTATTTAACATCTCAGAGAGAAAAAGTTACCAGATTCATGCTAGTTGCATAATGCTGCTTCTTTTTCGGGAATTTATACTGAGCATAAGAGGATGCAGACAGTAAGAAGTCACACTACCCCATCTCTTACCAGCCATAAGGTCCAGGTGAGGAATACCAAAGAATAGCCACAGCCCCTGGAAAAATAACAAAAAAAATTGAAAAGGCGGTAGGGGAGAGAGCTCTA
This sequence comes from Gorsachius magnificus, assembly GCA_034008185.1. Classification (NCBI taxonomy): domain Eukaryota; kingdom Metazoa; phylum Chordata; class Aves; order Pelecaniformes; family Ardeidae; genus Gorsachius; species Gorsachius magnificus. The sequence goes on along the minus strand of CM067089.1, from coordinate 33,578,158 downwards.
TAGAGATTTTCCAATGCCCTCAAAACTTTCTAGCAAGTTCAGAACCAAGATAAATGTTCCTAGTCCCCTCAATAACTGGAATAAAAATCAGTTTCAAACTCAAAAGCTTCCACTTCAGAAAAGATTCTTGAAGAGGTCAGGTTGGGATGTGTTTGAATGTACTGGTTTTTGCTGCTCCTGGAACTGCTCAGCTAAAGTGTTGGTTCCTATCATGACAATTCTTTCTGCTGATGTGTAACATGGACTAGGAATCCAACACAGAGATGGTGAGCATCCTATAGAAAGCTCATTTCAGACTAAGCTCTCAGGGCACTCAATATCCCTCAATGTTATGCTCTGCTCATCTGTTACCCACACATGACTCCTGTTGAGCCCTACAGTTCTCATGGTTTGTATCAAAAAGCTGAATTTGACCTCTGTGTTTATAAATTCTATCCAAATCAATCAGAATTTCAGCTTTGAGATAGTGCTTTGTACACTGCATGTATGTGTGAAATAGACTTAAGAATCTGACTAAATTTCTACATGACATGAGTGGACCAATCTCTGCACATGAGTTTTCTTGTCAGAAACATTAACTTCACTTTCCCACCCCAGCGTGTTAGATGGCTTAATGGTCTCTCTATGCAGAAGACAGGTCTAATGAAAATTAATTCCCCCTAATCACTAAGGATTTGAGGTTGTAGGTTGCAAAACTAAATCACACATTATTACTCCAGTTTTTCCTTTAAAGCAGCTTTACAGTGTTTCTTCCTTAAGACCAGATAAGTCTAGTGAAGCTGGCATATGTTTTTGGATACAGGGAAAAGTCACAGCTCAACATGCCTACATGTGTGCCTCAAGCACACTGGTAAACTGATGCTTTGATAGATGTTAGAAAAGCTACTAATTCTCCTGAAAAGATCAAGCCACCTTAAATTATTATTAGTGTAGAAATAGTAAAACCTCTATATTTACATTTTCTTAGGTAGCAGTGTCTTTCCAATCCTATCAACATCTAGGCTGAAACATGGACAACAATAAGGAAGAAGGGGCAGTTTCACTGTTTAATACTAGCAGTGCTGTTCTAAAAGTTAGAGATTCTAATATTCTGGTTCCTTATGTGTTTGTTGGCTTTTATCTGTTTTTGGAAGAATGTACCGTATATTGCCACCCATAAAATCACTATAAAATGGTTAAATATATCACACTTAGCAATTAATACAGACTTTGATCTTTTCCAGGACATACTCAGGGACTGCCATGGCAGATAGTACACAGTTGACTGCTTCCAAATGGGGGGGAAAAAACCCTCACAGAATTAAAGAACTTCTCTTTTAAATTAAAACAAGGACTAGGTTTCCAAGGGCATGTGATCATTAATTTATAAAGGCCATGGCTTGCTTATCAGGTGACATTAATGGAATCACTGACCTGTATCAAAAGTTGTGGAAAGAACAAACTTATGCTCTTTGAAACAAATAGATTGGTGCCACAGAGACTACTCTAGCTTGTTTTGACTTGTGGAGTGTCCATATACAGCATGATGACACAAAATCTTTGGTGATTATTCCCAGGAATCTCTGACTACAATGATGTTTCAATTACTGCAACTCTGGATGAAAAAAAAACCCAAACTTAAAAAAACCTGATAATATGAGTAACAAAACCGGTCCATTACTGAGTAGTAACACCACACACTAACTTTTTCTAGCTCTGGAAAGACGATCACTTGGAACTCAGGAATGACCCACGCTTCTACTAGCAGCCACTGCTTTTGTATAGAAGCTGAGACCATATTTCTCCAGAGAACAAACCTGGGAAAATCCTCTAGTTATGCCTGATGGGTCCTCTTCACTACAAAATATTGCAAATCTAGCCTTGAGCTTTCACCTCAGATTATCAGAAGGTATATAAAAGCCTCTACTCATCCCTAGGAGAAAATACAGGCTGTAAGATCTAAGATGAATCCAATGCTGCAACCGCTTCCATGCAAAAACTGCCCATGTGCTAAAAACTAGACTCTACCTAGACTTAAATGAATCATAGCTATTATATCAGCATGGAACAAATGCAGTGATCTTTACAGGAGAGATTGTTTATCAACAGTTAGATTAATTTTAAACTCATTGTAACTAGAATAACAGAGAAATCTCCTGTTAAAATATGCCAACTTGGAGTTTATGAAGTGAAAAACAATCAATCCAAGATTGTTGGCTCTTTCACTAAATTATTCCTTTTTAAATAACACCTTTGTTTCTGTTTACTCTTGAATGGACAGACTAGTCAACTGGAAAACCAAGTAAGTGCTATTTGAAAGTTTGCAGGCCTCATTTGTTAAAACTGACTGAACTGACTTTTGACATACTTACAGTTTGTGTTTCTACACATTGAGAACAGTTTCAGAAACAAGAACCATGAGGTTCATTCTAATTTATAAATTTGACATAATTTCCAGTTTATTCATTGGAGGATATGCAAGCTTTCAAAAACCATCCTTCACCTGTAAACTTTTGGATAAAGAGTCCAGTCAAATACCTGTTTTTGAATTTGTACATCCCTGTAAAGAGTCAAATGGAAAGTATTATGGGAAATATCAGTTATTTGCATAGTAAAATCAATGAGATATACCTGTTTAGTGCCCTTAAGGTCCATTTATTTCATAGGCCTTCAAACAAAACCAAACCCTTACCAGCTCTTGTACTTAACATTTTTTTCTACCTCTTTGGCTACGAAGTAGAGGTGAGATACAGAAATCTCAGTTAAAAATAATTTCAAACTAGGTAATTCCTAACATTCATTTATAAATATTAGTTAGGTACTTCATAATAGCCTCAGTGCAGTTATTTTATTGGTTGACATTATGTTTACATTAGAAAGTTATCCGAGTTACAGAGTTGTTAAAGATTAACATTGAAAATGTCTTGGAAAACAAGTCTGACTTCATAAACGTCATGTTAGGATAGTTAATCCTAAAACATCTCCATTAGTTAGTTCAAACCTTTTGAACTAAAACCTAAATGTGGTCCAAGTTAATTGCTCCTATTACTCCATGAGCAGGAACCAGGTGCCCTTTCATATATTAAATTAAATATTCATATATTTATCTCAGTTCCTGTTCAATGTCTAATACTCTCATGTCAGTTGCAAGAACCAACAAAACCCTTTGCCTCTTTAAAGCATAAACTAAAGGCTTTACAAAAAACCTTAGCATAAACAGAAGATAGCCTAACATAATCATCATAATCTTTATTAAAATTAACACACATGGTCTTCTCTTCATTCTATGTGAGTTTAAAGGGGGAAATTATTTATTTCTGGGATCAGAAGCAAAATTTCATAACCCTTGATCCTTATCAGTTTTATGAAAAGGTAATGGATGGAGGAATTTCCTGTGAGTTTATCGGCGCAAGCTTTCCCTACAGGGAACTTCCAATATGTCTGAATGAGAAACAAGAGCATGTGTTAGTCAATGGAAAGGAGGAAGGAGGAAGATGAGAGATAAAAACAAGCAAGAATGGTAATGAGGTGAAAATAAACTTGCCATGGTTTTGCTGGTTCTTATGAATGCTACTTTAATGTGCTTCAAAGGCAACACTTTGGCTTTTGTGAAATAGGCTTGAAGGCTAGTTCTTAAATGCAGTAAATGTCATAGCTGTCAAGCAACATTATCTGATATTTTTATTTGCTATTATTGTTATATCATCCCTGACATGGCAATGTGATACAAATGCCATGTCATATCAGTCTGATGTAATTTCGATGTCTGTCCCACTCCACTTTGGTAGCAGATACAAAAGTAGGCAACAATGAAGCCAGGGATAACCTGGTGATGTGCTGACATTGTTGCTTTCTTTCCTGGGTGGTACATACCAGCACTAGGGTTTATGTTTCTACACAAATTTCTGTAGCCAAAAAAATCAGGAATCCTCAGCATTGAACCAATTTTTCTGTCCTCTTTCCATTTCTAGAAAAGAAGAGTCATCATGGAAATGCAGCTAGAGAGTTAATGATTATGGAATTCCCTTGAACAATTTCACTGGAGCAGATAAGGGCTGAAGGAAAACAGGATGTGGAAATTAGAGTAGAAACTGGCTAAAATGTAAAAAACATTTTCAGAAGTTATACAAAACTGGTTGCTGCAACGAGTTCTGATGAATGATTAGCTATTGTTTCAAAAAACAGCACTGTAAAAAAGTTCAAGCACTTTCCAGCTGAGGAATAAAAAAAAAAAAAAATTAAAAATCAAAGCTCCTCTTGTGGCTCCTACAGAAACTTGCTGGTTTTGAACCAAAAATAGACAATTTCACTTTCCTCCTCTGCCATCAAAGCCTGACTGCAAATGCTTCATGGCTGAAGGGATATATGAAGGTTTTAAAGGCCCAAGGCTGTATGTCTGGCAGTCCGACTGTAAAAAAAAGATGAGTTCAAGTTATTCAGAAAATGTTTTAGCTTGTCAGAACTCTTGGTCTCTGATTCACATCTATACAGTATTATGAAATGTATCCTCAGTTTGTGCTACAAAACCCAAAGATTTATTCCAGCCGCCTTTAATTAAGGGGACCCTCTGGGAACAGAAGTGAACTGGAAAATATCCCTGAAAATAGCCCATTAATTATCTTACAGAATTAATGTTAAGGAGTTAAACCATGGGGAGGTGCAGAACCAGTGTAAATGGAAATGCTGCGCAATCACAACCTAATCGTGACAGAGAGCAATCTACACACAGCTGGCATAGCATGGGGCAGCTCTGGGTGGAAATAGGAAAGGAGAGGTGGTAGCATTTCTCAGTCCTCCTAGTGAATTTTCTAGGTACATTAGAAATGATAGAAAAAAATCAGAAATTAGACTCATCAAAGTGGTATCAACAGGGCAAACACATAAAATTTCTCTCTAAACATCCATGATTTTCCAATTTCCAAAAAAATTAAATTCAGAGTTCCTACAAATCCTCCCTAGGACCACAACAGTCTTCTAGGGACACCAGAGCTTCCTGGTGTGTGCTCCAGGATAGCTACAGAGGTCAGGCTTCCAAGTTCACGGTCACAAAGCTGGCAGTTGTGTGGGCTGAACCTTCTGACCATCATGAGGAGCATAAGGACTTCCACACTCCTTGCTCCTGTGCTGGTTTTGGCTGGGGTAGAGTTAATTTTTTTCACAGTAGCCAGCATGGGGCTATGCTTTGGATTTTTGCTGGAAACAGGATTGATAACCCAGGGACGGTTTCCTTGATGCTGAGCAGGGCTGACACAGAGCCAAGGCCTTTTCTGCTCCTCACCCCACCCCACCAGCGAGGAGGCTGGGGGGGCACAAGGAGCTGGGAGGGGGCACAGCCAGGACAGCTGACCCCAACTGACCCCAGGGATATCCCACACCGTATGATGTCATGCTCAGCATGTAAAGCTGGGGGAAGAAGAAGGAAGGAGGGAACATTCAGAGTGATGGTATTGTCTTCCCAAGTCACTGTTACGGGTGACAGAGCCCTGTTTTCCGCGGCTGAACACCTGCCTGCCCATGGGCGAATGAATGAATGAATGAAAGGGGAATTAATTCCTTGTGTTGGTTTGCTTGCATGCGCAGCTTTTCCTTTACTTATTAAACTGTCTTTATCTTAACCCTTGAGTTTTCTCACTTTTACTCTTCCGATTCTGTACCCCATCCCATTGCAGGGGGTGTGAGCGAGCGGCTGGATGGGGCTTATCTGCCATCTGGGGTTAAGCCATGGCACTCCTCAGTACTGCCTTGAAACAGGCAACCCAGAGTCATTTAATATCTTTTAAGCAGACTGCCCAGAGTTGGGGGGGTCACAGTTGCCAAAAGTTTCCAAAATTCCATGACAGGGCTATGTCCCAACCACAGAATACTGAGAACAATAGCCAGCTGCTAACTAATCATATTCGTGGCATCTTCAAATATACATGTTTCTTGCATATTTTAGTTCCAAGACATTGTTCCTTGACCTGTCAAAAACTGAAATAAACATGATCTGCAGGGAAAAACTGGAAAGAACCATCCAGAGTCTTAATGGATCAGGCTTAAATAAAAAGAAATACTTTTCCATTATTTATCTGTTCACATACTCATTCAGCAGCACAGAATGCTCAAAAAGTCAGATCCTATTTCCCTACCTAATCCCAGCCATGCATGATATCCAGGTTTATTCCTTTTAAGATGTTAAATGAAACTATGAATTAAAAAATACCAAAAGAAATTCTTCTACAGAGAAAGCAAAAAGCTTGTTCCTGCTCTAATAAATCCTGCCATTAGTTTATTCTTTATGCTTCTAAGATTTTTTAAAAATTGATTTATTTACACTTGTAAGTATACAGCAAGCAGATTATGTGTCTGTGTAACACACTAACAACTGCTTGAAAGTGTTAATTAGCTTCTTCGTTTTCCTTATGATTAATAAACTCCAGAGTGCCTGTAATCCAGAATATAAGAGCACGTATTGCAATGCATCCCAGAGGAGATATGCTGGTCTTTTCCTTTAATGACAGCCAGGCACAGATGATGAAGCTGTAACTGTGATAGGGCTGTCACTGTGGTTCAGCTGAAGGGCCTCTGTGTTCTTACAGGTTAAGCAGTTATTTTTACCAGAATGGAGTTGTGAAAATGACATCATTGTTTTTTCTGTATTTTCCTGCGGGGATAACACACCTGTCACTATGAATCCAGACAACCAGAAATAGAAAACAGTTTCTAACTATATCAGTTCAGCATTTCTTTATTAGGAATGATCTACTGTGGTAGTGCCAAATTTTTGTAAGCAGTAGGCAAAGGAGAACATAATTTTAAGGAAAATACTAAGTTTCTCACACATAACATACTGTGCAGTCCCCTTGCCTACCTCCTAAACATTCCTTTCAAGGAAATCTATAGGGTACCTTACTGTTGATGGAATTCATCAGATAGATTGCATTCCCTTCATCTTCCTCCTGGGTACCCCTTGATAGTTGGTGATCAGACTCACAATTGTTCTTTGGCTGAACATATTATTACAACAACCAAATAGCAATCATGGCCATGAAGTGCAGTTGGTTCACACAGTTCTCATGACATTAAATTCAAGACCAGCCCGCACTGAGGTTCTAGAAAACACTATAATACGAGGGCTATATACCTGCCTATGTGATCCCCTATATCAGTGTAACTCTGTGATTTATATTGCATGATGATCCTGTACAAAACAGAATACTAGGTGCAATACCAACAGATCCTAATTCTGGACTTGTTTGCATTAGTATAAAATGGATGTGAGTCCACTGAAATCAAAGGAGTTTGTCACGGTTTAACCCCGGCTGGCAACTAAGCCCCACACAGCCGCTCACTCACTTCCCCCACAATGGGATGGGGTAGAGAATCGGAAGAGTAGAAGTGAGAAAACTCAAGGGTTGAGATAAAGACAGTTTAACATGGAAAGTAAAAGCTGTGCATGCAAGCAAAGCAACACAAGGAATTCATTCCCTACTTCCCATCAGCAGGAGGGTGTTCAGCCATGGAAAGCAGGGCTCCATCACACATAATGGTGACTTGGGAAGACAATACCATCACTCTGAATGTTCCCTCCTTCCTTCTTCTTCCCCCAGCTTTACATGCTGAGCATGACGTCATACGGTGTGGGATATCCCTGGGGTCAGCTGGGGTCAGCTGTCCTGGTTGTGCCCACTCGGCCTCCTCGCCTTTGAACAGCCATAATGCCACTCACAGCTCACATGTCTAAGGCAATAGTATTTGTGAACCACTGCCTGTTTCTGTCTTCAACTTCATCTTCAAAATAGAGCCCTGGGCAAAGCTGGACTCAAGTCAAAGGGTGGCATTTTTGAGACAGATGCTGCACCATACCCTATATTATACGCAGTGCAAGCGCAGTGTCAGTACAGGAAGGAGCAGTGAGTGAGGATGTGTGGAAGTTTATTTTCAGCCCTCCTCTTACTCTACTTTCTTCGATTCTATTAGTATTCACCATCCATGCAGCATGTATAACAGGTGGCACAAGTAAAATTTCCTGCCCTCAGCAGCAGTTTCAATGCTCTGACACACATAATTTAGCATATCCTCCTGGGCTGATTCAAGAAGTCACCATTCCTGGCTACCATTTCTGAGCTCATGACCATTGCTTTTCCCAGTGCAGAGGCAACAGAAGGCAGTACGTGTCTGAATCTCTGCCTTCCATGACCATGAAATTTGTTTTGCACTGGGGAGTTAAGACAAAAGCACATGATCCCCATCCTGCTTTTCCTTCTACAAGTTCAGTAACCTCCATCACAAGGTGAGGTGGAGAATGGAGAGGTATCTTAAACTGTCCCAGGATTCAGGGTTCACAGCACCAGTCACAAGTGGCATACAGGCTCCTTCTTCTACCCAGTTCAAGACGGTGTTACTCTATTGAGTAAATACTCTGAAAACACACAATGTCCTTGTTAAGAAAAGACAGTTGTGATGTATTTACATTTTCAGGCTTGGAATACAAATTCTCTTTTGTCTTTTAGCAATGTTCTTTGAGTTGAATATAATACATCTGTTTTCTTGTCAAATTACTGGATTGTGTGGCAAAGTTGTGATGTGCCACTTCTCTGAGTAACTGTGAAAGAAAACCTGAATTAAATTAGAAGAGGAAGCGCTAAGTAAATACGGCCAGTGGCTGAGATTGACAGCTAAACCTCAGCCCCACATCTTCCATCTAGCTAAGTAGGAAGCAGCTGTTTATTCCTGAAGTGCAATTTCACCAGCACAAATAAAACCACAAGCTGGACCTTCATTTAGGCCACTTTTAGATACTAATTCTCCATAAAACACCTCAGAAGGATAAGAACTGATGAAAGAAGCTGACTGTGGCCAGAAAGTCTGTGTGAAAGAGGAAAGAAAAGGCTGGTAGTCCCTTTAGAGGAAGGATGGAGATCCATCTGAACCTGAAGAGGTGAAGTTATTTATTCTGAGTATACTTTTCACAAACAATCTTATTTGCAGTGACCGTTTAAAAAAAAAGTTAAAACAAAACTTCTTTGTTAGCAGCCCCATCCTTAGATCTGAATCAGAAACATGAAATCAGGAGCAGCAGCACAAAACAGCAAGCTGTGAGGACTGATTCTTAAGAAAACATAAACAGCAAGCAGAAATCCTAGGGACAAAATAAATTTTAAATTGTCCCCTCTCTAAGCTCAGCCTGTTCAGTTGCTTTGTTCAGATTAAACCTGCTAGGGAGGAGCCAGTCTTTTATAAACTACATTATATCAATCCAATACTCAGGGCTACTCTCGAATGGTCACAAAATACAAAACCCTACATTTTTCAGCCCAAGCATTTGAGGAAACCCTCAAATTTTTATGTCTTCATATATATGGAAAGAGTCATACTGGATGTTATCTACACTTCATATACTTAAAGTTGTCTCAGAATGTGTTTGCTTATTCAGGCCTCAGGTACCTTTTTGAGGTCCTTGCTTTGAAGATGAGAAGAATTTGACTGTCTCTAGTCTATTTTGATATATGAATCAAATGAAAACCTGACCCAAGAACAACCTTTAAAGGAAGGACTACCTTGACTACAGCCTGCTCAGCAAGCATCAACAGCATCTGACCTGCAAAATAGGAAAGCCTGAGCAGTAGGGTCCAAAAGTGCAGTTTTCGTTATTGGCCTATGTTATTTCCTCTATGAATGAACATTTTATAAGTTTGCAATTACTCAATATAATCTCTAAATCAAGTACATTTACTTGCAGCTGTGACACTAATCCTATTTATAGCTTTTGGAACATTTATTTTTAGTGAATAAAAAATGTGATTGAAGTGTTTCAAAACAATAAAAACATGCTATTAATAATGAATTGTGCTAAAAACACACTCTTCAGTGTTATCACTTGAGCATACCACTTAATATGAGAATATCAAAGACCTAGGCAATCCTCCAAGTTATCTACTGAGTCCTGTCCAAATGAGAAAAAGACTCAACCATTGTGTCATGAATTTTCCATTGTCTCCATTTTTATTCACTACTGTCTTTTCATCTCTAACTACTTGTTCAACTATGTTCATTCAATTACTGAAATCCAGCTGGCTGAAATGTATCCAGTTGGGCTTTATCATCTTTTGAACTTCTTTTTTAAAGAGGTCTTTAATGACTTCAACTGTTGTTCTTGCAAGTCTCTTTCACTCACAGTAGATAATGCAAGGTTATCTTTGTGAAACCTATCTACAAACTTGACTCAAGTTCAATTGTATGCAAACTTCCAGGAGGGAAAAATGCATTTGCTTACACAGTGAGAACACTCAGCATTCATTTGCTAGCTTCTAATAGCATTTTATATTAAATGCTTTAAAAACTGTCTTAAACAGAACCAGATGTTTACAGAAATTCTCTCTGATTTCTGTCCAAGTGAAACTATCTTCCTCCCTTTCTCCAAACTCCCTTTATCATTAAATAATGCATTGAAATGGAAATATAGAGCAAGCGATGATTGCCAGATTTAAACAAGGGGCAGATGGAAAGAAAACTGAATTAATTTGGGGTTTATGGCTTTTTTTTGTTGTTGTTATTCAGTCTCTCTTAAACACATTCTATAGTATGTATTTTGAGACTGAAAGTACATATTTACTCATCACAGTTTCTTTAAGGATCATTTAAACACCGGTTCTTTTCTTTACTTTTGTTTATACTCTACAGTGACCTGTTTTTTGGTTTTGCTTGTGGGGCTGACATGGACAGACCCAGAAGAGGAGGAGAAATCACTCTTGCAAATTCCCATGATGCCCATTTCTGAGGAAACCAAAGGCTCCACTAGGACAAGCCTCCTGATTCCAGAGAACCAGTGCTGTTGTGGAGATGTGCATTGGGGCAGATGATCCTGGGGAAAAAATGAGTTCAGGTGTCTACATCATCTAAAATGCATACAGCATTGGAGCACACAGTGGTTTCCTTCTCCAAATAACAGAACACATTGTTTTCATCATCACTGAAATTACTAAAACCATGGTAAATTGCAGAGATCCAGCTCATGATTCACAAACATATGTACTACTGCAGCCAGCAACTGAATCAAAGGGAAAGTAGCATAGTCCTTTTAGCCGTGTAATCAAACAAGGTTCCTCATGCCATTAAACGCCATTAGAGTTGGCTATGGCATCAGCAAAATTCTCCAAATATGCACCAATTTGAATTAAAAAAAGAAGGGAGTTCATTCTCTTGGAACGCACTTCAAACTTCTCCTTTTCTTCTCCCTTCTGAGTGAAATCTCAACTGGATTCAATCTAAACTCCATAAAGAGGGTTAACCCCTGACTTCCTGTTGAAAGAATGTGATTTGTTTATGTAAATGTCAATGACCACTAGTTTTCTAACAGTCAGTTATAAATATTCTGTAGAAAAGCCTTAATTATGGACCTGATTCAGCTCAATAAATCCTGCCAATGTTTGCCTCAAGTGTTCCATTGCTGTAGCTGCCCTGAAAGTACTGGGAAAGAGCACAAGTGGGAAGTGACCATGCCATTTCATCCAAAGCTTAATGTGACTTCAAAACCTAGCAGCAAGGTAGAGTGCTTGAAATAAGACATCTATTCCATGTGCTCCATCATCTATATATAAATACATATATGTATGTGTAGGTACACAAAGAATATATACATATTTGATCATGGTATTTTAATATGAGTGCAGATTATAACCCACAGGTCTTTACAAGTCTCTGGCACTCACCTTTTCTTCACTATGTAAACCAGAATGCTGATAGGAAACCACTTAGATTACCTAATATTAGTCTGCATACAGTCCTATAATGTAACACATGGATGAGGCATTAACCTGCACAGACCTTGCATTCATCCCAACCAGAAGCAATATGGTCCAGCCGCAATTTTGTAACTCAGCAGTAGCAATGACAGGCTGATAGAAGCAACCAGAAAAAACGGAGAGACGGAAACCCATGTTTCTCTGCTTCCCAGTTCCTCTGAGTAGACCCGTGACTCATCTTGGCCACTGTTTTTCTTCATAATTCCCATCATCAGCAGTGTAGGGACTCAGTTCAGACCAATGGCCTGATGCAGCTTGGAGGCAGATAGCAGAAGAGAGTGACAAAGTAGAAATACTGGCATTGGTCTTTTTTCCAAATCCGTTCCCTTTCTTTTGGCTGGTTCTTGTTTCAGCTTTGACTACTAAGGAACCACACCAGTTCCCCAGGTGAGGGATCACTGAACACTCTTAGCGGGCCAGTGCCCTATATGGTCAAGAACGTTGAGTGCTCCTGGTACACACTCGGTGGTTAATGATAGATATTTACTTAGTACAGGTACAAATAGAGAGAAATGCTGCTGGACCAGTGCTCTTAGCACCTCAGATTCCAGGTTTAAGCAGTACTTTATGCCACTATGTCTTCCCTGCCCTGCTCCCACCAAATAAAATGGAAATTCAACCTTTAATCTCCCTATACACAAAATCAGTCTCTCCATTTAACTGTGAGTGTTATTCAACAAACTCTCTACCTACAGCCCCATTAACTTCAGTGAGGGTCACACAGAGAATACTTGTAATATAGGGCCTGTTACCAATAATCAGTGCTGGCCAACATGGAGCAATTGCCCTCATTAAGACTGCAGCTCACAAAAGGAAAGTAACATCCTAAACTTCAAGAAGCTGAGGTATCACAGTGGTGAGTGCAGAATAAGAACAGAGAGAAGAAATCTCTTTGAACAGAGCCCTGCTGCAGCAATTACCCATCTGACAGGAATGTTACTTCATTAAGCAGGAAATACATCAAGGCTATTATCCTCTGAGTTCTACATCATAATTGAAATAGCTGCAGAGGTATTTCTTCTGCTATCTGATATATCTGCTTTTATATCTGCTGACAGGAATTCAGCTGGAATTAATAGCTGTAAATGTAGAATGTATAAAAGAAGCGTAGCTCCACACAGTGCGCTAATTTTTTCATTACTCTTTGAGCACCTTAAGGATAAATGACATTGAACACTCAGATTCTGAAATGTGTTAAACATCTCTGTAACTCTCACAGGCATCACTGATTTCACTAATAACAAGTTATGCTAATTGCCCTGTGTGCAATGAGGGCCAGATGTCTCAGTACTGAAGGTTACAAACATTCAATGGTACTAAGGCACCTCGCTCACTTTGGTCATACTGCTTCTCAAAATCTGGTTTTAGCCCACAGGATCCACCTCTCCAGGATGCCAGAGCAAAATGTTGTTATGAAGGCTGGATTTCATTTTGTTTTTATTAAAGCCATGTCAAAATTAGAACCAGCATTTATGTATATTTGCATATACTCAGAAAAGATGAGTGAAGTTTTATCATATATAGCCAAAAAATCACTGCAAATTATGTAAAAAAACTTCTTCTTCTGCATATTATATTATTTATTTCTTCTCTTCATGTTAGTTGCTCAAATGATAAATATGTCTTGCTGTTTTCTTCTTTCCTTCCCCCTTCCTCCCACAAATCATAATTTGCTTGATCTTAAACATTTTTCTCTGCTGTCCTACATCTCTATCATATATACTTCTTAATTACCTATTGTTTGCTCCAATCCACCAAAAGCTTAACTAGTATGACAAACTGGTCAAAAAACACTGGGAAAAAAAACCCATGAAAAATTATCTATGTTTAAAAAAAAGCATCCAGACCTATTGCATGCGTGTGCCTGTAAGCAAGCAACTAAAATGCATTCCATGAAATACACTATATCTGAACTATCACACAGTTGACTCTGAAATACTTGGAAGTATAAATGTTTTCTAGGAAGATAGCTGATCGTGAGAATGTAAAACCATAGTAACCTCAAAGGTTTTCAGCATCAACGAAAGACTTCTGTATGGCTTTTCTTCCTAATACAAAACATAGTATTTAATATGGTCCTTTATCAGACAAAGTCTTGTATTCTGTAAAGGGGACTAGTTGTGCTCACTGCCTGTGAAACGTGTTACTCTCATTAGACCTGTAACCAGAGTAAGACAATTATATGGAAAAATGAGTAGTTTCGGTGAACTAGAAGTTCTCAGTGTTTGCTATGGTTTTGGTATCAAACAAGGGTCTGTCTGGACAGAAGCAAAGTCACTAAAGGATCCCTTGAAGAACAGCTCTTCTTAGTGCATAATTGAGGAGAATATTTATGTTCACATGTGGGAATCCCATGTTCTATTTAAGAAATTGCATACATCAAACTATGGTTTCTCAGATGATTTCTAATAGATGATAAATGTTTAAAAAGGAAAACGTGCATGTACGCACTCTGAGAAACGATACTGCAAGGCATAGCAGGGCTCAAATGAATTGGGTTCTCACATGTACAGTCCTCTGGGCTGAATTTTAATACCCTTACACAACATCTTAACTTCAATGAGACCATTCATACATTCCAGTGCTCTTAAGGATTGTCTTCCTCCGTGATTCACAGAAAATTCTGATTTCTGAAGCATCTGTTCAGCTTCATCCTTACAAAGCCTGATTCGGTGTATGTATTGTATAAATTCCAATTAGTGATACAAAAAGACAGACGAACCCTTTTAAGACCAGGTCTTCAGCCCAAGTTACAGTGAGAACAATGAGAAGCTTATTGTTCAACTTCTTTCTGTATAGCTGCCTATTAAAATGTGACTTTTTCCTTTAATTTCCCCTTTTTACTCCATTTCAGGAACTGCAAGTTCCATGAAACCTACAGTTAGAAATAAAGTAATTGTCTGTCAGCCCACCATGATTTTTAAAGAATTATTTTGTCCTATTCTCATAAAAAGATTCATATTCTTAATGAGCAGGACATCTGGAACAATTTGCCTAAAACCGTGATGTAATCCCTAATGGCAACAACTCTCATCCCCAACAGTCTGATAGAGATTGCTGTAATATTCTCACTGAGCTCGATTCTGCTCTCATTTAAAATTGTAAAAAGCAGGGGATACTGCAATGAAATGGTATTGTGGCACAGGCCGCAAAATGCGTGGTTTTTTTTTCTTGGGAAGCTGTATAAATACTCTGAAAATGATTCAAATACAAATGTTTCCCAGATGAGTCAAGCACGCGGAACAGCTGCCACTTAGCCCAGTGGGCAGTAGAGAAGACTTGGCTAATTCCTACGATACTCCACAAGTTTTTGGTTTTTTCAAAACTGTTACTGAAGTTTAGTTTGTTCTTCTCCTTTTGTTCCTCTTTCACCTCCACCTTGGAACAGCTGTATGTAACAAATTAGTCCTTGAAAGACAATAACACTAAAAACATGATGTAAAATAATTTCTCCTGGGACTGTAAAGTATTTGCGTTAAATGAAATGAAAAATCAACTTAAGCATTCATATGAATGCCCAAAGAGAAATATTTAGCCACTGTGATAGTTTCTACCATTTCCCTCCTCACCAAGGAATAGAATAAGAGATTTCCATTAAAATAACGTTATGTATGAATTACTTTTTGCCCTCGGGGAATAAGGGAAATTACAGCTTTTATACTCTGTAATTTACAGGGACTTGACACTTGTGTTGGGATGTGCTAGGCTTACTATACCAGTGCTGAGTACTAAGTGTTTCCAGAGTATAAAATATGCCATTTAGAGAAGGTGACCTGCACTGAACTCACAGGAACCATTCCAGCCGTTTCAAGGATTCTGTTCCTCATCGATGCACAGAAAATGCTGAGGTGTCTGTTCAAAGTGCAAGTATGAGTTCACAGAAGGACTGGAGTCATTCCCGTACTCAAAGATCTTTCTGAGCATTTGATAATACTTGGCTTCTGGAAAGTCTGTCTAATGGTTCTTATCCAACAGTCAGAAATCCAGTTAAAACCAATTCACATGGATGCCACCTGGCCCAAAAGATTGACCACGAATCATGTAGTGGATGAGGAAATAAAACCTTCACATCTTGTGCTTTATTAAAAGGTACAGGCCTCAACTCCAGTCGCAACTGCAGCCTTAGGTGGGCACAGTTTCAGTTGCATTTAAGTACTCCAAGATGCGGCCCCAAGTAGCCTTTATCAAGCCATGTTTCTTAGGCTGTTTAGCAACTGAGACATCTCCGGACACTTTGTGGCTCCACAAAGCCACCTGTAACCAGACTGGGAGCAAACTAATTTGGGTGTAGCACCAAAGAGAGAATAGACATTTCAGCAAATTTAATTTTATGGCTATTGTAATATTCGCTGCACCTACTCAAAGTTATTACAAAAGCCAGGGTTATGATGGCACTGAGGTATCTTAAGCACAGAGAGACTAGGTGAGGTGGTATCAGATCTGTTCCACAGAGATACTCATAAACTCACTGATCATATTTTGCCTGAAAGTTAGAGCAGTTTTCCAGCACAGAACTACCTGGAGCTACATTAATGTTTAAAAAGATGAGATCTGAGGTTTGACCGACTTTTATCAATATACTAATAAAACCATCTATATACTAACAGAACAATTACATGAGAGATGCTATTTCTTGAGGCATTTTTGACAAAGGATTCTTACACTTTCTTTCACTTATTAACAGAGTCCATCAATTGCTGTATGAGGTAAATCTTTTTTATTATTTACACAAAGTTCCTTTTCATGAAAAGAGACATTTTGGGCATTAATCTGAGCCCTCTCAAAGACTGGCAGTGTGTTGAAGGCAAACTCTATTCTATTGAAGTGAGACATAATATGGAAGCTTTTGTATAATATGCACATGGAACACTTTCTGACACTTTACACATAATTTCCATCCGTCTTTGCAGTCCTACCCATCCCAGGAAGGGTGGGGAAGTTTAGTCAAGATTGCTGAAGAAGCTGGTAAAAGCTTTAAACTGTCCTCAAACCAAATCAGTGTGCATAAAGCATTCAAAATGCATTTGTAAGTTCACCCAGTGTTTGCACAGACACAGACAGAGCTCTGTTCATCACTATAGCACTCAGGCAGTACAAAGAATAAACAGAAATTATTGTGCTTGGTAATTTTTAATGATGCCTCTAAGATTTTACTTACAACTTCGTATGAAAGCCCTGCAAATGCTGCCTCAGTTTCCCCATCCCAAATGATAATGACCTCACTTGTTACATGCTCTGAAGGCTGTTTATGGAAAGAGTTACTGAAGGGCTAGACATTTATCGTGAAATGAGAATCAGTTTTTGTTATACCACATTTTTCCACGCAGCTTCTGTCTCCTTGCATACACAAAATGAGGTGCCCTATCAATGAATCAGGGCTGTGTAGTGCAGAGGGTATCCTGGAGAGAGGCAGTGTAGAGAGGAAAGGCACCTCTCAACCCCAGAGACTCCTGTCCTGTTAGAAGGTCAGAGACTGGGAAAATTGCAAATTTCCTCTATCACAAGCCTTGTGATGGGAAGGGCTACATCAGAGAGTAAAGCTGTCTTGGAAATTCATCTTGGCTGGTATTCACAAGGATGAAGAAGGTAATGGAATTTTTTCCTGTATTTTTTCTCTATTGGCTGGTTTTTGTCTGTCTCCTATCTATACTTTCTTTTTTATCTTGAAAGTGCCTGTGGCCCACTTTTTAGCCTTCCCAGGGCAAGTGAGGTCTGTCCAGGTACTTTTCCATTAGTAAACAGAAACATTTGCTGTCTCCTAGGTGCTTAGCTTTGACAGCAAGAGGGGAGGGTAGAGCAGATGTATACTTCTTCAATTCTATTAATAGCAATGTAGCCTGATTGTCATTCAATGGGGAAATCACCTTTCAGTAAAAGACTGGCAGGCTGATGCAAAGAAGTTAGAAATACAGATAAGCAAAAGGTCTTTTATATGTCTCCAGCTGTGTCCAGTGTTAAATCAAGTGTGGGTGGTTCTTGTTCAAGGTTAGAAAACAATATAATGGACAGTTTGGGTTGTGTAAATCCCATTTTCAGAACTGTCTTCTGAACACAGCTTTCCTTCCTTCGGTCACAGTCCCCCAAACATAGTTTACCCAGTGATGCATGGAAATGAGTATTATCTGTTGGACATGTGCCTTTTATAGTCCTGATTACTCAACAGGGCTGCGAGTGTTGCATCCCTGAGACTTACACAAGGTCAGGCTTTAGAACTGCCAGTGCCAGCATCTGGGAACTTTAGGGGCAAAAGTGAATGTTGAGACCTCTGTTACTGAATTGGTGGGAACATCTAGCCAAACTGATGTGGGCTTGAAGTGGGCTGCAGTATTTTTGTAGCACTGAGTCACTTTGACTCCTTTTAGGCATCTTCTCCTTGCCTTGTACTTCTCCACAGATACAGTTGTATACCAAAGAACCCTGTCTGGGCCCGCTTCTTCAGTATAGCCACCGACCTAAAGTGCCCCTACTTGCATGAGAGCTGTCATTAATCCTGATTAATGAATCTGTCATTCCTGATCTGGGAGCCGTGGCTGGGAATACCTCCCTCCCTACACCTCTGCTGTTTCACACTTCCCTTGGGCTCATTCACTCTCCCCAAGGCTGGCAGCTCTGCTCCAGATGCTGGACTCTGCTCTGTGAGACATTTCACCTCTGACACTGGCATGAGTCATTATTTGGGGAATGGGTAAACTAGGTAATTATATAGGTTTATTTTATCAGCTGAGTATTGTTTTGGTTTTAGTCTTTTGTTGTGTTCAGGCCATTTTTACATGAGGGGTTTGCTGGGTTTTGCAACACTAAACATGCCAAAGAGACTCCGAATATGCTCCAGAGTAATTTCTTACTTCTCATAGATTATTTTCTACACAATTTTGCCAGCTGACTTGGTGTTACTGAAATGAAAAGCACAGAAATGCTTCCTAAGAAATACTCATGATTTGTTTACTTCTCTTTAAAATTCTAATCCAAAAAGTTAACACTGACATTATGCAAAATGCCACATTTACATTTAATAACAGCATCCTGAATAAATATTTAGAAAAACTGCAGTTTTTTAATTAAACCTGTTGTGAATGAAAGAGCAGATAAATAATGCATACAATAATAAACTTTCCTTAGTCAATCCACCCTTTTGGCAGCATATTTAGTATGGGATTTTATAAATATTTTTAAATAGGTAACATCTGAGCATGATCTTTCCTATTTTTCTGATTATTTGTTGATTGCATATATGAACGCACAGAGTTTATCAGATCAGCTGATTCCCCCATCTGTTCATTTCTGCCCGGAAAAAAGGAGACATTTCTGTCCGGAAAAGGAGACTTAATATTTTATTAATCATGAGCAAACCATAACATAAACAGCACAAACCCAGATTCAGAGAGACCGAGCCTAGCAACAGAGCAGCATTCTCATTTCACAGGACCTAGCAAAAGGACTCTGGCGTTCTGACTCCATGATCAAAATTTAATACTCCAGATAGGTGACATTTCTGATTTGACAACCTAAAAAAAAAATGCCCTAAACTCCTCTCTATAACAACTCTAGTATGAACAATTCTTCTGTCTCACTAGTCAAATGAACTAAAACATTTATGCTGTTTTTTACACAGAAGATGTAGTTTGGTCTGCTATTGGAGGCCCATTTTTATTTTTCTTCACTTGCTGACTGAAAGGCTATGCTCTCGTATCATCTGACACAGACCTGACTGTATGTAAGGGGCATTCCTGCCCACAGAACTTCCACTGAAGTTCCTCATTCTACCCAGGAATGAGACCACCTGTGCTGGGGCTGCAGTGTGAACTAGTTCAGAAGACACCGCTTTCCTTCTTGAGCCAGAGAGTGTACTGCTGCTTCACCACTGATCCAATTTTCAGACTCGTGCCTCATGGATTAGAGAGCCATATTACTGAATTCTGCGTACTTATGAAACCTCTGTGGCCCTGACTTGCCATTCAATACACAAGTACAATGATGTCCAGCATCAGCTATGTCCTGCCTGAACAAATAAACTGATAGCAGAAGAGCAGGAGCCAGAAAGCAAGGCTGTGGCTGCCATTGGCCTGTATAGCTGTAGGGAAGGCTGAGCTGCAGGAGCAGCAATGGTAGGTTGCTTGAAGCTAGAAGATATTCAGAGCATTGCAGTGACTCCCTAGCTCTAGGAACAATAACTGAATACAAAACACAGAGCAACACTCACTCTGGAACGAGAAGTACAAATGAGCAGTACTCCCATCATGGTCATAACACAGTGCAAAGCCAACTGCTCTGACCCACCTTTTCCTGATTAATTTTCTACAGATTGCATAAACATACAAGAAATGATAGACAGGGTTTCAACTTGGGTAAACATGATGCAGGCCCATGGCAATTATGGTGAAATACCTTACATGATGAATAAATGTATTTCCAGCAGAACTAGAGGTTGAAGTTTATAGACACACAAACATACACGTACACACACACAATTTCCCCCACTCAGGAACAGACAAAAGAAAAGCCCACTGAAGAGGTTAACATTCATGAAATGATGCAGGGAAATAGTCATACTCTTTCACTGTCAGTTGTAATAGGAATACATGGTATTTTGCATCTCTTTATTGCATAATGAAAAGTTATGTGGCCCATATGGAAATTATTTATACTATAAAATTCCTACTACATAAAATTGGTGCAATGTTACCATTAAGCACCCTTAAGAAACAAAGATCCAGTCTTAAGATTTCAGGACATTCTATTTCCTGACATTTAATTTTTCTCCAGGAATTTTTTTACCTTGCTTTATCAAATCTCCACAAGAAAGTGCATATTTTTTGTAGGAGATGCTCACTAGCTTTTTTCCCAATACCTAAAGCTGGCTTTGGTACTTTTGAATTATAAAGATACTGGGAAAAGTTTTCCTTCTAGGTGTTTGGGGAGTAGTCCTTGTTCTGCTTGCTGTGTGATGCCGCACACTGAACCACGATTGTGCTGGCTCTACAGCTGTACACACCAGGCTTGTTATTGTAGATCAACCTCTATGCATTGGAGTTGTTTGAAATTGTGTTTTTCCACAGGTTGTATTCCTGTAGAAACATTATGTCTTCTTTTTAGCAATTTTGTCATCTTTTAAAAATTTCAAGATAAAAATCTAAATTTGTTTTCACATTTTTCCTCTCCTCCTCATTCTCTGGTAGTGGAAGTTGTAGGGCAGAGGAGAAAAGTTTAAAGTGTATAAAAGATAAGCGAAGAAGAGAATAAACATTAAAATATCTTGGATTTGTGATTCCTTTCCCTTTTTTTTTTGGTGAAAACAAGATGCCAACAGCCTTAGCCAGGTTTTCAGTTCCTGTCATTGCCTTCAGTTCATGAAGTATTATACCAACTTCTCATATTCTCTTAATGCTTTGGAGCTGGCATTATGTTATGAGGGCTTTAGCCTAATACAGTGATAGTTTGGTCCTGAGAGGGACCTCCTAGATGCTACAGTAAAACAAATAACAAATTATAACTACTGAGAATGTGTCTCAACATAAAGAACCTTATTAAGAGCAATTTCACTTTGTTTGTTTGTTTGTTTGTTTTTTATTGAAATATTGAAGAAATTGCAGTGGGTTATTAAGAAATTTAAAAAAATCATTCTTCACATCGCACATGCAGTCCTGTAAAATGGTGTATTTTCAGTGATGGAGGCACAAACCCAAAGAACCTCTCCCAAAGCTTCATTCTGACATATTTAAATCATGGTACAGCTGAAATCAGCTGCAAAACTTCCATTTACTGCAAAGGGACTAAAAGTTCCCTCTGAGCATCCTATCAGTTTTCTTTACACTGTCATTTTTCCTGTTCCTATTATGAATACTACAGCAATTTATCTGCACAGCCTTCTCCATAGCTTTTCAGCTCCAAGAGCATTTCCTGATTCCATTTAGCCCATAAACAACTATATTTTTTGTTCTTCAAATATGTTTTTTAAATGGTACAATTTTCACAAATGGACTCCATCTCAGTTAAATTTGTTCCATCTAATATTAGTAAAAGCACACAGATTTTCCTCAGGATACAGTACATAATACTTACAACACTTCTGTTTCCATAGTTGATTATAGCTAGTGTTTTTCTGCATATCATTACAAAGATTGAAGGAGCATCTTCAATACAGCTCACAAAATTAATTCAGATTCTGGACCTACTCCTTTTTCTCCTAAAAATACTCTAAAATACTCTTTTAGAAGTGTGGAGCTTTCTCACTCCCACTTAATATTGAAATTCACTCATTAATTTTGCCAAGTACAAGTATTAATAATAAATAATAGTAGAATTACATGGTAAATCTCAGATGTTCTGTTTATTATATGCTACAATGGGTTTAGCACATAGTATTTACTCATTATGCTGCAGAATGCTACATATAATCTCATCTAAAGAACTGAACTTGCCTTTTGTGGCAACTTGTTTTGCAGTATCTAGAATGATAGCACACCACGGACTTATTTGCTCATCAAGTCACTGGAGGGTGCTAAGTAAACACTTACATCAATTATGGTGAAACAGAATTAGTAGCAAGAGCACACAATATCAGATTCCAAACTGTTTGTTCCAAACTACAGTCTAGAAAGACGATACAGCCTTGAAATGCTTGACAAGTATGAAATAATACGTAGTTAGTTTAAAAATTTAGAAAGAAGACAGACAGTGCTGCTCACTGGTGGGACATTCCTTAGGTGAATCAACAGCTTCGAACAAATTCAACATGGTAGATGTTCAGTTGAGGAAAATCTACTCATATTCATACAATGACATTGCAAAAATCAGCTGATTTCTCTGATAGGCATGTGTAACTGGTGTCTGCAACATAACCCCTGAAATTGCTGCTTGTTCGTTTGACTTATATATGTACTCTGTATTTATAATACTTGAAATTTTCTTTTTTTTAAACCAACAAACCAAAATGAAAATCCATTAGCAACCTGAGCACTGCTTCAATAGCATGTGAGAGGTTACTCCCAGGAATCACATTACCATGGAAGAGAAGAAGCTAATGATGCCCCCTGTAGCAAGGGTGTTCATATTGACAAAGAGTCAGATTATCACACTGCCCAACACAGGTTAATGCAATACAGTAAAGTGACAGAATGCTGGGCCGCAAGGTGGTGAGTAGACACAAAGAAATCTGAACTAGAAAAGACATTCTAAGGAGAAAAATATTTAACAGTTCAAAATAACGTGGCTGGATATGATCACACTTTATACCCTGGATACATAGTGTGCCATGCGGGTTTATACACTGCAAGAAATTGAGATTGTCCTGTCTGGTTTTATTGCATGTGAGAAGACAGCATTAATTACAAATGCCCACATCTTTTCTCCCATGAACAACACATAGATTAGCTTTTCCAGAAAAAGTCTGCCAGTTTTGGCTTGATGACCCCACATCATAGTATTAGAGATATATACAATCAGATGAACTGCTGGCATAAGAGAGTGGAGTATCGCTCTGATTTACACTAATGACAAATCTGGCCCACTTCTACACTGGATAAAACCATTACTGTTGAAAACACAGAAGGCAAAACATGCTAGCAGAAGAGGCAATGTGCTATACAAATGCAAAGCATCCAGGGCCAGCGTGAAACTAGAACAGCCATCAGATGGGAAAAACTTCCTGTCACTGCTGACTGACCTAAGTGAAAGCCTCTCCTAACCATTACTGATTTCCTGAGTCACTGAGTTCCCTTAATGCCTGTCACTAATCACACAGATTTACAATCAGTACAGTATTTGTGAACCAAGGGAAAACCCTCTGAGATTTAAAGATTATTAAAGATTATTATCCCAAAACTGAAAAAAAAAGAAGAAAAAAAAAGAAAAAAACAACCCTATAAAGACAATGGTAAGCAATGTCAGGCTTTTGACATTACATTATCACAAGATAAGCAGCATCTAATCTAAGGGAGGAAAACAATTACTTAGGGCTAGCTACGTGTACGGCAACATGTCCATTACCACTCTGCTAAATATCAAAGCTCCTGTAGTCCTTCCTCAGTGTCCCTGTAAGTTGGAAATCAGCTTTGCCATTTATAACACATGCCATTTCACCGAGGCACCCAATTGGGAGATATTTTTAGACTACAGAAGAGAGATTTGTTGGTTAATAACCTTGCAGCATTCCTGCATTATGTTGGTGGAAGAGTCACTGGCAAAGTAACCATTCAAACACAGGTTTTCTGTCATACCCTTGCTCTTTGTTGAATTCATCACTGTCAACCAATAGCTTCTAAACAGCTGAAAGTTCAGAAGTCTGTAAAATGCCTGTGTGCAATGTCTTGGATAAAATTCAGTCAAAGATCACAAGGTTAGGAACTGATGAAGCAAAAATTTCTACTGTGGGAACAGACAATACCTAATCAGACCTACAGATTTGACCTGTTATGTGTGTAAATATTTAAAATCATTCTGTTGTCTGCTGGTGATCACTTTTATCTTGCTGCATTGACATTTGTGTAGGAATAGGTTATTTACTGTAATCAATGGACATTTTGCTTTAATAACATATACAAGGCATTGGCTCACATTACACTGTCACATAAGAACTACTCACATAACTAAACTCTCACGGATAGGTTGGCAGGAGAGGGCCCACAGCTGCTGGAACATAAATTTACTTTGTTTTGTTCATTAATGTCTCCATGCTGCTGACCTAGAGAACAGAAGAGATAATAATTAGGTGTTTTCAACACCATTTCCCATTGAAATTAGCTTGCCATATCAGGAGCAGAAAACAAGCACTGCAAAACAGGTACAGTCCCTATATCTTCCCACTGAAGCAGAATGAGTACTACAGATTCAGCACATTTCTAGTACTGGTTATATTGTTCATGCAATTTAGCTTTCACATTGTGTAGATATCTCATGCCTCTTTCATTAGCTGAAGCAATTAAAGTACAGTCAGACATAAGATTTATATTTTCATATTCCCTCTTTGTGCGATTCATTTTGAGATAATTAAAATAATTTTTCAGTGAAGCTGTCACAGCATAATGAAAAATGTTATGGGAATATAAACAAGACTTGTAAACATTTTATGAGATATTTTTAAGGGGGAAGGGATCCACAACAGCTTTAAAAGATCAAAAAGGATCCCAAGGTGAAGAAAGAACTATAACAGGATTCTTAAAAGTCAGCTTACAAGTACTTGAAAATAATTACTTTCCCAGAAAACAGGTATATGAGAAAAACATCAGCTGATTAAAATAATTCAGCATTTTTCCCTCTTATTTTTTCTGTATGGTTATTACTGTCTAGATAAAAACAGAACAGACAATGTGAAACAGTACACATCATTTCCTCTATTAGCTGCTTTAATCTGCTGTGATTGAGAATGCATTTCTGGACACAGTCCAGGCAGGCTTCTGGCAATCAGAACAGTGAAGAGACCTGATGTACCTTGTTGATTCTCTTAAGGCTAAATCCCGCAGTCCTTGCCCAGGCAAAACTCTCATTGAGATTTTTATTTAGGTTAGATTTTGACCTGTTAACCTTAACATCTTGCATTCATGGTTCTTTAATCCATACCTTTCCCTCTTTAAATGAAGTATCAGGTTTACTTAATGTACTGATACAAAAAGATGTTACTTGGTACATCTAATGTCATGTGTCGTCATGCCACTGGGGAACAGCACTGGAGAAAAGCTTTCTGTGAGTTATGGTGTAGTTAAACTGATGTGAACATACTGAAATAGAAGATGGGCATTAGATCATTCACATCCCCACTTTTCAAGCTGATTATGTACAGGAAAACCACTGAATCCACATATAGCATCAGTTACATGACTAACTTCAGGACTGAAGGAGTTCACTCCAGCCCAAACTTTCTGAGTTTTGTCCCACTTCATTTACTGCCTGTTCCTCTGGAGACTGATCGACATGTCAGGATTTTTCCTTAAGTCATCTTTGTGTTCTTCAGCACTCCAGAATTTTTTAACTCGTGAGTACTCACAAGCCAATGGGGCTTGTATTTTGGTTATGACATTCATTTAAAGAATATACCTCAACAAAGATGTCTCTTGTTCCCTAAAATACTAGGTTTGGAACTCCTCCCCAGGCAGTGAGCAGAGATCTTGCCATGTCAGTCCACTTTCTCAACATCCCTAATACTTTTATTTACCTTTTAAATTAAAAACATGAAAAAACCCTACCCAAACCAATTCTACAGCAAAAGCTAAGTGTTTCTGCTCTTCTGGTGTCTTAATATGAAATCCATCATTCAAGGCTTATTTTCTCTTCAGTACATTCTGTCCCTTGACATTTGTAAAGTTCCTCCCTGTACCTCTGTCTGCAAGCTCTTACACGACCTGACTCACTACAGTCTCTGTATTCCTTATCCTTTATGGCTAGCATTAACCACCTCTGTTTGTTTGCTGGACTTTTCACCACAGCAGCCCTGCTTCAGTCTTCACTGTATACTTTACTAAGCTGTGGGCCTTAAAAGCATTCTATAGGATAATGCAATGGATAGATATCTAAATACTATCAGTTGGATGCAACAGAGGCTGGATTTATTCCAAGGTTCGTGTCCCTTCTCTATCTTCTTTGCTTTTATAGTTCCACTTGCTTATCTGCCTTTACTTCTATTACTGCAGAGAAATATACTTTCTGCTTGGAAATGCCTGCCATCAAAGAGACAATGTAGATAAAAGTTATCTGCACTAGCTTTGAGCTAGATGGTCCAAGGAACAATGGCGTTAGTGACCCAATAGCAGAAATTTCTACACGTTAACAGCAAATCCATCATACCCTACAGACATACCCGAACAGTCACTTTTCATGACAGACATTCCTAGACCCCAAGCCCTCCTCCCTTGCAGATGACACTGGAACAGTCCAAGAGATCACTAGTGAGCTAATGATTCACTTCAGAGCAGAAAGTTCTCTCAGATCAGTTATTCTTAATTAATGAAATTTCTGTTACTTTATTCACCAGCTGTAACCCATACAAATTCCCCTGTGGAGTATTACTTACCTCAAACTAGCTACCAAAAGCATTTTCATAACTATTCTAACACAGTTTGATGCTGTGTAATCTTCTCTTTAAGAAACATTTTAAATCATCTACTGCTCTTCTTTTTTAATAGTAATACTAAAGACACCTATGCAAGCAAGGGTGTAAATTTAAAATTTGAAGGAAAAAAACCACGCTTTCTATGTCTAACAGTTTTGCAGTAGGCAAACACTTAAAAGGAACCAGACCACCCAGTTCACAGCACTGTTCTATTTGAAGTCCTTCTGATGTTGAAACTAATTATGCATCTAGCTAGGCGGGCTAGTATGAGAGGTAGAGAAACAGCTTGATAAAAAAAAAATCAATAATTTAGGGTTTAAAGGATTAGATTCACACCCTAATGAGAAGCCACAAATAATCATGAACTCACACTTTGTTTTATGAGCATTCATTGCTGTTCTGTTGGATAAGATATGGGCTATTTTTAGATAATAGTCCATAAAAAAAATGTCTTGTGTAGTAAATAATACAGAAAGTTTCATTTTCTTAAGAGTGGAAATAAAGTTCCAAGTTACAGCCATTGGGATTGCTGTATGGAATAACCAAAAGCCTGACCCTCCTTTCCAAACCAACAAAGATTTTAAAGGAAGAAACAAAGCTGAAGGTGGAAGTGCTCAGAAGGTCAGTTAGCAGAGACACAGCTTCCCCTGGAAAGAGTGTTTTGGCCAGCATGGTTTCCACCTGTTCCCTAAACAAAGTGAATAACTGTATCACTAAAAGGAGGTTTCTACTGGTACAATAGTGTTCAGAGCTGGTATTTGGCAGCAGGGAAAATGCATTTTTGCACTTGAAAAATAAAGGACATCAAGGGAATAAGAAGCTCAGTTCCCTTTCAGAAAAGCATAAGACAGAAAAGAACAGAAAATAGCAGAAAAGAATAGAGAAAAGAAAATATGTGATAAGCAACTTTATCTGCTGTTTTTCACAATTCTCCCAGCAAGAGCGCTCTCATCTCACCTGTAGGTTCTCATTCATACAGAGCTTCACTTTGAACCTCCGCCTTTCACAAAAACATCCTTGTTGCTCACATAGTTAGAGGTCTTGCTTCCAAATGAAGAACAAGGTTGTGCAGAGTATCTACAGCCTCCAAGTGCCCACAGGGGAAATACTGTTCTCCTAACCACAATCCGTTGGCAACCCAGCCAAGCTACTGTTTGAAGGACACGCATTATGAGTTAGGGTACCATCCACCATAGCCATCCTTTAATCATCCACCGCTGCACAGACGCATACGTCCTAAGAACTTAATTTCTGTCATTTTTCCCCTTCTCATTTAGAGCCCTCACAGAACCTCATTTCTGCCAGGCATCTGCAAGGGCAAGCTAACCAAGAGCAAGCCCTCAGCAGAGCTATGGCACTTTTTAGCAAGAGATGCAGCAGAACTGGGGAACTAATAATGTAAGTGCCAGCAAGGGCATTGATTTACATACAAGGCATCATGATAGATCAGTATAATTGGAACTGCAGAAGCAACACAAATAGTAAACACAATTAAGAAACCAAAGTTCTTTGGCAAGATAATTCACATCTGTAGCATATTATTTTCTGTAAAAGGAGGTTAAAGTTGTCCTTTGAAACTTCCTTAGAAGTGGGAGAAAATTAAGTATGGAAAACCTGATTTTTAAAATAAACCCTCCTTATTTCTCCTAAAAATGCCATCTTTTATTTTAGGACACAACAAGACTTAGCGTAAATGACACTTAAAATTTCTATTCCTATCAGCTTTCTCTTAAGTGTCTGCTGTCCGAAACAATACTTCAGATATGTTATTTAACCTGGGAAAGCTAAAGCCACATTTGGATTTCCAAGCAAATTTAAAATGTAATTTAAATGAAAAGAATCCAGCACCAGTTCTCACTTTCCTTTTTCTGCCCATAATTGAGACATGTGGGCATTTTTCATATTTCTTTTTCTCCTGAGTCTAATCTGACATTTTCTTCCAACACACAATTTAGGTCCTAAAGAAGGCCAGAAGCAGAATTTCTGGCTGGTAGAACACCACTGAAGTCAAGGGGAATTTATCCCATGTGCATAAAGATCTGGGGGCATAGCAGCTGTAGCTTAAAAAGAAAGCAAAAAAGTTGAAGCACTCTAGACACAAAAATGAGGTGTAGAAGTTTGCTTATATGGGTAAATTAATGAGCTTCAGTAAGTAATCCTGATTTACTGCTCTGGAGCTGTCACCTGCCATATAGAATACCCTTACAGCCTTGCTCCTTTTATAGTTACAAAGGAGCTAACCCTACTACAGCAGGATTTTAGCAAAGGAGAAGTGAATCTACAAACCCTAAATATATTTATTTGAAAAACAAAACCCATAGTGTATTGAAAGATAAAAGCATAAGCCTTCTGCACAGAAGGTTTATGTGAACCTGACTACTGAGACATTTCCTTCATTTAAAATTAGCTGTTGCATGAGTAGCATAACTAATGAAATTATTTTCTTATAGATTTGTCCCCTACTGTCATGACCCAGTTCCTGCAGCAATATTTCCAGCTGCATCCTGCAAGACACAGCTAGAAAGCAGAGTTATAGCTAATCTGCACAAATGTTAATTGGATGGTCAGGTACATTTTGACTGATTAGCTACAACCAAATGTTACGTGTAACGTGTGAGTTCTCTCAGGGGGATCTTCATTTGTACTGTTGTTTTCTAGTCACAGGCCAGTTCTTCCAAATTTTGTACCCATTTAGATACCTCTGCGAGTCCTACCTATTCCTCTTTCAGATTTCACTAAAATTAATCCCTTGGCTCAAAAGTTAATGGAGGTAGGGGCAGAACTGGCAAAGACACAACCACTACACTATGGAATTGTTTTCCTTGGGCACCAAACTTACAAATAAAAAAAATAACATCTGGAAATACCTCAGAATCCCTGTCATAACAACACACCTCAATTAAACAGCACAGATTTTCTTTCCTTTATCATACTTATACATAATGATTCTATAATGAGAGACAGCAAATATGTAACTTAAAAGGAGATGCTTGTGCTGTTATTGCCATGTACGTCCTCTGCCTGAGGACAAGCTGAGGTAACAGGCTAGCCTTGTCATGTCAGGAGTCAACCAGTTCTAACTTTTGAAGATTTTCATAGGTTTAGAAATGTGGACTGCAGTGGGCTCAACTGCCTTTCAGAGCAGAGCTGCTGGGGAATATGGTGAATTTTTATTTTTTTTTAGGAAAAGCCTTAAAGAAATGAAGGATTGGAAACCAAATAACAACTGGGGAAGCTGTGAAGCAGCTCGGTCTTGTTAGTCTGTCAGAGCATTTTATAACATTGAAGGCCAAACCCAGATATTCTCCATCAGCAAGGCAACCACTTGGAGAGAAATGTTGTCATGAGTGATAACTGATATTTCCCTGAGCAGACAGGATTTGGAGTTCTAGATTTCTTCCTTGCCACTGACAAGGATTTAATAAAAGACTGTGGGTGGATCCACCTGAAGTGCAGGATGGTTTCCTTACCACTGCCACGCTGGGAAGCATGAGGGTCTCAGAAGAATTTTTTAAAATACAGTTCATCAAGTAGTTCCCATGAAGGGAGTAGACACTTTTTGTTTTCCTTCCTGAAACCAAAGTGCTTTCTTTGTGGAGAGCTTTCATTGCTACTAAGCCCTGAGCTATGTTTTCCCAACACATTAGATTTTGTTCAAAGTCAGATAACTACAGTTCGGAAGAAGGGTGAGGTAGGGTGGGTTTTTGTCTTGGATTAAAGTCAGTACAGTGGCACTTGCCTTCCAATTAAGCAGCTTAAGTCCTTACTTCATCTGGCTAAGCAATGTGATCAGAACCCAAAGCTCCAGCTGCCAGCACAAAATAATACAGCAAAATAATTTAACATATTCAAATATTGAGTGATATCTTTGAAAAAGGCAATGTAGGAGTTGTGCCACCCAGTGGAACAACTAAGAAGAAAATACTGTATACAGAAAGTTCTACAGTGCTCAAGCTGCAGAATACTTTCCATGGTATCATTCAGACCATGGCTGTTAATTCAACTCTATTAATTATTGTTCTTCTGTAAACTCAGTGGGAGCTGCCAATACTTCTTTGCCAAAGTAGAGAAAATAAGTTTTTAAGCAGTATACAGAAGGCTCATTGATGGGAGGTGCTCCTTTATCTCATTCTGTATCTTTCATGGGTGCATACAGATTTGATTTCTGAAATATTCCCTTGTAATGAATTAAAATGTTCTGTCTCAGCCATGTAAATTCTCCCTTGCTATTTGGCAGTGTATTCATTTCTACAGAGTATTTCTACAACAGATTAATTGGGACAGCCACTGAGAAGCCAATGAGTAAAGACCATAGCTCTAGTCTTGGCAAATAACTGTAATTTTATTATGCAAAGTGCAAGCAATCTCAGTCCCCATACCCAACAGTCAAACTAGCACAGGGGGACTGTCTGACCAGGAAATGCTCATTAAAAATGTCTAGCAAAGATCAACTTAAGGAGGTGCATTTCAAATAAAAGTCTGTAACCCTGGGGCAAGAACTTAGGTAAGATGTACTTGCCATCCTCTTCCCCACTCATTTGAGAAAATGGTTTGAAAAAAATACCCAAGAAAGGCATTATAAATCTCTTACAGGCATTTCCAGGTAAAAGCAAACTGTGACTCCCTTTAAGCCTCCTTACCGTAAATTGAAGGACTGGGGAGAATCTAAGCAAAGCTGGAGCATGGGAAAAATGCCTTCTGTCTTGCATATCAAAGTGGGAGCCAGTCAATGCCTTAGCAAGCACCAAAGGTAATACTCAGAATCCTTCTGCTGTGGAGACGATAAATAGCTAGAATCCCTCTCTCCAACAGCTATCAAAGCTCTAACTCCAATATCTGCTGATGCATGCTAATATGCTAATACTGTGATATATCTGTCAATGTACACATTTGGTATGAGATAGAGCCTTCTACATATACATTAAATGCTTTTTCTAGTCAAGGTCAATTTCTGATGTAACCCTCTAAGTTGTCCAGTGGTGAATGTCAGGATGGGACAATTTTGCTTAAATAATGCAAGGTCTTTGTGTGTTTTAAAAGGCCTCCAAGTACAACGCCATGACACCAGGCACAGAGGAATGCTAGGCCTTTTTTCAGAATCCCTGAGAAGCATGTTAAATTATCTTACTCTTGGTAGTTTAAACAAGTTGCCATACTGCCATGTGACCTTTCAGTTGCAAATGTCTTTTCAAAACTGCTTTTTCTTGCATCAGTTAATTCAGCATGTTCTCAGAATGCAGACATTTGTCTTGATTCCTTTATCATTTAATAGTCATCACAAAACAGGGTAAAAAGGACCATGTTTATTAAGATGAAAGGCAATGTGAATGTGTTCCTTTTTGGCATATATCTAAATATTCCCTGTCAAATATGAGACTACCACCTAGCTTCAAAAACCATAAGCTTTGCATTTTGGGGGCTTTCCCTCAGTGCATTTAAGCTTTGCATGTATTTGTGTGCATGCACCCACCAACATAGATGGCAAAAATATATCAAGAAAAACATCCAAACACATGCAAATATTTTTTGAATGAAAGCATCAGCCTGATTTAATGAGCACATTTGTAACAGCGGTAGCTTCCCTTCTTTCTGTGTAGATAAGAATCCTGTCGTGAGGAGGGGCCCAGGTACAGAGATGAAGAGAAATCACCAGCTGTTCTCCTCAGCCTTTTCATTGCCTATGCAAGACAAGTAAGAAATAGCAAAAGGATTCCTGATGATGAATACACTGTCAGTGACCACTGTTTTATTCTTAAACTTTCACCTGTATGATGATTTCAAGGCTACTGAGACCTCATGTAACTTGCAAATATACACATAGCTGTGATAGCATAAGAGGTAGTAAATTTTCAGATTGTATCCATGATGAAAGAAATCTGAAGATGGTTACATTTCAGAAGTATAGAGCATTTTTTATTTATTTTTACTTTGCAATTATGAGTTTAAACACGGGAAGTATATTCTTTCAGAGCAAAGGTTTCCTTAGCATACTCACTGGCAGTACTGAGGATTGCACATGCAAGTGATCAAAGATAAAGAGAGAATTTGGTTTTGAACAATCCATACGTAATTTACATAGACAGTTTCTGCATTTATAGTCAAGTTAGAATTGTGTATTTGCAATAGGTAGTTATGCCTTTCACTTCTGGAAAAAAAAAGTCAAACAGTTGACAAAAATCATTTGTTACTAATCCATTCTTTAGACGCATTACCTTCATTCCAGTGTCACCCCTATAGCTTTCCATTTAAACCGTGAATCTTTCATCTTCATATACAATATCTTAAATGCTTTGCATGTTTTTGTTCAAAAAATTACCAGTCTTTCAAAGCTGCATGTTACCAGCATGTTCAAGTGTCTGTGCACTGACTGTAATGAACCTTGACAATATTGCAGCCAACCGAAATGGATTTTTCTGTTTACATGGTATTAGCCAAGTGAAGTTGTTGGGCTGACTCAGATGTTTTGTATTATCATTTTGTAAGAGATTTATGAGTCTCAATTCAAGGAACTTGTATTCTAAAAAACTGCTAGCATAGATTCCAGGCTGTGGTCACACATCTGTGTAGATTGTCTGCTTGGAGGAAAAGCCAGCAAGAAACAGTCAGGCAGCAGTGACCATCTTAGAAAGACCATGCCAGAGATAGTTGGACTGTAGAACTTGCTCTGGAAACATCCTGTTAAGTTGCTTCATTAGGAGTTACTTGGAGTGATACAACGTAATTTTGCTCTAATGTTTCATATTTGTGAGAGGGATATTAGGGTGACTGCTCTAGAATCTTCCATTTCTATTCATGTAGCTCAAAATATCTTTGGTCTTACTGAATTATTAAGGCGCTACTAAGTGGTTGTGACTAAGTGACTTGGAACTCAGCAGTTAGTCTGGCTTTCCGTGATCTGTTAGTCTCTTCCTCCAGTATCTGCCACTCACACTCTTTATCTCAGCCCTTGAGGAGTGAAGAGACAGTTGGCTGAATTTAGCATCTTACAAGTGTGCTTATGCACTGGAGCATGCTTATGTGAATCTGACATGGTGAGCTGGTGGAAGAGTGCAGCTGGTTTAGCAATCACAACAAAATTCTCTTTCAAGCCAATCATGCTGTTCCTCTAGGCTCCTATTTCCAGAGTATCCCAACTAGAGGGTATGCAACAAAACCAAAGCAAATGTACATTGCCAGGAAACAAAGCAGAACACCTTAATGTGAGTCAGTACATCCACCACCTCGTGACAGAGCTGGGGCTCTCACTGCTTGAAGGCATGTACTCTTTTGTCTACCAAACAGCTACTTCAATTAGATATTCTACCTTGTTCTGTGATCTTGATTTTCTTACAGTCTCCAGCTGCATTTTCACATTTCCCTTGGAGCATCTGGGAGAAGGAAGGGATAGAAAAAACACTGTTAAAAGTGAAGTTCGGAGTGAAACATTATGAAAAATTATTTATTTTTCAGACCTGCCAGGTAAGACAAATAGCAAACTGTCACTCCTGTTGAAACCGTATAGCGACCCATCACCAACCATCAGCATGGATAATTAAGGCAGTGCTTCTCCAAACACATAAATTGGGCTGGAATCATGACCTCATTTAACTACATTTATACATGAAACTAAGCGCATTTTTCAGTCTGTTTTAGTCCAGGTATACTTCCTACCCATACATGCTCCCCTGTGCTCTCAGCCCTCCGAGGTACCTAGTGCTGCTTTAAGCAGGAGGCTGGACTAGATGACCTGTGGGATCCCTCCCAACCACCATGTCTGTGATTCTGTCTCTCATTTCTATCATATTATTCCTTGTCCTCTTCAGCCCACCCAAGCTTCGATGGCAAATATTTAATTTTCAAATTGTCCTAGAGCAATTTCCTTTGTCTGCTTGCAACTATTATCAGCTGTGCCAATATGCCATAAACTGGCCGCTCAGCAGGAGAAGAAGCAGTGATCTGCACTAAGTTTCTGTTCATGAGAGAAGACCAGGAGGCACACACAGAAAAAAAAAAAAATAGGATCTCTACCACAAGGCTAAAAAGAGAGGTCTGCTCTAATTCATGAAGGGCCTTGCGCAGTCCACCTGCCCTTCCTAGCAGAAGCCTAAGGAATGACATGACAACAGCCAGCCAACATTAAGACATCATGAAGTAACTAAGGTCAAGAGGCATCTATGGTCACATCTGTTATCATGATAAACTGTCTAACTAGAATAATCTCACTTAGATAAGTGTGTCTGTGCCATGAAAACTGATCTGACAGCAATCCCAGTTACTGTCAAGAACCTCACCGTTAGCCTGTGCAATAAAAAATGTAACTTACCAGTCACTGTCCTCCCTGCTCCAGAGGTGATCAGTGTAAATCAAGAGCTTGCTGTATCACAGATGAGCTGAGTGACTTTAATGAGAAATCTCGTCCTTATGGATTACTGTTCCCTTGCCACATCTTGTCAGCAATTCTTCAGAAAATTATTCTACCATTCCCAATGGCAAGGAAACAGATGGCACATGGAGGGAACCTCTCTGATGTGTAGTCTCTTGGTAAAACAAGAATAAATAAATTAAAGACCAGAGGCCAACACTAAAATTGTCTTCTACCAAAATGCTGCTTAACTAGGCTACATTTATTTTCTATTTAGCAGTTAGATAGGACAGTCATTTCATCAGCATTTAGTTGATAGCAGCCTAAGCAATATACATTGTTTTCACAATGTGGAACACCAACAATAAAACAACCTACTGTAAGCCATAGAGACAGATGAAGTAATATTACTAGGAGTATATGATTTTCCTTGGATTTCCAAGTATCTGAATAAATATCAGGGCATCTATACTTTAGTCATAATTTATACATAGGCATACTGCATATGCATCTATGCATATGAAATCCACACGAGAGATAATAAATACTGAGTAAAGCACATTTATAACAACTCTTGCTGGTGCAATGGATCCCAACCCTTAAGAATTAATGTGGCATGTTACAAAAATGAATATTTGAGTAGCAGTGAATGGATAAAAAATGTATTCTTCTTTTGTTTCCATGGTTTTCAGCTGTGTAACAGAAAAAAAGAGGGGGAATTTTCCTAAAGGCAAGAGTTATACACAAACTTGCAAATCACATCTTTAGCAACTTACAGTTGGAGAATAAGCAGAGAAATAGCATTTTTTCTTATTGAGGTATTATGGGAAAGTTTGGTTCAATTCTTGCATATAATTACAGAAATGGCTCCCTTAGAGAAAGTAATTCATTCAAACATACTTGGCATGGTGTTCAACAATCTTTACTTCTGCAAGCTGCAGCCAAGTAAAGCCACTGAGTAAAGCAACAGTATAGATATGCAGCTTGTGAACATACTACTAAAGCCATCAAAAATTTGCCACTTCCAGTAAGCTCCTGGAACTGTTTCTATACTAGTATGCTATTTCTTTGGTCAAAAGCATGGTGCTGTGGAAGGAGACTGAGTACTGTTCGTAGGACAAGAAATAATTCAGAGGATTCCCTAAGAACCTGCACCATTGACTATTATGTGGCTGGTCTTTGGCTGTTCTTCTGAAAAACTTCACACTTGTGTAGAAAATGAAAGCAAATCAAGTGCTGGTTCAGTCTTGCAGACTTTTACTCCCTCTCCAAGGACTCTCTGCTAGAGACCATGAAGTTGGGATAAATATCTCATTTTCCTGTTAGATGAAATTCCCTTTTAAAGTACCGAGGACACTTTCACACAATGTTGAGTTCCCAGCCCCACTATGCAAGCATCTCAGGCAGGTGCAGCCAACAACCTCCAGCCAACATAGCTGTCACTGGAAGAGTTCAGGTTCCCCACCCAGTGGCAAGAAAAACAAAACAGAGAATACAGAAAAAATTAAGAAACAAAAGCCAAAAATGGGATATAAAGAGCTATCTGAAGTCTGCCTGAACAGTATTTATCTCATTGGCAATGCCATGAAGGCCAACAGCCACTAAACCATCCATGCCACATGAAAAAGAACTTTTCTGGAAAAACTCCTGGATCTGCAGAAATCATACACAGAAGAACAAGACACAGCTTTTGCTAGAACCAGCCCAGTAGCCTAGCAGTTGGCATTAAGTGTATGAAAGGTTTGATGAAGGCAGACTGAGAACATATTTGCTGTTTGTAGAAAATGAACGGGTTTGATGCTACCTTTCATATTTCATAAGTTTTAAATAAAGTAATTACATCCAGTCTTGCCTTCCATGTCACAATCTATTACTTTTCACGTAAACACTGCTCTGCTGACACCTTCAGCACATCAAAAAACCACATTATTCTGGTGGCAGTTAAGATGACCAATTTGCACCTTCTTTTATTTTGTGCTGGCTATATGGTAGCTGCTATGATGCAAACAACTACTTATCTTGCAAACCTAAACAGAGAGGATATGGCTCACATGCTCTGATGCAGGTTGTTTATTAGTCATGACCACAAGACCATGGTTTTGTGCTATGATAAGCTCTGACTCCTGCTGTTCCTATTATGCCCATGATTTTTTGACGATGATACATGGGAACATTCAGTTGTGAATGAGAACAAGGTGCCCCTGTACTGTGATATTATCTGCTGTACTACTGTGCATTTTTACAGATGCTGATGGATTTCCAGGAGCAACTGAGCAAATAAACCCAGAGCTGTGATCAAATTTGCTGCTGCATATGCAGCTGCCCCAGTTCTAAACTGTGCAGAATTGTCTGAATGTGGATTTCAATACCTTTTGTAAGGCAAAAAGGATAATTGGATGTTTTACAACTTTTTCCTCCTACTTTCAGCCAGCAATTCTCCAGCCACAGTTCTTAAGCCTGTCATTGCTACAGTTGATGCCATTTTCAAGCAAGGAGATGGACCTCATGACTTACCAATGTCACTATCAAACCCACCTTTTATTTTCTGTAGTCTGCAAAAGAAACTAGAGACAGCAAGCAATTATACAGCTCCCACGTTTTGACTGATCCATTTGTTACCAAGAAATTGCAATAAGAGATAAAGATCTTATTTGTGCAACTGGTTATTTATGACATAAAAAGTGTTAGTAGCCACTATATTTATATCAGTTATCATACGTTTTAAGCATTCTAAAAGTAAAAAAAATTTACATATGTGTGTGTGTATACATGAATGTAAATATATATATGAAAAACATACTAGTTGCTTAATAAAAGCCTGATTCTGCAGAAACTCAAACTTTCTGCTCAGCTTTACCCTTTGTAAACAGGCCCATGGATTAGAAGGAAAGTACATTAAATCACATGCTCACGTAGCACTCTAGGTGCTATGAGCAGACTGTGTGTTAGGATCATTTGGCCATTGGTCTAATTTATGAACTACTCCCAAAGAGAGCAACTTAACATTACCTAAGCAGTACACAGCCCATGTCAATACTTCTGCAGATTTCACTGTGTTGTCTGACTGAGGTCACGGGGCAAGCATTAAAAACAAAAATCTGACAAAGGTTTATATATATGCAATGAAAATCTGTTATTCCGGTTGTTTTTAACTTGCTTGAAATGCTAGTTTAACACATTCGGATATAAGTAGCAGATTTTCCAGGGTTATGCTACATATATATTGCCATATAATGCAAATAGTCATACCATCCTTGGATTAAAAGTTACTGACTTTTATAAGATAGACTGTATGAGCACAGATACTACTTAGTGGTTTGACGTCTTCCTGCCACAGCAAGTCTGCACTATACTTGTTCCCCATGTATGCTACAGAGAGATTTTTCTGAAGTGGCCTTTTAGAGTGGCTGTATATAAATTCTGATGCCTTGATATAGCTTCTCCTGACATCTTGAGGCACTACAGCTACATGCTCAAGGAGAGACTTCACCAGAAACGCAACGTTCTTTGAAAAATCACTGAGATCAGATATCCTGAGACTGAGAAAGCAAGGAAGTAATAAGAAGACTAGAAAGCTTATCTAATTATTTTATTACCCCAAATACTACATATTATTGCACCTAAAACATTTTTGTACATTACTGCTTTTAATGAATTTGTAAGACCTTTCAGATGCACAGCACTGATGTCACCTGAAAAGGCTACATGTTAAAGATATATCACTTTTCTCAAATTTTTTCCACAGGGATTATTCTCTAAGTGTTGCACTTGAGATATGGTGACAAGCTCTATTCTATGGAAACAGCAACATAAGTAAATATAAATAGCCATGTAAATAGCCAGATTAAAAAATTATAAACTGTGTTGTATTTTATGGAAGATTTTAGGGAAGTAATTTTTTTTTTAACATGCCATATGTTGTCCTCTCAGTTGCATATTTCTACTGCCCTCAAATATACAGTGCATAAGGCATACTCATACCTTCCATTTATTATTTAAAATGGAAATTGTTATAGTTGTTAATACTTTTCAAAGTAATCTCTGAATTTCTCCATTTCACAGAACTGAACCATTTTTATAATTGATCTGTTATCCAAAAATTAACCTTTAATACATACACACAAATGTTAATCTGAACCTCAGCTTTAACCAGATCAATGTATCAGGCCCAAGTTTGCTTATGTGTGGAAAACAGTCTTTCAGATGCAGCATTGGAATGT
Organism: Gorsachius magnificus; assembly: GCA_034008185.1. NCBI lineage: Eukaryota > Metazoa > Chordata > Aves > Pelecaniformes > Ardeidae > Gorsachius > Gorsachius magnificus. The sequence continues at coordinate 33,538,795 of CM067089.1, read as the reverse complement.
AGGAATTGACAGAAGAAATTCTTCAAACAATAATAAACTGAAAGAACTAAGATATGAAGATCGAGAATGAGATCATAAAACATTTGGCCATGTTCTAATCCAAGATTTCTCAAGTGTGAGAACACATTCTACTGAATCTCTCAGGACATAATAGTCCTCAAATAATCCATATCCACTTTTTTGTGAAGTTACAATTTTCTAAACCATAAACCTTTCTTTAAGGGACTAGCTGAATCAGGCTAAGGTAATTTTATTCACTGAAGTTAAAAATAAAAGTCAGGTATTTGAGATCTCTGAGTAAAAGAAATTTCAACTTTTAAACTTCTCTGTTTGTTTCCAGAAGAAGTTACATCAAATAATTTATCATCCATTATTTTTTTCAAACTTAACTTTCAAGGAATGTGGAATGTCATAACTCTCAGCACACGTAGTATCAGATTGTTCTAATTTTATGATCATCATAAAAAATTTATCACATTGTGAAACAGAAACTAAGCAATTCACACCTAATGTACAAAATTACTTTGTGAGGACCTGCCTCCACATTTCTGTGTATTCAAAGCTGACAAAACAAACATCTGTACTTTTGGAAAACGTTGGTAGCTAGGGAAAAGTGACTGAAAGGTTTTATCAAGATGACATCATATACCTTACCAGTAACATACATTGTTGGATAATGCATTACAGAAGTCCTTCAGATTGAGATCTGCAATGGAAACAAATATTAATCAATAGGTACTTTGCTTAGTATGGCTAGGAACATTGTGTTGCTTTGATAATTAATTAATTCAGTATTCCCAGGGGAACCTTTAAAATAGGAACTATAGTTAGTGTTCTCTCTTAATAGTCATTGAAGTACAGAGTCCTGGGGTGCTGAATGGCCTATCAAAGCAATGGTCCTGTGCAGTCACTGATGCCTCTCACACACTGGCTGCTATGGCCCAGCTCTGAAGTGAGTTTGCAGGGATTCTGCAGGTCTTTCATTCCTACTTGTTCAGACACTACAGCCTGTGCAATAGGAGATCTCTTATCTAGCCTCAACATTAGTACCTCAACAGAAGAATATGTCATAAAATCCTCAAAGAGGTCCTCAGACAAGACATTTCTAGCAGACTGTACGCTATCTTATCTGTTAATTAACTTACACAATTTGACACTTTATTAATAAATCCTAGTATTAGTTGACTATGATTTTTCAACAGCAAATAATGTCATAAATTCATTTGAACAAAACAAATACGCTTTCCAGCCTTTCCACAGCACATAGATAACTGTGTTCATGGTTCAAAATGTTCCTCACCCTGTGGTCCAGAGATCACTGACAGACCATAACTCGTCATAAAGTAGTCTATGAAAAGAATACAAAAGAAATCCAACAAAGAAATTACGCGTACATATTCCCACATATGCAAGGAAGCAAGCAAAGAAGTACAGGGAAGAAACAAACATAATAAATATTCAGAGTTCAGCAGGTTGTGGCCATTATATACAAGATTTTCTAGTACGAAGGGAATAACATTGTCATTGCATATATTTAAAATACCAAAGTCAAAATACCAATGTCAAAACAAACAAGGGGCAGGAAATTACTTTAGGTCCTAAACCAAACAGACAGTTATTAAGCCACTTACACGCCGATTAAACCTCATTTTAACGTCTAATATCCTACAGATGTCTTTGTACAGACTTTTTTCACTGTTACAGGATGAGCCTCACCAGGTAGTGCCTTCAGTCTCTTCAGTGGCAAATCCTTTATTGGCAGATCTAACCCCAAAGCTGGTCACTTACCTCCTATAAAATTTATTTTAAAAAACCTCCCTAAGCTTTTAAATTCAAAGCCAAGAAATATATTTGCCTCCACTCTTATTTTGTTTCAGAATGACAGAATCTTCTACAGCTAAGGTGAGGGATTCTGTATTAGTAATGATTCCTGAATATTTAAAAGGGCAAAAAAGGGTGATATAAAATTAAGCAAGGAATTCTATTTGTATAATTGGGAAAGTTCCAGTTTTGGACTTTATTATGCTTTGCACCCCACAGGCCTCCACTTGCACCATAAGACTGTCTAGGGACTGTTCTCTGGTATGGCATGTGTGTGTTCACCCTCCATCCTGTGTGAATCCTCCGGGATATATGACAGTGACATAAAGAGTCCTTTTTCTCCCTCTTGGAGCCTTGTGCTGAATAACTTCGCCAAACCTCAGAATCATGCTCGTGGCATTCAAATGGCACAGGAAACTGTATCACACTAAACTGCACTGCTGTGTTTCCTGTGCTGCTTTAGAATGTCAAAGGAATCTTTTTATCGTTTTGAGTCTAACTGAAGTGAGACAGGGACAACTCTAAAGGTTATATCTTTTGTTCTGTTCACAATCCTGACCTCCTTACCTCATTTCCACTATTAATAGATTTGCATTCCTTCAGACAGTAATAAATGAGGCTAGTCTTGTAAGGGGAGTAGTATCTTTTAATAGCTGCACTGAAATAATGGAAGAAAACAGAGAAGCTTGCAGAACCTAAAGGAGTGGGTTGCATGCTGAATGCTCTTCTGTTATCTCCTAGTGTAGCAGGTCTAATAAAAGATAATATCATGTTACCTCTCACAAATTATGCTTCATTTGTATCCCCAGACCATCACAACTGCAGGAAATCTACCTTAGACAGGTGACAGTTAACAAGCCAGTTTAAAACTGAGAGGAATGTCTTAATATGAAAAGATACACGTATAACTTCCAGTAACACAGGTGTAAAGTTCCCCTGGTTGATTAAACAAATAAAAGCCTTTCTGTATTTCTTTAAATACCAACTAATTATAGGGAAAAAAAGTTATAATTCAGATTTTCAGTTGCACCTTTAGTTCACATGAGTTTTAGCTAGTTTCATACTCAGGACTTCTCACAGTTCATCTATAAGTGACAAATCTCAGCAACACTATTAAATCAAACTCTTTATATTAAAAGCCCATCATTTCCATGGGTTTGTTTGTTCGCAAAGGACAAGATTTACCATAACTAACTTCTGCCATCCACAAATTGGAATCCTAAACTTACCTTGTCACCTGGGATCCCTGTTAGAAGAAGAGACAAATACTTTGAGGGGATGACTGACTTGTCTAGATGCCTAAGACAGACATGCCCAACCATCTTGTGAAAGAGCCAGCCTCTCTCCTCTCTGGCCACACAAGAAGCCAAGAAAATTTGTTTAGGCTATGGATTAAATGCAAGGGTCTAATCTCATGGGACATGCCCTAGCATAACCACTGCTGCTCCAGAAGAGCAAAGATTTGCCTTAAGGCCTGTGTCATGCCTGCCAGCCCTGTCTCAGTATCTCACAAAATGTAGGGCATCTCAAATGACACTGCAGGGCATCTGAAATGGCACTACATGTCTTTGTTTAGGTAACTGAATCCTGCTATAGATGTCTAACTAGAAGCATCTAAAATTAAATGGGAGAAATTTCAGCCACGGGAAAAATAGTGAACTATGTAAAATTAAAAGATTTTCAGGTTAATGGTGTAAAGGTGAGACAGAGAAAAGGACAGAAAGCAATGAAGGTAACTCCTTTTTTTCTGCTAAGGCAAAAGGAGGCCTTTTTCCCCTACTACCTCCATACTTAAACCTGCTTTTCTCCCCAGCATCCCCTACTAAGGAATCAGATTGCCTTGTTTCAATCTACTTTAACTTTAACCAGGGTCAAAACAAACTTACGTTAAAGCTGAGGAATGCATTTATTTTTACAAGGGTAGAACATAATTTGTATTTGTGTCCTGCAGCAGTCTCGTTGTCACTAAACACTTTGTATTTGCCAATCCACAAAGCCACACAAAGCCTTCATGAAGTCTGGCGCTCCACCACAATCAAAAGCATGTTTATAATTATTCATAGTCAGCTGACTTGATGTGAATGGATAGCACATGAGATGGCACATTTGCCTCTGCACTTGCGATTGCTTTCAATGTTTATTTTTAAAGCAGGATTTTGCAAAACCACAGCATTTGTGTACTGTTAGAATCTTAAATAACTCACATTTTCTCTGCCCACTAAGAGGAAGAAACCTGTGTTGTACATTGCTTTATTTGAGAGCTTCATGGATGTGCAGTTCCTGAATGCAGTAAGTTGGGTTCAGAATAGATTTTATTCCATACTTTGGACATACATCTTGATTAGATTATTCTGCATCTACCTCATTTTAAAAGAGGTGTTAAAAACCACTATCAGATTTCTAAATCTGGTTCACACCCTTTGGTATGCTAAGAATTTTAATATGTCTCACAGTCTACACTTTACTGTAGGAGTTATGAATTTTGCATTCACAATCTATGCTTGTTACTAAGTATGTGATTTAATAGTCAAAGAGAACTGCTCTATATCATTTTATACAGTGTGAGCCATGTAGCAACCATCTCTGCCCTGCAAAATGAATCAGGAAAGTCTGTTTTTATTCATTGCAACATGAGTGTTTGAAGGCATTATACAGAATTATAATCCCATTTTAAAACCACATGTTTGTCTGAGGATATGTTTCTTTTGTAATATATGATAAAAATGCAGTAAATCTAACAGACGGTAAATAAAGCAGATGTCAACCATGAACACTTGCTTAGAAAATGTGGAATGAGGTAGGATGAGATGATGCTATCTTTCAAGCTTCGTGGACACTTGCCCCAGCTCAAGAATAGATGTTTTAAAATGCAAGTATTTATTCTAAATTAGTTGGTCCTCCTTGACCCTCAGACACATTCAACCACAGCACAAGCCTTTCATATGCCTCCATATGCTCACTTTAAGTCAGCTTTGCATCTGATCAATGGTACAAAACAGCTCTATTTGCATAGCGGGAACTCCTTAAATGTGAAGATCCACATTCGAAAGTAACTGGACATGCAAGCTACCCATCAAATATGTCCTTTTTGGCCAAGAAGAAGAGGAGTCTTATCTGAAATAACTCATGTGACAAGAGGGTCACAGGAAGGAACACCACACCAGTTTAGCCAGGCCACATTTTCCTTCCAGAATCACATCTCCCAAGGTGAAATCAGAGCAGACTGATCTAGACCACAACTGCGCTCTAGAAGCAATAACGAGTACAGACCAAATTGACACTGGCAATACATATATGGGTTGTTATCTTGTCAGTGAATATATTCAAAGCTCGCGCCAATCCATCAAACACCTTCAGGCACCAATACCCTTTCCTTTCACCCAGCTGCTGTTTACAGACAAAGGGATCCATTCTGTTTTGCTGAGCAGATCAAAGTGTAACAGGCTATATATGGTCTGCAGCGGAAACTGCGTGGCATGCCATACCGCTCCACTGACGTAAGGTAATTACAGGCACCAACAGTGACACATTGACTTTTGCACCTACTGCAATATTTTAAGCCTCTTTCCACCGTGTCATCAAGTACAGAGTTCAGCCACCAGCAGCCCCAGGCAAAATGTGCCAGTGCCAGCCAAAGGGAGCTGGGACACAGAGGACAACTCCAGACATGGACTTGCAAGCTACGGTCTGACTCAGCACTGCCTAAGCCTCCTGGGCGAGGGACTGACAGGTAAGGGTGTCCTAGCAAAGAAGACTCAATACCCAGCAGGAGACAGAAAGAAATAGCAAGTTTCAACCATAGTTAACTGTTGATAGAAAACTTGTGGAAGCTGTTCCCCTTGCTAATGGATTCCTATTGCACAAGAGTTTTTAATTACTCTCTAAAATCCTTGGTTTCTGAATGTAGCCAGTTTGGGTACTGCCAGCATAGAAAGAGAACTGTGCTCAACTCTTTGCCAGGCTATCTGAGCACAGAGGAGGAGGAGGTGGTTTATCCCACTCCCCATATCCTCATCCAGAAAGCAGAGACAAGAATTCCAAGCTCCCTACCAGGCCTTGCAAAGCACAGGAGCAGACATGTGGTTCTTCATGAAGAATCTACTGCTCCATGAGCTATTGTCAGTCTCCTTCAGAGAAATAGAGCCAGAGAGGTTTTGTCCACGGACTACTTCAAACTAGTTCCTGTGGGATAAAAAGCACAGCTTGGGAGGACCTGCTGTGGAAAGTGAAGTGACATTTTAGAAAATTCGCAGTAACAAAGAACTTTGACCTGCAACTTTTCTGTCATCAAAGCATCATGAAGTACCTGCCTGGACTGGAGAACCTGCCCCCTACACAGTATAAACTCCATAGGGGTGGGTTCATATCTTTGCCTATTTTGTAACTCAAAGCTGACCCAGTTGTCACAAATAAAGAATCATTACATTGCAAAATTGAATTCTTCTCGTTTTCTTAAGGTGTTATGCCAGTCACTGAGATACTCATTCCCTTCAGAATAATTCTGTGTGTGAATTATGGAAACAGTTTGGTTGTAGTCATGAGTATCATAAAAACAAAATGTGTAACTGTTTTGCACTTATTTCATTTTCACTGGCAAGCCCTAATACCTGGCGTCTACAGATTTAATGAAACCCTATTTTGTTCATCCAGGCCTTTTTTTTTTGCACGTCTGACGTCTTTCTGTCTTATGAGGCTGTAGCAGAGTATTGTAATATGAAGCTTCCTTTAACAGTCAGACCTATTAGTCTTCCACTCAGCCTACTGTACAGGTTTAGCATGATGCACAATACAAACCTTGCTCTTCATTTGACAATGGTAAAAAGCATGCACAGCCACTGTGCATAGAGAGGGTACACTGTACTATTCTTTTGCAATTACACCTGGTCCCTTCCTGACCAACATAAAGAAAAGTATTGATGGCTTTGGTGAAGCCCAAATATGTATAAAGGTATAGCACTATATCAGTGAGGGTGAACCAGTATCTACAGATCTGTCTAGAAATGCGTGAAAGATTTTAAACCACTTAAAACTTATCTGACGTTTTTCTTGCATAAGCACTGAATCTAAAAGGAAGTAAAGATTTTTGTTCATGATGTCAGTAAATATAGAAATAGCTAATATCTAATGAGGTCCACATCAGCACATATGGGTTGTTAGGAACTGATCCAGACCACTCCTATGCATTTTTCATTATTCCTATACTGTAAGGTATCATACTGTAACATGAATGGTAGTTTGCAACAATACACAGTTTGTTCATTTGCCTTCCATAAACATGGTATAAAAGTTACCTACAGTAGGACAAGAATGTCAAAAGAGCAGAAAAAAATTGAAATAAACACAAGACATGATGTGATAAACACACCTCTTGGAATGAAATAGACATTACTTGCAGATTTCTATGACTGGAGAATCTAAGCGGGGTTAAAAACAGTGAAATTGCAAGCTAGTTAGCATACCCCATGCAGAGAAACATAGTATTGTTTTATAGACTGGCTTGTGATTAATAACACTATGGGAACAGTACACTCCAGCTGACATGTGCAACTTCAGCTTAAAAGATTACCTTTTTTCCCGGTCATCATTACAGTAAAAGTTTGTGTTAGTCAAGCTAACAAAAAGGAAAGAGGATTTGTTTTAAGGGGAAAAAAAAATCCCTCACAATGAATGTTTACGAACATTTTAGCTTTCTGGTTTTGATCTACGTGACTGGTTTATAAACTGCTTTTAAAACTGACGTCGCAAACAAATCTTGTCAGAGAATAATACAACACACCACTAAACTGTAGCAAATGATTTTCCTTAGGGTTAGGTTTTGCCATGTGTCTAGAAAAGACCAAATAAAAACATTTCCTTGCTAAAATAAAGTATTTTTTCAAAATTCAGCATCCTTCCCATGCACAAAGCTTTTATTTTTGAAGCAAGGTTTTGCTCTCTTCTTGGTTGATGTGCAGAGTATGGCTTTCAGCAAAGGTCAGTAAGAACAGAGCAACTTCACCAGACTCCTCAGACAATGTTTCATCTGGCTGTATAACAGCTGTATATGTTATTTAAAGCCGAGAAGCCCTAGGTTTATGATTAACAATTTAATGCAAGTTACATCATGGGAGAGGCACCTTGTGCAATCTTCGTACATAATTTATTGTACATGGTATTCGTTCCAATGTTATAAGTCATCCATGAGTAAGTCCTGGAGAATTAGAGGAAGCTGTAAGCAATACACAGGGAAGCCTGACAACAATGAGCATTTGTAATTTGTTAATAACTTGGTATTAACCTTTAAGTTTTGGGTTTCCAACTGTTAAGTGTAATCATCAGAAACCTGCAGACTGATGTAATCTTTCACATTCCCAAGACTCAGAATGGGCCTTTCAGCCAATTTTTTTCCAAACTGCTGTCTTTGTTAGTGCTTGCTGCAGAAAATCACTATGGATGCATTCATAGCTTTTGATGGCAGAACAATGAACTTCTGACAAAGCTGGGGTTGTGCATGATCATGATCACATTTACTTTATATGTGAGAATGATCTCACTAGACTCTTATGACTTCTTATTTTCACTCAATTGGGACTATTTTTATCTTATACACATAAGGTTACTAATGCATTTGAATGATTGAGGATTTCATTGAAACTAATAGTTTGCAGTAACATTCATAATACTGTAGCTACTTCCTAAGCATATCAGCAACAGTCTACACTCAGTGGAGTTAAGCATTAGGGAACAGTACAAATGGAGGTAGAGAAAAGAAAAACAAAATTTCCTAAGTGCAGCGGTTGTGTCAGAGGCTTTCAGGGGGCCTTTTGAATGGAGGGCTGTTGATGAACTGAGTGAGAATGAACCATGCTTGGGGGCTACGATAACAAGACACAAATATTTGCCATCAGAAATAAACCCAGTAAATGTACTGTTCAGTAAATATGGGCATCACCAATACCAGTGCAAAGCTTTATCATTCATCTCATTTGAAAAAAATGAAAAATTCTCAAATCCCACCCAGTGTGTGGAAGACAGACTCCTACAGCTACTTCCCACTCATAGGCCTGCAAATTTTTTTTGCTCTTTGTTTTTGGACACTCTTTGAATTACAAGCCTGATGGGAGTAGGAACTTCCTTTATTTAGCTCTGCATACAAAAGGTGATTTACACATAACAGTATTAGCAATGCATTTATGCCTACTATATATTATGTATCAAACGTTACACTACAGCAGAGAAAGGAGATCTTTCCATTTAAAACCTGCAGGCAGACTCCAAATATTACTGCAGTTTCTTAATGGAAGTAGGAATAGCCAAAGTGTTTTGAGCTGTTGTGCCCTCTTCATCCATAAAGTGCTTAATTCAAACATCTCTTTTCACACCAAATTTATCAGACGCTGGGGATTCCCGTGGCATGAGGAACTCTGGCTCAAGAAAGCAATGAAATGGAATGGAAGAACTGGGTCACTGATTAATTTGTTCTCTGGGATGCTCAAAGCATCCTTAAGTCTGCTGAATTTGACTATGGGAGTGATCTTTGTTGTACAAAGGAAATTCTCAGAGGGCATGCAGCTGCCAGAGTAGATTCTTTCACCATCTCCTCCAGTGGGCCTCTGCCATTCAAGAGGCACAGATAGGAGAAGGCAACGTGTGCTTTCTGCTGGTACAGATCCCAAGGGCCAAGGCTGTTAGCGCATGTGCTAGTGACGAGCCTGACACTGGGGTGGCCACTGTGCAGCCACAGAGCGGAACTTTCTACCAGCCTGAAACAGACTGTGCACTACCCTGCTGCAACATTTCTGCAAGTTGCCAAATAACCAGTTCTCCTTTATATTCAGTTGATATTAATCATAGTAGGTGGGACTGTCAGGAATGATTTATGGCACGCCTGCACAGCCAGAGTACAGTGATAGAAATCTGCACATGAAAAGTGTGGCACTGCTGGTGTGTTTTTCCAGGAAGCAACTGATTCTCTGTGTGTGGATCTATTTTGCCTTTACATCATTACTTTAAATGTAGGTTCTTTGCTAAAGTTGCCATCTGCAGCTATATGCTATATTTCACAAAACCCAAATTCTGGTCTGATAATTTAGCTTAAGTTTCCATGCCTGTTCACTGACCTATGTCTTTCCATATCATTTTCCTTAAAGGCTTAATGCAGTTGTGATCTTACAGTATGTCTATTTCTACTTAACAGTGTATGTAGCAGAACGATAAATGAATACAGCAGAATATTCCACACAGGCATACATAGACCATGTATGTAGAAATATGAAGACTGACAGAGCCAGGCATATAGGATAAACCCTAAGAATCACAGCCAAGAATTAGTGACTGTTTCAGTATCAAGGGATCACACAGCCAGGCTTTGTGGTGGAGGAAAATTTTGTGACTACATTCGGCATTCTTCCTTCATGTGGCCTGTTCACTGTGGCAGGGATAGAAGATGGTCATCTTAAGTCCTAAAAGAATTAGATGCAAGACCTGCATCTCAAGGAAAGTATAAGCTATCTTCTTCTCAGTCTGACATTCCAGTTCCCAATGGATCCCAAAGACCATCGTTTATTGGATTAGGGCTGTATTTCACTCATTCTGCTCCTGGGCTCAAAGTAATTCCCTATTTTGCATAAAAATGGTCTTTGTGAGTCCGAGGGGTTATACTTTAGTATCAGTAATTAAACAAGCGAGGAGCTGGTAAGACTACCAAAGGTAGAAAACATACATGTGTTCTATATATCTCCAGTGCATTTAAGATATTTAATTAGCTTTATCCAGATTAATAACGCTGAGAAAAAAGTAAGGTTGTTAAGAGATCCCCACAGTCACAAGTGTTTTCTGACCTATTACTGCAAGAGTTCCTTTCCTCATTATTCTGAAGTAGGTTCTTTCCAGTTAACATTTTTCTGCCTGGGATCACAAAGTACAGAATGTGTAAGGAAGGAAATTACACGCTGATTTATAGAGTACCATTTGGGAAAAATCAGATTTGGAATGTAATTTCAAGCTTATGGAGTCAAACTGCCATGTTCATTCTGGATTCATGAGCATGCCTTAGGTTTGGCTCTGTGGTTTTGTATTTTACTATGGAATAGAACAATAACAGCTCTGCCTGAGAGAGATTTAAGACTTAACCAGAAATTCATGATAAGGAAATTCCCCATGGTGCAACGTGCAGTCACCTGGGCTGAGTAAAGATAATAGCCAAGATTCTGAAGAGTACCTTAATTTTGGGATGTCAAATTTGAGACATCTTGAAAAGACTGCGTTTTCAAAGGACAGGTGTTCCACACTTTTCAGAAGGAAGGCAGCATTAGTTCCACTGAAAGCAATGAGCCAGTAAATCTTGGGAAAAGTGCTTTATTCCAAGAAGAAAGATTGTTTACATTAAGGGCAAATGTCCTTTTTCCATTTTGCATTAGGCACTTGAAAACCCTGACCACATCTGCAAAACTTATGTGTTTTAATGATTGTACAGGAAGAGGCAGCTGTAAGGAAACTGATGGCTATGAAATCCTGAACTAAATTCTACATAAGATACCTTTATTAGTGGCTGGAAGCTTCTGTATTTAGAGGAAACTCTCTCCCTTGCTATGTCCACTGGAGTAGACAGAACTTTTCATAAAGCTGCCTTAGAGTCACGCTATAGCAACAACTATAGACTATACAGAGGAGGATTATGTCATTTCCCTAGTTAGTTTATATCTGCTTTCTGCTGTGCTGCACCCAGTTATTGTGTGCAACAAAATAAAAAATGTAATCAAAGACCTCCCTCTGTGATGATACATGGTGCTAAAAAGGTATGTGGTTTATTGGAGGGTGGGGAGGGGCAGGGATGCAAGCCACCTTTAATGTCTTTCTAAGATAAACTGTATTTACATTTCCCCAGCGTCTGGATCTGCAATGACCTTGGAGCCCGACTGTTCTCTTAGTAACTATCTGTCATTTGTGAGGGCAAAAGTACTCACGTAGCGTTACTCTCTGCTGCAGCAAGCTAGAAAGCAAAAGAGAACACATGCTATCCCTCACTCTTAAGAGGATAATGTACCAGATTATACATCCCTTTGCCTGTGTGCTTTTCTTTTTGCATCTCTTACTCCTTGTACAGAACTGCAGAACTGCTTAGGAATGCACTGCCATCCACAGCTGCCTCATTGCCTCTGTGTCCCACCTCTCCTCAGATTCTAAATCACTCTTGGAATCCTTCCAAAGGCCTATGGAGACATGAAGTTTCATGTCCCATGCCCCTTCTATTAACTCCTTCCACTACCTTCTCTCCCTCAGGAAGACCTTTTTTTTTTCCAATCAGGTATACATTTGTAAACATTAGTTGTGCAAAACTTGATCTTCTCCTTTGTACCATGCTATTTTTAATGTGTAACTACCCAGTTGCACAAACATCATATATCCCAGATGTTGAAAAGAAAGAGTTTATACCTAGGTATCTTCTATATAATGACACAACATGCAATTCCTATCCCCTGATAACAGACATTCCTTTATCACATGAAATAGCCTAGACAGTCAAGACTTTGAATATCACTGACTAGTATCACTAACTCCAAGACAGCAGAAATTGGCATTCACCTATATAGCTTGGATGTACAAGACTACAGAAAGGGATATTGCTTCCCAATTCTACATGAAGGGCAGCCAGAAAGAACAGAAATTGGGTAAAGCCCAGTCATTTCAGGAAAACCAATGCTCTAGAAAACCTTGATAGAGAGCCAGCAAATGTGGTTTGTGGATGAACTTGTAATTGGAAGCGCACTTGACTGAGTGCTTCTCAGGAAAATCATATACAAAATAAAAAAAGATTTCCAATCGTAATGGCAAGAATATGAACTTTGTGCAAACTATTAGTGGTTACCAATATGCTGAGAGCACTTCACTGACTGAAACAGGAACTGAAAAAGAATACAAAGAGATTCTCTGCCTCTCAGCTTAAAGTTTAGGCTAATTTCTTTTGACTCCTGTACAATGATATCATTGCTAGAACTGGCCCATTAAACCCTCAGCTCTGTGCCAAAAAGAATCTCTAAATCACCCTTACCATCATCTTTAGACTATCTAAACATTGGCTATCTTGTGTATTTATGAGCATCAAAATCTTTGACACATTTCAGCATCTTACTTCAGACAAAGGACCAGATTTTCTTTCTTGTTAAACTCTCTTGCTTTGCTACACAAGTACAAAATGCATAAAGCAAATATATCTGGCCCTTCTACAACTATGCAAGGAAACACCACTATTTTACAGGATACAGACAAGGTCCCAGCTCTGCCCATCTGCCTGCTACCTGAGGAAGAGTGTGAACAGAAGCGTTCTTCATTCCAGCCCTTTCCCTTGCCTTCCTGAACAAATGGGCAAGCACTCAGCACATCCTCATGCCTGCTAGGGACCCAGCTGCAGCTAAGAATCAAGCCTGGGTGGTTTTTTTTTTTCTAATGCAACGTTGAAAGACATATTCAAGAGTCTCCCCTTCACCTTCCCCATCCCTTTTCTTCTCCCCATGACTGCCAACTCTTTTGTCTGAGTATGGTATCACTGGGATTGATTGCACAAGGCTCACCTGAATGCCAGTCAAAATGTTTAACCTTCCATTCACCCACACACTCTGAGACACATGATCTTCTTCAAACAGTCACCCTATGATTTTCAGGTAGGAAAAAAGCAAACAGCAAGGCAGCAAAGTACAGGGCTTAAAATGAACTGAAATGTTCCATATATGCAGGTGTTGCTAAACAGCAAAGTCCTTGTTTATGATACACCTTATTTTACCTTCAACCCACAGTGACTTTATCACACCTCATTTTTTAAGTCTGGGTATGAATTCCTACAGACTCAATGTATCTCATTTATTCATATTGCTAAATCTTTCCTTAAGGAAACTGTCCTGCTAAATCTGTTAGGGCTGAGACAATGCCTGTAACTGTGCATCAGCATAAATAAAGGCTCTAAGAATGGGCCAGTTATTACCACAGAACATGGACAGGAGATCAGCACCACATATATCTAGGAAGCCGACACTGCCCCAGAACCAAAAGCAATGTAAACACATTGGCTCAAAACAGCATTTGAGCTAATGGCAATTTGGGCCTACGCAATACCTTTATTGATACCTAAACTACTTGGCAGGCTGCTGCTGCTGCTGCATTATATCAGGGGACAAAATGAAAAACCAACAAAAAAACAGGCTTCAGCTCAGAAGCCCCAATCCATTACACAGCAGAGAAGTAAGACACAGCATATTTTACAGAAGACCAGGCTAGTAAGAAAAGAACCCATTAAAAATCAATTACGCTTATGGCATGACACTTTCTTTATATGTACACACCCAGTCCCATCCTAGTATCTAGACAATTTCAGCCAATGAATACCACAACTGTGGGGAAAATATTGGTCACGATGCAGGCACTATTAGATCCCCAGAATATGCAAATATGAAATTGGATCTTCCTCAGTTCTACTACCCACAGAACTATTTGTAATTCAAGAGAGAGACATAAACTAGACAAGGTGCCCTGGCAGATCCACAAAAGTGCTCACTTACTTCCTTTCCTGGTAGCCTTCTAATTGCAAAAAATGACAGCTCTGTTCTCCAGGCATGTGATACAGCAACTACTGAAGACATTGAGTTTATCAAAGATACTCATTCCAGACAAGAAGTCTCCATGCTACAGAATTTCTCAGATTTCCAACAATTCATGCCATAGGCTTTTTCACTTCCATTGCCTCATTCTGCCACTAAAAAGTAGATCTGAATCCATATTATTCTCACTATCCAGTTAGCAGTGTTCTTTGCTTTTAATTCCCAGCAGGATCAATTATCAGTGAATAATTAACAAGAGTGCTCGAAAGCTCAGAAATACAGCCTAAGAACTAAAATGTTTTCAGATGAATGCATGTGTTTTATTAATCAATTTGACAGTGACCAATCATAAACCACTTCTTAGTTCTCTTTCTAATGGCCCAGATTAATACCAAAATACAAATGCCTTTGCCAAATAAGTCAGAAAGCCAATCACATCACCGAGGCTACAGCTTTTTCTACCTCAGAGATCAACTTCTGCCTAAGAAATGAAAAAGTCATATATTTTCCACAAAACAACCACAAAATTTAAAAATAACCTGGCTTTTAACTATGGATTTTTTCAAGTTTTTCCACTGTATTTTCTGTTCTTTGGAGCCACAATATGTAACAGTGTAAGTGGTATGATAGAACAGATGACAGGACAGATTGCCATGTTATCATTCAAAGAGCCAGAATAGATTGAGGGGTGGGAAGGAAGGAAACTTTCTATAGTCAGAAGTACTGGCAGTGTTTTCCCTATCTATGACTTACTTGCTAGGGTAGGTCTTGCAACTTATTTGCTACCAGTAACGTGGTCTCTGACCTGCTTGATGAGAAGAACAGTCTTAAAATAAGACCCTGCAAGAAGTGCTCCTTCTCTGTACTAGGTAGGGAAAGTGCCTGTCACTGCAGAGCTGCAAGTTCAAATCCCTTTCGACAGAACTGAATCTTGATGCCCTATAGGCTCTGCTGATGATTGCAGTATCAGGGTTTCCAAGCCTTCATCCCTGAAGCTGAAGCCTGACTATTTATTGAAGATTCACTGACAGCCTTAAGCACTACCACCCCACCCACTCTGGCCTTGTGTCTCAGAATTTTTATTTAGGGAAATTGGGAATAACTGAGGTTTATGCAGGTAACTTGTAACAACTTCTCTTAGCAACTCTAGTTGCTGCCTGGCGCACAAGTCTTACAAGGAGCGGCTGAGGGAACTGGGGTTGTTTAGTCTGGAGACGAGGAGGCTGAGGGGAGACCTTATTGCTATCTACAACTACCTGAAAGGAGGCTGTAGCGAGGTGGGGGTCGGCCTCTTCTCCCTGGTAATGGGCGATAGGATGAGGGGAAATGGTCTGAAGTTGAGCCAGGGCAGGTTTAGGTTAGACATTAGGAAAAAATTTTTTCAATGAAAGGGGTGTCAAGCTTTGGACCAGTCTGCCTAGGGAAGTGGTTGAATCCCCATCCCTGGTGGTATTTAAAAGACGGGTAGATGTGGTGCTTAGGAACATGGTTTAGTGGTGGGATGGCAGGGTTAGGTTAACAGTTGGACTTGATGATCTTAAAGGTCTTTTCCAACCTAAATGACTCTATCATTCTATGACTCTTCTTTTTGATTATTTTGCTGTTTCAGAATTTGTGGCCAAATTTGATTCTTCAGTTTCTCCTGTGTCTTCTGTGTATTGGCTCGTGGTTTTGTGTACAGTCCCAACTGAATGAAATGGTGCATTACTTGTGTTGAGAGACACAAGCATCAGTTGATCCTTTTTAGTGCTAGTGGATTGTGTTAACCTTACCCACTGACAAGTTCTGGGGTACCAATAGTGAGTCACATTATAAATGTTCTTCTGTATTTTCACATCATGGAAATACTGTCAGGAATTTTTTTCAGAAGTTGTCAAGAAGTTTTCAAAACTCAGGTTGGTGAGACATTAGGAAATATTTCTAAACTGTCTATGTTAAATGGCAACACTTGTGCTTGGAGATCCACTAGACAAAGAACAGAGAAATTAAAGGTGTTGTTCTTCATAACAGACGGTAATGGAAGGGGCAAAAATACTTCATAAATTTATCACTAAATTTATAGACTCCTTAAAATAAAACCAAAATAGTTCATAGTTTCTGAACTATATAGAAATACAAACATAATATTCAAAAGTTCAGTGAATGATTAAAATACGTTTTAAGCATGTCATGGACAAAAAACTATTATCAATAGTTATAACTGAAATGTAATAATGATAATATTAAGTACTTATGAACATGTATATTAACTCTTTACAGACTGTTGAAAGGCTACTTCAGTGCACCTGCTTAAGAGCTGGTAGTTAAATAACAGTAACAACACTGTCTACACCAACCAGTCTGTACCCTTCTCAGATTTCAAAGCATCTGAATTTTCCTGGAATATTTCAAAGTATGATTCTTCAAACACTGGTGTTTCCTGAAGGTTCTGAAGCAATCAATATCTAGAAACAGTGACGGAGCTTTGACAGGGATCGATCTCATTAAGGACAACAGAAAACTTTCTTGAGTTTAGTGACATATGTACTCAGTCTGAAAAGAATAAGTACTTGGTAACAAAATTCAGGAGGTTGCCAAAATTTTCTCTCTGTACTAAAAATGTCTTCCTGCTTTTTCTTTTTTAACCTACAGGTACAGTATGCAATGTTTACAGGAGCTAGTTATGTATTCAGAAAACAACCTTTCTATGGCTATCAAGACATAGAGACCTCCAGCCCAAGCAAAGCTCTCCACAGATTAAATACTAGTTTGGCATTATTTACTTAATTATTTTCATCAACATGTAAATATGAAAATTTGAAAGTAATACTCTGTTTTCCCTTTCTTTTTCTCCATATTTTAAAATTTTCTTATATTTTAATGGGTTGATTTAAATGTATCCAGAATCTTTTCAATATCTCTCCTGTTGGAAAATGCACAAAGAAAATCTGAACGTTTCACATGCAGTATGCAATAATCTTCAACTGTAGAGGTAATGCAAGAATCATAGCCCTCTTCCTTGATCTTCCTTTGCTCTCCAGCTCCACAAACAATTAAAATCCAGACCATTTGGAGGCATTAATCTGATCCAACATCTTGTTAGAACAAAGAGTTCAGAAAACAAGGACTGTTTACTGAAACTGTCATTGTAGCAGACACTTCTGACTTACAACAAGACAACTCTGGTCTCCACTGGTCGTAGCCTGGTGGTACACTGCAAGATGATTTCTCAACCAAGCACTTCTGTTGTTAAGAGTCTCACAAGCTAACGGCAATTTAGGGATTCCAACCGCATATGCAGCAAAGGAGAAGGCCTACTTGACACTCAGGACATCTGCCTTCTCTGAGATGGCTTTGTGCTGTGTTGGTTTTGGCTTCTGAGGAAGCCCGATACTTACAGCCCACGGTACATAAACCTGAGGTTTGGTTTTGTGCCTTTTTAAAAGCAAAAACTTTTGTTGAAAGATTTTATATAAACACCTACATTTTATTTTAACTGATAAATGGGAGACAGAACGAAGCAGTGAAAACAGTAGGTAGATTAAACAGCATGAAGAAATACTATTTTTAGTTAAATTTCCTTTTATGGACGGTCTGGAAGAGGATGTTTATGTGAGGTTCAACCACTCAACAACAAAAAGTCATTACAATAACTTATTGTACCAGCTTGAGAATTATCAAAATTGCCAGTGTTGCCATTTCAGATATGTGTGTATCCATTTTTACGTGCACATCATAATCTGAGATATCAGAAGGCACTGTTTTTCCTGTAATTATACAGACTGGCTTGTTTTGGCCAAAGTCCTTTGGTACTGTGAGCGGTATTTGTGAGGACAGAAACAAAGTAATATTTCATATCCTTAACTGCTTGTTCTAATTTATGAACAGGATGAATGGGGGGTGGGAGGGAGCAAGTATGGCAGCTCCAGTATGTGCTCCAGGGTTCTTTTATAACAACCAGCATTTCAACTGACATATACGGTCACTACAAAAATTATGCTTATGTGAGAGTGATGCTTATGAGAGACTCCCACACATACACAAAAGGAGTTTGGTCCTAGATGAGAAGGGCTGGAAGTAGTGCGGTCATTCTCATCTTCCTCACTGGTCCCAGACTTGAAGATCAGGAATGAAGGCACACAAAACAATTTGACATTTGAATTGTGCTAAACCTAGGAAGAGCGATAAAATTGTGTCTTTTTCATGGTCACCAGAAGAATTTGTGCCAGCAAACGATTTGATTAAAGCAAATGTACATTTTCAGCTAACCAGCATTTAATTCGCTACGGGCCTGCTCTCCATTACTTACCTCTTATCGCTTATGCTTTCCAAAGCAGAGTAAAACTGTGCTGTTCTAGTTTGGTAGCATTTCACATTCACTGCATGGTGAAAGGTTATGGTGAAAGGTTGCTGAGAACTAAGTCCAGGTGGTATCACAGGCCTTGCCATGTTACACTGAGGATTTGCTAGGAATGCAGCTATGTTGGTGCAAATCCTCTCTGTTGGCAGAGTAAACAACTGCACACGCTATGCGTTGTTGCAATTCACCTTGGTTTCAAACAGGGATTAAATTCTGCAACTCAGGCTAGGCAAAGGAAGACTATATGGACACAATCCTTTGACCAAATGCTGCAGGAGCACACAGCCCCACACAAATGGAGGGACTTAGTCCCTTCTTCCCCATGGTAAATCCATCCCTGAGCTCTGTAGTTACAATGTAGGAAAAGGATAGGATAGGAATTTTTGGTCACTTCTTGCTCAGTCTCAGTTTTATATCTGAACACAAGGATGGATAAGCTTCAGACAGGTTAACATTCTACATTATTTTATGATCCCTATTTGCCTGGATCAATTTTGTTTAATTATAAAGTCATATAATCTTTCCTTGCTGGATTTTGTGTTTTCCAAAAGACTAGTTGGGTGTGGCTAAATGTATTCACTGACTATGTTTAATGAAACTGTGGAAATTAATGGGGGGAAAGGTTTGTCTTCTCTATCCTCCTTCCATAGCACTATTGTTCTTTCCAGTGGTCTTTGGAGTGTATTCTTCATAGGTCTGCCCAACCTGGTTATAAGCTTTTTTACTTAAAAAGAAGGAGCTGTATGAGGACACTATTTTGAGTGATGCTGGATAAGCAGAAACTGTCCGTCAAAGCAGAGTTAACAAAAGTTTATTTGTTAAGAAATGCTAGGCCTCAGGAATTTTGTTATCATTTCACTCTTGTGACTTCTGAGCCCCAAAGCAATGGGAGATTCAGATAGGTTTGCCAAAATTAAGAATGGATTCCCTCTGTGTAACTTTTGTGTATTACAGATTTAGCATTTCCACAACCTAACTAGTATTTCTGCTCAGGCTAAAATATTTCACTGTTATAACAATCTGCCAGTGAAATCCTTTCTCTCTCACATAGTTCCCAAGCCAGTATCTTTACCCAGACAAACCTCCACCAGTCTTGCACAGAAGATTTGTCTAGCACAAACACAAAGTGATTCACAGTGGTGATTGCTTCAGTGTTTAGAATATTATGTTTATAACAGCATATAAAGATGACGTAAACCTTCAGCAATAAGGTTATTACATGCCTTCTGACATTTTATTCAGCTGCTGCTCTGCTCACAACTCCCACTGACCTATGTATAGCGTTTTAGGTGTGGGCTTGCCAAAACCTCATAGGAAAGAACTAAAACCTTTCACTACTCTGGAATGATTTGTTGTGTTACAGCTTAAAGCCATAATAAGGCCTTCTAAGAAAGGCTCTGAAAGCCCCCAATAGCTAAACCACTGTGATTCTGATGTCTCTTTGGACAAAGAAGCAGCCACCAGGCCAGTACAATCTGTCACATGGAGATGTGGAGGACAGGAGTTCCACCTGCCCTAACACCAAATGACAGGGAATAGGAATGTAAGCCAGAGCTGGCCACAGCCTGCTGGCAGCTGTGGGCAGAGTCAGAGAATACTCAGTGACCCAAGGCCGCTATCTGGAGCCTGCTCCTGCTGACAGGGCAGTAAAAGGCTACAGTAGCCACTGCCATAATCCTCCATACCATAGAGAATAAAATATTAAAAGCATCTATTTGTGACAATAGAGGGTAAAATATTAAAAACATCTCAATAAATTGTAGCATAATGAGCCACTGGCTTCCAGGCCTAGCTGGAAAGGCCAAGGACATCATTTCACCAACCTGCTAATCGCAACCTCCCATATGACCTCCCTTGTCACCACGGCTCGCTTAGCAGAACTGAGTGCACAAACACTCCCTATTCCAGCAGGGCACAAAGGTGTACGCTCTATTAACTGTCAGTCAGACTTAATGCTTCCAAGCACTATTTGAAAACAGGTGTTAGGACTTTCAGAAAGTTTAGGCAGTCTAGCTCCATCCTATATGTTTAGTGGGTGCTGAAGAGGACAAATGCACCAACCATCACAGAACAGATCTTGTATCACTTCTCTACTGAATGAAAACCTCTCCCAAAACTTACTATCCTTTAAGAACTCAGATGTATAATGGACGTCATCTGGAGCTACTATAGTCAGAATAACATAACTGCAGTTCATCTACAGTGGTGCAGCAATGAAAAGACTCACAACCATAAATACTTTTGTCACCACAGTACCTTTTGTGAATGGGGAGCAATGTAATCACAGTCTTGACATCATGACTGGTATCAGTCATGACTGGGTTCAAGAGCTATTGTCATAAAAGTTACACAACTGTCAGCCAACAATTATCCTTAACAGCAAACTTAATAAAATGCTTTGGCATCCATTCCTGGAAGCCTAGAACTTACACAACTTCTCCTCATCTATTCCATGTGCACTTTGAAGGATAATGTCACACTCTCCATCTCTGCTTATAGCTTCAACACCTGCAATTTTGCACAAAAAGAAGCTGCATCTTAAAGGCATAAATGAATTTGTTTGCAAAAATCAATAAAGACAATAAATCAAAGTCGGTCAAAACAGAGCAAGTGTGCTGTAAAGACCATTAGATTTCCATATTACTGCCTAACTAATTTAAAGCTGAAACAGAATAATCATAATTTTATAAAGCAGATGACTTACTAAACACTTGTTTTTTCTGAATTAAACATGCAGTCTTAGTATCCAAGGTGTAGTTTTAATGTAACAAAAATATCCCAGACCCAGTAACTATAGGGCAGTGAAGAAACAGGAAATCCTGCCTTTGCTGGCACAAGAAATTAAGTGAGTGGGACTATCCTCAGCCTAGCAAAGTTTCCTCCCTGGCACCATTGAAAAGCTTCCTTGTGCTGGACCCAGCCTGGAATTAAACATGGGAGTTCAATTTCCAAAACTGTCAGTCAAGAACCTTTCACACAACCTAAATTCATTCTGAAGTGTGAAAGGAAATACATGAAATGGAAGCAAGTTCATTCAGTGTTCACAAACCGCAGCTGATTTAAAGCAAACTATATAACCTGTTGCGTGGGTTGGCTTTTATCTCATGTGGGTTTACTTACGTGAGCTAAAAATGTTAGCCAATGCAAGGTTTGAGGCTGTCTTCTGAACAGACGCAGATGATAACCTTGTGAGCTCAGCCGTCTGTTCCAATTGCCTTGCAAACGATAGGGTACTTCCAGCACAAGTTACAGGAATTTAGATTGTTTGTACTAATTGAAATTGCACAACTATACACTTCTGCACGCAAATGCTGTGGAAGCACAGTGCAGGCTTCCTCACTGGGGCTCTAAATATGAGCTATCAGAACTCTGAATAAACTCTTCCCAAACAAAATAATCCTTCCGTTCCTAGGGAGTAACTATGGCTCAGCAATCTTTCTTTGCCCTTGGTACCACACATGCAACAAAGGTCATTCTCTTCCAGGATTTATTCAAAATCTTAAAATTTAGCTAAGTTGTTAACACTTTTTCTTCCCTTAACGAGGGGCTCATGATACCAAGTGTCATTTATTTTAAAGGCCCAGCTTCTGGAATCCTGTGATTACCCTCCCACATTTCTTTTACAAAGTTAAAGCACGGGATAGGCCGGTGCTTGACGGTAGTCTGAAGCGATGATTTATGCGCTGAAGGCAGTCTGCCCGCAGCAGCATGGAGTTCCACCCAGGCTAATCCACCCCCCTGCACAGTTCAGCACGTACTGATACAGCACGTAGTGGTACAGCATGCACGTATGCAGCCGTACTGATGCCGTACACAGCAGGTAAATTTCAGGCCTTCATGACTCCACAGGAAAGCACGTGAAATAAAAATCATCAAAAGAAGAAAGAAAATTCAACGAGCCCCACTTTTGTTCTGGTTTTCATTATCTGGGGGCTAGATTCGTTAGTTCTAAACAGGATGCCTGCTCTCTGCCATTCAAATAGGAGAGCATTTTGACAGCAAGCCCAGCCTGCCCCTACCTGCACTACTGCCAGCTCCTGCTGTCTTTAGGCCCTGCACCACTTTTCCTTTAGCCTGGAAGAGATGTGTTGGCAGAAACTCTGCATAACCAACATTACACGTCACTGCTGAGTGACATGAAGCACTGGCAACTGGCAAAGGCTGAGTACCTGCTCTCCACAGTCCTCCAAACTCCTCCTGAGCCCAAAACCAGAAAGACCCAGGGCAGAAAATCAAGCCCAAGACCCTGAGTAAGCAGCGAATTCCTTTAATACCAGGCTGCCGGACCATTCCCCAAACTTTATCTAAGCATTTCAGCATTACGCTCCACAACCCTTTTGAATACCGTACGGTGCTGCTTTACTTATGACTTCCCACTATTGTTCACTGTAAAGAGTTCTGTTGGTATATGATTGATACAGAGGTCAGACACCCTCAGGACAGTATAAATGGGAAGCATCCCGGTAGGAAAACGGGCTTTTGAGCTACAGTTCAGCATGGAAATTCTTTGTGGGGAAACCGAGGTGAACAGTGCAGTGAACTCAGCAGACCGAATGTTAAGCACGGAGGCATACACACTCCATCAAAATGTACAGACCCTAATCCCACAATCGGACTCGGCATTTCATCACGTGTGTGCTTACACAGAGCGCGGGTGCCCTTGCTAGTCAAAGCCGATGAGGGGGGCAGGGGACCTCCCCGCTGCGGGGATGCCGTAGCGCGGTCCCGCCAGCTCGGCCGCTCCCCTCGCAGGGCCCCGCAAGGATTTCCTGCCCCTGCAGCCCCTCAATTCCTGGAAGCGGCTTCTCCCGAGGGCAGGAAGGGCGGCAAGGCGCTGCCCGCCGCCCGGGGGTGCGCGGAGCCCCGGGGGAACGCGACTGCGCCCGTGCCGGGGCCGCCGGAGCCGTCGCACCTCACCTGGCGCGCGGCACCACACAGCGCAGCGCCGCCCCGCCCCCTCTCTCCCCCCCCCCCCCCCCCCCCCCCCCCCCCCCCTTCCCGCCGCCGCGCGCGCGGCGGGCGGCGCTGCCGGCCCCCCCGAGCGCTCACGTGACGGCGCGGCGCAGCCCGCCCCGGGGGGCTGGTTGGCTGGCTGGGGCGCGCCGGCCGTTCCGCTCCCCGCCGGCCGGGCCGGGCAGGGCGGGCCGCACCGCGCCGTGCCGTGCCGCATCGCTGAGGAGGCGGGCCGGGAGAGCGCTGCGGGGCCGGGGCGCTGCCCAGCGGGCCTGGGGGCGCCAGCGGGCGCAGCGTCCCGCTCCGGGGGAGACCCGGCACCTGCCTGGCCCCACCTGGCGTCCCGCTCCCTTCCCCGGTAAGGCTAATAACGCTGACAGCTCCCTTGGGTGTGCGGGCGGTCCCGCTGCAACGCTATAGAGCTGTTAAATACCGTTAGAGGTATTTATTATTCCCCTGGTTGAACACGCTGTAAATAGCACGCTGGGATATTTATCACTACACCTGATAGGACTCTTACTTGTTTGCGCCGAAGGCTTCTTTATACGACTTACTCTGGTTGCCCCCTCTGTTTGAAAACTCTATGGACGAAACTAAAATCTGTACATATTTCTCTTTTTGGATATTGATCTGGCACATTTGCCATAAAAATTAAACTTTCATCTCATATAGGTTCTCCAGATGCTTTCTGAATGCACTTTGTTTGAAAAGCAATTTACTGAATTAACGTAGCACACTCAAAGATAACTTGAGTTGATGTACTAGCAAAGTAGCATCTATTGCATGAGCAAAAAATGGAATATTCCTGCCCTTAGGTTGCTTTTTAATCTTAAATTATTAATGGGTCTCTGCATTATATGAATGAAACTTGCAATCAGTACAGAGAGCAAATGCATGTAGAGAACCGTTTGCAAGAGGAGCTGGTTATGAAGAAGGATGTGTCTCCAAAAAGACTAGCAGGAGTATGAAGTGAGAGAGCCCCTTCTGTTCCTTGCTGTTGTTGAGGACCTCTGGGAGAGAAGCAGTGGGCCATACCCTGCCCAGCTCTTTGGCAGCTCTCAGAAAAGAGGAATGAGAAAAGGGCAAAACTTTTACCTACTTGGGGAGCATAGGAAATTAGAGCTTTAGTACATGTACTTTTGGTTAGCAGCTGTTTAACCGCGTCGCTATGGATGCTCCTAAGGTAGGGTTAGTAGCAATCCTGGTTTTCTTTTAGAACCTGATGGTCAACTTCTCCCCAAATGCCGTCATTTGTACTTAGTTAAATAAAAGTATTTACATCACATGTCATCAGTTACTTTTGTCTATGTAATCAATATAGGGAAAAATTCCTTTATCTCTAAGGGAGACGCCAGAAAAAACATACTTGTCTAAACTGAAGTAGGAAGGGCAAAACACTTGCATTTACTATGGATTCTGTAACATTAAAGGTTTGAAAATATGTTGAGAGGAAATGTTGGTTTAGGTATCAATGGGAAGTAACATTTCTACTGTCTATTCAACCATGTAAGGTACAGTTTGAGGTGTGTCATAGTAAAGATGACAGCAGTGAACTAAGGTTCTGCTCTTTCTTTTACTTGAACTTCTTCCATTATTTGAACCTTTAAAGGCAAAAGTTTGAAGTAAGACCATATTACACAAAGGAGAAATATCATGCTTATAAGCAGTTACTTTTCTTCCACATAATCCCTCAAAGTTTGTTGAAGAGATTTGGGGCAGCTGTACTGAAAATGTGTGACATTACAGAAACATAAAACCAACACACAGGGATGATAGGCTAGTAAAAGGAAGCTCTTCAGTAGGTTGAGATGATAAAATTCTGCAATATTGTTAGTTTGGTAATAAACTTAAAAAAAAAAAAAAAAAAAAACAAAAACAAAAAAAAAAACTGGGGAAGAAATAGACTACTGAACAACCTAAAAGTGAAGCTGGGGTGGATTTGAGGAGAACATTGGGCTGAGTTTTCCTGGAGTTTTCTCTAGTGTCCTTGTGTTAGAGGAGTGACTTGTCCATAGCAGAAGAGGCTCCTAGGCCAGATCACACATGACCGGTTACGTGTTGGCCCCGATTTGCTGTCCAGGGAACTCAGTGTTCCACATGGTCTCATCTGCATTCCTTCTGGGCCTGGTTTGCACTGCGATTGTATCACCTGCCAACCTGCAGCGATAACCACCTGCTCCTCCCCTGCCCACCTGTTTAAAGCAAGTTCTCCACCTTGGAGAATTAGACCACATAAGTACATTCCTCACTGAATTACTTTTTGTTCCAGCTGGCTTTAGTTTCCCTCAGTTTATGGTGACCTTATTGCATGTCCTGCAGACAGCACCGTCATGCGCTTGCTGTTATGGGGGAGCATTAGTTCAGGTAATGCTTGCCTGGGTAAGGAGAGAAGGAATTGCACTGCCACAGCCAAAACTGATGTTCTCTGGTGCAGGCATGCAGGGTAAGAGTCGCATAAAGCCAGCTGTCTTTTCAGCTGTGAGCTCCTTAAGACTCAGATAAGGAAGTTGCACGTAAGGTTTAGCTGCTCTGCTATTTCTGTGCTGATGATCTGCACTCAGAAGATCTGCCTCCACTACCATGGTAGGGAAGATGTTTATAATTTGGAGTTGTAATCAGGCAGCACAATGCCAGTTGAGATTAGTATCTTTTGTGATCCTAATTATCTTCAAAACTAGAAAGCAGAAGTAAGATTGAGGGGCAGGGGGATGGAGGCCAGAAACTTTTTCTCTGTGAAGTGGAACTTTTAGGCTTATGCTTTAGTAATGATGAAAATCAGGTTTAACTACATTTCTATCTGTTTACACTCTTCAAACAACTGGTCTGACTTCACAGCATAACAATTAAAAAAATCTCTCAGCAAGCAGGATAGTCTCAATGTGGCCTTTAATAGGACAATAATGTAAATAATGATTTATGAAAAAGAATTATGAATGAGCTGGTGTAAGGGTTTTGCATATCTGTCTGAGAGTGAGAAGGATCTTGATGTATCCATGGAGGCCATGTATGTGGATTTTAATGAGGGCAAAGCAGAGAAAGGCTGGCTGAAATGTATGAGATCTTGGTGAAATAAAAACGGAGAAAGCTCTGAGTTTATGATCAGATAAACCAGATCCCTTTTTTTTTTTTTTATTGGAAAGGTGTGTTCTGAAAGAAGCTGCAAATAACTCCTGATCTGCCACCAGTACTGAGGAAACAAATTAACAGTTATGAATGGCACAGTATCATGTAAACAGATGTTTAAAGAGTTTGAGAGCCCACCCTGTGTGTGCTAATGCCACTATTTAGTTAATTATTTGGGGGGTTGTTTCATTATGGGATAAGGCTGCTATTTGTAGGGCTCCCAAAGGGCTATGTGTGGAGGCTATAAGGGATTGCCTTGGAGAAAGTCAGAGTGAAGACAGCAGAAAAGATGGTGAGAAGATTCTCAACAGTTGTAGCTGCATGAAACATGGCAATTAAGGAAGACTGATACAGTCTTTGCCACTAAAATGCTTATGGATAAGTAGCCAAGGTGCTTCTAGGGAAGGGAAGGACTTCTAGAGGGATATAAAGATCATGCCTCTAGCTCTACAGTCAATTCCATTGGCTTGCTGATTCCACAAAGGTGGAATGAGGTGTTCCTTCCTTTTCTGTGTTTGCCCTCACTATTGTCTTGTGCAGGGTATCTACAGAAGGTGGGAATTTCTGTGAGAAACTAACTTCTGTCCTAAATTCAACTCTGAAATGTTGCTGATAAGGAGAGAAAAATGCCTAGAAAAGCTAAGCAAGATGCTATTCTCTTCAGCTGAAGAATCTGCATTTCACTTCTGCTTTTCAAGCTAGCATGAAACCTCTGAAAGCTACTTGTGTCATTGAGCATTGCTTTTAGGGTAGCATCTCAGGTGAAATCAATGTTGCTCCCACCTTAGGTTCTTGGAAAACCTCAGCCTTGCTCCTGGATGGGAGCCAAGCCACAATAATGCAGATATTTACCAAACCCAACAAAGCACTTCTAAAATTAATTTTATTTGGGAGAAAAGGTGGAAGCAACACAGAAGTCCCAGTTCACATGTCATGAGGCTGTCAGCTCATATTGTAGTGTCTTGTCACTTTCTTGAAGGTGGGCAAAATCCCCCTCCTCAGAGTCTGTTAGCTAGCCTGTTAAGAGCTGGATAACTGTGACATAGCAGTGTTTGGTTCTGATGTGTAAGGTGATTTTTTTTATCTAAATCCAGAGGAAAATTATTCAAGAACCAGCTTTATTTGACAGAGCTGTGTCAACCTACAGTTATGCTCAAAACCTCATCTATGTCCCTGTGGTTTCTTCAGTGCATTGCAGTGAACAGTTAGTATTTTAAGGCAGATACTTAATTTACCTGTTTGAAACTTTGAAAGACTGTTTTGTTGACAAAGGAGGCCTGTTTTACAATATAAAATGGATCAGAAGAGATGTTTTGTTATTGCATGTGTTGTAATTTTAGATTGAAAGCAGTAAGGCTTATTGTGGATGAAAAGCTGGACATGAGCCGGCAATGTGCGCTGGCAGCCCAGAAGGCCAACCGTACCCTGGGCTGCATCAGGAGAAGCGTGGCCAGCAGGTCGAGGGAGGTGATTCTGCCCCTCTACTCTGCTCTGGTGAGACCTCACCTGGAGTACTGCGTCCAGCTCTGGAGCCCTCAGCACAAGAAGGACATGGAACTGTTGGAGCGGGTCCAGAGGAGGGCTACTAAAATGATCCGAGGTCTGGAGGCCCTCTCTTATGAGGACAGGCTGAGGGAGTTGGGGTTGTTCAGCCTGGAGAAGAGAAGGCTGCGGGGAGACCTGATTGTGGCCTTTCAGTATCTAAAGGGGGCCTATAGGAAAGATGGGGAAAATCTTTTTAGTAGGGCCAGCTGTGACAGGACAAGGGGTAATGGTTTTAAACTAAACCAGGGTAGATTTAGACTGGATATAAGGAGGAAATTCTTTACAACGAGGGTGGTGAAACACTGGAACGGGTTGCCCAGAGAGGTGGTGGAGGCCCCATCCCTGGAAACATTCAAGGACAGGTTGGACGGGGCTCTGAGCAACCTGATCTAGTTAGCAGTGTCCCTGCTCCCTGCAGGGGGGTTGGACTAGATGACCTCTAGGGGTCCCTTCCAACCCAAAACATTCTATGTTGTTCCTTTTTTTTTTTTTTTTTTTTAAAAAAAATTTTTTTTTCCTTTCCCTTTCAGGGTGCCCAGTAAGAAAAGGACAGAAATTTAATTTTGATCAAGCTGTTAAAAATGGATATGAACATTATTTTCTCCTGTGAGGTAAGTATTCCCAGGGAGAAGTAAAATTGAAAAAAAGAAAAGAAAACCTGATTCATTTCACCTAGTGTTGGTGGTCACTGCTGCTGTTCTGTACAGCAGCTTTTGGTCAGGTATTTTAAAGTTATAGCATCTGTGACTTGGAGAACTTTGTACTGGAAGTCTTAACTGAGGAGTCCTAGAATTAATCCTTTCACTTACAGGATTAGTCAGCTTTGTTCTGATATTCCATTAGTTAAAAAGAAATATATAAAGGATCTGTGTTGTTGCAGAGTTAGTGTAATGGGCGGCTTCTGCACGTAGTAGCTTTTGACCCAGTGTCAAGCTTTTCTTCAAAGCATCAAAGAAACGGAAGCTGCCAAGTCTAATTTTCAAGAGTGGCTACTTACACAGACTAACTGCAGATGCAGGAAATGAGTGAGATCCTGGGATAAAGAAAGAGCTTGTACTACAAATACTCAGATACTCTTTCATGCAACCAGGCAGCTTTCTCTGTTCCTGCTCTGTGCAGCCTAGGGAAAAGGTGGGGCTGTGGCCAGCCTGATTTACAGGTGCATATTAATAATACTTTTGCCAATGCCACACCCAGATCTTCACAGGTGCACGTGCATCTTCACGTGCTTACTGTAAGCATGTAATTAGTAAAACCAAATAAATCTCCTTACTTCAGGATCACAGGAAAATTCAGGTTGTAAGGAACCTCAGGTCGTCATATCATCCAGCCCCCTGCTTAAATTTTAGAGGAGTCAATGAAATTTGGTCATTTTCACCCATTGTCCTTCACAATCTTTTATACATTCAGAAGCATTAAAAAAAAGAGGATTTGTATCTTGCCATTGTCATTAAATGCACATTATAATAATGCAGATAGGAACATAACTTACTACTAAAATTTGTCAGAAGGGAAAATATTTTAGTTAGGACAGGAATGTACAAGAATAGTCTGTTTCTCTGAACAAAGGAAACAATAAATCTCTGATGTATTCATTTCTTGCAATTACAAATGAAACCTCTACAGGTCATCTAACACAGTGACATGCTGCCAATATTTTCAATACGGGTTCCCTGCAAGAATGACCCCTTCCCAGGCATCTCTAGGGACTCTATTTATTTACTTTCTCATGTAAGCAAAATTGCTTTCTCATAATAAAGGAAAGGGAAGTGAACACATTGCTTATCCTGCCTGATACATGTTACTGAAACATTTCCTCTGAAGTATAAATATTTGTTCATGGGAAAACATAGTGACAATGTGAATAAAAATAAGCATCTCGTCAGGAAGCTTAGGGAGCAATCTCTCCCCCGGGCTCACAAAGTAAACGCAAACCAAGCATTTCCATCCCATCATTATGTACTACCAAACATAATGTTTAGTGAGCCCTCGGAATAACTACTTCAGTGTTTTGGCCAGTGAGGGTCATACAAAGAAGGGGTTAATGCTGTCAGGAGAAAGAGATTTCAGCATTCAGAGCCTCGTAGGAGGGTCACTGAAGAGAAGAGACACTTGGTTTACTTTGGATTTATGCTTATCTCAATGTGCTTTGAATTGATCCCTCAAAATTTGTAATTGAATAGTTACATTAGTAATTTAATGAGCCCCCTCCAGAACACCATCAAAGACAAACATATACTTCGTGAACAAAAATAGAAGTCATTTTATAGGTAATGCAGTTCCTGAAAGCCAGTATATAATATTACATGTATGCAAGTCGTGATGCTATGAATTATTTAATATACACTAAGCATCACAAAGTACTTATTAATGCAAATGGCACACCTAAGAACCCCTCTCTTCACCTCTGCTCCCAGTGTCAAGTCTCACTTCCCAGCCTGATTTTCTGTCTCTGAATGAATTTCTGAATAACGCGCATAGATTATATAATTAAGCGGTGTGTGTGAAACAGTAACCTTTAGTAGAACTAAATGTAGCAGAGCAAATTTGAAATTTTAAAACTGATTGAGCTAGTTCTTTGCAAGCTTATGATTGCTTGTGCCTAGAGATTAGAAAATTGGGGGACTACTATGTGGGGGGAAGGGGCAGTGTTGCTGTTTGTTGCTTTTCATCTTTGTAATTAAGTTTATGTTCTCTAGCACTGTATCACAGACTGTTTAAATCCTGTACTAAGCATGTTTCTAACTTGCAAATATGTGCAAGGAAGATGTGCTTTCATGGTTGATGGCTTTTGAATGGTAGCATTAAAAAAGAACAGAATCCCTTTTGGTAACTATTCCTAATAAACATAATTTGGGGAAGTCTCATCAAACAGCCTGGGGTAAAACATGCAAACTGTCTCCATTCCCTGCTTCTTAGGCTTAGAATCACTTGTGTGCATTCTCTTGTATGGATCATTTATGTGCATTCCTCTGCATTTTCTGCAATTACCATTATCCTTCAGCTACACAGTTTCGCAAGAATTTATAGAAAGTGTTTTGGGGGAGAAAGATGTCCATCAGAACCAACCCTGGTAATATTCTTTCTGCATATGATCAAAGACCTTGACTCATTGGGGAAACAAAAAAGTGGTAACTAGATTTGCTTAGATATATTGAATTAAACCGCTAAAATAGATGAGAAGTTTTTGGACAGTAGAAACCTTGTGTTGGTACACTCCAGTCTAACCCACTGAATTTAATTCAGTCTTTGCAAGGCAATCTGTGCTAGTGTAACTAAATTGTGCCATTAAACTGATGTAAACGGTTGTAAGAGACACAAGGTCTTACTTTCCTGGAAAAAGCTTTCCCTTTCAACAAATGTATGGTTTAAAAGTAGAGAATGTGCAGAATGTAACAGGAGTTTCAGACTTTGAATTTGGATCTTGCATGGTTAAAGCTACAGTGTTCCTGCTGTGCAGAATCACACTATTTGAAATAAATGATGAATTGTACTGTAGTTGGGGGGGGGGGGGGAGGCAAAACTGTAATCCAAACCAGTACAATTTTGAACAATCTAGTGGAAAAAATATTAAAGTGATCAGTGTTTCATTCAGTGCTGTTTTGTTTCAGCTACTTTGTTATATGTCTTCATCTTTCTAAGACAGGCATGTTACAACTAATTCTATGGACTTTTTCTTCTTGAATTATCAACGGAATTGGAGCCCAGAGGAGTCAATGGAAGCTTTTCGCCACCAGTTTCAGTAGGATTTATATCAGGCCCTTAAACCATAATTGGGGTCTTTTGCATCTAGCTATCTATGGGACAGAGGTGCGGAAGAGTAAGTTGTAGTTAATAAGGCTGTTTCTCAAAGGTTAATGATGGTGAGATTAAGCTGCCCTTGATTCTACTATTTAATCCTGCTCTGTTGTTTTGACACCCTCTAAAGATCAGAATATGTTTGTTGGCTGCTGTTGTTGTATATAAGCAGTGATTCAGAGACCAATAATACTGGACTTTGGCAATTGTGAAAAAGGGGAGAAAATTCACTTTACTTTTCTTCCCCTTCCCACCCCTACCCTATGCCTTCCAGTTCCTGTAATTAGAGATCTGTGTTCAAGACTTGCCCTCGTGATCTCTGTATAGCACCGGTATAAGCAACTCGGAGCAGTAATGGGATGTCATTGCAGAGGTCTCTATTTATGTATTGTTCCTGTAGAATTTATGCAATCTTTGACCAAATTTTAGCTTCTAAAATTTGGTCTACATTTTGCATCCTTCTGCATGTAAAGCTACTAGGCTTTTAATGCATTAGGTGATTTTTACAAGCCTCAAAAGGCAGGGAGGGCATTTATAATGCTCTAAAGGATGAGAGCTTATCCATTTATATATGGCTTTTAAAGCTCAATAGTTTGGATCAAGAGTGCGAAGCAAAGACTGTGTTTGCCATTGAAAACCTCCTCTTGTAGTATAAAAGGGTTTGAAACTCAGTACTCAGAGAGAAGTGCATTTTGACTGATCTGCATAGAGGAGGGACAGAGACTAACAGCTAGCCAGAAGGTCAGACAGACAAAAAAATCTTCCTCAGCTGACTGTTTGCTATGACTCTCATTTCATTCCACAAAGTTCTTTCCATTCCATTAACATCTGATTAGATGGCAGAAATGTTTTAAGAAACTCTGAACAGTTATGCAGATGCCAGCACTACAGGTGAGATAATTGGATAACATAGTACAGACACGAAGTCAGTTCTTCAAGGTGAGGATTTGCTCCTGGGATTAGCATTTCATATATGTGTGAATGTTGTCCTGTGAAGTAGCAATAAAGAGTTATTCTGGGCTGAAAAAGTCTTTCTGGTATGTCCCAGTCTGGGAACAGAGGCAGTAGCTAGGGACAGAATTGTCAAGAAATTAGAATAATTCTTGTCGTATTAGTCAAACTTTCGTGGCTGCATTAAGCACATAATTCCCCTTAATTTTGGCTAGTGAGCTTTATAAAATATAGCATTCCAACAGATTGCCATAGAGAGCAAAACCATTTATTTTTGAAGATGAATCTCCTGTATCTTGGAAACCCACTTAAATACTGGGAATAGCTGATAAAGCAGGCATGCTTTGGATAGTTGGGGAAACGTCTTGCGACGCTTCAGTGCAATCACTTCCAGTTTCATTCCCTCCATTGCCAAACAGCAAAATGACACACATTCAAGAAGAAATCTTCCTACTAGTCAGTTCCTCCCATTTAGCTTCTGTTTGGAATTGTTTTTATAAGCTGATTAAATCTTTCTTACCCATGTTGTAGTTCTGCAAATACAAGCTGTTGCACACTTGTTATCATTAAACAAAATTACATATCTAATACAAAACTGTGCTGTACAACAAATTCTCAATACAGCCTTGTCCTCTCTGGGTTGTGAATGCAGCGAGCTATAACTCTGCCACTGCTTCCCTTGGGGAAACTCTTACACAACCACTCAGCTGTTTCTCTTGCTGTTCTTTGTATAATAATACAATAATTGTATTATTTTGGGTTGCTTAATTGTATTCTGGTACACCTAACTTTGCAAACTGGGACTATTCAAATGAATTGACTCCCTGTTAAGACCCAACTATGTAGCCTGTAGAAAGAGAAGTGCAGCGACAAAGGCAGTAATAGAGTTTTGTAAAGTTTCATGAGAGAGAGCCTGGTGGCACAAGTGAACACTCTGGGAGGTACCTGAGTCAGCAGAGCACCCTTCCAGCAACAAAGGCTAAACACACACTGGGCTGTGTTAGGACGAGTGTAGCAGGGAGGTCAATGGCAGCAATTATTCCCCTCTACTCTGCACTTGTGAGGCTGCCTCTGAAGTACTGCAGGCTTCACAGTACTGAAGAGATTGACCAGGTGAAGAGGGTGCAATGAAGGGCTGCTAATACAGTCAGGGGACTGAAACACAAGATGTACACAGAGAGACTGAAAGAGCTGGCCTGGGGAAGAGAAGGCTAAGAGGGCATCTAATTACTACCTCACATACCTAACAAGGAGTTGTAGGGGAAACAGGACCCTTCTCACAGTTGCACAACAAAAGGACGAGAGGCAGCAGTCACAAGTAGCAGTAAAGTAAATTCCCACTGGGTGTAAAGAAAAACTTTTTCATAGTGAGTGGCTAAGCAGTGGAACAGGCAGGTTGGAGACTGTGGACTTACTGACCTTATCAAGCTTTGGAGTTAGCTGTGCATTGAGGAGGAGGTTGGACTAGATGGCCTCCAGAGGCCCCTTCCCACCTAAATTGCGATTCTGTTGTGGGGTGAGGTGGGGAGAACAGGGTCTTGTAGTTAATTGGTTAATTGTGGAAGCAGGGGGCAGGGCAAAAGCCAACATCCTTCACGTGATTAGACTAAAAACCCTAAAGTAGTGTTGAAATATAACCCTCTGAAAAAGTGGTAGGTATCTAATTTTTATCCAAATTATAAATATTGGCATTTTTCTTCTCTAGATAGTCCCTTTCTTGTTTACCTGGCTGTTTAAAATGTATGCATATATTAAGCAGTCTATATCCCTCTGCTAGTGAAAAAAAATGTGGAAATACAATTCATAAGGCAAACAATTGGTGCTATATATCATTCATAAAATGCTCTAATAAAATCTGGTGCATTGCAGGCTTCTTAAATGATGATGGTCTTGCACTATATTTAGCATTCAGTGAATAACTGAAAAAACCCCTAACAAGTAAATGCCTAGTGGTCTATGTTAGTGTTTAATGCACACAGGGAAGATACCGTTGTAGACGTTACGTGTCTCCATCTCCAAGAATTGAGACAATTGTGTGGGATAGTATGAAAAGGGATGCAACTGGCCTAATCAATTTGCACAGCTGACTGAGAATAGATGTTGACAACACTAAATAGAAGCACCTTATGTCAAACGCTAAACTCTGTCCTTATTACACCAAAGAGAAAAAAGGACTGCATATAATATATAATAGTTTTGAAAAGAAAGCTAGTTGTGAATGCATAAGCGTTTGGCATGGGTATGTTACAGTTCTGAATGCAAACCCATTAATACAGAAATTGTATTGACAGGAAATGACTTGAATTTTATTTCAATGTGTATAGAATATGCATTTACATAGTCTTTTCAAGGCATTTATTCTCTTTATGATTTTTTTATGGATAAAATCGAATGGAATATGTACTAATCTATTACAGAAGTAGTTAGAAATTATTTTGATCTACCCACATAATTAAAGCCTCTAAGCCTAATTGTGGGGAAAAAGTAGATTTCAATGACAGGAGCTGGGTAATTCTGGTATTTTAATTCACATGCTGCCAGTTGGCTGAGACTACATATATCACATACAATGGGTGGTTGGTGAAGTCCATAACTGAAGTACCACATGTCTCCTTATTTTGGTTGTACATCATTCATTCATTTCTTTTGTATTGTTGAAAGCAAGTTTCATGGACTGTAGAGAGTACCTTCTGTCCCTGTGAGATTGCCATATGCAACATGAAGCCTATATGGGATAATTTAACTTCCTTTTCTTTTACTTAATTCCTTCTGCATTTAAACTTATTTCCACTAGCGATCTTTTAATCCTAACATGCTCTTAAAAGTCTTCTAACATGAAAGGCCCCTGCGTTCAGGGATAAGGGAGAGAGAGGAACTCTAGTTTGTCCTGTACTATGGAGTTTCAGTTTGGGACTGTTGCAAGCTGCCTCTGCAGAGTCAGATCTGCCCTCTCTCTGCACACTCAAGCCCAGTCCTGTAACTGCCCATGCTGACTGTTGTCAGTGTTTGCAACTTGTCTTAGGAAATTGCATTCGTGCTTGGGTGTTACTACCTAAAACAGAGGGGAAATAATCTTAGTTGTCCTGAATTAAAAGCTTGAGTGGGTCTTCCAAGGGAGCAAGGGACCGCATCGCTAAGTTGTTTTTTGTTTGGATTTGTTGGGGGTTTTTTTCTTACGCAGGCATCTGTGGTAGACCCTACCTAGATCTTTTCCTACAGGGGAGAACCCCTTACTTCCACATGGCCTCGAGTCTGGATGGGTCTGGGATGTAGACTTTCTCAGAAGGCTGGCAAACAGTAATATAAAAACTAACTCCCAGGCCTACCATGCTTGGACTATCATTCTTCTGCAGATACAGCAGGCTTGGATTATGATGGGGTGGTAAGAAGCATGGGCTAATCCATTTCCTCCTGTTCCAGAAGAGTTTTGACAAAGAGGCTGAGCTAAATGTTTGTACTCCCCTCTTCTTGCACCTCCTGTTATCCTTGACTGGTATTTTTTCAACCTGGCTATTCCTGAGCCTTTCTCTGGTGTCTCAGGAGTGCAGAGGATGGAAGGGCCTGAGGGCACTGAGCTTCAGCATTTCTGAGCTGGTAGAAAACTCCCTAAGGAGTTCTGCTAACACTGTGTGTTGGAGCAGCCTCTGAAGTTAAACTAACTCTCCAGATCCAGGAGTAGAAAGGTTATTTGTAAATTCAGTTATGGTTTATGCACAACTGATGTTCTCTCCTGATTTTTTTAACCATCTGAGAAATATATTCTCAAAACCAAAAGGTTAATTTAGCCCCGGAGTAACAAATAAGATGTTGGAGCATAGGGGAATATACCTTTACATTTGCACTTCCAAATGCATTTGGTGATTTAGCAAAACTAAAATAATTCCAAGGAAGTAAAATTCTCTGTGGGTGTGAATGCATTTTTAAATTATTATTTTATTCTTTTTTATCCAGTTACTCTCTAAGTCATGTGACAGTGTTAAAAGCACATAATGGAGATGCAATGATGGGGCACACTTGGCAGCCCGTAATCATGTTTCGGAAAGCTGTGCGGACTTGGCAAAAGCAGACTCTATAGTTAAATGCTAGCCATGGTCCAATGCCATGTCCTTTAGGATTGCTTGCAAAGATGGAACTTACTTCCTGCTCCCTTTCCCTCTAGCTGTTACTCTGCCCTGAAAACAAACAAAAAAATCCAAGCTGGCTACCTGGAATGCTTAAACGTCTAACTAAGTAAAGCTTTACCACTCATATATTTTTAATGCTTATGCAAAGTCAGTGGGAATACTTGTGGTTTATTACTGTGCTTTCTTGTATCAAAGCCTCAAAACTGTCTGTTGCTCTACACCCTGAGATGCATTCCAGCCACTTCTCAAGGTGTGTCACTCAAGTTTATGGGTTTTTTTAAACAAACTCAACTGTTTGCTTAAAAGTTTGGAAAAATGTAAATACGGTTCAGTAGGATTATGTGTCAGAGAGCTTCTAGCTGTCCCAGGGTTTATTTTTATATTTTGCTGGAAAAGCTGCAATCTGCATTATATAAGAAATTACACATTTGTGGCGAGAAAGCACTGAATGGTAAATGTTGCTGTAGATGGTCATTAGAACAGAAACTACATAGTAGCATGTAGCTGTTTCCACAGCTGCAGAAGCCTTCGGGCTCTGGGTACCCTTTGATGTAACAGGAAAAAAAAAAGAGAAACTTGAGACTTTTTCTTTATCCCCATCAGAAGCAAAGCCCTGTTTCTCTTTTCCCCATTTTAACCACCTGACTAATCTTTGTCATTGCTGTATTCTGCTAAATTTACTGGTGTGCACTAAAAATAGCACACTGTCCCTTCTTCCTGCCCTCTTCCATTATTCCTGTAGAAAAGCTGTGTAACAAGCTTGCAAGCAGATATAAAGGGGTTTTTCTTTATTATTGTTACTGTGGTACAATACTTCTTGAGTCAGTATCACAGCAAGTCTGGTTGCTTTGTATCAATTTTCTCCCACGTGATGCTAGTTTACCTGTTTGGACGATAACATTCACTCTGTTTTGCAGCAGTGATATTCTTGGTGTGTTTGGTAGAGACATGGGGCTCTATCTCTGTGATTTGTCTTCAGAAAGTGATCACTTAGACTGTAAACCAAAGGTACTGATAAGGAATTCAGATTTGCCATACTGAAACAGTCCAGTAAAAGGAAGACCCTTTTTATCATCCTGCCGTTTTTTTTATCACCCTGCTTTGCTCAGCCCCCTGTGTCTTACTGTTTTCCTAAAAGTTGTGTGTCCTAGAAACAAGGGAATGCACAGGGGTTGTTGTTCTTGTGTAGAATGAAAATTTTTAGCCCTCATTTGTGGAGAAAAAACAGTTCAAGTAGAGCTTGAAACTTAAAAAATGGAAGGTAATTATACTGTAAATTTGAAATCTGTTGACTTTTTTTTTTTTGCTTTTTTGTTGCCAGCATTATCAATTCAATATTTCTTTGATTGCAAGCAGATGTCTGAGAGAGCATTGTTTTAGTTTCTGATGCATTTGCCTTTTCCATCTGAACTCTGTGCAAAGCTAGGAAAGTAACACTTAATATTTGCAATGGTGCACATTGTTCTTCTGCACCTAATAGCCTCCTGTGATATGAAGTTGCAGACTGTAATTTTTCCTGACATAGATGTACTCAATTGAAAATTGCTGCAGTCTGACCTGGTTAATGTAAGTTTGGCTTCTGGGTATTTGAAAAACGTAGGTAACTGACTGTAACCAAATGCAGTTGGATGCTGTTAACCTGTTATTGGTACTGTTAACTGTTATTGCGAGTGGTGTTTTTAACACAACTTTATAACATGTTTTTATTGCTACAAGACTGTGCAATGTGTGAGCCCAGGTTGCCGTAAGAGAACGTTTTCTTTCCAGTGGTCACAACTGTGTCAAATAAGTTCCCTTAGCTGCAGCAGTTGTGCCCGTGCCCCTGACTGGTTAGTTACAGTTTTGTTGATGCAGGTGGTAAATAGAAGGGCCGGAGAGCAGTGGTTTAGAGCAGGGAGCCCGGTCTGGCTGGTGAGTGCTTTCCCCAGTTGCAGGCAGGGCCTGAAGCCGTTTTCACTGGTGAGAGAGCTCCGAGGCTAGATTGTCAGCTTAAGAGGAAGGGGGGGGGGGGGTGTGATTTACCTACACGCGTCTGTTTTACACGAAGGGTTCACATACTGCTGGAAACGGAGAGGCGTAATTGCAAAACGTAACAGCAGCACCTGCACTAAGGAATTGAGCACCCAATTTAGGGGATTGTCCGGGGGAGGCCTTCAGGACCTTTGCGTCGTTTATGCATACGCGGTATTTATAGAGTGCGCATATACATGGGTGTGAGGGTATTAATTGCTTTTTTTGCCGAGTTTCGCGCCCGACGTTCTCCGGTGGGAGGCGGTGGCAGAAAGCCCCCCCGGCGGGCCAGCGGCGGCGGCGGCGGGTGGGCCCCTGGGCGGGGGCGGCGGGCGCGGCTCCAGCCGCCGCCCCTTTACGCGCGGCCTCGGTTTCATGAATGAAATCCAATCGCCGCGCTAAAAATAGAACGCGGGGCCGCAGACGAGCGGGGCGCCGGCCGCGGGCGCCCCGGGCGGGGTGCTCCGACCTGCCGGCGCAGCCTCCGCGGCCGCGAATGCGGGGCCGGGTTGGGCTGGCAGCCCGCGGCTCCGCAGGGCGCGGGTGGTGCGCGTCCCGTCCCCCGCAGGTGCGCTCCCGCCTCGTCGGAGAGAGAGGAGGTGGCACCCTCCCCTCCCCCGAGGCCAGCCAGGGCTGAGTCCTCAGTGGAGCAGATCTGTCTGGCGTCCTCCTCCCGCGAGGCCACGAGCTGCAAGGCAAAAACAGAGGGGTACGGTGTGTCTGGGAAGCAGAAACCTGGCGCTTGGTACTTCTGAGTGTCATTTACTAAAAACCTGAAGGGTTTCTCTTTCTGCCCCCTTTTTTCCCCCTTCCCCCTGCTGTGTCTGTGGAGTCTGTTGTGGGTTGCTGTGACAACAGCAGGAGGCTGCTGGGGGGTCTTGCAGCACACAGACTATCAGGTGTCTGTGTTGGGACCTGTTTGGGGGCCATAGAAAGGGGCTGTAGAGACAAATAGTAGTAGACTTTAATTTATTAAGTCAACCTTTACTGGGTATTGTGGCATCCAACATCCAGAGCAGAGAGAAATCAGTCACTGGACAGACTGAGGCGGACTAGTCGGAGAGCTCTAAGTTGCCTTCTGTTGGTCAAGGCACTACTCAGGCTTCTGAAGGCAGCGATATGCTTGTTTAAAAAATGATAATAATAAAAGAAAGCCCTTGAAGCTCTGCATATGGTCACAGCAAGAGCAAGGAAATGATGCCAGAGTATTCTCAATGACTTTGTTCATCCTCAGTTTGTGTACTATTTCAGGACACACGTCTGACTCAAAGCCAAATGTTCAGCTTGTAATAGAAGCTGAGGTGGAAATGAGTTTGTTCAGTGTGGTTGAGGGGAGTTCTTAAGGTACCAGTCTTTCTAGGCAAAAATAAAGTATGTGGGGAGAAAAACACCGTTGTTAGGACTACATTAAAGAGGTGCCATATGACTGCTCAGTTAAGTAGCAATTGAACAGCATGTGCCTCTGTACAGGCTGTATTTCAGGATTGAGAGTCACAGTACGTGGAAACAGAACAGCTTCATTTCTTTTCAATGTTTTTCTCAGGTCCTCTCCCATTAGGTTATGCTTTTCTTTTATATGCACATTGGATTTGTGTGCCTGACTCTCTATCTCAGGTATACAAAGTATCTATACACTACTAACAGGAAAAAAAACCTTGAGTTCAATATTTGTGCTAGGGTTCTTTCTCTATTGACATAATACTTAAGGAGCATAAGATGCATAGAAGTATTTTTATTCAAGAAGAAATAAACATCAATTTTAGCTCTGGGGGAGCTTTCTAAAACTCCTGCCCTTCTAAAACTCCAAGCTTCACAAATACTGTAGAGCATTACGCTGAGAGGAAGAGCTGATCACTTGACCAGTAAATCCTGGTGTTTGATTCTTTGCTAATACATTTTATTCACTGGAAAAATGCTTAAGTCCTGCATCCAGATGTTGCCCTGTGCTGAAGGAGATGAAAGGACAGAGAAGCCTTGAAGCAGGAGAAGCAAAGGAGCAATGGGTGTTTGACATGCTTCTCTCTTGCTCCTATCTATCCTGCCAGAAGAGGAGGCAAATGTTGCAGAACAAAGTATGCGCTTGGGAGGGAAGGAAAAGCTGAGCAGTCCTTGCTGTGTACAGCAGACTTGCAGAGCAGCTCATAGCAAGACTCGTCAGCCTGGTAGGAATGTACCCTAGGATTATTGATTGGGTTTCCATAAGAGAGCTCAAAACCTTGTGCTGAGGGAGTGAATGGTGGCACGGTGCATGAGCTAGAATTGGTGCAGCCTGCAGTACATACGGTGATAGTTGGGCCCTTTGTTCCTTGGGGTAGGTTCATGAAATAGAAATATGGATTCCCTTTGGTTCCCATCCAACACCATTCTACTTTTCTGTTTTCTTCTCCTTTCTGTCTGACGTGAAAGACACAAGAAGGCAATTTCTCTCTTCCTTTTAAATTTTTTTTTCTTCGCAAATGAGTCCCTATGCGGCACTAGACATTACAAGTGAACTTCACATCTACTCACTTCCTGCACAATTCAGTTAATGTCGCTGGATTTGCATTTGAGACATAAATGCAGAACTTGACCCAAGATCTGAAAGTAGCATTTATCTGAAGTCTGCCATCCTGAGGTATTTACTATTCCAGTCAGTGTTTAG
This sequence comes from Gorsachius magnificus, assembly GCA_034008185.1. Classification (NCBI taxonomy): domain Eukaryota; kingdom Metazoa; phylum Chordata; class Aves; order Pelecaniformes; family Ardeidae; genus Gorsachius; species Gorsachius magnificus. The sequence goes on along the minus strand of CM067089.1, from coordinate 33,496,921 downwards.
GTCTTTGGGGTTTTTTTACCTGCTGTCATTATGAGGTCTCATGCTCCTTGTGGTGTTTCCTTGTAGCAATCACATGTGGGGGTGAATAAAATCACATATCTTTCTAACATCCCCGATTAGCAAAGAGGAGAATTCATGAGAAATGTCACATAAAGTTCAAGAAACAAGAGCCTGATTCTGTCTTTTGGAAGGAAAACAAGCACAGAAAGTGAATTCAACAGCTGTCTGTGCTAGAAGGTCACCAGTGTCTCTGGAATATTTTTTCTTTGTAGCTCTAGCAAAACTTGATAAATATTTTCCCCACAGAAATGTGCAAAAGTTGGGAGAATGCCTTGTTTGGTGGCTATTGTTGTTTTTTTTCCCTTCTTTACTGTTAGGAACACTGCTCAGAATAATGTCCTTACAAACAGAGCATACAACGTCAACACCGGTCATTATAAATGGGTAAAATCAGTAACAACCTATGCTACAGTATCAGTAGTTTAATGCTGTACAGGCTTCTGATGCCCTTAATTGCATAGGAGTAAAATCAGTGATTTCATGGCGTATATTACCATGCAACCTAGTGGTGTTGAATCAGGCTTTTCCAGTGAACCTTCTCACTTTAATCTCGAGTTTTATGTTATCCCAGATACTCTTGAGCATTACAGTCACTAAGGATTCAGCTGTAGCTTTGCCCCAATTATGTTGATCCAAATAACAAGCCAGGAGCCAGAGCATGTGATGCTCTGTCTACATTAGTGGGTTGTATGATGCAGTAGCAGGGCACCTGGGGATGAAATAGTTGGTGCTGAGGATCCAGTGTCCACACTGCACACATTTCAGGGGCAAAGAGTGTTACTTCAGATTACCTTGAAACTGGTCCTACAGACTGAGCACTCACTCATTAGCGGTGGGCGGCACATCTTTCACTTCAGATTCATCTGATAGGAGTTCAGTGTGTGCACTCTGTGGCTGCACTTGATCTGAACCAAAGCATGGTGAGTGGTGACAACTGGGATGTTTGCTTCAAAAATGTATTCTTGATCTGAACTAGAACGCTAGGAGAGGTGCACCCTTAATCTGCTCCTGCAGTGTAATCTTTTGCTGCAGAAGGAGGACCAAGCTAAGGACTCAGTGCACAATGGCATTTTATGGGTGGATGCTTTATAAAGTACCAGCTGTTTGGTGATGGTTATCACCATCAATGGGTATCATCTGTTCTTCAGTTACTTAGTTCTCAGCCACTTCTACTACTGTCAGCCACAATTAGTTTCAGTTTGTGATGATATGACAGATCATGACCCACAGCAATGACAGATCTTGGTCACTGCCTAGTCCCCTGTGTCTGCTGTGGTCATCTCTGGTAAAAGCAGTCAGTTGTAGCCAGCTGTATCTGGAATCCTAACAAAATGCATCTGCAAAGCCAAAGTGTGAGCCTTAAATCAGTCACATACTAGCTACAGATTATTTCCCTCTTTTCGGGGGTGGGTCCAGTATGGTCACCCTTCCTCACATCTCTCTGCACAGCAAGAAAGAAGAAACAAAAGGACGCAGAAGGGACTGCCCTGTGTTGTGGCCTGGTTTTGAGGTAGGCTCTGAAGAATTGGTGAAGGGAGAGGTGGCAGTGTTGCAGGCTCTCCTACCATATAGAAAACACTCATCCCAGATCCTCACACACGAGGTTCTGAAACAGTTAAATGTCTTTCACCTGCCAGAGGAATTAATTTCTAGAGAGATGATCTCCTCACAAAGGATATCACAAGATATGTCACAGGTCAGAATAATGTAAGCTGCTCAGGGTAATCAGCTTGTTGATTTCTGCCCTTCAGGTCTTCCAGAACTTATCAGAAAATTGACATAGTTCAAGGCTAATGCTGAGCTTTGCATTTGGATCTCTGTTTGGTCTGATAGATTGTGAGTGTCTATAATGCAAAGACAGGTCCTTGTAGACCACATATTTTCAGGAGGCTTAAGAGAATCAGTTATTGTACCTAAATTTGGATGTTTTCATGCTCAGCTATTGAGCTTCAGGGCAGTCTGTATTTTGCTAGTATCTCTGAGTTTTGGTCATCTAAAGAAGTGCTCATTCTTACTGATCAAAAGGTGATGTGTCATCACAGAGGTAGGTTTAGCCTTTAGAAACAAATAAATCTGGAGTCGAGCATGCTGAGAAAGAGTAGACTGACAGGCTTCTGATAGTATGAGCCATGAATTATTATTCCCCATCTCTATAGTTTCTACAAAGGTTGTGGGGATGATTTGACTGAGAAGTTTTCTAGGTAAACATAGAAATGTCTGTTCTGTCTTCAACTTTGCTTCTTCCTTAGAGACTGCTCCTTTCATTTCTGTGTGTGGCCACGGTCAACTTTTTGCTCCCTTTTAAACCTGAGGGATAGGGCAGGGATTATGGCAGCTGAATGGAGGTTTCTGAGAACTTTTTTCCAGCCGGTAGTACAAAGTAAGGGGTAACGTTCAGGATTAAATCCAATGCTTGTTGGCCAAAAGCTGTCATGAAAGACACTATTTCAGGCAAGCTAAGTGCAGTTTGTCTTGATGACAACCTCAGTACTTTCCTAGCGGTATAAAATTTTAGCAGCGTTCTGTGGGATTTATCTCTTTGTTGATACTGGCCCTAGGCTGAAACACCCCAATTAGCCCAGAACAGCTGAATAAGGGTAGAACCAGGTTCTGCTCTTGTGCAGGTTCTGCCTTTGTGGAAGATAAAGGCATTCCTGCTGACCTGTGCTTTCCTTTTGTGGGCAGCAACAGACAGGGTTACCTCCTTTATCACCTCAGGCAGTGAAGCCAGCTACCCTTCTCTTTCCACCCATGGTAGATCCAAGGGTCTCATGTTTGAGCTCAGGTTAACTTTAGAATGTAAGGGCTTTTCTCCATTCCCAGTTATTGGCTGTATCTGTTGTTGTCTTCTGTCGATTGGCCAGGTAGGGCAAGTAGTTGATAAATTCCAGAGTTAATCTTGAATTTCTTCCTCCTGCATCAGTCTCTTCCTTTTCGGTCTTTCCATGTAAACTGCCAGAACTTTAAATAGTGGCAACAGGACAGTCCCTCTTCATGCTGGGTGAAAATCCAGCCTGATATGCATCATGCCCATCTTTTTCCCCTGGTGACCTAGTGATCTTTTCCACCTTGAGTCTTATTACCCTTTGTCACCAGCTGGTTTTTTGATGCTGACAAGGAGTAGTTTTTCTTTTTAAAGCAATCTCCCCATTGGCCCTCCTGCAATTTAATAAAATACTAATATTAATTCATACCTTGTGAAAAATGTTTTGTGATGGTCTTTCAGCAGCTGGTATAGTTTATCTGTTACTTGATACCGTGTTGTGATTTATTTCCAAATATACTTGGTGGGGCCCTAAATTGATTGATTAAATTGAGCCAAACCACAAAACAGCCTTTTGGCCCTTAACCTTTCCCCAGATCAGAGCTGTCTGTGAATTGTATGCTTTTGCACAAATGAACAGTAAGTCCCCCTGCTTTTTTCCCTGGCGTGTATGTGTTAATCCATTAAGATTCTGAAACAACACATGGCAGGTTATATATTGAGAACGAACATTTCACATGCTTGTTCTGGCTGAAGTGCTCTTTGGTCCTTGCCAGCGTGCTGGTGCCTTGGGATTTGTCAGTGTAAGGTAGTGACTTCAGCGCCTGAAGAACTTGGCATTTTGCATCTCCTTTTCCAGTTTCCATGGTTGCAAGCAGTAATTTTGCAACTTGGGGATGGAGGTAAGAACATTGCGTAGTCCTGTAAATTTTTTTGTACTCCTTTTGATATGTTATTGCGTAATGGCTTTCTGAAGGAGTCACTCCAAAACTATACTCAAAAATACATCTCCAGAATAGATTGAAATATGGAGTACCTACAAATGCTCTTATGTATAGTTTCAGAAGAGTGTGTTTTCTGTGGATAAATGTTGATGGTCTTTCTACCTTACTGGTGGCCTGAGTTTTTCAAATAATTCCCACTCACACTGTTCATATTAAGTGGTGGTAGATTTTGGTGTCTCTTTCTGTTAGATTCCATTAATAAAATTGTGACATTGTAATTGTGGTTGGCAACCTGTTTGTTTGAAGGACTTCCTGGTTTGCATGTTTGGTCAGATTACTTGAGACAGGTTGGAATTAATATTCTACCACCACCCCCCCCCATGAAATAACTTAAAGAAAAACTTTACTGAGCAGGCAAGGTTCTTATATGCTGTCACTCTGAACCTTCAGCTGAAGAGTTTGCTCTTTAACACAACTAAGTAACATGCTTGCTTGTTTTCACGCTAAGAGGTGCTATCTCAGTCTTACTGGACACGTTTGAGTACTGAGCTAAGAAGTAAATGCCTGCAAGATCACTCCATAATCACTGATTAATGTAGACACTCTTAGCGATTTGTTTGTGGTGTTTTGCTGAAGAGAAAAGGGATGATAGTTGGTTCTTCATCTTTGAAAAAAATCTTGGTTATATTTTGTATATGTTAAGTGATGATTTAAAATATCTGGAAATTCCAAAATGGGCAGTTAGCTGCATAGGCAGTGAGATCCATAGGGGTGGATTCCTGATCCTGCACAGGGAACTCACTGTTGGGTTTGGATCTTCATCTACTTTCTTTCCAGCAGAGAAAAATGCAATTATAGTTTTAAATATATTAAACTGCATTCTTAAAACAAGACAGGTTCATGGTTAGGATCTGGTTATTTTTTGTATATGAATACACCTACATTAATTCATTGTGTTTAATCTGTGTACCAGTGGACTAGATAATCAAGTGATATGTTTCATCTACAGATCTTTTGGAAAATTCCTCTAGAAAGGCAGTGTTTCATTACTGAGGCTGACTAGCCAGAAGGATCTGCATGCTATGGCAACCACAACTGTTTCTTAGTGATAATAATAACAACTTATTCATCAATGAGGAAAAACTAAACAAAAACCAAAGCACCCTACAGCAATTTGAGGTGAAGCAACAGAGAAAGAAATCGGTGACCGTAACCATCTGCAAGCCATGGTTCAGAATAGTAACCTTATACTACTTTGGAAGTAAATCATCTTTATTTGGAATAGTTCTTTTCTGCTAATCGACTGAATTAATTAAATGGCTTGAGTCTACTCACGTCTCCTGATTTTTGGCTGCCTCTGTCTCCTTTTCATCTGCAAATAATCACAGGTGACAATGTAAAAATAGAAACATCCTAAGAGATTTTTGAGATCCTGTGTTATTCTGGTGGGTATCTTTTTTCATTTCCATCCATCTGTTCATTTTTCTTTAGAACTGGATTAAGCAGCTGAATCTTTCGCTGCTTTCTTTTGGGAATAGCCATATTTGAGCAGATCTTTCCCCTAGTAGGTTCCCCTACTCCTCATTTGATGGCCTTTCTGTCTCTGGCTTTTTTGACAATGTCCTCTCTGAGACTGGTCACACTTCCAGTAATTTTCCTCTTACTTTACCCTATTTTTTTTTTGTTGGTAGACTAAACTATTGCAGGTTGTAGGTTGGTTTTAGCAAGTTCTTCATTGGTCTTGGAATTTTATGCTGTTTTTTAATTAAGCTTTATATGTGCTGGTTTGCTCTTGTCTAACCAGTTTTGTTTCAGTTCCAGTTGGTCTTCCCAGATATTATCAGACTTTCAGAGCTCAAATCTAGATTATTTTTTTTATTTAAGTTTTGTAAATACATGTTTAGCATTTTTAATCAGTGTGCTTATTTAATAGGTTTAGCACAAGCTTAACTTAGAGGCTACCTTAAAAAAACCTAACCGTGGCTGTATTTTTAAGATCTTGTACATATTCCTGGGTTTAATCGTTCCAGCAGCCAGAAGGCTTCTGGCTACATTTATAAGCATTTAATCCACACGTTTTGCTAATTGTTTATACTGTAATTTGTTCTTAGCATCTGTTTTTATTTGAGGTGTCTAAGTATCTGTCCAGGCTACTGTCTGTCAGTCTCTTCAGGAGCTATTTCTGTTTTAATCCCTTTCTGAAAACTAGTGAACAATATTAAAATTATCTGTGTTTTTAATGCATAGGTACCCTTTATATACCAGAGTGGATTTAAGAACTTTCCTTAACATAGCCACAAAGCTCTAGTTTGTTTTTATTCCCCTCTTATTTTAATCTCTGTCCTGTGCAGTATTGAGTCACGCTAAAAATATCTTCATTATACTGCCATTGATCTGCAACAGGGCATTCGGGCATGCTTTGTCTGAGTTCTGTGATAACTTTGCTTTAATTAAGTTAGTAAGTATATCAGAAATTTTAAAAAGTAATAATTTTCAAATTTTATTTTCATGTGTTCCTTTTCTAGTATTCTCAAATAATTGCATTGATTTCTCTTGTTACCTTTATTTAGATTTGCCTATTAATTTTAAACTCACTTTGTTATTCTCTTGCAAATTTTATTAAGATTCCAGACTCTGTACTTAATACGTATTTTGTGACTGACTGAAGTGCGTTTTTGCAGAAGTACCATTTAAGAGCTCTTGAAGAATTTTAAAATCAGATTGTTATATAAAACCTCAGCTAATCTGTGTAATAGCATTTTAATGGGATATTGGAAGAAAAATTGGTTTGGCATCTCTCTGCTTGGTAGTTTAAAACCAACCAGACACATTGGCTAGCCACACTCCTTCTTTTTGTTTTCCAGCCTTCTAAACATTTCCACATTCCATCTGTGATGTCTAGTCCATGCATGAATAAAATATGAAGTAATTTAATACCACATATTATGTCAGGGGGTTACTGTTTATTCTCAGACTTGAAATGAAACTTTTTTAGATCACATACTGAAACCTCTTGGGTTTTTGCTACTCATTCAGGGCCCTGCCTTTGAGGCCATGGTGTACAAATATGTCTCATTCTCTGTAATGTGGAGAAAAACATATTGGTTTTGTACTTTTATTTATATCATGACTGTATTCTTGGAAAGGATGTGGAGTAGGAAAGGGGAGTTAGCTCTCATTTCTCTTGTTGGATTTGGAGATGGTACAGAGCCCATGGTCCATCCCAGGTATCAGCCTTGTGGGAGCTCGCATCCAACAAGCAGCTGTGGTTGGATCACAGACAGGTAACTGGAAGTCTCTGCAGTCCTTTACTTCAAGTCTAGTAACATTTCAGGATGCAGGCTACAACTCGGATGAAGGCATAAAGGCAATATCTTAGTATCTTTGTTTCCTGTGCCAACACTGCAGGTTGGTATCACAAGGTCATTAGGGTTTACGTGCAGTAGATACTATGCATCTATGTTTGAAGCCGTGTTATTTGCTCTACATTTGGCAGATTGCAAAGCTCTGGCTGTGCGACTGTGTTCGTGGGCCAGGATGAAGAGTTTCTGGGCCCACATTTCAGTCTAGTGTAGGACAACTCCCTAAAATGTACTCTTACATCCTAGTCTGTCCTGTAGCATTTCCAGAAGCATTCAATGTCTGTGAAAACATACCAGTGTGACACAGTAGTGGCATACACTCACCCTTGCACCTTGCTGTCTATGTGGTCCCTAAGTCCTCCCCTCCACACATAAATAAAGATTATAATGGTACCTCAGTGACTGTAGCTATTAGCATGCAGTCCATGCTCAAAATATTAAATAAATGGGTAACATTTAGTTCTAACACTGACTTTTATTTCTTGGTTTACATCACTTTAAATAAGGAAAGAATTCAGTTAAAGTTAGTGTTTGACTAGTAATTACTAAACACTTTTTCTTAAATCAGAACTTAGTGCCTCTGACAGTGAAAAATGGACACCAAACCAGCTTGTATCTATTATTTTAAGCAGCGTGACAGTTAACATATATCCTATATTTATGTGTGAATGAGATGTGAATATTAAAAAAGGTGTTAAAACAAATCATTTGGTTTCTTTATCTGTAGTGCTGTCTTCTCAGGAAAAAGGACACCATTGCTCCAGATGATGATCTGTGTTTTGTCAATTAAATTGCTGTAGGTTTCCTTGCCGAAATAATTATTTGGCAAGCCTTCCCGAACATGTCTGTGCCTTGCATTTACCTTTTTTCCCTCCTTGATTACAATTCCCTGGCCGGGACCAAATTGCTCACCAGACTACTAGACATTAGAAAACCAAAATCGGATATATCAAACTATGATACCACATTCCTTTATATGAAAATCCCTCATTCTTTTATATTAAAATGACAGACTGTAGTAAACATGCAGGAGTTGGTTTTAGTTTTTCAAATATCCACTTTTCCAGCTTATGTTCGTATGCAGGCATTTGTTCGATATGCTGCCATACAATATTTAAGTAAATATTTTCAATAATAACTTTCCACAAGGATAGTATCTTCAGAAATCTCCTCTCTTCACTTTTCATTGTCATGTGAAAAAGAATTTGTAGGTATAGAAAAGTGTATTTGCAACTTCCTGCTGGGCTGTACAGTTTCATTTTAGTCCATGATCTATACAAGCTTCTCCTTGGAAAATTAAGAGTGTGTGATACATGCAGGATATAATGGGAGTTGTGGTTTGTAGAGAACAGAGTCTATGGAGTCATCTTACAAGTCAGTTTTATTGTGTGCATGTAACTAAAACCATCTGTGTGACTTGCTGTTAGCAATATTGTTTGGACAGCCCTAAATCAAATCCTGAATGGGCAAGATTACAGAAGGCAGGTTTATACCGGTATCCTTCAGGTTAAATCCACTGATGTCCAGTCTTTTCTCCTTCTTGGCATAAAAAGTATGAGCAAGAGGTAAGTTTGTGCTAGCTGTCCTTGTTTCACCGAGATCTATCTTCTGCAAACAGGCTTGTGTTTACAGAAACCAAAGTGAAAATAGGATATGAACAGCATAAACCTACTGCGGTCAAAATAGTTGTGCATTTGCATAACTGTGCAGTATTTAAAGGAATGGCTAGCTTACTTTGGTACAGTTTACTACAAGCTTTTCCTTCAGAGCTTGTCCTCTGCAAGCATCTCTCAAGTGGAAATAGAAGGCTCTGATTCTAAATAGCATTGGTTTTGCTCAGTAGTAGAAAACAAGTTTAACTGTCTTGTTACAGTTTTTGATAAATGGACACTGACATGGACTACGAAAGACCCAACGTTGAAACTATCAAGTGTGTGGTGGTTGGAGATAATGCAGTGGGAAAGACTCGTCTAATTTGTGCAAGAGCATGCAATACAACCTTGACTCAGTATCAACTGCTGGCAACTCACGTACCAACTGTCTGGGCCATTGATCAGTACCGTGTCTGCCAAGAGGTAAGAACTGCAGGTGTACAAAATATGGAGCACATGCTGTGAGATTGTACTATTATTTATTGGCAAGCCTTTCTTTGTCAGGTTGCAGCAATGAGCTCGCAAGTCTCTACTGCAGCCATGGCATGATACGTATCTCCCTGAGTCTCTCATTCCAAAGTAATTTTTTTTTTTTTATCAAACCTATTTTTAGGAAGATGCATATTCTCCCAATTTTATAAAATACAGCATTTGCTGAAAACTGTGTGATAGACTCTTGGTCTAGTATGCTTTGGACCTTCTTACGGGGCAAATTAGAAATCTACTTGTTCGATGGAGGGAAAGAGAATGTTGTGTGTGTTCTGTTCTAGGTCCTTGAACGCTCAAGGGATGTTGTGGATGAAGTGAGTGTTTCTCTCAGGCTATGGGATACGTTTGGGGACCACCACAAAGACAGGCGCTTTGCTTATGGAAGGTAAATTGATCCAAGCAAAATTTTAAGTAATACTTGTAGTAAAATTTTAGGGCAGAAAACAATTGCAAATCTTAATTTTGAAAAGCAGGGACTTAAAAACAATCAAGGGTATTCATATTCCTGCCTACTGCAAAGAGGATTATCTGCTGCAAGGATTAAAAAGATATAAATATTTAAAAAGCAGCATAGTTTTACTATGCTACATTTCCTTGAACAGCCTGCTAAGCGCTGTCAACAACTGTTGTCCTATTTTGAATTTTAAAGAACATTCCCCAAAATGAGATTGTAGTTTTACAAAATTGAACATCAGCATTCCCTGCCTGTGTAAGCAGTGTATGATATAATTGCCTAACAAGCAACTAACAAGGAGAGATGTTGGGAAACATCAGTCTTACTCAATGAAATATTTATTTTATTAAAACCTGTGATGTCGAATGGGCAGCTAACCTCTTCAGAGCATAGCCAATTTCATGAAAGGTGAGGCTCTTCTGTATTTTCTTAATGAAAGCTGAGGAAAGGAAAGGTTTTTGTTCTATAAATATCAAGTGTCTGCTAGTGAATCAATGAATCCTGAAATTTAAAAAAAAAAAAAAAATTAATGTAATCTAAATTTTTCCAGCATGTATGATATAACTTAAGTGTAGTTTCAACAAGGACTGAAGCCAGTGATAGTCTTTCTGGTTTTTTTAATGGTAATTAGATCTGGCCTTGTGGCAGTACAGATAGCAGAACAGCTGAGGAACAGCCATTTGAATACACATATAATAAGAACAGGTTACCTGTATTGGGCAAATACTGAGCTGAAGATGGATTTTGGACAGATATTTTCATAACCAACATTTGAGCAAGGTCTCAGTCCTCACACATTTTTTCACCTTCTTGAAGTTTTTCATATCTTTTTCGTATCTGCTTCAGTCACTTCAGATGATCAAATTTTCATAGACAGATACTTTTTTTTTTTCCAGCTGGGAACCCCCTTTGTAGAGTGTCTGTCCCAGCCTTTGAATTCCATGTTGCCAAAATGTACTGTCTTACTCTTTTCCTTTTCTCTGTGCTAACCTGATGAAACAAGTGACTTTGAAGGATGACACTCTTTTCTATTCTCTACCCCTTTGAACTGCTGGAGAGGGTTCTGTTGCTTGAATCCACCAGTTAAATTTTCACATTGTAAAACTCCATATGGCAGTTTGTACAAACCTTCCTTTGTATATAGCACTGTGTTAGTTGTGTTTTCACAGAGTCATGAATAACCTTGAATTTTGTGTCAGGAGCTAAAGTATCAACACATCTGGGCTGCACAACCTGTACCATTTATAAATAAGCTTTGTGAGTGAGGGAAGCTACTGACTTTAAAGTAATAGTGACCTTAATATTCAGTGCCATTTGAGTATGTGAGCAGATAATTGTTTTACCTTCTGGCAGCATATGGAGCCTACTTTGATAAATATGGATGTAACTTAACGTTTCCACTAATTGTTCCTCTTTGATGTGGCCTCCTGATATTCTGCAACAGATACTGTGTCACTGAGAAGATTACTAGAGATTAGGAGAACAAAATCAGGCATGTTCTGAACTCTGATCCCACGTTTACTGACAGGACAGGAGAGGGGGAAACAACATACTTAGATACTAATCCTGCAAACACCAAGGACGTGAATAACTTGAGATCTCGTGGGATTAAGCACATGAACACAGTGATTCATTTGTGATGTTTGTAGAACTGAACCCGTCTAGAATCAGGTTTGCTATACCCTGATTAACTTAAACAGGCTGTTCTGGGAACTTGCTGTTCTGTTAGTGGTTTTTCTGCAAGTCTGTTAATGCAGAAAGTAACTAGAAACTAAAGAAACTATTTTGTAAGTAGAATTTCAGTTGTAAAATTTCCTGATTGTAAGCACTGATTAGGTACTTCATTGTTTTGAAAGGTATTAATATTTCATTTAAAACCAACTGCTTAATATTTTATCTATTTTAGCATTTTAGAAAGAGATTTCCACTATTAAGTGTTCACATTTATAGGAATTGATTTTAAATCACCTCTCTACATTGAACTACAGTCTACTCATAACTGAGACAAATCTTGCAGTACAGTGAAAAGTGTATTTTATGCCAAACTGCTCAAGGCTACACCTACAAGTACCCCATGTTTCTAATTGTCTGAAGGATCTTATAATAATATAACCCTTTGGTTTACTTCAAATTTTTTTTATGCATATGCCCCTCGTGCAGGGGAAGGCTTATTTCAGCCAAATGCTCAGACAAGACCTCTAATTGTCCTAAATGTGGTGTAACAAGAACCAGCAGGTCACTAATTCACCTGCTGCTTGTTGGAAAAGATTGTTCCATACAGTTTTACAAAATGTTACATAAATAAATTATGCTATAGATGACAGGATAAACAGTTAATAGGACTTGCAGCAAAGATAAATCTTCCTTAATTCTTTATTTTTCACAGATAGAAACATGAAAGGAGAATGACAAAAGGAATGTGTTTTCCACTATTTTTTTGTGACAGAAAGAGAGAAATGTTTTTGAATGCCACTGAGGATGGAATAGTTAATGTTTCTACTGCCATCCTTTAAAATGGGAGTAGGGAGAGTAAGATCCAGCTTGCATTCTACTGTGTGGTGTTTAGTTTAATAATCACAATCCTCCAGGAGCTTTAGGAAACAGTTCCTGACAGCTTAAGGGAGGGGGATGTGGCTGGAGAGACTTGTGGAAATATTTGCTGCAGTTTTATAGCATGACTTTTTTTTTTTTTTTTTCCCTTAAATTAGAGTGTGCTTTTTTTTTTTTGCAAGTATCTTGTTCAGTTCATCTGAGACACTATGTGATGCCAAACAGTTATTTGTTAGTATTGTCCCACAGGGTTTCATCTTATGCAAAATCGCTCCAAAATGTTGTAAAATGACAATGTCTTTGTTATGATTAGCATATTGATTTCCAGCTCCTAGTCACCTCTTGTTTTAATAACAATCTAGTCTCAGTGCTGTTGTATCCTCTAAGCCTGCAAACAAGGTGGGAACTTCATATGAAGCTCAAGTTGTTATTATGTACCAGTTGCTCTGGGAGGCACAACATTGCATGTGGAAAGACATGAAAACATCTTATTTTACATTTCAACTTGTGAGGATTCACTGTCCTCCGTCCTCCTGTTCAGTCTGGTTTTTAATGAAAGTGTCAACATATCATCATGTTCAGACTAATTCTAAAAGCAAAGGGGAAAAAGACTGGCTTCCACTTTTTTTTTCCTTTTACATCCTTTTCTGTTTTTTTCAGGTAAACATGTTTGGCTACAATTTGATTAATATCCTACGTATCCTGGTTTTTTTATACATGCAGTTCTAGTATGTGTAAACATGAGCACAAATCTGCAAAGAGTTAATTCAGTCCCAATCAAATATTTATTCTCAATACCACGGATGTGGTTTGTCAGCTAATTCAGCCAGGATGATTTATTTACTTGCAACTTCAATATGAGCTGTAGACCAAACAAAATCTGTTCATACAGCATGGACAGAAAACAGCTTTTTCCTCGTGACTTACAAATGTAAATGAGCCTTGCTGTGAGACTGCTGACAGAGCCTCTTAAAATATGTTTAGAGTATTTCCTCTGTTGTGAATGGATTTCATAAGCCTTGTGGGTATTGTATGTACACAGAGGAACACATGCATTTGTCTTTTCCTGTGTGATTACAATTCCCTTAACCAGTTACTTCAGTGTAATTGAATGCATAGAAATACACCTTCTGAACACTGCTGAAAAGGGTCTATGAGAATAGGGGTTTATCACTGATACTTGAAGACTTTCACCAATCTCTTCAGGGCTGTTTTGCTTTCTGTTTTTCTAAAAGGACAGTGATGATGATATTTCTTTAAAAACATAACTCCGGTAACTTTCATGTAAAATGTCATTTGCATTCAGCAAATTCGGTGAGATTAGGGCGAGGTGGGTTGGAGTGGCTCATCAGAGATGTGTCTTCACAGCAGTAGCACTTAACAGACACAAGACAGTCTTTTGCTTTGTTAGCAAAGGGTCAGCTGATAGGGAATCCAGTTGTTTTCAGATGCCTCTCACCTTGGCTGCTTCCTTTTGCTATGTTTTTCTGCCACAAAAAGTGATATGTAATATCTTCAACTCTTCTTTAAATACCAAATTTTGTGAGCCTCCCCATCTACTTTACAGTGGTTTATAAGCTATTCAGGTTCCTCATCAAGCAATTTTTTTTTGGTATTTGTTATGATTTTTTTTTCCTCTTGAATCTCCCAGAAAGACTAGAATAAGTAGAGAGGTTCACAGAAAGATAGCTTTCTCAAGTAATTTTATTCTGCTATGGTATGTGTATGCACTATTTTCTTCTTTGATTATCTACATTAACATTTGAGGCTTTTTCACTCAGTTGACGGAAAAGTGTATGCTTTATATGTTTAAACCAGGGAAATTAATGCAGCTGTACTATTCTTTGCATTCCACCACGGTTCCATATTGTGAGTAGAAAGAGGTTGCTATGGAATTGCTGTTAGGACTTCTTCCTTCTTTAAAAAGGTATGTGCCAAATGACAGTTGGGGTCTGAGGCTCAACTTGATGTATATGTAATGTGTCTGTAATAGAGAGACACCTGTAATGCTTTAAGCCTTCCTTGACTGGAGTGAAAAAGTATGCATCAAATGTTATTTGTGGTATTACATAATTTTCCGTTTTTCCTTGCTCTCCTAAGTCAGTGGCTGCGGAAGGAGGGCGTTTGGGCTCTGTCCTAAAAGACTGCAAGGCAACATCAAAATCTTTTGGAAATGCTAAACCTGGGAAGTGACTTTCCATCAAACCCTTGATCTTAGTGAATTATTTCTTTGTGGTGGGTTTTTTGAGCTGTTTTTCTACTCCAAGGGTCTCAGGATCTCAGTCTGGATTTCCTCATACACATGTCAGAATATGGAAACCACTCTGTACAACCAGGTTTAACTGTTTTAAACTGAGTTCTTATTGGTAACTTCATGATATCAACTTGGCAGTTAAAATTTCTTGACCTTTTTTTCAAAATAAAAACAGAGGAGGCGGACGGTTTTGGTGATAGCCCAAAGAAAACAAAAAATATGAAAGTCCATATTTTCTCCCCAGAGAAAGAGATGCATCTAGCATCTGTTAATGTTCAGCTTTCATGTCGTCTGTGACTTCAGAAGTCAATCTCCTACTGGATGTAAACCAAACCCTATCATTCTTTCATCTTCTCTGGATTTTTACCTCCTTCTTTGTCTTGTCCCTGGCTTCCTATCTGTGTTCTTCATCAGTGCTTATAAGGAATAGCGCTTTTACTGAATTTTGGGACTTAGCTTTGGATATTTTTTTTTCCCCTTCCTTTTCCAACCTTACATCCCTCCCCTATCTTGAAATAATTTTTTAACTAACTCTCTTCTTACTTCTTTTAAACTCAGTATGTTTTCCTGTTTGATCATTGGTCCTTGGGTTTTCTTAGAGGATGGGGCCAGGAGTCAAGAAAGGGTTCATTTCTTCTTTCATTTATTCTTCTGTAGTATCTTTGATGAAAGTTAGTTGGTTCTCTGTAGAGGGATAGCCTGTAGTTCTCATCTATAAGCTGCCTCCTTACAATAACAGAAAATAAGCTCCAAAAGCCCACCTTTCCCTATGTTTCTGGTTTCTCCATTGTTTTGTGAATTTATTTCTCATTGTTTTATTTTCTCACTGCTATCTGGAGACAGCAATCAGCTGATTGTCTTACTAAAGCATTTTTAGCTATATTCTTATCAGTCCCTTTGTGTGATATTATGATTTTTAATGTTTGCCCCAGGTTGATCAGATGTGTTCTAGCTAGCCCTGTACCGTCTCTTGCTCTTATCATTTTCTTTCATCCTTCTCCATTGATTTGGTATTCAGGCTTTGTGTCTTACTTTTATAAACCCTGACTTTGCATGTGATACACAGAATATTTCAGTATTTCAGCCTCAATTAACTCTCTAGAATTCTATTTATCACAGAATTTTTGTTCCTGGGTTAGAAATGTAGTAATAGAGATCTCTGCTCCAGGGAAGGGAAAAAAGGCATGTATTGGTATGTTATGGTGGATGTGTATACTGCAAACATACCTGATTCCAAAGAGAGTTTTACTGAGTCTGCTGGCAAAATTTGGCCCAGAATCATGCTAGGGTACCTTGCAAGGCAGCCTGTTTCAACTGCAAAGTTCTATTTAGCAGTGAGATGGAATTTTTCATATGTAAATGCTGAACCAGAATTATGGGTGAATTTACTTCTCATAGCCAGCAATAAAATGAACCAAATTCCAAGACTGTGTAAGCAGTCCTTTAAATGAAAAATAAAATTGTTTTCCTCTTGTTACATTGTTCCACACGACTTTGCCATTCTTTTTAGCACTATTGCTGGTCAGGCGTTTGTACAATAAGAGTAGCTCTTACACATTTCTGCAATGGAACATGAGGTATTTTAATCATTCTTTGTGATATCAAAACATTTTTTGCCATTCTCTGTAAATGCACCACTGTTTTCCCATGAGCACCTCAAAGGAAATAGAAGAGATTTTTAAATGCTTAACATTTAAGAATGATGTATTGTTTGTAAGGAATGTATGGGAAAACTCTTTCCACTTTTGAAGCACAGTCTTGAAATATGCCATTTCCTTAAAGGTAGCTTTATCTTCTTTCTATTACTGTTGTTTCCTACTAAACATGACGTTACAGAAATTTTAGAAATAGAACTGCATGCTACTCACCACAAAATCTGGATATATTTCAGGGCATTTTGACAGTTTCGCACATTACACCAGTACTTAAGAAGCTTCACTGCTGTCGGTAAAGTATAGAACTAATTGATTCTCCTGCTCACATCCAGGGCACTGCATGGTCTTGCCCTGCCTTACCTGGATATCTTCAGTTCTTCACATGCCAGGCACTCCCTGCATTTTAGTTTTCCTAGCCTCTCATCTGTTTTGAGTGTGCGCACATAAGTCCTGTGTCTTCAGGTCATTTTGTTATGCTCACCAGTCACTTAATGAATATCTTCTCATTTCATGTGATGGCTGCAACTGCATTTACTAAAACCTGAGTCCACTTAAAACATTATCAGCCTTGCTTATCTGCACAATTTTTTTTTCAGCTCAGTGAGATGCATGCATGAAAAATGTTGTATAACTGAGTGAATCTCTCTCTTCAAGGTGTGTCTGGATTGACATGGAGATATAGCAGAGTTTTGCTCAGCCTAATTCCTAGATGGCTGTCCACTGCCTGAACCTACTGTGTTTGGGAACTTGAGAGCTGGTATTTGCACTCAGCAATCTGTTGCTGCCCTATGTGATCTTTCCTTTCAGGTGGTTGAAGGACTGTGCAGGTGGACACTAGAGATAGCTCTTGTTTAATTCTGGTCTCAAGTGGGATAAGTTCAGCTGTGATGCAGGTCTCTGAGGAATCTTGGGAAAATTATGAGAAGTGTGGGGTGGTAAAAAGCGAGGGCAGAAGGAGTGAAAGCAAAACAACTTTTTATTGATAAATAAATATCTAAGGATTAGCTGTTCTGGTAAAGTCCAGACAGTCTAACAGTTTGGATGAACCTCTACCAAATTGTTTGCTTTGTAAAATTCTAACAGACTCCCTTACTTCAACCTTGCTTCTCAGAGAAAGCTGGTATCTAAAAACAGGGAAAAACAAAGACTAATAGGAGAAATCCACCGGGTTTTTTTTTCAATTTGATTTGATTAAACGTGTGCCACAGATTCTTTCAACCAATATTAATTTTTTCTTAAATTTGATTCTGTGAGATTTAACTCTTGGGTTTCATTTAAGCTGTCTAAAACAAAATATGTACTTTTGATTTGCATTCTAGAAAGATGAGAAGATAGCATGGCAATACAGTTCAGTCTTCCTCCTTTTCTTCTTTCCTACTCCCTGCATTGATTTCCAGACCAGAGACGACATCTCTTTACATTCTGTGTTCCTCACAGCTTTACTTCTTCCCCTTTCCAAACCCAACAATATTATTCCATGACCGTATGGCAAATGATACCCCTTACACATGACCAGCAGTTCTTGCGTGCAGCAATTTTTCCCAGTAACTTGTGAATTATAAACTAGAGGGAACAACTTCTTCCTAGGTAATGCAGTGTGTACGTTTCAGAAGGCAGCCTGTTTCTTTAATGAGACATAAACCCATGTTAGCATATCTGCAGCCAGCACTACAGTTTATAACTCTAGATTCAGGCTATGAAACATTATGCTTTTAAACATACTTGCCATGGAATATATGCAATATCATTTAATATTGCTGTTTCCTTGAAGTTCTGACTAAAATAAGAGTATTAGTGAAGATGAAAAATATGTAGCAGTTTGAGAGATGGATCAGCAATGTGGTGTGGAGTACGTCTGCAGTGCAGCTCATTACAGCAGCTCTGGAACACACATAGCGTGTAAGCCGATGAGTCTTTCAAAATCTCAGTCCCAAAGCAATGATGTGTTCTGTTACACGAAACAGCTCTAGTTAGAAAACATTAACTTCTCTGCTGCTTCTAACAGCTCCATCAGAAAGGCTTGTTACATAGCTAATATACTGGTTTTATTCCCCACCTCACGAGTTTCTCATTGTAGTGATTGCAGAGTAACTTCCAGATGGTTACCTGTAGCTTGACTGCTGCTGAAGGCTGAGGTTGATTATTTAAAGTTGTCTTGTCTTTGTCAGTGCTATACTGCTTGCTTTTCGGCAGTGACTTGGACTGCTCTCTGTATACCTGATACAGTTCATAACTCACACAGTAGGAGCTCACAGGATGGCAGCACGCCATGTGCTGATTCCTGCCAGATATGGGTTGTCTAGAGGCATTCTTTTCATTCTCTGAAATCTAAAAAGGGGTAGTTGCTTCCATCAAAAATTCTTCTTATCCAAGTTTGGGAAAAAATCACTGAATGCATTGAGGTAATACCTATGTTAGGCAGGTGTGTTGATTCTCAAAATGGTGGTAAGGTTCGTTCTTTGCCCATGGGAGTCTCCTATAGGAAGTCCATAGATATGTTTAGACCAAGCTGGCCTGACTTCAGATGTGTGTGTTTGCATTAAGAATTGCTTCTGCGATGCCAAGGGAAGCATTTGAAGTACTCTTACGCAGCTCTTACGCTTTAACGTGAGAGTCCAATGCGAGAGTCTAGTCAGCCAGAAAGCGAGAAACATGTGAGTGGTGGTTGATTTGCCTACAGCTGAGAGAATCTGTTCCCCTTTTTGCCTGCCAAGTTCCACATATCTACATTGTGTTCTCCCCTGTTTGGAGCCCCAGTGAGTAGAAAGAAACCTGGTTTCTTACGCTGGTGATGCAGTGTTTCACTGGTGGTTGATTGCATGCTAGAGTAAGTCACACAGAAGTTATGAGGTTTGTGATAATTAAGTATGTTCAGATGTTTCAAATAATAAGAGTAGGTGATTCACAATTTCTTCTGATAAACCTATGAAAAACAGAATGTAAGAATAAATGAGTTATGCATTTCCAACATGTACCCCTGAGTCTACAAGGCAATGTGTTGGATATCCAAGCTACCGTTTCTTTTTGAGTTCTTTGCAATACTTATCTTTGTTTTTTGTGATACTTCAGTATCAAACCTCAGTATATGCAGTAAGTTTAGTCAAACACTTATGTTGTATTTAACAAAGGTGGATACACACAGTGCCTTATCTATTGCCCATCTCAGTTGGATGGTGCTCTAGGAGGAATGTGATGGAGAAGTTCTAAAGCACTTTTTCGTATTCAGGTCTATGGAAATGTTTCTCGAATCATTCCTGAATTTTACTGGGGAATGGTTATGAAATTTCTTTTTAGAAAAAAGCAGCTTGTAATTGTGAATATATTGCTGCAGAGAGGCAGAAGAAAGCAGAAGTAAACCTGATTCATCTTTTCTTATTGTCCAAGTGACCAAAACCACACAAAAATGGCAATAAATTAGATATTTCTTTAAAAATCCTATCCTTTTATGTTCCCTGAGAACATTAAAAAAACATTGGTGAATTTTTAATGTTTGGGAAATATTAATGTATTATTTTAATCTGACAGCTTCTGGCTTTTATGAACAAATGTCAACCCAAATTTTATACTGAGGCATTAGCAAGTTGTAAATGTGCCTTTGACATTAAAAGGAATTGTAGGTATTTTAAGTAAAGTTTCCAAAGTTTTCCTCAAATGTTCAGTCCTATGCAGACAGCTAATCTTCCTCCTATATTACTGTCTCCAGTTTGTACTAATAGTGCAAATCATGCTTATGACTTGAATGAAAGCTTAATTTATCCTGATCAGGTAGAGGTATTTTGTGAGCTAGCGGACCCAGCTGTGGTGCTGGTTCACCATGTGAACTCTGTCACTACCCCATGATTTGCCATCCAACCTGTTTACGGTCATTTATTTCTCCCTGTTCAGTACAGAACTCTCAGGATATTCATTTTATGTGGAAGTCCAGGTTTTAGCACAGGGTAAATAATATGCAAATCATATTTTTTTACCTCTTTATTCTGTTTTTCACTTCATTCTGCAGGCAGTAAGATGGAAGTGTCCTGTTAGCGCAACACTCTGTGCGTTGTGAGTTTGTGGGTAAAGGAACGAGCTTCCCCCCCGCTTAGTTTTACAGCCGCCCAGGGAAGGTCAGAGGTGATGAGTTGCTCAAGAACCACATGCAGCATTATGGCAAAATTTTGAGAATTCCTCAGCAAGGGCTGTAACACATGCAGGGCTGTGCTGGGACCAGTCTGCTGGATAGTCTGGGCCTGTCCTGTCTGAGGAAACAGGTCATCACTGGCTCTTCTCAGGAGCCCAGATCTGTGGCCAGCCCAGCTTCGGTCAGCAGCAGCGCCGTCGGGGAGATGTTGTCATCTCCTGCCTGTGAACTCCTGCTGGAGCTCTGTTTCCTTTCGGTTTTCTGAGAAATGTGATGTGTGTCTTGTGGTTTGTAGAGTCAGGAGGGTTGGATGCTCCTGACTGCAATTACTTGGCTTAGGTATTAATTTCTGAAGGACACAAGACAGTCTGTCTCTCTAAGATGCTTAATTATAGTTAGGACCAGCCAGACAGCCAACTCTTGCCTCTTCAGCAGACTTGATGATCTTGAATTAAACATCAGTTAGAATATGTGTGATGCAATTTTTTTTAATCTTAGCTGTACATTGATTTCTCCCTTCTGGGAGCTAAACAAATGCACGCTGGGGCCTAGGTTTTACTCTTACATGACCTTCAATAGAGCAAGTTTGAGGGTGTTTGCTTCAGTTATGCAGAAGACCGGTGTATTAGCTGCTTACCACTTCACTATTTACTGGATAACTTTCCAGTTTGAAAAGACCTTGTTTCTAGATATGACAGATGTGTTGCCGCTTATATAAGGTACAAACTTGGAACAGGAGCGTTTCTCTTGCATTAAATTTATGCTCACAGCAGTACCTGCACTGTACGCAGCTATCTTTAGAAACGGTCTTGCTGAATATATCTGTGCCCTCAGTGAAACGTAGAAAGCAGCAGTACTGAGGAGGTATTTCATTATTTAAAAGGTGAATGTTAAGATTCACTGCTGCAGCTCTATACATTACACAAACTGCAGACACAACACATTTGTGCTAAATTAAAGAATAATAGATGTGAGATAGACATATTATTGCTGAGCTTATGCTGCTGACAATTTTGTAGCAATAAGTTGCCATCTCAAAATGTCCCTTCCCCTCAATTTTTCTTAAGAGTTTCAATTCAACTTTTTTCTTCTTTTCTTTTTTTCCCATGAGAGATCCAAGAGCTTGAGAACTGTATTGCAACATCCCAACTTATAAATAATGAAATTGCCCCAAGTTAGGAATGCCCTGAGACAAGTATTGAAGCATTTCTCTGCCTTAGGGTGCTAGCTCTGACAAAAGTTAGGAGGTGGTTTAGTGGATGAACCATCAACCTTAATCCTCAGACTTATAATTTATAAAGCAAGTTTATTTAGTGAAGTACTTGTTGTTTTCTTAAAGCCTGCAAATACTGTCATGCTTACTCTGATGTAAGCCACTGTCCTATTCTACACTTTATTGACCTTATTTTCATCGTAATGTTTATTTTTGCTTATATTGTAGAAGTGGTCATTCTGCAGTGGTTTGCCTTTCTAACAGGTTATTTATTAAAGAGGTTAGAGAATTGCTGTGCAAAGTGCATTGCAAAAGAGACCACTTCAGTATCTGGAATGGTGCAGTAAAGGTATTTCTCCATGACAACTTCAGAAGTGATTTCTGTCTGCCTGTGTGGCTGTTCTGAAGTTTTGCATAACTCCTTTTGAATTCCTAAGCACCAGTGATCTTTGAATTGCAATTTAGGTGTCTAGTCAGCAGAATTATTTCTTAAGCAATGACAGCCTGTGAATAACTGTAGTGTAAAGGTAGAGAACGGCAAGCCCTACCTCTCTTCTTAGTGCTCTGTTCATATGTGCAGGGATCATCCCTTGGCATAGAGGGGCAGTGCTTCCTAGGTATGTGACTTTGTGTTCCCCTGCTTTCATGGTGAAATGTGTAGTTTCTATCAAACCTCTGCACGAACAACAGGTATTCTGACATCGGAGCGTCAGCGCATTTTTCAAAGTGTAGATTGGAGTAGCTTTAAGCTGGAGCGATGAAAATAGGTGAAGCTGCAGTGGAAAGCATGTTTGTTGGATTTTAATTGGATATTTTCTTGTTGCCTTTCTAGGTCTGATGTAGTTGTTCTGTGCTTTTCAATTGCTAATCCTAATTCCCTGAATCATGTGAAAACGATGTGGTATCAAGAAATCAAGCACTTCTGTCCTCGCACCCCTGTCATTCTGGTGGGCTGCCAACTAGATCTCCGCTATGCAGACCTTGAGGCTGTTAACAGAGCCAGACGGCCTTTGGCAAGGTAAAGTTTAAACAAAAATAAGAATTTAAAAAAATCACTTTGGTAATCAGGTACAGTACTTTCAAAAGAGAAACGATAGAGCCTAGTTTCCTTTTTTTGTAAAATGAGAATTATGTACTTTCTTCTTTTTAATTCTGTTGCCTGAGTTGGTTAGTTCTTTAATACACACAGTTACTATATGTTTCCCATGATATTTTTGCACGTTGGACATCTAAACTTATTTGGGTGCCTGAACACTATGGTAATATAGAGATAATAATGGTTACTGGAGGTTTTCATATATGTCTCTCTCCATCTGAACATGTGTATCGTGTCCTACCCTGTCACTACTGTCAGGTACTGTTTTAAACTGACAAGTTTTCTCAATTCTCCTTTTTTTTTGGTACGTGTAATCATAGATCATGTCAGAAAATAAAGTGGTTGCAAATGAAAGTTTTTAAAGTTTTGAGATTAAAAGAGAGTTTGGGGTCATTCTGGAGAAGCTTTGTTTTTCCCCACATTCAAAAGACGAGCATTCACATGTTTGGGCAAAACAGCCCCACAGTTACCTGCTCGCTTCTAATTTCCTCCTTTTATGTGAATTTGAATGAGACCGGATTAATGGAGATAATATCCATGGTCTTGTAATTAAAAACTGTATTGTAACAAATTCCCATAAAGGGATGAATTGATATTTCATGGGCTCTTAGAAAACTTTGCATTGCATTGCTTTGCATTCAAATTCTTGACTCAGCAATATGATTTTCACAGGTTTGTTTGTTTGTTAAACATTTCTTTATTGTGTGGGTGGGGTGGGCTTTTTGGTTGACTCTTTAAAAGGAAATGTTTATTCAAAACTTAAAATTCTTCTTTGGCCCTAATCCTCCTTTCTGATTTCACGATTAATAAAGTTTGAATTGGTACTCTGCATGTCTAGCACAGACTTCTGCCAGCTGAAATGATTATTAGCTGGCAACTAAAGCAAGCTGTTGTCTGGAGTGTGTTAAGTCTGTGCCAGCTTGTGTCTGCCCAATATCTTATGCTCAGAGGACACACTGTTGGGTCATGTCTTCTGGTGAGATGATTTTTTTGTTGGGAAAATGGATCCTAGCCCAGGCTTTTTTCTGCTTTGTTTACCCTACGTCGTGTATTAGAGCTGCTCTGGAAATTCATGAGTTCCCACATAATGCTCCTACAGCCAAAACAGGCCTCTCTCTTCAAGTGTGTGTTCAACTACACTTTTGTCATAGACTACTATGATTTTCTTCAAAAAGTATAAGCTTAAGAAATATTTCTCATTTCATATTCAGCTATAATTGTGGCATGTCTCGCATCATGAGAATTTCCATTTGAGTTTAAATCATGGATACAAAGTAAGATACTGACAGAATATCTGAGTAGAAAGGGATGTTAGGAGGTTTTTAAAATAATAAAAGTTCTCAAGCATCCTATCATTTTTTTTAATGTAAATTTCCGTTTAACAGAGAGAAGCCTTGCTCCATTTTGTGCAAATGATTTCTACATATTTTTAGTAACATTGCAAAGACACCACCAAACTTAAACAAAATTACAAGTGTGTGCTATTCTAAAACTCTCTGGAGTCATGGTTGTAGAATTCCAAAGGGCTTTGTGGGTGCTTAATTTTATATTTTGTTTCATTTGAATGATATTTATGTCAGAATTGGTGCTGAGACATTTTGTAAAATTCCATGCTTTCTGGAGTAACTTTGTGATGATCATAGTGTGTGAGAAGGTTTATTTTTTGTTTAACCCTAGGCCGATAAAAAGAGGAGACATTTTGCCACCAGAAAGAGGCAGAGAGGTTGCCAAGGAACTTGGGATACCATACTATGAAACCAGTGTATTTGACCAGTTTGGGATTAAAGATGTGTTTGACAATGCAATTAGAGCTGCCCTGATCTCCAGAAGACACCTGCAGTTCTGGAAATCTCATTTGAAGAAGGTCCAAAAACCTTTGCTTCAGGCTCCATTCCTACCTCCAAAAGCCCCTCCTCCAGTTATCAAAATTCCCGAGTGTCCCATACCGAGCATGAATGAAGCTGGATATTTATTGGACAGCCCACTGTGTGCAGATGTTATGTTTGTTCTCCAGGAGCAGGACTACATTTTTGCTCACAAGATTTACCTAGCTACCTCCTCTTCAAAGTTTTATGACCTTTTCTTAATGGAATGTGAGGAAAGTCCAGACTTGGATGAAACACAGTGTAATAAAGAAAATACAAGTAAAGATGTTCAGACAAGTCACCTTGAGACAAATGGTGACAGTGATGAGACATCCTTGAAATCTGCTGATGTTAAAATTTCCCCACCAGAAAGTACTGACTCTTTAAACATGTTAGAACCCGAACCTGGTGAAACAAATTCTGCAGCAAGAACTCTGTCATCCTGGGGTAAGGGGTTTGTTAGTGTGCATAAGGAAATGCAAGTGAATCCTGTCTCGAATAGGACGTGTCCCGTAACTGTGGTAAAAATGGATTCGTCTGTGCAGGCCGGACCTTTTAAAACTGTTTTGCAGTTTTTATACACAGGGCAACTGGATGAAAATGAAAAAGATCTCACGAGACTGGCTCAGATTGCTGAAATCTTGGAAGTATTTGATTTGCGAATGATGGTGGAGAATATTATGAATAAAGAAGCCTTCATGAATCAAGAGATTACTAAAGCATTTCATGTCAGGAAAGCTAATCGGATAAAAGAGTGCCTTTGCAAAGGGACATTTTCTGGTAAGTAAATACGTGCAGTAGTTCTTTTTTCATTCATGTTACTGTCGCTTCACGGACTTCAAAAGCTGTGACATTGTTCTGAGAGGAGGGATAAGCCCAAAATTATAGTATTACTCGGGGCCAACTGTTCCAACCTGGGATTCTGCAGTTTAATTTCTGAAAATTTATACACAAGGTTTTAAATAAGTGACTTAATTTTCCAAAGCATTGAACATCCAGTATCACCCTTTTAAGTGAGGCTTTGTATTTAACTATATAAAATGCTGGAGTTATCTTTGGGGTGGGGGCCGTGGGAAGTGAAAGAAGTCCTTGGTTAACAAGCCAAGTGAAAGATACATTCTTGAGACGCATAAACACAGACTTGCAGCATGCCTGTTTCTTTGTTCCCATGGCAGATGTGACATTTAAATTGGATGATGGAACCATAAATGCCCACAAGCCACTGCTGATCTGTAGCTGTGAATGGATGTCTGCTATGTTTGGAGGATCATTTATTGAAAGCTCAAACAGTGAGGTATTTGTCCATTTTTGTCCATTTTGTTTATAACGTCTGATGGATTTAGGTGATGGAAGCATCATTTTCTATCTATTTGAAGGGTCATGATAATCCCTGGAATGATTCCTTATTATTCCCTTGCAGACCTGGGTTGCTTTTCTTCTTAAGGCATTAAATTAGACATCTAGGAGGATAACATATTTTCTGCAAGGCATGAGACTTCCTCCAATGCTGGAGCATGTGTTTAAACCTAAAATCCTTTAAAATATTAAATATGGGGGGGAAAAAATATGGATTTGTGAATTTCTTTAAAATAAGTTTTAAAGTTATGTGAATATATAGAGAGACTATCAGAAGCATTACAAAGAATATTTGGAGCGGGGCATTGAGGAAGGAATTAAAGGGAAAAAAAGGTTAAAGAACATGGAGTGTTAAACTAGAAAAGGGGGCTGGCTTCACAGTACTTCAGTAGAAACTAAGCTCAGACTCTCTAGTCCATCAGCTTGTCCTCTTGAGTAAAGCAGGTAAAAAGTACATTATAAAAGATCTCAGTGCTTTGAATTAAGATTTTTGCAGCAGAAGCCTTGTATTTTCAGGTGCCTTCATTATTTGTTGTTCAAATTCTAAACACACTGCTAATATTTTTTTCTTGTGTCTTATCCATCCCCAGGTTTTGATTTTTCTTGTTCTTTTCCATACTTACAGGTCTTGTTTATATGAAGAGTTCAGGGCTTTTGTGTTTAATATTCTGGAAGATTGTGTTCTACTTAGATTTTTTCCTGCTTCTTCTAATACAGCTGTAAACATAACTCCTTTCCCAGAGGCATGCTTGACAAGCGGTTCATTAAAAATACATAGTTTGATTCTAATAAGCTACATTTGGCAATGAAGAATATACATTTATTTTCTACCAGCCTATTTTTAATGATTAACTTAACAGTCTTAGCTCATCTTTCCAATTTAAAATATTTAGCTTCTATTTTGTAGAGTTTAAAGCATTCATTAATGCTTTTGGAAGTTATAAAATATAGGTAGATATGAATTGAATAGTTTCCTTTGACTGCTTTACAAAAAATACAACCATCCAGTTGTTACTTTTTCTGTAATTGGGACACAACATTTTGTTAACTCATTTACTGTTCTCTGCACCTACAAAAATATATTAATAATGAATGAGTTTCACAACTACCTCCTCTTGGAGAACTGAGATGCTTCCTAGAGTGGCTGATATGCATAAGACGTTCATGCTTTAGCATTAACAGATCTGGGTTTGAATCCCACCCATCCAGGCAGAGCTGAAAGAAAAATTCACAAGCCCTCAGAGGTTAACAACCAGCTACATGACTTCCCTTCGAGCAGGAAGTATGTGCTGACTGCTTCCAAGCATGTACATTTAATTCCTCAGCATAATTTTATTATTTTTTTTTATTCTGCCATTTTTTTTTACTGCAAGTTCTTCAGAATACAACTGTGCATTCTTCAGTGCCAGCATCTCTTGTGTTATGAAGATGCACGTTACAAACTGCTGATTAACGGGATCGACTAGCTTGGGTATTGGAAGCAGACTTAGCTGCCACAACCCTGAGCCGCACAAGAATCAGTTTTACCTTGTTCTTTGGAGGAGTGACGTGTGTGCAAACTGCAGTTGAGATGCTACAGTGCTAGGTTACAGTGAGGCTTCCTAACCCTTCTTCCTCTTTTTTTAGGCTTCCTTGCAATGAAGTGGAGTTAGGGTTGTGCTGGTGAGAAATTAGATAGCTTTTGTCCTAGTCTTCCTAGTTTCATTACACAGTGGTTACACTTAATTACATGTGTGTGGCAGAAGTGGTTTATGTTTTCTTTGCCTCACTTCTTCAGTTCTCAGCCCCTTCCCAACAATCATTTACTTGGATAATTGGGTTATTTATAAACAGACTGAGAGGGGTGGGGTTTTTGCTATCCTTTGGTTTCTGTTATTCTCAGAATCCCCAGAATATCCCTTGCCAGGAGCAGATAGATTGCATTCCTCAAGAAGTCTAGGGAGGTTTGGCATGGGAAGTGCTCAGTGGCTCAATATCCCACAAGACTGTTCATTCACAGGCTAGAAAGCATTGAACAGATTCACTGTTTGATGTGGATCTAATTCCAGTAACTTGGTAGAGTTGCTTGTATGTAAACTGGTAAAGGATCTGACTCTGGAGGTATGCTTACCTGTTGGCACCTTCTTGAACTTTAATGGGAATTTTCTTTTTTGAAAAATGTTTTCCCTGCGTTTCTGAATTGACTTGAAGAGAAAATTAGACAGTCCAGCAACATGGCAGAAGTGACGTTTGGCCTCTATGTGAAAATTCCTTAATTATTAGAGACTCTTTTCTTAAATATCTTTTCCAGGTAGTTCTTCCCAACATAAACAAGACTTCTATGCAAGCAGTTTTAGATTACTTGTATACCAAACAACTCTCCTCCAGTCAGGAACTGGACACACTTGAGTTAATTGCATTGGCAAATAGGTTTTGCCTTCCTCACCTGGTTGCGCTAGCAGGTAAGAACTTGTGGCCTTGTCCAATGTCTTCTGCAATGGCTGAAACGTGTTTTAATGGTTTTGGATTGCACAGGATTTTCTCAAGTGTCAGGGAAAATAAATATTTCCTTTTTTCTGAAAGGGTTATTTTAATACAAATTGATATTTTCACTTAGAAAAATGTGTTTGCCTTTCTCTTGCTTTTTTAGTTTTGTGCTAAACCGTCTCAGAACATTGAAGTATTCTGTACTTTAAAAACAGAAAGAGTAAACCTTCTCTTTAGCGTTGATATAATGTCTGTGGTTTGTAATATCCATTCTGTTGTTGTTAATTTACCCGAAAACAGGATGGACGCCAGGCTTTCCATTATGTAATGAATGAAGTGCTCCATTATACATTTCTATTCAAAGAGGGTAACTGAGCCAATTCAAAACTGATCTAGATCATCATGTGTTTTAGAAATGCTGTCTGGATCCCTTTTCACTGCCTAGATGGTAATTGGCTATTTTGGTGTATAGATGGGGATTCAACCTTCATTTCAGGAAAAAGAACTTTTCAATCACATATTTAGAGAAAAATTACAGGGTAGGATGCTACTTAGTTTTAAAACTAAATCCATGTACACCCCAGACCTCTGGGATTTGGGGTTTTTTGGTTTATTTATTTCTCTCTATGTATGTAACTTGATATTGTTCTGAGGACCTGGCCAAGGCCAAAACTCAGAGACAGATGAAGCAAAGCTACACATATTTACAGGACAACATTTAGGCAAGATTTAATCACATACCAAATCCTAGCACTCCTTCAGTTGTGCATCAGGACTGTGTACCTTGTCTTCACTGGTTCTGACAGACCAAGTCTTTATCACCTGATTTTTATGTGCAGATTTTAACTGAAGCCTTAGTTATTTTTTTAAGTAGTTGCAGCACAAACTTACATGTAGTATTAATATTTAATTCCATTTAATTCTTGATGAAATAACTTTGAGTCCAAAGGTGATTGCCAACAACTGAACCCAGTAGAATCAAATCAGCTGACAACATTTCCCAAAAAACACTCAAATCTCTAAGATTGTAGGAAAGGGTTAAGAAGACTCTTGAACTGAAGTGACTTTTGGGGGAGCTGGTCAGCCTTCATCTGGATCCCTAGGAATGACTAATCTGAGAATCTGAAGCAGGCCTGAAGTGAACTTTTCTATATCAGTGCTGAGGGTATACTCATTAATAAATCCACAATGCAGTGGCAAGTGCATTGTTGCCTAAAAACTTGGGTATTGTTTTTGTATTACCCAAAAGAGACAGCTGATCCATATTTCTAATTTATATTGAATATTGCATCCATCCATTCTGCCAGAAAGAGACTAGTGGCTGCTGAACTTTGTCCTTCTGTAAGTGGTTATTAATTGCAGGCTCACTTTCTGTAATAAAGAGTTAAGAATTGTGTGTGAAACCAGAAATAGGTAGTTTGGGTTAAGGCAAAGGGGCAAATCCTCATATGGACTGTGCTCCACTGGAGCAAGACAGTTTATACCTGTAATGCAAGAATCTCCAGCCACAGCTCTAAAGGCCAGTATTATACCTTACCCAAATCTGAAGTTGCTTAGGATATCTGGATGAATGTGCCACCTGCATAATGCTAGAGTTAACGCTAGGAGCAGGGAGAACATGTGTTCTTGGTTCTTTGTTATTTGTGGAGGATCTGACCTTGAAATGCGACCATTTCCCATGTGAGTGATGAGTTTTCTCTTCTAACAGAACAGCATGCAGTACAAGAGCTGACAAAAGCCTCCATGAGTGGCATTGCAATAGATGGAGAAGTACTATCCTATTTGGAACTGGCACAGGTCAGTGTGCACTGTTTTTTAAAGATATTCTGGCCAACTGCAGGCCTTGCTTTGAGCACCTTACTGGTTCTGAGCGTTGCTTCTAAGTGGCTCAAAGTCTGCAGTTCTGAGAATGGCTGACAATAAAACTTTGGTTTATCTTCTATTTTAAAGAAGGTTTTTCCATTAGTTCAAAGATGAAATATCTATTTGAGTAATCTCGGAGAAGTTGTCTTTCAAATATATATTTTAGTTTTTCTTGATTACGGAGCTTCCAAGCTCCACGTTCTCGTGGCCATGCTTCAGTAACATGAAATGCAATGTAATGAAGCAGTTCAGCTTTGTAATGGTGACTGATTCTTGGGTTCCTTGCAATTCAGTTCTTGTAGATATATTCAGACCTGGATATCAAAGGCAACATTTTTTTGTATTCTTAGACTTAGACTGGCTACTCAGAGCCAGTCATCTGATAGTTCAGAGTGAGTGCTAATCCTACTACTTCATGTTCAAACATGTTTCAATATTTCTTGAGGCCCAGAAACCATGAAAAGAGAGAGCCCCCAGCTCACAGTTAAACTGCATACCTCTGTTTTCCAAAAGGAGTGGTACAGCAGTTTCCCAGATACAAGCTAAAATATTTTTAAAATTTTATTATTCTTGATTTCACACTAATGATGAGTCTGGCTGCAGCTTGACTTGAAGTCTGGGGTTTAAGTGGCACTAAAATACAGCATAAGCTGGCCACCATGCAAGATTTCCTGCAGCTGCTTTCAAGTGCCTCTCATGCAATACCTATAGCGCTATTACAAGAAAAGGCAGTTCGCTTCACTTAATTTCAATTTTATGAAGGGTGTTTTTTCTTTTTCTTTCTCCTGGTTGAAGACAGAAGTAATATGTTTAACTACTCTTAGGATATCCTCTGTGCCCAGTACCTACATCAAAATTATGTGTTTATAACCTGAGAAGATCATGGTAGACAGTCAGAATGCCAAAATACATACACATGCTATACAATCTGACTTGCATTACAGCTATGCTTCCTTACAACCATGGCAAGCTTGTACAAGATTTTGTATTTGTATGAGCTTTCAATAATGCTTGAATTCTGTCAATGAGCGTAGTTTTCCAGGGAGTTACTTCAGAGCCCGGTTTGCAGTAACTGATAGAAATATATGACTAGTACAATCATACCAGAAAATTCAGGTCCAGCGTGCCTTGGGTTCAGATCCTGTGTGAGACTGAATGCAGTTTGCCAGATGCTGTGCATGCTAAGCACATAAGCCTTCTGCGCCACTGGTTCTTCCAGCAGAATTGTGTGACAACTTCTAGGGCATCTAGAGGCCACTTCAGCCTCAAAATCTCCCCTGTATGCTTGGGGGAGTGCTGCCAGATGCAATCTGCTGGGGAACATTCTAGCTTTAGTTGTTAATTGGGGCTGGAAAATGAATTATAACCTCAGGAAATGGAATAAGCTCTTTGTTTTTCTTTACAGTTTCACAATGCTAACCAGCTGGCAGCTTGGTGCTTGCACTACATCTGCACCAATTACAACAGTGTTTGCTCCAAATTCCGCAAGGAAATCAAAGCTAAATCTTCAGGTATGGGCAACTTTCCTCCCCAGTTTTCATGAGGTTTCCCCTTCTTTTTCCCCACCCAGCTGATTAAACATGAAGACAAAAGATGAACTCCGATAGCTAAGCCATGAGCCTCAACCTCTGCACTATCATGAGTAGCATTCATAAATTCTTATCTGTAAAGAAAGGTCATAATCATTAGCCTGATTCCTGGGCAAGTATTATGTTCGATACCTATTTCAGTGATGCTAAAAGCATCAGAGCTATTTTCAGGCTCCACAATGAAAAATACCCTCTGTAAAAGGCTTGCCTTTTTACACTCTTTGGTGGACTAAGGCATCTTGAGTGCAACTGCTTTCATAGTCTTTTCACCCTGTAAGGCATATGAGGTGGAATCCCCAATAGGCCAGCTAACATAGAGACTGGATAAATGATTAGCAGCATAGCTTTTTCTAGACATTTCTGGGATTTGTGTATCTTATTGGCTTGTTTGGGGACTTTTTGATTGTTTCTTTTTAATCAGATAATCAAGAATATTTTGAGAGGCATCGCTGGCCGCCTGTGTGGTATTTAAAGGAAGAAGATCACTACCAGCGAGTTAAAAAAGAAAGAGAAAAGGAAGATGTTGCACTGAATAAACATCATTCAAAGCGGAAGTGGTGCTTCTGGAATTCCTCTGCTGTAGTTGCCTGAAACAAAGCAAATAAGTGGAAATCCATAGCCAGTGTCAGAAATTAGTCTTATTGTTAGAAATAAGATGTAGTTCAGGTTTTCCAGAAACTTTGTTCCACATGTGCATTTATTATTGCTAGGGTCAAAAGCACAAGCTCACTGAAAGTGAGCCTGGAACAGCTCCTCGAAGTCGTAGGTGTATTTTTGGCTAGCAAGCAGATAAATGTCTACCATTATTACATTTCTTTTTATACAAAAAAAAAAAAAATCCAGCATTAATGTTTCGATCTCCAATTGGGAAATATTTTTATACTGTCTGCTATATTTTGTTCAGGTAAAATTCTGGATACAGTTTTATTTTACAGACCACAAAATAACCATGTAGCAGCTTTGTAATTAGATTTTAACTATTTTTACTATGCGAGTACAGTGAAATAGACAATCTTCCGTCATAAGAGACCGCTTTTAGAGTATCTCATAAAAAGTCATCTTAGGAAAAAATCTAGTTACCTAGTATAGGTTGTCTTTTTTTAAACTAAGTACTGTGCACTGGTAATATAATTAGATGGTTATTTCCCTTTCTAAAGTAAAGGGTTAGAATAAGATCCAATACCTGCAAGATATAGAGTGCTTGATCTTTACTCAGCTGAATAATAGGCAGTGTAATTATCTGTTCAACTGCAGGCAAATGTGTTTCTAATATTTGCCATGTAAGTGCAAATAATTATGACTATGTGGGCCACGTGAAATCTAGTGATCCTAAGTATTCAGAGGTTTTATATGTCTAGATCAAAGAGAATATTTCTAAAATCATTTAGAAGGGCTTATTAATTTATATCCTTATACAAGTATGGATCTGGATACAAAAAGCAGTTACACTGCTTGCATTTGAATTACTGCATGGCAGTTACCTTTTTCTGTGGGATCTTAACCATGCAGCCATTCCTCATGCCGAATTCCTTTTTGCTTCAGTGCAAGCAAATGAAAGGGCTGCAAAAACAAGCAGGAGTTATCTAGTGTTACAGCATTTTGTAAATGAAGAAGGGTCTTCACACACAAGATCACTTCAGTTTGATCCAAATTGTTTTATAGCTTTTCCCAGGTAGAAATCAAAATGCTAGATTATTTTTAAGTAGATTGTATGTTTCCCCTGGAAGTGGGTATTCCCAGAAAGCTGGGGGCAAAATGATGGCAGAAAGGCAGAAGTTCCGCACAAATGGTGCAAGAAGAAAAAAAAAAAAGCCCCCAGTGTTTTCAAATAGCCTGTGTGTTTGACTTTTTATCAACCATTACTCTAAAGATGCAGTGTTACACTAGATTACATAAGGATGAGAGCATTTTTTAAAAGACCAAAACTAAAATATGTAGACTGTAGAGCATACACATGCAATCCTGTACAGTGTCTCAGGCACAATTCTGTAACCAAGGTAGTATTGTGTATTAGGTTTGTTAATACTGTTCTGTGCTGGCAGCTCAGCATACCAATGTGAAAATGTTTGTTTGTGTGTTTTTCTGTATTCAAAGGCAAGGCAGTACAATCAAACCCCAGTACTGTAGGTCAGGAAAGGCTTTGGACTGAAAGCCATATACACCTCTACATATTTGCATTCTGAATGGACTAATTCTCGGCAGATGCTACCACAGGATGGTAGAAGCCACCCAGCATGGAAAGAGATGCTGCTCTACAAACTTTTATAAGGAAAGCAAGTGACAGATTCCTACCCCTATAAGATTCATCACCACACGGTGATAAAGAAGGGCTATAAATGATGGTTGCAAACACATCTCCTTAATTCTTGGTCAGTAATAACGTACCTTGTGGAGGAGAAGAATGAACGACAGAAGACATGTCAAGACAAAGATGAGATAAATACCTGTTGTCATAAAATGTTAACCAGTCACATTTTAAGTAAGTATTGCTACTAGGTTTTACACAACCAAAGCTACTGTATGATTGTAATCTTGCCAAACTGTAATGGATATATAAATGAACCTGAGGTATATGCAATAATATCCAGTTGTGCTAGTTATCAGCTACTATAACCAAGTGGCTGGTTCATTTGGTTAATGCTGTCTATGGCCTTTAATCTTGGTGGTTATTTTGTGTTTTTTATTTTGCAAAAAGGAGTCAATAAAACTGTTTAGTTACAAATTGTCTCCCAGCTCTTTGAAGAAGCTTCCTAAATTTTGTACTAGGTGTTCCCCTTTTTAGTGCTGCTTGTAAGCGTTCCGTTGTGGTATCATTCATTGAATTTTACTGAACTGATACTTGCATGGCGTATTAGGATTTACGGTTGGGAACATCACAAGAAAATCCTACAGTGTTTGTATATGATGGCGGAAGGTTGGTGCTTGTCACTTACTGTTAAACTGCAGAGCAAAAAAATCTCTTGCCACTTTTCCCCATGGTTTCTGATACTTAATTACCACAATATTACCCAAGAGACATGAAACTAATTAATCATGACAGACATGGGGAGAAAAAATGCAGGTAAACAGCAGGAACTCTGTGAAGTTTTCAGTATGCTCTAAACTTTGTACAGACACTATTTTCCCTGCTTTCTCACTGCCTTAGTTGTCAACTATTTTACAGAATCTCTCATTACCTGTAAGTGGACTCTCAGCAACTACCTCCCTGAATATAGGTGGTTTAGTTGATAGAGGTAGAAAGTTGGTGCTTTTCTAGGGGATTTTTGCAAGATGTCATGCAAAGAATGCCATGTTTGTGATTTTTTTTTTCGAGCTCTTAAGCAATGCCAAGGACATTGAAAGTAAGCACATTCAGCACACAGTGTACATTTTTTTAGCATGCTGATTTATGAGACTGGTACATATCTCAGCGATTTATTTTTGGAAGCAAAAGTTTATTTCTTTGATCTTACCATTAGAAAAGGTAATGGCCTCAACAGAAAAAGTGGTGACGTAAAATGTAAAAATGTTTCTCTTGATTGATTATGATAAAATCAGTAGCACGGAAGGAAGGAGCAAATCAGGAGTATTGCTCTTCAAGGCATTCTTTTTTAAATATTATGATCAGTTAGAAGAAGTTGCATGTCCTTTGTTTCTGGGCAGTCTCATTCAGCTTATTCCTTAGAAACAGTGTTTTTCTATTTGTTCTTTAAGACAGAATTTCTGCGAGCAAGTTCCTCTGCATCACAACACAAACCAGTTTCTGTGGCTTCCCACCCCCCAAGTAGCACATCAGAGCCAGAAATAGAAGTGTTTTGTGAGTAAGATGGGATTGGCCAGACTTCAGCCACAACTCGCTCCATTCACTGAAGACCACCTCATCTCACTGTCTTTTAGTCAGATCAGGCCTTCAAAGTGTGCAAAGGTAAGCTAGATAGTACTAAATAGTGGGTACACTAAGAAGGGTTGCCTAGTAGAAGAGACTAATCCGTACATCCCTTCTGAGCACTGAAAGCAGGATTGTACTGGAGCAAATAAGGCAAGAGCAGCATGGTGCTTTATTGCCCTAATTCTTCAGCAACTTACCCACAGATATTCTTGAGGGATAACTTATGCCTACAAGTGTTTGATTTGTAAAATCAGGGAGTTTTTAACATGTTCCAGTAACAAGAACTGGGAAACCAGCTGAGGCATCTTGGAAATCCTGCTCTGAGGGCCAAGTCTTCCATCTTCTGTACAAAGAGGTTTAGGTAAAGATCTAATGCACTAAATAGGATTAATTTCGGTACCTAAACTCCAGGATGGTGAAATATTTCAATTCTTCCAGACTTTTTAAGACTACGGTCTTGTGAAGAGATTTGCTTTGTCAGATCAAACTGCAGTTTTGTCCCTATTCTGTCCCTTTTTTTCTACATCACACTCTTTATACTCTTGTCACTGGATAGGCCAGCGTTTATTTACTCTGGGTTGGAATCAAGGTATGTACTATGCAGTGAGGTGTCTTTAAGGTGGCTGCTTGCCAATCCTGAATCCCCTTAGATTTTTGGTCTACTAAAATAATCTAACAGCATTTGCTGCATGGGTCTACTTCTCCTGCAGGCAAAATTCCTATTGAAATGGATGTGATAGCCCACACACATGCACTTTGGGCTTTGAGGCGCCACCTAATGAATTTACACATTATCGCTTGCCTGTGTTCCAAATCTGCTAACAGAAGTTTTCTCTGTGTACTGCAGGATAAGACAGTGTGTTAGCAGCAATAATCCCCATCCTGTAGGCTCTACAATAGGGTAATTCATTGTCAGTTAACATATGCCTTTGCCTTTAGCTAAGCGAATATAACTCGTGTCATGGATTCACTTTGCACCAGCAGCCAGAATAGTGAGACTATTGTATATTTATACACACAAACTAAATCCCTCACTGCTGCTTACATAAAAATCTTGATTTCTGGTAGAAATATTAAAAGCTTTTTGGATCAAGACTGCAGGAGACTAAGAAGAAAATTTGAACATCAGAGGATGCAAGAATGATTATGCTAATGTATTCCAGCTCTACAGAAAGTCAAACTGAGATAAAGATGTGACTCAGAGAGAGAGCAGTTAGCATGGGACAACAGAATTGTTATGGCTCCTTTAAAATTGTTCAGGCACATTTCATTTGTAAGCAGGCCATATAGCTACAACATCCCATTGATGTTCTCGTCATGCGGGTCCTGCATATTACCCCCCTCCCCGGGTGGGGGGACAGAGGTTACTGAAAACATTATGTTGCTGATTCATCTCAAGTCCTTTCCCGTATAGCACTGACAGCCCACAGTCTGTCCTTTGGCCTGCAGAGCAGTCCAGTACCACCTGCTGGACATGGTATATCTGTTTTTTTCTCATGTTGAAGGATATTCCAAAACAGCAAGGACCTTACCCCAGCATATGAAGGATCTCTGGCCAGTCTCCTTCACTGGGACAGCACAAGTGGAAGAACAAAGCTCTGTGGCAGACAGGTATTGGCCTGTTCAGGGATTTCAAGATAAAAAATAGAAAATAAACAACTTTTGAAAAACACTCAGAAAGTCAGAGACCAACAGAACATACAGGGACCAGCTGCCTGACAGCCTGGACAGCGGTATTTCAGGTACCATTTGAAGATGCTAAATTGGGGAAGGGTAGATTCCCAGTAGATAGCAGCTCTGGTTTTCAGCCTTAAGCAAAAGCATCCTTTGCCATTAGATAAAATTAGCAAGCTGGGTGCCATCCCTCCGTGTTGCACAGGTCTGAGCAGCCACGCTGGAGGGCTGTCTCTTCCCCCCCACCACATTCTGGCTGCTCTAAAGTTTTAGGTAAGCAGCCAGGTGATGACACCCTATAGGGAGGATTTTCTTAAGAAATTTTCTTGCCTTTAATATTTAAAAAAGGGGATTCTTTATTGCCCATGGGGATTAACTTTTTTTAAAGTTATGGCTGTATAATAAGGATTACATGGCATTCCAGGTATTAGTGCCGAGTAGTCAAATTATACTCACAGGTGAAAAAAAAAACCACCTACAATTAGCAGCAGTTTAAGAGTATATGATTAAATTTGCATCTTAATCATAAAATATAAGCTGGTCATTCTGACTGGATGATCAGATGTGATTGCCCCCACCTCCCAGCTATTATATTAGTTGTGCACTACATATCACAAAGAAACATCTTTAGATTTCTCTCCCGGGTCCTCAATTAGACTTAGAGCCTGTTTGCAAACTTTTGTGGATCCCTGTGCTGGTTATATCACATCTACATTTTCAATTGTGGAGTGTCTGGGGTTAATTTCTACATAATTAACAGATCTCATCATGTGATGAAAGTTTGTTAGATGATGATGACTTTTCCCACAAGCAGTACAAAGAAAGGGGGTTTGTAAGGAGTCCCCGGGGACTCTCCGTGGCCAGGGAAGCTCTGTGAATCCTCCCTGTTCCTGCACAGCAGAGTCCGTGGGAAGAGCTGCATTGGCTTGCAGGGGATGTGATCAAGTGTCACTAGTCCTGTGGTCTGTAAGACATCCAACAGCACTCTGTAAAACAACCTCAATCAAGCGTAAGTACTCACACACTTAGTATTCATCTTCAGAGATTAAGATTTGCCTCTACTTTGTAGATATCCAAGGGGTACACAGAGCTTTTCCCGACTCCCTCAGGCTGCTCTACTGAGGCAGGTCCTCCCTAGCTTTGGTCCTTCTTCGTTTTGGCTGGTGAAGGGCAGTGAAGTCAGAGTGCATTGAAGCGGTTTCTGGCCTGCAGGACAGAGTGCATCTCTCTGGCAGGTGCTGCAGTCAGCAGAGGACTGCAGTTCCCACAGCTGCACAGCCTTGCCTTTCTCAGGTTTCCAAGGCCAGAAAAGGAACAGTGGTAATGAGCTGTAGAGACCCATGTCTGCACTTAACGGGGTTTTTTATTTGCTCAAGGGGGTTGGTTTGTTTCTTTCCTATAGCCACAGCAAGGTTTGTTTTGTGGAAGCTAATTTGTTAAGAAGATAGGAGGAATAAGACATAAAAACAACTGCATCAAAAGATAATTGGGTGATTAAGTTAAAGACTTGCTTTCCTTTCTTCTTCAGCCTCTCTGTTATGTCTGAAGGTGGGGAGGGGACTGAAAGTTAGTGCAGGGGTTGCTGAGCAGAATTTTCCTAACTTAATAAAACTGATTGCTCCTCCATAGCTGAAGAGAGGGGCAAGGAAGCTGGTGCCTCAGAGTTTGTTAGAAGCCACAGAATGATTCACCTTCAATCTTTTCTGTTACCTATTGGCTAGACACTACAATAGGTGGTGTTGATCTGACCTTGCTGTAGGCCTCCAGGAAGGGTTCTGTGGCCTGCCACTGCATAGTGGTACATGAAGCACATGTGCCATGCACTTGTAGAAGACAGGCACTTGCTGCATAAGCTGCTACTTTAGGGATGGCATTTGATGAGCTTACTGTTCTCTTCTAGCTCCACAGTTTTTGCTTTTCTTTAGGAAAAGATACCAAGGAGATGTTCCTCACCATCCCAGCCCATTAACACAAGGTGAGACTTGCACCAGGGAGGTAACTTCTTAGAACTACACTCTCCCCTCAGCTTCAAAAGCTTGTTTCCTTAAACCTGGGTACACAGACACCAAAGAGAAGTCCAGCAGTTCTGCCCATTGTACTTTCGTTCCTTCTAAGCTGTTTTTCAGTCCTTGTCAAGCCAGGCTGCCCACGCAGAGCAACTGAGCTGCAGAACTCGCCATGTGACACTGGGGATGCGAAGACCTTGCATGAGTTCCCAGGTAATCTAGAGAGGTTCATGGATGAGAAGTTTACTGGGAGTTAATAAATACATAGGAAGTATGCCTGACTGAGCAATTTCCAAAGTCAAACAAATAGCTGGGAGTTTTCAGGAGTGGTATCGCTAACTAGTCGTGCTGTTTTTTGTTTCTCCGGGCAGGGGGGGAATTGGAGAACCCCAAACTCATGCAAGTTGAAAAGGCTATCAGGGAGTAACAAGGCACTCCCATAGTATGAGAGCTGAATGGCATAAAATATAACTAGTACATGGCATGTTCACAACCAAGAGCATCTCTCCACACCAGTGTTAGTTGAGCTGCAAAATGTCTTGCCAGAGAACACTGGCTGGAAGGTCACACCGCTCCCCAAAGAAACCTTTGGGAAGGAAAGCTGTCCAATACAAGATCATTACCTCTGCTTCAGGAACTTAAGCCCAAGGCACTGAAAGTTGGAGGTATACCACCAAATATCATTTCATGCTTACCTTTGCTTTGTTTCCCAAAGCATCTGCTGTTGGCCACTGTCAGAGGCAGGATTTGGGGCTGAGTAGGCCTTTGATGATCTGCTTGTGGCTGTTCCTGTGACCCTCATTAAGGACACTCCTACTTCACTGCAGAAATACCCAAGTCTGCTCTTTCTCTCCCTGTGCTGCAGGCAGAGTCCCTTGTATTTTAACAGGTTGGTCTTCTGTCTGGTGTCAGTTCAAGAGCTCATCATTTAACTGTGGGCAAGTACAGTCTCAGCCCATGAAGGGG
This sequence comes from Gorsachius magnificus, assembly GCA_034008185.1. Taxonomy (NCBI): domain Eukaryota; kingdom Metazoa; phylum Chordata; class Aves; order Pelecaniformes; family Ardeidae; genus Gorsachius; species Gorsachius magnificus. The sequence continues at coordinate 33,456,655 of CM067089.1, read as the reverse complement.
GAGGAAGGAAAGCAGAGGAATTCATCCTTCACCCATTCCTGGAGGATTACAGTGTTCCTGCATTGTTCTGTGCAAAGGATTATTCTTTTAGAAGAGGTCAGATCCATGAAGTGATTGTGTCTACAGACAGACTGCAAAACAGAAGCCCCTTTGAGCACAGGAGTCAGACCTAGGTATCAGCTCCTGGGAATGAGATAGGCTGGTCCTGCCCAATGTACTTAATGATGAAATCTGGCCTCAGGGTCTAAAGCAAACACTGGTCATTGTTCTGGATGATGCTAAATCACATGAGAATACACATCATGAATACATTGTCGTTCAGGGATTTTAAGGCATCTTGAATCATTTCACCCTAACCAAGTACCTAACATGTCAGATGCAGTTCTGTGTTGTGATCCCCAGTCACCCACGCTGCCCTGCTCTGTAGGAGGCCCTTTTGCCTGTTGGGAGTTAGTGCCTTTCCAGTTCTGGAGCTGCACAGTAGCATATTTATATATAAAAAAAAAATCACTCTGATGTGAGCAGTGATAGTAGGGGAATACGGAGATATGTCTTACCTGAAGCGTAGCCATCAGCCTGCTGCTGACTGTAGAGAGCCAAGGTAAATACTGTGTCCAGCCACCACTTCTGCCTACCCTCTTTGTCTTGCTTCTTACTCACTTTGCTTATTTTCACACACAAGGCTGACAAAGTACTGTCACTTAGTGTGATACGCATTTCTTCTATTGCACTGGGAATAATCTTTCATTATTATAAGCTTTTTCAATTTTCTTAAGGCCTTTTACCACTTTGCCAGTGTAGCATAATTTATTTTGTTGAGTGGTTTACACATTAAAGTGTGTGATGTTGTATTTATACGTCTCTGATGAGTTCTTTGCTGGCTAGTGGATCAATGTCGTGCTTTTTTTTTATTGTAGCTCTCTGCTTTCACAGTGCAATTTTTCACCTAAGAATGAGGCTTCAAACCTTCTGCCACCTCACACCAGTTCAATCACCAGTCCAATTCTCAGCTCCAGATAGACAGTGTAGGGCCTGTCATTCTCCCTGCAGCAGGACCTCCTCACTTGTGTCCTGAGCAGCAAGCTGCAACTGTCCCTCTGAGTTGCTGTCCTTTCGTTTTCTGGCTCCATGCCCTTCTTTTAGGTTACACATTTTTATCCATATATTTTAGATATAGTTTAAAAAGTTTAGGCTCTGTCTGCTGTTGCCTTTAAAATTGAAATGGTTCTTTCTTCCCCATACATCCTCCTCCCCCTCGTAGCTTAAGCTTTTCTTAAGCTATGTGGCAAAGTGTGGGCATTAAGTGTGATTAAAGATGACGGTGGGTATACTCACATCAGAGTACAGGGAAAAATTAACTTGGTTTTGTGCAAGTGGCATTAGTGATGATGGAGAGTTTGTGCAGCACTTCGGGTAGGACAGAGCAAGGCACAGTCAGAGCCATCAGACACACACCAGTCCTCACTATTTCTTGTGAAAGAAAAAAGGGACAACACACTCCTGCCAATACCAGATTGCAGTTGCAGCACATCACTTGATCTGCCATAAATGCCTTTTGGGATGTGCCCAGGTTCAGCTAACTGAGAGCTATGCTTATGTAAGGCTTAGTGGCAGGTTTTTTACTAGAGACCCAAACCCTAGGCAGAACTTATACTGGCCAACAGAGTAAACATTGAGTCTATTGGTACTAAGGTGGTTAGCAAAAAACCACAGCTTTTCCTAAAAATAGGTTCAAAAGAATTAAAGTTCAGGGAGAGTAGTGTCTTTTGTCTTTGCCCTGCATCAGTGGCATCCTCTTTTGCAGACTGGGCCCTTGGAGATACTGTGCATACATCACTGCCTTTTGGACTGGGCAGAGGAAAAAAGGAAAATAATATTTAGAAGAGGCTGAAGAGTAGGTGGTAGGCAACCCCAGGAGAAACTGGGACTTGTTGTTACATGCACGATCATCAGCACGAGTGGATTCACCTGCACTCACCTTAGCTGAGAAGGGTGTTTGCAAGCCTTCCGCATGCACACGGCTCCTAATCCTTCCGCTTGCACCATCACCCGCTGACCTCCAGCCGCAGGAAAGCACTGGAGCAGCTCATTAGGCAGTACTACAGGTGAGCCGTTAGGACAACCTTTACACCATTCCCTTTGGATGTGTGCCAGCTGCACAGATGGCTTCTTTTTGGCTCTGCTTTCTGCTGAGTTGTACACATTAAAGCCTGCCTCAGATCAAATCTGCCTTTGCATAGCTAGCTAGAACTTAGCTGCGTGGCTAGTTGTGAAAGAGCATCATGTTCCCTCATAAATATGAGGCTCCATTCCTGTTTTGGGATATTTTACCCACCTGCTGAGGGTTTTAAAGGTTGCCAGGAGCAGACGAAAATGTGTCAAACAAAAAAAATGCATTACAACATCTAAAAAGGGTAAATTAAAAGCTGAATGGGATGTTGAAAGCCTGATTCAAGCAATAGGAGTGGCTGATCATTAACTTTCCTGTAGTAGATGAGGCAGTGCTGTAAAAACATATTACTAAGATTAATTAATTTAGCACCATAACACCACTCTTAAGTAAGTGGATTACCCCACTGAATAAGGAAGAAGGAGCAGATAAAAATACCCTGTGGAAGCTAATTGTAAGAACATCAGCTGCACAGGGCCCCACGCCTATTTGTCCTCAATCATCACAGGAAGCTACAGCAGCAATACCCTCTGTAACTTTGAGCAAGGCATTTTCCCTGCTATTAGTGATCAGCCAGGATTCACGGTCAAGATATCCCACATGACAACTCATCCCTACAGTTGTTAGGTGTTTTACTACTCATTCCTTAATTAAACACCTCTTTCTTTAGCACAACAGTGTAGTTTAGCAGCAGGGAGCAAAGACTGAAGTCTAAAGACGACAAGAGCTTACAACTATTTCCTTACAAGAGGCATCCTACAGTCTTACAAACCAGCACAAAGCCAACCCCAGTGAAACCAGAAGACCGAGGTCTTGGATGCCAGAACATGACAGAGGAAGCCGTAAGGAGCCCTTAGCTTAGGCTATGAGCAAACATACAGGTTCAACAAACACGGACCTAAACTGCTAACAGCATGTAAGCACCAACTTGTCACAGGATGGAAGACTTCCTGCAAAGGAAGAAAGGTTCCGAAACACCTTGGAAGCTCTAGATCTCATTGTCTAGCTTACACTTCTTACACAACAGAAGAAAAGACCAGCCCGGTAAGCGTGAAGCAGTTTTCCTTTTGCTTTCTTTAGCTCAGAGTACTACTTCTCCCCTCCATCAACAAGCTCTGAACTGCCCAGCTGTGCTGCTGCTTTGGGTTTTATAGCCCTCCTGTCCCCCAGAAGATTTTGCAACCTCTCCGGCTCCTCCTCCTCCTCCCCTGGACTTTATTTTAGTGGGCTTTAACCTACTCACAGAGTTGATTTATTTCAGATACAGCATGTGTTTTAATTCTTGTTTCTTTCCATCTTTTCATGCTGAAATAATGTCTTCTTGCTTTCATTGGGCAAGATAAAATAGTTTACATGAAAAAAATATTTTTAAGCTTATTTTTTTAGTGGAGATCTATTCATAAGCTTTAACATGTTCTTCTGTAAGGGGCTGTCTGCTACAGCCCTACATAAAATTTGGAGCTTGGATCTCAAAGGGGCCCTCAAACAGGATCCTGAGGAAAAAAGGTAAGAGAATTTGCAGGGACACCTTCCACTCGACCAGGCTGCTCAAAGCCCCATCCAGCCTGGCCTTGAGCACTCCCAGGGATGGGGCACCCACAGCTTCTCTGGGCAACCTGTGCCAGTGCCTCACCACCCTCATACTGAAGAATTCCTTCCTTATAGCTAATCTCAATCTGCCCTCTTTCAGTTTAAAGCCATTACGCTTTGTCCTATCACTACAGGCCCTTCTAAAAAGTCCCTCTCCAGCTTTCCTGTAGGCCCCCTTTGGGTACTGGAAGGCTGCAATAAGGTCTCCCAAAAGCCTTCTCTTCTCCAGGCTGAACAACCCCAACTCTCTCAGCCTGTCTTCATAGGGGAGCTGCTCCAGCCCTCTGATCATCTTTGTGGCCCTCCTCTGGACTTGCTCCAAGATGTCCATGTCCTTCTCATGTTGGGGGCCCCAGACCTTGATGCGGTACTGCAGGTGGGGTCTCACCAAAGCGGAGCAGAGGGGCAGAATCCCCTCCCTCACCCTGCTGGCCACACTTCTTTTGATGCAGCCCAGGATACAGTTGGCTTTCTGGGCTGCAAGCACATGTTGCCAGGCCACATTGAGTTTCTCATCAACCAACACCCCAAAGTCCTTCTCCTCAGGGCTGCTCTCAATCCATTCTCTGCCCAGCCTGTATTTGTGCTTGGGATCGCCCCAACCCATGTGCAGGACCTTACACTCAGCCTTGTTGAACTTGATGAGGTTCACACAGACCCACAGACTCTCAAAGCTGTCCAGGTCCCTCTGGATGGCATCCCTTCCCTCCAGCGTGCCAAACGTACCACTCAGCTTGGTGTCGTTGGCAGACTTGCTGAGGGTGTGCTCGATCCTGCTGTCCATGTCACCGGCAGAGATGTTAAACAGCACCTGTCCCAAAACCAGCCCCTGAGGAATGCCACTCGTCACTGGTCTCCACTCGGACATCGATCCATTGACCACAAGTCTTTGAGTATGACCACCCAGACAATTTCTTATCCACCGAGTGGTCCATCTGTCAAATTCATGTCTCTCCAATTTAGAGACAAGGATGTCATACAGGACAGTGTCAAATGCTTTGCACAAGTCCACTATTATTTATAATAATAAACCTTCACTTACTTTAATGTCAAATCTTTCTGGCACTGATTCCTCCCACTTGCATATAACTCCAATAGCCTGAAAGTCTTCTGAATGAGTCCCATGCTCTCATTCCACCATCCCAGGGTAAAAATCTAAAAAGCTGACTTTAACTCCTCAATAGGTGAAAGGCTTTTTGGGACCTTATAAGAGATTTCACTGAACGGGAAAAGCTTTCCTTTTGAAGCCAACTTATTAAAATGGCAAAGTCAAGCACTGTCAAAATCATGGCAAATGCTGTGAGCCTGTCACTTTGAAATTGTAGGGGCAGATGGTGAGAAACTTTCCTGCTGGTCAGGGAACTTTCTGAAGGCTCAGTTACTTAGACCAGACTGATTTTTCTTTTTTTTTTTTTTTTTCTTTCTTTTTTTTTTTTTTTTGTAAGAAGTAAACTTGGCTTACCTCCCATTTGTCATAGGCTAAAAGCATATATCACCTAGTATAGGCCAGCTGCTTCGTGGTAACGTCACATCCCAGAATAACCTTTTCATTTGATCATGCCTTTGGTAAAGCAAGGAAGCCTGTGAGCTTATTCCTCATTCTGTGTTCCTCCTCAGTCTTAGCAAGCCAGAACTGAAATGCAGTGGCACGTCGGGTTAGTTTTGCTTCGGTTGTTTCTTCCCCCAAGAGACTTGAAGTAACAGAATACTTTCAGGACAGGGCTTAAGAGCGAGGCAGCAAGACGCTCCCTATTCAGACTCAAAGAACGAGTGGAAGAATAAGCATTGCTGGCTGTGGGCTAGCTACCGAACCAACAGGCGCCCCGAGGGTGACCATAGAGGCTTTGAGGCTGTTCAGAATTTGGGGCTTTCAGTTTGGTTTTGTTTAGCTGATTGCTGCTGAAGAAGCTTTCCTTTCCCTGGTATTTTAAAGGCATGTGTTGTGACCTGTTGCTTGCTAGATTTGTTTGATGTGAAATTTGAGTCTGGCCATGGAAAAGCACACTGCAGGAATGTGTTTATTTGGCTCTCTGCTGGAGGTAACACTTAACGGCCTAGTTTCCAGGTTTTTTGAGGTTTCAGCTCAGATTTGTGTTGTAAATGTAATAATCACATTTTAGGAAGAAAACTGACATGTGTGGTCTACAAATAGAAGGCCCAGAGCCTGCAACTTTGCTTTAGCTCCCCCCCAGACTGTGGCTTTCCCCAGGCAAACAGCCATGTTCATGTGAAGCTCATTGCAGAAATTGTGTTAGAAAGACCAAAGCCCAAATTCACAGCTAATGTAAATCTTCCCTAGACACTAAGGGGCTTCTCTGAATCGCATCTACTGAGACTGTTGGCTTCATCAGCTAGGAGATACTCTCCAGATTTCAAAATACTAAATGGATTTTAAGTCCATTTGTTCTAGAATTAAGGAAAACAAATCAAACAAACAATGGAACCAAAACAAAAACATTTTTCAGTGCTGCTTGGTTGCAGAGAGATTGCAAAACAGAATCTTTTGCTTTGCAAACACTATTTAAAATAACTGGTAAATATATGCAGAGAATACTCTCAATTTCAGTTCTGATGACAATATAGAGGTGTTTGCCTTTTCCTACGCCAGGGCTATTCTTAACTAAGAAAGTATTTTCTGATGGTGTGACATGCATTATATGAGAAAATTATACATAGACATTTACTCACGTACATAAAATGTGGTTTTTAATTGTAGTAAACCATAATGTCAGAGCTAAAATTTATTCTTCTTACTGACACAAGGGCAAATTAAACTCCACCTTATTTCCCTAGGTTTTTTGCTTCAAAGAGACAAGCCTAGTTTTTACTGTTCGTGGCAGGGGCAGTCGGAGGACTCTAATTTAGTTAGGCCACATAATTCTGTAAGAAAAAGAGCATCTTCAGTAGATTTCTTTCCTGTAGCCTTTCAGTAAGCAGCTGAGCGGTGTCTGGAGCTCGCCAAAAACAGGGTCATTCCCACCTGCGGTGCCTGCCTCTCCCGCACCGGGGTTTGTGTGTGGTGTTCATTGCATTGCAATGCAGTGTGATGGAGAACGCTCCCATCAAACTGAACAGGCGAGGCTGTGAGGTTTGGCATCCCTGCTGGAAGGGAGCACAGCCTGCCTTATGCGGTGAGGTTTTGAAGATGAGCAGCAAGAGCTAAGTCATACAGCCGCTCTTTGGCAAGGTTTCCATGAGTTGAAGAATGATGTACAGTGACTCTCTGAGTTGAGCCAATGACAGATTTTACTAAAGATTTGCTTTTCCTTTGTACTCAATCTCTACCCTTAGAATTGATGTTATTTGCGGAGATGGGTAGGTTATGTGTGATTTTGCATCTCTTTCACTGAGAGATGCCCCATTATAATGAAGCAGCATTAATATTTTTCCCCACTTCCCAGACCAAGTGCTTTGACAGGGCCCCATGTCAATAAGAGTGGACACCTGCTGCATATTTACCTTTATTTACACTCTTTGACAATGTGTAAAATGCACCTTTACCCAGAACGTGTTATATCACTTGAATGAGAACCGGGAAATGATTGGTATATTTTTCCATTCCCAAGGATAACTATCAAAGAACATCTCTTACACATTAGCACCTGCATTTCTGCCTCAAGCAGCTCAGTGAACAGAACGATGAGTGCAAACTTGTGTTAGTTACGTATCTGTACATCACGCTGCACACTGAGAGAGGAGAGACAAAAAATCCTAATGCTCCAGCCCTGGGGTGAATTTTACCAGGCAGGTGACTGTATAGCCCCATACGTCTGAGAGAAGATAGAGTCATCTGGGAAGTATTTTACATGGTTCTGCTTTTAGCCACAGGCTTTTCATGTAGGGGAATACCACATCAACAAATAAAAACAAGGCCTTTTATTCAAAATCAGTGTTGACGACCACATTCTCAACTGCTATAAACTTGACCTTTTTTTTTTTTTTTTTTTACCAGCAGAGAATCTAGTCAAGCTTATGAAAGGTACTTAGGAAATTGGAAAAAAAAAAAAAAAAAGGGCACAATTTTGCACACACTTATTGAGTACAGAATGGAAAATCTAGAGATTAAGTGTGTGCAGACTTCAAAAAAATCCACTGCAAACCTGGCCACTGTGGGCAATTGACAGGGATTTGTGAGACTGATTACGAGCCTGTTGCAGTTTAACTATATTGACTGGCATTTCTGTGATACTTGCTTTATTAAGCATAGACATTTTGATCATTAATTTCAGCATGAAATAGATTTACAGAGGCTTTTGTGTGTTAGCCTAAGTGATTCTTCACTAAAGAAAGAAATCAGTATGTCAGTACGGTACTGGACATCTTTGAAGTTAGCAAAATTTAACTGCCCAGATGTTTCATGAAAGGCTTTCAATTCAGATAGTATTTTCAGCCTGGCTGCCTACCAGAAAATAAATACCCTTCCATTTTTCATGGAGCCAGGAAAGTCTGATATCAGAGTTTTCCCTCCTCTTCCCTGCCCACCTGCAGGGGCTGGCAGTACCGAGGTGCCAGAGTGACACCTCGTGGGCAAGCGGCAGGCAAAACGCAGAATCTTTAGGAATAGTAAGAGAATACAATTTTTGTACTAAATACACGTCAGGATTTTACTACATCTTGTCATCATTCATCTAGAATAATGTTTCCTACGGTTCCATTGTTTTTATTTTCATACATTTATATATTTATCCCCAAATACTAAGAAAGAAAATAAAATTTATTAATTACTGATCCAGGGAAAAGTACCAGATTTTTGCAATGAGATTAAAAAAAAAAAAATTATCACATTTCCCCCAAGGCTTTTAAATTTTATTTTACTACGAGAATAATGATTATTTCTCAGACAACTTTTAAGAAAGGTTTCCCCATAAATCTTTTTTTTTTCCCCCTTATAGGAACATTAAATAGTTTAAGCGTTCTCAGCCATCTGCCAATTTTATATGTTCTACACTGTTTCACTCCTTCCTTTTTACCCATCACCAAAGGATGCTGAGTAACTGTTAACTTCCCAGCAAGTCGGTCATCCCAGTACACCTCAGGATGAGATGCTGAACTGGGCGAGGTCGTTCACAGCAGCTGTAACTCATCATCCTCATGGATTATAGATTTAAAAGCAGATCAAGACAAATCTAATAGAAGAGAACCCCTCCTCCTTTTTTTGCAGCCAGTGAGTTAAAAGATATTTCAGAAACACATGCCTGCATTGGGGGGAAAAATATTGGCAGGTGTCAGGCACATTTGTAGTACAAAGTATTGTATGTTCAGATCCCAGAGCAAACATAGTTCAGCAAACAGCTGTGAAATATTTATACTACTGTCCACACTTTACACAGCAAGGGGTTGAAGGGGAGCATAGAAACTCAGGGACTTGCTTGCACTGCACGATGAGTGACTGTTCTGAGATAACACAAAAAAGGTCAAGATCCTGTGGGAAGCAACCACAGATGACCCATGAAGAGGAACACTAAAAGACTTAGTCTTTTCCCTGCCTGCCTTCAACTAGTCAAATCCTTTCTGATCCCCACAGGTGTCTGAAGACCTGCTAGGTCACAGCATTAAGCCGTTCACAGTGTGATCCCTTAAGAGAGCCCATAGGGTGAAGAGGACTGACCTTTCCTTTTATCCCTCCATGCCACCAATTGGGAGCATTTTAGAGCCTGAGCTCTCCTCTGATATTAATGAGCCAAGATGGGACAACCTTAGGTATGAGTAACTCTCCTTGTTGGCTTTACTCCCCCTTGGAAGCAAGACAGACAGAGCCAGCCCTTGGTTTGGTTATGATGTGCTTCCTCTAATCACTGTTGAGGACAACGACCTTGAAAAAGGCCCATCTCTGGTGCCTCTTGAGTCAATAGACTCAGATAACAGAGGGGAAGAAAAATAGCACTGAAGGGCAGTTGGAGATGGAGGGAATAGCAATGAGGGCTTTTAACAATACAGGCACAAAAATATCTTTTTTTTTTTTTTAGGCAAAAATAACTCTTCAGAAAGACCAACAATTGGCAGAAAAAGTGGTAGTTAATAGGTCTTGTACAAAGAAAATTAGTAGGTGCAGAGCAAACAAAAAACAACAGGGAAGCTCCTTTAGCTCCACTTGGATTTGAGAGGCCCATGGGGCATTGCTTGCTAAGCAAGTCTAAGCTGTCATGGCAAAAGCATGTTCCTCCAGGACTAAGGATCCGTGCTGGAAACTACCCAGATCACAGGTTTTGACTCTGTCACAAACATCTTGCCTTGCACATACTGGATATTTCGTGAGTCGTAGGCAGGACCTTTTAAAACTTAAATTTGATAGGTTGCCACTTAAAATAGTTTCAGAAAATACCTTCTTAAACAACCTCCTCCAACAGTCCAGTCTAAACCCTACAGAGGTCAACAGGAAGGCTTTTACTAAATTCAAAGAACTGGATATAACTAATCCTGTAAAGCCGCTAGTTATCCCCAAAGGCATAATACCTGTCATTTTAGCAACTAGGAGAGCCCAGCTATCACTTCCAATTCTTCCATTAAAGGCAGCCAGCCCCCTGTACTGGATACCTATGTTTGAGATCAGTCAATTAATCAGTTAGTAGCAGCATCAATAGAGACTGCTATTGATTCAAACACAATGAAAATATATTGAAATAGCCAGCAGACCACGCTGAAGTAAAATACGCCCAGCAACAGAGGCGAACACCCAGTACCCTGCTGACGTTCACACGTTCAGAGACAATAACTTACACGGGAATACACAGCAGGAACAAAACCAAGAATCATTACCTGAAATCAGCCCTTGACACAGCAGATGTAAACCAGAGCAGCTGGTGGTCAAAGCAATGGGAAATTTTTACGTTACCCCATAAATTGATGCAGCTTGTCAGAAAATAAGGCGAGGAGCTTGGTTAGGAATGAATAGCCAGGCTTAATGAAGTACAGCCTCTGTGTCAGTGTCTCTTTAGTCTCACTCAGTCTTAGTAAAGCTGTTGCAAAATAAAATCAAATAGAGCCAGTAACAGTGCTAGGTCTTCGTGTAGGTCTGTAGACATCAAGCAGGAAATACTGCTGTTCAAAACTGGCTGTTCAGAAGTGACCCAGATACTGATACAGGAACGCCAGTAAGTTCTCAGTCATTTGCTGCAGAAGAGTTTTATTTGCTGCTTAAAAGTAATTTGAAGTGTAGCAAGCGCAGCTCCAATCTTGCTGAATAGATGTTTTCTTGCAAGTGGTTTATGACTCCAGCAGGTACATTTCCCATCCCCTCTGGGTGAATATAAATCTTACACCTACACCATGCTTCGACAGATGAAGTAGCAAAGCAGCACTTTGTAGCGCCTGTTCCAGGACAAACAGGAGGTTCCTTAGGTAATTAATGGAGGGGGAGGTCATTTACGTGATCTGTTTTAGCAATGTCTCCATAGCTTGACATCCCCCTCTCCTGGAGAAAACTGATTATACAGACACTGAAAACAGATCGAGACGCAGCAGTGAAAAGCCGAAGCCAGTCCTCTTCTAGCACCAGAGGAATTAGATCAAACATGCATTTACCAGTGCCTGTTCAGCCCCTGAAAGCCCGCTACCTCCCTGAACTGCTCCATCGGTTCAGTTGACAGCAGCTTTGGTCTCCAGTCAGAAACCAACTTACGCATAAGGGACCTTTTCCAACTTGAATTGTTCAGAGGTGTGCAGCATTTTCCTTCATTTAATAAGATCTTTTTTTAATCATTAACCTCCTTCCTTTTGTCACACACATCATTACCTTAACCTTATTCCCTTCAGCACTAACTCTGCGTGCAGTATAAAGCCGCAGGTGATGTTCTTGCTCCCTGGCAAATAGTGCAGCATTCCAGTGGGCCCAGCTTTGCCAGTTGCAGTAAATACGCTCTTCTGGTTCCAGTAACTGCAGTTGCATTGAGCATTGAAGTTTTTCTTCAGCAGCTCAGATTGAGAATAGCCCTTTCCTGGTACCGACAGCTTGCAGCTAGTTGTAACGTGGGTTGGGACAGACATTTGACATATTTCTACAGCACCTATGGTGGATATTATCAGACCCCCCTAGGTGCAACTGTAATCCACCTTGTGAGGGACGTGGATAGCGATTATGAGATACCAGGCTTAGTCGCCTTGCTCTTTCTGAGCTGGGTAGGTAGGTAAATTGTGGGTGGGGGTTGCTTTTCCCCCTCCTCCCACCCCGAAATCAAATATTACCAGAAGGCTTGGCAGAGCCCCTGGAGCAGGTTACAAGTCAGCCAGCTGCAACTTGCTGGCCAGGCTCAGAACAGCCCCGCTGGCCCAAGCCCCCAGCAGGCGCTGCTTTGGGAAGGGGCAGCACAGGCGCCAAAGGCAGAGCAGGGACACAGCTGGACACACAAGGCACCAGGCTGGTGAGCAAAAGTCAGGGCAGCTCAGGAGGGGCAGCAGTTCCCAGCTCCGCTCTGAGGGGCTTCTGGTTTCCAGAGGAAGAAACCCAATTCTTCTCTCCCTGAGGTGCTTCCTGGCTCCCACTAAGATTTAAATACTGCTGGTGTTTTTCTAAATTAGAGATCAGTTTTGCCATACCGCCCTTAGAAGGGTTCCGAGATCAGGTTCAGACCAGAAAGGAGAAAGCAAGAGTCTCAAACGGAAAGTTTTCTCCATTGAAAAAGGCTTTAGGAATCTTTTTGTGTGTCTTTCACTCTATTCATTGCCTTCAGGTCACCCTTTTTCTCTAGCATTATTTCTGGTGCTTGCATTTCTTTTGTCCTGTGCTCTGAGCAGCCTCTCACCTGCTCACAGAGACCCCTCCTTCCTCATCCATCACAGTTCATCCTTCAGGTCCCCTCTGCAAGAACTCTTCCTGGCTCTCCTCACAAACAAGGTAGGGGGAAATCACAGGACCCATGAAAATTTTGTTCTCTTCCAGACAAATCACCAGACCTCTCGCTGCCTTGGCCCCTGACTGCTGCTCAAAGATGACACTTGCCAAGGCAGAGCATTCCAACCTCTGGGTAGTGAGTGCTAGGTATTAATCTTCCTGGACTTGCCTTCACCTGAAACAACGCCTTTTCTCTTTCACATAACTTCTTGTGTCTCCTACCCCAGTAAATACTGGGCAGAGAACATGATTTGTAACACAGCACACCCGACCAGTGCGTTTTAAGAATAAGAGCCTCCAAGAATACTAGGGAGACTGACACTTTCAAAAGCAAACATGACTCTAGAAGTGGCTGATGTACGACAGGGAAAATATTTAAGACAAGCGACTAAGAGGGATACCATGGTTACAGTCAGATTGCTAGGGACTGTCAAGTGAGAGAATCTGGATAACAGGAAAATGCAGGAAGAGATGAGCTCTGCATGCTTGGTAGCAACAATTTCAGGAAAATGTATCTACTGACAAGGTTCCGTCTACCAGATGCCATCAAGATGCATGAACAATGAGAGGAAAGCACCCACAAGAGGATAAGTCACTAGGAAAGAACAGATTGTAAATGAAACTTTGTTTGAAACAGGTGAAGTCTGCAGCTGTATTGGGTCAAGCTGCATAGGGCTGTGCCTGCATTGGTATGTAGAAAGGTGTTGGTAACACCAATGTTTTGGTTACCACTGAGCAGTGCTCAAACAGCATCAAGGCTGATTTCTCCAACATTCCCACCACCACCAGTGGTCTGGAAGGGGGCAAGACCTTGGGAGGGGATGTAGCCAAGACACCTGACCCAAACTGACCAAAGGGATATTCCATGCCATATGACACAAGCTCAGATAAAAAAAAAAAACTAAGGGAAAAGGAAGAGGGGGGAGGGTATTTAACATCTTTTATGACATTTTGTCTTCCGGAACATTAGCTATGAATACTGACACCCTGCTTTCCAGTTAGTGGCTAGACAGCGCCTGCTAATGGGAAGTAGAGAATAAAATCTTTTTTCCTTTTGCTACCACACACAGCCTTTGCTTTTGCTTTTTTAATGAAACTGCCTTTATCTTGTCCCATGAGTTTTCTTTCTTTCCCTTCTCATTCTCTCCCTGCCAGTCCTGCTGAAGAGGGGAGCAATAGAGCTGCTGGGTAGCACCCAGTGTCCAGCCAGGGTCAACCCAGCACAGCAGCAGAGCGCACCTATCAGCTCACCCCGCTCTACATGTTCAAGTTGGAGAGAGGATGGACCAGTGGCACACTGCAGCGGGAAGGCACTGCTGGAAGTACTGGCCCAGGAAGGACCACCTCAGCCCCCAACAGCACATGAAGAGGTAGAGGTTTCTTTGCAGTATTTACCCTGCTCAAGGATTTAGAAAGTAAAGTTCTTCCCTTTGTTCCTCGTAAAAACTCTATTTTTAAGAGCCACTTATTTTAAAAGCAGCAGATGGTAATATCATTCTCACTAAAATGAATTATGTCTGAGTAAAATAAAAGCAGCTGAGCTCATTCTACAAGTATCTAGTAGGTGGTTGGCTATTTTGAAAAGAACAAAGCTTGCTAGCACTTGGAAACTTTTAAAAAAATCCCACCAAAACCTTAATTTGATCTTGTGTGAAGTCCCATTCTTGTATACACCAAACCTTTTCACCTGCACTACTTTTCAATGGAATGGAGGACAAGCAAGTTAACTAAAATAGCAAGTTTATCATCCCCTGCTGAGGTTTGCCTGTGCACATGTGTAACACACGTTACTGAGCAGCAGCCACAGCACCAGAGGGGTAAATACTGGTGCAACGTGATGGAACTTTATTTAAAAGCAGTCTGCTCTTGGTTGAAATAAAGTAATTCCTTCCCCCCAGTTCTTACAACATTCAGAAGAAAGCTACTGCAAACTCCTGGAGCTTTTACAGATGCTCGCTACCACTATTAAAGCCCATAAAGGTAACTATAAATTCAACATAGTTACAATATTTACTACTAATAACATTAAGTGGGTACTTAGTAACTTAATTATTAAGTAACTTGGTACTAAATCTACTGCAGGTATAGTAGGGTGGGGAGAAAACCACCCACACTTAACACATTGACTCCAAGTTACTTTGGGAAAGGTACAATGTTTTCTATTTGCAGCTAATCATTCTCCATCTGCAGCTACGAAACACACGCTGACAGTTGCCTGGTAGGCCCACATCCAACTGTTGGTTTAGTACAATTCAGTTGTCTAAACAGCCCAATAAAAATTACAAACTAGTGCAAGCCTGCCAAGCACCGCAATGTCCTCAACCGAAGGACAAAAGAAGTAGAGTGCTACAGCAATTCAGTTCTCACGGTACATAGCCAAAGCTTATCAATAAACAGGGCTGCCAGCTACTGCCCACAGCGCAAGGCACCTTTAGTTTTCACCAGTATAAAATGGGAGCCTCAGATGGCCAAAACTTGAGCATCACAAACCATCCCCACGCTAGGCCTAGACAGCAGGGCAGTTACGAAGCACAGACGATGCATTTTTCCTTAAGGTAAGCTGTGTGCATCATCAGTAACTTGGCACTGTATTTCAGAATGGAGCTGCTAAAGTAAGGCACGTCTTTGGGTGTGACATTCACCACCCCATCCCACCTCAGACCCTGATGGACAGAGTTCCTGTCTCTCCTATTTGCTAGGAGTATGAGAACAGTTCTTTCAGAGCTACAATGGTAGCTGTGTTACACCACCAGTCACAACAGCACCTGGGTAAACAAGATTGCAGACTTGTAGTAAGTTATTGTTTAAAATTAAGTGTTCTTTAGAAATTTTAGTACTGAAATCTTTTAAGATTAAGGTTAAGATAGGGTAAAGCATTCGCTGTATCATATGAAACAGCGAGACACCACTACTCACGTGATGAAAATAGGGCTTTATCAGTGTTGCAAGCAATAAAAATCTTGAGTTTGCCTAGCTGAAGTCTTCTCCTCACAAAGAACTGTCCACTATGAAGAGACACTAGGTATTAAGGTCCCCAGTATTTTCTTAGACAGACTGACTTCCAGTTTTCTGAGCAGTTGCTAGCAGGTTCCCCTCTTTTTTTCTATGCTGGTTAAGCTAGCACCAGCAATGCTACCCCTTGGCCTGTAAAGGTCATAGAATCAGGTTGGAAAAGACCTTTCGGATCATCAAGTCCAACCGCTACTCTAACCCTGCCATCCCACCACTAAACCACATCCCTGAGAATCTCATCTGCCTGACTTTCAAATACCTCCAGGGACGGGGACTCCACCACTTCCCTGGGCAGCCCATTCCATGTCAAGTTGCTACATTCAAAAGCAGGTAATTAGGTCCCCGGTTTAACTTGTCTTGATATTGCATCCTATCACTGATGTCAATAGAAACAAGTCAGCCATAGCAATCTTCCTCCCCTCCGCCTTCAATTAAGAAGTAACTTTCTGTACAGGCAATTTAAAAAACCAAAATATCTCCTACTAAATGCTTCCATTAAGCTGACAGCATCCAGATACTTCTAGAGATTAAGAACCATCCTGCAGAGAACACCGCTAACACCCCAACTGGATAGTTACATCTGAAAATACTATTTGTTAACAAAACCTAGGTCTAACACCAGTACTTTTGACTACTTGTCAATATGACACGCTAAGCAGGGATGGACAGGATATCACCATCTCTGCTGTTTTTGTTTTAGAGTCTCACTCTTCAGCAGCTGTAGGACAGGGCTCTTGCAAACCTTGTTGGTTACAAACAGTTCATTTTGCTCCTTTCACATGCCTGATTTAGAAACTTAAATACCTTCATTACCATTCCACACTTTGCTGCAAGCTTCAGCCCCTAACCAGCAAGTAGAGGAGCACCATGATCAGACCCAATTAGATCAAATAAAACTTAAGACAGGTGTGCACCCTGTCCCTATAGACATATCTGAAAGCAAAGATTAGAGGTGGCACTTGGAAATCTAACACACAATTACTAGTATATACACCTTTGTGACTTTTGTTTGAATTTTTTACAATACCCTCACCTATAAAGTTCAATGCTGGGGAGCTTTAGAAAGCTCCTGCTTTAATCATGGGAGAGTCCATAGCCATGTAGCATCTCAGCCTACACTTACAGTTCCCAGCAGTCACATTAAGTCAACATTTACTTGGCTATTCCTGTGTGAAGGCAGGCTGGTTTTCAAATTCAAGCACGAGCCAGGGGGCTCTACCTTTAATAAGAACCATAACTGTACTATCAGCAGCTGGAAGGGGCCCTGCAAAGCAGTTACACACTGGTATAGAGAGAGTTCATGTAAAATTTAAGATAACATACCTTAACTGGTCCAGGAGCTGGAACTATGCCAACTCACAAGTTCACGTGCTGCTGTCTAGATAAACTCTTGGGCCTTCAAGATAACAGGAAAGCATACAGAGCAAGGATTTTTCCACCTGCTGATTTGCAAATACCTTTAAAACCTCAAACCCTAAAATTAGTTTGGCCGTCTACTTGGCTTAAGTAGTAATCTGCAATTCTTCAGTTCAAAATATCTCTGTTTACATGAACATGGCAATCGATGTGCCAAAGGACAAGTAAAATTTTAAACTGATATTGTACTGGAACAACTCAAACTTCAGAGGAATTGCCCATTGTATCTTCCTACGATATCAAGAACAGCAATTCAGTGCCTTAGGTTACCCGCTTGCTTTAGAAAAGTGGTACCTTACCAGCACACTCCAAAGAAAACAGAGTCCTTTTGTAGAGCACCCATAGGCTGGAAAGAAGTTCAGTCCTTAATTGGATTTAAAGCTTTATTTATAGAAATTTCACTGCATTAATGGCAGCAATATTTGCATTGTATTTGAACTCAGCACTAATAGGTTAATATTTACATGTAGATAACACTTAAACCAAAACAAACTAAACAGCCACAGTTTTAGAGCAGAAAGACAGACATATACATTACAGACAGACTTAATAGTAAAAGTAATCACAATTCCTTTTCACTCTGGTTCATTTAGTCCAAAGGTCTGTTATTTCTTAATCAGATTAGCAGGAAGAGTGGATTTATCCAAGTCATCAAAATATGGATGGTTCAAAGCCATTTTGCCAGAAATTCTTTTTGCAGGATCATAAATTAACATTTTCTGGAAGAAAAAAGGAAACACATTTACTCCCTCATGAAATGGGAACTAAAATAATGTTAAATATTTAACCACAGTAATAATCAAGTAACCATAAAGATAAGTTCTCCCCCCCCGCCATATTCCATTATTTCTCATAGAGGGAGAGGTCATTTCCACCTACAAGTCAGTAGTAGGTCAGAAGTAACGCACAACATCTCAGAAAGTGAGGATTTATTATCCCAGTCAATAACCAAGCCCATGCACATGTCAGGGTACCCTATGCACTGAACCAGGCATCAAGTGGCAGTGATTATTAGTCTCAGCTTCTCAGCTAAGGGAAATTAATAAGCTTTAAGCTGTTAAAGCCCAAAATGCTTGCAAGGACAAGCGGTCCTATGCTTGTTTGTTAAGCTGACATTGAGGAAACTGATGTCAGATTACTTCTACTCAGGTTGGTGCAGTGGTTTACAGTTAAAATGTAAGAGTCATCACCCAGTTACAAAATCCAAACAGGTAAGCAGTACACAAGCAGGTAGAACTGAAGAAACCCAGAGTTTGAAAGCTTGAGTTTCTTTGCAGTAAGTTACTTCAACTGAAAACATCAATAAGGTTGATGAGAGCAAATAGAGGGGATGCCATAGCCACTAAAACAGCCCCCAGGCCTTTCTAGAACAGGCAAAAGATTTGTTTTACTGTCAGTTAAAAAAAAAAAATCTACAGTTTATATCACATAACCAGGGGCCAAGAAAAGGAAAGGAATTAAGCATTTTGCAGTTTTCTACTAGACCTAAACCTAGCAGAGACTCTGCAAAGTCTTCTGCTTTTCTTTCTCCTTACTAAAGAGAAGTACATTTCAAATTAATCTGGATTCTACCAGCTGCTTCTCCCCCATCCCCATAACAAATTTATCTTCCAGAAAAAAAGCTTAACCAGTATTACTCTGCCCAATTTTCAGTCTTGACATTTAACCGTCTTTAGACCTCATCCTACAGGGAGTCTTCCAAGTTGATTTAAACCACTGAATTTGCATTTATGTTCTCTGAACTGCTGCCAAATGCAATGCTATCTCTAGATTTAAGGTAAAATTGGACATACAAGGTTAAGTGACAGGTTCCTATTAGCTATACCCCAAGGACAGCCATATCCTAAAGCTAACACTGATATCAAAGGTTCTCTTAAAATTGACTGAGACAAAAAAGGGCAAATTCCTCTGAAAAAGGGATGCTATGACATTGAAACTACAGCATTTCAGCTGATAGATTAAGTGACCATTTCTTCTCTGAGCAGTCTGCAACATATTTTTTCCTGAAACTTAGGGTCTGATAGACCAAAGCTTTTGATGACAGCCATTAAGTGCTTTGAACTGATGGCAACAGAAGTCATTTAGCTTATGAATGTCTCAAGCAATTGGTCTTAACACAAAAATATGTAACCCCTTTTCAAAGATAGCTATTTTACATACTACTTCCATCTGCAATAGTCTACAGAAGGAGAAATTAACATTGTCATCAACACATCTGAGCTTGAGCTCTAGAATGAAATGCTCCATTTTGTTGCCTTTAAAGTTATATTACTGCTTCAGGCTTAAAAGTGTCATAGGAAACTTAAATGGATTCTATATGCCTAAGAATTCCACCATACCACTGTCATCAGGCATAATAGGAAGCTAAATTTTAAACATTTATTAATTTAAGGCAAAACTATTTGAGATTTTAAGGAATTTAATATGCTTTGAAATTAGTAGTGTATTAACACAATTTGAGGAACTAGGAACTTTTTTTGCCTTTATTAGCAGCAGCCCAAAACATTGGTTTTACACAATGAAGCCACAGCTACTTAGCAGCTCATCAACAACATTCACTTGCCTGTTCAATTGATTTTAGTTTGTAAATACAATCAGTAACAATTCTAATCCAAACTGATTTAATAATGTAAGTCAGTTATCTCTGTAAAACAATACTGCTACAAGGTTCAAGAGTTACCCAAACCAGCTATGTTTAACAAGTGTTCAGGTTGTCAGTCTGAGCTGTGGCTCTGTTCTCGAAGAAAAACTCTTGAGAAGTTGCAGTCATTTGAGCTTCTTGGGTAACAACACTTCAGAGTAT
Source organism: Gorsachius magnificus (assembly GCA_034008185.1). Taxonomy (NCBI): domain Eukaryota; kingdom Metazoa; phylum Chordata; class Aves; order Pelecaniformes; family Ardeidae; genus Gorsachius; species Gorsachius magnificus. The sequence goes on along the minus strand of CM067089.1, from coordinate 33,436,837 downwards.
TACCTGTATTGGTATGGCTATGGCAAAATAAACTACTTTCTTTGCAACTGCTTAAAACACAAGCCAGCTACACAGGTAATTGCTGTACAAGGTTCCCCTCGTACCAAGATGGTTCTGAAGTTTCAGCTTATCTTCAGACACATGGAGCAGCCACCCCATAGGCAAGTCTGCACTTAGAAGTGCAGCTTTATGATAAGTCACCAAGGTACATTCTTACACTTAGGTGCATCCAAGATCACACCTAAGATGGGATCTAAATTAGTCCATAGTGGCAGCCCATGAGCTGGAAGAGCACTAAATAGAAGAACCTGATGAAGAGCTTGTCAAACAAAAGCTTAGTGTGGTAGTTCAACTGCATGGCCACAGAACTGAAGTAAACTCACACTAGCCACAAAATATACCAATTAATAGTTAATCCACCACACCCAAAAAGCTTTAACTCAAAATTTAAGGCAATTGAGACAGACACTACAGACTGACTTAAACTAAGCCCCTGGTTTCACAGCTAATCAATAAATTCAGCTGTTTCCATCTTTGTTTATTCAGTTAAGACCTACCAAGATTAATCCACATGCTATCATAAAAGAAAAACATTTCTGACTGGATCAGCAGTCATACAGCCACATCACAATTAGTGATGGCACCAGGAAGGTGGCAGCTACACTTTGTGGGCAGGAGCCTTCACTTAGATCTATTTGTAAAAAGCTCATCCTCACTTTCAAGCTGTACCTGGCTTATTAGCATAAAAAAGCTGAGGCATAATTGCTTAATAAGAAGAAAAGTAGTCTAGCCATCTGTTATGAAAGAAGTGAGTGAATGTCACCCAAGGCTCAGTTCCACAACAACAGCCCATACCACTGCTGATAGTTTGAAGGTCCTCGTATCTTCATTCTAGCCAAGCCAAATTAGGACAGCTTTACCTATTCTAGGGTATTTGAAGTGACCTGTTCAGTTTCTTAATCAGCAGTTTAAGACAGACTACTTACAGACAGCAGATCAAGTCCATCTTCATCCAGATTTTTGACATGTGTTCCGAGGCTGCCAGGTTTCCATTTTGGGAATGTGTTTTTGTAGTCTTGCAGGGATTCCACTTCAGGCCATACCTCATTGTTGGGGGTACCTAAAGCTCTATGCAAGCACAAGCAAGGCACTGAGAAGTTTAGCCCAAAAATCTGTGTGTGCTAATGATTTTAGTAAGCGTACAGCACTGTTGTGCAATGCTGCACAGGTAGCAAGGGAAGGTTCAACCTGACATACCTGAAGATCCTGAAGAGCTGGTCAATCTCCGAGTCCCCGTGGAAAAGTGGCTTTTTAGTTGCTAGCTCAGCAAATATGGTACCTATGCTCCATATATCTACAGGAGTAGAGTAACGAGCAGATCCTAGCAACACCTCTGGAGACCTGTACCACAGTGTCACTACCTATTGAACAAGGAAATTTTTTTTGTAAGTTTATAGAATCAGGCCCTCTAATTGACTGCAAGCACAATAGCTCATTCATTATTAAGCAGCTTTCACAGTTTTTGGTTAAAATAATAACTGGTGCTAAGTTTTAATGAAAATACTAGTTTCAAACTTCATTTACAGATAAGCATAACAAACTCCATTGCAGTAGATTCTACTGCAAGCAGAGCAGTTGCCTACACTACTTCCCAAAGAGCAGGAAGCCTTTAGCACCTAAACCCTTAAACTTGAGTATCTCAGGAAGCAAAAAATGCCCTTTACGAGACAGTGAGCAACAAGATCTGGCCTATCTGATTCATTGTCAAGTAATACTGGGAAAAACCAGAGTCAGGGAGATAAAAATTGAATAAAACAAACCCAAAGTACAACTTTGATACTGTTAGTTTATGGTTTCAAAAGCTCTGTGATTCTTTTTTAGCTGTTTCATATTCAATTATTACTAGGAAGTCAGTAAGCATTGTCCAAATCACCAGGATAATGTTCCAATTCACTTACTTCATGAGTGTATACCCGCACGGGAATTCCAAAGGCTCGAGCCAATCCAAAGTCCGCCAGTTTAATCACTCCCTTGTCATCTATTAAGAGATTCTGAGGTTTTAAGTCTCTGTGCAGAACTCTTCTTGAATGGCAGAAGACAATACCTTGCAAGATTTGATACAAGTAACTCTAGAGAAAGGATGAAGTGGGAAGAAAAAAAGAGTAACCTTTAATACAAGTTAGTGTTCTGCAACATAAAGCTGTTCCCTTACATTAGTTGTCCCCATAGTAGTAGGAAATGAGAGATCCAAGGCATTGCAGATATTGAGTTAATATCAGTCATAAAGGCACACAAATTAATTTTTTACTTAAGTTTAGTTTAAGGCAGTTTAATTTCAGTAATTAAAAGAATTAAGTGGCATTTGAGAGCAAAACTCACATTCATCTTATTATCCACAGCTGCTTCTTTAACCTTTCATTTCTCCTCAAGAAGTTAATTACACTGAAAATAAGAACTGCTTATAGCTTTGGAGGTCATCTATAGATTAATTTCTCTTATATTAAGAAATTGTCCTCGTTACCTTAACACGTGAACGATCCAAATATTGGCCAGATGGAATAGTATCCAAGTATTTCTTGAGATCCATGGAAAGGAATTCAAAGACGAGGTACAGTCTTGAATCCTGCATAAGAACATCCTGAAGACTGAAAATTGAGTATACAATCAAATCCATTGCAAATGCACGGACTCACTGTTACATTTCCCCTCTCAACAGGGCTACAAGCTGAATTTCCAGGTTCCTGTTATGAAAGCCTTAAAAAGCTTTTGGTCTTCAAAGATTAACAGACTCAGTGGGTTACACTGCCATCTGAAAAATCGAGTATATCTGAAATAGGGTCAGACTGAGATAAATACCCTGTATGCTTCCTCTTAAACTTATGCTCCCTGATGCCTGGTATCAAGTACAGGAAGACTGAGGAAAAAAATATTATTGCCTTTAAAAAAAAAAAAAAAAGACAGACCATGGTTGTTGGTGCCTAGCTTCTGTTTGAAGCTGGCTCATTACTGCAGACCGTGAATTACTAGGAGGGTTTAAGGGAACACTGAAATAGGAACCCAGTAGACACAGCAGGATTTGAGCATGTTTTTAAGCATCTCCTTTACCCTTAATAGATTATAAGGGTTCCTAAACCCAAGCATACGTACATGGAGACACTAGATGGCTGGGACTTGGCCAGTTTTAATGCACATTAAAGATAAAAGTATTTTGCTGCATCAAAGAGCAAGTAAATATTTTGTGGGGAAGACAATAGCTGCGATCAATTCTACATGTCAAGTAGCTGCTGATGTAAGTTTCACTCATAGCTCAGATGTGCCAGCTATGACAGCATACATAACACAACACTCAAGTCTCTGCTACAAAACAGCAGGGAAGCGATTGATGAAAAGGCTCACACAGGAACACTAAGGTCAAATGGGCTATTCCAAGGTGGCAAATAAAGTTCTGAGGCTAACAGCTTTAATCAGTTTTCATGAGGTACACTGCCTCCATTCTGACAATAATCACTCTGAAGATAATTTACATAAATTACAAAAATTTGTTCAATTGCTAGAATGGGAAGAGGCAGCATGAGGAAATCTTAATTAGAGAACTGGCATAAATACAGGATTTGGGACTATAGCTACTTGCTGCAAAGCAGACACTGTATTAAGCAGAGTAGCTCTCACCTCACTAGAATGGTGGAAAAAACTTCTTATCTGAAGGGACCTAGTGCCCTTCAAAGTGTTTAGCTAAATACCAGTATATGCATACCAGACTATATTGGGATGATGTAGCTCTTTTAATAAAGAAATTTCTCGGATAGCAGTGCTCGGAACACCTTCCTCCTCACTTTCTAGACGTATTTTCTTCATTGCAACCACTTGGCCTGTGGTTTTGTGCCGACCTTTATACACAACACCATAGGTACCTGAACAAAAAGACAGTGAAACGCATATAGGAAATACCAGCTCCAGGTACAGATAAGTCATTGCAAAAAAGAATTGCTCACATAGGCAAGAGTCCTTGCAATCAAGTATTTTTTCCTTGAAGTGCATGGCTTGATTAAGAACTACTATTTAATTTTGGCAGTTTAACCATGCAATAGTTTTGTTTGTTTAGAGCATGGCACCCATGAACAGTATCATTTGTTAGGACAGAGTACTTAGTAGCTTAAGTGTGAAACTTGAACATTTGGAAAATGGAATGTAAAGCCAGATACTGTTGGAGCTTCAGGTTGATTAACTTTCAGGCAAGATCTCTTCATCCCTGAGGGGTTATGATTTTGCCAAATTAAAAGGTTAAATGTTTAGCTGTGAAAAAAGTAGTGCTCCCTCTACAATCAGAAATCTATCCATCCGCTGTCCAGATCTATAGAAATACCTCTAGCACAATCCTCAGTGCAGGAGGGAGGGCAGTGCTGTGGGTCTCAGCAGAAGCTAAAACTGGAACCAGTAGTAAATCTCAAATCAATGATCTATTTTAATCAACATTCACAGAAGTAGAACCCTCAACAAACCAGGAGAGCCCAAGTATTCTCTTTTCACCCTTCTTGAAGCATTAATCTCCCAGATTAAGCTCAGACAAATTAGTTTCTTTCAGGAAGAAATATTCATGAACAAGGCTTCAGTTACAAAGCTCTGTTGTAAGATCCAAGCCCATACATTTTGCAGTTGCCTTAGAGAGCACCTTCTCAGACTAACATACTGCAAATTCTCAAGTCTACGTAAGGCTAAAGCACTATAAACCACATCAACTTCTACATTTAACATAGGCTGGATTTCCAGCAAAAGGGGGTTTGTGACTAACATCTGCATTGAAGCAATCTATCTTCTTGGTAAACTAATTGATAAAATTAATTTCTCTACAGAGGCTTACAATCTGCTCTTTCCCTTGACAGGTGTAGTGACCAGGTACGATGCAAGCAGAACAATCCACAAGCCACTAGCCCCTGCCAGCAGCTCCGAGCAAAAGAAGTATACCAGCCAGTACAGCTCCAGGAGCAACTGGTACACAAGTTCACATACAAAGGAATGGAGGAGCTTCCCAAATTGAAAAGCTGCTTTCAGGCTTTGGAACACTTCCCCACCCCACCTCCGGAGGGAATCACACCATTTACTGTCTACACAAAGGCAGATGCTTCTCAACACTGATCAGTTGTTTTGAATAGACCACAATGTCTTCAAAAGAAGGGCAGTCTGAAAGCTTTTACATATAGAGATAATTACTGCCCTTAACCACAAGCTTGCTTTGCCATTTAGTTGAATCTCAATAGTTCCTCTGATGACCAGAGTGCACAGAGCTTCCGTGACACTTGATAACTCAAACTGTGGAGTATTACAAGGCTCATGGTTCTCCATACTTACCTTCCCCAATCTTCTCTATTTTTGTGTAATCATCCATTGCTATGGTTATTCCTGAAGTGAACAGAAAAAAAAAACCAACCATGAGCATGAACCACTGCTTGTCCCAAACACAGCCAAGTCACTGAAATGATGCCAGGTCTTTGGAAGAAAGCTTTGCCTTACTTAATTAGGATAAAACATGGAACGCTTAACCATTCTCCTCGACAAAACCACGTTTTGACTCAGGGTTTCAACTGAAAAAACTACATCCCAAAGCGTGATTAAGCATCAACTCAAAGAAGCAAGATGCTTTTGTGAAGAAAGCTCCTCCAAGCAACTGAAAAAAACACACCTACTCGTTAGCTTTATCTAGTTACTCGTTAGCAGGAACACTACTATCTAAAATCACGGCGTTTGATGTTAGCAAGGTAAGGGAACGTCATTTGGTAAGTACACAGCACAGTCCCCAGAGCTGCAAGCCTGCGCTACGTTACTTGGCGGCGCTGGCACCAGCCGCTCGCACCTTCCCCGCTGCTCTTGGCCACCTCAGCTGAGCGCAGCCGACCTTTAACACTGGGCTCGGAAGCGTTACGAGCGAACCTGCAGTTACCCGCGGCGCCAGGGGAGGTTTTAGGGCTCGGGCAGCCGCCAGGCAATGAGGCCGGCCGGGGAGCGCTCGCCCCCAGCTAAGCGCGCAGCCCGGGCCCGGGGCGCGCCCCCGTGGCGGTCCCCGGCTGCCCGCCCGGCTGTCACAGGCCGCAACACCGCGAAACCGCCCCGCGACGGGGCCCAGCGAAGGCAAAAGCCCCAAGTGCCCGCTCGAGGAGCCGGCCCCTGCCCGCCTCCCTCCCTCTCAAGGGCGATGTTACCCCGGCCAGGGAGGGACGGGGGCCGCGCCGCGCCCCAGCGCGCTCCTCGCCGGGGAGCGGGACCCGCTCCTCCGCCGGGCCGGCGGAGCGAGGGCTGAGCGCGGCAGAAGCGGAAGAAGGGCCGGGCCGGGCGGGGAGCGGCGGGCTCAGCCCGCGACCCGGAGCGACAGGGGGAGAAGAACAACCTCCCCCCGCAGCCGTTACGCGGCCACGCGCACCAACGGCCCGGAAAACCGGCTCCCCAGCCCCCCCCCGCGGGGCCAGCACCGGCCGGCCGGCCCGCCCGGGCTGAGGACCCCGCGCCCCCCGCCGCCGCTCACCTGAGGCGCCGCCGCCGAGCCCGCCCCCGCCCAAGGACGTCCGCGGCCCCCGGGGGCGGGCACGGCGCGTTCAACCCGCCGCCGCCCGCCGGTGATTCAAAGCGGCCAATCAGCGCGCCTCGCTGCGGCGGCGCCAAAGCGAGGCCGAAAGGCGGCTTCTGCCTCTGTGGCCGAACCGGTGCGGCCGGGCGCGTCAAACTGAGGATGCGCCGGGCGTCCGCTTGGTTCGTGGCCGGTAAGGGGCATTCGTGACGCAGGCGGGTGGTTTCCTACAATCTAAAGCCTTTTTTGCCCAAATGGTGAGAATCATAGAATCATTAAGGTTGGAAAAGACCTCCAAGATCATCAAGCCCAGCCATCAACCCAAGACCACCGTGCCTACTAAACCATGTCCCGAAGTGCCAGTGAGATATGAGGGATCTCTCACAATGGGGTAAACTGGTCGCCGCTCAAATAACACATTAGGCCATTTGCACGGTATGGGGAGTTTAATCGTATTTGGATCAAGCTAGGCTTGTGGCTGCAGCTGCTCCTCTGAATCAAGCATTTTAGATTTAGATACCGCAGCCAAACGAAACATAAATTCATTATTTCTGGCTGCAAGGGTGCTGATCTGTGGAGTACTGAAGACTTTTGAAGCTGGTTTTAAAGCACACGCATTTATAAAAGGTCATTGGGTAACTTAATTCCCCAGAAGCCAGGACATATGTCTGTAGGCAAATTAAAGTTCTGTACCACTGCTCCCAGATTATGAACAATTAGTCCCTTTGCTATCACAGCTTCCCAAAGAAGGGTCAGGGATGCAAGTAGAGAGGCACCTGCAGGCTTTGCTCAGGGAGTGCTCTGGGAGTTGCAGCCTCACTCCATCGGTACCCAGGGAAGTAGTAATGCAATACACTTATATATAAAAAAAAAAAAAAGCCTGGGAAAATACTATTCCAAACATCGCAAAATTGTGTTACTTGGAAACTTCCATGCTAAATAAATTTGCAAAGCCAATGTGTTTCTGGTTCGATTGGTCTTTCCCCTACAGGGTAGTTTTGCTGTGGGTTCTGTGATGCTGCTGGCCCACTCTGGCACCCACCTCTCATCGGCACCGAGGGTCCTGGGCCAACACACTCCTGTGGAAGCCGACGGTCCCTGCAGGGGCGAGATACAAGCACTGCTCCACACTGTTGAACTAAATGCATTTTTTAATTACTTCATTGCACTGGTTTGCAACATCCTTGAAGGACGGCATCACTGCTCCTCTTAAATGTGAGCAGGGCAGGCTGCTGTATAGAAAACCATACCGCTTCTCCCCAAAAAGCATTCTTTTGGGAGGGTGATTCCAGCAGGCAAGGCTGTTTAGGGTGCACTGTCTTCTTCTCTTCCCTAGCCCATGGCAAAGGCAAGAGGCAGCTCGTCCAGCTCTTCCCCCCCAATGCACATACATTAAAAAGGGTAAAAATCCTCCACTTTCCTCTCCCTCCTAGGGAATTCTTGCAGCAGGCCGTGCGCCTGAATCCTGTATCCCCAGCACGTGCTGGAGCTTTACCTGCCTGGAAAAAGGCTTTTTGTATCTCTGGGAAATCTCAGATGGAAATACGGCCTCACATCTCGTTCAATTCATAGGAAAAGACTCTGACGCGCTCTGCCCTGCACAGCCACAGAGAAACTCCTCCCGATGTGCGTAAGAAGCCCAATGCAGCCAGGACAGCCCAGCTCCCTCGGGCCTGATTCTGCCCGGGCTGCGCCGTCAGCCTGCGCATGCGTGGCGGCTTTGGGGCCATTGCACAGGGCCCCAGCTGCTGCTGCTGCTGCTGCTGACTCTGCTGGACTAATCCTTGCCCAGAGAGCTTAGGAAGGTGGCCAAAGTCCACCTTTTCCTTCAGATAAAAAGAAAACATGGCTGGGAAACCCCAGACATATGGTAACCTTAGTCAACCTGGGGGGGTGGGTGCATTAGCAGTGTCATGAACATTTAGTACTACGAATTGCTATAAGCTATATTAAAACATATACAGATTATACTTATATATAAAATATACTGTGTCTGAAAGTACAGAGTACACTGATCTGAATTTTCTTGAAAGCTACACTTTCTTTTTTTTTCCACTTTTAACCAGCTCGAGTTTAAATATACGCAAACATTTAAGTCTCAGCTGGACAGGGTGCTGGGCTATCTTGTCTAGACTGTGCTCTTACCTAGAAAGGTTGGACCAGATGATCCTTGAGGTCCCTTCCAGCCTAGGATTCTGTGATTCTATGACTTCTTAGCTGTGCTCATACAGCCATTTTTTCCCACTTTTTTCTTTTTTTTTTTTTTTCCACTTTTAACCAGCTCGAGTTTAAATATACACAAACATTTCTTAGTTGTGCCATTTCTGTTGGACGCTAACCGTTCATTCTCAGAGCACTCGCTGCATTTTCAAATTCTTTGAGAATACGTCTTTTTCCGTATATCCCATTGCCTCCTGAGCTTTGAGCGGGGAAGAGCAGGAGGCACCAGAAGGAAAGCTGGTCAAAGGAGAGCAGCCACCCCTCACACAGGAGCCCGGCAGCCTTACTCCTGTTTCATGCGCAAGGGGACTGCGCTGCGATCTGTGCGAGGCGGTCAGCCCCTTGGCTGGTGCCTGAGGTGACAATTTCAGCCTTTTCTGATACCTTTAGAAAAAAACCTAGGAGGTGGATGGCTTTGAGGTCCGTCTGATTGCCTTTGCACTCAAAGCCTGGCATAACGGGACAAGGGGTAATGGTTTTAAACTGAAGCAGGGTAGGTTTAGGCTGGATATAAGGAAGAAATTCTTTACAATGAGGGTGGTGAAACCCTGGAACGGGTTGCCCAGAGAGGTGGTGGAGGCCCCATCCCTGGGAACATTCAAGGCCAGGTTGGATGGGGCTCTGAGCAACCTGATCTGGTTAAAGGTGTCCCTGCTCACTGCAGGGGGGTTGGACTAGATGACCTCTAGGGGTCCCTTCCAACCCAAAACATTCTGTGATTCTATAGTTCTGTGATAACTGCCCCTGCCTTCATGTCTGCTCTCGTGACTCTGCCTCAGTGCACAAATTGTGCTGGCTTAATCACAGGCGGAGCAGCTCAGGGAAACTATTGTGCTGCAGTCTGTGTTCGGTGGACTAGCAGCCGTGTACCAACGCCTTACAGCAACGGGGAATGCCGTCACGTGCAGTGGTTTCCTTCAAGAACAGCGGAGGTTGCTTCGCCCTTAGTGCGTGCTAAGAGTGCTCAGTGGCCGTGACGGCGGGTATTGACCGAAAGCAGCGTCTGCCAATATCAGCTTGTCCCTGTCACTGCCCAGTACGGCTGTGCACGGCACAGCTCCGCATATGCCCGCAGAGGAGCTACGTGCTCCATGCCCACGCTCTCCACGCTCGCTTGCCTTGTCCCGCTCTCTAGAGCAGTAAGCTCTAGCTCGCTTGCTTGTAAGGCGAAGTACGTGTAATACAGACCTGCTGTGGCGTTAATTTGCCAAATACCAGTCCGTCAGTTCTGCTTACCAAGTGTTTCCCCCCCTTCTTGCTGTTGTCTGCGTATCCTTAGGATATAAATCGTGTCTCCTTGCTGACTGGATGGTGCTTATCTCGGGGTGGTCATTGCTTTAGACACGGCGGTAGCTAATGATACGGCTTGAGACGAGTGGTACAACCACATTTGTATTGACTTTTGTGTTTGAAGGGATTTACTGTTCTGCTTGAAGGAACAGCAGCAGTGAGGCTGCTGACAACTGAGCCACAGACAGATGGAGATGTACACGTGTAGGAATCCCTAGGACTGCTGCTCCCCTTCACAGCAAAACACAGATCCAAGTGCAAAACCGAGGGAAAACACCAAGGCAAACAGCAGAGGAATCTAGGTCTACCTTGACAATACAACATTAATTACCATTTTATTCATATCAATGGGCAAAGGGCGCATATATTAAAACCTCTTTGGCACCCCAACCTTCCACTTGCTTGAACTGCGATGCTCTTTGTGCAAGGCGTGTAGGATCAGACCTACAATGCCAAGCTCGGACTATAGTACTACGGTTGTATTCGTGGCTAGGAGCGCAGCGTGGCACTGAACAACAACTTCTGTGCTGAGTAGACGGCAGCTGCAAGAGTCAATATCGTCTTGTCTTTCGTATCTTAATCATATTCTCCTCAGCAATAACTTCACTGTACAGAAGAGAGAAAGTATATTCTGTCTTTTACATAATGATGTGATTAAAAAAGGTCAACCAGTTTGCAAATACCAGTGAGGGTATCTAAAATAGGTTGCATTCACTGGCCTCAGAAGCAGATAAATACAAACACTGATTGGCTTCTTTTAACATTTATTAAAAACAAATTATTGTTTTGTTAGTACGACAATGCAAAAGTACAGTGGGAGACATTTAGTAGCATTTAGGAAAGCAAGATAATATTAGAGGGATGGTTTCTCTTTAATGTATAGCTCAGGTGGTGCATTTAACTTGTTAAATGCCACTTGTTACGCAGGACAGTTCCCACTACCAAGAAACAAGGAGAACTCCTTTGCTGCTCTTATCCCATACGAGCATTTTGACAGGATGCCAGAAAGCAAAAAGCTCCTGAGAGCTGTTAGAAAATAAAGCAAAAGGCTGGAAGCCGCTAAGAAAAAAGTGTTGAATTGTCACTGTCTCCTGAAAGCATTAATATAAATATTTAAAATGCATTTAAAATACTTGAACTTAGATTAAAATTATTTTTAAATATCACTTTTTGTAGCATAGTGTGTAGCACGCACTAAACCACTTTACCTAAAACCCCCAAACATTGATATGATTACAATAATGAAACTATCACAAACCATCCCTTCATTTCAAATAATGAAACTGTAGATAGGAGGAAATGTCAGCGTGGTGGTTATCAGTGGGCTTGTCTCTTCCCGGAGGAAACTGTGGCTGAATTTGGAATCAGGGGAAGCTTTACCGTGACCTTTGCAGCAGCACATGAAGGGGAGTGGGGGGAGAGCATGGGGAGCTGGTGGGAGGGGGCAGAAGGATGTGGAGTCCCTGGCGGGTGCATTGGGGTTGGCCTCCAGAGGCTGAAACACGCGCAATCCCTGGGTGTAAAAGTCTCTGGCTTTGCTGAGCTCTTGTCCCACAGTAGGGAATGCTTCACTGTCACTGGAGCTCTTCCTTTATCATGGGACACACAGCTGGCTACATACAAACCTCCAGAGAACTACCTACGAACACCCAACCTGGATTTTATTTTAATAATTGTAATTAAATGAGAAAGGTGAACAGGGCATATGTACCAAGCCAGGGGAAAAAAAGGAAAAGGAAAAGGAAAGGAAAAGGAAAAGGAAAAGGAAAAGGAAAAGGAAAAGGAAAGAGAAAGGAGAAAGAGAAAGAGAAAGGGAAAGATAAAAAGAAGAAAAGAAAGAGAAAAAGAGAAAGAAAAAGAGAAAAAGAAAGAAAAAGAGAAAGAGAACTAAAAAGAGAAAGAGAAAGAGAAAGAGAGAAAAGAGAAAGAGAAAGAAAAGAAAAAGGAAAAGAAATAAAAAGAGAAAGAGAAAGAGAAAGAAAAAGAAAAAAAAAAAAAAAAAAATGAAAATAAAAAGAAAAAGAAAAAGAAAAAGAGAAAGAAAAAGAAAAAAAGAAAAAGAAAAAGAAAGTGCCTTTTCTTTCTCTAGAGCATCTGGGCAAAAATCCAGGCTCCACCGAAGTCATTGGCAAAAATCCCAGTAACTTCAGCTGGGCAAAGCTTTCCCTCCTGACTCCTGTGAAACCAACCTTAGGAAAAGGTGGCTGCTTCCTGATTTTAGTTCTTGTGTTTCACGCGGCTTACAAGCCAAGAAGAAAAATGTCAGAACCCAATAAACCACTTTTTAATTGCTCTTTGGATGTCTGAGAGCAGGAGAGGTGCCTCCAGAGTGACACAAGGAGTTCAGCGCTCAGCCCCGATGCAGGCGAGCCATCCCTGCGGCTGGAGGGGGCTGGGTTGGAGGTAGATGTGGGGGGCTGGTTAGCAGAGCCCCCCAGCTGAACAGGGCAATCTCAAGCCCCGTTCCCTTAGGCTTTGCCCACATTTCAGGCCCTGTCAGTATGGCCGTAGCCATACAACTCTATCAGCAACCTTCCTCAGGCAGAGACAATTACGCTAGCTAAAAATATGTTTAAAAAGCTGTTTCATTTCAACAAATAATACTCTTTTTTTCTGATTGCCTCAGGTTTTCTCTGCGCTCTTTATCTGCTTATCCTCTTTCATATTACGGCAACCACCTGCTGCTGTGCTCTATCAGATCAAATGCGCTGCAATAGCACATTTAAATCACAAACCTCTGTCGGGGAAGCCTGACCTGAAACCTCTCCCGAAGTAGGGGAAGTTAACTTTCTATTCCCTCTGGCTGTCATTCCAGCTGCCGAAAAAGAAGGTATACTCTCCCAGGTGAGGGTGTGGATGAGACAAGTGAGGTATGTAAGCCCATGGAAATGGATTCTGGAGTTACATGCACACATCATGCTCGAATTTATTTAAAGATTCCTCCTCCTATCAGTTGTGAGAGTAGAATTACAAAACACTTTTCACTTCAAGTAAGAACAATTTTTCTTTTTTTCCCTCCGTTAAGGTGTTATTTTCTTTTACAATCTGAAAATTCCATTTAAGTCTTTATAATTTTCCTTCCCAAGGAGTGATGGAAGACGGCACGCAGTGATGTGTGTCCTACAAAAATAGCACGTGGCCCAGCCACGGAGCTGCTACCCATCACTGCCAGCGGTAGCACCGCTCATCGGTAAACGTGACCAGCCTGGCTTCACGCTTGCTTTCAGCCACCGTGGAGGTTGTGATCCTTTTTTTTCCCCCCATCTCCTCCGGTTCCCGGATCCCTGAGTGGGCTGGGGAAATGAGTCACATCCAAAATAAAGAGGGATAAAGACATTCCAGGGAATTAATTTCTCCCTATGAGACACAGCGGAGGTCTCTGGTGAAATATTTTTGTCTGACTCTATACACAAAGAAAAAAAAATACACTTTATAGAGAAAGTGACAAGCAATTAGCTACACAGTATCACTGAGATGTATAAACACCTATAGCCAGTTTATACAGCCCAGAATTCACTTTGGAAATTGCTCCTACAGCACTAAGGCCCACAGTAATAAAAAGTAACTGGATTAAGCTGTTATCAGCAATATTTCTAGGTAAATTAGTGCTTAATAGCATTTGTTGTGTTTAACCCCTGCTAACTGGTAAATCAAGTTCTAATGAAAATGGGAAAATAGGTTGGTGCACCAGAACAGGCTCTTGAGAGGGGAGGAAAAGTAAGATGATGGGACAAAGTCATTTAAGTCGAAACAAAAAAAATCTTAATTGGTTTTACAATAGTGTCGCGATTTCAAGTCCTGTGACAGAACACACTTCAGTAAGGTCAATTAAAACATTTTATTAGTCGTTTGAAAGCTGTAAAAACTAAGAGAAAGCACAAGCAGGGCTGCTGGTCTGGTCCAGGCAGCGGCTCACGCGTGAGGTTTGCACAGCCAAGAGGTTTGCCGGGGCGGGGGAACCCCAGCCTGGCTAACCCCGGCTCAAGCGCCGGCTTAATCCTCACCCGCGGGAGCCGCTCCCGGCTGCGGGCAGTGTGGGAGCGGTTCTCCCCTCTTGCTTTTCACACCTGGGCGACTTTGGATTTGTATTATGGTAAATACCCTACACCTGTAGTACTCATTACGGAGATCCGACCTTTCGCCGTGGTCAGGCGTTCATTAGCGCCCAAGGTAGAGGGCTGGGCTGGGTTTTTCATTTCGTGTAACAAACCTCAGCCGGGCTCCCCGGACCGCATCTCCCGGGGGGGTCCGCAGGCGGAAAGGAGCCGCAACCACCCGACCTGCGCTGGGCCGGCGCTGCCAGCCGGGGGCCGCCGTCTCCAGGAGAGCCGCGGTGCAGGTGCGGGCGGCCCGGCGCCGGTTGGGAGGCTCCGGCGGGGCGCAGGTGCTCCCCGACCCCTCAGAGCCCTGCGGTAGCAGCCGCCCTCCCGGTTTTCCCGCGGGGGGACTTCGGGGCGGGCGCCCGTGAGGGCGGGCAGCGCCCGGCCGCCCCCGCCGTCGGGGGCCGCCCTCCAGGCCGCGCCCCGCTGCCCGGCGATGGGGCGGGACGGGGCGGTGGCGGTCCCCGGAGCGGGAGGCGAGCGCGCCCGCCCCGCCCCTCCCTGCCCGCCCGCCGCGGGACGGGGCCGGTGAGCGCGCAGCCCTCGGTCCCGCACCGCTGCCGTCGGGCGGGGTGAGGGCAGAGGCGCCGGTACCGGCGGCTCCTTCTGCTTTTCGTCCTTCTCCCCCCCCTCGCCCGGCCGGGCCGCGCTGCCGCGGCCGTTAACGGTCGCCGCCTGTCCGCCCCCGGCCGCGGGGCAGCCCGGGCGGCCGGCTCTGTCCCCACCCCGCCCGGGTGCCGAGGCTGGCGGCGGGGGGGGGCGGGTCGCGGTCCTCTGCAGCTCCTGGGGGGAGAGAGCAGAAAAACGGCTTTGGGCGAGCGGCGTGACCGCGCGTTAATGCTCGCGCCGTTAGGAACGAGGGCGCTTCAGCTTTCAGCGCTTTGCTTGCCCGGCCGGCTTGCTTTTCACACCTCGGTCACGAAACCGCCATGTGCGTGTGGGGTGGAGGCTGAAAACCCTCTCGGGCGAGGGCTGGGGTCGCCTCCATCCTCGCCTGGCGCCCAGGCCTGCGGGTCGCTGCTTGGGGGGGGTATCGGTGGCAGGCCGGCTCCGGCGCCGCTTTCACCGGCACGGGTGAGGAGAAGGTGCGGTGGCAGTCTCCCCCACAACACGCAGGTAACAGCACAGGTGGCTTTCTCCCCAGTCCTCCCTCCTCCACCTTGGTTAGACCCAGGCCACAGGGTCAGGTGAAGGAGCTTTGCTACCACGTTGTCTGTCCCTTAGGTATTCGATGTGAGTGCTCTTTATGGCCCTAACAAGTGCTGCCTTGTGTTGTGAGTGGACTGGGCCGACATTCTTCCAGCTGAACAGAAAGGCATAATAAATTTTAACTGCGAAGGCTTGTGTTCTCGGGACAGGAAAGGAGCACGCTTTGGCCTATTGCACAATGTCTGAGCAGCCAAGTGACACTTCTCCCATAAAGTTTTAAGGGATTGGGAAAGTATGATAAATGGGGAATTCCTTTTTTTTTTTTTTTCTGGGTCTATATGCCCAGAACTCCTGAAACCAAAACAAAATGCAAGATTAAAAAATGCTTTATCCTCTGTTCCTTTTTTTGGAGTGAAGTTGGTATCTTTTGAATCATTAAACCTCCCTGCTTTTAACACTGCTTTTTCTATTACTTGAAACACTTAATATCCTATCTTCCCCGTCCAGTATCTTTCATTGTAGAGTGCTATGGTTTCTCATGTTTCTCCCTCAAATCTGTCCAGTGTTCATGCTTTAAAATGGAATGTAAATTAACACCCCAAGAAGACTGATCAACTAGAAGTAAAGCGCTGCTCTGGCAGTCAGGTCCTCTAAGTTCTGGCTCGGTGAGCTGCTGTTCCCCCTGCCCATTGCTACTTCATTCTGTGAGACCTGTGTTTGAAGGAGGACACGAAGACAGCGCTTCTAACTGTGGTGTCAGTACTCCAGGCATTTTTGCTTCCTCTCTTTTAACAGCTGGCTCAAAGATAAATGGGGAAAATGTGGCCTCTTGCGTGTTCACAAAGTCAGCAGCTTCCATGCTTGCTCTGAAAAGTTTGTAACCTAGGCTCTGTTGAAAGCGTTGAAGCACCGAGTCCTTAAAGAAGGTGACTGTTCTTGGTCTCCAAACTGCCTGTGCTACAGCTTGGCCGTGGAGTAGTCTCAGAACTGTTGGGGAGTCTCAGCTGCTTTTCACTCTGGACTCTGATCTTTTCAGACCATCAAAGGCAGTGGATTTCCCATTGGTTTGAGAAGACTGTTAGGACAGGCTCTAAACTTTTAGGGTGTCTTTTTGTGGGGTGGGCTTTGGGTTTTTTCCTTCCAAAGGCCGGCGGGTATGATGCTCAGATCTCGAGCCACTTCTAATGCCCAGTGTTAGAAATGGGAGTGTTCTTTGAAACGGGTGATGTTTTTAGTAAGTTCCTTACAAGAATCTTTTCTGCTGTTGTAAATCTCGCTCTGATGTTCTAGATACTTTCCGTGGGAATTTGCTAATGCTCATTGCTTGATTTCTGTTACAAAACGATACTGCACCATCACGTGCCATTGCTCTGTTGACACTTGCCAGAGGATGAAGTTTGGGATTTTTGTTACTGAAAAAATTATCACCTCTCCCATCTTTTCTATATAGTAACTTATTGGCTCTATGCTTTTTTTTTTGAGATAATGAGGTATATCTGTTATAACACAGTGAATTACAAATTAATGTGAATAATTACATGTGGATAAATATTTTCCTTTTTTTGAAATTCTATTTCCAGTTTTTCTTAAGATTGACTCCCTCTGCAAAGCTGAGAGGTTAAGTTGCTGTGATGGCATAGGAAAGGAAATAACTTGCTATTAAAGATATTTTTGTGTTACTGTACTACTTTGCTGTTAATTTTGAGGATGGTTCTGCTCTTTATTTCACTTTAATGTATTCTAAAATGTTTTGTTCAGAAGTTTGTATTTTTAAAAAGCAACAGGAAGAGTAGAATGCACTTTTTTTAGTTTTAGTTTTCTTGCTATGACAGTTCTGAGCATCAGCACTGTAAGTGCTACTGAAAATCAACACCTAAAAGAAAGTTAATTATGCTTGTAGGTCACTGACAGTGCTGTGTCTTGTTCTGTAGTGTTTATTTCTGGTCAACTTATTGTACTGAAAGTTTGGGGATTGTCTATGGCTTGTAGCATATCTGAATTTGAATTTTAGAAATGAGAAACTTCTATACTTTTTTTTTGCCACCTAATTTAAAAACCAGGGCCTTGCTGGTAAAAGAGGGGAGACAGTGGTCCTGTTGTTGTACAGGGGAAGAAAAAACCCACACGCTGTTCAAATATGAAAGCAATGTTGTGATCAAAAAGTAATTTACTGTTGAAGTACAAAACTTATTTCATAGAATAAGCTTTCAAGTGTGATCTGTAAGACTGCAAGTCCAGTCATAGCTGCTCTGTAGAACAAGAATAAACCTAGACTTTCTTCAATCATGAAAATGGTAGGTTTACAGTTAAAAAAAAGTAAATTGAAACCCAAACAACCCCCCCCCCCAAAAACCCTGATATAGATCAGACTGCCTGAGTCTCAACTCTACATAAATGTTCAGGATAGGTGATTTCCCGCCGCTGCTGTCCTTTTTGCTTTTATCAGTTTAACTTTGCTTTTCTTCTCCACTCCAAAGTTCTTGGAGTTCTGTTCTTACATACTCTGTTTCTCAAAATTTGGTGCTCTTAACACCATGTAGAAACTGCTGATGTACGAACCCAGTGGTTGATGACCCATTAAAAGTTGTTTGTGCCACTCTGTGTTGTCTGAAGTGTGACTATTTCCCATATACGTTACGTTTTGGGGTAAGCTGTTGACAGTGGTGCTTGTACTGCTGTTGGCATGGCTCTCAACAACAAAATAAGACCTGGCATGTTGCGTTAATTCTGAGAAAAGCATGGTTTTGCAATCTTTAATCAGGCAAAGTTTCATTAGCTCTTCGAGGGAGTTTGACAATGACTTGGCCCAAGGAAGCCTCTTTTTTTCTTTTTTTAAACAGCTCATGGCACTTACTATTTTTTTCCAGAGAAGCAAAGAGTGACATAGAACCTGAGGCATGAGGGTAATATAAAATATTTCTGGGGTTTATGCTTGAATTCTGGAATGCATAATGTTAAAGAGGTTTTTGTGGTATTGATGCATTTAAGAAGGAAAATGAGAGTTTTGAAGTTTGAATATTCCAAAATAGAATACTTCAAAATAGTTTTAAACATTTTTTTCTTCTTAAATATGATAAACCTATTTTGGATTCCGTTACTTTCTTCCCTGAAAAATTTGAGAAAGTAGGCAAAAAATGAAAATGAAATGTTTCTCTTTCTCTCTCTTTTTTTTTTTTTAAAAAAATCTAGGGAGGAGTGGGAGAAAAAGGAACTCCAAACTGTTACTTTCATCTTCAGTAGTTAAGAAATGCCAAAACTTATTAAAAACTTTCCGGTACTGCCTGATGGTTGTTGCAAGTAGCTCTTGGTTGAATTACATTAGCATTCACATAAAATACGAGGAAAATCATAGTTGCTTGCACTGTGTATTTCTGCTGCCATGGGGGTGCAGTATGACTATGTAGAGCAGATACATTACCAGTTGAGAATGGGTGAGGAGGAAGAAGAGGACAGAAAATTGCTTTATTAAAGTATTGACTAGTGTGATGGTGAAATTCTGAGGAACGTTGCTCTACTTGCATCGATCACTGCCTCATTGTTCATGTGATGATCGCGTACTCTGACAATCTTGCGCAGTTTTAATAGTGTCTTGAGTGAAACCATCCTGTTTAGTCTTGGAGTAGGGGCTGCTCTTCCTTCTGTGCTCCCTCCCCTGTGACAAAAAGAATTTAGTATTAGCTAATTAATTAGATTGTAATTTCTTCTATTAAATTCATTTAAAACTTCGGTTCTCACTGACTTGTTGAGGGGAAAAACATACCATGTTTCCTTCAATCTCCTCTTAAAATTCAGAAAGTTATTCCACAAGGGCATACTTAGGTTGGTGCCCTTCAAAGGAGAAATTGTTCAAAGTTTCCATATAATATCTGATGTATGCATCATGACTTTATCAGTATGTGTTATCGATCATTAGATTCTATCTGATAATGACTTAGAAGAAGTTATGAGCTAATGAAAGGAGTTCTGTGTAGCTGCAGCCGTCAGTGTTTGTGGGCTGAAACCTTTCCATGCGCCTTGTGTGTTAGTGCTATAGCAAGAGCTGGCTTCGCTTCTGCGCTGACCTGTATTATTTTAAACAGGTTGTGATGACAGTTCCTTTTAGTAGGAGAAACTAAAGTAACATTCTGCAATGACAGAGTAGTTGATAGCATATGCGTATTATGAGAGCTTGTTTCTTACCAAGAGTCTTCATAGAGACTTGATTTTGGGTTTTAAAACCTCTGTGACAAAGCATCTCTTTTGGAGAGTATTTTTTTAAAGCAGTCCTGATAGAGGTCATTTTCAGATAACTTGTGTAAACCAGATGTAAGTTAGTTTTAGGATCTTTGCATGCTACTGTTACTAGTACTGTATTTTAAGTGTGTCTGGTTGTGGGGTTTTTTTCTTTTAAAGAAAGGAATATGGATCCTCTAGCTTCCACGACAATTGGTTTGCTCTCTGGAAGAGTAGAAATTGGAAAGGTTATGAGTGACTGCACCCTGACCTAATAATTAACAGAAGTTGTTCTGCTTTTATTTTTTGTGGGGTCAGATTTTCTGCCTGTTACTGTATTGAGGGTGCTGATTACGGAGTTGGTGAGGAATTACTTAGCATTGGGAAGAAGTTCAGGCAGCTGTCTCTGTTTTTCTTCTGAATTTGAAAGTTAGAAGCCTGAAGTCCTCTGTGGTGGGAAACCTCCATTTTGATAGAAATGTAATATGCCAATGACTCATTTGTTTTTGCCACAGTTTACTGTTCTGTAGATTTTCATTGTGTGTGTGTCTCTCAAAAGATTATTTGCTCTTCTGTTTCTTGTCCTCACCTTTTTTTTGGGGGGAGACTTTATTTAATTTGTCTTTTCCACTCTGTAATCTCATACTCATTTCTGTCACTTTAATAGTTTAGTGCAGCCTCAGGCAACAGAGCAGGTTCAGTTTCCTCAAAACACCTGTTTAGCTTTAGGACTGGTTCAAAGAAAATTCATCCTGAAATTGCTGGATTTACTGTGCAAAGAACTCCCAGTCACACCAGAGAATAGATCTGACAAAGCTGGAAATTTGATAATTAGCCTTTTCTTTTCTTGCTGAGATGAGTCTGGCCTATATGTGAACCCGCAATAGATATTTAAAAGCACAGAAGTCAGGCTCTCGGGAAAGCAAGGGTCATGGAGGGTAGGGTAGGGTGTCTGGGTAAGCAGCACAACTGCAGGTGTTGCTTACTGAGTACAGTTAATTTGAGTGATTGGAGTCTTCCTTTCTTCACTTCTTTCACCTTGTTTTTGAGCTTTCTGTTTGTGCTGTGGAGGAATCCCAAGCAGCAGACTGCTTTGCTTCAGTACTGCAGGGCTGACCCTTTTATGAAGGTGTTTTGGGGATTGACGCGTAAAGTTTGTTGAGGCAGTTGGGTGAGGAGGTAAAGAATGAGTCTTGTGAATGGGGGGGGGGGGGGAGGGAAGCATGCAGGGCAAATAACCCTAGTATGTTCTTTAAGTTATATCTTTGGGGCATAATGAAACACTAAAAACTTAACATAAAAGGTGAATCAGCTGCCCTTCTGTTCTAACAATCAATACTGCATTCAGGGAAAGAAAAAAGACTTCTAAAGAAGTCATCCAATTATAGGTAGAAGTGTTCTATAATATTAAAAAGTAACAGTACTAATACATAGTAGTAATCATGTGATGGGTGTTAACGGAGAGCTTCATTAACTTGGCAAAACCAGCAAGACTAGTAGTGACTTTACAATAATCCTTGAAGGAAAAACTATAGGAATGAATAAATTCCTAACTTTTTCAAAACTTAAAATTATTCATTGCTTACCCTCCAGTGACTTCACTGCTCTTCTGTAAAGGAAAATATTTTATTGACAACCTTAAAAAAACCCAAAACCAAACAAACCTGGGGGCTCAGTATGAGTGTTAGAATTTATTTAAAAAAGAAAACCTTCGTGGTGTGTTTTATTTTGGAGATAGTTTTGGGTTTCTTTCTACAGATGTCATAGGCTATTTCTGTGACTCTCATCAGAGATTAGATTTAAGGCACAGTTAAGTACATTATTGCCCCATATCTCTACTCGTATGACTCCTTTGCGTAATATCTGAGGTACATAAACCGGTACATCTATCTCCCAGAACTGTGGAGTAAGTTGCCTTTAAGGTCCAATAAGTGCTGAGGTAAAGGAAGTCAAAGATGGAAGATACTCCTAACAGCCTCTTAAAACATTTCACCTGAGAACATTGCGTGTACCTAGACTTGCTTTTAAAGTTGTTGGAGACTTTAAGCATAATAGCTACTAAACTATTGTGTGTTTAAGTTTTGTTGGGCTTTAAATTAGGAAAAATTAAATATGCACGTGGCTTCTGAGTATCTGGCTTTAAATGTCCTATGTGTTTTTTAATCTGCACCATGTCCAAAGTTCTTGCTTTCAGTGTCTTTTCTAGTACAGTGTGCAGCAGCTGTGCTCTGAGGTAGCATAGGCAGTTTGCTTTTTATTTAACCTCAGCCTCTGTAACAGCATATTTTGCCTCATCACATCCACACTGTAGAATAAGAAGCTGCCTTTTTTTTTTTCTTCCCCCTGCACAGCTTCATAAGCCTTCGTTACTTTATCTTGGGGAATTTGACTCAAATTCTTAGGGTACTGTACCTGCAACCCGGCAAAGGTGGGAACAAGTCCAGCATGTTTCAGGATGTGAACTTGTTCTTTCTGTGACATTAATTTTGACAAGTTATAACTTGTGCCACAGACATGACCCCATTTTGTAGGTGAACGATCTATATGTGTGATTCAATGTTTTTAAAATCTGATGGCGGAGCCAATTTCCTTTCTTCTTCCTCTCTACACCTTGACTCTGCTTGCTCCTGTTCAAAGAATACTGCAGAGAGAGCACATACGTGTGTGTCGGAGAAGGCAAATAATTTCACAGGTCATGACTTTGCAAATGCATGAATCAGCCTTACTCTGGGATAGGAGCCTCTGGTGGGAACAAGTTATAGCGAATAAGGAAAGAACTTCCTAAATGGTATATGCCTCTTAAAAATTTGCCACGTAGAACAGCACCAACTAGTGCAGGTGCTCAGCTTTTATATTCAGTAGCATACGTAGCTCACAAGGTTCAACCTGAGGCTTGCTTGGTCTTACATTTGGTGCTTGTATCCTTGGTTGGGAACTTGACCTGTAGCTTCAATGTCTTATTCCAGTGCCTTAGTTCCAAATTCCCTAACACAGCAGAAACTTTATCTTTTTGTGTTTGTGTTTTGTGTGGTGGTTTTTTTTTTTTTTTCCCTTCCTCCCTTGGTGAATCAAATCTCCTGTGCTCTGTGATCTTTGCAATCCTTTGCTAAAAGCCCTGCCTGTTTACTGTCTTCCGTCCCTCTGATATCACTTTGTGAAAGGACTTTAATTCAGTAAGGTACTCTTGTTCTTGAAGTTATTCCTTTTCCTTATATTGATACAGGTTAAACTTTTTTCAGCCTTTAGTAATTTTGATGTGGTTTGCAGGGCAGTTTTGGTAAGTGTTTGGTCTCTGTAGTTGGGGGGAGATGGGCTGTAGCAATGTTGCAGCAGGCAGCAGTGTGGGAGCAGGGCAGGTGCAGAAGATGTTATGTAAATACATTGAGACTTTCCTCTGATTTCTGGGATGTAATGTTTTGTAAATAAGCCCTGCATTGTTTAAAACTCAGATGTCAGAGGTAGCAAGCTAAATACATTCAGAAACAATGTGACAAGTCTGAAGAGAGTTATGTGCTTTTCGAACCATGCTCATGTAGGAGCTAATCCTGCATTCTAGGGAAACTCAGTGGAAATGATATCTTTCTGGAAGTGTATGAAAGATACCCATGTGTTTACCTGTGTTTGGTTTAGTGGTTGGAAGAGTCTGGGACTAGCAATACAGAGGGTCAGTAAGTCCTAAATGAAGCTGTTTTATCAAGTCTCATGAAAAACAGCAATAGTTTCAATATAAAGATGAGATATACAGTCTAGTCTTCTGAATCATAAATCAAATAAGTCCAAAAAAAAAAAGGAAGAATGCTGAACTGACACAGGCTGATGCATGTGCATACTTTCCTCTGTGTGGCCTGTATTTCTTTTCATGGACTCCATCCAGGCAAAGCTGCTTTGTGATCCCAGCCCTGATGTGGGTCAAAAGGGGAAGATTGTTAACATTCCTCCTGCCCCTCTCCATCACCGTCAGCAGCTCTCAGTGGCTATCAGTCCTTTGGGCCTGTGTGGGAGAGGACAGGGGAATTTTGTACTGCTTGTAATTGGTCTTCCAAATATTTATATCAATCCATCTCTCATCTGGACAATAACCCAGCTCCCCACTTTTGGTGACTGTTATGAATTGTGATTGATTTAGTAATTGGAATGCCAATACTGCTGGCATACTAGTATTTACATGTTTTATTAACATTCATGTGCCCATCAGGATGATACAGCTAAAGAAACAACTTTTTTCCAAGGCGATCATAATTTTAGGTAGTATTCTCTGTAATTGCCCTTAAAAGGTGTCTTGTCTTGTCCCCCTGACTGGCAGCTTTAATACTGTTGCTTATATCTGTGGCTCTTTCTCCCCACTTTCATGATTGTGCTGTGTTTGATTTCATACTAGTACAGTTTTACTGAGAGAGCTTTGGTTTTACGGGATAAATAACCACCTTTTTTTGGCTAAGTTTAAACTGCTTTTAAAGTGAAGTGTCCTTTGTTCTGCAGATGAATTATACTGGATCATTATAAGCTGTTTAGAATTGCTTGTTACAGTGATACAAGTAGGTAACAACGTGCCTCTGAAGAGATTAAGGACTCTTCATTTTATGTTGCATATGTTCCAATCATCATAATTCTAATGAAATTCATGTTTCTTCTGCAGTCTCTTTCCCCTGCCTTTAATGTGTCTGTCTTCCTAAAGAACTTGTTAAAGAACATGGTGTTGTCAAACAATAGTCCCTTGATGAAACTGGAACAAAAGAAAATATAATATTCAGTAGTGATCTATAGCTTGAAAAGCAAATGTACAAAGATCATTAACATCATACTGAGCTCAAATATATTCGCTGTTGCAGGGGGGGCAGGGGGAAAGGATATACCAGATATGGTTATTGCAAGGGTTAGATACTGGGGGGGGAAAAAAAGCTTAGAAACAGAACCTGTTTTACGTATCTGATATAAATAATCTTTACTTAAGAGGAATATGTGTAAAAAAGATACTTATAAATAACGGCGGATTCCATAAAGCTTGTGCATTTTATGGCTAATATTACTTTATGATTTTACTACAGTTAACAAAACAAGTGAGTTTTAATGGAAGAGTCTAAACTATGATATTTTTATTTGGTCAGCTGCATGGTATCTTTAACTGGACTGTGACATTTAAGCAATAAAGAGGAATACCATTCAGATTGCTCCATGGAAGGAGAAGTAATTGTCTTGGACACCTGTAACTTCCTCATCTGCTTATTCTTGTGCCAATTCCACACTGCAGATGATTTTGGCAGTTTAGTGTGATAATCATGTTAATACGCTTTCTGCATGAAAGACACTAGTATCTGAAAAAACCTTCAGTACTAGTGTAAATAAACCACTTGAATGTTTTGTGTTTTTATGATTTAAAACCCCTTTGTTCTTATTTGTGACAGTTGTTGCTGATGTACGTATGGCAAATCCAGCTGTAGTAGTCACTCAAAGTCCTTGCTAGGGTTTTTTGTCAGTTAAAATTACATACAGTACTCTAAGAACCTTGGAAAGCACTGATGTAAGTTGTGTATTTTTAGGTATAATGTGTGAACAAATTTGACCTTCCTGGAAATGCATCCACACATTATAGTGAGTTTCATATAGTAAATTCTGTTAAAATAACAGTAGTGGAACTGCTAAGAAAGTAATAAATTTTACTGCCACTGTCTCTGAAGGATGAAAAGAAAATGTTGTGTGACTGCTGATCTGTGATCACTTCCGTTGGCTGAAACAAAAAAATACAGTCCCGGTATTTCTCAGCAATACTTCTATAAAAAAGTTGCATGTGTGTATTTAATGGGGTCACAGCCTTTAGTCGTTGTTGTCCATAGTCATCGCAGTCACTCGCTAGTTTACACCTTTTGCTACTCATTGTACTGTGGCAGAGTCTGTACAGTTGAAGTGGAATTGGCTCTGTCCCTTGGGTGGGCCGATCTGTGGACTGGTTTGACTTCCCAGAGGTGCTGAACGGCAGTGGCTGTTATCAGAGTTGGAAGAAATGCAGCTCCTCTTCATAACAGACCTTAAGACTGTATGATCCTATTGTGGAATACTAATTTAGGTGATATAATGACCAGGGAAAATGGTGATGGCAGTATTGAGGATTGACAGTTTGGTGTTTGCATTTTTTTTTTAAATCCATGTCTATTTTTGAGATTTGATTGGAGGAAAGATTGGGATGAGATGCAGAACAACTTTTCAGAGCTGCTGGAATTCTAGAGTTGAAATGTTTAGAGGAATAAGTGATTGATACATACATAAGTTTTTATATATGAATGTATTTTAAATTGTATATATTTGAGATTTGTATGATAACTGGGAAAGAAGTATCACAGAGACCTGAAACAAAGGGAATAGATAACAGTCAGTATATGTGGCCAGATCGCTAGGGCAATAATATTGGTGGCAGATCTTGGCAGCCAAGTTATTTCTACCATGATCATGTTGGTGCTTGAAACTCTGACTCCAGCTGCTCATCTCTGTCCTGCTGGCTCGTATCTTTGGCAGCCACCTTGCAGGAGTTTCAATCTAGAATACTGGGGTGTGTTAATGAAGGAAGGAAGGGGCCCATGTTGCATGGCCTCTGGAAGATGAGAGGTTCAGTACAAGATGAATTAATGTGAGTTTTTCCTGTCCATCAGCGGTACCTTCAGTGGTTCTGAGTATGCCCTCTGCTAGCACTTCTGTCAGGTCCTGGGCGTTCAGTTGCTGGCTTTGGCAAGGTCGATCCCGTACAGATGCTGCCTTCCATGGCTTCATGGAAGCTTTATTGTTCATTTTTGCTGCTTGTGATGCAGGTGTTCCCATTCCCCTTGTATACCTAAATGTGTCTGGCTGGGATTGCAATTAACCTGGAACAGAAAGCTGCTCATTAAGAAATAGCCTTATATTTAATGAACTATGCCAAGCAAAGCTTGGGCTCAAAAACCTGCTGACGTTTGATAGAAATATTGAAGCTGATTAAGGGTGTTGGAGTGGGTCTCTTTGTAAGTGACATTACAGTAACCTTCTCAAACATGCTTTTTTTTTTGTTCTCTTTCATAATGATTAGGTAGATAATGATAAAACTTGCACTGCTTGATGTTGTTGTCCTCTCTGTCCTGGAGTAAAAACACATTTAAAAAGTAATTCTGTTGGATTCAAATGTCTCTACACACAAAGCCTGTAAGAGAAAGGTCATCCTTGAATTTTTTTTACTAGGAATCCAACTTCTAGGAAAATGCAAGGCTTGTGTCCTAGTGGAGTAAGCTACACTCTTACCTTCCCAAGACCACTGAACCTCCTTCCAAAAAAACCCCAGACAGTGAAAAATAACGTTTCCTTTCTCTTATGAGATCCTGATTTTTTTCCCCGCTGGTGTTATAGGGAACTCCTGAGTGAGCTCTGTGATTTCTGGGACTGCTGTATGCTCTGAAGTCTTGTTGTGAGTGCCAAACCAGAGAGGACCATCCGTGGCATTGACATCAGATTTTCCCTAAAATCCTGAAATTTTTCCTAAAGACTTGTGAAAAAGCATTTTCTGCTCTTTGAGATTTGCAGTAATGCTGTCAAGCGCTCATCTGAAATGTATTTCTTCTTGTCTGATTTTAACCGTGACTATTTAACTCTTGGCACTCATCAAAAATACATCTCTCCACATTTTTTTTTTTTGTATTTAGCATTGTCTCATGTAACCAGGCAGCCCAACATGAAATGAGGATCTAGAACTTAAGATAGAGAAATGATCACTGCATCTCTCTGTTCGGTTAGTGTATGGGGCCAGGTGAGCAAAAGTGGAGGCTGAATTTTTATTGCCAGTCACTGACTGTGAGCAGTGCCTCTAGGACAGCGGTTCTTCCAAAAACCCCTGCTGATATGTAGGTGTCTTATGCATCCCCTGATGAAAGGAATGTCCTTGCTGTTTTACTTAGACTTGTCAACATAGCTGCCCCCCACCCCGGCAGCTTGCCAGCTGCTTTTTCTGTGGCCTCTCCCGCTTACAAGGGTGGGTAGATGTCTGTCACTCTGGCCATAATGTTTCTTCTGCTCTGCTTTCCTGGCAGATGCTTGTACCTACCACGTGGCTGATTATTCTCTGGGTCAGAAAGCTTGTTGAATGCTGGTAGGGCTTTTGTCCATCTGAACTAGTGATCCCCTCAAAGCACCGGCTGGAGCTTTGTGGTATTCTGATCACACTAAATGTAAGAGTTTTTCCATTTTGCAGAATGTGTTCTTTCCTATTTTTAGTAACTCTTCCAGTTAATGATTAGTTTACTTTATAACTATCAGTGTCTGTATTGTTTCAATCTTTGTATACTGATACGTGGTATTTTGGGAGGACAAACTCACCGGAATATCTAATAACGAGCAAATGCTTTTATCAAAGATGGAAAAGCCACTAGACTGCACACCTGCTAGTTGTAAAAAAAAAAGAGTTTAATTAGAAAATGTATCCAGAGTTTTGTTTCATTTTACTACCAGTTAAACCTGTTAAAAGCAATGAAATTAGGTAGAATACATCTTTTTTTAAAATGTATATCTTAATGTGGTATAAGGATTTTTAATCTGTATTCAAACTCATAGGTTGTTATTCCTTATGAAAGATTGTAGTTTATTTTTAAATATAACAATTACTATAAATAACAATACATTTAAATAACAATTACAAAAGAAAATAACATAAAGAACATGCTGCACTAATTTTTCTCCTTTTCCCCATCTCCTGCCACAGCTTGGGAGGGGGGAAACCTGTATGAAAACTGATCTTGTTTTGATGCTAGTCAGCAGTAATACTCCATTTATCTGCTTTTATTTCTTTGACATGGTTAACTTCTAATAAATGAGCTCCGTGCTCTTCAATTGAGACTCAGTGATGTGTGTATTCTTGTTTCATAATTACATTTAAATGATTAGCCAAGTAGAAAATTGCATGCTCAGTAGAAAAATAAATTGAAGAGGGCAACATTGTAATATTAATCTTCACTAAATTGTAGTAAAATGCTTTGAAATGGAAGAAACATGTATTTCATGATGTATTTTACTACTAGCAGCAAGTTCTCTAATTTGCATTTGTATACAAATAGTTTTCACCTAATTAAGCACAGGAGAAACAAGTAAAAATATGTCTTGAAATTCAGAACCTATGTAATGTTTGGAGACTTGCACCCAGTTTCTCATTTGGAAATCTTACAAATGTATAAACTTCAAATATCCTGGGTATTCTCTCCCTTCTTATTGCTTATCCCCTCCCACCCCAACACTTACTACTGAGCAGCAGATTTAAACAAATGCTTTTGGCACATTATGCGTTTGCCCAGTCTCTTCAGGATTCTTCAGGATCTTTATAGTTTCAAGGGGAATTTTAAACTATCCAGGACTGCACTAATTTTGGCAGGTTTTCCACTGCTCTTAAGACATGCTGAGCATCGGTTATGTTCTAAAGAAATTACTTCAGGGTGCTTTAGGGGGCAAATTACATCAGCCTAAAGACAATGATGTTTACTCTTGTCAAGATTACAGGGCAGTCTCCACTTCTTTTCTCTCAGAATGCTGAATGTTTAAGTCATGTGTTCTTGTTTTTATTCCTCAGAAGGATTTTGAAGATTACTGTTGTTAGTGCAGGCCTTATTCTCAGTGCTCATGGGCTGGGCCTTGGTCTCCTGGCACATGTTTGACAATGGCCATGTTGTCTGGATGGCATCTGGCCAGCCTGACACTTCTTTGGATCTTTAGGGACCTGTGCAAGAGAAAGTCAAGGTCTTCTGAGCACTTTAAAGATGTGATGCTATTTTTGTGACTTGTTCTCTAGCATCGACATAATGGATAGCCAACATATGTATGAGACGAGATTTTGTTTAATGGTCTTCTACTGTAGCGCTATTGATTGTGATATGTTCTTGCTGAAATGAGATGTTTTGATTACTTTCTAATTTTGGATCACGTGAAATACTGGGAACAGCAATACCCCCCTGCCCCAAGCAAGCATCTTGCAATATAAGTCAGATCAAAATGCCAATGTCTATGAAAATGGGATGCAGTCTTTTTTAGCACGTTTTTTTTTTTGCCCTACTGTCATGGTTTAACTCCAGCTGGCAACTAAGCACCACACAGCCACTTGCTCACTCATCTCTGGTGGGACGGGGAAGAGAACTGGAAGAGTAAAAGTGAGAAGACGCATGGGTTGGATTAAGACAGCTGAAGTAAAGCAAAAGCCGTGTGTGCAAGCAAAGCAGAACAAGGAATTCATTCCCTCCTTCCCGTCGGCAGGTGGGTGCTCAGCCATCTCCAGGACAGCAGGGCTTTATCATGTGTAACGGTGACTTGGGAAGACAAATGCCATCACTCTGAATGTCCCCCCCTTCCTTCTTTTTCCCCCTAGCTATACACACTGAGCATGATGTCATATGGTATGGGACATCCCTGGGGTCGGTTGGGGTCAGCTGTCCTGGGTATGCCCCCTCCCAGCTCCTTGTGACCCCCCAGCTTCCTCACTGGTGGGGTGGGGTGAGGAGCAGCAAAGGCCTTGGCTCTGTGTCAGCCCTGCTCAGCATCAAGGAAACCATCCCTGGGTTATCAGCCCTGTTTCCAGCACAAATCCAAAGCGTAGCCCCATGCTGGCTACTGTGAGGAAAATTAACTCTACCCGAGCTCAAACCAGCACACCTACAAAACTTAAAATATAGCTGGTTGAGGGTTGGGATGTGCTGTCAGCTAGGGTGGAGCACTTCGGGATTAGCAGACGGACTTTTTTTTTTGACTGAGAAAGGTTGGGTTTCTAAGAGAGCAGGGAGGGAAAGGAAGTCCTCAAACTTGCATTTTTTTTATAAATAGTGTGATTATGGAGAACTGTAGGTGTGGCACATGTATGTAAGCCAGAAATGTATATGATTATTAGCTTCAGATCCATATTTATAACAGCTATCCTAAAACAGTGGTGGTGGGGACACCACATTTGAATAAACAATCTATTTCTTGGTGCTAATGGAAACCCAGGTCAAAGTACTGCAAGTTAGAAATAGATGGAAAATGTAGAACAGGCAGAAAATAAGTCTAGCTTCACATTTTTTCTGAATGAATGCTAAATGTTTTGCTTCCAAAAGCCACTTAACTGCAATGTGTTAGCAATTGCCAAACCATCAAAGTTCTTGTAGAGTTGATGTTTGGAATGTATCATGTTGAAGATGTAGTGAAGCCATTGCAGAGCTAGACAGCATGGATTGGTTTGGTCTGACATCTTTTCTCAAACCAGACCCGAGTATATTTGCTTCTCATTTGTCCTTCCCCCCCCATACCCAACCAGGTGGTTCCAGGTGTGCCTTCCCATGAAGGAACCCTAGAGTTTCTGTGTCAAAAAAATGAGGTGTGGTTTCCAGAGAAGCTGCAACATTGTTTTACTTGCATTTTCACTAGCACTCAGATTTATGTGAAAGGCAAAACACAATGAGTTTCTCCTGTGGTGAAGAGAATGTGGGATGGCAGGTGAGAGATTTTACCTGCAAACTGAGGTGTCACAGGTATTTCATAGTTTACTGCTACCCTGATACACTGGGTGTGCTTGGGTGAGAAGGATCTAGACAGAGCGTTCTGAGAGATGCCTTGAAAGAAACTGAAAGAGTAAGTGGTGTCAGATACAGTCCCAGTTTGTTTTCTTGTTTGGTGAGCCTATTGCAAACCTTAAAGAACAAACTTCCATGTGGCAAGAATAGATTTGCTATGCTCATGGATGTTTAACAAGTGTCTGAAGCAAATGCAAATGAGTCTGACAATTTTGGGGTGCTTTCATTTCCCTAGAAGTGGCAAACAATGGATGTGATGTTCCAGGTAACTGCAACCCAAAAGAAGTAGGAAAATCCCAGAGCTGGGGGATGGGGGCTTGCATCTTTCCATCTCAACAGTCTGTTTGAATTCAGGCAGCCCTAAGTGAACAAGCAGAGAAAAAAATTCTGCTGTGTACTGAGAGCCAGCCTGATACAGGACATGGAGCAGATAAAAAACCAAGACCCTACAGCTTTGGGTAAACCAGCTTACGGTGAACTTCAGCCTTTTAAGAAAATAAACTTTGCAACTGTACCCCAGAAAAATACCTATGAGACTGCTGACTTAAACCTTTTATCAAGCCTTATGAAAGTTGGTTGCTGATCTTAACCCTGTTTAATAGGTCAATAGGGAGAACAGAAGCCTGTTTTGCAAATGGACCTTCCCCTTCAAATTAAATATGGGGGGGAAAAAAAAAGCACTTAATGCTGGTGGGCAAAAGGAGACTTTAATGACTTACATTTGTGAACCTGATTCCAGATTTCTGTAGCCACTTTCTGAAAATTTTTTTTGTTTTTTTTGTATGTGACCAAAGCTTTGTCTAGGCTGTTATTTAGTAAGGTTTGGGTTTTTTAATCACAGTTCAGACTTGTTAAAGGAGAGGAGAGGGGACTGCAGGATCCTTCCTCCCCCTGTTAACTTCATGCAGTGGAGCACATGGGTTCAGGTCTTGGGATGGGAATTCTCTCCCTTCCCTCTTTGCCCTCTGGTTCTAGACATCCTTGGACATGGCTAGGTGAATGTGTGTGTTTAAGCATATAAACATATGCTACTCCTAATTGTTCCTGAGGTATAAATGACCATTCAGCTTGAATTTTAAGAATCCAAAATTGTGCTTTGTGATCAAGGACCTTTGTTGCAGGTGGCCTTGGATTTAGGAAGAAGGCAGTTTTAACCCCTTATCACAAACTGGCCTTTTCCTGTATGCACACCTAGGCAATCTGTGGTGTTCTTGCCCTTCACACTCTTTTCATAGAGTAGTTAAAGTGCTGTCACTTACTTTGTGTGTGTGTGTGTGTGAGGGGGTTCTTCTGTAATTTGGATCTTTGTGCAATAGTGGAAATACACATTGCGAGTCTGTTTTCAGTGCCTGGTGATCTTGTACATTATTTCTCTCTAGCGTGTT
The DNA here is from genome assembly GCA_034008185.1 of Gorsachius magnificus. NCBI lineage: Eukaryota > Metazoa > Chordata > Aves > Pelecaniformes > Ardeidae > Gorsachius > Gorsachius magnificus. The sequence continues at coordinate 33,404,391 of CM067089.1, read as the reverse complement.
TCCAAAACTGTTTCCTCTGCTCAAAATAAATGGTTTTATTCTATGCTGTCAGGATAAGGAGAAACAAAGTAAAAGACTTCCTTGTATCTTAATATTTCCATGGTGTTCTTTTGTTTGGTAAGACTAGTCATTTTAGTATTGGCAAATCTTGAGCACTTTGAGTAAGTAGATAAGGAAGAACTCTGGAAGGAGAACCTGAAGACAGACGTGCATGTTTCTGCAGTGAATGGAGAATATGACTGTTTGAACTAGTGTTAGAAAGGAACTCTGCACGTTCGCTTATGAACACCAACTTAAAGGAGAAAAAGCTAAAACTATTTGTCATCTAACTTACCAAAGAGGTAGTTGTAATCTCTAATTTTTATGTAAATGATTATACTCAACTCTGTAGTGTATATCTTGAAGTGGGGGGAGAAATATGAAGTCTTGTTTCTTTTGAATTGATGTAGTATTTTTTAATTTTATTTTTCTGTGAAGGATGTTGTCCCCATCCTGAGAATAAAATAAAACCAGAAATCAGCTTGCTCCAGAGGCCGCAGAAGCTAAAAAGGGGGAAATGCTCATCATTTATCAGTGAGAGTGAGTTCCTTAAATCAGAGACGGGAAGTATTTTTGGCATAAAATCTGCAAAGATGACAACAGCTATTGTATCTTAGATTAAATTAAATGAAAAATAGACCAGACCTAATTTGGCAAGATCCAAACACAGTCAAACAGCTTAAGGCCAAAGTCTTAAATTTAATTCCAAATAGTGCTGAGAGTTCCCTCCAACAGCTGCATGAAAAGGCATTTCCGAAGCCACAAGTGATACAGATGAATGTTATACGTGCTTTTGTCAAGTCAGGCTTCCAAGAATCAGCTTTTATGGAAGAAAAAGATAATATATGTGCATTTCTATACTTGCCAACTACGCTCACCTCCCTGTTAATTTGTTTGAGCTAATCAGATTCCTTTTAACCACAGGATTTTGGGGCTCATTCTTTTGAGAAAGTGAGCAAGCAGGAGTACACTGTAGAGAGGGACCCGAGAAGCAAATTCTTTGGGGGTCTGTTGATAATGTTCATAAAATGTAAGTCAAAATAATGTTTTGCAGAACTGCGAGGTCCCTAAGGGTGGGGGATAGAGTAAGTCGTTTCAGGACCTGTATGGACAGTTCTGTATGCTGAAGGTCTTATGATCTAAGAATACATCGTATTTTTCTTTCCGGTTTTATTTGTAAGCTAACTTCATCTGGAGTGTTTAGCTGTATTTTTTATGTGTTAGTTTAATGAACATAATCGCTTGCCTATAAAGTCAAGCATGGATTATCAACTACAGAGCCACAAGCGTTCTTGCAGGACTAAACCTTTAGGGGAAAACATAAGTTACAGGATAAATGATCCTTTGGAGCTGCTGCTTTTTTTAGCCTGATATTTTTTTTTTTTGTGATCCTAGTTTATTATACTGCTTCCTGAATAACTATTTGGAGCCTGGAGTGGATGCTTAATTTTACACTGAAATCAACGGGTTCTAGATGGCTTTCTACTCTTCCATTGCAGCATCTTTCGTTACCAACATCTGTTTACTCCCTGATGAGAATAGCAGAGTGAAAGAATTGCTCCCCAGTTAGTACTAATATTATGCTGTTTTTCTTGCTTTTGGCTCTCTTTCAGGAGAGTACCTGAGAATATCTGTGCTTTTTGTTGGACTATAGCACACCTCATGAACTGTTCTCCAGAACAGAGAGATATTCCTGAACTGGAGCTAGAAATTAGTAGCAGTGTTGTGGCTGTGAATTGTAGTCTTCCTGGAAGATTCAGTGTAAGATGTAGAAAACTGAATTGAAGTCTTAAAGCTAAAGCTAAAACACGAATCTTGTACTGAGTTCACTTAATAAATAATAGGGCTGCTAATCAGTTACCATAAGGAAGTTTGGTTCCACTAAGTATTGTAGGTGTGAAAAATTCTCTACTATATTTTTCCTATAAAATCTCTCCAGCAGAGAATGAAAGGAAAGAACTTACTCTTTTTTTTTTTTTTTTTTCCAAACCATTAATGATTCCAGAGGTAGCAGGTTGAACAACTCCAGGACTAGGAAATTACAAGTTCCTTGGATTGTTATTTGTTGCTAGAGGTTTGTTGGTCATTAAGGATGCATAAGAACTGTTCCCTGCAAGCGCTTTGTAGGTTGTCGAATTGCAGCCATTCAGCTAAATCACTGTTTAGTCTTGCAATTGTTTCTTTGGGGGAGGAATTGCGGGTGGGCGGTAGAAAGCTCAGGGTAATTATTTCTCTACTGTGTTGAAAATAAGCTCTATACCTATTGTATGCACTTGCCTCTGAAGTATAAACAGTTTATACTGTTGAAATGTTTTGGGAAAGCAGTGAAGGTATTGGAGGAAAGGCGTGATTTGTAGCTATTTAAACTTCTGTATTTAGTTGAAGGAGAACTATTATTTCATTTCCACTTACACTTAATTGATTCGGCTTCAAACCAATGTATGGATTGATCTAATATATGGGATCTGGTATGCAAACTATCTTTTTTTACCTGGTGCCCCATAGAGGCTGAAGTTGTGCAGGTCTGAAGAGCTGTGTGGCAACCTCCTTCTGTGAGGAGGTTGATGGGGGAAAGCTGTGAACCTCGCTGGTAGCCGCTTCTATTCCTGTTGGCTGTGTCCAGCTGATTTGCTGTTTCCCACAGCCTCCTCCAGTTCATCTGGCTGCTTTCATCAGCTCTGTTGGGAAGGCACCAGTCACAGCCAGAGGAGCTGGGGGAGAGGGGGGAGTACACAATACTGTGTTACTATGACTTGCTCTCCTATTTCTCATTTTCATGGCCTCTGCTGGCTGCTAAGCACTCTGGTAGAAGCTGCCAGGTGCAAGAAGTGAGATGGAAATTGTGAGCAGAGCCAAGTATGGAAAGAAGCCTGAATCCTAAAACTGCCCGTAGTGGCTCTGCTAACAGAATGTAAACTTATGGGGATAGGTAGTTGAGAAGACAAAGATCCCAGTCAAACCATTTATATATTGTCATCTGTGAGTGCATTACCATGTGACCTATTAAATACATGACTCTACAGTGAGCTGACAGAATGGTTTTGGTGAAAGAATGTACTTTTCAGCTGGATTTTCCTGCACAGTAATCCTTTCTGTCAGCCTTTCCCTACTGACGCTCAAGATTTTTTGAATTTCTTGGCTGCTTTTGATTAAATTTGACAGAGCAGAAACAGTTCAAAGTTAGTTTTCCACAAGCTTCACAAAAATAAGTGGGCAGACAAATTCATGTTCCCAGTTTGTCCACTGTAGTGTGAGCTTAGCCGTATCACCTCATGGCAAAAGTATCTAATGGGGGGTGGAAGCAGACAAGGTGAGTTCCAGTGTTCACAGAATGGCTCGCTTAATAGTGTCACATGCTCACAAAACAGTTGTAGCACCAACCTTTGTTAAAGTTTACCAAAAAGAAAGTTGAGAGCCAGCTCAGAGGTTCTGTTCAAAGATATGAAGCACATCTAAGTACCAAAGAGGTTTTTTTTTGCTCCCTTCGTGTTACATAGTTACTAGGACCATGTGCCCCATGGGAATGCATTTCTCATCTTCACAAAAACAGGGTTATGGCATAGGCAGGGACTCCTAAGCAGTTAAAAAACTGAGATCATGGGATCTTCATGGTCCTACCTGTGGACTTCTCTGCCTGTAGCTCTGCCATTGTAGAACCTAAGCCAATACTGCCCACAGCCTCCAGACCTCCTCCTCTGGGGAGCTAATGGTGCTTTGCAACAGGCATCCAGGGATCGCTCTGTTTTGTTTTTTTCTGAGGATTGCATTTCCTTGCTTGTTACTTCCTGCTCCCTCCTGTTGGTGCTTTTGTTCCTCTTGTGTCAATGGAAAGCATGATTTATTTTTGTTAGTTTGGTGTTTCAGGAGGACGGCTTTTTGTTTTGGTTTGGTTTTCTTGGCTTGGTAGTACAACTAGCATCCGTACAACTGGGCAGGTGGTTTTACAGTGTGGGCAGAGGGAAAAGTGAAGCTGTGATTTGTAACTGCTGGTCCAAGTTCAGGGGTTTAAACAGAGTGGCCTCAGATTCCTTCAGAAATCAGACTGAGCCCTTTGGATGTACAGCGGGAACATACAGGCAGAGTAACTGGCACAGCGCTTCAGCTGTTGAGAATATCAAGTCTCCGAGGTTATAATCCTTGGAATGAAACAAGTATGCAGTGTGCCAGGAGGAGGGATGGGTGGTTTTAGTTTACCTCTGGGTGAGCGGCCAATTATCAGTATTCTACCCGTCAAAGAACAGAGGAACTGGGTTTTTAGTTAGAGAGAAATTAGACTGGAATGAGGCTTTGCGTATTTATTACAATGAGGTATTTTGTTAAGCAGTGGTTAATTATTAGTGAGCTGGGAAGCCTGTCCAGTATGAGGTTTTCTTTAAGCCTGCTGTAGGCTGTTGTGAAAACTTGTTTGAAGGACCTGCAGTTTTTCACATAGTTTTTTTTTTTTCATCCATAACAGGCTTTGTCTTAAGGGTCACATTATGAATTCAAAGTAATATGGTCCTCTCCCATGACATAAGATCTGAGCACTTATTTTCCTGTCATTTTACTTGTCTGTTTTAAGGAAAATACAAATCCGGTGGGAAAAGTTCAAGTTCTACCACTTCTGTTTAAGAAAGTAATTGGAGTGTATGTTGTACTAGAATATGGACTAGATATTTAAAATGTGCAAAGGTAATGTATATGTTGAATTTATGAGAACAGTAGTAAAAATTAATGCATTTTATGCTAAATGGGTAGGCTTGGAAACATTCTACTGTACTCATTCTATTAATTGAGATGCAGATGCGCTTACAACTGAGCCTTTAGGAAATGAATAGTGTGTATTTACTGTTCATAGTAGAACCATGCAAATCAGAGATAAAGTTTAAAACTATGCTTAAATGCAAGAAAAAACTGAAAGATGAGTGTTTTGTTTACTATTTTTTTTTAGACAAGTGCCCATTAAATAAAAAGATCAATAGTGCAGTTGCAATCCATCTTGTGATAGATTTTATTAGATTGCAACTTTGTGTTTTTCACATTACTTTTTATAAAACAGAAAACTAATAAATAAACTATTCTAGGTATGAACTTGTATCACACGTGAACCCTAACCTGTAGATTTAGGGATGTGTTTAGAGCTAAGCTGTAGTGTAGTTCCCAAACATAACTATTTAATAGAAATGCTTTTGTTGTTCAAACATGCTAAGGAAATTGGTTAAAGAACTGACTCCCCACGAATATCTGGTGGTGGTTTTTCTTCTGGTGTTGTTATAAAATAACTAAAAAGTTCTACCAGAGTGTAATTGTTGCAGTGTTTGTAACAGATTTATTCCCTAGATATCAGTTTTGGATCTCTCCAGGTGCTTTCCACCTCAACCATTTCAGTCTGAATTCTGTGAAACACACGTACATGCCTGTATCCATTGGCTTAAACTTCAGTGCATCCCTGGTGCTTTGCTGGATCAGAGCTTTAGCTCTTTGTTGCTTCTTTTGAATATTTTTTTTTTAAAGTATTTAATTATTAACTTCATACATCTAATGCTGTTGGTTATCTCGGTGTGGCTGATCTCTGAGTTTGCTTGGAGCAGTGTACCCAGATGGTTTTTGTGGGCTTGTGTGTGGTATGAATTGAATGTATGTGGCTTCCAGTGCAAAATAAGTGTGTGTGTTAGGTTTTCACTGGTGTCTGAGGGGTGATGTAGAAGCCATGTGCTCCACCTTAGCCTGACATGAAATGAGTTAAGTTGTACTTTTTTTAAAGGCAGTATGCAGCTAGAAGCTTCCCAAAGAGCAGTTGACCACATAGACGTCACTGCTAAAGGGAGGATTTTGTGCTTCTTACCCAATGCCCTTGCACCATCTCAGCCCTTGCTAGCTGGCATAGCTCACTAAAATGACGGAAAACAAATCCAGCAGAAAGTTGTCTTTTTGGTTTGTTTTTTTTGGGGAGGCAGGGGGAGTTCAAGAGGCTCACAGAGGGTCTGAGTGCTGGGGGGAAGGCAGGAGTAACACTGAAGGAAGGTGAAGGGGGACCTCTCCCTTCTGATGGCAGTTCTGCATGGAACGGGATCTCTCTTCCAGTTTCCCAGAAATCCAAAAGCCAGTGATCCTTCACTTCTGTGCGTGAAGAATAGATCTCGCGTGTCTTGTCTATTAGCCTGGGGGTTAACAGTTGTTTTGCCAATAGCATTGCAAAACAAACAAAACAGTTTGTTGCTTTGGTATAAGGAAGCCCTTAGAATTGTGAAATAAATAACCAAAGACCCCTTTCCATACTGGGCATGGTTGAATTTAATCCTTCTATATAAAGTATATGTCAATGGATATACCCAAAAGCATATTCGCATCTTGTAAGGGCTATGAATTACATCAGTGATGGCATTATTCAGAGAACTGCATTGTGCTAGAAGTGGTATTTAACTCTCTAATTTTGAAATTATTTTTGAAGTAATCATAAGTATATACTTGAACATCATCACTACAAAGTACACCACAGTTATCCTCAGCAGAAATTTGTCGTTTAGTGACTAACACATTTTTTTAAACATGAGTGACGTTGGTAAATGCGCAGAAACTTCATAAAAGGTTTTTTTTCCTAGTACAACAGGTTTCTCATTAGATACTCCAGAATCCTGCCTACTGAGAAAATATCAAGAAAATGTACAACTCGGTTACTTAATAAAAAGCTCTGGATCCCTAATAATTGTTGCTATCAGCAATACGAATGTTAGTAGGAAATGGTGGCTGTCCTGCTAAGCTTGCATTTGCAGGCATTCAAACTATGATTGCACAAACCCAGTAACCAATGCAGTGTTCTCTGCCTGTGGTGTATGGTGCAGTAACGTGATGTTTGTTTAGTAAGCCACAGGATGTTAAGGCACAGGGTATTGTTTTTAGACTACTTAAGATGGATACATTGGTACTTTAAAGGTCATCTACACCAGTCTGTGGTGTTCTACAGTGGACGGAGTTTGTAGTTTAATATTTGAGAAAATAATTATGTTGCAGAGCTTTGTCGTACACTATGTGACTTCAGGAAATGAGAAGGGTCTTGCAGAATGACAATCAGCAGAAACACTTCTACAGTAGTAAGAGTTTGGAATTGATCTTAAGTTTTTAACATGAATAACCTGTTCTTATGCTTTTAGATGTTCAGCTCTGTTCCACTGTCCGGTATGTGCCTGCAGGACCACAGCAACAAAGCTTACTGCATGATGACCTGAGGGGTTATATTTTTAACCTTCACTGAAAAACCAGTCAGTCATCCTTAGCTGACCTGGCTAAATTAGTGAAATAAACTTACTTATTTAATCCCTTTGCTGATCATGATTTACTATTACCTTTACTGGGGGTAAAAACCAAACACCACCACCCCACCATGACCAACAAAGAAAATCAGGGAGAGGGTGTGTTTAGTTTATTGTAGTCTTAATGTTGTAGTTAAAGCCTGTTGACTTTAGTCTTTTGTGTCTTTTTTCAGTTGAAAGACATGTCTCCTTAAAACCTTGGAAAGGTCTATGATAAGCTTATAAAACTTCTGAAGATGACCAATAGCTTTGAATTGCTTAGCAGGCTGGATGGTCAGACTCCATGTCAAAACCAGTGAACCGTCTTGTTGGATGTGATGGTTCTTGTGCTTTATGTATGGCTTGTCTCTCCAGCAGAAGTATGTGTAGAGGTCTGGTTATTTTCTATGAAGAAATACGGATGTGTGTATTTATAGTTTTGTGTGTTAAGTTCGGTGCAGCAGCAGCAGACTTATGTGTTTGTTTCACCTTTCTGCAAACATGCGGTAAGGCTTGATGTAAACCAAAGTTACTGGATTTGCTGCACACATGGAAAGCTTTCTTAGCATGTGCTGTAAGCCTGACACTCTCTGAAAAGCGCAAGACCACTGTATGTTCCCAGACCAGCGAGGGAGATGCATGCAGTAGGGCTTTTCTTACAGCTTTGCATTTACTGTGCATGTACACTGCCCTGCATTGTGGGACAATAGAATATGCATACTGCAATTGCATTTAGGGTTTCTTTACTTTTAAATTATCTTAGAATAATGCTTGGATAAGGGTAATTATTTCCCCTTTAAGTTTTTTCTGTGGAGATCCAAATTTTCTTGTGTATTACATGGGTAACTTCCCCTTGTTCACCAGAAACCAAGCTCATATCTTGTTTTATTCCTTCATAACACGTTCACCTCTGCATCTTTCTCTGCCTGCTGACTATTGAAGCATCCTGTTGCCATGTTTGCTACTTAACTGCTTCCTCTAAGTTATGCTCCAGGTACTTGTGCTGGTTTTGGTTTTGGGAGCGGAGGGAGGAAGCACTTTAATTTCCTGCATATTTGCTAGAAGCAATCACCCATTCTATCGCTCTTTTCCAGCAATCACTGCATGATATTATTTTGCCATGTTTCACTGGTTCAGGTCAAGCAGAATGACTACAAAGATGTATATCCATTTCCAGACAAGTACTGGAATATAGCCTGAGCACCATGTCCCAATTATTATTTGTACTTACTGCGCTATTTCAAGCATTCCAGTATTTTTTATTCTGCAAGACATTTATCTTTCTGTGAATATCTTACTGCTTTTGAAAGATCAAAGAAAAAAGTGTGCATAACTCTCATCTCATTGGTCAATATTTGGTGGATCTTAAGAAAAAAAAATAGTAGCAGGATAAATTTTAATTTGGTCATTCCTGTTTACAAGTACTCACTTTACGTTTCTGTTTGACTGTATTTTACAACTTCTTCATCAAGTAGCATGTGCTACAAACTCATTCCATTTTTAGTCATGGTTAAAAAAAAAAAAAAAAATCCACCTCTATGCCTCCTGCAAGGCTCTGAACCATATTTGCTAGTCCATGCCATCAACACTTCCCCCTGCCCAATGTTTGTGGCTAAGTGTTATAAATCACATGGCACGCTCTTATAGTGTCATGGGACAGTTGTAATTTTGCTAAATGTCACTCTTGAGTGATGTTGCAGAGCAGACTTTTCTCCGTATGATGGCAATGTCAGGCACTCATGTCAAAAACAAATATCCTGGAGCTGGGAGATGCTTACTAAGAAAAAGCAAACAAAACCTGAGTCCCAGAGCTACTGGTGAGTGGGTGGTGTTAGTAATTTCACTGGTAGTGTTTTAGCAGTAGTAGTTTCAAGATATAAAAAGAAAAGGTCCCATATAAACTTGTATAACATTTGGCTTTTATAATATGTCAGGAACAGAGGAAACTGTACAAGGTTTTAGTTGTATGAAATGTCTTTTTCTTTTCTCCCACTTACATCAGTTAGTTTAATAAAAGATAATGCCTCTTTGGTTTGTTGTTGAAGCTTATAACTACATAATGGCTCTGAAGTTGGTATCTTTAGGAAATGAATGAAAAGTGTAGAGGAAAGGATAATTCATTCATTGAATAATAACTGAAAACAGTAGGAACAGAACTGAATAATAAGCCATTGTCATTTCCACACTTACATAGAATTTTTGTACTACCAAAATCCTGAGCAAGCATAGGAAGACTCATTTTAAATACACACCTATCCGTGACAAGGCGTGCCATTCACCACTATCGGGTGTTTTCAATCACGCTCTCATTAATTAGAAGATACTTGCCCACATTCAGACATTTTGAGAGTGTATCTTCCCATGATAGCCTAGCACCTTCTTGTTGGTAAGATGATGGCCGCAGGAAGTACCCATGGCCAGTAGATGGCATTGAGGCCCCACAGTTGCAGAAACCTTAGTGTGTCAAAATCCCTTATGTCTCTTGGAGTTACAGGATCACGTGGCCTGACTGTATTTTTCCACTTTGGACATTTGCACATTTATATACATATCTTGGTCTAACACTTAAAATATGCTTGTTTAAACAAGTGGTTCAGAGAGGATGGGATTTTGTTCCTAAAAGCTGTTGGATAACATCAGGCTGTTACACAGAAATAGGGAATTCCCTTTGGATAGTGACAGATTTTGTTTGGGGCGTTTCTTGTGTTGGTTTGTGGGCTCTTGTTTGTTCCCACTTAATGTTATGCTTTTTATCTGGACTATTGTTCTACAGAACACCTTGTCTAGAAAGTAATGAAATTGCTGCTCTGCTATAAAGCATGTTCTTCCAATGGCTATTCCGTCTATAATCTTTATGTGCTTGGCTGAACTGAGTAACTCTACATTCAGAAGGGTTCTAGCTTTGTGTTGTCTCCTATGCTTTTCGTGCATTTAAACAAGCATATTTGCAAGTGAATGCCTTTTATCTGAAATGCATCACTAGTAGGCTTTTAATGTCCTAATGGATAGGTAGGTGTTGAATGAAACAGTGGAAAGACCAAAGCTCATCAACTTGTGCCCAAACCTGCAGGTCCTTTCTCTCCTTCTTCCTTCTGAGAAATTCGGTTTGTAAGTATGTGTTGCTCTTGCATTACTGTCTTGGTCTAAGATGGATATGCTTTAGCTGCAGTGAGGAAGACATTTCTAAATACTTTCCTTTTGTGTGTGTGTGTTACAGATTGTGTCTAAGTAGGGGCAGTATGAGCTCTTTGTTCTGTCTGCAGTGTGTTATGTATGGCTCCCCTAGCTGGCCCCTCTCTGAGAATTGATCCTTCCTTTCAGCATTTAATCAGTTTAGCAGGTTCAAGTACCATCATTCACATTTATGACTGGTCCCTGAAGACAGCTATTCAATACCTGTAGTATGAGAGGGGGGAAAAAACATAAGAGGTCATCACAAACTAAGTTACTATATAAGCTGAGTAGAGGGAGCTGAAAAAAAAAATATATGTGGAAGGGTGTCTATTTTTTTTACCAGGAAACACAAAATAAGTAATAGGGTAGGGTGGATTAAGAAGATTTAAGGCTCTAATAGTCCACACTGAGTGGAGAAGATCTTAATCTGTATTTGTTACATGGGACTCATGGGACTTTCCAGAACTTCCAGGAGATGAGACCTTTTAATTGTTATTAGAATTATCTCAGTTACACAGAGAGGAATTTACTTGGACACTCTTGTTTGGTATATTTGGGAAAAGGCATCTTGTTAATGTTCCTAACTTGCCTTGCTTTCCTGTCTACCATCTTTAGTGGTGCTGACGGTCCTATTTGTATAAGACAGGCCCCTGTGTTTTTCAGAGTAATGCGGAAAAGTCTACAGACCACTGTCCTACACTAATTACATTGTCCGTGTGCATCCCACATGCAAGACTACTCCTCTGTGTGCATATGCCCTGGCACACAAGAGAAGTGATAAGTAGATGCAGTAATATTTCAAATATGTGAGCTTGGGAAAAAGCACGCTTAAGAATCACTGTCCTGCATGTACATGGGGCAAGCGGATTTTCAAACGAGTTCCAGGTGCTCTTCACATGCAAGAACTGAATGAACAGTACATGGTGGTGTGTGGTTTGCATATGTTGTGTATGCTCAGTGCCAGACAGTGGGAGAGGGTCAGGTTCCTGGCAGAGATGGTGCCATGTAGCAGGGCATATGTGAAGAAAAGTCCTTGATCAGAGAACCTGTGCAAGATGTTTTAATTTTGGTGGAAACAAGCAGGTAATAGTGTTCTTTGCTTAACTGAAAAGTGGAGAGACTCCTCATTGTTTGCTGGAACAAGAATAGTGTAAGTTTGCTTTATATACAGCATAACTACTATTACTTGGCATTTATTATTGTGAAGAAATAGGAAGTCCAGATATGCAACTAGTCCCCCAGACCCAGATATGCAGAAATTACTGGCTTCTCTAAGGACAGCTGTATCCATTGATGCAGCGTGCTGAGGTCATCGTTTGGTGCCTGACTTAGTCTGCTAGACCGTTACTGTGAAAAAAGACTTTCTACGCTTCAGATTAGGGAACCAGGAAAAGGTGAGGAGATCTGCTGTACAGAGCACTGGTTGGATAAGGTTTGTTCTTGCTTGTTGGTCTTGCAGCTTTGTGTGCAGAGTTGCCTGTCCTGCTAGACCTTCTCAGGTTAAGGAGTGCTTTCAAGACTAATGGTCTTCCTGGGTTAAGTAAAGAGATCTGCTCTAGTTCTGGATTTTGCTAGGGTTTTTCTTTTATCACTGCTGGAGGGGAGCTGTCCCTTCTTGTATCCACATGGCACAGTCCATTTAAAAAAAAACAACCAACACCCAAAAACCCTACTAACACCCTCCCAAACAAAAACATCTCTTCCTTTAATTCACTAGCAAATAACATAAAGCATTCTAGTGAACAAGTGTCTTTTTTGTTTAAGTAGTAATTGCCAGTGCTGATCCCAGATCAGTTAAACACGGTATTTTGCTCTGTAGGAGATGATGTTGAACTACCCGTCACATCCCTTCATATAATATAAAGCAGTCCCCAAGAAAGAGGAGTGCAAGAGAAAGAGTGACAAATACCAGCTTGGGGGGGACACACACACCAACTCAAAATAATCATGGGAAAACAGGGATTGGAATAAGAGTAGTCCCTGCCACACATATGTAGGTGTGCTGTTGTATAATCTTGTAACTTAATGCAAATCCATTTTCCTACCTTGATAGTCAGCTTCTGTTAAAACTAGATCTCTAAGTGCTGGCATGAAAGGCTGGGTTGTACGTTGGGCACTGTAGTATCTAGTGGAATTAAAATAGTTAAAAATTAATAATTGGATTCAGTCCAGTGCAGTCAGGTTAGGTAGAAGACAAATTTTGTACTGAGTAATGCTGTGTGTTACCACAAAAATAACGCTCCTCTGTGGAAAACTTGGTTGCCTGAAGGTCCACCATGGGTTATGTTTGTTGTAATTCGTTAATCTGCAGTCTGTTAAACTGCTTAAAAAAGCAGTTTGCCTCTTTTCTCTTTGTGACTTTATACTAATTGAAGCTTATGAAACAAAAATGTTCGTTAACTTGATACTTTTTTTCTTATGATACTATTTCAGGGGAGTAGATGCTAAATTCAATAGCAGGACCATTGTCCACATTTTGTTGCTATTTCATCCCACACCTTTTCCTCAGATGTCTCCAAACATGCTAGTTAACATGTTTCTGCAATTCACTGAAAATCTTAATGTGCTTACACTGATCTGATAATGCTGAATGTGAGTACATTGATTTAATATTATGTTTGTATGTGTTCAGTCCATTGTGGCCACAGCCAGCGGTATTTGGAAGCAAAGAGGGATTTGCCAGAGATAAGTCCAGGTTAATCTTGTGTTGTAGGGTTACGCTGCTACTGAAGACTGGAGAAAGTCTTTCCAACTTACTTGGTTTTGGCATTCCTGCAGCAAACTGGAGAATGACTTGTGTTTGGGTTACAGCTGTGGGATGATTCTGTCAGGGAATGCAGACCTTTTTCTTTTTGTATCCTATTTTGTGGAATTGAGAAGTGTACTTGTGGTTGCTTCTGGCCTCTACAAGCTGAAAGTAGATTAGAAGATGGGTAAGTGATGCATCTGATCTAGGTCCGAATGGTTGCTTCTGGCATGTGGGGCTGCCTTTTCTGGGCTTGAGAAGATTTGCTGAAGGGACAGTGTTTTGGGGTTTTTACCACTGGGATCTCATCAGTTGTTGCAGTCACTCAAAGGCAGTGAGAATCTGGCAACTGTGAAGCTATTGTGAAATATCTTGCATAAATCACATTTCTTTATACTGACTGTACTCTCTCTCGCTGCCCTCGGTGCTCTGTCACTTAGGAAATGCAACAATTGATCTATTTACACCTGGAGGATGGCTAATAAATACATGTTACAGGTCATGCTTTGGATCTTCTTTCATGGATGTTGAGGGATAAAAGAAAGTAAATCTGTATATTGAACACCTGATTTTTATATTTTCAAGCAGGAGCTTATGCAAGGAGGCCTAGGATATAAAAGCAAATAATGAGTCAAAATCTTGGATACAGTTACCTTTGGTTTCTCCACTGCTGGTGTGAGCTGAATCCTGCCACTCATGGTCCCTGGGAGGTCTTCTGTGTCATAAAATTTTGCTGTCCCTTGATGCAACTTATCACATGTCACACTTGTGGGACAAGCAGCAACTGGCTTTCCAGCTGGTGCCGCTTCTCTTAAATGATAGGCGGTTGCTGGCAGGGTACCTGGAAATGTCTTAGATTTTGGTAATTTGTATAAAATATCTAGAAAGTGCCCTGAAATTCATCTTTACAGAGTGTATTAAAAAAAATGCACCAGATGTCATTTGATGATAATTTTATCACTTTTAATGCCAACATTTTGTTCTGATATGTAACTTTCAGCAGTGGATCCTTTTTCTATAAACAAATAAATGAAAAACACTGCTCATGCATTGAGTTGCTGGAACATTCCTATAAAGTAACAGGGATCTCTTGTTGTGAGTCTTTTCTGAAATACCAAAGCAATGCTTTCTGTCCTTGCCACAGGAATTGCAGTAGTTGCCATATGGAGAACAGACACATGCTCAGCACAGTGTTTGCGCTGAGGAAAAACAGCGCCTTCTTGGTGGATGTAGAATACACAAAGCATTGTGTACGTTGTGTTGCATCATGTCAACCCACAATGCAACCAGAGTTGTTACCATAGTGTTTATGTGCAAGATGATGCAAACTTGGGGTGTGTTGACTACAGGTATTTTATTTTGTTGTTTGTGGAATTGAACTTCAACCATAGCATTGCCTTGAAATCGGATTTTCCATTTATACTACAGCCATATATAATTTTTACACTTTGCAATATTGCTGCATATGTAATGTTTTGTAGGGTTCCAAAAACCATCGAATCTCACACAGAAAATGTACAAATATATTTATAGCTTTTGTTATAAATGATCCATGAAATATTTGGTCTCCAGACATCTTGTCTTCGGCTTTGCGTTGCCATGGGCACTCATTAGTATTCCAGGGAGGCCTGGTTGTCATGGCAAAGTGTGTAGCTGTACCATGTTCCCATGGCAACCTCCACCATTATGTACCTTCAGCAGATCCGCTAGCAAATCTGTTTGGGGAAATCTAAGATGATCTTATGGTAGTGTTAATGGTTTAAATAACATTACCATCCTATTTCTAGGTGATTAGCATTGCAAATGTCTTCCACATGTTAATATGGACCATTGGGTCAGCATAACACAGCGCAGTTTTGGACTTCGGGAAAATTGTTTTCAAAAAGCAGTGGCAGGGGATAGCTCAACCCCTAAAGAGATTAAAATAAAATTGTGGTGTTGAAGCTGTTTACATTTTTCACATGTTCTTTTGTGTGTCTGCATTTGAAACTGAAACATTTCTGAGCTTGCAGCTCCTGCCTTTAATGACCTTCAGCAGTAGCAACCTTTCTGTGTGCATCTAAGTCCATGTGAGAGTTTTGTTCTTTGAAACTCTTTTTTTTTTTTTTTTTTTTTTTTGGAAGAGAAAGCAAATTACCTGCTGGCACACAGCTTGCTGTGATTTGCTTAGGGAGCAAGGTGGTATTGCCAGTGGGGAACAGTACTGTACATAGTTATCTTTGGATCAGTAAAGTTTTCTATCCATTGCTGGAGAATTTATTCTGATGTTGGAGATGCTTAGAAATGTGGTAGACAAATTAACATCTGTCAGCTCCTTGCTAATGACAGGCTGCTTACTTGCCTTAAATTTGGTTCTCCATTTGTACATTTTTTAGTTCATGTAATGTACCCAGTCACGGAGCTGATGAAAAACCTGTGGTGTTTTGAGATGCTCTGACAGATGCGGAGTGCGATGCATTCAGACACGGAGTATGCCTACGCAGCCTATTTAGATGTTACGGCCTGCTTGGCCCCTGTACAGGTGCCTATCCTGTGTCTGTGGTTCAGTCATAGAAGCAAACTAGAAAAATATACAATTGCATGGAATGCAGAAATCTGATTTTTAAAAGCAAATACCAGAAGATGATAATGCAGTATTCCTGAGAAGCAGTGACTTGATACACCTGGGAGCATTTCATTCTGCTTAGCCAGAAAGCATAAGGCTTCCTGCAGCCCTAGAGAGTGTTATTTCTGTAATGGTTCTGATTGTTTCCTTCTTGTGGTTAGCAGATAAAAACAGTGACTTAAAACTTTTAATTAGATTCAAATTATTTAAAGATTTAAACATTATAAATCACTTTATCGGCTCATATCCTTATTCTTTTGCTTTAAGTTGATAGTGGGTATGCACAGATCCTTTGGCCTCTCTCCCAACTGCACTTAGAATTTCAGATATTTCTTGGAGTCCTTTTTCTGTAAGCTGTTTCGCTTTTCAAATGTCTGTGCCGAAAAAGACGACTTTGTGGTGTTCTCAAAAATTTGTCAATCGATAATCAAACAACTGAGTTGTGTTTTCAGATAGCACTGTCTTTCAACATGCTGAAAGCTGACAGCCAGAAAAGCTGATGCTTTTTGTCTTTTCTACGTTTCTTCAAGCTGGGTTTGCTTTCAAACTGAATCAGACTGCATGGCCTGAATCACATTGGTACTTCTGAAAATGCTATCTCACGGTACTCTTAAATGTGAATAAGAGCAGCATGCTTTGAAGTACTTGGTTAAAAGAGGAAATAAATGATTTGAGGGGAAAAGCATGTACTTCTATAAATTTGTTAACACTTTTAAAAAATATCTTTGTTTCAACATTGCTGTAGTTTTGTTTTGCAGTGGCTTAAGAATCTCTTCCAGCACACAGCTGCTAGCTTTGTTCAATAATTGTGATTTGTGTGTAGGTGCAGCAACAGTTAAACACATGGCTCCTTTGAATTGAGGAGTGTGAAGATGGGTATCTGCAATGGCCAGGACAGGCTTTCTTGTCCTGATTATCATTGATTCTTCATGGAGTCCTTTCTTATTCTTGGTAGATTTTTGTTGTAGTAAAAGGAAAAGGAATTTTTTATAACACTGATTTATAAAAAAAAGGTGAAGGCAGGAAGAGCAGTATGATTAATCTGCACAGTGAAGAGCTGTGCTAATACCAGCAGACATTTAAGCAGCTTTTTTTATATAAATCTAGAACGGAGCAGAAAAAAGTGATGGGAAGCTCATTTTTATACATTTTCTTTTCTGTCTATCACTTTTTTCCCCAGTGACTGGCAAACTAGTTTAGAGAAATTAAGAATAACTGATGGAAATTTGGAAACAAACACTTCAAAAGGAATTGAGAATCATGGAATAAATTGCCGGAATTGCACTGGGGTTGTGGGAGCTTTTAGCTGGCATCACCTGCTGTAACACTTGTGCTCTACCTCTGTATGTTGCCGATGTTAGGTGTGTGTGGGGGTATGCCGATTTGTTTCCATCCTTTATATTTAGTCCCAGTTTGATTAAGAGGGAGGATACAGGAGGAGAGGATAAGACGTCTCAATCATCCTCATAGGTACAGAAACACAAAAATTCCAAAAGACACTTGACGGTAGCCTGCAGTTTTGGTGTTTGTAGTTCAGAAAATGAAAACACTACTCAAGCTTGGAGCTTTCCAGAAGTGAGCTTCAGCAAGTTTCTTCATTTTCTGTCAGAAATACCAGGGGCAAGCTCAGGCTCTGCCTGGGGAGGGCTTTTCCCTGAAGCACTAGAATTAATGTACAAATGAAAAGGGGAGTCCAAAATACCTGCCATGATACAAGAATACATTGCACTTCAACATGCATTCTTGTGCCCTTAACCTGACCTTGTAAGCACAGCTGGTCCTTGCCTATTTGGAAATTTATTGTCTGTGATCTTTTACATGGAAATGTAACAGTTGCGTAACTGAATAACACAAGCTATTGCCTAGTAACTTTAAACTGTGAGTTTTGTTTCTCTTCTTGTCAACTGGAACAATATATTGAAAGCAAAATTAGTCTTGAAAAAATTTTAGTCTGTAGGTGGTTCATAAGCAATTGATTTGAAGTTCTTGCTCAGAGTTTGAACAGTTCTTATAGAATGATCACATTCTTTACCAGGAAGAATATAACCCTTAAGTGTTCAAATGAAAAGTTAAATTTAAGTTTTGTAACTAAAACTTTTTGAATAGCCTATCATAATCACTTTAATAGTTATCTGCAGTGACAGTTGTTTGTAGCAATCTGCTGTAAAGATACTGGTGTGTACCAAGTAAACCTGTTGCAACCATATTGTGTGAATGCTTTTTATGCACTCTTCATCCACTTCCAGTATTGGCAAGTATCCTATTGCTAAATGTATTAATGATGAAAGTTTTTCATCAACAGTTTCTTCATTGATTAAATATTAATATAAGTGTAGTGACCATTGGTAGAATAATAGACGAGATCAGTGACTCTCTAGATAACCCATTTGGGGATAGTAGAGTACAAAACATGTCTGTCCAGGTTATTGTTAGAGAGGGAAGTGACATAGTTGTCACTTCCATGATTTGAACTTGGAAGCCTCTTTACCCGAAGTCGTGGATGTAGCTGAAACTTATGTGTGATCAGGATATTATTCAGATCCTTGACAAAGTGCTCAGTGTTTTGTTTTGGCTTGTTTGTTTGCTGAGCCATTTTCTGGTTTTTATTTTGGCTTTTCTCAAATTTCCACCCCACCCCCCCAGCAGTGAATGACCCACGGGCTTTATTCATCTCGTATCTAAATACAGAGATTTCTGTTGATGAGAGTACGGGGTTAACTGTATGAAATTAACTATAGTACATTAACATGCCATGTGAGCTCTTTCTTTTAATGTAAATGTTAAGTTTTTATGCATGGATGGTGGGGGAAGAAGTTTGGTAAAAGAAATCTTATGCAATGATACCCATGGAATTTCATGTTTGCCACTGTGTTTTGCTGTCCTAATATTGATGATACACTCATACGAGTGCATTTTGAGAAGCAGCTAATTATTCTTTTTCTGATAAATATTTGAAGTCAGCTGTGTGGCGTGACTGATTTATTTTCACCATTCTATATGCTGTAAGTCATTAGCTTTTAAAAATAGTAAGTGTGAATCTAAATATCTGGTATGCTTATTAGCAGCTTTCTGATTAGCTATTAATTAGCATGTCAGTAGGTTGCAATGAAATGTTAAACTGGATGCTGATCCTACTTACAGGTCTCCAACTTGGCAAACACGTAGATTGTTTAACACACACAGCACTTCTGTACGAATTATTACTGCATAGGAAGGCAGCAGCTTGGATCTTGAAAGAAATTTTTCTGTTGTAGTTGAGCAATTAAATCCAAGCTAATACTGTGTTCTGTTGTTGACATGCTGGAGCTGTAAATTGAGGAAAGAGAAAAAGGCACAGCTTAAATCAACCCAGAGAACTTACACCATACAGCATGCTAGAAATGGAATCTTGTAATATGTTAAAAAAGGAGTATTAACTGCATGTATTATGATGATGATACTGGGAGAGAAGTTACTGTTTGTCTTCATAATATTTTGTTTAAGAGAAAATTATTTTTGTTAGTAAAATGCTAATTAAGATGATGATGCCATTTCACCAATAGTCAAAATACTAATGATGTTTAAAAAAAAAAAGTCTTGCTACAGTGCAAGTTAGAAGACCTACGTCAACAGCTTTAAGTATTGGCTAGTATATGGGTGTCTCCAGTGGCACTTGAAATGGTTTGGGTGGTCTCCCAGGAAACTTTTTTTTTCCTGAATGTGTGACCTGAACAAACCAAGTTCTCATTAAGTCCTTGCTGGGATGAGATTGTGTGGCTTGCATTGGAGGTAACAAAAATGAAGTAATTTCAGCCTTGGACTTCAGACTGACTTTTGTGGAAGTGTCTGCTCTGTATGTGTGGAGGAACAGAAGGGCTTAGTCCTGGCCACAGAAGAAAGGATTGAGGGTATCTGTTACTGATTAGTGTGCAGTTACCTAGAGAGAATTCAGAAAATGGGTGACTCATCATCATCACTTTGATGTGTATCTCCAGGTGGTTGAGTGAAAATACTCTGCTTTCTGCTGTTGCGGCAATAGCTGCAGACTTTCGTACATGTGGCAGAGGAGCAGAGCTTTGAAGCTAGCCTGTGCCAAAGAGAGCCTCAATAGGATTGGCATCTCTGATTGCAGCCAGAGATGGCTGCAGTGTGTGCCTTTCCAACACTGTGGGTTTAAGCCTTTCTTAAGGTGAAGCATGGATACTGAGGGAGATCATAATCTTTCAGCAGTCCTGCCTTAAAGCAGTGCTGAGCTGCATCGTGGAGGCACGTCTGTATCTGTGAAAGGGTATGATCATATGAAGGTGTCTTTTGTTGCTGAGATAATCCTGAAAGCTGAGCAAGGGTGTGACTTCTCTCTGGTAGCCAGCTACAGAATATTCTCTCTCAGTTCTGGAGCTAGCATGGCTACTTTGAACTACATGGATCAGCTGGGGTCTCCACTGCTTTGGCAGATAGCTGAGTCAAACCCAGTGTTGATCTGCTCATGTGTGCTGCAACCCTCTGTCAAAAGCAGTGTGAGCACAGTAGCATGTGGCACAGGTAAGCAAGGGGGACACAGGCTGTACAAGCAGAGTAGCACAGCTGGGAGGTAGTTGCACATCTTGAGTGGGACAGCTCAGAAAAGATAACCTTTTCTGCTGTTTCTGTGTCGTCCTTAAGTGTATTTTTTTCCAGAAGAATGCTCCGAATAAAAGGCAGTTTTAAAATGGAAATAGGAAAGGACTGTATGGGGAAATATGTCCAGCTATAAGACTTGAGGTATTGGATGTGACTGGCATAAATTAAATATTATGCAGTGCCTTTATCATCTAATAAGTGGGAACCTAGAAATATGAATGTTGCCCCTACTTACCACTTGCAGGGAATTCTCCTTTAGTCTAAGTGTTGGACAGTAATGAAAGGAGATTGTTCCCTTTGGGAATCGAGCCCTTTAGCTCAATTGCTGAACTACATTTTGAATAAAAAAGTATATCCATTAGCTACCAGTAATAGCACTTGTATCCCCTTTGCTGGATTCTAGCTACTAAATGGCAAGACATTAAAACACTACAAAAGCCTGTGTTGAAATGGGACTAGGTACACCATTTGAACACTTAAAATATACCAGTTCTGAGTGATAAAGAGAGGTCCTCAGAATTCATACATCAGCTGAAGGCACTGCTACCAGTTTATAGGGGAAATAGTAATCTTCTGTAAAATATGCAATTTTTCTGGAAAGAATTGCTAATATAACTATGCCAGGATGATATTGGCTGCCTGGGCCACCTGGGCACACTGCTGGCTCATAGTCAGATGGCTGTAGGCCAACACCCCCAGGTCCTTTTCTGCCAGGCAGCTTTCCAGCTACTCTGGCTTATATCAGGAATAGTGTGGCTAGCAGGAGCAGGGTAGTGATTGTCCCCCTGTGCTTGGCACTGGTGAGGCCACCCCTCGAATGCCGTGTTCAGTTTTGGGCCCCTCACTCTAAGAAGGACATTGAGGGGCTGAAGCGTGTCCAGAGAAGGGCAGTGAAGCTGGTAAGGGGTCTGGAGCCCAAGTCTGATGGGGAGCAGCTGAGGGAACTGGGGTTGTTCAGCCTGGAGAAGAGGAGGCTGAGGGGAGACCTTATTGCTCCCTACAACTGCCTGACAGGGGGGTGTAGTGAGGTGGGGGTTGGTCTCCCAAGTAACTAGTGATAGGATGAGAGGAAATGGCCTCAAGTTGTGCCAGGGGAGGTTTAGATTGGATATTAGGAAACGTTTCTTCTCTGAAAAGGGTTATCGGGCACTGGAATGGGCTGCCCAGGGAAGTGGTTGAGTCCCCATCCCTGGAGGTATTTAAAAGACTGGTAGGTGAGGTGCTTAGGGACACGGTTTAGTGCTGGTCTTGGCAGTGTCAGATTAACAGTTGGACTGATCTTAAAGGTCTTTTCCAACTTAAACAATTCTATGATTAAATTTCTTTCCTCAAAAATGCTATTTACAGTACCTGAAAATGTAGCCTAACATCTTCACTCATATCTGTTATCCTAGACTTACAGGTGTCCTCTGATAAGTATCAACCTAAAATCAGTATTGCACAAAATAGCATACACAACTGTGTGTACATCTATATGCACACAGAAACACTTCATTCAGATGTGCACACACATGTATTGGAGCACACCTCAGTAGAATAGCCATGGATGTAAACTTGTACTGTGATGCTTTCCGTTAACCATCTGCTGCCAAGTATTTCCATGGAGGCCAGGATGCTCTACATCTGTATTCTGTCAGACTCTGTTTGTTTATTGGCTAAGACACACAAGCATCTGTGGAAAGAACTCGGAGTTGTAGTACTGTCATTTACGGTAACTTCAATGTAGCCTAAAAGTAAATGGATGAGAAAATTAATCAAGAGCAAGAAGAGTCCAGCCTATTAAAAATGCCATCATTCAGAGGACTCTCTGTACCTTACAAGTACTTTTGTGTTTATGGAAAGTACAGATACAGTCCACTTCTCCCCTCACTGCAAAGCTACAAGTTGAATCCCTCAACTTCTAATTTGTCAGAAAACATTTTATAGATGTCTGAATGTGGTAATGCTGGGAACCTTGATTATAAACTTCAAGAGTTGTCAGAGTAATGTTTTTTTTCCTAATGCAAATTCTGGAGAATGTAGATGCTGACATTCCTGTGGAGTGTAAGAAACACAGTGAAGAGTGAAGCAGCAAGGTGTTCCTGTCGTTTCGGCCACTACAAACACACAGTGATAACTTGCTCCAGTACCAATGCCACAAAGATTGACTTGCTTGGTTTTGTTGAGCCACAACCCTTCAGTGACCAGAATCTCGTCTAGGGATACAAACACATCTACTATAAGCATTTCATTACTACTTTATATATTTTACTGTGTAGCCTCTTGTTATCTTCTTTCATTAAGCCACTGTCATAATTCTTTAATTACTGGATTTCTTTACCTATATGCCAAGTATGGAGAAAAGCTCCAGTGCTCACATCAGTGAGATGCGAGTTGTTTATACTAACTAGCTAGTTGAATTAATGTCATATATTCCCTAAGTGCTATTGGTGAATGTTTCTCCTCTCTCTGTATATTCTATTTACAATACCATGAACGTTATAGCTCACAGATTACAGAAAACTGCACAGATTGCAGAAAATACTGATTACTGGACTCCTGTCTAGCAGTCTTGATTTTTTCTCATGCTTTCCATCATACAAAGTGCAAAGGTACAGCAGTTACCCTTCATATCTTTCCAGTCTTTTGTAGTGTTTCTTCCAGTTCCATGGAATTTGGTCAAGAACTTAGTGCTTTTAGCTGGTCTGTAATTTGTTCTCAAATCTAATGTGCTGCTTAATCTACAAAAAACTAACAACTGCCAAAGCAACATATGTGAGTGACATGAACAGTATTGTAGTCAGAATTCATCACTCAGTATGGGAGAGTGACATTTAGCATATGGCCAATCTCTTCAGATTCTGGTTTGTTATTTCAGGTGGGTTTGTAAAGCAATTTCTCCTTCAGCTTTCTGACCACTTTTGGTGATGTTCAGATTTCATAAAGTTAGAGCCATGACCAAATTGAAGTTGCTTGTTCAATGCTGTGAGACTGTGGCAAAATGGAAATGTGAATTATTCAGTAGGGATGTGAAGACCTCTTCAGGTACATTAGGGATGGGTTGTTGAGTGATCTGTGTAAATTTTTTGCATAACTTTTGAATTAGAACCGGTACAGCATTTATAGAGGCAGAACCTGTTGTTTGTTTAGAATTACAGCCACATAATTACTGAACTAGAGTGTGGTTTGACTTTGTGGTGAGAAAATCTAATGAATCATTGAACAATGCTATTTGGTTTTTTACTGACTATTAGTAAAGTGTTTTGTGTTCAAGTTAAATCTTGGTACAAGAACTTTGAGAAACTTAACTTGAAAATATTCTTTGTTGCTGGGGTTATTGGACAGATTGCATTTATTTGGGACAGGAAATACTCTGAACTATTTGGATTTTCATATGATATATGGAGAATTAGCTGAGCTTTATATACATGCTGTTAATTCATTCTGAATTCCCACTGTTTAAAAAAAAAAATTAAAAAATTGTTGCTTTCAGACTGTGACAAAAACCAAAAGCAAGGGTATGCATCTCTTGAGCCTAGTTTCTCACAGGGATTTTAAGTAAGAACAGTAGAAAATAAGCAATTCTAAGCAGTGCTCTTTCAGTGGGACTGTTTCTATAATGGCAGCAGTTTTCCTTAGTTGCTGTTCAGTCTGGGCAGTCAGTCATAGTACAAGCATACAGATATTCCAGCTAAATTCTGTGATATTACATGCTTTAGTCACAAAAAAGAGATCTGGCTGCAGTTTAAAGGTTAGCTAAATGTTTTGTAATGTCTAGGGAAATGAAGCACCTCAAAGTGAACAACTCTTCTGTGGAAAGACTTAAATACTATTAAACAAAACAAAAAAAAATCAAACCTAACCCCTAAACAACTTCTGAAATAAAAAAGCCTTTACTTTTCATGTTATCAGCTGGGCCAATCAAATACATCTCTTCACATTTCAAATAAATTTGAGACAGCAAGTAGATTAATGTTCTTTACTGGAGTCACCTTGGCATTATTACTTTTTCAGTTCTTAAGTTTTCTTGTATTTTGAGGCAGAGAGTTGCAGCAGATGGACTTCTGTAAAAAGCCAGTGTTTCATTAGATTGGCAGGTTCAACTTCCTGTTCTTTCACCTAAAGATCTGACCAGTTGGATACTCCTAACTCTGCAGAGATCAAAGAAAGATTCTGGGGACTTGTGTCATAATGCCATGAAATCTGCTTGGTCTCTTTCCCAACATCTGCCAAGAGGTCATTGTGTATGTAGCCATGCCTTTGGCTGCTGTCCTTTTTGAAAAGCATTTGGGCAAGCATTGTAGGTGGCACCTTAAATGCAAAGCCACCAAGATGCTTTAAACTGTGCTGAAGAACATGGTCTATCTCTGTTCTTGTTGTTTTCCAAGTAGATGAAGGGAATACCTCTACTGGTTTGTTGGGTTTTGTTTGGTTGTTTTATTCCCCCATACACTTTATCTTGCAGTTTCTTTGCCTTTCTGCAGATTTTGGCAGAACTAGAGGGATGTCATGCTCTGGTGTTTGCAGGCTTTTGGTTTGCCATTTCCTTCTGCCTGGTGTGTCAATATTTCATAGAATCATAGAATCACCTCGGTTGGAAAAGACCTTTAGTTGTGTGGTGTGTTTTTTTTTTTTTTTTCCTTTTTGAGGGACTTAATCTTTTGCCCATGGCAACACATGGATCTGTTCAGAAAACTTATATGAACAGATTTCCAGGACACACAGATTTTTTTTATTTATGTAGGGCCCTGGGTTGAAAACTAGTACGTATAATAAGCCTGTGAGATAGTGAGATGTCGTCATTCTATGGGATGTGAAACACTTATTATGACATCAGTCAATTGTGGGATGTGAAACACATGTTGTGACATCATCAAGTTTAATGTGTATTGTGACTTCATATTGCTGATGCTGATGCTCCATGCTGTATTTTCTGTAGGGTGTAGCGTATGTATTCCTGAGACCTTTGCTACAAAGTGATGATGGTGTTTGGACTGCTCTGCAGTAGGCCCTGCTAATGTTATGTTATCTTTTCGTGCAAGCTTTATTTTTGTACTGTTAAGCAGATTGTTTTGCATACTAATTCTAATTCTTTTCAATTTAATTTCTTTTATTTCCAGGTATACCACAAATTCTACCCTCCAGGAAGCCCTAGAAAGGTAAAACCTTAAAAATACCATTTCTGTTCTTTCCCTGGGTTTACATGCTAGTGTTTTTGGTTTTTATCCTCATGATATCACTATAATATTGAGCTTATCACTGGAAAAAAGAGAATAGTGTACTGTAAAATCTTTGGGACTGTCTGGTCTTTTTGAATGCTCATAGAGAATGTGTTTGTCTTACATTTGTCTTCACTGCTTTGGAGCCTCTTCTAATCCATCTGTTTCTGTAAGCATCTGTGTTGCTGTTATGCGCTTCCTTAATGTTCCACATCATAGATGTTGCTTTGTTTATGTGAGCAAATAAGCAGTAACTCTTCACATGAAATCAAATGAAAGGCATTGTTGTTTAGGATAGCCAGCTTACACATCTTTAATGTGACAAGAACTTGACTAAAGACCACTTGCTGTAGAATTTGCTTATTCTTAACAAACAAAAATCCTCAGTCAGTGGCTGAATCCCCACCTGTGGCTGAAAGCAATTTCATTCAATGTCCTTAGTAAGAAAATACCAGGTAAGCAGACCTTAGTGTTTAGCTATGTCTTCATCAGTTGGATGTTCAACTATTGATCACTTCAATGAGAAATTAAGATATGCCGTACTTTTATGCCTGTATTAGCAGTGTGTAGTGCTGGCATATGAATTATTATCCCCTTTCCTGCTAAAATATCACCTGAAACTTGCATGAGAAATTTGTAGTCTTTAAATCTTCCAAATCTGTGTACAACTTACTCCTAAGTGCCTTGGTTTTAGTCCAGTCATGCTCTGGTGTACACCTTTCTTTTATGTCGGGTTAGAATAAGGTGAACAAAATAACCAGATCCCAGCAAGTTTTGGACAGGAATGTGTTTGTGCTACTTCCCTTTTCTTTTCCCTCATCTATGCCCCTCACCTTTTGTCTGGGTAAAATTTATCTTTGCTATAGTAACTGGCAAATTACAAGGCAAGATGTTGCACAGAGAATAACTTACTTTGAGTTAAGTTTCTCTGGTTTTGTACTGCAACCGGACAGAAGTTGTTCCCCCTGGTTGCTACTGTCATCAGAAGCAAACGTGAGCACTGGGGATGCTGGAGTCAGACCTGTGGTATCATCTGATCAGGCAATTGCACTGACTGTCTATCTCAACTTTGCCTTTAGTCCCTTAGAGTGTGGAAATTCAAGTTTCTGGATTTATAGAGAGTTGCTTACATATTTCTCATACATATTACATCTTTCTCTTTTCCAGTAAAAGCACTGGCAGAACTGTCTCCCACTTAACTTTTAGATTTACTGGACCCTGTGACCTCTTTAAAGTATCTAATAATGCAAACAGTTTCAATGGACAAGTCTGTCACCCAACTGTCTTGGTTTTAATCTTCTTGGGACTGGAAGACCCTTTGAGTGCTCTGGTAATCCTTTGCCCGTGAGAAAGGAGGGAAGAAGGGAGGGAGGGAAGAAAGAGGAAAACCTTATTATTTTTGCTAAGGCCAGCTGTCTAATTGTTTGAATCTATGGAACAAAGCTTTTGAATTAAGGAAAGTTAATTTAGCTGTTAACTTTGGACCTGCCGAAGTGTTATGTATTCAAGCTGTGCTGCTGTTTCCCTGTTGTGTTGTGCTTGTACCAAACCTGAAATTGAATCCTGCATTGCCCATGGTGGGAGGCCAGTAACTACTTGCAAAGGGGATGGCCAAGCTATACTGAGCAATGCTGACCTCTTTCCTTTTTAAGTCTTGTACCCCACACTGTTATCATGCAGGAGGCCCGTGTGTTTGGTGCCGCCTGAGCTATGTGGTAATATTTAGTTCCTATTTTTGTTCCTTTAAAAGCACATACTTAGAGTGTGCAGCTAGATGAAACTGCACCAATGTATGAGTTACACTATGTCTTAATAGCTGAGGCAAATGAATTTTCCTTTTAACTTCACTGATGATAGTTTACACTAACTTACTAGTTCTAAATTTTTGTGATGAAAGAAAACAGAATATAAAACCACTATAAATAAGCTGAAAAATACATGAAGAATCCAAGAAATTGTGAAAAGAACTAAACCTACTTTATTTCTTTACATTGTGTATTTTTAAACTGACAGTCCTTGTCTGAAAATGTAATTGCTTTCTTTTCTGCTTGACATTAAGGATGTTCTTTTTATTGTTGTTCAGAAGGTTATTTCTTAGTTATAGCTTTAACTTGTCATGACTCAATCCAAATCCCAACATTTTACTCTACTTCAAGAGCTTTGAACAAGCTGATGTTTGAGACGAAAGTTTTTTTTTCATTACTTAGATTACATATTTGTGTGGGATGAGAATCAGATGGCAGCATTTTAGAAATCTAGTTCACGGCTTCAGTCTTTTGTGCCAGTTATCTGTCTGGTCAGAACTTTGATATAAAGGCTTGGAATTAGAGTTGGCATCTGTAGGCCTTTTTGTTTAAAGCTAAATTGAGTTAATAGAAATAGCCAGAAGTAAGGACTGGAAAAAAACCCCAAACTCTGCTGAGACACTCTCAGTTGGAAGAGTGCCGTGGCACCTGGGCAGTAATGCACAACATGGTAGGTGCAGAGTTGCTGGAGGTTAAATGGTCCTTACAGAAATCATGTAGAATGATTAAACACTGTTAACAGCATCTGTTATGTGGTGTTTGCTGACCCAGGTATATGCAATGTCAGATCCTGGAATTTGGGAGGTGCAAAACTTTTTTTTTATCCTTGTACCTAGAAGATGATGTTGGAGTAATTGAGGATCCTGCTGATCTCTCTATGCAGGAATTTGTGGCACAAAAAAAAACCCCAAATCAAAATAATTTCCAGGAAAATATATTGATGTTGAAAACGTAGTGTTTGGCTCTTATATTTTTTCCATATAGTGTCTTACAGCTAGGATACGTGCCTGGGAAATAGCTGGTTCCTTCTCTGGAATTTGATCTCCAAATGAGAATTAATTTTTAGTGTCAACAAGTTGGGGAAAAAAAAATCAGTACATCAGGTCTGGTTCTTCAGCTGATACGTACAACTGCTTCTAGTAGTGTGCGCTTTGCACTGACTTTCTAGCTGTGTTCATACTTAGCCTTGATGTGTGTCAAGATATGCATCAGAAGTATTTGGGCCCCTCACTCCAAGAAGGACATTGAGGGGCTGGAGTGTGTCCAGAGAAGGGCAATGAAGCTGGTGAGGGGAGGGGTCTGGAGCCCAAATCTGATGGGGAGCAGCTGAGGGAACTGGGGGTGTTCAGCTTGGAGAAAAGGAGGCTTAGGGGAGACCTTATTGCTCTCTACAGCTGCCTTGGAAGAAGGTTGTAGCAAAGTGGGTGTTGATCTCTTCTCTCAAGTAACAGGTGATAGAACAAGAGGAAATGGCCTCAAGTTACACCAGGAGGGGAGGTTTTGATTGGATATTAGGAAAAATTTCTTCTCTGAAAGGTTTGTCAAGCATTGGAATGGGCTGCCCAGGGAAGTGGTGGAGTCCTCATCCCTGGAGGTATTTGAAAGATGGGTAGATGAGGTGCTTAAGGACATGGTTTAGTGGTGGTTGGGTACGGTTGAGCTCAAACTTAAAGGTCTTTTCCAACCAAATGATTCTATGATTCTAAGTCTTCTGAGCTCCTCTATGAAGATAAAAATATAATGTAACTGCATAGCATAGTGGATGAGTGTAAAATAAACTCTTGCCTTGTTTTCTACCCTTTTTGTGCTTGCTTATGATTATTAGAAATCCCAGGAGGTTATTTTTAACACAGAGGGTGTTCACAAGTTTCTATATTAAAAACTACAACAGAGATATTCATTTGTAAAATAAATCTTTATTTTATAAAGCATAAAGTTCTACATGGAGCACTGCAGTCAGAAGACAAAGGTGTATGGATTGATAGGTAGTAGAGGCAATGTTGAAGATTTTAGTTTAAACAACTGAGCCTCACTTGATGAAAAAAGGACAATTTACATATACGTTTCACAAAACTGCATGTAAATCAGATGTGAGAATTGGGACAGGTGAAGCAATTTAGATGCAGAGTGGGAGAATGTTCCACAACTGTGTTTTTTAATTTTTAAAAAGCTTGGGACGCCCACATTAAGCTTTGTCTGCTGTGTAAATCTGAAAACTCATAACCATGGGGGGGAAATAAGCTTTTTTTCTTCTTCTGGAGTACAAACCAGTCAGCTAATTCAGCTATTTTTTGGCAGTCAAATATTGTTTTAGCTAGGAATCTATTGTACACTGTTCCTTTTAGAACATTTTCATAAATACATAAGTCACAGTAATGGTTCTCAACAGGACAGGTTGTTCTTACAAGTTTCAGTTAGATCTGTGTCATTTTACTCCATGCAAACAGACAATAAAATAGTAAATAGAAATAAAAATTACAAAGACCCTTGATAATTAAGTACCACAGAAATGGTAGCAGTGGCTATCAATAACATCAGCAATCAGTAAAATCCTACCTATTTAATTTCTTCTGGTATCAGTGACCTATATGTTTTGGGTTTTTTACTTGAATTCAAGTTAACTGCCTTCTATTGATTGTTATACATTGTTACATATTCCTGTAAGATATTTTCTCTCTCAGTAGAAGAAAAAAGTAACAAAGAGTTTTGGGTTCAGTTATTAATATTTTCTGCCTTTCTCTCAAACAAATTCCAATTTTGAATTTTTTTCCTCCACTTACAAGAAAAGTGTTTATTTCATAATGCAGCAACTTCATATGCAAAGTGCTGGGAAGGATGTTTAGGTTCCGGTATTATATTTTCCTGGCTTCCGAAGTAACAGGCCAAAATGATGCCTCGGCAGAAGATGGCAAAGCTTCTGGGCTTGTCTCCAAACTTCCATTATGTGATCGCTTTGTTATATCTGGACAGCACCTGTTGGAGGAGGGGTAATAAATGAAACCTCACTTGGAGCAATGGCTGCTCACAGAAACAATCTGCTAAGGACAAGGAAAAACTCTGTACTCAAGCAACCTTTATCTTCAGCAGCATCAAGAGATTACCCCAACGGTGGAGTAAAGGAAACGGGTGAAGCATGCCTGAAGCTTCTGGGGTGCCAGTCACTTTGAAGCAGTCTGCTTAAGAAATGCTGATGACTTTGTACTTGTGTATAGAAACTACCCTATTTTCTAACATCCTGCCAGCAGCAGAACTGCCTGACTTCTTCAGAGCCAAAAACAGGGAAGTCTTCTGCTGAAGCAGAGAGAAGCAGCTGTTGCAATGGGAGGTGTAACTTTTATTGGAAATTTTTTTCAGTCAGGTCAGAATTGTGAAAGGATTTCATCCCTTCCTACTATCCCTCCAAACAAAGGTGAGGAATAAGATTGCTAGTAATCAGAAGAATATGAGAAACTCAAGGACCATGGCCCAGAAGAGTTTAACAGAGGGTGAACCAAAAGCATTGGAGCCTGTGAAGGGGAAATTCAAATTGTAACTGCTCAGCAGTGGTAATTTGTGGCTGAGGAATGGTCTGGCATGGAGGGCAAGAAGGTCCAGCTGCAAAAGGAGCTGAACTGGCTGGAAGCAGGAATGCCAGAGACCGAGCAACTCCCTATACAGGAGTGAAGTTTCCCTTGCTTGATGAGAGAAGAAACAGCCACAACACTGTCTTGTAGTGATTGCGTAGTGCCGGTGTTTGGGCAGCAGAGCTGGATCTGGGGGCTCTCATGCCGATGCTCACAGGATTGGTGCTGGTGCAAGTGTAGATAAGGAATCTGTTCCTGATGCACTTCTGCATACTTCTTGCAGAACTGCTTATGATGGTAGCATTGTTCATTACATGACTTTTTTTTAATATATTTGAGCACAAAGGTGTGTTTAATTCACCTCAAGGGCTGCTGTGAAAATTCCCCAACAACTGGAAGATCCAAAGTATGGGATAAAAGGAACTGATTAGGCTGTTCAGAAACTAAACCAGAAAAAGAATGGCCATGCTGGGTTAAATGGGTGTGGATGGAAACCAGAAGTAGAAAACAGGAAACTAGACTAGAAAGTGAAAAAGCAAGTATAAAAAGATGGTGAAAGGTGCTATAAAAATTAGGGCAGATGCTAGCAGTGTGAGAATGAAGAATGAATTAGCTGTGATGTTATACAGAATGAGATTGAGACCAAAAATGTAAGTGGGAAGTGAGCAGGTACTCACTTGTGCCTGGAAAAGAATTAAATAGTAGATCTGAAAGGGAAGTCTTGGCGCTCTCAAAACTGCAAGGAAGAGAGTGGGAAGAAGCTGAAAAGTAGATAGGTGGAGAAATTAAGACAAAATCCTGAGTGTTTCATGGTAGGGTGGATGAATACCACAGAGCTGTCACAAGCACTGATCACAGAGGCTGGTATGCATGCAAAAGGCAAAGTCAGATCTGTGGCCAAGGTAGCATGTGGAGGGAGCTGATGAGTATACAGAAGGCATATGGAAGAGATGGGTGAAAATGGAGGGTTCATGTCAAAATTCACTGGCCAGTTTGAGGTTTCAGTGGTTGTGCTGAGATGGAACATTGCACACAAATCAGGAAGAGGCAGAGGAAGTAGTGGAAGAGAGAGTGGCACATAACACCAATTGAAAGGGAAAATGAAGGGGAAGGAGAATGAGTTGGAGGAAGGGCAAAAGGGAAAAGTGACAAAGTTACTTTTAAACTGCTTTTGCAAAGAATAGCGTGTTCACTATGCAACAGCAGAAAAATGAGATGCCAGCTCTAACTCCTTATGCATATAATGTAACTGGGTAATCATCATAAAGTGAGAGATGGGATTGCACTTCCAGAGTAATTCCTCTGTCCATGTTCAGCCTGATGGAATTAATCAATCATCTGATAAGCTGTCATAGAAAGTGAACAATGCTGTCCTTAGTTTTTAAGTTATAAAAAATATTGACAGCTTGAAACCGAATTGTTACCTAAATTGGAGTGGTTTCAGTGCTTAAAGTGTTACATACACTGCATGTACTCCAGACTTTTACTTCTCTCTGAACATGTCTTGTGATGGTGCCTCCATGAAGCGTTTATGACGCACCCTGGAGTTTAATAATCAGATGGGGTTAATCAGCTCACTTGGTCAGCCATTAAGACTTTGAAAATGGGTTGCTTAAGTATAATGTTTCTAGCTAGTAGTCATTTGGACTTGCACGTCATGGTAATGAAAGTTCAACTGCTTTTCTGGCATCAAAATTGTATAAATAGAAGCTGAAATTTGCTCTGAAGAGCAAGGCCACATGCAGCTAGTGAAATACGAACCTTATTAATGCAGCATATGGAAAGCTGTTCCTGCTAATGCCTCCTGTTACCAGAACAAGCATTGCCATTATTGTTGAAGACTCTTGTGGTGCTTCTTGCAGCAGGAAGATGCTGAAAGTAGAATGTAGAAGTGGCATGTGTATAATGTGTAAGGATTTGTCCTGAGAAAAAGCCAGAGGGCATGATAGCTGAACTGGAAAGATTCTTTGAGCAGGAATGCTAGTTCATGGAGTATGGCAAAATATCAAGAAAGTGGGATTACTTTTCCTTCTGGTAATGATTCCCTGGAGTTATCTTTAGGGCTTAACTAGTGAGCTAAGTGAAAAGTAATATTAAACTAAACTGTCTTAAGGTCAAAGTCAGAGCTTTCAGTCTTTTTTTGCTATTGTTTCTCCTGCTTAGAATAGGAACACATATCTAAACAAAACCTTTTACTGAAATTTTCATTTGACACCTCTACTTCTTTTGGGGAGATCAAAGCTATTACTGAGGGCCTGTTTCTCTTGAGAATTCTCAGATTAATGATAACACAGTTCAAAAAAGTGAACAGAATGAGAAAAATAGGGAAACAAATTGAAGAATTTATTCAGTTCATAATTGCTACAGAAGAGATGGTATCTATAGGTTGTCTTTAATGCTCTGTGGCAGTTTCGGTTGTTGATGGATGGAAAGAGCTTTTTTTCTCGAAGACGCTTTCATGGCTATAATAATTCACCTATTCTGATCTTGAAAAACTTCACATTAATTTCCCATATTTAAAGTTTTAGAAAAGCAGTGTTTGTTTTGGGAAAATTACACCTGAAACTGAAAGTTGACCAAATGGGTTTTTAACTTGCAGAGCTAAACCTCCTTAGAGAAGGAGGAGGCCATTTATAATAGTAGTGGAATGTGAGCACACTAATTTGAATTAACAAGGAAAGACTGGGCAGCCCTAAAGGTTAACAGATTAACTGTTTTGGTTCTGCAAGCTCAGTCTGTGCTGGTGGTGTTGAAACAGATGTCAGTATTTTTATTACTGCCATTGTATGGAGTACTTGCACCTGTGAATTACAGGTTTTAAACAGTTTTGACTAGGAAGCTGCAAATTATGCTCACACTTGCTCTAGACACCCTTGTGACTTTTAACTACCTTGGAAAATGATACTCAATGTGATGGAAAAATGCTGTTTGGAGTCTAGAGGAGCAGATAGTTTAGCATAGTCCATGTTTGAATCCTGTTTGTTATTACTGAGGAGGTGCAGGTGATGACGCTTATGTTAGCAGCTCTCCATATAGAAACAAGATGGTGGAAAGCCCTTGGAGGTGGAGAAAGCTAAGGAGCCTGAGACGATGAGAAGGAGCAAGCCTCCCAGTTTCTCGCGTACCTCTCCAGTCAGTTCACTTGTGTTACCTGGGAGCTAGTGGCTGTGGTGCCCTTTCTGTCATATACTACTTTAGCAGACCTTTGAATTCCCCTGGCACATTGAAGGGCTTAGATGATGCAAGTTGTCCTCATGTTGACTTTTCCTTTTTCTGCCCTTGGAAAAGTGTCTGTTCTTCCAGCTGATACTCTTAGACCAGTACAATGATTGGGACAGCTAATGGGAGCCTGAAAAGAGAGGAAGTATCTATAAGCTCAAGAATGTCTGGATCAACTAAAACTCCCAATGAAAACAGCCACAAAAAAAGGGCTGAAGTGTTTCACTCATGCTTATAAGCATCAAAAGTCACTGTATAGGAGGCTAACAATGCTGCAAACAGTGTGCAGTTAAACAAATGTGTGATGAAGAAATATACAGGCAAAAGGAATGTACTCAATGTTGCCAAATGCAGTAAAGGTGTCACTGGAAGTGCTGCTGTTTGATTTAGGACTGACACTGCAAAAAATTCCCAAGAGAGCTTCTTGTGCCTATCCCATGAAGAACTGGTGTGCACTGAAGAGAACTTGAGTAAGCGTTTTGTACAGTAAAGCAAAATACAGTTTAGAGTGATAGGGAAAAAAATATGTTCAGTTGAATAAGGTTGCAGCAGTGAATTGGTATTTGAGAAAATAAACAGTGCCTTTAAGTGGAAACTTCTGACCAGAAGGGGTTTCCTTTAATATCTCTTTGTGCCATGGTGGGTGCAAGCTTTCCTATATCTCCTAAGTGATGCCAGTTACCTGGCATGTGCAGCAGAAATAATCAAGTTTTCTTTAACCCTGAAAACCTTTTGAAACTGGAGGTAATTACCCTTAATAGGACAATGAGTTGGCAATGGGTGTGTAAGAACTGGTTCTAACGATCTCTTCCTGCTTCAGATTTTGGCTAGGGTACTGTACCCTTTCAGGTATTTTTCTGAAAGGAGTGCTAGAATCTTTTCAGAGTCTGCAGAGAGTCTGGAGGCCCAGCAGTGAGATTTCTGGGTGTGTAAATCAGTAATGTATCAGTATCACTTGATGTCAGTTTTGATCACTGCCACTTAAATAATAATGAAAAATAGCCCAAACAATTACAAAGAGCTGTTCATGTGGATAATGTGAGAGGAAATTCAACGCAGACCACTTTTTCCCCAGCCTTCTGCGGCATTATGCTGTATGGTTTCCATTCCTGAATAGCTCTTCAGCTCTCTATTCAGCAAATTATTGGAGTACTTGAAAGTGAGCTTTTCTGGAAGAGGGCAGGTTGTATGTTACAAGTGCAGCACGGATAAATTCCTTTCCAACAGCCTGGCAAGTCTGTCCTAGTCAGTGTCCCCTCATGTCATAGCTGCAGCATTTGCAAGATGTGAATCACTGCAAATTGCTCTGTGTTCCATGCAGCTGGGTTCATGGGTTCAGAAAGACAAAGTTCTTTTCCTTTTCTGCTGCTTATGTTCACTTAAGATAAGCAGTACCGCTGTAAAAATTGCAGATGTGGATCTCTAGGCCTTAAGTGCACATTAAGTATTGCTCTGCATATGTAAGCTGTAGATGCCATAACGACAACATACATCTTCTGTTTTAGCTATTTAAGTGGTGGCTTCTTTCTCCACTCACCCTCCAGCTGATAAGAGGAATATGGAAGTATACTTGGGATAAAGAGAATGTTTTGGTGATAGTCATCTTTTACTGACTTTTTTCCTTTCAATTTTTGGATCCTTCCAAATACAAAGGGTTTTTTGGTTGCTTTTGTTTCCTTACAAATTCCTAATTTACAAAATCCGAAATGAAAAACTTTGTGGATCTAGCTAAAGGCAGGGAGATAACTTATCAATTACCATCATGAGCAAAATGGACATGAGTTGGGAAAAATTAATTTCTTGCCAATTAATAAAATACAGTTGGATTGTAAAAATTAAAGAAAAAAGATTCCCTCCAAAATTATTTGTTTCAATCTAGTATGACAGTAAAATAAAACTACTCACAAATTTCAGGGTCTTGAATATAAAGTATGAGAAAAATCTGTGTTAGGTTTAAGAAAAATATTGTATATTCATGAGTGTAACTTCTGTAGATAATGATGATCTTGTGAGTTTCTAGAATTTAGTTGACTTTCTGGGAGACATTTTCTTCCTTTTGCTTGCTTTTCCTCACTGATTTCAATAAAGATAATTTTGAATTTTGTTGAATAGGAGAGCGCAGTTTTGGAGCCTGCAACTTGCATGAAGCTGGAAGTTTGATACTTTTAATACCTTCCACTGTATCCGGTTGTGTTTTATATTTAATGCCAAGTGTTGTTTCTAGTTGCTATAGCATCAATTATGAGACTTCATGAATTAATTACTTAATTACAAAGCTTTTTCTGCTCATTTTATGAGAAGTTGAAAATCTCCCTTTCTTTTAAAGCTATTCTAAATTAATAACAACCCAGAAACTCAAATTTGCCCTTGGCTAAAATTGAAAATCCATATTTTGTGTGACAGATTAGATTTGTGACTACAGAAACTGGACAAGAATACAGTAATGTGTGTCTCCCCCTCCCAGTACTTCACTGATATTTTTTGTCATCTTTTTTTTCTTAGCCCGAGCTTAAAGGAAAGGCAGTTTTAGCTGGTGTTTATCCGTGGGGTTTTTTATTTGTACACTTTAATAGAGAAGCTTTCATGTAGTTTCAGGTTTGAGGAGATTCTTGGAAGTTCTGTAGACATAGGAAAAATCAAATTTACAGGTGCTGTTTGTTTTAAATCTTCATAATGTGTTTTAGGCATAAGGTTCTACATGATTATAGTGTTATAGATCAACAGATTGTAGAAACAAACTCATAATTTTGATTCAGTTCTGTTGAAGCAAATATTTGACAGACCTTTATAGATGAAAGTTGTTCCTTTTGAGCTGTATATAAATTGCTTTCATAATTGTAAGTAGAAGTGAACATTTTTAATCAATAGGCACTGACCTAGGGCAGCTTAAAATGATTGTGATGATGTTTGTTCTTAAGTTGCTGGTTTGGGTAAAGGAAAATCTCTCTGGTAGATTCAGTACATACTGTCACGTTGGGAAGAGAAGAAACTTCAAACTACTTCTACTCCTTACATGAGATGTAAAAAAAAAAAAAAAAAAAGTATCACAATGAAGCAGAAATACATTTGTTGCTATTGGATGCTGAAAGTCTCTGGGACACTTCAAATTACGGGCACAGTGCTAGAGAGAAAATAAAGTAAATTCTATTATGGATTGGTCAGATTTAATGCATTTTCTTATTTGACCTCTTACACATTCTCTCTGGTCTAGTGTCTCTTGCCTCTCCATTATCTGTTAATTTATTCCTACCCACATATCTTCTAATGAGCGAAATCTAGTCATGGCCAGCGTACAGCCTTGAATGTAAAGGCTGGCTCTATGTAAAAGGAGGAGGGAGATCAAGTGGGGGTAATGCTGGCCTATAGAGCATGATTTTAGGCAAAAAAAGTCTTCAGGTTGGTAGTTGAGTCCATAGTGAACTGTGCTAGTAAGCGGGCATGGTTACTAAGTGGTAACCACTACTTGATTCTCATAATCTTAGCCTGAAGATAAGTGGGGTTTGGGTTGGGTTTTGTGTTGACATGGGATAATAGACCTCTACACACGTGCACCTTTGCAAACAAGAGCAGGATGGTAAATAGGCTGTGTTAGAAGCTTATTACAAGTTCATTAAGTCAGTAATGTAGTATTTGAGTCATCATCCTTTAAACTGGCATTTTGCTCAAATTAAGGAATTTGAGAAGGAATTGAGACTGACCTCAAAAGTTTTCTCTTGGCTTTTAATGTCTTCACAAAATGCTTCCTTTAATGTTTGAAAGGAAAATATACACTGTACATAAAAGGGGTATGACTTTTAGTTGGTTTTAATTTTGTTAGAGGATTAGAGTTAATTTGTCTTCCACCCTCTCAGCACAAATTCTATTCCTGTCTAGGTAATACTTGATTTAACCTTGAATTTTGGCTTATCACGGTGCAGAATATTGCTTGAGGTGCAAGAGGAAGTACTAAGTGGTCCACCTGCAAAGTGATCTTACAGTAAACATCAAATGCCACAAGCCTTTGTTAAATTAAGCTTGTGGATTTCTACACATATAAAGAGCAAGCTGGTGTTTTGACTGCCCTGCTTTCTCCATGTTCTTAGTCCTTTAATTAGCCTTTGAAGTTGTTTGGCTCTTTGGATGTTGTTTTGGTAAAGCAAGTAACTGTCATAGCTGTGCTTTTTAAAACCCGTTGTACACAGTTACAGGACAGGTTACCAATAACAAGTTGCGTACCCCTTGCTTCTTGCATGCAAGTCACTCTAATTTATAAATAGAACTGTTCTGATAGACAGAACTTGGCCTACCCTCTTGTCCTCTTATGCGAGTTATTTTGATTTAAAAATAGAACTGTCCTAGAACTGATATGTATCAACGAGGTTGTGAAAGTTCACTTCTAGACGCTACTGTAATTAAGCAGTAACTTGCAGGGAGCAGTGTGTGTGTTCTTTGAAATCTTTAAATTATTGATGAGTACAGCAGTATTAATTTCAGTTTTTCAAGGAACTATGCACTTGCAAAGTGTTACACTTTGGCACGTTGTTCCTTTGCTGTAGCTTATCGAAAAGTACCCAAAATACACATGCGCGCTTCCACAAAGTAACTGTTGTGAGTATTATAAAAAAAAAAAGCTTCTGTGAGCAAGGACTATCTAGACAGGTAGTAACTGTAACTTGTAGTTTATCGAGCTGCTCCCTTGGTCATAGCAGTGTTGTGGTAAGTTTAAGCAGAGATTCTTTCTGAATGGCAATGTTTCCTTAGAATATTGGTATTGCTCTGTCTTAATTTTGTTTGCTTTCTTGGCTTGGAGCTCACTTTTAAAACTTTACATTTTACTTGATTTCTGTAATTTTTCAAAACCCATTGTTTTTTATTCAGGTTTTATGCTATGGCAGCACTTTAATATGCATAAAATTGTCTTGGGGATTTGAAAATCTTAATTTTTTCAAGCAGTCTTGTTTGACTTTTCTCCTTCACTTCATTTACCCAAGGCATTTAATACTCAGTTACAATGAGTATGCTAAAAGCCTGGGGATGGAAGAAGGTTAATTTGAATAATTTCTTTGGTATAATTTAGGGATGGACTGATGTCAGCCGGCACTTGGTAGTAGTTTTACTATCAGAAATAACTTTGGTGGGTTCTGCAGAGGAATAAAGTTGAAAGGCATGATTTGAACACTTTTTTTTTCTAAAAGCCTTTCCTAAGAAATCTCCTGGGTATTTCCATTAAGTATTCTTATATCTAATGCTTAATCTTCTCCTTCTGTCATAGTGGCTGTACTTGGAGTGAAAGAACTTGGCAAATTTTTTGAGGTGAGGAGGAATGGAAAAAAAAAACCTCATAAAAGGGGCTAAATGTTGACATATGAATGATTACTTCAAATGGGAGAAGATAGATTCATTACATTTCTTTTCAGCAGGGTTGCTATGGTTAGCTGAGCAATATGGGGGGAGAGGAGTGTGAGAGCTTTGCCTACCTCTCAGAGCATCTTGTGACTATAAAATTCTTCTATTGCTTATCTGGATTTTTCCTTCATGTTCTAAATATACCAGTGCTTGGGAGATTACTCATTTTTGTGAAAATGAGAGAGAAAACAGGAAAAACTGAAGGGGTTCTGAAATAAGTAGTCACTGAAGGTATTGCTAGTTCAGAAATAAAGTGCTCTGAGTTAGGAACAGGACATGACTCCTAAAACCTGATAAACACAGTCTCCATCTCAGGGGCTGGACTCAGCGGTATGCAGCTAAGTAACTGAAGTTCGGTGAGAACCTGCAATATTCCTCTGCTGGCATACCTGAGCTCAGGGAATGATTTGAATGTGTCAGCTGCTTGACAGTTAACAGGTTGCTCTGGAAAGAGGATTTTTTTCATTTTCATTCCTGAAGAAGCATGACTGATCTTAATGACCTTTTCATTGAAAAGTGACAAATTACAGAGGCTTTCCTCTAGCTAGCCAGTTTAATGTATCCAAGCCTTAACTTGCTTTTAGAAGACATACTTGAATTATACTTGAACTCTACCTAGTTGGACTTATTTCAGAAAAGAATGTGCTGTCCAGGGGGATGAACACATAGTAAAAAATAGTCTTGAAGAAAGGAGGTTTGCTTTGCATGTGCATTAGGACAGGATGGTATTTTGAGTGTTAAAGCATTGTTTTACCCACTGTTAACCAGCAGAGAGCACTTTAGTTTACAACATAACATCTATAAAAAATGGGAAAATTGGGAAAGGCTGGGGGTTCTTTTTCTTTCTGAGACAGCCATTAAAAACAAACTGCCTTGAAAAATAAATTCCTGGTTTTGTGCATTATCAACAGCGTATAAAATACCATTTTATAAGTATAAATATTATTATATGCCAATACTTAAGGGAAGATTTGAGGCAAATTTTATCAGTGGTCTCTTGATAGTGTTTATTTAAACTCTGCACCTTATTGAGGTACAGTTCCTCAAAATAGGAACCTTACTAGGCTGATGTGGAGAACTATCTCTCTAGTTAGGAGCCCCAGGTTCACATGGTGCCAATTTCTTTCCAGCACATGGAAACAGCGAGCACAAGGACTTGTTGCCAATGCACAGAAAACAGCTTCCGTGTGATGGTGCTGTTGTGGTTGCTCACTGAAATTCATTGGTACATGATACAAGAAGAAAGCTTTGAGGCAAATAGCGTTGTGAATCAGTGCATTAACTCTGCTTTTCTTAGTCTGTGGTACGTGTGTTGGTTGTCATGAGTGAAATGCTATTGAAGTGAGGGTGAAGTGTGGGAAGCTGTGAAAAGATGGGAGGCTGGAGGATCCTGATATTGACCTCACACACCACCACCCCCCCAGCAAACAAACCATGTTTTAATTGGAGGCTGCTGGGTTATAAAAAACCCCCAAACAACCCAACCCAAGAAACAAACCCAAAAAACCTCAAAACCCACAACACAACAAAACCCCTCATTGTCACTTGGCACCTCTGATGTGACTGGAATCCTCAGAAATGGGCAAATTAGTGTTTTGCTAACTCAGGTCCACAGTGCGAGTGCAGTGGATGGGGCTATCGCATGATGCCTGATACCTGTCCCACCCTCTCACCTCGCTCTCCCCCAGCTACCTTGCTGGGAGGGGAGAGTTCCAAAGGGGCAAGGTCAATAGTCTTAACTGTGGTAATGACAAAATTTAGAGACGTCTTGAATGGCCACTGTCATGGCTGTTGGTAGCGTGTGGGTTGTGTGTCATGTGTCTTAATGGGCACAGAGGGGAGAGAATTATTGCAATGAAGTCTCTGACCTCTCTTGATTATTTTTTTTTTTTTTTTTCCATGAGACTTGTAGGGAAGTAGCCAAAGTGTTCTGTGGAGTAGGTCAGCAGCATGTGGAAACATGATCTGTAACCTGCCGGTCATGCACATACGTGAGGCACGTAACACTTCTGGGAGAGAACGGCATTAGCAGAGAGACGGTACAAATCCTGTCATAGGAATAGGCGTACAAGGGAGGAGCAAGCTCTCACAGGCAGGGGTAGTTGTAAATATGTGTTTTGCTGAAATATTGTTGCTGCTTTTATGAAATGAATAATTAATATTATAAAGCTTATTGTTTGTAGTGGCAATTTGCAGGTCCTTTGGATGGGGATGTGGAGCTGCTGGAAACATAAACATCTCATCTAGCAATTTCTTCAGCAGCGCGTTGTGCCTTTTATTGTTTGAATCTGCCTGGGAGTGGCTTTAAGATTCAGTAACCTGATCTTTTATCACTCTTGGAGGCTTCCTTTTCTGGTATGCCCTGATGCATTCAACACATGTCGGTATTGTACGCGACCGGCAATCAGAGCGATTCAGGCTCACTTTCTCTGTCTGCAAGAAACGGCAAATCATCCGCTGGTGAACGCTTCTCAGACTTGTCAGCCGTCTGCAGCTAATTTCTGTGTGGCTCATCAACCCCATTTAAGAGACTGGAAGTGCTGTGGATGACCAAGCTAGAAAGCATTGACAAGACCTTATCTCGGGAGTGAAGACTAGTTAAGAATGAGAGAGGAAAACGGTTTTTCTTTTCTTTAGAGGAATCGGACTGATGTGAATACACCCAGTTTCTCACCGAGGAAAACAGAGCGAGGCTATGAGCAATTCAAGGCTGTGCAGGAGGAGCAGAGACTGCCTTTAAACAGCAGTTATTCTGTTACTTGTCTGAGAAACGTCAGCAGATGGACTTTGGTTTCAGTGCTGTGAATATTTGCAGTGGCTTTGCATGTTGGAATACAAGCAGTGATCTCTTTTATTCCCCTTCCCCTGTATATTTACCTGCTGAAAAATGAGTGAGGAAGCAAAGGAGAAAAATGCCAAACCAGCTCACAGGAAAAAGAAAGGAAAAAAGGTAACTCCCTGTATAGCCAGCCTGCTGTAATGCCTTTTTTTGAGTCATTTTGTGTTCTATCAGTTTGCTTCTGGGTGTGGAGTGGCTTTGGTTTGATAATTTGTTTGGAATAAGGATGATGGTGAATCGGGATGGTTTTGTTTATGCTAGATGCTGATGGGTGTGTTCTTTGCTAGAATCAGTAATACCATCACAACTCAGTTGTTTTGCATTATTTAAATATTCCAGTGTTTAAATATGTTATAGAATTTCAATGTGGTTATAGTTTTGCTAGTGTATTCCAAACACAGGATTAACAAGTAAACATGTATCTAAATGAAGCCTTTTTTTAAAGGAGAGACTGATAATCAACATGTGCTCTTATAAATGAATATTATGGACATTGCTAAGAAAAGCAAGTTTTACAATAAGCTTTTATTTTTAAAAAGCTGGTTTTCTTACTGTATGCCACTGATCAGCTTTGTATTTTTGTGGGGGCTTGGAAATATTGTGGTTAAACTAAACTCTGGAAAAAAATTCCAGTTTCAGCAGAACTAATCTATGTTCTGGTGTAAGTCTTTTGCCTGAGACTGTGCTTAAAAAGATGAATTTGATTATTACCTTCTGTGTTGCAGGTTTTTTGCTTTCCTGTTATCTATGTAATTTCTCCCTCCCATTTTGAAATGGATGATTTTCATGTGTTTACACTCAAGAGCCAGATTGTTAAGCCTAGCAAGTTGACTTCTTCAGGTTTTTCTAACTCATATTTTAAATATTAACTCAGTGTATTAATTTATAATGGGAATTTCCTTGAGTATTGTAGAAAAATACATCCAAAAGGTTTATCATTTTTGCAGAGAATATATTCAGACTCCCACCCTCTATTTCCTGAGTGTATGTTTGCCATCCTACCATATGAAAGTGTATGACAGCCTCATAGTTAATCCATTTCCTTGGTGAAGGATTCAGGAAAGACTGTTGAAAAAGCAAATTAAACCAGATTGGCCCCTCTATTCTCCCAGAATTGCAAGGAGCAGCTTTGGAAGGAAGCAGGGGAAAAATATAATTGAAATCACTTTTAATGGTAAATGAGGATACCTTCCTGAACACACAAAATGCTTGTCGGGCATGACAGCCTCAGGACTAGAAGATACACCTACAACTAAATTCGGGGGGGGGGGGGTTGTGTTTAAATTTTGAATATGTTAATATTTTACTATGTTATACAAACTAATTTTATAGTGTTCAACAAGCTAGCTCTAGTTTTACAGCACACACCAAGTTTTATGGCTTAAGCTCATATAGATCCGTGTCTTCTAGAGGGCCAACCCAATAGCCAACAAGACAGAGCAGCCCAGGTGATTTAGGATTAAGCAAAGTTTGGAGCTTCACCTGTTGTTCCAGCAATGGCTTGTGATAGTCTACCTGTATCTTCACCTTGCAAAGGTGATATCCTCTGTGGGCAGGTGGTTACAGCTGCCCTGTCCAAATCCACCCTCTGTGTCGCTGGGCTCCGAGGAGGCGGGTGGGGGAAGCTGTCGGACATCTTTGTTGGTTGACATCTTGCAAGGTAATGGCAAAGCCTGCCCTTATGTGCCTCGAGCCTTCGCTCCGCGAGCTGTAGCTAATGCCAGGGTGTGGCTGCAGACCATTACATTTTGATATGGAGTAGTTAGAGCTTTTTAAACCTGCAGAAGGTGGTGTTTCACTGCTCTGTCTGATTTTTCTTCATGCTGTTGGAATCATTGAGCCTGTTGCTGGGATATGCAGCATCAGGCTGAGGTGTGTCCCTCGTGACTAGTGCACATCAAGGCTGCTTACATGTCAGTGTTAAACACAGGCTTGGGCAAGAATGTGCCCGATGGAAAGGAACTACTTTTTTTTTTTTTAAACAAGAAGCAACAATTTCTTCTGGTCCTAGTAGGAATTTTCCCTGCTTTTCACAGTTCCTTGGGGGAAGGTTTTAAATTTATTGTTTTGATTCAGAAGATAAATCTCTGGCCAATGAAGGACTTCGTTAACTTAGGAATGCTCTTCAAGAAGAGTTTGATAAACAAATGGTGTTTGGCTGTAAACTCCTGAGCCAGGTGAAAGCTTAACTGGGTCTGGGATTCCAGTGAGTTACACCACCTGCCCCTCCTAAAAGTAGGTATCCTGAAGCGGGTATTTCCGTGGCTGCCTTCCTGTTCTCTTTAGGTAGTTCCTTTCTTGGCAGCTCTGCTTTCTCCACATTTAGCCTTTCCCTCGTCTCCTGTCACATTTATCTTCAGAGCTGAGTGGTGGCAAGTCTTCCTTCTGCTCTTTGACTGCTGAGTTACTCATTCAGATCCCATTTTCTCTTCATCAGCTCTTGGTTTTCCTGTTCTTGCACAATTTCTGAAATGAAGGTACAGAAAGAGCAGGAGGACAGCAATGGAAAGCTCACGCAGTTTGCTATAGGGAAACCA
This sequence comes from Gorsachius magnificus, assembly GCA_034008185.1. Lineage (NCBI taxonomy): Eukaryota > Metazoa > Chordata > Aves > Pelecaniformes > Ardeidae > Gorsachius > Gorsachius magnificus. The sequence goes on along the minus strand of CM067089.1, from coordinate 33,359,414 downwards.
CTATCAGTTGTGTGTGTTCTGATTTTTCCGGATTAGGGTGTACCACAAAAATAAGCCTTGACCTGGCAAACAGTGTCTTGCTTCTGAGCACAGAGACATGCAATAACTGTGCATTTGGAACAGATTGGCCAAAGCAGATGATTTTCTACAAGTATGATGAAAATTTTAATCTAGTTGGAGAGCATGAAGATAAGAAACAAATTAGGAGGTGTTGCTGAGATTTATTTGGAAGGATGGACAATATAGATGAAAGCAGAATAGTACTGTGTTTAGCACTGTGATATTAAATGGGGATACAACTTTCAAAGGATGATGAAGGGACTACATCAGTATATATTGCTGAGGCTACACTGAACAGGATTAGCTCGGATGGAACGGGAAGACTAATTAGATTCTCTGTTCCATCCTTCAGGGTTCCTCTCTACAAGCAGCCTATACCTCTTGCACTTGAGCTTCAATTGTCCTGCAGTTTCCAGCTACACTTCTACAGAGTCAGTGTTTTGAGACTGTCAAGCTGAATCCCTAGGCATTATGGAGTGGCTTTATCTTCTATGTTTGTGTCATCACTTTTCATAACATTTATGAATCTCAGTTATAGAAGAGCGTTGAACTTGGCTGTCATTAGAGATGTAAGATGTGTTTTGATTTTTAATGAGAGAAATATTCTTTCTTTCTTCTGATTCAAACTAGCAGAATGAAATTAGCCATGGAAATACTGGTGGTCCTCTGAAGCTTTAAAAGGTAATCAGGAGTGCATGAACAAGAAAGAAATTAGATGAGCTCAAAACTTCTTTAGTAAAAGATACTTCTACATTTAATTTTACAGTTATTTGCTGGACACCAATCACTTCTGAGTAGTGGGAAATTTCACATGAAACTCTCGTACCATAAGCTTTGCTGGAAATGCATATTTTTTGTTTTGGGGAATCTTTCATTCCCCTCTTCCCATGCCTTCTCCAAGATCTTCAGACAACCTGCACAACTAACGTTGCTGATGTCTCAGTATATGTATAGTAATGGAAACTCCTAACAGAAATGCGTAAAAAGAGTTATTCTTAAATGCACACAGGCGAAAGCTCATGCTGAACTCTTAATGTCATTCTAGAGTTATCTGTCTATTAAACCACCTCACTGCCTTTAGCTGGTCCCTGTAGTATGATTTCAACATTGTGTTCCATTGCTTTGTGTAAAATATGAACGTGCTATGCAGGGAGGAGTGAGCTGCTTACGCAGCAGATTGAAAATCAGTGCTTGGGATCAGAATGTTTAGGGCGGCCAACATTATGGTTTTTGGACTAATAGGAGGTTTATCTCAATCCACTCTTCTCAAGCCAGTAGCCTGAGCTCGCTACACTGGGAACATACTCCGCAATTTCTGCCAGGCAGTATTTGCTCTGTTGTAACTCCAAGGTTTGACTCGGCAGCATTAGTGGCTGTCTCCATAGGGGACTCTTCTGTTACTGCACACGGGTGAAAATCTGGTCAGCAGTGTGCATTTACTGGGATTAGAAACTTCAAGGGCATTTGTGTGGGGGTAGATGCTGAGAGGTCAGAGGTTTTCAGGTGTGATGAGCCATTCCCCACTGTTGTAAAAATGCAGTATCAATAGTGGTTTGCGAGAAGAGTTGTCACTGCCCCTGAAGGAGCTGGATCAGGTCCTTTATAAGCAAGGCCTGCCTCTAGTGAAATAGCATTACTAATTTCAGTGGGGACAATATTTGTGGGCCTGAGGTCTTAGCATTTCATCTTTGTATGGTCAAATGATTCATCTGTGTATATATGATTATAGTGGGACTTCTGGCGATCGTAACTCGGCACCTGTGAAGACCAACTCTTGTCATGACAAGATGAGAAATGGTGGGTTTTTTCTGCGATTCATGGTGGTATCGCACTTCTTTCAAAACTGTCTTTTACAACTAGATTTACTGATTTGATTGCTTTAATGAACCATGTTTATCTGTGTTCAGTTCTCATACACGTTATGTTTGTTGGGGGACAACACTCACTGCTGTTTGCTCCCAGTGGAGGAGTACTCATTTCTAACGGTAAAGAAAATGTTTGTGGTTGACTCTTCTAATTTTTTTGTAGCTTTTAATTTATTTATAAAATTAACTTATTACTTGGAGTGTAAATTGATTTCTAAATTTGGTTTGTTCCTGACAAGCTGTGGAGCTAAAATTTGCTTAGATTTGTGAAATAAGATGCAAAAAGACTCTGCAAGGAAACTATTTTTCTTCTTGTCTTGGTAAATAAGGTTTTACACTATGTTGTTAACTTCAAGTTTCTATGGATGAGAAATGGTTCTTATAGATGTAAATTTGACTGTATGGTGATGGTCTTAAACCTTAATATGTCAATGCATCCTGTGCTGAAAATTTAATTCAGTGCCATGATAAACAGATTTGTTTGGGCCTTGCTTGCCAATTTCCACTTGTTCAGCTTTAACATCCATTTTATTGATGTGATAGATTCTTAACCTCACACTTTCAGCAGATATATTGAAGAAAAAACAAAGTACAAAAAGCCCCCGGAACTTCTGGAAGATGCTTCTCATTTGCATGTCCAAATAGTAAAAGCCCAAGAACTGTAGAATAAAAAAGTATTCAATCATTATGATTATTCTTATTTGTTCTGTTTTCTAAAACTTCAGGCTTTAAAATTGTGTTGCTATGAATCAAACACATTTACATTTTCTTGTCGTCTACAATTCTCTGAATTGCCCCAGAAAATTAAAATGCACCGATTCCTGTCACCTTGACTGGAATCACTTTGGTACATAGTAATATACTTGTTTTCCTTTTATCAGGCTGGAACAAACTAAAACATATGTAATGGCAAGTTAAGCATCTTATCATTTTGAAATGAGCCATTTTAAATATTTACTTTCCGTGGAAAAAAATTGATATTACCTAGCTTCAGTAGTATTAGTCAACAGCTCCTAGCACCTAGGTATATATAGTTAAAAAAATGTAAGTAGATGTTATTGTTGTAGTCTCTATTCAGTGAAACAGCAAGGTGTGTTAAATTACTGAATTTTGAACAGAATTTGCTCTGTAGATAAGTGTCAGAGCTTGTAGCCTGAGTGACAATCCTTCCATTTGCTGCTAAATAACGCTTGCTGAAAAAACAATGAATTTTTTAACATGTTTTTTTAACAGAGGGATCCTGCAGTTTGTGAGAGAACATGAAACTTGAGGGAGACTCTTGGATGCTGTGACATAAGTTCATCCTACAGTTTTGAGCTTTTTCCAGAAAATTCAGGTGTGAGTAGTTCTTGTCTTTATGAAGGATGGGTCTAGGAAGTAGAAGCATGATTGTGGATAAGTGCTTCAACTGATTTTTTTTTTTCTCTTCTTTGTTTACCAAATTTTGCTTCCCTTGTTGTGGGCATTTTCTTGCTTCAGTGATCCACGTTCCCTGCTGCTATGAGACCAGGCATTTCCCAGTGTTGCCTTCTCTGAGGCCTGTGTTTCCTTTTCCTTCTATTTCTTTTTTGGCATTTCCTCACTGGGTTTCTGAGATGTTTATCCTTTGAATGACCTTGGTTGTTGTCATGTGTCCTCCAACAGGAAGCTAATGGCCTTGCATCTGGTTGTGGGTTGAATCTTCTGTTCTCTCCAGACTTTCCTCATGTTGGCCTGGACACTTCATAGTGGGTTTCCATCTCTAGACTAGAGCTTATATATTTTTCACTCATCACGCAAAGGACTGAGGCCCCACGTGGGGTCTGGTTCCTTGCTGGCCTCTGCTGGGTGTGGTGTGGCAGAGCGTGAGTGCAATGGGCAGTGTTCCAGGATGGCTTGCCTGTGGGTCCTTGCTGGTGCCAGGTGCTTCAGCTGGAGGACTTCAGTGCCTCCTAGGCCATAGGATGGGCACTTACAGTCCAAGTCGCGTTGTCTCCTTTGCAGTACATTGTTTTATGTACAATTAGGTTGCTGTTAGATTGGATTACAGAAAGTGGGTTTGAGCTACAAGAGACACAGTGGATCAGCTTCAGTTACATACTGCAGTTTTGCAGTCATCAGTGGGACAGGCAGTGATACAAAAGTTTCTGTAATAAAGTCTTTATGTTAAACCACTGCGTAAACTTCAGCTTCAACTTATTTTGAATCACAGGACATCTTATTCAGGTTCCTTAGAACCTACAGGGTCGCTGTTTAGCATCTGGGATTTCCTTTTCCTAAACCCTGTGACTGATGCAGTTATAGAATTCAGTAGGTCTTAGTGATAGCACCTAGGTAGGTCTGGTAGGTGTTGAAATGCTTATTGCATTTATGCAACGGTTATATCTTAAACTAAAAAAAAAACTTTGATCAATCTGTCAATTACAGATTGAGAAAACTAAATGCATCTGGGTATCCTCCTTTGACAAACAAGATCCTGTATATCTGCAGAACCTCCACTGGGCATGGGCTTGTTCCTCAGGCTGTTTCCCTTGCTTGCCCTTTGCGGAGGTGGTGGTAGAACCTGCAGCTTTCCTTCACCTCTGGCTGGCTCCCAGCAGGAGTAGGGCATGGTGCTGCAGAGTTTCAGGGCCTAGAGAGCCAACAGTCTCCTAGGAGGGATCTAGTTCCATCACATTTTTGTTGAAAGTACCAAGGTATCTTGGCAGGGAAGAGAGATGATTACCAAAGTAGGCAATTTATGGTTTTAAGCTGAAAAAAATAGAGGGTTTTTTCTTATGGTTTTGAAGTTCGTTACTGCAAACACTGGAGCAAGGGTACCATGCCTAGCTGTTGGATCTTTCACTTGCCAAAGAGGTTCAGCTTCAGGTTTTAAATCTTAATACTATATAAAAACATTTTATTAAATTGGTGTTGGGTCCTTATTTCAAGCACTGAAGTCTTTGGTGCCTGATTAAACCAATAATATAATGAGTTCTCCTTGGTCAGTCTTCTAAACACCTCAGATTTCAAGTTTGGAGTATGAGCAATAGTTAAAGTACTCTATGGAAGTAGTAGTAATCTCCACATTGTCTTCCAGTTTGGGGGTGTGTGTGGTTTTTTGTTTGGTTGGTTTTTTTCCCCAGGTTGGTAATGGAGGTGCAGGTTGTTGCATTCCACTGACTGCCAGGTGCTGGGTCAGTCAATTGAAAGTATTTGCTGGATAAACTGAAACAGGCATGAACTTTGCCATCCTTTCATTCCCAAAACAGCACAGGGCAAACCCTGCCTTTTTCCCTTAGCATTGAAGAAGAGGAGTGAACTGGCTGGATGGGGAAAAACCACACGTGGGATATTTTCTTTAGCATTTTTTTGTAATACACACCATGTCTTATTATGTCTAAATTAAATGCATAGCTAAGTATATTTAAGACACTTAATTTAAAGTGTTACCATCACTGACTTGTTTCAGGTTTGTGCTTACAAGAGATTTTGGTTGCTGAGAATTCTCTATAGCGCATTAGCAATTTGTGAATGTAAACAAGGATTGATTTGTCTGAATACTATTTTTAAGTAGGGAGTAATTATATTGTGAAAGGGAATAATATAAAGCAATGTGGTGCTTCATGTTGTACACCATTAAGCCTGTTTCATAGTTTTGTTTAAAACTGCTGTTTAGGGGGAATAATTGCTTTTTGGGGTAATCATGGCTATATAACCATTGTGTATTGTTGGGGGGGCTTTTTCTTCTCGTTTGGTGTAAGGTTATCCATGTCAAAATGAGCAGATCACTGCAAGCTGTCTTCCTCTTCTTCTCTTTTTGGGCGTGTCATTGATTAATATGTAATGAACAATTTTACCAATTTTCATTTTTTTCTTAATGAAATATATGAAAAACAAAGTTAAAAGGAACACTAACAGTTTTGCTGTACTACCTGGTATTTGTGTAATTTGCCCTAATGGCCTTTTTAATAAAATCCTCTTAGTCAAGGGGTGGTTGATGCTTTTAATCAAAGTTACATCACTTATTTCTGTCAGTATCTAAGCTAAACAGAATCTTTCCGAAGAGATCCTGGATGTATGTAGGATTCGCAGTATTGGTAAGACCCTGTTACTCTGAATGATTCTAGTGTGTTGGGAGTTTGTAATTATCTTAGAATCTGTATGAGGGAGGGAATGGGAGAATCTGGGAAAGAAGGTGGTGGAGGAAGTGGGATTTTCAGATCTGTTCTGGGTTGCAGTTCCTTGGGCGGGAGCAGGGACAGGGCATTTGCCCTTTTCTGCTGGTTTCCAGCTTTTTCTTGCTGGGTGCCTTTGGCTGGGGGCTGTGTCTGGTCTTGTTTGCATATTAAAAGCATATGGATATGCTCATCTTGCAGGCTCTGATAATAAATAACGCTTGCTAAGACACTCTAAACCACGAGGCGCTGTATGTGGTGAGGATGAAATTTCTCCTGATGGAGACGGCCATCTTCGGGCAAAATCTCAGCTGTGTGTGAAGAATGTAAGTGCAGAATACACAAGCCTCAGGCAGAGTGCTGTAGGATTCACATGTACCCTAGTCAGATGGGGCTAATGCTATGCAAGTGATGCAGAGGACTCTCTTCTCCTTTTCCCTGCTCCCCTAAACAGCCCTGTAATTTCATTTACTTAATTACTGTTGTGTGTGGTTGGGAGGCAGTATCATTACTAATTGGTAATTAATATTTGCAGCAGAATGCCAGTGTGGAGTTATCACAGGGGAAAGCCTTAGCGAATAGAGCCGTGTCACTTTGAATGGTTTTCCAGATGAAAATTTATTTTTGAAGATGGTTGGTGTAATTCCAGCGGCTGGTTCCACTCGTACTGAGTCTGAAGGACACGTTCCAGAGAGGGGCTTTATTTAAGTGTCCTTTTATTGTACAAAAAGCTAAAAATGGGGATTCCAGTCCACCCTGAACCACGGTGGGATCCAGCTATTTCAGTCATCCAGGCACCACAGACTTAAGCCTGTTTAGTACACGGTGGTTTCTTACATTGGGTTTTTTTTTTGTCTAACATTCAGTTTTTGAACAAGTTTAGTTTGGAACACTTCATGCTCTTCGTATGTGTTCATGACATAATTCTTGTACAGCTCCTTCAAAAGAATGAATGAACTGATGGGTATGAGTGACAATGGAAGCAATTAACCCCTTTCCCTTCATTGCTACTTATGCTACACTGTGTCCCTTCTTGTTAAAGGCCTTTCCACACCAGTTACATAGAACTTGTTGGTGTTTCCTTGCCACCTGGTAAGGAACAATTTTCTATCATTAGGAGATGGACAGTCCCAGCTGAAAGTAAAGGTTTATATTATTTTAGAATGTGTCCATGGAGTGTATAAGAATATTATTGGCTTTTTTAAAGAGAGGGTAGAAGTATTGTGAGGATAAGGATAGTGATAGTTTTAAGGACCAGAAAACAGACAGCTTATGTGTGTAACAAGGAAGGCATGGATCTGAATCAAAATACAGTTTGAGTGAGTTAATCCAAACCTGCTTATTTTACTGATATTTTAACAGAAAGATAAAAGGCAGTGCAAGGGTGGTGCTTGCTGTGGCAGTATTGTAATCGCCTGCTAGCAAAGTATTTGAGAGAAAAGGTTTCAAAGCAGCTATAGCAAAATTGAGTTAAAAAAGGTGTTTGCAGTCTTGTTCTTAAAGCAGAGTTCAGTAGCCAGCTTTTTTTTGGATACAAGGTATGAGAGAGATACTCCAAAAAAACCTGAAAATTGTGAAGAGTTTTTAAAAATGTAAAGATTTTGTTATGGAACATCATACTCAGTAAACTCAGCAACTTGGTAACTCAATAAATGAAAGTATTTGAAGATCAACTGCTGGCAATTAAAATAAAACCAAACAGGATGTCTGTTCACTATTCTCTATAGTTTAATCAATACCTGTGGATGAAGTATCGTATTTGCAGTAAGGCCTTTAGGTGAGTTGTTTGAAAGCTGAACTTCTGAAAGTGGAGTAAGGGTTTGAAACATTATAATTTATGATGCTATCAAACAGAAATTGAAGAGAAAATCCAAGGCTGACTGTTCAGGGTAACTCTTAAACAGGAGCATAACTTCTGTTGAATTTAGGAGTATAGCTGAACCCGAGAACTACAGCCTCTGTTTTCACCCAGTTCTCAAATGTACCAATCACACACAGAAGTGCTAGTCTAACCAGATTTATGCTGAGCCTGTTAGCATTAGTGTATTACTGGCAATTTACTATTTTGGGGAAAAAAAAAATCTTATCTGTCCGGAAACATGAAAAATTATTTCAGGAGAGAGATCTGAAATTTTCTTTAATACATTCCCAAACCCTACAAATCTGAGTCCATGTGTGCTGTATGAACAATATTGTAAACCAATCCTAGCTTGGGCATTAATGCAGGATGCAGATTCCTTCTGCATTGCCCCCTAGTGTTTCATTTAAAAAAAAAAAAAAAACAAAACCAAAAAAACCCAACAAAATGAAAAAAAAAACCCCAAAACAGAACCCAAATGCAGCAAAACTGAAAAGTTATTTGCTTCTACCTTAATTTTTTCTCTTGTTGCACCAAATCTTTGTCTTCATTCCCACTGCTATGTCTATGCCATTGCATGAATTTAACTGCATGCTTGTTATCTGGTTTTCCTATTAAGTTGGCTATAAAGTAGGAGCCCATGACTACAAATACTGTATTTACCTTACCCTTTCCAGGCATCTTTGTTATATCCATGGCTTGACTTACTGATACAGGATTTTCCTCTCTATATATGTCTTCTCCTTTCCTTTGCATTACAAACATACGCATTTAATAGAGAATGGTGTCCTTCTTATTCATTCTCAAGTCTCAGTCTTTAAGTCTCAGCCTTTTCAATCATGTGAAAATCCGCAGTTCTGTTAAATGAAAAGATGTCTATACAATGAAATGTTTCACTCCGAGCTGTACAGCCAGCCTTTGCGACTTCTATACTCACGGTTCTGCTTTTAGGTGTTGGCTACAATAAGATCTTAAAAACAAAACTAAGACGTGGCTCATCACTGCATTTTTCATTTCTACGCACCTATGTATGTATTTGTAAGGCAGATCTGTTGTGGCAAAACTGATCCTAATGTCAAATTAAATGCAAAGGGGCTGGGTCAGTTTGGAGGGGTGGTCAGCAGCCCTTTGCAGTGACCTTGACAGGCAGAGCTGCTGGGGGCTGCAGCATCAAACTATTCCCTGTAGTGGAAGCTCTGCGGGCGGGTGGAAGGCAGCACGGATTCTGCCTGATCTCTGGAGTGGGTGTTTATCAGCAGATTGCAAAGCATGGTATTTACAACACCTAGCTGTAAACTAGGGCTAAACATGGCTCATTTTCTGGAAATTATATTTAATGAAAGGGACTTATGTTACTTGATACTGGTAGATTACTTCCAGTGCATACCAACAAATGTTGGTAGCAGGAAGAAAAATGAGGCTAGCGATCTAGAGAAGTTTGAGGCAGGTAAGCTGGCTGCCTTTAAACAGAGAGGCGATCTAGCTCAAATCTTCAAAGCACAGGAGGAGAAATGCCACAGTGGAGGAAGAGTGGTGTGTTGCTGACCTGCGCGGCTGCTGGCTGTGACTCCCGCTGCTGTCAAGGGCAGTGTGGAAAAGAAGGAATAGGCACTAGGCAGCTACCCTAATCCTCGTGCCTTTGAAAGAGTCCATCGTTGATTTAAAAGACCAAGAACTGTTTTTAAATGGTGGCATTTTCCTGCAGCAGGTGATTTGGTGGGGGGGGATTGGGGATGGGGTTTGGCAATAGGATGGGGCAGATGGACTGTATCTTAAGACACTGATATATCTGCTAGATTGGTTTGCTACATTATAGTAGTCTCTGGGGTTTAAAGTACATATAAAAAAATATCCACAGTATCAATAAGATGGCTTACAGCAAGTTCAGGAATAAATTTGTGTATTGCGTCTTAAGTCTTGGTCTCACCTTTTGAATTTACTGTGAGTACACTGAGAAATCAAAATGACAAGGTCACAGTTGATCCCAGTCTTAGTGGTCCTGAAAAATGTCATTTTCTCATCTTGTCCAAGTCTCTGTAGGGCAACCTGAAAGGACAGCAAATTTCAGTAAAGTGTGACTATGAATTACTAATATCAACATGTCTTCTTTGTAGTCATTTAAGCTTTATGTAGGGTTGGTGTGCTTTGCTTTTTTAAAGAACTTGGTTTTATGAAGTGATTCCAGAAGAAAATGGTGTTATTTTATTGGTTACATATTTATCTTGACAATACTACTGACTTTTATTGAGCAAAAGTTCATAAAAACAGAAGCTCATTCTCTTGTCTGAAACATGAATGAGCAGGTACATGTCATCTTCTCTGTTTGTTTATTTTTCAGAAGTCCTGAGTTTGGAAAGAAGAAAAGGAATTTAGATAGGCACATAAAATATTTTGTTTGTACAGTCAGTCTAATGAGGGGTGCTTGAAAGATGAGGAAAAAACCCACAATACTTGAACTTGTGCATTTTCTTGTTATCCAGAATATCATCTCTTTAATCGCAACTCAAAATCTAGTCAGTAAATACACAATAACACTTCATCTGCGAGATCGTAAAATACAGTTTGAGGGATTTATGTCAAATGCAGTTACTGTTTTGTCTTCTGATGTTTGCTACTTCTGCTTGAAGCTGTTTCACAGCTGGGAGGGACAGGACTCATTCTAAAATAGGCAACAATGTTAATCTGTGAGGGGCTGGAGTTGTGGTGCAAAATGTCAAAGATGACTCTTAATTACTGTTTAAGACTTGGAACTTAAAGGGATGCAGTCAAGAGGACTAGTGAAACAAGGATATACAATCATTTTTCCAAGGGTTACCTTAATATGTTGTGTAGGGGATCATGGGCAGGATCCAGGTCTGTAATACTGGTTGTTGAAAGTGAGCAGACAAATCTTTGCCCCCTACACTTGCCATTACATTTCATGTCAAACCTCCATAACTAGCACAAAGCTAGAGTAGTCCAGGCTCCTACCAAAATTTGTGTTTGTTTATTTTACTCTCATGGCAGGGATTAGTATTGAATAGGCTTTTGTTTAAAGCCAAAATTTTCAGAAGGCAAACTAGGAACGGAGATTATGGAGTGCTTTAATTCTCAAGTGTTGAGCACTCAGCAGCTTGACTGAAGAGTGGGAGTTGCTTGTCTGTTCAGCAGTTTTAAAATCAGGCTACTTGTTTAGCCCGACTTAGCCTGTGTGGTTCTTTAAATGCATTACAGCACACTCCTGTGAATGACTATTAACAATGCCATTATGCAATTCTTTGCCATTCATGATGATAGGCATACTGCAGAGTGCATGTGGAGATAAATCCAACAAAACTAGCAATGGATTTATAATTAGAGCGTGGGGGAAAGGGAGGAGAGAAAGTAGCTATTTGGAACATATTTTCACTTTATGTCTTTATTTCTGAAAACGTGTGATATGTCCATCTGGAGCTAAGCAGTATCTGTGCTCAGTCTGTTGGGAAGAGCATGACGGAATGTTCTGACAAGCCTCTTCTCACAGACGCTTCCATCCCTGGAGTAAATCTCCCCTTACTCAGTTGTACCAGTCATCTGTCTCATAAACTGAATCAAGATCTCTGCTGGAGTTAAGAGATAGTCATGTACAGGATAGAAGAGGCTGAAAGAATCAGTCATAGTGTTGGCTTGGTATGTCTTTTCAGGAACTTTAGCACCATTTTTTTTAATATTCCACCACTATTACATGTAGTCTTGTGTTTTGCTTTCCATCTCATTACTGGGTTCTGCATTTCAGCAGAAAAAAGTGTTTTAAAGGCCTGGATATTTAAGTGTATAAATAAAGTGTATGTAAAAAAAAAAGCTACACTAAGGATTGCATATCTGAACTGTTCCCACTTTTAAGCGTGGTGCTGAATGTATAATGAAATGAAACAAAACTGAAAAAAATCAACTGAGTCTGCAGGTTAATTAGAGACTAAGGATATAAATGGCCACTTCATTCAGGACTGTACAGAGAAGAGTAGCCTTTTGCATTATTTTCTCGTATTTCCTAAGTAAATAACTTCCTGATGCTGCATTAATGACAACAGTGAATGAGCCTGTAGTTTACACTGAGATTGATGAGGGCTGCCAGTGCTAGGTAGAGTGCAAATTCAGCCTCTGTGCATTGTGGTCTTTTCCCTAGTTTTGGTATTTAAAATTAGGCCACCTTGTGCTGAGTTACTTACAACTTTTAAGCTATAAAGATGATGATCAAAACGTTTGAGGAGTATTTCCACTGCTTTTGATGAGGCTGGAGGGTAGTGGTGAGCTACTGATAGCATAGGAGGATTGACTGAACAGGGGAACCCAGGCCCCGTGAGACAAATGTGGGTCATGTGCTGGCTGTTGGCTGACCGTGGGAGCCAGTATCGCTCCATGTACAAGGATCCAAACAAGCTGTGCTATGCTACTGAGCTGGATCAAGCCTTGAGGGGATTGGATAGAGAAATCCCGACTTCTTTCTTGGTCAGAATTGCTGTTTCTTTACAACCAATGTGCAGAATAGCCACGTGGAGTGTTAGCAGGCACTCAGCTCTTGTATCTAAACCAAAGTCATGAAGAGCTGAAAACAATCGTGTTTGCAGGATTGAGTCTGTCTTGAAATTTTATGTAGTCTGATTCATTTTATCCTTGGAACGTGTACACCCTGGTGGGATTTTTAAATAACCTTTAGATTTTTTCATTAAGTTAATGCATATTAATTCATGGCAGAATGAATCATATCTTGATTCATATTGTACACTGCTGGGATTTAGTCACTAATGCAGAAATTAAAGTGGTCCAAAAAATAAGCAAATGTCATCTTATTCACCCAATACTATAATTACACATTTTTTCTAAGGTCAGGTTTTCATATAATGATAGTATGATGCAAATAAACACATTACTTCTTAAGTCCTTTAGCACATAATTTAAAGGAAAAATGAGTCTTTATACCCAACCAAGAATCTGTGTCTAGAATATGTGAATACTGCACCATCAAGAATGAAAGAAATGCAGAGCTGCTATTCTAACCGTGATTCAGAAGGTGAGAGAGGTAAGCGGTCCTTCTTTTGCTTCCTAGAGAAAAAACACCCTCCCAAAACCCCAACAAGCATGGGATGGAGTAGAGCTGGATTTCAAAATTTGCTTCAGTCTTTGAGAAACGTGTTATTCGTGGAAATCAATGGATTGGGAGGGAAGTATGGAAGCACTGAGTTCTTATCTGCATCTGCCTGCGTTGTTTCCCATAGTGAAGCATTACCAAATCCCAACCTCAGGCAACTGTCATAGTTCATTGCCAAAAGAGAAATGTGACTGCCATTACAGCAGGAAAGTGTTTGCAATATCCACAGTTTACAGAATGAGTTTAAATGGTTGTTGTCTACAACAGTTTTATATTTGTGCCACTGAGGTGAAAAAATAGGCTTTTGGTAATACAGATTACATATAACCTGAGATGCAGCATTTTGTGTTTTTTCCTCCAGCTTCAGTGTTAGTATTTGAAGCTTTCGCGGTTTGTAGGTGTTTGAGGTTTTGTGGGACCTCCACACTTCACCTGAATTAAATGGAACCTGTTAGCAAGTTTGTGCTTGGAAAAAAACCCCAATGATTTTCAGAGCAGGGGGGACAAAAAGGAGAGTTGGGGCATGTGCCTTGAAAGTGGGTTATCTGACATGCCATTGCCTGCCTTTGTCTATATTTATTGCAGTATTAAATTTGCCATTCGTTTTCTTCATATTTGCTCTGAATGGGTATAAACGGCTTCCAAATCTACAAGGCACACAAGGGTTGGTACCTTAATACCAGTGTTTGCTGCCCCAGTTGTGGGGTTATCCTGAAACAAGTAGTCATAAAAGTAGAGACAGGGTCCTGTGAGGGTACAGCCTTTCAAGCTGTAGTTGTTCCTAGAGTATAAATACCTGGAAATGAACACGTGGGGGTCTTGTATCCCTTTAATAGTCACTGTAATTGTACTTTCATCTCCTGTTTGTAGTTGTGTTCTTTTGAAATTAATAGGGTCAGTGAAATTCTTTTAAACTATTATGCTGTGATATTTATGTACCTTCAGAGCTGAGCTGTCCATTAAAGTTAAAAGTGAGAATTCAACTGCTATGAATATAGGAAGAGCCACTTACTGTACGCTGAAAAATCTGTGGGTTTTCCCTTGCAGTTTTTTGATTCTGTAACACCCAGGCAATAGTAGCTTGCTTACAGCCGGGACCTCTTATGACTTGTAAACATGATATGAGGGTGTATAACAACAGTGAGTTTAAGCTCAGCTGATAGTTCATCCGGTGAGGATTTACATTTTTGACTTATCTCCAACATTTCCATTGCTCCACAGGGGCAAGGGTGTGCATCTGAGGCAGTGCAGGCTGTTGTGAAAGGTGGTAACCACAGTGCAAAACATAATTGCTCTTTCCAGGTGTTATATTTTTACACCTACTAAAGGTTGTTGAATATCTAAATAGTGCTAAGTGAATTATAGTAGTTTTGGGGGCATTATGTGAGTTATGTACTTGCTCACCTTTGTTTAGACTTGCTGTATAGTCATTCTTCCTCATAAGAGTTTAGTTCATAATCATTATTTTAAAACCACACCCCTTAGAACTTTTCCTAAATGACTAGTTAACTAAGGCCCATGTGGCTTTTAATTTTAAATGTTTTGTAACCCTAAGAGGAATTTGAAGACAAGAATCCATTTTGGTTGACTATGACAACTCTGCTTTGATTTTTGCTAGAAAATGTATGCATCTCCCTGCTGAACAAATGATTGACACTTCACTAATTTTAAGTAATTCAAATAATTACAGCAAGCAAATTTATTCAGTAGCATGATCCGTTGCCAGGATAAGCATTAGCACTAATGGCTATCTCAGCAAAATCTTCTGTGGCAGCACAAAATGGCAGTGCTGGCAGGCTGTGTTGTGAAAAATGACAAGGTCTGCATACTTACGGAGAAGCGAGAAAGATATGTTCTGCTTCAGCTGAAATTTAGGAACCAAACCCCATAAAAACTCTTTAGCTGCAAGATGTCTTAGCTAGACTATAGTAAACCTTTATGCAAATGCCCTATGTTTTGAGTTGCATGCCTACCTGGGGCCACAGTGGAAGAAGTGTGACCAGAAGAATAGAAGAAGAATCTCCCTATATTCAGGCAAGAGATGGCCAGGGGGGCTTGGTATTCTCAGCCCTCAGCGTGACGTTTCTAATGTGTAAACATTCTCATCCGCAGCCACGAAGCCTGGTGATGGTCCCTGGGGTTTGTTCCCCTCCTCTGACACCAAGAGGGCAATCTTCAGCAATCGTTTCTGTGCTTTGTAGCACAAGCTACTGGTGTATGTCCTCATATTTGCTAGCTTTAGTACAACCAAAGAACTGTAAATAAAAAATAGAGCAATTTTTTTTAGGAATTCAGAGTATATTGGGGAAACATGCAGATGGAAACCTGGTCCACAGTGGTATCAGCAAAATAATCTGCACAAGCTGCCTGAAAGATGCAAGCTGAAGGGTACGATTGAAGCTGGACCTTCCAGAGTGAGCTTAAAAGGAGTGTGTTCAACACAGAGTACAGACATTGCTGGTATCACACTTAGCTGCTCAACTTGGTCTAAATGAAAATGTACCATACAGCTTGAAAGAAGAAAAAAAAAATCAGAACTGTATTCATTCATGTATTCCTTCTAACTTATCTGTTTGTTTATTTTGGCTACTGGCTGATTATTTATGTATGTTTCAAGTATAAGAACTTTGGGGAAATAGTGTTTCAGTGTAATATCTAAATATAGACAAATGTTTTTGCTGGTATTAATATCTACCAAAATAAATGATCTCATTGCACACAGATACATAATTATCTATGATCTGTGATGGAATGCAAGATGTATATTGTTCAGAGTGCCTGTTTTATCTATTAAGATAACTGTCTAGCAAGAAGGCCTTAATGTGTGAAGAAATCAGGTTACAGAATTCTTTTTCTCTCCCTCTCCTTTGCTCTGTATAAAAAAAGACAATTTCTTTAGGCTTTGATTATTATTTTTCTGCCTTAGAAGTCCTTTACCCAATTGCAAAATCATGTGTTACAATAATGGAGGAAAATATTTTCAAATATAAATGCTATCTACACCTAACAGATCCAGACATTTTGGCTGTTCTGGTTACTATGGTGAGATCCGTGGAGGATGCCTGTAGCACATCAGTCTCTTTACGTTCTTGAAGCAGGCTGTTTTTAATTTCCCAGGATCGTTTACAAGCTGTAATGATATTAATCTATTTGTATCCTCTTTCCGCACTTCCTTTGCTTTGCAGTGTAAGCCCCTTAATATAGATTGACTGGAGGAGAACAGATTTGTCCTCCTTGCTGTCTGTCTGAGGTGCCCTGTGCGACTGGGGAGCAGGGCTATCGGGGGAAGGATGACCTAATACACCGCCGGCAGGAAGCAGAGCTGATTAGTCTGCCTCGGAGAGATACCAATACAGGGTGTGACTGGGGTAATATAAATAGGCTAAGGAAGGATTTTTTCTTGCAGAAATGACCACAGAAACATGCATAGAAAGAAAAAAAATAAAATTTGAGTATGTATTCATCAATGTTTGGTTGCTTGTTGATATGAGCATATGCAATTCCCTCCACATAACGTGATAGGGATCTTCCTTTCTATTCTGGTGTCCCTAAGTCAAATGAGACTTTTTTTTTTTTTCCCCATGTAGAAATTTTTTTTTAAAGCAGAATAATCCTCACAGACCTAACAGGGACCCACCTCAGGATAGCGTGGAAACTCTGTGCTTAATCCACTGTCTGCTGGTTCAGGGAAGAGATTTGAACTGAGAGAAGCTTTTGTCTGGTGATTGGGAGGCATGTGGGTTCAAATCCCTTCACAGAGAGGAAATGGAGTACCTGTGTTTCTCAAATCCTCATGAGTAGGACATGGAGCGATGAGGCCAGAGGGAGACAAGGCAAGACGAGCACATCAGTATACCATTAGGGCTACTCTTCCAGCTGAATTACTTGACAAGTTCAAACTGCATCTGTAATGTATCAGGATGAAACAGTCTTTTTAAGCAAAGTTTCTGTAATTGGATAAATAGTTGCATAAATTATTTCTGATGACATAACATATATGGCATTATTGCCTTTGTGGACATAAGCATATTTAATATTACTGATATTACCAAAGTCTGATCTCTGAACACTTCCATGGCACTACTTCCTTCATTCCATAGAAAACTTACAAAAAACTCAGTGTTTTGTCTTAGTTGCCAAATGCAGTAATGATAGCAAAGACAACTAAAACCAAAGTGAAAATGAAGTATGACTTGTGTGTTTGTGAGACAAGACATTAATCTTCCCAACAATTACCTGAGCTTAAATGTTGCAGTTTTGAACCAGTTAGCTTCCTCTCTGCTAGCACTAACCTGTGTTTGCCAGACTGGCCTTTCAGATAGAGGTGACAGGGTACAGAGAGATGGAAATATGGCAGGTCTCCTTCTAGGAGAGTAGAGGAAAGAAAAAGACCAGCAGAACATAGCCTAAAGTGAAGGGAATGGGCAGTAGACATTAAAGATCTGAGAATCGGGAATATAGGTGTGACAAAAGGATTCTGATCAGCAAGAGGAAGCTTAGAGCTGATGTGGTAGCAACAAAAACAATCCTGTTTGCGACCAAAACAGAGAAGCAAAGTAGTGAACACCACCAGAAAAGGTTAAAATGATGACCAAATTTTCATCCTATCTACATTAATGTAAAACATAAGATACTACCTGTTATCTTACAACTGAGTTGTATGCATCATGCATAGGATTTAGTAATTTTCTACCATAGTCTTGCCATTGATAAATGTCTCTGTACTGCTGTAATAAGATGCTCATTGCAATGTATTTGACTTCAACTTACACAGCCTGACTGAGGCTTACATGGTAACCGATAGCCAGGGTGCCCAAATCCTGGTTTTGCTACAATTCTCAGTTCTCCAGTCTTGGGTGCTTTGCTTGGTCTCTGTACTCTAGGTCTTGGGTAGAGAGTTGCTGTAGTAGTACTGCTTGTTTCATTGGTAACCACAAATAAAGCCGGGAATAAGCCCAAGAAGGATCAATTTGTAGTTTCATGCTGTAACTTCTGAACCACTGTCACTTGTATACAATGTAACGAACCAGCAGAGATGCTCCATGATTGACAGCTTCAATGGTAGTGCACAATATTTTAAGTGATGGATTTCAGAGCTTGTAGTGAAGTTGTTTCCTGTATCTGAGATCTGCATCAAATGCCACTCTATGCAGTTTACTGGCCTCAAAGTAAACTGGTACAGTATAAAACATACTTCTCTTTCCAAAGTATTTGGTCTTTAATAGGGTTATAAGAGTATATTCTGAAAGCAGTTGATTGAGTATTTTCTTAGTCTAGCAAGGATACAATTTTAAGAGTAGCAAGCTCCTTATAATTTAAATGTCACCATGTAGACAGGTACGTTTGATCCTGGGAAGTCTGCATTAAACAGGCTGAGCTGGGTAAGTGGAAGGGTAACAGAGTTGAAAGAAAACTGGTAAGGGGGATTTGTGAGTTGTCTAGCTGCAGCAAAACAGAATGAGGCCAGCCACAAAGGCCTTTCAAGCACTGATGTGTTTCATAGCTATCAAAAAAACTGACACCATTTTAGGATTAGCAGCCAAAAAAGCTGCTGCGTGTGCTCAGGGCATGTTTAGTAACCTTGCTGTGTCCCTGTTGTGGCAGGTTCATACTTTAATTCATACTGCCTGGTTTTTCCCCGTTGTCTTCTCTTGCAGGTTCCACCATTTGTAAGACAGTGGCTCTCGTAGGGTTAAGTCTGGCTGCTAGTTGTCTCCCTTCACTGATGTCTCAAAAATCAATGTGGATAATGTCAGAGGATGGTCTTTTCAGAGGGGGGAAAAAAGTTAAATGCAAAATGTGGAACTCCTTGAATTGTTCAGGGTATTACTTCCCTTTGTATTTCCTCTTTCACTTTCAGTGGAATTTTCAAGGATTGAAATGTATTTAAACTAACTTTAGTATAATCTATGCCTACTTTTTAGGATGCGTGAGTTAATGAGCACATCTTCCTCAGGACCGTGGTGAGGTGGGTGAGGATAACCCTGCCTATTTTGCAGCTAAAAAGTAGCAGCCGTGGAAAAAACTGGTTATTGAGGGAGTTACTCTTAGAACTCCTGTATTTATGAGTTTGAATTTATGCAAATTGAGACTTAGGACTGGAAGCTTCTGTATGAAATCATGGATAAGAAGTCATTGGTGCTTGTTCTGTCCTTTTCAAGACTTCATCATGTATCTGTCATTCAGCTTTATACTGGAAATATACAGGAGAAGCATAGCTGATGGTAAATGTCTTTATTTGATGAGCTGGATCAGTAGCATCCACTTGAACTGGCACAGATATGCTAATAAGCATGGGTTGCTGCAGATTTTGCAGATTGTATGTATAGTTTTAAACCTTTTTATGTGACTAATACATATGTATATTTTTATTTGAAAGAATCAGATACATTAACACTGGAAACATTGTGAAAATGACTGGCTTGCTTTGGGGATGTGAAAGTATGGAAATATGGGAGAGGATGGAAAGAGTAATTTTGTTCTCTTCGACTGGTACATTGTCAGCTGTAAAGGCCTCAAACAAGACCCTGAACTGATTGGAAACAAAGTCTGGTGCTCTCTCTTCACAATGAAGAGCACTTAGTGTGAAAAATTTCACACTATGTTGTACTGTATGCCATGAACTTGATATAGGGAGAAACACACTTGATTAGCACTTTGTGGTGTTTATGCATTCAGTAATTTGCCCATCTCACTTCTCTGCCTGGCTTCTTCCACTTGTTGCTGTTCAGTAGGCTTAATGCCATGTAATGCCTCTTTCTTCAATGTAAAGGTAACGTTTTTCAGTACATGGAAGAGATTTGAGAGCTTAAATAGTAATTTGATGTCTTCGTTTACATGTTTTAAAGCGTGCCGTTTATCTGAGGCAGGAATTTTAGGTGCAGGAAGCTCATCTGAGCCTTGATCTTTAGGGAAAGTGGCTCCTAGAGCCACATGTGGCTTGTGAACAGTCCCCAAGCGGCTGACATGCCAGAACTTACAAGCGCATGATGCCTGCCGTAGGCGTGAGGACTGCTGAGAAACGGGAATTACTAACTCTGAATTGCAGACCTCACTGGGTTTCTCTGGGACATTACTTCCTAAGAGTGGAGTGGAAATCTTGGGAAGCATAATCTTTGAGTACATAAAAACCTCCTCTAAAAGTTTTGTTCCTCTTATTTCTATCAGATGCACTGGCTGATTTCTCAGCATTCTGGTATGAGGTGGGAAGGGCTGGCATGGCAGCTCGTGCTGTTGTGCTGCTAGTGTGGATGGGTGACTCCTGGTCCTGGCTCCTTGGGCAAAGGTGGCTCCTGCTTCTATGTGCATTAGCTCTGGAGGGGCCCAGCTGGTTTGCAGCCTTTGCAACCACTTATTCCATGAATTTCAGCTGAGTGGTACAGGTGGAATTTCAGGAATATTCTGTGTTCAGGGTATGTTTTCCCTCCTGCTCAATCCCACGGTGCCCCTGTGTGCTCTCACTGGGTTTTGGGCTCCAGAATGAGAAGATAGGAGGACCAGTAGAATTTAGTCAAATGTATGTGGTGTTTTGCTGATATTTTTGACATGGCTTTGAAAAACTTCAGCCCGGTTCTCCAGAAATGTCTGTGGTTATTGTGTTCATGGCAGAATAAGCTATAGGAATCACAGCAATACATAAGCAGGGGATTGCTGCCCGGATCCTCCCGTCCTGTCAGTTCCATAAGCTGGTGGGATTGGGGAGTGGGTTTCTAGATCTCTGTCATGCAATAATGAGGGGAGGTGGGGGATTGATGCTACCTCATAGGAGAGGGCTGTGTTTCTGCCTGAGATGGAAACAGAAAGCATTTTTGTCCCCACTTTCAGTACATGGGGATAACAGGCAAAGAGGGAACGCAAACTTCCAGCTAACACAGGCAAATGCTCCTAATAAAGTAGAGGAATGTTTCCATTTTGTGTTCCAGTTAATTTTTCAATCTGCTCTAGGCAAAATGAAGGAAGCCTACAAAGGACCCAACAGTAAAAAAGCAACTGATGACAATCTAAGAAATTGAAAAATCCAATTCAGTTTTTGTCACTAGCTAAAGCTGAAACTTTAATTTGAAAAAGAAATAAAACATAGCCCTGGCTTATGACCCAAATTACTTTTGCATTATTTCAGCTGATGTTAAAGCCAAGTAAAAGGGGAGGGGCTGTGGGGGACACTGTCTCTGTTTGCTGTACAGAAACTCTTAGTTCTCTTAATGTGCTTAAATAAGCAATTACACCATAGGGAAGGAATATGATGGCTTAATGCAAGATGTCTTAGAGCTCCTTCGGTCTCTGTCTCTCGTAAGGAGACAAATTTTTTTCATAGGTGGCATTCAGCCAGCCTAAAACTGCTAATTATTTGTTGTTATGGTTATCTTGTGCATACATGCCACTCACTGGACAGCCACCATAAAATATTAAATGTCAGTGCAGGATAGTTCAAGGATGTTTTTGGGAAGAAAGGGTGGTGTGCTTATAGTTAGAAAGCAGTCAAGAAAGGGAAGACAGTTTGAAAAGTAACAGCCTTCAGTTTGGGTTGCTGCTCTGAGATGTGGAAGAGTCTAAGATGAGAAATTCCTGTTTAATAAAGTAAAATCATGAATTGATTCTCAAGAGGAGCACAGAAACCACAATTATAATCAGAGCCCTTTTATGCTGCAGTCTGCATGAGGTAAGGACCTGGTCCTTGTCTTCAGCCTTTTCGCCAGCTAAACAGTAAGAAATTGGGGAGCAAAATATGTAATCAAGCAGAGCAGAATGACCATGATGGTTCCATGTGTTTCTAAATTTTACCACTTAATTATTTCTTTTGCATAGAAGACACAAATTTGCAAGGCCTGTTAGGATGGAGGCAGTAACAAAAAGGGAAACTTTGAGAGCAAGTAGGGAGAAAACCCGTTTGTGGAATGACTAGGGGTCAGGAGGAGCAAACAGTCACCCAGCAGCTGGGGAGGGCTCAGGGTTCAGTGTAAAGTGATGATGGTGGTGTTGTTGCTATCTCAGTATTTTGACAGACTGAGGGTTTTGTTAAGGCATTGGAAGGGAGTTTGTAGGATGGATGGGCGCACTAGACATTCCCCCCCCCCCCCCATTTTTTATGCAGCTTCTAGGCATATGCCTGTTCCTGCTTACCCAGCAGACCTTGACCTGGTCTCCAGAGCCCCTGGGGAAGGTCTGTCTTCTCTGTCACCAGTGAGGATGGAAATGGGGGACGGAAACTTTCCCCATATTCACGTTGTTGTAGCTTTTCATGTGAAATCTTACATTACCCCTACTTGAATTGCATTCTAGCCATAAACTGAAAAGCAAGCTGTTTCACAAGCTGTGATCATTGAACTGGTAGCTATTAGGAGAATCAAAGTTAGTTAGTTCTTAAAGCAATGACACTTTCTTCCTTACTGTAAGTAATGCAAGGCCTGGAATTGACTACTGTAATGGTTTCCTGGTGTTTGTGTTTCCATGCAAGCCTTTTGCTAGGTCCCTCCAGCAGCACAGGCTGGGTTTGGTATATATCACCATACTTCTTGAACATGCTGTGGAGTTTCCCAAATAGCCTTTGCAACCTTCAGAAGAACAGCGTGACATGGGGAACTGAATCTGTGCGGCGTAATGATTTTTCTTATCCTTCATTATCTTCCCATTCTTTTACCATTGAATAATTCATTTTCTAGGGCTCCATATGTGTGTCTGCGCGGAGCGGGGCAGACAGCTCTATGTTCAGTCTGCATTGGCTGATGAAAACCAGTTGTAGTGTGGAAGTTCCGCAGCCGTGTTAGTACAGTGCTGCATCTGAAAGTCTGCTGTAGCTTTTAAGTTAGCTTTCTATTTCAGTGTAATTTCTATCAACAGCTCCAAACCATACTTTTGGCAAAATCTTTCTGTAAAGGTGCCTGGCGGGCCAAGGAGGTGTGCTCTTTTTCCAGGTGAAAATCACTTGATCTGTGCAGAGCTCTTAATTGACTCACTCAGATAAAAAATATTTACCAATGACAGTGCACAGCGAATAATGTGGTACCTTTTACTTACAGTGCCAGTAGTTTTGAATCTCACGTGCAGAACGCTTGTTCTGCTGAACTTGAGTTGCCTGCTGCTGTTGTACAAAAGTAAGCATGAGTAACAGCCTAAATAACTTAGAGAAACAAACTAGATGGCAACCTGGCTGGCAATTGAGAGTTGGAAATGTGTAATTACCTATCCATCTGCCCAAAATAAATAACATTACAGTGATAGATGAAGTTCAGGAAATAATAAAAATTGCACAACATACATCAGGGTTGAAAATAGAAGACCTAGTTAAGTTGGTTTTCGTAGTGGGTTGCAAACACTGGTTTATTTTTATTTTTAAGGACTTTCCCAGCAAAGTTATGGTAAAGGTACTCCAAGTGACAGAAATGAAAATCCTAGTAAATTGCACAGCTCTTCCAGAATAGCATTTCTGGTTGCTGTGTGTTCTGCTTCCATTAATAGCGAAGGTCAGTTCTTCAAAAAATTCTTTAGCAAGTTTTCTTTTTTTTTGCACTAGGCTTTCCAAAGTAGCTTCCAGTGTCCTCATATAATACTCTTATTCAGTCTAGCTCATCAATATTGAATATTACTCTCCTAAGTTTCCTGTGGTGTCAAAATAATTCATAAACTGTGAGAAAGGAAGTATTTCAGGTAACCATGGCAAATTACAGTCAATAAATTATTAGCCCCACTCTTAGGATGCTGCACAATTGCCTTTGTGCATTTGACAATAGCACAAAACCACACGTGCTGAATACTTCATAACACCTCAGCAGGATTTTTGATGTGGATAAATGTTCTGAGCTGAATTCACCTTTTGGGGAATGTTTAGCTGGAAGATTGTTGTAAACTTAGATATAGAGATGCCAAAATCCAGTTCTGCAGGATCCTTACACTGTTGCCCACCTGCATTTAGCCTGCTTTTTCTGTTTGATGCCTTTGTAATTGTGACTTCTGAGATGGGTACAGCACCTGCCGGAGCTCCAGCTGGCTCCAGGTATTGGGGCTAATACCTGCAAGCATTTCAGCCTCTTTCAGGATCTGCAAAGCATGCTTAACTTATCTGAAATGCATAAATTCATGGCTCATGGAGCTCGGAAGAATCATGGTGATTAAACTCTTCCACAGTGTGCAGCAGAGAATTTCTCTGATTTTTTCTTTAACCAGCTCCATAATTTGTAGTTCGACAAAAGTTTTTTTTTTAGAAAGGTGTCTGATTTTGCTTTAAAAATTCTCCAAGTATGTATTGTACTTTTCAGTCATTCTTTTCCAGTAAATAATTCCTTGAAGTGTCAATTGGGTGTGGGGTTTTTTTATTCAGGCATTAGCGTAATTCATTACGATGTGCTCATGCATGCTGTTTAATGAGGTTAACTTGGTATTTATTGAAATAATTGTGGGATATATAACACTTGTGCATGCCAGTTCTATGAGGTAAATTTTGGTACTTCTGGATAAAGTGCCAAGTGTTGTCTTGATGCCAAATAAGGCATGGTACTGCATGGAAAACAGTGCCTGTGTTGTGACTGGAAGCGTTTCCTTTCATGAAATAAGTAGTGGATCAAAAGCAAGCTCTTTGTTATTTTTTTCAGCTGTGGAAGTAGCTGGCATCGAAATTATTTTAGTGAAGAAAGCATTAAAACTACTATAGAGCCACTGTTTTTCTGAAAAATTACTAAGAGAGGAAGTGTAGGAGGGAAAAATGATGAATGTGCAAAATTTATTCTTTTCATCAAATTTTGAACTGTGTTTTGTGTCAGCCTTCTCAGGTACGTGCTGCTGTCAGTACGCTCAACACGTGTCCCTGAGTTTTGGAGAATCCTTTATAACCCCCCGCACAGCATTTTTCAGTCTTTACCTTTCCAAGCTGTCCTTAAGAGCAGCCTAGAAAGACAGGATTGGGTTTGCTCAGGAACCTTTTGGGATTCAGGTCGTATATACAGTGACCGTTTGGAAAAAACAACCCCAGCAGCAGTTTTATCTTCAGTCTTTCCATCTCAGTCCAACCTTAGCAATTGCCTTCGTCTCTACTTTTTTTTACTTGGGAGTCCTGGTCTAAAGATACCCAGCCAAGAGCAAAGAGCAGAGACAAACTGTGGGTGGGGGATATCTGTGACATGGTCAGAAGATGAATTTCTGCTAAAATGCAAATTAATGCTCAGCGCTTCAGGGATTTAATTCTGAAATAAATTTTCTTGTGTCCTAATTTCTCATAGTTCCAGCTTATTAAAATCTTGTATAAACTGAAGTTGAAGCTGTCCACAATCACTGGAATATTAAACTCCAGGAGATAACTGCTACATTCTGTTTTCGTTTGTACATCTGTTATTGCTATGTGCCTTCACAGGATTACTGGGCAGAAAAAGTATTTCACTTCAGTCAAACAGTAAGGACAGCCACTTTTCTGTCCTTGTTGCTCACTGTGAATTGGGGTGAATGGTGTCTTCTTCTAGAAAAGCACTTGCTGACTCCCAAAGTAGTTATATGTGGAGTGAGTTTCTGTTGTCAGGAGTTATTCTGGGTTTTCTTTGATTGTGTTGGGGTTTTGGGGGTTTTTTTTTTGGGGGGGGGGGGAAGCTTTTTGCCTTTAGACTGACTACAGCACTCATGAGCTACCAGCCCGCCTTCTAGGAAGATGAAATGTCATGTCAGGTATTGTTAATGGAGCCCCTGCGTTTTGGCTCTGCATGAACAACTTTATGTTTGATTAAAAAGAATATATAGAGTGGATATGTGTTTTAACTGCAGCCTATCTGAACTCTTCAGTGGTATGAGACGGGTTAACTATGGATGAACACTTTTTTTTTTAAACAGCTGCCTCAGTCATTTTCAGTTTAGTTGTTTTTATCTGATTGCAACACATCTGTTTAGAGACTTATTTTTTCTTACAACAGCTGTGGTCAGAGTGACTTGCATGACCCCGAGTTACTTTCATGAGGTGAACAGTATAATATTCCATAGATGCTGCTGCTAAAAGTAGAGTAGTTTTTTTTTTTCAAAAGAATGCAAACTTCCCTACTGTTGAAAATCACTGCTTCAAAAAATGTCACGTGTTATTTCACATGTTAAAGGGGTTTTTTTGTGTCTTGAAGTCTTCTAGACATCCTTTATTTCTCAACAGTCCTTGTTTCTTAACAGTGAATTGCAGGGCATGGAAAATGGTGCCTGAAAGATGTAGCAGATCTTTTTTTAATTTTGAAATGTAAATGGAGCAAAGGGGCATTTCACAATATTAGTATTACTCACTTCTGTATAGAAAAAAAACTTCCCAGACTTATGTTCCTTCATTGACTGCAGATAGTAAAACCTGGAACCATATTGGTTTTTCATGTCATAAAATTGGAAAGAGTGACCAGAAGGAAATCTAACTTATTTGGTAGAAATCACATCCAAAATCTACTTAATGATTCAACAGTTTTCTTCAGTTTCATTAAAGCATGTGACAAAATTTATGCAAGAGTCAGTGCTTCAAAGTCTTGTAGTTGGCTTTTTACAGTTTGCCCTGCTAGAGTAGACCACAGACCTCTGCTCAGCTCGTTAACTGGAGGACACCAGGAGTTGATGCACAGTGACATGGATTAACTGATGGTTGGTATTTGCAATGGTTTATGTTCTGGGACAGAGGTTAATCTTGTTCAGATGAAGGATCTATACTGCCTTTAGGGACTTCAATTATGTCTGTGCTCATCTGTCTCATTTTCCAGCCTACTGGTAGAATGAGAGAAAAGCTCCTGGGAATCTGTGATCAGCTCCTGTAGGTGAAGGCGACTCAGCACTGTCACTGGTTGTGAAACAAGAACCACTGCTCTTTAAAGACAGGCTTGAATAGTGAACAGATCATGACTCTTCTGAGGTGGAAGTGCTGATGCAAGCCTCCATCCACACCTGCTGCCTTGTGGACCAGAGAACCTCAGGTCCTTTTTCAGACTGGCTTGGATGTAACGTGTGAAATTGTTGGTTTGCTGATGAGAATATCTACTGCATTTAGCATAATGATTTTTTTTTGTTTCCTGTTTATTGTATGCAAGAAAAAAAAAATCAATCTTTTCATTTTATTTAACTTTTTAGTAGCAGAAGGTACCAGTATCATCTGGAGAACAGCACTTAAGACAACAAGGTTACTACTTAGAAGCTGAGTAGAGCTGATGCAAGGTTTGACTGGATATGTATGGAGTGGGGACTGATGATGCGCTTCCCTAAACTGTAGCTATGTTTAATTTGTTGATGTTGAATTTTTTTTTTGCTTGTTCCAGGGAGTATCACCTCTGTCTATGCCAGCATGTTTATCTTTCCTAAAGTCCTGGTTTTCAGAATCCTACACACTTTCAGAGAAGGTACTGTGCCATTGGCATAGTTCTGACCTTTGGATGCAAAACCTAAATGGAGCTCAAGGTCGTGCCGGTCCTTCACTGAACATTGATAGCACACTTTGTCACTTGACCAGACTTTTTCATGCTGCCTTTACATTATATTAAAAACCTTGTTTGCCTCTATCTTTCTCACCTCATACCCTACCCCAGTCTACAGAGATTGCTTACTCTAGTTTCAAACCCTCTGAAGTATTTTGTTCTTGATCATACTTGTTCGCAATCGTACTTGTTCTCATAGATTTCTTTCTGTTCTGTTGCTTTGTGTCCTTATTTCTATTCTGACTACTAATTCTCTTCTTTCCACTCCTTAAATAACTGCTTTCCCTGTCCAGGTGTAGCTTTTCTTGCCTTCCTTGTACCACCACATTATAAAAAAGCGGGTCAGTCTTAAATGTGGGGAAAAGTAATGTTTCTTTTTCATACTGATCCTCTGCTAATCTTGACTGCGCTCTGAGAAGTCTTCCTTCTCTCCTTCTTCTATCGTCTCTTGGCTTAGAACTTTGCAGAGTTCCAAAATCTGTCATTTTCTGTTCACTTCTACTGACGTAAAGTTGGCTTATGCCACGGTTTTCTCTTGGCTAGGTTTGCTCTAAGCTCATCCCTCTTCTGTCACCTCCAACTACCTTTTTTCCCCCAGACTTGCCGGGTGTTTGGCATGTGCTTTTGCCATGCTGTTCTCTTAATCTCTGTCTTCCTGCACAAATTTAATATGCTGTATCTTGATTTCTAAGACTTTTGCCCAGCTCAGTGACTGCCTACATCCCATTCTGTATTTTCAGCCTGTGCATTATCTTTTAGTTTGCTTTTTACACCCTCAGAGATCTTAGCAGAAGTCTCCTGCATAACTTTCAGGTTTTGCCTTTTTTCTCTTAATCTTGCCTGGCTGTTGTTCAGAGCAAGGGCCAGCTCTTCTGGTTCTACCCTAATCTCCTTTACAGAACATATTCAGGCAGGTGGAAGCGTGTGACAAACTTGGTGTAATTTTTCACTGTGGTCTTTCTGTGGAAAATCAGGCATTGGAAAGCGAATGAAAATACTTGGTTTGTCTTTTGTGGGAAGTGTGGTCATTTATCCTGAGGTAACTTGTTTGCATCTGAAGAAATAAACCTGAGCCCTTTGATTTTTATAATTCCCTACCAGACTTGCAATGAAATTTGTTCCCTGGAAATGCAGCAAATGCAAATAACTCCATTCCTAGTCCCTTTAATGTAAAATGTAAGGTCTCTTCATAAACTTCTCCTTAAATTAGATAGTACATGTTCTTCTGTCCTTCAGAACATCTTTTGACAATGGTCCATTTGTATGTGTTAGAAAAAAAACAATGCTTCTGATTTCCTCAGGTAGCAGAACTTTGATAGCAAAGAACAACTTCCCTTTCATAACTCTTTGTAGGAATGGTGCAGGCACTTGGTCTTAAACACTGAAGCAATGTTGTGCTGTCATTTGTCCAGGTAGCTGCTGTTCTCTCCAGTCTGACAACATATTGCAAAAATTATCCATGCCAAGAAGAATTCTAATGAAGGTCTTGCTTCACATTTATTCTTCATGCTGCTCTCTGGATAAAATCAATACTGAAGAAGGCCATTTGGCCCTCATCTTCTAATAGCCTTACGTACTTCAGCACAGCTGCTGCTGTTGTTTTTTCTGTTTTGCACTTCAGCCTTCCTTGCTGTTATTGCCTCTTCAAAAGGGTGTAGAGAATATATGTACACCTCGTCCTTTTCTTAGCTATTGTTGATTGTCAGGTCTTGGATCAGGTCTGTTATTGTTTTGCAGAAATACCTGCAAAATTGCTACTGGCCACCTTGTGCACCTGGGGCCAAGCTTGCAAAGCCCTTAGCCATTGCTTTTGTCCAGCTGAGGCCTTTTGTGGGATCTCTTCAAAGGCTTGGTGGGCAAATGCTGTGCCCATTCTTCTCAGCCTACCCAGATCCTTCATGGGATCAGCAGCTGTAGAAGCTTCCAGATGAGCTGTTAAACAGAGATTAACACTGTGCATTGCCATTGGGACTCCAAACAGGAAGTAGAAGTCTTCAAGAAGAGGGAGGAAATGACCTCATGAGATCCTGGTTGCCCCATCAGCTGAAGAAATGCCTTGTTCAATAAGACTGTTAACTAATTTGCTTACATAAGGATGGGCTTCCTAATGCTCAACACTTCCAAACGAAGAACAGTTAAAAACTGAGTACATCTACTCAGAATTGGATTCCTGGCTTGGCAGCCAAGCATTATAAAGCAGTTTAATTCCAGGTATGCTGTGTATCTGGAGGCTACATACCCTGTGTTGGTAGAGGTTGAATGAGACAATCTGATAGGTCACCTGGGCTGTGTCTGTGTGACACAATACAATGTTATGCAGACTGATCACGGAAATCTCTGTGCAAGTTATCTCATAAGCGATGCAGCTGCAAAGTAGATTGTCTTAAACTCAAGGTTTGTGGCGTACCTAGGCTGTTTCTGAAAGGTTAGCTTATATACATCTTCATTTCTTGTTTTCATCACACAGTATGAATGGTGTATAATGAGTCCCTTTCCAACCAGACATCTTTGTAGCTCTAAAAACCTGTAAACAGTATGTTCCAAGTTACAGTAAAACTCTGTACTTAGCCTAAACAAGACATTTTAAGACTATATAGTGAAGCCTTTACACGCCTGCAAATCTGCTTCAAGTTTTAAAATTGAACGATGCGTTTATTCAAATAAAAACTGATAAAATTGTGTACGCTTGTGACATGTATTTGTGTCTGTTTATAAAGGTGTCTATATGAGTAACGTGTTTACTTAGGTATTTCCTCGATGTTTTCTCTGTTAAGAGATTGTAGGAGGCTTTAAAATTAATTTTGACCTTATCAGTATGACACTGACATTAGTTAGCAGCATGAGGTGTTCTTATGTTTTGGTTGTGTTTACTTTGTTGGTGAATCTCTGCCTGCTGTCGTCTAACATCTGCACTCTGTGTTTGAATAACTTGGGTAATATCTTCTTCTGAAAGCATCCACATTTTATATTGAAATAGATTTTAAAACTAGAGTTCATTAGATTTGCCAAGAGAACTCCTAATTCTTTCCACAATCTCTCCTGGAGAATGGTTAATTTTCTCTGTATAATGTTATATAAATACAGAGAAAACTGGGATATAAATAAGCTTGTTGTGTAGATACTCTATAATAATTTTTTTAATAAGTCTAATGCTTCTTTTTAAAAGAAAGTACCTGCTGTTTTTCAAATGAGTTAGAGAATTGCTGAAGAAATTAAAAATTATATTTAATGAGCCAGCATGAATGATGAATTGTTATTCTTGGAGAGTTGTAATTAAATAATATATGAACTGATTATTCAGAACAGCTGACAGAAGGTTACTCTTTCTAGGTTTTCACTTGCTATTTATTGTCTTAATAAAGTGCATGAGTGATGCAATTTTAATAAATTTATACTTGTAGATCAAACAGAAATAAGTAACCATATAAAGTCATTGTAATAAATCTTTAAAATACATGAGAATAAATTCTCATTTTCTCTGATGCCTGAGGAGCCCAAATGAGTACCTCGTGTTACTAAGCAGTCTGTGTGAACACTGTACTGTTGTTAATTGAGATTTTTTTTTTGTAAAATCTATCAAATGGAAACATTTTTCAATAAGCTATTCAGTTATTTTCTTGGAACTAACGCACAAATATGACTTTTATTCCCAACATCTGTGGCTGTAGTATGTTAAGAAAGGGAATGCATGTTTTTTTGATCACCCATACCTTTGCAGGATGTATATTTTCTTGCACGGTGAACGTTACATGTGCAAACTGCTTTGAGACTGAAATCAGGAGCGGGCTTTACTGCTTCTATTTGTGGCTCCTTTGAGCAGCCAGTTGCCTAGGAGATCACTGGCAAAACCCCAGCAACTACTTGCATCACGTTAGCCTATAAAGTAAGCGCTGCAACAGATCTAGTGACAATCATTAGACACTTCCTGAGAAAACACCCTGGAGGCTTTAGAAGGGTTTATATTTCCACCACCTGTTTCATTGTCACATCTGTTCTTCAGCAAACAGAAAGGGAAATGTTTATGATCTTTTGATAAATATGGTATTTGTTTCTTTCCCCAATATAACCAATCAATGTCTATTAAAAACCATTTATTTTCCTGCCTCATCTAATCCTTCTTTGTGTCACAGATAATTTGCAGCCATCTAATAAGATTAACTAACTTCTGTGATTAGTGAGCTCAAACCCTGTGCTTTTCCTTTTGCAGGTAAGTGAGTGTGGCACTGAGCATCCCTATCTACATTATTATCACTTTCTTTGGCTCTTATTTCTGATGCCAGTTTATGGAATGAAAACAATAAAGGCAATAGGAGAATACTGACATGCAGGTACCGTGGATGCTGTTGGAGTATATGTTCTGAGGAGGATGGTAAGTGGGATGTTTTCCATCTTTGCCTACATCATGATAGCATTTTTACTAACTTGCTGCTGACATCTAGCAGCAGCCTGTTGTGCTCTTGGAAACCAGCTCTATGTGGCATTGCTGAAAGGAGGATAAAATGGGAGCTGCTTTGCTGGATTGGTGGGTACTCGTTTTCTGCAGATTTTTTCCCCTGGATCACAGGGGGTTTGGACATGCTGCTCTCTGAAGGGTTATTAGCATTTTCCTTTGGATTTGGGTGTTTCAGCTTGGAAACTGGATACCATTTGAAAGAGATGTTCCAGAGTAGTGTAATTAAACATTAACTGTCAAACTAGGAAGAGATGTTCCAGGGTGGTGCAATTAACCATAGATTATTAAACTAGAAAGAGAGATATGCAACCAGAAATGGATATTGTGTACCCTGCTGAAAATGATGGAAGTTTT
Organism: Gorsachius magnificus; assembly: GCA_034008185.1. NCBI lineage: Eukaryota > Metazoa > Chordata > Aves > Pelecaniformes > Ardeidae > Gorsachius > Gorsachius magnificus. Next base: position 33,327,179 of record CM067089.1, on the reverse strand, counting down.
CAGCTGAGCATGTATCAAGAAAATATTCTTAGACCACTCGGAGGCTTTGTAATTAAATCTAATTTGAACAAGATAATTGCACTACTTTTTATAAATTGGAGATTAGTCAGTCAGGTTTTACAGATACTTGATTGTGCTCCAGGAGATGCACAATGCAAGGGAGATTTTCGGTGGAACCGGACATATACCACTGTGAACTGATGTTTAAAAGAAAAATAAAAGAATGAGGTTGTTCATCTTAGTCTTAAGGCAGATGGAGTTCCAAGTGAGCTCAGTGTTATGTAGCATTTTCAGAGAAGGCGAAAATGTATTTTGCTTTCTACAGCAGCACCTATTCATAGCCTGACATACGAATGCCTTTGAGCAGGTCTACTTAAATCCTTATAAACAACGGCTGTTACCAGGAGGGTGTTTTAAATGCCACGTTTTACATTAAGTATCTCTAGAAGCATTAATATTGAGTGAATGCCATTAAAAGGTAATGTCCCCTTTAGTCCCTGCTTTGCTCCACAGGTATTCTAAGGTGTTTCAAAACACTTTCAAAGGGAGAAATTACTCCTCCTCCTCCTCTAGGGATACAAATTGCTAGCTCCTCATCGCCTTTCATGCTTGCAGAGGACCCAAAAGCCAGCTTACCCACTACTGTGATGCTTTTTCCGCAGTCTAGCGGCAATGGCAAATGAGGGTTTTTCCTGGTATATTCAGAAGGTTAAAAGAAAGTCCTGTAATGTTGATATGCTACTGTGTGTCACGATAGTGCTTAGCCTTAACAGTCACAACTGCACGTACCCATATTTCTGTGAATTATGTTGGAGGAGGTTTATCTCTTAAATGGGAATTTTGATGATGGGAAGAGCCAGTGATATTTGCTGCATAGACCTACTAGTTAATTCAGTGCAACATGTTTTCTGATTAAACAGTTCATTCTGGGAGAGAGCCAAAAATATTTCCTACCCTTAGAGCATAAAACCCCATGATTTCTTGGGCTTTCTCTTTGTGAATGAATTTCATCGCTTGTTGTAACATCTTCTGTCATCTTTAACATATGGCAAAATAGCTGACAACCTGTTTACAACCTTAGTTAAAACTACTTACATAACCATTTTCCAGAGTCTTTATGGGAGATAAAATACCAGAAAATCAAATATACCATAGGTTATAAAGAAAGAAGTATAGGCACCAAATGCCTGGGTTGTCCCTGAATGCCTCACTGCAATTCTCATAGGATAATTATTTATTCATAAACCTTTTGTTTTATAGAATGATTTTTTTCCTTCTGTCCATATACGTATGTATATATATGTGAATATATTCACATAGTATAGTTTTTTCTCTACAAATGTGGGTTTTAAACCAACCTCTGGGATATACATGAAATAATATTTATAGTTCCAGAATATTTAATCATATCATCTGCATCTGTTGAATAGGTGGTTTACATTACATGGTAGGTTATGGTATTTGCTATTATGATCTCTCCTTGTTCAAAACTCGTATGATTCACAAACTGCTATAAAATATCTGGGGTTTTCTTTCTAGTATTGCTTACACACACAAGTAATTTCTGTGACAGGATTATGAGAACAGAAAAGGCTTGGAGGCTGACTGCAGCTGACTAAACCCCCATTTTTTCACTTTAAGTTACCTTGATTTTTTTCTGAAGCTTGGATTGTCCACACTTAGATTTTTGGGGGTGTCATGGTTTAGCCCCAGTCAGCAACCAAGCACCACACAGCCCCTCGCTCACTTTCCCCCTGCCTCGGAGAGATGGGGGAAAGAATCTGAAGAGCAAAAGTAAGAAAACTTGTGTGTTGAGAATAAGAACAGTTTAGTAATTGAAATAAAATAAAATAAAAAAATTAATGAAAGGGGGGGGGGGGGCAGAGGAGAGAGAACCCAGGAAAAACAAGTGATGCCCATCCCATCCCTGAGCAGTGATCGCTGTCCCCTGGCCAACTCCCCGCAGTTTACATACTGAGTATGATGTCATATTGTATGGAATAGCCCTGGGGCCAGTTGGGGTCAGCTGTCCTGGCTGGGCCCCCTCCCAGCTCCTTGTGCAACTGGCAGAGCAGGGGAAGCTGAAAAGTCCTTGCCTGGTAAGCACTGCTCAGCAACACCTAAACCATTGGTGTGTGATCAACATTATTCTCATCCTACATCTAAAACGCAGCGCTATGCCAGCTACTAGGGAGAAAATTAACTCTATCCCAGGTGAAAGCAGGATGGGGGGAACTGAGTGGAAAGGAGGAGAAAAGGAACAGGAGGCTCCAAACATAGCTAGGGACAATTATTCTCCTGCCCTCTCCTATGCGATGTCAAAGCAAGCTGTTTTGTTGTCATTTGACATGTACATTGTACCAAGGGGAGGGTTTGTAATGAAACCTGGGCTGTGATGCCATCAAGGGTGTTGGGACCATCCAGCTGGAAACACCTGATGGAGTGACGCAATTTGAGAGTGAGTTTGGGATGAAAACTAGCTGGCTTGATCAACAGAAACAAGACTGAGGTAATACGGACAGGGAGAGAAGCAGTTGGAAAAGATGGTGGAGACTGTAGTGAGATCCAGACTGACAGAGCATCTTTGTTACTCAGGTACCATCATCTGTGTCTTGTCCGCTCGAGCTGATGTGGCTGTTTTACAAGCTGCAGGGAGCTGTACCTCAGGCTTATTTCCATAACTTACATTGGTGAGCATCGCTGGTTCACCTGTCGAGCTGTCACATTTGAAATTCAGGTTGTCACAAGGTTTGAAATGCACCCTGCTTTTCTTATTAGGACATCGCAAAGCAGTAAATCACTTGAACAAAACTTTATACTGGGCTGTCCTAACTTTCAGTGAATCTCCAGGGATGGATGAACTACTAGCTCTGTTCTGTAGCAGGAAACTTCTAACTCCCTCAGGAAACTCTTCCCTCTCTCCCCCCAGAAGCAAGCACAATTAGTTGTGCTCATCAGAAACAACTAAATCAAGAACTTCCAGAATAACCAAGATGAGAGAGTTGCGTGAATGCCCCAGCTCTTTGAGGTTGCGTTTCCTTTAGGCCGAATGGCAGTCATATACTCCCCTGCATGATGATGAGGACTGCCTGACATGATGTTGTGAGGACTTGATTTCTCTGTGTTAATTTTGCAAAGCTCCTATAAACACTGGGGCTGAATTATGAAAACTTACTAGCAAGTTAAAGATTTACAGGTATTCTTGTTGGATAAGCTCCACAACATGTGGGTAGTTCTAAAACTGCAAGGAGATCCTCCCAAAGGAGGCCTAAAATGGCTTTATATCACTTAAGCATCACGCTTTTTCCTTGTCCTGTCTCATCTTCTGTTCTGTAGTCAAAAGTCTTCGGGGATCTGTAATTGTCAGGAAGTGTGGTTTACATACAGGTCAATAAAACCCCAGTTTCCCAAAGAAGCTGAGTTTATTACTATGGATAAATTAAAACCTCTTGTTTTGAACTGGAGTGCAATGGGTACACTGTAACAAGTTAAAATTGATAAATATATTGAATTATTTTCTTGACCTAGTTATTTGTTACCTCTAGAAGAGTGCTAACAATTCTTGGAAATAAACCTGATAATCTGCTCTGGTCATGGTAACTTGGCATGCAGCTTTGCCCTTATGACACAATGTATATAAATGCACTTGAAATATATATTTAGTACTAAATATATAATCAAACATACTACTTAGATTTGAAATGAGTCTATATTTATCTTCTTTGGCTTATTTTATGCTGGTGAAAAGTATTCATTTATTAGCTTAGCTTTAATTTTTACTAATTGTGCTTAGTAGAAGCTATTTGCATTGAGAACTATAAGTAAGCATTTATTTTTTAGACTCCTCCTGCTCTTTAATTATGTCCATGTTGTATTCTTATTGGGTGCAAAGCACTATTTGCAAATGATAACTGTATATTAGATACCCATTAACTACTTTGCATCTGAACTTACCAATTTATTCAGAAGTCTATTTTTCAAGTATACTTACCTGATAACGTGCACAGACTCTGCAGTTGTTGGTAGAGTGAAACCCTGAGAAGTTGTCATCACTAAAAGTGTAGAAAAAGGGCTAGTATTCTCCTGGTTTGTGGCTGGGTTGGTTGGTTTGTTTCCTCCCCCTGGAAAAAATCCACTTTAGCCATTTTTATCATGTGCTATATCAACTCCAGAAGTAATTTCCAGTGATAGTGGAAGGGTTCTTTGGTGGCATTCTTGCTGAATGCTAACACTGGCTGCCTCAGGAGTGGAAACTTCACTGAGGTCACCTGTTTCCTACCTGAAATTTTTGGTGTTGTAGTTTGTGAATCGCTGTGGATGTATGGGCATGCTAGGTTGAGCTTTTTGTGTGATTCATTATTTTATTCATTATTTTCCTCTTCTGGGATTTTCAATTTGGAGTTCCAGAACAAAATTTGCAGACTGAGAACCAGACCCCACAGAGGCTGATCTTTCAAGGATAAGCGAATGAATCAGTAGTTAAATTTCATTTTAATGAAAAGTAATGCCCAACCCTATCCAAATGGCTGGTTAGATATTTTGCAAACGTTCCATTTAGCTGAATTTCACTGTAATCTTATGTTTTAAAGTGCGTCTGTAGTTAGTTACTTCATGATTCTTTTTCACTGTATTCATGTTTTTTCCTTATACAAAATTACCATGATTTATGATCAGATCCTAGCTACTACGTACCCTTCCTATTTCATTAGAGGGCTGCCCATATTAAAAATGCTATCCTATTGTTTTCTGTAGGATAAAAGCAGGAGGTAGCCAATTCAGTATGTTTTCTAGTAAACTTCTAGCCTCCAGTAAAAATACTGGCAAATCCTTGTTTGTGAATCACGTGGGTGTTTGCTAAAGTTGTTGAGGTGAGAAAATCTTAGCTATAAACTTATCATAATGCCGGTATGACATGTATATTCTCAGAAACTTACGTGTGTATATTCTGCTTATTTGGGTGATAATTATAAAAATAGAAAAGTAGATGTAAAAAGAAATTTATTTTTTTTTTTTTTAGAGATAGGACTGTCCTCAGCCGCTGTGTTTCTTTGGTGGCAATTAGGACAGAAGAAAAGCGGCAAAATCTTCCAGTCTCTCCCTTTAGCCCCATGAGATTGGGGAGCAGATAAGGTGAGCGCTGTACTGTGTAGGTTGGGGATCCAGGTGAAGTTCAGGGCAAGGCCTGGAAAACACATAGCCTGATATTTGGCCACTGAGGCTCTTATTTGTGTTTCACCCCTCCTTCCTGAGGCACAGTGCTAATGGCTTCCTTGGTATAACAGCAAATGGGACTGAAAATGCATTTCATGGCAGAAGAATTAATGCTGATCTTTGCTTTTAGCAGGGAAGGCTGTGCATTATCTGCACTTCTGCTCCTTCATGCTGACTTGATGTTCTTGGCTAAAGCTCTGTCCCAAGGTGCACACCCACAAGGTTCCCTGGTGGATCCCCCACAGAGGAGAACAACAACCAGGGTGGCACAGCAGGCACTCCTTTGCAGAGGTTTAGAAAATCCTGTCAATTCATTTTGAATGCGTGAAGAGCATTCAGTTCCAGTACTGGAGACAGCTATGACTCCTAATTTAGTTTTTGTGGAATTTAGCCTCACCTTTAACTTTTTAATTAATGCAGTTCTTGTCTTGCTACCATATCACACCATCTTAATTTCTTTGCGATTTTTAACTTGGTGTAAGACACTGGCAATAGATTGATTTTAATTAGCGTGACTACAGGCTGGAACGGGTTTGTTTTGTCTCTTCCTTTTGCTGCGGCTTTTTGTTACGTACTTCCATCGTTTCTGAATGTGAGAAGAATTTAATTCTATAATGATGGCATAGCATTTTCTACTGTGTTGAAATAAAAGCATAGAGATTTTTAAATTAAATGTGTATTTGCATTTAGCTACGTGTTGGTAGAAAATGGCCTGTACAGCTAACACAATTTTATATTGATTATACATTGTGCTAATCTTGTTTGCAATTAAGTGGAGGAGCCATATCCATACTGATGTCTTATTTTTAGTATTACAGTGCTTTGTATGTGTTGTTGTTATTCCAGTAAGATGCTTTAGCTTAGCTTAGCTGGAAAAATGTAAGTTCAAGAAATTGTTCCTCTAAGGTATTGTTTTCATGACAGCACCACTTCTTCATTGTTGCTGGAAAGCAAATGTAACAAAAAACAGGAATCAATAATCATGAAGAGCATTGCATAACTTCTACTACTGACCTCTTACCAAGAGTGTAAGTCATTTGCAAGAAGGTGCTGGAAGTATACTTATTTATGGCTATTTTTTGGGGAGCTAGTAGAATTAAGCTCCTGGTCAGACATGTGGGGAAAACTCTAGGGTAAGAGGCCTTAGGGTGTTCAGACTAATGCCGTGATGATGATGTTACTACTAAAGTTGTAATGGGCAAGAAGTACAGTAAGGTTTGGAGGGATGTCATACAGGACAGAAGGTTTATGTAAAGCCAGAAGGAATGTTTTCTTCTGAATCATTCCCCTTAGCTATGGGAACGAGTTATAAATACTGTAAAAGGTTCATTCTCAATAAGGTGCAAATGCAGTGGATGTGAAAAAAACCCTTACCTTTGCAGAGAAGGTACAGTGCAGTGAATCTGCGCTGAAGGGATCCATTTTTATGAATTCTGAGGTTTAAATCCCCCAAAAGAATACTGTTGGGCTTTCCAGGGTGTTGAGAAGTTGGACTTGTGCTTTTCATCATAAATAGGACAGCTGCCCTCTTACGGAGGGAAGGTCACTGTACTTTTAAACCTGACATGGAAAAATATCTACGCTTATAAACCAAGTGGGCAGCAGTTCACAGCAGAAAGGGAGAAGGAAGGCAACAGTAAAAGGACTATTAACATTAAAAAAAAATCTGAAGTTTGCCACCTGATGTTGAAAAATGGATGCAGTATTTCTACAAAAGATTGACTGGGTTTCTTAAGGCTAGTAAGGATCGTATTCAACCTGTCTTGATTTTTCTGCAAAGCAGAACATAGCAGCTGTACATAACACTGGTTAAATTGCAACTAAGTTTTTATAAAGACTGTTAACCTTCATTTGAAGCTTCAAGTGTAGGAGAGTTCACTACATGTTTTGGTAATGATTTTGTTAAAATACCCTCACTGTTGTAATTTTGCTAGGCATGTATGCTCCGAATGGAGACATTAACAAGGTGTATCATTAATTGAAATTACACAAAGGCTTTTGACTCTCTCCTGTGTCTTATTACTCTGGAAACAAAGGTAGTATGCGTGTTGGGAAGGTTGCTGTTGAGGGGAAAAAAAAGAACAAGGGAAATTCAGATGTTCACCACCTCGGAGGTATTATCTTACTCAAATACCTGCTTTTGCTTTAAATACTTACCTAATTGCTTCCATGTTTTTTAACATGTGGAAGAAGGTATTTTTATTGTCAGGGCTGGCTTTATTTGTTTAGGAAACTGGTTGTTCTCCGGGGCTTCAGGTCCCCCATGTAAGTATGAATCCACAAGGAGCTTTTCTCGCCTCTTAAAAATAGGCCTCTATTTCAGAAAGCAAAATTCCACCCTCAGTGATTCCTGTGTGCTCCATGTGGTGTTCAGAAATGTATTTGAAAATGTTAAGATAGAAATGGTATATGCCATTTGCCTTTGAAAAAGCATGCATTCAAAATGGATAGAGGCAGAAATTCTTGTCATCTGTCTGTAACGACTCTCCCGATGGTACCTGAGATGGCAGGGACAGACGGACGACACTCGTGGATGCCCCTTGTTGCCGCCTCAGCCTCCCTCCTTTGCTCCCAGCTCCTCTGCCTCTCCCTGCTTCTGGTGGTGTTTTCCCTCCTCCTGCGGCTGAGGGGCTCACAGGCCCCACCCTGCGGGGCTGACAGAACCTTCCGGAACCGGCCGGGCCCCTCCTCACAGGCGCCCCTCAGACCTGCTGCGCCCCTGGGCCCGGGCACCCCATGCGTCTAGAAGAGGGGTCAGATCTCTTTTTACATGACCCCCCCCAACTCTGACTCAAGTGAAGTTTATTAAATTTTTGATTGTGATCCTGTGAGTGCCGCAGCGTGGGTGAGAGGCGCACCTTGAGTGGGGCTGCATGGGCACAGCACGTCCATTTTGCAGTGGCTGCCTGCGGGATCAGAGCATGCAGTAGGTAGAAGCAAAGACGAAATCTGATCTCTTGTTTTTGCTGTATAACAGCAACATGGTCGTACTCATGTAGCTTTGTTTCAGGTCTGATTGGTGTAGCCAAGCATCACGTAGCAGTGTATTCCTCCATGCTGCACTGCTGTGTTATGTGTGAGCAATTACCTGAGTCGTGCCACTGGTTGTGCTTGGTTCCTTTGGTGGCATTTTCCACAGGTGTTATCACTGCACTTTGCCTGAGAGCAACATGAGGAGATTTGGGGCATGTTAGGGTTTAAAATCGGTGCATGCTTGGTGAGGTCAGTGAATCAAAGGATGACCTTTACAGCAGCTGAGGATCTGGCCCCAGGATTTTATTCTTCCCTTTGATATTGCATGAAATACACTTTAAGCCCATTCAACTGCACTAGTCATGACTCTTTACTCTTGCTCATACTCTCGCAGTTCGGGCTGTAATGTTTCTGCAGGAGAAAACTTTCCTTGTAAACCACGCTTCAGCAATATACAGTACAGCTCTCTTGCATATGCACGCACACAGTAAGAAAACATCAGGGTTGCTTTTGTGCCAGTGAGTACTAATTTTCCTGTATATATTTTTCAGATGTTGACTTCAGGGTGTTGTGCTGAATGCAATGAAGTGTTTAGCTCCCTCCCTTCCTCACATTACTCATTGTGTAACACAAGTCTGCTGTGTATGATTAACCTGCTTGTTGGCAGAAGGGAAGATGGACAAGCTCATTTGCTGTGGAACTGCAAAGATAAAATACAGCCTGGGCTTTGCCCGTTGTAATTTCTACCATTCAGGTGGCTGAGTGTGACATTCCTTTCATGACCTTAAGGGACATGGAAAATACACAGAGCTTTCTGCATTTCTTCTTAATCCTCACTGCTATAAGGATGCCAGCACGTGTTGCTTCATGCAGCCTGGCTTTAAGCTATTCTTGTCTGCATCTCTCAGCAAAAACAATCAGTCTAACAGGACAAGTTAATTGGGTCGGGATGATCCACTCTTAAAAATTTGCTAGCAGATTAGAGGCAATGTCCTTTATTTAGCCTATAGAACATAACTCCATGTAATTCCTGGGCTGAATGGCACCCTAATTATTGCAGGCAAATAAGCTGGAAAAGAAACAACACTGCAGTATTTGTTAGAGCGTGTGAGTGTGGCCAGTCTGGCTTATTTAATCACAGGAGTGAAACAACATTTCAGTGCTTCCCTTCGAAAGTAGGAAATTGTTTGGATATAACTCTAATGTAGCCAATTAGGTGCAAACATTTTGGACTATACATTAAAATCCAGTTTAGTTTACTGTTCCTTTCCCCCCCAGTGTCCTGGAGTTGTGAGATGGGATGAATCGCATCCTTCATCTAAGTCAGGGCTTTTTAATTGAGAACTTGTCCCTTATCTGTAGTTTTGTATGAAAGCAGATCTTTCTGTATATATGTTTATTCTGGTTTAGAGCTTTTTGCCTTCAGTGTACACTTCCCGCCACTTTCAATCAGCTTTTGCAGTTCATGAATGCTGAACTCGGACATCTTTGTGCCAATTGGAACTGTGTGACTCCAGTTCTTAGCAGTGAGGCTCAGTCTGAGTGGCTTCGAGGTGCTGCTCTTGATCTATAAAACCTTTGGCAACCTTTCACTTTCTCTTTTGTCTTGTAGCCCCCTGTATTTCTGAGCCCCAAGGTATTTAGTACCTTGTGATGCATTAGGAAAACACTCCGATTCTTAGAATAAAAAATAGAGGAGACTTTTGTGTTTCAACTTGCTTCCTCTAAGTTTTTTGTGACAAGTTCTGTATGTAGTTGCTATGCTGTATCTCTAAAACTTAATAATTCTCTGCAAACTATCCTATAGTTGATTACTTGTGCATGATGTTGAGAGGGTGGGTTTGTAACTTTTTATTTGTAGGTATCCAGTTTAAAAAGAGTAAGTCTAGAAAAATGTCAGCACATATCTATAAAACTGAATAATGTAATTATAGAATGATTCTTCTGTGATGAATAGAGGCAAGAAGAAAATCGCTAAATCATTATCATGCTGGTTTTCCATGGTACTACTTTGAAAATTGAATCATTATAACACCTCTTAAGTGTATCATCCTTTGACTAGATGCTGTACATCCTGATTGCAAACTATATATAGTAGTGACTTCACTCACCACAAAAATATAACAAGTGTTGTTACCCTGCGTGGCACTGAACATGTTAAACAAGAAGGGAAGAAGAATATTATACTCTAATAAAACCACAGTGAATATGTATAAAAATAATTTGAAATTTCCCAAACTGGAATTTAGTTGGGTTACTGAAACTGGCATTCAGGTATCATGGGATCACAAATGGTCAGGACCTTGTCTTATATTTAATTTACAACTGCAGTGGGATAGTTATACTAACATCACACCGGAGAATTGGTTCAGCACACACTTGCTCTGTTTTCTTGAGCGTCCAGGTGTTCCTCTGAGCCACATTAAAGTACCAACCCAGCATTACCCTGGTCAGGGAGGCAGGGTCACAACACATAGTAGTATGGTTTTAAGCATGTTTGATTTATCATTATTTATGGCTTTCAAATACTGCTCTGCTAATAAATCTATGCACACTTTATTCCCAATTCAGTCATTCTGGATGAGGATAATTTTGCTTTCCTGAACAAAATAGATCATCCAGAAATAACTTTTCATGGTAAAAAACAGAGTCACCATATGAGCTGTTGTAGAGTAGAAAACTGAGGTCATCTCTCTGACATTATCATGACTCATTCCGGCTTAGCATTTTGATTCTGCTGTGGCTATTGTATTTGCAGATTCTGACAAATAAAGCTTGACAAGCAGTAAACCCTGATGTATAGCAGTGAGTCACAGTTGAAGCACCTGGTACTTTCAATACATGCCTGAAACACCTTCAGGTAACAGCAGTCTTGGAAACACTAATTTAAAGAAACTTCTGTGATTATAATTTTGATGGCCAGTGTTACATTATTACTGAATGCATTGTGATAAAGTCTCCTGAAGTTATGTTTTCAGGGCTGTAATGTTGGCTAACGTGCCTTGTAGCAGGGATAGAATCTACTGGTATGAGTATCTGTGCAGTACTTAAAGATATTAGAGACCAGCTAAGTATCCAGAGTGTATGTGCAGTTTGTGAGAGAGGATGCATGCAAAATTTGTCCAGTAATGGGACGGAATATCTGCTTGTCAGTGCTGACCTTTACTTTGGACAGGTAAAAGTGAGGCTTGCTTAGGGACGGGGTTTAGTGGTGGGGTGGCAATGTTAGATTAACAGTTGGACTTGATGATCTTAAAGGTCTTTTCCAACCTAAATGATTCTATGATTGTATGAGGTTGAAAGCCTAAGTTGATTAGAGGGTCAGATAAATTGACATCAGTTATCAGATAAAAGAAAACCCAAATGATTTTATTGCACTGTGTTCCTGTTGGTCTTTAGAGAAATGTGTTAAGTGGCATCTTCAAACTCTTTCAGGAGTTACAGAGCTATTATACTAACGCTTTATACAGGACAAAGCTATAGGAAATATGCTTATTATAGTGGGACTTCAGAAGTGTTCTTTCTCTCCTCCTCCAGTCAGTAGGTTTTGCTTCTGGAGCAGGCAGTTCTGCTGGTATTTTTGCTGCTCTCCAGTTGCTGCAAACTGGTGCCTTGTTCAGCACACACAATGTATTTTTGCGGAGGATCCTGTTCTAATATACACATATTGTTATAGATTTTAAAATTTTACTCTGCAGTGTTTTGTGCCAAAGTCCCTGGCAGCTGTTTAGATCCTCCCTCATTGTGTGTATGTGTACACACTCTTGAGACACAGGCAGAAGATTCTAATGGAAGTCAGTAAAGAGTCTTTTGTTCACTAAAAAACCAGACTAGGTAATCATTTGACTCATCCTTTGGACAACTATACCTGAAAGAAGAATAATATTTGTTCCATCTTTGTTTCACTTCAGATATTCTTTATCAGAAATTCAGTAGCATAATGCCATTACATTAATAAATACCATTAGTCAGCTTTCAAGAAGTGCAAACGGTTTTTGTTAACCCTTTGGCATCTTACAGAGAGGTGCTGAGGCTGCTAAGAGCTCTGGTCTACCAACACCTCTATAAGCTGCTGCTTTTCAGTCTCCTGCATAATTTCCAGTACAGACCTATTATAGTATTGTACAGATCAGCACAGTAATAACAAAATAATTTTAAGTAACTGAAGCATTAATCTATACAGATAATATTTTAGAAAAAAAAAGTATCATTGGAAAAAAATCTCACAAGCTAAACAGAATTATAAATATCTGACATCCTTAGGTATACAGGAGATCTGTACAGGCGTCTAAAATAGGCATTGCCTAAACTGGAGTATGAATGGAGAGAGACTAAGGCAGTTGGTAGTGTGTGTGAGAAATGATTTTGAATGCTGTGTTCCACATTCTGACATCATCTTTAACATCATGCTATTTTATGTAGCGATTACTATGTAAGTTGTGTCCTATCTTGAAGATTTCTTTTGTGTGGAAAATATATGAATAGCACAATTGAAGTAGGTATGTTAACGCTCATCCATCCGATGTTTATCTGCATCTTCATTATTGCTAGATATGAATGCAGCTAGGTCTGAGTATAAACTTAAACCTATGAATATCTTGATTTAAAAAAAAAATAAATCACAAAGCTTTGGCTATCACTAGGATCTGCTCAATTAATACAAATCCCATGGGCTGAGTGAGCCTCACTCAGAATTATTGAGATGGAGAATGAATGTTGTGCAGGAATTGTTATAGGTTGAATTGATTTATCTTCCAGCAAAGATCACTCTAATTTAAAATATAAGTAGGAACCCCTAAAACACATGTTTTTTTCAGCACATCTAAAACAAGGAAATTATTACTTTGGAAATATTCTTTACTTTCACTTCTTAAAAAATTACTTTTCCTCAGTAGGCCTAACAAAACGATACATACTTGAATGTTAGTGTAGGAAGAATTCAGAGTCTTTTACAAACAGACTGTCTCACAAAAGGATGTAGAAAGTAATATTTTGTGAAAATATCACCACATTTAGGGGAGCAGCTTTGTACTGCAGCCATCATTCCTTTCCTGAAGGAAGAATTCTGAGGTGAAATCCTACCCAAATCTATTCCCAAGCCAGCACTTCAGCCTTTGGCTTCCAGAACGTCCAGAGGTTACGTCTTTGGCCCTGCACAGGTGAGAACAACATCTTTTTCTCCTCTTGAAAGCGTGTCAGTAGGATCTCCTTAGAGCCCCTCTTGCATGCTAGCTTCCCAGAGGTGTCAAATGCATCTCTCTGATGCATTTTGCTGCATGTATGGGTCCATCCTAGCCCAGCTGGGCTGTCTCCTTTTTCTCTGGCAAATGATACTGACAGTAGGCTTGCTTTCTTCATTGCACCCCACCATCCTGGTCCATGTCACATTCTAGCTTATGTCCGTGTATCTCCTTGTGGCAGCTTTGTTTTGTTTGTGTTTTTTTTCTCCAAATCCCACCAATGCTAATGATTAATCAGTCAAGTTTAGATAAGGTATAAAATTCAGTTGTTTTTTTACTCCTAATAATTCTTCATTTAGGCAGGGGCTTGCTTTGGTTCTTCGCTGCTGTTGGCTGATCTAGGCATGGGGTATTGTGCGTGTGATAAGGATCCCTTTGAAGCTGAATTGTTTGGATTTAAATTACCATGTCTTTCAAATAGCTTTAAATCCTTTAGCTGTATGGTACTACATTGCTAAATATATTCTGCTCATAGCTGTTGAGGATCCTAAAACACTTCTAGAGGAACCCATACTTGTCTGTGCTAGCACATGGAGGTACAAAGGCCACCCAGAAATTGGGAGCAGGGGAGAAATTCTTCCTGCAGTTGGCAAGGTAGTCTATTCTGTGTGTTGTACCCATCACCATGGGTGTATGTGTCCGTGGCACGCTGATGCACATGGAGATAGGGCTGCCAGTATCTTTCAGATGGCCCAGTGAGTACTGGGCTGCCTGATTATTTTTTTTTTTATTATTTTTTTTTTCATCCCGGGAATCCCGTTTCCATGAGAGATCCTTAGAAACACCAGGACATAAATTTGAAGCTGGTAGCAGATCTCCCTGGCAGGTGAATTTTCTAAATGTTTCTTCAGTAGACGGTCTCTAATCTGTCTGTCTTTAGAGTGGTAATTGCAGCTTGCCCATTTCTGCAAGATGTCTTTGCTTTTGGTAAATTAGATTTATTTTATTTGAAGGCAAGAGCGCTACAGAGCAAACGCAGCGTTTCCATGAATAGCACATGACCTGTGTCCCAGGTTTGCAAATGTCACTCATAATTAAGGCAGTGCTGCACTTGACTCGATACTCACACTTTTTGTCTTTGTGAAATTTAGCAGTAGGCTAATCTGGCTTTAATCTTTCGCAGATGTTTTGTTTCCATATACCTGTATGCAGAGTTAGGCCATGAAACAACATAGGGTTTCACAAATTAAGTTAAGCATGACATAAAACAACTTTTTTTTTTTTTTTTGGAAGAAGTAGTAAGTTAATGGCTTTTTTTAGCATAATTGTTTTTATAATGTTAAGACAAAAGCAGTATTCTACCAGTTGGTACACTGACAGTATAGTTTTTTCAGGAAATGTGTCAAACGTTAAATGGAGCTGCCTTATTATGAGCTGGCCATTGTTTTAAAAGCTTTTCTGTAAGCATTAGATTCTGATTTTCAGAATAGATTTGCAATTAATTTGTGCTTTAGGGATAACCGAAAACTGCTTTTTAGATTAAGCAGAGTAAAAAAGGACTCTTCCTTGAAATATCTAGAATCCTAATATGTCAAAGGATATACACAGGCAGCAGAAAATAAATGTACAGATGGGGAGGCCTGAAAAAAACATCGAGTGCAGATCCTGAATTTATGCACATTTCTGACATTGTTGGATGAAAAATGCTGCTCTTATCTTCTATGGGTAACCATGGCTACCGTGTGATGATTTTTTTTTCAACACGAAATTATACACAAGTGCAGGAGAGTGGTCTTGTCTCAGCTTGCACCATATGTATTTGGGTGATAAGGATTATAGTCAATGCATGCGGTTATCAGTGTGGCACATTTGCTTCTTTAAAAATAGGTTCAGATTTACATCTTCATGTCTCCATTAGTCTGCAGAGGGGAAATGGTACTGTATTTCCCAAAGTACTGCTACAGGAGAATTAGGCCATCTCATTTTGTGTTAAAATATGTGTTTGTTTGCCTCCTTGTATTTGAGTTGGGACCAAATATAATTTGGGGAGGGGGGAAGTTTCAAAAGGCAACACAAACTTAAATATAAAGCGTTGTAGCTTAAATTTTGTGATGGTTCAGTGCCATATTCTTAATTAGCAAATACTTATTCCCTGAAGACTTATTTATGTTTTAGATGAATATACTTTCCCCTGCTTGATCTGTTCTCATTCAGGTTTTCAGCTTCCTCATGAACTTTGATGGAAGCAGAGTTGAGCCTTGAATTCCTAACCACTGAAATCTCTGTAACATTAGGAGGGTTTGTAGAGAAGCTGGTAACTTATGCATGGAGCTAAGAATACGTTTATGTTTATCTCAACAAGTGCGTGAGTTGTACTCCAAGAATGGTGACTGTGAATCAAAAGCACTTGCTTCGCATGGGTGGAGGTAGCCTGCTGGATCCTTAATGCTGTCCTCTGGGTTGCTAATCACTGTTTGGAGCAATGTTCACTGACATAGTGGCACATCAGTAATATTGTACCTACTGACAGAGGAGAGGTAGTCTTCATATGGAGAAACTAGCTAAAGTTGCAATTTATGATGCTTAAACCTTTATAAATCATTGGCTTACCAGTGAGAAAGATGTTTGCTTAGAAACATAATCATTTGGATTATGGGTGCAAGTACGCAAACTTCTGTTAATGTTGCTTTTGCTGTGATTTGAAAACACCTGAATTTATATGTAGTCTCTCACATTTTCTGTCACTTCAGGGGATTTTGTGACAAACAGTAGAAGCAATAGTTTTAAGCAATACGTCAAGAAATGGATAGCGCCTACATGTTTTACCTTTCATGTAACAAACTCTCATTTGTCTTGCAGCACAGCAATGCTCCTTTTAGTTGTGATTTGGCTCCCAAAAGAGGTTTGTGAAATTAAAAAGGATAATTTTGCAAAACACATCAATGAAATTAATACAGACGGCATGTTGTAGGTCAGTCCCTGATAGGTGAGTGAGCAATACAAACCGCAAGGAGGACTCTGAAATTCTGGTGGACTGGCAGAAGGAGAAGGAATAAGAATAGTCTGTTAGTTGAGGTAGATTAAAGTTGGTGCATGATTCACAATCAGTAGGCTGGGAAAAGCTCTACAAAATTCAAGAAGCTTTCTGCAAGTGTCTTAATATTGGAAAGAGGACATTATGTTCAAATAGTCTTAGACTAGAAAAATTGTGACAAAATATGCACTTTTATATAAAAGTATACATGAGAGGTATCCTCTGAACTGTTCTAATCTACAAGTCAATAAGAGATCATTATATTGCCACCTTTGGGCAAGATAGCTGTTTCAGGCAATTATATCGTCATGAAAGTTAAGCTAATTCATGGAAAACTGTAACAAGGATGAAAAATTCAGGAATATGACTGAGAAAGCAAACAAAAATCATGCTAAAGCTCCTGAGAAAGCCAGACCCAGAGTAAAGCTATCAACTTAACTTATAGCCAAAACCAAAGGGTACAGCAAGCACAAAGTATGTATGGCAGACAGGAATTTCACAAGATACTGCAGGATGAGGGTGAAAATGCTGCTACATTATTAGTTTTTTCTTTGCAGAAGTGCAAGTATAGAGCAAAACAGACAAAGAACATGCAAAAGTTGGATCCTGTGTCCAATGGGTAGTAGTTGAAGATAGCCCTCAAACTAGAAGAGTAGAGTAATTGTAGCAGAAGAAATCATTGCACTGAGGACTGCCTTATTTTCAGGAGGCAAGTGGCGACTCACGAGGATGAGATAGCCTATATGTGACATGAAAGCAGTTCAAAACAGCGAAAGTAAATGACTTGTCAAGCTCAGATTAGCATCAGATGCAATGACAAGTCAGTGACATGCATGCAAACAGGAAATTGAATGCCAAAGATGCGGTAGGACATCATTGACTGTGCTAGGCTACAAAGTCTTCCTCAGCAGCGGGCAAGAAAAAAAAGGAAAATTGCAAGCAAACCCAGGCAATTAAAAGTACGCGATGGCTTCCTGCTACTGAAGCAGTGGCTAGGAGCAGTGCTAGCAGTTCTAGCAGAGCGGTTAAACAGGCACACCTCTGGACAGAAGATAATGTCTGTGCCTGAAAATCAAGGACAGAGTTTCTGCCAAATAAAAGGAGAAAATAGCTGATGGCGGAAGCCATTGATCATCACCCCGAATGCCGAGGTAGCCAAATGCTCGCCTGCGAGTCGTGCTGGGCTGTGCCTATAGAAGGGCTGTGACTCACAGGGGCTTCTGGGAAACATTGTCAGACAGTGACACTGTGACCACCATAAATCGGGCAGACAAGCAAATTGGCAGGCAGGCTGTTTCAGATAATGGACTCTAATTTTCTTACAGGGATCTTTTCTGTGAATAGGAATTTGGCCATGTTGCAACATCAGCTTGCAATGACCAATCAAACACTTAACTATTAATATTGTTTAATGGTCCTCCTCAATAAAGCTTCAAAAAGCAGAGAAACAACATTGCAATCAGTTCATCAAACGTTTCCTTGGAAGTTCTTTCACTGTAGGGAAAGCTTCATGTGAATAGAGAGGTAAAATTCTGCGTCAGGCAACTGAAGGTGATTGCCAAACAGAAGAAAAACACCTTAAGTTGGCAACCCTCAGGAAACTTATCTTTCCAAATGACACCTAAAAGGCACTGTTTGGATCATGTTATTTCTTCTAGATGTGGTGTAGAAGGAAGTCATACGCACTGAACAGGAAAATTCGGTTAATTTTGGACAACTTAAGACAGTTTAGATAGTTGCACTTACTAAATTTACCTGCTACAGATAGAGTAGTCACAGGTGAAATACGTGAAAGTGTGGCGAAGTACTCTGGTGAAAAGCTTGCTCTGCTGAATGTGGTCATCAGAAAACCACGGAATAGCTGGTGATAAGAAACTTTTATAGGAAGCAGTGAATGATTAAAAAAAAAAAGCTTTGCATACCCAGAACCACTAGCATGTAGCCATGTTCTTTTCACAAGAAAACATTTGATTTTGAAGTAAACCAAAATATATACATGTTATTTTGTAAAATAGAGAGGCAGGATAAAGCAGGTCTCTCTAACTCGGAGGAAAAGATCCAGGTTCTCATTTCAGAATTTGTAACTTTTATTTTTATATGTATAATGATGATTGATACATTAAGATTGTATAATAGAATATTAAATATGTAAGAAGTTTATGCTTTTCATGATTAATTTGGCAAACTCAAATATGTCTGAAGAGATGATATAATTGATAGCTTCATAATGGAGGACACAGCTGGGTCTATATGGGGAGATTAATATCTAGAAACTTGGAAGATGTGAAATGCTCGATGAGAAAAGATGATAGCCCTAAAGGAAGAAGTATTACCTGGATGCCAGACTGTTTCTTGTCTTAAACACTGACCACTTGCCTTGCCTCTCTGCCTTTGATCCCCATTTGTCTTGGATTTTGGAAAATTCTCCCATATTGCTTGCTCGTGGTTTTGCTTTTTTCTGTCTGTGTCCTATAAAGTCCAGGGCTATTTTGGAAAGCCTGGTGGCTTATTTTTTTTTGCTTTCTGCTTCATATTGAATTATCATCTCGTCTTCACTGTGGTTTAGGTAAGCTCCACCCTGCTTTCTCTCTGTGTTTTGCACAGCCTCAGGCTTCTCTCTTGTACTCTCTTCTAGATGCAAATCCCTTAGCTTTTCTTTTTCCTTCTTTGCAGCATTTGTCTTTCCCCTTGTTCCCTTTCTTCATCAGGGTTTATTTCCCAGATGCCCAGTGTTCTACATCAGAATTGTTTTTACAAATGCATGTCACGTGTTTTATGCCTTCTGTTTGCCCTTTTCTAGTTCCTTTTATCTGGGGCTTTTGAGTTCCTGCTTATAATGTAGAGACTTCCTCTTCTGCAGTGATTGAACTGGAAAGGATCATTTTCAGGGGCTGGTAAATCTGTTTTTCCTCTTTGAAAATGAGCCAGGGGGTTGGGAAACTCTGTGGACCTGCATTCTGTTAAAAGCCTGTGTGAATATAGAAGAGTTTCTGTCCTTTAACTTGTATTAGAATGGGGTAGGCATTGATTAAAATTTGCTGTGGAAAGGGAAGAAAGGAACCAAAGATTTAAATAATATGAAGATAGGTTATCATATTGGAATGCTTTTCGTGTTCCTTAACACCAGCTAGCCCACCTTCACCTTCCTTGTGATGATTCTGAGAGCTCATGAGAAGCCACATGTTCCCCCCGTCTGGCCCAGTCTAGTAGCTTTAAGGAAACAGGTTGCATTATAGTGAATATGTATTTGGGAGAACTGAGCCTGTGCTCAGCAATTAGGACAGCCTGAATGATAAAGAATATTGACTCTGTGTCAGGGAAGAGTTCCCACCTAATATTTTGGCTATGGAGAAGGTCAGAGAATAAAGTTACACAGTTAATGATTAAGTAATTCCTGGGTGTTTTGTCTGTTGAAGCCTACTTGGTAATAGGCTTAAAAATGTAGAGGAGCTGATGTATGTAGGATATTGTGGGAGGTACTGTTTGACATCTGCCGAGGGAATATTATGCTTTTCCTCTAGGTTTTGTGAATGACATTCCGCTTATGGAGGCGGGACTGTGAGCTACACTCTTAAGGATTGCCACTGATAAACCTGAAGACTTGGTGAGGGGGAAAAAGTCCATATCTGAGATTGTCACATCCCCCTAGGAGATAATTGTCTCCTGTAGTCCAGCGTGATTGTGCATTGCTTCCTTGCAGCTATCCCAGATGCAGTCCCTTCAGTCTTCCTGTGCTTTCACATGTGCTCAGGTTGGAGTTTCACAATCATTTTAACTAGATTAGGCTACTGCTGAAAAAGGCAGTTCTGCCCTTACTCTTCTTCCACTTTCCAGCCACTCATTCCTGCCTTCCTTAAGTTGTTACTACTGTTTGTGCACTGGCTTGCATGAAGGAACTGATCGGGCTGATTTTTTTTCCTACTTAATTCTCAGTTGATCAATTTATTGTTCCAGCCCAGTGTGTACCCCATGATAGGAATAGAGGACAAAGTCCCTTTGTTGTTTTTTTTGTTTGTTTTTTGAGGGGATGGGGGAGTGGTGTGGGTGTGGAAGGGAACTCATTTTCAGGCAAATTTAAAATAATTGCAACATCTCACCATCATTCTTTCCTCTTTCCTGATGGTGAAATCATGTGGGTTTCTTCTCGGGTTTTTCCTTTGGAGCTTCTTAAGTGACAGCTTACTACTGCAGACCTCTGCAGTCACTTGTGTTTGACACAGTTGCGATACGTGCAATGTACAACACCCAGAATTTCTGATTTCTTCAGACAACTTGTTAGAGGTGACTGCCAGTAGGATTTCTGGGCCTATCCCAATCAAAGTCAAAGGAAAAGCACCAGAATGATTCTTTTTGCTGGAAAATTATATCCTTGTCATGCCTAGCTGTTATCAGTGTCTCAAATAATCAAGTAGCACCAAACCCAACATAATATAGCATTAAGAAGCTCTTAGATTAAATTTTCCTATCCTTAGCATTTATACATTCTGAATATAAAGATAAGTCACAATATTATTAAAGAACTACTGCAGGTCTGTAACTATTGAAGAGACATCAGCTATGATGCAGTATATAGCATTATCTGTAAGTTAAGGTTAATAAATTTACTGTCATATGCGATACGTGGCTTCCCTTATGTATCTGTTTAGTAAATGCCACCTGTCTGCAAGAGCTACTAGTATATGAAAAAGATGTGACACACAATAACTGTAAAATAACCACAAATGGTTTTTTTAACATGGATACAGATGAATGTAGCAAGATGAGTAAATAGAATGTATAATATTTAACGTCTATAAATATATTGTGAATCATATTTAAATTTATATGCCTCTTCTCCGTGCCACTTTTGAGTGGAACAACCTTCCCTACACAACAGTTTCAAAACATCCTTCTGTTATTGACCTTAGTTTCTTCATTCCCACTCCTTATAGTGGCTCTTCAGCTTTGACAAAAATGCCTTTGTAGAGCTCACTCTCTCTATAGAAAGGACCCTGTGAAACTGGCCCTGCAAGTTACTGTTGATCCTGTTCAGTGTTGGCACATGTGAAATCTTTTGTTGTTCCTGCAGAGGAAGGCGACGTCTTCTTTTAGTGAGGCTGCTGAAAATGCATTTTCTTCAGTTCTAATCCAGGGTAGTTCCCTTCTGCCTGTTCACGTTTTGTTGCCTGTAACCACACTTAATAAATTGCTTGGAAGCACTATTTGTTAACATACCTAGCCTGTTTAACCATGTTTGAATCTTCTGCTTCAAAATGCATAATGTAGAAATTGCTTTCTGATTGTTCCTGAACTGCTTTTAGACTAGAAAAGGTTAGAGTAAAAATACATTAAATGATCCCACTTCTGCCATTTGAAGCAGCTGAGATTTATTTGTGAACAGTTTTTGAGCATCACTGTTCAACAATGTTTTTTTAATAATGTTCACTTTCTGCTAACCTGTTATATTCACAGCAAGGTTTCACCACTGAGATGGACATACTGTGGAAACGATTTAACCAAGTCATAGTTAAATAAGCAGCTTAGAGAAATGTAGACTTCTTGAAATCTCATCATTACTGGTGGTCCCCTTTATGCCCTGTTCAGCTGTTTGAGCCCAGCAGTAGTGCTGTACCTCATCACACTGTTAAGTTCTCTGCACCACTTCTTCCATTACTGGTACATGGCACTGAAAGCTCATTCACATGCCAAAGCTAAATCCAGCTGCCTTTACTACTACCAATGTAGGTGTTCCATTCTGTTCCTATTAATTTCCTCTGCGGACACTGCAGTGACAAATGCGACTTGGAAAATGATGCTGGCAAAACTAATGGCTACTGGGAGATGGATTCGAATTGGACCTCACTTGTTCTTGTGCATCTAATATTTTCATAGAATCATAGAATGGTTTGTATTGGAAGGAAATGGGGCAAAACTTTTCAACCCTGATTTCTGCCTGAGGAGCAGAAATCAACAAAGGCAGCTTGGCAAAGGTAAGCCTCTAAGTGCAGTCTGGTATCGGGGTACAGTAATGCCTTAGCTCATTTTGCCAAACAATGTTTAAAATGTTTCAGTCACAAAGTGTTCTTAAAAAAAAAAGTACACATCATCTCACTTTTTTTTAAGAAACCCAAACCCTGAAGATTAGGTTTGTATGGCAATGGAGATTAGGCTAATGCAGATGGTGTTCTTCATCTATACCCTGTTTTGTCACTGAAAGCGAGTACCCTGTAGAGAGAATGTGCTTTCCTTGTTGCTTTTCTCTGACCCTTTAAAAATAGTTAAGGCTTTGGGGACCACAAGCTGAAAAACGGTGCTATGTGCATACACAAAGTATTTTTCTGTTTCTGTTTTTAAAAAGTGTAGAAGTCCAACCACAGAAAACTTACACCTTAAGAACCTGCATTAAGACATCCAGCAGTTAAGCTTGATCAGCAACAGCAGAATGAAATGACATTCAAGACAGTAATGAATGATGTAATTTGCTATATTTCTCATAGTCATCATGTAGCTGTGAAACGCTTTGAGATATTCAAAGCCTGCCTGGATGATGTCCTGTGCAACCTGCTCTAGGTGAACCTGCTTTAGCAGGAGGTTTGGACTAGATGATCTCCCAAGGTCCCTTCCAACCCTTGCCATTCTGTGATTCTGTGAGATTTAGACCCCATTTGCCGTGACTTCATTGTCACCAGACTTCACGTCTTCTTTTGGGGGATCACAAGTGTGGTACAAACCTGTGAACACCATGTATAGAGCTTCTGTGCTGTATTGTTTTGCTGTGCTGACTGGCTCTTTAGCTGGGCTGGACCCTTCTCCAACCTCTCATTCTTTTCTTTTCCTCTTGAACTTCTTACCATTTTTCTTTTCCTACCGTGAGAATGCACTGACTGTGGGGTTGCAGGGAAGGGCGAATCCTGGAGGGGAGCCCATGCAGAGCCCCTCCGCTGCTCTGGCACTCCAGTGCTTGGCTCTGCCGGTGAGTTAAATGTGGATACAGCAGTGGAAGAGGAGGAAGCCTGAGTGAGCAGGTCGGATGCCTGTGATTTGATGTATATGTTTCTTGGGAAACACACTTTATATTAATAACCTGTAGACTTCTGTGAAATCTAAGGGCATGTGGAAATCCCACTGGTTTCCAAGTGAGGAATCCACATGAACTGCTGCATGTGAGTAACGCTTTCTAGGCCTAGGTTTCACAGAACAGCTGCTACTGTTTCATGGATTGGGTGCAGAAAAAAGGTTTGATCTAGGCTTGTAGGTTTAAGTGATTTTCTTTTTTTTTCAGTTGTACTTCAAAATATCGGTATTTTAATGGGAATTGTAAGAACCTGCATGCTTAAGGTGAGCCCATGTTGGTCTGTCATCTAGATGTCTCAATTACGTTTGCTTTGACCTTTGTAACTGGAGTGCCATTACTCTGCTTGTGCTAAACCTTATTGCTACTAAGCATTGGAATGGACAGTCAAAATGCTGTAGGGTACGTTTCAGATAAGTGCATTTGCTGAAAATAAAGAAATTTGCTGAAAATAGATATTGAATAATCCAGTAAAATTAGTGGCTACACATCATGTAGAAATGATCTAGATGCAACTTGATCGGAGAAGTCACTATGAAGATCAAGCTTTTTTTCTTTGAGCAAATTCAGAAAAAACATGCTGTGAACAAAATAGTGGTTAGATAGCGCTCAGGTCTTCGGGGAAAATGGCCACATGCTTGTTATAACCAATGTTTCAGTGAGCGTGCTTTTTTGCCTGAAGACTTCTTTTTGCTAACCAGAAATGTCAGTGAAAATGATGTAAATTGACAAGATGCAGCAGTATACCCTGTAGTTTACTGAGATGATGATTAGGATAATGCATCTTCATGTTTCATTGTGAGCCACGATACAGTGAAATATTGCTGGCTGGATTAATGGTGACTGCCCATGTGTTTAAAACTCGGTCTTATGAAACACCTCAAGTTTTGCTTGGCTTTTTAGTGCTGCCAAAGAAGACCGCACATTCAGCTGTTCTGTGTTGGAGATCTGTATAATGGGAGTTCTTGGGCTTGGCTGTGGCTAGTTTTGTCTTAAAGCCCTTGCTGCTGAATTCCTGGTAGCTCCACAGATATCCCAGGGAATGTGCATATTGTCAACCCGAAAGGATTTGCTTGTCCAAAGTCTGGCCAAGGTTAGTCAGATGTAGGGCATCTGAGTTGTAGACAGTCACAGATGATACAGGTTGGCTCTGTATGTGTGTAAGGACTCATGGCAGAATGGTAATTCAGCTGTTTTCCAAGGTTGAATTCTGGTCTTTGTGCTCCAACTGCGAAGCAGCGTGCCTAATTTTAGGGCTGTTGCTCAACTTTTGGGCTGGATACCAGTTTAGCACCTGGTGAAGTGGTCAAGCAGTTGGTGCAGTCTTATACAAGTAATAAGGGTTTTGAATACTAAGGTCACTGTCTTGTGGGAAAGGAATATTCTCTTCTCTTTCTTCAGATTACTTTGCTGTAATTCTCAAACCAGTCATGAATAACGCACCCTTAGTCTCCATACTCTGTTAATACCAACTGATAAATAGGTCCTAGCTTGCAAACAAGTTCACCTCTGGCTACCTCATCTTGCTTTCCTGAGATGAAAGGTGTGGTCCTGTAGAAAGAGACTGGAGGAGTTCTGCTATCTTCTTTGTCAGAGGTTAACTGTTTTCTTTTCAGCTTGTGGCTTTCAGCGCATGGTTATTTTCTTCCGTGAATAGGCAATCTGCTCTTTCTCTAATCAGGACTATTGTGCTCTTCATTTAACTTTGCAATATGTTTTATGCCCTGAGATCTTTGGAAAGCATCCTTTGTTAAAGCCCACAACATTGTGAACTGTTAACATTTTGTACCTAGTGCTGTGTAATACAGCATGAGTTTCAGGTAGCAGTGTGCAATAAAGAACATGAATGGTTTGAAACTCAGCCTACTTTTGTTTTGGTCCTTTGTTTTGGCATCAGCAGCAATTTTTTACTAGGAATTTTTTTAAGGAATGCTTATTAAATATGTTCTTGAGAAGCTTCTTTCATTTCTATAAGTGGAGAGCAGACAGAAAACCCCAGCAGATCAGTTCTAACTCTGATAGCTAGGATACTAACCTTTTTATTTTCTGTGCAGCTATGCATGTGTCTACCTGGGTAGACTAATCTTTAGAAAAAAAGGATTAATGTCTGCTGGAAGCAGATACTGGGGAGAAGTGTTCTTTAAAGTCTTTAAACTCTGTAAAGGTAACGTGAAACTTATGGAACTGGATCCCAGGATATATAGCAATATAAGTAAGTCCAATATATTTTTGCAAGCTCTGCTAAAAAAGATGTACGTCTTTAGATGTGTTGTAGTGTTGCTGGGTTATCAAACTATTAGTTCACGGAAGTTACAGAAACAGAAGAGGAAGGAGTAGCACTGTGAGGAGTAAAGAAAAAGAACACTTGAATTAGTTGAAGTGCCTTGGTGAGAATATTATCATGTTATATGAAATATAAAAGAGCCAAGGGTAATTTGGTAAATTGGATAATATATTCTTCTGATTAGAAATAAGGAGGTAAAATGGGGGGAGAAAATTTGCATACAATTACATACTTGTTTAGAAATGTAAGGTGGTTTTTTTTTGTAGAGCAACCCATTTTTGCCCCCCTGTGGAGAGAAAATGTATGGCATGATTTTTTTTTATTCAAAACCTGTGGGAGAGGCTGAAATCAATGAAAATATAAGTTATTTACACAAATTCTGAACCATAGGCTCTGCAGCATTTTAAACATCATTTAAATTTGCAGTTGGCCGTTTTTATTTTACATTGCGTTGGCAAAAATTTGAGATCAATTTTTTTTGCTGTTCTCAGTAACCACTTCAAAGCAGCTCTCTTGCCAGTCCAATACTGAGGGCAATTCCCTGCCATGCTCTTTGCAAGCATGCGATAGAACCGTCCTTGGAGGTACAGGTTAAATGCTGATAAATGCTATCTTTTCTCTCTTCTTGTTCCTCCTTCTCTTACCTCCCTTTCAAAAAAATCCCCACAACCAAACAATAACACACCCTCAACAAAAAAGACAACCACCCCCCAAAACCCCACAGCCTATAAAATTGAGTAGGAATCATTGGTTGAGTATGGGGTTTTTTTGCCATGCCTGGCTTACTGTGCTGACTGGGAACCAGATAAGAAGCAGCCTGCATCCTCCTGTGCTGGCTGTGTATTAACCAGAGGTTTTGCCGAGCAGAGGAAACAGAGTACCTGCTTGAAAAAGTTGTAACAAATACTCTTTATTGAAAAGTAGCCCAGTGACAAATTAACGGTGAATAGTGTTGTACAAGTGAGGGCGTTATTCTCAAGAGCCAGTGCAGACCACAGATGTGTGCAACAGCTTCTGCCGTGCACCTCCCGCCCGCGGCACAGAGCCGAGAAGGCCAGTGATCGGCTCCGTGGCTGCTAAGGCACACTGCTTTTGTCTGGCTGGATTACACCCCTTGCCTTGTGCAGGTACATTTTTCTGGGTTTGCTGCTGTTGAATGGGCCCAGTCTTCACCCTAGCCACCCACAATGCTCCTGTGCTGCGGTTCATTTGTTTTATAGCTACAGTATTTTTCTCTTTCCCAGTTATCTGCAGGGCATTCAAGTTGATGTTTGCACATGAAAACCAGATTTGCTCTGAGGCAGTCTCATTTGTCTGTCTAGCTTTGTGGACATGATAAAAATATGAAGGGGGGAATTGGGCTTGAGGTTCAGAAATATTAAAGTATTACATATTGTAAACACATTTCTGCATTGGCACTGGTAGCCTCATTGCTCGTAGCCTTTTCCCCAGATCCCAGCCACAGCAACAACAAAAATTTTCTGTACTCATAACACTGTCCATTCTGTTCCAGTTGTTGGATTGCTGTCCCTTTACAGAGTTGTTTCTCAAACTGACAAGAGAGTGTTGTTTGCAAATCCTGTCCTGACAGATGTCTCTGTTTTTTCTTACTAATCATCAGCAGACAGGATCCCAGTTTTGCATCTTGCCTGAAAGCAAAGGGACTTTGGATAACAAAGGGAAGATGCATCCTGCTTTTATTAGTTTTTCTGAAGTGTGGAAGAAGTGCTACAAAAATCAGGGAGAGTGGAGAAGTGGTTCTGGGGAAAACGTTGCAGTTCTCATTCTGATACAATACCTGTTTATTTGTATCTAAGCATGTTCAGAATAGTGGAGCTTGGGGTGGATGCCATTTGAGGCACATATTCTTTCAGCCTGATCTGAATGATGAGAAAATAGTGCTTTCTATGATTGTTTTTGGTTTTAGACTACTTATTGATCACTTGGTGATATTGATCCACTTAAACTACTTGGCTCCATCAGCAGGCTTGAAGGGAATAGCACTGCTCAATTACCAATAGGATGTCTTGGGTTAAAGCCATATCCAGCTCATCTGAATTTGTTAATGTTTGCAGGTGTTGACAATTTTACCCATTCTTGTAGTGTTGGGTAGATATTTGATACTTCACCGTCATTATTATGTATATTCTCATAATAAACCAAAGATGGTTAAAGTTCTTTCCATGCACTGTTCAAACTTTGACCTCTACTGTTCCTGTATTACAGCAACTGTATTGGTATCTCCTGAAATGTTAGTGCTTGCTGCCATTCCTTTTGGTTTTTGCTTTTTGCTTCCTTCTTGTGGATGATTCCTTCCCATGAAAACAGTGTGGCAGAGCACTGAAACATGCTGTGTGATCGACGCCATTTGTCTTGGGATGATGACTTATGGTTAATAGGAAGAGAAAGAAAAACTGTAGCTTTGGGCCAGTCTACCAATAAAAACTGAATGAAAATTAAGTGGAAAAATGTGTTATGCCAGATGGCACCTACAGTTCAACTCTTTTCCACAGGTTACTTAATACTTACAATACAAAGAGGGGTGGTGGTAAGAATAATATTTTTATCGCTCTGTCCCAGCAAGAAGTGTAGTAATGAATTCATAGTTAAAAAATGCAGTTTTGGTTGTAGTCCTAGCTAGAACTAAAACTGTTGTAAGACACATGCCCATTTTGCATGGGTTATTTAGATCAGCCAGGAGCACAGAATTTCTCTCTCTCAAGCAATTTGGTAACTGGGAGGCTGGAGGTGGGAATGAGAAATGCAGCAGCAGTTCCAAATCACAAAGGCAGAGCTCAAAGGGAAATGTCCTCTCTAGTCCTCTGGATCCCTGGAGCTTAAGCCCTAGGCAGTCAGTCAAAGCTGGTGAGGCTGGCTTGCAGGCAGCTTGAGGAGGATTAGGGAACTTCCAGGGTAAAAAAACCCAACCAACCAAACCAGGCTTCAATATGTGTCTGGCAAGAAGTATTCCAGCTGGGTCCCGGAGTCCCCTCCTCACAGGCAATCAGAAAAAAAGGAAAGAGATGCACCAATGGGTGTGCACCTGAAACACTTGTAATTGTTTAATTACATAGAACTCCAAGTATTTAATAGTATTCTCATGCAGTGTCTCACACAAAAAACTGCATAAACCAGTGTTCATAAAAGTTCAGAGGCAGAATGGTATGGTAATACATGTACTACAGAATGGTACAAATGAGATTACGTATTACACCAAAGTAGATTTTGGTGTTCAAACATTGGTATTTGGTTTTGGTGGCATTTTGGTATCTAGAACTAAATGGCTGCTATCCAGCCTACTGGAAGGCTGGCTATTGAGAGCACACACTGGTATGGTCGCAACAACCTTTGGGTTAAAACAGCCAGCTGAATAAGCATGGACACTGTTCTCCTTCCAATGTCACATTATCCCATCATGACTGTCAGACTTATTTCACTTGTCAAACTATCGTTCAGGCATTTTTATATTATGCTCAGTTCCTGTCCAGACATCAGCAAGTCTGGCGGTCATTTCAGACCCTGCAGCTACTCCTCTCTGGTGAAGATACCAACAACAGAGATTTTTGCAGCATGCAGCCTGATGTTTGTGCTCTGTGTAGGAAACAGTCATTTATCAAAAAGAAGATTATTTTCTAATATTGCTAAAGGAAAGTTCTGTGTGAATGTTATTACAGAAACAAAGAATATCAGCATGCAGAAACCTGTGAGCATTTGAAATACCTGACACTGGCCAGAGGTGAAGAGTGATAGCATCATTTTAAGAAAATCTGTGCACAATGACTTTGTTCCCTTGTGCAGTCTTTATACGTGCTCTGTAGCAATGAGATGCCTTTAGCTGTTATGCCTGGCTACCTGTAGCTGAAGTTAATAAACAGTTCACATGAACAGGTAAAAAGACTGGTATAGAAATGCTAAAGTTCTCCTCAACTATGGCAATCCAGGTTTTTTTCAGTTGATCTTTTAGTCTGAATAGTTTATTTTGCAATTGATTGTCCTGTTATAAATATCAGAGCTTTTCTTCTGAGGAAATAGATATTTCTCAGGGATTAAATCTACTATTTTTGCAAGGATTTTTATTTTTCAAACATAGTGACCATTATAATTCAAAATAAAAACTTTTGTATGATCAGTGTTCAGACTTAACTTGTGTATGGTGACCCATTAACTTGCAATCTATAAAATAGCCGTACAATGCTTTAGATAACCAACATGCCTTTAAAAGTTCTGTTCATTTTTTCTGATGTTCCAGTCTCATGAATTCCAAGTACAGCACAGCAATAGGCTTAAAACATGCCTATTCTGTTTTGAGCTACTTGCGGAGAAAGTGAGTCTCTTTAGAAATGGACACGAATTCTTGATTCTTCTGGTTTCTGTCTTGCATTATTTCCACAGTTTCTCACCATTTTAATGTAATGAACTGTGACACAGCCTGCTTTGCAAACAGAGATTGTGGATAGAAATCTAGATCTTCAATTTTACGTCCTAGAAGGAAAGTCAAAGCCCATGATTGCATTCAGTCATCCATTTTGTGGCTTTTTTCCTTTTCTCAGCTTAGCCCGTGACCTTTCTGTTTGGAAACAAATGAACAAATTCAGCTGCATCTCTCTGCTGTTTATTAGTTGCCCTTAGGTGCCATGCACGTTTTCCCCCCCTCCCCTTTCTTGTTAATAAATTCAGAATAGATTTCTGTGTGAACTGACTGTAGGGTTTCAGATGCTTAATCTATCAAGAATCTCTGAAACGTCTTCGGGTTGCTATTGAAAGCTTGTAATGCCTTTCCTGAGAGTCAGGGGTGTGAAATGATGGTTTTGTTTTAATCCTGCTCAACATAAAGTTGAACATATTTATGGATATAAATATCAAGAGACAACATTTGTGAAAATTCCCCAAAATGAATGTGAAGATGGGGTTATCAGCCTCTTTCTGTCATTTGCAGTTAAAGGTTCTAAAAATGTTGTGCAACTATTACATTGCTTGTGGTTGTAGAAATGATTCCCCTCCCCCTGGCTTTCTGCAGCCTTCTCTGTGGCATTTCTCATGTTTTACAAGCAATCTTGTATTTAGCGTTGGGGCCGATTTATCCATGTTTCCCTCTTGTTTTCCTGGGGTTTTCTACTTTCAATGTTCTATTGTGCTTGCAGTTGCTTGCTTTGGGAACAACACATCAAATACTGCAGGGTTTTTGGTTTTAATCAAATGCTTTCTTTTATGTGAGGGGGATATTTTAATTATAAAGGTATGACCTTAAGTTTAAATGTTTTGTCTTTCAGTTATGCTTATGGCTTACATCCTTGTTCATCAAGGGTGCTGCTTGGAAGGCAGATGAATAGACTTTGCTGTTGAATGAAGCTAGTGTTAATTCCTCTTGCCACCTGCCCCCTCAAACATTTGGCTCCAGCACTACAGCAAAGCCCAGGAGGCCAGAGACCAGCCCTTATGGCTGTCCTCTGAAGGCAGAAACCATGTCACTGACATCTTGTGGACCTGATGATTGTGCTCAGCTTTGCTCTCTGACACTTTAATAAAAAAAGAAAGCTTTCACTGCAGCATAGCCAGCCTTTAAAAAGAAAATAAAGCAGTAGAAACTGACTTTCTGCGTTTTTTGTGGATGAACATGAATCATTTCTGTCTTGCTTCTTAACAACTCTTGGCAATATTTATATTTAACTAACAATGTTTTCCATATTTCAGTCTACTGAGTTTCTTGTTTTCTCACTATTTCTTTTAGCTGTGCTCACTCAAATGCCGATTATTGCATTATTGCTTATTGGTTGTTTATCTGCAATATTGATCAGCTGCCTTCATCTTTACTGCTTTGTAGGAAAAGATATTAAATGAAGTTGAACATGATAAAAATAGTTATTTGCATCTATGCCAATTTCTAGAACTGGCTTCCAGATTTTTCTCCGTTCACTTTCTGTCTTTCCTGATGTATATTCAAAAGGTGTTTTATAACTTTTAAAAAAGAATTTTCTGATAGGCTTTCTAGACATTATAACCACTGACAGCGGGGTTTGTAGCTGCCTCTTTAACATTTTTTAAAAATTTCAGGTATAATTTGTAAACCTAGTTTACTACATACATACAAGATTCAAACACATATTCATAACCAGGACAAGTTAAAAAATAAAAGAGATAAAGCCCATTAATTCTGTTCTCTTTTCACATTGCCAGATGCTTTTCTCAATAGCTGTTTCATCAAAATCCAATGACATTTCTGCAAAAAACCGCCCACACCTGATGGATATGCCTTAATAACCAGGTGTTTACAGGTTAGTGAGGCTTGTTGTATAATCTTAGTGGATTGCCAGTTTCCTTGGCTATGAACAACCCCTTGTCTGAATAATTTTATAGACTACATCAACTATTAAATGCTGCTGGAGAAAGACAGTTTGCTAAAATTGACAACTGTAATACTTCTACATATGAATAATTTGCTCAGAGCTCTAAAAATGTTCTCACTTGATATATTGCCATTAATTGTTCTTTATGCTGGTTTTATATATATATATGAAAACAAAGCGGAGTTAGTTTTTCCTCCCTCTTTTTTCCTCTCAAAGTGTTAGTTGTTTTTTTGGCTAACTCTTTTTCTACATAGAAGTACCTGGAAGTTTATCTTTACATCGCTCAAACCAAACATACTGAATATTGCTGTTTATTGTAGATACCTGATGAATCCCTGTAACAGGCTCTCATGCCTTCAGATAGGGCTTGGTACACTGTTAGTATATCTTGAAACACTTAATAAACAGTGGAAAGTAACATGATTGAGTGCAACAGTTTGGCAAGCTTACAAGGTGAAGTGTTAAAGCAAATGTTAACCAGGTTAAGGAATAAACCAAAAAAATTACTTACATTTTATCTGCCATCATAACAATAGATTGGATCCTCTATCAGAAAGACCCCCCATAGCCAATACTGAGCTTTCAGATTTGGGGAGTCTACTTTTAATTGAAATGATAGTTTAGTCTGTTTTTCCTTCCCCTTTCCTCCCTCAGAATAACTGAGCATCTTCCCTCTCCCTCCATCATTACTGCTCCACAGGGCTGTATCGCACCCTTTGGGTACTGCATCCGTATAGATTGTGTTCTTAGGAGCTCTCTTACTTTTTTGGAAATGTGTTATCATACAAACACAGAATGCTTTGGGTCAGAAGGCACCTTTAGAGGTCATCTAGTCCAACCCCACTGCAGTGAGCAGGGACATCTTCAACCATAGCAGATTGCTCAGAGCCCCATCCAATCTGTCCTTGAATGTTTCCAGGGATGGGGCATCTACCACCTCTCTGGGCAACCTGTGCCAGTGTTTCACCACCCTCATTGTAAAAAAAGGTCTTTCTTATATCTAGTCTGAATCTACCCTCTTTTAATTTGAAGTCCTTACCCCTCAACCTATCACAACAGGCCCTGCTATAAAGTCTGTCCCCATCTTTCTCGTAAGCCCCCTTTAAGTATTGAAAGGCCACAGTAAGGTCTTATGGTTGGTTTTGTGCAAATCCTGTTGAATACAGGAAGATTCTGTAGATTAAAATTTTTAGAAATACTTAGGTCCCATGGACTTTCACACTCTAGGTCCCCACTGTTTTGCAGTGTTTATGTTGTGGGACTACTGGAAGCTCCACATGCTAGTTTGCCTTTGCTGCTGAGTTTGCCAGGGCTTGTAGCTGGGAGCTCTCCCTTGTTTCTAGCCTTAGGGTGCTTTCAGGCTGCTTGAGTACTTGCTCTCTTTCCCAATGCTGTAAATAAGGTAGCTGAATTTAGTTTATATGTTTCAATATAGCACATGTCTATCCTAACAGCAGTACTGCACTGCCAATGCTTAGCACAGGACCGAAATGAGTCTTGGAAGCAAACAGTTATAAATTTCTGGTGGGGATGGGCCTTGCTGTCCCCAAAGTAAAAGCTGGCTTGCCTCACCCTTTCCCTTGTCTGTTGGACACTGATCACCCCAGATTTGTGGAATAACATCAGTCACAGCCCATGCTGATGTTTGGCTGCTCCTGAACCCCTCTCAGCGTACAGCTCATGTGCCTTGTTCTCAGAAGCCAAACCTTAATCCTGACCCTAAACCTGGTCTTGTCTTTCTCAGGGCAGTAGCCCAACACTAGCACTCATGGTTTACCTTGAGGACATTGGTAGGCAAGTCCTGTGCTCTTCCTTAACCATGTGTTTCAGTGCTGGAACGTGCACCCCTATCTATGTAAGTGGACAATAACTTGGATGTTACTAAGCTGATCTGATGGAGATGGACCAAACTGTTTATAATGGAAGGTCGAGGAGGGGGGGAGAACAAAAAAACCCTGTCTGTTGAATTGATGAAATCAGTTGTGGGTTTAGATGCTGTAAGAGCTTCCTGGACACATTAATTGTAGATGACTGCTGGGAATAGTTTCTCAGTTTTCAGAGAAGAGTTACGAATGTATTGGTGAGGAAAATGCGCTTGAAAGAGACAATTTTGACTTGACTCTTGTGGAGGGCTTTATAAAAGAATTAAGATATTTTCCACAAAATAAAAGAGAAATAACTGAATAGAAAATTATCAGCTGCAATTTGGTAATATATTCTGTTGCAGAAAAAACTTCAGACCTTCTAAATCCGTTTTTTGAGAGGTGGGGGAAGTGAAGTTATGTTTCATAAAATATTGTGGACAGTTTTACTCATGCTAGTTTGGCAACATTTCTCTAAAAGAATAATATTTTCAAAGCTGGGCATCTAAAGTGTTTGCTTCTGTTATGTTGCACCGTGATCTGCGTGCCGTTGTGGCTGTCTGGGATACAGAAGGTGAGGTGATGGCATGGAGGGTATGCCAAAACTGGAAGCCTGCGGCCTTCCCTTGGAGGGCTCGAATCCTGCTGCAGTGAAGGGCTTCAGGGTCTGGTTCTTGCTGAGCCGCAGGGTGAAGTGGTAACTTTGGCATGATTTATGATGTAGCCTGCATGATATTTTGTAATTGCACTGAATGATGTTGCTTCTGTATTAATTCTGCCAATATGGCTTCACTGAAAGGCTGATGGAAACAGTTTGTGCATATGACTGCTTTAACCTGTTCCTTAGCTTCAGTCAGGATGTGCCTCTCCCTGCCCTGGGGCTGCTCTTCCAGATAGATGTTCATCTGACGGAGATGTCAGCAGAAGTTTCCCTCCTCCTTTTTCTTTTGGGGAAGGATGTGGAGGCTCCTGCCTTCTCGGGAGTGCTGTTTACAAACCCTAGTGCAAAGCTGCTGGGCAGCCCATGACCTGCTGCTACCTGGGGAGCAACATTCCCCTTCTGTGTTCCTGCAGCCCTGGGGTGCTAAGCCTGCCCTCAGCACACAGCTGCTGCCACCACCCCAAACTTGTCAGTGGTTTGCTTCTCGAATAATTTGTAGTTCTGTCCTGATAAAAGATGGACTATGTCATCTCATGTTTGATTTTCCAGGCAGAGAAATGGCAAGGGTAAGCTGCTTATATCGGTGTTTAACTCTGTGCAATTGTCCATGTTCACTACCTGCTCTGATGTTTGCTTCTACAGAGGTAGTTTTCAGATCTGGAGCCAAAGCCAGGCTATTGTTAAGACATCATGTCTTTTTGAAGAGAAAACAATGGGAATAAGGAATAGAAAGTACAAGTAAAAACAAGCAAGCAAACAGCAACAACCTAATGACTGAGCCTAGCTAATTTGGTAATTCCTGTAGTGGGACTTTCGCTTTTGCAATTATTTAGGTGTCACTCTATGTAGAGTTGAGAGTATTAAAATCAGCTTGAATTTAAACCAAGATAGTCTCCCTTGCTGTAGAGAATGTATGTTGTCTCCCAGTTTAGTTATTTGGAGAGCTTGAATAAAAATAATTCCTAATGTATGAGGTACATATGTAGCGCAACAAAATTACTGAAAGAGCTTAGTCATTTTATTATTTACAAATAATTTTGGTTTAAGAAACGGAACAACTGCACCCTCTAGTGACAGATTGTACATGTACTAGAGGATCAAGGCAGCTTTTGAACTGTGGTGTGGCATGAGAGAAAAAATGAGATTTCATGTTCTAGAACAGGCAAGCTTTGATGGAAATAGAGCATTAGGTATTTTTTAAATGTATTGATGAGATTCTTAGAGCATTGCCTTTGCTGTTAAGGCCTTCTTAGCCTGTCACTGGGTGTCAGATGTAGTGAATCGCTATTTATGTTGAGCACTTTTGATTAGAAAGGAGCTGTCATGTTACTTGTCAATGTGTCATGTTATGCTTTTGGTTATTGCTAAAAAGAACTTACTTCTTGTTAGGAATATCGTTAATAAAACCCTGTATGTTTGAATGGTGTAATGTGACAGTGTGTCAAGTGTGCTATAAGCAACACCGATTTTTCCTGTAGGGAAACAAGCTGTGTTTGAGTTATTTGCATGCATTAGAAATGCACAGCTTCCTCTCTGAACTTATGCCATCTCCATGCTTGCTGCTGCAATGCTACTGTAATGATATTTTTATTGGAATACTCATAAGAAGTCAGTAATGGATTAAATGTAATTGCTATTAGGGCTTACAGGTGAAGGTCGAAAATGCATCTGTTGATATACAAGAATATTGTTAGAAGACACAACTAAACCAAAAGCAGAATAAAACATTGTTGGTGACTCCATTCGAAGGAGCTTTGATTCAGCCAATATTTTGGCTTTAGGTGCTTAGCTAGAACGTAGGTTTTAGCCAGTCTCTTTGCTCTCATAGCTCCGTAAATGATCTTGATCTTTCTTGGAAGCACTACCTTTCTTGCAGCATGCTGACAGTGCGTTGATATTGCTTTGCTTGTCATCTGCTGACTCATTGGTATTGCTTCCTGATGTCCCTGCTCATCCTTGCTGGTTTCCCTCTGGCAGCCATTCCTCTCCCTGAGCATCTGAGAGCCGATACTCCTTCATATGGAGAAGTGGTTTCATCAGTGAGCCAGGCTATGCCTTGTGTTGGCTGGAACAGTTCTCAGCTGTCAGGATGTGCTTCCCATATGTACTCCCTGTGGAGATTTTCCTAATTATTAATTGGTTGTGTTTTGAAGTAGACGTTAATCAGCAACGGTACATCTTGTGTTTTTCAACAGTGAAATAATATCTCATAAAAATAGTTTTTAAAGGCATTGAAATTTTCACAGGAAAGTTATGTCCTTTATCGTTTTTTATTGTCTACTAACAAGCACATTTCTTTTTTTGCAGTAGTATGTTACTGTTGCTTGAGCTAGCCAACAATTATTTTTTCCTCTCTAAAGACAGATATTACATAAAAATATGGAAACATATTATTTTAGGGTGTCTGTAAGCAAATGCTGGCATTGTGATATATTCATGATTAAAACCCTTAAAGGTCTAAGTATTAAAACCCTCAAAGGTATGTTTTAGAAATGTTTCTAAAAGGAAACCATTAGAAATATGCTTGAATTCTTTAAATATAAACTTCAGCCGTTGTGTTTGAATGTCAGAACACCACAGGAGTTGAGCTGTTTGAAAACTCTTAAGTCTTCACATCTGTATTTGCCTGTGGTTAATGATGAATAATTTCTGTGCTCTGGAGCTCATGATACTGTTACTCTATGTCCAGTATAGATGCATAAATGATGCATGTGTGAATTTTTGTACCTGAAAATTTTCATTGCTCTAAGTATCATTATCTAATACCTAATGTAAACTCTGGGGCAGAAGACCCACTCCCAATTTAATCTGTGTTTATTTAAAATACAGTGAATTTAAAAAAATCTTTTTAAAACAAATATTTAAAAGATCAGACTTAATTTATCTATTATAATATTCTGCAAAAGGCAGAAAGTTGCAGATGGCAAAGATCATCAGAGAAAGTACTTTTCACTTAAAAAAACCCCAAACCAACAAAACAATATTATTTTCAAGAATCAGAGGTTTTAATAAAATGACTACTCTTTTTCTTCTCTGAAACATCTTATTGTTAAGAAAATTCCAAGGCTGCCTGCATTATGTGCCATGTAACAGTAGCAATGTCAGTATGGAAGGGATTAGAGTAACCACTGAGATGAATCTATTACACTTCAGTTAATAGGTTCTGTTGTTCAAGGGCATTTCCATTAACAGAGCTCAGCAGAGCAGTGTGAAAATCTGAAATCAAATCAAGAGCCTGGTTCAGATCCCAACCTAAAATTTATATGTACTTTTCTCATTAGACATAAATTTAAGTTCCAGTGGCATTTCCCACTAGCTCTACAGCTAAATCAAATTTAGTGTCTGCATGTACATGTGTCTACAGGCTTCTGAAATGAAAAAGGGCTCCTCGTACATGCTTGGGCTCTCTCACACTGGTGCTGGTTGGAGCACGGTTTCTTGCGGGATGAGCCATCACATTCATTGCAGCAGCTCTCACGTAATGGATGGTTCAGAGCGCCCCTAATCAGCCTTCCATTTTATGAATTCAGAAACTGTTTCAGGAAAGCAGACGCGTTGTTAACTCTGCATTAATCACCGAGCTGTGAAAAATTACTTTTGAAAGAGGGTATCTTTTAGCTGCCCACATACATGATAGAAAGGAACCCCCATGAAACTGTGTTTTTATGTGCCATGAAGCATTCTCAGTTGGTAGAGCTGTAAACATGGTTAAGAGCAAACCAGTACTTTGAAATCGGCTTGTCCTGCTGCGTTGATTCACAAAACAGGTCGAGGACATCTGGTAACTGAAAGCTCCCATGGGCTGCCCAGCATTTCTCTTCCGCTCCCAACATCCATCTCCATCTTCCCCTTTGGATCAGGTATAAACCTGCCAACTAGAAATGTAATTTCATCTCCAATTGGATGAAAACCAGGCCGACTAAATCAGTCAGGTGGTTTTCGTTGCCTTCATGTCTGTGATTTTCAGTCTGGGGAGCAGGTTATCTTTTCCCATCTTTATCTGTAAGTGCTGTAGACGCTTGTTCGCTAATAGGTGGATTTGAGATTCCCCCCCAGGTCAATCTTGTTAGTCACCTGTTAGTGGATGTGGATTACCACTGTTTTTTCTGGCTTGGGTAAGATTTAGGAGTTAGGCTGTATTTTTCCCCTTATCAGTATTGATGCCTCAAGTTTTCCTAAAAGTTTACTCTTCCAAAAATAATTACATAATTGAAGCATTTTCTAACTTGCATCAGAATTGATTCTTAGGGTGATGGTTATATTTTCAGCTGTTATTGTGTTTTCCTGCAAATAAAATGAAAATCAACAAGGTGGAGCTAAGTTTTGATCTGTGATTTCAGCCTGATCTTTAACACCTATTACTGTTCAGCATGTCATTAAAAGTAGAAAGCCACATTTGTGTGTTAGCATTCATAGCAGTACCTTAATAACAAATGATGGCTCCTATAAATATCATATATAGCAGTACCTTAATGACATGTGGTGACCCCTATTTGATCAGTTATAGGACTTGTCAGATGGCTCGTTACACATGATAATCCTAGAAGAATTTTTACATGCTGTGGAATGGCTGCCAGGTATGTGTTTAATTCCTGTCTTGGCACTGAGAAACATTTCTACAACGCAATCTAAATGTCATTTTGGGAACAATTGCATTTTACTCTGAAATAAAAGTTTTAGTTGTGTTATTTTTCGTCATGTGTAGAAGCAGCTAACCACATTGTGTTGATGCAATATCATGTTCCTTTATGAAGGTTTTAACTTTTTTTTTTCTGTGAGCTTCAACTCTGTTTAAGTCATGCTCATTTCTTTCTTACTAAAACTATGATCTTTATGATTTTCTTTTTTAGAAAGTCTGAAAGAATGCAACTGTAGGAAAGCTGTGTGGATTTATACTAACTGTAAAGGATGGTGTTGCTCCTCCCCCCCACCCCTTTCTGTTTAGAGACTCTTAATTGGAATTTGTTCTACTTGAAGTAATTCCTCGTAGCTTAAGGTGTCTGTCTGATAGCTACAGGATACTGCGGTGCTACTGCAACAGGTGATGTGATTTTGAGGGAGAACGTTTTGGGGTTTTTTGTGAATCTACTGTGTGTGCACCAATTCTGGATGTTGCTAGAGCTATAGGTTAAGATATCATGGTCACCAGCTTTATAAAATTTGCAACAAAAGGTCTGTTGTACTTTATTGATTTATTTAAGTTATGTAGGTAGACAGTTTGGAGATTTTGTTCATTCTCAAGCTCAGTATCTACTCTTCCCCTGAAATTGGGCTTGGGGGAAAGGGAGGGGTGGTAGTGGGTTTCAGGGGAATAATGTAATCATGGCAAGTAGAACAAGGGAGGTTTAGCAATGGACTTTGTACAAATGAAGTAGGGGGGAAACCAGAGAGTATTTCACAAAAATTGATGGGGGACCAAATGGTGATACTTGCAATAGTAAGAAAGTTTTGGATTTGGGTTTCATCATGGAAGGATAAAGGATTAGGACATCACTTGACATCACCCTGAATGTGAGACTGGTTGTTAAGGTTGCTGAGTGGGGCGCAGGTTGTTGGTAGTGCCTGCGGCCAGTTCACATGGAACAGCAGGCCATGTCGAAAGAGTGAGGCAGCTGTGCAGGTGTGTGGTCTGATCTTGGATTTAGTCTTGGTCAGAAAGAGCCAACTGGCAGCACTCACCAAAATTAATCTAGTCCTGCAATAACTTGCTTGCATCTTTATGTGAGGTATCAGAAGTGAGGCTGAACGATGACCTCGCGAGGGGCCCTTGCTGCATGGTTAGAGATGAATCACGAGGAAGCATAATTAAACTTTCAGCGGAATGAGATCTAGCCAGTTTTTAAGATAATAGTGTAAATGTGTTTGGCCTTTTTTTTAGTCTGTATTGATTAATCTGCCTCAGCCCTTGCTTTAAGAGGCAGACTCAGTGAAATCAATGCCAAAAGGTAAGCTGTGCCTTCCTGTAGCAACGAGATCCTTGTAGCCTTGTCCCTGAGAGAGGGTCAACGGCTCTACTGAGGGCTGGGCAGCAAAGGCCAAAGAGGAGTTGTGCTGAATCACTGCATACCTAAAAGAGCTTTGGTGATGGCTCTCTTCTTAGTTGGCATTGCTGCTGTGAAATCTTGGGATTTTGTTGGTGATTAGACTTTCGCAGCTAGAGAGTGAAATGTCTTGTTTAATTCTGTATCCTTGCAAAGTACTTTTCAAGCACTACCAAGTAATTGTACATAGCAATTGAATGAAAGTAGTACAAGTAATTGCATTCTTTATGCTGCTGTATTTTTAACAATATTACTGATGTTATAGAAATACAACCAGACTTTGGCAGGATAATACGTTTTTATATATGCTGTCTATGTGCAGATCATGTCAAGGATTAGGTGTGTAATGTTCTTAGCGCTTTTTAAAAACATGTCATTCGATCCATTATTAACAGGAAAATGTGAATATAACCAGGCAGTGAACTAAGTCTGATATGGGTTTTTTCTTTATATACTTGTTTCATTACACTGAGTTAAATTCAAAGATCATGTCATTCTCCACAGTTGGAAATTTGTTAGCATATTTCTGGATGCTCACAAGAAATACCCTATGAGAAAGAGAGATGCAGAAGAATGATTCATCATGGAGGTTTAACTATACTGCAGAGAGGCATCGGTAACACCCGCAGTAATGAGTTGCAGAAGTGCTAGAGGCAGTTTATCATACTTCAAATATATACAATTTATATGTGTACACACACACACAAACAGTGTTTGTGTATATATACATACATATGTAAACAATGTCTTAAAATGCTTTTTCACAAATATTACTTCTATACATTCACATGTATATGCATGAAAATGTGTTGTAAATCATTGCTAACTTAACCAAGCTAAGCAAATCCCCAATGCTGGCATTGAGTTAGTACCAGGCTCTGGTTTTATCCTTCAGGCCACAAAGTGCAGCTGCGCCTACAGGGGAAGCTCCCACATGTGCACAGGTGAAAGCCTGGGATTGTGCAGCATGGAGCTGGAGCCAGCCATTGCTGCATGGATCTTCTGCAGCTGCTCTGTGTAATCTTGCAGGTTTGGTGAGAGCTCTCTCCCGGGAAAGCCTGGTGACTTCACGCATTGGTGCTGAGCTGTCAAAAAGAGGTTTGATGCAATCTGCCAAGCCATAAGAAACCAATGAACGATTCCTAGTTCTATGTAATATTTACCCAATTCAGTTTTAGGGTTCTTTTCGCAGATGAGTATATACTCTGAATGTGAATTGGTTGTATATATAAAACTCCCATTTATTGTTTTTCCTAGATAGTCCACAAGATGGTAGTGCACCAAAATTGTGCCTCTGTCTGTACGTTATGCTGTGTAATAATTTTTTTAAAACCTCATTTCAATTTGCTGGCAATTCAACAAAAGAAAGATTGTGGGTTCAGCTATGTTAAGTAATATATTTTGAAAGTAGATATGCTGGAATTTATCTGGGTAACTCCTATTAATGCTTGTCATGCAGTTAAATACTCTACATAATTTCAAAAGGTTCTGTGCATCTCTGAGATAGATTTCTATTCTCTGCCTTTGGAAGGAAAGCTTACAATTAAGAATTAAACTTCAGGCACCTGGTGGGACTTTGGATAGTTACTGTCTAGTTTTACTTCTCCGCTATTACACACCGTGTGTGTCAGAACCTTACTGATTAAATATTTAATGTTGACAATCTAATTTTTACTTAATTTCTTTTAATGTGCATCAAAAATATTAACTTTAAAAATATTAATAGAATTCCTTGAAATCAAGATGAGTGTGAAAGATTTCATAGGTAATCACTTTGGTAATTTCTGTTGGCTGCAGCTTCCACTTTTTAGGGAAACACTATTGATCATTCCATGTGCTTACAGCTCAGTTTCCCAGAAACCATTGTTCTGGGGTGGATGGATGGATGTAAACCTGTCTGGGATGGATGTAAACCTGTTTTCTCCATTCTTCTGCCTCCTTCAGCTAATTCTGGCTTTCTTTTGACTCCTGACTCCAGTGAAGTCAATCAACATTTTGTCACTGGTGTTATGGTTGCACCCCATCCATGTTTCTAGCTGCTGTGAGTAATTGTGCTAAACGAGTTTACTGCTATTTAGTGCAGCTCTCCTGACAGATCCATGCATGTGTCACTGGCTGATTATTATGCTTCAGGTCATCATTAGAAGGAATGAGCCAAATTCTTTTCTTTGCAGTCTGCGCCTCTTTGATCTTCAGGATTACCAGGATGGGTCCTTGCACCTGGTTGCAGGTGGGAAAGGAGTCCCACAATACCAGGAATGGTGATATGGAGAAGAATTCCTGAATAATTAGAGGTGCAAGTACAGGTGCATCCAGACTTGTAAGCATCTCTGTCCCTTTCTGGGCCTCCACTGGGTCTAGGTGGCATTGACTTCTGTCTTACCTGGAGAGGGAGAAAAGGAATCCCATCTTATCTTATTCCCGAATGGAATTTTCTTCTCCAGCTGTCTTTGATTGTGGCAGAAGCACAGGAGTGGGGGGTGTTGGTGTGAATGGTCCCTGCTCTCAGCTCCCTGGCTGACAGCTTCATTGCTGAGCTGTCAAGTTGTCCTAAAGCAGCATGTCCTACTGAGTCTTGCTCAGACAGGGATCTGCGAGTGTCCCCCTCCAGGATGCCGCACAGGCATTGCCTCCCTCTCAACAACTTGCCATTTATCTCAGTTTCTCCAAGCAGCTGAGCTTGCCGTTTTCCCCTGCAACAAGAAGGGGATTTATATGGGTTGGACAGGGCTATCCCTGCTGTGGGGAAGGCTTTTTCACACCCTCTCTTACAGCCACATGGAAGCAGCGGGGGGCTGTGCTCCACAGACAATTCAGTGGCCACAGGTTTGCAGAAGTTTTTAAGCCTTTAAAGTGCTTGGGCTGGAGTTGCAGATTTGGGGAGCTGAACTGTCCAAGCGATCCCAAAGCCTGTGGACATGGTGTTCAAAGGATGTGATGATTGCCCATACTGTTACATGAACAAGAATGCTGATTTCTAGACTTGCCTGGTGGTTTATAATTTTAAAGAAAAACAATATGTTCCTGGTGGATAATGTAAAAGTGAGACAGTAAAACTGGTTAATAAATATCAGTTTGGATCTCTCTAAATAGGTGATAGCTAAATTAAATGTAAACTTTGCGGATGGGTTTAGTATCAGATGTTGTTGTGAGCTTTTTTCCATTTTCTTTTTTTTCTTTGTTAGATGTTTTCCAGTTTGACAAATCTATTAACTTATGTTTGTCTACAGCATTTGCCTGCCAAGTCTAGTTTTAAAGTAAAATCACTTTTTTGAGCAATCGAGGCATAAAATAGTCTTTAATGAAAATAGCAACAGACACTTAACTCTACCCATTCCAGCCAGATGTCATAATAATGCGAACCATCAAAGTGAAAAGTCACTTTTGATCACAGTTATCTTGAAATCTATATTGATAGAAGGTAGTTGGTATAATATGTAATTTTACTGTATTCTTAGTACATATTTTTGAATATTTTATGGTAAAAACAGTTTTGTTTTTTTATCAGATTCACTCATAAATTACACTGAATTCCTTATTTTTTGGTTAATCTACAGTACCAACTGGAAATATTTTGTTAATGTAGTTCTTCAGCAAGTATGCCCATAGGGCACATTCTGACATGCTTGACTCCCTTTGCTGCCTCCTCTCCCTTCTTACATGGCCTTGACTATTTGCCTATGGCTTTATCTGTGCCAGGTATGACACAACCCCTTTACAGTTGCCAGTGCGAA
The DNA here is from genome assembly GCA_034008185.1 of Gorsachius magnificus. Lineage (NCBI taxonomy): Eukaryota > Metazoa > Chordata > Aves > Pelecaniformes > Ardeidae > Gorsachius > Gorsachius magnificus. The sequence continues at coordinate 33,282,804 of CM067089.1, read as the reverse complement.
CAGCATGTCCTAAAAACAGTGTGATCCAAAAGGGGAAGAAATATTCTGCTTAAGGCCAGGTTTTGAGTGGCTATGTTGAAACCTAATCTCTGCTCTTACAACAGCTTTGCATGAGCATTTGGTATATCCTTGAAAATTGAGGACTTGTCCTTTGGGAGAACTTCATCTCACTTTTTATTTAATTTTATTTTATTTATTTTAAGACCCCCAGTGTTCACTTTTTGATCCTAAGAGCAGTAGTTTCATCACCATGACAAACAGGTGACCTGAAAAGTCAAATACTCCAGAGAATGGGGTCAAGTCACCCTTTTTCATTACTGTATGCATATAAGATAGTGGTAGTCACTAGGCTCTCTGCATTTATTAATGTCTCTGCTGCCTGGATTGTGCTATAACTTGTCGTGGTTTAACCCGGCTGGCAGCTAAGCACCACGCAGCCGCTCGCTCACTCCCCCCCCTCCCTCAGTGGGATGGGGGAGAGAATCGGGAAGGGGAAAAAGGTTAGAGCCGAGGGCTGAGATAAAGACAGTTTAATAAGAGAAAATAATAATAATAGTAATAATGAGAATGGTAACAAAATATACAGAATATACAAAACGAATGATGCACAATGCAATTGCTCACCACCCGCCGACCGATGCCGAGCCCGTCCCGAGCAGCGATCAGTACCCGAGCGACCGACCAACCCCACCAACCCCCCTGAGCATGACGTTCTATGGTCTGGAATAGCTCTTTGGACAGTTTGGGTCCTAGCTGTGCTGTACTCCCAGCTTGTTATGCACCTGGCCAAGCAGGAGAAGCTCAAAAAGTCCTTGAACAGTCTGAGCACTACTTGGCAACAACTAAAAACATCAGCGTGTTATCAACATTCTTCTAGTACTAAATCCAAAGCACAGCACTATGCTAGCTTCTGTGAAGAAAATTAACTCTATCCCAGCTGAAACCAGGACAAACTTCTGCTATAACTTTATTCCCTGCCAAAAAGAAGATAAGAAATGAGGCTTTCGGTAATTCAGAACTTCCATGAGGAAGATTTAAAATATCAGTAAAACATAACACCATTGCTCTTGCTAGTCCAGGTTGGGTGAGTTTATTTTAATAATAATAAAGCAAACAAACATACAACCCAAAATATTGCCTTGAAATTTGAGCAAGAGGGAATTGGTTTATGTACTTATTACTACAGTGCTCTTTTGTGAAGGGAGTTTGAAATCCCAGTGATGACAATAACTTTATTTCTTGCTTTGATGAAGTGAATAAATTCTGAGTTGGATCTATTCGTTCTGAATAGGGAGCTGAAGTTTGCTGTGTCTTGTGATCTGTGATGGCTAGAGTTAAGCTAGTGGAAAGTGTTCATGCTGGAGAAGGCAGAAGGCAGGTGCCTGGGTTCAGACAGATTTGGGTGTAAGTGCAAGGAATGACTTCTCTTTGGTACCTGAGAGAAGACCTAAGGGGTAAGCTCAGCAGTCATCAGGTAGAGACGTTAAGTACAGTCAAATCAGGAGTGACTGCATAGAATTGTAACAATGAAAAAATAGTTATTGTTGTAAAGCCTAAAAGTCGGCCAAAACAGTAGTTTGTTTGGTTTTGTCTCTTACATTGGTAAAGATTTAGATGAATTTAAGCAAGGCAGGTCCTACCCAGTTATGCTGTGCTATGTTTTTGCAATAATCACTCAGCCCTTTTCTGTTTTCACCTTTTTTTTTTTTTTTTTTTTTTATTGGTACTGGCATCAGTTAGCTTTGGGTTTTGCAGTTACAAAAAGACAGATCTCAGACCTTAGGACAATAACTGGTCAGGAATACAGAATGTCATTAACATAAAACTGCAACAACTCACCACAAGTCTCTAGAAGCAACTCAGAATGATTTTATGCTCAGTCATCCAGAAGTCAGATTATTGCAAAGGTAGGGGATCGTTTGTAGAATAGAGGCCGAAGTTTATCACTTTACCTTTTGAAATGCTTAACTCTTGCTCTTTAGACAAGTTGTGCCCTGCCGCCTGGTTCAGCAGATCATTGGGAAAAGCCTTTTGAACTTTATGGTGACTTTCCAGCTGGCTTGTATTTAACTGATGGTTTTAACGGTACAAGCAAGCTCCAGCCCCTTATTGGGAAGCTGCCAAACCCCTGGATCAGAGAATATCTGGTTGCTCCTTCCTCTGCCAAGATGCTACTAGCTTCTGTTACTGCGTTTCCAGAAACTCGGACTCAGTCTCGTCTCGAAATATATGAGGATTCATTTGTCTGTTGCTCAGCCTTTCTTCTGTAATGCCATTTGCAGATGACTTCTTTCTTGACCTGGTGGCATTTCTGAGAACATCCTTTTAGGCTTGCCTTGCTTTACTTTGTATCAGTTACTTACATATTACTTCACTGGCCTCAGTAGAATGATTCCCGATTTGTATGTCCATATAGTAAGATCAGAATTGTACCCTTTGTGCATAAAAGTATATAAGGATTTCCAGCAATTTCATATACTTTGTGGAGTCTGAGTACTACTGGAAATTAAATTGCATTTTGGGGAGAAAAATGAGATTCAGTCATTTAAATCACAACTGTATAAAGCAGGTGAGATGTAAATATATAATTCTTCCTTACTGGAGCGGGAACTGGGCAAGATTGATGGATGTTTTCCTTCATCTTGTACATTTCAATATTTGAAATATTTTTGGATTTCTTCTTTGTTTAGTACCAACAATTTAGAACATGCAGGTACCTCCGTAATGTGTCTGCTCACAGACCAATAGTATGATCAAAAAGGTAAATAACATTAGGAATAATTTGGAACAGAAAAGAAACCAAACCAAAATTATATTCCTTTATTAATTCGCAATGTTCTTGTATTGAGAAGAGCTTCTGTTGCTCCATCACCCCATGTCTCCTCACCAAAAGAACATAAAATGATAATAGATTAAAAGAATGGCAAAAGAGAATCAGTTCTTATATGAGGGGAAATTAAATAGAGTAGGTCTCTACAGCTTGGAGAGGAATGAATAAAAGGGGAATATGATAAAGGTGAATAAAATCATGCCTGACATGGAGAAGATGAGCAGGGAATGAATCATTGGTGTTTTTATACAATTTAAAGGAAATTCTTTTTCCATGTTGTCCTGGTTTCGGCTGGGATAGAGTTAATTTTCTTCACAGAAGCTAGCATAGTGCTGTGCTTTGGATTTAGTACTAGAAGAATGTTGATAACACGCTGATGTTTTTAGTTGTTGCCAAGCAGTGCTCAGACTACTCAAGGACTTTTTGAGCTTCTCCTGCTTGGCCAGGTGCATAACAAGCTGGGAGTACAGCACAGCTAGGACCCAAACTGTCCAAAGAGCTATTCCAGACCATAGAACGACATGCCCGGGGGGGGGGGTTTGGTGGGTTGGTCGGGCGCGGGGGGAGTGATCGCTGCTCGGGACGGGCTCGGCATCGGTCGGCGGGTGGTGAGCAATTGCATTGTGCATCATTCGTTTTGTATATTCTGTATATTTTGTTATCATTCTCGTTATTACTATTATTATTATTTTCTCTTATTAAACTGTCTTTATCTCAGCCCTCGGCTCTAACCTTTTTTCCCCTTCCCGATTCTCTCCCCCATCCCACTGAGGGAGGGGGGGGAGTGAGCGAGCGGCTGCGTGGTGCTTAGTTGCCAGCCAGGTTAAACCACGACACATGTGCAAGTTACGGTTAAACTGTGGATCTTACTGCTGTACAGTTGTGAATTCAGAAAGCATCTGTGGTTCCAAAAGCAGTTTCTGCTTCCAGACTTACTTGCCTACTTAATTTCTTTATAGCCACATCTGTCACTTTGGATCCAACAGATGTCAATTCATGCAAATCTTCATCACCATAGGCCTTGAGAATGCTTGTCAGACGCCTAGGCCAAAGCAGTTCATCAACGTTAGGCTTCCTTTCCATGGAAGGGACTGGAGGTTGCCATCCCTTCTCGACAGGTGGACAATAAAAGAAGAGTACCTGGCTGCTTATGCCCAAGATGGTGGTCCTTAATTTTTCCTGCAAAACTCCCATGGGATGCTAGAGAAGTTTGTCTTTATTACCTCTAGTCCTAAGGTCATTTTCAGAGGGGCAAAATCCTCTTTAAAGTCCCTGAGCATAGTGTTGCCTCTTGGCCAGGCCTTTCTAAAGGCCAGGACACACTAGGTACAGGTGTGTAGGCGGAATTGAAACCATCTGAATGTGGCTCCTGTTTCCTTTCTTGGAAAGGAAATTTAAACAAAAGCGCTAGCTAGCTATGTCTTGCTCTCCCTTGATTTAAAGGTCCTGATTTTGCACAAAAGGATAGCACAAGCCTCAAGAATTGCCACTCATAAAATCATCTGTCATGAACGAGCATATCATTTAGCCAAATCTTTTTTTCTCTGTGATGTTGATACTGGTAATGTACAAATTTCTAAATAGTTCTCCAAAATTGTAATTCTTTTTTGCATACCAGGTTTTTGCATAGGGTTATCAAAAATTGTACAGGGAAGCATGGCTTTATAAGATTTTTTTTTTTCCCCCCCCCGATAAATTATTTTAAATGCTAATAAATATGAAAGAAGGAAAAGTATTTTACCACTTTGGAAATGGAAATTCCAGAGAATTGTAGGTTTATGTTCCTGGATCAGATTGCTGGGATAAGCAGCTGTGTCCTCATCTAGCATTTTAAAAACATCTGTGTTCAATAATATTATCAATACACTTGGGTGGCTGCTCACCACATCTGGGTCTGTCAGTTTGATGTTTTCTTTAGCAGGCTTGATAACAGTTGATAACACAGGTGAAGAGCATCTTTGATTTGTGCTTGGAGCTTAAAAAGCCCTACTGCTTATTAAACACCTCACAGTGCAGCTTTGAAGATTCTTTAAGTGTTCCTATAGGACACATTTGCACAATGAGGTCTCTTGTATACTTTTTTAAAAAAATACAAGTTTTAATCAGAACTTCTTAAAGCGGTTTTGACATGTCAAAACTTCACATAGAGAAACACCACAAGAAGCAATGTAGGAGACTATCCTTAATTTTGTTCCTCTGGGTCAGGGAGGTATGTCTTGCTAGTTCTGATTGATAAAATCTTCCTTCATTTGACTTAAGTGCTCTTTTTGCTGATGTACTTAAAGGCAGCAATCATCTGTGTTTCCGCAACTTCCATTTGGAGAGCAATAGACCAAGGAAAGAGTGCCTTTTCTTACCACGTTCTTCATGTGATCGGATAATATTGACAGCATTGATAACTTGGGTTTTTCCTATACAAGAGAGATTGCATTATTCTCATTCTCCATACGTTTTTGGCTTCCAAATCCCTTTTGGGCCCTTCCAGTTTTGGTATCACGTAAGTTACTTCTCTTACCTGGGGCTTGCAGAATGGAAAATAGATGTTGCCACACTGTGAAAATAAAGATCTGTCCAAAAATCTGCAAACTGAAGGAGAACGTTGAGGGCTGCAGCCTGACTCACTGTGATCTTTTATACATGTCCTGGAGGTTACCCAAGCAAGAAATTGAAAATTCATCTTCCTGTTTGGGTATTACCGGGCTAATTAATTAACAATAAAATAAAATTTAAAAATGCAGAGTGCAGTTCTACAAACTGTCCCTAATCTTGCTGTTACTGTGCTTAGGTGGCAGTGAGTTGTTGAAATACAGAGAAAAACTTGTTCTTTCTCCTTTTTTAACAAAATATCTACGGTTTTCCATGATGCCTCTGCTTTTCAGTTTGTGTGTGTGCACACGTTTGGTTTAACTCTAATTTCCCAAGGATGTGAATTATGCAATCATAGAAAGGTATTTTGAGAGCCATAGGGAAAGTGGAAGAGGACTGGATGCTATGGTGGGTTTAGTAATGTGGGAAAGAAACTGGAGGCATGGTGAGGGTGGGCAAACCGGCAACCGGGGAAGGGCTGGAGGGGACCAGTAGGGGACCTGTGGCAGTAGCCTAATAGAAATGGTGGGGACCTTAAGTTGTTGTGCAAGGAGCAATGTGGAAACACATGATCCAAACGTGATATGGAAAACCAGACCTAATCAGCTTCGCTTTTCAGGCAGCAACTTCTTTAAATTTGAGAAACGATGTGGGATTTGGACAGTATACCTGTAATACACATGGAATGAATTGACATGCACATCCAACTGCACATATAATTCATATAGTAATGATTTATTTTAAGGATAAAAATGTGTCCTTCAGAGCGCCACCTTCTATTTATATCTTTCATATACTGGCAGGCCTGCCCATACCCCAGACAGCACTGCAACAAACTGCCAGAGAGCTTTTCTTTTTTCCTGTAGGCAGGCAGCAGCAGCAGCCAGCCTTGGTCACGGAGGTCGGGCTGACCCAGAGCCGGCTCCAGCAGCATTCCAGGAACTGTCGCACGCTGACGCCGTGACAGCTATTCTCCCCTGCAAATAAGACTGTGCCTTCTGAGACTTCACATGCTGTAAAAAACTAAAAAGAATATACACACTTTTTTAAAGTTTTGGAGGGTGACGCTGAGTATCCGGTACTTGAAGCAGGTGGGAGTGAGGCTGGAGGAGGCTGTAGAGTAGAAATCCAGCTGGCCTTCCCTGACACCAGTTTGCACTGATGAAAAATCTTGTCTGGTGCTTTTAAGTTGCTGCAAATTGAAGTGCTTCTCTCTCCCTTGGCCTATGCTTGTGTGTGAACTCCATCACTACACCACTAAATACACAAGTATCTTATTAAGGCAAAAAGAGAGATGCTGCAGTTTTGTGGGCATGCTGTTTGTAATACATTTATCATGGAGACAGTAGTTTCCGCCCCATTTTAGAAGAGACAAAGGCAGACCACGTGTCGGTATGTGGTGTGAATACACTGCAGCATGGTTTTTCTTCCTGCCTGTCCATCAGGATCGGAAAACTGTCGCCTGTCTGTCTTTTTTTGTACATTGGATTTTGCCTTGGATGTTGTTGATGGAACACTGGCAAACACTCACTTTCTTTTGTCCGAGTTTGCATGCTTAACCAGACCTGTGGCTGGTGTTAATTTTCACTGCTTTGTTAAACTAGAGAAGACAATATAACTACACTTAAAAATAGATGGCTCCAGGCCTCCAGTAAGATAGGAGGGAGAGGGAAGTGGTGGCAAAAGGCATGTTTTATGCCCTGGTCACAGCATATTCTGCACTGGAACTTGCTGCATTGTGGAAAAAAATGAGCTACAGAAAATCAAACGGCATCTCATTTTTTATTTTATTTATGAGGTGCATGCTGCTAGTCTTGATTACTGCTGATAACTTTGCTGTTTCTTTTTAATTAGTGGTGTGATGGAAGTGTCTTCATAATAACAGGAACTCCAGTCTGTGCTTTTCTGTCTAGAAAGAAAATCTAGAGGTTTTGTGGTTTAAAAGCAAAGGCATGAAAAATAACAAGATTACACCCTGCCTGCATTAACAGCCAAGAGTTGAAGCTGCAGAGTAGGATTTTCTTCAAATGCAAAGACTGAGTATGCCGTGTTGTGGGTGTAAGAGTGCCAGCAGCGTTTTGGATCTTTGAGTGCAACGGTGAGATCATGGTTATCATAAAGGCCATTATCATGATGAGACAATTATTCAGCCTACGCACTGAAAGCCACTGCGAACTAGCTGATTCTGATTAGTGCTTCTTTTTTTTCACTGAATAGTATGTAAATTGTTCATTTACTGTTCACAAACACACAGTTCTTGTGATGCAGTCCAAAACTTGTTTTTCATTATCACTGTATCTGTAGCCTCTGCCAAATTACACAGCTACTCAAACTGCATTTGTACTGGATTGCAGCCTCTATAACTTGCACGTTGGTTAGCCTGTCTTCATGCAGCCTGCAAATACCCTTCAGAATATATACTATAACTCTAGAAAGCAGCTCTATGGCTAAAAATTAAATTAAATTATTTTTCTGCTTCCATAACTTATGTCATATATGTTTAGAAGAGACACATTATTAACTACTCTGATATCTCTAAGCAGCTGTAATTTTATATAGCGCTTTTGCAATTTAACACCAAAAATGTTACGGGCTGTATGAAGAGTCCGTATGAAATTGCACTTTTGTGTGTGCAGTAGAACAGAACATCCTGTTGTGTACGAAAAAAACAGTGCCTAGGACTTCTACTCACAGAAGTAATCAAAATGCGATGATAAGATATGAGATGGAAAAAGCCTATTAGATCATCTTAGCCATTACCCTGACAACGTGGAATTGTTCTATACAATTCTTTTGTGTATTTTCTAGCTCAGTTTTAAATGGACGAGTAATGGGCTCCCATCATTTTTGTTAGAGTAGAATTCTGTAATGTGCCTGTGATTTAGAGCAGACTTCTCAGCATAATGTAAGTTTCTACATAGTTTATTGTGTTTAATTCCTCTTAATTTTTAAACTCATTAGCTAATTGTGGATTTTATTTTTTATTCTACTTTAGGTATGCTAAGAAATACATTTTTAAGACTTTCCAACTCACCAGAATAACTCAGACACAACACTATTCTCTTTTGATCTGGATCTTCATTTGGAGCTCTGGTATCTGCAGCAAATGCTTCTGATAATGTGAAGCATGCTAACAATCATAGGTTTTTATATTAGGAGCTGAAAATATATTTCTAACTGTCCAACCTTATTAAAGCATACAACACTGAAATTAAAATAGTTTTGTACTGTCACAGTAAGGTTGAATTAAGAACAGACTTTGGAAGCTGGGATGTTTGTGGTCCTCTTGGTACGGTGGTCATGGGATGGTCATGAGAGTCACCAACATAAATATTTCCAAATGGATCTAAATATGTGTTTTAGAAGGGAAAAGCTGTAATGTTTCTATTCTGGTCACAGAATTTTATAGGGCAAAGGTTTTGTCTGTAAATGGCCAGATTACTAGCCTTGTAAATGATGTCTAGTATGTACTTCCCTCAGAGTTCTTGTCTGGCAAGTGGGCAGGGAGACAGCAGTTTCCAGTTTCTTCAGACATCTATACACTTGATAATGTTGTTGGTATTTTTGTTTTAGACAATTACTTACACATTAGTCTTCTGATGCTCATGTATTAAGTTGCATTAGGTAGATCACATGTTTATCTAGGGCCCAGGGATGTCTTCATTCAGAGTGCTATTTAGGGGGCGCTCTGACCCACCAGCACAGACTCAGGGCTGTTTTTGTGAGTTGAGATTGGGTTTTCTTTTTTTTTTTTTTAAGTACAGGTTGTGTTATTGATTTCCTAACTCTGGACATATTAACATGAACTATTTTGATAGCATTTAGCACTTGCCTTCTGCAAAGGAGCTATGCACATATGTGTTCTTGCTTTTGTAGTGTCCTGCTGACTTTCATGAGCCCCTCTGTAGTGGTATGGATCCTATATGTCTTTCCTAAAGGTCAATGATGAAGTTGCTGAGTTTCTCTTGCATTCGGTTGTGAAGCTTCATTCTTCTTATTGTTAAAAAATTTCATAGTATCTTACCCATATCTGTGTAGCTGCAATTTGAACTTTTTACTCCTCTTACTATCCATAGTAATAGTGGAGAACAGACAATTTCCTTCTGCATTTTGGCAGGCTTTGATGGACCTGAGGACTGTTGCCATGTTCCATTAGGCATCTTTTCTTTAGGCTAAACGAGTTTGTGTTTTACAGACTTCTCATTGCTCTTCTTATTTTCCAAATATTCCTGTCTTTCTGGAAGCAGAATAGCAGAAGTCAGTCACAGTACAATGGCAGCTTTGCAAATGCTGAATAGAAGAGAAAGATAGTTTTATTGTGCAGGCTACACTTCTGCTCTCCACTTTGCTGCTTGTCTTTTGTCCCAGAACCTGCAATGTTTTACAGTCTCCAGACCCTGCTGAAGAACAGTCTTAACTACTTGTTCCCTAGCCTGTGCAAATGGTTTTTTTTTCCTCTTATCATTCTCACTGAAGTTCATCTGTTTTGTTTTGGTTGGTTTTTTTCCCTGAACCATTCCTCTGGTCTTAATTATTTTGATCTAAATTTTTTCTCTCTAACGTATATCATACACTTAGTGTCGTGTCCTGTTGTCTGAATTGGTAACAAACTTTCTTTTCCATTGCCCAAGTCATTAACGAAAACACTGGAGAGAATCAAAGCCAGGACAGACTCTTGCAGAACATCCATCCATTTTGACAACGAATGTTAATATCTTGTTCCTGAGTTCAGTTACCAGATCCCTTTTGGATTAATGTAACAATCTCTTCATCAACATAGGTCCCTTACCTGGCTTATGAGAATGTCAGGTACAGGTATTGCTTTTCTCCTGTCTTCAACAGCTGTCATCCTTTCATGAAACAAAATTAAATTAGTTTTATACTGTTTCCTCTTGACAAATCCAGATTGATTGTAGTTCATCCCATTACTTTCCAGGTGATGAGAAATTCTCTGATACTGGAGTTTTCTAGGACTGGAAGTTAACTGGACCAGTGTAGAATTTTATTATCTCCTTTTCTTTCAAGTTTTCTTTCCCTGCCTTGTTCTTTCAAGTTTAGTACCAAATTTGCCTTTCAACAGTCTTTTGGTATCCTGCTGATTTTCCAGGAGGTCTCAAAAAAACACCCCAAATCCCAACAAACCCCCCAAAAACTTCAAAAACTATAGTGGCTGGAGTTTTATCTTAAGCCTACGTAATTCAAGTGTCCCAGCATGAACTGCATGGAGTTCACCTTGTTGTTATGTACCTATTTTAGTACCCTTTAAGCTGTTCCACTTCTCCTCCAGGGTGACAGTTACTGTATGTTTTCTTATCTTCTGCTCTATGTAGTATTGATTATTTAAAGTTTAGGTTCATCAAATATTTTAGGTAGAATTTATGCTATCTTTAGAAGAGGAAAAATTCATTTATCTCCTTCCCGGCCCCTCCACAAACTACTTTAAAATAAAACAAAACACAAGAATAGAAAAAAAAAAAAAAAATTACGCCACCCCCCCACCCCCCACCCCCCCCCTTCGTTCTTATGTGGGTTTGCATGCAATCATATGGGTTTGCCTCTTTTGGGGGAAAAAGAAAAAGCTGGGGGAGGAGGCAGGCAAATGAGCAAGACTGCAGTGCTGACTGCTATTTGCCTGTGCTAAGTGTGTGTGTGAATAAGCATGGCCAAAGCTATTTATTAGTAACCACAGATTCAGCAAAGCATTCGGCATTGTTTTGTGAAGAAAAGTAATTTCAGAGTTAAAGCAATAAATTCTTCACATCTCCAGCTGACAACTTTTTCCTAGAAATTTAGTGGCTGAAATAGGACACGCTGTTCCAGCTGAGACCCGGGCAAAGCTGTGTATGAGAGAGAGGTTTCCTTCCAATGTCTCAGGGCTGTTACTTCTGGTTTTACATCCCCAGTATGTGATATAACTTTCTGTTAACTTATGCTCAGTTTCCCATACAATAGAAACAAAACAACCCCCCCTCCAACCTCATCATCTCCAATTTGCAGTTACCTCTCTCTAAAGCAGGAGTAATACTGTTCCTCCTCACCCCCTGCATACTGTGTATTTAGCTTACAAACAGATCAGGGCAGGAATTGCTTCTTACCGTGTCATTCTGAACAGAGCACTAACATTACCTGGGTTTTCAGGCACCACATCAATGCACCTATTCTGTGATAATTATAATTATTATACAGGTAAGTGGTTTTTTTCATATGCTAGCTTGCTCTTGCCAGGCCAAGAAAGAGCTTGGCCTCCTGTGGACATTAATAACTTTATGTTAAATTTATGCATAAACAACATTTCTGAATTTTTGTAGTGGCAGTGATTTTTTTTTTTTTCTTTTGACCAGTCTCTGGTAGTTATCTTTTTTGCTCCAAGGGTTTGTTCCAGCAGAATTTTGGCACTGAAATTCTGATAGCTGGACTTCCTTTTTTTTGCTAAATAGAATGTAAATGTCTGTTTCTAAAATACCCTGAATGATCTTTGATATTGGTTGTTATTTTCAGAAAACTGGGAATTTTCACATGCCATTGTTTTAAGTGTAAACTTGTACATTTTACAACTGGTAGATGAATTTACTTATGGGGGAACAAGAAGAATGTCACCTGAAAAATATGCATTTGATAACCTTCTGCCTCTTGCTACTGTTGTTGTTAACGTTTCTGCTTTTTACATGTTTTTCCTATAAAAGTCAAGTCATTGCTGCATGGAGCGTACAGAACACTTAGAGTGCTGAAATCTTACTCAGGCAGCATGTTGAGATTTTAATGATTCCCTGACTTAATTATGGAGAGGATCCTTTGGGAGTGAGACAAGATGGTCATTTGAACATAGGAAAAGGAATAATGAATAATTAAGGAGTCTAATTAAATGTTTCTTATGCTGGAGTAGATTGGGGATTTATTTTTTTTTGCTTTTGTATTTTCATTTTAAATGTTTCCTTAAAACTTAATAAAGTGTGTGTATACTTGCAGGAACTAGGTTATTCACTTCACACTTTACTTACTTTTGCTAAAATGGGAAGTTTCAATTCAAGTCAGAGTTAGTAAATATATCCTCTGTACTTGTCGAGGGAGCCTAGGTCCAAGTGTGCAAGTGTGGCACTGAACAGGGAAGGAACTGAAACTGCAGCTCTCTTTGGCTCACACGGACCTGTTCTCCTTGTCTTAGGAATATCTCATGTTAGTAGTCAACTTTTTTTGCATATGAAAGTAGTTCAGAGAAGTTAAAAATGAAAAAGACCTACTGTACAAAACAAGTCAAGGAACCATTTTTCTTCCTTTCTTGTACTTTGTGTATTTTTGCACCACAGAAATCCAACAAAAAATTATACAGTTGAAAGTCTTGGGGCAACTGGGAAATGATGGAAACTTCAAAGCAAGCCTTTCTTGTGACCTTTGCAGTCGGGTCCTTTGTTACACTTATTCAGCAACTTTTTATTTCAAAATAAAACAAGTAAGCTGCTCTTGATGTGTAAAGCTTGGCAACAGGAAAATATATGGGCACTGGGTCACTTAGTGCAGCTCCCTGCTGTCGAAGGCGGATGCAGGATATAACCCATTTCATAAGGTGATCAAGCGCTGCATTTGTCCAAAGTTATAAATTTTTTTCTTTTGTGGCTGTGTCATGGTAAGGAAGGTAAAATAATATTTTCATGGTCACAGCATCTTCCTAAGGCAAAGGGGCTTACTAGCCCTGGGTACACATTGCACAATGATCTATGCAGACGCTCACTTAGTCAAAATTTCTTTTACCTAAAGTATATAGTTTTGTCTGAAACCTAACAAAAATCAAAGGACACTAGTTAAAGGGCACTGGAAAATGATCTATTAATTACAGGCAGAGGTGTTGCATCTATTTGTGACTGTTGGTCCCATCCCACGCTTTGTTTGGCAGTTTCATTTGCTTAAGCAGATTCACTTATTGACACCTTTGCAGGTGTCGCAGTTCTGCAGTGCTATGGCTTTTTACATACCTTTTATTATTACGAGACTGCTACTGCTCCAGAAAAGGGACAGCAGGTGGGGACTTGATGCCAAGTAACTTGAAATACCACAAAGACATTTCCTGCTGCTGTTTTGGCTTAGTTTTAAACTACTCTGAGACAGGGCATTTTCCATCTGAGACGAGCAGGGAATAACTCCTCTTGTATCTATTTGGGGACTGGATGACCTGGCAGAGGTGCTTCTGAAAGTCATGCAAGGACTCCTTGATATCTGCTTTCATTATGGTGAAGGAAACCCCCTCCACGTGCTCAGTGTTCACTGGATGTGTTAGCGAATGGGCTATTGCTGTCATGTGTTGGAGCAGAAGTTGGAAGGTGGCAGCAGTGATTTACTTGTCCACTCAGGGTGAAGTTTGTAGCTGAACCATAACATTCCAATGAATGATTTTTTTGCATTTCATTTTCGAAGCTCACCAGGAAGGGATAGATCCTCCCGTCATATCACAGACAGTGTTCCAGTTAGGTGTGTGGGAGTGCAAAACTGATACAAAGCCTACTTTTGCACTTAATCCTATATACTGCGATAGTTTTTCCTGTCTGCGTTGGTGTAATTTGCAGAGGCATCTAACAATTCCCCGATCACAACTCTCAGTTTGGTGCCATGTAACACCAGCCCACTGACCTCCTGGCCCACTTGTTGTGCTGGGGCTTGCAGTAGCAAAACTGGTAGAGCACAGCGGATTAGGCAGAGAGTAACAGAAACTAGGAATCTGGGGAATGTTAATATACTGAATTTATAGTTTCAGAACATTATTGAGTAGTTTCAGACAGGGTTTGAAAAATATGTCACTAATTGTGATCTAGTGTCGGCCCCGGATATAACTTCCACCTGTTAACATGTTTGAAACCAAATTGCTACCATTTCATAGAGTGGTTTTTGTCAGCATCCCTAAGACACCGATACTCTATATGTGAATTTCAGTCCCGGCTGTAGTCTGTTGTTTGAATTGCAGGGAAAAATGTAGAAAAAACTTTTCTAAAAGTGCATGCTTGTGTAATTTCAGTGGTTCCCAGTAAATATCGGTTTTCAGCAATATTCTTCTTGGTGAGGAAGAATAGAAAGAAAGTTTTTTTGTGTGTGTTTGCTCAGCAACAATTTAGAGATCACATATCTTATTCTTATTGTGTTCCTTGCATCGGATATATTTCCTAGGCTCCTCAGCAATTCCATCCACAAACCCAATCAAAATCTATCTTCCAATTAGTGTTGCCTCTATTAATAAGATACACTAGTATCTTTTTCTTAGTTTATTATGAGTCAGAGATAAAACTCGTTACAGCATCCCTGGAGAACAGTTAATATTCATTTGTCACTTTTAGCTCCCTTTCTCTGTATAGGCCTTCAATAAAATTATTCTGTTTTGAAAGTTGGGGATGATAATCTCCAGGTCCTGGGTACTCTGCAGTCTTCTGTAGTCACACTTTCTGCTCTGCTGGTGCACGAGCGCGTTGTTGCCCTCTCCCAGTTTGTTCGAAGGCAGATTTACCATGCCTGCGTGGGGGCCTGGGACAGCTGAAGATTTATTGTCCCATTTTCTCTGCCCCCGAGGCCATGGGTTGAGTGAGCCTTGAGTCAGCTTTTGAACTGTCCTGATTTACAATGTAAGTCTTAAAGGCAAACCAAAATCAGTAGTTGTTTTCTTTAAATATCATGTCTCAAACTGGAAGTTAGTGAGGTATTCACAGACACGTCAGCCATCCTTGGATTGGGAATGTGCTGGACTGCAGGAGGTATAACCTCGTCACTTAAGCCAAGCTCTGCCATCCCTGTGTAGAGGAATAGTAATTTTGCAGTTAATTCTGCAAGCTTGAATGTGACTGCAGCTTTGAGCTTGTTTGAGCTCAGAAGGCAGGTGATGTGTCTGGAGAGTGCTTACTGAAAAGCATACTCCATGACTATTTTCTGTGTGGGTGTTTTGGGGGATTTGAGGTTTTTGGGGGGCAGGTTTCTTGTGGTTTTGTGTTTTTTTGGTTTTTTTTTGTTTTTTTTTTTTTTTTTTAACATTTACAATTGTTACCATTTCTACTTAAATTTCCAGTGGGGAGAACAGGTCATTTAAGAAGTAATAAGCCTCTTGGTAGGACAGTACAAATACCCTCAGCTTCAAATATCTGGCCATTATCACTGCATCCCTGAATTTGTGTCACTTCCAAAGCTTTTTGTAAGATGTTGTGCCCTAAAGAAGTCAAATAAGAAATAAAACATAATTCAATAAAATTGCAAGTTTTATACTGTAAGTTCAAAGAGTTTAAGGGGTAACTACTATAAAAGTGGTCTATAAAATGCAATTTAGACATTTTGCTTCTCTCAGAGTAGTGCATGCATCCCTTTCTGACTCTGTCATGTTTCCTTACAGTTTCTCTGGGACTGTTCAGAACTTTGTTCAGATTGTTCAAAATTCTGCTAGAAGACGCAGGTTGTTGGGAAAACTCAACGCGATAAAACAGAAAGGCAAAACAAGCCTTCACTTTTCTTATTTTCCATTCATTTTCTACTTAGTGACCTTGATTTTCTGCATGTTTGGAGATGTGTCCATCCTGCCCTGACATCAGATGTGTGAAAAGGAGATAAAAGTAAAACTAGATGCTAAATAAGCTTTTAATCTTGTTTGGTTGGTTGGTTTGTTTTTTCATTTGTTTTTGAGACACAAGGCCTGCTAGTCTAACACATGAGCAGATCAATCTTATGACACTCCTTTGAAGGGTGCTTTTATGAGTTAACTAAGTTTCATATAGCATTTTTTCAAAAAAACCCAGAACTCTTATTTCTTCTGCTTAGCCTTCTCCCAAAGTGTTATTTTTGTGAATTGGTAAATCGATATTGCCCTCGTTTCTAGCACGTCTTGTCCTTCTTTATTCTCTTTTTCTTCTTACTTCCATTGCTTTTTTCATCAAAATAATCCAGAGCAGAACTATAGCAGCAGAAAGATAGACTCCCCTTCCCCCTTATAATTTGTTCTGTATCAGATAACTTGGAAATTAAGAATTTAAGAGTAACCTAGTAAGACCTGGCTTTATTTTTCTTCATATGTTTTCCTTTCCTTTGCTCTCTGCCCTTTCTATTCTACCTTTAATGCTTCTTTTCATCTTTGGGAAAATGTAAACATACTTTGTTTACCAGTAAGAGTTGTCATAGTGACCTTCTAGCACTGTGTGTGATTATAAGCCTTTTTTGATCCCTAGTGATCCAAGAAGTGTAAATACTGAATGTTTCTATGGTGTTCCATCTTCCCCAAAAAAGCTTAGATTTGTCGTAGATCTGGTTTTTGGCATATTCTTAGTAAACCAATATATTCATGGCTGTCTCATCTTTTTTTTTCTTGTGCTGCATAATTATTTAAAATAAGTGTAAAAGTGATGGTAACATCTTTGCTCCATAAGCTGCTGACTAACTGGCAAATTAACTCAAATAATTAGATCGCAAACACTTTCTTCCCCCCCCCCCCTTGTGTTTTTTCAAGATATGGCTCAATGTTGTGTGCTAATGCTGTTTTGCAGTGTCTCTTGAATCTAGGTTTAACAGTGGGACTAGCAGCTTAAAGTAAACCAAATGATAAAATCACTTCCCAGCTATTATAAGGACTTTGTGAGTAGATGAAGCTAAGCAGACGTTACTCTTGCGCTAACAGAAAGTGTAAATTTCCCACTGTTCAAGTAAGATACAGTTTATCATTCTCCATAACCTTATCAGGGCCCTATGGATTGTGTTGAAATAGTCATTGGCATTTCATTAACTTTGTAATTAAGGGTGAAATCAAATAGCTTAATTATTTTACTGAAGTCTGAAAAAAAGCACTTAATGAAGTTTTCCAGTACCTAATTCCCTTGAAGTGAGTTATGACATATCTGGCATGAAAACCTTCACACTTCATCCAACTTTCATCAGGCAGTGCCCTGTCACCCTCCAGTGAATGATGCCAGTTCACCATTTCCCCCAAAGCAGAAGTTGTACATATACAGCCTCTTTTCTACAGAGGTCTGAATCTTACTCACACCTTTTTGGTAACCTCTTTTCTGTTTGAGACTGTTCCAGCCCGCAAGGTACACAAAATCTACCTAGTATTGCTCCAACTCTAAAGGACCTTTTTTCTTTTTTTTTTTTGACTGTTGCTTTACCAGCTAAGACATAGTTTCTCAAAATCCTAGCTTGAAAAGGCATTTTTTCTTCATTAGATCTAATTCAGGAGGAGTTTGGACTCTGCAGTTCAAGCAGGGATTGTAATCCACATAATAAAAACATCTACATGTTTGGTCCAGTTGGTTAATTAGCTGGAAAGATAAGTGGGATGAAGCAGGCCTGGCTGATGGATAAAATCCTCGCACTTATGCATATCTCAAGGGACTGGGCGAGTTCACTTATTATCTTCATTTGTTAGAATTATTCTCATTAATATAAGCTTGGGCTGCTTTCTACCTGCGTAGAATATGGCCTGTGCATAAGGTGTCATTAGGGCTTTTAAACTGCATATGTGCATATTATTCTCTGTGCCAACATTTTAAAAACTATGCTTCAAGTATTTTAAACATATAGCACTTTATAATGCATTATTTGTATTTCCATTTAATGAGGTTATTTAGGCATAAATTACAGGCTAGTATGGTTAAAGGTTTATGGAATGTCACAGGATTAGCTAGCAAGTGGTGAATGACAGCAGCGTTCACTTCATTTGTGGCTCGAATAAGAAGTTGGTTTCCTAAGGCAAAGGCTCGTGAGTCTTCCAGATCCAGATGGAAATGTGCTGGGAATAAGAGGGATCCGTCTCTATTGAATTTTGTTGAATCCATATTCAGTTCTGGTCCTGCTGTATATTCTAAGCACTTCCCTGCTAATAACTGTGTTCTGTCAGAGAGGGGAACTAATGTCAACTTTATTTTACAGAGAAAGAACTGAGCTTCACAGAGAATAACTGCCAAGGTTATGCAGGCAGCTTGTGAGCTAGAAAGTGGAGCCTTTGGGTGCTTTTTCTTCGGTCTTCCATTTCCTGCTGAAACTTGATAGTTTGCCCACCAGCCTCCTTGAGATATCTTTTCCAGCCCCCTTAAAAGCAGCTTTGCCCAGTTCCCCTCTCCAGTAGGGCTCCTGGGGTACAACAGAGCCTTCTCACTGCCACCCTGTGCTTCACTGAAGAGCTGGGCCAAAATCCAGTTACCTGCCTGAATGTGGCCTTTGACTGCTTGCATCTTTGCATCTTTAAAAATAGAAACATGTTTATTCAAGCTTCTATAGCAGATGGAGAAGGGGGAATTTACTACTTCTGGTTCAAAACCAGGCATTGCCCAAGTGCAACATTCCTCTTCCCACAGCTTTCCAAAGGCAGCATTGTATGAGCCTTCAGAAGTCTTTCAGATGTGGAGCAGGAGTAGGGAGAGGTACCCAGTGGTGTGTAGGTACAGGGAGGTTTGGATATAGACAGGAACCTGTGATTTTACTGCATCGGGAAGAAAGGTCCTTAAGGTCACATAACTGGGGCCTCCATCCTCGAGCGTTTCTTAAAAGTCATTCCAACATAAACAACTTTTAAAACCTAGTTTATTAGCCTGTGAACAGTGGACAAGCAGTGCACTATGTGCTGCCTTTTGGACAACATACAGTGTGTTTAAAGTAGTTTCTGTTTTGGAGATGTAGAAGGTTATTTTACTTTTAGCCATGCTATGTGAAAACTAATGCAATGGATGCATGTCACTTACTGGACCTCAACAACCTGGATTCAGAAAACATCTCTCAAGTTCAAGGGAAGAATATTTACAGCCTCGTGAGACGGCTCTGGATTTTATGCTACACTCCGAAGATTCAGTATGATTTGGCTAATTGCACTTCAAATTTAAATTTAACTTTATTTTTACAGCAAATTCTGTTCTTTCTTTCTGGAAAGAATTGCTAATATCAGCTAAAATACAGCAGTTTCACTTGTGGAGACTTTTGGTTCTTACCTGAAAGAAATCAGACTGCCTTAAAATGCTTATCTTCATTACTGCAAAGTACACTACTAAGAATACTGGGAAAGGTTAAAACCAGCGATCTCGAGGCAAGCTGCTGATTGTTCATATTTGTGTAGAGAAAATATGGTTCCTTATTTACTAGATGCTTGTTCTGTGTTCATCCTAGTAAAAGATCCTCCTGCAGGCCTTAATACTGCTGCTATTTTACCTCTCATAATGAATATTCAAAAGCTGCAGTCATTGAGGACTCAGGTGGCAAAAATAGTAAGATGATTGAAGCAAGCCTTGATATAAAAGCCTAAAAGTACATTTCCAACTACATGGAAATAGTGCTGATTTCCCTTTCTGACCACGTAAAAGAACGGTGCCAGGAAATCTCCCATGAATTAAATGCCTGTTTCACACACTAGTGTGATTGCATCTTTCTTTCTGTATGATGTCTGGTAATAAGTATGTTTAAAAAAAAAAAAAGACAACAGGGCTTTCTGTAATCCTCTCTCTCAAAATGTATTGGAATTGAAAAATGGGTATAAAGGACACACTGTTAAGATATGGCAATGCATGCATTGTTTTCTACATAATGCAGTCAGGGTCTCCATGGTAAAAAGAAATTTTTATTTTATTTTTTGTCACCATCAGCAGTTAACCTAAAGTAGGAGCTGCTCCATTTCATTATAGGTTAAATGGCTTACCATACAAAACTAGCTGAGAAATGTACATTATTAACACTGCATTTTTAAATGGGTTTTAAAAACATGCTTTAGGATTAGTGAAGAAAATACAATATGGCATATGTTATTGTTCTGGAATTTTTTTTAATAGAAAGCGCTCCTTTTCAGCATTCCCCCTTCAGTGGAGTCACTTAGACACTTCCAGCTGGTGGCAGGGGATACAGCCATAATACAGCTTTCTCTGTCCCAGCTGTCTTTTTCATTACGTTAAATGCATTACGATGGCTGCACTGTTTTGTAAAGGTACAGAAAGGTATAGGAAGAAATCTGCAACTATGTATTTTTGTAGTGACTGCAAGCTTCTGCGAGATCTCTGAATCCTGAATGTGTTCCTGGCTCTGGTCACAGATTTCCTTCCAATCACTGGAACATTTGCTGTAAGGGCTGGCTAAAGGTGCCCGAGGAAATCACCTTTTACAAGGGAGCATTGTTGTAAAGGATTTTTAATGCATTATGGCTCACGCAGCATCACAGTTAAAGAAAAACAGGGATTTAGAAATTAATGCTGATGAAGAAACTGAGAAAAAAAGAAAACACAGGAAAAGATCCCGGGATCGGAAGAAAAAGGTATCTAGATCTGTGCCAAATTCTGACAGGGATTCTTTTGTTTTAATTTTCTTACCTTGCAATTGAAGTATGAAAGCTCGTTCTTGCGTGTAACTTTGTAGTTGTCGGAGTAATTTGTTAACATTGTGATATAGCATTGATAGCCATGGCTGTGGGGTTTGCAAAGCAATTGAATGTTTAATTGGTTATTAGTTGATTGCAGTGATGATGCAGAAGGTGTGCTTTCATTTCCCAGATAAATCTCTCGTGTTACCATGATATGCAAACTGTCTGTGAGTTGGAAATAGTTTGTAACCATGATGTGAGGTTAAATGCTGAGCTTTCTCGTAGGTTTAACAGCATAACAGTTTAGCCTTACATACATGTACTTAAGAGGGATGTGTGTGGAGGCAGATTTTCTTTTCTTTGTGTTGGGACTGTGTCACATGTTTGGCTTCTGAAACATCAGGTTTTGGGGTAATGTTACAGAAATAAGGTGTTTCGGTGTTTCTCTTTTTTTCCTAGGGGTGAGCTGTTTTACAGAATTGAGCTGGAACGCTCTGTTATTAGCAACTTTCTTTTGTTAGGGAAATAGATCACAGAGCCTGGTTTTTCTCTGCTGTAGATTTGTCTTAGCTGCAGAAAACCCTCCAGCACACTAGGATCCGAAAATTCAGTCGGCACTGCATTGCTCATTGTGCAGTTCAGGAGCCTCTGTGTGATTCCAGTCTTACTGTTTCTCTCTAAGGTATAAAGCAAAATAGTTATGGTTTGTGGCATAAGGACAGATAAAGAGGCCAGGCACTTTGGCAGCTCTGTGGATATGTCCTTAAGAATGACACCTTGTACTCTGCTCCACAGAAACAAGGCCCTGCCGTGATTTCTTGTCATTGCCTGTATTTTCTTCCAGTTTTTCAAGAACATATCAAGAAGCCAGTTGTCTTAACAGAAACCTGGGACTGTAGTATTTCTGTGTGCCTTTGTGAAATCCCCCTAAGGGGGGACTGGATAATCTTCATATGCTCGGAGAAGCGGTGCATGTGCTTCCTAAATGACATGTAGATTTCCTCTAACATATGTGCATCTTTTGGTTGGGTGAGAGTCAGCATTTCCCTGCCCTTTTCTCTTTTTTTCCCTGCCACGGCAGTACTATATATAATGAAAAGCACTAAGAAACCCACTGCCTTCTGTTCTAGCAAGCACATTAAGAGACTGTTTAGATGGCTGCAGTGAATATACTGCAGCATGTTAACTGTGTAGGTATTTTTTTTCTGTGTGAATGTATACATACAGATCTTCTGAATCATCTTCCAGTATAAAGGTCGGTGTGAAAGGAAGATTCTATCTTTGGGGCCAATTTTGAGGTGCTGCTGTTGAAACTGGCCTGAATTAGTAATATTTTGCTTGTCTGCTGTTTAGGTGATGGACAGATCTGTACTGTAGCTATCAGGGTGGGTTTTCCCCCCCAGCTGAAAATGACCACAGCAGTTAAGAATTTTAGGAGCTCACCTGTCAACCCATATTTACCTATGGCTTGTGAGCTAAACTGTATAGTGTCTCAGCTAACTCTACTCCTGCTGCAGGAAGCCCACGTTGTACTTAATGTGCTCAAGTTTAACAATAGCGTGCCCAACCATATCCATATACCGTCTTTGTGCGAGGGTGCTTTCTCACAGTTTGTAATTAGAACAATATAGAAGGGATGTGGCAGTGAGAGGCTCTTGATTCAGTGAGGTGAGACAATTGCTTTGTGGACAAAAATGCTTTATTGTTTATACAACACAGTGCTGTAGAAAGGAAATCTCTTAGCAACCAGGGTGGCACATGGATAAGTATGAGCCTATTAATCCCAAATGTGTGGATTTTTTTCAGTGTTTTATTTCTGCATCTTAAGAATGAGATAAAATAGAGAGATTTTGCTCCACCAAAGGCTTTTTGGGGGGGTTGTAACACCCCCCTCCCCTCCCCCTTTCCCTTCATGTCACACTGGAATTTGGTAGCTTATTCCAGTTTCTTTCTGGGTTTCCTTAGGACTTTGCAGATTCAGGGCATGTAGAGGTTCTCTCTGCTAGGAGAATGGAGCAAAAAGCAGCAATTGCTTCACTTAACGCTTTTACATTTGGGCATCAATCTTCTCACAGCAAAGACATGGGTTTGCTACCCAGTACATAGGGCGTAGGAAGTCCAATAATTGTGGTTTGCCATTTTGTACTTTCCTGACTATTTAAAACATTTTCCCCCCAATTTTTCCACTATGAGTTGTGAGTCACTTCTTGTTCCTCTGCACCACCCACAAGCAAGCAGTACTCGGGGGTTTTTTTGTTCATCACATGATAGTGCAGAAAGCTAACCCTTTGCTTAAGCAGTATACAGAAATATCCTTTAGGGTCTTCCAATCACATTGGAACAACGTAGTGTGCTAACATTTCTGGATAATTTATACAGTAAGGAGACTGAGGCAGCCAATGGTTAGAAAATGAGGCTGGTGGGAGCACCCAGTGTCCTAGACTTGATGATACCAGCAACAGTCATGCTGATTTATGTTCCTATTTAGTTTGAGGATTGCAGTCTGAGGGTAATATTTCACCTCTTTTGACTGGTTAAGCAATTTACAGTGTAATAATGTTTCTGTTAAGGCTTGCTTCAATACTTGTACGAGAGAAATGACCTTTTTAAAAATATACACAAAACAAAACTCTGTATTATACCCAATCCTATTTAATTTCAAGGTGAGATACTTTCGAATTGCCGCACTTAGCTCTGTAGAGATGCTGCACTTCTGTGCTCTGTGGGCTCACCACGCTCTTTCTGCTTGCCTGAATTCAAGACATTTCTGAAGTTTCAGAGCTTAAATAGTTTAACTCATGTAAGAGAAAGGGATGGGGCCAGCGAGTGAAGTGAGTACAGTGAAGGGTCTGCACTACACAGGTTTCCTGTTTATTCTGTTCAAATTTATATTACAGCTTCAAGCAGTTCTGCCTCTGGATGGTTGTGCAGTGTCCTACACTGCAAATAGTTTGAGTACACCCAAGGGCAGACCTGAGCCTTAAATAGTACCACAGAACAAGCCAAGCCACCCTTAATAAGTGATGGATAGGATGGCCTGCTAGATTCCTTATACTGTGGCCTTGTTGTGCATGATTTGGTTTGTGAAAACTAGAAATTGTTTGTCTTATAACTAAGTTGGAAAGAAATTAGTTGCTTAGACAGTGCCGTTCCTAAAGTGAAGGTGAAGTCTTTTTTTGTGTTCTCTGTTCAGTCAGTACATAGTAGAAGAGAAGGGCAGGTCTTGGCACGTACTCAATGATTTATGTTTTATACAATATTCAGTAGGACTGAAATGGTTTTCATTTGCACGTAGTGCTCAGGAGCTAGCATGTTCTTTGGGAACAGAGAATAGCTTGATCATAATGCAAAGCCTGGCTGCTGCTGTCTCTGAGATGTTAAAGGCTGTTGCTGTCACATCCTCTGCTGCTGCAAACTTGTGGGCAGCAGGGAAAGTAATGGATGCCAATGTCGCAGATCCTGGTAATTTCATCATAAGGCTTACAGAGTTTGAAGGTTTGACTTAACTTTCAGGTATGCCAGAAAAATTGCCCTGCAATTTCCTAATGGGTATAAATTGAAACGCTGTGTCAGGAATGATCAACCTGTAGGTGTGTGGCTGTTCATGTGGCTTCAAGGAGCTTGTGCATCTTCTGGGCTGGGCTCTGCTCCCAGCTGTGAGGTCCTGGGGGAGACAGTTTGGACTGCCCAAGGTAGCAGAGCTGGAAACACCTCCCAGGGGCAGCAGGACCCCAGGAGGGCATCATCATATCCTAGCTGGGAGACTCCCACTGTTTCCTTTCCCCTCAGCATTCTCTGGGCTGTCAGATGTTTTACAGATCTCAGCCATGTCAAGGTTTCTGTAGAAGTCTCGTGAGGTTGAAAAAATTCACCATCTGCACCCACACAATTAACCGGAGCAAAGGGTTGTGTGCAGACCAGCTTCAGTGCAACTGGCTTCTTCAGTTTGGATCAAAGTGATAATTAAGTAGGTTTAAGGAAAAGAGGGATAATTCTTTCTCTGACAGGCACATGCTCCTGCAGTGAATTGCCCTGTGGTTTTAAAGGGCAATTCGGGTTGGAATTGGTGCAACTTTCACATGCAAACAAGTTTACCACTTATCAGGTGAAGCTTGAAATGTGAGCTTCAAGGCTTTTGACTTAGATAACAAGTACAAACCCCTATCCATTTTAAAAAATTTTTAATTTCATGATCTTTAAACAAATCTCAGGATCTGTTTCATGGTTTCTGAACAGTTGAACTTGACAGTAGTAGATCTAGATAGGTCACGCACAAATGATTGCTCCTCATCTCATTTGTGTTAAGGCACAAACCAGGCAGATGTTGCTCTAACATCTAGGAACATGACCTATGGCAAACGAAAAGATTGTGTAGATTCAGGGCCTGAAGGAAAAATTGTTAAGTCAGTGAATCTGTCCTAGGTGCGAGGAACATTTCAGTCATAGCCTTGATTTTGGACATGATGCTCTGTCAGAGGCAAATCTTAATAAATGATTGAAAGATACTTTTGATAGATGTTTAGGGGCACTGGTGGATGGGATATCTCCTAGCAGTGTTGAATTCTTACCAGCATGGGGTTTGGTGGTAAAAGAGTGTTTCTATTCAGCTGGAAAAACAATTCCTTCTTTGAAGATGACCCCCAAAGGAATGAAAAGATTGCATTGTATTGTGTGGGTAGCACTACAGCATCATTTGAAGTGGGCACTGCTCAGTGTTACTTTGTTGTTTATAAACCCAGAAAAATTTTTGCATTCTTATACATTTACATTTTTATTTAGGCAGGTTTAGAACATTCACCTTCCTTCTTTTCCTTCTTGATGCCTCGGGATCATGCCATCACAACAGATGGCCATTAGTTATTATGCAAATGTCAGTTTGGGTTATAAACCACATTATGCTTAATGTTACCAGCTCATGGTGGGAGGAGATGGGAGGAGGGAGGACTAACAATGGGGGACCTTGCCATTATAGGAAGATTGCTCAGTGACTAGATTGAGCTGGACTCTCAGTGAGTGTAAATCAATACTGTTTCAACTACCTGGTTGATATTAATGCATTCTTTTATCCTTCTGGTTTCTCCACCCAGGCAGGGTTTTATTCATTTTTTTTACGGACAGATGAGAGGGATGGGGAAATGTCTCTTCTGTGGGAAAACAGATGCTTTTGAAGCAAAAGACAGTTCAAAGATGATGTTTGGTGAACAGAGATTAAAAAAAAAGATCTCCTTATGCAGTTATGAATATTCAGCCCTGTGCCAAAAGTCAAAGCACTGCTAATTTCAAGCTCTTTACTTGCCTGAAATGATGGCTTCAGGCTAAGTTGTGGGTACTTTGATACAATTCCTTTTGGCCATTCTCTAAATGCTTGTGAGCCAAAATATTTGTTGACTAGTGGAACTGACTGAGCGCCTGCTAAAATTGAGCGTTAGACTCAGAGTTTGACTGGAACAGGGGGTAAAAACTAGGCTTTTGGTGTATGTGATGCGGGTAGGGGAAAGAAATAGCAAAGAAAAAAGTCTGAGTTGTAAGTTGTATTTAAAAAAAAATATTATTTAATTCCCATACAAAGCCTGATGTATTCCCACATTAATTTGAGTGGAAGTTTGGACAATAAAGGGCTGGATTTGCTGCTATTCAGTAATTTGTACAGCTGTTCAGGCCACTGGTAGAGTGGGAACAGGGATTTTCTGACTGAGGCTGTAGGGCTAGTGCAGGACTGCATTGTAAAGGTGTAGAGAACTGGGCCTTAAGGGTTTGATCAGCGTGCCTGTCGAGTTGGAAACCTCTTAGGCCCTTTAGCAACTCTACAAAATAATGCCTCCCCATTAGACTGGGCTGGGGGGGCGCTTTCCGGTATTGAGCTCAACTGAGATGATACAGGTGCCCCACACTGTTCCTGACTTCAGTTATCTACCTTAGCCTATAGCCTTATATATTAAATGGTAAAAGATAGATGCCTTCAGAGGATAATTCAGTGCATGTAAGTGAGACAAGTTAAAGCAATGTCCTTGTTTTCAAAAGTATTGAGTGTCCTCCAGCCCTGCAGCTTCAGCTGAGAGCTTTGGGCATTCTGCAGATCAGGCCCTGGCATCTCTGGTGGATGCTTGGGATCATAAAACAGTTTTAAGAATCTCTTGTGTGTCTGTTGCCTGACCATGGTATTTGTGTGGAGCTCTGCTTTTTTGGCCAGTGCTCTGCAAGGTGGCTAGTTACCAATCCCCAGGGAAGAGCTCAGCTTTTGTTTTTATTTTTTACAGAGATTGAAATCGCTGTATGGTGACTTGGAAGGGAAATCCAACAGAATGTTTCTTTAGTATATTCAAGTAAGACTGATGTGGACAGGAGAAGTAGATTGAAATAAGATTTATTTATTTATTTTTTTTTTTGCTAATAAGAAAATTCACTGTGATGTTTTTATTTTTTTAAAAATCATAATTTTGCCAATAAAGTTCTGCATTATTTAGAAAGTCATGACCATTTAGTAACGTGAGTTTGTCCCACATGAGATTGTTAGTGCTCTGAGATGTACACAAGCATTTTAATGCCTTTGTATTATGTACCAGAACTAAAACTTTGTCTTTGTAGCTGCAGAAAGATGCAGGACGTACTGTACTGTATAGTCACCTTCATCTGAGCATTATTTTAGAAAACTTTTATGGTTTGCTTTAATGACCTGAATGATGTATTTTACCAAACTTTTTGGTTGTTCAGTGATATTTTATTCACAGTATTGGATTTTAGCTTACTGGGAAGCTGAAGCATCTAATGTAAGTGAGCTCGTCGGAAATGTCAAGATCGGAGGCAGCTTGGGTTGCAGTGATCATGCGCTGGTAGAGCTCACGCTCCAGAGGGAAATGGGAAGAATGAAGAGTATAGTCAGGACCCTGAATTTTAGAAAAGCAAACTTCCAGCTCCTCAAGGAGGTAGTCGGAAGGACTCCCTGGGAAACGGTCCTCAGGGACAGGGGAACAGAACAGAGCTGGCAGATCTTTAAGGATGTGATCCACAGAGCGCAAGAGCTCTTGATCCCTAGGTGTAAGAAATCGGGCAAAGAAGGCATGGCTGAGACGAGAGATGCTGGTCAAATCAAGGAGGAAGAGGGAACTGCACAGGCAGTGGAAGCAGGGACAGGCATCCTGGGAAGAGTATAGGGACGTGGTCCGGTTGTGTAGGAATGGGGTCAGGAAAGCCAAGGCTCAGCTGGAGCTAAACTTGGCTAGGGATGCAAAGAATAACAAGAAGGATTTCTACAGGTATATCAGCCGGAAAAGGATGGTTAAAGAAAGCGTACCCCCGCTGATGAGCGAGACCGGCAAGCTGGTAACAGCAGATGAAGAGAAGGCTGAGGTACTCAACAACTTTTTTGCCTCAGTCTTGACTGGGAACCTCTCTCCCCACCCCACCCGAGTTGATGAATGGCATGAGGGGGGTCGGGAGGGCAAAACCCTTCCTGCTGTAGGAGAAGATCAGGTTCGTGACCACCTGAGGAACCTGAACGCACATAAGTCCATGGGACCTGATGAGATGCATCCCAGAGTCCTGAGGGAATTGGCCGATGTAGTCGCCAAGCCACTCTCCATGATATTTGAAAAGTCATGGCAGTCAGGTGAAGTCCCTGGAGACTGGAAGAAGGGAAACATTGTGCCCATTTTCAAAAAGGGTAGAAAGGAAGACCCTGGGAACTACCGACCTGTCAGCCTCACCTCTGTGCCTGGGAAGATCATGGAACAGATCCTCCTAGAAGCTATGCTAAAGCACATGGAGGCCAGGGAGATAATTCGAGATAGCCAGCATGGCTTCACCAAGGGCAAGTCCTGCCTGACGAACCTAGTGTCTTTCTATGATGGTGTGACAGCATCAGTGGACAAGGGAAAACCAATGGACGTCATCTATCTGGACTCCTGCAAAGCCTTTGACACGGTCCCCCACAACATCCTTCTCTCTAAATTGGAGAGCTATGGATTTGATGGGTGGACTGTTCGGTGGATAAGGAACTGGCTGGATGGTTGCATCCAGAGGGTAGTGGTCAATGGCTCGATGTCCGGATGGAGACCAGTGACGAGTGGTGTCCCTCAGGGGTCCGTACTGGGACCAGTGCTGTTCAATATATTCATCAATGACTTAGACAGTGAGATCGAATGCACCCTCAGCACGTTTGCGGATGACACCAAACTGAGTGGTGCGGTTGACACACCAGAAGGACGGGATGTCATCCAGAGAGACCTGGACAGGCTGGAGAGGTGGGCCTGTGTGAACCTCATGAGGTTCAACAAGGCCAAGTGCAAGGTCCTGCACCTGGGTCGGGGTAACCCCCGGTATCAGTACAGGCTCGGGGAAGAAAGGATGGAGAGCAGCCCTGCCGAGAGGGACTTGGGCGTGCTGGTGGATGAAAAGCTGGACATGAGTCGGCAATGTGCGATGGCAGCCCAGAAGGCCAACCGTACCCTGGGCTGCATTGGGAGAAGCGTGGCCAGCAGGTTGAGGGAGGTGATTCTGCCCCTCTACTCTGCTCTGGTGAGACCTCACCTGGAGTACTGCGTCCAGCTCTGGAGCCCTCAGCACAAGAAGGACATGGAACTGTTGGAACGGGCCAGAGGAGGGCTACAAAAATGATCTGAGGGCTGGAGCACCTCTCTTATGAGGACAGGCTGAGGGAGTTGGGGTTGTTCAGCCTGGAGAAGAGAAGGCTGCGGGGAGACCTGATTCCGCCTTTCAGTACCTAAAGGGGGCCTATAGGAAAGATGGGGATAATCTTTTTAGTAGGGCCAGCTGTGACAGTTCAAGGGGTAATGGTTTTAAACTAAACCAGGGTAGGTTTAGACTGGATATAAGGAGGAAATTCTTTACAACGAGGGTGGTGAAACACTGGAACGGGTTGCCCAGAGAGGTGGTGGAGGCCCCATCCCTGGGAACATTCAAGGCCAGGTTGGATGGGGCTCTGAGCAACCTGATCTAGTTAGTGGTGTCCCTGCTCCCTGCAGGGGGGTTGGACTAGATGACCTCTAGGGGTCCCTTCCAACCTAAAACATTCTATGATTCTATGATTCTATTAGAAGTTGTGCTGTCACGGTTTACGTATCAATTTTAAATCTCAGTTTGAGTGTTCATTTCAGTATCTTCCTAATTTTTCATTGAAAATAATTCATAATTAAAGATAAAAGTACAAGGTAGAAGGGGTTCACTTATGTTTCTGATATCCTAGTTTGTGCAGAATATATCCTACTCCATATTTATCCAACTGGAATTAACGGGACTTTATAGAAATAGCTACTTCTTGATAAAGGTGGTAATATCTAAAGCCTCTGTTAACACACCTATTGCTGACAAGCACAAGCAGGAGATGAAGGTCTGTACCTTAAGAGTTATCCACTACTCCACCATGGCAAGTTACACAGACGCAATGTCTACTTTTATTTCATGGGTGTAACATGACATATATCATAGTGCCTAGTGGAGGTTACCTCAATAAAATCTCCATCAGTAGCGTTAAACTTGGTGTCTCTGGTGACCCCATCCCTACCAGGAGGCAGGCAGGCTCCCAAGTGTGTCTGGTGCTTCACCCATGGAATTATGACTTGTAAATACAAAAAACCACTGTGATCTTGTCACTTGCTTCCCTTGTGAAGGAAGGGACGCATGTGTCACTTTGGTACCTGATCCAGTGTCAGTGGAAATCACTGCCTGCTTACTGCAAAGAAGTCCGTGATTGCTTATGGAAAATTGTAGTTTGTAGATTCTGAGCGGGTTTCTGGTTTTGGTGCATGTAGAGGGAGAATGACTGGTCGCTAAACAAACTTGAATGACATTCACGTATTCCACACTCATTTGCAAATACCCCTTGAAGTACCTATGCATAGACAGGATGAGGGTATATGTCAATTGTTTGTATTTTTGTAGAATACAAGGGTATTTTTGAAAGCAGAAAAGTATCTTTTTTGTGAAATCTCATCAGCTCAGCTCTGAGCTACAGCCCTATCCTTAACTCTGCAGCCTCTGCCTTTTGAAGCGAGATGTTATTAAATAGCCAGGCTCTGCTGGAGTAAGAGTTGGGAGGGAAGTCAGAAGAGGAGACAGGTAGTTCCCGAATTCTGAGTGCCTTGAAAGGATTTCCTGGAGCTGCTGAAGTGGCTGGTTTTGCATAATCATATTTTAAAAGTAAGCCCCATGATTATGCAAATCCTTGAACTCTGATAGACAACAAGCAACTAGTAACCCATCTGAATTCAAGTACTCACACAGTTCGCTGGAACTGAGGAGTAACCATGGGGTGTAACACACATACTCTTCTCCGCTAACGATGATGTGATCTACCAAGCTGGTGACAGTGCTCTTGTCAACAGCTTCTCACATGGCATCTCTGGGCTCTGTCTGCTGAAGAGCTTGGCCTGAATACAAAACCTCATACCCTCTACAAGTAAAGGATTTATACACAGTAAAACATATATGTAATGCATGTACTATGTGAGTGAGTTTGTATAGGTGCAGGGCAAGAGCGGGAGGGGAGGTGGTGGTCAGGGATTTGGTTATGACTCTGCACCTGTGTGCTCTACACCAGTCCATCCATAGCCCTGAGTCAGGCATCTCCAAGCATCCCTGCTTCCCACAGTGAGTGTCCATCTGTCTTAGGGAGCACTTACAGTGGCAGAAGTTGCATGGTGCTGCACAGCGTTTAGTTTCAGAGGAAGCGTGTTCCCTTTGTGCCTGTGCAGCGGCTCCTGGACAGCCAGGCTCAGCCCATTGCCAGTGCTGTTGGCTTGTCTGGGTCCTTGGGGAGAAGCTGTCCACAAAATTGTTAGCAGTGTTTTCAGAAGTGTATGCTGTGTGGGTGTATATAAATAATTTGTTTCATCATTTATGTAATTTACGGCATGATTCCGATCCATTGCTGTCATTGATTCCTAAAGGAATAATAAATCCTTCTTTTAATGGAAAGGCAGTTTGGAAGAACAAGTCATTAGATAGAAGAGATCAAAAAGTTAAATGGTCTTTTTCAAACTTCTGCCACTTTTCTTCTGAAATTCTTCAAATGACAGCATCACCAGCAATTTCTGCATCGTGTTCTGAGTTAACGAAGCTTGGAACAATTCACAAGTCAGTGCAGTTGTTGATATCTGCCTTTCAGTTAGAGCACACTGATTCTAAAGAGCTTTCCTTTAAGGCAGTATTAACATGAGAAACCATAGTGATGCCGTCCTGTCTGTGCCCTCTAATAAACCATACTTTTACCTGCCCTATTTGGTGTCGGTAGAAGACATGGTTGTGGAATTCACTTTCTGTTCAGCACATCAGTTTGTTTTCTGGGGCATTACTTTTAGATGTCGGGACATAGAATAACTCCGTCCTTGACTTCCTTCAGTTAAGAAAGATTGTCACAGCTAGCTGGGCAGTTGTCCTTCCCAGTGCCATGTCCTGTAGGTTGTCCCCAGGCTTACCCATCTGGAAGTGGTCTCTAGTGTTCTCTGAGAACCTGTAGAAAAGCAGAACTGTGCAATATCCACTGGATAGATATTCCCTCCGCTTCCCAACATGACTTAATGGGGCATTTTACTAATAGAAGGCAAAGGTGGGACTGAGCCACTGACTGTAGGTAGCTAAGTCATTTTTTCCAGGATTGTAATCA
The DNA here is from genome assembly GCA_034008185.1 of Gorsachius magnificus. Classification (NCBI taxonomy): domain Eukaryota; kingdom Metazoa; phylum Chordata; class Aves; order Pelecaniformes; family Ardeidae; genus Gorsachius; species Gorsachius magnificus. The sequence continues at coordinate 33,250,488 of CM067089.1, read as the reverse complement.
GAGTATTTTATAAATATAGGCATTCGTAACTTTAGATGAGATTCCTTCATAGGTTGAGTAAGTTTTTCTCCTACACAGCTTTTTTCTTTCTCCCATAACTGCATCACCACTCCTTCTGGACCCTACCATGGTATCTCTGAAATTGCAATCGTTTCCCATCATTAATCACTAGCTTAATGTTTAGCATTTGCAACCATCTCATCAGCTGAATTTATCATTGGCCCATGAGGAAATATCAGTGTCTGGGCGATCTGAGTCTGTAACGTTTTCTCCTGCCCCCTTTGGATTTATATGAATCTAGCAATCATCTCTGGTGCTGAGGCTAATGTTTTCATGCCCAGACTGTAGGAAAATTAATGCAGATATTATTCAGAAATAGATTGCTGGCTAGACCTTGAAGCACAGGCAAATAAGCCTGGAGTGCTCTCCAGGCCTGAGGGGAAATATCCCCCAAGAGGAGAGATACGTGTGCTAAGCATCTCATGGTGCAGCAAGTTAAAAACCAGCCTCATCTATGTGTGAGTAAATGCAGCATTTTCCTGTAGTGCTGAGAAAGCCTCTCTCAAAAAAGCCTTTTTTTGGCCAGGCAGTAGCAGACAGTATGTTCTGGAGGGTGGCTGTGGATGGTTTCCTTTTCCTTACACAAGACGCTGAAAAGTTGAAACATCCCATAGTGAAATATTGCTGAGAAGTGGGTGGGAGAGGCTTCCTTTATTACATTTTTACCATTGAAGCGAAGAAAACATCTTCAAGGAACACCAGTGAATGCACTGGATACCTGTAGTCCTAGTTTTTCCTACCACTTGATTTAATTTGAAACCACCAGCACTTTGAAGCTGTTAAACATCAAAATTCTGATAACTAAAGACGGCTGTTTTTCTACCAGTCTGAAAAGATTAAAAAGATGTTGAGAGGAAAACATCTCTCATGACAGTGGGTGCACAATCAAAGTTTCTAAGTAGGGCAGCCTGAGGAGCAGCCAACGCTTTTTAACAGTTATGGGAAAGTGCATGTTGTTTGATGTTCCTATCTGATATTTTCCTGTCTACCTTTTTTGTAATATCAGGATGTCTGGTTATGCTTAAAGAAGGCTTAATAAATGTTTTGCACACTCAGCACACACTACCCACATTAAAGATAAAAGTATGCAAACTTCCAAGTCATCCGAGCAACAAACAAAGGGTAGGGGCTTCTCCTACTGACTCTTCCAGTTTGATCTTAAGCAGTTTATTTAATCTCTGGTTTTCCTCTCTGTAAAATATCTCCATGTTTTTCTTCTTGTACATTTTAAGCACCTTTTTTCAAATGGAAAGCACTGTCTATTTTTCTGTTCTTGATACAGCTTATATTTTGCATGCCTTGCAGAAGGACCATTGCTACAAAGTAAGGCCCATGCAGGGTTTATAGTTTTTTAATGACCTCAGAGCTTCTCAGTGCTGCCCTGGTGTGTGACCTATTGGCTGCGTCCACAGCTCTCAGGAACATTTTTGCTGGTGTCTTGCCATAATTCTGGAGGAGAAATGTGGTTTTTAAAGAAGTATATGCTTTTTAAAAAGCTCTGGGTGGAGAGGAAGGTATGCATGGTAACAATTCTAATTATGGCCCTTGGTATTCGGTACAAATATCCAATTTATTATTCTTTAGATTGATTTTCTTTTATATAGTATACCAAGCCATTGGCTAAAGGCTGTTTTATAGTGACTGATCATGCTAGTTAAGTTGCAGATAGAAACACATGTTGTTTACAAACATTTTGTAAAGTTCTTTCAGAATTGCTTCTGTTTAGCCCACCCAATACACAGGAAAACTGTCAAAATCCTGGTTTTAGAAGTGCATGAGTTTAATCTAAAATAGCTAAATGTAGTTTATTTTATAACGTTGTATGTATCTTCTTGTTGACCTATGTGCTTGTCATCCTTGAAGCTAAACTCACTGAATTGTGGTCAAGTCATAGGTCCAATTAGAAGAACCACTGAACATACGCAATAAATTCAGCTTGAAAGGCCACATGCACAATCTGCCTTGGGTTGGAAAGTCAAGAGATGCTGTGACCAAACAAGATCCGCAGGGAAGCCGTTCAAAATTGTAGCCCTTTGTCCCCAACAGCAAAGCTGCCCCTGTCTCCTTGTTTACTACCAAATGCAAATGCGCAAACAAAGCTGGTGCACTTTTAAAACAAATCAGTTTGAAGGAAGATGAGAAAAAAGGAATGCAAGCCCTAGAAAGGGCCTTGGTGTTGAAATGCGAGTAGCAATTAAAGGGGAGATACATGAGGAGAGATTGGGGCAGCTGACCTGGAAGTTTGGTTTTATTTCGGCTGTAATGAGGTGCTGGGAGATGAACCCCTCGTTCTGAGGAGCTCCTTATCAACCTGCAACGCTTTGCCTAGGCTGAGTCAGTAGATAAAACCTGGAAGGGGAGAGAGTAGAATTAGGACAAAGCCAGCAAAAACTCAGTCTGTGCTGGGGATCGGGCTCCAAACCCTGCTGAGTTCAGGGAGGCCTGCAGCTCCTTTTGCTCTGGTGCAGATAGGCTCTATGAGCAGTAAAGGCGATGCATGGTTGAGAAGCTGGCTAAGGGGATGTCTTTCTTCCCTGCGAGCATCAGCCATGCTGCAAGCGAGCGAATACAGTGCTGCCTGCAGGGCTGCTGCGCTCCGATTGCATTGCTGCTGAGGGACTGCAGTTGTCCTTGTGAACCCCTCCTCCCCAGGCGAAGATGCTGGCTTGTTAGGGGGAGAAATTCAGGCACTTGAAGTAGGTAAAAAGATAAAAACCCTCTGGCTTTATATAGCAGGGTGAGAAATTTAATTGGTTGGAGGGTGTCCAAGAGATTGCATCTGATTAAGTCCTTGAAAAGATGAGATCTCTCATCCATTACCTGGTTGCATGAATTTATACTGTGGATATGTAGCCTAGTACTTTGTCAAGGTCCATGTACAAAGAGGTAACCACAAATTAATCAGGGCTTGTCAGTTTTAAGATATTTCTGGTACAAAGTTGAGCAATTCATTTATGCCTACAAAATAGCAATTGTTCCCTAAAATAGCAGTCTGCTAACCAAAATATATTTTTTTTTAGTTCTTAAAGTTTAGGGGTGAAAACAAAATTCAGCTTCATGTCTTTCTGTATGTTTCTCTTTCATTTGCAGTAAAAATTTCTCACATTTTCTTGACAAGTCAGAATCTCTGTCCTAGTTTTTGCAAGACATGCTCTCTGTGCCTGCCTGTTTCCTAGAAAATAGTTGCCTGGAAGAGGAGCAAAGGTAATATCTCCAAAGGGAAATAAAGTCACAGATTATATTCATATTCAACCTAAACAATATCTTAAGGAAAGATTGAGGAAATATGCAAAGAGAAAAAATAAAATTGGGGGGAGAGCCGGGGCAGATATTGCAAAGCTTAGCCAGCAAAAGCCCCTCCAGAGCTTTGAGAGGCTTCTGACTGGAACTTTGCAATACTTGGGTCTTCCTGTGGGCTCAGTTTTGTCCATTTTAGTTATTCAAAATAGCATGTCTATTATTTATTTAGAAACATGCATATTAACCAGCAGCAGTTGATTTTGTTAATATCAGTTATTTTATGCATTTATTGTTCAGATGAATATTCAGTCCTTTGCCTCTTGGATAGTTTTGTTCATGCAAACATAAATTGAATATATGAGGTGTTATTAACATGAGGGCTGCCTGGAATCAGTTTTATTTCATGGGTAGCCGGTTACTGTGATTTAATAAATAGGATTGTCTATAGTTTTTGTATTTGGTAGTTACAGATTAGAGCTGCATAGCTTTAGGGAGGATTGTCAAGCAGTACCATTTAGGCTTAATATGCAGCAACCTTGTTTTGAATATATCCTGCTGTTTGATGAAGAGACATTAATGGCTGCTCAGGGGAAGAGTTGGTGGCAAGAGAGGACAAGGTCAGAGGTAACTCGGAGGGAGCATATGAACCAGCCTCAAGGTGACAACACGTACTTTCAGCAAATGGCAGAACCAGAATGTTTGATAGCAGAGCAATGATAATATTGCTGGATTTCAGGCTTCCTTCTGTAGTGAGAAAAGGCAGTTATATGTCATGGGAGAGTGTTGATGGCTGTCCTGGCACTGCATAGTAACAGTCCAATGAATTCAGTGGAGGAAAGCTGGTCCTTCAGCCTTGCGTTGTTAACATACTCCTGGTATTTCAGAGAATATTTCTCTTCTATTCTGATGTGTTGCAAACATTAAGATTTCACTTAAAAACATGCTGCATGTCTTTTAAGTCTGGTTATGTTGTACTTGGAATTACTTCTAAAAACGTTTGACCCATGGGCCATAGCACTGTTGCCTTTTCTGAATGATGCTGCCAAATGCAGTGGGAGTGCATGTGGGAGGGAGTCAAACCACTTGTAGCATAGCCTGCAAAATGAGGGGAACTCACCTATCTCATCAGAATGAGGGAATTAAGTAAATCTTTCCCTCCAGGGAACTAAGTTCCTTTGCATTAGGTCAAGGAAAGGTTCTCTTTGCTTTGATTTTAAAAAAATTCTAGCTGCAAAAGATGTATTAGCTGTTGCAATTGAAATGTGTAGGGAAAAGTGATGCTATGTACCCGTCACAGATAGAAGTTTTCAGGAAGCAAAATATTTCACAACTAGATAGGCTGATCAGCTTTATGTGTTGAGCTGACAGGAAAGAAAACCTTCGGGCAGCTTCTGGTTTTGAAATCTTTATTTAATTTTTCCTTCTGCTTTCAGCCAGAAAAACAGACAATAAAAAGGTGCACCGTTGTTTCTCAGAGCTCACAAATGACTAAGCAGACTGCACGATATCTTAGCTTCTCTTGTCCTGGGTCTGGTTAGTTCAAAGCGCTAAATATTCTGGCACTAATCCAGCAAAGTACTTAAGTGTGCACTTAAGTTTAAGCCTATTTGTAATTCAGTTGAGTACAGAGGGAGTGCTGTATGCTTAAAGCTGAGTCCAGTCTTAAGTGATGTGTTGAGTGGGGGCCATGGTGCTTACCCCATCAGAAGAGGGTGAGTTTGTAGAAGACAAGGTCCATCCTGAAATGCTGTTGGTTATCCCAGCTCTGTGCAGACAAGGTTGGGTGTGAGCACCTGCGAGCTGCAGATTACATTGTTTTACCTTGAATAGTAGATTGAAATACCAGGGATTCTGATTAAGTCTAAAAATTGGCATTTCAAAGACATTATTTTCTTCATAGGTGCTTTTTTTTAAAACCCGTGTTATCAATATTTGTGCATCAGTAAACAATGGTCAAACACTGACAGTGAGAAAACCTTGAAGATGAGAACAATAAGTCCATTAAATAAGGGAAGGAAGGCCACATAACTCTAAGTCACAGCTGATAATTGCACTCATATTATTGATTTAATCAATCTTATTAAGCAGCTAATTAACTCATTATATGGCTGGTGTTACAGAGGTATTAATCCAATATGTACAGTGTAAGTATATAAATTCTCCTTTGGACAGTTATTTGTATGCCACCAACAAATGTAAATTTAGAACATACTGGCCAAGGCCTAGCAACTAATTCAGGCCATATTTTTTCAGATAAAGAGTTTCTTAATTTGAAAAATACAGAGTTTAATATGCTTAAAGTCACTAATTTGATTTAAGCTCAACAAAGTATTTAAGTCAATAACAAGATGAACACATTTTGAAAAAAAAAAACCCAACCCCAAGCCAAACAACCCATACAATGCTGATTTAAATTTTGAAAATTAAAAAAGTTGGTCACTTGAAAGCTTTGTTTTGGCATGTTGAACCAAAGGATTTTATTTTAATTTTTTTTTGTTTTGAAATTTCTTTGCAAGCGTTTTGGAACGCTGAAAATTCTGATTACAATGTGCCACTTATATTCAGCAAGGGATTCCTAAAATAATTTCTGTATAACCTGGGGTTTTTTTTCCCAGATTGTTTTTGTTGCTGTGAGCAAACGGAGCCATTTCAATCACTAACACTGCTCTCTTTGACAGCCCTCCAAATACATCATGACCCTATAGCAAATTCAGTCTTGTGAAAACTATTAAGGATCAACTTACCCTAAGACTGCAGATGAAATGAAATGAAATACGAGCTCATGGTGATGGCAGTTAAGCATGTACTGTCATTCTTGACACATCCGTGATTCTGGAGACTCAAATAAGCCGTAAAATAGTTAAGTATTGGTGTTATTCAGATGAGCATGTTCTTTGTGATGCTGCACAAGGGTGTTTCATCTTGTAAAGTGGAGTAAGTTAATTTACTAAAGTGTTTTCCTAAATCCCGGTGTGAAATGTGAACATCATTAATACAGGCATTTCATGCTATCTGCTCTTTTAGTGACTCCATTCCATTCAGCATTTGCAATGGTTTTAATACTAATTGCAAGTAACTAAAAGCTGGGCTGCCTGCTGAACTGGGGGTAAATTATGCACCTGGAGGTTTGAGGTCCCCCACCTCCCCATGCCCTGCAGGGGAAGGCTTTCTGCGGAGGTGGCTGTCAGGGTGAGGCCCAATGCTAAAGAGAAATGGATCAATTCCATAGGCGTGCCGATTTACACATGTGCGTTTCCTTTTTCAAGAGAATAGACAAGTTTGTGATGTTTTGAAGCCTTTTAAAAACTAGTTTAGGTCAATGGATTCAAACCTAAGATTGCTAAGACGACTATTTAAAATCACAGCTATTATCTATTTTAATTTCCTCTGCTGGAGAGTACCCCAAAACATTCATTATGTGGAGGGTATAATCTCTGAACAAATGACATGGTGGAATTAATGAACAATTAACTATGATCATACGTTATAAACAGAGCTGATTAGAATCCACACATGCCTGGGTTTTAGAAAGACTCTCTTTTGACTCAGCTTTGTGTTGCTGAGGTAGGACCATGCAGCTCTCATTTCTTATTCATTGTGTGAGCATAACATCATTTCCTCTGAGGTAAGGCTACATCTCTTAGTTTTCATGGCAACCAGACAAAGAATTCATCTGTTCTTCAACTTTTATGTGTGGGGAGGGTAGGGGCGAGGAAAATAAGAATTTTTCCTGGTAATTTTCCTCTTATCAGTTTAGCTAGTACGCTTACATTACAGACTTTCTCCCATATCCTGGAGACTCTTCTCCAATATCCCATGTGGTGATTAAATCAGAGAGAATATTGTAAAGCTGGAAGAAAGGGAGTATCTGTCCCCAGTAGCTGCAGCTACACGGTGGTGTATGCAGCGTGAAATGCAGTTACTGTGCTGTGCAATTTACCGTCTTCATTAAATCAGACAAGCGTCAGGTGAACCATAGAAATTCCATCTGCAATCGCAGTGGGCTCCATGCATACTATTTACACTTTTTTCCTATCACTTTATTTAGCTTCCATATGTACGTGTTTAATAAATGAATACCATTATAAATTATGATGATTTTTTCAAAACAGTAACGTCAGATACTGTGATCAAGAATATTTTCAACCTTAAATGGAAAATGCTTCTGTCATTTTAAAATAGAAGCAGGCCCTGAGCTCTCCTAATGTCATTGGGGACAGGAGAGGATTTGTTTCAGAAGCTGCAGTGCAGCACCAGGCAATGACTGGACATACAGCTTGATGATTTTGCATCACATAAAAGCACGAGCTTCCCTCTTATTGCCTCAATGCTCTGATCATCTGGAAAAGTGAGACAAAAGAAATGGTCCACTCTATACTGACCTTCATTGTAACAGCAGAAACCTTTCATTATTTTATCACACTGCTTGATACCATCAAGGGCAATGCATTTGAAACCAGGGAATTTCATTTGCAGAAAGAAAGCATGTAAAATTCCCATTGCATAAGGAGAGGTGGAGTTTTACATGTGTACTCAGTGTGTGTATTTGTGCTTCTCAAAATACATACACTTGAGAGATGCTCAAGCAGAAATTTATAGAACAGCTCTTTAGTCAGAGACCATTATGTCTGAATAATTTGTTTTGAAATGATAAAAAGTTGTTCCTGAAGTAGGAACAACTCATATACAACATGGTAAGTGGAGGAATGGTTTGTTTGAATTACACAAAGATATGTTCAAATGGTACTTTTAATATTCCTAGCATGCTTATCAGGTTATCTCTGCCAGTAGCATTCTATGCTGGTAGGGACTATGCACCCTAACTATTAAACAATAAATAATTGATTTGGAGGGTTTTTAGCAAAATCCTCAGAATTCCAATGTTATTCATGTTTGTGATGTTAAATGTTGGTATAATAATTTCATTTGTAGAATCGTTATCTAATTCTCATGTGTTCTTATCTTGCGTTACTAACTACTTTGAGTAGTGCCCAGGTACAAATGGAAATAAATAAAAGGTGGATAAAATCCACCGGTTTTCTGGTAGGAATTGTTCAGTTATTGAGTGTCTTTTGCGCTTAGTGCGTTCATTTTAAACCACAACTACTTCCATTATCTGTGCCCTAATATTGATAATCTGAGATAGAAATTAAGCAGCTATGCTTGTCTTCAGATAAAAATGCTTTTTACTAAGAATCCGGAAGCGTTTTTTTAAATTATTAGGTACTAAAGGCTTTGGCCTCTATCCTCTTTGCAAGGTAAATGTGGAGTCTGTAAAATCTATCTGCACCTTGCGTAGGCATTCAGCATTTATAGGACTTAGGTGCAGTGGCTTTGACCAAAGACTAGCAAACGGGCCAAAGCACCCCATGGGGACTGTGTTCTTGTGTGAAGGTCACCGAGTGCAGTCCCCAGCTGGATGTCATGAAGGGAAGACCTCAGGAGCCTGGCTGGAGGTCATGATGCTTTGGCTGCAGAGAGCTAGTGGTGTTTTGTTCTCTGTGTTCAAGCGGATGGGGGAAAATGTAACAGGTTTGGGGTGATGATGCAGGGGAGTGCAAGAGTCTATGTACAGTAGGTAGCAGGCTTTGCTCTTTGTGCGTTCAGCTTTCCACGGACTGAGCCCTGAGGAGGAGAGCAGCTCCCAGGGTCAGGAATATCCTCTCCCGCCTGTTTAGTTTTAGAACCACTTGGCTCTGTTGGCTGCCCTGCCTTGACCAGAGCTAGTTTCTTACAGGGGCTGTAGATGTGACAATTTGCTATTAGAAAGGATTTGATACCTTTGGTGTGAGAGTGTGAGGTTTCCTCTCTTCTGTCTCACAGTGTCAGGGAGTTTGAAAGCGCTAAGATCTGAAAGTTTAATGTTCAAGAAGGTAAGGCTTGTTCTAGTTGGTGGCTGGAGTCCATGTAAGCAAAGGCGCAAGGGTCCAACGCTGTAGGGCATTGGGAGCTGCAGTTCCAATGGGATTAAAATGGAAATCTTCACAGAGGAATATTCCTTCTCCTTTAGTAATGTCTGTTAGACACCAGTCACTAGACAGAGACCCTTCTGCTGGCTATTCACAAAGCAGCTCCAGAAACAATGTTGTTTTATCAGACCATTGCTCCTTACAAGCTGGTTATAGCAGCTTTCCGATAGCCCGGTATTGCTATAATTAGGACACTGGTGTCTTAATGCATATGTTCTGCTTTCAGGATCTAAACAACTCTCTCTTTAGGGCTTTTCATTGTTCACCGTGGACATGCTAGACTGTTCAAAGCTGATGTGACTGTCCTTGATCCAGTTCTGCATGAAGTTGGGAATATGCTCTTTGACTTCTACCAACCATTAGTACCATGCAAGGTTTTACAACTGAACTAAACCACCTGAATCAGCTGAAGGAGTATCTCCCTTCAGATGCAAATTTTTAATTCTAAGGGATAAACAGCATAGTCAATAGTTGAGGTAAAATGCTTGCAGAGGGCATATCATATTCTTTTCCAGGATAAAATTAATAAAAATCATGGCTTGATACATTTTGCTTTTTGCAAGAAGCCTTTCCAGATAGAGAGTGGGTATCTGGAGACCAAAACAAGAAAGCATTGATCCACACAGCTGGAGGAAACCTGCAACATTAGTTCTTCAGCCAGTAATGCAATTGCTTAATAACTGGTGGCATTTATTATTGACGAACTGAATACTGTGTGCTAAAAAATGAGAATACAGATTCATTTACAACAAAGCAGCTCATCTCTCTTCTGGCTTCCAGAGAATACCTGTAACCATACTGGGCAGGGCATTAAGATGGATGAAAAGAAGTCTGAGACCTAGTTGTAATCTCAGTGTGATCTTGGAGCGTGGCCCGCTGTTTCTTCGACTACAGTTTGTTTAGACTCATTGAGCGACTTGTCACTGAAAGCTGCAGGGCTTAACTCCTCTTTTTCCTCCACCTCGCCACCCCCAGCATTTGCATGTTAGTATTGCAGATGGTCAGCTCACCTTTGGAGGGACACCAGTGGTTTGGGGGCACAGCAGTGCTGGGCTGGTGTGAATCAGAGGTGGGTGGGAGAGGCAGGGAGGAGTGCATAAGCACCCTTTTTTTTTGGCTCGCAGCTTAACTTCAAGATTGAAATGCACCCTCAGAATTTTTATGGCTTGGTTCTTTCTGTTGAATAGAAGCAGAACCATCTGCCAGCCTCTAATGCTTAGCTGGATCACAGATTGTACTGTAGCCCTTTGTAGTTCCAGTTGTAAAAGTGTAAGGTAAAAAGAATACATTTTCAAAACACATTCTCAGTGTCTTTGTTTAGCCTACAGGTATTGTAGGTTTTTTTGTTACTAAGCTGTCCTCTCTACAACATCTCCAGTTTCTCGATAACCTCACCCACTAACAGGGCAATATTTGCCAGTTACAAACTGATGCCTGACATGCACTCAGTTGTTTTGCTGATGGTAATAGATAAAATCCTGGAAGAAAGAACCAACTTTTTCTCCTATCATAATTGTGCATGTGAGTGATCAGCGTGGCTTCACTTTGATTAGGAGCATGAGTGAAACCTCTGTAGGCTCAATTCAGTCTCTGCTTTCTCCCCATTGCCATCAGAGACTCAAATTGCTACCTGTGCTGGTGGGAAACATCCAACTGCAAAAGCTCCTTTTGTTCCCAGCCTGGTACCTGGCTTATCTTTTCCTGCAATTATAAGGAAACAGAAGGAAAACATTGCTGAGCCCAATTCCCAGAACTTTATGGTTTGGCAGTGATTTTGCTTTTAGCTGTAGGGTTTGCTGCTGTTCTCTTGTTTCTGTGCTGTGGTGGATTATGCAGGTGTTATAACTTTAAAGCCCAGTTATCTTTGTTTCCACAAACTTGATTGTAATTTTGGTTGCAGAAGTGACTGTGAAAAAGCAAAACATTATGAGTTTTGAAGGCTAAAAGGTATGTTGCTGTTAAATCTCTGAGCTTTAACATTGAAATACTTTAATTTTCTCTTAAGGAGAAACTGAGAAAAGCTGCTTGATAAAGTTTTCACAATGGTGTGCTTTTGCTACACATGAAGCATGAGTCACAGCATCAGTAGCCTTAAAAGCGTTTGCTAAGGTACAAACGATAGGCTGGGGAGGAAGCAAAGGCGGGTGTATACGCACGTTGACTGACTATACAGTGAGTGCTTTCTAATCAGGGGGCTTAAGCTCACGAGGAGGCTACAAACTCTGTAGATGTAACTGTTCTCCCAACGTTACAGACAAATGCCGTAGGGCTGAAGACAAGGATGTAGAATCATTGGACTTGGCCCTTCGTGGGAAAGAAAGTGAATGCTACTGGAGACTGACTTTTACCAATACTTTCTGCTTTCCTCCATCATGCTGAACATATGTTGGTTTACTTTCTATGTAACATTTGGCCATATGTTGAACAAGTCCTCTAGGAATGACTTGCCAAGTGCCAGAAAGTGCTCTGCTGTGGCAAATTGACAGGTAGACTAATGCTGTTCTCTTCTAATGATATTTTAACATAAACAGAGATTCAAATGTGTCTGAAAATATATTCAGAACGAGGGACTGAGGTTTCTTAACTGTGGTACAAGAAAAGAAATAACCATGAGCAGTGGCTTAAAAATCCCCCCCACACACACCTCAGGTCATTTTTATTAAAGGAGAGGAGAGTTAGACTTAATTTCTTTTTACTTTGTGCTTTATGTGGTTATTTACCTGCTCGAGTTTGAAGGGAGTGTTAGGGGATTCTGCTCGTTAGTGGTTAGTTTCTCACCTCTTTTGATTCAGATGTAAATGGTTCCACTGTGTACAAAACCTCAAAGAAACAGACCCTAGCAAACAGGTTTATCCCATTTAATGTTTCAAAGAGAAAACGTAAAGAGCTTTCCATTTAAGCGTACCAGCAAGCATACACATGACAAAGAAGAATCAGAATAGCCAAACACAAAGATTTCTTGTTATTATTTAGAATCAATTAGAATGTGCAACCATGTAACTTTATTTTGCTTATATAAAGAGTATAGTAGTTGCTTGCAGAGACTGCTCTCTGTGTGAAAAAGAATCAATGTATTTTATTCCAGTTGCATCTTCTTTAGAGACTGAACAGTAACACTTTTCCAAAGGAACAAGTGATTCCTGGGTTCCTCAAAGAAGAAAATTGTGGAGGCTGGGTTGGGGTTTCTTGCAGTATCACAGCGAAGCAACCTTCAAATGGACAACTTGAGTGTGTATGTAGTAAAGCAGTAAAATCAGACACATTTTAGTGGCTGAGAAATAAAAACTCCTTCAGAAAACTGAAAATTAAAGTGACCAAAATTAATCGGGAAGTCTTTCTGCCGTGCTCCTGATCTGGCCTGGGTCTTCTCAATAAGAGAATGATTTCTGGGTTTGCTTTGGTTGGTTTGTTAATTTATTTGTTTTAGAATGAAAGGGGAAGGTTTGAAACTGTTATGTTGTACTGAAGTCCTTGTATGGATAATGTGTTATTTGTTGCCTGTGGCTTCTCAGGAGACCGAGCAGAAGGTAAGAATAAGTAGCAGATCTTGGGAGACCATTTTGGCTGCAGAACTGCTGTGGAATTCAGCACATCACCAGTACAGTGGCTGTTTGTCATTTTGTTTTGTGTTTTTGTTGTGGTTTTTTTTTTTTTAAACTGAATTAGTAGAACTTTTATTTACAGGTTTAAGTTTCACGTTTCTCTTTAATGTTATTGTAGCATATGGAATATACTTGCAATATCGAGTTCTCAATGTTTCAGTAAGCGCAGGAAATCTGAGGCAAACCATAACATTTATACTCCTTTTGAGGGTTAGTATTAGCTGTTTTTTTAAAACAGTAAATGTTTTTTATGCACAAATATAAATTATAATTTGAGTTTACATGTATGTACATATTCACACACTTAACTTACTGGGTATGATGAATATTTATCACAAAATACCAAAGAAAAGACACAGCCATAATAACATAAAACCAGTATTAAATATTTTTCAACATTTGATTGCATTTTCCAGCATTTCTTCTGCAGTGGTTTCTGCCCTGATAAAATGAATAGCTCATCAACACCTTAGTAAACATCAACTGCAGCCTGCAGCTTTATTTTTCCCTCATGAAACAATTGACAATGTGTGCAGTATCCCAGCCCAGCTGATCATGACATAAAGTGTGACTAAAAAGTAGATCATCTGATGGATGCTCCAGTGTTTGATATGACACAAAGGGCTCCTTTCTCCTCTCTGGCTGTGCCCGTGCAGCTCCTGCTGCCATCAGCAGGAGCGGTGCGTGCCTATTTGAGGCACGCTGCTGTATCTGAAGCACTTGCTCTGTTTCATCACTGAAATCAGCACAGCAATAGAGACATCCAAGCCAAGCACAGCGACCTCTCGTCTATTTGTATATTCGTCTGTTTGCAGGGTTAGGGTTAGTGGCCGAGCTTCTCTCTTATGCTTTTGTGCCTTGCATACAGTCTTACATAGCTGTTTGAGGGTGGTATTAGACACATCCATTCACTCTGCCTAGAGTCTTCCTCACAGAAAAATTTTATTCTTTTCCTTTTTTTATTATACGATCTAGTTTAGTAAAAATTGCCGTCCTGTAGACAAACACCCTGCAAGTAAGAGTCACAACTGTTGAAGGTGCCGCTTTGATTTATTCATACCAAGCTTATCCTGGAAGGGGCGATCCCTTTGGGGACAGCAAGTACTGCAGTTGCCGTGTCCAGGCAGTGCTGAGGCCACTAGGTGTGACATGCTAACGAGGAACTCGGTACTATTTCTGAACGCATGTGGGCATGGGAGAAGGGAACTGAGCCCACCGGGTCTCTTCCATGCTTCTTTCAGGTACAAAATTGCAGAGCTGAGATCAATTTGGACTAATCTTGGAGAGCTGAGATGCTTCCTTCGGAAGGCTCCTGCTGCCAAATGTTTCATTGCTTTTTCATGGTTGTAGTTGCGCCTTGTATGTTTTCTAAATGTGGCTTTTGACTGTGCTGTGCCACAGGCCATGGAGATGGAAGTGGTGTGTTACTGCGTTTGTCTTTGCCTCTGTGCTAAGGCAGGGCTGACCCCTGTTGGCCTCTCAGAGTTTAAATGGTTTTTTGTATCTTAGTGCCCAGAAGCTGAAGAGCTTTGCTTTTTCCTCTTCCCTGACAAGGGACCAGAAACTTGTGGCTTACAGGCCAGAAACAGCTGGAAGCTCTTATGTATGTCATGTTGTGGGTGTCTGGGTCACCAAAGACATTTGGAAATACTCAGCCCTCTGCAAAGAGTCAGCTCCTCATACGTGTGTGGGAATTTGTTGCAGCTCCTTTCCAAGCCACCCCTTTAGTAAAAAAAAAAAAAAATTTATGGGGGCTGCATTTGCACAGTGTTTGTGCTGCTATCCTAGGATTGCTCGTATGCCCTGAGCTTGAACATATCCATATGAAGCCTTCGCTCAAGCTTTTTATCTTGGCAGACCCTTGTGTTCCTAAAACTAATGGTGGAGTTAATGTGGAGAGCCACGCTAGGAGCACAGCAGCATCTAAAGAGGTGAGATGGCCTTCACAGCAGAGTTTATTCAGGTCCAACAGTTGGAATCAAAGCTGAAGGCAGCACAGGTTTATTTGCAGAAGACTGCCCACCCTGCAAATTGCCAACTTATTGCAAGTACTGATATGAACTCAGTTTGGAAATAGAAATCAGGGACAGAGTACTCAATTATGAAACATTTAGATCTTTTTCTCTTAGTTGTCATTCTTTTTCATATGTAACATTTTTTTTCCCCCTTCTGGCCTGATTTTTTTTGTTCAGCATTGTCTTTCCAATACTTGATAGAAGTTGATCATAACTGGGAAATTTTTTTTTTCTTATTTAAATGCATGAGCCTCATACAAGCAGCTGTACCTTTACCGTACCTGCGCGTTCCTGGATCAGTTCAGGTATGAACCGATCCCTACGGAAATCAGTAGGGTTTTTTGCACTGACCTCAGTGGATGGTTCTCAATAGGGTGGTTGTGGGCTACTGGAGCCTCAGTCTTCTGCCTGGAGCCATGAACGGCAGCATGGGGTATTTGGTACGTACAACCTGGAGACTGCACAAGGATGTAAAAAAATCATTGATAAAACAGAGTTAGGGTTTGCATAAGCTGAAGCCTAAAGTGGACCCACACGGGTACACCTACACAGGGGTGCTGGTGGAAAGAGGGCCAGTGGCAATGTGTTTGGCTCAGAAAGCTTCAATTGCCAGTCAGACAGTTCATGCAAAAATGGTAAACGGTCCTTTTCCACAAAAACTAACCTTCGGCACACACACACATGTGAATTCTAAATCAAACCAATTGATCTACCTCGTAAGTGTAATTCTGGTATATTCTCTTTTCTTATAAAGCAGCCTCTGTTAGCACTGAAGTGAATAATTCTATATTTGGCAATTATTTATGAACTGCAGATCTCATAAACACGGCAGATGCATTTCCTGGATGGCAGCCATTAGTGCATCTGGGGACTTATTTACTAGTTATTGAAAATATTGGACTGGAATGGAAAAAGAAAAGATGCTGCTACCTCTTTCTAATTTTCACCTAATTTCTGAGGTGCTCCGCAGCATTTCTTCCCCGAGATTTGTCACATTAGAAACATCCTTTGACATCTCTCAAATACTTAGTTGTCTTCCAAAATAATGATCTTCTAGGATATGTTGCAGGCCTTGCTTCTTGGAGATTTGTATCCAAAACCATTGAGGGCAGCATCCTCTCAATTTCTTTAAAGAAAAACAAGAAATCCTCGCAAAAGATTCTTAAAAGGATTTTCTTATTGTGCCACGCATGACTAAATATTAGAATGAATTTTTAGCGTAGCAGAAAAGTGAAATTGGATTATCTCGGATGCCCAAAGATTTTCTGTGATCTACATAAATGTATAAACCTAGGACAAGGGGTAATGGCTTTAAACTGAAAGAGGGCAGATTGAGATTAGCTATATTATGAGGGTGGTGAGGCACTGGCACTGGTTGCCCAGAGAAGCTGTGGGTGCCCCATCCCTGGGAGTGCTCAAGGCCAGGCTGGATGGGGCTTTGAGCAGCCTGGTCTAGTGGAAGGTGTCCCTGCCCATGGCAGGGGGGGTGGAACCGGATGATCTTTAAGGTCCCTTCCAACCCAAGCCATTCTATGATTCTGTGACAATGGGGGTGTCTTGTTCCCTGTGCGAAGGCCACTGAGAGGAGCAAAGCAGCAAATGGGTGTCAAGTCTCTGCTGTTTCCACCTTGGCTGCCTCGGTCGCAGCCGACTGTAGCAGTGCCAAGTGCGATGCTTTCCTGTGTGCCGTTAATACACTCGCTGTCTCCAGCTGGTGCAGGGGCTCCAGCTCATTTTACAGGCACCAAAAAATTACTGCTGCAGGTGAAATTTTGGAGAGGAAAAAAAAAAATTACCTGAAATATAATAGAACCCCTGCTGCTTTTTGATATTTTGCAAATACAGGTGTGCAATATTCCTGCTTTCAAAATGAACTAGAATATAATGAAGAGAAACACCTGTTTTATGGATTTCATACCCATTATCTGAATGACAAGTTAGGGTGTACGTTACAGTTCGTCTAGTTTTCTTTTTTGTTTTTGTTCAAAACTTGTCTTCGTGGTGTGGGAAGTATTTGATAGTCTTTTCCATCTTTCCCATTCTCAGCCCTCCTGTATTCCATTCTTTCATTTTTCTTTCTTTGATGCCTTTCTTTTGAGAAGGGGTGTTCCAGTTGTAATAAGGATAAGCCAAAGGATGGCATTTGGATTTGGTTTTGGTTTGGGTTTTTTTTTTCCCTCCGTGCTTGAGGAGAAAGGAGGGATGACTTCAGGCCATTAAACATGCAACAAAGCATGTGTATCTTTGGGCTTAGTATTTCCTCTTGCTGAAACTTAGACTTTCAATTTTAATAAGGACTTAGTCTAGGGAAGAGCCTGTTCTTTATGATACAGAGCATTTTGTTTAGTGTGTGTTAGAATTTCAAGTGTGAATCTTTATGGCATTGGGACTGAATCCCTCTGACTTCTGCAGGAGGCAACGTCTGTGACAAGGTTTGTGGTATCCACTTCTGCTCATGGAATATATTCTTCTTTAATGGAAAAAAAAATACCCAGGGGAATTTCTTGAACTGTACATGATCTTATTTTCTCTCCAAACTAGCTGTATGTTGTATTTTATATATAAAGTTCTTCAAGCAATTTCCATACTGAGGTAATAAAGAAAACTAAGACATAGAGTAAAAGATATGACAAGTCACATGCTCAGATAAAAACACTTCTGATAGGCTTATGAGAACATACCTTTTTGAGTGGTAGGCTTTCACGTCACTGGCATTTTCCATACTGAGGTGAGACCAAAAGAAACAGTGCAGCAAGGGACTGAAAACTTAGAAACACAATTTGATAAAAATATTCCACCTGTATGCTGATTGCTTCTTATCTTCATGATGGTTGGGAGCTTTAGTATCATCACTACTTCAATATTTTTGAAGACACTTTTGGCTTCGTTTTGTTTTTAAAACAATATTACTTTTTAAAATTTCTGTAATTTCCTTGTAAACTGCTTAATTACAAATACTTATTTTACTAGTCATAATAGAGTTTGTCACTTTGAATATGAATTCATTTCCAGTCTTCAGAAAATGTCTTGGGGCATATTAATCTGCAGTGTGGATGTGAGTGTCATTTTTGATAATTTTCCGCTGCTGTATCTTTCTAAGAACTGTCTTAAAATTTCTAAAGGGCCATTAGGGTTTGATGCAAGATAGCAGACACAGCAGTAACACATAGCTCTTGGGCACATGGTTCTATGTTATCTTTTGTGCAAGAAAACAGCGTTGAGATGCAACCTTTCAAAGTGAACCATGTTCCTAAAAGTCGGTTAATTGTTTTTGCAAAAAATTAGTGGAAGTTGGGGTAAGAAAAAGGACCCACTTTCTCTGCCAGCGGGTCTTTATGCATTCCTGGTAACACTGCATATGTATTGGCTTCCACGTGAGCCCTTAAGCTTGAGGAAGGAAGTCAGAGAGGATACTGCAGCATACATTACGAGACATTTTAAATAGCATACTGTATATAGTGAGTGCACCTTAGGGCATTTTGTAAGGTAGCAGTTTGCTGTTAAGACATATCCTTGTGTGCTGGCTGTGCGTGTGTCAAAACCAGGCTTTTTTCTTGTCGTATGAACTCTAGCCTTTCACTTCCTCACAGTCTCAGGAGCTGAAGTCTCAAGTCCAGGTCTGCAAACACTCTGTAGTGGAAACTTTTACTGATGTCTTCCTGCCTACCCAGGATTCATTCTGACTCTGTAGATTAATGGCTCTCACCCACTCATCTGTGAACCATTAGAGATCCATGGTGTATTTGCTGCTGAAGTGATCTTTCCCTCTCATTGTTGCTTTAAATGAAAATAAGTGGAAAATACCTGATTTCTGTAATTGCTATAGAGAGTGCTGGTCACCCATAGAGAGCTAAGGAGTATCAGTGCAATAAAAAGGAAAAGAGTCAACAAGATTATTTTGAATGAGAGATTGCCATCATATGACCATGAGCTTGAAAGGGACAGCTTGTGTGATCTGACCTCACCCACTGTGCAATCCCCGTACACGCGTTGTCCCCGGTGTGAAAAGATTTCAGTGAAAACTGCCTTCAGCCCCAGCTGCCTCCATGGTCAGGATCCTACTGAAACCCGTGGGCTCTTGAAATGCAGACCTGGCAGCATGAGCGGTTTCCTTGCAGAGGCCCAGGAAGCCAGGCTCCCAACCTACTGCTTCATGCAGCAGATGGTATTGATCTTTGGCACCTGTGCTACCACGAGCAGGAGCTACAGGGGCACCCGTTGGTCAGCACATTTACTGAAATCTCTTGCTCCGTAATGGCTCTTTTGAAGTCACTTGATTCGGTTGGTGCTGGGCTTGAGCAGTCTCCCTCAGGTCAGTAGGTCCTACCTACAAATGTGGGTCATTTGGCAGCTATTCCTTACTGCCGGTGTCACTAGGGACAACACCACATCGACAAAATGGCTGCCATCAGCAGGACACTGCAATGTCAGTTGTCATTAAAATCTTTGGCCCAGATAATTCCTTCTGGATTCAGACAACGAAGGGACTTTCCACATTTCCCGCCGTCTGTGCTGAAGAGAATGTCAGCCCCCAGAAAGAGACAGCTTCATCCCCCTGATTTGGCAAATGGTTTTGGCTTCCAGCCCGCATAAACAGGGAGTAGCCTTGAGTCCGGAGTTGGTTTAGACCAAGGCCTCTCAGGCCCTGGTGGGATAATCCTTGGGCCCGACAATTTTCATTTTTGAATCAGGGTACATATAGGGATTTTGGAGTGGGTCACCTTCCATCTGAAGGAGAAATGAACCAGGTGGACACCAGGTACTCACCCAGTGATGCTGCTGGTGGTAGTGGTGGTGGTTTCTGCATGGTGCCTGTTTGCGTTGGATGAAAATGTCAGGAGCAACAAGAGAATTGTGCATTAGTGCTCATGCACACAAGTAACCGTCTCAGCCTCGTGTCTAGCCATTGCTGGGGACTAAGAAAGGGCAGCTTCCTTGTGCCAGCTAGGCTTGGCTTTAAGTTAGGGGTGTTTTACTGTGCCTTTTGGGTTTTTTTGGTTTTGTTTTAGACTGCAGTATAGGCAACCTTTAAAATGCTCTCATTGGTTGAACTGAGTTTTTCATAGACACTTGAGTCGTGGTCATGGCTTTAAATCACAAAAAAAAAGGTGAAACACCTCTCTTCTGTGGGCAAAAAATCCTCTCGGCTGCCTTGTGCTCTATTCGGACAGGCTGTATCCCACCTAAATCCCTGATCCTAGTGTTTGCTGCTGGCTGGCTGCCTTTGCTATGGCTGGCTCCAGGCTGACACATGAGGCCTCTAGGGACTTACTGCCTTTTCTGCGGTCACCAGGAGGTGATCTCCTCGGTCCAAAGTCTCATTGCTTTTACTCCTTACACCATACAAAATGTAGCTTAGGAAAAAAGGGTATTTTCCTCTGCTCTTGCCCAGTTGCTCGCCGGTGAGAAGGGACCTCTTCAGCCAGTTGGAGCTAAAGGTGCCCTTTCCTGGAGGCAAGCACCACGAGGAAGCTCCATCACAGAATTAGGGGCTGTGTCCTAGCAGCTCTCTGGTGTCTGTAGGTGGTGGCTCTGGCAGTTGCTGTGCTATTCTCTAGGGAAGGCTCTCTAAATCTCAATATCCAGAGATATTCTGTGTCCAAACCTGATTTACTATGTTAGCTTAATTTTGAACAGCACACTCCTTTTACCAAAGCAGGGAGAAGAAAAATACTTGCTGAAAAAATGTTTCATAATTGCATGTGATTTTATGTCTATTGATTGTGTTGCATGGGTTTACTGAAACATCTCCATCGATGCATTCCTATCAAAGTAAAGAAGCTAATATCTTACTGAAAAAATTGCCAAGTAAAGATAATTCAATTAGCCTGCTGCACACAGCTGAGTTTTTAAATTATTGATGCTGTTTTAAAATTGGCTGCCTTATAATGCAGTAAAAGCTGCAGTGTAGAAGATGTATTTAGCTGTAGTGACATTGTGATGTTACTGTGCAGTATTTTTTAAAAAAGCTACACAAACCAGATTTTTAAAGAGACTTGTTTTATTTTACAGAGCACAAATACAAAAGAACATGTTGATAAATTGAACATCTTGGAAGTAAATAGTAGGGCTTGGCTGAAGTCTGTCTGCACCTGTCTGTTGTTAAGCGTTGGGGAGATGGCTCCTGTCTTTAAAGCTAAGCATGTGTATGGTGTTATTTGCAAAACTTGGGCCAAAATCTAAATTTTCCTTATTGCAGCTGCCCAAAGGAAAATACACGTGCAGCTCTTAACTTGCTGAAAGAAAGTATTTTTCTACTGTGGCTCTTAAAATAAACAAACAAACAAATAAAATAAAACCCCCCCAAAACCCCAGAGCATTTGGGCAAGACGAGTGGCAGCAGTTCACGTACATGAGCTCCGAAGACAAGGGCTGCAGCTCCGGTTGCTCCCTGCAGTGCTGTGGGGTGGCTGCAGAAGTGTCTCTTGGGCAGAGTGATCCAAAACTATTTAGAGCTTTTGTTTTTAAACCAGTGCTTTCAAAATCAGCAAACAGGCAACAGCTGTGGCACAGTGATGCTATGTATTAAGAGAAGATAAGGAATAACTAAAGAAGTGTGCTCTGTACTAATCCAATCTAGAGGCGATATTAAAGCCATGGATCACAGTAGCAGAGCTTGTATCCAAAAACAAAGGGAGGAAAACATCCTCCACAGACAGATTAAATAAGATGTATTGATTACTGTCCCTGTTATCAAGCATCTGGGACACTAATCAGCATCTCAGTTGTGCATTTTAGTAACGAAGGAGAACAATGATTCAGTGCTCGGGAAGGCAAGAGAACCATTATTATATTTATTCATGTGCTGTCCAAAATGGAATATTAAAGGCTGTCATGATTGATTTTTGTTTTCTAAGGGGACTATCTAAAATATTACTCCAACAGAATATTCTGTTTTAAACATAACCTGGACAAGTTTACTCTTTCCCATATGTTTTTGTTGAAAACAGCTTGCAAAATCTCACGTACTCCCCAAGTAAAGGCTTTGTGCCAAAGAGGGAATTAACCCATTAGTCATTTAACAGTTAAAAGTGACTGTTAAATGAGATCTGTAAATCCCTATGAGATATTTCAGTTCAGCACTCGTTATTTGCTGCTGTTATGATGCCAGTAAAACATAAATGGAGAAGGCTGGGTACTTTCTCAGGTCAGATGTCTGTCTCACACAAAAAATGAGGAAAGGGACTGTTTGGAACCTCTTTGATGTTGAAAGTGAGGATGTTATCCTAGCTTTCACAGGCATGGGATTCAATGGCACCTGAATTAGGACTCTCATGCCCCTCAGTAACCTGTGGAAGTAGAGCGACACCTCCAGAAGCTGCCTGGGGCACCTCCTTAGAGCAGTGCTGCCAACCTCACTCCTTGCCTGTGGGCTGTTCCTGACCTTCCTGAGGACCCTCAGTTGAATGCCTGCAGTCACCCAGGATAAACTTGGGTCTGCCTGCCTGTGCGAGACCTTGCTCTTCTGTGTGCATTGGTATTCGGCTTCCCCGTGTCCAAGCTGTGACATCTCATACCCATGCGGCCAAAGCCTATCCTCCCAGCGGGTATCGTATGGCTGTGCTGGCCCGAGAGGGAGCTTGTCAGAATATTGTGATTTGTGTCTATGAGTTTGTTGTTTGGTGTAATGGAAGTAAACACCTGCGCAGGAGGGCTCTAAGTTCTGGTTGGTAAGGATGCTGTTTAAACCACAGTCAGCTGACTGTATTAAAAAAAAAGAAAGAAAATATAGAAGCTAAAAATTCCAGTTGGCACTTTCTGCACAGTATATGCGAGGAATCTGAATCTCTCTTACTAAGTAGTTTCTGCAGTTTTTGAGACCTCATTAATAAAACTGTACTAAAAGCAGAATGAATGCTATTTTTGCATTTAATCCTACAGGTTTTCCATATTCTCCCTTGACTTCTATATATTACATAGTTTGAAAGGTGTCTTTCAAAAATACCAAGTACATCCTTCCCTATTGCTAGAAATCTAAGCCCTTTAGGGTTAGTATCTAGTTACTGGCTAATTGTTATAACTGAAATTACACAGCCATAATTTCTGATCATACTGGATGTATTCAAGGTAGGCTGAGTGCCCTGAAAGTTGAAAAGCAATGGAAATTGTGAGTCAAACATGTGAGGCTATTTGCATTAATTTTGCAGGCAGAACTGAGACTATGAGTATACAGTGGCATTGACCTGTTGCCGTTATTTACATCTTTCCTTCATGATTTCTATCGTTATCCATTATTTCACTATATTTTTAATGACAAAAATGTTTATTTGCATTTGAAGAATCCTGAAGGACTTTTCTAACTGAATGATATCATTCATAGTATGTTGTGTATATCCAATATTTTTCTGTGCATGAAAAGTAAAAGAAAAAAAATATGGTAAGAAACCTCTAATACTGTCACTGAAAATAGCAAATGTGTGTAGCAGCAAATGTAGCCAACAGCTGAGGTCAGCAAATAAAGAATACTATAGGTAATTGCCACTGCTTTAGGAATGAGGTTAGGGAGAGCTTAATTCCTTGAGCTGGAATCTGGCCACGGCATCCATTTACCTCTAAGTCTGCAAAAGGCAAGCTGGGATCTTTGAAGATGTAAGTTGCTAAGCGGTATTGTGCTTCATGCAAGCTCTTCCTGGTAATAGATAAGTGAAACATAACAGCATAAAACTATGGTTGAGCTTTTTGATATAAATTTACAGAGCTGTACAGATGTGTTTGCATATAGGGAGGCTAACGTCCAATGAGTTTTTAAGTGGCAATTGCACTTGCACAATCTTTTCGCAAATAAATACCAAACTAACTCCCAAATCTTGTTGATATTTGAAGGCTCTATGTATCATCCTAGTAGTCCCACCCTCTTTGTGTTTTAATCATTCTTTTACAGTCCAATGATTTTCCTGATATCACAGTTAATACTCTCATACAGTATAGATTTACATGATGAGCTAAATTAAGCAGGACACCACCAGAAGCAGTGCATCCATCAGCTCTCACAAGAGACAAAGCTGCTGCCCACTTCTTTTGCAAGCTTTTAAAAAGTGATTTTTCAGCCTTATATGCATATGGTAAGATTAGATCAAAGTGCTAAAGTAGCTGATAACAAGAACACAGAATGCTAGTTATTTACATTCCACTTGTATCTCTGCTAAAATCCTAACAATAAGGACAAGAATAAAGAATTTTCATTTGGGCCATACATACTCATTTGATATTAGACATGTGGATGGTGCTCTTTTAAATGAGCACACTCTTGCCACTAATTTTAGGAAATATGATTCATGTCAGTAATGACATGGTTTTCCATCCTGGAGCAGTCTGTCAGATCTCCCAGGAGGGTTCATTTTAGTTTAATATTCATAGATGAACTAGCCCTTGTAGAAGAGCTTTTCTGCTTTTTCTATTTACATTTCAAATAATTCCATGGGATTGTGTGGGAGCAAGAGAATTGTCTGCTGAATGCTGATGGATACAATATTATTAATAATAATAATATCATTAACAGTGCTTAGGAAAAAATAGATCACACGTTTGCATGCACCTTATTCTATAAAACCCAGTAGCTGTATATTTTTGCTTCATTTACAATATGTTTGTTGCTATTTTAATCTAAAAGGAGAATGCCTTCCCATGCAGTCTGTTGAATGGCAGCTTCCATAACCCAAACACCACATATCCCCTGGTGAAGGTTAGAATTATGCATCCACAATGCAGGTTCATTCTACCAGACTAATGTTTTACTAAGTGCTTGAGCTGAGCTTTTATGAGAGGTAGCCTCTTCTAGGGAGAAAGACACTTGCTCTGTAAATCAGAAATGACAGTTTATAATAGTACTGTGAGATAGGGAAGAGAGGAGGGGGAAATGGAGCTGAATCTGCATTATGGAGGGACTGTAGTTTCTCATTACAGCCCCAGGAATCCTGATCTACAATTCTTTGCCAATGAATATATCAGCTCTGCTGCCCATAGGGCTTTGTGTTCAGGTAGGTGGGGGCAAGATTGCCTTAATGCTTTGGGTAGGAGAAAAGCTTCTTTTCATTTTTATTGTGGGTCTGGAGGAGGAGAGAGAAATAGTTTTATTCTTGTTTGTTCTTTGTTTTGTGTCCAGGTAGCATTCCCGGTCAGTTTGTGAGAGGAGCTTGTAAACCCATATTTTATCTAATCTGCAGGCTTTGTAGTTCCACAAGATGGTGCTTACAGCTCAAATCAAAATGGAAGTATTTCCCCTCCTCTGCTGTTAAATCTCAAATGAGATCCCGTGTTACTGTAGAGGGTACTTGTGTGCTGCAAACTACATGATATTTGTTAGACAGCATGAAAAACCCAACTTAAAGCACAGGTACTAAAGTACATCAGTAAAGTATGGTTTCTGATGCATTCATTTTCCCTTTTGATTGTGTTTGTTGCTTTAATTTCTACAGTCAAATAATTTATAATGCCTAGTAATTAAAAATTAGACTCCTTAATAAATTATGTGGGAGTTGGGTCAGATTTTGTATTTAGATTCATAAGTGCCTTGCTCTAACTTTGAGCAGGAGTGGTACATGTGCAAATCTAAGCAGTCTTTATTTATTAATGGGAAAAAGACATCTTTTACTTAGCGGTTATACTGCTTTGTGTCTCAGGAGTGTGTTATGTCTCCATTCCTCTTGGCTGAAGCCAGTAAAATCCAGGTTGATGAGGTCCATGGCTTCCTTTTGTTTTAAATTCAGGATCAATGCTACTCTGCAGTTTTCAGACCAGTAGCTGGCTGTCTGCATGTTCAAATGCATTGGACTGGGGAATATTTTTTTATAGGTATCTAATAAACACAAACTCTGTGTGTGTGCGTGTGCACAGAGTTGTTTGTCTAAACATGGAAAGGAGTCTTTGAAAAAATCTGTTGCATTTCCTACTATTAAAAAAAACATAGGTAAGTTATTGGAGAGATGACAAAAACAAAAAGCTGATCAGTGATACATTTATAATGTATTTTAGGTGTCTTTTGAAAACGACATTAAAGCCTTGGCTCATCCAAGATGGCATCATTATGATTAGAGCTTGTTAGCCACTGCCCTGGAGAGAAGAATTGGGAAATGTAGATAAACTGTGGGACTCTGGGACTATTCACAGAAGGTATAGATACAGGATTGGTGGTTTGGCCCGGCAGTTCATGGGAGATAGTTACATTTTCAGTTAGTAAAATCCAGCATGCTCTTTGGATACAATAATAATTTTGGAGAAAGCTCTGGGCTGCAATATAAAATACTGCATACTAAAATTGTGTTAAATACCAATGACTGCTGGGGAAGGGGAGAATTTAGGAAGTGCCATCTTTGTGTTATTTGTGGAGTTTTAATTGTTCATGTTTTGCTCAGAAAATGAAAAAGTTTTATGGAAAAATAGGAAGCTGTTGTCTGTGAAACGATAATGTATTTGCCAAAGGAAAATTTAATTGAGGTTGCTGGTACAACATCTTAAATGCTTGATTTTATCTTCTCATAGCATTTTAATTTTTAAAATTCTAGGGTTTTTTTTCTTCCAAGGAAAAAGATAAGAGTATTCTGTTTTATGTGATTTTAGCCATGTGTTGTTAGCAGAACTTGAACTCCCAAATCCAGAGGGCACTCTCCTGCTCCTACCGGTGAATGCAGCCAGGTTGCACGCCCCATGAGCTTCCTGCCCCGATGTCCTTGGGACGACGCTCAGGAGGGTCCCCATCTCCATGGGCATTGCAGGTGGCTGCAGGGTGCCACCCTTCCCTGTGATGGTCGAGGGAGGTGATTCTGCCCCTCTACTCTGCTCTGGTGAGACCTCACCTGGAGTACTGCGTCCAGCTCTGGAGCCCTCAGCACAAGAAGGACATGGAACTGTTGGAACGGGTCCAGAGGAGGGCTACAAAAATGATCCGAGGGCTGGAGCACCTCTCCTATGAGGACAGGCTGAGGGAGTTGGGGTTGTTCAGCCTGGAGAAGAGAAGGCTGCGGGGAGACCTGATTGCGGCCTTTCAGTACCTAAAGGGGGCCTATAGGAAAGATGGGGAAAATCTTTTTAGTAGGGCCAGCTGTGACAGGACAAGGGGTAATGGTTTTAAACTGAAGCAGGGTAGATTTAGACTGGATATAAGGAGGAAATTCTTTACAATGAGGGTGGTGAAACACTGGAACAGGTTGCCCAGAGAGGTGGTGGAGGCCCCATCCCTGGGAACATTCAAGGTCAGGTTGGATGGGGCTCTGAGCAACCTGATCTGGTTAGCAGTGTCCCTGCTCCCTGCAGGGGGGTTGGACTAGATGACCTCTAGGGGTCCCTTCCAACCCAAAACATTCTATGATTCTATGATTCTCCGGAATCCCCAGCACAGTGAGCCAGCAATGCTGCTGCAGTGGGGCCCCAGCTCCTGTGGGGGAGTTTCTATATGATTATTATTTTACTAAGGCAAATAGATAACTAAGGGAAAATGATGACTTTTTTGATGATTGGGTTGTCAATTAAAGTTAAATAGGATTTTCATCAATTGGAAAAGGTATAGCTGTGTCAGGGAGTTTTGAGATCTGTAAAATAAACAGATTTATAATGGAAGAAGATATTCAGTACCCTAAATATAGCAGCTGCTGCCTCCTCCATAATGCAGTGTGAATACTAGCTAGTTGGTCCTGCCAAGGGACTGCTTTTTCATGAAGCATCATGTATGCAATACAGATATAAGAAATACTACTGCTATACAGTAATTTTAGAAGCTATTTAACATCAGATAAGAAATAGCATTTCACCGCGAGAAAGGAAATGCGAGAGCTAGCTACAATAGTAGCTACAGACTTCAAGGTTCTCCCAAGGAAAAGAAATGCAATGCTAACTAAGCAGGTTAGAAAAAAACCCAGAGTATGGCCATGTGTGCTGTTGTAATGACTGCATTATTCATGCAGGCATTCTAAGGTGTATTTGTGCATCTGCTCAAAATGTTTGGTGTGAAGTCAGATAGCAGAAGCTTCGTGAACCTATTTCACTGATGTAGCACAGATTAGAGCTATGCAAGCCAGGGCAAAACCCAGTAATATTCTAACCTCATATAGTTTGAAATACATTTTGATAAGTATACCATGACTACCAGATACAAAGTGTGATGCATATGAGTTAGGGCAGTGCAAAGAGAGGCACGTAGCTCCTTCATAAAGACTTTTAATAGTTGTGACACTTGTATTTTGCCTATAAAGATAGGAAAAGGCACCCTAAATTTTTGAACAAGTTTTAGGAGAGCTGCTTTACCATTCAGATAAAAGTTTTCTTGTTGCCTCTTAAGGTACCTGCAGTATAGCTGGAAAGTATTGCACTATAACCCAGTATAATCCACTATCAAATTGCTATTCATTCGAAAGATCAGCTCTATCTTTAGGAATTATGCATCCTACAGTTTCCTCCTGCCCTCCCATCCGTAAGTCCTAGGGAGCCATATGAGCATTGATGCAGTCTCCGAAGCTGCTCTTTTCCTTTGTAGTTCTAATGAAACTTCAGAAAGCATCTGTCTTAAATGTGGCCAGCATCTCATGTGTGTAGTACACATAAAGGGATGCAAAATCAGTAGCGGCACTTCAGGGACAGCATTAATATTTAGCCAAGCTGCCAGCACTACAGTGAGAATTGAGACGTACTTTCATACATCTGGTCTGGCAAATGTAAGTCCTGTTTGGAATGTAGTTTGTCCAGCTGCCCTCATTCCCCAGCAGCATGTCAGAAATTATCTTGATGAGATAATTTTTTATTCATTTTAATAATTTTCTTCTGTTTTGGGGAAATTTCTGCGTAACCCCAACGCAGAAAAATGTTTACCCCTTCCTGGTGTAATACATCTTGAGGTTGTTACATCTGACATCTGAATGCTCTCCCTGTTCTTGGAAAGCACTATTCACAGCCTCAGCACTGTTGCAGTAACAAAGTTGAGGGAGTGTTACTGCCCTACCTAAAATTTGAGGAGGAAAAGGTTGTGGAAGTTTCTTGTATTTACTACTCAGATATTTCAATGTGGAGTTAAACCTGAGAGGCAGTTTTGTACCTGATCAGAGCACTGACCTCAAAGAAGCTGAAAATTCAGTGACTTATATATATTATTTTATAATTTGTCCATGCCTTGATTTTATGTCATTGAACAGCTCAGAGTGAAAGTTAACTAAGAGAAATCATTTGAGATTTTGCTGTGACTATGTTGGAAAGGGACAGTGCATGTAAGATTATGCAGCTTACGGTGCTTTTTCCTTGATATGCATTTTCTTTGAAAATAGTAGTGCCTTACGAAAGGAAGTCAATAGGGAGGAACCTACTGAACAGAGCACTTAGTGGAAGCTGAAGCTAGATTTTTGTCATGTTCCATGACAAATACAGGTTAATATTTTAATTGGGAATAGCACCCTATAACCGTGAACAGTTACTATATAGCAACCTTTTGACCATTGCTGACTGGTGTGTCCTAACAGCCAGGCTGTGTTAATATGGAGACTGGGGATCACTTTTGAGTGATGCTGAAATCAACCACAGTTACAGTCACACATTTTTCATTGATTGGGTTCTTTGCATTGTAACATCTTGTTTTTACATTGTGTAATGATGATGAGAGATTTTAAACTTGCAGTTTTCCTTGAAAGTCCTTCCAAAGTGTAATTTGAAGAAATTTTAGAGTACATTGAAATACTAACTCTGAAATGATGAAGGGTCCAGCAGTCCTTACAGTGCCTTGGAGAACAGCAGGCTGTGGCCCCATCACATGAGCAGTGTGTTCTCCCATACAGCGTCTGTAGGCAGGGCTGAGATCCACTTTAGGAGGCCGGGGGCTTGTGCTCAATAGCTTCTTGTTTTAACCTCCTGCTGCCTCTGATGCTGAGTGCAGATTGCCTGCAGGGGAGCTCTAATGCTCCTCTATCTCACAGAATCGTTAGAAATAGGGTTGGGTGTGATTTTGAGAGCTCCCTTTGTCTAGCTTCATTCATAATCTTTGCTAATCTCTTCTTGCCAATTTCTCATTTTTATTCTATTTTTTCCAGTGTTCTTAAACTCTGCATGTATTAGAAGTCCCATTACTTCACAGGTGAGCTATTCTAACATTAGTTTTCTCGTGAAAGTTTCACCTTGTGTCTGCACACATTTTTACAGTGTAATAATCTGGCTGCAGTCTATACGCTGGAGTGCGTAACAGGCTAACTGGTATTTAGTAGCCTTGGTCATAATCCTGCTCCATCGAATTGCCTCCATTCCATTTGGGAACAGATTCAAAGGATTAGTTATAGTTAGTTCAGTGGTTCTGTTTTTCTTTTATTGGATGATGCCCTGCACCATCTCTAAACAAAGATTAGTGAGCCACTATTCTTACACGATAGCTGTGTTCGCTTGCGTTTACTTTGCAGGGCATCGGACACCTCCTATGCCCTCCTTCCCATGGTCAGTGGATACACTTGCATACGGCTCTTGGTTAAGTCTACTTCTGGATTTATTTTAATTGTTCCTTTAGGTAGTCTTGAGGAATGAGTGAAGACAAGATGTAAAGTCAAATATTTTGTTCACAGGTTTTTTTTTTTGGCTTGGGTCTTGCAGAGACAGTCAGTTGTCAGGTATCCCGGACTACTGCTTTTGCAGGATTGCTCTTGGAATGTATTACGTGATAGAAATTTCTTCTTCTGTGCAGAAACCATGTCTGAGCATTTTGAAACCATCTGGCAGTTCCGTGGCTTCATATCGCAGTTATGTTCAGAATAAGCCCGAAAGACAGACAACAGAGAGAGGGAGTGTTTGGAAGGGCTTATTTGCCAGCAGTCGCATTTCTGGTGCTTAACCCAACTTCCAGATGAAATACTTTGCTGTTGTCGCCATGAATATTAATGATTAATTCTTTGCTCCTGGCAATCCTGGAATATTGAATATTGCTAGAAATGGGATTCAGACTAAGAGAGAGCCAACTTTTAGTCACATGGATACCATATACTAATGGGCAGTATACTTTACATAACATTCCTCTGATACTTTCAACTAGGTTTTTTTGGTATATTCTTTAAAAGCTGAAAAAGTTATTTCTGAATGGTTCCATCATTTTCCTGTGCTGTGGAGTGATAGTAAGGTTAGCATGTGATTGTTATTTCCCTATGTGTGTTTATGTACCTACGCACCTATGGAGACCATCAACAGCTACTGATTTCACTAGCCTGCTAGTATTATTTTCTGTCAACAAATAGAAGTTCCATATTTAGTGAAAATGCTGAGCTCTGTTTACAGATCCAAGGAATCTCTGCTTTCTGGAATCCTCTGCTCCAGTGAAGTATGTCAAAGAAGGAGTAAGGCGGTTGCTGCTTTCGATTTGTACAAAATCCCAATTTTCAGCATGACTTGGAACAAGATGCATGGCATGCAACAAGCCATCTGATTAATCAGCAGAGAATTTGCAAACGTCAGCAATGCTTCAAGATGATATAGGAAGATCTGATACCATGTCTCCTTGTGCTTTCCATATATAGTTCTTTGCCCTTGCTTTTCCTCGTATCTCCATGAGAGTTCATGTGAGGTTTGACTAAACATAGGGCTGCCTGGAGTCTCTGGCTTTTGGTTTTTCCCCTTCCTAATTGGCTTTTACTAGTTATTTTTCAAGCATGATGGTGTCAAGTCAATTTGCTCAGGGATTTTCATCATGATGCTTATGTAAACCCTTCTTCCAGCTCTCAGCTTTATTAGCCTATTTTTTTTCCAAAGGCTTATCGAGGTGCTGTCCATAGCAAATCAATGACATGGATGTCTTCTAGGTGATCAGTGGGAGAGAAGGAAATCTTAATAAAGCCAAGGTCTTTTAGCTGGCTTAACTGAGGCGGCTTTTCTCGGTGCTTACAGGATGGCATAATGGAACTCTGCCACTCTCTTTAGTGCTTTATGATTTGAAGAGTGTAGAGTGGTCTTGACAATGCGAAGTTGCCGTGACAAGTATGATCTTAAGCTCCATTTTCACACTGCAGCTGATTATGGGATTTCTGTGATACTGTGGCAGTGGCTTTGCAAAATTACCTTTCTCTAGGATACAGGTGGAAGATGCACCTTTTGCCTCGTAGAGGCAATGTATTGGAGGAAGAGGAGTTATTGCTGAAGTGTCAGTAGTGGAAGCCTTGAGTGACATATGGGCTGTTTTGGACAGGAATTTGGGGTTAATCTAACAGTCTGTATTCCTCTGGGTCGCAGTTGTTCCTATTCCTAGGGCACAGGGTTATGCTGGGGGAGATTCCACTGACGTTTTAGCCCCAGGGTAGATGGAAGTTAAAGGAGCTTTAGAAGTTGGGCATAAAACCCACAGCTAATGGATGAAAAGGAAATAAAATGTGCTCTTTGGAGAGCTTGAGTTGATTAGCAGGGCAGACTGGAAATATGTAACCTACTCTGATAGCTTAAGGGAACAATACAAGGTTAAAAAACGGAATTTGAAGTGGTTTTGTAGATAGCGGTTCAGATGCTTTGGGCATACCGCTCATACCACATGTGTTGCTTATTTTAGTCCGTAATCCCGAGAGTCCCTTGCCCTGCTATTGAAAGTGGTGTATACTGGGGAGGCAAAGTGCTGACAGTCAAGTAACAGGAGCTGTTGCGGATCTTGACAAAGTAAACACTGCAGCTCTTCGGTGTGCGTCTTTCATGGGCATTTTGAATATCTGTAACATGCTGAATTTCACAGGTCACAGCAGGGCTGGCTTCGAGGCATGCTGTTTCGAAGTGTTCGGAGACCTCAGAAAAATTACTGCAGGCTGTCCTTTAAAATTGCATTTCAGGCTTTGAGGTTTGATCCTCACTGCTGCTGAGGAAGAATAGGATGAGACCACGGGCCTCCTGTTCACTCATTTGGAAAGGCTTTGAAGAGAAATTTTAAGTATCTTGTAGCAGAAATTACAGGATTTCCCTTTTTTTTTTTTTTTTTAAGTTCTGCAGAGCTTTAGATTATTTGGCTTGATGGCAGATGAATATCCTTGTCAAAGTTAAGAAGAAAAAAAACAACTACAGGATTTACAGATTTTGTAGATACTTTCTATTGAGGAGCAGTTGATTACACTGGAGCATAAAGCAAATTTTCTGGGGAAAAGAAGTGTGATTATCTTCATCTTGCTATGTGACCTCAACTTAATGTTTGGAAGATTGTTTTCCTGTCCTTATTTTATTAAGTATATTTAATTTTTTTGTATTATTTTTTGTATTCTTATTGAAAGAGAATGTATGCTTCGTGCTTCTGATTATAGATTTCTAACTCTGTGGATGTTTTAGCATGTGAGCTGAGCTGGCAGCATTTGAATGGTAATATAGCAAACAATATTTTCATGATGGATGGTGGTTGAACAGGTGGATAAAAAAATGGTACACAAATGATGATGATCATCTTTGGAATTTTCTAACTAGGAAAGGATTTTGTTTTCCCAGGTCTGTATATTCTCAGTGTCCACAATTATAGCAGTTAAAGTATAAATGAGTAAATGTGCATTTTCTTTTGGTGGTAGCTTTGTAAAAGCCTCATAGCTATCCATAGAGGTTAAGAGTGTTTGAGATGGGGTCTCTTAAATGGAAAGAAGGGGGAGTCTCTGTCCAATGAGCTTCACTATGCCTCTCTTGCTGTATGCATCTTTCCTGGCTTTGCATATGAACCTATGGCCTGTGTGTCCCAGGGAACTGTCTTGTGCACATCTGGTTGCTGTATGTAGCCTTTGCAATGTCTTCACTTCATCTGCTGTTTTAAAGTGGCAGGTGTCAGCCATTATTTTAATTACTAGAACAGATTTTAGGTAATTATGTTAAATATCTCAGCTACTACCACTGGTTTCTGTGATACAAGAAGTTTCTAAAACTGAGGACCCTTTGTAGGTGTAAGTTGCATAAGCACACATCTGCACTGATGCTATTTGTCAACCGTTTGCTCTCTGAAAACTGTGCCTGTAATACCACAGAGCTACAAATCCTCTGCTCCGGTGGGCTTCAACTGACTCTTCAGCTTTCTGAACTGTCTGAAATGTCATCCACTGCAGTTTCAGGAAAAAAAAAAAAAAAAAAAAAATTCTGTTTCTTCTTGCAAAATCTGGATTAGTAACTCCAGATTATGATTTAAACTATTTCAGCTCATCTTTCCAATTCTTGGGATGATATTTATATTATTTGTATCTCATGTCAAACTGTGTTTTTCTTTCTGCTGAATTCTGCCATGTGTTGCTTTGTTTGCAAGTTGCTTCCAAGCCAGTAATCATAAGCACTCCATCTGGTTGGAGCAGAGTAGTAATAATGTAAAAGGACATTTCCACTATTCTGTTTAAAAGAATCCTCCATCTGTACCAAATCTGCCATTTTAATGAGATTGTAAAGGGGTTTTTTGGTTTTTTTTTCTTTTTCAAAGAGAGGAGGGATAGATTGTTGAGATTCTTTTTTTTTTTTTTTTCCTTGCATATCTCATTACATGATTTTATCCAAGGTCCTTTCTCTTCCCCAAGCTGAGGATGCCTATAGGAATTTGCAGTTCATATAATTCAGGATGCAAAGTAACAAAAGGATCCTGAAAATTTTACCCAAAGTGATTTTGCCATTAGTATTGAGCCTTTCCTTTCTTACCCTTTCTTAATAGCATGGACGTAAGAAATCATCCTGAATGCTGTGAAATTGATCCACAAGGTTAAAAAAAATATAGTGTCACTATGATTTATGACATGATCTTTCAGTAATCAGAGCTGAATTGATGGATGTGAATGTGCTGAGATGACTTCTTGGTGCTGGCAGATTTTAATTTTTCTTTGTGCTTTTCTTTTGTAATTCTGATCGTTGCTCTTTTAAAATTAATGGAGAGAGAATTGGGCAACTTCTCTTGTGGAAATGTCACAACCTAAACTGGGGCAGTTTTGTGGAGGTGAATAGGCAACGGTCTGGGTCAATTATCCACCGGTCTCATCATACTAATGTGAACTTGAAAATCCAAGAGCGAGCGACTGGAAAAGCAAAGTGGCTCTGGCAGAATAAACGAGCAGGCGATGGGTAGGGGACGGCGGTCTCGGAGGAGCTCCTGGAGGGAGCAGGCTGTGATCCAGACCCTGCTGGCACCATCCACGGGACCCGGGCTGCCGAGGGAATGAACGGCACAGCCCCGCCGGTACAACAGACACATGCAGAGACTGCGTTGAATCCTTTTCTCTAAAAGCTTTGTTCCTCCTTTCCAAACAAGCAGTAACTCAGCTTTAGGAGAGCTGTCGGATTGCCAGTCCTGTTACCAGTCACTACCCCCTGGTAGGAGGTTGCAGTTCAGTGGCACGCGGTGGCCTGGGGACACAACCCCACATGGGCTTGGTCTTCTGGACAGACTCTTGTGAGTTTCCCTAAAACTGCCCAATTTAATTCTTTTATCTACAAAAAGAACTATTCTGCAAGTTTTAAACTTCATGTGATTCACTTGAATCCAATTACAGAAATCATCATATTTCCTTTCTCCTTGTTCTCAAACACATTTTCAAAGGCAGAAGAAGGGTATTTAGGCACCTGGTACTTATTTGGAGCCAACCCCTCTTCAGTTAGAAACAAAAAAATCAGTCACTGGATAGTAACCCTGTGTTCCTGGGTTTCTAGAACTGGGATGTTTCCTTTTATTGTTTTGAAACCGTAGTTCTCAGTCAAACAGTAACACTAAATCAAAATTCAGCTTTAGAAATTGATATTTTGGGATACTATGTGTTGTTATGGCAGCTTGCAATAATGACATTGCCAAGATAACGGTGGTGCAATGATTGAAATCTCTGCTACGAGGAGCTCTGTGCAGATGTGTCAGTAAATTCATTTAAACTGACTTGGTCATCATCTTGTATTTAAATCGAGATGGAAGGCTCCTCCACCCCTGTAGAGAGCTGTTAGCTTCTCTGTATTTAGTCAGCAGCAGAAGTGGGTCTTAGCCATAGATACTATAATGCCATAAGCAAAAATGCAGAGAAGCAGAGAGGAGTTGTTAACAGAGTGCATCCTCGGTGACATTATTGAAGTTACTTCAAGCGAGATCACCTGAGTGCATGGCCTACAATATTTATTTAGCGATACATTGGGGCCTCAAAATTTGCACCTTCTGAAAGATTCTACATAGGTAATTAGCAATAAGTTCTGCATTACAACCCAAGAGGAGGGAGCTCCTACCTGGTGGCTGGGCTCTAGTCAATGCAAACATGAGAAATGTTTCTTGAAAATTTGGAATTATCCTTATAATATTTTACATATAGATTACTTCCTTTTATAGCCAAATGAGACGTGTGTATCTTGGCTGATAAAAGTATCAGACCTTGATTATTTTTTTTCCCCTCCTCTTACCCTTTTGTTGTTCTTCTGTACCAGTGAATATCTGTGTGCAGCTCACGTGTGAGGGGAGATGTGTAACAGGCGAGCGCAGTGCAGGTGCTTGTGGTCAACTGAAGCAATTTCAATATTCCCTTTCTCAGAAGGTGGACGTTCTTTAAAGCCACTCCTAATGTAAGTAACCATAGGGAAGTATGCAGAAAATTCCTGCTGCTGGCAACAGCTTCCATTGGAAAGGAAGAGATCTGCTTTACTCAAATCATGAACCTCTCTCTGGGCTTCCCTCTGAAGCAAAATTATTTTGCTCTTGGTGCTGCTTTTAATCTCTTTAGAAACTTGAAGTATATAGAGAGCAGCCTATTAGTTCAGGAAAATAGCCTCTAGAACCAACGACACAAATCTATCATAATTAGTCATCAGAAAATCTGAATAAATATAAAATTACCATGGAGTAGGAGGCAGGCATATGTGGTATTCAAAACACACAGAGTGTAAAATGATGTTATTGTTGCCTTTAGAAATAGTTCAAAGTAGTCTGCATTAGAAAGAGCTGATAAGCAGAATGACAAAAGCTTGTTTCATGAGTGATTCCAAGCAGCGGTGGTTTTCTGATCAGCTGATGCTGCAGCTATTTTGGGTATTCCACAGATCATGATTGCATACACGGGGAATGATTGGAGGCAGCAAATATGGTAAGTGAGCCAGGAATCCTGGGACACGCTCCGTTACTAACTTAATAGTCTTACAATCACTTGTCCTTTGCCATTTAAATAGCCAAGGGAAGTCTAACAAGTGACTGTGCTTAGTTCGTTCTTTCTTTCTTTTTTTTGAGGGGGGAGGAAAAAAAAAAAAGGAAACCACTTCCGATGCTGCTATTTTTAGCAATGGTGCAGTGTCCAAAGTGTTAACTAATTGAGTCATCAGGTTTCATATCTGGCCACAGAAAATGGCAGTGGAAGAGGGGGAATGCTTTCCAGAACAAGTAAGCATTTGTGGATTCTGAAATAAGAGTGAAGTCTGCATATCGAGTTACTTATTATTCATGTTTTTAAGTCTTTGATTGTATGAGACAAAGCTGGATGTAGGAAGAGGTACGTTTGGGCTTGTTCGGTGTATTTTGTTTGGATTACGGTATAGGCTGAGCGGCAGTCAAATGGTATATAGAATTATTTGTTCTCTCTCTCTCCTTACCAGTGGCTACCTACTGTTCAGGACACTGCAGAAGACGCTGATTAAAATTGCAGAAATATTTTGTAATGTTTTGTTCTGTGATCAGGGCCTTAAGTAACGTAGATATGGTAACAATTTTGTTCACGTAAATGTTTTGGTAAATCTTGCATATTTTGAAAAAGGTTAACTGAAATCTATGCTTTTAAGGTGTATTTATCAAACAACACACCTCTTCTACTGACAATCCATAGCTCAATTAAACTTCAAAAGGAGCCTGCTGCTCCTGTGCTAGTAGTGAGGCACCCATATCACTTCTACTCGCAGGGACAGTCCCAGTGACCTCCAGAATGCTCCCTGTGTGATTTAAAAACTCCTCAAACAAGGAGCTGCTGTGAAATGACATCCCCGTACTCTGTGAACTAGGCTCTGAGCTTCTTCATGGCTTGAGTTACTCACATCAGTTAAAAAGCACAAATTAAAACAATTGCTCTTCAGGTTGCTTTACTGCAGACTTAAAATACCATGCTCCCAGGAAAAGGGTGGTACCGTGTTATTAATATTGATGAGTGCCAGGCTTTGTGGAAGTGTCAATTAATGGCAGGGGGTTTTTAGCTAGAGATATTACCGATGGTAGCAGCCAGCAGTTTACTAGCCAAGTTCCACGTCAGCAATAGCTTTGTGCTCTGAAAAAATACTGCAGTGAGTTCTCTTAAATGTGTATGTTGTCGTTTGCTTGCTGTCAACACAGGGCAGGGTTGTTCCCTGTTAAAACCCATCTTTGAAACTCTGGTTGTTTTCTGGTGATGCTATTCTTGTTTGTAAAATAATTTCCACCAGCAATTTCAAAACCATGAAAACATTTATTTGGGGGATTTTCTTTGTGAAGCAATTTCTTGTAGGAGAAGGTTTTGTTAGACTCGGATGTTTTATGGTACTTGATTAAACTCTTCTTTTCAGTCCTGAGAATATTATTTGCTCTCTCCTGTTTTTTTTTAGCACAGTAATATCAATCTGTAGGGTGATAAACATCTTTGCTGATGCTTTATATGAGCCCCAGTAGTACAGAACTTGTCGCAGACCTGCTAGTTTCTGTGTGCAACAGTTGGGAGAGTAGAGCAAACTGAAAATCACGCTGCCACCGAGCCATGGCGTTGGCAGTGTGCTGGTCTGCGGTATGCTCTGCCCGCCTGTGTTGCAATGGAACGGTATTTACTCTTGCTTTACAGCATTTTCTTAGAAGTTGCATAGAAACTGGTCTTTCTGTTAGTATATATGTTGTTTATTGAAGGTGTAGTAGCTGTTTGAAATGGAGTTGAGCGATGGAGAAGGGATACAGAATATATGTGATTTATGTCCTGCTTTTGGCTGGGATAGAGTTATTTTTCTTCTTAGTAGCTGCCATAGTTTTTTTCTTGCTGATGTTGTTTATGGTAAATTCTGATTCTCATTCCATACATACATAAGACTCTGGTGGGTTGCCATGTATGGTTTTGATGTAAAGGAGAAAAAAGCTGTACTTCACTGCATGTTTATCCTGTAGATTTGCTAATCAGAAGCGATACTTTAATTGACATTGTACAGCAATGGCTTATTCTATCATCACATGCTAGGGGAGATTACTGACTAGGGCTGGCAGGCAGTATTGTTGGCCATAACTTATTT
Organism: Gorsachius magnificus; assembly: GCA_034008185.1. Taxonomy (NCBI): domain Eukaryota; kingdom Metazoa; phylum Chordata; class Aves; order Pelecaniformes; family Ardeidae; genus Gorsachius; species Gorsachius magnificus. Next base: position 33,211,491 of record CM067089.1, on the reverse strand, counting down.
CTATAAGTGTATAATAAACTGATCTGCACTTTAACGGTCAAACTAAAAACTAATGCTAAATCTGTGTTTATTAAAATAGTAAAGATAAAGTCTTTTAGCCCAGTTTGAAAAGAATTAATTCTTTAGTGAAATACCATTATTTTCTTCGATTAAACAAATGATGTGTTTTCCAAACATACTTTATTCTGATGCTCGGAAACAGTGGTAATTTTCAGATGAAAATAAACTATGAAGTCTGTGATGTTCAGATCATCAGGGTTCTTCTACAGAATTCCTACTCTGTAGTGCACTGTGGCTTTGAAAGCCAGAAAAATACTAGTTCAGTTCTGTAACTACACAGTAATTGTGCAAAAATGGTACCATCTAATCTGCAGTGATTTATCTTTATACTTGGTGATTTCTTCTTACTTTAAGAATACAACTGAGCTATGCTATGGTTTTTTTTTCCCCCCTCTGTTCATCTCAAAACCCCCATACAGCTAAGGCTGTTCTCAGCGTTTTCATCCTGTTTGTACCTGTGAATCCTGATGCGAGCCTTGCCCCCATGGTGGTTTAGACTCCTCCTGTTTCAAAACAGAATTGTGTATTTAAAGTCAGTACTTACATATAAAATTCCTAATAACAATTGTAGGGCTCTGGTTTGTACTTTTTGCTCACAGATTTTGGTGCTTGGGCTGGGAAAAGCAGTTTTCCCATTGGAATCTGAGCAAATCCTTGAATCTGGAATATGTGGAGTGAGTAACAAAACGCTTTGTAAACTAATTTACATTTGGTGTGTACATCATTGAATACATTTCAGCTAGACAGCCCCAACAAATGCTATCACAGAACTTTCCATGCCATTTCACAAATTCGTAACGGGGAATGTCAGTGTTTAATCACAGAGGAGGAGGAGGAGAAAGGGAATGCTGCGGAATATGGAGGCTGGCGGCTCTCCTGTGTGCAGCCCCAATGCCCGGTGAGGGCCACACAGCGCTGTTGCCCCCGTCGTGTGGCATCACATCTGAGAGGAAGAAGACCAGTCTTCCTTTATATTTCTAACAGTAAAAAACAGCAGTGTGTGTAACTCCTGCTCTGGGTTGCTCTGCCTTGTCTCTGTGGTTTATAGCAATGTTGTGAACTACAGAATGGATCCGGGTCCTATGCACGAGAGCAGAATCAAACGGAAAACAAGATATGGCAGGTTATGGTCAGGAGGCAGATTCAGCTCCTGTAGAAGAACATGACCAAGCCAACACAGCCCAGAGTGTTCACTGATAGTATTCTCCAATAGGTCTCATACATCTCCGGCTCGCGCTTAAAATTGTCTGCTGGCGGGTTGCTCAGCTCCTGCATTTGAGAACTGTTACCTCTCCTCTGTGCAAACTGCCCTCATGAGTTTGGGGAGTGCTAGCTAGGTTTTCCTCCTCCTGAACAACCAAAACTACCTCAGCCAGTCCCTGGCTCTAGGGAGATGTTTGAATTCTGTGGTTTATTGCTTCCATCCATTCTTTCTCATTGTACCAGGGCATATATGTTTCACAGCACTTCCACAAAGAGGTGTCAGGACAGATTGTTCTGTAAATGTTACAAGCTCTCCTAAGGTAAACTGGTACGATAAAGCTCATGTGATGCCTCTAACCAGCCCCCCAGAACTGACCATTACCAGGTTTATGGCTCTGTTGCAAATCCTGCCCCAGGAGTCCCCTTAGCACCTGGAAGCTCTTTAGGTAATTTCCACTGACCCTTCAGATTCTGTATCTGCAGCATGAGCCCATGTAGGGCTTTTCCAGCCAGAGACTCTCATCAACGAGGTATTTGGGTGTGTAAACTGGAAGAGGTTCTCTGCTTCTGACGGAGGTCATAATCCCTGCTAGGAAACCTATACTTTGGCACTTAGAAACTGATAAAGGTTTGTAATTCTTGTAAGAATCCTGAACAATGTGTCAAAAAATTTTAAACTCTATTAGATAGCTTTAAAACTAGCCACTCAAATGCCTCTTAAGCCTACAAAAGTGTAAACTTTAATTACATGTGGGATTTGCTATACTTGCAGGGGAAATTGGGGTGTTTCTGCGCACATTTTTGCCATCTCAGAAACAGCTTGAATGGTTTACCTCAATCTTTCAATTTAATGATGCTCAAACTTCCAAGGCAGAATTATTTTAGTTTTGAATGAGAAGCATTCAAAAGCAGGCATAAAGTGGAAAGGCAGAAAGGGAGCAGGAAACTTTTGACTTCACTGTACTGAAAGCTCTTCATAGTTTGTCTAGTTACAGAAGAGGTTATGGAGCTTGTCTATAGTTCCTATAGCTTGTTTACTACAGTATTTTTAAGGAATATTTATGTGCATTACGCTTCCACTGACATGCAGTTTGCTTCACTTTATTACCAGTAACTTCCACTTCACCACATCTGATTGAAGCATATTTACATAATATTTTTGTAGTGAGCTCGTTTTGAGTGAATAAAATCTGTCTCTAAAATCAGCAGTGTGATCTGATTTAGGTTTATACTAGTTTTTTTCCCCATCTGAAATTATAGACAAATAAACACCCTTTTAAAATGTTTTGAAGAGGATTGCTGAATTTTTTCCCTCTCCTTTCTGGATCTTGATTCTAAAATCAGATACAGGGAACAGGAGGTGGACCAACTGACATAATTCATGCAGTGATCTGAAGAATGTGACTTTGGTGTGGAAATGGCTTTAAATTTGAGCCTAAGATGTGCTGAAATTCTCTCCATGCTCATTGGGTAGTCAGTTCCTGAGAGAAAAATAGCAGGGAGGAGATCAATGGCATCTCATCAGGCTTGTCATAGAAGAGAGTTATTATCTTCAGGTGAATACAAACATGAGAAGAAACCCTCGAAGCACATCCAGTCCTTCTCCAGCTCTTTGTGACTGTGGTAGCAGTTATGAAAGGCAGTGATTTATTTCTCACTTGTAAGTGTATAATAGGAAAACTTTAGAGAGAGAGATGAGTCATTACAGGAGTTTCTTCCCAGAGTTTGAAATAAACTTCTAGAAGTTGAGGCTGTCAGCCTGGAGAATGAATCTTGAATTTTAGATGCTCAGATCTTTTGACTTCAACTGTGTTGGATCTTTTTCAATGATTATACATGTGAGTTGGTCACAAAGGACCTGGTTCTTTGCCTGATTGCGCTCTTCTAATGGAGTACAGTGATTCACTGATGAAACAGTGATTTTACCGGGTTTAGGATCTTGAACAGAATGAGTCCCAATTTACCTTGTCGTTCAAGTTTGTCTTTTCATACAGGGCAGTCTCATAGCTGAAAAGTCAGTATTAAAGGAATCATATTTTCCTATTAAAGGAAAAAAACAATCTTGTGATTTGTTGTTCATGCATACTTAGGTTGCGTGCGTCATGCAGCTGTACATTGATTTTGTAATCCTGGAAAATTAGGATCTTGCTTCTGGTGTTACTGATTTAACACATTTGTACTTGTAATTGTTTTCATAAATTCTTTAGGTGAAGCTGACACATCAAACTTGTGTTTCAAAATCTCAAAGCCTCATATGTGCAAACTGTCAATGAGTATTGGAAGTCGTGTAGGCCCTTGTCTGCTGTCTGACCATTGTCCCTGTGGGATGGGTTTGATCTTGGTTCAGGTGTTTTCTGTTGGGTTGTCGGATGCTAATTTTTGTTAGAATTGCAGTTAAATTATTCTGGTTTTGTTGAGTATCTGCAGTGACAAGTAAATAATATAGAGATGGCAGCTTTAGGGGTGTTTTCAACTTGGATGTTACGTTCAACACATTACATGTGTTACATATGGATGTTAGGCAAAGGTTTCCCATCTAGTTCTGTATGTATCTTTTGTGCCTTGGAAATCACAACTGCCTTGGCTCTTTGTAGAAACTCAAAAGAATAATGGCTACTTTCCATTTCTATCTTGTGCTTGAACTTTCTTAGGAAGCAGTAAGTCAGGAATTTAGAGACACCCAGGGCTGGATTAGTTGCGTCCTAAATCACAGGATTGATGAGATTTATAGCCTGCTGAAGACAACTGCATGCGTAAAGTCATAGAATCATAGAATCATTTAGGTTGGAAAAGACCTTTAACATCATCGAGTCCAACCGTTAGCACTGCCAAGTCCAGCACAAAACCACATCCCTGAGCACCACATCTGCCTGTCTTTTAAATACCTCCAAGGATGGGGACTCAAGCACTTCCCTGAGCAAGCCCGTTCCAGTGCTTGACAACCCGTTTCGGTGAAAGTCTAAGCAACTTACATGATAAGAAAGCTGCATCATTGCTTCATAGGCAAGCAAACAACTCACTCTAGACCTCCTGATGCTGTGAAAGGCACTGATAAACACCTTTTGTACTGGAAGCTGTGAAATGTTCTTGTACGTACCAGCCTCGGTCCTTTTCAACCATCATCCACTCCAGTATAGGTGGTTCATTTTCCGTCATAACATGAGCATCAGTATTTTGCCAAGACAGACTCTTAACAGGTAGAACAGTGCAAGTGATCTTGAAAATGGTATCTAGTAAACCTGCACACCAGAGCTGTACCTTGTCTTGTGGTCTAGCAAGGAAAGAGGCTTATTTGTTTGCTTGGATGTTTTCCTGGTTTGGCCAAGGATTTATAGAAAGGAGGAGCTGCATCTAAAATGCATTTTCCACTCTGTTTTGAACTGCTTAATTATGGGATTTTCAGGAAGTATTTTATTTTCTCTTCAAGCATGTAAGGATTGACTACTGTACAGGGATAGAGCCTCAGTTGTTGCGAATACAATTGATTATAGATTCACATGCAATTTTTGCAGAAATATGAGGCGTTTTAGTCACCACTGGTGTGACCAAGAAGAGGGGTTTCAGCAGCCTGAAACCAGTGTAGTTTTTAACTTGTGGAAAACGTATCGTAGTTACATAGTTGGAATAGGGCCAGTTACGGGGACATTCCAAATAGTATAATGTTTTTGGCTACTTTATCATGCACAATACAATAATATGATCGAGGCTGATGATTAAGTTGCATGATAGGGCAAACAATTAGAGGGAATTGTTTGGGTTTTGACCAATAATGAAATAATTTCTCATTCTGCAATCATATTCAAAAGAGCTGGCCTTCCCTAGCTGAAAGATGTTTCCTTTGAATCCTGAGGCAGCAGGAGTAGAGCTTTTCCTGTTGCCCTGGGGTTGTGTTTAGGGCTGTGATCCCCAAAGCATCTCTCTGAAGGATAATTAACAGCAGAACTGCAGATAGTAGTTGGCCCCAGGCTGTCACATTCTTATCACAAGAAAACACGTATGGTAGTATGGTATGTAAAGTATGAGTACGGCTGTAGTTTGCACGATGATAATTTTCTCATCTGGTGCAACCAGCCCCCTTTCTAATAAAGAAAATACAAGTTAATTTTTTTTAATACAGATTTAGTTATGAGGTAGTAGGGAGATGCAAAGGATACAGCCTCTTGGAGGGTAGATGAAGAGTGTCCCCAAGAAAATGATATGGTGGTTTATTTCACATGGTTCAGACACTGCTGTTAACTGGCCAGTGTAGTTTAATTGAAATAAAATTTCATCCCTTATCAAGTGAGCGTAACATATTTTCTAGGAGGAAAATTCTAAATTAACATAGGAGCAAAATCTAAGAAATGCCAAGGACCTCCTATTTCCAGTGTAGTGCTTAGTGCCTATCAGAGTTGAGCTTTACTGCAAAAAAAAAAAAGCCATCACTTGCAGTAAGCCCACCCTTATCAAAATAAGCAAAAATGTTATCATCTGTTTCCTCAGATCTTCTCATGCTGCTGCAAGACTAGTTTTGTTGAGCACGTTTCCAAATGGAAGTAACATAAGTTCATTCCTTAAAAATGAGGTCATTGCCTCCCCCCACAACAAATGTTAGGCATGGTTAGCATCTTTTTGTTGGGACTCAAGCCAGAATGCATCCTGCTCTGGCACAATGGGAACCTGCTGGGGGTTTCCCTTCACAACAGCTACTGTTAAAGATGGAGTGAAAAACAAAACCCTGCTCCCAATGTGAAAAAAAGAGTGGATTTTTAATCTGAAAAAGAAGTCACTGTAAGCAGAACACAAAGGAGAGAGAGATGAGCATAATAAAAATGCCATCAGTATGGGAGGGGGCCTGCGTGCGTTGAAAATAATGGATTTGTACCTTTGAGGGTTCACTAAGTAATACATGAACTCTGTTTTCTGAGAGGATCCTCTCTAGTCCCATGGAAAAGCCAGGCCAGACCCTGGGTTGACAATCAGTGCAAATTTCCTAATAGCTTTTGTCTTTACTCATGCTAAATAGTCTCTTAACTTCACTGGGAGCACTTGGAGAAAAAGAAAGTGAATATGTATTTGCTAGCGTGAGTCAGCATCAGCATTTTCTCTTTTAAAATGGAGGCTTAAGATAACATCCAAATGACTTAGGAGTTAGTTAGTAATAGAAATGTTTTTAACTTGCGTAGCTTTTCCTCAAAACGGGGAAACGGTTCTCACGTCTTACCCCTGCACGTCACAGGTTCTGGCATCCATCATGTGGCAGGACTAGAGGACCTTAGGATAAAGACGGTTGGGAAATGGATTACTGCTACCAGCGTGGTTTATCCAGCCTCAGCCCTTTCCAGAGATGTCTCTGGGATGAAGGCTGTTGAAATGAGCTCCAGGCTGGAAAACCCATTGTGGGCTGCAGGCAGCCCGCAGTCTGCAAGCTCATCAGCCTGCTTTACATCAGGGAATTGAATCTTTATAGCATGCTACATTAAAGGGGAATACACAAATTTAAAAGAAATACACAGCATAAAAACTGCATTAATCAGCCAATCATCTGCATTTATGCATGTCTTAAAACTAGAAATAGTCCCTTCTTCTTCCAAGAAAGTACAGGGGGAGGGGGGAGAATTGCAATCTGTGAAGAAAAAGCTTGATACTACGCACACATCAGTACCGATACTCTCATAAACCCACTGTTTATGAAATATTGTCTGAATAGCCATTCCAGAACTAAACGCTGTGCACAGGACCTGAGGTCTGTCTCTCCAAGAATTAAAACACTTGCAAGAATTTTGATTTTTAATTTGAGTCTGGATATGGAGATTGAAAAGGCAGCATCCCCAGGGAGGGCAGCAGGGAAAGGCTTGGGGGCCACAGCCTGACAACAGGAATCCTGGGCAAATGCACAGGAAGGGCTACAATCTTTGTGGCTGACTGCAAGAACATCTAAGATTCAGGGTGCTTTGATGTATGTCCCATGCCTGTTGTTCTCTTGATATTTGTGAAGACAGTGGAGAATCAAAAGCTAATTTTCGTCTTCATTTCATGTTGTGATTGATTAAAAAAAAAAAAAAAAAAAAAAAAAAGATGTGAATAGATTGCTAGCATACAGAATGCTTCTCTCAGGAATACTGAGGTTTAAGTAATTAGGATTGGAGAAAATTTTTATGCGGTCTGTTAAGGGAATGCAGTCTGTGTGGGGTTTGTCTTCCAGATGCCAGCTGGCATGGAAGGTGGAAGTGGGTATATCGAGAATAGCTACCCACAGAGGGAGCACTTACCTGCGCCGGTGTCCTGAGCAATGGTTGGAAACCTAAACCCCTTTTTTCCCCTACTGTGTTTTGTAATGAATTTACTGTAACAGGTCCTTGATCAGTCTGTGATGTGGGCTCCCAAGCATGATGGCAATCCAGATAAATCATTATTAACATTATTGTTACACTTGTTTGATCTTTTAAATCCTTCAGTTATTTGAGCCTAGGCTCTGATGCTGCTCCGGTCTGTGCAATACAGAGGCAATTACAGGCTCCATCAGGGACTCCAAGAGGCTTTGTTTTAAACAGAATAGTGCCAACTGGAAATGTCATTTTTCTACTCTATTGTGATACTTTAAAAGAAAAATTTAGGCTTAAAAGAGAAATATAAAGTTGAGAAAATTTTAGGTTCAGAAATGTGAAAGATTTGGTTTGATGGTTTTGATCAATTTTTACTGACCCCTATGCTTAGCTTTTGTAAAAGTTGGATAGCATTCACTGGTTCTTCTGGGTTTTGGCAGTGGAACGTCTTAGAAACAATGGTATTTAAGGCATTTTGCAAGGTGGAAAAAGCTTGTGAGACTATTCTCTATCTGGGCAGGTCTGAAGTATTGACTTAGTTATAGGGAAAGTGGAAGCTGGCAATGCTACTTTTAGAGAGGCTGGAATTGTTTTTGGTTTCCAAAGATGTTGGCTCTCCTTTCTCTCTATTGCTATTGCTTGTTTCTGCTTATGGCAGAGACCATAATGGTTGGAGAGAATCCCTGAAGCCCCGTTGAACTGTTTGCAATTGTACAACCTCAGTCTGTTCTCTGTCTGTGCAAATCTCAAAATTTCTGTGTGTGGTGGCCCAGAAAGTGAGTTAACCAACCTGACGTGAGTTAACCCAAAGTCAGAAAAAAAAGGTTTTCCCCTTTCTCAGTGCACAGGGATGTGTTACACCCTGGCTGCTAAGGCAGCTCATGCAGTTTCACATGCTAGCTCACATCATGTTCAAGTAACTGGAAACCAGTACGCTGGAAACTGGAAGTGCCAGCAACAGGAGTGAGTTCTGAGTGGTGACTGGCAAAGGAGGGCGTGCTGTTTGCTTGAGGGATTTCAGGAATAGATTTGTGCATCACTTAGCAGCAACTGAGCTGGCTTGATTTGAAACATTTTTATACGTCCCCAGGCTGGAAGTGTGACCGAACCTTTGTCCGTCCTCCTGTTAGCGAGCAAGTGCTTCCAAGAGAAGGCCTTAAAAGACATAGGCCGCGCTCTCCCTCTTCGGTGAAATGGCAGTTAGCTATTAACATGAATATCAGCTATTTATCACTCCTGCCTCCTCCCCCCTCCATTTTGTTTGAGCAAATAGAAAGGTTTAAATGCTTCTGAGTATGAGCAGCGTTCCTTGTCTGGCGTGCATTAATGTGGCTGGCGGGAACTGATTTTCCATAGCAAGCTCCTCTGGTGCGTCCCTTCCCCACCCAGAAGCAGCTGTAAACAGCTGATGTTAATTATTGTCCACCCGCTGACTGTGCCAAACAGGCATGCCATTACACTGGGACAAAAAGGGCTCCCGGTCTATTAAGTCCTCCCTCATACCTTTGGTAATGCTGATAAAATGCTGACCTGTTTTTTACCCCGGTGGCTGCTGTTGCTAAGCACTGGGAAAATGACCTCTCTCCTGTAACAATCTGCATTGCACAGTTGAGATGATCTTCTGAATGAGAGCGTTTTACCTCACCTCTCAAGGCAGCCATTCGTCCCCATGTTTTGCAGTTCTGGCCATGTAGTTTGTGGCAGCACCTTGTTTTTGATAGAGCCTAATTAAACATTGGTATTTGAGGGCTGTTTTGTTGGAAGCGTATTGCAGAAGTCGATTTGTAATGATCAGTGTGGCGTGCTTGGAAAATAATGCTTAAGAGGAGGGAAGGCTGGAAGCTGGTACCTTACCGTCACAGAGTGGAATGCCATGTGTGCAGAACTCAGGAGAAAATGAAGTCTGTAAGTAATGGTTCTCTCTTTGGAACAGAGAGCTTGTTGTGTTGAAACTACTGGTACAGTATAGAATCATAGAATCATAGAATCACCTCGGTTGGAAAAGACCTTTAAGATCATCGAGTCCAACCGTTAACCTAGCACTGCCATCCCACCACTAAACCATGTCCCTAAGCACCTCATCTATCCTTCTTTTAAAGACCTCCAGGGATGAGGACTCCACCACCTCCCTGGGCAGCCCATTCCAGAGCCTGACAACCCTCTCGGTGAAGAAGTTTTTCCTAATGTCTAGACTAAACCTGCCCTGGCGCAGCTTCAAGCCATTCCCCCTTGTCCTATCGTCTGTTACCAGGGAGAAGAGGCCGACCCCCACCTCACTACAGCCTCCTGTCAGGCAGTTGTAGAGGGCGATCAGGTCTCCCCTCAGCCTCCTCTTCTCCAGACTAAACAACCCCAGTTCCCTCAGCCTCTCCTCGTATGACTTGTGTTCCAGACCCCTCACCAGCTTGGTTGCTCTCCTCTGGACCTGTTCCAGCAAGGCAACATCTTTCTTGTAGTGAGGGGCCCAAAACTGAACACAGTATTCGAGGTGCGGCCTCACCAGCACCGAGTACAGGGACACGATCACTTCCCTATTCCTGCTGGCTACACTATTCCTGATACAGGCCAGGATGCCATTGGCCTTCTTGGCCACCTGGGCACACTGCTGGCTCATATTCAGCCGGCTGTCAATCAGTACCCCCAGGTCTTTTTCCACCAGGCAGCTTTCCAGCCACTCTTCCCCAAGCCTGTAGCGCTGCATGGGGTTGTTGTGACCAAAGTGCAGGACCCGGCACTTGGCCTTGTTGAACCTCATACAATTGGCCTCGGCCCATCGGTCCAGCCTGTCCAGGTCCCTTTGCAGAGCCCTCCTCCCCTCCAGCAGATCAACACTACCACCCAGTTTGGTGTCATCTGCAAATTTACTGAGGGCACACTCAATCCCCTCATCCAGGTCATTGATAAAGATATTAAACAGGACCAGCCCTAGAACTGAGCCCTGGGGGACACCGCTTGTGACCGGCCGCCAACTGGATTTAGCTCCATTTACCACGACTCTCTGGGCTCGGCCACCCAGCCAGTTTTTAACCCAGCGGAGAGTACATCCATCTAGGCCATGAACTGCCAGCTTCTCCAGGAGAATGCTATGGGAGACTGTGTCGAAGGCTTTGCTGAAGTCCAGGTAGACAACATCCACAGCCTTTCCCTCATCTACCAGGCGGGTCACCTGGTCATAGAAGGAAATCAGGTTGGTTAGGCAAGACCTGCCTTTCGTGAACCCATGCTGACTGGGCCTGATCCCCTGATTGTCCTCCATGTGCCTGGTGAGCACACTCAAGATAAACCGCTCCATAATTTTCCCCGGTACCGAGGTTAGGCTGACTGGTCTGTAGTTCCCTGGATCCTCCTTCTGGCCCTTCTAGTAGTCTTGTAGCTTGTACTGGTACAAAGAAGAAAGCAGACTTTCATATCTCCTCACCATTTTGCGGTCATTATGCCCAAGATTGCTTCATCCTGCACATGAAGGTGACTTCAGGTGGGCTTGAAGCAACGTTTGCACAGAACATCCAGTTTGCAGCAGCTGCATTGACAGGAGTGGAGAGAAGTCTGTAGAACATCCAGAAAATGGGGCATGAAAAACAAATATATATATATATATATATATATATATATATATATATATCACTGGATAAGTAACCGAGCTTTGGTACCAGGTTGTTTTATATTTCTCTCAGCAGTTACTGCCTGTAATTTTTTTCTCTAAAGGTAATTGTTGCAGTCTTTTAGAACCTTAAAGGATCACAAAGCACTTAAAGCCTGTGATGAAATGGTACTGAGGGAAAAAAAAGACAATTCCTGTTATACTAATGGAGAAAAGGGCACAAAAAATGTGTTGACTGCCCAGGATGCCAGGGGAAGCTGTGTCACAGATAAAATCAAAGATTATGTGGTTTGTCCCTCTTGAAAGCTAACCCAGTTCATGCCACTTGCTCCAAGGCAGGATCAGCATTATCTAAACTGTCCTTGGTGGATATTTGCATAACTTGTTGTTAAAACCCTCCGGGGATGGGAATTACTTTCAGTCATCTCTTTCATGACTTAACCATCCTTTCTGCCATCCTTACATTTAAGCTGAAGTCATCATAAAGCAAATTTGCACAGTTATCTTTAAAGCATGAGCTGGAAAAAAAAAAAAAAAAGAAAAAAAATGCAGTTGAGATAATGGCACTGTACCTAGGGAGTTCTCGCTACCTCACTGAATGTGGACAGATAATGTAAATAAAATGTGCTATGAAATGAGGGAGGATGGAGAAAATAAACCAAAATGTAATCAGACATTAGATTTTAAAACGCTTTAATTTGTAGAACCACGTTTTTTCATTCAGGTAGTCCAGTCCTTCACCATAGAGTATTTTAGATTTTTTTTTTTTTTTTTTTTTTTTAAATCTATCGTGTGTGATCTTGCAGACCTGGTCCGGTCTGTTCAGCCTGGACAGGTTCAGGTGGTGTGGCACTTTTGGAAAGAGCAGAGTGGTTTCCATGGAGTCCTATCCTAAGCCTCACCATGTTTGTCTCCCATGCTGGGTACCAGATGTTTCCCTGGCTACTAGCCTCGCACGTTAGACAGTGCTGCGTAATTCATGGTTATGTATGAAGTAAAATCTGGTGCTGTCTAGTCAGGTGGACAGCCTATTAACACCAAAGGGAGTTGGCGTAAGCAAGGAGGGCAGGATCTGACCCATATTTGATAAGGCAGTTTGGGATCCTTTCATGTCTAGTTAAATGTACATACAATATGTTGTGTCATTAGTAACTTCTTTGCCAAGGGAATATGTTTTTATACTGTGCTGAAATTTCTAATGGGATTTTTCCTTTTTTCTTATAGTCTGACACAAATGCAAGTTACCTGAGAGCTGCTCGAGCTGGCAACTTGGAAAAGGCTCTTGACTACTTAAAAAGTGGAGTGGACATCAACATTTCAAATCAGGTTGAAGAATATTTTGATCAAATTTGCTGGATAAATACCTTTCTCACTATTTCTTGAACCTGTCTTTATATTTGCACTTTATGTCAGTGATAACCTGCGTGTTTTTGATGAGCCATGTTTACATATTTTATCCAACTTTTATTTTTACCCCTTACGAAGATATCATTTCACTTCCACTTGGAGAATGTTGTGCTATTTCTTGCATTCCATTTGTATTACATCAGATCATGGGACAGCACACAGAACTCGAGACCCCAGAGCTAGTATATCCTGACTTAATTAATACTCTTTCTTTACAACCTAGTTCTTGTAAACTTTACATAAGAATAGTTTTTGGAAGCAGTCCTCTTAGTAAGATATAATAATTTGTCTCCTGATATGTTGTTTGCTATGCAGGAATGCCCTTGTCAATCTTTTCCATTGCTTTTCTTTTTTTCCTTTCTTTTTTTAATCAGAATGGGTTGAACGCTCTCCATCTCGCTTCCAAAGAAGGGCACGTAGAAGTTGTCTCTGAACTGATACAACGAGGTGCCAGCGTGGATGCAGCGACAAAGGTTGGTCAGGCCTATCTAATTGTTCTCTTGTTCACGCCGATGGCATGGGCACAACGTGTCGGCCAAAAGATTGCAGACATTACTGCAGCAGTAATTGCCCTTTTTCCACTGGTGGAGTGGTCTCAATAATTGTTTAACAGAAACCTTTTAGATTATAGTAAATGTCACAGGTTATTAGGGGTGAGATTTACTGAACAAATTCTAGATTCCTGTCTTGGTTTCTGTCCATATCTTCCATTGTAACTTACCCATTACAAGTATTCAGTAAGAGTATTTTATTGCAAGATAGGATAATTTAAAGTGGAATGTGTTCTTGATAGTATTGTCATGTATTTAAGCTCAAGTTTTGTACTTTTCTCTCATTTCAGAAAGGAAACACAGCATTGCACATAGCATCCCTTGCTGGACAAGCAGAAGTAGTCAAAGTGTTAGTTACAAATCGGGCCAATGTCAACGCACAGTCTCAGGTAAAAACATGTTTCTCCATTTGGTACTATCAAAAACTTTGCTGACATTAAAATCATTCTCCTCTTATAAGTTATAATATTAGTAAGTGTGTTTGGTAGCTCTCATTGTGTTAATGCTGGCTCTTAAAAATAGGTTTTGATAGGGTAAGATGAATATAATCCTGCTAACACAAAAAACCTTATTCTTCTTTGGCTGTTCTGCACATGTAGGTAACCGGCAACAGGTGCAAGAGTGAAGTTTAAATACACAGCTGCTGTTTTCTTATCGAAGCAGGCATTTTAGTGAGTGCAGTGCTGAGTTCATTCCCACCTTGTAATTCAACATACAATTAAAACTTTAAATGCTTCCAGCTCTCCCCCTTCTGCTCTCCCCCTCATCAGGTGGTCAGTGTGTACCAAGAGACATCGCGGATGTATCAAGTCTTGTCTTCCCCCATAGGCCTGACAGCACAGTGAAATCCCAGGTTGTGGTCAGGTCTTTTCCCACGTGGGATGTCAACCATCAGTTGGGATTAACTCTGATTTACCCACCTCATTCACCAACAGAGAAAGCACGGAAATAACATCTCTGAAGTCATCCAGAAACCATGCAGGCACACACCCCTGGAGATGAAGAAAGTGGAGGCACATCCAGGGGTGTCTGCAGGATCCTGGAAGTGGTTGTGTGACAGGCAAAGCATTTACCCTTCAGCCTTAGATCTGTCCTCCAGTGTCCTATGAGCTGCTAATTGCTACAGAGTCAGAAGAGATACTGATAGAACAGGAGAGGGGGAGGGAACTTGTTCAAATGAAAGGGATCCTGTTTCACATAATTCAGTGTCTTGGGCTTAATCGAGCTCATCACCTTTCCTTGTACAAGGAGGTACTACAAGCATATGCATAGCTTTTAAGTTTGGTCAAGTCCTTTGAATGAATATTTAGGTCAATTATAGAAAATTTGAAGTAAGGGAAAACAGCGCTGGTGTTAAAAGCAAAGCAGCAAAATGAAACAGAGGAAATCTCTGGCTCCAGAAAATGCATAAACCACAGACTGTTGAAAGCCAGCTTGCTGTGCCATAGGAGGTGTCCCTGCATGCCTGCCTCATTCCTTTTCTCCCTGTTCGGGGGCTGGCTGGCAGGCAGTGTCAGAGAGGGGATCAGATTAAGAGATGGTCTTCTCATCTGGCCCGGTATTGCCATTCTGCGGTATTAGAAAGATGTGGGCATGATAGAAAATGTTTGTTAAAAAGGGAAATTAAAAAAATGTACATTTTAAAGAAACATGTTTTTTTTAATGGTCTCTCAAATAACATGAACAAAATTTTTAAGAGTCTATTTCAAGAATGTTAGTTATTTGTGATCTATATTTCATGCTTCCTTCACCTAGACAAAGAAAATAGACTACTCGGTTCTTCTTTCTTACTCTTTTATACTAGCTAGATACAGCAATATTTGGTTCCGAGCACCATATAATTTGCATTTAAAGAGAACAACAACAGCAAAAAGTAGTTTTAAGTAAAATCTTCCATGACTGTTAAGAAGTAAAACAAAGCAGAAATATTTCCAGTGGATTTCCTGTTAAAAAAGTTAAGATGGCTTTGAAAGGATCTTTTCTGCTTGTGTTTGAGAACTTGTGTATTCAGCCCTGAAACTAAAAATAATCTGAGATTGTAAACATCTTATATAACTGCATTGTCCATACACCCTAAGGTTTTGCCACATGTTACCCTTATTCTGCTAACATACATGAATTAAAGATTTATTCTCCACCCACCCCCTGCCCATTATGGATGCCTTTGATGTCTTTGCTTGAGACACATCTATGTTGGTGATTCCACACCAATATCTGGCAGTGAGGTACCCTCAGCTGGGAGGTCCCAGGAGCTCCCTGTTACCAAACTGCCCCTGGACCAGCTTTGTCCGTGGTACTGAGCATTCACTTGGGCCTTCCTAAAGCTTAGAATAAAGTTCTGCTGAATCTGGCATACTCACAGAGACACCACCCAAGGATATCTTTATTTTGTTTTGTTTTTCTTTTTGATGCTGACCCTCTTTTCTGTGAGTTTGAATTTATCTCCTTTTGTCCTGAAGGTAACAGCTCTACCCAGCTGAGAGTGCCAGTATTAGGGATGTAAGACCTTCTTTAACCAAATCTTCTTTTCCGTTAAAAAAAAAAAAAAGGTGAATTTTTAAATTTTTACTGAGTCTGAATTTTGTACCACTTTGTCATGGTTTCACCCCAGCTGGCAACTAAGCACCACACAGCTGCTCGCTCACTCTCCCCCACTCCCATGCCCCCAGTGGGATGGGGGAGAGAATCAGGGAAAAAAGTAAAACCTGTGGGTTGAGATAAAGACAATTTAATAAAACAGCAGAGGAAAACAACAATAATAATGATAAAAGAATATACAAAGCAAGTGATGCACAATGCAACTGCTCACCACCTGCTGACTGATGCTCAGCCCGTCCCAGAGCAGCTATCGCTGCCTCCCCCCAATTTATATACTGAACATCATGTCATATGGTCCAGTTGGGGTCAGCTGAACTGGCTGTGCCCCCTCCCAGCTCCTCGTGCCCCTGGCAGAGCAGGGGAAGCTGAAAAGCCCTTGCCTGGTGTAAGCACTGCTCAGCAACAACTAAACCATCAGTGTGATATCAACATTCTTCTCATCCTAAATCCAAAACACAGCGCTATGCCAGCTACTAGGGAGAAAATTAACTCTATCCCAGCCAAAAGCAGAACACTGTTCTAAGGGCTATTTAGTACTATTGAAGACAAAATTCTTTCTTTAGGCTTATGGCTCTCTGGCAATTTCAGCCCCTTTTTAAAGAGAGAAAAAAAAGCAAAGTATGGGAGGAAAGATGTTGAATACCCTACAGTAATTTAACATAGGAGAAAAGGTTCTGCTCTGCCTCTCAAGTGCTGATAATACTTCGTTCCAAGAATTTTTTTAATTATTTTCTGAAACTAATAATTAGGAAATTTTCCTGCTTCCTTTCTAAATGCAAATATTGAAATGAAAAAATTAATCTTTGTTTCCAGCTGAGTAAGTAAATAGATATCGAGTATGCCATGAAATGATAGGGAAAAATGCCAGACTGCTGTTCACCATAATAATAACCTGTGACGTATTAGGTACCTTAGCAAGTGCTTTCTGGCTTTGTTTTTCATTAAGCAGAATTCTAACTGTGTGGTAACAAAACCGTTAGTCCTTGGTTCTGGAGAGTGCATTAACACATTGCTGACTTAGGCTTTGGCTCCGGTAGGACTTCAGTGCCTGCTTTATGCTGGTATCGATGCTTTCCTGAATAGAGACCAAGTTATCAAAATACCAGAACAGCAACAGACCTTGCAGGCTGTGCAAGCCTTGTAAACATGTGGCTTCACAGCTGCTCAGTGTCTTCTTGATGGTAAAGTTCCTCTTGGATCAAACATCCAGTTCACGCCATTTCCTCTCCAACTGTCCTTTCTTCTGACCTCCTGTTTGTCTCTGCTGCCAGTGAAGGCTGCGTGCTCGGCCTCAGGTCACCTGCGCTCTCCTGCATGCTCTGTGTTGGACGTGTGCCATGCAACTCTGCTCTGTTGCTGTGACAGTCAGATGTCTCTCAGCTGTTTTCACCATGGCTACTATAACTGAGCCAAAATTCACTGCCACGGTTTCACTTCATCTCTCCAGAGTCCAGAATGTTAACGTTTTGTCTTTGATGCACATATATGGCCAAACTCTTCTTGGTTCATCTTTGTTTGGCTCCGTTGGTTTCCTGCAAAATATAGGTTGGTGTCTTTAGTAACTGTTCTAGCCAAATTGCTGAGCTGCTCCCCCTGCGCCTTCCACCCTGCTGAAACGTCTGCCCTGGCCACACTGCAGACGTGAGGGTCCTGATACTCTCAGCCAAACCCAGTCACATGGAAGCACTTCCTTAACCTTTCTGCTATTTAAGCTGGATGAAATCTCTCTTCTGTTTTACCTGTTATTTATAAGTAGCCCTTACCTCCTTTGTATTTCCTTTTCTCCTTGTCTTCCCCATGCTCTGGAGTAATCACCAGAAGTGGTTTGTGGTAGAGCGAGAGGTCTGGGGGGATCTTAGCAGGGAGCAGTTGAAGAGGGAAGCTGCTGCCCCCATTGCAGCTGATTCTGTCTGAAGTTTACTCAAGAAAAGTCTGAGGTTCACAGAAATCCCAATGGCATGAGATCTGGAATATAGTGAGAAGACAGACAGGGCCCTAACAGAGCCCGCTGAAATCTCAGTGACCTCCTCGCCAAAATGTTTAATGGCATCATCGCCTGTGCTGGTACCATAAGGAAAGGGATCAGGCAAAATCAGCAGTGATGTGTCTGACAACAAGTCATGCTGCAGTATGAAGGGCAAAAACATTTATCATGATGGATCAGAGGAGAAAGGGATTGTTATTGCTGATGCTGCTTTGCTTCAGCAGTATCAAACTGCTCAGTCAAAAGTATATGGATGGCTTAATTTGTTACTATAAAATGTATCTGTCATTAGTTCACGATTCTGTTGGACTGAGGGACGTGCAGTGGTGTATGAGAACTGAGCAATTTCAGGTGCAAATCAGGAACTTACATAAATTCCTTCAGAGGTATCTTGAATCCAGGACAGGTTTCATGACTTTATTTTGCTGTTTTGGTTTTGTGAGTGATGTCAAAGCTGTGAATTTCGGAAATGCTTACAGGGAAATGCAACAGAGAAAAATACAGTGTCCTAGTGTTAGTATCCAAAAATTCAATTCCTGAAATGCTGTGACATGTATACAGTTAAGGCATAGACAAAAGCATTGACTTTAAGAGGAAAGCACTAGCCAAAGAATGAGTTAAGCTCTGCAGCCTCTAATACTTGTATTGCATTGATTGAAATGACTCACTTAAGCATAATTTGAGAAATGCTCTAATGTGGTCGGAAACACTGATAAACCTCTGTCTCAAACTACTGATCCTGAGATCTCCTGGTGCCTGAAATATGAAGTAGCTGAGTGACCACAAGCAGGCTACGCTCAGAAGGCAGCTCTTTGAGGAGACAAAAGGCATAAGTAGCCGGCACAAGTGAAAGAGACGTCAAAGCTAATGGAGAGAAGAGAAAAAAAAATTGAAAGTATTCTGAAGAGCCATTGCCCTTGCTTTTGCTACAGACTTGTACTGTATTTGCCTGTCCCATTTTGCATTTCCATTGCTGTGCCTGCATGTATCCTGATAAAGGAATCTGAACCATAGCTCATCTCTACCAAATGGTCTGTCCAGATTGGTTTTTAGTTTGACTTCACAACATATGTAAAAGGAAGCATTCTCACTTAGCTGTGGGAATTGTATCTGGTCAGCCAAAAGATTCCACTGTGTCCTTTTAAAAAATACTACCTTTCTCCTATCTTCATTTAATTCGGGGGAGATCATGCCATTAGCTGGCTTGTGAGCACGCAGTTTACTTGGTTTGCTCCTGATCTACCTGAGTTTGGCAGGTCTGTGGTATGTATGAAATGTTGTGGAGTGTTCACACTCTTGTTTTCCTATTTCAGAATGGTTTCACTCCACTGTATATGGCAGCCCAAGAAAACCACCTGGAGGTTGTTAAGTTTCTTCTTGACAATGGTGCCAGTCAAAGCCTTGCCACAGAGGTAAAAGTTTGAATTACACACTTTATGAACAAAGCAAAATATGCTTCAGCTGTGATTCTTGCCAGCTTTTTTCAAACTAGTCTTTTAAATACAAAATTAAAGACCAATAAAATGTTCTCTTAGCAAAGTGTGCTAATGAATACTGAGTTACTGGCTTTTAGCAATTTAAATATTTCTAAAATAAAAAATGACTTTCACTAGAAACAGTTCTAAAAATAGATGTGTTCTTAGTCATAAGTGGTAATCTTTCAGGTCTAAGTGCTCAAACAGGGAAGCTGTGTGCATAATATAAAAGTTCTCTGTGCTTTCATTAAAAATACTGAGTAATGCGGAGAGCAACCATAAAGCAAGAACAACTGTTTACCTACGCTTTGGAGCCAGCCCCGAGATATCAGGGAAAACCCAGGGTTACGTAGTGCTTGGAGTGTTTTCTGAACTGCATTTATTGCCATGCTGACACCCTCTCTGTAGCGGCCAGTTATCCCATCTGGTCTTGCAGTGATAATTTCAAGCTGACTGAAAAACACAAGGTCCATCCTTGAAGATGTTCTATGATCTTTCTAGAAGGACACTTATATTTCGTGCTTAAAAAAGTAATTTTAACTCAAACAGGGCAACCTGGAAGGAAAAAGAGTAGCAGACATACTAATACTCTTGAATGTACTGCATTGGAATAGGTTTTTAATCTGATGAATTTTCAGTTGTCTTAATTCCAAGATTTTGCTACCAAACAAAAAACAAGGTCTTTCAGTATGTGTGCTCTCCAATATTTATTAAATTCCGATTGCTCCAGCTGAACTGATTCCATGAAGGAGATAATGCTTGTTTGAAAAAGTCCTACTTTTTGCAAAATATGAAATGCAAAATTAGTCTATTGCATCACTATACCTCATAGTATCGCTGTATAATGATGTACGTATGGAATCTTTTTCTTCTCTTCTGAAGTCAGCACTGTAAAAAATTAATCACTAATGGATCAAAGTTATGTTTTCAAAATCACTAAAAATTAGATATAACTAGAGGTATGCATCAGAAACTGCTTTCTGGAAATGCTTAAAGATATGAAAGCAAAGAAATACCAAAATGACAGATTTTAAATCTGGAAAATTAATTGAAAAATTATAGTTTTCAGAACACTAATTTCTATTTCTTTGTGAGAACTTGGAAACAAAGCAGTCACAGGACCCCCAAAGATGTGCAATAAATTCAGACTTTTGAAAACATTCTTGCCGCTGATTATCTGAAAATAGAAATTTAAAAATTGTGCATGGTTACTTGGTTCTTTTTCTTCGGTATTGTTTTTCCCTTGAGCATTGTATGTCAGTGTAGATTGAGCCTTTCTCCAACTCAGCTTGATGATAAGGTCTAGTGCAATCTAATTTTATCCATGGAGAATACCTTTGAAGATACCAGACTACAAAACAATGTTGCCTTTATTGCTTTACTCGTTTGTCATAGTTGCTTATGGGTGCTTTTTTATTTCCTCTTGGTCCAAAGATAAACCTGATTTATCTTTATCTTTATAAGTGCAAAAGCCTTTGTTATTAAATGATTGCCACTTAGCTAAATATTCATTTAAAATAAAACTCTTTATCAAAGGTGTTTTAATCTAAATGAAAAAATAGATGCAACTATTTACTTTAAATTGTTTTTAGTTTTGGGGGGTTTTGTTTTGTTTTTTTTCTGGAGTAGGCTTTGCCTTATGCTTTAAAGTGCAGTTGTTAATTATAGCGCTGACATCACGATGCTTGCCTGCAGTTGCATTTTGTGGGCAGGCATCTTCAGAGAGCATGTGGTGGAAATATGTTCTTGTCAGGGCTAATATTCTTGGTTGCAGTTCCCTTGGCTGTGGTACAGTGATCTCTGCACTCACTGAAGTGATGGGCAACTCTCATCAGAGTTAGGAAACTGGGGGTATAGGGGATGGAGGCTGCTCTGGGGTTGAAATGGAGTGGTCCCTCCCATTTCTCCACTCCCTTTTCCCTAAGGAAAAGAGAAAATGTGTTCCCAGGATTTTTTTTTTTTTTGTATTATTATTACCAGCATTTTTAGCAGAGGAGAAAGCCCGATGAGAAAAGGCATTGTAGGTAGCGAAACCACTTTTCTTTGTGAAACGGCTGACGGTGCCGCTGCCTTCGGCTGTATAAATAGACCAGGGAGCCAAGGTCTGCGGGTCACTACGGCGCGAGCTGTCGCACTCAAGGTTTCTCCAGGCAGGAGCCTCCATTTCTGCAGGTTCAGCGTTGCTATATTGCCAGAGCCCTCTTGTGGGGATACTCGTGGAGTTTTTGGCCTTCAGAGCTACACAGCATTTTTCACGCCCTGTGCTGCGCTCTGCCCGCAGTCGGAGGCTGCGCGGTTGTTTCATCCCAGGAGCTGCTCACAGCCCAGGGCCACAGCCCAGAGCTCTGCCTGCTGCTGGAGGATGGTGAGCCGGAGGCCAAGGAGAAGGCTGTGGTTAAATGAGTTAAAAAAAAAAAAAAAATCACGGGGGGAAAAAAAAGCTTGTTAGTACCCAAGGGATTTCAGTGATTTTTCTTTTTTTTTTCCTCCTCCAAAATTTTGAAAAAATGCTCTTTTTCAGAACTCCTCCTGCTGCTTCTTCTAAATTGAAGCACTTTATGTTTGGTAAGCCAGAGAGAGAAATTCCTTATTGAAAACATTACTTTTAGTTCCAGAAGTTAAAAAGTTAACACTTGAACTCTGGCTTTTGACACAGTGCGAGGATCTGCATTCTTCTGTGTCATTGCTGCACTTTTATTTCACACTTACACAGTTTCACCATGACAGAAGCAGTTGAAAAGTGTTTACCTGCTAAACTGTAATGAAGTTTGGTAATGTAAGCTTTGGATATATTGATTGAGAGACACAAGTAATAAATAATAAATATCCCGGGTAGAGTAACTTGCATTTGGGATTTATAGGTATTATCTTGGGCAAAGCTGAATGCGTTCCTGGATTTGAATGCCACTTTACATGTTTGGGAAGGAGCAGAATGTAAATTATAGCTCTTTCACTCTTTAGTTTTCTAAAAATCCATAAAAATAAAATTATTTTTCAGGTTTCTTATTCTGCACTACTTGGTTGGCTATTTGCTAGTCTGAAAGGAAATAGTTTCTGTTTGTAAGAGGATTGTCCATCACATCTATATAAATTTTCATAAATGGAAGTTGTCATAAAATAATTGGTGTATTGGGAGAATGTGGTACTCCTAATCCAACATTATTAGATTTTAAGTGCACATATAAAATGTATCAGAGGATAGAGCTGAAGTGTTGGGGTTTCTTTTTCTTCTTAAAAAACATAGATTATAACCTCTAGCTGTGGGGGGAATGGATGATCATTTCCTACAGAGACATCATTTACAATTGTAATTTTAATATTTCAGCTTTTTGTACCTTTTTATATGATTATATACATACTTATTTACATAATTGTTAATTTGTGAGTAATTTCACACTTTTTTTCTCAAGTCTCAGTCATTTTTGTTTGCTTGTGTCTTATAGTTTTATGTTTAAGTCTGGAGTGCCAGAAGGGGGTTTTGAGTGTTTGGGACCTAGTTCACCAAGACTTTACTCCAATTTCAGTGTCATCGCAGGGTACTTTTAATTTGCACCACGTTACGCTTTACGTTTGAATTTGAGCCAGTACTGTTACTAACGCTGAGATCTCTTCCCTTCCCCTTTCTGCCCCCTGGAAAGATTGGAACATGTGTTGAGAGTCCCCATTGTATGTTGCAGGATGGTTTCACACCTTTGGCAGTAGCTTTGCAGCAAGGTCACGACCAGGTGGTTTCACTGCTGCTTGAAAATGATACGAAGGGAAAAGTCCGTCTTCCTGCCCTTCACATCGCTGCTCGCAAGGATGATACGAAGGCAGCGGCTCTGCTCCTGCAGAACGACCATAACGCTGATGTGGAGTCAAAGGTCAGTTGTAAAAAGAAAATAAGGTTTGATGCTATTAAGTGCTGACCACGTGTATTGCATCCAGTGACGATCTCCCTTAGTGTGAAGTATTTTGCTGCAGTTACACATAACTTTCTCCTATAGTGTATGATTAAGAATAACGTTTTATTTGCTTCCTTTGCCTTTCTCCCCCATTCCCTCTTTGTTTAAATCAGGGTTAATTTCTCCTGTAGAAACTTTGCAAATGGAAAATAGTAAGCAAAATATTACTAGAATTATTCTCTTGGGAATGAAAGCCACTCCCGCAGTGGTGTGCTATAGGTATTGTACAATTAAGTAAATTGATTAGTTGTTTGTGCAATTGCCACTTTAAGAACTTGGGTAAACATGAAACAATTAACATTCAAAATACTCGATCATTCAGCTTCCATTCAGTCGAGCTTCCTTGCGTGCCGATTGTGCTGTCATCTGAGCTGCCATGCCGCGTAGCAATCATGAAGCTTTTTGCATCCATATCACCAGTGGTGAACTAACCGTTCATTTTTTCCCCCTCTTTGCTTCCAAATGTGTTAACCTAGATGATGGTGAATAGAACAACAGAGGTATATATAAATATATATATGCATCATCACTCCTCCATGACTTAGTGCTGCTGCATCATTTCTTCCTCCTCCTGTTTGCATTGCCTTTTATAGGATAGATACCTGCTTTAGATGAAATGAAGTAGCATGTGCTAGAGAAGACTGTAGATTAGATACCAGGGCTTTCTGCAGCTGAAACTAGGGTTTAAAAGTAAGCATTAAGTAAGCGTTCTTGGGAACTAACCGCCATCATAAAAGAGCCATATTATGTAAGATGGAGTTTTCAGGGATTCTCGTGGAGCATATGTTTATCAGATGTGTTAAGAGCTGCAGACAACCCTGTCATGTTGTGCATCCAGGTCTGATTTTAGGCTTCTGCATGACACTTACTTTGATGGTGTCAGCAAATAGAATGATCCAAGAGTGGTTTTATATCTGCAAAATTCCCAAAGCAAGGCAGTGGCAGCTAGCATGGCTTGCTAACAATTTAGAAATGCATCTAGTTCCCATAAGGTTTCATACTTTGCAGGACTGATGGAATTGCTGCATGTTTTAGCATTATTTTAAAAGGAAATAAAACTACTTAAATATGAAAATAAGTTGCTGAAGTAATTTTATCAGTAAGGCATCTTCTAATTAGGGTGGTAACTCGTGGTGTCTGAACATAACCCAGTGTGATTGCCCACAGTGGGAGACTGATCTTTATGGTACTAACCCTTGGAAAAAAAAAAAATCCATATTAATAATTTAAAATAATCTTTGATGTTGTTTTCATTTGCATCTACTTTGAATTTATAAAAAACAGTTAGCAAGTATCATTAAACGACTCGTATATGAACTTCTGCAAAGAATCTCTAAGAGATTTAACTTGCAAGGCTGGTATAATACCAACAACTAGATATTTCTAGTTAGAAATTAATTTCTTATAAAAGACAGATCATTGCTTTAATACTTAAATGTTTTGCTGTTATTTTTCTGGAATAACTGAAAGTTTTATTCTACTTCTGGTCTTCTAGAATAATTATGTTAATTTTTTTCCTCCTGCATAGCAATATGATTTTATTTAGACTCTCTGAGAGTCTATAAATAAACGTCAGTGAATGAAAACTAGTACAGAATTGGAATGGTGACTTGCAGTAGACTCCTATTACTAGCTTTGGTCAGTGATGCGATACAAATTTTGGAGTACCAATATGATATAAAAAAAAAAGTATCTATTGGTTTTGTTTTGTTTGTTTTTCCAGAGTGGGTTCACTCCCCTCCACATAGCTGCTCACTATGGAAATATCAACGTAGCTACATTGCTGTTAAATCGGGGTGCTGCTGTGGACTTCACTGCAAGGGTAAGTTTGAAATCGTAGTTATGCTTAGTTTGCTTAATCATCACTTTGAAACACTTTTTCTATGAGGGTGTGGAAAGGTACATTGCTCTTGCCCACCGAGGGGCCTGGCCTGACTTCTCTTGTTCTGTTACCATGCAGTGTAAAGGGGGTTTCCCTGGGCTGCTGAACTGAACCTGAGCTCTTGTCATCACCTTTGAAAAGCTTCTGTTTTAATCAAAAAGAACCACTATTTTCATAGTTCCAGTGTTACGAAACTTAGGTTGGGATTCAGTGAGATGAATGCTTCCACCCGTGGCTTTAACATATGGCAGGAGTGCTGTCCCTGTTGAATTGCCCTCAATATGCAGTTGTTTCCAGTGAACTTGAGGTGCAGGTGTACCAGTGAATAAAGCGGCTGTGCCTTCACTGCGTATGCGAGAGACTGGTGATATGTAAAGGAGATCTGAGAAAATGAGAGTCAGGTGATAGGTAAAGGAGATCTGGGAAACTGGAGAGGGAGGTAGAAAATGAAATTAGGTGTAGAAATGGAAGGGAGTCAGTAATGGGAGCTGTATGGCAGAAGCCACAGCAGAGTGTGGGAACTAACCCTCCTGACCATGTAAGTTATGCACCGAAGTCACAACACAGCCCAGGGAGTGACAGGGTAGTTGCTCAGGTGTATGAAAAAGGATTGGGGGCCGGGAGGGAAATGGTATGGGCTTTCCCGGTGTCCCCTTGTTTCACTCTCGGCTGGGTGGGGAGCAGCTGAATGGTGGCTTCAGCTGCACGTTTTTGCTCGGGGGAGTGGGTCCATCCTCCCACAGCCAGCAGAACCCTCATCTCACAGCCCGGGCCAAGGTTTGACCATGTCTGCTGTCAAGGGTTGGGTCTGTCAGACCAAAGAGGAGTATTAGAGTGAAGGAGTGTGGTCAAGGTAGGGAGGATGTGGGAGCAACAAAATGTAAGCAGAAGTGTAAGGAACAGAAAATGACGGAGGGAAGTTACATATAGTTGGAACAGCGGGAAAATAAAGAAATGTATATGGATAGGGATACAACCATATGAAGAGCAAGGAAAGATGTTGCACCAGGCAGGAGACCAGAGACAAAAAAGCAAAGGCAGAGGTAACACAAAATTTAATGAGCCAGGATGGAGGGCTAGAGAATAGTAGGTGTCGTGGTTTAACCCGGCTGGCAACTAAGCACCACGCAGCCACTCGCTCACTCCCCCCCCTCCCTCAGTGGGATGGGGGAGAGAATCGGGAAGGGGAAAAAGGTTAGAGCCGAGGGCTGAGATAAAGACAGTTTAATAAGAGAAAATAATAATAATAGTAATAATGAGAATGATAACAGAATATACAGAATATACAAAACGAATGATGCACAATGCAATTGCTCACCACCCGCCGACCATGCCCAGCCCGTCCCGAGCAGCGATCAGTACCCGAGCAGCGATCACTCTCCCCGCGACCGACCGACCCACCAAACCCCCCCCCGAGCATGACGTTCTATGGTCTGGAATAGCTCTTTGGACAGTTTGGGTCCTAGCTGTGCTGTACTCCCAGCTTGTTATGCACCTGGCCGAGCAGGAGAAGCTCAAAAAGTCCTTGAGCAGTCTGAGCACTGCTTGGCAACAACTAAAAACATCAGCGTGTTATCAACATTCTTCTAGCACTAAATCCAAAGCACAGCACTATGCTAGCTTCTGTGGAGAAAATTAACTCTATCCCAGCTGAAATCAGGACAGTAGGGCAGAGAGGATGTGGGCAGAAAGCTAAGTAGGTGCTATGGGAATATGCACGGCTGTAAGGAGGGAAAAGCAGGGACATGCCAATAAATAGAAAAGCGGCTAACACTCAAAATATATTAGTATTGGAAAATGCTGGAGCTAGAACTTCCTACTGAAGTTCTTTAAAAATTTGATTGCTCGTTAGCTTCTTTAGTAATGCCTTGGGTTGTATGAATAAGAGAATGCCTATGGAATTTCTGCTGACACACAGCCAGGAATGGTTGTCAGTACAGAGAGTGCAACAGAACATGGAAATGTGTTGAAATTCATAGTGAAAAACAGATCAAACTCTTGCCTAAAGAATATACTTTTTTTATTCTGCTGTTTTCTCCAACAATCCAGCAACTAAGAAAGAGGAGGACTTGTCTGTATTAGTAGTTCACTGGGTGGTGTGTGTGATATAGTTAAAAAAAAAAAAAAAGCTCCAAAAAGCAAATGTGATTTCAGGTTAGTCTAAGGTATTTCTGATATAGACCAAAAAAACACCACAAACAAACAAAACCCAACCAAAAAAACCCACCAAACAAAAAACCCCACCAAAACAAAACAAACTGAGGCTGTGCAAGAATCATTTCTCATATATCTCCCACAAATGGTGTTTTCCAAATCACATTCATCACTAAATGTGTTTAATGTTATTGGCGAGAGAGGGGTCTCAGGTTAGATCCACATGAAGTTCACAAGATGAGAGTAGATTTGGGGATTAAGGGCTTCTGGAAAGCTTCTAACTATGCATGCTTTGCTTTCACTGATAACATTGACCTGTTATTCCCAAATCCTTAAACTGACCAAATTAGAGTATTAAGGCATTCTGAACAGTCATAAGCTTTGGCATTCAGTATTTGATAGACTCTAATCACAGGAGGAAGGAAGACAAATGAGGTCTTGGGTCAAGTCTTTCCCACTCAAAAACAAGGTAAGGGATTAGCAATGCTACTACATGAGTAATTAGTGACATTTAGTACCAGTATCACTAAATACCATCTGCCGATGCTTGTTTTAATAAAATAATAAACTTTAGACTTCGGCAGCCATGTTCTAGATTAGGGGTACTGATGGAGAGCACATCCAAAGTAATAAGCCCATCCTCCCCTCCTCTTCAAGATCTAGAAATTCCAGGTTCTTCCTCCATTAGTTGTTGTCTTCAGAGAGAGGCAGGCTGCTCAGATAGCTGGGGAAGCGCAGATGCAATGACATCAGCCCGAAAGAGCAGTGGGCTGACGCTGTGACTCAGAGCGCTGAATGGCTTGTTTGTGCTTGTGATAGCTGGGTGGGGGCATCCGCAGAGCGCAGCTCTACTGTATGGTGGTTGCAAATCTAGATAAAGTAGCTGTGACAGAAGGAATCGTAGCATAAATAACAGTAATATGGAGATGAATTTTGTTCTTTAGTGCTTATCAGACTGTGGGTAACGAAAGCGCTACACAGAAAGATGGGTTAGATTCTGGTAGTGCAGTGAATTTGCAGGCAAACAGAGGACCAGTGCACGTTGAGTATAAAGTACAATTACTAGCACCAAGTAACAGAGCCCTTGCTTGATCCTTGATTACCCAAATTGCGAAACAGGAGAGGTACTGCTAGAACAGGTACTAAAAATGACCCACAGATACAGCCTGCCCATTGCCACCTCATTGCCTCTTGTTGGTTTAATTTCTGTAAACAATATCCACAATATGCTGTCTCCTCTCTAGAGGAAGGGCCCCTTTTTGAGTTGTTGACAATCTAAGACAAGCATCAGAGCAAAGATATGGAAGGGCTGTAACCCAACTGAGATCATACTTTGTGTATGTACTGTAGCCTTCAGCAGTACAAAGAGCGAACTGTAGGATGGGGGCGTCAAATGCATTTGTGCTTTTGCAAACCACCAACCATTTTTCCTTTGCTTTTGTAAAATAGATACAAATCAACACTACTTGTCTGCTCACCGTTTATGTTTAAACTGTTTAGGCAAGTGTCAATTCTGGGGAGAGATTTGAACAAGAGCAGAGTATTATGGTAACAGAAGATGCTTGTGTGGAGGGGGCAACATGAAGACAAATGTGTGAGGGCAGGATGAAGAGCCAGCTCCCACCATCGGTGCAGTGAAGGTGGGGAAGGGTAGAGAATATCCGTGGAGGTATTTAAAAGATGTGTAGATCTGGTACTTAGGGACATGGTTTAGTGGTGGACCTGGCAGTGTTAGGTTAAGGTCTTTTCCAACCTAAATGATTCTATGATTCTAAAATGCAAATGGAAATGTAGGATGAAGGCAGAGCTCTGAGCCTTAAGGACAAGGGCAAGTGTGGTGAAAGGATGCAAGAAAAAGGAGGGTAGACCTGTGGCAAAGTAGATCTCTTCAGGGGCTGTGTTTTCAGTGCATTTCTGAGAGGCCTGAGGGAAGAAAGAATTTCCAGCAATGAAGGCAGGGAAAGACACGAGCTTGATGATGGCTCTCAGTGTGCGGGCAGGAGGTGAGCAGTGGTACTGTACTGTAAGTAAATGATGTCCCCAGCGATTTGTGGTAGCAGCTGCTCCCCTCACCCCCGCTGGTATACACCTGCCTGCCTCTCAGCTGTCAAATGCTCCCTTGTTCCTGGCTTTCACTGCATCTAAGAAAAATAGGCAGAGCTCCAGGAGCTCTTACAGGTGTTACAGTGCCTGCCAGCCTGGGTACCTGCTGACCGTAGAGGTGGGGAGGGTTGGAAATGTACCTGCTTTTGGTTTGCACTCTTCCAGCTCAGCGACTAATTTCATGTCAACTCTTCCACTGAACTGCATTAGCACTTCTGTGTCTGTGCTTTTTTCTCTAGCCTGGCTGCAAGTGCAGAGAAGATGGCACAACATGGAAAGTTCCATGTGGGATGGATGGAGATAATTTCAGTAAACCAACTTGTGATGCCCCTGATTCTACCTATGTACAGGGAGGCAGCTCCAAGAACCTTCATAACCTCAGTCCAAGTGAAACAGGATCTCCTTATTGGGCTGGAGGTTTGCTATTTTGTAATGAAGGAAAAATACTAATTCCAAATTGCTTGACTTCTTGGGCTCAAACTCAACAATAAACCCGTCACAATTACTGGCAGGGTATGCATTGTAGAAGTAACAGGCATTTTATGTCTATTCATCATCCTTTCTCTGTAGCACCTTTTCACATGTGTGGCTATGCTTCTCTGAAACCCTTCAAAGCTAAAGAAATCCCTTCATTGCATCAATATATTTCTCTCTTGCTTAACTGGGAGCTCATCGCATATGAGCTAAAGAAGTGGAGTAAGAGAATAAAGGGTAACTGAGGCTGAAGTCAGTCTCCTTTCTTAGCCAGATTAACACCTAAGTGCAATTGCTACCTGGGCTTTGAAGGATTGCAACAATTCCAGGCACCATTCTCGTAGCGGGCAATGGCACCCAACATTGGAGAGGTGCAGATAAATCCTAGTTACAAACTGAGAGAAGGCCAAAGACCTTTAAGTCAGTCTATTTTATTAAATTTTTCGACAGGAAAAAGTAAGTTTTGTTATTTTAAGAAAAATATTGTTCATTGGCCACTTGTGCCTTGGAATCAAACTGTATCTGGTGTGTTACCTGGAGTTTGAGATCTACTTCCCATCTTCTGGAACTTACTAACCTAGTGATTAGTATGGAGAAGTGAAATCCACCAAGTGGGCTCTCTTGTTCCAGGCTTGCAATTCAGGAGATCTGTTGCTGGCATACAGTGACCATATGCGTAGTGAAAACTGCTGTCCTCCCGTCCTAGCTGCTGCCTCTGGAACTGGATGCTGTTGCAGGGGCTTCATGCCATGGGCTTGACTTTCTTTACCAGAATTAGGCCATCTTCATCATGAGGATGGGTGGGGCGCTGGAGAAAAAAGACAGGTCACAGAGGGATTTCTTCTTCTTTATCTCTCCGCTCCCTTCATATTTGCTCTAGGCTGCCTTGTGCTTTGATATCTAGGACTTGGACAGGTGTATCCAGATTTATGCTAAAGCAAGTAACAGCCATTGGAAGGAATGAGAAACCGGTTTCCTTAGCAGTCTGATTATATCTATGGTATCCCGTGCAAGAAAGCTCTTTTGCTATAAACCAGACTCCTGCAGAGTGTTCGCCCTTTCCCCGTCAGGCCTTGCTCAGGCACCCCCAGGAGCAGTGCGCAGGGAGGGCAGGCGGTTTTATCTGCTGCAGTTCCCAGCCAGAAATGGAGATGTGTGTCCAGACTGCCCTGTGCTAACTCAGCAACAAGAAACTGCAAATCAGTGTTTCTCCAAGGCTGCTATGCAGACCAGGGAGGTGAGGAAGGTGCTTTGAATAAATGCTGTTTTCTGGGAATTATAGTTAGGAGAAAGTTATCTTTTGGGGGTTCACAGAGTCTTCAGATATCATTCTTCTGTGTGAGATTATCTTCCAGTGGAAAGATCTGTCTAGCCCAGGTGAGGAAATGCCTCTGAAGCTCCACCTATCTCTGAGGAGCACAGTGGTGAGGAAGGAAGAAAGATTTTTCACTGCAGCTTCCAGAGCAACGGCTGAAAGGAACCTCTGTTACCCCCACATTCATTCCGTACTTGAGCAAGTCCGAAGATTCAGGTAGCAAGGGAATCCTCTACATGAAGAAGACCTCTGCTCATAGCTTTCTTGCCAAAGCAAACAAGAGGTAGTCACTGTGCCATAAAACTGCATCCAACCCTGTGAGCAGCCTTCCTGATTCTTATTCTAGACGAGAGCTCAGTTCTACTGGGAGTGGGCTTTTCCTGCAGAAAGTTTGCTTACTGGAAGGTTGAGAAAGGATTTGGTAGCTTTGAGAAGGTGGTGTGAGGACAACATGCATTAATGATGACCCTGAGGCTGAGGAGCAGAACACCATTAGCCCATCAAAAAGAGCAGGCA
The DNA here is from genome assembly GCA_034008185.1 of Gorsachius magnificus. Classification (NCBI taxonomy): domain Eukaryota; kingdom Metazoa; phylum Chordata; class Aves; order Pelecaniformes; family Ardeidae; genus Gorsachius; species Gorsachius magnificus. The sequence goes on along the minus strand of CM067089.1, from coordinate 33,179,919 downwards.
ATATGTAAGTGACAGTAACATAAGAGAAAAACATCTTTTTATTTCCCTAGTGGTAATTTGCCATAACAGCTCCTTGCTATACTCTTCCTTCTTTTCTTCCAGGATTCATCTTACATATCTCAAGCCCGAAGAAAGATAAGTATGTAAGCATTCAAGAACTAAATTAGCACAATCTAAGTCTTTTATTAAGTAGAGAAGAAAAAAGCTGAAAAATGATGCACTGTTGTAAGGTTTCCTGGAAAGCATCTGATTGTGTGTTTGTGTTTGCACCTGTAATTTCTTTAATTTCTGAAAGTCCTATACAAGTCTTGGTGAACCTCGTGACTGCTACTAGAATATAAGACTTTTCTCTGCAAGGGTTCTGCTGTGTTGTAGCTCCAGTTCTGAATTGCAGAAACAATACAGAAGGAGAGAATACTGGGTGTTTTCGTATACAACATGTTGATGCAGCTGCACAGTTGCATATGATGATCTTGCCGTGCCTTCAGGAGCTGGTAATAGTGGTAATATCCATGCAGTGTTGTTGATGACAATTCCAGTACATGACAACCACCAACCAACATTATGCTTTTTACTTAAGAACCCCTTAAGAAGGATGTTCCAGACTGTACAGGGAATTTCTGCTTTAGTAGTCTGGCTATTTTCAGCTTCTATTTTATTCACACATTCTTTGTCAGTATTAAGCTCTTCCCAGAGTCTGCTCTCACTTGAGAACTGAGAAGGACAATCTTACTAAATGCCAAATTAATCTGAACATTTTGGTAACATGGTGTGGGTTTTTTTTTTTAAAATCAAAGATAAAAAAGTGAAATTTTTGTGATTAAAATTACTCTCCACTGAGGGGCTGGGAGGAGAGCTCAGAGGTGGAGGTAAGCTATCTCGCTGGTAGCGAGGAGAAATATCAAGTCCTTATGACACTGGCGATGTGTCTTCACATCTGCCAGTCAAATCAGCATTTAAAACAATGCAGCACATGACTAGGAAAGGTTTGCCCTTTTTTTGTGTGCTTTTTTTTCAGAGCCCAATATGATCCTGTAAGTGCAAACATTTACTTTTCTTGTTTATTATTAGCATCCTTATGCTTGTAAACTGAGGCAGTCTGATGGGCGAAAGAGGCAATCCCATAGGACAGCATATCATACCAGAAAACAGGGAGAAGTCTTCATTTTCTAAATGCATTAAAATAAAACTACAAGATGTACCATGTTTACACTTGGTCAATTTTAAGTTTTTCCCTATTTTTTTCTGACTTCCTAACCATTTGTGTTGCTAGTTTGTAATAGTATGGGGTAATTCTGCCTACTGTGGTGAACTGTGGTGGATGACGCCATGTGTCAGAGGGGAGCTGATCTCATTTCAGATGGGAAATGTAGGTGGCTTATTGCTCAGCACAGCGCAACTCACATTTTTTTTTTTTTTTAATTTTCTTGTGAAGCTGTAGATAGAGAGATGCAGCTGAAAGGGCTTGGTGCTTCCTCTGATCAGGCACAAGCAAAAGCCACTGAATGTAAAAGCAGGTCACTTTTCACCCGTCGTATTTCTGGATGTTGTGAGACTCTGAGGGAAGGCACAGGCCCTGTGTGGGAGGGTGGTGGCTGCAGCAGGCAAGGGCTAGAATGAAGGGAAAAGAGGCATCCACAATGTTGTGAGGTATAGAAAAAAAATTGCATGCATCGAATCTGTCACACTTTGAGCTATATACAGTTTCAGAGTACTTCAAGTCATATACCCCAGGAAATCTGCCAAGGGGGAGAGGAAATGCTATGTGCCAGTTCATAATCCTGTGAGCTTTTATTGCATAGTTTTAGGTTGCTGTTCTCACAAGTTACGTTTCGTATTCCGTGTAGAATTTGTTAACTCTCAAGTTGAATGACAAGTTGCATCTCAGTGTCGAGGGGTCTACCTGAAACATTATCCAGCATTTGGTATTTCAACAGCAAGAGCAAGAAGCACTCCAACAGACATTTTAGATCTGAACCGCATCTTTTGATGGTAACTTTTTGAAGGCATTTCAGCTTTATAACTGCAGGAAAACATCTTCAAAATTTTCCTGATTTACTATTCTATCTTAAGAACAAAGGGAGAAATTTATAGAAGATCAAACAGATAAAAATAGACTGAAAAGGCAGCAGATGCTTTTGATTTACTGAAGAATTCAGAACCTTACATTTGGTGGCTATATTGTTTGCTGATACCACAATTTTAGTGTTAATAACCTACACCCAAGCTGCACATACTATGAAGCTTTTTTTCTCTCTAGTTTCTTGTGACAAGTACAAACAATTTGATTTTGAGTTGCTTGCTTTACGTTTTGTCATCAGAAACATTAATGATGATGTCTGAGGTTTATTCACTTCTCAGTTCGCTTTCTTAATTGTCACATGAGAGATGGGAAAGGGCCGTACACATGATGCATCTAGGTATAATTCTTTAAGCCTTGACACAACACCGAATCGACCAAAGACAAGTTGCTTGCCCTAAACTTCAGTGTGCAATTATTCAAGCATTTACAGAGCCAGAGCTCTCAGCCAGCAGAAGTATTACTTCATATTGTTCTCTACCAGCAGAAGTTCAAATAGCTAAATGGCAAAATTAAATTCTGAATAGAGACCTGCCCTCTCTCTTTTTTCCCCTTCATTTCCCCACAGTGTTTCCCTCAGCTGTTAGGGCTGAATTAAGGCTAAACATGTTTTTGCTTTTTTGTCTCTTAATTCTTTTTATGAACCATCTGAATAGTTTAGTAGAGTATGACAAAAACGGCATCCTCCTTCCCGGAGAGTGAGTGCTGCGGTGCTCTTCCCTGGGAAAAGAGGAGCTGAGTTTGATCATCCATAAGGACAGATATTTCACCAGGCATGTAGGGTTCCATTTGCTTGATTCCTCCTGCTCAATTCCTTATTTCAGGGTAGCTGTGTGTAACTGGTTTTCCTAACAAACTGTCTGAAGTGATGACATTCTTTATCCATCCATCTCTTCCTAATGTGAACTTGCTGCCTATTTTCAACCAAATGTAACTGAAGCTTTCAAGATCCTAGAGATTTGTATGGTTTTTTATAAAGACAGGTGATCAATGGAGGAAGGATGGGCAGCTTGCTCTCCAGCTTGCAGAAGTGAGCTCAGTCCTTATTAGGTGCTGGAGAATTTCCCCATGTTCCCAGCCAGCGTGCTTGCCCCCTGTCAGAAGCTGAGAGACAGCTGCACAGGGAACAGGTCCTGATAGTTTCAGTACTAACCAGAATCTGAAGGTCATTTGAACAGGACTTTTTTGGCCATGAAAATGGATTCAGTTTTTTTTCCCGCCTGTTGCAAGCAAACAACGTGACCTAAACCTTAACTGCTAAGTGGAAGTCATAGTGTTTGGAGTTGAGGTGTGTATCTGCCAGTGCTCATTCATCTGCTCTAGAGTCAACTCTCCTTCATTTAAGGCAGCAGGAGCTTTGAACAACTGGACTGGCAAAGCACTAGATCCAAAGTGCACATTCCTATATGATTATACCCTCCCCTGTGCTACACTAGATTGGTTTGGATTGGTGTCAAGATGAATGACAACCAGACTCCTAATAGGTATTTGTCCTATATTTTATAATGCTGTCCCTTCCTCCACCACTTCTTTGTTGCGGCTTAGAAAAGGCATTTCTTCTAGTTTGTGTATGATACAGTAAATTCTTAATAGTCATGTATTAACAGGGCACTAAGGTCTATTAGACTGAGTTAACCTCTTTGCCCATCAACCCCAGCAAGTAGAAAAAAGCGGAACTTCAGTCTAAATTACCTGCAGGTACACTTTACTTGAAGACATGAAAGTTATTGCCTTTACTGTTTTTTTCTCAGGAAAATAGAATTCATCTCTCTCTCCCCCTCTGACCTCAGTAACATCTTTCCTCCAGGGAAGAGAGGAAAAGCAGAAAGCGTCTCCTTATAGTTGTGTTTTCCCTCTTTTTTTCTGTCCTCTTTGTGGCTGATGCAGTAATATACTGACCCCGTGTTATATCCAGTGTCAACACCCAGTCAAATAGAATTAATTCTTTTTTCAAAACCAACTCACAAATTGCAAGTTAAGCAATGTGACAGCTTTACAGCCCTGGGAGGACTAGGTATAACATACTTTTTGTTAAATGTGTTAAGCATAATTTTTGCCTTATGTTGTTTTTTAAGGAATGAGAAGCCACCCTGGAATAGTAATCGCTTTGATGCTCTAATGATCATTAATACTGGAGAAAGAAGCTCTGTCGTTTCATCTTGCTAAAATGTACCTTACCTCTGTGATAATATTAATTAGTACCTTGTAGTAGTTGTGCGTTAGCTTCATAGTGTCATTGTGTGTAAATGAAACTGTAGCGTTCTCGATTAGGTGCTCAGCATTATTATCAAGCTGTGAGTCAGCTCATCACATCTGAGAGGGGAACTTTTTGCAGTGCTGGTTTTCTGTCGCTCCCCTCACCTGCAGTTTTGAGGAAGCCCTGTTAACCGGTCTGTTAGCCAGGAAGGACACTCGTACCGCTCTCTGGCTCTTCAAGGTGATGGGTGCTTTTCTGATTCAGTCAGCCGTAGGACACATGCTTGAGAAAATTTGCTGCTTTCTGCTCAGTCACAGGGAAGCTGGTTTTATGCAGCCAGCTGCTTGCACTGCCCCTGAATACACTGAAACATGTTCTTTAAAATTCTATTTGTCTTCATACAGTAGCTGCATGCTCTATTTAAATCCTTTTATTTTTGACTTGGCTCCGTATGATCAAATATATACAGGACGTGGCCCTTCATACGCCGCAAGATAAAGGATTCACCGGAGCATGAAGAAACATCCTAGCTACATCTTGTTAAAAAAACGTGTTTGTGCGCGCCCGCGTGGGTTACGTAACCGCCCCCCAATGCGCGGGGGGAGGCGCGGGCGCGCGTCTGCGCCCTCACTCCAAGTGCAGCACTACCTGCACTAGAGGAACCAGTTCGGTAGACAAAGTTAGCGATGGAGCTGAAACGAAGGCACTTCCAAGGCTTTCAGAGCTTGCTGATAACGTTCAGAAATAAACACCACTGGCATCTTGCTGCTTTTGAACTAGACCTAGAGATGTAATGGTTTTATTTATTTTCCACGGCTCCTACAACGTCAGTGGAGTCATGAGGTATGAATCCTTATCATTACACGCTCAGAAACAACCATAGCTGAACTAAATTGCTAGGGTTTAGTCAGTAAAATTGCATAAATTTAACACAAAAGCCAAGAACTGAGGCACGATTGTATCTTCTTCGAACTCCAACCACAACTTGAATGTTTGTCTTCATAACATATACGTCGAGGTATCAGGCCAGTAATTCACATGTGTAGATAAACACAGCTTCCCTTTGCTTTCATGCTCCCCGGGAAACAAAGCTGTGTTATGCTTTAGCAAATTGAGCATAATTCATTCTGTGAGCCAACGATTGTGGAGTTCATGAAGGAAAGACATACGGATATTTACTTTCATGGTTTTTTCTTCCACAGAATGATATCACGCCGTTACATGTTGCATCGAAGAGGGGAAATGCAAATATGGTCAAACTCCTACTTGATCGAGGAGCTAAAATTGATGCCAAAACAAGGGTAAGCTTAAATGTGACTGCTGTGAGTGACTGTGTGGAATTCCTGCCTCTGACCTGTTTGCTGCTGTACAGCTTAAATCATTCATCTTCCTGGCAGGCTACTGTAGCTGCACTTAATTTCTTTTTTATGAACTGGTTGCAGTAGGATGCTGACAATTTACATCTCTGAAAGCAGCGTGTGAAACACCACATAAGGCCAAGCTCAGAACCAACAATTTTCCGTGTTCTCTGCAGAGCATTTAATTAGAAACTGCTTCTAGCTACTTGGGGGATAGAGGTGGATGTACAAGAAAATGCTAAAAGACAAGAATTCAATTCAGATATTTCAGAATTTGAATGCTAACGGAGTAACTTTGAACTGCAGTCTGTGTTTGCCTTTCATTATCCACAGGGCAGTGTCACAGAGCATGATGCTGCTGGTGAGTCTCGTGAAGTTGCTGATGAACCTCACACAGCTCGACCCCTTTCTGACTGGGTGCTTAGCTGCTGGCTTGGACCTGTCAGCAAATGTGCCCGGCGTAGTGATGGTTTCCATCAGGACACCTGACTTGAGTTGCTGAGTGACTTAAAAGCTCAATGCATATGGTTATATCTAAGTGCCGTAGTTAAAACCCAATCAAATCAGCTTAGAGATATTTTAGTTGTTTACACAGTGGCAAAAAGAGAAGGAAAAAGTTCAAATATTTGGAAGTAAGCCTAGAACTAGGCACACGCTCCCGCTCACATGAGGTTACCTTCAGGAGCTCTGCCTGTAACTTTTCGACAGTTGTCATTTTCTTGAAATATTAGCTTATCTCACCTATCCATTTTCCATTTTTAATTATTCTGTATAATTTCCAGCAGAATCATTCTACAAAAACCAAAGGTATAACCTAAGAATCTTTTCTTCTGCAGTTATTACTGTAGCCATGGGTTTCCGTTTAGTTTTCCAACATTTCAGCAGTCTCTGAGGTTTCCTGCAGTGGCACATTTGTATTTTTTATTTCTGTAGCAAATTCAGAAACTGGTTCAGTTTATTTTCTCATGTCTTCACTCTCTCCACATGTTTTTCTTTAGTTGTTCTTCCATGTTACCTTCAGAAGTCACTCGTGATTTCTTTGTAAAATGTTACTGGTTTTTCTAATTGGGGAATATGGAAGAGATGATTTCTCATGGATAACGTGAACAGTGGGTACAATTTCTGGACTAAAATACCAGCCTCCTACGTGCTACATGGGGGCTGCCAGGCTGAGGGGCGTGGGCCTACCATGTGGTGAGGAGGGCCACATTTTTGTGACGTGACAGATGTGCATTTGGTCAGAGCAGGGAGAAAGGGAGGTACCAAGGGACTATTTGCTTCCCCTCTGCAAGCCTTTCTATGTCCCACTGCAGCCAAAACGTTGGGGACCACTACTTTAAATAGTTGGAGTTCAGCTTCTTCTTTTCTTTTAGTTATGAAATCCGTGATCTGCTTCATTTTCTGTATCGCAGGCTCCAGGGTCAGACATTAGGATAATTTATGTAACTAAAAATACAGGCTGGGACGGAAACAGGATCCAGGAAGAGGGCAGAAGCATTAACAGCTCCTGAGTCTGGCAGAGCTTCCCAGCGAGGCAAAAGGCAATGGATGAGTGCGGTTCACAAAGCGGTAGTTTGTTTTTTTCTGGCTTCCCCCAGAGACTGCCTGTTTCCCCAAACTCCCATCCTCTCCATAAATCAGAAGGGATTTGCATAACTTCTCCTGCTTGTGCTGTACGTGTGTCACTCATCATTGCACTTCTCTGGCGTTACCAGAGGCATCGTTTTCTGGCAGTTAGTGACTAAGTGGAAGTTTTGCTCCCAGCGGCACTGACTCATCCTGGCAGGGGTTTACCAGCCTGTGGTCTGGTGCCTCTGCAGAGGAGACGGAGCAGACAGCTGCGTGATCGAGAAAAGGGAAGAGCATCACTGAAGTAGATCAGGAAGGATTTACAAATCAATAGGGGAAGCAATAGAAGGCTGGAAGTAAAGTGGCGATAGATGAAAAAAGGACATTGTCTCAGGAGTGTCTGCCTAGTTCTCATATTCAGTAGCAAAGATTAATTGCTGTGAGCTGTTACAACACATGTTCCTGCTAAACCTCTCTTGTTATTACTACGTGACCCAATGTTGGTTTCTGAGGCAGAACAATTGAGGTATGTCAACTTTGCAGTCATTTCATTTTTTTAAGCACCATTCTTTTTTTAATGTCCCAGACATAGAATGGCCTTACAAAAATACAGGATGACAAAAGCTTCAGTCATATCCTTTTGCAACACCATCGCCACTACCGAATGTATTGAACGGCCAAGAGCAGCCAAGGCTGTCTTTTCTGACACGTGTATCGAGTCATGCCTCTCAGCTGGATGCCCAGTCAGAGCTCAGCCTTGCGCTGTTCCGCGAGGGGCAGGTGCCGAATGCACACACAACTTGGTAAACAGATGGGATTTGCACGTGCAAATAAGTAAGGCTCCTATTATCAGATTTATAAATGTGAGACCTCTCTCTTTTTTTTTTTTTTTTAAGAGGTTTTAAAGAGTGGAGCAGAATTTTTGTGGATAAGAGATGAGTAGGGTTTTTTGTTGTTCTTGTTTGATTAAAACAGTTTTTTATCTTGGACACCATGATATTATTTAATGCAAACTCTGGTTATGGAACAGAAACCACCTCCTTAAAGGTGAACAGCAAAGGTTCTGTACCCATAGAAAGGACAAAAATTCTTGGAAATTGTTTGTTTCTTTTGCTCAGAGGCAGAAATTCCTAGGCCTTTGTTTCTCCTTTATCAGGTCTGTAATTCACCTTTAAATGAGTATGCAGATGATACTGTTTTGTGGTGATGACCAAATGCTAACAGGGCAGGATTTGCTCCTCTGACTCTTAGATGGGACAGATTTAGCTCTTCAGCTGTCCTTTTGTGATCTGTTCCTGCAATCCATTCTCTGTATGGGGTACAGGCTGGGGGAAGAAAGGATGGAGAGCAGCCCTGCCGAGAGGGACTTGGTTGTGCTGGTGGATGAAAAGTTGGACATGAGCCGGCAATGTGCGATGGCAGCCCAGAAGGCCAACCGTACCCTGGGCTGCATTGGGAGAAGCGTGGCCAGCAGGTCGAGGGAGGTGATTCTGCCCCTCTACTCTGCTCTGGTGAGACCTCACCTGGAGTACTGCGTCCAGCTCTGGAGCCCTCAGCACAAGAAGGACATGGAACTGTTGGAACGGGTCCAGAGGAGGGCTACTAAAATGATCCGAGGTCTGGAGCACCTCTCTTATGAGGACAGGCTGAGGGAGTTGGGGTTGTTCAGCCTGGAGAAGAGAAGGCTGCGGGGAGACCTGATTGCGGCCTTTCAGTACCTAAAGGGGGCCTATAGGAAAGATGGGGAAAATCTTTTTAGTAGGGCCAGCTGTGACAGTTCAAGGGGTAATGGTTTTAAACTAAACCAGGGTATGTTTAGACTGGATATAAGGAGGAAATTCTTTACAATGAGGGTGGTGAAACACTGGAACGGGTTGCCCAGAGAGGTGGTGGAGGCCCCATCCCTGGGAACATTCAAGGCCAGGTTGGATGGGGCTCTGAGCAACCTGATCTAGTTAGTGGTGTCCCTGCTCCCTGCAGGGGGGTTGGACTAGATGACCTCTAGGGGTCCCTTCCAACCCAAAACATTCTATGATTCTATACTGGAAATATGCTCCATGTAATGTCTATTTTTATTGTTCACAAACATACTCATTTTACAGATAAATTCACAGAAAGCCTTTCCTGAGTATTAAATAAGTTGAGGTAATGATTTCTTTTCCTTAGTCATTTCCATGAGCATTTGCGTTTGCTTCTGGCAGATGGTCCTGGAAACTGAAGTGCTGAAATAGTGCACAAAAGGTTAACGTGAAGGGCTAAATCTTTGTCCTGTATAAATGATTGTAAAAGTCATCCACGGGCTCCCAATTTCTCTATATTCATTAAGACTAGGATTTGATGAGCACCATAAATATTGTTGCACGCCTGCAAACTGTGTTCTGCAAACCACCCTGTAGTTAGGAGTTCAGGTAACATGTGAGCATATGGGGTTATTTCCAAAAATGATCTTGCAACTATTTTAAGGCTCAGCCATCTTTTTTTTTTTTTCTTCTCAGTTCATGCTTATATTGCATTGTTTATTTTAACCAGCTGTTTATCTTCTCTCTGTCCTCCTTTTGTGAGAGATGTCTAGCAGCCGGTACTTTGGGCTTAGTACTGAATTCTTTAGGGTACTCCTCAAGAACTCTGTGCTGCTTTTGGCCATGCAGGGCAGCTTTTGTCGTTCAGGTTTTTAACTAACATTCTAAGCCAAGACCTATTAATGGCTCATGTAACATGTTTACTGAATGTTGCCCTAATTATTTTTTCTCTGTCTTCCAGAAAAGACTTTTTTTTAAAAAAAAGTTTAATTAGAGAGTTTGATTAAATTAGTCTGATTTGCTTTGGCTGTCTAATACTGTATATGCCAAAGTGAATTTGTGTCTGAAGCAGGCAGAAAGCATGTGTTAGCCTGGATTAACAGTAAGTGTTTATAATCTTCATTCTATTGATTTTGCAGCTAAGTAACAGGCCAGCACTCTTATCTGCATGAAAACATGTGGGATATGCTCTTCTAAGATGCATCAGATCATACATAAGCTGCTCCAGAACAGCCATGTGTAGTAAGAAAAAAAAATAACTACAAAATTACACTGATTTGACACTGTAAGTGCATTTTGCATGTGTAGGAAGAGCAAACCTCATTTGTGGCGCTATGGTGCAGAAGGGGCAGTTTGCAATAATGCCAATGAAGTGAAGGATTTGGGAGACTTAGAGCATGGAGGGACCACAAGATGCAAAGGCCTGCTAGGCTGAAGCACATGCAGGGAGACTCACTAAGCAGCCATGGGGATGATAAACCCTGGAGGCAGCAGTAATTGCTCCCCTGGGGGGGGAAGCATGCCTTCTACCTCTGGCTCGGGGGAGTGGGGGGCCTGGCACACTCCTGCCAAGGCCATGGATTGGCACCGGGATCTGCCTCAAAGTCTGGCAAGCTCTTGCTGAATATTTGCATCACGGTAAAGTTTTTTACTGGGTGTTGTGCTTAATTTCATCGCTTGCAGAAGGGGTTAGAAGCTGCTGCTCACTGATGTGAGAGTTGTTGTACTGAGGCTCCCATGGATTTGGGGTACAGCCCAGGGCATCCCATTGTGCGAGGGAAATCCTGGGTGGGCGTTGACAGGGAAGGGGTAGCTGGGGAGCTCAGGGAGGCTGGTTCATGCTCACCCGTGCTGCTCAGGGGACTCTTAGAGCCACATGTGGTGGCAGGGAAACATACTGCAGCAGGGAGGCCCGACTGGCTGCACCATCATCTGCTAACCTGAAGCCAGTTGTGACCCCAGCGTAGCATCAGGAAGATATACCAGTATCCGAGTCTCAGCAGGGACCAGAAACAGCGCTTAGATCTCATTTATTTGGGGGGGGTGTGTGTGTGTGTATTTGAATTAAAAGCTAAAGAAAGAGAAGCAGCCCCAGAGATGGGTGTGCAATGCTTATGGGAAGCTTGTGCCTAAGCAGAACTCCTCCTATTGTCTTCCTGGCTTTGCTGGAGCTGCTCTCAGGCTCTCTGGAGGGATAGATAATACAGATGATAAGATTTATCATGTCAGCACATATTTAGAGAGTCCTTAATCTGCAGATTATTGTCATAATCGTTTGTAATGGCTTTTCTGAACCATTACAGACTATCATATTAAGGCAAGTTTGCTTCCTAATACATGTAATATATTTTACGCTTCACATAGTATAGTCTATATGAACAGTAAATAAGCAACTAGAAAATCTCCTGGCAAATTCAGTGAAGTCTCGCTGAGTTCAGAGCAGTCCCTTTTAATCTCAAATTCTCTTTTTTTAAACAAATCTTTCTGTGATCTATGTTTCAGATTGCCTCTGCACATTTCTTTATGACTTTTAGCGCCATATAGCAATTAACCAAGCCAGGTGGATAGACGATGTCTTTTCAGAAAACAAAAAGAGATTTCTGCAGCTAAATGAGCTGCCTTCAAGCGTATTTGCTCTGTACAGTGGGAGTCCTGACATCATTTTAACAATAGCTACAGATCAGCTGTCCCAACAAGCACCTACGTTACGCTGCAATGTTGTGTCATGCTGTGTGATGCGTCTGGTGGTGGTGACTGCTGTGTGGACTAGAATGAGCTCTGGCTGGCCAAGCATGACTGCCTGGTGCCTCCTGGGCCACAGGAACCTGGTCAGGCAACGTGAGAGGGTTGGGGCACTGTGCTTCAGGGAGCACTGAAATAGCTTTTGTCTAGTCTAGTGCATGAAGATGATCAAGTGTGTCTCATTCTTTGTGGGCTTGGTATGTACTACCCGTGGTACATTGTGAAATGAGTTGGGGGGGATAAAATCTGGGAAATGTTCCCTAACTTACAGTTTTGTGCCTGATCTCCTTGAGTATCTTTCTTTGATGTGCCTGGAGAATACGATAATTATAGGAAGTAAAAAGAATGAACAATCTAAGGTACATGGTATTCAGCTCCTGCCTACATGTCTCTAGTTTCCTAGCCTTGCTGGTTTTTATTTTCTCTTCTGTACATGTTTTTTTGTGGGGGTGATATTTTTATGTTAGCTGTTTGCATTCTGCTCGGTACTTGGTATGCCCTTGCCTGTGGAAACGACTGGTATGGGACATCTGCATTAACCTTTTTTAAACACTTCTTGTGAAGGTACAGCAAAACTTTTGCAACTCAGCTGATAAACGTACCTCATGGGTTTTGATAGCTTTTCTCGTTGTCTTTGCTTACATGTTTTGAGCAATACATCTTTATTTTGTGTAGTATCATTTTAACAAGATGCCTTTCCCTGTACTTCATGGGCTGAAGTAACAGAAAGAAGCAGAAATGACAATCACATCAGCTCAGGAGATGCCAGTAAGAACATAGTAGGCCAAACTGCGTTCATCTTGCATGAACAAATGGCTCCCTGAGTCCTGACCAAGTTAAGTCTGAACCAAAATCTTTTATTCATTTACATCAAAAACATATGCCATACTTTAAGTGGAAGAACACACGCACAGTGAGAACCATACAAGTTTTAAACGAGACTAGCAGAAAAAGTTAATCACAACAATTTCTGTCTGCTATCTTTCATAGGCTTATTAGGGGAGGGCAAGAAAGTAGAAGCAGGTGAGTGTAAGGCTCTGAATCACTGCCTCCCTCCCCTCGGCTGCCCTCTACACTTTGCAAGCCTTAAGCCGACGTTCTCGTAGAGTGTAATGGTTTAGGAATTATCAGGAAAGAATATTGTAATTATGCAAGGAAAATATGTCTAAGGAGGTATCTTAATAGTACTTGCTACCATACAGAGACAGACAGAGAGGGAGTGCATGTGCATGAATTAGCAAGCACAGGATGTACGAGAAGGAATTTTTGATAATCCTTTTCACAAAAATTATGTGACATACGTATTTTAGACAATACAACATACGTGTTTTTAGGAATGCTGGAAGACACTGGAAAAAGGCCCCTTCCTTTATGATTTGTATTTAGAAAACTAATAAGTGTTTATCTTTCTTCTTTATTAGTTTCATCCTTTCTTATAAAGGTCTGACATATTTAGTAAAATACAGTATTGTTTGTGTGTGACAGTATCTCCTGTATTATCTGTTTTGCTTGTAGCAAATCAAGTGTTTGCTCTTACCAATTCTGAAAGTATTAACTTTTCTTCCTTATTTTTCTTGAAACTATGACGTTACTAATTGTAACAAGCACTGTGTCATATGGCATTGAAAAACTCCGTGTGACTTTACTCACAGTGACTCAAGGCATATGTGCTGTCTTTCATCATCACACTCGCGTACAGTAGGTTACTTGAGCATTGTAAGCAGGGTACAGGTCAAAGAATAATCAAATCAGGTTGGAATAACTCAATGCCTTCCTCTTATATAAGGAATGTATTTCTAATATGGTGATTACTATTAAAAAGCAAACTATTGTGAAAGAGGTATTGACAGTTTGTCTTGACTCTAAACCAGTCATTCAGCTGGAAGTCACACACGTATGGTCTACGCAACAAGAGACAGAAGTTAATCCAACGTACTTTTATTACCTGGGATTAAGATGGTTTCTGATCTGCCATACACCTGTCAAAATCAGTGAAATAAAAAAAGTCAAACTAAGTAGGAAACATTTTTTTTTTTTTTTTCTCTCAGACAAAAGGACTATCCGTTGACTTTGATGCAGACTGACAAATGAAAGGCCTGGTTTTCTCAAAGGCATGCAGGCCAAAAGTACCTGATGTGTAATCTCATCTTTTTCTTGTATGTGCATTTACCCCTTTACCGCATGTATAGTGAGGGCCCGGAAGTAGCCCACTGCATGAGCACCGATTTGATGTGACTATTTACGTGTTTAGAAAATCAGAGCCAAAAGGTACTCTGTCCATTTGAATAAACAGGTTCAGCTGTTGCGTTGCCTAAGAGCAGCATCTTGTGGGAATTAATTAGTTTCTTAGCACATAGTAGGTCTGTATAAAAGTGCACAAGATTTTACTGTGTCTGAAACTCATCTGCTATAATGCTTCTGTCCCACAGGATGGGTTGACTCCCCTCCACTGTGGAGCAAGAAGCGGCCATGAACAAGTTGTAGAAATGCTGCTGGATCGTGGTGCCCCTATTCTTTCCAAAACCAAGGTAACTGGTACTGTTTTCCGCTGGCATAATCTTTGCTTTTTTTTTTTTTTTATGTAATTCTGTATGTCTCATATATTTAAGGGTTTGACAATAACTTTCCTATATCATAGCTATTTAAAGTAACTGTGTGGGAGACCTCCGAAGTAAATGCCGTATGTAGCACATGTCTGCATATGTGAAATGTGTTAAATTGAGATACCTGAGAAAAGGTTTCTGTGCCAACCAAAAAGGCATGTATGGTAACCTTATCCCTCAGAATGTCAGTAGTTGAAAATCTCTGTATCTCTCCTGGAATAAATACCCGGCGATTACAATATATCTTCAGCTTGCACCAAATTACCCTAAGGCTAGAGTAGAGATAAGAGATAAAAATAGAGCAATGTCTCTTTGCAGAGACTGCTCATACTTCCTTAGGACTTAGCCTGATTACCAGTTTCTCCACCTTCTGTCTCTCTACAGTTTATCATGCAAAATTATTCATGGGAATTTCAAATCACCTGCGCCAGGGTGTGCAGATTGCTTTAGACCCAAGGGTTGGCATTAAAGCATGCACTTGCCAGAACTCTTCTGGTGGTGGTCTCTGCCATGCCGTTACTGCTGATTTTAGATCTCAGTGCAGCAGCCTGCTTTGTAGCACCGCTATGAGCCGTGACTTTCCCATTCAGGATTGACATTTGGGTTGTGCAGTTTGCTGAGGTTCTTTCCCAAGATAACCTTCCACTGCATTTTTTTCTCTCGGTCTGTAAGCAATATATTTCCAACAACATTTCTTGGTTCCTTCTGTGATTTCTCTCTTCTGTCATCCTGTCCTATTCTGCCTCAGCGCCCTTCTATATTCTGCTTTTCTCCTCCCTCTTCTTTCTTTCCTTTTTTTCCCCTTACTGAAGTATATTTAGCATTTGTTTGGGGAGGTTGGCACCAGCTTTCCTCTGCTCAGTGAGTCACTGGCAAGTGCTATCATGGGTAATCTGACAGACAGGATCCACCCATCCTTTGCGTGAGGAGTTTTCATGGACTCCCACAGCCACTGACTTGCAAACTTCATGAGCAGGGGGAGACAGCAAGGGGCTGTCCAGGAGTCCCCAAGGCAGGTCTCCACACTGCTGCCGCTCTCAGACCCTAGAGCTCATACTCCAGGGAGTAAGGTTCTTCCACGCTCCCTGGTAGCTCAGTTATTTAAAGAAAAAACCATAAACCCCATTCCTTTGGTTTCCACCATCATAAATAAGAACCTCTCCTAAGGAACTACGTTTCTTTGCTGCATGGATTTTGTGTTGTCAGGTGTTATCCTTAAGCTTAACCTGCTGTTCAAGGCCTGTGGGGTTTAAATTTGTTCCTCTTCTTGAGGAGATTCACACAGCCTGGGCCAGAGTTCACGAGCCAAAATCAGGCAGATGAGAACATGGGATAGTGGGCTTGAAATAGCCCAAGGCTGAAAGATGCACTCTGGATGTTGACCTGCAGAGGCTTATGTAAACATCTCCAGCAAAATGGGAGCTCCTCTCTGGAAGAGAGAAAACTATGTTATGTGTTAAAAAGTGAACAGAAGAAAGTGCAGAGCTTCCTGAGTTTCCTTCTGATGTGTTAATTTTGCTGTTTTCAGAAGGTAAGCTAAGAAGTAGCAGTACCTCTGAATGACATTAATGAATCCATTCATTTGGCACTAAGATACATAGTACTGTCCTCTGCAAAAATAAGTGGCTCCGTTCTCTTCAAATTAAGTCATATATTATTGGAAATAGGGCACATCTTTGAAAGAATTTGAACTTCACAAAGTTTTCTCATGTTATATAAAACTCTTTCAGAAGAATAACTGAGCTGCAGTTTGATAGCTATTTCCTGCTAGAGCTTGTTTAGTGTTGTGCTGGCCCGTTTTTGCACTAGAATAGCCTTATTTTCAGAGGAGGCAATGACTTAGTGGATTATCTGGGGTTTTCTACAAGCAAAAGGAAACCCAAATTCTAGCCCTGAGTATGCCAGTGATTTTCCATGTGAGAAATGACATCTCTGTGGATCAGTTTCTGTCTTTTTTTAATTACTGTTTTTCTAGGCTTGTTTGGATCTTCTCTCTCCCTCCTCCCCCCCCCCCCCCCATGTTAATGACAATTTCCCTGATTCAAGTCCTTTGACATAGCTTCACAGAATCCCAGAATGGCAAGGGTTGGAAGGGACCTCAGGAGATCATCTAGTCCAACCCCCCTGCTAAAGCAGGTTCACCCAGAGCAGGTTACAAAGGACACCATCCAGGCGGGTTTTGAATATCTCCAGAGAAGGAGACTCCACAGCCCCCCTGGGCAGCCTGTGCCAGTGCTCCGTCACCCTCAAAGTAAAGAAGTTTTTCCTCATGTTCAACGGAAACCTCTTATGTTTCAGTTTGTGCCCATTGCCCCTTGTCCTGTCGCTGGGCACCACTGCAAAGAGTCTGGCTCTGTATGTATCGATGATGATTTTATGTTTGCCCTGTCAGGCATTTGATACTCTATTTCATCTCTCTGATCCTCTTCAATTTTTTTTTTTCTTAAGGTACCATGTGACTGTCACTATCTTTGATTAATCTTGAACTTCTTCACCTTTTAATGTTTTCTCGGCAATCTTCATAAAAACAGTACTATAACAGTGTTTATATAGTGGCTCCATCTTGAAGTACCAAATCCCTTCTTACAGGCACTGGTGGATTCTCTCACAGCATGGATATGGGGCAGGAGAGCATTGTTATGTGTGATACTTTTATGTTAGAAGTGGGAAGACAAAGGCATTAAAATATTAAGTGACTTCTGTAAGATTGCACAATATCTTCTACTGCAACAGAATTAAGAGTAAGGCTGGTTTAGGTCATAACAAAACACAATATTAAAATGATGCTTTGTCTTCATCAACTTCTTTAGCATCCAGCCTTGTCTCTTGCTCTTTTGTGTAAAGTCTGGCTGGTTCCTGTGCTTTTCTCATCCGTGACAGATTTTTGCCAAGCATCTTGCAGATTTTCCCAAATTGATGTGTGGCTGCTCTGCTTCTTCCCTTCTTTTCCATCAATGTCAGCCTCTTTTGTACAAGTCTCTCCTATGAGGGAGCCCCATGTCATCTTCTCAATTTCTTACTCCATAAATAAGTGTGGTTTATTGGCTGTTGTTGTTAAGAATGACACTTACCACCTGAAGGATCTTTCTGATAAAAATGGAACAGAACAGTGTATGAAGTTTCATGGTTTTTTACTATCACCTAAAAAGTATCATTGGTTACAAACTGTTATCAGGAGGGCTTGGTGACTGAGGGAAATTAATATTTTTCTTATTCTACTGTTTAACTACCCTAGAAGACAGTGAAAACATTTAAAATGCATTGCTAGTATCAAGCTTCCATGCAGATAATTGCTGTAGTTGCCTTTGGGAATGGGAAAGAGGCTTATCCAAGCCAACATAAATCAAAAGTGAGATGCCCATGAGATAATCTTACTTGAAATATATAACTGTGTCCAAGAATGTCTGCTTCTCAGCACTGAATGTAAACTGCTTTCAAATTCTGACAGTATTAGCCTGCTTACTGTCACCATCCTTCTTCCATGACACTTCTAAAAATTATTTCACTGTGTATTTCCACCTTTATTTTGAATGGTTGTCATTACTGTTATGATATGGCCATGGGAAGGGAGAAAAAAGAAATCATCTGTTTCAGAAAGCCTGAGATCTCGGCTGGTTTTATGTTGCTACATTGCCTTTGCTAACCGCAGTCACACGAGGGCACTGCATCTGTGAGCAAGAGTTTCAGTTTCTTCATGATGGCAAACACAGGGTACTGTCAGTCATTTATAGATTATATACTACTGTGTGTTGCCAGAATAGCTGCTGCACTTGAATCTAATTTTGGCATTAGAAGGGCTAAGTTAAAAAAAAAACAACAACCAAAACCAAACCAAATTGAAGAAGGTCTGTTGATGTTTGTCTAAGTTGCTCATGTACCTCTCCTAACAAGACTTCTTTCGTTCTGGCATATTTTTAAATCTTTTGTCATGAAAGACGGTCAGTCCTTTCAAGTTCTGAGAATTATTTCTCCTGTGTTTTTACTCTGGAGACGTAACACGTGTTGGCAGCTTGTTGATTAACTCTTATAAGCAGCACAAGAAACAATTCTTGGTGCAGGTTTTGTTCTTAAATGTGAATCTCTCTCAGGTGTTTCCCTGATGAAACAGCTTTATCACTGCCGCTGGTAGGTCACAACATGGTGGTCTCATGCAGATTTTTTTTAGCCCGGTTTCACTTGAAACTTTTGCTGTTGTACCAATGTTGGCTGGGAAGAATCATCTCTACAGGTGTGTAGTGGGGTGTAAGGCATAAACCCAAATTCAGGAAAACACTGGAGGGGTGAGGGAAGGTTGTAGTGATTACTGAGTGATGCTCTGACCTGCTCTCTCATGCCTGGTATATGCAGGCTATGTTACAGTGGTGAGTTTAATGCAACGTTTGCAAACAGCAAATTTCCTGGCTAGGGTATTAAAAGTCACAAAGTGCTGTTCTTCACATAAGTCATTTAACTCAAGCAACTGATCTGAGCTATGCTGGCTGAGATAAGCTGCGTTTAGATCATTGCTGGTATGGTATGACTGTTTTTTTTAAGGTAGAGCTGCCTATAAACTCTAACCAAACAAGCTCCAAATTCCACATGCCTTTTGCCAGAGTAAGAACCCTCATTTTTAGACTGAACATGTTAAGTTTAATTTGGGTGCTCTCTGAGCTTGTAAAATTGTTCATACAACAAATGCTCTAAGAACAACGTGGAGCAGTTTCATTTCTCTGAGCATCCTATAACCCATCAGTGTTGGGTCTTTTTGTTCGCAGAATGGTTTGTCTCCGTTGCACATGGCAACACAAGGAGATCATCTAAACTGTGTTCAGCTTCTGATTCAGCACAACGTGCCTGTAGATGACGTCACTAATGACTATCTGACTGCGCTGCATGTTGCCGCCCACTGTGGCCACTACAAAGTTGCCAAGGTTCTCTTGGACAAGAAAGCTAATCCCAATGCCAAAGCACTGGTGAGTACACAGCTGGTTACTATTCACAGCTAAACATTCTTCCAAAGTTGCAGTGAGACTTACTTGAGAGTTATTTTCTGTCTGCTGATGGTTGACAGCGAAGATCTGTTGTATTGCTGTAGCCCGAGAGAGGATGCTCAAGGTTCAATGTGTTGTTAATATATCGTGCAATCAGAGTAGACCTTTGCTTACGGATGGTCAACAGTGATTTATAAATTTCTAGTGCAACTGGAGCACTTTTTGCCTCCTGGTAGCTTGTTATGATTCTGAATAGATGAAGCAGCTGCTGTAGTTTTTGGTATGGAGAGAGTTCTCATTTTCTAAATGTTTGTAAAGAGAAAATAATCAGCAACACTTAAAACTGAGAGAATTTTTATTAGCTCTTAAAGATGTGAAACAGTAAAAAGTGGGAATGAGTTACATAACAAATATTTATGGTATTTTACAATTATGTCAATGGAGTCATATGCCTTTCTACTTTAAAAACAACTTCAGCAACAAAATCTGTTAGTGTAATTATACTGCATACAAATTGAATGTGTTAAAGCATTTTGTTCAAAATTATATTTGCAATCTGTTGTTTTTAAAATGTCTTTTCGATTTGTTCTTCAATAACTGTTCCAAACAAATTTACGTTCTGACATTAATTGGGTTGACTGTTGGTTTCAAGCCTGATGCTACTAGCTCATTCAGCTCTTAAAATATTATGAGAGCTCACGAAACCCTCACTAGCCAGGTGGGATTGACTCTTTTAGAAACAGCACAGGCTCTGTAGATTTTTTTCTCTCAGCCCCACTGTTTTTTTGTGTCAGATCAACCTGTCTTCAGGTGTCTTTGGTCAAGGTATTACGAAATGTGGGGTTTGTTCCCTATGACCAGCAAGTGGGGAGGTTTGTAGGCCTCTAATACTTAGTTTCACCTTCTGAAATAAACAAATCATCATCAGGTTTAGCTTGTCAGAATTGCTGGCGGTGGCCTCTCATTGGTCTCGTAACAAATTTCCTTTTCCCCCTAAGGCTTTTAGTGTTTCCTTTTATTTCTGTCCTGATCCCTACTCAGGATGATTAAGTAGAAGGAGCTTGAGTGCAGTATCCAGAGCTCGAGCTCACTTTTCCCTGAGACGCATCTGAGCTTGCCCTGGACATTGCCCACTGCTAAGGAGAGAGTCGAGAGCTGCTCACGCTTAACTGGAACAGATAACTGCACTGACCTCATGTTACAAAAGCATTTCATATTCTTTACTGTATAGCAGGTAATAAAAGCTAATTTTGAGCAGATTTGAGGGGACCGGTTCTGTCAGCTGTTACAGAATTGTTCTGCAAAGGCTTTTTTGATGGATATAGAGAGCACCATTAGCATTCAGTGCACTAATATTATTGTACCAGTCGTGGATGCTCTGGGCAGCTTATTTTCCTGTTTTCCGTGTTTTCTGTTGTATCATCTCACACTAAATAAGATGGCTGTTTTAAATGTTCACTCTACTGCGCGCAGGTTTTTTTAACGGAGGGGCAAAATAATTGTAATTACAGTAAACTGGCAAATAATGAATTAAAAAAAAAGCAGTAAGACTATTTTAGAAGATCCAAATGCTAGAGCTTGTAAAGGTAAAGTGCTTTTTTTACCACCAGTTCTGAAAACTCAAAAGAGAAACAAACAATACCACCCCCCCCCAAAAAGGCAAACAAAACCTCCCCACCTGGTTAACAGTGAATATACCTAAGCAAAAATGAAATTGTTGGTAGTTTTGATGAACTGATAATTTTAAAAAATAAATTATTTATTATAGTGGGCAGTATATTTCGTAATTAAAACTAGCTATATGAAATAAGTCTTTTCCTATTTAGAGGTTTTTTTCCTCTCTCTTAAATGAACAATTTGTAAAGCTGAAACAAATGTGGAAGGTGTTTTGTTAAAACAGAGGAATGTGTTATGTGAATTCCATACCCAATTCTACTTTTTAATGACATATGCAGTATCAGAAGGTATGTTCTTTCTCATTTACAGAATGGTTTCACACCTCTTCACATTGCCTGCAAGAAGAACAGAATAAAAGTAATGGAACTTCTTCTGAAGCACGGTGCATCAATTCAAGCTGTGACTGAGGTAAGAAGTGGTCTTTTCACATTTGTCTTTGTTTTTCCTACAAAATTTATTGTAGCTATATTGATTAATATTTGACTATTTCCGGAAAAGTATGTACCGATCAAGTCCACAATTATTACCAAAGAATAAGACTGAATAATAAAGTTGCCCTAATGAATCACAACACCCAAACAATTGTTATACTTTGGGAATACACTGGGGATAACGAGTGAAACACGTTAAAATTTTTTTTTAAATCTATCATTCCTGCCAATTTACCTATAATTTAATGCACTGAAGATGAAATTTACCCTGTTAGGGAGATCAAGGTGAAGACTGTGCTTCGCTCAAGTCCTATTTTGAACGGTTGTTTAATTCACAGACATTGTTTTGGCTTTCTAGTTAGAACTTATATTCACCCACCATCACAGGTCATCACAATTCAGCTAGACAGAAATCAATATGCTATTACTTTAATCAGCATGAGATGGTCTACACCCAGTTATTTGCACAATTTAGAGAATAATTAAGTACCTGTGGAAAATTTGGGTTGTCTATGTGTATGTATATTTTATTAAGTTAGGAGGAAAAGTCATAAATATGAATGTGCGACCACTGTGGAAGAAGCCAGGTTAGAAAACGATAAACAATTCCCCTGATTAAACAAGGTACAACTGGGAGCAGTTCATCTCCCCAAAATGGTGTTTCATGTGATGCATGGGGTTTGGTTCTAATTATTCAGCAGCAAACCATACAGCCCCCTTCCTGGCTTTCTTGAGAGAGAGCAGAGCTTGCCCTTGCTACAGCTCACATATCTCCAGCCTAGTTTTTAAAAACCATAGGGTTTGTAGGTGCAGCTTTCAGAGTCTAATTGGAAGTTGCGTTAGCAAATAAGTGAGAGGCACAAAGAGAACCTTAATGGAAGAGATGCGATGCCTGTCCTCTATATTAATCAGTCAATGTGGAAGTAGAAAAACTATCTATTCCATTTTATCCCTTTTAAATACAAAGAATTACGAGAATGAAAACAACAGCAACACTTAACTATACTGTCCCAGGTGAGTGAACCAGCTTAACCGTCTGATCTGTACCCTCTTAATTGCTTTTTTTCAAGCAAAAACTTTCCAAAATCAAAAGCTCCTCCTTTATTTCCTGTTGCTGCCTCACCGTGATCTCACGTGACCTCAAACCACATTTGACTGCATTTGCTGAGATTCATCATGGTACTTTACTGTAGGGCTCCGCCTTCCTGCCCACCTCGTTCCCTGGCTGTCTGTATGGTAACAACCTCTCAAGGCAGAATTAGGAGTTGGTACTCAGCACCCATACATAAGCCACTATTTCTCTAGTCAGAAAGAAAGATTATATCTGGCCATCAAAGCAAATTGGCCAGAAAGCTTCAGAGTATTCCTCCCCAAAGAAATCTGAGACCAAACAAGAGTTGGTTGAGAGATGTGAATAAACAATGCAAATGCAGCAAGAGGGAACAGTACCAAACTTCACAGGTAGTCACTGTTGCATATAAGCTGTTTATTAAGGGTAATGCTTATTACCTCCTTCTATGGTAAATTCTCTTTTCCAGGTAGATTCTATGCTTCCATTTGTAGATACTGCACCTTTTTTTTTCAGCTGCAGGGTCATCTCTGCAGTATGAGCTAGTGTTTATGGTCAAATATGACACACATGCATTGTATTTCCTGCAGTCTGTTATTTTAAAAACATTTCCTAAATTATGTGAAACGGGGAAAAGAAATAATATACTCGGCCAGTTATTCTGCCTTCCTGCTCGTGTTTGCTGTTCTGCATGCGAAAAGAACAAAAGTGTGTTTTCCTCACCTCTACCCTCCTGGGACTTGTGTGTATCTATGGGGAAGCTGGGGATTTCCAGAGATTCACTGAGCTTTCTCCTTCTCCTGGTAGCAAAACTCCTTTCTACAGCCTCTGGCTGCCTGTTGCTACAGCTGTGCAGAAGCAGCTGTGAAGAGGCTTTAGGGTAATTCTACTTGGAGAAATATTAACTACTGATTGGATTTCTAAAGCAAAATCCTTGAGGTCATGCCCTGCTAAATGACTGCTCCCTTTTCCCCCTTCCCTTCTCCCTCCCTCACTTTCTCTCCAGTTGGTCTTTTATATCTTGTGTAAGGTAGTGGTGCAGGTTTGTGATGGTGATGGTACCGCGTGGACCTGAGGGAAGGGGGAATTCTCCTGAGCCCGTGCCATTTGTGTCTGTGCCTCTCTGGCTGGATGCCACAGTTTGAATTCCCTTTCTCCTGGAGAAACAGTGGGGACAGAGCTCACCACTAAGTTCAACAGACTTTTTTGGTTCATCCAAAAGCAACTGGATTTGGTGGGGACAGTCAACTCTGCATCTTTTTTGCATTAGCTGAATGTTCCAGAAAGTCTTATCTTTGTACTGGGAATACCTTCCCACCACTACCACCACCCCACCCCCCCGCCCCCCAGTCCAAAATGGTATTTAGCAAAAAGCTTAAGGAAGAAATCTTGCTTAGCTGTAGTTGATTTTAGTTGATGAAGAGTTACTGAATTCCTAGAATGTTTTTATCTTTGCTCATGAATCCGACTTATAGGTATTTCCAGTTCTATGTGCCCTTTAGTTTAAGCATGTGTACATGTTTTTGAGAAGATAAGGTCCTCTCAGAAGAGCAAGCACTTGGGTTTACTTACTTTAGAATAACTTATTTTTTCCCCATGGCATTCTTGTAACCAAGTGTGGAAGTAGGTATTTAAGTTTGATTTTGGTTTGGTTTTCAGTCCGGCCTAACTCCAATCCATGTTGCTGCCTTCATGGGACATGTAAATATTGTATCGCAGCTAATGCATCATGGAGCATCGCCCAACACTACCAATGTGGTGAGTGACAGGTTTCCTTTCAGCATGGCAGAGCTATGAATACATTATAATATCTGGGAGCAGCACCGTTGTGGAGCGCCTAATTCTGGTGTTTGCCATCCGATCCGTAGCAGTCACAGATCCTGCTAGAGTCCTGGGGAAGTGCAGCCTGCTAACTCTTACTTGGGAGAGGCTCGACAGGTTGAGGACACCTCAAAAGAGGCTGACCTTAAGCAGACTGTATTCTCTTTATTTTCTGAAGTAAAGAATGAGAACAATACTGTAGCTTCTAATATGTAATTTTTGAGATGTGTACTTGATTGTTGAGCGCTGTTTTCCCAGGACCCCGGGGGCCTACCATTTAAGGAAGGTTCTGCTGTTATCAACAGATTGCAGCAGATTGTCGGGACATATTGCCTGTATCCATACAGCCGTCCAAGTGCGCTTTTCTGCTGGACGTGCACTGTGTGCCCCAAGGCTCCCAGGGCATGTGTAAAAACTGAAGTCGTTGTTAGATGTGTATTTGAAAGTTAGGAAATGGGAGGAAAGTGGCAACTTGTTGATCCTTTTTAACAGTTTGGCTTCAAAATCTCCCTTTCACCTTCCATACATGGGTGCAGTTAGAAGACAATAATTTGTAAAGTCTTCATTTGCTAATTCTGTTAGATTATATAAAAATGCAACACCATTTGTAAATGAGCAGGTGTTTGTACCTAAAGACATATTGATGTCCAAAAATATAGAAAACAGTTTCCCTCCTGAATTTATTCTGGTTTCCTTGGATTTGTCTTTCATTAAGTCCATGAAGCCTTAGATTAATGTACTCGGTAATGATTTTTCTTTTCTTGTTCTCTCATCTCAGTGCTTTTCAGATAACCAATGATAGTAGGGGCATAGGGCGTAGCAGGAGGAAAGCCAAATATATGTGTATCTGAATATACAAAATTTGAAATAATTTTTTGTTTGAATAATTAGGCTCTATTTAAATGGCTGTAATTTTTAACACTGTTAGTAAAATGCTAGTAAATACAAAAATTGCACTGTCTCTTTTCAGCAAAAGACAAGTGACAAAGAAACTATTGTGTTGGGAAACTGCCCCTGAAATAAACTGCTTTGTAGCAAACAGCTAAGAGGTCAAATGTTGACTTAATCTCCCATCTTGCTAACAGACAACTACTGCAAAATATTCTAGGGGAGATTATTCTGAACTGGGTCACCAGTATTTTTATATTTATGAAGCGTGCTGGGGTTCGTTTTTCCTGCAGTGTATTTTTAACGATATTTTGTTTTTGCTGCTGCATGCTAGAGAGGAGAAACGGCGTTGCACATGGCTGCCAGAGCTGGCCAAACAGAGGTCGTTCGATACCTAGTACAAAATGGAGCTCAGGTGGAGGCTAAAGCTAAGGTAAGGTGATGGTCCAGGTATAATAACCCTGGATTATCTATATTTAACAAAGCAAGGAATCATATTCATCTTGCATGTGTCTTTAAGAAAGAGAAAGGGAGATGAAGCCATGGGCCTTGGTGTAATGACCACTGATATTTTGTTATGTACTCTCTTACCGTAGTCATGAGTGATCTGTATGTAAGAGAGAAGGCAGGAGATGTCAAGTTGATACCATGCCTGATTTTTTGTCAACTTTTAATATAAATTATTATGTGTTTGAAGAGTTTTTGGTTTGGGGTGGGAAGTAAGGAGGGGGAGGAATGTCTCAAATCTGCTTTTATTTCTGCAAAAAATAGACTGTAGACTGTATGTTGCTGGTGTCTTGTCATGTCCCTAAAGTATCAGCCTGTATGCATTCAAAAATGTTATACTTCTAAAGAACACCTCCTGAAGTAAGGAGGCACAGTAAGATAATGTAGCACAGAGCTGGAAAGAAGGAACAGACTCTATAGAAACAATTGCAATTGAGGAAGATAGGGGAAAAGGATGAAAAAATGGTCAGGAGCCACTGAAGAAGCATACAATCTTATAGAAATAAAAGAGTTCCAGGAAACAGACAGGGGAGGGAGATAAATGAGTGCAATAAATTGCAGTCTTAATAAGTAAAACCAGGAAAACTCTTTTTTTTCCAAATAGTGATTAAATGAATATAATTTCAAAGAAATCTATTTTTCACTGTGAAATTATCATCAGTAAATTGGCTCACAAATAAAGTTACTAGTAAGAATATCTACTTATCAGGAACTCCAACTAAATATTTATAGCAGATACATTTTGTATCTGCAAGCAGCCTGACAATAGAAGTGAATCATGTGGTCTGTAAATCTCCAAAGACAGCCTTGAAAGTGCACAGCTCATGCTCAGAAGCAGAGTCATGCAAATATTTTCTAAATAATTTCACGCAATAAATTAATTTTTGCAAACTGCCACGGTCTGTGATCAATTTGTTATCACAAATAACAATTGAATACAAGTAATAGATTATACACCAGTGCTAACATCAGCCATGAAAAGTTTGTGGGAAACAGGCATAAACTGAAAACATTTAAGAACCATAAAAGCTCTCTGCCAGCCAGAAGAGAATTTCCCTGCAGAGGAGCAGCATTCACAACCTGACGCGCTCTCATCCTAAATTGCAAAGGTGTAAAATCACTGTTGTAGGATGGGCATGGGCAGAAGTCTCCCTAGCAGAGAACACCCCAGAACAACTCTGCTGCAGGACCTGGGGTAGCAGTGGTCAAAAGGTAGGAAACTCAGCAGGGAAAAATGGGGGGAGAAAGGTGTTTGAATAGATTTATGAGGAACAGGAAAAAATAAAGCCTCAGGCTTTGTTGGCCGTACTCTTACGATATTGTGCTTCATCCAAAGATTGTACAACTGAGAATAGGGAGGACAAAAATACAAAATGAAATAATGAATAAGGAAGAAATTATCTATTGGACACCCAGAACAAGGACACAAATAACCACAATATTTTCGCTGAAGTAAATAAGCAATGAGACTCATACAGGGCAACCCCTATACTTAGAACTATTAGGATTATTGTGTTCTGAATGAGCAGTGAGAAAACAACAGTGAATTTCATCACCATGCTTTATCTTGAGTTAGTTCAGTAAAGTTATCTGCAAAATACCAAACAAATTGTTCACCAGCAAAAAAAGTGCAAACATGATACTTCATGTCAGTTACTAGGCAATAATACGCTCAGCACCTCAGGTCATCCCAAACAACTGATTGAGTTGTTAAATGTTGCTGGGAACCATAAAAGAGATCAAGATGTGAGGAATAGAGCTTTGCATTCGCTGAGTTTTAAGAGAGGTCTCAAATTGAACAGGAAACTCAATGTACCTTAGTAGCAAAGCAAAGTAAGGCAAATCCAGATTAAGAAAATTGATCGGTTTATTTAATGTTATGGATTATGTACCTGTCTGGAATATTTTGTGAGGCATCAACAAAGCACAATATATCTTTATTATATGACAAAGAGAAAGCCAGCATGCAATATTCACTAGGGGAGACCTCAGTAGAATTAATGCTTGTCTGCAGTTTTGAAAAGTGATAGAATCCAAGCAAATATTTTCTGTCAAAATACGAGCCTTAGTTTTCTTATGTAGGACTGTGTTGTTCCCATTATGTTTAGGATGACCAAACACCGCTGCACATTTCTGCTCGACTGGGAAAAGCAGATATAGTACAGCAGCTGCTACAGCAAGGAGCATCTCCAAATGCAGCTACGACGTCTGGCTATACGCCCCTGCATCTTTCTGCTCGAGAAGGACATGAAGATGTAGCTTCTGTTCTTCTGGATCATGGTGCATCTTTATCTATCATTACCAAGGTAAAGGGAGTTGCAAAAGTCATAGCCTGAATAGTAAAGTATACCTGTAGCCAGTGCTACTTTGCAGCTACAAATGCTGCAAGAGTCATATACACATACAAATAATGTAAGAATGAGCTACATTTGTTAAAAGGATACAAAGCTTCATGCTTTTAGCTCAGAGCCTGACGTATAACATACCCCAGTGATCAGACATGCATTTTCTCGGAATGAAAGGAATGCAGGGCAGAAATTCTTGACAGGAGTTGATAAGCTGTTAACCAGCCTCATCCTTTGGTGATGTGAAGAAAGGAACTGACTCTTCCCCTTGCAAGGGGGGGGCCTCCAGACCTGCCAGGGCTGTTGGGAAGCTGCAGCCTTGCTGCCTGTACTCAGGACTGTGTAAGGGGATGGATGGAAACATCAGTATCCTTGTAGATCAGAGACAAACCTTACCCTGTAAAAGAGTGCACTAGGCTGCTATGTAACTGCTTTCTCTTACAGAAAGGATTTACTCCTCTACATGTGGCTGCAAAATATGGGAAAATTGAAGTAGCCAACCTCCTGCTTCAGAAGAATGCATCTCCTGATGCTTCTGGAAAGGTAGGACAGAAGAAGTCACTGCCACTTGCACAGCAAGTATCGAAATGCACATAATATTCTAATAATAACCTTCTACCTACTTGCTATCACACGGGTATCCACAGCCTGGATTTAACAGGAACAGCATGTAATAAATAACGTGTAATATTCCAGTCCCTATTGGGGCTGCCAAGAGCCAGCAAACTCTTGACGAAAGTGACTTTTATTGTCATTAATAACAAAATTATGTCCTCTCTGTACCCATCCAGGGGAATGGAGACAAACCATTCCCCTACCTTCCTGCCAGACTATTTACAGTCCTTATCAGAGTATTCAGGCAGCTGGCGCTGCTCCCCCAGGTCTCATGATAGGGGGCAAAGCCCAGTAGGATCTCAAGCTTTTTAAAGCAGCCTAGCTTGGATTTTTACAGATCCAAGGGCCAGTTTACTTTTCCACTGCAGTAAAAGAAAAACATTGCTGAGGGTGTGACCTCAGGGTCAAAATTCCTTACCTGCCCTGGACTGGGAGCAGCACAGATATGTGTTTCTCTGTTCATCTTCCCTGGGAAAAGTGAAAAGGGCTTTCACAGCTCAGTAAGGATTTTCAAATCTCTGTTTTATTTTTTGATTTTAAAGTTATCAAAGACTCTGGATACATGAATGAATAACAAATGTGTTTTTTCACCTTATCTACTCCAATTTTCCAGACTTTTAAGTTTTCCCTGGAGAGGGTCTGTAACAGCACTTGTTTGTTCTGCATGTGTTTTTAGAGCGGTTTAACACCACTGCATGTAGCTGCACACTACGATAATCAAAAAGTGGCACTCCTACTGTTGGACCAGGGAGCTTCACCTCACGCATCTGCCAAGGTACAAGTACTGGCCACTCTGGGGGAACAATACCTAGGCTTTTTGTGTCACTTTATTCTGTGTCTACCTCTGTTCTTTCTAGACTATTTGCCTGCAATTACAGGGGGGCTCAGTGACCGCAGTGTTTATTAATGTCTCACAACCACGTAAAGCTATTAGAATAGCTCTGCAGTTGAATGAAATAGCAGTAAAAAAGCAAATAGAGATGTAGAAACATTTAAAATCTCTAGTGTCAATAAAGTTCAGTCTTGGAGAATTCTGAGCCTTGCTTTCACTTGTCCGGTCTCCTTAGTACCTTCTCCAAGCCAGCCAACTTTACGTCATTGCATCTTAACATCTGTGCAGGGCAAGCTTGGAGCTAATGCCTTTGCCTAAGCAAGCGTTGTTCTCCTGTATGTGCTATGGGATGACTTCTGAGGTGTGATATGTTTCTCAGTACAATGTACATAATTATTAATGTACTTCACAATACTTCTACTACAGTGTAAATGGACTGGTGAGAAAATAAAACGAGTAGTCACAGCCCTGCCTTGCTTGCAGTTTACTGTAGGCAAGACAACACATAGTGCAAGATTTCAGGGGATGTGAAAGAATAAATATTTAAATGTATTCTAGCTCTGAGTAGAAGAAAGAATTTAGAGAAGCTTGGAGTGTCTGTATCTTTTGTGGAACCCAGTTTTAAGTATGGATCAATAATCGATAGTTGGACAGCAGCAATAAGTAAAACAGGGTGGAAGCATAGGTAGGTTCAAGTGGGGTAAGTGCAGTCTAAATATCTCATCTGAAACAATCCAGATACCTTCCTAAAATCATTGCAAAAAACATTGTGGAAAAGGGATAGCTAGTGGAAAAACCAATATTGTAGATAGACAGCCAGCTCTCCTTGACCGCCTTCCTCTCACACATGACTGAATACAGCCATAACACTAGAGGCCTTCTGCATGGCTAAAGAAGAGGATGGAGTCTGTCATACATGGTAGGTCCCAGAGCTTATAGTGCAAAAGAGAGGAAAGTTAAATAAACATGGATAGCCAGAAGCAACGACAGAGTCTAAAATCAATAACGTTGATAGGGGCAATCTGCCAGAGCAAATCTGCCCCAGGAGCTGAACTGGAGTAATCTCTGATCTTTTACTACTGCAACACAACACTCTTAAATGCCATTGTGGAGAAGAAAGGGCCTTCTGAAGGGGGTGAGAAGACACCAACCCAGTTTTCACTGAAAGAAACTGCCAGTGGAAGCTGTGCATCCTGTAGGGACAGGGATTGCAGCAGCCACTGCCAAGGGCTTGGGAAGTTCAAACCAAGGTGGAAGCAGTATAGACTATGGTAAAATATTACACAAACTCACGGGTCAGGTCACCTTAGCTTCCCCATCTGTAACAGAACAGTTTTGCAGCTGCCACTTCAGGCCTTCAAGTGCCAGCTGTAGGTCTTCCTAAAAGAAAGCATTTGTTAGTATTCTGGAGCAAGTGAGCCACGGCAGCCCTGAGCAGAGCATCAATACCAGATAAAATTATCGGTAGCATGTTTGTTGCTCTGGGCGCCCACTGTGCAGTCATCTGAAAGATGATGCTGGTAACAGTGGATGATTTCCCATTTCTTTTGTAAATGTAGTCTAATAAATAAATGTGTTACGTCATATCTCATCACTGACTCCACCGTTAGTTTCATCAGCAGTTGCTTTTTCTGAGACGCTCCTGTCTTTAACACTGATCTTAGGACTGGCTCATTAGCCTGGCCTGGCAGCATTTGCCTTGAAAGGGCATGGGAAGTGGCCGTGTCAGAGTACGGCGCTGTGATACAAACAGTTGTTCTGATGAACCATTCTTTTTTTTATAGGCCAGAATTAGGCTTGTGCCTAACTCTCATTTGGCATCCACTTTACAGTGCTTCTCTTCCTCTCCCCCACTGCCTCCAAAGCCTCAGTTTCTCACTGTCCCTTCATCTTTAACCTTTTCCCCTTTTTACCTCTTTTCACTGGCAGCCAGAATAACCCAATACCCTTCCTTCCAATCTTCTCCATTC
Organism: Gorsachius magnificus; assembly: GCA_034008185.1. Taxonomy (NCBI): domain Eukaryota; kingdom Metazoa; phylum Chordata; class Aves; order Pelecaniformes; family Ardeidae; genus Gorsachius; species Gorsachius magnificus. The sequence goes on along the minus strand of CM067089.1, from coordinate 33,148,446 downwards.
CCTTCTGCGTCTATGTGTAGTGACAGAGCACAGCCCTGGTCAGGAGGAGGAGATGCAGACTGAGACTGAGCTGAATTTCAGCTTTTATTTTTCAGCTCTCTTGCCTTCTCTTGGCAACCTGCTGCTTTCTTTTCCGCTGAAAGCAATGTATGCCAATTTCTGAGGAAAAGGCTTGAAAACTGTGTTTGTTATTTTTCAAAATATACTTGAGTTCCATTTAAAATACACAGGGTTTAGCATATATGCAGGATGTAGCATGTAGCATTTAGGATGTAGTAGGTGCTTGAGTGGCGATGGCTGTTTTACATGTCAGTCTCGTACAGAAAGTCTAAGGGAGGGGATTGTGTTTGTTTTGCCTGAAACATTTTATCCTCCAAGTGAAAATTCAGTGGCCGTATACTTCCCTTATTAATTGTGGCACTGTGTTTCCTGGGTGTTGTTTTGAATATCTTAGTATCTAAGGTCTGAACTGAATCTGAATTGAATTCTGAAGGTTATGGAACCTTTTCCACATGGAGTTAGTGCTCTCTCTCTCTCACTTCTGGATTACTATTAAAGCTCTCTTGTAATCATTTAGGTGCCCCCGTGTATTTATTCTTTGCTCCTACCTGCATCGCCCTGCATCTGTTGTGACCTGCCTTCCCCCACAGGGCACCGGGAGGAGCCAAGCCAGCTCAATGCTTTCTGCCTTTAGATGGATTTCATTGGGCTGGTAATCTGAGCTGCACGTGGTACTCATGATACCATACGAAATGGTTTATGCAGCTAGGGTCTCATCCCCCCCGACCTTCTTCCTTAGTCACATGCATATGTCTGCACCTTTACCATTTGCTTTAAAATGAGGGCTAATATCTGAAAGACAGAAAGTTCTTGATTAAACGGGCATCGCAATTTGTACCAAGAGATGGCCCTTAGTCAATGTTGTGGTATTTGTGTGCTAATCGGTTATTCTTTATTTATCTCTTTTCTGCCAAATCCATCCTTTTTTAGAATTATAAAATTTTATCATGAAATATATACTGCATTTTTATTTTTAGTGGTGGGCTCACTAGGTACACATATTGGAAGGAATAAAAAAATAAAGAATGCAAGACTCTAAAGTTATATACTTTAATTTTTCTTTGATCTGAATGAAAAGAGCCTATTAGTAAGGTTGGGGCAAATGCTGCAAGAAAGACCGTATTTCATGTACATAATGCTTGCATTCACACTGGGAAATGGGAAAAAAACCCAAACCATAACAGCTGTTCTGAGTTATGAACACACATCCTGCTCTTCTGTTCGTTAAAGATTTTATATACATTTAAGGAAAAGTAGCAAATGTCTGTGAAATTAAACTCAGATTCCTATTACTTTAGGTTGTGCTCTTCTGAACAGATATTTTTTTTTCCCAAATTTGAAAGTTTCTTTCAAAATCCTCTTATTTGTAGCCATACTTTCAAAACCAGATTGCTTAAAGCTCGGATACATTCATTTGTACGACTCATTAATATTGTATTTGTCTGCTTGACAGAATTTTTAGAGCTAATGACTTACTTTCATAGAGTCAAGTAGGTACAGGAAAATGATTTATCACCTTTTTTAATGAGTAGCTTACAATGAAATGCTTTCCATTGACAGAACGGCTATACGCCACTGCACATAGCTGCCAAGAAAAACCAGATGGACATAGCAACTACACTGCTGGAATACGGTGCTGATGCCAATGCTGTAACCAGGCAGGGTATTGCCCCTGTACATCTTGCCTCCCAGGATGGCCACGTGGACATGGTGTCATTGCTTCTTACTAGAAATGCTAATGTAAATCTCAGCAACAAGGTACGTGTTCCCCCTGCTTGGTGCTAAGGCAATAAACAAACGCGGTGATGAGGACAGGGGCCTGCAAGTAAATTTTGTCCACTGCAATTCTGCAGGTTTTGAAAACCAGTGCAGGTGTTGGAATACACATCGTCATTTCTTCTAGCAAAGAGAGCAGCATGCCATGTCGCATTGAACGAACTGTATTTCGTTATACCCAGGTTTTAATGATAGCACCTGCGCAGAGGAAGTTACTAATCTATCTCCCTTCCTTCCAGGTTATGCTAGTCTGCCAAAACATGCCCAGAGAGAAAATGTCTTCCTCCCCCTGGCAGTTAAGGGGCTGATGTGTGTCATTTATGAGCCTCTAGATATAGGCTTGCCCATTAAGCAACAGTAACAACCAACTTGTTAAGGGAAGCTGATTTTTTTAATGGGATAATAACAGCAAGGTTGTCTGAGATTTTGTTCATTCATATAAGTGATTCTTCCGCCCCGGGGGTGTTCCTCAGAGCACAGTGACTTGTGGTGTAATTTCTCCTGGGGGCAGGAGAGTTGGTAGATTTTAGTTTCTATATGTATGAATTTATAGGCTATTAGGTCTGCTCTGTAGTAATGTTTCTAGCAAATGTGCATCCTTAATTATTTAAATGACCCACTAGGCATCAGAGATGTTGTAAAGTGCAGTTTCAGTATGGATTTTTATGGCTAAAGTAGAAAGGCAAAAGACAAAATTTTCATGGAAAATACTTCTTACTCTCAGCAGGTAGAAAGACTGTGTCCTCTGGGGCTGTGAGTGATGCTGCACAGGGCTGCTCTGTTTTCCTGTTTGTAACTTAATAGTTTGGTTATTTTTGGGCCCTCCTTCAGGAAGCTTCTCCTGCAGATGTTGATTTTTTTTTTTTTTTTCCCCAGCCTCAATCAAGTGTGCAGGCTTGTGCAGTGCAGGACGTACTTTGTATCCCCCCAGGGAAGTTTGCCATGTACGCATTCTGTATCACATTGGCTATCGTGGTTTTGCTGCTAAGGCAAATACAGAGAGCATGATTGCAGCTGCTTGGCATTTTGATTCAGTCCCACCAGAGGTTAATTACCTGCAGCATCCTTCAATCTGTTACTGTTCAGGTGTAATCTCTAGTTTCTTGTTATACTGATAACGCTGCCTTTTGAAAATAGTTCCCCTGTACTCACTTAGGGATGCACGGTTCCTCTGAGCTCACCACCTATACTTGAATCCAAATATTTAAAGCACAGAAAACTTGTAGAAGTGTAACCAATAATTCAATATTTCTCTTAAAATCTTACTCATTCTAAGGAATTGAATTAGTCAGGAGGTAAAAAAATACTATGCGACTTTTATTTAAGTGCTATAATTTGCTGCCCCACATTGAACACTGCATCAAGAAATGTTCCTTGTGTAAAAGAAACACCATCTTCCTGGCTTTCAAACTGTACTTTCTTGCAAATCAACAAATGTGGTTAGGAAGCACATTACACAGTGAAAATGGAATTTATAATTTTTTTTAAATTCAGTGGGACGTCTTGAGTTTTACTGATCCCTGCATTTGCATTTTTGTATTCATGTGCTGCCTCTGAATACTGTTGACTTGTCGCTTCTAATTTACAGAGCGGACTGACGCCACTCCACCTGGCTGCTCAAGAGGATAGAGTCAATGTAGCAGAGGTTCTTGTTAACCAAGGAGCTGCTGTTGATGCGCAGACGAAGGTACAAACATCGCCGTCAATGTGCATTATTTCCTCTTGGGAGGCATGAGCCTGTAGACTGGACTAGTAGTCGATTCCAGGGTGAAACTGAAGTAACAGCAGAGAAACATTCCTTGTAATAAATTACTATAGAATATATTCTGAAAACTGAAGATATATAAAGTTGAATGTTTAGTGCTGTGCTCAGTCTTTGAGCAGTAAGCTTATTTCTTGTGAAATATTTAGGTCAATATAGATTTAGACTGTATCCTACTATTATGTTTCACTGAAGGTAAGTGGGACTGATCTGGTTTTTATGTAAGGAAACTTTGAGAAAAGCTTGCACACTCTCTGCAGAGAGTCATATACTCTTTCACCATATGCATACTCTCATCAGCCTTCAGTATTTTTCACATGTTGCACATACTTTCCATTCAGCTGACAGCAGAAACAAAACACAGGAGAACTGTTACTTCAAAGATCTGTATTTACAGCAAGGGAAACAATGTGAATGCAGTGTAGGCCTTCCTGGCTATTAAGTGGTTAATACTTTTTCCCATGACTTAAGAGACTTAGTGAAATGAAGTAGTCTCCTTTACCTGAGCTGATACTAAATAGCCACCCATAGACATGATTCTGCAAGTAAAGCCAATGTTCATTTGTAAAGATCACCCCCTATTCCTACAGTTTGACTCAGCCTTCATGACTGGGTGCCTCTGAATTTCTAAGCCACTTTGATTTGCACAGCATGGTGAGGCAAGCTATTTCATCACAGGGGTACGTTCTAGGGAACTGACTTTTTCTGGTGTCCCAAGTTTGGGCTAGACCGTTGTTCTCCTCATGGTAAACATTAACCTGTTAGGTTGTCAGTAAATATTGCTCCACTGTACCTTCAAAATTAGCATTAGAGATGAAACATTTAACTCTTGAGGACAAATCTGAAATTCTTTATCACTGTTTTCTAATATGAAGCACATATATGTGCTAGTGGTCCATTCCAAACTTACTTGCCTAAAACCAGTTTTGCTTAAAGTAAATACTTAAATATCAGAGACCTGACTTTCCAAGGTGCTTGGATATACTTTTGAGACCCCAAGCGACGATGTCTCCCAGTTCACAGTATTGGTTTTAAGAGCAATGTCATGAGTAAATTCCAAGAGCATGTGTACAAACAGGTTTATGCTCACTAACAGTGTATACGGTGCTCAGAATCTAATGATAATGATCTCAGTGTGATTACACTTACATTCTTCATGCATTGTCTAGATCTTAGAGTCATTCCTTTAACTGAAGAAATCAGTTGTGATCAAATACTTTGACTGTAGCTGATCAAATCAGCTAAACAAACCAAGCCTCACAATCTGACCTGCACCCTTTGTGCTGAGCAGCTGCTTTCACAACTCTCTGCTAGGTGTGTGCCAGAAGTTAGGTGCTGTGCTTGCATCCCAGAAACGTCCGCGTGTGTCAGACTGTTGTTGCGGTTTAACCCGGCAGGCAGGGGTTCAGCCATCTCCAGGAAAGCAGGGCTCCATCATGCATAACTGTGACTTGGGAAAACAAACACCATCACTCCAATTGTCCCCCTGTTCCAGCAATATTTTCATTCTATCATCACACTGATGTCTCAGAAAGGGCTGAATCTGCCATCATCTCTGGCTGCAGCTCAGCTGATTATAATCCGTGGCAGAGGGAAAAGTCATTCTTATGTGATTTTTTTTTTTTTTTACTGTGTAATTCCAACTGTACTGGCTACTGATTTCAAAGACATGATTCTGACATGAAACTGAAAGAGTTCTGCTGAAATCCCAGGAGCTTCTCCAACTTCATGTTGGTGTAACATATCCTCAGCCTGTATTTTACAGATTAGTCAGTCTGGGTTCTTATCTGCTAAATCGTCCAGCAGCAAATGAGATCTGCCCTGGTTTATTCTTTGCACAATTTCTTCAGACATATATGGTTGCCTTTCTGGAGATAGTTCCTACCTGGTTTTGGTTTCTGTAGCAAGACATTGCAGAACCTGCTCTTTTAACTTGGTCAGAGCTGGACGGCCTCCTAGCCCGTACAACTTGTCTGTGAGCATTTGCCTTTCTCCCGCTCTTCTCTGTTCCACAAATAGTTAAGTGGTCTAAGGAGACATTTACATATAGGTGCAGGCAGTCATGTGTCCCCTTTGCCTGCCCTCCAATGTCCAAATAGGATCCACTTCTGGACTAGTGGCCTTCTAGCCACATTGGCATGGTGGAAACATCTGAGATAGTGCCACAGCTGAGAGGCAGGGCATGTTTGTTGGGTCTCAGGTCCTGCCTGGCACAGTGGCACAAGCTCTGTGCTGAACTGTAAGCCTGGCAGGGTGGCAATGTGGTGGAGCAGGCGTATGTGACTCTGTAGAGACACACAGAAAAGGGTCTTCAGCTTCTCATTCAGAGATGTCCTCTGGGTGGAGCTGAATTTCTTAATTCCATCTCTGAAAATTGGACTAGTCAGTAGGTAAAACTGTGCACAGGGAAAAAAATGCAGTCATATTTGACTGTCTGCAACATATGAATCCTGTCATCTGTAATGGCTGTATAATTTAAAAAAAAAACCAACAGTAAGTCCCTTGTTGGTCACCTTCATTCCTCAGCTATACATGTAACTAGTGCAAGTACGGTTTCCCAGTACACATTTTCTTCCATGGGACTGCCCCATAGTTATCAAGAAGTGGGGCAGGGACTCAGATCAGGCAAAGTCACAGTGTATTTAAGCAGAACTACTTTGTGGTGTAACAGATCACCTGTCAGGGGTGATGTGCATTATTAATCCTGTAGGCCTCTGTGATGAAGAACACCCCCAGTGGCTCGTCCTCCTGCCTACTGTGCTGATTCGCCCTCTCTACTGTAGGCGACTGTCTGCTCCTTAGGAAGAAAGTGCCTACATGCCTTTGCAGGATTGTGTTAGAGTGGAGTGAGCTTGATGCTTATTCACTGGCTTCTGCAGGGTCCCATCTGCTGGGTTTGTGCAGTGGTGAGCCCTCCAGGCTCCCCACAGTCAGACACGTGGAGGTCATCTGCCAGATATCCACTCACTACCGCCTGTGATATAAGAAAAGTGCCAACGCAGTACCATGTATTTTAGCATAAAATAGTTCCTAGATAAACAGATGATCGTCTTGAGTTCCTAAGGAAAATGCTGAGAAGCTCTGAACTTCTACAATGAAGGAAAAGTGTAATTCTGTAAGAACTACCATACCTTGAACTCATGTTCTATAGTGGTGAAGTTTAGATTATTGGCTTGTAAAATAGCAGCTCTGTAGTTACAAGCTCTCTTGTTTAGATGGATTAACTGTTCTATGGGAATAAAAGGTCTTTGCATGCTGCCTGTAAAACCAGAGGCACTGGGGAGCAAGATACAGCAACAGCTGAGTTGGCTTCAGAAGCACTGTTGCTATGCTTGCATGTTTGCATGATACCATCCAGCATGTCGAGTTCAGATCCGTTACTTCAGGCATACAGTGGCAGAGATGTGGCCATCAGTGCCTTAAAAGTCAGTAAAGCCGCACAGCTGAGTGGCATTATATTGGGATCTCTGCTACCAGCAGTGTCACCACTAACCTTTTGTTTTCTTCTCTCCATTTCTCATCCATACGCTGTCGTTACCTCAATTACTGTGGTCTAGGTGACTATTCAATAGTCTTTTTTTGCTTCTTTTTTCCTTTGTTTAGATTGTCTCCTTATCATATTCCTCATTTTCCCAGGTTAAGTAAGCATCAGTTATGTCACTGCAGCACAGTATCTGTCAATAGAGGGAGAACACTTAATATCTTAGCAGGTCATTCAACTTCTTGGGTAGGGACCAATGAGCTATCATCTTCCACCTCTGGTACATGTTCTTTAATCATCATTTATATATAACTTATACTCCCTGTGGAAACATCTAGAGTTTGCAATTCTGATGCATGGGAGTTCTTACTCCTGCTCAGGTTCTGAGGGCCACACATGATTGGGGTTTTTCAGGTGATTGGAGGAGAAGATTGGGAAGAAACGTATTTTGTATCTTGAAGCTATAGCAGGGAAAAAAAAAATCTAATACTACAGATAATCTCTTGTGTGGGAGATTAGCCAGTAGGATTAAGATCAGTTCTGGTGCTAAAACTTATGAGCATTTTCAAAATTGCTCTCAGACCTGAACCATTGCAACTGAGGTTCTTTCTCAGGGTGGTTACCCTCCCAAGAATTTTTTTTCCTGAACTTTGTTGTAGAAAAAGGCATGAAAGGAAGAACAGCTGATGGTTTTGAAGTCCATTTATTGATGGGATTATGGGATCCTTCTGGTTCTGCTGCATCAATTAACTAAATAGCTTCTAATCCCAGAGCTGCGGGAGTCTGTCTCAGTGCTGAAGAGTAAAGAACACTGCTTTAGTGCACCAGAGCTGGTGCTTGAGAGGCCACAAGGCTGCTCCTGCCACTTGAGGATGGGATTTTGTTACGTGGTTTTAAGCCTAGCCATGTTAGACTGAGCTCCAATTCATAAGCCATAGAAAACACCTTATCTTAATAGGCAAGAAGCAAATAGACTGGTGGAAAAGTTGCAACACTGAAATGCATTTCAGGTGGTGAAGCTTCAGAGCTGCTTCAAAACCCTTCACATTTAGAAAGCTTTAAAAAACTGAATTTAGTGTTCATAGAAGGCACGTTACGGTCCCACTGCAAAGGCAGCAGTTTTTATCCATTCTGGCATTACATTTTTGTGTCTGAATTTAGGTATATTAAAGAGGTTTTGATGCTGAAACTCTGTGTTATGCAATATCATGCTTAACACAAGGAATGTGCATTTTACACATAATACTGGGAGTTAAAAGTCAATCTGAATCCATGGCTCTGAGCAGATATTTCTTCTCTGGGGGTCATGTTGAGTGTGTAAAAGCTGTAGCGGTACACATGATGTTGCTTTTGTTGCAGGGCTTTTGTGCTGAGAGCTGGCACGAGTAAATATTGTTTCATGGCTCAGCAGGTCTCCACATGTCATTTTTCACCTGTTTATCCCATTGGATAGTGTCATTGTACAATACAGCATTACTGTGATGGAACGGCAAAGGAAGACTGACAAGAGAAGAGTGCTGGTTCAGTCAAGGATGAAGAGCAAGATTTGGAGCTTTGACCTCAGTGCAGGTCATTTTAGTCAAACAGTTGCTCCACTGTGCTTGGTGTTGGGCCTCTGCCGGGAGACTTGATGGTCTCACAGTCCCTGGTTGATGACTGTCTGGAAAACAAAGCCAGTATTAACCTGTCTTTTGTTCCTAAAACTGTAGTATTGGCAGGAGATAGTGGTGGACGAGAGGTCATGTTCTTTTGCAGGTTGAGTTGGGCCTTTTATTTCAGATTTAGTCAGGGACATTTATCCAAGTCTGCCTGCCTTGTTCTGGACAGAAGCCCCATACCAGCCTGAGTGCTACAGTGGTTCACAACAGCAATCCAACTGTTCCACTGGAATATCTAATTTTCAGATGCAGAAAGAGATAGGAAGGAGGCAGGGAGAGTGGGAAGTGCTATTGAGGAGAATCACTTTCATACAGAATGAACACTCAAATAGATATCTTCTGCACATCTTCATGGTATATTATCTCTCTCTCCTTGGCTCTTGGTACATGCTCAGTTCTTATAAAGACATTTGTGTGGAAATTCCCAGCCTAATAATGTGCAATAATGAACCTTTGCAAGGTACTGCAACATGTTAGGCCATGATTCAGCAAAGCAGTGGAGTGTGTATGTACACGTAGGTTTGCCTGTTTCATTCAAGCAAGGTTGGATGCCTCTGTGATCTTTGGATCTAGAGCATTTCCTAGCCTTAGCAACAATAATACTGTAGCTTCATTGTCTGACATTTAAGCAGAAAAACAAAAACAGAGCAGCTTGAGAGTCAGCATGACTAGAAAGATGCGGTAATTCAAGCTGTTAAGATTCATGGTTATTACCAGCGGAGGATATTAAAGTAATTCACTGACATGATATACAAGGCTTGTGATAATTTCCATCAAAAAAAATTGAAGGGCACGAGAATAAGGGATGCTTTGTGTCCGTGTGTTCCATTAGAAATGAAAACCTGAGTATTTCTGATATATTTTTTTTGGCACTTACTTTTGTGGCTTTTGATAAGCCCTTCCCAGCTGCTAACTCCCATATTGCTGCTCATTCTTTAAAACAGCTAGAAGCAGCATGGCTGCTGACTGCCAGGAGGTGATGCGCATTAGAGCCGTATTAAACAAAAGCTCTGATTTTCTTGGAAGTAACTTTTTTTAATATTAGGATGCCTACTAAGTCCCTTGGTATTTTGCCAGTAAATATAGCTCTGAACCTAAACCGCTATCCAGAAATGTGTTTAGTTGTGGGGCTGGTTTGGTTTGGTTGTTGGTTTGGGTTTTTTTTAATTATTAATAGCTTTCGAAGCAAAATGTTTTAGCCTCCTGGAGACCTTTCTATAGAGGATTAAAGTAGCAAGCTTATGTCGCCATGAGATTTACTACTTTTATCATTAATTTGGTTGTGTAATTGCAGAATCTGCCGGTCGGGGTGTTTCAGAAAAGTTAACAGAGTATCTGTTTTCCATGAGGTTGTTGGGATATAAATATAAATGTTATACCTTCTTGGGCTAGAAACAGTTGAATGCAGGAATCCATATTGTAGCTGAGAAGCAAAGGATTTCCTTTCCAGGTCTCAGGCATTAAAAGGGCATTTTGCCAATTAGTTTTATTTTGACCAATGCCTTCATTACAAACATTGCTGACTATAAACATAAGAAAGATGTCCTCTGGCGGCTGACGAGGTTTAGCATGCCTGGTGAGATGTGACCCGCCGTGTCAGACCTCTGTCACTCTGCTGTCAGTGACTGCGTGCTGCATTAGGCGCTGTCTCATCAAACACGGTATGACGTGAAATGGCCACAGGGTATGGCAAACTTGAAAGAAAGCTCCCAGGCCCCTCCAGGGAGTTCGGACAGGAAACTGGTATTTTGCCACCAGGCTAGCAGGTGCCCACATGGCTACCAGGGCACGTGTGATGCCTGTGGCAGAGAAGCTGCCTTTCAGTGCCTGTGCCTCCAGCTGCCATACCTGACCAGGCCAGCAGCGCCAAGAGCTGTAGCAGGGAGATGCTGGCCATGTCACCATGGAAGTGTCATGATTTCTACCTTGCATTTGGAGGGGAAAGAGGAAAAGTTGTTAATTAGTCTCTGATTTAAACAGCAGGCTGGTCAGGAGTGACAAAGAGCATCAATAACTACTCCTTTAGCCATTTTTGAAGGTAACATGCGTAAATCTTTGTATATACTATTTGTAGAAGGAAATTGATGTTGTACTGCAGTAAATATCGAGGATTTGATAGCTCCTTCTTCAATTCATTGTTACAGGCCAGAGAGAGGAGCCTTTACAGATGACTTCAAAGGGAAGGTTGAGATCAACTGGGCTTGGCTCTCTGATACTCTCCAGATTTTAATGGTTTAGGGTTATTAGCAGGGGCTTCCCAGCAGGTGGCCCTTGACTTTGGATTTCATCTCCCCAGTTGGTTTTATGATGTCTGATTTCTGTTGACCTTGTAGGTCATGTTAAGAGGCCTGTATTTTGAAGGGGGAGAAGGGGATTAAGTGCTTGTGTGAGGAAGTTTCACAGCATTTTTTTTAAACTGATGTTTAAAAAACTGGCCATGTTTTAATCTGAGTTTACCTTTGGACGGGTAGGAGCAGGCTGCAGAAGCCGTGTTTAAGATACATGGCTGTGCATACGCTCAGCGTTCTGCTGAAGACTCGAGCCACTGGCCAACCTAGGGAGCCCTGTCAGATTCAGACCCCGGGCACTGCTAGGAAGCTATGAGGCCAACCCTAAACTAACAGTAACTGTATGATGAGGTCCCAGCATTCACTTCATGATGATTACATTTTAGCTAGTGCTCAGGCTCTTACCACCGTATGCAACTATTCTGCAGGAAAAGTTCCTTGTAGTCATTTGGCGTCTGATCCAACGTTCATGTAAGTCAACGGAAAGTTTAATTCTGCTGATGCCAATGGAATTTGGATCCGGCACTGTTTCTTGCAATGATTAACTTGTCCTGGTTGTCAAAGCTAGTAGTTTCTTTAGATGGCAAAGGGTATATAATTAACTGAAGAAAAAATACACACCCTAATTTAAAGTAACTGGCACAGCTACCGTCTCCTAGCATGTGTTCATACAACTGAAATTAGGTAACCTCATGGGAAGTAGTATCAGAGGCAAAGTGACATGAAGAAAATGGTGTGTCTAAACCTATGGACACTTGTAACGTCCCTGTAATGGAAATAGTTCACATTTGAGGTTTTCTCTTTCTTTCTTCTGAGCAGCTTTGACCTCATGGTTTGAACATGTGGTGTAGTGCTAGCTCCTGAAGCCCAGGCTGACGCTGGACTTGCCTCCCCAGTGCTTTTGACCAAGTTATCTAACCTGGCCACACCTCACTGACGTGGATGTACAAATGAAGGATGACAGGCTGCAGCCTTTAACTCCCTGGGTGTCTCTGCCTCTTGGGCACCAGGCTTTTCTTCTCATACCAGGAAAGCAAAGGCACTTTCTCGCCTTTAAACACTGATGAGAGCAGTAGGAGCCTGGTCAATACAAGACCAGCCCATCTTTCAGTGTTTCTACCCACAAGGTTGGCGATTGGATCTAGTTCCAGGTCATTCAATCCCAGGTAGTGTATTTTCCTTCTGGCTGTGTGGCTGCTTTGGACTCTCCCAGCAGCCAAGACCTTCACCATGGCCATGTTTCCCCATACGTACTATAACTGACCTTTCTGCCACTGGCTTTAACAATCTCAGACAGCCTCTCCTCTTATCCTTTTTCCGAAAGCAGAATTCTTGTTGATTAACAGCAGTACACGTTTGCAGTGTATTTTACCTTGTGTTTAGTGTACTTGTGTTCTTCATAATCAGATATGATTTTTACAGCCTAGCAATTGATTTTTCCATAAAGACTGATAATGGAGCATGGGGACAATAACCCACTGGAAGTGCCACAGAGCAGCAAAGAACATATTACACTGGCAGTGTAGTTTCATCCTGCTTGCAAAATGGTGAAGCCCCTTGTGAACACTGGCTAAGATGACCCTTCTGGCATCTCGGAGCCTGTCAAGTGGGCCCATGAAACCTGACCTTTAAAGTGGAAAGGAATTCCAACGACTCACCTCAAGAGAGGGGGAAGCCCATTAATCCATCTCCCTGAGCCAAGCAAAGCATCTGCTGGAAAGCTGTCAAGCTATTAGTTGTGGGGGAGGGATGTTTGGGGAAAAGGGGCCTCTCTCCATGCCATGGAGAAAAATAGTAAGTGTCCCGTTTAGATGTAGCCGTCCCCTGAACTGTTCTTTGCGCAGTGCTAGATTGATTATGTTTGTTAAGTAAGAGGAGGTAGTGTTGTCTTGCAGGGAAGATAAGGCATGAAAAGATAATTACTTCAAGAGAGTAAATCTAATCACTTCTAATACGTTAAGCATCCCAAGTCTGACTTTTTCAAAACTGCCAACCGAGTTCTCATGGACTGAGAGATTAGAAAAAGAGCAGCAAGAACAAGCTTTGGTCCTCTTTTTTTTTTGCTTCATTGCATGTTAAATGTTAACTGTTGATTAAAGTGTTTATTATAATTAACAAGTTTCAACATGGTGTTTGACTTATTTTAAATATGTGGGTTTTAAAGTGAGCGAGTTCAGAGTCAGCCTAGTGACTCCTGCTTTGCTACCAGGAGCAGTTTTTAAAAACCCAGTAGTAGTTTTTAATAATCTCATCAGGTTTTTAAGTGATATTATCTTGTCCTAACTGGTTTTAGAAAAAATTCCAAAATGTGTATACTTAACTATAAAAAGCCATTTAGTTGTGTTCAGAGCATAGGACGGGAGAGTCCTAATGTTCACAAATGTTTTTAATCTGTCCACTAGTAATGAAAAACAAATAACAGGAACAAAAAGGACACATTCAACTTTCTTATCTTCGCAGTTGCCAAGAAAAAGCAATTTCTTCCAGTTTGCATAACGCAAGGCCAGACACATGAAAAATCAGACCTTTCTGTCTTAGAGCCTCAGTTCACCAGCTGGTGTTCCAGTTTGTGTGGGACCACATTGTTCTGGCAGAGCTGGCAAATCAGTTTTATTGTTTTAGATTTACCTTCTGGGTGTTTCAGTCAGAATGGATGGGCTGCAAATTGCACCGGAGCTGAGGCAGCCCTCAGCATGGTTTTTAGAAAGTTGTTATTACTTACTTATTTACTGATTTGTTTACTATCACACTTATGGAGCACCAAGCCAGGTGAACCTCACTGTGCAAGGTATTGTACACACAGTTATTTAAAAAGGTGGCCTCTGCTCCAGAGACCTGATAGTCTGGCCATTGGTGAGGAAGGCAAATCTTTAATCAACATTGCATGTGTTGAAGATTGTAGAAATGCAAGGCATTCAGAGAGGTTCACAAAGAATGGGACTTCAGTCAACGTTCATGAGAAGTGTGGGGGTTTTTCCAAGGTTGGATGGTTTTTCACACAGGCCAAAGAAATAAAGCTTAACAGGATTTTTGCCGTTTCACGCGGGTTTTTTGTCAGGGGACGTGAGGGATATTCACATTTACTAATTGCTTACGTTCATTCTAGATGGGATACACTCCTTTGCATGTTGGCTGCCACTACGGAAACATAAAAATCGTTAACTTCCTTCTGCAACATTCTGCAAAAGTTAATGCCAAAACGAAGGTGAGTTTTCCGCCTCTGCCTCGCTCGCTCAGTGGAGGCGGCTTGCACGCCGTGCCCACTGCAGCCTGTCCCTTTCCCTGTGCCTGCAGAACGGGTACACGCCGCTGCACCAGGCTGCGCAGCAGGGGCACACCCACATCATCAACGTCCTGCTCCAGCACGGCGCGGCACCCAACGAGCTCACTGTGGTAAGTGCACGGGGGGGCTGCTGCGAGGCCGACGCTTTCCTTTTGGGCTTAGTTATCCCACCCCATGTAAAGCATTTGAGCAAGGGAAATGTGGGAAAAAATGCGTGCGGAGGGAGAGGAAAAGAGCAGAGGAAGCTTGTTCCCATCGCCCCCGCATCCTCTATGCCATCACCTCTTCCAAAACTAGAACAGCTAACATCTGCAAATCTTTTCATTTTCCTCCCGTTTCTGTAGAGTTAAAAACTTACAGTTATATATATCCTACTACCCGAAATATATTTAATTCAATCACCAACATGCAAACATTTGTTTGACCTGTATTGTGCTTTTTTCTAGAGCTAATTAGCAGTTTCTACCCTTAGCCTTGCTAACATTCAACTTCTGTTATAAATGTTTCAATTGCTAGAATGGAAACACTGCCCTCGCCATTGCTAAGCGACTTGGCTACATTTCAGTCGTTGACACATTGAAGGTGGTGACAGAAGAGACCATGACTACAATTGTAAGTAGTTCAGTAGTGAATGGAAGAATTTTTCCTAAGCCAGCGTATTCAGCTTTGTTTAGTTACGTGTCTGCTGAGATTCCAGTTTAATTCCCACCTATTTCCTTTTAGCAGTACAAAGCGGATATTAAGTCAAATATGAGCAATATATTTTTAAGGTCGGAGACGTTATTAGGATGTATGTAGAAAGAGTGCCAGCCAGGCAGAAAATGAACAGTGTAAATGGTCATAGCTACCATGTTTTTCTACACATCTTGTTGTTTAGAGCACAAACCACACAAATACAGGCTGGTTTGTAGTTGAAAAGACGTTCCTACTGACCTGTGTAAGTAGAAGCTGCTTCTGCCTTTTGAGAGGGTTTGTCAAGGGACTGATGTATAATGGCTTGTATTTGGCCTAAGAGAATCTATTCCAATCTGAAAAATGGTTGGATTTTACTTAAAAGCACCTCATTGCATAGTTCCTGGCATCTTCTGAAATATGGTGGAAGGCTGTCTTCTGCAAGCAGCCACAGTCAGCTCCTGCAACCCCAGATACCCATTCGTTGACCTACACGCCAGCTCCAGCTTGTCCATCTTGCCTCTCAGGAAGGCTTATTGCAGCATTAGCCAGGGGAGATTAAAGGGACTAGCAGTGGTCAAATATCACCTGCTATCAGAAAAATGGCGATTCACAGAACCCAAAATATTTCTCGGATCTTTTGTTCATTAATGTTTTGCCAAATTTCTCTATGAATAAAAGAGTTTTGTGAGGTGACCATGCACCACCATAGTAGTAAAGCCAAAATTGGGTCTTAAGAACATAAATTCAGAGCATTGGCTCCAAATTTGCTTTTTCCTTTCTGCAACATTTTTTTTTTTTCTGATTAGAGAGAAGTATGTGCATGTGTGTATTTTTAGGCATATTGGAGATGGAAAAGAGTTACTGCATGTTCCATGTTTTGTCATCACCCGTTTGTGTGGTCTATCAGTGCAAGCAGGTGGTTGCAATATGATGAGCATTAGGGATGAGAGGCAGATTTTAGCTCTGCTACTGCATGTGCCTTTTCTTCCTGTGCCTTTCCTGGCTGTGGTCTGTAATTCAGTAGCTTACAGAAAATCCACCACACAAAAGACCAATTTCAGAACAATAAATTATAAA
The DNA here is from genome assembly GCA_034008185.1 of Gorsachius magnificus. Taxonomy (NCBI): domain Eukaryota; kingdom Metazoa; phylum Chordata; class Aves; order Pelecaniformes; family Ardeidae; genus Gorsachius; species Gorsachius magnificus. The sequence continues at coordinate 33,132,386 of CM067089.1, read as the reverse complement.
GAAGTATGCCAGAAAATAATAATGATTTTTTTTCTTACACCTTCTGTCTAGGTTTTCTCAGGAACACACTTCTCTCTAGAAATATTCCAAAATAGTTTTCCACAACCTGAAAAATTTGATGGAGAAGATTATATGGGGTAGCATAAACTTGAATGATTGCCTAGTATAGAACTAGGTACCTGCAGGAAAAGTAAACTCACGTTTTTATGCTAAGAACTCCCAATATTGCAAGGTCATTCTTAGCTTGTAGAACCAAGAAGCTGGGGGGTTTAGTGCTGCGTAAGATGACTGATCATTTATGTTCTGTGGATGAAGAAGAGTAGAGAGATGATGGGTCAGGCTGTGAATTGTGCTAGAAGAGATGTTAGATGCTGAAAGGCCCATAGTACCCCAAATACCTTCTCTCCAGAGAAGCCCAGAAATAATTTCCATTAAAATCAGAATATGCTGCTTATCAGCCACAGTGTGTAATTGTCAGACTTTGGAAGTCTAGACTTGAAATCTGATTTACAGCTGAGGGTCTTAAAAGCTCAGTTTGACTCCTGAGACTTATTTTTTGATACTTGTGTCTAAACAGCTCCCAAAGGTAAATTTAATGAAACCAGGGATGAACATAGCTAATTTTACTACAATTTATACTCAAACAGCAATAAAAAAAAATCCAGTAGTGCCTTAAAAAAAAAAATTCCTGTGATTTTGCTAGTTTAACAGAAATGTGTTAAAAAGCTTTGCAAGTAATTCCCACAAAATGAAATAAGTGTGAGGCTTTTTATAAGTTTTGTGAAGTTTGAGCTTGCGGAAGCTCTTCTGCCTATATCAAGTGATGGCAGGAGGCCGAGAAACATGAACTGCCAAATGAGTATTCATGAGGCCAGAGAAAAACTGAAATATTTTAAAATAAATTAAAAAGGAAAAGCTATTTTGTCCTCCTGAACTTGTTAATGATTTCTTATTTGTATATGAAGGATGAAAAATAATGGCGGTTAAAAATAATGTAAAAATCCCTTAAAGATAGGAGTGGATTTTGGTGTGGGTTTGGTTTTTTGAGAGATTTTTTTTTTGTTTTAATTCCATTGCACTCCTTGAATGGTGACTCTGCAGGGTCTCCTGCATGTCCTAAAACTTAACCAGGGCTGGTTGTGCTGTACCGCAGCCGGAGAGTAAAAGATGCATGTGTGTGTCATTCATGGGATGCACAGGTATTCTAGGAACAGATTTCAGGCATTCATAACATTTTTTTCTGCTTCTAATCTTTTTTTATATTGCTCTTTAAGTTTGAATGTATATAAACATCAGGATGAAAATCAACCAACCACTTCTGAGTGTGTCTCACGCACAAATTCCTTAAAGGGCATCATTTAGCCTGCACGTGGTTACAATTGTTCTCATTTGTGGGAAAAACACACAATTCACGCTGAGGCACCTTTGAAAAAATTCACATAGATTAAGCCTGCTCCCAAATCACAGCATTTTTCTAATGACAAAGGAGAAATACTTCCCTCAGAAACTTTAGTTTAAATAGAGTTGGCATTCAAAATTCAGACAGCTTTTTGAAGAGTTCTTATTAAAACTCTTGACATGAAACTCTTTTCAGTGTACTTGTTTCTTCTTTTGACATCATCATCTTGTAGGCTTTCAGCTCATGCTTCTGCTGCTGTGACAATTTGAATATAGTTTAAAACACAAATATAATATTGCCTATTTCTGTATTACATGTTATATATACAGTCTTTTTTAATGTATAGTTCAATGCATCTTTAAAAAGGAAAGCGAATAAGAAGCTGAAAAACCTAAATCTTGTTTTGCTAACTGCAGATAAAAATGTCCTACGTTGCATTTAATTTTTAAAATAAATACAATTTTAAGAAAAATGATGCCTGCACTCTGAAATTATTTTTTTTCTCTGACAGACTGTTACAGAAAAGCACAAAATGAATGTACCCGAAACCATGAATGAAGTTCTTGATATGTCTGATGATGAAGGTATTAAGAAATAAAAAAATTCTCTTGCTTATTTTTCAGTCTTTTGTTGTTGTAAGAAATGTTTGTTTAAAAAAAACCCAACCTACAAGCAAACAGCGTTATTTGGGTATGGTCTTTGCATTCATCGTTGTTTTACGTTGATTGTTTTGTTGATACAGTGATAGTTTATGCTTTCATTTAATTATTTTGTTTATTTAAATCATGCAGTTCGTAAAGCCAATGCCCCTGAAATACTCAGTGATGCTGAATATTTGTCAGATGTTGAAGAAGGTATTTGTGCATTTTTGTATTGCAGTGATATTTAACCTAAGCCTCTTCCGTCTGTCTGAAAATTAATCCTTTCAGATGATTTTCTTATTACCCACTAACAATTATTTCTGCTTTACAATTAAGAATGCTTCCAGAAATTCTTTGAGCTATTGCTGATAATCCTCTAATTTTTTCTGAATTTCTTAATCCCAATTTTTTAATAAAATTACCTCCAGTTTCCAGGAATAGTGCTTTTGCTGCTGCTTCTATAAAGCGGAAAATTGTTTTATTATTGTAACTAAAAATTAAATATGGGACAAAAGGGTCAAATATCAGAACAGCTTGGAAGAAATAACTGATAGTGAAAGTGAACGGCAGAAGAAATTAATTTTTTGTTGTTTTTTTAAATTCTGATGTGGATTAAGCTTCTAAAATGGTTGATTTACATTGATAGTGGACTCAGCCTGGAAAGAAGTATTTTCAGGGTGGCGGTTTTTTGTTTGTTTTATTGGGTGGTTTTCTTTGTTGTTTTTTTTTTTTAATATATAATATTTCAGTTGTGATATTCAGTAAAACCCCATCAGACTGCTTTTGTCCTGAAAAAAGAGGATGCTGCATTGGACTCGACATGTTGGTGTTTGTTAGTATTAAGGAAGTACTTTGTAGCTAAGATTTCATCTGCATCATCCTCAAAGTGATGTGAAATCTGTGACAGTGCCATTAAGCCCTCTGTTTCCAGCACCTCTGCTCTCCTGAGCTCTTTGCGCTAGCAGCCTGCCCGTCCCAGCTCCCTGCTGGGTGCTGAGCAGGCTTGATGTGGCTTGAGTGGTCCCCAGGGATTTAGAGCTTCTTTGGCAGGGGCTTCCCTCCCTTATACCAGCATCCCCCGTTAGGTCAGACCCCTCCTGGTTTGGATGTGCAGGAGTCCGTGCAGGTTTCACCAGGAACTGCAGGTTTCCAGAGGCCATGGTGGGATTGGGTTCCCAGGTGATGTTCAGAAACAGGAAGGTCTTGAGTTGGTGACGAGGGTGACAGCGTCCTGAAGGCTTTTTTGCTCATCCCAATTCACTTGCATTAAAGCTACAGTTTTTTTCTTCTCAAGTAGGAAAACAAGCAACTGGGTTCAATTTTCTTGTGCTTCTTTAGTTAATCTCTCTTTCTTCCTCCCTAGTGATATATCTACTTTTAATTTTTATAGCATGTAAGCAGTAAGGTGTAAAAGCTGTTTAGCGAAGTTCATTGTGTGCAGCTCTTGTTTAATTCATGGATTGAGGCTTTTGGGTTGTCTTCAGTTTGTCATCGTGTTCCCCTTGCTGCAGTTCCAAATGGATAGTGTTCTTACCCTACACCTATATTATACAAATAACTGCTGCATTAACTAGCAGTTAACTAACCGCAACACTGATGTGTAACAATGTTAGTTAAAAGAGCAGTAACTATTCCCGTATCCCACCACACAGCATGCGGCGAGGTACAGATGAGAAACACGCCTATATGGAATCTGAATATTAGAACCAAAGTTGTAAAGTGTGTCTTTTAATCTACGGGATCACTTGTTAAGGCCAAATGCAAAGCCTGCAGGGATGTGTGAGATCTGTGGAAGGTTTTCATAGTCACTGACTCTCAGTTTAACAAAAAACCAAACCAAACAAAAAATTAAGAATGCGGGTAATACGATCAATTCCTTGCCTAGAGACTTTTCTGCACCCCTGTTGTTCCTAGGGGACCTAAGAGACTGGTTGATATAGAACAGGGTCGTTTCCAAACCTAACACTGAAATGGAGCTCTCAAATCAAATAATAGGTATTTTACCAATCTATCCTGAAGCATTCCAGCGTGCAAGGCATGCAATGGGTTACAGGCTCTGAGGTGATAGCCACTGGCCTGGCTCTCTTTCCTGACTTGCACGTCCATAAAGACAATATGCTGATGCCCATCCCCACAACTCCTCAGTGTTGATAGGGAGTTCACATACAATGCATCCACTCAATGCCAGTAGAAAAAAATATGTTCAAGAACGCACTCTGACAAATCTCATAGCCAGGGAGCTGATTTCCAAGTGAAAGAAGGGCACAAATTTACCACCTGAATCCGAACTCTCCCTCACTTGGCTAATGCTCCTGTCATCAGCCAAAACTCTTCGGTGAGAGAAACTGGTTTAATGATTTCTCAATATGCCACAATCCTCAAGGTTTCTCTCATAAGAGAAATTGCAGGCTTGGGAAGTAGAGGCTCAGAGCTCAGAGACAAATGTCAGGAAACTGTTTCCTTGTGTTTATGTCTTGCTGTGCCCGCTAAATAAGCATTTCCATGAAAATTGTGTGATTTCTCTTCCCTGCCGAGGATAGTTTGGTTTGGATTCAGGCTGGTTGAGAGGAGAGACCTTTTCTTCCTTTTCCTAGACTACTCTGGCAATTCTGCCTAAATGAGGTTAAGTGCTGGGAAACTGCTACACCGAAAAAAAAAAAAAATGGTGTGTTTTTGAAAGATGTGAACATGATTTTGTGGGAAAAAAATTAAGGCTCATCTTCATGTGTAGCGGAAAGTTTGTAGAACGTAGAGCAATTCTGATGCACGCTGAACGTGTGCTCTGCTTTTATTTTTAAAGAGATTGCAAGTCTTACAAACGCGAAACCTGAGACTGCGAGAACCAGGTCTTTCCTCTCACTGTCTCCAGATGTGAGCTGGCACCCCACACCCTGCGCAGCTGCCGGGAGCCCCAGCGCTGCACCCCGGGGCTGGTGGGGAGCTGGGAACCAGCCATGCCAAAGCACAGTCCGAGCCCTCTGTGGGAGGCCTGGAGGGAACCCCCTCGCATGCTTGGCCTCTGAGCGTCCCTCCAGGTGGGCGCAAGAGCCTGGAGGAAGCTGAAGCCCTGCTGTGACTGCCACAGCCCGGCAGTGAGCACTGTCATAGCAGCCCCACCCCAAAAAAAAAGCTGTCCCTGCTGTCCCAGAGCAAAGGGACAGCAAGCATTGGAAGCTCATACAAAGAAGAGGGAGACTGTGTGAGTGGCAAAGGTAAAAAAATCCAAACCAAAAACCAGTTCAGGTGTTGAGAATTCAGACAGTCATTGTCAAGAAACACTTACTGTTGAGCTTTTAATTATTTTTTATTTGGTCTTGAGTAGGTAACAAACTTTTGGGTGTAAATAAGGACACTGTTTTAAACCCATTTAATGGAGATTCCTCTTAGCAGGAGTAAGTATCGTGCTAATCAATCCCTGGCAGATTAGACAGGTGCCCTGACAGGACACACATGCACACTGCCTGATCCCTGAGTAGGTGCTGAGGTACAGCAGTGCAAGTGCACTTAAGAGAGGTCAGGGCATCCCCTTGCATGAAATCTGTTATTGATCATTTGAGGAGGGGTTGATTTAATATATTTTTATGCCCAGAGTTTTCTGAGTTTCTTTGTCTCCATAAAATTTTACAGATCCATAAAAGTTTCAGCAGTTTGGTACTGGCTTTACTCCATACTTGTGCAAAAACAAGACCTTGGCTACAACTAGAAGCATCTTGCTCTTCCCTGCGGCTGTCTCTCTCCTGCCATCAGGCAGCTCTGGACAGGCTGTGACCAGGGAGTGGCGAAGGCTTCGGGGATCTTTAGCAAAGCCAATGACAAATGCCCATTTGGATCCCAGGCCATGATTAAATTTTGTTTGGGACTTTTCCCAAGCCACATGATGCCTTCTCTCCTGCTGCCAGAGCGCCTGTATTGCTCACTTGAAAAAGAGCACCTACCCTCTGCTCTTGCAATTCCCATCTGTAGGAGACATGCTGAGGGACCAGAAAAATGGGGAAAACACAGGAAAAGGTGACAAAGGGGATGAGAGGTATGGAAAAGCTTCTCGGGGAGAAAAGAGTAAATAGAGTAGGATTGTCTATCCCAGGGGAAAAAAAAAAAAAAACCTGAATGAGGGATAGGCCAGAATGTATAAAATAGTGGGTGGCCAAGTGAGCAGCAAGGCTTGCTGCCTCTCCAGAAGACCAAGAATAGGGGGCATCAGTGAATCCAGCAAGAGGCAGATTCAGCTTAAATTAAAAGGGCTGCTCTTCCTGCAGCAGGTGGTTGAATTGCATGACTCCATGGACCATGTCCCTGGTGTGGGGAATGCAAAAAGTTTACATGACTTTGAAGTGTAATTGGAAGAATTTAAAAAGGGGGAAAAAAACCCCAAACAAAACCAAAACCGGTTCATGACTATACAAATCTTTTGCGGCTTTACAAAATGTGCTCAAATCACTGCCAGCTAGAAAATTGTCCCGGAGGACTTTCACTGTTTCCATGTTCTTATATTCTTCTGTGAAGCGTGGCTGCTGCTGGAGACAGGGCATACTAGAACTGACGGGCCTTTGTTTTGACCTGTTCTTTCCTGGATTTTGAATGGTTTTCTGTACTTGTGATAGCTATGTGTGCCCACCCTTAACAGGGACATCACCTTTCTTCAACAAGTAACATCGTGAAGGGAAGGATGGCAATTGCAGCAAAGCAATGCGGTGTTCTGTTTCTTTGGTGTTTTTTCATCGGTGCCTCACTTTTTTTGGCATTTCTCGATTTGTGTTCAGAGACGAATTTTGTCTTCTGTTTTCCATGGGACCTCTCTCTGCAGGGATACAGGGTGCTGTGAGCAACCCCTGTGCTCTGCTCCTTACCTGACACGCAGAGGATTAGGCCGTGGCACCTAATTAAACAGAGCGGGATTGCTGAAACGGCGCACCACCCATTTTGCTCCAGCCTCCCACGATCACAAAACAATGTCTGGAATTCTTTGAAATTACCACTCCTAGATGCAGCTTTTCCTTTGATGAGAGCATTTCATCAGAGTAATCCTGCTCTGGCTGGATTAGCTGCAGAGCAGGATAACATCTAATGTATTTTGCAGCTCGGCTGGGATAGTTTTATCGTTCTCCGCCTTGGCTTTCACAAAAGATGCTCCTAAAGAAAATGTGTGCTCCGTACAGGGGCGCAGCGCTTGCCTTCAGGTGCCGTAAGGGCAAAGTTCCCAAATGTACTGGCCCAGCGCCGCTGAAAGTTGCCCGCGCTGCCTCTCGCCCTCTCTGGGCCACTCCACCGCCTCCCCAGCTGAGGTCCAGTTTTCTCCAGCTCCTGAATTTTCTCTCTGGGCACAAGCACCCCGCGCCGGGGGGGGGGGGGGGGGGGGGGCAGCACCCGGGAGCAGCTGGGGCTCAACCCGCGCCCCTGGCCCCGGGGATGGCCCCGGGCTGCGGGGGGAGGCGCCCGGCCCCGGCGGGCGGAGCGGCGCGGAGTGCTGCGCCCTTCCCCGCAGCCCGGCTCCCCCGGCCCCCCCGCTCAGCCCCGGTATCAGGTTACAGAAAACCGACACCCTCGCAGCACCCCTATTTACACACAAATAACCGGAGTGCCTGCATTTATGTCACCATTCAAGAGGCTTGCCAAGGGAGGCTGTAATCCAATCAGCAGAAGCTTTAAAGGGATGTCCGCAGAGTGATTAAAAGGGGATTTTTTTTTTTTTTTTATTTTATTTTTAAACCGTAGTTATTTTTCACTTTGTTTCGTATTTGCAAAGAACTTTGATCTGGGTTGAGAGGACAAAGATGCACATGTCCTAAAATACGTGCGAAGGGATCAAGATGTTAAGAAGATCTCGGTGGTTGTGTGGAAAGCGAATATGACCCACAGGGATTAGTTTGCTTGTGCTGGTTTGGAGATTAACTCTAAATCACTGCTTAAGGACTAATAGGACTAATAGGAATTCTTGGAAACATCAGGGAAAAAAATTCTTATAGACCAGGCTGGTGAAAATGGCTTTCCAAAACAGTAAGACTTTTTAAAGTTTAACTTCATATGTAATGTTTCTGTTTCTGGTTTTTTGAATGCTTTCTGGTATATTATGAACATTTTAGCTTTCCAACTGTGACTTAAATAACCGGTCGTTGCTGGGCTGGAGGAGGAGGTTGGGCTGTGTGTGTGCCGAGCCGGGCTGAGGGGGTATTTTTAGAATTGATTGTTAGTTGAGAGCCAGAGCTCGCCTGTGGTTTCCTGAGTTTAAGTGAATGGAAACTGGTCCGAACTCCTCGAAGAGGGGTGGGTGGAAGCGGGGCGCGGGGCTCGGGGCAGGCGCTCACCTCCCGGAGCCGGCTGCGGGCTCCTCCGCGCTGCAACTGTTCCGCGCCCAAACCCGCGCTCCCGGGGCCGGCGGGGAGCGCAGGGGGGGCCGCGGCTCCGTGCTGCTGGGGGAGCGGCGGGAGGGAGAGAGAAAAACCCCGACAGCCGCAAAAGGCGTATTTTGGACGTGCTCTGTCAGTGCAGGAATGTAGGTTTACATGATGTAATGGTATGCAAATGCTGCTAGCCAGGGCGAGCGGCTCCGTTAACCCTTTGCGGCATCTGCCCTCCTCTCCGGGGATATAACTTCCCATCCTTTAATTTTTTTCTTAAAAAAAAACAAAAACAAAAACAAAAACCTCAACCCTTCCTCATCTACCCCTCCGCGGCCGGCCTCCCCCGGGGCTTTGTCCTGCGCTGCCGCCGGCGGGCTCCGTGGGGTGCTTGCCACCAGAAAATCGACCTGGAAGCATGGAGCCGTTCATAAAAGGAAAGGAAAAAAAAAAAAAAAAAAAAAAAAAAAAAAAAAAAAAAGGATGGGCAGGGGGGGAATAATTCCCTCTTACATTCAAACTTGCAAAAGTTATTGAGAAAAACCTAAGGTGGAAGGCGGGCCTCTTCTGTTACTCAGCGTCCATTCAAGCTTGCTGCGCTTTTCAGCACTGGTGGGCAACCAGGCTGGCTCTCACAGCCGAGTGGCTTTTGGTTTTTTGTGGTTTGGTTTTTTTTGTTCTTGTGGTGGTGGTGGGTTTTTGGTTTTGTTTTGTTTTGTTTTGTTTTTCCTACAGAATTATCTACCTTTAGTTCATCAGCTCGGGCTTTTTGGTAAGGAAAGCAAAAGCGAGTGCAATGGTGCAAAGTACAGGAGAGCCCTTTAGCTTGCTGAACCGATTGGGCAAAAGTCATCCCTCGTGCAACTTTATTGGATTTATGTCAAGGTGGAGTTTTGCCTCTTACGCCTGCCCCTAATAAAATTATTTTCTCAGGCCCGTTCAGAGGGTGGATAATTGACGTACTATGTGGAAAAGAGCCTTAGGGAAAGTGGGGGTGACGGGATTGATTCCTTGTTGGCGGGCGGAGAAGGGCGTTATGGCTTACTAAGCACACAAACATTTACAATACATGTAGCTCCTGATTTCAGCCTGGCTTTTGTACTGGCAGGTGAGGATGCAATGACAGGTGATACGGACAAATATCTTGGACCCCAGGATCTGAAAGAGTTGGGAGATGACTCTTTGCCTGCTGAAGGATACATGGGCTTTAGCCTGGGAGCCCGCTCGGCCAGGTACAGTATTTGCCATTTCTCGTGTTTGCGTGTCACCGCAGTTGAACTTGTTTTTACAAACCAAGCTCGCTCTTTCACACAAAGCTGGAGTCTATTTCAAAAGAAAGTAGAGGGGGTGTACTTCTGTGTTATGATAATGCTGCGCCTTTAAAGCATATGTTCATTGCAGTTTTGTTTCATATTCTTTATTCATGTCGGCTTCTTATGGCAATGATACAGAAAACTTAACTATTCACTTTTTCTGGTATCTGCTCATGCTCTGACTGTCCCCAAGGCACCTCTTTGCTAGCAGTTTGCAACTGGTCTAGAAGCTGATCCAGAACAGCCAGCAAAACCAGGCTGCTTTTCACTGCCGCTGGTCAGATTGATACTCATGTTAGAGTATTCCTTAATGGACTAATTTAGCTGAAGAACATAAATGCCAGAAAAACTGAATGACAATCATTTTGCTACTTTGGTGCTTTTATTTCTTTAAAGGTGCTAGTGAGTAATCCAACCAATATTAAAGAAAAATGCTCCCAAAAATAAAAAAGCAGGTCTACCCTACATTTGTTGTAGGGTTTCATTTGACAGGGAACGGATTACATGTTACAGAAAACAGGCCAAAGTCTCTGTGAACCTGATAAAATATTGTCAACTTAATATAATACCTGTCTAATGTCGATGCCAACTCAGGTGTTTCTAGATCAACCTAAAAGCTTTCATTTTTGAATCTTGCTAAAGCCTGCCCTGTGCGTTGCTCAGAACAATTAAAGCTGTATGAGCAGGGATTACTTCCATAGTTGTGGAATTGCAATGTATTTACTGACAGTTGAATCGTACTGCAGCTAATAATTAAACCTCATAAGCTGGAGCCCTGAGGCCTTTTTCCTATGCTGTAGTTTAAAGATCTGATTTAAAAAGCGAGTTCATTGTCTAACAGTGAATGGCAACTTCCATAAGGTAAAGCTTAGACGTCCACCCTTCAGTCTTGTTTGTTATGGTCTCATTAGAAATGCAAGCATGGAGCACAAATTTGCTCCTTAGTAGCACCCAGCCATATTTTGTTTCACTTAGGATTTTTAGGTAAGTTGGTAAGTATGTAATGATACATTCACAAGGAATGCCAAAATGCATTTAAATAGCCCATTAGCTAGAAAATCAGCGAAACAGATCTCAAAGGAGAATCTTATGTCTTTGTAAACTTCATTAACGAAGCTGACACGCAGCTTTTAAGCGCCAGTTGGCGTGAGCAAGGCCAGCGCTATCAGATGTGGTGGGATCTGAAGTACTGCAGTGATGGTGAGAGGGAGTGCGCTTCGTGTACGGAGCTGGGCACCGGGCTACAGGGCACCTTTTACTCATTGCAGTGCTCTTCCCGCACACATCTAAATTCTCACTGTGCAAAGTGGGAATGCAGAATTGCAGTCAAGGTCTGGTAGGTAGATCTGAGGGTTCAACCTCATTTTATCTTTTCTTTGAGAGAAATCTAATATTCCCATGCTTCTGGTTTTAGCAGTGCCATTACTATTTGTTGCTGCGTAACTCATTTTTTACATTGCACATGTTATGCTCAGAGGAGACAAATACAGCGTTTTTCCTGTGAAGTATTTTATTTAGCAAAAATTATTCTGTGGATGTACCTTACTACTGATTCTGAGTGTAACATTAAGAAATAAACACATTAATTATATAAGCCATCCAGCCATAACATCTTGCTTTTTCCCGTCTGATTCTTTGCTTTTTATTTCTCCTGTTTCTTTTCCACTGTAAATTGCTTTAGTCCAAAAGTCAGGTAAGAAGGCATGGCATCGTGTTACATCCTGCTGCTGCTGCCATTGCTCATCTTCATTTTATTCAGCATTGGAAAGTGACGTGCTTTTATTTTTGGGCAGGGGGGTGGGCTCAACCTTAGAGAATATCCCTCTGTTACAACAAATATAACTTGGTTTCTTTATGCCCTTTATCATGTAAAAGTCTGCCTAACATATGCCTACAGTGTGTAATTAAGACCCCAGTTCTGCTCCCAGCGCAAGGAGGAACGTGTGCTAGGGGACTAGAAAAGTTCGATTAACAACTACAAAATGCATGAAACAAGTTGTAGAGTTCTGAGTCTGAAAAGTGTTGCTAGTTCAAAAGTGTAATATGTTGTTGGATGTTGCTTTTTATTAATTCACGGTTTTTCCTACTTTATTTTTTGTCACGTAGCAAGCATGTCTAGGCCTGCAGCATGTTTTTAGCACATACCATAATGTATCTTCCAGGGTTAAGTGTAACACACTCCTACGTTGATTTAATTGCAACACATTCAGAATGATCATAGTTATTTCTAAATAGTCTAACATGCACAAAATAATCCCCAAAGCATTGGAATCCGTATTTAATCATCAAATTTCTTTTCTTTCTTCTTTCATTTCAAAATTATTATCCTTTTCATCTAACTAAAGGAATAACTAGGGTGTTTACAACAAAGTCAGAAGTGGTTCAGCCACAAAGAGAACAACAACACAGAAAAGTTGCTCTTGGTTAAACCCACTTCAGCAATCTGAGCCATACGGGCTGGCGCTGTAACCTACCCACAGCTCCCCCAGGACCTGCCTTCATGGGTCTCCTTTTGGGATTAGGGCGTGAAGACTTTTATGAAAGTTCATCTAAATACTTAAATACACTTTTCTGGATTTATTCTAAAGCCACGGCATTACTGGCAAATCAGTAAACATCTGTTGTGCTTTTGGTTATGTATATTGTAGGGAAGGGGATATTTAACTACAGTCAAATACTTATTATTCCATTTTTTCCCTTGTATTTATTTCACAGATTATGTATATTTTGCCATTTTATGCTATCCCTGGAAGTTGCATGTATTAATTTTTTAATTTTTATTTTTTGTTCATCTCATTGTCATCTGCACTTTCTATGATAAATGGTAAATACAACAGCCTCCGCTCCTTCAGTTCGGATAGGTCCTACACGCTGAACAGAAGTTCTTACGCCCGAGACAGCATGATGATTGAAGAGCTGCTGGTACCAGCAAAGGATCAGGTACGTGCTGCGTCTCTGCCGCCAGCTATTCTTCTCCCTGGTAATGGACGATAGGACGAGGGGGAATGGTTTGAAGTTGCGCCAGGGCAGGTTTAGGCTAGACATTAGGAAAAACTTCTTCACAGAAAGGGTTGTCAGACTCTGGAATGGGCTGCCCAGGGAGGTGGTCAAGTCCCCATCCCTGGAGGTATTTAAAAGAAGGATAGATGAGGTGCTTAGGGACATGGTTTAGTGGTGGGATATCAGGGTTAGGTTAAAGGTTGGACTCAATGATCTTAAAGGTCTTTTCCAACCAAAGCGATTCTATGATTCTATGATTCTATTCACGCTTCGTATCTGTAGGGGGATGACAGCCTGCAGCACTCAGCCGGGCTTGCGGAGGTTATTGCTACCCTCCTCAATATTGACAAGGAAGAAGAAAGGAGTGAGAGAAATTGTGGGTTTACCACGTTGTGGTTTTGATCCTGCGCGAGGCAGGGCGATGGGGTCCCAAACCAAAAGAGTCCTTAAGGGACCAGTTATGTTTCTGAGTAGGAGGTTGTCCGTTGAAGTCAATGGCAGCACCTGTGAGCTTAATGTTATGTGTATCCTTGGAGTGCTTTGATAAGCTGGGAGCAATGTGTTTTACACTACGCAACCTTCATCTGTCCTGTACAGCCCGGGGATTACATTCGCCCGTTCTGTCCACATGGAGGGGACTCCAACTGCTATCCTTGTTTTTCCATCCCTGGGAAGAATTTGGCCTTGTAATGATTAAGCTATTAGGCACTAACCAGTTTATGTATCTTCCAAACATTTGTGCAGTGAATAAATACAACAAAAGCAGAATCTTTTGACCTGATTATAGCGTGGGAAAGTCTTTCTAAAAGCTAATGTTGGAGGTGATAGGGTACTGTATGCTTGCTTTGCGAGTTCCTCAGCATTTTGCTTGGTAGACTTGCTTTAGATTTTAAAATCTACCTGAATTATTCCAGAGTTCCGTGACGCACAGAGGCCAGAGATCTGCTAGGAAGCTGAATAAAAACTCACATAGAAATCTTTCCTTGGGAGTTGAAGGACCATGGGATGGAACTGTTGTTTATGTCCTGGAAGGGCATAAGATGGACTGTAATGAAACAGAGGTTTTCTTCTACTATTTTCACAGAGGTACCTCTCAGCAGCGTCAAGTATTCCTGCACCGGGGATTATTGATCTCAGAGGATGCTTTCAGGGGGGAAAGGGTCCACTCAAGCATTTTAAACCTTGATTGTACTAGCCTGTAAAGTCCAGTGTAGTATAAATAATCCAGTTTTACTGCAGCTTTTGCACACAGTTTTGGTAGCGTTATGACAATGGCAGAAATCGGATTCTCTCTAGCAACTGAGTTTTTATTATTAGGTTGTTACTTTCAAGTGAAACCTCCAATAACCTTGATTTGCAACAACCAGCTAGGGAGAATTTCTGAACATTGCATAGCAGTAAGTTTGTTGCTTTTGTTTGCTTTGAAGTCCAGAAAATAAAATCTGCAACTGCTGGCACTGGGAACAAGAAGCAATATTTCAGGGCTGAGAGCCTAAAGTTACTCTGACACTTCCTAGTCCTAAGCCTTCATTAAGTCTGCCCGATATGATGGAAATTTCAGAGGAGAGGAAAGCTCTTCAGTTTGAGAACATACGACATTGTTTCATGATTCTGGCCATTTTTGTGATTACCATCAAAGTAGATGGCATTGATTTAGCAGCTAGGGTGCATTTGATTAAATAACAAGACTTAAAACCAGCACTATGCTGGATAACTCCTAAAGAATACTGTTCAAAGTGTGCACCATTAACCTGTTTTGTATTATAAAATTCCACTAGGAAAATAAGAATTACTGTCTGTACACAGAGGTGTTGCAGTGACACCAGACCAGGTGCTCTAGGTGCTTCAGGGCAAACTTCATATTTTCTAAGGTGGTCAGGGACCTCTCTGCTTTCTGGAGGATCTCTTGCAGTGCTGGCTCTTGAGCTGGGAAGGCAAAGCATATGAAAACCTTCTAGTGCTGGTGCTGAGCAGTAGCGTAGGCTGTTTTCATTGCATTTATAGTCTTCGTATTTTTGTCATTCCAGTTTTTGTCCAGCAATGATTGTGCAATTATCACAGTTCAGCACTGGTCCAAATTTGTCACGTACAATGAAGTCAGGCTGGAGGCCTGGCTGACAGTCTAGTTATAAATGTTTTTCTAATCTTAATCCCCTAGACAAAATTCAAGTTTCTCAAGTCCAGGAGGGGATCAGGAATGGTGGAGGTGGTAGTGGAAAAAAATGTCAGTCCTGTCTTGAGAGGTTAGTAAAACCATGATCCCCTGAAAAACAAATGACAGTAAAGCAACAAACCACCTTCATGAAAAAGGGAGCCCAGCTAAAATTTTCCTCTGTGGCTTCTGCAAACCTCAAAGTCCTGATAAAAAATATATCCATCCTCTGGAATTCCCATGTTCTTCAGCCCAGCCCAAACCCATGGTGATAAGCTCTTTGGCTGAAGCAGGAGGAGTGTGTTCGGGAGATGAAGAGTACCCCTGCCTCTCCCCTTCCCACCCCGCTCTGTGTACGTTACTGGCTTTCCAGATAATCTCTGCTATGGCAGTAGAAAGCAGGGAAAAGAACCACCTTGTGTTCCAACACTGGAATTCACAGGAACGAAGATCATTGTGGGTCAAAACTAATATGCTAAAAGTCTGCCTGGAAACTGGTAGGACTTAAGGCTGTTTTGGGGTATCACACCACGTCGAAGGAGTGAGCCATCGCCTATCAGCATATTCCGTTTTTCTTCTTTTGTAAAGCTCAGACCTGCCTGGAGTTCATGGCAATGGCAAGGTCTCAGAGTAAAGGGAATTCATTTCCTCTTAATCGGGTTAAAATAGAAGATCCCATGGCCACCTGCCCCCCCAAGGTCACTGGGAGACTTGGGAGTCTAAAAAGAGTCAAAGTTGAAACCAGTCTTTACTGAACCTGACTGCCAACATCACACGTTGGGTATTAGAGAAGAGTTTCTAATAATTCCCTGAGAAGTTGAGATATTCTCCATTGCTTGCATTTGGTGGTTTGTTGCTGACCCTGTTCAACAGGGAGGCCTGAGTCCAGGCCATACGGTGCCGTGTAACCTGGCTGGAGTGAAGTTAAAATTTCTGTGTCCTGGTGCATTACCATGGATGCAGCAATTCAGACCAAATCCGAAACGCTTTCTCGCTGGACTAATTTAGATCAGCCTCTGAATTTAATCAGCCAAAGTCAGGATGAATCAGGCTGTCCGTTACATAGCAGCTTGCTGAGTCTCTTCTGTCTGGATAAATTCATCTGGGAAGAAGCGTGCATTCTTCTGTTTGCTGAACTCTGATACTACACAGCCTGCATATTCAGTTATGCAACCAGCAGGATCCTTGCCAGCAGAGCCATCAGTATTTTTATACACGCATTTGCATCTAATGATGCCACGCCCTTTAGCAACGCGTATTTAATCGGAGAGAGCACTGGGACCTGACCAAACACAGGATGGATCCTGTGATTTGATGGCACCAATGATGTACCATCTTCTGGACTGCTTATATTGCAACTTACGCAGGAAGATTATTTTTTTGCCTGCCTGGAAAATCCAGCACCTCAACAGACTGACAAAATGAGATCAACAGATGTGTGCTGCGTGTAAGATGCATCTGTCCGGCTATTAGCTTTTCCTACTCTGTTTCTCTGCCAAAATTATTGGCTGCAGGCTTTGTGCTTTTGCTGGCCGTAAATATGTCCAAAAGATCTGTTTGAGTGCACTTTGTCAGAAAGGAATGCATCAAAAAATATAGTCACCTGATATATAGGCTGTATCTCAGGACAAAGGAATAGACCAGGGAACCCTGTATATGCCTGTAAGCAAACCTACAGCTGCTCGGTGAGCATAGCAGCACCTCTCCCTAGCACAGACTGGTTTAGTGTGGTCTTATTTCCTTGGAAATTACGTGGTCCTGCGTTTAGTTTTCTGTATCACACGGCTGAAGGAACTTTAGAGCATTTTTCTTCCATTACAGCAAACACAATCCCACGTTTATTTGTTGATGTATGTGTCCTGGTGCATGCCTGGACCTCAGGGCAGTGACACTGCTATGGCTTAGCAGGCATTTGAATGACAAACACCCAGTTGCGTTGTTCTTTTTAACCCGTGTCTTATGCTTCTTTGTTTTGCCCCATTTTTGATGATAATGTTAACCACTGAGCAAAGGAATGCATTTATTTTTGTTTATCTAAATTTTTACAACTTCTGAAACCAACTGTCTGGATCTCACACTGTTTGGAATCAAAAGTAGTGAGGTACTCGGTATGAGCTCTTACCAAGTTAGATCACTTGGAACAGCAGAAATCCACAGCGATGCTTTCCTGCCTAAGCTGTGGCCTCTTCAGGGAAATGTGGGAGAATCCCTAGTGTTCTCTTGGAAGGAGTTAGAAAGCTGTCTTCATTAAACTAAATTATGATACAGTTTTCAAAAAGGTGCTAATTAAAGCCACTGCCGTTGCTTAATTGCCATTGTTTTAATGGCACTCATTTTATCTTTTATGGCTGGTGGTGTATTTTGGTGTGTAACATATGCAAGTTTGCCCCTTGTTGTTTTCTGTGTTTGAACCGTCGTGCCTAAAGTGCGTATCTTGCAGCAAAAAGTTTAATCAAAGATCCTAATAAAAGAGTTAAGGTAGCGAAAGAAGGGGGCATCACACCGTGTGCCACAGTTTTGGGCAGATGACAGAGCAGAGTTGTACCCTGCAGATGTTTCTATTGATTGGCAGTAAATTGTAACGTCGATGGTTTTTGGAAGGAAACCTGGGATGCTCATCTGAAATAAAAGAAATGTCTAAAGAGAGAAGGTTTTTGGTTGCAGGTCCTGGCCAACGACAGCACTATCTGCTTGCTTATCTTGTGGAAGCTTCTCAACAGAAGTTATATTTGTGTATTTATGACTTTGCCAGATTTACTACTAATGCTGCTGTTTCCATTCAAAATAATCTACTTGCACTACCTCTATGTTCTAGTACGTAAAAAAAAAAAAAAAAAAAAAAAAAAAAAAAAAAAGGCGGAAATAATAAAACTCCCCTGTGTAGAAGTGTGTGCTTGGCTCAGGTTTGTCTCGAACCCGCAGAATTGAGTTTGAAAACAGGCTCTAAGGTTTTAGTCTTCACAGAGTGTTCTCTCTAGACGTATTTGCCTGTAAGCAGAAAACAACCTACTTGGAGGAGGCACTGACATCTTTAACACCATCTTGGATGAAGATAGTCTGTGTGTATTGCACGACAGCTTCTTGACTTAGTTTTATTGATGTAACTTCTGCCGGTGCTTCTTAGATTGTTTGGAAGCTTTCATACCACCCTGGAAATATGGGCATGTACAGTATTTGAAGATTTCATTTGTTTAATTTCCTGGGGAAAAGGAAAAAAAGAAAGAAAAAAAGCATATTTTACTAGAATGGCTTTGCTCTGCAGATAAGAGGATTTACAGTTTGAGACCTTGTTGTGGGGCACAAGATGCGTGAACGTGCACGCGCATGTCCGTGGGCAGCAGCAAGAAACAAATTACGCCTGGGTGTCTGTCCGATGGGGCAGTTAATTATAGTGCCAGCGTGCCAGCGCTTCGCGGGGTTAAAGCTATTTTTGTAGAGATGAGTAGGGGCGGTGGCAGTCCAGAAAACAGCGTTGGTGTCAGTTGTATGTCTACAAAGACAAACTAAACCCTCCTCCCACCGGGAGTTTGGTCATGCATTCACAGCTTCAGTCAAACTCTCGGTGAAGTTATTCACAGGGTCTGCTCGAATAAGGATCTATCCAATGGCAATTTCTGTGGGGGAGTATTATACGGCCTGTCTATACAGTGTATGATTGCAGTACAAATGGTAATATTTTTGTCAGTCTTTCTAACATTGCACATGTAAGTGAAGATTGGAGAGAGGCATAGTTGTAACTGAAGGAAGTGGGAAAAGCAGGCAAAAAGGAAGTTTGAAGATGTGTAAGATTAATTTGTCTGTGGATTCCATGCTTCTGTTACAGGATTTCCAGTAATTTAATACTTGGGATATCAGCACTGTTGTGTGGAAAGGGTCTAGGTCTAAGTTTTATAGAATTATGTTAGCAGGCTTGTATTTAAGACAAGTATTTTTCATGTTAATTTTAAATTTTAATTTATCTTTTTTATTATGTTTTTAAGCATCTGACGTTTCAACGGGAGTTTGATTCTGATTCTCTCAGACACTACAGCTGGGCTGCAGACACCTTGGACAATGTTAACCTTGTTTCAAGCCCCATCCATTCTGGGTAGGTCACTTAACAGATTTCCTTTATCTTTAGTTGTGGAAGTGTATCGTTAGCTGAAGAATACAGCCTACTGTAATGGCTGATAACGTGCCTATTCCTGCTCCAGTTGAAGCCAGTGGCAAAATTCACACTGACTTCAATGAGGGTGCTTAATAGCAGGAGTCAGTCTAAATTCTTGCATATCAAACCAAAAACTTGCTTCTGCACTTAATTTTCTGAATGCCAAAACATTGTAATCCCACAGGCTTCTCTTTAATAGTCCTGGTTTGCTTTTTCTGTTGCTTATGCTTTGCTTTTAAGTGTCATAAGGTGATTTTGTTTGAATTGTATTAAATTATTTGGAATACAAAATCAGAGATATAATGTTATGATTTCTGTTCTTTCACAGAAGAAAAAATGGGGGACTTGAATATAAATTCTTATTTTATTTATACCTCCAAACTCCTGCCTATTCTCCAATATCTGTAGTTTGACTTTAGCAGTACCATTCATTTACTTATAAGTCATCACTGCAGTTGTGATGCTTCTTGACAGTACCACATAGACTTGATTTAGATGTAATAGTCGTAATGTTTGAATGCTTATTTTAAAAATTTACAAATAAATGTGTAACTGAAAGGAATCATCGCATATGAGATTTTCTAGTATAAATATTTGTTGTTTAATTTTCAAGATCAGGACATAAAATTTCATATCCTTTTTCATTTACTTCCCATTTTGTGACTAACTACATTCTTATAATGAAAATGAGTGCAGCACAAACCAAAATATTTCAGTTCTAAAATAGCAGCAAGTCCCACGAATCTAAAGCTACAGTCCCACAATACATACAAGCACAGAACTATGCAACGTTGAGATTTTTTGGGTCCTGAGCTCATAAAACACTGTACATGGTCAATGCTAGAGTTGAAATTTCAAGAATTGCAGTGTGAAAAGCTGAAGTCTGCTGCTTCTCACGGAAAGGCATGTCAGCAAAGGACCTCTGAGAGCTGGTAGTCCACCCGTTTGCATTACAGCAGGATAAAATGTAGTCAAGCCATTCCTGAAATATGTTTAATTTCTTTGTAGTCACTAAAAATAAGAGATTCTTTAGTCCACCAGCTTCGGTAGTTCGCTGTCCCTTGTTACAATGCTTCTTCCCCTGAGGAACCTGATCTAGTTAGTGGTGTCCCTGCTCACTGCAGGGGGGTTGGACTAGATGACCTCTAGGGGTCCCTTCCAACCCATAACATTCTATGATTCTATGATATTTGACTTAAAATTTCTTTCCTGTAGGTTAAGCCTATTTTTTGTCATATCCATAGCAGTCATGGAGAACAAAAGCTTACTGGTCTCTCAGCAATGGTTTATATGTTGGAAGATGTGTAATCCTCTCTTTTATAGACTAAAATGTCCTAGATCCTCCGAGGTGGTGCTTTCCGCACTTCAATGTATTCTTGCTGCTGCCCCCTGGCTCTCCTCTCTTCGATGACAGCTTGTTTCTAAGCCAGTTCGGGCACCAAACTCCCAAAGCCATGTCACCAGTACTGGCTGGGACACGATCACTCTTTGGTCTGACAGATCTAGTCTTAAGCAATCCCACAATGAGAATTATCATTTTTGGTAACTGCAGTTTCTGTTGACAGATATTTATGATCTGCTAGATTTTTCTTGGTTCTTTTCTGAAATTCTGGTCGTTTTTTCTATGTTTTGTGCTTATGGTTTGGGTTTTTTTCTCGGTTTGTGGTTGCCTTTACTGTATTTCAGTTTGTTGGTTCCAGACCCTTTTTCCATTTTAGCAAGACAGCTTTTAATTCTGATCCTATTTTCCAAAATAGGACCTTTCAGACCTTCTTTCTGTCCAGTGTTCAAATCATGAATGAAAACATTAGCTTAGTACCTGGCTCAGGACAGCACAGTGAAATCTCTACTTGAAGTTTCCTTCCAGTTTAACAGTAAAGCACCGATAGTATCGCTTTTGAGGTAACTTCTCAGATGATTGTGCACTTGCCTTATCTATACTACACCTCGATTGCTTACCGTGACATACCAAGACGATACTTCCACTCGTCCACTGGGTACGGTACCCTGTCAAAGAAGGAAGTTAAATTAATTTGGCTTGAGTTACTCTTGCCATTTATCTTCTGGCTTGCCATTTATATTTTGGCTTGTTTTTATTTTGAGGACTGGTGGTAGGTGAGTTTTAATCCCTTCGTTATCCTTTAGGCCCTTATAGATTGATTGTTGGATAATTTATTCCCAAGTATTTCTGGTAATTGGGGCTAGACTGATTGATCTAAAATTTTCTGTCTCTTTTTCATCGTGATACAAAATAGGTCTGATGTTTGCATCCTGGCAAGTCTTCTGGGACAATACTTACCTGCCCTTAGTTCTTCAGCATGCTCACTAATGGTTTCAACCCTCCAAAACATATATTCTGTGGACGTGGGATCTTTCACATCAACTACTACTACAACTACTTTGTATGTCAGTCCCTGCTAACGCAGACGTGGCCTTAGCTGCTGCCCAGAGGGGGAGGGCTGCAGACACACAGCGGTGGAGCAAACTGGGGCTGCAGGGGAGGGAGAGGATCTGCGCACCAAAATATTCTCCAAACAAGCATAGCTTTTCTGACCTGTCACATTTCTCATTTGACGGATAAATTCCATCAGAAATGATGCAGTGATGACTCAGTTCCTTTGTCAGACCCTCCCCCCCCACTCATTGTTTATTTTCTTTTCAGTTATGGCCCCATATTATGATATGGAAAACTGTTTGGTTTTCCCTGTTATCTTCATCCAGGGGCGATCAACAGCTGTTCCCTTCACATCTTCCAGTACCTCAGCACATCAGATAGGCAGAGGATTGTGACTTTTCACTTCTCTTCTGTCAGTCTTTTTCTGAAAAGCAACTCCTTTTCTGCTTGTTGGCAGCGCTTCATCCCCTGGCTTTGTCCCCAGTTCTTTCTGTGGCCGTAGGCAGAGGTAGGCGGCCGGGGTCGCCTGCTGTCGGCACCCTCGTGGTCCGGGTCGCCCTGCGGCCAGGGCCTGACCCCACAGCTCTTTGCATTCCTCATCCTCCCCCAGCTCCGCCGTGTGCAGCACGGGGGAGCTGCTCTGCAGTCCGCTCCCTCGGGTTGCTCTTTTCCCCATTTACCCACTGTCAGAAGAAAGCATCAAAGTTTGTTCCCATTTCTTAACTGAGGCAGAAGGGGAATTTTGAGAGCAGGATGTGGAGATCCAGCAATGTATCAGTGAAAGGGGAAGAAAGAAAGAATTCTTGGCAGTAATTTTGACTCTTCTGGTTTTTCCCTTTTTTCAGCCAAGATAATGTTTTATGTTTTTCTTTTTGAGTTCAGATAAGTTGTTTTGCCAGCATATATTTTGAACAGGGTCCATTGTAAGCAGCACATTGAAATGTGTCATGAATCTTGAGGCCTCTGGCAGGGTAGAGACCCTTCACCAAAATGACCTTTGGCTTTCAGATGTGAGCTTACTCGTGCAACTTCCCCGAACTCAAATGTGGGTGTGCTCTCTTCACATTGCCTTTTTTAACTCCTTGGTTTTCTTACATTAATTTCTTTCTTTCAGTTATCACACTGCCTTCCACATTAAGAAACTCAGAAATACTGAATCCAGGCTTGCAAGGTGGAATACATAAGATTAATTATAGTTTACTCCAACCTCTTGTACACGCAGAACTCATTTTTGAAAGCAGCGTAACGAGTGGCATGGGACGATACTCCTTTCAAGTACCCTGCCATACCTATCTTTATACGTTATACTTCGGAAAATAAACTGCTATAGAAAAATGCAAGAACTGGTGTTCCATGGCACAGTGGAGCATGTTTGGGGAATTAAATAAGGAAGTTGTGTTAAATAAATTCTCTGTTGACCTAAAAAATTGCAAATGCTTTTGTCTTCTCCATGTGCTTCTGCATTTCTCAGAAAAATTATGGATTTGTGCTGACTAATTAAATGAAACACTTCCTTTTGGATTTTTTTTCCCATGTGTAGCATATTTTATATGAAATAGGTCATGATATGGGAAGCAAAAGCCAAATAATTTCTAAAGTTGGCCTTCGAATGTTATTTTTCTGATTGTTACTTTTCCTTTGCGCTTATTATTGATATTTTCTGTTGCTTGCCTCTAATTATCTTAAATTAATTTTTCCCATTTGCTTTCTAAATTATTTTGATTCCTCTCCACTTCCCCAGTATGATTCAAGGTGATAACTCTGTGCTTTCTGTGAATCCTCATTTTCTTTTCTTTTTTTAAACTCTTTTCCCACAGAGTGTGTGTAGATGTTTGTAGTGCATCCGCCCACATCCTCATCCCTTCCATGTCTTCAAGTAGAAATGCTCATTAGCATTTAGCGTTCTGTTTTAGAGATCATATTGTAGTTTCCATTATTAGTGCAGTATTAATTTAGGTAAGCATCAGCTACTAATCTTTTTGATACAAAGTGCATGAAATGCTGTTTGGAATTATTGTTATTGTTTTAAATGGTAAATTACTAATTTGAAAACTAAACAAGGAAATACTTAATATGCTGTTGGCAATGATTACCTTTATATGGGAGCAATATGCATAAAGGCTGATCTGCTAAAGGTTTTGTCTTCACTGAAGGCTGCAGTGTGGTGTGGGCACCAATGCTGGCTGCAGTGGGCAGAGGCTCGTGCCGAGGGTTAACCTACCCTTGTGTGCGTTAGCGGTGCTAAGCCCCAGGTTGCCAAGGCTGGACTGGTGTCGGTGCCTGTCGTCTAACCCAGCTCAGCTACCTCTGCATGATCTTGAAATCTACAGCCTAAACGTACCTGAGAACTTGGGGCTTGATTTCTATAGGTATTTAGTTTTAACTTCCATTGATTTTTGTGTTGCTTTAAGTCAGTTCATTTAGGTGCCTACATTTTTTTTGAAAATCCCTTCTGACATACTTGCATCATTTAGTTTGGATACAGAGGAAACATCTGAGTGCAAGCTTTCAGATTTTTGCATCAGATGAAAACCTCCTTTTTTTTATTAATTATGAGCTGGCTTAACATGCTAGTAATCACGTATGTGCTAGACTGCTCTCCCAAACTGCCTTGTACTGAGCCATCCAGCCAAGCCCAGCCTTGCCAGCGTCCCTAGCAGGCCCCTCTCCATTGCTCTGTGGTTCACCGAGCAGATGTGCCTCCCCAGGCTGCTACCACACCAACCCTGCCGGGACGCTCCAGCCAGCCACCCCTCTGCCCCGCACGCTTCCACGTAGTCTGAAGTGGCCCTGTCTTCTCTGCAGTCAAAAAACCATGCCCATTTTTAAAAGACCACTAAAGCACCGGTTGTAACAGATTCCTTTCAGTGTTCTCCCTTCGGTGACCAAGGGTTGTGGGTCCCTGCTTAATATTTGACTTTGCTTCATAGTAAATTGTAATAGATTGTCTTGACCTCTCTTCACAGCTAGTCACATGCTGGCTCCTTGCCGGCTCTGAAGACCAAGCATTGGCCTACCCTTCCACATGCTCATTGGCATCTGCCTCCTACCTTCAGCCTTCACCACTCATCATATAGAGCGGTTGCAGGGAGAAAAAGGAATGTAAACATTCTGACAGGCTAATAGCACTCTGTGAGCAGCGGGGAGAGGGAACCAAGGGTCTGGGCTCTCTTGACCTTGTGTCTCTGCTTGTTACAGCAAGTGTTCCAGTCAACAGAGCTTACAGACATCTAAGATCTTGTGATCTATAAATACTAAGATTAACATAACCTATATATTCTATAGCTTAAAGACTGAGCATATTGGTTTTGACATAGATCTAATGTTTGTAGAAAGCATTTGGTTAGGCATTCAGCACAGATCCTCTCCCACTGAAACAGTTCCTCTCACAAGGAATTGGGGTACCCTAGTGGCAGCATTTAGATTTGTGCAGTAGTGTACAGTATGTTTATCTAGAAGAGAAATGTGGATAGTTTATTTGTATGAAACCCACTGTGAAATAGCATGAATTTTGTTCCATGCTTCAGTATTGTAAAGTGTCTGGGGCACAAGAAATGATAAATTGGGGTTAGGGTCATCCCAGAGGGCTGTTTCACCTCCTCATCTTTACTGACAGATTTTAATTTGGTTTGAAGAAAGGCAATGTAGCAATTCCTTTATCTGGAATTCAGTTGGACAACCTTTCTGCCCTGCTTCATCTATTTCCAGCTTTTCCTACCCGCCTGTCTCCTGCAGGTCACTAAATACAGAGTTTTGATTACGCTCCTGCTTTTGTGCAGATTTTTCCCACCCACGTCGCCTGGACTTCTGAATGCAGCTTATTTGCAGGCCTGGCCAGTGCATGCCAGCTGTTCCTTTTGGTATCCTGCTGGTGTCAAAAACGAACGTAAATGTCTTGCACCAATTCCCATTCGTGCTTCAAAGCGCTCGGGGGCTTTTTCAAAGAATCTTCCCAACCCCGCTGGATTATTGACTCTTACCCTTAGTTCAGTTTGCAGAAGGGAACCAGGAAAGTGAATGGGTTCACCTGTTAATCATGTGAAGGTTTGGTCCTTAAGATCTGGAAGTTTTGGCAACAGCCTTGAAAATAGTGAAACCGTACAGCAGATATGCCAGCTGTGTCAGCGTCTGCATGTCGTACAGAAGGAGCAAACAAAAAATACCTTGGAGTCAAGGCAGCGTTGGTAATTCATGTCCCTCTTGACGCTGGCCTGTTAGTGCATCTCCTACCCGAAGCTGTTCTCTCGCAGCAGCTTATGGTACAGAGGAAAAGGGAAGGTAGTTTGGAGGACACCCACCCGTAACTGTTGAGCCCCACAGGAAGCTGTGTGGTTTGATCCCCATAAATTGGAAGGATTTTTGCTGCAGAGTTTTGAAACAGGCTGTTTCTGGTCCTGGGAGGAGACTCCGCTTTCCTGCCACTGGTCTGTTAAAGACAGTAACGCTTCATGTATGCAGCTTCTCAGCATTTGATAGATGAAATAAACCACAGCTATTAATGATTATTCTTCTTAATATTCATTATTCCCTTGCTAATAAAAATAATTTTATTTTAAAATCTACCATTCACCACTTACAAATATAATTGCTTACCCTTCTATTATTAAATGGAAAGTTATGCATTGGAACGACACTGGCAAATGAGATTTTTCTTTAATGTCGCTTTTTGCTAGTGAATGTCATCTTCACAGAGGAGTAATGGCATGATTTCCCCCAGAATGCAGGCCAGCAGCCTAAAGAAAGTTATGTGCCTGATATTCTCACTCATTGCCCAGTGGTGGAAGCCCTTAGTAGCCTGGACTGACTGTCACCCACTGTGCCAGCACTCGTGCTGCCAGCCGTCAGCAGTGTTTGCAGATGGGACTGTGAGGAGCTTTTGAAGGCTGAGATCCCCAAAATAACAAGCATTTTTGATTCTCCTTTTTCTATACTGTCTGGTTCCTTTCTGCATGTGAGGTTAATTACTCTTGTTTAGGGACAGTAGAGCTAACAGGAACAGAGGGATGCTTTTAAATTCTAATAAACCACTACTAATACACTACTTGTGTAATCTTTTAATCCAAATTACTCAGTAGCACCTGTCTGTTTCACTGCGATGTTGCTAGACCTTTAGCAATTCCTGCTTTTGATAACCGATAGTTAACATGTAAGTATAAGTTTTAAAAGAATCTTCGTGTTCTAATTAGTTTAGCTGGGATCAGGAGGACTTTTCTAATAATGTTTTTAAAGACTGTGGCAGTTGACTTTTTGCTGATCTGCTTGTTTTGTGACCGTTTTCATTGACGTGTTTCCTTTTTCCTACAGTTTCCTGGTTAGTTTTATGGTTGATGCACGTGGGGGTTCGATGAGGGGTAGTCGCCATCATGGAATGAGAATAATTATCCCACCACGCAAGTGTACAGCACCAACCCGCATCACCTGCCGCTTGGTAAAGAGGCATAAACTGGCCAGCCCACCACCGATGGTTGAAGGAGAAGGATTAGCAAGTAGACTTGTAGAAATGGGGCCAGCAGGGGCACAATTTTTAGGGTGAGTTGTTCTATGAATTTCATTGTTTACGCTCATGTTGCATCTTTCATTTCCTTTATCCTGTGAATCTAAGTAGTTGAACATTGATTCTACCTCATTTAAGCATGTAAGATAGGCTACTTAACTTGAAATATTAAAAAAAGCCAACCTGCCATTCCTTCCAGAGGGTACCCTTGTATTTTAAGTGGAGCTTTGCCTCTATGATGACTGAAGGGTGGAGCCAAAGGTAAGGAAAGCCATGAAAAGGCCAAGTCCTGCCCCCATCTACTCATGCAACCTGCCTCTGAAGTCATGAGGAGTCACACACCTGTAACCCTGAACAGGTTTTGACCCTCTTGCTTGTCGAGTATTGGAGAAACATCACTGTCACAAAAAGTGTCCTGAAGTCACCCGCAAGGACCCAAATACTGAGCTCTGTTCCCTATGCCCGCGGCATGTGCACGGCTCCCGCCGGGGTTGCTGGGAGCTGCCTGTCTCTGTCCCATGGAGCAAAGCCACCGAGAGCGATGGCAGAGCGCTTACTGTAGAGCATCGAGTAGTACAAATGCTAGGAGCTGACATTTTTTTAAGCTTAAAACAGGGGAAACAATCCACTATGATGTGGCTTTTTTTTTCCTAATTATAAATTTTGTTCATTACCATGAGTGGCACCCTGGTGTAAACTGCCGGTTCTGTCGGGAATGACAGCTTGTTCCTAATTTCCCCTTCTCGTTTCTCTTCCTGCTGCATGGATGTTATTCAGTAAACTGCATCTTCCTAACACTCCTCCCCCTCTAAATGAGGGTGAGAGCATGGTTAGCCGAATCCTGCAGCTTGGTCCACAAGGAACAAAATTTATTGGGTAGGATATGTACGGAAAAGATACAGAATGTCTACAGTTTTTCGTTTCCAATTTTTTGTTATTCCCATTTTATTTTTCTTTAAGTTTTCTAAAGCTTTCAGTTGATTTATGTCACTGAAAGAAAATCATAGTGGCTTGATTTAATATAGCTCTGCTACTACCTTGTGCTTATAGGCATGTAAAATTCACTGCCAGCATTCTGCTTTCATAACTTCTGCGCTTTCGTAATTTTTTAAATTTGAAGTGTTTCAACTGCATCAAATACATTTTAATACACAGTGACAGTCCTTTAAGTTCAACCCTGTGGTAGAGAAGGTATTTACAGGCTTTGAGTGAGATTGTTTTGGGAAGAGCATTTGTAAAATGTGATTGCATAAAGTCTATTTATGAAATATTATTTAGGGAAAAAAGTCATTGAGCGAATGACTTCATTCAGCAAGGTTGGAGAAATACCGATCTTTTCAACCTGCAACAGGCATCTTGTTAAAATAAATTTATAAAGCCAAGTGTGCTCCCCAAAGGAACTGCAGTGCCTAGTCTAAAAATTCAAGAATGTTTCTGTATATTTTTGACTGTTGTTTTCAAACCATATTGTAAAATTTATTGCATTAGGTTTTCAAACTATTGGTGAGTGTTTGGTGTCCCAAACCTGTTCAATACCTTCTCACTGAGTATTCTTGTTAAATGTCATGCACAAAATAGTGTGGTTTCTAAATATTTGCAGAGACAGTATCTGAAATATTAGCCTGCAAAGATTGTACTACTACAGTGTTCGTTTTCGGTTTGTACTCTTCTTGAACTAGAGAGTAAATATCTTAAGCAACGTGTTTGCATTTTTGGTGTTTGCTTGTTGTGCACAATGGGAGACAGCAGCCTCATTCCTGTTTCTTGTTAAAGGACTTGAGATTGGCGTAACAGCCTGGGTGTTCTTAAAAGTGTCTAAAATACATATTAATTAAGCTGTCTTTTTCTATTTTCATGAGGAAAAAATACTATCTAACTCTTCTGCCTTGGTATTTAATGTGAAAACTGGACTTCCAACTAGCTTATGTTTTCACTCACGATGGCTGTTGTGATTTCCGTGCGCAGGTAATTGATCGGTCAATGCACCCAACCCCTTGCAGGTGTACAGCACCGTAGAAGCGCTGCATCCTTCTCCCATCATGTGCTGCTGCTTTTAACCGAGTTATTACAAAGCAGTGAAATCCTTTACAACCTCTGTAGGAAAATAACGATACTGTCTGTTTAAATGTCTTAAAGCTGCATAACCCATAATTGTTCACTTACCGTGTGATTTCAGTCAGTTCGTCTTAGCATACTTTAAAATGCATATCCTGCCTGTGAAGTGTTTGGCAAAAGTGTCTGTTTTGTTGAGGAATGGCACATGAACTGAGTGGTGGTTTCTGTCGGTTGTTCACAATAACTGTTCAGTAATGCACTCGCAGTCCTCTGTTGAAGGTACATTGTCTGGTGACATGGGTGTATTATTAACCACCTCTTCATTCCCCTCCCTTCCCCCCAAACTGTTTGACAGTAACTAACATAAATGTGGTCGTGATGTTGCTTAACTCAGAGAAATCCATTCTGAAAGGATCTAAACATTCCCCAGTGATGTTTACAGTGCTGATGGTGCAGCTGTGACTTTGGCCATGAGAACCAGCAAGTGAAGCTAATGAGAAACAACCCCTTGTGTTTCACAGGGGCTGCATCAACAGAGAGCCAGGGAGAGCTTTGGAAAGTTGGGGACTTAGTTTGAAATTTTAAACCTCTGTGCATGCGCAGTTCCTGCTGCAGTCGATAGCTGTTGCATGCGTTTGGATAGCTGGACTGTTTCTGAACTGACTTGGCCCCTTTAAAAGCCCTTGAGCCAAACCTGAATTTTGACTCTGCTAATGCCAATGAAAACTCAGCAGTGCTGTGTGTACTGGAGGCAGGTTGGATCACCTACATCCCGGGATAAATGAGCGGGGAGAACTCTCCTTAGCAAAAAGTTGTCACTATTTTTTCATGTAGGCAGCTGTTTCAGAAGATTTACATTAAAAATGAGCTACATATTAAGATTTTCAAGCTATCTATTAATTATAGTTTAAATGATAAAGGATTGTGCAGCTTTGGCAATTTTAAAAACATTTTTACCATAACAGTGCTAACTATTTAAAATGACTGTAGTTTTCTTAAGGACTTAACACCCATAGGAAATTAAGGGCAGTGAGGAGATATGGGATTAAAAATAATACAATTCCTTTTTCTCTAGCCCTGTCATAGTGGAAATCCCGCATTTTGGATCAATGCGAGGGAAGGAAAGAGAACTCATCGTACTTCGAAGTGAAAATGGTGAAACATGGAAGGAACACCAGTATGACAGCAAACACGAAGACTTAACCGAAATACTCAATGGCATGGATGAAGGTAAACGTTTTCTCAAAGCTTTAACAAGCCTTACCTTTGTGCAGGCTTGCTAACGTGAGCAGACTAAAGCAACCTAAAGTAAAACACTGCAGGGGATATCTGACTTTGGGGAATACAGTGCGTGTTACATATTAAACTAATGGAAAGAGTGTAAAGAGAAATTGTTCAGCGGTGGCCTGGAGACATCCTGAAATGAGTGGTAAGTTTTGGTCTGAAGTCTTGCCAAGTTTAAGCAAAGTTGCACAGTCGCTTTACAGCATGAAGTTGAGAATAACATCCCAGCTGGAGGTAAGCACGTTTCTGCTGCTCAGGCAGGGCCACGTGAAGGTCATTCCAAACCAACGATGAAGTGTAAATATCAGTTATGTTAGACTTTCCCACAGATGCAGACCTCAGCCTGTAGACCATTCTTCTTTGAAACGGTACTGTCAGAGGTTGCCTCCCACAAATAGGCAGCCTGCGTTCCCAATGTCCATCTGGGAAGTCTGGCTCGCTTGGTTTGCTTGGACGTTGCTGTTTATGTGAGTGTCCCTTAAGATGAGAGGACTCAGCTGTACACAGTTCATCAGAAGATGCTGTGCCAGATGGGCCCTGCGGACACATCGTGGGCAAAGCCAGGCTGGGGCTGCAGTCATCCCTTGGCACCACTGCTTTCTTCTCCTAGCAAGTATTTTTCAATACTTGTGGTGATAAACCATTGCTTGAGCTCTTTGCATCTGGGTGTGAATGAAATAGCTTGTGGCTTGGACTTTGGTTTTCTATAAGGGTTCATCCACAGGATTTTCTCTGGATAACCTCCTACAGAAAGTCACAATGTGGTAGGGTACCAGCTTCAGGAAAGTTCTTTCATTGTCAGCAAAGGCGTTGGAAGCAAATGATCAGGCTGTGGATGGCAGCTACGAGAGGTAGCAGTGAGCCCGCTCTGCCTTTGGTCTTGGCCTCTTCTTGTTTGAAGAGGGCAGCCTCAGCAAAAGGCGTGCTTTGAGAACACGGAAAGGAGAGTAGTGCTGTCGAGAGGGGCTCCCTGGATGTCTGAGATTGAGCATTTTTACTGATTTCCTGGTCATCTGGGAATGGGAACGGCAGAATGGGCTTGTGTAGTATTTTCACTTCAAAGTACTTTGCATGAGCACATGAGCTTGTAAAAATACAGAGCAACGGCAAAGATCTGCTTGTTATATGATGATCTATTGTAGGTAGTTATTTCGAAATAAATGTAATAGAGCCAATCAAGCAGCAGGGCAGAAACACTGCAAATGTTGGGCCTCAGTGGGTTTGGAAAAATACAATAAACTTCATCACAGAAGGGTAACTAAAACAGAACAGGCAAAAGAGTGAGCATGGCCCAGGATAGGATTGCTTGGGGAAGAATTGCTTCAGGATCGAAAGCAGTAGCTGCGGCCTTTCTGAAAGGAAAATCTCACCACCACCCCCTCCTCTCCTGCGTCCTAGCATGAGATGGGAAGTAATGATTTGGCATTTGGGGGAAGTGTCAGTGCCTTGTCAGCGGTGAGGTAGTCAGAACTGATCAGCAGCTGGCTTATTTGCTTCATGTGCTTTCCAAACTGAGCTTAGTTCAACTTTGGGATAGGAAATCTGGGCGCAAAAACACTGTTCTAAAGTCCTCCAACTTGCATCACTTATGAACGAGCTCTCCAGAGGTGCCATATGGATAAATTCACATTTTGCAGAGGAGAGAGCTAAATAAATAAAAACACTTTGAGAGAGGTGGGCATGAAGCCCTCAGTACTTAGAGCCTGAAATAATAAGCTTCACAACTTGGAGCCAGAGTGCAGCTTTGTGATCTGTTGAGCGGTTCAGGTGGCTCTTCCCTTCTGAGGAACTTCTGCGTGAGCGTAGGGGGCGTACGCACGGCCAGTGAATCACCGAAAGCGTGATGGGCGCTGCGCTAGTCCCTTAGAGTGAAAATATTCGGCACCTTAAAAGCCAAGCCGCAGAAATGCCTTTTACCAATCCAGGCAATCATTTATGAGAGAGAAAGGAAAAAAAAAAATGCTGCAGACACACCCAGAACATTGTGTTGATTATTTGCTCAGTTCATTTGAACTTAATCCTTCTCTAGTCAGGAAAAAAGTCCCCCCAAGTCCCCTGCATTAAAATAGTACAAGGGTCTCGATAAAATTCTGCTCCTGTTAAATGACACCTTTTCTGTGAAAAAGGTCTTCCGAGCAATGGCGTAAAATTACAAATTCATAGAATTAAAAGCTGGGTGGGGTTTTTTTTAGCTGAACTTTTACTGGTTTGTTACAAAATAATGCAATAGACTTGGCTCTGAAGCAATATCTTGCATCTCAGAAGCCGCAACTTTGGAAGCAGTTTTATTCCAGGTATGAACTCTGGAGGCAGAAGCAATCTTTAATTGAAATAAAAAGCAGCCACACAGCCAGTCATTTCCAGAAGTTTAGTGCGTCTTTGCAAGAAAATTAATCTGCGCTGTCATCTCTAAATGCCGTAACATGCTGCAGGAGTGCCCGTTTTTCTATTAAAAGCAGCTGGTCCGTTTTGTGTTAGACCTGCTGTGATTCACCACTTCTTTCCTATCTGTGTAGCGAAGAAGGGCAGTCAGACTTTTATTCCCAGCTCCTTAATATGCTGAATTTTTAAAGATGCCGTCTGCTGCTCTGTTTTGTTTTTCCTGTTTCCCTCTCCCACTTGGCCAGTGGGGATGAGAGCGAGGGCATCTTTGCTCCTCGCCCTCCATGGGGACTGCTGAAAACCTGCCTGTGCTTTACTGGAAGCAGCACCATCTGCTGGAAAACCTCATTTCAGACTCAAAATAATCCAGAGCGGGTGGCAGCCCTTCAGGGCACTAAATGCAGGATTAAATAATAGCAGAGCTTTGCTTTTATTATCATGAAAGAACAATGAACCATGAGGTAAAGAGTCAGTTTTTCTTGGTGCCGTCAGGTTTCTGCTTAAATAGTTCTTATTCTACAGACGGTGCTGTACTTCGGTAAATATAGGGCTGAGGGAATACAGGGAATTTGGCATTTTCTAGGAAGAGAAGAGGTTTGGTTCCAAACACAAGAGTAGCAATTCACAGTTCTCAGCCATATTACATTAAACTTGAATCAAGTAAAAAAAATTTTTTTTTTTTAGGCAGAATCTCTCTGTCTTGTAAAATTGGTAAATAGGTTACATTTTCAGCCAGGCTCCTTTTAGATATATCTTGTGTTTGCTTTTTACATTTCTGCACTCTTTACAGGTACCCGTAGACAAATTGTGGGCATAAAGCACACACTGGGGTAGCTAATCTTTTGACGCGCATTTGCCAAACTAGTGAGTGAGCCAAGAAATGCAAATATTTGTGGCTACAATATTCTTGCAGCTGCACAGCATGGCTTCAGGTGGGAAGCAGGAGTTTTTACATAACTACTACTGTGAATCTGCAGATCAAACCAGAACATGACCTTGTTTATGCTTCAAGTTTAAAATACCACCATAAGTCACTCTGCAGTGATTTTGCCGTATTTCCAAGAAAAGTTTTGAAACATATTGCTGTTAAACTTCCGTGTTGTGAATGGCAAGATAAGAGACTGTGCAAAAAAAGACAAAAGAGGACATAAAGGACATTGCCTTATTTGAGGATGAGACCACCTCATGGCGCTGGGAGCGTCTAGTTATGTATGCGAAATACTGAAGCTGGGAGGGGGGGTCTAGTTACCAGCATTTTTAAGACGAATCTCACTGCCCTCAGCTTCTCCTTACCCCTTCCCATGTGCTCTTTCTGCCTCCATCCATCTCCTGCACTTTTCTCCATGTGAGCGCTGCCTCCCGGGTGCCCCACTTTTAGTGCAACAGTTTCTTAATGGGCATGTCTCTGTATGGGGGAAGCTGGTACCCCGTGCTCGTCCCGCCTTGCAGTCTCTGCACAGGTCAGCTCTAGCCGGTTCTGCAGGAGGGCTGCAAACCTCAGAGAGCTGTTCAGTCTTAAGTACAGGTGAGATTTGCTTTTTCAGTATTAGCAAAACCCTTCTAAGGCCCTGGTAAGGGAAATCGGATACCAGATCACGCAAAGATACTTTAAAGTTCATGAAACAGCCAGGTGTTCTGTGACTTTCCTTATTCAGTTTCCAGTCAGAAGACACTTGCTCTGCATTAGTTTATCTGCAAGTAAAACCAAAAGGTATTAGATACAGGATGAATTTGATCCACAACTGCCTCTCACCTGACAAAACTGGTGTGATTGCTTTCCTTGACCTGAGCCACCCTACGTGAGGTCTCTGACCTTGGAGGACGTGGCTGGGTTTCTCTTCTGTCCAGGAACCTTAATGCAACACTCATGTGGCAGCATGGACTAGAGGGTGGGGAGGAGTGATCTTCCTTTCCTCTCTCCTTTCCTTCTTTCCATCCCATCTCTCCTCTGTCACTCCCACCAGCCACCTTAGGATAAGTGCACCATACACTTGGGTGGCAGGGGAAGGCATACATGCACAGAGTATTCACGACACCTTTCTCTTGACTAACTAAAACTTAATGGCCATAGGTGTTCTTTGGGCTGTTAGCACAAATCTGGGAGACAGTGACATCGGGAGACTCTTCCCAAATCTGCCACTGACCTTTCTACTTTACCTCCGTCTGTTTTGCCACCCCTATATGTAAGATGAGGTGTATAGCATACTTCTCTGTGGATAAGAAAAAAAAGACCAAACCACCACACAAAACCCAACCAACCAACAAATCCTTCAAGGTTTTTAATTGAAACATACTGCATAGGAATGAAGTGTCAGCAACTGAGGAAAATAGTAATGATGAAAGCTCTTTCTGTAAAAGGCATGAGGTGTGTTCGGGAAACGTGACCTCTCCCAGGACTAGTTTTCCCTGTTTCATTAATTCTGCCATGCTGATGCTGCATTTCTCGTGGCAATCGGAGAGGTGCTTTGATTGTTCATTGTCTTTTTTTTTTCTGTTAGAGGGCAACTTCATATAGACGCTTACACGTGTATTACCCAAACATAACCTCCTTTATATAGTCCAACTCCTCTCCATGCCTGGCTGCTGTTCTGCCACTCCAGTCTTCACATCTTCCTCCTCCTCTGAAGGAGAGCGCCTGCCAGGCTCAAAGGATTTTGAAACGTTCTTATATAAAACACTAATTTTCTACTTCAGGAGAATTTTAATCATCCTTCATCTCTGTGAGCATTTTACAGTGGGTTTAGACTCAACAACAAACAAGAGGGTGCATAGGATTTACCAGTCAAGATTATACCTGCCTGGGAGTTTCAGAATCCAGTTTGTCTCCTGCACAAGCCATTGCTTCCAGAGGCTGCAGGCAGAATACCTAATTCATTAGAGGGCTTCAGATAGCAATCTCTGAGTCAAAGTAAATGGAAGCTGACATTATGATAAGAAATTATCCGCTTCTGGTAGGTACATATGATCCACAGCAACACCATGCAATTAATCCAAATTACTTGCTGAAAGTTTTAAAATGGAAAACTGACATTTTACCAAATTTATATTCTAATTCTTTTGGAGCTGTAATTGAGCGAACATGTTCAGAGGAGGAAAATGTCTCAGTCACATAAAGTAAAGCATTTTACAAGTGTCTTTTGTCTTGGTACCATTTCTGGTCCTCCTGCTTTCTCTTACTGCATCTGATAGAAATATCATCTTTCAAGGAACAAACTTTCTTCTTTAGGAATGTGGTGCCCTTTTTAAGGAGGAAAATGAGAGTGGAAACTGTGGAGTGTGGAATGAAACCCAGCTGCAATAGCTACAAAGGCCAAGTGCAAGAAATTACAGGAGAAATTCTTGATAGTTGTGTAATTATCTCCATTTGTGAATAGTGTTTGTATCACAGGGATTTCACAGTGTATATGTATGTGCACACACATATAGTTGCATAATTAGTTACCTTTGAGACATGCGCTGAGGAAAACTCTGTGATATGTCTGTGTCACCAATTGAGTTAGTTAATGTGAGTAGATACTCCATCCACCTTTCTGAGCCCTGGTGACCCTACGAGCTGGGACTGTGGCCGGGAGCACTAACTGTTGATGACCTGCTTCTGTTCCAGTTGTCTCTGAGGATGCATTAAGTTTCTTTAGGAACTGAGGAGCACAGTGCAGCTATTTTGGGGCAGATACCTGGACAGCTGAAAGCCTGATGTTGGGAGGGATCCCTGCTGTGGTTTCACTGGTAGTGCTGGCAAAGCGAGCTCTGTCACATCCACAGTTTTACCGGAAAGCTCAGTGTCCGGTCAGGATTGTATGGATGCCAGCCTGGGAGATAACTTTCTCAAGTGCCTTAGTGGGGCAAGCTCTGGATTGCACACTTGGTGTGAAGTTAGGTAGTTCATGAACTGACTGATTTCCTGTGGCTTTTTTTGCATGTCAGAGCTATGTGAGTGAAGAGGATGGAAAAAAAATCTCTTTTGAAGGTGTGCACCGAATGATCAGTGCACTTGTGTGCTTCCAAATATAGATGAGAGAGGAAAGAAGCTTGACCACCTCCTTCAGACCTCCTTGGACCCCCACACTGTCTGACGAACCTGCTGTCCTGCAGCAGCTC
This sequence comes from Gorsachius magnificus, assembly GCA_034008185.1. Taxonomy (NCBI): domain Eukaryota; kingdom Metazoa; phylum Chordata; class Aves; order Pelecaniformes; family Ardeidae; genus Gorsachius; species Gorsachius magnificus. The sequence goes on along the minus strand of CM067089.1, from coordinate 33,095,691 downwards.
TGCTGCAGAGGCTGTCACACCCCGGTGGCTGGGTGTCCTGGCAGATCTGCATCTCCGGTGCTGTTGTCCCTCATCATCAAGATCTTTGCAAAAGCTTGATAATTGATATCACTGAAGTTTTTTTTCCCTCCTGTAGTAAATAAAAAAAGCTTCTCAAGCAATTTAAGGCATATTCAAAACCTCACACTCACAGATGTGTTTGGTATGAGCGGGGGAGGTAATGCCTGAATGTTTTAACTGTCTTCTCCCACCAGAGCTGGACAGCATTGAGGAGCTAGAGAAGAAGCGTATCTGCAGGATCATCACAAAGGATTTCCCTCAGTACTTCGCAGTGGTTTCGCGAATCAAGCAGGAGAGTAACCAGATTGGCCCAGAGGGCGGGGTGCTGAGCAGCACGACGGTGCCGCGTGTCCAGGCATCCTTCCCTGAGGGTGCTCTGACCAAAAGAATCCGCGTGGGGCTCCAGGTAAAGGTGCCCTTGTCTTCATACCCACAGCGTCTACAAGCACATCGTTGGTGTTAATGCACGAGGCTTGCAGCCAGGGAGCCTGATGCTCCTCAGTAGCGGGTTGCAAGGTGGGCAGTATTCACCCCCGAGGTCTGAATTGCCGTGTGCCTGCCCGGGCACACACTCTGCCTCTCAGTGCCCCCCTGGTGCTGGTGATGCAGGGTCCTCCTCCCTGCGGCAAAAGCCCAGCTCCCCTCTTATCATCACCTTGAGCATTGCTTAGCATCTGAAGACCGGAGAGAAAAGCAAAGCCCTGGAGCCAGCAGAGCCTCAAGTGGTACTGTCTGCCATCCCCCTGTCGGCCCTGGCTGCCAGCAGCGACGAGCTGCACAGTGCTGTGCGGTCTCAGTCTCCTGCGGTAAAGTAGCAGCTTGTGATTGGTGTTGCTGGACTGCCCTTTGCCATAGGAATGTGTTTGGTAAGGATTTCATGCAGCTGTTTGCCAGCTGTTACTGGGTCAAAAACCTCCCATATACATCTGTTGTAGCTTAGGACATTCACCATTGGTATTTCTAGCGAAGAGTGGAATCTGGGAAGAGCGAGTAGCTTAAACACTCCTTAAACAAACTGCACAGAAAGTGGAGCAATATTCCATAGGAGATCTCTTTTTCTTTGAGTTCTGTTAATTATCACTTAAAATTACTTAATAACCTGACAAGTCTGATGGGTTCATGAAATAGGGATGCTGGTTTGGATTCCAGAGCTTGGAATTCACACTGGAACATTTCTGTTAACAATACTGCACATCTAAAGTTGATTAATCTTGAGAAAATGGAAGCTCTGCTATTATTGTTATACAGCTGCCTTTCCAGAGCTCTCTGGTTTGAAGGAAGCACGATGTCTCTGTATGCAGTGTTGTGACTGCTGAGATTGCAATGTAGCTACGTATTCTATGCATATCAATACACTGTGCAGTTTGAATAATGCAGCAAGTGACAGGTCAGCCTGACTGAAACCCATCTAAAAGTTTAAAAAAAAAAAAAAAAGACAAGTGGAAGCAAACCCCTGTTTCCCATAAGATATCTGCCCCTTTTGAGTTCAGGTCTTACGTGACAAAACCTACGAAAATTCTATAGCATTTCTTCCCATATTGGTTATGTTTTCTTTCTTCCCATATAAAGTTAGGAAACCTTTCAAGGCACAAAATGGTGGTAGAAAGTCTGAAATTTGCTTATAGTGCTTCTATAGCTTAATGCATTCTGTATGAATTTGACCCAAACAAGTATTTCTTTCCTAATAATCAGTAGTGGAGTAGCACTGAGCACAGGGGTAAGATGAAGTGCACAGTGTTACTGAGGAGCATGGATTTGTGTTTGGCGTGAGAATCGTTCAGCATCTTCAAGACAGAGTGTCTAGTCCTCACTTCTCAAGTGCAAAATAGGCCTCTTTTTGGATTTCGAAATTGTGTTTGATATCATCCACCACTGTAAATTAAAGACAAAACCAAACATGCTCTGAAAAACTCGGCAAATACTTCAGGCAACCTTCTGAGATTTATAGTTTTGCTCTACACGTTAGCTATTAGGAAATCGTGAGTGAGCTGTTGAGAAAAATACTAAGCATGAATTGTACTAATAATCACCCTCAAGAGCTATAGGAGAAGGTTTCCTGGGGAAAAAAAAAGAAATAAAATTCTACAGAAAATAAAAGGGAAATTGAATTATCTTTTGGAAAACAGTTCTGCATGTCTATAACCAATTTGTAGCTCTAGTTAAATACTTTCCCTGTGTTGACAGGCTCAACCGGTTCCAGAGGAGATTGTCAAAAAAATCCTTGGAAACAAAGCAACTTTCAGTCCCATTGTCACTGTGGAGCCAAGAAGAAGAAAATTTCATAAGCCAATAACCATGACAATTCCTGTGCCGCCTCCGTCTGGAGAGGGTGTAACCAACGGGTACAAAGGAGACACGACGCCCAGCCTTCGACTTTTATGTAGCATTACAGGTTAGAGAAAATCGTGCTCTTCGCAAAGGTTTCTGTGACAGCAGTGCCTCTGCTCTCACTCTCATAACTGTGCAGCTCGTGTTTTCCAGTAAGGGAATATTGGTGTGCTTGGCCCAGCAGAGTTCAGATCAGTTCTCCTGAGCAAAGGCAGCTGAGGTCGTTCGAAAGGCTCCCACTGCTTCCCTGGGCTTTGAATCTGGTCTCACGCCATTGTCAAAGAACTCTGCCAACAGATATTAAATGCTATCTTATATTTACCCAGTATGAAGAATTTCAGCCTTGGCTATTCAACTTGGTTGTCAGTAAATGCAGTTTGCAGAAATAATTCTGTTCTAGCTGATACCAAGCGGGGGGGAGGGTTGCTATTGACTTGTAGGTGTGTACTTCACTTACATCAGCGACGTTTTCTGGTATGTAACGTATGATGTAATCTATAACGTGTAGCTCAGCTGTTGGAGAACGTTATTGTCTAGGTTCTCTTTCTACATTTGAAGCAAAATAACTTGATAGGGATGTTCTTATGTAGTCTGTATATGCTTGGTGTTTGAAGGAATATCTCCGTGGTTTATGTTTACGCAGGAGGTACTTCGCCTGCGCAGTGGGAGGATATCACAGGCACCACTCCGCTGACATTTTCAAACGACTGTGTCTCATTCACAACCAATGTTTCAGCCAGGTACGGTAACAGAGCTTGCCAAATGCACCTAGGGAGTAGTTTTCCTTGATTAACAAAGCGCACAGTGGTGGGATTGGTTTTTGGCTTTCTGTACGTCTTTTGCAAGACTGATGAAGCAATTATGGACCAGATGCTTTGTCGCTATGTATCAGCATCCCCCATGTCCAGGGTTGCACATGAAGCTTAGTCCTGGCCTTTCCTGCTGCGGTGATGTCTCCTGGCAATCACACTTGCTGTTTCTCTAAAGGCTGCGGTGCCACACAGGGGTTTGTTTTTCTAAAAACAGCAGAAAGGGAAAGTTTAAAATGCTCATTCATAATAAAATTGGGGGGATTCATAAAAACATATTTGTTTAAAAGTTAAAGACATTCAGCTTCTGGCTGTGGGCTTTTTAGCTGAAAATTACGTAAAATTACTCTCACAAAAATATCATTTGCCAAAAAATCATAGTTTGATGATGGACTTAATGGACTTACATGCTGATTGGAACCATTGAACGGGATCTGTACAAATGATGCATCCTAGTGGAGAAAATTCATGGTACGCCAGATAAAGAGTTTATCATTCAGTACATAACATTTGTACCTGTAAAAAGCTTTATAAAGAGAGAGAATTGCCGAAGGAACCAAATAGTTCAGGGCTGAAGTATTGTGGAAAAGACTCATACAAACTACAAATTAAAATATATATAACTTCTATCAAAATTGTCATCAAACCATTAATCATAAGATGAGAAAATAACCATATAACATCTGTCTCTGGGACACTTCACTATGGGCATATTTGGTTTCAACCTCTATGGGAGATGTGATTTTCCTGTACGGATGTGTTATAAGGAGGTTGTTTTAGCAGATGACATGTACAGTGAAGCATCAGCACATTGCAATATACATGGTGTGCGGTCACAAGAAATACAATTTCCCCACTTTGGCTTCAAACGAGGCTTAAAATAGACAGTTTTATGAGGTACCAGTGTGAGAAGCATCAGATAAGTATATCAACATTTCATTGCCAGGTATTCCCAGTTTTGGATGGTTAAAGCTCCACTGAAAGTGGAAGGAAAATTACAGCTTTGGGAAGTCTGCAAGGACAGTATGCATACAAAATGGCCAAGGATCACAGGACATGGTTTTTCTTTAAAGGCTTAAGCAATGTTTGAGCATAATGAAAAGTTGATTTAATGGTTTGCTTTTTCCCACTCAGATTTTGGCTCGCAGACTGCCATCAAGTACTAGAGACTGTTGGGCTGGCAACACAGCTTTATAGAGAATTAATATGTGTCCCTTACATGGCAAAGTTTGTGATATTTGCCAAAATGAATGACCCTGTGGAATCCAATTTGCGTTGCTTCTGCATGACTGATGACAAAGTGGACAAAACTTTGGAGCAACAAGAGAACTTTGAAGAAGTTGCAAGAAGCAAAGACATTGAGGTATGTTTCTTAGTCACAGGCGGCTTCCTCCTTGTAAATGGACAATGTGTTTTCCAAGGCAACAGGTCCTGCAAAAGCCACTATAAGCCCAATTAAATAAAGGTTCACAGCAAGGCTGTGTCAAAAAATTCCTTGAAAGGAGGCCAAAGAAGGACAAGGTGGGAGGAGCATGAGGACCTGTCTCCAAATGGGTGCCTTAAGCCAGTCTGCAGTGGGTTTTGCATGCACTGCTGTTGAGTAGCCTTGGTTGGGCTTTGCAGATGGCTGACCTGGAATTCCTTCTCACTGACCCCACAGACACACAGCCATGAGTAGGGCTGGTTTGTGGTGAATGTGTAGTCACCAACACACTGTTTCTTGGAGGAAATCTATGCATTCTTACTCCAGAAAAACCACTCGCGTAGTTCATGCTTTCCCAAACTGCCTGAACTCGTAATACCTTGCCATAATGCACAGTGATTCTCTAATTTGTTGTTGAATTTAATCTGAGTGGGGACTTGTGCTAAACTCAGGAACTATGGTGGGGGAAATCACGATACACTTATGTGCATGGATCTACTATGAAAAGAGGTTTTATTGACTTTTATTTATTGTTTTGATAGGTGCTGGAAGGAAAACCTATTTACGTTGATTGCTATGGAAATCTGGCCCCTTTGACTAAAGGAGGACAGCAGCTTGTTTTCAATTTTTATGCTTTCAAAGAAAATAGACTGCCATTCTCTATCAAGGTAAAAGCAAAACAACCCAAATAATTCTGCTGATATTCCCGCCCACCCCCCTTCCTTCTCCCAGTGATAACACTTTTCCAGCCTGATATGATTTACTTGCCCTGAGGGTGTGTTATTGTTTAATATGTGAATAATGTGGAGACAGTGCTTTGCATGAAGCCACAAAAGAGCTGCTGGCAGAGCTGGGACCAGAATACCCATGATATGGATTCACAGCCTTTTATTAAAACCGTAACTCAAGTTAGACCTTCAGAATATAACCAGTAGATAGCTATTTCCCAGGGACTAAGCAAAGGACATGCATTCAGTGACATACTGGACAGCAGAACAGCCTCCAAAAAGTGTGCGCAGACTGTTCATCTCCAAATTACCATGAATGGGTGCTCACTTTCCTTAGCCTTATCAAAGCTCCCGTGCAAAAGAATTTATTAAGCATTTTGGTGAGCACAAGTGCAAAACATGATGGAAAATATATGAAGGTGAGCAGTAAATGTGTCTCAGTAATATCCCAGTACTGAACTGTCTGGTTTGACTCATTCAACGTCTTGCCATGGACTTACCATCAGAGAACTTCAGGCTGACCTAACTCGTTCATGGTAAGACCTTTTCTCCTTCAGCACCTCCAGCTGAGCTCCAGCTCAGTAACATTGGTCTTTACCCATTAGATAGCTTCTTGTGGAAAGAAGCTCTGAAAAGCTCTCCAGAAACCTCCTCTAGGTATCTGCATTACTACATATTACTAGACTGTACTAAAATTTCTTTTCTAGGTAAGAGACACCAGCCAGGAACCTTGTGGTCGATTATCGTTTTTGAAAGAACCAAAGACTACAAAAGGACTGCCACAAACAGCTGTTTGCAACTTGAATATCACTCTGCCAGCACACAAAAAGGTATTTGTTAGGAAAAATAAACATTTTTCTTAGGGTTGGTTTGGTTTTATTTTTGCTCCTTTAGTTTTTGTCTTTTTTTTTTTTTTTTTTTTTTTTTTTTCCTGCTAGTGATAAAGAAACCCTGTGAAATGCCAGTAATGAGAATGCTTTGGAATATGATAAAGGCTTTTTAAATTTATGTTTTATTCGTTTCCTGTATGTAGAACGCTTTTAAAGTCTCTTGTTACTGTGGTGTCAAGTTCCTATAATTTTTATTATTCTGTTTACAGCTCATGCTTCAGCCTGCAAGTCATAGGTTTATGCTTTCAGTAATGTCACGTGTTGATTTGCATTGGATGTAAGATTTTTTTCTTTTGTGTTGACATTTTGGATTTGCTTTGCTTTATAAATCAGCTTGCATTTTGTGCTCCCAATTTGGTCCTTTTCATATCCTGATATTCTTTTCCCTGCTGTCCATTATAATATTCCTTGTCTCTGCAATGCATCTTGGGACCAAAAGGAAACAGAGTCAGATCAAGATGATGAGGTAATATAAACACTGTCTTCTGTTTTTATTTCCTTCAGATTTAGTGAAGAAAAGTAGTATGTTATAGAAAAAACAAACACCTATTTTTACCTATGGCATTGAAATGATACCTACTGAATAACCATATCCTTGACACCTGATAGTCTGTGGCAAAACCGTAGCAGTGCACAAACATGGAAAAAACATGATTATATATTGTGAAATTACACCAGGCATTGAATAATAATGGTCTAAAATTTAACTAATTTTCTTCTGAAAAAGGATATAATTAGAAATTCAGGCCAAGTCCATTTTTGGCAAAATCAGGAAGAGTTTAGTGGATATGATTTTACCTCTTGGAGTTATGCTGCCAAGCCTTTGGTAATTTGTATTTCTGAGAAGGAAAGCAGTATTGTTGAGGCCACAATAGTGGCCTGTAATATCTTATTCCTGAAAATAAACTGGATTCTTCTGAGGAAGTAAAATAGCCAAGAGATATTTCTAAATATTGCATACAAATGTATTTTCAAGTAAACCTCAGATATTTGCAGCTTAAAAATCCACTGTTTGCTGGAAACTGCAACATTAGATTGTCAGGAAATTGAGTGGGTTTTACTCATTAGAGGTAGTAATAAATAAGATGACCTTATAAAAGAAACTGCATAGATGTGTCCCATTTACCTAGCAGGGAAGTTTTCTTCTCTTCGGGTGGCAAATAAATAGCAGGAGCCACCTGTTGATTAAAATAATAATAAAAAAAAAACCCCAAACCAAAACACTCCTTACATGTTAAAAGATAATAATAGCAACCACAGCACTTTGTTGCCACAGGATTTGTTCCCAATGAGCTATTATATAGCTATAACAATAGTTTTCTTTCTAAACAAACCATATTTTTAGCCACATAATCAAGTGAGCTGATCTCTGAAGGATTTTTAGCCTTTAAGACCTCGCACTAGCAGCTATGCCACTGAACACAGCGACTTAGGATGCAATTCATTAGTTAACAACGGTAGTCTGCTTTCTAATCTGCATCTTTGCATTTTGTGCCTATTAAAAAAATCCCCTCCCATGCCTTTTTTGTCCTTAATGTATTCACTTTAAAGCCAGTGTACATTTGTACATTGTGGTGTATGTGCTTTCAGGACAGATTAATTTGGGGAGAAATATTTGATCGGTCTGAGTTGTACTCTTATGAATGTTTTATGTCTGTATCTGTAGTCTTTTATGTTGATCTCCTGTTTCTAGCCAAAGGTGGTTTATTTTATGGAAAATGAGTAATACCATACCTTTTCTAATAGTGTGAAGCAGTTTATAAGTGATAATGGGATAATACTGTGTTGAGATACTTTAAGGCAGGATCATGAGATACGTCTGCTGTCTAAGCTCTTCTACCTCATAAGCAGAGGCGTTGTGAGCAGGAATGAACCCATGGGGTCATCTCTAGGGTTGCAGCTCCCTTCCCTGCTTGCTCCAGAAGGGCGGTCATCCGCAGCAGGTTTCTGCCACCTCCAGCAGCCCCGCTCCCTGCTCCACAGTGCCTGACACTCCTTACCTGGCAGCCAGGATCTGCCCATTCCCTGCCTGCTCGCCCAAATCTGGCTTCGGCATGCCTTCCTGAAGCTGAACGGAAACATCCGTTCTCCCTCGTGGTGATGTGTACCGTAAAATGCGGCCCGTCATGCTGAGGTTTGCTGACTGTTCTGTTCAGACAGCGATACTAAAGGCGCTAAACAGCGTTATGTTTTGTTGCAGACTGAGAAAGCTGACCGGCGCCAGAACTTTGTCTCCCTTGCTTTACGTAAGCGCTACAGCTATCTGACTGAGCCTGGAATGAGTGAGTTGCTCTTACCAAAGTACTAAACATATATACATGACTTTTCATAAGAAGAGACATTTTTTCTATAAACGTTGTATTTGGTGTCACTCTGGAAAAAAAGAAAAAAGAAAAAAAACTACTGTTCTAAAACAAAACTCGTGGATGGTCTGTGAACTCTTGTGTTGTGAGAGCTTGAAGCATCCTGACTGGCAAATGACATGTGTTACTTAAGTAAAGAGATGATAATTTTTTTAAATGCCATGTAGCTCCAGAGTAGGAAGATGGCAACTTGCTTTCAGAAAGAGTCTGTTCCTCTTCCCTTTGAAAGATTAGAGAGCGCTGCTATAGAGGGGGATGTTATGCAAAAGTTCAGCAAGGCTGGAGGATGCCATTCAGATAAGCGCTTAAATGTTTAGATGCTTAGCCACAATGGACTCTCTCATATTTTATATTTTCCCTCTTCTTTCTCCTCCCCTTCCCTTTTTCCTCTGTTCCCTGCAGATGCTTTTTATTCCCTGGCACCACACATTGCTTCCTCTTAAACTTATGTTCCCCCTGACCAGACCTGTGGCATTCCTTTCCTTCCCTGTTAAATACAATAATGTATTTGGCTTAGCTTTTCTTCCCTCACCTCTCCTACCTGAGGTTGACTGCTATTGTTTCCCACTCCCAGGCTTTTTCTTGCCTTTTTTTCCCTCGTGACTTCTCAGTTGCTACCCTGCAACAGACCCTTTGATATAATTCCATAAAATCCATAGACAAACTTCATCGGGTCTTGGGAGTTCCCACTGGATGGCTGCTGTTTAATAATCCTATAAGATCTGTGGCTTCTTTGGATCAGATGTGCTCCAGAATATATTACACTTCTCAGGCATGGAAGAAGACTTCAAGCATATAACATCTGAAGAAGCTCTCAGATCTGCTGAGACATCTTATGGACTGTTAAGGTATCGTTAAAGGCTTGATGGTAACTGAGAGAGAGGGAAAAAGAAGTTGCTTGAAAGGAGTTTGGTGACTATGTTGCTTGCAATTAGTTTTTCAGGCCTCATTGGAAGAAAAAAAAAAAAGTAGTCTTATTTATTCACCGAAGGTCCATTGAGTCTTATTTGCAAAACGTTGGAAGGGAAAAAACCTAAACCCACTTGAGCTGTACTAAAAAAAAAAAGATGGGTTAACACAGGAGAAGCTCCTGACCATTCTTTAACTATTCTATCCCTTTTAGCACTGGTTACTACCGAAGGCTGTGAGCTATCCAAAAAGGGTATGCAAAAGTGATTGTGTTTGCCAGGAAAAGATTCTAGATAGCGGTTTGGCCATCAGCCCGAGCGTTGCCTCCCGCGCACACTAACGTGCAGGCAGTAACTGCCGCTGCCACCTGCGCCGTGCTGGTGCGAGGGGAGGGTGTGGGCTTGGATGTGCAGCTCTTCCAGAGAGCGTGCGCTACCCAACGTGGAGCCAGGACTGCTGCTGCGGCTGCTTTGCACTGCAGGGTGTTTGCTCCGGTGATTGGATATGAGTGATGGACCTCCACCTGTTTCCAGTGAATTTGATGGCACAGCTCCCGCAGTTTTGGTAGCAGCTGGGGTTGTTCTTTTTACTCGCACAACCTCGTGTTTGTGTGCACGTGCGTACATACAGATTCTTTTTTTTTTTTTTTTTCCTCTGCACCCCTTGCTAGTGCACAAGAGAGGAGTGTTGCATTGGGTTAAACCTGCTGGGTCCTGGCTGCTTGCAGCCAAAGAGCAGCAAGGCTGAGCCGGGGCCATTTGTAGGGGTTCACTCAGTGTGTTCAATTACCAGCTGCAAGGAAGTGTAGTCTGGTGCACAGAAGGTAGTAACTAACATCTGTTTTCTGATAAAATCTTGGATGCAGAGTGATGGAAACTGCGAAGGCCAAGAGTGTCCAGTAGCCAAAAAGAGCTGTTACATAAAATAATTCTTTAGAATATTATCCCACTCTGAAGTCTTGCATGGTTGTGGGGATTTCTTTGCTATTTCAAAATAGTAAAATTGCCCGGTTCCCTGCTGTTTGAGTTATGTCATAGCTGCGCACACTGGTAAATTACTCAATTTTCTTCATACTGGTTCTTCTCGGCTGCAATAAGGAGCACAGAAAAAGCATCTTAAACATGTCGGAATCTGTGATTTAACAGGACAAAGAGCCGTTAAGCGGGGAGCCTGTTGGTTTGATTGCCTCCCTAGCCCGTTGTGATGGACTGGCTCATCACAGCGCGGTGGGGTCCCTGTAAAGACATTTCCAAACACAAACTGCTGAACAAGTTCTTTTCAGAATGATTTTGAAGTTTGTTTCTTGGACGTGGGACTGTATGAACTTTTGGTGAATGTTAGCAGCTGCTGCTAATTAATCTTCATAATAAAGTCTAGCTCATTTAATGAAGTACATTATGTTTTCTTCTTTGTGGGGGGGGAAAGAAGTATGTTTGCGCTTAAAAATAAAATTGCAAGGAAAAATGGATGTTTCTTGACATAGGCTGTGCCAGTCAGGCCTAGTATTCAAGCTCTCTTCAACCTAAATGTTCTCATACTGCAATATCACCAGCCATCCACATCGCCTTCTGGGCTTCAATTGGTTTCTATAGGACCAGCACATTTCTCCTTGCAGGATATGGACCTGTGGTATACTGAATATTCATCATTCCATAAGAGTGTGTGTGCTTTAACAGTTTAGTGTTACCCTTGTTAAGCTGCTTTTACTGTAAGTTCCTGCCTGTCTATAAGACAGGATCAAGCACATTTGACAAATTATTAGTGTAGCTTCAGAGAAAGGTATGTTGAATAAGTTATTTGGATATTTCAGCGCCATTTCTAACTCGAACTTTAGCCAAAAAAACCAGCCCTCTAAGTTACTTTTAATGTCAACTCCCTGAATGTTCTTGCTGTATCAGAGGATATGTATGCTGTAAGGGGATTCCCAGAAATGCTGTCTTCTGGCATGAGTACCTCCGGTGATGCAAACTGTGGTTGATGATGATTTTGTTCAAAATGCCTATAAATAAGCTGAGTGTTCTGGGGGATGATAACAGTTAACAGGTTTGTCCTTGCCAGGAAGTTTTTGCATAATATATTGTTCTTTGACTGCTTTTCTAATGTTACCTTTTGAGAAATGTAAAGTTGAACAGGTCTGTCTGAGCTGATACAAGAAATCTCCTCAAAAGGTACCAAGACACTACATCTTGTAGAAAAAGTGTACTCTTCTTTTAATGGCCTCTTGTGAAATGATTTTGTAAGGTTTACATATTTGTGCTTAATACAGCATACAAAATGTATTAATTTCTGTGCTCGTTTTGACATGATATATTGTGCATGAACAGAAACTGATTCAGTTGCTTTGCTTGCTCACGTTTATCATATATCATACTACCCATATTTCATGTATGACATATGCTTCTTAAAATCATTTCATGTAAAGTTTTACTTTAGTTTTTACCAAACAAAAGGAATATCGCATGAGAAACAAAAGCAAAAGTTCCTTTTCTTTCTTTATTTTTATTCTATTTTTTTTTAAATATTGATTCAGAAAAGCTCTTGCTCTTATTGGCTTTGTGAGTGTGAAGCATATCCGAATTGTGCATGGGAGATACAGATCTGAATTTATTCCAGTTGCTTCACAGTTTGCACATCAATTGCCTGTCACTTAAAGGAATTTTGGGTTCTGCATGAAATAGTTCCGAGTGGTTTAAAAAAAGATTTTAGCTATATAATGTCATTTTACACAAGTTTATATTTTGTATAGGTTCAATATCTGAATAGAACAACAACAACAGAAATTATTAAAAGGATAATTCTAATAGTTGCGCAAAGCAGAGACATACCTAAACAGGCAAAATAGAACTGATGCCAATATTTCAGAAGTAGCACATCAGAAAGTCAATAGGAAGTAAGAGAAGAAATTTTGATGTGGCTTTATTTTTACCTTATGGATTCCTTCTTTGTGTTTTCTGTTCTCCATTGTTTGCAGATTCGGTTGCTATGTGCTTTCCGTCTTTCACTTCATGTTGCTTTTTGGTTTGGACCAGTCATCGGTATATGGCTCATTCCTATTTTTTTCTTTCCTTTTTTCAATCTTCTTTTGCCTCCTTCATCCTAACTCATGCAAACAATTGTACTTGCTTTTTGTAATATTACAACGTTTACTGACCAATTTTCTTCTCTGGTCTCTCTGTTTTTCAATCATTTTTGTTGATTTTTATGTTTGATTTTAATTTAACAATTTAAGAAACAGTTGAACGGAGTGCAGGAGCAACAAGATCCCTACCTGCTACTTACTCATACAAGCCATTCTTTTCAACACGACCATATCAGTCATGGACAACAGCTCCAATTACAGTGCCTGGGCAAACCAAATCAGGCTTCACTTCCCTATCAAGCTCTTCCTCTAACACTCCTACAGCTTCCCCATTAAAATCAATATGGTCCGTTTCTTCTGCTTCTCCAATCAAATCCACATTAGGAGCTTCTACCACATCTTCAGTTAAATCTGTTAGTGATGTAGCATCTCCAATTAGATCATTTCGGACAATCTCTTCACCGATAAAAACTGTGGTATCGCAGCCTCCATACAACATACAGGTTACTTCAGGCTCTTTCGTCAGAGCTCCCGCAGTCACAGAAGCTGCCAGTCTAAAAGGGCTGGCATCCACAACCACATTCCCCTCTCGGACATCTCCAGTGACTACAGCAGGATCTCTCTTGGAGAGATCATCCATAACCATGACGCCTCCAGCATCCCCCAAATCCAACATTAACATGTACTCTTCAAGTTTGCCACTTAAATCAGTCATCACATCAGCATCTTCACTTTTATCGTCCCCTCTAAAGTCAGTGGTGTCACCTGCTAAGTCAGCAGTTGATGCGGTGTCATCCTCTAAAGTCATGATGGCCTCGTCTCTCTCGTCGCCAGTAAAACATGTAGCTGGGCAGACAGATGTACCATTGCTTAATGGATCTGTGTCACCTCTGAAATACCCATCTTCTTCCAACTTAATAAATGGATCCAAAGCTGCAGCTGTTTTCCAAGACAAGTTTGCTGCAGCTGCACACTCTGCAAGTTGTGCTGCTAATGCAGTTGCTGACACGGCTGAGAGAGTGTTTTCAACAGCTACAACAATGTCATTTTCTCCACTCAGGTCATTTGTGTCTTCAGCACCATCAGCTTTCCAGTCAATGAGAACTCCTCCTGCAGGTGCTTTGTACACAGCCCTTGGGTCAATATCTGCAACTACCTCATCAGTAACTTCATCAACAATAACAGTGCCGGTATATTCTGTAGTCAATGTTTTGTCTGAACCAGCATTAAAGAAGCTCCCAGAGTCGACTTCGCTTACAAAGTCTGCTGCTGCGTTACTGTCACCTATTAAAACATTGACTACAGAGGCACGCACACAGCCTCCCTTTAACCGAACTTCATCTCCAGTAAAATCATCCTTGTTCTTAGCACCCTCTGCTCTCAAATTGTCCACACCATCTTCTTTATCCTCCAGTCAGGAGATACTGAAAGATGTTGCTGAAATGAAAGAGGATCTAATAAGAATGACTGCGATATTGCAGACAGATGTCGCAGAGGACAAACCGTTCCAACCTGAGATATCTAAAGAGGGTAGAATTGATGATGAAGAGCCCTTTAAAATTGTTGAGAAAGTAAAAGAGGACTTAGTAAAAGTTAGTGAGATTCTGAAAAAAGATGTGTGTTTAGAAAGTAAAGGGTCGGCTAAAGTATCCAAAAGTGATCAAGGACACCTGTCTGAGGATGACTGGGTAGAGTTCAGTACAGAGGAGATTGATGAAGCGAGACAGCAAGCTTTGACAAGCCCTCCTATATCTGTTCCAGAGAAGGTCCAAATTAAAACTAAAACCATGTCGGAAAAGGATTATAGCTTGTCAAAAGTTATTGATTACTTAGCAAATGATATCGGTAGCAGTTCATTAACAAACATAAAGTACAAGTTTGAAGAGGGGAAAAAAGAAGGTGAAGAAAGACAAAAACGCATTTTAAAGCCAGCTATTGCTTTGCAGGAACATAAACTTAAAATGCCTCCAGCCTCCATGAGGCCTTCAACATCAGAAAAGGAGTTATGTAAAATTGCAGATTCCTTTTTTGGAACTGATACTATTTTAGAGTCTCCAGATGACTTTTCTCAACACGATCAAGATAAAAGTCCCTTATCTGACAGTGGTTTTGAAACGAGAAGTGAAAAGACACCTTCTGCCCCACAAAGTGCTGAAAGCACAGGGCCAAAACCACTTTTCCACGATGTACCCATCCCTCCCGTCATTACAGAAACAAGAACCGAAGTAGTTCACGTTATCCGCAGCTATGAACCATCATCTGAAGAAATTCCAGAGCAGAAAGCAGAGGAGCTACCGGCCTCGAAACCTACCCCTACGTTTATGGAGCTGGAGCAAAAACCTGCTGGATCTATTAAAGAGAAGGTTAAAGCTTTTCAAATGAAAGCCAGCAGCAGCAGCGAAGAAGATGACCATAAGTGTGTCCTTAGTAAAGGTGTCCGTGTGAAAGAAGAAACTCATATCACTACGACAACTAGGATGGTTTATCATAAACCGCCATGCACTGAAAGCACGTCTGAAAGAATTGAGGAAACCATGTCTGTTCATGACATAATGAAAGCCTTTCAGTCTGGACGTGACCCTTCCAAAGAACTGGCAGGTCTGTTTGAACATAAATCATCAGTAACATCCGATGTTAGCAAGTCTGCTGAGACTTCACCACAACATGCAGAGAAGGACAGCAAAATGAAACCCAAACTGGAGCGAATAATAGAGGTCCATATTGAAAAAGGTAATCAGGCTGAACCTACTGAAGTCATTATTAGAGAAACAAAAAAGCATCCAGAAAAAGAAATGTATGTATATCAGAAAGACTTACCTCGGGGAGATATTAACTTAAAAGAGTTGGAAAAACATGATGCTTTTCCTTGTTCAGACGAACAAGGTCAGCAAGAAGAAGAGGAGCTCACGGCCGAAGAGTCACTTCCTTCTTATCTGGAATCCTCTAGAGTTAACACTCCTGTGTCCCAGGAAGAAGACAGTCGCCCTAGTTCTGCTCAACTCATGTCTGATGACTCTTACAAAACACTGAAGCTTTTGAGTCAGCACTCAATAGAATACCATGATGATGAGTTGTCAGAACTAAGAGGGGAGTCTTACAGGTTTGCTGAGAAAATGCTTCTTTCAGAAAAGCTAGATGTGTCTCATTCTGATACTGAGGAGTCAGTTACTGACCATGCTCTACCCCTTAGTGCAGAGTTACAGGGGTCTGATAAACGATGCAGAGAAAAAGTAGCCACTGCCCCCAAAAAAGAGATTCTCTCCAAAATCTATAAAGATGTATCTGAAAATGGTGTAGGTAAAATGTCTAAAGATGATCATTATGATAAAGTGACAGTGTTACACTACACTGGAGATGTTAGTAGTCCAAAACACACGATGTGGATGCGCTTTACTGAGGACAGATTAGACAGAGGTAGAGAAAAGTTGATGTATGAAGACAGGGTGGACAGGACTGTTAAAGAGGCAGAAGAAAAACTGACTGAAGTATCACAGTTTTTTCGGGATAAAACAGAGAAGTTGAATGATGAACTACAGTCTCCGGAGAAAAAGCAGCATAAAAAAAATGGCAAAGAAATCCATTCTAGCCAGAGCTCTGCCAGCAGCAGCCCTGAGAAAGTTCTGCTCTCTGAATTGCCATCATCCGGTGACGAATGGAGTAAGGTGAAGCAGTATGCACATGATGGGAAATGCTTTCCCAAGGTGGATGAAAGAAAAGCGTCCAGTTTGCCCAGCAGTCCTGAAAAAAGGATATTTGTGCAACCTGCAGAGGACTCTAAACAAACTATGGAACACAAAGGAAGTGCCCAGCAGACTGGAGTACCTGAGGTTTCACAGGCTGGATTTCAGCTGAAGCAATCAAAGCTCAGTTCCATTAGGCTAAAATTTGAACAAAGTATAAGTCCAAGGAGTAAGGATGTAACTCAAGAAGAAAAAAAGCTGGATGGTCAGTCCAAAATTCCAGTAAAGAAATTGCAAGAAAGTAAGTTACCAGTGTATCAGTTTTATTCCAGAGAGAAACACGCAAAGCAAGTAGAGGTCATTGATGGGAGCACAGCTTTACAGAAAGAGGTGAAAATACAGGAAGATTTTGTTCCAGGTAAAGGGAAAGCTATCGAAGACTTCCGTGCTTCAGACGCACAAAACCAAAGACCTGAGACGAGTAAAGGCGTGCCAGAATACTTTTCAGAACCGCAGGCAAAAGACCTGGCCTACGGCTCAGACTCAACAACGAAGGGACACTGGGACAAAAAAATCTATAGGACGTGGGAAAGTCCTGGAACTTCTAATCATAAAACACAAAAAGAAAAACTTTCACATGTGCTGGTTCCAGATACAGTGAAAGAAAACCATGTTGATCACGCTGAAGCTAAAAGTGACAAAAAAAGTGAATTTATCACTGTGACAGAGCACAAACTGGCAGCAAATGGAATTCATTCAGAAGAAGTGAAGGAACTGACTGTAAAATCTCCCTCAAAAAGGGTTTTATACAGAGAATTTGTTGTCAGGGAGGGGGAACGTAATGGTGAAGTGGCTGATAAAATATCCAAAAGGAAAGAAGAAATTGCTGTGTCCCATATTCCAGTCAGAATTGCTGAGGAGAAGAGAACCATGCTTGATGGTGTCTATGAACTTTCAGCTAAAGTATCCCAATCAGCTGTGATTAAGGAGAAAGTTGAAAGGCAGATTGATTATGTGGAAGATGAAAAAGTAAAGCATTCAGAAATCAGAAAAGTTTCCAAGCAGCAGAGCTTGATAGGCCTAAGTCCTCCTGTTGAGGAAATGGAGCTATCCCCTAGCAAATCACCAGATTCTTTAGAATGTAGTCCAGGAAAGGAATTTCCTTCGAGTGAGTTAGTTGACCCCGGTGCCAGTGACTACTTGGATAAAGTTGCACCGCTAGTAAGCACTGAGGGAGTAAAAGAAATTAAGACCTTACCTGTTTACGTCAGTTTTGTTCAAGTAGGAAAGCAATATGAGAAAGAGGTGCAACAAGGAACTATTAAAAAAATTGTCAGTCAGGAGAGTAAGACAGTGCAAGAGACAAGGGGGACATTTTACACAGCTAGACAGCAAAAACAACCTCCTTCTCCACAAGGTAGTCCAGAAGATGACACACTAGAACAAGTGTCCTTTATAGACAGCTCCGGTAAAAGCCCTTTAACACCAGAAACACCGAGTTCAGAGGAAGTGAGTTATGAGTTTACGTCTAAAACACCTGACTCACTAATAGCTTACATCCCAGGCAAGCCCAGTCCTATACCTGAGGTATCTGAGGAATCAGAGGAGGAAGCAGAGGCTAAATCAACATCTGTAAAACAGGCAGAGGTTGAGGAACCACAGATTGACAAAGCGTTACCTAATCATATAAATAAGGACTCTAACAAAAGACCCAAAGGTAACAGGGTTGCCTACATTGAATTCCCTCCTCCTCCACCACTGGATGCAGATCAAGGCGAGTCAGAAAAGAAGCCTCATTATTCCACTGAGAGTGAAATGGAGATGACAGAAGTGAACTTGCAGGATGAACATGACAAATGCCAATTGGCTGAACCTGTCATAAGAGTACAGCCGCCGTCTCCTGTGCCACCGGGAGCAGATGTCAGTGACTCCAGTGATGATGAATCTCTCTATCAACCTGTTCCGCTTAAAAAGTATACGTTCAAACTGAAAGAACTGGAAGATGACCAGAAAGAAACCTCAAAACCCAGAGCCCCTGAAAAGATTGAGAAACAGAAAGAGTTAGGACATCCCACTTCTGGGAAGCCTAATGAGTTTGACATTGGGCTTGATTCACCCCAGAATGATGTAGTGCAAAATGGGAATAACAATGACCAGTCTGTCACAGAGTGTTCCATAGCAACCACTGCAGAATTCTCCCATGATACCGATGCGACAGAGATTGACTCTCTTGACGGTTATGATTTGCAAGATGAAGATGATGGTTTAACTGAGAGTGATTCTAAACTTGCAGGTCCGGCAGTTGAAACCAAAAAGGACGTATGGACTACAGAAGGCATTCTAAAGCAGACTGATCGCTGCTTTAGCCAGAGTAAGCTTGAAGTCATTGAGGAGGAAGGCAAGGTAGGCCTTGAAGAAGACAAGGCACCTTCGAAGGGTCCAGCTTCTGAAAAAGCCGGAGATAAGAGCGAACAGAAGTCAGGGGCACAGTTTTTCACTTTGGAAGGCAGACACCCTGACAGGACTGTATTTCCTGATACGTATTTCAGTTACAAAGTAGATGAAGAATTTGCAACACCTTTCAAAACGGTGGCCACCAAGAGTTTAGATTTTGATCCGTGGTCCAATAACCGAGGTGACGATGAAGTGTTTGAGACTAAATCAAGGGATGATGAGGCTAAGCCATTTGGTCTGGCAGTGGAAGACAGATCTCAAGCAACAACACCCGATACAACTCCAGCCAGAACTCCTACAGATGAAAGCACCCCAACTAGCGAGCCCAACCCCTTCCCATTTCATGAAGGGAAGATGTTTGAGATGACTCGCAGTGGTGCAATTGACATGAGCAAGAGGGATTTTGTTGAAGAAAGACTCCAATTTTTTCAGATTGGTGAGCATACTTCTGAAGGGAAGTCAGGGGACAAGGGGGAAGGGGATAAAAGTACAGTCACTGCCATCACACAGCCACAGGCAGGGGACAACACTGTAGAAACAAACCTAGAGAGACCAGTAGAAACAACAGCAGATGAACATAAGCCCATCATCCAGGCCAGTGGAGATTGCATGGAACAAACACTTGGTAGTAACTCACTGGAAAAATCATCGGCAGCGGTAAACGCTTCTAAAGTTGATCCCAAATTGCGCACACCAATTAAAATGGGAATTTCTGCTTCCACCATGACTCTGAAGAAAGATGGCCCTGGCGAAGTGACAGATAAGATAGAAGCTGTGATGCCAAGTGGTCAGGGATTAGAAAATGAAACTGTAGCAGTGATTGCGAGTTCAGCTTCTAGCCAGACAAGCTGTAGGCAAACAGAAAACACTGATTTTCCAAAAGATAATTTTAATAACAACAACAATTTGGATTCATCTGCTGTCCCTACAGATGATATTACCTGTAATGTAGTGCTAAAAGAACGTTTGGAACCGAAATGTTCCCTCCAGAAAGCTAATACAGCGAAAAGCACTTCAGGAAAAGGTACAGGGACAACACAAGGACACAGAGTAAGAGATAAGCAAAAACCACATGGAGAACAGCAAAAGTCGACAGAGTTGGTAGGGGCTAGAGGAAAATCAAAGCTTCCTGTAAAGGCCAGCTCAGTAAAAGAAGTCTTTTCACAAAATAATCTCCAAAGCAATACAGGGAGTAAAGTGAGAGGGGCTAGTAAGCCTGACAAAGCAAAACAAAGTAATTCTTCTCCCTGTCTAGAAGCAAGGTCTAGGATTCCTGTAAAAGATACACATAGGAGTAATCTAGCTAGAAGAACTCCAGCCCTGCCAAAACAAGAGCAGGTAGAGAAAGAAAAAACAAAACAGCTTCCTTCTAAATTACCAGTAAAGGTAAGATCTACCTCCGTCACCATGACAACAGTTAAAGTAAGGAAAAATCAGCTTAGGGAGGTATGTAAACATTCTATTGAATATTTTAAGGGCATTAGTGGTGAGACATTAAAGCTTGTGGATCGTCTATCTGATGAAGAGAAAAAGATGCAGTCAGAGGTCTCTGATGATGAAGAAGACAGTACATCAAGGAACACATCCTTATCAGAAGCTACTCAAGTTTACCAGCCTTCCATTACATCGAAGTCTGCTAGAGACATGAGAACAGAGGCAGCATCTATAAAATCAAAGATTGAAAAGGCCGACAGTGAGAGGAGGAGGAGTAAGAGGACTGGTGAGAATGAAGGCAGTCAGGTTTCTGGAGCTCTCATGGCTCACCTCGTGGAGATCAAGCCTAGTTTGTAAAACTTTCAACTTGTTGATCCTAGTGCATGAACTGTTGTGATTGCCTGTGGAGTGACTTAACTGTAGTTTTCATTCTGTCATTGTCATCTGTATGTGCTGTCTTATACTCTTCTTTCTTCCTTTAAACAAATCCTGTACTGTAGAAAGCTAGTGAAGCATGCTGAAGACATTCATGTAACTCAAAAATTGATGTAACTCAGAAATTGAAAGATTTCTTTTGTGACAGCAAATTTATTCTGTCCAAGTAGAGAAAATAGATGATAATCTGGTCTTGGTGGTTTCCACCAGTAATTGAACAACTTGTGTACAGTCTAACAGCTAGATTGTCAGCATGTTTGGTTTCATTACACGACATCATGTAGTTTGACATTTGGCTTTACACAGGTGAAAATAAAAAAAGCTGTGAAAAAAATTTGCTTTGTAGGCTATTAGGACACACAACCATTCTAGTAAACAATATAAGCACCGGCAACTTAGTCAAATTAAAGCTATTATTTATAATAAGCTATTGTCCGGTATTGTGGTTTTCTGTGCAAAACCTTTTTAATCGAGAAATTGTAAATCACAGGTCCACAGAGTCCATGTGAACGGACAGATATAAGGATGGCAATTGTAGCCGATCACCTAGGACTTAGCTGGACAGGTAAGCTTTTCTGCTTTAATATTGGAATTAGTCTTCGCTATGACATTTTTAGGTAGTCTTTTACCAAAAGCTGCAGCAAGGCTGCGTCAGGCTCTCCCCAATTCACAGTGAGCCCAGCCTCCCAAAACATGCAACACATGGGTTGTGTAGCCTGGAGAAAAGGAGGCTGAGGGGAGACCTTATTGCCCCCTACAACTGCCTGACACGAGGCTGTAGTGAGGTGGGTGTTGGTCTCTTCTCCTAGGTAATGGGCGATAGGATGATGGGAAATGGCCTCAAGTTGCACCAGGGGAGGTTTAGATTGGGCATCAGGAAAAATTTCTTCACCGAAAGGGTTGTCAAGCATTGGAATGGGCTGCCCAGGGAAGTAGTTGGGTCCTCATCCCTGGAGGTATTTAAAAGCTGGGCAGACGAGGTGCTTAGGGACATGGTTTAGTGGTGGGTTGGCAGTGCTAGGCTAATGGTTGGACTTGATGATCTTAAAGGTCTTTTCCAACCTAAGCAATTTGATGATTCTGTGATTGCTGGGCAAAGATGCCTAATAGGAAATAGCTGTGAAAAATTATCCCATGGTCTTGCAATGAATCAAACAGAAATTCAGAGGGAAAAGAGCTAAAATGGCTCTCCTCTCAAGACGTTCCCCCAAGGAGTTGAGAGGATCTATCTATACTCAAGCTCAGGGCTGCCTCTGTATTGGGCCAGCAGTTTCCCCAGAGCTGTGGAGGTTGCAGGGAGCCCAGGAGTGCCCCAGCAAGCTGGTGCCACGTGCGGGGTTGCCCGATGGTATGCCCACCATACCTCCCCGTGTTGATGGGCAGAGCTGGCCCTTCATGGGCTTACAGCTGCAGCAGCCAGCTCTCCCTGGGTGCAGGTGACGACCGTGCCGGTGCTGAGCTGCACAGCAAGCTCACAAAGGAGTAACAGTGACCAGAAAAAAACGGATTTTGTATTTAGCGGTGATGAAGTGGTCTCCATGGAGCTTTTTTTCACCATGTTTAAGTGGCTTACTGGATATAAATATGATAATAGCTCACAGAGATGATGGAAAGTCAAAATTATGTCTGTCTTAGGAAATTGAAGTATGAGTATATAATGCCACGTTAATTGTTATCTGTAAAGTTTGTGTCAGGTAGTTTTGTTGACATCTGTGTGATCTAAGAAAGACAATATTTTTAAGCCTGACAGGATGACTGAAGGATTTGTGCTTTGTATGGTGTTTTTGTTGTTTTCTTTTCTTGCTTGCTTTTTTTGTCTTTATAGAACTGGCAAGAGAACTGAATTTTTCTGTGGATGAAATAAACC
Organism: Gorsachius magnificus; assembly: GCA_034008185.1. Lineage (NCBI taxonomy): Eukaryota > Metazoa > Chordata > Aves > Pelecaniformes > Ardeidae > Gorsachius > Gorsachius magnificus. The sequence continues at coordinate 33,073,232 of CM067089.1, read as the reverse complement.
AAATCCGAGTAGAAAACCCAAATTCTCTTATTGCTCAAAGCTTCATGTTATTAAAAAAATGGGTTACCAGAGATGGGAAAAATGCTACGAGTAAGTTCAAGTAGTTACTTTTGTTGTTTATAAGGTATTTCATCTGTTGCCTGCTCTAAATAGGTTAATTGAAGAAAACATTATGAATGTCTTTTGCAAACCACTTTTGGAAAAAAAAAAGTCTCAGTTCTATTTCTACTAGAACGCATCATATTTATTCAGTATATATGCAGAAGGAAATAATCTGTTCTCCACATCTATAATTGATGGGACAAGCAGTGAACTTAAATTCCAATAAAGAAAATATTAGGGAAAATTTTCCAATAGGAAGGAACGTGAAACATGGAAATAGGCTGCCTGGAAAAGTTAGGGGGTCTTGTAGTACTGCAGGTCATAAGAACAGACTAAACCTCCCTCTGTGAGGAGCGATGGAGACGCTGATTCTGCGCTGATTCTGCGGGTTTTATCTGCGCATTTCACTTGAATTGCTCAAACGGAAAGAGAGGTTTTGATTTTTGTGTGAGGTCAGTGGCGTTCATTACCATTCTCTAATCCACACACTCCTACATGGTATTCGAGTCTACTTTGATCTCTTTCACCGTAAAAGTAGTTTCCAGTATTACTCTGTACTGGCAACAAGATTACCGTAAATGAGATTTGACGATTTGCTGTATGAATAGCCTTACATGCATTATTACCTACGTGGCTACCTATTCTGTTGTTCCTCAAAATAGAATGGTAAAAGGATTTTTAACACTCCTTTTACGCTACAGTGAAAGGATATTTTGTTTCAGTAGCAAGTAAACACGTTCTTTAAGGACTCTCGACCTTATTCTTTGTGCCTTTTGTGTTGTAATATAATTATACTTGGGGGGGGGGGAGGGAAGACTCTTAATAGAGTCTTAATATCTTGAATAAGTAGGCAGCAGAATAACTGCTTAGACAAATGATGGGGTTTGCTAGGATCAAAGGCATTGGGACAGAAACATATGCCACCAATTTATAATTAATGCAGTGCGAATGCAACAGAGAAAGACAATTACACAGTTCCGCAAGGCTGAACTTTTTTCTGACGTGTCTTATTTGTTTTTCAGCTGATGCCTTAACTTCTGTATTGACAAAAATTAATCGAATAGATATCGTGACCCTGTTGGAAGGACCAATATTTGATTATGGAAATATTTCAGGCACCAGAAGTTTTGCAGATGAAAATAATGTTTTTCATGATCCCATTGACGGTAATTGAATTCCATGGTCATATTTAGTTTGGTGACATGTCCAATTATACAATAATGTTGTATAAACTAGACTTTAAAAAAAAGACAGTAAGTTCTGTAGAAAGAATTGTTTTTAATGTGAAGGCCTTTTCCTCTCCTAAAGCACGCTCGTGGTACGATATGTAGGTTGCACATTAATATCTCAAAGAATAAGCCCAGGATCCCGCAAACATCTGCCTGAGTAAGCTTGTTCCCACCATCCTCAGTGTCAGTTGACAAGACCTGAATGTTTTTCTCCTGCAATCGTTGTGCTTTGAGACTTACCCATGTATATTTTTAATGTACTTGATATTGCATGCTTTCCAAGTCACCTGGAAATACATGTATTCTTTGGCTTCCCATCTAGATAAGTAACAGTAAGAATTCTTTGAAGAAAAAAAAGAAGGAAGAACAAGGGGGGAAAAAAGTGCTTAATAGTAGCATAGAGTAAATTAACATGAAATTTACTGCCAAGCCTCTTTGAGACAAGTGGACATCAATCACTTTATGATTTTTCACTTGGACCATTTCTACAATGACAGTAGAAGAATAAGCAAATGTTTTATTAGCGCATGAGATAATATCTTCTTCTGTCTACTAATGGGTAAAATTGTGTAATAATTTTGACATGGAAGCTGTAGCAACTGAGAACAGAATTATGCAGGTTAATTTCAGCCAGATTAAAAGGATTAAGGAAGTTCTGTTTGTAAACCAGAATTGTCATAGGTATACTTACTATTTTTCAGTATGTCAAAGATGTTAACTGTTGTTTTTTCTTCTTTTAAATGTTAGTTAACAGGTACTAGGTTGCTACGTTCTTTACTTTGATTTTTGTCACATGTCTTATAAGTAGCTCTTTAAATAAGATTTTTGTTTTGTAAGTAACATTTCCTTTGCTTTTTGTAATTTGTTCAAGTATGTATTGAGCTTTCTTTGTATTTTACTAGGATTTTTTTCTTTAGAGCATGTAAGCTCCATTACTGAGCAGCATTGCTGGTCATTGAATCATTGCATTACAGAAATAATTTTCTGTTGACATTTTAAGAAAGTTGCTCTTGAAATGTTGCTTGTGCCTCTTAATAGTAGCATCAATGTTTTTATGAAAAAAATACGCTTCTCTGCAGTTGCTTTCTGTCTCTCCTCTTCTCTGAGCCTTCCTAAAGCTTCCTTTCCTCACCAAGACCAGACCACCTTTGCCTTTCTCTCAGCTGATTCAGGAAAGAAAAAAACCCCAAGCCCTGTTAATGCACCTCCCTTTGCAGGCAGCACAGTGTCAAGTTAACCCCACGGCATGTATTTTTTCCTTTTGTAGGTTACCCAACCTATTATTTGTTGGAAAGCAAACTTCAGATTTTGTTGCCATTTTTATGTGCATATTCAGTTTAATCCTTTTGTATGGTTTTTCCCATGTTTTCATCAATATTTATTTTCTTTTCTCTCTTTATTTGATCAGTGTATCTGATTGTACCCATGTCACCAAGATCGCCTCACTCTCCAAGATCACCAAGATCTCCTTACTCACCACAGTCCTCTCACCTGTATAACTTTACTGTACCTGAAATATTCATCTAGCTCTCCCTTGTTGTGTTTGTGTTCTCTTATCCCTTTCTTAACTTCCTTTTTTAGTTTTTTATCCTGCTGTGTACTTAGATCTACTATTCCTTAGTATCCTCATTAGGATCCATTTCTGTTCCTCATTCATTAACTATTCCATTCTCATGGCTCTGTGGTTACACCGGAGATATGTATTAGTAGCATCGTGTTGCTGGTATTGTATATTTTTATCTAAAAGTATATTAAAAATGTGGACCTGTTTTAGAAATGATGCCTACTGACAGAAAAGTGGCTGTCCTATGTTATGATCTATTTCTGTCTTTAAAATCTGTTTATTAAACATCCAAATTTAAAAAAATAAAAACCGGGAAAGAAAGATTTCCACAATATGGCTGTAAGAGATTGCATTGGATATAAAGGGACAGCCACACTTGTCCACATTTGATTTACTGCATGCTCATAAGATAATCTGCTGTAGCTTGAAAATGTTAAAATGGCTGCAAAACCAATTGCTGAAATCTTTACAGACTATATACAAAATAGTCACAAGTACTGGCTTCACTGTACTATTCACTGGCAATACTCATTTTTTGTTCCATCTATTTAGAACAAAGTAAAGAAATCTATCAGAACTGCATTTGTTCTTATACACCTGCACCTCCTCATACGTTTCATACTTTAAGTAATTCATGAGTCATTTGACATTTGCTTATTTGTTGCTCCATGCTTCATCCCAGTCAGTCCAAATGTGCTGTCTTCCTTAGGTTATCCCACCGTTCAAGTGGAACTGGAAACTCCCACTGGGTTGCGCTTCGTGCCGCCCACCCCTTTCCATCAGGACGATTTCTTTAGCGACACCTCTAGCCTAGAGTCACCCCTTAGAACTCCCAGTAGACTGAGTGACGTGTTAGTGACCTCCCAGGGACAAGTAGATGGTACAGCAGCAGCACCGCCAGTGGTGACTGAAGAAGACACTTCCCTGGACGACAGCAAACTTGATTTCTCAGTGCCTAGAGAAGGAACACCTAAAGATATTTCCATAGGCGAGAGCCAGTTGGAGGAAGTGGACCTTAAGGATTTTCCACGGTATCTTGGTAGTTATGGCGGGATATCAAAAGATGCTAAACAAAGGCAGAGTGAAGAGGCTAGTAAAACAGGAGTAAGGACTGAACAGCCTGAGAGAGGAAAGTCTGGTACTGATGAGGAGATGACGGAAGAAAAGCTTAAACTTCTGTTTGAGGACATTCGTCTGGAAGAAGGAGCTGAGTCTGAGGAGATGACGGAAGAAAGAATATGGTCAATTCTTAAAGGTGTTCAACAAGCAGAACACGAAATGTCTTCAATTACAGGTTGGCAGCCTGACTCGTCAAGTGTCACCGAGCCACTGACGTCGGGACGCAGAATAAGTGGTAGCCTGCTAGATCGGTTGGATGATAGGTGAGGATCTTTGTATAAGTGTGTGTGTGTGTAAGCAAGCCCTCACATGCTGCTTTTACCTCCAGGAGCAGTGCTGAGACTGCTGCCCTACTATTCTATGAGAATATGTATATATGCATATATTTATGTATTTTAAAGAAAAGGTAAGCATTGACTCAATTTGGCCTCAGTCTTTAAAAATGTATATTTATCAGGTTTCATTCTTAATATAGGTATTTCAGAATTAGTTCATATTATGTTTAGTGGATTGTGCTACTTTTTGTGTTCTTTATCTTGTGTACTTCCATTTTTAATTAATCTAAATGATGCATAGATGTAACTGGAATTGAGGACTATAAAACATACGTTATCTGAAACCAGAATACTACATTACTCTTACTTCTCAAGTACCTTTCTAGCAGTCTCCCTTTCCATTGCACCTTCTTGCATTCTCTCAGATAGTCGTTACTTTTTCCATAGCCAATTTTTAAATTGTCACTGTTTTTATAACACTTACTTCAAGTGTGTTATGTCATGCTGATTTACTAGACTTAAAGACTTGAGTTACAAGGCATAAGAAGGTAAGAATGGTGATACCAAATCCACCTGGTCCCATGTGTTGCCTCCCAGCAGTGACTCCAGAAGATGCTCAGGAAAGGAGGAGAGTGGACATATATACACACTGTTTTCCTCCAGTGCTTTCCCAGGCTCCACTTGGTTTCAGGATAATGACTGAGAATGGAGGCTTTCTATATATTTATCCTCAATGCATTTCTCTTGCATGAGCTTTTCCAGCCTCCCCTTGGACCTACTTAAGCTTTCAACATTCACAATATTTGTTGGCCTGTTCAGCCTTACTGGTATCCACTGGGCGTAGAGCTCCTGCCTGCCTTTGTTTTCGACGTGGCTCCCGTGATTACTGATTGAAGGAGCCAGGTCTGCACGAGCTGTAAGTCAGCAGAGAATGATTATCTGCAGAGCCATCATTTGTCTGTCAGCAGTTTCCATCCTTTGCAGCTTTGACTCAGGATGTTTTAAGGTTCCAGGTAGCATTAGGTGCTCTCTTACTGAATCCAGTGGGAATTCGGCCATTGATTTCGGCAAACTTTGATTGTCCTTCAGGACTGTAAAGCACTTGATCTACCACTGATGTGATTTCTGTTCTCTTAAGCAAGCATTGTTATTCTGCATTTTATATTGTATTAAATTAGTAAAATAGATCAATTCTAGACGTAAAGGGCTTCCTTAAGAAGATAACATCCATTTCTAACTAGATGAATTATATCTCTTATCTTTTGTAAGAGCTTTGCCAGCAAATAGCTATAGTATTTTCATGTGTACAGTTGTAGGGCTTGTCTGAAAGCAAGCAGAAATGCAAAAGATAAGAAAACTGTGCTTCAGAAGTGCAGGGTAAACCTGTCCGTAGGTAATCTGAGGCAAAATTTTGGTCAGCTTTCTATCTTGTAGTAACCTTCCTTGCCTTTGGCTTTGTGTATTATTGAAACTCCGCACCGTCTAAGGATTTATTTCCAGATACCAATATTTTTTAAAAGGCATGAGTTATCTGGAGTACAGATACTGTAGTTTGGTGAAAAAATAACATTAATTATTTGTTCATTACTGGTAATTGCACACTAACAGATATTTTCATCACCTCGGTTAGAGAGCAGGTTAAAGAATTAGTGCCTCGGGGATTTATCTCATGATTATACAAGGGAAATGGTAGGTTTTGTGTATTTTTCTTTCTCTTTTTCCTCCCCTTCGCCAAGTGGAATATAAAACATTTGGCCTTGTTTCCAGTGCTCACCATATTCTTGTTGCTTCTGAAAAGATACTATGATGCAGAAGACAAGGCTATTAAGTAGACTGTTGTTTGCAAGCTGAATTTAAAATTTTACTTTTCTCTGTCTGAAGCGCATGAGCTAAGAATGAAGGCTCGGTAAGAGGCTCGGTGCTTTGCCCTTCTGCGTGAGATTCAGGCACTGAATGGCTGTCTATTCTTTTTTTCTTGTAGCTCGGACCAATGTAGGGATTCTGTTACCTCATATGTCAAAGGAGAAGCAGGGAAACCAGAAACAAATGGGAGCCTCTCTGAATCCACAGCAGAGACGAAAACTAAATCCTACATCCAGGAATCTTTAAACGATGTGGGAAAACAGAGTGACAAAGAAGCCCTGAAAACAAAGCCCCAGATTTCAGCTGGTACCGATGGGCAAACGTTATCATCAACAGCATATCAGAAATCTTTGGAAGAGACTAGCAAGCTAACAACAGAAGGCAACAAAACATCTGTGCCTGTCACTGTGAAGAAGATGAGCTGGAGTACTTCTGAGGATGGCAAGCCAAGAACAAGCATCCAAGAGGAGGAGGGAGCAGTAATGTCTGAACAGAAGGTACAGTGTGTCCTGTAATCATTAACCGTGTGAGGAGCCCTATTGCCTGACATATTGCTTGACATAATTTTTTGTAAGACTTGTAATATTGTTTGTGACAGGTTTTGGGGGGGGGGGGGGGGGGTTTATCCTTCTTTATGCCTTTTCTATTTATTGCTAAATTAAGAAAAATGGAGACTAGTGGAAATTTATCTTCCGTGGTGTGAATAGAATGAGGTGGAATTGGGGCAGGCAGAGGAGCCAAGCAGGGCTGCGTAATCCTCTGCCTGGCTGGCCCAGAGCCCTGGAAGGGGCCGGAGCAGCTTCTGGGATCACCGTCCAGCATTGCTGGCGAGCAGGCCCCTTCCCTGCTCTGACATACCACCTGTGAAAACAGTGCCAAACAGCTCAGCTGTCCTCCATCTGCTTCCAGTTAAGGTGATGCCGCTGGTTTCCCCTTTTTTTTGTGACATTGAAGTGAGCAAAGAGATATAGGAACTCATCAGCCCCTACCTTGCTCCTTGTCCCCAGCACCCCCTGCATTTTTTTTTTACTCTGTTAATTTGCAGGAAAATGCATTTTGGGTAATACTTAATCTCCTCCTTATGTTCTTTGTTTCATGGCCTCATTCATCCCAACTCCAAAGTGCATCCAGCCAGGAGGAATGAAAAGATTTCCAAATATGTAAAGCACTTTTCCAGGTGGTGGTTCTTTCTTAAAATACTGCAGAGGGGCTCCCCTTTGTTTCTACTTTGCCCAGCTTGCACATCCTTAACTGCAGAAGCTCAGTTATAAATTGTTTTCTGACAAAGAAGATTTTAATACCTTTCTCAGTTGCTTATATTTATTTCGCTGAAGCTTTAAAGTTGATTGAAAGAATGGCTTTATAGCCCCGTAGCTGGGTGCACCTCACACGCCAGCGGTGGGAGGGTTGCCACAGAACAGACCACAGGACCATCAGGGAACCAGGCTGAAAAAGGAATTGCAGAGTTTCTTCTACGTTCCTCTTTCTGCTGAGACGTGTCTTTTCCTGGGCTTAATACAGGAGGAGATTGTAACTTCTGGAAGCGAGGTGTTTCGGTAGAATTGCTTCTACATGATGTAGCTTTTTATTTTATTGTAGCATAATAAAAATGTTGGCTGTGGTAAGATGCAATAAATTATGCAGGTTTAAATTAGTTAATTTTAAACCATTCTTTCGATTATACAACCAAGAGTTCTTTTATTAGATGGTAACATAATCAGTCTCAGTAGTTATGCAGCATATGATTGTTATTATCTTGTTATTAGTTCGTGACACAGTTGAAGCAGCGAAGATCTTTCCTAATGTTCACTAATTACTGGAATACTTAAAAAATGTAAGAGCCTCCTGCAAAGGCAGTTAAAGGCAGATGGCAGAGCTCCTTTGGTGTCGGTAGGCTTTGGGGCAGACCTCAGGCTGATATTATGCTCAGTTTAAACGCAGGGATAAGCATAGATGCAAAGCTGTAATGTCCTGAGGGAGTGCAACAGCGCTGCACTTTTTCTTCTGGATTCCCATCAGTGAGAAGAGAGGTTGTCATCCACTTTTGTGTTCTCTTTACTTTTGGGTCTCCCATCTGGACTGGGAAGAATAAGCGCATGCTTTTCTTATGCGTGCTTTTTGCACTACCTTTGCTTTATTGGTAAAGGGGGGATCTTATCTTCAAAATTACAAGTCTTTTTATAGGCATGATCTTTGAATAAATTGGTGTCAGAAAATAACGTGATTTCTAAACGTGGGTCTCTCACAAAGCCCAAACGGGTAACAAACTAGTGTTTGTTAGAATGACAAGAACTGCTTCTAATTGTCGATATTTCTGCAAGAATGTCTTCTAATCTAATCTAATTTGAAGTCAACAGTTCAATCACTAACACAGGCCAATTTGTGGTGAGACATTTCTGGTGACGATGAAACAAATCGCTGGCCTCATCCCAAGTCCACGTAAATGCCCAAAAGCTTACAAAAGCAATGCGGTGACAGTGTAGGCCATGTCATTCTCTCAGAATGCTCAAGTATCAGATTCCAATGATCTTTTTAAATGAGGAGCACAGCACAGTTTCTCTGTCATCCCAAAGAGAGTGATGTCCAATGCGTGGCCGTGGTGACTGCCAGTGGCAGAATTCCAGCACAAATAAGCCACTTGAAGCTGTTTATTAATAACAACTCTTCCTCAAAAACCTTCGTGCCCTCTGGGAATCTTCTGCTTCCTTGTTACTTCTTCAGGCTAGGGTTGGATTATAATTTTTTTGTGTATATATTTGGCTAGTATCAGAGGACAGCAGGAGACCTTACACGCTGATGAATACTGTCATCCTGCCCTAAATGCCTTTTGTTATACAGTCCTTTTTCTGCTCCACCCACCTATGCCTACTCTTATTTTGCACATCATTTCTGAGAAATGCTTCTTGTTTGGGATGTCGTGGGCCGGATTCAAAAAGAGAAACAGAAATGCAGTTAGCACTCTCCACTGTTCATGACTTTAAAATTAGTTTGGGGCTGTCATTGAGTAATTATAGAGAAAATTTTCAAATGTCTCTGTTCAGAAAAAGGTCGGTTCAGCCAAACATCATGTAAGAAGGGCCTCTGCCCTGTGTCTGTCACACACATGGGTATGAAGCCCCCGCCAGGCATACGCACACAGAGCTGCTCAGCCCCAAAGCTGAGGAGCTCCTTGGGTTTTGGAGGGAAAAACACAGAGGATGCAAGAGGGCGCTGCATGTGGCTGAATACCTCCTGGCCTGGAGCTGAGACCACTGTCAGGCTGCTCGCCCTGAGCTGAGGCCTACCAGTGTCCTTCCTAAAAAAATGCAGAATGATTGTACTTCACACTACACGCAACCTGAAAGCTGATAAATACTGAGCAGGGAAGCCATTTACCGGGAGAAGTTCTTCAAAATGCTTATTCGCGATCTTCTTTGTGGAGGTGCTCCACTGAATCGTTCTGTGTGACTGTCATCCTTCTTCATGAGGGAATTCACTTCCCACACCTTGTGAATCCATACAATTTGTTTGAAACATTAATTTTTGAGGAGAAAAAAGCAAGAAGTTGTGACAAGGTCAAGGGTTTTTTGTACACAAAGTTTTTAACAACTACGTAAGATGTAGAAATCCCACAGGTCAGATGCATTCCAAATACCATTTTCTAAGACTTAGGAACTGCTGAGATATTCCGTACCTGCTATCAAGCTACAGCATGCCAAGGAGCAGAGAGGCCTCCTCCCACCATATACTTTGAGAGCAAAACTGGGAGTCATTATGTACATATAGAGACAGGAAAAACACTGTCCATGATAACCTCTGTTTTCTTCTCCTAAGCCTGATCATCATGTTCTGTCTTGCAAATGTGCTGTTCAAATGTACTAAAACTGCATTTATTAGGAATGTAGTGACAGTGTCAGTGAGATTGAGAGTGATTCGAGCTCAGGTGAAGAGCAGAGAATTACTACGAGAGTTTATCGACGGCGGTTGATTCTGAAGGTATTTTGTGATTTGCATTCCTGAGGCGACGTTGGCATGGACGTGGGTTTGGACTGCTGTGTCAGAGTGTCAGTTTTGGCATACTGGGGTCCCTCTGGTAGCGTGCTTTCCATTGCCAGTATGTTTTGATAACCAAGTGCTAGGGTGGCCGTTCCTTGCTTAACCCAGAAGTTTATGGTTGTCTCCTGCTGGGAAACAACTGTGCTGCATGGCGTGTTGTGTCCTTCACTGCCGCTGTTTTGCATGGCATCTTAAAGACTGCAGCTAGACGCGGTGTGTTGGTCTGATGTAGAGCAAAACGAACTGCAGACAGACGTGGGTGACAATTTTTTTCCTTTGGTGGATTCTAAACTACAAGTAAAAAAATGGCAGGAATGTACCTGAGTGGGTTAAAGGAGAGTATGAACCATGTACTCTGGTTGAAACTTGTGGTCCTAAGCGCTTAATGTGTTCTGGAAAGCCTCCTCAAAACAGCAGGTGATCCTGATTTAAAACCTACCAAAGTTAATAAGAATCCTTTGCGTTGCCTTCAGTAGGCTTTATTTAGTATATTTATTTACAGATGGCTTTTATTTACAGCACAATATACTTTATATACTGATAACAATGGCACAGTCATATAAATTAATTGCATTTGCCCTCATATTTTCTCTTGTATGGTCATGTAGTATGGCATTATTTGCCTGCAGCATATAGCATAAGAAAATAATTCTGCATCGGAAACAATTATGTTAATCCCTTGGTACCTTATAGGATTTATTAGATTCTTACTAGAAAATCGTGTAGCCAAGCCATGAAAAAGCCAGCCAGCCACCACAGTGCTATTACAGCACTCGCTGAGTTTGCCTAAGATGTAATCGTTACTTTAGGAATGATTTGTGCCACTCTGGTTGCACATACCTGTGTTGCTGGTATTTGCATGCTTTGTGGAGAAGAGCATGCATACGGCACTGCGCCTTTTGTGTACGCGGCTAGCAGATAGGCTGCTCTGCACAGCCACTGATCTCTCCGAGATACAGACACCTTCGGAAAGGGCAGGATGATGTTTCTGACTGTCTTCATCCTGAATTTCTTCAGTGTACCAGTCACGCTCCCGTTCGGGACAAGGCAGGCATTGCGAAAATGAACTCAGTAGAAGTGAATTTTGTCCAATATCTCATCTTTACAGACGGAACCTGCTGCCTTCCCTGAAAGGCAGGTCGGGGTATAACCCTTCATCAGTAATTCCCTCTGCAGATAAGACATGACTGGTCAGAAATAGGAATGTGGTTTGTGTTTTCAAACAGGGCAGGTGGCCTGTGGGCCATTACGGAACCTCAAATGCTATAAGAGCATTTCTGGAAAGACATAAGCTATCCACAGGCAGTTTTACAGGCTGTTTAGTTGGCCTGTGGCTGAGGTCCCCACCCAATTTATGTCCGAACTATTTTAGTGTCCATTGGTTTGGAGTCAGGAAGCTTCCGAATAGAAAAGAGAAAGTATGTAAAAGGCGGCCTTCACTTGCTTTCCAATGCATCTGCAGTGTTTAGAGAAAGGCATTGAAAATTGTTTTTAAATGTAGTGGTATAATTTGGGGTTGAACTTTTAAACCGAGCAACAGTAAAGCAGCGCAGGTAGCGCGGTGTCTGCAGCTCGTGCAGATGCAGGTGGGAGGGTGTGCACGGGGAGGGGAGGCAGCTGAACCTGCTCTGTTGGGAACGTGTCTGATCCGAATGGCACTAGAGCTGTGCTGGTCTCTTGATTAGAAAATACATGTGATACCTCTGTCATTTCCTGATGATTTATAGCTGCTTTTTTATCCCCCACTCTGCATCTCAAGACAAGCTTAGAAGGAGGCAAATTTTCAAAGCAGCAATCATCAGGCCTTTTAAAGACAGGGTATGATAGCGGAAACAACAACAGGTGTATTTTGATCATGTAAAGCTCATGAAATGGTGGTATGAAATGGAAAGATTGAGCTTTAACATTGGGAGGGATCTGGACTTTAATTTCTGCAACTTCCTGGGAGCAGAGGTTCAGTTTGGATGAACTGAAAGCACTGCGAGAGCACACCCCAGCTCCTTGTTCAGGGAGGAGGTCTCGGGATACAGCGCTCGCTGGCACAGAGCAACGCTCTCCGCCTGCGGAGTAAAAATAAATCCCGTGCTTCTGCCGCCAGGCCGGGAGCGGCGTGGGGAGCAGCAGGCTCTCGCTGGCCGGTGCCTGAGTGCCCGGCGAGCGGGTGCTGTGCCCGACCCCATGGCCCCAGTGCCCCTCGCCCAGGCTGGTGCTGAGCGGGGCTGGCATTGCTTGCATGGAGCAGCAGCAAGAGGGGAACCGGGCTCCCCTTCTCCTCCTCCTGTGTTTGCCAGCACTCCTGGCTAGCCAAATGGTTGTTACGGGGCGATGCAGGGTAGGAGGCAGGAACATTTTCCCTCCAGCTCCGCTGGGCAGGGCTGCACATGGGAGCTGCGTTGTTTTACCGTAGCTTATATTCATTACTGCCCGCGTGTTGCATTAAAAGCGACAGAGGTACTCATATAGCCCGCAGGGATAAAGTTTGGTAATGCCAAAACCTTGAGGGTAAATTGGGTCCTGTGGAAAAAAGGCTTTGCTATGTGCCTCCACGGCTACTGTCAGGGCTGAATTGCTTCGTTACCTTTGTTCTTCTTTCCCAACTTGTTTTTCCTTTCAGTGCCATTCTGCATTATTGCTAACACTATTATTTCCGTTTAACTGCTACCTTAGTTCTCTGTCCTGGCCCAAATACGGAGAATGGCTTTTCTCTCCCCCGGAGGTATTTTCCCAGCAGTCCGAGAGCCGAGTCCTGTCAAGTGTTCAGCACTCTCGAGCACATTCCCATGGGATTTAGCACTTCAGAGGCCTGAGCCCATAAAACCAGACAAGCAAGGACTGATGCCCATTTCCACATGTAATAGGATCGTATTCTATCCTCAAGGTAGTGCAGATGTTTTTGGTTTTGCTTCCTTTCCCCTCTTCTGTTCGCATGGCGGATTGATGGGACGGGGCATTGCAAAAGAAACGGGGTTTTATGGTAGAGCAGGAATGCGAGCAATTAGCACACAAGGGAAAAATAAGAGCACTGCCACAATGTGCACATTCAGAGCCTGATCCAAAGCTCCTTTTATTCAGTCGTGACAGAAATCAGTGTCTAATTTTTCATGCTTTTTCAGAGGTTGTTAAATCTTTCATGGGTACAAATTTTTGGCAAAAACTGTTCAGTAAGAGTCTTGCCAAAAAGTTTATGGTAGAATTTTGTAATGGAAAATAAAACAGACTTCTAAACAGGGGTTATTCAAATCTGATGTCATTTTGTATCTTGTACTTTTGTTATTTCTTGCCAATTTTTATTAAGGATTTATTTGTCTCTTTCCATGCATTTTGCCCATGAAATGCCCCCCCCATTGCCAATTGCGGAGGGTTTGGTTCAGCCTGCCCTGGAGGACTGCCATGGGAGCCTGAGCAGCAGTCAGGCAAAACTAGAACCAGCAGCGTTCATGATCTTATCATTGAGAGGAAACTTATTTAGGGAAAGTGAAAATGTGTCCGTCCTGTAGGTGAGAAGAATGAGGGGCCTGTGCCCCACGTGAGGCGGGTGGGCAGCGTTTCCATTTGTGTATGCAGCTGGGCACAGCCTCTCCGCCGCGGTCCCTGCCGGGCTGGGAGAGCTGCAGGACTGCTCTGCTCCCTGAGCGCCCTCGCCCCGGGAGGCACCGGCGGGGTCGGAGCTGCTGGCCGCAGTGAGGTAACACAGAGGTAAATTAAAACACAGGCTACAAGTGCTGGTACAAGGTCTGTCCATTGCGTTGTCATCCATGCAACAAGCGACAGACCTACAGCCCAGCTCTTAATACCAGACTACGCTCTCTGCCCCGTTTGTGGTACCACGTCCTTTCAGGTCTCCTTGGCTTCCCTGTTGGTTTGTTGGGGTTTCCCCCCCACGGCTTTAGCAACACCTCTGCAAACAAGCAAGTACGGACTCAGCACAGGCGCAGGGGGAGAGCTGTGGCATCTGATTAACGAGGTCTCCCTGAGTCGGCAGAACTCACTAATGAAAATGACCTTAATGAAAGGTGTTTGTTTCTGCTGCCACTGCCACAGAGGCTTGGGACCCCAAGGAGAGCGAGGCGCAGCTGCTCTTCGTGCATTACAAGAATGTGATCTCGAGACTGAAAGGATTATGTCTTGATGGTGGCTTGGGCCAGCAAGGGAAGAGGTCTGAGGGCTCTGTACAGATCCTGTTCCCATTGCAGCATTGCCCCTGGTCTTTGGCAAAATTAAGTATTTAGAATCTTTCCATCTTGCTTATTTCCGTCTGCTTTTAAATTCCTTTTTATCTGTCTGGGTTAGAGACATCCAGCTGCACCTTTTTTCTCTCCGCTGCTACACCAACACTAGATGTATAGGAGGAATAAAAGGGACTATTATCCCTCTAGTAACAAAACAAACATGAAAGAAAACCAGAGCTCTGACAAATCTGCACTGAACTTTGGCACAATACTGCAGCACCGACTGTGTAACTCCGTTTATCTGGAGGTCCCTGGGAACACCCATAATCTGCAAATAACTGTTAAGAAAATCAGTGGACCTGGCGGAAGACTTTGAGGAAGCAGCTTTTTGCTGCTCCTGCCCTGGAGAGCAGCAGCGAGAGGATACCAGCTGGGTTTGGCAGGACTACGCTCCAGCGAGCAGGGTGACATTAAAGCACTCTGTTTTGCAAAGCTTCCTGGCATGTTGTGGGGCTGAGGCTTGCAGACCGCAGCCTTTGTATGGTTTAGTCCCAGGGATATAACTGAGCTTCCAGTAATCGCAGCATTAAGTTTTCTCCCTGCCTTTCTAAAGCTCTTGGTGTTGTGACAGTGGTTTTGACTGGCGAAGGGTAAAATGAAGCCCACAGAAGTATGATGCAGCAGAAAGAATTTTATTCTTTAGCTGTGACGCAGATGCACCAGCTTTGTGTTTAAAAACAGCTTTTGTTGACAAGGTCATCTAATGTGCCATTCTAACCCAAAGCTGGTTTGAGATCTGACAAGTAAAACTGCCAGTGGGTAAGGATTTTTTTTTTTTTTTCCTAGCAAACATCCGTCTTTATATCTGCATAGGATTAGAAACATCAGTGAATCAGATCTACCTCCTGCCAATTGTGAGCCCTCCTGCAAGTTGTTTAACTACTCACCAGCAAGAGAATTGTGAAAGCTGGATTTCATGTGTGCTGACTGCTGAGTATTTACAGCATTTATCCTTAAACTGGGCTTAAAGGAGCGTGTAGCTAATTTAAAAACCTAGCTCTGCTATACCTTTAATACTGCATTTTCTTCCAAGAGTCATCTTTCAGTGTATCAATGCATTTTTCATTTTAAGGCTGAAGACAGTAATTCTCGCTAACTTGCTTTAAGGAATAACCTTGCACGAGGCAGCAGTGAGGAGTCAAAGGACCGGTACATGCAAGCCGTATTGGCACGCCAGGTAGCCTGGTGACCTCGCTACTGGCCATGTTTTTTTGTTTCTATTTTTCATGGGTTTTACTGTAGTGGCTTTGGAGATCCTATTCATGAGAGGGAACCTCTCCGTACCTCTGTGCTCCAGAGCATCCCATGGGAGGGACGTCTGGGCTGGGGTTCCCTCCTGTCCCCTAGGGCACGGCTTTGGGAGCCTCTGAGCCCACACAAGGGTGGCCAGGAAAGAAACTGTGCAGCTAGTTCCCCATCTGCCATGCTTCTGATTAAAGTATTAAGTCCCCAGAATCAGGATTTCCCCCCGTTTCATTGTGGCTAGGAAACCCCACAGGTTTCACTTCCCAAAACCTTTACCCAGTCATCGCCCCCCTGCCGCAACAACAGTCCCGGTGCCGTTCTCGCTTCTGCTGTCTCGCTCATGAGAAAGGAAGGAGGCGGCTGCCACCGCTGGGGCCCCACTCACCAGGGTCCACCCTCCCACTTCCCTCCTCCTGCACACGGCCTGACGTTGGTGCCGCGGCAGGTATATAATTCCCCCTTCCCGTGAGCCCTCCGCACGGTCCTTCTGGGGAATGAATTGCACAGGCCCAGCCCAGGATCCAGCTGAAGGCTTCGGCAGCCATTTGTTCTGCCATGCTTCTGGCAGGGATGCCACCCTTCCCAGGCCTGGGGACCTCGGCGAGGTCCCTTCAGCCCCAGCTGTATCTCAGAGGCAGGACCTCATCCTTATGTCCCTACGCCGGGACGGCCACCCGGCTGCGGAGCCTGCCCTTCTCTCGGCGATGCTTCCCGAAGCATCAGAGTTCAACAAGTTTGACAGTTTATATATGGCCTGTGGAAGTGTGGGGGAAAAAGGCACGTAAAATGTCTGAAACCGCTTAATTAGTTAATTATCAAGCGGTGATTTCGATACAACTTTCAGTATGAAATAAGCAAAAGTTCTGCACTTCTGAATAATGTCAAATGCTGACGGGGGCTCGGCTAGCGGCAGAGCTGCGCCCTGCTCCTCAGCTCTCTCCCTGGCTTCTGCCCGCTCCAGTCCCCCTGCAGCGAGGGCAATAGGAAAGCTTGGCTGTAGAAAGGACTGTAAATGGCTTGTAAACAAAAGGAAAGGTTTATTTGGTTTAGAGCTTAGAAATAGCATGCAAACCTAATGTTATAACATAGGTATTGAAAAAGCTGTGTTTGTAGGGAAAGCAGTTAAAAAAAAATAAATATGGCATCACTGTATTTGTTCATTATAGAGCAGTGCCAGCAGCTAATGTGAACAGCTCTGTAGCATATAGACCACAGTAAATAGGAATGACATTTGCCCTGCGCTGCTTGGTACGTGGAAGCAGCATGAAAGCTTGATGTTGAGCTGTAATAATCTCATTTCAAATACTATTTTGTTGTTAATGTTGATACCACATGTTTTATACGATTCGTTCTGCTTCCTCTCTCTACTCGCCATTTTTTCCATAGTGGGTTGAGGGCAAGGGGAGAAGAAAAGTTTCAAGGATTTGTTTGTTTGTTTAAAGGGTTATTCATTTACATGTGGATACTTCTCATATGTAGGCCAGCTACATGATGATTATATTTGTTTTATTTTCATGAAATAAATAAGCACAGACGATGGATGTTTTTGACCTATCAAACGCAGTGCTTGCTTCAGCACCCAGGTTCGCAAACATGACTTTGTGAGGTAAAATTGTCAAAGTTCTCCTGGGACATAAGTTCGTGACTGCCAGCTAGCCTCAGACTCCAAAGTGGCATCATTTATTTACAGTTTGAACAATAATTCTTGTAGTGGTATTAAGTCATTAGCATAGCAGTTAGGAAACTGCTTTTACATTTGTTTATGCTGGGCCTGCCTGTAAAGGGCCGGTACTGCCAGCAGCGATGGCTGGAGCGCTGCCGATCTCAGTGCGTCAGGCACCGGGCTGCCGAGGCTCCTCGGCGGGTTGGCAAGCGCTAGCGTGCCAGGAAAAGTGTCACGTAAGGTACCTTCCTCCGTTCTGTAGATGCCGAGAAGTCTTGTCTCTTGTGCATGTGTTTAAGATCTTGTATTTAGCAAGCTATAGACAGAACTGTCTTTTTAAATCCCAAAGTTCCCCCACCTTATTTTGGTGTTAGACCGTGTTCCTGTGCATGCTGGGCGCTGAGAAGCTGTGAAAAGCTCATGGATATCTGATCAGATATTATCTCGTCATGAATTTGTGCCTCCATCTCGTAGGACTCAGACTGACCGCAAGATGATTTGTTGCCCAGAGAGCTTCATGTCATGAATTAGTTAATAAGAGCAATGTGCTAGAAGCTCACTACAGGCTTTAAGGACACATTCTGTAGAATAAATGCACAGGTATTGGCATGCTAAATGAGCAAGGCTTTCATACTATTTGTGTGACATAAAGCAAACTGTTACATAAAGTTGAAGCTAGCATGTGCTTGTTGCTTGGATTGGTGTGGAAATATGTGTGGGTTTGGCAGAATATAGGCTCTGTTGCTAATCTTATCACACGTTCTTTAGGGTGAGGAAGCAAAAAACGTTCCTGGTGAATCTGTAACAGAGGAACAGTTTACCGACGAAGAAGGCAACATCATCACGAGAAAAGTAATCATGAATTACATCACTGCTCTGAGTCTTTGCATTCAAGTAACTTCTTTTAACATACTTTCTCCCTTTAGAATCTAGGGGGAAAAAAAAAAATCGATACTTTTCATCTATTGCTTCCCACAGATCACCCGGAAGGTAGTAAGACGCGTTGTTATCCCCCATGAGAGGAAAGTTGGTGAAATGGTAATGGAACGGGGACTACCAGGAATTAACAGTAGACGCGGAGGGTTGTGTTGACTGCTAAAGGGCTGGAGGTTTGCATTTAACAAGGAGCCTTGGCAAAGTGTGGTGCTTGCGGTTATTGACACGTCATGCGTGCGGGTAACGGGGCAGGGGGCCCGGCTGGATTCTGTCGGCACAGAAACATTAAGGTCCATTTCTGCGTATATATATTCTATAACAGGCAGCAGGCTTAAACCATAGGTTTGGGGCCTGTTTGTGCCATCAGGATGAGCCGTGTCTGCGGGTCTGGTTAAGCCCTTGCAGAATTTCTGCCTTACACCCCTAGGTGTGGTGTGCTGCTTTTTCACCAGCCCAAAGGCACGAGCCGCAGCCTGGTCCCCACCGGCCTCTCGCTCGCCTGCGTAACACTGAGTGTTTGCTAGTGACGGAGGGTTTGCAGGATTCAGGGGAGTGTGAACGTACCCAAGCAGTGGTATCCTGTACATGCAAGCACCAAGACAGGATTTTGTCCCTGGCAATTAAAATCAGAAGCCCATCTGCAGGGCAGCCCCAAAAAAGAAGGGAAGGGCAGCGGGAAGGGCAGGCCTTTTGTGCCCCAGCCCCTCTTGCAGGGGGCTCCGGGGTGCAGGCAGGCTGTGCCCTGGGGGAGCGAGCAGCACCTCTGGAGACGAATGGCTTCAGGGGAGCTCGTGCCTTGCTCCCCAGCACATGGGCCTTGGAGGTCTGCGCTCCAGTGAAGTTGTCACTGGGGTTAATGGAATTTTTGTCTGAGTGAAAACAGATTCAGAAACAAAGATAGATAACAAATACTCTTTATCTGCTGGTAATAAAAAAAAAAAACCCACAACCAAACAAAAAAAAAAAAGAAAAAAGGGGGGGCGGTGACACAGAAATCTGAGAGTTGAAACAAATGTATTTCTATCCCCTCTTTCATAGTCCTTTATCAGGGAAAAAAAAAAATCCTGCCCAGCAAAGGGGAAACATTTTCAGTTTGCCGCACAAGATTAGATTAGTTGGAAACTACAGATAGTTACAAATACATCAGTGCAGATCACCCGAGGGGTAAATTCTGCCGATAACCACACATAAACAGATGCCTTGCTCTGATGTGAATGAGGCTTGTGATTACTGGAGTATTTATTTTTAGATGATTATTGAGCTACATTTAATGAGCAAAGATGAACTTTATTTTGGGGTTTGCTGCTTTAGAGAAACTGAAACCTGCACTGCTCGTCACTGTCATTGGTTCGTTTTTACTTCTGCACTGCTTTGGTGGTGGTTTTTGCTGGCTTTCTTCCTCCTCTCTTTATTCCATTACTAACCTGCTCACATTAAAGCACAGACATTGTGAAACATCATATCAGCAGCCATGGCCTGCGCTGCTGGAAATGTCCGCCGATCCCGGGTCAGCAGGTCGGGAAAGGTGGTTTTCCTGGACGGTGGCACTGAATCCTGCTGCGGCTGACAGCAGGGGCTCAGCCGGCCACTCCAGCCCAGGGGTCGTGCTGAAATTGTAAACCTGTGGTTTCTTGAAGATGGTATTTCAGGCCTGTGCTTTTGCAGCTCGGCAGAGTGGATAAGTAGATTGTGTGTATCTTTGAAATGAAGTGTTAATGTGGTTTAACCGCTTTTTACTTATCCTGTTACAGCAAAATGTGGCGCCTGTTTTGGAAGCAGGTTTATAGTTACGAGCACTCTCCGCAGACTATGTTAATGTTTATACTTTTCCTTTAAAGCAGGGAGAAGCGTATAAGGTTAAGACAAAGAAAGAAGTCAGACACATGGAGAAGAAAAGTTACTCATGAAAGCCGAAAGCCGACCACTGAACGGTCAGTGCCATCAGTTTTCTTCCCCTGCTAAAGCATTTTGCCAGCTCAGCGCTGCGCAGCATGGGGTCTGGCACCCAGGCTGCGCAACACCTTGCCTTCTGCTGCCTTGACATTGCTTTCCAGCTGCAAAGCTGAATAGATGGCCTTTGATCTTGTTAGCAGAAAATGACCTTGAGTTCGTGTGTGGAAACTGAGCTTTACATCTTGGAACATAAAGCAAAGCAATACTGAGGCATGTGTAAGATTTTGGGGAGTTTTACAAAGGGCAGTGTCTGTAATCCACGGCACTTTCTGCTCCTAAAAGTCAGCTTAAACACCAATAGTGAAGGAACTGCACCCAAATAAATCTAGTGGGAGTGAAAGGCTTCTTCCACCATCAGGCGTGTGATCTGAGGGCAGTTACGCAAGTCAAAGTCCTTGTAAGAGCCAGCGAAGTGTCTCAATATTTGCCAGCAAATAATCCTTACCAACTGTTTCTTGTGAATTTTATTGATCCAGCCTTAATGATTGTAACAAACCAGCTGCTGACAGTATAAGGGCTTTCCAAACTAAAACCGAGTGCACAGACTAAGACACCCTTGCAGTAGCTCTGTACCAGTGTGCCGGGCATCGCGAAGCCAGAGGCTGCTCTGTCTCGGTCACGTAGCGATAGTCACACAGCAAATGTGCCTGTAAGTATGGGAGGAGCCAGGCTGTGCCTGTCAACGCTGGTCAGTCAGTCATGGCTTCAGGTGCCTATGTTCACCAGGTTCATGTCTTTTTTTCTACTTGGAACTTTTCTTGACTTTGGTGAGTTTTAGGAACTGGGCAGAGGAAGAGTTTATGAAGTGCAAGTCTATGTGTTATCCCTTTCTTATACATCTGGTATAGGATTGACTGTAGGATTTAAGAATGGGGTAAACAGGACCTGGAAAACAAAGTGCTGCGGAGGTAAAGGACAGAAGCAGAGTCTCTCACAAGTCACTTGTCCCTTCTGACCGCTGCAGTGTAAGGCAGCCCCTAAAGCCACCGGGGCCATATGGGCTTTCTGTGCGTATGAGTAGTGCTGCTGGAGACCTGCGGCCCCGGGTGTGTGGGATCTAGCTGAGGGCTTTAAGGCTTTGAGCCCCACGGAGCATCTGGTAAGCACCTACTGAGTCCACCTAGCGTGGCCGCTGAATTCCTGCTTTTATTGAGAGCCCTCCCACGTGTGCTAATAGAGTAATACCTCTTTGTGTGGCTTGCTGGTCAACATACTCCTAAAATATTTGATGTTTTGAAAAAGGTGATTCTTTTGACGTGCCTTTCTCCTTCATGGAGCTCAAAAATATGGGAGGAAAGCAAGCGCTGCTTGCCTGAAATTGTGTCCCAGCTTGGCTCCCGTGCTTCTCCATTGTCCATCTGCAGGGGGAAAGCAGTGGAAATTTGTGAATTTGAAGGCACTGAAGGCAAGATGGGGCATTGAACCCCATAAACAGTGCAGGTAAAGAGCCTGCTGGCTTACAAGCGTGATGCAACACACATTGGGGATAAATGAGAAGCATTTCATTTTAGAATAAAATGGCATTGATAAGGCAGTCCTTGTCTAATGTATGAAACATATTCTGACCTTCTGAATGCCAGAGTCTGAGTTCCTCAGGACCAGTTTTGCTCCCATGACTGCTGATGCATTTCTCCTGTGATTTCCAGTAGGCAACTCCTCTGTGCTAGAGGCTCTGAGGAACTCTGAGAGTCTTCCTTAGATAATAAACCTTTGCTCAGGGGGGAACTTTGTCCCATAAGATGAATCTCTGTGGTCCAAACTTTGATATAATAAGCATGACCAAACCTGCATCAAGTAATTGTGAGCCCAGTCAAGAGTCTGTTGAAAATATTTTATGTGGATGCAGAAGTGGATGCACTTACACAGACGGAGGATTCTGATAGAAAACCAGATTGTTTCTTGATCACAAAAGACAAAAAAAATCCTGTTTGGGAAGCAAGAGGTGTTAGCTAGATTTTGCTGTAAAAATGTCTTCGTCACCATTGCAAGTAAACCCATTGCGAAATATAGGTTGAAAGGAAAAGCCAAGAACTTTTGCGTGCAATTCTGCAGGATGGCACTGCGCGAGCCGGCGTGACTGCTGCAATGTCAATAGGCGGCTTTTAGCAGCAGGATGGATTTATGACAACTTTAGACATGGGCATGGACAGATTGTTTTAGCATAGGAAGAGAGCGTGAGCGCTCCTGGGGAACGTGCGTACACTTGTGACCTGATGAGTAAACAGGCATGTCCATGCCTGCCCAAATCCTGCAGGCGCTGCGGAGCCACGCTCCCCATCAGGCTCCCCTGCACTCAGGTGCAGGGCAGCCCCCAAGCCTTCCAGCTCCCATTCACCGGGGTGTTTGTATTTCTGCTTCCCTGCCTCCTCGCTGCAAGACATTGCTGCTGTACAACAGATGTCACAAACTTGCTGTCTTCACATGCATGGCTGCATGACTGCTTTTGGATGGGCGAGAGAGCGGGAGCCGGACCCCCCGTCTCCTTGGTGCCACTCAGGCGGGAGATGGATGGGGCTGCTCCTCTTCCTCGCTTTGTCCTTCGCCAAGCCTCCTGAAGGCCGGACTCCGCATTCCTGCCTCTCCCGGTCACGTTCCCCGAGCGACTGGCAGAGGTGGATTTGCAAGGAGTGCAGGTTTTCCACCACTGTGGGGATGCTTGCAAGCAATAAACAAAAACGTGCTGTGAAAGCAGTGGCGCTCTGGAGATGATGCTGTTTCTTCTGCTGCAGGGAGTACCTATGCCTCGTCATCATCGGCTCTGACGAGCTGGTGCTTTGTCTGGGGTGAAGAAATGCAGCGTGTGGCAGGCATTTTTGTAAATCAGTTCACGAGCAATGTGGACGTCTGCAGCTGCGCTTTTCCTTCCTGCTGGGGAGCTCAGCTAATGTCATTGCCTGCCTAGGAAGTGTGATTTATCCTATTGCAGAATCCCATCATGCCAATTAGAACGTTTCTGTTTAGTCAGGGAAAGGCACGAAACTGATTCTAACGAGATATTCTGAAATTATTTGTGCTATCTTTTCTTTCCATAGGACTGTGTGCTTTTACTGCCAGTATTCTAGAGAGACACTCACGGAAGAAAAATCAACAGGAATTAAACATTCACCTATAAAAGTGTGCGTGTGTTTGCTGCTTCCACACATTAACCGCATGGTTTTTATGCAAAAACAAAGAAAAAAAAAAAGCCAAACAAAAAAAAAATTAATTTAGCATGAGCCAATTTACAGAGCATGGAAATTCACGTTCATTCACAGGATTGGAGGGTGCGCAGTTACCAATGCAGTGTATATACAAGATGCCATGCTGTTAACAGCTTCTTTCAAGCAGTTTGATGTCATCTCAAAAGAAATAAATTCCTGTGGCCAGAGGGGATGTACGAAGACGAAATGGTTAAACCATGGAAAGACACTAAAATTACTAAAATCCACAACAGCTCGCCTTATTTTTCTTGGACCCAAACTGTCAGGGTATAAAACACTATTTGTTTCTTTTTTAAACATCAATAGTTTTGCTGTAAATAAATAACACTGTATAAATTCTAACAAAATAGAATAAATGTTGATAAGGCACTGCCTTTTCGATCACAAACAGAATATTGCAAATGCATTGAGCAGGCTAGGTGTCTCAAATGGCTGCACCTACAGGGATATTCTGGGTGTATCTTCACAGATTCTTGTATATTAGCAATTATAATGTTTGTATATGCAAAAACGCTAGCTTGATTTTAAAAAAATCTTTAAAATCTGCTGCAAATTTAAATGATTCCCAAAATGAGGAATTCTGTAGTTCTGTGAAAATTTTTCTTCAGAGTACTAATATTTTGATGCATGTGTTTCACCTTATTTTGATTAAATCTTTTCCAGTTTTGCAAACACTATACCGCAACATGAAAAATAAGATTTTATCTGTAAACACAAAGCCCTTCATCTAATATTTGTTGCTGTTGCCAATTTTTCAATGAAATGACCTAAAACCCATAACATATACAGTAGTTGCATTATGGGGAGGGGGGTGCTATCTGTTCTCGCTTTATAACGGGGGTAATGCTTGCAGCTTTAGAAGTGGGTTGGTGCTCTAAGGAGCACAAGTTTGGGATATTTTTAAATGAACTGAAGAGAAATTATTAGCTAATAGACTGGCAGCACGCTGTAAAATTATTACTGTATTGTGTACTGGCTATAAGATGTAGAATCTTTCAGTAAGCCAATCATCTGTAATCATCCTAGCAGTGTAATATTAGGTTGTTAAGGCTGCTGTGTTTTAAAGGGCATTTTTATTTGGGTTTTGGTGAAATACTTTAATTTGTTGATTATATTCATATGGAAACAGCATTCATTGATAATAGCTCTAATTACATATGTATGAAAACAACAAACACTGGATGATCTAGTTGATTATTTAAGCATAAAATAAATTGTGTTAAAACTCTTGGATAACGTGTATTTGGCAGTGTTCTTTTACCCTATAGGCGTGCGGCTTCGCAAGGCCACAGCCGTTAACCACCCCTGGCTTTTTGCTGCTTTTCCTCTCGGTTTCTTTTGTCTGATCCACCTCCTTGTCTTCCCGGCGTGAGAGGCCAGCACTGGGCAAGCTGTCCCCAGGTGGGGGGAACGGGAGGAAAACACAGCAGCCAGCACATCCTCAGCAAAGCTAAGGCCAGCCCACCTCCCTGGGACGTGGGGGGCCTCCTTCGGCGCGGGGAAAGGACCCTTTTGCAGCCTCTTCTCCAAGACGTGCTAACTCTGGACCTCCTTTAATTTCTTCCACCCATCGACAACCAGGACAAACACTACCGAAAGCTATTTTCTTCCCAGGGTGTATCAGTCAGACCAATCACCGCTGCAGGTGATGTAAATAAAGTGTAGATTTCCTGTATATTGCATGCACTTCCTGTGTATTTAGGTGATGGACCGCTACATATGTAAAATGTGGCCAAAAAAACGTTTTGTAGGCAGCATCAGCGCACGCTCGCTGGTCTGGACTGCAGACTTCTGCTCGGGTCCAGTAAATAAATTTTATTACTCGGGGTTCAGTTTTACCTGGCTTTCAAGGCAACAAGAAGATGATGATGTGTTTTACCCCTGCTCGGCACCTGAGGAAGCGCCGCTGCTGCAGATCCAGCTGGGTCTGCTGCTTGTTACCCACTGACCCACCCAGGAACCGGTCCTCACCCGGGGTCAGTCTGCAAAGCGCTCCTGGCTGTGGTGGAAAGCACTTGGCTTCAGGAGAGCGTAACAGGTTGGTTTGTCAGCGTTCCCTGACTTAGTAGGGCTGCCAGCTTTCGAAGCCGCAGCAGTAAATGAGGTAGTTTTCATCATTTTAGCAGCCAGTCTGTGTTGCAGCGCACGTTTTACCTAGGTCAGGATGCCGCTGGTACAATGCTGATGGTTCAGGTCCTTACGCCGGAGTCTGGAGGGCAAACGCCACTTCAGCCACTGGAGAACAAACACATCTTATTGCAGGTTGCGGTCCAACAGCAGCCATCGTGCTCCTGGAGACGTCACCGTCCAGATGCCTCCCTCCCTCCTGTTCACAAGTACCCAGATCAACTGAATGAAAGAGAATGTTTTTTAGCAGGTGCTGTGTGAATGTATATATTTAATATTCTATGATGATTTCGCAGCTGGAAGCAAAGGCTGCGGTGACCATCGGCAGGAAGGCAGGAGCAGCGCTGCGGAAGAGCTTCGCTTCACCTCTCTGTAACAGTGTCCAAAAGGCAGCGTTTCACTTGACTCACCTCCCTCCTCTGCCTGGTCCCCTGTTACGCCCGCCACTGCCGAGGGAGAAAGTTGTGATTGTGCCTGGAATGGTGGCACTGGCAGGCAGAAGCTCTCTTTGTGTAGACAGAAAGTGGGGCTGCCTGTGCAGGAGGCAGAGGGGTGTAGGGCATCCAACAGGTTTTGGTCTCCCGCCACTGGTGGTGATGTGTGTGGCACCTTCAAGCTCCGCGGAGTTGGTCTTGACCGTGACGGCAGCCACAAGTAGCTGCTGGCTCACCTTGAGGCTCCCCAGGACGCTTATGCAGGAGGCTCAGCCACGGGTAGTGCTTGGCACCCCAGCCGGCCGCGACCATGGCAGACGTGGCCCTCAGGCCATCCAGGCCAGCACCCTACGAGCCTGGGCAGGGCGGTCCCCCGCCGCCGGCAGGTCTCAGTCCTCCAGCTCCGGCTGCGCTGGCCGGCTGTGTCACCGCTTGCTGCCTCCCATGAAGCTTTGGTACCATGGGCGAAGGTTGGAGCGGGAACTCTTGTAGCTGAATTTGCAGAGTTTAAAGTTTCACATTAAATGTTGCACAAACAGGATTTTCTGGGTGTTGGTTTGTTTTGCACTGCATGTATTGATTCCAGCAGGAGCTCGGGATACTTGGAAAAAGAAGGCTGAAGCATAAACGGTCATTTGAGAAGGAAAACAGAAATCTCACCAGTACCAGCAAACGGCGTAGACAGCCCTGGAGCGGGTGAGGGCTCTACCTCTAATGCGCGCTTTTGCCTTTTTTTCCACATTTTTTCCAGTGAGGACATTCCCCTTAGAGGCACAATTGTAAGTCATGGGACTTTTATTGCATCTATTAAAATAAACTCGATTGCTAAATATGGCGTCCTTTTCATCCTTTGATATTTGTTTTAGCACTACCTAATAACAACGCTGCGGAGTACCCTTACTGTACTTTTTCCATTTCTGAAAGAATATCAATTACATTTTATTTGTGGCCGGTAATAGTTCTAATGTCAGAAATTCTAAGAGCTCCCACAGTGCAGAGCTGGCATTAGTGGGATAAATGGCAGCCGCTTGCAGGATTGCAGCACCCTGCTAATTAATGCTAATTTCCTGGGGGTTCGTTTCACACGGGCTTTGTCTGTAGCGCGTGCTGTGCAGGAAATCGAGACGTGCTCTACCGGGGTCTGCTGCAGCCTGGTGTGTGGGGCATGTGCCCCCCTCCCCCCAAACCTCTCCATGCCCCCTATGGAAGGAGTTTATAACTGGGGCTTCTTTGGGCTCAGTCAAGTCGACAAAATTCGGGGAAACTCCATCAGTGGCAATTTTTATCACGTAACCTATACAATGACAGCAAATTCAGTGCGAGCAACTTGGCCTGGAGGAAAGCTGGAGCTGCACAAGGCCCGGCGCAGGCAGGCAGGGGCTCTGCGGGGTGGCAACGATGATGTCGGGGCAGCACCAACGGCATCGGGGTGGCTCTCATGCTAGCCCTTTCCCCAGGAAGGGGGTACAAGCTGGGGGGTGCCGGGCTGAGGCCGGTGCAGGGATCCTGGGCAGGGGCTCAGCAAGGGACTCGGGTTTTGTGCTAGCTACACGCATGATGCATGAAAACGCTCCCTCTGACCCGTTGCATCCTTGGCCCTGGGGTTGGGTGCTGGGGTTGCCGGGGGTGGTGGGAGGGGGTGCATGCAAACAGGACCTCTGTTTTCAGGGCAGATTCCACCAAACTGGGGCTGGAGGAAGAAGAGCTCCTGGCTCAGCTCCCCTGTAACCCTGGAGTGAGCAAGGGAGGGAAATCATGGTGATAGCACAGAGGAAAATATTCTCTCTTCGTTGAAAGAGCAGCAGTTTTCCGACAGAGACCCTAGGGTAGGGAGGGGGAGATGGGAAAGTTAGACCCAGCCTGCTACAAAATGCTTGGCATAAATAATACTCTGTTACTGGGAGAGAAAAAGGTCAGTGAAGGACAGAAAAATGATCTGCTCAAGAAAAATTACGTACATGCCACACTTTTCCTAACTGCTGATGTTAAAAACAGGATGCTAATTGTGCATGGCTTTATTTATTTGATTCTAAATCCTAGAGGAAGGCAAAGATTTATAATAAAAGTTTTATTGGTACTTTTCCCATCACGCTAATGTTCAATTATTGAGAGCTATTTGGGCTATAAAACAGCAATGCGCAGCAATCCCGTTCACCAACTTCCTTGGAAAGCTTCCAGAGGCTGGATATCGTTATGGCATGGCCAGACCAACATGAACCAACCTAGCACGAACTCTGAAAAAAACTCTCTGGAAAAACAAGGGTAGAAAAGCAAAGCCCCAGAGCTGAAGATGCGTTAGCTGCTGGGTCGCTACTGCGAGGCAAAATTTCATAGTCGGATTCACTGTCCTGCAGAGAGACTTATTTTCTAGCAAAGGCTTCTGATTAAATAACTGTTGGTCAGAAAAGCAAAGCAGCATGGCATTATTTTCATCCGAATCGCTTGTTAGAAAACATGTTTCATCCTGCGTCACTAGACACCTTAATCCTCGATATTAGTGAATTGGACTTTTTTCCTGCTCTTACAAGCATCTTTCAAATGAAGGTTTCTCCCCTTCGACAACCCTTCTGCAATGGTAAAATCTCCACATATGCACTCAATTTTCCCTTTTGAATATTCCCTTGTATACAGGAATTTTTTTATTTTCCTAACTATTTCCATTAATTGCATTTCAATGGAACTTCATCTTTCCTTTATTTTTTTTTTTCCCCCCTCTACTTAGTTGGGTATCGATTTTTCGTTGGTTCTTTTTCTCTTCAGTCTCTAACTACTGAGTATTTTAATAAAATTGTATTGTTGTAGAAGGTCTTCCAGCTGATTAATGGACCTCTGGAATTGTATTAAGGATTGCATTAAATCTCTGAACATACCTCTTCTAACCCCTCACGCCTGGAAATGTATTTTATACAAATATTTCTACTGTTGATGGGCGTTTCTGAAATATTGTTTCTAATTGCCCATTACCTCCTGTAATGATAATTTCTGTGAATAAATTCCTGCTTTTTTCATTGCTGCTTCTTGACGTGAGTGTCTGCTCTGCTGTTATTACAGTGCTGGTGACGTTTTGAGATTCTTTATTTGGACCAACACCTCCCCTTGCCCCCTTACAGTTTTCCATTTATTTTTCGTACAATGAAAAAACCACCAGGGCACGGAGGGTGGGGACCTGGTCCTGGGGGTGCTGTGGTGGTGACAGGCCGGTCACAGTGGCTTAGTAACCCCCACCTGTGGTGGGGGACAGACCCCGAGCAGCCTTGCAGCTGGGCAAAGCCGTGGTGCAGGGCAGCCTCTTGTAAGCCTTTAGAAAGGGGGTTTTGCTAATTGTGCTTATAGAGTATATTTGTACTCTTTAATTGGTTTGGTTAACATCTTACAGATGTGCAAACCACGTGATTTCTTTTGGGGGTGCTAATTAGGTTAACATTTTCTCTCCTTGTTTAATCTATTAATTTGGAGTAGTTGGCTGTAATTGTAATTAAATATTACGGGTGCTATTTTTTAAATGACGGAAATGCTGTTATGACAAGAAGGATGCCGTCTCAGATCTAAACATCAAGGGCCCCTGAGTTTTCCTCCCACTCCCCCACTGACTCAGTGTTTGTCATGGAGCAAGTACCTCCGCTCGCTGCCTCCCCTTCTTGCCTTCCAGGGCTATTGTGCGAATTAATTAGATAATGTTTCAGCACGGCTTTGAACTGCAGAGTGCTACAAAAGTGCCAAGTTATAATTTATTGTTATGAAAGCCGGCACGCTGGCTGGGAGTGAGACCTCTGATGCAACCCCAGCGGAGAGGGACGGCGAGGCGGCCGGGGAAGCTCCCCTCTGGCCTCAAGGTCCCTCCTCCCTGTACCCGTACCTGCCGCCCGCAGCCCTTCGGCCCGCTCTGGAAGCGCTCTGCCCGAGGCAGCGCTGGCAGCTGCGCCGTCTGGTCCTGGGGACGCAGCCCCGGACTCAGCCGACCCGGCACGGTTGCTAGATTGAGGATGTCGCCCACACCTCCCAGCCCATTTTCAGGCTAGTTGTGGTGTCCGAAGGAGCGGCGGCCGCGTCCTCTGGAAAATGATAGCGCTCCAAATCAGCAAAGCACTTAAGATTAACATTGATAGGTCTGAAGAGTGGCTTAAGGTTAAGCACGCCGTGGGGCTTGCTGGGTAAGATTAACCCGGAGCAGACGCGTGTTTTGCTGATGCAGGTTTTCAAAATATTTAGACCTTGATTCAACCAGATGCTCAAACGTGAGCAGTCCTACTGAAGGCAATGAAAGTCACTGGCTGATCAAAGCCGGGCAGCCAGATGGAGAAAGAACATTAAGTTACAAACCTGTTTGTTTAGCAATGAGTTTGCTTTGAGGAGCGCGTGTGCGTGCGGACGGAGGCGACAGAGCAAACCGGCTTGCCTGCGGAGCGTGTACGAGAAACAAGGCTTCCTCACCACCTGGCTGTGTTCAGCCGGCTTCCGAAATACCAGCAGACCGATTTAAAAGCAATTCTATTGAATTGTAATGACCTGGCCCAAACTGTGCTCGTTATTTGTAGAATCCTATTTTAATCCCTCAGGTTTTTTTATCCCAAAGCCTGCGCTGGCGGAGCGGCTCAGCCTGGGCGCTGCTGGGGGGCAGAGGAGCCGGCAGGCGCCCCGGTGGTGGGGCTTGTCCGGCCCTCAGACCCAGGGGTCCTCAGGGGCTGCTGTGGGGGTGTTTTAGAATGGCACGGAAAAGCTTTCACAAGACCTCGTGGACATCGTCTTGCTGGTCTATGGAGACCTGGTGCATCTATAGCAGCACCTCTTGATGCCGATGTGGTTGGGAGAAATGCTGCCCTAACGAAGCGCGGGGAAGGGAAATCCAGCTGGGGGGCTGCAGCTGCCCCGGGTGATGCCGAGGGTCACGGGTGCTGATGGCCCTGTTGCATTTTAGTGGCGTCAGTGCAGCAGTAACGGGACGCAGGGGTACGGCTCGGTTTCCGCAGGGCCGGGCGGGTGGTGCAGAACCTTCTCCGGCCTTAAAAGCCCCGAGCCCACACACCCCGGTGGGACCAAGGTGGAGCTGGGGACCCCCATTCCCCCCAGGCCCCCATTTTGAGCTCTGTTTGCATTGGCAGTGTGACATGCCAGGACAGACACACGGACGGGCCCTTTTACTGCTTCTCTTGTGATTAAGAGACCAAAAAAAAAATCACCTGCACTTATACTGCCAGGCAGGCAGAAAGAATAATTACTTTACAGAGATGGAATTCCTTCATATATTGTAGCCATTAAAAAGAGTAAAATTTGAAATTTACTGTGGCACGGAACGAGAAGGTAGTGCAGTTAGAGATAATGAAATCCTTACTTGCCATTAACGGAAAAATTACTGTTGTTAAAAGACCCCTTCATAAATAATTGAGAAACCAATTACACACTCTTGGTGACTAATTTATCCAGGAGCAATAGGGACCACATTACACCATGTAATGAACAGCGCGTACGCGCCGTTCTGTCTCACTACAGCTCGTGCCTTTATTCAGCTGCTCCGCAAAGAAATAATAATAAAAAAGAAACTAATGCACACAGTAATCAGAAAATACATTCTCTGAAATGAGAGATGGGCATGAGTGTGTCTTAATTTAAAGGGGTTTTATGGCAGTGCGGAGGCCAGAATTAACACGTAGCTTTGTCTCTGGGCATGAAGGGGAGCGGGACTGGGGGGCCAGGGCTGCCGCCATGGTCACCTCACCTCAGCAGCCCTGCCTGCATCTGTACGTTATTTTAGAGATATAATCTTTAAAAATAAAAAAAAAAAAAAAAAAAGGTTTTCGGTTGTTCGAATTGCAGCTAAAGGAACCGTGCCACGACCTGGAGCAGGGCGCTGCTGGGTGGGTTTTCCGACACGGGTCCCAGGTTTGCGCAAGGAAGGCGTTCTCCCTTACACTGAGGTAAAACACCCAGGGGCTGCGCGCGAGCTGCTGGCCACGGCTAACCCAGCGCCTAGAGAGACCCGCCCCCCGCCCCGCCGCCCCGGGCCGGAGCCATCTTCCTCCCGCCGCTGCCCTGAAGCGCGGACAGCGGCTGGCGGAGGCGCCGGCGCGGGCCGCCAGGCGGCGCTGTGGGCGGGCGGCGCGCGCGGGCGGCCCCTCTTGGCGCGCGGGGAGGCCGCGGCGCCGGCGCGCGGCGGGCACCGCCCCCTGCTCGCCTGGCGGCGCGGCGGCGGGCGGGAGCGGCGGCGGCGGCGGCGGCGGCGATGGCGGACAGCGCCAGCGAGAGCGACACGGACGGCGCCGGCGGCAGCGGCGGGGGCGGCGGCCCGGCGGGGCCGCTGACGGCGGGCGGCCCGGCGGCGGGGCCCGGCTCGGGGGTGGCGGGCGGCGGCTCGGGGGGCAGGCGGGCGGGATCGTGATCTCGCCGTTCCGGCTGGAGGGTGACGAACCGCCTGGCCTCGCTGCAGCAGGAGAACAAGGTGCTGAAGATCGAGCTGGAGACCTACAAGCTCAAGTGCAAGGCGCTGCAGGAGGAGAACCGCGACCTGCGCAAGGCCAGCGTCACCATCGTGAGTGCGGGCGGCGCCGCGCCGGGCCCGGCGGCGGGCGGGCGGTGTGCGTGTGTGTGCGTGTATGTGTGTGCCTGTGTGCGTGTATGTGTGTGTGTGCCTGTGTGCGTGTATGTGTGTGTGTGCCTGTGTGCGTGTATGTGTGTGTGTGCCTGTGTGCGTGTATGTGTGTGTGTGTGCCTGTGTGCGTGTATGTGTGTGTGTGCCTGTGTGCGTGTATGTGTGTGTGTGCCTGTGTGCGTGTATGTGTGTGTGTGCCTGTGTGCGTGTATGTGTGTGTGTCCCTGTGTGCGTGTATGTGTGTGCCTGTGTGCGTGTATGTGTGTGTGTGCCTGTGTGCGTGTATGTGTGTGTGTGCCTGTGTGCGTGTATGTGTGTGTGTGCCTGTGTGCGTGTATGTGTGTGCTGTGCTGTGTCCTCCGTGTGCGTGTATGTGTGTGCCTCCGTGTGCCTGTGTGCGTGTGCGCGGGGGGGGTGCCCCGCCGCGGGGGTGTCCGCGCAGGGCGGGCCCCGCCGCCGCCCGCCCCTCAGCCCTGCTCGGCCGCGGCCTTCCCGCCCCGCCGCCGGGCGCCCCCCTACTCCCCCCCGGGGGCGGCGGCCGAGGCGAGTTTACCTCAGGCGGGCCCGGCTGTCACCGCGGCCCGTCCGAGGGGGAGCGTGTGTGTGTGTGTTTGTCTGTCTGTGTGTGTTTGTCTGTCTGTGTGTGTGTTGTCTGTCTGTGTGTGTGTCTGTCTGTCTGTGTGTGTGTGTGTCTGTCTGTGTGTGTGTCTGTCTGTCTGTGTGTGTGTGTGTCTGTCTGTGTGTGTGGGTCACCCCGCGCCCTTCGCGCCGTCCCTGGGCCCTCAGCGGGGACCGGGGTCCTTGCGGGACCGGGAGGGAAACCGGCGAGGGGCCGAGGTGGTTCCCCCGCCGCCCCAGACCCGCGTGGCCGGCCCGGCGCTCCGCGGGGAGGCGGCCCCGCCGCCCCTGCCCCTGCGCCCGGCTGTGGGGGCGGCGGGGGCTCGGGAAGGGGCGGGTCGGCAGGGGGTTGAGCTGAGGAGCGGTGCGGGCTGTGCCGGGGCAGGGCGGTGCTGGATGTTCCCTGAAGTTTCTCAAAGTAGAGATTTTCTTCCAGTATAAGTAATCTGCGGAGATTACGGATTATCTCTTCAGGCGTCACCTCTTCAGCTGCTGGGCAGAAGCAGGGAGTTGCAGGCTGGCGTCTTAGTTGGAAAGAAGCGTTTGATTTATTTGTACTGTTTTGTTAGCTGTGATGTTTTCAAGGGGTTCTTTAAAAACTCATTTAAAATAAACCCCTTAAAACCAACGTGAGTAACACACGCCGCTCTGTCCTGGAAAGAGCTCAGCCACTGGTTTATGAGCACTGAGGGGGATAACTTGGAATTTATCATCACTTTATATGATGCTGTTAGGTGTCAATCCTCAGTAAAGTACATATGAAAATACAATAAATATGACATTGCTTTCTTCTCTATGAGTTGGGAGTTTAGGAGCTGAGGTAAGGCGGTTTTTTGGCCGATTCAGTGATTAGAGTGATCGGTCGGGCATTGTGGTGGTCATGGCATCTGCATGCAGATGAAGTAGGTAACACGTTAAAGACCGATTAAAGGTAACACTGACACTTGCATACGTTGTCCTGTGCGTTCTTGCCAGTGCAGATAGAGAAGCCTTGAGAGAGACCGATCCCCCCTGCTTATGCTTGTTCTTTTCTCATCTGATTTTTCGCAAGGGTTGCTTTAGTACAAGCTTAATGGCTATTTTATTGATAATCAGTTTTTTCATTGTCGATATATCTAGCAAAGAAATGGAGCTCATCTAGGCAAACCTCTGATCTGTTCCCAGTAGTAAGCATTCAGTGTCTAGCAGGATGTGGGCCGGAAGAGCGCATGAAATACAATACAGAAGTAATTTATTCAAGGATGACAAATATAGTGCTAGTCGGGGAAATGTGCGCTTTGTTAATACTTTACGAGAAGAGAATGTGTCTTAATTAGGTAGCAGCGGAGTGCCTTCTAATGTTGAAAGGGGCTAAGACATCTTGTCAGTCAGACATTTTCTCTTTGCCTGTTAGAAAGGCACAGCATCTTTCTGAACCCCTGGTTAGGTGTATTGTTTGTAAACAACTTGAAAAAACGTTTGTGTGAATTAAAGTTCTTTCAGCGCTGTCTCTAGGGACTGAATACCTTCTATTCTAATCAGATTTTAATTTACAAAAAGGAAGTATTTTTCTTAAATCTAAATCTCAGTCTGTATGGTTTTGACATCTTGGATAAAGAGAGAAAAGGTGTTAGACTTTTATAGCAACCTGTAGGCTGTCTGGAAAACCGGCATCTTTAGCAGATGATCTGTCTTTGGTATGCTAAACTGTGTGCATGACAGACTAAACCACTTCTAATTCAGCAAGCAGCGAAATAACAAATGCAAAACATAACTTTTTTTCAGGCCACTGAGACTTTGTGCTGTGGTTTACATAGTGTGTAATGTAAACACATTTGTAGTCAAAATACTTTGTCGCGTTGCTGTAGTATACAAGTGACTGGAGATGAACTTTGTTGGAATGTTGAAATGTGTGCCATTTGCATGTAAATGTAATTAAATAGAAAGTTTTCTGATTTTTCTCCATTGTGATTCTAAACCTTCGTCATTTTACTCCTCCACCAGCCAGCTGAAGCTCCTCGCCGTGTTGCTGTGCTGGCAGATGGGCGCTGCATACCAGTTTCCTGTTGTAGACACTGTAATGTCACGAATCAGCTTTGATTTTTATCAAGTGTTGAGGATGAGCTGTGAAGCGCAAATGAAATAGCCAAAGTAGCAGGTGAAACGACTAAACCCGTGTGCTGTAGGTGAAGGTGACTCCTCAAACTATGCGGCTCCTCATCTGCAAGGAGCTCCTCAAACTACGAGGCTCCTCATCCCTGTCCCGTCGTTTGAGCTCTGTTATGTGAGTGCTGCAGAGATTCTTCACTTTCTTTCACTCCTGCCGTTGTCTTTAATGGTTTTGAGTATTTTCCCTTTAAGGTTTACCAGGTAGGAAGCGGTCTTCTTCCTCCTTCCTCTTGTGTCCGTGCTTGTGTAAGTGTTAATATGAGATCTTTGTTTCTGTATTTGTGCGTAGTATTCTTGGTGACAGCATGGATGAGTACAGTTTGGGGATTATGTAAATAGCTTGCTGCATAGGGTCCTATCAGTTCTATTTTATAGTTAACCCTTGTGTCATTGGGTTGAAAATAAGCATTAGTTAAGTGCAGGAGACCTACGTTAAGTAGTTGAAAAACTGAATGAGAAAAGGTGTTGACTTTGCACGCTTATATGCTGGCTAACTTCATATGAACCCATTTAAAACATGTAAAGACAGATGCTGCTATAATACTGAAATGGGTAAAACTAGCTTGAACTAAGTGTATGTTCAAAAAGATGTGCAAACGCTGCTCCTTCCAGTAGCCTGAAATGCAAATGAAATTATGCTGTTGCTCATGTGCAAGATCGTGAAATTAAGTAAATATACGTGACAACTTTATCTCACCTGCTATTATTGGCAACAAACTGTGAGGGAGGGAGCATAGTGGGGAGAAAGCTAGGTGAATTTGAAGTGTTATCTGGCAGTGCAAGAGCATTGCATTACAAGATGCGAAGTTTCAGATCAAGTATTAAAAAGAAATAACCAAGATCACTCGACCCATTTGCAGAGAGTTCATTTATATGTATTTAGCAATCGTTAACTATATGATCTCATGGTATGTTTTTTCAGGGTCTTTTTTAGGAAATGGAACGGATGGTGCCTAGGTTGGGAAAAATCACACACCTGAAGGTCTGAGATACTATAAATTTGAGATATGAAGTAGTGAGTTCTGGTTATAGTACTGCCTTACCAGAAGTGGATTTCCTGTGTGAACTACCTTAATTTTTTGGTGAAAAAGGTCTATCAAGGAGATGTCATATTTAATGGACTAAGTCTGGGACAGCACAAGTTCTCGTTAAATAAGAGTACCTTCAAATCTGGGGGGTGGTGGTGGGGTGACTGCTTTTCAACAGATCGAGTTGTTGCTTGTGACAAAAGCTGAAATACTTCAGCTGGGTGTAGGTATGTCTTGGTTAGGAAGTTTCTTTTGAAGTCAGTAGAACTTGGATTTCTAACGTCTTTTTTCTACTTTTCAGTGTTTGATGTAACAAAGTCATCCTGTTTCAGTGAAAG
This sequence comes from Gorsachius magnificus, assembly GCA_034008185.1. Taxonomy (NCBI): domain Eukaryota; kingdom Metazoa; phylum Chordata; class Aves; order Pelecaniformes; family Ardeidae; genus Gorsachius; species Gorsachius magnificus. The sequence goes on along the minus strand of CM067089.1, from coordinate 33,036,543 downwards.
CCATATAACCTTTAACAGATACTGAGGCATTTTGGTTTTCTTTGTTATTGTTTTGAACTGACAGGCCTTATTCAAACAGAGTGCTTTTAATAACAAAAAGAGTTTTAGCCCCTGATTGGTACAGGTACATACATGCTTACTCTTGGATGGTAGATTCAGTAATTTAACTCGTGTAAATTGGCCTGCTGTAGTCAGGCATCATCTGTAGTGCCAGAAAATTAAAGTCTAATAAACCTTATTCTGTTGTTTGTTTTCTTAACCGAGATGAAGATAGTGTATTTGAGAAGCCTTAATTTAAAAATCTTTCTGCTCCGGAATGCTCGATGTAGCAGTTTTAATGCTTTGTAACATAGTTTTTACAAGAACCGCTTCTCAGGTTCCACCCCACCCCACCCCCCCGCCTTGCAGTTTGCTTTGTAGGGAGGGGGGATTATCCTGGAAATCCCAGTTTGTGGTGCTGTGTGGATCCCCAACAGGATCATCAGTTCAGATGAGACAGCCTGATCCAGAACGCTAATGACATCAGTAACTCTTGGATGCTGGTTTTTGTGGGCTTGCCATGAGTTATTGCTGCCCAGTAGCGACCGCTGCAGCGCTGGCTGGCGAGGGGTGCTGGGCCGTGGGGCTGCTGTAGGTTGTGAGTGGCTGTATTTTTACTGCGAGACCTCTGCTGCCTTTGTCTCTGTAGTTAAACCTGCACCTCGGCGCTCAGCTTGACTTTTTGTATCCCTCGAGCACTAGCAGAGGGCCGTTGCATCTCCTGGCTTCTCAGTCTCCTCTGCGTTTCTGCAGAGCAGCAATGTAAGCAGCCTCCCACCAGTTGTGAGAAACAATGGAAGAAAAAGCCTTACTCAGCTCCTATTTCCTCGCCCTTGCTCACAGATCGTGAAGAAATTTGTTGCTTTCGATAACAGCCATCTCCTGAAAACAAACAGGCTTTCTGGGACTTGCAGATTGGAAAAATCTTGTGTGGTGTCGTAGACTTGTTACCGTTTTCTCAATAAACAACCAGATTTGGAGGCTGGAAATAAATATGGTTTTAGCATTTTGTTCTCAAGGAAGTGTGTGGTGGGATTTGTGTGTGTGTATGCATGAGATGTGCTGTTGTGGGTCTTCATGGAAAATGTCATCCTGGGGAAGTGAATGGGTGTGCTATATGGTCGAAAATCCCCTGCAAAAATGCTTTTTAACAGCTTTTTTCTTTCCTGGAGTTTGCACTGGAATTTCAGAGCAGATCACCTGTTTCAGTACAGAATATGTCTATTAATAGTGGAAGAAAGGCAGGTAGGCTAACTGAATCAAAATACAGACCTTTAAAAGGTGCTCACTTAAGGGCGGGGGGATGAATGAACGAAATCAACTGGTAGCAGTTAGAGGTAAAAAGCAAACCAAGAAAGCAAAGAGATTAATATTGTAAAAGAGGTATCTGTAAGTCTGTTTACTCTTTATTTTAAAGTAGGTCTTCCTTGTCATGTCTTCTGTAGGTGTAAGAAACCTGGTTGGGGCCAGACTAAACTAAATGTCTAACTGAAAACTCGCTTATTCTATAAGCGCTTTGCTTTGCTTGCTTTTTTGAGCAAAGACAAGATTTTTGCTAAGATTAGCAAATTCACGCACAAAGAAACACCATCCAAAATTTTTCAGGAAGAGCAGGCACCTAGGACATGAGTGTCTTGTATTTGAATTTTACGTTTGTGTCAGATTCTCAAGAAGCTTCTATTGAGCTACTACAAAATGTCTGTTAAAAACAAACAAAAAAACAAACAAAAAAAACCAAACAAAAAAACAACACACATTAACTGTTTTGGCCCTTAGGTTAGCATGGTAAAAGTAATGCTACTTGCTGTGCAGCTGGAGAACTAATTGTAGAAAAGTATGTTATCGTCGCTTCCATTTGGTAGTTATGTGCAGCCACTAGCATATTGAGTTCCCAGGGAAAAACACTGCCGATGCAGCAGTGACAGCACATTACCATTTGTCTGTGTTGTAGGCCTTCTTCAGTGCTGGTTAAAAAACAAACACACACAAAAAAAGCCCAGAGGAAAACTGGTAATGTTTCTGTCCTGTGTAGAACTTGATTCATATAGTTAATAAACTACAATGCTTGAACACAGGTGCTTGTATGTTCAGGGAGTTTGAGGTTTCAGAGGGTTACTAAATCATCTGCTTTGGTTTGGGTCACATCTTCATGTTTTTCTGAGTTGTTTCTGCATTGAATCTCATAACTTACCTTGAAGTGTGTCTTTTGGAAGGGTATCCAGTTTTAATTTGAAGACTCGCAGAGGTGAAGAACCATTGTGCTTGGAAAGGCTCTGGTGTCCTGCCTCTGGTTCTTCCCGACAGCTTTGTCAAGGCTGAGCGTGTGTGGTTCCTGCTGTGCCTTTTGGCTAGGTTAATGACTCTTCTGGATCTTCTGCTTTCTCCTTGTGAAGATCCAGGCTGTGACAGGCATCTTCTAGTTTACTTTGACAAACTGAACTAAGCTCTCAGGCTCTGAGATGCTGGAAATCTAATGTGCTGGATTAAAATTGCTGTGGGTATATGATGCACTGGTCTAGTCTAAACACCCTTTCCTCCTTCAAATCTGCACAAATGTTTCTGATAGCTTAATTTGGAACTGACAGGCTTTCTTCTTTTTTTTTTGCCTTTTTTTTTTTTCATCCAGTGTCATCAGTTGTCTTCCGACCTTAACTGTTGTGTGCTCTAGCTAATATGGCAGAAAGCAGTAGCATGCCTGTGCCTCTTCCAGGTCTGATTTGTACTGCTGGGTTGTCCAGTAGCACTTGATTTGGTGTTAATAATTGTGCAGCCGTAGTTCTCGGGAAGGGTATTTTCCCTTTTTCTGGGATTTTTTGAGGTTCTCTTCTGTAACCCCTCTGCTTTTCTTTACAAAGAGGTACCAACCCCTTAAGTTTCTTGCCCCCTCCCATACCAATTTCACCAGTGGGAAGGTGTGCAAGTGAAGGTGAGTTGTGTCTCTGTTGGACCTTGGGTAGCAGTTGGTGTTCCGGCTTCATGGGTGGAGCTAACACGGAGTTGTTTGCTCCTTCTCTCCATGTCTGTTCTATGAGAGAAACCTTTGGTTTGTGGGGTTGGTCCTTTTTTTTTTTTTTTTTTTTTTTTCAGAATTGCAGCTTTAGCAGAACTCAGTTTGCTTCAAATGAAACAAAACATGAGGGTGTCTGTTCTCTGTTATTTTTTTATAGTCTTGCTAATCTCAGTCTCCCAGAGTTTATCAATCAGAACTGACTTACTGAATAACAATGCACAGTGAATATTTTGAACAACATCATGTTTAGTACATGTTGGTGTGAAATTTCTAATGAAATTTCCCACTGACGGGTATTTTTGAGGTCAGTAAGCCACTTTGGAAATCCTGCTGTATACTTCAGTTATTTTATAACCGTTTTTAGATAATGTATGGCATGCAGTACTAAATCAAAAAGTCATATGGTGCCATATACACATCTTACACCTTTGTAGTTATCTTTATTACAAATAGTCCTTGGCTGAAAGATGAATCTATGCTTATCTGCCACAACTTGTTCTCTATAAAACCATGCTGAGTGACCCTTTTAATGTTTCTGTCCTTTATACGGTAAATTAATTTGTGTCCAGTATTTCCACTGTGTTGATACCAAACTCTGATAACCATTTCTGTCTTGCTTGCCTTTAAGTATCACACAACAGCTCTACTTTTTTTATCTATTTATTGATGTTCCCATGTTTAATAATGGTGGAATGTCTTCAGTCAGTAGGAATACTGTCTGTTGATCTCAATTACTTTGGGGATGGAAGTGAAATAAGAACTGGGATTTTAGAGTACATTTGTAGAATTTTTTTTAATAATGCAAAGTTCTTGGTGTTTCTGTGGGCTTGCTATTCTGCATAGAAGGTAATTTTGCTTTTCTCTTAAATGAACTTTCTCATCAAGGTTGTATCTTGAATGTGTGTCAGAACTGGTTTATAGTTAGCTTTTATTTTAAGAACGCTGTTTAATGTTGGGTTTGAACATTTACTGAGACTAACGGCCATTCTTTCCTCGTGTATCTCCAGTGACTTTAAAACATTTTGAAGGAGAGTGTTGCTTTATTTTTTTCTGCATTGTACACCTAATAGGCTTGCTTTGGCTGAAGAAAAAAATACTAATGCATGCTACTGCTGTAAATCTGCTAGAATTTTTTAATGATTTTTTTTTTTTTCACTAGTATACTGCAGGGCACTTGTCCAAATGAGTATTTCCAATACCGGGAGTTTTGCGTTGTTCACAACTGTTGATTTAGATGGTAGAGTAAAACATCAAGTATTTTCAGAGGTTCTAGAGCTGTTGCTAATTCCAGTATTGGAAAGCTAGTACAGACAAGACTTTAAATCCTGGAAGTTCCATACTTCATTTTAGTTGTGGTTTTGACTGTAATGGAGTTTGAATTTTATTGCTGATTTCAGAGGATGAGGAAAAGTGATTTTTTTTTTTTTAAGATTTTTTTTTTTCCAGAGTAGGTGCATGGTCCATGGTTTTCTTGAATTTGTTAATTCCATTTACTTGGCCTCACGCTTGTTTCCTCCTACTGCTGGTACTGACTTCACTTCATATTGAAGTTGTTGCTTTCCAAGTCCTTAGTTTTAAGTGTTGTTGTACATGGTGTGTATCTTCATCTATAGACTGTCAGCACTAAAGCTCCTTGTAGTAAATAAGGAAACAGTACTGGTGTGTGGCACACAGCTGTGGTGAGTGAGCTTACACATCTGCTAGAGACTTCAACAAAACTGTTTGTTTTCATGCTGCACCTCGTAGGGTGTGCTTGGGTGGGCTTTCAGGTGGGGGACTGGAAGAGCTTGGAATGGTGACTCCACGGCGGCTGCAGACGGGGCTGGTCAGGCAGCTGGATCTGTGGGGTGCTGCAGGTGGATGCAGTGACAGTTTCTCACAAACAGATCTTGAAATGTGATTGGAATGAAGAAACAAGACAGTGTTCCTCCAAAGGAGTGAAAATTGTCAGCAGTAGACATCTGATGTATTTCAGTGTAGCCTGGTAAAAGCAGTGAGAAAAACAGTTGCTTTGCTGCTCTTTTTTGGGCTGGGGGTAGGAGGAAGTTGCTGAAATTAGCAGCAGAGCAAGAGGTGAATCCTTTTTGTCTTTCTCTTGGAGGAAAAAATAGCTGAAGGAGAATAATATGGACAAAACGTACAAATTGAATTATGCACAGGACTTGGGATCTAAACAGAATGAATGGAAAAGAGACAAAGACATTCTAGAAGAGAGGCAAAAAATACAATATAAAGCAAGTTCCCATGGATCCATAACAGGAAACATTCCTGTGATGCCTTGCTTCCAGCGCAGCAGCCTGGGGACATCCAGAAGGGAACATCTCAAGTCACGCTTCTTGAGTCAAGTCCTTCTGTCTCACTGAAGAGGTGTCTTGGTTTTCATTAGGTGGACTGTTATTGTCCCATTTCAATGTATGGGATGAGAGAATGAAGTAAAACTGAAGGCAAGACGTTTGAGGTGAACTATTCCACAGTAAAAAGGCAAGTGTCGAAGTAGGAAACTCCAAAGTGCAAATCACAGATGTGCAGGCTTCACATCTCTGTGGGGCGCAAGGACTCCTTGATGAAAGCTAAAGCAAAATGTTTGCAGAAACATTGAAGCAGTTTTTAATCCTGACACTTGAGTTTGTAATTTTTTCAACTTTTCAGTTAAAATACAGTCATGGTAGGCTAATTGTTGCCTATAGGGACAGTCCTTTAGGCTCCTGGGAGTCCTCTATCCCTTCATGTCTTCCACTGCAACAGTTTTGTTCCTGGAAAAGAGGATATTTCCTCAGCTCGTTGGCTGAAACTCTTAACTGATGGAGAAACTCTTAGGATAAGGCCTTTTCTTCCCCTCTCAACTCTGAATTTGGCTTTGAAATTTCATCTTCTGTGCATTAATATTACACACAATCTGTTTTTCAGTTTGGGGTGGGCTTAGTGAGGTAGATGAGTATCTCTTCAGCTGTGATGTAGATTGAAACGGCCTAGCAGTGTTTCAGCTATCTGTAAAGTTTCCTCGGATGTTTTAATTCTTTAAACTGCCTAAAAATGTGGCATTTCTGCTTATTACTGTAAAGCTAAGGTCTTTTTAGTTCCTTTATTGTTGTTGATGCTAATCATATTTAAAACTCCTACCACAAGTATAAATAATTCCCACAATGATATACTTTGGTCCTGAATAAAAGTATAAATGTTTCTTAAGTCAGTCATGATAAAATCCAACAATGTTTAATGGACTGTAGTATGAAGTTATGCTTCTTTCTGTGCCTTGCAGTTTAATTTCTACTTTCAACAGAGGATGTTGGAAGGTTTTTTGGTTTTGGTTGTTTTTGTTTTTTTTTTGTAGCAGTGGGATTTCCACTTTATTTCCCTTCACTTTCAAATAAACAGCAAAAGCAGTTACTGTGAATTTTGCAAAATGTAGGGGTTTTTTAATTACCATTTTTCCAAGAGCTTTAAACAGTATGAGCTTTTCTCATCTGTTAAAAATGAAGAGTAGAAATTTTGTCCTGGCTAGTGTTGTCAGGAATGGATTCATTAGGCAAAAGCCCTTGTCCTCATAGTTGTTGAAATCCTGGTTGGAGATAGATCTTCTCTTTTCCGAGAGTAAATTTAACCTGAGATGTAATCTGCAAAACCCACCCTTTTCTCTGAAAACGGAGATGTGTAACTGGAAGTTCTTGCTCCGTGGGTGGAAAAGTGCGTATGCATTTCTAAAAAATTTCTTCGTGCTAGACCTATTTCTCCAGTTCTGTATGGGGTGAATATTCAAGGATGATTGCACTCGCCCCACATCCTGCAAACCTCTGTTTGTACAGATCAGAGACAGAGGGTACAGAGCAAAGGAAGTATTTTTTCATATTCCTTGTCTTATTTTCATACACTAAATTGATAACTTGTTTCTTGTCATGAAAGCCTGAAGAGAGATTGCTCTTCAGAGTACTGTGGTATGTACTGTAAGATGTCCAACCTGCAGAGAAGGAAAAAACCAAAATACTACTACACTCACTGACTCCTGCGAAGGCTAAGTAGAAACACTTGTTTGCTGTGATGGAGTTAGAGCTAATGTGTCTTAGCAGTGGGATGGACAGTGCGGTGTTTACTTTGTGAATGCATTGGTTTGGAGCAAGGTATGATTGTAATCAATAACAAGCGTTGTCTCCAGCACTTGTGGATCACTGAGAAAATGTTTCTCAAGAAAGCCAATGTGTGTAAGAGGAAATTAGGGGAGGCTTTAAAAGGATGGCTCCTTAAGAGTCACAGAATGTCAAGGGTTGGAAGGGACCTTGGGAGATCACCCAGTCCAACCCCCAGGCTCAAGCGGGTTCACCCAGAGCAGGGTGCACAGGACATCGTCCAGGTGGGCTTTGAATACCTCCAGAGGAGACTCCACAGCCCGCCTGGGCAGCTTGTGCCAGGGCTTTTCTTGAGTGACTAGGGACACCTTGCTAGTGTGGGGAAAAGCATTGTCATCCTTAATGATTATCTAAGTTGTATTTAAACTAGTCATTTAAAACAAACAAAAAACCCAAACAAAAAAAGTTTTTAAGAAAGTGAATCAAGAAATTACATGGTGGGAGTCTCATGCTATAGTTGGAAAACCCAGAACTTTATTTTGATATGGTAGTCCTCCTCCCTAATTTTAATAAATTTAAAGGAAGGCAGGTTGATCGGTGTATATATATCACAGTGTATGCACACCTGAGAGAAGGATTTACAAGTGCTGAAGGCCACTTGGATCTTGAAGAGAAGGATGATGAGTAGACAACTGTTTGAGCTCAGGACCTGGTCTAGAAGCAAGGAAACTTATGGTCTTCTGCCGGGGAACAGGGAAGGTTGCTGATACCTGTGGCGTGCTGGTGGCACCACATGGAGGATGCCATGCAGCAGTGTTCTGACACCTTCTGCCTGGAAAAGCTGGGTATAACAGACTTATACTTTGAGTCATTATATACGCTGAAGAAAAGCAAGTGTTTCATTTTGCATACTTGCAATGATTCACCTGAGCAACGTAAAGTAGAATTTTCATGAAGATTATTTGGGGGAGTGACTAGTAAGTCTCAGCTCCCTGCTTTTGTCTGTGCTCTTTTGCCTTTTAATAGAGAAACAGTTGTGACGGCAAAGCTACTTTTAACAATGGTTTGCTGTGGTTGAGTTTTGAGCAGAAGTTTGTTATTCTGAAACACAGCTCAGTGCCTGTTAGCACCAACATACATACCACTGTGAACAGAAGCTGTGTAGTACATTAGTCACCTAATAGTCTGGTCTTCTGCTGAACCTTTTGTTTTTCCTGCTCTGAAACTTTGGGAGTGTGCAATGTTGAGTTTGCTAATTGGTCAGTCCAGCAAAGTGTATTTTATAGTTAATGTGTGGGTACATTGAAGATAAATGATTTATCAGTGGGTGGGAAACAGGCAAAAAAGTGTTTAAAGTGTTAGACGTCTAATGCATAAATGCTTCTTAAGCTGATATTACAGAACCATTTGGACTGATTTGCTGCAGTACTACATTTCTTGTAGGTTCTTGTACTGAGTGGTAGTGTTGCTGAGATTTAAACTGTTGTTGATTATTGGTTTCTAAGTAGCACAACACAACCAGATTAGGTTAATTGAGTATTTTAGATGCAAGTCAAACAAAACCACAGCATTTTAAAAGATAGGTAATTCTAATGGTCATGCAGGGTATGGAAAATAAACGTAAAACAAAGCAGTATGTGCTATAACAGTCCCTATAAGCAATTTGATCACTCTTTTCTCTTTCATGTACAGAAACCTGCATGTTCAAAAATTCAGGGAAACTAAGCATAAAACTAAAGATCTAGTTATGTGTAAATGTGCATCCTTATTACGTTTTTCAGCAGCTTTTATGTTGAGGCTGAACAAAAGCAAAACCTGTTCCATGTGCTCTGTATTCTATTTGTTTTACACTTATTGATTAACTAGCAAACTATTTATGGTACAAAAAATTCACCAGTAAAACAGCGGTGTCACTGGCAGTCAGAGAGTAAAGCAAAAACCTCTTTCAAGTAGTCATCAGTAAAGTGTTAATACAGAGAGGTATTTCAAACTATGGTTCAGTGTTTGGTATGACGGTGTAATTTTATTTTTCATCTTGGCTTTGTCAAAGTAAAGCTTCAGTCAATCATATACATTCATATACATCATATACATACGCATATACAAAATACAAGCTGACGAAAATGGGGAAGCCCCTAGCAAGGCACATGTACCTTCTGCTGGAGTGGCGTTGCCTAACCTTTGTGCTAGGAATGGTCACTGGCCCCTCTCTGCTGGGCTGAGAGGGGTGCTGTGTAACCTGGCCCCGTTCTTACTGCCTTCCTGGCCGTGTTTGCACATGTGGTCATTGCCATCCTTCTGGGGAACATTTAATGTGGGTTGAAGAAATATTTTGCTTGTATGTAGTGAACTTGAAGACTTAGGGGAGCTGGGCTTGTTGCTTGTATGCACAATACTCATTTTACATATGCATTGGAAATCCGCTGCTATCAAAAACACAAGAAGTGCAGGAAATGTGTGCTTGGTGTTCGCGTCCAGTGATGAGATGGAGAAACAGCTTCATGAAATAGAGCCATTTGGAAAGAGGTCTGTGGGCTAGGTTTAATTTTCCTGCTAGGTCATTCCTGCCTTGGCCTGTAACTTCTGTTGGCTCAGGTTACAGCTCTTGTGGACTGGAGGCAGAGACTCCAGCCCTGATAACCGTCTGGGAGCTTGTTCTACATGATGATGTTTAAATAACTGAAAAATAAGTGCTATAAAGCATATGTCTAATGAATAGTCAGATTGTTAAGGTTGTAATGTTGAGCGCTCAAAATAGGAAATGTTTAAATACAGGTTTGCCTGTACAACCTTGCTACCTTTCCTTTGTGGTGCTTTATTACCATATCCTCTTTAATTACATTAAGACTTGCATAACAGTGTGTGGTCACGGTTAAACTGCTAAGTAAAAGCTATTTGGTTGAATATTTTTTTTATTTTTTAACGCATACTCTGATTTTTTTTTTTACCTGTTCTGAAGAAAGGTTTAAATTTTTTAATTATTTTAAATAAATTATTGACTGTATTAATTATGAATTGCATATAGCTTGTTATACCTTTTTGTAATGCAACCAAATAATTTTATAAATATTTATGTTTGTGAAATGAGCCTGTTTTCATAACCTGCTTATTTAATTTTTACCACTTGTGCGTTTCAGTTGTGCAAGACTCTTGCAGGTCAACATCAAAATGCAGAGAGAGAAGCTATCTTAAGTGTTTACGTATCTGAAGTGGAGCGGAGTTGCATACCATCAAACAATTTACTTCATTGCTGATGCTAAGAGATTATTTAGCACGTACGAATACTGCTGAACTTTTGTTTTTAGGAAGGTGGTCAATTCTGAGGCCTCTTTTAAAGTGCTATTCCTTGTGTGACTCTCCAAACCACAAGGTGTATGCACCCATGTCTTGAAGGCAACTGAATTTTTGAGCGAAGGTCTCATAAGGCTGCATGAGTGATGCCAAGCTGAAAACATCTGATCATAGTTAAAACTGACTTGGGAGAAAATGTCTTATGTCATTTGACTCAGCTTGTTTCTCGAGTCAGTCTACGGCCATTGCGGATTCATACAGCAATATGTTGGATCACTTGGCAGGCATCGAGTGAAAAACTTGCTATGACTGGAGTAGCAGTAGGAGTGACAGAAGCATTTTGACATGTCCAGCCAAAACCTAATTGACCTTTTAAAAAGGAGGGGGGGCTGGGGGATGAAGGGTAGAGAGAGTTTCCAACTATAAATGGACATTAAAAGGAACTGTATTTTAACACTTTAAATAATTGCTTATCATACAGATACTCTTTTATTATTGCAATAAAAGTCAGATATCTTTTTTTTCCCCTCTTACAGCAGAACTCATATACTGAATAGCTGAAATGTAATAGGAATTGTGTTTTGAAACAGTTCTGCATGTGGCTTTAATGTTACATGATAGGTAACTTTTAGAGTACTTGAAGTTATCAGGCTGAGGTTCAATACTGATGATTTTTTTTTTTTCCTCTCCATTAGTGCGTTTTGGAAATAACATCTGGTAAGCCTGTAAGGGTTAGGGGTTTTTTTGGTTTGTTTTTTTTCTTTGGTTGGTTGGTTTGTTGTTGTTGTTGTGTTTTTTTTTAAAACAAACACCAAACACACCCCCTCCCACCCCCCCTTTCCTCCTCATTTGCCCAACAGCTTGGGGTTCTGAAGGAAACATACCAAGGTATTACTGCTTGTTTGTTTTCAAAAGTATGGGGAGACACTGTATACCCAAAGACAAAAATGTGCTGTTCTGCTCTTTGTGTTGCTCTGTTGCTCCTGAAAATGCATCTTTAAGAAGGGAAAAGGAAAAAAAGAAAAAATGAAAAACAAAAAAGTACTTTTATGTCAGAACTGAGGAAGTGACCCTGGGGGTTGCTGTAGATTAAACAGGAAATCACACTACAAATTGAACCCAGAACTTGAATTCCAGGTCACCGCTTTAACCTCAAGAGCATTCACTCTCTTTTCTCTGCAGACAGGCCACCCAGCTGAAAGCTGTACCTTTACTTGGGGGGGGGGTGGTGGTAAAGCTTTGCCCACGTCATACTGGAACTTGGGCGGAACTTCCTTGTCCTTCAGCCCTTGCACATAGTGCTGCTGGGCAGTCATGATAGCTGGCAGTAGTGTGAGCTGTTAGTCTCTGAGTTACTGTTGGCTTCTGTTCTTGTGGTGGTTCATGTTTCTCCTTGTCTGAAACGCACACTGCATGCAGTGTGCTCCTTTCAGGTGTGGCTGGAAGGTTTGTAGGAAAAAAATAGCTCCAGCCTGGGAGAGCTGCAGCGTTAAAGTTCCTCCTGTAAGGAGCTCCCTGGAATATTTATTGCATTTGTAGACCAATAGTTTTCTGTAGTGTTTTAAACTGGTGCCAGAAAGTATGGCCAGAGCAGTAACTTGAGTTAGTACTGCTAGAGGAGGAGTGTGTACTTCAGGAGAATTGGGAAACTTGGGTTTTATTTTATGCAAGAACTGCATATTCTAAAATCGTGCCATTGTGACTTTCTGCACTTCACGCCCTTTTTACCTCATTGTATTTTTTAGCAGGACTTTGGGAAAGGCTGCTTTCTGAAGTGACAGCTTTAGTTCAGTGTAACATGTGCAGCAACTGAGATCATCTCTTCCCGAAGCTGCCCCAGCCTTTCAGTCTATATTCAGTAGCAAAGATTGAGTTTCTTGTGTACAGCAACCAGATGAAACTGCTCTTCAGCTCCATCTGCAGGCTTATATTGTCCATAGGGTCCTGCCATCTGAAATTGCACTGTAAAAAGATGGATGAATTGTAAAAAGGTCATGATGGCTCTTGCCTTAAAAGATGAGGGACCTTCAAGAGTGGATTAGATCAAAACGGTGCTTGGTAGGCGGTCTCCAGCAGGATCCTCTGAAATCTAGGGTCACCTCTACTCTGGATGCTACTGGAGAGAGGTGATGCTTTGTCAGGATGCAAGCCAGGTGTGCTTGGCAACTGACTTTCAGATGGTCGAGTGTAGGTGACTGGAGCAGTTTGTGAAACACTTTTTACTGGAATTGTGTCTGAAGTGAAAGCTGAAATTAAAAAGCAAGATCTTGTTCATGTCAGATCACTGGTAATGTTGTACTGGTATTGACTAAGGAGAAGTGTTAATTGTGGTTGTTGAACCTGCTTAATTTTTGTGCAGTATCAGGAAGGTTTGGGAAGCTTTTAGAGCTAACTGGAGGGAGAAGAGAATGCAGAGAGCTGTGGTTTTTTTATTTTTAATTTTTTAGTAGACTGTGTTCAAGCTGATGCTTCACTGAAAATACTGGATTCTGATGCATCGTAAAATAGGACCACTAGAGCCGTGTGGTTGGGGTATGGTCCAGTGATACAGGAAGAGAGCATCCCACTGTAAGCAGAAGCTGCTGCGTGTACTAGAAGCAAGAGGGCAGAGGGAAATCCAGCAGTGTGAACTTGGTCTGCTAGGGCTATACTTACAGGGAGAAGAACTGAGAGCAGAGAAATATTTCTAACACTAAACTTTTCACTCTTTATGCTAGTATATGCAGCATGTAGAAAAATAACTTCTAATGAGATGCACTTCCTAATGTGGTCGGTTACTATGTTAAGTTTAGGAGAAATATGTTTCTTAATTCTTTTAAAATTAGCTCATTGGATTGTAAGCTCACAAGGACAGGTTTTTACAACACTTCACGCATCAGGTCTACTAGTGATCAGGATTTCACATGCTACTGCAATAGCAATAATAGGATTTTTCTTCCTAGAAAATATAAGAGGTTTTCTGTGTTTTATGTACAAGGTGCTTTTTTTCCCCCTCTTCATTCCTGATTTCTTGCAAAGTAACGTGAAAGTCTTTGCTATTTATGGTCTTGACCACCATAATTACAGATTTTCCTTAGTGGCTGTGTCCATGAAAAGCTCCGAGTTAGCTATACATGGAGTTTTGAGACACAGGAGATGGTTGGATGTGGCTGTGGTTATGCAGAAAATCTGCAGTGGAAGTAGATTGCTTGTTTCAGGTTTCCAAAGATTGATTGATGGGGTGTTATCATTTTATATCACTCAGCGCCTTAGCAATTTATTTTGTAATATGGTATACAGAACAGAGTGAATTGCTGTTCCTGTTTTTGGATGTTGAATGAGATATGGATAATAGAGAAAAGCTAAGAACTCTGTACCCTCGTAGAAGATCCACAGAAGATTGTCTCTGATTTCCATGCTCTGTTTCTCTTTTTTTTTTTTTTTGCTGATCATATCCGTTTCTTTTCAAATGCAGATCCTTAATAAAGAGGCAGATTATCCATATGGGGACACAATGTATACGTGTCCATAAAAGTATTGTAGTGACAGAGTCTGTGCAGGAAATAGTATTAAAAACTGGTTTTTTTAATGACTGTGTTACAATATCAGTTTGATTATGGGCTAAATGAGTAACAGATATCAAGATTTTAGGCAATATTAAGGTAAACAGGAATGATTTTATTGTGTAAGATAATTGAACTATCTCAGAGTAATGAGTAACAAGAAAAGGGAAAGTTTCTGAATGAAAGTGTGTGGATTTAGAAGAAATATGGTAATGCGTCATGTGCTTTTGTACCCAGTCTTAATAACTGTATGGTGTTTTTTGACTAAAAAGTTTTGTGCTGGAATTGCTGACCCTTGGGTAATTTAAGTGGATATTCATTGTATTAAATAGGTTGTGTAGATATCTGGAACTGACAGTTCATGCTTAGATTTATAGGGTTCCTGTTGTTTGTTCAGTTGAGAAATATATTCTTTGTATAATGGAGGCAGATGTAATCATAATCATCTTTTCCTTCAAGCCAGCTGAATGCAAGCTGGTGTCCTACACGGTGTAGACAGAGGGGGTTGTTGCAGAGCAGCTTAAACAGGTCTAAATTGTGTCTGTTCGTTCTTCATTTCCGTGTGCCAGCACTCTGCCTATGTGGTACGCCAGTTTAGGAAGCGGATCCAGGAAAGAAAAATGGGAGGAGGAAGGGAAAGGATTAGTTTTTGGGTGTCTCCTTCTGCCTGTGCTGGCCTGCTGCCTGGCCGCATGAGCACCCGTGCAGGCACAAAGGAGGGGCATTGCTGTTTGGCTGGGAGTGGGCTGGGATCTTGGCAGCCCGTGTTCATCTTGGCCTAAGCACCCATCATTAATGTAGCACCAGGGTCTGGCTACGAAGTGTTGTGCAGGCTTAGTGCTGTAATAACATGATTTTAGAGCTTTTGATTGGTGCAAAACATGAGCAGAACAAATCTGTGCAAGTTAGAAAGGAACAGAAATCAAAGTAGAAACACCCTGATTCCCTTCTTTTTTAGAACCAAGTGCTTTCTAATTTAATTTTAGGTAAGCTTGGTTTGTGTTACTCTCTTTTGCATTGAAAGGCAGACACCAGTAGAAATCCTGTGTAGTGAAGGCAATGGAGGAGTTGGTTTTGGAACAGCATGCATGAATTTTAACGATTTGAGGACAATGAACCCTTGCAATTTGACTTGTTTACTCTGTTCCGAAATGCCTCTGAAGATGTAACATTGTTAGTAGCTCCGAGTAAAGCCACATTTAGTGATAGATGATGTTATTGAGATCAGTTAGATTCCTTAAGTTTTAATCCTCTGAGATGTGAGCTGACAATTTAGCATTTCTTCAAAGCTCTTGGACAACTCTACATTGTCTTGATGTGACAAGTGGTAATACCAATGCTGAATGTGCTGGAGTTAGCAGTTCACTGCCATTGAGATGCACAAACATCAGAGAGGAGGTGCTGTGGCAGGACTTAAGCTCCTAAGCTAATAAACCATGCCAGACCTTTCTCTTCTTTTTCTTCTATTTCCTTTTTTTTTTTTTCTTTCCCTTCAGGTTGGGTTTGTGCCAGCTCTGCTAGTGACAGTGAGAAGGGAGCTGGTGGCAGATAGTGGGAAAGGGCCAAGACAAGAAGGTGATGGAGATGGGAGAAGACACAAGAAGGCAGAGATTAAGATGTGAAGAGAAGGATTTGATGGAAGGAGGACTCAACTGAGAAGTTTCCAAACCACCGCTTTAGATTTTATTATACTGGTGATATCATGAGGAAAATTTACAATTGTCCTATTGTTCCACCAACTTTAAAGACATTTATGTTCTTTAAGTAACTTTTCTTGTAGGCTTGGAAGGTGTCTCTGTTGTAAGTAATTGTTTTTTGGGAGTACTAGGGAATATAGCATTCCAACTGAAAGATCACTGACATAATGAAACCTTTTGAACACTTTCCAGTGGACAGTATGTATAAAGAGATGGCTATTTTGGCACACTTTGGGCAGAAGATTATGGAAGCTAAGCTTTCAGTAAAACTGATAATGCTTCTGTTTCAGTTCTTAAATTTTCCTCTATCAAATTTTACTGAAATAAAACTTGCTGAATCTTTACATATTGTAAGCTATAAGCTGGTATCATCTTATAGGATCAGGGCAAATCACAAATCTGCAGTTGAAGTGTTGAGGATGCTATTGCAGGGGATGAAAACACTCCTCAACACTACATTGTCTCATTTGTTAAAGGTGGTGGCTTGTGAATTCTCTCTGTATTTCTGTCATTCTGTTGTTCTGGGCTCTCTTTGGACTGTGGAATTGTTGAGTTGGCTCTACGGATTTGTAGCTGTGATCTTTCATTTGCCCATATGAAATACACTTTGTGGCCTTTTGGAGCAGACTTCCAAAAGATAACTTCTGTGTTCCATTTATCAAGTTTCTTATATGTACATAAAAAAACCCATACAAACACTTGAACTGTAGGGAATGTGAGGGAGCGAGCTCACAGGCTGGCTTTCTGTTGAGCAGTGCCTACGTGCTATAGGAGAGCTGAAATGGAAATTGTCTTCTCTAATGATTCTTCATGGGTAAGATTTCCAGAGTAGCTCTACTTTTGTGAAATTTGGAAATCCTCAGGGTGAAGTTACCACGTGACATTTTTTAGAGTTGATGTTGTATGTAGTGAAGGAACAGTTCTGAGCAGTAATGTAAGTATGTTTTCCTGGGCTGGTGGTTGGGTAGAAATCCTCGTGAGATGAGCCGTGCTGTCTGTGGCTCAGAAGCAAGGCATATCTGGCTGAAGGAATAAGTGCCTTATTTGACTCCTAGAGAGCAGGGCTGCAGTCTAAGGGATCTGGAAAGAAGGCATGGTGCTGACTGCAACAGTCTTGGAGCTGTGCTGCTGCTCTTAATGGAGAACGTTTAGACAGGCGTTTGTTTTTAGTAACAGAGTAAGTAAAAGTAGGTGTCAGTGAATCAGTAATGCTTTCAAGAAGTTTAAAAGGTTGGGGACTTCAGGCATTTGGCTTGGGGGAGGCCACTTTAAAGCACCAGTATAGTTTCCCAAGTTGAAAGATGGGGAACAAAAAAGGAAGAAATGTGCTATAATGTTAGAAAAGGGGATGGTAGCAGCACCTAGATCCATCCTACTGTTCTCCAGGACTATGGGCAAGATTAAAAAAAAAAACAAAACCCATAGGTGGGAGGCATTTAAAGGGGAACAGAATAATTGCAGCTTTTAATGTGGAAACTTGCTCCCTTTTTTCTTAAAACTATGTCTTGTCTTCACAGCAAGCAAGGGCAGAGCAGGAAGAGGAATTCATCAGTAATACTCTATTTAAGAAGATTCAAGCTCTGCAGAAAGAAAAAGAAACGCTTGCAGTAAACTATGAAAAGGAAGAGGAATTTCTCACTAATGAGCTCTCAAGAAAACTGATGCAGGTAATTGGTGCCTTCACGGATGTTTCTTCCAGGAGCCTCAGGACTAACTGGTGGTTGAAATTCTTTGTGTGACTGTAACTGCAGTCAGAGGGATGTGGTCAAGTTGTAGCTGTTGTAAAGCTGACACTTGATACAAGCAAAGTACAAGAAGTGTAGTGAGAAAGTATTTTTTAGTATGTTGCTTTTGCATCTGCAAACTCATAGTGTTGAGAACCTGAAAGTTTATATAGACATGCAAAGAGATGGATGTAGCTTAACATAAACATTAACTGTCTTCCAGAAGAGAGTTAACTGATTAGTTTAAAACATTAGTGAAACAGATGCTTTTTTCTGGAGTATTTGATATTTAACAGGAGTCCTGAAATATTAAAATTCATATACAAGAATGTGCAGTGATTCTTGAAGGAGATTTTTATCTGTAAGTTTATCTGTACTTTTAACAAAACAGTTGCTTCTCTTGAATTAAAACACATCAGTTCGGTGCTAAAAGTAGAAAGTTGAAGATGCTGGGACAATATGGCAGAGAAACTTCTTTTCATTACTCGTTGCTAATTTTTGGAAAGCAGATAAGTATTTGTTGGAAGTGTTGTGTGTGCTTGCCCTGTTCTGATAGACTTGCCTAAATACCTGCTTTTGGGCCCTGTAGGAGACAGGGTACTAAGTTAGGTAAATGTTTGGTGTGAGCCACTATGCCTTTTTTTCATGCCATTGCTTACAGGCTTTGTAATGAAAAACTAGTAAATTTTAAAGAACCTAATTTGTATGCTGTAAGCATTTTTTATGTTCTGCAGCTGGAGACTTAAGGCATGTTTAGCCCTGCAGTTAGGAAATACACTGTTTGGAAACAACATTAGAGCTAATCCTATCTGATGCTTTTGTTCCTGAAAACTGGGAATTCTATGACTTTGTCTATTTGATGCCTATTATCACATCATAAGTTAAGTATCAGGATAAAATACCCTCGATCTGGTTTTACTACTTCTTCTTGCTATTCTTGAGGACTGACAAGAGTGTTTCTGAACAAGATGTACGTTTGCTTTCAAAGTCATACATTTTCATGAAAAATAGGGAAGCAGATGGCAGTAAAATAGGGGTATCGAGTGTTCTTTTCTGATTGAAGTAAGATGTAGATACCACTATAGAAAAAGCTTTCCACTAAAGTCTTTTCCAGTAAAGGGAGAAATGGTACGTTGAGCGATGTTGTTTAATTGAAAGGGCTATGTAGAAATCGGTTACAGAACCAGGTTACCTGGGGTTGTACTATACATTGTGTAGAATAAAGTAAAACTTACTTTAAAAGTAAAAGTGTGAATTACATTTGATTTGACTGAAGGGTTTTGAACTCATTTAATGACCTTGCACAAAAAAATTGTACTGCACAATTCTGCAGCAGCTGAATTGCTGTATCTAGTAATTGCTTAAAATATGCTTAGCCTTTTTCCTAGAATTCAACTGAGATTGCTTTAAAGCTGTGTCTTTAACGGTTCTTAAATTACTATGCAAAATAGGTTCAAACATTACAAAGAGAAATACAAACTTCTTATCAACCTAAAACCACTATTAATTTTTATTGTTTTCTGCTGTGGACTTTTGGACTTTCAGAAAGTATCCTGTTTTCAAAATGGCCAAGGGGGTGCCTCGTTGTAATGCGTGGAATAATGCAAGGGCATTATGCTATTTATCCATTGGAAACCCTTAAAGGGTGTAACTTCATTCTCACTAGTGAGAGAAAGATTCAGAGAAGCACATATATCTGAAACAGAATGCAGGCATAACACTGCAGAAGTTATTCTCACCTTTTGTGTGGCACCTGAAGAAAATCCTCAGTCTTGGATTCAACATGTAAATATTATCCAGCTTTCAGTAGGCAAGCTGAAAGTTTCTGCTGAAAGAAAGTAACTACATAGCCATAACTACAAAGATGTGGAGGTAAAATTCTGACCACCGCCTGCTTTTATTAAACAGTATCTCAGCCTACAGCCTTACATTTCGTTTCATTGCGGCCTTCCTGTAAGCAGCATTCAGCATTTGATAGACGTGGTCATGTCAACCAGAAGACTTTAAAAGGTGACAGTTCTTAAGTGCATCTGTGTGCCAAATTTTTAGTCCTAAAACTGGCTTGATTTTGTCTTTGATGTGATAATCTTACTGTGAAATGTGAAAAATGTGTATTAATATATTCTAAACACTAGTAACATGCTCAACACCTCATAAATTATACAAAGGAAATGGTCCCTTCCCCTAAAGAGCTTACCTGTAGAATTAGGAAACATTTGAGTATTACAGTATGTTTCCATGAAAATAATTTTCAATCTCTATAGTGATCACGGATTTAGGTTGATATTAGAATATTGGTGCGTTGCAGGCCATTTTCTTAAGTAGCAAAGAGCTGAAAATAATATTGACATTGAATTTTTTTTTTTTTTTTTAATGAAAAGTCATCTGTTGTTTGGAAATTTCAATTCTTCAGTTATGAATCCTGGAAATTATACCCATGTAGCCTGCCAGATAAAAAATCTGGGAAAATCCTGATATTACAAATAAACTCATTGCCTACTAGAATGTAGCAGTTCTGTCTTTATTAGAGAATGCAGGACTGATGAGGCAGTTATAAGGTTAATATTGAATTGATAAATGCCCACTTCCCATTTTTTTTATCTTTCCTCTGGAAAGAATTCTAGCTAAATTAGATGCAGACTTTGGATGATGACTTAACCAGAAATACAGTAGTCTCCAGTGGAAGTATTGGTAGTAATTGGTTGTTCTTTGCTATTTGGGGTTAAACTCTGTGTTTGTTTGCCTGGCAATGTTGGTCTGACCTGGAAGTAGACTTTCAAAATTCATGCTGTCAGATATTGTGCATCAAATGGCGTCCTGCTCTTTGTATGACTAAGGGGGAAAAAAATGCATATGAATCTGTTTTGTCTTAGACTTTGCCTTTTGGAACAGTGGGAGGAGTGTACTTCTGGTAAACTCCATATGATTTGTAGACAATTTTTCAAGTATTTACTAGTCTGTGGCTGTGTCAAAATTACTGCCATATTACTCAGTTGAAAGCCACCTAGCAGAGGGACTTTTTTCACAGTGCTTGTGTGGTTTTTCTTGCTTTGTCAAACCTTTGTTTGTCACAATTGTAGGGGCTTATGCATCGCATTCAGAGTGGCATCTGGAATAAGCTTCCAGAATGTTAAAACGTTTTAAATGTGAAAGCTGTTTGCCAGAGCACGAGCTGCAGCGCTCCTCGCTAACAGCCTAACAAGAATTTCCCAGTTCACCATGATGTGCATTACTATTATAAAACACAGTTACAGTTTTCAGTATTGTAAGAAATGAATTTTGAAACATTTTACTGTATGCCAGACTGATTCTAAACATACACAATAGCACATAAAAGAAAGTGTTTTCTGTCTTCCTGTTGCCAGGCTTTCTGATGCCATACAGTTGCTTGATAATACTTGTTTATAGCTGTGTGGCATTAGCTGTTACTGCCTCTACAAGCCAAATAAATAAGTGTATGCTTTTACTAGTTACATTTCCTTTGTTTAGCATGATTTTTAATTTTCTAGGCTGAATGCTGCAGAGATGAAGCAGCATGTGCATCTCAACTGAGGTTTTGGAGTAAACAAAAGCTTTTCATCACCTATATTCCTGATAAAGTTCCTATAAGCGTTATATGCATTCACTATGTTTTCTTGTGTACTTACTTTAATTATATTTTTGTCTACCTGACTAAGTCTCTGGAAAGTTTGGAACAATGTTTTTATAGAGTCCTCCATCCCTAGTCATTGTAGAGTGGTAGTAATACCCTAGTTATTATAGAATGGTAGTAATATTTTGCAGAGTATCATTAGAAGTGTTTTGATGAAGGATCTGTTCTTGCAGCTGTGGACATGGACTTGTTGAGTTACTGTTTCAAAATTTTAAGGAGTAAATTTTGAAAATTTATCTTTTGTGAAACAAGGCTGCTCAAAAGAGTAATTCATTTTTAATATTGTTTGAATTTACAAAGTCAGTGATCCTTTAAATTGTGCAACAGTCCTTTTCAAAGTCAAATACAGATTATTTTTTTTTCCAATACTCTTGTATTTTTGGAAGTGCAAATTGGTCCAAGTATCTGCCCTTGAAAATAAAATGTTACAACATACCAAGATAATAGCATAATGTGTAGTAAGGCAGGTTAGGCAATTGGGAGGTTATACAGAACTGTTTGTTTCTTAGGCAAGTCTGATTCTTGACTATTCTTTCAAAAATTCTAAGTCTGTAAACATAAGCTATTGCCCTTCCTGCTCTCCAAAATACGATGCGTCAGCTCAAGGATGCAAATGTGATTGTGCAGAATAAACAGTCAGCTCATCTATCATTTGATGAACATCTGGACATAAAGAGGAGGCAAACTGCTGATACAAATTTGCTAATAAATAGGACTTTCAGGATGCAGCAGAGGAGGAATTGGACGGCTTTTGAGGGCTAGAGTACTAAAAATAGACTGTTCAGTACAGTGTACAAGGTCATAGTCTGGGGGATAAATGAGAGTTGTTTTTTTAAGGGGGAGCTTCATCCATTAGCTGCTTTATTTCATAAAAACACCTTATGCTGTCCCAGAATAAGTCAATACAGTAAGGAAGGTAAATGTGGTCCTACATTGTATCAGGAAACTTATTTCTGTAGAGAGAGAAGGATATTTCTGTAGCTGTATAGGACTTAACTGAACTAACACATGCACTCTTCCTGCTGCTAAACTTTGTATTTGATGGCCCCATTCTCACTTTAAAGCATTAGTCTCTCTTGCACCAAACCCATCTCTGGTTTTATGTAGCTGAAATTTCCCCCAGTATCTCTCCTACGGTTTTCATATGCAATTCAAGGTCTGTAAGACATTGTCATCAAGGTGACATGTTCTAACACATTTTTTTCCTTCTCTTTAGCTGGCAGCCGTAGGTGTATCTGTAAACAGTTGTTACTATAATTGCATATAATTAAAACCAGTTTGAAAATATTCTCTTACTTTACTAAGTAAAATAAACACTATCCATCAGTGTTTTACCAGTGGATATTTTCTCATTGTTAGCAATTATGGTTTTCAGTGTTAGAGGGGTGTTTGGTTTGGTTTGGTTTTGTGATCAAAGCCAATAAAAGGGGAAAATTATTTTATCCAATAGTGAGTGACAGCCACCATTACTGTGTATAAACAGGGTGTGTTATTAGTATTTTTCTCCCACTTTGAATAATGAAGCCAAAAGGGTGAAGGGGAGTAGAACAATAAAACAGGTTCATCAGAACATCTGAGAGGGCTTTCTTGTTATAATCCCCTTTAGCACTCAAGGGGAAAGTGTTCATGGATTTCTTTTTATTCCTGGTTGCTTTGCATTCTGATGTACTTATGTTAAAATCAGAATAGAAGGTATTCCTGTAACAGATCTCTCTGGGCTTCACTTAGTAGCTTTCTGATCAGCTGGAATGGTCCTTTGGCTGCAGTATGTTCACACTTCCAAGGTGGGGTTTAGTAGATCCCACACAGCAGCTACAGATCTCACGAGTGAGCCTCATCAGTTCCTCTGTGATGGAAATGCCAGCAAGCTTTTAAAAGGAATGATTTGACAGGCAAGATTGCGCTATTGCAGCACAGTTTGTTTTAAATAATATGGTAGTTGCATTTGCATGAAGCCCACATGAGCAAGAAACAGTATGTCTTGTTAAGTTGGTTTGAGGTGCCTTCATGCAACTGTGTGATCTGCCTGACTCACTGGACTGTCTGCAAATGCTAGCAGTCCCCAGCCACGTGCTTTCTGTTAGCAGCATCTGGCTTTAGGATGAGTAAGAGATTCTGGCTATGTGCCTTTTTGCTCAGTTTAATTTGCTAACTAAATGTAAGCTGATTACAACAACTGGCTTTGGTCTCAATTTTTAGTTAAGTGGGGAAAAAAAAGCGTCTAGCTTTTTTAATGAAGCAAAATGAAGATTGATGAAAGTGCAGCAAGTACCCTGAGCTGTCTGCTCCTTGGGCTCTTTCACTGTCTTCAGTCTTAAACTGTAGCTGCTGTGTAGGGGTGGGGAAGGAAAGGAGAGGAGGTACAGAGTTGTAAGACTAAATAATGTCCTTTTCTTGTTAAGCCTGTTTTCTTCCAACCAAGCTTAACTCCAATACTGAAGTAAGAAACTTCAAATTTTTGATTATTGAACACAACAAATGGTATTTTAATTTAAAAGTGTGAATATAATATTTTTTTTTCTAATGAAAATCTCTCTTAGCAGCCCTGTGCATTCTCACACAAGAAGTGAAATGGCTTTATTTCCAGCTAGACAGTTTAACAAAATTCCCTAACCATTTGATCAAGAGCTGCCATGATAGTCTCAGTGGTTATCATATTGGAGTCTTGGTGACTTCCTCAAGTGCATCAGAATTTCCATGAGCATCAGGGATTTTGGAAAATATACTGTAATTTAGTAAGTGAAATGAATCTCATTTATTTTAAAATTATTTTTCTGGTCTTTATTCTAATTTGTGAAAAATAAAATTGATAAGCCCACAGTCAAACTACAAACTTCTCCCATATGTATATTGCCAAGTAGTTACTGTCCACCTAGTGCTCTCTCCACACAAGCCTTTCTGCTCTGAACTCTCTGCCAGGCTGCACTTCACAGACCATTTTGTCTTTAAATAGCACCAAAAGGAACTTGCACTAATGAACTAGCAATTTTAGCTTGTTTTAAAATCGAAGTATGTTTCTTCACTGTGGATATCCAGCAACCTTGACTTGTATCCATGACTATGAGGTGTGTCTCCATTTCCTCAGATTTTCCTCCCATGTAAACACTATGATCTTACATATTGCTATGTGATAGCCAGAATAACTGGCCTAGAAAATAAGAAGGTGGAAAAAAGTGCCTGCTGTTTTCAGTGGACAGCCAGAGTACGGTGTAATTACACCATTGTCTTTTGGTGATACCTGCTTTTCCTTAAGTCAAATTCACATGTTCATACCATGGTGCCAGTCACACTGTGTTATCCACAGGAAGACTTGGATCCCTGTCTCAGAGGGATTCCATTGTGATTTTGACTTTAATGTTAAAAGTGACTCTACTCCAAGCATTAATTTATGGTAAAATGTAAAGGTGGGGGGCGGGTGTTTCTATCTCCTCGAGAGCTTTGAGAGTAAAGATTTTTTTCATTGGAAATATTAACTGAACAAAAATTTCCCTTGAGTGTTAAGGAAATTTATAACATTGATTTAACCGGTGTTTTTATGTGATCAAAATATTTTGATTCTTGCTAGCATAGGAATAGGAATTAGGGTGTGGGTTGTTTTTTTTTTTTTTTTTTTTCTATCTTGTTGCACAGCAATTTCAGTAGTATGACTTTGTGATTTTAAACTTTCAGCTGCTTGGAAGAAGAAAGTGCTAAGACCTGCGTTTTATGCTTTGGATGCTCTTGAGATGATGCATTTAGATTAAAATTGATGCTTTTGTGAACATTATGGTAGATTTTTCACTTTTGAAATGTCTGTAATTATTTTATATTCTGTATATAGTGTAACTCTATTGATTTGACTTTATTAAATATTTGGAAATGTAGGTTATGTTCATCTGCTTTGTAAATGGAACGCAGTTTAAAATGTTGCTTTTTGAAGGCTGTTGGGTGCGTTGTGCATTTTGAAGTCTTTTGAGAAGAATTATCAGTAAAGAGTTTAATGTGCGGTAAGAATAAACGTGTAAATAAATGTATAAAAGGTGCATAATGTTTCCTTTATTTTTGTGTTTAAAGTACTTCCATGTTTCCTAATTTTTTAGCTGCAGCATGAGAAAGCTGAACTGGAGCAGCATTTAGAACAGGAACAGGAATTTCAAGTGAACAAACTCATGAAGAAGATTAAAAAGCTGGAAAATGATACAATTTCGAAGCAGCTCACCCTGGAGCAGGTAACTCCTTACTTTTTACTTGTTTCGTATTAAATTTGACTTAATTTTTTAAGTATGTAAGAAACTGGGCAATATCAAGAATACAGAAGAGTCAGTTTGACTTTCAAAGCAATAAATGATTAACATAATCTATTATGAGAAACTGATTAATGTCTTTTAATCGCCATTGTAACTTGTATTGGCCTTACTACAGGCCTTCATGTCTGCGGGACAGCTGTGAGTTAGGCAAACGCAACCTTTTTGGAAGTAATGCTGCTTTGTTGCTGTCCATCAGCTTCCATTCATGCTGCTAGTGAGAAAGACTGTCACTTCTGAGGACAGTTAAGCACAGCATTAAATTATATGTATGTGGTCTAGTTGTGCTCTAGGTCACCTTTTTGTGGCAGCTGGGATAGCACAGGACTTGAACTGTGAGATGTCAGCTATGTGTATACTTAAAAAGATTTGAGATGTGACTACATCCAACTCCTTTTCTCCCTAGACAGTTATGAAGATTGCAGAGATAAACCACCACTTGTTTTGGTCGTATTTCCACTGGAAGTTTAGACATTGGGACTGCTCATGTCTAATTTGTGCATCAAAGCATCTCAGTGGCGTTAGTAGGAGTCCTTTTGACTTAAAAGGCAAACCAGTGAAACATATAGGCTTGTTGAAGAACTTCAGTTTTTCTGCTTGTAGAAGTCCAATAATTTGGGTGGTGTAAATATAGTACATAATTTCTTTGAATTTTTGTGCTGTTCTCATCAGATGTGGAACTTCTTTTGGTGCTGGTAATCTGAATTTCTGCCAGTTTTGTATGACTCTCCTATTTCTGTTGACATTGTGGATAAATTAATTAATGACTGTCTTAATGATCAACTGGGTTTTCTTGATTCTTACGCTAACATTCTACATGGAGACATCTATGAAACAAATTGAAAAATAGAAAGGTAGGAAGATGTAGTTGCCAGCAAATCCTTAACCAGAATGGAAATTAGCACGAGCTTGAAATAACTCTCTTAGCCACAAGGTGGTGGTGGTGGCCACTTAATCAAAATGCAAAGTAAGCTTACATATTAAGCTGGTTTAGTCTTTGAATTGTTAGCATGAGCCACAGCTGAAATCTTAATGGTATTTATTTTCATACCATTGTTCTGGGCAGACTTGTGATATCATAAAATTTGAAACTTGTTGCTACATTTGGATATCAATGATAGATTGTTCAAAAAGCGTGGATGCTCAAAGGTCTTTCTCTCAAATATCTGACCTTGAAAACTTACTTTGTTTATGAAGATGTTAAATTTGGCTGTCAGTCTTACTTAGAAATTCCATGTGTATTTATATGTAACGCAATGTATACATCTGTTTTCTCTTACAGTAAGGTATGGTAAATCTCGGATTACTTTGAACTTGAGTGCTTTCTTCTCTTACACAAATAATAAAAAAAAAGCTTGTTGTGCTAATTAACCAGCTGGAGCAACAGCCTTTGGGGCATGTGCCATACCTAGCAAGAAGCAAAAAGTGAGCAGAGCAGTGTTGACTTTATTGTACAGATAGGGAGTTAAGGAAGGGAGATTGCCACAACGCTTCAACTAACCTTTGGGAGACCTGTTAAACAGGGCTTGGAAGGGGAGGGCTTCAGCAATGCTTTGAACATAATCTAGGGCTGCATTACTAGATCTATCACTGTAATCAGTGAGCAGATAGTTACAACATATGTTCACTAAACTATTATTTTTAAAATATAGAGCATAAATTATCTATGCTTTGTGTCCTTCCTCCTTTGCTTTCTCTCATCTGAATCTGCTTATGCCACAGGTGATCGGTAGGCAGCCAGCCTGTAGCAGTGATGGTTGTGTGGAATGTTATTCATAAATAAAAAATTAAGTTGGATGTTAGTGCTCAAATGTGACCTGACTTAATTTTCTTAAGTCAGCTTGAAGTGGCAGAACATTCTCTCTGAAGGCTAATGGGGAAAAATTTGCAACATGTGACTACTTCACCAACTGAATGTCTCTGTGTTATAGTTCAGTGGTTTGATGGGAAATAAATAGCTGTCAGTTTTGTCCTACGGAGGCCAAGTTTGTGTAGTCTTGCTGCTACTCTTTTTAATTGCTTTTCTATTTCATACAGACAGGAGGTTAGAAATAAGAACTAAACAGCTAATAATAATTTCCTTTGCTTCTTTGAAAGGAGAAGAACATGAAATGTGTAAAATCTTCTGGAAACATGTTCTTAAAGAATTAAAGCTCCAAAGTGGGGGCAGGGCAGATGAGAAGCAGATAAGTGAAATTTGGGATAGTGGGCTTAGGCAGAGATCATACTCAACTTCAATTTGGAAGATCTCCATTTCAGGAGAGAACAGTTGTTCTTGTTAGTGAGTTGGCAAGAAGGGTAATCCAGAAATACACAGACAATGGATATTTTAGCTGCATTTGAAGTAAAGTGAGTGTATGTGTAAAGGAGAGAGAGGTATGAGAAGAAACCCAATTGGATGGTGAGGAAGGTTAAAAGAGATTTTTGTCTTCCTCTGAAGGGAAGTTTAAAGGGAAGGGAAGTCCAAAAAAGCAAGCAACATTTCTCTGTTGTGATGGTAAAAATTAAATGATGTTTGATTGGGATGTAACTTTGAACCCATATAGAATGACACTAGTATTGACAGAGCTGCTGATTTGGTTTTGACATATAATCCTATCCTGCTTATTTTTGTTCAGAATATTACCATGTTCCTAGCAAATTCATTGACTAGAGTTAGACTACATTTCAGAGTACAACTGAAACTACCTAGTACAGAACAAATACACCTATTCTCTGAATTCACAGCGCTGGTCAGGAAGCTGCAGTCACTTCTCCTGTAGGTTCAGTTCAAGGTGTTCATCCTCAAAGCTTTAATATCCTGACACTGAGAGGAACTGGGCCAACACTCAAGATCAGGAAAGGAAGATACTTGTTTCCAGTGTGTTTTCATATTGCTGGAAAGGGGGAGGTTTAGATCTGTTTCACAACCCGGTTTCTTTGGTGTTTCATCAGAGCATGTCTGTCAGCCTTCAGGGCAACACAGAAGGCTCATTTATATATTGCTGTTGATGATTGGACTTTGCCATTGTGCATACTCACCTACATGCAGATTTCTAATCAATGGACTCCGCTGCCTTGGTGATGGTTGCTATAATACTAAATGTAATCTTAGATTTTTCAAGTCCAAGGTTATAAATAATTTACTCTGTCTTCAAATTCTAGTGTGTTCTTCTTCCTACTATTAAATGAAATAGATTTATTTCTACCAGTATGTTTTTGTGGGTTAGTTTGGTGCTAGATCAATAATATAGATGTAAGAAGACTATGTCAGAGCAGGTGGGTCTAAACCACGCTGCACTGAGGTGATGTAAAAACCATTGCTGCAGAAGTAGTGATCTGCAGTCAAACCTTTTTCATTGTGTGTTTCTACAGACAGCTATGCATTGTAGTGGAGATCTGCATTGTTGGTAATGTGGAAGTGCTGTGTGCAGATTCCCAGAATGTTTTGTGTGCTTTCTTCCCTCTGAACGCTGTCAGCCCCAAACATTGGCCAAACTGGCTGATGAGCAGTGCCCTAAGGTAAAGCACCCTGTATTTCTTGGGGCTGAGCCCTTTGCCTTCATACCACTCCTGCTGGTGTGGGGAACAAGTCAGGATCCAAATTCTCATCCCTCGTGTGAAGCTGAAGCACTTTGCTCCTGACTTCTTTTTTATTCAAGTGTAAGTTCCCTCAACTGTTGATGTACATCTGGAAACTTAGACATGGAAGGATTTACTGAACAGTGTTTCTCTTTCTAATCATGTTCCCTATTACTCATCAATCTATGTCTATTTTTACTTACAGTAAGCTTTAAAGAAGGAAGTTGTACATTCATTAAACTTGCACTGTTACCCAAAGTGCGCAAGTTTAAACTTTTTTGGGTATCTCAATATCGACGTAGTGGTCAGCACAGAGCCCTTACAGATTTAGATGCCGTAATAGCACTTCATGCAGTGATGCAGTAAACATGCAAGGAAATCACTTAACCTGTTTTCAGTCTTTCCATTTTGTGATGTGGGATTGTTTGCCCTTCAGGGAAGTGGTGAGTGTTAATTAAGGCTTGGCTGGGAAAAATACCTCTATGCTATTTTCCACCTGCAAAAGTGTTGATCTATCCCCCTATATTTCATTCTTGCTAACTCCTGGAGTTCAGCTGCCAGCATTACTGAATATGATCAGCTGTGCCACTTAGTATCGTAGTGTATTCTTATTAACATTTGCATTGTATTTGTACTAAAATACTAATCGTAGATTTCCTCATGTGTGGTTCTACATTATATCTGCTTTTATTAGCTTATAGCAGAATTAAGAACGTTTATTCACACAGTAAGTTAATGTCAATTTAAGCGTTTGCTTTTACAAAGCCATGCTAAGATGGAGATAGATTTGTTTCTGCTAGTAAGGGTTGATACAGTAACACTTAAGGCAGTTCACATAATTTTTTCTTTACTATTTTTGTTACGTCACTGCTCTATCTAACATAAAGCAAACATAGCTTCTCTTCCATTTCTGGCTTTCTTAACTGTGATTCTTCTATTAAAAAAGCCTAAAATTTTTCAAAAGAATAAATGCTGATGTAGTGGACAGTAAGTTCAGTTTGAACTTGAGATACATGGAATAGGAGATGCCTTTGAATAGGCTCGTCATGTTGTCAGTGACTGCGTGTCCAGGTTTCAAGCTGCTCCTTATTGGCCAGAGACAACAAGTTCTGTGAGAAAAATTTCTGTTCAGGAGATCCAACTGTGCAACTCCTGAATGTCTTGATTTTTTCACTGGCTCTTCACCTTCTCCTTTCTGTCGTAGAGAATCATGTAAAATGGCGTTGCTATAGCAATGATCTTTTCTAATGACAGTTCCTTGCAAAAAATACATTTCCATCATTTTCATTGATTGTTTTTCCTCTCTAGCTAAGACGTGAGAAGATTGACCTTGAAAATACTTTGGAACAAGAACAAGAAGCACTAGTGAATCGTCTCTGGAAAAGGATGGATAAGCTTGAAGCAGAAAAACGGTTTGTCTTGTTGGAGCGTGTTTGTTACTGTGGGAGGGATACAATTTAATACATAATGTTCTGGATTAAATATGTTCATCTCTGTCCCATAAGCATTGTTTGATCTATGAAAACCTGGAAGTTAAAGCAGTTGTAAAGCTCTTTGTTTACATGATGCCACATCCTTGATTGCTTGAAATAAATGAAACTAAATAGTATAAGAAATGACCTGGAAAAGCTTGAAGGAATTTGCTAAATTTTTTAACTGCTGATAGACAATTTTTAAAGCTTCTGATTTGGGGTCAGCTTTATATTCATGGCCCAGAGAAAATAAACGCGGTATTTTAGTGTATTTGTTATATGAGAAGCTCTTGTATTTTCCCCTATCTGCTCAAAGAAAACTTCAGCTTTTTCTCAGTGGTGTGCACTTGTGTCATTGAGACTTCCTGCTGCTTCTTCAATAGAAGTTAAGACAGTGAGACTTAATATTCCTGGGAGAGCTAAAATTAAAAATATGTGTTAAAGTAACCCTCTCTTTAATGCCATATTATAAGAACTCTGGGTTTGGGGCGAACAGGGGAGGAGTTGATTAATACCTTACTTCTACACATTTAAGGACAGTTATGTTAGTGTGACTGTGAATCTTGACTGGGGCCTCAGAAAACACCCGAGCCGTAGGTGAACTGCAGGTTTTGAAGTTTTATTTTACAGAGCCCTGCTGTGTGGAAGGTGCTCTAAAGAGCTACACGTGATATTCAAGAGTGGTAAATCCATAGCAGGATGGGCCTTTGGTAGGATTTTTGTGCATCTTAGATTTAAAGCCGCCTTTAAGCCAAACCATTTTTGGTTTAATTTGTCTCAGACTGTGTGCCTTCTGATGAGGAGCTGTGGTGGAGTAGACCATGCTTTAGTAGCACTTTGTATGGTACCTGTGAATACCAGGCCATGCAAAAAGTTGTGCTTGCGTAGTGCTGTCCCTGCTCTTCAGGGCAGAGCTGAATCTGGCCAGTCAACATGTTTCTAGTGAAGAACAGTTTCACACTTTGAGGCTGAAAAGTACTTCATATGTTAACTCCAGAAATCATCATTTGGAACATGTAATATCTACCATATGCTTGTTTCATTATAAGAAAAGTTCATTACTCCTGAATTTACAATCAGTTATTTGAGGTATTTGAAACCTTGACTGTATAGAAAACCTTTCTGTTTGGAGACTATTTGATTGTGCTTCAGAAAATGTCTGTGAATTTTTCTCTTTTGGTAATGGTGAAATGCAGAAAAGCTTGTGGTTCACCGTAGATGTATTTTACTGATATTTTCATCTTGAATATGTGTTCTTCCTCTCTTCCTCTAAGGACATAAATGTAAAAACTTGTAAGAGGTTAAATGAATTTGCTTAGAAAGGATTTTGTGGATTAAGTATTTTAGAATATTTTCTAATATTCTGAATATTTTAGAAAATCCATCTGTGCTTGGACAACAAATCTTACCTTTTTTTTTTTATTTTGAGTTAAAAAAGAAAGCATTATAAATTATCCCAAAATTCTCTCCCCCAAAACAGTAGTTAAAATAAATCTTACATACCTATCAGAATCCTGGAAGTGGCTTTCTGGGGGATTTAAGGGGGTCTGTTTTCATTAGAATTGAAGGTAAAACTTGAACTATTTTTCATACAGAATTTTGCAGGAGAAATTAGACCAGCCAGTATCTGCTCCACCATCACCCAGAGACATATCAATGGAGATAGATTCTCCAGAAAATATGATGAGACATATCAGATTTTTAAAGAACGAAGTGGAGAGGTTAAAGAAACAACTGAGGGCTGCACAGTTACAGCGTGAGTAAACAACTTGGTTTAAATATTTTTAACTTTGTATAATGTAAGATTTATATATATACTTTTATGAGTTTGAATTTAAGGTAGGAGTGGAAAAAACGGGGCAGGTTTGTATTCAAACGTTTTCATAATTGCAGTATTAGTGCTCGTTGATGTATTTGTACTGCAGTTTTGGGTGGTTTTTTAGGTTTACTAGAAGAGTGCCTGGAAGACTCGACAGAAATTTCTTGAATATTTTGGGCCAGAAAAAAGCTTTCTATCTTTTTTTAAGAGGCTTAGAAATATTTTAACTTACAGATTTTTCAAAACATTCTTATGGCCTACTTTGTAAGACTCTTGTTATAAATTAATAATTATTCAAAAGAACAGCTAGCAAAATAAAGTTCAGTTGTATATAAGAATTTTATTTGTTAATGATTGCAGCTACCTTTAATTGTAGCTGTGTTAGACTAATTGTTCAGTCAGCTATTTGACTTCACAGTGTAGCAGAACAAGTAATCTTACTTTGTTCTTACCTATGTAAGATTGCTTTGAAGGTGGACAGAATAAGCAGTTGCGTAGAAGTCTGTGTTTCTGTTATGAAAAGTGTCACGGACCCTTGACCAGACGTGGGAAGCCTGCTTTTTGCCCTGCCTCTCAAGAGAAGAGGCTACGAGAATGAGCACATGGTCTCAGCTGGTAGGAAGGTCACTTGAGCCTTCCTGTGATCTTTGCAAGGCAAATCCTCCATTCCTTCATGCTAAATCTAAAATTTCTATCCAAGTTTCATCAGTTCTGCCTAGTTCCTAGTCAGTAGCATTTCAATTGATAGGTAAGTAGATACCTAACCACATAGACAGAAAAATTTGGGCGAGTGAGAGACAGGCAATATTCTCCCCCTCTAGGGTGCTGTTCTTGACCGTTCCCATTTAGGGAAATAGCTTGCCAGCTGCAGCGGCCTTCCTTACAGACAGAGATGATGGGAGAGTGCTCTTTTGCAGAGGCCTCTTGCGCAAGTTCGTGGTATTAATAATTTGTGTCAGTTAAAAGATAAGGACTGCTAATCTTTGTACTTGCCAATTCTGCACTGCAGCCTTCACTTACTGGATTTCAGAACGAGAGCAAGGCCTTAGATTTAAAGTACTCTTTGTACAAATCTAGCCTAATTAATTTCATTTCAAGTATTCTTTATTATTTTTAAGAGGTTTCTTTTTTTGTGATTGTGATTGAGAGTAAAAATTTAGAAGCATTTGAAGTCAGTCATTGAAAATAAGACCTAGGTTTAAAAGTACTCTTTCCCTTTGTGAACAGATTTAACAGAGCTGCAATATGAATAACAGTACTGATAGAAATGGTGGATGTACTAGCCTGCAAGAAGAAGATGAAACTGAAATACAGTTTGCGTATCTGTGTTTGCAGTATGTGGTCATTAGAGAACCCCTAATATATTGATAAATACTTAATAAAATCTGCTTATTAAATTCTGATATTGGTATTACACTTTGTATTCCTGAAGTACTTACTGCTAGTCTAGGAACTCTTTTGGTATAACAATAGTTTTAAATAAGTGATACAGTTTCATTTAGAAGTCATATTTCCACAGAAGAGATAAATCACATATTGTTGGTAGTTTGGGAACAGTCTTCTAAACCAGGAATATTCTTTTGATTGAAGGATGCTGCGTAAAGAATTGATCTCACAACATGATGAATCATGTTATTTTCTTTTAATATCAAGGAATTAACTGTAAACTTGATCAAACATTAGAAGACCTCACAAAATACACTTTGTGTATTTTAAGTCTTCATCATATGTTTCATTTTATTTAAATAATCTGTCAAAATGCTTTGCAGCTTTCCATAATTTATCACTTTAAATAGCCTGTGATACCAGACCATTTAAGTGATGTTTGCTGAATTTGTTTAGAATTGCAAACACGAGTTGCCCTTCGATGTAAAGAGTAATCCACTCGTTGGCTTTTAATGTCAGTACGAGTTCTGCTGGCCAATCTCTATAATAAAATGTATAATTGAAAGAATGCTATAGAATAGACATAAGTTAGCAATTTAATATGATTCAGTGTTTTGGGTTTCAGAGTTTGTTTTGTGCTTCCTCCTTCGAAATGGAAATATACCTTTAAAATAACTGCTGTGTGTTGCGGTAAAATCTTTGTAAACGTGGAATAGCATTATTTTAATGGAGCAGGAATCATTGCATTTCTTCTTTATGGTCTTGGTTTATTGTTTTCTTCATGACTTTTTTCCTTTATTTGCAAATTAATTGAAGTAAATACTTAATACTTTTTTTGCTTTTTACCTTTTATTTCCACATTTGCTCTCAACCAGTAATTTATTTTAGTAGCTATTGTTCTGAATTAGGCTTTGAACTAATGACTTAAAGATAAGAATTTTGAGTTATCCGTCCTGAGCATTTTCTACATCCTTGTTCTTGAAGTACTGGAGCAAAATTAGGCACAACATATTTGCGCCTCTGTGAAATTGAATTTTAATCAAATTCTGACAAAATTCTGAATTTCAGATTCAGAGAAGATGGCACAGTATTTAGAAGAGGAGCGGCATATGAGAGAAGAAAACTTGAGACTTCAAAGAAAATTACAGAGGGAAATGGAACGTAGGGAAGCACTCTGCAGACAACTGTCAGAAAGTGAATCCAGCTTAGAAATGGACGATGAAAGGTTTGTATTTTCTAGCCATCCAGATATGTTGGGCACTGAGCTTATTAATCAATACTTATACTTATTTTTTAATATTATAGAATAAATATATATGGAAATAACCTGTATATAGGTTTAATATAGCTACCAAATTTCAGCATGGTCCAGGAACGTCTTCAGTAGAATTGTATCAAACTTTTATAGAAATTGCACTGGTTTTAACAGTGAGAAAGAAAATATTTGTATCTGAAGATTGTTTAGGATTTTGATAATATATAGTGAAATAAATATAGCTGTGGAGTTGAGATTCGGGGTAATTTGATCGTAGTACCTTTGTTTTGCCCCTAACTTGGTGACTGCAAGGAATTCTGTGAGGTAGGAATGACATCCTTACTTACTTAGGGCTAATTCGTCCTTTGCAGAAAGTAAAATGTGTTCAGCCAAATACAAAGGGTTATTGTGTAAAGCCTTAGAGAGGGGAAGCATTTCCAGAACTGTTGGGTTGTTCTTGATGTCCAAACCATAACATCCTTGATTTTTTTTCTCTACTGTGAGCTGCATTGCTTGCACTGACCTTACAGATAGTCTTGAATTTTTCATGGTTTTATATGATGCCTTTTAGTGTTTTCTCACGTCATAGTCATATGACAGTGTTACATCTTGAAAGAGATTTTTAAGTACACTTTGAATAAGACATTCTTATTTCTTATTGAATGCTCATTATTTTGTTGTACTGTTTTACAGTATTTTGGATTTATAGTGGTCCTTTAAAAAAAAAAGTTACCTTGTGCTGTGTATTCTTCTGATACTGAGATATTTCTTCTTGGGTCATCAGTATATTTGTTATAAGCCATAATTTACCAGAAACAAAGTACCAGGTATGTGTTTCAAGAAGCACCCTTAAAGTTCAAGGTAGTGTTTTCGTTTTAAAGAAATACTACACAACTGACATATATTGCAGTAGCATCCTGTATTAAGATGTAGTGAACACTATATGAGTTAAATTGTTAGAAACACACGATTCTGGTGTTTAAATCTACTTTTATTAGCCTAATCTTTTCTGCCAATATTTACATTGTAATGGAAATACGGTCAAAATCTGAATCTATGTAAATTACCAGTATTAATCCAAAAATGTAGAGTTACTAATAATCTTTTTGTCAATCAATTGTAGTGGTAATCAATAAAATACAGGATAGATTGATTAACTATTCTGTACTTCTAAGAAACTTCATTGTCATGTTCATTTTTCTTGGTACTACAAAGGTGTGACAGAATCACTCCAAAACAGGTATTTGCAGTGTAAGTAATACAAAGTAAAGGGAAGGACGAAGCAGGTATTGGAGTAATTAGTCTTAGGAGAACTGGGTAGACAAAATAATTGTGGAACTACAAGCAGTAGTGATTTTAAAATGTAAATTTTTGTCAGCTTACATTGTCTTCCTAAAAATGATGGTGGTGATGGTTCAGATATCCAGTTTTTTCAGTTGCATTCTGTGAGCTGATACTTATTTTTTGTAGATGGGGGTAGATGAAGATACTTTACTGAATACAAAATACACAGCTCTCCCAAAACTTCTTCCTCCTGACTAGCAATAGCTCTGTATTTTCAATTCTCAATCCTATCATCTGGAGTAGTAGGGAAGTACCTGAAACTAGAAGCATGCTAACAGTGTGCTGCTGTGCCATTTCACCTGATCCAGGTACTAGGTTGACTTACAGAAAATTGTCTTCATGTAGAATAAAATAAGATTAAATCACAGACCACTGCTGTAATACACATACTGTCTGCATTACAAGTTACCGTGTGCTGCAGAGGTAGCCTAGTCAATTCAATTTTGCTAACCTTGGTGCTGGTAGCTCTTTAGAAAACTCTATATTTAATCAAACATTAATTTGCCAGTTTGTTAATTTTCTGTTGTTCTCTATTGCAGCTACTTTTATTACCTGATCTACCCAAATTTAAACCAACTTTGGTATCACTACAGTGTACTGCCTGTGTTAGGTGTAGTGGTCATCATTGTGAGTTCCATCAAATAGGAATATTTTTAATGCTGCTCCATGTTGTGGTTTTTTTTCCATGATCTTGGAAATAAATGCAGCTACTAAGAATTTCTGAGAACACAGTGGTAGAAAGGGAGACAAGTAGGAGTCAAAGGGCTGTTGGTTAGCTAATTTTGCCTGCTGCTTTGCTATGTCTGGTAAAGAAACACAGCTAGATACAGTAATATATACCTAGGTGCACTGATTTGCAGCCATATGTGCAAGAATAAGTGAGACGGGGAACCTCTAATCTAGACAATGACTGAAAAATCTAGGTGGAGAGTGCATAAGCAAGTCAACCTGAAAGCTGCCAGCCTAGTGCTGTGGAAAAAAATACGTAAAATTACTTTTGAGATGTAAAAAGTGGCAAGTAGGAGCAATTGGTGTGGGGTTTATTTCCTTTTATATAGCACTTGATGGCATGGCTGTGAAGAAGCTTTACTGTATTCAGCGAGTAAAGTACAAATAAACACCACTAAAATTATTACAGGTGGGGAAAAAATGCCTTGCCTGAGGTTCTTATCTGTTCAGTTTATCATAGGGAAGTGTGGCAGGTGTCTTGCAACACAACCTAGAATTATCTTTAGTGGGAGAAAGTCCTGGGTTCAAAATGTCTCTCTGTTCCAGTGGCAAAAGACACAATGAGCAAATAGCTAAACATTGAGACCAGAGGGATTCAGGTAGGAAACAGGGCGTATTTAACTGTGAGGCTGATCAGTGTTGGAACAAATTATCAGTAGTTTAATGTTTTGGGTTCCCCCCCCCCTTTTCATGATTTCAGATTTTCAGATTAGTGCTGAATGCCTTTCTGGAAGATACTGTCCAGCCAGACAAGCTATTGATTTCAATGTAGAAATTATATATGAAATGCAAGTATGTGGTATAGGTCAGATTTGATGACATGATTTATTCCTCTGGCCTTAATATGTACTATTCTAATCATATGCAACTTGTATGGTTTCAACTGCAAATGACTAAGTCCAGCTATTTGCATTAAGTTAAGCCAGTATCTGAACCTTCAACAATGACGAGAGTTCCTGTCATGACTTCCTAAAGGTGACTGGTCCTTCATTAATCTAATGTGATTCTTATGGGAATTGAAAAAAAAACCCACAGTGAAACATTTAAAACATGGCACATTTTAAAAGGTTTGATCTAATTATTCTTTGCCTTTTTTTGTTAGATATTTTAATGAGATGTCTGCACAAGGATTAAGACCTCGCACTGTGTCCAGTCCTATCCCTTATACACCCTCACCAAGTTCTAGCAGACCTATATCACCTGGTAAATATTTAACCCAGTTTCTAAAATTATTGTATGCATCGCATAGTAACGTGCCCTATTAATATATTTAGGTCAGTAGCCTTTTAAAGCTAGTCTGGAGAAAAAAAACTGCATCATAAGTGTAAGAACAGTTTTGCCTTAGATGTCTTCTAGTGCAGCATGGTTTTGGATGGTTCTGTTTTACACTGGGAACAGATATTAAAGGTCAGTTAAGAAGCTATCAGTTGAACTTTTATTTCTTTTTTGTTCTCTCTTTTTCTCTCGTACTGTCTCTTCTTCCCCTCCTCCACCGCCAAGTCTAATCTTAAAAGCGTTTGAAGGAAGTAAATTTCCATTTCTCTTTAGTAGGGAAATGGCTTTTGTACTTTTGCTATTTTCTGTTGTAAAACAATAACTATAAAATTAAGAATTCCTGTCTCTAGTACTTCGTATAACAAAGGCAAACTAACCTTTTCTGAGTTTTTAATTACTGAATATATACATTATTTTTTTAAGGAAATGTATTTGTGTTACTAACATATTTATTGAGTGAAACTTAAAATCCCTTAAAATAGTGCTTGAGCATTCATTAAAAGTTGTTGGCCATGGATGTTATGTGACAATCACAAACTCGTAAATAATGAAGCAAATCCTGCATGCCCTGCTTTCCCAAGTTCACCTTTAGAACCTGTTGGACGGAGTCCTACAGTGGGGGCAAATGAGATGTGCTCTATATCGACACATTCTGTAAGATGGGATTGAGACATTTTATTAAACAGGTCTGCTAGAATGTATAAAATGTCTTTACGCTCTTTAATTTCTTCAAGATTGACTTTAGTTTTTCAGAAGGACTCAAAATAGTTTTCATCCAGGTGTTGCAAAAGGAGCAAGCATGTGTGGAAACTAGCTATGGCCATAAGCCATGTTACAGTTTTAGAGATAAGCGTTATGATCAGTTTTTCAAGAGGTTTGGGGGCTTCTGAAATGAGCCAAATCACTTGACTTTCAATGTTTGGTAAGGAATGTTACCAAGAAAACAATCTATATTTTCTTTTCATTTACTGTAACTGGGTGTACAGAAATGTAGCCATGCTAACAACTGTTCTGGAGTAACTGCTTTGGATGTTAGTGGTCAGACATGTGCAGCCTTCAGAATAACACAGCGTTCAACTGCACATTGTATCTGCAGTCCACACAATAGTTATAATTAAAAGTATGCGTAGGGAAAACTATCTGGTAACTTACAGGCTTGCATCTTACACTGCATCTTAGAAGTGCATCCAATTTAGATGCTGATGGGTCAGTGCAGGAGTACTCTGTCAGTTTGTTCCTATGCTGGGACTGAAGTGCATTCCTTGTTCCCTGTGGGCTTTACTTCCCATTACTAGTTGATACAAGAGTGCTGTGTTCTATTGGGAATTATATCCCACAGACAGGGGATGCTGAAACACAGTCTGAAGCAGAGTTAAAAATAGCACAGATGAAATGATCGTTTCCAACAGAGTTCACAATTTTGGTAATGTTGGTACAGTAAATGTTCCAGCCTAGCCCTTCTGCACAGGCAGCTACATTACTTTCCTTCACATCTGATAAATTAATGTCCACAATTGGGAAGTTTCAGACTTCAAAAAAATGGAAGTAGCAGTTTGTTAGAGAACTAATGAGATCAATAGGGAGTTTTGTCCAGCTATCTAGTATATATGAATGCAGTAATAGATGAAAACAAATGGGTTTTGAGAGTACTTTAAAGTAGTACACAGTCAAAAGTATCAGCACAGGATAATACGACAGCTATAGTTTGCATCAAGTAATTGTATGACTTGGCATGTTTCGTTTGAGAAATGATGTGCCTGAATTTGTAGAAACATAATTTGAAACCAGTTAGAAACACTATAATTTCATATGGATAGCTGGTCAGATTCTGAATCCCAGAGCCTTTTGTGCTTGCATGGCTTGAGATGCTGCTTTTAAGGACTGTTTCAAGCCTGAGGTATTGCTGAGATTTCTAGCACAGTGTGTGGACCTTTGTAGACTGTGAAAGTATTGCTACTCCTAGGCTGCTGGGGATTAGTTACTGTAATTACCAATTAGTTTTCAGTGTAGACAAACTGTTCTATGCTTTGCTTCTGCAGCTAGGCTAGATAGAGATTTTGGGCTGCAGAGATGAGCTACCTTGGATGTATGTGCACTACTCTGTTATCGCTTCTTTGACTGCCATGTAGACTTGCATTTGTAAAACTTTTGGAGCTGGTTTATCCCAAAGCAGTCCAAAATTGTAATGTTGCTAAGGTGACTTAAAGCCTATTTTTTGCCTTTTACTATTCTGGGCTCCTGTCAAGACAGTCTCTGACTTGAGCATGTTGTCACCTCCCTGGACATTGACTTGTTTCTGTCCTTGTGCTTACAGAAGTGCTTAGTTATAAAACACATGCTGTTCAGGCAACTAGATTGTATAGTCAAAAAGCAGATTAATTTTGTTAGTCTGCATTGTTTTAACTACTCTAAAGTGACAGTGATTCCATTGGAGTCACTCGTAATTTGCACCAGACATACACTGGGGATGTAGCAGAATCAAACTTGCATGTTTTTCTTATATGACTTTATTAGTGATTTGAGGCTGGCCCTCCCCTCCCCAAGATCTTGTCTCATCAGTTGCAGGCACACAGATACATGCAGTTAAGGACAAATCTGGGTGTTGGTGCACACTGTAGCTGCAGTGGCATGGTTTTGCTTTGATTTAGTATTGAAGAAGTGTGAAAACTGTTAAATCAAATGTGGTGTTACAAATGTTTAACAGATCTTTAGAAATTTTTTTGGTCATAATTCTCCAAAGCAGTTGCTAGTATCTAATACTAAACATGTGAGAAAAGTTTTGTCTCCTAACTTACTGATATTTTTGTCAGAAGGCAATAATAAGCTAAAGGGTTTGGAAAATGTGCTGTTATGGGAAATACTCAAAATGTTCGGAACACTTCAAGGTCTGAACTTTAAGCAATTAGCAGTTGCTGTTTATGTTTGCTTTGGTCAGCTATACAGGTACTTTGCATTTTTATAAATTAGTTCTTACAGAAAGGAGATATTTAGATGGAAGAATTAGATACTTGCACTTCTTAATATTAGGCTTTCTTTAATGTGGATAAAACAAGTTGTAGTTTAAATGTTAGTTGCTGGCCTAGTCCTGCTAGCAACTAATCCCAGAATGTTTTAACTTCACAGCCCCAAAGATCTTTGGCTCCCTGCCTATAAACACCGAGGCAAAATAGGAGGAAGCCTGGGTGCAGATCTGGTATGCCTTGGAGGAGCCACCTACATCCAGTTTCTTTGTGGAAACTTGTGGTGGCCCAATGCTAGATGGCTTCTCCAGGCACAACCTCTCTGCTTCTTCAGACTGTATTTTGTTCAGGGAGCCATCTCCTCTGGGGAGAAATGGAAGGCTGGATGGAAATAACTTGTGGACTAAACCTAAGCTGCCAGGGGAGCCTTACACCGTTTATGTTAAGTAAAAAGTTATCTTTAACATTGTGTAATGTATGTTTTGAAATATACGGTAGTTTACTACAAGAAAAGAAATTAATTTTACATCACGCTTTTCAGTACAATGGCTATTTTTTAGGTGTCTAATCTGGCAGCAGGTACCATTTATTAACCTATCATTGATTCACAACTAAAAAATTTTTAAAAACTTTACACTTTAGTTTGTAATATAAACAAGAATGTTGATGTTACCTTGTTTTAACAATTTTTAGGTCTGTCATATGCAAGTCACACAGTTGGTTTCACACCACCAACTTCATTGACTAGAGCTGGAATGTCTTACTACAATTCCCCAGGCCTTCATGTGCAACATATGGGACCATCCCATGGTATTACAGTAAGTATTTAAAATAGTAAATACTTGTTGCCAACATCAGTTTGGTCTTTTAAAGTTATGATTGCTTGTCCTTAAGTTTTTTTACAAAACATTTTTGTAAATGTTTGTTTTTGTCTCCTAACTCCAAGATATCTATTGCTGCTTTCTTCAACCCTGATTTTCCTCTTCACCCCTCAGAAACTGATTCTTTTTGGAGAACCTTATTTTCTGCAAAAGAATAGGATGTATTATCATCTTAAGGACAGTAATAGGTATCATCTTATTGGATCAGCAGGCAGGGTGTGAGAAGTGATGTTCTAAGCTACTAAGCCTATCCCAGGAAGTAAAAACATTGCTTTCATTTTTCTCCTAGTCTCCACCATCTGACGGATGAGTCATCTGAGGTTGCTCCAAGCTCAGGTTTTCTTCAGGATGACACACAATGCTACCACCATGTCCCTGTAACAGGCAGTTAACTGTTATTTTCTGTTCTCATTGGCAAAGAAGAGAGTTAATATAAACATTTATTAGGACAATTTCTCATATCTTTCAACTGGATTTATTTCCTTTTTATCTCTGGTGTTTGATGCATTTCAACTTAATAGTGTTTCTTCTAAATTTTTGTGGAGTTTAATGAGCAAACAGAGCCTAAATATTAACCATTTGGCAAAATACCTTATAGTTGTATCAATGGCATTTTGATTTTTCTCAACAGGTATGGTAGTATATAAATATCCTACAAGGTTTTTGCATATACTTGTCATTCTCAGATGTGAAAACATGTTTCAATAGAATCTTTAGTAGACTGCTAAAATATGGCTGCTTCTAAAGTTGTTTAGGTAAGCGTGCAAAGGTAATTGTTAATTTTGTTGAGCGATGAGTGGTGAGAGCGGTACAACAGTGGGTAGAACAGGAAGGAAGCTGGAGCTCAGCAGGAAGGTAGAATCCTGGTCCGGATTCAGCCCACTGCTGTGTGTCACATGAGTTAGTCACAGGAAGATCTTCATGCTTCTGGAAAACCTGGAACCTAATTTTATAAGTTTTTTTCAAGGAACTTTGAAATACTGCTCTTTCTGAAACCGTAAATTAATTCATGTCACATTGAGTCACTATGAAAAAGACCATCTTCAGGACAAAATACTAATTGCTTTGAGAAAGGTGTTGATAAGTAGCTCTTGGCTTTGTCTAGGTAGTGAAACCAGGTCCCTTCATATTATTAGATGTATGCAAATGCAATAAATGATTTTAAGTGTTTCAGAGACATCAGTCAGTTGTCAAGAATCCCTTGGCTTTTCTCATAGAGTGTTAATCTGTTGTACATAGTTGTGGAGAAAAACAGATACAATATACATTATTTGACTAAACTGCAGTTTGATTCTTGACTCTTCATTTTTGATCTCGATTACAGAATAAATTTACTTTACCTGTAGTACATTTGGTGTAGCACTGTAATCATGCTTCTCCCCAGAGTTGATCAACTTTGTTTGATTATTAATTGTGGGTGGGTGGTTTGTCATGTCATGAGGTTCTTGATTAATGCTGGCTGGACGGGTAAGTAGTGAGCGTTTTGGTTTCAAGAGTGCAGAAGTTAGTGTTGTGCAGTGTAATTTATATTTTTACATCCACCTCCCCCCACCCCCCCCCACCCCAGCCCCCTGCACTGGTTTGTAAAGATAAAGTGGGTTTTAAATCTTTGTGTTTAAACGTGCAGGTTGTTGAAAATCTGTGGCTTCTATCGAGGGGAGCTCTCTAACAAATGCTTCACTCCTACAGCTCAAAGGGTTGTAATCTTTCTTTGTTCTCCAGAGAACAACTTGTATTATGCTTTGGTCTTGCTCCACTGTGCAGGCTAAAGAGTCTTTCAGAAAGCTAGAGATTCTGGACAGGCTCTCTGGCATCGAAACATTCCCACCCACACTCAGGTGTAGTTGGACTTCATACGCCAGCAGTGTAAAGTTCATCAGCACTTAGCTGGTTGGGCAAGCACAACTCACTTCTTTTTAGGTTGCTGGTCATCTATAAGTAAACATATCTTCAGGACATGTGTCTTGTGTTCATTTCCTGCAAGCTGACAGGAAGGAATGCGTGTTTGTTTGATCTCAAAAGTGCTTCCCCTTTCCTTTGCTAATCCATTTCAGAGTAAGGTTTATTTTATGTAAAAGTTGTATTGTGATTCTTGCAATGTTTTGAAATGGATCCTTCGCACGTAACTGTTCGGATTTCTTTTATGGTTTGTTTTTTTTTCTTCCTTTGCCAAGCTGAGTACATTGATTACAGGATTTGTACCTAAAGTTGTTCAGGAGTGTGTTAAACATAATTTCAATATTTGTTCTGCAGAGGCCTTCACCACGAAGAAGTAACAGCCCCGACAAATTTAAACGTCCCACTCCTCCTCCTTCTCCAAACACGCAGACCCCAGTGCAGCCACCTCCGCCACCACCTCCACCACCTGTGCAACCTACGGTCCAATCCGCAGCATCGCAGTCAGCCACTTTTCAACATTCAGTGCATCCCTCCTCTCAGCCTTAGTGCATGTGCTCAGCAGT
Organism: Gorsachius magnificus; assembly: GCA_034008185.1. Lineage (NCBI taxonomy): Eukaryota > Metazoa > Chordata > Aves > Pelecaniformes > Ardeidae > Gorsachius > Gorsachius magnificus. Next base: position 32,992,100 of record CM067089.1, on the reverse strand, counting down.
CTGTATGTCAGAAGTGGACTCATAACATGGAGCAGTTTACTAAAAAGCCAAAGGCTTACTTGGCATATTTGGATTTGACTTATTTGCACTGAGGTTATATAGGCTTCACTGTTAATTGTGTTGTAAACATTTGTATAAAATGCAGCCAGTGTTGTGGGTCTACAACACTAACTTAACAAAGTTTTCCATCAGTGTTTACTTGAACTACATGTATGTCCATTCTCTGGCTGGAACATTTGCTACTCTGTTTGGTAATACGGCATTATGTCGTTTTGCTTGGCTCCAAAGCTTCATTTTCCTGGCTTTTAGGTTTATAAAATTAAAGGGATACCTTTTTATATTTTTTCATGACAATTTGCAGAAAATTAAAGGCATGATATGATAAATTCTGAAATATTACAGTGTTTACCAAGCTTATGGAAAATCAGCACTACGTTTCAGTAATTTGAAATAACTGCTTCTAGTGCAAAAGTGAGTCAGACACCCTAATCAGTGCCCAAGACACATACTCTATTGTATTACGTAGTGAATAAGCTTAATTCAGCACACAGGACACATCCATACTTCTTCTGTTTAAAAGCACCTCAAATGTATGGTACAGTCTGAATTTTACGGTGAGGGAACTGGCTTGTTGGAGTCTGTGGAATGTATAATTCGTGGACCTTAAGATTTGATGATTTCACTTGACATTTATGTTAACCTGTAAGCTGCCCATACTGTGTGATCTGTCACGATTAACTTCGGTAAGTGTGGTCCTGCCCACAGGTTACTGATAGCTGATTAAAGTGTGCTCTTTGATTTTTTTTGCTGCAGAAGGCAATGTGATTGTAGAGGACAGCTGATGATATTTTTTTTCTTGTTAAAGTATATTAATTGTGATTCCCCTGAAGCAAAGTTTGAACAGGTATTCTAAATGTTCAAAAGTCTGTTAGAAAATAAGAGGTAAAATGAGCATCTAGGAATATATTGGCGTAACAGCCAAAATGTTGTTATTGCTTGGTAGAAACAGAGTACAAGAAAGTAGCACAACATGGCACTAATGAATGCTTATTTAGCAGCCTAAGCCGGTACAATGTAAAAGAAATGTATTCTGAATACATTCTTTCCATTCATTTAGCACAAATAAATTGGTTTCACTTTGCAGTGGAACAAAGTGTCACTTCTTGATATTGACATCTTACTCAGTTATATTTTTTTCCTGAGGTTCCTGTTGAGTACTGAGGTTTATATATTATTGATGTTTTTAAGTGGTTTACCTCATATATATGGATGTGTGGGCCATGGAAAATGACAAAAGAATGTTTATTTTATGAGAATATGTATCTGGCTATAATCAGAGCAGAACATGAGTAATTTATCTTTTGTTTACAAAAGTTTGTTTGGCATGCCTAATGCTTTATTACGGACATTTTTAAGAAGGAAGTACAGCATTCTGGTAGAATACTAACACTTGTACATACATTTTCATGTTTGCCACTCACCTATTCAGTAAGAATTGCAAACTGAAAACCTTTATAAAATTAGTGCTCTAAATAAAAAACAGTAAGTTAAAATAATGTTGTAAAAGGTTCTGCTTAAGGCAAAACTAGAATTTCTTCACCGTAGCTATGTAGTTTCAGCTCTGAGAGAATTTAGAGAGATGCATATATAGTCTATTACACTTCTTAAACCAACATGGGATCAAGTGCATTATCAAATTACATTAGTTATGGTAGTGACTTGCCAATCAAGTGATTCTCAAGATTGTGGCAGACCTAAAATTTGACCAGTGCTTCCACCTGAAAATAATTGGCTGTAGCAGATGCTCACCTCTCCAGAGAGGAAACTCAGCTGTGAGCATTGTAATTAATCAGAGCTCCTGAATCAGTGGTGGGATTGCATGTGAGAAAATTACAGGCAGTCAGAGGTGGGACTAAGGTTTAGTCTGATGCTTGTCCTTTTGTAAACATAAGACGAAGAAAAAAATATATTCTTTTATAAGTAGGATTCCAGCTCAAGTATACCACTTTTTGAAATGGTGCTGCCCTCTCTGAAGTGCTTTGATATTCTTGGACATACGGCTCTGTGGAGTGCGAGCTCATAGTGGTGGTAGTGTAAATGCAGGGGGGAGGGGATAAAGCTTTTGGCAGTGTTGTTTTAAGATCTTTAAAGTGGAAAATTACCTAGAATAATTTACATTTGAGGCATATTCCAAAATTGAATTTGTGTAACCCAAGTTCAGCTGCTGTTATAAAGTGTCTTAGTGAACTCTCCTTACTATTCCAGTGGGACTGTTACCAGAGGAAAGTAAAGAACTGACAAATGTGTACTAAATCTTAAAAGTGTAACAAGGTGCTCGATGGCCTTACCTAACTAAGAACGTTGAACAAAGATTTGCTTGCAATCAGAAGTGTTAAACTCTATTTGTAGACTTTTTGAATAAGATGAGAAATTGTGCACAACCATCTCCTAATAAATGTAAATGGATTTTCAGTTTTCCTTGTGAATTATAGTCATGAATCATGATTCTGCAGGTGTGATTTTATCAGATCTCCTATAGACTGGAGAAACTCAGTTGATAGTGAGGTCCAGCTTACTGTGAGGGCTTAAGTGCTTGGCTTCTTTCTCTCAGAAGCACCTGGGTGGGTTTCTGTTGTCCTTTTCATTACTAATGCCTGTCATTTTGCACACTGCATCATCTCTAGTTGTTTAAGGCCACAGAAGCAAATTTTAGCTGTGATGAGTGTTTTGCGAGTGTACCCCTTTACAGCTAAAGGTTTTAAAAAGAATTAAACATGTCTTTTAGCTGTTTCAGAAGTGCTTTCCTCTCTGACAATCAAGCAGCTTTCTTTTTGCTTTTTCTCTCAAGGGATCTGGCTTGGACACTGGAATGCAGCTGACACTCTGTAGAGCATTAAGAGTTTATTTTATCCACGATTTGTTCCAGGAAGTTCTTTGGAAGAAGAGGTGGGTTGGAGTCTTCAGCTAACAGCCAGATAAGAGTGTTTTAGTTACATGTACTCCATATTCCCAAGGGCAGAAAGGACTATCAGAGTTTTCAAGAAAGTGTCAGTGCTTTTCTATTGGCAATCGCTGAACAGAACAGGATTCCTTTCCTGTTAAAATACTCATGTTCGGGAATCCGTCTGCCTGGGTGGAATCCCTGTGCATTTCAGCTGAATGACAAATGCAATCTTGGAAGCAGTAAAAATGAGAGCTTCCTGGGATCTGTTTGAGTTGCACTGCTGACAGGAGACAATACAGACTCCATGTGTTGTGTTAAATAAATGGAAACTGATCACAGAGACAAATAAGGGAGCCTTGAATACTTTGTCAATCAAAGAATGCAGTCTCTCATCCTCAGTATTGGGTATTGCTTACTAAGAGGATGCATCTAGGGACCTTGCTTAAATCGTGTAGTGCTTTTTCTAATCCTATTGCTTAGTTTTACAAGCAGTATGAGTTCTAATACTGTTCAACTCTTTTTGATGTTTCCTTTTTGTTTCAGTCATGGCAGTCTATTTCTTTTTGATCCTTGGGAGTCTACACAGCATGGACTATGCAGAGCATATTTCTCCAGTTCAAGCCATCTCATAAGAAACCAGAAGGTTTATGAGTGTAAGCTGTAAAATTGTAATACATGCATATGTTACATCAGCCTCCTTGAGGGGAAAGATCTGTCCTCTTGAAGCGGGAGAAAACAGCCCCTAATTACCAAATGGACTGTATGCATACAGACAATCTGGTTTCCTCGGTTCCCTGAGGAGCTGAATTCCTCTTCGGATTCGTATTAGAGTTATTAATCTTTTAATATTTTTTAAAATCCCACATCTCACTGTAATAAGTACTCAGGATATCCTTCATGTTCCTTTTGGGTAATAACCACTAGTCCCAGTACAAATAAGGGTTAAGAGTCATTGCCACTTGGTGGACCAGAGGAAGTCACTGAATATGCCAGACCATGGCCTTTACAATGCAGTCATAGTTCAAGTGGGAGTGTGTGCTCATGTCATGATTTTTTTTTTTTTTTAAGCAGCTGTTGCTGGTTTTGCATTAGTAGTGTGCCCTGAAGAGGAGATGAATCTATGGACTTTGGCACTGCATTAACAGGCAGCTGCTACTTTAGGGAGAATAGTGCTTGTTCCTATTTAACTAGTTAGGCTCCAAAGAAAAGTACTACCTCATCTTTAGGTTGGGATAATGTGGCCGCAGGGTCAGGAGAAATGTCGTAGCTGTGCTAGGTCTTGTTCTTCATGTATTACCTGGATAGAAGTCTTTCCTTGCTGGAACTGGGCTCTGGAGGTTATAAAGCTTTTGTAGAGGAGGAGTGGGGAGTTCGAACAGATGGTTGAGTTTGAGAAAACTCTGTGTCCCTGTAGTAAATTGCTGCTCAGAGTACTCTTTGGCTAGGCCTGGGAATTGCCTGTACTAAAACGACAATTTTTTTCTGTGTGGTTTCCTTTCAAAAAGTGCTGCGTTGTGGTTGTTTAAGTTCCTGGCATTGGTATCTAATAAAAAAAAAAAAAGAGCAATTCTCCTTTCCCCAGAAATATTGGAAGTAGTCTTCTATGTGCAAAGGTGGGTTTTCTCATGATATAAATTAATACTGTATCTATAAATGAAGGTGTGCTATTCTAGTGGTAAAACCTAAGCTGTCCAAAGCACTTTAGTTTGTGATTGCTGACTTTTGTTTTGGCAGGTGTTTCAGATGAAATCTAAGCCTCCTGTGGAGGAAGAAAAAAAATCACCTGACAGCAGTAGACTGTTCCTTTCCTGCAGAAATACAGCAATTTCCTCAAATGCAAGTAAAAATGGAACAAGCATCCTTGAGCTTTTCCGAAGCTTATATTTCATTTCAGTACCTTGGTGATTGCTCTTGTGTATTTAGAGATTCTACAAAGCCTCATTATATGTTGGCTGGGTGTCTAGCTGGTTATTCCTATGTTTTCCTGATCCTAGTGAAGGAAGCCTGTTCAAATTCGGGTCAAATTTATAAATCCACTGGTTAACAACGATAGTCAAAGTGCAGATTCGTTGAGCATGAATCCAAGTGATGACTTCAAAAGCATTACACTGTGTTGGTGTGAATTGGAGCTTATCATTGAAAGAACCTCAGATACAAAGAAGTTTTTTTTTTTTAGCAGGTTATATTTTATTCTTGTATTAGCTGTATTATTGCTTTGTTGTATATCTCAAGGTGTTTACATATATTTGTAATTGTTACAATGTGTCTGTAATCAAGCTCATCTGTGCCTTCATGCAGACTTCCAATAAACACTTGATTTTTTTTTTTGTATTTACTTGTATGGGAGACTGGGGTGGATGTATATTTCCTTCTGTCAGCCTGTCATCACTGGGAAAAAGAGGAAGAAAATGAGAACTAGGAATCAGAGAAAGATACGTGGTTGTCTTTATTTTTGCTGTCTTTGATCCTAGTTGGGCCGTTTATGGTATTTTCACTTAAATAGCTGCACGGGAAATCTGGGGATTATCCTGTTTGCATAGGAGATACTCCTTGCTTCAGATTAGATGAATATTCAACGTATAATCATGCATGCTTGACTACCATCAGTTTTGCTTCGATCATGGAAGTAGCTGTATTTCCTGAGCTGCTATTGTGGGAAAATTCCAGAGTATCTTTCTCCCCTAAATTAAACATGTGTGTTTAACCTTTTACAGCTGCCTTCCAGTGAGAGTTTGGGCTTTTTTGCTACAGAAAGAACTGCAGTATCTTTTGGGCTTAGTAGCCTGCTTACCTTGAGGGTACTTTCTGATGATGGGGGGGGGGGGCGCATAGAAGAAGAACAGAGTTTCATCTTTTTTCCGTTTTTTTCTCAGTTCACAGGGACAGATGTGTTATTTGTCCAAAGTTCTAGGAAAACTCATCTTAGGTGTTTTGAGTCAAAACCAGTATACAGCTGTACGCCTACTTTTCTAATCTGATACTAAGGATGAGAGGAAGAGAAGGAAAAAAATGTTTCCTTGCCTGTGTTAAGGGATGTGCTATATATTTTGTAGTTCAGGAAAGACCGCTTTTTACTCTTTCTTTGTAGTAGTAAAGGTTATGATAGCTGGCGGTGTACTTCAGCTTTTCTTGATTTTTTTTTTTTTTTTTTTTTTTTGTAATCAGGCTTGATGACAGTTAAGTAGTTCTACTATTGATGGACTCAGTCATCTTCCAATGGAGATTTGTTTTAAGAATCCACTGTGATTTGTACTGGTTTGTCATCTTTTTTAATTAAAACTTTAGTCAATTGTTATATTTAATGATACTAAAGCATTAACCAATTTGAATTTGTGGATTTAGTTTTTTTTAATTGTAGTGAGTGCTTTCTTGATACTGGGATGTCATCTTAACACTCTTTGGATAGAAACAGAGAGGAGAAAGGCAGGCATAGGGTACTATAATTGCAGTGTTATTGTTGAATTGTAAACTTTAGATGCCTAAAGACGATGGTATGCGATTGTGAAAATTCTGTGCATACTTTGTTGTGTCATCCCTTGTGAAATCTCTGGTTTTGTCACCTTTTTGTTGTATGTGTTCGTTCATTCACTTAGAGCTCACCAGTGTGCGTTCTCAGTAGCTTTTGTAAGTGGTACTTGCTGTATCTGGCTGTGTTGCCAAGTTTCTGGGCTTAGGTCGTAAAGTCTCAGTAGCACGTACTTATCCTGTGTTCAGTGTCTGACTCTCTCTAAACTCATTGGTCTGCGAGTCTCGTCGTTCAGCTGCCGCACAGGCATATCTCTGCGGCCGCGCGCCCTGCTCTCCTCAGCGCAGGCCTCTGCATGCAATATAAAGCGTGCTATTCCATTTAATCTGGTGACAGTGTGACCAGTGAAATCCCTGTGTTGCGATGGCTGCAAGTTCTTGGGCACCAGGCCATGGAAGTGCTTCAGTGAATGCTAATCTAGCTGATCCACGTTACTCTCTGTTCTGAGAACACACGTAGGATTTCTTAAAATGCCTTTCTTCTGCTCTCTCCACTGCTGCCAATGCTGAGCAATCGGTAGTTCAGCCTGTCTCCCTGTGAGTACCACGCCTGCCACTGGTGCAGCTGCTGGGTCTGTGAACTGGATGAATGAGCTGTCTGGACGCTGTCTGTCTTCACACATGCCGTTTGCTTTCTCTCTGACATTTGTCTGAGCAGAAACGAGTCGCTTGAATACTTTCAGAAGACCGGATGGAAAGGGAAAGAGGATGCATGTGATTGGTTTAATTTCAGGTTGCCTTGTCTGCTGATCTCCCCTTTAGATGGTTCTTTTCTATTTTTTCTGGTGCTTGTACCCCTTTTTATGAAGGAAAGCAAGTTACCAGCATTGCAGGAGTTAACTTAGAAATGAAAGCAGGAGAAAGAATGAGGGATTGCAAAGCAAGCAATTTTAATAAGCCTAATCCTTCCTGTGTGTAAATATGTTGGCTTGGATATCAGTCTGTTTCATGTGCTTTTGAGGCCATTCCATACCTTTCAAGGTATATGGTATATCCTTCAGCCCAGAAGGAAGAAGTTGTTGAAGTCAGTCCTGCATTTCCCAGGTGGAGACTGAAGGTATGTATGAAGACCGTAGTTCACTTGAATACAGCAAGCACTCAAGGCGAGTACTGGGGAGACTGAGATGGGAACCTTGCTTTTGAGCCTGAGGGCTCTTTATGGAAATCAGCTATGGCTTCTCTCTGCTCCTGCATGGGGAAGAGTCTCTTCATGCTAACCAGAGAACTGGGTGATATGAATCAAGAGTTGGGAGTATTTACAATGAGGAATAAAAAGTGGAAGCTAGATCTGGCTTGTGTTTGCAGTGTAGAACAAGATTAGTTCTGAATTCTTTATATTGGTGAAGATGCTGTACAGTATGCCCCATATTTTTTTCTCATAAGGCTTGGACAAGATCTGGCACGTGAATTTAATGAATCCAGAACAGTCTCAAGTATCTGTTTTGTGACCACTTCCATCCTTCCTAACAAGGAGGGAAATACTGATGTCTAGTGGGACTGATTTAAACTTCACAGCATGAATGCTTTTCTTTGCCATACTAGAGATGAATTGGAGAAGTTACAGGACCCTCACAGAACATCTGGGTGTGGCCAGCTGTGCTCAGGGATCACAGTGTGGCGGAGAGCACTTTCACAGCTTGAGATCCCCTTTATCATACATTACACAGAGTTTTACTTTGTCCAGCCAGTGTGGAATGTATTTTTGGGGCTGAACTTCAGAAGTACACCTCTCCTACCTCCTTTCTTCCTCAGTCCTTATAGTCACACTCTTGCTTTTTGCCTGTAATTGAAGGCCCCTTCAATCCAGTGTGAAAAAAACAGTATTGCAAACTGGGCTCTTGCCCTTCTGGATCTGAGTGCACTTTGACAGTAACTGCTGAATGAAATGGGTTGTAACTCCATAGTGAGTCTTAACACTGTCTTGGCTGTCAGCAGCAAAAACTAAATGGAGAAGAGGTAAATAATGATGGGAGTTTAAAATTTGTTGTGACCCATTGTTTTTCACGTTTCCTTAAAATCATCCTAATTTTTCTCTGGCTCTTCAACACATGGTATCTAATTTTGCTTATTTTCTAGCAAGGGAAAGAAGGAAGGTCACTAATATGAAATAATTTTGCAATTCAGCTGTGACTGGTACCTGACTTCCTTTGGAATAGGCAGATATGCTAGTCTGCATTACCAACTAAGGCAAATTGTTTGGCATCACTTGTATGCGAATCTTTGCAGTCATTGTGATATGAAAAGGGTTTGGGTGGTTACTTCAAACTTTTTTTTTTTTTTTTAAAAAATAACTGCCCTCTAGGTGTTGTTCTTCCCCTTTCTGTGTACCTGCCTGCACGGGGGCAGTTGCACCATGCTGTTACCCCAGGGTAGACTGACATCCACCGGACCTTCTGAGCCTTCAGGTGTCTCATGCCTCATAGGGTGGATCCAAAGCTTTGGAGGCTGTTGGGAGGAGCAGCGTAAGAGAGCCTGAAACAGCGGGAATTTGGAGATAAAACGCCAGCTCAGCAGCCCTTTCCCATGGGCTGGAGGTGCCGTGCTCTGCAGCTCTCTGCCACAGCACAGTCTTGACCGATGATCCTAAAATCTAAGAACAAACCAAAATGCCACAGTGGTGAAAGAAAGCACCTCTTCATTTGAAAATGGCACCAGACCCAATCCTATATCTAAAAGTGTGTCTCATACAGATGCGTGACACCGATAAGCGGCTGAAGGAGGCTGTTAGAATGTCGTGCTGCAGAAGGAGAACAGATGGACCTGGCTGAAAGGGAAGGGTGGCATTTGAGGCTAGTAAAGGGGCAGGGAGAAAATAAGGCAGGGATTCAAGTATCTTTTTGACTAGCCCTTTCCTCTCTGTGTAGCTAGGATTCCAAAACCAACACACCACTGGCTGTGAACAGCCCTAAGCAGAGTAACACTAACAGGGTTTGTTGTTCTTACGCAGCAGTGCTGGCACCAGAAAGTACCCAAGCAAACTCCAGTTAGGTCAGAGACCCGAGAACTGGATGAACTTCGGAGACTTACTTGCTGGAAAGCTAGAAGCAGACAGGAGAGCGGAGGGCAGTGCTGGACGCAGGGGGGTAGAAGTACTTATCAATAGGGAATGGGACCCTTGGTAATGAAGCACCCTTCTTCACCTGAAATAGGTTACAATTTACGTGTTGGTGTATACTTGAGCAAATGGGGGAAGAAGAGATTGGCAGTGAGTTTTGGGGTTACTCTGCTGTTGCATGTCTTGTAGATCTAGATCTACCTCTTGAACTAATCTATTAATTATCTAGGCCCCAATGTAAGTAAAAAATACAGTGCAGCCTTGGCAGTAGAGAAATTGAAGTTCCCAACTATGATCAAATGCACAGCTTCAGTGTTACATATCATCAAAATCTTAATTTTCACAGAAACCATAGCTAGAAATGAGTTCTGTGGATGGGTGGTTAAAACAGTTAAGGCTTTTAAACTTAATGCAGGCTTGTGTTGCTTTTGCTTGTCAGGACATATTTCTACATAATTTTAAAATCATCTATTCGCTTTTCCTGCGCAGAGATTCTTGCAGCAGATGTAGAGAACTGTAACTGTCATAAGTTTTATTAAAATCTATTTTCCTGGGTTTTCTTTCCAAAACAAGTGCTAGCCATGACAACATACTGAGGAATTAAACCTGTTAAAACTTACTGCATTCCTCAAGCTATTAAGGAACTCTAGGATTAGTCTTGCTGATGTCTTGAGTTTTTAATTAAGGACGATATTAATGCTGTTAGTTCCTGAGTACAATGAAGGGGTTTGAAGTTAACTGTTTCACAGTGTGAAAAGTCATTAAGTTTCTTTAAAAAACTTCTGTGTAGACTACAGCATCTCCTACTATTAAATGTATATATATTGACTCTGTGTAACTGAAGTTAATACCTGAATTAAGAGGGGAACCTACCTTTTTAGGTGAAACACTCCAAGAGATTCCCAGAGATGCTCCGGGAATGCTTTGCCCTTGTTCCAGCAGCCTCCCTGATTTAAGGGGTGATGCATGGCAAGAACAATCTGTGAGTCAAGATTGCATGATAAAGCATTGACTCTTATGGTACAATTTAGGAATCCACCTAACTGAAATGATGGCCCTTTGAACTAAAATTCATGTTAACTATAGTTTCAGCCCAAACCTTACCTAGGTTCTTGGGAAAACATGGTCTCTCGACAGCAATAATCCTGCTAAGCTTGTCTGGAGGATAATGACTTATTTTTTTTTTTTTCCCCTGAAGATATTACTGGGGAAATCTCCGTGCATGTGCAAACATGGTTAGAAATATCATTAATGCCCTGACAGTTTTACCACCTATCTTAGCACTACCCATCTGCCTGATCTGTAGGAGAAAGGCAGATACAAACCGATTTTGGATTGAGTACTATAGCACATATTTTAGCACTGCCAGCGTGCAAGCTGGAGACCAGCGTGGAGACTGCTTGCAACAGGCTCTTGTTTCAGAGTTAAACTTGCTCAGGCTTTTTCCTATCTTTGTCTGCAAAGGGTCCAAGGGGAGAGACATGCGGAAGGAAAATGGAAAGAAAAACATGAAGGCAATACTTGGCTTTTGTGAACACCATCTCCCACGTCAACTGAGAGCAAGAACCCCCGAAGGGTTTTTACACTTTGAACTTTTAACATTCAACGTGGACCACTGTTTCCAGGGCAGGACTGTCAGGCAAGGAAAAAAAGACTTTGTTTCTGTTCTGGCATTTAACAGCTTAACTTAACCACCCTCCATTTTACAGAATGTTGATCTGAATAATGAAACAAATCATTATGAGCAATATATGAAAACAGATTGGGTGCGCCAGGGGAATAACAAGGGCGAAGAGGGCACAATGTGAACAGAATACTTGCCTTGGCGTTGGTGAGGGGGAAATCCAGCTTGTTTTCTGACAGGAAAGGGACCAGATTTCAGTACTTTTGCTAGAGATAGCTTGGTTTTTTTTTCCAGATACTTTCACTTTACTCAGTCTTTACAGAACTCTGTTCTTTTGAACTGTTTGGAATATTCTGATTCTGAAACTTTTTCTCAGTTTCAGGTTTCTGTTAAACATAAGAAGGTGTCTTCATTTTCCTGGGTTACTTCTTTGAAGAAAATTATAAAAGTAAGCTAGTTTCTTTCCCAAAGAGTCCTAATGTTTAATTAATCAGGGTCAGGATGCCTCATGACAGTAGTAAAATTTGCTCAAGATTTGCTAAAGATTTACTAGGTCAAGCCATAAATGTTGAATAAACTATACACTGTTAGAACTGATTGTGACATCTTCAATGGTTTATACTGGCACAAGCAGCCAAAATTGTAGCCTGGTATTTTTGTGTGTGTGTATGTGGCATCATGAAAACATATTTAAGCCTCTTGCCTTCATTGTTGGGTGTTTTGGGTGTTTTGGTTTGGGTTTTGTTGTTGGTTTGTGGGGTTTTGTGGTGTGGTGTTTTTGGGGTTTTTTTTGTTATCATTCTGCCAGGTTTATTTGCCTACTACTTGCTTCTCTTGTAAGTCTTGCTCTCTGGTCCATACTGCATTTTAGCAGTCTCCTATAATTGCTGGGGTAGCTTTCTTTTACCACCGCAGAACTATATTTTAGAGGTTTTTTTCTTTAGCCATATGAATGTCCTGTAATTCGCAGATGATAGTGAACCTGCCAAGCTTAGCTGTCGTGCTATAGTAGTCTCATCTGCTGCTGACAGTACAACATGCATATTCACACATGCTTTTTGGTTATTTCCTATTTTCCAAATTCCTGTTTTAAAACTGGAAAGAAGAGTTTGTAATGGTTTGCATTTTTTGCAGCACTGCCACTTGCGTTAATGAATTGCCACCTGATCTTATTTAAAATGTATTAATGCAAGGAGTCTCTTAAGATACAATTCAGCAAACATCAATGAAGCTTTTATCAGTTCCCCAAAATACTTGGATTTGATGAGGGCTGAAATTGGCACTTACCTAGATATGGTGCGTCAGTGTTGTTCTTGTTCACACTGATGAAATAACTAAAGTGAGGTTATTTTGGACCTAGACAAGCAGAAATGAGAACTGAGTTTGGTTGCAAATTCCAAATGGATGAGTGGGCTTCGAAATTAGCTTTGATGTCTTCTACATCTTCCTGAAAATTTCATAGTGGTTTCTAATCTGAACGCTTCCTCCAAGCCTCCGAGTTCAATAAAAGCCACAGCAGCATTATTCCTGCAGGGGCAAAAGGAGCTGGGTCACTGTTCTCTCAGCATTTCTGCCCTGATATAAAAGTGGCCCACATGATGCTCAGGCTTCACTTTCTTCCTCCACAGCAAATCCCCCAAAATAGAGCAGACAATAAAAACCTGACACTTGCTACAGCTTTCCCATCCAAGTTGGCCTAAGGCTGAGGTGGGGGGAAGTCTCAGCAAAGACTTTCTTGTTTGTTTTCCCTTCCCAAGTGCTCTGCTCGGAGGCAGGGTTCCTGGCTTCGCCTCTTCTGTTTCCAGAGCAGTTACGTAATTACTGCAGGACTTCAAAGGTAGGTTAGCGGAAACCATTAAGGATGTTTTCCATCTCTGGACTGGAGAAACTTAAGGTGGTTTCTCAGCCTACCCTAAAGCAGAAAATTTACCTTTAAGGAAAATACCTGTTTTCTGCAAATGCAGCTTTAATTCACTGTTGACCTATTCAAATTTAAAATTAATCTCTCTTTACCTGTTTCACTTCAAGTCTTTTAAGTAGGGTAAGTCTGCTGTAAGATTATTCTTCTTCTGGTGGGTATGTAAAATAATGGTAAAAAAATATATTTCTGCAACTTGAAGCAATGTCATTTTCTATGCCAACCTTGGCTGTCTAGCTGTATACGAAGTATGTGCCAGTTGGCCTCTTAGGCAAATTATAGAGACTTCTTTTAATGACTATGGACGGGGGGGGAACAGCAGTGAGGAGGAAAATGGAAGAGGAAATTCATGTGTCAGTTCCCACACCTATTAACTGTATAGGAATGCTTTGTGTGTTAAAAATAAATTCCAAGAGATACTTAACACAAACTTTGTCCAATGTCTCAACTATTTCCAAAATATAAAAATTAGTATAACCAAATAAGGATAGAACACTTCTTTCTTTGTCTGACTCTCAAATCCTTTTAATATCCTTGCAGATATTATGCCTCTTCTGAGGGACTTCCCATTAATTAAATTAACCCACATGAATCAGTGGAGAAAAAAACCTTTCTCTGATGCAAGATTCCTCCCTAACAGTAGAGAAGAATCCAAAGAGCTCACTCCAAGCCAAGACTACCCCTCCCTAAATTGAACCCCACTGTAGAACCTTGGCTTAGCCCTCAATCTCATTTTGTATTCATGGGTCTGACTTGTGCAATCCCACAGTTCAAGGTAGGACTGCTTCCTTCTTTCAGGAAGCATTTTAGATTCCTGCTGAAAGTGTCCAAAACTCAAGTGCTATAAAGGAATATTTTCTGCCTTGTTCAAAAGCAAAGGGATGTTTCTAAACATTGATGGCAGCTGTGGAGAGCTGATCGTCTGAATGCTGATGGTAGTCCCACGTGATTCTAGCTGCTGCTATAACAGTAAGCGTCTGAGGCCTGATTTGTAGAGGGCATCAGGTGCTCCGCAAGGCTGTTAAGGTGCCCCAGCCTGACCATGTTGTGTAAGGAGCGTTATTTGTGACAGGTGTCTGGAGTCCTCCTCAAGCAGGAAAACACGGCAGACAATGACAATGGAAAGCAAACAAAAGTCCTGATGCTCACAAAATGATGGAGAAGTACTGTAGGGCTTTGGACAGGACTTGCGATGTGGTTATGTTGCATTGGAAGTGTTACTTGCAGCGCTGGGAAGAAGAAACCTTCCTCAGCCTGTTTTCAGGACAGGCATGAGTATGCAACATACGGATATTCTACTGGCCATTTGGTTTTCTAATTTTTCTGGTTGTTCCAGTACTCGCTGTAATGATTACTGGACGAGTTGGGACACTCCACCTCAAAGTACATTGCAAAGGTTTCAAAGATAGAGCTTGTTACATAATTCAGTCAGAAGACGATGTACCCCAGAGATGAAGGCCCCTCTAGGTTCAGCTGTTGCACTGAGTTTTGGAGCCATCCCAGATGCTGACCCTGCACAACTCTGACTCCGGGTCAGCAGATCACAGCACTGGCAGACCTTGGGCTGCTAACCTACCGACATACAGCGTCCCGATCCTTTCGTCTGGCAACCTTTGCCATATACTCTTTAAGTAGCAAAGCCCAAAAGCCAAATAAAGTTTAACACAGGTACAGTTACACATTTATGTTTGGTTTACAGAGAAGTTCCAGAGGACTCCCGAGTTGTTTCAGTGAAGATACACTTTTTCATATTTGTACTTTTTTGGTAAGGAAGCAGAAATGATCAGTAAACAGACGATGGTTTCCAATTCTCTTCACAGTCACCGGGGGGATGATTCGCATAAACTTGGAGAGGCTATCACATTGCAGTGGTAGAACACGCCGGATGTGTTTACACTGTAGTTGTCAGAGCAAGTACATTTTAAGCTAATTTATTGGTGGCAAATTGTCCAAGCTCTTTGCAGACGTGGTGAGATTACCAGTACTTGTGATAGATGGATTCAGTACAGCACAGTATTCACACTGCAGACATGGATGGATGATTCGGAGGCAGAGCAAGCATTAACAAGTGGCGGACAGGAATTAGCAGGAAACCACGGTACGGACGCCAGGATTTCAGAGTGGCGGAACAGCGACCCACACCTGCCCAACACAGGCTGCTCCCTGCCTCGTGGCGTGCCAGCCACTGCAGCAGCTCATGGAATGTGTCTGCACAGCCCCTGCTTGCCTGTCCTCGACAAACTATGGTGAGTTGAAGAGCTGGGCCTGAAAGCTACAGCCCCTCGGTGAGCTTGCTTCTCATCTTGAGAGCCTTTACAGAGCTTCCCAAAACTTAGATGACAAAGGCGTGATGCCATCAGGAGGAGGTAAGCATTTCTTTGTTAATGTTTCTTTTTGGATGTGAAAACCCACTTACAAACTATTTCTTCAGGAGTCGGTTATGATTGAGAGTTATTGTGGGCCTGGGTGTGAATGTAAATCCTGCTTGCCATTGCTGAGTAATTGTGTGTGTCTGCACTAAATGCAGACTAAGGGTGTTTACAGTGGACAAATCTATATTTAGACAAGCCCCGGTGGCAGCTTAACATAGGCTTAAAATAAACTTCTTCCATTGTGGAATCTTTCTTTCCCTTTTGTCCCTCCACTAACTGAGTTTGTCTTGGCAGTACAAAATTAAAATATATAGGCTTTTTGGGACGCTTTACAAACATTTGGTGATAAATTGTGAACTGCTTTAGCACGTGCTGTGTCACCAACGCATCGACACATAAGCATAACGACAAAAATGCAGTGTAATTTGGAATCGCGGTCTTAGCCTGTGAAGACCCCAGACTTAGGCTAAGGGCTGTACTGGAAATAAGGCTACATCTTAACTGGCAGAACTGCATTATACAGAAAAAAATTGCCAATATTTGCACTGAAATCAGATTGCACTGAGATTAATTTAGGTCACTGGGTGTTTCATACCGCTGCTGTCAGCCTCTCCATTTCACTGACAGAAAATAAATGCCTGCCTCAGTGTTTTAATGTAGTTAAATAAGTGAGGAAAAGCCTAACTCAACTCTATTAAATGAACTTAATACTCAAGCAAGATGAAAAGCGTATGCCTGTACTCTGCAGAGTCTCACAGGAATGCATTATTGCTGCTTCCTGCCCTGATAAATGTGTGCCATTAAACTTCAGTGTTCTCTGCTGGCGAGAAGTAGACGAATTGTCAGCAGGGAATAAGCAAACACCACTTCTGAGGAGCCATCTCCAGTGTTCCTGCTTTACCTGGTGACTACCTCAACAAAAAAACTTGCCTTTGAAATGCTGACAGGGTCATCATTTTGCTCTGAAGCTGAAGTCATCTACTCGGCCTGTGTTTGCAAAGGCTATTTTACATAGTCTTTACAAAGACTAAAAGCTATCCACTGGAGGGTAACCGAGGATTTCTAGAGCATCCGACTGACACAGTATTGTACGATCTGAGTCCCACTGGGAAATGAGCAGGCATGTGATGTGGCTGGTAACAGACCTCTCCATGTCATGTGCTCAATGGGCAGAAGCTGGAGATAGTTCTGTGTAACAAATGAGTCATTATTTTCTTAAAGGACATTTTATAATGCATTTTTGCCACCTCATCATGCCCTCTGCCACAGCTGTGATTACTGCAGCCGTCACCCAGGAGTTTGTAGCATGGGACTAGAGGGGATGTTCTGGTACTCGCTTTGTTCACGCTGCTTTTCAGCAATACTAAGGATCCAGTTCTTCTCTATTTTCTGTCCACCCACGGCTGAAGGTACAAATGTGTTTAACCAATTTGCATCATATTCTGTAATAAAGATCGTTATGCTAGCTTTTGAAGGTGTGAAGCTAATACAAAATAAGCTTAGAAAAAAGAACTCATATTCCTGATTTAAAAGCAAAAAAGCAGAGGTAGCATAAACCAGTCTGCCTCCCTCTTGTTAAGCAAACACTTTGTGCCCTCTATGCAACAGCTCAGAAAGATGTGCAACATCTAGAAAGGGGAAAGATATTTTATTGTTATTAATTATGTTATTTTCTGCAAAAGTGATTTCATTATTTATGTATTGCCATTTTTTTTAATATGCTGGTATTTTCACTGACATCTGGTTCTCTAAGGTAACCATGCATACTTGTATATACAAGATTTCCTCCTATATGAGATAGCCCTGACCCCTCTTTTTTTCTGTAAGGAATCTTCTTCCAATCTGTAAAGAAAATTGAATCCCTTCCCTAAAACCATGAGTGCTTTCTGAGCTATCCTAGTATCACATGCACCATCTTAACTGGGTTTTAGCTTTGCTGCGAGAGACACTTAACGAGATCAGTGCCACATGGGAAAATGGGGTTGAATAATGTAAAATTCGTATCTCAGTAAAAATAGCACTTGTGGTCTGTACTGGCATTGATCTTGGTGAATTTATGGCAAACCTAGAGGTCATGAGAGACTATGCCATAATAAAAATGTACTACTTTATATTCCCTGGAAGTGGATGCTCTAGAAAAATGGAACTGATATATTTCTTTGCTTGGAGGTGGCAGCACTAATTTTATTTCCATTTTACACTCTTAGCAAATGCACTTCGTGCTGCCAGCACTTATTTGTCATTTCATGTGCACTATTACATTTTAGTTGAACTATATGTGATTTTTAAAATGGCCTTGAATTATTTTGATTTTCCTTAATGTCCTAATACATAAAACATCACTATTTAATGAACCCAAATCATTCCTTTATGAGTTTAGAGAATACTAATATATGCACTAGATTCTGAAGATTGTTATGTAAAAATTGTCATAGTTCCCTAGTTTGCTACAACCAATTTTCACTAAGCAAGTTTACTTCTGAAATCTTAAAAAAACATTCCTTCCATCTACATTAGTTGATTGCATTGCATAGCAAGAGTATTTCAGCTTTTTTAAAGTATTTATCTTGCTCAAGCAAGATAAAAATACTTTTCTTAGATAACTTTTTCCTGTAATTTTTCTGTGTCCTCATTACATATATGCATAGTGTCACAAAACCAACAAAAACCGTTTGTCATCCAGAAGTAAAAAAAAAAAAAAATAGAGATTAGAGTTTATAATTTTTCAACCTAAATGACCGCTACGCTTCTGTTGTTGCAATTTTGCAAAAGGTTTGTGCGTGATATTTATTTTGCATGTATATATAGATTTGAAGACTAACACAGTTAAAACTGATTTACAAATCGGCATTTGGAAGCAGGCAGCTGACGAGTTTGCCAGACGGCGGTTAGACTGGCCACACAGTTCATCTGAACACCTACGTCAGGGTCTTGCCCTTGTTACGGGACCTCTCCCGAATACGGTGGTGTGGGCGCATTGCATTGCATGGTGGTAATTACAGACGGGCTGGGTGGGGGGCGGCGGGGGGGACCGCTAGATCTGCATCTCTCCAAACAACACAGGCTGAGTTCCCTGTCAGCACAGCTGTCGCGATACCCTGGCGGGGGGTTGTAGTACTTCATTGGCACCTCGGGGGGAAAAACTGTACTCTTTGCAGTTTAAGCAATCTTAGTGCCTTTCACACAAATCCAAGAGAAGGTACAGTGACCCTGCTCAATGAGGTCAGACGGCACTCGACAAGCCTCACTCTTTCTGCCTCTCACATGAAGGGTTAAATTGTAACTGCTGAAGTACTGCCTTTTGGGGCTGCTGAAGACAAATGGGTGTCCTTTGGACTCTGTAAGTGCACAGATATTTAATACATCTGCTTAAATTAAACTCTAGTCAAACTACTCATTGCTTTCCTCACCTTTTCTCCCCTTCAATCATTAATGGACATTTTCCACAAGCAAGTTAACAAAACACCTGAGAGGACAATGAACTTTAGACATATTAGCTTGGCCCTTTCATTCCAGAGTCTCTCCTCTTATGCAGAAAGTGCAAAGACTGCAAATGTACAAAAGGATGCTTCTCGATCTGGACCACAGGTTACAGGACAGAAGTCGGTCAAATATTTAGAATTATTTTATGTTTTGAGATTTTCCTCCATTGCGGATTATTTACCTACCGTTATTTTTAAAAAATGAAACAAAACCCAAAAAAACCCTGAAAAAAACCAACCAAACCAAACACCAAAACAAAAAACCCCCAGATATCTCCCCTGCCCCCCCCCCCCCCCCCCCCCCCCCGCCTTGTCCCCAGGTTGGTAATTCCTTTTTGGTCAGTTTTGGGGTGTTCAGCACACCAGCTGTGTTCCTTGCCGGGAAGGACCCCTTCCAGGATGGCTGTATGAATCCCCACTGAATTTCCTCCCTGTACCCTCAGGAGCTGCTGCGGCACCATCTGTGGAGCAGAGAACATTTCTAGATCATCTGTACACTAATATAGCTGCTAGCGATCTAGAACTGCACATCCTGCAACCGTGGCTCACCAAAAATAAGGTAACTTTTTAACTAGGTGCTGCTCTCATCCCTGGCCGTGCTATGCAAGTACCTTTATCCTTTGGATTCTTCAATGTTTCCCTTAATTTTCTATTTCGAAGTGAAGGTTTAAGAGTTCTTCTGGTGATGCGTGGGACAGAAGCATGGTTACGAAAGGCGCGGCTATGGCACCGTTACAACTCACTTGCCTTTGAAGGCCCTGTAGGAAGGGTTTCTGAAGTGAAGAAATGAGAAGATTAATCAGTGATTTGAAATCTAAGCTAAACGGCAGTTGCCAAAATACTGTAGGCTGAGCAGAAACCTAGAGTTGGAGGGAGCTGCGTTGGTTGTTATGAAACCAAGGACAAAGGAGACGTGGAGGAGGGACTCTACCCTCTATCCCTCTAGCGTTTTGTCTCTGGGGCTTGTTTTCACAGGTCTGTTGTTTGCCAGCAAGGTTGCCCTCAAAGTTATGGTATGTGCTTTACTGGCGTGTTCATATGAAAAGCAGAGTTAATTAAAAGTGGAGGACTTGTCATCAGGAGGGCATCCAGAGAAGTTAAAGCAAAGCAATTAGGATCAATATGTATTCTTTTAAAGTGCATTTTAATTCTCAAGTGGGGTTTCTCGTTCAGGTCCACAGCTGCCTGTGATCTAAAGTCGGTTTGCATCTGACCAGGACTGCTTCCTCTGCATAAAGATCCAGTGTATTTCAGCGTATGCTGTAACTGCTGTGCCTCAACTCTTCTGAATGTAGAGTTGAGGCACAGAGGGGAAATGGTCTGAAGTTGCGCCAGGGCAGGTTTAGGTTGGACATTAGGAAAAATTTCTTCACAGAAAGGGTTGTCAGGCTCTGGAATGGGCTGCCCAGGGAAGTGGTGGAGTCCCCATCCCTGGTGGTGTTTAAAAGACAGGTACATGAGGTGCTTAGGGACATGGTGGGATATCAGGGTTAGGTTAACGGTTGGACTTGATGATCTTAAAAGTCTTTTCCAACCTAAAAGATTCTATGATTCTAGGAACCACTATGAACTCCAAGCTCATTGTATGCAGTAGTCTAATGACTACTTGTGAGTACACGAATATTTTTCTTCACTGCTTTTTCAGATGCTCATAACCAGTTTTGCTAGAGTGAAATGTCCTGTGCTTAATTTTAGCCTGCAACGCTGGTTTTTAAGCTTCTGTAGAATTCAAAAAGCAAAACACATCAAGCACTGTAAGGGGAACTGGAGCTTTACATGCACTTGTACGCCAGAAGGTTTTTATTGTGTTTATTAGTTTTGTACTGAAGGGTAGGAAACAGCATTTCTTCAACAGTTGTTTCAGAATTGTTATTTTCCAGCCCTCTTGTGTGTGGCTATGGAGGGATTTCAGTCAGCCTTTCAATTTCAGCCTCTGTCCCAGAGCCCAAGAAATGATCAAAGTAAACAGAGGCTGTTTACTATCTGGGCAGCTGTCTTCAGTCATTTCTTGTTTTGGCAACCCAGTGCACGTGTGTTCCCAAAATGCTATGCTCCCCCAAAGAAATCTCTGCCAGCACCAAGCTAGCCTTGCTTTTCCTAATATCTAAAGCAGTATTTCTTGATACTACTGTGAGGTGGATCTAGGCACTTTAAAAGATACTTGAAGTTCATGAACCTTTGTAAATATTGCACGGAGGAGTAAGTCTGGACTGCAGGTCTGAAAGGGGAGTTACTCCATACCTGTGGGAACTGCACGGGCTGTAAACATCTGAGGGTTGTTCAGAATTTCAGCTCTAGGAATATTTCAGCACTCAGAATTTCACTCAACTCTGGTAATGTCTGTGGTTCCACCTGCAGCTCGTGTGGGTACCTGAGCTGACCTAAGTGGGTAGAGATAGCAGCGGAGCCGTCAGGCTGAACACACGGCCGCGGGCGCAGGGCCTGATACTCGCTGAGTATTCAGTCAGCTCCTGCAACAGTTTTTGCAGTCGGGAGGGTGAAGGTTGCAGGCAGCTGAACGGTGTGCGAGCTGACAGCTACCTTGCCATGGCTACGAGCGCGGTACGTGCCACGCACAGCGATCGGGGCTGGGCTCTGACGAGGCTGCGCTGATCCCAAAGTGAGCTGTCCCTTACCTGGGCGGGCGGGCTGGGCTAGCGGGGCGCGCCCGTCCCCGTCCTGCAGCGGCCGCGCTGCCTGTGGTACCCGGGCCGGCTGCGGTGTGCCCGGGGGAGCGGCGGTCCTGCTCCCGCCCTCCGGGCCTCAGCGCGGCCATGCGAACCGAGAGAGCAGGGGTGGGGGTGGGAGGGGGCTTTTACCGTGCCTTGCAGCCAGGACCTCGCCGGAGACGAACAGGGGCGCCCGGCGAGCGGAGCGGCCCCTGCCCCGGCTCCGCTGCGGCCGCCCGGCCCCAGGCTGGGGGCGACCCTCGGCCGGCGACCGGGGTCCGCCTCTCCCGGCGAGAGCGGGGCGGAGGCAGGCGGCGCGGCCGGGGTCCGCCCGCCGAGCAGCAGCCGCGGGAGGAGGAGGAGGAGGGCGAGGAGGGCAGGGGTCCGCGATGGAGGTGAGGCTGAGGGGCGAGCGGCCGCCCCACGCCTGCCCGCGGGGGCGGGAGCCGGGCCGGCGGCTGGGGCAGCCCCCCCGCCCCGGCGCTGCGGGCGGCGGCGGCCCCCGGCGGCTCCTCCTCCCGCCCGAGTTACAACCGGTTCGTGCCGGCACCGGCCGCGCCCCGCCCCGCCGCGCCGCGCCGGGGATGCGGGGGTGCCCCGGCCCGCCGGGGGCGGCTCCTGCCCCCCGCCCGGCCGCCCCCGCCCTGCGGGCTGCCCGCTCCTGCCGGCGCGGGGCGCAGGTAACGGGGACGGCGCCGCCTCAGGGGGACCCGGGCTCCGGCCGGGCCCTGGGGGGTTCCCGCTCCCCTTGGCGCCCACTGCGATCACCCGTGGGTGCTGGCTGCGGGTACCTCCTGGCGACTCGTGGGTGCCTCGTGGCTTCCACTCCGGGCACCCAGCAGCGTCATGGTGTCAGTGCCTGCTGTGGGTGCGCGGTGGTGGGTGCCTACCGGCATTGATGGGCGCCCATGGGTGGGTGCCCCTCTTGAAGGCCGTCCATGGGTGGGTGCCCCTCTTGAAGGCCGTGGGTGCCAGGCAGCATGGCGTGACCCTGTCCCGCCCTGCATGTGGCATCGGGCCGGCGAGGGCGACCTTCAGTCACCTCTCGGCGCGAGTTGCTGCGCGGGTGAGCGCTTTCCATCCAAGCGGGTCTGGAGGTGGAAGGCGTCGATGTGTAACGCAGTCCTCTGGGGCCGGGGTGTGGGCTGGCCCCGGGGGGCGTGGGGAGAGGCGAGGCGAACTGGGGGCTATAAGAGCCCGTCCATCCCCACAGAGCACCTGGCCGAGGGGCGCCGACCGGTCGAGCGAGCAGACACCAAGGGGAGCCCTCGCAGGTTGGGATGCGTAAGGCGGCGCACGCCGCGCTGGCGTTTTGCTGAGGAGTTCTCTGGTAAATCAAGTTGGCTGGTGGTTTGCAGCAGCGCCAGCTTACATCTGTCTGTGCGGATGCGTGCTGGTGTCTGACAGGCAGCTGTACTTGCAGGGGGGCTGGGGGGCCCATCCCCTCTGGGGCAGTGAGGCTCTGGAAACAGGTAGGACTGGTTCTGCTGAGCTGACAGATTTGCACAAAGCTGGTGGGTTTATGTGCTGCCCTGGCTGATGCTTCTTTATGTGAACTTACTTTTCACAATGGAAAAACTGTATTGTGTCGTCGGCGAGTTTTGTTCTGGTATTTTGTTTCGGTTTAAACTCCGTGCTTCTTCTTTTGTCAGGCAGAAATGGAAGGAAATATTTACGTTGATGAGCCTCTTGCACAACTTACAGGAGAGAAAGTAGAGGAGCACGAGAAATAGGTAGACCTGAACGCTGAGAACTGAGAGGGAAACATATATATTCAGTGTGAAAGAACTCAGACAAATATTTAAACGTGGGGAGCTACTGTAGTTAGAACATGAGTTAAAGTCTAATGTCATCGAAGTACAGATGCGTCTTTTTCAGCGTGTTTAATACAACGCTTATACCATCGTGTCCGTGGGTATGTAGGTGTTCGGCTACGAGTACGTGAAAAACAACTGTAATGTATCGCTGCTGCTCGAATGCTCTAGGTGTTACTTGCAAGTTAAGGGTAGCAGAAATTTCAGATGAAAACTGACAGAAGGTTGCCTGAAAAACAAATAGAAATCTGCGTGAAATCTAATTCAGCTTAAAACGAGGGATGTTACCATTCTGGCTGGTACCGTCTTAATTTGTACCGGTGCCTTGCAAAACTGGAATAGCTGAATGTTAATCACACCGTGATTCTGCTGACATCGGCTTTCTTTGCAGCCATGTGCTGCTCGCAGAAAGCTGCATTCTTAACCAGGCTCCGGTTGCACGAATAACAAACTGGGAACTGCCGTATTGCTACTGTCTTTCTCAAGATTCCCTTTGCCACAGATTAATACCAGTTTCTGTGCTGAGGGCTAACGTTTCAGTCGTACTCGTGTTCTTTAGACAGATGCTTTTTTTTGTGCTCCTCTGTCATCTCTAAGCCAAACTTTAAGATTTATAGAAAAAAGAGCTCGATGCTGCGATAAAGCTGCTTAGATAAAAGAAAATAGTTGCAGCCAGACACCCCTCTCTTTCCACATTAAAACTGTTGTTGTTCAGTTCGTTCTCTAGGGTTTCTTTTTGTTGTTGTTGGTAGAGGCTTTCATCAAGCAGCTCTCTTCCTCTGATTCTTATTCGCAGTGAGTACAACTCACTGAAAAGCTTTTTCTGACCAAACTTCAAGTTGCTGTTTAATTCTTTATGCTTCATTTCTCCATATCAGTATTTTTGAAGTGACTAGGTTTCCTGGAGTCTGAATCAACCTCCTTAGCTTTGAGAACAGTGAGGTTTGTGAAACAGTTCCCACCTGAATCTTAACCCCATGGTTGTTCCTCTCTTTCCAGGATCACACAACTCTTCCTGGCTGGTTCCAAGAGAAAACAAAGCTGTTAAGTGTTCCTTTCTGTATGTCTTTCTGCTTCTTTGTTGTTGATGATCGTGTGTATCTGTACAGTCCGTGTCCTCCTTCCACATAGACAGAAAATAGTAAAAGGCACTTTGGATCCCTCCCAAGTCGATGCCCAGGTTCAATGCCCATGCAGGCAGTGTTGGGAGTGGCAAGGGTTTAGTGCCTACTGTTGGCTCTTGTCCATGCTACAAAGCTTTTCTACTGCAGCTTGCCACTTTCAGGGAAGCATTAAGGTGCCCATAAAAGGTGTATTGCTATCCGTGGGCCCCGCAGCAGTTCTGTTGGCTGGGACATCTCTAACTATGTGTCATAGCAGAGGGCTCTGGGGAGCAGGGTCCCCACACAGAGCTCTTGGCTCGCGTGCTCCCTTCAGCAGGACTTCGGGAAAATTAGGAAATGGGCCTTATTCTAGGTAATAGGCACACAGCAGTGTCAGGTGAGGGAGTAACCTGCAAGAAAGGGAAGGACAAGCCAAGTCATGTTGGTTCTTAAAAACAAACTCTGGGACTTTGTAGATCTGTTTTCCCTCTGAGGACAATTTTTTGGAGGAAAAATGATGGAGGTTTTAACTTTTTGCTTGGCAACTGTAGACTGTAAGTGGCTTGAAGTGTTTAGAAAATAGAGATGGTTTTGCTGCCTGAAGTCCTGTTATTTAGCTAAAAGGTGCAAGAGAGATCTGTGGTGCAAAATAGGAGGCGTCAGGATGTAGGAGGCCAGCTCTTTTGCTGCCTTAAGTTGGGAGCGGTTGGTTAAAGCCAATAAAGCTGTGCAGACTTGCAGCAGATGAGGAACTGACCCAGGTGTTTTCGTCTTTCTATTAGAAAAGACTACATGACCTAAGACTACAAAAACTTTTTTTCTCTCCTGCCCTGCCCTCCCTTCCTCTCCATCAGCTGTTCAGAATAGCAGAACTGAACTCAGAGCTGTCTCAGTGTCAAATTTCAGGGCGTCGATATAGTGGAAATCAATATGAAGGCTAAAATGTGTTTGTTTTCTAAAGATTACTTTTTAAACAAATACGAGTTGGGATTATTCACTGTCTATTTCCATTATTTTAGTGGGTTTCTGAAAACTTCCTTGCTTTGTCTCAGTGGAAATTGTCTTTTCTTGAAGCTGTGGCTTATTTCCACCATTTTTACTCCAGTCAGGGACAAAACAAGCCAAGTGATGCTTATTTAACGCATGGAGAGATGCATATGTCAGCTCTTTTGGTGACTGCATACATACAGTTTAAATATTTTGTGTAGAAATGCGGGGATCCCCTTTTGTATAAAGGTTATTGCTGTAGGAAAGTACCTATAAGCAGCTTTTTAATGCTCTGATACTGTATGGTATGGTATGGTGTGATTTCTGTCTATCCCAGCTGTCACCCTTGCATCCGATGTAATCAAGGGACACTTACCCGACATTTGAGGAAAGAAATCAGAGCTTACATTTATAACTGGGACATACAACTTTGTAACATTTGTAGCTGGAAATACTGTATCTTGAAGGACTGTCAGTGTGTTAAAACTGTAAATCACTCCTAAAGGACCTAGAACATCAAAGTTTATTTTACATTAGTAGGCAATGTTTTTGTCATTTTGGAGCTCAAGGCTGCTGTCAGCTGTTAATTAATTGAGGGGGGATCAGTATTTCTCCACCGAAATAACTTGGTTACTTCTGAAGTTCCTCTGAAAAGATATTAAAAAGAAGAAATTTAATGTGAAGACACCGGTTTTTCAGAGTTGTGTTCACTGTTGCAGTGATCCTTCAGCTGAGAACTTGCTTTGCTGCTCTTTTTCTGCAGGTGGGATCGTCACGTAAAGGTACATTTGTAGGACGCTGAAGGACTTCCGTGTCATCATCAGTAAGTCTCTACCCTCAAAGTAACATTTAAGTGTGTCTGTAAACTAGAACTGGCCTTTTTCATGTCTCCGTAGTAATTATTCCTCAAAATTTTGTACTGCAGCTTTTTTGCAAGTTTTCAACGCAAATTCTTAAAAATTGCCCAGTCAATGAGTACGGGAGCCTGAATGGAAGTTCTGTTATTGCCTACTCAATAACACCACTGCTTTCATAAAACAGTAATTTTTTTCCTTTCACTGAAAAGTTGAAGAACTCCGTCTCCTCTGGGTTGTAAGCCAAACAGGCAGTGAGACGCGTTCATTTTTCTGCTTTGCCTCTTGGGGTCTCCAGGCAGAACTGTTACTGGAGCAGTCTTAATGCATAAGCTGTAGTGTGAAGATGGTCCTTGAGAGAGCATTTCATGAAGAAAACAGGGTAAGATCTTATCTGTTTCTCTCTTACAGGGTAAAGGAAATAGAATTGTTGAGAATCACGCGTCTGGTTAGCGACAGAGCCAGGAACAGAACATGGGTGTTGTGATCATCACTTTGGCAGCTTGCTCCCTGTAGAGAGGGAGGGCAGGTTAGTTGTGTGCTTAGGGACTCGCGTATCGTTGGAGTCACCCAAACTCCCAAGCAGTTTAGCCTGGGAACTTCTAAATTCTTTGCTAGGTGTTAGACGCATCAGTCCCTACATTCACAAACTAGTCTTGAGAAGGTGTGAGGACAGTCAGTTATTTAAAGCCATAGGTGCGTATGTGATGGATCTTGCCATGCAAAGGAGTAAGGTGGTACTTACGGGGTCCAGGAAGTGAGTGCCAGTTCGGGGAAGGGTGATGTGTGCAAACTGTGCAGAGAGTGGACACAGGCTATAGGAGATTTTTGTGTGCGTGTTTAATGCTGTCATGTCTTGGCATATAAGCCAACACCTGTATACAGTTTTAAAACTCACTTCCCTTACTAATACATACAAAGTGATTTCTGGATGCATTGCTCTTCTGCACATCACCTCATTGACAGAGCAGAGTACTGAACTATTTCCAGAATGCCGGTCTTCCTTTTGGTCTGCCCCTCCCAGAGTTCTCTATCTGGTGACAAACACCTTACTAAACTGCAAGGTACTATGCTGAGATTACAACTAAGTAGAGATTATTTTTTTTTTTTGGACCCTGAACTAATATTTTTACACTAGTGATTTTTTTTAAATCCTGAATTATTTATTGGGATTGTTTTATATTTGTAGCTTTTCTTGTCCTTCAAGCTTCACTCAGGATATCTGAGGGCTTAACAGCTGGTGGCCATGTGGTTCTCTCATTGAACTGTGGCAGATATTAATGCCTGAGGTTTTCCCAAAGCCTATTTAACAGTCAGAAAATTAAATGTTCCCCCTTTCTGTAATACAGTGCTGATGTATGCTTTGTGTACTGTTCTGCGTTACACTGCAGAGGTAGAAGTACCAAATGGTAACGATATTTCATTGCCTGTATGCTGTGTTGCATATATTTCTTGAAAGAAGGTTGAAATAAGCCTCTGTTTGAACATGTACTTCTCCGTACAGCTCACTTGTATTAGCAAACTGAGGTCAGTTGCATTTCTAATGATCTGTTCTGTTTGTTTTTTTGTTTACACAGGTTCTGCCTGTACATCTGCACTCATCTGACAAGATGGTATTTCGGAAACCACCAGATGGTGGCTGGGGCTGGGTGATCGTTGTCGTTTCCTTCTTTACTCAGTTCTTGTGTTATGGATCACCGCTGGCGGTGGGAGTCTTGTATTTAGAATGGCTGGATGCTTTTGGAGAAGGGAAAGGCAAGACCGCTTGGGTTGGATCACTAGCAAATGGAATCGGATTGCTTGCCAGTAAGTGTAGATGCCGTATCTATCTTAAATTGAAACGTTTCCTTCTAATATATGCTTTCATCTGTGTGTGCTTTTGGAATTAACGACAGCTGCAAATGATAGAATAGG
The DNA here is from genome assembly GCA_034008185.1 of Gorsachius magnificus. NCBI lineage: Eukaryota > Metazoa > Chordata > Aves > Pelecaniformes > Ardeidae > Gorsachius > Gorsachius magnificus. Next base: position 32,963,839 of record CM067089.1, on the reverse strand, counting down.
GATGCTGCATTTTTGTTTTAGGTCAAGATGGGTAAGAAGATTACATTTGTAGTTCCACTGTATGTAAACCAAAACAATATAATGGTAAAAGAGCAATAAAAATATTATCCTTAGAAAATTAAAAATTATTGTATTTGAATAAACTAGAAAAACTAAACTCTGGAAAACTGAATGGTAATTTTGTTGATGGGATTTTTAAATTTTTTTTTAATGAGGCTTTAAGACCAACATTTGCATTAGTACCTTTAAAATCAGAACAATCTGTTAGTCTGAAATGGTTCAAGTGCTCTAAGAAAAACAAAAAGTCAGATAATAAACCAGTTACTAATTTTTCAGCTCTGGAAGTAAACCCACCAGTTAGAGTGGGTGAGGGCTCTTTTTCCACTGTTTGTTTGAGAAAAAAACTCCCTTTGAAGCCTGGAAAGCTATGGATAACAGTGGCATTAAATAGAACAACTTTACTGGAAGCTTTTCTTTAGTAAGACATTGTCACTTGGAGAGTAACAGCAGGGTTTTAGGGAAATAAAAAGCCACTTTGGAAGTCCTTATGTCCATTTTTTTGTTGTTGTTTTAATATCAGGGATGGGTATTGCACTGGGTAGTATCACTAACTTCTGCTTTTCAAAGATTCACTGTGGGAACTATTATCTTTTTGCTGAATCTGGAAAAAAATTGCCTGTCAGCAAAGAAATTGCTACGGGCAAAACCAATTAGGTAATTTAATGGATAAAATGCAGCTTGGGATTCTGAGGAAATTCTTAAAAGAAAGTTGACATTCAAATAGTGATACAGACCTGAATAAAGACCACTGCTTTGTATGATGCTATAACTCGCCAAATGCTGGTGTCACACTTGTGTTAGGGTTTTATATCACTAGGCAGAATAGAAATGGGCGAAGGCATCATTAACCACAGGGAGACTATATTCATTCCCAAGGTACAAGTGGGCAAAGGACTGTAGACTGCTCTTCCGTCATACTATTTTATTTTCCTGTTTGATGGGCATTAACTCCTATTATTAACGAATCAAGACCTAAATAAACTTGAGTGAGAGAATGAAGTGTGTGTGCATGAAGGCTAAACAAGATGGTTACTGATAAAAAACTAGGCAGAAGGGGATTGCAAGAGAAGGGGTGAAGAAAAACCCTCTCCCTGGAGACCAGAAGTCTCTGGCTCACTCCTGACAAGAGCTTGGGCCGTGTTTCTTGTATGTCAACACTGTGCTAGTTTCCAGACTTCTTAGTGTCCTCTGTCTTGCTGCTATGAGCAATTGCCAGTAGTGTGCTTTATAGCAAATAGAAACTTCTGTGACTGAATAATACAAATAAAAGGTGCTATTGCAATTGATTTGGGTATGGAATGATTAAATTACTTGAAATTTTGATAGATTAGGAGGAATGTTGTCTGTCAGTGTACTTTTATTCTTTCAGTTTGGGATTTTGAAGCTTAATAATCATTCCTATTTTTAATGCCTTCAAAGAAAAGTAGAGTGAGGGCCTTTTAATTGCATTGATTTCATTGCATTAAATTCCCATTACATTTCATTAAACTGCCACTTAATTGCATTGTTTTCGGTCTCTCAAACTCAGAGTTGACTGAAAACAAAATATATGTTCCCTGCTTTACCTGAAACGGAAGATCCCACAATCTTATCAAGCTGGGATCTGACCTTCATGGTAAGTTTACTTAAAGTAAACTTGTTGGAGGGACACTGTAAGTATCATAAGCTCTACCTAAAAGTAGAATGCTCTTGACAAGTTACAATTTTTCATGCAGTTTTCATAGCAGGCCTTTTTCAGACCCAGTCACTAGTGTAAAGAACGTATGTGTTTCCAGTGCAAAACCATTGATATAACATATTGTAAAGTTAGGCCCTTTTCATGAATATAGGGAAAGAGAACTTGCTTCTGCTCTTATTTCTGCTCTTGCAGGTTCCAGTGCTATAGGCTAGGTGGGACCATTGTGTGCTGTAGCCTGTGTAAATTAGATGATCGGGGTAATTGAATTTTTCTAAATTAGCATATTTTCATGTATGTGAAAAGATATTATCTGTAACTTAATAACAGAACAATCTGCCCAAACAAGCTGATTTCAGCAGCATTATTGCATGTGTGAACGCTAGTAACAGGGCAGCTTCACCCCAAAGCCTTTTGGTAGTCCCCTTGCCTTTTACTGTTCCTAACTTGACCCTTCTAGTATTTGTTGTTCTTTCCCTTCTCCTCCTTTATTTTGGTTTTCAGTCTCTGATCTAGTTATCCAAAGACATATTTTCAAGTATTGGTACTCTTAAGCAATCCATGTTGCTCACAGAAAGTATTGTAATGTTTGTTTAGTGCATTCTCCCTCTCTTGCAACTTTTCTCGGTAGTTAATTCCCTCCTTAAAAGTACGTAGTCTTACGATACAAGATGCTTAGTTTTCAGCTGATGGATAATGTTATCTTTAAGTGGTATATTTTGAAGTGTCTCTGAATAAGTGTGCTGTGTGTCTAGAGACTGCAATCAAATTACATCTAAATTTTCTTTTAAGCCTGTACCTTGATACAGTCTTTTTGCCATTGATACAAGAGACTTCTGCTCTTCTAATTAAGGCTCTTTGAAAGACTCATTAAGACTCTTCTGTGAGCCTTCTCCAACTTAACATCACCTTGCTGAATCTGTAGATGCCAGACTGGCAAAAAAAAGTCTGTTATGGTAGATTTGCAGCTACATACAGAAATAAGTTAGTATCCATGTTCTTAAGGAAGACTTTTTCTCATCGATAGCACTAGAAATCACATTAGCTAGCTTCTGTAACAGTGGAAGGTAGGTCCAGTGACTTTGCTATATTAGTACTGCAATTTCACCAAACAGAAGAAAATGTCCTTATATGTATGCCAGCTGGCACAGAAAAAGGTTCTGTGTGTCTTCTCCTCTTCCCTCTGTGCATGTAGCCTTAAACATTTTTTAAAGTAGCTGATGCTGGTGAGTCCTTTCACATTTGCTGTATTGGTATCCTTTCTACAATGTTTACTTCTGACTTGCATGAGTGCTAAACTTAGACTCGAGACATAGGAACCCAGTACAGCACCTTGTTTATTGAGATGAATTTCCTAGCCGCCTGGTGTTCGATTTCTGTCCTCTTGCTCACAGCACAGGCAGTGTTGCTAAGGCCAGCGTTCAGCCCTGAGCTGGACTGTTCAGCTCATCAGCTGGAAAAGGGAATGGGGACAAGGACCTGGTTGATCACTACCTTGCAGGATGACTTGAGTTATAACTTTCTGTGAAAGAAAAGCATCAGTGTTATTGTACAGGGCAGGGGTGAGACCTCCTCTACGATATTAGGTGTCGTAATGCCAGTCAGGCTATAGGGGATGCAGCACATGGATGATGTAGGGCTTCTTGCATAGGAAGAAATTGAAAGAATTTAGCATGTTTGCCCTACTAAAACAGGCCAGAGGAGGATATTTATTATGTTGTTGAAGATCATGTATTTCTTCTGCACCAAGTGTTTCTAATTTTATATCCATTTCAAGCCTGAACCCTTTGCAGCGTCTACATACTTTTGTAAAAAAACCCTCACATATACATAGCCCCCACTGTAAACTATAGAGGCTATATGTAGTTTGTGGGGAGGGGAGAGGGTGTCCCAGTTTCCTCTGAAGAAGAGCCCAGTTCATTTAATAACTTTATCAGAAAGGAGAAGTCCTTCCAACCAGTTGGGAATGGGTTGCTGTCCAGTCTAAAAAAGGCTTTCTCTGATCTGTATTCTTATCCGAAGTACAAACACTTGGAGAATATTTGTTATGACCAGGTTTTAGCAATGCATTTAATACATAAAAAATATTCTTGCGTTCTGTCCAGTGGATTTTACGTACAGTCCATGAGCATTGCTTCTACCCCACAGTTTCAACAGGCTCGGACAGATGCCAACAAGTAGGGTGGGTCAGGTTAATGCAGGCGACAAGAAAAAGAATCGACTGGTTCGTTTAGCAAAAAAGCGTTGTGCGCATATGAGGTGAAGGGGGGAGGACTCTTGAGATGGGCAAGTGGAGGAAGGAAATGTTTGCAGGATTTTTCTCTTCATATGAGAAGATTGAAGAAGAGTGTCAGTTCTTGATGTCTGTTAAACAAAACTTCTTTGTACTTGTCAGGAGGTCAGAAGATTGCAGTAGTTTTAAAGTTCTTGTGTGAGCAGCAGATGGCTTGCTTTCACTTCTCAGAAAGGACTCACTGTCACATCCATCTTTACCTGAGGGTAAAGTCTTTTATTCAAAACAATCTTAATGTAAATATCAGCGTACAAATAATTCCTCCTAGGAGTTCTTCCTCTTTCGTCTCTCTGCATGAAGATCTATTGGGAGAACCCATCATCTTTCTGCTGCTGCTTCCCATTTTGCTTCGGGATCTTCTTGACTGCCCCCCTGCAGCGCCTGATAATTGTATTACTGGCTGACGGGCCTGACACGTTGTGTGCAGAAGAGCAGTGGCTGTTTCTGTGCTGGCTTCTAAGTCTTTCAGAACAATATGGTTTTCTTCCTAGAGGTAGCTGTCATTCTTGCAAACTGGGCTGGCATCTTTTTTTGATAGAGTTTGGTCTAGTTTTACGATACATCGTTTGGAAGAAAAAAGCCCCAGAGATTCTGTTTGTAAAAGGGGTAAATATTTATCAATGTCTTCAAATATTATTCTAATATTAGTGCTAACCCCTGGAGTTGCTTGGCAAACCGATGCTTACTCTTGAGAATTGCCACTGGGACTTTATTTTTATGTTTTTCATGTTACATTGAAAACACATTATCAGTGGAAGGATCTTTCTGAAAGAGAGAGTCAACTAAATGAAAACCTTTATACTGCCTGAAGAGCTGTTTCCTATGTGGCTGTACGTAGACTTTCAACATCCTTCAGAATGTCCTCTTTGAACAAAATCCACAGGGCAGGCGTTCACAGAGCAAGTCTCAGTCCCACTCTGGGAAAGCTGGATGTTTGACCAGAATTAACTGCTTTGAACCCATTGTGCTTGAATTACTTGTAGAGAATAACATGTTTGTGTACAGTGAACTCCTGTGCATGGTAATACCATGGTAATAACCAAAGGTACTGTGCCTGGTGGGAAAAAAAATGCCAGCTCTTTGGGAAACAGAGAAAGAAAAGGAATGTGAGGAGGCAGGGAAAAGAACAAAGATGCTGACTGTCAGGGGGGTTTTCTTTTGTGACTTTATTTTCTAGCAGTACGATGAGGGGAGTGTGGAAGTAGGGCCTAGTGTGAAGGGGAAGATGCAGTTGTTTTTATTCTCGTCTTGGAGACCTATAATAACTATTTTAATACTTATACTGGCACTCCTTATAAACAGGGTCATTGCTGAGCTGCCAGATCTCTTGCTGTGTGAGATGACACATTAATACTGAGCTTATTGGAGCAGGTTCTTCAGTTTTGTGCAGGTTGTTTTCCATGTCAGAGCAAAAAGATCTCTTTGTACTTTCTGTTCTCCTTTGGGATTATGTTTTGGAAGTGGGAGAAGCTGGAAGAGTATCTCCTTGGACCCTGCCAGAGATGCTTTTGATGGTGTTCCAGAGGAGAGTGGCCTTGTCAGATTATGAAGACATGTTTTTCAGCTCTGTGTCTCCCTTCTTCTGGCTCGGGGTCAGAGGGTCCAGCTTCACCTCGGATCCTCCAGTAGTGATCGGTGCAGCCTGTACCCATGCCACCACTCCAGGCTGGACGGACACCTTCTGAAAGTAGCTGTGTTGAAATATAGAGAGCAGGTGGAAGGGAAATACTCCTTGTTTTAGCAAGGTAGCAGCTGAGAAATAAAGAATAGAAAGAGTGCAAATTCCTCTGCTTAATTGAATTATGTTATCACTACCTAATGTTCTTTTAGTGTAGAAGAATTTTTTATGTAATACAGATTCAATCCTTTGTTTATTTTTAAATCCCCTGGTTTTAGGAAACACACCAATCTTAATTTGCCAGTTCTAGTAATTAATTCTAAGAATCAGCAACGATCTAACACTCTCAGCTTTTGTTCTCGGCAAGTTACTCTGCCCAAGTTATTCTGGCCGGCTTTCATTCCCACAGCATGCTGACTCTTGAGAAGCAGCGAGCACTTACATCTTCCTCTTCCATCGTTTCCAAAATCCAAATAAGCCCCACTTCCCCAGAAGATTTTTCTTGATTTTTCTTTAACTCTGACTCTGCCTGGATAAGCCCCAATTCAGACTCGCTTTCCCTTTACGTTCCCTAGGCAGATAGCTCTTACATAGGGCAAAAGTTCTGACCTGCCTTGCCTTTGAGAATCGTTTCACCTGGTAACGAGTCTGTGCTCCTGCCTGCCAGAACTGCTTGTCCCATGGCCGGTAACCACACGAAAATCTTGCCTGCATTCCCAGCTGCTAGCTCCTGTCTGCAAACCCAGGCAAGCACCGTCCTCAGCTCCAACTGTTGTTCACCTCATATCACCTCTCTGGGCTCACCTCCCGTCTGTGGGAAATCTCAGTTATGTGTGAGTCAGGGAGGACCAACCTTAACAAATGGCAGACTCCGAAGTTACGGCTTTTGCAGATTGTATTGACCATGGAGTGTCTTTCTGTCGCTGCGAATGAGATACAAAGGTGGTGAGGTTGGGGTTTTTTTTGTTGTTTTTTAAATAATGTCATACATCTGTGTATCTAACTTCTAGTCTCAGTTGTTGAGTTTAGGATCTTGAGGCTAATATATAAATCTACGTATGAATGTTTGGAACTGCAGGGTTTCAAATGAGAAATTGTCTTCTGCAAGCCCAGTCCCTTGCTGGTTGCTTATTTATGCAAGGCACCAAGCCTGCACACTACTTTAGACTAAAAAGCATATTCCAGGTCACACGACTGAAAATAAATGCTTTTCTACAACTTCTGTGAGGGGAGAACTGGCTGAGTAGAGACAGGGTACGAATGGTACCTGCACTTTGTTCTTGTTTTGAAGAACTAACCAACCAAGAAATACTGGGGAGGTGAAGAGGGGGAGAAACCTCTTCTGAACTTCATGAATGCTGCTCTGGACATTCTCAATAAATGCTTTTTAGTTTCCATAGCTTTACAGTAGAAACCAGGATAGGTAGAAAATGGTTATTTGGCAGAACAGTAACTAGCAGGTATTTAATTCCCTAGAAAATTAGGGAAGAGTGTTGTTTGTCTTTATCTGGTATATCAGCAGATATTTCCTCTATGTAAGCACCAGGTGGCATTCTTACCATGATTACAATCAGAAGTTAATATTTTCCATTTCAGTTTTATAAATCTCATCTTAGTAAATCTTAAATATCAATACAGATAATTGTCTTTTCTGAAACACAGTTTTTAGGCTCTGTCAAAAAAATATTCGCCTGGTTAAAGCCTGACTGATGGTCTAACTTCTTTTGGTACCTAAAGAGGAGGATCCTTTTCAGAACCTTTGTACAAGTCCTTAGGTGTGCAGTGACAGCATTGCAGTCCAGTATGTATGTACATCCTGCGTTTGAAGAATGTTTTGCTTGCTCTCTCCCTCCCAACCTTGGTACCCTTTCGTGGTCTTGATGTCAGTCTCTCCTTGAGCAAAAATCTTGTAAGCCTGATCTTGTATGTTTTTATAACTGACTCTTTTTAAAGAATCCTGTAAAAATGAGTATTCTGAATTGTTACTTAATATAATTATATATTTAAATAATTATTGCAAGAAACATATCCATAGGCTGAGATTTTTAGCAGTTCTTACTGATGCTGGTATTTACTAGGAATGTTTTTCCTGCTTTTCCTCTAGGTCCTGTCTGCAGTATATGCGTATCATCTTTTGGAGCAAGACCAGTAGCAATTTTCAGTGGCTTTATGGTGGCCGGGGGCCTCATGATGAGCAGTTTTGCACCTAACATATACTTTCTATATATTTCATATGGGATCGTTGTTGGTAAGGAACACCTCTCCTTCATCTGGAGACTTAATCTTTACTATTTTGAGTCTCGGTTTATGAATCTGAAATGGGAAACTGTCTCACAGAGGCAGCGGTAGTCAGGGACTTGATTTATCAAGGAATGCTTTACTTTGGGGTGGGGAGGGGTGTTGCACAGGCAAACTGTTGCCATGTAGTGAAAGATGAAGGCAATGCAAGTGTTCATCAGGGTTTGAAAACAGTTTGCCCTCTGTTGACACGGTTCTTAGAGATGGAGAAGCTGAGGTTTTACCTAAGGGGTGGAATCAAGCAGGTCTTCTGCAGGTGTGAAGTGCCAGTCCTAAAGGAATAACATCTCCTCAGGAATTTTGTCATGTACTCATTCTAATTTGGTAAATTAGGGATCATTAGGGAGCAATGTTGTTCTCCACATAACTGGATTGCGCCTAAAATGCTGTGCTAAAGGCCTGAAAGTCCTGTTCTCCTGACAGGCAGTGACCTGCCCCTCTGTGCTGCAGAGGGCTGCTGTGGGTGGTTTAACGAATTATCCGTGTTGGGAACCCGGGTGCCTCGCTGGCCAGCAGGGACCCAGCAGTGTGCCGGCTCAGGCACAGTGCCACGCGGACACAGCTCTGCTGGTTTTTGGGGCCAGCCCCTGGCCTGAAAGCCACATAACCCTTCCATGTAGCACAGCACCTGAGCTGGTGAACTCCTCAAAGCCAGCCTGCTCCACGCAGGTTCTGCAGCCAGGGACGGTTGGGGGAGAGGGAGGTGGGACAGTACAGGCAGCCCACCGGCCCTGTCAGCATGAGGCTGGTGCTGAGCCAGAGTTAAAAGGTACCTCTGTGCCTAGGGTACACTACTGTATTCTCTGGGGAATAAAAAGGGGCATTCATTTCCCAGAGTATGTTGCATGCTTTATTTCTAACTCTTTTCCTCCAGGGCTTGGATGTGGCCTTTTGTATACTGCGACAGTTACCATCACTTGCCACTATTTTGACAAACGGAGAGGCCTCGCACTTGGTCTGATTTCAACAGGTATGACTTTTAATTGTCATTCTCTCTGACTTTTCAACTCTGATACAGCTACCATTACCCTGGCAATAAAACCCAGGAGATATTTTTCTCAGTTACGTCCTGAAGTACTTAAGTCAAAACATAAGTAGCAATAAATAGATAAAATAGTAGCTACACTTGCAGGTGTATGGTATGGGTTATCCACACAGATGAGAAAAGGATGTTCAGTAAAATGAAAGCAGACTCATTAATAGCTTGGGCTGTATGCTGTGGGTGATAAGAAAGGAAACTTTCCATAGAGCTCTCTTCCTCTCTTCACCTTCTTCTTTCTTATACAAGATCAGAGGTGAGAAGGAGATTGGAGATGCAGAATATAAATGCTGGGTCACCATAATCTCACATGGGCTGTATCTTTAAAGGAGTAGCTGAAGTTTGGGCATACATTTTTAATATTTTTTCTTTTCCAGTCTAAAAGGAGACTAAGTTCTGAAATCTTCCAAAAGCTCATCCCAGCTTTTTGTCCATGTCTGTTAAACAGATCCTTGAAAAACAAGCCTCCGATAATACAAGGAAAATGCTGTTAGTGAGGAGAGGCCTGGTCAGAACAGTCAGTGTTGCGAGACATTAATGCCAGATCCACACCAGTGGAATAAAGGGGAACTTCTGCAGAAATGTTCCTTGGAATCATTTTCAGTGGCTTTTGTTGGGATTCCAGGTAGTTTGCTTTAAGGCCTGGTCTTCTTGAGCCCTGGCTGATTTTAGTACATGGAAGACAAAACAAGTCTGAATTTTAGAATTATTTTTTCCTGTGTTTAGCACTGAAGTAAATAAATGGCTTTAATATAATCTAGAGGCAGGCTTCAGCAAATCATTTTCATTTAAAGCTTGTCTTTAAATTGACTTGAAAAACCAACGCTCTGCATTTGTGAGTGGACATCCATTGGTTACAGTGGATCCATGCTCACTTCAACTGAGAGCTTTTTCTTTAAATTTGTGGTATTGCATAAAATGCTTATGTTCATAGTAATTGCTTACTCTTCAGTGTTTTCTTCTAAATAGCCAAATTTCTCAAATGCATGTTTGGCCCTGCAGAGCTTCAGAAATGCCTTTGGAGTAAACTCACACCATGTAAGCCCCTCTCCTTAAACACCAAACAGTCAAGGGCCATTTCTGGGAGGTTTCTTGGTGAACCCCTGGTTTGTTCCTGCCTTAGAGGAGGAAGGTGGCAGCGAGGAGGAGAAAGGGGAAAATGTTGGTGTGTGAAATTCTCACTGTGCTAACTCAAAATGGTACCTGAAGGGATACATGTATGTGAGTGCATGGCAGAAGGGTGGCTTAATAGTTCTTCGATGTTTTTCATCAGCTATAGTATTGATCCTACTTGTTTCTAAAGTGTCTGCTAGTGTCAATTGTCATAGATTGTTCTGATATTTTGAAAGGCTTCTTATTTTGTGCATGCTCAGTAAAGAAACTGTAACCTCAAGAGGGATGTTAACTTACCAGTTCATTAGACTGAGGAGAGAGGAGAACAAATGAGTTACCGTCCTGTGGCAGTATATTTGTAGCTGCCGAAATGTAGAAGTTTGTTAGTGTTGAAGAATGTTCTCGGTTCTTCAGTTTAAACTGATTTTATGTTCCTTTTATAGGCTCAAGTGTTGGACTCTTTATATATGCAGCATTGCAAAGAGAGCTTATCGATCTATATGGACTGGATGGTTGTCTGCTAATAGTTGGTGCACTGTCTCTAAATATATTAGCATGTGGCAGCCTGATGAGACCACTGGAGTCATCTGATTCCCCTCCACCAGAAAAAGCCTGTGTAGACAAAGTCCCAGATCAATATTTTGTTTACCATGAAAAAGAAAAGACTGTTGAAGAAAACATAAGCATCCTTGAAAAGGGCTATGTTGATGAAAAATGTGCGAACAATATGCCTGATTACAAACAGGATAGCATTTTAAATAAGAATGTACTAAGCCCGATAAATGTAAATGAGAAAGACACTTATAAAAAGAAAGTTGTAGAACAGACAAACTTCTGCAAGCAACTTGCCAAAAGGAAGTGGCAGCTCTATTTGAACTACTGGGAGGAAACGGTTGTTCTTTTTAAGAACAAAGTATTTTCAGCTCTCTTTGTTGCCATCTTGCTTTTTGATATTGGTGGATTTCCTCCTTCTCTGCTGATGGAAGATGTAGCAAGAAGTGCAAACATTAATGAAGATGACTATCATATGCCCCTTATTTCCATTATAGGCATTATGACTGCTGTTGGCAAACTTACTTTAGGAATACTGGCAGATTTTAAGTGGGTTAACACTTTATATCTATACGTAACTACCTTACTAATGACAGGAGTGGCCTTGTTTGCAATTCCATTTGCCAAAAGTTACCTTACGTTAGCGATGCTTTCTGGGATTTTGGGTTTTCTGACTGGGAACTGGTCGATATTTCCATATGTAACAACGAAGACTGTGGGAATTGAGAGATTAACTCACGCATATGGGATATTGATGTTCTTTGCTGGACTTGGAAATAGCCTCGGACCACCGATTGTAGGTAAGGTCAAGGTAGATACTATAAAATGAACATGAGCTTGTCAGGACCAGACAGAATGAATTTGCATGCGAGTAGTTCTAGTTGGTCCTAATAACAATGGCAAGATGAAATCAAAATCTTCAACGAAAACTAAAGCCTGTTTCGTTTGAACCGGCCAAGCTTACTGTGTTCTGGTTTGGGCTTTGATAAAAAGCACATTTCGTGTCTAAATGGTCAAGCTGCATTTTAATTTGGTCTTTTTTTGGTTTTGTTTTAGTTTTTTCCCCATGATGTTTCTCTAATTTACAGCGCTGTGTTACTCCTCACTGATGCACTTCTCTCTTATTTTCACCCTCAGGTTGGTTTTACGACTGGACGCAGGAGTATGACACTGCATTCTATTTCAGTGGCTTTTGTGTCTTACTGGGTGGATTTCTTCTGCTGTTGGCAGCCTTACCCTGCTGGAATGCCTGTACCAGTCAGAGCTCAAAGCTGCCTCCAAACACTTACTCCTACAAAGTTGCATCTAGCGCTTAGGTGACAACTGGAAAACACTTTGCGCTTTTTTTTATATTATATAGCAAAGTATTTTAGTAATTTTCCACTTATTTATGAAGCCCCCAAATCCTCTTCCACTAGAAAAATTCCATTGTTGCTTGTTGTTCAGTTCCTTTTTCTTCTTTTATTTCTTTTTTATTTTATTTTTTAAGAACAGTCTTATTTTGTCTACTATGCACTGTGTTTTCAGCCTTTGTCTACTGTAATTTCCTTTCACCCTGTAAGGGGTATATTCTGCTGTATTATCAGCTGTACTTTTTTTTTTTTTTAAGGGGGATGGTGTGGAGGGGTGAAAACTTTGAAGCAAAAATGAAGGCCTGTACCTTGTGGAGAAGGGTGGCATTTTTGTCACCTTTTATAGGTCTCCAAGTTGCACAATCAGACTTTACAAAACAAAAATTTGCCTTATTAGAATGTAATACTGTGGCAAGGTGCTTATAACATCATGCTTAGATTAACTGTTTGTCTTTTTAAAGTTCCTCCAATTTACAACGAAGTGCCAATTGGGGGAGGGAGGAGAGGGGGAACAAAACCAACCTTGTGTTGCATAACCGAAGTGAATTTTATGATGAAAGTAAAGATTCTTACTACCACTGCAACTAAGAACTATGTTTATAAATATTGCACATTTTGTGAAGTCTGTTTATAAAACTGTTGAACCAAAACCTTTTAAACCAAGGAATAAATATGATTGTTGAAACCATGAAAGGAAATGCTGACTTGGTTATGCAAGTTCATAATCTTTAGATTGGAGTTGGAGATGTGCTCACAGAAGCCCACAGGTGAGTCTTTCTAAGAAAGTCGCCCTTGGTCTGGCCGTACTGGGGGCATCTCTTGTTGCATGACTACAGTTTAGTAGGTTGAACCTGCTGCGGAGAGCTTAGTAGTAGAGCTTCCAACAAGGTAGACCTGATGAAAAAAGGAAAAATGCAACAGCAATGTCATCTTTGTCATTTTTGGAATGGACATAGCAAGGAGAAAAGTTAGTAACAGGGAGCAAGAAAAACCATGGGGGCGGGATAACAGAAGAGGTACGGGGGAAGCTGAGGTGGAAAGAGTTGCCACACTCGGACACCAAAGAGGCCAATCAAGAGAGCACCCCTGAAATCCGCTGCCCAGATACTCTCTAGCTGCAGGCTAGCTCTGTGTGTGTGTTGGCTTTTTGATTTTGTTTAACCCAAGGCCCAAGACTGGTGTGACTCAGGGGGATGCTGTGTGAGGCTCAAGTCTTTCCTGAGCCAGTGTGCTGGTTTGAGCTAGGACAGAGTTAATTTTCTTCACAGTAGCCAGCATGGGGCTATGGTTTGGATTTGTGCTGGAAACAGGGTTGATAACCCGGGGATGGTTTCCTTGCTGCTTAGCAGGGCTGACACAGAGCCAAGGCCTTTGCTGCTCCTCACCCTACCCCACCAGTGAGGAGGCTGGGGGGGCACAAGGAGCTGGGAGGGGGCACACCTGGGACAGCTGACCCCAACTGACCCCAGGGATATCCCATGCCGTATAACATCATGCTCAGCGTGTAAAGCTGGGGGAAGAAGAAGGAAGGGGGGGACATTCAGAGTGATGGTGTTTGTCTTCCCAAGTCACCATTATGTGTGATGAAGCCCTGCTGTCCTGGAGATGGCTGAGCACCCACCTGCCGACAGGAAGGAGGGAATGAATTCCTTGGTTTGCTTTGCTTTGCTTGTGCACATGGCTTTTGCTTTACCTGTTAAATTGCCTTTATCTCAACCTCCAAGTTTTCTCACTTTTCCAGTTCTCTTCTGATTCCAATCTCTTCCGATTCTCTCCCCCATCCCACCAGGGGCAAGTGAGTGAGCAGCTGCGCGTGGGGCTTAATTGCCAGCTGGGGTTAAACCACAATGTCTGGGCAGGCGTGACCGAAGGCAGGATAACTCGGCTAGCTCCACACGGCCCTGTATGCCCTGTGCAATAGATTTTGCTTCCGTAGCTGCTCCTGTGCCAAAGGTGTGTCTGGTTGCTACTGCATAGCAGTCACAGAAATCTCCTGTCCACCTATGGCACGTACTGCGCTCTTTGGCTTCTTGCTCTAGGTTTAAAGTATAGTGGAGCACATTGGGAAGCCTTGGGTGAGGTAGAAGCTCTTAGTCCTGAGTTACATCCTGTATGGTTGCCTGCAAACGCCCAAGTAATTCTCAGCCGTACTATGTGCCTCAAACATCTGCTGTGATTCTGGCTCATAAATAATCCTTAACATAAAAAACAGGCATGTAACGAGCAACCTTTATTGTCAAAGTGCTATGCACAGAGTTACTGTGTTTGCACACCTCATTAAGCAGGAGTGATGTAACGTCAAAGTGGGGCAGACAGAAGTGCAAGAAATGTTCCCTCCTCTGGTCCAAGGTAGGAAAATCCAGCTTGGCTTCCGACAGTTTTTGCTGACGTTCTGGGATTCACTTATGTTTGTATTAAAACTTGACAAAAATAAAGATGCAGTTAGTTTGTCTCTTTATTTTTTCCCCTCCATTTGTCAGCTGGGTGTAACTACTGTGTGGGGTTTTTTCCTGGACTGCTTATTCAGTGCATGTGGAAAAAATACTGAGTATTCGATATAGGCATAAACGCAACTCCAGTTCCAAATTGGAGCCCTGGGTATCTGATGTGGATTTGCACCTGTTTTACGTGCTGCATGGCAGCTGTAGTCAGATTTCACAGCGTGCATATAAAAGGAGTACCATGTTTTATACATCTTAAAGAAACGGCAGTGATATACTGGATATAGTCACGGTACGTGTTCCTTTAGATTAATATCTTTTAAAGTCTCGCGATTCCTGCCAACAATACATTCTGAGTACTTTAAATACGACACTGATGTTAAATCGGTTGTCAGTCTGTGTGAAAAAATTCAGCTGGAGTTAATGATTGGGCAATATGTAGCACACTTTTGCCATGGAAATGGAGTCTATTATTAGGCAGCTTGATATGTTTGGAAGTATGACTAGTGACCTGTGCTGGCTTCCTGATGTAACCCTACCCAGCAGCGAGGAAAGAGCCCTGGCTGTTGAGGAGTTTGATATTGCCACTGCAGGCAGCGTGTGTTAGGACTGCTAGCCCCAGCCAGGTAGTTGAGCACCGTGACTGTACTAGTCTTGACTTTAATTAATAAACAGAACCCAAGATTTAATGTTTTGTTTTTTGCTTTTTACTTCTCTGGTTTTGCAGGGTTCCTTTCCAAGAAGAGATTTCCAGAGATGCTGCAACTTGTGTATTATCTGAGAGCCTTTCCTTCTTCTGTCTGCCATGTTTCGTTTGGATTGACCCATAGGTTCAAATCGGTTTTGGAAAGTGGCAGGAGAGGTACAACATGATGACTGGTGCCTCATTTGCTTGAAAAGTAGCTCATCGGCATTGACAGGGTGGTGGAGGTAGGTAGGTACACAGTTCTGCCACGTAGAATTAAACTCTACATCCTCTGAGAGTGTTATGCTCCCTGAAAAACAGATCTGGAACAGAAGCAATGAGATGCTTAAATAATTACTCTTTATTGTAGAAGAAAAGTTATTGTTTATTGCATAAATTAATTGGTTACTGTGGAGTCAGTCATGAATAGAACATTTATCTTCTTATTTGCAGATCTTGAGAAAATTTATTGTAGTTACCAAAACACAAGACAAATGAAACAGTGCTAAGTTTTATTAGATTTAAAGTCTATTCTGTGCCTTGCTCAGTTGATGGTCTTTATGGATAGCTGCAAAAATGGATTACATTCCTTTGGTAGCCGTTAATTTGTCTACATCGTGCTGATCCTGGATTCCTGCATCACGTACTGACAATGTGCTGAGTAAGGGCTACAGATCATATGCCATAAAAATTGATTGAGATGTTTGCGTAGCATTAAACTGACACTGAGGTATTTTTTTATTGGAAAAATATTTCACTTAAGGTCTTTCAGGAGGGCCTTTCACATATATATATGGTGAGTATATGGGGCTGAGCATGATACTGGCCAGATTAAAAATGGCAAAACGATAAATGATACAGAAATTGGACAAGTATGTCAAAGAAAGTGGCAAAAGCTGCTTTCTCCTATGAAACAGAATTCTGCAGGTTCAAAGGACTTATTTCAGCGATGTTTTGCTGTAGACTCAGTTATGCTGAAGAGCCAAGTTAAAGACTTGTCAGTCTTCTTACAAGAAATACTTTAGAGACATGTCAGTGTCTCTGTTTACCAAAATCCATTTTGCTTTTTACATTTTTTTTGGAAGAAAGATATTTGTGCTTTTAAACAATTTAAACAGTTCTCAGAAGCTGATACACACGTGCTCGTCTTGTACCGTGCTATGTCATGTAATAAACTTGTTGCAGGAACTAAATCATAGACTCATAGAATGATTTGAGTTGGAAGGGACCTTTAAAGATCATCTAATTTAACTCTGCTGCCATGACAAAGTGATTTCAAGTTTCTCTAAATAGCTGGTCTGTTTGTCGTTTGTTGTTGCTTTCATGGCTCTGTGGGGAAGGCTTTGACTCCTTTCTTTGATGTCCTCCTCGTAAGGCCTCACCTTTTCTGCAATGGCTTCTCATGTTATTTTTCTTTAGTGTGTTCATAGTTTTTTGCAACAACACTGTCGGTCAGCTTTAGCTATTTTTGTTCGTTGTGTGGAGTATTTGCTTGGTTTTTTTCTCATTAGTATTAAATAATCACATCAGTCCAAATTGACTTTATTAGCCCTAAAATCATTTTGTGTTGCCAGAACCTAAAGGCCAAGGTGTCTGAAGTGAGCAACTTGCTGAAATTCTTGGCCAGAGCTATAGAAAGAGCATAAAATACAACTGGTGTGAATGCAGATCTCTCAACTTCTCTGCCTGCAGATGGTCCAGACTTCATTTAATGAGGAATGGGAGGGAGTCTTGTGCATCTGTGTGATAAGGAAGAGTGAAGATGGGGCAAATCTTTTGGCTCTGGGGTCTCACTGGTGTGCTTGCTTCTCTGTGGATCTCCTGTGTCAGGTGCAGCTTTTGGGCTGTGTGCGCTGCAGTTCTGTGAGCCTAGAGTAGGGTGAGGGGTAATGGAACTGCATGCCCGGAGTGTGAGATTTAACACTCGGGTAGCTCCGGTCTCCTCCCTTAGCATGCAGCAAGGTGTTCCATGCGATGTTCAGTCATTGGATATGTACCTCGGGAGTCTTCAAGGAAGCATCCCTGCACCCATTCCTCGCTAAGCCCCAGTGCTGCTGCAGAGAGATTAAGCCCAGTGAGTTTTCCAGGCCATAGTTTCAAGTTGTGTTTTCTGCCAGTGGAAGTGCTTGCTTCAGGCATCCAACATTGCATCATTGTGGGTGCTGTGTTGTAAACCCACTCGGGGAACCCCTGGAAATGGGAAATGTGTTTGGGTTTTTTTTTTGGGTGTTTTTTTTTTTTTTTTGTAACTGAGATCAGCTTGCTGTTTTCCCAGTGCAGGCTCACATGTAACTGCTAGCACAACGTGCTGCGGTGCGCCACGGGTGGGAAGGGGCTTGGAGCAATTCCTTCGTAAGCTGCCCTTTCAGCCGTGCCCCTGTGCGGTGAGACCACAGCAGATGTTGTTCCCAGCTGCCTTTGGCTCCAAGCTTAATCTTACTTGGTCATAGTTAAACTTGAAAAAACCTTCTTTTTTAGTTCAAATTAATGTTGTTTCCCCCTGCCCTGGTTTTTCCTCATTGCAGGCTGAAAATCATCCAACCAAACCCTCTTTCCTCCTTTCCTGGTGTCACAGCTCATGTTGAAAAGTAAACATGTTTTCAGTGATTAACAGCAATGACTAGGGGATGCTGCTGAGTAACAAGGTGAATACCTACCCCCCTGCTTTGCAAATGGCCAGTGCTCTGACCAGCTCTATGTTTACAGATCCTATCTAAATTGTGTGGGATTTTTGTGGTTATAACTTTAAAATTTGATATATGAAATGCATATCAAGTTGTATTTGGTCACGCTGTCTTCCACTGGAATCAAATTACTTCACTGTTTAATTAAAATGTCCCTGGGTTAGAGTGGCTGTCTCCCTGCTTTGCATTACTTACGAGACCATCTTTGCAAATCAGGATAAATGAAATCATCTGGCATGTCTTGAATTACAATAAATACTGTGTATGGGGTTATGCAAGGGTTCATAAAAACGCTTCACTTAATTAATATTTGCTTCAAATAAAACAGGATTATGTTGAGGTGCTGTCAGGGAATAAGGGATAAAAAATTACATTTATGAGACTGGGCTTGACAATCTGGTATCTCCCCAGGTGCCATCAGTTGTAGGTAACAATTAAGTAGACATTGTTCTGGGTGTGTGGGCGACCATTTTGGCTACCAAAAAGACTCCTGGGAGAGATGGGGAAGACAGAATTCCCACTGAGCATACCGTGTACCTTGTTGCTTCAGAAATAGGAGACTTGAATTTGCATATGAAAGACCGAATTACTGAAAACAAGGTTTCATCATCTCGACTGGAACCAGAAAGCTTGATGGAGCTGCTGCTGCCACCTCAGTTTCTCTGGAGGGAAGATCTCCCTTTTGAGGGTCTTCCACCTTTTTTCTCTAATTCTGCTCAAGAAGTAGCAGAGTTAATCGAGAAGGCAGAGTTAATTGAACATAATAGACAGGAGTAACTCATCTGAAGCAATGTTGAATCAGTAAAGGCCAAAGGTATTGAAATTCTTTGCCACTGGAGAAATACAAAAAAACCCTGCTTCTGCCTGACTTTTACATGGGTTAGGGCTGTCCATAGTGCAAGAGGATGCTGAAGCCTCCATTTACCACATTCCTCCTTTTTTTTTATTCCCACCTGAGGTGCTGTACAAGCTAGAGGCAGAGCGGAGGCAAGGGCTAACCATCTTTTTATTTCTTTACAGCTCTTCGAAGATTTCTTCAAAGAGGTAATGTTGTGTTGGAATTGCGTTATTTGTGCAAAATGGCAGCGTGTGGTGCCAGAGATAACGGCTTCAGCTAGAGGTTCATAGTCCATGAGCTGCCTAGAGCTGAAGCTGGAAGCTAAGTTTCCCGTCAGCCATGGGAAGCTGTTGGAAATCAGCTTGCGGATGGAGCCTCATGGGAGACCTGTCTTCCTGGGAGGATGGTTGGAGCTACAGAAACTGGCCCAGTACTTGTAGTTTTTGCTAAAACTAGTCCAACAATTCAAATCCCCTGTGAAAATGAGCAGATAGGGAACAAACTGTGATTACAAAAATTTTGTGTCGCTTTATGTGTTGCTTTTTAGCTTCCTGTTTCTTGGAGAAATAAACCTGGGATCAACCAAACCAAAAGAAAAATCTCCTTAGTTATTATTTCATGATTGCATTTAAATGCATGTTCAGTAATTGCCAGTCAATCAACTGAGTCGTGTTCCTTAACTATTGCTGTAGTGCCTTAGCAGAAAATCCAGGTGCCCTTAACCATGTATGAAAATACCTGTGGCAGAGGGCGAATATTTTTTGAGTGGGTCTGCACTGCAGTGCAACTGCAATGTTAGAAATATGAAGTTCTAATGCTGTAACCCACTTTGAAGGGGAGAAGATGCTGCTTAAGAGAGGCGAACAGAGGATTCTTCTGATCTTTCTTCCTTCAGACTGAAGAAAGTGAGATGTGAAGCAACGACCAACAAATGGCGAAGAAATCTGCATGGAAAGAAGAGTAATTTCTTTTCTCTTACAAATACAAGTTTTCAGCCCAAACTGCTATACCCATGACTTCCTTTTTTTTTTTCTTTTTTTTTTTTTTTTGTGCAAACTGCACCAAGAAACAGATTGAGTATTTGCCTTTCTGGCAGGGATCATAAGACTCTGGGGAGTGAGGACAGTTTTTCTTCCCATGATGTATTTCTTTCTGTGTTTTTTCCAGTAAGCAATATACACTGTATACATTGGCACATGAACTCAGATAATGAACAGTGGTTAGAATGTGTGGTTGCAGAACAGCCCCTGTGCCTGTGCTTAGTTTTTACCAGATAGAACCTCTACCGGGTACAGCTATACCCCCAGCTACTTTGGATATATTTTTCCTCTCAAATTTACCCTCTGTGTCAAAGTTTGGGATTTGCTTTCACTCAATTAATTGCCTGAAGAGAGAGTTCAGTTATCAGCCTTACTCATGTGTGGTTTGAACTTCATGCTATAGACTGAAATGAGTTTTAAATAATTTGTAAGGCCTGAAAAAGAGCTTTACTTGCTTCATTGCAACAGTTTCCAGCCCACAGCTGTTTTTGCTGATGTTCTGCTCTTTAGCTGCAATAGCAAGATAGTGCCTTCAGATAATGAAGCAATACTGAATTTTGAATGCTGACTTGTTTTCCCTGGAACAGCATCAAGAAAATGAAGAGGTTTAGGTGCCAGGTGGAGATTAGAGGACGAAAATGAAATTCAAAACAGGAAGCAGAGAGAGGCAGGCTCCGATTCAGCCTTCATGACATTTCCCTCCAAGAGGAGAAGAGTATTGACAGTTATTGACCTGTCACTCGCCAGTTGCTTTCAGTTCTGCAAAACCGCCAAGGAATTGTGCAGTTTTCTGCATGCTTTTCTACAGCCTTTAAAAGAAAAATGGTGCTAGAGGGTTTAATAGGCTAGGGGGGAGGGGGAAAGGGAAGCAAGCAGTCTGAACATGTGCCTCCCACTGTTCCATTGGGCAGTTCTCCACATGCCTGTAATTCAGCTGCCTGGAAATAGCCTCTGCTGAGCCATCGCAGGACACCAGCACATCCCTTGCCAGAGATGGGTGCAGATAGAGGGAAGCAATTCCCAGCTTGCCAGGTGGGTTAATGCAGTGCTACGTCTACAGCCTTGCTGTGACTCAGGAGATATTTGCTCAGGCGCAGCACCGGACTCGTGTGTGCCTGGCTGATGGGGAGGGAGGCCGGTCCCTCGCGCTTGCCCACCGCAGAGGTAGACCTGTCTTTGCCCCTGGGCATCCACGTCCCGAGAAGACCACACCATCAGCTGTGAGCAGAAAGAAAACAAAGTCAGAGGCTCACTGCTGGCAGCTGGCGGGAGCTCAGCTGGCAGGAGGGACCTTGGCCTGGGTACCCTCGCCATGAGCACAGTGAAGAGCAATGCATGTAGCAGCAGGGGAGAGCTGCTTTCTGGTCAGGACAGCAACTCTTCCTTTGTGATAATTTAGCCTGGTGAGTAGACATAGTTGGCAGTCAAGATATTGTGATGAGGGATATGTGGCAACCGTCCTGTAAGTCTGTACTATGGCTTCTAGCATCTAAGATGCTGGAAAATGACACAGTAGCGATTAAAATAGAAATACCATCTTTTCATGCCTCATTTCTTGCCAGTGATTACCTAATACAAGATGCAATTTTTCCATGTGTACTTCTGTCTTGGTTGTAGCTCGTATTTCCATTTTTTCCTTTTGTTTGAGACTCACTATAGTTTCCTTACCAGCTCCATATACTTTAAAATGTGCAATTTTTCAGAACTTACTCATTTTTCAGTTTAAAGTGACTCATGATGGATTGGAATAAAATACACAAATGCTGGCTGTCTAGGATGGCAATGAAAACCTGCTTCGAAAGCCAGTAAGACAGGTTTGTCTGATGGAAACTCATCAGCATGTATCTGGCCCTGACTGTTTTTTTTGTGATAATTCAGGGATGCTTTTATGGGGTAAGCGCACAAGCATTGTCAAGGTTGAGATGGTGCAACCGTTGCATCATAGCGCATTTAGCAAAAGATCATGCTGTTCCCAAAAGATTACATATAGAGAGGAAAAAATACATTCCTGAACGGGACAGTTTTTGAGCATTTTGAGCTAAGGAGTAGACAACAGAATTTTTCTGTTTTCCCTCTCTTTGGACAAATCACTAGGGCTTTTTAGCGTTTCCAGTCTTAGCTGCTGAAGCTGTCAGCTCTGCAGTGTAAGAGGTCAGCATGCATTCCACTTGGCATGGGTTCATGGGCTTGTCATGGTGTTTTATCCTATTTTTAAAAAGTCATATAAATTGCAAAGAGCAATATCATTCCTACTTACGCCAGTGACTTTTCTCTGCGCTCCCCACCCAAAACAGACTGTGTTTTTCAAAACAGTTCTGAACAGTGCATTGGAGTCCTCTATCCCCTGCTACAGCATCAGCTTCTTATGCTCTCTCGTCTCGCGGTGCCTTCTCCACCTCCCGCGGGCTCTACCTGGCCCTTTTTACCCCACGCTGTCCCCAGGCCCAGGCACTGGGGTGGGCAAGAGGTGGCGTATTACACCGTGGGCCTTGCGGCTGGGGGTGCTGACCGGCTGGCCAGGGCCCGCCACCTGCTTTGCCCGTTGGCAAGCTGCAAAAAGCAACACCATTAGCCGTGAGGTCCTGTGGGATGCTACCCTGTGGCCTTCGCTGCCGCTGGGCTGGCATTTATTTTGGTAGATGGGAAGGAAAGGTTTTCAAAGCAGCTGAAATGATGTAGAGGTTGATTACGTGAACTTGTAACGTCCAGTGTTCTTGGATACAGCACAGCCAGTTCATAATCTTCCTGTATCAACACCGTAATTTAGCAACTCCAGCAGACCTATTGCAGGGGGTCTGGAGTGTTTACTACAGCTGAGACAAATTTAGTGTTGTTTTCATAATTTGTATTTATGGTGTTCTCTGACCTTCTGACACACTGGAAGGGTTTTTCTTCTCTGCAATTACCCACTTGGAAAAAAAAAAAAAAAAAGAAAAGAAAAAAGACCTAAATCCTCTAAATACATTCCAGGCATCAACACAATTAAAATCAAGGCATCACAAATTCTGTTTTAGGATAACATTAGATTCCAGAGACAAGCAGCGTGACTGAAACATAGCATTTGTGGGTGGACAATGCTTTAAATGAAAACCGTATAGTGCTGATTTTTTAATCAGTGTTGTGTGCCCACATATCCTTAAAAAGTTGCTTTTGAAGTTGTCACTGAAAAATGAGGATCATATCATGGACGGGCTGGCTAGGAGTTGCAATTGGATTGAATTTCTTTGTTTCAGGTGAAGCTTTACGTGTTTATTTATGAGCCCCACGCTTCTGCTTCTGACCCAGAGCATCCAGCGCCCCGAGCCTGCAGTTTGTGTCACTTCAGCTGGGATCAGCAGAGCTGCTTTCCCCAGTGTTTGCTCCTCATCCAGAGCCACTGCAGCCTCTCCAGCTGGATCCGGGCCATGGCAGGGAAAGCAGCACAACAGGACTGTCCTCCCCACATCCCCACCATGGCCTCCCCCCTGGGCACACGCTCCGGCTCCTCGGCGCTTGCCCACCAAGAAGGGCTTTCTATTTGGCTGGATGCTTGGAGACCCCCAAAGCTGAGACACAGATCGCTAAGTTGGCAGAACAGGCTGCTTGCAGTTTTGAAGGAAAACTCTGAAATGGACCGTAAAGCCTTGGTTAATTATTTTTCTTGCTGCTATTGGTTTTTTTACTGCTGCTGACAGTGGATTTACCTCTGCCCTCTCTCCTGTTGTTCCTAACGCTTCTGTAAAAAAGCCTTGTTTTCTAAGGAAGGAAATTAAACTTTTCTGTTTTCCTTTCATGTTTATTCTTTCTCTATCTTCTTGAGACATCAGCAAGCCTCCAAAGCAGCCCTTTCAGTAGCTGGTGGCTGTGCCCAGTGAAGAGGACAAAAGCAAGCCCCAGCGGGCCCCAGCCCCTCACACCCCCAGCCTTGCCCCCACCAAGCCTTCCCCTGGGCAGCAGCGTGTTGGGAGACCAAAAGTTTTGGTGTTAATTTAGATGGGGCCCTTGAAGCCAGGGTGGCTGCTCAAAGCACCACACATCCTGTTCGTATCGCTGAGGTCCTGCAGGGACTGACTTTGGTCCAGAGGTGGTAAAGGAACGGTCTGAATTGCAGCTACACAGTATGAGCAGTTATGTGTTTAATTTGTGCTGCCTGCAGCCTTCTGCTCTGTGTACAACAGCAACGCGAGGAGAATTCATCCCTCTGAACTGTGTTGCTTTGTACAAAAGGAAAAAAATCCTGTCCAGGGCTTGGGTCTCCTTACTGTGTCTGAAGTGAGAAGCACAGGACCACCTCTCTGGCAAGCCTTGCCTGCCCTCTAGCTGCTGCAGGCTTTCTGGGAAACTGAAATGTCTTCATTTTCTATAAACCTCACTGAATTTCGCTTTTGGACCCAATAAATGGGTCTTGAAAACAAGTTCTTCAGTAATTGCAGTTAGAGGAGCAGTAGAGACCAAGCGGCTGATTGCAGTCGCTGCTGCCTTGTTTGCCCTGTGATGATCCAATAGAAAAAAATTGTGGTTGCTGCTCAGGCCTGGAATTTGTTGCTTTAAAAGGTATTTGCCTGGAGTTTACACGTGCAGCTGAAGCAGGGGAGAGTGACATGTCAGCAGGATGAGTCCTGTGACATCGAGTAGATGGAGGGTGGAAACCTGCTGTGGGGCAGGGAGCAAGAGGTTAGGAAGTTGAAGATTTTAATTTTTTTTTTTTTTTTTTAAATCTTTTTGCACAGGCCTCTTGTGAGATGTTTCTCCGCAGAGAGCCAATTGCTGCCAGCCCATGGGCAGGGTTAGCTGGGGTGGCTCTGAGCGCCTTGTACTTTTGTCTGTCCAAAGGGACCCAGCGAAGGTGGGGGAGCTGCTCCCACTCCGGTTGCCTTGCAAACACAGCCATAAAGTATGTGAGGGCATGGAGGGTGGGAGGGCAGCAGTGGGGGAGAGGATTTGAATGCAGCAGGGAGGGGACGTTGCACACCAAAACACCCCCTGTATCCTCTTAGATACGAGAGCTGGACAACATCCTGCTGTGACAGAGAAGGGCAGTCACACTGTGGGGTATGGGAGGACCCACGCACGCTCTTCACTTGTTTTAGCAGCCACTTTCATATGGGAGGACCCACGCACGCTCTTCACTTGTTTTAGCAGCCACTTTCATATGGAGTAGTGTTAGGGGGGCAGCGCCATCAGCCTCAGCACTGCCTGTAGGCTCATCAGCTTTGGACAGGTGTAGCTGTGAAGTGGGTAATGCAGTAGGGTGCCAGTGCTGGAGGGGTTGGGGTGGGGACAGGGCCCCCCAAGCAGCCACAGCTGTGGTGATGGGTCCAGGTGGAGCACATCTGTGGTGATGAGGCCAGCAGCCCCTGCCTGGGGTGGTGGCGAGGGCTGCTGGGCAGACACAGGCAGGTAGCCATGGGGTGGTGGGGGGTGTCCCCTCTCTTGCTGTTTTGGGGGAGGCTGGGCAAGGTGGCTTCTACCCCCCAGTTCAGCCCATGGGCAGAGCGGGAGGAAGGGTGGTAGGGAGTGGTGGTGGTGAGGAGAGGGCTGAGCTTTGCATGCCACCAGCCTGAATGGGCTTGGGGAGAGCCAGCCGTGCTGCAGGAATGACCCATGTGCTGTGGAGAAAGGGATTAAGTGCCTGTTGGGCCAGCTAGGTCAGCCAGCCTCTTCTATGACATAGCAAGGTAAATGCATAATTTTCTGAGGGCTGGAAAGCCGAAATCGGGAGCAAGCAGAGGTGGTAGTAAGGAATTTTTGTCCAGACATGAAGCCTACTCTAGGAGTTTAGCCATGCCCTGGCTGCACCTGGGTGGCGGGTGTGGACATGCCCTAATGTCAAGGTAAGGCCGTCACATCTGTGAGGTCTCTTCTTGTGCCAGGTGGGCAGGAAAGCCTCAAATTGTAGGGCCAGAAAGCCTTAACCCGCAGTGTTTCCAGACCTCATTGTGGGATCTTGAGGAGAGGTAAGCGGGCTAAAAATCTACGCTATTTTTTAAGTGTTATTCCCTCTGCTAAGGAAGAGGGAATTGCCTCTGCAATCTGTGCTGAACCAGTGGTCCAGTGTGTTGACAGTAACTCTTGCCTTTCTAGTATTCCACCAAGGGGGTGTGACTCCGTGCCTGTATTCTTTTCCTTTTTTTTGCCTTGCATTTTGTTTTTGTTTTGTGTGTACCTACCAAATTTATATCAAGAATCTACCCCAATTAGATTTAACTGTGATGTTACTTGCTTCATTGTGGCTTATTTCCTAGGGGAGAGGCTTTGTATCTGAAAGAATTATAATAGAAGGTATTTGGCTTAGCAGCATCTACATCTTCTGTATTTCAAAGGCTGGATGGATCCTTGCTTGTGTGTTTATCAAAACATGCAGGAAAGGTGTATAAACATGTATCTGTAATATGTATGCACTGCCAGCCACCTCACAATGTTTTACTTGCCATTGCTAGCAGGCAGAATGGACTGCAGGTAGTATGAATATCTGCAAACCTGCATTGAAAAAAACCCCTCAGAAGAAAATGCCAAGCACACGGTCATTGTGCTTCAGGAAGCCGTGCTGTTGCGTGCGTTAGGTGCCATGGAAACACCTCCTGATGGCAACACATCCCTCAGCTTGTGCAATGTGACTCTGGAGGCAAGCGCTGGCTACAAGCAATCCGCTTCTGCTAGCAGTTAATTTCTACCTTCGAGAAAATCCGGAGTGAAACTACCGATTAAGATGATGCCTAGCAATTATGCCATGATAAGTTAATTACAGAGGAACAGCCCAATGGCTGCAGTTAGCTTTGGCCAGGCTGTATGGATTTCCGAGGGGCAGAAAGGTGATGGTGTCTTCTGGGCAGCACAGCTGAAAGACTGACGGCTCTCTTCCAGTCTAAATGGGAGCAAGCGCCTCCCTTTCCATCTGTGTAAGTGAACTGAAATCTGGCTTCCCGAGTCCTTTCTTGCGTCCTTTCTGATTTCTGAGGAGGCTGCGCTTCTTCCCCCAACCCAACGGCTGCATCTGAAGAGGGAAAGGGGAGGCATTTAGAGTAATAGATCATAGGTACTTTAGAGGCTTTTTAATGCCTTGTATATAAAAATGCTGTAAAATGTGTTTGGTACATGCTGATATTGGTTCCTTTTAGGTAATTATGAACACTTTAGCATTAACATCACGTTCTAAGCTTGCTTACATACTGAAAGAGCGAAACGGGGTCTAGGTGTTTCAGAGCATGTTTGTGTGCATTCACCATGGCAGCACGGCTGGACACGGCCTCGTCCAGCTCTGGTCGGGGCTTTACTGAAGGTGTGTGCTCTATCAGCTGAAAAAACAGTTTTCCTCTAGTGGGTCAGCTACAAACCTGTAGGAAAGTCTTTTTCCTTCTGAAAACATAGTAATAAAAACATTCAACAAGAGGCTGGTTTTAGAACGTGTTGGGATGACGGTGCAAAAAAAATTAAAATCCCCCTTTAGAAAGAAGTGCGGATACTGCTTAAGTATTCCCAATGTGGAACTGGTAAATCCGGGTGTTGCTGGTTCAGACTTTTGCTCTCATTGCATGGTGTAAAATGTGGGATTTGGTAGAAATGGGTCCTCTCCGTCGTGACGGCGAGCGCGGCCTGCCTGATAGGAAAAGAAGGACAAAATGTCGCAGAGTGGTCAACGTTGCCCACCTGTAAGGCAAAGCAGGGGCGGGGAAGAGGAGGGAGGGAGGGTAAGGGAGCAAGGGCTCCTCGTGGCCGGGCAGCATTTCCCTCTTTCCCCCTGAGAGGCTCGGTGGGGCCCTGCCGCGGAACCTTCTGGAACCGGCTGTGCCTGGCCCAGGGCAGCCCCGGCCTCTCCTCACAGAGACCCCTCAGCCCTGCTGCCGCCCGGGGGGCGGGCACCCCCTGCAATATCCCACGTATTTTTTAGCCTCTCTGTCCTAACAAGATGAAAAAGCAGCTCCCGAGCGCAGGTTGTTCGTGGTTTCTTAATATGTTTTTGCATCGGTTGTTGGGGTAAGAAATGCGGAATAACCGGGCGAGCAGATGGGAACCCTTTACCAGGCTCGTGCCACAGCTGCTGCTTAAATTCCTATTCTGGCTCCTCCACGACTCTTGTATTTTTTATCTTCGTGAATTGGGTGGAAATTCACAGATTTCATGGGATTGGAAGGCTGTGTGCTAGCACTCGGTCAGCGTTTTTCCTGACTCTTGAGTCTCTTCTTGAAGAAGGGGTTTAGCAACTCCCCCCTGCCCCAAACAGGGCATCTGTCTTGACCTGGAGCTCCATTTTCTCTGAATGTGGGCAAATGGGGTTTATTAGGATCTACCCCTTCACAGGTCCTGTCTCAGCTCTACAGAAGTGTGATATTACTATTTTAAGAGCAAGAAGTAGCAGTAAAATAAGTACTAAGATGCTACTAGGACAATAATTTTACCTAAGATGTAGACCTGTGGATCCATGGACCTTAAAATAATAAAAATGAGTTTCTGCTTATCACTTGCCTGTTTTTTATCCCCCAGAAATCATTATCTTCTATTCAAGTCAGGCACACAACAAATAAAGTCTTACCAGACCGACAGTTCAGCAGGGAGAGCAGCACATTTGGTGTTCCTCTGGAAACCCTCGCAGAGGATGCAAAGCAACGTGGCGTTCCTTTTCTTGTGATGGAGATGGTGGAGTACCTAGAGGTATTTGGTAAGTTCATATTTTCTTTGTTTGGTCTCTGAAAACTGTTATTCTTTGTTTCAGCCATACTTTTAATCTGTAACTGCTGAAAAGTCTATTTTTACAATTATCATGCTTTCTTAGAGGAGCTCTTGCTTTTTGAGATCCAGTTCTCATCGCATAGGTATGGTAATGCAGCCATTGCTAACTGTTTCATATTTCTTCTTAAACAGGCCTGGAGCGTGTTGGTATATTTCGAATCAGTGGCTCAGTAAATAAAATCAAGGAACTGAAGCAGAAATACAATCAAGGAGAAAAAGTAGACCTTATTAATGACGGAGATGTTGATTCTGTGGCCAGTCTCCTGAAACTCTTTCTGAAAGAGCTGCCAGTGGCTGTTATTCCAGAAAACATCTGTTCTGGCTTGCTAAAAACTTTCCAAGGTACAGAATGGGCACCTTCCAAGCTTCTCTCCTTTCTCTGACAGTGACAGATTATGTGCTCATTGCACCTTCCTATAAGCAAGGATTTAAGTTTCCTTAACCCAAAACTGATGTTTAATTGCTTTTGATGGACCAGTCTTTTTTCTTAATTCCTTAAGGGTTTTGTACTCTCCAACATCCTGTGGCAAGGCATTCTGCAATCGAATCCTGTGTTCTTTGAGAAAGTTCCTCTTCTGCATGCTTTCTTTTTAAATTGGGTACCTTACTCGTTACCACGATAACATTTTTAATCTAATTACCATCATAGTGCTGCTTGTGCCTTTACAGAGCCACTGCCTCACTTCTCTCTTTCCCAAGCTGAAGCCTCTTTCTCTATTTAACCTTCCCTTGTACAGGAGCCTTTTTGTACATCCCTGTTCCTATTTAGTACTTTGTACTAGTTTCCTTATAGTTGTCTTGGGCAGCAGCGTGTGAAGCGTTCAAAATGCAAAGCCAAGTTGAGTTCTTACAGCAATACACTGTCTAGTTCCTTCTTCGTGGCTGGGCGAATGCATTCAGACAATTCTGCCCTGTGATTCAGAGTGATAACTAATTCAGGCTTTTGCATACAAATAAGTGGGTTTTGTGGGTTAGATTGCAGGTTGCTTTTTCCAAACATCATCTGATAAGTGCCAAGTTATGTATGTGTTTACCAAAAAAAAAAAAAAAGAAGGAAAAAAGAGAGTAGTTTTCATCAACTATGAAAGTCTAGTCTGAAAGACCTACAATTTTTTGGAAGCACCTTTTTTTTGACTACCCTGAACAGTTGTGCTGGTTTTTTTTTTTGTTTTTTTTTTTTCTTTTACCCTCCCCATCCCCTTTTCCATCTCTATCATTAATAGGTTGAGCACCACGGGTTTGGCCTTTATGAAATGTATTTTTTTATGTCTAAAATTGCCCTTTAGGGCATGATTTGCTATTCACAATGTCAAAGCTACGCAGATGTGTCCTGGTGATCGATGGCAAATTTGAGCATCAGCTGCCAGTTATTGAGCAGTACTGTCATCTCAGTTCTAATAACCAGGAGACTTTGTCATACTAATTCTGAACTGCTGATTAAATAGAGTTGTTTGTGAAGCCATTTTCTGCCTTGTAACTCCTTTTTGAAGAATGAGAACCAAGAAAATGCTAAGTATCCCCAATTTAGATTTTTAAGCCTCTCTTGTGTAACTACAGTCGCATATTTATAGAGCAAAAATGTTTTGAGACTGAGAGCTACCAATTAGTCAGGAAATGAAAATCATGTGGGGCTGAAAGGGTACAATTTCTTACTCTTAATGAGAATCATACAGCATGTGTAAAATCTTTGGGGAGAGTCAAGGCTGACAATCTTGTGTTGTCTTTAAAGGCAGCTTTAAGGATTCAGGTACATGACTACTGCCTGCAATTCCATTAAAAAGCAGCAAGTGCTAGGTGATTCTGTCATAACAGGAAGAATAGCAGAAATAGCATATATAAAACTCAATATCTGGAAAATCCATGGTATGTTAATGTGTGAAAATTGTTGTCAAAATTTGGTGTAGAAATTCTTTGTTTAGGATGTATTTATTCTTTACTTTGCTTTAATGTATTTTAAAACCTTACCTCATCCTCAGATCTATAATAATGTCTGTGATGAAATTGTGATATTATTGGGAATATCTATGTAATAACTTTTTCTCTTTCCCCTCAGAGCAAAAAATCCACACAACAGAATGCATAGAGAACCTGAGGCAGTTGCTCAGCTGCCTGCCCAAAGCCCATAAAAACCTTCTTCAGTTCCTGTCTGCTTTCCTGTTAAAGGTAGCAACATACAGTGCAGTGAATTTAATGACTCTGGAAAACCTAGCCATTGTGTTTGGGCCCGCTCTTTTCAAGTGAGTACTCTCTATTTAGCTACCTTAAATAGCACTATGAGGTCACACTTAACAATGAGGCTTTCTGTCATAACTGTATGCCTGATAGTAAGTGCAACATTTCGAAAGTTAAATGTTTGTATATAGTATGTTATGGGCTATATATAGTATATTATGGGCAGATATGACTGATTCTGAGCTGGCTGACCACCTTCGTCCTATTAGGCACTGACTGTACAGGGCCAGCCTCAAGTAAGAAACCATCTGAAGAGAAGAGGCACGAGGAGTGGAGAGCTGTTTAGTGAGAAATACTCCTCTTGTCTTAGCCAAGCTAAGTGCTGGCTGTGGAGGCTACTTAGTTATTAGCCTTGATTCTGAAAAGCGAAGGCTGACCTTGACCTTGTAATAGCATTTGATATCAGAGAAAGGAATATCCTCTATTGAGAAAGAGAAGTAACTCATTCTGCCCTTGCCAATAAAATGCGAGTTGGTGTCCGAGCAGAGGCCAGCTGAGCTTGCAAACAGTAAGTGCTTGGCTGAAGCTAGAGAAGGTACATTTGGGGTGATGGTGAGTGGATGCATAACTGGATGATAAAAAAAAAAAAAAAAAAAAAAGGTGGGAGGGCATATGTCATGCAAGTCAATGCGGTGAGAAGGAACAACCTAGAGTGACCTGGTAATCAAGGATTTTCCAGTGAAGCTGGAATGGTTTAGTTCTTTATCCTATCCTTCATGTTGACACTAGAGGATGTTAAAATGTTTATACTTGTCTTCCAATTTGTAAACCTTTGTTTAGGTGGATCAGAGCCATTCCAGCTTAATGTGAACTATAAGCAAATGCCACTTTGCAAAATGTATATGTTAACAATTAGTATTTTCTATGCAGTAAAAAAAAGCCTTGTTATTTTTCACTCTTTTGTATGGCAAGCCAAGGAAGTTATTAAAAAGATATATTCAGCAAAATTGGTACCACGCATATTTGAAGTCCATGACAGGTTTTGTTTTTGGGAACTGTGCTCTTAAACCTTGCTGCTGTTTCCATAGGTCTCTATGTTTGTGACTTACCTGCTCTGTGGGCTTATCACCAGATGTACCAGCCTTTTCAGGTGATATAAGTAAAAGGACCCTTACTTTAGCAAAAGTACAGCTAGGGAGAAGAATCTAACAACATGTAGTGTGGTAGGAGTTACGCCATTCACTCCTGTGAGAATAGGCTTCACCATGGATGATGTTCAGAGATGGAACAAAGTGGTTCTACAACCAAACCCCAAGTTCTTTAATAGCCACATGCTAAAATTAGTAAATGAGCGTAGACAGATGAGGTTTACTTCCCAGTGTCTGGATTAGCTGTGTGGTGGTAGTTTTAACATAAACAGGTAAAAGGCTGATTCCAAAAGGCCTTCACCAAAAATCCATCCCTTGATCCTGAGGCTGACTCAACAAGGATTGCACTGACTGTCACTCTTTTGCTATCAGGCCCCCTTTGCCATCACATGGGGCTTCTGTGCATGTACACACATGCAAGAATTATTTATTTTATGCCTTCATCTCTGTTCCCAAATTCTTGGAACATGTGCCCACTGATTTCTGTGTCTACATGTAAGAATCCAGCAAGGTCACTTATTGACTGATGAGCTGTTTCAGTTTCTAAGCATCCCGCTCTGTTTTGGGAGATGGCCCAGCTACTTGTGAACATGCCCCTCTGTCTGGTTTTTAAAGTACACTTAGGGCTAAACTAAATGCTTGTGGCAATGACCTGTCTGAGAAGCCTTGAAAATTATCAGCGTTGGGATTCCCTGCCAGAGTGACTCGTCAAGACAACACAGCTACCATAAATAGAAGTGTATCTGCCCTATGAACGTTAACTCCAGCTTTTTATAGTCATTTGGATCTCACCAGCTCCAGTAAGTCTGGACCTCATTTTTTGTAAAGTGTATAACTAGTGCTGTCCTTGGAGAGTTACCTTCTGGGATTATGACCCCCCCCCCCCTTTTTGGTAGTTGGGCAGAGAGGAGAGCCTCGCAGCTGGCATTTTCTGTACCGCTTCCTGCTGAGTGACCCGAGGCCTTGAATGTGTCAGAATAAACCACTTGTACTGTCCTGTACAGCCACAAAATTCAAGGTAGTCTAATGTGGCAAACCATACCTGCTGACGCAGGGAATAAAGTCATAAATATCCTTGATGTCTTTCAGAGCAAGAATTAGTGCAATTAACTGCTACATTATGAAATATTTGGCAGCCAGAGTGTACATTCACTGGGAATTGAGACACGTTGTGTAGTACTTGCTACAGTTGCTCAGTCAGAACATGAAGGTTATGGAAAAAACAACTCTAGATCTAATCTGCAGAAATGTATACCCCATGCAGTTGTTGGAAATAACCTTCTGGATGTAATGTCAGCTCCACTTATGGCACTAATTCTTTGCAGGTGTTAAAACTGTTCTGCATTGTATTTTGGCAATCTGCATTTTTGTGCAATTGCTTCTTTGACAATAAACAAGTAGACTAAGTTGTTTGCAAGCCTTTTTACTTTAAATTTTTGATCTATTTATATTCAAGTGTAAATTCTGTCTATGTTTATCACCTGTCTCAATCTGTTGACACTTTTATTTGTGGAGACCTGTCATACTTATAGTTTCACTGAAGTGACTGAGTTGGAATATTCAGTAGCTGGAACATGGAGCGCATATGGACCTCGGGGACACAAAATTAGAATATAAAACTTGCTGCTCATTATACCTTGCCAGCCTAAACTGCATATACTTCACAATTAGTAACTATGGTAATTGCAACACAAAAAATTTAAGCCATAGCACAGGTATTATAGTGGCAGTCTGGTTACAGGGTCACAGAAAACTCCTATTATCATGAATTTTAAATGCTAGGAAACCAATACCACTGTTTGTGTGAAAACTGAATGTTAAATAAGCTGTCTCCTATTTTGAATATGTTGCAGCTGCTTACCTTAATGCTGCTTATATTGAATATTTGACTAAAATCATATTCATATTGGAAGAATTCTGTTACGTTATTAGTATATGGGCTTCCTGTCCCTGTTCGGGGTGGTGGGACCCAGAGTGGGAGTAAGAAAAGAAGGTATGTTTCAGAAAAAGTATAACTGAATGAAACATTTTAATTTTACCTTAGTCTCCTTCGCAAACCAGCTCCTTCAGATTTCTTTTGCTGGCCTTCCTCCCTCATGCTATTTTTTATCTGTGAGACTGAGTTAAGCTACCTTCACTGCTGTTAAGTTGCTCCACCAGCACCTTTCACATTGCTTTTCTTTCAGTTTTTTGACCTGGAACCTGTTTCTTATTTTTTGAGACTTCAGTCTTAACATCCGCATGATGCCGCTTTCACACCCTCACCTCCTTGTAGGTAGGGGAACCAAAACCATAACTTGTAGGTCAAGTATCAGGCTGGCTACTACCTAGACTTTCTTTGCTAAGTTCACTCTTCTATCAGCTTCTCCTGTTGATTTCTTTCTCCTCATCCTCTTAACTATTTATTTCTGTTGCCATTCATCCTTGTTCTTGTGAGCTGTTTCATGTCTTGCTAATGTCTATAGATGCCGAGGAGAACGTGTTGCTTCGCTGTTAGAGATTCAACTGATGTTACTTAAATTTCTGGTGGATACTTTGTTATACCTCGGCTTGGTAAAGACATTTCTGCTACTAACCTCAGCAAGGAATCCTTGCATGAGTGCACAAGGGTGCTAGCCAGCCAGCTGCGTGCGTCTGCTCACTTTGACTCGTTCTTTCTGTAAATTTGCAGCAAGCCTCTGCCAGCGGGGAACCTTGGCAGATCTCCTGAACAAAGCCAAGGGAAAGGACTGTATGGATTTTCTAGCTTGCACTTTGCGTCAAAGCAACTTTGAGAGGTTTAGACTCAAGGAAACCAGTAGCTGATTCCTGATGATCAAGTTTTGTTTCTTATTTGTAGTGAGTGTTCTCCTGTGTTTGATTTGCACTACAACTGATTACAGGGCTTTTATGGTGAAGTGCAGAATATGTACTTCAGTAGCTGTGCTCTTCCTAGGAATGTGCTCCTGGATCTAGCAGTGTGTGAACGTGGCTCCCCTATTGTCAGCCTGATAATGTAGTTTCTGTTAGCAGCAGAAGTATCTGATGAGGCAGGAAGTGATTATCTTATGAAATTAATTGAAAGTCATTGTGGAAGATGGCTGCAGGGAAAACTAAAAATGTATTTTCTATATTTGGAGTACACATCTGTTGTGACCTGTGAATATCTGTGGATGAGCAGACATTGATATTTGGAGTCAGCTGTAGGGCCGCATCCCAGAGTATAGCTTGGATTTGTTTTAAGGTGAAATGAGAACCAGGCACCCAAACCAGGCTGCTAGTAAGGGAAAGCATGACCCAATAAATAGGGCAAGAGCTGTTTATCTTCATGAACAACTTGTGGAGTGCTCCTTGCTGGTAAGGAGTTAACAGCTGGTAGAGAGGGATTCGGGAACATATGTCTAAGTTAAAGAAAGAAGCTGAAAAAGAAGGCAAGGGACAAAAAAGGTTGCTTGTATGGCCTGTGAGCTGAGGGTGTTAATGTTTGGATAAACAATGAATAATCTCTTAGGATTGTTGTATGCAGGAAAGGCTGTTGCTCAGTCAACCAGGGTTTACATGCAGGGTTGCTTTTTGTGGAGAAATTGAGTCTGTCCTGAGAAAAATAGGAATCCAAGGAGAAATATTAGCCAACCCTAAAGAAAGATGTGATGACACAGTAGTTTATCTTGTAAATCTGTCCACATTGTACCTGGCTATAACTCTGCTTAAACCATCTTCTTTCGAAAGGAGCCCAAACTCAAGTTCTTACAGAAACAACAGTAAGTTTCCAAGAGAAGAACATGAATGAATGAAAGCAATTGGACTGGGCCCAGTTTATATATTTGTACTTTAAAATCACAAATTAATGATGAGTGTACTGATTTGGCAAAGAAAATACCAGTGTGTGTCTCTACACAAGTCTCCAGAGTTTATGAATTTCTTGTTCAAATATTGGTATTGTGCTGGGTGGATCTGAGTTGGTGCAGCATGGCTGGAGAAGCTGGATTAAGGCGACAGCATTTATGTAAATGTCCTCCAAGCTTCCAAATAGGTCACAGGGGGAATACACAGTTCCTTCAGGGAATGAGATTAGAATACTGTATAAAGAATCCCTCGACTTTAATTAAATGATTCCAACTTACTCTACTTGCATGGATAGTACAAGTTCAACTACTATTTATTAAAAAAAAAATGAGTGAGAAACAAAGAGGAAAAAAAAAAACAACCAAAACCCAACCTGTTAATGGGAGCATCTGGAAGTTCCACTACATGATGTGCCTGATTTCTATGAATTTATGAATTATTAGTCCGAAACAGTTTCTTACCTATGGGTTTTTTTCCAGGCACTTCTGGTAATAAGACATTGTAGCCAACAAAATTCATCTTCACAAACTAAGCTGGAAGAAAACAACCCCTCTCCCAGCCCCAATGCCAGTGAGTGACGGCAGATTTCTGGGGCTTTTTTTTGTCCTCCTCATCCCTGATTTTATGAACTTCATGCCTGAGTTACTGTCAGGTTCTAGCTATTTTGCTGTGCTGCTCCAAAGTCTCATTGTGTTGTGAACTGTTGCAGCAAACTGGGGCTCTGTCACTGCGAGGCTCCCGGTGTTGTGAACCCACCAAATTCAGTCAGACCCTGCCCCAACAACTGTTTGTTGGAAATAAGGTTGGAACTCTGTTTTATCTGGTTGCCCAGTTGGCTGCTTTGCTGAATTATCTTGGGTACTGGGGGGCTACCTGTGTGACTCATCATTAGCCCCTGATCTGAGAGCTCCCAGACTTAACCAGTCTTCCCTTCCTTTAGGATCCCTGTCAGTCCCTTGGCATGTGAAGAACAAAGACTTTACAATGACCTCCTGCTGTATTTACTTCAACACCATGAGATATTTTTTGTTGACCTGAACCCTTGTTTCTCACAGAGACAAGCAGATGGCCTTCCGGTAAGAAAGTTACATTAATTGATTCAGCAAGTAATCAAAAGAGCTTTGTTAGGTTGGAACCTGCAAATGGAAATATATTTGCTTATACATAATGTAATTAATGACTATAGCTTGTTGCCAGCAATGTAAATATTCATCATATGCCTAAGCTAGAGGGGAAACATGAGTGTTTAAAATTCTGATTTGGAAAAAAAAATGCAAGTGCAAAAGTAAAAGGTCAAGAATAAAATCCTAAATTCTTCCACTTTCAATATCTTAATGCTGAGCTTTTTTAGATCAAAGCCACTGGATTTTCCCTTGAGTGAAGAACTTTTTATTTTGTGGTTTTGGCTACATACTGGCGATGGAGAAAAGCAAAACCAGAAGGGTGAGACCCCTCTCACCTTTCCAGAACTCACTGTGTATGTTTCAACCTCTCCTTGGGCATGTTCTTTTCTAAACACTGTTAGTACTTTGATTAATTTTTTGCCTTTTTTGTCAAATGCCTCCTGGTGGAAGAAACATGATAGACAGATGCTGGCTTAGGGAGTGGGTCAATATAAGTCTTGTTTTCAGTTTGTGATATGTTGTATTGTTGCTGCTTAACTTGAAATTGATTTTTAGAAAAAGACATGAAGGAAAAGTTGCAGCAAAACCTACGAGTTTAATATCGCACCATGCAGTTACCACATGTAACCAGACTGATAGCAGTGTGCCAGATCAGGTGAAGGATTATGAAAGATTTGCATTGTGTGTAATTGCAGATCATGCTGCTCCTGTTTGACTCCTTCATTTCCCAACTGCTTTCTCCAAGTATCTCTGTTAAGGAAAACCAGCAGACTTGTAATACAAAGTCAAATTTAGTATTTAAAGTGTATTATATATCCCAAACTGAATATTGAGACTGTAATGCTCCTTGGAACCTCTCTCTTAATATAAATCCTGTACAGCCATAGGTACAGAGAACAGAATACACTGATACGAGGATGTGTCTGAAATATTCCTGCTATGTCACAGGACATGGCCCCGAATCTAAAACTGGGATTGTTTCACACAAAGACAGTCTTGGAGCCCACGCTTCCAGCTCCCCTTATTCTCTGAAGGTGTCCCGTGTCACTACCACCTTTGAGAATTCCTGCAACCTGTACTCAAATGAGCATGCAAGATCAAAATATTAGCTATCCTATTATATCTGCTTCTGCTTGCAAAGCTAGAAGAAGTGTCAGCAGCTGAAGGAAATTGGAAAGGTATTAGAGAAGCCAGGAAACTGGGTTTTCTATTGCAGTGCTTTGTTTTAGAAGCAACTTCACTCCCTGTAATTCTGCAAAATGTCACAGTCTGTCTGGGATTGTGGTGATGTGGGAAAGAATTCCGCTGAAAAGATCCTTTCAAGTTCTTTAATAAAACATCAGACACAGCATAGCCATGAGGCACTCTCCTGCTCTGAGGTAAGCTTATGAAAGAAATCCCATCTGTGGGTGAGAAGGGAATTCAGTATTCTGTGGTTGATCTTGTTTTTGTAATTTCTGGCAGGAAACCCAGCACATTGGATAGGTACCCTTCATCTTTCATAATATAACAATTGCTCAAAGTCCACTAAACTGGAAACATCAAAGTTAGGTTTACAAACTAAACATATTAAACGTGCATATTCTAGTTCCAGCAAAGCAAGCAAAAAGTGAAATGGCAAACCTGGCTCGGATCCCTTGTTGCTTTCTGGAAATGAAGCTTGCTTTTATTGGCTGTTTCTCATCAAATAACTTAAAGAAGTTGCATAGATACTTGTGTTTGGACTACTTAATTCCTGTGATTTTTTTTTTTTTTTAATTGTTGTTGAGGTGCCTTTTTTTTTTCCACTTCAACATCATATGTTACCCTGATTAATTGAGCTTTAACAAATTAAAGTCATGCTAATCTGGCAGGTACGACATAGGCTTAACCTTCAGTTGTGTTGTTTGTAGGCTGAGATGGGCAAGATTTATTGCTCCTGAGGAGAGCTTTTAGTATCTCGAAGTGCCAGGAATCATCCCACTTCCTCCGTGTCTGCAGGCTGATTCAGACTGGGAGAATAATTTGCAAGCTTTTGAAAGGCACCAGTCTAATAGTTCAGAACTATTACCCTGGGCTGGATAGTAGACTATTCACAGCCACCTATTCCATCTAAAGATAGTGGTTTAAAAGATATATCCAAGCTCCTGTGTATTTTAGCTTGTCCTTTTTCCTGGCCATTGTATGTTATACATATTTTTTTCCTCAAAATAGAGTTGGAATGCTGTAACATCCTGCATTTTAAAATTTTTTAAAAAATTTTTTTCCCCTTTAGAGTCCATTAGCATTAGCTTAAATCCTTCTTTAAAAAGAGGTTAGATACTTCAGTGTTTGTTTTGACCTGAGGCCTCCCTAGATAACTGTGTTTAACCTGAAGCATATAGCTAGCTGTGTTGGAGGTGTACAAGATTTGCTTAACTTCTATAGTGTAATTAAATTATGAACCAAACCTTGCTAATAGCAATTTGTCATGCTGTTTGCCCTCATAATTTCTGAATCTTACATTCTAGATAAAAGTTGACTATGGAATTTTTTTTTATCAAGTCCAAGAGTGGTTTTTTCATATCTCCTTTTTGTACAGGAGTTGTAGATAAATCCTTCCTCAGTTATGCACCCTACCTTTGTCTCGCAAAGGGAAGCATGACTTTGTAGGTGCATACAAGCTGCTGCATGTATCTCCATCAAAGCATGGGATTTATTAGAAGGAAAGCCTACACCCTGAGGAAATGAGTCTCATTTCTTATTATCTCTTCTTCCTTTGTCCTTTTATGCATGCTTCACTATATATCAGTAGGGCTGCAGGGACCACCTATTGATTGGATCCCACGTAGGTACTCCCTACAACTGTGGAACCCCATTATAAAGGGTTTGCAGTGATCGAGGTGGGGTGGGGAAGTGGAGCTGGACAGCATCCTGGACCTGCAGGTTGACCACAGACACCTTAGAGTGAATTTCTGAAACTGCAGTGTGGTTTGGCGTTGGTTGGAACAGTGCAACTGAATATTTCATGGAGGCTTTATCTACTCAAATTATGGTTTTGTTGGGAAGAGTTTTGTGGTCTGGAGAGTTTTGTCAGTCTCGGTTTTTTAGCCTTTTTCAAAGAAGAGATGGATGTTTTGGCATTAACCCCGTTTTGTGAAAAAAATTTAGTGCCTCACTCTCATCTGAAGTTGCCGTAAAAAAGAACTGTGACTTCCCAAATGGACTGTCCTCAATTTGGAGGACAGTAATAATCTAACTGATGTTTTCCCTTGCTAATCCCATGACAATGCGTGTGGAATTAGCTGAAACTGTTTAGAATGAACAAACAAACAGACATTATCTCATGGTCTAGTAAACTTAAAAATTCAGATTAGACTAAATTGTCTCATCAAAATAATTTTGCTTGAGTAGGGAAACATAGTTCCAGTTCCTATTTGAGGCTCTTAACAATTTTTCCTACTTTAAACTGGTCCAGGTCTTGATTTGAGTTCTTTGCTTAGCAATGATAATTTTTAGTTGGGTTTAGATTTAAACATAGAAAATCCTGTGTGTAACGTGTGCCAGGAGATTTGTCAATGTTTCTGTAGGGCTTGCTTTTACATTGTAGAAAGACAACTTCATATAATTTCTCATTCCACAGGAAAAATATTTTCCTTAACCTCTGTAAATGTAGCAAAAACATGGACTCATTAAACATTAAGTTCTAATTTTGTAATTGAGTCTGCCCAAACTTGAAGACCGGATAAAAAATGCAATACATTGAGGATCAAAGCAGGACCTGGATCTCCACAAAAATTGTGGCCAATAGACTGTAAGGATGTAATTTTCTTCTTCAGGATAAACAGTGTGGAATATTTTACTGTCTGTAGGCATAAGGATTTGATAAAACCCACTATAGCCTAGACAAGTGTGACTTAAGACAACCGAAGTGGATGTGGCTGGAGTACTTATTACTACTTCTGGGTCTTCAGCGCCAGAGCCTTTCTGCCTGTTGGTGGAGGGAGTAGGGCAGGGAGAGAAGGAGGTGCTATTTCTGCGCTGTGCCTGTGATCTGCAGCAGACTGTCCTTTGTACTGGAGAGCTGTAACTTGGAAACAACAAGCATTCCTGGTCTCCGTTTTTAGCGAAGCACAGGGTGTGGAGGGAATGGCACTGATGTAACATTTGCTCCAGCATCGCTGGGGGTTTCTCCTGACTTGCTGTACAAGTGCTCTGGGACACTTCTGTCCTGCTTCAGCCCCTTCCTATGACTTAATGGATTTTGCAGCTATCCATTTTTCTTTCTTCTCCCTCCCCCCAATATGTTGATTTTTATAATTCAATTTTTTGGCTGGGGAAGGCTGCACTGGGAGAGAATGTTGGCAGGAGAAGGTGTGCTGTGTGTGATGTGAAGGACACCACCAGCTGTGCCTTACTGCAACAAGCAGCTTGGGCACAGGAAAGGGAAGCCAGTCCAACTGAAATCCTGTGATTCTTTAATGCTATCAATAATACAAGAACCGAGCTAGGCCATCACACTAGCTGATTCCACAGATCACTGTCTGTCATTAAATAATGATATAAAGTGTGTGAGAGAGGAAGGTCTTCCTAAAACTGGTCACTGATAGAAGCCTTCCCTGGTTTTGAAGGCAGTATACTGTACCGAAACCAACTAAAGAGAGACTCATCCTTGTTGCTTCCCAGTCTGTGAATGCCTGTTTTCAGTTTTGCTGTGAACAGAGCCTCGCGAAAGTCTCTTCCACAGTCAGGCTCACAGAGCTTATGTTGATTGCAGATTAAGGAGTTTTAGCTGCAATTTGTGAAGGAGAGTAATACCTGGTGTGTTCGGAGCAGCAGCTTTGTTTACTAAGATCAGCTACACTACAGGGAAGAGGATGATAATTAATCAGCTAGTGCACACATTGGGATAACAGATTCCTGCTTGCGGAGGATCTGTGTGGTCTTCCTCTCATTTTTGAAGTTTACCACAACGCCTAAACCTGAGGCTTGCAGCTCTGAGATTTTCCGACATCTCAAGGTTGCAGTAGAGGATGAAGCTGGCAGCCTTTCCTTCCACTTGGTGTCAGCCTTGTTCTCTCTCACTCCAGAGCTCTTACTTGCTTTGAACACAACCCTTTAATATGTTCTGAGCACCTATCTTGAAATTAGGTATTGCATTTCTATTTTTGTAACATATCAGAACATCAGCCTGTTCCTTCCTCAGATAATTACGGATATCAGAGAGGCATGAAGAAAGGGTATGAATTCACCTCCAAACCATTATGAAATGCAAACCTTTTTTATTTTATGCTCATGTCACCTTCCTTACCTCAGCAGAACTACCAGTAAAATCTCTTACTGCTTTTGTATCCATTTTCTTTGGTGTACAGGAGCAATTTGATTTGTTTGCTGATGATCAAGGCTTTTTGAAAAAACATCAGAAGCAAAGTGTTTGATAGGAAAATCATCCCTTGGGAAATTAAAAGTATTTTTACTAAAAAGCTTGTGGTATATAAGCATCAAAATACTTCAGCCTTTTTACTTGTCATTGGCTGTAATATTAGAGGGAAAAAAAGACATTACTTTAAGCCCTTAGTGGCTTTTCATTTCATGCAAGGTTGGGGATGGGAGTGGGAAATGTTTTCAGAAAAGCAGGCAAGAAATGTAGAATAAAATACAAACCTGAAAAAAAATTCCACTCAGAAAAAAATCAAAAGAAGAAAATCCCATTTTTCATTTAACTGTAGTTAATTGTAGTTCATTTAATTGTAGTTAGTTGCAGAGCTGTGCAGCAGTGAATTTAATAGGCACGAATGCACAGATTCCCCTCAAGCTGCCTCCCCCACCTGCCTCAGCAATTCCTAGACTGCTTTGTTCCTCTTTAATTGGTTTATTTCACCTATTCTAGCAAAGACGCTGAAGTACTTAACCAACATGAATTGAGGGAAGAAGGCGGCTAGCCCTTATCGTAGCTGCATGCAGAAAGGCTTGGCCGAATCTTGAAATCATGTTAGAATGTTATAGCATAAAGCAGTTTCACTCTCTCCCAGTTTAGCTGGGGTTTTGCTGTAGAGCAGTATTTAATTTCTTTGCTTCAAGTAAAAAAGGAAATTCATGTTTGTGAGTCAGCACTTCTGCTAAATAGTTTCCAGAGCTATGAAACTAGATACTGGGTACTTTTTTATTTTGCTATGAAAAAGGAAAGGGATGAAATATGCCTGTAATAAAAATACAAATGCAATTGAGCCAAAACCATGAGAAACAAAAGGAAATGTATGGTGAAGTTGTGTGCCACACCTGTTCCCCAGGGTTCATGGTTAGAGAAGTTTAGTCCAGGTTGTCCTGATTTACTGATGCATTTTTTTTTTCTCAAAAAAAAAAAAAACAAACACCAAAAACCCACCCTAAAAAAAAAAGAGATTCATGGAAAAATTGGGGAGGAATAAGTGGAAAAAGAGTATTATGGAAAAAGCATGACACTTCAGAAAGTTTTAATCAGAGCAAATAAACACAACACCTCTGTATGTACTTTTTTTCCAAATGCATTTCTAGTCAGTTCAAAGGCCATTTTTAATTTAAACAAACATTACTGCAGTTGGCTTTGCACGCACGGGTGGCTTGTGTGGCTGGTAATTTAGATGGATGCTTGAAGCTGAGGTTCTGTCAACAACCTTAATTCTGACCTTTTAATTTTGACTGACCATGTGCTTTAATTAGATGCTGCCCTATTTCCAGAGGACTGCAGATGTGCATACAAGGATTCTGGCTAGTAAAGAAATAATAGTGTGCGCCTTAGGCTATTCCGCCAAGTGGTGAGGTAGTCAGCTGTGCCTGGAGATGGTCATGTTAAACGATGCTGATCAGGACTGAATTTTTCTATAAGCTGTTAGGAAGACAAGGAAATACTCAAGGGGTTGCTGCTGGTCGATCCCGCATTCCTTCCAGTACGTGACTGGAGCTTTGCCTGGGAGCTGCTGGTGTCACTGGATTGCATGTGAGAGCAGCTGTAGGAGCTCCGCCCCCCCGGAAAAAAAAAATAATTGAGCTGAACAGAACTACATTGGAAGAAAAAAAATATTACTTTAAAAGAAATAAAGAAAGAAAAAAAAGGAACTTTTTGGTCTACCAGAGTGTCCACATGATGGTTTTAGTATTTTCAGAGAGTTGTGGTGGAGATCAAGTGAAGAAATTATTATTTAGAACTCTTTTTCTGATATTATTTTAGTTCTTTACTTTCTAATTTTATTTTCAAGCTCTCTGGGAATTACATGGAAAGCTTTGAGCTTCATAAACTTTTCCATTTGTCAATACAAGAGGACCAAGAGCAGTAATAATCAGTGAGTTGAATTTGGATATATGCAGCACACTGTAACTCAAAACCATACAGTATTTCTAAAAATCTGTTTATTTTGCATATTTTCACTAGGAAAGTATAGCAAACAATCTACAGCTTAACTGCGAGGAATGATGGATGAATGGAATATTTCCTTGATTAAATATCTAATCTGCTGCTTTACTTTTCTTCTAACTCTTGCTTTCATG
Source organism: Gorsachius magnificus (assembly GCA_034008185.1). Taxonomy (NCBI): domain Eukaryota; kingdom Metazoa; phylum Chordata; class Aves; order Pelecaniformes; family Ardeidae; genus Gorsachius; species Gorsachius magnificus. The sequence continues at coordinate 32,919,694 of CM067089.1, read as the reverse complement.
TCCTTAATGTTTAGTCTATAACAAAATTCCTAGCTATTTTGCTAAGTATTTATATTCCATAATGCTTTCCATGCCTAACCCAAATGCGGTTGGAGTGGGAGAAGAGATAAGCCGTGTTCAAAATTAATATTCAATGGACTGTAGAACAGTACAGAAGACCTGTATCTATTTAATTACCCTTTGCAACCACTAAGCATGGTTCATGTAAGAAGCTTAAGCAACTTGTGAAAACTGTTGTTGACAGCCCAGCAAGCTGCTGTATTCTGGATAATCAATGAGCTGTGCATGCTTTTCTTGTCACCTGCCCGTAGTAATTTGTGTGTAACAAAGTAGTCTTTTCTTCTTGCAAGTTGTAGAATAAAAATTCTTCTAGCAACTTTCTAGTTGCAAGCAAACTTGTCAACTAAAACAAAATCTCCTTCTGGACCTGCCTGGAGCACGAGTGACTTATTAACAGCAGCAAACAGTGTTGACTTCTTTTCCAGTGTTCCTTATCCCCTGTATTCACATGGTAAAAAAGTCATTGTGCTTTCTGACCAGAGAGACCATAAGTAGATGAAATCTAAATCCAGATCTATGTAAATGTCATTCCTTATAAAGTCTATTTGTTTCTAATGTCTATAGCAAATCCAGAGCCATATAGTTGTCATTCTTTATGAAGTCTGTTTGATTCTAAAGTCTGTATCAGAACAGGAAGAACATGAATTCATTTGTATGATTAAAATTAACAGATTTGCTGTTTCTGAAAAGTGTGCTTAGGGATCTCCTAAACCACAATTTAAAAAAACCCCAAACAAACAACTTTGCAAAACTTTGCTCTGATTTCTGTTTTTAAACCCTTTGCTAATACCCGAGATACATATTTCTAAATGTGGTTGCTGCATTTTCTTCCAGTGAAGCCTACTGTATTTCTTGAAAGAAGTTCATATCGCATCAAAATCAAAGAAAAAGATACAAAAACCTTTATGTGCAGAAGAAGAGGGTAGCATTTTTTATATTCATATTAAGCTCTCACTCTTGAGAATGTTGGCACTGCCACTGCCACTCTAGACAAGGAAAAGAAACTCTTCAAAGTGGGATATGGTAACTTTAATTAAAGGACAGGTCAGCTCCTAAGAATACCAAGGGGAATGATGGATCTCTTCAACTTCTTCCCACTTAATAGATTCTACAATATATAATGTTCCCTTCTTTGAAATTTTTATATAGCAAGGGATTTCTTTTTTTGTAATCGAAACTGACTATGGAGTTGAAGGGCTGCTGCTGTCCCTGTATGGTTTTCAATTGTGGCTTTTCAATTAGTTGAAAGGGAGGGGAAAAAAAGTAGTGGAAAATAGAAGAATAAATAAATTCTTTTGCATCAACTTACAAATCACTTCAATGAAGTAGTTGAGAGTGGTGTCCTCACCTTGCCTTGTTGCAGCTCTTCCACTCAGAACAAAATATTAATTCTGGAAACTGCTAAAAGGTCTTTAGGTAAAGCCTATTGTCTTTTCCCCCTCTCTACCAACTTTTTTTTCTTGAAAGTGAAAAAATGTTATATGTTTCTTTGAAACTGTTGCCATTACTAAGTAGAACAAACACTTGGCATTAGAGAGATTCTTTGTTTTTATTTCTTGTTCTTTCTTAAATTAAAACCAATAGGAGATTTTCACTACTCCAACCCACTTCACACCTATTAAACTATTGACTCCTTGTCTAATATGATGCTAAAGCAAGGAGAAATCGCCTACCTATAAATCAGGTAGGGGTGATGTAAATTGCTCCTCATAGAGAGGGATGGCAAGGTTTCTTCCCTACCTCAATGCATCTCAGCCTGGTTCTGCAGCTTTTGTTGCAGAGGGTTTTTTCCTAGGTAGGGAGAATATTGTAGAAAACCTTAATGTGTTTCATGATCTTCATTGGCTGTCAGTTGCTTTGGGTAAAGATTGAAGGCCTTAGGCCAATCGTTAGAAGCCCTCAGTGGATCAGTGCCCAGCTGTGCCACTAAAAGGGTGGTTCTTGTATCACTTCTATTCCGATTTGTGTAGCTGATGTGGTGGAGCTCCTTGGGTAAAGCCACTTTTGACTCTGGAATGATCTTGTGGAGAAGAGAGTACTATTCCTGAACCAGAATACTTTCAAGTCATTTTACAAGATGAAATATTTTACTTTATGGCAGAGAATGTAGAAAGCACTTGACAAAAAATAGCAGCTTATTGTTTTCTTGTGCTTTGCACATACAACAGGTAACCTCCCACCATAGCAGAAGTGGAGAACATGTTCCAATGTGAATAATGCTATGCCAGTCTCATTACTCTAGGTGGTGCTTAGATATTATCATGGGCAGGTTGGAATATCTTCAGCAAAGTGGAACAAATGTTTTTGAATTACATAACAGAGACTTGACTTTTCACAAGTTATCTGTATTTTTTCCTCAGAGAGGCAACAAGTCAACAAATTCCAACCAAAAAAGCTTACCATGTGAATAAAACCACATGAGGCTTTGAAGGTGTGGTTGGGTCAGCCCAAAAGTTTTGTGTTATCTGAGGCAGGTATTCCATGGTAATCCTTGGAAAACGTGGCAAATTAATGATGCATTTGGTTAATTCACCAATTAGTGAATTTGGGGTAGTGCTATTTTTCTTTCGTTAGTCTGATGCTAAGTGATAACTGAGCAGGGCAATGCAGTGCGGTGCAGAGGTGCTAGTGCTAGCTCTACGTTACTTGGGAGGCTGGATAGGGTACCTTAGTTTGGCTGAGCTGTTGTAGCTGATGTAACTGTACCTGTGGTAGGGTTGTCACTACGTGTTTGTTTCCTGGTTACATACGTGTTCCTGAATGTCTTATGCATGTATCAGTTGTTTTTAAATGATGAAGTAAAACAGGTTCAGAGCAACTGGCTGCACTAGTATGTGGCCAGGGAATCTCTTTCATGTACTTTTTTTATTTGTGTGTAAGGTGGACAGGAGTTCAAAAAGGTGACTGCAGTCTCAACTGAACCTTTGAATAAAAGCTCTTAAATGACAGGAAAAATAATGGATGAGGTTTCTTCAATATTGTCATTGTTACTGAAGACAGTATTTAAAAAAAAGAAAAAAAAAAAAGTCTGTAGTGCTTACAAAAATTCTTCTTTATCTTACCCTCGCCATTTTGAAGACTTAAAACCTGATCTGAAGCCTAATCCAGAAAAACATGTCAAGAGGATTTGTTCATAAGCGTACAGTGCGTTGACATCAGCAAATTCTTATTATGACTGTCATGTTCCCTATCTTGAAACCTCATTCTAATCTTCTGGCATCATTCAAGTTCAGTGCTTTCCATTTTGATTGAATTAATTAGTGAAGTTTGGATGATTCCCCAACTCTGAAATTGTCAGATTTTTTTTTTTTTTTTTTACAGGACGTTTCTAAAGGTTATTTTTGCCCTAGTTAATAAAAAGTAGGACAGCTGACTGCATTTCTGTATTGTTTAAATCAAAAATACATTGTCCATTTGGAAGCAGAGAAAATGGTGAATGAGAGCTGTATTTACGTACTTATCTTGCCTTTAAGTTAATCTCCCGTTACTCGTCTTGAGCTTTCAGGTTGCTATAGAAACTGTCACAGCCTCCAACTGTGCTTCCTCCAAGACTTAATTGCAATCTGAGTTTCATACACTCTCTATTAACTGCAGCCCTGGCAGACACGAGCACGTCGCAGAATCAGTTGAATTAATGGTTCAATATGATGTATGCATTTTTTTAATATTATGTTTCCACATCCCTTTTCAAATTTTCCTTTACCAGCTGGTTAAACTCTTCTGTAACATGTAGTGATAATCCATCCATAGGGATGGATTCTCTCTGTTTGCCGCCACTATATTTGATTTTTTCCAGTCTTTGATGCCATCAGAGTAGCTGCAAGACTCATTAGTCTTAGGGACTTTTTTTTTTTTTTCCTTAGAGAAGTTAAATTATTTATGAACTACCTTAGCTCTTCTGAGGTTTTTCTGAGACTTCTCCTTCACCTCTGTGAAGGCAGACATGGAAATGCAAACCTGCTATCTTAGTAGCTCTGATAAGCTTGTGCTGACTCAGTGCTCTTTACCACGTGATTTTTGCTTGACCAGTGTGGGTCAAAGATAGCCAGTTTTTCAGCCAGGCCTGGTTTTAGGTGGGAAATATCGATTTATCAAAGTAGAAACTGAGTATGGCTGCATGCAAGGTTCGATAAGGCTTTTCTGGGAAGTATTTATTATATCCTTGATGGAATTTCTCATTAAAACTGGATGGAGGACCTGTCTTATTCAACTAGTACAACCAAATGTCAGAGATTTGCTTTCCCACTCAGTTCTCAGCAGGATGGTGCTGCCAGTGCAAATGCATTTTACCAATGCTGTTCTGCTTTCAGTGGGGATGAACATCGGGAACCAATGGTTAACGTCATTTTCCTTTGTGTTCAATGGATTTATGTTCAGAACTTCATAATAAAAAAAGCAATCCCTACTGTTCTCTTGTGTAAAAAGAGGAGAGAAAATGTATCATGACAGAAGGAAGAGAGCCAGCAGTGTATGTATTTCCATCTCCTGGTAAGCCCTGTCTCAGCTCTGCTTTGCTCGCGCTTAGTGGGTAAGAGATGGGGGATAGGACAGGTATGCTCTGTGCAGTGTTGGTCTCAGAGCTGGGATGTTTCTGTACTTGTGTTAATGCTGGCCCAAAGATGTGTTTCCATCCTCATTTGAAGCATTAGAGCCCCCCCCCCACTGGTGAATGGACAAAGCCAGACTGATGCTGAGAAACATGGCGAAGTGAGAATTTCACTAACATGCCACTTAAAAATGCACATTAAGGCATGCTTTTTAGATACTGAACATCTGAAGACAGCTTAAATATGCTAATTACAACTTTTAAACTTTTCAAATATCCTTTAAAATCTGACCCTTTGTGCTTATGTTTTTCATGTAGTTCACAATTTTTTTTTCCCTTTTTGTCATTCTCTGTATGTGCTACATTGCTTGAATTATATATTGATGGTCCCCTATAAAAATCTCTGTAATTAAGTCAAGTAAGCCAAGGTACTTTTTCTGGCCTCAGCCTTATTGCTAGTATCTCTCTGTGAAGGTGCGTGGAATTTTTTGTTCTTTTTTTAGCTCTTTCAACAAAAAAGATCAATTAGGAAAGGAAGAAATTATAACAATATTGTCAGGATTAATCTGAAAGCATGTAGACAATTTTGCAGAACTCATTTGCACTCTTTTTTTATCCCCTCATATTCTTTTTCATTAACTACTTATTTTATACTTCTCACCACAATACAGTGTGCTTTCCTGCCTCAGAACATAAATCTCTTCCACAACATCTCAGCTTTCCTTTTTAGCTGCTCTGTAAACTTGCATGTTAAAGAGAGCTGGATTTCTCTGCCAGCTCTGCCTTGACTTACATTTCCTGGATTGCCCTACAGAATGTCAACATATATTTTAAAATCTGTGTGTACTGGAGACCTTCCCCAAACATTCCCAAACCACTTAATTTGGGATGGGATTTGTTTGGATTTGAATACAAAATAAGTATTGTTTGTTGGCTCCTAGTCATTCTTGAGGAGCCAGATAGTTGCCATGTCTCCAAGTTGTCTGTCTGCATGAGCTATTTTCCAGGCAGTGACAGCACTTCATTTACAGAAAGCACCACTTGCAATATCTCTGTAGGCGTTCGGAACAAAGACCTTGCCTATCAACTGGACAGCCCAATGTGTGAGCATGTGGAGGGCTTGACACCAGTTACATACAGTTGCTAGCAATCTTAGTAGAGAGAAAAGACTCATTAAAAGTCTGAGAAGTGCCAAGAGCAGGTTGTTTTACTCTACTGTAAAATGTATTGCAAAAGCTTTTTTTCAGAAACATAATTTCTTATGATTGCTATAGTTTACATTATTTCCAGGCTGTTCCTATAGTTGGTGATATGTTGATGGCAGGCTGTTCCTATAGGCACATGGCCTCTTTAGAGTATAGGCAGCTGGATGATTAGGCTATCCCTGGGGCCACGTTAACTCCTGCGGTTCTGGTTGGGGGATGCAGCACTTTGTTGCAGAGGCACTCACCATTGTACTTTGCTTCTCATGCCTTGCTGAAATCTGCCTTCAGGTACCTATTGTTCATCCTTCCTTTCCTTCCCCATCCTGTGGGAGAAAACTGACTCACAACCAGCTCTTGTATGCTACCCAGAGGTGGGTGACAAATCGGGATGCTTCTACTGCACAGCTTTTGTGCTCTCCCTCTTGTTTGTCGGACCAGATGTAATGCTACTCCGGGATGTTTGTGATGGAAGCCTCGCTGTTTTTGGGAGCAGGGAAGATAAACCATGCAAGCTGCTGGCAGAAATCAGGGACAGAGATTTGAGCCAGGTTGCTTAGTGGACAGTGGAAAGACTAAACTTTGTAACTGACTTTAAGCTTTGATTTCTTCTCCTTCCCTTGTTTCTCAGTATAAGTAAAGAAAAGATGGAGTGAAACTTGACCATAGAGAGAGTTTGGGATAAGCAGGTGTACTGCCGGAACAGTTCATACATATCTCGGGCAAATATACCCACTGAAACAAGGAGGAGAAGCACTGAGAATGGAGTGCACAGGTAGGGACAGACTGTTCAGAGGATCTGCTTTTGAGTTTTGTATCACCTTTTTTGTTTGGTGCACTAAATATAGCTTTCCTATAGCATACACTGAGCAAGATGGAAGATAACACTGATAAAATGTTGATGGAATGTGGGCTCTGGAGGGCTAAAGTTTTGAAGTTCTGGAAATATAGGAATTACTTTTCATGTGATTTCTGTCTCTTGCGCCTCCAAAATCAATCCCCAGTGAAATTTCTATTTTCTGTCTTAACCCTGCTCACCCCAGCGGCCACTTAGCAGAAGGGTTTCACCCATGTGTTAACTAAATTGGTCATTTTGTATGTCCTTCCATGGCATGCAACGGAAATGAGCATGGACTCTATTAATATCTGTTCTTAGATAAACAGCATCCATTTTATTCAGTTCTTCGGCTGACGAAGCACTGTGGGAACGAGACAGAAGTTCGAGAATTACTCTACAAGGAAGAATCTCAGTGTTTCTTGGCAAAAGCTACTTTATGCTCTGGGCTTGCTTGGTAAGAGCCAACAGTAACAAGGTCTTATTCTGGACAGGAGTTTAAATAAATAGACACTGAATGTTTCTGCCTGTCTTAAAAGCTGACACAGAGAAATCTCAAAGTTTATTTCAAAGAAGGCTTAATTTTTATCCAGTTACAGCCAGATACTCCATTTTGAAGGGGGTCTAACGAAAGAGAAGAGGAGTTGGAGCCCCAGATGGGGACTTACGGAAAATTCTCTTCTTTATTTACTTCCAAATACTAACAGAATGGAAATATTTTTTTTCTTAGTTCTTTGTCTGTCAATGTCCTTAAAATAAAAACACAAACCCAAAAGGCATAAAGTGACTGAGGTGACTTGCTCAGCAATAATTGGATTTCTAGCATCAGTTGCTATCAAATTTTTATAAAAGTAGCCATAAGAGCAGCTGAATTGTTGTATATGGTCATATATAGACTACCTTTTGGGGGGGGGTTGTTGGAGAAGGCTGTAATGGAGGCATTAGATGACATTAGATTTACAATGTCATAACTTTTACAATGCCCTTTAAAATGCTTCTTGCACGCTTATATTGAATGAGTGTATTAAATGAGAACTTGTGGCTGGAAGGTCAGTATCTCCAATGCTGTGTCACATGCAGGTGAGCCCACACCCTTGTGCGTGCATCCATCCATCCAGTGCTACCCTGATGTACCCTGACAGAGGAAACTGGGGAGCTCTCTTCCCCAACAGCTTCTGATAGCTCTGTGAATGTGATATTAGCGCCTTAGTTTCTGTCTGTTAAACTGAAACCGGCATAGATACCATTTGATGCTGTTGCTTTGTCTCCGGAGGTGCTACTACAAAGGTCTCTTCAGTTTCTTAAGACTGCCTCTAGCTGAATATTATTTCAGTACAAAGATAACATCATCAGAGATAAACATAAAGAAAAGATGAATGATCCTGTTTATTCTTGGGTTATTGGTGTTTGTTTTCCCGAGACTGGAAGATATAGTTAAGAAGAATTTCAGAATGTAATCTTGTATGCTAAAAACTGCTGCAGATCTGACAGGAACTAATGCAAGAGAGGGCAGGACTCTCTGCCTTAAATCATTCTCCTTTGTGCATTATTCCTCTTCTCCCTTCATGAAATCCTATCTTCAGCCCTCTGTCTTTCTGTTTTAATAAAATCATGAACTATGAATTTTGAACTCATGGGAAAAATGTGACCCAATGTATCTTTACAGTGCAGATGAAGCAGGACCCTGTTTCTCTTGGCCTGTTTTCTAATTGCCAGTTCACAAGGTGTTGTTATATTATCAGCGGAAATGTTAATAGGAAACCCAGGAATCGCTACTTAATGCATTGACTTGCACAATTAGTCTTGTGGAAAAAAAAAGTCTGGAGAGCTACTCAATCTTTTGTATTTAGTGCACTTTGCAACTGTTGATGTGCAACAAGGTCAGCTGCTAAGACCTATATACAAATGCCACAGCAAAAAGATATATCAATCTCCAGAACAAAACTGAAGGAAATTAGTACCACATATGTATGCAGCACCAGTGACAAAAATGAGCCATTTATTCCCAAGTCCAAAAGTAAATTTTTTATAACTCTGTATGAATTGGTTTTCCTGGATCCAAACATAATAAAATACAATGAACATTTTGTTCAGAATTGCACCTGGCCACCTGAAAGACATTTCTGAGGTCTTGGAAAAGCCTACAGGAATCTGAAAAGAGCCAAAAAAGCACAAAGAAAATCTCAATAATAAACCAATTAAAAAGCAATAAATTCAAAACATAATTGAGAAAGTATTTAAATTAAGAAATAGTCTCAATTCCCATTTCTTAGAAATGTTCACTGCGCAAGGAAGTAGAGGGTAATTATTCTAAGAACACCTGTGGTAAAATCTTTAATTATAATCATTCAGATAGAAGTTAATTAAAAGCACATCTTTAATGTAGCACTATGGTTTTCCCTACATGCCACCATCTGGGACTGACTCTCTTCTGCCCTCTCTGTTATTTAACTTAAATAGTAACAAATAGCTGTGAACATGGTTCTAATTTTTTCTTATCTGCTGAACAACGGTATGTGTTCCAAGAGGGCCTTGTGCAGAAGGGTTTTATTCTTGCATTTCTGCAGAAAAAGAAATAGTCTCTCTCTCTCTATTGCAATTGAAAGAATTTACAAGAGTAACTGCAAAATTGGAATTTATACGCTTCTTGGGAACTGACTTTAGCCATGCTCCCCTTTTTGCCGCTGTTTTCCACCACCAAACAGCTCAAGTGTGCTGGGAAGTATCAATATTGGTCTTCAATCTGCTGAGGTAACTTGAGAGCTGCTGGTCTGGCCCTGCACTCAAAACAGCTACCACATTGCCCGAGAGCTGTAGGATGTGATGCCTGACCGTGGAAATAATGTAAGGAAATAGGAGGTTGGAAGGGAGATGCAAATGCAGCCACGTAGTTGAAGTCTAGTGATGAAGGTGGTGTTTAAAGTCCTCAGCAGTTTAAAACTGCTTTTCTTTAAACAAAGAACTTTGGTAGCATTGCCTGCCTGCATGGAGAGTACCAATAGGTTCCCACGGTGTTCTGGTAATTAACTGTGGCACATGAAGGAGAGCAGAGAGAACTTGGATTTTTTTCCAGAAGTAGTCTAAGACTTTCTTAAAGGTGGGAAAGTTGTCAGACATCGCATCATCTTGCAAAATCTGTGGGGTTGGAGCATGCTCCTATCCCAGTCTCTTTTCTGCATGTGATGTCTGCTCTGTGTCTTCTTCCCAAACTAGGCTGCACTGCATTATTGCTAACAGGCTTAATGTTTCATTTGATTACAGGCTTCCCAAATTAGAGTTTGTTTTGTGGTGTTCAAAAACAAATAAGCCCCAACACTGTTGCAGTTGCCCATGTTTCTGGTTCACAAAACCCAGATCAGTAATGAAATGCATGCTTTCTTCTCCTTGCCCCCAAAAAGTCAGTTACATTGGGCTAATGAGCACAATAAGACAAATCAGTTCTGAAGCTTATAGGTGAGGTATTAGCAAGAACTTTTGAAAAGAGACTAAAAGGGAAGTGCTAGAACTCCTGGGTCTTCAAAATATTTGTCTATCTTGCATGCAGCGTGCCAAAATAATTGTGCCCTGTGAGGCGATGTGTCAGTTGAAATTTGAGGTAGGTGGTAAGCTGGCTTCCAGGCCAGCTTGAACAGCAACGGAACAGGACAAATTCTTCTTCTCTGTACAGGTTTTATTATACAGCTGTTGTGCAGCAGGCATTTGAAAGCTTCTCATTACAACTGTACGAAGGGCTAGAGGTGCTAGGATGATACAGTCAGTGAATCTTATAGGGGAAAGTAAACCCTCAAAAGATGCTTTCTGAGCACTACAATGAAGTGGCATCGCCGAGTTTCGTATTGCAGGCCTGAGTGCGGGCGGGGAGGAGGGAACCAGGCCGGAGTAGTAAGGCAACCTATATCTAAACTGAGGTTTTAACTTACATCAAACAGGACAATAAAAAATTGGAAAAATTATTATAGACAAATTTGATCGGTAATTATGAAGCCTTTTTTAGGAGTTTACTATGTTGTCATCCTGCTCGCATGCATCAGTATAGAGAAATGCTGAATTCACAGACCTGTTTCGAGAGTTACTTGATAATGCAGTGGATGATGCCTGGGTTTTACCGAGTGAGGTTTTTAAAGTTGAAAATGACTGTTTCTGTTAAATGAATAAACATTTTAAAATTTTGGCATGTGTGTGTTTTCACAAACCTTCTGCCTAATTAAAAATGGTAATATGCCATTAAATTTTTATCAACTGAGATAAACTCAGGCTGCTACAAATTGGTATTCCATCATAATAACCAAAAAGCTAGACTTATCTGTTCTGGCCTTAGAATGAGAGAGAAAATACAGTCAAAATCTAAAGTCTCTGTCCCTACTAATTTCTAGTATTCTGTACAGAAGATCCATTAATAAATTTTGAGATCAGAGTTGAAGACTTAACTGATTGCAATAGTGAATACTTAAATATCTTTCATTGCAAGAGATGTTTATACTAATCTGTTTCTTTCATAGTTTTATTTTTGTTAAATTATTTTTTTCAAGATTAATTCTATTCCTTAGGGCCAAAATCATGGATATCTCTGCTCAAAATCTCCTAGGTTCTCTTAAAAGGGTGAATTCTCAACAGCAAATGGCACACTGATTAAAATGTAGACAGAGTATTGCAATTGAGTAGTAAAGTATATAGGGTACAATTTTAAGTTCTCTCTTTCATACTAAAAAAAATCAGTTAAAAAAATCTTGGTGAAGCAGGTATTATGACCATGGCTAATTTATTTAGTACATTCTTGGGGTTACATAACCTCAGATTTTTAAATTACTATCAAACATAATAATGAAATGAGTTTTGAGAGAGAGTACTAAAACTAAACATCCGTAACAATGTTATTGGGCATTACAGTATAATTTCAATAAAAGAAAAATGAATCTGAAGTTTATAGTGATTCTTGTATATTACATACTCAGAGAAGCTGTGTATATCTAAAAATATGTAAGTGAATATTATTGACCTTTGTTTTTATTTTGAATGCAAATTCTAGCTCCTTGTTCTTGGACGTGTCAAGATAGCTGGAGAGGAGCTGAACCAAAGAATGCCAGATACTGAGTCAGGTTTACTGTACCTATCAGAAGCCCATTTTCTTCCTCCCTGCAGCAAGTGATCTCTCAAAAGTTATGTTTTAATAAATTATCGCATGGGTTTGCTTGCAGCAGCTCATTCTGCTGTGAATTTTGAGATACTGTATTCAGTGGTGGATGCAACCTTCCCTTGAGACTTTGCGTTACGTCTTCCTTCCCAACAGTAGTACTTTCTTTTAATAGGAAGCCAGAAAAATGTTTTTCATAGCAAAGTTTAGCACAAAAAATTCAAGGCATCGTGTCCAAAACACTGTGGAGAAAATGATGGGTTATAAGGGTGTGCATTTTTGAAAAGGAATGCCTTATCTATATTTATTCCTGCCACTGGAGAGGATGAGTTTGGGGCTACCTTTTGGGGTTTTTGCATTGCTAGATTCTGGAGAAATGTGTCCTCAAGGGCAACATTTAAAGGAGTAGCACGTTCTCTGCTGGCCCTCTGCTGCATCATCAGAAAAGGGAGATGCTTCTTGGGGAAAGGTGCATGGATGAAGAACACTTTTACATAGGGCCAATGGTGGAAAACAGGCAGAAGTGCTGAAGAGAGACTCTTTAATTTACAGTACTGAACCTCTCCAAAATTAAAAGCCCTGACACCTTTTAATTATTTCTTTCTTTGTGATTGGACAGGGGTAGGTAAAGTCATTAGTATACAACCATTTTGTGACTTGCATTTTCAAAGGAGCTTGGAAATTTCACTTGTATTAGAAAACTTATGGTTATAGGAAGTGTAAAAGTTTTATTATATACTGCTTCAGTGTACTGATTGCAATTAATCTTTTGCATTGCGGTTTTTTACTTAAAATAGCCTAAGGTACTGCCAAACAAATGGCTTCTCTTTGGTGTATTTTTACTCTCCTCTCAAATACCAGTTTGGTCAAATGCAATATGCAATAGCTTTGTGCACCATCCTGAAGCTGTTTAGCTATTAGTGGAAGAAGTCCAAAAATCTAAAGCTGAAACCTAACTTTAAAATGAAAAAAAAAAAAAAAAGTGTGTTTGTGTGTCTTTGTGAGATACACAATGTTATTTATTTTTCAGACCTGTTCTCCTTTTCTGTGGCCCCAGACTCCTTGGCTGCAAGGGATGCATTTTTGCATTGTCGAAAGAGTTGTTAATTAGAGCAATTTCTTACACTAAGTGCAAAGATCCCTGGAGAATTTCTTGTTCTTATGCAGAAATCCAAGTGCAGTTAAAACCACTTACGCATCTTTAAGGTATAGTGAAGTAAACCATGAAGCTGTTCGCGCTATGTATTGTTCATAGCTGTGCCGCTTCTAAAGAGAGTTTATTTTCTTTGCTCGTATTGTAAAGTTCAGGAAAAAACCACTTAGTATTCCATGTTGAAAAGGTTCCCGTGAAGACCATGCAATAATTAAAAGCTGATCTTCCTAGGAGGAGTTTGAACAAAAATAATGCTGACTCTTTAACCTAGGGGCACTGTAGTCACTGCAGAGGAAGAATCATAGAATGCTTTGGGTTGGAAGGGACCTTTAGAGGTCATCAAGTCCAACCCCCCTGCAGTGAGCAGGGACACCGCTAACTAGATCAGGTTGGCCCCGTCCAACCTGGTCTTGAATGTTTCCAGGGATGGGGCCTCCACTATCTCTCTGGGCAACCCGTTCCAGTGTTTCACCACCCCCATTGTAAGGAATTACTTCCTTATATCTTAGGAAGGAATATAAGGAATTTCTTCCTTATATCTAAGGGATTGATTTCTTCCTTATATCTAGGTTCAGTCCCCAAACGTTTGACAAAATATTGGAGCAAGGCCAGAATAAAATAAGGCAGCTGCATTGGGTGGGGTGAAATGAACTCACCCACTGGACTGTGCAGTGGGTTAGGGTACGCTCCTGGGGAGATGGGGGAATTGAACCTAGCTTTCCCATCCTGAGCAAGTACTGCAGCCACAGAGCTGCGGGAGCTGACTGGTTTAGGATTGTAGAATAACTTGGGATAGAGGAGACGTCAGGACGTCCTAATCTCCTGCCCAGCACCACTTTCCCTTGTCCTAGAGTGTCTGCAATGTTCAGACAGGTATACTGGTTTGTAAATCCAGCACACTGTAGTGCTGAAAAGTGAGAACCCATACATTTGGGGATCAAGACTAAAAACCTGTGATTCCTTGTTTACAGTTAGGGAAATTTATGGTGAAACTGGAAACTATATGCATGTATTAGGGGAGAAGGGCAAAGAAAGTGAAAAGGCTTGGGGTTCCAGGTGGGCATTCTCACAGGCTAACCCATTGATCTAAGAGCTGTTGAGCTCACCATCTTTGTTTTCATCTGAGCATTATTAGTATTAGTAATGTAAATGAATGGAAATTGTGTAGATCAGGGCTATGCCTGAAATTCCTCTTGGCAGTCACTGACTGCTCAGTATGTGTCTCTAAGATTTAGGTCTTGCTTTATTTAACAAGGCAGTTCAGTGCTTGCCAACCTACTTAGCAAGTACTTAGCATATTTAAGTTCTTAAAGTTAAGCACAAGCGTAAGTGTTTGCCTGACTTGGGGACTAAATTAGAAGTTTTCAATTTTTATGATAATTATTGTAAGGTTGCTTGAGGCTTGAGTTAATAGAAGGTTACTCGATCACTTTTTGTGCATGACAAATTCTTCCTGGGTAGCTCTGTTTATGTATGTAGTGGCTGTTTCATTACTACATGATAACTACACGACAGATGTGATTACAATAACAGTATTCTGTCTGTACTACAAACTGGTGAATATTTGTGATGTCCTAATTTTCTAGATTAGGCTATAGCACTGAGACAGGAAAAATCGCAAGGGATGAAAGGATAAAAAATGAAAAGTGTAGCAAAGCCAGAATAGTTTTTCCAGTTTCCAATTATATTGCTAACTGTCTGGGGTCCAGATAACACAAGATCTGATTCAAAACTCTATTATCTCTTAAAATAAAGTAAAAGTAAAGTAAAATAGACTGAGGTCTTTAAAAGCTGAAACTTAATTCTGTCTTGAAAGACAAAAGTTCCAACTTGTTTGGGGAGAGTCTTTAAAAATCCTTCCCACTTGCCTACTTTGGTGTTTCTTATAGATGCCTCCCATATTCAACTAAGATCAATTTTTGTTTTAAATTTATAGATTGTTTGCCATAATGTTTACTGATTATAGTAGCTCTTAAACTGTGTAAAATTGCAGGTACCCTGAGCAGAAGGGAATTTAACATGTGGAATGTGTGACATCAATGCGAAAAGCTGCAGAGCCAAGTTTTTTGGGGAGGAGATGACTGCACTCAGGCTACAGCAATGTCAGAAAGTGTGGGCTTGGAAAAGTATTCGTCTGAATCCAAGCTGAGGTTCCCTGTTAGTTTGGATTTATTACCATTGTATAATAGTAAACACAAAATAAACCCCACTACCTTTTATTGCTCAAACAGGCTCCTCCCCCCCCCCCCCGCTTGGCCTATTTTGGTTTTTGGTTTGAGGTTTTTTTCCTCCTTTCAAAAAATGTGCTGTGTACAGGTATGCTTTATGGTCTGTGTATTTTTTTAGTACATTTTTCCTTTATTTGAGTTTCTACTGAGTTACTGCTTTATCATATGTAGAAAGGTGCCGCTAATTTAGCAGACATTAAAAAATCATGTTTTAACATTTTAAACAGGTCAGGTTTACCAGCTGTTTCTACTATGACTCTGTTAATGAGTTTCCTGCTCCCTCACATGGCTGGGAGCTGGGAAAACGATAGGGTGTATCTTGACTACGACAAGAAAATTACAAACACCTAAATGAACAAGAAGTGTTTATTCTCCTGAAAACAGACAAGAACAGCACAACTCAACAGTGGACCAAGCTGGTCTTGAATTGTAATCCAGCCTTGTACATTTTATTTCTTTTCTCTACACAGGGAAGCAACACAGAAGATAAAGACAGAGACAGACTCATGTTATTAAGGTAGGATGAAAGCACCTGGTATTGAGCTGATTCATGGAAATTTTTGATAACTCACTACCAATCTCTATAATATGTGTCTATAATGTAATGGTGGTTGGTTTGTGGGAGGAATAACCTAAAAAGGAAACTTCTCAAAATCTTAATACTGATGTGTATCAGCTGCAGACATATAAATGGAGGCCTAGAAGGCCAATGTCACCACATGAACCCCAAACAAATGTATTCTTGATTCGTGGCTGTGTTGTTTGTTTGCTTTTTTTCAGTATTCCTCTCATTTTTTTATTCCAGTTATACATACCTATATCATGGGTCACATGTTGGTATTTCCAGGCTGCAAGGATGAACTGCCTAGGTTCAGAAAGTGTTTCATGGGTTTGCACTGGTGTGGTGTTGCACCAGCAGCTAAGATAGAATCAGAGTAACTACATCAAAACCTGTGCGTGCTTACTGCTGGGAAGGGGAGGGGGCTGGCAGTGAAATCAGCATCTTGAAAGCTTCTTTTTGGGGAGGGTTGGGGTGTGCAATGACTGTGATTTATGCGGATGGCTAAATTTTCTGCAGAGAGAAAAACTGATATCTAAACAAAGCTGAAATCCTTTGCTGTGTTTCTGTCAGAAAGATTTGGCTTTTATGAGACTTACGGTTATGTAAACAAACAGTATTCTGTTGTGCCCCAAGACTAGATTTCCTTGCATCATTTCTTCAGTATTTGACCACAGGACTGCAGCTTAGCCAAAAATATCCCAAATAAGGGAATATTTTTACCCATAAGGCTTAAAAATACAGTACTGTGTTCCCACCCCTATTTGCATTTTGGAGTAGAAATACATGGACTAAGCTAATAGCCACTGGAAAATCATGGTACACGTTCCAGTCTTTTAGATTTTGTGGGTTTTGTTCTGAGACTCCACTGAAACACCGTAACAGAGGCCGAGTTTATTGTGCTCTGCAGTGAAAAAGACAAGGAAAAGATGTTACGGTTCAGAGCAACTTCAAGTATTTCCCAGATATTTTGTAATGCTAGACGCTGCTGAAGTATCCCACTTAATATTCTGCTTGCTTTGCCAGAAATGCAGCAGATTAATAAACCACATTAGTTAGGAAATAGCTTTCTGAGAGAACTAGGAAAGATAATTCAAGGTTTTAGACAAAGCTATTGAAGCATAGACAAGCCGGCAATTCCCAAAAGCTCATCAAATACTAGGAGAGCAATAAGGCAGTATAATACATCATTTGGGAGACAGAAGTCAAGGGAGAAGATTTCAAAAGATACCATGTCTTTTTGCCAGCAGATAGTACTTCCCAACATTGAGCCTTTATCACCGTAGAAATTACCAAGCACTGCTGAAATAACCATCTGTTCTGTGAGAGAGTACCTTCCAAATCACACTGACTGTTTAGGTCTGCTGGAGGACTTGCATGTAGTCCAAACTCATTTCTGCATCTGAGATATGGTACTGGGTTCAATAGATAATAGGAATTCTGGGAATTTTTTCTACATTCTTGATCATAATAGAACAAATGGTAACTGTTTTTTCTGATCACACTGAATTTAAGTCCTTCCTATCTTACACAATTGGTAAGTAATGGTTTGGATGTTCAGCTGGGTTATAAAACAGCTGAATTTCAGTATCTGCAATGAAAAAAAAAAGGTGTGTGTGTGAATGTATTTTATAAACACTGGAGCATATCAACAGGGAGACTGGAAATGCTCAGCTTCAACTCTACTGGAATTAGGGCATTCTTCTCAGGGATTTAAGTTCAAATCCCTTTGGGCACAGTGTGGAATTAAAGCCACCTTTTCTATCTTGAGTTTGTGCAATACATTTCAGATTTAAAAAAAAAATCATCTTATGCTCAAATAATTTTTTGTGACTTTATCTGCCATGATTTTGTCTTGCTAACTGAAATTTCTGCAGAAAATTCAAGCCTAATTTATGTACCCTTGGGACAGCCAGATCCACATTTCCTGGAGAACTTAATATTCACTGGTGTTCATTCTTTGACAAACAAGGTCTGACAAAGATCAGCAAAAGGCAATTTTCTCAGGAAATGAATCTGAATATGCCTGTCTTGGAAGCAGTGCTTTATTATTTTTTTTTAGTATTAGCAAGTGGGCCAATTGCAGATGTGAACTTCCTCAATTGTTTTTATTTAAACAAAACTAAGCAAATGTTGTTGGTAAATACTCACTTTGCAAACCCTCTGGCTGGTCAAAGGTACCAGTTACAAAGGTGTAACCCCTGCTGTTTGATACTGCCACTCTGTTGGAGTGAAAAATCATAGTAATTTGTTGCTGGCAAGATAGGATGAACTAACCATTTTACCACTTAGTTTGATTTAGCATGGCACATTCTTGTCTGAGAGGAGAATGGAGCATCTGAATGAAGTGCCCTGACCTCCAGCAAGCAGGGACACTACCTGCATTGAGCGACATTGTTGGTTTAAAAAAATTATCCAGTGCCACAAGAAGGTCGCTTCTGAAACCAGCTCTTAGATGTGACATTCTGCTGACCAAAAGATGTGTACTGCACAAAGACAAATACTCATGAAATAAATGTGTAGAAGAGAGAGCTGTAGCCTCAGTCTGCTGTGGTGGGAATAGGTATTGTAATTAAGAAACCTGCTGGATGTGCTATGAAGCTTACTGATTCAGAATCAAAGTGTTGGTATTCGGTTACCATAAAATCACCTTTCTGTTATGTCTAAGCACAATTAAGTGCTTTCCAGTTTCTGAGTAAATACATCAGTAAAGAAAGGTGTTATCAGGAGTACGTGACCAGGAAAGGACAGTAAATCTACTTTAGCTTTCCAATTTTCATGGCTAGCAGTGAACTGAGAGCAAGACTAATTGCCATGCACCTGCCTCCACATCACTGACGTGAAACATGTTATTTGTTGTTTAGAACGCCTATGTGGCATTGCTAGTTTCTTTTATAATATAAGCATTCTCAGATAAAACGGGATGATGGTTCCCTTTTTCAGTTATTTACTGCCTTTTTTCTATCCTGTGCTCTTATATTCTGGAACTAAAGCTTGTCCTGATAGTTTAACTTTTATCAAATTCCTTTTATCATGGAAAAGTGCGGCTGACTCACACTTTTGATTAACAAGCTACAGATTTCTCTTACTTTAATTTTGTGTAACAGGAGTTGTCTTTTATTTAGCTTGTTTAGTGTTATGCCCTTCTAAAGTAAATCAGTATGCTACCACAAGATACCCATTAACTGATTTTCTGTTTTGTTTCATGGAGGCTTAACTTGATTGCACATACAAATCTGTCAGCTTGGAAATCTGATACATGTAAATGTGTTTGATAGATGTCTATCAGTATGCTTAGCCAGGCAATTTTAATCCCTTTAAATTAAGTTTGTTATTAAGGGCAAATAAAAGTGTCTGTCTTGGGGATGGACTACTAGCATACATAGGATTCTAGAAATGCTGCAGGATATTTTCCTTTTTTGTTTTCTGTTGGGCTTTGTTTATTGTTACTTCATTTCATGTAAAAGCTAATTGTTAAATATAATTAGATTTGCCAAGTCTGCTGGCAAAATTCAAGGATAACTGCAGCTACCCTTGAAGCACCACCCTATAACCAGGGTAGTGTCGCTAGTCTGAGTGTACATGATGCTAAATACTCTCGAATCTAGTAGGCACAAATAGAACTGTTATTGCTATGGGCAACTGGTCTTTTGCCACGCCTAACTCCTTTATACACCTCCTAATGCCAATACAGTCCTGTTGCTTTTTTTGAAAAAGATGTGCAAAGTAACCAGAGAGCTTAGAGTATAAAACATTAACAATATAAAACTGACATATCTTGTCCCACCTATCAAGTTTTGTTAGAAACTGTCTGGGGATTAACGAACTATCAAGGCCACAAAGAAAAGTTTGAAATGGATGAAATGTGTTTTGAAGGTAGGGATCACAAGGCTGATGTTTCACTTCCCTCCTTCTCTCCCCTAATTGGCTTTTCATAAAATGTGCAAATGCAATGGCAATTTATAATGATCAAAGATGGCAAAATTGACGAGCAAAGGCAAGTGTGTAATAAAACTTTCCAGAGTATTTTTTCTCTGATCACATTTTTTTCTGATAATGCTTTATATTTTAAACCGATTTTTTTTGTCTTTAGTTCAGAAAAGTTGACCAGGGTTTGGAAATCTGTGGCTGTGCAGTATGCTTGAGGTACCAGTGCCTCTTGCAGTACACTGCAATTACTTCTTGGTGGTTTTTTTTTTTTCTCATGTACAAAATATAGGAAATGAAAAATTTGTTTTTGATATTTTCTTGGTAGTGAGGTAATGATGAAAACATATTACTCAGCGAATGCTCTTGGCTTTGATTTAGTCTCCCAAATACCTTTTTTACATCCTCTAGGTGAGTTTTAAAGAAATCTGCGGTTCTGGATGTCTGTCCACATGCACCCTCATGTACACAGGCTTACTTTGATGGTAGCTAAAGTAATGTAAAATTCTACATGATGCTTTTTTCTTTGATTTTGAGAGTAGGTCTAGTTTTTCTTAGACTTTTTTTTTTTCTGCTTGATATGAATTAAACCGAAATAAACCCAGTTAAGGGACAATGCATCCGCACAGCCTGTTGTACTAGCTTAACTAAATTGGCTTAATATTACTTCTCCATTGTGTGGATGTGCACCCTTACTCTAGAGTAATGTGCACTGTTGTATGCTACCACTGTTTCAGCTCCCTCACACCCATTTAGAAAGACCTGTTTTCATTAGTGTTACTGCTACTCCACTGTTCACACTAATATTTTTTAACTTTTTTTTTTTTTTTTTTTTACACTAATATTCTCAACAGTAATTCTTTCTGTTTACACAATTTGGCTGGTCAAGAGAAAGCAAGTCTGGTCATTTTGGGCATTGCCTGTAGGCACCTAGCAATAGATCCAGACGAAACAGATGCAGCCGCATCTTCTCTAATAGATCACTATGAATGATTATCGCTAATGTGACCCACTTTCCAGAGTCAGCTCGGTTCTGCCATATCCATCCACGTGTGTGTGCACTTTTGAGTCCTGTATCTGGATACAGGGTATGCAGCAGGGAATATTTCAAGTGGTTTTGTGATGAGGATGCAGACATACATTATGAAACTACTCTTTCTAAGTAGGTATTGTGCCAAATGTCAAGCTTTCATTTTTAACTTTCACTGTTGGGGAAAAAAAAAAAAAGGAAGGAATTTTTGAGTATTTTCCAAATGAAAGAGAATAATTTTCATCCAGTTCCTAGCAAAATTAAATCTAGTAACAACTGACATGTGTGCAAAATCCTTGGAAAGTGGTGTTTGCAATCACTGTAAATTGTAGTTCAGTGGGTTCATTTTCAGCTTTGGGGGTTTGACAGTAGAACTCTACAGAAGTTTTAGGTTACCATATTTTAATCTGCAAGTATAATTCTCTGAATTTCCCTCATTTCCCCTTAAGAGCAGTCATTAAAATTTGCTAACATTTCACCCTTTCTTCAGGGAGCATGACAGACCGAGGAAATAGCAGTTTTCCAGAATTTATGCCAAAGCAAAGTTTTACCTTTATTGCTGTCAAGTAGCTTATTTTTCTCACAGCTGTAAAGCAGGTGTCTGTATCTCGGTATAACTAGTGCTACAGTAAATTGAATGAGGCATGTCCTAATATCCCTGAAAGCTGAAACAGCTTTGAGGATCATGAGTCATATCAGCTGCGTGGGTGGAGCTGAAGAAATAGAATTACATGAATTGTTTCCCTATTGGTTTCTTAAGAAAATAGAATTTATTTAACTTTAGAGCTTTGGCTAGTCTATGTAAAATGAGAAGTCAGCCCAGTTTACACTAGGGACAGTATTGAGCTACAAAATTCAGAATTCCTCCAAAGTCTGAGGTTGGGCTTGGTTTACTTCCAGTTTACATGGTCTCATACCAAACAGCAATGTTTCAATGCAGGAATAGCTGGGCACCTTTCTAAACTGCTCTGGAATAACAGGGCTGCATTTCTGATCCAGCTGGTGATGTGTCTTGACTGGCAACTGAATAGGATCACCTTGGGCAGTGGATATTTTAAGAGTGAAAGGTGTATAAACCACCACAAGGAACTGTTTTTTATTATAAAAGCATTTTTTTTTTTCCTATCTTGAGGTAATTGGTTACTCTCTCTCATTTGAGTGTTACCTATAGTAGTGTAACTGCTGATTGTATTTCTACTCAGAAATGTTTTATGATGGTGTGCAACTTGCTAAGCTAAAGTTGCATTTGCTCTTAGCTCTTCATAGTTGTCCTTATGGGATAAAATTCTTTTCCAGAGAAACTATAAGACAGAGAGAAAAAATGCTGGAGAACCGAGTCAAGAAGCACGATCCCAAGTCAGAGCCCTCGTTGAGAAGAACAGATTTCAAACATATGTTAAATATACTTTAAATTACAGACTTAGATTCCTCTGTCTGTAACTTCAAATACCTTTAAGCCTTTTTTCTTCTAAATTTTTCCTTTTTCAACTGTAGCTGAATCAAACAATATCTGCCCGTGGTGTGAGAATTGCTAATTGGGCTTTCTAATTACCCGAAAATTTGTCAGTGCTTTATAAAGCATGTTGCTGTTCTGTGCTGTAATGACAGTGTAATTAAAGCATATGCAAAATACATAAATAGCCAGCTCTTTTTGCACATGCTATTCCTATCTGTGGACTAGCTTTTGGCTTCAGGGATAGGGTCATTCTGGTGTTAATGGGCAGTACAAAGGCATGAGGAGCAGGGGGAGGGAAGGCTGAATCCCTGGTTCTTTATGCACCATTCCTGCCAGTGTAAGCAGCTATGGCAATGCAGCCTGGTACTGGGCTCTGCTTTTGGAGCAGTTCCTTCGCTTTAGAGGGAGGTAAAGAGTAAATCTTCCTTCACACAGGAAGCGTATGAAAGACAGCGTTTTGGAGCTGATTTTCTTTGCTGCTGAAACAAAGTTAAAGGGCAGAACTCTGCAACTAATTGAATTTATTGTAGCTTCCTACCTTAGATTCAACATCTTACATTTTTCGTGACTCAGACTGCATGGGAAGGGGGGTATGCAAAGATTTTTTTCATAAAATGAGCACTGTCAGGATGGAATATTTTAGGGTTTGTTTTTTATTTTTTATGATCAAATATGTTTTGCACTTTATGTGGTCTGTTATTTTGAGACCTGTATTGTCCATTGACTTTGTTACTGTCTTGCAGATATATCTGTGACAGTGGCTGAGCCTGGAAAATAACAGATTATTAATTTTATTAGCTCCTTTCTCAGAAATGGCACTTAAGATCTGTGGTTTTCTTCTAGTGTGACATTAATGCTGTTTGTGGCACAGCAAGACTGTCAAGAGAATTTGAAAATTAGAGGATATGAATCATCATAAAAGCAGTGGTAATGTTATTTTCCATGACTACTAGTCCGCGATGTAACTCTGGATCAGATCTCGCTTTATTACTGAGAACAGAAATTCAGTGGGTTGGGAAAGAAGTTCATTGATACTCCTTGATGCTTTCTTTGATACCACAAGCCATTTAGCTGTTTAATTCTATTTAATTATTTTGGAGTAATTTAGTAATTGAGAGTAATGGCACAAAACCCTGGAAAAACCCTCTTTGCACAGGAGAGCAGGAATGCTAGTTATTTATTACAACATACTGCAAATAATTTCCAGAGAGGATGGACGTGGCCAGAAAAGATGTTCCTGTTCATTTCTCTCAGATTGCCCAAGAGGGGGTCATTAGGCCCACTAATTAATTGTCAGGTTTAATGAAGTATTCTGAACCTAGAGTTTGAAGGCACTTCTAAACCACTAGCAATATACAAAACCTCTGATTGTGCCTTGTATTTCATTAAACAAATATTAATTTGCTCTAATATTTCAACTTCCCTCCATCCCTAGCATATTGGGTTGAAATGATATCTGTTTTTCATTGACTTACTTGTGATCTGAAGGTTCAATTATGGTTAACTTCGATGAAGTAACTAAATTAGTGTTTTTGCTCTTTATGAAGTATTGAAGTAGTTTTGGTAGCTAACAAAAATATTATTTAGCATTGCTTTTCACTACACAGTCCTGAACATTTGTGATAAAAGATTTCTGGGGGTAATTAAAAGGATGAAGTCTGTAATGTTTTGATATGACCAGTGGGGAATGCTGTGGAGGCTCTTTCTAATTAATGGGGCAACCTTTTTCTTTTACCACTTAGATGATTTGAAGGCAATGTTTTTATTCTGCAGAGAAGTCTTAGAGAATTTCTGTTACTGAGAAAATGTCCCAATAGTCTCTTGTCACATGCCGCAGGCTTTTGCCTGGAAGGAATAAGGGAAAGCATTAGTGAAAGGTGAAAGTCCAGACTCTCGGTGTGAGGGATTTCTTTCAATATGTGTTGCGTGCAGTGCATGATCCATGCTGTCAGACTTCTGTGTAGATGGCACAGCTGTGGGCAACAGAAGAGGGCTTGGGCTGTGATACTAATTTAAATCTTTTGCTGTTGAGAAGAGGATTAATGCCCCTGGCACCACTATGTGTAGCACCCATGCTTGACCTGTGGGTCTCCTTCACCCACACCAGGTCCTCCTTGGGTGTGCGTGGCCTTCCAGTTTTTGGTCGCTTTAGGTTGTCTGTAATTCACCTGGACTTCCAGTACTCCTTGGCGCCCTGGGCCATTGGTTCTCTGCACTCTGGATCAGTGCTGCACCTCTAACCTTTCCAGGTGCCCTAGGGGAAACTCTGATATGTGTTCATCACTCAGGAATGTGTGGTGTCTGAAGGAAACAGCTGAAGAGGATTGCAAAGCTTTCTTGAGGAATAATTTTTTCTTTTAGGTAGCACTAGTGGTAATAAACTTCCTTTATGTCCTACCCCAGTTCTCTGATCATAGAATATCTCAAATTGGAAGGGACTGAATAAGGATCATCAAGTCCCTGCTTCTCACAGGACTACTTAAAACTAAATCTTCCAGACACTCCTTGAACTCTGATAGGCAAAAGGAGCCTAATGTTGTTCCTCTTCCTCTCATCCTTTTTCTCAAAGAGACAGCTTCTTATCTGGACCAGAGACTCTTCCATCTGAACTTTGCAGTCAGCTTTCTTCAGCAGGACTAGCAGGTCTAGCAGGCAGCAGTCCTCAGCATGTGATGCTTCTTCCTCTTCCCCCCTCCCCTTCTGCTCTCTGATTTGAGCTCTGCTTCTGAGATTATGCTTTAAATATTAAAAAATATAACTATTTCTTCCTCTGTTGGGTTTCTATATTCCTTCTCAAGACAGAAATTGTTTCACTGCCTTGTAGTTAATTCTTAGATCTTCAAGAGCTTGACTTATTCATGAGAGACTGTTCTGTGCTCTGCAGATTTTATTTTCAGATGACTCTGTGTCATTCTCTTGCCACATTATACCGGAGTTCTTAATTCAAAAAGATTTCTTGATAAAAAAAATTCTTAATACCCATATCTCTCTACAAAGCGTTCCCTTTCTGATGGTATGGGATGTTTTGGTGACACTTCATTGAATTTAGAATGAAAAAGCTTCTAGCCAGCTCTTTGCTAGAGGACAAGTGTTTTGCAAGTACTGCAGCTGATGATTTAGGTGGCTATGAATCTTTCCTTGTGTATGGCCAATGTTAGAAATTCATTAGTAACTGTATAGTTAGAGACCATCTAATATCTGAGTCATGCCTGCACTACTCCAATTAGAGCTTGTTATTGTATAAAGTTACATCAGCATAGACCTGCAGTGATGGACTAATATACTCTTGGATATCCTTTCCAGTATAAGGCTATAGGCAACAGGAAAAAGAATTGATTTTGTTCTAGAAGTGCAATTTTGGGCACTGCTTGGATTCTGAAAATGTCTGTAGTCATTGGTCTTTTCTTAAGTCACATTGCTTTCTTAAGCCACATTGCTTTTCTGTGATTCTGTGATTGCTACTGAGAAAGGAAAGCCTGATCCTGGTTTGTATGCAGTCTTTTAGAGGAAACCTCCACTGCTGGGGAAAGAAAGAAAAATAAAATGTATCTTCCCTAGTTTTTGGTGCAGTGCTTGTTACAGTTTTATGGAAGGAATGGAAACTCTGGATGTTTCAGTTTTCTACTTTTGTGGACTGCAGACCTCAAAAGCAGTACACGTACTTTTCTTGTTGAGCAAGGTCAGACAAATCTAATGCAATCTATCTGTGGCTAATGAAGGTACTGGACATGTGGATGGTATATTTGGGCCCCTGGATCTGATACGAGTTCAAACCTTGTGGTCAGGGAAGGAGATGTGCCAAGCTCCTGGCTGCACTCTGGCTCATGCTGGAAGCATGCTGTGGCGGGTAGCACCGTGGCAGTCTGCACCAAAAGCCAGCGGTGCTCAGGGACACCATCTGGGGTTTCAAATACTTTCCCTAAAGTCTGGAGCTGGGGTTTGGTTTAACACCTAGCGGTGGTTTGGTGCCTGTATTTGGTCTCCTGAGCATCCTGCTGATTTCTGCCCCATGTGCCCCTGCGCCCATGGGTGGCAGTACCAAGTTCTACCAAGGCCCTTTGCAAACTGCAGTAGAGTTTTGACTTTACACCAATGCATATGTTGGCGGTTTTGGTCTCATCCTTTTCAAGGTAACTGCATTTCATTTCTTTCTCAGACCATGTGCAACGTGTCAATGATGAATGCCACTTTCATCCTTTTCTCTGGAAGTTATACTGACTTAGAAGTTTGTTAACTTGTGTTAAATATTGCGATCCAATGCAGTGGGCAGTATAACTCATCCAGTTGTTACACCTGGCTCAGACAGGTTTGTGCGTGGGTGATATATCTTGGTCAATCTGCAATTTAATAGTTATGGTTGTTATTATTTTCAGTGACTGCTTATTATTTTCTCTGGTATTAATAACTTTTGTGTGAAACGCTGACACTCATTTGCCACCTAGTTCTCCAAAGTATTTTCCATTTTTATTCAGGGCTTGCCAAAGCTTTGGCATTTTTGCATCATATATGTTACATATAAAATCTTTCCACGTAAAATGGGGATATAGTGAAATCAGAGTATCTCTCAGAAACTATGATTATTTGTTTTCCATGTCCTATAGCTTTCGCTTCAGAAGGAATAACCACATTTTTTTTAAAAAAACAGTATTCTTCCTACTACTTCACACTATAATTTTCATAAAAACAAACTCTCTGAATTTCTGTTTTGCTTTGTGGTAATATGTTGAAATTGATATGTCAGCAGCAGCATTTTTCTTCCTAGATTTGAAGTTCAGTAGTTTTCCATACAAATAGCATATTCCTGAGTTAATGGAAAACTCATGCTGAGCTACTTCATATTGGCTAGCTTTGCATGTCACCTCTGATGTTTCTGTTGGCTGGCAAAAATGGCTGGTATTTTCTATTTATCAGTTCTTTTGACTCTTTCTCTGCAAAGCGTTAACACTAATAGCCTGCAGGTGGAAGACTTCAAATACTAAAAGGAAAAGATGGCTGATTACCTTGAAAGCAGGCAAGCCTCCAATCACATTGCTGAAATACTGTTTTTAAATCAATTGTGATATCTAATTTGTTTGACTTGCTTGATGTTTTTAGAAATATTTTTATAACTTTGATAAGGCTGATACATGGTTCATTTACTCTTCTAATGTGAGCACAAATGAACAAGTGTGTTATTTTTTTTTTATCTTGACAGTTCTATGAAGCAAAAATTACATGATACAACCTTGTTGGGTTGTAGATTCAGCATGAAAAAAGCTAGCTGTCTTTCAGAGAAAGCTCTGAGAAGTCTGCTGCTTACATTTCCAACTTGGTTGCTCTAGAGACTATAAAAACTGGTAACAGGAAAAAACAATATCCTGACTGAAATTCAGACCATAGGTTTGTTTTTGCTGCCTTATGACTATGTATTCTTCCTTCATCAAAAAAGTCTAAGAAGTTTTAGCTAAGCCCTTACGATTGTCAGCTTTCATCCTTCACCATTTGCAGATTAAAAATATAATTTAGTTTCACAGAAACAGAATCTCATTAAAACTGCATGCTGCAGACATTTTCTCATGGATAAATATCTTTCCAGTAAAATTGTCTATGTGCCAAAATACTGCATTTTTTTTCCTTGCTCCCCCCTTAAGAAAAATCAAATCAGTGACACCTTCATCATCTGCCCTGAAGAGAAGCAAACTGATAGAGGTTTTCAGGGCAGTAGCCAGAATGCCCTTCTCCCCCCCAGTTGTGTTTTGAATTCTGTATATTGTATCTCTTCTTAATTCTTTGATGCTGAAAGCTTAATATTTTTTTTTCCAAAATCACAATCTTATATAAAAAGTACTTCCATTTTCTCATCTGTTCAAGCAACTGTATCCCTTCATCGTCCATAGATTCCTGTGGGAATGGTTTGCGTCATGGTTTTTTGGTTTTCTTGTGCATTTTGTTTTAAGAGATTTGTTCAGAAAAGCAAGGGCTGCCCTGAAAGTTGGTAACGGGGTTTTAAATAAGCTGTACGTAATTAAAATGGTAAGTTGGAAAATTTTCTGGAATGTTGTTTTTTGAGAATATTTTAAGCCCTCGGTCTGGTCACATCTGAGCGCCTAGAAAGGCCATAGGAAGAATTTACGAGACTTGTAAACGTGTAACATGGTTCTGCTGGGAAAGCAGATGGTGCAAGTACAGTGTGGGTGGACTCCTGGATAATATCCATCTGAAGCGTACAGACTCAGGTGTCACGAAACCCTAGAGAAAATACAGTGTGCTTTTGCAGTGATGCTGATACATATCTTTGGGCTGCCAGGTAGGAGGTAAATTTGCACCTTGCTCCTGCCAAGGCTGTGATGCAGTCATGGAAGGGTTGCATGAGCCAGAGGCGCAGCAAGCACATGGACTCTCTGAGCATATGAACTTCAGGATGGGAGGAGGCACCCTTGGCCTGCAATTTAAGACATGATGGACAGCTTGTTTAGTCTCCCTTCAGTGGAGCTGAAAGGTGTGAGGGAGGTTAATGAAAATATTATGAAGTGGTCACCAAGAAAATATGGGTTTCTCACAAATGTTACATCAACATCCAACTTCATTCTCTCTCTTTGAAATAACTTCATCTGTCGATTTCAGTCTTTTTTGAATGCATTTGCTCAGATTGATGCCAAAAAAAGCTTCATTTTCAAATACACTTTAGAAGCAGCAAAACATTTATTTTATTATATATTTATGGAGTGCATTGGTGGCTTAATTTACATGGGATTTTTGTTCTAAAGATTTCTGTTCTATGTGTCTACTTGTCTACTGCAGCGTGGTAGCTGAAACAGCTGTATAATGTAGGGAAAAGGATGGTTTGGGATTAGCTAACTCAAGGTAGCTGAACCAACATCACTGTGGCTGTAGAGACCCATGTAAGTTATAAAAATCCAGTTAGGAGCTGATTAAACACTGAGAGAAAGGAGCTTATGCTGAGCTCTGGCCTCACTACGGCAAAGTGAGAGATGCCTGTAGTTGAGGTAACTAGTTTAAAATTAACTTGGCTTTATCTACCCTCTTTGTTACAGTTGCAGCAGTGACCACAGCAGATGTGGTTGCACGTTCCCAGGGAAGTTATGCTAGAAATACTTGAAAATAACCAAATTATAAACCTTTATGTTTACGTCTTGTACTTTTCTGTATATATTGACTTCTTGTGTCAGACCACAAATATTTTCATATCAAACAAAAAGCCAAACATGTACCAGTAACATAATTTACTCTGCTTCACAAAGCTAATATTGAATTTGAAAGCAGCACCCTGACAACACTTGAGAAGATGGCAAAATTTCTTTTGGAGAAAGCCAATTGCTTTTATGTGGTTTATTTTATTAGCAGAAATTTCTCCTGGTTCAATTTTAAATTGGCAAAATGATTATTAGCATCTTTATTGCCTGTTCATCAGACTGAGATGTTCACGATTATCTTAAACTGAATACTTCTATCTATACAATATTCACACCTATATAAATAATTTTTTATGAGAAGGCTGCCACTTTTGCTTAACTTTAGGATAGACATTTGAGATCGCATTCGGTGCCTATGCTGTTTCCTGTCAGCTAGGATGCTACTGGAATACCCCTTATGTCCAGCTTGCCCACCTGGTTAGCACAGGGACCTGAGCTGCCTGCTGACTGTTGCTTTCGGCTCTTCTCCCTCTCTGCTTCAAAAAAAAATGTTCGGGAAAGGTGGGTTTTTTTTGTTATTTTTTTTTGGTTACCAGATGATCCAAAATTCAACTAAAGTTTTCTTTTTGACTGTGGGGAGAGCTTTGGGCTCCTTCTGCAGTCTCCCTTTCCTAGTGACATAGAGCATAAGGATAGATTTATCCATCTATGTCTAGCTTGGGCTTCTTGTTTCGTGTGTTCTGTATGTTATTAAATCTTGCTAGTTGGGACAAAACTTTTTTGTCAGAGAGACTCTTTCACACGTTCCTGCCAATGAGAAAGGAACAGTTTCATTAAGGGGTGAGGTGGTTCCATTGTCTTTTTTGCATTATTTGAGAGATGACATTTCTGAACATTGATTGGTTCTGGCATTTGTTACACTACTGTTTCTTATGATAAATTTCAGTATTTAGACATAGATTGATACATTCAATGTATTTCCAGCTTTTTTTTTTCTGTATGTTAATGTGGGGATAATGTTTCAGCTTTCAGTGAAGCCTTAAATACTTGTTTAATTACTCAAGCCATATTTTACTGCAACATCTTTTCTAATACTGTTAACATTATTGTGGTTAGCTGAAGTTCAAATTCCATTAAGAACAACTGCAAGTTCATACTTCAGGCAATGTTTTAACCCCTCAAGAGATCAGTATATCAATTTACACTGTAAGCATGATCTTGATAGCCAAAAGCAGCACAATCTTTTTTTTTTTTATTTTTTTTTCCATTATCTTCAGAGAGTACAGAAAATGGTGCAGAATGAGACCCTTGGGTGGATAATTGTCCTGCTGAAACACCTGCATAAATGCCATTAATACTAATGGGCCACATAAGGAGGTATTAAGGGGTAAACAGTGCATATGTTTTACTACTGGGATCAACGTCTTAATTCTGCCTGCCCATTGCCTGTCTGTCAGGGAGGATGAAGGTAGTGGTGGGGGAGAAATTTCTTCTGTTGGTTGTATTTTGAACCAATTGGAAAATGCAGGAAATAAAGATTTTAAAGGCAAGGCTTTGAGGGGTTATGTTTCCTGGTTCCCAGAGACTGAGTGCCGTTTGGTGCGTGTTTCTGCTGGGAGACGGTCACTAGTATGAGAAACATAATGGACAAAAGAAAAAAATTCTGAATATGCCTATTTTTAGGCCATTTCCTATCCAGATTGACGTAATATTTTGTCTAGTTTTCTCAAGAACTAAAAATAATCTCACCATGACATGATTCTCCCCCAGCAAAGAGTCTCTTTCTGAACTGTTCCAAGACCAAGGAGTTTATAACCTGCTGAAAGTTTCTAATGTGATATCTAAAACTAAGGCAATAAAACAGGTTTTCATAAAAATATAGACGTGTAATATCACACTTGGGCAAGAATGTCTGATATGGATGTCTCCAGACATGCTGCTGTCAATTGTAGGCTGTTAAATCACACTTCATACCAAAAGACATGACATACATCTCCCCCAAGTCACTAAATTAATGAGAATCATCTCAGTATCTGACCAAACACTCTGATAATAAGTGCCCCTCGCTGAGACAGGCTGATGAGTGGTGATGATTTCCCCATGCACAGTTTTCTCTGAATTTCTGCCGATGCTATTTCAAGAAATGTTTAGTATTTGCTATCAATCATTGTATTTCTGTCTTGCTTAGAAAGGAAATACCGATGCAGTCTTAATTTGGCCTGCGGATTGCCCAAGACAAGCAATGAAAATTATATCCTACCTTGCAAATGAATAAGTAAAAAATAAGGGAATGCTCGTGCCACTGAAGGTGTCAATGCTTTCAGGTGAGCCTGCATGAAGGGATCCATAAGCCCACGGTTAGTGATGGGCTGCTTTGCAGAAGTGTTGAGATGCCACAGCTACGCTGGTTGGGGTGAGAGCTGCCAGTGCATCCTTAACTCTAAACATCTGCCCAGCGGGGTTAAGTGCCTGCATGTGCATCTCCTTCCCTGAGTCGGGACCCCTGAAACAGTGATTTTAGCCCTGCAGTCTCCCTGTCTTTAAAAGCTTCATTCTCAGTGTATTCAATGCAATGAATCTTTTCCACAATGGAAAGAGAGTTAGAGGGGAAAAAAAGTTACTTTAGAAGAGCAGTCACAAAAAAAACCCTCACCAATTTAGAGAGAATGTTCATCTACTGCTCCTTTATAAAGACTGCCAAGTGCCTTAGTGAGTTTTGGACTGTTGTTTGAGGGAGTTGTTGAGACTGCTATTTGCAGTTCTCCAGTGGCAAGTAAGACATGACAGAAGAACTTCACCCAATTTCCAAACGACAGTATTAAACAGTTGGCAGAAATTTACTTGTTTAGCTCAAAACTGTTAGTTCCTAAGATTAATGAATTAAAGGAGAGGAGTAGAAAAAGATTGCTGCCTCAGAAATCTGATCTCTGAGCAAAATGAAATGGCAGTTTGCATCGATTATTTTTTTAATATAGTTTCTCCATTTTTTTTTTCTGCATTGTGATATTCTAGATTACTTGCTTTTTCACTTGGAGACTGAGTTTTGTGGGAGATTATACCCTTATGTGACAGGCATAGTGTTCTTAAAAGCTTGCAGCTTTCAGCTCCTTTGAATAAACTATGAGAAATAGTTTGATAACAAACTATTGAAAATTTTAAGCTTTTCACAGAAATGCAGTGTACTTATAATTAGATATTCCACAAAAACAACATGAAAAAATGGTGGGATTCCTTTCTTTAAAGATTACTGTGTTAAACTTTACCATCTGAAGGTATTTATTTATTTTGTTTTCCATAATATTAAATATGGTAATAACTAAAAAATTCGCAAAAAAAACAAGCGTGAGAAGGTAACTGTATACTCTTCAAGAAGCAAAAATCAGAATGCATTAAAATATTGCAGTATATTTCATTATTTTGTGTGGAATGTGATAAGCAGATTAATAACAAAGCATTAAGCTAAAATAAATTAACAGCTGTAGGTAAAATAAATAAATAACACCCCCCCCCCAAACTTACAGACTTGATTTCTGTCAGACGTAGAATTACCAACAAATCTGTTGCCATATTTTTGCCTCAGCCAGCCTCAGGTGTACATCAGCTGAAAACCCGCTGCTAAGCAAGGACACTGGCCTCCTGCTCTTGTTGACAGTGATGTGTCTCAACACCGGATCCCAGAAAGAATTCTGTAATTCATTAGTTCATCTTCCAAGTTTGGGTAACAAGCTGGACGCCAGCTGAGACCATAAAGAATTTTTTTCCTCAAGTTTTCTGGGGAAAAGCTTTGGTTTTGAACCAGCTGGACTTTCAGAAAGCAGGCCAATAGTCACTGTTGGCAAGCCCTTTGCTCAGAGATTCTTACAGTGAGCAAGGTCAGATTCAACTTTTTCATAGAAAGTCCAGATAAAAGTGTTTGCCAAATCATTGAGATGGGAAAAAAAATCCTTGACATAGTATTGTTTAGTAACTTTAGGATACAGAATATTGTGTGTGTGCATTAATTTTTTTTTAGTGGTTGCTCCTCTTTGATTATTTTCTTGATCTGAAAACAAGGCAAATGGAATTACAGGTTCACGACATAGCTCTTTTCTGTTCTCTTTTCCTTGACCTGTTTCTCAGTAGTGCCTTGGGTTATTGGTGGGTTTTTTTAATACACCAAGTTCACTGTAAATCTCACTCTTTCTTGAGCTGAGACAGATATAAGTTGGTTGAATCTTAGTTAACGAGCTATAAAGTTAACAAGCTGTAAATTGCTGCTTTAATATTTGGGATGCAATAAAACCCCAATTTATCTGAGGTCTTTAAAATATATAAGTAATAAATATAAGGTAAGGGAAAGCATATGCCTGTACATATGTTGTCCTGGCTTGTCCTTAGGCAATACATGATTTCTACTTTTGTTAAAACTTGTTTCTGAAATAACATCAAGGCATGGGTGGATGATACTGAGAAACACAAATGCTGGAACTGAACAATAAATAGTTCACCTTGGGATAGTTTCCTTTGTCATTTTGTGATCCTTTCCTATTGCTTTTTGAACACTTCAGTGTCTTGCTAGGTGTATTTCTCTCATAAATACGGCAGGCTGTGCTGGGACTAACGGAAAAATCAAGACTGGTGGTGATGGGATGGGAGATTCTTTTCCATGGAGACAGTAGGACCTAACTGCTGTAGGAATTTATATCTGTAGGTGGTACTTTTGCACAAAGAACACATGGAAAACAAACTGTTTACCAAAAAATGCTTCTATAATTGGTATAAACATATTGCATGTGTTCACCAACATGTCTATGTTTACATAAAAATGAAGTTGATTATGGCCCAGAATGTGAATATGGAAAGGTCAAACTCAGAAAAAGTCAATTTCCAGAAACTGAAAGGAAGAAGAAATTTCACAGGTAGCAAGGTTATAGCAAGGTCATAGGTTTGCTTAGCAGAGAGATTTATTTTAAAGCATGTTTATTGTTTTGCCTCTTGGTAGAATTTCAGTGAGACTGTAATGGTATGACAGTCACCATTCTGGGTTCCACTTAAAGCACGAAAAATTTACTTTCTTCAAGGTACTGCTAATGGAGAATGATACACTTTTGGAAATGTTTTCACATTTTAAATACAGCACTGATTTTTCTTCTCTACAAAAGAAAGTGATTTATTTCTAGTATTACATTTCATGATCTCTGGTACAAATATAACCGTTAACAAGCTCTTGCATCAGGGGTACACACAAAACTATCACGAGGTATCAGTGAAAAACAAGTAAAGGCTGATTTTATTTGGTCAGCCAGAGAGATTAATGACTCCAGGACAACTGCAAAGGTCTCAATATGTTAATACTTGTTCTTTTTTTAAACAATGAGAATAGGAAAAAAACCCCAACAAACGCAACACCAAAACATAAAAGACAATACTGCTGCAGTTCAAATGCTTTTGTTTGTCTGTTTATAAGGAAAGGCATTGGATAATACTTGAAAATGTGGAAAACAACCATCTACATCATTCCAGATGTAGATTTAGACAATTGTGATACTCTGGGAGTTCCAATATTAGTTTTGCTTTGTTAATAAGGTTGCCATAAACCTTAGCATCTGAGCTGTGTGACAACAGGACGTCCTTCATCACTTGGTACGTGTCCCTATTGTTTAGAAAGTCTGGGATTTGTTTGCCACTCATCATGAGTGTTGGTGTATCATAGAGATGACCCTCCCATTCCCCCTGTATGGTTTATCTCTGCTGATCAGCAACACAATCTTTTCGCAGATATTATCACAGTCAGATAGAAAAACATTGCCTTGTGCCTGACAAGCTTTCCAAGCTCTGATGTACCAAAAAGGCCTTGGTGACCTCTTGAGATCTTCTTTTCTTCAGTATGTAAAAAATCCATTAAAATGACCCTTTTTTTATTGAGAACATGATGGCCTGCCAGATGTTGTCAGTTGTGAGGTATGTTTCCTTTGTGTTACTACATTTTTGTTTCTGTTTGTAAGAGCTGATTAGTCCCAAATGCTGAAAGAAGAAGAGAACAGCACATGCTTCATTAAGGAAAATTTTGCCGTGCTTCAGTGTGGGGAATGAAGTGCTTTGAACCCTTCCAGAGGCGAGCTGGGCAGCGAGACCACTGATACACCAAGCCCTTGACCTTTCTAGTGGGCATGCTGGTGGTGCTGCTATTTAGTCTGCAACATAGGGGTCTGGAGCTGGTGATGGGGGTGTTTGCTCTGTGATGGGGGTGTTTGCTCTCAGGATGAGTTAAGGCTCTGGTGTGCATGGTGTCAGATTCTAGAACATGATTTCTTTCAAAGTTTTCCAAAGCACTACTGTAAAAAGTGACACAGATAGGTATTTAGGAGCCAAAAATCTCACCGATAGATCAGTAGTTCTGAACATCTAGCTCACTTATGACCTACTAAAATTTTATACTAAGCTGCTGTAAGGTTCTTTGATCCTAAAGGTACTCATCACTTGCATAATTTTCTATCCTGAAGCCACTTAGATACTCCAGAGATTCAAAACTCAATAAGAAATGCATTTTATTCCAACTGCAATGATGTAGTACAGGTCCTACTGGTGACCATGGTAGCTTTTAATGAAAAGTTAAGGAATAACTAAGCAGAGCGGAACTCTGAAATTCTGCTTCGTCAGTGGGGTTAAAAACAGAAACATCAAAAACCAGGGAGAATATATATAGCAAACATATACATGTATCTCTGTGTATGTGTGTGTGTGCATATATATAAAGGAATCTTTTTTGTTGTTTTTTCGCATGCAATAGAGTGCCAAAGATCCTGTGCTGAAGTTCCAGAATAGTAAAGCAACTTTGGTTGTTTTCTTGCAGATTCTTAGGAACTTACATTCTGTTCTTCATTTGGCATTCTGCTTTGAGCTATTTTATTTCATGTTACTGAAAGACTTGCTTTATATTAGTGTCTGTTCAAATGTCATCTTTGTTCCTTTTCAAAAGTGTATTTTCCACTCTGTATGTGTTTCCCCAGATGTATCTTAAGTATTACTGAAACCCAAACTATTGGTACAAAATATTCCTGAGAGTTCACCAGATTTTGGAAGAACAGTAGTTTGACTGACCTTGTTCATAAATTGTTTGCTACATAATCAAAGATTTTAGTTTTAAGTAGTGCCTTTAAAAAACAGAGAGAGAAATTTAATCAGAGTACTTCATAGTGATACAGTTTTGACTGTAAAAAGGCAAAAGATACCCCCAAAACCTTTTTTGCTTTTTATTATATTTATATGTAATAGTGACTGCCCAGATATGATAGTGATCACAGATCACAGGGGCTTCAATCTTGCAACCAAATTTACTGCCAAAAAAAATTATTGTTTTTTCAAGAAGTTTTAGAAAGCTTTGAAATACTTGGGAATCAATTGACCTGAGTATTAAATGTGTGTAAACTTATGAAAAATTTATAATATTCTTGTTAATGAAACACAAATTTTACAACAGATTTTGCATCTGTAACTTTGACAAAGCAGCTGCTGCATCGACCTCCATTGCCCACTCTGAAGTGGGGTGAAACTTTCCTTAATGAAACATGTGCTGTCCTCTTCTTCCTTCAACATTTGGGCCTAATCAGCTCTTACAAACAAACAAAAAATCTAATAATGCATTTCAAGCCATACTTTAGGTATCATTGAATGAATAGTTTCGGGGCAAAAATTAATTATTTCAGTTTTAAACTTTCCCATTTATTTTCCAAAATGCACAAGGATTACAGTATCAGTTTCTGTCTGCCTGCTCTACAAAGACACTGCTTGTATCTCTGGATTTCTTGCTCACACAGAACTGTGTGTTCCTGAAACAGGTCTGCTGTGGATGCCAAGAAAGAAATTGAAAACCTGTTTCTGACCTGGAGATGTTGGGCAGCAAGGAGGTGATAAAAATGCATGCCTGGCTTTTGTGCTGTTATTACCATTCTTTAGCTCCTACTAAGGAAACTTTAAAATGGGAAGCATTATTTTAGTTTGTAGTAGCTGTTTTGAATGGTGACGGGCTTTTGAGAAGAACAGAATTGCATGAAAGCAGAAGAGAACAGAACAAACATTTAATACATTGAATGGATAAAGGTCTCTTTCCTGCAGCTTTTTGCACAGATGGTCTTGGGGCAGTGCCAGGAACCTACAGGTGCAGCAGGCCTTCCCTTAGTCCTCATTCCCTTCAAGCAGTTCTCAAACTCCCAACTCCTTGAATCCTGGAAGTACATTGCTTTTTGCTTCTTGCCAGATGATTTATGAAGGTTTTGCCAGCCAACTGGAAAGCCTGTTGCTTGAAATCCTTTAAAACACTTTGTCTTATCTGGTAAGATATAGTCAGCTGAAGAAAAAAATGCGCATGTTATAGCAAGTCTCAGAACTATTACTGATTGTCGTTGTTTTGCCCTATAGAAGAAGGTGAAGTAGCTCTGTGATGTTTCTATAGTAGCTGCAGTTCTTCTTGAGTGTCATCCTGAGAGTTACAAGGGCCTTGAAGGCTACTCCAAAGACAGTGATTAATGCTACTATATTTGTAGACTCACAGATCTGAAAGAAAGCTCAGGAGGTCACCTAATCCATACTTTTGCCCTAAGGCAAGGTAAACGCCACTTAAAACATTCCTTACAGAAATTTGTCTAACCTGATCTCTCCACCAGAGATGGAGATTGAATAACATCCCTGGACAATTTACTCTAGCACTTAACTAATTTGTCTCTCTTCTTTATCTTCAACTACACAGTGCTTTTTGTCATCTGTCATAGTTCCTTAGCTTTTGTGATGTGCTTATTTGGAAGGCTTGCACTGAAGGTAAAATAGGGTGATTCAGACTGCCTAGATTAGTTTAAAATATGAAAGTGAAGGCCAAAAGTAAAGATACATTTCTTTTGCTTAAAGTTAACCAAATGAGTGGTGCTTGACTGGGGAATGGGTTAAATAGAATCACTTGGCTTCCAACTACATTTCACCTGAAGAAATATGAGCAAATTCTGCTTCTGAAGCACATCATGCTGAATAATTTAGGGGCTCTGGGACTGTTTATTGTACATAAAGGTATCGCAGGGGATAATATATTATTAGTTTGTGCAGAGGCTTTATGTAATTTGGAATAGAATATATACTGTGTCCTAGCAGAAAATGATGTATGCTTGATGAATATTATCTGTCCAAGCATTAGTGGCTTTGTCAAAATAACAGATAAAAAATCTAATGTGACTATGTGTTTTAACAAAATTAATGGAGCCCATCACTAGGACTTGAGAAAGTGGTTTATGATGCTCTGACAGGGTAGTGGCCATAAATTAGCCGGATCAATTTCCCAGAGAACATCTAGAGAGGCAAAACAAGTCTGCATTGCAGCATCTGGTAGCCTGGAGTATGCTGGGCATGTTAGAGCCAAGGGGCGTGACAGCAGTTCTGCTCTGGTTATATGGGATGCAACTGGCATGTGCAAAGACCTGTATGGCTCTGGGTACCCGACCGCGGTGTCAGTTGGCCTGCAGGTGACTCGAGGCCGTGCAGGACTCAGCAACAGATAATATCACCCTTGTCACATCCCACCGGGGTGGTCCATCGAGCACGGCTTGCTGTAACATTGTTGCTTCAGAGGAAGTTGCTTCTGGTTTTCCCTTTTAAAACAAATATTCAGTTAAACATAGTTATTACTGTTGATAAGAAAATAATTTGTATGTGTTTCTCTGTTGCTTATCAGAGTGTTATGCTAAGGTTTTTATTAGTGGCTGGGAGGATGATTCAAGGTTTCCATGAGTGAAGATCAATACATGTGATTCATCCATCTGATGTTAAATATTAAGTGAAAATGCCTACAGTACACCAGGCAGGAAGAACATCTCATTTATTTAATTCACTGGGAATAATTCATTTACCAACACTTCTGATTTGGGTCAGTCAAAACTAAACTTCCATCTTGAGTTGGTTCTCACTTTATGGTCCTTCTGTTTCATTCAGAAATGTATGCTGGATTTGACCTTAAAACAGGTTTATGACACTGTTCTATTTGATGCAACTGAGTGCCATTAGTATTCTAATGAATATCATTACTTGTAAAATGATGTTGGTCCTGAAAGTTATTGCAAGTGGTAAGAATGTTAAACTCAGTGTCATTGAAATATCTGAATTCTGGTGCCAATTCTAAATCTCCAGTGCCTTTAATGGTGAATAATAGAAAGTAAAACTGGATACATCTATATACATATTTTTGTGACAGTCATTTCTTTGCCCGTGCAATGAACTGACTGGAAGCAATGCAATTGCACTGTTAAACTGGGCTCATTACTTCTTTCTATGTCATGCTACACTAAATAAAAGATTTTTAGATAGCTCAGATGACAAACTCTAATCTAGAACTTCTCTGCAAAATACTGTATATATATCTGTTTAGTAGCCTGCTGAGGAAGGACATTGGCTGCTTTGTAGTATCTCTGTTGAATGGCACCAGGCTTTTTATTTTGTCTGACAAAGTTGCTGTGGAAAGAGATTGGCACATCTTTGCCTCATCCTCCAGAAGAGTATCTTCTTGTTTCACTGGTGTGGTGAGACTAGGGCAGGAGCTGAGGGTGTGACATCCCTCCCCTCGAGTGATGAACAGATTTATTGAACATGGTCATATGTGAGGATGCATTCAGAAAGCAGGAACAGCACCTGAGCTCCTGAACTACTTGGTCCTGTTGGCTGGCATTATATCTCAAATGAGACATAATTAGTGCTAGGATGTGTAAATCATTTTCAGGTCATCTCCAGCCAGAGGCTGACTTGGCTGTGTTTCGTTCAGCAATGTATACTTTAGCCAGAGCTTTACTGTGCCTTGTAAATGACTCAATAGTGCAGTTTTATGCAGATCGCGTTTGGTGAAAAGTTTGCTCCCTGACCTCCCAAGGAATTTTTCTTTTCTACGTTATTGAAGCATTTCTGTAATGTTTAAGCTTGGGGAATAGGATTCATGTGGGCAGTTGGGTGTCACTAAACTAAGAGATGCATCTGGAGTCCCAATCCTCTCTTGTGTTGAGTTATGGTACAAACTGGAACAGTTTAACAGGAGA
Organism: Gorsachius magnificus; assembly: GCA_034008185.1. Taxonomy (NCBI): domain Eukaryota; kingdom Metazoa; phylum Chordata; class Aves; order Pelecaniformes; family Ardeidae; genus Gorsachius; species Gorsachius magnificus. Next base: position 32,879,392 of record CM067089.1, on the reverse strand, counting down.
GGTCAGGAGAGATTAATTCACTATAGCACCCAGTTTGGGGCAAAGTGTTTGGAGATGAACAGCAAAGTTTGTATTTGTGCTCCAGGACAGGCAGATTGAGCTGTGATTCCTGGTACCATTTGTGCATGGTAGGAGGTTGAGCAACTGAGAAAAGGAGGATAGGGGGAGGGTAAGCATCTCTTTTCTTACTTTTTCTTTTTAAGTCACTCTTAAGACTATTTCATATTTTTTTTTCCTTTTAAAAAAAATCTGCAAATGAAAATGTTTTATTTTGGTAAAAATAGGTACTTCTTTTTTTTTTCATCAGTTTGTCACTGATGACTAACTGATGGAGTTCTGAACAAGTGTGCTTTTAGTTTAGTTCTAGAAACCCATACAAGGGTTGCTCTTAGGCACTGTATAAATTAGCTGGGCACGTTCTGATTTCATACATTAGCATTTGACAAAAATCAAACATTTTTAAAGAAAAAAATTCAATCCATTAAGGAGTATTACTGAAATATTTGAATCCAGCTGGACAGAAGTATTCTAACAAAAGAAAATGACTCCTTTATGCTTCATTGTTGAAAACATACTAGCTTCCAAATAAATTTGTACTCAGGTAGCATCAAGCTCTACTTTATTTCTGTCCCCCAGTCTCATCTGCCCATCTGTCCTATCTGTGTGGCCTCTATTGTTGCAGCCATGAATGTCTTCCAAACATTGAACATGCCAGAATTTCTGCTTCTGTTTTAGAGTGAATGCCTATGCACACAACATCTGCAAATTAGAGCTGGCAACAGGAGAGAATGAATTAAAATGTAAATCTGTCTGCAGCTGATATAAATGTAAATTAAAGTATAAATCGTATACTCATAAATGAAATTTTTTTAAGTCAAACTAGCTTTTGTCACATCCAGAGAGGAAAATGGGTACAAAAATATTTCCTTTTAATTCTATTGTAATTCTAATTTTACTTTTAATCCAAGTTCTTATCAGTCAGTTCTCTAATTATTTCTAATTGTTTCAAACTCACAGAGGTTAAGTTATAAACTGTACCCCACAGAATATTCTAAAGCCCAGAGCATTTGCCAGAAGATCAAAATAGGCTCATATGAAAAACGTTTCACCTATAATTTGCAGTAGTTTTATCATGATTTAATGCAAGTAAGTATTGCACACAAACTTATGCAATGAACTGATAATTTGCACGCGCAGAAATCCAGTTTAACGAATGCAGATTGTGTTTTCCTGTTTGCATATGTTACCGTCTGTGCTCTATTTCATAAACACTGAATCCTAACTGGCTGGGGTGCTAAGGTTAAAGAGCAGTCACCGGGCTTGATTCCATGGCTAGAATTAACAGGCGGCTTTTTATGGCTATGTGTATTTCCAAGCATTAATTCAATGAAAAACATAGTGTAAAATCTACATTTTTTTTTTTTTTTAATTAAATGCGAAATAAAGGAAGCATAGTTACCAACCCAAACCTCTGACCTGGATTAATTAGATCTGCATATTTTCAGAGACCCTACAGCCTATTTTTGGCTACAGCTATAAATGATGTCAGGCATGACAGCGTCTTTACAATGCACAGTAGGAATAGGTCACTCACAAGATGGCTCATCTAAACAGTTTGGTTTGCAGGGTCTTTATTGCAGGCTTTGCAAAAAAAAAAAAAAAAAAAAAAAAAGAGGATTTGTGTGTCTCTCTAAATACAGGAAAGATAAATTACCTAGGGTCTTATCAGTGCTTTCTCTTCTAGCCTAATATTTCTGTTATCATAATTAATTCTTTCTGTGCTTACGGGAAACTTAGTAAGTCTTTTCAATTCTGTCTTCTCTTTTTCAAGTTCAATGTGAGACCGATTCCCTCCTCTTCCATTTTCTTTCAGTGCATCTTCCTACCCCACTTGAACAATTCAGGTTTTTTCAGCCTTCTTGACAGCCATGAACTGAATACTTCTAACCTTTTCAGTCTTTTAGCAGGTTTTCTTTCCCCTCACCCCCAACAATTCATTAACTTTTAATTTCTTCAGTGTAAGAGCAGTGCTGTTTCACCCTTTTTTACCTTACCCTGCATCTGGTTTTGATCCCACAAGTCAAAAGGCTTCTTTGCATGTGTGGTGAGTGGAACAAGGGGCTTCAGTGGGTTACTGACTTAGTGTCAGTAAACCCAGGAGCATCAGCACATCCCTACACACAAACATACTTTTTTTGTCTTCTTCAGTTCTCTTAGAGTGATTTTTAAGGAAGCAACAACACTTTTTTCATCTCTTTATTTATGGCTGCAGACCTTTTCAGTTTTGATCTTACTTTGAATAGCAATTGGAAAAGGATATTCAAGCTTATATTCAATGTCTAGACATTTAGTAAAATCATTTTAAAAACAGTTTGAAGGAAATAATATGAAGCTCCATTCAAATAGTGCTGATATATTTTTAATTTGTGTTTGTGTGAGTGACAGTAGGAAGGTACTTTGTTATGTAGATGTTGCTTGTGTCTGTATCAAAATGGATTTTCAAGGGTGTTTTACTAGATTAATGGCAGGTTATGAGATTCTCAAAATTGTGTCATTGTTTTTAATCTTACAATTGGGTGACTTCTTCCTGCTAAGGAATATGTCTTGTTGACCTAAGAAATAGCAAAAATTGTATTCTGAAAACTGTGCACTGTGTGTATATATAGAATACAGGTGGCTGGATGATGGTTTGAGTTATGGGAACTATGTGATTCTTAAGATTCTTAGGATATTTCATGGCTTAGATGGCTGCTCTGCACCAAGAAATGGATTGTGCTGTCTACATCAATGCTATAAGGAAAATTCAAAATGATGGCAATGGTCCCAAATTGAAAGCAGACTTGCTGCTTGCTTCCTTATGACTTATGGAAGAACCAGGTGGTCTGCTTATATATGAGAAGTTTTGAGGTTATTTCCTTAAAATTTTTAATTGCCGAAGAGACAGCCTAAGTAACAACTTCTAAGATTTGTCCTCCTGGGAGCCTGAGAAGGCCAGCAGCTTTGCAAGTGGGAGATGAAGCATGTGAAGAGAATACAACAATAATGTAGGAGATACCCTAAAATGACCTTGCTATCTGTACAGCAAAGCTGAATTTTCTTTTGCGTGAGACCAATCTAACTGCTAATCTCCTAAGAGGTCCACGGTGAGGAATCTCCCATCTAGCATCATGTTAGCAACTTGGCAATTTTCCAGGAAAATACACATATGAGGTTGGAAATGAGGGTTCCTGCATGCTTTGGCTATTATGTGTATATCTCAGGCCTGTGCTTCTGGAGTCAGGGAACTGCACTGTTACTGATGAAGTCCCGTGTAACTCGCTATATGAGAGAGATTGAGAATTAAGCTCGAGGGTAGCTGCTGTGACTTTTCATTTGCGGGTTTTGCAGACTGTTATAATACAGCCAGGCAAAAAACACCTGTCCAAATAGCTGACTGAGATTTGCAGGAATTCCTCAATATCTCTCTGAAATTCTTAGTAATTCTTTTATATGTATATAATGTTTTGTATGTAATTTCACTGCTATGGGAGGGAGCATGTCCCGATGTTATTCTAGTTGTGTACTTTGTATTGCTGTGTAAACAGATTGCTACTGATAATAAATACTTCATTTTGTTAAGACTAGTTTTAAACAATATGGGAAAACATCACTATTTTTCGAGAATAAATCTGAGACACGTGTTTCCAGCTTTACTCTTTCTCAAAGTTTTCCTGTTGAAGCAGAAAGTTTTTTGCACAGACCAGAGGACATTACGAAAAAAGTTGATGATTTTTCATTTCAAGTGGCAGCAGTGTTGTGACTCACCCTTTTCATGGGTATCATTCCCTATGTTCGTAATGGATTTTGAAAATTGGAACAGGCTTCTGTCAACAAACAAAATATTAATGGCATGTAGGGCTGCATAATATAATTTTTGCATAATGTATTTTTTCCCAGAAAATGAAATGACCATCTCCTGAAAATAAACTGAGGAAATGCTTTATAGTCTTATTTTGCTGTTAGCAAACCAGCAGGGTGAGAGTTTGAATGTGTGTGCATTGGCATATTTATTATTTACAGAGCCTCTGGAGCTTTGATGTATAAGATGAAACTCCTGAAGGTGTATTACATGGTTTATCACAATGACTGCTGCATTAATTGTAATCAGTTTATCATACTTTTGAGTATGAAACAGTTTCAGATTTGTTGAAAAGTGTACAGTGCACAAGCAAGGAATTGAGGATGCTGAGGACAGTGGAAACTCAGGAGTACATCAGCACACGTAAGTAAACATTTTCTGAAAAATTACTTGGAAATCTTACCCCAGATAACCAAGAGAGATGCTTGACTGGTCTACAGCAGTTGTTAATCAATCAATCAAATGTTCCCTACAGTATGGATTAAATTTACTATGTCCTGTCTGATCCCCCAAGTGATAGCACAAACCTTTTGTTCCCTTTCTCACACCTCTCCCACCTAAAGCTGTAAGTAGGGATTCAGATCAAGGCCTTTAGCAACAACTTGGGGAAAGCAACTGGATTTTCTACAGTCAAGGGGAAGGTAATAAATACTAATAAAGCCCATTAATCTTCTTTTCCATTAGTGGCAATGTCAGATAAACCTGCTTAGAGACTCTTGAGAAACGTTACATGGATGATTTATTGTATGTGTGGTGTAGGTGTAAGTGTAATTTTGAAATGTGGTACCTCTAGAGATTCACCAAATGATAGAGTAGAATAGCAGATGAATTACAGCACCATATAATGGGCAGTTTCAGCATATCTCTTCAGCTGATTTCAGAGCCTTTTCAGTTAATGATGGTTGCATTGGGTGGATATGAACATTGTTTGCTGGAAAGGGTGACAGGATACTTTGTATAGTAAGAGTTGAAATTAAAAAGCTTTGGTGATGCATTTGGAGAATAGGTTTCATTCGGTGCCTTTTCTCCTGCCTACTTGCTGTTTGACTTTGCATATGACTGTAAAAATGAACTAGTAATAAATTCATTTGCCTACTCTACATCACAGGTGCAAACAGTACTTATGGTTTTATGAGCATTTTAAAATAGTGGGGATTAATTTTAATGGTGTATGAGGAGGAATGTTTACCCCCTATTGAGGAATGGGCTAATAATGAATGAACTCTAAACTTTCCTATTTTTTATAGATTTAATATCTCTATTGATTTAAAAATGCAAGATGCTTTTTGCCAGAAGATGACTGTTCCTCAAGTTCACCTTAAAAGCAGTGCTGTTCCTGACCTCAGCTGCATTTGCTTCTGAGAGAGGACTCAGCTACTTTTTTATTCTGCTTGAAATTCACTGCGCAAAACTATATAATGCGATTGAGCAGGGAGCTGTAGAGCACCTGCAGACCTGATAGCAGGATGACTCAACCCTCCATCCCTCCAATCTGGCATTTGGTTGTATTTGCCTTATGTTTCACTAAGAAATAATCTGCTAGATTCTAGACAAATACACTTTCCTAATGATTACTTACCGTATGTTTTATTTAAAACTTTAACATACATTTATATATCATTGTGATTTGCTTAGATCTACACTGTGATTGTGCTTTGGTAATCATTTTAAAATTATGGGATGCAAGGCAATTGAGAAAGAACACGCAGAAATGATTTAAAGGCTGACTTTTTCAAAAGAGAGCTATTAAGCAGGTTAGTCACAACCATGAGTCACTCGAATTGAGTCATGCTTACTTTTTGGTAGCTATAGTTTATCTGGTTTTCCTGTTTCTCCACGCAGCTATGAGTAATGCTGTATTAAGAACTATTGCTTCTTTGGAGAATGGCTTTTCCCTAATCTACGTGATGCCCTGTCTGAAAACATTTTTGCATTGGGCAGTCTTCAATGTCATTATTTGGCCCATTCTTTCAAAACACTTGAGCGCTGGTTGCATAAAACAAGCAGTGAAATATATGTGCCATGTGTTGAGTTGAGGAGAGAGACAAGCAAGTAAGGAACCTCACTATCAATCCATGGTTTGCATCATTTCGGGGGGGGGGTTATGGGAGATACAATAACCTGGTTATCCTTTTGCCACATACAGTGGCTAAGGAAGGAGCTTTGGGGTAGTTATACAGAATGGAAATGATCTGTGAGGAACAGAAAAAACACATCAGGGGGATGCGGGTATGTCCCGAGACAGTAACTGGGTTGATGGCTTAATAACTGTTGAAGCTGGGTTTGGATGCGTTGGGTTTTTTTCCTTCTATATTTGTAGTGAGCATGCATCAACACAGCTGTAGTGTTAGGCATAATCCCAGAGCCTTTACAACCATCATTCTAGACACAAAATTAACATAATATGTATTGGCCAAATGTTTTCAGCTTCGTGGCTACCTAAAATTAGTCTGAAACTGTGTAGGTGCTTAAGTGTGGGCTTGGGAGCCTGGATTTGGATTGGAAAATGTAGGCTGTCGTTCTTCAAGCATCAGCAAAGAGAGGGCTGTTACTGTAGCTCTGAATATTCCTGAATATGCCTACATTTAGACTCCAACAAACCTTGCTCTTTTTTAATAAGTGCTGACAGCATTTTTGTTAATATAAAGGCAAGACATCATTTCCTTGTAATCTTTACAGAAAAAAAAAAAAGATATTACAGTCACGGTTTCAAAGATTATTTATTATTTTTCACTAGCTCTGCTTCTGAGAATTTTTCTAAAGACTCTTAGTCTCTCCAAAAATGGGTATCTCACCTAGAAATAAAGCTTTCTTCCATGACTAGTGTCTTGCTGATTGCTGCTGCATGACTGCTAGATGAAAAATATTATTAAAATTAGAATGAAAATGTCTATTTTATTTTTACTTCTCTGCTGAATAATGTAAAACCCAAAACATTTATCAAAGAGGTCAGGGGACAGACAATTTGAGTTAGAAAATGTGGTGATGTCATGAAGAGCACTCAATGTGCTTTACAACAAAAGATTTAAATGCCTCAAAAGGGAAAAGTAATTTTCACTGCCCTTTTGTAACAAAACTATTGCAATAGATAGTGAAGTGGTAAAGCTGGTTCCTGCATGAATGTTTTTGCCTTATGCTTCTGCTTCCTTTCAGCTGATCTATACAGGAAATACTTGAGTCACAAATAGTTTGCATTGGGACCAAATTTATGTGAGAAGGGGACATTTGTTCAGTGTCTTCAGTTGTAAAGCTGCACAAGGTCATGCCAGAGAAAATTCTTGCTTTCAAATTCTTTTTGAGCCTTAGAAGCTGTTGCTAACCTGGAATCATACATATCAAAACAAATAACCAACTGAAAAAGAGAACATGGAATGCATTTTATAACCGAAGGACTGACTGCTGTCTTCTGTGTATGCTACGGCAGTTTACTGAACTAATTCTGGAGACCTCCATGAGACATTCTAAGTCAGAATGAAAAGACAGCTCTTTTACAGAGTCTCACTACATGAGATTTGCCTTGGTCCTTGGAAGAGGACCTCCTCTTAGGAGTTGGAAAGAGCTGCAAAGCTTGGCCCCATGAAAATCGTGGGCTGCTGTAAGGACCTTTCCGTGGTGCCATGGGTGGTAGCTCACCCATGGTCTGGCTATGTCAGAACTCAGATCTTGGTAAATGGAGCAAGAAACTCTGTTACCTAAGAAATGGAGATGTCCCAGTGGCCCTGGTATGGGGCACGTCTGCAGATGTGCAAGTGAATCAAGCTGGCTCATAAGATAAAAGCACACGCTTAAGCAGTACGCAGTGCGGCAGGAGAATAAAAAGCCAAGAGTACAGATGGTGTGTGGTTATGTGGCTATTTCCTCAGCTTTGTTAAGAAATTAGGTCCTGTGTTCCCTGTGTTTCAGTGCCTGCCACAGGTTTATCTCTTCCCCAAACAACCATTTCACAAAAGAAAATGCTTTTAAGTAATGAAAAGGTAAATTCAAACATGTGTATAAAACATGTCTGTGCCATTTACTTATATTTTCTGTAGGGTTCTGGTTTTATGCTACAAACCTGAATGTTATGTAACAGTATTATTTAATTTCTGTAGAGTGCTATGTCCTGTCCTGGATATTTTACTGTGTTGAAAGACATATTCTGCTGAGAATATATGGTTGGGTGAAATAGAATTTCCCCTGTCTTTCCCTGAATCTAAAAGAAAAAAAAAAGAAAAATATTTTGCTTACTGAGGAAACTAAAACAAAATGTCTTGAGAGTTAAACATTTTCTCAAACTTCAGAAGGACAAACTTTTATCTGTGCTGAGGAGTGATGCATTGTCCTTCTGGTGAGTTAAAATAGTATGTGGTAGGACACTAGCACAGATCATGAGCCTGGAGAGAAATAGAAGCCAAATAGAGGAGGACTACTTGCTATGAGAAGAAATTAAAACAGCAAGGTAGAAGCTGAGAAGTTGACCGCTGACTGTGGCTGCTAATATTGAGTGGCTTATTCACGGCATTTCAGCGAAATACAAGTGCAGGGGAGTATGCCATAACTGATGAGACTTTTCTGGTGTCAATGGATCATGATATTGGAAAAAGTAATGACCTGAATCAGTGGTTTTCAAATGTCATTGACTATACATTATAGTGAGTAGAAAATCAGAAAAACAACTTGGAAAAAAAAGAGGTGGGATTCATTACCTTGTAATTTTTATGGTGGAAATGAGAATGAGCAACTATAGCTTCAGAAACCCTCACAAAAATAGATGAGCTAATGCCCAGAAGTAAAGGGACCTCTGCATTTTACATTGTGATTGTTTGCTTATGCTGTTTGTTGTATTTATTCTGGATTTTGTTCGTGCCTTCCTGTTAGTTCTCCAATATCAATTTCATTCCTTTTGCCCACCACATTCTTTTCTGTCTTTTCTCTTCTCCCTGTCCAAAACTGTTTGCCGTGTGGACATCTTAGCTCTCATAGGGAGGAAAAGCTAAGATGGCTGGGAAGAAATATTGTGCTGAATTGACAGCCAGAAATAAGTTAACTAAATGCAGTTCTTGGTAGGCTTATACCATGACTCAGAGGGGGCTTCAGAGGCACCTGCAAGAAGTTGAATCTGTCGTGGTTTTATATTTACGTGATACACGCAGCAAGTTCAGAAAAAGAACATGTAAACAAATACATTATATCAATTTTGGCTAAATAACATCAACTTCTGTTCTGACCCTAAAATTAATAATCACTGGGCGAAGGTGTAGCAAGATTCATATGTATAAAGATACTGACTGCAGTGAATGGGGTTAGAAAGCTCTCGTGGGATCCTGTGTCTTGTACAGTTGTATCTTATGTGCGCAAATGGAGAATCCTTTCTTTTTTCAGATGCAAGAAGCAACATTATCTTTAGTTTTTCAGAGATTTCAAATGTGCAGAGTAGTGCACTGTAAAACTAAATTCGCTCTTCAACATCCATGTGTTACTGCCTGTATTTTCTGTTGTTTCCAGATGAGAAGTAGCTCTGTTTATTTATTGCACTACAAGAGTCATAAGTTACAGTTTATACTTTTGTCGCTGCATTTATTACTATTCCCTTTCTGAATTTTAGTAGTCACTCTTGGTGTCACACAAACAGTAGTGGTTATTCAGAATTCTCTGAATATGATCAAAATTCATAAATAGAAAATAGTTTGTGTTGAAGTTAAGTGGCATATAATGATGTAGTTTTACATTTCATATTTCTGATTAGTTTATACATTAATACTTCATAATCTGTCTGTACCAGTTAGATTTTCCTGCAGTGCAACAAAAATAGCAAGTAGAAAGCAAGCTATGAAGAAGAAATATCCAAGGACTTGAAAGGTCTGTCTGGCTTTCTACCCAAAAAGTATTCAGGCACAAGTATTCAAAGGGATCAGGCCCGCTGGGCTATAAATACTGTGGGCAACATCCTCAGGTGGTGTAAACTAGCGCAGCTTTGCATGGAGTCCTGGTACAGCTCTCCAGTCCCCTGAGCAGCCTGTTGGTGTTTTCTGCTTGTAGTCAGAGCGTGGAAACACACACACGCATTTTATAAACTGGGAAGAGGCTTAGGGGGGATTTAGTGTGAATCTGGTTTTAATGTTACCTGAACTGCCCCTTGGATGTCAATAGGACTCATTAGTGGTTGTCATGCGATGCAGAGTGCGTGCTTGGGGAGAAGGCCAGGTGCCCTTTGAAAATGCATAATTGCTGATAATACTTTGATAATGCTAATTGAAGAGGTGTTGCCTATATGTCACTGAGAATACGCTCTGACATTAGGCAGCAGTTGCTGTAAGTTGGTTTTGTTGTGTGACTTCTACGTTTATATAGATTTTGTTTTATATCCTTCTGGCTTCTGTGCTGCTGGGAAGGTAAAGCTACGGGTGAACCAAGGTAGTATGTACTACTCTGCTAGTTACATGGAGGATAGCGAACAAGGTTTGCAAAGTACCTCATGAGTAAGTATACTATTACAGACAAATATGGGAAAAGGCATATACTGAAGACTTTTAGGTTTATGGTTCTGTGAATACATGTTTGGAAGAAACATAAACATGTTTATACATGCACGCATGCGTGTGTGTGTATGTGCACACAGGTTACACAACAGGATTCCCAGGTGGTGAGGAAGAGCTCTGCAGAGGGAAATATGAGAAAAAAGCATGTGTTTTCTTGTTTATTTTTTGCTTTCAGAAAGCAAGTAGATTACCCAGCATAATTAGCATTGCTCTAGAAGGTGACAGTCATCTCCCCAAGAAACAGCCAAGAATCATGAGGTTATCTTCCTACATGTCTCGCATTTGTCTTATGTCTGGGCTTAACAAGAACCAAATTGTGTGGCTTCACGTATCTACAGACCCAGCAGAAAGAAGGCATTAATGTTTTTTGAATGTATGAGCAGCTCTTTGCCTGGCTTTCCTTTCCTTTCAAATGTTCAACTTTTTGAGAATGTGGTTTAGCTCATGTTCACCTTTCCATTTAACTTTGTATTGGAAAATGCTGGTAAAGCTATACATTTTAGCCTTAATTTGCCATTCTTGCTCATAAACTACAGTCTGGCCTCTACCTGTATGATCACATTCAAATTGTTCAGCAAGATCTGCACTCTTAGGAAGAAAAGGAAACTCTTGAATGTTTGTGAGTGAAATCTATTCCTGGCTGAGCTGTCTAGTTCTCTGCGCTTGTCTTCAGATGAAGAAACACAAAGTATGGAACTCCCTAATTCTGGCTTTCCTTAATTTTGATGTTCACAAACTGCTAATTCCTCTTAATAACTTTACTATATGTAATACTACTTAATGCTGTTAATGTTTTCTGTTGTCTTTAGTAAGCCTCTAAAATAATCAGACTGGGAGTGTAAGGGTGTAAGTGTAAAGTGTAAACATGACCCTGCAGCATTCCTGCACTTAGATAGCTAGGACAACAAAGAGGGAACATTGTTTTAAAAAGCCACCGCCACCAAAACAAAATAAAAAAAACCTTATTGCTGCCATTATCTAAACACGTTCTGTGCACACGCTCTGCTCCAGGGAAGAAGTATTATTTTTTTACAATGTCTTTGCCTTTAATTTACCTCTCTTCCTGCTATCACAAGTGAAAGAAACAGGGTGAGCTTGCAGACACATCAGGCAGATAAATTAATTCACAGAGGTCATTCTTGCAACGCTGATGTTCTCTTAATTAAGTAGTAATTAAATAGGCTTCTTAAATAAGAATGTTTACTTTTAGGTGTAGTGATCTGCTGAAGCATTCTGGGCACCTCAGTAGAATTAGGGCTTTATGTACGTTTGTGCGTGTGTATTTTTCCCCATCTTGCAATGCTCAGAGGAAAAACTGGTTTTGAATTAGTGCAGTGCTGAGTCTAGCCTGATTTTGGTGTAAACTTGCTGGAAATAGTTTTGTCACCTGTGGCAGTATTAAATTACCTCCACTGGATGACTGCAGCCAAGCAAATCTTAGTGCTTCTAAAGGCTCAGTCACTAGCACCAGTTTGACTGGTGCAGTTGGGTTTATCACACAGCCTAGCACACGATGGATTCTTCAGCCTCTCTGCAGAGATTTTCAGCATAACTGATGGGACTGCATAAAGCAGCTTGTTCTTTAATAACAAAATTAGAGGCACAGTTCTGTATTTCCAGCTTAACACGCTTACTCAAATCAGCAGACGTAAAGGAAGTAGGATAATGCTAATTAACCAGGGCACCAGCAGTGGTGCAGCCTTCCAGCAGGGAGCTGAGTGTGGGCTCCCTGCTCCAGTGATTACCCGTGTTATTGGGAGGTTTCCCGGTTGGCAGGGTTGGTGCTTGCCCAGGTGAGCTGCTCACCTGAGCTGCAGAAATGGAACCCAAGTGATGGGACTGAAGGGGTTCACAAATCAGAATTTCCAGTCTGCACAAAATTGTGCATTTTTGTGATACTTTTCCCTTTAAAAAGCATGGATCTGACTGATGTATGGACCTTTGAACCACAGGGTAGGTGTACCTCTCCCAGTGCAAACTTGGGTGTACTATGGGAGTGTGTATGAGAGTCATGGGTCCACTGCTTAGAAAGATCGAGTGAGGAAGTATGTGCAGTTTGATTGCTTACTGAAATATCTTCATAAAATATAACCCTGAAGGTCTGTGCAGTTGCACAAAGCTTTATCCAACCCAACGTATATATGCCTTATGGAGTTGCCCTGGATTGGATTATGACAACTGTGTCTGCACCTACGCTCAGCTCACGTCTCTTTCTGCATGAGCTTGTCTGTGCATTTTAAGACATACAGCAAGATCAGCTGAATGCTTTCCCCCCCCAGGTCCATTCACTCAGATGATGTGCTAATTAGGTCACTGAGAAAATCAAAGATGTAGAATCTGGATTGAGCACTCACCAACTGGCTTCTACATATAATTGCTGTATTTTAGTTTAATTTGTCTTAAGATGTTTTCTGATGTCTCTGAGAATGCTACCCATAAAAAGGCAGACTGCACGTCAAAAAAGCAAGTCAGTGAACACATGAATATTTTGAGCTGCAGTGTGTAGCATTCAGTATTTATCACTACAGGAAACAGGCATGTGACTTCTCTCTCACATGGCAGCTCCTTGCTGTATGCCTTACTGATTGGAAAATAGCAAAAATATTCTGCAGGATAATTTTTGAAGAAAGGGCAAGGCAGTGGAACGATCCACAGTGCTAACATTTTGCTGCAGAATGATCCCTGCTCTTATCCCATAAGTCCCATGTGCTGGAAGAGAACTGACTTGCTGAAAGCAGAGATGAGTTACTGCAGAGTCCCTCAGTTGTTCTGCTTAAATAGGTGTTCTGTGATAAGTGTGACCTCAGAAGTAGCAGCGTGACCTGACAAACAAGCACATTTAATCTGCTCCTTGGTGGATTCGAGTGTATTTTGTCCATGAAAGCATATGCTGTGTGTTCATACAGGTAGGATTGAGTGCGTCTCTGTGTTGGTACAATTTGAGAGGGAGATGAAGGACTGTTGGAACACTTCAGGGTATTGCTACTTGGCAGGAACACACGTACTCCAAGGCAAACAAATTTGCTCAATGTTTTTATGAGTCTCTGAGCTCAGCTGGTTCTGGCAGGGATGACTTGACTTCATCCAGAGAGGCGGTAGGGGGGAGATCATTCCAACTTTCCCCTTATTTAGGTAGTGGAACATGAGTAACTTCTTCCCAGAGCTGGAGGGAGTCGCCTTGGGCTCCTCGTCACGCACAGCATGTCATATCACATCTCTTGCGTCCCTTCACAGCATCTAGTGCAGCTCCCATGCATGGCCTAACCTTAGTGCAATATGTAATTGCCTCTGATGCAGCAATTTCAGAACAAGCACTTTGGACTCTGTGGATTAACAAATAATAATAAAGAAAATAGTCTTGCAATAAATGCTAATCGCACCCTATAGGATTGCACTGAGTTTGTCATTAGATAGCAGATATTAAATGTGGAAATACTAACTTTCCCAGAACCTTAGAGAGTTTAGAGTTCTTTGGATATGTGTAATTCTCCCTCTAAACGTACAGTTTATTTCCCAATACAAATTCGTCATTATTCTGTACCTAAGGCTGAAAGGCCTCATCATTTACCTGAGTCAGAAATGCCTTTAAGAGAACACAGTCATTTACCGAGACGAGCAAATTCTGGAAATTGAGGCAAAGGTTCTGTACTGCAGGTGAAACCAAGCTGCCACAAATTCTGCAGGGGGATGTGTGTATATTTGCGACCATTTAGACAACTGTAGCTTGGCAAGCTTCGCTATTCCTCCTTTTCTTTCGGTGGCCTTTTGCTCTTGATTGTTGCACTCTCTTCTGTTCTCCTGAAGCCAGAAATACTTCTGCCCATTTTTATCTCACTACTTCTCTGTTCATTTGCAGTCTTCTGCAACTAGACCATGCTGTCTTTGTAAAGCATTCACTGCCTGACACATGTTTAGAGTGCCAACTAATCCTGGTCTGAGCTTATGAACGTATCATTTATATTGAGCAAGTGTCTCTATTATGTGCAAAACTGAGCTGGAGGCTAAATGATAATTGTTTCAATCTTCCCCCTGACCTAGCAGTAATCCTCTTGATGGTACAAACCAAATAAAGAATGGAATTTCTGTGCCAATCTATTTGTCAGCCATAAATAGGCAATGTATTAGTCAAATTTTCAGAAGTGAACAGCAACGTATTTCTGAATCCTGGTATCTCCAAAGTACATGTAGATGTTTGCTTTGGAGTTCCCTGGCATTTTTGTTATCAGCTGAGAGCTGACGTGATATTTGTTTTGTCTTGATCAACATTTAGTGAAAGAGTGTAAGAACAGAGCTAGGTATAAAATGGGAAGCTTTTTAACAGAGAAAGGTATGACATTGCAAAAATATGAATACTTAAGCTGTTCAGCATAAATAAGGAAAAACTGATTTAAAAGCCTTTATTTTCAGGATGATGTATTTTAGTGACTTCAAAATACAAAGTCCTTAAAAGTTTATCTGCTACTCAGTGGTGAAGTCCAAAGCTTCACATACAGGTGTGGCATTATTTTCATTGGGACTTCAGGATGATGAGAGTGCTGACACATCATCTGACTGTGGTGATGAAGTATATCTGGCACTGAGCATTACGGGCCTAATTGACTTTAACGTCATTATGGAAAATGAGGCGGTAACAGCAGTATTATATTTTCCCTGTGCCTAGGACTTAGAGGGAAGCAGGTTCAACTGTCTTTGGCTCTCCCTTATAAGGTGGGGTGAGGCCAGGGGCTCTTTGCCTGCTCTAGTCTCACCCCGAGCACATGGATAGGAAGCAGGGGTCAGCCAGTAGGCCCAAGCCAACATCTTTGGTGAAATAAGCTTTTGCCCCTAAAGAGAAATCCTTCCTTTTATGAAGAAAAGAAGTTATTGTGTGCTGTAGCTCCTCCCTTGGGTTCCCCCGGGAGCAGGATGGCTTCATCTGTGTGACTGGGAGATTAGCTCTGAAACAGGATCCTGGGTTTAGCTGGCCTTTACTTTCATGTATTTATTAATACTATTCTGTTTTACGTTAAATTTGTTTGTTGTTGAATGATTCCACAACCTTGCAAGAAGAAACTATCCAGTAACACTGGTCAAGCACCATCTTTAAAACAAATGGAAGTTTCTGAGTGACCTGAAATAAATGTAAAGTGTTTGCCTAGAAGAGATTTAGCAACAGCTCTATAGCACTGAAGTCCAGACAAACAATGGAAAAGTGATGACATTTTAAACTTGGTCTCAGTCCAAAGCATCCCTGTTTTACAAACTGATCTTCAATCATTTTCTGTTACCAGTAATAGCAACAAAAGCCCCGCAGTATGTTTGCACAGGGCATGAATTTAGCAGAGAACTTGATCTTAACTTTTGCACATAGAAACAGAGAAGTTATGTTTACAAGAGCATTCTGTGTTGGCTCCCCTTCTTGCGTGTGTGTGTGTAGGGGAGCGGGGATAAATGCCCGGTCTCTCTCTAAGCTCTACTCTAACCAAGCTGTGATGCTTATCGATGAGATTTTGTGATAAAAAGTTGTGATTCCATCACTACACTCTTGAAACTCCAGCTGTAAACCTAGCCTAACCATTAAAAATCAAGAGCTAAGCACTTAAACATTCTGAAATATATTTATTAAAAATAATACCAATCTTTTTTTAATGGGCCTCTACTTTTCAAGCATGTAAATTGAGTTTTTGATTGCCACAACAGCTAGAGGCTGTTGTTCAGATGCTCTCCTGCAAATAGAAAAATAATAAAGGAATTTATATTTGTGTTGTCAGACCCAAGAAACTGGAAACAGGAAGAGAAAAAATTTGAAATTTTTGGTCTAAGGCAAGATTTAAAGGATAACCATTAGTTTTTCCCTTTCCATTCACCCTTCCCTCATGAACCCTGCTAACTCTGGAGGGCAGATGTCCCTGTAGATTGGCTGTGATATTCTGACCCCCAGGTAATTTGTTCCATTCTTTAAGTTGACATATAGAAATATGGGAAAGAAAAGAGCAAAATAGCATGTGCAGGCAGGTCGCAAGGCTGTGAAGAGGTGAAGATAAGAGAATTGTTAGTGCTGTTGGTGAGAGAAGGGGAATTGCCACAGCTGTGGCTCCTGGCTGCTGCTGCTGCCTGGGAAATGTGTCACCACCGCGCAGTGGCACGAGCTGCTGCGGGGCGGGGGATGCGGCACCTCTCCTTATCCCTGCTCTGCTTGTGCTGGCGTTGGCGAGGTGCCATTGTCACAAACAGGAGTGCTCATGAGATGCTGTTGTCTGCATTGCCTTCTCCTCCCACACCCAAACAAACAAACAGAAAAAAATTCCCAGCTCTGGTATGTAGCAGTGATTTTTTTTTTTTTTTTTTCTGTTGCTGCTATAAGATTTCAGGATGATCCAACAGCATATCATTGGATCTGAGAGGTGTTGTTCAAGGGGGAATTCCACCGCTGTCTCAAACCCAGCAGTTTACAGTATCCTGAGCTGACCCCTGCTGAATGTATTGCATCAGGTCTGAAACATTTTTTTGCAGGAGCACGGCAGCCTATTCCTTTCATAGGAATGGTTTCATCTATTTCTTGCTGTTAGCTTAATAACCTTTTGCTACTTGAACTGTCCTTTCTGCCAGATTATTTTTTCATAGCTTCCCCTGGGGTTTGGCCATGAGCTGAGTGTGTAAGAGACCACTAAAGAAGAAGGAAAAGCCTCCAGAGATCTTAGATGAGCAACCCTATTTAAGTAATAAAACCAACTGTGTTTGATGAGCCAATTACATACAGCAAACATTTAAAGGACAGAATGCCAAATACTTATTTGTAAGCCTAAGCTTTTATTAACAGCACTGCTACAGTTATAAAAGAATATGATCCCTTTCTGAGCCTCACAGACTACCTGCATCCCTGTATTAATTCAAAGCGCTGCTGGATGGGCTTTGTGAGTGTTGTAGGACTAATCCCTGTGGTTCCTTGATTATGAGCATGTGCAGAGCAGCCGAAGGTACAGTCGTGCATGTAGAGCTAACACACAGAGACCTGCCTTGCAATGCCATGTTTGTGCATGTGTTCCTACAACTGAGAAGGATACAGGGAGCCTGCCTGCCTTCCTGCCTTATCTGATGTTTTCTTGTTTCTGTTTCAGCATTCAGGAGAATTCCTTCAACACGACAGCTTTAGCAGAGTAAGTGAACACTTTAAAGATGTCCTTATTTTTAAATAAGAATAATGAGTTTAGTTACTGTAGAGAATGATCGTAAGTAGTATGTGAGAAGTCCCAAGATATCTGTCATGTATTTTGACTCATTTTTCTGTAATCTAAGTATATTACTGACTGTATGGGAAGGATTGCATCTGCCTTTACATGGTCTGTGACCATTTAGCAGTGAAATACGTTTCTGGGAGAATGTATGTTTGATGCACATCACACATGTTTAAATGCATGGTTTTCAGTGGAGGATAAATCTGTGAAAATATTGCTCGTTTCTGATACCGATGATCTTGACAAACACAAGTATGTCAGTTTTCTAAGAACACATGGTCTCTACTTCCTGCAAGCATTAGTAGACAAAAAATTCTTTGCAAGTATTTTGAAAAAAATAACTATACGTTATTTAGGCAGGCCAAGTACCAAATATGTCATTTTTTTGAAATAAATTCCATCAACTCATTAGAAGGCCTTTCATATGTATCATAATTATAAGGAGATATATGTTCATGTTTTTGGTGGTTGTTTTGCAGAGACAACAGAACACGACAAGGGAGAACATTAGAAAGTTAGAAAGGCAAAGGCTTTAGGTACTATTACAAATGAAATGGTTTTTGTTTTATTTTAGTCTAAACCACTTCAATTTTGGTGTTCTCTACATTATTATTTTGCATGCTTTTGATTTTTTCCAAAGCTTTTAGGGAAGATTCTTCAGCAGTAACATGCCAAGCAATTTCTCATGAATGAAATGATTTATAGATTTATTTGTGCATTAGGTGAGTTTTACACTGCTAAAATGCTCCTAATTTAAAAACCTCTAGCTGGACAGTAAGCTGTTTGCCTAAGTGTTGTGGGGGAAGGATACATTCTGAAAGCAGGCCAAGTTGTAATTGTCTGAGCAATCCCTAAGTGTTGTCAAAATCACTGCAGGAAAAGCAACATTTAATAGCAATCCAAATATTTTCCTTCTCTTATATTGCCTTGCTTTATTTGCTTACATTGCCTTGCTTTATTTAATATTTTACCTTAGTCACGCTTTTTGTGTGATTGTGGCAGATATAGAAGGATTTAACAGAAGCTAATAAATCATTAAGTCATTTTTTTATTATTTTCCTGTGTCCCTATTGTGGTCTGTAAAATGCTGGGATGCTCCCCCTTCACAGAAGATTAACCAGATTACAGAAAGTACATTTTCCATATTTTTTTTCTCTTTCTCTTTTCTCTGTCCCTAAGTGCATCCACTGTTTCCCCGTAGAGATTCCCCTGGAGCAGGCCCTGTGTCTACCTCACCCATTAGGTTTTTGGGATCCGAAGGTGATGGCCTTTCCCTGTGGTGCTTCACGTGACCATTAAGAGAAGGGGCAGGGTGGCACAGAACCTGACTGCGCAGGGCCAGCACGGCCCCAGGGGCGAGGGGCGCAGGCGGTGCTGTGCTGCGCTGAGCTGAGCAGCAGCATGGCAGAGCTGGGCCTGGGCCAGGCTTTGCCTGAAAAGTGAACCTCCCTCTTTTAAGCTGTTGTTGGTTTTGTTTCAGGGGCTTTAATTTTTATAATCTTATCTTCCCAAATGTAGAAGTAGAAACATACTTTCAGACAACAGAGCAAATGAACAGCAACATCTGAAAAGCATTGACCAAATGAACAAACTTGTTTTCCGGAGTTGACTTCCCTAAATCCTGTTTAGACCCTCCCCCCAAAGCCAGTTTTTGAGAACTGCTGAGGATACACAATTCTTACTGATTTCAGCAGTAGTTGTTTGTGCTGGCCAAATTGGAAAATAGGTTGCTTTTATTCAGCAGAATAAAGAGAGAGCTTGCCATGCAACTTTAGACATCCTCATCTGACAATTTCTATCTTTACTTGTGGCAAAGGCAAAATCAGGGCTTCCTGAATGATATAAAGTCAGTGATACAATACTTTCAGAAACATTTGTCCAGACAAGGCAAGCGCCTGGGGCTGCTAAGCTTCCAACAAGCCACGTGTGCAGCCTGGTTTAGAAGTTGTTCATGTGAACATCTTAAAGGTCAAGTCAGCAAAAGGGAGCAGTTTTCAAGTTGTACTGAAATGGCTCCTATGGAAAGGTGAAAATGGAAGAAAGTTAAAAAATCGCATTAAACCAGAGATCCTTGGAAGAAACATAGAGAGACAGTACTATAAAGAGTCAGAGGAGCAGTCCACCTAGACTGGGGTCCCATCTGTGCCTCGGCTCTGGCCAGGGCCATAAGATCAGTAGTGGCTGTACTCACTTTTGAGAGACACGTCCATCAGCCAGTAGTTACATTGGGCACTGAAGGAAAAGGATTCACATCACTGGTTTTGCCAAAAGATATACTCCCTGCTCCCATATGGATTTATGACTCGAAGCTGTTCTGGCATATTCTCTGATGTTTTAGGAATGAGTGAGATGCTGCTCCAGTTTTGGGATTGGTGGGCACTCTCTCTACTATGTTGCCACAAGCTTTCACAAAACTTATTGAACTCTTGAATGTTCTTCTAATCTGTTAAATACAGCTAAAGTTGGACAGCAAGATTTACAAGTTACTGGTGAGAGGAGTGTGTGCATGTCTGGGTTGATATGTGCAGACAAGTGGCATGTCTTAAAGAAGTCAAAGTAAAAACACTCTGTGCTTTAATGATGGGTATTTGCATTATATGATGGATTCGTCTTTTTAAAGGTCCTGCTATGGTCTTAGCCTCAAGCACTGTCTCATGTGAGTGAGCTTTCTTGGATAATACTTATTCTTACAAGGAGAAAAAATTCTATTAACAATTCCAGAGTGTGTGGCTTCTGAACTTCCTCACAAGCTTTTTATTACATGATGGACACAGTCTTCTCTGATTCATTATTGCTTATCTTTCCTATCTACTGCTATCTGGCTACCCAAATACATTTTGTCATGCTCACTTACGTTGTTTATAAGTTCTGTCTTGTTTTATTACTTTTATCACTTGCTGGATGCTAAGTTAGGATCTCTGCTTCTCAATACCACCTTATTACAGCCAGCTTAGGGAAAGCAACCCCCAGGGCACTTCCCCAAGTTAAGGAGTATACACACATGTATGCACGCAGAGACTTGGCTGATGGACCCATGCTCAGTCATCCATCATCCCTCCAGAGAGTGTTCCCAGTCACCAAAATGGCCTTTCAGGACTGAAGGCTGCCAAGTGTGGCAACTGGTGTGAGGAGGGGGTGAGTGAAGCTGGCATCAGAGCTCCTTCCTCCCACCTCCTCTTCCTATGGCACACACAGGAGGGATTTTGTCCCCTTAGAGGGTCCCTGGGCTTTGTTGACTGTGGCTTGGCCCATGGTGCACAGCGTGCCTGGTGGCATCTTCACCTGCTCCCATGTCTGTGCTGGGAGCTCTGTCCATCCAGCTCTGACCTTGGCACTGTCTCCTCACAGTGTATTTCCTTGCTGTGTTTTTCTCCCTCTGAAATTTTTCATCGTGTTTTCTGTCTAGGTTCCTGGTTCCTTTTGTACTGGGCTTCCTTCTTCACGCCCCCAGTATGTCCTACCCTCACACCTTGCTGGTGTCAGAGGCCCATAAGGTAATTAGCCATAGACCAGAGGGGAAGATGTGACTGGCATCTGGAGGCAAAGGCAATGAGATTTCTACAGTGAATTTATCCATTTTGTACAACCCCCGTCTTCCATCTGTATTCCCACTTTGGCTTGTGGGGGGAACTGCACCCGCTGCAGGAATATTGTGTGATTAGAGGGGATCTGCAACCGTAGTTATATGTTCCGGTTGCGAGCAGCAAATGCTTTCATCCACATGCTGATGTATTCAGGAAGTGTAAACGCTTGAGTGTCCCTTTAAATATTTTCTGCTGCAGTCTGGCTTTTGATAAAGATACTAGCAGAAGACTGGTAGGAAAGAGGAATATATTAAAAAACCTCACCATCAAATTGCAACGCGGAGCTATGAGTTTATCACTCAATGTGCCCTGTCCTAAGTGGGGTAGCTCTTCTGAAAATTTAACAAGTCGGCAGAAGCACAGGCTGCTTCCCCCATGATGAAGAGATTCCTCTGCCAGCAAACTTCAAGTGATCCAGGCCTGCTTAGTGTCTGTGCCCTGTGAGTACGAACAGAGGGTGAGGAGAGGGCCCCAACTTTTCTGCAGAAATAACACCCAGCAAGGGTGTATGCATATATGCATATATATGTATGTTTATTTGAAGGAAGAATGCTCATGCAGTTATATCATTCAGCAAAGTTTAGCCATGCTGCGCAATACAGTGTTCAATGCTGAGTGCTTAGCGTATTTATCCAGGCTCCTTTTTTGATTAGGCAGCCTTATGACAGTTCTTTTGTTTGTAACTTAAGGGGATGTGATTGATTGTGATTTCTCAGGCGTCCTAGAGAATTCTGTGAGTTCACTTTTTATGACTAACGATCACTTTTGTTTGGGGATTCTTTTTCCTGCTGCACAAAGAATGACTGCTCTACTATAGTTAATATTTTTGTGAGTCTAGGAGAAAAACAACCTTAGCTAATTGTTTCTAATACTTTTTTTTTAATGTGAAGTATGTTATAAGCAACTAAAATACAGAATTTCTTGTAGTTTTCCTGTACTTTTTATGGTAACATCTGAATTCTTTGTCATCGTTATTGCCATCTAGCTGAAAATGATATACCAAATTATGTAACTTACCATCTCAATTCCTCTTCTTCCTAAGATTTACACTATCATGGAGCAGCTATGGCATTAAATGACTCCGGCTAAGATGTGAGAAGGAGAAATGTGTTTAATAACCGTCATGTTATTAAAAGCTAAATTTCTGCAGCTGGCAGAAAATCAGTAATTATTTTGTATTTTCAAGGTGTGACGAGGATTCAGACTCTGTACATGAAAACCAAGCAGCCAGTTCCAGCCCCAGGTATTCTACTGCAATTTTTGTCTGAAATCCACAGGCAACAAATAAAGCTGTCAGGGTGCTTCTGTTAAACCATTAGAAAGAAACCTTTATTCTCAAGGGAATGCAAAATTTCTGGGGTATTACTTGCTAAGGCTATTAGTTTTTCTGGGAAATGCATATTTGTCTTGTATACTTGTGTGTAAACAATAATAAGATTAATCACTGTTGTTATTCTATGAGTAAATGTATTATGGTCTGTGTTCTTAACTTCACATCATACTACTTCTGTTCAGATGCAGCTCTGATGCTGATACATTGAATTTTACTGTACAGCAGCTGGTACAAAGTAGTAGTAAGTGGAGTTTTGCAACTGTGCAAGGATATGCTCATTGATGAGTGCCTCTGTGAAAAAAAACCACAAAACCTTCAAATGTAATTTAACTGAAGTATTCTTGAGGCATGTGTCTCTCATTGCTGTGCTAGTGTATGTTGATTGCTAGAGAATGCAACTTAACCTTTCAGAAAGATTTTCAAATCAGATGATGCCTTAAAATTAGCAACACTTCTGCACATTCTTGAAATGCCCGTAGGATATAAAGCACCCTACCCTGTAACTATAACAACTGTCTTGGAGCACACTTGCAGAAGGCATGGGCAGCAATGGTGTTTAACTCCATAGGCACCCTGCAAGCATCCATCTGGATGCTGATGGACCACAGATGGAAAGTGAGTTTGGCAGCTCAGAATCCTTAGGAGAAAACACTGAATTAGCAAGTTATGCTTTCTCAAATAATATCTGGATGTTTAACTCAATAGTCTTTGACTCCCTTGGTTGTCGAAGTTTCATACCAGGAGAGAGGTGATCTCTCAGCTAACCATTAGGATTTTACCAGCTGAAGTGAACATCTGAAATTCTACCTGCAAACTAAGCAACAGCCAGAGATTTCAGAGTAGTAATGCCGATCTGCTCATCCTGTCAGCTAAGCAGGCAGCCTCGCATTCTGCATTGCGGTACCTTTCTTAATGGTGCCAGGGACACAGTCTCGGTGGAAGGCGTTAGACCAGCCTAAAGTTGGATTGATTGGGTATGGAGAAGACTAGCAAGGTCTTCTTAGGACAGGTTGCACTCGGTAGGCTAGGTGGAGGTTGAAAAAAGTCTGTTCCAGATTTAGTGGTTAATTCAGCATCCGTGAGCAACAGTGTCTTGTTTTAAAACACCAGATGTGCTCTTATACAGGAGGACCTTTTCTCCAAACTGGGAGCACATGATACTTGTCCCTTCCACCCAAACACGTCTCTGGCTGTTCAAACCCTACTTTGTATGCCTATCTCCCTCACTTTGTCCAAAAGCCCTCAAAACCAGAGACTGTTGGAAGGGAAGGGTGACTATAGGGAGGAATTATTGTACATGACAACATTTTTGTGAGATTATAATCTAGTGTGAATCATTGGACAGGGCAAGGTCTTCTGCATGAAAAAGGCAGTTTCAGATTTTATTGGGGGAATATGTGAACTATAGGGCTGAAGCCAAAGAGCACCTCTAAAACTGATCTTATTTAAATGGCTCCACAGTTGAATGTGTAATAATACTAACAGTAGTTTAGCTTGTGATTTGACAATAAACAGTAGCCTCTCAGCTTCATTTTACTAACATATGCAGTGTTTGGTGTGTAGACTACTCAACTTGGTAAAATTAAAATACCATGAATAGCTAAGAACTTGTTGCTGTTCTTCCTTCATAATGTTTTGACAGGTGTCTGAAGACCTGCCTGATGCATTTCAATTTTATTTTCTTACAGAGATGATGATAACAAAGAAAATTATCCGGACAACGCTGCTGTCTTAGAGGAAAGGCAGCTGCCTTTGCAAGATACTCAGCAGCACAAGCAGCAAGCTGTAAATGACTACGCTCTAAAGCCTGAAATGGGCAACTTAAAGCTAAGAAAACCTAAGCCCATTGCAAAGCTCGAAAATGGAAAAAGCCATGAGGAAAGTCAGGTAAAGAACTAAACTTACCAAGGGTAGGTTTATGGCACAGTGTCTGAGCAAAGGTACCTTTTGAAATGCAAAGTGGGACTCCCTGGTAATCTGTGATGTGACTGAGACCCCACAATAATCTACCCTGATTTTCAGGGACTTGGAGTCCCAGAGCCCTCCTGTAATGACAGACCATTTCTTTCAGCCAGGCAATTGCAGAGAGGGTTGTGTTGCCACTGCTGTCAGAAGTGAATGGAGAGCATAACTGAAGATGTGCAAATCTCTCTCTCTAGGTTTCTTGTGACTGCTTGCACCAAATATCAAAACCTTGGTAGTTGCAGCACTTGCTTAGACTTTTTCTGTCTTGTTTATTTGACTGAGGATCTCTTGCACTGATATTTTGGCTGCCAATGGAGAGATTTCGTACTTTCCCTTTATCTTACTTTCAGTTTTTGCTCATCTTTAAATGATAGATCTATTCTAGTGCAGATTCTGGTGTTGGTGCTTTTGCCCACAGGCTTCCCCAGGTTGAGATGAAGGGAGTAGAACTGTAACTTTTCTAAAGGCTACAAAGGAAGACTGGAAATGAAGAAGCTTCTGTCGCTGTCAGTGGAGGTACATTGCTATGTAGACTCCACAGTTACCACCTCCCAGCAGCTGCCGGAAGTGCCTCTGTTCTCCTCTAGTGCTTCCCAAGTCATGTTTCATGTGCAGTTTAAGGGATAGAGCTCTGGTCCAGGCTTAACCCCTCAGCTAGAAATATTATCATAACCAAGATGGTTGATGTGAACATTGGTGATTGTTGGCCTGTGGTAGGCACAAGGCCCGAGACATGTCTGTATTTACATCTCTGATGTATAATGTATTTGGCTATTTTCCATCTCTCCTCTCTTGTTTGTGGATAGGAATTTGTAGAGCGCTTTCTAAAGTGCTTTGAACCCATCATAGACCAGGAATTATTTTTGTTCATTTTTTAAAATTCAGAATGGGAATTCATCATTTTGGATGGTATGTCTTTCATTCTAAGTGAGGTATATCCTTCTGAATCCCAGAAGAAAAAGTGAAAGCAAATGGCATCACAATGGTATTATCATAGTCTCTTCCAGAATATCAATGTCGACTCTTGCCCTGATCTTGCAGGTTTTTGCCTGAGTTCATCTCAGAGATGAAATTATAACTGCTGATTTTTTTTGTAACTGTATTGCTTTACTAGGAAATGTTATTTAGGCTGCAGGCAGATGAGGGGTGCATGTTTATGAGCAGATAAGAAAAATGATAGGAAATTTTGCCCTGTGAAGAGCAAGTGGAGGCATATCAGGAAGAGGAGTCATGAAGAAGTCTTAAACTGTCTGATCAATCATCTGTTGCTCTTTTGGCTACTTCTGAGTCTCTTGCCTGCCAGCTCCCTGTGTATGCCATGCTCCTATCTCTCAGCAGCTAATATAGCACAGACTTGCTGCTCTACGGTATTGCACGTGGCCTGAAGTGGTTAACTGAAAATGTTGATATTTTTTCATGGGAAACTTTTTGAGTATATAATTAGACTGCCATAAAATACCAGTGCAACTTAGATATGCAGCCTCTGGAAAAACACTGTTCAGGCAGATAATTGTAACAAGGCTAAAGGGCTTGAATTAGGAAAGACAAAATTGGTCCTGGGGCACCACACTACCCATTGCCCCCATCTCTGGCATACTGGAAGAGGTAAGATGTGTAGGCACTGTTTTATCTCTCCTCTGATTTGATGGGAGTACTTGAGGGACGAGAGCTAGTGTAGAGCCTTGAGTGTAATGTAAAATACAAGCACAAAGCAAACATCCCTTCCTAACACGAACTCCGTTCATTCATAGAGGGAATTGTATCCTAGTTCTGTGAAAGACTTTTCAGTGCATATCATATAGCTACACAGAGTTCAGTGGTCCTTGGTGTAGAGGAAAGTTCCTCTTGGAACAGCTTGCAGAAGGAAGCTGTTTTGGAGAAAGCATCTATCAAGCCCTTCATTTTGCACAGCCTTCATTCTCATTAGTAAGGATGTGCATGCTCCTTGACCCTGCGTGCTTGCCTTGCTGCATCTTCAGCAATCTCAAGGGCTTTTGGTCTTAAAGAAGGAAGCATCTGGCTCCTGGCTTTGTTAAAGGTGCTGATGAGAAACAAGGCTCTGCTTGCAGAGGAACTCTGCAAAGGGTTTGTTTCTGTGTGTGGGTTCTCGTTGGGATTCTTGATGTGTTATGATCTCTCAAACCCTATTGCAGCTGTCTGTGTTAGTTGTGAACTGGTAGCAACTGCTTTTCTCCATTTTGAAGCTGAAAGCAAAGTGCTGCTGTGTTGTTTCTAGCAGCTGTTGTTTATAAGTATATGGCAGGTTGTTATTATCTGGAAAAGTGGGCCAGACTGATGCTTTGAAACGCTGTGCAACTGCATGTACCTTCCTTTTGTGAAGCACCTTGCCACCAAGCCAGTCAATGAGAGAAATGGTGTACTTACAAGCAGCTGATGTTGAGCTGACAAACAGCAATATCTGAGTACATGCATTTATGAAAGAAAAGCATGATGCACTGCACATGGTGATTAAACTGTTCATTCTTGCTTTCCTGAGTTTATTGATAGAGTGCTTTTTCAACAGTCTCCTCACTTCCCCAACCTGACTTCTCTGTGGCATCAGAAAGAAACAGTGACAATATTGCAGTGACAGTATCTCCTTTAAAGGTGTTGCTCTGATAAGCCAAGGAAATGTTTGCTACTCGCTCCTATGTGTTATAAGCCCATGAGTTACTTTTTTAGAAAATCGTCCCTTTAAAATCAGAATAGGCTGTTGAGAGATAAATAAGTTTGCTGCATGTGTTGGAAGGATTAAGGTCTGTTTGGATGGGAACCAATTTTGTGTGCCTTTATACTAGTGAGAATCCAGGGGATTTCCATTGTAGAAAGGTCACTGAGAGGGAACAGATCGCTGTGTTCAAGTAGAAGCAAGATGGCTGTGGTGGTTTAACCCCAGCCGGCAACTAAGCACTGCACGGCTGCACCGCTGCTCGCTCACCCTCCCCCCTGGTGGGATGGGGGAGAGAATCGGTAGGGCAAAAGTAAGAAAACTCATGGGTTGAGATAAGAACAGTTTAATAATTGAAATAAAATAATAATGATAACAATGATAATAATAATAGTAAATCGTAGTGACAAGGAAAAAATAAAAAGAGAAATAAAATCCAGGAAAAACAAGTGACGCAACTGCTTACCACCCACCAACCAATGCTCAGCCCATCCCCGAGCAGCAATCATTGCCCCTAGCCAACTCCTCCCAGTTTATATACTGGGCATGACGTCCTATGGTCTGGAATAGCCCTTGGGCCAGTTGGGGTCAGCTGTCCTGGCTGGGCCCCCTCCCAGCTCCTTGTGCCCCTGGCAGAGCAGGGGAAGCTGAAAAGCCCTTGCCTGGTGTAAGCCCTGCTCAGCAACAACTAAACCATCAGTGGGCTATCAACATTGTTCTCACCCTAAATCCAAAACACAGCGCTATGCTAGCTACTAGGGAGAAAATTAACTCTATCCCAGCCGAAAGCAGGACAATGGCCAACTTGGGGATTTTGAGCTTCACAAGGCTCTCAGTCTGCTGAAGTATGATTCCTGTGCCTCTGATTTTATTTTTTTTTTTTTGTTTTGAAACCAGTGTGGTACTGTGGTCATGGTCTTGATGAAGAAAAGGTTATTAAATTTACAGTGATGACTAACAGGACCAAGTCTAATAAAAGTGCAGTACCAAGTGGCTTCACTTGACCACTTATCAGCTGATAAAATGTCACTAGCATAAAGCTGTACCTTGGAGATTGCATGCAGTTATTTCTTTGGGGGCGGGAGCTGGGTATGGAGGCAGCTGTAACCTTTCCAAAGCATGGGAAGAGAGGCAGGCTGCTGGAATGTGATTACACTGCTGTACTCCAGCTACTTGGTTTCATCTTTCCTATGGTTTCATGAGCTTCTTTAGCAATTCTGCAATGTTAATCAATAGAAAATCAAATTAATTAGGATTTATGTGACTTCAAGAGGTGAGGAAGCATATGCTCAGAACATACTCCGGGGAGCCTGTGTGAGAACAGATGGTGAGGAATGGAAAGTCTGCTTTCCTTGCCTAATCCTTTCTCTGTCACTCACCTTCGATGCACAGTCATGAATGTAGATTATTAAATGAGTCATCCTCAAATTCCATATTGATACTGAGACATAAAGTGACACTAAACATACTAGCTAATAGGTAGAGGCAGTAAAAGTTAGGTTTTAAAGTCATATTATCAGGGTAAATTACTTTAAAAATGAAATGGTGGCATGAGAACCAAGGTCTAGAGATAGGAATGGTGAAAACTGCTGTGTGAAGTTTTGTATTTTGAGTATAAATTAAATGGGCAAATTGCATGGATTTCAAAGAACTTCCAGTAATTTGACATGAAAATTGTGGTTTAAAATGCACTGGAATCAAAACCACAGAGCCAATGTTAACACGTTAGCTACACAAACACATGAACGTGTCAGGCAGTCTGCAAGTTCCACTTCAGTTTTTATGCTTGTGTTTAAACCACGCCTCCCATCATAGATTAAATCTGTTCAATTCACTGTCCATTAAATGTACCTACTTATTTTTTTGTAGGGACTGACATTTTTTTTGGGGGGTAGGAGGCATTTCTGCTCTCCTGGCTGTTTTCTATATTG
Source organism: Gorsachius magnificus (assembly GCA_034008185.1). Classification (NCBI taxonomy): domain Eukaryota; kingdom Metazoa; phylum Chordata; class Aves; order Pelecaniformes; family Ardeidae; genus Gorsachius; species Gorsachius magnificus. The sequence continues at coordinate 32,850,281 of CM067089.1, read as the reverse complement.
ACACAGCAGCATGAGGTGTGCCAGGGCTGCAATCCCAAATGCTCGTACAATATTTGCATGGTGCTTGCATTTGAAGAGAGACAGAAGTGTTTGTGTGCTGGATAAAGCATATGAAGGATGCAGGGCACTTTCTGGAGTTTGAGCACCTTAAGCTTCTGCATAAACACAGCAAAGGTTCATATACCTGTACTGTGGTTCAGATGCTCTGACAGAGACGGGTTGTGACATGCTGTGATTTTTTTAATGGAAAAAATTTTAGCTTTTGAAGCAGAAACTTATTTATCTCAGCCATCCATGATGGTAATTTTTGGCTGCTTCCAAACCCACTTATTATTTTGTGTACAAAGCAAATATCATGGTAGTGATTATGCAGCACTGAGTCTTCTCAGCAATGCCTGGAGAGTCCCTCTTTGCAAAATGCTTACTAGATGTGGTCTCACTATAGAAGCTTTCCTCTCTGTAGTAAAGAAGAAACAAAAATACAATAGAAGGCAGCACCACATTGTTGGATGCCTTTGACGCATCAGGAATGGATTTCATTGCTCTTAAGAAACAGAGGTTCCATCAAAGGTGTTTCCCTAGAGTTACTCTTTCACATCCTAGTGACATACTTTATGAACAACAACAAAGAAAAAAAAAAAACCAACAACCAAAACCCACCCAAGTCCTCAAAGATGAAGCCTGCAAGTGAGTGCTTATTACCAGCGTGTATTCTTGCCCTCAGTGTTCCCTTTCATGTAGCAGAAAATATCTTGAATTGCCGTGTTCTCTCTGCTGATATTGGAGAGGGGTATTTGTTGCAGAAGAGGCTTCTGCTGAAGCAAGTTTGCCACTTTAATGGAGGTTTGGTTTTGTTCCTTAACTGGACTGACTTTCTTTGACTGATTAACTTAAATAGTACAACACCGAGAAGGCTTTAGCCATAAGATACGCTTGCTTAACTTGAAATGCATGTTTTACTCATTTACATAGCACCCAAAGTTTTCTTTTTACCTGTATTAACAGCTTTTCTTATCAACTTCTGAAGCTAAGCACACCTAGTGTAAATGTTGAGGTTGTTGCAAGAACTCTAGACAAGGTCTTCAACTGGTGTAAGTCAATGGCTGTTGCCTCTTTTGGTATTTTATTGTATCCTGAAACTCCATATTGTCATACAATGGCATAAAAAGCTAGGATTCAAGACCTGACTAGAAATCTCCCCTAATGATGCCACTACAGTCATAAGAAAGTAACCTCCTGAACCCCAGCGTGCCAACTTATTCCCTCTATCCCCCCATCTACATCCATTGGATTTACAAATAATAGAAATTCCCAACTTCAGTTCCAGAGGTTTTTCTGAGATCTGATATGTAGGCGTCCTATGTGTCTCTTATTAATTCTCTGAGAAAGAATATTTTCCGCATGCATCACAGTGATGATGCAGAATCCTTTTTTCCAACTTTGCTGTTGCCAATATAGAAATTAGGCTTTTTAGAGAATACGGTGTTATACTTTCTACTTTCTGTCATGTCCAATACCTAGCAAAATGTAATCCAGTCCTTACAAGAGAGTCTAAGCACAAATGAGGAAAATGCCTGTTCTACCTGGAGACCATCAAACCACTGAAGATTTCTGGGCAAATAAAATAAGCTGAACGGGTTCAATCCACTTCTACCTTGAACTTTGATGAAAACTGTTGTGTTGACCTGTTTAGTTCCCAAGAGCATATGATCATTTTTATATAACTGGGGAAAAATAATGTTAAGATAGCAATGGAAAAACTAGAACAGCTGCAAAAAACTGCTGTCCATTTGTAACCCGAATTGTTATTACCATTTTTGGATAAAATATCATTCATTCAGTGCTAAATTATATTAGATAGACATGGGCAGAGAGGGAGACATCTGTCCTAGGAGACTCTGAAGGAGATAAAGGGTAACAAAAGCAGGAGTAATGCTGGTCAGTTGACTGTAGCTTTCACTCCTTTTGCCCTGACATCACCAGAGTTTCATAACATCTAGTCTGAAAAAAAATGGTAGCCTCTGGTTTGGAGGTCTGTTTTGGAAAATTGCCCTTTGTGGGTTGTAAGTATGGTTGGGAAACTCGATTAACCTCTGCTGGGTCAGGTCTACTGCAGCGGCTGGTATCAAAGCAAACTCATTTCATGTTAGCACAGGTCTTATCAGCTGGGAGGGAAGGTACTTTCAGCCCCAGGGCAGGTCTGTGGTTCATAAATGCAGCACGGCCATACCCCACGGACGGACGCACGCACAGATGTGTGAGAGTCAGTGCCTGGCCGCGTCTTCCTGCATACCTTCCACCATGATGGTGACAGCTGCCTCCATCTAAAGATGGATTTCAACACTCTTTTTATATGCATCTCATAGACTAAGTAGGAGGAATTAATGTTCACTGATCTAACAAATATCCTATAGTTAAAATGTCATCATGGAGAGGAAGTAAAATGCCAGTGATTGGACTTTTTATTTATTTTTGCCAGGTTTGGGGCTTTTTTTTTTTTGGTTTGTTTTTTTGTTTGTTTGTTTTTTTACAGGATCCCTTAGTCCTTCATCATTAATTTTGAGAGGTGGGCACTGAATATTTCTCCTGACAGGAGACCATTTGGGCAAATTTCTTAAATCTAAAACTTTTTATAAAGTTGACAATTTTATAGAAGCATAATTTAGTTTTGTTTAAATACAACATATATCTAAACAAGCTTAATTCTTAATCTCTAAAGATGGAACAGACTAAGAAGAAAGTAAAAGCAGCCACTGTTTTTGTAGTGAACTCAGCCCTCCAACTTCCCATCTGAACAGTCCTATCCAAACCTCTGACTTCTACCATTCCAACTCAGCTTTGAAACTGGAGCAAAATCAGATACAGTGCTTTACGAGGGGAAGTGAACGCTGTTGTTTTGCAAATCACATTGTATTTTAATTTTGTATACTGTTAGAATAAAATATTGGATGATAAAAGCTAATAAAGAAGTAGGAAAAAGCCCCACTTTGATTATCATATTTTCAAAGAACTTCATTAACTTACCCCTTTGCTGTGCAAGGGAAGTATTATAGCCCATTTTATAGGTAAGGAAGTTAAGGTGTGCTGAACACATCTTGTTCACAGCCTTACAACTGGTTTTTGAAAACTTAGAGTAAAATGCATACCTTTCTAATTCCTACTCCCTCAATTTGTTGGGCTAAATTGGCTTTTTTATTTTCTGTGTGGCAGGCTGACTGATGTGACTTTATTTTCCTTGTTGCCTTTCACTCCTCCTGCAGTAATGCTCTGTTTGTAAGGCTATGCATACACTAGGGAAAGGAAAGAGCAAAAGGAAAAGGGAACCTGGTTAAACCTTACAAAACTTATTTAAGAGAACTGTGTTCGCTTTTGTCAGCCAAAATTTTTCTGATGATACCCAAGTAATAAAATATTACTGAAATGTGAGTAAATAATTTCAAATGGAATGTGAATGTATACATAAGCAAACGAATATTGAACTCTCTGTATAGCACCTCTTAGCTCAGAAGCTGACATCTGTTATCTAACTAATAAACAGAAAAGGGGTTAAAGTCTGCTTTGGTTTCAAAAAATGTTTTACCATGAAAGAAGATACTGCTTTGCTTGGAACCTTTTCTAGGCTGTGTTTTACAGTTGTTTCCAGATTATTACCAAAAAATAAGAAAACAATCAGCACCCGCTCTCATGGAGCTCTTTTTTTCTTAAAGCAAAATATTTGGCTAAGCCTGATCTGTACTGACAGGGCATTCAACATACATTTTTTTTTTTTTTGCTTTTGCTTTATGCAGGAGCTGGAAAGCGCGTTGCCAGACCTCTCGGAGTGGCAGGGGAAGGCTGGATCCTCAGCTAATGACTGTGTACAGAACGTGGCTTTCAGATGCCAGGAAGCAGTCGTGAGATTTCAACCAAGGTAAGCCTTGGGATAAGACAGTGCATTTGACTTCTGGTTAACTGTAGGAAATCCTAATTCATTTGCTGCCTTTTGGATAAAATATCCAGACTCCTGGCTCCCATTGGCAGTTGTATTCTGTATATGCCTAGAACTGTTTGGAGAAAGTGAAAGGGTTGAAGATAGATAAGAATGCAAATTTCATCATTCTTTAAACCCCATACATTTCAAGCAGGAAGAACATCCTCAGTTCAGAAACTTCAATTTCTCTGTGCCAAGTTTCAAATATCTTGGCACTTCTTTTCTTCGTCCCCCCCCCCCCCCCCCAGTGCTACTTGCCTCACTCTTTCTCAGAGTTGTATTCTCACTGAGAAATGGGAATGGGAAGCCACACACCCGATTTTGGCATGGGGATGCATTTATGTACGGTTTAGACCCTGGGTGATGTGTAACTGTGCTTGTTCCAGTGCTGTGAGGGGTACAGGGTGCCCAGGTCAGGCATTAGCTGAGTTTTGGTGGCAGGTAACTCAGCTGATCATGAAGTAACTCAGCTCTGGTAGCTGTTGGGAGTCACAGTTCCTCCTCCAATCCTTCATGGCTGTGCAGAAGGCTAGAAATGGGGTTTCAGCTCGCCCAACTGACACAATCTACCAGTGAAGGTGTCTCCTAAGGAAAAGATTTAGCTCTTACCGACAGGCTTGGAATGTGTAAATAAGACCATGCTCTTCACAGCCATCAGTTTTTGGGGCCCTGCTTTACAGATTTCCCACACTTGGGTGCTGGTTTGGCCCTGCTTTGCTGCATACATAGAGTTTCAGGCAGATGAGCCAGGTTGTTCTCTGCCTCAGGGTGCATGACAGCCTTGGTGCTGTGCGGCAGGGGCTCTGGCTCGCTTTGGAGGGACCGATGCAGCCGCTGTACATCCCAGGGATGCTCAGCGGGTCAGGGCACAGCTAGCTGACCTACAGAGCTCATTGCCTCCAAGGTCTGTTTCAAGTCAGGCCTAGGTTAGTACTGGCAGTTGCCATCCGATGGCAGTTGGGTGCTTTATGTGAAATGAACTGGTTGCCTTCACCAGAGCTTTTAGTAGGCAACATTGTAAATGATATTAATTTGTGTTCTCAAAGGAAGCTTTAGCAGAATGGCCAAGCATTTAATTAGCTTTCACAAAGAACTGCTTTCACCCTCCAATGCTTGTATCTGCAACCGAGACACTGCAAAGTCCTGCATCTCAGAAAATGCTTCTAATTAGCCCCAGCCTAGGAAGCCTGCCTTCTCTTTCTCTAGCTTTCTTTATGCTAGGAAAAAAATCACACTGATTTCTTGTAAAGAGAAGCATAGTGAGTTTGGTATCAGTTAGACCTGCCTAGTGGCTCTGCTGGTAGAAGGTCTATGTATGGGTAGATAGTGAAATAACATTGGTTAATTTTGATTGATGAAAGGAACGTGATGAAAGAAACATGGAGTTTAAAGATGAGAACCAGAGTAGAGTGTGCACGAATAAAACAGCAACCACAGCAAAGTTCCCCTGTCCATTTCAAAAGTTTGGCCTATTTAGTTTGCCTGATATTAATACACTGTTCACTATGCTGTGGATTCCTGTTTAGCACCAGGGTAGCTCCTTAGGAAGCCTGCTATCCACAAGCGCTAAATCCTTGGAAAAAACATTCCCACCACCCAGCTGGGGCAGGGGACTTTGAATTATATACACTGATGTTACCACTTTCAGTTTGAGGGTCACTGTGTCTGGTGACTCCTCTTAAGGGTGACTGGCACCTTGCCCCATCCCTTGCCGTCAGTCAGCTTTGATGGGGCCAGAGCAATTACGTGCCTGTGGCTCAGCTGCTGCAGATCGCTGGCTGCTGCATTAGGATCACGGAACTGGCTTGTGCAACAGGCTGTGACATGTGGCTGCCAGTGTCTGACGTCTTGCCTTGTTTTCTGCCTTCTCTGCTCTGGGACATGGCAAAGGTTAAGTATTTAGTCCTGGCAGCAGGCAGCAATCATAGCTAGATTTTGACAGAACATATCTGCTACCCCCCCAAAACTCGAGTTTTGCTATCTTCCACCCTGTTTTTGCTAGGTTACTGGTAAAATTAGCAATATTTTGGAACACTACCTCTGCCTAGGGTCCTTAACTCATAGAGTAAAAGCTTTCTGGTCTTTTGGAGAAGAGGAGATGGTCACACTGCTGCGGGGGTGCCACTGGGCAGGCTCTTCTGGGAGGACAGGAGAAGAAGGATTTATTTCTGTTTCATACAAAGAAGCAAGGTTGATTATTTCTAGTGCAGCTTGTTGTTCTTTCTGCTTTAATTTAGTTTCTGTCATTGATTGTGATTGGATTTGGGGGGGGGTACTTTCATTTTCTGATAACCACTGCAACAGTGAAAGAAAAATTTTGGTGGGATTTGAGGGAAATGGGAGAACAGACTTGGTGAAGAGGTTTACAGTCAGAAGAGTGGTGGAATACTGTCTTGTTCTTGACTAAGCTACATCTGACCTGTGAATCAAGGGTTTTAATTTCAGGAGGTGTTTATCATGCGTGGTTTATGAACATCAGCATCGATTTAAAATATGAAATGCCATCTGCATGGAAGGAAACCTTTACATTTTATTAAAAGAACATGAATTCCTAATACTATTGCTAGTGATTACATTGAATACGGCTCTAGTCACTGTGTGTAGTTGGATAAGAGTGTAATACAATCTGCGCCTCTGGGAGATAAAAGTTATATGCAGGCCCCAGGAACAAATGTTACAATAAAGAGAATTGCCTTTTTTTAACAGAGAATAGGAAAGTCAGTATGGAACAATACATATGATTACAAAAAAGCTGCTCTTACTGGTTGCCGTCTCAAAGGCAATCAGCAAAACTGATGTGGATTGCAGAGCTGTGTACGCTGTTACCTGAATAGAGGATGGTGTTTTCTTCAGATGCCTGTTACCCAGAGAGGGGGCTGAAATGTGGGACTCGGGCAGTGGGAGTGTCAGTGTTTCAGAGAAGGTTGCGCTCCAAGTCAGTGTGGGAACGACACTGTGGGGTTTTTTTAAGTTTTCTGCCAAAGAAAAATCCCTGAAAGTTCCCCCTCTTCCCCATTCCCCAAATAAAATGGGAGTGGAGTGGTTTCATTTTAGTAGGACTCAGCTGGTCTCTGGGTTGCAGAGTCTGTAGGGTGGCAGTGCCTGTCAGACCGATGACTGTTCTCCAGGAAAACTGCAAATGCCAGGAGTCCTGGGCTGCCCTGGATCTTGGGCTCAGCCAGAGTCTCCCAAGGTTTCTGTGCTTCCCGTGAGGGAAACCAAGCTCCAGTGAGGCTCTCAGTATTTAAGTTTTCAAGGCAAGTAGCTTTTGAGAGTGAGGTTCAGGTGGGGTTTTAGTCTCCATGCTTTCTGCTGAAGAGCTACAACTCCGGGATGCGTGGGAGGGAGGAGGGAAGCTGCGGAAGTGCTGATGTCCCCGCACCATATGGGGGACCCACACGGGTGAGGCAGAGCTTGCGAGGCTGCGTTCCTGCATGGGCAGCCAGGTGAGCAGGGAGAAAACTTGGCTGGATTCCCTCTGAGTCCTGCCTCAGGCCTGGCGAAAATTCATCATGACCAGTACGTGTCTGCAAATAGCTCTCTGTCAGCAAATCAGGATTTGCTGATGAAACGTTGCTGGGAAATGATTGACCAGTTCCTAAGGACAGTTTCTTCAGGAATCTTGACATTAAAATATTGGTGTTTATGGTGTCAATGATACTTCTCGTACCAAGGCATGGGAAGTCCCTGAGCAAGTTTTTGGGTTGCAATACACTTAAAAGAAAAGAAAAAAAAAAAAAAAAAAAAAAAAGACATGGTGGGGAGAGAACAGAGGGGCAAAAAAAAAAAACAAAAACCAACATCTTACAGTAGACCAAATAAGGACTGTGCCTGGTGAGTACGAGAGGCGCTCATAATAAGAAAAACAAATGTGGTCATCCAGAGCCATCCTTTAGGTAACGGCTGTGATTGATGAGACCGGCACTGGCACGCTCTCTGGCTACTTATTCCAGCATGCAGGGACTGCCCAAGGAGTAGCCCAGGATGTATCCAAACAACCCTGGGCCCTCAACAGTAGTGTTTCTTTCACTGCAAGTGTGTGCTTTATGTTTCATCCAAAAGGTCTGTTGCAGTTCTGTATTGCTTTGTGAGGATTCATAGGCATGCTTTTGAAACATTCACCTGCAGCCCTGTGTTAAGGTGGTGACCACGTTTGAATTTCATAATGCTTTTTGCCATTTGTGGAGGTCTCAGGAATGACCTTTTTGTTTTCCTGGCAAGGAAGTGTGTGCGTTGTGATGTCTGCCTTTCTGTGAAGTCGGGTGATGTGGCCTCTGGATAAGCTGAATCGGTCCTCTGCTGCCATATGGAGACTGCCCCTTCTGAGCTGTCAGCCTGCAAGGCCACCCTCATGGTGGGAAGGGTAAAACTGATTGCTAGGCTGGAGACAGGGAAGAAGTATTGGGCCAGGATAGACTGAAAGTGAATCTGGAAAAGGGGTTTCATGCCACAGCCCAGTGTGTGGTTTGCTTGACAGGATTTATCCTGGCATCACTAATGCATTAATTGGCTCAAGACACTGAGCTCATGTGGCATAAACGCGCCCTCAGGGGAGGATTAGATTGGACATTAGGAACAATTTTTTCCCTGAAAGAGCTGTCAAGCACTGGAACGGGCTGCCCAGGGCAGTGGTGGAGTCCCCATCCCTGGAGGTATTTAAAAGCCAGGCAGATGAGGTGCTTAGGGACATGGTTTAGTGGTGGGATGGCAGGGTTAGGTTAACGGTTGAACTTGATGATTTGAAAGGTCTTTTCCAACCTAAATGATTCTATGATTCTATAAATACGTAAGTCTCCTGGGGATGGGGTTAGTGTAATCCAGGGTTGGACTGGATTGAGACTTGCAAATTACAGAATGCAATGTTCCTTCATGGGTTTAGTCTGGGAAATAAGAAGTAAATTTGCTTAGGTTATCTTTAAACATTTATCTTATTTTTCAAAATGGTGTGGTTTTATTTGAATTTTATGAGAGTTTAGAAGGGATATCATGCATAATTCAATAATTCACATGTTCTGGACTGTTTTTTAAACAGCTCACTGCTCATACAAATTCATCTTCCCCTTGAAGTCTGGTGGAAGCTCTGTTATGAAAATTAGTATTTAGATTTCTTTTTTGTTTTGTTTTCTTATGTCCCCAAGCTTCAAATGTACATGCTGCTGGGTTGCATCTTTGTCACCTGTGCCATGCAGGACAGAGTAATTCTGCCAAATCCAGAGCTGCCAGTCTGTGGGGAGGGTGAGAGATCAGGCCTTTCATATTTATAAAGAATGATATAACATATATTTGAGTAGTAGCCACAGAGAGAATTCCATTTCCATTATTTTACATGGTGTACATTATACAAAATAAGGGTTGCCTGCAATTACTCAAAATTTCAGCTAAGGCTTAAAATAATTTTAATGTACTCAGCACAGATGGAAAATTAGGGCTTGTTCCTGCTGCTTTTGAAGTTAATGGATATTTTGTGATTGACTTTTAATGAGGGTAGGATCCAACCCATAGTTATTACATTGTAAGCCCTTTGTTGCCTTGTGACAATCAGATAACCTGCTTTTGCCTAGCAGAGCCATTAATCTTGGTGAAAACAAAAAAGCACCCCCCAAAATTCTCTATGTAGAGTAAGATCAGCTCAGCATACATATGTGAATGTTAATGTAAATGTCCTTCCCACAAAAATGGTTACTCACCTTAATGATTTCAGTATCTCCAGACTCCAAAGAATGCAAAACAAAGAGCATCATACTCCAGTATTTTTAGTGAAAAAGAAACAGCTAAGTCCAGGACTCCTACATCCCTAAAAGAGCAGAAAAGAACATCATCCTGAATCAGAGAGAGGTGGTACTTCAGGGGTGCTGCAAGCTTTTTACTCTCAAGAGTGCAAGACTCATGAGTGCTACCACTGTGAATTATGTAGAACTTTATATAACACCTGTAAGAACTGCTGCTAGGGTTTAGTTTTTTGGTGGTTTGTTTTGTTTTTTTTTTTTAAGGAGAGGTGACATTTCCTGTATGTTCTGCACCCTGAAAGGAGTCATCTAAATGAATACGAGAAGTGTACAAATCTGACACCTGTCCTTTTCTTTCCTTTCCGTCTACCTCTTCTTCAATTCAATAAATCACTGTTCTTTATTTCATTAGTGAATTAGTGTTTGTAGCCTTGTATGTCCTTCCTTACATGCTATTAAACCAAACTATGAATATTTAACTCTTTCCTTTTGTCCTTTTGTTCTCCCCACACTTTTTCTCAGTTTTCTTTAACTCTCGTCTGCTACCCCATACTGTCCTCTCTGCTGCCTAAAAGCTAGAGATTGGTTGTGAGGCGTTAACCTTTTTGCTTCTGTAATTGCATTTTCCTTTTGTTCTCTTGACATTATGGAGGTATTTGCTATTCATTTGCGGGCAAGAAGGTGGAAAGAATATATATGTGGAGAGCTACATAGAGATGTAGATAGGAGCTTGTACAAGAGCCAGCCAAGGCACCTTGCTGCTTAAGTATCTCCAGAAATCACTCACTTCTGCTCATGTACCTGTGTATCTTGAGGGAGGTGCAGGCTGGTGACCTGCGAGACTCCCATGCTGGTGCTAGGTGTACCACCACCTAAATGACTCGTTTTTGTTCCTATGTGAATTGCACACCTTGGATCCTGTTTGGAGGCAAGTGGTTATTCACCCTGGGGTAGCTATCTAATATGTCTATTTGGTAAGGAAAGAGTCATATCCATCATTTCAGTCTTTAAATATCTCGTAAATCCATGAAGAACTACAACAAAGGCCTGTGCATCTGTCTGTACTGTTTTTGAGGTCTCTAGAGACTTTTAAATCTATTTGGGTTTGCTGGTATGACTCTGAGCACAGCAGGTTGAAAAATATGAATTACTATGTCCAAAAGAATCTGGCTTTTGTGTTAGTTTTGATCATGTCTGTGAGTGAGTCTCACAGGGGTCAGCAAATGTTGCCATCTTTTCAGCAATAAGAAATCTCATGCTCTGAGACAGCAATAGTTTTCTTGCTTCAGCTGAGTTGCGAGCCAACTTGTGATGCACCCATGTCGGACTTAGAAGTTGAGTGTGGAAAGCCCCTGTTGGCTTTGGGGAAGGACAGGGCTGTGGTACAAGGATATTCAGGTTGCTCTCCCAATCCATGGGAAGTGGGTTTTAGGCTTCAGTTTCATTCCTGTGCTAGAGTGAATTTGTAACTAATCCTGAAGCTGGTAGGTGTGTGGAGCTTTAGGCCATGACCACATCTGCCTTGGGTGGGGCAGTGGTCTCATTAGCCATAGTCAGAGGGAAGAGATTTTCCTCTTGCTGGTCCAGGACCTTGCCTTCCTATTTCCATGTGGAGGGAGAAGCAGTGGTACACTGAGGGAAAACCAAAGGTATGGGCATCTCTGTTGGCTGCAAAGTGACACTCATTAGGAAACGTGGACGTCTCTCTTACTCAAAGGATTTCCAGCTCCTCATGAGCATCCCTTGGGTCTTTATGAAATCTGCAAAACAGAATTTAAGCAGAACATTGACGATTGGGAGCCTGAAATACCACAGAATTTAAATATGGAAAGATTTATTCTTTATGGCTCTGATACAGGAAAACTCTTGTTCCTGATTTAAAGCATGTGGGACAAATCGTGCTTAGATTTAAACATATGTTTGAGCTTTTTCTTGGCTTTAACCAAGATCACCAAGATACTGAGGGCTGATCACGCTTCTGTAGGACTCCTTCTATGTGACAGAGTGAGCCGGATTTTAATGTCACAGTTTCCAGGACATCGTTCACAGTTTAAATATATTATTTAAGATTCCACTAAAATTACTGTTGTTTTGAATGAGGTGTAAAATACAGATGTACCTTGCATAAAAATGTTATTTTTTGATAAAACAACTTTATCCCATAACTTGTAATTTATGTAGACATGATGAAAAGTTTGCTTATTTGTGCTGTAAATATTTCAATCTATTGAGTCAAAATTCTTGTTTTGTTTTGTAGAATAGATCAGAACACATGCATTTCACCAAAAGAAGGAACTGAGCAATTTAACAGCTTAAATGAGGTAAGCTTAACCAGAAGTTGAAATATGATGTTCCAAATTTTGAATTAGATATTTGGGTTTTGTTCATTATAAGGTCTTAGATTAAGGTAATCTCTTGATAATCTTAGGTTAGCTTTTTAATGAATCATTCTAGTTGTGTTTTTGGACAAAAACTTAAAAATGTGATACAAGACTGCTATAACAGTTTAAAAGCCAGAAGCAAGAGATTTAAAAAATATTTTAAACCAAATTTATGCTGCTTTCTCTTCAGAAAAGAATTAAATATTTGATATTGACTGAGTGAAATGCTATCTTTCAAGAACATTTGATTTTTTTCCTCATATTACAACTCAAATGTGTTCAGCTATCTTTAATGTTTTGTTTAAAAATGGCTTCTCAAAGTTGCTACATCCTGCATAAATACACTATGAACAGTACAAGGTAGTCTAAAAGGTACTCTTGTGAGATGGGAGGAGGGGAGGGTTGGAGTGAAGAGGGGAAAGCAAGGAAAGCCAAATAGCACCTTTTTCACAGCGATTATGCCAGTAGGATGATGAGTAGAGCACAAAGCAGCTGTTGGTGTGCCCATGTCAAACAACGGATGAGCCAGGGCTCAGCAATATACTGGAGGCCAGAAACAAACTTTGCAATTATTTGGAGCAGGAAACCCTTATAAAGCGTCTCCCATGAACAAGGGTGTCTGCATACTAGCAAAGTATGTTTACATACTGCAAGGGCAGTGAACAATTCTGGATTTAAACAAGGAGCAGACCGTATTTTTAAGTGTAGACCAAGAGAACGGAAGCAGGGGCAAAAAGAGTTGGGGGGAAGGGAAGGCCATTCCTGACAAACCATGGAAAAACCAGCTTTGTTTCCATAACGAGCCGGAGAACATCTATGTCTATTAATAGATGCCTGACTTTCATTAGGGCAAAACCACAATGTGTCCTTTTAAAGGAATTCAGACTTAAGCTTCTCCTTACAATGAATTATTTCCTATGTATTTGTGACATTGGTGTGCAGCTCACTATCGAAAATTGCAGTGCCGACTAGGAAGGCACATTCCCTGGCCAATATCAGGGAATATACTCAGCCTATGTCTGGCCAAATAAGGCCCTGGAGAAATCAAGTTATTGTTTCTTTTGAGAAGCCCCAATGAAAATAATCACCAAAGCTTCCACTTCAAAGCTTCCATTTAAAATTCTTGTGAAAGATTCCTTAAAGGTTACAATGCAATACTATAAGTAAAATCATGGTTAGATATTAAAACAGATAATTAGATCAGAAATTAAAATAAATTGCTAATAATTTATGGGGAATGAGCAAGGCTTACTTTCTGGTGCTTTCTTTTGCAAAATCTCAGGTTGTTTTGTGTCTCAGGTCTACTGCAAACCCAAATGGACATGTGTCATAAGAAAATAAATTCCCTTCTTGGACTGGAGAAAAGTGGTGTCACTCCTCACTGCTCATCCCTGGCACTATGCAGACCCAGGGCATATCTTGTTCTATCTTATTGTTGCTTGTTTGTTCCCCACAAAGGAAGTTCTGAATTGAAAATGTCATATGCCTCAAGACACAAATATTGCCCTAACAGATACTGCAGAGATTTATTTATGTTCACATAAAATACGCCTATCTTATTTTAGCCTGAACTCTCAGATTAAAAAGCAAGGGAGACACTTTTATACGTCACTGTTCTAACGTGACATACAAAAGCATTAATTTCCTTAGAGTGAAGAAATCGAACAGGTTGATATTTGCTCAGTTTCTTTTCTATATGAATCACTTCAAAGGTGATTAAATAATGAAAGCTTGGATTATTCTCCTTGTCTGTCCCAGCTGATTTAATAAATACAGTAAATCCACCAAAAAACTGGATATAATAGAAAAGCTGCCTTCCTGTCCTGGAGAGGCAGGAGCAGGCCCAGGGGCAAGGTGTGGGCATCCTTAATATTCAGACACACCATGTGTGGGGCAGGGTGGTTTCAGTGTAGGCAGAAAGCACCAAGTCTGGGCTCTGCTTCTCCTCCCTTCTCCGGGCTGAGACCTGGCAGGGTCCATGGGTGGGACAGACCTGTTCCCTGTCCCTCTTCCCTCAGTTCTTAAATTTACCAGACCTTAGGATGCCACAAGGATGAAACAAAAAATGCTGATGATAGTGATGCTTTTTCAGGGAAAGCAATTATTTCTAACCGCAGTGGCTCTCTTCTGGCTGTTGTTAGCTACCGGTGAGCACGGGTTGATTAGCAGGGTTGGCAGTGCTGGATCTCCTGGTGCAGTAAGGGAGAGCACGGGGCTGCAAGGCTCTGTTTGGCACGTTGTCTCCCACCGGGCTACGGCCCCCTGGATGTGCTGCCCAAAACGGCACTTGGCGCTGATCCTGCAGGGGCCCCATGCAGGCACCTCGAGCTGGTGAAGGAGTTACTGACGGCACCTACTGAGAAAAAGTTTATAAGCTATTTCGGGCATCTCCTACTCATTGCCTCAGCATTTTGGTGATAAATCAGGAGTATTTGTTCATTCGGTGTCCCACTCTCCAGAGGGATTTAGCAGCGTGAGTGTAGGTGTGTGGTATTTAGATGTAAGGAGTTATCTATCATCTCAGTAATTCCTTACCGTAAGGCCTGAACTCTTGATTTTCAGTAACCATTGGAAGGAAAGAGAGGTGGTCAGTGGGGTGCAGTCCACAGGCTTACTTGTTTGTAAGGATGGTTTCTTTACTACAGGCTGAGCTTCCTCTGCAAATGGCAATCCTTTTGTGATGTGTTTTTTCCAGCAGGCAAGAGTATGATACTTTAATGACTATGTTTTCTTAAAGCATTAGCAAAAATTACAAATAGGAGAGAAATACCACGCTGCCTCTCTTTCTGTTTTCCTCGGACTTCCTGTAAATGTATTTATTTTTCCATTACCTTTGATCTGGAATAATGCAGGATGTTTTTTCTTCTTCTAGTGGAATTGGCATAGCTCAGGTTCTTTAAGAAGAGATAGGAAATCTTTGCTCAAGACAATTACAATTGCTTCTTTTTCAGAGTTGCAAAATATTATCCTTAAGAGGCACCAATATGGTTATTTTTCCAAAGAAACTTAAGGATCCATTTTAAATATTAACATGACCTTTCATTTGCATTAGCATGCATCAGGAATCACTGCATCAGAAACTCTCGTGTTAGGCACCACAGTAAAGCTGGAATGAGCATCAGATCTGAAGTATTTGAACTGACCTCTGATATAGCTGATATAATATGCCATAGCTTAAATTACATCAGTGATATTGGTTTCTGATATAAAAGCTTACTAAAATTTATGATGGTATCTGCCATGACCTAACATTTCCCTTTCTACGTATTTTAGCTGTTTATATTTGCTTCTAACATGTTTTGCAGCTTCTTTTAAATGGCCAAAAGCAGAGATGGTGCAGGTGGGCCCCAGGGGCAGGTCTGGACCATGAGGGATTTTTAAGTAGCCCATGTACAGGCTGGTTCAACTCCAGATTACATGTGCTGCTGCGTGTGCGTGGCACAGGAAAGTACACATCCCCATCACTGTGGCAGGATGCCTGCAGTCACCTCAGGGCTGTACAGGTACTGGAAAGGAGTTGAGAATTAGCTGGGGGAAGTTGGAAGTGGTCAGTAAGGTTTAGGAGGTTTGAGAAGATGAAGACAGGGCTCAGACTTTATTTTTCTCCCTTCTTGCCTTCTGTTTGCTGGCTGTCAGTAGCATGTTGGCCTGCCCCCAGCAAGCCCAAGGACAGAGGACCCGCTGCCAGTTGCTGGTCGATGACCATGTCCCCTCCCAGAGCACTTTGCTGCTCTGCTTGGGCTGCAGTTGCAGAAACTGGGGCTGTGCTGCTCCTGCCACAGAGCAGGGGGCTGAGGCTGGTGGGATCCAGCCCAGCTGCTCTGGCATTGCTGGTGCTTCAAGCAGCCCTCTGAGAGGGGCAGGAGAGGACACACAGCAGGGCAGGGAGCAAGGTCATCCCTACCATTTACTAGGATGCTCCTGTTGCCCATGAGTTGGCGACCCTGGCCAGCTTTGTGCTTGGCCTTTGCTTAAAGCTGTGTCTCCTTTACATGTATTCCCATAAATATGTGGTGGCTTTTCAGGCATAGTGCGCTGTGGCAGAGCCGTAGCACTCGGCTGTGTTTTAGGAGCAAGACGAGGTCGATGGCACGTGCCACATTCATCCTCTCCCTGGTCACATCAGAATGAGCAAGGCTACTTACTCTTTTTCTCCCTACATCAAATCCTTGTCAAGGGTACATTCATGAAATCATATAAGGCATTTCTATTATTATTATTATTGTATGAATTTTTTTAGTATTTGGCAGTGACTGGAAATTTGCCATCCACCCACCTTCCACAGATAGATGAAAAATATCATTTAGAGCAACTGAATATAAACCAGCTGGTGAATTACAGCATAAGCATTGCTGAAATACAATGTTTAACAATGTAGTCTGTGTGAATGCTTTTATACTGAACTTGCCATAAATATTAATGTATCATAAGAAATAGTGATGCAAAGTGAATGTATTTTCTTGATATGGGAATTTTTTTTCTCAAATGCTTGAAGTAACAGTCTGTGAAGGTTAGGTATATCTGTCAGTTATGCACCTATGTTCACCTTGTTGGTATGTTCTTCTGGTATGTTTGCCTATGTTTTCCTTACTTGCCATCAGTGGTTCTCATGATAAGGTCCGGGCTGGGATCAGAGTCCTCACTGGTCCGTAACTGGTATAGTCATCTTTTGCTAAATTACATTACTGACTGTAAAATGCTGCCCGTCTGTTGTGATAATTCCACAGCCACTTTGTTTGGGTCTAGCTGGGGGGAGAGGCAGTGGAAAATGAGGCCTGTCATGTCATGAAAACTCTTCCCAAAACAGTGCCATGGGTGCGATTCAAGTCAGCACCCTTCCCTTGACAAGGAAAATTCACTGCCACTTGAAAGCTGTTGAAGGTGAGATGGTTTCCATCGTTCTGTCTCTAATCCAAGAAAGCCCTGTAGAGGATTAAAGAAGACTTTGAAAGTGCCTCATAAAAGAAGCTCAAATTGACGGTAGGAAGTCTAGTAGACATCAAAGGCAGGAAGCCAGGTACGGTATCGCTGGGACTACTGGCTGGCTGACAGGTAAAATGGCGATACAGCTGTAAACGGGGAGGCTGAGCGCATGTGTTATGTTGGTCTTCACTGCTAAAGCCCGTGTTGGGGACATTTGCACACCTGGTAGATTCTTTCTATCAGACAGGTCAGAGCAGCCAGGTCAGTTTGAAGTAATATATGTAAAATGTTGGGGCAAACAGTGTCAGTAAATGACAAGGGAAAGATGACAGTCATTCAAGAGGCCTGGAGGAACTGAGGTGTGAAGCCGAGGCACTGCTGGTCAAGATGGGTAAATTATCCTTACAAATGGCAGCTGGGCCGGAGGACGGTAGGTCATTAATGCAACCTGTACCTGAGAACAGTGAAAATATCGTCAGCCTCAGACCACAGAAACCAGCTCTACATCCTACCACATTTTTAAAGAGTAGTATTACATTTAGGCATTTCATCATGAATCAGTGCTTGATCTTGCAATCACTTCTTTCCCAGTATTACAGGACGAGATGTCAAACTGTACCTTGACAACAGATGAGAGGAACTTAATTCTAAAATAAATGTATAACACAAGCCACGTCTTTGCTCACATGCCTCTTCAATGTCAAGCTGCTTCTGACAAGAATGGCCAGAGCTCCTGTTCGCTCTGGGACCAGAAGGAAGGTGTTCCTGTATTTCCTTTCTGACCTAAGCTGAGGCCAAAGTCCAAGTGTTTGATTGTAACCTAATCTGGTTTGTGGAACAGGATACGGATTTTGAAGCACTCCTGCCAGCACATAGAGGGGTGCAGGATCTAGTTATGGTGTATGTACCACTTGAGGGACTTACCATTTTACATATACTTCAGTGTGTGCCAGCTGTGTGGTTATTAAGGCAGCCTTGTGTGATTTTGTTTTATGTTGCAAGCTGTATTTCCCTTGAGACAGGGGAAGGGAGCGCGTGGGGGTATCGGCCGTGACTCATTTTGCCCGGTCAGATGGTGATGAGGGCTTTCACAGCATTTACATCACAGCGAGATGCTTGTGTCAGATTGTACGGCTGAATATTGCATGCGGCATTAAAGATTCAAATGAGAAATGGATCAGGCATGACACAGTAGCTGGGAGCGATGTTATAGATAACCAGCCTTGTCCTCATTGATTTGTCTGCAGCAAGTGACAATGATCTGTTAATTTTATCTTTGCAGCGGGTAGGAAATGATCCGGATGCCCTGTAGAAGTAGCAGCAGCCTCCGTAAAAGCTATGTCTACATAAAGAAGTCTCTCAAAAAGCCAATTAAAAAATATCTCTCCCAAGAATCCCATGCGGGAGCGTGTTCTCAGTAACTCTTTGTTCGCTGCTGTGTACTGCACAATAGGCTGGAGAGGGAGATTTGTTTTTTTATGAATGGTAAATGGGGAGGGACATAATGTCATCAGATCGTGATGTCAGCCCAATGAATGAAATACTTGCTTAGTGTATTGCTTCAAGACCAAGAAAAGGGACACCATCTCAGTTTGCCTTCCTAGAATAAATCGCCTTTTGCTGACAAAGTCATCTTTCCCACGTGTCATGAATAATCCATGTAAATTGGGACTTAAATAACCAGAAGTCAAGAAACTCGTGGAATAGTGCACGTTTGTTCTCTCGCGCGTCCTCCCAGAGCTGCTAGTGGAACACCCCTTTGCAGGCGCTGCTGATGGGCTCAGGGAGTTGAAGAGCTATCGCCGTATTCTGTTGTTCTCTATCTAGCCCAATGTTCTGCTTTTGTCTGCAGAATTCTTTGTTGAAGCTGCAAGCCCTCGAAACCGATCTGTGCTCTGCGTTTCTGCCAACCCAGGAAGAAACTCCTCAGCTGCCGGCACCCAAGGATCCAGCCCCTTCATCAGTCCAAACCAGTGTGCAAGCTGATGGGGCCAGTTGTGGAGGTAAGCGATCGTGTCATGATGTGTTCTCATTTGCAATTATAAAAAAGCCTTGTGACTTGCAGTTTAATATCAGATTTGCAATCCTCTGGGAAACAGTGCAGAGCTAAGGCAAAGCACCGTTTCCTGATGCAAATGCTGTGTAACGTAAAAAGGGGTGATATCTGTTAAGAGAATGGAAATTAATGGCTATAACATTCTGTTTTTCCTAGAGGGAATCTTGCTTTTCAGACAGGTCTTAAGAATCCTGATTCTTTCATTTTCAGTTTTAATCTGGTTTTTTTTTTTGGTTCAATAAATTTACACTCTTCACTTCCTGTGTCTGCATGGTGCGAGCTCACCTGCCCTACCACGTAATTCTATTTTTGTCATTCTTTTTGTCAGAGCAGTATCACTTCATTTCTCCTATTATTGATTTTAATTTAATGCATCAGCAGGGAGATAACAAAGGTGAATTTTTACGGCATGTGGGTTTTAATCATTCATGAGCCTGTATTATTACCCATCTGGGCAAACTGTGGTGTGTTATCTCTCCCTCTTTCCTCAATATGGAAACCGGTCCTTGCAAATAAATAGCCCAAAGGGTTGGCACTATTTTTGTCAATTCATAGCTTGTAGTCACAGGGCTGGCAGAGTCGTGATGCTCAGTGGAAGAGGAATTGCTGTTTGTGGAAAAATAGGTCAAAGGCGATGTGACTAACACATCTCACAGACAAGTGACATGAATACACAAATACTGAAATCGTTCACCATGTATGGTCCAAATTAAGGCAGACAGGTCAGCAACACCTTTGCAATTGATGTTTTATGTCAGAATAAAGCCTGGGTTCAGAAGAACTTATTTCAGAACCTGTTTGCTCAGAATTTTCAGCAAGAAATAGTAGTGAGTTATTTACCTAAAAAAAAATCACAAATGATAATGCTCTACTCAAGAAATTCTGAAGTTTGAGGTTTGCATTGCGCAATTAAGGAAAATGGTACACAGAATCTGAATTATTATAAAGATAAAGGAAAGTAAAAAATACTAAATACACTGGGTTTTAGCTAAAAAAAAAAAAAGGATGCTTTATCTCAGCTAGGCAAATACCTTAACAGCTCTTGGCTACAGGTACAGAACTTGCACTGGTGCCAGTCCCTTGGTGTGGATCTGAGGCAGAGGCAGATCTCATATCTATGATTCTATGATATCTGCTCTGCATAGGCAAGAGACATATTGCAGCCCATCTGAAATCTGCACTCACCCTTTTCCTTTATGGCAGGGTGGGGTTTTCCTCCTTTTCCAGTGGTTTACTGAATTATTTTGTTCTGGTAATTTCATAATTCATCGTTAGGATGGTTCACAATTGTTTCCTTTGCTTATTTTTGCTGTTTTGATTGGATTTCAGTTTAATTCATACTGTTTGTGAGCCCTATTTCCAGTACCCTCTCTAGCTCCTATTTGCCTGTCTCCAGCTCCACAGGCAAGTACTGGATGATGTAGCATTTCTCTCACACCGTGCAGAGCATGCTCTGTCACTCCAGCAGTTCAAACTTGTGCTTTAATTAAAGCTTACCTATTTAATGGATTTTCATGTACGCTCATTCCTGCTAACATCTGCTTTGTGGTTTGTGGTTTATTTAATAACTTGCTATTTTGCATAGACAGAGCTAGTCCTAATTCTGTCTCTTAAATTACTACTGAAACCTTCTGATACATTCAGTTTAGGGACAGTTTTCACATGGGGCTGCTGGCTACTTCAGCTCAAACTTGGATGGAAGTCCAGAGACTTGTACAGGCTAGGAACAGTTTTTAGAGGATGTGCCATATATACTATGTCTCTGGTTATTAGCCTTTGCTCAGTGAATCAGGCAATAAAAATTTTAATATTAACAATATACGAATGTATTATTCGTAAAATAAAGACGATTGGGTAGTCTATTTAATTTCTTCTTTTTCACATCCCAGTCAAAAAAAATTAGAAAAAAACCCCAAAACATTATACATTTGTTGAGTGAAGCTAGACCAATCTAGTGAAATGACAGGGTACTTCAGGATGCAAATTTTAAGGGGTGAATGGTAATTCTTATCTCTGAGCAAAGTCAGCAATTTCCACTTTACTTCTGAATATGAAAAAACTTGAAATAGAGCTGGGAAAAGGAGACCATAAAGAATTGCAAGGGGGGTATTAAGCTAGGGTCTTTTTAAGGGAAAAAAAGAAATGCAAAGTGTGAGTTATTTTTATAGCTTTTGGACATGAGTATACATCAAATACGTGACTTAAGCAGTGAGCAGCTGAACTTAAGTACAAGGTGGTCTAAATGTCTTTTAAATTAAAAATTAAGATTCTGGCAGTCACAGGCATAATGTGTTGAGGGCTGAACACATTAGATCTGCATATTCTTTTTTATATACAACAGATTTCAGTGTATTATTGTTTTGCTTAAAGGATATCACATGCAGGAATACAGGCTTGTAACATATGACTTCTTGTCATATGACTGAAGTCCACATTATGAAGCATACTGCATATTATAAGATACTGGATCTTGGCTTTAAGTCCTCTGGTAAACTCTTGTCCGTGCTAATCTGGACTGAGTAGATGAGATGGAGGAGAGGCAGACTATGAGCCACTTACTGGCTTGGCTAGAGGTGGCTTTAGTTTCCAGTTTTGGAAAAAGAGAGGCAAAAATTAGACCAGACACATGAACACAGGTTTGGTCAGTTCATGATCTACTCTCGGGATAATATTTGGTGTCTTGTTTAGGTTCTATGCAGAACTGGAATCAGGATGACGGCCCTAAGCTGTAATTAAAAATGGGGTTGGTTATAACTTGTCATCACCCTGAGATGTCCCGCTATTATAGTAATTGGGCCACGTAAATGAATCAGTTCGAATGACTTGCTGACCACTTCTGGTCCAGAATGTGTCTGTGGTAGGACTGGGACTAAAACCTTTCCTGGGGCCCTAACAAAGTTCCACAAGTTTGCGAGTTTTAGTGGAGCAATGCTGTGAGGAAGCCCTGGTGCCAAGGAAATGGAAGAGCCCTGGCCTTTTGGGGAATACTCCCAAATTCACCTGGCATGCAGGTTATCTCCGTTTCATTTGTTAGCTGGATAAAAAAAACACCTCCTTGAACTCTCTGCAGCTCTGTGTGCTTGGTCTTACACCGAGGCTGCTCCAGCCACTCCTCCTCCTTTGCACTGATCTTCCAGGAGTGTTTAGTCTTGAATATGTACTTTTCTTCCATTTCTGAGACTGTGTTGGGCCTAGTAGTGTTGCCTGGTCGTAAATGTGAAAATGAGCAAATGCCTGTGACCATGCAGTTTATCAGCAGGGCTGACTGCCTCCTGCAAGAGGAGTACTTGTAGGTCTGCAGAAAATCAGAGTTCAGTTGTTGGAAACTTTTTTCCTGCACCTATCAGACACAGACTGGCTGGGGTTTTTTTATAACAACACTTTTTTTCACAGTGAAGAGACGGCTACTTAATATGACTATGAAAAATGTATTCTTTTTATAACAGTGCATGAGAAATAGTGAAACTATTCTTAGTCAACCTACTTCAGTGATTATATGTTTCTTGAAGTTCAAAGATGATGAAATAAAAGGAAGGAAGCCGGTTTCTTCTTATCATCCATATTGTTTCTCAGAAGTTAAAAAAAATCCACAAAACAAAACCCAAGCAAAACTAGTAATTTTTTTAAGACTTACAGGGTAAGGAAAGATTACTTGCCAGAGAGAGACACTTTTGTTTGCAGAACAGTATTTATTCCAGCCTTTATCGCTATATGTTGTCTGTGTCCATAATTTCCCACAACTGGTCTACTCTTTTCCCAGAATGCTCTGCCCCTGCTTCTCCCACATGCCTCTCTCTGTGGGAGGATTTGAAGCTTATACACCATTCACAAGTTTTGGGAATTGCTCTGGTATCTTGGAGACTTGAATTTGACCTGAGGAGTATGAAGTACTTAGAGGAAAGATGCTAGGTTAGAATTAATAATCAACTACATTGTCTTATTTTGAAAATGCTTAACATAATTATAATTGATGGCACTGTTAGGGTAGACTAATTTATAAATACAAAAGTAATGTGTGACTTTTGCATGACAGACTAAACTGTGATTATACAATATACAATTGGGGTTTTTTGTTGTCTGTAAAGCAAAACCAGTTGGATAGTGCCTGATAAAATGATATTTTAGGCCATTGTAATTATTCTTTTTTAAATCAATTATTGCTTTCTGTGAAGGGTGCCATTCAGAGCTGGTTTGTCCTCACTGTCCCAGTGCAGCAATTGGGATTTGTAGCTTCAGTCTCTGTTGGGCAGGGGCCAAATAAAATTCATTGCAAAGGTTCCATTAAAATCCTGAAGGAAATATCCACTCACCATGGGGATGTCATGCCCCATGTTTAAAGGAGAAAACGGGAAGAAAGTGAAGGTGAAAGAACTTTTCTAAACCTGGCTGCTCTTATGTGAGTAAAGCCATGTACAGTTGCTTTTCTATGCATTTTTAGGCTTTCATTGAATAAAAAGATTCTGTGAAATGTATTGGAATACATGCCGTATCGCAAATATAATACTGATTAGAAATAGCATGCATGCTGCCTGGAAATACAAAATAATTGCTATGAATTCGAAGGCTATATATATATACATGGTTTTAGAGAAAAAAAAATGTAGCTAGTGCAAAATATTATGTACTATGGAAACTGCTGTAGGGGAACCTGAGACAGAACACATTCTTTGCTTTAACATGTATTAACTGGTTTTTGGGAGAGCTTCTATGAGAGCGTGGAGTTTCTCCCTAGAAATATAATCTGTTTTAAAGCACAATCATCTGATAGCAAAAATATCAATTAGGTTTGATCATCCTCACCCATTTTGCCCACTGAGGGTGAGGAAGAAGATTCAATGGTTCTTCCCATTAATGTACCCAGGTACAGCAAAGGGAAGATGAACTCTTGGTATTCCCTGGAGGTAGGCTCTGTAATGTGCCCGTTATTTTCCATGCTACCCATAAACAGAATCAGCATGATGAGATTCACTAACTCCTACAATTTTGGTCCAGAATATATCATTCTGACTTCTAGCTTGACCATCTCTATAAAGCAAATTTTACCTTTTGAGGCACCTGAGGTGAGGTTTCCAGTTATAGTCAAAGTCGATATAAACATAGTGTCATGAGCATGACTCCTCCAAGTAGCAGTCACTCTACACTACCTTGAACAACTACCTTGAATGTTATGGTTGTTATTTTCATATCTTGTGTTCTTTAGACCCATGTGTATGTTACTTCAAACCATAATGAAATTCTGCAGGATACTGCAAGCAACACTGGAAGTTCTCAGCACCAGGACACATTATATTTTGATCTGCCTTTCTCTTGACCAAAGGACTAAATGCTAAATCACAAAATTAAACTTGTTTTGTACACTCGTCATCTTCTTCAGGAATGTGGCTTTCAAAAGTAAATGGATCCATGAAAATAGAATTAATGCTGCTATTCTGGGAAACTCTCCATCTTTATATTATACTTCGTAGTTTACAAACACACCCACCCACCTTCTCCTGTGGAACTCAGATATGCTTTATGTGAAGCCAGTCCTTTCTATTTTCTCATCCTCCATATTATGTTCATCCTGCATGTGATACTTTGCTGAACTTTTTGCTGTTTACTTTGAATATTTATACTTTGAATACTTCTGTAAGTATAGATTTGCATTTATCTAGGTAGCTAAATATCTTGTGAGTGACCCTCAGCCCACATTGGTTTATGCTTTCTTTCTAGAGCCTGTGCCAGCCCACAGGGACTGGCAGAATGACATGGACAGCAGCCCACAAGAACATCACTCCCTAGGGACCAGCCGCCTGCTGTATCACATTACGGATGGAGACAATCCCCTTTTGTCACCACGCTGCTCTATCTTTAGCCAAAGCCAGAGATTTAATCTAGACACAGAGTCCGCCCCTTCTCCGCCAAGTGCTCAACCTTTCATGATGTAAGAAAACACATTTTGGTTCTTAGATATTTTAAATAATTTTTGTACAATCCATGATCTTTGACTCTTTATGTTTTATTCAGTTGCTGTAATGTCATAAACAAGAGATTTTCATATTGTAGCATATTTTGACATGCTAAATTGCAATACCAGAAATAGGATCTAGCATTTTTTTAAGTAATAACACAGTACAATACTGTTTGAATTCTTTGTTAGTTATAGTTAGCAAGGGCAGTTTTAAATGGTAGTTAGTAATTCGTCTGAGGAGTGAACATCAGATAGAGAGGGCTATCAAGGTATCATACTAAAAGGTATTTAAAATTTCAGGTGTAACAGAACTATAGCTTGAGTCATTCACTGGATATGAGCATGTCATAGAATGTATGAACAGGCCATAGACGTGATCTCCAGAAACCAAGCTGTGAGTCTCAGCCAGAAACCAAGCTTTCTTAAAAGCTTATATACATAGCTGTCAGCTGCATATGAATAATAATCAGATCTATTGATTTGTAATGGTAAAAAATCAGAAACTAAACTGCCTTCAAAATGATAATGTTTATTCCCAGTAATGAAAAACTCCGAGATTACTTTTACAACTCATGTCGTTACAGTCTTCCATTACAGCTGGAAGATTTGTGCAGTAAGATGTGGGTGTTACATATAAATACTGGATCAGGCTGTGACCTACTAGACTGAACTTTTGAAAAACATTCAGAAATCCCACAATAAATTAAAAAAAAAAAAAAAAAAAGAGAGAGTGAGTGACAGACAGATGGTGAACTCATCAGTATACCCTAGGGGTACCTTCAAGCAAAAGCAATTATTTTATGCTTACTTTGTAAAAATAAACATCTCTACCTTGTGAAAGAACTGAGCTACAAATTCTGAAGTGCTGGGAAAGCGTTAAGTGTGCCTGAAACAAGGCATGGTCCCTCATAGCCAGTTCTTTGACCCAGCTGCTATGCTTTTGGCTTTTGCAGGCCGAGAAGTTCTTCTAGATGTAACTGTGAAGAGTGCAAAGAACCACAAACAGTAGCACAACTTACCAAGCACCTTCAGAGCCTGAAGAGAAAAATTAGGAAGTATGAAGAAAAGTTTGAGCAAGAAAAAAAGTACCTGGTAAGGTAATAATTGAAAAGATAAAGGGAAATACTACAAGAGGCAAGCAAGAGTCCCAGTGTAATTAAATTTATGCAAAACAATAAGAAAAAGGGTATTTTGGTTAAAATGAAATAGGAAAATCATCAATGAGGGAATATGTTTTTATCATCTTTCAGTATATGCAGTAGTTCTGAGACTCTAATTTGCATTTTCTTTGGATTACCTTTGTTGAAAAATATCCATCTTCTAGATGTGCGAGAAGTGTGAATCAGTGAAACGTAGCTGACAGGCTTGTGATCCAAAATGATTCAAAAGATGAAAAGCTACTTATGTACTCTGTAGAAGTCATTTGCTTGGAAACTGTTGTTCTGCTCTGCAGCTTCATTCAGGCAGACCCCTGCAAACTTCCAAAGCAACAGAAGCTGATGGCAGGAATTAGAGAAATAACAACCGTGGTGTGTTGCTGGAGGGGGGGTGTTTGAGGTCACTGGTGCGCTCCGTGCAGTGTATACGAGATCATCGCTCACACCAAGCTAGTTCGGGTAATGTGAATCGTGCAGTATAAACATAGCGCAACATCCATGGTGCTAAGTGTACAGTGAGAAACAGGGAAGTTTGTGATATTTTATGACCACATTGAAATGAAAATTCAGCAAACCGTGTATTACCTTGTAGTCTCATCAATGACTGCAAACTTAAATGTGCATTTGTGAATTGTACTGCCCTATGGTCATCATACGCTCCTAGGGGTAAAATTTCATACTTAAGCAGCCATCACACTGTGACCAGAAAGGAATTTATTTCAGAAGTTTAATGTTGCAAAACTGTTTTGCCATTTTAAATATCTGAGTTTTGACGATCCAATGTAAATTGATTTTTATTTGGAGGCAATTTCTAAATGCAAAGAAAGAGCTGATGTACAAAGCTTTTATTGTTTGTTGCTTTGGAATTCACTCTGTTGTACAGGATTTTTTCATTCAATTAGTTAAGCAGTTCAGCTGAAATGTGTAAAGTGCTGTTTCCCAAGAGAATCCCTGTCTTAAAGCCATAAGGGCTTATCCCTGCAAGGGATAGAGTGCTTCGGTGACCATCATGGAAATCACTTAGGAACTTGGCTAACGTTGGGTATTTGATCAGTCCTTTTGAAGTCACTGAGATTACTTATCCAATTAGCCAAGGATTTAAAATCTTTTTTTTTAGGATCAGAGCCAAAATACTTAGATCCATGTAGCCCTGTGCCACAATGGCGAGAGATAGGGCATGATAAATCACTGCTCTGCATGACACTATGGTACCGTGCAGTTGGAACTACGGATGGTTTTTAGCACACTGGGTGTGGATAAGTTTTTATCTGTTTGACTGGATAATCATCAACTCCTTCTTTTTTCTTCTTCCTTTTTTTCTTTAACATTCAGCCTTCACATGGTGACAAGACTTCCAATCCTGAAGTTCTGAAATGGATGAATGACTTGGCCAAAGGTCGTAAGCAGCTCAAAGGTATGCAGCGGCATGTTGTTTCACTTCATTGATGAAGCTTTTGGAAGTACGAGTGCACCTGGAATATTTTAGAGTTAGTTTCCTAACCCCCGCGCTCCGCTTATTTTTCACTAGTGTGTGGCAATCTAGTCTCCCAATGACAACGAAGGTATGAGGTGATATGACTTGCCTTGGTTCCTGAAAGCAGGGATTAAAGTAAGCCGGTTCAACGCTCATAACAAGGCTAAAAAGGGGAAGGGGAAAAAGGCATAATCTCTCCCTCATAACATCCAAAAAGTGATGTTAGTCTGAATATTTTTTATGTGTGTCTGAAATACAAAACTACAAAATTAAAAGTGGCCTTGTAATAGTACAAATGTAGGTGCAAAATGTTTCCTTAGGACTGAAGTTACACAACTCTCTTATTTTTTTGATCATAAAAATGGATCTTTCCCGGATATTTGGATTTGGTCTTAAGGGTCAAGTTTTGCTCTTGTCTGTCTGCATGCCACTCCATCAATGTCTGTGGCTGTATCACATGCTTGCCCTCAGGGAGAATGTAGCCAGGACCGATTGATTTTTTTTTTTTCAAAGGTTATTTATAATTTATCTAAATATTTTTCCCCATTATAAATGGATTCTTACTACTAATTAAATTTTAGTATTTTGTTTCATGTCTTCTTTTGGATATAGTTAAGAATGTAGATATAGAGGGTGTGATTGTGGTAAACAGAGAATTAGAAACTCATCTTTCAGTAAATTTCTTCTGGAAAGTTCTTCCTTAAATACTAGCTGTGTAATTACTAGATTTTTGTTTTTTTCCCTTGAGCTTTGTGTTACAAACCTGGGAAGGGCAAATGAGAGGAAATGGCCAAACTATGTAGTTAACTTTCTGAAAATTATCTCTCTGACTCAGCCATTGCTTCAGCTAGCCAAGGGGTCTAATTTTCATAGATCAGCTTCACCTTCACACCCAGAATACCTTGATCCTGTGAGCACCGTTGATTCTGACATCCTGAATGATGACACTGCTTTTAAGTGAAGCAAGATTCATGAGGTTCATTGACAACTGAAATGGAAAAGCACTCAAGTGTTCATGGACAACTGAAATGGAAAAGCATTCAAGTGCTTGTAGGTCCTTCTTCAAGTTTGTAAGGCTTGTCCATCCTTCCTAGCTCTATGAGTTTAATAAAAATTACTGTTTTTCCTTACAAACCTGGCCTGTATTCTCAGACTGTCACAGCTAAAAATTACGTTACAGATTCTGCATGGATTTCAATAGATTTAATACATTTTGAGCCATCAATCTCCAGCCTTGCCCAAGGTCCTTCACCAGCCAGGCATACGCTAGGAACAAAGCCTGGTTTTACGGGAGATAATTCATACCTCAATTCAATTTCCTTGTTGCTCTGTGCAGGTCCCTGGAGCTCCAGGGTCTTTGGCTTGGTGTCAAGCTAATATACTTACATTCTTTATTGCATCCAGGCAGGTTGCTGGCTGCAAAGCTAGGACATACTGTAACCTATATGTCTTCTGCTGGGTTGCTCAGGTGGTCTTCTGCCAAGGGAAGTCATTCGAGCAAAGTGGCGGATCCTTCCTGTGAGGACCAGCTTGGTAGCCTGGCTGGGCCAGTGATGCAGCCTCTGGAAGGGAGGGTTATGGTTTAAATTGCGCTAGAGAAGAGGGGGGCTGATTTTGCGGGCCTGCAGAGCATGGCTCCAGCAGCCTGGCAGCTAGTGTGGGGGGCTCTGTAGCACAGCTCGGCCTCCCCAGCCCTTCTCAGGGCAGGGCCCGTGCCCTCCTCGCTTGCGCAGCAGCATGGGGGGCAGGCAGAGCTGGGCTGGGAGTGGGGCAGGCGGCTGCGGAGGCTCTGCCTCCTGTCCAGGAAGGCAACTGTGAAGGACTTGCACCCTTAGCCAGCAATCCCCACAGCAGGCTGGGGCGTGTTCTTACTTATCCAGACATCAGATCATTTGAGAGAGCATGGGCTTAGTGAGGAGAAGGGGGAGAGAGAGCTCTGCTTTCCATATCTCACCCACAGCAAACCTCCCACAGATACTCTCCAGCGCTCTGTCCTCTTAAGCCCCTTTCCTAACCTCACTCCCACTGAAATTCTGCACTGATTCCTACCCAGACCCCACACCTTAACCCAGTGCCTCTTCAGCCCTCGCCTGTGGTAACACTTTTTATGTCAAAGAAGGGCTCAGAGGAAAAAGAGAAGTACATATGGGCTATAAGTTTTGTTGGCCTGAACACATCTCATCCCTTGACCACTGGATTTTGCTTTAATGAGGTAAAAGATGTTACATGTCAAAGTGAAGCAGAGTTACTTTCCCACATAACCATGGTATAATAATTTTATGTGAGAAGTAGGGATGTTGTTTTTCTTGTAGGATCAGAGGAAACTTCTTTGCAAATATTTCTAATATATTTACTTGCCAAGTAATTTGCCTTTCAGAGCTGAAACTCAGAATGTCAGAAGAGCAAAACTCCAGAGCACCCCAAAGAAATGATCATTGTGAAAGCACTGGGACCTCTAAAGAGGCTGGGACACAGGAAGCCACAAGCATGGAACCAGCTCCTTCAGTAGAAGAAACCATGGATAGTGTATTGAGACGATTAAAGGAGAAAAGACACCACTTTAACCTTCCTGAGACTATTAAGGTATTTAACAAATATGGCTATTTCTTTCAGAACTTTATCATCCGAGGCAGATATTAATTAGTGGGTAGCTGTCTCAGAGTGTGCCGGTAGGGGTGCACCCTGTGCCTCTGGCACTGCAGTGCATTTTCTCTCTAACGAGATGGGATCTCTAGTGCAGTTTTCTGAAGTGACTTTTCAGTGAAGAGTTGTACAGAGGAAGAGGTGCAGAAGGTTTTTTCAAAGAGTGCTAAGCGCTTTTTGCTCAGAGATTCGGGTACGAAAGTGTTTGCCAGGCACTGCTGAAGCCTCCCTACCTGAGGTTGCGTGCGCGGGAAGCGCGTGTTCCATTGTGTTGAGGATGGTGACAGCAAGAGCCATCCTATTGTGAGTCCACAGAAGCTGTGTGACTAAAAACATTTCTGAAGTTATTTCGAAAATAAAGGTCTCCTCTCACCTGAGAACTGCTGAAAGCCTCTGCCCTGTCGATAGCACTGCGCTATGATCACATGGACAGCACAGCAACCCAGACCGCTTTGCCCTCTGATCTGTACGTTCACTTGTGCTGATACTGCCTCTGCTCTTCCACGTCCTCAATTACTCTTCTAAATTTAGGAGCAGTATTCCATGACACATGCTTGCTTGGCTGGGAAATTTATAGTTGTTTTTCAGCTGGTACATATTCTAAAATTCTGCTGAGGGTCTGTCTGGAGCTGTTGTTCTGCAGTACATATTGTCCATAAAAATACTTTTTTGGGGGGACTATTTTTGCTGTCAAATGACATTGCTATTCCTGATGCTATACAGCCAAGCAAGACAATAAATTCTGTCCTCAAAAGTACCTAAAGTCGAAACATTGACAGTAGCGTTTAGACGCTGCCTGATGAACAAAAAAGGGGAGGGGGTCGGGGGGGAAGGGGGAGTGAAGAACTAAATGCTAAACTATGTGAGACCTAAGAAATAATTCTGGGTGGATTTCAGTAGCAGAAAGTACCCAGCAGAGATAATTTTTAATGTTTTGCTCTGTTTTGTTTCTATTCTTGGTTCTTAAACAACTAGTTACTGTATAAAAACTAGAACTGTGCGTAACGATGCCGTGCTTCTGAGACCTTGAGCTCTGCATACATGACTGACTTTTTAATTGTTTCTTTTCATAAGCTACTTTTTTTTTTTTTTTTAAACCTGAAATGGCAAAAGCATTTAATAGCCAGAAGTCCTTTGTAAGAAAACAAAAGATGACAACGCAATCATGCTGTTCTGTATATAGTCCTAAAATCCCAACAGTGCAGGCTGTATTATAATATCTTCAGTTGTTAATTTTTTTTTTATTATGAGATCAGATGACACCAAAACAGATGTCAGTGAGGAAATCCTGTCCAGAAAAACTCTCTTATGAGAGTGAGTTATGAGTGGGTGTGGGGCTCTGTCTCACGCATTTTTTGATTAACTGGACTTCTGATTTTCCAAGAGGGAACCTCCTAAATCTGTGCAATGGCAGTGCTGCCTTGAAATATTCCCACAGAGAATTCTGTAATGTAAGTTAAATTTTTGCACAAGTTAATATTTCCAAATATTTTTTAAAGATCTTATTTTTTTATTCTTGTGGAGACAACTTGTTTTGAAAGAACAATCCGTTGTTAGCAAAGGTGTTTGACAACAGTTATATGAAACTGCTATGGAACGGAGGCTTGAAAAGGAATTACATGAAGTCAAATTGACCTATGTCAAAATTATATATTTTAGTAGATACTTAAGTATAACATTAAAAATGATTGGGTTTTGATTATTGGTCATCCCGGACTTTTGGGGGAGAATGAGGTTTATAGCACTCATGATGCAAAATGAATCAAGGATGTCTGCTGCTTACAGCAAAGGTTAAAGGCTTAATTTCAGCTACGTGCAACTTTGGTGTTACTGTAGATATTTTTTATGTGAAACTTTTTATTTTGAATATAACATTTAGATCCTGTACCAGAAGCTGAGCTAGATTAATAGTAAACTAATAGCGGCTGAATGTTTCTTTTTTCACGATTTAGTTATTTTGGGCAGGGACAGAGTTTCCATAAAAGCCTGACGAGTTCTCTCCTGAAGTTCAACCATGGAAAGCCTCTAAGGTTTCCCTGCTGAAATACGAATTGGAGAATGAGCATCCTTAAGAGACGTGCAGAGTAAAATCCTGAAAAACCCAGGATGCCTAGGGAGGACAAACCACAAGATCTGAATATGAAATAGCAGACTGTGGTTTTTCAGAACAAAACACCCCTCCCTCAAAGAGCCTGTGAGTAAAGTTACTGAGTGAGAAGACTTAGAGAAAATTGGGATTGGCCTATAAATGATTCAGTAACCCAAAAAGGGATGCCCACACGTCACTGTTTGTGCCACTAGCTCCTCGTGCTTGGAGCTGGTGATTTATTTAACAGTTCACCTCATTTTTAGGTACAAGGTTTCAGAAAAAAAAGGTCAAGATCATGAATGTAGGGGTTCAGGAGCCAAAAGGCAAATAGACCTGATTTGAATCATATTACTCAAACCCCCACCAAATCCCCAAAACCCAAACGCAAATCCCAACTCCTGACTTTTAAAGCAACCCGAATGTTGCTACCTTAGCCTTACATTTAGCCTCCTTTTTCTTTCTTTATATGCAACAACTTTTGCTTCTGTTTAGTTTGCAGATTTGTGATCTGTCCCCCAAGACTTTTCTCAGACTGGTTACCTTTACATATCTCTTGCCCATTACTAACCCACTTCAGTTCACCTTTTCCTTGGCTATGAAGCAGTGATTTTATTTAACTAGCATTGAATTTCATGCTGTTTGCAGCCTACGGTCCGAAGACCATTCTGGAGTTTGTGATTCCACCTGCCTTCTCTGATTTTGAAATTACCAGCCATTTTGAACTGAATACAAACCCGTCTTGAGATTGCTGATAAAATGAGCTAATGAAATAGGCCCAAATGCTAAACCCTCTTGAGATTGTTTCTCATGTGTAAAATCAATATTAATGATCACTCCCTGTTTCCTCCTAACCATTCAGCTGCTCCAGGCTTAATAGTTTTTGAAAGAATTAACCTTGTATTAATTGCAGAACTAGCAATAAGTAACCCAATTAGCTACTTTATAATACTACATTCTAGTTAGCAGCTCTTCCTCTTAAGGTGAGTGACAGATAATTTTGGAGTGATTAATTCATGCAGACCTTTAAGGCAAAATGTGATTAATGGGTCTGCACTGGTTTTGCATTTGGGCAGCAAACAAGGAAGGTTTTGCTCCAGATGAAGTTAATAGCAAGGCACTCCTTTGACATAAGAAGAGCATTACTACTTCTTCTGGGCTTGGTACATTTTCAAAAAGTACAAGCTAATTATTAAAAATACCTCTCCAAGTTGCCAATAAAAAAACCCCTAGTCATCAACTTTCTGCAGAAAGGCACCCCACCCCCATCTCCACCATTCTTCATGTTACTTCAGCGTGGTGGATGAGCTCTTCTCCAAACCTCCAAACACTTGGCCCTCATTCAGTCTGTCATGATCCAGCAGAGACTGTGGAAAATTAGATTAGCTTCCCATGCTCCTTGCTGTTCCAACCCTGATGAAAGTATGCAAGCATCAGGAGCAGATCTCCTTGGAAAGAGGGGGAAGGGGAGAGGAAGGGATAAATATGAGTTAAATAGTGTGCTCCCTGCAGCACACTATACATATATTGGTATCACCAACATTGATAAATGGCGTCGTTGAAAAATCAGTGCTCATCTTTCTGGTACCAGTGATCCATATGGTGATTTTGTTGAACAGCAATAGACTGCTGGTGCTAGGTGTTCAGCCCAGCAGAGCAGGAACGGTGGCTGAGGAAGAAAGCCCACCTCTGCTCCCATTGTCAGCAATGGGCTGCGCTTTCTGCAGCTTCCCCGCAGCGGCTCTACAGATGCATGCTCTCCAGCCGTAATGTCCTGCTGGCTGATCAGATTGTTCTTCCATTTCATTTTAGAGACAGCACCTTTTTTTAGTATGCTCAGCATTTATGGGGTGTTAACGATGGTACCACAATTCTTACCCTACTGACTAAGACCATAGCTTGTAGATAAGGATGCAGTCACTAATACTGCTTCCTGACTTCAAACTTGCTAAATTGCTTTTGTAGAATAGTAATTTTGAAAGAAATTAAGGCAATCAAGAATTAATCTTTATATAATGACATTAAGAAAAATAAGATTTCAGCCTTCCAGTACATTTTGATTCATGCATCTTTCTCCAGAAGAAAAGAGCACAAGTGAAGGCCACAAAGACTCCACTTTGGCCAAAGTAAATGCAGTGTATTTTCTGCTGGTAAAGGCCTAACTTAACAGCTAGTCTAACCAGTAGACATATCTCCCAGCTCTCATCAGCTTTGCATTAGGCCCTGAGAGGGTAACATGTGCTTTGATTCATTTAAAACTTCAGTCATGTAAATTTGGACTCTGTTCTTGCTAAGTCAATGCCAAGTCCCCACTGACCTCAATGTGGACAGAAAGAGAATTCATTATTAATGTTTATCTGGGGAGAATAGATTATTAAACAGATACCTACCTGTACCCTTGTCATGAAATCCTGACTCATAATCTTATAAATAACTTTTTCAAATAGGATATGACAAAAAAGCAAATGGCTTTGGAAAAAATCAGTCTTCAGAAATGTCTACTGTATTTTGAGAGTATTCATGGACAACCTGTAAGTATACCATGGAAAGATAGGTAAATTAAAAATTATTAACTTCTCTTTACAAATATTTTTGGATATGTTTAAAATTTAGATGAATTTTTTAACAGAACTTTAGTTATTTCAAACTAATCCTCAGGTATAAATGTTATTGCCTGATACTGAAAAACTTGGTTTATATTTTTTAAAATAAAACAAAAAGGTAAGTTTTGAGTGGCCCTGCATCTCTCCTCATGATTGGAGGTTGCAGGTTTTGATGATAAAACCGGAGGATTATATATCCCCAGCAGACTCA
Source organism: Gorsachius magnificus (assembly GCA_034008185.1). Lineage (NCBI taxonomy): Eukaryota > Metazoa > Chordata > Aves > Pelecaniformes > Ardeidae > Gorsachius > Gorsachius magnificus. Next base: position 32,815,101 of record CM067089.1, on the reverse strand, counting down.
GCACATGCATACCGTAGTGGAGTTATGGCCTATGGAAGGTTAGAAAGCTTAGCAGCTGAGGAGGGTTTATAGGGTTTAAGGTTTAACTGAGATGTGAAACACAAACATGATGTGACCAGTCATGTGTGTTTTCCTTTATTTCACAGCAGCGTTTATTAATTAAAATTCTTTCAAGGGACATCACTGCTGGATGTAGGTACAAAATTGCCACCATTGATGAGATGATTTGAAAATCTGTCTGTACACAACTGAGGAATGCCTGTTTGATGTCTATGTCTTTACTCTTATGACTGTCTCTTGTTTCTGGCTAGTACCTGTTGGGATAGAGGAAAAGGGGAGTGGCATCAGCACACGTCCAAAAATGCGCCAGCTCTTAAAATTATTATGATCTGAATCTGATCTCTCTGCGTCTTGGATAAAATACTTTTTGTTCATCTTCTTGGGGCTTGGAACGAGAACTGAGATATGGAGAGAAGATATAGGAAGGGTATGAAGAAATTTTATTTCCTAAGAAGGAGAACAAAAAAGAAATAGAGTTACTAGTGAGACATACAAGTGAAAGAGACTTGAGGATTCAATGATAGAAAAGAGAATAATAAGGCGTGCTTTGAAGCACGGGGTTCAGGGAGGGTGTTTCTTCTCAAGGTTGAAGCAGCTCTGTAAGCAGCCAAGAAAGAGGATGCTAACTGCGTAAGGAAAGGGTGACCAGTGACACTAAGCAGCCATGAGGAATCCTAGTCTGCCAAACAGCTCTGATTTCAGGTCACAGAAAGCTCAGGGAGAGTCAAGAATATGGAGGGAAATGGAAGTCAGGCAAGATTTTTACAGCTTTTTTTTTGTTGTGGAACATACACATGCAGTGTGGAGATGCTCCACACAGTTACACTCGCATACTTAAATAATTGTGTATCTCAGAGAAGCAAATTTTAATTGCTGTAGCTGTATCAGTGTATTTTCCTGAGGGGATGGGGGGGGGAAGAGTCTGCATGCCTCCTGGGCGCCAAGAAGAGCTGGTGAGTGAGGCCAGCAAGGCCCAAGTGCAGTGGCAAACACAGGCTCGGTGCCCAGGAGAGAGAGATTTGCTGATCATCGACCTGCATTTGTCTACTGTCACCCTTACTCCTGACGACCAAGTTATTTGCCTGTTTCTGAGCACCTCTGGACTACTGTCCATACTGTTAGCCAGCCTGTGTCACCTCAAACCTGCCGTCTGTCCACCCACCCGAGCGACCGCAGCTGGGGTCCAGCGCAGAAGCTCAGTCGCAGTGCCAAAAGAGAGTGAAACTGTACCCAGCGGGTGCTGGTAGCCATGTCAGCTGAGGAGCAGAGGCTGATGGTGGACTAGTTTGCAAATGACTCTGTTTTGATGTCTAAGCACTGAGGAACATGTTGGTGTTTTGGTTTTGTTTTTTTTTTTTTTCTTGTGGGATTTGCTCTTCTTTTCCTTAACACAGTAAGTCGGTCTACTGCACAGCTAGTTTCCACGAGGTTTATTTTTGTATTTACAAATATTTGTGTCTGGATCAGGCTCTTAATACCTGATCTAAAATAATATTCTCCTCCGAATCAATGCTTCTAGTGCCCATAAAACATCAAGGGAAAGCAAAATAACCAACCAGTGGGTGAATCCCGAGTGCATCAGGCAGTTCCAGGGAGGGATGCACAGGGAATTCCACACGGGGGCAGCTCACTCACCAAGGCGGTAAAGCTGTATTCTCCATGCTCTCCGTCCCACGGGGCCGCAGGGTATATGGGCCCAGGCTGCCTGTCGCTGTTATGACAGATGAGGGAGGGAGGTATCAATGCAAGGCACAGAATGTGCATTTCTTAACTCTTACAACTCTATCAGCATCTTCAGCAAGAGACAGCGTAGTTTACCCTCTGCCTGGGAGGCGTGGCTCAAGGAAGCAAGGAATCCGTATTGGGTATTTTCCGTTAGAAAATGGATTGTCATTTTCCTTTTTAGAAATTGTATGGATTACATTACAGTTCCCATGGCACATCTATGGAAGCAAAATACAAATCAGGTCATACTCTTCTAATACCTTTCTCAGCTTTACAGGAGCAAATGAGAAATTTATTTATTTATTGGTGGTGTTTTTTTTTTTATTTTGGAGGAGTACATTTTATTATGATTTCTCTTTAGGTAACTAAGCAAGAAAAGAGTCTCATGAAACCTCTTTATGACAGATACAGAATTATCAAGAAACTCCTCGCAACTCCATCTTTGATCACGACAATTGTAAGTTGGAAAGAATTCATATCCCTTGTCAAGAAAACATACTGACTGACTGCCGTGCTTGATTTGAATCTGCGCATCAGTTTGGCCGCAATAGAACTACTGATATTTGGTTAATACAAGGTGTTGATATTTCAAATAGAGCAAATGCTCTATAAAATCCAACTGCTAGGCATGCCAGAGGTTGTAACAATGTATGGCATCAGTTCCTGAGGCAATCACTTCAAATGACTGGGTAAGGGATCAAAGGCTGGCATTAGTTTCATATTATGGCTAACGTATGCAACACAGAATGAATGCCATCGCTTTCCACGAAGCACTACACTGTCACTGTATCTGTCTCCTATAGTTTGTTGATAATGCTTTTATCAGTCATGTAGCACATCATAAGTATCATTTGTAGTACTGTTATTAATAATATATTGATGTAATGTAACAGTACTGGTCTCACTGTGAGTAGAGCTAGTGGAATCTGGCTATTTGGAAGTTAATTAGCATGTCTCTATCAAAAATACTAATCTAATAGTAATTGGGGCTGGGTTGATTTTAAAAACTACAAATTATCGTCATTAGATGCAGTGGAGCTTTAGATTTCTTTGAAAAATCCCGGTGCAAATCTTTGTACAAGTGCACGTGGATATTTTATTTAAAAATTTAGCTGAAGTCCCCTTGTGTTACTTCTTAGGAGCTTTGCTTGGTAGAATTTTTGTGTTTAAGGTTATTTTCAAAAGCTCAACTTCTCTTCTGAGAATGAAGGAACGTGAGTAAGACAGTGACATCACTCTGTTTTGGTAGTTAACAGTGGTAGCTATAAAACTGTGGAATCTCTACCCCCAACTCTTGTTACAGTCAGAATTCCTGGATATAATACAAACAGTTGATGGTGTGTAAGAGGAGGACAAGTTCCAGCAAGACTGCACTGCTTACATAAACACAGAATGGTCTTTAAATCTTTGCTACTTATAAAGGCTTCTGAGCAAACAGAAATGAATTGCTGGCTGCACACACACAGAAGCAGGGCCAACTTCCGTCCTGTTTGGTCACGGTGGATGATACGCATTAACTCCCTGGGCCCCACGAGACCTCTCAGGAACAACCTCTGGTAGACCTGGGTAAAGCTTTCCATATGGGTAACCTAGTTCAATGAATACACGTGGGAAGTTAGATCCTAATTCTTTATGTTGTCATCCTATTTATTGTTCGTATTGTCTTGTAAACAGCTAATTTAATAATGCTTTATGTTTTACAAGCAGGAGGAGGAAGACTCAGACGAAGACCATTCTCAAAGCAGCCACGAGTTGTCATCCGGCCCAATGTCTTGCCTCCCTGTCGATGAGCACCTGTGTTACTCTCAGGAGGAGACCGAGCCTGCATACGTTTCACCTCTGGATGAAAAGAAAGTTTTCAGGCAAACAGCCTTGTCTATGTCCAATTTACACGAGGCAACAATGTAAGTTCTGTCTTTTTTTTTTATTCTGAATGTTTTGAAATATTTTATGTAGATGTTGTAAGTGAAACATGATCCATATTTATAGCATGGGAATATCCTATACCAAAGAAGCGATGCAATGTTTTCTTACAGCACAAAAGAGGCAGAGGATAGTTGTTGTTTAGGCAGTGTACTTGTGATTTGAGCTGTTTATTCAAACAACTTTCTGCCAAGTCCATGAAAAGAAAGGTGAAGGAATGTAAGCAGACAGATAGGGGAAATAACTACTTTATACAGAGTGGTAGATACAACATAATGGCATAGCAAAGATGTGCAGATCTATCTATAATTGCTGCAAAATTTTTAGATACCTAACTGCTTACATTCTTACAAAGCACAGTTTGACCAAGCAAGCCAGTCTGCTCCTGTGTGTGTACTGGGATTGACCGTGCGACTGATGTAAAAATGCCAGAGACACGAGGTGTACAAACAGCAGCAGGAGTGCTGAGGGGAAGGATCATGCCCCACATGGTCACATGGGAGGCCACTGAATGTGTGTAAAATCAATTTCTTCCTTCTGTAAGAATAGTTGCTGGTGTCTGGATGCCAAGAAAAATCAACACCACCCTCCTAATCTCCATTCCAAAACCAAAATGAAGCCCCTCCCCCCCCCCCCCTTCTGATTTGTAGTTAAGAATTTCAGGTTGCATGAGACAACAAAGCTCAGGATGCACACGGGCTGTCCTCACTCAGCCCTGAAACTTGTTGCAGACTCTGCCTTCCAGGACAGATGTGTTCTCACAGCTTACAGGGTGGTATCTTTTCCTCGTGTTTTGTTTGGGAGCTCTTAGATGCGTGAATGAAGTTGACTTGGCTCTACCAAAGCAGAGAGTAAACAATAATGTCTTGGTTTTTCTATGCAACTCACAATGTATGCAACAGTTTGCTCACAAATGCTATGAAGATATTGCCGTGCATTTTGTTATTATGAAAAAAAACCCCACCAAAATCCACCACCAGCTGCATATGCCGTAATGGAAATCTTTCTCTGCTTAAAAACCTTATTCTCCAAATACCAGCTAAAACATGGCCGGAAAAAAAAAAAGTTGATTCTGGGTATGACTAGCATTTCCACTGCATCACAGTAATGTTTGGTACCAGCTGCTTTTGGGACTAGGGCTTGGGCGCTGACTTTATTAATTCAGTTACAGAAGCGCGAAGCATTTCCTGTGAGATGCTGAGCCCTGTCAGCTCCATTAATTCCTGGCAGAATTAAGATCACTTGCAAGACTCAATCCTGAAAGCTTTTCCTCCCGCATTGTCCAGAGTCGCTTGATTAGAAGAGCGTGAATACTAGTGAAAGGGAAGGCGCACAACCATCTATCGCATGTGGTGGCACGGCCATGGTTGGAGGGAAAGTCTCGGGCACTGAGAGGTGTGCCTGCCATGGTCCGTAGCTGCAGGCTGCTTATTAACCAAGGCCACAGCTTTTACAAGACTTCCAAGCACATGGGGGTTTCATGTTCTTGTCTCTGTTTTACAGGCCCGTTCTGCTTGAACATCTCAGAGAAACAAGAGCAGATAAGAAAAGGCTTCGCAAAGCTCTGAGAGAGTTTGAGGAACAATTCTATAAACAGACAGGAAGGTAAATAACCAGATCAAGACCAGCCCACTCCTTCTCCCCTTTGGGCTCCTATGCAGTGTTTGTTTCTGCGAGGGTGGGTACCCTTGGGTGGGCAGGCCAAAGCAGCTGCAGCTGGGGACTGCGAGATACCATGGAGGTGTCTGGTGTCTGTGAAGATGCCCATGTCCTTGCTTAGCTCCTCTGGGATCTGGGCATCCCTGAGAAGGGTCTGGAGCTGGGGATCCTCCAGGGCATGCCTGCAATGGGGATAAACCCTGCCGCAGCACAGGATCTTTCCTGAGCTGAAGGGAGGCTGCTACAGAGTCTTTCTGAAGATGCAAACCTGGAGGGATTACACTTGCCAGTGGGGCCATTTTTAAAAGGCCAGATTTAAAAACTGAAGCCACTGTTTCTTTCACCCACAGATAGATATTGGCTACTTTTCATCTTTTTTTTCTTTCCTCCTCCCTTCATCAAGCAAACTCATTTGCTGAAAACCCTGTAGTATTCTGGTAACAGTTTTCAAAGCACTATGTAATAACGTCTCTGCGTGTTTGCAAATGAAGTAGTTATGCTTGCATAGCTGACAAGAAAGAAAATTACCTGGTATATGAAAATTCAGTACTTTAAATACTGTTACTTAATTTCTGTCTATTAGAGCTTTTTGGTCCTGCCAAATTACTTTAATCACTTACAGTTAGGAGAAAAAAAAAACCCAAACAACCTTCCAACCCAATCCTCATCAGTTGTTGCAGAATTAATTTTAAAGCCTGTTTCTCCTCTCACTCATAAAAGTATGGCACTTTTTATTTGTGTTCCATAGGAGTCCTCAGAAGGAAGATCGGGTGCCAATGGCGGAGGAATACTCTGAATACAAGCACACAAAAGCCAAAATCAGGCTCTTGGAGGTTCTCATCAGTAAGCATGATATTTCCAAAACAATTTGAAGTGAATGCAATGCCGTGGTATTGTTCTCTAGCAAAAAAACAAGAACACAAACAAGTTAATGAAAAAGAGGAAGTAATTTTACAGGTCTTGGTCTGCTGCACAATTATTTGACACACTGAGATTGCTGATGCACTTTACCACTTATACTAGCTGGGATTAGAGAGGACAGCAATATGCAAGAATGTTAAGCATGGGTGAGTGGACTGTAGTATGTATTTTTTCCTTTTGAAAAAAGCCTTGAAGTGCACTGTGAGAATGTTAGAAATTAAAAGGACACTGAAGTATTGCAGATCCTCAGTTTGACCTGCTCTTAGTTTTAAAAAGTGTGAGGAAACGCTCTCCAGGTTTTTAGTACATCTTAGTACACAATAATGTACCACACATTTCTTGCCAGCATTAACATGCACTATAATTAACTACTAATGTTGGTTCTCAATATGCTGATTTGCTAGGTTAAAAGAAACATGAGCTTAAAACAAATCAAGGAAAAACCTCATGACCGTACTCTATCTTTCAAGACAGAGTTACCGTTCGATTCCAGTAGCTTCAAAGAAAGGTGCATACAAAGAAGCAGTGCCAGGATTTGGTCTAAAATTCTGAGAGTAGAGCAAAGTGATGCTGCCTATGCAAAAAAAAAAAAAAAAAAAAAAAAAAAAAAAAAAAGAAGGACAGGACATGGCTGCCAAATGGAGCTGTTGTTTTTTTAGAAATAAGAGAAAGTCTTTGGCAAAATGAAATAGGTACAGTTTACTGGGAGGAGATAAAACAAAGGTACTGGCTGCTGTCCTTTCCACTATGAGTCACAGGACCTGGTCACGGTACTTAAAATTCAGTAAATAGAACAACTACATGCTAATTTTTATTTCTGTATTAAACTTTGCACTTTATTTTGCCTGACGCTATAACACTTGCTTTTCTAACTACCAAAGCTCGTTTAAACGCATGCACCTTGTAAAATGTCAAAGTATTTCTTGTGTTATAAATTGCCACATACATATATATATTAAAACAAGACTAGATTATTGCATTGTGCTAAGATATTTTGGATAGATAAAGTACGTGGTATATAATTGAGTGTCACAGTTATCTGATGAGGAACGCTAGACTTCTTGTTTACTAAAAATAAGATTATAAAAAAGATATTTTTCCATTGGAATTATGCATCTTTCTTAACTTTCAGAGCACCACACTTTGTAATATTACAGAGATTTTTTTTCACTGTTTGTGATAGAGCATTTGTGTGAGAAGACGACTCTTAACAGAAGGATTATCAGTGGGTTTTGTACTAGAAATGAAAAAGCAGGGATTCTGGGAAATACCTAGCCCAGATATAAAGGAAAGAAGAATAATTAAAAAAAGGGACTTGAATAAGTTGAATCATGTTTAGTGTTTTGCTTTAACTGTCATTTTGTATTGACCACGCAGTATAAGGAACCTGTTTTCTATCTTGGTAAGAAGACTTTCATTTTATAAAGCCTACTATGTACCAACCATGTTTGTATTTATAGTGTGTGCAATGGCTCGGCATGATTTTGAAGACATACACATTTTCAAGTAGTTTGGAGGAAGAAGTATGTACACTGAAAAAGGAATTTTTTATTTCTCAGAGGTTTGTTGTTTCAATGTACTGACTTAATAATTTATAACTTAACTTTTATGAATCAGAAACGGTCTCCTTCGTAAATCTGTTTTAATTAAAGTCATCTAGAGCAACAGGAACAGATACAGAGCTATTTGAAGTTTACAAACTACATCTTTGATAAGGGAAAATGATTTCATGACATATGTATACAATTGATATTAAAATGTAATCTATATATTCTATATGATTGTATAATATTTTATACAACAGTACAAATAAAATATTTTTCTATTATATTTATTATGTCGAGACACGGTTTCTGTTTCCAGTTAGCTAATATAAATAACATAAATAACACTGTCAAACAACACGTTGGAAGTGCTGACATTTCTAGGCTCTGAGATTTAAATCATGCTGCAATTACAACCGTTCATGCTGTTTGGAGTTATCCCAGTATTTGTTCAGTAGTTAAAATGAATGCATATTTAAACACCATTTATAAGCCGTTATCTTTGTTTTGCTAAAGCAGGTTTATATAGGATTTTGTTATGTTTGGCAAGAAACAGAAAACAATTTTTGCAGCATCTAGGTATAAATGGTTGCCAGAAAGAAATCCAGGACTTCTAATCATTTAAAGCATCGGGGGAACAGAAGGGAAAGAGGGAGAGAAGAAATACTAAAGACGCTATTGGAGATTTTGAAGACTCGTGTTTGCTTTTGGTGACAGCGGCATGTGCATGCTTCTGACAAAAATGTCTGACTATGGAAATGGGCAACAGAGGTTTGAAGGCTCCTAAGTAACGAGGGAAGTTTTAACGTCCAACGCTGATATTGCAGGTCTTGCAGCTGGGATCTTTCTTTGCATTTGCAGTAGACAAGCTCATTAGTTGGTGACCGGTAATTTCCGCAACTGTGCCGAGGGAGAGATCCACAGGATCAGTGTAAATGACTTCCAAAATAACATCCTGGGCATGATGGTAAACCATGACACCGTCTTCTTCATCGCAGGTCAGAAATTTATTATCTTTTATATTTAGCTGAGGAAGGCGCTGCTTACAGAACTCGTCTCCTGGTGATCCAACAGGGGCAATAACGAGAATGACGTAGTGGTAGGCTGTGTACATGCAGTAGAAGTCTCCAAAGTACAAGTTAGTATTGGGGTTGAAGAGTTTTTCAGCTGCAACCTCAAACCTGTATCTTCCGTAAGGCGAATCTTGTGGTGGCTTCCCAGTGTTAAATTCAGTGTTGCAGCTAAAGAAGATGCCTTCCAGCTTCCCACTGATTGGAGAGCCATGGCTGCCACTGTTATCCTTAACAGAGGGCTGCATAGCATTCCCATGGTGCTCTCTACGAATGAATGACTGGCATTGTTTATTTAGAAACACATGTTTAAGAAAAAGTGGAAAGTTAGGACGTCACGCTGTTTGGTAACAGTACTGAAGGGACACAAAGGAAAACCGTTAAACTCAAAGCTGTGGTGAGTGTCATGATCTCAGGATCAAGAAAATCAAGTGTGATGCCAGACTCACTCAGAAAGAGCTCGAATAACTCCTGCTCAAGGGGAATATCTGCTTTTCTGGCCTCTCTGTCAGCTGTGAGCTGCATCGGTATTTATCATACACAGGCAAAGAATAGGACCAACAAAAAAGCCCCCAAACCACCAATATCTTTAATTAGCGGACTTGTTCAGCCTTCCACTACAATTCTAACAATAAACACATTTTAGTTCAATCACATGTTGAAAATTGCAAGTCAGTCTCAACATGCTGAATATAAAGTTTGCTAATGCGTATTTTTAGCCCAGGCAGTATATATTTCATGTAGAAAACTGCCAGCCAAAGTTATTTCCGAGCAACATTTTTCACAGAGCTTATCAGAAGGCATGTACTGCCTGCCATAGTTTTTTTTTTCCCCCCAAATAATAATTTCAGGTCTAATTTGTCTAGTGCTGACTTCAATCAGAGCAGAGCTGGGCACAGAGTATTAGGCAATTTGGTTAGTTGCCACTTTGGTTGATATCCAGCTTCTGCAGTCACTAGTCCTAAGGGGAAAAAATGTACAAGACTAACTCTTTTTTTTCTTTGCAAGCTGAGCTCAATTTGGTTCCAGTGAAAAGAAACATTCAATGTAACAAGTGAATTTTTAAAACCCTAAATCCCAAATTGCACTCAGCAGCTTTAGGCTGCTAAATTTAGGAAAGCAGTCCCAAACACCCCATTTAGTCCTCCTCAGCACCTGAGAGTTCACATGCAGCACAATGTTCCCCAGAATTTGTGCCCCACACCTCCCTGGAAGTGCCGCAGTGACAGATTTGGTTCGCTCTGCACCTGCAGCCATGCGATACCAGAAAGGGAAACATCCCCTTTTCTAAGTCCTGCAAAACACCAGGTTTACTAAGCGCCCTTATAAAATGCCTTTATACACTTTGGCAGATTAAAAACGTGTCAGGCTGTGGGGCTGGAGAGTCTTACAGCCCGCTTCTTGCTTTACTTTTACTCTTCCCACCCCTTTTCTTTTCGAGGAGAGGGGAAACTAGCCAAGAGAGACTGTTCTCCCCCTGCTTTTACCTTGCAACAGCTCCAGGTAAAATGGTGCTGCTGTGTGGGAGAAGGTTTTACTTGGTTAAAGCAGGACGTAGGTAGCAGTCAAAGCAAACAAACTCGGTGTATACATACAAACCAGCTCTAAATCAACTCAGTAATGTCTCCAACTGTGCTTGTTATATTATTTCTAATCTCCTCAGTAGCATATCTTAATTGGACTCTAAGATAAATTTCAACTGTTTTCTGGGCCAGCCAAATACTACACAGTTATTGTCTCAAGCCCTATTTCACAAGACATTGGGTGGAGGGGTGCAACTGGTATTTTATGACTGAAGTGATTACTAGGGAGAAAAAAGAACAACCCTCAGCCTGAATAACCACTGCCTCTGCAACCTGAAAAGCCAGGCTGCTTGCAGTTCCATTTCTGTGGCAAGATACTGACATCCAGTGGCCAATTAGGCTAATTATAGGTCACTCTTCCCGGGGAGCTGAGGTGCTTTATGGCCCTCCCTGCTGAGGTGAGCAGCAGAGCGACACGAACACCGCTGCCAAGCTCCCGCTTCAAACCCCACAGCGAGGGCTTGTGGCTTCAGCACCGAGACCATTGCTCGTTTGCTAGTGCCCCTGGGGCTGCCCGGTAAGCTCTCCCAAGCTTGTTTATGAGTTATCGCACCACCAAGGCCAGTGGCAGGCACAGTTCGACAAGGAATTTTTCCTGAAAGGAAGCGTGTGGTTGGGGCTTTTAACATACCACACCAAAGGGTGCATTGTGGAAGGACTAGCCCCTGTGACCTTACTGGTACAATTCTGATCGGAAAAGGTGACCATCAGACAGTTACAGGTATCTTAGCTTCATACTGACCATAAACCACAGCTTTTTATCTATCTATCTCTTTAACTCACTAACAGAAGGTCAAACAAACTAGTCCTTAGCTGTGCCGAACCAAGAAAGAATGTAACAGGAGGGAGGGGAACAGATACAGTGCAATCAGAGTCACATTTGGCAGAACAAGGCCAAAACCACAGCTGTAAGTGCAATTTTCAAAGCTCTATGAACAAAAAGGCAGGTGCACTATGATTACATAGCTGAAAACAAAGCTGTACGAGAACCAGAACCACCACCGGCCTTTCCCTTCTGTGGTACCTAGTCCAGGAAGGCAGAGATGTATGAGGTCCTCAAAGAGCCTCAACAACTGCAATTCATTCTCTGCCTCCATTCAGTTTTGCAGCTTTGTCGCTACATGCAATAAAATAATTCTTCCAAAACACAGACAGTAAAGAGCAAACTCCATGCTCTGGAATATAGGAGACACTCCTGGAACGCAGCAGATACTCATGACTGCAAGGTGGGGATGTTTCCATGGATGGTGGAGTCTGCTCTTTGGAGTTGGATTCCCCCGAGTATTTTTTTTTTCTTCACTAGTTTTAAAAAACTTTCAGTTCTAGACAGGGACTAGTGTGACACCCACATAAAACTGGAATTACATGGCACAGCAGCAGCCCCATCGCTCAATCAATGCCTGTTAAAGAAGCACAGTCAGTGCTGCCACCCTTCTGACACGGTGCTGAAACAGAGCTTGGCACACTGCTTACCTCTCACCCGTGTTCTTCTAGTGGTGGTAGGTTACCTTGGCATGGTCGCTGCTCCTGCTTTGACGACTCCTACTGAAACGTCGTCTCTTCTATTGTAATGACGCTTCCGGTTGCGTGTGCGAAGGCATGCTGGGTGTCCAACAGGAATAAGGAACCTACCTCCAGCTACCCCATGTATTTATTCCGGCTGAAGCACAGTGTTGTAAAATTGTCTAAACATCCCCCCTCTCCCTCCCCACACGATCTGTAAATTAACATCCAGATTGGAGAGCCCCAGCTGGGACGACTACATTGGGCATAGAAATGGGGTGGGTTTATGTGGACAGCAAGTATTTTACATGGGACTCACTCTCATATGCAGGCAAACACCTATGGCACGTGTAGATCCTTTAACCAGTACCCTATGAGTACTTCAGTTTCTGCTTCAAAACCAAACTTTTCTTGCCTAATGGAAGTGTTGAGTTAAGCAAGGTGAAAGAAATTAGTTATATTTTATTTTTTCCCTTCTTCTGAACTGGCAATAAGGCACACAGACATTCTGCTCTAGCTTTAGCACAGCTGCCTCCGTTTACTTATTTTCATTACTCCCTTAATTTGCCAAACAATTTTGCATACATTTCCTTTCTTACCTGATATAATCAAAGTATTCTTTGTGCTGATTCCGATAAAAAACAGACAGTTTAAGCATACGGCCTGCAATCACTTCTGCTTTTTCCAATAGCTGCGTTAGGTGAACTTTTGAATAATCTAGAAAGAAAAGACAATCTGCTAGTATGGGGGACAGGAAAAACCACAATACCTTCCAAAAGCTCCAGACTTAGAATTGGGAACAGAGCCTGGATAACACACCTCACATTGTGCAGCCCGGCACCGGTTTCCAGCAGTGGCAACAGACAATGGCAGGAGCACGCACGTTTGATGCTCCCCACGCCTTTCCCCACAAATACTCTGCAAGCCCACAGCAACGTTCAGCTCGGGATTTCCTAGGTCAGAGCTGGTTTCCTCGCACTTGGAACTGCAGAGGAGCAGAGAGCTGCCCTCTCTGGCTTATGCCATTTGATAAACCGTTTGCTACAAGGTACCCGGTTGTGAGCCAGTAACAATTCACCTAATTAAAAAAGCTTACTTAGGACCCAGCCTAAACAGCATCTCAACCGGGGATTCACAGGGAGCTCGCTTCAGCACTCAGCTTTCATTCAGGCAAGCACGTTGGCACTAGGTGATGAGCATCCAAAGGAAGAGACTTACCAATCACTGACAGGCTGAACTGATCCTCGAGTTGGGGTGCTGGTGGTGCTCAGGCTTTGCAGCATGCAGAGAAGCAAGAGCAGCAGATCGCCTTAAGCAAGCTGTCTGTTAGGGAGCTGCCACTCTCTCTTTTCTCTACGAGTGCTTGTAGCCAGCAACAGGCACACAAGTGGCCCCGCTCCACTTTGGTTCACCAGTCTCCCTTCCTAGCCCGGGACAAGCAGTGGTGGCAGGCACAGCACGCTGGGGCCGCTAAGCCATTGCGGAACAAAGGGGCACTCCAGCTGCCTCTCAGTAACGCGCCAAACCTCAGCACATACAAAGCCTGAAGTCAGAATTCCAGTTTCCAGGCATGACTACTATAACCCTACCAGCGTAGCTGGCACCGGTAGGTGGCTAACCCACCCAGGCAGCAAAGCCAGCGCTAAACGCACACGCCATGTGGTGCACGTGTCCTCAGCAGTATTACCTGCTGTGCAAAACTCGATGATTTCACTCCACTCAGAAACAACGTAATCGCCATCGACTTGCTTTGACGCTGTCTGCACTGCTACCGTGTATTCTGTTCTTGGGCTCAAGAACCAGTGCCCGCGGACTGTCATAGGCAAAGGAACAGCTTTGGCCACCAATTTAGTGGGTACATCCTGATGGAAACAAAAAGACAAAACAACACACAAGTCAGCAGTGCAACCAAACCAAATCACCACCCCTCCCTTCATCGCTTTTGTGATGTAATCCCCAACCCCTGGCTCTTCTCTGTAAGCCTTAGTTACTTCTCACAGTCCAGCACAGTTACCAGGGTGGCCAAGGACAGTGGTCTAAGGTCTGCTCTAGGAGCTAAAGTGATAACTTGCATGTTTGGGTTTATTACTGGTTCCAAATGACTATAGCTTGATACTATTATATATAGCCCAAATACATAATTCAGACTAGGGCCATTTATCCTTAAGTATGCAAACCGAGAAAGACGTGCTGTTGACCACAAGGATATCTTAATTTGAGAGCTTCTTGTGCTCTCATTGCCATTGTTCTCTTTCAGTCCATGCAACCAAACAGGGTTCCTCCGGCCATCAATCAGTCCACCTGTATTGCTGTTGGTATCTTCCAACCCAAACTTCAACAGAGAAAATTAAACATGTTGCAGAGTAACTTTGTGTGGTTTACATGTATCAAAATACCCTTACATAGAGCAAGGGCCAGAACAAGCCAAGCGTAGAGCCAGACAGCTTGTGCCTGTCTGTCTTTACACCTCTTGCTTCCCACCCCGCCACCTCTTCACATACTCCCATCTGCTCTTCCAGGGTATGGCACTGTAGTGCAACAAAGAACAGCTGCCCATTGCTGTTGCAATACCTAATTCCTACAGCGCCAACGACTGCAGCGTAGCTGTCCACCTATAAATACTAGTCCACAGTCATCCACCTATAAATATAGCACAGTAATCCCTTAAGGAAAAAAGAAATAGAAAAATAGACATTTTCTGTTCATGATCTGTAAGCAAGAGCTGAAAGATTTTGGGGTGGGTTTTTTTTGTTTGTCTTCTATTATGGAAAAAATATCTTTCTTCTGTTGTTTTTCTCTCAGCAAAAAATATTCTTCTGTTTCTCTATTAAGAACTGTAAAATTAGCAGCTTGTGATGTGACAAGGACTGAAATGTGATTGACTGATAATCAAGGGTAAGATTGTGTTGTCATGATTTCTTTTTTCCTAATTCTCATTTAAATCAAACAACAGTTGGGAGAAAACTTTCTCTGTAAAAGATTCAGTGGTGCGCTCTGAAATAAATAATGTGTAAAAGATAGAGAAAAATTACCAGGAAAAATGAAAGAATCCCCAAATAGCATTTAAAGCTTCCACCCTGGAACTGCTCCTGCAACTTTGCATGCAGTCAGCAGCTGCTACACGTACAATCATTAGTCATCTTTTCTTTGGCTATGGTAAAAACTGCCTCCACCTGGGTCAGGTCTCTGTGCCCACAACCTGGTGGTGGGTTTTGCCCTCATTATTTTTGTTTGTCTTCATGCAACATTAGAAGCCTCATTGCCCCATGTATCAAAGCCTTACCTTCCAGCTGTGTATCAGGAAACTCTTCTAATTGTACCAAAAAAGGGGCAAACTACCCAAAACCACATTCAGTAGATGGTTTTGTCTCTTCTACAGCTGGCAAGGAGGGGCAGCAATGATGCTTTTCATAACTCTAATCTGTTCTTTTTCTAAGCAAACAGGTTCTGTTTTTTTTTTCTCTTTTTTTTTTTTAAGGACACTATACTGACCTCAGGGAAAAAAAATGTTCGAATGTTCAGGCTGAAATTCCTCTGGGGATTCTCCATTTCTTCCTTTCATCTCTTTTCTGCTCAGCTCTCCCTGCTGGCTGAGCCCCCAAAGAGGCGCGAAGGAGGTTACACGCCAGCTCAAGGACAGCTGGGATTCGGGAGTGGCAGATGGCTGCTCCACCACCAGCACCCACCAGGCAGCTCTAAAGGTACCTAGACGGCGATCATTTCCAAGAACAACCTGGAAGCACTGAATAACTAAGCAGCAAGGTATACAAGTCACACTACCTCTCTCCTTTTTGGGAAAAGTTGCCTGCTTTGCAGTCCCTTTTTGTTGCCAAAGAAGCAGCTTTCAATTTTCAGCTTTCTCCCATTTCTTCTTATCCTTCCCTTTGCCAGGTCTGCTCACAGGACACGTTGTGGAAACTCAGCACACCCAGGTTCTAGGCCTAGTTTTGCTAAATACCCAAGCCTCACTTCCTATGACATGGGAATACTCATACCTCTGTATCTTAAAAAAGAGGGCTAGTCTTAAAAAAAATGCTAATGGCATTGAGAAAAAGAAAATCTTATTAGAATTCTAGTCTTTACACACTACTACCAATACAAACCTCCCCCTTCACAGATACGATGACGATAGTAATAAATAATTTTATCATTTATATATATGCATCCTAAATATGTTGAATATGCTTCATATATTTGCCAACAAAAAAAGTACTGAAAGGATGAATCATTCCTGTCTGCTCTCCTGGGTAGGAGAGGAAACACGGCCCCATTTCCTGAGGTACAGCATCTATCTACCGGGCTAAGCCTATATCCCAAGTCACTTGCTCACAGCTGGGTGAGCAAACTGAGACCTAACACTAACTCTACAAGTTAGAAAATAGTTTAAGCTGGTTGTCTGGGCTTACCACCTGGGAGAGAGACAGGCACTTGCAGGCAGTGAGTTACCCTACCCATAAGCTGAGTAAGGATGATTTTTGCCCCTGAAGATGCCCGTCTCCTTCCGCAGCCCGACTGCTGGATGACTCCTGAGGGTACGTCCTGATGCTCTTTTTTATAACTAAGTGGTAGGGCTCACTCTTTTCTTTCTAAAAAGCTCCGCTAGGAGAAGGGGCAGTGATATCCTTCATCTTTATACAACGGCTTTGTTATGAAGGCAATGGATGGGTGGGGGCTGATTCAGTTCCCTCCGGATTCCGGGAGGGCCCAGCCCGCGGTGCTGCAGCTGCCAGGTTACCAGCGCCCTGCCCGGCAGGTCTGCCGCTGAGCTCCAGCTCTGGAACGCGTGTGACTGACGTGGCAGGGAGGAAGGACGCTTGTCTCTAACCATACCAGCATTAAGGCAGATTTTGAATTTGAGCAATTTTTAATTTCTCAACAAAAACTCATTCTAGAAAGGGTGTTAAAAACTGCTTAGCACTAAAGATGCACGAAAGCAAACCCATACGTGCTCTGGCACAGACAGCTGTTGGCGTATTCAGTCTGTGCAGTTCTCTTGCCCACCCTGTCTGCGTTTGCATCGTTCTGGCCGGGGGGCGGGGGGAACCAAACCAAAAAAAGCTTTACCAAGTCACTAACACAATTAGTACCAAAGAATTCTAAGTTAGTTCTGAAAAGACATCCAACTATTCATCACTTTAATTGATAGACTTTAGTCTCCTGTTCTTACAAAACCAATTACCTCTCTCCTTTGACTAAACACTTCATCACAGTAAAAAGCTAGGGAATTGCTGAGAAAAACAAAATAAATCTAACAGCTTATCTTTATTAAGCTACCAATATCCTTTTTTTTCCCTCTCCATTTTAACACCAGTCTCATAACTGTGATACAGATTTTGAAGTATATATAGTGTTTGACCTGCTAGGGTGGCTCTCCCTTTTACAAAAACAATTTTTACAACTTTACACCAGTTTGCACGTAAATGAAATAAACATGTAGATTAATAAAATGAAAGAAATTAAAAAGAAACCACCCCAGTAAGCATTTATATTAGATGGTATATTTATTCCTGCAGTATTAAATGGGAATTCAAATTCAAAGGCTGCCAGTCCAAAAGTAACAACAGTAAGAAGAAAACCAAACATACCTGACTTTATTTGCTATTACAATTAAAAATGGGTCACAATAAATGCCCATTAAATTCAGTAGTGCTTTGCACACTGGTTCCTAGCAACAGCAACATCTTGGTCAAACACATAAAATTCTCAATTTCAAGGAGCAGTAAGTGATTTTGCATTACACTTAATGCATATGTTACTTCCAACCGCATGAAAAAAAAAGTCAAATAAGGAAACATGAAAACTGTACATCTGCTATTAACAGAAGTCACAGAAAAAATACTCTCACAATAAAAGACTCAGAGAAATTGGTAGAAATATTTCCTGGTTATCCCACTGGCTTGTAAACCAATGGTAATTTAGGTGTTGATGGAATCAGGGCTCTCATATTTATCTGGATGGTTATTTGTGCCTTGGCAAACCTTATCTTTTAGGGATGTTGCCAACTGTCTTTAAATTTGCAGATGATTGTGTGGTTTAATCTTCTCATTCCATGTTTCTCTAGACTATCTGAGTATTTCAACTACTCTGAGGTTAAAGCAAATTTTGCTGGATTTGCTAAGTAGCGATTCTGCAATGCATTCAGTCTGTCCCTGCATCAGAGGCTTGAGGAAAGAGGCCAGATGAATATTCAGGTCACAGTGCTGAATGCTGCAAACTAAAATTGCTGGAAGCCTTCCTAGAAGTGCATTAGAATTTGTGAGTCTTCTGTTGAAATGACATGTGTTGCTTTCATGAGCCTGTCACTGAACAAGGACAGGCATAGAATACATAAATTGTTTAAATAATGATTAAGAACTAGTGAGGAAAAAAAATGTCTGTCTTGCAATACATTGTACGGGTTCCAAAACTGTTTTCAAATGAAATACAAAAGGTAAGGTTCAGTTCTCTATGAAACAAATGCATTCGTGTGTACACGCACATAGGCTAGAGACAGAGAAGGTATTCAGAGTAAAAAAAAAAAAAAAATAAAGTTAATCAGATTAATCAAAACCTACCTTTGCTGGCTGTCCAATACTTGTTTCCCATGGTTTGGCTTTGAACGGTTAATAAAACACTGAGGTTCATCTATTTAAAATCAAGTATTTCCACCTTAATTTTTAAATGAAAATTACCTTGTGTTTAAATTTGTTGGAATTCTTATTTTCTTTCTTGTTGAGATCGATGAAGTAATGAGTAATGCGGTCCTTGGATTTAGAATCCATGTCCCAAGAAATCTTGAAGGAATCACATGTGATGTTACTTATTTTGATGTTGTGTGGGACTGGAAGTTCCTCCATCTCTGCAATCCCACTATCTTGTGATTTATTCCCTGCATAAAAAACAAGCATGATTCGTTCAGTTAAAGACCTCTTAGATATCTGTCTTCTGTGCTCCAATACAAACACATCTCTGACCAGCCTTTCACAAAGTCTCTTAGGTGGTACTCAGAGGCAACTACGAGGTACAATTATGCAAGTCTCAGTGCCAGTGATGGGAAATGTTGGAAACGGATGAAATTCCTCAGGTGAATAAGCACACGCTGCATAGACTGGCTAGTGTCATAGCTGCATGCAGTGGCAGTTTGAGAATTAGAAACATCTGAAGCTACCTGGTGCTACAACGTTTAATTAAGGTACCAGCATCATCCCCAGTTAAGATAACAGCCCTATCCATACCTACCAGTGAAATAAACACAAATAGAAATCACATTCATCCTAAACCTATTTTTCAAGCGCAGAGCAAAACCAATCTCTTCAAGGTTTATAGAAGCTGTATTTATATACACATATAAAATGTGTCTCCTTTGCAATGAAACAATTAACAGTGATCACTCTGTTGAGCCACCATAAAAAGGACATACACACCAATTTCATTTTCTACTCTTTATTCTCCGTATTATATTTGCCCAACTGAGACCCTGCAGTTTTCTTGGGAAGTTTCTTCTAATTTCTGTAAGTGCATATTGTAGATGAACAAATGACCATTTATCCCAAAAAGCATCAAAGATTCTCAAATTAGGTCTTCCCTTAGTCCCCAAGGCAACCTTGTAGTAGAGCATTCCATGAACATTAAAACTCAGAAACATTAGGTGATTGATCTTGCATTACGTAAGACACAAGTCAAAAGTGAACAATTAAAAAAAAAGCAGAAAGATGAGAAATATGAGTGTGCAAAAAGGAAAAAAATTAAGATGATGTAAGAGAAGGAGCAAAGAAACAGAGCATAAAAATAATAATCAAACATAGATAAGAATAGAAAGAAACAAAGGAGAAAAAAGATGGGTGATCTCTGTGCCAGAAAGAGAGGAGAGCTCCCAAAATCTGTCAAGATGAGGAAGATAGGAAGCTCATGCAGAGATGTGAAGCAACACATTGTCAGAATTATTTTTAGTCACATCTAATTACAGAAAAAGGTAGTATTTATACTTCCATCATAATTGATAAAAAAACTGGACACAGAAGATGAGTCTAGTCAGTAATAAAAATTTGACTTGGAAAACATTAGGGACATTTGAACCTTTCAACATACGCTGTCAAAGAATTATACCGACACCTCAATGAATGCAGGAATACTAAGGTTGGCCTGATTGTTCAAAATTCTCCTCGTGGATATGTGAAATTCAATCACAGAGTCTGCAACACCCATAAATTTCCAGCTAGTATTCTGAATAAAGTCGTTTTACTGATGACTTCAAGAACGAGTAATAACACTTTTCTATTTTTGTTCCATTTTATGCATTTATATCCAACAGGTTGTCTGTTCTTCAAACTTCGGAGTCTTTTTTTCCTTTCCAACTAATATCAAAGTCAGATGGTTCATGGTTCTGCTCAAAATCCTATCCTATTTGTGCTATCCACAATGACATTTGCAACAGCTGTGCTGGCTGCAATAGCCTCAGAAATACCAGTCATTACTGAAAGCTTTCTGTTCATATGAAATACATGGTAAGTGCTTTTCCCAACATGAGATTTCAGAAAGCCAGCAGGGAGAAAATGTCATTGCTTTCTTTTGTAAGCATTCGGTATTTGTAAGATAACTGAAAGCTCTAGCAGGTACGCTGAACAGGCTACATATGATGGCTCTTCCAGGAGTGAGGCTCTGTGTTTAAGCAGAAGATGGACCGATGCTGCTGAGGTTCTCAAGACCTCCTGGAGAGCTGGACGGACTTGGATCCCAGCACACTGAATAACTGAATGAAGACCTGAACAGACATGCAGCCAGGAAATCCAAGCCATATATATCCACAATACATTAAAGTGCAACTTCTTTGCTTCAAAAGTGAGCTTCTGTTCTCCGTAACGATGGGCCCTAGCAATGTTACAAACAGCCAAAGTAGCTGAAGCTTCTGAACACACGTGCAAAGCAGCAATGACCACTGACAAAAAGTAAGAGAGATGAAAAAAGATTCTGGAGCACACCGATGGCAGTTAAAGAGCAAAAGTGCTTCTGTAAATGGGTACTGTTTTCTGTACAATTCTTGGAAATAATGCCTGGCATACATCTTCAGATGTCTGTGCTCCTGATCCTTTTACTTTCTTCGCTTAAGAGGTGAATAAATAGTTTAAGTAAATGTCTAGCAGAAAATCTCTGGGTAATTTTTAGCAACATTTTTAATATGTCAGAAAAAGAAACCACTTGCATTACTAAATGCTCAGCTATCCTTCTTTTGTGATGGAACAAAATCCAAAATAAACACTTTTCTGAAATCTTTAAAGCTCTTTGAAAGTGGAAAAAAATCATTTTACAGATTTTGAAATACAAACAGAACATGAACAGAATATGAAATAAGAAAGTAATTTACCTCCTAATCATCACCATCAAGGAATATTCCGGTTTCCCTTCTCTTTAGAATATGAAGTATCTGTGATGTTTGTAATGCCTACTTATATTTTGATACATATCTGCGTAGCCTTGAATGTCAAAATCCATTAAGTTGACAGGCAGTAATAGGAACCTGATAACGATATATAGTATTAATACAGAGGGTGATGATTCAGTGAGTATCAGTAAATGGTGAATTTTGAACAGCAATCGGTGTGCAACTGCATGGGAACAAGGGAAAAAAGGGCAGAGCATGAAAAGCATGCTTGCACTTTCTTAGATTTGACTGATCCTAGGAACCAAACATGCAGGTGTTACGCCGGCTTTGCCCACACAGCAAACACCCTAGCAGTCAGACCACCAAGAAACTCTGAAGAAGCATTCTCTTGTGCAGTGTAAGCTCTAAGTCAGACTCTGGGTCCTGCAAAATCTAGTGCTTTTCAACGTTAGGAACAGCATTCTGTCCTGAGATGTACTGGAATATGACACAAAAATGTGAGATACAGCGCTTGACATCACTGCACCATAATTAACTAGAAAGATGACAGGATGGCACAGAAGGAGAGTCAGAATATCCTATCCAGTCTGGTCATGTACATACATCGCTTCTAACAACTACATAATGAGTAATATTTCCATTAGAGCTTACCAATATTATAAAAGCGTTACAACTATGCTAAAATATATAGCTATGTACTTATAAGACAAAACAGAAAGAATGGGCAGAATTTTCAAGAGCAGAAGGGTAACTTTGAGCTAAACTTGGAAGTCAGGTGTTTAAGAAAATACTACTATCTGCTTTTAAAGTGAGTGTTCAACTAGGGTCGATAATATTGCCAATTAAACCACTTAAAAATGCTGCTGCTACAAAAGACTGCTTAGTGGCCCACCCGCTAGTTAAAACTGGAGACTTCACGTGTGTGCCAAGTGAGGTGTCTTGGAGATCAAAACCAGACAGATATAACTGACTGGAAGGGTAACACATGTGTACCTTGCGTGTTCTCCACTTGTGTGTTGGTGAGTATTTTAAATTGGTATTCACACTGGAAAGCGCATCCACTTCAAACCACTTCTTCTTTATACCAGGATCAATTTAAAGAATAGATCGACATCAGGAAATAGGACGTCTACTAAAAAGCAGAAATAGCAGCTGAACTTACTCAAAACCAGCATACAGTTGCCCTAAAGCACTCCAAAATTCCAGCTGAAAGGAAGTTACTACTGTTACAGATGTAAAAATAGGTGGAGAAGGCCTAGAACTGGCTGCTTTCACGTTTGTCACTTTGCCACTTCACTGAGGCTAAATTCATCTTTCTTTGATGAAGCATCGCAATACAGACAAAACTTGAAAATGAAAGTAGCATAGGAAATGTGGCTCTGAACAGCTTCATATCATATTAAAATAGATCAGCTTCCAATTAAAATGGCTACTTCATTTTGCACATTCACATTGCCTCAACACAGGAAGCCGCTGCGGCACTGGACAGAAACACTGCTTGCAGGTCTCTGTTGGGCAGAAACTTATAGAAGCGTTAGTAGTCAAACAAACCTGGCCTCCCCTGCCAAAAAACCCAGGCATATCAGCCCTGTGTGCTGCAGAAACACCTCTGCTTTAACCAAAACACCAGTTCACTTTTAGAACAAGCAGGAGGGCCCAGTGATCCTTGACACCCATAAAGACCACTCCTGTGTGCATAGGTCACACTGGAAACAGACAACTTTAAATTTCTTCAAAGCCAAAGAATAAATACAACACGCCAGCTTTACTGAGATCAGCTGGAGAACTGCAAGATTAATGTTTTATGCTCCTATTCACAGGCTTATCTCTCTCTGCCATATCCAGAGTTAAATTTCAAGTTAAATTGTCTAATCAATTTTAAAGTGGTTATGATACTGACTGCTGCAGCTGAGCCAAAATGCTGGCAAATGGGTAACAAACCGATTTTATTTATATACACAGACACACTTAATTTAGTATCCTCATTAGATCTTCTACTTACATAAATTATCTCTGAATAAAAAAAAAAAAAAAAGGCAGAAAATTCCCATTGAACATTCATGGCTTTCATCTGTCACTCTTGGAGACAAATGATAAGACTCGGAAATTGATAAGCCCACACTGAAAGGATTTGGAAAAGGATGGTTTTGTTTTTTTTTTTTTTTAATTTGCCTCATCACTCAAAACCAGCTGAACCATTACATCTGCAGCAGCGGAAGGATGGTGGGGAAGAACCTTAACACAACTTCTGATTGGTACTTACTGAGCATTCACAATCACTGAATTTTTATAATTTTAGAATACTTGATCATTCTTTTACCTTAGTTCTAAAAGTGCAGAACTTCACAGCAGGGCAAGGGAGTACGTGCCTACTGATTTTTCAGTTCACAAACTGTTTATGTTATCCACAAAAGAAATCCTGAAAGGGCTGATTTGTAATCCACTCTCTAAACAAACTTACAGCTCATAGAAGTGAGCTTTATGAAACTAGGCCAATAAAATAATACATTTCTGGATTCTTATGACCTTGCTTATAGATGTTTTGACTCTGATATTACCTTGGCAAATACACTCCTGCTATTAAGCATTAACAATGGAAAAAATTAACTGAAACAGTATGATACAAATTTAATGGAGATATAGAATCCCTACACATACATCTGTATTTCCCATAGTTCGAATGTAATTCATCATTCGGAAACATTAAAAAGATGGGTTTGTGCTCAAAGTACTGGACACGCTGCAGTAGAACTCCTAAGTATCCAGAACTCACGCGATTTGTACTCAGCAATCAAATCACACCCTCTTTCCCATAAATCCATCCATAACACTAATCTGCCACCTTTCACAGCATTAACTATGTAGCTCACTGCACTATGCAAGCATGAAAAATTTTCCAGCAGTCAAGAAACAAATTCACAGAAAACAGAACCTGCAAATGCCTGAATACAATGACAGAATAGCCATCCATCAGCAGGGAGAAACTACAAATATTACAGCCATAATGAGTGTGATTGCTTGTACTCAGTGTGCAGTAAACTCGTGAAATATTCATTCAACTTCAATGATGTCCATTAAATCTGCAGAAATTAAAAGAAGGCAGGGCCGGGTGAAATCCTTTTCTCTGCTGGAGCTGTGAAAGCATCCCTTCAGTAATCACGGATAACAAAATACAGCTGTAAAATATTAATATTTATCTGCAATTTAGACTTGGATACTAGGGGGAATGACCATCAGAGTAATGTAAGAATGCTTTTCAGATCACTATTTCCCTGTCATGGGATTTAGATTCAACCAATTCAGATATTTGTCCAATACCTGGACAAAAATTATTTATTATTTTTATACATGGAAAAAATGTAGGTATCTAAACAGAATTTGGAATAAAGGGAGGGTCTGTTTGAACCATCACTCAACCAAATTCAGAGCTGTCCTAAGTAGTGGTGGGAAGTTACACATCCCTGAAGTGCTGTAAATGCGGCTTTGTGTCACAGAGCCCCAACATGCCAGGAGAACAACCAACAGAAAAGGGAAGAAAGCGATAAAATGGCTTTTCCTCTCATTGCTTTAAAATCTCTTGTCGACTGTGTTTCCTGCTAAGGCTTTGTCCTTCTGTCCCTCAAGATGCAAATTACATCAGCTTAATGAAGTGTAACTTACATTTTCATTTAAACCCATTATGAACCCCCCTCAACATGTATAAATAGATTTGCCTGTTTTGGCATCACACACTGGAAAATCTCCAGTTCTACGGACAAAGACAAATCATCTGGTTCTAAGTTTCTTTGTACTCAGGGATAAATCTTCAGTGTCTTTAGACTCATGTTGTGGGAAACATGGACTTCTGATGCTTTTGAAGCAGACATTCAAAAATCGCTATTATGCTTCTTCTAAGCTGCCAACACCATTGCCATGGATCTTTGAAAACATGTTCCCAAAGGATTCGTAAAAACCATTAAGGCATTGTGGGCTGTCAATTTGTACTTTGTAAATCTCATGCTCGTCCGTGCATCTGAAATGGTTGCTGTTAAGAAGTTTCTTTATCTGAGGATGAAACTCTTTGCATTTAATTTGGTCTAGATTTAAATGAAAACACAACACAGTGGAATGCTTGTTAGCGATGGCTATTTCCAGTTACAACCCTGTCTTCTACAGCTGTAAGTTCCACTGAAAGACCCAAAGAGCTCACTAACCTAGCTACTGCATTCTCAGCCGAGGAGGTGACTTGGGAACAGCAGTTTCTTAAACTTTGATTTCACAACGATTCGCAAAAACCATCTGTTTAAAACATCAGTTTAATTTTCCAGAAGGCATGCATATATTTAGAGATTTCAAATAAACATAGTGTTAAAAGTCATGGAATCTAATAATTCCCAAAGAATTTAATTGAAAATATGGAAATGTCACTGCTTCTTAAAGGCAAAGCACTCATTTAAGGCTCAATTAAAACTTGGTAGAGGAACAGCAAAGTCAGTAACAGGTCCTACTCAAATTCTCTCTGAAGATTAGCATGTCCTCTGAATTTACCTCTAGCAGCAACAAAGAAGAAAACAGTTCAAGACACCTTCCAAAAAAAAAAAAAAAAAAAGATGGAAAAATTGGTGATGCAAACCACTTCTTTTAAGGAAACTATATAGACAATGAAGAAAACTAAGCCTATGTAACATGCCAAGTGTGGTGGGTTGACCCTGGCTGGACACCAGGTGTCCAGCAAAGTTACTCTGTCATTCCCCTCCTCAGCTGGACAGGGGAGAGAAAATAAAATGAAAGGCTCCTGGGTCGAGATGAGGACAAGGAGAGATCACTCACCAGTTGCTGTCACAGGAAAACAGACTTGACTTAGGGAAATCAATTCAATTTATTACCAATCAAATCAGAGTAGGGTAATGAGGAATAAATCCAAATCTTAAAAATGCCTTCCCCCTACCCTTCTCTTCTTCTCAGGCTCAACTTCACTCCCGATTTCTCTCCCTCCTCCCCCTGAGCAGCGCAGGGGGACAGGGAATGGGGGTTGGGGTCAGTCCATCACACGCCGTCCCTGGCCGCAGTCCCTCAGGCCCAGGCGGCGGCGGCTCCAGCGTGGGTCCATCCCTCCCACGGGCTGCAGTCCCTCAGGAGCAGGCGGCTCCAGCGTGGGTCCATCCCTCCCACGGGCTGCAGTCCCTCAGGAGCAGTGGTGTGGGTCCCCTGGGGCCCAGGCCCGCCAGGCCTCCAGGCCCTGCTCCAGTGCGGGCTTCCCATGGGATCACAGCCTCCTCCGGGCACGCCCCTGCTCCGGTGTGGGGTCCTCTCCAGGTTGCAGGTGGGGATCTGCTCCCCCGTGGGCCTCCCTGGGCTGCAGGGGCACAGCCTGCCCACCATGGGCTGCCCCAGGGGCTCAGGGCAATCTCTGCTCTGGCGCCTGGAGCTCCTCCTGCCCTCCTGTGACACTGGCCTGGGTGCCTGCAGGGCTGCTCCTCTCACATATTCCCCCTCCTCTCTCCAGTTGCAATTGCGCAGTTTTTTTCTTTCTTAACTATGTTATCCCAGAGACGCTACCACCATGGCAAACTGGCTCGGCCTTAGCCAGCGGCGGGTCCATCTTGGAGCCGGCTGACATGGGCTCTATCAAACACAGGGGAAGCTTCTAGCAGCTTCTCACAGAATCCACCCCTGTAGCCCCCCTGCTACCAAAACCTTGCCACACAAACCCAACACACCAAGCTGCTGAAGAACCACCACCTCTAACACTGACCTGTGGCCCAGGATTGAAAGTCTGCTACAAAAGAGAGAGCCTAGATTCAGTGGCAATTGTTCCTTTCATCCAAACTGTGGCTGTCTATGCTAAAGCAACGCAAAGCAGCCTCTAGGTCATGCAACTTTTCACGGCAGGTAAGACACCCAGAAGCTACTGAACTAACCGGGAATGCTGAAAGCACAAGGAAGCCCTGGTGATATGCCACAACCAGCACCTGGGAGGAAAGCCAGTGGAACAGTCATCACGCCACTTCTACATCACCACAATATTCTCCCACACTGTCATAATTTCACTCCAGGGTTCACATAGTTTGGAGTTTATCTGGGCTGCTGCCATGCAGAAGACAGTGCACTAAGTGCTGCGCTGTACTGTCTTCAGAAAGACACGCAAGGCATTAACCCCTGCAGTTACTTCTGTGAAGCGTCAGCTCTATGAAAACCTAGGAATTTGATAGGGAAATGTGACTAAGGTTTGTGAGCCAGAAAATAAGCAAGGTGAGACTGTACTCACATAGCACAAAATTAAAAGCTAACATGGGATGCTTAATACATTCTGGGAAGATATCTGAAAACTAGAAGATACATAGATGAGGATGTGAAGCATAGAGGAACAAACTATAAGGTAAAGCAATTTTTGAGTCCCCAAAAGATGAGGTTTACATTATACACAGATACCAATAGCACATGTAATAAACACACCAAAAGCCAAACAAAATCTTATAATCCAAATCACATTTTTTTAAAATGTCACCTTGTTCAGATCTTAAAATATATCCACTGGGGGAAACAGAAAGTGTTTTTCTCAAGTTAACATTTTTGATACAATGAGAGACATTAGCTATGACCTTTTGAAGTAGAAATGTTTGATGAGAGGGGATCAACTTCATAAGGAGCACCTAGGTACCACGGCATAAGAAATCCTCTATCTAGATACTAACAACTGAAAACAACTCATTTAGAAACAGTGACTCCCATAAAATGAACAGAGACATCTTTACACCTTCTGAAACAAAATTTTCTACCTTTCCTGTCTTGGTAATTCAGCTGATTGGTTATATCAGCCCTATAAAGGTAAAATATTAAGTTTGTAATTCTAGAAAACTGATCCAGACTGACAATATTTGAGTGCTATAATTTAGATGGAATGCTCCAACTTACTGTGGAGGTATTTTATTTCCTCAAAAATTCAATAGGAAGGAGAATTCTTCTTTCTGTATAACCATCAAAAATGACAGGAAAGTGCCAGGAAATTATATATTAGCTGCATACTTTAAATTTAACTAAGCAAAACCACAATATCATGTTTTTCTCCTGAGCTCTGGAATGAATGGGTCCCCGTCCTACTGATAGCTATATAAAATTGTTATACAGGACCAGGACAATATGTTCCTACCAAGGAAATAACCCAAATATCAGGAATTTCAATGTTTACTGAAACACCTTGTTCAAGAGAGACAACGAAATCACAAAGAGCAAATACAACAACATATATAAAATTATCAAATCAAGGCTGTTATTTGTAAGGCCATGTAAGCGGCACTTTTCCAGGATAGCTATTCTATTTCAAAGTTCACCTTGCTATCCATAACCACATAAGTAACATTTATGCTTTATTGTGCTTCTTTTCACATACAAAAAACCGAATTAATAGTCTCAGACTCTTAAATGTCTTTCTCTCCTCTCCCCAGAATCCTGGTAAACTAACTCCCAATACAGATTTTTATATTTATATATGCATATTTAAGAATATCTTCTAAATAAGTATTCTTGTAAAACCAATACCTATATTAGACAAAGAGAGAATACCTGGCTTTATAAATCCTGTTAGAGGGATAAGCCCCCTCTAAACCTTCTCCTCGTTTCCTCCCCATGTCTGATATTACTGTTGTGTATTTTCTAGTAAGATGATGTACACACCATCCAAAATTTTTAAAAATAGTTTTGAAAATAAAGCATTACTTATTTGTAACAATAACATGAGTGGTTTTGACATGTTCATATACATTCAGATTCTCTTGTTACTTGGTTTTAACTCCAGGCTTAATTTAGCTTTTTCCTACTAATCTACACCATTGACTTCAGCAGGAACATTCCACATCGCAAAAGAGAACAAACCTAGACTCTGTGAGCACAACTGTGCCTCCAGTACAGCTGTCTTCTTCAGCAGAGAGGGTACCCCAAAACTGCGCCTACATAAAGCACTGAGCGACCTCCAGATTGTCTACTTTCTGTATGAAAGCACTTCTGTCAGCCTTTTACAAAGGACTCAATTCTTCCTCCATCTCACATGGAGAACAAATGTACTCTACAAGTGGTCCCATGATTCAAATCGGGAGCAGACCAATACCTCAGTCCTGCCACCGACAGCAACAAATGTGCAGGCTCTTTGCTCCCACCGAGCAGCGCCCCGCGTTCTCCCAAGCCTCATTTCTCACTGCCGGCTGTCAGCTACAGGACTAAAACCTTGCTCTGCAAGCAGCCTCTTGTTCCACAAAGACAGCTCAGAGACTCAGTTGCTACCTGACGGGAGGTGTAGTACAGCAACTGAAGGACAGCGTGCAATGAAAGAGACTGTGCAATTCAGCACAGTCTTGAAGGTTTGCCATTCACCTGACTACTAACTCAACTCAGGTGCTCATTTGCCCTTAGAAAAAGCACCTGGCTATCATGTAGTTTGAGATCTCATGCAGATGGGACTTCAGGGGCTTAGATTCCTCAAATGCGTGTATGTTTTCCACTAACATCAATGGGAATACATGATGGAAGTGTGGCAAACCTGACAGCTAGTCGCAGCAAATAAAGAGTGACACTGGTATATCTTGGAATACGATTATGCCATCAGAATTCTAGGGCTTTTGTTTATAGCTCAAGCATTCTCTCAGTGGACACTGAATGCAACATTAGGTTAAACAGGAAATGAAGTTTACCTGTACAGAGAAGGTTACTAGAACTATTAAGCAGAAATCAAATAGTCCCTTTATAACATTTCTGTGGAATATAAATTTTTGCTTGGATACAAAATTCTCAAGAGTGGATTTGTTGGGCCACATGTACGCCTTCAAAGTTAAAGATAATAAATCTCAAACATTTATTTTCTGAAAAATCTTTCTGAAAAATGACAGTAGATACAGTAACAAGGAAAAAGCAGGAACAACATTCACTCATAGAATCATAGAATGTTTTGGGTTGGAAGGGACCCCTAGAGGTCATCTAGTCCAACCCCCCTGCAGGGAGCAGGGACACCGCTAACTAGATCAGGTTGCTCAGAGCCCCGTCCAACCTGGCCTTGAATGTTTCCAGGGATGGGGCCTCCACCACCTCTCTGGGCAACCTGTTCCAGTGTTTCACCACCCTCATTGTAAAGAATTTCTTCCTTATATCCAGTCTAAACCTACCCTGCTTCAGTTTAAAACCATTACCCCTTGTCCTGTCACAGCTGGCCCTACTAAAAAGATTTTCCCCATCTTTCCCATAGGCCCCCTTTAGGTATTGAAAGGCCGCAGTCAGGTCTCCCCGCAGCCTTCTCTTCTCCAGGCTGAACAACCCCAACTCCCTCAGCCTGTCCTCATAGGAGAGGTGCTCCAGACCTCGGATCATTTTAGTAGCCCTCCTCTGGACCCGCTCCAACAGTTCCATGTCCTTCTTGTGCTGAGGGCTCCAGAGCTGGACGCAGTACTCTAGGTGAGGTCTCACCAGAGCAGAGTAGAGGGGCAGAATCACCTCCCTCGACCTGCTGGCCACGCTTCTCCCAATGCAGCCCCGGGTACGGTTGGCCTTCTGGGCTGCCAGCGCACATTGCCAGCTCATGTCCAGCTTTTCATCCACCAGCACCCCCAAGTCCCTCTCGGCAGGGCTGCTCTCCATCCTTTCTTCCCCCAGCCTGTATTGATACCAGGGGTTACCCCGACCCAGGTGCATGACCTTGCACTTGGCCTTGTTGAACCTCATGAGGTTCACACAGGCCCACCTCTCCAGCCTGTCCATAAGACCACAGATGTCAGTGGAATCACACCTGAACTAAATTTTATACAAAAGATGCATCCTCTAATGCAAAAGCAAAGGCTACTGTTCAAAAGATTTTATATATACGACTTGCAACTATGTTCATGTGCAATAGCGATAAGATGTACTACTGTGGAAACCACTGACACTCTTTATCATGCTAAGAAAGAAGAAAATACTAACAAACACCAACGGCAGCCTTGGGCAGTTGGTCTCCTCAGGCTCACTTTCCATTCAGTGCAGAAAGGCAGTTCCCAAACTGGATAATCTGCCTACCTACAGTTAGCTCTCACCTTTAACTTTACCCTGGAGGGAGTCTGATTCTTTTCAGATACTAGAGAGGGAGGTCACCGAAGTTAAGAGCTAGCTGAAGTTACCTTTTGTAATGCTATCCTAAATTACGTTTCTCAATTCTCGAGATGCAACAGCAACCTCTGAAAATTTGCAAGATTCCCACTAAAGAGAAACAAGAAAAAGAACATGGGGGATGGGGGGGGAAAGTATTACACTGCAGCCAATTTCTGAACTCCCATAGCAAAGTAATCTACATCTCACTGACTCAGAAATATCCTCTGGACTGATACTTCAAAAAGGATAAACTTTTCAAGGATAATTTCTCTGCATTTCTGTGTCAAATACTTCAGTTTTTCACTTATCGCCACAACAATTATTCTGAAAGCATTAATAGGATCAAACATTTCAGGACCATTTAAGTTTGAATGTGGATGAATTTGTATCTTGCTAACTGCAATTATAGCTAAATGATTAAATAACTGTAAATTAATTAATTTTAATTTAAATAAATAATGCATTCATTTGCATCATTAAACTAATTTCTCAAAATAATTGTTTTGTTATTGCCATAAAGAAAATTCAGATATATCACTATGAGCTGTCCTCTGTTACCAGCCAATTCTTCCTTCAATTTTTGACCCACCCCTACATGAAGCAAAAATGTAAGTAACATCTTCAGAAACATCTAAATGATTTAGAAGAGCCTCACTGAGATCAATGGGATTTAAGCTGAGGTACTTGAGGGCTTCTGAAAACTTGACTGCAAATATCCAACAGTTCATACCTATGACTGAAAGTCAGTTGTGGAGGCGCATGAGTTTCACAAACCCAAAGCGTAAGACAAAACCTGACTGAAAATCTCATCAGTAAAACTTTGTGCAATGGCTAATACAGCAAGGCTGACCTTATTTATATATAAATATAAATGCCAGCTGTGTCAGGACAAGGGGTAATGGTTTTAAACTGAAGCAGGGTAGGTTTAGACTGGATATAAGGAAGAAATTCTTTACAATGAGAGTGGTGAAACACTGGAACAGGTTGCCCAGAGAGGTGGTGGAGGCCCCATCCCTGGAAACATTCAAGGCCAGGTTGGACGGGGCTCTGAGCAACCTGATCTGGTTAAAGGTGTCCCTGCTCCCTGCAGGGGGGTTGGACTAGATGACCTCTAGGGGTCCCTTCCAACCCAAAACATTCTATGATTCTATTCTTTCACTAAGATTAAGTTGTTCTTGGTTATCCTGATATCTTGAAAGTATTTAGTATTTATACTTTACTCATTCAAATCAAACCCACATTTTCAGAATGTCAATTCTGAACCCTAGACTTTATGACAGACTGAGTACTAAAACGTAAATAGATGCAAGTCTCTGTCAATACAATCACACCTTTTTAGAGTTTTCCTTACTCATTATGGATACTTTTTGGAAGAAAGTTTTTAGGAAAACTGAATGCCTCTACACTTTATAAAGTACTTGGTGTTCCACAAGGCTGGGTCACTATTACCCAATTTTTCCTTTCCTTTTCACATTTTTATTACACACAAGCTGAGGAGTGTTAACTCAGTAAAATGCTAAGCGAAACACACATACGTGCACACAAAATTTAATTTTCACTGTGTTAAAAAATTATATGGGGAAATTATGAAAAAGGAGGAATTACGTTATCAGATAAAAACATGCAACTGGAAGGTTGTGAACAATCAAGTGGGCACACATTTCTTCACTAAGGACCAGGAAAAATGTAAGACACTAAAAAACCACCTAGCCCAGAAGATAAAAACGATGTGCCATCACGCCTACTTTTTGCCTTGAGATCTACTGATCCTATCATGCTCTAAGGACCGACTAAATCTTTGTGGTAGAAAGCTGAGGAGAACGGTGCGATCTCCTTTTATGACCCATGAATATCAAACCCAAGTAAATATGAATTGGCCAGATAAGCTGAGGCTGAGTGCAAATAACACCACCAAACATCAGCATCTTGCTCCTCATCCTGTCTGCTGAGTCACTCATATATGCAAAAAGATTTATACCGATATACTGTTCCCACTAAAGTTCTCTTAGACTGTTTATACTAAAGATGTGGTTTTATTTTTTACTGTATCTTGTCATGCTGAAGCTAAACAAGCTTCTCTGCAACCTTCTGCGGAATGAGAATTGCAGTGTGGCTATGGCTGCCCTACAACTCCTACTGGCACACCATCGGTTTTCGTGCCCCAGACCATCGGAGCTAGGCTAGTGCAATTCTACCTTCTTGAAATCAAGTAGGACGTTGCAGTAGACTGCAAACACTAAGCCACCACAGTATTTACTACTAATTAAAGTAATGCTCCCATTTTGTTCGGCACAGCAAGGTTACAGTACATGGGTGGTAAGTGGCTCTTCTCAGCATGTGTTGACTGCAAGATGCATTTTAAAAACAAATTTTAATTAAAATGAGCATTTCTCAGATGCTGAAAGGGAAAGAAGGTGATAAGGGATGTAAAAGGCTCTTGAACCATCTTCTAGCTTAATTTAAATGTCATTTAAAAATTAAAATGAACTTTATAGCCACTTACACATACTAGAATTTGCGTCTAATACATAATTCCAGTTACACAGAATTCCAGATTTTGAAAGCAAGCAGCTACATCAGAAACACTTCTATAAAAGCAGATCAATTCACCGCATGTACCTTACTCATTTAGTAGGAGAAGCTGGCATGGTCAGGTATCTATGCGTCCTTATGAAATTCTGACTTCAGACTGCACTCAGACCCGTTTTGTGGTGTATTTTCAGAAGGATGCTATCTCAGTACTATTTTCCGGAAAACAGGGAATGACATTTTTCAGCAGCCTCCCATCCTTACTAAAGGGGCAGATTTCGGAGCAGGAAGGGATCTGGAGCTCTTATAGCATGTTTTTTTCTCTTTGGATGAATAAACAAGTACAGCTGCCTCTGAGACTGTGGAACCGCCTATGTCTCCATGACTAACAACGAAAGAAAACAGATCTCATAGATGAAAGCACTGACTATATGACCGTGGACAAGTTGCTTGGGGCCAGATTCCGATCCAAGTTGCACCGCTCTGGGTCACTGGCCTAATTGCTCCAATGCTCTTCATCTAACACAGTGTAACTGAGGGCAAAGCATTGGCCTTAATCTTCTACTGCTTTTAATATTAACTCTATATTAGAGAAGTGAGCAGCCTTTCATGATCTGTGCTTTCACATGTCACTAAACAAAAGAGGAAGACAAACAAACACTTTCATTTTAGTTTATTACTATGAACCTCACGCTCATGCTTGTTTACCTCATTCTTATTTGGCTGGCAACAACTTGTGCCATTTATTGCAGCTGTGTCTTAATAAAAACCAAAAAGCATTTTCTCTGCTTCAAGTTAAGTCATGTGAGTTCAAATCTAGCAAGGAGAGAAAGCCTTGTATTCACATGAGCTTTAATTTGACCTGCCAGCTTGTCTGAAAACTGCAACTGCCTTGATTGCACAAGGATTTTCATTTAAGACCCAATTTTCTTTCATGCAAAGGGAAGCCCAGAGAGAAAGGCAAAACTCGTCACTTGAGGGGCAGCAGCGAGAACTCAAGGCTGGGGAACACAATTTTACTAAGCATTTTTCTTGAGAAAGTAGGGTGCTCAGCAGGAGTGGCCTTTTGTAACTCACTGGATACCCTGGCCGTCTGCAGCATGAATGAGCATTTCTTTACCTCAGCACCCTGGTAATTGCTGTGTGCTTTTCGCACAGATCTCTTGTAAGGAATAGGTTTTGGCTCTGTTTACACCAGTTAGTGCTTTTTAACTGTGATTTGAAATATATTACATATTCACAATAGTTCAGGGAATTCTACTCTATAACTTGTACTATTTTGTTAAATTTAATTTTTACGCAGGTTTCAGACTTTCTCTCGGGGCCTGACGAATAAAGGACATAAGGGTTTTGAAAGCCTTTTCTGGAGGGAGCTGGAGTTGTTCTGTTCTGTTTCATTTTTAGCTGGTTTCCTAGGGCAAGCACAGTCCAGGTCTTTGGATGTGGATCTGCCACGGGTTGACTGTTACTAACTTTTGAGCCTCTGACAACAGTAGAGAGTGGGGATATCTCAGGTCGCTGCCAGTTTCATTAAGGTAGGCAAGCATGCAGAAATGAGAGAGGACCCTGTTAAATACTCCCTATCAAGGGGAAGGCTACAACGAGTTCAAGGTTTTTACAGATACTAGAATATAAGTGACACAGCTATGAATACTGTAGTCAAAAGAAATCTTTAAGGTGAGTTTTCACCACATTAGAATTCACCCGTCACTCAGACACGGTATAGCATATAGATTGTGTGCGTTTATTAGAAGCCTTGACTCCAGCTCATCATTTCCATGTCCTGATGACATTTGTAATACGTCTCTCATGTAGATTCTCCATGAAGAGGAGAAAACTAAAACTGAAGCTTTGATGTAATTAAGTTAAGAGAAACCTTTAACAATTCTGAACCATCAGATTCAAATCCATTGGAATGCCATGGTCCTTAATAGTTCCAGAATTATTTTTTTTTAAAAAAAACACAGCTCAGTTGGATTCTTTAAATAGTTTCCATTACAAAGTCTTCTGTACTCTTACCATTCAGGCTATCAAACAGTCATTGGATCGTAACGAGTGAACAGTCATGGTAAAAAAAATTTGAATTATTACCTATAGAGGAAGAGCTGCACAACCTACTGCAAATTCACTAAGCCAACCAAGTCCCTTTGGGTATGTTACTTAAAAAGAATTCATATTTAGATTTGTTTTTCATCTTTTGGATTTACAGCATTTAAAAGCATCTCAAGTGATGCCTTCCAACTTTCCCTACTATATAAGGTAAATAGAACAAGCATACTAAGATAAAGTGATGAATTTAGTTTCACTGTATGGCTTCCATCTCAAGCACTGCGCACTTGCATTAGGGCTGACAGCCTCACCAAACAGCCTAGGTGGTTTGCTGATGGTTTGCTCAAGGAAGCAACCCAGAAACCAGCTGAGCATTACAGAATATACAGAAATAGAAGGAAGAGAATCGGCATTTTCTTTTTCATATACGGGACCTTGATTCTGTCCTCCCTGCCCTTGTACAGTTATGAGAAAGCACAGAGTACTGGACATATTTGTACTACACAGGTCATGCTGGGGCACCGGGCTACCTGATGTGCCACAGGACTTGAAATTAAACTCCCGTACTCTAGAAAGACTGCTATACTCAGATCCCTGTAAATCAATATAATTTAAGAACTCCATGCTACCTAAACAGAGTAACAAAGTGAAGTACAGAAGCAACATATTCAATGGGTCGAGGTTCTAGAGCATGGTACAAAGCAGTTCACAGACAGAGGAAACAAAGAAATGTACCTGGAGTTTCAGGTGCCTCCATCTAGGGGGGAAGAGAAAGTAACCTCTACACATGGGCAGAGGTGAGGCAATCGCAATAAACTGTGTGTGAAGTCTTACTGCTCAAACCTGTCCTTTCGTGAAGGGTAAGGTGGTACCTGTGTCATCAGAGAACAGGTAATAGGTAACACTGGCTGAAATTCCAGAATGTTCCACACAACTGGGACACAGCTTCCCTGTGAGGTAATGGGTTCAGTGAGCAGATAGGCTTGGGGATTTTAAATTCCTGTGATTAGAGATATGCCTTGAATTATATTGAAAGTGTAAAGGCTAGAAATTAATCAGAAACGTTAGCGCTTTGAAAGCCACATATTTACTAGTGAGCATTTATATTAAATTACCAGCATAACTTCCATCATAAAAGTGTAAGTGCATAATACTTACTTTATGTCATCAGATGCACCTTAGCAGCATTAAAATACAATCTGCTGCACACTGTTCCTAATTTTATGCCTTAGTTTATATAAGCTCATGTATAATTTCCCTTTACATAAGTTGGATTAAAAGGACCAACGACACAGCATGAATCACTCCATTGAGAGTTGTATACTAGTACTTATGGCTGCCCGAGATTGAAAGAGCCTTTTAACGTCTTTTTATCCTGCTGATTTTGAAGTCCATATGTCTTCAACTATGAGTACACATAGAAGTGAACTGAAAAAAAACCCAGAATAATCTGTTAAAAATGTTATTTCTGGCCCAAAACTGAAGATAGATGATATCCAGAAAAACTGCAACTTTGAAAGAGAAATTCCAAATTAGGTGCCTATCTGTATGAAATATAAGATAGAATACACACAACAAGAGTTAGGAAAATACAGTAGCTGTAAGATCTTAATCATGCTGTGTTATGAACGCAAATTTGTTTTTGCACAGTCTTATTGAAGGCAATGGAACAGCTCAGGGAATAAATTTATGGGATGCTTCTGACAATTGCAAATTCTCCTAACGAGAGTGCACTGATACACAAAGCTTACCATGGGAATTCCTCAAACTATGCATCTCCTAGAGCTGCCA
Organism: Gorsachius magnificus; assembly: GCA_034008185.1. Lineage (NCBI taxonomy): Eukaryota > Metazoa > Chordata > Aves > Pelecaniformes > Ardeidae > Gorsachius > Gorsachius magnificus. The sequence continues at coordinate 32,777,300 of CM067089.1, read as the reverse complement.
GCTGTGTCTGACTTAACAGTACTGGAGAAATAAACTCCAGGTGCCACTCTACACTTGGAACTAAGAAAGAGTGCAACCCTGATAATACTTTCTGTCATTCTGCGGGGATGAAAGAGTAACGCCAAACTACTTTTAAGGTTTCCCCTTTTTGGCAGCAGCTAGAACTGTCAAGGCTCAGAGAAATTGTTGTTAGGTTATAAAAACAGTATAGCTAATCATTGTTTTTGAAAACATCCATGCAAACCAGCTTGTTCATTCAAGCATAAATAAAACAAGAACACTCTGTGAAAACAATAAAATAAATTTGATTAATGATTCAACTACAAACACCACTGTGAAAATTGATCCAGCTACAAACCCTACAACAAATTCCAACCAAACCTTCTGTGCTGAAGGAAACATTTTCAAGGTCAAATAAAGGATGCTCCACTGTATAACAGAACCTAGTGTGGAAACCACAGGAAGTGATCCTGGAGCAGAGCTTTCTTTAGTTCCAACATCATAAACACGGCCTTTGTTCATACTTTTCTACAGAAGTGACATATTTTATACACGTATCATGTATTAGCAATGTTAGTACTACTTTTTCAGACATGTTTATAATTTTTTGAAGAAAGCATTCTGCAAGTAAAATGCTTAAAACTTCTATCAAAAAATAAAAGAAAACATAGTGGATGATTCTGGCCTGTGTTCAGCCAGAATTAAATACAGCCTTCCAGGTCACGTAAAGCACAAATGGCCGTTCGTGCCGCAGCACAGCAGATGTACCTACTGTTCCAAGTGGACTAAGAAAAACAAACCCAGACTGTAAGAACTTTTAAGGATTACCTTCTCAGTTGTGGTTAAAGCTGCTGGCACTACTTCAGCAGCACAAAGGGAACTGAAAACTACCTTAGTCAGAAACGCTGAGGGCTGTAAACCCGCTATATAGAGGCTATGAATAATACAAGGTGGAGGAAATTACAAGGAATGGATAAAGGAGGAGATCCTTCTAGATTTTGGAGGAAAAAATGGAAAATTAATGAGGCAGAGAGGTCCCAGAAGGAAAACCCAAGGTCAGGGAGAGAAGCTTCTGCAAGCCTTTGGAGACAACTGAACACAACAAAATGCCTGGCTGGAACCCATTCAAAAAGGATGAAATACTACCAAACTCTAAGTAAGAATGTGATATAGTCTCTCCTTCCCCACCTTACATGACAAAAGCGATATTCTGCGTTTCCTAGAAGCTATGGCTCTGGGACCAGGGATCTCGCTGGAAGGCTGCTGTAAATGCTGAAGTGGCCTGTAGGGCAGACTCTGAATTACATTATACAGGTGTAACTGCAGGGTAGATAGCGAATTTGGAGAAGCAAGCTCAGAACACAGTTTACCAGAGGTGGTAGACACATCAGATTAGTAGGCTGAAAAGAAAATTGCTACATCTAGTTTAAGATGGAAGATAAAACAGATACTAATGGTTTAGTTCTTACTCAAAAAAACAGGTTTTGTCTGAGATTTGCAGAACAAATTTTAAGCGAGGGGTTGGCTTGGCATTCCTGCTTCTGAGATGCTGGAGGCAGTAGAATTTCTCTTCCCTAAACGATTCCTCCTGCCACTGTACTTATTAAGAACTACTGATCTGCAGGGCTGAACATTGGCTGGCAGAGATGAGATTGATACATGGCAAAACAGCTAAGGAATTCAAGTGTCAACTGGGCTACCACAGAGCCTGTGGCTAGCTCCAGGCTAAACAACCATCTTTATGAATACCCTGGAAGGAGAGATCACACTTCTGTATTGCACACAACATTAAAATAGAAGGAGCTGCAAGCACAAGATGGCTTGGAAACATAGGCAGAAAATGATAAAATGGGTGCTGTTACAGAATAAATAAAAGGATGCTCCATAATTCCAAAAAAAGGGATTTGAAGAATGCATCCAGGGACTGGATGATGCCACTTTATCCCTTCTGTTTGAAAAGCAGAGGTGTACATGATATAGCCATCAAAACTCCCATTTACAAGCTCTAGAAATCTCTTTCAGAATGCTCCAATAAAACCAGCATAATAAACTTCTGAAATAAATGAGACATGTTCAAATAACATGGAAGGCCAAAGATGCATGTTGTTTACATAAGACAGAAGTGACGTCTTAGCTTGTATGATGTAATGCTTTTATACAAGCTTGCTAGACTAAATAATTTCAATGGTGTCAAGTGTTTGGAAGGTGATGAAATTGATTTATGCAACTGAAACTGGCCAAGACACCAATTCTGGTTCTGATCCTGATACCCAAATACTATCTTCAAATATATGATGGGAACACATTTAAAAAAACCCTTTAAAAGCACATTAGTGAGATTGTATAGTTTAAGCCATCAATAGTTAGGAAACATCAGAACGAAGCATACTTGAATAACCTTAAATTGGCCCCTTTGTTCAGATTATGATATAGTCTTTAACTGCATGATTAAATACTATTTTTTCCACATAAATTCTGACTCATTCAGCATACATAATGAATAGTGCATACACAATGAGCTATTTTTCTTGTAACAGCTATTTGCTATTGTTCAATGTGTAGTCCCAGGACTTATTTGCTACGCATTATTCATATTCTGCTCTGAAGACAAAATTATGAATTTCATCATGGGTTTTTCCATGCACCTCATGGGTTTTCCAGGCTACTACAGTGCCTGGCTGCTTAACAGACATTCATTAGTTTATTTTGAAAACATCTCTGTGAGAGGAGGCAGTAATACCGCTTCCATTTTACACAGGGGAAACTGAGGCAGAGAGAAATTAAAAGATGGTTACTAACATTCAGTGCCTATTTAAGGTGGTTAAGGTCTCGTTTCTCAAAGCATGTAGCACTGCGCTTTCTATGTTCAAAGTCCTACTCTGACTGAAGTGAGCTGCAGCTGTTGAGTCTCAGTACCCCTGAAGTCCTGGTGCCATGGTACCAGGATCGAACACCCAGAAAAGGAGAAACATGACAAGGAACAAATCCCTTTGAAAAGTAGGTAGCTCTTGCTCAGTTCCATGCAGAAAGTCTGGAATAGACTCAAGATTAGAACTAGATTTCTCTCTCCATTCTTTCTCCCCCCAGCTTGTTTACAACATGCCATTCAACATCCCCAGTATGCACTGCACAACATTAAACCTCCCAACACCAGGCCAGTTCTGCACTGGGGACAAAACTTTCACTATTTCCTGGTTTTGAGTGCTCAACTCTGTAATCTTAATAACCTATTATATGTCGGCAATTTCTTAGGTTTTACAAAACAGCAAAAAAAAAGATTAAAAATCTACTTCGTAACAGTTCTCATACGGGTAACCTGCAGTGCTGGAGCATTCAAGTGCACAGGAACAGGCACAGATGCCACCATTTGAGCTAATGGGCTAAGCATCAGCTGTACCAGCACTGAAAACAGACGTCACATTTTGCCAGTGGATTTTAGACCTCTTTGCCGGCAAAGGAACAAGGAGAATTTGGTATCCTGGGGTTGTGTACGGCTTTGGAAGATGGCGCATGCTGATACACACTGACCTGTCTCTGGCTGTCACACCAAAACATGGCCACTTCTGCCCTGTTCCTTGAACTTGTTCCTGTCCCACCCCTTTTTCTACTCCCCGGTCACACTTCAGAAGCCCTGTTCTTCATTCCTAAGAAATCCTTTTAGTCCCAGTCTCTTTGCTCAGCAAGTCCTAGTTCCTTTCCTTCACTCCTAGCCTCTGGGGTCCTAACTGCCCAGTTCCCCCCTCCACGTTCTTGCACTTTCTGTCTCTTCCTTGCAGACAGTCTCCACATTCACTCTTCATAGGTTCCCAGTTTTCATTCCATCCTCATTCATCCAATTAATCTAATCTGCGTGAACACCGCATCATCTTTTATCCCAGATTTACTTCCCTGGGTACCCCACCCAAACTTGGATTACCTGCCTTGCCCCTTCATCTTCTTTTCCTATTCTCATTCAGGGTAGTTTTTCCCACTTCTGCCTTCCATTTAATCTAACCCTCACAAACAACCCCAGCTTCTAAGCCTTTCCTATTCTTCCACCCTTGACCAGTCACTGCCTTGGTCTCTATTAGCACCAAGCCCATGTGCCTTCTGGGCGTTTCCTGACTCCTCTCCCCAGTCCATGTCTCCCTCCCAGTTCCAACATCCTCATTGAAGGTTTGTTGCTCTGCTTTTCTCCTTTGTGCATTCCGATAGGCGTCTTCCGCTTTCCAGATGCCCGTATCAACTGTAAGAGCACAGACAGCAGATGACAGTGCCACTGCTGGCAGCCCAAGTGCAGTATCTGTAGGGGGAGTGCTGTGCAACCGTAATGTGGAGCTTCAGGAAATTCAGCTGCTGAAATCCAAGTCTGTCAAAAGCACAGTTTTTTTCAAAGGCTTATGACTTTCTAAAGTAATATTTTCATAGAACTGGCCAGCTCATGACACAAAGGACACCCATCTACTAAAGGTTTAATCCCTGGGTAGAGCTAATACAAATTTTATAAAAAGGTCACCAGAGGTTTTAGCACAGATTAAACATTCTTTCCTGGCCTAAGTTTACAGAAATATGGCTGCAATGTTCAAATACAGTAAAGGAAAATAACAAATGATACACTTTTTCCCCTACACAAAATGAGTTCTGCAGAGTTCTGAGGAACTACATGCAGAGTAACGGGCTGTGCCAGAACACCCACCGAAAGCAATAAGAAAAAATAAAGCAGGATACATTTGTAAATGATAGAGAATGCTGAAAATAAGAGATGATAATTGGGTTTATAATGTTGTATTCCCTTTAAACCAAACTGTACCAAGTATTTTTATTTAAAAAAAATATATCTCCAAAATGCATACATTTGTGTTCTTTTATTTGATATTTGTAAGTTTTCTAAATGGTCTCAATGCATTAAGAGAAATTACAATGCTTGCAAAAAAAAACCCCACTGAAAAAAACAGGAAAAAAACTAAAAACATATGAATTGTTGTGATATTATCAATTGCTCACTCTAATTCCTGGTTTTCTGGCTCCTGCATACACCACCATAGGAGGTATAACCCAGTTTTCTGAATATAAAGTGTTTCAGTATTAATTCCCTCATCTTAAAACAAGAAAAATATTTTGTTAACTGCATAAATACTCCATGATTTATGTTTATACTGCAGCGTTACTTGCAATTCCAAACTAAGTGTGCTGCAGAATTTATCAACATTGGATATGTAATATTATCATTTCATTGGTTGCCTTTACAGTTACTACAGCTTAGAGATCAAGGACATTTTGAAAATATGAAAATCCAGCATATTTTTAATTCACTATGGGTAATATATTGATATTTAGCAAAAAACTTTGGTTAACCTCAGTGACGCCAACATATCACCTTAAGAACTAAATCTTTTACAATAAAGATATCCTTAAAATAAATCGTAAGCATTTATAATATGAATGCATTAACTAAACCCACGTACACAATTAGGGATCTAAACGTGTTGCATATGCATTTGCACGCTTACCTAGAAAGTTTAATGCCCTAACCTTTGCTTGCCTGTTTTTATGCTGCCATTAAAACAAGCTTTTCGGTACGTAAGTGCCACCTGTAGGAAATACTGAAGTATGCTCAAGTGCAGTCTTGTGCCAAATTAGGCACCGAGTTGCATATCTTACATGCCCCATATGGGTGCGCCCTTCAGAAATCCAACCATGTACTGTAGGAAGCAATGACCCTGTATGACAAAGATTAGTTTGTAAAGCCAGATCTACAGGAAAGTTGTTGTTTTCCAGGCAAGCCTACTCAGAAGGGAATTAAAATTAAAAATACTACATTTTCCCATTTGCTTCTCTGTATGGCACCATTCCAAAGAAATCGAGCAGTCCTTACCTACAGTACGTTGGGCCAAATAAGAGTCTGCAATGACTAACATGGACTACTTCACTACAATTACTTGGGGTAGACAAATACAAAGGATTGCATAATTTATCTATTTTCATTTCACTATTAACAAAAAGAAATATACATGAAAAAAATGTTTGAACAAAAGAACAGTCTAGCCTCCGCTACCATAAAGAGTTCGGTTTCTCTAGGCAGTGAGTTATATGCATGAGTAGATAGCAGTGCATTTTAAATCTTCATTTGAACATAAAAAGATTCAAAGAATTTCAAATACAGCCATAAAAATAAGTAATGAAAAGACTCTTCAATACCTCCTCAACTTCTTAAATATTTCAAGAAAAATAAAGAGCTTACAAAAATCCAGCAGTTAAGTCTGCCTAGGTAAAAAAGTGAAGTATTTAATCACAACTAATTTGTAAAAAAAAAAAAATAACTGAGAGAGCTGGACTGCCTCTTTCTGTAACCATCACCTCTAACAGTTATGCTCCAAAAACATACTCACAAGGGAACAGTTTCATTAATTCAGCTGCACCATTCACTGACACACTATCTCCATGCCTCGGTGTTTACAGGGTAACATACTCCACACCCAAAGCACATTTTGCATCGAAAACACGAGAAGCTGTTTTTGATAATTCAACGTCCGATGAGAAGATGAGAATAACCTGGTTTATGAACGCAAATCACACGCTGCTCTACGAGAAAATATTTTTTCCCATCGGTTTCTCGTTCGGTTTGGCCAGTACCGGCTGTGCGTAAGCCATACCACTCTCTCCCACCACAGCCAGCTTTCCGCGTTGTTTCAGGAACGGCAGTCTGTCCCGGCTGCCCCCGCCACCTTCCCTTCGCCCCAGCCGCACTACCCGGGCCGGCCCGCCCCCGGGCCCGGGGGGGCTGGCAACAAGTTCCGCCGCCGGCCCAGGGCAGCCGGCAGACCCGCCGGTGCCTGTGAAGGAACTGCCCTACCGTACAGAGGAGTTTGGAGGTGACGGATAACGAACCCCCCCCCGGGGCCTCTGCCCCGCCGCTGGACCCGGACTGCCTGCAGCGCCTGCTCCAGCTCCCCGCACGGCCGCTCCCCGCACCAGCCCCAGCGCCCGCGCCCGGCAGGGGCAGGGCGGCGCAGCATGCTCGCCCGGGGGCAAACGCACGGCAAGGCAAGGGACGGCTTAGCGAGCGGCGGGCTTCCCTCCCTTCCCTCCAGCAAGGTGCAACCTTCTCTTTTTCCTTTTGTTCTCCATGGCAGGAGGGTGGCGGCGGCGGCGGGAGGGGTGGGGGAACACTCGCACCTACAAATACGTGGGGGATAACAAAGGACCGTACGCCGCGGGGATTAATTTGCATTAGCATCCAGGAGGGCAGCAGCATCTTGCGTCTGCAGGGATTAGCCGCGCCGAGCCCGGGCTTACCGTCCCTATCGCAGAGCTGAATCGCCTCCAGGCTCAGGTTCTTGATCACCTCCTCGCAGGGGCTGGTGGGGCTGCTCATGGTGTGCGCCAGGCGCGGAGCCTCCATCGCGCCCCTCGCCGCTCGCTGCTGTCGCGCCGCCGGGGGCTGGGGCTTGGGGCTGGCCCCGCGGCGGTGGGGCAGAGCCGCGCGGCAGCGTTCCCCCCACGGGCGGGGAGCGGATTTGTCACCGCAGTGGGGCGGGGAGGGGGCAGCAGAGAGGCGCGCCCCGATCGCGCCCCGCCGCCGCGTTTAAAGGGGCCGCCGCCGCCTCGGAACGGCTCAGCCCGCTCCCCTCCCCCACCCCTCCTTACGTAACGGCGGCGGGGAGCGGCCCCGCCGAGCTCCCCCCCCCCGCCCGCAGCCGGGCCCGGCCCCGCCAGCCGCCTCGCCCGGCCCTTCCCCGGCCCCGCCAGCCGCCTCGCCCGGCCCGGCCGGCCCTTCCCCTCACAGCCCGCAGCCCCCGGGCCGGCGGCGGCCGTTGGTAACGGCGGGCGGGAGGCGGCCCGGGGGACACGCGCCGCCCGCAGCGGGGACGCCGGGGGCTTGGGCACCGTCACCGTCCCCGGGCGCCGCCCGGCCGGCGTGGGGCGCAGCCACCCGCCCCTGTCCCGCGTTTCATCTCGAGGTTACCCCGTAACCCCAGCGGGGTCGCGCCAGCGCCAACACCCCAGCCACCCTCGGGGACCCAGTTCCCTTCCCTCAGCACCCAGCGCGCCGCAAGCGCCGCGCACAGATCGCACCGGACTGCAAGGGCTGCGTGCGCTCGCTTTGATCCCTCAGTTATGCAAGAATTTGAAGAAAGCGGTACTATCCGTTGTTAAATTGATAAGAAAAGCCGGCAGAAGGTTACAGATGGCAGGACAGGGTGCAGGCATGAGTCGTTCCTGGCTTTCTGCCCCGCACGCTTGCCTCCTGCTCTTTTTGCAGGAAGGAGAAATAAACCACAGCGTACCGGTGCTATTTCTACCAAGCTATTGTGAAAAGTAAGATTTTATTTTTTCTTCTTTTACCAGGAAGAAACAATTCCGTCTCAGCTAACAGTTTCGGGAACAAGAACGGGACCAGAAAAGAAGAACATTTAAACAAAGAGCGATAGGAGAAGCAATTAAAACTTGTACAGCACTGCACCACCGTGGGTGTGACAGGCCCGCAGGGCAGACGAGGGAGCAGCCTCTGGGCCTCGGAGGATCAGTTTAGAGATCAACTTTGGGATCATGCTCCTCGTGCTTGGATGGGACCAGTAGAGATAAAGTGGTTCCAGCCCATTTCCTACCGTGCATCACTGTAAGCGTTGCTGACACCTCTTTGTTGTTTCACTAAACCGAAATTGGCAACATCTGTCCGTCCATTTTGAGACGCCAGCGCCGGCTGCTTTGAGAAACACCAGTTCACTGCGCACAGGCCCCCGACAAGCTCGAGGTAGTGGCGCATCTTGGTCAGCACTACACGCCCACAAGTCCAGAGCACCCCTAAAGCTCCCATTTCCCATTTTAGAGTCCCGAGAACCACCCAGTCTCCTACCATATCCTTGCCGATCTGGCGTGGCAGCAAGCTCCATGCACAGCCAGATGTTTCTCACTCAGGCGTGGCTGCCCGCTGGATTTGGGGATTATTCTTCTTTATTATGGTTTCTAGGGACGCTAATCTGAGGAAATGAGCTCTGGCATTACAAAGCCACTGCCAAGTGCTGCTGCCTGGGGGAAAGGAACAGGTTTTAGGAGCCTGGACTTCTACAGCAGCTTTGGAGTTCGGTAGTGCAGCGTGGGGAGAAAGCGCAACACCGAGCACCCTTCCTGCACTGTCTCCTCTCTGCCCCCTCCCTTCCTTGCTCATCTTCTATTTTTTCCTCCTCTTTGTCTCCCTGCTGTTTTTCCCCCATGAATGAAAATATGTGCAGAGGGGTCAGGGAGAGGAGAAATGGAATGAGTAGGAAGGAATCCTAAAGGAAGAGAAAATGAGAAGGAAGCAGTAACAGGGAGGGAGAGCGCGAGTCAATGGGGAGGTGGGGAGAGGAATATATGAATGAATGCACAGACAGAATGAGGACAAATGTAGAGTCTGAGAAGAAAGAAATCAAAGTGGGTGAGACTGCATTCACCAGGTTTTAATTTTGGCTCTGACAAGCATTCATTTCTTGCACAGAAGCAAACCCTTTCTCCTCGATATTGCGACCGTTCTTAGCACACAGTCATCTCCTGCATAAGGCTGGAAAATGTCTTTCTCTGAAGACGGTGTATTTCGTCTCTCAGCCTTATGTTCCACATTCATTCCTTTCCACAATGTGGCAGACGCTTCAGCAGCTCACACAATCTTGTTACGTCTTTGCTACAACATTATATAAAAGTCCATTTGAAGCAGACCCTGGTTCTTGAATACTGAGAGAATTCCCATTTTATTCTCTCTTCCTCTATTCTATACACCTTTCTCTCCTCTACTTTTTATTCTATGCAACTGAAATGAGGTTTTTAAGAAGGGATGGATTTTGCATAGCTCTATGAAAGCAGACAGCTTTGGGGGTGGTTCCCCTTCCTCCAAGGCCTCTCATTTCTCAGCTGCCTTTTAGCAATAACCCATGCCTGAGCTATATCTATTTGTCTCCCCACACCATTACACTTTTTTCTTTTTTTTTTTAAAGAAAAAAATGGTTAGTCTATAAATACTGGCAGACTAAAGTGGAAGAGCAGAGCAGAGAAACCTTTTCCACAGCTCCACTGTTCTGAAGCATGGAACAAGCTGAACCTGCCTGAGACAGCGTTTTGCAGAGTCACACTTCAGGCTTCAGGCTTCCTTCAGCCAATCGTCTCTCCCATCACCGGGGCTGGGTCTCAACATTTTTTAAAGCTGAAATTATTCCCAGATGTGATTCTGTCTCGCAATCATTCTGCAGTGAATTTGGTCCTAGGTATTTGGGTCTCAAAGCACGCAATACTCTCTTGGCATTTTTCTTACCTGAAAGAACGGCACTCTGCTTGTCTTAACAAGGAATAGCACTGTCTGAGGCACAGGTTATGTTTGTGCTAAAGGGTGACAGAGTCTCAGCTTATCATCAGAAAGTTTATTCTGTGACGGATTATCCCTGACAGTGTTTAGCAAAAAATGTCACATATCACAAATATGGGTCAACGTTATGTAATGGGAAGTCTGCCGATGGCAGCACGACACGAGAGACAACAGTGTCGTGTGTTTAGAACTGTAAAAGCTCGCAAAGAATTTGCCACAACAGCACCCGCTAGCACCTTCACCATTAAATAGAGTAGTACCAATTTCTGTAGTTCAACAAGAGCAGGGCTGCTGCCATTGCAACCTCGCATCAGGAGAGAGAAGCAGCATTTTCTAGCAGGACACATGTGGCAGGAGACCTGAGCCGTGGCACACGCCGCCTGCCTGGCTGGGTTCCGTAGTGCCTTGGCTTGGCATGCACAGCCCCCAGGTAGATCCCCAAGATCTTGCTGCAGGGCTGCCACCCTACAGCAGCCAGCCAGCCAGCCAGCGAGGTGGGTGGCTTCTTTCCTAAAAGCCACAACTTCATCCAAGCCCCTAAAAGCGAGAGGAAAAGGTGCTGTGTGCTCCTCTCCTCCACACAAACCAACCTGCACACCATGACAAAGCTCTGTCCCGCCTGTGCTGCACTCCATTTTGGGAAAACCCTTCTGCAGCAGCAGCAGAGTACAGCACGGAGCTGTAAGGCAGCCCCATGGAGCTGTAAGGCAGCCCCATGCTTCCTCTTTGAAAACACTTTTGTATTTCACACTAGCGGGTTTTTATTCACAAGTTATAAAAGAAACCTCCTTTCTCAGACTTCAGCAAGACTCAGAGTTCCAGCTCTTCCTTCCCACTCGGGAATAAAAAAGACTTGTGTTATTGCTCAGTGGACTGTGCAAGCAGAAGGCAGAAAGGCTACAGACATAGTTTTCAGGAAAGAAAAATAAGGGAGGAAATAAAGACAGCTTTTTTTTTTTCCTATTAATATGTCACTTTTGAGGAGAAAAGCAAAATATTAATGGATGGATAAACAGAAGGGTCAAAACCAGTATCCAGCATTTTGGGTCAGTCCTAACAGGAGCATTGACTAAGCTTAGCAACTAACTCCTGACGTTTTGTGGAAAAAAAATGCTTTGCAATTCCACAGTCATTCTTTGTCTTTAGTGGACGTGTCAGTGTTTCAAGCGTACAAAGGCACACACTTGCAAAGGGTTGTGTACAAGATATTCTTGGAATACCATAGGACTGGAGTAAAATCCACACACTGGTGACAGAAAGACAAAAAGAAGATTGAAGACCCTAAGTGAAAGCTGTGACTATGTACTGTTAATGTGCAGTGCGACACAGCTTTCTTTTCTACACAGAGACAGACGTTGATGCATGACAATTTAGAGCACTAGGCACAGTGTCTCACTGGGTATCTCTTTGTTTTTTCTCAGACAGAAAAGCGAGAGCCTCCTCAAATGCTCAGACAAGGAGGATGAGGGCACAGGTCCCCCCTTTTTTGTCTAGGAAAACCCAAGGCAGAGCAGCAGTGCTTACAGTCTTAGCTCTGGAGCAAGTCTCTCCCTCTTTCTGCCGCTCTCTGCAAAGGTAACAACCGCAGCTGGGCACCCCGACACCAAGGCCAGCAGGGAGGCTGCAGCTCTCTCAGAAAAGGGTCTGTCTGCTGTTTTCTGCTTTGATGTTGCTTGCGATGCTGGGAAGCCCTCCCTGTTTCTGGGAACTCTCCAGTGAGTTGTATGCAGCAGTTCATGCATCTCAAAATGTCTCTCCTTCCCTGTTAAGAAGACTTAATTTCAGCAACTGCATTCAGTTCATGCATTCAGGCTTTTCTTGCAAGGCCATAAAGCATACGTCAAAGATACAATTCTGAGGTAATCTTGTGACTTCTGGTGCCAGGGGACCTACCCATGAATCTGTAGTTTTTTGTATGTATGTATGTTTTGTAGTATGATGTGAAAATGGCCTCTGTATGGGGAAAAGTGAGTCTACTACTCAGATAAAAAGACAATCAGTCTGTGAAAAAGGCAGCAGAGAGGATATGTGATAGAGATTCACTAAAGCATGAGCAGCCCAAACAGGGTAGCCAAAGTCTGACTATTTGCCAGGTCTCCTTGTACAAGAGTTAGAGGGCGTTGAATGCAGTTAATAGCAACCAGCTTCAAAACAAACAGAAGGAGGTGGTACTTCATGCAATTGGTGTTAGACTTGCAAGGCGAAAGGATAGCATCGATGCTAAAAGTTTGCATTGATTCAAGGGGAGGCTGGAAAGGTTCATGGAAAAGAAATCCTTTAGAGTTGATAAACCCAGAAGTGATTCAGAGTCCCTAATCTGAAAATGATGACAAGTCTGGGGAAGAGTTACTGAAGCCTGTTACATGTGTTTGTCCTGCTCTTCATCTGTAAACATCGATTTTCAGCCACTGCTAAAGAGACGATACCGGGCTAGGGAGGTCTTTGGTCCGACCCAGTGCAATCAAGGAAATGCCCTGGTATCTAAGCCTTCATCCCTTACCACCCACCACCACGTCATCCTCATTTGTAATGGACACTTCAGCATGCAGAGCCCTCCAGCTGCATCGTCTGGGTGATCACCTGGGCAACTCCCAACCTACGCTGAGCAATGTAAACAATTAAAAGGAAATGCTCCTCTCAGATAAACAGAAATATATCAAGCAAATCATCATTTTATTATTGCTACTTAAGCTGCTGCTTTCTGAATTTCAGTTTTCTGATCAGCTTTATAAAGCCTGAATAAGCATTAAAGAAATTCTTTCATAGGCAAAAATGATGCATTTGTAGCTTCATAAAATTTATTTGTTGCCTAATGGGCACAAAATACTGTTAATGCTTAGCATTATCATTTATTAATTTGCTTTTCTTTTAATCTTCCTGCAATCTTTTTTACTGCTACTCAGATTTGCTTTCTGTCTACAGTTCAGTGGCCAGCCTGGGATACCTTTAAGTGAATTTTAGCCCAAGCTGACTTGTTTCAGTAATTCCCTTAAGATACTATGTGGCAGAGCATCAAATGCCTCTGTAAACTCTTGATGCTATTCTGTACTCTAGTATCTGGCTTCATCTAAAAAGAAGCGGAGGGATAAATTTTCTAATTTGTCTGGCTTAGTTTGCTGTAGTATACCTGTGTCATATCTGAGTCTCCTTTTACTATTCACCTCCATATGAATACATTTTCCCCTTCTGCTTTAATATTTATAGTATTTATTTCAATTTGGAGCCATGCCCAAAAGACAATAGTTTCCATAGTTACTCTTAATTCAATTTTTAAAGACGTGCAACACGCTGACACTTTATTAGTCTCCTGATACTCCTCAATTCTCTGTAGGCTTTTTTAGCAACTAGTTGTTCCATCAGTTCTATAAATACCCAAAAGGACACCTCAGATGCATTTGTTCAAGTGATGATATTTTGTGATGTATTTCTTAGTTACTTTTTCCCAGCAGTTCACAATTACATCAATGATTTCTTAACCAAGCCATTATTCAAAGTTTAATCCCCTTCCCAATGAACTTCATGGCAAAAGTCCAATTAGTTTTAGTGGGAATAAGAACTGGTCTCAAAATTTATCTCCTTATTGCAAATTAATTACAATTAATATTTTCTTAGTCAAGTCATGTTGCATTATTGTGCCTTCAGGACTTATAACACAGTCTCTTCATATTATCTTTAACCTCTTGGCAACTGTTTCAGTGTATCCTCATGCTGTCCCTTTTTTTCTCATGTGGACTAAACTTGGAATATAAAAGCATGTTTTGGTGGCCCTCCAGTTTTCTGTTTCCAGTGCAGTTCATATTTTACTTTTACTTAAGTAGCCCACAGTGACCCATTCTCTCTTCAGTGTTTCCCATTTTTGTTGGAACAAGACACATTTCTCCTGGTTTCCATTACAGTATCTTCTCAAGTCTTCCCTACTGCCCTTCCCCTTTCCATGAAGGCTTTTCTTAAAATCTCTCAGCTGATCCAGTGAATTAGATCTTCCTCATAATACTACATCCTTTCATCAGATGATGTCAAAACTCTTCAAAGACAGCCAGGAGGTACAGTTCAGTAATATATAAATTTAATAAAGAAAGTCTAAGGGACTAGTTCCTCAATGTCATCTGCCGATCTAGTTTCCTTACATCTTTTTGTATAAGAAGATGGTTGTTCTAGATGAATGTTGCTGCCTGCCAGCCTTTTTACCTTCAAGATCTGCTATGACTGAGGTGACAAGACAGGAAAGACACCATTGTCTCATCCCCCACCACTACCATGAACACAGCTAATTAACTGCTAAGGAAACAGAAGGAAAATTATGTTGAATGAATGAGAGGAGGAACACCCAGACGTTCCCTTGCCTTGGCTCAGAGCCTGGATGCGTAGTGAGACTAGTCTTAAATTTCACTCACTTGACTCACAGTCACTTACTACAAGCTCTTATACTGTCTTCCAGAGCTGCGATTATTTAAACACGTGATCCACAATTAGAATTTCACAACGAAATACATTAGGAACAGCAATTAAGAGCTGTGTTTTACATGTTTTTGCTCTGGTAGGAATGTGTGCCCCCTTAGTGCCCATATAGAGGCAGATAGAGTGAGCGCACAAGCAGACAATAAAGTGACCGTTAGTTTATAGCACTGTGTTGTTAATAACATCCACAAGCATTTTAATTAAACCATGCTCTACTCTGAATGATACCCTATCACCGTTACTTGTGCTCTGGATATATCACAGCCCTGCAGTATGTTATTTATTGATATTACAGCAATCCTTACAGATTTCCAGTTGCTGTACGTACGCAGTGCCCTGGACTGCTTAAAGTCAGTAGAGGAATTGCGGCATTCTGTGAGTCTTGAAAATCATAGAACTAACTCCAAAATCTGTTAGTGACTGATTCACTGCTCCTGGTTCTCAAACCAGGCTCCACGGGAGGACAGTCGAAAAGGCCACCTCTCACCTAAGGCTTGTTTGCCTTAGGATCTTTCCACAGCCAGTAGGGAGTGGTAAAATCATAGAATCATAGAATCATTTAGGTTGGAAAAGACCTTTAAGATCATCAAGTCCAACCGTTAACCTAACCCTGCCATCCCACCACTAAACCATGTCCCTAAGCACCTCATCTACCCATCTTTTAAATACCTCCAGGGTTGGGGACTCCACCACCTCCTTGGGCAGCCCATTCCAGTGCCTGACAACCCTCTCGGTGAAGAAATTTTTCCTAATGTCTAGACTAAACCTGCCCTGGCGCAACTTCAGACCATTACCCCTCATCCTATTGTCCGTTACCAGGGAGAAGAGACCAGGACCCACCTCGCTACAGCCTCCTTTCAGGTAGTTGTAGAGGGCATTAAGATCTCCCCTCAGCCTCCTCTTCTCCAGACTAAATAACCACAGTTCCTCTCAACGGGAGCTCACTGTAGGTGCTCTGCGTTGCCCCAGAGGAAATGCTTTCTTTTGATTCTGAAGGAAGCCGGGGCAGAAAGGCACCCCAAGGCTAAATCTAGTCTTTGTGAATGCCCCCTAACTTACTCTTGTATGTGTTTGCAACAGCCATCTCCGATACTCCGCAATATATTCTGGAATGAGAAATGAGACCAGCAAACAAATTCGGCAAACCTCTCTCTCCTGGGCTAACTCTGGCCCCTCACCTCCTTGTCCAAAGTTCAGGGGGCTTAATCTACACTGCAGGCTCACGGGGACGGTGCTGGCGGCAGAGCAGAAGCAGCCGGCGTTTATCCAGGCACAGCTGTGCCTAATGACAGAGGTCTGACAGTGGCTCCTGTGTGATGGAACCCGGGTCTGTTTTCAGACTTGTCTAATTGCGGCTTATCTGTGACCTGCTAAACTTGCATCAAAAGCCCATCATCTGTAAATTCTTTTTCTCTAGTTTCCCCTTTTTATTCCATGCTAACTGCTAACCTGATAGCTCACATCAGCTTTTTTTACCAAATTTACTAGAGTTATTTCTCTATTTTTTCCTTTTAATACCAGTATTCTTCATCTTAATTCTCTCTGTTCTTATTTTCTCCATTTTTAGTCTAACCTCATCTACTCCCATCTGTCTCAATGCCAGCTTCCAATTAATATATCTCCGCATAAATTCAATTTAGCCACTGACAGTACTTTTTTAGGTTTGACCACATGACACCCACCTGGTCATTTCTGGGGTGGGAAGGGAAAATGAGGTAGAGAATAGCAAAAAAAGCAATAAATTGCTTTCTCTGTTGATGTGGTTGGTTTCATTTAATGAAATTAAATTTTCTGGTGTCTTGTCCTTAGCATAACTACATACAGTAGCTGCTGCTAGACAAGAAAGCTGTCTTCATGGATTTTATCAGTCCCATAACATATTCCTTGTCATGCTGTGGAAATATGAATTTGTGCATATATCTGGCAGAAAAGTTTTACAGTGGCAGATCCAGAAGAGCAGCAAAAATAATGGTGTAAGGTGGAGCTATACAGAGTTTTGTGCTGTAAATGCTAGTCATCTAGATTAGTCCTACTATTTTGCGTGGGCAATAGCTACACCGCTGCAGTTTATTTCCTTAAATTTTCAGAACAGTCACTACCCTTTAAAACATATTTTATAGCTATACCTCCATCAAATTAATTTAGAGGTTGCATCAGCCTAATTATACACATGTCTACAGTGATATAGCTAATGGCATAAAAAAAATGAGCACAAAACCCTCTTAATTTCTGTGTACCACTAAACGGCTCCTGCCAGGAATGGATTAGCCCTGGTATTAAGACAGTACTGAAACCTGTGTGTATTTTTGGAGCAGAGCCAAATGTTAATTTATATAAAAAACTCTAGAAATGTATTACTACATGTGTGTTTACATTCATAAAATTTATTCAAGCAAAGTTATTCAGAAAAGGCGGATACGGCACAGAGTGAGCCTGAGGAGAGACAGAAAACTGAAATTCTTTAGCACTGACCAAGGACTATTCACATTTGCTTAATAGTGCAATAGAAGTGAGTGCCAGTGGCACTGAATTATATCCAAATTCTCCATTCTCTGCAGAGAGTTTGAGGCCTGAGCAAAAATGCTCCATGACCACTTTTTTACCATCTACCCCGTGGTTTTGTTCTTTCTTGAACTTGAGTAATATATCACTATAAACTAGGGGGAGGAAATGAAGTATAGATCAAGCTAAATCCGAGGGTTAATGAGATTAGCAGCTATCTGACCCATAGGCTATCTATAGCCTGACCACTAAGTCTTATGGCCTCAGGAGTTAACATCAGGGCTATCATAGACACCAAAAATGCATGTGACTGGCCTCTACCTGAATTGCAAGCAAACCTTCCTGCTTCCAGCACAGGAGCAGTGATGTCCAATAAAAACATGACAGCAAATAATTCAGGGAGAAAACACAGGAAGGTGCTCCAAGATTTTTGAGGGCTTCTTCCCATGCTTAGGATGGATAAGGGATGCTTACTGACACATGAGACACACATTGGGAAGCCCAGCTGTGAAAGCAGAGGTTGATCCCCCCCACTCCTCTCACCAGGTAGTTCAAAACTGCCTTCTTAATTAAAACTTGAGAAAAATCATATAAAAAAATACAGAATCATAGAGTTTAGGTTGGAAAAGACCTTTAAGATCAAGTCCAACTGTTAACCTAACACTGCCAGATCCACCACTAAACCATGTCCCTAAGCACCTCATCTACCCATCTTTTAAATACCTCCAGGGTTGGGGACTTGACCACTTCCCTGGGCAGCCCATTCCAGTGCTTGACAACCATTTCATTGAAAATTTTTTTCCTAATGTCTAACCAAACCTGCCCTGGCACAACTTGAGGCCATTTCCCCTCGTCCTGTTGCCCATTACCAGGGAGAAGAGACCAAGACCCACCTTACTACAGCCTCCTTTCAGGTAGTTGTAGAGGGCATTAAGATCTCCTCTCAGCCTCCTTTTCTCCAGACTAAACATATGCAGTGAACATGGTGGGTAATGTGAGAAAAACCAAGCTATCTGGGTCTTGGTTTTATTTTGGTGCACAGTGCTTCAGCATTTGAAACTGTGCTGTCTAGGACTTATGAGAACAGTTGTTATCAGCAAGCATTATTAAATAGCAGACAGTTGGGGCAAAGATGCTCACTCCCAACGAGCGGCTGTTTGGTTGCAGAAGGCAAATGCCTGGGAGGTGCCAGGAGTGTCAATACCGAAATAGGAGCAAGCAGTGGGATTAGACTACAGTTGGTTGGGGTTTTCAGCACTCATTAAAATGAATGCCTGACAGCACTGTCTAAATGGAAATATTATGCAAGCTTTATGCAAACTGTGAATTCCATCTTGGAGTAAAACCTCCTTCCTGTATCTTGCTGGGAAAAAAAACACATTATGGACAAATATATTCAGATTGAAATAGATGATGCAACCAGTTTTAGAGAGAGTGTCTGGTCTTATCCCTATTTTCTCATTCTGGATTTCTCCACCCTCTCTAGGGATGGTGGTCTGAACTCCTTAACACTGTCAAACTCTCGCTGACCTCAAGAGAAAATTGCTCATCTCAAAACACAGCTGAGCAGAGCAGCCAGCTGCCTCTCCTTCAGCCTGTTCCCAAACGGAGGTTGCAATCCCGTGTGCAGCTGCAAGGCAGGCAACTGAGAGTGGGGTCAGTTCTATGACCTATTATGTGGCGGTTCCACAGGCTGTGGGAGCAAAAGCTTTGCTACAACAATGATCATGGGTATCTCCTTTCATTGCTTTTAAATTGTTTTCTCCTCTTACTCCCCCTCAACTAGCCGTGGAGTCTTATTACTGCTTGATCCATCTGAACCCTAAGGCAAAGTTTTCAGCACTGGGCACACTCCTGCCGAGAGAGTTTTGTATGAATTATAAAGTCAGGGCATTCAAATAGTACATCAAGTCCCTTCCCGCGGGCTATCTTCATGAACGCTTATTCATCTTGAAACGATGGTACACTAAGAAGTCACTTAAGCTCTTAAGCTTCCCTGATCTCATGTCACAACTTTGAGAACAACCAAAAGGGAGAAGGAGAATGCTCAGAAAAGCACAAAAACAAAAACTGTAGTCAGAAACATTTCTGATGCTGCAACTGCTGTTAAATAAAGAGATCGCTCCCTGCACAGATAAAGCATAGCAGTATGTTCTGCTATATGGCTCATAACAAACTTTGATTCAGTCCAACATTTTTGTCACCAAAAGGTTATTGCTGTGGTATCCTCCTTGTTCTGGGAAAGTAGACAGACAGAAAGCCCCTCTGCATGCAACCTTCTAGAGACTGTAAAGGAGGAGAAGCACATAGCAGAGAGAAATCCAGCCCTCTTGTGTTGTGCGAGGGCTGTTGGCTATTTCTGACAAACAGAATATCTTTCTGACAGAGACACATCTTAAAAAATATTTTTCCCTGTCATTATGTTTAGCAGTATTGGTAGCCTTTACAAAGCACTCTTGTATTTCAAAGATGACATTACCACATGAATGCTAGCTGTGCACTTCCAAAAAGGCTAAGCAACACATTTCTTACAGCCTTAAATCACGTCTTTCAGGCCTGCTGGAGATCAGAGGGGTTTGCACAGGGGAGCAACTAAGTGCAAGTCACTTGTAATGTTCTACCTGCTAACTAAAGAGCGGACAAGTGCTGGCAGGCTGGGCTGGAGCTGGGGGCACGCAGCGCTTGCTATGCCTCATTTCAGAAATATAGCATTGCTGCCCTTCCTCTCGTGCCCTCTGCCACACGCCAGCAAGCAAACAGGAGCAGGGAGCAGCTGACTGCTTCTGATGCCAAGGCAGCGTATGCGGTGGACTGTAACAGCCCGTGCTCGCCAGCACTGCTCAAAGAGGAGGAGGAGGCAGGGTTCCTCTCAAGCCTTGCGTGAGGGCAGGGGAAGGAAGGGGAAAGGAAGCCGCTCTCTGTACTCTTTATCCTCTCATGGGAGCTAAGCAGAGGAAGCCAGGTTTGGGGAAATGTATGAATATGAGACCGTGGCAGGTTGTTCCCTCCCTCACCCCACAGTAATTGCAGGAGTGCTGTCAGAGCCACGACGCCAGCTCTCAATGCTGAGTTCACATGGTTTGGGACAGTGGGTGGGATGGAGGCACGGGAGCCCCTCTGCACTCTGGTGCTGTTTCTTCCTTTCCCGGGGCAGAGCCAAGGATGCACACACACGGCAGAGGTGCTCTCAAAGCCTCTTTGCCCTTCTCCTCCCCAAAGTGCTTTCTCCCACTCACTCTCTTTGCTTACCAGTGGTTTCTGGGGGAAAAGAGAAAAAGGAAGAACAGCAAGGGGCAAATATAACCTGCCTTTGCCAGAGATGACACGGTGCTGCTGTAGGGATCAGCAGGCACATGCGGGTCATGCTCCTCTCCATGAGGACAGGTCAGGGACACACAGAGAAACTGTAACTCTTTGGGGCAAGGAGAATTCTGCTTGACATATACACCCCGACTGAGTACCTGACATGTACACCCCGACTGAGTACCCCCTCCCCACACTGGGGTCTGCAGGACCCCGAAGCGGCAGGAGGCTGGTGGCGAGAATGGACTTCATGCATTTCTATCATTCAGAGGCAGTTTATCAATTGTTTGAGGACCTGTCCAGGTCAAGTTTGATTCTATTTTCAGAGCTGCATAACGACTGTTGATGACATCTGCCCAGGATTGGCAGCAAGCATTGATGAGTACTGTAAACAACCAGTTTCCAAATGTATAGCCACGTGTCTCCTTTCTGCTCCAGGCTGCTAATAATGATCCACTGATGGTAGTTGCTGTTTAATATGGTAAATGGTTTTGGAGATTACAGTCTTCTTTTATGTAATCTCCTTACGTAAGGACTGAGAAAGAAAACATGTAGAGAGCAGAATTTGAACGGCAAAACAGCAGGGGACATGGAGCTTAGCACAGGTATTGCCATCTTGAAAGTCTTTTCTGAATATCCAAAGCTAATAAAAAGCCAACAGAACTAAAGTTCACCCTCTTTTAAATATACACAAGAAACTTAAATAAGAGTTGCACCTCGCCACACAATCCTGTTTGATAATCCACTACTGGTATTTAGCTAACTGGGTGTTCAGTGAATGAAATGGGAGGTAACCAAGCAAGTGACTTTTAATCCTAAGTAAAACCAAAACAAAACTGAACAAAAAGCTCCAAGATCTGGAGCCTAGAGATTGCAAATGGGTTGCTCCTGGAGTACGTTCAAGGTTGGAGAAAAACGAATTGTTCTTCCTAACCAGCTACCACATGGTGACACACGACGCCTGGCATTTTTTTGCACCCTGATTTATGAAAACACGCCGCGCTGCCCCGTTCAGTCTCCGCGCGTGCTGTGTCAGCAGCTCCTGCTGTAAGCGTATTGCTTGTTGCTCCTAAGGAAGAGTGCGTTCATTCATTATTGCTCATTCCTCATAACTCATGCTCGTAGTAGAGAAAGACAGAGGGAATGACTTAAAATGTTTAAAATCTTGATGGCAGAGAGAGGAGAATGTAAAATAAAAGATAAAGAGAAGGGAAAAAAAGCAAGAGTAACAGAATGGATGGAAAATGCGGAGAGGCTCTTTTGCCCTTTTCATTCATATTTATTACTGTCTGCTCTGTTCCTTTCTTTATCTTCCTTTGCTGTATCACATGTCATACTGCAAGCTTTAAGAACATCATACTCAGATAAAATGGCAAAGAGCCAACACATGCAAGACCTGAACGTACCAGAGAGATTAACAATGTTCGTGGGTGGAGGATGTTTGTAGTAATGTGAGAGTACCTCAACAAGTTTCAGGCCTACAGAGAAAAGGTCAAAATCAGGAGGGGGTCTGTGCTGTCTTTACTTCTGAGCATGAGGCATAGAAGGCTCACAGATTTACAAAACTCAGTAAGTGATGGAGATTTTTCCCTGCTTTTAGATGAGATTTGAATCTGCTCTTAAGAGAGCTGAGAAAATACTGGAAAAAATCCACCAGCATTTGCTCAAACTTTTTTTATGAATTCAGTTCAGCTGTGTTCAGTTCCTTCTATGTTTCTCCTTCATATACATTCTAATGAACGAATTTTCTGGTGATGAGACTCACAGAAACTGAAATCATTATGCAGATTATTCAGCAAAGGATTTGGAATAATGCATTGGTAAGGACTGGATTCTTAAAGATAGAGGCAACTAAGGAAATGTCACCTCTGCCCTGTTGCTACACTGGTTAGAAACAAAAGGGCTCACACCTGTTTGGGGTTTTTATTTCTATTCAAAAAGCTGTAATTCTGAAATCAGTTAACATTAAAATGGTTTTCATGCTGGACTTTATCAGCCTTTCAAATGGAAAACACTACCTAAACATGGATATTTAATAAAAAACTTGTAAATTTTTTTTCTGTTCACATTTTTTCCTTAAAATGCAAAACCTTGTGTGATGTGTATTTCCTTGGCAGTAAGATCAAGGCCAAAGTCAAAGGAAAAAAGGTTAAAGCTCCTAACACTGGCTCCATTTACAATGAAATATCACAGGCAGAACAAATCCAAACACAGTCCTTGCAGCTGTCTTCTCTTAAGTCCTGCAGAATAGCTCTGAAATATAAAGGTAGAGAGAATGTCCAAAAAGAGGGAAAGTAAGAAGAAAAAAACCTCCCAAGCTGGGGGGGGGGGGGGGGGGGTATACCACATGCTCTTGTTTAATGGGGGATGTACTGAACAACTGACTAGATTCAGTCAGTGAAGAAAAGGAGACTTCTATGTGTTTATTACTGAATTACTGAATGCGAGGGGACATGTTACCGCAGCGGCTGATGCTGTCAGCCCTCCTGAGCTCCCTGGCCCCGTTGCTCCCTGCTGTTGCTGCACACACCGGCGCTGTGAGCATCCTGCTTTGCTGCCCTATGCCCAGCAAGGGAATCTGTTTGCATGAGTCTTGCTGGTGCTATGTATGCAACCGAGCTCATCATACTTTAGAGAGGCTCCTTGAGACAGTTCTAGAGAGCTGGTAACCCACGATGTGCAGATACATACTTGACTGAAATTTCTAAAACAAGTGTTCTTTGTGGGGCAGACACTGATAGCCAAAAAAAAAAAAAAAAGATATTTTTAAAGCATTTTGCTATTGTCATGCTGAGAAACACAGAGACATAGAAAATTTCAAGAAGCTAACTTTCTGCTCAAAGATATCTTTTCTAGTAATAATTTTCTTTAAACTGTCTCTGCAATTTTTATATTATTCTTACAGTGCTCCTCCTCCTCCCACTTGCTGTGTTGTTTTCCATCAGAAGCAGTAAGTTGGCTGTCTGGATCTCTTCAGTCACTGTGACATTAGGTACTTAAGCCTAAGGCGCCAATGTCTTTCGAAAGGTTGCACAGGGTGGCAACGCTTTGGGTCTGAAGATGAAATGCATCCAGGCACTGAATTCTGTATTTCAATTATTTCTTGACCTCTGCTGACAATTTCCACTCTTTTTTGTCTCCACTCCTTCTAGGAGAGACATTCAGTTATCCAAATATTTCTTTTGGACACAAATATAGCTTAGTTGCAAAAATAACTTAATGTATATGAACGGCAGACCGTATTTATAACTGCTCTGTTCCATATGTGATTGATTGCCTCCAGTAAGGATACTTAAATGTAGCTGAGCTATTTGTGTTGGAGGCAGTGGCTGCAGAGCCAGTATCACTTGGCAGTCACCAGCTAGCTGAGCTTTCTTAGTGCTCCTCTGTACATGCCCCAGCAGACATTATTATTTTAAGAGTCACTAACACTGCTTATTAGAATTCTGAAGTAACAGTTTTTCTCTGCTTCTGCAACCTTTTTGCTTTTCCTTCTGCAGTGAAGTCATGATTTTCACTCTCGCCCCTCAACCCTCTTTTGCCAAGTTGCTTTTTTAATTGATTCACCTATTAAGATAGCAGATACAATATAAATATTTTTGTATTTATATGTAACACCTATATATTTGCCAAGTAAGGAATAGAGGGTAAGGAAAAGTGTAAGGGTAAAACATCTCTTATGAAGTCCCCTAAAACAGAGTTTATGTTCTTTCCTCCCAGCGCGATAGCAAGAAGAAGTTCACAGACTTTGATGCACGGGTTGAAAAGGAAGGATACAGCCCAGTTAGCCTCAGTGGAACAGCACAGAAGGATTTTCACAGGAAGACATCCTAAAATGACACCTGGAACTTGGCAGCACTGTATTTCAGTGTTGATTACAATAATTAGTTTATACCTGTTATGACATTGTCCCAAGTAATTTAAACATCATATGCCCCGAAACTATAAACAAATAAAGCATCCCTCCAGATTGTTGCCAAGTTATGTGCGGCAACCCCTGAATAAAGTAAAGGAAGGAAGTTATCAGAAAGTCTGAGCAGCAGAAGCCCTGCTGCTTTAAGAGATGTACATGTGGATGTCTATTTCTAGGCTTTGCTTCTAAACTATCAAAAATGCCCCTAAAATAACATTTCACCAAAAGACAAACCAGGTCAGAAGGGAATACTGGCAAACACCGTTGCAATGTAGAGAACCTCCAGGTTTTTACTTAAGAGTAAACAGTTCCACGCATCCGCGAGTATGCAGCTAGAACTGCTGAAAGGAGTAATTATGGCCTACTCGTGTTTCGTCTCTTCAGTAAATGTCCTACTGAGAATAATAAAATACTGGATAGCAATGGATTATAACCTCAGGAGTTCTGAAAGCACTGAAACGGTGACACTCCAAAAGAACCCCTCTTGACTTAGTACACAAACTCCAGACAAGAACAGTACTGCTGGTATTTTGGAAAGATGTTGGCATGCCATTTAGGTCTATTTTGATATTCTGCATTTCTATTTCAAACTATTGAAGTGGCATCAAGTTCTGAATGGATGTATATCAAAAGTTGCAGGGGTTTTTCTTCACATTTTGATGTTCACCACCACCACGGTATGACCTTTACATGCTTCTTGTTCATCACAAGTCTATAGAGTATAAAATCCCTCCTGATAATCAAAATAAAGCTTACGGACAGAGAAGAATGGTTATACAACCATAGAAATGGCATGTACCAAATTAAGTTGATTTTTTTTCTTTTTTAAACATGAAAAATATAACTCCATTAGAAAATCATGTAAACATGCTTAAAAAGGGACACAAATTCAAGACTTGAATATGTCCTTGCAGCATATTTTGGAGGTCAGCAGGCAGAGGCTATCTTAGATAAATGCTTCTAGAGATGAAAAGTTATAAGAAATGATCATCACCTCCACTTCTGTGCACTCGAGGGGGGGATGCAGCTCCCATGCTATGGCTTGATAGTAAACATACATACCACCATTAAGGGGTGGAGGAGCACAGTCTATGAACAGGAGGGCAAAAACCACGCGTGCAGTTTAGATGCAAATGCTGATTGCAGAAGTCACCTTATCTTGTTACAGAGAAGGACCGTGCCATGGGGAGTCTTCTGTAGTTGCATGTTTCTATACTGACCTAAATAATGTGTCCTCCAGCAGCCACTGCAGAAGCCTTCTCTGATATGGTAGGATGAAGTAGGACCTGTGTAGCTGCAGGAAGACTTCTCCATTACCGCTAAAGAATAGTTGTCTGCCATATGTACTGTATACTAGTGCTTATTTTAATTAAGGTTTAATCTCCTCACTCTCTGCCCTAATCCTTGGTTCTCTTTCATAATATTCCCACAGACCACTCCAGGCTATTTTCTGGCACTGAAAAAGTCTTAACTTTGCTGGGTCTGGTCTGGTTTGACAGGTTCCTGTGTATCCATCTTCATCTTTTATTTTCTGACAGAAATCTGCTAATACGTGAAGCAGAAAAAACCCACCAGTGTTTGAGCATTAATTGGATGAGAATGGCAATTTGTGGATTTGAGGAATAGCAAAGGTGCCACTAGAGTGTGTAAGTGGGCAGCTGGCACAGTAGCTTTTGCCAACATTTGCGTCAACGTGGGAGTACAGCAATATGGTAGCTGTTAACATTGTACTCAATAAATATCTCATCATATGTGAAGACATGACTAGCCTTTTGGAGGAGGAAGCTGAGTATTCTCTGCATTCGCAGCAGGATTTTATGTGTAATCCCAGCAAATGTCAGCAGGCCTCCATGGGTGCTTAAATACTGTATACATAAAATTGCTTTCTTGAAATCTAGTGTATAGGGAAACAGTGAAATAATAGTGAAATAATTCACACTTAATTATCCAGAGAAAAATGGTGTAATGCTCAACATGGCACTTTTTCTCAGCTGACTTAAGCCTTAAGGAAAAACACACAGGCCTGCTGTTGTCAAGTGCATGTGACAATTTTTGTTACTATGAGACTCGGTTTCTATGTGCATCCATAAAAGGGAAGCACTTAAGTTAGTGCCAACATTTTTTTTCGTTGCTGTTAGGAATAGGAAGGATGTTAAATTATTGGTTTAGGACTAAGGAAATTGTTTCTGTTTCATATGAATTTGATACATTTTATAACTATTGGAGCTAAACAAAAAAAAGACAATATTGTAGATAAAAATGGCACTAGCCCTCAGTGGGGTATGTTTCTACAACCATTTCCTCCTGTGGATCTCTTACAACCTTTACACAAAGATTCTTCTGTTCAGAAAAAATTCATCTGGTGTTAGGTTTCTGTCTTCTTGTCATGTTCTGTTTTCATTTTGCCATGACATTTCTCTCTGTGAGGAGTGTGCCTACCCTTCTTTCTTCACCTTCTTCAAAGGGCCTTCCTTCTGTGCCTGGGCCCACCACTGCTGCTCTTCTGAGTGTCATCCCTATACAGCTAGTAATTTTCAGTAATTCTCAGAGCCCAGTGCTCTATACTTTATGCCATATACATTCCCTTAGAAGAAAGTTCTCTACAATGAAAAATTATTAGGACATCAACAACTAAAACATCGCTATTTTGAAGAGCCCAAACCTCTGAGGTTCTCAAGAAATTTTGTCTGTGAAGCTTCAAAAAGGTTGATTTACAGATGCAAATAGCAACAAACACAGAGTGGGAGCAAACTCGAAATATATACTGTAACACTTGGCTTGATCTTTTAGGCCCTTTCCTTGAAAAGAACACACCAGATTTAGTAAGGTGATGTAAAATCATTATTTATTTTCAGGACCTATGAAAATACCCTAAGTGAATCAATTCCTCATTTTTCTTTCTTTCTGCATTGTCCACTAGTACCTTGCTGCTAGTACGTACATGAACTATAGAGTAAGCATGCTTTTTAACACCGATAAATTCTAAAACAAATGCAATGAAATGACCCACCAGGCCACTAAGCAAAACAAGCTTGCTATTCAGGTAAAGAAAATTTTCCACTCAGTAGTAATGGTTCTTATCCACTCTCCAAAACAGCTTCCAAAATGAGGATTCTACCCTCAGAATGCCACCCATTTTTTTTGTTTCTACAGTTACAAAATCATATGCTGTCTTTTATGAAAGAATTTGGGAATGTAAGGCGGTGGAGGAAAAAAATGACAGTACTAAATGACAGTGCTATTTCAAACTAAGATGACTTACTGAAGTGCTTTGGCTACTATGATGGACAAAAATGTTCTTATATGCATAGGAAATTAAGTTTTATGGTTTCACATGCAAATATAAGGAGGGCCACTTACACTTTCTTACTGAAAAGTTAATGACTTGCACATTCCCTAATAAAATACTTCCAGTAATCCTCATTAATGTAGCTATTTACATTCACAGTTATTGTCATAAGCATAAAAAAGGCAGATACTTTCTCCACCCTATCCCTTAAGCCTAAAAGCTTGAAATTTATATCTGCAGAGAAATATCAAACTGCAACATTCCCTCGCCCCAAAAACCAAAACACAAAATTGTGCCTTCTGAATGAAAGTGAAGATCCTGAAATGTTGCTCAGGGAAGTGTGGTATCAGCAGGCTGACTTTAGCAGCAGGCAGCCAAGGCAGACCACGGCAGGGGCAGGTGTAGTTTTTTACTGCCATTGCAATCAGCCCACTGCCTGAGAGGAGCGAAGAGCTCATGGGGACGGGCCAGCCCCAGGCAGGACAGCGGAGTGGAGAGCCCAACCACCCAGCAAAGTCACCACTTCTCTTCCAGCTGGAGATTAAGGCTGTATTTTAAAGCTGTCTCATTTGTAGTTACCAAAGAGCCTCAATGCTGCCATCACCAGTCCAGCTGGACAGCAAAGAAGTTGAGAAATGGATCTACTACTTGTTCTCTCCCAGGATATTTCCAGTGTCCCAAGGACACGGGACAGCCCCATCAGCCTGAATGCGTACACTCACACATTGCTCAGAGATGACTGAGATGCTGCTCCCAGCTCTGAGTTCTCTTTTCGAGCAGATACTACCTAGAGAGTTAAGTCTGGCTTGTAGCCACTTCACGGGTAGAGATCCTCTCCTGTACGTGGCGGTGTATGCTTTGTGTATCTGATAATGACAGGATAAGGCTTAAGCCACGGCCATGCTGGCCAGCTGTCTCCAGCCTGCCTTCCAAGTACTAAACGAGTTTTAGGAGAAACATCTATAGGGAAGTACTGTAAAATAACGTTTTGTATAGAAAGTACTCTGCCATGACATATACAGTATTATTTTGGATAAGTTTTCTTAATCAAGCAGTAAACAGTCTTGTATCAAAATAAGGACAGCTGGAACTTAATACCCTACATAACCAGCTTTCCAGTAAGAATTTAAATGAAAAAAAACCCCCAAAAATCAGTAAATCCAAGCATGCTGACCTGTGTGAGATTCATGAAAATGGAAGGTTACATACGTGAATTTGACACAGAGTATGGGAAGTGTTGAGAAATTTATAAAGCCAAGTACTATTCACTCTTCATTTTGCAGTGAACCGCCACTCTGGTGGGTTTTACAATCCTAAGGGGACTTGCAGCAAAAACATTTCAGCTGCACAGTAAAAGCACCTTTTTCTTAAACTAGGTGCCAAAATAAATAGTCTGACATCCCACCCAGTAGGACAAGTCATTCTGCACATATAAATAAATATAACTACGCTTAGAAAACAAGCAAAAAACAAACAAGAAAACCTTTATCCTTGAGCATCTGGGATCCAAAGGCATTCAGGTCCAAGAGAACAAATCGTATTTGAGCTTTGTCACTTGCTAAAGAGCAGGTATAACCATCCCTTCAGAAGAGGACATAGTCTCTTACATCTTATTCCCGAATCATGTACTCCCCTCCTCTGATTCCCGAATCATGTACTCCTCTCCTCCATAAGTAAATAAATAAATGTATTAATTTCATGGAAGAAGCCATAACCTTTCGAACAGGTGGGAAGCCTGATGGACAGAGATGCAGTGAATCCCTTACTTGCTGATTTCAGGAAGGGAAACTTGGTTTTGAAAGTTGGGTTTAGACAGTTTTCCAACTTCATGGCTTAGGAGAAGATCAGCAATGTAAAAGAATACAACTTTATGTTGTTAAACTCTGGAGACATGTGGGAACCAGACAGAAATGAGTAACGTCAGCAGAGTAAAAATTTAAAGAAAAATGCACATCAGATTTATCTGGATAACGTGGCTTTTCCCACACAAATCTCTCAGTCTTTGCATACTCAGGATTGCCTCAAGCCATTAATTCTACAGTAAATTCTCCTCCTGCTCCCCACAGCATCACTATTCCCTACTTTCCACATCTCTGAGCTTCTCATTGAATCTCATTTTCCCTGCAGATGGTGGGTCATGTTCTTCTAAGCCCCTCAATCCTGATTTCTCTGCTCTCTTCGTCACCTTCCTCTCCTAGTTGCTCAGCTCTTTTCTACTTCCCTTTCCTCCCTCTTCCCAGTCTCCCTGCCCCCCAAGACTGCCGTACCTTGTGCACAGGGTGACTGACTGGGATCCTTGCTTGAGGAGCCGCCCTTGCTCACGCTGGAGAGGGCAGCTTCTCCGTGGGCCCTTCCCCTCGCAGAGGGCTCCTCACTGCCCTCCTGCTGCTCCTCCCCCAGCTCCCGCCAGTCCCCCACTCAGGCACAGAGAAGAGAGGTTTTGTTCAAAGTTGTGTTGGGGCTTCATGCAGGGAACGGTCCTGCCTACTCTGGCCACTAGCCAAACTCCAAAGACACCCAAAGTAAAGGGTCAGTAAGGGGCATGGGATGCTGCTAGTCTTATCCCAAAGTCACGTGGGTGTGAGCTTTGAGTTCTGAAGGCAACGTGCCTCCCCAGATCCCTTTGAAGTCAGTGCTCCTGGTGACCTCCCTCTCAGTACATATACTCTGCCGGTACCAGAACTGGGGAGGGTGAGCAGGAGAGAGGAGGAGGTGGCTCTGCAACCAGGCTTCCCCTGCCGCCACTCTCATCGCATTTGCATTGCAGGGAGATGCTGGGACTGCCTTTGTGGGGCCCTTTGGCAGGAAACCAGCAGCCTTTCTGTGCCACTGCTCACATTGTACTGCAGGAGCATAAACACGGGCTTGTCCACAGTGCTCTCGACAGCTCTGGAGGAAATCCATGATTGCCCAGTGGCAAACAGGCCAGAGAAGTTGGGCTACTTTCTGTACACCAGCTACGGTCCGTATCCTATCTCTTGTAGGAATATGGAAGTTTGCCGGTATCAGAGAAATAGGACAAGGGAATGTGATGGGACTGCAATAAATATTCTCACTCAGAGTTTGATACTACGAAATTGTCTTTAATGCTCCACTCTTTCTAAAGACACAGCCTGGGAAGTGTTTAACATTTCTCAGGACCATACCAAGGTACCACAGAGATAAATAAATGAGGCAGAAAATATATAATGTTTGAGAAGAAAAAAAAAGAGAGTTACTAGTGTAATGAGAAAAATTATTTAAAAACCAGAAAAGACCATCTCAACCAATCCTCTCTCTACCCTACAAATATTAAAAAGCATAAAAGATGTCATCAATACTCTACTCCCTCCTGCCTAATCTCTCTTTGACAGGGAGGATAATCCTGGAAAACATAAGACAAGATCTTTCACCTAGAATTCTTAATACCCTACTGCTAGGCACTACGTATGAGCTACCAGAGCATTACACTTTGCACAGATTTGAGCGACTGCACAAACTTCAAGGCCTGAGAACACAAGAAATAGATCAGAAAAATATCAGCAAGGTTGGTCCTCTCCAACCTCTGAGATCTCTAGACTGGAAAAAGTTCCCCTGTGCCTCCAAACTTAATGTATGGACTTGAAACCCTCTGGCCTTTCTTGTTGAGCATTCTGCCTCCTACAGATGTAACACAGGTACTGGTCCAGTCTTCTACAAATACTGGATGTCAAACTGCCCTTGGGGCCCACCTTGTACAGACCAAGAGATAATGTTCCCCCTACAGTACACTCTGGGGAAATTCCAGTAGCTTTAACAGAAGCCAGTGTATGTGTTACAGCCCCACATCGTGTTTTTTTTCATTTCCTCTGTTATCACTTAGGCAGGGTTGCTTTGCCTACAAAGAAAGCCCTTCCTGAATGTAGAATCTGAACTCTAGGAAAGCATAGGTGTGCAAGCAGGATCTCCATCTGCTCCTCTCTGCCCATCCCACAGCGGAGCGGGCAGAAGGGTGAAGCACACGTGCTGACGTACTGTAAGATAGTGCTGTGGTTGTCTGTAAAACAGAACAGGGCGTTTCATGAATATCCCCTTTTCCACAAAGACAAAAGGCAGGATTCTCCTGCTGACTTCCCCACTGCTGCAGTGATCAGCTGATCAAACTCTTTGGAAGCTGATGTGAATTATCTTTATTCCACTGTCTTCAATAAAGCTCAACAAATTTATACCCACTGAGAAACTAATCCTTACATGTTACTGCAGTACTACTGTACAAGGGAATACAGGTACAAAATTGAAGTGCAAATACAGATATGGAAAGAAAAAGAGTATTTCTCTTTCCTAAAAGCTGTTACCCCATCAGATTCCTACAGGACCATAAAAGCACAGGCTACATACTTTCCTCTGAAATTAATGTTGTTTTAAACAAATCCAACCTTTATAATTTTTCTCCTATCCCAAATCAGTTACTATTTCCTGTTCTGCATTTAATTTTCACTAAGGAATTAAATATGTACTCTGATCAAAAAATCAATTTCCTTTTGAATTACTCGAATGTTAAAACTGCACTTCTGTGGCAAAGAGATGGTGCTCGGAAGAACAGAGCCATCTACAGAAATCTTTTTGATAATGGTGTCCTTCTTTCAAATCCAAACATTTCCTTGATGTAGAATACAAATTGAGCTCTAGTGTATAAGTCAGCTAGGATTTCAAAGTTAGCCTTTATACTTTGCCATTAATTAATTCCGTCCAAGAAATTCAAACAAAGATACAAACAAAAAAGTTCTCTAAATACGTTACATAAGGCATTCAGAATATTCCGATTCATTCCCCTCCAGGAACACAGCAGAGTCAAAGAATAGTGTACACAGCATGTTTAGACTGTATAAAAAGCACTAGAAACTGTAAGAATAGTTTAAAACCCATTTATTTAAAGCTCTCCATTATAAGAGCTATTGCAGAGTATTTGCTAATCAATCTACAGTTCTGAGTTCTAAACAATTGCAGGCTTAATGAAGTGTACTTTCCTTCACTTTCAGACGCAGGAACAAAGAGTTTCCTATTAAAAGGGAGGAAATGAAAGCAAAAGGCAGAAGACCTCTTCTAAAAATTACTGGAGCTTCTGAGCACTTTACATATTGAGTAGAAAGTCAGAAAGTCTTATTTGGGACCTCTTTTTTAGGGGGGAAAAAGATCTGAGAAAGATACTTTCTCAATACATCCCATGTACTGCTCTAAGTCAGGTAGGATAAGTATTCCCTCTGATACGATGAGGAAAGCCTCCCAAAATCTGGCAGGGGAAACTCATACAACTTACTCCAAATGTTTTTAAATCTCTTTGTTGCAACCATCACAACATAACTAAAACAGACGTTGAGAATTGGGGTCAGCTGTCAGCCAGTATGGAGAGATCTTCCAAGCTGAGTAATCGAAAATGGTTTTTGCTGGGGAGTAAGCAACACAGCATAGAGCAAGAACACAGCAGATATGTCTACTCAGCCTGAAAGTAAATTAAGAGTTTTCCTTTTCTGAGGATTTACTTAGTCCAACTTGTATAGAAACACAAGGTAACCTATCCCCTAACATCTTTGGCACAAAACTTAGTAGCGTTTGCTCACCTGAAAAACAGAGCTGGTAGATGGGGAAGAGGCAGTCACACACAAATGCTGAATCAGACCAAAAGCCAAAGTGAAAAGTAGACTTTGTTGTGTTCCACGCTACTCCACAACACACAGATACCAGCTCCCTCCCTGTCCCTCCTGTGGCGTTGTGACAATCTTTATAGGAGGCCACAGAGCAAAGCTGATACCACACAGTGCTACAAGCACCATTAACTTCTGTGAGATTTCCCAAGCCCGTTATCTCCTACTCTTAGCTCTTCATTCTTTGCAGCCAACTCACAGAGAACTAATTTCTGGCAGCTCCTTATCTGTGCTAGGATCTCGTATGATTGCTGGTTTTGTGCAGCCCATCTGATTATTTTCTTGTATTTTTATTTACTGCGCAGGAAGACCGAGGAAACTCCTACACCAAACTGTATCATTTATGTGACTTAATTTCTAACAGTTGATTGCAAGCATGCAGCATGAGAAAGGAGATATTTGACATTGCCTTGGCTTTTTATTTAGAGGTAGACCTACAATAATGGACAATCTTAATAAGGTTTCAGGTCAGAATGACTTGTAGCATTTCCTGGGACTGTTCCAGAAGATACAATTCCTATAAAGGGAACAGAGATTAACTCCAGTACCTATATAGGCATAGAGGAGCATACATCTTTCTATTTTTCTTTTATTGTGTTTACGATAACCAAGGCTTATGAATCACTATATTTCCATCATGTAAATTTTGAGGGGGTTTGGGTTTGTTTTTAATCTTACGTTCTGGTTAGTGCAATCTGTTTAAATATTCATCGATGCCCTTTAGGCCCTGAACCACCTGCACCGAAAAGCATAGAAAAAATTTCACTTGCATATTGTAGGAATCAGCTACTGGGAACAATCCAAACCCAAACCAAGAAAAGATCAATTATTTCCCTCTTTCCTTCCTGTAATAAATTCCAAATGCCCCAATGAAGTCTTTCTATTCCCCCTGAAAATTGAAGATGCAACTAAAACCATACCGTGACACATGCCTGAACATACTGTCCCCTTGACTTGAATATATCGAGTCCAAAGGAAGCCAATACTTGCATTCTTGTAGCTTATCTATCTGAATAGCTTTGTGGTCTCTCATTCAAGAATTTGGATTTTCTCTGAGGCATGTGGCTTGGAAATGAATCTGACACAGTATAACCCCTTTTGTCATGTAATTGCAAAACTTCGTCTCATCTTTCATATAAATACAAAAACTCCCTGCTACTTCTGCCTTGCACACTCAGTCTAAACATCACTGCCATGTTGTATCTTTACAAGGGGTTGATCTGCCTATACTTTGCACTTGATAAAGACAAGAAATTTTTGCTTGACTTATGGTCTGGAAATTTGGTAGGGTGTCTCTTTGTATTTATTGTCTGGAAAAAGACAAACTACTTCAGGAAACGTAACTAATAACCACAAGGTTTTTGTAAAGGTTAAACAACACCACCTGTGAGTAGCAATGAAATGTTGATTTTGATGGGACATGATCAAACAGGATTTGTACCCCAAGTCAGCAGCAAGCTAAAAAGTGTTCAGGTAGCTTTTGATATTAACATGGGTTTCAGAGGAAAGAAATTCCAGTTTTCCTAAGGAAACAGAATCCATCTGATCCCACATAACTTTGCAATGTACAGACAGATATTCAGGCATGAAAAGCAGTATCATGTAAGGAAAATCTGTATTTTTATTGTGACTATGATTTATAGATTACATAGTTGGGTGTGGTGACGGATGAATTCTTCCGCAGCATAGTGCAGGGTGATTGCTGATTATGCTAAGGGCTCTGTAAGGAAGGTTTCCATGACAGCATTCTGTGTACCATTGGTATACTGGAAATATCATTCAGTGTTGATCTCTGACTTTTACAGATTTTGCTGTTTCCATGAAATGTTGTATCTGAGCAGAAAAAAAGCCAGGGCTTACATGCGTATTTTACATACAGCCAGGAATGCCTGGAAGTGATATTCCTGTGATAAATTGTACAACTATGTGATAAACCACAGAGGTATTTGATACATGCACCTATTAAACACCTTTAATTACCTTTTCTACTCTCTGGCCAGCAACCATTCTGTCTCAGGACTTACTCTGAAGTTTTATACTGCTGAACAGGTTCAGACAGCTGGCATTTCCAGTCTGCTGTCTACATTAAAATATAGACCTCTTCTTGAAAACTAACTCTGCCTCAAAGCCCAAGAGAAGTTAGTTTCAATCCTGTGCCAAAAAAAAAAAGCTTTTATATACATTAAAATGTGATGGCTTTTAAAGTACGGCAGCTTGCTCCACAGAGCTGAGGATGCATTTAGTGCTGAATGAGAGGGGAGAGTTGGGACAGGAAGGGCCTTAAAAATACTTCACATTCAGATGTTCATAGAAGCTGTTCCAAGTAAGTTTTTAATCTGTTTTGCAGCTGTCTTATTCCTCTACTTTTGGACAGGAATTTTCCAAGGGGTCTGAAAGAGCTCTAGCTGCCCAGTTCCTATGGAATTTTGGTAGCATCCCATCTCTTAACTCTGACGTGCTGCTCTGAAGGCTCCTAGACATGAAACACAGCCTCCATACATGAGTTTAAACTGATGCTGGGTATCTGTGATTTTTCAAGAACAAGGCCAAAATACAGATCTTATCTGCAGCGGAGGGAGAGGTCCTGGTAACTTTCTGCTAGCTTGGAACCAGGGACTTTTCTAAATCCACCTGTGACTCTGATAAAGAAAACTACACTACCACATTATGCATATCTGTCTATAAGCATGTATGTACAATTTACATACAGTAAAATATCTAGCTAATTGCAATCTCCTTGAGGAGCTTTTAATCCATTTGAATTTCAAAGCGTAGCTAAAATTGCAGGAGGGTTTTAATTGTATACAAGATTTGAGCTTGGATAAGTGATCAGTATGGATTCTTAATCTTTTGTGAGCAGCCGGTACTTCTTAATCGGTGTGAAAAAGAATTCAATAATAAACACGAAGAATAGGCTACATTAAAAAAGCGTGGATTTTCCAATATGTTTGGAGGTATGGCACACAAAGTTCCCTCTGATAAGGGAAAGAAGATACACTGTTTCCAAAGTGCGAATTTTACGAATTGATTTGCTCACATTTCTTACAGGTTTATGAGAAAAATCTGAAGACA
Source organism: Gorsachius magnificus (assembly GCA_034008185.1). NCBI lineage: Eukaryota > Metazoa > Chordata > Aves > Pelecaniformes > Ardeidae > Gorsachius > Gorsachius magnificus. The sequence continues at coordinate 32,740,788 of CM067089.1, read as the reverse complement.
TGATGAACGAACAGTACAGCATTCCTCAGCTACTCTCAAGGACAGAGAAGAGACCTACCCACACACTCCATTCCTAGAGTAAATCCCAAAGTGTTTTTCTGTATAAGTGTCAGTAAGGAGCATTAGCCACTGGTGTCCTACTTTCATGCATGTTCCTCCATTTCAAGCTCCAAATAACCCAACAAAATATACCAACGTATGTTTCCATCCTTGCCCATGCTTATCAGTAGTCCTGCACTGTGTCAGGAAAGCAGTTTTGCTGGGGCATGGCATGAAAACAAGCCTCTTGCTCCTGTTTTGAAGAATGTATAGATTTAACTTGTGAAAACCTTGTGTGTAAAGGATGACCTGATATCCTTTGATAACACGTAACATGAAATTAGAGCTTTCACTGGAATCAACAAGAGCAAGATGCACTGGTGGCACCACAGATAACCCAAAGAAGCGCTTATGTTGCCTGAACTACTGTACTGCTTATTGATTAACACAGTAAGAATTTATCTGACAGACCAGAGAGCGTAAGGCCCTTGGCACAGCCCTAGCAGTGAGAGTACTACGTGTGATAGGAATTTGTCTGTCTCTAAATCTACAGCAGGAGAAGGGGCGAGATAAAATCCTGAGGAAAAACACATGGGTGAAGTAGGAAGAGGCTAAGTTTATTGTAGCAACTTACTTTATCCAATGCTAGAGGAAAGTAACTATCTTCTTCAGGGTCAGGTAATATGCTCAAGGGAGATGCTTGGTTCTGGTAGCTTTTTTCTTCCAAAGGAAAAGGTGTGGGGGGTTCTGAACTTATAGCCAGATCTGCTTTGCTATTCACCTGATTTCTGCCCACAAGTCTCGTCTTACAGACATGTTCCGTGTTCTTTGCGTAAGGTCTTGAAATAAATGTGGAGAAGTTCAGTGTGGGAAAAGAGGCATGGTCTTCCATTTTTGAGGAATGCTGGTTTTCACAAGAACAACACAGAATGCTGGTAAAATAGTTGATGGGATGCCTCTGGAATCTATGTATGGTCCTGCATGTAGTGCTGTACCTTGCTACCTCAGCATATTTATTAAGTGCAGCGCAGCACTCACTTCTATACCTAAGGTTTGTTACTTTGCAGGAAAGAGCAAATGAAGAGAGAGAAAAATGCTACCCAACCACTGTCTTTGCTTTTTCTCACCAGGCTTTTGTTTATTCTTTGAAAGTGGTCCCTATCCTTTTCTTAAATACAAGATAGCGATTTTGAAGAGAAAATGCATGTAGGCATTTGCAGACTCTTTGGGATACAGCAAACTGCAGAATTTCCCTAGTATGCATGCACTCTGAGCCCACATCCCCACCTCCAGAGACCCTTCTCACGCAGGGGGTATGTTACGTGCCCTACAAGCCTGCCAACTGGCTCCTCTCTGTTATGGTCCTCTTTGCAACATCACTTTGGAAAACACCACCTTGCACAAGCCCTGGGAAGGCAATCGAGTAGAAACTACAGTCAAGGGCAAAATAACACCCTGCCAATAACAAGTTTTGATGATAAAGTGTTCCAAACCCAGACAATCTGGATATATATCATGTTGAAGCCAAAGTCACACAAAAAAATGGAGTATGAATTAACAAGCTGCGAAGAAAACTAAAGAGGATTTTAGACTTTCTGCCTTTCTGGATATCCTGGCACTTGACCAAGCTTTTGAGTTGGGGGAGGCTGCCTTACGTCCTCCGGCTCTCCTGCACAGGGAAGGCTGAAGAAGGCTGCAGAGAGCAGGTACAGCTAGTGTCCACAGGCAAAAGGAGCAGCACATTTCAGCAAATTAGTGCATGTTAATTGTGCAAAGCATTTAGATACCTGTTTTTAAAAAATAAGCATCATAGGAAAGTAAAGAGAGATGTTACCTTGGGAAGAGTTTTACTTCTCCTCAGAACATGTTGGCACCATAGGCCCTGCTATTGCGTACTTACCAAGTTTCCCCAAACCCCAAAACTTTAAATAAACTGCAAAGTATGCCAATATTTCTTCAGCTCAGAGATGGGACTCCTTTCTATGTTTTTTTTTTTCTTTTTCTTACCAATGAAAAATGCAATGAGTACTTGAGCTGTAGAAAATACATTGTAAAGCCCCAGCTTTCAAACATATGCAGTTTTACAGAAGCTGGTAAAGTCCTATGGCTCCCTGTTTGGTTTGGCTCCTCTGTCTGACTGCAATGGGACCTAGCTGTGTAATATCTGATGCCTACCATTCACTTATCAGCAGCTATTCTGCTTTTTTTCAAAAGAGAATACCATGCAACTCTAATCAGAGTTGATGTAGATCAATATGAGCCTTTACTTTCATTATATTTAAAGGGACACATGATTTATTGATTTGTGTATCAAATTTTAGCACACGTATTTTCTGTTTTGTCTGCAGTCAATCTGCTATAATGCACAATGGATCTGTAGATCCAAATGTCATTCAGTACAGAATAATTCCAGGAAGATGGCTAAGCAACTATATTGGCATAGGATGCATTTATTTTATGTTGTCTTCAAGTTTGTAATATGTAGAGATACTACATGAACATGATGATCTTAAAGGTCTTTCCCAACCTAAATGATTCTATGACTCTATGATAAAATAAGTTAATGCCCTGCAAAAATAATTAAATCTGAATGTCCTTGCTTTCAAGGGGCTAATAACATGGTTGCTTACTGGACTTAAACGTGATGTGCTATTTCTAGATATTTAAAAATAATATAAAATTAAAAGCTAATTTATCTTGTGGCCTTGATAGTTAGTTGAAACCAACAAGGAGCTGGTTAAAAAAAAAAAAGCCACATACTGTGCTGCCATACAGGCTTTGCTTGATATGCCTTTTTCTTCTTTTTTTTTAAACAAAGTGGTCTGGTTATACATCTGACATGAGCTGATCACTGGAGTGAGGAGTTAGATAGGATTCAGCTCGCTGGCCATTTATAGACATGTATGCATTAGAGATTTAGTCGAACAACTTTCTAGGCTCCCTCCACAGTCAATGCAGTAGGATGGGCACCTCATTCTACCCCATCCTCAATCTTGGGTTCCTCTCCAAAGACCAGCTCCACCTAGATAGCTGACCTTGGTTGCATACCTGAAATTCATACAACCAAATACAGAAGATATGAATCCCAGCTGCAGTGAAAGCTGTTGATTTTACTTAAAATCAACTTTGCTTAATTATACAGGTTTGACCCATCCCCAATACCTTGTTTCAGCAATGCATTATAGCTAATTTCCGTGAGATTAGAGCATTCTTACAGTCAGGCAAATGCGAAAGGGACTTGCTGAATCATGTCCTCAGTTAAAGCGACAGCTTTGCTTGTTAAAGCTTGTATAAATCATATGCCATCCTCAACAGGATTAATTAATACAGTATTAAGGATAAAGAGCAAACCTACAGCTGTAGTGGCTCTAACATATGAGAGGGGCTTTTAGCATCTTTGACCTTTCCTACTCCCAGATGAAGGGCAGAAATACCATTCAGATTTATTTCCACTTGGAAACAAGGAAAAGGAACATGAAAAATAAGTTAATACTAATGAATGACAGAGTGATTGTCTACTGTGGAGGTGCCATCACCTGCTAATAATTCATTTTTTCCAGGGCATAAAGCATATCCATTATATGTGTCCTGCATATTAGCCATGCTGGAGTTGGGGACAGAGAACACCAATTTTACTTTTGCAATGTGAATAAAAGCATGACCCTATGTGAATGACTCACTGCTGTTGTGTAAGCCTGTAAGCATCTTTTTATGAAAGATGAAGGCATTTTAGATGAGCCCACTTGAATCAGGGCCATCCTCGCAAGCTTGAGGACATTGTTCTGAAGACAGACTGACTTGAAATGCAACAAGATTGGAAAACAAATCCACCAAAGATCAGCTAGGAAGTATTCTTTACTCCAACACACAATCCAGCTGGCCATGGAAATGCCTGTGGTTAGGATTTCTTTTTGAGCTTTGACTCCAGCAATGCAGCATTCCTGAGGGCAGGTGTGGTCATTCCAAACTCATTTTAGGGAGGTGGTAGGTCTGAAATGTACACCAAAGGGCAGTTTCATGGCAATATTTTTAAGAAGTTGTTTCAACAATAACAGATCAATCCATTTCTTCAATTATTATTTACAGGCTTAAAGAGAAACTTTTTTTTTATCCTACCTCCATTTTTCACTGAACTCGACCTGTCAGGACTAAAGTGTGCTCTTATGAGCCCTCCCTCACTGGCACTGCTGCCGGACTTGCTGTCTGTGTCTGGGTGCGCTGCTGCCACTCTTGGCCCCCTCTGCTCAGCCGCAGCCACTGCTTGGGCTGCTGGGGGAGGAGAGGGGCTGCCCCGGCCCCCCTGCCAGGCCCTTGGCTCCGAGGGCCCCCTGATGCATCAAGAGGAGCTGCTGGGCTTGTGGGGCAGCATGTGTGTGCTGTGCCATGGGGAGGTGGAGTGGGGAGCCTGGGAAGTGGGGAGGTCTAAAGGAGTCCCATTTGTAAGAACTGGTACGTTCCCTTGTCACAAGACTGAAAGTACATATGGCCTTTATAAACTCAGGACTATTATTTCTGGCACCGGTTCCCGCTCATCCTGGAAACCGTATTAGCAGGTACTGCACAGATTTCGGCAATCACAGTCAAACAGGAAAAATCTTGCAAAAATTTATCATCTTACATGTGCGGTCACGCCTAAGAGACGACACAGGAAAGACACGAGAAACTTGAGAGACGAGATTCATTTCACAGGCCCTTATTCTTTAGTCATCCAGGACAATGTGTTCCTCTGTTGGCTTTGCTTCCCTGGGCAACTGCGCTGAAGCTGGAACACTTCCTTCGCGCAGCCCAAGTGCTGGCTTCCATTTTGTAGAGCTACACAATTCGATTTACTTCAGTGGTTCAAAAGTTCAGTGGGGAAGAGCTCTCGTGGAGAGGAGAGGGCGAGCAGCACGCACTCACAAATGGGCGCTTGCCTTGGGAAAACAGCACAGGTCTGTTCGCATGCATCCAAACTGCTGACAGCTGAAGCATCCCACCGAGACAGAGCCTGGCGGGAGAAGCGACTTTACAGACCTTGGAGTCACCAGGAGTAACATAAACAGGAGCCAGAAAAAACATTCTGCTATTTAAAAGGGAATCATTATATAGTGCTTGATAAAGTTTATTGTACCGATTCGTGGAATCAGGAGGGAGAACAGTACCCAGTTGTTTTTTGGAAAGCATTCAGATGTAAAATCTGACCTCAGCTCTGTGCTGTTGTTGTGACAGAATAGAGACAAAAGGATACACAAACCCCATAGCTAAGAAAGGGGAAAGAAAAGCTCGTAGCTGAAAAAATCCCAGCTGCTGTGTAGGGACAGCCACAGTGTGCAAGTCCAAAGGGAATCACCCATGTCCGAGTCCACATCCAGGGCAAAAATTAGTCCACAGGCAGTGGTACTTGGAAGGTTTCAATTATTGTGCCTTGCTAAGGTCAAGCAAAAGTATTTCCAGGCCAAATGAATAAAGGTAAAACATACAGTTCTTTTTCATGAAAAGAGCAGCTCAAAGGAGTGTTATTCTGCAAACACTCCATGTTACAAAGAAATACCTTCCTCAAAAATGAAGTGTCCTGCCCTGCTCCTACTGGAGTCAAGAGACCTCACTGGCACTAAGGGAGAAGAATTAGACCTATACAGAAAGCACAGATATGAATCTTTCCATGCAAGTCTGCTACATTTATATGGCATCTCTTACCCTGAAGGGTTTGAAAGATATTTAGCATGCTCTGCACTATGAACAGGACCATTCAGCTACCAATATATATGAGCTTCTCTATCATACATCAACAGCCAGGTCCTCTGCCTGGAAATGCTTCTCTGGTGGGACAGGAGAGCTGACAGCATGCAGGCACACCGCTCCGGCAGGCGAAGAGCCTTGCAGCATGTCCTCCCAGCACGCACGCTGCCAGCTCTGCCCCCGGCACTCGCACTGGCTTCTCTGAGAGCACCCTAGCAACCTCACCGTCTTAAATTTTACTTGCCAGGATATATTACATATAAACCCTCAGCACTTTCCTTTGCGCACACCTTACTGCTTGGGGGAAAAAAGCATGTGTGTGGCAGATGTTAGCCCTGCTGCTCTGCAGCTCCTGGAGGCACTTGGGGAGGGAGAAGAGGACTGTGTGCAAATCCACATCATCCAGCAGGCAATGATGTCTTTGGTGCTATAGAATCCATCTGCCCACTCAAAGGTACGCTGAAGCCCAGCTAACCATAAAATGTTTCTGAAGCACCTCTCCCTACACGTGGTTAACAGCAGAACAGAACATCCTGGAGCACCACGTTGTGCATAAGCTGCCAAAGAGGCTGCACAACTTGCTGAGCTCCAGCAGACCCAAAGAAATGATTTAGAGCTGAAGTTACTTGTAGGGCTCTCCTAGCCTTTTGAGCCCTGTGCTTAAAATGTCTGTTTATGATCTCTTTTTTTTCTTTTCACAGCATAATATGAGATTAATTTGAATGGTGAAGCCAGACGCTAGTAGAGAATATTGTGAAGTCAAGTGTTTTATACTCTGTGGTTGAAAAAAAAAAAGAAACCAGTTACTAAACTCTGTGGTTTACAGAAAGTGCTTAGTGTTATTTTTTAAAGGCACACCAGTCCTAGAAATATTCAAGTTGGGTGGTCAGTATTTTTATTTCAGCCTCAAGCAACTAGTGGAAAATAGGAACAGACAAGCCATGAAAGCTTAAGCCTACCTTTGGCTGCTTTTCTGGCAAGAAAACTCTACTCAGCCTGAAAATGCTGCCATAGTCTACAAGAAGAAAACTGTGGATGAAAAGGTATCTTGGAGTATGTGTCAGTTTTAAGGTATGAGGCCTTTATCATGAGGTAGAACTAAGAAAAAAAGTCCAAAACCACTGAGGGCATTGTGGCTTTTTTTTTTTCCCCCCAGACAGTAACAAAACTCCTGCATGTTGCTATTTGTGGTTTATTATGTGTCTGTGCATCGGGAGCACATGAATTTTGATTTGTAATGGTTCAGAAACAGGACAGGAAACCTGAGCCAAGGATAGGCTTTATTTCTGCTCTGAAACTGCCTTTTTTGCTGGCCTGAGATTGTTGAGGGATGACCCTCAAATTCTGGAATGATACTCCGTGTTCTCATATCAAACGAGCTGCAAATACACTAAGAGGAAAATTATGTCAGAAGCCACCTTTAGCCACTTTACTCACTTTCAGCCTTTTCCCCCACCGCTTTACAAATAAAAAAAATGTTTCTAACAGTAAGGATAGCAAAGCCCTTGAGATATTACCCAGGAAAGAAATGCTGCAGTGTTTAAAGAGCAGCTTAAACAAACACATGCCAGAATTGCATTTAAAGCTGCGGGAGCGGCCGAGCTTTGTGGCTGGGGAGGCAGGGGACAGCTGTAAGGGCTGGCAGGGCGGCACCTGAGGAGCCCAACATCTCCCCTTGCACCTTCGCCAAGGCAGGATCTTTGGCTTATGTGCTGGGGGAAGTCCCAGAACTGACAGCCCCTAACCAGCCTAACCTGAAAGCTTAGCTCTACGAAGACGTATTTTGCTCATTATAACAACAAAAACCTAAGAGAGATTAAAAGGAGACGAATCACCACTCAGCATAAGTCATGGGGCTGTTCAAAAAGCTTTGCAGGTTCAATCAGGTTCAAACCAATGTTTAGCTATTTTGCTGACAAAATTGGTTTTCCTGCTTTCTTGTTTTGAGTACTTCTTCAATTGCACCTCAATTACTTGTCTGAATAGCCCACCACCTCCCTCCATGGTAGCGTTCCAAGAAAAAGAAAGGTTGTGCATCGGAAGAACTAAAGAACTCTACCTCATCCTCGAAATCTTTCATCTGAAGACTTGACTACATTGAAGAGGTGCCTCATGCACACAGTCAGCCATTTCCTGCACTCACAAACACAGCTATAGCTGCTCGGTTTCTAGAGTTCAGCTGTGGTCGATTCCTCGTAAATATTGCGGAGTTCCTTCCTCTGCCTGCAAAGGGACAGTTCTGCCTCCGCATTTTTGCTGTTAGGATGTTTTTGAGAAACTCCTCATTATGTAGTACTTTGAAAGCACGCTGTCTCTTCGAGCATAAAATGTTGGCACTGATAGACCCGGTGGGTTTTTATACAGTAAATTGATCAGATTATTTTGTTTAAAACTATTGTTCTAAATACAACCAGAGATTTCTGGCTCTTGAATTGTGTTCATTTTGGCCTCATCACAGCTAAAATTCTGACTTGAAGCCTATATAAATATTTGCCCTTTTAGCATTTATTTTGATTCTAATCATATTCATAGGGTTTGTTTGATGGCTTTTTTAAAGTAGAAAACTGTTCATAAATCAGATTAAATAGATCACTTTACTATACAGTTTTGCCATGAATCTCTGTTCTGCAGAGCAAGATATTATTGCCAGAGTTTTCCTGCAACCTCTGTAAACATTTACTTTACTGTTCTGTAATTGCTTTAACATATATTTTCATGCACAAGCTAACTATTTTCCATTAATTTTAGCAGCAGGAAGATTCTGTGTAATGTTCAAATGCCATGAAGTTGTGCACTCATTCTCATTTATTTAAATACCCCAGTCAGTCTTAGCAAATTCAGTACTGCGCTTCCCAGACAGGCTAACCTCCCACTATCAAAGTGAGCCTTGCATTGAAACACTGACAAGTTTTAGGAGTGCACCCCAAAAAGCCTGTTCAGAAAAGATCCATTTCAGGCTTTAAGTACATCCATCTCCAACACCAATTTATCCAGGAACTTGCATGTTCACATCTGGGGCCAGGTTTTGGCTTCAAATTTGGGTGAGACGAATGGTTGGCAAATTAATATATGTCTGTTTTACAAAAAGGGTGGTCATGTTTTTCTGAACAAAACCAAAATTCATTTGTAGATCAGCTTCAGCTTGTGGACTATCTCCCCACATTCACACGTCTGCTTTGGAAAATGCATTTTCATAGAATTATAGAATGTTTTGGGTTGGAAGGGACCCCTAGAGGTCATCTAGTCCAACCCCTCTGCAGTGAGCAGGGACACCGCTAACTAGATCAGGTTGCTCAGAGCCCCATCCAACCTGGTCTTGAATGTTTCCAGGGATGGGGCCTCCACCACCTCTCTGGGCAACCCGTTCCCAGAATTGTTGCGGTGAATTAACTCAGGACAATAACATGGAGCCTTTTAACTCAGCGTTGCCAGTTCAGATGAACAACTTTCCAGTGCATGTGGCAGGCATTCTCTTTTCACACTGTACGTAGCAACAGTTAGCATTTACAGTGATGTGGAGCCTAGGCAGTGCTGTAACGTTTCCAAGAGACAGGGACAGGAAGGGAGGGGAAGGGACAGAAGCACCAGGAGAGAGCTCCCAGCCCGCAGCAGGGGATAGCTCCCAATCTGCATGCAGCATGTGCGCTCTATGCAAGATGTAGCACGTTGTTTGAGACCACTTATTTGAAAATATTGACACAGAAATTTATCACAATTATTGTGAATTATTGCCTGTCTTGCCAGTTTCTGCAGTAGTCAGTGAATGGTTCTGGAACTATAAAAACAGTCTCAGTGCAATGGATGGTTTATTGTGGTCCGGACTGAAACACTGGAAAGCCTACAATATTGCTAATTCAGTGCAGCTGCTTTGCAAAAGCCCGCATGACTTTGGTAACCTGGCTTGGGGTTGAAAATGAGGGGACTTTCAGAAGACACAAATGCCAAAATTGAAATGTGAGAACTAATATACCACAAATATCTTTTGTCATATGGCAAACATGTATCAGGAGCTGAGATTCTTCAATGCATCACTCAAAATCCTCTTTAGTGTCTTTGCTTTGAAAATACTTTTTTAAAAAAATAAAAAATTCTAAGTTCTTGTCAGAAGAAACCCCATTTTTAGCAGAGCTTTGAGGAGAGTGAGAAGGAATTTATCAAAAGCCTATTTAAAGGAAGCTTTGGATTTTTTTTTCTGACTTTACAACTTTTTTGTTTTTTCCAGAAAATAAAATCAAGTTTCAGCCAGTTCAACTTACTATACAGTAACAGAATGTGCTGGAGTCCACCATTATACCCAAATGGTGAAGTTTCTAGTGTTCTTTACTCAATATACAAGCGTATCTATTCTAGAAAGATATTAATGGAGGGCCAGAAGGGAAGCAAGAAGATTGTGTAGCCAGACCTGCTTATTAAAGGCTCCAGAACTGAATCCAGTGACTTTTTGTCAGACTAAAGCATGTTATGCTGAAAGGCAGTCAGTAAGGAACTGAGTACTTCAGCAGAATATATCACTTTCTTTGATATCTTGTTCCAGCTGTAATTCACTGTCACCGTTAAACATTCTTGTCTTGCTATTTGCACTCGTCTGGCTGCAGCTTCCAGCTAATGATCCTCCTCATGCCTTTCTCCACTAGATTCAAGAGCCCGTTAGAACCCATTAAAGTATTTATATGTTGTAATCAAGTCGCCCCTCAAGCCTTTTCCTGATAAACTAAATAGATTGAGCTCCTTAAGCCTCTTCATGGAAGGCATTATCTCAGGCCCTCAAACCAGTTTGGGAATTCTTACCACACTCTGCTGTTTCCTAGCTGCTGCTTTTTTTTTTTTTTTTTTTTTTTTTCCTTTTCTCCTTTTTTTTTAACCATGATCAGATCATCTTCCCAATACGAACTTACCAAAGGTATACAAAAGAGTATAATCCAATTTTTCCTGTTTATTACACCTCCTTTAGCCATCTATGGATTTTTTCCAGTGCTGAATACATAGTGGGAGCTGCACATGGAATATTGTCCTAGTCGCCTGTGATATTCAGCAATAAGCACAGTGCCCCTTTCCATACATGTAGCTGGCAGTCCTTGGTCCTAAAGGTGTATTCTTTCAATGAATCAGTTAATCAGTTTAGCAAGTGGCTTGGCTATGTCTGAAATCCTGCTCGTCCTGTTATTTTATATTCTACCAATGACTGTGTTATCCCATTTTTAATGCTTACTCTCAGATTATTGAGAAGCTGCACCTACCATTTAGCCTGTTCATCATTCACTGAAGTGCACTTTACAGGTTCGATGTTGCAGTGCTAAGTGATAAAAATATACAACTCCATCAAAAAGTAAATTTACCTCAGAGGCTGAAATCAGGTTTGTCTGACCACATTAATTACACTCTTATTCTTCAGTTTTGTCAGAGTTTTTTCGCTAAGAGTTTTCTTGCCTTTCTCCGCAAAATGAGAACTAGTCTATTTTTTGGAAATGTCACTAAGCAAATTCCCTGCCCTTGCAGGGTGATGGTGATATACTTGATCTTTTCTGCTCCTGTTCTGCATTTTAAAACTTATAAAGTATGCTGCCTGATTTTCCCCACTTTTTACATTTCATATTTCAAATTCCTTACTTTGTTTTCTCCTAAAGTAGGGTACACTTTTAACCAAAAAAATATTTTCACATTGCCAAGGAATATTGGCTTTTTGGCCATCTAGAAAAATCTTAGAGATCTCTCAGATTTCTTTGACATTTTTCTCTCTGTGTGTACACACATGCACATACATCATATTTTTTCCTTATTTTTCTTCAGCTCTGATAAAGCAGACCTGGGGCATCAGCCACCAAAGGCAACAGCAGTTGGGACTGGTCCTCTTTCTATCCATTACTGATGTAATCAGGCCATGGTCACCAGCTTCTGTGTAAACCCTGACTTCTGGTCCATAAACTAACTCCCTTTCTCCTTAGAAATTAGGCTCAAAATGCAGCTGCTGTGTATTAAGAGCAAGAAATTTTGAAATAGAAAATTTGGCTTTACAATTAAGAACTTTAATAATGCTCCAGCTTGGGTGCAGAAGAACTTCAACATTAAGGCTCAAACTCACCTTCTCCCATAAGCCCTGATTTTTTTTCACCACATTTTAAAGAGAGACTCGGGAAATTGTCTGGCATGTTCTCCCATTTTATTTATGACCCACAAAAGGTTCCCACCAGTATCTTCTGATGGGCTTTGCAGCAGTAATGCATTTGAATCAGAACTAATCTGTTCTCATTCACCAGTTTAATTAATACAAGCAAAGGTGTCTATAACATTCCAGCTAACAGACACATGCGTCATCAGAAAACTAATTCAGATCCATCTCCTTCCAGGTTGCTAATTTTCCCTAAATGTTATCTGAATTCTGGGCAGACCAAAGGCTTTTGATAAACCTGGGAGATGAAATGGTTCCAGTTACCTTCGTACAGATTGCTCCATTCTTTATGGCTTAAAATCCTATCTGTAAGATCCATATGACTTAGAAGCACTGTCATAGAAGAAAAAGAATAAGCTGCTTATGATAATTTGAAAGCCATATTAGATTACAGTAGAATTTCACTTTTTCTGGAGGAAATCCACGTGCGTGTCAATTGGGTCTCCTGGTTATTTATGTAGTTGGGGTGAGGACAAATTCACTGCACGAGCTGAAGCTGGGAGGGTAGCTGCCACGTCCCCCAGCACAGCTCTCCCTGGCCACTGTGCTTCTGCCGCTCTCCCACCCGTGCTTTTTTCACAAGGGAAGCACAACTGGAAAACTGCAAAGCCAGAACCCTCCAATCCAGGGTATTTTTCTCTTAACATGCCATCCCTAGGTGCAAAGCTGCGTGGTTTGTTTTATGAATGACTAATACATCGTGTGACTATTTCTATTTTTATTCCTCATGTCAACTGGCAGATTATATAAATGTGTTGCTACAGCTTTACGTGCAACATAAAACCCCTGCGTTTTCAAGAAGGTTAATCTGGAGGCTCAGCAAAGAAAACAGAGACAGCAGAGAAGAGAGAATGTGAAGTGGAAAAGGAGGCTCAGATAAGCACGTAGAGGTACGATCAAGAGACAACATGCTTTACTATCTATTAGCTGTGTAATTTTTGCCTGCAATTGCCTTCTTTCTTTCTCAGTGCCATGTGCCACTAAGTGTATGGAGAGACCTGATAAACATGAGATTGAAGAGAGAAGGGGGTAAAACATTTACCTAACCTAAATGCCGAGGCCCTGACAAAACAAAATAGTCCTGTTAAAAACAATACCCTTGGGAATCCCAGTCGATTGCTAAAATTGACGTTTCCTGATACTTTTACTGATACTGTGCTGGCAGTTGCTGGGGCCTGACCTCTAATGTGCAGGAGGACTATTTCAATCACCACGTAATGGTGCGGTCACGCAGAGCTCTGTAACTCTGCTCTGAGCAGCAGCTTCTCCCCTGCGCTCCCAAGGTTGACACTGGAGAATGGAAACCGTTTCACAGCCTGGAGAAAGCAGTTTTGCGTTTAAAAGGTATCGCACTCACAGCTTCTTTACATTGCCAATTGCTAGCATACAATGACTCGTTAATTATCGTCCAAAGTCCAGCTTTCCTGCAAATGCACCCTAGCCCAATAACTCAAGAATGCACTGAACACAAGAGAAGAAGGATGTTTAGCGAAAATTGGCACATACTTTGATACGATGCTGCCTGACGAGTACAGTGAAGCACTGGGGGTACCTTTGTGTTTGAAAGCAGCTTTGTGTGTACGAGCAAAAAAAATGCACCAAAATTTACCTCCTTTTCAGGTGAGACAGGTGGTAGGGGCACATGCAAACCACGCCGTGCATTGCTTGTTTTTCCTGAGACTACATCAATTGGGAAATTATTTCAGAACATCTGATATAATCAGACAGCTCCCATCAGGCTTTCAGACATCAAGCCAAGTCATGGGATCACAGCTAGTGGTTAAATTGACAGTGTATAAAGAAGAAAAGTATAAAGAAAAAAAGACGAAGGAAGAGTGGAACACCCATAATAAAGACATTATAGTGGACAGATAATAAAGAAATTTTATTGTAGCTAACAATGAACAGGAACCAGCATCTGCACTGAAGCAGAAAAAGCAGTGAGCGAACACAACAGGACCAGTGACTGTGACTGCAGACTTGCTGAACTCATTAAAAGCCACGACAAGAAAGGTATAGGCACCTTATGCAAGATTTATGATGCTGCCTGCAGGAGGAGGTTTGAAGCAAACACTGCCAAAGGAAGCAAGGGAGAATTAAAATGATATTACTTAAAATGTGTGTAAACAATGTACATTGGCGAAGAAAGAAGCCATGGGAATACCATAGGAAGTATCCTAGACATTGGGTCAGAAAACACTGTATAAGCACTTTGCCCCGCACCAGGAATCATGAGGAAAGGACCTCGATAAACAACTGCATGCCTGGTCAAGTAAATCAAGTTTTCTACTTGTGTACATCACAGAAAGCTGCAGCAAAGAGGCTCTTGTGTATTTTTCACTCTGCCATGCTGTCTGTATTTTAGCCAGGAAACCACAATTCAGAACAGAAAGGCAGAATAAAAATGCGAAGTGCTTGTGCCAAAGTAACAAATCGGAAGGTCTGAGAAATAGGATTCAGCAAAATACATCCAATTTTTAAATCCCCAGTTTTCCCAAACCTTATTTATATATTAGCTAGAGAGAAGACATAAGGTGAAATACATGTGCTATTTTTTTTCTTTTAATACGTGCTCTGGTCAAAAACTGAGAAGAAATTTCTGTGCTGTAATTGGCACTACTCAAAATGTCTTTCCTTTTTGAGGTCAGTGGCTAGTTGAAATATTACTTTTCTCTATGGCCTACAGCCAGTCTCCGAAACAAGAAGCTACATGGGTTATTTTCAAGGCCTGTTGTTACTTCTGGCTGTTGCAGAAATTTTTCACCGTTGGTTTTTCAAATTGAACTGGGCACTTTCAAGCGCATGACAAACTTTAGGCAGGGTGTCTTGAATCCCCACCTCCTCCAGCCCTTCATGCTGCCTGAAGAACCACCATGACCAGAAAATGCTGATTTCCCTTCACAGGCTGCAGGCATGGCAAGCCTAGAACAGGGACAAACTCTTGCTGGTGGGCTAGTTCCTGATCTACAGCAGAAAACAACTTTCTGCAAGTGTGTCCTATTACTAGCACAGCTTTTTCTTTAAATCTAGTGTAATGCAAATAAATTTGTACTGCACTCACAAGGGAAAGAAAATGGGGTTTGCACATCTCTTGACAATAATTTGGTAAATGCCTTGCCCCCAAACATCATAGCAGTTCTCTGCAGCATGTTGGTGGTACCCCCCGCTCTGTTTTGTTAACTCTGCCTGTGAATGACAACTTGTTTTAGTGGGGTGTGACCAGAGGGTCATCTGGCACGCACTCGCAAAACTCCAATCCAAAAAGCCAATCTCTTCCTAGCTCCAAATCTGCAAGGCTTTAATGAGGTCTTGTGGAGAAGCAGCACTTATCAGGGGTTCATTAAAGATGAGGACATCCTCGCATAGCTACTAATTGCTCTAACTCACTAGCTCATGGTGTTTGTGAAAACTGGAGCCTGCCAAGCGATGCTCTCAATTTAAATTGTTGGGGTGTTTTGTGCCTGCTTTGGAACTTTCCCACTCTGCCCATGAATCAAAGCACATATTGGACTTATGTTCCTCTGTATCATGACAGACAAGGCTTATTCTGCTGGGGTCTGTGCATACCCTTGTCTGGATAAATATTCAACTACTGAAAGCTACGCTATTGTAAACTTTCTGAGGAATAATTATAAGGTATCACCAATAGCATGTTCCTGTGTAGTGTTTTAACTACTGGACTACACCCTTTCTCAACATTGACGTGGCAAACAGTTTTCTGCTGCAGGTCTGATTAAAATTAGAGGAAAAGCCTAGCCTTTTATGAAAAGATGTGGCAAATAACTACTTGACGAAAACATATTTCCTCAGTGAAGTCAGAAAGCCTCTGGCATATACTGGTTTTGATCTTATTAAAAAAAAAAATCCTTTTTGATTCATCTGATCATGCTTTTTATGCATGTAATAACTTCCAGTTTACCCAAACATTCCTTAGTTCTACTGTGCAAACTCATTAAAATATGGCACTTGTCATTCATAATCTACGTATCAAAGTTCATGTCTGAGGGTGTTTAAATGAAGGACTAGATATATCAGAGCTGTTAGTATGACTCACTTTGCTTAGAAATACATGTTAGAATCAAGCCAATAGATTTTTGTCTCAAGTGTTGGAAAATTAACTCTCAAGCTGCATTTCTACAGACAGAGAACAACCTGGGAAACTCAAGCTTAAGTAATTCCATTAAGAAGCATTTGAAGGTAATATTAACAGAGAGTTCTGCAAATTAAACACAGCAAGAGATTTTAGATCTCAGAGGGACATTTGCAGAACAGGCAAACGGCAAGAGATGCCCACCTGCCTCTGCCAGCTAAGCACCGGCAACACTGTACCTGTGAAAATTTACCTCCAGCCCTGTCTTCTCCTCACCTGACCTGCTCACTTGGGCAGCAGATGGGACTTGTGCCTGACAGGCAGAGGACTGATTGGTTTTGCTTGTTTTCTTGGGTTGTTGTTTTTTGGGTTTTTTTAATGGGAATATTTTGCCAATGTGAATTGACACCCCAACCAACTTTTTCTAATCACAGTCTTATTGTAAGAGCAGACTTGAAGGAGCAGCAGATTTCTGACAAAGAAGATCTGAAGGAGGAGAAGGGCCCTGCTCCAGAGCGTGGATTCTCCTTCAAGTGTCCCACAGGGCCATCTGTGGTCTCTGCTCTGAAGCTGAAGGTGCTTTTGAAATAGCAGCTATGTAGATGCCCCACTCTGGTGCGGAGGGTCTGTGTTGGTTTTACTCTGTTTCTAGAGAAACAGCTCAAAGCTCATCGTGGCTGAAAGACTGTCTAATGTCCTACAGGGAACGATCAGGTTTGCCCTACAGAAGGGTCAAACTTTCACCAAAAGGATAAAATGTATCTGGTTAGAGAACAGTTTGTTGGATGGTTCATAGCTATGAGATAGTCCTCTCTTCCCACGCAGAGGACATCAGAAACCTCATGCCCTACTTGCAAAAATGTGAGACAAACACGTACATGGCTATAAAAAAAGCAGAAAAGCAAAACAAAAATTCTGAAATATGGTCATAAAATTGTAAACTACAGTTCATAAAGGTCAGACTGTCCAGGTATTGAACAAAAAGCCCAGGAGACTTGTACATGCTGCTATGGAGCCAGTGGCTGAGCATTTCACGTTGGCCACTCACCAAACTACTGCGAGGTGCTGGGTTGCTGCACCCCTGGGCAGCTGTGTCCCAGCTGAGACTCAAACTCTCACTGTGCTTTAACACCCTCTTCCCACTGGAGAATGATTTTCGTTTCCAGCTAAATCTGCAGAAAATTTGTAATAGCTGTGAACTAAAATACTTTTCACAGCATTTTGAATACGCTATGGCTTTTACCGAAGGAGTAAAGTGACAGGTCATCACAGAAACAACGCTCTTTGGAAAAGCAGTGGTTATCACTAACTCTCCTTTCCTTTCCTAGTCCCTGAGGGGGTCTGACAGTCTTAAGGAAAGCAGGATTTCCTTTGCCTCTCTGGTTTTCTTACTGAGCTGCTGCTAGAAATAACCTGAGAGAGCAAAGGCCACAGTTGCTTGTGGAAAAGCCCATTGCTGCTCTGTGAGAGCTCTCAGCAGCCATCCTCACCAGGTACCTGCAAGCAGTGTTGCCAGGGCGACCTCCTCCCCAGCAGCCCATCACCTGCTGGGAGAGCCACAGTTTAGCTCTCACTGGTTACAGCAATTAGATTTTGACAGTATAGCACTTGGCCAACTCCATCCTGCAAGACTTCAGTGAGCTCCCTGAGAAATGGGAGGCAAGGAGCAGCCTTGCAGTCAAAATGGAGTTTTCAGTCCCATGGGGAGGGAGACAGAGCTCCCAGGTTCAGAGTCACTCTGCAAACCACGCGTGGACACAACCTGGGGTGGCATCCCACAGCTGAGATGCAGGAGCACCTAAAGGTGAATGCGCAGCATTCACTGGCAAAATCTGCTTGTTCAAGGCATTCATTCAAAAACTGAACAATGAATGCATTTGCAAAATCAGTATACAACCTTCAAAGCAAGAAAAGGAATGGTACTTCCCTAAGTGTACTGCGTGGCATGGGGGTGTTTTCTTAGCACTTCTTACTAAAGGGCTTCAACAAGCATTGTTTTACATAGTCTTCTATTCTACTTGAAATGGCATCATCCCTTATGAATAAATATTCAGCAACACACAGGTCTTCCTTCTGCATCCTAGAAAGGACTGCACAGTCCTTCTAGACACAGGACTGGGTTCAGGGTTTCAGTGTGGGCTTTAATCAAGGGGCAGTGTAAAAGTAGGTGGCAAGCAAGCAAAGGTGCAATAAGGCAAAACCAAAACCCACTGTGTTTGCAAGAGGGTCTGTAAAGTAAAAACAAAACACCAAACCTCCATGCTGTAAGAGAGAGATGCTACACAAGCAAGCGTAAGCATAGGGCTATTTCTGGAAAGTATTTTAACACAGCAGTCGTGATGTAAAACTTATTCAAACCAGTGCTGAGAGAATCAAAACAGAACTGAGGCAAAGAGGAGAAATGTGGTGGGGTGAGTTAAGGGAATTAACATAGCTAATAAGAAGTATGCAGAATAAATTAGCTACAACACTTAATTTATCTTCAATAAACACATTTATATATAGGCTTACGTGAATGAATCGGATGAGCAGATTTTAACTCTCTGCAGGTAAATGTTCTCCAATTTGCATTCACACTGGTTCTCATGCTGCTACATCTATGTTAAATTATGAAGAGGATGACAAGTCCTTTTCCTCAGCAGCCTTGCAGAAGGAAAGGAGGTTTGTCCAGTCACCAGAGATAGTCACAAGCTGCGTTGCTCAGGGCAAGTCACTCAGCTTCACGGTGCCACTGCTTGCATCTGTGCCTGAGAGACAGGAGCTCTCCCCCCCACCCCCCCGAGAAAATGAGTACGGCTGCACTACAGGTTGGAAGCAGGAGATGCAAAAGTCCTTAAGACAGGGACAAGCATCTGAAGAACTCTAAGGATAGGCATGAGGAAGCAGAAAGTGAATTTTCCTCCTTTTTTCATTCTTTAAAAGTTGTGTGAGCACTGCTATTTCATGTTCTTCCCCTACGAAGGGAGAAAAGCACAGGCATAGGGGCTGCAGCAGGGAGGGTTTCCTTCCTGAACCAGGCTCCAGATGCCCTAGAACAGGGTGCAGAACCACAGTGATCATCACAGACACCTCAAAATGCTTCTGTATAAAACAAAAGTGAATCCTTTTTCATGATAACAAGCCCTTCCAGCCCTTCAAAGAGAGTTTGGTGTTCAAAATGAATATTCTGCCATTACAGCGGATGAGCACTTGAGTCCACTTACTTCAGTGTTCAAGATGCCATCTGCTATCTTTGCTGGTATTTTTCTCTTCTCTCTCCCTTTTTAAAGAGGAATTCTGGTTAATGATATGTCACATTATATCAGTGTCTATGGCAGACTATGCCATGTACACAGTGTGCTGTACATGAGCCGCAGGGTGCAATTCCACCTCAAAACAGCCCTTGAGCACATCACGTCCTGCAGCCGTCACTCAGCAGCACATATATCACCTTGCAGAGAGATGATTAAGTCTCTGCCCACCAGAGGCAGGGTCTGGCCCCAGATAACAACAAATTAAAAAGGCAGAGCACTACCTAGAGACACGACAATGACTTGGATACCTCCTGTAGATTTACAGCAAGCATAACTTGTTTATTGGACAGATGTGAAGGTGCTGCAGATTTCAAAGGGCTAACCTGTGCCTGCTCTCCAGAAGACAGCTCTGTTTCACAGCTGAAAAGCACACGAGGGCTAGCAGTGATCGCCAGCTTAGTGTGGAAGCCCGGCTAAATAAATGGTTCATGAACATCACATCATGCTCATGTGAATTCACTGTAGCTACATGGTTTATCTGCTGTACCATTTAGTATCATCCGCCCTGCACAGTAAATAATTTACTGTCTTCTTTTCAAGGAGGAGTTCCTATAGTACAGAACACGTGGAAAATCATCACGACTGACAAAAATCTAGCTTGTGAAAGACTTCTTGTACTTCTTGACTATGAATAAGTTATGTCCTGTTCACGGGAACTTAGTGTAACTACAATATTTAGCTGCCATAGTATTCCTTATCATCTTGCCTGCATGGTAAATAATTTATCTGTTTATTTCTGCAGGGGACGTCATATGAGCAAACTTGAATGGCAGCTGATTACATGCATAGTATGTATAGACCAAGAAAGGATTTGCAACAGCCATGTGATAGGAGTCGTGGTTACTGCTGCCGCTGCAGGACAGCTGAGAAGCGAACACGCTATTGATAAGCGTTCTTTAGGGGGGCATCCATAAACAGATGTATGCAGCGATGTCTATTGATAAGCTTTCTTTAGGGGACATCCATAACCAGACATGCTCCGTGATAGCACACCAGCTAGCTTCAGCGGCTTGCCGTCTCACTGGCTCTTAGTGTTTCAGGTAAGCCCATTAGGGAGGGACTAATGAGTCCTCATTAAGGGTAAAATTTGGTGATACCATATTAATCTTTCCAAAGTTGCCTTAAGGCTCTAAAGGGAACATTAAAGAGACATTCAGAAGCCTCTGTGCCATTGGAAATTTTAGTATTTTTTTTTTTAGATTAGTAAAATATCTGTTAAGTAAACTTTTCCCCTGCGATAATTTTTGTTCAACTCCTCAAGTTAAGAAACTGAACTACAAGGCAAAATTTCTCAATAATCATGAAGGATCAAATATTCGCAAGGCCTAACTGCTATTTTACCAGGAATACCCTCAAGCCTTTCAGTTTCTTGGGGCTTCCAGCTCCTAGTCCCCGCTTTGCCAATAAGTGTATGATCCTAAACAACCAGCAGCTCTCTCTGACACGATTATATTTCCTCACCCCTCAAGGAGGCTGCGAGTCTGAGCTAGTATTTTTACAGCACTTGGAATGAAAGATTATAGCTGCAGCTTACAGATTTGCCTGCTACTCCTTTTCCATTTGACCGATAATACTCTTTTGTGCATCATTTTTGCTGTGTGGCTGTCACCATGGCTTTCACTGAGACATGTTTTACTTCAGGAAGTCTCCCTGAAAGCAATGGGTTGCTCCATATCCAAGGCTGGCTAACCTGAAGGATCAGGTCCCAGCTGCACGCTTTATGCCTTAAAGCACTCCCAACTGAAGCCCTTGCAGCAGTGCACAGGCTTCTCAGAAGAATTAAGAGGACTGGATTCTGTTGTTAGATGAGCAAATTCATCTGATTTCTAAACTTTATACATCTCTATTGCTTATAGAACCTCACACAAAAACGCACAGTTGAATTAGCAGGTTATTAATGTGCACCGAATGAGGATTTGTCACCAACGTAGTGCCCCTCTTTTGAACAACAGGAACTCACAATGTTCAGCACTTTGCAATAGCTTCTGAGTGTACTGGGTTTGGTTTCAAAACATTAATTTGGACTGTGAATTCAATGAGATCTACTTTCTTCTCACAGCAATTATTCAATTCAACTGAATTCAATTAAGCTACAACTGTTTATGCCAGTGTAATTAGGAGGATAATCTATCCTGATAAGATACAACATGACTTTAAGATGTAGTGCTTAGGCTGTGCTATAAAATATGGTTACATCGTGAGGTACAAGTAGCATTGCTTCCCCAGTCTGCCAGTCTTACCAACTCCAAACAAACAGCCAAGAAAAAAAAATTACGATTGTTTGAAGACCTCAGAATTCCTTATTGACCTCCATAATCAGAAAAACTGGATTTTATACTGGACTGGAAATTAACAGTCCTGCCAAGTTTATTTTATTGACTTTCTACACTTTTACACAATATGTGCGTCCCCACTGGCTTGAAAAATTCTGGTGGCTTTTTATTGAAAGTAGGCTCTGTTTGTATTAAATCTACAGAGACACGTGCCACTGTATGCACTCTGGAAGACATTTTGTTGAATATATTATTAGTGTCAGAACCATATCGTGAAAGTTTTGCCTTACAATGACATGAATTACACTTCGGATAACTAAAGCTGTGCAGTTTGCAAACAGCACGGGTTCCTTTTGTTGCTTGAGCAGTAAATTACTTCTGGAACCTGGGTACAAGTTTGCCCAGAGGTGCTAATCAAAATGGGAACTGTGCAAAAGTTAGGCCAGAATGCCACAGGAAGAAAGTTTTACTTCTAGAAGCAGCTAATTTAGAAGAATAAGAAATAGAGTAGAGTTAAAATTTTTCTTTCAGTTTTGATGTTTGCCTGGTCAGGTAATTTGAAATGTTTTGTTTCCACCTGAAATGGAACATTAAGTTTTCATTCCTTATCAGATCTTTCCTTGCCTTTCATTTAAATGCTTCCCTAACAGAATTATAACAATTCATTTTATTTGTATAGTCTCAGTCCCTACCCTCTTCTTACGTGTTTTCTCAAAGACTCTGCTCATCAGATCCGAACTAAACATGGAGACAGCTTTGGTTATGTGCGAATATTTTTTCTGACCCTAATTTTAAAGGAAGTCTACTGTATAGGGCAAGAAAGTTTCATCTGCTATGAATCCTTTAATATACTTGTACAGATAATAATGACGACCAGGTATTAGTTGTGGCACCAATTCATCACATCATAGCAGAGATTAGCATGTATTATTGGGCAGTAGCATTATTTACTTAAAATCCAAACAGGCAAAAAGGGAGTCTCCATCACAAAAATCTTACAGTGTGACGAACACAATGGACACAAGGGAAAAGGATTATTTTATACAGGGACTGATCTCGATGAACTTGCACATTGCAGAGGGCAAGATCCGCAGTACAGCCAGAAACTCCTCAAGATCCAGCTTAGTATTTCAGCCAAGTCTCTCTCTTTGGTATGGTCTACAGAGCAACCTGTACATGAGTTTAGATCATAAAATTTATAGTTTTTGCTGGCAGTAAACCATTTTCTGATAGATTCACCTCTGAAAGAAAAATTAAATAACTTATCCTTGGAATTCCTCCTTTCCCATACAAAGTTAAAAAGAAATATTGACTTGGATACCAAGGTTTAGCCCAGTTTTCTTAACGTTTCGGTAAGCTTTTCCTGTGAGACACTCAATTCTGCCTGCTTTTCCCTCTCCCTGGAGCAATTCTTCAAATAACTTGGGGCAGAAGAGAAAAAAAAAACACTCCTCTGAACTGTAAAATACTGCTTTTCAAACTTAGCTGTTTGTTGTAACTGTATAGCTCTGAAAAATCACTCCAATACCTGCTTATAGTTACCTTGGAAAGCAGAGTTTAGAAAGCAATGAGCTCTTGTCCAACACTTTTCCTATTCAAAGCATTTCACAGGTATTAGCTAAACAACCCTCGCAATTTGCCCACAAGATAAATAATAAGTGGTCTTTACAGACAGAGGTAGGAGACAGGATCTATCCGACTTGCCAGGGGCCACTAGGAAAACAATCTTCAAAAGCCAACATAAACTCTGAATTTCCCATTTCCATCCACCAGAAGCCCACCTGTTATTTATTTAGACTTACAAAAAAGATTCATGTCTCTTTTGTGGCTTAGCAGGAGTTAAAGTATGGCGATCAATACACAGGGACCATCTCCCACCCTCCTTTTAGTAACACAGCTCTCACTAGGACATCCTCATCCCAGCCCATGGAGGGCTGAAATGGGCCAGCACGCAAGCCTGGGTGAGATGTCACCTGATGGCTCAGTGAGGTTTTCTGATGTACCATCGTTGTAGCACTAACACAGCATGGAGAGACATGTGAATCCAACCACTTTGGGGTGGTTTTTTGTGTGTTTATTTGAGCCCTGAGTTACGCAAAGCCTGCGCCACAGCCCAGATGACTTTGGGAGTCAGCCATCAGGTTAAGAGGCTGGACTTGCAGGCAAATCGTGACAGTCTTTGGAGAAACAATTATTCTGCATTGACAGATACAAATTTTAAATTACAGGGGTTGAAACTGTCACACAATCCCTGTTGTGTTTCTAGCAGTTCCATGCTGTCTCATTGAGAAATTTACATTTATAGAGAAGACAAAAATAAAAGGTGACAAAGACCTTGCATTTACCCTCAAAATATAAATTATTCAGTAATACTAAAAACACACGAGCAGCAGTCAGGGTTCCCAGGGTTCTGTGGCGTTCTGGTCTTTAGCAGTTTCTATTGAATTCAATAACAAGAGACTAAAAAGTCTTCCTACCAGTCCACTTTTTTTTTTCTTCTTTTTTTGGTGTGAGATGGTTGTTGCTTTAATAAAAAAGTAACAAATAAAACAGTCAAGCAAATGTGAAAAGCTAACAACAAAAATAGCAGGCATCAGCACAGAACATGTTAAGAATGAAAAAAATTGATTTTTTTGTCTTACAACAGTGTGTCTTGGGAACAGTAATAATAGGTGCCTCTTTTCTCTCGGAGAATGATTTTTTCCCTTCATCGCACATGACCCGATGCAGGACTCATCTAACTGCGATATCTAGATGCAAAGCAAGTGAGAAAAGGAACCTTTGTCTACTATTTGAAAAGCAGGAATTCTGACTGGAGAAGGGATGATTAAAATGCTTTGTGTGGCAACGGTAGACAAGTGACTGTCTCCCTGACAACAACGATAATGCTCATATGAATAAAATCCTGTGTTTACATAAAAGTCTGGAGGTTCAGGTCCTAGAAATGTCAAAAGCAGCTGAGCCTGGCATATCATACAGTATTGTTATTGATTTCTTAATTATCAGGCATGAAACATGTTGATATTCAGTTTATTCTATTTATAGCTGAGTTTTCTCTTTTTCTGTTGCTACTCAGAGAAATACATTTCTACAACTGTGGCTCTAACAGCATCATTTTTTCCAGTGCATGCTCTTAAATTCAGAGTCTGATACATTTCTTGCTTTACAATTTCTTAACTTATTCATTACATTAAGGAAGAACGTTATTTAGTTTTCTTTATTGCCACAAGGCATATTTCTATCAATTAATTGCATTAGATGTTCACATAATTTCCCCTCATTTCTGGAAAAAACATACAAAGTTAATGTTGTGTAACTTTGGGGAAATGATGCCATTAGGCCCTTTTGAAGAACTCCGACGGGAAAGGTGCTTTATTTCTGTGGAAATATGGGTTTAGGCTTCAGAGCCAATTGCTTTTTTCAAGACTTAAATCAAACTGCCTGCATCCGTAGCTTCATTATGGCAAAGAAAGTACATGCTTGTGAGCTGTAATCAATAGATGACCACCAGTTCCCTGAACTAAAATATATTTATTTCAGATAAACTGCAACTCAGAGGCTTCCCGGGCTGCATGGCGTCGGTCTCTCGTGTCTGCTGTGCATGCTCTGAGAACCGTGAGATTATCTGGTATTTGGGGTTCAGTGCAGGGGGTGCCCCATTGCAGTGGGCAGTTATTCAGCAAGGAGAGCACGTGGGGCTGGGCAGCTGCAGCCAGGGTCCTGCTAAGCCCTGGATATCAAGATGTCCCGCTGAGTTAGGACGTCAAGCAGCAGCTGGAGCAAGGTCTCCCACTTCTTCCAAGGCTAGCCTAACCAGTGGGGAGAGTCAGGCTCTCTTTCCATCTTGGCTTTTATTTCCTGGTAGTTTTTATACAAATCAGGAACACAACGACGCACAAAACTTTTTTTCGCCCTGGGTCTCCCCAGACGCTGCACACGCTAGTACAAGATGCAAGTCAAATGTTGTGCTGAGACTCCACCAGGACCAAGAACAGACAGAGGGACTCTCTTAATGCCCACCGCTGAGAGTGTTCCGGCTCCTACCCCTACCTCTGCCAGCCCAACTGCAGTGGTAAGAAGCACAATAACCAGCTCACAGAGTGAAATGAGCAGATCTTACTGCAGTGTAGAGTTATAATTGCGTTTTCACCAGCCTCGCTTTTAGGAGCATGCCTGCGGCAAGACAAGCAGCCGCTAGGCTGGCGTAGCTGCACTTGCACCCGGCAGAGGGCTGCTGGCACCGCACGCAGCTGGGGGCCTGCTCCCAGCGCTGGCGAGACCCCCCGCGATTTCCGAGAGCTCAGCACAGCGGCATGCGACAGGGCAGCCCTCGGGGCACTGCACTGAGTGTGGGATGGCGTTGGGATGTGCAGAGCTGCACCGAAAAAGGCCTTCATCTTTGTCTAGGCGAGATGGATGTAAAGTAGGCTTACTTAACACGACTTACGCTGAGCTACCCCAATCTTTTTTCTTGCTTTTACAGGTCAGATGTCAAACTGTTCTGAGAGGCCAGCAGCTTCCTCATGAAATCACTCATCATTTTATTCCATCCACAACAGAGTTTGTTATACACAGACAAACATGGAAGCCAAGGCAGAAGGAGGCTGACCCAAGGTCACATTCAGAAGGACTTCCCGTACAGGCACTTGTGCCACCAAAACACAGAAAATCACCTCAGGGGCAGGGTGGCCCTCGCCAGCTGCAAGGGCTGGCTGCCCAGTGGTGCTGGGGGCTGCGGGGCAGCCACTGCTGGGCCCTCGCTGCAGCCCAAACCTGTCCCCCGAGCCTTGCATCCCGACAAGTTCACTTTGTACCTGTACAAAGAAGTTCCTGCATCTCCAGTCCTGCAGTGACTGGCGACAAATGAGAAGGAAATTATTCATATGATGTCGACTGTCATTTTAATAGGCTGCTTAGCACACCATTGCTACTCCTGCCACCTATAGTAGCGCTCAGGTGCATAATTGTTCTGAGCACTGTCCTAACACAGGGAAGGGCGATTCCCAGCACGCTAATAGTCTCTCACAAATTATGGTGTATTTTGCTTTAGTTGGGGGGTGGGGGGGTGGAATCTGTAAATGCACTACTCAATTTTTCAGATACAGCTTTGATAGCAAAAGAAAAGTAATTAGTAGTGTGGTCCCTGGCAACCTGACAATAACCATTTGAGAGGTTTACTTTGAATACTTGCTTCTAGAGTATTTATTCGGAATACAGTAGTTTAATTTCTAGGGGATGACTAGAAGATAGCAAGCCAAATAGTTTTCCTTCCTTTGTTATGGAAATGTGCTCCAATTAAAAAAAAGAGAGCTTGAAGTAAAAATAATAAAATCATACTTAAAATTAAAGTAAATGAAGTTCAGTTTTGAAATATTTGCTAGAAAAACAGTAATATATATTAATTGAATGTAAAAATTAAAACAGCAGCATGAAAGAAAATATCAAAAGACAACTAGCATATGCTTACTCATGTAGCTAATTTTTTCAGCTGATTTTAGCACAACTACTACTGCTTTTCAATCTGTGCATAACTGGGCTTTACACCGAGGCTTTGGCAATGCTTCAGACCAACTTGCTATAAGACTCTTTTTCCCAAAAAGCTGGAAACAGGGACCATGATGGTTTCAACATTCAGCTTTTCTGCCTTTGGGTTAAAAATTGCAGCATAGCTTCCCAATCCTCTGGCCTTCCTGACCAGGGAGCAGAGAGGGGGCTCATCTCTTCAGGATGAAGTCAAGACAAAGTCAAAGCAAATGCTTCAGACTGGAATTTTTTGGTATAAAGCATTTATGAAGTAATTCCAAAGGCCGAATTAATTCATTATAACCATCTGTTCACAGATAAATCACAATAAACAGGGGGGAAAAAAAGCCTAATGGATTGGTTACTATAAATTGTTTGCCAGGTCGTGGGCACAGTTGCCCCAGTCCTTGCACCTTTGCCTGCTCCAAGTGCTTCGTGAAACACAGCCAGGGCTACAAAGTCGACAGGGATGGATGCTGTATTGCTTAATTCACAGCAAAGGGCTACTGTAAGCACAGCCAGTGGAAGCTTTCCCATGTATTTCAAAGAGAGACAGGGTTGTTATTCAGTGTGAACCCTGACACAACCAAAGGCTGTACCGCCACAGACCTATTAACGTTAAGTAGATTGGTCCCTTGAGCATAAAAGGTTCTTCAATAAGCAATGAATGTTTTTCAAACACACAAGAACTGCTGCACCTACCATTCTTCAAAAGAAGAAAAAAAAAAAGGCTTCAAGTTTTCCTAAACCAAGAACAGCAATTGAGTTTTGTCCCTTTATAGCCCTTGTTCCACAGCTGATAAACACTTCATTTAAAGCTCATTATTTGCCCAACCTCTTTTTTTTTGGTGAAGGTTAGAAATTGTGATTTTATTTCTATTTTAGATGTGTGACTACTTTATACTTAATTTTCCTCATGACAGCTTTTTATTTGAACTAAAATAGTTTTCCATGGTGTTTCTTTCCCTGATTCATCTGACTGAATGTGATCACAGATCCTCTTGCCCTTTCCCAGGTTGAACAAATAAAGCCCTTATGGTCCTCTCCCATACAATACTCTCCACATCTCAGCCATTACCTCATAGCTGATCCAGTTTTACGTCCTCTCTCATGTACATGAGTGATAAGGGCACCAAGATATTTTTCCAGGATAGCAGCTCCTAGGAGTTATTTGTATAAGGGCATTATTAGAGCCGTAGCTTTCAAAATACCTTAAATAATGCTTTTCACTGTTTCTGTCTGTGGGGTGGGTGTGGAATGGGTGTGCAGAGAAGCACAGGCTGCAGGTCTCAGGATTTACTCCTAAAGCAAGCCATGTGGCACCTGCGAGGAATGTACCCAGCCACGTCAGTCACAGCTGGGAGGGGGTGTTTTACAAGCATCAAACCTCAACACTACCTTCTTCAGGCTTTTCTCTCCCAGTACGTCTCCTAATTATATATCATTGTTCAGAAAGTGCAGGGATAAAACTATGGAAAAAATAAAAACAAGACTTGTAGAACTGCGGAAATTATTTTCATGGTAATACAGTAAAGATTTTCTTTAAGGCTAACGTTGCATAGGCTATTATTGCACTGAACATCTATCACAACTAGATTTTGTAAAACTGAACTATTTTTGCACCTACATTTTGTAATTTATACTGGGTGTTTTGTGTCTAGTCCTACTAGCAGCTAGTGAGACCTACCAGGCAAACATCCCATTTATTTTGGTGCATTCAGCTGGAGTTTTGCTATGAGACCAAACATGGCATTTTAAAGATGTTCTATTTTCATAGGGAGGGATTTGCTCAGTCTATTTGTCTTAATATTGAATGCAGGTTTTAAGTATTGGTAAAAGACCATCTGTTTTTTGAGCAAAAGAGCAAATGTCATTTCAGAGAATTAAACATCTCTGATAGAGGCTATGAAGACACCACAACCAAAAATTTCTACTGGATCTACACCTCTCTACATTCCTTTGCATGTCTCATGAGCAGCTTATTTAGATACTGTCTCTCTTTCTAGGCAACAAGAAGGATGACAGTGAAAGATAAGACAGCGGAAGATCAGCCTCTCACCACTAACATTCAATTTCCAAACATTCTTGGTCAAAACTGCTCTTTCCAAATCAGGTTTTTGCACGGTGACAAAGAATTGCTTTATTTTCCCTGCTCCAGTGAAGAACAGGCCTGTGTTAATTTATCTGGAATAAACACGCATACAGCCCACATTGTCCTCTGATAACGCTGTTTACAGTTGTTGGCCCTGTCCAGTGTGTTGTAGATGCGGACTGTTCCAGATGTATGGAGTGTTAGACAGGACTATCTTTGCTAGCAGCATGAAGTAGCTATCGCTCTTTGTCTCCCTGCTATTTTCATTAGGTCTTATTCATGTGCCCCTGAGAGTGAGAGAGTCAAAGTCATCTGCCCGCTGGTCATTATGCTGTTGCACAAAGGGGTTCTTCAGCCTGGAACGGGAGACTGAAAATAAGTCTGTTGATAAATTATTGTGACCCATCCTATTCCTATTTAGCACCACTGCAGCTGTCTGAAGCTGAACACCCCTATCTACACATCCCCAGTGTGTTTTTACACCCGTAAACAGAACAAAGGCTCCGTGCATGGAGATCACATATCAAGAAACTGAAGCAAGTCCTAAGCTTGGCTTCTGCAAGTATTGAAAATTTCTTCTAAGCACATTTAAAACAGTACTACACGGTGGGTGCAATTTCTCTCCACAGGTTGGTATCACAAAGCTGAACACGTCATTGGGCTCAAGTTTTTATATTAATGGAAGATTATGTCAGAACAGGTACAGCAAACTACTTTAGCTAACTGTAGTCGATGAGAAGGCACTGCTAATCAGCATATATCCTGTTTCGTGGACTTTTCCTGTATGCCACAAAACTCAAAATTACTGTACCAACAAATGCACAAAATTCCCTGTGGTCTGGAATATAAATAAATCCACCTTCATATGTATACTGGGGACAACAGAAAATCAGTAGCTTCCTGGTTAACTGAAAATGAGTATCTACTGCAGTTATTAATATTTGTTAGAAACAAAATACATAACATCTGCCAAATGGAAATGAAATCTCTCCACTGTTACTGGAGCAGCTATCGCAGAGTAACTGACATTAGAAACTACATTGACTTTCAAAGCCATATTTGCTTCTGATATATATCTTTCCTGTCTGACATGACTCAAAATGTTTTATCACATGCAAATCCCTACACCGAGGAAGGCAAAATCAAAAACGCAGTGCAACGTCAGTGATAACCAGTCTGGCAGCAATATGTGGAAAAGTGTTAGGAGTCATCTTGAACTGAACGGGAGTTTGCAAAGCAATGCTGATGAACAAGAGGCGGATTTCATGGGCTGCATTAATAAGGCAGGCAATTACTCCTTTTTCTTCAATGTTGGTAAAGTCCCGGTTGGAATAACGAGTATGGTCCAGAGCTTGACACTCAATTTTTTTCTTTGGAGGTTGAGGGAATCTTTGTGGAAGGCTTAAAGAAGAGGTTACACAAATATTTCTCAGGGGTGAAGTAGATGAACTTGGTCTTGTCCTACAGTTGGACTGAAGACTCTCCAGAGCTCCCTCCCAGTCCTGTATAACACTACTTACATCTGTGAATATCAAGGTTAGCGCTCCTGGTTAAAAATAAAACACAAATAATTGTAACAGAGAATGCCAAAATTAAATCAGAAAGCTACTGCTGCACTAATGTTTCTTTGTGCATTGACCTAATGCTGGTATTAACGACTGCTGCATTACGCCTTTTCCCAAAGATCTGTATTTTACAACAATTTATAAATGGTCCAAACATGCTTAAGTGTTCTTAGTTTTTTAAGATCAAAAACCTGTCTCCTCACTACAACCTCCATCTAATGATGCAGATAATCTTCCAGAACTTAATTACAAGATGACAGCTACATCCTTCCTGAAAACAAAGGACTTTCAGAGGAAAAGAGCAAACATCTTGCTCATCCCCCTGGTGTTTTATCTCTGCACTAAGGGCCCTTCTCTTTGGAGCTAATTGCAAAGAAAGGGTATTTGACAGAAATGGATGCACTCTCTACCCTGGGAGAGATGTTTTCTACGGGAGTTAATGTGCTAGCACAGAGAAAGTCTGCCAGCATCACCAGAAACGGGGACTGACAGCTCTGCGTCCCAGGGAGCGCATGACCTCATGCAAGTGGGCCTGCCGCCGGCTTTTCTGGGTCCTAGGAGAGCCCCCAGCCACCCCCAGCTTGCCCTGCTCTGATGGCGCTGCAGCACCCAGCAGAAGCCAGGCTGAAAGCACCTCAGCTAAGCAGACACCGGTGCTGGAGCAGCTGCAAGCGATGAAGATGATTCATCACTTGCCTTCAAGTTTTTACAGACGCAGCCCCAGCTTTCAGCCAGGGCAGTACAGGCACAAACCAAGCCCTGATGTTGTCTAAACGCCCTGCAAGCACCTCAGCCTGATTCAATTAACAGGTATAGGACACACTGAGTCCAATTCCATCTTGCAGGTCTATCACTCAGCTCCTCATAAACAAGCTCCCCTTTGAAGTGGCATTAAGTCAGCCCACACATAGTTAGACTTGGAGTTATAGCCCACGAGCACTGGTGAGTAATTTCTTTTCCACATTTACCTACATGTGGGTTTCAGGCTATCAGGTACCAAACACAAAGCAGCATAAGGACTATGCAGTTATTCAAACCTGTTAATAGGAAATAATCTCAGTGAGCAGTTACTAATTACCTACAGAGGGAGGGAGAAGTCTAAGAAATTTTACATCCTATCTCAGTACCTTGCCTTTGGGAACTTTTAACTACCTTTACCTGTCAGCTTTTCACTCATGCAACATCAACTTCAAACAAAAAAATCAAACACACATCTGGACTGACCCTGCGGTTTACTCCTGGAAAGCGAATGTGCCTTCCTGGGACACAGCTTCTTGGCTGTCCCTCCTGCTGCAGGAAGGACCTGTAGCTGGCAGGAGGACCACAGATTTCATCTAAGGAGCAAAGTAGTACCAGCCATGGTACAGAGGAATGAATCCTACAAGGCAATACAAGTCAGAACCTGTGAACACCCAGCCTAAACCAAATACACAGCGTGCCCAGCAGCTGGGCAGCAGAGGCTGGGCTGGTTTGGAGGAAAGGTGGCTCATTCTTGCCTTCATGGCAGCACTAGCAGTGTTCCAGTTTCTGAGCAGTGAGGTTGTAGAGAGCTTGGCCTCTCTGCAACCATGAAGTGTGCATGGCCGCAGTATCTGAAAAGGTGCTCCTTGGAGGAGACGAGTTATCCCCAAGGTCCCCTAGACCAGGAGCCAAAACAAGCCTTCTGGATCATCTCTGCAATCCCTCCTGCCTCCCGTGTGCTCCAGACAAACCACAGAGATTCATCTGCTTGCGCTGGCTGCCCTGCTTCCCAGGGCTGTGGGCAGGCTGCTCCTTTCACAGGGGAACTTGCACAGAGGTCTAAGATCTCCAGCTATGAAATTATTCACATTAAAATTCTAGAGGAAGGAAAAAAGGTAAGTGGGAGGGTTGCTATCCCAGATTTATCAGAGAGGTTTGAACTAAAATAAAAGAAAACTTCTGGATAAATCCAAAGGGGTAACCAGCTCTTAGGAGGTCAGAGCATACAGTATGCAGTGACTGGGTGGAAAGGGCTCCACTGATTCTCTTGCATTTACTGCTCAGCTTCTGAAACCCTAAAATGGCTTCAGTGGAGCTTTCCTCCAACTGATGGCCATCCTGCCTACACCACAGAAAGCAGATTTCATCTTCTTTACCAGCACCCAACACCCATTTGACAGGGGAAAGCCTCTGTTTCCTGCATTTCCCCTGCAAAGAGCTGTGGCAGTACTGGGTGGGACCTGCCCCCACCGCAATGCCCTGGGGTGGTCCCCCTTCATCTGAAATGCGAATGCAGAGTACATGAGATGTGGTGAGTGAAGCTTGCAGGAAGGAAAAGGCTTGGGGAGATGAGGGGTCCTACAGCACAGTTTGTAGCTAGAGAATTCTGCACCCTAGAAATGCCCCTGGCTTTTCTTACTAGCAGCCCTCTGGGGAGAGCTGGCCAAGGGCAGCTCAGCTGCAGACATTAAAGGATGAGATTTATCATCCCTCAGTACCTTCTCTGGAAAAGTCAAGGGTGTTTCATAGACATGCTGAGTACAGATGGCATTACCAGTTACTGGTCTGAATAACTGTCCATCCTGAAAATCAAATCAGAGTTTCATTATCTACCAGGAAAGACAAAATCCAGCGAGGCTTTTCAAATGTTATGCCAAAGTAGATGGGAGATTTTTGTTAATATGCAGTGCACATTACTGCAGCCCTCCTAGTGCCCACTGAGCAGAAGTGGCCTGAGATTTGCTAGATATTTTTTTGCCTAAGCCTGCTGTGCTCAGCGTGAGGGATTTCTGTTCACAAAGAACCCCAAATCCAGCATTTCCTATATGAAAGCAACAAAGAGCACAAATTCCAATTCTTCATACCATTTTTCTGGACCTACAGCTGCTTTGACACTGTTGCAGGAAGGTGTAATTCGCAGTCAGCCCAGACCAAAAAAAAAAAAGAACCCAAACCTCGCGGATCAATACTGCTGCCTTGATGCTCTCACCTTTCTAGGTGTTTCAGAGAGATCCCTACGTAAAACAGCAAAAAGGAGAAATGTACAGTAAATACATCCCCCATGAAGTGGGCCCAGGCTGCAGCTTTGAGGAGCTGTTATGATGATTGTTCACAGCAATCGAGCTCAGCGGAGGCTTGTGTGTTCAGCACACTGCATCATCTCCAGGGAGCTTCCTTTACAACACTTATAAATGAGAAACAAGATAACTTTAGACTGCACAACTGTAGGGTGCAAGAGGAAAGTGATAAAATAACACTGAATCAATCCATTCGTTCAAAGGCCATTGAATTGTAACGCATGGATTTAATGAAGTTGGACTCTAAATAGCTAAGTAGTAAAAAAAAAAAAAAAAAATTAAAAAATATTATTACCCTTAACAGTCCACACCCAGCCCCCTCTGCTAATCTCCTAGGAACAGTTGCAGGCAAGGCTTCCCACATTATGTAGGTCAGCGCCTACTCTAAAATTCATCTGTTTTAGTGAAAATAGAGGGCAGGCACTAG
Source organism: Gorsachius magnificus (assembly GCA_034008185.1). Lineage (NCBI taxonomy): Eukaryota > Metazoa > Chordata > Aves > Pelecaniformes > Ardeidae > Gorsachius > Gorsachius magnificus. The sequence goes on along the minus strand of CM067089.1, from coordinate 32,706,564 downwards.
AGACGTGCTCCCTGACCCCAACTCTTCAGAGCCACGTAGTTAGAGCTTTTTTTTCTTTTTTTCCTGGCACTCTGCATTTTGCCCCTCGCAAGGCTGGGGCGCAGCTGCACCACTCAGGTCAGGCTAATGCTCACCCTCAAAGCCATGCATGGCCGTGCTGCAATGCTTTGGGGCTGTTGGGATGAACTGGGAACTCGCAGCTTAGACATATGCTCTTATTTTTTATAATTATATGCTATAACTTGAATCAGGTAAAAAGAGTAGTACACTGTATTTTACTAAGACACTGATGTACAGTAAAGTTTTCAGTCACTGGAAGAACATGGAATGGAGTCAGTTTTTAGGTAGTAACATCGTTTTATTGCCAGAAACTCCTGGCTGCAGGCTGCAGTTAACATTGCCCCTGGCCAGGTATGCAGCAGCTGCTGGGGACCTGCAGAGCCAGAGCCACCTCAGACCCAGCCATTCCTCCCCACCCACAGGCATGCTCCTCCTCACCTGCCTGGGCTCAAAACATCTGTTCCCACAAAAAAACCCCATGTACTCTTGCTCCCTGAGGAAGAGGAGGACCATCAGGGGTGGCAAATAAGTAATATGGCATTTAAAGCATGAGGCACTCCTATTTCAGGCTGGTCAACCTGCGATAAGAACCTAAACAGCATGGAAGTGTGAGAAGAAACTTGATATCCCCCCCCCTCCGCAAAAAATATTTGGTAATGTCATGCTTCAAATCACAGACACGTATCACAGGGACGCTAAGGCTATTGCATCAGGACGGATGTGCAGCTGTTGCACAGGGTGGAGGTAGGGACTCTTCATCATATCGCTGCACTGCTGAGTCAGAGCCAGAGCCCACGATCCACCACGACACACTCGTGCAGTGCTGGCACCAGCTACTCTTGAGCAAAAAAAAAATCCTGTAGCATTTTCTGCAGGGGCAGCTATAGCAACATACAGCATTCTGGACAGATTTGTGAGTAATTGAAATTCCCCTGGCTTTTCAAATAGATAATTTAGTCTTCATTTTTGTCTTGTACAGGCTTGTAAAGGTAGCTGATTTCAGCTTGAGCACAGTGACTTTCACACAAACTGAAGTACCTATAACCTGCTGACATGAAAAGTGTTTATATAAAACATGATTCCATGCATACAGTGAGTCTGTTTAGATATGAATCAATATTCTTGTATGTATCGTGATATAATTTCCTCTACTGGCAGTATGATTCTCTCCATGCCGGGGGAATTTGCAGTGAGAAAAGGGTGCACCAAAGGGGGGTCAGTTCCAGCCTGCTGACCCCCAGCATAAGTTAGGGAACAGCAGCAGTCCTGAATTTTGGAAGTTTCCACAAGCTGGGCTTTGCCTATAAAACTGCCAGTGTCACGTTGACATACACTCACATACTCAGTACAGCACTCTGCCCCACACCACCCCTGTGAAAGGGCTTGGGGGGACAGACAGACACCCCTATACCCCCCAGGGCAGCTCTCCACATGCCTCTCATACATCACCCTCACCAGAGGAGCCTCCTAGGCTCCATGCTCATGCTTTTGGAAATTTGTAATGCCACCAAATTCTCCCACTACTGTCTCTGCCATAGATCAGGTGCTCACAGGTCATTGGTGTGAAAGACTGAGTCCTTAGGTTAGGCTGGATTTCAAACACCAGGCAATACCCCACAGCAGAAAGTGCCTCACATACACGCACAGCACAACTTGCTCCAGGCTTTGTCACTGCCTGGAGAGAAATGCTGCCTGGTTGGGAAGCACAGACCATCTCAGGGAAGCAAACCTCATGTTGTTCATCCCAGATGCATATCTTTCCAATAATTTGTCACTTGTATAATCTACTGCCCTGAAAAGGATTATTTATAATCCCTAGGGACATTCTGCAAACTCTCAGGGAGCAGGCAAGGAACCAGAGTATCCCACAGGTTGGGGAAACCAGAGATGTGGAGAGGCTGTGAATGACCTGAATTATCCAAGATACCGTAGCCCCATGTGACAACATAAAATCCTAAAAACATGTTGAAGGGTACAGTAAAAATAACCAGATGAATAGAAACTACATAGAATACTGCCTCCATCAACTGAACAAAGCTGAATAAGTTTGCAAAGCCTAGCGTTGAAGGTAACTCAGATCTGGGTTTTGAAAATCAGAAGTTCCTCATTTTCATAATTTTAATCCTAGTTCAGGTGTTGGGGTATTTCTGGTGGTATAGTTTGAGTGTACCAGGCTTTCAGTCCACGCCCCCAAGACATCTTTGCAATCATAGCTGCACCTTAGCACAGCATGTTGCCCAAGCTCTGCGCTGGCAGCAGAAACAACCCATACCATAATGGCAGCCCCCCTCTGGTTTCTAAATATAGTTCATCTCTCCTGGAGACTCAAGACATTTTTGGATCTTTCTTACAGAGGTTAACATCGCTTCAGTGCGGACTGCTTTAAAATATATACACACACAGGGAGGTAAACACACTCAGTGTAGGGGTGTCTCTGAGTCCATTAAGAAGATGTGCCCACTGGGCTGTGAAAAGCAAAATTAATTCTGCATGAAAAGGCTCTTATTTGTGTGGTTTTTGTGACAAACCCTCTCAGATATATGGGAAAGGTGTTATTAGCTCTGTGTTATTCCATTGCCATCACACCCATATCCCAAACAACCTTTCTCTTTACTCCCCCTGAGCCTTCTCCCATCCCATGAGGTGCAGTTGCTGCCATTGATGCAGCTTTACGAATCCTGAAAGCCAATCTCACAAGCCTGGGGTTTATCCAGATGGAAGAAATCAGAAAACTGCTTTAAAGTCCATTGCACAACACGTCTGTGGTACGGACAGCACAGAGCCAAGAGCGATGCAGGGAAACCAAACGGAGCATCCTGAATAGGACTACCCTTGTGTGCGACTGATGGGGCAGTGGAGAGGCCCAAGGAGCTGCTCCCATGTCCGGCGGGGACCCAGAGCACCCAGACTGTGGCCAACCCCGTAAACTCAGCCATGCCAGGGACACTGCTGGGTGCCATACCTCTGCCATCAATGCCTCTAAATCATCAGGATATATTTTTTTTAATTAAAAAAAAAAAACCACAAAAAAAACCCCACCCAAAACACAAAACCCACAATTAAGAGTTTAGGTTCTCCCTGACTAGGATTTACCATGGTTTGGCAAGACCTGTGAAATGGAGATAAAGGGGAATCGGTGTTTAACTCAGCTAGAACTCACTCCTAGTGTGTGGTTATTAACAACGAGCAATGTTGCTGTTGGGGGGTGTGCATGCTTATTTTTAAATGAAGCATGGTTTATACTTCCTAGCAGCAGGCAGGATTTCTGCTAAGCGCTACATTCGCACCAAAATTAGAATAATTTACTCGAGAGCACACACAGATTTGTCTCAAATCTACATCTCTTTGGTGTTCCATTCAGAAGGTGCATATTTATCCCAGTACTTCTGTGTAAATATCTCTAATTAAATGAGTCATTTCCAAGAAAGGCTAAAGTTTCATTTTGACATTGTCTGCAGGCTAATCAAAACAACAGAAATACCAGCCTGACCAAGGAAAGAAAGAGATGAGAGATGGAGAAAACAGTTGAACACACTTCATTTACAGAAAACAAAAATGGTCTTGTTTTGTACAGTAGTGTGCAGTGGTTAGTGCTATCTTCCTCTTGAACCATTCAATCTTTTCTCTTCCCAGTGTTTTCTCCTCTTTAGTATCTCCTCACACCTCTTTCCATCTACAGACAGGAAAGCCCAGACTGAGACACAAGCAACTTCTAGCCTCCAGGTAACGCAACCAGCCGCTGTACACTGCCTGACGGAGCAGCGGAGGCTTCTTTGTCCTGAAGGGGTTTGAGTTTGTTTTTAAAATGTGTCATATGCTAATTATAGATTAAAGGAATAACCACAGGCTCGTCAGCATGCGGTCACGTAATCCATTACTGAATGACCATGTTGCTCAGGGGAACGCACTGTATTCCTCGGTGGTGAAATTTTCAGGAGTTACCCCAAATTCTCCATTTCTTTATACCCTTTGGGCCCATGTCTTTGTGCAGTAGAGGAACTGGCAGGCTCACTTTCAAGATGATGGGAGGAGATTATCATGCTGCTCCTTGGCAGCAGCAGAGCAGCGCATCCACCACCTTGTGGCTCTACAAAGGGGAACCGGCCCCACTGTCCCTAATCAGCAGGGCAGAGAAGCTGCTTTTTATAGCAAGACTGTTTCTTCCTTTATGCTTCTGCCCAAGCTGCCACCAGCAGATGTTGGCAGGGATTCCAAAAGCTGTTTTGAATAAATGCCTGGCAAAGGCATGGGCAGGTTGAGCCTGAACATACTCTATGGAGCTGCACTGAGGTTTTGGCATATTGTGTGTCCAGCCCAGCCCACAGCCAGAGCTGCACTTTCTCATGCATAAGAGATAAAGGAGCCTGAAGAATACGTAAGCAGTACGTGTATTCCCTGCACATTGCTGTCCCCACAGGGACCTTCTTGTCCCCTTCCACTGTTGCCACCATCATATCCAGTTGTCCACATTTGCTTCTTCTCTGCATCGTGCTGTCCTGCAACTATGCAATATTCACTGGAAAACAAGACTGAAATGCAAACCAAGAGTTTGTACTTCCCTTTCAGACTGGGACTCCATTTTCCTCAGACCCCGAGGAGAGGGACTGCTTTGCAGCAGAATGCTCTGCCTTAGAGGAGCCAAGGCCAGGTTAATAACATCATTACTGCAGCTGAGAAGTGTCACTGACAGCTAGAAAAAGTGAGAAATTTCACACCCTGAACACGGAGATTTCTCCTGAGCAAATCCCTGTGCTTTGCTGTCCTCTCACAAAAAGAAATGTACCTTGAAATTTTGCTGGCTGTGGGAGGAAGGGGGTGGGGAGGTACAGCATCTCAGTCCAAGCTCCTTCTCGTCCCAGAGGGAAACACCTCAGTTGCTCTTTCTCCCCACTGACACATACCATGGTGAGAGGGGTGCAAGTAGGAAGAAGGTGAAAAATCCTTTTATAATGCTTCATGTGTCAGCACTGGGGCTTGTTGTGCTTTGACCATGTGAGTGCTGCATCCAGGACTGTGGGGTGGCCCCAGCACCCATATCCCATGACAGGGTGAAAGCATGCGGTGCAGCTCCATCTTTCTGTGCTGCCACAGGGCTGCCCATGCCCCCATCAGACATAGTTCTTTGTGGTCACAGGCAATGGTTTCAATTGAAACAGTGATTGCGATGCATCCAGAGTCAGGGTGAGACTTCTGGCAGCAACAATAGCATTACTGGGTGACAAAAGAGTGGTCAGTCCTTCCTGGCAGCAGCTGCTGGGGCTGCACAGGAGCTGGAAGGAGTCGAGAGGCTCCCTGCCTGAGTGCAAAACAGGAAAAAAGCAAAGGCAAAATGAAAGAAAACAAAATAGAAGATTGGGAAAAAAGAAATAGCAGACTACAATACCAGATGAGTGGCTGTCTATATCTATGGGAATTTGTTATTCCCTAAAGCATTTAGGGAATGTTTTCCCTAAAGCAGCACATGAAGGTGTTGGATCAGCGCCACATGGAGCCAGACCCCAGGCGAGCAGCAGCCCACTCAGCCCAGACACGCAGCTCTCCACCCCACAGTGGGACAGGCCAGGTTGTGTTGCTGGGGAGCCCATGGCTCCCTTCAGAAAAGAGCACCCGGTGGCATGGGCAGATGTGCATGGCCCCGCTGGCTGCTGTGCGACACTGCCTTTTTAAGAAGCTGCAAGATGGACTCTTTGGGAGCACCGACATTACCTAAAATGTCGTGAGACTTCTGACCCTCCAAAATCCCTTTTTATCTTCCCTACCTGTCCCATCTCTTTTTCTTGCAAGGTATTATCTCAAATGATGTTTCTCAAAGCCTTAGTTTCTCAAACCATGGGTACAATAATCTAAAAGAGCAATTGCTATTAGCTGCTGTGCACCCCTTGGTGCTTAATAAGCCAGGTAAACACAAGACAGGACACCGAGTGCCACAGCTTCCCTAGCCAGTCAGCCAACACTGACCTGCCTTTTTTCCCCCCTGAATGAAGGCCAAGATTAACTGCTTACTCCCCTGCAGCCACGTCTGCACCTGATTCCTCCAGCCCATGTTGAGCCAACCCAAGAGATCAGTGCAGGTGATTAAGATCTCTCAAATTTTTGCAAGCCAAAGCAAAATATTTCCCTTCATGTTGTCCTTTATAGTTGGAATAAGTGGCTTTTGTGGTTATTAAATGCTCCCATGATGTGCTGACATTTAACTATCCCTACAAGCTGTTTAGTTCACATTGCAGGCTGTATGCTTTTTAGTATGGCATTATCCCTTAATTCTTTTAATGAATTGTGTGGGGTTTGTAGTAAACTGGGCAGTAAATCATACAGGCTTGTTACAATTGGTTTTATAAAATGGGCTTTAAGGACAGCCCCGGGAGAAGACCACCTTATTAAAAAAATAGATAGGCGGTTCAGTTACTGCCTGCAATTTTGAGCTGAGCTCCTACCATCTACATGCTTCTGTTTCACTTTGACTTTCACACTTAGCCAGGGGCTCACATGCTTGGAGGCTGCATCCTGTACGCATGCCTAGTGAGCACCCCCAGCCCTCGCTCCCTCCTGCTGCCCATCACCTGCACAAGTACGCGATTTCTCTGCCTTTCTGTCTCCCAAAGCATGCACGGCAGGTATTTCTCACGTCATTGGAGGCTGCACAGTTATCTCTAGCGCAGGCGCAGCTGGACAGGATGAACACGGTTGCAGGAGACACAGCCAGTGCCTGCAGCATTGTGGAAACCTGTACGCAGGCTAGGAAATGCTGGGCCCAGCCTGGCACACCTGGAGCCATTTCAGCTCTTTCCAAGCACAGCTCAGGAAAGTTACCCAGAGGATGCAATGCAAATTAATTGAGCAGTGCAGGTACTTTGATGATGCTGTAACACTAGGTAGAGATAATTAATACACTTCTCTGTGCAGAGAAACTGCTGATGCCTTGTATTCCCACTGCAAGAATCAAGTGGAGCAAGTTCTCAGTTTGCAAACCACCTTACACTGAATCCCTAAGAAACTTTGAGTTTAATAGCAGGGTTAGGACACAGCACAGCATGCTTAGCTGTCTGCACAAGCAGAAGTGTGCAACAGGGAAACCAGGTACAAAAAAGGTAAGTATTTTGATCACAAAAGCAAAGAAATCACAGGACACAGAAAAACCTGCCAGAAAATCCCAGGAACAGCCAATCTGCAAGGGTTTAGGTTACCTGTGATTCCTAGCATGCAGGCAGGGAAAGAAATTGGAAGTACAGAGTCCCTGAGAGATATTCAGAGTTAGAAGGTCACATTCCCTCCCAAGAGCACCAATGCATGCCCTTCGGCACTTGGCAGGTGGAGAGTCATGAGGCGGCAACAGATTTTGGGAGACATGAAAGTCTGACTGCTTCTCTGGACTGTGCCACACAATACCACTGCCATATCAGCCAGATTATAGAGCGTCCCTGTTCAGCCTGCAGCTGTGTGTATTACTGATGTAATTGAAAGCCAAGCCAGAAAGAAGATAAAAAAAGGAGGAAAAAAACCAACAACAACAAAAATAGAACGAGAGAGAGAAAACAACAAGTTTTAGTTTTGGCCTATGACACTTGGGACATTTTATATGGGAACAAGCGGGCATTTGTCTGGGGTAGGTCTGCAAAGACAGACCAGCAAAGATGCATTTATTATTTATCCAAGCTCTGGGTCTAGAGGAAGCAAAAGGCTTATGTAAACCCCCAGTTGGGATTTCTAGATCCTCACTTAGACATTTGCTGTACCAGCTCCGCGTGGAGACAGCCCATTCAATTATGGAGAGAGAGAGAACAAAAAGGATTCCTTCATCGGAGAGGGGGTACCTTTAATTGCATGACTTTGAGCTGCTCTGTGTAGCTGACCTGTAATTTTCCCCAAAACATGGAGAGGAAGAGCCCTAACTACCTACTGCTGAAAGGAAACCACAGGTGTTACCTCTGCCAATACAAAGCTGTCCAAAGCCAAGCAGCCCAGGTCTCTGCTGTTAGCAGGAGGGAAGGGAATGGGATGCCCCACCACGGCAGCCGCCCTGACAAGGAGGAAGGACAGAAGGGCTGCCCAGGTGGGGAGGGGCATCCCTTTCCCTCCCCTCTCACTAAAAGAGGACAGTCACAAATCCTGCCTCTGAAATGAATAGTGAAATTAAGCCATCTCAACCTGACTGTTTACACTTGGGTCCCGCACTCTTATTTCAGGCACAATCATTCTGTAGGACTGCTTGGTATCGGATCAATAACACCATGTTGAGACACACCCCAGGCAACTCCCACAGCCTAAATATTGACCTTTTGTTAGTAGCCACCCTGACAAGGCAGAGGTTGGAGAGACAAAGATGCAGGTTGCTTGCCCTGTGCATAGTAAGGTTTTGAGAGCAGTGGAGTCTCAGAGCTTAGGAACAGTCATATGCAGCATCACAATGTTTTGGTACTTAGCTTTGTAAATGTTAACTCACAGGAATTCAACCATATCTCAATAATTAAAAGGCTTTTGCTAATAACGTTGGCTATGAAAGAGTAGGCGGCCAAACCAAACTCACATTGTATATCAAAGGTCAAAGAAGCAAATAATTTTTAATTGAATATGCAAATTGTACAAACTGTCTAGATGTCAAGAAGTTTGAAAGCAAAGATGTGAGTTTTGCAAGTCATTCCAGGAATCAAATGAGATCCAATTAATTAATTAAAGGATAGATGCAATTAGAAGGCTCTCAAAAGCAACAGGGGGACCATTCCCAACTGCATTGAGAATTGCAGCCTAACCAACGGGGAGATGGCAAGAAACTATAAATTTACACTTGCAGATTGAAGAAAATTTGGGCTTTGAAGCTACGTGGCTGTTTACTACAAATCAAGTCATTCTCAGTTTTCAGATAGCTTCAGGCACTGCACTTCTGCATTCCAGCTATTTATTTTGGGATTTTACAGTCCTTACGGTTTCCTCCATTATCTCTCACCACACATGTGTAAAAACCCCACAAAACCAAAACCTGACAGATCATGCAGGGGAACAGTAAAACTGACTACACACGGTGCATTGTGAAATGGAAGGAACTAAGCAAATAGAAAAGCAGGTGGTATATTTTCTCAATTTGTTTCATCTACCTTGGGTGTTGCTTGGTACAGCATTAGGTAGGCATTTACTAACAACCGTGTGCGCTTGCAGCAGATGGTCCTCCGTTAAAAATGAGATCTCAGACGGAGAGCTCTGGGAAGCCCTTGAGGGACGGAAGAAACTGTCAGTCACATATTTATGCCTCTCTCCAGAATTCAGCCTATAAAGCCAGCCCGTGTGAGCCATATACCCAAATGAGAAGGATAAGCAATTCTGTCCTATCTCTACCCTGCCAAGGTGCTGATCCTTTACAAGGAGTACGTGGTCTGCAGCTTTTTTCTTTAACCAACCGTTGCAAAAGGATGGTGAGAAGCAGCAGCAAAGCTCAGTGGTGGCTCCTGCACCGGCCAAGGAACGGCCATAAATAAATCAAGATAATAGACAAATAGATCCTTGACAAAGAGCATAAAATAGAAGCTAAGACTGTAACAACGACATTTCTATTACACTTCAGTGCCCAGGGAAAGCTGGACTGTGATTATGTCTCACCTCCTAGATTTCCCTATGCTGGCTCACGGATGAATTTTTAAACCCCAATTCTGATGCAGTATCTTTGAACCTCAGCTCTATCAGGCATAGTTGGGAGCTGACAGACATCAAACTCTGCACAAAAGGGCTCTTTATGATTTAGGATATAGAGTAACCTCAGCTTGTCTGGAAAAATAAAGAGTGCAGAAAGCGCCTTGCGCACATCACCAAGCATGAAAGCTAGTTTGAAGGCAAGAAAGTGTTTTGCAGTGCCATCCCTGCAGTGTGACTGGAAACTCGGTCTGGCTTGCTGGGATGCGAGAGCAGCCCTCAGTTTTGCAGCCTGCTGGATAAGCCTTTGAGATCTAGCCCGGCACTGCAGCCCCCTCCCGCCCTGCTGCCTCTGACACCACCACCAGCACCTTCACTTACAGCACGGTCACCCCTCCGGCACAACAGAAGAAAACCGAAAAAGTACTCTAAGAGATCAAAGCAGGGGATATTGATGTTCACCTAGCTTTCAGCCAAAGCACTGCTTGTTTTAAGGGACTCAGTGATGCAACCTGCCATGCCATACTATTGCCTGTCAGGAGATGAAGACTCAATACACTCTGGAAGATTTTCCAATCACAAAATCAGGGCAGATGCCCTGGAGAAGGTTTGCCTCTTCCTCCTATCACTGAAGTGTCCTGGGAATATGTATTTATCCCATGTGAAGTCGACTCACAGGCTTGGGTGGGGAGGGAGAGGCTCTGGTCCTGTGTGCATGCACACGCACGCTGTGTTTCCTCATATTTAAAATGGAAATGAACTTATATCCTGTGTGAATCAATTTAAGATCTGTGGACAAAACCTCAAAAGCAGATGACTTTGTGAAATAGAAAGATTACCTCTATTCCATGGCACAGACAAGATTTGCTGCTATCCAAGCACCTCTGCTCCCCTGAGCACACACTGCATTGCTGCTCCCCTACCAGGACTTTCTCAGTCCCTGAGGAGCCTTGGCCTCAGGTTTCCCTTATGGAAGCATTTCTATAAATCAAACTTCCACAAATCATCCATCCCCAATCATGCTGTGGTACAGGACAGACTTCTCCTAGCCAAAGGGCACAGAAGTAAAGGACCCTGTACAATTTCCTCAATGAATCAAGTGTAGAGTCCTGGTGGCGGATCTGGTTAAACGTAAGATGTCTTCCTTAACAGCTAACTGAAATCACCCAAAGGATGATTGTAATTGCTGCTCATAGGCATCTTCTTTCCTTAATACCTCTGACTTCCAGACTCCAGCCCAAAGACATTATTCCTCTGATAAAGCACGGGCAGAAAAAGCACACAACTGCTGCAAAAACATTTGGCTTTTAGTTGCTCGGTGTTGATATTTGAAAGGGTATAAACATTCATCCATATTTTTGGCTAAACTATTTACAGTAGCTCCAAGTGCCAAAAAGATGCAGGTGTGCTTATTTAAACACATTCCTATGACTACTTTCTGAGCTGACATCGATTTTGGGTAACTGAGCTTTCACAAAAACATCCATCAGCTATGACAAGACCCATCACAGTGAGTGCAGCGGTGGTGCAGTGAGGAGGAAGCCCGGCCCCATGCAGACCCTGCACCCCATGGAGACTGGCAGAAGAGGTGGGAACAAAGCTGCATGGTGGACTCAGTCGTGGTAGCGTGAAGGTAACTTCTCATGGTATGGCTCATTTCCCTGCTTGCACAGGTAGAGGTGTGCGTTTTTATAGCTGCTATCACACTGCGATGGTTGCACCGCTTTAAATATCCTCCACAAAATAGCACAGCAATACCATTAGAGAAATAAAGCTGCTTTCCAAAGTTATATTATCTGGAGAAAGTCTGAAAAACTTTACACACCTTAGCAGATAGCACATCTGCTCTGTAAGTAGCACTGCATAGAGAAAGTTGTTATTGAATTACTGTAATATTGAGCCAAAAGCGCTGCATCAGGCTGCGATCCCGTCATTCACACCCTGCAGCAAGGAAAATCATCCCTGTGACCTGCACTCTGCCTTTTCTGTTTGGCTGTTGGGTTGGTTTTGGTGTTTTTTGTTTTGTTTTGTTTTTTTTTTTTTTTTAACTGCATCTTTAGGTAGCATTATCAAGTCACCAATCACCGTGTGGACTTGCAGCTTTGGGTACTCCAAAATGGACTCTAACCAGTCTTACTGGTCTTTTACAAGAAAAAGGGTTTACTATGTCCAGAATGTTTGCTTTAAATCAAAATAATCTAATGGCTGAGAATTGATACTCACCATGTTTGGGGCAAAGATCTTTAATACCCAACATTGAAATATTCTTGTGCCTACCTATGCCCATCCTATGAATTACCCTGCCCCATAACCACAGGTCTCCTACCCGCAGGTCTGTCAGACGCAGTGTCGCCATACAGCTACCATTCTGTACAGAAATACTTTCATAACAAAAAGCCAATGCCTTAGCAGCAGCAAAATACTGAAAGCAAGAGATGGCCCTGAGCACACGTTGCCTTGTGTTTCTGCCTTGAACCCTGACATGAGCGCTCAGATGGTTTCTCAGGTAGTTTCCTGGCCTCGGAAGCTCCCTGTTCAGAAATTTCTTGAAATATTTATGCCCTTTCCCCATTTTCCGTGTGAAGATGTGGGGTGCATGCAGAGCCTGGCAGTGGGGCAGGCAGCCACTGGCCCCAAGGAGCAATCCTGCTGCTGCCCTACACCACAGAAACCTCCCAAAGGAGGGGACACAGGTAAAGGTCAATTTTGCAGAGTAGGTTCCCAAATGCACATCAGGCCCCAGCATGGCTCAGCAGAGCCTGGCTCCTCGCAGAGGAGCTGTGGCGGCATTGCCAAAGAGGGAGGCAAAGTCTGAGTCATCACCATACACCTTTTGCAGATAACAGGTTTGATACGCTTCATTACTATCAAAGAGCTCCAGCCCAGCTGCCAGGATCCATTTTGCAACCCAAAAATGTAAATACAATTTCCCCATCTAGTGGTCCAGAAGAGTAAAAATGCCACTTTTTCTCCTGCAGCTGATGGGGGAGTCACATCTGGGAGGGACATCCCCCAGCTGAGTGCTCATCCATCCGCAGCTCTGCCCATCCCAGCAGCAGGCAATAAGCAAGGGGAAGAACAGAGAGAAACCCTACGGTAGGCTGCAGACCCCCTCAGAAAAGGTCTTTAAAAAAAACCCCACACAAAGTAAACAAGCAATGTTGCTTTGCATGCTCCAAAGAAAAAGGTGTATAAAGAAGCGTATTCCTTAGGCTGACGCAGGACTGAGCCCAGTACATTTTGAAACAATCAAGGAACCGGTCTCCTGAAATATCAGAATTACCTTGGAAACTCTGACAAGCCATTTGCTGTGACAGCAACAAAACAGCTTCCTAGAGCTCGAATCCTCATTCACTCTATACAGGCCTGACAGCCAGTGCTATCGGAGTAACACACAGAAATAATAATCTAAATCCCTCTGGTGAGGCAGCTTTCAGCTGCAGTGAATTACATGTTTCCATGGGCCTTTCACCGCCATGATTCTCCTCACCATGATGGGATTAAAGCAGTGCAGAGTGATGGGGCAGCAGTGCCTGGCCTTTCTCTCCTCCTTTGCTGCCAGCTGGACTTCACAGAGGGTTTCAAGGAACCAAGGATGGGGTAAGAGCAAAAGCAGCCCTATGCAAGGTGGCACGGGGGGAGCAGTGCCCAGACACCTCCCTTACTCCCTACCCACCATGAAGGCACGGAGTGGCAGCAGCCACCCTCGCTGTGCTTCCCAAGATGTTCTCTTTGCAGCAATGAAGGTGAGAAGCTGACTTTTGGTGCTACTGAAGAGGCAGAAACACTCCCTTCAAGGCACAGCCCAAGCAGCAAGACCCCAGCCCAGGCTTGCCTCCAGCCGCTCTCCGTTTCCCGATGCCTGGTCCTCACAGCACTCAAACACCCATGCCCGAGATGCGCTATCCCCTTCCAGTCTAACCCCAAACCACACTCGGTTCCCTTTGTTTTCCACTTTGAGTAATTACCTAAACATGGTTTGAAAGGGATACTCCATGACATTCATGATTAGAGATACTTATGGCTAAGAGAATTTAATATCACAAGTAATACAACCAAACTCCCTTGATGCAAAACTGGACCGAGTGGCCCAAACTATTGCCATTTGTATGTAGAATTTCTGACTTGTTCAGTTTTCTTTCGGAAAGAGTAGTCAGGGAGGAATTTTTGTTTGACTCATTACAATTCAGGAACTTCCTCCTCTCTGTCATTTTACATCAGCAGCAGAGAAATGGTTTCTTATTTCCCATTTTGTTTTATGGATTTTCCATAGAGAGCATCCAGTGCATGAAAGAATGACATATAAAAAAGCCACTTCTTTTAAACGTATTGCAAGTTATCTGTTCCATGTGGTTTGTATGTAACATTGGGTCTGTTCACAAAAAAAAAAAATTCATAGCTTTATAGAGAATGAGATATTCCTATAAATATCAGATTTCATTTTAAGACAGAAACTCTAGTTAAACTCACAAGAGAAAAGAAAAAGAAAGAAGTTGGCCAACTGGATCCTGTCTATTCAGAACTTTTATCTGGGGCTTTTCTTGACCACTCTCATTAATGTAACAGCATTTCTTCATAACAGCCTTTGGTTCAAACTGGCCGTAGCTGGGAAATAGTTTGATACCTCAACTTAAGCCATGCAAAATATTTTGCTGGCAACTTTAACAAGGGAAAATCCCCTTGGGGTGATCTGGTCTGTGCAACCGGGGGAGAGAAGCTGCTTCTGGCCTGGGACTTCAGATGACTCAGGGTTTGGAGAATGTGAAACCTGCATGAGACATCAGAGGTGGGGAGCAATGGGCATCAAAGGGAAAAAATTTCCCTGGCCAGCACATGCTCCCCTGAGCTGATCCTTATCCCCGTGATCAGCTGTGCTCATTCCTCACAGGGAGGACTTGGAGGGAGGGAAAGGGAGCGCTGCCAGATATCTGAGGGGAAAAGCACAGCTAAATCGACATCCATTTTGTTGTAGCTGCAAAGAAGACAAAACAAGCTTTTTCAGGTTTTATTGTTACTGGAACCAGCAGAGGTTGGGGACTTGGGGAGTACAAGGATGTGGTGGTGAACTTCAAGTACAGGAAGCTAATGATGTTTTTAAAAAAAAAAAAATATGAGGGGGCAGGGGGGGGAAATCTAATCATATAAACACTGCAGAAGAGAAATCAGGAGCTAATTCACATCCAGGGGAAAACAGCACAGCAGGCTCAGCTGTGGAAAGCCCAACACCAGCTGAAGCAGCATGGGAGAGCAGGGTGCTGGGACCCCCACCATTGGTCGGCCTGGAAAGTGGCTTGGGAAAAGGGAGTTTCCATTCCACTCAGCTTTCTGGGTCTCCCAGATTTTGTCTCTATATAATTCCCAGCATCCTCAATACTCATTGTCCATCTTACCAGCAGGAGGTGAAAGCCCTGGGAAGAGATGCACCCCAGTCACTAGTCTGACAGCCTGGATCATGGATCACACTGGGTGGTTTGCACATTTTAAGTGCAAGGCAGCTCCGAGTTCCTACCAGTGTTTTCCTGTTTTAGAGCTAACCATCTGATGAAGTTTTATATGATGCATTTTTGGAAAGCGCTGTCAAAGGGCCATCACCTCACACCACTGAAACCACCAGGATCTCGCTGCTTTCCCCTTGAAGAGGAGTCTTTCTTTCCTCCTTCCCCTAAACAGATGAATTAATTCTTCCTCAAACATGCAGTTGGATTCAGGAGACCCAAACCACTCTCTCCACAGAGCATAAACAACTTGGAGAGCAGCCTGAAAACTTTCCCACACTGAGGTTGTCACCTTCTCCCCTCCCTTTAGGAGGATCACTCTGAAACCAGGACAGTAATTCAGTTTTCTGGCTCTCTCCCTTTTCAGTCCTTCATTCAGTGTTAACAAAACACGACTCTGCGCCAAACACAGTGCAATGTCTGTGGAGAGGAGATGCATCTGGGGTGGACGAAAGCAGGAGCCGTAGCTCATTTCCCACAGGCCACCACAGAGGGCAGCCCTCCCCCTGGGCCACTGAGCCTGGCCAAACCACTGCTGCAGGCACAGGGCAGAGCATCCCAGCGGTCGGGTTGTGCAGACAATGCCAATGCCACGAAAACTTCAGGTGACCTACAGATCCTGATAACAACCACCAGCAGGCAAACAGGAGGAGAAAAAAAAAAAAAAGACTCTACACAGCAAGACCATAGCACCAGATGAAGCCTTGCCCACAACACTGTAGGTCGGCTGCCACAGACTGATGGTGCTCAAGTCCGGCAGCATCACCCAACCCAAAACCAGGCACCTGCCCCTCCTGGCCTCCATCCTTGCTTTTCAGTTTGTCCTCCAAGCAGCTTAGCAGCTGCTCAGTGCTGAGGGTCGCGGAGATAACTTTCTCTCAACAACTGCAACATCAAGAAGGCAGACACAAGAAAGCCTGGGCTGGAGCCTTTCGCAACAGGAAGGAGGTTGTTACAGCAGTAATTTACTGTGGTAGGTTTTGCAGCGTGATTGCAACATATCATTACACCAGTTTTATCCTTTTCCATTTGGCAGATGCCGATTCCTTCCCCCTGTTTCTTATAGGGCGCAAGCCAACGTGGCTGCATTTCAAATGTTTTCAAACTCTGCCAATGGCAATAAAAAAAAAAATAACTGAAAAGTTCTCACAATTGCATTAGCTTACCCAAAACTAATACATACTTACATACGCACATAGAAGTAAAAAATATACACAGTTCAGCCAACCTGAAAGGGTGGCGCCTGAGAAATGGTGGGGTTGGTCTCCTCTCCAGGTAGGTAAAACAAAAGATAGGTTAAGTAGGAGCCTGAAATGAGACGAGCAGGTCTGCAGACAGATAAACTCTTACTTACTTGATAGCCTGCCTCAAATGCATTAGGTACTTCCCAGGCACAAAGAGAGACTACGTGCCTGCTTTGCAAGACCTCTGTGTGCTATAAACCACGGAGTCAGAAGCCACATACCTCAGGGACAGCAGAAGATCAATATTAGATCGGTACTAGGGGGAGGGAACATTCAGGAAATAAAATATTTTCTTGTGATGTTTCTCCCCCTGCTCCCAGACTCATCTTTGCTCTTCCTGCAGATCAATAGAGTCCAGAGGTAGAAAGTGCATAGCAGTTCATTATAAGCCTTTCTTTGGGAGGCTAAAACGAGCATTTTTGTTGCTGAGCCTTTTATTTACACCAATGGAAATAAGAAATAGCTCCTAATAAGTCACCAAAGTTTGGGTAGAGCAAAGTGGAAGAGAAAGAGGAGCGCTCTCAGCCTCTAGGGAGCTCCACGGCTCTACTGCACTGGGACTGAAAACCTCCGTGAGAGAACCTGAAGCCATGAATGGAGAAAAAGAGCTGGGAGGGAAACAGGGCTGTGGCTGCCTCCACGAGCAGAGTGATGAGGGTGGGCTTTGTTATACACAGTTTTTTATGTCTTCTAAGGCATTTTTTCTCCTTTCTTTTAAGCTTTGGGAGGATGCGGCAGGATGCTTCCTTTGATGCTGGAGCCATTTCTAGTCATATCCAGCTCCTTTTTCCAAGGAACAACTTTATCGCCAATCATCATCTCCTTGCAGAAACCACTGTTCCTTTCTCTTACAGAACCGCAATTCAGGAGCTGGCAGCACACAGCACAGAAAAGAAGAAGGTGAGAAACACAGGCTGAGGTGGGGATGCACGTCCCTCCCCTGGGCTTGACAAAATGGGACTCTTCACAGCGGGGTCACAGACCCCACCACCTGCAAGAGCCTCTGTTCTTTGTGCAACAAATGCATGGGGAAAGGCATTTTCTTTCCTTGCTGTGTTTTCTGGGGCCAGCAGGCAATGGGGGCAATTTGGGAATACCCCAGATGGAGGAAGGTGGCGTGAAAGTCTAAATTCTCCTATTTGATCCTACCTAAGTTCCTATGAATTGATTCCTACCTGAAAGCAAGGCATTACATTAATCTTCCCATCTAAGTGATGGGCAAAAAGAAAGTGGCTATCAGCTCAGATTAGCTCTCACTTAATGGAGGATACTCCCGAGATATTTTCAGAGGATGATAAAATAGGACAATATGTTACTTGCTTAATTAAAGGAAAATAAATTGCTGCAGGGTACTGAGCTTATCTGAGTTGTCGTCTGTCATTCAACTGAACCAATGTGATTCTCAGAAATATTTATACATTCTAAAAGATTTCATTTTAAAAGACATTAAAGAAAATATTTGTGACAGTTACAACCATTCTTCAGCTTTGGTTTAAGTAATTAGCAATTAACAGAGAGTGATAATTCTGTATTTGTGTTCTAGATTCAAAACTTTGGTTGAGCTCCAGCACAACCAAGAAACACTCGTTTCTAAAACATCTTTTTTGTGACTTGCATTCATAGTTGTACCAGACTTGAAGGGGATGGGGGGAAGAAGAGAGGAACAGAGAAAGAGCTGCTGATCTTTCTTCTGATTAAATTCTTGTTTATAGTATCAGCGATGTGGCATAAGTAACCATGAGCAATGAAACAATTTATATTTTCTCATTTAAGAATGTGAAGCTTAGAAAAAATATTTTCATTAAAAAATGGACTTCAATATCCTGTCAGAACAATAAACCCACTCTTTTAAAGGTCAGCTATTACACTTTCCATGACAAAAAGAATAATCTCATTAATCCTAAGTGACTTCTTCAAATGAAACAATAAATGACTTATTTCTTTCCATCTTCCTGCATATATTATCAGCAAAGCATTAATGAAAAGCCACTCCAGCAAAAAAACCTCTGAGGGTTTGGTTTTTTATGTGGATCAGCTCAGTACAGAATAGCAAATGCATCTGTGTGGTCAACGGAGTGAACAAATTTGCCAGAAACAAATCTGCTGAATGAGTATCTCAGCAGTAAGAAGGAAAAGCTTGTATGTTGTATAATATTTCCGTATGAGATGCATTTGAATATGAATACTTCTATATGCAGATAGAGCCTTCATTCAATCAGGAAAAAACTGTTTTAGAGTTCATTTTGCTGCTTAAATTTCATAAAGCAAACAATCTACTCCCTCGTGCTCTCTGCACTGTGGTGGGCCCCACTTCTCAGGCACCTGGCCGGCTGCTCTTGGGCACGAATCCCAAAAACAGTTCCTTGAGGAGATAAATTTCACCCGCCCAGCCATTTGGTTTAGCAAAAGTGAGCTTGAATGTGGGGAGAGAGAATTTCGCTCTGTGTGTAATGGTTCAGAAAAGGAAGATGGAGATTTAGCACATTTTGATTATTTTCCTATACAATTCTCTAGTCAGTGAATGCAAAAGAGTCTTCTGCAACAGCTTCTGCTCTGGTCAGCAATGCAAACACAATTTAAATATTCATGTCCATGCGATAATGCTGCAAAAACTATTTTTTTTTAAATAAAATTAAATAAATGGCAAAAATCACAAGAGAGATTTCAAGAGGCTTTTATACCACAAGGTTCTTTTCTGGTTATTTAAGAGAAGTTTATTTTAAACACTATGCAGTCAACCTCTGAATGAAAGCTTATAAAGACCTAATCCTTCAGAAATTAAACTTTTATGAAATCAGTTTACTGTTCTTATTAAATGTTTCAGCATAATTCTCAAACTGCATCCAAGCCTACTAATGTCAAGAGAAAACTGAGCAAACAGAAGTAGTTGTGAATATCTGCTGTAGATTAATTAGTCCTTATAAAACAAAAAGACAAGCTCTTTCAACAAAGTCTACAAATACCACCAAGTTTTCAAACTATAGATCACCTCAACTGTCTAAAACCCTAACCAGTGTTAGATCTCCCTTGAATTAAGAAAATCCCTGATGTAGAGGAAGCGAAGGTTTCTGACACTAAGAAAACTATACAAAGTGATTAAAATAAAATACTGACAGAACGCTTTTGAGAAAATTCAGTGCAACAAAGCTTTACACTAGAAACTAGGCTGGACCTGAAACAAGATATCATGTCTTAAAATAGGAATGCACACACACACACTCCCAAATACCAGAGGATTGAATTGGCAAGTGAAAGGGCTAGGCCATGCACTTAATTTACTTAACATGATAGCAAGAGGAGGTTCCTTTACTTGAAACAATACATTTTACAAGGAAAACCCTACCTGTTGGTCGTCAGGGAGGAAAACTTCATTAGATATGTTCATTAGTGGCACTGAGCAAATACTTTGAGACAAGTTTCCATAATGACCTTACCAACTCTTTCTTAAAAAGGCAGTAGCTCATTTAGAACCCATTCCTGGGTTAGCACCGCTGAAGCTGTTTCCTACCACTACTGAACTTAAAATTTGGTTTCTATCAATACAAAGTCCCTGCCATTCTCTCATCTAGCTACCTAGAATTTTAGGAACCTTGTTCCCACCACCCTGAATAATACTGAGTAACGCCTGCTTGAACCATCCCAAATGATTTGACATCTTCAGCAAACCTTGTCACTCACTGGTCACCTGTTTTCCCACATGGCTATGGGTTCATTGAACATTGGATTGCTCTGGATTCTCAATGGAGACCTTCCTCCCATGTGAAGACTGGCCATTTGTTCCTCCCTTTTTTCCACTTCACCTATTTAGGTTTATTAATCCATGAAAAAAAAAAAAAAAAAAAATCCTTCTTACCCTACAACAGATTCATACCTATAGGAATATGTGCTGAAGCACTTATAACAACTTGTCTACACATCCAAAGACACTATATGAAGTAGGCTGTTTTGTTCTTGACAACACCTAAAAAAACCTGATAGATTGATTGGTAAGCATGACTTCTCATGGTGGGAGCTGTCCAAACTTTATTCTGATTTAAACCAGCTTTAAAAAAACCTTTTAAATGCCCATATGATTTGTTTCTTTTTACTACATCATTCCACTACTTCTACCAAGCTTTTGGAATATCTTTTATATCTTTATTCTGATTTAAACCAGCCATTTACTTTTCCATGCACCATAGGTGTTTTGGGGTTTTATTTGGGTTGGGTTTTTTTTTTTGTTTGTTTGTATCTGCAGCATTTGTGTATAAAATGTTCTACATTTGTTTCTTTTCTGGTTTTATGTGCTGTGGTTATCTGGGGCTATTTACTTGTAATGTTCTTTGTTATTCCTTCACAAATTTTATTACATGCTATTATTTTTATTCCTGGGTTACAGGATTTTCATAGTTTCATGGCTTGTGATGTGTCACCCAGATTTGTGCAGTCTTCCATGCACAATGGCTTTTCCAGTTTGGAAGGAAAAAAAAAAAACATATGGTGATGTATAATGTTTAATCCCACCAGAATAACTATAGCCAACCAGGCTTGGCTCAGGTGAAGCCCATCTTTCTTGTGTACACTTACCCCAAAGCTGTCCCACTTCCTAAGAAACTTAAGCTCTGCAACCTAGTACTACCTTTTCAACTAGGTGTCACTCTCTACTTCTTAGCCTGGACTTTGCAGTTGATCGCATCCCGGGTGCCTCTGTAGGAGCACCCTTGGCATGACGGTGCAGCCATCAACACAAACACACACCCCAGCCCTTGACTCTCCCCTGCCCTGCACTCCTGAGAGAATCTCCACCTCAGCAGCACAGTTTTTACAGATCGAAATGGAAACACAATCATACCCTTCAATGTTTTCAGAACTGTGAAGGGGAAAAAAAAAAAAAAAAAAAAGAAAAAAAAAGATGAAGCCTCCTGGCATAGCAACAGCAGAGAGGAAAATCGGAGCAGAATATTTTTCAGCAGTAAATCATTGTTTTTAAGGAGTCTAAGGGTAACTAACCCTTCTCTGCTTAGTAGGCTCCTTGGCAGAGGACTGTCTGTGAGGAAGGAGAAAAACTAATTCGGAATTAAAATTTCCAAAGTCTCACATGAAAAGTGGATTTTCAACAGATGATGTGGCATCATCTTCACTACTGAGCTTGAAATGCTAATTGAAAACAAGGTCAAGGTGACTCACGTCTTGATGATCAAACAACATGTGTTCATTAAAGGAAAATATTGCCAAACAAGCTCGACTGTATTTTTTTTAAAGAAACTGAAAAAGTTAAAGACTAAAGAAATTAATTGGAGGCAATTTAATGTTTATAGATTTCAGTAAGAAATCTGATAGACTGCTGTTTGATATCCTGAGGGAAACCATTAATTAAGTTGGCTTGCTCCAAAATGCAGTTAAATTGATACAAAGCAGGCCACAGAGCTTCAGAAAAAAAATGTAATTGCAAACCAGAGCCCTCCTGGCATCTACCAGAGCTTTGGCAGAGCAAGGTTAGGTCCTTCTGACTCCACATAAGGGGCTTGAAATGACAAGTTGGGAGAAGCTTCTGTTTTCGACTAGAGACAGCGCTAAATACCCAGGGAACCACAGAAAATGAGAGACACCTCAAGATGGCAGAGGTAATGAAGCAAGGTTTGTGGGGGCCATTGCCTACGCTAACGTGTCTGGGAAATGGGGAATCTAACTGGTACTCTGTCAACCTCGAAAACAGTGGCAGCAAAGACAGTCTGGCTGTGATGGCAGAGAGCAAAGTACACACCAGTGCACAGGGTGACACTGCAGCTGAGTAACGCAGAAACTGGGCAGCTACCATTGCCTTATTTAACGGCTTGTGTATCCAAGGGTGCCAGGTAATGTTTCTGAATTTTACTGATTTGTGCATCCAAGGTCTGACACTTTCTCTAGTCCATACATGCATATCTCTGAAAAATGGATTCATGAGTCTGAGCCCACGCGGCTGTCACTGACCTCACAGTCAGCAGTCAGGTTGCCAATATTTGGCCGTCCTTCAAAGAGCACTCTCTGCAGCCTAAAAGGCATATAATTGGAGAACAAATGGTTGAACTCAGCTATTGGTACCAGCCTTAAACATGTGGAGACTGGTTTATTGGTGGACTAATTCAGTCAGTGCCTGAGCTGGATACGGATTGTCAAGTCCGTGAGAACAGGTTTCCTATCAGAGTTGCAGAACTTCGGTGTTGGGCTCACAGCAGAAAGAGGAGGTGGAAAAAAATTATTTTTGGCTTTTGAGGACTTTATTTTCTAGCTCAAAGAAAATGAGGAAATACAGAATCAGATAAACAGGAAATGAATGTTATGTTTTTTTTCCCCCCTAACTTTAAGATATATTTTCTATGGTTATGAGAAAGGCATGTGCTGGCTTACACTCCATCTGAGCTTTAAGGGCTTAACATTATTTCATACAAAGATTTTTCCTGAGTGAAGGAAGTTGTACAATTCTGCTCTCAATGATGGGTTTTGCGTTCCCCCTACGCTCCAAAGCCTTTGACATCTGATTCACAGTGCTGAGCAGCACAACAAGAATTTGCAACACCTTCAGCACAGAAAGGCACATGGCAAACGCCCTCTCCCCTTTCCCAGACCTCATCCAGTCACCCATAGGACTTCTCCTCCTCACCTAAATGAATCCTTGGCTGGAAATTATCACTCTGGACCACTGCAGCTCTTCATCTCCCACACAGAGCAGTGCTGTGCCATGCACACAGAGCCCAAAGCCCTAGGGGACTTTGGGCTAGTTTCCATATTTCAGGGAAAGGGCCTTTCTGCAGAGGGCAGCACTTCTTGAAGAAGAAACTGACTGGGCTGCAAAACTGCCCAGATCCACGCAGCTGCCCAAGGGGATGATCACAAAAGCCAAGTTCACCCTCCTGGGAGGGTTTTCCTCAATAGCTCTGGCTGGTGAGAAAGAGGAAGGCAAAGTAGCTCCTCCAGGCAGCCACAGCCTCCCTGGCTCCCTCCACCGGGGACGTGGCAGCCACCAAGGCTGTGGCCATCAAGTCCCTCCACTGAGGGACTTGTACCTTGGTGAGCTTGGCTTTGATTACAAGATTAATTTCACTCACTCCTTTCACTAAGGCTTTAAATACTGTATGTAAACCAGAACACTTCAAAGTGTTCAAAACCTTTTTTTAAACATAACTCTAATGGGCTTTCATCGGAACAGAGAAACAACTGCTATTAAGACATCTGTAAATAGCTTAATTCCTTATCCTGGGGATATAATTTCTTCCTAGTGCATACAGAAATGTGGCTTTGGGTCCATGAAAGCTTCCTGACATATGGGGAAAGCCAGATAAGAACCAAATGGACCAGAAACTTTTTTGTGGGTGAAAAAGAATTTGTACAATATTCACATTTAGTTTTTATTTGCAGAGTTGCTTTTTTTTTTTTTTTTTTTTTTTTTTTACAAAAAAGATGGATAATTTCAATTATGCAGAGTATTTCAAAAGAAGGAAAATGCACTCTAGAAATTTATACCAAAGTCCTGACGAAACACAGCATTTTACACTCTCAGCTGTATTATGAATGACAATAAAACTGTCCTGGCTGATAACATGGGAATTTGTTCCATCCTTGACATAATTTCTGGAAGTGCGGCAAGCGAAGCAAAGACCAACATGTTTTCATTGCTAACAGTAAGTGTTTTTAGAAGCTGTGCGATTAATGCATGACTACAGTACACAACTCACAAAAATCTCTAGCAAGAAAAGATCTCAAACCTCAGAGTTTCTCTGAGGCTTCACAGACACCACCACCATTGCTCTCAGCCACAGGTCAAGAGATGCCCCCAGCACTCAGTCCTGCACCGTGGCTTACACTGACTATTACAGCAATACCACATCAGATGCAGGTCCTCCAAAGCATGTTTGCTTTGCAAGCAAGTAAGCTGAGCAGCTGGTAAGTGCCTCTCTGCTCAGGAGCTGCCGCTGCTTGGGCAGAAAGCACAGGTGCACCTGCAGCAAGTGCAACTCCAAAAAAATGCACCACCACGGTCTGCATAACCAGGTTTAAGTTCCTCACATCTTTACTCTATAGGTCAAAAAACCCTTTCAGAACTTGCTGTGTCAAGCCGCCGTTTATCTAAGTGCCTCAGACTGAAAGACGAATGCAAGTAGTTTGATGATATTGCTCCTCAGGCAAAAATCTGCCTAGTAAGAGCCCATTCCCAGCTCATAAGTAGACAGTAACTGGTGAAGAGACATTTGGTAGAGATTTTAAGGAAAGAAAAGCTTCTATGTGCCCCAGTCCCAAGTTTTGTTTCATTTTAATTTCAAAACAATATATGTTTGCATGCATGCTAAGTTGAAAAGTCTCCAGTAAACCCAAAAAAGAACCACCACACACAACCCACCAGTCGTGGTTCTGCAATGTCTATTATTTCCAAATCATTTTGTAAACAGCAGTAACATACAGGGTTCCTGAAATTTCATATCAATGATTTAGTCAAAGCAGTCATTCTCCAAACACGCGCTGACCAAACTGTTTTGGGATCGGACACTGGGAAGCTGAGACTGAGCTGAAGGGAGGAAAAAAATTTCAAGCCACTCTCTGATTTAGTGGGGGTGGTTTGTTTTAGTTTTGTTTGTTTATTTTTTTAAAAAAAACATAAAGACTTTTGGTAGCTTATTAAAATGCATCGATTTATTACATTAAATTTCATTCTGTTGATTCTTTGGTTTCTTTACGATAAGGATGATAAAGCAATGGAAATGCTTACTTGGATGAGAAAAACTGTCTTATCTTACAGCACCAACATCTTCTAAAAACGTTCATTACTGTAGAGACAAATCCTGCTTTTTCCTGGGAATTAAGCACCTACATGGTTTGAAAGCCATCTGGCAAGTCTCACACCTAAGCAGAGGAACTGAGAACAGAATTTTTTTTTCCCTTTCCTGCTGTACAGCAAAAAAACCCCCAACCATCCTTACAGCCATTAGTCACACAGTTTGTCTCATTTATTTTCAGGCAAATTCAGGCAAATATATTAAAAGTAACGAGGTGGTTTGGTTGTTTGTTTGGTTTTGGTTTTTGTTTTTGTTTTTTTTTTTTTAATATATGGGTGTTCCCTGGAACTTGGTGAATTAATTTGCCTTTTATTGTATGGGAAGCCTGAATTGTTGTAATAGGGATGTAAGAAGGAAGGAAGCACACATTTGGCTTTTGCTGGAAGGACTTGAATGCTTATATAGGTCCCAGTTTTTAATCTTTCTTCAATCTGTAAATGCTGGAAGGGGACCCACTGCACCACAGGATTTAAAGAGCACTGGAGGATTTGCTCCTCTCCCAGGTGAACAACAGCTGTGTGGTCCCTGGCAGACTCTGTGCCTTAATGAAGCACCCAGGTCCTGTAACAAGAATTCTGCCTTGCATTTCTGCAAAATACCAGCTATGATGGCACACTGGAAGGGCACAAGGAAAGAAGAGCAGTGGGGAAAGTCTTTTCTCTTTTTGACCTTAGCTTTGCCACAACATTATCCTAGGAACAAAACTTTGTATTTGCTGGGGACACAAAGCCACTGGCAAGCTCTTGCCTGTACCTCTGTAACTTGCTGCAAGCTAAAACGCCCGCAGGTTATGGCCCTTGCTGCTGCATTATCCGTGAGTTGCAACTTCCATTTACAGCCCTAGGATGCAATCGGAGCTGAAAGCATTTCAGAAAGCTCACAGGACTGAATTCCCAGATTTTCTCAACTCGAGTCAGTTAAAACCCTGCATCAGTGACATGCTCTATGAATCCCAATAGGCTGCAAAACCTCTTAAATGCTAAATTTCCTGTTCAGATCTAGATCAAATGCTTTGCAAAGCTGTAGTTATCTCCAATTCAAACGTGGACAGGAGGAGCACATAGCAGTGCAGTCCTAGTTACAGAAGTCCTAGGCCCATTACAAATTATTCAGGCAGACAAATACTAGAAGTGTGATTGCAGTTTTAGCTAGATAGGATATAATGGTCAAAGGGGAACGGACCCTTGCATGACCCAAACAATTTGAGGTCAAATTCTTTGGAAGTGATGTGCAGAACAATTCACTTCTGCTTTGTCTTTGTTTAAGTGCTGAACAAACCCAGCCCATACTGTAAACTGGGAGCAGAAGAGTATTTTTCTTGGAGCAGACTGAGAAATGGTGTAGGTTTTCTCCAATTCTGAAAACTCCAAGTTTCTGCAGTCAGAGCCCAACACAGCCCCACTGATAAACCCAGGTGCGTGTTTTTCTCAGCCACTGGACGGGTGCTGCCCTTCCCCTCTTGCATCAGCCCTCTCCCCCCTGCTTTCCTTCGGGTCTGGGGGGGATGCAGATGTGCAGCTCTGCAACACAGGGGCTCAGCTCTCCTCCACGAATGGGCTGGCCCAGCAAATGCAATGCCTCATGCACCCTTTGCGATGCTGTTAGGAATCAATATCAAGCAATGCTGCGCCTGAAGCCTTGCGATGGAAAATTAATTAGAAAGAAAAAAAAAAAAAAAATCAATAGTCTAACAGACCCTGGCCAGTCCTGGTCTGCTGGAGAATTAGGGGCAGAGAGGTGAGCTCAAGCACAGGGGAGCCACAGTGCAAAATCAGCATCTTTGCAATAAGCAGAGCAGCAGGCTGGCTCGCCGAGGAGCCTTCCTTTGAGAAAAGTGAAACATTTTCAAATCTTCTCAGCACCCACCACTATGGAAAGAGTCACAGACCAGCACTGCTGAGGAGGAGCACGATGGAGCCTTTTCGCAAGGCAGGAGCAGCCCCAATGAGCTTATGGGAACACACTCAAGATCCTGCACCTCTCAACTGGCTGCAATAACATCTGCTTTACTGACAGGATTTTAGTGAGGCATCTAAGACAAATATTAAGATATAAAAGTATGTAATAAAATAAAGCATTAGAGCTTAAATTGATTTGGGACTGTATTTTGGCTCCCTAACAAGAGCCGACACAAGCTGGGACCAGTTTCATTGGTGAGGAAGGTTAACACCCTAACAATTAAAATTTTTCCCATGCTGATATTTTCCATTTGTTCCTTAACGGTGGAAATAACCGTAGTGACTTCATAGCGATTTTTCTTCTAGAGCATAGGAGCGAGAGGTCACGTGCTGGCCTTCCTCAGAGGCTTCATGATGCTTTTTTCTGGAAAAGCAAGCAGCCCCCAGCAGCTGAACAGACCCGGATGGGCAGCAGCTTGGACCCCAGAGGCTCCTCTCTCACCTGGAGAGCAAACCAATGCCAGAAAAGAGAGCTTCTCTTTACAGCCCTCATTTAAAGATGGGGTAAAGCTTCGTTCTTCCTGTGGTGAGAGAGCACAGCTCTGCCGACGGCAGCAGTCAACGTCTTCTTGAGGCTCTGCTGTATTTTTTCCTGTGTCCAGAGTCATCTGTTTGTTTTGAAACAGTGACAAAGTCTCTGCTGCTCTCCAGACAACGCTGTTGCCGTGTCAGTACAAAACATCCCCCCCTCCCCTGCCTCAGTCTGGCCACCCCTCCCTGCATCTGCCTGCCTGCGTGCGACGGGTGGGAGGAGAGCGATTTCCTTTCGCTAAATTATCCTTTAAAACCTTACCTCAGTTGTTTCTGGACAAGCCTAAAATTGCATACCTCTTCCAGCCACATGCCTCTGCTGTTTTCTGAGCTGCGGCTTCATTTTCTGGTCTGTGAGCACAACCCCAGAGCGCAACGTGCTACCCACGCCATCCCAACCGCTTGACATCAACCAGGTTTTTTGGGCTGGCGAGAGCTTCTCCAGCCGCTCCCCCAGTGTGCACAATAAGGACTGTTCTGAAGGTGAAGGTTAATGAAATTATATGCTACATGAATATTTTTTCCTTATGTTCCTAAAATCACTCTGTATACCAGGGCAGGGAGAGAAAACCTTTCAGAGCAACTTCAGCCTATTCTGTTTCTAATGCTGAATCTGTGGATGTTCTACCAAGACAGAGATCAGTGCCCGAGAGAAGGAAGGCTGGCAGATCTGCCAAGCCCTGTAAGAAACTGCAAATGAGCAAACCAGAGTACTGTTACATTTTTCAGATGTCATTGAAACATAAAATAGAGTATTTAAATGATTTTGAAAAAGGTAAAGTAATGGAGATTTTTGAGCAAAGCCAACGTGAAAAATCCCCCTGAAGTGTCAGGGCGTATTATTTGCAGTCTCTTTTGGGTATTATATCACAGAACATGCCTTGTTCTACTCTTTATCATATGCCATACATTTATTTAAATTATTAAAGTGAACTAAAGTTCAAGCAAAAAAATTGCAGCAGTTGTACACATTTACTGGCCAGTGGGATGGGGCAAACTGAGCCCTTCTAGAGCAAAACACATGAGCTGGGCCAGAGCACGGGGGCCGTGTATCGGGGCACGTTGGGCAACAACGCATCCCAAAGGCACATACTGCTGACGTGGGATTTACATACATTGCTTACACACCACTCCCTGAATCACCCTCACTGGAAGGAGACAGCACTACTGTTACGCAAACTCTAGGCAGAAAATGGCAAAATACTTCATGTGCACCTCAGTGGGGTTCTTTCTCATAGCAAATATTTTTCATATATTTCATCCTAGCAAAAGAATGACTTCAGGGTTCTTTTAGGGATGGGTTGGCTTTCAGGTGCCAGGGTCCTGACCGTTGTCAGGTGTGGATAACCCTTAAGGTGCTGGATTTGTGCACAGACCTCCTCTCCTCTCCATGGTCAGCCTCTGTTTGTCCCATAGGAACAACCCCACCACTGCTGTCAGACTCGTTTTGGAAAACCTACCCACACTGTACAAGGATCCTTCTCCTCAAGGGAGAAGTGGTCTGCCATAGGAGGGGATTTAGGCTCCATACCTGCAGGCTTACAGCTATTGTCAGCAAAAAGCTTTGCAGCCTCCCATTTGCACAGAATCACACCTGTGTTACTCTTAGCAGATGGCCCTTCATCTCCCCTTCATCATCCTCTCCCCACGATAGTCTCACAAGGACTGTTCAAAATGCAGCTTCTGCACCAGGAGCGTTTCTCCCAGTTGCACCAGGTACCCAGGGACAAGGGGATGCCACTCTCCTGAGGGCGTGCAGCCCTAGAGAAAATGCAGGGCAGCGGGGGCTGGACTTCAGCAGCCTTCCCCATGGCCACGCAGCCCATCCTCCCCTCGGCAACAGCACCAGAAGAGAGAAATTCAACACCGAGAAATGTTAAACCCCAGCCAAAACCAAAAGCCAACAGAGCAGGCAGCCAGCAGGGTCGTGTAAGTATGCGATACGTGGCAGGGTGCTGCGTTTTATTAAACAGCAAGCACCTCGCAACAGAAGAACAGGCTCCAAAATGTTAATTTGCCTGCAGTTGATTAACTGTCCAGCATCCAGACTCACATTACCTCTGAGACTGAGCACGCGTGGGAGGGAAACTGGCAGCAAACAGGGGAGTGAGTGCCAGCGTGTGATCGTGAAGTGCTCTGACACCACTTTTGGGATTATTGCATTCCTCGGGGAGATGCCAAATACTTTGCCTTCCCCCTTCCTCCCCCCAGTTTTTCCCCTTCTTTTTTGGTGGACGGGTATTAAGATGAGAGGAAGTCAGTGCCTGTTTGTTTTTCAATCAGACGCTCCTGTCCCGATTCTTTCGGGCATGCTGACAGATGCAGACATACCACCTACCCCCTACATGCTTGCATGCGAGGCTCTCAGGAGCCTTCTGGCTGCAAACACCTCTTTTTTATTAAAAATGATGTCTCTTCAAAGCTGTCTTGCCATGTATTTTAGCACAGAAGGGACAGACAACAGCCTTTTTATTTTGTTGTTGTTACTCATTTGAGTCTGCAAACAGTAAGGGGACTGAGCTGTCCCCGTCTCCCAGAGCATGTGGCTGCCACACACAAATGTCAGCCCGTTTCCAAAGGCCAGCATGGAACAACAGGAATGATCTTGTTCCCGTAAGTCAACAAACAATGTTTAGAAAGGTCTGTGCTGTGGGAGGATTTCCTAACGTAAGGCAAGTCATCAGACTTAAACACATGCCTACTCTGGTGAAGTTAATAAAGCAACAAGGCTGTGCAGGAAAACAGATACAGCAAAACAAGAACTTTCTCTGATGACTTCATCCCACAGGGGTCAACTGCAAATCAAGGGCAGTGTTGGTTGGGAAGGGGAAGCTCTGGAGATTTCTTGGAGAACTTGAAAGGAAACTTGTAGAGTTTAATAACAAATTTTATTTTTTTTTTTTTTTTTTTTAAGAACAACAACATTTTCCCAGCATTGTACCACAAGAGCATCACTCATGGGGAAGAGTGTTGCAACCTGCATAACCAAGGAATGAGCCTGGCCTGAGCCACTGAAGAGTTTGTTTCACCCTTTTTTTTTTTTACTGTGTGGGCAACACAGGAACATGTGGACAACATTGCCTCCCCACCACATTAATCCACGTATCTTACTCGAGCAATATTAGGGTAAATCAAGAAATGAGGCTAGTACTTTTAAACATGGAAAAAAAAAAAACCTCAAAAGACCAACCACAAACCCCAAAATCCCAAGAAGTTCAAAGTTTGAAGAAACTAGGTTAATGTTGCGGCAATGGAAATTTGCCTGTACCTGCAAAGCGGGCAGAGAGGGATGGACAGATGGACACCCCAGAAAGGATTGGGCTGCCCCAGGCAGGCACCCAGACTGTATTATCCTCACACACAGAGGAAAAAAAACAAAACAAAAACCCAAAACTACAACCCTAAAAACATTTAGAAAATTAAACAGTGGACCTTTTTTGCCATGTTCTCAATATAACTATCAAAATGAAAGCACACAAACCCTGTGTGCAGAAGCCTTCGAGTAATCTGCTGAAGCCCAAGAGGAAAACCTGGAGACCATTCACAGCTCTTGGCAGCAGAGTCCTGGACCAGACAGACCCTGACCTACCCCAGCGTGGCCTTTCCCAGGTATGCCACTGCCTGCTTCGACCAAGCAGGGCTTTACAAAGTGGATTTTTTTGGTATATGCAGCTGAAATACTTCTGCAGCACACTGCAGTTATAAAAGCTTCACCTCTCCTTTTTCTATTGCTTGGGGAGCACAAATATGTTTCTCATTTATTACCAGGAAGATCTTCCTCTCTACAAACTTCAAGAGCTCTAAAGATGAGACATCAGTTAATATCCCGATTTAAAAAAAGACAAAAAGTAGCATGTTGTAGAAACCCGCACTAAAATCCCACATTCACAGATGCATGCAGAAAATACCTTTATGGTTTAAAAAACCCCAAACAACCCACAGATGCTTAACTCCTGCAATCAGATTTTGTCAAAACACTTAATCTTTTTGTGTAAACAACAGGAGATGCACTAAATCTCTCACAGTACTACATTTGATTCAATATTAACCACTGAAAAGAGTGGGGATAAATATATTCAGAACACCATCACCACCACCAACTCCCTCTCAAAAAGCAGCTTCCCAAAAGCTAAAGTTACTTAGAATACAACATTCACAGAAATAAAGCATTAGTCATTGGGTTCCTAACCTCATTTCAAGTCTACCTGCCTTCCTGAACTTACATAAATCATATGCCCAAATTAAAAAAAAAACAACCAAGAAGCAGAAATTACTGCAATTCCACAAAATGTATTAAATAGAGGTATTTAGTATTGAAACATCTAAACTACAAAAGCGTTTAACTTACTTTTTAACCAAAAAGAAGAAAATAAGAGATTAATAGCCAAAGTACGTCAGTGGTGTTGACTACAGAATTCAAAGGATGGAAGTTTAATGAGCACTGGGTAATTTCCCTCAGACTTCACTAGTTTTAAGGCCTGTAAGCATGCGATGTTTTCATGTGATCTCGTAAAAAGTATATTTTAAATTCTTTAGTACGTGTAGCTATATTGACCTAATGAAGTTTATCATTTCAGCCAGAACGATGCTGTTTTGTGAGGTTATTACCCGGCGCATTTCCAGGCTGTTATGAAATACAGCTGCTTCACAATTCCTGACGAGTCCAGACAGTGCCTCTGGGCACCTCAAAACTCAGTGGCAGATTTCAGAACACAATTCACAGGTCACTGTCCTCAGACAAAGCTTCAGCTAGATATAAGCTTATTGTGCTAACAACCCGCTGAGTGTAATTTTAACCTACTGTAACTTCACATGCAAAGAAAGAAAAATCTTTCACCTCAGTGATTAATTGATGACACTCACAGGGAGGTTTCTTTTATTGCTGCTGACCTAAATTTGAGCTGCAACCGTCCTTGTGCTCCTCTTTGACACCAGAAACATGGGGAAAATCTTTTTAGTAGGGCCAGCTGTGACAGGACAAGGGGTAATGGTTTTAAACTGAAGCAGGGTAGGTTTAGACTGGATATAAGGAGGAAATTCTTTACAACAAGGGTGGTGAAACACTGGAATGGGTTGCCCAGAGAGGTGGTGGAGGCCCCATCCCTGGAAACATTCAAGGCCAGGTTGGATGGGGCTCTGAGCAACCTGATCTAGTTAGTGGTGTCCCTGCTCCCTGCAGGGGGGTTGGACTAGATGACCTCTAGGGGTCCCTTCCAACCCAAAACATTCTATGATTCTATGAAACTCTTTAGCCTCCCATTTACCAGTCTAACAGCGCAGTGGATGTGCACTTCTCATGGCACCATACCAGAGCAACCACAAAGTCCCAGCACGCTTCTCCACAGCTACATTAGCAGATTCATGTCTGTTCGACATGCCAAAGCCATAACTACCTGAAGAAACACATTTCCGCAACCTGATAGCAAAGCTTGAAAAGCAGAGAGGAAAATGCTGTAAATGGTTTCCAATGAAACAAGCTCATTATTCAGCAATACAATCAATCAACAACTCTTGAAAAACTCTCAATTTTTAAATTAATTTATTTGGGAGTCTTTTAATTTGTGCTTCTTAGTCATCAAGGATATCAGAGAATGGTTTGGGTTGGAAGGGACCTTTAAATGTCACCTAGTCCAACCCCACTGCAACAAGCAGGGACATCTTCAGGTAGATCAGGATATCATCTTAAAGCCCCTAAGAATAACAACCTAGTCAACACAAGCCCCAAAAGTGAAGATTTTTACATGCTGACCACTGGAACTGCAGTTCCAAATATCAGTTCTACAGAGATTGATTATAAAGAGATGGTAAAATTTTATCATTTTAGATAGGTTAAATGAAAATAAGTTGCAAGAAGACATAATGAGGTAGGAAACACATAATGTAAATTAAGAACTAATCTAGAAGCTTTCATAAAATTGATTTTCCACCAGCTCTGAAAAATCAAAGTTGTAGCAGAAGGTAGGTTCATTTTCTAGCACAGTTAAACATTATTTTAAAACATTTCTAATAGCAAGTGCTGATAACAGCAGTTATCTGCACAATGCGCTCAGATATTTGTTAGATTTGTCCCAGAAACAACAGAAAGGTTTTGAAGCATCCAAACACTTTGCAGATGTTTACAAAACACTGAAATGCCCTTCTCTGTGTATGCGTTCACACAGGTTGATGGAAAGCTGCAGTTCTGATATTTTGCCTTGAGAGAGAGTCATAAAAGGTCAAAAGCAAGGAAAACTTCAAAACACCATTAGGAGTTTTGCTACATTTTTGCGGTGCTTTTGGCATGCCCTTTCTTAGCGCTTGTTACTCCTCCCTCAGCCCTGGCTTGCTGCAGCACTGCTCAGCCCTGCCAACCCCGGCTCACCCAGCAAAGCCCGTCTTTCGAAGCACTGTGCACTATAAAAGTATCATCCCCGCTACTTGCCAATCTCTCCATCTGTTGCCACAGCAGGGGTGTTGGGAAAGCTCTGCTTAGATGTCACACTGCCTGTTGCTGGAAGTTTTTTTGCCATCTGCTATTGCCTTTACTCCCATGCCTCACAAAAACATCGGTGACTCTAAATGGAAAGCAATTCCTTTATCAGATGTTTAGAAATATTGTTAATTTGAATCATGACTGCCTTTTGGCTGCTTTTACATTCACACAAACACAACAAATCACAGACTAAGGAATAAAGATGTAAGGTCAGATTTGTATGGATATTAAATAACCAAATATATTCAGTCTACCCCAAACATTTCTTACAAAAACATTTTCTTTTTTTAAACTGTGGATGACTTTTGACCTGTATGAATAACACATGATCCTCTCCTAAAGCCAAGACCTAAATTCATCACACAACTTATCACACTGGAACACAATTTAAAATCATACAGCATCATACAAGGAAACACACTCTCTTTGCCCGTGCAGCACCCAGAGCTAGAGACTGAGCACGCAGCAGCAGAGGGGACCTTCCTCAGGGTGCTACTATTTGATTTAAGTATTTACACCCACACCTGATAAACAAAGCCCTGACTGAGGCTAGATATGCAATTCAAAATACACTTGGCTACAAAGAAGCATTTTAGAACAAGGGAAAACAAGCATTTAGAAACTAAAGCATCCTCTACAATCCTTCTATGGTCCAAATACAGGCATTAATACACAGCCAGACACTAAAGGCTTTTTGGACGACCCAGCTCATCATCTACAGGGACAGCAGACCCAAGCCCCTGCTATGAAGCACTCCATCACGCACATAACAGAAAACAAAGCAAGGGAACACGCTGCCCAGACCCAGCTGTGCCACAGCCAGCTTTGCAGTCAACTTGTTTCTTCTATGGGATTTAAAGAGAGGACTTACCTTTGTGGGTGCTCCTGCTGCACCGCTCCTCCTGCCTTGCCTCACCTCTCCCCACTCACCATGGCTAGCATTCTTCATTTCAGGGTAACTCAGGCAGGAGCTTGTAGCAATGAAGGCGTCCGCTTCACATACTGCTCACAACCCCAAACCACACCACTGAGGAACCCCATCCTGCCCTGGTCTGGCCAGTACACAGGGAAGGAGGAGCTCTGGGGGCAGCTCGCTGCCAGCAATGGCCCCCACCTGGACCCAGGGCAGCTCATCATCAGCAATGGCCCCCACCTGGGCCTGGCATGGCTCACCAATGCCCCTGCAAGTGGACCAAAACCATCACTCCCAAATGGCTCCCTAGAGCTGGGGCATCCTTACCTTTGTGTGTTAAACCAGCACAACCGACCTCGGCTCTCTGGCCTGCAGGTGCTGAGGCGAAGGGCAGAGGTGGCCACAGGCGCCATCTCTCTTTGGTTGAGGGTGACACCACAAGCAGTGGCAGAATCTTCCATGTCGGAGCTGGCTGGGGCTGCTCCCAGAGCCACCCTGGGGAGAGGGAGCTCAGTCGGGCCAAGGAAGGATTTGGGGCAGCAGCAGGGCTGAAGGGTCTCTGTGAGGAGAGGCCAGGGCTGTCTCGAGTGGGACGTGGCCAGTTCCGGCAGGTTCCGGCAGCCCCTCTGAGCCCCTCAGGCGGCCCCTGTGGGGGACAGAGGCGGGAAACCACCACCGGCCTCCAGGAGCAGCAGGGAGAGGCTGAGGCGTCAGGCGAGAAGGAGGGAGGGCAGGACAGGGAAAAGAGGTGGTGGTGGGGATAATTTGTTGTTTCTCATCATCTGAACCTACATTAATTATGAAGAAATGAAATCAATTTTCCCCAGTTGAGCTGCTTTCACCTGTGACAGTAGCTGGTAAGGGGTATCCCTGTCTTTATCTCCACCTTTCACTGCTGAGGTGGGCGAGTGAGAGAGCAGCCAGGTGGGCACCAGAACCCTGGCCAGTTGACCCGCCACAGGGGCTCAGGGGGCGGCCTGGCCACTTGGTACCAATTAAAGCAAAACCTGTAGCGTCCTGTGAGATACCCAGCTTGGGATGGTGACCTGGACAGAGTATTTGGAAGTGCTGAACAGAGTGAATGCTGAGGTAAGTCAGCTGCCCAGGAGCTCCCCAATGATGCTGGGGGCAGAGCTCACCTGGCTCCTGAACAACTAAATAGCAAAGCTGTGCTCAGAGGTGGCCAAATATCTTCTGAAGAACAGCTTCTGCCTGCACAGGCCAGTACTCTGGGGCCCTGACTCTTGTTGAGCCCCCACTGCCTGCTCCCCAGGCAATGCTCAGAGAAAAAGACAAAAAAAGGAGAGAGAAAAAAAAAAAAAAAAAAAAAAAAGGTGGGAGACTATATTCCAGTTTTCAGTCAAGCTCAGTGTTCAGAATATTTGAGGGCTGGAAGGGAGCACACCAAATCTGGGATCAAGTATCCCTGTGCCACCGTCAAACTGGAGTATTGCTGTTGCCTTAGGTGCTGCAGCAGTAATAACCTGTCCATGCCTGGTGCTCCTGTTTCAGAAGGGAAGCTGAAGAACTAAAGAGCACTGAAAGGATGGAGAATGGGTTACAGACATCCATAAACCTTTGGTGAAAGGTATGTGGAACTCTAGCTAACTTGCAGGGGTAAAAATCAAAGCATGACTTTATTGCAACCTAAGTATCTCCTTGTGGAAAGTTGAGGCATGATGATTTCATTTAATTTATCTGACAAATGTTAAGAAGTGGCTGGAAATAGATTTTGACTGAATCTAGATTTGAAGTAAAGTTAAGACTTTTTGCTTAGAAGGGAAACTGCCCATTCGAACACCTGCTAAAGACTGGCAAATCCTTGAAAACAGAGTGTAGGGGTTTGTTGTTGTTGTCCTGAATTGAAAACTTTCAAACACTTTCCCAGTACAGGTATGAGCCCACATTTATCAAAAATAGGCTCAGTACTTAATGATGAAATATTAAAAACATTAATGAACCATTACCTCTCTCTCTTCAGAGCAGTGATTTGGTGATGTTTCTTAAAAGGTGCATCATACTTCCACACAGACGCTCCTTTTGTGCATTTTCATAGAAAAATAAAATAGACAAAGCTCCTGAAAATGCACAGTGCACCACATAGTTGTTTTCCCCCTCTAATCATTGCCACTCCAGCTAATAAGCAACAGCAAAACAAAGGTCTGCAGTATTTTCTGTTCCTTCAAGACCTGTTGCAGCAACTCTTCCCGAAGTTAAATACAGGCACTTTCATGCGCAGTTTTCCTAAGAGCTGTTCATGTTAATCTTTGACCATCCAACTCCTCACTTTGTTTATAACATGGCAATATTATACCTTGCAAATAAGAAGAAAATTGTGCTGGAAGAGTTCTTCATTAGGATGTTACGTAATGAAAGTTGTGAATGCTGCAAAAGCAAGATAGATCATTAAGGAAGCATTTGCCACTGTTGGTTTCAGTTACGGTTCCCTGTGGAGTAAAACTCGCTTTTATGCAGGCTTGAGTAGCCGCCAGGAGATAGACCATAACATTTGTTTTGACAAACAACTACCTAACAGGGGCAGTCCACCTCATTTAAAAGGAATTGAAAGAACTCTACTTTCACAGACACTTAGCTTAGCAAGAGACAGCTTTTATGGGAAAAGGAAGATCTGAAAATTTATACTGTCTTGGAGTTCTGCCTTTTCATGCTTGAGCATGAAACATGGGCATAAACTGGTTCCCTTAGGTACGCAAATTCAGAGTCTTTTCATCATGGAGCACAAGCTTCTCGTCTGTGAGTAGGTGAACATGTAGTGGCTAAACATTTCTTACAACATATTACCAGGTCTAGAAGTCTGGAGAATTTGTTTTCAAAAAATGTAGGAAAGATCACAGCATGCGTGGAGGAATGAAGTATCGCTCTACTGTGGATTTCTTTTCTGTGCTTAAACACAGAAAAACGTTACTAGATTCAAGCAAAAGGAAAAGCTGACCTGGTGAAGAGCTACAGGAAAGCAAGAAAGCTTTCAACGTGTTTTGGTATTTCCGCACACCTCCCATGTTGAACAGCACATGAAAACACACCAGAATGTTTATCAGAAAATTATTTGCCTTTGGGAACCATAAAGAACTTTCTTTGTCTCCTGCCAAATTTTGTGAGCTTGGAAAATCTTAATTAGATAAAAAAATGCCTTGGGATGAAACACTGAACTGTTATCTGGTTTGGGGAAGGGAGGTGGAAGGGACAGAGTCTCAGTGATTGTCAGAACATTCTGGGTTGTTATGTATGCACACAAATTCTGAAATGTCCATAAAATTTCACTTAAAACAAGTAGACTAAGGCTACAAAGACCCTCCAATATTCAGTTTGTAGTACAGCCTTGAAAAGACAATGCATTTTCATATAGGATTTAATGCCCATTTTATCCCAGACCATATAATCACAAAAACCTGAACACCTGAATGTGATTTGACAAGCAGAACCAGATGTAAAACCCTTTGAAGCTTACAAATTCATCACATAATGATTAAGCAGAGAGGGGACTTGAAATTACTGGGTTTCAAAGTTTTCAGCAGACCGACATATCTGTTCAGTCCAGAAACTCTGTCGTGCCTCCTGACACATTTACACATAACAGACAGAAGATGCACGAGGAACTAGACAGTAAGCAATTCTGTTTTGGGGGTTTCATTATCTTGGCTCTGCAGCAGCTCCAGGACAGAGAATAATTACATATTAATACACAACCGATGAACATGGATACATTGGCCATTGGCCTCAGCAGAAATATTACAGACCTGGGAAACAAGGAAGAAATGTCCTGTTGTACTCCAATAACTAATGTTAAAGAGGAAAGGGACGGACATTAAAGAACCCTTCTGTCTATGAATAATTACATATTTTATTGGTTACAAGAAGCGCCCCATGGAGTCACTTTGCATAATCATTTTTAAACTGTAATACAAACACCATGCAAAAGGACAGATATTCCTTTCTATGAATGCACACAAAAAAAATGAACCAAACTATTAATAAGTTCTTCCTTTACCTATTCTTCATGAACAACTGCCCATCTTGAAGAAATTATGCCCTCATCTAAACTGGCCTTGTAATCACAATGTACTGTTTATGTTGCACTTATGAATTTCATTCCTCACCCTGGCCAACAATGACCATTAGCGTCTGTACCGTCACTGCTGTAGTTTTCAAGTCCAACACAAAAAGAAAAGGAAACACAAGTCTGCTGAAAATTTAAAATGCTTTGAAACTTCCCAATAGTATTTATTTGAAACTTGACTGCTCACCAGAAGAAAGCAGAAACCAGAGCCAAGTACGGGAGAGCCAAGATCTAGGAGAGGTGAGCAGACACCACCAGCAGCCAAGAAAGGCAGCAGTGCCAGAAGTGTTATTTCCAGTCTCCAGTCATGACTTTTAAATCTCTTCAAAAATATCCTTCAAAGCCCTCATCCACACTAGCGGTTCTGGATACTCTCCACAAGTGAACGTTGTGCTTGTGCAAGCAAAAAGCTCATGAAGCTGCATGTAAAACTTAAAAACTAGCCCTTTCTTACATTTGGAGCCCAAAGGAATAATGGAAAGAAAGCACTGAGTCAACAGTGGAGCATCTGCAACCACTTTCAGCGAAGATGGAAGATAAACCAGTGCTGGAGGCATGCTCAGGAGGAGCCTTCCTACATGACAGATGCCTTCAGCATTCCAGCTTGCTGGCTACTGTCACTGTTTGGTGCAAGGAAAAACACTGCTGGGACAAAGATAATTTTAATATAGCTGTACAAAAATATCTATTGGCTCGTAGAGATTAGTTAGCTAGTTGTCTCCCATCCAGTTTCCAAGCAAGATTCAAATCTGTCAGTGATATAGCCTCGCTTACCACGTTAGCTTTGTTTGTCCTTTTGTACTGATTCCTAGATGCTGGACTACTAAAAAAGTATCTTTCAGTACCAAAAGGATCGCTTTTTAGTACTGAACGTCATTGTAAGTGCCAGTGCTGATGCAACAGCAGCTTCACTTTGAGGTGAGTTCAGGTATAGAAATAGAGGCTTACTCTTGAGAAACCAAAACCTGTTCTGCTGCGTGGTGGAAAAACTCCTGCTAGAGAAAAAAGTTCCGAATGTTTCGTTGTATCCAAACTTCAACTTTCTCTTGCTTTAAAAATTGATTCATTCTTGGGTTGCATCTTCCCTTTCCCTTAATATATTCACACCACACACAGCAAGATCTGCTGGCTACTGAAGGTCTCTTATGTTATCCTTCCCCCCCAAAATCTCACAACTTTTCCAATTCTTTTCTATATGGTCCATATACAGAAGGAGATTGCATTTTCCATGGATGGTTTTAATTTTGGGAACCATAAGCTGGTGCCATGTGCATTTCTGGCATCTTCAAATCTTCTGTCCTTCACAGATGACAAGCTGATTTTTATCATAACAAGTCTAACAACATCCACATAAATTCATGGTCCTAGGGTATAACATTAGTGGCAACGCTATTTCTTAAAACATTCATCACCCGTTGTTAGAAGTGACAAATTTTTACTTCATTATATAATTGGTTCTTTTTCTCATATTATGTTTTGCTTTTTCCATCTGTTAGTTTCCATGAAGTTACAACACAGTTTTGGCACAAACTAGGTAATTTCCATCACAATGTATTCATCTTCATATTTTCATCAAACATCTGGAATCATTCTGCACTTCTCAGTAGAGCAAATATTGCCTAAATCTTACTCCTCAGAAGAGTGCGGAAACTTGACACTAGATGATGCTTTGACTAATGCATAGGTTTCTGCATCTTCATAACCAAGTATCTTCATTTCCCAACGTAATTCATATCTACTCTGATTCAATTCAATGTCAAAAGAAATTCATAGAATACTTCTCGCAATCATAGCTTAAGATACTCTAAAGAGTACTGGGAATAACAAAACAATACACTGTAAATATATTTACATGTAAATACAAGAATTTGGGGGTATTTTCTGGACTATTTATTAAAAAAAACAACAAACAACTTGAGTGTTTGCAAACAATTTTTTCCTTCATGGAAAATTTTTTATGAGAAGTTACAAGCCAATTGTTTTTGCTTTTCCTTATGGTTCTTTTGCTATTAAACCTTACTACAGTAAGTAGTTTGTTAATATTTCAGTCTGTTCTTTAATTGTATACTTCAAAGTCAGAGGAAAAAATAATCTAATTAACAACCATTAGCTCCTACTAGTTGTCATATTTTAATATTGACACAAATATTCTACGACTTTAGTTTGATTTATAGTATAGAATGTTTCAGCTGGAAGGGACCTACAACAATCATCTAGTCCAACTGCCTGACCACTGCAGAGCTGACCAGAAGTTAAAGAACATCATCATCTGGAAAACGCCTCTTGTAATTTCTAGATTTAGTTTTCAGATATAGAAATGCCCCAGATAGTATCTGTAGAAAACTAAAGGAAATTTATACCAAAAGCATGAGTTTACTGTGTGGTGCTTTCAGGCTTTCCTCACTCACAACTACCCCCAATTCAAAATGAAAGCTCATTTAATTGTTTCAGACATTCTGTAAACAATTTCCCTAGCTGCCTACATGTCTTTACAGTTCTCCACTTTCAAAGAAGCTGTTGAAAATACTGTAGACATCAATGATGCATATTGCAAAAATTTCTAGAAGTCCATTTGCTTTTCCATCTTCTCAAATCCTCAAGAACTTTGCAGCAACTCCAAACAAAAGCCAAAACTTTCTTTTGCTCAGATGTCTGTGACACAAAGCAAGCCGGTTCTTCAGGTATAAAAGGTAGCTCCAGCAGTGTCCAGACTTGTCTGGAATTCAAATACTTTTTAGCTTACTTCACATATACGCACAAATTTCTGAATATCCTTGCCTACCACACCTTTCCTGACCAGCCTGCAACAGTACTTATATACCTTTTGTAACCATGTTTTCCAAGGCTTTGGAAAAATAGGTCTTCTCCACCCAGCGTTTGATTGGAGTGGGGTCAAACAGCAAGGAGATGTCTCACTGTTAACCTGTACACAGCTTGGAGAATCCACCCCTTTTCTCTTGTGCCTTGGCAACATTTCTTAGAGGACATCTTCCTCTTCAGACTGGAAACCACGAGTTTTGCTCTTCTGACTGGTAGCAGAGAGAGGTGATGAGCACTGGGACGGTGAAGCCTCTTTGTTCAGGGAGCAATCCTGTCTGTGCTGTGCCAGCTGCTGGGAACACTGCTGGCACCGCAAGGAGCGTGGCCATCTAGCTCTGACACTCCATCACAATTCTTCCTCTTTCCTACACCATCTTTACCACTCTGCTGACTGAAGCCACATGGTGGTCCATTAGAAGCAATATTCCCAAATAAATGGTCCACAAAGGAAATCATCTTGTTTTAGGACCTCTGTAGTTCACTATTGCTCAGACATCAGAAATGCTGCACAATTTGCAAGCCCACCTGCCTATGCAACTTCCATATAGTTTATGTCAATGCCTTGCGAGTTGGTACTCAGCACCATGCCCTGCTGTTGTCCTCAACGGAAGCATTTGTTGATCTCTCCCCTTCCCAGACTTGTTCCTACATCTGCAGTTACCAGCAGGTATTCAGAAAAATCACTCACAGATTTTTAAAAGGTCAGTGAGCCTGGAATACCGTAATTTAAGTGAAGACCCGTGTGTACAAACTAGTTAAAGAAAACACATTGGGCTGGAATAACAAAATGCCTGAATGCACTGAGTGAAGAAAGATATATTAAACTTGTATCACTACATGTCAAGCAAACAGACAAGACTGATGTAACGTTATGTACATATTACCTCAGTGCGAAAGCTATGTCTCTCACTAGATTCTGACCATGATTCATGGCCAGCATCCCAAGTAAAGCATCCCTATTGTTTTTTTTTTTCACTTCTGCATTGGAAGGGATAGTATAATGGCCATCTTGAAGGAGTACATACAACTGTGCTGCTAACCACACCAACACCTATATGGCCATTAAAATGGGGAGCCCAAAGAAAGAATGAAACTCATGTAACCCAGACCACTAGAGCCTGCCATGAATTGAACCTGAGACATTTTAACTCCTTTCGTATTCATTTTAAAGGAGAGGTATCTCAAAAAAAAACCCCCAAAAAACCAAACCCCAACCATTCTCATTTACAAGCCAGACAAACACACTGTATGTGATACAAAGAACAGTGAAACACACGGAGCATTAGCATGTGAAAGAAACATGCTGCAATTATGTAAAATACTGCTTTTTGTATTTTATTAACAAGCAAGCATCCCTGGAACTGGGTCTATATAAAAAATACTTCATTAACCAATCAGAATACAAGGGAGTTATATAAATTTATTTTATGCAACATTGATTAGTTTTGAAAATTCCCATTTTTAATGTTTTAATTTCATCTTTTATTTTAAAAAAAAATCACTAAAAGGACACAACCCACAAAAATACAATCTGTATCTGCTCTATATTTACAGATAACTGGTCACTATTAAGGCACAGATTTAAAACTAACATTTGTATGTAGCAAGTCAAATATTTGTGCATAATATAACACTAACAATACGGTACACTGTCATATTCCCTTTGTGGAATCAAAATAAGTGAGAAATTTTTTTCTTCCAGTGTGTTCTCTTTTTTTTGTGAAGCCCTATTGAAAACCAATGTTGTTAATGGGAAATTCTTCACTTCAGTGTGGATGATATAAAGCACTGCTCAGCAAAAGACCACATCAACTTAACACTGTAATAAAACCAGTTTCTGAGTATAGTACTGTCTAGATATATCGTATGTACTTTCAAAAGACTAAAAATCTAGGCGTGTAAAGGTTTTTTTGATGCTTTTAAGTTTAGGTAAAATAAGCAAGAAGGGGTTGCAGAAACTTCTGTACAATGTGTTGCTGAATATTTATTTAATTAAAAAAGTTTTATAAAATTAACATGTCTAAATACAATTTGATTTGCAAACACTGGTCTTGCAAATGCAAACATTTAAATGACAGCTTATCTCTAAGCACACAGGTAGTCCCTGTGAATGGAACTATCTACGTGCTTGGAAGTTAAGGACAAGTGTAAATAGTTTTAGAATTAGGAGTTGTGGCTTCCATGAGGATTTCCATGAAGTTGCTCTTGCCCGTGTAACACACATACACACAAATCTCTCAGATATGTGGATACTGACTTCTGGCATTTGAGCACAGTAACTTTGATGTGAACAACTGCGTGCATACAAGATGCAGTTCTACTCATTCAG
The DNA here is from genome assembly GCA_034008185.1 of Gorsachius magnificus. Taxonomy (NCBI): domain Eukaryota; kingdom Metazoa; phylum Chordata; class Aves; order Pelecaniformes; family Ardeidae; genus Gorsachius; species Gorsachius magnificus. Next base: position 32,662,257 of record CM067089.1, on the reverse strand, counting down.
ATCTCCAGTACAATTTTAGAACCGGAGGAAGCTGACTGCTACTGGATCTACGGGGAAGTCACTCAGCTATACACCATTAAGTAGATATGGCTGAAATGAGTACTGAGCAGTTATTTTTTGCTAACCACAACATGACTTTATATTATTGCTTGATCATCTATGCCCTCAAGTAATAGTTTCTTTAAATTCCCTTTGTGTGTGCAAACTTCTCTAGACATCATTTTGTATTCTCACCTTAAAAGAAAGAATTATCCACGGAAAGTGTCAAAACTATTTCTCACCCATTTTTGCATAAAAACCAACTACTGTAAATGTTATTCTAATGCCTTCTGTTAAGAGCACTTGACAGTGGTTTATGTCCATCTCAAAAGGCTTGTATGCTGAACATGAATGATACATTACAGTAGAGGTAATTCACAATATTTCTTATGGGAATGCTTTTCAACAAATTAATGCTTGGCAACTTCATATTGCATTGCAGAAAGAGGCACTTTATGAATTCCTTCATTACATCAGAACCCTTCATAAACCCATAACAAGACATCTGTAAAGACAGAGGAGTAATATTGCCAAATTATTTGGACTTTCACAGTATAAGAATGCAATAGTTAGCTCTAGCCACTTACAATATGGACTCTTTCTGTTGAACATAACTTGTTTCAGAAATAGTTCATCTCCAGCGTTTCAAACACTTCTGCAGCTGACAATTACAAATCTAGATTGAACAAAACAGATGCTATTACACCTATTTTATGTAGGTCGCCTAATCGCTGCATGCATAGTCATGTTAAGTAATATGCGTCATTTATTAAATGGCAACAGTGCTGTCTTGTCAAATTAGATTAGTTGTCTGTTTAATCAAACTGACAGCCCAGAGCTCTAGTTTGATGAATGCCTTTCATTCTCTACCATAAATCTGCAGTAGATCAGTTTAATCCGTTACATATTGTAGGTGTATAGAATCTAAAAATAAAAGTCTGATATAAATAAGTGTCCTTTAGTGGCAGGGTACTAAAAAAATCACCCTTTGCTTTGAGACAACCATTAAAAACAGTTTTAGCATAACAGGCAGCAGTTAAATACGATGACTGCAAAGGGTTAATATTGCAAGGTCCATTTTGGTCTTTCATTGCATCAGTTACAGTGAGTGAGCATTACTGCAAGCAGCATTAGACTGCTTCATAAGAGTGTAATAGGACTGGTCCACTACCAAGTGGCTTGATTTTGGAACAATCTCTTCAGAAAACTACCGGGGAGACAGAGAGAGGGAAAAATCTGCGTAAGAACCAGTTTCTAGTACCATTATAGTGAGATGTGACTTAATGCAGGAACACCTGAAAAAAAAATTTGATTAGTGCCAATATAAAAATTGATATGGAAATGAAGAGAGAAGTAAATTTCCACAGGACAAGAAATCAGAACACGTAAAGTGCAGAAAGACCTCAATAATTATTTTAAGCAGTACCAGAAAAATCCGTCTTGATAAAACCAAAAATCTATGCTCTCTGGCATCCCAGCTCTTCATTCTTCCTTCATTCAACAAAGTAAAAATTCAGTGCATACATTATAGTTATAGGTAATAAAATACTAAACAAAGAACCCTATATTATTATTATTGCAAATTCTGTCCAATCTACACAAGTAAAACGTAACCCACATTTGGTGTTTTGAAAGACAACAGACAAAATGTGTTTTCTCTTTTTTTGGCACAGTATTGTGCAGACAAAATGCTTTGGTCCTTGACACCCAAACTCCCAAAGTGCAGAGGGTGGTGTGCAGTGAAGGCTGTCCACAGGATTGCCATGTCCATCTTTACAGCTGACTTGCTGAGCCACAACTTACTGCTACCAGCGACCACTGACACTAGCAATGTCCGAATGATACTGACGCGGCAGTCTTCCGCTCGCTCCACCTTCCAGGAATGAGGCACGTATGTTTGACGGGTCAAAGAGCTTTCTTCGGTTTTTATTCAGTTCTATAGAGGTCACACACACACAAAAAAATCTCATCAGAAATCAATGTTAATATTTTGATCTAAACCAAAAGCAAAACTTCTATTTAAGCAAACAGAATATTTTAGACAGAATGGCAGGAACTGAAGATGTCTGAGGTACTTGTTCAATTTAGCCTTCAACAGTAAGAGTGCCAGGTTAAGGCTCATAGAGGTTGTTTGGGACGCAGGCATCTCTTTGGTGCAATTCTTCATTGGCACTGATACAGTGTGGAGTAGGAAATATTTTGCAATATTGATTTATATCAAATTGACACAGCTGAAAAACTTTTAAGTAGTTCTGTTATAATAATTGAAAGGCTGCAATCTTCCTGAAGGTACGCGCACACGGAACATACGGCTGCAGTACAGCCATGCAACATAAACTGAGATGATAGAAAACCTTATTAGCAACTTGACAATTTCTCAATGCACAATTCTTTGTTTTAAACACAACACTAGAGCAATATTTTCGTAAGGACTTTTAGAAAAAACCAAGATGCTCACCTCTTATTCAAACATGCACGCTAAGCATGTATTAGCAAATGCTCATCCAAAATGTTTTGCCTTTCCCCACGTTTTTATTCTTGTAAACAAACTCCGTGATAGATACAAATTCATTGAAAGATTACACAGATTTTCACAGCTGCTACTGAACCAAGTACATTGCATTTTTACCCTTTTTATGCCACTATTTTAAATTCATAGAAAGCATTCACTAATGGCATCAGTAGGAGAGATGCAATCGGAAGAAGAATAATATCGTGTTACAATAAAGCATCTGAAGAAAACTCTTCCTCTGATACAGATTCATTGCCTAGACAGTGTAGTATGAAATCTCATGCTATTTATTACAATTAGAAAAAAATCTAGTTTGGCATTATATACCACAACACATCGTAAGAAATTGTATTTGGCCTTCATCTTTCTGCATGTAGAGTACAAGACAACCTTTTCAAGTGGGTTGGAAAAATTCCAAATAAGAGTTGTGTGTTTCTTCTCAAACCTATACATTTTGCAGAAACAACTGGCCTTGAAAAAATGCCCCAAACAAAAAACCAAAACAAAACCAAAGTCCCCCAAAACCAGGCAGTTTTTCCCTGTAGGACAATTACTCTGCTAATCAATGAAGTGGAGGACGGGAACCAAAAGCCTGAGAATGCCAGTTCTGACCATGTAGTGCTGTTTCAAGTGCCTTCTGATGAGGGGCAAGCCAACATGACCTCTGTGGACTAGATTCTTACTTCTCAGTCTTTCCAAGATCCTTTGTCAACTATGAACACACAACTCAAGCCAAAAGAATACAAACAATACTTTAAATCAACAAATGATAATCTGTTATTTACCTGAGATTGCAAGCAGCATTTTTCTTCTGGCACCAAAAGTGGTAATCCCTAACTCTTTCAAATCTTGATCAGTAAGAGTAAGGAATGTCTGCAAATCAATCTGGAGTAAAAAGAAACAGGAAAATCATGCAAAACAAGTCTCTCCCCCAAAGTATTAAGCCTTAACTGTGGTTCAGAATAGCTTCGGACATTTTTTTCCTGCTGCATTTTACAGTTACTCTGCCAACCTATTCTTTGCACGTGAACAGCAACAATTGCTTTCCAATGGCTTCTTCACACAGTTACTCAATTTGCTACTCTGCACTTCTAACAGATAAACTAAAAAGCGAGCAGTTTTAGCAAAGCACAGAAGATCAATTAATCTTATTTATTTGTGATTCTTGAGATTCTGAGTATTTACCACAATTGCTACAGTGTATTTGGGAACAGCCAGGTACATATGCCTGCAGATATAGTAGGTGCTTCAGACTACAGTAGGTCAGCAGACAATGATTGCCCAACTTCTGGTGACGCGTTTGAGTTGAAGTACTGACTATTTTATAGCATTCCAAAGTGTGTGCAACCATGTATGCTTGTGGGGGTTTTTTGCTGCCAATACAATTCATGGAAATGTAGTGGAAAATTGTTTAGTTTTCACTCTGGCCAAACTACTTGTCTTACACCTAATCAGCAACTCAAGGTAAGAAAACCAAAACAAGAACCCACCTGTCAAACAAAAGCCTTCTTTAGTGTTAGAAACCAAGAGAGCCATCTCTCCTTTTTACAAGCGTGACTACGATAATAGGAAAGGATTAACGACTGGATAATATGGGTATTATGGAACATGCAGGGGAGTACAGAGGAGATAAACCTGAGAAACTGTACACAGAATTAATTGAGGCACTGCTGGATTTATTCACTCAGACTGAGGATTGACCTCGTCACTTTCAGCCTGGTTGTAGGCAAACCCATGCTGGTGTCTATCCCACATCTGCCAGTGCTTTGCAGTCCAAAAAGAGTTCATCAGCTCAGGTGCAGCCAGCTCCTAAGCACATTTGTGCAGTACTGCAGAGGAATAAAATTTCCCCCATAGCCCTTAAGCAGCATGATTAGAGACAGACAAGAAATGCTGGCAGGAAACGCATCAGATCCAGCTGCCCCCGGGCTGAGACAGCAGCAATACGCTTCAGTGGACTCAGGACGATTCTGTGAGGGCATATACATGGAGTGACTTAGCACACAGAAGAAGGTACAAATTTGCCTCATGTCTACCCTTGGAATAGTGCAGTCCGCACTTCAACATGCCCTTGGTATGCACAGTTTTTCTCTTGTGGAAGCAAATCTGAAGCTAAATATTGGCATATCAGAGCAACTCTTGCAACCTGAATAGAAGGTCCTTTCGGAGTTTGTTCTTCGTGAACACACGCATGGTTCCCTTAATGACATGGCAACCTGTGCAAAACCCCTCTTTGAGCGGTGTATTAGGAGATAACATGCAGGTACAAACCCAAGACCAGCAACTGGTGCAGACCTCACTGCTGATAAAGATGCAAAGCAGACATGTGGGTCCAGAACACAGGAAGATGCCAAATCCAACTGTGGTCCTTCCCCTGTACCACATGAGGTACTGACACAACCCACACGGACATCTGTTTTGCTCCCTAGTACACCCAGTTCCAGCAGTGCGACACATACAACTTCCCACATACAACCACAATGCTTTCAGGACAAGCTCAGGAGCTCTATGGCTAAGCCTTGCAGATTTGTTGGTGTGGAGGTGGAAAGCTCAGAGATGACTGACCATATCTCCCTGTTGGGAGTGGATCAAAGGAAGTCAACTGGCACAACAGGGGAAGAGGCCAGGGATGAATATATGTGACCCCAGCATTGGCCGAGACAAGATGTTACTACCAAATGCAGACTGGATTTCCATAACCTATACATGAAGTCGACCGAAAGCTATTCAGTTCTAGTTAGCATCCTAGTTTACAAGAAGGAGCCAAGGTTTAATCTTCCTTGAATGGAAAAAAAACCCCAAACCCTAGTTTAATTCTTTGTTAAGCATAAATCAAAGGTGCAGGACAACATAGTACTCAGAATCATTTGGCTGGAAAAGACCTTTAAGATCACTGAGTCCAACCGAACTTGTCTACTACTAAACCAGGTCTAAGCACCTCATCTACCCGTCTTTTAAATACCTTTAGGGATAGGGACTTGAGCACTTCCCTGGGCAGCCCATTCCAGTGTCTGATAACTCTTTCAGAGAAGAAATTTTTCCTAATATCCAATCTAAACCTCCTGCGGCACAACTTGAGGCCATTTCCTCTCTTATTTCTCAAATAAGCCAGGATGCTGTTGACCTTCTCGGCCACCTGGGCACACTGCTGGCTCACATTCAGTCAGCTGTTGACCAGTACCCCCAGATCCTTCTCTGCCAAGCAGCTTTCCAGCCACTCATGTTCAGGCTGGCTAGCTGGAAATGGAAAGATGTATGATACAGCTTTGAAAGAACAGCTCACGAGAATCCTGTCAGAAAGTGAGACTTCGTAGTGGCTTTGGTCAAGAGACAGAACAACTGCTGCTGGAAAACGTGCTACAAACACAAAGGTGTCTTTCAAAGGAAGACTAACCTCTTGCTGTTGGAATACATCTGTGTATTTGCCCAAACCAAGTTTGCTGAACAGCTCAGGCAGATCAGATCCCTTGAACAAACTGTTCAGGTTACAGCCATTGCTTCCTGTCAGCGAGGAAATGCAGTCCATGTAATTACTGCTGCTGAGATAGTGTTCAGCTGGAAGGGAAGAAGTGCGCTTTTTAGTCACGTCATAGAAGTGCACAAATTTTCTGTCATATCAACACTGTATTCAATTAGATCATTAACAAACCATTTAAATTTTTATTATTCAGCAAAAAAAGCCTCTCAGGGGTTTGAGACAATGAACAGCATAAAGCAAATTTTTTGCTAATTAAGTTCCAGTGTTTGTTTTCTACAGAAAGAATAAAATCACATTATGTGAACTGTGACATGGATACAAGTCAGGAACTCAGAGGGGAAAGAGCTGCAAGACCCTGTTGCTCTTCCTCCTCTTAAGCCCTCTCCTCTTTTCTCCAGAGTGTAGTTTGGAAAACGCTATTGCACACAAATGCAACCAGCCCTTTTTGGTCTGGATGGGGAGAAAAATCATGCTGGAGAGCAATTGCTGGTAAAGGAACTACCTAGTAGCCACATGATTTAGCTATTATTTTAGTACAATACAGATGAAAAAATAAATGCAACAGTTTTATAAAAGACTAAAACTGGAAATATGTTCCCTATATAATTTTAAATTACATTCCTAAAAGGTATATCTTTAAAAAAAGTTTCTGGGGTGAGGTTCTTAAAAACCCAAACTGATTTCGCAGTGCAATCCCTTTCCTCTGTGTGTGCATAACTGATAGTACATAATCACACAGTGCGTAATTATTTTTCCTCATGCTGCATAAGAAAAGGAGAGCTCCCAGGGAATGCATCGGGCACGTGGGTAAATAGGGCGGTTGTGAGTGCTCCCCCCCTCCTTACAGACACAGGGAAAAATAACAGCGAACACTTAAGATGCTTGTGGGAGGTAAAGGATACCTTCCCAGGTGAGTAAAATTAAGATTGCCCCAGACACTTATGCTATGGCCTCCTCTATAGAGTGCCAATAGGATGTGAAAATCACCATTTTTCACAACTGGCTATGCTACATTTCTTATTTTCTGGGCACAGACTAGTTAGAAGCATTTGGGATTAGATTTACAGTGTTCGGAGAATTTCTACCAAACTCAGCTCCATTTTGGAAACGAGTTTTGAAGTACAGTAAACCATCCAATGTTGAAAATGTGAACATTAAGTTTGACAAATGAAGCAATAACTAAATTGAGCTTTTAGACTTTAAAAGGTAGTGCCTCAACTTCTTCCCTATCAGAGTAAGGTAACAGTAAAAATACCCAAACAGAAATTCAGGATCCTACAGTCAGGGCAGAAAAACAGTATTAAGAAATACTTACTGGTGCAGCCAGGAAGCATCATCTTAAAACCAAAGAAGAAATTCAACACTACGATGAAATCGTGTCAATGAAGACTTAATTTTAGTACTCTGGCACCTATACATTAAGGTAAATACCACTGTCCAGCCAACTCATAACTATTTCTTTCATCTCTCCTCCACACATTTCATTCTTTGGGAAAGCTGCAGCTGCTACAGAACAGTTTTCCCCACAGCCAATGTATTCACGTTTCTAATTGCCTCCTAATGCATATGTAAATACATGTTTAGTCCTTACTTATTTTGATTAACCTCGAGCTTCCATTCTTGTCCAATTAACTTGGAACCATTAGCAGCTTGATTTCAAAGACAAAGTTTTCATCTCTTTTGAGCTGTGAGTATGTGGCCATTCACAGCTGAACGAATGTGCTTTTTAAAATCAAAAATAATTACAAGTATACCAACCATGAATATTTTCTCTAATTGAAGCTATCCTTTCTTAGTATGTCCAACTTATACTATCTGTGTACTTTGCAGTCAATCTGGGATTGAGGTTTTATTCACCTTTATAAGAATTATGCAACAAAAAAAAAGTAAAGCCAGCCATAGTAGTTATTTCCCCATCATGCAGTTAGTATGAACTGGTATTCTCTACCTCCAATTTTCACTCTTTCAGAAAGGCATATATTAAGTTATTAAAAAAAATGAAATTAAGTTTCAAAGAGTACAACTGAAGGAAAATTTTAATTCATAAGTTTTAAACATTGTTTAAAAAGTAATTACAAAATTTACAGCCTGTATGCACAGAAACCAGTGTTTTAAATCATGTGCTAGGCCATAACAAACATGTGGACATGGTTATTTTATCATCATAAAGAGAATCATGCTTTAAAATTCAAGATCAGCACAGATGACTTCTCCACCAGCAAACAAACAGCCCAATAAAGACGTGGCTGTTGTTGCATCGGTAACAGAGCAGAACAATAGTAATCCAGAAACAAGCTTTTATATCGGTCTGTTTTCAGTGCACCTTGGAAAACCTCTTCCAAGACAGCAAAGAGCTTCCAGCAAGAATGTCTTGCATTTAAAAAATTTCCTTAAAGTTCTGCTTTTGGACCATTATTCATATATCATGCTACATAATCTTGCATATATGCTTTCACTTTTCAATTTGTAAAGTAAGTTTATTTTACAGGTGCTGCTAATTTAAAACCCTACTGATGTCAGGAAACATTTGTATTAAAGTAAGTATTCATTGATATAAATTTTTTTTTTTAATCAGATCTTAAGAAATTATTAACCTGATTTATTTTGTTTCCGTTTGGGGCTGCCAATTGAGGAGACAAATTCATTATGAGCCGTGGGTCCAAGCCCATTATGGTCTCTCCAGTTATCAGATTCACTGCCACTTCCAAGGTGCTCCCGACTGTTGGACCGTGAGAGAGACATCGATGAACCCTGCAAATAAAAAAAAACAATTTGGGCAGAAAATAGAAGTTTCATTGTGACTCAGATGTTTTCTTTGAAGCAGCTCAGTTGAAGAAAAAAAAAAAACCACCCCAGCTTTTAATGCTTGCAAACATTCTTTTGGCAGTTGATCAATAGTCAAATAATTGCAAACCGGACACAAAAACAGCAGGTGTGCTTAAAACACAGGCAGTTTACAAATTTTAAGTAGAAGTTATTTAAAGACCATGCTTCAAACTAAATCACTCAGTATTTCCAAGTTTGTTTCCAAAACATTCCATGGTATCAAATTCCCATACAAATTCTAGACAAAACAGTCTATTGACTATATCCCTTCACAGGGAAGGGAACATAACAGAACATCTATCTAAAGATAAGTGGATCAAGTACACAATACCTGACAACAATACGGTATACAATACAACAACAACTCTGTAATGGTTTGCAAGTTTGCAGATTTTTTTTTTTTTTTAAATAGATTTTCATATTCCTGTAAAGTACTAATTTTCAACTCTCATCACTGTGGGTTAGAATGTTCCAAAATAAGGTAACAGTATTCCCTGAAAGCAGCAGTTAACTATGGAATTGGGTGGGGATGTACCCAAAAAAGATGGACATTACTGATAAAACACGCTTACATGAACCAAAAATTGTGGAAGCAAATGAACAGTTTAATTCTAAACACACACATCAACTTCCAATTCAAAAGCATAACTTCGGAGGCAGCAATCTTTTCTACTATTCAGGAACAATGACACCACTGAAGAAAAAAGGCAAAGAGGCAAAGCTCCTTGTCATTGGCAAAATCAGGAAGGCGTAAGCTATGGTCAGTATGACTCAACAAACGAAGAAAGGCAGGAATTGACTTCAAGTCTTACATAAAAGCAAGAACAGACAGGCCTTCTACATTATGTTAGATCATAGCGATGGCTAAAAGTTGTGAAGTCAAAAAGATGTCATCCAATGTTTCTGGAAAACTGAAAGCAGAGTAAGATATCACAGTGAAGATGAAATATGTTTGGTGACCTTATTTTACAAATTAAATTCCCAGACATTAGACTATAATACCACTAGTACATCTGTTCAGTGACTTCAGCACGTGACTCTCAAAACGTGCATGTGCATGGAGGAAGCGTGGTGGTATGGCCTCTAATACCAATGATTAAGGCTGATAAATAGAACAAGGATACAAGGAATCAATTTTTTTTTTTTAGCTTCCTCAGATGTTTCCACAATAGCTCATATAAAACAATGGAAACAGAAGTCCTAACATGCTGTCATTTTGCTGGAAAGAGCTAAGCCTGTGGTTTGCACGTGGGCAGACTGAGTGACTAAGATACAGCTGAAGTTACAGACGTTTCTCAAGCGAAACGACTATCATTCACTAGAAATAAAATTTCCATTACAGTTTAGGTTTTTTTATACCTCGTATGTAGTTGTCATAGATGGCTTGTACGATACATGATTCGCTCTTCTTAGTTCCTTGATAGTTTCTGCAGGCATAGATTTAGAGAACCCCAAACCACTCCACGTATTTGTTGGAGTCCTCACTTCTGTTACAACTGGCTTCTTCAACATAGCTGAAAACAATTCAGAGACAAATTAGTAAATCTCAACCTTAGTAAAGGTACTGAGATGATAACCCCTGACATCATGTATGCTAATAAGAACTCAACCCACCAAATGGTAAATTCTAAACACCTCCACTTGCTACACAGCTTGAATCTTACCCTTCCTTAAGGCAATTTACTCTGCCAGAAGATAGTTAAACCCCATAAGGCTGCAAGGAAGCGAAAAGAATCATATCTGTTTCAAAAAGAAGGTTTCTGGTTTTCTTTTGGTGTGTGGGTATTTCATTTATTTTTAACAGGGTCAAAGATGTGGTTAAGTCCCTTATCAATTTTGTAACTCAATTTATCCCTGAAACAAAGAGCAACTTTGCCAATGACAAACATCAAACTTTAATTTGCATCCAAATGAAATAAAGTATTACAGCTGTGAGGTCTATGAAAACAACATGGATCATTTGCACATGGATATATTCACACAGAGAATCTCTCATCTGCAAGTTGTTTATGCTGTATTTTGTACTATGTTGGTATTAAAAAATTTTGGGAACATGAAAACTAATATAAAAATGGTTCACTATCAGCTTTAAATTTGATTAAAAATCAAATTATAAACCTGAAACTTGAGAAAATTCTTTCAGCTGTGTACTAACAAACCTTCCAGAAGTCACTGTTTATCCACATACCTTTGGTTGCTAGTAGCTTCTTTTGTTCATAGTCAAATGCCTAAAAATTAAACATGCAGAAGATAGCTTAATTGCCATTCTAGCTAAATGTCATTCCAGTACTCGGCTCTTTGTAAAAGCAAAGATTTTGCAAGCAGCCAGTGAATACATCCAGGAGAAACCCAAAGTTCTGCACAATAATTTGACAGTAATCCAGTCAGAGCCTTAGTTACTTAAAGCAGTTACTCAAAACCATAGGTAACAGAGATTTTAAATAACTGATATCTGTTTGAGTGAGGCTGCAGCAGTATTTACAAACTGTTAGGTAGAAGGTGTTTTTTTTTTTCAAGCATAGTTTCTCTTCCTTAATCATCTGTTCTTAGCATTTAAAACATTCCTCGATAGTACAATAAAAGATTAGACAGCAAAACTAGGCACCACAGTTATTTTTAGTAATTGTCTTTTCAGTTTAGTTCTTTTCCATGCAATCATCTTCTGAAAGGAAAAGAACCTAAGTTTTGAGAGTATTAAAAAAAGCCCTTGTATTTGCACTACCTATGACAATGGAAGATTTGAAGTTTAAAGAAGTTAAATAAGTTTCGCTTCTTTGAATTACAGATTAGCAAGTCTAAACATACATGTAAAACTACAAAAATACAGTATTAAGAAGCATTACAGAAGCGTTAAATTCACTACTTGAAATCACTAGAACTCTGATGAGGAAAAGGGCTGCAAAACTCAAACCTCAATCTTGTTCCACTACTCCATGCAGTCTGGTTACGCCCACACTGACAGATCTATACTGAAAACGACTATCACTACAGCTTGACAAACAGTCAAAGGGGTCTCTCTTCAGGGAGATTTGCAATAACATGCAAGTAGTTTACAGTATAGTAACAGGCTGTAGTTAACCAAGTAGGAACCGTACAAGAAAAAAAAGGAGCATATATACAGATCCATATTAGTAAAGCAAAACCAGTGCAGTTACTCCAGTAAATCCCCTTGTACATGGACCTGAAGCTATAGAAAAAAATTGCGCTGACACTGCTTATGAGAACTTGTAAAATTTTTTTTTTTTATATATAATTATCTCTCCTCAAAGCAATGATGTGAGATTTTTTTTTTTAAAAACACACAAATGATGCTGGTGTAGACTAACATTGCCAAGCAATTTATGCTGCACTTAAGTTTTTCTTATTCAGCAGAAACGTAAGGGCTTTTTTGTCTTCAAGACTTTCAGCTGACAACCCACTCTTCAGTTCAAAGAGTCAATGGCTTTGCTAGGAAATGCTTTTGCTGAAATGGTAATGCCAAGTCAGTTGGCTGGTCAACAGTCACCTTTGCATCCTGTGGCAATTTCACTTCACAATTACCGAGTTTTGTACTAGATTTGGGTTTATTCAGGGAACATACCTGCATATTTACATATGACGGCTGTGGAGCTAGACGTGCTCTTTCAGAGTTCTGCTGGGCAGCTGCTGCTCGCTCTGCTGCCCGTTCACTTCCAGGAGCCTTTTTATCAGCCATGGGGCTTTCAGAAGCACTTAACTCTGCGTCTGAGAGCAGCCTCTCCGTGGTACTGCAGGAGTAAAGTCAGCATTAACTCGTCTCCTTTTTCACAAGAAGTAACCATTGAATGCAATTTTGATTATTGAGCTTTACCCCAAGAAGTTTGGTGGCAAAATACAAGAAATGCCAGTACACACGTTTTTAGCAATATTTCCAAAGTCCCAGCTTTCCTTCACCCGTTTCTCTGTCAGTGAAGCAAAGCACGTACTGCTGCTTCCTATGTTACCGCATGTGAGGCATAGTTTACAGACTGAGATCTGAGCAGTCTGGTATCTGGAATTAGCACATGCAAGCCTTACTCAGTGTGACTTCAAACCGCTTAGCCTCGCTCAGGCCAGCGGCTCAGCAGTTCTAACAGACAGTAGTAGGATAAAGAGGGATGTCTAATGGGGACTAAGGAAGTTCACATAGGTCCTACTCGCCTTTTAAAGCTTCAATAATTGCAGTCGTACGTGCCAAAGCGCCTCTTAATGTAATCTTTTCTTTCTAGATATCAGCCACATTTTATGCCTACTCTAGAAGAGTAGAAACTCTTACTTCAAAGCAAAGTGGCCATGCTTTAGATGCTGTAGACTACCCCAGAAAAATGCCGTATGGAAACTATGAGCATTGTATCCTCAACAAAAAGAACAAGACACACAAACAACTGAGTGACACACAAACAACTGAGTCTGGTTAGCAGGAATCTTTGGATTTCTAAACTATGAGAACAGAACTAATCAAATACATATTATAGCTTTAACAGTGTAAACACATCAGGTAAGAGAAAACATGCATCTCAAAAGAGTGGTGATAAACAGTTCCCAAAAGGAGTAGTGAAAACACTACTTAAAGTAGATCAGACAAAACATTGCGTTAAGCACAAAACCTGTGTTGCCAAGACATATTATGACTCAAAAGAGCCTTTCCCACTGCTGGCTCATTAAAAAAAACAACCAAACAAAAAAAATCATTGAGACAAGTGTTTGAGAACATGCTGTTATGCCCTGAATATCGCTTTTCTAAGAAGAAAACAGCCTCAAGTACACACAAATGGAAAAAGGCTGTCAGTTAGGAATTGTTCTCAAAGCAATCAATAAAGAAAAAAAACAAAGGAAAGTGCAAAAATGTATCCTTTAGAAATAGATAATGAAAGTGACTCACGAGAAATCCCCACTCTTTTGTGGGAGAGGAAAGGCATTTACTTTTCTCAGACCAAAGAAAAATACTTAGGATATGCAAAAGGCACTCGAAGTTTGCAGGCAAACTGGGGGGGCTATTTTAATGCCCACCGCGATTAAAAATCAAGACCAGTTTAAATTAGCTCTTTGAGTATCTTATGACTGAACCACCCCTTCTACCTACAAAAACGTGTTAAGCATTTTTGCATGGCAAAAGTTCCATTAACCTGTATTTGCACATTTAACTTACTGTAAATGAGAGTTTTTGGTGCCTTGCAGTAGTTCAACCGTCTGTCTCTTAGAACAGGCCTGTTTGGAAGAGCTCATCATCTGCTTCAGATCACTGGTATTTGCTGAATGGGATGGACTTCTTGGCATGCCCACTTCTACAAAAGCATCATTGCAACCTACAACACCAACAAAAAGAATAGTTGAACAAAACCAGTCTTATGTTCTAGCAGACTGAAGGAACAACTACAGAACACAACCTGCACTTCCTCCCTACAGAATTATTCTAGTCTTCACAGGTAACAACTTGGTCAAGGTTAGGAAGTCAGAAATATAAGTTCAAATGCACAAAAAGGGTGTCAGCATCCACATATACAGTAGACACACCAAGTATTTTCTTTTTTTAAAAAAATTTAAGTAATATTATAATATTAAATCTAAATACTGACAATCAGAAGTGCTTAAGTATTTCAAACAAATTTGATTTTATATCTAATTTTAATAAACCTTGCCAGGGCTCAGATAACTTTTGTTGGAATAAAGGTCCCCACTTAATGTTCAAATATCTTTAGAATGTGGTTTTACAAATATTTATCACCTTAATTGGGCAATGTACCTTTTATTCAAATCAGCATTTCAAATGACCACAGCCCTTAATAAAAGAGCATCTCCTTATTTATCAGTATTTGCAAGGGAAACAAGGCCTTTACACATATTTGCTCAAGATTGTTTTAAACAATGAAGTTAAGCCGCTATAAAACATACTAAAATTTTCATAGGTTATTTCCCTCTGCTCTTAGGGAATAAATAAAAGGTTACAAATGCATTTATGTTGACTTAAGGTGTTTCTATCAACAGTACAGCTCAGATACTACAACTTCTATTTACTTTCTTAGACACCAAATCTGGGAGATCCAGCAGCATTTTCCTTCAACATGGCTGCAAACCCAATGCACAGGCAATATATTTACATTTTTGTTTCATGAACTGTACAAAGACTGCACAAAACCCACCAGACAAAAGAATAAAATATCAAAATTTTACCTTCTGCACTATTTGACTTGGCAGCTACTTGTTCTGAGGCACCATGAGTACTTGTTTGTCTTACCGGATCACTGTGGTTTGCACTCAACACATTTTCTCCTAGCGATGTGGCAGACAGTGCAGCATACTTGATATTTGAGGTCTGAAATGATTGTCAAAAATCACTACAGCGGTTGTTATGCTTAAGGAAATACTGAAAGAATTTCCCTTTTCTATCTGTGTAGGAGAACAAAAATTAATTCCTGATACGCTTAATATTCCTTTTTTTTTTTTTTTTAATTTTAATGTTATTTTGACAACGCCACTATTCTATTTCTAAATTAGTACTAATGTAGCTAGTCTTCTCTTTCAGCTCTTCTTAGTAGAGGTTTTTTTTTTTTTTACAAACAGATCTGGCTCCCCAGAGGTAACATCACTTACCTTTACATGACCATTTAAAGAAGGTGAGCTTTTTTTACTCTCTGATTGCATGCCGTTGACGTGGACTTCAACGGGAGTCAAGCCCGGTGGTGGAGATGGAGTGTTCTGACTATAACTAGGTACTCCAGACAACAGAATACTAGTTAAAGTTGCTTGGGCGGTAGATGGTATCATTAGATGTGGAATAGCAGAAAAACCTGTAACAAAATTCAGTCATGTTCTGATTAAGTTTCTCGTTTAAGTCCTACAGTACTTTGTATAAATCTTTACGTGGCTTTGAGACATCGCTAAACAAGTTTCCATTAGAACTGCATGCCAAAACCATAACGCTTTATCTAACCATTACTTTGTAGGTTGACATAGTTTCCTATATAAACCAGATCAAACCAGAGCATGTGACAGCATGTTGTAAGTTTGTATTAAATTATAACTTCACATTTGGCTATTTATTAATGTGTTAAGATAAACTTAAGAATTATTAAGGCTCTAAGGAAAGAATGATTCTGGACTTTTTAATTGTCATTCTAGCAACTTACTGTTGCACAATTCATTTAATTTACATTTAACTTCTACCAACCTGTGGCATTCGTGTTAGCAAGAGATGTTGCCCATAACGTGGGACTAGGCGTGCCTGAACTTGGGCTCTGTAAGGGACTCACAGAGCTATTAAGGGCATTCAAAAGAGAGTTTGGAGCTGTTGAGGTGTTGACTGACAGGGCTGTTGGGCCTAAAAGGCCTGCAAAAAATTATACAAGTGAGTATTTAGTTAAGACTTACAGAAAAACATTTTTACAAAAGTAGCGATTAAAACCAACCAAACAAAACCCCACCAAACTGCACAAGCATGTATTTTACAAAAAACCCTGTAACATTAAACCTCTGTTAACTTTGTGCAGAGCACATGCTAAGAACAAACATTCTTAAAACTGGGAGTCGTATATCTAAGAAGAATTGAAGCATCTCTCTTATGTCCTTCTACTGGACTCTTACTATGGTTGGAACAAAGTGTCTCACTGGCTGCTTCTCAGCCCCACCACCACTTTGCATCCCCTTCATCACTCCTGTCAATTTGTTTAAAAGCAGCATCACTTAGAGAAAAAGCAAGCACCTGCACTTCACAACCTTACCTTCATTTCAGACAATAACCTTTTTCTTAGAAGCTCATATGAATGAAACACTACTTCCACACCAAGAACTATTCAATTCCTTTTTGCAACTTCAATACTGACTGCAAATCATCCCCTAAATGCATTGCTTATTCCCAAAGCATTCCCTCAAACCAGCTCTTCATGGATGTGCATTCACAAGGCAGTTCAGCACGACACTTTCAAGTGGTAAAAACACAACCCCAAAGCGCAGGCATGACAAGAATGGCAACAAAAGCAGCATTAAAATCCACAGTCAAATGGCACGAACACTTGCCCCCGTGTGGCCCCCAAGAAAGCATTGACATGGAACTGCGCAGTGCTCCCGGATGGCAAGTCGCAAGGGAGCCCAGTGGTTACACGAGAACTCAGAGTTTCAAGAACCAGTGTCACGATTTGTCACTAAATTCTTCTGGGAGTGCTTGGTTTTCTATACATTACTGTTAATGGGGTATTTGCAGAGCTTGAAAATAAAATGGTAATTCCAGTCTGGACTATGTGCTGCGTCTATAAATTAAGATAGAAAGCTTGCACATTTCTGTCCTAAATTTCATACTGATAAGTAAGGTCTAAATTAGTAGCATGTGCATCCCTCAATTACAGTGAGCTACAGCCAGAACTGCAATGTGGCATTAGCTATGTGAACTCCATGGTACTGTTGACAGGCTTAAGTACCTACCCAAATTCAGGACAGCCTGAGACACCACAATATTACCAAAGGAGAAATTTACTTTGAAAGAGATTATTCTGAAGGCTGTAAAAGCAATCTGCTACTTCACCTGCATTTCCCTCCCTTTCTCTTTCAGCTGAGTGGTTTTGGGAGCTTCCGGAGGAGTTTCTAGAGAGATGAGTCACAGGGCTGATTACGAAAGCCTTGGAGGAAGTTTTAGAACAAGCCCTCAAAAGGCCAGATGCTTTTGGGATTTGCCAATGCTTTACCACGACTCCTTATGCAAAACACACATCTGGTCCTTTTTTCTAGTACAAGTGAATTACGTTTCAAACAAATATATATCTATTAAAAAAATAAAAATATATATAGAATAGAATGCATACCAAGCCCAGTCAGTCCTAGTCCTGCTGAGGACAAGATATCCAAACCAGGACAAGACAGACCAACAGGGCACGAGACAGTAGAGGGATTTGACGTTATGGTAACTCCACTACTTTCAAGTCCCAAGAGACATTTCCGTGCCTCATACATATTTAAGGCATTTCGTTCAACACTTTTTACAATCACAGACTGTAGCGAAAGAAAACAAAGAAGAAAAAGAGGAAAACCAGTGAGTAACACAACTATGTAACATGGATCTGCAACACACACCCCTCTTCTTAATACTCCCTCGTGGCTATCAGCAACACAGCAGTGTGAGACGGCATGAGATAACGTCCACCAGCAGCTACTCAAATTGAGCGGCCTTGACCGTAAGCTCTGGGATTTTGTATGCACTTGATAATGACAATGAGTTAAGTCCTTTCTAAGAAAAAGAATTATTATTGTACCTTGGTACTATTTGGTATATCAAATCTTAAATGTCCCAAGATCTAGAGCAGTGAACCAATAATTAAAATCTTATCTTCTCAGAGGTTTATACCTCAAAGTAGACAAAAAAGCTGTTTGTATTAAATTCAGCTATTCAATTCACAGCTGCCTGAGAATAAAGTAACACATGCTTGGAAAATTAAATTACAGAAAACATTATTTGTTTCTTGTACATTCTCTATGCAATGTTTCTTTGTATTGATTTTATATATCCCTAACACAGAGAAGCTTACTTATTGACACGATGGAACAGTCATTTAATACTCTGAAATTTTTGTCTGTTGTGGCATTCTATACAACAATGCAGATAACTGCGTCTCCTATCCGTACTCGCTTGAGCATTTTACAATGAATATCTCCCATTAGAGGTATTTTGTAATTCTGTTTCTTGTGGTTCTTTTCAACATCTTGTTTAGAACACAGACTTTTCTCATAGTCATATTATTTGGGTTATTTTGATTTTTTTTTTTTCCTGGTGGCTGTTTAATTCTAATTGCTAAAGAACACCGCACTTACATGGGGGAGCTGCAACTTAAGATGCATTTCTTTAAAAACAAATCAAGAGTAGTTCTAGTCAGATACAATTATCTCCTCATAGTTTATTTCTTTTATCAGTATCTTCCATACAAAAGCTAATCTCTGTATTGTCAAATATTTAATGAAAAAGTCAAATTACCATATTGAAGAGTAGTTGCAAATTGATATTTCAAGCATAAAATATAAACAAGTTCATGATCCATTAATTTAGGGAGGAGAAGCACACATGTCAACTCATCAGCTCCGAAAAGTTGTCATGAAAGCCTAAAAAGAATACATTAGCTTTCCACCAACCTTGCTTGGTTGCTTTGGCTTTGGCTTGATGCTTATGAAGACATCTAACTGCTCCATTAGCTGTGTTATAAACTGTGGTTCTACTTCAATTTCTTCCTTCATATCAAACATGAGCACAAGAGGAAGGCAACCCTAAAAAAATAAGACACACAAATTAAAATTATAACCTACCCTTTTCCCATTAAAATGTTAGCAATAAACTGAAATACAGAGATTGTAACACACGTACCTCATGATACAGTGAGTTCAGAAAAAATAAAAAGGATGAAATTTTAAGTAAAGCCCTTTCCTTGTATGCAAGAATACAGGTGTATCTTTCTACCCTGGGATTCTGAACAAAGAGTTCGGCTGTATAAGGGTGAAATGATTTGTTGAATATTTGACATTCCAATCAGCACATACGCACCCTGCGTTAGCTGCTTATACAGCCTTAGAGGTGTCCGGAGGATCCAAATTCAGAACCCACTATTACCCATTAAATCAGACCAAAATATTGTCAGGAGTTCATAGCAGGACTCTCACATACTCAAATGGCTCACATTAAACTATGTTTGAGATAAGGAAACACAATTCTGAAAAAACTGCTCTGTAAGAGCAAACCCTAAAAACCCTGAAGTTTTAGTATTTCAGGTGTTTCAAAGCTGCCATCCATATCACTGGAAAATACTTACCTAACTGATCTAGGGCAGGGAAAGAGAAAGGTAAAAGTTAAGCTTAGGCAGATGAGCTAAGTAAGTATGTTCCAGTGATATGGATGACATCTTTGAAGTACCTGAAATACTAAAACTTTAAGTTTAAAAAACAAAACAAAAATGCACCCCTAAAAAAGCCCAAACCCTAAAAATAACAAACTACTCAACTGTCACAGGATATCTAAAAATTATTATTAGATTGCTACTTCTCAAAAATAACAAAAACAGAGGGTACAAAGTTGCTGAAAACCAAATCCTACTTTTTATGAATTTAGATTCACAATGCAGTAAGTACAGTATCACACATATCAGGAAAAAAGCCACAGTAAGATATAGCCAGGGAAGTGCTCTTATTTCATCAGTTCCCTGCTTTTGCTTCAGAATAAAAAGCAGCAAAGTGGTTTGTTTATTCTTCAGTTCAATAGCATTTTATATTAAAAAAGCACTTCTCAACAGTACCACCTATAGCTACACAGCACTTCATAAACTTATGTTAAAGTAATTTTAGCTTAAGGGAAGTTAAAGCAAGGCATCTTAACTATTTTGACTTCAGGAAGGCTGACAAACACAGCTTAACTCCACAAAGTGAGCTTGCCTGAAAAGACCAGTTACGAGTAACGTCTACTTAAAACCACTGACATCGATAATAAAGGATTTTGTGGTAAGAGAACTGTTGAGAATATTTTATACTTGGATGTTCCAAATGTTTTTGTAAAAAAAGTTACAGGAATTAATATCAGAAGGTCTCACCAAAAGGCTGCTGAATGAAAATGCAACTAAAGGTTAACAGGAAAAACCGGAAAGACAGAAACTTCAAAGTTGAAATGTCAGTGTTTATAAGCATAATTAAAAGGCTCATTTTTTACACTACTATTTTGTTATTTGTTTAGAGCACCTACATGGTGATGATGAGAGGAAAAGGACCAAATAATGTTCTTTGACAGGGAGTGAACAAAACTAAATGTCTTCTGTAATTAAACATAGTACAGTCCTCATTAATATAAGCAAAACTAACAAAAAGTAAGTCTCAGTATTTTTTTAGTGATGATCAAAATACACATGAAACCAAAGAGTTTGGAATGAGGGGAACACTGAACAAGAACATTTTAAACAAGACTCCAACCCCCTTTCGCTTAGATAAATTTTTAATTTTCGATCACAGGCCATTCTTTCTGCCTTTTACAATTTGCCCTCATCACTGAGTGTTGTCTTCACTGCCACATTGGATATATCCCTGCAAGTGATATGCTAACAATTAGAAACTGAGAACTTGCAATGCTCAGAGATAAGGGATATTCACAATTTACACATGACAGAATTCATAGCCTTCTCAATGAAATTAGTTACTAGTTGATATTAAAGCTTCCACTTAGACATCCTGCTAAGCAAATTTTAAAGATAGCACCAATGCATTACTTGTGTCCTAGTGTAAGGTATCTACGCGCTGCATTGCATTTTCTGTGCTGATATTGTAAACTCTGCCTCAGATTTCGTCTCTTATGAGAATTACAGATCGCAACAGTTTAGTAGTTCAGAGAAATGATATGGTTATTTATTTTCTTGGTACTGATGTTCAGACACTTCTAGACAGTTATTCCTAAGAGCTCTGCAGAGATCAAATCAGCATCTTTAAGTCCTCTCTCCAGTTCCATAGGGCACCTGTGCTGCCCGGCTGTGAAGCCACACCAGCGGGTATCCTGACCGAAGCAGAGGATCCGGCAGGAAATTGCTCTGCAACACAGAAATCTCCTTCCACTGAACAATGCCCAAGAAGAAAACAAGACAAGCGAAATTTACTTCAAAAAAAGCTGAGAACGACCACAGCTATCTATTTATATGTAGGTATCAGCATGGCTGGCGAATTTAAGTGTTTTTATCTGAAGCTGAAAAATACGGTCTCTAAGTTGAGAATTGGAGGTTAAGTTTTATCTGGTGAGTTGCTTCTTCCCTCAGCTTTTCAAATTTTTCTTGTTTAAAAAGATATATTCCTCCTTTTCAAAATTTGCTTTTAAAACTTGTTTTATCTACAAAACTGGAAACAACAGTCTCAGGACATACAATGTCTGAGAGTTGAAACAGACCAAGTTTCCTGGTCAGCACAGTTCTTTAAAGGGTGATAGAGTGGACGTGATTTGGGATACTAAGTTGTCCTGATGTGTCTGGAATTAAAACAATGTCAGTAAAAAAAAAAAAAAAAAAAAAAAGCCCTCACATAATTCTAAGTTTTGAGAGTAAAGGTGTACTTTGATGTTCATGTGATAGCTTGTTTGCATCTCCTTCTACTTCATGAACCTCCAGCAAAGCACAACTAAAGCCTCACCAAGGAAATACATAGAGTAAGGCTGGCTTTAGTATTTACAGATGATAATAGCCTAGAATACAATAATCATGAACATAACTGTATGAACAGGCACCACGGTTTTGTTTTCCACAATAAAGCAAGGCACTGTGCAAAGCAAGAGAGATTTGGCCTTCTGGAATGTAATGGTATCATGGTTTATTCTGACACCAGCTTTGAATTGGATTCAAATCCAATTATCCCACGTGTTTCTCGTAAATATCCATATATATAAAAATCCGTGTACAAACATAAGTACTACAACAATGCTTAAAGGCTCCTGTGAAGCTTAAAGACCAATACAAAAAAACCCTGTACAAATAATAACGTTCATTCACCAGAGCTATTTTTATAAAAGGCCTTGTAGTACCAGGGCTATGGCACTAGAAAGAATGTGAGACTGCGGAATGAGTAGGAACTTCCTACGGTTCCCCAGTCTCCTTGAAAGCTCACCTACATAGGAACAAAGAAATTCCTGCCACTTCCTCCCCCCCCAAAAAAACCACCTACTTACCTGACATGGAAAATGCAGGTTGGCAAAGCAAACCAAGCAACCCCACCGCCCAACAAAACACTACCACCTCCACTCCAAGAATCTGCCTTGTACTTTTATCATAAATTGAAATTGCTTACGTTACATTTATATTGTCAAGGTCATTTTTCAAATCATGATACCAGAGATTACAAATATTTTAGATACCTACAAACACTGACAAAAATAGAGCACTCAACTAAGTCAGCTTTTTGCAGCATGAGTAGTAATCCTTCCTCTCGAAGGCTAATTTACATTTGGCCAATGAATACCTGCCAAATGAGCATAGTTTTTATAATCTGGCATTTTTTCAAGCAAGTTTCACTGAAAGGACTTACCATGAGATATTGCCTGGCAAGACAGACAGACTCAATTGTGCCCTGGAGGTAGACAGTGGATTTCTTCTGTGGGTTACTAGGGTCAGGGAAGTGGATCTGAGCACCAGTCCTCTGCATGATATGTTTGATGTTACTGCCATTTCGACCCATCATAAAGAGATGATGCTGCGCTGCAATGTCTAGTTGAGTGCTCACAGGGATTGCAGAGGCCAGGCTCCCAGCTAGGTGTTCTAAAAGCATGGCTGTTCCTTCCTGCAGGGGAAACGCAAGAAACCGCTGAAACAGCGCTCACAGGCATACAAAACAACACTCCCCTTACTTGTCAGGCACACCACATGCAAGATAAAGAAAATTCTGGTTTGTTTAAAGTCCCGATTGATTTGTTAAAGGTAACAGATGGACTGAAATCTACCTACTATGCCCATTTCATGATCAAGCTCAGCGTTTAATTGCCACTGTAAAAGGCAGTGAGACAATGCCGAATGGTTTGGTCCCAGTAGACCTTCTGTGCCCACATACAGCAATAAGAAAGTCGATAGAGATTTATTTGGGTAGGTATCCTTGCAAAATTTGTCTTTCAATTTTGGCCTAAGATGTTCTTACTGGCTTGAGATACAGACATTGAGACCATATCAATCTATCTCACTGCCAATTGTTAACAAGGGAACTTTTTTATTTTATTAAGATAAAGAGGCTCATGGCAGTTCCTTTACTTGACTGTCAAATTCACAGCTCCCAATTCTGGTTTTGCAAGACCAGTTTTACTGACTGTTAGGGCAACTTTCAAGGTTATATTATTTGAGTGCACACTGAGAAGATCGAAGTATGAAGAATTCATGGGGGTTTTTTTGTTTTGTCATTGGGGCTTTTTGGTTTTGTGGCTTTTTTTTTAATTAGAAGATGGGTAAGATTAGTACAGATTCAGAATTGCTGGAAACCCGAGCAGGTGTGCAAGAGATGAAAAACAGATTAAACGTTTGTGCTAAACCCTAAACATAAACCTGTTTTCTATGCATTTTTACACCTCAAGTATACCAGATAAGTTAAAAAAACCAAAAAAGACCCCAAAAAACCAAAAAAACCCCCAAAAAACCCCAAACCCTCAGGTTTCAAAAGTGATTATACTATAACAACATGTACTGATGAGGCAGGGTATAACGTTAATATAATTCTTCAATATCTGAATTGTGATTATACTTATGACACGCGGAAACCCAATTAAGATGATACATTACCTTCACAGCACTAGTGTTATTTTGTGACCCTCTGACAATGACTGTAGCACCATACATTCGAGACCGTTGTTTAAAGGAAACTGAAATATTATACGTTTGAGATATATGCTGAATTGTGGGAGAATTAGGATCTGGGATTGGTTGGAGAATTCCAGCAATAGGCAATTCAAACATGAGTACCAATGGAAGCAGCTCCTACAACAACATTGAAGAGCAAATACTGAAAACCGAAATCATACTCATTAGAACTACAATTTTATTACTGAATCATTACATATTGGTCAGTGATGATTAAACTGATGTAATACATCTTTTGCCCACTGTTCATTGATGAAAGTATTATATCTTGAGTTGGAAAAAGGCACTGATCTTTCCAGGACACAGAATTTTTTGTTTTGTGTGGGCTTTCTGTTTGTTTGGGTTTTTTTTTTCCAAAATAGAAGATCTTTTGCAACTATGTAGCAACAATAAAGCCAGGTAATTTCCCATACTTATCCATGAAGACCTAAACACAGGTCAATATTTGTAAACTTCCCAAGAGAAGTCTCTTTTCTGTCATGGATTAATTCGCGCTCTGATGTCAGCTGCAAGGCTACATAAACATCAGCTTCTTCCATGACTGATGAGACCAAGGTTGTGTAAGTGACATACCTGACTACCACAACTGCGAAGTCTTCATAATTTATTAGATTTATTATTATCCATGCCAAAATACACAAACAAATCAAAACTAGAATGTAAAGATAGAAAAGTACTACGGAGAATGGAACTGAATTCCACCAAATTGTTTACACAAATTATACATGAAAATGGTTAAAATGAAAGAGGCAGCAATTGCCTTTCCTAAGTCATAGATTCACACAGGATGCCTGAGCTTCTACAGGCCATCTGTGCAGGGTGAGTTAAGATGCAATTTTAGACACAGCATGGGATACTTTACATCTTGCTTATACTGTAGACGTCTTGTTCAAGATCCACCTTGGGCTAGTTAAAAATTTGGCCAGAATGTGAATCACTGTTTTTATAATACCCTTTGCATTTTACTTGTACGGATAGTCACGTTGTTCCCATATTTCTGCTGTCATAAGACAGAGCCAGACAACCCTAGCGTTCTCAAAACTATATTTTTTTTTCTTTCAGCTGTTTTCAAGGGAACACTATACCAAAATAGACTATTACCCGAATTCTAACTCTTGCAGACTCCACTCCAGCTGGCTGTCCTGCAATAGACACCTGGAAGAGCAAGAATATAGAAAACATAGCGTCACATTTTCAAATGAGGCAGTAGAAGTTATTCAGATACCTGTGTTCTCTTTTTAAAAAAAAAATAAATTAAAAAAGTCAATACTTACTTTACAGCTGGTGACATCCCCAGTAAAAAAACTAAAACCCAATCTATGAATATTATAGCATCTTTGGTTACATGGGCTTAAACATCTAGAAAAAGCCTGATACGTCCAACAGTACAGCTGTTTGGGTCACATAATGGAATTACTACTGTGTACACGTGCTCGATTTTAATATTCAACAACAGTAGGTTTTCTTGAATGTTTTGAAATTACTGCATTTTGCTCAGCAGCCACTGGGATGCAAAAGAGGAAATTCTAAATACAGCCATGAAAGACTTGAAAGTAAACACTCCAGTAACATTAGCATTACAAAAGAGGGACAATTCAGGTTCAATGACTTATTCTAATGAAGTTGAACTCTTACAATAGGACATTCATTTTTGCTAGATATGCACCAAGTTTAGGGTTCAACTAAGTTACACCATAAGCCAAAAGCATCGAGAAATTAATCAATATGCTAAGTAAGGTAGGTGTTGAACAGGAAAAAAATTTACAAAAGCAGTGCTTTTCATAACGTTTCTCTACCATTAACACCAAGTTGTTGACTTCTGTGTGCTCAAAATCATGTAAGTTTATAAAAAATAAAGTTATTCATGAGCCATCACAAATTGTTTCCATCTGTTTTTAAACATTTGCTCACTTAGGGCCCATGCTTTCCACAGAGTGCAAATACCAAAAATTTATTTCCCTGAACATGAACTCATCCATCCCCCAAAAACCCAAATTGACGAAAGAAGTTTAGAAATGTTTTATACTCTCAGGAATTACAGCATAAACAAGTTAAAATATTGAACAATACTTACTTGGTTGCTTTTCTCTGCTTGATTATTCCTATTTGAGTCTGGAAAATGGATATGACATCCTGTTTCCTCCATCACCTTTTTAATATTATTGCCACCTTTACCTATCACATGAGAATGTTCTGTATGTGAAACATCCATCTTCAAGGTTACCCGATTGCTCTGGAAATGAAGCACCCATGATTAGATGTGTTCAAAGGAGAACCTGAGTATTTTAGAGTAATGTAACCTCAAGAACGATATTCAGAGTTGTATTTCCAAAGTACTTTTGCAGAGGCTTAACTGGCTTAACTTCTACTCAAGGAAGATGTTTTTAACATGGGTCACAGTCAGACACGAAACCATTCACATTTTCTTTCCAGTGAGGAAATAACATGGAAACAAATACCCCAAAGATACATCTTCAAAAAATGTTAAGGCTTTTTCAACGTGCCCTAGCTTTTATCCACTGTGACTTAAATGTTCTTTTGCAATCCATTCTAATTTATTTTAATTCTGCATTCTTTCAATTGCAGCCACACACCCCTGTCTGATCTGAAAGGATCATATGATGAAGACTTTGGCAAATCACAAAGCCACGGGACCTACAGCAACAGGATTTTTCCCTCCTTTAAACAAACATACCAAATTTTTCTGGTACATCAATTTTTAAAATACACAAACACTGCCTACAGCTGTTCTTAAAATCTATATTGTTAACAGTCCCTAATAATGTTGCTAACAGTTGTACAAAAAGTTGCCCCTACCATTGGAGTGTTCCTTCTGGCAAGCTGTTTAGAGAACCAGAAAGTTGGTGTACAGCTGCACAGAAGCCATATACGCTGCCCCAAAGGACTTACTATTGCATGAAAAGAAAATCTGATGCACATACGAGACCCCTGGCCAAAATCTAGACATTTTAGAAATTCTGGCTGTAATGTTTCAGAGCGTAAAAATGCAGGAGCAGTTAAAACCAGAACTGCATAAATGCTCCTAAAATTGAATTTCAAACAAACCCCAAATTTTAGTTTTGCTGAAGTGGCTGCATAATCTATTGTTTGCAGTGAAGCTGTATTTCAGATTTTAAAGTAAAAAAACCCCAGCCCAATGAACAAACTATGATGCTTTTAGCCATATGACTGGAAATATTATTTTTATATAGTCCAGATGTGGAAAAAAGTGCTTTAAGTGAATATTTTCTTGCTGCATGTTTAAATATGTATGCATATGCTACATATCATCATCCAGAAGGGGTATATTGGAGACTTTGCTTTGGAGCATCCATAAATACCTTGTGTTTAAATAAGCCCGTTTAAAGAGATCAATGTCACCACAAAATCAGGGGTTAACGTGTCATTCTAAATAAGTTATTTCTTACTTTTGTGTCCAAGACAGACATGATTTTCTCTTTCGCTTCTTTAACATTTTCCTTTTTTCCAGAGACTTTAATATGGGGATCTATAAAAGAAATAAAGACTATTAAGAAAAATACAGTAAAATAGCTATCAAAAATTTCCTCACTGCCTAAACAAATTTGAATCCATTATTTATAGTTCAGCAATAAATTGTACCACCAACCTTTGGGATTCAGCTAAAACCCAAACGTATCATTCCATCCCTTCAGCCCCACGGTTAAGATTACCAGCTGAGTTTATTAAACATGATAACCAACTTAAAATAAATAGAAATCAAATGCCAAATGTACATCACAGTATTAAAAACATTGTCTGCAATGCAATTACATAGCTAAGCCATCGCGTCTTCTCAAACAAATATTAACAGAGAACTGAAAGTTTTTTTGACAGCCTTACTCAAGACAATGAGTCAACTCAAAGACTATTAGACAATGTCTAAAAAACACCTCAAACTCAAACCCACCCTCATCACAACTTTGTTGTATTTATTTAGTGTCTAGAACTGTCCTTTGCAGTTTTAATCTGGCAATAAAGGTGCTTCCACTGGAAGTTTTCTGATTGAAGTTATCAAATAAAGTTTAAATGACACTCAAATGATAAATCAAATCTTATAAGTGTCAAATATATAAATTAAGATTTGCTACTAAGCTATATACCCGGGAGGAACACCAGCTGACAGCAGGTTTTGCCCAGTGAGATCTAAAACATTGATTCTACAACACGCTTCAGTTTACATTATAATTTTCGGATCGTTGTCCTTAAACAGCAAAAGGTGATGTGCTGAGCTATCAGGTACAGTTCTGCATCCTGGAATACACACCTGGTCGGAAAGTACAGAACTGACTTTGGAACTCAACCAAATACCAAATGACTCCAAAAAAAAAAGAAAGTGAAAATTACACATTAGACAGTTCAGCAGCACCATCTGGTGTCCAGAAGCATCAAGTGCCACAATGCAAAACTATTGTCAAAACATTAAATGTAGGTTCAATTAAAAGAAAAATATCCCCACCTACCACCCAAATTGCTGTGTATTAGAAACAAGGCTATGATTTTGCAGGTAATGCCTATTTCTCTTTCCCCAGTTCTTGAGCCTTCTGCCCCTTTGCAGTCTAACAGTACTTCTTCTCCTGTGATGGGATGAACTGATCTCAAAAAAAATAAATTCTAAACCCTCTCCTGGCTAACAAATTAGACTAATACATTATGCTAAACATAAATATAAAATACATATATTCTCAATGGCAGGAGAAAACATGGCCATAACACAACATATCTGCCTTTCCCATCATCTCAATGATTGAAATCACTTCACTACTAAAGAAATGCCAAATAATACAGCTTCAGATTGTAAACCTGTTGCATTCAATTGAAAATTCAAACTGTTTAAGCCGTGCCTGGATGCTCTTTTCATCCCAACAATAAAAAACCTCTAGTCTTTACCACTAGGAAGTTCTGAGCACATTCAGCTGGGGCTACGGAAACGCAGAAGGAACACAGGATCCACTGCCAAGTTTCATGAAAGTCAAGAAAAAAATGCAGCATTTTGAGTTCTGAGAAACGGATAGATTTCATTTTTAAAAATGGAAAAACTGCAGTTGCAAAAAACATGGTGTGCATACAGAATCTACAGAATCTCCAAAAAATCTGCTGCTTCAGCCTTTTCACAATGGAGCAAAGTAAAAAAAACCCAAAAAACAAAACAGTCTTAAGGGCAATTTTTCTTTTCTTTTTTAAGTTGACAGTAAGCCATGTGGTTCTAATGTGTTTAAGCTGTGAATGATATTTGAAGTGGATGTTTCAGGCAGAAATTCCCAGAAGCAGATTCCAGCACACCATGCATGCTCCAAGTGCTCTTTAGAGGCAACCAGGAAAAACACAAAACCAGAAAACCACCACGGGGCTGATTTTCACATATTTGTAAACATTATATTTTAATTCATGTTTGGTCACAAGCATGAAAAATATCTGAAATAAGCCTGGCATCATATTAGTACTGAAGAAGATTACTACCATTCTGTAATACTATTTGTTTAGCCATGGGTGACAATACATTTTAGAATATCTAATCAACATGTACAAATATCTCAAGGGCAGATGCCACGAGGACAGAGCCAGACTCTTTGCAGTGGTGCCCAGCGCCAGGACAAGGGGCAATGGGCACAAACTGAGACATAAGAGGTTTCCGTTGAATATGAGGAAAAACTTCTTTACTTTGAGGGTGACAGAGCACTGGAACAGGCTGCCCAGGGGGGCTGTGGAGTTTCCTTCTCTGGAGATATTCAAAGCCTGCCTGGACAATATCCTGTACAACCTGCTCTAGGTGAGCCTGCTTGAGCAGGGGGGTTGGACTGGATGATCTCCTGAGGTCCCTTCCAACCCTTGCCATTCTGTGATATACCTATTTTTTCCATTTCTCACCTCAATTAGACTCTTCTTTTTTATTGATACTGACAGCTTCAGCAAAAAAAAAAAAAAAATCCCATATTTCTACACTTCTCCTTTCTTTGTTCTTTTTAGAGGAAAAAAGCTTAATTACTCACTTTAAAAACAAAAGCAAAGAAGAATCCACAAAGCAAAAAGGAATCCACTGACGCCAGTGACAATTCTAAAACATGCTATGAAATCTTTCAAAATTGGTCTTAAGTACCCTCTCCTTACTTGACTTTTCAATGACATAGTGGTTGGTAATGGATATGAACCAACTTGTTTTTAAGTTAAAGGAACTCTTCCTTTGAGACTTGCTCACTCTTTCCTTGAAGGAAACACAATTTAGATACGACATCCAAAACAAAATTTCACACGAGAAGAGTTACTTGCAACTAATAGAGTCTGAATTCTTTGAACTGGCTTTGCAGGAGTTGAAAGTACATTGAAATTATGGATGATCTGCAGGAAAACCACCAGGTTTTCCCAAATACTGAATCAACGAACAAACAGATCATTTCAGGAATTGCTTAAAAATTCAGAGGAGCAATCAGATCATATAATCTGATGTTCTGTTTATTACAGAGACTTACATTTCTTATAAATACCTCCCTATGGACTCAGTTAGCTTGTTTGCATTGCAGTTCCTCTGGAAAGTGTGGGAAGTTGAAAAGCATCTGCTCTAATGGTTCATGAGTTTCAGCCTCCCAGATTTGTGCTGGATTTGTGACGTGGTTTGCACTCAGACTCACTGGATCTTGTACTATCTTTTTTTTTTTCCCCCCTGAGATTAAAGATCCCATCTTCCTGTGAAGGTCCATATATGCTAAGCAAATGGCCTATCATTAGGCCAACTCTTTTTCTGAGCCCAACCCTAAATACTCTAATTTGACCGTTCATTAAGAAAAATGAGCTAGAGAAGCTGCCTGTTTCTTTTCCTGGCTGAATTATTTATTTTCAAAGCAAAGGACGTGCTGTTTCTGTTTTTAACCACCACACCACAGGAGATAATAAAAAGGCAAGGTTCTCCCAAATTTCTTGGAAGCCCAGTGCAGATCAGGCTGCATTTGACATCAAACGACTGAAAACAGAGAAAAACAGTCACTAATGGGATCAGCATTTACCTTCCATTTCAGTTTTCTGGTTAATCTGAGCTATTTTGTGGAAAAGACTGTAACTAGGTAGCATCTGAAAATTGTTTTCAGAATTTCTGAGTAGGAATGAAATGACTGTGTAAGGTCTCTGTGCTTCGATACAGGGGAGCAATTAAAACAGTTGACTTAAGTTTTCTAAATGTTTTCTGAAGCTATTGCCACCAATAAAGAGCCAAATATATTAAAAACGGTTCCAGACAATTTTTTACTTCTTGGCACCACAAACTTAGGGTGTTCAGTACTTGTGCATGACAAGGGATGTCTGTTTGCTATTGTATTGACATTAGACTAGGCTGAACATGAAACTTTTCTCCACCACCTATTTTCCAGGTGCAACTATTTATCCCATGGATTTACAGTTTAACTTTTTAATTTAGAAAAAGTGTATTACCTTGCCTTAGTACTAAGACAAAAATATTTGTTGGATAAAGCTCTACATTTAATATTTGTAGTATCTACAGGGTGTAACTGCAGCAATGGATTCTCAACGAAGTCCAAACCAAGATAATTAGCACTCTTAACAGTCTGAAGAGGGTTGTCAGGCATAAAGGTATAGCAGCTGTAACATATGTAAGGTACTGTCAGTAGAGATAAGCATAAAATCACCCTCCAGTCAGTACCTAGACTGACCACAGCACCTGCACAGCCTTAACTGGAATGGGACCGCCCAGTGATCAAGACCAACTGATTCCCACAGAAATGGCTCTTGGTGAGACTAGGGCCATAACAATGCCATTTTCGTCCAGATGACAACCAGACCAGATCACCAAGACATTAGGCCATTCTTCGTCCCTGAAGAACACTGGTTATGGTATCTATTTTTACTGGGGGGAAAAAAAAAACCCAAACCAAAACATTCCCCCGCTTTATATATATATTTTTATTTTTTTTTTAAGCTTTTGAACAGAACTGGAAGCGTACTTCAAATCAAACTAGAGTTACAGCAAAGAAGAGCTGCCTACCATGAATGAAGAGATGAGACACCAAAGCTTTACAAACCTATTTGCAAACACAGAGCAATGGCTTTGGAAGTCGTCTGCGTGCTAAAAGCATATAAGGCTCTAATGCTCTAAATACAAGTGTAGCATCAGAAACTGGAAAAGAGTTTGACTCGTACGAAACAACATGATTAATGTCTTGCAAAATATAAAAAATTTCACTATATAGTAATCAATTTTGATGAGGAGTATCTTTTTTCCTAAGAATGGAAAAGACAAATTTCATTTTAACAGATTTCCTCTCCCTTCTTTCTCAAGAATGGGGGAATATTTACATTAAACAGAAAGCTGAAGTTGCACAACAGAAAACGCTGAAGTTTTTCTCAGTCTTCATTTTGCCAGACTCCTGCCTTGAAGTGGCCTTTTATTGCTCCTATCCTCAAATTCCTCACTCCACACTTTGGCAGAGTTTCCACCTCCTCGGTCTTTGTCCACAGCTACACCAGCAAGCCTCCGGCTTTTTTGCTACTATCGTGTGTGACATTTCAGTAAACAAAATAGAATTCCTCCAAGTAAAAATACGTTTGTGCCAGTGCAAATGCATCTACGCTAACTTTTGCCAGGCAAGAAGTATTTCAAATAATTAAGACTTTTAACTGTGTAAGCCTCTCCTGCAAATCAGACATTACATTTAATGTCTGGGCAAGCTCTTCAGACCACAGCTATGCATCTAGCTTGTTTACAGGATGAACAGACTTGACTTAAGTTACAGAAATGCCACCAGTTTAAAAATAGCTAGACAACTAGGCAACACCAGGGCAGATGACAGTCATTCTTAATAAGTAGTTGATTAAGATCTGAATAGCCCACGAGTATTACAGAACTTGAGCCATTCAAAGAAAAACAAAGACAAAAGAGACCTAGCAATTTTAAGGACAAGTTATGAAAACATCTGCCCCCAAATTACTAGCAAAACCACACTAAGCTATACGAGAAGTTAGAATAAAGAGAAAGGCAAAAGAACACATGTAAGTTGGTATGTTCTCAACCGAAAGAGTACATCATTCACCCTACAACAACGAGATGAAACATTGGTCTATAGAACAAGTGAATTAATCAAAAAGGTCAAGTAGGACTTCCGAATTAATATGGAAAAAGGGATAATTGCATTGAAACAATTTATTTAATGCTTTTAAATAAATTAGGAAATACTGTGTGTACAGTTGTTAGAGTGGATATTCACTGACCAAACTAGATGACAGCCAAAACAGACTTGAAATAGGCTCAATCTATTCCCACGGGGAGAAAACATAAAGGCTAGAAGTGTGCAGCAAATGCTCATGATTAAGAGCATAAAGCAAAGTAATTTGTCACTTGGTCACTTCTTGCTGTTGGCTTATCAGCTTAAAAGAATTCTCACCCTCTCTCCAACGCACCTCAGTGCACTTACTTTGCCTCCCAGTATCTAAACCACAGAAGAAAAAAAAAAGCTACTCATGCACTGAGGCAGAATGTAACGGGCCGTTTCCTACTGCAGACTCCCTGTGTATCCCCAGGCGTATCACTCAACAACACGGGGCGCTTTGTTTTGGGTTTGGAGGTTTTTTGGTAGTTTCAATTAGACTACAGCAACTTCATCTCTGAACAAGTTTTCAACTAGCCAGCTTGGGCATGATCAAAAGCCTACCCAAAGCATCACAAAACTTGACATGGGCTGCAAGCAATTAGTAGTGTCTTCAGAGTAGACATATCCCGAGGCTCTGGGCATTCTAGGGGATCTGTTTGTCTGTTTGTTGTGGACAAACAACTGATTACAAAACGTCCTTGGGAAGAGCTAGAGCCACTGCCTATATGTGTGCACACATTTGAAAGACTTTGTCTTCTCAGAACTTTTTGACTCTTAACCTTCTTCCCCCTTACAGGCATCTAACTCCATACCATCTTTAGAAGAATTTCTGCCCCAGCTCCAGGGAATTCAGTTTACACACAACCATCCTTTGCTCTTTTTACACTTTGGTTGCTGTTACGTAGTCACCCGAGGAGCATTTAATAGCAGAGCATTTCAATCCTGCACTGAAACAACTGTATGATGGTGAAGCCTCCTTACTTCTTTCCACCATTTATAAAAATACATGTATATACACATATGCATACACAGACACACATACACTCATGAAGCAGAGACTGCGTAAAACATCAACAACCTTACACACACAGAGAAAAACAACGAAATGCTGTGCAACATCTGGTGGAGCAGAGAAGAAAATCTTGTTTCTCAAAGATTTCACAGTGTAGTTCAAAAGAAAGCTTTAAAACCTGTAATAGGCTACTTTAAATAAAGCGGCTACTTACAGTGAAATAGCTATTTGATTTAGTCTCACAAATGAAAAGAAATAAAACAAGGTGCACTCCTACATCAAATCATAGCTGAATCCCACATTCGGGTCCCTTAGCAGCCTTGAAACATCCCAGCAGAACACCAAAAATTAATGTTCAGAATACCCAGAATTAAGTGAAAATTAGCCAGAAACATCAGATAAGCTTTAAAAAAAAAAAATTGGTTACCTGTACAACTTATTATTTTTGGAGAAATAAACTACTGAAGACTGGATTTCGGACCCAGTGACAGAGGAAATGAAGTTGAAAAGACTTCTCTTAAAGCAAGAGCAAAGAGGTAAGACAAGGAAGAGGTAACAGAACGTATGGCAATTTAAACAGAAAAGTGACCGGATTTGAAGGGAGAAGGGGAAGGCCAAGGTGGAGAAGAAGAAAACCTGAAAAGAAGAAATGAGAATGAATTAATTGTAATCACCCAAAGACTCCATTTCAGTTACACAATTTTAGTTTCTTACCACCATAATTAGCTTAAATTCCTTATTTTACTTTTTCTAAAGAAGGTCATTAGGGACATTTTATAATGCATTCAAACACTCAAAGGCACACGCCATGCTGCAATTCTGCTACTTCTTGGGCAGTTGTTCTTCAGTCTTTAGCTGAAGCAGCCACCCAAAGCAAGGCGATCTCTCAGCAGGACACAAAGTCTGCAATGTCTCATTTTTTCAGCATGGAACCATTGAATTCACAGTTCATTACTTAAATGTCTGTTGCCATTGTATCTGAAAGCACAAACACAGAAGCCCAATGCCTGGGAAAGAAAATAAGAAATAAAGGGAAGAAAAAAAATCTTTAGTATTAGAGGATGAACTTAATAGAGGTCTTAAAAAACCCCACAACATTCCTATCAAAAATAACACCATTGTATCTTCACTCCACACAGACTTGTATTCAAGGTTACAATTTTGATACATAAACCTCAAGATAATTTTAGGTTCTTACATACACATACTTGCAAAAAAGGCATTGTGGCTGTGTTTTTCCAAATGAAAAGCATCATTTCATCTGACTTATGAGCCTAAACTCATGCCTTCAGGCTCAACCTTCTTCGCAAATTCTCCCACATCCAAATCCGACTACACTTACTTTTGCATCCTCACGTTTTCTGATTGCTGCTGCGCCTTTTAATGTCTTACTGCTCTAACTGACTGCGTTCCACTGTGGGAGCCGGTTTGTATACAGCCATTGGGAGGTATTAATTCTGTGGCTGGAACAGGAGGATGCAGCTTGTCTTCAGCAAAGACTGCTGCACCAGATACACCTGAGTGAACAGGACAAACCGAGCTGTCCTCTTGAGAATCAGTATGCAATGAAATGTTATCAGAATGATGGAAACCGCCGGTTCTTGACAGATCAGACACCTGGTGACTAAAGCCAAAGACAGCTAAATGTAATATTTTTGGT
Source organism: Gorsachius magnificus (assembly GCA_034008185.1). Taxonomy (NCBI): domain Eukaryota; kingdom Metazoa; phylum Chordata; class Aves; order Pelecaniformes; family Ardeidae; genus Gorsachius; species Gorsachius magnificus. Next base: position 32,626,300 of record CM067089.1, on the reverse strand, counting down.
TATGATTACAAATGCTTTATTACTTTCTCGGCTTTAGCATCATGTTTCTACAGAGTGGAATGGGTTCTTCCCATAAAAGTTTCCCTTTCCTGGATTATTATATTTTTAGAGGTTCTTATTTCAACTGTGCTTCTGATGAACAGGGTGAAAGGAGTTTTTGTCTTGTTTTAAATAAAGAGAAAAATAAAAAGTCCAATAAAGAAACATCTGTACGATCTTCTTGAGAGCTAACCAAGTAGCAACAGCTATGTGATGTACATGAAAATTATTCCCATTTCAAGTTATAGCAAGGCATAGTCAGATCATGCATTATGAGTGTATTTGCCCTTCAAAGGGTACCTCTAAGCTGCCCACCCCACCCCAAACATAGGGAGTATAAACGCACAACACCAGGCACTTCATCAGTTACCAGGTGAAGATCTGAAGTGCAATGCATGTGGTGCAAATATGCAACACCCCACAGAGGAGCAGAGCACCCCAGTGAGGAGGTCCCCATCAGCAAACAGCCTCTGCAAGAGCAGGAGATTACAGGCAGGGTTCCAGTGGCAAATATTGGAGGCCGAGCAACAAGTAGCTCGAAAGCTGGAACAGGAGGTCTGAGAAACAGTGGCACCTGCTGAGGCTGGAACCCCAATAGCAGGAATAGTTACAGTTGGGGAATAGGAGTCATAGAATCATCTAATCATAGAATCGTTTAGATTGAAAAAGACCTTTAAGATCCTCAAGTCCAACCATTAACCTAATACTGCCATCCCACCACTAAACCATGTCTCTAAGCACCTCGTCTACCTGTCTTTTAAATACCTCCAGGGATGGGGACTCAACCCCTTCCCTGGGCAGCCCGTTCCAATGCCTGACAACCCCTTCTGTGAAGGAATTTTTCCTAATGTCCAATCTAATCTGCCCCTGGCACAACTTGAGGCCACTTCCTCTTGTCCTAATGGATGGTTATACATGACCGATGGGCAGCTGGTAGAGAAATGCTTCTGGCCGCTGCGCTGGCAACCGTAAGATTTGAGCAAACACCAAGCCTAAAAAGCCCCCTTAGATGATTTTACTGTTTGCATTACAGTGAACTATTGGTAAAGTCTGAGTTCAGAGCTCTAACAGACCTTTTGTTACTCATCTTGAGCACACATTATTTACAGTACTTACTTTTTCTTACTTACAATAAAAGTAAGACCTGTGTATTTTAAAAAGTCATTAGCTTATTGCTCATAAATCCTAGCGCACAACGTATCTGCATCAGTTACTTATGCAGTGTTGGTACACAGAGCATGCAAACAGGCATCAGCGTAGTAAGGACTCCCCGCAGCATGACACAGGGGTTTTCATACAGCACTGACAATCCAGTGAAACGCTCATCTAATGGTCCAGAGTCTAATAGTGATTTAATGGCTCTTACAAAAGAGAACTCAATTGCAAGCAGATCATATTCACTGCCTATTTTGTCTTTTCATCTACCAGATACCAATAACATCACTTACAATAGATAGATACTACAAAAGAAAAACCCCCGTAACTCTTTCTGAAGCTATAAAGGCTGCAGTAATTTTCTTTTTGATACAGAAAGTTAGATGGTTGTCACATACTTTACATTTCTACATCTTGGGTTTGAAATTGGCAGGGTTAGATATCAATACATGTTTTGAAGTTATGATAATCTTAAGTGCATGAAATTTGACTCAAAATTGCTATGATTGTTATCAAGCAGTTTCTGCCATTCATTGAACAAGAGTATTTCTTTTTTATTTTTTAAAGCATAAGGTGCTTTTTTTTTTTCCCCCAGCCAGCATGGCAATGTAATGGCTTTCTCCACGCACCACTGCTGTGCAGGCTGTAGTCCCAGGAAGAGAAAAGCAAATCAGCAGAGAGGGGAACTAGTGTTGCCATAGTTTCCATCTTTCTCCTAAACTAATTTGTTATGCACTTAATCAAGAAAAAAAAGTTAGTCACCTAGTGGAAATTATTTGTGACTGTTGAAAACTTCAGGATGCTTTTATACAAGTGATTTTCCAGGTGAATACTGAGATATACATTTTAATCTACCTACACAAAAACTTCTGCTTTTCTTTTCAAGGGAGGGCTTCATAGCAAGTAAACACCACACTACTCACATTCTTCCTCTGTAAGAGTAACTTCTTTGTGATATGCTAAAAAAAAAACCAAACACCTGAAAGATGTTAAGTGTTGCCTTTTAAACCAGGATATCATCCCTGAGCTGTTCTCAGATGAATTTTCTCTGCATCTCTTCTGTCCATCTGTCTCTCTCCAGTATCAGAGCAATAGCAAAACTCACCTCTAGAAAATTGGTCACCTGTTGAGCATTTGCAAGATGTGAATTTCTGCAGTCATTCCAAAGAACTGCTTTTTGTGTGCCCCAAATTGAATTTAAATAGAAGGATGGGGATCGCAGAGTAGAAGACTATGTCAGGCCCTAGTTCACACGTAAACACAGCGTGGAACACATTGCAAGGTACCTGCTAGTGGCTAGGAGCTCCGACAAATCCAAACCCATTATGTCTGCTAATTCCAGTTTTCACTGAGAGATTGTGACAAATTTGTATTCCCAAGTAATGTAATCACAGTGATAAGAGTTTATATTACTACATTCCAGGGCTTGAAATTTCAGTTTTTACTATGGTTACTGCCAAGCGCTCACACTGGATGTCAAGCCCCTTGATAATTCCCTTCATATTACAACTGTGTTTATATTTTGGCTCTCCTTTATCTGCCTAAGTATAAGCAAATTGCTGTTCTTTACGGCAGGCACAGCGAGCCCTAATCAAAAATAGAGAAGCCCAAAACTTCGTTCCTACTCTTCTTACAGGCATGAACACAGTTCAAATCACACTGCTGTAAGTTTCCTTAAAGTACCATGCCCACCAGTGCCCTCCTTTGCTACTTAGAATTTGTTTCCTTAAATCATTCGGAAATGTGACCATAGATCTATTGTATCCTTCTCTGAGCCCATACAAATTCATGATTTTACGTTTTTGCGTAAAACCGTTCATTGCTGCAGGCACAGAGCCACCAAGCGCCGAAGAATCGGCAAGCAGACAGGAGAGAGGCGCAAGCAAACGTGGCTTTCTTGAAAAACTTTCTCACTTGTCACCTACGCTGCACGCAAAGCAGGGAGGATGAATTGATCTGGCTGGCTTCTGAAATGGTAGCAATCTGGAGGCTCGTTTAAATAACACCAGTAAATGAAGTATTTGCTGCCAGCCGCTGGCACAGGGGATGCTGCGGATTTGTGCGTGTCTAACTGCTCGGATCAAAAAGAATCAACATGAACTCCCGCGGCCAAGTTTCAAATGGCCAGGAACAGTCTTCTGTTCATTTATTTATTGCAAAACTGGGAGGAGTCAACTGTGCTTGGGTCAGATCCTCCAGAAACAAAAGCAATAAATGAACTTGTGATCTAAACACAACACTGCTTTAATTTTTAAAGTACACATTTATAGGGTTTGGGGGAATTTTTCTTTGGAATATGAGCAACAGTGTGCACTGACAGTTTCTCGTTTACAGAGAAAGTTAACAAAAAGCAGATGTAGCTCATAATACAGTGACTGCAATACATGCTGTAATTAATCCGGCATTCCAAACAATAAACACAATGTCAGCAAGAGACTTGCTTTAAATCTTCTAAAGTCAATTATTACGTATTGATTGCCTTAACACCACATTACAGAAAATATTTACCATTTACAAAGCTGTGTTTAGATAAGCAATAGTTAAAAAGCCGCGACAGGTAGTCTGTAGGTTAATTAGGAGCAAGTACCCAAGGTGAATACTTGGAGAACTATTAAAACTACAAAGTTTCTTCTCCTTGATGTATTCACAAGCCAAACATCATAAACACAGAAAACAGCTGAACTTTCCCAGCTTTATATCTCAGCCTGAGAGCAGCCACTCCCGAAAAGAGAGGCTGGATATTTTGTGTGCGTGCATGCCTTCCAGACCACAAAATGCACCGATATTGTCAATCTTGGCAAGCTACAAAAAAACTAGACTAGAAGATAGTGAGGTATCAGAAATTTGTGCCTTCAGGCAGAGAATATGTCCACTTAAAAATAAGGGTGGCAGTGGTGTTTCATCTGAGGTGCTGAGAAACTCAAAAGTCATCTTTGTTTCAAGTTCTATATTCACAGTTTAAAGTAAAAAAATTCCACTGTTAGTTTTCCACTAACTGTTTCTCCATAGCAAAAAAAAAAGTTACAGCCCCTTTCCAGTATCTCATACAAATCCATCACATCCCATCAATTTAAACCAGGAAAACGCAGAGCAACACCTGCAGACAAACAACATAAGACAGCTGAGAATTGTCCCCAAGATTAACCTGTCTATTTGTGGAAGAAGATAAATTTTCCATTAAATCTAGAAAAATCAAAGTCTAATTCTAGCTCACAAACTGAAAAATATAATGTAGGACTCCCCATGCACTACCGTGCCAGTTTAACTCCTGCATGTCAATGCTGGGCGTAGGATTACGTCAATATTTTAATCAGCAGCTATGGCCTCATACCTCACTATCTAGAGAAAGGTTAGCCTGTCCATGCCAAAAAAAAAAAAAGAAAAATGAAAAAGCTGTATGATGAGGGTGATTAAGCCAGTGGCAAGTGAAGAACATCAGCAGGCAAGGGGGACAAGTCCATTTTAATAGCAGGAAGGATTTACAACACTTTCAGAACAAAACTCTTCAGTGGCACAAATGATCTGTCTCCCACAAGTCCCAGTTTACTCATCCAACTCTCTGGAGTCCCACCTTCCTTCAGAGAGGCACAGTAGGTTTGAAAAGCAAACTCTCCATCCTCTCGCAGCAATTCCATAGCCTGCCCTTCCAGCTCGGCACAAGCCCAAGTGCTGCTTGTCCTGCAGCTTCCTCCTCCTCTGGCTCTTTATAACCACACACCGACCCACTCCAAACATTTGCTCTGTGCACGACTGGCGTTTCTCCACCTAAGGCGGCAGCGAAAGGCCAGGGGAGGTGCAGCTGGCTCAAAACCACAACCAGTCTGGGTCCCCTGGCATCCACTAGCAATATTCACCACTTGGCTTTAAATACCCAGGCACTGCTAATGGCAGAATACTGGTTGTGAAATAATACAGCCACACGTGGTTGGGGCTGTGGAAGGAAAAGTGACAGGAACTTAAAAAAAGCCAAAATATTCTGCAGAGTCTCACCTGTGAGGAACACATGTCCGTGTCCCCCCCCCAGCACCGGCTCTCAGCCCAACTCTGCGCTCACATCTTTTCCCTGCCAACAGACGAGGACAGAACAGCAAAGGACGCCGCTTGCAAATACAGATTTAGGAACCTAAATTTAGGCACTCAAATGTAAGTTACCAGACACGCATTTTCAGCTGCTGCTGAAGTCAACAGTGACTGTGGTTCGAGTTTTATTTACTAAAATGACAAAAGAGGAAGAAGCAAAACAATGCAAAAAAGAATTATCCCTGTCATTGTATATTGGGGGGGAAGAAAAAGTTAATTGCCAAGAGTCTCTTACTTCTTGACTACTTCTTCCTTTGGGCTGATAAGCTATTGACACTGCTAAGTAGTATTTTTTAATGAGTGAGCTGATTAAAAGCATAATCCATTTCGTTATAAGCTCATAGACCTTATTATGCCTTTTGTCCTGCATTTTACCAATAATTCATACTACAAAAGGCCTTGTCTATAACAACTTTTTTTGGTTCATTTTTCTCCTAACCCCCTCACTCTGGAACGAATCCCATCTTTATTTACAGAATCCAAAAACCTGTTCCCCACCCTAGTGCACTGACGTGCACTGTCATGGCTGTTCTACTCCTTCTTGCCGAGTCCTTCAGCAAGCATCTAAAGCAGGATCGCTACTTTAAAAAAAAAAAAAGGGGCCTCAGAAGTGAAGGACTGAACTACTACATGTGGTCACTTAAGCCACCTTTGTGGCAGGATCTCATATACTAGAGCACTGTTAGTTATTTACTCTGTCCTGAAAAATCTCCACTAGTAGGGACCTCAAAGCCTATGCAACTTACTACAATTAAACTATCCTTGTCCTCCCTAAAATCCAAGAGAAATCTCTGACAGAAATGTTTGCTTTTATCTTAAGTAGACATTGATAACAGTCACCTTTTCCCTATTCCCACATAGCCTTCGTTGTTTCTTTAATTATATATAATATTACATATTTTTAAACTCCTCCCAATCCTTGTTTTTAAAGCATCTCCTTTGCTTTCCCCGGCATTTCCTCCGAATTGTCCAAACTCTGAAGACCAGCACTGGTAACCGGTGCTATTTCACAGGTGAAATCTCAGCAGTACTACATTGCACAAAATAAATATTTATTTACAAACAATGAGCCTGAATATACATCCCAGTTTGCTTTATTCTGGGATACAGCATCACACTCCAGTGCCTGTTTAATCTGTAGCACACAACAAGATTTAAACCCCTTTCTTCAATACTGCGCACCTGGCCTTTCCAAGCAGCCTGTGTTGAATTACCATTCCTGAGTTGTTGGTAACTCTGCATTCATTCTTCAATTTGTTTTGAGTGTAAATTGCGTTGCCAACCTGATGCCATGCCAATTTTATAAATACATACTATCCCATCTACATACTATCCCATCAATTAATGATCAATGAAACCCCTGCCCAGTATGGGACAGTACATCAGAATATCCAATAGAAGGAAAGATGCTACATTTCAGTCATTTTAAGGATGGGAAGTCACCGGGGCTCCTTAGGTTTCAGACAAATTTCCTGCAAGCAGAGAAGAAAACAAGAAAATACTGCACCCAAAGAGACACGTTCAGTGGTTTTCTTCCCCCTCCCAGAAAGCGTACACTCATTCTGAAAGTCTGGATTTCTTTGAAGTGACCAAATGCAGATCTACAAGCAAGGCAATTCACATTTGTAATTCTCCCCACGGCAGTACCCATCGGCAAGAAAGCCAAGGTGAGCTTAACTTCCCACTGCACTCCGTTACAATAGGAACAGGAGATGAGAAATGGACACAGAGATGTATTTTGCATATAGAATCATTTAGGCTGGAAGAGACCTTTAAGATCATGAAGTCCAACCGTTAACCTAACCCTGCCATCCCACCAGTAAACCATGTCCCCAAGCACCTCGTCTGTCCGTCCTTCAAATCCCTCCATGTATAGCTTAGTGTAACTCCCCAAATTTATTGCTAAAAATCTTGGTGGGAACTGTTTGGCACTGTAATATTTCAAGCAAGTTCCACAAAACAGCTTGCATTTTCTTGAAGCCCAATATTTTCTCAGCTTACTTTCTTGGCTATTATTCTCCTCCAGCGTTGCGAAACCAAGCAGTTTACATTATTTGACACTGCACTGGACACAAATCTAATAAGCTGGATGACAGTTGCACTCAAATTTAATCCTTTTTATTGCCATCTTGTTTTACTTGCACACAGTCTGTTTTGTGATTTTTAGCAGAAAGTGCCAATATCCTCAACTCCCATGGACTAGAAATTAATGGTTTGCGTTCCCAGTACTTTAAATCATACATATGTTTTGATGCAAGATGAGACATCTGTTAAGTTTCTAACGAATTGAAATTGCAGTCATTTAAATTGCATCTTTATGGAAGTAGCACAAAGATGTTAGAGACGAGAATAGGGACGTATCAGATATTTAATCACTGGCCTGGGACAGCAATGAACGTCTGCAGCAGTACAGTGGGCTTTACCAGCTTTTCCGCAGGATACTCATCAAGTAGAAACTTTCAGAGTTGTGTCCGATCTCATTACCAAGACTAGGATATGTATTGGAAGTCCATGCCAGACACCTATGGATGCTGGGCTGCAACCCTCCTCTCTGCTTCTTGGTATGTACATTTTCACCTGGTCCTTCCCCCACATCTTCCTCTTTCCACCTCCCATCTGTTTTCCCCGTTATCTTTATAGCATCTTTGCCATTTACGCTTCATTATGCTGCTCTTTCAAAAGCCTCATTTTTTTAAGACTCCCACTCTAACCTCGTGTTTCCCGCCATTCATTTGCCGAATCACATCTACTCTTTCCAACTGTCTTCAGTCTCTTCATCGGTCTCTCATTCCATCTCCACGTGTCTTCCTTCCCCCATTCCACTTCCTTCCCAACTTTTTCCTTTCCCACAGCTTTCCTCCAATTAACAGGAAATCATTTGCCTTTCCCTTTCACAGGAGTTAATACAGAGATTACATGTTGCCAACAGTCCTCGGTGACTAGCCCCGATGATAAGCATTGCCAGATGGTACCAGCCTCACTAGTTAAACTATACCAGTACAGCAGCTTCACTTGCTGCCACACAGCCAAAACTACAGGCTACCAGAGCTCTCGACAAGCATTTACCATAAAACAACAATTACTTTGTAACTGCTAAAAATTTGGGAAAAAAAATACCATGAGAGCACTATTTATGCCCTAGATTTTGTGTTCTTTCGATCTGACTTGCTTTACAGGCAGCGTTAGTCTTGCCAAATAATCAAGGAATAAAATGACTTGCACAGTTTATACAAAGTTAAGTTTGTACAGATGAAAACTTAAAATTGTGAAAACCATATTATAGTTATTTTTCAAATATTCCCTCCTACTGCTACTCCAGAAAAAAAAAATCATATGATTCAAATTATAGTTTCCAGAGGAAGTCATTAAAGAGACTTTCTACCAATGATGGTTTTGTATGTTTTCACTTGGTCTGTGGCACAGGCTTGGTCTATATTTAGAATGCACAGTATAAAGAATGATTCAAACCAAAGCAATTTTCTAAAAAATAATCAGAATTTCATTTATAATTGAAAGAGATTTGCAGAGCGAGGATGATACTCACACTGTAATTCCGGGCAGTTTATTCCCAAGAAGGTGGACAGATTTGAAGAGGGGAATGCAGTAGCCAGCCCTACCTGCCAGTGCTGCTGGCAGCAGGCAAGCCTGGAGCAGCAGGTGAGGCGCTGGCTTGCTTTGAAGAACATTGGTCTTTGGAGAGCAGTTACAGAAATACAGTCTTTAGAAACTGGAAAGACTATAAAATGTTATCATCAGCTACAGAATACCACATATTGGGTATTATTCCCTCAGAGTACAAAAGTGTAGTGTTCTCCCCAGTAATACTGGTGGGCATATGACTTTTTTTTTTTTTAACTGTGACAAGATCCTTAACTGGGTTTCTGCTATGCATGCTAGTTTCTCCATGTTTTTGAAAGCTCTTTTGGGGTCTCGGCCTCTTCCACTCAAGCCATTTTTGTTCCAAATCAAAACAAAAATTTCAGTCCTGTTTACTAACCTAACACATCATTACCATTCAGGAGCAACGCTTAGTGCATACTTAATGTGCTTAAATTAGCATCTTCAACTTGGCTTGCAATCAGGTTTTCATATTAGCGTCAAACATTTGCATACAATATGCATTAGAGTGGCGTAAAGAACTTCTCATCCTCCCTTGAAACCTTCCGAACCATCATGATTTAAACACATGGAAGCAGGTGTGAGTTAGATTTTAAAAAAAAAAAAAAAAAAAAAGATGAACCGTGACACTTGCCCTTTCTCAACGCTTTTCCAACCAAACCCAGTTGGGTTACATGCTGAAAAACAAAACAATGAAAACATACTTTGGGCTTCAACTGACATTTGACATCAAGAGTTCATCATCTCTTATGAAAAATCCTAAGGAGTATGAATAATCCCTTCTCAAAAGGAGAAAAGTATTAATGAGCGGCAATAGCTCACAAGCAGATACCATACAGCACTACAAGCAGATGCCTGCAGCCTCCCCAAGAGCTGCATTCTAAAGCCTGACAGGCTAAAATACATAACCGATTGAGAGGAATTACTGGAGCATCATCTGCTGTATTCTGATGATTGCTACTGGTGATGCAGGCTATTAATGCATTTTTGCCATCTTGTTTCTTTTGAAAATGCCCGTTTGGTTTAGATCAGAGCAAGATCAAGTCAGATAAACCAAATTTTAAGCAATTCAGAGGACACTAGTTCAAATCCAGCACAATTAGAGAATGGCACAAAATAATTGAGCAAGCAGTTCTCCATCTTACAAAGAACTTGCAAAATGAAGGTATTCAGCATTTCAGATTATAGTTGCATGATTTAAAAAAAGCTACATACAATGCCCCATTGATCAAGTTAATCCATTTTTACCTCTGGGGAAGTGCAAAATAGCATTAGTTTTGCTGCAGAAAGGTCAAGCACAAAAATGTTTAATGCTGTTCTAAGGAACAGAAAAAACTTGCAATTTGTATAATCTGTGGTACAGATCATGTACCACATCTGAGTGAAATCTTATTTTATGAAGCAACTGCAGATACAACAAATTATTTTCATCCTCCCTCAAATCTTGTTAGCACTTTCAAGAAACATTACAGGGCAGCCTCTATCTTCTGACAAGTCTACCTTCAACATGCAGAAGCATACTGTTGTGACATTCTTGTGCTTCTAAGATATGAGCATAATTTTAAAAAAAGAAATCTATTTATATACACAGTTATCAGCTGGACAATTGCTAACAGGATGAATCTTTTTGGTTTTAGTGAGGTCAAATAAAAGCTGCAAAGGAATTTTGCTCCACACAGAGCTGACACAGAATACCCAAACCAGTGGTTCTGTTGTCATGGGCACCAACGAGGAAAAAACATCTAAATGCCAAGATTTTTAAGAAAACCTTTACTGAACCGGTATAAAGTCAGACCTACAACTTTATACCTTGGGAACCAAAACCGAAGAGCTTTAGGGAAAAAATGCTGCTGACAAAATAGCACAGGCCTCTATAAACTGGCGGCCCTGAATGCCCTCTCCATCAGCGGGTTGGGGGGCATGCCAGGCTGGGGGGCTGAGCTGCCTAGCAGGTAGCTATGGAGGCCGGGGGCAGACCTTAGGCATGCAGCACAGCAGGAGAGAGAAGACCACAACTGTGCTGTTTAGCAGCTGTGAAAACAGCTCTGTCTCCCCGATTTCATTTCTAGCAAAAGTAGTTCCTAGTCTTCCCTTTGGGAGTACTTGGAAAACGCACAACCAAGGGGGCTTTATTGCTATTTGCAACATATAGAATAAAGCTGTCCTATGGGTATGACGATCAAGAACTATTGTGCCTACTGCTATTGTCTGAAGTTGTCTCAGATTGATGCACTAGGATCCCGTTTCCACTTAGGGATGGGAAAGACATAGAATAACTTCCAAAGCTCATCTTACAGCACCTTTCTGCTGACCTAAGTGTAACCAGGTGGAGAGCTCCTCTCCCCAGGGTACAGGTGCCTACAGCACAGAGCCATCAAACCACCACCTTCGCCCTCCTCACCCCATCGGTTACTGACAGGGATGTATTCTCCTTGCCCTGTAAAGGTGGCGATCCACACGAACAAGGGAAGGCACCCAACAGCACTGAGAGCGCCTGAAACAGTCCTTGGATGGGCAGCAGTGATAGAGCCATGGGCAGAGGTCCAGCTGGTATGCGGTATGTTATTTTCTTTGTAAGAAGCAGCATGACACTGGGCAGTTTGAACCTGTATTTACATTCGTCTGCACTCAAATCAGTGCTGAGGCAACAGAAATTACAACTTGATCATGAACCAATACAAAAGTTACCTTTGTTTTTAAGCACTTGAGCATCTAAGCACTTGAAAGGCTCTGGTGCTCTCTTTTCTGCACCACTTTACATCCCTAGTTAAATACAATGGAACAGGTTGTGGTTGGTCAGAAGTGGACATCGCTCCATTCATTTTCAGTTCCTATCAAGAGTTAGGGTACAGACTTGCAGGACAGTTGGCACAAATTTCAAAAGCATCTTCATGGATTAGAACCTAAAGCTTGTCAAAAAGCTCCTATAACACTGCAGGTCTCCAAGCACCTGACTGATTACTCCTCTCTCTCTCCCCCCCCCCCCTTTTTTTTAATTGAAGCTTAAGGCTCTAAGCCAATTAAGTGGCTATTCATAGCATTAAATTTAAGGTAGGAAAATTAGTTGTTTATATCCTATGTTCACCCTCTTCCACTCTTTTTTGTAAGATCAGCAGAAGCTACAATTATTGTAACTAGAAACAGCACACACAGAGATGAAAATAGGTCAAGAACAAAAGTTGACCAAAACTATGAAAAATTACTGTTACAGTAGTTGTTTCATTAACAAGTCTGAAGTATTTGGTAGTCCTGTGATGCTGTGTGACCTCCTCAGTTGGGGCTGGCTTAGCATTTAAGACTGACATGCAAAATAAAACTCAATGTGTCATTGCATTTACAGAAACACAAACCATGAACTCCTTTCACAGTAACGTAAAGAGTATTTTTCTTACACTTAAAGACTGATAAATTAGCTACACAGATACATACTGGTAAGCACAGAAGCAATCCCAGCACATTAAGCTTTGCTTTCCATTATTCACCACATCATTTTTACGCAGTTTCAGAGGTTATATATGCTTATGAATGAAGAGATTATCATTTTAGAAGTGAATGAAATTATAGGACAACTTTTAGAACTTATGCACATGAAGACTTCTAACACACAATTCACATGGGCACGTTCTTTAGAAAAGTAGCAGGGTTCACTTTTATATTCAAAGAATAAGATCAAATTGAATGGAAGTAAGAAATTTAGTCTTTGTAATAAAGTGTTTTCATGCAACTTAAACCATCTCTGAAATAGATAGCCTTTAATTTCTTCTGGGGAAAAAAAAAAAAAAAACACCCACACCACACTGATGCAGTAGCTCAGGTTCATATGCAGATGTAAATTCTCCTTTCTCCTGACCTAAGATTTAAGTCTCAGTTTGCCAAGCAGGGTGTATATAATAAATACCAATTGATTTGAAACATTTCTATGCTCAGGTTGCGGCAACAAACTGTCTAAATCTATATAAAGAAGTCTGAGGCTATTCTTAACCTCAGTGTCCATGTTCACAGAAGACAGTTGCTTATTTTCCTCCATTTTTTATATATATATATATATATGCACACCTCCACATACACCTTTAACTTCCCAGACTATACTGATCTTCTCCATGAAGAATTCAGTAATTCAAATATAAAAAAGCTGATATTATCCTCCCTCACTACACTGTACAAACAGCAAAGAGGCTCAGATACCACCAGGCTAGCCCGACACAATCAACTCTGTTAAACTCGAGTACCAAAATATGTTAGATATTTTTATCAGGTCATTTTTTGAAACACCAATTTTATATATGTAAATGAGTTTAAAAAAAATACCAAGCAATTCTTCCTTACCATTCGGTTCTAGGAACACTTTTAGAAATGGTTTTATGATATTGTACAGAACATAAGCATTACTGAAAGCAACGCGCAGGGACAGAATTTATTATAGAAGAGCTCTCGCTGCTTAAAACAATGCATTTCCATAGCCCCATATTAGGTTTTGGATTGTGGGGAGGTTGTGGGGTTTGTTTGCTTTTTTGGTTGTTGGCTTTCGGTTTCTTGGGGCAGATTTGTTTTTTTTTTTAAAATCGAAAAAAGCCCAACAAACAAGGAATGCTACTCTGCGCCCATGATCAAAATGAGAAAAAGATCTCAGAGCACAACAGGGGTAATTAGTAAGTGCTGTGCTGCCAACAACTTTCAGTGTTTCCACTACACAGCTAGTTCCAAATTACTTTTTAACAAAATTAAAAGCAAGCATCATATATATGCATTGTGAAAAAAGGAAAAAAAGAAACTAACCTTTCTTCAGCCTAGAATAATGAAGTCATTTAAGGAAAACACAGAATTAAAAAGCTGTGTTATGGCTACAACTATATTAAGTAGGGATAACCTGCACATGTGAAGCCTGAGAAAAGGAAAACACTGAAGATTCTGAAGATAAAGCAATCCTAACAGACATTGTTCTATATGCATACACACACACAAACATAGCATTATATATTTAAACTGCAAGGTCTTTAGTCTTGTAGATGCCAAACTGCTGGAAACAGCATCTACAATTTTCAACTTGAGGAGTTATATAAGACAAAGTAGTAAAGAGCCTAAACTCTTAGGTAATTTTTAGTTACTTTTATGCTTGTTTGACTAAACTCAGACTCGGCCAAATTTCTTGGGGAAAATTTCAGTTTATATAACTGCACTTTGCAAACATGCCAGCCTCCGAAGCACACCAAGCCACCTGGTATTTAGAAAAAGATTAAGCATGGAACTTAAAGTTTAGCAGCATATACTGGAATCCTTTTCGCATTCCAGCGATCCCAGCGATAATTGAAAGCAGAGAAATCTATTCATTTCTATGAACTTTGCTTTTATTACAAAATATCACCAGTGCAGTGGGACAGAAACCCCTGAAGTGAGGGTGCAAGACCACTTCACGCCACACAGACACTTTTCAATGTACTCCATAGTTTCTCATCTGCTGCCTCATTTGGTTTTTTGGGGTTGTGGGAGTTTTTCTGGGTTTGGTTTTTTTGTTGTTGTTGTTTTGGGGTGGGTTTTTTTTGGTTTTTGTTTGTTTTGGTTTTTTTTTTGGTCAGCTGGTTTGCAGGGGGACTGAGAATCCAGAGACCTCCAGACACACTAGAACAGGTCACGATGCTGCTTAAAGCTCACAGAACTCCTACAGAATGATGCCGCACAGGGTTATGAACTCTTCCATTTTCAGTGGCATTTCATCATAAAATACTGGGTTGGAACATGACCATTGACAATGTCTTACTTGCATCCATTAATACCTTGGACAAACAATTTGAGGGTTTATCCATAGTTTTTTTTTCTTTTTTGCCATGTGTTTCACTGAAATTTCTACTTGGGAATGGCAGTCTCTCCTTTGTACAAATGTGAGATTCTGCTCAGCTCCAATATTAAAAGCAATATTGCATAACAGTCAGGGATGCGTTTATGTTTTAAGAAATGATGTAATCTCTCCATGGAACGTGTGTAAATTATGAAGTGTCTGCACATGGGACACTAAAACCTGGCAAGTACATTGCTGAGCTGCTCTTATGTTAACCACTTCTCCATGTATGATATTTTACTGTAAGAGATTTAGCACAGAAAGCAGTTTTCACTCTTTAAAGATTTTGTTGACAAACTGAATTGAGAAAATTAAGTATTTTGAAAAAGAAAGAAATTATCTGAAAAGCCTAAAATCAAATTAGAGATTTATCAGAAAACCTACACCAAAAAGAGTAAATAACCCAGCACTGTATTTGGAGTCATTCATATGGCTGCACAGCCTGATGCCACATCTTCTCTCTTCTCTCCCTCCCTTCTTCCTCTCAAAATGTAAACTTTGGCTTTTATTACAATATTGGGAAACAATTGAAAGTTGACTTAAAGGTCTGAAGCAACAAACAGATTACATTTTAGCTTACTCTTGGTATCTAAGGCAGCAACTCATATGCTAATTTGGCCTTAAGTTCACCACGTAGTGACATTTCTGTTTTAACAAAGAAGTGAGTCTCTAGCTTTTATCATAATGCCTCCTAGAATGTGCACAGCTCTTCCCTTATGTCTAAACAACATTCAAATAAATGGGAGCAATATTTTACTAATTTGAAGTCTCTCCTTACAGTTACTTACCTCAAATATAGTACTACAGTTGCGAACTTTATTTTGCATATTGTCTCAGCAGCTTAAGATGCAAAGAAGGAAATAGTGGACTCTGCTTGCAAGATAGCTTGCAAAAGGCAAAGTTTAAAGAAAATGTATGAAGCCAAATTGTCATGACTTTGAACGCCAGCAGCGCCCACCGCTCGTTATTGCTGCCTGCCTTCTCATGTCTTCAGTGCCACTGTTCCTCCCCTCCTGCCATTCTCCTTAGATATGAATTTACCATGCTGTGTACTTGACTTGTCTTTGAGATATGCTAATGAAAAATAGCACGTAGTAAATATTAAAAAGAGTTACTGAAGCTTGATTTTTGAAAAAGAAGATAAATAATAAAAAGAACAATCGGTAGGAAAAAATACACAAACAGAACATGGACTGGATTTTTTTTTTCCCTTAACAAACTTAAGATGCATCAGCAATAAGAGGGGAAAAACCAGAAAAACACAAAGAGAAAGCGAACAAACACAACCCCAACAACCCCCCAAACCAGAAACAGCAAATGACAGAACAGGCGAAATAAAATAAGAGCTGCTCAAGAAAGAAATTAAATGAGTGGGTAACTTCAACAGACACAGGTAAAGAAGAGCTGGAGATTGTAATCTGGAGAAAGCAGAAGAGGAATGAAAATATGGGAAGAAAAAAGAGCAACAGAAGTTGAATAAAAGTTGTCTTTTTTTTTTTAAAGTGAATGGTGAACAAGCCCCCAGAGTTATCCCTGCTCTGTAAGCAAAATGTACTTTGCGTTTCCCCTTTTTTAACCTCCCAGAAGTTGCCCTGCTTCAACTCTCTGAACAAATTCCTGCCTAGAGCCACTAAGTTTCCAGGACCTGAAATGATTCTTATGCTGGTTGTTACCCAAATGCTATTTCAAGGCTGTCTGTGTTCTGAGCGCATCCATATCCCCAGAATTTGTTTATGGCTGTTGAAATACAAAGGCACACACATTGGGAGGGAAATTAAAAGAAGGAAAGAAGAACAGTAAGGAATGTGGGTCAAGTCTAAAGTCACATATATCCATTCCCTAAAGTTCCTAAAGAGCACCTTAAATTACCATCAGCAAGCACCACTGCTGAATAACACAGTGTTCACCTGCTCCCAATGCATTAAGCATTACAGATTCATAGAACCACAGGTGAAACGGCCTCAGGATCCAGTTTGGGTTAAAACAGCTAGCAAATGCACTGAAAAACACCAACCCTCTCCAATAGTAAAGATTATCCATGGTTAGTTTTAAGCCAGCCTGGTCCCTTACGTGACAATGTAAGCACCCATGACAGCACAGCAGAAGGGGCTGGACAACAAGAACAGAAGACCAGGACAGGCCAGTATTTTGGGAAGGGAGAGGGAAAAAATGTTAGCTTATGCCTGCTTTGAAAAGTGTTTGTGGAATGATAGCATCTGACCATTTAGGATCTGGCAATCCACTCTGAACTTTTATACCACTGAATAAGTCTTTAAGACACAATGAATAGCATTCCTAATAAACAGCAAAAAAAAAAAACCAACAGAGCAAAAAAGTATGTTGAGAGAAACAGGGGAATGGATAGAGAAGTTACTGTCTCTCAGTTTGATCTTTAATTCTATGGAATATCTGAAACCTCCAGAACATGAGGGTTTGGTATACCCTGAACTCTTCAGCACCCGTGTGAAGCAGAGCAGACCATGCCAGTGCCGACTGTTCCATTACTGCTGGACAGGACTCTGTCATTACAGAAGTGCTTTAAATTGTTTCACTTCCCTCTCTGAAGCCTTAATGTCATGGGACCTCTTCGTCAACCTGAACAAATGTCTTGCTTAAAGATGCTACTGGAAGATTTTTATCTGTTTGCGTGTTTTCTAAACATGTATTTCAAAATACTTTAACCCTCATCATCCCTCATCACTAGAGCAAGACTGCAGCATCTGGTGCTCATTAATACCAGGAAATTCCTGGTTTGGTCTTTATGAAACTGTTGAGAGTTGATAATTGATTTTTGAATCCTAGCCTTTGCAAAAAGCTATTTTAGCAATTTCACAGTAAACAAGAAATTTTACTTAGCAAATTGTTTAAATTCTGCATAATGCTAAATCCAGGCATTAGCATTTTGCACTTCAAAGTTTTCAGAAAACTTTGATCAGGTTTGAGTTAATGAATCAGCATTATGATACTCAATATATAGTATTTTGCAATCATCAATTTAAAATCTGCAATGAGCATAACACAGAAAAGAAAAAATTTAGCGACTTGCAGGTCATCTGCTTTAGCACTTCAGTTTCACCACAGTACTCTTTTCCCCCCACAAGATCAGAAAAAGATTCTGGGTCTTGTACAGAATTTAATCATAAAACCTTGCTAGACCTTACTAGGCACACCTTGTCTGCAAACTTATACCTATGTGATGTAGTTAGCAAGAAAATACGTACTCTGTCATTATTGATCTGGAATTGATAAAATATTGACACGGATCTGGAATTAAAAAGTGATGATGGCAGTGAGAAGAACACTACATCAAGCCCTAAATGTTTCATGACAGACTGAACAACACGACAAAAACACCAACGCAGCTAGAGATGTCGTCTTAATGATTGTTTTTCCCCTGACATTTTGGGAGGAAAGCTGTGAATGACCAAAGGCCACAACATACATCCACAGAATGTGATGCTACTGAAACTGCAGGCAAATTATACTGGAAAATTATGTGAAAAATTTGCTATCACTTGATTACGATAGGGTACAGCATATGGCTGGGGTACAAGACTGTCCATCTGTAACTGCTCCTCCCGCACGGAATGACTACTTATCAGGCACTCGTTCCCAGCCAAGGAGACGGGGAAAGATAGCATGTTCTGAGCTTGAGTCCCTGGAGAGCCGGCCAGTTATTTGTTGCAGACTCTCCTCTCAATCACAAAATGTCATGAAGTGAAGCTAGAGTATGTTAAACACTTCGGATATTTTCCCTATATAAACAACTGCTATAGCTGCAAATGCAAAGTTACAGGATTGCAAACAATTGATACCGAGTGTAAGCAGAATATATAAACTACACTTTATTCACAAGAAATAGGAACCTCTAGGTTAAGGGGTTCTTCATCCACATATTGTAATTTACTATCTTAGGTGTATATATACACACAACTTCCCAGAGCAAATCTAGCAGGAGAGTAAGAATCAACTCTAGAGCCACCCTGCAGTCCACAGGCACTCAAAACGCTTTTTTAACAGTATAGCATATTGCTAAAATGCATAGTTTGCAGCCCATCACTGTCTAAAGTTTCTTTTGGCATAAAGACTTTTCCAGATATTCATTCCCACTGCAGATGCACTCATTATGCCCAGCTGTATTTTGCGTTCCCTTCCCTCAATTTTTAGTTTTATTATCAGTTTGTAACTTTTAGCTGTTTTATTTCCCCTGGTATTCAAATTAATTCCATATACTGATAGAGCTTCACCACAAGTCTAACATTATCTTCTCTTTGAGATCACTAATAAAGAGGTTAAATTAATCTACACATAAAGCTGCATCTCTAAGTACCAAGCCAGAATCCCAGCCAGCCAACCCCTTTATCCCTCTTTTCATGACCTTTCATCCATGCTTTTCATATTTCAGAACTAGGGTCATTTAAATTTGAAAGACAACAAGTGCAGATAATGCTTTATTTCTTCTTTTCTCCCCTCGAAAGAAAAGCAAACTCTCCTGCCTCAGTTTCCCAAGGAGCCTTAGCTGCGTAGCAATGCAGAGCACAGCTTTGCATAGACCTTGTCAATCTTGCGTTACTATAAACATTCGTTCCACATATGAATATATACATACACGACACCTGCATTTTTTCCAGTCTGAATTCCTTTCCCATTTTTCCCCCTCTCAAGTGACATTCTTTTTCCATGCAAGTGAGGGGAAAAAAAAATTAGATCAATTTGTACTTCAATACCATGTGGGAAAGTACCTCAGAGACTGAATCTCACTTTACACCATAAAAATGTTATTAATCCTGCACCTTTCTAAAGAGATAATTTTTTTTTCCCAGGAGACCTTCTTCATTTACAAAGGTTAGCGCACATCTCCACCTATACATCCTAAGTATAATGTACAGAGAAATTATTTGAACTCCACTTTCTTGGGTTTTAAGCCTCATCAGAAATCCATGCAATGTTAAAAATCACTCCCAATTTCATTTTTCCTGCAGAAGAGGAAATAAGGGTTCCTTTCTTTCAGTCACAGCTAGGATTCCTTAAGAACAGAATTAGGAGGCTTATTTCAGAAAGAGATGTTCCAGATCATATACTTGGTTCACATTAATAGGCTGTACTTCCAAAAGAAGCATAATTTAAAATGCATAATACTGGCCATTCCTAAGGAACAGCTCTACTTAGGTTTCTTAAAGAAACCAAAGAAGCATGCAGACTGCCTCTGTCAGGGACACTGGGGGTACATATTGTTTTAACAGGGCTCGACCAACGCACATCTTTATGCTCCGTAAAAACAAACAAAAACCCCCACAGAACACCCACTAATCTACGACGTTACCAGAAAGACTAACTGGCTTTGGCTGCTGGAAAATAAAGAAACTGCTGAGATTAGATGTAGCATTAACAGAAGCAAGGACACATGCTAAAGACAGTAAGTACAACAGTATTGATACTGCAGAAGCACAAGCTACTTAAAATGGGTTTGTAGGTCAAATACCTGTATAAAGGTGAGGTAACTTCAAGAAGAAATTCTTATAAAACCAGTAGAACAAAATACAAGTATTTCAGGTGTCCTATATTGATATGTCTGAAGACAGAATTATTTATTCTGTGGTTTTACTACTCTGAACAAATAATTCCACCCCATAAAAAGAACAAAACAAAATACCTTTTTTTGATTTCGCTCCAATCTTCAGCTTTGATGGCCAAGCAATCTGTGTATTTGTTTCTTCCATGATCTATTGAAAAGAAAGCATTTATAAAAAAATTAAGTTTTTATTGTTCTCCTACAAAGGCAGAAGTTAGTTTTTGGAGTGTTTGCCATTTTTAAATCTGTTGACTATTGCTACTTACAAATACAACAAGTCATTAACTACTTTTCTGGTTTTCTGGCAAAGAATTTTTGTCTGGTGATAGGTGGAGCCAAGTTCTGACAATTCAAAAGAAAACCAAAGAGGAAATCAAGATGATCAACAGTTTCCATGAAGCTCAAATGACCACTACTAGCTACAGCATGCTCTAGGTCCATCTCAGAGGGAATTTCAAAGCTTTACAGTTCAATAAAAATATTTATTTAGTTAGCTTAAAATGGCTTCTGAGTAAAGCCTATCAAGTTTAAATCAAGTCCTTTTGAGACTCCATAAATCAAGATACGTCAGTTTGCCCTCACAGGATTATTTCCTCCTGCACCTTACCTGAAAGCAACTTTTCATTGTATGTTTATCCAGACTTCAACACACACACACTTATACTTTGAAATCCCCGTAGTCAACTGGCTCCATGTAGACTCTCATTCTGTTGCCCCCTTTGTTTTAGTGAGTAAATCCACTAGCTATAAGCATATTATACTGAAATTTAATACTGGCAGAGTTATAGCGCAATCACTAACATATTTAGTAGTAATACAGGAAAAGGAACTGAATGACACAAAAGACTTCATAAATATGAATTGAAGTGCAGTTCTAAGAAATGTTGGGCCTGCCTAGTGAGCCTAAAGAACTTCTCTTATATTGAGATCTCACTAATAAGTATGGTGAGATCATACCTCTCACCGCACTTGATAGATGAGAGTATCTGATCATGAGTAAGAAGAGAGACTCTCATCATTATGAGGACCTGAAGAAACAAGAAAGATCTTTCCGTATTAGTCCGTGAAAAGATCGTTGTAGGATGCCAAGAAAATGCACCTATTAAATAAATATCATGGCAGGCTGCATCAGGCAAGGCATTTTTTTTTTTTTAATAGAGATTTTGATTATAGATGGCCCTGATGAATTTTCACTTAAAAAAATTATCCAGTTCTGCTCACACATGGACAAAATTTTGTACAGCAACAAGCAAAAGGGTCCTCACTCCTTTGAAAACTTCAGTAGCTTATAGAAGAGTTTAAGAGTGCTCAGCTTGACTGATGTTAATTAGAAGGCGTCCTAAAGTCACAGAACAAGTTTGGAAGAGAGAGACCTCTGGAAGCGACATAAGTCCAACCTCATGCTCACAGCGGGGCCAACTGCAAAGTTTGGTCAGGTTGCTGTCAGGGCCTCGCCCATCAAGCTCTCATTACCTCCAAAGAAAGAGGTTCCACAGTTTCTCTACACACTTATTCCAATGTGTGGCCGCTTTTACTGAGAAATTATTTTCTCCTATCTGGTTGATTTTTCCTTTGCTCAACCTTTGGCCGTCATTGCCTGTGCACTTTTAGGAGGAGCCTGACTCCACACACCTAACCACCCACCGGGTAGCTGAGGAACTGCTGTTAGATCCCTCTTTTACCTCACCTCCTCCACACTGAACAAACCCTGCTCTCATCTTCTCTTTGTACCTCAGCTGCTCCAGGCCCTTGACCAACCTGGTGATGGTCCACTGGAGTCACTCCTGCTTGCCAAGACCTTTCTTGGGCTGAGAGGGACGTAACAGGACAAAGTACTCCATGGGCAGCCTGACAGTAACTGAGCAGATGGGAATAACCGCTCCCTGGGATCTGTGGGGTCATACTGTTTTAGTCAGTGAGGCTATGTAAAAATACTTTTGCCAAAAAGGGGGGTAATAAGAATTTAAGGAGATTATTTGATACATATCGTGGTAACAAGTAAACAAGTGCTCACTACAATCTTAAGGTGTAAACTAGGAAAAACCCTAAATCAGAAGAACTGAAAGAATACTTGATTGCTGTAAGTAAGAAAGAGGCAGGAAAAGAAAAGGGAAGAGCTTTTCAGATGGCAACTCTCAGGATCTGGTTCCCCCTGTATAAAGAATTTTTGTTAAATTTCCACGGAAGGACTAAAACCAAAATAATTGTGCTCTTTTGATTGCCGATACAAATGAGAAATACAATACACAAGAAGTAGACACTATCCAAAAAAGTCAACTCACCAAAATAGGTGGGGGTGTGGGGGAGTTAAGCAAAGCAATGTATTTTAGTAATTCTAGTCATCTGCAACAAGCATAAGCAGTAATAAAACAATTCAAATTCCAAAATAATTTACAAAGCCACTTCCAAGAAGAGAATGAATGTATTAAAAAAGCCAGCTACAATACCAATAAATTTTCCATAACAGTGTAATTCAGAACTAAGGCAGTCTTCTCTCACAGTTCTTAATTCTTATCTTCTATGTCCGGATCCCTAGGACACCACAACAACTTCCAGATTAGCACACCATGTGGAAAAACTGAAAGTGTCAGCCAGACTTCATCATACTGTATTTTTGGTTTCAGCAACTATTGGATAATAAGTTACAGCTGAAATAAGACATTTCCAGGAGGGTGAAATTCTATCACCAACATGCACATACTTTACACAACTTTTCAATCCAGATCTGAAAAAAGCTATTTCAAAGAATTCACTTGTGTCTCGTAGAGGGCTGTTGGCCAGGATTATTCTTAATTGTGCAACAGGCGATGAAGTACACAGAAAATAGGAAGGCAGTAGCTAAAAGGGAGATGCTAAAACAAAGAACGGTGCAGGACCGAGTTGAAGATCCAACATTAAAGGAACCACAAGAGAGGAGACAGAAGAGGAGTGAATGAATGTCATCCGAGACAGGAGTTACAGCCCATCAGTCCTTTAGCCTCCCAATAAAGTTTGGAGACTTTTGTCTTAATGAAATTAAATTCTCCCCATTTCTCATGCTAAGCCAAAACAAAATGAAAGCCCGCAACTTCAGAGATCCACACATTCTGGGGACATACGAGAAAGATGCATATGAGATCTTCAAAGGAAAAGAAGCCCGACTGCCAGCCACTGAGATCTGGCCACCTAATATCCTTAAGCTCTTTGGAGAATGCAATGCTAAAAATCACCACATTAGAACACAAAGACAACTCGGTTTGGTCACTACAAAGACAAAGTTTATCTCCCCTCTTAGGCAGTTAGGCAAAAAAAAAAAGTAAGTCTGGATACATTTAAATTAAATGCATTTATTGAAGTATAAAAATGCTCAGAGTATGTGCTGGCTTTCAACTCCAAGCAGTATACTTTATCAAAAATTCCAAGCTGATTACAATAATAGTCTTTTCCATAATTTTGAAAACCACATCTTATATAGGAAAAAACCACATAGTTTTTGCTGCAGCACTTTTTTCACCAGTGAAAATAATTTATCATCTTGCCTGTAAAACAATTAGAGAATTTTAACTGCCTAAAAAGGTTTGCAACAGGAAGTTATTTCTATTTTTGAGAAATCACGGCTTTCATAGGAACCCTCAAGAGTTTAAACTATATTGCTTGCTTTTTAACTACTTATTGTATTTACTTGTTATTTATGCATTGTATTCATTGTAACAGTAGGAATGTCACAAAGCTCTAGAAAACAAGAAACTGAGTTTTTACTATAGCTGTTAAACTTGAAGGTAAATGTGATGTTGAAAACCGTGTGCCAGTAAAACTCTGCATAGCATAGATCACTGCTGCATCAACTTTTAGTTCTGTTTTACCGCTCTAACCCAGGCAGTTTTAAGTGCCAGGACTTTTTTTTTTTTTCCTGAAACAAATTTGGAATCGTTCCATAAAATCCTCAACTGCACATTGCAATGGAATAGTTTTATTAGTGAAAACTTAGTGTTATGCCACATACCCTGAAAACAGCAGTACTGCTCTCGAACAAAACAGAAAATGCAACTCACTTTACAAGTGATGTAGATATAAACACGTATTTTAGTTGTATAAATACTTTAGTTACAAAACATTTAGAGGAAATTCAGCCTAGGGATGAGAGAATCAGAGTTCATGATCACCTTGACTGCAGAAGAGCACCTCTGCTTCCCTCCTTTCCACATAAAATACGGGATGGAGTTTACACTAATTGGTACGCTCCTCAACTTGAAGGATCAACTGACCGAAAGAGGGAGCAGGCACATTTGGCAGCAAGATTTAATCACATAGTAAATAACCTCATACTGCTGCTTCTCAAAATGTGGGAAACCCTAAGAAATAATTTATTTACATCTTCCCTTCTTCTCCTTTCCCCAAGAGAAGTTGTGGTGTTTATGTAGCCAAACCATGCAAGCTGTTATCAGTGGAGAACATACAGAAGATGACACAAGATACTGGAAGATACCAACAAAACAAGTAAGACTCTGCCCTGACCCTGAAAAAAACTGGCTCTAGTTGCAAATCATTGGGCCTTCATGAAAAAAAACCTCTAGCTGTAAGGCAGCTGGAGGGAAAGCTTTTGGCTTCCTTGTATTCCAGCTTTAAAAATGTATAGTTTAAGCACTTTGGGGAGTTTTTATATTAAGACACTAAGTTGTTATTTTTCCCTACGTTGTAATTTTTGTTTAGCTGATTTTGGATGGAAACTGGAATGTCCTGAATGCAAAAAAAACAACGAACCAAAACTTCCCAAAAGCCCACAAGCATTTCAGAATTCAAAAGGAGGTATTTTACAGGCAGTAGATGAAAAGGAACAACCTACCAAAAAGACCTTTCTTCATTTAAAACAAGCACATTAAGTTACAGTAGTATTCTTTATAGTTAGTATTGTTAAAAGTTATCTATTTCTGATCTTGCCCCCTTTGGGATTCCAGCATCTTGGCCATTTCAGCCTCAGTTCTTATTCATGGTGAAAGGAAAAGGAGTAAGAGAGGAACCTGCGTCTGCTCGGGGGGTTCTGCAGTTGGTTTTCTCCACTTGAGCTCAACAAGCTCCTTCCAACTGAAATGACAAAAGTAACTCTCAAAACTGCAAGCGTAACTGCCAAAAAAAGCCAGGTTTTTATTTCATTAATGGAAAAAACCCCTCTCTTTCACAGGGTGAGGAATTAGCTTCCTCAGTTTAACCTTGCTTAATACAACAAAAGAATATATACACACCATTTTAACAAGTGGAGTACTTACACTATTAATACACATAGATATTAAAAAACCTTGTGAACACATTTAAATTATATTTTTAGAACAGATACATGTTTATCTTGACCTATATTTAAGAATTTTTCTTTTTAAATACACAATACTAGGTTTTCTAAATACCCTGAATTTTTCATGTCACTAAAACCCCTAGAAAGCAATGAAATTGGATGTCCACCGGTGTTTCTATTTATTTGTCCATGTCATGTTTCAAACAGCTGAGTTTCGTGTTCCAAGAATTTTCCTGGGCTTTCTTCTGTGCAGGTTAAAGCCAACGGAAACACCCAGGTTTAGATCAACATCAATGGCAGCAGTACCTTATTTTCGACTATCAGACAATGCAAACCCTCAAAGAGCACCTAACTCCTTCGTGACCTGGAATATTTCTGAGACTATGCTCTATTTCTTGCCAACAGACTGCAAATCCTGCCTGAGTGCTTGGTGACAAATGCTCAAAGCTGAACAGCCTGCATGAAGTATTTTAGCTTAAAAAAGCCCACAACACTCCCATAAAATCCAGAATACTGAAATTTTAGGCCCTTGCTTACAATGTAAGTGGAGGTAATGCAAGCAACTAAGCTCCGTTTTATGTTGGCACTAAAGTGTTTCAAAAATCCTTTCCCTAACAAGAGGTACTACCTCTAGCATTCTCAAGGCTGGAGGCAAAGTTACTTCTAAGAAGAGTTGGCTGTAAAAATGCCTGGAGAAGTTGGGCAAGTTATATAAAAGAAAATTAAGCTGAATAACTACAGGTATTCGTACCCATGGAAATAAAAATAATTATTGTCTCTGAGGCAGAATAAAACACAGAGGTGGATGAGAAGCAGGGGAGGGAACCAAGCAGTGATTCTTCTAATGTACTTAACCCTTCTAAAAGTCATCCAGTTCCCTCTGGGGTGCTGGGGGCAGGTCTTTCTCCTTCAGCACGTTAATTGACAAAGCAAAACAGGACACTATAGGGGAAAAATAATGATATTCTTCCAGATCTTGGGTTTTACTCAGAAACTGCCTCTGTGTACAGACCAAAAAAATACTAAAGCATATAATCAAGAGAGCCCAAATTATATTCTGAATTAGCTTCCTAGTCATTCTTCATGTCATTCTCAACCCTGTATTTACCCATCTCATAGAGATGGCATTTCTTAGTGTAAAATCATCTTCCAACACGACAAAGAGGTATAATATAATAAGATACAATTTTTCCAAGCAGTATGAAATGAAAAATTAAATAGTTTGATGCAATGCTAATGTAACAAGGGGAAAAGCAAATGGGAGAAGGAGAAACTTGTGTGAATTAGAAAAAGAAAAAACCACACTGAAATATGAGACAAACTATAGATGGCTGAGCTGCATCAGCCACCTTACCCCCAACCCCCCCCCCCCGAAAAAAAAAATTTGCAAGGATCAAGTTCTTCATCAAGCAGATATTGGGGAGGGACTGGAAATGCAGGATAGACTCTGTTCATTTATATTCCATGAGCACACCACAGAGCAGCAATACTCTCACCTCTAGAGAATTATTATTGACAACACGACCATCTGGAACTTCAGAGCCAATTGCATCTACAAGTTCAAGATGATTCTTAATCTCCATTTTAACAAAGTATCGATAAATACCCCTTTCTCCGCTGACATAAGATAAGAACTATGAAGCACTTGGAGCACAGAAGCGACCCCTAAGATTTATTACTAAGAAACAAGTGCTTCCCAGTGTAAATGTGTACAGTTAAAAATTGCTGCAAAGGAGAAAATCCTGTCTGTGAAGGTAGGACAAGGACGGGGAAGGACAGAAAGGATTAGAAAAAGCATTTACAGAAACCTCATGAAAATAGACATTCTATGAGCAGATGTTTAGTGTTCTTGTTCTGAAGTCAAATCTCCACCAGGTTAAAGAAACCACAGCAATTCTTTATGGATTACCATTGATTGATAGATTTCTAGAGGATAACTCGTACCCAAGGATTTCACACGTGGCTGCTGAAGGAAAGGTGACCGATTATTTTCTCACATCACTGCAGCCAGCCCCATTTTTAATGGGACTCTCTTCTGAGAACCATTTTTCCCCAATCCTCAAGAAAATTTGTTCCATCAATTTTATAGAAGAGAAAGATGAAAGTTACTGTGCAAGATGGCAGAGGGAAAGAAAGAAATCCAAGAACATCAACAGTAAAAGAAAAAAGTGGTACCATGGTAATGGCCCTTCAAAACTTGACAAGTACGTTTCTCCATAAACATGGAGTGTTAATGGGAAGATAGTTTTACCGTCATAAAAACTAATGCTCTCTTTGCAAATCCAAAACAGCCATGCAGTTGCTCTTGCGGATGCAGAAAGCAACCCAAGCGTTATGTCCATATTCTACTAAGCTCTGCAGGAAGAAAGATTCCTGCCGTCAACACCCACCCTGACTTCTCCCAGCACAACTGATTCCTGAACCCTACCACATATCTTCTTGTTCTTCTACAGGTACATTTTAATCGATTATTCACAGGGAACATATTGTTTAAAGAATAAAACGGAAAATACTTAAGCAGTGAGGTTAAACCACAATACCGGTTGAATAACCTTAAGATGAAATAACTGCAAAAGCTTTCTAAGTAAAGTTTTGAATGATAAAGTGAGCTTCAAAAACAAAGGCTGTAACAAGTCAGATTTTTTTTTTTTAAGCATCAAGCCCACTCCCAAGCCAGGTTTCTTACAAAAAGGAGACCTAAACACGATGGAACTTTACTGTCATCCATCATCCGACACAAATTTTTAAGCATTTGTTTTTCCAAGTATTACCTAAAATATTCTTCAGGATACAAAATTAATTCAGTAGTTAACTGAAAATACTATGAGAGATATCAGAGTGGTCTGATTACATTTATCTTACTACAAGATAAACATCATCCTCATTTTATACCTGTTAATTTTCCTTTACACCTAGAACAATCTCAAATAAGTAGTGAAACTGGTTGGTATGAGCGTGACACGCAGTACTGTCTTCATCTCAGCAACATCTGTAAGACTGCTTGCTAGTAGACACAAATACCCCCTGTAAAACAGATACAGGGCCTTACCCACCATCATTTACAAATGCAGAAGCAGCTGCATTTGACACCAACACTTTCTGTTAAAGTGTCCAGTTTTCATAAGTCATGTGCTCCAACTGCTTCAACTCAACAAAAAAGCCACAAAAAGCTACCAGGCAACTCAACAAGTATTTCTACATCAAACCGAACATGAAAAGCATAAGCTTTATTCAGAATGCAAGCTTCAGTAACCATAATGAAGGCTGGGGCTCTGCACAGAATATTTAAAAGTTTGAAGTTCCAGTTGATCAGCAATTTTAATTTTGACAACAGAACCATTTTTCTTTCTAAGACACACAGACAAAATAAGTTCAACACAGGCACAGTTTTGATGCAAAATCTGCTGTAATTAAGGCAAAGGTATTTGTTATCTGATTTACTAACTCCCACAAAAAAAGCCAAAATTCAGTATTGCAGATTTCACTCGTTACAAATTTTTTATCATTCAAATGAGCATTTCATTTTATAAAAATGAAACCATTACGTGTACAATCTAACTCAGTATTAACCAAATGGTGACCTGTAACAATTTTAAAATCAGACCTCAGGACACCTAGCAAAAACAGACACAAATTTTGCCAGTCTCTGAATATTTTGTTCCACAGCCATAAAATGTTCATCTTGCATCTTCTGCTTTCAGAGAAGTTGTATTAAGGTCAGAGTAGTGTGGCTCCCTCACTGTGTATGCATTTAGAGCAGTATAAACAAGTTTACTTCTATTATTTATTTGAAATATGGAATATCATTTGCATGAAAACTAAAAAAATTCTATTTCTATATAAGCAGAAAAAGACCCAAGCTGAAGAGTTACGGTAGGCAAGAAAAATTCTTCATGGGCTGACACTTATTTCTTCTTCCAACGGCAAAGTGGTGAAGCAACAGTATCCGAGAGGATGACTAATCCCCGAACATGAGTTTTGGCAGCAAGAACAGAGCAATGGGTGTAGCTGGAACCAGGAGGAGTATTATATTTAATGGTTTGTTGATTTTTTGCGTTGGGGCTGGAGGAGAAAGCAGGGGAAGAACAACGATGGGGAGGAAGACACAAAAAGGAATTGTGTAAAGTTATTCAGGAACAGACAGTGTGAATTCAGCTTCGAAAGCTGGCGAGGCCAGAATAAGTGCTTGAGATACCAGAGCCAGAACGCATCAATGGTACACCATTGAGGACTGCTGGGCTTGGTGAGGAAACATGGGGCATGTAAGAAGTTAAAAAAACAGAGGAGATGACAAAGCTTAGCCCAAGGCTCAGTGCAAATATGTTACATTTGGGGTATAGCAATGGATTCCTATCTCACACCTTGTTGTGGTGTCCAGCCCCCACCCAATGTGGTCTACATACAAAATTCAAAACTGGAATTCACTGTTTTTATCACAACTACTACTCTGAAAAGATGACAGTACGTCGTGTCTGACTCCACAGTATTACTGCTACCTTTCTGCAGGGAAGGGAGAGGGGCTGTTGCTGAGGAGGAGCTCCCAGGAGGCCCTGAGGCACCCACACATTCCAGGCTAAAACACCATTTAGAGTTTGGAGCTTGTGCTCTCGTGCGGCAGAAACCCCATCTCCCACACAGAGTGGCGGCATAGTGAGAATTAAAACTATAAAACAAAGAAAACACTTTAAGTTCGTTCTTAATTTAGACTGCTGATACTGATAGTTTACACGTAAGTGTGAACTACCTAAAAATACACAACAAAACGATGCATAAGGAGGACGAAGATGGAGCCCCAGTTGTGTAAGTTCCCGCAGAGGAGGGAGCAGTACGAAGAACAAGTGCAAGGACACGAGTGTGTGCCTCTCCTGGAGGGTAGGGATACCTGATTTTCCCATTTTATACTCCAACTGTCAGAAACCCCAAACACATTTTTAGAAAAGTATCTGTATGCGACTACTTGGCTAGTCCTTCTCCCCTAACTTTACCTGTCTTTGAAAAGGGTAACTATTTAAATAATTAAATTATTTAATTTGTTTTAGAGACTATCATATGGGATAACCTGTATGGATAACGCTCAACACTGCCATACATTGTTCATTCATGCTTCCACTGCAAGTCATTTGTTCCAGTACTGCAAGAATCTGACCTTCAGGTACTAATTTGTCCACTTTTGTTAAACTGTTTTTTCTTTAAAGTTAACTCTATTAAGTGCCAAAATAATTTTATCCAAAAAATTAAAGTGTCTCTGATTTTTCCAACTAATCTAGACTCAGGTATAAAAAGGCAAGAGAAGGAAAACATGGCTGTTTCCCATGTGCATGCTCCTACACAGCTTCATGGCAAGCTAAGCAAAATACTAACATGCTTTCCTCTGGCTTCTTGTGACCAATAATTTTGTGGTGTGCATGTACAGACTTTGAGAATGCCACAAAGAAGTTGCTGGTTTTTGTCAAGGGCCTAATCCTAGCCCAGATTAATCAAATTTACTATCTTCACTAGGTATTCACAGCTATTCCTAATGAATTTATTAAGAATTAAGGCAAGCATGAGCAGGATGAAGAGGTACTGAAGCTAAAATTAGAGGGCAAGATTATCGTCATAGGCAACATATTCATTTATTCATAGTTTTGATCAATGGGGATCAGTTGATAACACTTCAAAAAACTAATTAACAGATTATATGTAAAGGCAACAAAGGCAGCAATGTAAACATCAGCTTTACAAATCAAACTTCCAGGCTATAAATAAAAGCTCTAAATCAGTAAAGAGAGACTTGAGGAAAGCTACCTATGCAGATATGGCTTTGGAATTTATATTGTTTCCTTTTCCATTAAGGCATTTTTAGAAGGGAAGAGAACACATGCATGCATGCATGCTCCCCCCTCCCCCCAATCTTTTTTTAACCTTCACTTTACCTGAAATGAACTGGCAAAGATCATCCTTAACACAAGGGTCTTGTTTAAGCAAGCACCTATTGCAGTATTGTTGCTGCATCCAAAAACTGCACTAAGTGAACCTTCTGCAACAATAACATTTACAGAACTTTGTACTTCATTTGCAAATACAGCGAATAAAGTGAGAAGAAAACTCCTTCGATCAAATGCCCTTCCCTACAGAGAAACATTAAAGTCAAGTAAAGGAAGGACTTTAAGGTTTTGTTCACCCTCAAGAGAAATATTAATCAAAGGTCACAGGTAATTCAGTCATTTAAAATAAAAGTAAGTATAGTCAAAACTGTAAAGGGATTATCTAAGCATACCAAAAAAGCTATAAATGCATCTGTGTGTACAGCATTAATGACTTCTACACAAACAATAGAAAAAAGGGGAAATTTATCTAAGAAAAAAATATTACTTAACGTGTTAAGTAATGTGCCCCCCCGCATATCATTAGAAACACCAACAGGCTGCCAACTCTTCTCTCCAAATGCAGAAGCAGCAAATCTCCTCTCTACAAATCAGGAACCCAGTGGATATTATTAATATGTATCTTTCTCATACCAGACTTTTTTTTTCCAGAAGGAAAGAAAAAGAGTACAAACATTTCTTAGGACAGAAATCTCTATTTCAAGAGAGGATTTAACTTTCCGAGTGAAAAGGATTAAGCATCTTAATCAAGACTGTGGTGACAAATTGCTCCTTCTCTGTTGCTTTACCATGCAAGAGATCTTGGACAAAGTGTTAAGTACAGCAATAAAGTGGCATAAAATGGGACTTCATAAATAACTAAAACTCTGATTCACTCGTGACTCAGACCAAGCTCCAAGCAGTGATGTAGAGAGTCACTCAATATAATACTACGGGATAAAAATCCCCACTATTCCTGGCCAAGGGAATTATTCAC
Organism: Gorsachius magnificus; assembly: GCA_034008185.1. Lineage (NCBI taxonomy): Eukaryota > Metazoa > Chordata > Aves > Pelecaniformes > Ardeidae > Gorsachius > Gorsachius magnificus. The sequence continues at coordinate 32,593,894 of CM067089.1, read as the reverse complement.
AAGCAACTCAGCAAGGACAGGTGCTGTTTCAAGACTTCTGCCTGCACTGGACACTTCAAGGATTGGGCATTTTCATATTACAGGTAAACTCTCATGATTGTCCCCATTCTATCAGAAGCAACACAGAAGAAACTAAAGATGAAATAAAAAAAACAAAACAAAACAAAACCCTCGTAATTGCCCCATTCTCTTCACAGAAGAATTGCTAGACTAGAGATGTGACAAATTCAGTTTTCCACAAGAATGAAGCCTTCCCACCACTTAGCTCTGCCTGAACTAAGCAAAAAGTTAAGTAAGCATTCTTGATTTACCTTTTTAGAGAAACCGATCCAACCTAAACAAGTCTCCTTCTTTCCACTGGGTGTGGTTTTGCCAAAAGGGAGACAAACCTCTCAATCTCAAGATTTCCTGCGAATGTTGACTGCCACCGACATTCTTTCAACTCTCTAATCCATACCACCCTCCCTGAGCAGTCGCTTCCTCTTCTCGGGAAGCTAAATGAGAGGAAGCTCAATGTAAATTAGAAGCGCATGCCAGCGTTCCCATCACAGCCCAGCACAGCCAGGCGTTCCAAGCACATTCTGGAAACGTATGGCCTTAATATATCCTTGTCACATGCTATGAGCCAAACTCTACATCAAGAGGTTATTTTAATGCTAATACAGATACTGATTTCTACACAGAAAAAATGGAAGGTGTGGAACCAGCTTCTGTAGTTCAAAACTGCTCCTGTGGCTGAAATAAGAGACAAAACCCACAATGATGTATAAATAACCATGAACTCGCTATGTCTCGCTAGCAAGATAAATAGCACTGGAAGAAACTGATAGCTGAGTGGTTGCCATCAGAACTGGGAGTTTAGCCTTGGGGAAACTATAATTACAAATAGGCAGTTCAAGAAGTCATGGATGAAGACGCATGGAAAGCCCTTCAGAAGTTACTGCTGAACATGGAAAATCATCAGCCTGAGACATCTTAGTCTCAGGTCAATGATTAATTTTCTTTATGCCTGAAAACGCCCTAAACCATTCACATTTGAAGCTCTACCTACAAGCTTCATGTTCAGAGATTAAAAATTAAGACCGACCAGCTTTCAGCCTAACCTACTGCAGACAGAAAACAAAACTTTTTTTAGTTATGTTTATTTGTATTAGTATGCACTATTTATACTTGCAAAAGCATTCACGTATACGTAAACACCATATCGATACATTCACACATAATTTTGCAAAAGTTATGTTTGCTCCAGGTCAACCTAATAAACATTTTTCAAAGATACAAGTGAAAATACAGGATGCTGCAAAGCTAACTCTTTTAGTGTCTTAGATAAATAAGGAGGGCTTGAGGCAGCTTCCTCACTGCCTTTGCTGCCAGACCTTCCTAAACAAATAAAAGGTAATGTACATTCATTAATAACAATTTGTTTTTGTTATTGTTTAATAGGAAAGTGATTAAAGATACAATTAGATATACCTAGTTTTCACATCTTCAAATAATCACCATTTGGTTTTATTTTGTTGTTTGTTTAGTTCTTTTAAACCTCTTATTGCTACTGTTTCCAATATCCATACTGGAAGAGCAACTCATTTTAAAGGATGGTTTCGCCAAATATTACTTCCAAAATGGTCTCAGTATCTTTTGAGGTGCTACTCATTTCATACATTAAGAAGCTACAGATGAAACTTGTTACATGTAAGGACAGGAAGGAAAATGAAAAAAAGAAAATCTTAGTCTTCCTTTACATTCCTAAGCTCCTAATAATTAAGAGCAGAGATTTTGGTACATATATGCAACATTTAGCCCATTTGCACCTTCACACTTCCAAGCATGATTACATCCCCTTCAGACAGTAACAGAGTCTGCAGTTAAGAGAAGCACAAGCATTGAAACACACATTTTGCCTAAATCCAGCGATATCTTAAACCCCAACTATATGCAACTGTGCAAATGCATATATTCCAACAAACACCATTTCTCATTGATTAAAAAAAAAAAAAAAACAACAATCCCACAAACCTAAATAATCTCAAGCATGCAGAAACAATAAACCCCACAAGTTACAGCTGGCTGATAGCATATTGTGCTTGCCACAAAACCAAATTCTGCAAACGAAAACTTGAAAGCTAGGAAAGAAAGAGCTGAGGAACCCCTTCAGAAATACTCCAAAAGTGTGTGACTAACACACACTCACACACTGAATTGTGCCGAAATGAGCAGCTTACATCTGACCTAGTCAAGCACTTGGGCGAGCACCACATGTGCGTTGCTTGCCGTCACCACCCTCTGCACGTGCAGTCCCACGTTAGCCCAAGAACTCCATCAAACTTCTACTAAACCCACAACCTTCACCTATCGCCCACCATGCTGTTGACAGTCCCGTGATAAGGCTTGATGTACACTCTGGCCCCGAGAAATTTCAGAATGAAGGGTTATCATCAGCACTAAGATTTCCAAGTATTTAAGGAAAAAAAAAAAAAAGAAAAAGACTTGATGAGGCAAGAACTAAAAGCAAACAGAAATGATGCATTAAGTTCTCCTCTGTCCACACGGCCGACCCTCATCTGTTTTGGATTATGAACTCTTCAGGGCAGAGACTCGCCACCTTCTTACATTTTACACACAGGAGTGCCATGCATATCTATAGTGCTACATAAATTATATGTTCCTTGGAGAAACGTCCTGGCTTTGTCTAGGAAAGGCCTTGCTTGCCTATGAGGCATGAACCAGATGTTATGGAACTCAGTAGAAAAATTCCACCATAACTGAAAATAGGCTTTGGATCAAGAACAAGTAATAACTTCATATTATGTATTACTCTCATGGAATAAATTAGGGCAATAATACATAGAGCAAGGTCCACAAGGATCTTTTACATAAATAGTATGTAACACAACAGCAAACCAATCCATGTTTATTTAAGATTACCTGTCACTGAACAGCAGATCAGAGAGCTCTAGAGAGAAAACTATCACATTATTTACTTATTTCTTGATAAATTATTAGCAGCTCCCAGCAGTTTTGAAAAATCCACATTAGACTATGTTAGGTTTCCCCCCACTTTGAAGCAGTACTAAAACTTAGAAATATTAGAAGAAAGTACATTAAAGTGTTCACATTTTTTAAAGTGACACTACCCAAAAAAAACCCCCTCTTATCTACTTTTCACTGTAATTCAGGGACAGAGGAAGGGGCATTTCACTTGATCTTCCCCACCATGACAAGATAGAAATATTAGCTTAATTTGTCCCTTGCAGCCAAGAACTGGGGCTTATTCTGTAACTTCACCAGCAACTGCAGAACATATGCTTGTTCCTACTAAAGTGTCCCGTGAAATAATGCATTTCGACAGTTAAATTGTTATCATTTAAACTTCACAAATTATAAGTTCATAGGACCAGTTGACATCCGCTGAGCTTGATTATGAAAATCCAAGAAAGTAATACTGCTTGCTTATGTGTTGGAAGACCAATAAAAGGCTATTCAGCACCAAAGACACGTATTCACTTAACTTTCTTTAAAAGCAGGATAGATTCATTAGAGCATACTCACGTGGCTTAAGCCAGGCTAAGTCCCTGACTTCAAGCCCAGCTCAGATAGCTTGAGCAACTTCTGCTCCTCCTGAGGGCAAGCTAGTAAAGAACCGAGTGCTGTCTCCCATTGACCAGCCACCAAGCAAGACCCAGCAGCCACTTACAGAGCGCTTGCACGGAGTCAGCATCGTCCCACGACCTCCAGTACCGGCCTCCTCGCTCCTCCCTCTTGGTCTGCATGTCTTGATAAGCGGAATCACCACCTTGAATCTTTGCCTTGTTACTTCTGTCATTTGAACATTCATATGAAAACTTCCCTCACCTCACATACCCCTTCCACCCAACAATAATTTCAGCACACTGAGGGCAGAGTTTGTCAGAAAATACTACACGTGGTGTTATTTAAGCAAATTACACCCTCGGTTCTTGATGTGCCTCTTAAACAGTGCACTTTCCCTTCCACTCAAAAGCCTGCCAATAACACCCTGAAGTCTCATTTTCAAAACTATTTTAAAAAATGCATTTACTATAGCTTCAAATTAATATTAAGTTTCTGAGAATATCTTGCCGCCTTAGTTTGCAATGTGTTTCTAATGCTACAAGTCACTTTCTTCCTCGCTACACAACCTGAAACACATGACAAGAGTCTTTATTTTACCTCCAGAAACTCTGCCTTATTCCTTTCACATGAGAAACTAAAATCTCGACCCTGATTAAAGGAAATTGCACAGACAGAGACAGTGAGTAAGCTATGAGCAACTGTCCAAAGATTTTTTTGAACAAGAGAAAACTCGCAAAGAAGATAGTTTCCATCTGTTTTTATTAGCTGTAGTATCGTGTTTATGTACTTAGAAACTTCAGTAAACTACAGAGCTGATGAAACCGTAAGAATGCCAGTCAAAGTGAAGTGGCTTTAACCTATCGCAGCATCCACACTATGCCTACATAAAAATTATGCACATATATGACAATATATTAATGCTAAAATATCCCTACTAATGATAGAGGTAGTGGCTAAGTATCTTATTCAGATCCTTGAAGTTCTAGCACATTTCGCTTTCCTATTAAATTCAAACCAGTATATTTTTGCTATTACATTAATAACCACATAATTGTAAGATACAACATATCTACAGTAAGTAATCAAGTATCCAAATACACATGTCAAATATAAGCCACGCAACCCCACACAGAAGAAATATTTCGTCTACATCTTCAAGAATTGTACGCAGATTTCTACAAGGGTGAGAAAACGCTGTGTTGTAAAAAGAATGATGGGTAGAATGAAGTATTCTCTACTATGGCTTAGCTTTGCTGCAGCAAGCAAAAAAAAACCCTATGCATTTTGATAAAATCCTAAGGAAGAATTATTGACACATTCCCCTCTGCGCACACGAATATTAGACTTAAGCACAAGCAAAGTTGTCAGTCAAGAGCAACAAATCTGAAATACTGTCTAAACCAAACAATTTGGCAGTATACATGCTCCTCCCCACCAGCCTTCACCAAAGCATCTGACAACCATGTGCACAAAGTATTCTTTCACATCTAAAAAGAGACCTTTTAGAAACACCACTTATAAATATGAAGAAAACATGGGAACTACGGCAAACTACTTGTTTAACGGACAACCAGTCAAAAAGGAGTTTCAAGGCGTTTCAGCATGCAGCATGAGAATTTACACTGTCTTCTCTATAGTACAGAAACGCAAAGCAGCTCATCATTTTCATTAGCATACTATATGGAGATCTTCATTAATGTAACTCGTAAATAAGATTTTACACACTATTATTAAAAAAAAAACCACAACACCAACCCATGTTGCTTTGCAAAAGTAATTTCAAAGTCACTACTCTTGACCACGTTTCTCTTTGTAGTTCAGTTGCTGCAGGACTATTTTTCCCAGTCCTTCCGTGCCTCTGTCTAACCACAAACTTTATTGAATCACTCTGTGGATTGTGCATTTCTCTCTTAAAAGGCCTTTACATTTCTCAACCAAATATTTATGCTTTCAATGATATCACAATAAGTTTCATGCCAGTTTTTCAATAACAGGATGTAACATTTATCCATGGACATGAAAACCTTCAGACCACCTCACAGCATCTTTTGGATAAACCCCCTGCTATTAAGGACAATAACTTTCATAATGCGTATTTTGACATTTTCAGTAAAAGAATAATTAAGTTGTTGTGCATGAATGACAGTAGCATACACCACAGAAAGTATTTCTCTTCACATTCCACACACAGCTGATGGTTAGTAGACACAAATGGCAAAGACATTTTTAAAAGATTTGATCAACACAGTGGAAACTGCACATTAAGTTTAATTAGTTGATCTCATGAACGAGCAACAGGAATAATTTTTCCTCTACTCAATTGACATTATAAAATTAAAATATCTCTTACCTTCTGAAAAAAGTCTTCCCCACTTTTCCCTTTGCCCTCTGCAGCAGCTGTAAAACAAAAGCGGGATCTGGTTATTAAATGCATAGGAGAAAACGTACAGGTTTACATATAGAACTTACCAATGAGTACGTGCTCCTGTGAAATTGTAACTCTAGGTAATTTTTTCTCATGCAATAAACATTAGTCAACAATTGACTAATACCTGAAACAACCTTTTGTAAGCCACTTGCTAGGGATGGAGGTCAAGCAGATGTTCGTATTTGCGTACTAGAGCTATAATATACTGATACATATTTTAGTTACAAATTAAATACAGTTGTGTAAGTCTAATGACTTATTCACACTGCATACTTTGCCAGGTAATTCTACCAATAGAAGGATCAAAAGAAAGCTAGGAGGGCACAAGACTTGCTATAACAAGATTAAAAATTAGAACCAAAACAAGAATAAACGCTATAGTAACCCAGAACCATGTTTAAAATGTTTTTCCTCTATTCTGCTATTTTTTTTATTAAAGTGAAACGTAGAGCTACTGCTGTGTGGTTTACAGAGTCTGAGAAAGTGCCACAAACATCTAAACATTGCTAGTTCCATTAAATATTCCATTTTCAACTGCTTGTTATCCAGTGAATTTTTGCACCATGTACTTTCCACCAGCCAACGTGTACGAGCTACTACATCGAAAGCAGCTGAAAAACAAAAGGCAACCCTAGATACTGCCACTAGAAATGGGGCCAATGTACAAACCGGTGGCATGAGCACATTTGAACATTTGAGAATAACGTTCAAGAAAGATGACTTGAAGCCAAAAGTGGCACTGAACAGGGCTACTGGTAGGGCTTGGCACTGTGGGCAAAGCAGCACTTGTTAAGCAGGGAAAAACAAAGAGATCTGGACCCTCTTAGCCAAGTCTGAAAGGTGAAAATCTTGACTTTGCAAAGAGAAACACCATCAGAAGACACTTTGCACCAACCCTATTTGGAGGAGGAGGGACAAAGGAGAACATCACCCCTCTCCTCACATCCAACACACACCTCTTGCGGTGCCAAGTAACCCAGCGCAAGGGGCTAAGCAGGTGGGGGGGGCGGAACCCCAGCTTCAGAGAGGATGGCCAGGACCCCAGCTTCAGAGAGCATGGCCAGGGAAAACACTGATCACCAGAGAAACACATGCCAGCACACCGAAACACTCCCTGTACTCTAGGGCATTTGTATTTACATAAAAGGAAGAGTGAATAATAACAACAAAAGGAAGACTGAATAACAACTACATACACATAGGTTGTAAACAAAGTACAGAGCCTTCCGAGTACTTTTCAAAAGCAAAAGACCACAATGGCAGAACAAAACATTACTGTAGAACACAGTTTGGAAGCTTACAAGAAGCGATCACATAATTCAGTGATTTCAAGAGCAAGACCTGGATTAGGGCCTGGATTATCTCCCACGTGTATTTAAACCCACAACTGTATATTTAGATAATGTATATGATTGCACTTAAAACGATACAACTGCATATAGCTCATGCAGTAGCTTATCTGTATTGCAACCCGAGACCTAACAATCAATTCAAAGCACAGTAGGTCCAGCTAATTATGGAGAGGGTAATTTCCTTTTCCCTGGAGAAAGGGATGCCTCCAAATGGAACTCCAAGTGCAAAAGAAGTTTCCTGAATGGTACTGGATTGCTGAAGAAACTCACTGTTATTGTGATTTTTCTGTATTTCTCACGTACAAACCAAACCTCTAGCTCACCCCATCACCCTGGCTTCAAAACACTGTTTCAGGTACTTAGTTTTCCCCGCTCTTCCAATCACACAAGCAATCCCAAACTCTGAAGTTAACATTAATTCAGCTAATGCAATGTAAGGACAAATGCAACTGAGCAGATACAGGCTAGAGGCGTGAGATGACTTTTTCTACCCCAGAGGAAGCAATGCCACTACATTTTAAACGAGCTTATCAAAACATCAGTAACAACACTTAAATACCATGGAGAAAGTCACACTACAAAGTCTTATCTGACACAGCTCAGAAGTTCATGTTATTTAACTCAAGTGTAGCCAGAGCAGAGGCAGCGAATGAAGCCTGTCAAGCAGTCACCTTGCTGCAGAGCAGCTCCAGACCCCGCGATTCCGCAAGTCGGAGAAGAGAACAAGGCCCTCCTTGGCCCCCAAATGCACAAGAGCCTGGAAGAGAAGAGTAAACTGGTGCAAGTTTCACCAGAACAAGTTATTCTGGAAGTAGAGAAAGCAATTGGGGCAGATTTTGGTTTTTCAGATTTCCAAGCAGAAATACTAGCAGAAAAACACAACTTGCTTTTGACAGCAGCCACTTGTTTTACAAGTTTTCCATTAACTCTGGAATAGCAATGGAACACTTTTGGGAAATGAGTACCACCACGCTACTTCAAGCAAAACACGGGACCAATGTTGCTTTTAATCAGAGGGTACAGGAGATAAATAGGAGATGAGCACATGACAGATATGAGGCTGAAGGTGCAGTTCTGAGAAGAGACAGATTTTGTTCCAGCTGCAAATACATGATTTCTGAACTGAATACAAACAAGAGATGGCAGTGATGCTCTGCAGGGCATTTAAGCAGAACGCTGACAAAGCAAATTCCAAGCTTTTTATTGCAGGTTTATTTTTAAGCTGAATCATTCTGGTGACCTGATTTACAGCTTGGCCCCACCAACAACTGTATGGCACAACAGATGGACTCCAACAAGCACGGACGAAGTAAGGAAGAGGAGGGAATGAGAACATCCTAAACTGCGTTCACAGAAAAAAAACCCCACAGTATAGAGAATAGTGAAGTTGAAGCAAATGACATTTCAGAAACATCTTTAGTTAATAATTGGTGGGTTTAGTTATTACACCATACTGTAAAGATATGATCTTTTATTATAGCTTTTCAGCATGCAAGATATTTTATGATGACCCATTTGTCAGGTCTCATGAAACTACAAAAAGGCAGGGAAGATTGGAGGTTTTTTAAAAAAATTTAAGGTCTCTATACCTTAAAGCAGTTCTTCACATGATTAAAAGCATACTGCAATATAGTAGTATTTTGTCACTTTGTGTCCATGGTGCAGCACTATTTAATCCATGAACAGGTATGTGTCTCATCATTTCTCATATAAAACAGTTTCTGCGTATTAAGGTGATCTAGTCATTACCATCTCCATTACATACTGTATAAAAAAAAGTGTGCTCAGAATTGTGGCTTCAAGTACTGAGTTACACTTAGGATGGTATCTTTCACTATAAAAGAAAAAAATACCTAAAAACTTGAAGATAAGCTACCCGAGGCAGTATATTTTGTTTCCTTTTAGGCTAGCTATTCTCCAGCTATTTCCTCCTTTTGCCCTTCCTCCTACTGATATCACTCTTTGTACCAATTATATTGTTTTACTCTTATTGCTCGTAGCTTCCTAAAATTTGCTTTCTTATTTCTGTGAGGAGAAATTACAGTTAAGAAAAATTAAATTTTATCAGTAGTTTATGAATTTGGGGAAGCTACCCACAATTACATACCCTTTAATCTATGTTTACCTCCAGACTAAGTACCTATATTTAAGAAAGTTTCCAACATCTGTCTGAAACTTTTACTATTCATGTGAAGTTAGCTTGAGGCCTTTCTTCCTCTCCAAAGCAGGCAAAGACAGTTCCTAGCACTTCTGAAAACAGGAGTAGCGAAACACAGGGGGAAATCTATCCATTTCTTTCATAATTAAAAGGCTAAACAGATTTTGTTCAAACAAGACAACAAACCCAGCATCTTTTGCAGGGAGATGAGCAAGAGTGTGCTCACCAGGCACATGGAGGACAATCAGGGGATCAGGCCCAGTCAGCATGGGTTCACGAAAGGCAGGTCTTGCCTAACCAACCTGATTTCCTTCTATGGTGACCCGCCTGGTAGATGAGGGAAAGGCTGTGGATGTTGCCTACCTGGACTTCAGCAAAGCCTTTGACACAGTCTCCCATAGCATTCTCCTGGAGAAGCTGGCAGTTCATGGCCTAGATGGATGTACTCTTCGCTGGGTTAAAAACTGGCTGGGTGGCCGAGCCCAGAGAGTCGTGGTGAATGGAGCTAAGTCCAGTTGGCGGCCGGTCACAAGCGGTGTCCCCCAGGGCTCAGTTCTAGGGCCAGTCTTGTTTAATATCTTTATCAATGACCTGGACAAGGGGATTGAGTGTGCCCTCAGTAAATCTGCAGATGACACCAAACTGGGTGGTAGTGTTGATCTGCTGGAGGGGAGGAGGGCTCTGCAGAGGGACCTGGACAGGCTGGATCAATGGGCCGAGGCCAATTGTATGAGGTTCAACAAGGCCAAGTGCCGGGTCCTGCACTTTGGTCACAACAACCCCATGCAGCGCTACAGGCTTGGGGAAGAGTGGCTGGAAAGCTGCCTGGTGGAAAAAGACCTGGGGGTACTGATTGACAGCCGGCTGAATATGAGCCAGCAGTGTGCCCAGGTGGCCAAGAAGGCCAATGGCATCCTGGCTTGTATCAGGAATAGTGTGGCCAGCAGGAGTAGGGAAGTGATCGTGCCCCTGTACTCGGTGCTGGTGAGGCCGCGCCTCGAATACTGTGTTCAGTTTTGGGCCCCTCACTACAAGAAAGATGTTGCCTTGCTGGAACAGGTCCAGAGGAGAGCAACCAAGCTGGTGAGGGGTCTGGAACACAAGTCATACGAGGAGAGGCTGAGGGAACTGGGGTTGTTTAGTCTGGAGAAGAGGAGGCTGAGGGGAGACCTGATCGCCCTCTACAACTGCCTGAAAGGAGGCTGTAGTGAGGTGGGGGTCGGCCTCTTCTCCCTGGTAACAGACGATAGGACGAGGGGGAATGGCTTGAAGTGCGCCAGGGCAGGTTTAGGCTGGACATTAGGAAAAATTCTTCACCGAAAGGGTTGTCAGGCTCTGGAATGGGCTGCCCAGGGAGGTGGTGGAGTCCTCATCCCTGGAGGTATTTAAAAGACGGATAGATGAGGTGCTTAAGGACATGGTTTAGTGGTGGGATGGCAGTGCTAGGTTAACGGTTGGACTCGATGATCTTAAAGGTCTTTTCCAACTGAGGTGATTCTATTCTATTCTAAGAGAAGCATTCCAGAGCTACGAAATTTATGCACAAGTCATTAAAAGTGGGAACCATTTACAGTGTTCACTACAACGAGCTGCAATTTAGCCAGTCATTGAGGTTTACCTCAAATCAGATAAACTATGATAAAAACAAGCATTAATTTGTGTCTAGGAAGAAAGTCTGCTAGGTCACTGCATCCTAAGCTCAGCTTCCTTCTACACAAATCTTAAGTATTAACCCGACTCTCAGAATAAGCCTCTTCTTTGAAATATCATATTGATAAGCTCTCAAAATTTACATCTGACAGATGTACCCCGGCAGATTATTTTAGTAATCTTACTAATATTAATTAGAATTTTAATATGAAACCAAGCTTTCTTCAAAAAGCAGTAATTTTCCAAGTTCTCAAACATGCAAGAGAACAAGCCTTTTGTGGGAGGCGGAGAGGGCTGGCAGTGCCCTACCAGTGCTACACGGAAGACACGGTGTAGCCCATCTGATCATTAAATTTGACATAAGCTTTCGAATTTTAATAGACAAAGTTTTGCATTTTCTGAATTTACAGACAGAATGAATGATTTCAGAACACCATGCCAGTAACAAGCAACATTAAGAAGTGACACTAATGCCTACATTTATTACATTACCATCACTAATCCCAATTTAAGAAATACTGTGTCAACAAATGCAGCTCAGTTATTTAATGGCTTGCTAAATTCCACTTCAAATCATGATTAAAAAGCACTTTTGGAGCTTTCTTCCTACAGATGCAGGCCACTAGAGCCCCACTCCCCTCAGTTGCTGTGAGAAGGTTTTTATAAGACAAGTCCAAGGAGTTACTTATGGAAGACAGACAGACTTTTGTTTTGTAAGAACGCTTTCAGCCACCAGAAGAAAAAGCCTTTGCTGCTCACTTCCACCTCATGTTGGTCTCCTTTGTTTGATGGCACAGCTTTCTGTGCAGCCACTGTGGGGACCAGGTCTAGCTTTATACCTAGTAGAAAAAGTTGCATTTACTGGAATAGCCCCCTGGTCTTACTTAATTGGGAAGGGCAGAGGGAAGGGGCTCACTTAGCTGGCAGCTCTGGCATTAAGCCAGTTGAAGGTGTTTGGGCAACCACAGCTTCAAGAAGCAGCAGCAAAAAGTTACCTGTTTGTAAGTCTTCTCCAGAACCCCAGGCTCCTCACAAACATGACCCCAGTAGGAGAAGAGCAGCTAACTTTCTAACAGCGCATCTTACAGCAAAAGTGCTCCCAAGTCAATGAAAGCTCTCCTTGAACTCAACTAAATGTGTGCAATGACAACTGCCTAACTGCGTTTCTAATGAGAAATAGGAAAGCATCAGTGCTTTGACAAGATTTCCAGGTGAGCTCTGGAAAGCCATGCCTGGTCCCTCCATAGACGACTCTACTCTTCTGCCAAGGGTGCCTGTCCCCAGAGCAGATTGGAGAGAAGCCACAAACCAAATGGCAATTAATACAGCGTGCTGGCTTCTGACTGACAAACTGATCCACTTCTGCCAACCTCTGCTACTCAGTAAACACTGTTTTCTTAGAAACAGTATTTGTTTTATGGTATTAAATAATCACTTGTGACCTTCACAAAAACTCAGATTATTTTTACACAAAATGGTAACACTGGTTTCAGAAATACAGACGAAAGGCTACGCAAATGTGCATAATAAGCATTTTATATTTTAAGCTGTACTCTGTTTATTATAATTTCTTCCATACCGTGAAATATTTTATATTAGGTTTTTGCTTTTCAAGATATATTGGATTGCCAAGGTTACATCCAATACAAATACAATCCAGTTGAAACAGGTGTTAACTATTATGGTACCCATGAAGTACACCACTTGTCTACTTAATCACCAAATCATAAAAAAGCCCAATTGCAATTTCTTTTAAGTTCACATGGAAAAAATGAATTTGAACTTTTACTTCAAATGTTATTTTAATTATGAAAAAAATTGCTACAATACAGGCCGTGTTTTACAGGAACTGAACCCAAAATAAACAAGGCTTGACTTAATCAGTTTAAATTAATTATTGCAACTTTGTGTTGATCTCGCATCAGCTGTGCTCGCATTTTCTAAACTCTTGAAATTGTCATTGAAAACACAGTGTAATATCTGTTTGTGAACTTGCCTTTCCATTGACTAGTATCAAAACTTCTTCCTCTATCTACATTGAAAGACTACATTTGTAAGAGAACATAAAAGCATGTTCTGCTTTTCGGGTTTCAGCTATGACAAAACAAAATCATCCCTTGCATCAAAATGTTCTTTAACATGAGAGATAACCAGATATTATTTTAATCTTAGCAAGACAAGTCAACTTAACAGGATTTCAAGAAGCTGTAGAATAATATACCTGAAGATAAGTAATCAATTATCCTTTACCTTTGCTAGCAACCGAATGAGAAAGAATTCGTAACACTTATGTTGAGAGTGTCCTCATGTCATTTAGATTTGATTTTTTCCTGAAACATAGAAACATGCTAGCTACATAGCCAGATTTTTTTTTATTTATTATTTATATTTAAATTAAATGGAGAGTTATTCATATCGAAAGCCTGAGCTATTTCTCAGAAGTTACCAAGCTGGTTATCACACACAGAAAACCCCAACCAAAACACTTTCACTGAACCAGAGATCACCCGATAAAAATACGATGTTTTCCTGTGCACACACTCAGACACTAACCCATACAACCTCTGAAAACCTGCCTTATATCAAGCCAAGATAAAGAATTCCACCCCAATGGCCACATAGTTAAGTCAAATTGCTGAAAATATGCCTTTAGGAACAAAAAGATAAAGCACATGTTGAAGAGAAAAAAAAAAATCTATCCTTAAATTGAATTTGTTGAAATCCAAACAAAACCATTTTCCATTTTTCTTGTAATTACAAAGCTATTCTCACTTCCAGTTTTCAACTTAGAAACTAAGAAATTAGATAAAGACAGCTCAGCTGCAATGAAAGGGTCTGGCAAGCAAAGTAACAAGGCCTAAACGAAGAAATCTGTGTAACAGTCAATCTTGAATATTATTTTTTAACTGGCTTTTCAATAACATTACATATTCTTCTCACTTTATTATTTATTGTAATAAATTTTATGAAGTAACCTGTAACACATCAATCTCAGTATTTTAGGGTTTCAGTTGGCTTCATAAATATGACAAAGTTTTCCAAGATCAATGAATGGAAACCAGGAATTTAAACTTCCTTAAATTCATATTTAAAGCAACCTTTAGGTTTTGAGGATGTTCGCTTTAGACAGGACAGAGTAAAGTCACAAAGGCAACTGGAGGTATCAGGAACGGGGGTGGGCAAAGGGAGACAAAACCCCAAATTACTCAAGAAGTTACTGGCACACTCAACAACCAAGAAAAACAGCAAAAATATGCCTGTCCATATACCATGCTGGCAAATATGTCAATTCAGGATCTACACAATATCTGAAATATTACTAAAATTACCTGATGCCTACATATTCTGTGACAAACGGACATATAAGTGTGTCACCTTCTATTAAGAAGATAGGGCAAAAAATAAAAACAATGCAGACAAAAAGATATCCATGATACACACTCAGAATGTTTAAATGGGAGCATTTTTCCTCTGGTAGAGCAGCCAAAGAAGAATTGGAAGAATTTCAGCATGCTCAGTAAATGACAATAAATAGACTGTTAAATATCTGGACATTTTTGGGTGGGTTCCACTGTATCTCCTTCTGTTAGAAGGAACTTGATACGCAAAATACTAAGCTATCCATAAAGAGGCCAGATGTGCTATAACTTCTGTCAGACACAGCTAATTCTGGGAAAAAAGCAGACTGTGTATAGGATACTTTTACCCTGCTGTTGTAATACAGCATCTACGAGCCCCCTGGAAGTCCTGCGTCTAGGGCTTCTTTTCAGCCTACTGGCTAGCTGGATGAGGTTTCTTAGGTCATCTGAATGCACACGTAAACAGACAGGTAGGATGTTCATATTCTTCATTCTCCCCTTAAGACCACATTTGCTCTCAGGTGCAGAATCATGAAGACTAGGCATATTCACTTCTTAGAATATTCACTTTTCAGTAACCTTTTTTTGCCCTACGTACTATATTAAAATTAAGATTGTTGGCAAATAACTAAAAACATCCAACAACCAAAATTAATAAAGATTCATCCATCCATCTTTTGCGATGAATAAAGAGAACAACGCAGAGAAAGAGGGAAAGCTTAAAATAAAACTACGCTTAATTCCACTACCTCTGCATACATTGCCAAGAAAGAATGCGAAACACCCCCATATACACTCTAAAGCCCAAAAAGACATTGATTTTGACCAAATATTCCTAGAGATTTGCTTCTGGTTTCCATATTGACCCCATGGATTTGGTAACTAACCGCATTGGGGGGGGGGGGAAGGGAATTGAATTACACTGAAGGCTACTTGCCTTGTCAATTTTTCCCCTCCACATCCATATTTTTAGAGTTGCATAACTATAAAAGTCTATCCCGAACCAATAATCTAATACATAACAACTGTAAATTTTAGATATCTAACAACAGATTTTTCTAATTTTGCCAAGCAAATTCATCTCTAGGGAAAAAGCTGTCTGCCAAGTCTCTGCATAGAGAAAGTCTGTTTGTTTTTTTTTTTTTATAGTCAAGTCACAGCTTGAAAGCAGGCTGTGAAGTTGGGGGGTGCTTTGGAAGCCCCTTTTTCCTCGTTAGGAATCTCTCCTTTGAGAGGCATACATGGGTCTAGCTCATCCATACAACCACAGAACGCTTCCTTATGTGACGTGGAGCACATTCGAGTGCATGGCACAAGATTTCGGATTTTAATGAAGATAATGAAGTGAATGCATCGCCTCCTGTCAGCTACTCTTAAGAACGAAGCCAGGAAAACTGACTAGCTGTCAGCACTGTATTACCTGATTAAAACTACTTTATTAGCTGCCTCAGATTGACACTTGCTCACTATTAAAGCCCCAAGCACCCTGTCATCTCTACGACTCTGCTTCTCTTTCCTTGCATATGGAAATCCCAGTAACAAAACTTTCCCCTTCACAGCTTGATTAGGATTGCTATGGTAGAACTGCAATCATCGATCAGAAGAGGCCAAAAAGCAAAACCAGTTATTGGCTGCCTATGCCAACACTGCGCAAGTCGATTCTTCTACTCTGTGCTTTAACAGACTGGGTAAAACGTTCCTGGAAGTCTCCTACATCATGCTTCAGATGCATTCAGGGACTTTTGCTGTCTCCTATAGTAGATATGTCAGCTGATGTTTCTAGATGAAGTTTTTGACCTCCTCTTCCTTCATCTAAACTTTTACCAACTTCTTTAGTTTGATGCTAGCATTTCTGCAGCCTGTTCTCACCCTTCCATTTCTCAGTCAAAATCTAGGTTGAAACCAAAGCCTCTTTTCCCTCAGAATACTCAGTTGCTCAACCATAACCTGATACACCAAAGAGCAACGAGTCACTTTGGAAGTCACTAGATCTCCCACACTTTTCTTAAAAATAAACCCTTCTGAATTCTTTATTTCAATGACAGAGACTAAATCAATAGCTCTGCTTCTGGGAGGAGCAGAGGGCTTGTTGAAAATTCCTTAGCTAATAAAAATTCAACTGAAGTCTAAAAAAAAACCCCAAACCAAAAAATTTCACTTAAGATTTTCTTTAAAGCATAAGGAGTCTCAAGCTAATGCAAAGATTCCATTACAAGTTTGTAAGCACTTTAATTGTATTGTAAAAGGTTAAAGTTATAGGAGAATATCCATGCAGAAAGCATAGCCAGCTGCCAGGATGTAGGAAGGAGATGAGAATTCACAGGAAAAAAGAATTCCAAGACAGGGCATCCCAACTAGAGGGCTGCTGGTCATAAAAGATACTGGATGCATTCGTATACTAAATTTAAAAAACTTACAACTCATTATTTCTTGTTTTGTCACCAGGACTTAAATAACACTGTTAAAGTTCCAGATACAAAGTTAGAAAACATACCTGATGTGGGCAAACTGAGGTTTTCTTTGCTTTGTGAAGGTTTCTTTTCAAGAAGAGAGACCTAACTTTTGATAATTTCTCACCAAGAGATTCCCAGATTACTATCATCACATTTATTAATTATAAGAACCATTTTTCTTCCATTTTAGTCAATGTCCCTGACCCATGATCCGGAAAGTAGTAGTTTTAGAGACAGCTGGAGAAGGTCTGCTGTAGTAGCTGTAGGAAAAAATCTCACCCCTATACCAAAGGATCCACTGCTGTTATAAAATACCTCTCATCACAGCAATGAAAAGCTATTTAAGTCAGCAAAAGACTTTTCCATTATTATATGCTTACTTCCCAACACAAGGGAAGAGATCAAAACAACGCGGTAGGGTTAAGCCATTCCAGCCACACTTTCATCTCACCTACCTCAGATGACTCCCTTATCAGTGTACGAGCCAACACACACTTAGCTCATGCTGAATTTGGGGACTGTTGTTTGCCTAGGAAGACATTTAGTGAGAGGAAGAGATGGAAGACAAGGACCCATCTTTTCAGCTCTAGCATTTTTCCTCTTCCCTGAAACCTAGCCACCAGAAACGCTCCAGAAGGGTCACGACAGCTGACTGAGCTACCCCTGTGCTGTCACACGGCTGGAAACGAGTCAAACTTTTCTTACTCTTACACGAATGTTAAAACCTGTAACACCCAGCATATTTCTACAAAGCTCTGCAGTGGGGCTGCCTTCTTCAGTCAGAGGATGCTGCGAGGTCTCAGAAAAGCCCTTGAGTGCCTCAGGAGGCAGAACCTCTCTTGCTGCCAGTGCCCGACCGATCCAACTCTGCCCCGAGCCAGAGTATCCATTTAACAGAACTTGCTGTTTACAGGTGGAAGGAAAATCATAATATCAGAAGTGCCCCGGGGGCTGACAGAGGACAACTGCCAAACTCAAAAGCTCTGCTCTCAGCAGATTGATGGCTGCGGATATTATTTCTATTTGTTCAGTGTTCAACTTTCTCTCAATGCACCACCACTTTTGTCAGGTATGCGTATAGATACTGCATGATTCATTACATGGGAGGGAAGAATGCTGCAAGGCTGTAAAAAAATTAGAAACAAAACCCCTACAGATTTGGATAAAAATGTACACAATATTTTTCTGATGGCCCTGCTTGTTATGAGTCATTCACAGATGTAGAGTTACAGGAGAGAAGCCAAGATTAAGTCAAAGACAAAGCTTTCTACAGGAAAACAGTTTAAGTTTGTTGCAACACAGGTTACATACTGAGCTACAAGGGAAAAAAGCCTTTTCTAACAGCAACGAGACACCGTGCGTATCTGGAACCATTAAGCTGAACGAGATTCTGCAAATACATACGGACAAGGACAAAAAACATTTTTTGGAATTAAGAGGTCTCTTCCTTTTCTAAAAAACAACCAATCCCACACACACTAGCTTCCTGGATACAGTTGGAATTTTTGGAGAAGAAAACACAAACAGTTCCCTTTTTCTGTCCAAAAACCACTTTCTTTTCATTGCTGTCTCCATCAGAATAAAAACCCAACAGTCTCAGAGCTTTTAAAGGCTCTGAACTTGTTATGAATCCTTTTCTAGGCATCTGAGCTCCTGTTTCTGCACACCCTCACAGCTGCTAACACCTCATGTGAAAAAGGCCACACTCGCAAGCCCACATATCCAGGCTGCTTGGCATAATTTTTTCCCCTTAACCTGAGCATTCTGAATGTCTCCCTTTTTCTATTTTGCAGTGATCAGTTTGAAAACAGATGGATCACCCCAGATGTAATTTCTTCCCCAGAATTCACAGATGCTTTTATTTGAGCTTCACATCCCCAATCTCCTTACAAAGTATTTAGTAATCAGGTCAAGCATTCAGTACCTATTGTACTACGTGTAACTGCCATCAAGAAAATAAGTTCTATTAATTATAAAAAAAAATTATTACAAGCCTATAAAATTCTGTTTCATACAATTCCATTTCATAGAATTCCTTCATCGATATTTCAAGTATTAATCAACTCAATTCAAACTTATTTTTAGTATATTCTAGCTCTAGGATGCAAGGCATGTGGCTACAGAGGAATTCTAGAAGAGGGCTGTTAAATTTAGAATACCTGCTTTAGAGTTCAGGGCAAGCTTGTGAGTCAGCCTTCTAGATTAAATTTATAATGTGTTACGTTACTGAGACTACTACTCAAGCAGTGACCACTATCAACTGTTGCTTTGAGTATTTGGCAGATCAGACCCTTTTTGTGCCTTTTATTCCTCCTGAATGAGAGAACAGAAGTCTAAGTTTACATGCAGAAAAAAGGAAACCCACTTAGATACTTCATGAAAAGCATAACCAGCCTATAAACTAATATAAAGTAACAAAGGACAAAAAGTTAAAAAAAGCCAAGAAAAGCACGAGATATTAACAGATTTAATTAAGTACATGCATAAGCACTGGGGCAAGGCATTGAAGTATTTAATTAATTAAAAATAGAGAAAATACAAAACCTCATACTTTAATACAGAAGGTAGAAATCACATTTTAACACATAACCCAATTTACAACAACAGCATGTCTCAATTCATACTGTTCACAGCTTTAAAGACAGAAAGAAGTTGTCCCAGTTTGGCTTATTCTTAGATATCCCCATAATCTAGATAACATTTGCATAAAACAAGTTCAGATCTATTTCACTCAAGAATAAATACAATTAGTTCTGTGCATTGCAAAACATAGAGCAAATAACATCAATGTGGAAGTCGCAAAGTAGCTGTGTAAAGAAGGGAGAGTGGGATGGATCTCCCCAAAGGGTGGAGGTAGAGGAAATTCGAAACTTACCCAGACATCAAATTTAGAGCCACATATCACTACAACAAAGCGTGCACTAATCTGTCACCCATTTTCCCATACATTAGCTAGGCAAGGAATCCAAATTATGTATCAGCACAAAATCACAGCAATATAAGTTACTTTGCCAAACTAAAGTTTACTCGTAACATCAAGAACTTTCTGCTTTTAAGAAACTAAGGAAATGAAGTAATTGTTTAGGTAAGAAGATCAAAGCACAACAGAAGTCTAGACCCTTCTGGTAAAGGTGAAAAAGTTTTATTTTCACAGCTGTTATGTCCACATTTTCAACATCCACGTGATTTTTTTTTTTTCTTATGACCAGTTCCCATATTAAAAACCACAACTGCTATATACAGCTGCCAAAGCATTAAATGGTTATGTTTATGCATATGCATATAAATAAAAACATGCAAACATACACACAGAGAGGGAAGAAAGAATGTCATGGTGTATAATTAGGATTTCGAGGTACAGCTTACAGTAGGATAAAAGCCTGCCCTGGTTTTCATTGCAGTGGTAAGATTTAGCCCGGAGCCTAGCA
Source organism: Gorsachius magnificus (assembly GCA_034008185.1). NCBI lineage: Eukaryota > Metazoa > Chordata > Aves > Pelecaniformes > Ardeidae > Gorsachius > Gorsachius magnificus. The sequence continues at coordinate 32,573,475 of CM067089.1, read as the reverse complement.
TCCATGCTGGCTCAAGTCACACAATGTTAGAAGATGTGGCCTGCATTAGCTGTTATACATAATTTATTAGCTTTTACTTTAGTGTTGTGGACTGTTTAACAGAAAAGAGGACAGCCAGCTTAAGGCAAGTGAAAGCATTCTGATTTTAGAGAGCTAGACAAAAATAAATTAAGAAAGTTACATTAGTTTTATCTCCCATGTTGAATTACTCCATTTGGGAAATCCTACCTGCTTCTTCACTGAGGCAACGCTATGGATATAAACAGTACTGGACTGAGACACAGCACACACATCTTCAGGAAAAAAATTGCTCTAAATTGGCACCAGGAGAAAGCTTTCTTCTGAACAAAAAGCTGCAGCTCCACATGAAATTCTGCGCTTATGCTGGTAGAGTAACTTTTTATTACCAACATGTTTTTCAAAGCAAATATTCTTCTGTAAAATGTTTGCAGAGTGGTAGCAAATCCTTGTGAACTTCAGGTGAACAATAGTTACATTATTTCACCAACTCTTTCTAGTCAATTTTTCATCAATAACTACAGAAAAACTAGATCATTATTTTCTCTGCAGTGAATGAATAGCTGGAACGGGAGGATAAATCTTTTTCACTGGGGAAAAGACTGACCAGTTGCATACTGCATTCAGTTTGCTAAAGATTTCAGAAAACCTAAATGTTCATGCCAAGCTAACTATAAGGGTGGTTTATAAAAGCAGAATTTCAAGTTATCCAAGCAAGCAGCAAAGCAATATATTCATTACCATTTCGTTGAGAACTACTCAGTTTAATGCTTTTACAGTCCTAGGTGCTATAAATCCACAAGCTTCTCTGGATAGCCTTGGAACCAAGTACCTCCCAAGAATTCATGATAGTTCCAGTATTATGAAGTTGAGCTTATGTTGTGTATTACGGAGAGTCAAAGGAAAGCAACCTTAAGTTAGTCACCCAAAGGTTAAAAAAAAAAAATCTTGTTTGGCAGAATGTACAATGTTATGTATTCAAGTAGCTCAAAGCTATTGGAACTTGTCTCTCAAAGACCCCAAAGCTCTTTTTGAAGTTAAATACAGACATGCTGGAAGCACACATCACTAGGACTACGTATGGATGGTGGGAACCTGGTAAGAAATTTTAACTGCCCCATTCACTTTAAAGCACTGATAATCACTGTTAGCCATCTTTGCATGGGGATTCCTCCCAAATTTCAGCTGATCTCAAGACAACAAAAATTAGCTAAGGACACAAATTTTGTGGTACTTGAATAAAAAATTATGAACATGCTATAGGAATAAAGATTATCACCAACTTTATAGTTCAACCATCAAGCCCCACATGTATTCTTGGGCCATGCTTTCATATACACAAACATACCTAGGTCAATTTTTCTTGGTTTCCAAGTTATGTATTCTGGCTACGTGGGAGATGTATAGAAATACAAAGCTCCCCCCACCGCAACCCTCTTAACAGATGGGTCTTTAGAAAGGCAGCTCTATTAACTGTAAGGTTCCTTGTGATTTCCACCCCCTAGAGGCAAGGTCCTCCATAGGGTAGATGCAACGCTCCCAAGAGGCTGCGAAGTCCTGGCAACGCCTTTGACCTGCTACACGTACAAGACGTGAAAAATCTTCCTTTGCCCTTTTCAGTATTCAGGAAGCAACCCTGCAGAGGACTGAAACCTCCAATAGGTTTGAGCAGTCAAAGCAAATACCCCAAAACTGCTACGGGTATCAAACTAATTCTAAATAAACATCACTTATGGGTGTGTGTAACAAGATTTGAAAGCCAGCCTTTGTGGACTGGCGAACCTTTTATTCAAGCTTTAATAAACTGAGCGAGGTGTTTAAGAAACAGTCAGGAAGCGGAGAGCTGGTTGTGAAGTTATGATGCCTACACAAACAGTCCCCAAACATGTTACTCAAATCACAGGACTCCTCTCTTTTTACACGCAAGCAAATAATTGCCTACAGTGTGCAATCTCGAAGAATAGTATCTAGCCCCCTGCGAGCTAGTTATGTATTTTTATGGACACAAAGCTGTTTCTAAAACTGTTTACAAAAAACACACAAGCCAGAGAAGTTCTACAAAACTCCATTTACACAACCTTGTGATACAGCACAGGAAATGCTTAAGCTAAATTAATGACCACAAGTAAACAAGAAAGCATTGTTTTGTGGTTAGACAACTGTAATTCTGAGTTATGCAACTGCTTTATCTGGTAACCTTGAGTATTTCTGAAATTAAAGTTCCTCTTTTCCACTTCTAAGCAGGACTTTCTTGAGTCTTAAAAGAGCTGATACAATACCAAACCCCTTTAAGTTCATGCAAAATAAACTGGAAAGAAACTTGTAAACTTAAAGGATATAAAATGTCAAGTGTGGGGAAGTGAAAAATTAAAACAAAGAATGTGCGATTTCTGCCAAAATCTAGAAAAACAAACGATAAAGAGTAAGGAACTTATTTGGCCTGTTTCTGCCTTCAGTTCCTGTGTGGGAGCTTTAGCTCAAGAAATACTGTATTTTTGCAAACAAAACCAGTATTAAGTAGCAAGACGTTAGTGCAGCTGATTTAATGTAATGCTGTTTTCAGGAATAATTTTTTTACCAGTTCTGCTCAGTATTATGCAACTCAGATCCTTTCAGCAGAAGTTCATGTGAATATGTTTTTTCTTCTGTGTTATGTCAAGCATCAACTCCATTTTCAGTGTTTACACAGTAATAAAGTAACTTGTACACAGGAGAAATAATAAAAGTTAATCAAAACCTAATCTGGAGCAAGAAGTTTTCATGTATCATAAGGCACATTTATACATGACCTCAAACATGACTTAGGATTTCGAATTGCCATTTTTAAGTGTCCGCTGATCAACACAAGGCACATCTCACAGTTAATGATGAAATGACGGAAAGCATCACAGCAAGCATTTAGCATATCCCAGCATGGCATTTACCAGCATAAACAGTGCCCTTAAAGTCTATATTTACATTTTCTTTTGGATGCACATTCAGTTTTGTTTTAAAGCAAAAAGCTCACAGAGTCTCAAGTACGGTGGCAAGTGCCTCCTTACTCAGGCGGCATACCACCCTACTCTTCTAAAAAATACTCAAAGACAGCCTACAATACACTGCATAATAATTGATAAGGCTTATAACTCTTTCAAATTAGAGCAGATTTCAAGCAATGGGGTGACAAATAAAAAAATGGCTATTCTTTATCACTAAACTCAAAATGACATTACCACCTATCAGCATAAAGCACTATGGACTAAACATTGTATAAAATCTCTCAACATGTTGTACTTGCAAAATACCCCAGTTTTTATAAATATTGTGGATGTGTTTCATGCCTGCATTAAGCTTCTGCCAAAACACCCTCTTTTTAAGTGACATGGGAATCTCACTGATTTGTAAGGAATGTCAGTGAAACGATGAGAAAAATCAAGTCTACTTTAAAACCTTGTTATTTGCCCTGTTAGCTGCCAATTTGTGTTCTTTGGAGTAGTCATCATTAACTGAAATAATTAATGCACACATCCCGATCTAACTGTTGAAGCTGAGCTGACGTAGTACAAAAAGCCTTATCAATTTTTTAATACATATTTTATAACCAAGGAGCATAATGTCACCCTGAGAACTTGATATCAAATAAAACTAAAACCACAGCCAGTTGTTGGACAAAAAATTTTAACAAAGAGTTATCCAAGAACACATAAAGATTAGATTGTTATGGCAGCAGATAACGTTAGGCTTAACTACAGGAAAGCATGCTTTTATTTAACAGGTACGTAAGTATTGATAAAGTTATTTTAAAATAGGCCAAGAAATAACTAGCCTAAAACATCAATTTAAATATCAAGTAAGCCTGGCAAAAGGAAACATTTATATAAAAGTCTTCTTAAAAGAAGCACAGCAAACAGCCATAATCAGGCAACACCAAAAGAGATTGTTCTTGAGAGTCATTCTAGCTAGGAATGATAAAGAGATGTAATAATACAAGAAAAAGGACTCCTTTATTTATGGAGCCATGTTTGCTCCTGAAAAGTACCTAACCGCATTCGATTTATACAATGTAAAACACAAGTGAGCATATACATATAAGTTATTTTCAATTAAATTATACAACTAGATTTTTTTAATTTACAGTAATCATATCTGTAGTTGCTACGTGGGAAAACGAACACTCTATGAATGCGTAACTTATAATTCAACAACAGTTTTGTTTCAAACAGGCAAGGGTCCTTGAACTGCAAACCTTCCTAAAGAAATACAGTCCACTTGAGAACAGGGTACAGTAGCTCAAAGTCAGCATTCCCAGACATAAACATGTACTGGGGTCAGGCTTCTGTGAAGGAGACAAGTTACCCATCAATAATTTAATAAAAAAAAAAAAGACTATATGCTTCTTTGCAACCACCATCAGTAGTACCTTCAGCCAAAAAGGAACAATATCAGCATTTTATGTTCAACAGAATTAACGATAAGCCAAACCTTGAGTGCTCAGTTTTGCTGGAGAGTAAAAATACAATTGCATCTTTGCCACTTGATAGCCAAGGGGATCTGAGTTTTGTATTTCAGTGAAAAACAACCACCACCACCCTGTAGTACAGACTGGCCAACACTCCTCAGGCGCTTGTATTTGGCTACTGTCTCCACTAAACATCAGTTAGCAGCTGATTTAAAAAAAAAATAATTAATGCAACAATGCCCTAGTTCCCAATCAGATCCAATTAATAAAAACTAAAAAAATTGCTTTAGGTTTTCATGCTCCAAAGTCTGTATTAGGAGAGTAATACCAAAAAGTGATAAAAGACGACTAGCAGAAATATAAAACCCCCATCAAAATGTATACAGTTCACCTCAAAGGCACACACTCTATAACTCAGTATCACTTTCTTTCTATGACTATTTTAAGCCACATGATTTTTCAACAACAAATTGAAATGCATACACGCAAGTATCACAATCGCAGAAAACCCTGAAATTTCTGAAGTCCTCCATTACTTCCTCCAGGCTCTAGCACGCCCTCCCAAAAGTCCTTCCCATGTTGGGCAAGATACGCACTCCTGGGAAGTTCTGCAAGTTAACTTTACCCTCTAATGCTTCTTCCTCTTATAATTTAAGAAAAACCGCTCCACTGACCATCCTCTTAAATTATTGTGTGTTCTTCTCAACGTATGGAGCCCTTCACCTCTATTTTAGCCTTCTTATTCACACACAGTGACTCAGGATGGAGAAAGCCAGGTCAGGGTTCTCACAGGTTTGCAAGAACTATGCAAAGCCTAGAGTAATGCTGAATAGTGCCACTAAGTCATCCAGAAGGAAAAACAACACAAACCAAAACCCACAAAAAGCAGGGGTGTGCTACCAGATGAAATCAGGAAATTTAAGGATATGTATCCTATCTAAAATTGCCAACCCTACCATTTTTTTTTTCCTAAGACAGGAAGGAGAAGACAGATCATGGAGCCCTTGCATCAGAAAAATGCCTACTACTAAGGAACAGAAAAATTAACAAGCAATTACAGTCTTTGCTCTTTGCTATGCAAAGCAAGGATACAGAAAGCTCTGTGGCAAAAAATAAATTGTCCACAAGAGATTCCTAACGTTCTTCTTCCATTACAATAATATAGACTTCAAGATGTTCCACAACGTGAACTATAGCTTTGTGCAGCGCAAACCAGCTAACAGAAAAGAGCACATTCTTTGTGCAGTTAAAATGGATTAGCTTTAAAACTAAGCAGAAGGGGAAAATTGAGGACTTGCTGCTTTAGTTCCTCTGTTGAATGTTTGGAAAGTTCATGTTTCATGAGTCTCTAAGCAGAGTAAACAGTATCCAAAGGCTGCAGAAGACTGCACTTGAAGAGGAAGAAGGTTGATCATACTGTAAGTTATACTAATAGAGCTTTCTTGCAAATGTATCATACTGGAAACTTCCACTTCCAGGCATGAGGTATTTGCATAAGAACTTAAAATCTTAAAGGAGCCCTCATTCCATAACGTTAAATCACAAAGGCATTGAGAAAGGATAAGGACAAGTCACCACAGAGAGAACTCCAGCAGTGGAGCGGATGCTCCGCACTGCTCTCACACTGCAGATGCAATGGATGCCAGAGAAAATGAGCATTTTTAGTTCAGAAAAATCCTCCCTAAAGTGGAAGTGTCCACTTAGAATACAAAGCATACAACTATATTATGCCTGCTCCAGAAAAAATGGCAAACACAGCCCTACCCACACATGGTAAGTATCAAGCAAAGCCTCCGAATATTGACTTTATTTAACTGGGTCTTCCTAGAGTTGCAATTAATCCAAGGAATTTTCCCAGTTTCTCATTTAGCAGAGACTCCAAGTGATTTTATAGCAAGTCTATTTTTACAGTTGAAGAAAAACTTAAGTCCACATACTCACAGAAATACGTACCCAAGATTCAGTATACCATCTCCTAATACTGAAATCCAGATATTCTTACAAAAAAAAATGATAAAAAACACTTTATTTGGCCACATTCTGAAGACAATATTTACCATCAGTATACTTTTGTAATATCTCAAGCTCAAGAACAGCAGTGACCCTCAGCTCCGTGCGACAGCACAGGTACAACACATCAGATGTGGCTCCAGTCCTCGCACTTTATATAGTTCCATTATCTGAGAAAAATAGTTTCTTCCATCACCGGTTCTCGAGATAAACCTGACAGTACTGCGTTTTCTACTGTGCAAACAATTACTTTATCACTTAATTTATGCTTTTAAGCTTCTTTCTTCATGCTGTTTTTACTGGTGCTACTGCAACTATTTCAGCTTTCCCCTTAAATCAGAATTTGGCTATTTGAATTTTTTTTGGCACATTACTAAAAACAATGAGGCAGTGCATATAATTAGGACTAATTAAGTTGTAAGGAGACTAGTAGATTGTTGTGCAAGGGCAAGCATGTAAGTTTATAAATTATTCTTTTTCCATAGACACAACAAACTCCCAAAGCTGTTTTGACATAGAGGAAATAACATCGCAATGGCCAGAATTAAAGTCAAAAAAGCTCACAAGATTCTGAAAGTCTCTGCAAATCTCAATCGTGCATAATAAAAAAAAAATCTAGAATTATCCGAGATGAAAGTTTGGATGGTCTACTCCATTTCTAGAGTTCATAACCCATTATTATTAAGACTGCCAAAAAAAGCAATATTTCCTGTTTGCATTTTTTTCTTTTATTTTGATTTTGGTTGAATTCGGGTTTCCTGTTACAGCTCAACTGGCTTTAACCATAAAATACTTCAGCTCTGTAAGTTGCTACCCTGAAATAATGAGACAGCTTGGCTACTATGAACCCACAACCTTGGCAAGACCAATTTTTGCAGAAATTGCTACACATCTTTTCTGTAGCTTTCTGAAAAATAATCACCAAATTTAAGGTGTCAGAAGAAACATTTAGTTTTAGAAAAAACCAAATTGGTTTTTTGCCTAAGCTGTCACAGTGAAATATTTACCTGCTCTAACTGTGCCTGCATGAGCCCACTTGATCACCGATTAGAAAGGTTTCTTCGGAAAATAAAACTATTCTTAGTTTGCTAGAGAAATAGCTCCAGGGAGCTACCCCAAGCACCAGTCCCTGACATACTCGCGGAGGATGCTCAGTCAGCTGCCAACCTCTACTTTGCAGTAATTAACCTGTTCCTTCCAGCAAGTCACCAAACAGTCTGTATTTGAGCAAAAGCAGCTGGTAACACGCTGGTTATAAGTTATAGAAGACAAATTGCCTCTGCATTTCTGAACCTGAACTAAAGAGATACAGCCCAAGAGCAGAATGTTCAAGAGGGCTACATCACTCGGGAGCTACAAGAGACCACAAGAGTCTTTTATTCTCTAATTAGACTATAATGTTTTAACTTTTGCTGACACTAAACTCCTTTGTAGGATATAAAATTACTTAAGACATCCTTAAGAATGCATTCTTGAGTAGTAAAATGATGTAAGAAAGGATAACTTACAACATAATGCTAAATACTAAGGACTGTAAAGTGTTTCAGAACAAGAAGCTCTAAGTTTACCATTACCATCACACTACCAGGTAAAATTGATCTACCTTAAAAATATGTATATTCTCTGAATTATTTTTAAATAATTTGCAAGATATTAAGGGTCAGTAAAACAGCTCAATACTGATACCTTACAAAGTGAATACTCAGCTATAATACACACAAAGCTATAATCTTAAAATTCTAGTGTTATCCAGAAGGTTATAAAATTTATTTTATGGTTGTTGCTTTTGTCTTTAGAGTAGAATGATGCAAACCAATGACGCCTGACGCACAATCAGCTGCTCTACATAGTGGTCCTCCAGCTTAAATCTTTAATATGGAAGTCAATATGCACAGAGGCATCTGAATTTGCTTTACAGCTGCAAATAGGAAACGCACCAGTCCCAACTGTCTTACCACTGCCTCCATCCCAGTAAAGCAGATCCGATCAACTGGAGCAGCTCTCTTCTGACATACGCACTAGATCTCCTACTCAACGCATTGCATGGAAAGATGGCAAGCCTGAGTAGGTAAGCAGGAAAGTATTTACACCAAAGCCTACGCTAAAATACAAGCATTCCCCAAAGCTCTACTCCCTCTGAAAGGGCAGGTTAGGAGAGGAGGGAACAAAGTGGAACGTTCATCCGGCCCCTGCGGGGTCCCAGCTCCCCGTGCCTGCCCTTCGCCTGCTCTCGCTCGCACGAAGCAGCAACAGCCCCGAGTCTGTGTACCAGCTGCAAAAATGCCGAGTGTGCTCCGATTGATCTCGATTCATCACACTGCTGGAGGGAAGCAGAACAGAACTGGTGAGTGGTTTCTCCTCCTCTCCTCCCATAAAACAGTACGAACAGAAAGAGAGTGGAAGAGAAGCTGAACAGAAGCGCCGAGAGCAGCTCCGCTCCCAACAGCGCGTCTGGCCGCCGCGCGACGTGCAGGGAGATCTTTCCTGTCCGCCTCCAGAGCTACTGGACTTTCATAATCCTCTTAGTCACGTCTCCATTCGCCTCTCGGGTATCAAGATTTCCCACTTCAAAAAAATTTCCTATCCGTCTGAAAATCTTGGCCTTTACACCCTTCCACTAAAACTCCGGTCTGGCTAACCTGCAAGGGCAGCTATGTAAATCTTTCCTTTAACTCAGCCACTCGCATCTCCCACGCCTTACTCGGTCCAGCAGCACACTCCTGCTAGACCCAAACCACTACGTTGCTTGGAGGATGAACACTCTTAACATGTGCAACATAGAAAGAAGGCAGCAGGGGAGAGGGACACCAAGAGCATCCTAAGCCAGCACGGAGCCGCAGCAGGATGCTGGCAGCATGGAACCCTTTAAGATGTGTCAAAACCAGTCTCAAACTCTCTGCTGGCTACTCAAGCCAGAGTGGAAGGCAGTGCCAACATCCAGTGATACAGGAGACCCACCCAATTAAAAGATTCTTGTAAACATGCATTTGATATCGCATAAGGAAAAAAAGTATATTTTGTATTTCACATTTTAGTTGAATTATATTCTCAACTCAGAGCACCACTCTCAGCTCTATACATAAATACAGAAAATATACTTCCAACTGGATATCAACCAATTTAAAACCAACTTAATTCAGATATAATTGATCTGTAATCAAAGTTTGCGTCCTTCAGGTGGTAAGTCACCTAAAACTATACTTACCCAACAAAATACTCTTCTAGCACTCACTTCTCCCAAACATTTACAAGAACACAGAAAGTAAAAGTTTTGTAAATGTTTAAATATAAACAAAACTTTACAATAAGCTGACCCTACTTTTTTCAGGGCTTAAATGATTCCTCATGTTTCAAAGACTGGAATTACTTTTTTTTATTTCTGCCAAGTCTCTGAACAATCTAAAGATGTCACTGAAGGCCACTTAAAGTAAAAACCTGACTGCTGCTAAGCAACCCAGAAAACATCCCTACATGTTCAATTGTTTAGTGCATTAAAAAATTTCACACATATTGAGAATCCATGCATTTGGGGCTCTAATGACACTAATGCCTTCCACACAGAGGGAGAACAGAAAATAGGGCAGGATACATTCGTATTTCAAAAAGGAATTGCTTATAAAGGACTAAAGATTTGATCAAATTTATTCACTGTTTCTGCACATGGAATAGATTAGAAACAGATTCTCTCTTATCCGCTATTTTACACACACTCCAGAAGCAAATTTACTAAGGAAAAACAGTACTTATGTTTGTTTTACTAAAAAAAAAAAAGTACCAAGATTCTTTTCCACTATATAAAACAATATTTTAAAAATGTATATCCAGACTCTGTAAATCAATGTATTTTAACTGCTCTAACTGGATATAAACAAAGTCCATTTAACATAATTTACTATTTCACTGTTCTATAGCAGTTCTCGCCTCTGGATGCACTTACACATTCAGAAAAAGTGAGACCAAGTCTTATATTCTTTGAAGTAGATCATGATGAAACAACGCATTTCCATGTCCCAGTAAGGATAACATGCATATGTATCCTTCATTTGAATTACATATGTGTACATATATGTTATTTAAATACATTATTACACACACAGATAAGATTTTAAACAATTTCTTCCAGCAAGTGATTAACCTTTCACTCATCGTGGCTTTTGTAGCCCAGTGTAACGTTCTGCACGGGAACTACCTCACAGCACAGCTCCTGCTTTAATTACACTGCAAACAGTTCACCGAATCCCAGTTTATATTCCCTCAAGCAATTCTATTATCTGACCATAAAGGTCATGGGGAGTATCTTCAGAAGACATCAATCTGCTTAAAGCTTTCCGTAACATAAAAATGCTTCGCTGCGTCACTTAATTGACCTAATATTTATTTTGGAATTACAGATTTCATTTTTTACATTTCTCAAGATGCTTGGTCTTAAGTTACCAATCTCATATGTTCAACTGCCATAAATTTATTGCAGGCACAGTCTGAACAGAACCGAGCCAATAAAAATAGATATAATCAAAGCCCTCCATTCACACAAAGTTATTGGCAATAGGGAAAAAGGCAAATTTAAAGGTTAGTTTAAACCACAAATTCAGAGTGGCAATACAGATTCCTAAAACCAGACTGTGCTTGAAATGGAAAAAAGTATCATCACCTTTATGCAGAATTAAAACGTATTTTATAAACAGAAAAGGAAGTGGTGAAAATACATTTTAAACTTTAGAATATTTGGTAACCTCATCGTGAAACTTTAGAATAACGATACAACTAGAAATTTTAGAACTTTATATAGCAAGATACCAATAGCACAGGTAGATCATACAGCGCATGGTTGGTGTATGCACATGTCACATTGAAGAAAAATCACATATGTGTATCCTATGTTCAAAAGGACTGAAATGGCACTTTTTAAAACTAGGATAAACCATCAGTATTACCAATTTCTACCTCCCATTACCTACTGACATTGTTTCTTTCACGACATGTTTACTTGGCTTAACGCTGATTGTCAGACATGTTATACTATAAACTGTTTAGCTGAACTTCATTCTTAAAGACGCTGCAAGTTTCCTCACCAGGAAATACAGCATCAGCCGTTTCCGAGAGTGGCATTTAATCAGACGAAGCCCACGATCTGACCTGTTCCACAAGCAGCAGAACAGCATTTTGGTTTTGTTCTGCTCATCATCTCATCGGTAGTATGGGCAGCGAACCCAGCTTTTACAGGTACTTGGTACCAAGTAAGAGAAATAACACAGCCCAATCTTTTTTCATATATCCATATTCAGATTACATATTTATTTCACTTTAATGATCTGGAATGAGGTTTCATTTCTCCTTTCCTTGGCACTCATTTTTATTTTTAATTTTTGCTTTCAAAAGCTCTGTAATATTCTAGCACCTAGAGCAAAACCATCCTGTGGCATTCTAAGTCTTACAAACAGAAGTTATCTTTGCAAGTTAAAAAGCTTTAGAGAAGGACTGAAAGACCTAAAAAAATGACCATCCCACAGCTTCTTAAATAAAGTGTTGGGCAGGCAGGCAGAAAAAGAAAATAAACATCAGAAAAACCTTTCTGCGGGAGGTGGGGAAAATGTACCTATAAAAGCCATAGTAATACAAAGAAATTCTTCAGCATCTACATACTGCAAGCCTCACAATAGCCATATAAACATGAAGATTACGGCTTATTTTTCCTTAAAAACAATTATTACAGACCTGATTCATCTCACATAGCTTTAGCAGAAAATAGAACCAAGGTTCCACAAAGCCTCCCAGCCCTGGTCTGCACAAAAGTTTAGCAAATGGAAAATGGACGGCTCATGCTTCACTTGCACCTACACGTTCACAAGAGGCAAAAAGCCAAAAGAGGAATGGGGAGACACTATTTTCTTAAATATTTGAGAGAAAGCCTCTCCGTACAAGCTCATCACATTTTCTACATAAGGAGTATTTTTCATAGGGTTTCTTGCAACCCTTACACACCAGGTGAGGACTGGAATTGCCTGGGAACAGGGAACTTGAGGCTGCATTGTGGCTGGCACCACACTGACCGGCCTTCTACCTCTGGGAAAAGGCTAAACAGTCAAATCAGACTGGGGGAAGAAAAGCAATTTAATCAAGGTCTCGAGGCAGATCAATGGAGGATGTTGCTCCCAGTTCAGTAACATTCCTATCAGGTTGCATTTTTATCTCCCTAGAGATGGCATAAGAGCTAAAGCATTTAACTACATACACGTGTATCACTTATCAGGTGTTAACTACGTCTTCAAAAAAAATCTTCAGCTGATTGCAGATTGTGTGTGTCCTGGCAAGTGACCACAGTGCGCTCCAATAGTCCTTAGCTGCTAATAAAATAGGTCAAAATCTGAGCTTTAAAGTTCTGGGGGATATCAACATGGTCAACTTAAAAATAAACCTAAGCAATAAAAATAGTAGCTTTGTTCCACAGCATTTATAAGACTGTTGATCTCAAGATGCGAAATTCAAAAGACACCGCTGTTGGCAGCTGGCCATTTGGGAGGTAGGCAGAATGACTGGAAACCTCGTGCCTTTTCAATGCAACACCTATTACTGTCTGTCTGTCTCATCACAAGCGATACAGTTATGAACATTTTTTTAAAAACCCTTCATCCTTGAAAGAAAAGAAACCTAAAGAACAAGTTACCTCCCGTTCTCTCTCATGTGTGCAAGGAAGAGACTTCCAGGAAAGGTACATTGAGCAACAAGTTTTTCTGTGGTTTACACAACAGAATCCAAGCGATAGAGATAACTTGACTGGGCTCCAATCTAAGCTGCCCTGGAAAGTCCCATTTTCACAACTTGCTAACATGCCATCATTAAGAACATAAAGCTCAGTAGGAGACAGCATAAGCCATAGCATGGAGTCCATCAACTACACCATTGGAAGCAGCGAGGTCACTCCAACCCGCAGCCAACTCCCAGTGCTTGGGCCACAGAGCCTCCAGTCGGTTCATCCAGTTCCTGTAAGTGAACCCTGGTGCCCCAGTTCAAGCTCAAGCGGTTGAGAAGCACACACAAGGGAACCAGCAAGAGTTATATCCTTGTCTGACGACGACTTTAAAAGCTGTTTGAAGCAGAGCAGCAGTGCCACAGGAGACCCATGTCCCAGGGTCCAGCCTTGGCATAAGAAATGATACAAGGTTCGAAATAAAAAATAAAAAGTGGGTATAAGGACCAAGATGTCAGCTGCCTCAACATTTTGACTGCACTGTTCATCGTGAAACAACAGTTCCCAGGCAGAGGCCAGTGGTCAGCAACAAACCTGGTTGGACATCATACACATCTATTTCTCTGGGAAACACTATAAAATGGTAAACACTGACTTGCAAGATAATTAGCCAACATCTAGGAGCCACTGTAAGTTATAAAGTGGTTTCTAAAAAACAGCAGTAACCACAATAAACAAATAGAACACTGAAAAGTATTAGTGGATTTTCTACTAGTTAAAGAGAATGACAGCTTAAAAGCACAAAGGCAACCTAAATAACTTTTGACTGCTCCATCGGTATTTTATGTTTCACTGACATGACACTAAAAAGCATCAATAATCAGGTATAAGAAATCTGAAGTTTAAAAAAAAGTCCTGGTAGGATTTAGATATTTTAAAAGTGGGATGTACAGACCATTTTTTCCCAGCAGACATTCCTCACTGCCCTGGGGAAGGCAAATTGCCCCCTATACTCAGTTACAACTTCATCAACCCTGGAGTACAGTTCAGGCTGCAAAGGGCCATTTTTAATACTGCTGTCTGATCAAGCATTTACCTAAAAATGTGTATTTACAGTCCTCTTCGATATATAACATTAATAAATATTATGCTCTAATGCTACAGCCCAATAATAGATTTAGTATTTTAACTCAGTAATTGAAAATGTAAAATTAATGTTAAGCTTTGTAGTTAAGAATCCTTTGATTTCTTTGCTCTCCAAAAAAGAGGCATTAGTGATCTCACCTCAGCACTGAACACTGCAAAACTGACAAATCCCCAGATTTTGATTTTTTCCCTTTTCAGAAAAATGAGAAGAGTAGTAAAAGGAAATTTTGCTTCTTGTCCTATCATTAGGCACCACTGAGAAGAGACAGACTCCGTCTGCTTATGCCCCCTGACACACATACACAAAATTAATAAAGTCTTCCCTGTGCCTTCTCATCACAAGATTAAAGCTAAACAGTCCCAGATGTCTCAGCATCTCCTCCTATGTCAGCGGCTCCAGTCCCTCAACAGGTTTGTGGCCCTTTGCTGCACTTGTTCCAATATGCCCATGTCTCTCCTGTACTGGGGAACCCCGTTCTGGACACAGCACTCCTGATGTGTCTCACCAGGGCTGAGTACCGAGCAAGGACCAGCACCCTCCACCTGCTGGCAATGTTCCTTCTCATGCAGCCCAGAATGCTGTCGGGCTTCTCTGTCACCACACCACGGGCTTGCTCATAATCAGGCTGTCCATCAGGACCGCCAGGTCCTTTTCTCGGACACTGCTCTCCAGCCTGTCAGGCCCAAACCTGTGATGGTATATGGAGCAATTCCTCCCCTGGTGCAGAACTTCATGTTTCCTTTTGTTGAACATCATGACATTCTTGTTGGCCCATTTTTCCAGCCTGTCGAGGTCCCTCTGAATGGCTGCCCTCCAACTTCACATCCCTGACCAATTTTTCCTTGCTTGCAAGTACAAAGTCCAGCATAGCACCTCCTGTTGTCACCTCCTTGATCACCTATGTTTGGAAGTTGTCACAAACGCACTTCAGCAGCCTCCTACTTTGCTTGTGCCCTGCTGTGCTGTCCCTCCAGCAGAAAGCATGGTGATTAATGCCCTCCACGGGGACCAAGGCTTGCAAACATGATGCTTCTTCCAGTTGTTTGAAGAAAGCCTCATCTGTCGCTTCTTCCTGATCGGATGGTCTGTAGCAGACACCCATAACACCACCCAGATTGGTCTACCCCATAATCCTGACACACATGCTTTCAGCTGGCTCATCATCTGCCCCAAAGCAGAGCTCCATGCAACCCTAACTCTCTCTCACCTTTTCCTTAGCATCCCAGCCTGTCCATCTTAAAGAGCCTGTATCCAGTCACTGGAGGGCTCCAGGCCCAAGAGCTATCCCACCACACCTCTCCAACCTCAGCAAGACTACAGCCCTGCAACTGCATGCAGACCTCCAGTTCCACCTGGCTGATGTCCATGCTGCCTGCATTAGCATCAGGCACTTCAGGGAGGTACCCACTCATGTGGATTTCCCAGAAAAGGTACAAGAACTTCTGTAACTGTCCTGCAGGTAGGTACATGCCTATTGCATGCCTTCCCGATTTCCATCCCCTGGTTTCTATTACACTGGAGCTATGCAGCCAGGATAACGACAAGGACAGACCAATGTTGCTACATGCCCATCAACCTTTCTTCATGAAATCTGGTTTGCAGCGCAAAAATAAACATAGTTGTGCTACTAGGCAAGCGACTTACCCATTCAGACACCTAGCGTTACCTCTGTTCTGCCTTTGTTTTCAGCCCCCTATCCACCACATCCATCTTTTTTCTTGCATAGATGTCAATAGTCTTTTCCCCCCAGTATCCAAAACCTACACTTTTACAGAGAGAACCTGTTCAATATCCAGATTCCTTAGACTCTATTAGCTAGAGAGAGGACAGCAGAAGGGACACAGCCCTGTGTTTTCTATGAAGATTGCAGTTACTCCAATGGTCCACGCATACAGTGACCTGGCAGAGGTCACTGCTATCACTCACGAGCGTTCCCTCACAACATCAATGAACCTTTAACAGGAAAAATTTTTTTTGAAAATTATGTATCCCTATTCCAGCAAAAGGAATGTAGACATCTTTACAGAAATCAGCTATAAAAGCCACCGAAACATGAAGAGTTACGTTGCCCCATGCGATACAGCCATACTGATCTGAACCAGAGACAAGCAAGTCTAGTCACAAACAAAAAAAGATACTGAACAAAGGTTGCAGATATGTTCATGGAATGAGTTTGGTTGCTCAAGTAAAAATTGTTTTTTAAAACTACCACTGATTAACAGGTAGCATCTTAAAAAAGAAATCCTTAAATCTCATTCCTTCAGCTACAAAAAGTACACACAATTAATAAAATACCTGAACTCCAACTCACGTATAGACATATTAGTTTTTATGCTCAAAGTTCATAAAAGTCACTACTGAGTCTTCACAGTAAGGGATATTACTGTAGAAAAATTAAATTTAAAAAGCTATTAATTTTTCAACACAGGTCTGAAATTAAAGAAAACTAGCATGTTTCATTGTTTGACAGGCATAAAGCCAAGAGCCTGAAAGAAGTACTCAAAACAGGACATATTTTCCAATGGAGGTAAAGATTACAATATAACCAACAGGAATGTGCAAGCCAGCAATACTTAACTTAGCAGTTCATGCCAAACCATGATAGTCCGTTGTACTACTTAAAACACACTGAAATTTGAGAAAGTGGTATTATTACAATTGTTATCAATGGAATGCAAGAACATTTTTAAACTACAAGTCACATAAATTCATTTCATGTATTTATTTTTGTAGAAATAGTCTATTCAGCACTTCAGGGATTTGAAAATCTCACAAAGGACTTGAACTTTTTTTTCTGCTACACACAAGTTAAACACCAAATGTAAACGCTGTTAGGAAGATTCCAGTTTTTCCACAACTATGTCCTTGTCCAGGTTATGCTGATACACTGCAAGGAAGAAAAAACAAAACAAAAAACACACCACCAAAAAAACCCCCCACCAATAGAAGTCTCACAATTTAGTAAAAAAAAAAAATTTCTTCCTCTAGGAAAAGAAACTGTGTTTAGGACCTATTAAACTAAAGAGTTTGAGAAGATATTTCAGTAAGAATCTGGTCAAAGACAAGACATATTTCACATCTCTTAAGACTCCAACAGGGACATGAGGAACTTCAAACGCGAGTAGAAAACAACAGCACTCTGAGTATTCTTAACTTCGTTCACAAGCAAGGTATGCTCATTATTTGAAGGATCACAGTACATTTAGTTTTATTATACAGATTTCTGCCACCACCACACCAAAATAAAAATCTAGAAGAGAAGCAGGAGTTCCTGCTTAGCCATTTAAAATAAAAGCCCAGCATAAACTTAACACGGAGCTTGCCATCCCCACACAGAAACCATCACAGCCAGGACCATTCAATTTAAGTTACAGTTGCCTATAAAGCAGCTAACTTAGTCAAAATCTATTAATTTATGTCTTCAGGGTCTAGCCTCTAATAAAACTGTTGCTTGTAGCAAAGTCTCAGCACAGGCCCAGGTTTCCTAAAACATCTCCACCTTCTTTAGTACATTCAAATACAAGTGGGTTTTTTTTCCCCCCCTTGCTCCCCCCCAAACTTTGCTTGTCACACTTATCGATTTATCATTCTCTGTAGTTGAAATGAACTTGTAGAAAAGTCTCAGAGAAATGTTAAAAGTACACTTTCCCACACAGTTATGCATTAAGTAGAGAAAATATACTTGTTTAAATACAGCAAGTTTCACCTGATGGATCAGCAAACAAAATAAATTCGTTATCATCCATGCATGAGATCTAGACATTGCACAAGTAGAGTCTTAGGATCGGGCAACAGCCTCAAGGGTGACCTTTAGGCAAAGGAATTACCAATTGATTTTCAGTAGATTTAGAGTAACTAAGTTTCACCTAGATTAAATTGTGCAAAAGTTATTAAGTATTTATGCCACTTCCCTCTAAGAAAAGTAGGACCTTTTTTTGGTGAAAAAAATGTGGTTGAGCATTTTTCTAATTCCCCACAACAGGCAAAAAGCACCAAAACCGAGAGAGCAAGACAGGGGAATGCTCACCCAGCGCTGCGACAGCAGGAGGGAGAGCTATGCAGAGGTACTCACAAGAGCTGCTCGTACTGACTCTTCATACTGAACGTGAGTTCCACGACTTCTATCTTCACTGCCCGAAGAATAGCAAGTGATCCTGTATTATTTTTAGAAATCAAGTCTACATTACGTAAATTCAGATTGACATGACTCCTGTAATTCTGAGCTACTCCAGTTAACATGTGAAGGCACGCGTGCCAGTCAGTACTAAACCAGCACAGGGCACTGCTATTTTCCAAGATTGACACTCGGTATCAACCCAACCTGCTCTGTAAGAGACGCTCAACAGCAAACACGGTGCTTATCGTGCCGTGTACTCTCCAGAGGTTACTGAGCATGTAGGTCTGTGCCCTTCTTCATGTGTTTTGTTTATCACTAGTCAAGTAAATGCTGAATTATCTCATGAGAAACAAACAAAAAAAACCCACCCCCCACACCACCCATAAAGTTTCAGATCCTATAATTAAAATTACCCCAAAGTCCTCAAACTGAAAGATGATGCATAAAGACAACACCAAAACAGAACAGAGAAAAAACAGAATTCTAACAGGCACACTGTTGCTTTTTCAAAGGAAGAGCCACATCTAATACAGCACACACACCACTGCTAGAGTTAGACTCTTACTAGAAAACAGAGTGGATTTGGTTTTTTACCCAAGTACTCTTGTGTGATAGCACGTTATAAAGTCACAAAGTATTTCAGCACACGCTGAACACACATCCCATCAAACCCCCAAATGTCTGTTAAAGAACATGACATAGAAAAGGGACTATTTGAAATGTAAGACTGGCATAACACTTTGTGGCCAAGAATAAGACACACCATGCAAGAGAAAAAGGTATTGCTTTTTTTGTTTGGTTGGTTTGGGTTGGGTTTTTTTAAGGTTCATGGCCAACTTGTCTAAGTCGACTGATTGCTGCGACATTAGCTGTTAGAAAAGCTGTCCAAAAAATATAATCTAAGTTTAGAGTTTTGCATTTTTGTAATAATACTCAGCTGCTATGGTAACAGGCACTCAAACACGCACCAAGTAAATCATTCCACAGTATTAAGTCACCTGAGCATTCACCAGAATTTAAGGCAGAGCAGCTACTATGAAATACCATCTTCTGTCGCTGCTAAAAAGAACAGCAGATCTATTTTACTCAAACTTGCTGCTTGGGAAAAAGAAGTTTATTCTAAAGAGATCTGTTTACCAACAAACTCCAATGAAGACATGCAGCATTAGATAGCTTACACCCCCTGTAAAGACTGAGATTTGTTTATGGAACATTATTCCAGTTATCTATGAGCAAGTAATAAAACAGTCACACAAAGTAGTTGGACACAACAAGAAAAACTTATTCTTATGTTCAAAGTTTTTACCGGAGCTTTGGCATTTTCTGATAGTCCAAACAGAAAAAGCAAAGCTCTTAGAGAAGCTGCCTCTACCTTTCATTTAACAGATTTATCTTAAGGCTTTTCAGAACTGAACCTCAAAACATCAAAGATCCTAAAACAATTATTTCAAAGTGGAGGAAAAAAAAGTACCAGAAGCACCCTCAAATCTATCCAGATTTTCTCACACCTCAATTCAGATTTGGTTTCTGCTTCAGATACAACTGGTAGCAAACTAGCCACATCAACTCTCTTCCGAAAAGGAGCTGCCCAGCATCTTGCTACGGCACTTAATCCAGCTGGGGACTCTGTATCCGACAGTAAGGCACCCCATTCCCGCCGAGCTACGCAGGCTGCTATGCCCAGGTGGGTCTCGCTGAAGCCACCTTTGTCCCTCAAGAAACTATCCACAAAATGTCAAGTGCAGGGAAGATGAACATAACCATGGCAGAAATGCATATAGAATTCAGCAATGCAATCACAGAACATAACAGAAGTGCAAAGCTGAACACTGTGCTTCTTCGTATTCTTTATGCTCCTGATTGTTGGTTTTCTGGGTTGTTGGGTTTTTTTTGGGGGGGGGCAGGGAAGAGGTTTTTTTGGTTTTGTTGTGTTGGTTTGGTTTGTTTTTTTTACATTTCATCATTACATCATTAGCACAGTAAACAACAGATGTTAACTAGCAAAAAAACCAAGGGATCCCCAAGCAAGAATGAGAACATTTCCTGATAGGTTTCTTCAACAGACACTGTTTCAAACTTGGATTTAAAGACAACTGAACTAAAGATGAGATATTCTCACTTTCCCATAATACAAGCAAGCTATGGTGAACACTAGAAGAAATCGTAATTTTTTTTTATCATTTAAAAGTAACTTTCACAAGTGTAAACATGCCCTCTAGCAGCTGGCAAGAGCAAAAGAAGAGTCTTTAAGCATCTAATATGAACAAGAAGCTGTATTTACACCAGCTTGAATTAAAAAAAAAGGGCAAAAAACTGGATAACTTTTGGAAATCAGAAATCTGGTCATCACCACTTAGACTAGAGAGCTGTTTCCCTTCCACAATGCAATTTCTGCATATTTTAAGAACTTCCAGCAAAGGATGTGGTATTAGAAACCATAGGAAACACAACCCGGGGAATTGTCTTAGCAAAAGAGATGGCGCACTGCTTTTTTTCCACTGTTCCTTTCCTACTGGGGGGAGTCAAAGTTTTCACTCCCAAAAGATAGCCACAAAAAAAAAAAAGGGGGGGGGGGAGAAGAGGTTAAAAAATAAAATCAACTTTAGCTTGTAATCAGGACTATAATTGACTCCGAATTTCTGGGTACCAGTTACAGATCTGGCTTCATGATGTTCTTTGCAACACCCTGGCAGAGCTACTCGGTGCTCGAGGCATTCTCCTACAAGAAAAGGACAAGTAAAACCTATCTTGTAGGAAATCAAGAGATGAGATAAAAACTTGTGAAGTACAGAGAAGAAACTGAATGAAAGAGATAACATTTAACACACAGTTCACAGTTTTCTGACAGAAAGAACTGTATGTTTGCCTCATGTTTCCTAATAAGCATTTTTTTATTACCAATAAGCTAGGCAGTTTAGCTTTTCACACTAAATCACTTATTACCAAATCCAACATGTGCTTTTCTTCACAAAAAGAGGATAACTACCTGATGCAAAAACTCCTCAAACCACCACCTGAAGCATGTTATTCTAGGCTGGACATATAGCAACCTCTCATCAAAAAGCAGGCAGCACTCTGTGCTTACTCACTGTACTCTACCAACCACACACTTTTTACTACACTCTTACGACCATAAGAAAAAAAAAAAATTTAAAAGGAGCAAACAAAAATATTCTCCCATTTTGACACTACTGGCTACTACTGGGTGACACAACCTATACAGCATTTGGATTCTGCTCGGGAGTTTTGTTTACCCTTGCATGCTTACTACCTCAGGCAATTGAAGGAAGGTTTGTGTGTGGGATGAGCTAATGGAAATTTATTTTGCTACTAGAGGAAAAATGTTAAAGCAACCTTCAATCTTCTTGCAGCACTTTAACTTTTGACCCTTTTTCCTACCACTTCATACACAGAAATACTTTTTCTTTTCAATACCCACATGTTTTTGGTTTTAGGACACTTTCAGTGAGCACATCGTTATAAATAGTTGTTGCTGATTGTGAGACTTCTGTTTCCCTGAATTCCTTCCTCTTTAGTGCATTACATAATGAGATTTTTCTACTAGTACTAAAGTATTAACTGATTAAAGATTAACTCACCCCCAGGAGAAAGAATCTCAATTAAAAAAATTCCGATCATTGTAGTCACCAAGTCAAACCACAGCTCTTCGGTGGCCAGCCCAACTCACCCGCTCCTGTCCCTCTGCTAGCTCCCGTAGCCTCCCATCGCTGGCGGAGGCAGGCGCTCCGGCAGGGAGTGAGGGACCTACAGCTCCCAGCGAGTAAACGGAATGCCTCCCATGGGACATGCCACAAGAAGGACAGCAAAGTATTTGTCAGGGGGTTATTTGTTTTGAAAATGTACGTAAACACTCGAGTTACCGCGTGAAGTGTAACATTAAATGTTTATAAAACAGTAGCGCCAGGGGAAAGGGTAGGCTTCTTGAAAGCATCAGCATCTTCCCTTGTTGACCCAAACACACCCCAAGGTTTGACAACCTGGAACTCACCACCGTTCTCACGGGCGCTTCAGAGCCGACAGCAGGGAACGCCCCAGGGGTATCGCCCCCCTCAGCGACATCCTCAGCTGGTTTAAAGCTATGTATTAGCTCCTTAGCGACAAAATCGCCAATTGCTACTTTTACACTATTTTGTCAAAAAACTACCGACGTAACTTCCACTGAGAGTGAGAGAACTCAAAACATACTGGGACAAAACATGTAGTCTCAAAAAAGGAAAAAAAAAAAAAGAAAAGAAAAAAAAAAAAGGCAGAGCCACAGGCAGGGCAAGCCCTGAGGCAGCGGCTGCCGCTGACAGCTCCCCCGGCGCCGTCCCCGCTCCTCCGGCCGGGCCGCCCGGCGTCAGCGGCTCCCTGCCCGCGCCGCGGCGGCCTCGGCCGTTCCTCGAAAGCCGAGCGCCGGAGCCACCCCGCCAGGGCGGGGGGGATTATGTTTTTAGAGAGGGATTTCTGAGAGACCTCGACCTTCAAAGCTCCCAGCGCGCCGGCTGCGGACCGGGCCCCGGCGGGGCCGCGCACCGACGCCACCCGCGACGCCGGGGCCGGGCCGGTCGCAAGCGACATCCGAGGACCCGCGGATGCCCCCGTGCCTGGCGAGGCCGGGACAGGAGCCGCGACGCTCGGCTCCGCGCGAGGGGGGGAGACACGGAGCCTCCTCCCCTCCCGCCCCGAGCAGCCCCGTCCGGGGAGGCCACGACGGCGCCCGAGAGCCCGGGACCGGCCCGCGGGGCTCCCGCCGCCCCAGGGCCGCAGCCAGCGCCCGGCCGGCCAGCGGCCGCCCCTCCGCGGCGCCGGAGGAACTGACAGGAGGATCCCCGGCCCGGGCGGGAGGGGGAAGGCAGGGCAGGGCACGGCGGGCCGGGGACGCGGCCCCCTCCCCTCCCCTCCCGGGCCGCCGCCACCGCCCCGCGCCCCCCGGGGACCGCCGTCGCCTCTCCCCGCCCTCACCTTGGAGCATGGCCTCCTTTCTTCCTCCCCGGAATCGCTCCTCGCCCCACTCGGGGCTGTGCAGGGGCCGCGGCGGGCCGGCCGAGTCCTCCTCGGAGCCGGGCACGGGCGAGTCGGTGCTGCGCTCGCTGTTGGAGCCCGGGTCGGAGAGCGGCTGCTGCAGGTACCCGCTCAGCGGGTCGCACTGAGCCGCCATGGCGCTGCCGGGCGGACCCCGCCGCCGCTCCGAGCCCCACTCGGCCGCCTCCCCGCGGGACGCTATCTGCCCCCACAGCCGCCCCCCCGGCCCCCGCCGCCGCCTGCGCCCGCCTCTGCCTCCGGCTCCCCGCCGAGTGTGCGCGTCCCCGGGCCGGCGGCGGCGTCCGCGGCTCGGCGGCCCCCCCCGCCCGCAGCCCGCACAGCATCTCCGCCTCCATTGGGCCGCCGCCGGCCCGCCGGGGAGGGGCGCCCCGCGCCGGCGCGGCCCGGGGGGGGCGGCCCCCACCCCGGGGCAGGCCCCGCCGTGAGGGGAGCGGCGCCCGGGGCGGAGCGAGGCGCGGGGTGCCGGGTGCCGGGCGGGCTGCCCGCGGCCGTCCCGCCTCCGCCGCCTGACGGGTCGGCGGCGATCGCGCGCGGCACCGGCTGAAGTGCACGGCGGGCGGGGTGGCGGCCCTGGAAAACGGGCCCCGAGTAACGCCCCCGCCCCATAGCGGTCCCCCCCGAAACGTGCCTGTGTGTGCGGGGGGAACGGGCAAGCCAAAGCGCTGCCGGCACGGCCTGGAGGCGCCGTGCGCGTGGCGCTGCTGACAAACCTCCTCATGGCGACGAGGGCCCTGGCTTTCGCCTCGGCGGCTTTTCCCTGCGAAGCCTCGGAAAGGCGAAGGGCCTGGGGCTGCTGTGCTGCACCACGAGAAACCGGGTTACCCATCGCTCACCTTCAAGGCAGGGTTGTTGCGTCCAGTGCTAGATTTTACCATGGCGCGGTTCGCGTCGCTTTACAGACAGTTTAAGCCCAAAAGCACGCGCTGGCGTAGAGGAAGCGCCAGCATGAGCAGTCACGCCGGCCCAGTTGCAGCGGTGCTGTGCCTCTGTTTCTGTGGCCGGACACCCTGCCCGAGCGGCCGGTCGCTGCCCAAAGTTTGGCTGCCCAAATCAGGTAGGCGAGGGGGAGGCACGCACCCCCTCTCTCTTTGGGTCTCTCTGGTGCCAACCAGTCCTCTTCCCTGGATCTGAGAAATCCTTTCTAACAAAAAGGTTAAGCTGCACATCACGCATTCCAACAAAAGCTTTCTGTTTCGATGAATCACCGGTTTTGGGTGAAAAAGCAGCCTGCTGCAAGATGCCGTGTGTCTGGAATCCCGTGAGGTTCCCCACCCTGAGAGCATCGCGCATCACCCGCAGTACTGCAGATGCCTGTCGTCGGTCTTCTCCGGTACTGGAGCATCCGCATATTTATGATGGCCAAACCAGGTTGCTGTACGCGCACTGGAAAGCAATACAAAAATTACAGCTGACTGAGGTGATGGTTACTCGCCTCGTAGTAAACACCAGCTTGAAGGACCATGTTAAAATTCGTCAGGAGCCACGTTGCTACTCCAGGCAGACAGGAACCGTGCCGTGTCGGCTTGCGACATGCAGTATTTTTACAGAGGTTGAGATTTTTGCTTGGTGAGTCTTAATGTATTCACCACTTAGCCCCATGACAGTGTGAAGTCTGCAACACCCAGGGTTTCGTTTCTGCTGGACATTATGTGCATGGAGGGAGGCACTCTTCCTGGAAACACCTAGTATTCAGCTGTAGTATTTTAATTCTCTTGGTGGCTTCACAGCCTCTGTGGATGCTAGCCAGTGGCTTGCAGGCAACATACTGCTCACAAGATCCTCTGATACTTCTCATGACCACGGGAAATAAAACAGCTAAAGTCAAAACCAATAGAACAAAATATGAATACAGGTCGTGCAAACAGGGCAATCTCCATGTCTCTCAATAGTTTGCTTGTAGAGTCATAATACTTTAGGTGTGCGGGGCAGTCTGAGGAAAGACTGAAAGTCTTTTTCTTTCCAGTTCAGAAGTTTACAGTTACCAAACGCCTTTTTTTTTCTTTTTTTTTTTTTTTTTTGCAGATGTGACGGTGAGCGTTGGCCATATCAAAACAACCTGAAATTCAGCGAACTCTGCTGCCTCGCCCCAGATCAGCACCAGCTGGAGCCGTCTCTTCTTCTAGATGCCAGGACCAGTGAGTTACACAGTCCAAATGTTCAGAAGTTATGAGTGTTGCCAGCACCAATTACAGTCCGCAGCAGCTACAGGTGCTTAGCACCTCTGAGCAAAACAATTATTTGGGTATTTTCCACTCATAAACTAGTGAGATTTACAGTCAGAGATTCTCGATGTAGGAGGTCCCTTTCCTTGCGTTTTATCAGTTCCTGCAATGCAGCCACAGAAACCTTCTTTCACATCAATTAGCTATGGCTGAACTCGGCAGTATTTTTTTTTTTTCAGCAGCCATGTAAACAATACAATAAATCAAAGATCTCTTAAAAAATAATGAGGTACACGGTTTAGTTTTTATTTTTGAAAATAACCCTTTCATGGTTTGGTTTTAGACTAAAAATAAGAAGAAAACTCTTTGATTTCCTACTTAAATCCATATAAATGGTCAAAAAAAAGAGAAACCATTTTAGTGATTAGGGGTTATTATTGGTAGTATATATTCCATAGAGTATCGCTTCTGCTGCATAAATGGCATTTTATTTCTCCAGTATATTGCAGTGGGAGAATAAAATGTCTGTTACCCAGAAAACTTGAACTAAGTAGAAAACCACACTTTTAATGGCTAAAATAATATTAAATGTGGATACAATTGGGGAAAATGGGTGGAAGTTGGCAGATAAAGATCAAATGGCTAGAAAGAACATCAACTGAAGTTGACTTTGGCATATATAATTTATGTTGGCCATTTTTCTGTGGCCAGTAGCTTGATCAAAGAAAAGAATAACAGGATCTTTCTCATTTTGGCATACCGTGTCTATTTTGCTACATTCTCTCCCTCTTTTTTTCATCCCGGTCTCTTTTCCTCACCTCGCACACGCATGATATCTGCAAATCTCACAAAAAGCATAACTGAACAGGAAAGTGTTTTATTCTCACACTCAGCCTACAATGCAAAGTCTGTTGTATAATATTTGTTGGGATGGAACAGATCCTGTGAATTTAAAGGAGACTGGTGAATCAGTTGATCTGCTGCACAGAACGCCCAGATTTAGAGTGGTTCTTCTCTCCTGTGAAGAACGTGGGTCTGCCCGTGGGCCTGTGGACGAGAAGTGACAGTCACCACGCAGAGAGCACCGTTAGATGTCTCTGGGTCTGCCTTAGGGCTGCTGCCAAAGCATGAAGCTGACGGCTGGCTACCTCTGCACTCCATGAGTGCAAGGCGTAGAGGTTATCTATAAACGAAGAGCCATGCAATGTAACTTCTCATTAATGCAGCACAGTCTGTATTCCAGATCTTGCATTTATTCATTATTCTCAAATTTATTTACTTCACAACACCATTATGAAGCAAAGTGCCGTTATGTGTATTTTTCTGAGGTGGGAGTCATGGGCAAGAAGACCGGCTCAGAAAGCTACAGAGTGAGGGTGAGGAAAGAGAAGGAGGTGCACAGAATCTTTAAAAGTGATCTGTGGTATCTAGAAATGGTTTTCTAGGGAGAATGCTAAATTTGGGGGTAGCTGTTTAGGAGAGGTTTATTACTGACGAAAATTAACGCTGGGTGCATTTTGAAAGGCAGCATTTGTTGCATTCATTTATTTTGCAGAAGAGCCCATAATATTTTGACTTTCATGATGCTGTGCCATATTCCCCAAGTGGGCCCCATTAACTCCAATTTCTCAGAATAACATAATGTGGCCTACTGTGTACTAAAGTACTGTGCACTTAAGGCACACGAGAAAATAAATAAAAGGGCCCCCACAGCTGTTACAAAAACTTTTCCACCCCTAGAAATTCCCAAGATAAACTCATTTTCTGACCATAAGAGCAGAGAGATTCTGAAACATCTTAGTTATACTGAACCATGGGACCATAAAAAAAGATTGAAAGAGATCTCAAAAAGGTCATCTAGTTCATCTCCTAACTACGCTGAGTTCATTCCTGACAGATATTTGTTTATCCACTCCTTTACAATTTCTAATGATGAGGTCTCCGTGACCTCTCCAGGAAATTCCTGTGCTTCGCTTACCATCAAGAAATACTTTTCCCCCTTAATAAGTAACTTGAATTATTCTTGCTGCAACTTAAAGCCATTAGTTCTTGTCCTGTCCACCATGGACATGGTGAATGGATTATTTCTTCTTTGTATCAACCTTTGATGCTTGTGAAGACTTCTATCAGGCATTGCTCAGTCCTTGAGTGTTCTCTTTGTTTAGCTAGTTGCTCCCAAGACTTTCAGCCCATTCTCAGAGGTCACGTTTCTTGTTGCTCTCCAACAAACTCTTTCCACAGTAGTCTACATCCTTCTTGAAATACAAAGCGCCAAACTGGAGAGAGTACCCCAGCTGAGGCCTTACTGAACAGGACTTCATGATCTTACCAGGTGTCTCACAAACTGCACTCCTGCTTATTCATCTCCGTGTCATGCTTGCCCTGTCTCCATGGCATGACGTTACTGGCTTGTGTTGATGTACTATAATCCCTCGGTCCTTTTCTGAAAAACTACTATCATCTAACGAATTGTTCCTCATTGTGTGTTTGTGGTGTTGATTACTCTTGCTCAGCATGGTCTCCTGGTCTTGTCCCTACTGAATTTCATCCTGTTTTTCTTGAAGACCGTTTTCCTGATTTTTTTAACATCTGTTTGCACTGATGCTGTACTTCCAGAGTTTTATTTTTTATGCCTCTAAGAAGCATACTTTCAGTTTCCCCATCTGGATCATCACTGAGACACAGAACAGATATGGGCCCAGAATAGAATGTTGCAGTCCTATTTGATACATCCTTCCATTTTGACAGTGAAACAATCATAAAAATCCTGTGTGGAGATGCTTATTCACCCATGTTTATGTCATCAACTGACAATTTTTACCATACTTTATGGGAATGTTACAGGAAATAAGGTTTAAACTCTGCTCAAGTCCTGAAGTATGACCTCTGCTGCTACTCCCCAGTCTGCAGACATTCCTGGTCTATTATAGTAGCACATTAATCTGATAAAGTTTATTCTTGTCACATCTATACTGGCTGTGTATAGATCTTCTTACTAAGTTACCTGTTCCAGTTAACCTGTTCCAATTTATGTGATGCTTTTTTCCCCAGAATATTTCAGGGAGCTGAAGTTAAACCAACTAGGCTAAAATTTCTTGGTTCCTTTCCTGACTTTTTTAAAGAAAGACAGTCGCCGTATTTGACCTTTTCCAGTTTCTGGTACCTCACCCGCCACCGAAGAATTTTAAAGAAAGCCATTAATGATTGTGAGAATGAACAGAGGAATAAATACAGCCTTGGTGAACCTGACAGAAAACCAGAGGATCTAAAAAGTCTGGGCTTAGAAGACTGACTGATCACACACAAGGTGTTAACATTTGGTAACATTCAATGTGCTGTATAACCTTATACATAAACTGTTATTTATTACAGCCAGGCAGTGTTAAACATCATAATCTCTGGAATACTTTTCAACAGATGGACTTTGTGAACCTTGTCTTTGCTGAAACATTAGGAGTATTAGAAACAAATGTACGAGGCTCAGAAATCCAGGAATTGCAGTGGCAATTTCTGGCAAGAGTGCAACCTGTCTCTTTCAGCTCTCAGAAGCAAAGTAATAAATTCACGTTCTAATTAGAAATCAACTATAAAGAGAGATATAAGTATTGCCAATTAGAAGAAATATATTGATATTGCCTAGTTTGTAAGGTGAGTGGTTAATAAATGATAGCATGAATTAGAGCGTAGTTGGAGACAGTGCTATAAATAACCAAAGAGACTGGGAATATGAACACCGTACTGGGAATCAACTTGTCATGTCAGGTAATATCCTGTATTGCTGTCAAAGGAATGGCATTATTTATCTGTAAGTCAGGAAAAGTTGTTTTGTAATGTTTTCAGTAAATTAGAACCTAAATACTAAATCCTGGATTTTATAATCCTATTATTTTCTTACTTAAGAGGAAGAGAGACTCTCTCCACTCTCTCTTCTTTAGAAGCCACTGGAAAAAAAGTCCTCCTGGATTAAGAAAGTGATTCCTGTTCTGAAAGGCCCCTCTTGCCACTGTACTCTTCACAGGTGATTTTTAGGAATTTCACATTCCTTCTATTTCACTCAAATAGGTTTAAAGTGGCAGGCAGGAAAGAGTGTCTGTATTAGAAGAAGGAGAAGGTATCTAAAATAATTTCTGACATAACTTTACCACTGAGAGGAGTTAATCCTTCACTGAAAGTCAAATATATAATTAAACAGTTTTCCTCTATATTCCTAAATTAATAGAAATAAAATTACGGATATGTTAAAAGTCTTTTCTGGAGTCAGGTTTCAAATGGATGGACCTTCTTTATTAATAATATTCTGATCTTTTTTGTTTTGCTGTTATTTGTACAAGTAGCTTACATTCTTAGCATCCTGCATAGTTAAAATGCTGCATTTGACAATGACATCTTGTTAAAATCTATTCTTCTATTTGTATCAGCAAATAAGATTTACTGATTTATTATAATAGCCCCTCAGTGAAGAAAATTTCTCCTTTACATTGCACAGGCACCCTTGGTCACTCAAGGCTTTTATATTGTGTAAAACAGCTGGTATAAATTAAATATAAAATATACTAATACTAGTAAAGGCTAATAGCTGCTAAGATCAGCCTTTGATTATCTATCAGAAATCAAACAGAAAAATGTGATTTGAGGATTTGTTTTCTCATACAAGTCTAATACTTGATTTCACTACTACAAATTGCTTGCACTTTGTGAGTCACTAGTCTGTAAAAAAACCACCTAGGTAGGCGTAGTGATTAAAAATGCTTGCTTTTATTGCACACCACTCATCTGTCAGTCCTCAGTAGCCACACTCTTGCCCCCTCAGGGCTCTGAGTGCACTTAATAAGCTTTAATTTCCCTAACAAGCCTCACCTGGGGCCCCACCTACACCCTCTACCCATGGGCCCGAAAGCTCCATTTAAGCATGGCCCTGGGCAGGTACTCCTGCTTTGAGCTACCCTGGAGCTCAGTCTCTTGCTCTGTCTCTGGCTTGGATGGACGTTGAGCCTGTGTGGTGGTAGGGGTTTCCTTCCGGGCCCTGGATGAGTCTTGGTGATTCATCGCTGATCCATGTCTGAGTCTTGATGGGACTTATCAGCACCCTGTTCTTCCTGATCTGTTGAGATAGCGTGGAGTTGCATCTGGATTGGTGAGGCACTGCTGTCCTGCTCATGTTCCTGGCTCATCCTGCCTTGTGGAGCAGCCCTGCCCTTGCTGCTCCCTGGAAGGAACTTCCCTCTTGGTATGGGAATGCCCTGTATCAGCTGGCTGTCCTTCACTTCTGAAAAGGAATCCAACTTCCAAGTAAGTAAGTGTCAACACTGCAAACTTAAATATCTAATTGTGACTGAAATGTTAGAGGTGTTGCTGGTGGAGCTATACTGTGGTTTAGATCAGGCTTTTCAGTACCACAAAGTGATATGGAAGTGGTATTGGAAAAAAAGAAAGAGAATCTCATGAACTGCAATCTGAACTCCAGACAACTGTTTTTCCAATACCCTTCACTCTGTGTAATTGTTTATTCCTCTGTTATCAAATGTTACTATTTCAGAATTTCCAATAATTTATTGCCAAAGTAACACTGATGTCTAACTTATGCAGGTACAAGTAGCTGAACAAAATGTAGGGAGTGAAAAGTGGTATCAAAACAACAAAAAATAACGGGTTTTACTTTCCCTTTCTCTTTGTAAATGGAAGAATTTATTTTGTTTGTTTTATCTAAAATAATTTGTTGACTTGCAGAGACCTGTTATTTCATTGGATCATAGAACTGGGGGTGGGTGGGAACCTACTCTTGAAAAGATTTTCTCTTAGCTTTTCTTCAATTCCATTCCCTTCCTAATACTCTTAGTAGCTTTGATGCCTCTGGTTTTGCATGATTCCTGAAGAACTTTTTGTTCTGTTTTCAAAGACAAAATAAACGTATGATCTCTGGTAAAGGAAAGGAGACAAAAGGTCCATGAACTTTAACACAGAACTGGCTGTTTGAGCAAAAAAGCTTCTTGTCCTTATGAGAAGACATGCAAGTACTCAGTAAGAGACAGGGAGACTGCCTCATCGTAAGCACAAGGAAGCTGATAGTTGAAATAACCTTTCTCTTGCATGATTTTTTTTCTGCACTGCACTACAGAAGCTTAGTTTTGCTCCAGTAATTCAGAACAGGCAGAATTTGTAGGACACAATGTTCCTCAATACTTCCTATTTCCCATTCCTATAGCTATTACCTTAAATTCAGCGTAATACCTCTCTGAATGTTAAATATAGCTATGCATAAAGCAGTAGTGAAGCTGTACAAATTGCATTGTAAGGATGCGTGAGAACAGTCCTGTTTTCTTTCAGATCTTGTGCTTTATTATATGCTATGTAATTTGATCATTTAAATATCTAATTTAGGAGTGAGAGAGGGGAAGATTTCTTCCCTTTTGGGGTGTTGGGTCTACCAAAGGCAAGGAGCTATTTTGTGATTAAATTTTTGGTAAAAATAGCTTGTTTTTATGCATGTATTAAACATGGGCCATGACTGAGAAGAGAGAGTAGCCTTTGTTTTTCCAATATGTTTCTGTCTGAGGCAAATGCAGCCATGATCTAAATGGAAGGGGGGGAGATGGAGGAGAGGGTTTGCAACTACAGCTGACTCCTGTGATACCAGAGGTGTGCACCATCCCTGTTGGTGGTGGTAGGAAGGTTACTCGAGGCCAGAGTACCCTCTTTGGCAGTATATTGACCTTGCACAGAAGCAGTTTCAGCAGTCATCCTTTTTTCTCTTCCTTATCTGTATAACACTTTGAAGCACACGCTTACTGTGGAATGCCTTTTGGCATCTTATGCTCTTATGGAGTCTTTTAAAGTCTGCTGTCAATAAGAACCATTTCAGTAGTGGTAACAGTCTTGAGCCCAAATGGTTCAGAGCTGATGCAAACCTTTACCTGGTCTCTTCTGGACCTATCATTTTGAGCTGTATCTTTCTGGAAACCTGTATTCTCCACCTGGATTTATTGATTAAGAATTGGCTTGAGTTCTGTGTGTGATCCAGTAGGAAAACAGATGAATAAAGCAAATTGTTCACATTCAGGAGGTCAAAGATTTCATGTATTGATATTCTTGTTCTTTTTTTTATGTACTTTACTCCACCCAAGGCTTAGGAATACATAGAGGGCTACCTGAGCCATCAAAATGCATCAGAAGACTTTACATACTTAGGCATAAAAATTTCTTTCCATTTATTCCTTCAGTCTAAACTGAGGAATAACAGAATGGAGTGGTACAGCCATATTGCTAAACACATGGGACACAGCTAGTCATCTGTAAGGGCTTTATCGGAATGGTGATGAAATGTAGGGCTTGGACCCTCAACAACTGTAAGCTTGTATGGCTTCAAAGAAGCTATGCTGACACCTGAGCCTGGATGATTTACATCAGGTGAAAATCTAATTATTTCAGAAAAGTTACTGTAGCTAGAACCAATGTAATGAGAAATGGTTCTAGCACACAGTGGAATTAAAATCAGAAGTGGAAGAGGAGCATTGGCAGTTCCTACTATCCTAAAGAGTGCAGCCAAACCAGCAAAGATTTAAGGAAATGACTCATAGTACTCAAAAGAAAGAAAAACATCATAGTAATGGCAAGAAAACCTAGGTTAATGTAACCAAACTGTTGAAGTCAAGTTTACTAGCCCACAGAGGCAGAGACAGGAAGCACTGAAATGACTGAATTACATTCCTAAAACAAGTCTGTAATAGTGTTTTATCAGGCTAGTGACTGTAAATGGCCAAGAACTTCAGTGGACATGAAGGAACACGTTTTGCTCTTGGACATTTTTACACAGATGTGTTAAGAATAAATGAATTTGCACATGTAACAAGATTTGATCCAGAGAACTTAGTGTAACACTCTTTGGCAATACCATGAATCATGTTCTTCAGTTTGCTTAATAAACACCTGACACTCAATTTGCTAATATGCTAATTTTTAAAATGCTACTTTCAAAAAAATCCTCAGTTTAGATGATTTCTGGGCAAATGTTTGTATTGTATTTTTTAAGAGCTTCTAAACACAATTATTAGCAAGACTAATGATGTAGGAATGCTTGCTATCTTACTGCATGAATGGGCTACAAATAGGAAAGCCAAACCTGGGTTTCCACTGTAATTACAAAGATTGGATGTTAATACAGAATTCATCTGAAAAATAGTTTAAGCCATAACTTTGTATTTATTTCCAAACTTGAACATTTGATTTAATGGTATCTTTCTGGATACCATTTGTGTGCCCTCCGCACAATCTCCAGTGTTACTGTGGCTGCAGATAACAGGGTTGCCTGATTGATAGCCATTCTTTTTTCTTTTTTTTTGAGAGAGCAGTCAGCTGATGACAGGATGGAGGTAGTGGATACAGGTTAGCACACAAAGTTCTGAACAGATTTGATTTAGAACATGATTACCTTTAAAGGTGGTCAGATATCAGAACAGGTTGCATGGGGAGAGTGTGGGATTTCTGTTGTTGGAGATACCAGAACTTGCTGGGCAAGGCTGTGAGCAACCTGATCTAATTGGCCTTGCTTTGGCCATGGGACTGGGTTTGACCTTCCATCTTAATTCAGTCTATGATTTTATTTTCTTCTTATGTGAAATAACTGAGATTTTTTTCTGAATTTACATTTCAAACCATTGTATGTTCTTGTAGAAACTTAGTCCAGACCACAATTTTTTAGTTTACTAATAAGGATGTTATGTAGAACTTTTTTAAAGGCTTATCTTACTATTATTATACATTACATCAGCTAGCTGAAGCCATGATGTATTCTTGACAAATCTGGCCATTCTTGGTCCTAACTGTTCAAAAATCACTTACTAATAATTTGTTCTTTGAGTATCTTTCTAGTCTCCCACTTTTTTCTGGTTTGGATTTGGTGCTACATTCTTGTATTTCCTTTGTATGTAATTTTTTTCCTGAGGACTGTGGTGCGTGTTTTCTTTTTTTTAAAAGGTGGTCCCTGTGTATCACCTGCATGGAGTGATAACAGCCTTTGGGAAACACAGCACCTCTACTGTGATACTGAAGCTGCTTCTTTTCTCTTGTTCTGCATAATGCTTTGGTTCCTATAGATGGGGGGCATGGAGAAAGAGTTAGGTTTGACATGAAAGCACTGTTTATTGTCTAATGGAGGCGGCAACTAGTCTCTCCCCTGGAGCTACATGTTACAATCGGCTGGTATCAAGTAAATAGCCATTTTTCGTAAGGTTGACCACACTAACATTGTTTTTCTTCTGAGCAATTTGCTGGCAGCAGAAGAGACAGATCCTTCCAAAATGCTAAACTGGAGACTGCTGGAATTATTGTCTTTCTAGATTTAGTTGGTGTAGGTGAGTACATTAAAAAAGGATTCTCAGAACACTGATGGAATTAGGCAGTCAATTTGGATTAATTTATAATAGGAATCAAGCACCTAAGTTCTTTTTTTCCTCCCTGGAAATGCTTTTTCTCTTTGCTTCTTTCTCCTATGGTTTAGTCTTTCTGCAAAGCCGTGCACAATATTAGGATTGAAGCAAATGTTCTTTTCAAGCATTATTTGGAGTAGTGACTGGTTAGGACTGCCATGGACCATACAGGAGGTATAAAGTACAAATAACTTTGTAAGTGTATTTTTTACATGTACAAGTCTGCCTGTATTCTGAGTGAATGCCATAGTGTTGGAGCTGGTGCAGTCACCAGAGCAGTGTTAGATATGCAGGTATGTCTTCTATAGCAATCTGAGGGGCACAGAGAGGCTTGGATGCCTTCAAGGTATGTGGTGTGCTGCACTCTGTCTCAACTATCAAAGTATGTAGCAATATTTTACTTCTCTGGATGAATATTCCACTTCTGTATGCAGTTATAATATGGAGCTATGCATGGATGAAATGCAAAATAAACAGTCTTCCGTTCCTTTTTTATCCTAGTATGTGGACTTTTAAATAAGATGAATCACTAACTTGACTTGGTTAACCCTAGGGGAAGGCCTTTTAATTATTAACTTAAATAGTTGTGGGAGTTTTGCACATTTTGCTCTAAGAATGTTATGCATTTTATACTAAAATGGGCTGAGTGTGTCTTATCTGACTCTGTCGGGATATTGAAAATCAACAAATCTTTTAACACCCAGTAGAAAACCACTGGCTGAGACCATTGAACCAAATTTATCTTAAGAGGTGCAGCAGTGATTCCAACTGACAAGAGCAGTGCCCTTCCATACGGCCATCTGTGCAAGAAAGCTGGTGGAGTTAGTGAAGAGCAGTACAATTTCATAGTGATGTAAGAAAGCAGGGAGATGGGGGCTCTCATTTATGAGATGTAATATTGTGATACAAGGGATCCTGCACAGATGCTGTGTGCTAAATGAAGCTCACTTAACTAATCTGTACCCTTTCTGAACTAATTTTGCGTAACAAACCGAATAGTGCTGGAGTGGCAAAGGGCACATAGGTCTTGAGGTGAGAGCAGATGAAAGATGCATAATCATTTATATATAGAAACAGCCCAGAAATACAGTACAACAGGCAAATAATCCACTGGTGGATCTGGACATCCTCCCTCACGAGGGACAGGGTATTACAGGTGAGTCTCCTTACTGCACACTAAGTACAGTTCCTGCAGTGGCTCTGAGCACTGATGTAGAAGAACAGACTTCTTGAATCCCCTTGAAGAGTGTGGTAGACAAGAGACTCACCTGTAATATCCTGTTCCTCAGGAGGGAGGGTGAGCAGGGTTCGGATCCCTGGGGTGGGTACTCTGTGGTACCACAATATCAATGTTTAGCTAATACCATAAAAAACATGGACACAACTATCCTGAAATGGCTAAAGCTGACTGATTGCATGTACATTTCCTGATGTTAAAATAGCCAGATGATTCTAGACAATATGCAAGATTATAAAGGCAGGCCATCATTCACTGTGGTGCTTAAGCCTGGCTTTATGCGTACAAACAGGTTCACCAAAATCAATAGGCTTATGTGATTGAATCCATGTGTCTGCTTCAGTGCTGGAGTGGAATTGCATACTTTAAGCTACAGCACGTGAAACAATGCGCTTCAGAGAGAAAGTACAATCCCCAACATAATTAATAGCACAAAAAGAAAGGGATAAAAATATGTATTTGGCTGTTGCTGTATGTGAATCTGAGAGTGCCCAGCTTTGACAAGTGGAGCATGTTGTGCAGTGGGGCTGGTGTTTTGGCAGGGGGAGTGTTGCTGACTTAGAAGTAGGTATTTTGATTCATGGCACAGTCTTCTGAATACTTTTTCCACATTTTTGTAGGAAAAAGGTGTATAAGGACCCTTAGGGAAACCTGTCAACTACTAATATTTATTCTGGTGGTGAGGAAGCATTGCCAGTTAGATGCCATTAACGTTCTGGTGAAAACTCATCTCTTTGCATCATGGAGCTGATAAAACAATAGCTAATCATTGAAAAAACCTCCATGTGCTCATACCAGGTTAAGTTTCACAAGCAACATTCCTGTGTCTTACAAATGAGCTGCCATGGCACTGTGATTCCTGAGCTATGAGAAAATGTTTTCTTTGGTTTACAGGTGGGTTAATATTGGAAATTCCTATGAACAGTGCAAGATATTATTTGCTCTGATAAGGAACAACAGTTTAGTTTTTATCTTGTTTTTGGGAGAAATACATCAGTCTTCTACACTCAGATAGCACGGAGGTAGCAAATTTGCTTTTTTGAATGCTCCTACTGTAGCTAAAGATAACTTTAGGTGGGTACAAAATGTGGTTTTTCATCTCTTTATTTTTTCTTCCTCATGACACATTAATTAGACTGGAATTGTGTTTTAAAAAAATCTTGACTGTTTTTTACACTGATAGCTCAGGGACTGCTCTTCAAGTCAATACAGTAACTGAGGGATTAAATTAGTGATTTTCCATTTCATGAAAGTGAAAACTGAGCCATCAGGAAAAGACTGCATTTCTAGACTCTTGAAAACATCTTTTGTACATGCAGTTATTTTAATGTTTAGTCTGTTGTAAGTATTTGGAGATCATTTTCCATGATTTTTGTTTGCTTTGGTTAGAATGGACCAGTCTCCCTCATGATCAACTTGTCTGGCTGGAAATTTTGAGGAAGATGAGGAGCTTCTCAGGCTTTGTAGGGCTTTTTCTTCTCCCTTCACCTGTGGCATGATTTCTTTCAGGCTTTTTTTAGCAAGTGGCCTGTTAGGGATGTTCCTGCAGCTTGTAGTCAGGCCCTACTCCCACCAGAGCAAAGCCAGAGGTCTGTAGTGTGGGGAGTGAATTCTGCTCTGCTAGGGATTGCACAACTTGGCCCATGGGGACCTTTGTCTGAGGAGTGACTGCAGGGCTGTGACTGATCAAAAGGCAAGCATCTTGGTAATTGGCTTGCCTATAGATAATTGTAACTTCCTATGTTTTGCTACCACCCACGGCTTAAACCTTAGAGCAGTTGGAGTAGTTGGAAGCTAAATATAAAGGAGCTAAGCAGTGGCTTTCAACATGCTGGATTCAAATAAATGCAGCATGAAGTGACCTGTGGACCGTTATCTTCCATGCAAGAAGAATGTGTGATTAAAACAAAAATTAACCCAGAAAAATATTTAGTGAAGAATATACTGGCATTGACCTGGATTGACACACTGACATAGTACAGTGGGAATAACCCTTGACAGTTTATATAGCTCTTAAAATGATGTAATAAACTTTACAGTATGAATATGAAATATTGTTTAGTTTACAAATTATTCCTCATGTTTTTCCTCAGTGATTTTATGAATTCTGGTTCATTGTTGTGAATATATCATTATTTTTCCATCTTGCTGTTGAGTAGAATGCCTAGAGATTCTTTGGTTAAGGCATGGCATGAAAACACATTGTGTCTACAGAGTCTGGGTCTAAGTACTCCTATGAGTAAGAACATGGGACCCGACTCAGTTGCTTACTCAGATGTATCAGTAGTGTGCATTCTGACTGTTAATTGGAGCCTCATGTTTATCCAGCACTGCATGGATGTTGTCTTAAAAAGCAATCTGCAATTAATAATTAAAAAAAATAATTGAAAATTATTTGTTACATTTTTGTTATCTTATGTAAGAAATGTGTCCTTTTTTCCCCATTCTGACAAATGAAATAAGCTGTTGCAGGAGTTTTCTGTAATGCTGGAAAGTAAATGTACCTCTAATAGTTTACGATGGCTTGAAATCAGCGTTGGTAGAATGCCTAAAAATTTCTGCTTCCTGTTGAAAGCACATTCAGCACACTGGGACGCATTTGTCTGGATGTGATATGTAGGTCTACTTCTTTTTTTTTATTTACACTAAATTTTCGGTGATTCCTGTTATTTCAAACCACATACACCCACACAGCTATGGTTACTTGGAATCTGTCTTGACTGGAATATATCAGGCGTAATTGGGTTGGTATGCCATCTTTTGTTGATAATTGGAAACTCTTGGATCTGACACAAGAAGTTAACAAATTCCCCGTACTTAGCCATATGTTTGAGAAGTTCTTGCAACAGCAATTTTCAGGTCATTTGTCTAGCTGGAATTCGAGAAGAAACATATGGCTACTGCTTATGTCCTGCCTTACTATTCTTAAGACTATTATTTCATAAACAGAAAAGAGCTCATTAGCTGGTAAATTATTCATAGATGTAGCTGGAATTGTACCAGATACGCACAGGGACTCTGGAAAGGGTCTTTTTTAATAGCCTACATTTGGAATTGTCTGGGAGGAGATATTTCTTTTTTCAGCAAGACAAATAAACCACTACAAAGCTGTTCATCTCTGCTAAATCAAACTGTATGGCAATTTCACGTAAAATACTTGTATGTGTGATGAAGAATAGAAAAAAATCTTGCTAACAAAGAAATCATGCCTGTAGCTGTAGCTTGCATTCTGAGCTGTGTAAAGCTATCACTTATAGCCATGTAATTAAAGTGCTCATATGCATAGCAAAGATGACTGATTTTTTTAATTTTGTGGCTACATCTGCTTTAAGAGTATTCCAGATTACAGTTCCAGTGGTCCTTCATAATAATGCTAAAATATTCTCTGGTGCCACCTAATGGTAAAATTACTCAGTTGCCTTAAAGTGAGAATAAACAATGGGTATCCACCACATTTATTACTGCACTTAGGTCCATCAGGATCAGCGCTGTGGCCTGGATATACACATAATAAAAAAATGGCTCCTGACCCATATTGCTTCCAGTCAAAATATTTCACTGTTAAAGGAAAAAGTATGGTAAACCCTGTGCTACTTCCTCTTAACTGTTTTAACTGAACTTGTTTTTAGAAGGTTTGGATGCAAGCCTGAACTAAACCAACCAGAATTTAAATCAAAACTGCATTCTGAAAATAAGTCATAATTTTGTAAAAGGCCTAATGAAAAACGCAATATGCTGTTCACCCTTATTCTGTTGGGAATAGAAAATTCAGGTAGGGATCCATAAATTTGTCTAGATTTTTTTTTTCCGTATTCTTGCCACAGTGTTGCAATTTCCTGGTGCTGCATGATTTCCAGGAAGCAGAGAGATGCCTCGCTGCATGTGGGAAATAGTGTGGGTGCATGGCAGTTATGGCCCTCATTTTGCACAGTCTTCGTAGCCTCTGAGTGTTTCAGAGCAGTTGTGCTATCTGCACGGCTGGTAGCTCTACCGTGAACGCACTCCGCAGGGCAGGCAGTGTGCTGGAGGATGTGCTAAGGGAGATCCAGAATTTCTACAAAGTCTGAGGCGTTCAGAGGAGATCGGGTTCTTGTAGATGAACTACAGCCTGGAAGCCAGTCTTTACCTGCCCAAAATAACCCTTGAGACACATGGATGTGCTCCTTCCTGTGTGAAGGCTCTATGTAATTATTTCTAGTTTCCTTTTCATACACTTAAGATTTGGTCTTTCATTTTTTTATTGCATTTGCTTACCTTTAAATACGCTACTATTAGCAGTGGGACATGAGCATGCTTACAGTTTCACCATTAGGTGTCATTGTGCCTTGCTGTGACAATTTACATACTTGAGGAGTGGGTGGGGAACTGTTCTATCATGGGAAAAAAAATGTTACTTCCTGCTTTAAATAAAGTAAAAGTGTATGTGAATATCTGGCTAAAGTCTGTGGACAAAGAAACTGTAGTGGGACAATAACTGATGTAATTCTTTATCCTTATAAGAAGCTAGTGGGAGGGACAGTGTAGCCAAAGGATGTTGCAAAAGAACTACTTAAATTAATTATTTCTCAATCCTCTGGAAAAGAATGTTCGGTATGTTTTGACTGATCAATTCTGCTATCACACATTTTCAAAATACCTGGTTAAGATGGAATTAATAGAGTTGAGGCAAATAAACAGCAATACCCTAGAGACAAGGATCAGTTTTATCCAAATAGCTGGAATACTAGGTTTGCTGCCAATTTCTGAGACTCAAAAGGCTATTAAATAACGTAATTGTCAGTTACTTTAGGCAGAACTGACTGTGCCGAACACGATGTGAGCTGCGG
Source organism: Gorsachius magnificus (assembly GCA_034008185.1). Classification (NCBI taxonomy): domain Eukaryota; kingdom Metazoa; phylum Chordata; class Aves; order Pelecaniformes; family Ardeidae; genus Gorsachius; species Gorsachius magnificus. Next base: position 32,532,364 of record CM067089.1, on the reverse strand, counting down.
ATTTCCACTCTAATGTCCTGTTTTGAACTATAGACTTACAGGGTTTTTTGCATGTTCTGAATCACCCTTCGATTCCATCTGAGTCCTTCCTTCAAGAATAATTACCCTTGCAAATAAACTATTGGCATGAATAGGAGTTCTAATCGCTTTTAGAGAAATGTAATTTCAAAGAGAAACTCTATGCTTTTTAGCTATAGAATAGCTGTATTTTGGGGTTAGAAGTGACATTTTCTTTGTAGATAACTAAATTCTATTCTGGGACAAAAATAAACGCACCTTGCTTCTTTCTCCCAGGTATTCTAGAAAGTTGAGCATTAGTACATGTGAATAACATGGATAAAGTAGTTGCTCTAAAAGTAGCATTTTTTTCTTTTGCATAAGAATGACTAGGGAGGAAAATATTATGGGCCAAATTGTTTGCAGATGTAACTGTTGTGGTTTCATTGAGTTAAACAGATTTGAAAAGAGTTTTGTCCCAATAGAAGAAAATATGTGCGAAGCACTTCTGATGGTCCAGCCAGTTTGTGGGTTCTCAGTCTGAGCTGAGAAACTGGCACTATATGCTTTTGGAAATCTGGCTTTGAGGACCATGCCACATTACAAAACCAGAGGTCTTGGCCCACTTACAAAACTAACTGCATGAATACAAACCTTTGGATTTTTTTTTTAGGTCAAACTAGTCATAAAATTGTGTTTCCTTCTTTGAGTTGTAGATAAAGAAAGGAATCCTCCTCCATGGGTGGATGGCTGTTGTCCTCAAGGGCACTGGTCACTGACAATAGTGCTTAATATTGGTTCCCTCTTTGGTTGGGTTTCTTGTCTATGAAAAAATGCCAAAGAATCCTCCAAGTTAAAACCTTCTACCATATACAGTAAGCATCCTGAGGTCTCCTGATTATCATTGTAAGCATCGTTCTTGCTTTCATGGTCCTTCATGGATCTGCAGCTGACAATCCATCATCATGATTTCTGTCAACTCCAAATGCTTAAAAATTGGGAAACTGGCCTGATGTAATGGCACTGAGACACTGTTAAGCCAAGTAGCTCATGCATACAGCTACTTTTTGTGTATCAAGAATGGGAAAAGGTGAAGGAAGGCATTAACTCCCTAATTATAGGGGTTCAGTGGCTGAAGTGTTAGGAGATGACCCCTTGGCACTTCTGCAGTGAAGTGCAATCATTCTGCTTTTTCCACACCACTAATGTTATCGCAATGTTGCAAGCATCCTGGAAACACAGTGAGAGCCAGCAATGCTGTGCATGTTGTTGGTAGCTTCGTTAGTTCCCAAAATTGTGGGAAACTCGGCTCTGATCCATCCACTCTCTTCAGTCTCCTTTGTATTTTTTCATTTCTGAAACATCTTCGGAATTACATTTTATGGAAAGTTTTTCCAGTCTCCACTCATGGCTAACTTATTCCAAGAGAAGTTCAATGGGAATTGAAAGCATGGATTTGTTGAGGAGCCTCGTGTGTGTCTGGATGAGTGTGAGGAGAGATCTTTAGCTCCTGGCCTTAGTAGTGCCTACAGTGCCTGTTGTTCAGGGATGACTTGAAATCTGTAGGTACCACTGAGCATGTGAAGGTGTTTGGAGCATAGGCTTTACAAAAATGAAGATGGGTTCAGCAGGAGGCCTTACAGATTCCTACCTATACATCCTATAAATGTACTTGGCATATTATAATGTTGTCGGTTATTTGCATGGAGAAGTGTTGATGTTAAATAATTTTCCAGCTAGCTGGCACTCATTCTCAACAGCCTTGAATCCTCCTTACCTCATTAGTGAGGCCTAGGAAACCAGGCGAGTTGCTAGCTGTGCTTCCCAGCCATTTCTCAGAGGTGTACCTGTGAAACTCCCCTGGGGCATGGCAGGAGAGTTGCTTTGCTGCGCTCCTGTAACTGAGAGATCCACCCAAATAGCTGGCTTTAGACTTCCTAGTTATTATGTCTGTGGCCTTAGAAGAGGCAGATCATGCCCTAAGCTCATAGTGGAGATGCGTTTAACCTGTTTAAACCCTTGCCAGGCTCCTCATGCATCCGCAGGAAGTGTGGAAGCCCACACGGGTACTTTCTGTCTTTAAATTGGGTATTTTTCTCAACAACGGTACCACCTCTGCTGCGCTGTGTAGTATCACTTTGAGCATTGCCAGGCTGGTTTTGACCTAAGCCTCCTAGAAGAAAGTGAAAAGCAGAAGAGCTAAACTTTTCACTATTTGCTTCAAGTCCCTGTTTTGGTTTTGTGGGGGCGGTTTTATGTAGCTGATCTGTTAGATGTGAAATCCAGGTCTTGCAGCACATTACCTTAGCAGTGTGCTGTGTGTGGTTATTTTCAGAAGCCTCTCAAGGACACTCGGAGACTGAGTATTTCCGTGGAGTCGTGGCCTTGGTACAGACAACACGCTGCATGCGGAGCTCTATTTGCATGAGTCATGAGCTCCAGCAATGCTAAGGGCTTAGTGGGTTTATGTGCTGGCACTGAATCTCCAAGACAGAAATGAATCAGGAGTGAAGCTCAATCAAGCACAGTCTTCCTTCTGCTGGAAAGAGAATGAAAAAGTGACGGGTATTGCAGCTACTGCTGCAGTGCTGGTGCCTGGAAAGTGCTGCAGGAAGGGCTGGGACTGATGTAGCCCACTGGCAGCCTTTATCAGGGCTCCTGCGGGGCCCTGCTGGGAACAAATGTCATTCTGCGGAAATATCTGGCCAGGCAAAAAGGCTTCCTGAGTAGTAGGCAACTTAGAAAGATGGGAGCTGGATGCAAAGTGTGGAGCCAGGCTGAGGCCTTCCTTTCCTCAGAAGCTTCTAACAAACTCAAATTTTTTCAGTTTCTTCATGCGTTTCTTCTGCACCCACCCTGGCCTCTGAAAGTCTCCTTTCCTACTGGGTTCTGCTTTTGGAGCAAATTACTGTAGGAATATGAAACAACCCTTTTCAACCTGAGCTCCCAGGTCACCTTCTCAGAGCCTCTCCTGTGTCACTGGTACCAATACCTGCAAAAAGAAACGGTGCTCTGGTGCTTACCTCCTCGGTTGGCTCTGCTGGCAGCCGGGGGAAGGCCATCCTTGTTCAAATGCTTTGGTAACACTGAGGCAGAGGAGCAGCATTGCAGAGAGCCTTCCTCAGAGCAAAAGTGGTATAGGACAGGGAATAGAGTTTTCCAGGGATGGCTCTTAGTCCCTGTAGGCAAATCCTCAGTCTCTCGCAGAGGCCACAACATCAGTGACCGAATTCCCCAAAGAATAAAGCCCTGACAAACTGGGGTCTGTTGCTCATGTCCCAGAGGTTTGGCAGGACACCCAGCTCTGGTGGGAGGGAAGTTGCTCCTGAGTGTTGTCAGCGAGATGGGGAAGTAACGTTCCAGAGAAACCCCCAGGGCAAGGGCACTACAGGAGAAGTTGGGGAGTTGTCAGGGGGTGCTTGGGATCGTGACTGGCTGGGCAGATCACACCTGAACTAACACTTCCCACTTAAACCTCATGAAATCTGTGACTCTCCTTGGCACCACTGTATTTCTCCGTTTTAGAAGAGCTTTGCCCTGCCAGTGATGGCAGTTTTGAACATCTCGGTGGCAGCAGGAATGCTGGTGTTACAGTCCTTTCAGCAAGTGCCTATCCTTTTTGGTTCCTTGGCTGTCACTTTTTATGCATGTTAATTGTAATCAAAAAAAACCCCTGAACTTGGAACACAGGAAAGACTAAAAGAAAACAAAATGTGAGCTCCTTGGATTTTTCTTCTCTGTTCTGCCTTAATAATCTTATCAGCAAGATGCTTGGCTTGTTAAATTTGCTGAAATATTTGCTCCTGATAAGCCTTATCAAGTAAGCTCCTTCCGCTTCTCATACAGCATGACACTGCCCTCTCCTGTTCACAGGCCTGGCGGCAGCATGGCATTTCATGTGCTGCCGGGGATGCTCAGCCACCTCCTGGCAGCATCGGCTGCTGGGGCCACAGCGGCTCATGCCAGCAGCGGTTGGTAGCCCGGTATCCTCTGGGCTCATCCTCGAGTTATGGCATGTTTCTTTGCAGAAGAATGCAGTGCGGGAGCGTGACATGCTTATTGTTTGCCTCTTTGAGTAAATTTAGCTGCTTCTTACAATGCTGTTTCTTGATATTCCTTGACAGACTTGCCCAGGAAATAGCTGGGGTTTTTTGCAAGTGAAGCCCATTCACCTGCCTGTGCTTTGTTATGCTGTTGACTTCTCAATCTGGCATGTGCAGAACCGGTAACTGATGGGCAGCCATGCATCTTCTGTTCACCTTCATCCCCAAAGATACAATTATCTATTTTATTTTGTCTGGGTTTTTTATTTTGCTGAATGAGCATTTGGCTGCCAACTTGTCCATTTTTCTCTAAATGCCAGAGAGCTTCAGTTGTCTTAACAGCACCTGAAAGCCTTTGGCGTTTTGGGGTCACTGGTTTGGACTAGCTGTCAGTGCTAATATTATTTGATTTTCAAAATTAGATTTTTTTAAGCCTTCTGAAAAGCTACATGTGGCCGGGATGTTGAACTGCAGTGTCCATGGTTCATAAACTCCATCCACCCCAAACCAGCTCCTAATAGTAATGAAGCCCAAAATGGGGGTGATGTGCATACATGTAAACAAACACATCAGCTCTGTGTCTTGGAAAGCAATTAGCAAGCAGGGTTTCGGTCCAGCACCTGGGGTCAAAATAGCAAGACTATTTTTAAGATGGTGCTTAAGCTAGAAACAAGTCTTCCGAGTGGGAAGGTATTAGCTGGAAAAAAAACATGCAAAGATACAAAGATTAAATTAGAAAAAACCCACAAAACAAAACCCAAACTTGCTGTGAGTTCATCCCTGAATGTATTTGTGGGCAGATAGGGAACAATTTCTAAAAGACTTTCAGATCCGCATTGAAGGGTATTTACATTGGTTGGGAAACTCAAAGTAACAGAGAATGAATAAATGGGCTGTTAAATACAGGAGGAAAAAGGAATGACAATATAGATGATTCTCAATGTCAGTTAAATATTAACTCATAAATGTCATCAGTCCTTGAACCTGCTGTCAGAAACCTCTACACTGGTTTGAGGTAGCAGTCTCTTTCAAAGTGTATAACTTAAATGAGCAATTATTACTGTCTTTACTTGCATTTCAAAGTTTCCAGTAATAGCAGTCGTATGAAATACTGGAAAGTGATGCTGAAGAGCCCCTTACTGTACTGGTTTTTGGCTTATGGGCCTACTTAATGGTAAACTCAGAAGCTCGTGTTTTATTATTTCACTGTTTCAGATACCTGCACCTTATTTCCAGAATGCAAGTGGTGATTTGTGAGGCTGAGCCCACAGGGGAAGGGGATGTGGATATGAAACCTGTTTTCTCTTATGAATTGCCCTCTCAGGTTTTGATACCCCTGATCCCCAATTCCCAGGTGGAGGGGTGGCTTAGCAATGGGACCAATTCTGTAAAAATGCTGGGAGGAGATGCATGGCCTCAGGCTTTGATCATAGCTGTGACAGGACTTCAGATATGAGAGCTGGGAGCACACCAAACCTGGGACCCACCAGTGAATACTAGGAAAAACACTTTGGCCTGATAACGGTGTTGAGGACTTAATTTTAAATGATCCACAAAAGCAAAATATTGTTCTTGAAATCTTCTCCATGAATATATCTGTCTGCACTTCCTATGTGACTCAGATTTGGCGGGGATGGGGAGCAGATGGGAAGAGCTGATGACAGCTTAGGACAGGCTGGACTGAAGGAACTGAGCTTCCCTAGAAATTCGGCGAGAAAGACTGCAGAAAGCATAAGAAAAAGAAAGGAGGCAAATGTGACTTGGGAAACGTTTTATGGCCAGACTGCAGTAGCCAAGCACTAGTCAAATAGGAGGGAGAGCAGATGGAAAGATGCAAAAAAGCTCTGAAAGACTAGGGTGTCTGAGTGCTGAAGACTGGGAGCTGTGTGCACGAGCAGTTGGTAGGGGTAGGAAGAGCACCAATGGTGTAACGCAGCACCTTCGGTCTTGGGATGGATAAACCTCTGAAACTTCCCTCCCGGGACACCAGTCAGCAAAGTGCAGTGCAGTGCATCCAAAGGCTACCTCAGCAGCAGGGTAGGGGATTGAGTGAATTGAAAATGGGTTTTGCAGTCTGGCGCACACAGGCAGAATCACAGTGGAAAGATCACCAGAGAGGAATATTCCCTGCTGCTCCCAGGGTCTGTGTTACAGACCATGGCTGGCTGCATGCAGAAGCAAAGTGGGCTGCTACCTGGGGGGCAGGTTGCCTGCTCTGCTTATATTAGAGGCAATGGGTTTTGACAGAACAGCATGTTCCTCTCTATAGCCAAGGTCTCCCTCCCATGGGCAGGGGCCTTTGGAGGAGAGACTGGTATGTGTCCAGCTCCTGTGAGTGAGGGATGAGCTTCAGCCCCCCCAGCAGCAGCCACTGCTCTGCTCCTGTCAGCCTGGGCTGCAGGACCAGCAAGTTGTTGTCTTCAGAGCTCCCCACGGGTCTCTGCCTCAGCTGGTCCTCTGTGAGTGGCAAAGGCCAGGAAGAGGTGAAGAGGAGCTGGTACAGCTGGGAGGAAGAGAATCTCTTGGCTCTTCTTAAAGTCCCCCATGAAATATCTGCTGACCTCCAAACCTGCGCTTCCTTCCCTCCCGATTCTGATTAACTTTCGGGCAGCTTGGTGCTACACTGAGCCTTTGCTGATGTGCCACCTCTGCTCAGCTCCCTTCCTGTCCTCTCCCAGGCTGCCCTTCCAGCCATTCCTTAGACCTCTTGGCTATAGCCCTAAACCAAGGTTTTGCTAAGTCTAAAGCCAGTTCTGTAATGAAAGATATTCTTCAGCAGAGGCACTGGTATCAGGCGAGGTGCTGATGTTCCTTCCTCTTCCAAATGACATTTTTTGTGGCATTTGTGTACAGAAGGCAAAAGCAAGGGTTAATGCTCTGACAGGCTGAGGGCAGTGGATTAACAATACGTTGTATCTGCAATTAAACAGATCTTCCTGTTCTTCCTCTATTATTATTATGGTTGCTCTTACAGTCCTTTGTAGGGCATCTAATTGAAGTTCATGCAGAATAAAATGCCTGAAACTGAGGAGGAAGGCAGAAGAAAACATTAGGCAGGAGCAAAATGGCTTTCCTTGGAAAGAAGGCAGGGAGCTGCCAGCCCCTGTCACTAGCCAAAAGTCCCACAGGGCACAGGGAGGAGGTGACGGAGCACACGGCTCCTGCCGTGGCACCTCTTGATGTGGGATAGCACCTGCAGGAACATAAGGCCTAGCCAAAGCCCAGCTATTGCAGCAGATCCCACACAAAGGCCAGAACCCTGCTTCTGGGACCAATGACTTTGCTAATGTATAGCATGGACCATACAGGGTGCACAATGCTATAAAGCCTTTGGAGCAGGGAATGTGTAACCTGGTTCAGTCCTTAGCAAGTGCCTCCAAGCATGCTTGGAGGTAATAATTACTCAGAGTAAACTAGAACCTTGATGACCGTGAATTGCAAGGACACTTCTGAAATATTCAATAATGGAATTAATTGTTTATGTCTTTGCTTAGGGTAATTGTAGAGGAAAAAGAATTAAAGCAGGCAAGTTTTCTCTGGCGACCTCTGGTTCAGTGACTCTATAGTGTATCTCTCTGTAAATTCCAGACCTGCCAAGAGCCTATGTGCAAAATATTTTCTGCTGATAATTGAAACTGAGTGTAAGGGGTTTTTAGGAAGATTTTTAATTTGTTTCAATTTTTTTATACTATGTCTCTTGTTATTTAGGGAAGGTAATCAAGGAAACAAGACAATAAAAAAAGTGTTCATCAGGATTTTTACTACAAATATTTCCCTCCATGATATTTAATAGGAAAAACACATTTAATTTTTCCTAAAGTGACACATTCATTGATATAGGCTGGGTTAAGGATGTAAAGAGTGAGTCAGTCACTCAGGAGTCACGCTGTGATAGACGTGGGCTTGATATCAGAGACTATTGATAAACTCTCTTCTGTGGCAAGATTCCTTACTTGCTGCTTCCTGCAATGGGCAGGAGCACAGCAGTGTATTTATATACTCCCCAGAAAAGCTGGATCCAGAGCCAGTTCCTGGCCTGAATTTCGTGTTTTGAACCAAGCATGGTTTCTCTGTAGAAATGAAAGCTGAGCAAATGCGCAGGTAATAGGGGAAGATGTATTTCAGCCTGCTTTGCTCAAGGTGTGGAGCTTTGCACCAGTTCCACTGCTTTTATAATTTCTGTTTGCCTCCATCCCTGTTCAAGCAACGGGGAAGTTCAGTTTCTCAAGAGCAGCTTGACTCGTGGGATCTCTCGGTTTCTCATTAGCTGATGGAGTTACACAAAGTGGAAAACTCTCTGGGACTTTAAAATAATGATATGCTTCTTGAGAGGCATTTCCCATCGCTTCTGTATTGGATTTCAGAAGCATTTTAGGTAACCAATCTATTTCTTATGGTGCCATTGTGGGTATTTTATTTCCACGTGTGTGGATTTGTTTCACAGGTCTGTTTTTGATGTCTGAATGAGACAGGTGAGGGGGGGGAAAAAAAACTTACACAGGAGAGAAAATGCAAAAGTAAGCATAATGATCTAGACAACTAAGATGTTTCCTCCATAGAATCTCACTGCTTTAAATTTTTTGTGAGTCACCATATTTTAAACTGCATGGACTGTGGCATGGATTGGCATAGACTCTGATAATAGTCTTCATTCACTCGCTTCAAAATATTTCTTTAAAAACCTTCAACACTTTTTTCTGGTCTTCACAACTTTGCTGTGGTATCTGACGGGGATGCCAGATGGCCCAAAGAGATAAACATCAAACAAGTAAAGCGTTCCTGCATCCAGCCCTTTGATGGTCTCTGTGGTGACGGCTCGCTGGAGGTTTATGTCGTAGAAATACTTGCACAGCACTTTCTCCGACTTGTGCCGAGATTCAGGTCCAGAGCATCTGTCCACGCTCTGCAGTTCCATCCAGACCTGATCTTCTTCAATTCTTTTCTTGTACACGCAGTACTTGCTCTCCTCTTGTGTTCCTAGCCAGGCAATGGTGACAGAGTTGCAGGTCCTCAGCTTACTGAAGGACTTGATTTTTAAGCTCTCTGGGAGAAGCGGGAATAAGGGCTTGTGGAAATGGGGGGACACCTGTACTTTCACAGAAGAGTTAGACTCCTCTGTGGACCTCAGCTGCACAAAATACGTGTCCAGCAGCTTTCCCTTCAGTAAGAAATACCTCAGCCCTGAGATGTTCTCCAGTGCCACTGTTTTACCATTCTTTGTTATGTGAACCTGTACTTGGCCATGACATAGCTGAAAGGTGAATTGTATTTTCTTGTGCCTTGCCTGGTACTGCAGACTGTAGAATTTCTGTTTTTTCCCATCCAGGACAACCTGAATCACTTTCCCATCTTTCAGGTCCATCACCTTAGGTTCAGGTTCTTCCAGGGTTCTCGCAAATGTCCCGGTGTAAGCAGCACTGGCATTCGTCAGGAGATTGACAACAAAGATGTCAAAGTAATACTGAGTGCTGGGACTGAGACTGGGCACTGTGTATGTGTTCTTGGTACCCATGCATATCTGCCTGACTTCCCCGCTGCTTGCTTTGTTGATGATGCTCAATTCACTGTTTGACAATATCATCACCTGCTGTGGTTCGAGAAGGTATGGAGAGAGAGACAGAGCTACTGTAGGTGGCAGCTTCATTCCAGAGGACCTGATTGCTGTCTCGGCAGCACATAAGCTCTTATAGTTGTGCTTTTCATTGACTAGAAGACAGTACTGGATGCTTTCTCTGTGTTGCAAGACAGAGGGGCTGTGTTTCCAGGTCAGAGTCACTGTTGTATGCCCAATGCCAATAACATCTATGCGTGGATCCATTGGAAGTTCTGGATAGAGGTGCCCAGATGTTGTGTCAGTTGTTAAGTACACAGTAATGTGTGTGTCTCGCTCGGTGGATAAGAACTCTAGCATGTACAGGGCAGAATGAGAAGACATACCCATGTAAGTCTCTACAGAATTTCCTTTATAGTTAAAGATGGTGGACACCATGCTTGGAGCTGTCTGAGCTTTTGACACCTCTTGTGTATCATGATCACCTGTAGGCAAAAAGCAGACTTGTAACTTTGGTTTTAACAGACCTGAACTAAAGCGCATCACATAGGTTTTATTGTTTGTATGCCAGGGAACATCCTATTTTCTTCCTGAAAACAGTAATTATAACTAAAAATACATTTTTCTACTGGCAATTTATAAAAATAAAATTTGAGTAGCTTTTATTTTAGCAGTGCAGTTATAGAATTATGTTTTCAAAAAGAATATAATTATAAAACCACAACTTGCAAAAGCCTGACTTGTATCGTGCCTGATGTCCCTACAATCTTCTTCCAATGGCTGCCTCTTTGGGTACTTTTCTTCAAGGAGACTTATACTTTCTATGAAAGGACTTTCTCTGGTTTAGTTTTGTGCCACTGACTGTCTTCTATGAAGAGGGAAAAGTTATTACTTCAAAGGAATGTTATTCGCACTCCTCAGTCATGGGTACCTGCCTGACAGGTAAGAACTTGTTAATGGCAGCTTCCAGATTCTAGTTTGAAAAATTAATTCAAAAAATCACCCATGAAAAAGAATGGAATTTCCTCTTGGGCTAAAGGTAGCATAATGCCCACTGCCGTGGTGGATGGTATTCCTAGAAAAATAAACAGCTAAATCTGTGGTGCATCACTGTGGGGAGCAAAATGACTGGTTCAAGTGGCTTAAGCCACAGAAAAAGAGCTGAGACAGCAGAGGGAACTTTGGGCCAGTACAGATGGCTTATGAAGCTGATCTGTGTTTGTGCAGCCCCAAACACCCAGTGTTGTTCCCAAACATTAATCTGTGATTTTGACTTTTTCGGATGTAATCCTTAATTTACTTGAGTTGATGGCAAAATCCCATGGGCTCCCATGTTTCACCCGTGGAGACAGGGATGTCCTCTTCAGCCCATGGCAGTTTACATGAGAGGGAAGCATGAGAAGTTTAAGCTTATGGGGAATTTCCTGTAGTGCAACTCCTTATGAATAACTTACGCTCTCCCTGTCTCTGCTCAGGCAGGCCGAGGGTCTTACCTCGTGCTGCTTTTCCAAGGAAACTTGCTGAAGCCTTGTGCACAAGTATGCTCCATTCGATGGGAACATCACAGGGGGTCACTGTTACTGTGAAAGGTGCAAGGGCTCTGCCTTCCTCCAAAACGAAGTAGTACCTGTAAACATGGATTAAAAACACAGGGAAGTGTCAGGAAATCCAGGTCTCCCTGAGACTCCTTGTAATCAGCTCTTCTGATGTGGGTCACTCCGCTGTGGGTAGAACGGGCTGCCCAGGGAAGTGGTGGAGTCCCCATCCCTGGAGGTATTTAAAAGATGGGTAGACAATGTGCTTAGGGACATGGTTTAGTGGTGGGATGGCAGGGTTAGGGTAATGGTTGGACTTGATGACCTTGAAGGTTTTTTCCAACCTAAACAATTCTATGAAGTGACTGCTCCCCTTTGAGGTGCATCATCACAAGGGGATGGTGAGTGCCTGAAATCTTCAGCTGTGGGAAGAATACGTGCTCTGTTTTCTTTCTAATACACAAATATTCGCTGGAAGTTTTATCTACTTAACATAAGTAATGTTTTTCCCCACTGGGTTTTAACATACTTCAGGTGAATATCATATCTGAGTACTTACCTGGTTATTTTGGATGATGGATGTGATAAACTGCCTTCCAGATAACCGCCCATTGGCTAAGTCTGAGGAATTTGGCACGCTTCTTCCTAGGATTTCCTGATTGGGGTCCAGTGAATGCTCTCAGAGCATATACGCTCATATGAGCTTGCATATCTAGGTGTTCCTGGGTGTCAGATGAAGTGGATATAACAGAAGAGTTTTAGCCAGTCCTGAAGATTATCAGATGTCAGTGGCAGTTTCAGCCAGGCCAGCTCTAACTCGCCTTCATGATGGAGACTGCCGTGCGGGAGCAGTGCAAAGCAACCTTGGTCTGCTCAGCCAGGTTTTGATTCCAGCTTCTGTAAAGCCCAGCCTCCTGTCATGCTCCTTTGGGCTTCTGTTTATTTCTGTTCTTTGGTACATATGGACTGTATGCAGCCACAGAAATGTTTGGACTTGGGTCAGTCACTCTGCAGTGAAGGCAATTCAAGTTTTTTTTGTTTATTGGTGAGGCAAGACTTGTCATTATGGACAGATCATGTCAGCCTAGGGGTCTGGCTTCCTTTCAGGATATGGCTACTGGGCCAGAGTCAAGCCTCACTGGAAACAGCTCCACATTCTTCAGTCTTTTACTTTAAGCCAAAATTGTCATCTCTTGGTTTCCTGTTTGGATGAGACTGGGGTTCATAAGGTCCTTACCTGGTTATCTAAACTGAAGGGGGTTTTGCTTCCTAATTGCAATCTTAATGTTATGCCACAAGAGCATAGCAAAGCTCGCTTTTCTCTGAGATTTCAATACCCGTTTGCCTTTAATTAGGAGAGCTCCTACTTTTGCTCGTGTGAACATCATCACGTTCTATAACATGTGCTGTGTTCCAGTTTCTTTCTGTGCAACGCGTGTCAAGACTGAACCATCTGGTTCACCCTCTGCTCCACGACCACTCTGTTTGGGTGTGTGTCAAAATCTGTACGTGCTGGTCACCCTCCAAAGCAGAGTCTGATTAAACTACTTGAAGCGTGTCTCTTCCCAAACAGTCAGATCAGTCTTTGCTACCCAAGAAGTAGTGCCAATTGCAATACTTAGACCACCTACATATCTAGATATGGCAGGAAACTTTGCAGATATTTTGGGGAAGTGAAGAATCTGTGGAATTTCCACAGGCAAAGCACTTTTGGTCTTAGCAAGCTTTAGTGCCATTCAAGAAAAACACTTCCAGCGTGTAGGACACTGGCAGAAGTTTTTCTGATAAGATAAGTCTGCACAGATATTCTATTGCTTTTTGGGATAGTTAATTTGCTAGGTAAAATTCTCATATTTTACAGTGAACATAGGATGGCTGATGTGTCTCTGCAGTTCTAAAGCCGGGCTGTGGATGTGACAGACCGTTTGCTGTTGGAGCCCACCCGTTCTGCGTACGGGAAGGTCGTTTCCCATTCTGGGTAATGACACTCGAGCTTGACAGCAATGGGGTGTTTCTCTGGGAATTCAGTGGGCACCGATAGAGCTCTGCAGGTGCATAGCGATTCTTGGCTTTTACTGGGTGGCGTGCAGCTACCAGTGCCATAGGGAAGCATCTGAGAACAGGAGTGACTGATTTGCTCTTACCTTTTAGGTATATCCTTCAGCAGGTGAACTGTAGTTTCCTTACCATCAGCAAGTATGAGGGAGTGGTAGAAATTGAAGAGATCGGTCTTGAAGCTCTGTTGGGAACTGGTGCTGGGTGCTTTTATGGAATGACACAAGCAAGCCGCCATGAGAAGATGGAGAGGCAGGTAGAACCAGGACATCTTCAGTACTGCAAAGTGAGGTGAGAAAAGTAAATGGAAACTGCTGTCCTGGGGGACAAAATAACCAGTGAGCCTCTCTTTCTGTGCCTTTCCTGGTGTTTACCATAATCACGGCAAGCTAGGCATTCAAACAATGCCAGTCTCTATTTTGCTAAATAGCTTAAATTTCAGAGAAATATTTCTCAGAGGATCTTTCTGTAAAGATTTAATGGCAGAAGCTGCTATGAAGCCTTCTATTATATTTATATTATAATAGTCAATGTACTGCAAGTGTAATATCACAAGACAGTTATAAGAAAAACCCACCACCTTTCACTGCTGATAAAACAAGTGGAGAACTAAATTTAAAATACTTTTCCTAGTTTATAGTGTTCATTTGCTAAATTTCCAGGGTTATTTGTAATGGAAATGTCACTTTCAAACTCACAGGAGGTCACTATATCCCAAACACTGCTTCTGCTGTTCTGTCAGAGATCATTTCATTTTTATTTCATCCATCGTGACTGTAGGTATGTGTAGAGAAGAGGATTGGAATAACTTATTCAGATCAGTGTCAGATACTGTGTGATGAAAAGTCGAGGATTCTGTATAAGAATCCCTAAACTGATACTTAGGAGATTTTAAGCTCTTTGCGTTTCTCATTTGGACGACGGCTTTATACTATAGGGCAGCTGGATAAATCATTGAGGTTTTTGTATTGCCTGTCCCTTTCACACCTGCATCACTTCCAGCCCATCTCAGCATTTGCTGCTCCCTCGAACTGTAACAGCTCTGTTGTATTCACACTGATAGGAGATTTTAAAAAATCATGTATGCCCCTTCCTTTTTTCCAGGAGGCTTTATTATCAGCTTTCAATCTAGGAAAGAAATGTACACAACCAGTCCCAAAAATCATCTCCGCAAAGGCTGGCATTATTTAAACTGTGCTGTGTACATTGCACAGAGCTACACAGATAGACTCCAGTTAGGAGAAGAAATTTTGACCCTATGCTACTGTGTGAGATTATAGATTACCCTTCCAACTTTTTTGTCTGCCACATCCAGTTTTAGAAAGAGAGGAAAGTGGAAAGGGTATAAAAGGGAGAAAAAGGAAGGGCAGAGACCTTTCATACAGGTGCTGGCTGTAGCTCAGGGATTTGGAAAGCAGAGGGAGCTCTGTGAGCAAGATCCCTTTTTTTGAGGGGAAAAAAGCAGCTTATTGCATCTTACAAGCAGCAAGAAGTAAAGATCCTGGTTAAATCTGATTATTGGGTAAAGATAGAAGAGAACGTAAAAGACAAAGGCTCCATCCTCTGTAATTTTTACTTGTTTCTGAGATCAGCCTTATGGTGCCTGAAAATGTGCGGAAGATCTCAGGCAGTCAAAATCTTTACAGTTCAGCAGACCCGCTGTCCGTTACGGTTCCTTTATAAATCCATTCCAAACACACACATTTAAGCACAGTATTGAAAACCTCTGTAGATTTTAATGTACAAAATTAGTTTTCATTTGTGATTCCCAAAGTAACGCACATCTTTAGTAGTGGTGAGATTATTATTGAAATTATCACTACCAGGTCATCTGAATGTCCTACTTAACATCCTAATAAAGTCAGGATGTTCTCCACCTCTTTATAACATTTTTAGCACCTGGCTGAATGCAAGATTAAGCAACCATCTGAACAAGTTGAAAGAATAGTTAAGTTTATTACATCAATTCCATTTTTAATGTTCTTATAATAGAGCTTTCCTTACGACTCTGAGTCACTACTTTGCCCCTTTGTTATTCTTGTAGTCTAACTATAGCTTACAGATTCAAAATATAACCCCAATATTTTGCTTTACCTTTGACAGTGGAATCTGAGTTGCTCTGTGCTTCAGAGAGGATTAAGAGAAAGAAAAAAGTCTTTCTGCTGCTTAAATGACAGGATCTTGCAAACCACACTGATACCACGGCAGCTCAGCTTTTCTTGTCCGGGAAAACAAACAAACCAAGCGACCAACCAACCTATAATCAGCTTATCCCAAAGAGAGCATCATCCTGAAGGCTGATTTCACTCAATTACACAAACAGTATACTCTCAGACTCTTGGAAATACGTTACACAAGAAATACTCTTCTTACCTATTGTGTTCCTGGCCAGATGATCCCCAGACCACTTGCTTGCTCTGCCGAAAAAGCATAAAATAAAACAACATAGACTTTTCAGATCTCTGTAGACAGATGAAAACCAAAACTGTGCAACCAGTTTAGCAGGACAGAACTGATTTTTCCATATGGCTCCTGAACAGACATACTAACTAAAATGCTTGCAGTCTTTCAAGAAAAGAAAAAAAAAGTTTTGGTATTTTCTTAAGTTGGGTGTTTTCAAAGGTTATTTTAAACTTGCATAATTTTGAACTCTTCAAAGTTCCAGTTGTTGCTTTTTCAGTTCTAGAGTTCCTTCTGGAGGGGTGCAAAGCACACTCGAGCGTGCAGCTCCAGACGGGAGGACTTTATTCCTGCAGAGAGTGTCAGCCAGACTGTTAGAGCAGCCTAATCCCAGCGGTGGCTGGCCGGAGAGCTGGTCTTTGACAGAAATGCACAGTGAGGAGGAGGGGGTGAGATGGAGGGAGCAAACACTGTTAACCCTTCTTAGCCCTTAACACAAGCCAGCTGGGGCCACACCAATCTCCTCCAGAAAACTGGTTTTTCATTAGTAGCTTGGTGGCCCTTCCATGGAGCACATGATCCCCCTGCCCACAGCACTGCAGAAGTCTCAGTTTCAGGTGCACTGTGTTTCTGGTGTGGGTTTTATGGCCCAACAGGTGCTGCAGACCTGCTCATGGAAGGGAAGGCGGAAAAGCTGGAATGGAGGGAATGCTCTGCATTTTTTTTAAGCAGACTGGAATTAGCAATCCTTTGAAGACTGTCAGGAATCTACTGAATAGAGCTCAGCAGATTTCTTGGCTTGCGGAGGCTGAGTAAGACAAACTCCAAAAGCGTATGGGCTGCGGGGGCATTTCTGGTGTTGAAAGCATTGTGGCTGAGGGAGCAGGCAGGAAAAGGGTGCGTGGGAAATGGCTCACAGCAAGCGCAAGCAATTGCTTCTGCACTTGGGCCTCCAAGGTAGTTGTAGCAAAGCCATAGTCCTGAAAGGGCCCGTTCCTGCTGAGCAAGAGTGGTGGATGGCCAGGATTCCTGTGCTGCTTGAACTTCTTGGCCTGAGAGATTGGGAAGGGAGTCCTGGGGTTGTCCCTGCGGGGATGTGTACTCAGCTTCTTCAAGTCTGCTCCAAAAGGTAAGCCCCAGAAACCTGCATGAGCTCCTGGGCAGGCACTTTGCAGGGAGCGAAGACAGAGTGTAGTTTGGAGGCTAGGTCTTTTATTTAAATATTTTAAAATAAAATCTCTTGTTCCGTGTTTGAAGGGAGTGACTTGCAGTCACCCTTTACCATTGTCCCCCTGGATATGAAGATGGGTTATTTAAGCCTTCCCAAGACTAGAAGTTTGCAAAGAAGAGGGGCAGGCAAGGGAGAAGTAGAAAGAGGCTTCAACAGATTCTGCATAGCAGATCCTTATGAAAATGTAAATTTGCTTATCAACTGATGCAATGGAAAGAAATTAATGGAAATAAATATTTACAGTGTTTACTCTCACTGCAGAAGGTGGCAGAAATAATTATATGATGCTGTTAATCAAAGGTTTCCTAACAATTGATTGCAGAAAAATTTGGCTGAGCCACTGGGCTTTTAGAAAAGAGACAGCATGGGGGAGCCTCGATACAGGCACTGCATGCTCAGAGTATTGGCACTGTTGAGCTAGGAAAGGACATTGCAAGGCATATGCCAGACAACTAGCAAAAGTAGGGTAGATGATAGCAAATAGGGTCTTTCAGACAAACTGTCGTTCTCATGTGAAATCTGGAACAGGCAATGCCTGGGTAACAGACATGGGGGCTAATGAAAATACAAGCATCTAGCCAGAACCAAACTGTTCCCCTAATGAGAAAAAGGTGCTGCGAAGTCCCAGGGCAGGTCTAGAAGGGAGAAATGTCGGTCAGATGAGGTGCATCAAAAAAATGTGCACTGAAAATGAGCTGCAAGAGAAAAGATATTGGCCATAATATAAGTGTAGGGACTACACTGTGGTTTTGCTGAGATTTGGAGGGACTCATGGGTGGAAGTAAGCAGGGAGAATTGTAAGGAAGTAATGAGTGTTGCTGAGTAGGAAAATCTTTGGGCAGGGCTCAGAGGCAAACATCACACTCACGTCTGGTAAAATCCCCAGTCAATGTGGATGTGTGTGTTGTAGAAGGGACGGACTCACTGTCCCATCCTCCCCACTGCCATCAAGACCAGCCATTATCCAGGGCACAGTTCAGCTTCCAGGAAGGTCAATGGGAGTCTTTCCACTGGCCATCATTTCAGCTGCATTAAGCCACGTGCCTGAAGGAGTACTGTCTCCCGCTGAATAATACAAGCAAGGATGTCAGGTGAAAGAGCCTGACAAGATGGTTTAAGCATGGACGTAGTCCAGCTCCTGTCACGCTTTCTCACATACTTCCCACATGTGTGTGCTTACACGCTTTGCTGGAACAGGGTGCGTGTCCATCAGTTTAGAGGTTCACTGAAGCGATATCAAAGGAAAAAATAGTATTCTCTGTGGAGAAAGTTAAGAGCTAAATTCATGACTTGTATAGCTTGACTGAACTCAGTGGAGTTACAACAGGGATAAATCAAGCCCTTGGTTTGGCATAAAATTGATACAACAGACTTCTCACTAGAAATGTGTAGTCTGTCATGAGCAGGCTGTGCTGCACCTCAGAGCTGAGCCAGTGACTTCAGGAGGACTGCTCGAGAGAGCATGCTTTTGTCCCATCAACGCTGGCCATCAACACCTTTCACAAATGCAAGAGATGACCACCTTTGACACCAGAGACTTGATTTATACTCTGTTATGTAGCAGCTCTGCTAGTAAGATCAGTAACGCTAAAACCAAAGGAGCTCTGTGAAATGGGAGCACAGAGTCAGACCGTCAGGGATCCTCCTTGAAGCTCTCAAAGGCGCTTCAGATCAGTATGACCTGGAATTGCAGTCCCGGTTTCCATGTTCAGGTGAGGGATCCTGCAAGGCAGAGGAGCATCCCACAGCCCTGACAGCAGCATGCTGTCCCACGGCACTCCCTGCCCCCAGCATTTAGTTGCTCTTTCGCAGCATCCCTTTCAAAAGGATGCTCGGAGAGACGTGCAGCGTGCCTCTGATAACCATGCAGCACTGCTTCGTACTTGGCGGGGGAGATGCAAAAAAATTGACCATGTGTATTTCTGACAAGGCAATTCCCCTGGCAACCTACCTTTGAGAGGGTCAGGTCACCTTCGTCAGGAAACGGTATCCGTCTGAAGGAGCGAGAGAGCTCTTGTCCCCGCTGCGAGTACGATGTGTGGGAGAGCAGTAGCAGGAGTGCATGGTCTTCCCATCCGCCGCCCGGCTGGATCGGGCCCTGGCTGTAATCCAGGCCATTACCCAAACACAGACGCCTTCCCGGAGCCCCCAGCCCTGCCCGGGGAGTTCTGTTTCATGAAACTCTGTAAGCACATTAAAAATGTATGGGGAAATAGAAATCTAATCTTTCAGTTATGAGATGAGTGATCTCCTTTTTTGTCTTTTACACAAGCACACGTATACCCTACGCACAACTGAGTTGAAATTGTTAGTCTTTGGCTCCAGCTGCCTATCTGCCTGTGAGACACCTTCTTAACTAATTAGCGCTTATAAACTATGTTCATAGCCCTGAGTGGAAGTACCTATGGATGTCTGACATTTTCTAATGTCTTCCATATCGGATCTGCAGGGGGAATTATAGTGTGGCAAATACATTTTGCATTTTCAGTGGCTACAAGTTACAATCTATTCCTCTTGGCAAAAGAATCTAACTTCTGACTTGTCCTTGTGGCTGTGAGATGGGCGTACAAATTTCTGTAAAAATTCCCTCCCGAGTGGAGGGATTGTCGGGATCAGTGCTCGACAGCTACTGGAGCTAGTATGTCCTTGAGAAGTTAACATACTTCTGGTTAGTATTATTGCCCAAACCCCATCTTCTTAGACACACAATTGGGCTCCAGAAAGAATTACACTTTGAAGCTGTGAAAGATGAGCCTAAGCAAAAGTCTGGCACTTAAAGCCTATGGAGGGTACTGTAGTGGGGCAGCTGCTTCTATTTCTTCTAGGTTTTGCCAAGCCCTGGCAATGCATGAGCACTCAGAGGACTGTCTGATAAGAAAAGCCCTAGTCTGTTCCTATTCGGAGGTATTAATAAGCAAGAGACAGGGAATTGCTTCTAAGTCAAAAGCAGACTTGGAATTTTCCTGCAGCGTGCACCCAGGTGAGAGGACGGGAATTGTTTGGGAAGCTGGTGGGTTATCCTGGCAGTACACATTGCTTTTGTAGGATACAAAGCCAGTGGCCTTCTACATTTTGGATCCATAGCCCCCGTTATGTCATGTCTATGTTGAGAAGTTCTCCAGGGAATTACATAGCGATAACTGCTGTATCTACTAAACTTACACCTGAGATTTTTGCTTAGCAGTGCCTCTCCAGGATAAGATGCTGGCACCTTTACACTTGGAAATTATCTTTTTCTGATGCTCTTGAAACTAAAGATAGCCTTGGAAAGTCTTTTAGTAAGCAACAATCTAAAGATTATGGACACGTGATTACCCCTTACTATTTTCACATTTGATATTTTTAAGAATGATTGTAATTAGTCAGAGGAGTCTGAGAAATAATAGATGTGATTTAGGGGAGACTTCCTGTGCAAAGCTCTGATCTCGTGGGATATTGCTTCTGAGAGGTTACTATATCCAACTTAATGGGAAAATGCCTTTTTTTTTATGACAGAATGTGTTCCTCCACAAGCATACATGCAGTGCAACAGAAAAATCCTCAAGTCCCCAGCCAGGAGTCAGTCTTACAGCTTCTTTATGAATTAAAGAGGAAAACATATTGGAGGTCCTGAGCTGCTATTTTCATTTCCTTTTCCTTTTACCATACCCCTAGGCTTTCAGGATTTTATGTTAAGTCCTGTTAAATAATGCCTTAGAAAACAGCTATGAAATTCCCTTCAAGCTATCAAAGCAGTGTAACAGTTTGGGAATGTATGGAATAATAAGGTGAAGTTTTCAGCTTAGCTAAAAGCTGCTGGTTATCTCAGTTAAGAAAGTCATGGGAAGGAAAGAAGTGGCATTGCATTGTCTGTAATCAGTGCACCATTTTAATAGGGTAATCCTATATTTTGCTTTTAGCTACAGTGTCGCTTGTTTTATAGGCTGAAGGATTAAACTTGTATAAATAGAACTAATCCATGCTGGTGGATGAGGAGCTTCCAAGTGTTTCCTATGGCAGAGGTTCTCAAGCACCGGTTTAACTCCTTTCAAGGTAGAGAGGGGCAGGGAATGCTGAGCAGCCAGGCTCTTGCTCTTCAGTTAAGCACAGCCCTGCTGAATTTCACTCCTCTGGAGGGAGGCTCTCTGATCCTGCACTGCTCCGCAAGCTTCCTAAAAACATCTTCAATCTGACCGAGAGGCCTTTCATCTTGTTGGTGCTGGTTTCATGTATGGCATTTCACTTCTCCCTCTTGGGCATCTGGGAGCCCTCCTTCCTTTGCGTACCCAGGGGAATTTGCAAGCAACCGAAATTTCCACCTACAGCACTGAGCAATTTTTCAGAAGGATGTGGTTATGGGTCCTTGCTTGCTTTGTCCCCATGGGCTGCAGCAGTTTGTTCCCAGGAGTTTCAGACTAAAAACTGCCTTTTACAGTATTGGAAAGCAGCCTGCATTAATTTTCCCATCCGGACCTCCTCCGTGGTGGCCGGCAGAGGAGGAGTTAACTGCTGTCCTCTTTTCTGCCTTTGCTGGCTGGAGTCACTGGCATCCCATCTGGTCCAGGCTGTCCGTAGGTCTTCCCAGCGTTCTCTGGGGAAGGCACTACAATACCCAGGAATTTTAACAATCCTAAACAGATTGGGGGCCGCATATGGAGCAAAATGATTAGATTATGAGAAATCCAATCACATTTGCTGCCCCAGCCTTATATTTTTAAGCATTTGGGATCAGGCTTTCTGCTCAATTACAAATACTTTACATGCAACAGAGATAAAGTTATGTTCATCTCTCTGTCTTGTCCCCAGAGGGATAGTATCCATTTTAATGCTTGATTGTAGGAATTTAATGAATAAGTTAACATTATGTCTAATAAAATCTGCCACTTTTGTCATAAATCGTCACAGCGACCTGCTGTTTGCCATAGTCAGAGGTAGACTGTATAGAAGAAGGAATACAGAACATGCTCATGCATATGTATACAGAAGGGGAAAGTAATCTCCGAGCTTTGTTTACTCTGCCTTGTTTACTCTAATGTGTTTTTTTTTTTCCTGTTCAATTAAAAAAAGCTGGTATTTCATGAGAGAGCTTAACAATAAGAGTTTATTTCTGTGAAACTACGTTTTAGCCAAAATTCTTTATTGAGCAAATCCTTCCGACTGTGAAGCAAAAAAGTGAACAGAAAATCATGGAGCTCAACCTACAGCCGTCTCACCCCGCATCTCTTGATGTCGCCCTCCCTTGTGATACAGAACATCCCCTGCTGCGATGCTGTAGCACCCATAAAATCCTGTCTCCTATTCCAGCATCTCTGGCCGAGCACAGACCAGCACACAGCAATGCATTTTGGTACGGAGTTCTTGTGTGGGAACCTCTTTGGTTTCGACTAGACTTTCGTGGGTATTTGTTTCGGTGTTGAGCAAAGTCCCCAGAGTTGGTAGAAGAGAAAGGAGGCAGGCGGGGGCATGTCTCCATGGAAAGCTGCCTTCGCACCCGTGTGGGTCCCTCTGGACCAGTCTGTTGCCCGTTCTCTGCACGCCTCGGCTGTGGTCCTTCATGACCCCAACACCCGGAGCGTTGTGCCTGTCTCCCTCTGTTCCTCACCCTACCTGTCTCCAACTCCCCCCTGATCGTCTTCTACCCTCTCTGATCTTTACCCATGGGATTGGTAAATGCCTGCACTCCAATGGGCAGGAATACAAATCCTTGCTAAGTTGCAGAGGGCCTTGCAAAATGACCAATGCAGTTTTTTGTCCTGAGGTAAGCCCAAAAGGTCACCAAATAGCGGAAGAGTCCCTTAGGGAATCCTCTTAGTGGAAAATACAAAGCTGGCTGAGCTGGTTCTGCTCGTCTTCCTTCCCACAGACCAAAAGTTTTGCCTGGGGTGAATTTTCCACTTAGAAAATTTGATTATAAAAATTGTCTTGCTAATTCTTCTCCTGATGTCTCGGATAAGACACTAAGTCCTCAAGCAACCCCTGAAGGAAGCAGTCTGCCAGACTGCTGAAAGCAGGGATTGCTGTGCTAGGACAGCCTAATAACTGGAGTGCTTTATCTTCTCTCTGGCACTGGTCTGCAGCGGGAATCTTAGCAGGAGGTGGAGAACCTTTGCCGTAGCACGGTATCACACCTAAGACCAGTGATTAACAGCAGCAGCCGGCTAATGCTTCAGGATCTCTAGGGAAATTGCACTGTTGATTTTTTTTTTTAAAAAAACCATGACTGCTTTAAATTTACAAGCTATTTTATAGACTCATTAATTTTTCATGGGGGAAGGATAAATGAGCGGCTGGAGAGGAGCTCAGAATATGGGCTATTTACACTTAATTTATAAATTATGAACTTGAAAGCTGACACTTTATGGTGCTCGGTATCAGCTGATAATGAAAAGGGATTAATCTCTCTGCTTCTACACCGGACCTGGCATAACATGAACATCTACGCTTCCAGGCAGTTTCTAAGAGCAGCAACTGAGCACTGCCCAGCCCTGGGACAGAAGAGGGGTTCCCTTTGCAACACCCTCAGCTCATTTTCCTTGTGCTCCCTCTTTCCTGTGGCAGATGTTTGGCCCCCACGTTCTGCAGATCGCAAGTCATCCATCAGAGTCCCAGCATGGCCTGGGTAGAAACTGGGACTCTGTCCTGATGCCAGAACCATGTGGCTTCAACTCCATCCCCAAGGAAACGCGAGCCAGGCTCACTGATCCTATCGTGACTCCACCAAACCATCCCGTGAGGCTTCCGCAGCGCAAGGGGGAGCTAAGGGAAACTAAGGCAGCTCCAATGGCTCATTCACGTGAGATAGCTGGGGCAGGGATAAGAGATATCACCCTTTCTGTGCCTCTGCTGTATTCAGGTGACCCCTAGTCTCCCTGGGCAAGTTCCTTGACTCGTGGATGGCCCTCTGGAGAGTCCTATGACAAGAGAAGAAGTGGTCATGGCACTGCAAAGGCAGGACCACAGAGGATTTGGGGAAATTCCACCCTTTACATGATGCTTACTGGGACTGGTTTTGCACTGAATCAGTGGCAGATGTATGCAAAGAAAGCGCAGCCATGAGCTCACGTGGGGCTAATTTGATATTCTCCCTTCGCTGACAGAGCTACTTAGGTGCCAGGCTCAGTCTGTGTTAAAATGCTGATTCTGACATGAGATTAGCTCTGGCGTTGTCCAGCTTTTCAGATTTATTCTTGGTGCTGGCCTCATTTATTTTACCACTTGGCCAGTGGCCATTTCTTACTGAGTCTTGTCTTCAGATTTCAGCATGAAATGAAATTTCGCCACCTTGTTAGTGGTCCCTATGAGTGCACAGCTTTCCACGAAGTTGCTCAGAGTGGGACTGCCTCAGCATGGAGTGGTCAGAGAAGCCTGCCCCGCATGTGATGGCCCGCGCTGCCGGCCCCGCTCACTCCAGCCCCTTGGCTTCTTGCTCCCATGCCCAATTTTCCTTTGGGGATTCTGGTAATGTGACACTGAACCATTTCAGGCTGAAGTTTCCTCAAAGGTCTGAAGAACAGGTTGTCAGAGGAGTGATCATCAGAAATCCTTGAGCTTTCCTTCCCCATCTGTGAGGTTTTGTGAACTTAATTTAATGCCTACATTGAATCGTTCTTGGCTTGGATCAGACTTGATTCTTACTTTTGTCTGTCTAATATTAGGACTGATACTAAGAATAAGTTACCTCATGTTGTGATGATGCCAGAGCCTTGGCATCTGTAAGTTCATCTGGAGTGCATGCCAATTTACATTTTGTCATGTTTTCCTTCAGCGTTGATTAGAAATTGCGTGTTGCTGGATTTCACTAGCCAGAAAGCAGGTTATCCATCAGCACGGCCTACCCTGTGCAATAGGAAGCAAAACCATTTAGGTTTTGACATTCCCTGCCCCAAAGCCTTCATACAGAGGGCTGTTTGGATTCACATTTGGGTGCTGTCTGTCCCCCAAGCTGCTGAGAACACATTTTTCTGTCTGTGTGTAAAAATACACAACTCAAGAGAATGAGAGGGGAGCTGGGGACTGTGTCTGAAGACAGGAGATTGGGACTGGGCCAAGGGTGGGACGTTGCTGTCACAGAAGGGAGCTCAATGAGAGTTGGCTGTAGGAGAAAGGCATCATTTCAAGTTGTCACGGTGGGCCACAGTAACCAGCAGGCAGCTGTTGAACTTGCAGAAGCAAACAGGAGCAAAGCTTCAGGAGATGTTTAATCTACCCAGCAGACGCCACGTTTGGAGGAGTCATAAGGCAAGGTCAGGAAATGTCTCTTCCCGAGACCGACTCCCTGCTTCTCTTCAAATTCAATTAGGCACGGAGCAATAGGGATGCTGCTCCAGATGGCGGGGGCAGCGTGGGAGCGGTGCCTACTCCCTGTGACGCAGGGAGGAGCCGTGGGGAAGAGAGAGGAGCTGCCATCTGAGGAGCATGGGCAATGAGTTGGTGAATAGAGAGCCAGGAGGTCAGGCAGAGGAGGGAGTGGGAGCAGCCGCACCATTTTAGCTCCAGGTCATTGCCTCTAAAGGCTGGGCACTGGCGGGTGCGAGGAGCTGCTCTTCTATTTCCATTTTTACAATGCAGGTTGATCAGATTTTCTTGGCTGGGGCAACATGCGTGAATGCGTGATCTGGTTTATTAGTTTCCACAACCTGGCACTACATAGGCCAAAGAATAAAACCATGTCTTCCCTCACCTGGCTCCTGTTTTAAGCTTGTCTGGCATATGGTATCCCAGATTTATATTTCCAATTTATGCAAATAAATCCCCTTTTCACAGGGGAATATGGGAAGAATCAGAGAAGTGGAACTTCTAACGAAGAACAAGCAACTGCTGGGAAACCAAGGGTGATAAGTGTCTACTCTGGGCGAATACCTTTCTAAGCAAAACTGCTCTCAGCACTATTGTCAGGGAATTCCTAAATGAATTAACCTCTTCATAAGCGCCTCTGATGAGCATCTTTATCATACAAGCTGAGTGATTGCACTGCTGTCAGCAGGGGACTTCTGTTGGTTGATTAAAAATGGTTTTTTACTGCAGTATGCACCTGACTTATTTATCTGATGGAGGGGAAAAATCTGATAAAGCATCTTGGCTCAGAGAAAGATGCTAAAAGAGAGTTGGGGGAGAAAGGTGGGGAAAGCAAGTGGATTTTCCTCAAAGGATCTACTCAGAAATACAAAGCAGGTTGTTAGGGAAATGTGTTCAGAGGAATAATGTCTCTCTGCCATCATATTTCAGCTACAAGACTGTGAGGAGATGAAATTCTCCTTCGCACTCCAACAGGCCAATCTGATCCAGCCATAGAAGGAAGCTAGAGAATGCACACTGCGCGCATACGAAGACGTGAAATCTCACAGGCGGCTAAGGAAAGGCAGCGGTCTAGATGGTCAAGACAAATGAGACATTGTTTGGGCCAAGTTGGCTTTATTCCTGGGTTTCAGAAGCCCACACATGAGCTCTCTGAACTTTAGAGCAGATGATTAAGTTAGCTCCATCGTGCTCTTATGAACAAGCCAACAAAGTCTTTACAAAGTTTTGTTGGGTTTTTTTTTATATAAATGTCACACCTCTACAGAGTGAACTCTTTTTTTCTTTTCTTCCCAACAACAGTAAAAGTGCTTGAGGGCCTCAACCTGCGAGCGCTACTCATGAATTATTAACAAGGCTTCTCCTGCCAGCAAAGTTGTGCAGGGGGATGAGAGGTTACAAAGCTGAGCCTTTGGCCCAGAGAACCCATTCTGGTTTGGAAAGGTGCTAAGAATGTGCTTGTAACTGCACAGTTTAAAAAGCCAATTAAAAAATTATTAATGCCACAAACAGCACGGCTTAACTAGAGGTGGGCCCCTCATCTTTGCGATAGAAATCCCCCCATGTGTATAGCTGCTTAATGCACAAAAGGGGCTGACGAATCTGGCAGTCTGACCACATATTTTCCACTTATTAAAGTGAAATGTGTGTGACCATTTCTCCAAGCTGCTTTGAGAGTATCTACCTATTAACTTTCCACATAAGGGATTTCCCTGAGATTTTCCACTTCTCAACAACCTCTTTTCCACGTTGGCAGCTCCGCGCTGGAGGATCTGAGACTGCAGCTACCTTCATTTATTTGCAAAGCCCGAGGGATGTCAGTCCACCCGGCTTACCACGGTGTGGTGGAGAGGTGCCAGGCCCGTATGCTGGGTGATCACCAGCCGTGCTGGGCAGCCCTGCACCGGAGGAGCAGGCTGAGCATTTTCACAGAGCCTGAACTTAACCCTGGGGAGCGGCTTTGTTCTTGGCCAGAAGTGCCTAAAAGCTACAGGTGCGGATTGTATTAATGCTCAGAGAAAGAGAGTGCTATGATACCTTGGTGAAAAACCTGCTCCCTCTGAGCTCCCCCACCGTAAACCATACTGCAAAGAGGGGTTTGGTGGCCAAGAGTGGCTCAGTAGTCCTAACTTACCTCCCTGGCCGCCCCTGCTGGCTAGTGGCCCGCACTCTGCTGACATGTCCACACTCCCCAGCTAAACAGGGAGGAAAAGAGTGGAAACTGGTAGGAAACAGTGTCAGAAGCTGCCCTTCCCTTGTAGGATAGGTTGAATGTCAAATTTGGTTTGCAAGACATGCCAAGAGCCTTCTCTGAAAGCAGAGGATAAAACTCTTCTTCCTCCTGGAGGCACTCAGTAAAGTCGCCAACCCTGGCCGAGACGCTGCGGACACAGAGCTTGGTTGTTGTCAGGGTCTTTTAGCTGATGTAGTCCAAGGACTCATGAGGGAAGTGCCCTCATTTTATTACACAAGCAACAATATATATCAGCATTTAAATATGCAGATGCAAAGGCTTCAGACTCCGTGTGCTTTGTACTGGGAGCTAGAAGGGTGCTGGTAACACACCAGTGTTTTGGCTGCTGCTAAACAGTGCTGGCACAGCACCAAGGCTGTCTCTCCAACATCCCCCTGGATGGGGGGCAAGATCTTGGGAGGGGGCACAGCCAGGACAGCTGACCAAAGGGATGTTCCATACCATATGACGTCCACTCAGCAATAAACGCTAAGAGAAAGGAGAAGGAAGAGGGGGACATTCATTACTTACAAAGTTTGTCTTCTGGAGCAACTGCTAGGCGTACTGAAGCCCTGCTTCCCACGAAGTGGCTGGACATCGCCTGCTGGTGGGATGTGGAGAATAAATCTTTTGTTTTCCTTTTGCTTCCATGCACGGCCCGTGCTTTTTCTTTTATTAAACTGCCTTCATCTTGACCCACGAGGTTTTGTTTCCATCTCATTTTCTCCCCGCCTGTCCAGCTGAGGAGGGGAGAGAGTAGCTGGGTGGCACCTGGTGTCCAGCCAGGGTCAACCCACCACAAAGTTTGAGAAGTGTTTGCAAACCCTGGCAAAACCACAGAGTGTTCTAGGTGCCAGAAATGAAAACAACTAAATAACCGTCTGGAAATAATAGCAATAGTTTCACAGCAACATAAAAGCATAACTTATAATAGTCATAACATGGGTGAAGCTGCTTATATTTTCCCTATACTAAAATTCCAATTTCTGAACCATACGTAGAGAAGTGAGGCTGAGAGACAGGCTGTGCTGCCCCTGAAAATTTTGCCATCAAACATATCTTAAAAAGCCAATTGATGACTCCTTTGGGGAGACGTTACCCCTATTTCTGTCCGTCAGTAATGGACAGCAGGCACCTGTAAGAGATGGCATATCAGCTTCTTAACTGTACCGTGATGTATATAGTTCCTTGAGGCACAGATTAGGCCACTGGCTTTGACCTCCAGAGTCCTGAGACAGCATCTACCCCTGCTGCTTTTGGCAGGAGGGGATACAGTCAGACTCGGCTTTAACACTTTGCATCAGCCCCTAATGGGACTTTCAGACAGTCAGGCAATGATGAGGGTCTGACTGGCAAGCCTTGGGTGTAACACTCTGGCCTGAAGCGAGGAGAAGTTTTCTGGGGAGAAGGCCCAAGCTCCGTTGGCTCTGGGTGCTCTATAGGGTAAGCCTACATGTACAATCCTCCACATTTTACTGTGGAGACTGTCTTTATATTTAAGATGCACTTAAAGAACGGTGACAGTAAATAAAGACTATGATCAGATCTATTCCCTCTGTCAGCTGGAACGACTTTTTCTACTTCAGAAGCAAAACCACTCTGCAACACGCACGTTTCTTCAGTGACACCCTTTTGCTTCTCCCACATGGATGGGCAGAGCCATTCCCGGCCCTGTGGTGTCAACCCCCCCAGTGGGGCTTTGGGGAGCTGGGCCCTTCTCTGAGCTCCCAGTACAGCTCTACAAGTGTTTTCTGCTCGGAGGAGGAGGATGTCCAGTGTAGTGATGGGAACATGGCGGGGGGGGGGGGGGGGGGGGCAATGTCAGATGTGAGACTTATCTCAAGCCAGTATTGCACCAGACGTGGAGGGGGTCCCCATGGGGAGAAGTCCCTGCGAGACACAGAGAGGCAGCTAGAGGGAAACCCTCTCTACGTGGGAAATCCCTTGAAACTCTTTAAACTAAAGCAGCTCTTTAAACTAAAATAGAAGAGAAGAGCATGTAGGCTTTTTGGATGCTAGCGGTACTGCTTGGCGACAAATTTGATACTTGCTCCTCTAACCTGTCATTCCAAAGATTGGAGCCTAGATTCTTGCCTCACCTGCTGTGTCTTTGTATTTTAGGAAGAAGAGATTCCCTCTTTGCAGAGCTGCCACTAACCAAGGGACAACATATCAGCCCGCATGACTCTTGTGCCTCTCTGTCACACGTATGAGGAAGGAGGGAACATTTAATAATGTAAATTTAATTTGTAATATGTGATCTACCCATCCAGCGCTCTTGCAGATTGAAGAACAGGTGTATTTATAATGCTGGAAAGGAGCCATGCTAGGGATGATAGATACATTATCTTAATTAGAAACAAGAATAAACTTAGTAGAATGAAATAATAATACTTCCGGTTTAAACAGGGATATCAGCTCCATCCAGGCATCCCTGAGAAAATACATAGTATGCAACGTATAGTTCTGCACTAAGGAGTTCGGGGAGGAATTCCTCATACCTGCATCTCCAGCCCTGGAGCCTTTGGGAATCATAGAATCGTTTAGGTTGGAAAAGACCTTTAAGATCATCAGGTCCAACTGTTAATTTAATAAGCACACTCTTTTCTCCACT
The DNA here is from genome assembly GCA_034008185.1 of Gorsachius magnificus. NCBI lineage: Eukaryota > Metazoa > Chordata > Aves > Pelecaniformes > Ardeidae > Gorsachius > Gorsachius magnificus. Next base: position 32,502,431 of record CM067089.1, on the reverse strand, counting down.
GGGGCAAAAAATTCCTGTCCTGAGACAGAAGGAGACCTTGCGCAGTTGGTGACACCTCTTGTTTCACAGAGTGGGCACACAGGAGAGCACAGGTTGCTCACCTCCCTCGTGGATAGTCCTGAGAATTCAAGTATGTGAGCACGCAGCTCCTCCTACATTTAAGCCAACTGTTTTCTGTTTGCAGGTCATGGGCCTCTTGTCCTTTCTGCCTGGCTGAACGGAGCAGGGTGGGCTGAGGATCTAGCTGGGACCCCGAGTGCTGTGAAGGGTGCGCTTTTGTGGGGAGCCAGACTGGGAAAAGCTCAGTCGCTGACCTGATTTTCAGAAGAGAGCAGATTAAGTAGGAAGCAAGACTGTTTCCTTAAGACTGGCATTTATAAGTAGATGGGTGCATTCTGAAATGCATGATCAGTAAATTTTCTCCTAGCCCTGGCTTGTCTCAGGGCATTTATAAATGTTATCTGAGATGCGGTGTTATCTGCGATGGACTGGTGGACAGATTTGTCCAGCACAGCTCGATGTTGAGAGTCCATTTAGGCTTTCATCATTTATTCTCTTTATTGATTCACTGTTACACCACACTGCTGCCATTCAAAAGTCAGACAGTGCCAAAAAAAAAACCCAAACAAAAAAAGTTCCTCAATTTCCCAACCTCTGCTGAAGTCCTGAATTTCTTTGCCTTGTGTTTCCAAACGGGTCCTCAGCTCTTTAAGTCTGTGTTCTGGCCTCAGTTAAGCAACCTGACCACAGGTAAGGTCCCCGTTTGGGGCATGCTCGAAAGTCTTAAATTCAGGCCTTAGGTTCCCAATACTTTGTTCTTCCCCCTGATTCCGAAGCAAGCCAGAGGGGAATGGTTTTGTGTTTCCTTGGGTTCACGGAGCTCCTGGGGAGGAGCTGAGAGGTGTTCATTTAGCTCAGGATGAGCCTCTGGGCGGTTTTGATAACATGCATTTGGCAATAGGCAATGTGGGCATGCCGACAGTCAGATGGGTACTTGTCCTCAGCAGTAATAGCCGACAATAATGACTGGGTTGGGTTTTTTTTAATACCATTCCATTTATTTTTTTATAATACCATGAAGAACTATGACAAAATAATCTCTCTAGAAGAATGCAAGTTAATAAAAGTATAAATCCACGCGTGGAAGCATTGATCTACAAGGCCAATTACAGTATCATTAAAAAATCAATATGTACTTGAAACTGCAAAGTGCCAGTAGCTTAGCATCGCTCTGAAGGGTTAATAGCACTTTTCAAAGCATCCAGAGTATTCAAGCAGGAGACAAAATGCCACTGTGTGAGGGGTTAAATTACAGGGCACCTCCCTTTCCTGATCTCTGGTAATCGAATATGGAGCTTTTCAACGCTAGGGAACTTTGGGATCTACTGATGCGATTGAGAGTTATGACCGTCCTCTGCGAAACGGTGCAAGTCCTGTTCTCCAGGCGAGAGATCGCTCGCTCTGCCTCCCCCTTCCTCGCCCAATACACCTCTCATTATAGTCAGTTTGGGTACTTGTGATCAGGGCAGTATGGAAATGCCTCACCAGCACCGTCAGAGGCTCTGCAGAACCTGCTGCTGCACCAGGAATGGGAAAGGGCACAAGGAGGTTCGCGCAGACTGGATGGAAATCTGTCTTACCCTGAGAGATCTGAAAGGATGGCCTTGTATAAACGCTTTAAATAGTTTTGAAAGCGCCCTTTAAATACTGAGGCTGTGCAGTCCCCCTGCACTGAGTGCCTGCAAGCTAAGCAGGCAGGCTGCTTACACCCCGCGCGGAGCTGGAACCACTCTGCAGAGCAGCTTCCCCCTGACAGCACGGGAGAGGAATTGTCACTGCCTCGCTGCATCTGCTGACATTACATCTGTCATGTCTTTATTTGCGGTGGCTGCTCTGGGGATGGACACAGGGTATCTATCTGCAGAGCTGCCAATCAATAACTTTCATCAATAGTCACTTCATTTTTAGAGTAGCGAACAATCACGCTGCACCAGGAGATAAGGACAAGCAAGCATGTTAGACAGCTTGGTGCGTTTTGCTAGTATCTCTCTATCAGTGTTGTTGTGAGGCACTCCAACAAGCTCAAGCCAGTACCATCTGTATTACAGAAAGTCTCAGGGTAGCCCACTTTTTCTGCTGGATACCAAACTGCCACCTTTTTGTAGGGAAACCAGTCCGTTCTTGTCCCACTAATAGGCTTTAATGGCCCTGAGCAGCCTCACCTGGGGTTCCACCCACAGCCCGTGGGCCCAGGAGCTCTATTTAAGCTCAGCCTTGGCCTCTCAGCTCTGGTTAGAGCTGTGTTGCAGAAGTGCTGGTCTGTAGCTCAGCCCTCCTCATGCCTGGTTGTGGACCCTGCTGCTCCAGACCTGAGGACTGGCTTAAATAAGGATCTTCTTCATTGCTGTGGAGCGGTCTGATCTAGGCTGCTCTTTCCAGTTTGCCTCGCTTGGGTGCCCCTCAGGGAGCAGCTGTCCCTTGCTACACAAAAGATGTGGACAGGCTGGAGAGGGTCCAGAGAAGGGCCACCAAGATGGTTATGGGACTGGGAAGCCTTCCATGTGAGCATGGGATGAGAGAACTGGATTTGTTCAGCCTTGAGAAAAGAAGGCTTAGAGGGGATTTTATCATCACGTACCAGTACCTAAGGGGTAGCTACAAGCAAGATGGAGACTCCCTTTTTACAAGGAGTCACATGGAGAGAACAAGGGGGAATGGACACAAGTTGCTCTTGGGGAGATTCCAAATGGACATGAGAAGGAAATTTTTCACCATGAGAACAGTTAACCATTGGAATAATCTCCCCAGGTAAGTGGTTGACTCTGCCACATTGGACACTTTGAAGACTCATCTGGTCAGGGTGCTGGGCCATCTTGTCTAGACTGTGTTCTTGCCTAGAAAGGTTGGACCGGATGATCCTTGAGGTCCCTTCCAACCTAGGATTCTAGTATTGATTCCTGGTCCTAGCAGAAGTGCTAAAGGGCCATTCAGGGGAACCTTTAGTGCTGAGAGTTATGTTTCTACAAGCAAAAGCTCTGGAAAGAAATTCCTCTCTGTTAATGAAGTATAACTGTGAGGATGGCATTAAATATTCAAATTACTCCCCCCTGCTCCCAAACCATTGCAAGCTGAAGATGCATGTAAGCTTCCAGAGCAACATAGTTTCTGTTGCTCGAGCACTAATGGCTCTCTGAGCTGTTAACTAGCAAAAGTGCCTCATGCATTGATGGACGAAGTGCTTGTGTTTGAGGAGGAGGTTTGTGGGTGCTCCTGCCCCCAGGAGGCTGCCTGGACTTGAGCTCTCCATGCCACATTGAGATTCTGAGGCTGGCACATGTGGTTTGGGTTTCTGCGCTCCGCAAGGTGGATTTTGTGCAGACTTACTGCAAATGCCTCCAGGAAGACTTGTAGAACAGAACCAGGTTTACAGTTGCAGGATCCTTTGCTCTTGCAATCAACCAGGCACTGTCCAGGAGCACTGTGTGTGACTTTGGAGAGCTGTTGGTGTGGAGCAGGGAAGGATGAGGCTCTGTAACATGCTCCGTGGCCAGGAGCCATGGGCCATGTGTCTCAGCAGTTGTTAACTTTTGGTCTGACTCCTCTTGATGGTGGAGAGGAAATGGATTGTGCTCCTGTGGACTTATGGTTTCTCATTGCTGGCTGCCTGTTATCTGCCAGGCTGCTGGATCCCAGTTTGACAGCTGAGGAAAAATAGAGGACTCTAACAATTCTTTAGGTGAAGCAAGAAAACAAAAATTAAATACGTAGTTCAACCATCATGACTACAGCTGTGCTGGGCTCTCCTCCAGCTCAGGCAGGGAAAAGGTATCCACCTGTGAGCGTGTGGAAGTAGCTAGAGGCACCTCTTTTGAATCTGCCTTGCCAGCTAATTCCTGCAAGTCTTTCTGTTCGGCAGCATCCCCAATTTGCTTGGCGAGCCAGCCCGGCAGGGGTGTGACTGCTGTTTGCCTCCTCTGCCATGTGCCGTGAGCACTGGCCTGGAGCCTGCTGCCTGGCCCCTGTGTGTCAGGGGACATAAATAACAGGCAGAAGGGATGCAGACGGGGGCAATGACCTTGGCAGGCTGTTCTCCCAAAAGGCCTGGAACCAGCCTCTGCTCTCAGATACTCACCACTTCCAGTGGGAGCACCAGGGAAAACTAATGGTCAGGAAGAGTTGCATGCAGCAGATGTGCTGCCTTGGTCAGAGAGAAGAACAGTTAAATTTGATATTCAGCTTGCCCAATTACCTCAGCTGAAAGTAATTTTGCAGGGACTGTGCACAAACTCAGCAAGTGGTGGTCTGGCAGGTGAATTTGAATTACTTGATAAGTGCTCAACAAGTCTCCATCTAGTTTTTATTTTGGGGGGAGTCTTATTCCTAAATTGCGTTACTCTGCTTGTATGCTGCTTATTTTGGGTGTGTATTTTGTAATTGGGAGTGAAGAGCCAGTGTCCTGGCTCTTAACTGAAGGCAGGTGTCCCTTTTGGTTGTTGCCTTTGAAAATTTCTTGAAGTGGGATAGCATTTCTGCATGGAGCTTTTCTGTGTTGTTTGGAAGGGAAGCAAATACTGCCACGTATCAGCTGTGAGTGTAATAACACCTCTGAAGACCAGACTTAAATTTCTTTTCCCTTTTTTATTTCAGGCTTATTCAGACTGCTCCAGGATTTCTCCTATAAACTTATAGCTGTTCTTTCTAGAAAAGCCTTTTGAGCAAGGGAATGTCATAGTCGCATGTGAATATTGGCAGCTCAAATGCCCTGAGATGGATATTCATACAAAAAGTGTTTTTGCATTTGTCCCTTGTGAGAACTAACACCACATGGCTTATTTGAATCATCCCAAACAATCAAATTGGCTTAATCAGTAAAAATTGCATAATTATTCAGGGTGGTTTATAATTGAAGGATAAATGTTTGAGAGCAGCTCCTGTGGAGCCTGCGGTGAGGAGTGTTGCAGAGGAAGGGCCTCCCCACCGCTGCCCGGGGGTGGGAGCGTGCCCCCCAAAACCAGAAATGTTTTATTTACTGTGCCATGGTGTGCATCAGACTTGGAATTCTGCTTCTTTTTTCATTGCCTTATGCAATAAGTCATGCATGCTGTAAATGATTAATTAGCCTCAACAGTTACCACGTGGCCTGGGTCTGTCGGGGATGGCTCTGTACGTACAGCTGTGCGGTGGTGCTTCCCAAGGGGGCTTTCCTTTCAAAACAAAGTACAGGCAGGATGCATAAAGGTGTCAAAAGTGGTGTAACTCGGGATGGAATAAGAAAAATCATCAGGTGGGTTTTAGGTGGTTATGCCAAAAAACATCCATGCTGCAGCCTTCCAACTTGGATGAGTCTGAAATGTGGCTGGGCTGTCAGGCTGCCCTGCTGGCAGCCCTTCCCCTTCAGCCCTCTGGGCTGTGCAGGAAGGAAACGTGCTGGGGAAGCTTAGAAACTGAAGTTGAAAGAGGCTCCCTGATATTTTTTTTTTAAGCAGTGAGTCCTCTTCTCAGCCAGAGGTGAGCAGAGGGGCTGCCAGAGCAGTGCAGTTTGTATAACCCTATCCACAACACTGCTCACTCTCTGTTTTGGTGCTTCTGTGCCTCTTCTGGTACATCTGGCCACTAATTTTTCTAGAACCAGCCTTTTGAAAGGGTGAAGGGGAATAAAAGGGAAGACTTGTAGTTTTCTTCCTTCAGAGCCTGGCAGTCATCTGGCTCATTGCAACTGAAAGAAATGAAATTGTGCACTAAGTCTGCGCTGAGCTCTGAGCACTCATTCCCTTCCCCTCCTGATGTCATTACACTCACTTACTAAAATCTTCTTAGGGCCAGAAGGTACCAGAGGGCCCAGAAGGGTGCCTGCTTTCTGCCAGCCCTTATGTGGGAGGTTATGCAGCCAGGGCTGATGCCTGGTGGTTCAACAGCAGTGCGGAGCAGAGATGGGCGACTGGACCCAGGCTTGCTTTTATTGCTAGGGCTGCATGGGCAGGGATCACCACAGGGCTCTTCAGACTGGGAAGGCTTGCTCTTGGACAGGGAGACGGTGGGGGGATTTGGGTAGGGGGCAGGGAGAGATGCATTTTGCTGGGTCAGCACTGTGTTACCCTTTCCTGTGGCAGGGATGGCAATGCATTCCAAAGGGTCTCCCCCTGTGCTCTCCCAGGCTGGCTGGCATCTTTTGGGATACCACAAGGCTGCCCAGCAGTGCACAGAGCTGAGCCCTGGTATGTCCTGCTTCACTGGAGTCCTGTGTCCTGCTTCTGGGAAGCTCCCACTTCATTCAGGTTGGGTGATGAGGGCTGAGACGTTGCAGGTGTGGATAACGAGCAGAGGTTATGCTCAGTGGCCACAGGAAAACAGCAAAGAAGTTTTAGATGTTCCACTGGTAATGTCCTGTTTCTTTGCCAAACACAAAGCTTCCCTAAGCCCTGCTGTCCCAGTTTTTTTCTTTCACTTTATCAGCTTGGTTGCAGGCAGGGTAAAGAAGGAGCAGTTTGGACCTCTTTGAATTCCTTAGTCTTTCTAGTTAGAGATTCACTGAATTTGTACCCCGAGCCCCTGGAATTGCCTTTTACCTGCCATTCCACCCTCCCTTCGCTGGCAACTTACTGCACAGCCCGATTCCCGTGGGGGCTCTTCCTCCCTGCTGGGGGCTCATTGCTGCCCAAGGGCTGTTCCCATCCATCTGCTCTGAGCAGGGTCTCCAGGGTGGCTTCAGCTCCACCAATGTGTTTATGAAGAGAGGAGCCAGAGTACAGGTGGGAGGTGGGTTTCCTTCTCCACCATACGCTGCAAATGATTTGCTGAGCTTCTCTCTCACATGGGCCAGGCAAGGCTCTGTGCCCTGTGCTGTGTCCCCAAGCCCACGGGGGACATGGTGGGGTTCCACTCCACCCCCAGCCCTGTGCCCCTCGTTCTGTGTTCGCAAGTGAACCGGAGAGGAATACAGCGCGTTTGTGGCCAAGCCACCAGTGCAAAGGGATGTGCTCTGTCAGGTGATCCTGTATCAATTATTTTCCCTTGCTAATGGGAACATAGCAGCCATGAATGGGTAAATACACCCTCTCCAGGAAAGACTTCATTTAAAATGAAAATTGCCTGTTTGTTAGCTGTGATTTATTGTTTTTGCTTGGGTCCTGCAAATGGAATGGATTCAGAAGGTTAAGCCTAGATGAGCTCATGCTGTTCAGCTGGATGATATTAGGAGTTAATCCTTTTGCGTGGTTCCATGTTCAGTAATACCTCTCAAGCCTGATGGCTGCAGCTGTATTTTAAAAGCTTTTTTTAAAGATAATCTGCTGGAAATGTGAAGCTGGTAGAAATGAAAAATACTCACTACTTTCCAGAGAAAAGATACAATATTTATTTCCGTATTTAAACTTTTCTTTGAACTGGCTTGCGAAAGAAATTCAGGATTGATTACAGCCTTCCAGTGATGACTTGTAAATTCAAATCTACTATAGAGATGTAACTGGTAATGTTTCCTACAACTGCTGCAAGTAATTAAGCCTCCTTTGCAGTTTAATAACCTGGTTGTTTCCGGGCTACTAAATAACTCTTTTGTTCCATGTGGTTTTTCCTTGCTTTGTGCTGCTGGCACTTAAAATGCCTGGTTTCTGGGAGCCCGCAGACTGCTGTGTGTTTCAACCATAGCTTATCGACCGGGTAATTTTATAGCCTTCTGGCTATGGGGTAATTAAATATATGTATAACAAATCTACCCTGTAGATTGAAATGCCAAGTGTGTGCTTGGGTGACCCAGGGGTCCCAGCAGGGGTTATTTATTTGATTCCCATGCTAACAGAATGCTTTAGGGATTTGCTACTTATGTGAAATCCCTGTACCGGGTTTCTGAGCCATCTACCAAACAGCTGATCCCCTCATCCAGGTTAACCTCCTTGTTTCCATCTGTGTCGCAGGACTCGCAGGAGGATGGGAAGTGGATTGCAAGTAACAGACTTGCTCTCCTCAAAGGACTGTGGGAATGCTGCATTGCCCCAAGCGTTTGCAGCATGCCTCTGAGCAAAATATCAATTACAGTAAGCTTACTTTTGAAAGGCAGCCAGAGCATTGCTAACTCCTTTTAATTCTTGTGAGTTTTATTTACAACTTCTGTGTGGGGAAAAAAAAATTTCCATATGATGGCAGAGAAACCTGATCTGAGCAAATCCTAATAACTTGAAAATCAGAAAGCAGAGGAAAGCGCTTAGTATAGGTAAGCAAGCCTGTCCTTTTAAGGTCTGAGTTTAAATGCAAAACTCTGTAGAACACTGGTTTAGATAGCTGGCCTCGGTCTGGTCTGTCAGGGCTAAGGAGGGCTGGTAAGGAGCTCTTTCCCTTCTCTAATGGTATTCAGTGTGTCAGCTGTTACTCTAAGTTCCTTGTGGGCATGTACTCTGTGTGAAGAAATGAACTCTGCAGCCACACCGCAGGGGTGCTATTTTCAAGATCTGTGTGATCTGTAAGTCAAGCAAGTAATTCTGAGGGCCTGACTTTGGATTTAGGAGTGCTTAGGCTTGCCAGTGCCAGGAATGAAGCAGAAAGTAACAGAACTGGTGTTTGGAAGGCAGCTGAGTGACATAGGAGAAATAGATGGGAGGAGGGAAAAGCACAGTGTTCTTATTCCATTCCTACTTTTCTTTTCAAATGGTATTTCTTTTTCATATGTTCCCTCAATTCCTTTCCCACTCCTTCCTCTGCTCTCCTCTTCTGCTTCTCACCTGCTTAGGTTCAAATAATGCATAGTGCTAGAAAGCATTGGTCTTACTTTTTATCTGCAGAGATGTGTGGAAGAGATTAGAGTTTAAGCGACCTCAGTTCTAGGCTGGATGTTGTGTGACTAAAGTATATTAACAGTATGTGGGTTTGGCTAAGAATATAATATTGGCTCCTCTGCTGTTAGAGCAAAGCTGATCTTAAAGCTCATGAATCTGTCTCAACAGGGCCAAAGGGGAGGTCGACTGTGCTAAACGTGCTACTTTGCCTTATTGTTTGATTGGAATAGTTCTCAAGGTTTAATCTTCCAGTTTGTCCTCTATAGTGTAGGCTAAAAAGCTTCCTTGTTGAGGCTGAACGAAGACTTGAAAAATATTTTAGTGCTCTGCTGTCCCTCTGAATGACCTTGGGCAAATCTGATTTCAGGGCGTCTGTTCCACAGAACTAGCATGGCCTCTCCCCGGAGCCGGAGAGGTAAGGCATGAATGCCTACAGCGCCTGAGTGTTTCGGGGAAATGAGGAGGATACAAATACCTACAGAGGCAGGCAAACTTCTAGAGCTGCAAATTGGAAGTATCATCCTTGTTTGGTGTATGATAGCTAATAACTTGTGAATTGCTTTAAATGAGCATGGCCTTAGTTTTCATATAAAGCAACAGTAATATGAGCCGTGAGCCTAAATTAGGCTGTGTCAAATGTTTGCCAGTAATGTTATCCATGCCAGTACTAGCCAGGTTCTTTAGGGGGCTCTTCTGTGGAGCACCTGCATGTCACTACGCTAACAAGCAACTCCCCAGCTTGTTCTTTGTGTCTCGTACTAGAGCTTACATTGCCCCAAAGCGACCGTAAAAATCAGCTCGGTGAGATGAGAATCCAAACCGTAAACGTTAAGTTGCTATACTGTGCTGGCAGGATGGGTAACTGGGGTCTAGTTCACCAGCATTGTGCACCTAACTGGGTGGCTGTGTAAAAGCCTTGAGGAACTACAAAATGCACAGCTGAAGGGTCCCTGATGTCGTGGGTTTTAGTTAAACTTGGGGCTCCAGGAGGTACTGCTGCCTGCTGAGCATTCAGCACATCAGCTCTTTATTTCAGGCTTCGACCATGCTTTGAGAAGGGTATAGAGGGTTCTCCTGAGACGCAACCTTTGGGAGGTACCTGCCCATCCCCTTGGCCTCAGGTAATGCGCCTGGAGCTGAAATGCATTGCATTTCAGAGGAGCGAAAATGGTGAAGCATGCTTGGAAGAGGAAGCAGAGCTTTTTGTTTTGTTTTTTTTTTTTAACAGGAGGGAGTTTTCACTTTAAGATTTGGGGGAAAAATGCTTCAGCATGCTATGCTGGGGGCAGGTGTAGGCAACAAAGCTTTTTCAGCTCTTGCTGGGCACATTTGTGGATTTTGTTAGGATCTGAGATGCGGACTCTCCACTGTGATATTCCCAAAAGGCAAGGAAGGAATAAACTTCAAAGCATTTCTGTAGTGCTGGAAGTTTAACTATATTCTGTGTATTTTTAAAAATGTGAGAAAGCAAGTGTGATACAAAGGCTCAGAGCTGTAAGTCTGTCTTCAGCCATCGTGCATTTTGGCTGCAGCAGTAGTTAAACAGGTTTTAAAAAGTCCTCCTATAAACTTGCTTGGCTAACAGCTTCTTCAAAGGAAAATATGTTCTTCTAATTTGTTGAACTTCAGGTCCACCAAGAAAACAGTGGACAAAGGCATACTTTGCTTGTGGTCTCAAAAAAAAAATCTGTTGCCAACACCATGCTTAAGATCTTATTAAAATACAAAGCTATTATGGATTAAAGCAAAGCCCTGGGTTACACAGAAGTTAAAAGACAAAGTGATGAAAAGCTTTTTAGATAAATTTCAGCACAAAGCTGGGTTAATCATGACATACCTCAAGATTTTAAGGCCCAGGTTAAATTACACAATATGCAAAGAACGGTGTTTTTGAGGCTAAGTGAGATGGAGATGGTGGGAACTCCTTGGAGTTTTCAGATTTCAGTGCTTTCCAATGGCAAATTAAATACAGGATCAATAAATGCTATGTAATGCTGATGGGAAGAATGAATTCATTTAAACCATGCAAGTGTACTGAAGAGTTGTTAACTGATTAGTTAATGACCAAACACATACGGGAGCATGCAAGTGCTCTTGCCTGATGCCATGGTTGGTCCTCAACCACCCAGGGGGTACACTGGAAAACTGGGACTAAATAATCTGGAAAGGTACTCCAGAAGCTCTCACAATGAACCTGTGAACCTGCTACTGAAAGAGGCTTTTTCAAGCAGATGAACTATAGTTAGGAAGAATCTTTTTATACCCCTCTCCTGTTTTTACTTTATTATCATCTGGTTTCTTGCCTGAATATGCCGGAGTACAGCACAGATGTGACTTGGAGCTGGCAATCGTCCTGGGAGCTCTAGGTGGCTGTGTTGCTCTTAAGTAGAGATCAAGTGACCTGCAGAAGGAAGGACAAGCACAGCTTCCCTGCCTGAGCCCCTGCTGTATTTTGGCCAGGCTCATGCAGACCTGGCCTACGGTATCTGGCTGTCTGACCTGTCTGGGGCCACCCTGAAGGCAGGAGGAGAGCTGGTGCATCCCTTTTCCTGAGCCAGGCTGGGTCAGGAGGTGCTCACTTCCCGGCATGCGCAGCAGTAGCAGAAGGATGGGGAATGGCATGAGGACCTGCAGGAACCAGGGTTGCTGTGCTGAGCTTGGATGGGGTGATGCTTTCTGAGCTACCTTAACCTTATTCCTGCTGGCAGCCTTTCTAGGTAGGTGATGCCCAGTACCTGCATTCTGGTTTTCCTTCTTTCCCTGCCACCCTCAAAAATGAGAAATACGAAAGATGAGGCACTTTTACTTGGGGAGCCTTATCCTTCCAAATTCTGGTGAAGGCATGCTAGGAGGGCAAACAAAAAGCCTTCTGCTGGAGGATCACATGAGATCCAGAAAGCTAACTACTGCCTATGGTGGTCAGGGAGCTTTCCATTGCCTGGGGATAAAGGGTTAAAAAAAGAAAAAAATCTCTGTAGCTGGCCAAGGCTGCAACAAGACCTCCACCTTGCTGCTTGCTGGAGCTTCTCTGCTGCTGACAGAGACTTGTTTCAGGCATGTTGCTGGCTTGGGTAGCCTGGCAGAGCAGCTCGGGGGTCCCTGTGGATCCTGGCAAAGGCAGCTCCTTCTCAAGGCGCCCAGTTCAGCCAGTGGCTGCTTTGGACTTCAGCAATTGCTAAGGTCATGACTTCCTTGCAAAATGCCAGTCCCGTGACTGTTTATAGCATGGTTCACGAGACTATATATGGAACCAAAGCCAGATCTTTGGGGTTTTACCCTGATCATGAGGACATAGTTAAAAACCACTGTTTGACAGGGCTATGGTGTAACTTATTGGGCAGTAAAGTGCCTCCCTGGTGCGGTTATGAAGAAGTGGTAAGCGAGGCTGGTTTTTTCGGTGTTAAATCTTGCTATGACCTTTCCTCTTCTCCTTTCCCCATCTCTGAGCTGATGGCTAACTCTTGGTGAAGTGTTTCGGCCTTGCTTTTATAAGCTGCAGACAAAAAGGGATTGCATGTCACACCACCAAGTAGGCAGAGCTTTTTGGTGTGGTTGCACAGTGACAGGTTTCCCCGGGGGGGTTGGAGGGCACACCGCGTCCCGAGCAGGGGCAGGCCTGCAAATGCACGTGTATGCTCCAAACTTCTGCTTGGCTTTCGTTATTTGAGATGAGCATCCCAACAGCTCTGCTGCTTCCTGGGAGTCTGCAGAGCTTTTTCTTGGAACAGGAAAGAAAATGCAAGAGGGAAGCTCTGCCTTTGCCTTCACCCGTTCGTGCCGAGGATGGCAATGTCAGGAGCAGATGCTTTTGCTGTATCGGTTGCCAGGGCCGGCAGTGAGGTTGCACTGGAGCCCTGGGTCAGGAGCTGAGCCTGATGAACATGTTGCTCTGCTTGGGTACATGAATCAAGCCAGTCATCCCTGGGGTTTGTGGGGAGGGGTGAAGCCTGGGATAGAGGCATTAATACAAGCCTGTGGGAAGGCTTTTTCCTGGACTTGAAAAGCAGCGGTGAACTCTTAGCAGAGCGCAGGCTGAGAGCAATTGCTCAGAGTTTACCTTGATTGTATTTTTGTGATGCGTTAAAGCCTGCTGGATTAGGGATAACTGCTCTGTCTGCTCATAGTCAACTACGCATGGAGGTGACTGTTCCCGCCATCTGATGGCAAAACCTGGAGCAGGCGTACCCTGTGGAGCCGCCCCGCGTGCCCTGGACCTGAGTGTAGCCAAGGTACAGCCCTGTCAGGGGCAGGCAAAGCCTTGTGCCTCCAAGGGGAGTCTCCTGGGCTGCAAATCCCTGTGCCAAGCCGGGCAGTGCTCAAGGGTGGCCCGTGCCCGAGAGCTTGCTCCAAGGAAGGCGCTCCACAGGTTGCGGGGGGAGCTGCAGGAGTGGTGAGGTGCTCCCCACCTGCCTGTTCAGCGATCATCTGTCTCCAGCCTTAGTACAGTTCATGGCAGGGAATCCTCATACGTAACAGCCACTGAAAAATTTCTCATGTAAAGGTTTCACTGTGGAAAGGGAGAAGAAGGGAGGATCAGGTTATGATGCGATTCGCATACGCTGCTCCTTGAGGAGGAGGAAGGGGGAGACGCATACCTAAGGCTTTCACCATTCCTTCCAGGTGACTAAGCAGCAAATTTATTTTTAGCAAAAGCTAATGCTAGGGAAGTGAATAGAGCTGATGACACATCTGAGAGCGCTTGTGTCACTTCCTGTGCTGTGGAAATCTGCTTAGGCTTTGAGAGATGCGTCGCAGTGCGTTGTATTGATTTTTGTACTTCAGGTTGAGTGTGCTTGTTAGCGTTGTCCCCCGTGATGGATTAGGTCATCCTGCTGAAGGTCACTGGTGGCTTCTCAGCATCTCTCATTACTGGAGGTTGGGGTTTTGGCTCCCCTGTCTGTACTGCTTTTGGCCAGCAGAGGGTACTAAATGAAAGGTTAATATTGGAAAAGAGTTTGCTGTCAGGCTGAGCTCAAAGTTGAGGATAAAAGCTGCACTTCTGCTAACTGAGAGGCCTATGACAGACAAAACCCAAGCAGAAATGCTTATATCCTTAAATTGCCTTTCTGTGCAAACTTGCTTTGGTTTGTGATTAAAACATTTGAGATTAAAACCTGCCAGTCACGTAAATTACTGCCATTTTTAATCAGTATTCAGTTAGCGATGTATGGCGTTTCAAATCCTTAACAGCATCTTTTGTAGAGATGAATAAATATTAATAATTCGACTTTTGGTAAAAACAAAGACATAAGAGCAGTCATGAAGTGATTTCATGATTTAAAAAAACTGATTTTAAAGAACGTGTCTAAAGCTAGTGCTTGAAAGTATCAGTATAAAGTGTTTATCCTCTAAGATTAACGTGGAATTTTCACCAGCTATTTTTATCCTCTTGCCACTTCGCTTTCTGTTATGTCACAGCTCGCGTAATCCATCTCTCATTGCCAGATGTTGTCTGTCCTGCATCCTTACTCCACCTCTTTTCAGACTGGCTTGGGTAAAGATCACGCTCTGCGTTTGCTGGTGCACTGCTCTCGCTTCTGCAAGCCCCAGGCATGGCCTCGCTCTTCTGACATGCATGGCTTCCCGGGTCCCTGCCTGGGGAGGTGCGCAGGGGGCTGCTCCTGGGCCCTCGGGGCTGTGGGGAAGCTCTCCCCGCTCACCTTGGGTGGAGGACTCGTGCATTTGGGCTGCGTGCTGGAGCAGGCTGCAGCTGCTTGGAGCAGGGACACCCCCACCACCTCTCCTGACTCTGCTGTCCCAGATCTGAGGAGAGCAGTATTGGCCAGTTGACATGATATTTATGAAGCTTGGTACGGTGGTTACACACATCGGGTTACTGGCGAACCTGTACGGCTCCTGAGTTGTCGTTGGAGTCCACGGGCTGCCACGGAGGAGGGCTGCTGCCCTCCCGTGCCACTGGGCCCGTGCCCCCCCCGAGCACCTTCCCTGTGCACGGCTGTTGCAGCCAGCAGCTTGGGTGGCATCTGGAGCGCTGAGACGGTGGGGGCTGAACACAAGCGTAGGGGCATCCAATCTGCCCATTTTCGGCTCATTCTGTGACATCCCTGTGGATTTTAGTTTTTCCGCTCTCTGCAAAACACCGTTAATACTTTAATATTTCGCTGCAAAGTTGTGACCTGCATTCATATTTTCAAGAAAATACATTGCTGCTATTTTATTAACTTCTCCAGTCCAACCTTGTGTTCCCATCTGGGAGGAACTACATGTGGAGAAGTGAAATACAACTGTTACCAGGAAAAAAAATTGGGACTTTCAGAATAGATTGTTAGAAAAAACAGGTTAGGAAGAAATAATGGTGGCATTTTTCAGCTTGAATTCTAAAACAATTTTACGTTACATCTGGGAAATACTTTCTCCCATCGAGTATTAGAATGATATTTTCTAGGTTTTTTTATATATAAATGTATTTCTCCTTTTGTGGTTGTGTTTTGTATATATAATGCTAATATGAATAGTAAAATGGATAATCAAGCATTTATCAGGAAATGCAATTTAACATTGAAATTTAATGCACAGAAATGCAGAATTGAGGCTTAAAGCCCAGGTGGGCCCCATCCCTTCTGGCCCCATATGACTGGCAGCACCACTGCTCTATCAGGTGTTATTTGTCCAGCAATATACTGGCAATAGTGTATAGAGCGTGCTAAATTATGAATGTGGGTATGCATCTGCAGAAATGTAGTATGGGCAGGGGAGATGACACCACAAGCATCACACACGTTTGCTGAGCCTCAGTGCTCAAATGTGGAAAATTATAATCCTCAAGGAATTTGTTTCAGAAAGCGATGAGGGAGTGAAAGAGGTGTTGTAATGGAAGCCGGAACTGAACCTGGACAATGTGAAATGGGTGTCTGCTAGCTGGTTAACATAAAATCATAGAATGCTTTGGGTTGGAAGGGACCCTCAGAGGTCATTTAGTCCAACCCCCCTGCAGTGAGCAGGGACACTGCTAACCAGATCAGGTTGCTCAGAGCCCCGTCCAACCTGGCCTGGAATGTTCCCAGGGATGGGGCCTCCACTACCTCTCCGGGTAGCCTGTTCCAGTGTTTCACCACCCTCATTGTAAAGAATTTCTTCCTTATATCCAGGTTAAACCTACCCTGCTTCAGTTTAAAACAACTACCCCTTGTCCTGTCACAGCTGTCTCTACTAAAAAGATTTTCCCCATCTTTCCTATAGGCCCCCTTTAGATACTGAAAGGCCGCAATCAGCTCTGCCCACAGCCTTCTCTTCTCCAGGCTGAACAAGCCCAACTCTCCCAGCCTGGCCTCATAGGAAAGGGGCTCCAGCCCTTGGATTGTTTTTGTAGCCCTCCTCTGGACGCGCTCCAACAGTTCCATGTCCTTCTTGTGCTGAGGGCTCCAGAGCTGGATGCAGGGCTCCAGGTGGGGTCTCATCAGAGCAGAGTAGAGGCGCAGAATCACCTCCCTCATGTGAAAGAATGTTCTTTAGAAACCTACCCACCATCTCCACCTGCTTCTGCAGTTTCTGCCTGCTTTCCCCTCTACTGCTGCGTTGTGACTGCCTGGGGTCCCTTTCCTCCCAGCCTGGGGCTCTGGTTTTTCTCTAGTAATTCTTCCCATGCTGCCAAAGCCTCTCAGACCCCATGGAGCTCATACCAAGCACACCCACTTCATCCCTCTGGGCCGGTTGGCTGCCTTCCACATACTTCCCCACCTTTTTCCTCTTCAAACCTGTCCTTTGCTTTCTGTGAAGCTGCCACTGCCTAGCCCATCACCTGCCCTTCAGCAATGTCTGCTGGGAGATACTTCTGTAATGGTCTGAGAGGCTGCTGGAAACATCACAGGAGTTTTGATCCCACTTTCTTCCTCCTCTACAGCTTGGCTGCAGGAAATCTTGCCTGCAAAGCCCCCGGTAACCCCTGTCTTCATGTGTACGCTGCAGCTGCCTCCTCCCCCGGTTATCCCCTCCCTCCCAATGAAAGCCTTGGCCGGTCTTGCTGGCACCATGCACTTAGCACAGCTTTTGGCCTTTTTCTTTCTGGCCACTGCAGGCATCACTGCTGTCCTGCTGGGACTCGGGGGTGATATCTGCTCTGTGGGTACCATCCAGACCACTGCGAATGTCCTTATGTCTGAAAGGGGTCTACATTTCACCAGCTGACCTGAATGAAAGCTGTAAAGGATACAGCCCTTCCTTTCCATCCCCACTAAGCTCAGACTGTAACCCTTTCACATCTGTTCCTGTAGGGTGCTCCTCTCCATCCAGAGCAAACTTGTGGCACACTGAGGCAAGGGCTTTGTCTTGTTTTAAGTCTGTTTAGAGCTTCCCATCTTTCACCCCTCTCTGTTCTGGCACGTGAGATGTTATTGATCTCTCCTTTGGCTGCTTTCACAGCCTAGTGCCTCTGGCCCCTGTGCAGCAAGATGTCAAACCTTGCTTCTGACTGCCCCACAACAACTTTCACCACCCTTTTGGCTGCAAAAGATCTCGTTATGTTTTGTTCTGGTACAACAGATTTCTTAAATTCCCCTGGGCTTTCTGTAACAAATATTGGTAAAAAATTCTACAAAAAAAGTCCATGTGAATCTCCATCTGAATCTCTTCTAAACCGTCCCTCTGTTGTCCCTCTGTCTCGACAACAAATTAAGAGGTTTAAGAGTCGGATAGCGCTGCTGGTGTGCCAAGATTGCTGCCTGTCACTATGAGCGACGGGGGTTTATTAGTGTTGCACTCCTGTGCTTACCTCTGCCACTTACCTCTTGTTTTGAACCAGATTTAAGCTTCTGGCAGACAGAAAGGCTTGGTGTTTTCTGGCTGCATTATACCTCCTCCTAACTGATAGCTGGGAAACACAAGAGCAATGGACAAAATGAACCCCGCCAATATATATCAAATAAGCATCTGAACAAGAACAGGGGAGTTTACCATGCAAACCTCTATAGCCGTAACTGCCTTTGCTCGTTTGCAGCGTAACCTCCCTGGAGATGCTACATTGGGGGATGAACCGGGAAGGTTATCTATATTGCCTTCCGTGGCTGCCTGGGGTAGAACAGCCCTGCGTCCAAAAGGTGGGCTACCAACGTGAGAAGTGATAGTGGGATGCTCGCTTTAGAAAACAGCACGGTAATGCCACGTCCTGCCTCTGAAAGCAGAGGTGCTGGGGCCTTGAGTCGCTGCGTGATGGTCAGGTATTACTGAATAGTACTGCTGTCTTAGGGATTAAGTTCTGGTGTGCCTCCTTAAGGGCTTGTACTGTTTTCTAGAATAATTCTTGAATTTCCTATTTTTATTTGCTTCTTTCGGAGGTTTCTCCGGACATCTCTGCACAACTCAAATCTTGAAGTGTGTATTAGTAATTTCAATAATTTTTAAACATGTTTTTCAACCTGTTTTCCCACAGTTAGTTGTGCTAAGTGTTCACTACTGCTCCTGAATGCTCAGCATGCTGGGCAGGTCAGGTGGATTCTTCTAATTCCTAGATTTTTTCAAAGCCTTCCATAGCGTTGAAGCCACATGATTTTCTCTAAAATCAGTAAGAGCCGTATGACTGCAATTCTGTGTAATACCCCGAAAGCGTAATGGTAGCTATATTTTAATACTTCAACAATATTTTTCTGCCTTTGACTCTTGGGAGCAGATGCAGGTTAATTAAACTACGAACTGAAGTTGCAGTAGGTGATTATCGTCATTATTTATTCAGGATTAATAAGGCCAGTGAGAATGACCCCTTTCTATGCTGGAACAGAAGTTGCGTGGGTCTCTGTACGTTCAGGAAACAGCGACACAACCCCGTGCGTGCAGTCTGCCATAAATCACAGCTGTGCTCCTTGTTCTCACATGCAGTATAATCCAGCCTCGCACAACATAAAGATTCATTGTACAGCCCCCTGGGCGCATGCCTGGTGCATCGGCCAAGTCCAGCTTGCAGCCCTGGGAGCTTCCACATGCCAGGAGCATGGGGCGGGAAGGGAGCAATGGGATTTCATCTAGTGGCACACGATTGCAGGCAGCTCCATAACTGATCCTGCTGCTCCCGCCTCGGTTTTCCAGTTTGGACTGGACTTTACAGTGAGCCTGCTGTCTGAGGAGGTGGGGCTGAAAGGTGAAGCGGTCCTGCCCTGCTCCCATTAGAATCGATCAATGTGTTGGCAAAGACGGATATCGGTGAGTTTTGCCTCAGTTGTGATTTCAAACCCTGAGCTAATGTGGGGAGAAAAAAAAGCAAATGGAGCCACTCGGTGTGGCGAGGTCCATTGAGCATCTATTCCACGCACTGCAAACCACTTTCCAGTATCTTGAAGGGCTTTGCACTGGTCATTGGAGTTCATAACTGCAGTGGGTCAAGGAATGACGCCTGCTCTGAGCGGGTGCTGGCGCCTGCGGTAATGCCTGGAGGCTGAAGGAGAGACTTCACCCATTAAGAGTAGTTTGAGAATACAAACCCATTTAGCCAGCTGCCAAGGCCTCTAGTTACTTTCATTTCCCATCTGGACAGGACTTGAATGAGTGACATAAGGGTAAAAAGCTGGCTATCCTCTTACAAATCCCCTGAAACTTCTTTCATCAGCCAGCCTCCCCTTACTGGTAGAGCTTTCTCTTTAGCAGCTGCCTCTCGCATCCTCTCTGGATGGGGAGGTCTTGCACCTCTGGCCCTAAAATTCATGCAGGTTCACAAGTTAGTTACATTTCCCGACAGTCAGTAACGTTTCCAAAAATGCCTGGTTGTCCTGAACATCCAGGCAGGGATTAGCCTAGAGGCATCTTTTAGTCTAATTGGATAATTGCCCCAATACTGTAAAGGCAGGGAAGAATGCCCCCCCGCCCCCAATTCTTCACACTATTTGCATGTATTTGGGTGACAATTAGCATAATGCACTAAGTAGCTGTTGATGCTAATTACAAGGCTGCATCTGGAAATACTTGTAACAACTATTTTTGCTATGATTTTTCAATTTGAAAAACACAATCAGTTTTCAGAGCAATAGAGAAATCCTTGTTTTTCAGCCCTGAGAAGAGAACGTATGAACAGCCCCTTGGGATTTTTCTATTAGAAGAAGCTTTCATAGTTTGTGCCTCAACTTTTGATTGCAAGGCCTTATTAAATACTCTGAAATATGATTAATTCAGCAGACAGTGGAAAGAAAGCCCCCCTGAACCATATTTTCATTTTCCTCATGTAAAATTCCTCATCTTGGAGTAGATCTCTTGTGTAATCAGGGTAACTTATTCCTGTATTGACGATGGGGTGTCAGGTGCGCTGCAGACTCTGTCCCCTGACAGCGCTACTTAACGCCTCTGTTCATGCATGCCATAAAATTCTATTACCATGCGTGCAGTTAAACAGCTCCCTTCGTTAGGACGTCATGGCGGTTGCGCCACGATAATCGCTTCTACGTTTTACGTCTTTTCTGTGCACCTCACTAGGAAACTCTTGAAAACAATTCATACACATCTGGGTATCCAATAAACCTCAGGTCTTATTTTACAAAAGCTAAAAAGCTATTTATGAGAGACAATAGTGTAAACTATATTTGGAAAATGTTCTTATGTCTAAAAGATTTTATTTAACATGAATTAAAGGAAGGCAAATGATTCTAGACAATATCTATTTGTTTTTCAGCTGGAATATTTTGCTTATTACCTTTAATAAGCAAGTGTTAGAAGTAATGTTTTGCTTTTTACTTTGTTACTGTAATGCTAAAGACTCTGTAAAACAGCCCATGCTGGAGTTTTAGTTGCTTCTGAAATATGAAGGCAAGGTTCTTTTCTGTCAAGCCCAAGATCTGGCACTGTTTATAGGAGACAGCAATTGGGGGGAGCTAGGCTTCCTCTTTGTGCAGAGAAAGCACCGCTCTCACTTGCAGTGATTCTTCAACCTCTGGGCCGCAGTCCCCTGCCTAGGGATCACACGCTGCTTAAACGTGCGTCAAAGACTGCGTTTGGCCAGGGTCAGGCAGTGGGATGCTGACCCACATTGCGGATTTTGTGACCTAGTCCTTTCAATGTGCTGCCCTTGCTGACGGTCACCAACGTATAATCATAGAATCGTTTAGGTTGGAAAAGACCTTTAAGATCATCAAGTCCAATGATTAACCTAACCCTGCCATCCCACCACTAAACCATGTCCCTCAGCACCGTGTCTGCCCGGCTTTTAAACACTTCCAGGTATGGGGACTCGACCACCTCCCTGGGCAGCCCGTTCCAGTGCTTGACAGCCCCTTCTGTGAAGAAATTTTTCCAAGAACCTAAACCTGTTCTTGTTCAGTGCTTGGTATAACAGGGCTCTGTGCTCGGCTCTGCTCTCTGCTGTTACAGAACAAATTTGGGGGCGGGGGGCAGCTGGCTGTGCTTCCTGTAGCGAGCCAGGTTGCTGTGAAGCTGTTGTGTTGGCCTCGTTGCATTGAGAGGCATTGGAATCGCTTCTTTGGCCAAAGTCTGAAGCTTCACAACCTGCAGGAACGTGCTGGACCTGTGGTGTACAAGCGGCTATCGGACCAGGAGTCTGCCTTGGAGTGTGCGTGGGAGACCTGGATGTGCTCTTAAAACAATGAGAAAGTGTAAATATGGGAAGGTCTTGGCTGTAACAGTATCTTGTTTAAATATTTTTGTGGATGCTTAGGAAATGTGCTAAGCGTTCAGTTAAATAACTGTATTGTGTTCAGATAAATAACTGGTTTGGTTTTTTTTAATTTCTCATGGTCTGGGTAATGTCCATCCTGGGCTAAGGAAGCAGGTCAGATCCCTTCCTTTGGACCCCAGCAAGGACCCCAGGGGCTCTTGGGGTGTACGCAAGAGGAAGCTATAGCAGGTCTCCTGGTGATTTAACTTGTTTCTGTGGCTAGAGGCATTTCGGGTGGGAAACAATTGCTTTCCCCTGAAGGGACAGTACAGGATTTTTACAGGGGTTAAAGCCTATAGGCCCGTATTTAGCTGGGAGATAAGAGCGAGCAGCTTCTATTTATGCCATGCAGCTGTTGAAATGAGCACATTGCTGGCTGGAGGCATTGGCACAGCTGCTTTAAGTGGCTTATTGAATCTGAAGCTTTGCTGTTTACTGCTGCCCTTTTATTCCTTCTCAAAACACAGACAGAAAAAAAAAAATCATGCTTGTTCTCACAGAATAAATACCTGTCCCACTCTTTCTCTAAGAAAAAAAAAAAAATTACTTGCTTCTGAAAAGCAATGCAGGACGTCAAATCAGCAGCATGTAGACTTATCCCAGTTCTCCAGAGCCTGGGCTAAGCAACCACCATGTGTGCAGGGAGAGGTCAAGCCCTATTCTCAGCCTTCAGGGTAGGGGGTCAATACTCGGACACTCTATCATTTTATGGAGCACCCCATACCACACTGCGTTTCTTCCCCAGCACCAGCCTGAACCCCTCGCAGAAGAGCCCTAGGCTCTGAGGGGCCCCAGTAAGAGCTAGCATGGCGAGCAGAGCCACTGGGATGGTGCTTCAGCTGAGGTCAGCCCTCGCAGCACCCAGCAGGAGCGGGTCCTTATTCGCCCTTGGGGACAGCTAACCTCCTTGCTGCCAACCACACCATACATGAGGGTAGGGTTCCTGCTATTTTTTTTTTATTGATTGGCTCCCTCTCATTGATGTAGTAGCAGATAGAGGATTTGGAAATAGCGCAGAAACCATCCCATGGGGGAGGCATCCTGGAGCTGCAACCAAGGCACTAGGCCCCCCAGAGCCCGGCCTCAGCAAGGCGGGGTGGAAGATACAGGAGGGAGGGAGGGGGTCAGACACTGAATTGCTGCTGTTCCTTACTCCCTCAGTGGCTATAAGGAGCAGAGTAGATGCTGAGATGCCCCAAGCCACTTCCAGTTTGTAGTGGCTGTGCAGAATCCGGATGATGACCAGATTTGTAAAAACAACTTCAAAGTACAAAGGTTTTACATGGCAACCTCTTCTCCCTGCTACTTTCCCCACGTGGAGCCGGGAGAACTGGGACCTGGGATCTCGCATGTTGTTTTCCTTCAGTCTTTGGCAGATGTATGTAAAATGCTGTAGCACTGGTCAGTGCCTCATAGGCATGTAAGAAAAAGGGAACAAAAGAGATTTCAATTCTATTTAAAACTCAGTAGAATAATTAATTGTCACGCTGCTGAGGCAATGTATAAGTAAAAAATGTGGGCTGTCACCTGTACTTTACATTTATTTTAAAATGTGAAATTATTAAGTAGAGCATATAAGTTTGTAAATTATTTTATTATAGATATCTATGTACAATGTGAATTCAAATCAAAACAACTGTCTACTAAGGAGCCAGAGACAATGCAGCTCCTCTATGAGCTTGTGAAAAACGTTAGCCTTCATTTTAATTTTAGATATGGGCCTGGAAACATTATAAAACTCAAATTGAATCATATATAATGGGTAATTTCAATCACACTGTAACTTTATCTAAAATTGAGGAACTGTTTAAACATCTTCCCAGAGAAGAACACCCCATTCTTTTGTGAAAATAGGGTTTCAACAATAGCAATACTTTAATGAAAGCCCTTACTGAGAATTGAAATTAATTACTGAACTGCATAAAAGGACTTATGATGAAATTAATACAGTAGAAAAATTTTAGTGTTAATTCAAATCTAAATTGACTGGGGGGGGAGGGGGGGGAAACCTTCAAAGGAGCTATTCCAATGGGAATCTTCCTCTGACTTCAGGAGGCACGGGTAGGGCTGGTAATCACAGCAGAGCTGTAAGGAATGCCTGAGAAAAGACAAGGAATAACGGAGTGAATTGGAGCGTATGCCTCCATGAGTAGGTTTCCTGAAAGCCATGTGGGAATGGGCTCCTGATGTTGCTCTCTGTGCAGTGGCCACATGGCCACCTTTACAAGTTCCCCAGCGCAAGGGCTACGGTGGGGCTGATGTGTTTGCCTCTCCGCTGGCCCCGCGGCAGCTTCTCGCACAAGGAGGTGCTGGCAGTCATACAGGGAGGGAGGAAGACTGCCTGAAGTCTGCACACCAGCAGGTAAAGCTCCTATAAATTACAGCCCTTACTAATCTCAGGATGGTGCCAGATTAACCAGGCACCAGGCAAGTGCTAAGCTGTTATCGGGCCACCTTGGCCTGACCCCAGCGCATCCCCAGCTCCTGCAGGGCAAAATTGTCCACACATCAGCAGTGAGTCCCATGTGCCCCCGGGGCAAAGAAAGAAGGGCCCCCAGGGCAAAGAAAGAAGGGCCCCTGAAATGTAGCCCAGGTTCTGCCCCCGCTTTTGCAGGTGCCATCTCTGTCTCAGGATATGCAGATGATAAGCCTGCTTTGGCACTCTAATGTCATTTGTGTGCCAAGGATTTATGCATCCTAGCATCCCTCTGCAGGTGAAGCCTGTGATGGTGCCAGGTTATTGATGCAACTTATCTGTTGTTACTCAAGGCAAAAATCCCTGTCACTGAGGCGCTTGCAACTGGAGCAGAAATAAGTGACTCATCTAGAAGTCTCCAAAACCTGACACATCCCTATCAGTACCTCAGCAAATACATTAGAAAACCAACAGGAGCAGAGCACTTTGACAGCTCTGCAGTATTGCCATGTTTGTAAGGCAGTCTCTAAAAATGCCCTACATTGGCTCCGGCTGTTTGAGATCCAGACGGTCATTTAAGAGTGCACTAAAGACTGCCTGTGCATAAGGGGAAAGGGCTGGGGTGCAATGGAAAGCATCAATGTTGCATCTCTAGGTACTGCCACGGGTAGGGGTATGAGCTGGGTTAGGCAGATGCACATACCAACAGCAGCCTGTGGCACAGGGTACTCTAAAATCAAACTTTGACCCACGTAATTGATAATGGTTATGCTGTTCATCTAGTACATCTGGGCTAGAGCTTACATGATCTACTTCAGGCTATTATACAGCTCGAGACAGTTACAAAAGGAAGAAAATGGCTATTCTGAATAGAAAAACCTCCTAAACTGTAATTACCGCATCACCATTTAGATATAGCAATTTAGGTACAAATGTTGTTGCAGTAACTCAAGAGCAGATACACAGCATACTCCCTTCAACGTGCTGGCTGCTGAAACTTGTTTTTCTTTTTCTCTTGGAATTTTTTTCTGCCCTTATATATAGGCTGGATTTGGGGTTTGGGTATTTACAAGCAACTCCCATAAACTGTCATACATCTGGGCAGAATTAACCCCGAAATGCATTTGCCCTACTGCTTCTAGCCAGGCTTAAACTAATAAAGAGTGTTATGAAGAAATAGGTTAGCTGCAGCATTAATCTGCTTTGTAGCCCAGGCTGAAGCAACACTAATGCCCTGGGAAGTGATGTTTGAGAGGCCGAGTACCTTCACAGGGCGACAGCAGATTCAGTGCATGCCCAGCTCTTGGGGCTGCTCTGCACCAAATGCCCTCCTTGCTCTTTTTTTACGTGGCCGGGAGGAAACTTTGGCATTGACCCCATGCTCTCCCTGAACATGGTACCTCCAAAAGAACGCCCTCCATAGCATGATGAAGACAGTAATGCATGTAATATGCTGAAGTGGTTAGGATTAGGCTTCTAGCACAAGAAGCCTGTTTCTGTGCTGGCTTGGAAGCTGCCCGGCTGATAACAAATGACTAAGACAAAAAACCAAAATAAATGACCCTCACTGTTTGGCTGCGATGTGCGCATTTGGCGCAGCTGGCCAGGTCCCTGGAGGATGGCCGCATCCTTGCCCTTCCACAGCCTGCCTTGTGAGTACTCCCACTTGAGGCTCAAGGAGATTTTTAGATGTCACGGGAAAGAGGCTTTGCAGAAATGACTGTTATTACCATTCTTATTACTGACATAATTAGGATGGCTGTAAGAGCTGAAAGCCTGGAAGGTTAACTCATTGATACAAGTTTAGGTAGCTTCTCGAATTTTCAAGCTATTTATAAACGGTGGGCAAAAGTCAGAGTGAAAAAGAGAAGCTGGCTTATGAATCTGATCGGGCGGGAGTTGAGCTGAACACATTCCAGCCTGCAGCTGGGAAAGCTGTCACAGACTGAAGGGGGGGGCAAAGGTTTGATTAATTTTCCAATGAGGTCCTGTAACTGTTGTGGCTTGTATTCAATGCAAGAAAAATTCTGTAGAGTTTGCAGGTTAGGCTTCTATCTCGCTCGGGTGGTAAACAAAATGTTTATTGCTGCAGAATTTGCTGGATGCCCTTACGCAGGTCCATTTCAGTCTCATGAGCCCATTAAAATTTATTTTAGACACCTGTCTACGGTACTCAGATACCAGGAAAATTCCTCTCGGATCCCTCAAGGTACGACTCCTCATTTTGCAGTGTCATCCTGCGATACATCGTTCTGCTATATCACTGCGGACAAATCAATGCCCTGCCCTGTTCAGTTCAGTTAACCCTTGTGGCTCTGACACCCAGCTGCTCTTTAGCACATGGAGAATTTTTTTCCCCTCTGTGGGGAGTTACGAGGGTACGAGAGGAGTTTTCTGCTAGGGAAAAAGATGTAACGACGGTGAACAACAAGCAAGCAATACTGGAGGGTCGGATGGTGGGACTCGGTACGTGGGATCAATCTTTCCCTTAGCACATGTGTAAATGCTGTTGTCTCATGAGAGCCAGAAGCACATCGCTTCAGAAATGGGACCGATGAGAGGTTGACTGCTTGCATCGCCCACGTGGGCACCGCGTAACCCTGCCGCTAGTCGAGTAACGTGTACTAGGAGTACTCTAGTATCAGAGTATCTAGGATCAGAGAGAGATCACATCCTGGCCCAGTATCTCTTGGTGAGCACTTAGCGTAAATTTTTCACTGTTTGTCATCTTTTCACCCACGCTTCCCTGCCTCTGAGGGTGGGAGAGCACTTTTGACCCCAGGCTTTCTGCAAAGAAAGGGTCTGCCCATCAGAGGTGTGTTTACACGGGAGCGAGCTACATTTCATACCAGTTGAGAATTTGGCCTTGTAGCCTTAAATTGTGTTTTCACATACATAAGCAAATACTGTTGTAAATAATAGTTTAGACCTTTGGTAAACATTCATTGCTGTGGCCTAGGGAGGAAAGTTTGTGCTCTGTTGGCACTTTAACGTGCAGCTATGCTAACTGAAAAGTGTGAACAGAAAGAGCCTTGCTGGAGTGGACGTTGTGGGAAAGGTCAGAAATATTCCTGAAGCTGATGGGAGGGAAAAGCCTTTGCAGTAGAAGTGTCCTCCTGGGTTTGCTTGCAAAATGTTTGTCCTTGCTTATATTAGGATTACTGACACTTGCAGCTCCATAGTATAGTAATAGTGCTTCCTTTTTAAGGCTGTATATGAAACTCTCTGGAAATCAGTGGGGGAAGAACCGGGATAGGATTTCTTACTTCTGCAGGAAGCTTTTCCTGATCTCATTTGTTATCAAAAGCTTTGGCTTTGCAAGGAATTTCGGCAAGTGTTCATAGGCCTATGGTACTACGTTTTAGCTTCATAGGCTTCTTTGAAAATTGCAGCTCAGTGGCTATGGTTTAGATAGAACATGAGAGCAACTTATTGCCGTTCTAACGCCATGAGGACATACCCTGAAAGCTGCTTCTGCTCTGCTTTGGCACCTTGAAACAGTATTATCATGCAAATCCCTACCTGAAGACTGAATTGTAATCAGCCTGTTCAGCTACTGGTACCAGAATATTTGTCGAAAGCAACCTGAAGCTTCTTCTCAAGAGTGACTAACCAAGTTGGATTTACTCTGTGCTATATGGCATTGCTGTCAAACAACCCATTGACTGAAAAGTGCTTAGCGATTATAAGCTCCAAGTCAGTAAAGGAATGCAAAGAATTTAATTATTACATCTACCTGTCAAAAGGAAGCAGAAATATAACATAAGTATAGGTGCATTACCAATGATAAACAAGAGTAAATAATGTGTAATAGTTACTACAATAATTAAGGCGAAACAATTCATTAATATTTTTCCAAACTAAAATGTAGAGAAACCACACGTTGCTGCAAGGCATTTATCTTAATTCTTGTTAGTGAAAAAGTATTCAAGACTTTACATACTTTGCTTAGTCCTAGGGAAAAACAAAAAAAAAATCGAGGCATTCTAGAAAAATAGTCTACTTAAGCACTTTTTAAATATTATTTCTGTTATTGTAGCTGTTAATATGAAGATCAGATCTTGATTTTTTTTTTAGAAGGCATTGATACCATGTGGTAATTCTCTGCTTGAATTTGTCCTAATGATGATATCAAACAGTTAATATGACAAAGATTTCTGCCCAACACAAAGGGTTGATTTTATATAGAAATATGAGAAGTACCAACACATGAATGTACAAGTACAGTGAGATTTCCATTATATGATTAACTGAGCATAGGTCAAATTTTATTTTAAATCATATGATAATTATTCTGTGAACATGAATGTACTTCCTTAAGGCACACTCAATAAGAACTGGTTTTTAATGTAGTTAATAGGTAAGCACAGATTGTCATTTTTAAAACCTCAGAGAAGCCAAGAAAATAAAAAAAAGTAACATGATATTCAAGTCCCAGGCTCAGCCTGTTTTGCAGTCGTGTCAGAAGCCAACAGACATCACCAAGCCCTGGCCCGAAAGTTGCACCATGGGATGTAATGGCATAATTAGATGTTGCATTGCACTTTTCCACTTAACAGGCTCATCCTGTCTGTGAGCAATAGCTCCAGGGATCAATCAGCTCAGCTGATGGTGTGAGATTATCCCAGATACCATCTTCTGTATCCTGATACAGCTGCTGTGGACCTGATCCACATTCCACAGACACAGGTCCCATCAGGAGTACTTTAGATAGCCTTCCCTGCAAAGCCCCCCAAAACCGCTAAATGACTTCTAAAATCCTTTCTAGACCAGTTTTCTGTGAAGCTACGGATCTGTGCTTAAGTTGCCCACAGAAGACACCTTATGCTCTTTCACAAGGTCTCCACTCTTACGCCTCCTACATGTGGATGGAATAACAAAATCCTTGCACTAATGGACTATTACACCTATTTAATCCTTTCTTTGATCTATCAAAACCTTGCTAACAGGGTGTGGTATTTCAAGCCAAAATACCAGTCCACGAGGCTAGAACTGATCTTTTCGGCCACGCTGTCTCCTTCCTCAGCACTGCGGGCGACCGCGTCGTGTAATCCTTCTCCTGAACCGATGAAGCCCCACAGATATGCAGCACGTCATCTTGCTTTTCTGTCCAAGCTCGCAGTTGTCATCTATTCTTTGTGCTAATTCCAGACTGGAAAGAAAATACTATACCAAGCTGTTAGGAACCAACCTGTTACTTTGATAATTAATAATAATGGGGCACACTGGTGCTCCTGGTGCTGTTTGGCTTGGAGGACCTAGGAGACCCTCCCGGCCAGCTGATAGTGGGTAACTGGCCAATATGGATCTAACATCCCTCCCTATAGAAACTCATCCCTGGTACATCCCTTCTGCAAGAACTTGCGGTGGAATCTGTCCTTATGGATTTCCAATTGCTCTGCATCGGTTTTCATGCTGACAAATCTCTGGCGTTTGCTACTGCGTGTGTATTTTATTGGCAGATCACCGACTGGCAGTGGAGAAAGCCAGAAATGAGCCTTTTGTTCTTCACACTTCAGAAGCAAATATCTGAATCTGGAAATTAAATTTGAGTTTCTTGCTAAAATCTAGCAGTAAAAATCTGGTCAGAAGGTGCCTTGCGTGTTGGGCCAAATTTTCCAAAGCCTTTCCTTCGGGAAAGTGATAGAGATACCTAGGGTGGCTCACGCTGGACTCAAAAAGCTGGAAACATCTCTTTCCGCTTTTAAGCTGTACATAATATGCACAAATGTGTTTTAGCCAAAAGAATGTAACAACTTAATCAGCCCTCCCTCTCCGCCACTGGTGTAACTGCAGGCCAACTCAGAGCCGCCAGTCCTGAGAGATCCCATCTTTCTGCCAGCATAACTAGGCTGCGTGTCAAAGAACACCCTTGCAAGGAAAGAGAATATTCCCACAAAGGTCTTGCGGGGCTGATCAAAGCAGATTATTTTTTTTCTGCCGCTACTGATATGCACAACTGAGCAACTTCTGTGCAGCTTGGCTGCTCTGTCATAACTCATCCAGACGCCTGGGATCTGGGGTGAGTTAATGGGTAAGGATGAGTATTTGCCAGCCTAAATTTTCCCAATCTATGAATCCTTTTCCCAGCACAAGTTCTTCTCTGCTGGACTATGGCTGCTGGACAGTTTAACAGCACAATGCTACTTGTGGGCTTAAAT
The DNA here is from genome assembly GCA_034008185.1 of Gorsachius magnificus. Lineage (NCBI taxonomy): Eukaryota > Metazoa > Chordata > Aves > Pelecaniformes > Ardeidae > Gorsachius > Gorsachius magnificus. Next base: position 32,472,485 of record CM067089.1, on the reverse strand, counting down.
TTAAAAGCATCTGTTTGAAGGACGCATATGCTTCCTTTGCCATCCTTTAGGCAGGTAAATGCAGGGCCACTGGCTTGGGTTAAAGAAATATGGCCATGGTCTCCTCATTTCCTAAATCTCTGTCATTTCTGGCTGCTAGTTTAAAACAGTGGGGGCAAGCAGACCCCCTCTGCATGGGGAGTCTGATCTCCCAGGCGAATTCAGCCTCTTGTGCTGTAGACAGTTCAGGTATCACCTACAATTGTTTGTAGCAATTTTGAATCAATTTTGTTAGATCCTGGGCTTTTTTCCATGCCTTGTCTTACTAAAGCAACACGCAGTTGGGCATGGAAGCAAGAAGAAAGGCATGAAGAGGAAAAAAAAAAAAAGTAAGGCAATAAAGTACATTGAATGTGCACAATTATGGTGGAAAAAACCAGCAAATCTCTTCTCCCCCAAACTGTAGACCTGTGAAAACTGTTTTTTAAACCCAATGCAATGTTAGGAATCTAACTGCTTTTGTCCTCTTTTTTTTTTTTCTTTTTCCTTGCAAAACATTCCTGTCTATGGCAGAATGAGCTGGAACCAGCAGTTAAATCCTCTTTAAACAAGCAGCAGTTTCTAAATTGTTTTTGAGCTTAACACATGGCACGCGGGCCTTCCATGGCTCTCCTGCCTGGAAGGCATCTTTGGGAGGATAAAACGAACTATTGCACCGGCGTTCCAGGACATCAACAGATCTGTGAGGGCTCCAAATATAGCTTTGTAGTAGCTGCCAGGATCACATCTGTTACCTGTTGGGGTGCTGCTCAAATGCCTCTGATCTAAACCAGGTGTCAAAGTCAGCAGAATTCAATCTATAATGTATGAACTCCTACCGGAGCTTAAAATTTGGTGTTTAGATGGCATGCATCTGTTCATAAGTGCCCTTTATCTCTGTCCTTCACAAAAGGCCATCAATTCTCGGCTGAAGAACGGTGTCCATGCCTTTGCGTGTTGTGTTTGGCTCTGCAGGCTGTCAAAGGTTCTCATGGGAATGACCTTACAAACACTTTGTAATAAAATTCTGCAGGAAATCACAGTGCCACCCCGAATAACTGCTCAATTTCCATTGCAATACATGGAGCAGCACTTTGGATTCCTAGCCTGTGTGCCACGGTGAATTCTTTTGATTCCGAGTGGTGAAATGGCTGAGTATATGCACAGCAAGGCAGATGGGATTGATTCATTAGAGTTCAGTAGGTTATCATTACTGTAGGAATAGGTAATGACATATATTCTAATTAGAAAAAATACTTGGTGGTTAGGGTGAATTAAAGGCTAGAGCTGCTCTGACGCCGATCAGTACAAATGAGGATACAGTGCTTCATCATGCAGACAGCACCAACAGCATCAGGGTTCAAAAGCCACCTGTTCCTTCCAGCCTTGAAAAGAAATGTGCTCAAGGGTGTTTCTAGGACTGCTGCGTTTCAAACTTTGGTCTTTTCAAGCAAATGGTAGCGAGCTGGGCTTCTTGAGGGCACTCACTGTAATTCTTACTTAAGTCATTGCAATATTTGGGAAAACTTCAGCATGCTGGCAGAATTGGTGTCAAGATGATGCCTGCCAAATGCTCCTGTCTGGCCTGAGAGTTCGTAGACTCTACTTTAAAAGATGAACTCCTTCTCCTGGTTAGCCTTACTTTAGGGACATCCACGGGTTTGCAAATCATAGTACAAAGAGGTAACGAGCAGCTGGGTTACTGGCTGTTGTTGGTTTTACTGTTTCTAAGATTCTTACATAGCTCAAATGAAACTAAAATTGCATTTCTCTCATTGAATGAAACTTTAATAATAAAAGGTACCCAAGCATACTTCCCAGCACTATGATGGAACTCAGGTTGCTATCTAGCAATTGCTACCTATGAGCTACATATTTTTATACTGAAAGCACTCAAATGTAGTGGAATTACCTGAGCAGGACACGGCATTTTGCATATCTGCAAACGTGGGGCAAGAAGTTCAGAATTGTCATAGATCTGTTAGCAGGAAATTTTAGCTAAGCGTTATTTTGCATTCACTTGTAAGTAATAGAACTAACATTCATTCAGGCGAATGCAGTTTTCATTTCTCAAACTAAGTGATAGCTTTGGGTGGTCTCAGACTTGAACAGGTATCAACATATTGGCTTCCTCTTTGATCTCATATTTCTGGTCATTTTTGCAAGCCTAAGGACAGAAAAATATGTTTAAGCCATTTGAAAGACGACGCTTAGGCTCTGGAGCATAACTCCAAGGCAATGGAAAAGCGAATGAAGGCTTTTCACATCGACTACAGCAGATGCAGAAAGGGGGAAGGCATGTCTAAGCCAGCTGGGTAAATAAGAGAAAGGGGTCACAAGGGACTGGAGAAAACAGGGTACTTAAACTTTTACTCATCTCTGCAGTTAGCTCCTTCACAGTTTTCAGGGGACAGCGCGCGACTGGCCCTCTGCTTCTACTCATCTTTTAGCAAGGACTAAAGCAGCCTGGGGATGTTCGTGCCTAGCTATGGGAGGGCGTAAGATCAGGTGCGTGGTGATGAACCGTCAGGAGGTGTTCACAGCTCAAGTCCCATAGGGTCCTGAAAAAATGACAGTGAGTATTAAAGTGCATTATGGTCTTGCAGTACCTTTTGCACGTTGAGCTTAGGGTATTTAACTTTCTCCTGTTAAAATGGGCAATTAGCAGTCAAGGTTTTAGAGATAATCATAGCCTTTGTGTTTAAAATATTTCACTTAGGGATGAAGGCCTTCATTTCTAGTGGAAGTTATTTCAGGAAGAATATATATGTACAAAAGCCTGACTTAAACTTATGGTAAATTATTTGATAAAGAAACTTGCATATAAGTTGAAACATGGGGGGAAGTTTAGGAATTTATATCCTGGTTTGGAGTATCAGGAAGCTCAAAAAAAAAGCAATCCTGCACCTACTTAGCTAAAAAAATGATGTTACTTCAATTAATAAAAACATAATTTTACCCGAGTAAATATAGCGGCCTAATTACCCTCTATCCTAAAAAAAACCCCACCACTAATTATTTTAGTCCTTGTCATTCTTTCAGGGTCTTGGCATTCCAAGCAGCAGAAGCCAAATCCCTTGTGACAGACTTTTGAGAAACTTTATTGACAGCAGCAATACTTTTGCATAAATGTATATGAAATTTGCATATTCAGATTTTCTTGCTTTCGGTATAGCTTTGGATTTCTGGGTGTCATGTTAGCCCTGCAGTTGTGCAGCAAGGGTTTATGCAAAATATAAGCACTGTATTCCAAATAAAATAAAAATTTCTAGTTATCTCTCTCCTGAAAGCTAATTTAAAGAGAGGTATATATTATTATCCATATCCCGCTTGTGTTGGAATAGGAAAAATAAATCAGATAAGGAAGACTTTGCCATAAAGTCTAAATGTGGAAGAGAATTTCTCAGGCAATGTATCAGATGACTTACCAGAATATTAACTATTACCACTAGACTTACTAACATTACTAGTAGAATATTACTAATTAGACTTTATATATTAGTAAAAGAATATCATATTTAAATTTTTCAAATATGACAACTTTGTAATTTTTGCTTCTTTTTTTTTATAGTTTAAGAAACCTAACAGAAATACAAATAAGTAAAAATACCACCAGTACTCATTAAAGAAGAGACAAGGTCCAAAATGCAAACCGAACAACATTCGCTTATTCTGCGCAAAAGAAACCTCTCCCTGGTACAACACTCGTGTGGCTTTGATTCCAAAAATAGGGAAATAACCTTGGAATAAGCTTTCCATATTAAACCAGCTTTTTTTAATTGACAAATATTGGCAAAACTGTCTTGTGACAACCATGGTTTTAAAATTTAATAATATATAACAATGTATAATGTATCCAACTTCCAAGTACACTGTAAACATATTTTGGAAAGACAGAGAATTCTCTTTTATTGGGTTTTTTTTTTTTCCTTATTTAATTTACACCGTGCAACAATTTACTCCTAAAAAGATTAGCTAAAATGGAGTTTAGATTCTTTACCACTTAGTTTAGATCTTTAAATTTACAGATTGCTGATGCTTACCTCTTTTTGGTAGAGAGGTCTCTTCCTCAGGCAATTATTTTTCACTCCCTTGGGCCCTGCCCTGCCTGGGCAGCTGTACAGAAACTCCTAAGAATCTACAAACGGCTGCTGAAGTTGGATCTGGATCCCTTCCAGTGAGGCAAAAATATGAAATTGAAGCAGTTCTGTTTACTACAGCTGTACCCAGGGTCAAAATGCTCACGAGAAGGGATGTTTCAGTCACAGCCACAGTTTAAAAAAGATCAGAAATAAATAATACAATCTTACATTTGATAAACGTTGAAATGCCATGGGCTTACAACGATGTGGAGGACTGAAAGTTTGATGGGGCAATAGCAGGCTTCCCCTTGGCTTCTTTACTTCACTCCTTCACCTCTAACGTGTTGAGTGTTTTAATGAAATAAAATTAAGAACTCACTGCCTGCTACGGGCTTCGAATGTTAAAATAAAAATGTCACAGTTCCATGTATTTTTGCCCTGTCTACAAGCAACTCAAGCAGTGCGCCATCAAGATGTGTCTAAGATCCGGTAACAACAGAAAATAGGAGTCAGGATTTGGGGAGTTTATGTTTTACATCACATTTTACTTTTTATTCATGGATACCTCAGTAATACTAAGAAGCAGGCTGAAACACTGGGGAATTGATGTATCAGCCACACAACCCCTGTGAAATGGGACATAAGGTCTCTATTTCCAAGAGACCCTTTAATGCTAAGTGCTTCCATTTCTGGGTGAGCAGCTTGGTAGACCTTGGTCTAGGGCTTCTTGGGTGCAAAACCCTCTCATCTTCCAGCCACTTCCATTACTGCTATGGGTGTACCAGGCGCTTCTGCAAGCAAAACCCAGGGTGTGAAGTTGATCTACAGAGAATGCTTTTGAAGATTTGGCTTTGTGGCTTACTCAGGTTCATACAGCAGTTTTATAGCAGAACCAGGATGCAAAATTCTGCACCCCAACTCTGCAGCCTGAACTCAAATCCACCACAGAAGTCTGGCCATTAATTTGAATGTGAAAATACTTTTTTTCCCCAGAGTGAGAAGAAAGAAGTGCAACTGAACAGCAGTATTCTGTGTCCTGCTTGACCGTATCGTGTTAATGGAGTGTGATGTTGACACAACACCTTTTATCCAGAACAGCAATCGCCGTATCACCTAACTGGTGGTGTCAACTGAGCAATGCAGGACATTTAATTCTGAATTCTGTCTCTGCTCTGAGCTGAAGAATCAGACTTTTAGCCTTACTTTCAGCCTTCCTTGAACTGCTTGGATTAGGAGCTTGACGGGAGCCTGTTGGCCTTTCTGTTCCGCTCTTGGGAGCATTGACCTCGCATGTGAAAGGGAACCCCAGATTAATTAATGAAGGTAATCTTTAGTGTACTCTTTTCTGCTAGTCCTCCTTAAAGGCTATGCTGAGAGCACAGAAGCATTAATTTACTAAGTTTTGGGATCACTTTATGCAGAGCCTTTCGTCATGGTTGGTTTTTTGATCATACGCTCCATCTTGGTATTCTACTACTGATGGATTTGCATGCATAGGGAATGGCTTTACTGGCAGTTAAACATGCGCTCATGCAATTTCCACGTATTACAATTGGAAGGGAAGGCAGGAGCAAGGCAAAGAGAAAATTTCTGTTGCTTTAAAAAAAACAAGAGGGATTCAACAGCTTGTTGAATGGATAGAACAAGAAAAGAGTCTTGGAGGTTTTCTGATCAGATGAAAGGTTTCCATGGTGTTAGGGAACTTTACAAATAGATATCAAACTCCATGGAAGACGTGGTCACTTGGAATAACGTTAAATTATAACTAATTAATTAAATAGGTCTTCAACAGCAGATGTCACTGAAGGCTTAAAATTTAAGAGAGGATTTCAGAAGGCAGAGGAGCTGGAATAAGTGAGCCTTGGCATTACTTTAACCTTGAACATACTCAGTATGTACATTACTTTCATTACTCTGAGAGCCTCATCTCTAGAAGATGCAACAAATTGATACTCTCTATTGCTCTCATTATTGTTGTAACTGTTATATTTGACTCCAGCTTCACTAATTTATGCCTGTGTTTCAATTTTTTTTTCCTTAAAATTGCCTTTCTTATTGATAGCTCAATTTATCAACAATAATACGTGTAGGAGGTATTAAGGTAAAGATTATTCGTACAAGCCTTCAATCTTCAGCTCCTGGGTAGACTCAGCCTATTCCATATAACCCTCAGAACAGAATCTGTTGTTGTAGCCTTTTTAATACATGCACTTAACTACCAGTAGCGGTGTTTTTCTTTTCGGAGATCTTAGGGACAAATGATGTTGAAAGTGCTTTGAAGAAGGCTGAGGATCAGTGAGAAATTCTGCTTGTTGGCAGGCCCTGGGGCATCCGCATTGATGGCGGGCAGTCTGTCTGGCTCTTCTCCCTTCCCCAATGTGGGTCAGCCAGCGGCTGGGATTTTGTCAGCTAGGCTGGGCTCAGTCGCCCGTGTTTTGTGGTCTTGCGATGGTATCACGGGGGCTGGCTGCCCCGGTGACCTCAGTCACGCTGGGACCTCGATCTTCTCTTCCCGAGACAGGCCTGAGGGAAAGGGTGCTGGCAGAGAACCCGGAGAAGGAGCGTCCTGAATAAAGGTATTAAGAGATTAGTCTCCGCACTGTGTTACAGTGATATTAAGCTGCTAAGTTGTCCCACTTTTCAGGTCTTTTTAATAATGCTGCTTAAAATGGAAGGAAGCTTAATATCTGTATGTGTATCAGCCCTGATTGGTACAGCCTGAGACAAGGCAGGCGTGCGTGAGCAGAGCCAGATTGATTTTTCTGTGCCAGATTTTAACCTTTCCTTATATATTCAGCCTGTTTCTTCATCCTGTATTAACACAACGCAAATGCAATTCAGTTTTCTAATGAGAAATTGACCCAGGCTCTCTGCTCTAAAATACAGCGAGTGGACAGTCGCAATCAATTATGGCTAGTATGGATAAGCCCCCCAAATCCATATGGATGCACTTCTATCTGATTATATACCTTAGAGGCTCCTATTTTTAAACACCTTTTGATTAGGGTGCCAGGCACAGGGTTGTCCAAGCTGAAACCTTCATAGAGGAAGCTTAGGAGAACGAATCTACGACTTTTCATTTCTTACCCTGTTGAGATGATTTGCGTAAGAGACATTAGGTCATGGTGCAAATACCACACGCTTTCGTGTTACAATGTGTAATGTGATAAAGGCTAAATTTTTTCCATTGGTTTCATCTGCTTGTATTAAGCCGCTGAAAAGGAATCAGTAATGTTTCCCAAGCTCTTCTGTACAGTTTGCTAATCCAAAATGTCTGAAAGCAGCATTATTCATGGCAGCAATTCATTCCTGGTGTCTAAAAATAATCTGGAGCAAGGTCAGGCAAATACCTTACATTAAAGTCCTAACCTTAAAGTGTAAGAATTGCAATCTGTCCAATGAGCTAGCAATTACAGTCTGAACCAACAGGTAAATATCCTGCATTTAGGTGGTGTGAAGAGGGGGGAAAAAAAAACAACAAGGAAGGCATAGACCTTCCCCCTCTCATCTGAGCACGGCTGGATGCGGCATGAAAACTCCCATGTGTTTGCCGTCACGGGGCTGAGTAGATCCCCCCCTTCTCTCTCCCTCTTCTCATCACCTCGCCCTGCAGGGTTGGCTCTGTCTTTGCTGATCAACACAGACCCGTTGCTTCCTTGCCCAACGCAACGCAGGGAAAGCTGAGCTACGCTCGACTAACACGGCTGAATAATGAGTACTGTGCTGAAGATGTTCAGGCTCCATCCCTATAAACTCTGTGAATCACTGAAGGAGTTAGTAATGCTCCTGCTTTACAACAAAACCCCACAAAAGGACATTTTTTATGACTCACCTTAGAAATCTCAGAGCTGCTCTGCTTTGAGAGAGAAAATCTCGCTGCATTGAGCTGAGAAGATCTTCTGGCACACACACAGGCTGTATTTCATACCTTTGATTTTGGCTAAATGATTCCAAGTAATGAAACCTGTAGCTCTGATTGCCTGTTGCTTGTGAACAGCCGCAGGTCTAGAAGACTTCTAATTCTTAGCTGTGCTCTCCAGGGACCACTGGGAATGCTCGTAGACAGACTCCATATAAACAAACAAGCAAAAAAATGTTTAGGATTATACCATAATATTAAGTCACGGGTCCTGTAAGAGTCTCACCATCTCAATTTGTAGCTGTTTGCTTAATTGCTTCAGCTCTAAATTTCTCCAAAGGGAGGAGTACTCTCAGGCGCAGAAATACGTGGGATGGTACACGGATGCTGACAAACTATTTAAATGCATCTGTGGAGTAAAATACAACTTAGGTAAAGAAGTCAGAGTCAGTAAAGAGGCAGTGGGTCATAGTTACAATAGAAATACCGAGGGGAATAAAGACACATCACAGGCTATACTGTAGTCATTGTATAGGACAGGAATAAAAAAATCATGATACTATTTGAGTAACATGATGGTAAGTAAGAAAAGATTGGAGCGCAAGGTATGACCCAGAGGAAGGGATGTGCAGTCGTATGTTTGGAGTTTCCTGAATAAAGAACGCTCAGCCATTTAACTACAGAATTCCTCAAAACCATTTTCATGCGCAAGGTACGTTAGCTGGTGATAACGGTGGCAGCTACTGAGGATGGAGCATCTGAATACATTCTTTTGCCTTCCTGCTGTTCTTCTGCATCTGTTTCAGGCAAAAGGCAATTTCAAGAAATTGTTGATGTTTTCCAAATAAACAAAACAAAATAGAGTATCGAATAAAACGCATACATTAAAATATGTATTAATAACTGACAAAAGTACCTTTCAGAACCGATCCGAGTGGCGGTGTGTCCAGCTGCGATAGTTGTGCTATAGAGAGGGATTGTACCAAATTGCTAATCAGCCAAGAAGAGAAGCTGCGGTGGCCAGGACAGCCAACAGGGTCTTTTATGTTTGTTTTGACACTTGCCACGGTTCCCAGCACTGCCAAACACTTCTCCAAAGCAAGGATGCTTTGCCTGTCCTAAATTTAATCTAGTGGAAAAAAATCTTTTAGATTAGTGCTGTGTCCTTTACTGCCCCTCAGCTCTTACCAGTAGGTCTTAGTGCCAATATCTTAATTTTTCATTTTACGCTGCTTGCTTTAACAATGTGTTCTTTGGCAGTCAGCCATGCCTACAGCACTCTACTATTAAAATGTCTGCTCTCTGCTGCAGCTGCCCATTTACTTTATGAACTGATCAGCCGGTAGAATGTAATTTCAGAGAATAGGAATAAGTCATAGTTGAGGGCACAAAGTATCACCTGATTTGCTGTAGGCAGGTCTGTCCTTCAGAGATTTTTGAAGCTGATTTGTCATGCTACATGTTTATTTTTGAATTAGTGCATGATGTGAAAAGAATGACTTGACACCCCTGTACCTAGTGGGTGAATAAAACCCATCCCGCCCTTGTGGAAATACCCTCAGTACCAGGAGCACTCAGGAGCCCCACAGTTCTCCAAGCAAACACAGCACATAGTACTTTTCCTACTTAAATGTTATTACAGGTCTAGAGGGCAGGATAATTTGAATTTGTAATGGTATTAGCTTTAACATTTAAATAGAGCAAAGATGATCAGTTCTTAGGAGACACTCGCATACTAGATTTTGTCTTGCAATTGCTGAGGTCTTATCGGGCCAAACCAAACCGAAAGCTGGATTTTTAAGTGAGAGACATTTCATAAAATGTCCTACTTGCCCATAACAATGGTTGTTGAGGGAGATGGCGGAGAGGGTGGGTTACTGAACTAATGAAAACAAACACATCTACTGATACAACCCAAGGACTGGGTTGACACCATCATGTCTGGTAAACAAGGGAAGAATGGAACCAGAAATTAATGGATCATAATTGATGTGCTGGCAATTAGAACTAACTAGCAGGCAGGGTAATGGGGGGGTGACGCTGCTCCTTACGTGTTTTGAAGTCATTAAGAAGTGTGGGAAGTGGCTGTGGAGAAAGGCTGGGAGGATGGAAGGAATTTTACTGTCATCTTTGCCATCTTCAGTATCCCCGGGATTTGGAGAAGTCCACCTGCTTCCCCCAACACCCTCCTCAAAACTGCATCGTCACTGGGCCTGATCAAGGGATAGACATTGATGAGAGAAGCTGGAGATAAGGAACATTGAGATTGCGGTCTCATCTCTACCAGCAAACAGAAGCTGGGAAGACCTCTTCTTCCTTCTCCACCTTATTTTTCTTTTTTCATCTTTTACTTTTAAAAAATCATCATTAGAAAAACATTACTTACTCTGTCTCAGTATTTCCATAAGCTGATGGCCTGTAAAGTAGTTAAAGCAATGACTGAAATGGCTCAGCGGTGGTGTATATTTGCAAAATCTCCAAGTAGCCAATGGGACTGAGTGCTTGAATTCATTCCTGTAAGAATAAGCTGGTAATGTGTACATACAAATATATATATTTTTATATACATAAATAGATGTAAAAAATCAAGGCAGGAGAATGAATGATAAAAATAAGCATAAAACCCAAAATATGGATCTACTTTATATTCTTAAATGCAAACAAGCGAGCACCAGACCACTAATAATGATAATTTTTTCCCCTCAGTAAGAAAAGAAACATCTTTGTAGACAGAAGATCTCCAGTATATTCCTTCCTTCTCATTCTTCCCCCCCAGTTTACTTGCAAGGTGAGGAATATAGAATTTACTATGCTAATCAAAATACAGTCTCCTGCTGTTGACTGTATTTTGATATGGAAATTTATTCTGACTTGTGTATATATTCTTTTGCAGAACTCAAGTGTTGCAGTACAAATATAAAATCCACTCTCACTGATCTTCTTTTACTTTGTTTACTATATACATTGATGAACTCCTAGCGTTCAGCTCATTCCCTTTTGGCAGTGACTGAAGACCATCTAATATAGAGCTTTAAACATATTATTAGCTGTTGAATGAGCAAATTTCATAAGAAATGACGTGCTCTACAAAGACAGAGGAGGTGGATAATAGGATCTTTATCTCAAAGGAGTAGAAAAGGGAATATACTGAGATTTGATTCGCGGTCACCAACTGGGTCGCATCTCAGTGAAGATGTTGTATTATTTCTGACAGACAATACGGTCTGGTCGCTATTAAAAGAGCAACAGAGTATGTTTGATAGGCCTAGTCTAGTCCTTGGTGACCAAACTTCCAGTGAAATCTGGTATTCTCAGTGGTTATCAATATTTCTGCCTTGTGACCGTGTGCTCTTTAAAGTTGAATGTTACGTTAGTAGTTTTGGCAAAAAGGCCATGGACTAATTAGACATGGATCTTGCACTGTCTTTTCCTCTGAAGAGGATTTCTTAGCTTAGGGGAGAGATATGTTGGCAGTGCAATATATTCCTTAAAGCTGTTTCTAAGTCATGTATAAATATTGGATTTTGGTTTTCAGGTTTCTTAATGTGGTCCTTTTCTAAATTTGTAAGAGGCTCAAATCATCCTCCGCTGAATTATTAATCATGGAAAGATCTGAAAAGGTCCATTGATATACTTGTACATTGTTTTTCTTCCAAATTAACTTTTTCTGTTGCAGTTGATGTTTGCCATCAGCTGTGGACCCCTTTGTAAACTGGTCTCAACATAATTTTGTGCAACACCTTGGTGAAGAAAGCAGGCAGCTGAGTGATTTTTATGATCTCTAACAGTAGTAAGAGAATAGGTGCATTTTTTTTAATACTGACCTGTTGGGACTGCAGGAAAAATGATGTCTTCCAATATGCCCTTAACCAAAATCCTAACATTTAAAATTTATTTATGGGACCACATTAATTTAAGCAACAATTCCGTAGGTTCATTGTGCTTAAGCCAAAATCTTAGGAGGACGGTAAACATTTGCATATCCATCAAGAACCTACAGAAAATAAGTGTATAGAATGCATTCATTTGAATGATATTTGAAACGTTACCCAGGTTGATATTGAATCTACAATGTGCACCTGGTAGAGCAGGGTAAGTGTCACAGGACTGCAGATCCTGGCTTAAGCTTTTTTAAAAAAAGCCAATGACCTTGGGTACTAATGTATTAAAATTGCCAGGTGAGGATTTCTACCTTTAAAATGACAGCAGACTTCCTTGCCTTACGAAATGACACCTATGCATTCAGAGGCTAGCAAACTAAGAGAGATTCCCATGTACCTATAAAGATACAAAATATATATATATATAAAATATACAAAACAGATCTAAGGACCATTACGTTTCTATCTGATACATACATTTTAATTCATTCACTGAATATGCAAACTATATATTTACCTAAGTACTTAAAACTGGCCTCGGGTGTAAAATTTTAGCGATTGTAATTGTGTCTCCCCCGTGACACCCGCGTGTATCTATCTGGCAAGGGGATGCCCCGGTATTAGCATCAGGAATTCAAAGCAGCACGAGGCGAGTGAGAAGCAGGGGCTTCCACCACCCTGGGTGAAAATGGCAGGCCTATTTTTTTACTTCTCTCTTCAATATTTCATGACATCTGATCTTCTCTTACTAACAAGGTCATCTTCTCCTTCTGATTTGGAAAACCTTTTTCTGTCTCTTTTTGTATTTTTCTGTTTCCCTTTCTTTCTAATCTCTTATTCCCCTCTGGTTTTGCCCATCTTTGGACCACTCCAGGTCATCTGCACCTAGAGAAATAATGCTGACTATGCTGATCTGCAGCTGCTTCTATGCTTTACTCAAGCAAAAGACTTCCAGGGCACTGGAACTCCAAGAGAAGCACAACTCCAGGGAAAACGAAGGCTCATTTGTCTTGGCTACAGCCTGCAATTCTGCTCATGATTTAGACCCATCAGCAGCACATGGTTGGACCTGATGATCTTAAAGGTCTTTTCCAACCTAGATGATTCTACAGTTCTATGATTCTACTGTTTTCTTAGTATGGAAACACATCACCTTAAATGCACACTATCACACTACCTCTGCCAGGATGAAGGGTACTGGTTACTTATATACGTGGTTACACCTGTCCTAAAGATAATTAACATAAAACCTTTTTTCCCATCTCATTTCTCTCTTGTGAAGTATTTTGGAATCAGTAAGAGGATTTAAGTTGCTGAGTTTTCACATTAAGGAGGGTTGTCATCTTTGAAGATCACAGGACTAATAAGGTATCTCTTTTATAATGAAATTCCTCCAAACCCCTTTTCCCTCTGGATACCACAGTGTCTCTTGAGCTAATTGTGAATAGAAATTCTGACTCCAAAAGAACTTTTTTTCCTTAGGTGCTTTCTGATGAGCACAAAGAAAATTCTATTCCACGCAAAGGTGTGTAACATCCTATGTCACTTAGACAGCAGAGGAATCTGGAGTCTTAGTAGGAATTAAATCCTATAAACATACAACAATGCATGTCAGTGCATGCATTGGAAAAGCTGCAGTTCAGGCAGTACCATTCTCACTTCAGTAAGTGAATTATGCAGAACATTCTCCTTTCACCAAGATCCTCCTTTACCCTTAGAGACCCCATTCAAACCCAGCAGCTGTCATTAGATTACCGGTTGAACTCTCTACAATATTTGTCCTCACTTTTTCTTGCAAGTTAGAGAGCCATGTTGCCAGAGTACCACACTGTTCTTGAAAAAGGATTGCAGTGGATTATAAAAACGCAGCATTAAAAAAACCCAGCAGACATCTAAAAAAATGTTTGCAATCAAATAAACAGTTTAAAATTATATTAAAGGTTGGAAGACAGCCAGACATTCCCTAGAAGCTTATCCACCTTGCTGGGCATTCTTTGTAGGTTTACCATTTTCTAAGTGCTCATAATACTTTCATTATGTCCATCATTGCAGTTTGAGTTCGTTCTGCACTTTAACTGCGCTCTCAGTAAGAGAGACCCTTCGGCGGGTTTGTGTTCTCTTTTTCGCACCTCCGAGACTCTCTGAGCCTTCATTAACCACCAACATTAGGTGAATATCTACAAATATTTCTTAATTTACGTGCAGATATTACTGTTAAAGTTTTCTTACACTCAGCGTATTGAACTTTCTGTTCCTTCTCTACACCAGTTTGGTATGGGATAGGGTTTCATACAGGGTATTGCATGGTTCAGTCCTCAACATACTGATCTGACAGCGAGGAACGGTGGATTCCAGCTTTGTCTCTGTCGTGGTTTAACCCGGCTGGCAACTAAGCACCACGCAGCCGCTCGCTCACTCCCCCCCCCTCCCTCAGTGGGATGGGGGAGAGAATCGGGAAGGGGAAAAAAGGTTAGAGCCGAGGGCTGAGATAAAGACAGTTTAATAAGAGAAAATAATAATAATAGTAATAATGAGAATGATAACAAAATATACAGAATATACAAAACGAATGATGCATAATGCAACTGCTCACCACCCGCCGACCGATGCCCAGCCCGTCCCGAGCAGCGATCAGTACCCGAGCGACCGACCGACCCCACCAACCCCCCCGAGCATGACGTTCTATGGTCTGGAATAGCTCTTTGGACAGTTTGGGTCCTAGCTGTGCTGTACTCCCAGCTTGTTATGCACCTGGCCGAGCAGGAGAAGCTCAAAAAGTCCTTGAGCAGTCTGAGCACTACTTGGCAACAACTAAAAACATCAGCGTGTTATCAACATTCTTCTAGTACTAAATCCAAAGCACAGCACTATGCTAGCTTCTGTGAAGAAAATTAACTCTATCCCAGCCAAAACCAGGACAGTCTTTGCCGCTAGCTTGATCCCGGCATCTTGCTGTCCCTCAGTTTATTTAAAATGAATTCCTATTACAACGTATTCTGAGGATACATTCATGTTTGCAGAGCATCAGGAGTCCCTTGATTTCAAAGGATCTACAGCACATATTTTTCACAGCTATCTTTATAGTGACACTGAAAGAGCAGCAGTTTTACATGCTTACAGTCTTGCATGTAACTTTTTGTCTGGCTATTCCACAACGTAGACTGAAGACACGTTCGTAGCCATGAAAATGCGAGTCATGCTGTTTATAGAGTTTGTCCTTGAGCCTTGAGCCAACTATCTAAAGCATACCCATTATTATTTATTGCATGCATTTCTCTTTCGAACCTGCTGCTATCTCCGGCTAGCAATTATTAACTCAGAGAAAAACACCTTCAACATCTCCTGGTTGAAAAGTGCAGGACAACCTTGCTAAGTGCCTTATTAGATCCAGCAGTGACTGAATCTCTGGTGCCAGCATTCCAGGAAACTGTCAGAGTCTCTTGGGATAATGTCTGTCTTCAGAAGTCCATGAAACAGGGGCAGGAGCCAGCTTATAAAAGTAAAATTTCTATTTTGTCTTTGTGAGAATTCAGCTTTCTTACTTGACAGGAAAAGAAGTATTTAACGCTTACTGCAACTGAACTGTGTTTGACTTCCAAAGCAGTTTCCAGCAAGATTCAGTGTGGAGGAAGGACCTTGCAAACACAGTAACAGCTTAGAGATGGGCTCACCGACCCCACTTGGAGGAGCAATCGCTAGCGAGCTGCACAAATTCTATCCCCAACAGCCCACGGATGCTATTTAGGAATCACCTAATTATCCACTTGCATTCTCTAGGTGGCTTCCAATGCCTAGAACAATTTTGTTTATACACACACCCCCACACCCACCCACCCTGTATATCATGGTATATGTAAAAGTTACATTATATTTAAATATGGTTTTATTTATTCATGCATGCATATGTAAGCTCAGCTTTCCTGACTAGCTAGAGCTAATAAATGAAAAGGGAGTAAGTATACAAGAGAAAAAAATCCTTATATGATGCAAAACATTTCCTGATAAAATATTTCACCATTTTTCCAAGTGCCTATGGTTTTGAGCATACAGTGTTACTGTCCTTCATGTTCCTGTTGAGCTCTGAAACATTTGGTTAATTATTGAGCTATACTGGTTACACTGGTCACATACATCATTTTGGATAAGGTCAGCTCTCTGCCCCATGCACGTTACTGCCATGCGCCCAAAAAGAGGAAAAGCAATGGCATCTTTCAGTCTGCATCTTTGAGCTCTTTGGTTTTCGTTGCCATTTAATACTGAAAATGTAATCTAATCACTGGAAAATGGAATTTCAGCTTTCATTTTTTATCTTCTGATGCTTTCGCGTGTTCAGACAGGAAAGGTTAGGGTCAAACATATACATGGAGTAAAACTGTTTTTGAAGTCCTGAACTGTATTTGGGAAGTGCTGTTTGCTAGTGGAGCAGTCTGCTCGTATTTTTCTTTAAGTCTCAAAGTTAACTGAAACTAATTATTTGCATATTAAAAAAGTATGATTGAAGTAGTATTCATGGAAACGGTATCGCTTTGAGTTAATTCCTTTCTGCAGTCTGCTTCAGCTATGAATCAAGACTCCGAAAATGTACAATTCTTCTTGAAAGGATCCTCTCTGGGGTGAGATAAATGAGAAGGAATTAACATTTCATCTGAGCAAGTGGGAAGCATCCCCTGTGCCTGCTTCTGGTACACTGGAATCCTGCACAACCCACGGCTGTTCAGCCAAGGACTGGCCTGCGGTGCAGAGCCAGCAGGGACCTGTGAGTGGGCTGGGGGATGAACCAACCTCCAGGGTGTAGAATATGGTCCACATCGGTCAGGAGAGAGTCTGAGCTGCTCTTTCACCTGCCCGGGACCATCTGTAACCTCACCATGTCAGGTTGCTGTGGCCAAAATCCCTGTGAAGTTCAGCTACAGCGCAGGAGCCCTTTGTTTTCTTTTCTGTCATCTCTGTTATCTATTTGCACTGCTAAGCAGATAATTAAATTGATCAGAAGACATTATTTTAATCATTAATGCCCCCTTACAGTATGCATAAGCATCTCATTTAATACTTTCAGTTATTACATCTTTTTCATATAATTCCCTAGTTAATGTGAATTTTTCCTAAGAGAGAAGGTGGGATTGATCGATAATTCTGTCTATCTTAGGTTTCCTACATAGCTTCTCACCATATTACAGAGTATCTGTCATTGGTAAAAACAGTATTTGTTCGAAAAGGTGATCCTGTACACTCCTCAAACCCTCTAAAGCAAAAGGGTAAGTGTGACAATGAAACAGATGAGGAGGTAATACAGGACTTTTATTTTAAGTTTTGATGGAACATCATATAAGCAAACCATTATCAGGACTGGTAAAATTACTGGCAGTCCTAGCAGAGAGGGTAAACCCGAGTTTGCCTCGCATCAAACTGCTATGCCTCAGCCACCTCGTCAGTTCAAGGCACGGACTCATCAGAGTGGGCATTAACGAACACCTGCGCCCTGGGTATCGCGTGTATTTGTGTGCTAGCAGCACGTAGCAATCTTTGGTCACTGCACCATCCAGGTGTCTTTCGTCATTTCTGATTATTTTTTGAACAAGACTCAGAAGGCTCACATTCAGTTCTTCGCTTCCAGCTGCGGAGGGATGCTGACAGTCTCCCCTCTGGATGACTGGTAATATGAACGCTCTACTTTGGGTAGTCAAATGAAAACAAACACATAAAAGTGATGCTCTTAACATATTTATTGTTCTCCTATATGATTTCTTTCCTTTTACATTTTATTTCTTAATACCTATAGCTCTATTGCTGCATTATCCACTGCATTGTGTCCTGATTGCAAGTAGATTATTACTTCTGCAAATCTCAGGATTAAAAACTATGATGATATTGTAAAATGGGGGAAGGTAGCAATACAAACAAAACAGGTTTCATTTCATCTTTGTTAAACATTTTAAGGACTGTAGCATTTGAACTGTTATTAAATAACAAAATTAGCAAAAATACCAATTATCTACATCAATCAGTTTAGGATTAGCATTCATTTAAAACAGGATCCTTTGTAACAATGTTTACATAAAGATACTCCCTGTGATGCTAAACATATTTTAATGCTTTTACTGAATTATACTGAGATTTCATTGAATTCCAGTCAACTTTTCTCACTCTGTTAAATTTGGAGGCCATTATTAGAAACAGAAACCTGTTATTTTTTCTGTTGTGTAATTGAATGATGGCTAGATTAAAAAAAAAAAATCCCAAACACATTAGATAAATTTCCATAACAGTGTCAGTATGCGGCTATTTTTTGAGTTCTGAGATTATTGGTCAACACTTCAGTTGTAAAACCCAGTAAAAATGTTTATCTGGCCTGATTTAGAATAATTTTTAATTATACAAAAGGAAATAATTTCCATACCTGTAAATCAACCTGAAATAAGAGTTTTTATTTACGTTTCAGAATTCTCAAAAATCCCGCTGACTTAATGGGCATTCAGCCTATGTGAATACAAATTCAGGTGCAATGAAAACTAAAAAGGATATTGTAGCAGACTTAAATGAAATATATTACACACTAATTCCTTTAGATACTCAGGAGCACGTGTTTAAATGCAATGAAAGCACATTTGGATTTTAGAAACGTGCAATATGATTTTAATCACTGTCTAGAAATGCTTTTCTGTTTGTAAAGGTGATAGGTATTGTAGGAATACAGCCACTGGAGACATGCAGGAAAAAAACTGGCAGTATCTTACCAAGTAGCTTTAACTAGACTGCTTAAATAGTTCAACTAGTCTGTTTAAATAATTTAGACCTAAGCAGGTCTAAATTATTTAGACTAACGTAGTGTTTTGAAGTATCACGCGTGGTCAGCCCTTAGAAGAAAGGGCAACAGCAGCAGCACGGTATAAAGACTGCCCGAGGCAGGTTTTAATGGCAGATTTTACTGATCTACTTCTACCACAGCACTGCCAGAGTAAAGAAAGGAGAATGTCAAGCACGACATCCTCCTCTGCGCGAGTTGAACTGACATTTGGTACACCTGCCTTGAGAGAGAGGGAGAGAGGGGAAAGCTTTCCAAGAACACTAAAAGAAATACTAAAAATAAGAGAGTAGTTTAGGCCTGTGTAACTTCACTGTTTTTCACAGCATGAATAGGCAGTATAACGCATGCTGAGGATCTCTGCACGTCGGCAGCGCTAGCCACAGCGTAACACGCCATGGAGCTTTAAAACCAGGCCTCCTGGACCGATATTTAAGTATTCTTTATGCAATGTTCAGAAGAGTTTTACTTAAACAAGATCAAAAAGCCCTTTTCTGAAAGGAGAAGAAGGGTCAGTTCATCATTCATTTGTTGAAAACATAAATAGAGCAACATTGTCTTTGCACATCCAAGGTAGACATCTGAGCCAGTTATTTAAATAACAAAGCAGCTGCCAAATGGTAACGAACAGTTCTTCATTTAAGTCTTATTTTCTTCAAATATTATCTAAATATTATTTAGAAAGTGGTAGATATCACTACTGCCTGAGAAGACATCAAATTGCTCAAGTACTTAATTTGGATACTTTTTCAGGAATTAAGAAAAACACAGGGCTTGCTCTTAAATGTGTTTAGGTTATCATGTATTTCAGCAGAATGAGTTTGCGCTCATCTGTGTGTTCCCCCACACACACATATAAGAAGATGTGGTGACAGTGAACCATTGTAAAGACCTCAGCTTGCACCAAGCAGAATTTCCTATGAATTATTTTATTTTGAGGCAATTATTTATTGCAGAACAGTACACGGTTTAGCTACCTGTGAACACGATGCATGGAAATAATAAATATACACACATATAAGCACTGTCACGTAAGTATTTTTAACACTGGCCCCTTGTTTTCCTTGTTATTTCAGCAAAGCAGCTCATCAATTTGTAATACTCTTTGAAGTACATATTTTTAAGGTAGTACAAAAATGAAGTAACTTCTGTAGTTTAAAAAGTACAAGAAGGTGAAAATTAAATAGGTAATTCTGAAGCCAGTGAATCTCCAGTGTCAAGTTAAAACTTGGAAAATATAAAGGATGTGTTCCTTAATGAAAGCACTATTTGTAGCACCACAGATTAAGGAAACAGATGACAGTTCATTTTTTGATACCTGTCAATGAACACATTGTGCAGAATGAGACATTTTGAAGTGAAGAATTTCAACCCCTAACCATCCAACCGCATGCACCCTGTCATGGATTTCACCAAAAGTCCAGCTACACCCCGAGAAGGATACACCAATCCTAACCTCTCTTTTCTGGTTTTTGAATGTCTGTGAGATAGTGAGAGTCCATGCTACAGGTTTTTTGTAAAACTAAAATGCTCACAATGAATAAATTATTATTTATATGTGGAAAAAACTGGTGGCACCTAGCTGCTTAGTCCTTTTGAACCAGAAACAATGCAAACAGATAAAACACGGTTCACGTATCAGCTAACATTAGGTCTTTTCCAATCTAAACGATTCTGTAATCTAGGAAAATCAGGCCTCTGTAACGCTCCCTGCACGGAAGCTGCTCCTACTTCACCAAATTTGGGGGAAAGTGCATCCTTGGCTCATGAAGTCCCTGGCCTGCAAAATGCTGGGGGCTGGGAGAATATTTGTGTGCCTGTCACCATCTGCTCATCCAGCTCCTACACTCTTCCCTGGGTGGTCGGCGTTATCTGTTGCTGTGCCTCTGGTTTTCAGAGGCGGCACAATGCCCAGGTCACTGAGTGAAGCGGACAGAACAAGCCGCTAGTCCATCTCCCTGTGCAATATGAAGTCCATTTAAATCAATTTAGTATAAAATCAATGGAGTGTAAAGTACTCAAGCTGAAGACATATCCAGCTGATAAGATACTGCACTTAATCACAGCAAATCTTAGTCCGCAGTCTGTCAGTAGGATTGTTAAGACTATCCTTGGAGTTAAGTGGTCAGAAGCTGGAGTTGTGTATGGAATGCTTCCATTT
Organism: Gorsachius magnificus; assembly: GCA_034008185.1. Lineage (NCBI taxonomy): Eukaryota > Metazoa > Chordata > Aves > Pelecaniformes > Ardeidae > Gorsachius > Gorsachius magnificus. The sequence continues at coordinate 32,451,682 of CM067089.1, read as the reverse complement.
TTTGAGGTTATTTTTCAAAAACTATGAATTCTGCTTAAAGACTGCTCTTGAGGCTATATAAGCATTGTGGAAATCTGTTAAATGTGGAGGCTCTCAAACCTGTCTTAAAACATCTCTGGGTTGTTTTCTTCTTTTATACATGTAGTTTTCTTTTAGAGTTTTGTTTCGTAATCCTTTTCAGATAATAAAAGGATGAGCTGGAATTAAATAAGGTGGTTATACCACCACTTCCAGGTCGGTACACATAGCTTATGTGCCTCCTCTGTGTTGGTTACAAGCGCTCCTCATCCTCTGATCTGGCTGGAAAGCACTGATGGCAGGAAACCATTTGTTCCCTGATCTTGTTCACTGTGCATTTGGGTACCTGCCTAAGGGACCCATCATGGAAGCTCCACAGTTGCTTTGTGTTGGGGTTTTAGAAATACCTGCCAGTGGCCGCAGAAAGGCAGTAGGAAATTTAAGGCTCTCCCAGGGAGTCCGTAGCATCATTTTACCCTCCCAGTCAGCCTGTAATTTCATTTCTTCTATTTTGGGGAAGGAAATGGAGAAGAAAGCTAGTTGGAGGGAATTTCAGTGGGAACAGTGAAGTTGTTCTGATGAACAAAGTAGGGAAAAATAAAATCTATGCTAATGCAGTTGATGTTTACATTAATGCTCAGCAGTCGAGAGTGACTGAAGGAAAGGATGACTGTGTGGTTAAAGCAATGACTCAGGAAATCTGAGTTCATTTCCTGGCTTTCCTATCTCTTCAGCTTTGCGCAAGAGATTTAATCTCTCTCTGCTTGCTTTTTTTTTCCCTTTCCTGTACCGCAGGGGAATAATTATGCTTCAGATTGTTCTAAGAATAAATGCATTAATGTAGCCGGTACATTTAAGTTCAGGCAAAAAGACATACAAATGCTTCAGTTTTTGTTCCCGATTTTTAACAAAAGGCCTTTCTGCTATCTATGGGGCAAATGCACTGGAGTCTTCACGCCTTGCGTCTAGAAGGGCGAGGAGGCCCTTGCAGTGCCTGGGCTGCCGTCATGGCAGCGCACCCAACTTCTTGTTAAGATGCTGGGGTAGATGATGGTTATCAATTACAGTGTTTTTTTTTTTTTTTTCCTTCATGAACATAGCTTGAAGGTGCTGCGCGAGTTTCCTCCTCAGGCAGACCTGGTGAAGCAGGCAGGCAAAAAAGTAGAAATATTGGTGGTCAAAACTTATAGAGAAAAATTAGACTTTGACAATCTGAAGCACAGCAATACAGATGCTGAGGTGGTAAGAGAAGACATACACGAAGATCCCAAACCATGGGAGACACAGGGACACAGGCCCCAAACAAGCACGCAGGCGGCTAGGGCATAAATAGTCGGTGAAGTCACCCCAAACCACCTCACGTATTGTCAGTGCCTTCCGGTTCCTGGCAGAGGCAGAAAATTCGAGGAAACTCTGAAGTCCTTTCCACATGCACCAGCACAAAGAAAGTGGGGTCTCCTGCAGATCTGCACCTCGCTGGTGACAGCACGAGTCATCCCGAGCAGCTGGGAGGCTTGGGAGGCCTCCCTCCCGTGTGAGGCCTCCTTTCCCTCCTTCCCTCCCGTGTGAGGCCTCCTTTCCCTCCTTCCCTCCCGTGTGAGGCCGGCCTGCCTCCCTCCCGCCCCCGCGAGCGCCCGCGCTGGCCCGGAGCCGGGACCCCCGCAGGCCTGCTGCCGTCACACTTTTTAACAGCTCAGTTTGCATTTGCACCGGCCAGCGGGCTCACTGATCGTTAGGGCAGACTGGAGGACGTGGCCGGCGGGCCTCACGCCGCCATGACGCAGCGCCCATGACGCAGGCGGCGGGCGCGTTCCCAGGCGCACAGGCCGCTCCCAGCGCACGGCCGCCGTTGGCAGGCGAGGGCGCGCGCGGGCGGGGCGGGGCCCAAGGGCCGGGCGCGCTGACGTCAGGGCGGGCGCAGGGGCGGGGCGGCGCGCGGCGGGGGCGGCCGGCGCCCCCCCGCGCGGCGGCCGCGCCCCGGGCCGGGCGGGGCCGGGGGGGCATCGCAGGCCGCGGGAGGCTGGGGAGGGGCGGCGGAGGGCTGGGCGGGTGGGGCAGCCTCCCGCCTGTCCCCGCCGGGTGCCGCCTTCCCCTTCGGGGCGGCCTGAATGTCAGCCGGGGCTCCCGCAGTGCCCCTGGCTGCCGGCCGTGCCGCAGGTGTGGCCTCCCCCAGCTGGCGGGGGGCTTGCGGCCGTGCCAGCCCGGCCGGCGGCGTCCGGGGCTCCCCCTCGGCTGAGTCAGCTGCGCTGCTCCGGGAGGCTGAGGGCGATCCGGCAGGGCAGGCCGCTCGCCGTGTGCCCGCCTCGGTCCCTGCTCTGCGGGGTTTTTCTGCGTCTTTTGATCCTCTGTTTGTTGAGACCTATCTGCAGGTACATTAGGAAACGGCTGCTGGAGGCCCCGCTCACGAAGCTCTCTTTGTAGCTCTTTAAAGGGGAAGAAGCAAAAAACACCCAGTATGTGGTTGTTCAGAGACGACAGTTTAAAAAAAAAAAAAAAAAGGTGGAATGGCTACTTTAGCTATAATCCATTCAGATTTTGCTTATAACAAGGGAATGTTCTGTATGTTATGATGATTTCGCTTTAATGACACTGAGACTTTGCTTTCATCATCCAGAGCCCGCTGTTCTGTCAAATGTACTTTGACACACAATGAAACGTAGGCAACTTCAGCCTTTAACTTTGAGTTGGAGGAAGTCGAGCTGTTTATCTTCAGCTAAAGAAAGCCAAAGTGAATGGGAACTTTATGCTGTAGCAGAGCATTAGTGTCCAGGCCAGACAACAAATTCAGGTAAGGACTGCAGGTCTGGTACGTCACATAAAGATGTTTACCAGTTTTCAGGGGAATTTGTTCAACTTGTAGGGTCGGCGCTTAATATTCCTAGCGGGTTTGTGCCTGGTTTTTGTGGGCTTTCAGCCTTGATTTGATGCAGAATGGAATTTTTGGTTACGAAGGTATTAAAAGCGAAATGAGGTTGGATCTAAGGTCTTGTTTTGTTACGTTCTTATAGCTGAGAACCACTTTTAAGTGTTCTCTCAAACTTCAAAAACATCTCTTTCAGAGCAGCTGACCATAGTTAACTCTTCATCATATTAGTATGAGGCAGTAAATATTTACGTTTTTTGGTGATAGTGAATGAAATCTGGCAGACATTTTCTTATGTATATAATGATCACATAACTCTAAATTCCGTGGGCCCATTTTGAATTTAATGCCTCTAAGCTGAAGAGGTGAACACCTAAGAAATGGAACGTTAGTAGTAACCATGAATATGCAACTTGCAGTAGGAAAAATGTATTTAAAGTCCAAGTTTAATCTTAGCTCACAGTTAGTACTTCTCATTATAGAAATCTCAACATTTGGGCTCCAAAAACTGCTGAGCATTGTCTTCTAATTGTAAAGCTACTTAAACAGTAGAAATGTTTCAGGCTTAGGAGATTTCTATATTTTGGGTTTTTTTGACCACTGTAACACCTTGTGTTTTTGAACTGAAGTAATAATATGTATGAATACAGAAAAAAAGAATAGTAATGATCTCAATTAACATAATGATCTCATTTAATGTATTGTTATACTGATGAGCAATCCTGTTTAATGGAACTGTTCATGTAAAAGCTCGCTGGAGTAAAACCTATTACTTCTGGACCTGATCATCCTTTAAGAGGGATTGGTTACTTGGAATAAACCAGTTACAGAGAAGTGTTGGCACCAGCTCTCTAGATAAAGAGCCATCATGCCGTCAGTCTTCAGATGAACATCACATGCCTAAAATTGATAGGCAGTGTGGATCTCTGAAAACGGGAGGGAGATGAAGGAATAAACGGTAGCCAGTTGTAGCAGTGGTTGTGGTGTTCTCTTTTAGGCACTATTTGGAAGTGTAAACAGCAGCACCATCTTCTTAATTAGAAGCTTTCAGACAAGGTTAAATTCCTTGCCAACAGGGATGCTAAGAAGATCAAAATACTAATGGTGCTTTCGATAATTAGGTTTAAAATCCAGTATTGTGTTTCAATTGGGGCAATAAAAAAAAGCTTATGTAAATCTCTGGATACCTGAACACATGTACATTACGATAAAATCCCAGCAGCATTAAAATAATTATTCCAAAGATGAAGTTTAGCTAGTCAGTGTAGGTCTTTGCATATCTTTGTACCTCTGGGATGCGTACCTTAGCTCACTCACTTCTATCAAATAGGTGTATTTTGGAAGACATTCTGGGAATATTGTTTCCTCCTTGATCAAAAGTAGCTCGATTTGCAGAGATCTGGACTTTGCTCACTAGCTCATCTCTATGTATTCTAAAGGGAGGATTCCGCTGAAGCAGTTCTGCTGATTATATCCTATAGTAAGTGAAGTGGGTGGGGGATGCTTATCCCTGGTCATGTGCGGAACTGGTGTCACGGGTTCTCAGTAAAATGTCTTTTTCACTCCAGATTGTTGGGATTTTCATGAGCACTTAGTCCATGATGAGTTGAGGTAGTCTTCTGCAGAGTGCATTTTAATGGCTTTGATTGAAGCAGAAATATGGTTAATGTTGGCAAGGTTCTCATGCCAAGGAGTCTTGACTTCTTAGCCAGAGGGAGATAGCTGATAAGGTTTTACTTTTATGTGGTGGTTGAACAAGTTATAGATCTGGAATAATTCCTGAAGTTGCGAACAATTTCTGAATTTACTCCCTGAAGCAAAAGAACTCCTGTGCTTTTAGCATAGTTAGCCCCAGATGGCTTGTGACACGCACAGCACAAGTTAAGCGGTGCGTCATGGGAGAACTGAATATCCTGGGTTCTCTTGACTCAGTAATATCATGTGTACTTTGAGATGGAGATTCAAGAGTCTCTTTGAGATAGATACAGAGATTTTCACTACGATGTGAGTTTGTGTGATACTTCAACATGTTCTTTTTGTGAATCATACCAAAGCTAGGTTTTACTTAAATGCGTTTTTTTCTGTTCTTATACGATGAAATTATTACGTAGGCATGTTGATCAGTATTTCTGATGATTTGTGGGAAGCTATGGCTTTTAACTAATCTTCATCTCAGTAAGGCAACTTGCATAGGTGGAAACTTGGCAAGGCCAAAGCTACTGCTGTTAGAAGCAGAAGATGTGAGGAAAGGAGCAGAATCTTTCATCCTGCATAGCTTTGTCCATCAGTAAAGAGAGTTTAAAGAAAAAAAATCCTAATCTCTCTCTGTAAATCTTCCAGTCATGAAAGCTCTCTGAAATGGTAGTTTATAAAAATAACACTTCACTAAATTTGAGATCTTGATTAAACAGAACAAATGTTACGTATCAGCTTCCTGTAAATTCAAGTAAAATGCGAGCATAGATGACTGTCTCTGTGTGATTCTGTAAGCTAATGTGGGAGAAACTGATCCTGTGGACAAACTGTCACTAGTAACTGAAGTTATACACATCAGTTTCTCAGAGAACCCTTTTTTTCTATTGCAAACGTATGAGGCTGTAACAACTGACTATCTTCTACATTGTAGAAAGCTGACTTTGATGGGTACATCCAAATATAACTGGTTATGTTTATGTATCAGAAAATCAGTAAGAAAATATAAAACACACTTAAAAATATTTAGAGAAGGCTGCCAGTCTGGGGTTAAAAACATGTTGATATTTGTTATGCTGTGGCAAACTTGCAAAGTTGTTCAGTCCTGGAATATTTTTAGAGTTTGGTTTGAGATTGGGAACTGATTTATAGACAGAAGCTGTAAGTGTCCAGCACTAGTGAAATGAAATTCAATAGCAAGAAAGTGGCACTTTGAAGATGTGGTTCAAAAATAAGCAAGTTTCAACTGAAAGCTATAATATGCCAGTATATAGCTGCAGTACTTTTGGTTAAGGGTGGATGTTGAAGAGAAGTCAAACTTTGCTTCAAAGAATACAAGTAATCCAATATCTTCTTGAAAGCACATAGATATGAAACAAACTGATCAATGTAACGTATGTTTGGCAGCATGGAGAGCAGAAATCAGTAGTCAGCTCATGCAATGTAGGGCACTTACAAGTAGTTTTCCTCAGGAATCCATGCAAGGCAATGAAATAATCTTTAAAAGAATTAAGAGGGCTCTGGAACTCCTTGCTTAAGGCAGTTGTGGATGGAAAAAGTTTGGGGGCTCAAGGGCAGGTTGGTCAAGATAGTGGAGGAGACATCTGTGGAGGGTTCCTAAACAAACTACATCAAATTCAAGAAATCCTATGCATTGAAAGTAGTTGAAGTTTGAGGAAGTCAAATTCCATGCTTGCCCTGTTCATCCTCTTTCTGGTGCCTTTTTTAAGGCTACCACAGGAGACAATGTGACTTCTTATTCATCGCCTTTAAAATCAGATTGACTGTTGGACCTGTATGGCTGAGCTGGAGAATTGAATCTTGACACTTAAATAGTCATGATCCAAACCCAGAGAAATGCTATGATTTATATAATATTTCAAGCTTATCCAAGGTTCACTTGCTCTCATTCATGAGACAAGTTTTAAAGATTTTCTTTGCCAGTCATTTTTCTAGTCTTTTTTTTTTTTTAATCCAGCAGTGGCTGACTTTAACAATATGATTTAAAAAAAAAAAAAAAAAATTTATATGTTAAAAGAGCATTGGCAATATGTAGAAAAGAAATTCCCAGAACTGTTTTTTTCTGTCTTGCTACTGCTTCATCTTGTCTAGTCTTGCTCCGTTATCACCTGTGAACCTTTTAGGCATACTGAGGATATCTCAGTACCCGTGTGTCTATGAATTACATGCAGTCTCCTTCAATTATCTCTGCTTAACCTATAACTAGAATTCTTATTCAGGCAGCAGTAGAAAGAATGAGCATGTGTGACTGGAGGCAGAAGAAAAAAAATCTTCTGTTATTGGTGGTAAGCACAGCCTTGTTGCAGATTTAAACTAATGGGAATTGTTAATCTTAAGATACCTACACAGATAAACCGTTCAGCAGTGGTTCAGACGGATAGTATTGTTTCTGTCATTAGTTACTATATAATCAATACCAAAATATATTGAACAACATTTGTTTGTACCACCATAAGAGGGTTTTAGCTCAAGACAGCTCAGTGTTCTTACATGGGAAAGATGCATCAGATGAATAAGCAAACTAGAGAGGTAGGATGGAGAAAGTGGCAGGGATATTTCCATTTATAATCAGTTGTATTCAAAGTTTCACTTGGCTTCCAGCCTGCTTGTTCTTACCAGCAAGAAAATCCTGTTCCAGCTAGGTTGCATTACTAAAGTAGCAGAAAACGGTAACTGGAAGCTGACTCTCTAGTTTGTTACTGAAGCAATGGTGAAGGAACTCTTTCCTAGCAGAGTTACAGAGAGGAGTGGAGTGTTTGAATCATTTGGTGACAGTGGATATTTCTGAGGGAAAAGGGAGACTCCTCTATTTTTAAGTGAAATATTTGCTAGACTGCCAGAATTGCCAGCAGGTAATTCCTACTCATTTGCAGAATGACATTAATTTATGTCTGAACTCGGGGACAGATTAATCTGTCTTGTAAGAATAAATTCAGAAAAATTGAAATTACCAACATGAAGTGCTGTTGCTGAAGGAATAATATTGTCAGCAAAAGCAGTGGCCTGTTTCTGCTGTCAGTTGCTTTGATGCTGTCATAATCACAAAATTTTTGAAAGGAGAGATCGAGATCTACCATTTCACTTATAGAAAGCTTGGATTCTAGACTGCGATTGATGTTTGGGATTATTTAGTCAATCTTAGCTACAGCATAAAATTTAATTTGCCTTTGTGATATAAACAGTGATGTCAGCTTTAAAGCTTTTCTGAAAGGCATCTATCTACGTCAAATGGGAAAGATCAGAGGTTTTTCAAATACGAATGTACACGCACATATACACAATTGTGGATTATCTTCCAGAAGTCTTGCCAAATACAAGCAAGTGTTAAGACAGCACAAGAGAGTAACCTGGATATAGATGTGCTGTATGGTTGCAGTGCTTGTGTGTGTGTGAAATAATGCTTGAGTAATAAGATAGTTTAGTTATTTTCTTCTATGTAGCTGTATGGCTTTGTCTTTAGGTTGCAGAGCATTAGATCTGTAAGGCAGACAGGTAGTGTATGTCTCTTCCTGGTTTGGTTTTCCCCTTTGTGTATTATCTTTCCAAATTTGGTAACAATTTAAACTGAATAACGTCATCAAAGAACTGAAGCAAATAAAGACTCTTTGTATCTCTTCACCAATAAAGATTTGGAGAACAATATATCTTTTGCAGCTTAAGAGCTGTTAAGCTACCCTGCTGAAGAAGCTTGGTCTACATGACTCGCTCACTGATGTTGAATCTGTTGAATTTGTTCTGTTCATTCTGGCTGTTCCTTGTGTAACATAACAAATGAAGTAATCCACATGATTTAATTCCTTCTAGCAGGAGTGTTTCTGCGTTGGAGCTGGGTATATCGGTCATGATTATGTCAGTCGTTTCTGCTTCTGAGTTATTACAAGGTATCCCATCCTCCTCTTACAGTGCTTTGACAGGACAGCTGTTCTTGGGGTCAGCATGCTTAAAGCAGTGTTTTTATCAGCTCTGCCTTTTGTTCTCTGGATTTCCAGTGAAACCCTTACTATGTTCTGGATCTTGTGTTTTGAAGAGTTGGTGTTTGTATCTGCAGGTACAGAGCTGGCATGGCTAGTTCAGAGTTAACAAGGTACGACTGCTACATTTGGGTGAGTGATTGGAAGAGTGCACAAAAGCAGACTTAAGGAAGACCTAATGTCTGTCAGTGTCTGAACCACCTTTGGTTCTTACTGAAGGCATTTTCCAGAACTTTGTCAAAGTCAGAATAAACCTATGTTTTATCTCTGCTGTGGCAAGAAGAGTAGATCTTTTGAAAAAAGGGAACTGATGACTTCCTTCCAAGAGGATGCATCACGATTGGCAGCTTCAGAGAGGAGTCGTGCCTCTGCAATGCCCTGTTCCACTTGCCAGCTGACCTCTGTCCCTGAGCACAGTTAGGCTGTCAGCACTAATGCAGGAAAGAGTAAGTGTCATTGCAATTCACGTCTCATTTATGAATGAACTATGATAACCTGTATTAACATTTAAGAGGAATGTGAAAGTGCACTATTTCAAGTCTTTTTCTTCCTTTTTGCATGCCCTAATTCTCTCTTTCATTGGGAGTAATATATCCCTACCCCCAAATATCTTCTTCCATCTCTTTTCTTTGTCCTGAAGCTGCTGTCTTGCTAGAACTGGCTAAGCATCTGGACTTTGACTGCCCTCTGCCTTATTAGCCACATTGCAAGAATGCCAAAAATTTGAGAAACTTTTTCAAAGGTCTTCCTTTTAGTTAAAAATTGCATGACTTTTTTTCAATAAAATCTTAAGGGTTTTACCATAACTCAAATCCTGTTTTGTTTCAACCTTTTGGTAAGATTTGATGTAAAAATTTGGGGGTTAAAATGCATAGTCTGTATTTTACTAATATGCAAAGCACAAGTGGGCAAACTATTACAAAGCATCCATTTCTGGGCAGATAGCACTTAGCCCTTTTTATCTTCCTTGAGGTGCCTGATAATGTAAATGGCATTAATGGCAGAGTGAATTGAGAGTGTGGCCCTGAGGGATGTGAATGGACTTTTTGGTTCTGAAAGTATTTTGGTAGCTTTTTTCTCCAGTAAGTGCTTGTGTCCTCTAGCCTTACAAAGCATTAAGAAACCGTATTCTGATGGATAACTACAGTGCTTTTAACGACTGCAAGGAATGTTGTGTCTTTTTGCTGTATTGAGTAAAGCTACCATTCAATGTTAGAAATACAGAAGCCCAAATTTCTTCAGGGTTTCTTTTCTTGTTCTCTCCTCCCTTTATCTCTATTCATTATCATGCTCTGCTTATATTCCTTGACCTAGTGCATTCTGATGGACAGTAAATAAAATTCAGCACAGCAGCAGTTCGGATAACTGGTTTGCTTGGTGTTTGATAGATCAGACTTTACAAGTGGATAGAACATCAGCATACCTAGGTGTGAGGGAGCAATAGAAAAGGACTTACCTCTGAGCTGTCTGAGATCTGGGAACAGAATCTCATAACTTTGAACACAGAATAACAAAATTATTTCAGAGAAATAGAACAATAAGCATTAAATGTCTTGGATTTTTTTGCCGTACTTTCAAAAGGCGCGCTGTCAGGACTGCTAGTATTAATCACTGTGCAGTTTGGACATAGTAAAGGGAGAGACACTAAAACTCATGGATGCCTTCATGAAGCACTGGGAACTGTTTCAAGAACGAAGGTGTTTCAGAGGCACTGAAGACAGGAGAAGGAAGGCAGGCCTGGAGGATTTTACTGCAGAGCTGATAAATCTTATTGGATCTTGGAGTTGAGGGAAGGCTTTTTTTTGATTGAGCTGGAGCCAGTCTGTGCAGGGTAAATAGCACAAAAGAACATGAGACAATTGTAAATACTCAGTAGTTCAGTCTAGGAGCCATCAGAATTTCTAGTTATGTTCTGATTTAATTTGATCCATACAATGTGCCAAATTTCCTCAGCATTCATTGTCACTAAATCCTCAGGGCTTGTCCTGCTCAGTGCAGGTGTTTGCTAGCTAGATCTCCTGCCTGTTTCTTTCATTCTGTTAAGCTCCCATGGTCCTCTTTAAGCTGGAAGTGGGTGGCATCCATGCAGCCCGGCCTGCAGTGTCCCCAGGTACTTGCTACAGAAGCCTTTTGCTGCATCTGTTGCAGGGGCCTCCCTGATTTTTTTTTTTTTTGCTTGCATCATTTAGTGCCTCCCTACGCTGGTGGAAATAAGATATTTTCACATAACTGTCGTAATGCACTTTTAATTACATTTTTAAGAAAAATAGTTCTTAAGTTATGCCGAAGTTTCACCTCGTATCAGCAGTGAAAAGATCTGTGTTGTGTGTCCTGAAGAGAAAAATAAATAAATAGAAGCTGTGGTGTTAAACCCCAAAGGTGTACAGGCGTTGTGTTGAAGTACATGTGCACTTGAATTCCCAAAGGCCGTGTGGTATATCTAGATTCAGCAGATGATAACTAGAAGTAAACTACAATCTTTTTCAAATTGGCAAGTTTGTAATTTGTGTGTGTGTGTCAGACATTTTAGTTATGGTGAAAGTCAGTGGGAAGGTAGGAGCCACTATCTTGAAGCATCTGGAAGAGCTGGTCTTGCGTTTCAGGTTTCAGCAGGACTCTCCTGTTAGATGTGTGGTGCAGAAAACAGGGTTTAATTGTTCCTTAAGGTGGTAGGTTGTGCCTGCCTCCAAGCATCTGCTCATTGCCTGCCATTTGCTCTTCAGTTCCCAAGGGGATGCTTCGTTCCTTTTCTGCGCTGCTTGGGCAGTGGTTAACAGTTCTCTTCTCTGCCCTGATGTAATGCTGTGGCCAAGTAAGCTTTTCACTAGAGGAGGTAACTTAGGTTACCACAGGAGGAATGTTCTTGCCTTCCTGTCCATGCTGTTTGCATGCTAGAAACATGCTTTGGTGTTGGCAAGATAAATACACATGAATATTGGTAAATTCCTGCCTCAGATCACCTATCACTGAGCAAAACAAGTAGAATTAGATAGTATTTTAATTCTTAGGCCTTCTGCGGAAGGCAAATAATAGGAGTATAAGGTCTGGCTTGGCAAATGTGGTCATTAAACTTCATTGACTTCAGCAACATCCAGCACGTGATGGCAGAAATACGAATAATTCATTTATTCACAGAGCTTTGTAGCAGTTGATCTGTCAGTCTGCGCACACCAAATACAAAAAAGATTGACTGATTAATAATTGGTGTTTGATATTACAAACACTGATGTATGTAATGTTTCTGGGTAGGTAAGGAAGCTTGTGCACCACTGTAGCTGCCAGCTTCTTGCAGACCTACAGGAAAATACCATTTTTGTTATCCAGAAGCAGCAAGGAGGTGTTGACTGTCTTGGTTTTCCAGCACAATCCTGTTACACAAACTTATGTTTCTCTCTGCCTCAAGAAAAAAATTCTTCATACTGGGAAGTTGCTCTAGGAAAAGCATCTTAAGTTAGCTGCTCGGTATTTCTATCTTATTTAGGTGGTCTTAAAATTGAGAAGAAATGAAACCTACATCTGAAACTGTTGGCATAGCAATAGTTCTGCAGAATTGCGCTCATCTGTCACCTCTCTGATATGTTTCATCTGGCAGCTGTTTATTCCACACTGCTACGACAGTAGGAGGGGAATTTGATCCCACTCCTAGTAATTTGTTTGGAACTTCAAAAGCTATTAGTGCTCTGATGGCATGGATCATGGCGACTGCAGTATTTGAAAGGTGCCCAAACATTGAAATGTATGAACCTTAAGCTGTCTTCTGCTGTAATAAGCATTTCACAGCACACAGGGTGGAGTCTCAGATGCAAAACCAAACTGTGCTGAGAAAGTAATATATAGGCAACTGTCTTCCTGGTGGTCTTGAAACAAACTGTGAGTGAAGTAAAAGTGAACGCTGTGTTTGCTAGTTGAAAGTCGCATCCGTCGGAGGACCTTGTTGAGGTGTAAATAATCCTATACAGAAAGCACAAAGGAGAGTGAGAATAAATATCCTTTTGCTTATCACCAGGATCTTGAATATCCTTGAAGGTAAGGATGTAGCAGCTTTTCAGTTAATTCAGATTATACTTCAGAGAGGGTTTGTAAGTTTTAATTCCTTTTCCCTGGATCATTATGTAAGACTAGGCTCTTTATAATTAGTTTAATCCCTGATTAGGCTTGTATGCACTAGATAATGTATTTCCCAAGGCAAAGCATATAAGGCTAGTTTGCCCAAATGTCTGTTTTAAAAAATCCATAGATTGCAGAAGACTAAAAAGTCTTTGAATTTCTTTATAATACAGCAGAATATGACTTAAATTGTATTGAATCTGAGTTTCATGGGATGCAGAAATCATAATTTGCAGGTTCTTTGCTTCTTGATAAGGGAATTTCATTTTTAGGGTAATGTAACTTCTAGTAGTAAATGTATGTTAAGATTGAGGATGTTTGATAACTTCGTGAGAAAATTTTCCATTTTCTGGGAAAAGTAACATCTGCCAAACATGATACTGTTAAGCTTTGGGTTTTTTTTGACAGCTTTGTATTTCAACCAAACGAACACACCTAAAATTGTGAAAAGGTAGCACAGTAGTTAAAGTTACATAGCTAAGAAAACACAGGCAAGTATTGCTTGTAAGCAGTCTTCTAATTTAATTAGCTGAAGTGTTTTAAGCAATCAGTACAGTTTTTTAAAGATAATATTTTGTCTTCCCCTAATTAAGAATAAATGAGCAAGCACCCTTCCCAGAGAACTGAAAGGTCTTCTTTTCAAGTTTAATTTGCAGCACTTAGTGGAGGATTAAAGTAATCTCATTAAATGGCCTCATTTAAATTTTGCAGTCACCTAAGAGATGGTAGACAGATGTGAAAAGGGAATTATCCATAAGGCATGAAAGTTAAATTAGCAGCTTTCTAATTTAACTTTTTTAATTTGGAAGGTTTCTTTATGAGACTTGAGCCTTAGAGTTGGGATATCTTTTGATGGATTTGCAGGACGGTGCTTGCTGTCAGTGAATGCATCATGATGTTAAAGGCCATTTTTTATGCATGGAGTTATGAAAAAAAAAAAAGGGGTGTACTTTATTGCCTTTATTGTATATATTTGACATAAAGTAAGTATCTTTGAGGTTAATATTTGATCTTGGAGCATAGTGATTTTTTTCATTTGCAAGGTATACAGGTAGACTGTAGGGAAGTTTCTATTTTTTATGGGTACAGATACATGAATGAGATGCTGTGAATGCTTTTCTTGATGGGTGATGTTGGTCATAGTGTTTTTGAGATAAATCTGACTTTAGACACCTCATCCACACACAGGCATATATTACGCATAATGACTTAAATATTTTGCTGTTGCTGGGGGGAAATACTAGTGTGCTTCTTTGTATGCCTAGGTGAGGTTTATGTCTGCAGTGTGCAGAAATTCACTTAGTATTTGAAAAATCTTGATTTGTGTGTTTCTAAATAGAAATGCGCTCTAGCAGTTGTAGGATGTGGATTATGATATTTTCACTTCAGGGTTATGAGCCCCTAAAATGCCATGTCTGTGTTTTTTTCTTGTATCTTTTTAATGTAGACCTACTTCCAGAAGTACAGCTCTGGGGCATCCTATTAATTTACAAAATCCTAAGGGGACTTCAGTTTGCATTAATTTAATGCCACTTTGATTTTATCTTAAGTGTTTCTTAGTGAGGTATTGCAACTTGGGGAGTGACTCACTTTAAGGTAATGCTTGCTGTGGTTACACAAGATTATTTCCTGCACCTTAAGTATAATGTTACTTGCTATGTGTTTATTCTCATCATGATTGCCATCTTTTAAAAACTTTCATGGTTTTTTTTCAGTCCTGCCAGCTGTGTGTAGGTCTGTGAAAAGAGAAACATGGATAGTAGTTTCAGGGAATAACATAAGAACAACTGAAATTCTGTGTCTTGATGCCACTGTAAGACCAGTGGGTGGAACTGACAAAAACATAAAATCCAGCTTAGCAAAAGCAAGATGCCCTTTTACAGCTGTCTTGAAAAAACAGAAACCTGGTCTTGCAAATACAGAATTTAACACTTGAGTAATCCTTGTCTTAAGATACAACATTAAAACTTGGAGACTTCTCAAGACCTTATTGTCTGAACTGCAAAGTAGCATAGACAAGTTGTTCATATTGTATAGCCAGGAAAAACAACAGATTAAATGCTGTACAAAGGGTGATACGGGCGTAGTTAGTTGTCCAAATAGTAGGATGGATATGTGGATGAGTGTGGAAGAAACAAAAGGCAGTATATCAAAGCAGTGATTATTTTCTCAAGGCAGAAATTTTTGAGGCAAAGATATGTCTGTAAAGCAGATATGGCTTTATAAAATAAGTGATATAAAATAGAACAAAATGATGTGACTATAAGTTGAGATAGAACAAATCTTTATTAAAGTGTGTAGTGGAGTTCCCTGTATTGCAAATCAGGTGAATGGGACCAAAATTCAAGATACAAGGGAATGCAATGCTATAATTATCTTTTTATCTCATACATTTGTGGCTAAGGTTATGTCTTCACGTATCAATGCACTGAAGTAAAACTTTTGAATTCACTTTCTAACACTGACCTTATGCAACTGTTGCCCTGTACCTCAAGTCCTGTACATCAGTAAGATGATGACCAAAATTGACTACAGTTTGCATACAAAAAGGAAGAAAGATGGCTAGGAATTTTCATCTTGAATTGGGCATATCAGTAAGATCTGGAAAAAAAATGCTGTGGTAAATGTGGATCATGAGTGATTATTTTGTATCACATAACAGAGACACTGGGGAAACTGAAAAAATCTTTTTCAAAAACTTAGCTCTTAGTCAAGATTTTACATTATAGTTTTGGCGGTTTTATATTGCTGACTGCAGGCTTGTGCTAGGTTCAGTTTGTGGCATTTTTTAAAATATGAAGTCTTAAGCATGTAATTTAATAATTGTAATACACTTGAAAAATTCAGTTTTCTGCTCAAAATAGGTAAATGGAAAAAAAAATCCCAATCCTTTTTAAAGCTTATTTTATAGATTTCAAAAGGAAGAAAAAAAACCCCCAAACCCTAGTTTATCTAGAGAATGGAAGTTGAGGGAGGGAGATGTGACCTGAATAACATATTACAGCCAAATAACTGCTGGTGACAGGTATTTGGAGTTGACAAAATTTGTGTGAATTACTTTATATGATCATGGTATAATTAAGCACAGGAATGTAGTACACATAGATGCAAACGTATATAAAATTATGTTGATTAACGTGTGGTTGATTCAGATCTAATATACTCTTTCTTTCCCTTAGATTCAAGCACCCTATAAGGACCAATGTACCCAATAGCTCATGGAAGAAAAAAATCAAATCAGGACATCCTTGGTTTCCAGGCTACCGAAATATGGAACGAAAACTTTAGGAAGTGTCTTGCAACCTATGCCAAATGGGACGGCTGTTAGTTTGGCAGGGAATAATGGTGGCAAAAACTTCGGCAAGCACAATGGTGCTGTTCACATGTCTTCCTTTTCTTTCAACTGGAAAAAATCAAATAAATATCAACTTCACGATCAAAATGGGAGAGAGACCAATTCTAAACATAACTGTAATGAAAAATTAATCGATTCTGAGAAGTATTCTCAATCTCAAGGAGCGTTGGGTAATGATGTGCTCAGGGTGGGTTTGAACAGTACTGCTTCGGTTGCATCAAAAGCAGCAAAGCAAACCAATATGTTTGTATCGTCTACTGAGGAATTAAACCCAAAGTCTTTGCCTGGACTCTCTAGTTCAGCAAAATTCACCAAAGGTACCCTGTCAGGGAGGACCTCATATTCTGGACTCAGTGCTCCAAAATCACATTTAAATGGATTTTATGGAAATAGGCCGGTGGTAGGTTTGCAGAGACCTAGAGCTAACTCCAGTGCCACAAGGACAAGTTCAGGGGAAAGCCTGGCACAATCTACAGACAGTAGCAAGGCTTTTTCCTGTGAAAAAATGGTAAGATCACAAAGTTTTTCACATTCCATTCAGAATTCTTTCCTTCCCACTGCATCTTTAACCAGGTCACATTCCTTTAATAAAGCTGTGGATCTTACAAAGCCTTATCATAGTCAAAATCTAGCTGCCAGGACATCTCAGAGGTCGACTTTGTTGTCAAGAAATGCATGTCAGTTGGATGTACCCAATGGAAATGAACCTACAAAGTATGGATTTACCAGGCCCTACTCTGGTATGTCGGCTCCTTGTTCGAAGAAGCCCCCACTGTCGAATGGATCTGGGTCAGCACCTTCTTTTGGATACAGATTAAGTCGGCCTTCTCTGCTGAAGCCTACCAGGCAGCGATTTGCTGGAAATATCATTGTGGATGGCAGCAAAAGTACAACTCCTGACATGTGCATTGTGGAGAACTCTGAAATTTCAACAAATATTAATAGAGCAATTGAGAAAAACAGTATTCTAGAGAGCAATGCTCAAAGAACAGAATCTGATGAGGGCCTGCATGAAAGTATGGGAAAGCATGGGTCAAAAGTCATGTGTATGAGCGATGATGGAGATGAAATATCTATATCTTCTTTGTCATCCTCTGAAAAAAATGATTTGAGTGAAGACTTCAGTGATGATTTCATAGATATAGAAGACCCAAACAGAACTATACAAATACAGCAAAAGGAGAGCTGCCTTCAAGAGTTAGAGCACGGGAGCATAACATCCATCGAGCCGTTCACGTCTCTCAAGGAAACTGGAGGATCTTGCTGTAATGCTGATGACTGGCTTGATATAAACGTGTCTGGTAAATACTTTGTTATGTTCTGTTTGAAATTTTAGGTACTAAATCAAGATTGTGTAACTGTAATTAAGTTGTCTTATATAATTACCCATTGCCTGTGAATTGTTTCAGAATGAAACTCTGCTCTAGGCTGGCCCGTTTATTGTCTTACAGTGCTTTTTCTGCATGATAGTTATCTTTCCCAGGCATGACTTTGAAGAGCTGGGGTTTTTTGGGATAAGAATGAATGATACCTCCTTTAACCACGCTTGTGGTAGGGTTGTGGGATTCCTCATATCCTTGCTTTGTCATTAATTTCTCTGGACTGGTGATCTTTTAAGAAAATTTCTTCCCCCATGGCCTCCCCCTCCCGCCCTCCAGCACAGAACAGATGTAACTGCTCCTAAGTAGTCGGAATAAGTGTAGGGTGTCAAATTAAGTCAGTTAATTTATAAATGAGTGTCACTGTTTTTTTGGTTTTTTTTCCAGAGGCATGCTATATTAATTCTTTAAAAATTAGTGGAAGAGACAGAAGATGTTTTTAAAAGCCACGTTTTTCAAGTCTCTGATGGGCTTCTCATCATGCTTGTGTTGAGAGAAGTTGCAGTTGAAAGTTTGGATCCAAAGGGTCTAATTTTGGGCCCACCTTCTAATATGTTTAAAAATGCAGAATTCTGCGAAATTAGCTTTCATGATGAGTGAATTAGTGCAGTATAAAAGGCTAGCAAAGTTGTAGCTTGGAAGGATACTTAGTTGTAGCTACCAAAGCAGCTTGAGCTGTTTTCCTGTCTAGGATGAGTGAACAATACCATAGAATGCTTTCAGATATTTCTGTTACAGTTCAGTTTCAGAAAAGTTTCAAAAAACCCAAATATACACATCTTAATTTTTATTTTTGGCATATTGGATTGTTTGGGAATCTTGACTATTCCTGTTTCCTTTAAGCAGTGGATGACAACAGTGAAAGCACAAAACATACTGCCGAGAGTGCGATTTCTCCAGAGATGAATTACAGAGCTGGGTCCTCTTTTGAGCTTTCTCCATCTGACAGCTCTGATGGCACGTATATGTGGGATGAAGAAGGCTTGGAACCTATTGGAAGTGTCCATCCATGTGGAAGTTATGAATCTTCAGAAATGAACAGCATAGTATGTATTTATATGCATAACTTGCATAATTATAGTGTTTTGAGTTTATTGCTTATTAGGTATATTTAAAAAAAACAGAATTAATGTGGTTTTTACTTGATAATTGTTTCCTTGTTCCTCTGTAGTTGATAGCTTTTTGAAACTTCTCGTTTAGGAACTCCTGTTTCTGGGCAGGTGACTTTGATTAGGCTGTTACATGCTTTTTTTTTTTTTCCCCTTATTCTCAAGTTAGGACAGAACAGGGCCTTCCTTATGTAATCTTATGGTAGTATTCATAAAGAGTCAAGGAATTACTTTCTGCAAATGATAGGTTAAGTATCTTCTACCGATCTCTAAACCTGGGAGTGAAAAAGCGAGAAAATAGCTATCACTTATTTTACTTCTTCCTTTGTCTTGTTTTTGTACTGTACACATAAAGGACCCGGTTGAACCAGAGTTTATTTTGATTTCTCAGTTTGCTCAAGCATAGAATCTTTAAGGTAGATGCCTCACTGCAGCTCACTGTAGCAGGACTCTGTCTCAAATGTGATATACAGGATGCATAACAACCTTTTTCTTACTGTGAAACTTATAACTGATCTCCAAGAAACATCATTCAATCTGAAGAGTGGATGGAGAGTTGTTGCAGTGTTGTGACCCTCCAGCTGAGGTCAGGGAGCCAACCTTGGGATTTCGGTGGGCTTGAGGAAAATACTGTCTCTGTCTCCTTCATCCCTCTTCACTTCATACTCATTTATTGAACAGTCTTTTGAATTAAGCAGCTTGGATTTTGTTAACATGATGCTAATCATCAGAACATCTAACAAAAAGAACTTGGTATTATCTATGTGTCATGCTTCATGTGTTTCAGGTGTATTGGATACTGTGTCACCACTGCCAATTTGGTAATGTAGATACCAGTTTCGGTCTTGAGCTGGGTTTGTGGCGCCTGCTCACACTTTGACTTGTGATTTTATTAGGGTTGTCTGCTCTGGCCCAACAGCAGAACAGCAGAGATTTCTGCTGAAAATTTGGCATAGCTATTTTGTAGTAATTATGGCCAGCTTGGAAAAGCGGTTTGAGACTTTCCAAATACGAGCTTTGTAGCTTTATTGGTGTTTATAGGGGGACAAAATAGTTTAACGTAAGCCACTGCAAAAACAAACACCCTTTTTCCCCAGACACATGCATGCACATGCCAGCAAAAAAAAGTTTTTGAACTTTGTCCTTCACAAATTTTAAATATAGATATTTTTGATACATGCAGTGTATCAAACAAATGAAAGACATTACTTTCCTATGCTTTTGGACCATGTATCTAGGTTTTTGATACGTGACCTCCTGTGCATTAATTTGTGCATGTGTTATGAACTGATAAGTCAATTAGTGTTCTGATTGATAGAAGCTCTTGTAAGCCTTATGGAGCAGAGGTGCATTAGAAGCTTTTGATAGCACTACTTTGGTTTATTTCTTCCTTTATTGAAAGTAAATAGCTTTTAGAGAGGACTTAAAAAAGGAAGAATGAACTTACTAGGTTTTGAGGAAGTGGAGAAAGGAGGAGGCTGTAAATAGGACTTACTGTAGAAAGTCATGGGTGTTTTCTACCCATTTTGATTTTTATCCTGTTAGTGCTTTTTCTGAATTACGGTGCTTACTGTACTGTGAATTTTTAATCTTAAATGAGAGAAACATCAATAATACATCTTTTATTTTTACAAGACAGAAATATATTTTCAGTCAGCTTGGTTTTTGAGGGGAAAATGTAGCTCTGAAATGTTTGTTGAATTGCCTTTTAGTGGTGTTTTTGTGTGGTAATGTTTTGTTTGGTTGGTTTTTTTCCCTGTGCTTGTTGGTTTTGGTAGAAAGCATGATATATTTGATTTCTTTAGCCTCAAGATTAAACGCTGACCATTTTTAATCAGAAGATGCAGAAGAATTTCTGAATACAGTTTTTCATTATTTCTGAAGAGTGATGTTCTTGGGCAGGTTAATGTAAGCTTTTGTTCCGTGTTTTTCCTTTTCTCTGCAGGCAATGAGTATAAAGGCAGGTTGAAAAAAAAATAGCTGAAGGCATTGAGAATAATTATTGTGATTAGTCAGCACATCAGATGTTTTGATCGCTGGGAGATACATGATCAAATTATGTGGTTTCTATCCTCTCGTGTGGTGAGGGTAAAAGCAGCTAATATCTGTGTGTCAAAGTCCAGTTGATGAGAGTCAGATTTAAGAATTTTGAGTGCTTGAGCTAATGCCAGCCTGACTGCCCCATGGTATTAATATTTCCAGAGAAATCTCCAAAGCAGATAGCTGGTTCTGGAGTTTCCGTGGCATCAGGCTGGGGTGAGTAGAAGCAATGTAGCTGCCTAACAATTCAGGTAATTAAATGGTAATTGGTAGTGTTCAGTGCAAACTTCGCCTGTGTTTATTTCCATCCTGCTATTGTATTGTTAGGCTTTTAAGCTGTATCATCCTTAGTATCAACAAATATAACATGCTTTTCCTAAACTTCTCTATAGATGGCAGTGCAGCTCTTTTTGGGTAATCTTAGATGAGAAGTGTTTTGACCATTTTTGAAAAGGCAACTTTTGCAGAGGGGTTTTTAGCCAGGCTTCTGGAATGGCAGCCAGGATAGGAAGACAGTGGAAGGAGCTTGCTGGCTGCTCAATCTTTTTGTTCCCTTTTGGAGAGAAGAAAAGCCGGTATCTTTGCTAGTCTCAGTAGAGCTTGGTTTTAAGGACTTGAGGGGGGGATGGGGGGGGAGAAATTTGGCCTCTTTTAGGACAACATGTCTGTTCTTCACTGACTGAGCTAACAGCCATGGAGAAAATGTGCAATCCAGTGTTGGAGGTTTAAAAGTTACATAAATCTAAATAACCTCTCGTAAGACGATGCCATACAGCTAAGTAGGACGTGCTTTTTTTTTTTTGAGACCTTGTCAGGTTGAAAATGTTTTTTGTTTTCTAGTTGTGTAACAAAATAACTTATTCCACTATCCCTACTTTTATTTCACTTCCAGTTTTGAAGGCAACAAATCAATTGGTTAACATTCTAAGTTAGAATTGAGCTCCCTTCAATTTTAAGCCTTCATTTCATTGGTATTCCTTCCGTTCCCTTCAAAAATTGTTCTTTGCTGCGAAGCACCAAATCACTGATGCTATTCCCGCTCAGTTCTGTGCGAGAAGGCTGATGCTTAGCAGAGCAGTTGTGATGGCTCTGTAAATTAGCAACATAGACAATATTTGTCTATATGTACTCTCATTTAATGTTCAGCTGTACTATTTGTTCATGCTGTAACACCCGGCTGCTTTCCTGTTTCATGGCAGAAAGCTGCTCCACAACGTGAGGTACAACTCGTGCTATGCTTTGATTGTGGTTTGGGATTTTTTTAAGGGGCTTTTTGTTTGTTTTTTAAGACAGGCTTTTATCAGTTCTGTTGCTAGCTTTAGGTCAGGCACCAAGATAAGGGTTATAATGAAAATAGCTCTTCATTTCTCTGCCACTGAGTGAGTAGTTATAAATTAATCTTAGATTACGGTTATTTAAAAACAAAAAAGCCTTGCAAACAAAAATAAGAGTTAGGTTAGAAAAGTAAGGGAAAAACCCCAACCAAACAACAAACCTTAATGCACATCTACACATTTGCTGTGTCTCTAGGTTTGAATTGTGCTCGTGATTGTACCCTAACTGTCTTCATTAAACAAAAAACTTTACAATTTACAGAGCCAAGCTGAAACCAGGGTTTTTAAGAGCTCTTAGTTCCTATAGATGAATTCTGTTTCATAGGAGGAGGAGGTTGTAGTAGTGTTTTGCTTGCTTGTGCATATTCAGTTAGTAGCTGAGAGGGTTAGCATTCCTTCAGTAGAAGTCTGGTAGTTACACATCTAAAGGACTGAATGTCTGATTTCTACAAGGATCTTTGAAATAGCTGCTTGGGACTGAAGTAATTTTACTTCAGAGTGCAGGAAACTTAAATGTGGGGTTTTTTTCCTATTTCTTGGAATGATTACTTGAACTATAGTCTGGTATATCAACCTTGCTACACTTTTGCTTTCATTAATTTTTATCTGGAAATCCTGTTCAACATACATATAAGCAATGTAGCCTAAAACATGCATCCTAACTGGAGTCTCATCTCTTTGCTTAACCGATAATGAAGCGCTCCTTTGCTGTAGCAAGGTTGGAGCTGTTTTGTTTTCTCCTGCTCGTTGTATTAAGTAGACCCATGAGAAACAAGCTTTAATATGTGTTTGTTCTGAGTGAAGCTTTGAATATTTTTTGAAAGTCAAAGTTCTTATTTACATTAAGAATAGGATAGATAATACAGTTGTTATTGTGTGTATTGTTTGGAGATACGTGCTTTTTTTAAAGACAATGTGTTATTTTAGTGCATAATAGTCTGCGAGAAGTAAAAATTCAAACTGAAAATATACTGCTAGCTTTGGCTTCTTTTTTTAATACTCTCTAGAGAACAAGTTGTTGTGGTGAAATAGGTTTAGACAGGAAACTTCTATGAGTGTTCCCTGTATTATCAGGTCATATCAAGACCCTATCTTGGAAAAAGACAAAAGAGATTGAGTCCTCTGACCCCATTTTACTGTAGGCTCTAGTAACAATATGAATGTTTGTGCGATGTTAATTTTTACTGAAACAAAGCAAGCCAGTGTTTTGGGCATATACAGAGTGAGCATCAATGTAATTATCAGGATATAGGATTATGGAATAATAGCTGAAATCTGGCTTGAAGAGACAGATGGGTTTTAGCTGCTTTGTTGAGAATTTAATTGCTCTTGGGATGAAATCTGGATCTTATTGGAATGAATGCGTTTTGTCATTTATTGACATGTGGCCAGAATTTTAGCCAGTGTCTATAAAATAGTTAAGTTTTTCTCTTCTTCCTAAGTAATTTTTTAAATCTCATAGACTTCTTTTTTGTTTTGTAACATTTTTTTCCCCTTTGATTGAAACTTGGGAAAGGGCAATTCTGAATTAGTTTTTGAGACTAGTTCGAGAGGCAAAGTGATCACAGTGAAACATTCTGAATTTTTTAGAGAAAGAGAAAATAAGTTTGCTAAAATAGCATTGTTTAGTTCAATCACTAATTTCTTACAGTAATTTAGTTATTTACAAGTAATTTAGTGTTAATTACCTTAATTTTTTAAATAATTCACTTCTCAAAATGACTTTGTAGTAAGCTTTAAGTTGCAGTTTGATTTCTCAAATGAGTAATTTATTATGCGAATTCAGACTTGTAATGTGTTTAGTTCCAATACATTTACTTCTGTAGAGTGAAGTGTTCTAGGTATTGTCTTCTACCTATCTTCCTTTCTTTAGTTGTACATTCTTCAGGAGGTTAATTCCAAAGCCATAGTTGTTGTTCTATGAGAAGCTGTGCGTTTTAAATTTTGGACTGTTTTGTTACAGCTGTAATAAAAATACAAGTGCACGTAAGCTTAAGATAATGTAAAAGTATGGAATAAAACAGCTATTCATGTATCTATAAGGACTGTTTTCAAAGTAGTACTTGGGAGACACTTTTATGAAGTGTAAATCCCTTAGAAGTTACCATTTGAGATAAGACATCTCTTGCCCAGTGTGTTTTTTTGATGGAACTAGGTAATACTATGATAGAAGTGCTGAAATTATTTTGGAGAGAGTGCAATCCTAATTGCGAAGCGGTAAATATTGAGTCTCCATATTGTGCTAGCAGTACTATATAACAGCCATCGGAAGCATTTTCAGTACAAAATCTTTCTGAATTAAAAGCAATGTTTACAGACTTGAACACAATTTAAGTAGTATACTGAAAATAGTTGCATTCTTATGAAATTTTTCATAAGAGGCAGTGGTTGATTTATTGAGGCATTCAGTACAGAGTATTCAGAAGGCCTTGTGCTTCGCTTTCATCCATTTAACAGAGTGTAGTGAAACTAATATGTATCTTAATTCAGACATTTCTTGGTTTTGCTATAATTTTCTACTAAGAGCAGCCTTGAAATGAGCCCTTCAGGTGCAAGCTGAAAAAAACCAGCACGAAACAAAAAGCACATGTAAAAAGTGGTTTCCGTCTAATGAGCTAGTTGAAATTGGATTTTTTTCTGCTTTTCATAGTGCAAGTGAAGTGTCCTAAGATTTTAAGACGCTGAAGGTAAATGTAAAAGACAAGTTAAAAAACTGCTTTGATGTAAAATTTTTATTTTTCATACGAAAGAATATATATACATAAAATTTTATTATTGAAACACTCTTAATTTAGATTTTAAATTTATCTTTACATAAGCCACTACTGAAACCCCTAGATTTCCAGTGTCTAAGGCTTTTTTTCTTACCGTTCTTGTATTTGCTTTTCTGTCTGCAAGTTAGTATTAAAATTCTCCATTAGTGAAGATGTTCCAGTCAGGGAAGACTTGCATGCCATTCAGCTCTTTCCCCTCCAGTAAAAGACAAAATCAACTGAATATTTTTGTTCACAGATAGTTTGAATGTACTTGCTATTAGTATAGAAAATAGTTCGATGATCTATGAGTAAACATATCCCAACTGCTGCTCTGCCACACTTTGCGACCTTGAGGGAGTCTCATGGAGTCTGTCTTATTTGTCTGTTTTTAGAATGATGGGTGAATTACAAATGAATAGTAATACTTGGTGTTATCTTCAGTATGTATTACATTATTGATATATTTGTGGGTCAGCAAAGAAGAATAAAAATCTTTTTCAAAGCAGAGGACAGCATTAAAAAAGACACTTCTGTTTTTTGACGGTCTGTACTCAGATGTTGACTAATTGCATTTCCTCCTTTGCTAGAATATGTGTCTTTTGGCTAACAAAAGGTGAAGCTAATACAGAAAATTAATTGCATTGTGTGCTCCTATGCTTAAAGTAGTTTGCATACTTCAGTTGGGCACTTCCTTACGAAGGGTCTGAATTTCTTCTGTGCCTGAAACCAAAGGATGGTTTCACCTCGATGCCATTCTGACTTGAATTCATTATGACATTGGTAAATACACACTTCCGATTTTGTTTGTGGTTAGATTTTTAAAAAAAATTTATTTCTTTTCTAGAGAATTTGGTACAGTGACAACTAATTACATGACTAGATGCCCGGTACTTTAGTGAGAGAGTGAGGTTGAAAGGAAGGAGAAAGCATTGTTCTTGTGGTATAGCTATTTAATTAAGTATAATGGCTCTAGTCTTGGGGAATCTTGTCATACCTATATTAGAGTAATTTGGATTTTGAAGTAGCTGGTCCTTTTTGGCACCTGAAGATGCTGCCTAACAAGCCTATGAGACCCCAGACATTTGAGTCTTCTTGCTGCTGCCGAGTTTATGCCGGCCAGTGCTGTGACATAACTGGACCACAGAGGAGGAAACTGGGCGATCTCTCCCTATAGGTGTGTGAACCCTATAGGTACGTGAATTGATATTGGAATTCATTAGCGTGTTAGAGTAACGACGCTGTCTGTGAGAATGTAGTACCAGTGTAAGGGGAGGTAGTTTTGTCTACCTATTACCTAAAAAGTATTCAAACAATCCAATGGTAAAGGCATTTCAGAAATCATCTGATGCAGATGAGTAAATCTGTATGGGCAATAATTGAAATTCTCAGTTGGCGTATCTGTCTAATTGGGTGTGGACACACTGTAGAAAACAAAAAAGTATCTCTGAACCTCCTGGGAAGTAACTAAGAGCAAACCCAGAGGGCGTCAGATTCTTTGCAATTTGTATTATGCCTCCTTCTACATTTCCCCCTGTGCCCAGCATACTGGAGACCGTTTTGTGGACAGAGCTGTAGAGCACACAGCATCACTAATGCGGAATGGCAGCTTGGAGTTCTGTATTTTCTGCTTCTGCTCAGAGAATTTTCATTTCTTTCATTCATCACCAAAGAAATCCTGTCCTGCATGACAGACTAATTCATTGGTCCTGCACACTCCTTTACCTGGAAGCCTGACTTCTGGGTTTGTATGCCAGTGATTGTCTTGGCAAGAGACATCGGAGTAGCCCAAGAAGTCTTCTGTGAGATTTTAGCTGTTCCCCATGCATCCTAGAAAATGGCAAGCACCATGTCTGAATTTTACTTATGATTATAAAAGGACTTCTTGGAAATAAATTACATTATTTTCCGTTTAGGATGTCCATGTGAAAGAACTTAGTCTTACTCTCTTTTCCAAAATTTATAAAGTGGTTCAAACTTCCTGCTCAGAAATACAGTGATTCTGGGATTGGAATCTAATACAGATGTCAGCCTTGAAAGGTGTTCTTCATTGGCATGCATCTATGTGCCACTTACCTGAAGCTGGTGTTGCTGGTAACCTCTCTTTAAGCTCATACGGTCATGTCCAAGTTCCACGCTCTTTTGTCATGACATATTCATGCCATATTCCAGAATCTGATAAAAATGATGCTCACTCACTTGAATTGTGTTGTTCTAACTTCCTAGTTTTCATTAGGTCAATATAAGTGCTTTCATTTTTCCAGTATTACAGGTATAGGAATCTCTGGCATTTGGTTTTTTGTATGCTCAGTTTCTAAAAGACTTTCAGTTATGCCTAAAAATGTGTATTTGGAAAATCATTAGACTGCTTGTTTCCGATTTCAGAGCCTCAAAAGTCAGCGTCACCTTTTTGCTTTTAGTCTCCATTACGAACAGATAATATTTGTGGACATACTAAATTAGTGGGAGAGCATCCTTGTTTAACGTGTCCACAGTTAAGCTTTTAGCAGAAAACTGCAAGTGTGATGTAAAACTCGGCCTGTGTTGTTACCTGTCTTAATACAGAACTAAGAGTACAAACTTGTTTCAGTGTGTTCTGTTAGCAGTGTTCCTCAACCGTTCTTTCAGCAGAGTTTGCTGGCAGACGGCTTACTGCTCGTGACAGAGCAAGGAAATGTCATGACAGTAGAGACTGTGCTTTCGGAGGTACTGCCTTCAGAGTGAAAATAGCCACCGTCTGCCCTCCCGCCACTGCTTTAGCCTTCAACTTCAGAGCTTATCTATTACAGCAATGGGAGGGAGTGAGAAACTGAATTACTTAATGAGATGGCATTTCTGTCTGTGTCTTGTGTCATGTACGTGTCCCTGCTGTCAAATATGATTAAGAGGCTATATGACTATATTACAGTGCACAAACCTCTTGTGATGTTGGTTTGAGAGGCATGACATTTTGTGAACAAGCTTTTATAGCAAATTACCTTTTTTTCCTTTGGGATGGGAAAGCATATATGCCTTTGAGAGCTCCTTGATTCAGAACTGACACAGTAAATCTTCTCATGCTGTTTTGGCTGGCAAAATCAAGTAAGGCAACTTCACGTGTGCTCCTGTGTTTCATTTGTGGTAGCTGTTAATGACAGCTTTGAATCTGTATGGTGGGGAGAGGGCAGCAGCTGATGTGTTGTTGTGTGAAATATGAGAATAAATACTGGTAGAAATTAGCACTTCTCTTATTTCATAAGCTTGTAAGTGTCATTTCCTATAAGAGTTGTTAACTGCATATCATTTTATAAAAATATAAAATATTTTATTATTTATGCATATATTTGTAATTTATATAAAATATTTATAAACATATAAATTATACAGAATAATACATTTTAATGTGAGTTTATAGCTATTCCTTTTCAATTCTCTTTGTTCTACCAAGTAGCATCACTTTTCCATAACAGGAGAACTTCGGAATTACTGTAGTGTACTTCACCTGGTTGAAGTTTTAAGTCTCACACATTGTTTTCCTTACTCCTAGGAAATCTTCAAACCGTAATGAGCAGGTAAACATGTGCCCAAAGAGAACAGTAGTCTCAAAGTTGGAGTATTTTTCAAAGTCATCAGTATAAACAAGAACAGCATTGTCTAAATAAATACGTGAAACAAATTGAGATGTACATCTAACCCATCTAACTGGGTTTCTGAACATTTTACAGATAACTTGATTAAAAACACCTAGATTGGCACACAATTTCCTTTTCCTTTTCACCTAAAATGGTGTCCTAATAAGTTATAGGAACATTGGTGCTGAATCTTATAAGTTATAGGAACATTGGTGCTGAATCTTCTTCTGAATTATTTTCTTTTGCAAAGCATCAGAAATTTTGGGGAGGGGCACTGTCTTGTACATGTTGGGCTCAATTGCTTTTGTAGTACACACAGCTTTGGTCCCTCGGGATGAAGTGTGTGCACCCAATTTCAGTCTTACTGTCCCCACAGTTGTAAATATGGGATGTGCTTCAACGTCTTGTCTTTTCAAGAACACTTAGCATTGCATTCAGGCCATATTGATACCAGCTGCAGTCTGTTATCAGCTTATAACTCCAATTGCCATCTTGTTGAGACTGGAAATTTAATGAAGCACCATTTTTCCACATATGAGGTGGTTCTGAGTAAACACCATGTCAGTGTTTTTGTGTTCTTGGTTCACACTGTCGAAATGTATCAGGATAATGCTTTGAGAATGTACTTTTGCAAGAGTGCAAGTAGGTGGACAGGAGGCTTCTCGTGTTCTTAGCAATTCATTTAGAGATCAGTCAAAATAGAATTAGTTGAAAATTATTAGAAGGTATTTGAGGATTGTTCTAGTTTTGATTAGAAACAAGTATATTAAGGTGACTGTATAAGAATAGAACACATTAATGCTGTGTAACGAGTCATGTTCCGATCACCCAAAAAATCTAGCTAGGGTATAATTAAAACTTACTACACAGAGGTAACTTAATTGATCTGCTGGTAGCAGCCCTGCCCATGGTGTTCCTCTGAATTTTGAGGTTATGGTTTGGTACCTTTCTCAGCTGGGAGGTATTTGAAGCCTCCCTATTTTCCTGTAAACTGAACCTCAGACTATGAATACAAGTGCAAGTCAGTGGAATGAGAATCGTTCACAATTATTCTTGCCAGTTAAGAGTACCTGTAGCAATTACATACTGCTTTATAGTGTAAAATGCTCCATTATTTGTAGGTCAACTGTAAAAATTACTGCTGAACTTCTGATAGCGGTAGACTTTTTCAGAAAACAGACAGAAGCAATGAGTAGAAAGGCCTGCTTTCCCTCAGCCTCTGCTACTTCTGTGTTACTCTTCGTGCTTGCTGCTGATGGCTTTCTATCGTTGTGCTCGATAGTAAAACGGAAACTTCCTACTTAAAAGCATCTGCTTATTTAAAAAATAAAAAACATAGAAAAAACTTAAATTTTGCTGGAATGCTGCAGAAAGATGGTCAAAATGCTTCCCTCCCGTTCAGTTTGGTTTTTTGTAGCCTCCTTACCAGAGGCTAGATGGCAGTCAAGGAATGCTTTCTGCGGTTGTGGGATTTAATTTCTACTGCGCGTTTGGAAAGTGCTGCTGCTTATGAATTGGTGAAGTCTCAACAGAATGGTTAATATTTCTGGTTTTCTTCTTTCTCTCACTTCTTCATGGTATTGAAATTCAGATTTCTTACACAGTCTGACATCTGATTTTATTATAGAAAAAAAACCTTCAAAATAAAAGCAGCAAGCATAGCTGCTTCTTGAGATATAGTGGGTAATAACTTAACCTAATAATTATTTCCTATCTACTTTCAGTAAACCTAGGCAGAACATACAATACCTCTATAAAAATGTTTTCAAGAATAGTAAATCTTTATTTAAAACTGCTATATCCAATAGTTAAACACAAAATGTCTTGGATTTTTCAGAACGAAGTTCTTTTTGCATTTGTTGTCATGGCAACCTTCCGTTACAGAGCATGAACAAAATGATGAAATACTTGTTTGGATGTTGGGTTTAATTATCTTTAATGTGACTTGCCATGTACAACATCTAAAATAACTTCTTTCCTACCCTATTTTTGCTATCCTGCAGAATTCTAGCCTTTCTCTTCCCTGTGTTTCTTCTGTTCTTATGACTTTGTTTACAGTGAGATTTTCTCTTCAGCCTTACGCTATGGTATGTGCCTTCCTGTGTCTTTAATTTCTGGCTTTCACTTAACAGTTCTGCTCAGTTCTTATTTAACATTGCCATTTTGGAGACTTGTATCGAATTCCTATTTCTTTATTTATCTCTTCTCTATCTGGGGTGTTGTCAAATGCTGAAAATAGCATTGAAAAAGACCCTGGAAGTCTCCCTCTTCTCTCTACTGTCAGCCCTGAATTGTATTTGACTTTTGCAGTTACCCTTTAGCTGCCCTCCAGATGACGGATTTACCCAATCTGTTCAGTGTTTGTTTTTAAAAGCTGCTTCCTTTTTTCATTCTTCAAGTGCCTGAAATGAGACTTTCTTTGTTTCTGTGCTACTCTCAAACTCTTCACTTCCTTTGAGTTCTCTCCCTTTACTAATGCTTACCTTCTGCTTGTTGAACTTTTTTCTGTGGTCCCTTTTCATCCTTTTTTTTCTCTCTTCAATGTCTTTATTTTTTTTTAAAGTGAAAAATCTAAAATCTCTAATCTTTCGTATCTCAGCAGAAGAGATACAGCATATGCAACTGCATAGAAAACAAAGGTGCAAATGTGGAATTTCATGCATCTAAAGCTGCTAGTATTTCTGAGCATAAAGCACACCTAGGTTTTATTTGCAAAAGAATGTTTGCAATAAGAAACAATGCCCTTCTTTTAGTATAGTGTGACTTGTAATACTTTGACACTATAGAGACATGAATCACTTTCAGATGCAAAATAGTACAATTTCTTCTCATTTCAAATATTAAAGCACAGAGAATCATAAGCACAGTCTGTTTTCGTTGTTCCAAAATGATACTGACTGCAATGATCCCTGCTTTGTCAGGTGGATGAACCCCTGTAGACAATAAAAGGCATTCTGTTTGGAAAGTACAACCACATGTTGATGGTAGTGTTCAAATGTCATGCCAGAAGCATCCAGCTAGGAGATCTTAACTGCAAAGACATGACGACTAAAGAAAAAGTAGTAGTACGTTTCATCTGGGATACTCTGATGCCTTAATACTTGTTTCATGTTAGCTGCAGATTGTACGAAGAGAATCAATACGAATGACTAATAGAAAAGGCTTAAAAGAGGGTTCCTTACGTTGATGTAAGATTTCTTTGTGGGTGTTTCTGCCAAGCTGGTAGGATTATAGATGGATTTTTAAAAAGAAAAATATTTAGATACATTGTTATTTATAATGATAATGTAATCTAAGAACAGCTGTTATATTATAACTAAAAGAAAACTCTAGTGTATATTTTTATATATGAGGAAAAGGGAACTTTTCACATTTTCCAGCGGTGCTTTTTGTCAACAAGAATTCAAATTGTGGTGGAATAATTGCAAACGCTTTAGTTCTCAGATTTTTGGAATACTTCCCCTTCTGATGCATCACAGCTAAACCCTACAGTTTAGACGAAACAAAAGTATGTAAGGCAGGTCCAGTTTGAGAGTAGGTATTTTTGGTGTTCTAAGGAGACATACTCAGGCTTCTCTTTACAAAACTAGTTTGAAAGCTGTTATTTTATGTTGTTTTTCTGTTGTCCTGAACCAGTATCCTATGAATCAATTTCTAATTGATTTTTTGTAATCTTTGTGTTCTTTTTAATACTTTTTCCCAGTAAATGCGGGAAGCTTGTAGCTGGCCTCCTATTCAGCTCCATCTTTGCTGCTTCGTATAGTGATGGGACTTTACTATGCAGCTGGGCTGCTAAGATATGTATCAAGGCTGTTTTGTGATGTTTTTCTTAACTTCAGAAATAATAAAGTAGGAGCTTTACTTATTCTGTAATTCTTAAGACTGTTGGACTTGAGGAAATTTTTGGCTAAAGGTACAATGTCCGTTCACCTATCTTATCAACGTTTTTGTGAATAACATGACCTCAAAAAGAGCTTTGCCTTTTTGTTGCTAAGTGATAGGATGGGGAATTTCTGAAACAGATTGTTGCAATAAAAAATACAACTGGTGGTACAATTCACTACCATAGTCCTGTTCTAAAGGGTCCTCTTGTGCATTAGAAGGGTGTTGAATTGTCCCTCTGTACAGAGATTGTTCTGTCCTTTTGATGCTGCGAGTGTGAAGACTCCCACTGCTGGGTAAATCAACTGAATAAACTGGCTTGAAACTATCAGGTACTTCTTAGAGCCTTAACTTTTGGACTGGAAATTAAGCTTTCTACCTTAACTTTTGGACTGGAAATTAAGCTTTCTATCCCGATGTCAACCCCTACATCCTCTGTTGTTTCAAGAGGCTTTTTTTTTTTTTTTTTTTTTTCTTTTGAGGAGGCCTTTGTGATTACTCTTTTCTCCTGTGTGGTATTACACAAAATCAATATTGCTAAATTTGTAGTAATATATTCATTGCCATAGCATCACACTCATGTTAAGCACAGCGTCGTTGAGTATTGTGGCTTCATTGTCATGCTAACATAGACACCAAATGTTTTATTTAACACTTAGAATGAAGGTGACACCTGGCCAGGATTTTTTTTTGACGGAATGTCACAAGGACATGTGTCTGCTTTAAATGATTTAGTGACTTCGACAACTGCTTTTCTAAGTTTACAGAGAAGTATGTTGTAATACAGAGATGCTAGTTCTAAGACTTGGGGTTTTCATGTAAAATTTTGTTTTTAAAATGTTTTTAAAATTTCAAAATGCCGTTCTTTAAGCCATTGCTTACATTGCTCTGATATCTTAATGGTTTTTCAATAGCTTCTAGGTTTGTTGTCCATGCCCAAATTTGGCCCAAACTACAATCTCAATTTCAGAGAACTGTCAGAGAAATTTAAGTGTCAAGCTTTCTTCCAGTCTTGTCCATGAGGTCTTTTTTACATAAGAACTGAAGAAAAAATTTTACATGGGCAAATGACTTTGCTTCATCTTTCAACAGTTTCTGAGAAACTGTTTACTCTCATACAGAAAATCAGAAATCAGCTTGAGGTAGACGTAGAAAAATTGAGCCTAAAATTTGGCCATGGAGACTACCAATGTTGAAAATAAGTAAAGCACCTTTAACTAATGGAAGTCATAAAATAACCTTGATTTCATAGTGGTCATTAGTGACACTTGCTATAATACATTTTCATCAAAAGAATGGCACTGTAAGAGTAACATACAAGAAGTCTGAAGTCTGATTCCAACCTGCTGATGAGGTGTTTGTACAAAGATATTAAAAGTATAAATAAATGGAATGTGCTATAATGTCCTGTTGTTCAACAGTGACCTCTAATTACGGCTGTGTTCTTTACGTAAACAACACTGAAAATATTTACTGGAAATAGCCTAGCATGTGTACATTTCATAATATTGAACCGGATTTAACAAAAAAGTTTTTACTAAATTTGATTACGTTAATGTCAGATAAAGTCTCTATAAATGCATTGTCAGTAACCTGGGAAAGTATTATGTGAATACTAATATCAAAATGCCAGAAAGGTATTTATATGCTGATGCTGTAGATGACACATGATCTTTTGCTGCCAAATTTTGAGCTTGTAGACGTGCCTTCCATAGTTTCATTTTTCTCCCCAAAGTGGTGATATCTATCCGTTAATATTTTTGTGGTTTGAAGTTTTTAAGCAGTTGTAGTCTTTTGTATTAAATGATCTACGTGCATTGCTTGTATGGTCTTTTTTGAGCAAGAAAGTAGAAGATCAAAGAAATAGTGCATATAGGCTTAAAAAAATCAGGATGTAGAGCAAATCAAACTGAAGAAATTTGTATGCATATTCAATTTAAGTAGTCACTATGGAATACTTAAATTGTGTGGGAGCTTTTACTTCCATTTTTCCACTGACTTTAGAAGTGCATGATTATTATTGGAAGCAAGACACAACTCACTAAATCAGTAACAAAGATAATTAGTTATTTTCCTTTAACAGCTTACTTTCTGAAGGTAGAACAAATGAATGAGGTCTGACATCCTGAATTGTGTAAAAAGGTAAAACATTGTTCCTAATATTCACCAACGGTTCACGACTACCTCAGTGCAATTGCTTTTCAGGCAAGATCACATACCTTGGCATGAAAAGAAGGGTACTGAACTGGTATTTTGAGCTCAGGCTCTTCTCAATTCTGTGAACACTCTCTGAAATGATTGGTTTCAAGGTTGCTTATGCGGAATGGCTTTGTATTTCTGCACTAGCCCCAGTGCCTGACCTTTTCCTTTTTTTTTTTTTCTTTCTCTTCATTCTGGTATAATATATGTTGTGTTATAAGCTTTCACTGGTCCACATTTTTTCTGTTTAATAAGGAGGAAATGTAAACTTCTATCCTTCTTCTAATTTAGGCACAGTATAATTTTATTTTTAGTTGCATTATATACTTAGCTCAAGAAATGGGAAAGCTGAGAATCAGGCTTCTTCCCTAGGTCTAACTGTTAAGCTAAATTGAACTTAAGTTGGTGGATTGAAAAATACGGCTCTTCAGTGGAAGAGAGAGCTTATGGCGTATGTAGCATGAGGAGATTTTTAGAAACAACTTTTTGAAAATAATATTTTACTAATCCAGCTCATTATGGTGGTCATAAATTTATATTGAACTTTGAACTTGTTCAGCTTCAGCAAAAGTAGTTCCTTTACAATACCCCAATTTTCAAAGCATTGGTCTTAAGAAATTAGTATTGTTATGCCTCTTGAGAAAGAGATCCAACAAATGAGGCAAAAACCCCAAACTGTTAGAGGTGAGCTGTTGGCGTGTGCTTGATTAACCTTTGGGGAGAAAGAATTTGCAGAATGTTGAAGTAAACTTGCTAAATGTGGTGTAATTGTTCGCCAGCCTTACCCTTGCCTCTCTGTTTAGTCTTTTCCCATCTCCTTAAGCAATATGAGTGTTCCTTGCTGTTGGGGTTCTCAACTTAGTTCTTATACCAGTACTCGTAGATCATGTGTTTCTCACCTAATGCTTTTCCAGTTCCATTGCAGTAAGAGAACAAAGTGCTGCTGCCTGTGTTCAGTCAAAAACCTTTCTGGAGGGGGAGCTTGGGGACAGCATTGTAGTTTGACTTGGGATTTCACAGTCCCAAACTTAATCTCTTTCTAGGTTGTACCATCTTGAAAATCCAGTGCTAAATCAGCCTTGTGAAGTTACATGCCCCTTTTAGTATGAATTATTCTTTTCAACTATAGAAATAAAATAGGATTCTTCTCTTACTGTAACTTTTAATAATTGATGAAACATGTAATATTGCATGGGGTTGGAGCTGATGAACTTTTGAAGAATTTTTTATTTCCTGTTCTGTTTGAGCTCAGCATCACTTCATGATGATAATCGCTGTTAAGCACGCGTTATTAACAGCGTTACTGCCTTGTAGTTAACTTCAGTTCATTATACAGTAGTAAGAATAACAATGGAAGTCTGTAAGTACAGGGTTTATATGTACTGAAGTGTTGATGAAACCTGCACTTTATCTTATAGCTATTTCAAGATGACATTGCTGACATCTACTTTTATTTTACATTTCCCAAGTAGATAGCATTGGGGAATACTCAAAGCGAATTCACGTACGGCTCAGCTGTTACAAAGACTTTGTATTCACAGTTGTATTTTCTAGCGTGGAGTTGCCTCAGTGTGCTGCAGGAATGTATAATTAGGGAAGCATAATGAAATGTGCTGTTGACAGAAAAGTATGTTTGGCACCTCAAACGCTGATCTCTGACATCATTAGACTTCTGAAGTTCTGATACAAAGATAGTAAAGTGGTTTATCTAGGTTTATTAGTTAACACTCTGACATACTATGTTTTTATATTGTGCTATTTTAAATGCTTTTGCACAGCAAAGGCAAACATTTTCGACTTTCTTACATGTTTGTGGCCACTGTTTGTCACTTATTTGTTATGCTCATTAAGGTTCCCGCGGTAGAAGAAAATGCTTGCTCATACTAATTTGGAAGATCAAAGCATGGCATAGAAACAATTTCTCAACTAACATACTCAAAGCTGCCTCTAAAACACACCTACATTTTTCAGAATTTTTTTTAAAAAACTACATGTTACTTAAACATATTTTAGTTCCTGGAAGAATGTAAATTAATGGAAACAAAAAGAAGTAAATATATACAGGCAGTTTGTTCTCCCAAATGTTAAATCCACATTTCCTTTCAATGACTTCCACTGCTTTGTGAAGCTTTTCTAGAGTTGGTTTTATTATTATTCACAATGTCCTGATATGTAGGTTTTGCTGTTTTTTCATGTACATACTTAGAATATGATATGTAAACAAAATAATTCAGGTAGGACTTCAAAATATAACAAAGCCAGGTGGTTCTGTCTCAAGTATTCAATTTTTCCTTTATACTGCTCATGTTTTACCAAGTGTATATTGACTATTTTTCTCATACTCTCCCTCCTAAGTCAATAAATAACTTCCCCTGCATAAACGTAGAATGCTTAATGTTCTGTGTCACAAAAAAAACCCCCTTAAATATACTCAGCTCTTTCTACCATTTGTAATAAAATCGTAGTTCTTTGTGAACACTGTAGGAAGACCGCTGAAAGACAGTTGGAACAACACTTGAGACAAATGCCTATTAATGTTCTTCCTTTTCACCTATACGTCTCTGGCAAGGCAAATCTAATAAATGGTACCTAGCTTTCCAAGGGAATATTGTTTTGCAGTGTATTGATAGTCTGTATGCAAGTATTCAGCTAAGTATTTAATGATCACTTTATTATCCAGTGAGAAATAATTAGTAGAACACTTAATATTTGGTGAATTTTTCTGTATCGGTCCTGTGAATTATCTTTAGGTGTGGCTGTTAAACCTAAGAGAAATCTGCTGTTCTGCTCTTCGGAAGGAGGCAGATGTGGAGTGCCTGAGCCTGATCTTGGGACTTAAAGCCATGGCCTTTATCTGTGGGATGTGGGCAAACAGAGCTCAAGAGTTGGAGCTGTATAACCATCAACAGTTTCCTTACACCTACTTTTGTGTTACTATCACTTGGTATTAATAAGTTTAGCTTTCTTTGCGTAACGGAGTAAAACAGGGGCTGGGTTCTCTGACCAGGGACAGCACTTTGTTGCCTGATGCAGCTTTTCAGGAGCATGGTGCTCACAACATCTGACTGCTCAATGAGCCAAATGTTCTGCAGCCTCGGCCTCTCGAGTTCTTCCCACCATTGGTATTCCTAAAGGAAGAGGGATCAGTTTCTGTCTTTTTGACACTGACTTGCCCATGCTACAGTCCTTTTTTGTTTGATATGCCTGTCTGACTATATATCGTATGTGTAATTTCATTTAGTACTAACACTTTAATGCATTTTTCTTGTACTATTAGCACACCCATGCAACGTGACAGTTCGTGAGTCCCTTTAGAAACAGCTTTATATGAACCACAATCTTAAAGACAACAGGTAGCAGAGCTTAGTGCTGGTAATAGCGTATTTTAAGTTTTGTTGGCTCAAAAAGTCAATATAACGTAGGTTTCCCCCCTCTTCCTTTCAATGAGATTACAGTTGTATGATATGAGAGCTAAAATGAGGTGATTTAACATCTTCTCTTCACAAAGTTGTTTTTGAATTCTAAGTGAGCCAAAGTAATTTACTTTTAAAATGCTTCCAACTGGGGAGAAGGCAGGATGTTAATGATTAGGAACGTGACACAAAACTGGGAGGAGTGGCTGATATGCCAGAAGGCTGCGCTGCCTCCAGCCTGTCCAGGTCCCTTCAGCAGGACCTGGACAGGCTGGAGAGTTGGGCGGCGAGGAACATGATGAAATTCAAGAAGGGCAAGTGCCGAGTGCTGCACCTGGGGAGGTTGAACCCCATGCACCAGTACAGGCTGGGGGCTGACCTGCTGGAAAGCAGCTCTGCCAAGAGGGACCTGGGAGTCCTGGTGGATGACAAGCTGACCATGAGCCAGCAGTGTGCCCTTGTTGCCAAGAAGGCCAATGGTATCCTGGGGTGCATTAAGAGGAGTGTGGCCAGCAGGTCGAGGGAGGTTATCCTCCCCCCTCTACTCTGCCCTAGTGAGACCCCACCTGGAGTACTGTGTCCAGTTCTGGGCTCCCCAGGTCAAGAAAGATGAGGAACTCCTAGAAAGAGTCCAGAGGAGAGCAACTAGGATGATTAAGGGACTGGAGCATCTCCCCTATGAGGAAAGGCTGAGAGAGTTGGGCTTGTTCAGCCTGGAGAAGAGAAGACTGAGAGGGGACCTCATCAATATATACAAATATCTTAAGGATGGAAGTCACAAGGACGGAGCCAGACTCTTTGCAGTGATGTCCAGCGACAGGACAAGGGGCAATGGATACAAACTGAGACATAAGAGGTTTCAGTTGAATATGAGGAAAAACTTTTTACTTTGAGGGTGACAGAGCACTGGCACAGGCTGCCCAGGGGCATTGTGGAGTCTCCTTCTCTGGAGATATTCAGAGCCCGCCTGGATGAAGTCCTGTGTAACATGCTCTAGGAGAACCTGCTTTAGCAGGGGGGTTGGACTGGAAGATCTCCCGAGGTCCCTTCCAACCCCTGCCATTCTGTGATTCTGTGGAGTATTTAATGGGCATCAGGCAGAAAAATGTTTTATTCCATCTTTGTTTCATCTGGCACTGTTATTGTATCATATTAGCAGAGGTGTGATGATTGTTGTTTGTATAGGCAGCCTCAAGTAAGGTTGACCTTGGCCTCTAAAGAGAGGAGGCTGCTGGTAACAGTAAAAATGTAACAAAGCTTTAAAACAAACTTTTTATGACAGTAGGGTAAATGAAATATTGTGAAACCAGGGGTATCTCACATTTTCTTTCTTGCAGGATATCTTGAATAATCTTGATTCGTGTGATCTTGAAGATGATGATCTCATGCTTGATGTGGACCTGCCTGAGGACCCACCTCATGACAAGGGTTAGTAAATTAGCCAAGCAATCTTACTGTGAAACTGTTATGGGCTTAAGAGATTTTTGAGTTGCATTGTTCTGACTTCTGCTTTAATAAGCTAATGTGCTCTTCAAATTGTTTTTTCTTTAAGTAGCAACTCTTTCTTTTCTGAAATGCAGGAAGTGTAATATTTCTGTTCCCCCAAATACAACTCTTGCATTTGAAGAGTTCTAAAGTTGGACGTTTACCACCTTTTATAAAAAAGCAACCTTGTTGCACACTGCTTTTCTTTAAATTATTTTAGTAGAATAAATTTCAAACTTTCAAGTTAGTCCTTCAGTCTCATGTTTCAGCTATATTTGAAAATGTTGGAACAGCATTTTTTCAGCTTCGGTGAATGACAATGTAATTATTTTTGAGGTAATTAATTGTTTTCTTGTACAAAATGACAATATCTCATAATATATTTTATACAATTCAGGGTAATAGAAGCCTTAAGATTTAAGATGTGTTTTTTCAAGGTGTCTTCCGTGCAGTCTTGTTGTCAGTGAGAATGCTGGCAAACTTTTCACAGGGAGGACAGTGGTACCTAGATGCCACTACAATAATACAAATCCAGACTAGAATGAGCTAGGTAAGGCAAGTTATTGCCACCCTTCCTCAAATCCTGGCCTGGAAAAGTTTGAGGCGTTTGTTATTGGTCATTCCTGGCCTACTTATAAGAATTGTCACTGTCATGTGAATGTGGGTATTAGCATTACCTCAAAGTTCAGTGGAGGCTCATCTATCTCCAAATGAACAGGAACACTGAATGCAGAGCACCCTAATGACCTACCCTGTGGAAAAAGGCACTGAAATTAAAAAGGCTTGCCTTATTTTTTGTACTGCTTGGCTGCCTGCTGAAATTTGGGGAAATTCAGGGTTTTTTGATAGTACCTTTGAATTCTTTGGGTGAAGACTCCTGCATGTATGTTAGATATGAAGCCAAATTAACAGTAAATAAATACATATTTTTCCATCTACCGTGGTGGTGGCACATCATGTTTTAACAGTGTGCGCATATGAAGTGCAGTACTTAATCTTTTAAATCTCAGAATAAGTTCTCCAAAGCATTTGTGTGAAAGGCGCTTATTGACAGTAGTGCTAGCATTCAACTTCTCTAGCCCAGATAGCTGTACAATTTTTATTTTTTCCTTTTTTAATTTTCCATGATGGATAACAATCCAAGCCTAGGGGATATTCTTTCAATAAGGGTAACTCTAATTCTGTTGTGAAAAACTAAGAAACTATTTTAAAGGGTAGATCAATTTCTCATAAGTTTCCTTGTTTATGAAACATGCACTGCGTCTGCATCAGTAATTCCATTTCAAATTATTAATGAAAAAATGCTAAAAAGGCATGCATTTTAAAGGTGAATGTTTGCCACAAAACCGTGAAAAGTTAATGTTTGCCATTTAATTTAGACAGAAATGAAATACGATTTTCAATTCACTGTTTTCTTAATTGTGTCAATATAATAAACTTAAATCTACTCCCAGTTCCACAGCTAAGTATCAATAATGTTTGTGTAGCTGGAATATGTTTTGTGACTATGAGGATCTGCTGTGTGAGCTGCTGATTCAGGAGGATAAACTTACTGTTTGAGATCAATATTAGCTAATTACTATTATTTTTGGCATTTCTTAGAAGTTGGCTTTCCATATAAAATTAATGTGGCATAAACTGGCTCTCTCTGCTATAATCACTTCTTATCTTGAAATCACTGAATTTTTAGCAAAGAGGATCTGAAAAGAAGAGTTCAAAAGCCACCTCCAGGCTTTTCCTTAAGTAAACACGGCCACCTGGAAAAGCAAAATGTGTTTTGTTAACATCCATGTGTCTTTACTTAGTGTCTCAATTTCATCTTCCAAAGCTGAAAATCATAGTAATAAAATGACTTATACAGGGCTTATTTTGAATAGGTCCACTTGAATTTTCATGTGTTATGAACTGTAGAAGGATGCTTCTAAAGGAAAATAAATCTTCTGTTACTTTAGGTGAACAACTTTCTTTTCTTACCTAATTTTTTGGTTGTTGAACTAGGGGACAAAAACTGAATTGTAGATACAAGTATTTGTTATAATAATATTTAACAGCACTTTTTGCCAACGCTTTTTTCGTAATTCTGTGCGACTTCACTGACGTCAGCCTCTTAAGACTTTCCAGGTCTACGGAAACTCTTCTTGTTTCCCTTTGGAGTCTGGGATGCCGCTTGGACGCTATTTATAGCAACAGTTCTAACTCAACAAGTATGCAGTGAGTGAGGATGGGAGTTTTAAATCACAGGGTAAAACTGGGCTCACTTCCCAACAACACGCAGGCTGGGAACGAAGCAGGAAGGAAGGCCTGTTTATGAGCGTCTCATGCGCAACTATGTCTGAGTAGGCAGCTGAGTAAAACAATGTTCTCTTGTGTAGAGTTATTCTCCTAGCAAAGGACTGACAATGTGAGGAAAAACTCCTTGGGTAAGTGAAGGAGAAAACTGCTATTCTGCCCTTGCACTTAGGACTTTTTTTGCTGTGTCTGACTGTGGGGATAGCAGTTGGTTTGGCTTTGTTTTTAGTGGTTTACAAGCTGTTGCCAAATATAGCTTTTGTTCCCTTAAGAAGTTTGTGGAATCTGCTTCGCTTTGCAGAAGTTAGTGTTTTAAAGTGATTATTTTGTTTGCTTGTTTTAAATCATGCCTGTCCTCCAGGTAAATAAAGATTAAATGTGTTTCAAGTGGGAAAACAAACAAGATGAATAGGATAAGATATATCTGTATTTTAAGTAATGAAACTGTTCTCTTTTGGAATGTAGTACTGGCCTTTTCCTAAAATGTCATCTTTTTGTGTTTGTGTGGTGTTTGAACTTTTTAAAGGCCTGAAGATTCTGTCAGTAAGAAAGAC
Organism: Gorsachius magnificus; assembly: GCA_034008185.1. Lineage (NCBI taxonomy): Eukaryota > Metazoa > Chordata > Aves > Pelecaniformes > Ardeidae > Gorsachius > Gorsachius magnificus. Next base: position 32,409,607 of record CM067089.1, on the reverse strand, counting down.
AGGAAAATGTTACTTTCAGATTCTTTTTTCTTACCCATAGCCCTACCCCCTCCATGTGATTTTCTACTTAAACATGAAATACTGTTAAGACCAAATCATGTAGTTTCTGCTACAGGTTACCCTTATTCTTGTACCAAGTTTTATATGCTAGCAAAAATGTGACATCATTACAGAAGTCTGCTGCTTCACAGTCCTAAAATGCATACTTTTTTGGATCAGTTTAGAAAAACAAAAGCCCACAGATTTTACACTGCTTCTGTCACCAGCACATAGTAAATATTTTATTTACAAGGTCTTAGGAACAAATTTTATAATTTATTTTTTTTTTTACTTTATGCTCTCTGTAGAGGAATGTGAAAATATGAGCCGTTATGATAGACAGGACAGAAATGCTAGGCAACATCAGGAAGGATTCTGGAAAAGAGCACCACAACAGCGATGGAATACACAGGATCACTATCACCTTGGCCATACCGATCACTACATCCATGGTAAAAATGATTTGAACAGGTAAAGGACTTGTCTCTTTTCTCCCAAACAATTAAAATACCGTGATGAGAAATCTCTTTTGGTGCTAAAGGGTCTCGAGTACAAGACATTTTCAGAATGGCTGTATGTCTATAAATAGCATGTCTGAGTGGGAGTATCACTGAGATTTATAAAGATTTCTTTTCAAAACTTTTGTTTCTGTCACAGTTTTCAATGCAAAAACTTGTTACTTGTGTTTCTGTACCACTATAAATGCTTGATTAAATTACCATATGTGTTCCATAGAAAAAATTACACTGTCATATTACATGGATTTTGTAAGCTTGGACAGCTTTTTACTTATCAATTTGTTTTTAAATTAAATGTAATCCTATAGTTCTTATAGGCTAGCTTGGATGACAGAGTTTATAAAAATCCTGATGAGCAAACTTGTTTTAGGGTACTGTAGTTGTGCCTGCGAGAGACTGATGCTAGTGGGAAGGAAAGCCCAGCATTTAGGTGAAATAGGATTGACATTTTATGATTGATTTATTTTCTGCTGTATGCCACAGTATGTGAATGTAGCCCACGTGACATAACACTTTCTTTTTTACTAAATGCTCTCTAGCTCTAGTTTGTCATCACTGTGTTTCTATATATTTATTTTTTTTTTAGGGGATCAAACTACGTAGAATCTCCTATTGGTCACTTTGAAAGCTATGGAGCACCAAATTTTTACCAGGCTCCTAGACAGCTGGTGGGCTTACCGGAGAATACTGTGATGCTTGATGAAATGACGCTTCGGCACATGGTCCAAGACTGCACAGCTGTAAAAACTCAGTTATTGAAACTGAAGAGATTACTGCACCAGGTGAGCTGTTTAAATGGAACAAAAGCAGTAAAATATATTGGAGAGTGAGGTTGGATGGGCTAACGTTCTGTTTGGCCTTATTAAGCTATTGTAATTTCCCTTATACATTGAATTACAGTGTTCAAGAAAGTGTGCACTTTTTATTGCTATTTAAAATAGTACTTTTTTGGCTTTTTCAGCACTTTACTGACTGCAAAAAATATTAAATATTGTTATTCTGCTTCTCTGAGGAAATAACGCTAAATTAAAAAAAATCAGTGGATGTGAAGACATGCTTTTATTTAATGAGATCCTAAAAAGCTGTGAGTAAAAAAAAAAAATTAAATATGAAAATCGATTCTATTGATCAAACTTGCATTCAGTAAGTCAATGGTAATAGCTTTTTCTTAAGGCTGTGTTTTCCTCATTCTTTTAATCTTTTTTGTGTGTTTTGACAAGAAGCTTAGCAAATCCTACCAGCTCATCTCTATTGGAAGTGCTCAAATTTAACCTTTCTACTGTATGAAATCACTGAATTGTCATGAGCTTTTAAGGAGCTTTTTCATTTCACCTCAAAACTTGGCAAATTGTGAGAGTTGGTAAACTGCTGGATGATTCAGCAGAAGGATGGCATTTCAGCTACAAAAATTCCTTTGCAACCTTAAAAAAAAAAGTCTGAGAGACTTTCTTTGGAGGCGTATACAGATTAGCATTGAAAAGCATCTGTATGATGGTCTCTCTAATACTAGATTTACCGCTGTTTTTTACTCACCAGATAATGTAATGGAAATAGGTTTGTGCCCTAAAAGTAAGACGCTAAACCCAAACACAGCAAAGCAAAAAGGATCTCAACCTTGAGGTTAATTCAAGGGTATGACTGTGCCTTTTAGAAATGTGACCATTTGCTTCCGATGCTAACCAAGAATACTGGAGATGTTTTTCCCTGACAAAATCAGAGATGCAATTGTAACAAAAATAATGTAGTGTCAGAGAGGGAGGATGTGTTCTTAGAGCCTGATGTCTGAGTAGTGGACTGCATACACTGTGCTCCCCAACAGCCTCGAGCATGCAATTAGTGCATGAGATAGCAAGGAACTCTTTATCCACAGCTTTTAATGCCTTTAACACTGGGACAATTAAACAACTGGCCAGATGATCTGTGTGTGTGTGTAGTTCATTGTGTAAAGGCCTGCATGTTATACCCAAAGTGTGTGGCCCTGCAGAATATTGTATTTTAAATCTTGATCTAGTTTATAAATAGCCAGACTTTTCTAAAAGGTTACAGAACACAAACCTTGCCTCAAGTAGCTCAGATTAAGTTTTTTAAAGAAACTTAAACACACAGAAGCAGCAGCTACTCTACTATGTAAGTTCTTCAAAATTTGCTGCTTCTCTTACCAAAAGCTTGATCTTTTCCCCCTTGCTCCCTGTAATAAGTGAGATTTGTAATAACAAATATTACTCTTCCCTTCAAACTTTGTCAAACCTACTTCTTTGTATTTTCCTGACCTAACCGCCCCGTTTTACCTCGCTGCTTCCAAAACTCAGCACTGGACTTCTGATTATTTATTCTACTCTCCTGTGTATTGTCTACCCTTTTAATCAAACGATACGAATAGTAATGTAAGGTAAATTAGCCTGCTACAGAAGGGAAAATTTAGACCTTTGCTACCTTTTTTTACTGAACAATTAGAGCAAAACTTGTATGAAAGATTTTTTCATTATTTTTAAGTGTTAAAACTTCCATGAAAATATTGAGCTTTTTGCTAACAGAAATGAATAAAAATATGCAATTCTCTTTTTTTTTTTTTTTTTTATTGTAAAGAACAGAAACACAATTTTGAAAACAGTTACATGAACTTAGCAGTCTGAACGCTGAACCAGGACTTGATCTCAGTCTGGGTCATACGACAGGCCTCTTCTTACAAAATGTGAAAAAGTCAGCTCCTTTCAAACACTAGCTTTAGGAAAGAGAGCAGAAGTTCTTATTGTTCTTTCACCTATATTACACATTTAAACGTGTGTTACCTTTTTCTGGTTATGACTTCTAGCAATATTTAATATGGATAGGTAGAAATAGAGCTGTAGTCAGGTCTTAGGCATGAGGTCACGCAGGAACAGTTGTAGTAAGATAGTAAGATACATAATTAAATTTCGTTTTATACAATTACCTAATCAACTATGGTGTGACTTACATTCATTACGTGCTGTGCTCGACAGTATACCTAGCAGATTCCTAGGGAAGCTTAACGTGCTGTACTGGATTCATTGCTGTGACTGTAGCTCACGTAACTGTAGCTCACGTAACCATATATAAATTATCCTGAATATTACTAGCAACATAGTGGCAACAGCGAGGGTTTGGTGTTGTGTTCCTAGTTCTGTTTGGAAAATAAGTAGTGATTTGAGTAGCCTTTTCTGAACTCCGTGTGACCAGGTTGACAATGCCAGCAGTACTCATGCTATCTGCTCACTCCCACATACTGCCGTCTTTCTGTATCTTCAAAGAGTGAAATCAGGAATAGGAGTCTCTCTCGTGCAGAGTTTCGTAAAATTTTCACTGTAGTGAGAATAACCTCTGCTTTTGCAGGAATGTTGTGCTAGCTTATATGGAGTGAAAAACGTACATTCTTCTTACACTAAAGGTGGTTGTAATTATTGACAGGGAGATACTGAACTACTGGTCAATGTTCTTGCTTAATTCTTAAATAGCACTGTGTATTGTAAGAAGAAAATGCTTTGGAAGTCTAGGAGTAATTGCCATCTAAATGTTAATGCCTCTTAAACATTGACTAAGGTACCTCATTTACATGCTTAATAGTAAATAAGTTTTCTTCTGATCTTAAAAATGTCTTCCGTCTTCCTCCTCCTCAATTAATTTCTTAAACTTGCTGCTCTAGGTTGAGGCTACAGAGCTAATGTGTTAGAACATACTTAAGTAAGAATTAATTTCGGATGCCCTGGAGCCTTTGATCTAGGGAAGATTTGACCATCCTCTGTAGTAAGTTCCTCTCAAGACTGGCAGCAATGATTCGCAACCACCCTGTCTTAACCTCAGATCAGCACTTACTGATATTTTAGGGAGGACTGAAACATGAAGCAGTTCACAGAACTGTGAGATCTGAGAAGCCCTTTTTTCTGGGGAAGGCAAGTTGGTGGGTTTTTTTATAAAAAATGTTTCTTTTCAACTTACCTTTCCTGAATGGAAAACAAATTCTATTTTTCAAGCACAGATCTTCATTGTAACTTATCCAATATCACTGGCCCATTTGTATGGAGAGTTACAAATTGAAAAATGAAGTCTGTACTGCAAAACTGTTAAACGCACCAATATATTTTTGCTGAGGCTTTAGATTAGTAAGTCACTTGAGTACCTTCGAAGTGTTCTTTTGTGTTATTTTCTTCTTGCATCTGGTGAGATCTGTCAGAGATATTTATCTTTATTATAAGAAGCCTGAAGATAAAGAGCAAACAGGTTTAATTAATGAAATACAAAGGTTTCTTTGTGACATGAATTAAGTTGTATAAATTGCACCTACAGTTGTTGCTTTTTTTTTTTAGCCACAAAATAGTTCACCTCAGTGACTTAACTGTGCTTGAAAGAAACGGAACCAAAGGAATCAACAAACAATAGCAAATAAAACTGGCAAACTTTAGGTTTAGACAGCTGGTTAGCTGTTGGACTGTCGTCATAACTGCATTTGACAGTGGGCCATGGAAGCTGTATGACATGTGTTTGTAGAGGTATTTGAATGAAACTACAGTCAAAATGCCAGGTAGTCAGCAGGTGCATAGCACCCTTTACTTGATGGACACTTAATGAATTTTCTGCTTGCATCTTTATAAAAATGCTGTTGGCAAAGGAGACTATTCAAATAAGTAATTTGTACCAAAGAAAACTTTGAATTGGGAATCAAAGGCTGGATTTGTTATATAAAACTTTAATAAACCTTGCTAAACTTTAGAAGCATTTTTTTAGCTTTTTTCAACTTCTTCATGAATTGTAGATGCTGCTATGTTGAAAGAATTCTCAAGATTAAGTTTTTTAGTATACTAGTAGTAGTATGTTCTTTTAAAATCCTGTGTGATAAAAGGCAGCTTATGCTGTTAGGGACCCCCAAGATAATTGCTAAAAATGTGTTTGCTTCTAATGGCTTGATTTTTTTTTTTTTTTTTTTTTTTCATAATAGAAGAATTTAAAATACAGAAGTATAGTGAAAACAGCTGTTGTCTTTAAGCTTTGAGCTTTGTATCTTCCTCTGAGACGGTATGGGAGATTTCTTCTGAGGGAGAATACTTTTTATCTTCTCTTTTATTCTTCTAGAAGTTTTTTTGTTTTTTTTTTTTTTTCTTTGTTTTACATGTGCATTTAGCTAAAGCCTGCAAGTCATATCACCCAAAGAAAGCAAGGGGAAAAGGGAAGATAGAAAGAACAGGCAGTGAGAACAGCTGTGCTGTCTGTATGCTGTATAAAAGGCACGTGTTTATAATATTGAAATATCATTTGTATGTTGTTCTGGGTATATTTAGTCACGCAGCTTGACTTTTCTTTGGGTTGTGGGTTTCTTCTTTTTTTTTTCTTTTTAAAGTAGAGGCATGTAAAATGAGAACATGTACCTGCTGAGAGGATAGGAGAAAACACAAGCAAATGTGGCATTTTTGAGCTGCTGAACTGTTTATCAGCAGAAACACTGCAGTGCTCAAAGCCCAACAGTCTATAGCAGGTAAACTGCTGCTGTGTCTAATCAGCACAGTAAGGTAGAAAGGTAGCCAGGTTTTTTGTTAGGCCGTTCTTGACTAAGTACTTGTAGCTGATGCGCTTCTTCCTAAATAATAATCTAAATAAAAATTAGTATTCTGTTTACCAAAAGCAATATGTCAGTTCTTTGGGAATTTGTAAGGTGCAACAAGCACAGGGATTTGTGTGTCATTCGTACTAAAGATTTCACACTTGTAAAGTACAGGCATAAGAGTGTATTAAGCACAGCCACTCAAAAATAGAGGTTTCAGTTTGCGGCTCTTTGTATTTGGGCGAGTTGTGGTGTCCCTGTGACAGCCACGATGGAGGCTTATTCCCGTAATGCCTAGCTCGTGCTTGAGATGGATTAAAAATGATGGATGCAGACTTGAGAATATAATAAGGTGCTTCAGTTAGACTGTAACATTTGGGAGTGGGTAAGTAAAAAGTTTGGCATGTAGAATATTAATTGTCCAGAGGAATAAGGTGCATGACAGTGTTAACATGTGGGGAAGAAAGAATAGTCACATATTTTGTACATTTAAAAATTTTATCTGTAACTGTCACTGGGTTTGTCCTGAAACAAACAACTGGTTTGTAGAAAACTAAGATGGTATTAACTTCCCAGCAGATAGCCTTCACAAAGGAAAATGCAGCTGAAATAATATTCAGCATGAAATCAGGCTGCTTTGATAGTCATGGTTGTAAAGTTTTAGACATTCCTCTGGATTTGTTGTATAGGCACCATGCCGATAAATACTAAAATGTTGCTAGAGAGGTGGTGAATTGTATCTCTTCACACTTGTCTTCAAAAAAATTAGCGTAAAGTTTCTTTCAGAGCAACCTTTTAGTCTTTGAGTATTCTAAAAGTGAAGGGAATTTGTGTGTGTATTTTTTTTTTCCCCACCAGAACCACCTGTTCTCTTTATGTAGCTATTAGTAAATTCAGGATGACTTTTCAAGTCTTGCTGGAGTATTTTGTAACGGTTTCTGACTTCACGTTTGCTGTAATTTTGTAAGCCACTTTAAAGCATATCTTGAGGCATGTGATTACCTCAGCTTATTACATAGGGACCACCCAAAACTGGCCAAAAGCTGAAGTGTATGCTGTTGACTTAAGTCCAGCAAAAACTTTCCAGTAAATTTGAGTGAGTTGAAAGTCACTGTAGACAGGCAGTGATTCACATGGGTTGCTGATCCTCATAGCAACAAGACAAGGGCTGTGAAATGGTCAGTCACTGCCATCTGAAATTATTTAATTTCTTAAATGAGCATATTGTTGATTAAACATTGCATGCAAATATATATGCACGTATGAATTTATATCAGGTTAAAATAATTAATCTATAACTAAGACTATCCCTACAAAATTAAAAAAATTTTAGTCCTCTGCCAGTTTATGTACTGCAGGTTATTTTCATGCCTAAACTGCCAGTAATGTTTAAAAATAAACAGTACCAGGATTGCCGGAATGTATGAGGTTTGAGTTGTTTGTTGCAATGGTTTAAATTTAGGAAATAGTTACAAATATCAACAACTGTGTTTTCCTTCTAGAAGCATTCCTTCTAATGCTGCTGTTTTTCAAAACCAATCTTCTGCTAAGGAAATTAGATTAAAATGGTTTTTTGCTGCTTCTGTTTATAAGTAGAACTTATTTTTCAGTGCATTTGATGAACATTTGTTTTTGATAGGGCTAACAAACCATCCTGAGTTCTTGTTTTTGCAAGCATCTTTTACATTTGGCACAAATGAGACGAGTGCTGCTGTTCTGAGGAGGTGATTAGGCTGTAATAGATAATGTATTCTACTGTTGTAAAAATGTTAGTCAAGTAAAAACCAAGAGGTAGCAGCTTTTTATATTGCCTATTGCTGTGTGGTGATACCTTTATAAAGTTTATTGTTATGTTACCTAAAGGTTAAAAGTGTATGTTGTCTCCGAGTTTCTGATATTTGATGATATCTTAACATAAAACATGCAGGCTACCAGAAATAGCACGTGCATATAACCAGTTACATTTGTTTTGCTAATTCTATTGTCATTTTGGTAATTCTACTATCTTTTTTTTTTTTTTTGTACACGGGTAGCCTTGTTCTGCTGATTTCCCCTTCCCCAATCTCATTTTAGCAATGTGATGAACAAGAAAGAAAGAGCAAAACAAGAAAATTTTCATAGATTAATCCTAGCATATGTTCACAATGGGATGCTTAGTCTTAGAACTAATTTTTTTTCTGTTGTCCTGTGTTCATTATATATATTAAGATAATTAAGACAGTGGTAAGGGAATTGATGCAAATGCACTTAGTTCTTTGCTAGTGAATATTAGGTACAGCATGAGGCTGGAGTACTTGATTTAAATCACCAGAGAATATGTGACATACAAACTTTCTTTGCAATTGGGTCTTAATCTGCTGTTGTAGAATATTTTGTTGCTCCATTTACATGCATTTTAATGGGAATAAAAGGTATACCAGAGGTATCAGTGACAGAGCTTTTAAAAGCCGTGCGAGATAGTTTTGCATGAAATAGTTTGTCTTGTGTTTTTTCCATTCCCATGGTTACTCCTTCACAATTATAACTGTGACCGTCTGATGTAGCTTTTCTTCTGAGTGCATGTATTTGAGTAGTTGTTTAAAATAAAAAATGTTGATGAAATCCATTAATTGTAGAAGATATAAAATAGAACATAAAATATAATCTGATAATTTGTACATGATTCTATGATTCTAATTGTTGCTCATTTCCTCTAGCATTTTAGAAATGGTTTGGATTAAATAATGTTTCTTTCTTTGTTATTATTGTGCAAATCATTTCAAAACACTCCATTAGAACTTGTTCGTAACATAGACTGTGAACTGCTGCCTCATCAGCCTGTCACTTGCTGGGGCTCTGCCCAGAAGGGAGAAGCAGCTCCTTGTGAACTGAATACAACTGTGGTGGGCAGTGTAAGCTGAAATGTTTGCTATGTTAAGGAGTCGGAAGCCTTGAAATTTGTCTGCTCTCACAATTAATAGTGGGGTTTTTTTTAAAAAAAAAAAAAAGCCAAGAAGTTTAGAACAAAAAAAACAAAACAAAACAAAACAAAAACAACACCAAAAACCTGCAAGATATAAAATTACATCTAAATGATGGAAATTAAACTTAACTGTCTGTAGTATGGTAAAAGAAATTTGGAATTGTATGGTAATTCCTGGTATTTTTAAGTTGTGTGACGGTATTGCATATTTTGGCTACAAGTAATTGGTGATTATAGGAGAAAGTAAACTTCATTGTTAAAATTGTTAAATTGTTAAATCAATTTTAATTATTTTTTTTTGCTTTTTTGTATCTGGACAACCTTGTTGATGTGTCTCTGCAGTTTAGTTCAAAATTTATAAGAGATATTTATTACAGATTAAAAAGCAAAAAAGCTACCTCCTGGACATAAGAACATAAATAGGTCTAATTGGGGGTTTTCCCCTTACTTGATCTTGAGCATTTGAGCTGCAGTTTTTCTTGTGGTTTTGGGCAGTTGCTGGCTTGGCCTCGGAGGGGGGTTAGCGCGGTTTGGAGACACGCTGCTCTTAGGTTGTAAATGCAGCCTTAGGCAGTGAGGTCACTGCCTGAAGAAACTCCCTTCTAAGAAGCCTAAAAAATAAAGGAGAATGCTGTAAGGTAGCAGATTCATTTATTTTTTTTTTAAGAAGGTAGCAGATGGAGGAGATGGGTGGAAGGGGGGGACAGGGAGGAATAAATCCTTTTACACCAAGGAAACGGTGGTTATGATCTTCCCTGACCATAAGATAACTGTAATCGTACTGTAGTTTTGCATCACACAAAGACTGGACATAATATCATGGTACAAACGTGAGAATGTATCATGAGAATACACCGTCCGTGGTTCAGTCTGTGAGCTGACGCTGTAACCTGACGGAACCTTTTCAGGGTTTGAGGGCCACAGGTTTAGGGTACCCCGAGTAATGGCTGCCTGGGTGTCTGTCACGAGGGTGTAAGTGCTTCAGGACGTATCCAGGCAATCGTCTTTTGGCACCTTTGGTCATTTCTGTTTCTACTTGCTGTGCTTAATTTCGGAATTCATGGCTGTCATGGTGGGGGAAAGATGACTTTTGTGTGATTCCAGTTCTGATGCCTGTGAATTAGTTTTGTATTAGTCTGCCCAATACCAAATGTTGCTTTTTTTAAAGTTTTTTTTAAGAATTCCTAGCTGAAATATTTTGGCTGTGTGTTTCGATTATTGCTCAGACACGTTATTTGAATGGATACTGAAGGAATTGAAGCTTTTAAAATTGCATAACATAACCATTCCTTCCTGATAGAACACATATGAATGCTATGGCCTGTTTTTACCAGATTTTTGTGCAAAATCAACACGCTTGGACCAAGCTGCAGCTGTTCCTTCAGCTTTGAGAGGAGAGGGAGGCTGTTCATGGCTCTTTTTTGGGCACTGTACGCGTGCTGCAGCAAGGGAGGCTTCCCTATCAGTGGAAAAAAGGAAAATTTACAGTGAGAAGTGTCAGACATTGTAACAGGTTCCGCAGAGAGGTGGTGCTTCTCCATCCTTGAAAGCAAGTTTACAAGGGAGCTGTTTCAGTGAGTAGTTTGAATTTTCGTTATTTCTGTTCTCTGATAGAATGATGAAAATGTGTCGCTCCAGGACATCTCGCTCTCTGTTCCATCAAGTCCAGAACCACAAGACATGGAGTCAACTTTTAAGGTAAATGACACTGATTTACTCTACAGAATAAGAGGTACGAGTCTGTGTTTAAAAAAGCACAAGCAGAGACTTCTGTGTCACTGTGAAGTAGTGCTTCTTGCTTCTTTCATCTATTTAAATGCAAACCTAGCAAGTTTTTTTATACTTCATCTGTTCAGTTTTGTTAAAATAGAAGGGATTGTTTGACCTCTTAAAATATATACTTACAAATGCTAGAACAGTTTAAATAATTAAAATAACTTTGCCTTTTGGTATTTGTAGCAGTCACGTGGGAATTAACAGCTGTAGAATAACATCTTTAAAAAATTTGCTGCCTGCTTGATAAGTGTTAAAATTTGAAGACAGCTTTTTGCTTTGAAGTGTAATGATACCATCCTTATTCAGTTACTTGCTTTTTCATTACATTTATTGTTGATTTCAGTTTAAAAATTTTTCATATAAAGTAAGTTTTCCATGAGATAATGCAGGTATTGCAGACATAACTTAAAAACAATGTGAACCCCACAAAGTCAAAGACATGTTTGTTGTTTTAGAATGGGTATTAAAGGAAGAAGCAATTACAGTGGATATTCCAAAAAGGATCATCTTTTATGGTCACAGACTTGTAATGTTGTGCTTTCTACAGTTTTATAGCATTTCTAAGGGTTTATAGCATTGCTTGAGGCTCTTGCTGTAAAATCAATACAGAAAGAACACTAATCCTGCACTTAGAGTAGGGGAACAATACTTGCTGAAGATATAATGAAATTAGAAATACTTCTTGAAAGGGAAGAACACTTACGATCTTACTCCTATTTGAAGGTCATCTGTCCAGATCCTGGTTTCGGGGTTTAAGAGGTTTGCCAAAGCTGTAGGTCCATATGCACCATTTTTTAGCAACCATGGCTTCTACGTTGTTACCACCATTTAGGCCTTCTTTTTTCTTTAAGTGCTGTCGGATATTTTTGCTGTGCTTGTCCTTCTGTAATCACCACCCTCGAAATCTTAGTCTTAAGTCCTAGAGGAAAAAGGATTGCTTTTTAACCTAGCAACAAAAAAAAATAAAATGATAGGTTTAACTGACATTTTGAATTGTCACTTCTTTACCTGATACTGTCATGTGGTTTGAGCAATTGCACAACAAAACAGGCTGGGTGTTGTCCTAAAGCAGTAACTAATAACATCTTCAGTGAAACTGAAATATTAGATGTATGCTACAAAATGGAGGTATGCCTATTAATTTATGGCCTAGCTATAATGGCACAGCTATAAAATACATTAAAATTACCTTGTCATGACAAATTATTTTTAAAAAATTCATTCTTGCATATTTACCAATTCTTTTAGACTCTGAACTTTGCACAATTATTTTTTAAGTCTGCAGTTTTTAGTAGGATGCATTCAAATCAGTTGTGGTGCTTGCATTCAGTAAATGTAGTTATGCTTATGTTTCTAAATGATTATTTTTCTTGTTTCTATCATTTTGTGTTAATAAGTTTGCTTAACCTTTAAGCTTCAATATTTTTTGTTGATGTATAAAGAGGAGTATAGGAATATATGTATTTGTAGCTAGGGATGTTCGTGATGCCATTTGCTTGTACAGGAGATGAATTACTGCATCAAAAATGCAGTTGATTTACTTTCATAGCTTGAAAATGTAATGGGTCGGCTCAACTTTGTCTTTTAAAGAGACTTGTTAGTCAAGTTTCTTTATGTTGCATGCCTACAGCCCACCTCACCATGCGAATAAGAGGAGGAAAGCGTGTGCTAGTGTTACTGCCAGTCATCCATGATATATGTCCTGTAGAGGTGTTGATTTAACTGTGTAGCCCTTGTAGAAAACTTTGTGTTACCCACTGTTCTATTGCAGATGGACGATCTGCTGAATGAGATCAGGCAACTTAAAGACGAGCTGAAGAAAAAGGATGAAACAATCAACCAATTAGAGCACCAACTTGTAAGTATAATGCTAAATGTTTCACAGTCTCTGAAGTGTGTGCTGCAGAGCATAACTTCGATAGGTAATTCTTCTGGAGGCTTTAAGAGGGCCAGACATCTGTCTTTTTTTTTTCCTACACTTTCACTGTAAAAATGGTAGATTTGGATTTTGTTTAGGCCCACCTCTCTGATGGGTCTGTAATGTTTCGGTTAGCAGACGGATTCTAGGTGTTCTAGTGTGTTTGCAACTGTACACCCAGTCTCTCTAACTCTGTAGGCCAGTCATGATTTGTATGTGTGGCACTAAGCAAGGTTGTTTATACAATTGTTATTAAATATATTTCATTTCTGAAACAAACACTTTGAACATAAAATTATAGAAGCTGTTGAGCAATAACAATGAGCAAAGATAAGGCACTTCGTGCTTAAAACACTATAAAAAAATTATCTAATATCAGGCCTGTTGTTCTGCTTGAAGTTTTTTTGTTGTTGTTTTACTCCCTCTCCTTTCCCCTACTGTCCATTAGTTTAATAAAGAATTCCCCCATAGAATTTAAGGCTGAGCAAGGTATTATTCAAAGCTGATTCTTTTTAAAAACAAAACGAAGCATGTTGAAGAGTAAGATTAAATTGGCCAAATAAATAAAAGTTACAGGGGCACTTCTATCATAAATCAGGTTCAGGCAGACACGTAAGTCCTCAAGCAAAAGTAACGTATGCATACTCGCTTTTTGCTGTTGTTCTAAGTTAACTTTGGATTTTGCCATGTGTATTCTCCACTTGGTTCTGGCAAACTCACCTGCTGTGAGCTTACAATTCTTGTAAAACAGCCCCCCGTTTTCAAGCCATTTCAAGCCACGGGAAGATCTTAAAAGTAGGGGTAGGTGAGATACCAAGAGGTGTACACCATATTTATTTATCACGGCTGGAGACAGTCTTCTGGGACTATAATCTCTAATGAAATGCTTAACATGTGCTTTTACATGTATGTGCACTAAAACTGACCTGTGGTCTTCATCCATTCCCTGTCTAGCATGTGATCATTCCCTCCAAAATAACACTGGAAGGTTAAGGTTTGGCTTTCTGTTCTGCTTAAACAACAGATCACAGGATACCAAAACAAATTGTCTTGTCTATTAGTATTTTTCATTGTGTTGATTTTTCAGTACACTTTGTCTCACTCTTAGCAGTATTCAAAGATTTCTTCCAGGAAGTCTCTCCTTCCTGCTAGGCTGTATACCTAATTACTGTAGTAGGTAAAAACTTTGATGCAGCTAAGGAACTCTGCTGTAAAGGTGGCTAAAACTTATATTTGTAATTATTGAAATGTGACTTGTGGTGCTTTGGAAATTTAAGAGAATCAAAACCCCTTTCTAAAAGTCAACATTAGTTCTAAATTATTGCTAAATATGCTTTGGAAAAATAATGAGTTGTGCAGCACTGTAAATACTGGTTTCTGCAGTTTAAACGTATTGTGCTATACTGCCAAGTAATGCGTGGTATTTGAACACTGGGCCTTGACTGTGCTTTTCAAGCATCTTTGCTATTTTCTAACAAATTCTCCTTTCTGTTTCTCTTTTTGGGGGCAATTAAGGCCACTAGATGTAACTGCCAGAAAGACAGCCAAAAACCTACAGGGGCAGCGTGTGTGTATGCTGATAAATTTACGCAAACCACCTGGAGGAGGAGTTCTGTGAGTAAAATGTGCCATTCCTTCTCGGGTATGACCTTCTGCATTTCATTCCCCAATTCTATGGCATTTGCTGTCATACAAGGTGGCACTATTTAAGAGATTCTGTGCTGTATGTGAGAGTGGCATCCTTCCTGCTGTGCATCCCTTGCATTCTTTTGCAACTCTCATTTAAACATTTATTACAAACTTTTATTTTAAAATAAGTAGTTAAACTTTAGAAATCTCTTAAAATAATCACCTTCTGCACTATTTAAGGTACAGTCAGCCCAAGCCGTGTATCTAATCATACGTAACATATTTTCCTATATCCTGACTTTAAAGTCATAGGTATCTTTGAGGTGTTTTTTTTCCTGGTTAAAGTTTCATTGTTGCTGTGCTCACATTTGTTCAGGAAAAGCAACAGTGTATTCTAAGTTTCAGTCCATAAGTGTAAAAACAAAAGTTAATTTTTTTTTTATTAATCATTTATTTGAAGAACTTGACTCATTCAGAAAATTACTGGGTGATAATCACTTTGACAAAGGACATCTTCATTCCCATATGTTGTTGCATGGATCACATTTGCTTTCATTATATAAAACTTACATTCTTCATGGAACACTAATAGAATACTTCAGATGGGGAAGGGACAACACATTTGATATTGTATAATAATAAGGAATTCTCACTGAATGATGAACAAGGCTTTTGTTAGTCATCAGCAAATAGTCTTTGGATCTTCAAGTTAGTGCTCTAGCTAGAGGATCCTAAGATATTTCTCTTTAAAACATTAAAAATGGGTTAGATTTTTTGTTTATTCCTTACCCTGCCTTGAGTTACCTGATATAAGATTGTAGTAAAGATAAATCACCCCTGCTATCCTTCTAAAATTACTCTTTTGAATATATAGTATTAGGATAGAATACACACTGTATGTTCACCAGTTGCTAGCAAACAACTTTATCCTGCTGAGACCATGCTTTCCAACTGGCTTCTGTCTGGTAAGAACCCAGCATAAAGAGATCCTAACCTTGAGTGGCTTTTAGTTTGCTCCGACACCTCTATTCCAGAAAGTGTGTGCAATGTCTTCCGTGTTTATCCCATTTGTTGCTCTTTTCCTGTTACCTTGTAGCTTTTGAGCTATTTTATTGTTTCTGTTTCGCAGTTTTAATTTCCTGTCTGTGATGTTGATTTGATGTTTTTCTGTGCTGATGCTATTACTAGGTCAGTGGCTATTGTTGTTTCCATGTGCCTTCCTTTCCTATCATTTTCCACGTAAATTCAGACACAGGTTAGTAACTATTTAAAGTTAGTTGCTAACTACAGAAGCTTTAGTTTGAGTAACCCGTGGTATTAATTGATAAGAGAAAAATAATTGGAGCAGGTGGGGTAAGTTGGTATCTCCGGTAAAAGTTATCATATAGCCCAAGTGTCTGTTTTGGTCAGGCTGAAGTATTTCTAAGTTATTCACTAGTTTTGTTCAAAAAGACACTTTTTTTTTTTTTTGGTCACAAGGAAATTCAAGTTAAGAGAGAATATAATTAAAAAGGGCATCTGCTGTATTCATGGTTGGGTGTGTGTATGTGTGTGGATACATGTATACATATCTATGATACACATATGTGTGTAGGCATATGCTCATTAGTGCACATTTTGAACATCTCAATATTTTTATCTTTATGTGTAATTTTTCTCATGAAAATTGATAAAATAATAGGGAAAATTCATGAAACATTGACAAATTTCAAAGTACACTGCTTTTTAGGAACTGTTATTTGTAAACGGTAGCTGAAAAATTTTGTGGAGAATAGTTTTTTGAATGCCTTCTCCTTTGCTTGTTTCTAAGTTATATGGAGGCTTTCTGCAAGCAAATTGGTATGAGCTCCTTAATGTGGGATTTCTTAAAGGCGGACAAGAGTCTTGCTGCTGTAGCCGTGCTCCAGTTGTAATGATCAGACCTCAACCCTCTGGTTTAACAGTTCCTCTGCTAACATGCATTTGGATGCTTCCTTTCATGGCTTAGTAGAAGTATAAACGTAATAAAAGCCTTGGCATGAAATCGTTGTTGGTCTGGAACCCAATGACATAAAATGTCACTGGCAATAGAAAGGGGAGATAATTGGCTCCATTTTCTTGAGGCAGGAGTACGATAAATGGAAAGAGCAGGAAACACCTGAGTAAAATGTATTCTCACTAAAATAAAAAATCTTAAAGAAAATAGTTGTTTTGCTTTATTAATGTTCCTGTTCAGGTTAAAATAATGACCTTGAACTGAGAGCGCAGGCTGTGAGAAATTGGATTTTTTGGTCCTAAACACGGTATGAATCATGGAATGTAGTTAATGGTTATGAAATGATGAAGTTTTTACATAGACTACATTTTTTAAACCAAATTATAATTGAAATCTTGGCAATGAGAGTACAAGTCCTTTAAGGCATGTAAGTTTTTTGCCTCTTTAAGCTTGTTAATAGTTACCAAAGTTTGTGACTATTTAACTATTTTGTTTTTTCCTGTAAGTGTTGACCTGTCAGTCACTTTAAATGATGGTGAGTATCAGGAAGTTACTTCAGTGAGATTATCAAAACTTTCAAGATTATTCTGACAGTTTACAAATTTTAGCAGAACCGATACTATGTGTCAATTCCCGAAGCATAAATAACAGCCTGGGAACACAGTGATTTACTGTTGCAAGCAATACTTCAAATGTTATCAGAAATGTGCTTAACAAACATTGTTGGCTTCTAGGTGCTAGAACAAATGAGGAAATGGTGAGAGTGGAAATCGGCTATTAAAAGGCTTTAGTTAGGAATTTAAGACCATATGGATTGCAGTAATTTATTGCAGTTCTACTGTCCATTTGAAGTGGGTAGTATTTCTGATCGCTTCATCGGTCTCCCAGTAAATAGGCAAGCGAATATCATTAAACATTCTTTATAGAAAGTCATGTTCTTTTCTGTTCTTTCTTTATTACCAGATATTTCTAGAAAATGGCCCATCCTGATGTGATTATAAACCTGTCTGGGGTTATTCTCTTTAGGGACCACATAGTTTTTGAAAGTACTTTTAGGTTTTCTTCCTATTTAAAGGTAAATATGTACATAAATGGAAGCTATGTAACTTCAGGTTAATCCTTGGAACTTAGTACTCCATGTAATAAAACCTAGTGCCTGAAAATAAATGTTCTGAAAATTGGGCATGTAAAAATTAACCTAATGCCTAGCCACTGTCTCTGCTACATGATGTTTCTGGTGCAAGCAGTGTCCTGACAGTATGCTCAAAACTACATTTTGTAATTTCTGACTGTATAGACAACGATAACTTAGAGGGAAACGTTATTTTTGGTTAGCCATCCTTGGGATAAAGGCTTATAAAAGTATTCACTGACAATGACATTTCTAGAAGGATTTCTCATAGATCTCTTATACTGAATTCATTTCCAGTTAATTTATGCCTGTCAT
This sequence comes from Gorsachius magnificus, assembly GCA_034008185.1. Classification (NCBI taxonomy): domain Eukaryota; kingdom Metazoa; phylum Chordata; class Aves; order Pelecaniformes; family Ardeidae; genus Gorsachius; species Gorsachius magnificus. The sequence continues at coordinate 32,391,792 of CM067089.1, read as the reverse complement.
TTAACTATCATGGGGAAAAAGCCACTCCAAAACCTGGAAGAAGGTATTGAACATAAAATTACCTGAAGAAATTTATGTTGATGGACAAAAGCTTACAAAGAAGAAAAATGCTAGCATCCATTGCCGCAACTGTCTCGCAGGCTTTGCAGCGCTGTTTCTGTAATACTAAATAGTGACTTTTTTTTTTTCTGAAAGATTTTGAGGGTAAAGGGGTTAGGTGTCAAGTTTATGTTGAGAAATTACTTGGCTTCTCGAACTGGAAAGGTTGTTTGCAGATGCTGAGAAGTAAAAGACAAGCAAGCAAACTGCAAAGCCTGAATATGGATGAAGGTGTCTGTGAAGGATTGTAGCCCCTGCAGTCCAGTTCCTTAGCACAGCTCAACTGCTCCTAGTGCAGGGTGCTCTTCCATGCCCTGCAACAGTAGATAATGTACAGTAAAAGCTGATCTTTCTCCTTGTCTTGGAATAGTACAGTGATAGAATAAGTTTTTCTTCTTAAACGTGTGTACAAATTCATTCTTTTCTCTGGTAAAATGGCAACAAACAATTCTGTTTGCCTGGGAGCATGTGTTCTCTTTTTCTTTGCTATATCTCTTCTCTGCTTCTTGCTGAGATTAATTTTTCCTCTTTCATGTCAGTTGTTTTGATGAACCTTCACATAATACTTTGGCTGTTTCTGTGTATTGTTATCTTTGAGTATCTCCTTCCACCTTAGCCTTAAAGTTTCTGTGTGCCTTGACTCTGCAGCTATGAATTTAAACTTCAGGTTTTGAAGCCTAGTCATTACACTAGTGTTTATCTCCACGTTCAGCCCAGGTTTCTCTTGTCCAGTACTGTGCTGTTCACTTGCTCATCCATGATAACATATATTCTTGGTGAGAAAGTACCATGGCTGGACCAGGCAGTCGTGTTGTGCGTGCTTCTTGCTCCGTTACAGTAACTGCGTAACATGCAGGCGCATGTGCAGAAGAGAGGGCCTTTAAACCTCTCACAGGAAATTCTTGCTGGTTTAGGGTAAACCAGCTCATAACACTGCGGTTTGGGGGTTTAGTTTGTTTTTTTTTTTCTTACCTGAATATTTTCAGAAAGACTATTATATGTCAGAACTGCTCATCCATAATCTCTTTCGGGGTGCTAGGCTAGCAAGAGGAGACCACTGCAAAAACATTTTGCTTGCATTGATACTTGAAGAATGTCATTCTAGGTTTGTTCACAATGTGGAGCTCTGAGTTTGCATGAGACAACTGCAATGCTAGGTGAGATGCAGCAGGAATCGGCTCTTCTTGGAAGTGCTCAAAGGCTCCAGCTATATGGATAAAAAATGGATCTTTCCTGTATTCGTGTTTCTGCAACAGAAAAGACTTTTTAAAGCAGTAGCAGTTTTGGATATAGGTGTGTCCTCAGGAAAAGAGCTGGAATATTTGGCCATTGGCCTAAAATTACTATGCAGCAATCGCTTGGAAATATTCCTTTTGTCCTTTTCTGGCAGAAGCAACTGCTTTTGTTCATGTGATTGCTTATTTTAAGGTTGAAGTCTCTTCATAGCAATGGGAAACTCTGGCCTTGATATCCTCATAGTAGCCTTTAAAACAAAGGAAAAAAAAAAAAAAAGAACCACAAAAAAACCTCCCAAAACACAACAGGTTTTCCGGTGCAGTTAGGGTCAGAACTTCATAAAGCGTTTAGCAGCAATTGTATAATTCATCAGGATCTCTGCAGAGCATCCATCACTTTGTTCTGGCTTGTAGGCTGCTTTATTTCAGCTGCTCTTATTTTTCCACTCCTGAGTCTCCCGTTTTGCCTGGTGTTTAAAATTCTAAATTGCTTATCTTTTGGGATGCTCTTGCTATTTCACAATTCCAGTATTTGGGAAATGAGAGGAACGGGATTTAAGTTTAGTGGCTGGATGCATGTAACAGCTTGGGGGAGAAACTGTTCTGACTGTTGCCTAACATTTAAAGTGCAAGTGGAAAGACTTGCATCAGACCAGGCTTCAAGAACCCAGAATACCACCATCAAATCTTTGTTGGTTTGGGTTTTTTTGATAGAAGCTGAGGTAAGTCTTGTTCTTATCTTTAAATTCTAGCATTGCGGGCTTATGAGCACAACAGACTTTTTAATAATCAAGCATAAAATAAATTGTGATTCAGGTTTTTCTTCTTCCCTATATTTAGTGGGAAACTGCCACACTTTCTGTGTATTTTGAATATGTACCATCATCTGAGGAGGCCTGCTTATTAGTGTGTGTCTCTTTTTTTTTTTTTTTTTTTCCTGTTCTTTGGATTTCTTGGGAACTTCAGCGTACATTTGACTAATAGAAGGGGATGGATGTGAGTTCCGATTTAAAGGAGAAAGCTTCGTAAATTTGCTGGAGTTTTGTAAAACAGTATTAAAAGACAAGTCATCTTTTCATGATCCAGGCTTATTTCCAGATACTTCTGTCTTATTGTCCTGTATCTACAGGATTGGTACAACCTTTATCACTTGTCAAGTCAGCGTAATTGTTAATACCCATCTTAATATATTCCCACTGCTGTATTTCCTGGTCCTTACTTGGTTCAATTGATGTTAATTTTAATTACCTTATTTGATGTACAATTAAACAATGTTTGTTACGATTTTTTTCTAAATAAGAAATCCGACGCTTATTTGACGCTTGCCTGTGTGGAGCAGCGTAAGCTCTCGAGACTGCTGCCAGAGGAAGAGCTAGTTCTTCTGCTTCCCAGACGAGAGAATGTTCTCTAGCATTTGGGAGAAGGGGGCTGAACCGTGCCTGGGCAGCTGTCCAGTTTAGCAGGCAAATCACTGTAGGAAGTTACTTGTGCTTTCATTTACTTCAGTCAGAGCAATGAGTAAATACGGTGAAGAATTATTGAGAAGATTGTACTTAGTGCTGTGCTTTGAAGTGCTAATGTGGATGCTTAAAAATTACTGGAATGTATCAAGACATCTAAACAGCTCTTTGCTTTTACAATAGTATCGTATCTGCTATGTATGTATGGCTGGTACTTGTCTTGATCTCTCTAAAAAGAGAGAGGGAGGGAGAGGATATAACACTTTCACCTCACTTCTTAATTTAATGCGTTAAAATTTTCCAGATTTCATTGAAAAAGCCCATTGCCTGCTCAAACCAGTCTCTGCAAGATGAGTCCTATCCCTGACGATACCAGTCTTTTTACTGTCTGGAGTTTCAGTTAGTGTTTAGAAAATAGAAAGAAATTTTTTTTGTTGTTCCACCACCCTGATGCAAGTTAGGATGAAATGTGAACAAGCCTGAAAAATGAAGTGTTCTTTTGTACAGTGCTGTGAAAATCCAAAGCTTTTGTTAATGCCTTGTCAATCATTGATTGATTAATCTTATTCCCAGGAGTATTTCTTTATTTAATACCTACTCAGCTGATGCAACATATTATATTATTTTGTCAGACTACTTGACTGAAGCTAGTACTGTTGTTCTTTCATGCAGCAGTCTACAAATTGTGTTGACCTTAATGGCTACTGATGGAGGACTGTAAGAACACATTAGGTAATCAGTATCTCCAGCTAGAGATAATCAGATTGAAGAACTTCTTTCATTTTTTCCTTGATTTTTGCTCCAATAATTGTTTTATCTCTGCTTCTGAAGAAGAATGAAGAAATCTTGTCAGATTTTTTCTTTATTTCCTGTTCTAAATGTTCTGGCAAGCAAATTCTAAGACTTGACTAAAAGCATGTGTTATTAAGTTACATCTTAGTACTGAAACTTGGAATAGTGGTGGATAAAACCTATGTTAGGATAACTGGAAGATCAGAGAAGGGTTTAAAATTTTGCTAGGATAAATAAAAGCAGAGTATTTCTTTATAGGAATAATGTGATGCTTAGCATTCTTTTAAAAGAAGCATGGAAATAAAATACTACTTCATTGTTTGTCCAGCCCTGGTAGTAGGATCTGCAGCAGGTATGCCAGCAGCGAAATTTGGGAGGAGGAGCAAACAGCGTTCCTGTTTTGTTTGATGCAGAGGTTCGTTCAGACATCTTATGCCAGCTGGTTGCTGTTGGTATCTGCTGGTTGCTGGTAGCTGGGAGGCAATGGCAGTCATTACTGTTAGCACTAATATTTCAGAACTCATAAAAGCAGAAGTTTTCAGCTGCTAAACGGTGAAGGGCTTGTAAAGACTTAAACCTGTCTTGCTGAAATAGGAAATCAAGGTTATGTGATTTAAGATGGCAGTTCCAGCTTGGATAGATTTCTTTTAAAGGTAAGGGTGTGGAGAAAATGATAGACTGCATCAAATGACTTTCTTGTTTGGAGAACGCAGCAACCAGAGTGCGTCACTTCTGTGGTGATCTGAAACATCTGCCAGGCAAACCCTGCGCGGCACGGGCGTACCCACTTCTCTGATCCTGTCATGGAAGGCTCAAGCTCCAGGAGCAAAGTGCAAGGGAAACAGTTGTGTCACCTCTCCTCTTTCACATTTAATAATGCTACCAAAATATCAGTGAAGTGGACTCTACAGCACCAGGATTTGCTAGCAAATCTGTTTCTATGCATTCGAAATTTTTTGTTGTAAACTAAAGCTGACTGCTTTTCCGGTAGATTAGTATTAAGCAACTTACTGCTTGGTGATGCGTTTTTAAAACATTTTTCAAAGCTGTAAAAAAATACAATTTTTAACGTGTTTTTTTAACAAGAAAAGCTCAGCTCCTATACTTTTCCCTTAAAAAAATCTTTAACAGAAATGTGTGCCTATATATTGAACAAAAATGGAGGTATTTTGTAAGATATCTGAGTAGTTTAGGGTATCCTAATGTCATTTTTCCTCTGGGCTTAGTAGCACATAGCATTTGCTTTTACAAAGTAGAACAACTGGGAAATATAATGATACCTTTCTGGGGGAAAAAGAATGGTGTGGCTTTTTGGTGTCTTGTTTTTTCCCTGTTCTCTTTTTTTATTATACTTCTCCCCCTCTCTCTTTCTGCACAGGGTGGGTATTCTGCTCCCTCCTTCTCTCCCTGGCAGGGCTCATTCCAGGGCATCCCTCGGACTGTTCCACCGCACCGCAGACAGAGTGAGTCTGTACCTCTCACTCATCTCCCTCACCGTGTTCCAGTAGAAGCTTCCCCTTTGCACGCACTGTTCATCTCGTAGTACCCTCCTCTCTCAGGCAGATTTACAGGCATACACGATAGTCTGTGGCTAACCAAAATGCTTCCTTCAGCCAGCGTATAAGCAGCTACAACTTATAGCTTTATAACAGTTATTAAACGCTGATTTACTCCAGCGGTTCTTCAGGCAAACCCAAGTAGGCCCTTGTTTCCCGTCTTGTCTTAACATAAATCTTGCTTGCTGCATTTTCCCTTTCCTTTTCATGGCTGTAATATACTATCCTGTTTGTGTATGTGTTCTGTTTGCTCATGAGTCTGCATGCGTGCATATGTGGATGTATTTACATAAATACATTGTGGATGTACATAAAAATGTTGGTGAGAAAGCGTTGTTTTCATTGCCTCTCACGAGAAGTTCTCTTAACTTTTCAGAACGGCTTCCCTGAAACTAATTTTTTTTTTTTTTCCCCTCTTGGTATTTGTTGTAAAAAGGCTTCTAATACATTGAAGTGGCTGTTGCAAAACTTGCATGATTTATTAACATTCCTTATGTGCTAGCTACAATGTGGGCTGATATAAGATGCGTTTGTTCTCTTGGCTTGGATCTGCAAAACAAAAGACAATTGCTGATTTTAAAACTGTATGCTTACGTAGACATAGAGAAATGGTAAGTCTTATTTTGTGCTTTGGTATTGCATTATAAACAGATAATTGTTCAAAGAAATATAACTAGTTTGTAAAGCTAAAGTTATATTTTTTTAAATGTACTGTAATTTGAGAATTACAGTGTCTTTGACTGCCTAGCAAAGCCCAAGAGTGTATTTGGACAAGAAATAAAGGATAAAGTAAAATTATGGAAACAAAGTAAGATTTCCAGGAGATCTGAAGCGCAAGCAGCACCTTGGAAAACTAAGCTTGCATATATTTCAGATTGCAACAATCCTAACTTATTACAAGAAAAAAAATAATCTTGTAAAGTGTTTTGTAAATTGTGTTTCAAATACTCTCTTGAAGTTTCTGTGACAGTGTTCATCTAAACAACTCATCAGGAATGCACAGCCTGTTTCATAGGCTTTTCTCTATGCGATGGAGGGGTGTGCTTCATTCTCCTGTGGTGTTTGGGGGGTGTGTGTGTGTGTAATGAGCGTGGAACCCCTAAAGCTGATAATCACGTCTTCTGTTCCTGGGCAGAGGGCCAGCAGTAGCACAGCCTGGCTATTTTGATGTCCTGTCAGCAGAGAGTCTGAGTTGAAAAAGATCGGTTTGAGACCTGAGTAGCATATAAATGTCACGGTTTGGGGAGTTAGCACGGGAGGGTGGTGTCTGAGCTGCCAGATGCGTGCCTCTGGTGTTGCATCCTTCACACGGACTGCTTAACCAAAGAAGAACTTCGCTAATCTCTTACCAGTTCTCTGAGCCCCCACCTCATTCCTCCACTAATGGCAGCAGCTTCTTATTCAGGGATCCCATAGCAAACTTCCATTGCTAAAGCAGGTTGGATTCTTTAGTATACATCTATAAGCATTAAATTCTCTGAATTATTAGTAAAAGAAATAAAGTAGATGAAAACTGGCCAGTGACTAATTAACCTAAACTATAATTAACCTATTGCTTAGGATAATAAATGTTTCCTATAACTGAGTGTTCCTGGCTTTTTCTTTAAGCCTTAGGTTTGATCAAAAGATAAATACTGAGAAGAAAAATGCAGTATAAATTAGGAGGTTTATTGGACATTTTTACTGGCAGTCTTGCAAAATCAATGATTTAACGCTGTATGAAGAGTCCCATAAAGTAGAACATTACTGGAATTATCACTAGCATTCTTCTTTCCCCGCATTACCCTTGGTTCAGTGGTTTTAGGTCTGCTGGCTTTTGAGCTAGTATGGAATCCCACGTGTGGGGTTTCAAGGCAAGTGGTGAGCTGGGTACCACCACCGAGAATAAGACAACAGCTTTAAAGTCACTGTTAGTGTTCTCTTGCAGTACTATAGAGAAGGTGGTAGGAACGTGAAGTAGTCTCAGTTTCCATTTGGCTGTGTTTCCTGTCTGGAGATCTTGGGATTCAAGTATTTCTTCTCTAACTTCTGGATCCTTAACCTAAACTATCTTCTGTGCTTGTGAATACTGCAGGTTTCTTCACTACGTTGTTGATAGCTGATGGATACATAGATCACTTACAAGCACTGTAGATTATGAGAGAATAAATCTGTGAACTGTTCATATTTAGTTGTTTATATACTGTAATATAATTTTACTGCTGCTGTACAGGATGGGTAATATATCCCTGCTACATAATATTACAACTCTATCGTATGCTTACAGTTCCTTCTCTATTAGCAGCAGTTGCAATATCAGCGTACCTACTGCTTAACCTGCCCAATGAACTTGCCGTGTCACTGCACTTTGTTAACATGCTTTAGGATTGGATATATATTTTGCACTTTCAATGAGAATTAATTTTTAATACTTTTATTAACTTCATGTTGTTTCAACAGCCTTGGAAACAATTCAATATTTTGTATTTTGTAAGCACTTTCATAATAGCACATTGATTTTTCTTGTTTTATGAACAAAATTATATGTTTTTATTCCGATAACTCCCATATGTGTCTTGAACTTAACTCTTAGGTAATGGTCCTTTATTTTTCTCTTGGTTATAGGGTATGATTTGATGACATAGCAAACTTTCTTCAATACAATTTTAAACATTTGCATTTGCATTCAGGAGTTTTAATGATGCAGCTCTAGAAACACAGTATTTAGAGTACACATTGTTGATAAACCAGTTATGAACTCTCACAGCTTTTTATCACCAGAAAGAAAGCTGCTGTATGCACATTGACTATAAATCAGGTCCAGGCTTTGCTTTATCATGCTGGGGGTTTTTGGTTTTGTTTTGGTTTTTTTTTGTGGTTTTTTTGGTTTTTGTTTTTTGTTTTTTAAACAAGGGTGTGTTATTTAACACTACAAAATGTTTCCAAACTTGATTCAGGTTCCTTGTAGGGTATGCAAAGTGTTGGTGTTAGCAGAACAAAGCTGCTTCAGAATAGCATCTTGGAAGTTCTATGGCTCACATTAAGAGAGTTGGCAAATTATTTAAAATGGGATCATTACATTACTGTCCTTTATATGTATCTGGTTTTGCTCTGAGAGATGAGTGTTCAGCTATATGAAGAAATGTCTTTAAAGAAAAACTCCCTTCTCCCAGGTTGGGTAGTTGCAGATTGGACTATGAGTAATGTCTCTTGTGCCTGATTAAGTATATATTTACAGAAAAAACTTAATTTTACATGTGGTCATATTTGTCTGTTGGACATATATCTGTATTTATGGATGAAATGCCTGCCTTGATGTAGTTACATATTACTTTTAGTAATTTTTCTTGGAGAAAGGCAGCATTTTTCTTTAAGTTGGGTTTTTTATACAGACTATGCAGAAAAAAAAATGCTATGCCATATTACCAATTATTTTACTACTTCCATTAAAAAAAAAAAAAAATTAGGGTGGTTTTGTATCATTATTTGAAGTTATACTCCATACTGTGGAATCGTATTTTACAATGTTGAAATGTGGGTATAATATAGCTACCTGAAAGGGAGGAGAAGAAAAAAAAAATATCTAAAATTAAGATATTGCCAAATGCTACAGATTTAAGGAGTGAAATGTTGATGTTTTCCAGAGGTAGAAAATTAGAGCTTTCTGGTGTAGCCTTTCAGACAGGCCATGCCTTCAAAAGAAGGCTGTGAAATGACAGCTTATTCTGTGCCAAGGCAGTGAGATAAGGGATGTCAGGACTGATCAGAAAATGAAAAATTTATGTAGCAGAGTTTGTGTTGTGTCTGGCCTCCTCCTCCTCGCCCCCTGCCAGGAAAAAAACCAAACCAACCAAAAAAAAAAAAAAACCCAAAAAACCAACAACAACCCAACCCCCAAAGAAGTGGTAGTTTAGAGTCTCTTCAGGCTCATGAGAGAGTTGCTAGGAAGATGGGTTATTAAACAGTATGGGCAACGTGGTCAAAATATGTAACACAGTGTATCTTATGGCATTGTTGTTCACTGTTAGATACCTAACATATATGTCCATGGGTGCAAATATTTTGGATGTACATAGCTGTAATTGTATGCGCAAATTCTAGTTACAGCTCTAAACAGTATTTGAAGTGTAAGAGATGAACTGTGTTAAAAGATTTCAAGTTTATGAGAGCAAAGGTATTCCAAGCGGGTCTTGCTATAATTATTATTTGTACTGCATTACTTCAATGCTATTGCTACCTTTGTTTCTGGAAGGTGGATTAAAAACCAATGGGGGACATGGTAATTGCTGTTTAAATGGTGAAAAGTTGCAGTTCTGTCATGGCAATTGCTCATTGTTTTGTCTTGGTCCTCTGACATCATTGTCCTTGTCTTTTTCTTGTCTCTGCTTTCCCATTATGCCATTGGCAAGGAGTTGAGAAGTTAGTCCATTACTTCTGTGATAAAGCGTGGTACAGTACAACTTCAGATTTCTTCCCATCTCCTCCTCACGCGTTTTCACTGTTGGTTTTTTTTTTTGCCTTATGCATGATGCATGTCTATCGGAGATGTGCATGCGGTTCTCAGATTTCCCATTGCTTCACTTCCTTCGTTCCTCAGAATACTGCAGGGAGAGAAAATGCTTTTATTTAATTCTAGAGAGGTATCATATAGGGAATAGAGATGGGGATTGAGGTTAGAGATAGCAAATAACCAAAGCAAAACCGAAGGGAATTTTAAAGTAGTGATATTGCAATGAATATCACTGTCATGACCACATTGATTTAACTTCTTTATCCATATGACATACTTGTCTCTGTTTTCGAACACAAAGCTTATACAGGCTTAGTGGTTCAATAACTGTGTAGTAATGGTAATCCTCTTCGTGGATATGTTGTCATTTTTCTCTGGATGATGTAACAGCCAGGTTTACTTGAGAGAAATAAGAGAAAAATCTCTAAAGTTAATGCGGTAGGGACTGTAACTTAGTAATTTTGATTAGTGCATTGATACCTACAAGTCTTTGAAGCTTTTGCTGGTACAGAGAAGTCTGTTTCTTTGTTGTGCAAAAAGAAGCTTGTGCCCAAAGCGTTTTGTCCAATGCACTTTCAATTTGGGGAGAACTCATTTTCTTCAGTTACATTGCACTTGCAATGGTTTAGAGTCCAACTTTAAATTTTGGGAGCATCCCAAGGGAATGCAGGTGTTTGTCTGCCTGAATATTTTCTTTATGGGACAAAAATAGAAGCCTGGCTAGCATGACAGTCTACACCAAGTCATGGTCTGTCCCACCCCGAAACACTTTCAGAAGTGCACTCAAAGCAATGCAGATGACAAAGTTTTTTTTTTTTGTTAAGACTTCCATGAAATAAAATACTATGTCTAGGAGGTGGAATGCGTCTTTATCTTTTAATTCCCCCTCCTTCTCATGATGGAATTCACTGAGTACTAGTCCTTCTGATGGCTGCTTTTTTGACTGATAACATGGTCATAATTTATTAATACTTCCCTCGTAAAAGAAAAACTTGTGCATAAGGCCAAGATATAAGCTGTGGATGAAGATAATGCAGTTTTCAGAGTTAGATACCTTGTGAACTCTTACTTGCATATTTTGGAAGTGGTGTTTCTCTGCTTTCAGCATCATCTTGAATGTTAAGGCATGTAGCAATTTGAAGAGATTATAATTGGTAATCATGATAATTGGACAGAATATAGAAAGTAGAAATACAAAATTAGAAAATAGTACAGTATTTAAAACAATTTAGCAAAGATGATACCATAGCTTTAGTGACCTCATAATTCTGAGCATGTAGCTGTTTTCTACCTCTGAATTGCTAACTTTCTGGGTATTAAGCTGCTTTTTAGGTTATGAAGGATAATGAGGAAAATAGGTATTTGGCTATTTTTGTATTTAAAAATGCATAATTGTCCAAATGGAAAAGCTCAAATAATACCTAGTTTTTGTCAAAAGAACTCGAAATAGCATTATCGAAAGTTTGCTTCTTTGCTTTATGTCAGGTAATTTTGTGTTTAACTCAACTTCCCATACAGATTTAGTTTCTTCTGTAAATTAGAAATTTTTCATTTTGCTGATTCATAACTAGGATTATTTCATACAAAGTTAGGATTTGCAACACTCAGATTAGATCTTTGTCTGCATTTAGAAACCCTTTCTAGGTGAGTGGAAAATGTTTTCTGGCAATTGTTTTCCATATTAGAATTTGACACAGTACTATTTGCTATAAACATACTAATTTTTTTTAAAAATTTGTTGCGAGTATTTGTATGGGAATCAGGTACATAGTATTTTGGTTTCTGCGCTCATTTTTAGCAGTTTTGTTTTTGCAGGTGAGGTCTCAAATCAATAAATAATCTTGGCCAACATCTGTCTGTCGGCTCCTAAGCTGGAAGCATAATGACTTCTGTAACCCATTACATAAACACTGAAAAATGACAAAAATATCTGGAGGATTCTTTTTTTTTTTGTTAAGCTGTAACTCTTTTAATGTATTGAATTATTAATTGTGTTTAGTACTACTTTCCTGTAGGATTGCTTGGTTAAGAAGGATTCAGAAGGTTAGGCTAGTTTTGGTCACGTAAGGAATAATGTTTTGATACTCACTTGACACCACTTTGAAGGCTTTTTTCCCTTTTTTTAATTCTACTCCTCCCTCTTTCCAAAACAATTGTTTTCAGACTGCTCAACATGTTTGCATGTACCTGTCTATCGCTTGCTGATGTTGCTGGTCCAGCTTAGACATTGCCTTTGCTTACAGGTAGAAACGGTATATTGTAAAGGGAAAAACTGCTACTAAATCAAATTAGACCAAGAAACCTTGACGTTTCTCTCATTACCGTTCATTTTTTTTCTTGATGAGGAATTTTGAGGATTCACTTTTCAGTAGTAATTCTGCCAGGAAAAAGATTAAAAGCTTAAAGAATCCCAAGACACATCCCAGCAATGTGGCAGGACATTGGCACGCGCAGCTATCATTACATCCTGCCTGCTGATTCTAAGAAGAACTAAAAAGACCAGACAAATAATTGGCTTACTTGTTTAGAAGTTGTGAATAATTCAAGAGAGTGACTGCAGTGACATTTTTAGTCAAATCTTTTGAAGACAAACATTGCTTCTTTTTTACTGACTGTAGTTTGCTAGTAAACAAATATTATAAGCCTGTTTACTAGGTACATGCAATCTATCAATTGGTGAGAATTCAAGTAGTTTAGGGATGAGACCAGCTTGTGGTAGTTCGGTTGCCCCCCCTTTGTAAATGAGAAAAATCATCCAAACCTGAAACTTGCTAAAAAGATAGGTTAAGTTTTAATAGGTTTGGGGTTTTGTTATGAATTGCAGAATGATTAAAAATTCTTCCAAGTTCTGTATAGAAGTTGCCAGTCTAGGATATGTTTGTGAAGCTAGCGCACACATTAATCTTTAAAGTCTTTTTACAGGGAAGAGCAAAGAGAAAATAGAAATGACCCAGGAGAGGTACCGGCAAATTCTCTTGTCTGATACATATCTGATCAGATTGTATCTTCCGATGAAATGTAAAATCTTCATTCAGTTATCCCTTGGTTATCAGCGTAGTAGTCCATGATCTCTGGCTTCACGTGTACTCTGTACTGCTTTGTTGAAGATGGTTTCTTTATCAGCCCACTTGAAATCCATTCAAGATGAAGCAGTTACCCAAGTCCAGCCAGTAGCCGAATTACAACGTACCTGTATCAAATTTTCTGATCTCAGTAAGGCAAGGAAATTGCACTCTAAATTCATGTGGTCCATTGAACTCCTTTCCTGCCTGTACAGTATAGGACATTGATAAAAGGTTTGGGATAGTTAACTTGAGTATGCAGCGAATAGAAATTAAGATGGATGCAGTCTGATAGCCGTTGCACTTGTTTATTAAGCACTCGAGTCAGAATTGATCGGTACTCAGGTGCCGTTCCTACGCTGTCCTGCAGATTTAGGTGAAACCATCAACGATGCCTTTTCCGTGTTTCTTTTTTTAAGCTAATCAGTTTCTTTTTTGTCTTTATGTTGTTACGTATTTCAGTGCTGGTATAATTTTTTTTCCACTTAAGTTACAAGTCACATTTGTACATGTCCCATGAACCATCCTGTTTTGCCAAAGTCAAAGTTTTGATTTAAATAAAACAGATATACAGTCCTTATCAAGCATCCAGTCAGCGCACGTTGGACTCAGAACGTTACCTGGTGTTTTCTTTGCCTAATATATTACTGTATTCTTTTCTTGTTAACAGCCTCAAGTACTACAGCCTTCCAGCAGCCTTCCCAGTTCCACAGACCTCGCCCAGGGAAAACTAATAAAAATGCCACATATCGAGGCCCACAGTGAATATCCTAAACATGGTCTGCATGAAAATAGCAATCATCAGAATCAAAATGCTGCAAATCTCTCTCTCACAAATAGCCTGAATGATGGAAACACTTTAATGAGCGTACAGTTAAACATAAAAAATGAGAATGCATCATATTTGGAAAATTTGAAAAATAAAAATACTGAAGACCCTGGAGAGGTGGCTAGTAATAAAGAAGGTACATTACCGTCTCGTTCCTGTTTTCAGACCTCTACACGAGCTGATGCTAGAGAGGTGCAGACTGAATTAGCTGTGAAAGGTCAACCCTCACTCACAAACCAGGCTTCTCGGCCAAAGACTTTAAGAATCGCAAAGCCCCCAAATGCTTTAGTGCCTCCTACAATGGCCGTTCTCGCACGATCTGCAAATCATTCCGCTGCTTCCAAGGAACCTGAACTTCTGCCATCAAGTAGTTCGACTCAGCTACAGCCAACATCTGGTCAGGATAACCTAAAGGGTAAACAGAGTCAGAAATTGTCCAAACTTCGTCCACCAACGATGTCCTTTGTTAAATCGAAGCAAATGAGCAGTCAGAAATCCATGCCAGTATCTGGAGAGCCTCAAAACACCTGTTTGAAGACTAACATCCCAAAGCCACCGGTACAGAGAAAGGAAATTGTGCAAACACAGAATACCGGTTCGCATGCTGCGGATAGTTTGCCCTCTCATCGGCATTCCCGCCTCCCTAAACCAAAGACACATTGAGAACATACCTACATCTCCTTGAATTACATGAAATACATTAAACTACTTCCTCTGTATTGACTGCCTTTGAGGCTGCTTTGTCTAAGGCTGCAAATCCTGAGTGAATATTAAAAACAGCATCTTTCTTTAGTGTTTGCATACTCCATCCTGTTATGTTTCGAGGCCCATGTTATGAGCTGTGCAGCTTCTCTTGAGAGTGTTTTTTTTATATCATAGGTCTGTATTAAGGGTTGTATTGCCCAGTGATCTTGGTAATTAAGCAAATGCTGAAGTCTGTGGTGACCACAAATACCAGAATGCTGCACTATGTATCTCAGGATGGCGGAAATCATTTCTTACCTCTGTTGATTTGAGTTATTAGACAATGAAATTACTATTCAGCTTAACTTCTTGATTCTGAGTACTCGTTAGGTTAGAGTGGTGGAAAATTAGGCTTACTAGCAGATGTTTTATTGGCCATAATTCTGACTCTGTATTCCAGAGGCCTATGCAAAAATCCTTGTATTTATCATTATCTCAAGACTGACATATTTAATGTTATTTAATCTGATGGGTTGGGTGGGTTGTGTTGTTTTGTTTTGCTGTAATCTGAAGTTGCTCTGTTCTTTATTTATCCCATCTTCACTGTTCACAGACAATAAGCAGATTTCACAGGGTGAAACCAATCTTCTCTCTTAAACATCATCATTTCTTAAAAGATTGTGGTATGTTTTTATTGTGTTGAATAGACACGTTATCGGGTAGATTCTTGAAACGCAGTGCTAAGGATACTTGTGCAAAACCTTCCAATATACAGGCTCCAATCAATTGGTAAGTAGGGAGCCTCTGGGAATTAGGGGTCCATAACACCTATGTTGAGGTTGCACAACATGCATTTTAATTAATATTTTTTAACTTTTATTGTATTACTTGTATTTATTGATTTCTGTTTAATATTGAAAGACTCTAAAGTACCTGACTTGAAATTTTGCACAAACATTGCCGTATATGTAAGGATTTGAAACTATTTTACAGAATAAAACTTGTATTAAAAAAGCAACTATTTAAAAAAAAAAAAATAATTAACCCCACTTATTTGCTTTGAGCAATCTTATTATGTCCTAATCCAGAGCTGGTACTCTTTAAGAGTTTTTCAGAGATGTGTATTTTGGTTTTGGGTTTTTTGTAATTATTTTTTTTTTATTATTATTTCTAAAGAAGTGCATGATAACTGGGAAGGAGCTTTTTGGGGAAATAAAGAAAAAAAGAAACATTTTTCTACTCTCTAGGAGAAGTATTTTTTCTGAAAGTGGTCTGGAAATAGATGCTCATCATGGTGCAACTGTGGGACCATGACACATGTGCTGTGAGTTAAATATAGGCATATCCAGCGAAGCTTTCCAGATACTTTGTGTTATGTCCCATCTCCAGTTCTTCCCTTCTTTCCCATCACTGTCTCTTGGAAGTTATCAATTGGGATTTTTTTTTTTTCTTGTTCTTTGCAATTGGTTTTAGAATCAGCAGCAGAAGACCTTTACAATAACTTTGCTCAAAAATCTGTTCCTGAATGGCATATCATGTCATAACATGAAATATAATAATAGTTTGTTCTGGGCTTTGGCTATAGAACGTTGACATATTACAGTATTTTCTTTGAGAGAATTAAAGTGAATAGTTATAGACATTTCATAAATAAGTTCAATTATCAGCTTCTGTAATATAAGCTATTTAACTGGGAGTATCCTGATGGATACCTTAGTTGGATGGCAGAAGGAAAAAAATATTCATCTTGCCTGAATTTCTCAGTACATAATTAACATCCAAGAAATTTTGTGGATTTGTTGCACTGTAAATTCTTTTAACTGCCAATGAAGTGGAGAAATTAAAAGCTTGGGGGAGGGGGGGGGGGAATGGGTAGTGGAGGGAGGTTCTATTCCAGAGCTGCTTATGTCAATCTGAAATAAGAGACCTGCAGGGCTTCCTTTTAGCGGGGGCAAAGACAGTGTAATCAAGAAATAACAAGGGTAACGTTAATTGCTACTGTTGATATAGGATCAAAATAACTACAATTCAAGATTGCTCTAACAATTATTCTTCAGGAAAAATTCTGTCTTTCCTTGGAAAGCGTTGAATTAGATGGCCTTCAGTGTAAGCATTTACTTTTTATAAGAAAATAAAACTGACTTCTTATATTCCCCAAAACTCACTCTGGGCAGCTAACTGTTTCTCAGGAGCTTAAAAACTGCTGAGGGAATGATCAGATTCCTGGTTTGTTTTCCGGCCGTTAATTTCTATGGAAGGTGGGTTTTTAAGTTTTTTCCTTAAAATTTTTTTTTTTTTAAAAATTTTTTTCTTTTGCTTCTTATTCTGGAGGTATCACCAGCCTGATTTAAGTGATGTTAAAATTTTTATGTTTACATTTAAAAGCATAGATACGTACTATCTGCACCTTTACTGAAAATTAAGGAACGAAGCAAAGAGGTGACCAGGTTTTTCATAAAAAAGATGATAGTTCTTAATTTATTCTTTGTCCCAGAAGAACAAAACTTATTTATTCTGTGGGTTTGGGGTTTCTTTCCAGTGTTAAAGGAGCATAAGTAGATTATATTCTTGATTATAGCATTTCCCCCTTCTGTTCTGGCAGATGGGCTGGAGGCAGCAGGATTTGATGGCGGGTGAGAACAGTGTGAGCCTGAGTTGTATTTGTATTCGGCTGCTGACCTCTCATCCCTCTAAAGACATCTACCTAGTGTGGCTCTTCAGACTTTACCAGGGAAGGCTCTGTTGCATGTCTAGTAAGTCCAGAGTATGAGCAAAGCCTGTCAGTAGATGGGCAACTGGAAGAGAAGTGGTGAAGTGAGGTTTGAAGCTTCGCTTCAGTGAAGGACAGGGGTCGGGAGGGAGACAGATACAAGGGCGCTGTGTAGAGCTTGTCAGGTGGAATTAAGTATTTCCAGGTAACATATCTGCCATATGGAAGGTGCAGATATATCATCAGTACTGGTGCAGATTATCTTAAATGCGTAAATTAAAGGATTTGGTATCTTCAGGGGTTTTTTTTAGGTTTCTAAAACTGGTTTATTGCCGTTTTTTTGTTTCTGATTTTGTTTGTGCAATATTCACAAAAGTATTAAACTACTGTTCAGTATGTGTGTACAGAGGCAATTCCGTATTTTAACAAGTGAATAAACACAAAGGAAAAAAAAAAACAAAACAGAATTGCACTTTAAATGAGCTTCATTGCTTGGAGTTGTGCCTAAAATAATCTAGATGCCTCCTGCTGTGCGTGGCTTTCGTTTGAAACTAATTTCCCTGCTAGTGTTGCTGTTTCCAAGGTATCTTCACATCACTTTCACAGAATCAATATGCACTCTAGCATGTTTAAAAATATTCATATAGTGTACTGAGTTTTTGTTGTGCAATGACTTTAATTTAACTGTGGAATTTTAACACTGATGATGCAGCCAGATGATTGATTACCTTCCCCTTCCCTGAAGCTCGCGCTTCCTACTGCCAATCGAGGCTGGTGGCAAAACTTCCCTAGGACTAGGACAGCCCTTAAAGAATAATGTTCCCAGCGTATGTTTTTGTTTGAGGAAAGAAGTGCAATATTACCTGTTAGACTTTCTCAAAATAGTCAAAGGCCCTGAAAACCCAAAACAGCCCTGAATTTTTTCATAGAGTTCCAAAAAAAGTGGGTTCCCCAACTTAAATCTCACAGCAGTGAGACTAGACATAGCAACTAGACTGCATCATAGGTCAGTAAAATTCATTTCATCCTTGATCTAAATGCTGATTTGCTGTAACGATGCTAGAAAACTGACTACCATTTGCGTGATTTACTTTGTTTGCATGTCACAACCATATGCACATCCGAAAGTGTCATACTTGGGTAGCTTGCATGTTGGGGGGGAAGTATTTCTGTTCCTGCACAACACATAATCCTCTTAATATGGACATTTTTCTTGCCATACAAATGGAAATCTGTTCCTGAATCAGGCTTCTGTAGCTATTCCTTATCTCGTAGTGGCTTTTTCTGAGCAGAGTGGATTTAATACATGATGCTGGTGGTAGGTCTCAGTATAGTAATCTTACAACTATGCTATCAAGGGAATTCAGTCACTGTTGTGGTAAAGCTGCTCACTGCCTACTTAACTGTAAAAGCACCACAATAAAAACAATCTAATTCCAGTGTCAGCAAAATCTTGAATTCGATACTAGCAAAACCAAGAGGTACCCTTACTATCTGCTTTGTTGTTTTTGTTTCTTAACCCAGGCCAGAGTAAATACTGTATATTGGAATTTGCTTGTAAAGTTGATTTAGAAACCTGTATGTAAAAATTCTTTCCTCAATGTTGCTCTAATAAATAAAAGTCATAATTCTAATAAGTATCTATTTCTCCTGACTGTTCACTTCACGTGTGGGGAGTTTTTTAAGTCATTGACTGTGCAGAATTACAGGACCGTAGACAGGAAATTTTGGCAGCAGGGAGATTATGCTTATGATGTTTCCTCATGGAATTGTCTTTCTCCAAGAGACTTGCGTGCTTTTAGCATGACACTATTTTACTAGAGGAAAAAAGTAAAGGGGGGGGGGGGGGGAAAGACACATAGAAAAGCTAAACACTTTAATATATGGTTTCCAGACAAGCAAGGACTGATGTGGCTAGTTTTTAAAGGTATCTTATCTCAGCTAAAATGCGCAGTTGGAGGAGAGAAGAGTATTACGTAAGCGTTTTCTTACATAATTATTTAAAATCATTATCCTAAGAGATTACTTTGAGAAGGTTATTTCCCCACAGGAGTCCAAATTGATGCAATGTGTGCATACATGTAAACATTCATCAAAAGTTCCTGGTTGTGTATCAGGATTTTGCCCATGGTTTAAATGGTTTGTTTTTCTTGAGAGAAAAGGAAATCTGCTCCATTAACTCCATCTGACCTGAATGAGTAGGTGGAAGTTCAAGTTTGAAATTTACATCAAAACTTGGGGATTTGTGAAGGGAGAATCCTGTAGTTTGAAGTAAGAGCTTTTTAAAAATGCTGCAGTCACTTGTAATCCGTAACCTAAGGCTTTATTTTGAGCTTCAAGATTATCTTTGAAGAGTTTCACAGGGTTTGGTGGTGGGGGGAACTCCTCCGTAGGGTTGCCAAGTTCAAACACATGTTTTGGGTACCTTCCTCAACTGAGGCCCAGAAGGTGGCTGCGTATCGTGGATCCTCCTGCCCTGTAGTTCTGCTGGGTCAGTGTGCTCTTTGTTACTTGGTGGACAAGGCTGCGTTACGGTCGTGTCTAATCCAATTGCTGTCGTCATCAGATGTTACACAGCTGATGCAATGCCTGTGTAACCAGCGTTCCTAAAAGCTGCAGTTCACAGCTTCCCCATCTTCTCTGCCCTCTCCCACCCAGAGGTGAAGGCCCTGTGGCAGCAATGAGCGATGTTCTGCTTGCCGGGCTGACCGGTGATGGGCTCCTGGTGCTGGAGATCTGTTGTACTGTCACCGGGCACAACATCACACGCGTGGAGGAAGGGTTGGATGAGATTTCTGATGTTTCCCTTCTTTTTTTTCAACGCAGAATCAGCACCTTTGGCACCTTTCCTTGCACAGGAATGTTTTATTTCTATGAGCGTGGCTGGATGCAGCTGAACTGGTCAGACCAGTTAACACCAAAGCACGCACAACATCGACCAGATCCATGCGGTTGCTGCTTTCCCTGGGTTATGAATATTAGCTGTTGCGCCAAGTGAGAATTGGCTTTTAGCAGAGGATGTTGAACGTAAATGACACCACTCTAAAAATCAGTTAGTCGAGCATTTAATGCTACTCAGTCTGTCTGAAAGGTAACGGGGGGGGATGAGGTCTGTTAGTTCTGGTTGTTTTCTGTGAAACCATGGGCAGGAGAGTCCTCGGGCCTAGTGCCATGCGGGGGGTAGTTCTGTGTGCTTGCTGGAGGTCCCCCTGAATGTAGTGGGAGTCTTAGCATGAAGCTAAGGGCAGAAGTAATTGCCTTCCATGACAGACCAGAAACTCTTGTTTTCAGACTGATTTTTGAATTTGGTTACTCCCCAGCAAAGTCTGAAAACTTCAGAGCTGTTTAAATAAAATGCTTCCCTCCATCACTGCCTCTGAAAATCACTTCAGCTCTTGAAAGCATTCCATGACAGAGGTTGGCTTTTAAAGCCTGTTACAATTCAAGCCTCTGAAATAGCCCCAACTGGCAGGCATTTAAAAAGAGCTGTGGAGATGGGGCACTCCAAGAGTTACTTTCCTCACTTTTTTCTTTTCTTTTTTTCTTTTTTTTATTTCAGAAAATTCCATAGAAATGCAGCAATTTGGGAGAAACACTTAGATTTCATGGAACTTCACATTCTGACAGAATGTGGTTCTCTTAAAACCTCTCCGATCAAAACAATTTTTTTAGATTTTATTATGAAGAGACCTGGTAGGTCATTATTTTGGGTGCTAATCCCATGCTACCTTTAATCTCTGTGCCTTAGTCTCCTCATAATAAAAAAATGAGATAATACCAGTGTTTGGGAAGTCAGGACTTGAAAGATTCTGACAGCACGATAAAAATTCCCTGAAGAAACAAATCCTCCCTTATCTTCTTGAATGTTACATTAACCTCCCTGTATCTGCTTGGTTAGGAGTCTTCAAAAGCCTGAGTTTATGTACAAACCTCAGTTTTAAAATAAAATAAGTAAAAATTTTAAAAAATCTTGAAGTAATTCCTTGCAAGGTGAGTTTTGTAGACCTTATTGGAACTGGTTTTATCACTACCAGATCCAGAGAATTTCCATCTTACTAGGTTTCCCCAGCAGTTATTTGCAGGAATTCCTCAAGCATAAATGAGCGGCAATAGTTCTCTGTGTGAGTTACGTGTGGCAAGGTGGAGAAGTTCTCTGAAGCCCCATAAGGACTGCAGGGGAGTATCTATCCCAAACAGTACACTGACCGTATCATGGGGTAGGAGGAACCTGTGTCCCCATCCTCCTGGAGGATCCCAAAGGTGTTCCTTATGTTCATACCAAAAATTGTGGGGGTGTGGGGTAACTTTTTAATCCCACTTACCCTTGGCAAAGTGAATTGAGCAACCAGCTTCTAGGTTATTCGGGCTGCTACTGGTAACTCTGAGTTCAGTCCTGGTTTATGAACCCTCTCAAGTTCTGCGCTGTAATTTCTGTGCGTCGTTGCTGTGGGTTTTTGGGGGTTGGGTTGGTTGGTTGGTTTTGGTGGGGTATTTTTTGTGCTACGGTAGCAACCTAGAAGCCCCCCGTCACGGGTGAGAGCCCTTGGTGTGAGAGGCTGCGTCGGGCGGTGGTAGCGAGGCGGTTATTGCTGCAAGATGCACAGCAGACGGCTGTCAGGCTGCGCTGATCCTGCCAGGATCTGAACTTATGTTTCGAGAAAGTCTACGATGTTCAAACCATATGCTTATGAGCTGTTGCAGCTTTGGTATTGCCACGCGGGGAAGTGTAATGAGACCCAAGCTCTCTGCTAATAATACTCCTGTGCATTTTATGCTGGCGTTCTGTTTCTTACTTCAAAAGAGTTAGTTAAGGTCTGTGCGCGTGCGTTACATTCAGGGCTGTTGAAAGCTCTGTGTGTGGCCTTTCTGGGACGTGCAGGGTACTGAAAAAACTGTGTATTTAGGGGTTGTATTTATACATGCAAAATGTGTGTTCCCTTTAAGGTATACTTCTAATGACACTTATTCCTCAGCTGCTTTGAGGGTGCTCATTTTCTCAGGGGATTATCTGTGACAGTTATCATTCTCTTGGGTAATGCTGTCTGATTTCATGCACGTGTATTTCTCTTAAAGGAGAAGGGGAGTCACGGAGGTTCCTTTCCTGCTGCAGTGTTACATCTCTGGCACTGCGGACACCGAACACGGCATCACCTGTGTTTTGTACATTTTCTGGAGCCTTATCCTGGAATGTCACTAGGGCAGGTGCAAGCTAAACAAAGAAATTTGAGGAGGGGGTGTCAGAAATGTCCTAATGGTCAGAGGATAAATGTTATAGAAAGGCTTTTCGGCTGTTACTGTAAGAGCGAGCGCGGGTCCCGACGTTGTGCTGCCTGCTCTAAGCTGCGTACCAACCACCCAGGCCTTAGCAAACGTGGGTTAGTCAGTCTGCAGGGTAAATAACGAGATCTAATGCTATGTGTGCTCTTGGTAAAGCACTTTGAGCTCTACTGACAGAAAAGGAGAAGAATTAAATGTTGCTACCTGAATTGTAAATGCGTAGAAAGCAGGTGGGTAAGAGCAGGCAAGGTGGCATGCTCTGTCTGGGAAAAATCCCGTGGAAAAATACTTCCATCTACCCCCTTTCCCTTTTCAGATCAGCTTAAAAGAGAACCCGTATTTCCAGCTGTTTCGCCCCGTATTTCCAGCTGTTTCGCCCCGGTTTCCCGCCGGCCGGGCTCTCGCTGCCGCGGGCAGCAGGGGGCAGCGCGGTGCAAGGAGCCGGCGGGCTGCGCCGCTGCCGCCGGGGAATGCGGGGGGGGGTGTGGGGGTGTCGCTGCCCTGCCCCTCAGAACCCCTTCCTGGGCGAAGGGGCTGTGTCTTTTTGCCCAGCACACCGACCATTCCTCTTGTGCTGGGTTGACCCTGGCTGGGCGCCGGGTGCCACCCAGCCGCTCTATCGCTCCCCTCTTTGGCAGGACTGGCGGGGAGACGGTGAGATGGAAAAGAAAGAAAACTCGTGGGTCGAGATAAAGGCAGTCTAATAAAAAAAAAAAAAAAAAAAAAAAAAAAAAAAAAAAAAAAGCAAAATCTGCGCGTGGTAGCAAAAGGAAAACAAGATTTTATTCTCTGCTTCTCATCAGCAGGTGATGTCCGGCCACTTCCCGGGAAGCAGGGCTTCAGTATGCATAGCTGATGCTCCGGAAGACAAAATGTCATAAAAGACAAATGCTCCCGCTTCTTCCTCCTTTTCCCTTAGCTTTTATATCTGAGCTGAGGTCATAGGGTATGGAATATCCCTTTGGCCTGTTTGGGTCAGGTGTCTTGACTACATTCCCCTCCCAAGGTCTTGCCCCTCCCAGCCCACTGGTGGTGAGGGGGGGAATGTTGGAGAGACAGCCTGATGCTGTGCTCAGCAGTAGCCAAAACACTGGTGTGTTACCAACACCTTTCTACGTACCAATGGAAAGCACAGCCCTGCGCAGCTTGACCCAATACACCCCTCTTCCCCTGTCCCCTTTGCTTAGATGGGCCAGCCCCAAACTAAGCAATACCCATGTATTACTTACCGTGAGCAGGAGCAGCGTTGCTCCATCGAAAGAAGCGGTCTCCTCCTTGGAGATGGAGGACGTACCGCAGGCATTGATAACCTCTACCGGAGGGCCCGCATAACTCAAACTGGAATTACACCGTTGTTCTCCCTGCTGGGCCTCTGTGGCAGGCCTGTCCTGCGTCAGCCGGCTGTGTTTATCACTGGGCTCACTGCTGCTGGGGCTGGAAATCCACATGGGATGTAGCAGGTAAAGGCTAAACGTGCAAATGTGGTTGTGACTCCAAGCCCCGGTCGAAATCTCTAGCTGCTCTTTCAGCAGCCTGCAGAGAAAATCCCTCCTGCCCAGGAAGAGGGGTTCTCCTCAATCAATTGGCTGTGCTGGTGGTCACTTCTGGGAAATGGCTCATCCATGTGTGCTTTCTTCCCTAACTGTGCATGAACTTTAGCGTATGTAGTGTAGATTAAATAATCGGGTATCACTATGCTCAGTTTTCAGTGCCTGATTTCTTGAGCATACTGTTATTCCATCTTCAAAAGGAAAAAAAAAAAATTATCCTGAGGTTCCTTGCCTTTTAGCATCCAGTAAGTGAGGTTTCCTCATCAGACCTTCAGCAATGGCAGCTGTCACTGGTCTGGCATGCTTACACCACTGCATTTCACTTCCCAGCAGCAGCCTGTTGATGTGTTGGGATTTGCACTTTGAGATGGAGAGGTCACAGCAGCGAGCAGCTTCCATGCTGCAGGGGAGGAGGCTTTTTGCATACGAACAGGTCTGAGAACTTGGTTTAATTTGCTTACCACTGAGAATGCACTGAAGTCCTGAGAGAATATTTAATGCGGAACAAACCGGGGGACAAAACTTAATTGCATGGGGTTTATTTATATGAAACATGAGGCCTGTTGTGGTCATATTAATTTAAAGATAACATTGTTACAAGTAGAGTGAGTATGAATCAAGGTTAGGCGCATTTATGAATTACGTGTCACTGCCCTGAATTAGGATTGATACAAGCAAACAATTTTTCAGGGAATTAAATTAGTGATGTATTAGACCTGAGGCTTTACATTGTGACTCTCTGGTTTGCTTTGTAGCTCAGGGAAACCTTGGACTCAACCATTTTTTTTCTAGCGGTTCTGTTCCAGTACACAAGGAAAAGATGTGGAAGTCCGGAAAAGTCTTAAGGAAAAGTCATGGAAAAGTCTTAATGACTCCTAAAATGCGACCTGTTTGAAAGTTTCCCTTTGAACCCTCAAGTAAATTGAGCTCATGTTAGCCTGTCACCACATTCCCATACAACTTTTGCTTCTTAGTGCTTATGCAGGAATTTTTACTGGCCCCTTTTCTCTGAAAAACTAGTGTTCTTATTTTGCCCGATAGCAAGCAAATCACGCTTAAATGACATTGTATGTTAATTTTAACAGTATGCTGTATGCTTTGGGTGTAAACTCTGTAGAAATACAATGCGGTACTGGGCAAATGTGGTTTCTATTGCTAGATCTGTGGTGTCTTCTCAGGATAGTAGTGCTTTGCACCATTACTGAAGAACAATTCATTTTTCAGACTGATTCCAGCAGAGGGAGTTTTTCAGTATTTTTTTTTAAAGTAATGATGGCTTTTTCTCCTATGTTGCATAGTTGCTATAATATGGATTATTGTTGGTACGTACTACTTAAGCATGCAGAACAGGAAGGTACTGCAGACTTATGCCATGATAAAAGGTTGGCAAGTGGCTGCTGCAGGCCAGAAGGAAGCTGCGTTACTGAAGCTGTATGAGAAACCTGTAATAGCAAATCTTGTAAAATCTCTCGGAGGAAGGACTGGCTGTGCATGTTTTCTGTGCAGCAGAATGCAGTGCAGTCTTGCCTGAGACTGCAGTAACTGCAAGACCAGAAGCAGAACAACGTTAATAATTAGCCTGTCCCGTCTAAATGACAATGCATGGTAGCTAAAAAAATAAATCAGCTCAGTTTGGTGCTAATGTAGGCACCTGTTAACCACATCGTGTTCCCGTATATATGTGCCTCTTGCAAACAAACGTTTTTCTCTCTTTCCCTTTTCTGCCCTTGCAAAATGAATCACAGGCAACAGGGCAGAGCTCGCAAGAGCAATTCTTTCTGAACTTCCAGAGGAAGCACACAGATGCAGACCATACCTACCCAAGCTGGAACATCGCTGTACATGTCTGTATGTATTTTCTAACAAAAAAGAAAATGGGGCGGTGGAAGATTCATTTTAATATTTTCTGTCTTGCCAGCTGTATTGTACTCAAAGTGGTACTGGTGCAGGGTCTGGAAGAAAAGATTCAGTTCTATCTACTGAAGTATTTTGACCCCATTTCCAGAAGGTTGTCGCTTCTCCTTTGACCTTCTCCCGTTCCACAACAGACCTCATCTGCCCCATCCAAGTTGGGAGAATGGAGGAGTGAAACAGCCAGGATTCTGCGGCTCTGCAGACATGACCGTACCAGTTTTATCCTTTGTCTTTTTTTCCCCCTAGGATATTTTCATACGTGTACACAGCCTTTCACCTGCCATGCATCTCCACAGTCCCCCTGGCTGTTTGCCTATGTGGATTCCTTTTATTTGTAATTACATATAAGTGTATCAACCCACTGACTTAAAGCATGCTGAATCTTTTCCCTTCCTCTCTTATTTAAAGCTACCTGTGGTTTATTTAGCCCAACTTTTGATCTCCACATCATTTTACCTGCTTTTCCTGTCAGTCCTAGATTACATTTGGTCTTGGCACTTATTTATTTGATTATTGGTAACTACTTCCTTGTTCCTCTCTTCCGTAGCGACCCATGGGCACCACTGAGTTTGTCTTTTCATCATGTAACTACAGAGGACATGAGCCTTTCAACGGCAGAGTGCAGACTGACAATTAATTAACATCTTACCGGTGGAACCAAGGAAATCACTTTTCAGTCCCGAGTCTGCTCCTCAGAGATGTTTCCTTGCTGTCTAGAGCCATCTTGCCAGCCTCTGTGCCATCAAAGGTATGGGAATAATTAATTCTCCTCAGCTTTGGGGGTTGGGTTGTTTTGTGGAGAAGCAAAGCAAACGCTGCCTGAATTAATTTTAAGTAAGTCAGCTGTTTACAAGTCTCTCCGAAGCCGCAGCTTTGGTAAGGATTCCACCTCTGGTTTCTTCCTTTAAATTGCTCCATTAAAGCATGGATGATCTCTCGCCACACCTTTGGCACTGTGTGTTCTGACCTGCAGCTGAGCCTGCTGCCGTGGCGGGGAACCTGGGCAAGCTGTGATGGAAATGCACAGCCCTGAATCCAGTAGAGGCTGGCCCAACTGCTGATTGCTATGTACACAGCTGTGGCTTTTTTATTATTATTTCTTTTCTTTTTTTGGAAGAGAACAGCCATGGGGTCAGGCAAGCCATTTCCCCAAACGGATCATTTATTGAGATATGTTTTAGTTGGTTGTTGGGTTCCTTGGGTTCTTTTGTTGTTCTGGGTTGGTTTTGGGGTTTTTTACTGCTGGCATGTTGAACATCCCGCAGACTTTATTTACCTGCTCAGCAGTTGTTAGGTTCAGGCTGGTTGCATGCTCGCCCTTTGGCTTTCTGTTGGTTGCAACACCCACCTGTCACAAACGACTCTGATCAGTCTCGCGATGCTGAACGTGCCAGGGATTACGGGAAACTCACTCCCACAACCCAGGGGTGTCTCTTAATTTTATGCTTTTATGGCGGTTTTTCGTGGTCTGTGGGCTGCGGCTTTGCAAGAGGCTGCAGCTTTGCCTAAGGTGATCCTGAGAGTTCTGTGATCCTGAGGAGCGTTCTAGGCCTCATTAGACCAGGAGGGAGGTCAAAGCAGCGCCATTTGGCTGCAAATGTCCACATCTCTGGACGTTTCTGGAAGGGGGATTGTCATCAGTAGGCTGTCATCAGGTGGGCCCCAACCACCTCTCCCTTGGCGTGGAGCCGGGGGCTTTACCTTCCGGGCTGCCTGTGGGGGGCTGGCGGGATGGCTGCTCACTGGGGCCGGCCCTTCTGGGAGTGGGAAGATTCGGGCTGTGCCACAGGGCAGGAGCCAGCGGCCATTTTGTGTGTGCGTCATGGGGCGGGTGAGGCACTTGGGTGGTAGGCCGGGGCGCCTCTGAGGGCGAGGGTCAGATATCTTGGGGCTCTCAAGAGAAGCGGGGGGGAAAAACCTGCCTGCGCTGTGGAAAGGGCTGTAAATAAGCGGCTGCTGGTGGTCCTGGGGGCTTGCGGGAGAGCTGCCGCAGGCCCGCGGGCTGGAGGTGTGCGGTGCTTTGTGCAGAGGTTTTTAAGCTGAAGCGTGCAACTGGAGCACCCGGTGCTAAACCAGGCGAGGACACGCGGATTCCTGGAAATCCGTGGGTGTGATTCATGCAGGGTCTGAAAGGTACAAAAGGCTTCTTGGTACTTTTAAATGGCTGTCGCTTTCCCCCTCTAAATAACAGGAATGGAAAAAAAAAAAAGTTGTTCAGTTCTGAAAAAGAAAATGGTTTTCATTTTCTTGTCCTGGTGCTTCAGATGCTTCACGGAAGCCAGTTCAGTTTCCTTTCACTTTTAACAGCCTTGATCGTTCAGGTAACATTTGTATTTATTTCACCACCAGCTAAATAGGACCTTACGGACTCCTGAAGAGCTTACCAACGCTCTTTTGGTGCCCTGACCAAAAGATGCTCCTTCTCCTCACTCGGCTGCCAACACCTTGTTTGAGCCAAGCAGCCTGCTGAATGTCAGGCTCGGTGGCAGACTTGGCATTTTTGCTGGTGTGTCTCTGGGCATGGAGCTGGAAACAAAATTCTGACCCAGCATCAGCCACCTGTGCTTTAGTGGATTTAATTCTGCAAACAAATTATCTGGTGTATGCAATATAGCTGATGCTGGGTGTCCTAAACCAGAAGGTGGAATGATTCCTGTGTTTGTTGTGGTTTAACCCAGCAGGCAGCTGAACACCACACGGCTTGCTCCCCCCTCCCTGGTAGGATGGGGAAGAGAATCTGGGGGAACAAAAAAAAAAAGATAAAATTCACAGGTTGAGATAAAGAAAGTTTAGTAGGACAGAAAAGGAAGGGAAAATAATAATAATAATGATAAAAGAATATACAAAATAAGTGAAACTAGGACAGCGTTCAATAGACTTTCACTCTGTGTGTACATGTTTTTGTGTCATGTTATTTGTTCATGTAATGGCCTCATTTTTCCCTCCTTTCCACAAGATTCTGCCACAGAAAAACAAATGCATTTTAGCTACAGTGAACTTGCTCTCTACTGTCTGATGGCTTATTACCAAGTTGTGGCTGTTACTTACGAATGCAATCAGTTTTGGGTAGTTTCATGGGCTGTGGTACCAAACGCTTTGGTAAATCCCAAAAAGGTGTTATTTTTGACATGTGTTTTGACTGGTGATATTATGGATGACCATCAAAGATGATTAATGCATCTTTTGTAAACACTATCTCTTACTAATCTCTTTGTGCTTCTGCTTCTGGCTGAAGAAAAGTTGCCTGCTGAGATTCCTGCTTCAGCTCGTGCTCCTTTGGGGTCTGCTAAGTGTGAGGCTCCTGAGCTCATGCTCATTATTATTAATTAAGGAGCAGCTCTGCTCTTGGCAACCTGAGGCATGGCTTCATGAATCAAATGCTAACTGTGCTGAGATGATCAATGAGGAGAGGGGTCTGTTGCTTTGTAAAACCAGAAGCAAAGGTTTATAATATAGTGACTTTTGGGTTGTTTTATTTGTAAGTTATTGCTATATGATCAGCCGAAAATGGTGGTCCAGGAAGATCTGCTTTCTCTTGACAACTTTTGCCCTATGATTGTCCTTTGCTTTCCATTTGAATGATTGGGAGAAAGATTCATAGTTTTTAATTGGTTTTTAATTCTCCTCTGGGAGGTGGTGACTGAACAGATCTCTGATTTATTTATTGATCTCTTCACAGCTCCGAATGATTCTTTTAGCAGCCTTTATTGCTGGTTCTTCTCCTCTCTTACACAGGAGGTTAACATTAATTATTTATTTTTTTTAAAGAATTAATAAAAACCAGTAAATGAAACAGCAACTGAGAGTTTTGAGCTGGCGCTCAGCAGAGTTCTTTTCTGTCTTTTCCAAAATCCATACTTGGGAATGAGCACAGCTTGTATGAAGAAGCCAAGGGCTAGCCACTTCTGGAGCAGCAACTGAAGGATCAGATGGTAAATTCAGGCTGACTGTTTACTGAAGTTCCTCTACCAGAAGGTCTTAATATCCTTCCTGTTAGACTGTAGTGGCTTCTGCTTATCGTCTGTTTATCGTCTCGCAATTTGAGACCCATAAAGGTGCTACCTGGAGCTCTTTTTGAACGTTTGCAAAGCAGTGTTTTCTTAACAGAACTGCAGCTGGTCAGGATGTGCTGTTCGAGGGGCTGAGCAGCGTTGGTTTGCTTTTTCAATACATATTATTCCCTGCCTTTTGTTTGGGGTTTGTTATTGGTGGCTGGTCTTGCAGGGTGAGTGAGAGCATGCTGTAAAGATGAAAAAGAAATGATTTGCATTGTTACTGGTTTCAGGATGCATTGCTGTGTTTGACATGACTGTGTTCGTCCCCCTCCACCACTGTTTATCAGTTTTATAGGCTGTGTGTTGAGCCAGGGCAGCTGGACCTACCAGGGCTACTAAATCGAGCAAAATGGCTGCTGGCCTGCAGATGGCATGGGTTCCTGTGTGCCACCCTCCCAAATTTAACTGGTTTCAGGATGCTGAGCTGCCATCAGCATCTCTGTTTTTGCCGACATCCACTTCAGACACCATCCACGGGTGCACTTCAGGAAGGAAAAATCATGCTGTTGGAAGTCAGGCTCGTACATGAGTCATTTGAGAGTCTTTTGAATATTGTACCCTACCTTTTGGGGGAGTTTTAAGGAGAGAATCTGAGAAGCACAGGAGAGAATCAATGTGGATGTTGCCCATCCAGAAGGTTGCAAAGATTTTTACTTGCCATCGACAGCGCTGTAGTTGTGTGGGTGACCAGCTGTGCCTACCTCTTGCTTGAATGGGAAGAGGAAAAGGCAGATAGGAGATCTTCTCCCCACTTCCACCAGTAATTGCTTTCCTGGGTTGAGTGGAGCAGGAGGATGCCACTGTGTTGGAGACTGGCTGTGTCAGCGAACAGAATTTTGTGATAGCGAGCAGTTCCTGCTGCACTGGGCCTGGCTGGGTCGCTGTTGGTGTGAGCTTGGTAATTAAATCTTGGAGGAGCAGCTAAGCTGTTTCCACCCCTCATGTGCATGTAGTAATTAAAAGACCTTGTAATTAATGGAGACTGGGGAGGGAAATCAACTGGAACCTGTCAATTTGAGCTCTGTGTTGATGGTGAAGATTTACACAGCGAAGCAGCTAGTTTCCTTTTACAGCTTCCGTAGGTCAGAGCTTTACATGACTCTGTGAGTAGTCAGTGAGGCTTTGCAGCTGTGTTAGATGTACTCTCCCTGTCTAACCAGGGGGGAAAAAAAAAAGCTGAACTCATTAAGTATGTTGAACCATCCTAGATCTCTCATTTTACCTGTACGTATCTGAGGTTGCCACTCTAGTGATACAAGAACCTATGCGTTTGTGGAGGGGAGGGAATCCTTGATTTAAATAAATGTATATGTTTCCTTGGTGATGAGAAAAGCCTACTAAAATAGTAATTAAAATAAACCCAGTAACTTCCTCCCCTCATTGTTAAGACTGCAATGCAGAGCACTCAGAATTAGGAAGCCACCACCGTTGGTTGCCTGTGCAGTCTGTTAAGGGATTACACGTGTTTTTTTGTCTGGTTTGGGGGTAGCGCAAGGCTGGTCTCACCGAATAAAATTCAGCACTTCTTTAATACTGAGAGTTCAGGTCTCACTTACCTCACAGTTTGTAGCCCCTGTGCAGAATGTGAAATTACTTGGCTGCCTCCCGGGCTTTATATGGAGCTCCTTGCCAGGGTCTCATCTTGGAACGTACTTGGGGAGCTGCAGAATCAGTGCTACAGTTATTTTTCTCAACAGCCTGGCCAATGCCAATAGCAGTGTTATGCTATCCTTCCTCTTCCACCGATTGTGTTAAGTGTCCCTGCTTGGAGACAACTACATCTGAAGCAGAGCCAATGTCCCCTTTTTTCGCTGTTGGACTGCAACGAGTGAGTGAATTGGAAGGAGTTCAGAGAATGGAACCAAGGTTGAGCAGGCCTTGAAGGACCGAGCCATAGCAGAGAGCAGGGGCCAGGATCCTGCAAGCACTTCTGGGAAGCTACATTATATCTGCATGAGAACATACAGATTCAGTACATTTAAGGGGACTGAAGTGTGTGCAAGTGTACGCATGTGTGTGTTCTCAAAGGGATATATGCATACGTGACGCTGAAAGGAGCCAAGGGTAAACTCGTACAAATATGTGGAAGGTACTATAATCAGACAGAGAGAAAAGGTTTTTTGAAGTGGCAGAAGGATGTTGAAATTAAGAAAAACTAGCAGGAACATCTAGCAAGATATTGATTTGACTGTGAATTGGAATAATATACAAAGTGAAACTCTCTTAGGAATAGGTAATTCTTTTAGGACTTGACTGGCTACCTCTTAAACACCACAATTTTGTAGGTCATTCAGAGTGTATTGATTGCCAAGAAGTAGTTCTAGTGAGTGGATTTTTTTTTCCTTTTATTTGAGGTTGTTTTTCAAGAACAGCTTATACATGTCACTCCACCAGAGTGAAGCCAGAAGTTATCTCTGTAGCTATTTTTCTATGCATTAATGTGGCAGGAAGACTGTTTCAAGCAGGGTACATTCACTTAATGTTTAGTGTGGTTAATTAATTGTGAAGTGGCAATGGTTTTCGGGTGTAAGGTAGGGTAGGTAATGTATTGTTGTAGCTCTTTAGCTAGTGATTAGAGATGAGATTTTCTGTTGAGCTGTTGTGAGGACAGCACAGTCCAAGGGCTTGCTTACATGTGCAATGGCAAAGAGACACGTTAGAGGCAGGACCATGGTGGAATGGCAGTTACAGCCCAACGATGGAAGTGGCCATGTGGGTTGTTTTACTTGTGGTCTGTCTTGCTATGAACTCAACCCAGAAGCACAGTGTTTTTCCATAAGATGCTAAGGCTCTGTTATCTGAAAGCTGGAGAGTCTTGAGAAAAGTTTTGAGGTGAAAAGGCTATGAGATATACTCAGCAAAGAGCGAGCAAAGCCTCACAGAGACCCTGCTCCGTTCGTAGACTCAGTACTCCCCAGAGGTAAACTCTAGCATCTGCCCAAGTTTCCATCAAGTCGGTTGGTGGCTGAAGCAGGAGAGGCTGAGAGGGCTGGGGTTTTCCAGCCTGGAGAAGAGAAGGCTATGAGAAGATTGTATTGCAATCTAATGGCAGGGAGAGCGTACACAGGGCAGAGACAACATCTTGCTGGAGGCGTTTAATGACAGGATGAAAGGGAAGAGAGAGAAACTGCAACAAGGGAAATCCTCATTAGATACTGGGAAAGAAAAATTGATCAATCATAAGGGTGGTGAAATATCGGGACAGGTTGCTCTGAGAGCAAGCTCAGCTAGCTAACCTGACCTTAGAGGATCCTGCACTGAGTGGGAAGTTGCACTGGAGGAGCTCTAGATTCCTCCTAAACTAACTTTTTCTATATTTTTTGCTTCCAGCTTTCTCACGATTGTGCTATACAGCCTAACCACTCGTTGATAGTTCCTGTGCCCCTTGGAGAATCAGTATGAAAAGCCCAGTTGATGAAAAACACTTATACCTTTAATGAAGCCTGCTTATGCCTTCTGAGCAATCCTGAGGAAACAGCTATTGCAGAGAGGAGGGCCTGCTGCTGACTAGTGTGAGCAGGCTCCAACTGTTCATCCAGTGAGTATTTTAGTGGTGGTGCAGAGTTTGCTGATATAAATCAAAGTGCTCCTTGAAAACCAGCAAATGACAACTCCCACCACACTTTTAACCCCTACCAGCAAGAGGCAAACACCTCCAACAGTGTTAAACACATCCCTGTGGCAGCCCCCATGGCATTAAACACAATCCTGTGATGTTCAGCCTGGAGAAAAGAAGGCTGCGGGGAGACCTGATTATGGCCTTTCAATACCTAAAGGGGGCCTATAGGAAAGATGGGGAAAATCTTCTTATCAGGGCCAGCTGTGACAGGACAAGGGGTAATGGTTTTAAACTAAACCAGGGTAGGTTTAGACTAGATATAAGGAAGAAATTCTTTACAATGAGGGTGGTGAAACACTGGAACGGGTTGCTCAGAGAGGTAGTGGAGGCCCCATCCCTGGAAGCATTCCAGGCCAGGTTGGATGGGGCTCTGAGCAACCTGATCTAGTTAGTGGTGTCCCTGCTCCCTGCAGGGGGGTTGGACTAGATGACCTCTAGGGGTCCCTTCCAACCCAAAACATTCTATGATTCTATGCCTGTGCCTCAATCTCGTTTCACACTGTAAGTCCAGAAGGAGGGCGTTTTTTTCTGGTATTGGCAGATATGCATAAAATGTCAGGACCGTCATGCAAACCATGCAAAAAGGAAATAGTGGTGTGGAAACAATCTCTCTCGCATCCTTTTAGACTAAAACTAATTTTAAATGAGTTGGGCTGGGTATGACAAGCAGTGCAGAACGGCGTTAGTTCACCATGCTTTTCCATACCACCACCTTGAGGGTTCCTATTTGCAAGTTAGTTTCATATGCGTATTTCCTTTGCTCCTGCAGACAAGGTACCATGGAATCTGTCCATCTGAATAAAGTTCCTTGGTAGCAGACGATAGTTACACTCACTGGGGTGGAAGGAGCTGTGCTGGATCTGTGTCAGAAAGCAGCTGGAGGAGTTAAGGTAACATTACCAAACCTAACAGAAAAATGTGGAAACAAAACAAGCAGGGGGGAAAAAAGTGAAAACCAGTATTCCAAAACGAAGCCTAAATCATAGAAAACAAAGGGCATATTAGTTGTGGACGAGTTCTGGTCTGCTGGGATTTCTTTTTGGACATGCTGGCTTGGGTGGGGCAAGGGATCAGAAGGCAGAAACCATAACTTGAATACCATTTCTGTGTTGCTGATTCTGAATTTAAATCACACAGCATTTAACAGTCGTCAGCTATAGACTGTTGACTTCTGATTCATTAACAAAATGATACAACATCCCAGACAGGAAATAAAACATCTTTTGCAACTTGTCAGGTTGGGTTAAACGGGGGGCCCCTCGGCTTCCATCAGCAAGGCTGCCCGCGGGACAGCTGTGTGCCTGGCAGGGACTGCATGGCCCTACCTACCTCTGATTGCGCAGAGGACAGACTGACAGCAGGGGCAAGGCAGCCAAAAGCAGTGTTCCCTAGGCTGTCATTCTCCTTTGCAAGCAACCGCAGACTAGCCCTAGCAGTCTTTTCCTAAATGCTGCTCCTCCAGTGTTTTTCAGGATGTTTGTTTATTTATTTTGGCCTACAATGCATAAGAAACAGTATTATCCTCCAGAAAGAAATGCATTGCAGAAGGCTCTTTTGGTTGGTAGATCAGAAACCTTTCTCTAGGAGTTGCTTTAAATTTGTGATTTATTTTTTTTTACTGGCAGCATTAGGAACTGTCATTTGGAAATAATTTGGTGCTTGGAAAGTGGGATGAGCTAAGTCCTGTGTGGATAGGAGATGTTTTAAAGACTTTCTAGGCTCTGCTGCTCTAAAGCTGCTTCCCCTGTTCAGTAGTGCCCTTTTTCCATGTCATACATGTTTGAAATGCATAGGCGATACTGGTGGTGGTGTGTATTGGTATTGTGCTGGGATGCTGCGAATAGACCCTGGCTGTTAGACATCCTGAAAATCCCCTTACTTGTGACTTGAACTGAAGTTGTATTAAGAGGAACATATGAAAATCTTTCATTTTTGCATATTTATTTAGAATTCCGTGGTGGGGGAACACACTGTGCTTGCTTCATGTTCTCCCTAAGCTTTCCTTGTCCAAATATGTGGAGGACAATTTGTATTTTAGACTTTATCAAACTATAATTTTTTACTTGCTGTGGGAGGTGGAA
The DNA here is from genome assembly GCA_034008185.1 of Gorsachius magnificus. Taxonomy (NCBI): domain Eukaryota; kingdom Metazoa; phylum Chordata; class Aves; order Pelecaniformes; family Ardeidae; genus Gorsachius; species Gorsachius magnificus. The sequence continues at coordinate 32,356,380 of CM067089.1, read as the reverse complement.
TGAGAACCAAACGTAATTTTAAACTTTGATACATTTTAACCACACTCATGGTTTATCATCAGGCAATGACTGATAAACAAAAAGTTATCTCTGTATGGGGCACCAGGGGTGGGTGTGTAGCGCAGTATTTTTCATCTGTTTTTCAGGCTTCTCAGCACTCAGTCACACTCAATTTTGGAATGCTGCTCAGTATTGTTGGGGTTTTTTTACCCCATTGTTTTCATAATGACACCTAACATTGTTTGACAACAGCATTTATCTTCAAGCATCCTGCTTTTGTCCCATCATTGTGCTGACAGGCTTAACCCATGTTTAAATCTCCTCTGCTAATATTAATGACAAGTTTCAGTTCTGTGGAACTGCTCTGAATGCTGGAAGAAATGAGGGTGGAAAATGACGAAACTGATGTTGCCAGCTGCGTTTTGCTGAGATGTGTTCAAATTGTTTCTGTAGCACTCGGAACAAGGACTCAGTAGAAGAGAAAAAGAGGAAGAAGGCAGCACAAATGTATGAAGGTGGGCCAGAACCTGAGGACACCTGGAGTTAGCAAACAATGTACTGCAGAGTGTGCGTGGTCAGGCTTTGCTTCCAGATGTACTGATTTTGGTACCATTTTTGGTATTTGCCTCAGGGAGTGGTGGAGGACGGAATTCTTGTTACTTGAGAGGATTTATTTTTGTCTTAATTGTATCACTTAACATAAACATAACATGCAGCTAGAGATAGTGTATGTGATACAGCCTATCTGTGAATGAATAAATAATTAGCAGAAGTGTGTGGACTGTGCCCTTACCAAGCTCATTTGAATTTCAGACCAGGATAGGAGCAAGTTCACAGTTGTTCTTGCACCATAACTGTCTTGTCTCCCCATCAACAAAATTCCCATGTCTTATTTTGGCCCTTCCTCTCTTGTGTCTCCGCAAATGGTCCCCTGCTGGGGAAAAGAGAGGCCTTGGACTTGTGTTTACATTAAAGGTTTTGTTTTACATTTGCACTGGCCTTTCTGTATGGAATTCTTTACTTCCTCTGCTCTAAAATGCCAGCATTCTCCTTTCTTTGAAACTGTCTCTTCTGAAGAGCATTTTGTAATGTTACATATACAAATGCTGCATAAAATTAAATTGTATTGTATTGCCTCAGTCTATTGTTTGTCTTGCAGCTCAGGCCAGGTTATATTCTGACTAGGAACAAGGCAATTACATGAGACTCTAGTGCTGACTGTACAGTGTTATTTTTTTTATTATAGGCAGAATAATAGGCTCAACCTTCTGCCAAATGCCCTTTCTTTACCACACCCTTCTTACCTTCTTCTGTTTGTATAAGATTAGTGAAGTATAGAGAGTGTTTAACTCAATTTAATTGCATGACAGCTTAAAAGTGGGAAGGTAATTACTCATTTAATTATTGTGCTGCTTCGTGCTTAAAGTGTGTGTATAATTGCTCTTTTTATAAAGACACTCAACTTCACAAGCTTGCATGAAATTATAACAGCCTCATACCTTTTGCTCCTGTTTAAAGTGAAACTAAGCAAGTAACATCTGTAAAACAAGAGAAGTGCATTCTGTCACCCCAGGCATTCTCCCTTCTCTGTTCAGTTTTGATGGGGTCATCCTCCCTCCATGACATTACTGTACTGGGAAGGACTGTAACATTAATCATATTTATACACATAACCCATTTTATTTTGCGTACTTTTCATTAACAGTTGTAGAACACGTTGAGAACTTGGGATTGCAGACATGCCAGTGTAAATTATTGTTTCCTACACTGTCTTCCTTAATTATTTCTACAGTGGCAACCCAATAAATGACCTGATTTTATTGCATGAAACAGTCAAAGATTAAGTGACTCCTAGTTACAAGTGCTGATGGAAGGAAACTTTTCCAGCATGCGTAAGGGCTCTCAAAGGTATCTAAACAACTCCCCTTCTTTGCAACAGTCCATTTCTCTTCTGCCCTTACTAGTACTAGCAGTAAGGCTGAGATACTGAGTTTTTGACAGTCAAATAACTCGTGGAGCAGCTAACCGTGATGTCCAAAAGATGATTTCCCTGTAGAAGACACCAGAGTGGAGAGAAGCAGAGCAGTGAAGGAGAAAGCCAGCTATTCAAACACAATCACTTTTGTAATTGCGAGGGGACTTAAGTCTGAGGTAGTTGCAGGCTCTATAAGATTTTTTTTTTGTTTGTTTAAATAGCAAACAGTTAGATTACATTAAATCCCAGTGCAAAAAGTCCCTCTGTAGTCATTAGGCAAGCAAAATAATTTCCCTAACTCTCTCAAGGTTACTGTCAAATTAATTTCTGTATTGATGAGTTCTCTTACTTTTCCCAAGTGAGAGGGAATGGAGGGTGTGTGGCAGAGAGGGTCATTATGGTAAATTCTTGCTTTTCTTTGGTAATCCTGATGTGACACATCTGAATTAAGCCAGTACCAGTACTGTGTGATGCCTCCCTGCTAGAGAACTAAAGGGCACAGGCCCGGAGGGCTGCATATGCCTGGCTGGGGCCCCTCTCCAGTCCGCAGCTATCCTGGTTACCGCCTGTGTGCCCCCAGGCACTTTTCTGCCTTTTGAGGGTAAGGAGATCATAGAATCATAGAATGTTTTGGGTTGGAAGGGACCCCTAGAGGTCATCTAGTCCAACCCCCCTGCAGGGAGCAGGGACACCACTAACTAGATCAGGTTGCTCAGAGCCCCATCCAACCTGGCCTGGAATGTTTCCAGGGATGGGGCCTCCACTGCCTCTCTGGGCAACCCATTCCAGTGTTTCACCACCCTCGTTGTAAAGAATTTCCTCCTTATATCCAGTCTAAACCTACCCTGGTTTAGTTTAAAACCATTACCCCTTGTCCTGTCACAGCTGGCCTCTCCTCTTGGGGTAGCCCAGAGCCCCTGTGGGATCTCTCCTTGTCCTGTGAGTGGCTTTCAGCCTTCCCTTCCTCTTGGCATCTATATCCCTGCTACCTCTCCACATGTCCTCCCAGCCTTGGGATATTCCCAGAGTTTCTCCACCTTTCCAGCATTCATCCTGCAGTTCGGGCTTTTATTTCCAAGTCAATACTTGAAGGAGATGATTTGGCCATTCAGTAACCCTTTAGGAATTGCTGCCATTCAGAACGTATACTTCCCATTGCACGTCCTATGACTGTTACGGAAACTCTTGTCAGCAAGATAAGGTTTATCAATAAGGCAGTAAGCACATTTGTGACTAGAGCACCGAGGTAAGACAATTTTAGTTAAAATATGTGATATTCTTTCTTGACTAGTCTTTTTACTACTGTTAGTGTGGACAAATACACGCTGCTTCTACACGGGAAAACAAGAGAGCCAAGCTTCATGTTTGGATATTTCATCTTTTGTCAGATACTTGAAAGACCCATGGTTACACCTTGGTAATTCTTACCAGTGGGTCTGCTAGGGGGGTGAAGAAGTAGGATTTAGAGGGTGGTGACCTGAGAAAACGAGGGTTTTTTGCATCATCTGGAAAAGAGAGTGGGAAGTTGTTGTTAAAAATGGGATGGGGGAAGAGGGAGGTTCCAAACTCAGCAGGACTCCCAATGTGTTTGTTCAGACAAGGAAACTACTGCTTTGCACAGGGCTATGCCAGCCTCTGATGAGCTCCAGAGCTGCTGGGAGAAGCATTCTTCATAAGGCAGTTCCATTTAAGCACTGACTCCTGGTGTCAATTCTCCCAAGTCAGCATCTCCCAGCTCATGATGGGGTTCTGAGAGCTTTGTGGAGAGAGCCGCTTTGTGCAATGGAGCAGGTACCCTCTCTTCTATAAGGCAGCAATCTTCACCAGCAGAGCCTGAGCAAAGGTAGGGCCTAGCAGAGCATAATGTTTGCAGCCTAGTAACGCTGTTTAATCCATGTTACACTTTTACTAAGAGAAACTGCAAGAAGGAATAGACTGGAGCAGGACAGAGAGACTCAGCTGTGGCAAAATGAATTTTTTTACTTTCTTTTTAATCACCTGGAAAAAAGGGTAGCCACAGCATGTGCAGACGTGTGGGAGCAAGAGAAGTTGTGCTTAGCTGATGTTGAGATAATGACATATATCAGGCAGAATTGACCTAAATGAGTGAAATAAGGGGGTGTTGACATTAATGCTGAATTAACCTTATAGAAAGACTGTGGGGAGTAATGGAGTCTTCATTTGGCGAGTGCCAGATGAGCTTGATTTTCTTCTACTAGCTGCCACCTGAACTCCCTCTTCTGGTTTGGTTGTTGTTTTGGAAAAGCAGATAATGAAGTGCTGATTTCATTAGCTGTGTGACCTGGGGATTCACAGTCTCTGGAAAGTTCTGCTGTAGTTCTCTGAATTTGGATGTTTTATTGGTACTTAAGTGCTCTCTGCTGTATTTAAAAGGAGCCTCTCTCTCAGGGTACAGCCAGTTATCTGAAAAGTAGCTATGGGAAATAGGCATTGCCTGATATGGGCTGATACAGCATTACTGCAAAAACAATTACAGGTAAAGAGCAGTAGCTGGAAATGTGCTCGAATGCTTCACTAAATAAAGACCTGAATCCTCAATTTGACTTGGTTGAACAAATGGAATTTTTTTTTTTTTTTTTACAGAGGAAAAATAATTAAAATCTTTCTTGATTGGTGTTTTGCAGATAATAATAATGTCACAGTGTCAATAAAGCTAATAAGGGTGTTATACTCCTGAGATGCTTTTTGATCAGAAATTCTGTTGGCAATTGTATTTTTTGAAAAATGTGCTAATCTGACAGGCTTTTTCTCCCCACTCAGTTTCTTTGTGTTTAGTGTGAAGAACAAATGCTCACCTCAGTCTAAGCAGCAACAGGGCAACAATGATTTTTATTTTTTTTTCCCCCAGGAAATTAAAGTCTTCTCTTATACTTCATGTTGAAAGTACAAAAAGAAGTTGATACATCCAATGCCAGGGACTTTCTTCCTTGGAAAAGTCACACAGCCTTACTAAAAATCTTAAGTTGAAATACCTATAGAAATAGGTATCAATAGATGTTTTTATCATGATTATACATGATTACTTCAAAAATGTAGAAATATCATGTTGGAAAAGGATAGGCCAAGGGAAAATGGTTCCATGTAATTTTGGTCTCGGAAAGCATGAAGCATAACTGAAACTTCTAGCGCTCTTCTGGAGGTAGGTGCGGTTACCTATGGGTCTGAAAAAGCATAAGGGATAGCATGCATGTGATGACAGGCTTACTTTCCTGGAGGAAAGGGACTTATCTTGCACAATTGACCATGAGTCTTATTTCTGAGAAGTGAATTAGATTTATCATTTCTGTTCTTATTTTAGTCTTTATTCTGAAAGATTTCAGGGGCACCTGATGCTCTGAAATTTTCTGTTGAACAGCTCTCTTACATTTGTGTGATTCTTCCATACATAAGAAGCTGAAAACAAAACAGTTTAGCCTAAAACTTATGGGATACAGTAGCTTGGCAAAACTGAATGTGAAGAGGTATTAGCCTTCTCAGATGTTGCTAGCCTAAAAGATAAACATTGTTCCAGTGTGGTCATTGGTGCTTGCCATCTGATTAAGTGTAGGTTTATTACAGTGAGGTGGTGCTAACTTTGCCTTTATCTAGGAACAATTTAGCTCTAGATCTCCTGAAGTGACTTGTGTGCTTCAAGGCTGGTCTAGGTGTTGTTTTGATCTCAGCAGCTCTTTGGGAACTTTACTTTGTCTTTAGTGACAGTTATACAGTTCTGCTGGGCAAATTCTTGTTTGTGTGCCCACCACTAGGAGTGTGTCCATGACTGCCCTGGCCTCCCAGGGTTCTGGTTTGTCAGGGTAAAGCTGATATCCCCAACACTGGTGTGGGACCCCAGGAAGGAAAAACTGCAAAGCGGGGAGAGGGTTTAGGAAGGAGAGCTCCCCAGCTCTCTTTGCGGGGGACTAGTCGGGGGGAAGCTGGCAGACACTGCTGTGCAGTATGAGCAGAGGAGGTGATTTGTTGAGAGAAAGATGAAAAAAAGCAAGGTTTTCAAAGGGCAAGTACTTACAAAGATTAAATGTTACAGAGCTTGATCTGCAGCTGGTAAACAGGAAAATGCCAGGGTGATATTTCTGATGTGAAAGTCTCTGCAGATTAACAGTAATTAAAGCTGGGCTTAGTCTGCTTGGGGCTTTCTGTTCCCTCAGTGTCCACATGCTTACCCATTAGTGTTAAGAATCAAGTGCATTAATACCATTTTTAAATGTCTTTTTTTTTCATATAAAAGCTCTAGTAGATTATGGACAAAGTCTGTACTGTGTAATCCCAATTGCTCCAGAGTGACTCTGTATGTTATGGTACTTTTTTTTTTTAACAGCATCTGTCATCTATAATCACATATATTTGATATATCATGTTTAAACTTCTCCACACAAACCACTCTAAAGTCATTAACATCAGATAGAATGGTAGCATAAGTTGGGCTGGGTATCTGTTGACAAATTTCTGCTTTGGAGCAGACTTTTTTCTGTTTTGTTTTGTTGTTTGGGTTTTTTCCCTTCTCCTGCTTCCTCCTCTTTTTTTCTTCTTCCAAGAATATTTGCATTGAGAAAGAACACAACCGTGTCTGGAAGATGCTCTTTTTATGCAGGATAGCTTGCTCTTGGGAATATAGAATTCATATAGTTGCATGCTTGCTTTATGTGCATGTAGAACTGTGACCTGCACGCTCTGATGGAGCAGCATACAGGTCAGTTCATTTCCTTGACCTGGGCGATTGCATCAGAAGACGAAATCTAGGGATGAGGATTGTAGTCTAAACCACTGTATTAGCATAGTATTGCATATGTATATATTCTAGCACCATCTAGCAGTTTTCCAAGGTAACATCTATAATAATAAAAAAATAAAATGTGATTTTCGTATAAGAGGTAAAGCAATGAGTGAGAAGGAAGAGGAGGTGAAAAGAGAAATACAGAAGGAAGAACATTGTCCATTTGCTAGCCTGGCTTTACTTGGAAGAGTAAACCACTTTGGAATGGTTTCCTGAAATGACAGCGATTCATGAGAGCAGAGACAAAACTAAACTCTAGAAAATACTGTCTAGTGCATTCGTTGTGCAAATGGCTTTAAGAAATATTTTATGGTGACACCATCAGTCACTCATGCTTTTTCTGCTAATGCACTAGCAACAGTGACTCTATTGGTGGCTCCTTGTGTCAACCATTTCCCAGTTTGCTCTTAGAGGAGCTTAGATGTAAGATTTTCATTTGCTTAATCAAAGTTCATGTGTAGTTTAGAAAGAAAACCCCCCCCAACCTTACAAGACTGTTAGATCCCATTTATTTGCCATTCCTGCTAGTACATGTGGCATTTGGAATCAGGCAGTTACAGCCTGTCTATTAAGTTCTACTGATAAGCAAGGTCATACTGATAAGCAAGGTCATACTGCCAAAGTACTCATACTTTTCAGAGTGTTTCTTTGGCCACTTTGGCCTCTTCCATGGGATGACTGTGACAGATCAAACAGAAGGAAGGTGGTGTTCTGAGTCACAACAGTGCAAAGCTAAAGTTTCAGTGACCAGGTCCCTTCAGGAGGTGCAGCGGAGTCTTCATGAAACCTTGTGTCTCTAGTAAAGCTGTTGTGAGAGACGCAGATTAATGACACACCTGGTCTAATGAATAGCTACCTGCTTCTTCCCCCCGTCCCCCAGGTGATATCCTATCCTACATGTGCAGTGGTGCTCAGTTCCAAGAGCTAAACTGGCAGAAAACTAACCTCATAGAAACCATTTTTCCTTGTGAAGAATATCAATGTACTCAGCAGATACACTCGTGTGTGAGACCCGTTAGGCTACAATTATCTTGTGGTGGGGAGGAACATTTGTGGATTGACTTTAGGCAGTTGTGAATAAAAAACAAACAAAAAAGAAATGCACAAATCATTGCACGTGACGTGAAATGTGAAATGAGACCTGTGACAAATAAAAAGGCTGTGATTTTTATTTTATTTGCTGAGCACGTAATACCTCTGGGATCCACCCTGTTTTCACTGCGTGTAATACAGTCAAGTAAAGGGTAGAGAGATAGCTCAACAGTTGCTGGTATAAAAGGTTAGGATATAAATGCTATAAATATTAGGTTGCAAGACAAGGCTGTGTAAAGTATAAGGTATGGCTGTCATTTTGGTGGCAAGCGATAAACACAATCAAAGAAATAAGCAAACAGAAAAAAACAGTCACATAGTATCAGATTAAAAAAAGCCCCAAATATTATTTTATCACTAATAAAGCTAAATTCCTACCTTTCTAAAAAGTAAAACATAAAGAAAAAACCCCAAACACTCAAAAAACCCAAACAAAATACCCCTCTAACTCAAAATAGCAAACCACCAAAACAAAAAACCAAACCCCAAACAGGCAAGCTTTGGGGTCTCTGTAAATCACAGCTTCCTCAGCTTTTTTCCAAACAGGCAATTCAAGACCGCAGTGGTTGTCCTTCTGATGAGCTTTTAAATCACTACGCCCTTATCAGCGCAGAGTAGAATAACTATTCTCTCAGCAGATTTATCCTGCCATTTCATTTGAATTCAGCAAAACCCATTAGCACAGTGTCACTTTCCCCAGAGTTAGTGTAGCCGTTGTATATTCTCCGTCTCTCTCCTTGGGGTGGGAAAGGCTTCGCTCTGGGGCAGTCCTCCATAAAACTTAACCTAATTGTTTCGCAGTAGACCGTAGCCTATTGCTTAGTTGCGCTGTTGGCCTGGGGCCAGAGTGCCTAGCACTCTGCTTCTAATGATCTTGTCTGTAATGTTGCCCTCATTCTTATGGGTTTATCCAAGAAAGCACATGATATAGCTACTGCGCTCTGATTTGGGTTGTCTATTGGCCATTTTCCATGAGTGTTAATGGGATTTTTAGTTTTGAAGGAAACTATTACTTTAGGCATTTTTCTGTATTTTCCCAGTAAGTTTCTTGGATAAGGCTGCAAGCTCAGAAAAAAATATGGCAATATGTGTTTTGACAAAAGGTGGGTGTTAGGTAGAGGGCATTAGGTTTTACTTGTATCTCCATTCCTTGGTAGTTTGGGGCATCTTGTCATTGTCATCTGTAGTGATTTCTGTTGTTTCTGTAAGCGAACACAGATGGGGCGTTTTCTGGTCTTGCAAAGTGCTGGAAATGGTAGCAGCAGACAAAGGAACCGCATCGGTCTGCTTTGTCTTTCGGGCCAGGGTAGGAGCACCTGAGTGATGTCTCTGAACTTCTTCTCAGGCTGAATTGGGACTTTTGGGACATGATGGACTTTAGAACCTTGAGCCTATCCCAAAACAAGGGCTGAGATCCCATTCACCACTCTGGAAAGGGAGACAACTTCTAACACTTGACCTGATTATGCTGCTCCCTGTGTCCCTGTAGCCCCTACAGGTATTTAAGCGTTGCCTTTTCTAACACATTTTCTGTCATAAAGAAGTATCTTAGTGGGGAATGAAAGTCAAAACCTTCAGCTTCAAAAACATGATCATTGCTTATGCTTCCAGACTCTCACATCTGACCAAAGTCAAAAGATCTCCTTACTACTGCATCTTCCAAAATTGCTCAGACATGCTGGATGTCATCTTGCTTCTCTTAGTGCAAATGAAAATGCTTCCAATTCCTAAATTCAAATAGGGTGTGAGACACCTTTTTTTTCCTGTGGCATCTTACTCCACATGGGGAAATGAAAAATGCGAGTGTTAAATCTGAACAGGAATTGGAAACATCATCTTAAGGTGTTCTTGCCTCTGAGACTAACTGGTTTTGTCACACCTGTGGTTAAATTCTGACATCAGGTATAATTGGTTGTTTGGACCTTATATGAGTACAAGAGGAGGAAAATACGTTTATTTCCATGAATTGTGAAATGTCATCATGATGCCTTTCTAGATATTCTTGACTGGAAAAGGAGTAGTCTCAAAGGTCTTCTGGTATCCACGAGAATCAAGGTAGCTTGGCCAATAAACCTGCACCCAGGGTCTACAGTCGGCTCTAAACTTTCCTCTGCTATCTTTGTGGAAAACACATGCAATTTACTTGGCCCATTCTGATTCACTGTACACATTTATGTTCTCTCTTGTGGAAAAGATTTATTAGGTTAAGGGAAATTATGTGAGCCTGCACTGTTTATATAGTCTTGAGTTCTGTTCCAAGTGACTTACAAAAACTAATGACTCTTCCTGATACATCAGTTACACATGCTCTGCCCTTTGTGTGGAATGGCAATGACTTGCTGTAATTCACAGGCCAAAGCCTATGAGGGAAAAGGGGTCCCCATGCTGTAGGGCACTGGATTGGGGCCCCCAGAAATCTGGAATCAGTTTCCACATCTCTTGTGGACTCTGTATAATATGATGGTGATATATTGCATCACTTTGCCTGGCCCTCATTGCTGTAGTGAGGATGACTTTTTTTTTTTTCCTGACTAATTTATCAAAAAGTTTGGAGCATGAAAAAAGCGTTGGAGTAAGTTGCCCCAATATTAAGCAATTTCATGCCTTTGGATGGCTACTAGTTATATAGAGCAACAGTGTGTGCTTGCAGCCCAGAAAGCCAACTGTATCCTGGGCTGCATAAGAAGCAGCATGGCCAGCAGGTTGAGGGAGGGGATTCTGCCCTTCAGCACCACTCTGGTGAGACCCCACCTGGAGTACCGCATCCAGCTCTGGAGTCCTCAAGTAGAGGAAACGCATAGAGCTGTTGGAATGGGTCCAGAGGAGGTGGCCACAGAATGATCAGAGAGATGGAATACCTCTCCTATGAGGAAAGGCTCAGAGTTGGGCTTGTTGGGCCTGGAGAAGATAGCTCAGGGGAGACCTTATTGCAGCCTTCCAATACTTAATGGGGGCTTATAAAAAAGATTGGAACAGACTTCTTAGTAGGGCATGTTGCAATAGGACACAGGGTAATGGTTTTAAACTAAAAGAGGGTAGATTCAGATGAGATATAAGGAAGAAATTTTTTATGACGAGGGTTGTGAAACACTGGGACAGGTTGCCCAGAGAGGTAGTGGAAGCCCCATCCCTGGAAACATTTAAGATCAGGTTGGACAGGCCTTTGAGCAACCTAATCTAGTTGAAGATGTCTCTGCTTACTGCAGGGGGGCTGGATTAGATGACCTTTAAAGGTCCCTTCCAACCCAAACTATTCTATGATTCTATATGGCCTGAGCAGTTAAAGGTGACCAGATATGAATGACAGCCACTTTGCTACCTTGCATACCACCTGGCTTGAGTAGCTGGCATAGTTTAACCTCTCTGATCAAGTGAACCATTCCTGCTGAGGGGTATCATGCTTGACTGGCACATTTTTCTAGGTATTTTCACATTATTGAGCACAAATAGGCTCTGCTTTTAACTGGGACCTTTAGACCTGACAAGAAACAAGCTCTGAGTATTAATTAAACAGGAAATCTGAATAGAAAGTGAGGATCAGTGGAGCATACTGTAAGTTATGGTGCTCCTTTTGCAACTCTGATGATGTGATTACCAGAAATGATCCATGTATGGATTTTTAGCCTTTTACTGTTACAGGTTATTACTCTCCAGAAGGAAAAATGAATAGTGAGAGTCTGGGAAAGTGTTTGGAACTGTCTTGCTGAGGAAAAATGGTATTTATTTCTCCTCATGGTGTGACTTCTTGTGTCCACAGGACAGCAGAGAAGTTTAAGACTAGCTAAACAGGTTGGTTGCAAAAAGAGATGTTTCTTCAGCTAGCTGGATGGGTTGTTCTTACCTGGAACAGGTAGTTGACATTAAGCTGTTGACAGATGAGTACTAGGCAGTAGTTAGAATTCTCCATGGCTGCCATTGCTCAGTCTGATCTCTTACCTTGTGTATCTACCTTTCAGTCTGTGCACTAGCATATGGTTGGTCTTCTCTGCACAGAAAATTACCTCTGTTGTTGAAGCCATGACACTGGCTGTTTCTAAGCTCCATCAGGTATTGGTAAACATCACGTAGAAGAGGTAAACACTCCCTGGAGGTTTTCCACATGCCACTGAACTCTACAAACGTGCTATTCCTCATGCCCTGTTGCCTGATTTTCTTGGTTTTACTGCCCAAGTCCTACAAAAGACTCCTCTACTGCCTTTCTAGTTAAAGAAGGAAGTCTAAAACTAGACATAACATCCTTTTGCTGGTGCTTAAACTGCAAATTTCTAGTGTTCAAGTAGATAACCCATTTATCTCTAGTGTACAAGGTACTTCTTTCTCACCTTCTACTCCATAATTAAAAGGAAACCCGAAGAAATAGAGCAGACTCTGAGGTTTAGAGAAAGTAGGAGCAATAAGCAGAGTGAAAGTGAATGAATAAAATATTTCATAAAATGGAGTCTCACTGTGCAACCAGTCACCTGCTTGTGATGATGTGAACAGCTTTGCCAACCTTCCCAGCTCTTTTTGCTCTCCATAGTTTCTGGTTTAGTTGCTGCCCAGTTTACCTTTGCTCTCCTCCAGCTTAACAGTCTCCAGGGTGAGTTTATAACAGTCAGCTCAGTGAAAAGGAGGAATAGGAGGGCCACTGACCTGTATCACTGCAAAACCCTTGACGGGCTGGAAAATTGGCATCATTACACTTGCATTAACCACTTAAATAGACACACAATTACATGCAATAGGAAGATATGTATGTACATGAGAATAAAATTGTTCAGGTAATATCAGGAGAGAACAGAAATGTCAGTTAGTGAAACAGGGACTTCCTGTGAAAGCTTTCTTTTTTTCCAGATAGCACATTAACAAGGTCAGATTTGGAAGCTGGGAGGGACAGAGAGAAAGAGGGAAGAGGAGGTGGCAGGGAACAGTACAGGCATTTTCCAATGCAGACAGAAAATTCACTCTTAAAATAAGCAAAGTGACCTGTGGCCTGAAGATTCCTTGGAGGTTTATGAATGACCGTGTAGTAGCTTAGTGTCAGGGTGTGCCTAGAAGGACGCAGGCAGCAAGTGCCATGGCAGCTAACAGATGCGTGAGCTGATCCATTGCAATGGGTAGTTCTTATTAATTCTCACTCTAAAATGGAATAACAATAAAAGTAATGCATTTAGTGTCCAATACATCTGGGCCACAGCTTGGGGTAAAATGCTCTCTTATCACCTACTGAGCAGAAGTGAAAACACTCCTCAGTGTTGTATTTTGAAGACATTTAGATGAACAGTTGCTGTGAGACTGCACAGATGGTTTCACAGTATAGTAGCATTACAGCTGCAACTTCAGCCTGTGCCTTCAGACACTCAGGCTCCAGGGGAGTCCGAGGGCTGTCAATGTAGGATGAGCACCAACCCAGTCAGAGGGACTGATGATTAAAAACCTAGGAAGTTGGGCTGATTGGACACATGGGCAACTGGAAGAGCCATTAGAGTACTACCATGTGCCACAGGACTCTCAAAAACCAGTGTCTTCCAGTAGGGCTTGGACAGATTGATTTATCTTTAATTAAAAACCTGATCTTCAGAATTTATAATTTTTTTTCTGGGTTCACGCTCCTCATTGAGTAGATACATTTTAAAGGTATGAATATTTGACAGACTTTACTCTCCAGCTTTGCAAAAGCAAAACCGAAAAGAGCTGAAGACATTTTGATATTTCTAATTTAATGTTGCACAAAATGCACATGCTTGCTTCCTCTGGTTTCTAATGGATTTTATTAATCCAAGAGTTTAAGGAAGGCTATATCCTTAATGGTCAGCAGCTGCCATAAGTCAGTTGGTTATTTAAATTGAAATTTGTGATGACAACAATAACCCCTTTCCAGCGACTTCCTGGAGATTTGAGGCTGGAAGGGAAAGCCGCAAGGGTCTGGTCTGACTGCTTCACAACATGGACCAAAGGGTGTCTGCTAGCAATGTCTGTGTGAAAACATAATTGCTGTTTTGACTAGAGCATTTCTCTTAAAAGGACAAGTTTTTGCGCATGCTGATAATAATACAAATGTGAATAGTGTTCCCTAGAGTGGAACACTTAAATACACAGCTACCTTACGCTAGTTTCTTTGAATACTAATGTAGAAGTTCCTGTTGCCAAGGGGAGGAGAAAGGTATGCAAAGTAAGCATAAGGCCTAATTTAGTTCATTTAGAGGTGAACACCTTTAAGCATATAGGTGGGATTATTGCAGTTGATGGAATTATTAGTGTTTCTAAACCACATCTTCTTAAAAGTCCAGCTGAGTGGGTAATAGGGTGGTTGATTTATAAACGGCTTCTTCATGTGGGGAGGACACAAGCAAAAGGGGATAATCTGAGTTACATTCTGGAGTGGAATAATTACTTCACATTAATCCTTTTGTGGAGGCTCTCAGACATAATTAACTGAAGTTTCTCTCTATTCACTTCCAAAGCCAGTTAAACTAAGCTAGAGACATACTTTTACTAATGACTGTAGCTCAGACATATGTTTGTTTAGCAAATGCCTGCGTGGTGCTGTTGCCAAAGGCTACCATTCCTATTCTGGTACAGAGAAGATAAGTGCCTTGCAGCTGTATCAGTCCAGCAGCCCAAACTGAAAGATGGGGTGATTTGACTGACCTGGTAGAGTATGCTGAAACCTCAGCCTAAACTGTTGCGATAAACCCATTATCAGTGGCTTACTTGCTCTCCAGCATCTATTTTACCAAGACTCTTCTGCAACAGTTTATATGACTCTGTCAGTTGGTACTATTAAAAAGAGGAGTGATGCATTTTAAACATTGAGGGAATTATTCAGAAGTGGGGAAAAAATTGAGAGACACAACACTTAAAGGAAATTGGAAAACTCTACTGGGACTTCAGATTTTCTTTTTGGTATTTGGAGAAAAGAACAACAATCAGTCTTTCAGAGAGTTCCTTATCTGGCTGCTACTGTACCCCAGAAAAAAACAAACCCCATATATCTTGTCTGGGGCTGTCTAATTCTCTGAATTTTGGTATGCAGGTGTGAATATTTTGAGTTATCTATTGAGCTAAAAATCTAAGCAGTAATTAAATGAAGACACAAACAATCTGTTCTGTGCATTCTCGGTTGCATCTTGAAGTAGATACTTCCCCTTTTATGTAATCTTTAACTGGGGTTGTATTCCTTGGGTGAGATAATAAGGTGCATCATCCTTAACCAGATGAATAATTTAAAACTAATGGCAAAATAAATAAAATTAACTACATAGGCAGTTCCACTTCCATGCCACTACAACAGTTAAGAGAAGAATAACCTCCCTAACCATTCTTTGAACAGCTGTTCATCAAAAACATGTGGGCAAGTACGAGCAAACTGAGGCTACTTAATCATGTCATAAAAAGATAGCGTTAATTTCTAGACGTATTTGAGAAACGTGCATTTGCAGATAAATATGTAATTTTGACTGTATTAAAGTATCAGTCTTGGAAGAGTAAATTTCTCCAACCTCTTGTTCCTGTGATATTGTCCAGCATGACGGTCATTGTCAGATATTTTAGAAATATTGTGGATAGCATCCAGGGTATTTGGGTGAGATATTATTTGCAAGTACTATTGCTGTTGACTCAGTTTCTACAGTGGTAGAGGGACAAATGTCATCACCACTACAGGGAAGCCAGCTGGATCCTTTAAATAGTCTGCTATTCTATACCTTTGTCTATTAGTTAAGATCAAAGACTTGTCATGACTAATGAATGTGTAGTAGGAGCTGGGTTTAAGCTATAGTAGAGAGAGAAAACATTATCGATTTACTTTTTTTTTTTTTCTTCCTTGTATCTCATTTGGAAGACTCTGTAATTGTTGTTTGTTTCTTTCCTTTAAAGTGCTTGCAGTGTTTTGTCTTTCCTAGTTTTGTGGCTCTTTTTGGGGTCTTGTGAGCAAACTCGGTATCAGTGTACATCAACTATTGACCCTGTGATGAGGAGAGGCACTGACAAGGCTCTAAAGGAGGTCACTCTGCAGAAATGGGTTCAAAAGAAGGAGAAATTAGCATAATTTTTGTGAAGGCAAGTTATACCTCACAAATTTGTCAAAACTTTTTTTTGAGTCGCCAAAAAGCAAGTGGATAAGGGCAACCCTAATGATGCAGATTGCCTTAATATTGAAAAGGTGCTTGACAGTTAACCTTCACTAAAGGGTTTCAAGGAATGAAGATGTCTGTTGAGTTGCCATAAGTTGCATATCCTTGTCCTTGCATGGGTAAATAATTGGTTAAAAAATGGAAAGAACATAGAATTGGATCATCAGTTTTCAAAGTGGAGAAGTATTGGTGTCATTAGAGAGTTTGCATTTGAGTCAGTGCTGATCAACATATAATCTTGAAAATGATCGTGGTCAAAATAATCTTGAAAATGGAGCAAATAGACAGTTGACAGTTTACTGACAGTCCTAAGAATGTCAAGATATTAATGACAAAAGCCAGCTGCAAAGAATTGCAGAGAAATCTTATAAGCTGGAGTCATTGAGTAAAAGAAATGGCAGATGAACCTGTGTAGATAAATGTAAAGCGATGCACATAAGAGAAAAAATAATCCTATCTGTACATATAAAATGATGGCTTCTGAGCTGTCTGTTTCTAATTAGGAATCAGATTTTAGTATCCTGAGGGATGGTGGGGGTGAAAATATTAGCTCAATTCTCAGTACTATCCAAAAAAGTAAATAATATGCTAGGTATATTATGCAAGAAATAGAGCAAATCAAACCCATCCAGAATACTGTGCCGATTCCTGGTTGTCTCTCTGCAACATTGAAAAAGGCTTCGGGGTATAACTGGAAAAGTTATGTGGGAGGGTGTTAAGGAGGTCCTGAAACCTCGGCGCAATCAATGGTACAGAGAAAGAGGCCTCAGGTTAGAAAAGAGGCGGCTGAGAGAGAATATAATGGAGAGGCAGAAACAGGGAACAGTTTGTTCACTTTTTTTCTTCTCAAATACAAGAATTAAGGGATATCAAATGAAATCAGCAGGTGGTCAGTTTAGCACTGATAAAAAGCAGTAGTTGATCACACAATATGCAGAATATTCTGATTGCTGAAAGTTTACATGAGTTCAGAAAAGCAATGGGACAAATCCACTGAGGACGTGTAAATAGCAAGACAAGGCTTCTGGCTCCAGACATCTCTGAACTGCAATTTTCTGGGGACTGAAAGGGTCTTTTGGGGAAATAACGCTACATTTGTCCTGCCCATCTAGTTGTTTCATGATGTACTCTGCTGTCAGACAGGCTGGGTTGAGCGACTGGATGTGGTAGGTCTTTAATCTGATATATGGTTATATCTAGATGTATATGAAAAAAGAAAAAAAGGCAGCAAAGTGCTCTGAATTCTACTTTGTCCCTTCCCCTTGCAAAAAGTCCCTATATACCAAAGAATAAGAAAAAAGCAAAATCTCTGGCTGATTTAAGGAGAACAGATTGTACAGTTGCTTATGCCAATTCCTTTTGGAGTGTTGCCAAATGGAGAACAATGGAAAGCTGACTCCAGTGATTTTTCTCCTTGGAAAAAAAATATAATTCTGTAAGCTCGTAAGCACTCCTGCTTTGCTGGCTATACTGGAGAAAACTCTTTAATGGAGCATGGATTAGTGTTTCATAAATTTCAGTTTAAAATTAAAACCTGAAAAGGTAGTTTCTTCTATCTGACCCACAAGGGAATGGTGTTTTGTTCAGCTTGCTGGAGCAGTCCTTTTGTGAAAGCATAGCTAATCTGAAATACAATAAGCTGCATTATTTCCCATTCCCTCTGCTAACCATTTTGTTAGGTTGCCCATCCTTCTACATTAGCATGCTGAGGAAAAAAAAAAAGTTTAATTGTACAGGGCAGATCATTTACACACAATTGCTTCCCCCAAGAAAAGAAATTATTTCTATTCTTACCAATGTTCACTTCTTCAAGCCTGTTTCTCCTTTGTATAAAAAGCCTTGTGTATGTATTGGACTTGAACTTACCAGTGACTTCAGAGGTAACAGTCCGCTTGACCACTGACCTTGTATATGAGCAAAGCATATTGAACCCTCACTGCCATCTGATCCCGTTGGGACCAAGGAGCAATTTCTTATTGCGTATCGTTATTAAGCAGGGCACTTTTTGCCAGCATGGCAGAATGGTTGCTCTTCATAGTCAGCAAAGAAGGTTACCTGAGGTAAAACTGGGGAGAACACTCATCAGAGAGAGGCATTGGCTGAAGAGAAGATTTGCAATGGTAGGGGAAGCCTGGTTTTCCATTAAATTTCAGTAGTACATATCAAATTCTCTCTGCTGAGCTCATAGTGCTGTGCTGTTGGCATTTCTATGGGAGACAACTATATTCCCTATCTCCTCAGTCTATATTTTGGCTGGAGAATCACATGAATGAAGTAATGAAGAGTTAAACATTTGTTTTCTCCAGCATTTCTAAGTTTTCAGTGCAAGAGAATAAAACTAAGAAAACCTGGTAATTATTATTATTTATTACTATTATTATTACCATTGCTTTCCAGACTGTGTGAACATTTGTCCTACCACAGGGACAGCCTGTCCCTGTCTTCTCTCACTTGCTCATTGGGATCTGTGAATTTCCTTAGAATGAATCCCATATTTAAGGGGGGATTCTTGTTTCTGTGAACAAGCTACCCAGCAATGAACAGTTTTATAGAAAGTGCTGCGGAGAGGCTTATTTCAGAGGATTTCACTCTTTAAGTTTTCTTCTGTTTTCTCTGTTTTTCTAGCTTCCTTTTGTGTTTTCCTTTACCTGTCTCCGACTCATAGAATGTATGGAGAGATAGCTTTTAAAATGCCTGTATGTACTTATAAGACCTTGCTATTTCACAGAAATTTTATCTATATTTTACCAAATAATGAATAAAATGAAAGGAAGAGAGGGAGCGAGAGAAGGTATTGTCAGGTTTTGTTGCTGAAGTTGACTATACCTTAACTTTGGGAAATTTGTTGCAGTCTAAGTAAGCTGAAATGGATAGTTTTCTTTTTAGCTGTTTTTTTTGTCTTGTGCACATCGTTGATTCCAATGAGTGCAAGGGTAATTATTTCTTTCTTTGCCAGGAACATTAAAATTGCTACAGTTTCTAAAGAAAATGTACTCAGACTTCTTGAAAGTAAGTACACAATAGGCTATTACAGCTGCCTTTTCTACTGGAATTATTTTAAGCAATAGTGGTACACAGTAATTAACCCTTTGTGCTTGAGGATGCACATCATAATCTCAATCAATGGACACTTAAAGAATAAAAGAGCAGGGGATGAGCAGTTCCAAGATTCATTGCTGAAAAGTGTCTAGCTGAACTGCTGGGATCTTCAATAATAGTCATCTTTCAATAGCGTATTGGATTTCTCAGACCATTATCTCATGTATTACGTCAATAAAATACTTGGTTTTACTCACTTTGACAAATGCGTGGGTAAGGTTATAACTTGGAAGAGTGTGATACCCCATCTGCTGCTGGAGACAACTCTGTTATAAGGGGCAGGTGCTGTATAGACTTCCCTGACTTACAGCCTTGCCTGAAACCTGGCCAAATCACAGGCGTCCGCATAACTGTGCTAACATCACCCCCTCTTAATTTGCCACCCAGATAATTGCCCATTTCTGTTCCCCTGAGCAAAGGCAGTCACTTGTGCAAATACCTTTCACTTATTATTTTTTAGCTGAAAAAAAATATGAGACCAAGATATTTTAATCCAAAGCTGAAACTGGATTGAAAGTTTCCAAGTGAGTGTACTAGCTTGCTTCAGGAAACCTGAATTGGAAAGCATGCAAAACTGATGCTGAAATGCTCATCTTCAGGGCTTCAAGACAGGCAGAGAATCCAGTGCTCTACACAGAAAAGCATCCAACATTAAGTTTCAAGCCCAAGTTAACTGAAGTCAATGGAGAGACTTCCATGACTGGTTTTGTGGAGATGTATGCAATATTTTCTCTACTTCTGGTACTGGTAAATAAAGGCAGCGCAAACTTCTGGAAAATTCACCCATCTTTAGCACAGAAGTATGGGTTCTTAATTTAAAAATAAAAAAAGTATTTTAAAAGGTGCTTTCCATTACATTTTAATCAAATCCCAAACCCAGGTACTTGTCCGTGGTGGTTTTTTTATAGTTTTGTGATGCAAGAACCTGTAATTAGATGTCCCTGTGATTGCACCTGATCTGTTAGGAACACAATGGATTTCTTCTTAAGTGGTTAAGACTGCTGCATGCAAATTTGCAGAGAACCTCTCATTTTGCTATTTATTGTAAATCACCGCTGGTGTTGGAGGTTGCACGTCCTTATTTACACTTCAATTTTCTAGAGCACATTTCTTACAGAGAAAGAATGAGAAAGAAACTTGGCTAAAGTTTCTTAATGCATCATGTACACTTGTGTTTAATATATTGAAAAGACACATTTTCATGTCTGGCAACTCTAGACTTTAGGACTGTGTTTGCAGTAACACAATTTCTATTTTGATAAAATGAGAGCAATAAGCTTAATAAACATGGGGAAACAATGGGCAAGAAATGCAGTTGCTTTTGACAAGCATTTATCTTTTTAAGCTGAGTATATTTTTCTCTGTGCCTTTCAGTGCTTCATAAAGCTCTCCAGTGAAATCTGGTGCTGCTTTGAATGGCAAAGGAGAGAATGGGAACCGTACTTTCATGAGAGTTACATTTATGGGGCCTGTCAAAATTAAACTATTAAATTACTTGATTGAATTTAGTGCAATGAAAAAACTCTTCGAAAAGTCTTCTGTGCTATTAAGAGGCAGAAAAATGGTTAGAGTTCTATGCATTCAGTATTCCTGCCTCTTTGAATCTAACCAATTCTTGGCAAAATGTTTACTTGGGATCTGAGATTCTTATGCATTGGGATTTAAATTGCAAGACTCTCCCTGCTGATGCTGTTTTCTTAAAGACTTGAAATCCTGCTGGATAAACAAATTCCTTTACAGATCAGATGCGTCTTGCACTTGACTGCATCAGTGGTTCAGATAATGACTCTGATAGGGGATTTTATCGTGTTTTGATGTAATTTGCAATTGGGGATTCTTTTCCCTTCATTGGGTCATTTATACTGTGTAGTTATGGTAAATAATAAAATGTCAATTATCTATCAGACAGGATCTTAGGTGATGTTGATTAGAGAGGGTTAGGAGAGCTTCTGTAAGAACGCTTTGTGTTTTAGGGACCTTTGAGTGGCTTCCTTGTGTTTGGTGTAGTCTGAGAAAGTGTGTGCTTGTATCAGGGGGAACAGATCAGGCAGAACAGTCAGGACTCCTGTGGTCAGAGCTTTCACCTGGACAGTAAGAAATCCAAAACATCAAAAGCCTGTGGTAAGGACTGGAGAGACTTGAACCTTGATGCTAAATAATACTGCCTATTCTTATTAACTCTTCTAGAGTGCATATGCTTCTCTCATTATGAAACTACAAAAGGTCTTGGGTTTACATGGAAAATTCAGTTCGCACAGAAAAGCTTTGAAAATATGAAAACTTTCCCATCAGATCTAATACTCAGCACTGTGAAAGTTGACTTGAATTTTAAACAGTCCTAATAACCTCCAGGCAAATCCTGAGAAGCGTTACTTTCAGTTTGTGTGTGTGCTGGCAGCTGAGCAGCTGCAAAGCAGCTTGACAGAAAAGGCCCTGGGCGTCCTGGTGGGCCAAGTTGAACATGAACCAGGACCGTGCCCTCATGGCAAAGGGGGCTGCATTAAGAGGAGAGTTGTCAGCAGGTGGAGGGAGGTGATCCTTCCCCTGTGCTCGGCACTGGTGATGCCACACCTGGAGTACTGTGTCCCATTCTGCCTTCCCTAGCGTGAGAGAGACATGGAGCTAATGGAGAGAGTGACAGCAAAGGGTGATGAAGCGGGTGTATGCACTGGAGCACCTCTCCTATGAGGAAAGGGTGGAAGAGCTGAGACTGTTCAGCCTGGAGAAGAGAAGGCTTGGGCGATGTGCAAATACCTGAAGGCAGGCTGTAAAGAATCATAGAATCATTAAGGTTGGAAAAGACCTCCAAGATCATAAAGTCCAACTGTCAACCCACAACACCACCATGCCTACTAAACCATGTCCTACAGTCTCACGTCTATAAGCTTTTTGAACACCTACAGGGGTGGCGACACCGCCACCTCTCTGGGCAGCCTGCTCCAATGTTTGACCACTCTTTCAGTAAAGACATTTTTCCTAATATCCGATCTAAACCTCCCCTGATGCAACCTGAGGCCATTTCCTCTCATCCTATTGCTTGTTACTTGGGAGAAGAGACCGACCCCCACCTGGCTACACCCTCCTTTCAGGTAGCTGTAGGGAGCGATAAGGTCTCCCCTCAGCCTCCTTTTCTTCAGGCTGAACAACCCCAGTTCCCTCAGCTGTTCTTCACAAGACTTGTGCTCCAGACCCCTCACCAGCTTCATTGCCCTTCTCTGGACACGCTGCAGCCCCTCAGTGTCCTTCTTGTAGTGAGGGGCCCAAGACTTAACACAGCGTTCGAGGGGCAGGCTCACCAGTGTGGAGTACAGGGGCACGATCACTTCCCTGCTCCTGCTGGCCACACTGTTCCTGATACAGGCCAGGATGCTGTTGGCCTTCTTGGTCACCTGGGCACACTGCTGGCTCATGTTTAGTCAGCTGTCAACCAGCACTCTCAGGTCCTTTTCTGCCAGGCAGCTTTCCAGCTGTGCTTCCCCAAGCCTGTAGTGTTGCATGAAGATGCAAGAAGACAGAGCCAGGCTGTTTGCGCCTGGAAAGATGAAGACCAGAGCCATGTAAAAGCAAAAAGTGCTCAAGAAGCTCCGGGTGCTGCTTATCACTGTTCCTGCTCTGGAGATTCGTACTTGGCAACCACTGTGGGGACCATCAGTGTCCTCAGCAGTGGAGGCACATACATCATTGAGACAGGAAGAGAGCGGGCAAACGCTGAAGTACGTATCAGGTCCTGTAGCTGTGTACCACATACATCTCTGTAAAGAAGAAAAAACCAAAACAACAAAAAAAACCCAACCCCCCTCCCCGCCCTGGATCTCCCTGAGATAATTTATTACAGTAAGAATGTTGAGAAAGGGGATCAGAAGAAGTGTTCCTGATCAAGCAGGCCTTATAATCCTCTGCCTCACCCTTTTTCACTTGCACATAAAGAAGGAAGTATGAGGTTGTGGGGAGGCTGTCGTTTATTACATTAAATAAATATTCGTCCCCCTCAGAGATTTTGGTAGGCAGAAGCCTTGTTGTTGCTAATGTGTGATAGTTTTGCAAGTGCTCTGACACTGCAGTTGAATCAAAACCATAATAAATTAGAAATTAAGATTTGAGTGTTAATGTTACAGAACGCCCCCCAAAGGCTCATATTTCACTGATAAAATATTCAAACAGAATTATTTCTTTGTTGTAGCAGGTTTCTACTGGGGGTGCAGCAGATCAAACTAGAATGTATCGGTGTAACATACAGGTAGGGTAGTTCGTGTTCTTGATGAGCAAGGGCTATATTGCTCTTAGCTTTTGCTATGTAACATAATATGTGTTTTACCAGACAGCCAGTACTTTGCATATGCATTTACCTTCATTTCTACATTTTGGCTCATTTGCATTTTCTCATAATTTACTGATGATAAAAAAAGAACCCTGTCTGAATATTATACTAACCATAAATTGCCCATCTTTTTGCCTACTTTCCTTTGCTGTATTCCTTTTTTCCTTCCTCTTTAGATTCTTTTCTAGTTTAGATATTAGATTTCTAATTTATCTTCTAATTTCTATTTCTAGTTTTCCTCTTAGATTATTTTTTGTTTTCTCTGTTATGACTTCTACTCTTCTCATTATCACTTTAGACCCCTCCCTTTCTTTTGAAAGCAGCCTTAAAAACAATTTTATGTAATAGGGAGCAGCTCAAAATACAGTACTATTCACTTGGTGCTCTCAAAGTTGTGGTTGAGAAGACTCAAAGGCAAAAGGCTACTCTAATCAGCACCTGTAAATGTTGGTAGGTATTTCTACACCCTCCCCCCCCCTTTTTTAATCCTCCTCACAACTCTTCTCAGAGGTTTGGACCTTACTGGCCATCCATGTTAGATGGGAAGACAACTATAGCAGTGCAGCTGGACATTGCCATTTCCAGAAAAGTTAATATCCTGAGAATTCCTGTCACAGGGCAGTAACAGAACAACTAAAACAGGCACATGAGACCTGAATATTCTGAATCAGCTCTGCGAGCACTGTGTTGTGGGTTACGTGTATTGTAAAGCCCTAGGGCAAGGTAAAGGATTAAGCTACTGATCCATTCTGAAGCGAACACAACTGCTACCACTCTGCCAATGTGGTTAATAAAGGAACTCTATGCTGCTTCTCCCTTATATTTTTAGATTATGAAGGCTATAGCAACCACCAGCTAGATTCTTCAAAGCCTAAGAACAGAGATTATTCAGTTTCTGACACTGGCAAGTGTCAGTCCCAGGCAGAGCTGTAATGGTTGTGTTAGCTGTGTCTAAGGTAGTTGTTTGGTTATTTCAGTAAGAGTTTAGAGTATGTTGCATAGTGTTTGGATATGGTTTTGAGCCTTGGGATGGTATTTTACTTGAGTTCTGTAAGTAGATTAAGGATAAGGAGTCTCAGCTTTTCTGAAATTCTCCTGCAACTCCTGCCTAGTGTCCTTGAAGTTTTGTGAGACAGTCAAAGGGGTTAGAGATGCTAAGTATACTGGGGACTATGGTGTTTCATGCATATGGAATAGATGTTGATTTCAGTTTGTTTTTGTTTTTTTTTTTCTTATTTTTACATTACATAATCTCTAAACAACAAATTTAGATTATATTTTCTAAAAGTAGCTATGATGGGGAAGGATAAAATGATGGCAAATTTTTAGGGTAAGTTATGTGTACATATATCTGCCTACGCGTGTGTGTATACATGTATATATTTTAAGACTGTCTGGCAATGGGTGTATAAATCTTTCCTGGAATGTCATCTGATATGTGGAAAAATTAGGTAACACAGAAATGTTTAAAAAATAGTAGTTTGAAATCTGTCGTTATGTCCGTGATTGCTTTTTGAGACTGTATACCACTGGCATGATTTTCTCTGCTTCTTATTCATCATCTTTGCATTTTTCAGCAAAGTTCATTGCACTGCAGAGGTGGGAGAGGTAGAGTGAGTTGTCTTTTACCTCCTGCAAGGCATTGGGGTGTATGAAATCCATCCATCCAGATAGCCTGACAAGTACAGTTTGTTTCCACAGTATGAAGAGGGGTGCTAGGTCTTGCTGTTATGGAGCAGTGGTGGATACCGATGATACAGAGCTTTTATGCAAGTGAAGTTATGTTGGGAAGCCTGTGGGAGGACTGTAAACCAGCCAAAGAGTACTCCAGTGGCTACAAAAATAAAGCATCTGAAACTACCCTTGTTTGAACTTTAATGGTAGCAGATTAGTGCAGAAGTTTGGAAGAAACAATGACTTTCGGGGCCTTTTTGTTACAAGAGAAATACAGCTGCATTTTCAGTGACACTGTGGCCATGGAGTAGTCCTTTTAACACCCCCTGTCTGAGATTTAAAGTGAGGTGAGGGCTGAGAATACCCTGCTGCTGCACTCTTCAGAACCATTGAGAAGGTGCTATTTGTACACACCTAAAAGCATAGCCATGGAGGAAATCTCCTCTACCCCCAAAAGCCTCCCCCAGTGGTTAGCTTAGAATAGTTTTTGTTGCCAGTTTGAAAGAGCGAAAAATCAGAACGCTATGCAAAAAGTGATGGTAAAAGACATGTAACCAAGTCACAGGCTTTGTAGTCGACAGCAGCACTCTCTGAAGGAGCTACCTCAAATACATATCCCAGGGGTGGAAGCAAGTCTTCTGGATCATGATTTTTTTTTTTCCTGTATCTGGTTTTCACAGCTTAGTGGTACTTTATCCTTACTGTGCTATAATTTTGCTCCCTTTCCTTCTATAAGCTTTGATTCAGCATGAGGCCCTTTGTTTTAATTACTTTTCTGTGGTTGCCTCTTTGTACTATTCTCTCCCCATTTTTGCTGGTTAATGAAGAAAAGGCACCAAACTTCACAGCCCAATGAATTTGGTTATACAAGAACAAACATACATAGCCCCGTAAACATTCCTAATATTTGTGTCTCTGTCTTGCAGGGATATATTACAGGATAAAAAGCCATATAGAGAAATAGCACTAGACAAGCTCCAAATTAAAGAAAAATAATAATAAAATGCAGTGCTTTGATCCCCTGAATCAACGCTATCATGCAAGAGCAGCCTTGCAGACAACGAACAGTGAATGAGCATAACCAGCAACACCAGCCAAGCCACTAATGGTTGCATTTCATCTTTGATTCTGCAAATATGGCTCCAGTTAACGTCAATGGAAACTGTTTATATATGCAAAACCAAGATTGCATGCCTAATTAGAGACTGAAGGCTGCAATAAGTTACCAAAGAAAGTGAGAACGTTCACTAGAAAGACACCCAGAAAAGACAGACTAAACTTTCTGATTTGTTTAGAGCTGGTTAAACCAACTTAAAAAAGATTTTTAAACAAACACCCCAACAAGAACCCAAACAAAACACCAGCAACAACAAGAAAAAGCACCAAAAAAAAGCCCAAGAACAACTACCATACAAAAAACCCCAAGAAAACCAGTAAAGAAACAACCTCGCCTATGCATAAAATGGATAGAAATTCACCCTGAATTACTTCTGAACTTTGCCTCAGTTTCTCATTCATCATTTATTTAGCTGCCTGCCCAGAATGGAATGGAAGTGATGAAATGGACTAACCCACTCGAGAGAAGGAAATAGTTGTACTTGTGTTTGAGAGCTGGAAAGCAGAGGGCTTTTCTGACAAATGAAATTCAGTAAAGTATCTAAAGGTATTGAAAGACCAGAGAGATGCCCCAATAATGTCATCTTAATGCTGCTGCTCATCAGAGACCTATTTTGCTACCGTGATTGATGTCTTTTGCTAGGAGGGTTGTTGCATTTAGATACCTTTCTTTCTATGCGTGGCTTTTTACACTATGAAGCAGCCACTTAACCATCTTGGGGAGAAAGAATAGGTAGCTGGGAATAGGTCTCTTTAAATGAACTGCTCTGTGCCTGAGATAGATGCATTCAGTTTGTAGATAGCATGAAACTACTTATGGGCTGACAGGAAGGCTAATTTCCATTTTCCCTCTCTATGAATTAATCTCTGCATGAAGATTCACCAAGCTTCTACACACTTTTTTTTAGGGATCTGGAACTTCCCACGCAAAGTGCTTTAATTATATTTTATGAAATAATAAGTTATCACCTTGAAACCAACAAATGAAGAAAAAAGCAGCCCAAATTTATGTTTTGAGTTGACAAGGTAGCTGATTGTTTAATCCCCCAAGAGTCCATGTGCTACTACAGAACTTGTGCTTTGCTGTTCTTCTTTCAATTACAGAAATAATTCTCTCTCTCAGGCACAGAGTTTGAATCTTTTCCAAAGGTTTTAAATGACTTTTGAACACTCTGACAGAAATTATTGAACATATTAAAGGCTCTTTCCAAAGCCAAGTGGATCTTTTAGGAGCCTGTGATAATTTTTATGGTCATGCTATATTGCCTCTTAATTGAAAAAAACTCTGGGAATGGAAGATGTAGCAAAGGAAGGTGTGGGTAGCAAAGGAGATGTAATTTGTCCTATTTCCCTTGATTCTAGAAGGGGTTTTATGCTTTGGTACTTGGCTAATTGAAAAACAGTGGGACTGTGGCAAAGAGGAAGATCAGGACAAAACCTACCACGGCAGCCTGAATACAATACTGTTCTACTGTTCTTTCCTTGCTTGCTGGCTGTTCTTGCCTTCTGTATTTATATTGACATGTAATCTGGAACTTTGACTTACAAAATGTATTTTGATACATGCAGCTTCCTATTCTTTTTGCAGGGACTTGGGGTCTTTTTTGGCACCACCTCTGTGCAGAGGTTTTACAACAACAAAGAGTTCATATGTTTAAGTCCTGATCATTATGAAACACCGAGGAAATATGACATAAAGTACTAACATAAGGAGGAGTCTCTGTCCCGTTCCAGAGGAAGTCAGGATTGTATCAGGTAAAGTAGGCCTTTCTCTTGAGATTTGATGGTGTCTGCTTTCTTTGTATCTCAAACTAACGTCTGCACTCAGCCTCAGTCTTAGCTAGTTGATCTGTTTTGATGTCACCAAACAGTGGGGGCTTCAGATGTCACCACACTCTTGTGACTTAGCTACTGATTTTCTTCCAGAGGTCCCAGTTCCTATAGCCAGGCTGTTTAGGATGGGACTTGCACTTGTACCTTTCCCGGCCCACTTCACGGTCTGGGCACTAAATGGAAAGCTGCCCTTCATGGTGATTTCAGGTAATGGTTTGGATATCAAGTGGAGCAGCCAGGGCTGGTGCTGATGTTTCCCACACAGGAGCATCTGTGGGGTCACACTACAATCCCAGCACAGGGAGTGAGCACAGGTAGAGTTAGTAAGAAGAGGGGGTCTGGCTTAAACCTCTGCAACGACATTTGCCAGAGCTCGTCTTCCAGAGACTTTAATACAGTAGGTGTACAATTATTGGAAACAATAGTTCCTTTTAAGTAATGGAGAAATTTAACCCTTTCTAACAGAGTGGTGCTACAGAGGAGCTCTCAATCTCTCAGTGACTACAGGCCCTTCAGCTTGATGGGACTGGTGTTTAGAAAGTGTCATCACTACCAGCCTAGGTGGCATTTTTGTACCTCCAGACCTATCTGCAGAAGAGACTGGAATTTTTTTGTGTGTCTTGAACATTTCTGTGCCTTGTAAAATTTTACTGTCTCACTGAGATGTGACGAGATATAACTTTGCGTGGTAATCTCTGCTGAGTGATATTTAAATACATAGATACTTTATTGATTCAGAAATTTACTCCACAAAACATTGTACTGTGTGGATTTTTTGCTGGTGATATGAGTGGCATGATACTGAGTGCTTACTTTGCTCTTGTTACTAGAACATAAGTTTTATTCTGAGATACCAAGGAATTTTACCTCTAAAGTATAAAATTCTGGATATGGTGTTTGCAGAATGGAGATATTTTTCATGACTGATTCTTTGTATATTCAAGAAAATTCTGGAAACAAAAAATCTTGCTGTGAGATAAAAATCTCAGTGGCTGTTGTATGCTTACAAATTTTTTTTTACTGTTTGTTTTGCCTGCTTAACCTTAAGGGATGAAGTATTTTTTTCAGTTTTTATATTGGGCAATTACAACAACCCTTTAGATAGCTACCCAAAGAGGAAAAAAAAAAAAGTCTGAGCTGCGACAGTGAAAAAGTGTTGCCAAAGAATGGCTTCATTTTGTTACCTCAGTGAATATCATAGTTAGTGTTTTGCTTTTTTTATCACCTCTGTGATGTTTAGAATAATAAATAATAATGATACTTTGCTCTTATGACGACGCTTTTGTCCATAGATCTCGGAGAGGGTTATAAGGAAGATGTCAGTATTGTTACCCTGTTTCAAGATGGAGAAACAAGGAGATGAACTGAGTTGCTGAAGGTTATCCAATGTGAAAGCTGGCAGAGAATTCTCTGTCAGTGTCATTTTTCATTACAAAAAGCTGATTCACTGAAACTGAAGCCTTTCATGGAAATTCATTAGTGTCCAGGAAATTACACAGATCCAGAAGCAAATGACAGCGACAGACGCTGTAGCAACAGAGTAGCTGGAAGCCTCGTGGCAAGGGTACCTGGTGTGGACAGGAAAGACCTAGGTTTTGCTTTTAGGACTGAAATGAAAAGGAATTTGAAGCTGCCTCTCTTAAGGGAATATTCCTGTCCGTAGCCGCAGTATGTTGCGAGACATCCCCACCTGTCAGCCAGTACATCCTTTCTCAGACAGATATCTCAGTGGGTCTTGTGAAGCGTTTTAGTCTTCTAAAATTGGGTCCCATGGGTTCCCATGGGATCATGGGTTGATCCTTGGTGTGGATTGGATTTTCTGTGTGTTAAAGAGTGAATGGATTTTATAGCTTGCATATCTTTAATATGTAGGGAAGAAAAAAATTAATTGGGGGTCTAAGACGAGACTCTTCTGTGTGGCTGCCTTTTTCATACAACTTTTCAGAACTGCTTATATTTCAAACTTGGTAATGGATTAAAAATATACTTTGAGGAAAGTGAGGAATGAGAGCAGGATAGATGGACACGAACATGCTGTAGGGTCACGTATGATATTTTTCCTCAAGAAGCCCTGGCAGAGTCATCAGAGGGTTTTGGTTTCACTATGACCCATACAGAAAAATTTGGAAACCAATCAAGTGTTCCACTTTTCAGTCCAACATCTCCAGTTGATGATTTTGGACAAGGGATCATGCTTAGATGGAGAAAGGGTGGTGGCTTTTTTGCCAAAGAAAAGCTGAAAATAAAAATCCAGACCAAAGCCCTCTGGCTGAGTATTTCATATGGCAAATTCATTCAGACTTGAAAATAAAAAGTGCAGAATAACTGTGAAGTTTCTGTTACATTTCATGTATATAAGCATGAAGACAAGAAAATCTGTTTTGTTCAAAGGAGGCTGGAGCATACGTTGAGCCTTGGGATAGACAGCTGGAGGCAGCTTGACTCAGCAGAGAACAACAAGATAAATAAAAAATACCAACTTATTTTCAATAATTCAGATTGAAACGCTGAAGAAGGGCTTTATCTTTGTGGAAGTCTTTTGAAGAAGCATTGGCAGTCTCACATGAGAGAGCTGGGAGATTGTACAAAGGATCAGTCAGGGAGGCAGCCTTTGTACACCTTTTTACACTGGGCCCGAGCCAGATGGGCAAAAGAAAAAGAGAGAAAAGAACTTCAGCAGGGAGGGAAAGGAGCCAGAGCCTGGATGGTGCTGTGAGCTGTAGCGTGGCTGCAGTGGGCAGGGCAGCTGTTTTCCTCCCGCTCTGCCACTGGATGGGCAGCAGTAGGGTGAAAAGGGACATGAATATATGACCCATAAAGACATGGTTCTTGTGGCAGCATCCTAAGGGTTGATGTGAAGTTTGGTTTAGAGTAAGCTGTGGCTATTTTCAAAGACCTGGTTTGACTACCAGAAAAAGAGGGGCCTTTGGTCTTACCAGACCATTTAGTAGGGGTGGGAGAGAAAAAGGTGGGAGAAAAGAAACAGGCAGTACACAGGAGGGGAGAGGGGGTACATTAGGTGACTATCAGGCTGTGAGCCTAGGGGCAGTCTGTGCAGCACTGCCTGCTGCTTTCTGACTGTCTTAGTTCCCACAAGGGACCTGCCATACCAGTTGCCATTTTCTCATAGTCCAGCTGATTAGAAGAATTGCTGCCTGTGGTCTGCCACAAGTGAGATGCTTCTCCTGTCCTCTGAGCATTTTTAACAACAGGGCCAAAGCACAAAAGCGCTGCTGACCCCTCTCTGCCTTTTTAAGAGATCTTTCCTAATACCTTAGTAATAAACTGTCCAAGATTCACAGCTGGTATAGCAGCCTCCCTGCCTATGACTGTGAACCTCATTATATCTTTTTTCTCCCCATACTGAAAGTCCACCTCTTTTTAATCTTTGTCTTATATTTATAAATCAATTCCTGTCATGGGAGAGTATTATACAAATTTTGAAAAAAATAATTGTGTAACTGCATTAATCAAAGGAATAGTGTGCTGAAGGAAATGTCAGGCCTAATAGCTTGTCAGTGATCAGTGGCAGAAAAGCTGCTTTCAGCTAGTTTGCATGGTTTCTGCAATGCTCATTAACAGACCCACTACCTTTTAAAGTATGATAAAAGGGGGAGGGGGGAAAAGCCCCAAGCTGTGGGTTGCTGTAGCGGGAGTAGAACAACAGGTCTGGCACATGTGAGGAGCTTTAACTCTAAGCACCTTTGTCTTTAAGGGGGGTGCCCTGTGTCTTTTTTGTTAGTGGTATGTGTGATTCCTAGTAACTCAAAATCCTAAGCTAGTTATCACGCAGTTCTCACTTTTCTTTCAAAGAGGAGTTTTCAGTTGCCTGGACAGAAAGGGAAGGCAGCAAGGGCTGTGAACTTGCTATGCCCACCAGCAAGGCCAAGCCACCAAGACAGCATCTGTCTGTGATACTCTGGACCTGATTTATGACTTTTTAGAATCTACACAAATCTGAATCTCAGGTTTCTATTATAAATATAATTTCTGAATAATGACAAAGTTATCCTGTGTTTCAGACTGCTGGTGGTGCTGTCCCTGTTCTCTACTGTCACTGTGTTACAGAGAGCAATGCTGGCTGCCAGATGCAGCACAGAAGGTATGTGTTTTGTAAGGACATAGATGTTGTTATTGTGCCGTCAAAGTGGACATTGTGCTATAGGCCTGACCTCAGCTGTGTCCAAGCAGCAGCAGCCAAAGGAATGATCTTTGATTCTCTCAGTTCTCACCAAACTTTAATGCTTGAGTGAACGATCTGTTCAGTGCATAAAAAATGCTGACTGTAATAATCTCCTATTAACCCAGACTATAATCCTGGGTATTCTCTACACTTGCTATTATCAGAAAACTCCTATGAGAGAAATGCCAATTTACCACCCTCTATCAACCCCCTAGTGGTTCATTCTCAAAGCAACTGAAAGACAAGAATTATGTGTGGTTTTCTGAGCTCTGTGAGGAAAAAAAATCATGAGCTGCTTGGGTTTAGTGAGTTATTAGGGGAGCTAGTCCACTGAGCACCTCATCCATCACGGGGATCTTCCCTCATCCATTATTTAAATAAGATGTCCACACACCGTGCCCCCAGTTCTTCATCCAGTAATTCTATCACAGAAAAGCAAAATAGATGCCTGGGGTTTATCTTAGCTGTGCTATGAGAAAAGGCAGTGGTTGTACCAAACCACAGCTGAACAGGATAATGTGCAACAAAACAACTGTTTCTCAGAAAGGTTGATATATGAGGAAAAGCCAAGGGTGTCAGTGGGTGGACTTTAAGATGACCTAGAATCAGAATTAGGAATGTACTTGAGAAAAATAATTGCAAAATACTTTTATTACAACTATTTTTGTTGTCATTCAGAGGTCTCTTGTAATCCATGCCTCACTTTCAAGAAACTCTGGTGGTTTTAATATGTAAGTGAATGAGTTCCAGGATGAAAGCAAGGCCTTTTTTATCCTCTTTCACTTAGATGCGCGCGCGCACACACACACACTCTTCACTTAAACTAAAAGTTCAAAGATTAGGGAAATAATTTCAACAGTGAGAAATTCACAATAAAATTCTTCCTTTGCCTCATTTAGGGCATCCAGTTATAGAAATATTCTTTCAGAATGAGGACTAACATTTTGCTTCACGATTACTGCTTACCTTTTAGATGTAGGAGATTCCAGTGGGATTACTTAAAATTTAAGTGTTATTAATTGCTTTTGCTGGATGAGGATATTCTTAAGTCTGAAACTGTACATGAGCTATTATTAAGTACATAATGGGTGTTACAGTTTCCCATTAAGTTACTGCATTTCTTCATCACTCCGACAACCCCAAAACCAACCGTGAGTTACAAAAATTTCTACCCTAAGTTCCCTGTTTTTCTGATACATTTCAGCATGGTAATAGTCAGAAGTTACATTGTATACCTTGTGGTCTCTGCGAAGCTAATTACCAGTTAAAAGTCTATGGGAAATGAATCAAAATATTTTTTTCTAGTTCCCAATAAAGGACAGTCCATGCTGATACATATTTACACCTATCTTACCATTTTTAGCAGAGACGGTACAATTTCGAAGAGTATTGAAATTAATCCTTTCCTCCCATCACTTTAGGTGGTCTTTACATGCCAGGCATGTATGAATTGTACTGAAAGTGTGACTATGCTGACAGTTTTCCATTGCCTCTGCTCCTGAGAGCTCTGTACTGCTCATAAATAATGCTTCACCTCCAGGGCTGACAATTTGGCACTTCTAGCTAGTTATTTTCAAATGGGCTTTCTATGCAAATAGATTGGTTTTGATTGAATTCAAAGATAAAAAAATCAGGAAAAGCTTCAAAAACCAAAATGTTCTATTTCAGCCGTAAGAAGATACTGAAACTGCCTAATTTAAGGGATATAATTTAAGAAGTTAGCCTTTCTACTCTCCCTGATTACTCAGTGGGGGGGAAGAGCTTTATCAGAAGCAGTGCTCTGAGGGCAGAGTTACAGGTCCTGCTCTGAACTTACCCTCCAGGAGAACGTCTTTCTTTCCTTTATCTGCATGGAAATTAATCTCTTCACAGAGGCTACCTTTTGGCATCCTAAAACTGAGGCAGCAGGAATACTTCCCAAAGGTGGTGAACAAAGCTAGGCAGATAGGTCTGCTTACCTGAAAGTAAAGAGAAAATGAATGTCCAGGTCTGCTTCTGACTTGCACCTGGGCTTAAGAGGATGCCTTGTGAAAGTAATTAGTGGTGTTATAGTTTATTCTTTTTGGTAGCCTTCTCTAAAATTGAACGGGTTGTTAGTTAAATTAAAACAAAACAAAAAACAACTGGTGTGTGTGTGTGTGAATTTTGTTCTAGTTATCAAAATGAAAAAATAAAGCTGACATACCTTGTTCTGCTCCACATGGTGCATTCTATGTGACCTTTTCAGACACTCGCCACAAAAGCAAAATAATAGATTTCTTTTGTTGGAAATGCTTTTTTCCACCTATGCAGCACGTGGAAATATATAGTGTATTGAGTAAGCTGGGTTAAAGAAGACCAGTCTCAAAATATACCACAGCCCGCTGATGCAAGCACCAGTTTGGAATCAGGCTGGGCTTGTATTTGAACGTGGAAGAGTACGTGCATGAGCAAGAAACATGCATCTTGTTAGGAGTAGAAAAAGGTGGAATAAGCATTGTCAAATTTATCTCTTAAAACTAATGTGTTTTTCCAAGCTTGATGGCTACTACAGTTTTAATTCCCACTCAGCAGCATGCTTTTCCAATGGCTATCTCTAAACTGTGAAGGGAAGCTTGTCTCCTGCTGCTAGGAGCAGCATGGGACAAAGGTAGATAAGTGATGTAATGGAAATGATACTCCTGTGACTTTTGATGTGTAGATAGAAAATGGCTGTAATTTACAGGTGGTTTATTCTGGACAATGGCAGCTACCATTGTCCGGCCAGTGCCGAGTCCCCAGGGATTGCTATAGCAGCCTTTGGGAGTGCAATCCAATCAGTGCTGCCCTCTCAACCTTGTAGTTTCACCCAAGTTGACAGGACAAGGGGTAATGGTTTTAAACTAAAACAGGGTAGGTTTAGACTGGATATAAGGAAGAAATTCTTTACAATTAGGGTAGTGAAACACTGGAACAGGTTGCCCAGAGAGGCGGTGGAGGCCACATCCCTGGAAACATTCAAGGTCAGGTTGGACGGGGCTCTGAGCAACCTGATCCAGTTGAAGATGTGACCCTGCTCCCTGCAGGGGGGTTGGACTAGATGACCTCTAAAGGTCTCTTCCAATCCAAAACATTCCATGATTCTATGATGGTATAAATTCTCTTAGGGCCATTTCTGTGATGGCCAAAACATTGAATCTCGATGGTAGAAAAGCAGGGTTGACAACCACTGCTTCTGCTCCTGCCGCAGTAAGAGATTAACTATTGACCCAGTGCCGTGTTCCTCTAGCTCTGTTTTCTCAGGTGGAAGAATGCTAATTCTTGGTAATCTTTCGTGAGCCTGCTGGGATTGCAGGTTAGTCTTTTGCTCTGGAGGAGAATTTAAGATTTTTCCCAAGTATGGGGAGCCAATTGCATTGGCCATGACTGAAGCCAACTGTTAGGGATCATGTTGAACTCCATTAAAATAAAACCAATCGGCCTCACATCCCAGGGAGGATTTCTTGAGTTGATGCCCATGCTAACATATATCTCCTATAATGGGTGCTGTTTCAGGAAAAAGGCAGAGAAAACCTTCGGTTTATTGCTGTATGAAATTAAGCTGCAGATAACTCACTTTTCGCAGAGCAGCTCTGAAGTATCTGTGTGTTGTGAATTATGCCTGATCGTTTTGGTGACAAAAATAAACTTTTACTGCTTTTTATTTGTCAGCCTTGCAGATTCAGCACAGCTGTGGATGAGTGAGCTGGAGTCTGTTCTGCTTGCAGGTAGCTCCCAGAATCATTAACTATTTGCTATCTTCATTAAGAATCATTAACTATTTCCCTATCTTGATTGTTGTTGCTGATGCACAAGCCTGAAAGACTCAGTTGGAGTCTCAGAAAACTGAGTTTTCAGGGCTGGCAATTAGGAGAGCCGTCCTTTCTTCACTTCTAAATTGAGCACGGTTGGTTTGGAAGGCAGAGAAAGTAAACACATTACTGCTATTTCACAAGGTCGCCTTAGAGAGTCTAATCATCTTTTAATTTGCAGCAGTGCCTTTGGAGGGCAGCAGGCAGCACTTTATTGTACAGTAAAGGGTGATACCCTTTCATCAGTGGTTTTGACTTTAAAAATTCAATGAATTAATGCTTTTGTGAAGTCAAGAAATTAAATGAAAATAAGTAGTAAAAATTCTCTGTAACAAGAATCTGTATTCCTTTCTCTTCCAGGATAAGGAAGAATGCCTGTAAAAGCAGCATGTACTCTCACAGGTGCTGTGTTGCCAAATGGAATGATAGCAGCTTTTTGAAAGTCCGTGTTTTGTTCCAGAGGGCTTCCCTATTTGGCAAAGGATAAATCAATGACAAGAAATTCTCGTACCCGGCACTTAAGCAGTTTATCTGCAATTCTAACGGGTTGTGTTACTGATGAATTACTCCACCTTAAAGCTTGGCCTCTGCCAAGATTTCAGTGGTGACTTTGGCTCTCTGAGTACCAAGGAGACCAATGGAAGTAGGAAATCAAATTCAGATATAGTCAGTTATTGAAAACACTACAAAGCAGAAGAGTAACAAGGACCAGATGCACACTAGCATTCTTAACTATTACAAATAGTATTTTCTAGAGATCTATTAGTTAGGCATGTATAGGAATATGCATAGGTCTCATGAAATGGCATGTCTCCTTCAGATAAACCATGGGATAAGCAGTTAATTTTTAAAATCTTAAAATGCTGGAGAGTTAAGAGTTGTAAAGAAGGTAAGAGATTTGCTGACACACTTCAGCTTTGTCCTGCAGACTGTGTGGTATTTTAAATTTTTAGGCTAAGGGCCATCAGGTTTAGTTTTCAGAGTAGACTAATAATCTGAGTTTCCTTTAGGTCAGGGTGTCAATTCTGAGTGCTCTCATGGAGCCTGTACTCAAGGCATTCTAAACATGTTTCCCTCCTAAGGCATATAGCCTTTCCAACTTGCGTTAATTCCCATTTCTACTAATAAGGAAAATAAACTCTGTCTGCTTATCAGTCCTCATCCCCAAGTTCTCAGCAGATCTGTGAGGCAGTCAGTGATTTGTTATCGTCTTTTTGCTTACACTGAAAAACTGTTTTCATGAACTTTTCTTGAAGTCTTAATCCAAGAGAAGCAGCAGCAGTTCTGTTGCTCTAGTTCTTTTCAATGACGGTAGACATATTGCTTGGGATAGTTGTTTAGATAATCTCCAGGTAGGGCTGGCTACCCGCTGTGCTTATCTCAGTGAGCCTGAACCATTCCTCATAACAAGCAACCCAGAATTCACAACGAGCACTGGCTGACGTATGAGGAAAGACTCTTCTCAACTACCATATGCGTACACAGACTGGAACGCTTTCTGTTCTCAGCTGCACAGCAATAGATCTGTACATTGCCTTTAATAAAACCTCTGTTGGATTTCTGTCACACATGCACATGATTCTCTGTGTCCTCAAACAAGGTTTTTTCTCTGCTGGTATGTTGCCAGGCTCATGCTCTCATTGGTCAGTCTCTTCTGTCAGTGCAAAGATTTCAAAAGACTTGTCATCCCCAACTTCTTACAAAATAGAGAAGTGCAAATGAGAGTACTGTGTGCGTGAAAATCCATATGACCAACTGGAGCCAGTGGAGGAAACGAGTTCTTGTGAAATCAAGAGCCTTTGGGAAAGATAACAATTGGCTTCCAGTGCAGTATTGCAAAGAAATGTGTTTTTCAATAAATTTAAGGACTACTACTGTGTTGCAGAGCATTTCCATCTGTTCCAAATTGTACCTATTCCCCTGTGCTTGTCATTTGGGCACACCACCGAACCCATTCTGACATTTTGCTTATCATCAGGGAACGTTGGGAGTTTTGTTTCAAAACCAGATGGGAGTTGTAGGTCTTCGCAGCAAAGCACTTTGACTCGAGGAAGTAAAATTGGTACCTCCCTACTGAAGACACAAGATTTCCTTTTTTTTTTCTTTCAATTGTGATTTTCTTCGTTTTGTCTCAATTTTATTACTCTACAACTTCATTTTGATAAGCAGAGACAGTTAGCAAATAACATTAAAAACTGTTAAAACATATATTGAGTTTTAATGTATTTGCCTTCCTTGCCAAATTTGTTTCACAATTGAACAGAAGGGCCACCTGTGTAAAGAAAAAAAAGGGCTAGAGTTAACCCTTGGGGTCACAATTTGAACAAGTTTTGACTGATTTTGAAAATCAACCAAGTTCTTTTAGGTCTTTGCAGACATTTTCTATGTTGGACATCTTCAGTGAGTATATTCTTTCTGAAGTTATCAAGCAGCTTACCTAGTAAGTATTTCTGAAAATCCATGGGCTTTTTAACAGTGTCCTAGACCTTGAATGCCTTTCCTCATGTAAAGTAACATGAAGCACTGATCCTGAAGGAACAATCTGTATAGATTAATGGATTTCCTGAGTACCTACATAGTATTCAATTATAGATTAGCATTAGCTGATGGACACACAGAAGTGTTATGTTGTGATTTTGGCAGTTTGGCATGGTTCTGTATTTTTTTCTTATCAGTAGAAATGCCAGTAACAGTAATTAAAAAAAAAAGTGCATTTTTTTGCTAGAGAGCACATAAACATTTCTGTAGGTAATGAGCTCCCCCGACATAAAATAAGTACCAGTTTAGCAACCTGTCACTTACATGAGTGCAGTCTTTGATGATGTTATAATTTATTCATTTCTTGGCTCTCAGTTTGAGTTACTTAAAGTATCACTGATGGACTTTCTGCTAGAACTTCCGCCTTTTACCCTTCATCCTGCTTGCCCTGGGCTCCTATCTGGGATGATACCAGCAGAGATGTTCCAAGTTTTTACCTTTTTCCTTTACAGTGCAGTAATTTTATTTTCACTATAGGATAATAGTACAGGCTTCCAAGCACACTGGTAGGTGCAGCTAGTACTGCATGACCGCTTATTTACCCCACTGTCAGAATATAGCCCTGGTCCTGGTAAATTGTTCGGAGTGTTCTGGTCCCTTGGACACACTGGAAAATCCCAGTGACATAAAAGCACTTTTTCTCTGATATCTAATTTGAAAAATACCTGGAAGCCTTTGAATTTCATTTCATTGATCTTTTCATTAGCCCTAATTTTCTTTCCATTACATTGGTCAAGAGAATTGATCTTCATTCGAGAAATGTCTCCATAATATTGTTGCTTTGTATGAATATGCAGTAATGCATGTTCATGGAGTGCTATACAATTTCTCATCCTGTATATGGATTATAAAGAATTGTACCGTTGTTCTTTGCACTCATAGAGGTTTACATGTCTAAAATTATGAATTGTATATTTAAAATATATATTTAAAAAAATACTCAGTGAAAGAAACTTGATGTGTAGCTGTAGGAAAATCTACCTTTTGTCCATTATTTTTGAAAGGACAGCAGGGGTCATATTATAAAGCACATGTCACACCCAATGACTTTGTCTGGAACTGCAGATGCTCAGCACTTTGTAGTAATCAGCCCTGTGTCTCCTGATAATTATGCCCTTGAGGCTTTCTCATCTTAATTTTTCCATAACTAATATAATCCAAACTCTATTATCCTATTAGGAGACTCATTTTTTCCTCCAACAAGCAGCATGCACCTGTCTGCGTACCATGAAGACAGCAGTGACAGTGTTCTCCCTCTAGTGTTTCAGTGTTAAAGGAGATAATTCAGGCCGTAAACAGGGAAGATTGAGCTTGTTGAGTTAAAATGAGCCCTACTTCATGCTTTTGGTCTTTCGTTATTCATTTTACATATCTTTGCTATCTCCGTAGTGCATGGGGAGGGAGGCTACTTCAGAGCACAATTTAGAGCACCTATCTTGGGGTCCTATTTGGAATAAATGTGCTGTTTCTTTCCACCAGCTCGGAGACACAGCCCTGGAGCTCAGCAGTGCGCACATCTCCACTTAGGCACGTAAGCTAGTTGGCGTGTTCAGGGTAGAAGGGAAAGATAAAATTGAAGAGGAACTGTTATAATTTTAAAAGCGCTTCTACATTATAATAAGTAATGAATTACCAGTCAGGTGTAATGCCAGGTTTGAGCCGATGGGAACTCTCATCACACGTAGATATAAATGCAGCGGTGTTTTCAAAACTTTGAGTTGTTGCAGTCTTTTGAACAAGGAGGAGTGGGTTACAACAAAGCATTTCTTTTTCCCTCCTTTCCGACTGCCAAGATTAAGTTCTTTCTGTTCCTTCCGAGCCAGGCAGCTTGAAGCATTCTGCACTGTTTCCATTTACATTATACCAAGTTAAACTTGCAAAGAGAAGTGATGCTTGGGAAGTCAGAATTCAGCCAATTGAAAAATTTGAAAGGCAAAAGTGCTATCTTTAGTTGTAGAAGCTCTCTAACATGCACAGAGCAAATGGTGTTCAGGATTTCACAGAAAACCTGCAAAAACAGGTCTTTGCGGGTGTCTGAATAGCCCAAGAAGCCATTGGAAGCACTTCCCATCCTGCTGGGAAGTGCTCCTCAAATGAACCTTCTTATATTTTTGTTCTTAAATATCAATCTCTGTTTATGGAGTTGAAGCTTTTGGCATATATTTGTGTGCCACCCACAAAATGGCACATGCATGCCG
Source organism: Gorsachius magnificus (assembly GCA_034008185.1). Classification (NCBI taxonomy): domain Eukaryota; kingdom Metazoa; phylum Chordata; class Aves; order Pelecaniformes; family Ardeidae; genus Gorsachius; species Gorsachius magnificus. The sequence goes on along the minus strand of CM067089.1, from coordinate 32,315,639 downwards.
CTTGTGTGTCATGTTCACTGAAACATTCAGTATTCTGAATGGAGACTGTCATTTGAAGGAAAATCTCTCAGCCTTCAAGCTCAAAATTTTCCCTTCCCTTCTTTTATTACCCCTTTTCCACTTTCCTTATTGTTTAAACTTAATAGAAATGCAGGTTGGTGGACAGGAAGAAAAGCCAAGTATAATAATCACAAATGTCTTTGAAAAACATTATTGCTATGAACCCATGGTAGATGGCAGATGCCCCTGAGCAGAGGACAGTTCATATTTATTTACTCTGCCTGGCATTCTTCAGTGCAAGGGAAACCAGATTACAGCTAGGCCCCTGTGTTCCTGTCATCACCATGACCATGGCCAAACAGTGAGTGTCCCTTCGTTATTTTCCTTCGCTATATGCCAGCCTTGCCTAGACTGGCAGCTTTCCGAAATTATGCAATAGCATAGATGTGAATGCTGAAAGTTACTGTGAAAGTGCTTCCACTTCATCTTACTCTCAGTCTGTGCTAACGCAGCTTTAGCCAGAGCAACTACATATCTCTAGATGAAGAGGGAAGCCACTGTGCTGGTTTGAAGAGGGAGAGCCCTCGGTGGCAGTAGCCTTTTGGTGATGAAACTTGTCACAAACTACATGACTGCTGCCACACAGTCTCTGCTGTGAAGGGCCCAGAGAGTGGTTTGAAAGTACATGCTAAAAGTTCAAATAATTTGGGTTTATTCCATGGAGAACTAAACCCAAACCTCCTCCTGCTGTCATTTAGATCCAGCAGCTGACGTGCAGTTTTTGTGTTACTCTTCAGCAGGCATCCCAGTGGCAGATTGACAGATGACTCTGGCCAAGCAACAGCACCATTCGATGAACGCCTATACTGTCTGTGTTTCTTCCTCATATTTTATGTGAAATAGTTAAGCAATCCTGATCTTTGGGCTTTGGATGTTTCTGTAAAACAAGGAATGGCACATGCTGCTCAGATAACCCTATGACTGAGAGACTGAGATGCCCCTACTGAAAACTGTCCTCCTGCACTGACTATCTGCTCTCTGTCTCTGTGTATGGAGGTATGTGCTGGTTTGGGCTGGGATAGAGTTCATTTTCTTTACAGTAGCCAGCATAGGGTTGTGTTGTGGAACCTGGAAACAGGGCTGATAACCCAGGGATGGTTTTGTTGCTGCTGAGCAGGGCTAACACAGAGTCAAGAACTTTGCTGCTCCTCACCCCACCCCACCAGCGAGGAGGCTGGGGGGGCACAAGGAGCTGGGAGGGGGCACAGCCAGGACAACTGACCCCAACTGGCCCCAGGGATATTCTACACCATATGATGTCACGCTCAGCGTATAAAACTGGGGGAAGAAGGAGGAAGGGGGACAACGTTTGGAGTGATGCCATTTGTCCTCCCAAGTCACCGTTACACGTGATGGAGCCCTGCTGTCCTGGAGATGGCTGAGCACCTGCCTGCCCATGGGAAGTGGTGAATGAATTCCTTGGTTTGTTTTGCTTGTGCGTGCGGCTTTTGCTTTACCTATTAAACTGCCTTTATCTCAACCCACCAGTTTTCTCACTTTTACCCTTCAGATTCTCTCCCCCATCCCACCAGGGGAAAATGAGCAAGCGGCTGGGTGGGGCTGAGTTGCTGGCTGGGGTTAAACCATGGCAAGGTAAGGAAACTTAATGTAGAGATAGAGCTGGTGCCTGTGTCAAAGAACTTTTGAAACAGGTTTGGATTTTTTCACTTTGCAAGTTGTTCACAGAAATACCTTCTTGAAAACCATTTGAAGCATAGATAGAATTTGAGTTTGATCTGTATATCATTTAGACACACATTTCAGCTGTAGATTATAGCCAACATTACACAGTTTATTTGTTTAGTCAGCAAGGACCAGGTTTTTCCAAGATTTCAGTCCCCACAAGCAGGACTAAGACTTAAAAGAACACAAATACTGTTTTTCCTGCTTGCTGAGGTACTAAAGTCACACCCAGGCCATTACCTTGTGGATCGAGCACCTGGTGTTGAGGATTAACACCTGAAATCTATTTCTCTGCACACTCTTAAGAAGTGGTCTTGAAATCTCTCTCTCTTTTTTTTTTCTTTCTCACAGGTCAGTGTCCCGAGGCTGTAGAAAGCTACCCTGGATTTTGCCTGTTGGCCAAGTCTGTTGAGTAGACTTGATTTTACGAACCAGAGTTGTGTGTGTCTGCAACATGCTTCACATGATGTTCTAGGTGAGTGTACCTTTGGGTTTGAGAACAGTTGTAAGTCATCAAATGAGAGTTCAGATAAAAAACTCCTGAGTAGATGAGTTAGTTTTGTAGTTTGTTGGTTTTTAATAAACTTCATCTGCCTCCGATTTACCTCTACGTAGCGTCTAGCAAAAGAGTGTGCACCACTGAAAGTTTCAAGCTAAAGCTAATGAGAGCTTCATAAAAACTTATGCATCTGCTCCTGAACAGAAAATTTCACCTTCAGAGTCCAGGATCAAAAGTGCCATAGAAATCATTGCCCTGATGTCTCTATTGAAAAGACAGTATCATTAGTACATTTTTCTAAGTGCTATTTCTCTCTAGTGTGCATTACCATTAAAACTTCCAGTACTAAAACCTATATTACTTCCCTTTTGAAATGAGGTTTCATTCAGCACCTTCCCTTGTTGCTTGAACTATGAATGATTGGCTCTGCATGGAGCACTTTGTAACCCTCCTCATGGAGGAAGCCATATAAAAATAAATGTTACCGTCAGGTATATTCTGCATACAGTAGCTGTGTGTAATTACTGAGCCTGGGATTCACCATTCTGCTGACCCTGATGTCCCCAGTGTGCTTTGGGCAGGTTTGTGACAATTTAAACAAATGTAGTTTCAAAGGATATGGAGATTGCAGTTGTTATTTCTGTTATGCAAGATAGAAGAATAGGCGACTGGTATATAATATGTCCAATGTTATTACAGTATGTCCTTCTTTGAAGGGCAATCACTTAAGGGTCTGTCCTTACAAGGTTATTAACTCATAATTTTCAGATTATGCTCTATGGATCCCTGGAGGTCTATTAGCTGCTTCTAAGAGATCTGAGAAAGGTAATTAAGAAAGGCAAGGATATTGCTAGTATGCTGACACTGGATGATCCAAAGGGAAATGCTTAAGGGTCTGCAAATCAGCAGAGAGAAAAAAGAAAGCTGAAAGCCATTGAACGAGAATTTCTAGGGAATACATGGGCATACCCTGTATTTTGCAGGTCACCCTTATTGTTTGATCTGCCTCAGCAGATTTTAAATTCTGTAATTCCATTGTACTTTAGAGGCATCTTAAGGGTAGATGCTATAAAAGGTCATATTAACTTGTATATTCTTTGCAGAAAATAACACTAGGTACTTGAAAGACTAGTTTAGTAACTTACACGTGAATAATGGAGGCTGCTTTTTTTGATAATGTCCTTTATGACTGTTTTGCAAAACACAAGTGTCTCAGAAAGGTGCTTGGTGTGTTTGTAGTAAGGATGCATAAGGGAAAGAAAGAAAAAGGGTCATATGCTCATCTGACATAAGTTTATTTAGCTTTAATGGAGCTTTTTAGTGAAGTCTGCAGATATACACTAGCAGGATTTAACCCCAAGGACTTAAACAGCACCTGGAAAAATTTGATTTCTGGTTCTGTCTTGAGAACGTCTGGAAAGTACAGGTCTTACAGAAACTTTTGATACTGCTGTGTACTGGAGTAGGAAACAGGAAAGTATCGTAACATTGCTGACCTTGGTTATGATCCGTGGTGTTGCCTGGGCTCAAAGCAGTTTTCATGGTGAAGGTGTGTAATGCTGGCAGTGTGATTCCTAGTGATTCCTGGGAATGACCTTGTTATTTCTATAGATGATATATAAGCACCCACATTCGGTGTGTTATGTGTGCATTCCCTGTGTAGAGGTGAAAGTAGCATGGCTGTGGTTGCTACCCTGTTCAGCACTGTTCATCTTGATGAATGGCAGAAATGGTCTGGACTTCTCCAAATCAACATCTGCCTGGGCTCCTTTGTGGCCTTGGGAAAGTCGTAGATGAAAGTACAGGACACATAGGAACCATCTGTTCCCAGATTTAGAAAAGACTCCCTCCCCCTAAATTTAAATTCTTTTTGTTCAAGTGAGGCTGAGGAGTTTATGTAGCCCCCAAGTGTGCTTTACTTTTGCAGCTGAACACTTCTCAGCTTTGTCCTCTTTGTATTTGCTGTTCTGCATAGGACAAATTTATCAAGAAGCTCAGCTGAGGCTGGGAGTAGCTCGTCTGACTTGGAAAATGCCTTTGAATAAATTATCCTCTGTGAAAGAATGATACATATTCTACCTAAGAGCCAGAAAAGCAAAACAATAAAGGATGTTCTTAGAATAGTTCCTAAGAGCCTGGGCTCCCTGTAGGGAAATGAGGCTTCTGGAAGGTGATACAGAGAACCCATTTTAGGAACATGCCTCTCTTCAGTAATTGTATATGGAGGTGAGGTATCAAAATGGGAATGCCTAAAGTTAAACGCTGTGGGTGCCCCTCAGCAGCTTTCAGGGTGTTGAGCAGCACAGGTCCAGCCCGGCCGTTGTGGCTGAGCTGGTGGGTGGCTGCACCCAGGCTGCGGCCAGGAGTTGCACTGGGGCAGAGAGGAGCTGGACACACAGAGGTTGCTGCATGCAAATCTGGAGAGGAGCTGGTGTTTCCCATTGTAGGCTTTCTAGCCAGAAATTACATGGATAGTTTTTTACATACTTTAATTTTTAATATTTTTTGGATGATTTTCATCTCTTCTAGTTCCGTCTTTTGGTGTATGATTCCTGAGAACAAGAGTGCTCCCATAAACTCAACACTTTTTCTACTGCATGAGCAATGTGAAAGGGCTGTGATATTCATTTCCACTGTTGTTGTCACAACATACAGGTGGCTGGATTCAAACTTATTTCCATGTTGAAAGTGTGTTTGTATTTCTCTTCAGAAGTCAATAAATGTTCTGAGCAACACAAGCACTTGTGCATACTTGGTGAAATTTGTGGCATTTTTATACAGGAAACAAGATTAGGTGTTCACAGGAAGATCTTTAGGCCCTGCGGCCCACAGATTCACAGGGTTCTCAGCATGTCCCTGCAAATGAAGAGTTAATTTTTGGAGACAAAGCAAAATGCATTGACACTGCACGTGGTAAATTAAGACGCTCAAAAAAAGGTCTTTATTTTGGGCTGTTAGAAGCCTGCCTCACAGAAAGCTGGCCATTGGAAATGTCATGGGAATGAGGGCCTCAAACATGTCACTGAAAACATGTACTGCAAGTTCCTTCATGATGAAGTCTCAGATAAATAGGAAACACCTCAGACTTACATCTTGGGAAAGCCAAACAAATTTCAGATGGAAATGAATAGAAATTAATTTAGGGTGTAGACTTAAACCCAGCCTCTAGGGACACAGTAATTACACCTTATAGAAAACGGTCTCCTGCTCTTTGCATTTTAACTGTCTGTAATTACTTTTGTGGTTTGTTGGTTGTTGAGGAGCTTGACAAGCTGGGAATTGGCAGACTCAGTGTTGCCTTTATTTACAGTGCTTTTGCCAAGTCATTAAGTCAGGAATAGGAGGCTTTGTTCTGACAAAACCAATCCCACACCACGTTTTCCTTTTAACTTTGTGCTACCATTTAAAACCATTTCGACCAAGATTTAGGTTGGCATGAATTGTCAGAACACCAGCAAGATCAGTATAGATAAGCTAAGCTTTTTTTCTTCTATCCCTCCCATGTTTTGTTTTTTCTCACAGTGAGCTGTGCAAAGCTGATTATGGCTAGGGCATTCCGTAGCCTGAGCTGACTTCTGTTGCCCCAGCGAGGGTATTCTTGTACTGCCGAAGGGACGGGGATAGGAGGTTGGTCCTGCGGGAGGCTTGGAGAATGCCAGACAGCTCTGGCAGCTCTCAGAGGCTGTTGGATTGGCTTCCTTCATAAATACAACAATATTGCTTGCTGCTCGCTTACGTCTTATTTGCCCAGCTCTGCCAGTAGCTGCCTTTGAATAAAGATGAAGGGCTGGTGCGTAACGCAGTTGTGCTGTTAACCACGAGGATGGTTGAATGATCGTCATGGGGCAGAGTCCAGAGGTATGCTTTGTGAAGTGCTCAGGGATACTTTGACACTAAATGTGATACAAATGCTAATCATTGTTATTATTCTTTCTTAAGAAATCAGGGCATGTTTTTATCATTATTCTGCAGGTCTCAGTGTCCTTGTACAATTAGGTCCAGGATAACATTTGAATTGGAAGCGAGCAAATATGTAACATCTTCCAACTGAAATTTCCTCAATTCTATTAACCCTGGATGTATTAAAAACTGACGTTAACAGTGACTCTCTGGCACCAGAAGAGCCTTAAACTGCTTTATACTTTCTGCACAGTGACTTGTAAACTCTGGGAGAAAACCTGTGCTGGCTGCTGCAACTCTGTCTCTTGTCCTCTCTGCCATAGATCATAGAACCAAAGAATTGTTAGGTTGGAAAAGACCCTTAAGATTGGGTCTGAGATGAGTTAGGGAGAGGAGGAGCTTGATGAAGAACTTTCCTGTCTTTCAGGAATAAGGATTTCTCTCTGGTACTGACTTTAGGGCCCCTGTAAACAAGCTCAAGGGCTGTACTCGGTGACACTGACTGAGGTCTTTTGAGTACCCAGCACTGTTAGCCCCATCCCTTCATGCTTGCTGTTGACAGGAGAGCTCTGCTTCGTGGTTGCTGCAGGGGAGCTGGAGATGCTTGCTCCTCTGTCAGTGTACTAACAAAATACTTGCCAGTGTTTTAGTATTCAGCTGAAACTAAAGAGGAGTGTTGTAGGCAGAAGCAGAGGAAGGTGTTTAAGAAGCTGCAGGAATATTAGAGGATGCAAGTAGCCAAGACCTGGGCACAATGGCTCATTTGAAAGTAAATGCCTCCAACCTTCTATAGCAGCCAAAGGGAGAAGGCTTGTATTCTCAGATACATCTTGGTTATTTCTCTTAATGTTTGTATTTTCTCTTGGATTCTCTTTCAGATGTGTGTTCTGAGGCTTTAGCAGCCTCTTATTTCTGGTTTTGGCCTAAGAGGATCCTCTCAGAGATTTAGCTATCTTTCTACCTTGGACATCTCAGATGGTCCTGTTCAGTAGAAACCTTTTGCCTGCACAATGACTGGAGTTTTGCTTAGAATCACTGACATTTGCTAGTACTGCTGACAGGACAGGATTCTTGTTAAAGGAAGCAGAACGCAAATGCATAGCAAAAGACACAATTTTAGTGGAAAGCACGTAGCAAAAAAGTTGTTCTGTTAAAGTTAATGCTGTAAAACCAGTCAATTTATAAGTTACCACAGAGTGCAAATTCTTCAGACTTCACTACTTCACAGAGAAAATTAACAACTGATAAATGTAGTATCAGGCTTAAGTCTTCTAAAGTGAGTTGAATTCTGCGTGGAATGTGTTTGGCTCGGACTGTCATGACTGTTGCTGATCTTCAGTCATTTGTTCACTCCAGAAATGAGAGTCAGGTTTAATCTAGAGCTGGCGCACAGGGCAAGCTCAGTGCTGTGAGGGAAGGTGTGGAATTGCAATAACATGCTTTCCTGGGGGGAAGGGAAGCTGATTTCCTTTTAAAAAAGAGAGGGCAAGGGTAAATGATCAGGTCCTTAAACAGAATGTCAACTAATCTGCAAGCTGCCTTTTAACAAAGAAACATTTTATTATCTAAGATGCAATAGAAAAGTTTTCATAATTTCTAATCTTATTTTTGCTTATACTCACTAATATTTTTCTTTATCAACTTTAACAGGGAAAAGCCTGCAAAGCACTGGAGATAGAGGAGAAGATTCCTGATGGAAAATATTCAGACAATCTGATGGTTTCTAAGGCACAGAGGTCAGTTAATGCCTACCAGACACTACAGATCTGAAAGAAACTCTGAAGTCCCAAACTGACTTTGTAACGCAAGAGGAGAGGGTTGTTTTGAGAAATATTTTTTTCTTTTTTGATTATGTGAAACAGGATGCTAGCCACTGTATAACACTATGAAGAACATAACAGTGATTAGAAAATTAAAAGTTCAGAGTGGCTAGTGTTGGTGGTAAATGTGGTTTATAATTTTAAAGAAACTGCTCCAATTGTCTTCTCACCTGCAAGATTTGCTGCTTTTATTTCTATAAATTATTTAATTGAATATGAAAAAATCACATCTGTTTGAAGTGAAAACAAACAACAATCTTAATCTGAGCAACAAAAAAACTTATTTGTAATTTGTCTTTTGCACACGTATGGCATTACTTCTGCAAGATTCTTGTAAATTAATCTCTTTAATTGCAAGATTATATTCTTAGTATTGTCAGCACTCAATTTCCTGACATTTAATTTTTCTTTTGGAAAATAGGGACTATTGTAAATGGTAAATGGAAAGGTTTTTGTCTTGTTCTTATTAAGCAAAAGAGTCACTAAGGTGACAGAGCTAACCGCAATATTAGTGAGGGAAAAAAAAAAAAGGTTGGACTTGCCTAAGATAATAAATGGATAGCATAAGCATCCAGTTTGTGAGGCATCCAGGCCAGAATGGTTCAGAGTAGTGGATAGGACTGGGCTGGAAGGAAGATACAGTCTCAGAATCAGTATGTGAGAACAGAAACCAGGGTACAAATCAAAGGCCTGGAACTGGGCACAGAGCAGAATTCAACCATCAGTCTGCTGTAAAGTAATTGCAGAAAAGCACCATACCCGGTGTCACCAGAGCCCCACTGAAGGGACCGTTCATCCAGCACATGCTAGCAGGACTCAGCTGGTCAAAACTGGGAACCAAACTGATCAATACTGATGCACTGAACTTTGAGAGGAGAGAATTGGTGGTATTTATGTGAATGAGGAGATGTACTAAATATGGTGGGATCTAGAAATACCTGGAAGGTGTGTTTAATAACGTGCTGCTAGGTAGAAATGACCAACTTAATACTGCAGACTTTACTGTAGCTCTTTTTCACCTGTTCCAGGGGCAGAATGAGAGTAGCTGATGCAGGTGATAAGAGGTGTGGCTTCCAACAAACCCTCAGATGGAGCAACAGGCAGAAAAAAAAATGGAAGTGCAAGGGGGTAAGTGGAGGATAAGGGTGAACTAGCTCACTCCTTGTAAATGAAATATGTCTCCCAGCGTGTCAGGTGACCATAAAGAAAGTTGGTATATATGTATTTAGAGAGAGGCAGATATACACCCCTACCACACGGCATGGTTTTGCATGCATCAGACATTAGGTTGGTTGTTGCTAAAAAAGGGTAATTTTAACAACACTCTGAGTGGATCAGTTAAGAAGCCACTTTATCTCATTGGGGTATGAAAAATCAGTATATCTTGGCTTCTTTTACTTGAAACCCAACTAAAAACATTGACAGGAATTGAAATTCACCTTTAGTGAGTATAGATGTTCTTGTATTCCTGCTATTGTGTTATTATATAAATCAAATACTGCCTGTACTGATTTTAAATCAACATAAAGATTTCCGTGTTCTGTGGAAAACAAGCACTTAAGAACAAATTTAATTTGATTGGTATTTAAATAACCCACATTTTCATCTGTGACTCAGGGATCTGACACTGTAGGGTAGATTACTTCTGTGAATATTTGATCTACATTTTCTCAGTGAAATAAAGCTTTGTTCCTGCAGCTATGAAGCATTATTAGGTTGCAATCACACACAGAGTGGCCTTCATTATAGAGCACTGTTAATTACAAATGCCGTGCAATTTGCAGGCCATCTATTCTGACTGTAATTATGATGTCGCTTGCACACCTGTGTCAGAGTATTTTCCTCTCTAACTAGGGCTCATTCTTTTGACTCAGCAAGGAGCTTCTCTTGATGGTGGAAATAGCTCGTTTGTTGTCTCCATGGGTATAGAATAAGACAGAAGGGAGTGAAAACTTGGGAAACAGCCAGCAATTGAAGCAGGCAGTGAGCCCTAAGTGACTGTGTGGGCCTACACAACAGAGGGAGCATGTCTTGAATGTGATATGATTAAAAAATAGGCTTAAAACAGGCCTGTTTGCTGGTGTGCTTTTTGCTCAGTGCAATACATATTAATTAGAGCTTTAGCACAGCTTCACTGCAAACACCATTTTCCCTCAAAGAGAGAGAAACAAGGAGAGGGAGAATTCTGATGCTGGGAATGAGGTACTATGAATAAGAATCAGCAACAATGGAGTTTAAGTTGGTCTGGAAATTGTTGCAGCTTTATTTTATGTTTTTATAAAAGAAACCTGTGTGTCAGCTTCTAGTAGTGACAGAGATGCTGGGAATTGGCACGTGAGGATAATGTGATAATATAGAGACACCAGGGAGTATGTGTACACAGAAATGCATCTCAGTCAGCCAGAAGGCCATGCTGTGATTTCAGTAAAAAGCTACGACAGAAAATCAATAGCTTTGAGAAGGGCCCACAGTAAGGCAACAGCATTATCTGCACTTTCTTCATTCTGCCGTTCCCTTCCCCCCCTTCCCTCCCTTCACAAAGACAGAGAGCTGCATGATCTCGTGTTTGAGTTTTGTTAACTCCGTGCCTCTGAGTAGCTCAAGCAGTGAGACAATTCAGGGAATACAAAATATCTCCGAAGCAGACATTAGGGATGGAGAATAGGGATGAGTCAGGCAGGGTACTGGGTTTATTGACAGGCTCTGATTACCTTGTAGGCAGCCTGTGTAGACTGCAGTCTCCAACGCAGTGCTTCCATCATGACTGCGTTCTGATCTTTAGAAAAACTTCTCCATGTATCTTAGTGCAGCCTTCACTCACTTGTGTGCTTTCTGATGTGTGGATCAACAGTAAGTCCCTCTTCCAGGCTTCCACATAGGGCAGGATGTGCTGGCAGGATGATCTGGCCATGTAGTCCCAGATTATGGGGTTTACCTTAGGCACTGACTTTGCAGGACTTCAGAGACACAAAGTGAGGTTTTCCAGGATGTCTTTTTTTTGTTTCTCCAACTTCTTTTTGTCTAAAAAGGTAGAACAGGGATTGTTAATGAAAAGTAGAGCAAAGGGTAGATTGCTTAGCATTAGCTGACACATAATTTGTAATCATGTTATTGTATTTCAATCTGTGATATTACCTCTGTGTTTTGTACATAGACATGCAGTAGATCCAGAGGTGGTGTTGAGTATTTCATGGTTTTATATTTTAGCGTTTCCTGACACTTGAATGATTAGTTGTTCTGTGCTAATATGTGTGTCAGCTTACAGGCTCCAAAACGTGTCAGGGGGAAAGGATTGTAAGACTGTTCCTTGAATGCCCTGTCCTGTTCAGGAGGATATGGAGTCAATGAGGGCCCTGTGAAGCTGCCTTATGTTACACAAAGCACTTTCATTGCACACTGGACAGTGAAATGGAGGAAAGGGAGGACTGCAGGCAGGTAAAACTCCTCCTTCCCCATTAATCCGTACGTTGTGTCCATATGCAGGTTTGGGTGAATATATGTATATGACTTTGGTTTTATGGAAAAAAAGTTAGATGCATTGGAAAGTAATACAGTTTTAGGTCAGACATACTCTTTAGACAAAAAAGTCAACCAATAACATTCAAATGGGGGACACTTATTTAAATATATGGAAGACAGAGATCATGTAAGGGAAGTCTGCAGGAGAGGAGAGGGTGAGTGAGAGGGGCGATCTATTATCTGATAGGTGAGCAGGGTATTATCAGGGTTATTTCTTTTTTTTTAATTGAAGATTATATGATACCTTACTTGCAGATGATGTTATAAAGCCAGGAACTCTCTAGGGCTTCATTACACAGAATCACAGAATGGCAAGGATTGGAAAGGACCTCGGGAGATCATCCAGTCCAACCCCCCTGCTAAAGCAGGTTCACCCAGAGCAGGTTGCACAGGACACCATCCAGGCAGGCTTTGAATATCTCCGGAGAAGGAGATTCCACAGCTCCCCTGGGCAGCCTGTGCCAGTGCTCCATCACCCTCAAAGTAAAGAAGTTTTTTCTCATATTCAACTGAAACCTCTTATGCTTCAGTTTGTGCCCATTGCCCCTTATCCTTTTGCTGGGCACCACTGAGAAGAGTCATTGTTCTTAAATATACTCCTGTGCTTGGGTGGTGGTGTGGTTTAACCTGGCAGGCAGCTGAACACCACCCAGCCACTTGCTCACCCCCACTCCCTCTCAGTGAGATGGGGGAGAGAGTCAGAAAAAGTGTAAAACCCATGGGTTGACATAAAGACAGTTTAATAAAAAAGCAGAGGAAAATAACAATAATCATGGTGGTGATAAGATAATATACTGAATATACAAAGCAAGTGATGCACTATGCAACTCACTACTCACTGACTGATGCCCAGCCCATCCCCGAGCAACATTAGCTGTCCACCCAGCCAAGTCCCATCCGCCCGTCCCCCCACCCCAAGCATGACATCCTATGGTCTGGAACAGCCCTTGGGCCAGTTGGGGTCAGCTGTCCTGGCTGTGCCCCCTCCCAGCTCCTTGCACCTCTGGCAGAGCAGGGGAAGCTGAAAAGCCCTTGCCTGGTGTAAGCACTGCTCAGCAACAACTAAACCATCAGTGGGCTATCAATATTCTTCTCATCCTAAATCCAAAACACAGCACCATGCCTGCTACTAGGGAGAAAATTAACTGTATCCCAGCCAAAACCAGGCAGGTACATAAGTATTTTGGAATTTCGAGACCTTTTCTGTGTTGGCATAGAGAGGTAGCGTCAGCAATCCACTTACATTAAATAGTAATCAACTTGGTTTCTTTTGCTAACTGACAGCACTGAGAAATATATGATTTTTAGCATAGAATTAGACTGACACAGTAGCTAGGAGAAAGTGTGTTGTTCTTGCTGACGCTTCTTATTTCTTCTCACCTTATCCAAGAACTCAGTTCTTTCTCTACGGAAAACTACAAGAAACAGCTATAGACTTGGCTCATTAAAGAGGGACGATTCTAATTTGATTTTTTTTTCCATGAAGTCTCCCTTTTTTCAGAGCTAAATATTTCAATACACCAGTGCATAAAAGATTATTCAAAAGTTATTCAATGAAAAACTCAAACAAAAGAGAGTGCATTCTTTAGCATCTAGGAAAATCCTTCATAAACAAATACAATGTAATCATAGAATGTTTTGGGTTGGAAGGGACCCCTAGAGGTCATCTAATCCAACCCCCCTGCAGTGAGCAGGGACACCGCTAACCAGATCAGGTTGCTCACAGCCCCGTCCAACCTGGCCTTAAATGTTTCCAGGGATGGGGCCTCCACCACCTCTCTGGGCAACCTGTTCCAGTGTTTCACCACCCTCATTGTAAAGAATTTCTTCCTTATATCTAGTCTAAACCTACCCTGTTTTAGTTTAAATCCATTACCCCTTGTCCTGACACAGCTGGCCCTACTAAAAAGATTTTCCCCATCTTTCCTATAGGCCCCAATAAGGTCTCCCCGCAGCCTTCTTTTCTCCAGGCTGAACAACCCCAACTCTCTCAGCCTGTCCTCATAGGAGAGGTGCTCCAGCCCTTGGATCATTTTAGTAGCCCTCCTCTGGACCCACTCCAACAGTTCCATGTCCTTCTTGTGCTGAGGGCTCCAGAGCTGGACGCAGTACTCCAGGTGAGGTCTCACCAGAGCAGAGTAGAGGGGCAGAATCACCCAGAGTACGGTTGGCCTTCTGGGCTGCCAGCGCAGCTTTTTCTAGGCTGTGAACATTTAAGCTCAGGCAGGCATTGGTTAACTGGAAGACATGCTTATAAGGAAAGTCTGTTAGGGTTTTGTCCTGAGCAGAAGCTGAGCTGCATCAAATAAATGAGGCACATAAAACTAAGAGCATACTATCTATCTAATCATTAAAATTTCGGGGGTGCTGGGGCTAGCTGGTATATTAATTGCCCTCCAGACCACCATACTGTGGGTCACAAATAATTGGAGAATCATTTGAAATACAGAAGTGTCTTGACCTTAGCAAAGGTGCTTGATCATCTTTACAGTACCTATAGGGTAGGCCTGCGCCTATAAATTAGTGATCAATGACATGTTCAGGTTTGCTTGTGCTCTAACTGCACAACTATTCTAGCCTTCCAAGTGCCACTGCACCCTAGGTGGAAGACTGGAACCTGCTAGCTCAACTGAATATTTCCTTCCTTAGCCTCTAAACATCGTAACTCACTGCTCTTGGGCTCTGGTGACATAAGGAAAATTAAAATTTGGGAATTATTGAAGTGGGGGAGAGCCACTGTGTGAAAAGTTTTCCTCAGAGATCCTATCATCACAGGGTGAATCACAGCTTGGCTCAATTCTACCCATAGCAGCCATGAGACCTTCCTTTGGGAAATGGAGAGCTGAGGATTAAATGCATGGAGAAGCAGCATACAAATCTTTGACTAAACTGGCGTGAAAGCCTGAGGGCATTGTACCCTGATGTGCCAGGCAGGATTCTGAGGTCAGAAGGTACTGTGATGGGGCACTGCTCCCTGGGGATGCCCACAGTCGCCTTGAAGATCTCTTGGGTTTGTTTCCCTTGCATGTACACACTGTTGAAAATATTTGAAAAGTGTTTCTTCACCTTAAAGAGAAACACTTATCATGTTCAAAAGTGGGAATGTTCTATCCTTTCATCCAAGTATTTGTATTCTGGTCTGTGCTTGTTTACTCATGTTAATGGCTGAAAGCAGGGACTATTTATACTCCTTGCAATCAATCATATCTTCTGTAAGCTGTCCTAAAACTTAATATTTTCATTCACGTCTTATTTCTCCTCTTTCTGGATTCCTAAAAATCCTACAGTTCTTATTATTGTCCCTTGTACCTTGCTTCTTCAGACTTAAGGTAACCTGCTGTTGATGTATGTTGTATGTGTATGCTTGGGTTGCGTTATGCTGTCGTTCACTTAAATAACATGTTCTTGTATGTTCCAACGCAAATAATCTCAAAACAAGGAATGTCAAGCTGAAATCTGAGACTGGTGCTTTACAAAAACCCCCCACATTAGGAGTCAGTGGCAGTTCTGAACAACTTGGGTTTTTTTTCAGAATGGAAAATTTATCAAAATGGATTATGCCCTTGAGGGAAAATTATTTTTAGGAATTTGGTTTTTGCCAGCTCATCAGAAAGCTCTCAAAAAATATCACCTATTTTAAAAGAAGAAAGCTTGAGAGACAGAAATCAGGGGCATGAGTGAACACTTCCTAGAACAACGCTAAACAGTATTGGTAGGAGTTGTAAAATCTTGTACTAATTGGCTTGCCAAGGCCCCAGCTAACTCAGTAGAGAAAACTTACTTTCATTAGGTGGGCATAGCACTTAATTAATACTTAAAAGGAAAGTGAGTCTCTTCATAAACTGCAGGTTGGAACAGAAAGGCTGTCACTTCTGTAGCTGCAGATACCATGAAACCATCTGTGCCTTATGAGGTAATGTAAACGCTGGCTGAATACCAATATTGTCTAAGCTGCCAATGTCCTTCATTTGTAATGGTTACATTGACAGAAGGATCAGTTCAAATTCACTGTAGTTTATTTTTTTTTTTTTAAACTGTGTTATGAATGTGGAGGCAGAGCCACAACACTGCCCTCCTTGCTGATCGCTGATGTTTAAAAATAGAAGTCAAGAGGTGCATGGGCATTTCTAGCACCTTCTCTTGAAATGCCACCCTGTTTGACTCGCCATCGTGAGCAGGTCAGACACAACTGGATGGATCTGCCCCACCTCAGTTATGTAGCAGTCAGAAAGTCTCGTGTGTGGTAATCACTCTTGTTTTGTTACAGACAGGGAGGTTTCTTAGGAGGTGAAATCTTCAGGCCACTTATGCAGAGTTCATCGCTTGCTTAAGTTAACTGCTGAGCTGCAATTTTCTAGAACTGTGCTGTCTTTCCTAATTTGATACTTTGCCTCTTAGAGGAGACATAGATTTCCCGTCAAACTCAGTATTATATATTCAGCAGAACTTGCCTTTCTTCTGGATGATTCACAAATCCTTCTCTGCAAAACAGTCTCTTCAAGGATGTTGGCATTTTATGCCATAACTGGCATGTTTTGGATGGTATATATTTTAGGGGGAAAAAAAAAAAATTACAGGTTGGCCTATGCTTTATCAGCTTGAGGAAGCATAAGATCCCAACCAGAAATGTACAGCCAGCAGAAAATGGGTCTATGCTGTTTGCCAGTATGCCTACAAATTTTTGATTATACTTATGGTCGCTATCTGATCTCAGATGTACAGATGTGCTGTTCAAGTGCAGAACTTGTAGCCATAGCAAATTCACAGAATCACGGAATGGCAAGGGTTGGAAGGGACCTCAGGGGATCATCTAGTCCAGCCCTTCTGCTAAAGCAGGTTCACCTAGAGCAGGTTGCACAGGACATCATCCAGGCAGGCTTTGAATATCTCCAGAGAAGGAGACTCCACAACCCCCCAGGAAGCCTGTGCCAGTGCTCTGTCACCCTCAAAGTAAAGAAGCTCTTCCTCATATTCAACTGAAACCTCTTATGTCTCAGTTTGTGCCCATTGCCCCTTGTCCTGTTGCTGGGCACCACTGCAAAGAGTCTGGCTGTGTCCTCATGACATCCACCCTTACAATATTTGTATGTGTTGATGAGATCCCCTCTCAGTCTTCTCTTCTTCAGGCTAAAGAAATGATGATGAAAATGATTGAGTAAAAGTCCTGTAACCAAATAAATCCTGAAATGTTCAGCTTGACACTGAATTTGCATTATGGTGGTGAAAAAATGTTGCTTAGAAATCTACAATGCAAAAGCAAATCTTTTAACTGTATGCAATTTACCAAAGGTCATTTCAGCATCTGACTGCAGGGAATATCAGCCACTGCCTCACAAACGAAAGTAGACTTATTAAAGCATATAAATCCAGTGGGCTAAGGTAAATCTCTCTCCCTCAGGGTTCAGTGATGCAGGTTTTCATCCATGCTTTGCAAAAGTTGTTAGTTTTAATTGCAACATAATCTTCTTGTAACAAGCTTTATTTTAAGTCAAGCAGTCAAAAAAACAATAAACAGAGTAGTTTATATTAGAAAAATCTCTTTGAGTTAAAAAGACCTGTCAGGAGCTGGCTGCTTTCAAAAAAATTGAATTTTTCAACCAAATTATTTTGAATACTAACAGAAATAACTATGGCTTTCTCATTTCTCAGATTTCTTCCTTTTTTATTCTGAAATGTTTCATTTTGATTCATTATATTGTAGCATAAAATGAAAATTGGGATTGGGTTGATTTTTATATACAGTGTGCTTTCAATTATGAAGAGCAGGAATAAGCAGAAGTACTTCAAGAAGTTTATGCTGATATTTCTGACTCATGGAATTTTTATTCTCAGGCATTTTTGAGGCTTGGAAGTTGAAGAAGAATTTTAAAATCCTAGAATTTCTCCCAAATAAAACTTCTGTTTTTCACACTGGTTAATCACGAGCTTTTGCCACAGCATGGAAATATTGGAAAGAAATCCCGCTTTAGTAGTATAGGGACTATCTGGTTTAGTCAAATAATTTTCTGTACACACTGTTTTCAGCTCTGCATGCAGCAACCGAGGGCAGATTTACCAGAATCAGCCAAGACCACTGGGGGGCTGTAGCCCCATCTGTTTGTATTTTCTACTAGGGCTACATGGAATGCAATAGAGGAAATTATACCAAACTGCAGCCCATCTTCCCTGACCTCCTCATCACTGCAGCTTCATCCCATCTGAATATAATAATCCCACCTGGATGAAGCACCTACTTCTTTACAGTGCTTGCTACTTCTGTCTAGGACTTTAAGATCTCTTGAATCAATATAAGCAAAGGTGGCAATATGAATCGCAAATGCAGTCCTGATTCAGGGAAGCAAAAATTTCAAACATTTCCTTTTCGTTTCAGTGGACTTTTGAGAACTGTTGTGGGTCCTATAGGTATATACTTTTTTAATTTAAGTTAATTTTTACAGTAGCATATTCATGCTCCAGTCAAGAATTAGGGCTGTTCACATTAGATCCTTTGCATGCACAATACAATTTTCTCTGTATCCTTCCTAATCCTGTCGTATGTGTATGCTCGTGTGTTGTTTTTTTATACCATGATTTCAGTCGATCTGTCTTTAGTTGTGTTGTTACCTATGTGTTCTGGTCCCTATTTCCTTCTGCTTCTCCCTAAATAGAAAAGATCACGTTATTTGATTATATATTTAAAACCTCAGAACTTAGCCTGAGGCTTTTAGATGAAAATACTTGTTTCTAATATGTGCTTCCTAAATAAATGTTAGTTCCTGTCTGTGCTGCCATAAACCAATGCACAAATACCTAGACTTGAGCACTGATAATATTAAGGACTTTAGTGTGGTTTTCATTGGTTGTATGTGTGAAAATATGAAGGACTTTGGTGTAGTTTGCATTGGTGTATGTGTGATGGATCGTGACTTTTTGACTTGTTTGTTCTGTAATTGCACTGTGAGTTATACCCCTTTGAAAAGGAGGTGACCAAGCAGCAGAGAAAATATTTGCTTGTTTTCCGTGTTCAGCTGCTGCACTTTCAGCTCACTGGGGCCTCTGAAAGGAGGCGATTGCTCTTCCCTGGAGAACAGCTTTTGGTGGCTGGTGGGAGAAGATTGTGGAGTACAGGATAGGTCAGGGAGACTCAGACGGCAGCCTGCCAGAGACTGAGATCACGGTGCGAAAAGCAAAGAGCAAAGCCAGTTTTAGAAGAAATGGACAAAGGATGACTTCTCCTTGGAAACCCGTGATGAAGTGTTAATCACCACCCAGCTAGAGGTTGGGCTGGATCAAGCCTGACTGCAAGGACATAGTGGGCAGGGAAGAGATTTGCTCCCACGCCCTGTTTATTTCTTATTGAGACTCATTCTGGGTTCTGCCTCTTAAAATACCTTTAGTTATTCCCTAACTCCTCTGGAGTTTTGTAAGCTCTTTTGGAGTCTCAAAGAGTGCTTGCTGTTAAGGAGAGGTGTGTGAGTAGATCCATGTAAGAACCCTTATCTACCTCGGCCATTGTGCTGTGTTTTGGTCACTGGATTGCAGTAGTGTCTGCTGTGGATGAAGGGCCCAAGCATCCTTAAAAACATCTGCCGGCTGGTGTGTGCTGAGGGGCTTGCATGGCGCGAGACAATGTCAGCCCTGAGAGGACAACCCATCTATCAGACTCTCCAAATCCCACAGGCTTGTCAAACCTGTTCCCTTTGGCTAACCCAGCTTTTTTTTTCTGACTGAAACAAGAAGTGCTCTTCCAAACAGCTCTGCCAGAAAAGCGAGGCCTTCCCAATTTGGTAACAGCTGTCAGAGAGATGGTGGCAAGCAGATGAGTGCTGGTCCTCTCTCGTGATAGCTGAAGCTGGGAGAGGGTTGTAGCTAGAAAGCCCAATGCACCATAAAGCATGTACATTCAGGGTGGAAGCCACCTGAGTATTTACAAAACATCTGCAAATAAAATAATGGTACAAAACAAGAGCATTTCTGGATCAGAGAGTTGTCATGTATTTTGACTGTTCCTGTGTGGATGATGACCAGGACTAGTGTGAATGTGAATCAGTTGTAGGTGAGTCGGCTTCAGAACAAGAGACAGCCTGCCATGGTTTTGCAAGTTTGGTTTGAAGCAAAATGCTGTGCTTTTACCCTGTGAGCAGCTCCTTTGTTTATTGTCAGGCCCTGCACTTCCATGAGCAATCAACTCCCTCAAACTTAAATAAAATGTTAAAATGAGTAGTTAATAAGTCATTCAAGTGTTGACTTAGCAGAATCTTTTAACTTGTCCATTTTAACAAATTGTCATACTGATGTTCCTGGGTTTGACACCTTGATGACAAGTAACTCTGGAAGATAGATATGTGAGTCCGGGGACCTTGGAGCACTGGTGCTAAATAGCTCTAACGTGAAATACTGCAGAAGTGAATTCACCCCACCACATACAATCCTAGTTCATTGATGTCAGGGGATCTGCACAAATGCAGCTGTGGGGCAAGCTTTAGAGCTGGCGAAGCCTAGAGGTGCCCAGGGCAGTGGGCTGCCTTCCCTGTCCTGGCCGGGGCCTGGAGGCTGGCTGGGGGAGCCGCTCTTCCCTGCCCACCACAGCTCGGGAGGGCTTGGTGTGCATGGGCTAGGTCGCGCCTGCAGCACCAATTCCTCCTCCCCTGGCACGCAGCGGGCAATGGCAGAGTCAACATTTCCCCTCATGCAGTGGGAGAGCCTACGTTAACCTGGGGGCAGGGGGGAGGAATCAATGTCTGGAAGTGGACAGGGGAGGAAAACGGATCTGTAGGAGAAGCTGGGCTGTGGGAAACCAAAAAGATTCTTTTTTCCTGCTTGCACCCATAGATCTTTTAAATCTTTATATTTCTGTGAGAGGTTATGGAGTTCTTACGGAGTCTGTTCAGAGTATCAAAGAGACAATAACAAGGTGTCTTTCATCAGGTATCTATGCAGTGTGGAGGGAAAACTGCTGAAAATAAATGAGCTTTCATATTTATTAGAGAAAAATCTCTCTGCACTGCAGAATGAAGGTATGATGGCAGCATGCATTGGGACTCCTGGACTGCCATTAACCTGGCCAGGGCAGGTAATGGTTATGGTTAAAGACACTTTGGCATGAGCTGTGACACATGCCCGCAGCTGCAACACAAACCTTCCAGATACCAGTTGCTAGCATAAATCGGAGTACAAGTAATGCTTGTGCCTTCTTTTTTATGGTATAGATGTATCAGGCAGTGTACCAGAAAGGTTGCCTCCAGTTTCTATCAATTTGTCTAGAAAAAAATTACTGCCAGACCTTACAAACTTTGCCTGGATGCATTGTGAGACAAAATCTGCTATCTAGAATGGATGCCAAAGAAAACTGAACATAAGGGACAAATTTTAATTAACTGCTACAGTAACTTATTGAGGAAAGTGATTTGTTGATCACTACTTTCAGTCTTTAAATAAGAATTTGTTTGCTAAGAGAGGTGCTTTCAATTCAGCTGCATTTTTTTACTTTTGGTATAGAGGAGGAGAATTCCATTTACTCTCAAGCAGGTCTGGTTAGGTGATCACCGGAGTTGTTCTTGCTGTTAAAAATCTTTGGCTACTTCTGTGTGTCCTGTATGCCTTTGAATTTCCCGCTGTTGCTTGGGATAAGAATTGTTAACACCTCCTGCTCATGTATTTCTGGCTAAAATTAAAAGCTAAAGGATGGCATGTGTAATGAGGTATTGTATTTCATTTTAAGTCTTTTTATTTGCTTTCTGTTGGAGAGGCATGTAAGGCATCTCCTAGTTTAAGTAATGAGTTGAGCTTCTCAGTTAAAACTAGAACTTTTTGATCTTTCTGCATCAGGAATAAAAATTGGTAGGACCAGTTTTTACATCTCTAACCTCTTTGGTTCCCCAGCACCGAACTTGTATTTCCCAAATCTCTTTCTAATGCAGCTAGGGTCATGGAAAAGGATGTGGATATCTAGAAAAAAAGATGCTAATAACTGGCTGATGATGCCATCTAGACTTACCCAGAGTGATCTCTGGCGTTTGTGTCGTTAAAGCAATGGAGATGATTTCACTGGTATTTTTCTCTTGTTCTGCTTCCTGCAGAATGATGCCAGGTTAAGTGGCTAGTACAGATGACTTATTAACAGGTTATTGAACAGGGGTTGCTGTTGCTCAGACCATTAATTTCATATGCGCTGCTTCAATTATATTATCACTGTAAGTTTTCTTATTGATTAGCTTAGAAGCAGTAATTTCCCAACAGGTGATAGAAGCCAGCATGCAATGAAAGTTTCTGACATTAAAAAAACCTATTCATGGAAAGTATCTATGTTAGATATTATCTAGAATCAAATACAGGTATTACATATTACATATATCACTGTTAGTCAGCTTGTAATAAATAATAAAAAAATATTTTTATCACATCCCATTGCTCTTATCTGCATAAGTTTGCTTAAAATCATATAAAATCAAGTTTGTGTCCATATGCTCTAAACAAATGTGACTTTTTTGAAATGAACCATTTTTTGCTGAGCCAGGACAAAAAAAAAAGTTTTCTTCCATTTATTCTAATGAGAAATAGGAATTAAAATTATTTTTATATTATTCTGTGAAAAAAGATCTGGATTTGGATGGATTTGGGAAAAGAGAAACCTGCTGTACATTAGTTAAACTCTATGCGAGCTGGTGGTGCTATTGCATATGGATTTTGCTAATAGGTAGGTTTGATTTTTTTTGGGTTGCATGGTTTGCCTTTTCATGAATTCTGTTTTGAATTTTTGGGTTGAGTGAGCCTGCAGAGGTTTTCAATTCTGTGACTGGAAGCTTTTCCAAACAGTTTTCTTCTCAGCTGGAGAAAATTGTGCAACATTATTACATAGTCTTACTGGCAAGGCATTTTGGTCAACAGCATGATTTTCTTCTACTTTTAAAGATCATTTTTTCACCAGATGGGAGCATACTTGTCATTTGAATCTTTCTAGCTCTTTTTGAAATTCCAAGGCAGCCAATATACAAAGTCAGGGATGCACAGCTTACATTAATTTGGGTAGCTATTAGAGACTTCCATTTTTAGCCTTCTCCCGCCTGTCTCTACCCGTACCTCCTCTTAGGAAGCAGCTGGTACCGGTAGGGAAAAATGAGGGTAAAAATGTAAAGTCGAAAGGGAGTTTGGATTATGTCAGAGAGCATGCACACAGGACTTAGACCGCGTATCGATTCCATGAAGCAGAAGTGCTGCTTCTTGCCAGTATACACTTTCTAGCGTCTGTCTTGAAATAGATTCTGTGTTACATTGTCCCAGTGTTGTTACCAGAAGCAGAGATTATACTTCTATGTAACCACTGTGAGGTGAAGGCCTGTATTTATGGCTTATGCGTCCTAAAGTGAATGTGTTAAAAGTGTGCTTTGCTTGGGTTTGCACTGTCTGTGTAAAAGAATAGTCTGTGCAAAAGTAAACATGAACTTAAGGAAATTTATTTTTATATCTTGGCGTTCTACTGACTTGCATATTAATTACAAGCAACTCATAAATGCAATTATGATCTTCCTAGCTGTGGACCTGTAAATGTATGGTATCTGAGAAGCAAGATGTGTTAATTTAGACCTGTCAAGAGTTGTAAAGGCTGTGCAGGCTAAATTCTGCCTTCATCTATTTGTGAACAAGATGCTTGCAAAAAATACTTTTGCTAAAATCATAACTGAGATCAGAGTTTGGCCTTGCAGTGAGAGTCACTCAATGGTGCTGCTACTGCTGCTAACTCTTACAGTAGGACACAGTCTCTTTTCATTGCTGTGTTGACTTTGTAAGCAAATAGAAGTATTCTTAGTGCTGTTTTTAAAGGTACAAAGTAATTAGTTTTGCCATCACAATGAAAGATTCGAGAAGTTTTACTGCAAAAGGAGGAATCATTTAATTTCACTTTTTTAACGTAAGCTAGACATTAAGCAGGTAGAATGTTTCCCATGTTTATTATTACACAGTATTGTCATCTCTTTGGACTTTAACGCTGTTAATATGTACTGGCTGGCTAGATGAAAAGGTAATGTGGAAGAGACAAGATTAGTGATCTTGGTGATCCTAAGGGCATTTCTGCATCTATTGCACACTGAGACGTAGGTGTGTATAAGCAGACAGGTTCTAGAACATGAGAGGGAAGAACTGGAATGATGGAACATGGATGCTCTCGCATCCTACAAGTCAGTGAGACTGGATCTTTCCCTTCATTCCCCCCTCACTGTGCAGAAGGGTGCCTCTGCTCCCACTGCCTTAGTCCTGAGGTTCCCTAAGGTGGCCTGGATGAAGAGGGAACTTTACCTAAAACTTCACACATTCACTGATGTTTCTGATATTAGCTGATATTCTGATATTAGCTGATATTTCAGTAATCACAAACTATCGAAATGCAGAGGGAAAGGTGTGAAACTAAAGCATACCTCTGCAGCAACCCATCCAGACTGATCCTAAGCGAAAGCTGAGGTGTTTGATGCCCTCTGAGATTCTGTAAACCCCTGTTCTAGATCTCTCAGTTGCACTGAAGTCCACCTATATCGAAAGAAGGGACGAGAGCCCAGTCCTGACACTCCCCTGTTTACAGGTCACTCTCCCTGTCTTTTTAGTAAGATTTTTGAGCTTTTGTCTTGGTCTTTTTTTTTAATCAGATCTTGAGAAATTGTTGTTCTCCCCTATGATATCCAAGCATTTCACTTAAGTTTGGAGAATGGCGATTTAGAGGAGGGCAACCCTATTCTGTGTTAATGGAAACTGGGGAAGGTGCTATTTTTCCTTAATTTTACCTGAGTGGTGTATGCCAGAGACATCACTTGACTCTTCCTAGCAACGGTGAATGATATTTGCAGCAGAAACTGGTTCTCACGTCCTTTTACAAAGATATAAGGATTTGTAAAGACCCCGTTTTGCCAGGTGTGTGGTGAAGAGCGGACTTGTTGCTGAGCTTTGTGAACGCTGATTCTCGTTACGTACTCCATAACCTCTGCACATAGTTTGTGGGATCATGTTCTCCCTACATTAGAAGGATGAGAGAGTTTCCTGGAGTTGTAGATTAATTACAAAACAACCCTTAAAACAATAAATCTAACATCAAGCCAAGAATAAATAATCTCTTTGGGCTGCTTGCTTGAGGATCATGAACACACAACATGGGACTTTTCATTCTTATGACACGATGTTGAATCTAATTAGAGGACCTTTTGTTTTGCTCATATTTCTCTAATGTGAAAGGAGGTAGAGGAATGAAAAGCAGCGTGAATCCATGTGATCTTGGAATGGCAAGCAGGAACTCTCCTCCTCTGGACATTCCAGTGGCTTTATTTTGATCTTGGGAGAGCAGCCTTGTGAAACAGGTAGGGACTGGCAAAGTCGCCTCCTGTCTTAGTCAAAGTCCAGTTTTGTTGTAAGTCCAAAGTCCAGCTGGTTATTATAAGCAGCTGCAATATAAAGTTCCCCAAAATTGCCTTTTACAGATTTCAGACTTTGTATTTAGTGCAAAACAGGAGCTGGGAGGGGAGGTTTGGTGTTTATTCATACAGAGGTTTTTGCCAGTTTTCCACCACTGAGCATACTTGCGGCTTAAACTGAGCAAATCTTTATGCAGTCCCACACCGTAACACAGACAAAATTCTTTAGGCCGTTCTGTTAATGCAGTTCTCATCAACCACCACCACTTTTCTTGATGATGTTCAAACAGCCTATTCACATGTGGGGCCTTCAGCTGGGAGAGCAACAACAATAAAGTAGGTTAAAAAAATGTTTGTTCATTTTTAGTTACGAAGAAGGTGGAAAGGATGAGAGAGGTTGTAGTATTATGGGTTGGCAGAAACTCAGCAGGAGCCTCTGGAAGGAAGAGAGGAGGATGTGGATTGAAGAAACTGGAGCCCTGAGGGCAATCCTCTAAAAATATATTAGAACAGCACTGTCAGTAATACTATTCTCAAGACGCTCAAGGCCCGCACTCTTAATTGAAAAGTGCCAGGGGTAAGGTGCTCACCTTGAAACTCATTATCTACTTAAAATAATTTCTTTCATTTGCTACTGCTAAGGACTTGTTTTAAACGGAAGTAGGAGTTAGAGCCTGAAATACCATTTTCTTGTTTTTCTGAGAGAGTTCTCTCAGAGGGAATGGTAGAGTCCAGGTGCTAAGTCCTGGTTTATTTAGGATACATATCTGTGATTTACCAATTATGTAGTGCCTCTGAGTTTGATAGTATCCCTCCTCTCACCCCAAAATATTGCAATATGGGAGGTTTAATCACAACTCTAGTTTGAAGTACCTGTCTCTATGATATGCATGTATGTATTTACTATTACATGTATCTTTGGGCACTACTGTGGTTCAGGGGGCTGCTTTAGAGACCTTGCCCTGAAGCGGTCACAGTCTAACTAAACAAAAGAAGCAGAAAGAAGAGAGAACTATCATTTCTCAGGACCGGGAACAGAAGCATTAAAAATTCAGTGATTTATGTAGTCATGTGCAGAATCTTATACACACACAAGGTTTTTTTGAATTTGATTACTGATTACTATATTTTTCCTGATTATTATAAAATGAGAGAAGAATTTGTGCTATGATTAGGAATCTGATAGCCTCTCCTTGAAGTTCAGTGCAAATAGTTGAAAAACTAGAAAAAAGAAGCAGGACAATTTAGTAACAGGACAGAAATAAGCTCTTCCCTGTCAGTTGAAAGCTGAACCCCAGGGAAGGCAGTGATTATTCCTGAGTAACTCAGAAATGCGAAGGAGGACAGAAAGAGAAATTGAAGACTGGGAGGGGCAGGAGGGTGTTACAGCTTTAAGGGCTACTTTACTTATTTCCAGGGCTCACATTTAATCCAGAGTTCAGTTCATCAGTTTGCAAAATCAATGCCTCTGTTCCCAATTTACCTTCAGACTCTCAGGCATATCTTCATTAATCCTATGATTCAGGAATAAGGCAGCCACGTGTGTCTGGAGACACCCACCCATAGCACAGAGTATTGCTCTAACTTACTCTGGGATCTATTCGCATGGTTACCTTAGTCTCACGAACCAGGAGCTGAGCGAGCAATGAGCTAAGTGACCCTTCTCCAGCTCTGCAGCTTCCTTACCCTGATAGGAGTAGCAGCACTGCTCTAACAGGTTGCTGTTGAGAACGGCCAAGTAATTGGCTCGCTCCAACTGATAAATACTTCATGTTTCCTGACCTGTGCAGTAGCAACAGAAATTAGTCTTGCCTTTTCTTGTCTTCCCTTCAGACTTACCAGAATGCAGAAAGGTAACCGCCCCAGCAAAAGTGGTGGATGGTGTGGCAGGCTGCTCTGTGTTTGCCTGGGGGACCAAAACCTGACAGCATCCAGCCATCAGTGCAGCCAGGATGAGGGCTCTGGCAAACCAGCGAACACTCAGCATCTTTGGGTTTTTTACACCCTTCTTGCTTATGCAGGGAGATTAACAGCAACACTCAGACATTGAAGCGAATGGGGCGGCTTGCTGTTCCCTCTAGCTTTTTCCATGTTTCATTTCAGTATTTCAGTTGCAAATCCAAAGTATGATTTGTTGGTTTTGGTTTTTTTCCCACTCTTCTTTTTCTTGCTGATGGTGAGTGGTGTGGCAGTGCCTGACTATGTGAAACAAACAAAAAAAATCCTGACTCATCCTGGGAAGAAGGGAGATGATGGCTGCTTGATTTCACCTGTGGGAGCTCCACCCCAGACTTCATCAATCCTTAGTCTTGTCAGCCTCAGACAGAAGGGACAACGCAGCTCTTTTAGGAACACGAAAGTCATGTAATCCATCAACTGAATACCAGATGTTGGGCTGCTGAAAAGGGTGGATCATTGGTCCAGAACTTACTAAATTCAATGGCAGTGTTTCTTTCACTTCAGCAATCCTTGGGTCATGGTCCTCACTGTATCAGCACTTTTAGGAAAAAAGCCTGTCCCTGATGCTGAATTACAGGTCTCAGTCCAGTACATTTCTGGTATTCTAAGGTTCATTTCTCCCATAGGGTGTGACAAGCCTTAGCATAAAGATAGCCACAGTGATATGTTAGTGTGGCACAGCAGAACACTGCCTGGGGATAGGAAACCCAGCCCAAAATGAGCTGCAGGCAGCTATGTCTGTGCCACTTCTTAGCTAGTAAGCTTTATCTTTTAGGTTATGCTACGTATATAAGGGATGTGCTAGTGGTCAGACATATAACAGGACTAAACACTGGATAATGGATATGTCCGTGTGGTTAGGTGCAGACATACATGTTTCTTGCCCATGCCTAAAGCTGGCTGCCCACTGGTGTGGAGGCTCAGGAGCTGTGGTAGTTTGGTGTTGTGCCCGAGGTAACAGATCTGCCTCGCAGCAAGGCTTGTTACTGCTGGTACCATGCCATAGCAATGCAGCCATACGGCCCCTGGGCTGGAGCTGCCTTGCCTCAATGAGGAGTGGACAGAGAGGGAGATTGCATGTGTCTGCACTGGTCTGCGTACACATGCCCTCTCATTTCCCAAGCTGTGCCCTGTGTCTTCATCGGCGAGTGCTATTCTTCAGTCCGCTGTGCCGTCCCTCCGGCTCTGGTGTGGGACACACTGCTCTTCCGTCCACTCGCACTAGGAAATGCATTTCCATCCCGTTGGCCAAACCCCTCAAGAACACTTAGCCTGATACGCTTAGACATTGCTGTGGAGGTACATAAAAAGTCACCCAAATGCAATCTGCCCTCTCCATCAGGTTTATCTGTTTAAAAAAAAAAAAAAAAGAAAAGAAAAAAAAAAAAAGAAAAAAAGAGAGAAAAGATCAACTTCGTTTTAGGAGCATGAAGGAAGAAGAACAGTGCTATGTCTGGTGTCGTTGCTACTTTAAACAAATTGCAGTCACTAGACAGTGAAAATAAAAATGATGGAATCATGATTTTACATTTCAAATCACAGTCATGGTTTTTTTCTTTTGTTAAAGAGAAAGGTTAAAAGGTTTGACCAGAGGTATTTATAGGGAACCTCACATGTCTTTAGTGGACAAATTGGAATGTGGCTGTCATAATTTTCAAGTTATATAGTTTACCTTGCAGCAAGCAGTGTGAGAAAGGAAGCAGCAGGGAACTGGCACAGTGAAAACTTATCAATACTTGTCTTCTGTGATGAAGAACAAATGTTTGTTTAGTCCTACACGTTTTTAATTGCTCATCCCAGGTTCTGGGGGCTGCTGGGCTGGGGCGCATCCTATTTGCAGCCTCATGATAAGCAGCTGTTTCCTTGGCGAATTCATTTCTGAAAGTGAGATAATCCGATTTGAATGGAGCTGCAGACACCCACTCATTCTGCCAAGCGAGGGAAAAAAGGAGAAAAAGAAAGATTTTTCTCTGCTTCTTCCTTTGTACTCTGCCATGATTCAAGGACAGATAAAAATCTTGGCCTCGTTTCTCTCCTTCTTATTTGTGGCCCTTGATAGCTTTGTAAGCTTGGTTATTTTTGCTGGAAATCACAAACTCACTTCATTCTCCTTGGCATAATTTTTGAATTTGTAAAACTGTGGCTGTGCCAACACACAGGATTTTGATTCTGATTCAGTAAGGAATGTAAGCAAGTGTTTGATTTAAAGCATATTTTAAGCCCACCTGTATGCAGCAGAGCTCTCAAGCTATTTGTGTTGAGGACTTGCAGTGCCCAGGAGTATGCAAAACTCCTCCTAATATTGAAGACGTATGGGTGTCTACGTGCTGTACACCTCCAGGAGTCCATCTCTTATTTATCAGATGCCACAGTTGTTCAGTAATTTCACAGTAAATTTTGGGAAGTTTTTCACCTTCACTTTAGAAGAAAAAATGCTTTTGTATTTCACTGTGACTTTCCTCCTAACCCCTTTCTCTATTTTTACACTTTCTCAAATTGTCGCAATATGCTAGAACTTGGGTGAATCTTTCTCTGGGCACAGATGTCTCTTACGGACTGCCTGAACAGTACTCTGGGCAAACCACATTCCTCCGCCATCGGCTTCCCTTGGGCCCTGATCCATCGGAGACTAATCAACAGTCACTGGTTGTCATGTTTTCTCCTCTCTGCACTTCCACACAGTACTGTGCATGAACGTAAACCAAAGTATGAGTGAGCCTAAGCCTTGCACGGCGTGAACTTGGAAATATCCAGTGAAGTGAGGAGCAAGCATGGACATGGCGCTAAAGAATGGGCCAGAGGCAGTGGGGCTTGCTGGAAGACAGACAGAAGAAATTGCTTTTATTCTATTTATTTTTAATTTTCTGAGGGAGAGCATGTACCTAATGGCTCAGAAGTATTTTTGGCTTCCCAGACAGGCTGTGTAGTAGGGAGAGCAGGAGGCAGGGGTGGCAGCTGGCTGGGCTCAGCTGCGTTACAGTGAGAAGAGAAGGAGCACTGACAAAATACTGAGGCTCAGTCTGAGGAATGAATGTCCTGATAAAGAAAAACATTTGAAAAAATTTATAGTTAACACCTGGTTTACTGTGTGATGACTTGCTGAAGAGGGACGGTAACCGCAGCAAGACCTGTCTGAGACAGGCTCTGCCGAGTGACCTGCAGAGATTTGCTCCCCCAGAGAGCCATTTTGCAGGGGGATAGTCTGCATCATCATGAGCTGATGGGTGCTTTCTCTCTGTGCTGGTAGCCTTGTCGGAGCCTCTGTGGCTGTCACTCCTGAATAACTTCTATCTCTCTGATTTTAATGTTATAAGCTCTATTCTGTAATAGACAATTTTTCTTAGATTAAGAAAAGTAACATTTCACCCTCCCTGCAGCTGCGTACAGTATATTTACCATTTGACAGCAACACCCTTAAGGCAGGGTTCACCCAAGCCTGTATGTCTATAAAATTATATCCCAGCCTCCCCAAAACATCCCTCCGCTATGAAAAAGAAGTTACCTCAGTAATATGAACCCATGACAGGAGCAGTGAGCGTCTCTACAATAGAAAAATACATTCGTACTGCCTGTTTAGACGAGGAACCCTCTGCCTTAGAAATAGTATCGTTTCTATATTTAGAGATATGCTTATTTTTTCTAACTGTAAAGTATTTATTGGCTGTAATTAATGAATCCTCTGCCTGGGGACTGCTCCTGGCACTGTGAGTAGGACAGACTTCATGGTAGTAGAATAGGTCTCTCCCAACTCTAACTTCTATCATCTAAAGGCTTCACATGGATGCTTTTGTAAGTTGTGTAGCAGTGGCAGTCCAAAGGTTAAATGGCTGCCTTTCAGCTTCTGCACAGCAGTTATATGGGATTAGGTTTTCTCAGTGGGTCTCTAGGTACTCATAAATCAGAGAGTTCCCTTGCTATGCTTTCTTCCTTTTTCTGTAATCTTTCCAAGGAAGCAAGTGACCTCTTCTCACTGGGGTAGTGCAGATGATGACATTTTTCCCTGTAGCAAGCCACAAAATATTTTTTTCTGTTCTTAGAAGGTTATTGTTGGGGGGAAAAAACCCAAATGCCATCTGATGAGAGAAAAGTGAAAACACACTGCTAATAAATTTATGCAAGATCTTTGTTGCTCTCCATGTTCTGGTGGCCCACATGTCCCTTTGATGCATTTGGCTGAACCTCTCATCCCAGCATGATTTCTTCATTTACTTACTGAATTTCCTTCTGGAAATCGTAGAGTTTCTTTCTGCATAATAAAAAAGATTAGGAAATTTATGTGTGTATGGGAAGGAACATGGCAAAAGGACACTGAATAAAACGTCTGCCTTTAGCCAGCAGTTGGTGTGACTCTGCTGCGTGCTGGGTGGTCTGGCCACGCTTCGTTTGTTATGCTCCTATGTAAACATTAGCAGATTTAATACTTGGTAGTTCATAGTTACGCTTCTTACAGGACATTTCTCTTTATCTTTCAGTGGGTGGTATTAAAGCGTAACACACTAGACTGAGTCCTGCCAGTTTACAAGTTATTTTTTTTTACTTTCAGCCCATCCCTTCCTCTCAGAGCATTATTAATCTGGTAGTGGTGATCTCTATGATACTAGAAGGAGAATATGAAAGAGAATATTGCTTCCTTGTCAGATATGTCTAGAAGTCAGAACAGAGAGCAGAACTGGATTGGAATTAAGTTTGTGGACTTAAGTTTGAGCCTGAGAAAAGTCTTTAAGGCTCTGGGCTGAATGGCTCCTAAGGTACTGGAAGATGTAACATTTAAAATTCAGAGACTGCAGGAAAGAAGACTGCAGCCTGAAAACTTACCGTGGAGGTGGCAGGGGGTACGGATGGCCCTGTGGCTGGGATGGGCAGGCTTACTGCAGTAGCATGCACTCATATTTGATGGTTAAGGCCTGCCTGGAATTGCAGTCTGGCATGGCCCGGGATCGTGCTGGGTTCTGCAAGCTGGAAATTGGATTTTTCTTGGGAAAAAGAATTTGTCAAGTCTGACGTTTCACAGACATTTGCCAGTTTTGAGGAGCTTTGGACAAAATACATCCAGGAATTACTGGAAATGAACCTGACTCGCTGCCATTAAAACTGGTGCCTTGCTCTAGAGCAGGGGCTTGTGGAGTCCCTAGGGGTGGTGCTGACTGCTTTTTGTGTGCCAGGGGGCTCAAAGTGGCTCCCACTATTTTGATTGCTCTGGAGCTTTCAGGATCTACAGGTATTGCTCTAGGGAATCTGCTCCAGGACTTCCACGTCCTTGTTCCAGCATGAGGTGGCCCATGTGTTACGGTTGGAAGACCTCTCAGAGCTCCCAGATGTCTGTTCTGCTAAAGGTGGATGAGACTGCCTGAATTTAGATCGGCTTTGGAAATCTGGTGAGCAAGCTGTTTGTCAAGGGGCTGTTATTTTGCATTCAGTGACTAAAAGTTTACAAATTTGGTTGCTGGGAGCAGAGTATAAATGAGAGGGGCCTATGATACCACATTGCAGGAGGGGTGATGGGAAAGCTGTTGTGGGTCAGCAGGTTCCTGCCAGAATACCAGGTTGGTACGACCCACCCAGAAGTCACCAAGACTGGAAAGGAAGGACATGAACCAGTGTTTATCACCTGGTGGAGGGATTGCAGGGCGTCTTGGCATAACATCCAAAAGCGATACGCATTGCCTGGGAGTACTTTCTCCTTTAAAAGGAGAGGAAATAATGGGCTTGATGGTAAATGATGCCATGTCTCTCCTGATTTGGGGCAGCACTAGATCTCTTAACTGAAACCATTGTCAAATATCAAAAATAGTAGATGACAAGTAATAGATTGCAGAATTAACAGTATTTACTGAAAAAGTCATAGAGATTTCTTTATGCTACTTTAGCAGCTTGAGAAAAGAAAAAAATTTGGGGAAAAATTTGCATGAACTGATCTTTTAGTGTAACAGCAGCTTTAAAAAGAGGTCACAGCCCTCAGTCTTAAGAATTTAGCAGCTCTCAAGCTGAAAGCTCTCTTAATCCGAGAATAAGAGAAAGCAGATCAGCTTTCTCAAGTTTAATATAGCAAACTGTGCCAGGCAATAAATTGATCTCAGAAAGGAAGGAACAACAGAATTTGGAAGTGCAATAAAAAATAAGATGTGATCATAAAACACAACATAAAAACATATGTTTAATGCATTTTTATTTTTTATTTTCCATTTAGCGTTGTGATTATGCCATAGCTAACAGCAGCCATTACACAAATCAGTGGCAGACAGGCTGAAATACTGTTTCAATTACCCTGCTCACAGCAGCTCACCCCAGCCCAGCTATAAATAACTAGCAGATCCTCCATTGCTCCATGGATTAAGATTAAAGATATGCAGATAATTTAAACCCTCAACATACACTTCTCCACTGCTGAATGTATTTTGGAGCCAATTGCTGGTGTTCCCAAACCAGAGTATACTGCTAGGAGGCCAACATCAAATGAAGCATTAGGCTGATAGTATTTTATGACAAGGTAATAATAGACTAAGCCAAAGCGTTTAATCTCTCTCTCTCTCTATGTGTTGCTTTGTGTTAGTTAATTTGGAAATGTGTTTACCCCTCCTCTAACCTCTTCAGGCTCCTGGAGAAATTAGCTGGTCTGTGCCTGTGTGTGACATGCTATCTTCACAGAAGGGTGCTACATTCCACCAACTAGGCTGGAGGGAAGCTTGTTCCTCAAAATTCTAGTTTGTTTAATCTGTTTCGGTTAAGATGCTAACTAATGCACACACTTACAAACCTAACTCCCCCATTCTCTCCCTCTGTTTCTGGAGAGTTGGTGCTGTACCCTAGGACATGCTAATGGCACAAGAGGCTAAATTATGCATGGAACAGCATCCCCCAGAAGCTTTCTTCTTGTCTGAATATGTCTGAGCTTAAAATAAACTGGATTCTGGGATGTAGAACAGGAAGAAAAGACAAAACATTGTGGGAGCTGAGTCAGATATGAGAGCAAGCCTGCTAAGCTGTGTGCTATGAATGCATTGCTTAGAGAAAGTGCTGGCTAATGGACTGAGAGAATATAGTTGTCTTTGAGCTGCGTACAGAAACCTGGGTAATTCAGTGTAGAATATTGCAGTGTCTACTTTGAGCAGATCAAGTCCTTTTCAGGTTCTTATCCTTAGCTCTGAAGCTAACTTGGGATTTATGTTGATGAATATCTTTCTAGAAACAGGCACTTAAAGCAGCTCTTTCTCGCTAGACAGGCGAAAGAGGAAGAATGCTATTTTCTTCCCACTCTTCAGATTTTACTGAATACATCAGCATTAAGAACTCATATCCAGGATGTGTGAGACATGATTTTACTGCCCTTAACTTGACAGGATTGCAGTCTGCATGTTGTATGAGCTGGTAGAGTGCCCTCGCCATCAGAGTCTGCTGAGTTTTTTGATTTTCAGAGAAGAGCAAAATGTTGATTGAGGCCAAGTAACTGAGAGTGAGAAGTAACATGGTAGTTAACTCCTTTCTTTAACTGAAAAGTCTTGGATTTCAGGCTTATTTATCTCACAATAAATGTCCTTGGATTTAGCTTCTTTTTCTCCTCTCCCAGGTGGAAGTTACAGTCAGCACACTATGCAGTAATTAATTTTCTTTTTTCTTTTGTTTTCTGTGATTCAGGGAGTATTTTACAAGCTTAACGGGGAGGTTAGATAATACATTTTGGTTTAAACTTTAGGGAATTTAGCTGGGATCTTATTTATAGTCCCTGCAGAAAGGGAAGAACATTGCATCTGAAGCTGCCATGATTTAGATAAATTTTTCAGTCACTGTGCTATGAGGTAAGAGTGTGAAGTTGGAAGAGAGCCATACTAGGGTGTAAAAAGCAGTAAATTACTGAGTTTGTGAGCTCTGCTGTACGCATGACCCGGGTAGCTTACTGCTCAGGGCGTTGCGGATACCCAGAGAGGCAGACTTATATGACATTTGAAGAACATGGATAACTAGGAGAATCCAGTTCCTAGGTTAGATGGGTTAACTGACCCTCTGTATAGGTTCATTTTGCCCATTCCCATCCCTCTCTGTACTACTTTGATATATGTTGCTGGCAGTTTTGAACATCTAAATGCTTTATATATCCTAAAGCAGTTTAAGAGGTCTGCGCCCTTTATTGGTGCGCTGATTATTTAACCCCACGTTTTAATGAAGGTAATTTGCTCAAACATCTCAGCACACACATGCAGTGTATGTGAATACTTTTATTCTTTCTCCTTTTGCAGTGAAGCTGTGCTGATATATACTGTGTAAGGATGTGACCGGGTAAGTGTGTGTGTACACAGGGGTAAATGCAGTGAGTAAAGGAAGAAGAAGAAAAATAGCATTATAGAAATGGTTTAGACTCTGGTTTCAGTGAATAAGGGAACCCCTCAGATATACTACGACCTCATGGGGGTATGAAATGGTCAAATAGGCATAATCTGCAAGAGGATGTCTGTGACGTTTTATTCCTTTCTTGTCAGCATGCTTGCCAGAGCAATGGGTGGGACATCTACAGAGAAGAAGTCGTCTGTTCTCTTCTGTTGGTGTGGTCATGTTTTTGCAGTATTTCTCCTCCCATTTTGGGTTGCAACATTGGGACACCACATTACACACACCACCACTTTTAGCAGAAAGATGGAAGTACAGCGTGCAGTAAATAGTTCAGGAGTGAGAGGAGGTATTTGTAACCATGACAAGGAGGATGTCTATGAAGAAAAGAACCAGCATCCTCAGATAGTCTTGAGAGATTTTGGGACCTCACTGCTGGAGTTCCTGAAGAAGGCAGTTACCAACAACTTCCTAATTGTGTAGGTGTGTTGAGTGTCCTTTGCACTGAAAAAATGCCCCCAAGCTTGATGTTTGTTTAGAAGACACACAGATTGATTTGATTATCATCTGTGAAAGTGTCATATACACAGATCATTAATCCGAGGCTCCAATCCATTGCCCTGTGATGAGGTAATTTGCTGTAAAGCATAACTAACTCCTGCACTTAAGACGTGAGTATTAGCAACTCTCCAAATGAGGTCAAGAAGTCCTTTCCTGGGCTGCAGCTGGTTTTGTACTTTAAAAATACTGCTACGAAACAGCTACTTTACTTTTGCTCCAGATGAGACTTTAAAATGAAAGGGAATTTGTTTCAAAAATAAAGACAAGAGGGCTTTTTGCCATAAATGCAGCCCTGAAGGTTTTGTTGTGGTAGGACCCAGCAGAGTCCAATCTAAAAATATGCTGATCATGTGAAATTCCCAGGGGTATAGTGGTGACTACTAAAAAGTCTGAGCCATTGTGAAAACTCAGTACCCTTGTTGGCAGGCTGAGAATTAACCCTGCTTCTGTGGAGAGAAAAGAGCACAGCTGCCTGCCCCAGGTTCCTCTCCGTGAGGGAAGGGCAGCTTTCCCCTGGCTGAAGCAAATCATGGCAGCTCCCAGGCAAAGCACTGTGTGTGCTGCTCTGCTCTTCCTGTGCATTGGGTACAGGCGGGAAGGAGTCATGCTAGCCGCAGTAGAAAGCAGAGAGAGTAGTAGTGGTCAGATCTTGCTGTGAGTTCTCTAAACAGCTTAACATTTTACGTGCTTTTAGGAAGGACTTGGTATCACCTCTGGGTAAGTATAGCGGGGGAATAATTTCTGTGGTGGGAAAGCTTAGGTGCCAGAGGGCTGTTTCAAAGGCACTGGTTGAATCGCCTTGAACAAAGCCAGGCAAATTAAGTTCCCGCTCTTCCAGCTCCCACATTGCATTAATCTCCTGTGACGACACAGTTAAGTGAGGGAATTCTCTTTAGTCACTGAAAATAGCAGCAAAGACAGTTACCATGGTGGAAAGTACAGAGACTCAAGAAGCCTAGAGGGGGACTGATGAAGCTTTGCAAAGCACATTTGTTTTCCTAAGTTTTGTGGGGTTGAGGAAGGGTTGAGAGCTATGAAGTCTCTTGGTTTCTTTTCTGGCTGGGTTTTACAATTGCATGAAGCAGACCCAATTGATGAAGTTTACTACAAAAAAAGTAAAGATACGCTACGTACAGTGAGCCTGGCTTCCTTTCAGAACAGCAGCAAACTGAAGAAGCTGGATACAAAGTACTTCTTGCTTGTTTATGTTGTAGGACTTCTTAGCAACTGCTTTCTAAGTGCTGTCTTCCACTCCTAATGGCCACTAATGTCATTACAGATGGCTCTGCACCAGATGTAGACAGGCCATTTGAAAACAAGTCATCTTCCTGACAGATGTGTCTCTTCATTGTGTCCTTGAATCAGCTCAGAGTTTTGCATCTTTTAATTTCAGGGAATAAAGCAAGGTGGGGTCTGTACCCATCTGAAGAGGAGTTTTGAAAGTCAAAAAGTGGATAGAGAAGCCACGGTGTGTGCCTGTCTCTGCTGGGGTGAACGGAGCCTGCTGCCACTGGTAATTCTGACCTGGACGCAAATTCAGAATTCAGTTCCTGTGCGTCGTCTCTGAGTTTAGAATCCACTGCTCATTTGCCTGGTTTCTGCCAACGCTCACTTCCTCTAGTGCGTTCACTTGGAGAAAACATGAAATGGGTGTAAATACTTTTGATGTGAATTCGTTAAGCTATTCCAGTGACTGGTTTCTGTTAGGTTTGTGGCATTCCCTCTACTCTGTTCATTGTCATGCAGTCAGTTCTCAGCCATTGTTTCCTGGAGGAATACACCAAGGCCCAAAACATTGTAATTAATGCAAAAGGAAGAGTAGGAATAAGCTCATATCACAAGTCAAAAGTAAAGCACTCATTGCTCAGCTGCTGACTGAAAAAAAGTGTTTAAACCCTGGCTTCCCCATCTCCTCATTTTATCTGAGCTGGAAAACCCTCTTTTATTCTGCAAACATACCATTAAAGCTGCTGTTTTTACGGCTTTCACCACCTTTCTGCCCATTGTCTACTAAGAAGTACAATGCTATCCTTCAGTTTGCATTTTTCCTCCCTCAAAGTGAGCCGATGAGAGAAGTTGCAGAGTGGGATCCTTAAAATGTGTGCTGCTGGCTGGAACCAATATCCAGACACTTTGCTTCCAGTTGTACCTGGCAGGATGTAAGCGGTGACTGAGCTTGTGAAACGAGGACCCGAGTGCCCCTTCTATGTAATTAGTACCATTACCTTGTTACTTTTATCTCCTATACACTTTTAAACTGGAAACCCTGTTCTCTTTTCTTGTCTTTCTTAGAAGAAACCTGTTGTTCTCCTGCCTCCCCCAAAAACCTCTGTAAGTAAAAAACCCTGCATTTTTATTTTACACTTGAGTTGTTTGTTGGGTTCCCTTGTGCTCTAATGAATTACAGAGTGCTTCCAAGGTCACTTCTCTTTGGTATTGTTAGACTTTGGGAGAGCAAGGCCACCTGGTTTAGCTGCTTTTTTATCCTGTCTCCAGCTGATACTTTTCTCTCTAATTCAAAGAACACACTCTTCTGCTATTGCCTGACTGCTCTTTGACAGCTGAAGTTCTTTATGTCATTTCTGCTGTGATACCATATTTCCATAATGATGATTTCCTTCTGGTCAGTGGAAGTTCTTTAACCAGTACAGAGCTTGCTTTTGATCTGGTCCCATCCACTGAAGAGGTTCTCCTGGATCAAAAGGTTGGTTAGCGACAGGGGAGTTAGATGCTGATCATCTCCTGTGAGTTGGTGTGGGGATGGGACTGGATCAGGCAATAGCACTGAAGGCCAAGTTCTGATGAGAACAGGCTGCCATTGGTGAATGCCGACCCAAGCAAAACATATCGGATGGGGTCGCAAATGGCTTAATCTATGAATACTGTTCCCCACTTGGAACAAGAGCTTCTCATTCTGAAGTTACTGTATAGCACAGCGATACATGTGTTTTCATCATCTGCCACTGTTCAGAATGAAGGAAATTAAACCAGGCATCAAGTTGTCAAGAGACAGCTGTGAGTAGGGCTGGGGCCTGCACTAGCTGCATTGCTGCTTTCGCCGTGCATGTGCCATCATTCACCGCACATAGAGAAGACAGAGATTCCTAAACTGTTCTTATTCAGCTTACATGCTGAGATGTGATGAAGTGGTTAATTCCCTTCCAGAAGCACAGACATGCTGTGGATAACATGTCCAGAAAATGAAAGTCTGACTATATTCCTGATAGTTAATCTGAAACAAAACCATGCATGCGTTTGCCAGTCAATCTGGATAGCTGAAAAGAATTTGAAGAACAAGTGTCTGTAATCATGCTTTTGATTGTGGATAATGCATTGTGTTGCAGCACAGAGTTACAAAGCGTGGTACTTCTCTGGGAATTCCTCCGTCAAACAGCATCAGGATGAACAAGAAGCAAGATGCCAAGTTCTCCTCCAAGGGCTGAAGTGGCCATCTGCAGAGGAATCGCTGGACTAAAGCGGTGGGCTATTTCTGAAACAGTTTCAGTAAGTTGCAGAAGCTCCATTTCCACAAAATCCCTTCCCAGCAGGTTTCTCTGAATCTCGGAGGGCTGTGGTGTTGCCCCAAGGCAATGAGCATTGTGAAGAGACTTGGCAGGATCAGCTGCTGCCTGGTGGAAGAGGGAATGGGGCAGAGGACCTGCAGAGATTGCCATATCGTCACATT
Organism: Gorsachius magnificus; assembly: GCA_034008185.1. Taxonomy (NCBI): domain Eukaryota; kingdom Metazoa; phylum Chordata; class Aves; order Pelecaniformes; family Ardeidae; genus Gorsachius; species Gorsachius magnificus. The sequence goes on along the minus strand of CM067089.1, from coordinate 32,276,261 downwards.
TTGCAATGTGGAAGCATGTGCAGTTGTAGCTGTAGCTCATGTGGGCAGGGAAGCAGGGACTGAAGGGCTCCTTTTCTCTCATGACAGTAGGTACCTGATTCTTAAAACCTCTTATAACTCTGTGTTTTGATTCAAATATTAATTTAATCAGATGAGTTTGAGTTGGGTGCCCATAAGCAGATCTTCATTTAGATCTCCACTTGCCTGGCCTTCCTGCCACATGGAATTCCTTTGTGAACACCGGCTGCTTCATCAAAGCATATGCTCCCCATCTGATTTTGGGCACCTCTGAGATTTTTCACATCCATTCCTTTGTGAGAAGAGGTCTGTGGATTTATTGTGTTCCACCAGGAAGCTCAGACTTCAGAATTTTCTTATTTGCGAGCAGTATCAAGATGTCACCATTACATATACAGGTTGTTGCAAGTCCTTTGTACCAATTAAGATGCCCGTAAAAGGGCAAAGCAGGCATCTGGAGGAAATTCCGCTATTTGTTCAAGCCAGAGATGCAGTCCCCTTGTGCTAATAACAAACACACCTCTGAGTCGAAAGTGTTAGTCTCTGTCCTTCCAGGCACCTTACACCAATACTTCCCTGCCAAAAGTAGCACAGGAGAGTGATGTCTGATAACGGGAACAGTGGCAGTGAAAAGGTGCCTTCTGCCTTGTGTTCAGTGCCCTGAATAAAGCCTGAGCAACTGTGCTTGTGGGAGAGAAAAGCGAATCGATAACCCGATGAGCACTGTCAAGTAATGCTGCTGTCTGCAGTGCCTTCAATGGGTTTGGTCAATAATCTGCAATTATTTTACAAATACGCGTTGTGTTCACCTCTAAATCTGTCTCCCTGCTTCCTATATTAATTTCTAAAAATGAGAAATATCCTAAGTGCTTGCATTGTATGAAATCTGTATTTAAAATCAATTGCTGTATAACAAGGGCCTTCCTTTGCTTATTCGAAGAGCACACATATAAAGTGCCATGTCTTCTGTAATGCATTTCCCCCTATTTTTTTTAATACAAAGTTCATAATAAATCATCACTTGCAAATTTTCAGAGACACTTCAAAAATATATATTTCTTTCTGTCTTATTTTCTTTGGAGGTTGAAATTTGTCCAAGTATCACAATATAATTTGCTTCACAAAATTTAAAAGAAGAAAGTAATCTCCAGACACCTCTTCTATGTGAATTTCTCTAAATAATTTTTATTTCTGCTGTGCTGTAAACTTTAATATATTATACCCTTTCATTTTAGATTAATAATATAACAATATAAATATTCTTTTTACTGTACATCACATTTAGTTGCCCAAGGGGAATTTGCTTTTCCCTTTGAATATTAAACAGAAGCAATGGGGAGGAGGAAGAAAAGGATGCTGTTAGATTATTTAAAAGAGAAACTAAGCTCAGAGGTAGGGTTTTGCCATCTACTCTCCAAAGCAAATTGACAACGATAACTTGCAAATATTTAAAGGTGTGCTGCTTACACAAATGTGCAGGTATCTGTAAAAAAATAGTGAGAATGGTCTTATCCTCAGATGGTAATCTTTCCCCCCAGTCCTCCCAGAGAATCAGCAAGAGCAAAGAGGAGCAAAAGAATATTGACAAAGAGATAATTGGAACATTTTCAAAGATGCAGAAAGGTGCTGGGGGCTGTTTCAAAGTACCTGGGTATCCAGCTCCTTCGAGAGCTGGAATATTTCTCCTGTTCTATTTACCGTTAGTTGAGTAGTGGACATACAACCCTGACCTTACTGAAGAGAAACATGCTGATAATTGCCATTGAAACCTTTTGCTAAAAGAATTTTCTTCTGTAAAGCTTTTTGTTTTCCTAAAGCATATTCCAGTGGAAGCAAGACCTTCTTGATTATTCTGAACATTTTATCTGTGAAGAACTGTTAAAATCTGGTCTCATCTGCCCAAGTGGGTTCATCAGATAAAGGGAGGAGAGGGAAGGAAATAGAGAACCACGGTGACACACAGAAGCATTGAAGTCCTAATGGAAAAGGAGAAGTGCTGGCCCCATCCAGCATTCAGCCTCTGCCAGGCAGCTCCTTTTTGTAGGAATTGGCACCTACGTGGCCAGCCTCCTTGGGGTCTTGGTGTTCAGGGTTGACCTACCTGACACAGAAGCTGCTGACTCTGTGTATGCTCGCAACAGCGCAGGGGCCCAAAAAGCACAGCATGCTCCTGAGCTGCCAGGAGTTTGTGTTAGCGAAGGACGACTCCATAAATCTTCTCACTTTAGAACAAAATGGCTCCCACCAGCAGAGTCCCTGTTTCAGCAGATGTCTCTAGGCTGATGCTTGTCTTCGTTGGCTGACGTGTTTAAACCATAGTGTACTTACCTTTCTGCTTCAATGGCTTGTTAACGTCATTTTAAATTAACTATTCATTTCAAGTAACCTGTGTTTCACATGCTGGGCAGACTGTTGCAGGAACAGAATATGTAAAGATTTGCTGAGATAAATAAGAATAGGTTTGAGATTAGCTACTGCGTATTTTAGATCTATTGTATATTTTTACATAATACGGAAAAGCGACTTGGTAACACTATGCAAGGTTTTATTCTGTTTGCAAAAGCAGTCTTGAAAATGCCTTGTGAAATAATTTTAACAGGGACCTTTTTCCTCCTTTGCTGGAAAAAAAAAATACAATCCTAAAGTGTATGGTGCAGCTTTGAGAAATTATGGCAGTGTTCAGAGGACGTACCTGACTCTCACATGCTCCCTCGCAGGATTTTCCCTATTCGGTTTCATCCCCAGCATCTGCCAACAGTGATGTGAATTTTGCAGTTCTTTGATATTACAATAGGCAGCCTTTCACGAAGCTGCAACTCCAGCCAAATAGGCAGAAGCTGTAGGAGCACCTAGAGACATGACTGGTGGCGGTGATGAAATGGTAATCTATTTCGGGGACTGTGTTTCTGGAATTAAGAACGGTAGCACGCATGGAAAGGTGTTTGCAGGTCTGCTCTTAGAGTATGCTAGTGCGTGGGCTGACTGGAGGGAACCTGAAAACAGCATCAAACTGCATCTTGCAATAAAGGCGGAAAATTGACTGCCCAGAGACACAAGGGCAAAAAGGACCCTAGACCAAATCCTCCCCATTTCCAGAATGTGTTATATGTTTGTGAATCAGCAGGATATGGCCATTGTTATTTTAAAGCAATAGTTAGAATTTCGAAGGCCTTCCCATTTTTTCCTTATAGCCTGCTAATCGCATTTTCAAGCTTTGTATTAGCCATTTGAATGACAAAATTAAAGAAGCGCTTTTAAATGGAAGGAAAATTTTCATCATGTTTAACACTTATTTAATCATCTCTTCATGTGTTTGTTATGAGGTACTTTAAAATATAGCTATATAGGTGCTGGTGGTGTACCAGGAGCACACTCAGAGGGAAGGGAGGGCTGGATATTGCTGTTCTCTGCGGTCAGTGGGAGTTTTGCTGGAGCTGAAGCTTTCTTGGAACAAATCACGGCTATTGAATTTCTGCTGCAGCTTTTAAAACAATTGGTAAGATTTTGTAGTTGCTTCAGGGCGTTCAAAAGGTTCAATGGCTGCAGTACCAGACTTCTAAGCTTTTGAAAGGTAGCAAATAGATTCACAGAAGAGCTGTGCTACTGGAGAGCACAGGGCCCAGCAACTGCATTCCCTAGAGCCCAGGCTGCACTTTAGGATTTAGTACATCCTAAGAATTTTCATGACTCTCTCATTCTCATACACCCAGTCTCGGTGGGACAATGGGACAATACGTGTCCCTTTTTAAAAGCTAGATGGAGAGGTGATGATGCTTTCACACTGCCGTGTCTGCATTGACAGGGTACACCGTTGGAAAAGCCTTGAAAATGGTAAAAAGAGACACATAAGAATAGACTGGACCTTTTTCAGAAGTATTCTGTGAATGACAATCCTATTTGGCTGCTTTCAGATCTGGAGGAAGCTTTTTCAAGGTTTTCCAGGGAAGATTTGCAGATTCCCTCGGTATTCACTGGGCACAAATAAAAGCCTGAAGAGGGACTTACGGCTCCCTGATTTGAGACTGACTTTGTCCTGGCCTTGGCATAGACTAGAAGAGCTTGAATGCTATCTGTTAGATATGGGCCACCAGAGGCCAGCTATGGCACGCTGTGCCTGTGCCTGAATGTGCTCTATGTACAATCCCTTGCTTTCATAAAGGAAGAAATTTTTTCACGTGGGAAGGAATAATACTATCTCTTTTTTACTGGGAAGTGTTTTACATATGTATATATATACATGCATATTTATATTATATGTATTTGAGTTGCCCTTTCCGTGCGATACTCAGGCCAGATATACCAGTTACTCTCTCTGGACTGTTTTTATTCACCTCAGTAACTCAGCTGGCAATGTGGTGCCTGCTTCTCCACAGACGATCCCAGGGCACAGAAAAGGAGCTAATGGAAATGCAGCAGCTTCCCCATCACAACAGAAATGGGGAAAAGAAAAAAAAAAAAAATCTTAGTGGCCAAGTGAGAAGAATCAATAGGGAAAGCAAAGTTAGCATCAGACTGCTTGGAGAACATTACCAGTGATATGAAGTTGCTTATACCCCACAGAAAAGCTGCAAGAAGGTGAGTTAAAAACTTGCTAATGAGTCTGGCAAGTCTGTAAGGTAGAGGCAGTGTATTGAATTCAGATTGGCATGGGTTTCAGCAGACTTCACAAGCCCCGGGAGGATTTTTCAAGGCAAGATAATGTTTTGGCTCTGTGTGCTATTTGCATCTCAGGAATAATCAGAACAACGAAGTGTGGCGTGTGGTGAGTAACTGCCTTAACATCTGTGCCTTGCAAAGGTGCAGTCAGAAGCTTAATCACATTAGTAGGTGTGTTCACATGTTATTTTCATGTCATGCAAAGTATATCGTTTGTAAGAGCCGACCTAAAAATTCACCTCTTTATTGAATAGAAGAGGGAAGCAATAACCCCTCTGGCTTGTGAGCAGGGGCCCGCAGCAAGGGAAGAGGGGTGAGCGACCAGGAGTAGCGCTCAAATGCAAGCATTGTGGTTCTGCTTTCACAGGTTTCTGATGGGAATTCTTTGCTGTAATTGCAAGGTTTTCATCATAGCAAAATAGGCCATATGCTTCCTCCTTGTCTGCCTGCCTAAGTAAAAAATGCCAGCCTTTGTAGGGAGAACAAGGCATGATATTCTAGAAAACACGGCTGGCTTTATTCAGGGGAGAGAAGGTGGCTAAAATTAAGTAAATGTTTCCTGCCTTACTGGTTTTCTCCTTTTAAGTAAAAATTCATGAACTTCTGATAATTCTTATGCAAAACCAGGATCGATAGCTCATATTAGGGCTGAAATTTCTAAGACTGCCAGCTTGATTCATTTTTAAGTCATGTATTTGAACTGCTTGTGCCAATTCAAGGTCAAAATTTGTAGATTGTATGCAGCATATGGTGAGCACCTTTTAATTGTTTCTAACGTTTTGTGTCTTGTCTAAGCACACTAATAGGACACAATTTGTTACTAGAAGTACTCTTTTTTTATTTCCATCTGCTCATTCAGATGACAAGTGTAGGATGAAAGAAAAACACAACTGGTGAGTGCTGAGGCAGTCTCACAAAACCACTTTGTAGCTTAATGACATTTAAGTCCATCAAAAAAGCACTAAACTGTGCACAGCTGAACAATGTCAGCAGCTATAGTGGTGATAGTGACTTCTGCACACATTTAATACTATACGTGGGCTTAAATACTTTTTTTTTGAGAATACACCATGCCTGGTGAATGGTCAGTTCAAGGGAAAGAAACGTTCCCCTGGAGAAAGGTGACCTTGGGAAGGTTTCTCTTTTGGTCTCATGTGCATTCATAGCTTAAAATTTAAACTTCAATATTATGTTTTTATACCACTTTCTAGCTAGCCTAATCTCTCTTCTTTTCTAGCTGAATAGACCCTTGTAGATGTTGTTGCAATAGGCAGCCTGAATTGTGAGAGAGAAACGTGTAGAATAGCTGTGTACCGTATTCATCATGCCCTGCTGCCAAGTTCAAACCTAACAATGTGAATGTTGGGTTCCAATGTATGAGCATATGGATAAGCTGTGCTTGGCCATTTAGCTCCGTAACCACTCTTATCTGAAAGTATTCATTTGGTTTTGAATGCCATATTATAAAGGCCGCTTCTGACTGCAGACACCTCTGACATAACTTTAAGTATAGTGAAATAAGACAAAAAGCAGGAACCGCTTGCCTTGTCAGACTGAGAATTAGTTTGAGTGGCGTTAGGCCAAGCCAGACCCAGAAATGTCAGTAGCTCCCATTCCCCAAAAACATGGTCAGAGTGCTATATTTGGAGACCAAATGCATTGGGGTTATTTTTGATTAACATAAGGAAGAAACTCCAAATCAAATCTTTGCTCACGGAAGTTTTTTGCTAGCCAGTCACTGTCTGTCCACGCTGCAGAGGCATCAGTTTGGCCGTCCACAAGTGCAGAAACTTTGTTTTGTGGCATAGAAAATGCAGTTATCTGAAGGCTTAAAACAAATAAAACTGCATAGGCTGCTGACTGCATAAAGGAGAGGCTCCTTGCCATCTTGTGCCACACAGTATATTGAACTTCCATTTTCTTGCAAAGTTTATTTTGGTTGTGTTCCGCACAAGGGCAGCACTTAGGAGGAAAAATCCCGTTACAGAACTGCCTGTGTTTCTGCCACGCTGATACTTAACCCAGAATCCCTCATGAAATGGTCCCAGCAGAGCAAGAAGGAGAACTCACATACTAGCCTGCCCTCCTGGAGGGCACTGTCTGCCACTCCTGCACAGCCCTGAACCTGCATATTACAGTCCTTCTGTATGGGGAGTTTCCATGGCTTTCCTCTGGTTCTGTCCACTTGCCTTCTCTGAGTCATGGATAGAATCATAGAATTGTTTGGGTTGGGAAAAACCTTTAAGATCATCAAGTCCAACATTCTACCACTAAACCATGTCCCTAAGCACCTTGTCTACCCATCTTTTAAATCCCTCCAGGGATGGGGACTCAACCACTTCCCTGGGCAGCCCATTCCAGTGCTTGACAAACCTTTCGGTGAAGAAATTTTTCCTGACATCCAATCTAAACCTGCCCTGGCACAACTTGAGGCCGTTTCCTCTTGTCCTATCACACATTACCTGTCGAGACATGTTTTGTTGCTTCCCAACAGCTGCTGCTATACACAGGACTTCAGTCAGCCTTTACCTGTCCTCCCTGTCTTAGTAGGTGGGGGGCGGGATGTTGCAGGGAAACTCTCAGCTTTTAATTTGTGTCATTTACTGAACAGGACCTCTGCCAAAGTCTTTGATGGCTCCAATTCAACTCCATGTTCCCAAGTCCCCCCTGCAATTTCATGGCATTTGCAAAGGGGAAATACTCGCTTTGCTTTAGGCACAATGTATGCTTGAAAGTTTTGAAAATAACTCTGCCTTTGTGTCTTCACTGTTATATTCCTCTCTGCGGAAAGCTCTGCCTTTCTTAACCAATCCTTAGCTGTGAATTGATACACTTTTCTTTTTCAAAATTTGCTCTGTAGGGATCAGAATATATTAGCTCTGAAAGTTGTTGGAAATGTTTTCCATTATTATGGGAGCTTGTCAAATTCACAGTCCATGTGGAATGCAGATGCAGCAGAAACATCCACTGTCGTGTTGATGGCAATGCATTCCAATTATCCTGGCACTGGTGCAGGAGGGTATTTTTGGGCCTCAGGAAGCACAACAGCATGATACCACATGTTGCAAGAACAGGTTTCTTTCCTGATTTCAGATGTAAGTGTGGGGTTAAGTGAAAAAAGAAATCTCAGGCTGAAGGAGTCCAGGAGTGAGTGGTGAAAGGAGACTGATGGAATTACAATAGCATATGGAGATAGAATTAGGGGACCGAATTTCAATTTCAGTTACACCTTTTCAGCCACTCAGGAGTCAATCAGCCATTTTTCATAAACTAGATCTCTGTACGGATTGATTTATTGTTGCAAAGCCTTTTGTGCTGGGCTCAAAACCTTTTAACAGTCTCTCTTCTGTGGGCTTTGGAACAGACCGTCTCCCAGTCCCAAGAGCTGCTCTTGCAGCAGAATATTGTCAGGGATGATGCCTCTCTCTTGGTCTTTTCATCGCTAGAAGGCAGGACCATTGCACTTTCCGCTGCGACTACATGCCCCACATAGGAAAGGATATGTTCTTAAGAAAGAGTCAAGCTCCTAGAAAGCACTGTTGGAAGACTGTGAAATTATATTCAGTTTTTGGAATTCACCAGATTCCATAATGCATTCACTGGATGTTTTGCCTCCCAGTCATTCCAACTCTTTTTTTTTTTTTTCACAAAGGCAATGCAATTTGTAATCTGCGAGGGAGACTTTCAGGACTGCATTGCACCTGTCTGTCAGTCACAGATCGGATCTCACTGAAATACTTACATTTGGGTGCCAAAAGCCAGAGATTTCTGAAATTGCTCCTCTATTCTGACAACTGAGTACCCCAGATTTGCTGTGAGGAGGCAATCAGGTATTTTTGTTATAGTATTTGAATGTTTTGATCAATTTAAAATGATAGGGGCAAATAGGTTTAGCTGTGAAATGTCTGTGCTGACAGGCCTGCAAAGGAATGATGTTAGGACTACATGTAACTAGAGGATAACTCTTCTAAGCCCAGATTTGTCAACAGCAAACCAGAAGGCAGAAACAATGTGAAAATGTCGTTTCCCAGTGGAACCAGAACCTAATTGACACTTGTAGTCTGCAATGCCTGTTTCTCATTTAACAGCTTTCATAGGAGAGGTACTTAAACTTTACTCCACATTTCCTTGTTTAGTCTCAATTTCTTACTTTGACACGCAGCAGAATCCTAAGGGGAAATGAAACTACAACCTAGCTGCTTGTAAGCTGATGAAACCTTTCTGGGAGAATCAATCCAGAAGAGAACTGGATATGATAGACCACAGCTGGCTCTATGCAAGGTTTACAAAGCACTGTCTTAAAACACACTGATTTTTTTCTTTTTTTCCTAGGGAAAAAAAAATGCTCAAGTAGAGCATCCTGTTCATTTCCAGACAGTAATTTTCAAATCTGGTCGAGCAGATCCTCACATGGTTTCAGAAGACATTACTGTTTCCCTCTCTCCCCATTCCTTCACCATTTTAAAAACCGCAGATGTTAGATGAGCTTTTTTCTTTCGGCATACGGGACTGCTTAGCCAACCCAGCCTGTCCCTTCAGGATGAGTGTCTTATTTGAAGTGAAGGGCTGAGCAGACAAGACTGCCCATATTGAGAGGGTTTGTCTCAAAGGCTACAGATCCCAGGGCACGCATCCCAGTCCTGCTGGTGGGTGGTGCTGGCCAGCGAGAGTCCCTCAGCCCTGCACCAAAGGATAGGGGTAGCCTCTGTTAAAACAGTCACCTAAAGGATGGGGTATACAGCTGTGAGCCTATAAAGCAGAGACAGTAAATTACACTTTTGCTATATATTCTGTGAGTGTTTTAAACACTTGGATACTGAAGATGAGGCTAGTGATGCTTTTTGAAAGAAAAGAAGGAGAGGTTTTTACTTGGCTTTGAAGAAGGTGGTTAAGGGAAGTGGTTTTGAGAGGAGGGAACAGGGGCACGACTCCTCAAAGGCAGGTATGTTCTTCTAGTGCTAATTTCTGGAAAGGATGCAATTTCAGATTTGTCCTCAGGATTCCCTGCTAGCTCAGAGAGATGCCTCCCTGCTTGGCTGGCTGCCTTCGGGCTGCTCCCAGCTTGTTAGCTGGCTTCTGTGGCTCAAGTCTGAGGTTATGGCAGCCAGGGGAAGAGCCTGGAGGAAACTGTTGGGGGACAATTACATGCAGACACCTGTCCTGATAGGAAACCAATACACCAGAGACCTAGGATGACATTGCTTAGGTCAGAGCAGATTCCTTCTTGAAGGGGACTTGTCAGATAGTCATGTTTTTTTCCTAGGCTATATAGGGTTTTTCTGGGATATTGTACATTTAGCTCTCCTTGCATGTAGCGTGCACATCCCAGGTAGTCGACTCAGGGGTCCCCTATGCTGCTTGCTTGGTGAGAAGGTAGCTGCTGCTCCTGCTCAATGCTGTGACACCCAAAGGTGTTTGCAGATCTGGACCTTTGATTTCCAGGTCCAGACTCAGGAAACAATTAAGTGCATCATTTAATGTATGAATCAGGTCCTCAGGGACTCATTCCTGGTGACAAATATAAGTATTTTCCTTTCTTCTACTCTGTCTCTCTTAGATTCACGGACTGCAAATGCTCAGCACAGAGATGGCCAGTGCTGCAGTGTCCTGCACTGGGGGTGAACTGCAGAGGTAATGGATTCTCTTGGATCTCAATACCAGGTAAATTCAACCTTTCTGCTTCAAAAACATCAGGCACGCTGAAATCACAGTAATTTATCTTATTACACTGTCCAAAATTTACCTGCATTGCTCAGGGAGCAGTGGGGCTTCCTAGAAGAGCTCCCATGCTAAGCTGAGATGGCCTGACAGAAGTGTCTGCTCCCTCATTCTGCTTGGGGCACAGGGACAGGCCTCCTCCTCTGAGGAGGCAGACACAGGGCCACTGAGTGTCACCTAACACACAAAATGGATTTTTGGCACTTGGCAGTGATCATTAGAGCAGGAGGTGTAGGGTACCGAATTGCCCTGCTTTGTATAGTACCACCAAATAACAAATCAAACCCAGTTGCTTTCATATGTATTGATCAGCTGGTAGTTCCTGTATTGATTTCTTCAAATGTGAGTGAAATGGAATACGGTCTCAGTCAAAACTCAGAGTATTTATTTCATGTGGATGAAAATAGCGGCGGTTCCCTGTTCTGCTGTATTGCAGAGCTGGTTGCAGGACTCAGTGTACTGGGTAGCCATGGCTGGTCTCTGTCTGTACCCAGAAGTATGTCCCTCAGTGGGAAGCAGCTTTGGGGAAGCAGTGGTGTTTTTTCTTTTTTAAAGCCACATATGCTATGGCTGCATGAAGGGCACAAAACAGAGAAGATATTGCAGAGCACAAGTAAGTATGAAGAGGTGATAGGAAAAGGAAAGATGAAGGAATGTGGAAGTTTGAACTCCAATGTTAGGAAAAAATCAGATTTTTTTTTAATGGGAACATGTAAAATGCTTTCCACCTTGCTGAGCAAACCAGTTCCTGAAAATATGGCCAACTTTACCTTTCTTCACCGAGGCGCTCTAGGGTTTCAGATGATTGGTATTTTATGATCCCTGTTTCTCCTCTTCCCTCCTTTTTGCCTTCATCATACTTTCTCCCTTTGGTCGAATGTGCTAGACAGGGTTATCTAGCTTTCATACTGCCACTCAGTGTTCAGCTGGCTCAGATGTTGATTTGTTTGTCATTATGCTATTTGTGTGTTTCATGTGGGCTGTTTCTCTGTGCCTTTCAACTCCTCTTTTTTCAAATAAACAAGGCAGTAAAGTCAATGCTAGCTTTTTCCTGCTTACTGATTCAAAGGGTAGGGATCCAGTTGGTCACCTAAAATGCAAAATTACTTGCAGCTCTTTTCATGTAACTATGCACTTCTTAAGTTGACATGTCACAGAAGACTTTAAAGAGTTTTTTTTCCTAACAATATACAGATAATAGGTAGTGCCATTAGCTTGTTTAGATGAAAACCAGATCAAACTAGGAAAAAAAAAATCCCCAAAGTCATCTTCTACATGGAAGTAATTTTATATGTGGTAGCTTTGTTTTTTCTGTTTATCAAAATATCTTTAATCTCTTTATTCCTTTCACTAAAAGACATCTTTGCTTGTTTGAAGGTCCTTGATCACTGCATTCAGACTGGATGGCGGTGACAGTTCATGTGCAGCGTACTCTTGTCATATCCTTGTGTGCTTTCTTTGAGGCTTGCTTAATTCAAGGAGCTGGTGAGCAGAAGGGTTTTGGGCTGCCCCTCCTGCACTGTGTTTACCTGTAAACTGCCAGAGCTTGTGTTGTGTGCTCTCCTGGAAGCTGGAAGGCAAGAATGGACAGGTGACATGTAGGGTGAGGGGGTTCTGGCACATTCTAAATTCACTTCAGGGAGAAATCTCACCTTTTTCCCTTGGCTTCTAGCCCACGTTTCAAGTTCTCCCAGCTGTCAGTGCCTGCCTTTACACATCTGGCTGAAAGATAATCTGTTTCTTTGAAGCTGTTTAATCCAGGTTTTAGATCACATTATCTGACCTAAATTTTCGTGTTGATTTGGATGTTGCCTTTTAAGGACTGAGCTAAAACGCTGAAGTGACATGTGCAGCAGAGGAAGACTTGAGTTTCAGTAAAGCTTCAGTCCTAGAAAAGCTGAGGTTTCTGAAAAACCACCCCTGACTTTGGCAGGACTCACAAGATTTAGGCAGAAGGGCATAACATGTAGACTTGGTGCCTAAAATTTCACTCAGGGTTTGTCATAGTGTTTAGCTCAGCTGCCACGTATTCCACAATTTTTCAAAAATACTGGTGTTTCTTTCTGCTTTGGGAAGGGAAAAAAATATCTGCACCCCCACTGTTTATGTAGGAACATCCCAAATTCTTTTAGATTTGTAGCTACACTTAGGAAGACTCCCTGTACTGCAGGAGTCCCGGCAGCAGGCAGACCTTTTAGAAAATGTATTTTCTGTATATTTGAAAGGAGCACACATGTAATTCACTTCCCTTTTTTTTCAGCTCTTGTTTTGTTTTGTTTCCCTTGTAAAGTTATAGCATGTTTTGATCCCTACATCTTACAGTTAGTTACTGACTTAGTTATTTCTCTTCACAGCTCCCTTTTTTCTCATTTTCCTTTTTTCCCCTTTCAAATAGGGACTCGATTTTGCATGAAATCTGATCTGTAGGTGGCCACAATTGAAGCTGTTAAGAATTTATTTTAAAAACAAGAAGATCTCTCCTGCTGTGAAGACAATCTGTTAAAATAATATGCACAGCTGAACATGACCTAGTCTCCTTTTAGACAGTCAAAGTTTCTAAAAAGAAGGGAAACTGGCCTCTCTCATCCTGAAATAAGGGAATTTTCCAAGGTTAGCTTCTCTCTGTACTGTGAAATATCTTCACTTTCTCTGAAACACAGTCTGTTTCAGGAGGAATTTCTTTATATTTTATTTTGACAACCATTGATGGAAAGGGCTTGAGGCTAAATCTGAGTCCTGTATCTTGTGTATTTTAGACCTGAAAGCTCAGTGGATTCTCTTGAGGGCACTTATCCATTTTTGAGTAACATGTGAGCAATTAAAAAATGAAATTATTGGCTTGAATATGGCTTGCCTGAGACTGTAAAAAGAGAGCAGCCTTGTTGCAAGTAAATATGATGTCTTAAATTGCCACAAAACTTTTAGAAATATTTCTGTATATATGCCAGTGATTCCCTGTCCTTAAAAAGATATGAGATGGCTGCTGCAGAAGTCATTAGAAAACGTAAAGAAATAATACTGACATTTGAAACACTCCTCCTTCCAGTCTTCAGTACAGACATAACTGGAAAAAAGACTTTGATTTGTGATGGAAATAAATACTGCATTTCCAAACTGGAGAAATATTTAATGTATTTTTCTTCTTTTTATTCCAGAATAAGGCATAGGGGTGGTCTTCCGTGAAATCACTGTTCCCATTCCCAGTATTTTTTCTGATCAATAGCTGAAGATGGATCTTTAGGGATGAAGAGACAGGCTCAAGCCTCACAATGTAAGCCAGCACTCATAGCAGCAGTGCCTGGCTGCACACCAAAGCCCTCAAGGCCAGGTACCTTGCCCTGGCCACATTCATAATAGTGGGGCCCTAAGGGCTCTTCTGGAGCTGTGTCCAGCTATTGTACTGGGGCAGAAGTTGAGTGAGGAGAGTCTGCTCACCAGGGGAAGTGGCTAGTGAACACCACACAGAGCTGCCACACGTACTCGGAGGCAGGCAGTGAGGGTTGGAGAGTACGCACACACACAGTTGGTAGGGTTCATCACCTCTGACTTTTGTTGTCCACAGTGCAAAAGTCCACATCTGAATTTTATGCCAAAGAGGCCATTATGGTCAATGAGGATCTGTTTGTTGTAACTGATGGAATCTAGAGAGAGATTTGTCTGGGCATATGCAGTACGTGGTGGGCTGTTCTCCAGACTTGGGTATCACGCAGGTCAGTGCAAGGTTGCTCAAAGCTGGCCTGTTGCTGAGACCCACCCTTTATGTGGGAAGAGCCAGTGCTTTTGCCTCCCTCAGCACTGCTCAGTACCAGTACTTTTGCCTCCTGTGTGGGAGGTCAGGGGTGTTTCTCACAGGTAGCCCCCACTACAGTAGGTGCAACCTGCAGGTCATAACACACGCTGCAATTGACTCTCTGACACATCCAAGACCTACAACACATTCTTCCTGCAACCACAAGTTCAAATGCCACCTGTGTTAACCCTACAAGTCTAAAGTGAACATACGAAACTTTCTGTTCTTTATGGATATGTCTGTAATACACAGGGGATGAATGCGATTTGGTTGTACTTTACCCCCACTTGCCATGGGCATAAGTGAAAAGCTAAAAAGGACATTCTTCCTGCACTACTTAGATTATTTTTTTTAGATACGTATGTCTTAAGAAGATGAAGAGACAATTCCGAATTTAGTGCCTGTTTGTGCCTAGCGTTTATTGAACACAATGCACTTTGAAGATGGAAGCATATTGACCATGTTTATAAAGACAAGTAGTATTCATATGCAAAGATAAAGTAACTGCCGAAATTTCCTGGCCTGGGTTCATCATTGCATTTCAGTGAGGTACAGTGACACAGCCCAGGCAGCGTCAGCTGGGCCAAGGCTGATCAGTCTGCTTCTCTGTCTTTCTCTACAGATGTCTGAATGTTGATGGATTTATTGTGTTATCTGTCATAATTTTTTATTGGATTGTTGTGATAGGAAAATATTTTTCTCCTAACATATAATCATTTTGACTCGAGCAAGAAGTTGCTCTTTTAATTGTTGAAACAACTGACCAACCAAGCAACTCCCTACCCCAAATGTGCGATGAAGGAAGGTTTACTCCTGTATTTTTTCAGATCTCCTGAGTTATGTGGTGCTGCTGGAAAAATGGAGCCAAGAGTGTTCACACTGTGTATGTAAACCGGTGATTTGCATGTGATTTGCCAGGTTCTAATTTACTAATTAGAAAATGCTATTTAAGGGTGTCTAAACCACAATTTTAAATTAGTATGCATGGTAAAATAAACAAGGTAATTGAAAACAGGCAAATTAAAGTTCATATGAAACCGTATCTATTGATAAAAAGCTGTTCTTTCAGTCATGTAGTCTCCTGAGGTTTTTCCAAATGCGGTGTTGTTTCTTGAAGGGGTGACAGTGCTGCTGCTAGTCACAACGCTCAGATTCTCACCTCGATCAGGGTTTTCTGGACATTAATATTAATACAAAGTGCACCAGTACAGTTGTGTTATACAGTCTTAGATTCTAGGTTATAACAAACTAGCCTTTGCCTTTAAAGTAACTTTCAGTGATTTTGAATGCTTAGAGAATATTAATAGCATGCTTATGTTTTGGTTACTCAGATTATTAAATGAAATATTCAAGCTAATAAGCAAAATTTCATGAATTTTCTGCTTTATATCATTTGGGGGGAAGCATTGAGTATCAAAGAATATATCAACCTTTATTATCGTGCCCAAGTGTGGTTATGGAGATGCTGAGATGTACCTTAGAATTCTCATTTTGCTTTCCCAGTCCAGAATATTTCTCTTTTATTCCAAGTTTTCAACAATAACTGTAAACATGCTATTCTGGTTTGTATATTACATTTTGCAAATTGTCTGTTACAAGAGTACTACAAATATAAGACCATAATTTAAAGAGTCATTTTGGTCAAATGTCAAAGGCCCAACCCAAAACTGTCTTGCAAAAATAATAAGCAAAGTAGGACAGTGTGGTTTGGTATGAAATCTCAGTTAACGTCCAAAGAAATTTTGTTAGGCAAGATTTGGCAAAATATGTATATTTTCAGAAATGTTGAAGCCCTGTAATCATCAAGTTCAGGAGAAATTACAACCCCTCAATATATGTAATAGCAAGTCTTCTCCTTGGGAGCTGGTACTGCTAGCAAAATAACCAGCGGAGGTGCTGGGCCAACAAAAAGAGAAAGGCAGCTGACATTGTGTTTCAGCCAAACCCAGGAAAATATATGCCTGCTGCCTTCAGGAAACAGAGGGAACCCTCAGTGGAGTAACCATCTTCCCTGCTGGCCCTCAGAGTTCACGGTTTGTGTTCTTCACCCTTGCATGAGAACAAAAAATGAAAAGAAACGTCTAGCAGCACCAAAAATAAACAGTTATTTAAGGTTTTCTTTCCTCAGAGTTGTGGCAAAGAAGTAGTTTAGGGCGAGACCTGCCTAAGACTGTGGCTCCTTTTTTTCCTCTGCAGTGACTTGATAGGGATTGCCATTGCAGTTTGAACACTTCCCAGGTTAAAAGCGGGATGCCGTATTTCTGGGAATGGAGGACCAAGCTAGCGTTGGTAAACAGAAATAGAGGCATTTAAGTTTGATTGATAGATTTAATACCAGTAATGTTCATGTTCATCTCATGACACCATACATAGGACATTTTGGAGATGAGGAGAAGCTTTTTTTGGGTCTGGAGTGTTTTGTTGATCTCACTCACCTTTGCTCCCCTCCAAGACAGTGATACCAGCTGGGCCCTGCTGTAGAGGATCCAGGGAGATGATCCAGCTGAAGATCATTATTTTGTTGTCATGTCATAGGATTAGTTTTCAGCTAGCACATGACAACTGTTGCAAGCATTGGGATCTGGGAGATGGGGCAGGACTTCCCCTTAAACACAGGTTTGGGTTTAAACCATCATCTGACTTTACTGACAGAACGTGTCATCAAACACATTCCAACTTTACAAGGTGTACAAATTATTTATCTTCCGCAGTTCTGCTGCAAAAAGGGAGCTTTGCTCTTTTGTCACGTTTCTTACAAGGAAAAGGTTAAGAACTTGTGCATAATAATTCATCCTGTTTTTAAATCATAAGGCCAGATGGGTTTGTCACAGGTTGGTTTGAGTCCCTGTAGCAGCAGAAGGTCCAAACACAAGAATACCTAAAGCAGTCGCAGCTGAGCACCAGACCCATTTCCTCTTTGCAAGTCCTAAGTTTTAAACCTGCAAAATTGAAAAGCTTTGTGGAGTTGATGCATGGGGAAACTTTGTGCTTGCCAGAATTATTTTTTTTTTTGCAAAATTGAATATTTTCATCTTAGGAAAAGTAGGAAAACTTTGTTGTTTTCATATTAAAACTATTGGTTTTTTTTCCCTACCTGTGGAAATTACATTTCTTGGAGAAAGTATGAAGCAAGACTTAAAATGTTTGGTTAATGTTGGACGTTAATTATGAATGGTTGGACCCCTGTATTTGTTCATAATTGTTTGGAATATGTGGCTTCCAACAGGTCTGGTTTAGAAATTTTGTTTCCCTCAGAGGCTTGGTACTTCTGTGCCAAATTGCGTTTTTTTTCTCAGTGTAGGCTTCACATGGCTTCTCCCAATTATTTCTACCTTCACAGTGGACTGAAAATCCAAAAGGACTGATACAGGCAAACAAATGAGAGGTTTTCACACCAGATCCCCCTGTTTTATTGATTCTTGCATTACCTCAAGCAAAAAGTAATTGTACTAAGAACTTTTACGAAGCCTGGGTGTTATTTCCATCCACTATTGTGTATCCCTGGGGATAAGTCAGAGTAGCTCTACAATTCACCTTCTGCAAAAGTGAACTGCCATGAAGAGAGACTCATATAATGAATTTCAGTGAAAGAGTGGCAGGGTCTTTGCCCCTGAGACTGTACCAGAGAAACCAATGAAAAATATGTTCTCGGGACCAACTAATACCAAGTGAAAATTAAAAGCACTGAAGTCCTAGTATTCTGGGACCCCAGGAGAAGAAACTTACAGTGCTTCATACAATGTCATGCCCGAATAGATTCCCAAAGCAAATTTATTCCTTCTTTTTCCCAACTGTGTCTTTGAAGCTTCAGTTTGATTTTAGTAGCTTGCACTCTAGCTTCACTCTTGTGTTTTCTTATTTTGGTTTTGCTTGTTTAGTTGCTGCTGACTGTGGTCCTGATTAAAAGAGTAAATGCTCATATACCTCTTGCAGGACCCCACCAAGATCCTGTAATCCAGACTGTATGGCTTCTTATGACCCCAGCAGCAGCCTGTTTTAGAACAGGCGTTGAAGGAAGTGTAGTGTCAAGACACCACCTTAGGAAATTAGTCAGAAGGTGAGCCATGAGGCCTGTTGCAAATGGTGTCAAGGGGTTAGAAAAATACTCGCTGCCCTCAAAATCCCAGAATCTTTGAATTTTCCAACTCTTCTGATGACATCAGGATTTCAATAGGATTCAACAAAGGTACTTTCATATATTCATCTTGTCAGCAAGAGGTAGTGTGACTAGGAACTCACCTTTTAGTCTTCTTTAGGATTTGGGGCCATCAGCTGTTGATTGTATATACCTGTTCTACAGATATTTTCCAGCAGGTTAGGAATACTTTAACACTCCTATCTTGCTTGTAGCCGCATCCACTTTCACTATGATTAGTCAAGTTCTTTCAATCGAAAGATCAGTCTTGGTCTCTACCTTCTTGAGATGCCTCCAAGAAGTAATCTGGAGCTCCAAGAAGCCATAATGTTACTCATTAAACAACACCATTCATTTTGTCTGTGATTGCTGCTGAAGTGACGATGGATCACCTGCACAGTAGCAGTTCTGGGTGGAATATAGCCATTTTCCTATTTTTATGCAGATTCTAGAAAGAGAAATGGAAACTTGCTGAATATTTTCAACAACTTCAGGAACTGCATTCTGCATCTGGGAAGAGTTTCTTACCAGGTATTATTTAGTAAACATGCTGTAAAGGCTCTTTCACAAGGGAGAGTATTTCCTGTGTAAGTAGCTTTCAGCACCAAATCTATCACCAGCTGGCATGCACTGTCATAATGAAAAAGGAGAGGTATTTAGCACCAAAATATCATAAGGCACAGATATAAGGATGCTATAAAGGCAAGCCAACAACCTTGATTCCTGTATATATGTTTCACTGCAGCACCAGTATGATTCTTTGTATTTATTATTCCCCCTCATTTACCTCCCTCCAAAGGAAAATTATATCAGGCCTTTTATTAATTCAAAAGAAGTAGAAAGAAATGTGCTCAGAGCTTTCTGTCCATAAACAGAGACACATAAATCGTTCCTCATTGATCCAGGCTTAGTTTTGTCCTGGTCATGGAAAGGAGCCCAGGTACCTGTAGCATTCTCTCCACTAGGCCAGGGAGTGTTACAGCTCTGGTGGATGGGTGAGGATTTGAACTCCTGCCCACGCAGATGATTTCTCCGTATGGAAACCTGAGTTGTCTTGTCTTATTCCAAAAAGTTTCTGCTGGGGTTGGTAGCAGGAGGCGAGTGTATCTCTTTGGGCGAGTAACAGCCCTCAAGGGGCTGGGAGGCAGGGGATAAGAGCTGGAGCAAGTTCCAGCCGCTGGAAACCTCTCCACCAGCAGAAGAAATCATGTTGGTGCCCAAGGAAGGATCCTGGGGAGGTGTCTGCCTTCTGGATGGCTTCTTCCTGAGGAAATACACTCAAGATTCGGTCTGCGTGTAACACATCCCACACCCTGGGTTAGCTCACGCGGTGTTTCTAAGGTGGGTCAGTAACAGTGGGACATCCCTGATCGCTGAGAAATTGAGGGAGGACCAAAAACCTTTCTTACATATAGAACTGGCCTGGAGCTTTTTAAGGCAACCTTTTTCCATTAACTGGGAAATGGTAGGATTTGGGGTGGGTTTTTTGAACTTGTAACTTTTTGAAGAGACCTTTTATTTTGGCCAGTTTGTGGTTTTTTTCCGTTTACATTTCTGATAAATTATATAGAAATCTTAGATTGGATATTTTATACACCAAATATTTCTGGGTTTCAGATCTGAAGTTTCCCTTCATTCTGAGATGCCAGCCAATTATAGTTAAAACACAAAGCTTGTCAAAAATAGGAAAGAAACATGGAAACATAAGGAGTCCAAAATACCGATTGACACAGAAACATATTTTCTTATATTTCTATACAGATTTCAACTAACTTTTGAGATACTTGTGTTTCAGGATGTTTCAGGATTGGACAACTTTTCAAAACTTGAACCTTTATGCAAGATGGAAAAGGTATTTTCCATCCAGATTTAATTGCCCTAGTATTTTTAAATAGTCTGCAAATTGCTTTGCTGCAGCTTGACAGGAGAAATCCTACGTAGCACCGATATGTTTCTTGCTGGTGAAAGCATATCTCTATTTTATGTGCCATTTTACCTAGTACCTGAGGAGGGGAGAAACTTTCCTTACACTGTTCAGAGGCACTAACAAAATCTGAGCATTCCCTTGTAGAGAAATGTTACTCAGAGAATTGCATAAATATCAGGCTTGGTTACTCATTTGTGCACGGATGGAGGAGAATATGATACAGCAGGAAATATGGAAATACTGCTTATGAGAACTGAATATCAGAAGATGAAAGTGAAATTGTGAACTGTGTTGAACTAAACAGCATCTCGGAATCTGTTTGGAATTTTTTTCTGTTGCGCCAAGTGAAATGTTTGACTTCTATTAATCAGTTTATTTTAATTGGCAAACTGAGATACAATGGTTAACAAATCTTGCAGCAGAGAAATCAGGAATAATGATTGAGCCACATGGAATAAATTAGCTGTCAGAGGAGCTGCTCTTCTGTCAGCAGGTTCCTGTAACATTATCACATCCTTATTATCTAGGTTATGCTTCTCACAGCTGCAATCACTACAAGATAGAATGATAAAGATCCTTCAGCTGTGTTTCAGGCTTGGAAAACAGCGGTGCTGTTGCAAAGAGGCTTTTGTTCTGTGTATTTACTGGACAAAATGTATTATATTTCATATTAATTTTTGTAGGATAATACAGCTTTTTTTTTGCAGATAGCAGGGAAGTTATCAAAAGGAAATGGTGCTGACTGATGTAGACTGCATAATGAAACCTGGGGGTTCTTTTAATGGTATATATATTTTCAAGATGTTTCTTCCTGTTCCTGTGATCTTATTCAAATAAATTTGCAAGATTTTGGAGGGAAAGGCTATTTTGTTCTTCCATTTCCACCTGTTTTTCTTAAACACACAAACTATGAACTGTGATATTGAAGAGTTGGAAACTTTTTAGGCTATGTAGAGGAGAGACGAGAGTCCAGATTTCCTCTATAGAGGCCCTGGAAAGTAAGAGCAAAAGCAAGTTCATAATCCAAATCAACTCGTTGTCAGTCTTTTTAGCAAGGAGCAACAGCCTGATCTGGCAGTGCGGAGTCTCACTGCTCTCCAGGAGTCTTACCGGAGAAGCAACAAAAGTATGCCTGTTCTCTTTCAGCAGTAATGAATTGTATCTGCACCCTGAAGTGAAATGTAGTCTACTGCCCTGGACATGCTGGGTGAATGCAAAAAGGCGCTCTAGCTGATGGCCACAAAAACCTATGCGGTTTCCTCTCCTTCTTTGACAAGGTCTTTTGTCTGCTATTTGCTGTTTTAACTGGTTTTATATTTGAGCTATAAACTTCAATTCACTTTTTTTCTGTTTCTTTAACTTAGGACTGATGGGTGACGTTTTACCAGGTATCCTGCCTGTGTTAGTTCCTCTGAGATCTTACTGAGGTTATTCGGCAAGTGATAAGGACAGGGTAGTCCTGAGCACCAGCTAACGGATCCATGGGAAGAGTGTCAAGACACAAAGGGATGCATCCTTCACTGTAAGTCATTTCTCTTCCTTTTTCACACTTCTTCACCTGTAGTTGTCAGTTGTTCTGCAGCATGTTCGGGAAGATTTTATACAAAATGTGGCCCTGTCCCTGATATCAGAAATATGCAGGTGACCTTTCTGTCCATGTAAGGATCCTTTTTATTCCAGTGGCACTCTGCAATGGTACTGGGATCCTTTCTCATGTCAGACAACCATAGGTCAAATGAACTTGTGAATATGGCATGTTCAGTCTTGTGTTGCCTGGATTATTTTTTGGAATGTGTCCAAATAAAATTCATAACTAGCAGTTGAGAAAAGTAGGCTATTCCACCCTGGAAACTCTAAGCTATTATTGCTACAACCAGGGATTGCTAGCCTTGTTGAGGCTACCAAACAGGCACAAATAAAATTCACTGTTCCTGTGCCTCTTTTTCCTTTGTGCAGTGGGTCATGTGAAGCAGTGAAAAGGTGTCCTCCACCCTCTCTTGAGGAATTCTTTAGAGGAGGGAAAGGAAGGGGTTTGTTGCAAAAAGAAAATTGCAAACCAGAGTTGTTTGCTTGCTTTGACAGTAGAATACTGGTGCTGGAGACACAGTCAGGGGCTGATCGAGGCTGCACCTTGACTTGATTTGCCTGAAAATTTGCCAGTGGAAAGACCACTTCCCTAGCTGAAGTTTAAAGAAAGTGGGGAGAAAAGCTTCTGGAGAGGAGCATAATAAAATTTAAATGAAGAATAAATCAATGTGAAAGAAAGAATCCTCTCCTTTCTTTCCTCCACTTCCCTACTGTTCCGATGATGAGGGACATGATTGTTCTTCATAGGGCTTTTATTCTTTCCCTCATTGCCCTCCTCTTTTCCTCTCTCACAGCTCCATTCTCCAAAGGGCTTGTTGCTTCAGAATTACAAGGATTTTCTATAAATCTCACACCACCCGTTCATCTGGGCTCTGCTGGTCTCACAAATTGCTGTGATTTAGATACCTTATCAGAAGGTGTCCTGCATGGCTGGGTTATCAACCTGCCAAATCGTGCTTCCCTCCCCCATTGCCACCCTCCTGCTGCTGAACCCTGTAATTTGCCTGCTGTGCTGGGACAACGCACAGCAGCGCTCTGCGCAGGAGAGGGACTCCAGGGAGAAGGATTTTTATCTACACCTGAGACATTAAATAGCACATCACCCCACTGATCTCGTCAGGCTTGGTAATCCTCAAGTGGATTTCCGAGGCTGTGGGGGCCCAGTGGTGCTGCACACAAGCCCAGTAAAAGACTTGTGGTGCTTTGGGTATAGAACGTGCTCAATTTGTGCCACAGAATGAAGAATATGAAAAAAAAAACCCACCTTTTTAGAAACCCAGCTGCATCTTTCTTTGAATTTGCTCTTGGGGGATGCCACATCCCCATCACATTATGGGTCGTGTGTCTTGGGTCCAAATACCCTCTGTTTTCAGGAAATCCAGAAGTATTAAGCAGACTGCGTTAGAGAATCAGCTGGTCTAAATCAGCCCAAACTCATTGATTGATCAGACCGACTGCAAAGGCTTCTATCATGTGTGTATATATATATATAAAATAGGAGCTGTTCCTTTGAAACAAGCATTGTTTTGTCTTCTCCAAGTAGCGAAATCCCATCTGTTGAGAAG
The DNA here is from genome assembly GCA_034008185.1 of Gorsachius magnificus. Taxonomy (NCBI): domain Eukaryota; kingdom Metazoa; phylum Chordata; class Aves; order Pelecaniformes; family Ardeidae; genus Gorsachius; species Gorsachius magnificus. The sequence goes on along the minus strand of CM067089.1, from coordinate 32,252,865 downwards.
GGAAGAAGGGTAGGTCAGGCTGCAGTGAGATGCGCTGCATGTGCGGCAGGTGAGCTAGGTCTCCCTGGCCTGAGATGGCAATGGATCCCTCCCCTCAGAGCTGCTGGCCTAACTGCCTGATGTTGCTGCCCAAACCAATGTTAATATTAAGACATTTAGGGTAAAAAACCCATTTAACTGTAGATAGATAAAGAGATAGGCAGGCGGATTTGGTATTTGGCCAGGACTATGCTGACTGACATTGGGTTAGGGAAAAAGCTGACGTGTGGTTGTATCACCAGTTGTGAAGTGACAGCAAGCTTTGGTGGGAAAGGGGAGAACACGGTGCCGAGTAGCTCTGGGCATCTTCAGAAATACTCAGAGGAGCAGACCCACTCATACACTGAGATACCAACTGAACAGATCAAAAAGCCAAACCTCCTCTGTCTGTCACATCAAAAACCTACATGTGCAGCCTTAGTTTATTGCAAGGTTTCCCTAAGCGGCTTATCTAAAAGTATAGAGTAGTACTTATTACCTACGCTCCTTTACGAGGTGCTTGAGAGGTATAGATCTTCTGTCTGTCTGAGAAAGGAGTAGACTTGGAAATAATGCAAATACCTGTTTTCTTGTAGCAGCATGAGATAATGTCATGCCAGAGGATAGATGGTACAAAGATAATAGGTAGGCTGTTCAAGTAGGTAGGAAGTTACAAGGGCAGTTAAACTTTCTAGGGATTTTCTTCTAAAACCCAGAAAATTCCACTAATCTAATAATAACTCACATAAAGATAATGTAGAAAGAAGTCTCCCGCAAAACAAATTAAACTCAAAGCAGCACACAGGAGCTTATATTTGGATTGAATTTGGTGTAATTCAACACTGAAGATTAAAGGCCAAACTGTCTGCTGGGAAAATTAGAACTAAAATGCAATATTAAGTCCAGCAGACTCATTTGAAAGATGTAAATTCATTCAGCTTTTCGGTACTGGGGGCGGAGGGAAGAACTTCTCAAAACATGAACAACACTGCTGCAGCTATCTAAAACTCACTCAGTGTATAACGTTCCTTTGGATAATGACTTACAACGTTCAAAACAAGGCCATAAGCAGCAACGATGAAATTCATTATGAGGGGAGACGTGCTAGGAGACAACAGCGTGCGACTTCATTCTGAAAGATTCTGTGGTGTTGCCATAATGATCACACGTGGGAAGATTATTTAGAGCTGTTATCTTGGGCTGAGACTTGGCCTTTCTCACTGACCTGGCAACCAGAAACTCTGAATCAAAGAGAGTGAAATGTTGATATGCTCGCTGCTCTTTCATGGGCTCTTCTGTAGACTGTGAAGTAGCTGTGATTTCTATTGGAAAGGTTTTTCCTGCCTGGTAACTTAAACAAATGCCCTGGCACTTTCTAGCTGTCTAAAGATTCAAGCAAACGTCATTCAGTCAATCAAATGCTTAATTTTGCCAGTCAACAGTGCAAAATTCACCTCTAACATACCTTGAATACTTGAGTGAATATGTACTGTCAGCTATTTTTGTTATTTTTATGTTATCATTCTTCCATTTCATTTACTCCATTGTTCCTTGGAATTCCTTTACCTTACTCTGAAAGCTGGCAGTACTACGTAGCTTTATTAATCATTTCACCCTGGCTTTCCCAGCAGTTTAATCAGTTGTTTATTAGAAAACAAGCACAGATGAAAGCTCCCTAATATATATTGTACACTTGCCTATCTCTGTCGGAAACACAAAACCTAGCAGGTAAAAGCAAAACCTGTGATTCTTTACAGAATGCAAGAGATCTATCCTATTGAAGCTCCAGGTCATATTTTTGTGACCTTTTGTACAAAATTCTAGTTTTCTCCTTGTGCAGTGGAGGATTTCAAGTGCTCATTTGAGACCAAATGACTGGCAGCCCTCCCTCCTTTACCCTTGCTTATGCCAACCTCCTGGCAGGCCATCAAGTGCCTCGGCTGTTACATACTACAAGGAATACAAACAGGCAGGAGAAAAATTACTGCTCATAAATCCCCTGATTTCTGCAACTAGCACCTAAGGGTACAATTTGGAAGGCTACAGGGGGCAGAACAGGAACAGAAAACCCCATAAACATGAAGAACAACATCTGTTTGGATAGCTTATACTAAACAGCTGCAGAATACGTGTGACCTGTGAGAAGAGCTGCAGCAGAGGATCAGAGCTGTAGAAGCTCCCTCCGGTGCTGGAAGCACTGACAAATAACTGTGTGCAAAATAATCTATACTGGCCTCTGATAACAGAGGTGTGCGAAGAATGATCCTCATGGGCACACATCTCTCTTTTTCTTTCACATACTTGCACATAGATACGACTCTATACTTACTGGACGTCATTTAGCTATTCTCAGGTTCAGCCGTATTCAGACAATATCTACAAAGAGATGTGAAAATAACCATAACAATCCTAAACACACCCATTTCCACAAAAATTCTCTTGTATGCAGGCATATGTAGAGTCATGTTTCCAGGAATTCACACACAGTGCAATACAGTAATGACAGATGCTGCCTGCCTTGAATAAATTAGTTGTTCCAAACTCATCTTTTATAAAGGTTAATTACAAAACCCTTTTAAACAACTCAGATTGTATTTCCAAGACTCCGCGTTCTTGGATCTGGAACTCGGCAGGTGACATTTACAAGTTTTCAACTTGAGTTTGTTATATAAATGACAGACTTCAGTGATGTAAACAAGCAGAAATGCTTTTAACATGTGAGCAGGCCAGTCGTGTCTGGGGCATACACTGGTTTTCGTGTGGCTTTGAGAATCTTCAAATTGTTGTTCATCTAATTGCTAGGCAAGGCTGCAGGGTCCCCAGGGTATGGCAGCCACCATCTCACTGACTGGTTGGTTGCAGTTGTTCTCAGTTCTCTGCAAGGGTTTTGTGACAGAGCCAAAACATATGAGCAGAGGGGAAAAAAAAAAAAGTAGTAGAAACTGATATTGAATGTAGCAATTGGAAAAAAAAATAAAAGAATCTTCACGCTCATCTCCACACTGGCTATGCATAATTTCTGAAAAAAATTAAAAGAAACACAAAAATAACCCATCTCCAAATCACGTTTGTTTTCAGTTACGCATTTTCATCCTACATTTCAGCTTCCTCATTTGTCATGCCGAGGAAGAAATTAAGCAGAGTGACCAGGACAGATGGGATATGGGCTCAAATACACATTGTATATGAGAGGTGAGTTAGGTATTTTGCATTGTTGTTATGGCAAGAAGGTCATCTTAAACATAGAGGGGCTTAGCATAGAGATGAGTTTAGTAGCAAGAGAGAGAAACATTTTTCAGTTATTTCCAAGTTTTTCCTACAGTCACTGTTAGGAGCTGAATGGCAGTTGGACTTGGCTGTTTGGGCAGGAACTTCCCCTGTACAGCTTTCCTGTTTCTAAAGCACAATAATTCCAGTGTGCAACGTCCTCAGCTTTTCTAATGAAACACACGATCAGGTGAGCACAAGCACTCAGGCACATGCACTGGGCCAAGGCATCAGATTTCCTGACACCACTGGCTGTTTAAATTCTGAGCCTGCCCACAGTTCTTCAGAGAGCTCAGCTGCGCGACGGAGACTGAAGCACTTCTATGTGGTACGACTGTCAGTCATGCCAGATGGCATTGTGACTGTGACAACTCGACAAAAATTATTTTACAATTTGAGTAAGAGTCTCAGAAAGGGAAAGCATTGTGCAATTTTACTGTATGCTTCCTGAATGGATTTAAATTCTGTATAAAAAGTGTCCATGTGATTTCTATTGCCTCTGGTTTGCCCTAGAAAATTCACATGACCAATTCTGTAATCTGTTCTAATGGTCCAGTGTTGATCTGGAAGTCCTCATTCACAAACCAAAGACATTCATAGAATCATAGAATAATAGAATGTTTGGGGTTGGAAGGGACCCCTAGAGGTCATCTAGTCCAGCCCCTCTGCAGTGAGCAGGGACACCGCTAACTAGACCAGGTTGCTCAGAGCCCCGTCCAACCTGGCCTTGAATGTTTCCAGGGATGGGGCCTCCACCACCTCTCTGGGCAACCCATTCCAACAACCTCTACGCTCTGCTAACAGCGCAGCCCTCAAAGGGCAGGAGCGACGGTTATAGAAGCAGAGCATGAAAATTTCATCTGCCATTTCTACAACATCCTGCGGCAAGATCCACCTATGAATCAAGCATTCACCCTCCAGATGTTCAGTCTCAGTTGGCTGCTAGGGAGATTGCCTTTAAGCAATTAGTTGAGAAGTTTGGAGTATCAAGGTTTAATCTGTTCCCAAAAGCTCGCACGCTGTCCTGCAGGATATTTGTACAATATCGCTATGCAAAGGGAACAAGGAAATAAGTACCTCTGTCTCTTTTGCTTTTTTTTTTTTCTTTTTTTTGAAGATCATTTCTTCCTATTGGATTTTTTGATACCTTTCTATTCTTTCCCTTTTGGAAGCGCAACATTATATAACCTACCCCAGCCTCAGTTAGCTTTGATTGTGAAATGTAACGTTTTGAAAGCAAAATATAAAGAATCTTTCTTACATTTCTCAACTTATGCTCAGATATGAGTTAAAGATTACAAATAAATTCTGAACTTGATCTCTGTGTGTTTACAAGTTTTTCTGCCAGTGAGACATTTTGAAGGTGGATGAATAGGAGCTGTAAGAACATTCACAGGACTTAAAATATTTTAAAAATTAGCCTTATTTTTCATCTCTGCATCAAAGTTATGAACTTGTATCTAGACCTGGTCAAGTTTATTGATCACTCGTACTGACTCCTGTGCCAAGTTGCTTTGACCAGGTGTCCTGAAAGGTTAAAAATTCCCATAACCATCCTTTGCTTCGTGCACACGTCATGTTGCATCTGCTTAAATATTTATGTTTATGTTTAGCCACAGCTGTAGCAGTGTTATTGTTAAAAAGAGCTGATTCTAATTACAACAGCACAGCAGCAGAATAAAACCTCAGACTGTGCTGAATCCATACTTTTCCCAGTCTGACCTCAGCAAGGCAGTCCTTGGTTGCTTCTCTTGAACTGCTTTTTAACACTCATGCCCTCCCAATCCCTGTCCCATTTATGTTTCAGTCCTCACAGTGTTTATTCAGTTCTTTGCTTCTCTTCCCCCTTTCCTGCTTTTGCCCAGATGATTTTTTTAATGCGCCAAACTCATGTTCAACACTCACTTTACAGGTTTATGTTTCCTTTTTAAGGCAATCATTACAACTTTCCCTAGTTCCTTTGTTCTTATCTTTCCACATAAACTCTCACCTATATCACCTCCCTTAGTTCCTTTTCTCAAATCTCTCTTGAAGTGAAGTCTTTCAACTTCTTGGCTAGCAAATCAACACGTCTCCCTTTTCCAGTCTGAGACCTACACCCAAAAAGACTTCTCTAGCTTGTCCTGTTGAGTCTGGAAAGTCCGAAGGGAGATGGGTGAAAGGATAAAACAGTGCAATTTATTTGCTTATCTGTAATGGATTTACAGGGATCTTTACAGAGGAATCTGGGATCATTTTGTTTTGTGCATTGATTGCCAGTGAGGGAGCAGCTCCAGCCATACAGAGATGACCTGCTTAGTCGCTGAGTCTGGGTTAAGGTGACTGGAAGCCTACCTCGTCCAGAACTGCCACACCTTTCTTAGCTTTAATTTTCCTTCCAATAGTGCACAGTAATCAATACACTTTCGCTGCATGTGGTGTTCTTCTGACGTTTAAATGCTAATGGTGCCATTTGGCAAGGTGAGCTGCATTAGGTTATACAATATAACTGTAAATTGGAAATTGTTTAATCTTTCAAATTTGTTTTATGCCATTAGATTTTCTCATGATTTGTTTATCATTCTAATTGGATTTTAACATGTACTTTGTGTTTCAAAACTTGAAATTATGAAGAATTGCATAACAAAGAGCCTTTAGGAACAGGCAGCCCTGCAAGCTGTATTTAATTTATAACAGATCAGTAAACAAGGAAGGTGAAAAGTCACGAAAATACTAAGTAACAAAGTGATGCTGCCTTAGAAATCCAATGATTAATTGCAATGACAATAAGCAGAGTGATTAAGCTGATTTATTTAAATCCTACTGCAGCATTGGGATGGCTCAATTGAGCAGGATACTAAGGAACACTTTTGCTCTCCCACACTTTATCTAGGGCTTTTATCTACTCTTGGCTTGCTTGACCTTGCACAAGTTGAAAACTCTTTCTGCTAGAAATAGAGCAGAACAATAAATAGTTGATTCCCCTTCTGAACAGCAACAGAAGACCTGTAAGTCCATGTGAGAAGGGTCTTCTCATCCCTTCTTCGGAGCACTCAGATGTGTTTTCTGACTGTAGGAGAAGTCTGGATGATCATCCTGACATATGGCAAAGTTCTGTAGAGAATCCCAGGCTCTCCATGGGCAGGGATTAGACCAGGAGCCTGAGCTGGTTCCCAGCCATGGGCAGTATCTTCAGGTACCCTGGCAGACTTCAGACCACACGGTCTTTATGCCTCTTTTTTAATGCAATCATTGCAATTGCATAATAATCATTAAAACTCAAACTGAATTTTATTCTTTGCTTCGAGACATTAAAACACAAATCATATACATCACAGTAGCATTTCATGCTGTGTTTTGAAAAGAGATAATTGAATCATAAACTACATCTTAGCCGGCTAGGAAGCGGGCATGTTTCTCACTAGTGTCCTGCTGTAATAGCATACTTCAGGGTTGTAAGTGGGTGTGGGTTGAGTTTTGTTTCTACAGCCCAAGATGTTATGCCAGTGACCTCAAGAGCATCCGTTCATTCTTTCCCATTCTTTTATTCTGAAGATTAGAAGTAATATCTTAGATACCAGTGATCTGCTACAGTCCTCTGACATTTGAAAGTACAGCAGTGAAAAGAGCAAGGGACATAGCACTTGGTTGGGATCAAAAAAAATATGCATATTTAGCACCATCGCTAACTGGGATTCGTTGGTTTGTGTCTGAGGTGTAGACTACTTCTGCAGTATTTCATTTCTTTCTCTGCTCTGTGACTCAGATATCTTTTGGAAAGGTGAAGAATAATGTTTTCCTCCATCAGAAAAGAGCTGGAGGAGCTCAGCTTAGACAGTTATAAAGAAAGCTCTCACTGGGAGAGGCAGAGCATGCAGGTAAGTCCTTTGTCCATTGTTTGGTCTTTTTCGTTCCTCTCCTCTGTCCACAATACCCATCACTGTGTGAGAACCCTTCAGTGAAGAATCCAGAAAGTGTGTGTTCAGTAAAGTCCGTCAGAGGTACATCAATTTGCAAACATAAAAAGAAAATTCCCCTTAATATCCATGACTTATTTTTACAACAAGGAATAGTTAGCGCTTCAAGCTTCAATACTTAAAAATTTACACAGGTGCTGTATATTATTAGACCAGATGGGTTTTTTAGACAAGAGACAAGAACATATTGGATACGGCAAAACAAATCTACATTTTTTAAGGTTCTTTTTTTTTTGCAGTGTGTTAGTTCTCATGAATACATCAACAGAGAGTTGTGCTTCTCTAAAACAAGTCTAAGACAGACAGCAGATGTGTTAATATCCCCACATTGCTCTGCCAAACCAGTCCACACCAAGCCATATGGATGGATTAGTAATTCCGAGGTACCAGCTTTCCGAGGTATTCAGACCTTTTCCTGTCAGGTATAAGATGACAGAAGAGCAACTGTTTACGGTGGCAATTTGAATAGTTGGTCCTCAGGAGTTGAAATGTGACTGTCAAGAAGCTACTAGTTAGCAGTCACTCCTCAACTGGGCTAATCTCAAATCATAAACTTTGCAGCGAAGCATACTCTGCAGAAGGTGATTGGAAGGAGCTGAGTTATTTAAAAGCAGAAATTCTGGGTTATATTATTCACAATTTGTATTGTAATAATTTCCAGATGAAATAGTGCAATATACCATACACACAGTATGACAAATCAGTCATCTTCCACTTTGGAAGATGGATTTCTGAGTGGATCACTCATTCCCAGGAACTCAGGAGATCTTAGGAATCCTAAAATGTTCCACTGCATTAATAATGTCCCCTTCCATATTCCCAGCTTAAAAGACTTCATTGTAGGAAGTAGCAGTTTGGTTTTTTTTCCAGGAGTACATCAGGTCTGCTTTCCCTGTTACTGTGGGTCCCTGATCAGACAGCCAGTTTGCTACAGGTGTGTGTGATGAGGGATTTTTCCAAGAAAAATGTAAACACAAATCAGGCCAGAGCATTTTTTTATCTTTATTTGCCTTACAAATTGTCAGCTTCTCATCAGAGAATGTGCAGAGCTTCATCTAAAAAGAATTTAATTGAACAGATTTTTATGAACATTTGACATAGGCCATGAGAAAGGCACATTTCTTGAAATATTTCGTTTTGTGAGAAACTCATTTTTTCCTGACAAATGGATTTCAGAGGAAATTGTCCAGAAGGCCCTGTTCGTTGGTCTGTGTGACTGAAAAAAAATGAAAAGCCTGAACCAAGAGAAATTGAGACCCAAAAAATTTTGTCAAAGAAGTTAATATCTGATGGCAACTGGCAATGGACATAGCTAAGTCAGATACAGGAAGAAAAACTTTGGAGTCCCTAAATCTATCTTTTTTCCAAAGGAAGCTTACACAGGCACTTCCTGCTCTACAATATTCATGTCTGGTTTTATGTATTGCTGTAGTCCACTATGTCTCTACAGCTTGTTTTAACACCTCACTTCTAATTTTAGCTGGAGTAGCAACATTTAGGAACTTTAATTTGACTTCTAAAAGCATAAATCTTAGTCAGGAGTTAAGCTGGGTATTTCTTGTTAAGGCAATTAATTTAATTATTAAAAAAAACCCCCAAAACCCCAAAACAAACCCTTCTGCAAACTCTTTTGACCAATCTTTGGCTGTGAAGTAAGTGAAGAGAGGTATAACTTGAAATTATGCATGGGCTTAAAGGACTCTTAAAATAATCTGGTTTTTAAGCTCTTTCATCCTGCATATCCGCTGCCTGCTTTATCCATCTGTTTTGCAACGGGCTACCTGCCATTCATTTCCATTGTGGGGGACTGTTGCAGCAGCGCTGTGCTCCTGAAAACTAGACTCCAGTCTATTAGCGTCTTTGATTAAACAACTCTAAAAGGAACCAGAGATGCTCTTGATATATGCATGCATTTGATCATAGAGTTGGAGAATGCTCTTGATATCTGTTTGATCACATATGGGTTCTTTACACACTCTTAAAAAGTAAAAGCAGCAGCAGCTAATTCAAAGGAGAACCCCATAATGGCTCAGACTTAATGAGCTCTTATTTTCTTACATAAGGAAATCATCCCACTGTAATATCAGTCCTTTTATTTCCCCAAGAGAACTGAGCAGGTTGTAATATAGGTGGTTGTTCCCCATTGCCATGAAACATGGTTATTTACAAAGCATGTACCTCTCTTGAAGTGGTAATTTTTTTTGTATACGCATGGGATGAAGCACGCTTCTGCGTGCCTTGGAAAGGGGTGAGAGTGTGTGTCTGTGTGTGTGTGTAGGAGGCTGCCTCCGTCGTGTTAAATTCATATTAGGTAGCACTTCAAGAAATGGCTGGAAAGTAGAGCTGTTGTTGATGTAAAAGGTCACAGACATTAATAGCCTGCGGAACAATTCCAGAGTACAGAATTATTCACAGCTGCCAAAACACAAAGGATAAGAATAAAAAAAAGAATGAGGGAAATAAAAGGTTTGAAACAATGGTATCTCTCTGTTGTTATTGCTGTTATACTTTGGGGTTTTTTTAAAACACTCATCTTGGAGGGGAACTGGGGGGTTAATTTTGAGCTGTTCTCTGCTTTCATCTTTTAAATGGCAACAGAAAATATGCGTCTTTTGACTCTGCTTTTATTGCATTTTGTGTCCTGTTCATTTAGAAGTTTTTGTGGAAATATGAACTGCAGTAAATATTGCTGAAATGCATGCTCTTCTGACTGAGAATATGCTCTGCTGATGGCTTTTAAAGGGAGTCCAGTCTGTTTTTTCAAAGCCTGCAGACCAAGACAGAACTGGTAGAGGGTCAGAAAAGGGAAAGGCCTGAAGGGGAGAGGAGGAAAGCAGTGAAAAGGAAGGGAGGGTGTTGAAGGTTCAAAGGAGAATATGGACTGTTCTTTTGGACGGAAAGTATTTTGTTGCTTAAAGCAAATCATATCCTCTCTTTTTAAGGTTGGCCATGTACCAGCTTGTGGCAAAGTCACAGAAGGGAAATGCTTAGCTCTTGAAAGCCATTATGAAACTGGAATGAAAAGCACCAGCAATATCAAATGGTAAGGTTGTGTCTGTGCTGGTCTACCTCCCTCCCTCTCACCAAGACACACAGCCCCTCTTGCCTTCCTCGCAATCCCTTGCAGGCAGCCAGGGGTTCTGAGCAGAGGACAGGGAATAACAGAAATGGCCGTGTTTATAGTCACTGGTAGCTGGTGTGATTTGAGGTAGCCAATGACAAGAAAAATCCTCATCTGTATGCACTAGCATTTATTATGCCAACAAAGTCACAGATCAATCATTTTCATCTCTGCTGCTGACAGATCAGGTGTAGACTTACAGCAAGTGAGGCACTGGGCAGATTGGAAGCTCGGTCTATTATTCCGATTATAAATCACTGAGACTTTGATTTGCTGAGTAGAATAGGAACAGACATTTTCTTTTTTCTTCCTGACTGAAAAACAGAACTACTGTTTTATTTTTAGCCACCCTTTCCTTTCCCACCAGCATTCCCCTCCCCTTCAATACAGATCAATAGTTCTGTCCTTTCCAACAGATGTATTCAAAACTCCACCAGTCTGCATGCTCTCATCCTGTAAAAGGATAAAGCCCCGGTCCTTATCTGCATCCTCTCAATCTGACAACTGCTGTCCTTATCTGTTTCTATCTGCGTTTCATCCATTGTTCTTCCTACAAAGAAATCTTTGCAGGGATGGCTCAGGAGACTGCTAATGGTCCGTAACATCTTTCCCTCCTAAATTTGCTTCCAACGGTGATTATTTTCTTGTGTCCTTCTGGCAAAGTGAATTCCCTTCATGTTCCTGGAAGATAGGTGTCTAAAGAATAGGATTCATGGCATTCATGTAGTCTTAGTCTTACCACGGAAGTAAATAACTAAAGTGATAAGCCTGGAAATGTACTGACGGTGGTCTTGGAAATGTAATGAAGGTGGTCTTGGCCAGAAAGGGCTGAAGGGCAGTAGGTGACATTATGCCACTGCCATTTCTTTCTGTTTTCTGGAAATACAGAAAAGGAGTCAGTCTGCTGATCTGTCAGTCTAGTGTGCAGTTCACTTCAAAACCTGAAGGATATTTTATTTGGAGCAATGATTTTCTTAAGTGAATGAAATGACAAGAGATGTTTGAGTCCAAGAAAGATATGCAGAGATGGACAACTCCAACATTTTCCATTTTAGCCATACTTCTGGTAGAAGAAGGAAACATGTCATGGTCTTCACTTGGGTCACATAGTCCTGCTTCCCCACCTGATGTCTCTCCAAGGAGCGCTTAGAACAGGCACATACGGAGAAGAACTCCAGGCTGCTGTGACAATTAGTCAGTGTTTGGATAAGGAGAGCTGGGCGTTGTGTGCTCATGCTAAAATACAAGAAAATGGATGGTAGTTCCTGGAGGTACTGGGGACAGCTGTAGTGTAACACATAGAACTGGAGCTGGTATTAGCTGTCTAATGCTTTGAGATTTGTATGGACCAAGTGTCACTTCAAGGAGGTATTTGAGGCTGGATAAAATTCAGTAGCTAATGAAAAATTATTCTATTTTCTCTTGGGTTGGTTTTTTTTTGGTTTTTTTTTTTTTTGATTTGCCCGTACACTGGAGCTGCAGTGTTTGAGCTGTGTATTGGCAGAGAGTTTGGTGTGTTGTGAATAATCTCAACAGATATGGAAGCATGAACTAGCCTCTAATGTGTATAACAGGGTCTTTCCAGATTTGGGCAGAGACCAAATGATTTAGGATATGATTCTTAATTGAGAACTTTTCCTGGGGACTTGCAATCAGATGACTGTAAAAACAAAACCAAGCAACCCCCCTAAGCTAAAATAGCTAAAATAAACATTACTGTGAAGGACATAAAGAAAATGGAATGGTTTGTAATAGTTTAGTCAGTGAGTCTCTAACCTATGCTTTTCATGAGGAGATGCTCCTGCCATAAATATAGCCCTAGCAGTATACATTAATGGCCCTAGCAATATACATTCATTTATCCAAACTGCTGACATGCCACACAGAACCAAATAACTGTAACTCTGAATGAAAAGGAAAAGGAGATGAAAATCCAACCCAGCAAATCCTTTTTCTTTTAAGGGAGAGAAAGAAAGAATCAACTCACCCATCCTGCCCTTTCCTTTTCTGTGGTCATTGGTAAACAAACCAGCCAGGGAATCTGAGAATTAGATCCCATGTAAATGCTGGCAGTGCAGGCTTTATGGTAACAGAGGAACACTATCGATGAAAAGCAAAGGAGCTGACTTTATTTGCAGAGGTGCTATTACATGTGCTTGCCTTATCCTGTATATCCATTCATACACTGCAAGGTAATGAGATCAGCACGCTATCTCCTACAGATGCCACATATTGGGAGGACAGAAAGCAGCAAGCTGATGCCTTTCTGGGACTATGTATTTTTGTCAGGAAAATGCTGGAGTAAACCGCTAGGGCCAGATGATTTGTCTAATTCTGAGAAGCTAGATAAAGCTTGGGTTTGAAAACTGAGACAAACAAGATTGGTATGTCCTTTTGACAGCCTTTGGGGAAATCAAAAGTACGGAGAGGGAAAGGAGAATGGAGACAGAGACAGGGATTTATGTTTTTTTTCCTGTATACCTGCCAAAGAAAGTTGGAGAATTTGTTATTCAATTTAGCTCCTATTAAAGTGGCTGAAGTTTGCTTGAGCGTTGATATTTCAAAAGACTGTTTCTTCCTTGAATGATGCTGGTACCTATGGCAAAACCAAGGTGCTGGCTGTAGTTGTGTGTGTGTATGGGACGTGCAAAGGGGGGGGTGGAAATCTCAGGTGAAGATGGTTATCATCTAAGGAGCTGAGGAATATTCAGGGATGGTAGCCAAGCCAAACATTTAACTTAAGGGAATTAGGACAAGGAGAGTTCAACAAGTCCTTGACAATCTGTTCTCTGCATCAAGCCTCCACTAAGCTTGGTGTGGGGTATGTGGGTAAAGTTACTGAGGACAAAAAGATAAATTCCATCATTGGAGCAGTGGAGATTTCACCACTGCTGGCAATTAAATAGTGGCTGATTATTTATGCAAAAAAATATGTAAATGTTACTCACAATTCAACAGCCTCTAGAAGAGTTCTAAAAACATCCTTTAAAATGAAGCAAAATTAAGGCACTTTCACGGGCTTTGTTATTGCTGACTCTATTTTGTATCTGGGTTTTTTTAGTAACAGCTGATTTCAGGGGACAGATCCTGTAGCAAATAGGCTGAGGTATCCCTGCACAAATGTCAGCGATCCAAGTGCTGTGCTTGGTGTTCTGTGAAGTGAATGTAAGCACAGACATAGCAGAGTGCAGCAGACCTTTTGGGGGGGTGGGGAGGGGAGCCATTTAAAATGGTTCTGGTTTAGCTATTGCACAAACTATTTTTAACTTCTTACTTCATATTTCTCTGTCGTCATGTCAGAAATAGTCTCATAACAGACCTGGCGTCACCAGATGCAGCAGTCCCAAATTCTGATGTGCTGTTTGCCTGGTCTCAGAGACAGTGAATAAAGAAGCCCTGAGGATGCGCGGTCCTGCTCACCAGGAGCAACGGAGATTGCAGGTGCTTGTCCCACAGCAGGATTTCCTCCTTAGCATTTAAACAAGGGTGAGCGAACGGGTGCAATTCCAATGTATGTTTCAGCTGGGCTGCAAACTTTGCTGGCAATGTTAGTACTTCAATTGCTCAGCCCAACAAGCAAAGTTGGATTCCTTAAAAAAATCTTTAAGAAATATTTGGTGGTTCACCTCGTTGGTCTCTCTCTTTGTCCCCAGACCTGTGGAGGTTTGCAACATCCGATTTAGTTGTTGAAAATACATTTCAGCATTTAAGTGCCATAGGCTGTGCTTGAAATGGCCTTGGCTGGTACTGAAGATTTACCTCCCTTGCAGGTAAAGTGCTTTCTGCTGTAGAAGAGTACAGCCGCGCTTATTCCTTGGAAGGTATCCGTCATCCCCTACACGAGGCATGTCACACGCTGCGCGCCCGCTGCTTTAATGTGTCCCCCTACATCCACATCTGAGCAACAGAAATACTACGCTGACCTTTTCAAGCTTGAGTCCCATGAAGTTCACAGAAAGAAGGACCTGTATATGACAGTAAAGGCTCTTACTTTTGCACAAGTTATTGCATCCTGTCTTGCCTCGTTTTGCAGAAACCACAAGTGTTAACAAAATTTGGAAAAGGCAGAGTCTGACTGAATTACATCCACCCATCTCGAGTTCTGCTGCTGCCCATCCTGTTCCACTCTTTTCTTTCCTGCTTTGGATTGTCATGCAAGTCTTTTGTGATACTGCTTGTGAAAGACATAAGGAGGGACAAGTCTTAGGTAATGGTTTTATATTTAAGTTTCATTAAAGCTTTGGCTTACTTGATTTTGAATTTCATGCTCAAGACAATCTGATAAAAGACAAAGACATTTGTTGCTTACTGTCAGTAGTTCATACTAGTTCAAATTACTGCAGGACAAGGTTTGAAACTCAGCTGACATCTTCCTGAAGTGTTGAAACTGTTTGATAGTTCCTCACCTCTGTGAGATCAATAGAGGGGGAATAATAACAGTGTGTTTTTCTTTTTCTTCTGGCACTTGGATACAGCATTTCTGGTTTTGGAACCATGTAGCGCAGCAGGCTGAGCCACTGGAAGATGTAGTACAAGTATTTTGAGAGCAACAGCTCATCATAAGAGAGGCTTTGAGAAATAGCCTCATCTGGAAATAGCTCTGTCTGTAACACACTGTCTGAAGTATTGTAAAGTTTGCATAATAAAGGGCATTTTGGTTTGCATGGCAAACAGCCTCCTTTTGCAGCTGCCATGCCCTGGCTCATTTTCAGGAGCTGCATAGCCAAAGGGCTCTGAGGGCGCACCCTGCGAGCCTGGCCCAGGCAGTGGCTACCCCATCCCTGCTCTATTCCTCCTGCACAGGCCCGTGCGGCCTCGCTCGCCCCTTTCCCTGGCAGAGCCAGAGGCCAATGCACAGGTCCTTCGGTACGTCCTCCTCTGCCGAGCAGAAGGCAGGGCTGGCAGACGTGAAATGTCTTTTTGGACTGTCTGTGCAGGCGCGCTCTGAGATGGGTGACCTCAGGGAGGCTCTGAAGACAGTAAAAGGCAGAAAATCTTTCCACTGGTACCATTTAATAATGAAAACGCGTTTCAGCTCCTCGTTTGCAGCCACATGGATGGGCTGCCTTTTCCGCTTGAAAAAAAATATCTTCCAGAGAGGGAGAGTTAACTTGGTTTTGAGGGAAGAGCTTTGCCACATCAGCTGTTACAAACTGACAGCACTGCAGAGCTGTTTACAGATCTGTAGTTCTAGACCCGGACCCTGAATAAAAGCTGATGAAGTAGATTTGTTACGTGAATTTAAGTTACCTTATGTAAATACATCGTTCCTCTGAAGGCTGGCTCTTTTTTTCTGTTCTCTAGCAGTTCATCCAAGCAGTACTTTGACACCTGAATTATTTCTCCAGAGCAGTGGAAATGGGGAAGGAGGAGGGTGTCCTTGATGCTCACATTGGCACTAGATGGCAAGTGACTGTCTGATAAACTGAGAGCAAAGAAAATTCCTTTGGAGTGCTCTTGTCTTCAATAGCATTTACAGATCCTCTTTGGCTCTACCTCTTTCCACACAAAGGTGCTGCATTGCTGACAACCTTCCCCGAGGTCAATAAACATTTCTATGGTACATTTTGGGAACAGAAGCAGTGAGAAGTTTTGCTGATTTCCCCCTCTCTCTCCCTTCCATCTCTGGCACGGGTGACAGTAAGCGCGTCTGCCTACTTGCAGTGCTTTAGTTTTGATCACTAGACAGTGTCCAGCTGATTTAGCTGCTGAAACATGCCTCATTAAAAACCTGAATCCTTCCCGTTCTTGAAATGAAGCAATATTGGGCTCTCTCTGCTCCTTTGACGGAGGTCAGTTCTTCCTTATCGACAGACCCGGAGAAAGCTGTGGCACTGGCAGCGGTACACGACTGATGGTGCGGACCACGGCTGCGCGGGCGTCCCCCATGCTGCAGGTCAGCAGGAAGGGTAAGGTGCTTCTGCAGAACCGCCGGTCAGCGTGCAGTGAGTGCCTCCTGCGTTCAACACAGCGCATGTGGAAAGGCCATAGGATTCGCAGGCTGTGCATTTTGCATGTCAGGTTTTGCCCACAGGTCAGTGGGCAATAATGTCAGTTCTTTCAGGAAGAGACTTTTGCGGCTGGGGAAGTGGTGAAAAGATTGTCTTAAATGTCTAAACACTGAGCAAATCACTAATAATGAGGTACATTTGCTACAGTGTCCCACAGCTTTGTCACACCCAAGGCTTGCTGTGAGTATTGCAGTTCTTCCAATATATCAGTGCAGAATATCACATTTTTGTTCTAAGTGTGTGGGTATAGAGAATAAAAGCCTTTTGGCAATCCACTGTTTTCAGCTAAAGGAATGCCATGCTGTTTAGCAAAGAGCTACAGCAAACTGCTTACTCCACCACTGAAACCTAGATAATGTGTTTCTCAGCAGAGGAGCATATCTTAGTAAACTAAATCTTTTGTGTGGCTCAGGAGCAACACTGATTAAGAAACGAGGATGCTTTATAGCTGTGCCTGTTTACACAGGTCAGAGGATCTTTGTGCAGTATGGCTAATTAAGTTGATTCTTGGAAATTTAGAGGCAGCATGAAAGGTAAGCTGGGAGGAAATGTGATGACAAGAGTAACAGTAATTGGGAAATTGTGCTGCGCATCACACCTTTCTTTTCGTTACCCAGTAATTGGTTTTGCATAAAATGTTCACAGCGTTTACCTGAAGCGTGGGTCCAAACAAGGGCCTAGTCCTTTGGAGGCTCACTGGAAGGGCAGTTTGGGTATTTTGTTGGTGCTAAACCCCTCCTGACTGAGGCTATGCCAGTGTGTACTAGCCAATCAGAAAGGTACTTTCTACCAGGAAGAAGCATTTGCCACTTGGAGCACAATGACGATAAAGTTTGAATTGTAGGGAGAGTGTCACAGAAAGATTTGTTTTGTCCATTCAAATCAAAGGTTTATGCCTGGCTTTGTGTATAGTTCTGTTCATATTTCAAGCATCTCAAATTTTCTTTTTTAAAAATACGTATCTATGGATACAATGGAGGTTTTTGCAACAGAATAATTACATGAGTAAGCAGTTATGTGTGGCTGCCCTAGTACGGCCTGTGAGAAAGATGATAGGGCAGACTCCTGGGTGAGTGTGTCTAACGCTCTTTGATAAAAGGCCTGAATTTGTGGCTCGCCAACAATAAAAACTGGCAGATTTACATTCCTTTGAGCACTCAGGAAGTCAACAGGGAATATATGCAGCTTAAAGCATTTCAAAATTCATGAGCCAGACCCAAAATCATTGTGGAACTTGTGTAAAGTAATGATTAGAAAAAAAGTTGTGATCCTTTGCTTTCTGATACCTTAAAGTGTATATAGCCACATTTTCTTTTTTTTTTTTTTTGTTTTTCCACAGGAGCTGACCACCTACAGTTTGCCATGAGGCTCACGCCTCTTGCATTAACAACTGATTGCAGCAGCAGAGGATTTAAAAATGGGAGTGCTCATGGTGAAACTCATGAAAAAGTATCATCACTGAGTAATTTGTCCTTCACATGGGAACCAAGCATTGATGCTTCAATTGTCGGTACATGCTGTGGAGGCAAGAAGCTCAGGTCTGCTTGCTACGTGCTGCATCGTGGCACTTCACATAAAAAGTGTCTCCCTAGTAAGAACACAGGTTTGGGTTTTATTTTATCACAAAAAGGAATATTGTCAAAGGAAAAGCACTTGAAATTAATGAAAGTAAGGCCTCAGGGTCATAAGTTTAGCAATTTTCCTGAGTTAGACCAAAGTCAGCAAAAGTTGCTAAAGCCAAAGAGACCAAGAACAGTTCCTTTGCAACCATCTAAAACACGAGCTGTGCCTGGCAGAGGAACTGCGTGTAAATCTGCCTTACCAGCTCTGCCCAGGGATGTTGTCTGTCCCTGGCACTGGGTCTGTCACCTTATACTGTTTTAAACCATATAACACAATATCATGTTGTGCTGTTAAGCAGCAGCAGATAGATAATGAAAGAAGAATGATGACCGCCATTCCCTGTTACAACAGTCACCTTTTTGTGGCAGATATTTTCTGTATTTCTGTTTCTCTCTCTTGTTTTTCAGAGTATTTATGTACATGGAAGAGGATCTCTGTTTCCAGAGAGATCATCTGTTCCTGCTGCTTATACCCTATTTGATGTCATGATCTTGGTTGCTGTGGAAATGATTAAGCTGTCATCAACAGGATTCAGACGGGGAATAAGCTTTGGGAGAAGATGATACAATATTCCTTCTTTTATGCAAATATGTGCAGTTAAGAACAACAAACAAACAAACAAGCAGAATATAGAGGCAAACATGCTTCCCCTCCCAAGTCACTATTCAGACTGAGCAGACTGTTTTAAAATAAGCACATTTTTTTCCAGGGGGTGTCAGATGGTGTCTAGAAAACTTCGCCCACTGTTGTGGAAGTGGCAGGTGGGAGCAAGGGGTCAGTGAACGTATCCTCATCCCTTTGGTTTGAAAGGGTACAAATTCCCAAGTAGAGGCCAAACCCCTTTTTGTCCTGTGCTTTGAGTGGGTCATGGCAGGTGCAATGTGTTGCAAAAGTAAGGAACAGTAGCACATTTTTTTTGAGAATGCAAACGGATATGCAACATGCAGAGCACCAGAGAGCAACGTTCTCTGCCTTTAAGTACCTGCCCAGGGTTGTGTTAAGCACAGCAAGTCACGGTGGGAGGAGTGATGCTCCCAGACATTAGGTGAGGTTATGTTGACTCAGAAAAATGAAATGCCTCCGCGAAGTGTCTTTGAATTTAATTAATATGTGTTTAGAGTCGATGGCAATTCTCCAAAGAGGACTTGTGTTAACCACCAGCTGATTGCACCTGGAATTGCATGGGGGATCTTTCAGTATTTGGTGAACACACATGAGAAGCGGGTCATCTAGGTTGTATATTTGTAGTTGTAATTAGAAAGACAAACTGTATGGGAAGAGAAAGTCAACAATGATCTTGATAATTAGTTTAATACTGCTATGCAGATAGGCTGTGTTTTTTGAAGTCTGCAATGCTGCTGTCTCAGTGGTGGGTGTAAATGCCTTATCATAAGTCAAACCCAGTTACTATTACTTTCCAGAGCCTTGGCAACACTAATATCTCTAGTGTAGTCTATATTCAGGAAATGGGTAAAATGCTCAAGTGGAAACAAACTAAGATTGTTTTCTTATTAAAGAACTTTCCTAAAAATGTGGGGGTTTTGCAGGATCTCCTGGTACTGTTGATTGGAAGCTCTAAGTAGTCTGCTCCTTACCTGCAGCTAAAATTCCTACACACAGCATAATGAACAGCTGATCTGTGACTAAGCTGCTCTCTTATTCAGACATTGATCGGATGTTCTAAGGCGTCGGGAAAGATTAGGGATGGTAATAGGAAAATCTTTCTGGAACTTTTTCCATTACTACTGATGCTTTGTGGAACATGTTGAAAGAGTTTCCACTCAAAAAATGTGCTGCTTTTTTGTTCTTTCTGATGACAGCTTCTCAGAGAGAGCACAGCCTGGGCCACGATTTGGATCAGGGACTTCATGATCTTTGGGTGATGCTGTAAAACGACACAGAGCATAAATTTGGTATGTCATTTTTGTTACCTGGTTTCTGATGTCATTTGGTGTCATATGGGAATGGTCCCAGGTTTTAAATAGCCATCTAAATCTTACTCTGTTCCCCCACTGAACAATTTTTTGAGATATCTCCACAGCAACTTCTCTAAGTGCCAGAACGTTGTATCCCATGGTAGAAATAAGCACATGCACAAAGAAGAGCAGATGAAACTAATCATCCCACTAGATTATTCCTTGCATTTCTAAACAATAGCACAGAACATTGTAACTTCTAAATTACTGCCTCTCTCCAGAGTTAAAGGGGACCAATCCACAGGCAAACACGTACAAGAGCAGTGAAAGATAGATGAATGCAGATACACAGACCCAGGAGGGATCTCAATCCCCTAGCCCAGTACAGCACCTTGGTTTCTGGTGGGGGCTCCTGAGTATTTGTCTCAGCAAAGCTCCTCTGCACAGCCACGTAGAGGTGAAGTCTTGCTCATTTGTATGAATATGCAGTTCATATGCACACAACACATACAGACACGGTATTAGCCAGTTACCAGGCATGTCTGACTGCAGATGTAAGAAATATGTTGTCATTCAATAGCAAGATAAAGCAAACTTCCCTCTTCCTTGCTTTTGACAGAGTCTGAAAATAGATTTAATCTTAGATTTAGTCAAAAGTGCAAGGCACTATCTGCCTGCTTGTTATACACTATACAATCCCTTCTCTTGCAAGTTTTATAGCTATATAATTCCACTGACTTCAGGGGAATTCTTTCTTATTTACAGCAAGTGTATGAGAGGCATCAAGGTCATTCGCAGTGATACCTGGAAAAGCCAAAAAAGTATGAGGTGGGCTTCTCCTCAGGAACCAGTCATGTTTTTCCATTAGAAATATCACAGGGATTTCTTACGCTGCCTCGTTGTTCTCATTGCCTTTTAAATGCCACACTGCAGTTCTTGGTTTAGTAATGAGACACACAGCGCTTCCTCTGACATCCTGGAGAGCAAAGAGTTATCACTGGCATGCCAATTACAGTTAACAAGGGGAAGCTTGGTCTGTTGGCAAGGCTACAAAGTGCCTTATGTTTTAATGACAATAGCTGTCAAACACTGCACAGATATGCCTCAGAATTAATATATTAGTAGTTAGCACAAGAGGTCCTTGTCCGTGACTAGGAGATGCGGTTACAGAAATAATGCAAATATTGATAGCAATTAATCGTGGGGATCTCGATGCAGTTTTGCCTTTTGCTTGTATCCTTTTTTCTGGAGGATTTTTTTTCACAATGTCATTTCTTAAGGAGATTGGTGGCTTCCATGATAAGTTTTTGCACTTGGAAATTTTATCTTCATCATCCTTTTGTCCAGTCTTTTGACCTTGGGGGTATCACGACTGCCCTATGTGATGCATCCTTCAAGTGCTTTAGAAACTTTTTAGTAGATGAGTTCAGAAGCATAAGTTCACAAATTGGCAGGGAGAAGACTCACAGCTATGTTGTCATCCAAGAGACTGAAACACATGCAGGCCAGTTTTGATGAAGTAACTTAGGCAAAGTGGGGTGCTTTGGGGGGCTGTAGACCTCTCTTGTTCTCTTCCTACATTAATCCTGGCTAACAGAGGAGCAAGTTTGCTACAAGGAAGAGAAAAGCTCTGCTGCCACCTCCTTCCATGGACAGTCTATGGCCATTCCCCATTTAATCGTCTGTCAGGACCCTGCTGAACGGCAAGGGGAAGTACTGTTTTTCACCCGAGACAGGGCTGTGCCTCAACAAATGCTCCTCTTCTCTCAGAGGCTGCAAATTCCCAAGGAGAAAAAATTAGCAGTGTCAAAAACTCTGCACCTATTACTGGCTAAGTCCCCGGGCCTGCAAATGCATGGTTCTGGTCGGCTGACAGGTTTTCAGTGCCTCGGCAGCCCTGTTCAGAGCAACAGCATGCTTGAGACGGTAGGATTACCCACAGCCAGCAAGTCTAGTACCTCTGCTGCCTGC
This sequence comes from Gorsachius magnificus, assembly GCA_034008185.1. Taxonomy (NCBI): domain Eukaryota; kingdom Metazoa; phylum Chordata; class Aves; order Pelecaniformes; family Ardeidae; genus Gorsachius; species Gorsachius magnificus. The sequence continues at coordinate 32,230,982 of CM067089.1, read as the reverse complement.
TTTTTGCATCATAGGAGAGGCTTGATGGATTGCCTTTAATTCATATAGCAAACATATCCCATAAAAATCAGTCTTCTGAAGCTAATGTTTTCCTAGTAGATTGCTTTCCTCGCATCTTAACATATTTATCTCCTAGTAAAGAGTTTAGCTCTCCTTGGAGGACTCCCTGTTATTTGGCATCTTCTTAGCATGATTAGAAACACAGATCTTACAGGAAGAATCTACTCTGTACTGGCGCTGTTTTGTCAGACGTTATTCACGCCCTGAAATGGAAGGCTTGATCAGGTTTCCTATTCTAAGAATCAGGCCAAAGAGTTAAAGGGCTTAACCCTTTTCGCTTTCTGCAGTCTTGTATGTCTGTGCATTCTCTTTTGCTTGGGTTCCTACTACCTTGCACCAGAGGCAGAGCCTGGCAGCACACGCACATGAGAGAGGTCGTGTCCCAATCCTGGTAGAGCCCTGTGGGCAAGGAGCTGGCAGAGCTCCACTGTGTCTCTCCCTTTCTCTTCCCTTCCCTTCCCTTGCAGGAAAAATACTCATTGGAATCCATGACTGGCAGAGAGTTGGTGTTACCCCTGGACTACCAAGACATAGGGCAAGGGAGATGAATTACTAAAATACAGCCTGAAGGCAGATAGGGATTTTGACAAGCTGTGAAATTGTTCAACATCTTGGTTGTTTCTTGGCCTGTTTTCTGCCTTGTATCATAGCTCAACAAAAAAATCAGGTATGCAAAATTACCCAGTTTTCATTGATGTCTCGAGTGAGGGCTGGGAACCTTAGTGGTGTACAAGGCAAGCAGAGACATCTAAGAGCAAGGTTCTTTCCGCTGCACTCAGAGACCAGCAATCATCCTCCACAGGATGTGGCTTTGAAAGTGCTCGCTCTTGTTTGTTTGTTCATTTTCCCATTTGAATATGAACTTAAAAGATATATTTATCATTCTGTCTCTATCTCCATTTTAAGCAACAGCAGAGATGGGTCAATTACATTGATCCCCCTCAAAGTGCGGAGCTTACAAGATAGGTACAGAATTATTCGAGGATTTTTTAATCAGAACAAAGTAATTTCCTTCCCTTCAATTTCTTCATTCAAGAAACTTTTTTTTCTGTCCTGTGTGGCTCAGGTTTATTCTGTGCTGATGTGCTGTTTACCTGGATCTCATCTCTGTGGAGTTGCCTTGCTGTTCTATAAGCATAAGTGTGTCTTGCAAGGGAAAATTTATCCTGAGATTTAATATTTTGAAGACTGAATCATCAAACCATAGCTTGCCTGTGTTCAGTGTAGCATCCTAGCCTCACCAGTGTTACGAATGCTTCATTCCAGGCAGAAGCTCAAACAGAAAATAAATTATTCAGACTGAAAGTCAAAGAAGAGTAAGTTTCAAGAGTTGCCAGAATTTGATTACTTGTTGATGCCTTTATAGAGGCAGCATTCTGCAGGACAGAGTTTTCATGCAAACACTCTCTCCTTCAGAGTGCCGTAGGCTTTAATAGCCCGTCTTCTTCTGGTGAAAATCAATACATTTGGGTTCTGTTGTTCTGGTTCCTGTAGGTAGTAAGGAAAAGTAAATAGAAAGACTGATACAAAGGAGAAATGAGAGAAAAAACCACAGAGAATCTCAGCACACGGAAAATTTATGAATTTTAAAATGAAGCTCCAGATGTCTGTTTGTTGATTGAGTGAGTAGCAAATATCTCAAGAGAGCCAGAAATTCACTGATTATGTGCAGATCCAGAAAGCTCTTTGAAGTTAAAAAGGAAAACAAAAAAAGAAAAAAAAAAAGAGATTAAAACATACCTTTCCCCTACAATCTTTTTCCTGGCTATTTTCACCTGTGGTTTGTATGCTTCATTTTAGTCTGACTTTCCACAACTGAAAATGCTGAGATGAAAATCAAGTGATTGCATAGCAAACACCTTGCACCAGGTTCAGCTAAGGTCAGTGGATTTGGTATTCTTATGATCTGTTTTGTTGTCAACATCTGAATCTGATGCTGAATTTTTTGGCTGTTCATAATCTACAAAAATCTGCTGCATAAGCAGTGCGAAGGGGGGTGTATGGGTATGCAGGGTGGTGAATATACACAACAGTTTTGCTCTGCTAAAAGGATATTCATGTGGCTGTGAGGAGACAGCTTGTAAACAGCTCCCAGCTGAGTCCCCACTCCTGTCCCCCAGGTGCCTGCAGGATGCAGTGGGATGCTGGAGCCCAGTGGAACAATTGTGGTGGCTTCTCTCTTTTCATCTCACTGACGTTACCACTTTCAACGTTTCATCAGGATGAGCAGAGGAAATCAGAGAAACTCCAGAGGTCCTTAAAGAAATCATTCAGATCTGTCTGCTGTGCCCCAGTTCATTCTAGATTTGGCTTCCCTGTCTGAATCGCCTGTGCAGGCTCACAGTTTCCTCTGGTGCACTCACCTTCAAATGACTGCCTTAATGCAAGTAAAAGAACCATATATAACCTGTCAAGTGATCTAATAGAGCAGAACATGAGCATTGTCTGTGGCATGTTTAGTTTTAACAGACTGTGCTGAGCCTTTGTATGTTAATACATAGAAAATGTTGTCAGTCAAATTCCATGCATTTTTCTTAACTGTGTGAAGTCAACACTGAGGTTGGGTGGTACTACAAAGCCACAAAAACCGGGCTGAGGGATTTTTGCAAGGAGACATGCATCTAACTCATATTGAATATTGGCTACAGGGACCCAAGTTCCTTAACAACCTCAGTCCTAAAGGATTACCCTTCCTCCTCTTTGTGTTTTACTCCAGGCAGAACGGATACAGGCTTCTTATAAAGATATAATTGTTTTTAATTTTAAGCAAATCATAAACCTAAGGTATGAATAAGCCTATTTTGGAAACGTTTGAAAAATTGTACAGAAATGCTGTTGGGATAAACTCCTTATGTGCTGGAGAGAAGCTGTAATGTTTTGTGCTATTTTAGTGACTTTTCCTTTAAAATTGCCCATCCGTATCTTTTTCTTTTAAATAATTTCTAGGATTCAGATTGGTTAATGTACCATTAAAGGAATTTATTTGCACAGCAATCAGTAAATGTATTTTTTATTTCTTTGGAGTCATTTGGGCATGTACTTGATTTAAATGGATTGTTTACCTAGTTACTGATTTTCATCGGTGTAGGGAAAACTTTTATCAGCTCTGGTGCCTTATTCCCAGCAAGATGATTTTGAATCGAAGAGCAGTTTCCAGTTGTTTACCTTTCACTGCTGTTGAGACCTGTTCCTTTTCTTAGGTGCTTGTTTGCTAAACAGTGCAAATGGTAAATACCGCCTTTACAGTGAGCCTAAATATATGGTATGTCGAAATCTGCTTCACATGTTTTGATTTGTGAACGACTCCAGGCAATGCTAAAAAGTGCTCTCCCCTGAGTCACATACGCTGGTGTCCTTCCAGAAGGTGATCTGGGGGCTTGCCATTACAATTCAGTTATTTTCAGTCATAGTCAAGACCTCAGTTATGATTTATCCCGGTTGGATGGGTACATTAAGGATGCATAATCGGAAGGAAGCAGACAAAAGAGTCAGTTCAGGATTACGCATCCGTTCAACTGAACCTGAGGTTTAGCTGGTCGTGAGTGGAAGCAGCTGTCCCAACACGGCACATGGCGATGAAAAGATTTTTCTCTAGAAGCAGAATTCTACATATTTTCAACTCTGCCTGATGTATGAGCAGGGGTAAGTCACGGGTATCTCTCTAGGACCCAGTTTATGCAGGCAAAATCTGAGATAATAATGTTGTCCTACTCCAGAAGGCAATTTGAGGAAAAAAACCCCACAAACCACCAAAACAAAGCCTTCTAATAAGCAGATGTTGGTTATTATTCATTGATTTACCATTCCTTCTTCCCAATTTTTCATTGGCCCTTTTATTATACACCCATATATTAATTTGAAGTTATCTATTTGTCTGCTAATTTCTTTGCAAAAATCTTTGCAAGAATAAGCATCATATTATTACAGACACTGATTAGTGGCATAATATCTTATAATGAATAGTTTTGTCCTTTTGACCTAATTTGTCTTCTGACTCGAGACTGTTAGGTAGCTGCAGTTGAGAAAGTGAAAAAGAAACTGATTGTTTTAATGTGGCTGCTAAAATATACATCTAGAGATCAAGGGTAAAGCTTTAATTTTCTTCAGGGATATAGAAATCAGGTAGGAAGAATGAGAAGGTACTTTTCAGCTTTAAATGTGCTTTTTTTTTTGTTCTGATGTGTCACTTGACATATGTCAAAATAATGTAACTGCAGCGGAATTTAAAATCTGGGAGCCACTGGGTGGGTTGGCACAGCAATAATTGTTTCCTTTTCAAGTTCTTATGGATAATTATCATGAGTGACAGCAGTAACTTAGCTGAGCTACCAATTGCCAGAAGAGCTATATCATATTTGTCATTTGGGATGTTGTTGGCTTGGTGAGGTTCCATTCAAAACAACACAGCGTAATTACTATTTACCCCAGTGGGTATGCAGGACAGCAAAATGCTGAATGAAATGCTGAAAAGAAAAGGTGCTTTCTGAACTCACCTTCTGGTTAACAGAAAGATTGCTTAGAATAAGAATGCAACAAACCACAGGCTCCTGGATCAAGCCCAGTGCCGAACAGAATGAAATCTCAGTTGAAATCAGAGATGCAGTTCTCAACCATACACTGATCATTGCCCTTTAAAACCAGATCCACCGAAAAGGTCCTTAGATGGAGCTGCTCATGCTTAGGACTGAGAACTGGTTGTATCTGAGCGCTGCAGAGCCCTGAGGTTAGCATGGTGTCTACCAGCTTCTCCCTGCTGAGCTCTGAGAAAGGCTTTGCATTCTACCAAGCACACCCAGAAAAGCATTGCCTAAAGAAGTGCCCCCAAAAAAATTTCTCAAGAGGCCTAAAAGTCAGGACCTGTCAAATATGGGGAAAAGGAAATTTGGGGCAATGTGCTTAAGGCCTTTAACAGCCCACAAAGTAGATAGAAATAAAGGAACAAACTAGAATTAGCAATGCTTTAAGAAATTAATTGGAATACAGGATTAAGAGTGGCAATAAACACATTGTTTCCCAGACTGACTGAGTAAACAGATGAAGTGATCTGTAAAACAGAAAATGGAGAGGGGAAAAAACTCGCTACCCTTCAGGATTCTTCCTAATCAATGGAGATTCACTATAGCTGGCTCCAAACAAGACTGAGTTTACACAAGTGATTTTCTTAATCTGCTCCTGAGGGGATCCACAATTAGGGCCTAGGGCAATATATTGGGTTTATTAATGTATTTTTAAGAAAGATGTCTTCTGCCACACTGCATGATTGGCTACAAGCACAAATATTAAAGTAGCACGGAGGAGCTTGGGCCATTAATGCAACAGGTGCAATCAATCTTCTCCCATTTTATTTAAGTTGTTTACAACCCTGCTGGTACCATTTGGGCTGGCTCTTTCAGGGGAAACGTGGGGGTGGAAGGGAAACAGCTGCTATTTAGGTGAAGTAATTATGAGGTGTGATTAGGGGAGGAGATAAGGCCAGTAGACCTCCCTGGGACATGGAGAACTGTTACTGGGAGTTGGCAGTGAAGGGGTGAGTATTTTTTTTTTTGGAGGCTTGTGGTTTTTTTTTTATATAACGTCTAAGCAAAAGACCAGGAATATTTACCAAGTATAAAGTATGGTTAGGAGGGGGATGAGTGTCTAGAACCTATCTTCCTTTCCTCTGAAGAGAGCACTGTCTGCTTAAACAGTAAGAGGAGCAAAAACACTAATGCCAAGCGCTGCTGGGTGGGCTTGCTGGAGTCTGTGGGAAGGGACCCCGCATGCTTTCAAGAAAGTCTGGGAGCCTCTGTTTTGCTTTCTTACTGTGAAGATGCAGATTAGTTTTCTCCGTGCTAAGCACTTTTGGTACCCCCCTTCTCTTACACAGCAGCTATTCTTTTCTCACTGGAGTTATTCCTAACAGCAGGGCAGATACAGAGCAGAGACTCTGCCCGGCCTCTTGGCCACAAACCACTGCCATTTCCAGGGCTACTAGGATGAGGTAAAATAGGTACAGCAGCAGCTGTGGTCCTGTGAGCTATCTTTTCTTTGGCTTCTTAGAACACTTGAAGCTTCTGCTTATGTCTGAGAATGTATTTGGGCAGGCTGCTGTGGGGAGTAGGGGCTGCTTCAGTAGGTGGAAAATACAGCTTGTTCTGAGCTCTGCACCATGGCCTCCCTGCACAGGCTGGGACCGGTGCTCCTCAAGGCCTCCCCTAATAGCTGCTCCTGATGTGGGCAAGGACAGCTGTAGACCCAGACACCAGCACACTAACTGCTTATATTCTATTAGAGTAGCTTTTCTATGTGGAGATTTGGGAGGTACATCATGGAAGGTAATAGGAGAAGTTAAAAAGCAAGATCCAAGGAAATTGGCACTTCCTCTAATAGAAATACAATTCTTCAGATAAACCTGGAGAACTATAGATTGTCACTAATTTATTATCCTCGGAGATGAAAACAAGCTCCCAAACTGTGTATAGTGCAGTACTTGGCTTGCTAAGTGGTTTCTGGAATGACTCAGTTGTGATATTCTCCCAGCTTAAGAAGGGGAGAGGAGGATGATGTTCCTAACTAAAGATTGTCTATTGTTTCCTGCACTGGCAATTGAATTGTAACTCATAATTTGCAGATGAAGTACTTGAAGTATTGGCAGCTTTGTGATAAAAGAGGGAAATTTAATGCTTTTGTGAAAATAACCTTGAAGGTAAATGAAAACCCACATCCATCCAGGCACAGGTCCATTAAATGTTCCCTTGGTACACATCACAATAGAAACATTTGAGCAGGCAGTGTAGCAAAAATTGAAAGAAATATCAGGTCTCTGAAGTCACTGTCTCACCTCACTACTCGTAGGACTATTTTTGTGTCATGAAGTTTTATTTTCTTTTTTTAGTTGCTCTCCTGGTAGTGAAGCAGTTGTCTTGTACTGGGGTCAGGTGGAGAAAATACAGTGAACAGCTTCAGAGACACGGGGGTTTTTGTACGTGAATGTATGAAAATTTAACGGAAGCAGGGGCTTTCAGCAGTGGGAGAGGGAGAAACAAGAACCTAATAATGTGAAACTCCAATTGGAGGTGGAGTTTTGGATGTGGACCCTTTCTGTGACTGTCAGAGTGGTGACGTTTATATTGGTGTAGTGCCTAACAGCCCTTAGGCCACCACTGTGTGAAATGGTTTAACCCAGGCAGGTGATAGCTGAGTCTAACGGTGTTAGATTAGGAAACTTGGAGCTAGATTAGGAAACTTGGAGCTAGATTAGGAAACTTGGAGCTAGATTAGGAAACTTGGAGCTAGATTAGGAAACTTGGAGCTAGATTAGGAAACTTGGAGCTAGATTAGGAAACTTGGAGCTAGATTAGGAAACTTGGAGCTAGATTAGGAAACTTGGAGCTAGATTAGGAAACTTGGAGCTAGATTAGGAAACTTGGAGCTAGATTAGGAAACTTGGAGCTAGATTAGGAAACTTGGAGCTAGATTAGGAAACTTGGAGCTAGATTAGGAAACTTGGAGCTAGATTAGGAAACTTGGAGCTAGATTAGGAAACTTGGAGCTAGATTAGGAAACTTGGAGCTAGATTAGGAAACTTGGAGCTAGATTAGGAAACTTGGAGCTAGATTAGGAAACTTGGAGCTAGATTAGGAAACTTGGAGCTAGATTAGGAAACTTGGAGCTAGATTAGGAAACTTGGAGCTAGATTAGGAAACTTGGAGCTAGATTAGGAAACTTGGAGCTAGATTAGGAAACTTGGAGCTAGATTAGGAAACTTGGAGCTAGATTAGGAAACTTGGAGCTAGATTAGGAAACTTGGAGCTAGATTAGGAAACTTGGAGCTAGATTAGGAAACTTGGAGCTAGATTAGGAAACTTGGAGCTAGATTAGGAAACTTGGAGCTAGATTAGGAAACTTGGAGCTAGATTAGGAAACTTGGAGCTAGATTAGGAAACTTGGAGCTAGATTAGGAAACTTGGAGCTAGATTAGGAAACTTGGAGCTAGATTAGGAAACTTGGAGCTAGATTAGGAAACTTGGAGCTAGATTAGGAAACTTGGAGCTAGATTAGGAAACTTGGAGCTAGATTAGGAAACTTGGAGCTAGATTAGGAAACTTGGAGCTAGATTAGGAAACTTGGAGCTAGATTAGGAAACTTGGAGCTAGATTAGGAAACTTGGAGCTAGATTAGGAAACTTGGAGCTAGATTAGGAAACTTGGAGCTAGATTAGGAAACTTGGAGCTAGATTAGGAAACTTGGAGCTAGATTAGGAAACTTGGAGCTAGATTAGGAAACTTGGAGCTAGATTAGGAAACTTGGAGCTAGATTAGGAAACTTGGAGCTAGATTAGGAAACTTGGAGCTAGATTAGGAAACTTGGAGCTGATTAGGAAACTTGGAGCTAGATTAGGAAACTTGGAGCTAGATTAGGAAACTTGGAGCTAGATTAGGAAACTTGGAGCTAGATTAGGAAACTTGGAGCTAGATTAGGAAACTTGGAGCTAGATTAGGAAACTTGGAGCTAGATTAGGAAACTTGGAGCTAGATTAGGAAACTTGGAGCTAGATTAGGAAACTTGGAGCCTGAAGGTAGGGATGGAACAATCTTTGCAAATTTCTGGCTCAGCAGTGGGAAGGTGCTCTGTTCCGAGTACAGAAGGCAGGGCACTTGCACAGTAATTCTCCCATCATCAGAACTGAGCTGTGGAGAAAATCTGGAGGGGTGTCTGGTTTAAAACAAGAGACTGCATGGTGTTTAAGGGCAGAGCCCTTTGAAGCAGACAGGCTATCAGTGTGTCTATGTCTGAGAGCCTGTGTCAGCAGCCTGAGGGCTCCCAGAGCTGTGTGGGCAATCACGGGGCCTGCAGGGACCGAGGTGTGGTGGGGGCATGGCTGCTTTCCTGCCCTCTGAACACTGAGGGGAATTGCTTCCAGGTCAACATTGATTGTGGACTTGTTGGGAGAAAAGGGATGATGAGTGATCAGCTTGATGTACTGTCCTAGCCCTGTTTTAGCTGGTTTTTAGGGGATGTGGGTATGAATTAAGGAAGGCAAAGGGACAGGAGAGGGTCACTGAAAGAGCAGGCACAAGCTGTTACATTTTATCCCACAGCAGAGTCTCCAGGGAGAACATCATCTGTGTTGCCCTGTGTGTTATCTCAACGAAGTGAAGCTTTCAAAAGCCTAGGGACAGGCGCTTAGGGGCAAACATTTGGGAAGGTGAAAGCATTCTGAAGAGCAGAATGGGACACAGCATGTGTTCTTGACAGTGAGAATACTTTTTGTAACTGCTGTTTTTCTCCTTGTTAAAAAAAACAACCAGCCCACCACCTTTCCCATGACTCTCCAATACGCATGTTTTAAGGTTGCTACCAACCCTCAGAGGTGAAGTCAGATCTACCTTTCTGGCATGAGGCTAGGTAATGCAACTGAAGCAATACAAGGAAACATTTTAAATGCTGGTAGTTAAGTAATGGCAAAAATCACTGCAAATTTTAAAAGAAGTAAAAATTATGCCTGTCACACAAAGGTATCGCTTTGAGGTTGGATAATGGTGAAGTGAATGACTTTTGTGTGAGTAGCGGTAACAATACAATAGTAGTCATGATTCCATGGCAGAGTCAAGAGACATTTCCTTGTATTTTTACTAGAAATATCAAAGCATCTTCTATGCAGCTAAAATGAATAGAGGGAATTACTAAACAACACTGGTAATATATACATCAGAAGATTAGAGTTGTGTTCGAGTCAATGTCTCCTCTCCCACAGACAGTGAAGGGGTCTTGCTGCACAGAACTACTAATACACATGAAAATTTCTTTTTGCTTTGCTTCTGCAAAGATCTTGTGGAATGAAAAGTGAAAATATTCTTCTTCAGTGGTTCCTCAGTTCTGTGCAAACAGCAGCACTAAGCAGTACCAGAGACAGGCTCAAGCTTGCCTTAGGCAGAGCTTAAACCACAGACTTGTTGCTTCTGTTGCCTGCATACTGGTTTCTGCAGCCACCTAAATTAGTGCTTCTATCCCTAATTGGCTAGAAGTTATCTATGTTGCTTGCCTGTAAAACCAAATATTACTACCAATGTTAAATTTTAGCAGCTTTCTGCATTTTCTGGTGTCACAGCTCCTGATGTGTGTAACTGTCCTGGTTTCGGCTGGGATAGAGTTAATTTTCTTCAGAGAAGCTAGCATAGTGCTGTGCTTTGGATTCAGTGCTAGAAGAATGTTGATAACACGCTGATGTTTTTAGTTGTTGCCAAGTAGTGCTCAGACTGTTCAAGGACTTTTTGAGCTTCTCCTGCTCGACCAGGTGCATAACAAGCTGGGAGTACAGCACAGCTAGGACCCAAACTGTCCAAAGAGCTATTCCATACCATATAACGTCATGCTCGGGGGGGTTAGTCGGTCGGGTCGGTCGGTCGGTCGCGGGCAGAGTGGTCGCAGCTCGGGCTGTGTGATCGCGGCTCGGGGGGAGTGATCGCTGCTCGGGATGGGCTGGGCATCGGTCAGCGGGTGGTGAGCAATTGCATTGTGCATCACTTGTTTTATATATTCTGTATATTTTCTTACCACTATTATTATTATTATTATTGTTATTCTTCTCTCTTATTAAACTGTCTCTATCTCAACCCACGGGTCTTACTTTTTTTTTTTTTCTTTTCTCCGATTCTCTCCCCCATCCCACTGAGGGAGGGGGGGGAGTGAGTGAGCGGCTGCGTGGTGCTTAGTTGCCAGCCGGGTTAAACCACGACAGTCCTATTTTGGCGCCCAACGTGGGGCCCGAAGGGTTGAGATAACGACAGATCTGAACATTTCTAAAACGCATTTGTGATAAGCATTCGTTATATTAGTCTAATAGTCGCTGATCGCAATGTTGTTTTATTTGCTCTCAGAGTTGCTGTCCTTGTTCATGGAGTTCTTTTATATATCACCTTACCTGCTGTATGCACTCCCTGTGCTGCTGGTTGTCACTTTTCGCAAGTGGATTAAAGCTACTGTTCTGCTGTACTGTGTAATACTGGCTTATGCTATGATAAAACTATTGATCATCAGATTAAGCTCATATTTGTACTCAGTATTGCTGTCACCTCTGTATTTTGGGAACCATCTATTGGGAATTATGAATAATTATACATTTTACTTTTTATCCTCGGAGAGCCAGCCTTTGGGGGAGTCACCTTACTCCATCTTCCCCTTTTTCTCTGAGCTAATTACAACAGTTCTTGAGAATGTTGAATATCCTTGGGATGTTCCAACTAGCATGGCCCTATTGCTAGGTCTCCTGAATATAGTTCAGCTTTTACTCAGGGTTAGACTCCTACGTAAATTATATACCATCCAAAGACTATTCCTGCACAGGCCCTGCGCTACTCCAATCTCAGTGACACCCACTGTAGCTCCTCCAACTGCAGACACAGGCACTGCAGCTACTCAACCCCTGTGACACCCACTGTAGCTATTCCAGCTGTGGGCACAGGCACTGCTGGTACTCCAGCCCCAGTAACACCCGCTGTAACTCCTCCAACTGCAGACACAGGCACTGCAGCTACTTCAACCCCTGTGACACCCACTGTAGCTATTCCAGCTGTGGGCACAGGCACTGCTGGTACTCCAGCCCCTGCAACACCCGCTGTAACTACTCCAGCTGTGGACGTAGGTGCCTCCAACCCCAGTGACACCCACTGTAGCTCCTCCAGCCGTAGCCACAGGCACCGCTGCTACTCCAACCCCTGCAACCTGCACTGCAGCTACTCAAACCCCAGCAACAGGCATTGCAGCTGAAGCAGGGAGCGAACCTGTGCCGGTATCAGTTGCCCCTATACACAAGAAGAAATCTTGGAAGCGAAAGTCAACTCGTTTAGAAAGGGAGGATGAATCAGGGCCATCACAAAAGGAGGAGGAAGAGGAAGAGCTCATAAATGAGACAGAAACTACACGGTCTCTATCCTTGGGTGAGCTGCGAGATATGAGAAAAGATTTCAGCCGTTGTGCAGGAGAGCATCTTGTCACCTGGTTGCTCCGATGCTGGGATAATGGGGCCAGTAGCCTGGAACTGGAGGGTAAGGAAGCCAAACAGCTGGGATCCCTTTCTAGGGAAGGTGGCATTGACAAAGCGATTGGAAAAGGGACACAAGTCCTCAGCCTCTGGAGGTGACTACTGTCAGCCATGAAGGAAAGATATCCCTTCAAGGAAGATGTCATACATCGCCCAGGCAAATGGACCACCGTGGAGAAAGGCATCCAGTACCTGAGGGAATTGGCTGTCCTGGAAGTGATTTATAGTGACCTGGACAATGACCAGTTGCCTAAAGATCCAGATAGTGTCCAGTGCACACGACCCATGTGGCGGAAGTTGTTACGGAGCGCACCAACATCATATGCCAACACATGGGCAATGCTGAACTGGGAAGCTGGACGGGGACCAACAGTGGATGAAATGGCTAGCCAGCTCCGGGAATACGAAGAAAGTATCTCTTCTTCCCTTGTCTCTGCTGTGGAGAAACTGTCCCAAAAGGTTGAACGACTCGAAAAGCGTATACCCTACACCCCTCCTGTACAGACCAGTATCTCAGCCATTAGAAGTAAGCGCCCTTCTGCTCAAGGAAAAGAATATCGAGGGTACACACCACGGGGCACTCTATGGTTTTACCTGCGTGACCATGGAGAGGACATGAGGAAGTGGGACGGAAAACCTACCTCGACCCTAGAGGCACGAGTACGCGAGTTGCAAAGAAAAACAAGCACGAAAGGGGGCTCTTCCAAGAAACTTGTTGCTCCAATTTCCAAAGACGGGGTAGATTGTCATTTTTTCAGACAGAATAGAAGAGCTGATCTTAATTCTGATTGTGATGAAGGAACTTCTGACTCATATACACAAACCATGAGCAACAGTGATCAGAATTAGAGGGGCCCTGCCTCCAGCCAGGTGGAGGAAAGGGACAACCGGGTCTACTGGACTGTGTGGATTCGATGGCCTGGCACGTCAGACCCACAGAAGTATAGAGCTCTAGTAGACACCGGTGCACAGTGTACTCTAATGCCATCAAGCCATATAGGGGCAGAATCCATTTGTATTTCTGGAGTGACAGGGGGATCTCAAGAGCTGACTGTATTGGAGGCCGAAGTGAGCCTAACCGGGAATGAGTGGCAAAAGCACCCCATTGTGACTGGGCCAGATGCTCCGTGCATCCTTGGCATAGACTACCTCAGGAGAGGGTATTTCAAGGACCCAAAAGGGTACCGGTGGGCTTTTGGTATAGCTGCATTGGAGGCAGAAGAAATTAAGCAGCTGTCTACCTTGCCTGGTCTCTCAAAGGACCCTTCGGTTGTGGGGTTGCTGAGTGTTGAAGAACAACAAGTGCCGATTGCCACCACAACAGTGCACAGGCGGCAATATCGCACCAACCGAGACTCCCTGATTCCCATCCATAAGCTGATTCGTCGACTGGAGAGCCAAGGAGTGATCAGCAAGACTCGCTCACCCTTTAACAGTCCCATATGGCCAGTGAGAAAGTCTGATGGAGAGTGGAGACTGACAGTAGACTATCGTGGCCTGAATGAAGTTACGCCACCGCTGAGTGCTGCCGTGCCGGACATGTTAGAACTTCAATACGAACTGGAGTCAAAGGCAGCCAAGTGGTATGCCACAACTGATATTGCAAATGCTTTCTTTTCAATCCCTTTGGCAGCAGAGTGCAGGCCACAGTTTGCTTTCACTTGGAGGGGTATCCAGTATACCTGGAATCGACTGCCCCAGGGGTGGAAACACAGCCCTACCATTTGCCATGGACTGATCCAGACAGCACTGGAACAGGGTAAGGCTCCAGAACACCTGCAATACATTGATGACATCATTGTGTGGGGCAATACAGCAGAAGAAGTTTTTGAGAAAGGGAAGAAAATAGTCCAAATCCTTCTGAAGGCCGGTTTTGCCATAAAACAAAGCAAGGTCAAGGGACCTGCACAGGAGATCCAGTTTTTAGGAATCAAATGGCAAGATGGACGCCGTCAGATTCCAATGGATGTGATCAATAAAATAACAGCCATGTCTCCACCAACTAGCAAAAAGGAAACACAAGCTTTCTTGGGCGTTGTGGGTTTTTGGAGAATGCATATTCCAAATTACAGCCAGATTGTAAGCCCTCTCTACCAAGTGACCCGGAAGAAGAACGATTTCAAATGGGGCCCTGAACAACGACAAGCCTTTGAACAAATTAAACGGGAGATAGTGCATGCAGTAGCCCTTGGGCCGGTCCGGGCAGGGCAAGATGTAAAGAATGTGCTCTACACCGCAGCCGGAGAGAACGGCCCTACCTGGAGCCTCTGGCAGAAAGCACCAGGGGAGACTCGAGGCCGACCCCTAGGGTTTTGGAGTCGGGGATACAGAGGATCTGAAGCCAACTATACTCCAACTGAAAAAGAGATATTAGCAGCATATGAAGGGGTTCGAGCTGCTTCAGAGGTGATTGGTACTGAAGCACAGCTCCTCCTGGCACCCCGACTGCCGGTGCTGGGCTGGATGTTCAAAGGGAAGGTCCCCTCTACACATCATGCAACTGATGCTACATGGAGTAAGTGGGTCGCACTGATTACACAACGGGCTCGAATAGGAAACCTCAGTCGCCCAGGAATCTTGGAAGTGATCACGGACTGGCCAGAAGGCAAAGATTTTGGAGTATCACCAGAGGAGGAGGTGGTGCGTGCTGAAGAAGCCCCGCTGTACAATAAATTGCCAGAAAACGAGAAGCAATATGCCCTGTTCACTGATGGATCCTGTCGTCTTGTGGGAAAGCATCGAAGGTGGAAGGCTGCTGTATGGAGTCCTACAAGACAAGTTGCAGAGACTGCTGAAGGAGAAGGTGAATCAAGTCAATTTGCAGAGGTGAAAGCCATCCAGCTGGCTTTAGATATTGCTGAAAGAGAAAAATGGCCAGTGCTCTATCTCTATACTGACTCATGGATGGTGGCAAATGCCCTGTGGGGGTGGTTACAGCAATGGAAGCAGAGCAACTGGCAGCGCAGGGGCAAACCCATCTGGGCTGCCGCATTGTGGCAAGATATTGCTTCCCGGGTGGAGAACCTGGTTGTAAAGGTACGTCATGTAGATGCTCATGTACCCAAGAGTCGGGCCTCTGAAGAACATCACAACAACCAGCAGGCAGATCAGGCTGCTAAGATTGAAGTGGCTCAGGTAGATCTGGACTGGCAACATAAGGGTGAATTATTTCTAGCTCGGTGGGCCCATGACACCTCAGGCCATCAAGGAAGAGATGCAACATACAGATGGGCTCGTGATCGAGGGGTGGACTTAACTATGGACGCTATTGCACAGGTTATCCATGAATGTGAAACATGTGCTGCGATCAAACAAGCCAAGCGGTTAAAGCCTCTCTGGTATGGAGGACGGTGGCTGAAATACAAATATGGAGAGGCTTGGCAGATCGATTATATCACACTTCCACAAACCCGCCATGGCAAGCACTATGTGCTCACCATGGTGGAAGCGACCACCGGATGGCTGGAAACATATCCCGTGCCCCATGCCACCGCCCGGAACACTATCCTAGGCCTTGAAAAACAAGTCCTGTGGCGACATGGCACCCCAGAAAGAATTGAGTCAGACAATGGAACTCACTTCCGAAACAGCCTCATAGACAAATGGGCCAAAGAGCATGGCATTGAGTGGGTCTATCACATCCCCTATCATGCACCAGCCTCTGGGAAAATTGAACGATACAATGGACTGTTAAAAACTACACTGAAAGCAATGGGTGGTGGAACATTCAAACATTGGGATACACATTTAGCAAAAGCCACCTGGTTAGTCAACACTAGAGGATCTGCCAACCGAGCTGGCCCTGCCCAATCAAGCCTCTTACGTACTGTAGAAGGGGATAAAGTCCCTGTAGTGCATGTAAAAAATATGCTGGGGAAGACAGTCTGGGTTTCTCCTGCCTCAGGTAAAGGCAAACCCATCCATGGGATTGCTTTTGCTCAAGGACCTGGCTCTACTTGGTGGGTGATGCGGAAGGATGGGGAAGTCCGATGTGTACCTCAAAGGGATTTGATTTTGGGTGAAAATAGCCAATGAACTGAATTATATAATGTTAATTGCTGTGTAATATAGTATGTCTTCATTTTTACTATTGCTGTATATTCTATCAATGGTATAGCAGTAAGGATCGCCCAGATTAATGAAGAATGAATTTTGAAGAAACTGAGGAAGTGCAGCTGATGGAACCAGAACTGACTTCAGCAAGCAACAACCCAACACCAGACCCCATCTCTCCTGCCCTGAAAGACTGTTACGACAGATGGAGCCCAAAACCGTGGACTAAATGAACCCAATGGACATTTCAGAGGGATGGTCCACAGACTAAGGGAATGATATCTGTGTATATATATATATCAAAATGGTGGTGATTAATTGGATTAATTAGGGTAGGACCTAAGCATGACGTAAATGGTATAGAATAAGGGGTGGAATGTCCTGGTTTCGGCTGGGATAGAGTTAATTTTCTTCAGAGAAGCTAGCATAGTGCTGTGCTTTGGATTCAGTGCTAGAAGAATGTTGATAACACGCTGATGTTTTTAGTTGTTGCCAAGTAGTGCTCAGACTGTTCAAGGACTTTTTGAGCTTCTCCTGCTCGACCAGGTGCATAACAAGCTGGGAGTACAGCACAGCTAGGACCCAAACTGTCCAAAGAGCTATTCCATACCATATAACGTCATGCTCGGGGGGGTTAGTCGGTCGGGTCGGTCGGTCGGTCGCGGGCAGAGTGGTCGCAGCTCGGGCTGTGTGATCGCGGCTCGGGGGGAGTGATCGCTGCTCGGGATGGGCTGGGCATCGGTCAGCGGGTGGTGAGCAATTGCATTGTGCATCACTTGTTTTATATATTCTGTATATTTTCTTACCACTATTATTATTATTATTATTGTTATTCTTCTCTCTTATTAAACTGTCTCTATCTCAACCCACGGGTCTTACTTTTTTTTTTTTTCTTTTCTCCGATTCTCTCCCCCATCCCACTGAGGGAGGGGGGGGAGTGAGTGAGCGGCTGCGTGGTGCTTAGTTGCCAGCCGGGTTAAACCACGACAGTAACATGGAAGGCTTTAGATAGGGAACTTGTAACATAAGTTACAAGTCCTTTGTCCTCCTGTACCTAGCTCACATAAAATGTCAATGGGTCTGCTGCTGTCAGTGAAAGCAATTAGCTCTAGAGGTGTATGTAGGTGACCAAGGCCCTGTGATTTTTGAATTTCCCACAGATTTAAGTTACCTGAAAGCATGTAATACGAAGTGGCATCTCTCAAGACAAAGATGAGGTGTTACCAACCCCCAAGGAAAGAATTAGGAAGTATAGAAATGAGACTTGCACGTGTTTTTGCTGTGTGATCCAGTGATGATTTGTGAGGCTGTTCAGAAGGCTTCTTTAACAAGTGTTCCAAGAAAGGATTTAATCTTCAGCACGTTGTAAGGTGATAAAGTTTTGTTTTCTTTTTCTGAGAAGTGTCTTGTCCTGTTAAAGCTATGTGATATCTTTTTATTCCTCTAATTAGTGGAGGATGCTGATGCTTCACATAAACCTAAGGAAGAAAAATGTCTTTCTTTGAAGCATTTATCTTACTGTAGAGGATGTGAAAGCAATTCTGAGGTATTACATTTGTATTTGAGAGTTCACTTTTTACCGTCTCTCTGATATTTGAAATAGAATGACACAGCTAGGTCTGCCTTGTTTGAAAGGTTAAATATGGCTTCTTGGTTACTAATTTCGTAGTTGTATGTTCTGGTGGGGAATGAAATGGGTTGGGTACTGTTGGGCAAATAAGACCTTGCTAGAAAAAAATTTTTCTATAATTTATCAAGGCCCTTGAATCTATAAATTCAGGAACAGGAAAAGCGATATAATTGCATGTTTATAAAACTATAAAACAAAGCAATTTTTTTTAGTTTATGGTTCAAATGGGAACAGTTACCTCACAATATTAACTATTTTAATAGTAAAACCTGTAGTGTGGGCTTTTTGCTTAGAGGTGATTTATTTCCAGATGGCTATTAACTGAACGATAGGAGGCTTTAAGAACTTCATCTAGAATCTGTGCTGTAGAGAGGCTAGGTGATGGCGAGATGCTTGACAAAATGGGACATGGCTTCAGCCCTAGCATAAACTCTTCTCCTTTGTTGTAAAGCATCTCCAAAAAACTATGCAAAGGCTTTGTTAATCAGTCCTGTCTTTTCCATCAGATTCTGTATTACTGCAGAGATGACATTAAGCATCCATTTGGCAAAAGTCAAGAAAGTAGATTTTCCAGGATAATTTTATCTCGGGTCCTGTATTATAAATGGAGATAACTGGAAGTCAGGTGGTTCTTTGTAGGTTAATCTGGCCCATTTAGAGCTTTTGAAACAGCTATAAGGGCTCAAGATGGCTTGTTCAGAGCTTAAGTGTTGCTGTGTGCCCATATATTTCTGTAAGTGGACATGGCCTCAATACTGGAAGACGTGGTCCAAGTAACAGAGATGAATGTTAGCAGTAAAAATTCATTTTGTCGGCCTTCAATTCTTATGTCTTGTTGATAATATTTCATTGATAATATTTCACTGATAATAAATTCCCTAATAAGAACAGTGATGAGGTTTAGTATGTCCCAGCAGCCAACACTTTGTGGCCGTCATTAAAGTAGCCTTGTTAGTAATAATGCTAGGAAATATTTAGAAGAAAAATGCAGTGAAGTGCAGTGAAGGGTGAAATTCTCGTATAGAGAAAGTGCTCTGGAGATCATGCAAATATCTCAGGACTGTTTTCAGTTCTTTGGTGTTAAGATATTTGGGCTAAAGTGATTCCTAGTGGCTTATGATGCCTTCTGGGTCATCATGCTGTCAGGATCTCTGTTACTACCTTGACACGTTCTCGCGTAACCGAGCACATTTCTAGTTTCAGTGACCTTGGACTTCTGTGTGTGTGTGTGTAAGGTGAAATGTACTCAATCGAACTTCAACACTTAAGCTACAATGTTTCTGGGTAAAAGCCCAAGATTTTGAAGCCTGGTTGTAGTACTCAGGGTACGGTTTTCAGGAAGATCTTATTTTAAAATAATAAGTCAAGCACTCCTTTTTCTAAGAAAGCAATGCATAGCATTTATTGCCTGTTCTCTGTGCTTCCTTTTCTCAAGTGCTTTGTGCACACTATTTTCTGTGGAATTTAGACTGTAGGCACTTATTTTACTTGTTTTCTGTACTATTCTTAAAAGAAAATTAAGATTCATGATTAAGCTCAGGCTTAGAGTGTGATTATCCTTAACAGGAATGAAAAATGAGATTGGGTGCAGCCAAGACAAAGCACTTGCTTCCCAGAGAGTCCACTTTAAAAGTATAAGGATACTTAAGAATAGCAGATACCTGAAATCTGCATTTAAATAGACTCATGATGCACAGCAGCTTGTATCCATTTTCCTCCGTGAAAGGTTTGATGTTAGTTTGGGTTTATCGTAGCTTAAATCGTGCAGGTTTGTGATGAAGTATTAGTGGGTACCTGCAGGAATGCTGATTTGGATGATTTACTTGGTTATGTCCAGGCTATTTACATTGCTAAGGGAGAGTGAGAGGACCAAGAAAGCTGGACTGTGCTAAAGCCATGAAATTAAATCAAATACAGCTCTCTAGTCCTCTTTTAGTCAAGAAGATCCTAAGCAAAGGGTATTGAAGGTTGTTTTAATCAGACCACATAGATATAAAGCTCAGTAGCAGAATTATATGACGTTTGGAGATTTTTTTTTATCACTGCCTGTATATATTTGATTTGTATAATTAGAATTAAAGCGGGCATACTTTCCAACAGTAGACTCTCCAAACAGCATTACTGTCTTGGGACCCTGATAAAAATGAACCGTGGGGAATCTTTTTTTTTTTTTTTTTTTTTAAAAATTTCTATTTGGATTTCCTGTCAAGGCAAAGAAGGAAAAACAGGTACCCCCCGGGAGGTCAGCACCCTATGGGCCTAGAAACAGCTAAAAGAAAAACAAAAATTTTGCGTTGCATATTGGTGTCTCCTGGTTGGGTAAGGCAAGACAAATCCGCTGCTTTGGCCAGTTCATGGCCGTGGCCATCTCCTTACCCCGTGTCCCTCCCTGCGTGGCTGCGGGCTCCCTGTGAAGCAGCCACTGGGGCTGTGCTGGGCAGAAGAGCCGCCATCTCCCGCCCTGGCAGGCTGTGGGGAGGCAGCAGCTGCCCCCCTGGTTCTGGCCAGCCAGGTGCCTGGCTGAGGGGACCGTGAGGGGACAGGGGGGAACCTGCAGGCACGTGAGGCCAGCAGGGCCTGGGCAAGAGGGCGGAGAGGTGTGTGTAAGCGTATGTGTGCTCTTTTCTGCCAGCTGCTGACAGGGTGTCCAGGGTTGTGAGCGAGCTGGCAATAAATTACACAACACAAACATTCTCCTGGTGGAGATGGTTCTGCCTGCCTGCAGTGAATGGTGGAGGGTGCAGGGGATGCCCGGGCCTGGCAGGGCTGTGGCAGGGGTAGCTGCCATCCCCAGTGGGGCTCTGAGAGGAGCTGTGTGGGGTTTGCGGCACTGGAAGAAGCAGCATGGCGGCTCTCTGCGGGGGTTGCTTCCAGCAGTGTGGAAACGGGGAGCAGGTGGTGGGCAAGGGCTTAGGGCCATCGCCGTCCCCACCTGCGGGGTCCAGGAAGCCCTGGGGCTGGCGGGGCACAGCTCCGCAGCGAGCTGTGTGAGGTGGGGGGGTGCCGCCGGGAGTGGTGTGAGGTGGCGGGGTGCTGCCAGGTAGCGGGGCTCTGGGGAGGTAGGCTGGGGCCCAGCTGCTGGATGCAATAGTTTTTGAGCCTGAATCGATTCAAGCAGTTCTTTTTATTTTTTTACCTTAGTTAACTTTTACTGACAGGCTTCCTCAGGCGAGGAAGTCAGTCGTGATCACCTGCTACAAGGCATAGAAACGCTACTAAATATCAGGAAATACCAGTTTCTGAGACAGAAGGGGGACACAAAGCACTGAAAATATAAAAGGGAAGAGTGGCTTCAGTTCGGGTATGAAGGCGGCATCTGAATTCTTAAAGGGGCATCAAGTGTCAGCATTAACACTCTCCTGAGCTTTACAGCCTCAGAAGCTCCTCTTCTGTAACTCAAGCTGTTTAGGATCACAAACAGTTATTCTCAGTACTGCTGGGACCAGTGTCACACTGGCACTGTGATTCTGATGTTTGGTGTCTGTCATGCATCAGAAGGTAAACATAATTTCCACACATATCAAGAATATCTCAGAGCTATTTAAGAAACCAAGGTTAGTCACAGAATGCTTTTGATGTTCCTCTTCTCCCTAATGACTGTAGAGTTTTCCATTAAGTGAAGATGTTCTAGTTAACGATTAAGAGATGGCTGTTGGAGGAATGGGACAGACGCTTCAACTCGCATCTCTGACAAATGACACCATCGGTGACCTCTTGCCAAACTGTGGGAAGATGATCAGTAGTACTGTGGGCTCTGGGAATCTAAGGTGAAAAGGTAAAATTTCATTTTGCAGACAGTGGGGTTTTTTAAACGAATCTTAAGCTGTTTAGGTCATGTTTCTCTTTTGCCACTCATCAAAACACACTGGTCTGAATTTTGTCCCAGTGATACAGCCTGTTGCAAGACATGCTTCTTCACCTCAGTAATTTTGTCTTATGTCTCAAAGGAAAAATGGCTCCTACAGTGTTAAAACTTCTTCCATGCAAGCTAACCTACATGTGCTGACATAAGGTAGGACCAAAACTGCCCTTTCATCTTCATTTCCTCATCTTGAACCGTAAGAGCGTGTGTGCAACAGGTGCACCATGTTGTACTTGGTCTAATGTTTTAAAATTCATTGGGGGCAGAAGAAAGGGCAGCGATAAGTCTGTTTTGCTGGATGATTATCAAGCTACAGTTGTTTCAAAGGGCACAAGCCTTGTGGGAGTCTGAATGTGTTGAAAATCATACAAAAGTCTACAGCAATCCTTTGCAGGTTTTCCTCCTGCCTCTTTTCTCCACCCCTCCCTCTCAGAACAAAGTCATATATCTTAGTGTTAAGATCATCAGGGATATAGTGGTGCAATAGCAGTTATTGATGCTGTGTTATTCTGTAAGATGATGTTTCATCAGCGTGTAAAATAAGGCTGCTGTCTTGCAAACATCTTCAGCTCCTTATTTTTGTACACAAGAGTCCCTTCAGAGACAATAGAATAGCTTGGCAACTGTAATCCAGCACATGTACAAGCACTCACAGAATGAGTACTTAAGTCTGATTAATATGCAAGATAGAAAAACAGATTGCAAAAGTGAAAGCTCAGTGTGGAAATATCAACGCAAGAGAAATATGCTTATGCTAAGAAATACCCATGCATAGGAAGCAGTGTTGCATGAAAAAAGGCGGAGGCTCTAATAGTGAGATTTCAGAAGTGAAATTACCAGGTATTTGGAGAAACCACTAATCTTTAACCATTCTACAAATGCAGGAAAATTTCATTAGCAATGTTGTGTTTTCATACTGTAGTGTGATGGATCATGTAAGGTGCAAGTTTGGTAAACTACTGTTAGTTGTGAGCAAGATGCAATTGGAAGTGTTAATCTGTATTTTTTTTTTGTTGTTCTCTTGGGTTTAGTACCGTGTAGAGATGAGAGAAACAATAATGAACCGGGTGCGAAAAGAATTTAACACTGAGGATGACTTTTGCGGGGAGTGTTGAGACAGAGGGAGCCAACTAGTTTATTCAGCTAAAAGTAAAAGATCAAAAACATGAAAAAGGTGTGCAGCCAGCTTGCTAGAGGAATTCATGGAGAAGGAAAAGGAGGGTGCATTGCGGTGGGAATACTAGGTTTTGAACTTCAGATGTAATCAAAGCTTCCTGATATAGTTTTGATAGATTATTTCTCATACCTGTAGATGTGTCTCCTTCCTTCCTTGTTACTCCTTTTATTTTTATTTGCTTCTTAATGTGGAAGTCTTCCTTTTGAAATGGTCATGGTCTGAGGACTGGACAATACCTTTGCCAGGGAACTATGGAATTCGCTTTGGTCTTTAATCTTTTGCCCTAAAAAGCTTGTAATAGCTGTAATATTTTAAAAATAGATTTAGTAATAAAAAGCAGAGTCAGTGTATTGCGAAGCATTTCTGAGAAGGAAATAATAACTAATAATGGTTTCTGTTGGAAACCTGGAAATGCCATTATGTGCCAATATGCTGACATAGTACGTAGACTCACTTTATGGCTGTTATATTACTCATGTATGCAGCAATTCAGGAAGCTATTTTCCCTGCTGTAAATCGCATGTTTACAAGCACAATACAATAATGCAGATGACTGATGGTTTGGACACAGCTTTTGTTAGCTGTTGCTAAAAAAAAAAGCCAAACAAACAAAACTAAGCCCAGTCTGATTCAGATGCTTACTGTCGTGGCTGACAGGGGCTATGAACTCTTTATGCTGCCATTCAGCAAGAATTCTAGTCAACCACAAAAAGAGTGGAATCTGTTATGGCCAGGCTCCCTCGAGACTAATAAAAATCAGAAAAGTCTTTCACCCAACAGTAGGTTATAAGTTGAGCAGCTACAAGCTTGGCTGTTCCACCAAATGTAGGCAGAGGTATCATGAAATGGGGTAAGGGGGCTTCCTTCTGTTCCCTCTTTGGTCCAGCAACTGTTAATGACCACACAAAAGTAATCATAAAATTGTTTAGGTTGAAAAAGGCCTCTAAGATCATCAAGTCCAACCGTTAACCTAGCACTGCCATTCCACCCTGTCCCTAAGCACCTTGTCTACCCATCTTTTAAATACCTCCAGGGATGGGGACTTAACCACTTCTCTGGGCAGCCTGCTCCAATGCTTGACAACTCTTTCTGTGAAGGAATTTTTCTTGATGTCCAACCTAAACCTCCCCTGGTTCAACCTGAGGCCATTTCCTCTTGTCCTAGTGTAATGTTTGACTACAAACCAAACCCCGTTAAAACTGGAAATTTCACCTCACCAATAGGACGCTTTTGTTGAAGCAGGGAGCAGAAAAAAAAAATACAGAAAAAGATTGAATTTCAAGGAAGTATTTTTGGCTGTAATGATCTATAGGAGGTAAATATGAAAGGGTTAATCAGTATGCTGGACACACAGCTGATACAGTAGCTCTATAATCAGCAGAACTAATTAAGTCAGGATTTCATATGGAGTATGTATTGTGGTTCGAATTTTCTTGTAAAGACTAAAGCTTTTGTTGTTTGGAGTATCAGTAATGGCTCTACTTTGCATGGACTCCAGGATCTGCCTGTGTGAACTGGGCTCACTTACAGCCTTTCAGGGGGTAATCGGTGGGAATTACCTCCTCTGTTGGTCGCAGTTCCACAAAACAGAAGCGTTTAACCTTTGTGACTTCTCTCATGCTGTCAGATTTAACTGAAATTGTCTGGTTGAGTCAAAATTGCCAAGAAGTGCTGACATGCAGATGTACTCTCCCGCACTGCATGAGTTCATTTGCTTGGTTCCTGTAGGAAAGCAGGCTCCCAGCTGCTCCCAAACTGCAGACATGCCCAGGGGAGACCCTGCCCAGGCCAGCAGGGCCTGGGGTGCTCCCTGGCTGGGTGAAGGGCAAGGGTTCCCCCACGCCTTGTGGGGTGCTGCCTGCCATCTTGGGCAGCATCTTGCCCCTTGGTCTTGCTCTCTGGAGTGGCTGAAAGCACTTGATTTCTCTTTTTTTTTTTTTTTTTTTTTTTTAATAATGAGGCAAATAGCTATAGTACTCACAGCAAAATCCCTCAGCAGGTAACTTCAGGTGCCAAAAACTACCAGCTCCATTATAACCAGAATTATCAGTATCCATGACCTCTACCAAACCCTGCATATGGCAGGGAATTCATAGTAGGATGTAAGTTACTGTTCCCAACACAATCTCTACACGGTCTATCATTCTGGTGCAATTTCTGAATTCATCTGCTGGAAGAGCTTGTTGAGATAATTTTTGTTTTTGTGAAGATCCCAGGGAATGGCAGCTGTACAATGTCACTTGTCATACTTAAGCATAATGAAATGTTGGCTGGAGTGTTGCAGTGGCAAGGACAGAGCAGCCAGTTGCATTGTGTCTGTTCGTGTCTGGAAAGGCTGTTCCAGTCTGCGATCTGCTTCTCCTTCCATAAAAGGAGAAACTATTATTGTAAAAGCAGCCAAGTTCTTTCAAAGTGCAACCTGGTTCTCTTATGGTGGGGTGCACATAATCTGTCCTACAAAGACGGCTGCTGCTGACATGTCATGGGGGGTAGGGGAAAAAGAAGAAGTTGGTGTGTTTTGTTATTGTTTTTTTGGTGGGGTTTTGTGGGTGGTTTTTTTTTTTGGGGGGGAACCAAAACCACAAAGAGTAAACCCCCCCCCAAACCCCAGCACCAGACCCATAACCTTCAGCTATTTCCAGGACCATTTTGTTCTGGCACTTCCACACAACACAGCATTGTGAGAAGTGAGTAGACACACTGGATGAAATTAATGAGCTGGACAAAGTCCACGCATGCTGCTCAGGTGAATGTGGATGCAAACCTGCTTTTGCACTGCAGAAGTGTTTTGTTGAGCCACAGCAATTTGTCCGGTCCTGACTCTGGAGAGCGCAGAGAACCACAGAGGATCCTACCATTTATGTGTGTTGTACCTCATGGGATTGTCTGTTTTATGCCACCAGATGGTGACTTTCTGTTGTGAATGGGTGTAGTGAGGAGAAAATTTAATTCTACACAAACACCTTCAAAACTATGTAAATGAAAAACACGTATATGCCAAGGAAGGGTGAGGGACTGAAAGGTAAAGTCTTTACAAAGCCAGGGGATATTTGAGATAACAGTAGAACTTGAGACCTAGGTCCCAATTTGGTAAACGAATTAAACATTTGCTTAATGGTAGCTCTCTCTTAGGATATTTTGCTGGTTAAAGATAAGTTGGAGTGTTTTGATGGACCAACTGGCTAAGTAGTAATGTACTCAATGCCTAACTTGGTGTTGATGTTCTTCCTGCCATCTGATGGGGCTCAATGGTTGTCAGTACAGCTTAGAAAAAAGGGAAGAAAAAAAGCCCTATATATTTTAATAGCAGGGTAAGGACCTTTTGTGTTTTCGAAATATCTAATGCTAGATCTATGCATTTCATAACCATGTTTAAGCCACCTCCAGGGCCACATGAAACAGGTCACCAGTACATTTAGTCAGCAAAGGGAAAGACAAGAGCTCAGTTATCCTGATCACAGTAGATAGTAAGACTTGAATCTCTGTTGACTACTTGCTTTTAAAAAGAAAGCTGTGTTTTCATAACCTAGGCGTTTCCTATTAACGCTGTAAAGCTTGCTGAAGCAAAAAATACTTGTTATAAAATACTTATCTTTTAGTTCAATCTAGCATATGAAATATTAATTTCAAATCACTTATTGTTTCAGACAAATCGCACAGCAGGTTTAAGTAGAAGAGTCAGAAATTAATTATCTTGATTAACAGGGAAATATGCATAGACAGTTTTAAAGCACTTAGGGTTTGGCCTCCAGCAAAATCTTTCAGTCTTTTCATTTGAGAAATGTTCTGCCTTAGGGTCTGGATGACTCATAGACTGACTAAAATGCACGAGCTTTTCACCTTAAGTCACGGGTTCAAATATGATTCAGGTCAGTAGTAAGTGAAAGTCATATTTTCTAATGTATGCTTAGTGATCTGAATTACGAATCTCAGGACCAGAGCCAGCAAATGACTGAGGTGTCTAGAAACTAGTGACTTGCAGGTCTAGACTTTAGGCCTTCAGAGAAGAGCTCTGTGGCTCCCAGAACAGGGCTTAGGTAGAAATGGGTGCCTCAACACATGGTTCTGTGGGCCGATGTAGAAAGTTGAGCCTGCACAAACTCGCTGAGAAATAAGACCCTACCACTAATAAGTAGGATGTATTGACAGGGAGGGTGTTACTGAAATTTTGTCCTATTCCAGGGGTCTGGTGCCTGGCTGCAGTGTCAGCATTAACTCTTTGCTGATAATAAAAAATGGGTCATCTTTCCTAGCTGAGTGTTGTAAGTAGTTTTTTTTGCATATCCTGAGTCTTCTGTCATGTAGATTACTAAATTCTTTCCTGGAATGGCTTCAAGAGGAAGTGAATCTCCCCAGCCGCTCCAACTTCACTCCTCTGCATGGCTAACACATACCCTGCAATTAACATAAACCTGCTGTGAGATGTGGGTTTGCAGTCCCTCAGCCAGGGTAGAGAACTGAATCAGTCTTTTTTTCCAAATGGAGTGCTCTAGCAGCTATGAAGACCAGTTTATAGATGGAGGGGATATAGTCCATGCTTGCCTTCTTGCCCTCCACCAGGTCTGTTCTAATGAAATGCTAATGCTGCGTCTAGATTTTTAGAATTAGTCAAGAATTTCAGTAGCAATGTTAAACCATTAAGGGGCGATCACAGCATTATGGTTTGAATTTCCAACTTCTTCTGGAAAGTAGCTTTGAAACAGGAATATTCCTGGAATCTTAGGCTAAGACTTGCTTTCCACCAGATTTTGTGCTAAATAAACTTCAGCATGCAGATTTGTTGCAAGTGAGCACATGTTCATTAATTGCATTTGTAGCAGCCGTATGCCAAAATGCATTCAGTCAAAAATGTTTTTTCATGACTTTCTATGTAAAATCACTCTTTACAGCTATTGGAGATGATTCAGTGCCTTTTAAGGGATGGTACTGAGTTTTATGTCATGGCTGGAAGCCAAAAAAGACAGTTGCGCTTTGTCCATCAGTGGTTTTCCTCGATACTCTGTCATTCCAGAAAACACCATTTGGGGCTTTAGATGGCTTCAGGTCAGTGGTGATTGGTGAAGGAACCTCATGGCTCAACAGTTTCAGGTCACTTCTGGAATCATTTATCAAGGTGGCTGAGGCCTGTGGTGCTCACTGCTTTCCTTCTGAGCCTCCCAAAGACTCTGAGAGTTCCTTTC
This sequence comes from Gorsachius magnificus, assembly GCA_034008185.1. Classification (NCBI taxonomy): domain Eukaryota; kingdom Metazoa; phylum Chordata; class Aves; order Pelecaniformes; family Ardeidae; genus Gorsachius; species Gorsachius magnificus. Next base: position 32,202,998 of record CM067089.1, on the reverse strand, counting down.
TCAACTCCAGCCTGGAGAAGAAATAGTGGCTACCGACTTTATGGCTATAGTGATTTCATGATTGCTTGAGGAAACTGGTGGCCAGCTTGGGAGAGGATAAGTCAACTGTTTGTCCTCCTGTCTTTCAAGTAGAGAGTCTATTGATCACCTACTAATAGTCTTGTTGGACTAAGTCAAAGATCTGAACTGTAGCACTCTACTAAAATGGCAATTCATCCTGCAGCTACTCAGGTGCTATTAGTGTTCAAAATGGGAAAAGATATGAACAAACAGGTTTGGATTTTTTTTTTTTACAGCGTGGAGGGGGAATGCATCCTTTAGAAAGCAGTTTTGCCTTAGTAAGTTTTCTTCTCCATAGCAAACCTCTGATACAGGATTACTCAGCCCGGTAAGAAGCTGTAAAAATGTGTTGTGTAAACATGCATCTATTCCACTTTTTTCATAGGCAAAATGGTGGGTTTGTTTGTAATCCAAAGCTGTTCTGATTTTGTTCCCTCTTCCTTTCAGCCTAAGGGCTTTTTTGATTGTGTATTTTTCAAACCATTTTGGTTATGAAGCGGGAGAGGTTACTCTGGGTTGCTGTTTGGACAGTGTGTCTCAAAGCTGCAGGAAGCCTCCTTTAAAGCTGAGAATTGCTAAACCTTTTCCCTCCTAGGAAAGTTCTGTTCATCTGAACAGGCGCTCTCAAAAGACACAGTGTGCCCTACAAAGCTTTTCTGTCTGGAGGAGAGGGGCTTACAGAAAGGCCACATCTTAGACTTAAATTCAGGGCAAGGACCAACAATTGCACCTAAGGAGTTTTCAGTGCAGATGTTCACAGACCTGTTCTTACAATGTGTGATTGGACTGGCCATTAGATTAGATCAATACTTGGCTTCTTTCCTGATGTACTATCACACTCTGCTGAAAAGATCTTTTTTGTGATGCATAATTAGCCTTCCTGCTATTCCAATACTAATCACTGCTGAATATCAGCCAGGTAACAGATAAAGCAGCGAGCTGGGTAGTCTGGGAGCAATCCTGGCCAGAAGAGTTTGTCCCAAGTTCTTACGACTTTTCTTTGTATCTCATATTCAAGACTGTAGAGCTGTGTGGTGGGGAAGGAATTACTGGGGGATGTTTTGGGGTTTTTTATTTTTTTTTTGAATCGCATTCAGTTGCTTAATTTTCATTTTATTTTGAGGTAGATGCAAAATGGTACATGCCAAAAAATGAGGGGCATACGAGCTACTGACCCTTCTCTTGGGAAGGAAATTGTCAGTCAAAGCCAATCGTTGTTTATATTTCATGCAAGTTCCCTTTTCTTAAGTGTAATTTACAAGCTTTTAAAACAAACTCATCTTGTTTGTTATTTTTAACAATAATTTTGTAAGTGGTTTGCTTAGATGTATTAAGGCAGTTATTAGTAATTAAATATTGATGTCTAACAGCATACTGAGCTTCTGCAAGTATAAAGAAGCTAGATATGGTCTGCAGGGTGTTATCTCAAATATTACTGAAATGTTGAGCACACAATTACAGTCTTATTAGGATAATAATGTTGAAAGAACTGTTTAGACATTTAATTGTTATCAAACAACATGTGATTGCATGTTGATTACTTATCAATTACAACAAAGTATGAACTGACACTTGATAAGCATGGTAACTGATAGCTTGCTTTTGTTATGCCAATTAAATGGCGAAATATCTCCTGGAAGGAATTGTAAATCATTAGAAAACTGCTAACATGTTTGGCAGCTTGTCAAGTGATCTATAAACATGGGGGCTTCTGGCTGAGTTTGGGGAACTTGGGCACTTTCTCACAAATTGGGGTCTGTCTTCAGCATAGAAACACTGAATAACCAAATACTCAACTTCACGAGAGTTACGCTTTTCCTCACTAGCAAATTAATCTGATGAAATGGAGGTATAAATATTTACTGATTTGAGTTAAACACAGTAAACCCAGGTAATTCACAAGATCTTCTTACCCAATTTTGCCAGCAGACACCCTGTCTGAGAGCTGTTCCTGGTCATGGTTTAATCCATGCACATCCATATACATATCTGCCAACACACTGATTTGCATTTCTCCATGTCAGTTAAGATTTCTACCTTTGTTAAATTGACTGGTGCCTTAAGAACGAGTATAACTGAGAGACTCAGGTGAGAGCAAGAATGCAATTGTCTTTTGCAGTGCAGGCAGAATGTTATCTTCCCCAATGCTCTGTAGAACAAGGATTTTATTTCAACCTTGAAACCACTCAGTGGATGTTGTAACTGTGATGAGAATTTAATGTAAAAAAGTAAACTAATGAGCATTAGGAAAGGGAACTTCTGAGGGAAGGAGAGAGATCTATGCATGTACCTTGGTAAGGCTTCTCATCAACTGGTATAAATGAAAATGTTTCAGGAGTTGTGTTTCAGCCCAAGGCTTAGTTGGACCTGTTGCTCTTTTAGGCTGTAGCAGAGAAAGGTAAGGGATGTGTGTTCCTGGAAAACTTAACAGAAGAAACAATGCCTTGGTATGTCTGTATCTTTCTGTGGTTATGTTTACGTATGCATATGTGAGTTTTTCTATTTTGAATGAAACTGCAAAGGGAAAAGACTGGGAATACTCCTTTTCTGTACAAGTTCCAGTATAGATTTCTCCTGGATGCCCTATACCATTGTGCTCCCTGAATACAAAGGAAGCAGCTCTCAGTCCTGTGACTGACACTTGGCAGCCTTTCCTCTGTGTTGAGCTAGGAGATGGTGGCCAGGACAAGAGGAAGTGCCAGTGATTCACCAGGACTGGTTTCCCCTTTCCTCCTTTCTGTCCGGAGCTCAACCTTACCGCCTTGGGTTTCTTAAGACAGATGATTGCTGATTTGGGGTGCCTTTCCCCCTTCCATGTTTGCTAGCCCACAATGTCTATGGCTTTTTGGCCTCTGGATCCACAGTAAAGAATATACATGGCTTATAATAATATTTCTGAGAGAACTCGCAAGGAACAAAGGAAGTGTTTCTGTCAAGTGACAGATGATGGTAGTATTTGTCTGAATTTAGTCTCCCTGTATGTGCAGCTATGCAGAGCTCTCTTTCAAAATGCCTCCTCTTATTAACTTCTCAGCCTCCTGAAGGTTGTGTCCTATGGTATATTTGCTCAGACAGCCAATTCATCTTGCATATAGCGGTGAGAATAGCTGTGTGGTTAGCATTTTGGTTTTTTTTAATGAAAGGAAATTATATTTATTGCTTATAGGAAAAAAGATAAATTCTTCACAATGCAAGAAGGCTTGTCACTGAAATGCTGTAAATGTCAACAAGTGTTGTTATCATGATGTAATGTCAAAATTAACTTAAAATAGCTCTATTACATGCAAATGAAATGTTTCTTTGGGAAATGTTCCATTCTGTGTCAACTTCATTACCTAAACTGCCTTTGATTACTTCGATGTGTAACATCTCTCTGTAATTCAAATACCTTAAATGAGTGCCGTGTAATCATTGTTGTGTTTTCAGCAGAGGGAAGATAGATGATTATGTGCTGCAACCTGTACCACGTAGCAGGTAGTTCTCGGCTGTTGTTTGTATAGATGGGTTATTGCCATTTGTTTAAAACAGTCTTGCTAGAGGAGTATTCCCATGGCTGGGAGGATGCTTAGAGCTGTGGCTTTGAATATAAGTTTAGAGTTTTTAAAAAAGTTGTCACTAAAAGAGTCACTGATCACTTTGTATAAACTATTCCAAGCTCTACTGAAGCCAATAGCAATCTTGCTCACCATTATAATATTAAACAGAAAAGTTGTTCTCTTCATGTGTTTCAGATGCTAAATACGTAATCTTCCAGCTATTCTGTGCAGAATGATGCTTCCTGGTGAGAGAAATTTACCAGATGGAACATCAAAAAGTTGTTGTGTTTAGTTTTCTTTTTTAAAAAAATAAAGGGGGGGGGAAAGAATGTCCAGGCAGGCAGGAATCCTTTGACTTGTTTTTTCATCAGAGAAACTTGCATAGAGTCCAGGCTCAGCCTGTGCAGCTCTGTCTACAGTGAAATGCTCTGTGAAATCGCGTTGATTCACTGGTATATCACTTCAGAAGAGAAGAAATAAAAACAATCTGATGTTGCAACGTTCTATGTCAATGTTTCCCAAATGGCGTTTTATTTTCTTTTGGCTGTGATTTGAATGTTTTGTCTTTAGATATATTGATACAGACTGGAGAAGTAAAAATCAAAATAAGTCTTTCCAGTTCTCCTGCAAAAATGTTTTGATTAGTCAAAAATGAATAAAAATAATCCCTCCTTGCCTTCCCACCTGCAATTTGTCTTCAAAATGTTTAAGCTTTTGGTTTCTTCCTACATGACATGAGGCAAGAGATTTGAGATGGAGAAAAATTCTGTTGTCTAACTGCTTTCTCCACTGCTGCTTCTGTGCTCTTCTGAAACGTGCCTTTTTGCATTGTGTTACACATAGTTAAAATAAATACATAATTGCTGTTAATCTTATAACTAAATACAGCATATACTGTAATGGAGTCCCAGAAGTATGTCGCTTCTGTCAGCTTACTGCATTGCAGTGGGTAAGAAGTTGTGTAGTCCTCCATTTCTCCCCCCAGGCCTCCTGCAGACCAGATTTTCACACCCCTGTCTCCCATGCTGAGTTTCCCGAGTACTTGAAAGATGTTACTGTGAGTTCTTTTGAGCAAGGAATCATCCAAAATGGGGTAAAGATGTCACAGCCTCTCACTGACTCTTCACTATCCTAGGGAAAATTTTTCTCGGAAACATTCAGAGAAGTGCTGCTGCTTGCAGCAAATGCATCATTTCTTCAGTTAATTAGCTTATGTTCCTTGATATTACTGCAGCTTTGAGCAATCAGTCTCATGCTTGCATTGTTGGGGTAACTTCTGTGTTCATTGGAGAATCTCAAATTCTGCTTGTGGCTCTGTAGGAATTGCTGGGGAAGGGAGAAGTCCCACTGCGAGCTGCTGGAGGTAATCAAAAGGCTGACAAGGGTAATAATTCTGCAATGGGAGAGTAAAGGTGGTGTGAATAGGTGAAATTCTGGGTCAATTCAGATCACACTTCATGCAAGTCTAAACTGTAGCACTATGGAAGCTGAAGGTGAGGCGGCAGAAGCAAGTGCCATTTCAAATAGCCTTGCTGCCTACAGGACGAGACAGCCATACAGCGCAGCGCTTTGTTAACACGCTTTTCCTTTCTGATTTGGATGAAGAGGATGAGAACAGAGGGGCGTTAAGGGCTTTCCACGTTGTCATTCTTCCTAACCTGTCACATTCTGATCCTGCTCCAAAAGGAGCCCTTTTTCCATTACGTTAACAGAGATGAATGGAGCTGGATGCTGTTGGGATGCTTATCTGTCGTTTCAATTTGTTTTCTGCAGGGAAACTCTTTCCACTTATACAGAAATGCAATTTGCCAGTAAGTTTGTATTGGTTTTCAGTTAGCTCTTTTCCTTATAGTACGTGATATATACGTCAATGAAATAGCAATGTGGTTCTCCAAAAAAACTGAGCTCTTTTGGGGTGGCGAAAGAGCAATATGTCTTTTCTTAAGTAGCTCAACTGCTGATCATTTTGCTTTACCAGAAGTCACTTTTTGAGATCATATCCTGCCAGAAGTGTTATCTGGATGTATATGTTCTGCTCTAGCTGCGCTGTAAATTGGCTGCATTAGGATATACTGCTTTAAAAGCACCTTGTTCTCCCACTTAATAATGTAAAACATGGAGTGGGGGTGATGGGATGGCATTAAGAATCCCTGGCTTCTCAGCTTGTGCTTTGAGGAACATGTTAAGCTTGTGTTCCTGCTCTCAGTATGGCAGACCTGCCTCTCTTCCCACTACAGATGACTTATTCACAACCCAAATGCCCTTTCCTCCTGTCAGAGGTTTCAACCATACCCCTTCCCTGACCAGCTCACAGGAAGGAGGCTGCTGGTGCACCGCAAGGGAGAAGCAAAGAGCTGCGAACAGTGAGAAAGGCTCCGTTAGTAACTTCTGCGGATCTTAGATCACAGGTGCAACTCTGCATTCATGTTCTTTTACTTCAGTAGTAGCAGCGATATCTTAACAATAACAGAGGGGAGAAGTAATTAATAAAAGATGTGATGATGCTATGTCAGGGCAGAATGTTTATTTGAATGATTTGTTGTAACAAAGAATGCTTGTTAGAAAACTCAAGTTAAATGTAGTACGTTGAGGTGCTGAAATCTACCTACTGGGAAAAATGTTTCCTTTTACACAAGCTTCTTAAATGGAGAGAAGGGCAGAGAGTGGGGGAACAAGAAGTCAGCTAGGCCCATTAATCTTCTTTTGGTAGTAAAAACAAAGATGAAACTACCATTTACTTCCCTGGGATTTGTTTGAACAATATGGAGTAATGTTGTAAAACACATCGGGCAGATCTGCTAGAAGCAAAGATAAAAATGCTTTGGTAAGAACTGGACAGGATTCTTTTACCTGACAAGATTTTAATTTTTTTTTTTTTTTTTTCCAAAAACTGCTGCCCAAAGAGCAAAGTTCAGAGAAACCGCTCAGCGGGTTGGGACAGCTCTGTGTCATCTTCCAGCAGAGCAAACAAAGCAAACAAAACTGCACTTCCAAAATTGCTACACTTCTTGCTGCCTTAATTTTGCTGAAGATGAGTGGAATTAGCTAGTTAAGATCTGTTTTAACACAGAATTACATCCTGATAACTATGTGAAAAGCATCTCTACTTCAACATAATCTAATTCTCTTCTCTTTTCCAAGAGCAAAATAGCCCAGGTCTAATATTCCCTGTCCTGCATCCTCTGCAGCATATACTCCAGCGTGGGAATAAACAGCTGCACAGAACCAGAGGAAAGGATGGAAAGCCTTGCCATCTGAACAGTGGATTTGAATAATGAATGATCCTTTATTTTTTTCAGTTGTCTTAAGCCAAGTAAGCAGCAGTGTTTCAAAATGTTTGCCTTTGAGCTGAGAGTAAGGATGATGGATTGCGTAAAGGATATCTTTTCTGTTTTAAGTATTTGAAGATAAATTTTTGAAAAAAATTAAGAGTAAATTCCTGAAAACAAATAAGCAAAAAATAGACAGTCTTCCATAACAACAAACAAAGCTCTAGGACAGAAGATGAGCTTGCTGTTCTTCTCTGTGCTCTGTTTTAGTTCACTGGATATAGATTTGTGTACTGAACCTGTCATCTGAGAGACTCTAATCCATAAGTACCTGTTTGTGCTCCTTTTCCCTGGGATGTGAAGTGCTTGCACTGCAGCTTTGTTATAAACATAAGCAAGGATTTCTTAAAGAAACTAAAACCTCAGCTTACAAAAAACACCTACAGAAATTGCCCTCCAGAAACATCCACAAAAACTGGATTCCAGTACCTTTCTTCTCCAAGTAGTACTGCTGGACCAGATTTATGAAGTCTTACTTTTTCTGGTGAACAAGGAGTCACCTAATTTTGTTGCATTTAATTGATTTGACAGGGCGTGTTGCAGCAGGGGGACCCAGTTGAAACGCGTCGTGACTTTCATCTGACCCTACTGCTGGATCTCTCTTTGGGATCTTGGCAGTGAAGAAGAAAGCTGGTGTGCATTCAGGTCTTGTCTTTATATGGAATATGGCCATACCTGAGGAAGAAGTTGTATGAAAAATTTAGTTCTAACCCTTGAGGTAAAGCTGCCTTAAAGGTTGAATCTGAACTTGAATGTGCAGTGTCTAGGGTGTACTTCTGCTGATTGCGTATTAACATCTTCAGTTCTGTTATGCAAATATGAATGTCTTTCAGTGCAGTCCTATTAGACATCATCATTCCATGGGTGAAATCTTTACCTGCTTGAAGCTAATAGCAGAACACATACTGATTTTATTGGGTCATGATTCATCGCCAGCTTATTCTGCATTTTACTGGCACTAGATGGCATTTAAGACTCTCATAGTAGCTGGAAATTTGTCCAGCAATTCTTCTCTGTAGTGGCCTCATTTCAGGGAAAGTGTGGTCCCCTCTTCTGTGCCTTTTTTGTTAATAGAAACTGAATTCCATGTACCAGATGGTTATTCGCTGGATTTAGCACTACTTGCTGGAATCCAGATGTGTTTTCTCTGCTTCATTCCTCTTCATCTTCTTGTATGTTACGAAAATATTTAACCTGCTGTGTCCTTTGCTGTTTACAGACAGTCCTCCATTCTTTCAGCAGGTCTTACAGGACAGTCGTCATCCCTTGTTACAGTTACAAGTATTGTTTTTTCCCTCCTTGAGTCCAACATAGTGTCCATTGTGGAAGTGGGGTGTTATATGGACAATTCTCACCTCTGTTAAAGAATGAAGTGGTAGTGTTGAGGCTGCAGGAAATGGATCTTATGCGTACATTTATTAAGCCTGTATTTATTATTTCTAGGCCTTGGCATTTCATTTTAGACGCCATTTCATCTGCTCTGCTTTGGAAGATGTCCACCATCCACCTGATGCTCTCTCGTCCCTTGAATGTCTGCTTCTGATTCAGTCTGATGTGAAAAGTGCTGCAAAACTTCTGTTGAAACTCGATCTTTTTTACTAAGAAAAGTCCTAAGATGTATTATTAAAATTCCTTCAAGATTAGTCATGATGAAGGGGAAGTTTAGAGAAAGATGAAGGGTCTCTGTAGATTTACATCTTCTAATAATCCGCACGAGCAGTTCGCAAATGCAGCTCTCCCACACCAATGTTTCCGAGTCAGGTTACAGGTATCTCCTCAAATTCAACACAACTGCTAAGCTTGTGTTCTGACAGCTTCCCTGTCCTAATACCCAACTTCCCTGCGACTGTGATAGCTATTTGTACAAGCAGATGTTTTTAATAATACAAGACAAATAATGGAACAATCACTTTCCTTTTTCTAGTCTCATGTTAGTACTTTGGCTCAATGAGGTTAATATGCCCCTGCCCTCTGCTGCAGTTTGAAGGTCCATGGGAAGAATACCCAGTGTTTCTGCAGTACTGAGACCTATTTATGGAGACTACCCCTTTGTTTTGCAAAACATGAGGTAGTTTCTCACAAAGCTTTCTGTGTCTTGGACTACAATCTTGCCGTTGCCCTGAAAGTGAGTATATATTACTCTGCACTTGGTTCTGAGATCGTAAGAGAAGGGCTTGTTGCTTACAGTGTCATGTAATCACCTCCTCTTGTTGCAGCCTGACATTTGAACCACCCCTGCAGGCTTGAATGTAATTCATAAAAAAGCTGAGATGTGCTGGCTCGGTTTAATAATAATAAAAAAAAGTCAAAGGCCAAAGGTTCAGCCTTCTCCAAGGCCACAGTCAAGGCTGTAATTTGGCTAAGGACCTGTGCTGTCTGGTGACTTGAGTTCTGTCCCAGACGCGTCTTGTCTCTGATGCCAGCCAGAATGTTTGCTGCCTAGTTAGGACCTCGGGTGCTTCTGGGGTGTTGGACAGCCAGTTCCTCCACTTACTTACTTAGCTGTATGCTTTTCTATGTTCAGGTCATTTAAATACCTTCACAGGGGCTCTGAAAGCATTCAAATGCTCAGACACCTCTGAAGGTGAGCCTAGCATAGACACTCAAGCATGTCAGGCAGTGGTATACCAGCCTGTAGTTAATTACTAAATTTCATAAAAAGGGAGTGTGCTGCTGAGTGGTTTATAAAGGCAAGAAGCCAAAGATTGAATTACAGACTAGAATTTCAATCTCCCATCAGTGTGTTTATGCTTCAATATATATAAGTAGCTTACATAACTATTTACCAATACAATGAAGGCTGCTGCACTTATTAAGTTAAACTTGACATTTACAGATAGACATTCACTTCTGACATCGCAAGGAGATTACAGTGTTGGTGTGACATAGGAAGAAAAGGATTACAGTAATCTTTTCTTGTTTTACAGCCCTATGTAGGAGGAGAAAGATTGTAGTATGCTGCCATAGGAACATGGAAATGATGGCGAAATTATCTGCAACGTTTTGAGTAATGACCTGGCGTACATTATAATACTGTTGCACTGCTGCTTTTGCTGTAGAACCAAGACCGTTGTGAGCCAGTGGGTAGGCACGGTTCTTAAAAGGAAGGAGAATTATCACTTGGTTGTGTGTGTGTGTATGGACAGTAGCAGTCTGAGTAAAATCAGGCATTCCAGAGGCATGAAGGAAAAGGCCTGGCTGACTAATAGAAATGCACATTTTGAATTAACTGACAAAGGCATCCTATTACTCGAATGTGTACGTTCCTTGTTTTTTTTCCCTTAAAGAAGTCAGTCAGGAAATAGGGACACATTAGCATTAGAAATGCTATTGGCAAGGAAGGAAAAAGGCCAGAATGATTTATTTTTAACTTTTTATTTAATGAAAAGCTCTAGATACATTTTTTTCTTTTTCTCAATATTTAGTGTCATTTTACTGGAGGCTTCAAAAGAAAAGTGCAAGTTCTTTGATCAATGTATCAGAAAAATGTCTGGTTTCGGAGAAGGAAGCGGTTGAGATTTTTGTTGTTTGTTTGTCTGTTTTTCTTGGAAAGCTCCTTTGTGAGCTCAGATAGCAGGGCTTGGCAGGCAGGGGATCACCCAGACCTTCTGTTGCAATTACATGAACAAACCCAGTACTAAGCTGAGAGTTTCTTGCAAACCTGCAGGATTGCTTCCTTACAAGTGTCTGAGGTTACTTCTCTGAACAAAAGCTCTCTTCTCTTCTTTGCTCTGACTCGAAAGCAAGGCGGGGATACCCTGAGCTAGAGGACAAAGCCCTTTTGTCCTGCATACCTAACAGGGAACCCGTAGTTTTAAACATGATTGTTTGCTAAAGTCAAAGCATAAATTTTTCCTGTGTTAGGTCTAGAGGGTTTGCGTGTGCTTGCTTTCTTCTTTGTCAGTTGGAAAGATCTTTGCAAGCTTCTTAGATAAAATTCAGCAGAGAGCCAGGAGTCCCAAGTCAATGAATCCCAGAAGCCTTGGGCTGACTGATGCAGAAGTTACATGGTGGTTTTGGTGGTAGCTTGGTCTTGGGCTAATCCTCCTTGCCTGGTGCCATTACAGCAGACTTTTGTTTGTCTTGGGGCAGGGAAGGATTTTGCTTGGTTGCAGTCACCTGTGAGGCTTGTTCTTTGGGAGGATGGAGGACAACAGTGTGTTACTGCAACATGTCTGCTGGGGTCTGGTTGCTTCAGCAATCGAGTAATGTGGACATTGCTACCTCTGCTTTTGGAGCTGGACAGAGACTAACTTATGAAAAAACACCTTGGGGTAAAGGTCTGAGGGTCTTGTATTAACACTATAAGACATCAGAGACTTCTAGGTGGATGACGTAACTTTTCTTGCGGTTTTTTTTTTCTGTTTGATATCTATTAAAAAATTATTTGGTACAGGAGAGAAGATGGAAATAGTGAGAAGGCCAAGACACTGACAGCAGGAATGAAAAACAGACTGTAACAACCAGTGGAAACAAACTGTGAATATTAAAGAATCTTGTTACCTCAGTAATTTAGCACACTGAACTGCAATGCAGAGATGGGAATAAAAGTAGCTTGTAAATATGAACAGGTCAAGTCGAATCTGAAGCAAGGGAAACCTGTCCATAAATGTGGCGAACCCCAGGGGAGCCTTACAATCTCTGTTAAGAAAACAGTTAATAAAAATCCTAGGCAGCACAACTCCAGGACTGACATGATACATGAGAAGTTTCCCTCTGGTAGCTACAGTGTCATGTTGTCTGCAGAAGAACTTGCTAAACATGTTAAGTGCCTGGTGCTGCTGGCTGGGTATGTGATGCCTAATGTTTGCCTGTAGTGGGTTTCCCTTTTATGTCAAGCTGAGGATGAGGACCTTTAAATCTCCAGGTGTCAGGTTTGCTCTTGGGTCCCTTTCATAGATATTTATTAGGTGTTTTCCATTACAGGATACAGATAGAATTCTTCCTTTCCCCCCCTTTCTTCATTTTCCACATTATTTCTTTACTTTTCATCCCTCCTCACTATCTTGAAACAAGGGTAAATTAGTATTTTGCTCTCTAGTGAAGATGTAGTTAGTTCAGACACTTAAGGGAGTGAGAGCCTTGGATTATCTTGGAACTGAAGTCTTCCACAGAAAAATCGTTCATGGCTCAGAAAATTGCAGGTCAATTGTATTCAGTAAATTAGACTGTTTTACAGTGATTCTTACCTGGCAAAAATACCCCTAGCAGAGAATCCAATCAGAGGTGTTTTGTTTTCCCTATTCTGCTTTTGCTGTCATGTTGTGTTCTGCTTCTATCAGGAAGAAATGAAATCTGTGACTGAGCCATTCAAGTAGCAGAAGCGATAGATTCTCACTAGAATTAGGGACATTGTGTAGAAGTTTCACTAAGGTATGTAAATTTGACATTTTCCTTGAGGCATGTTTGTCTGCAGATTTTTGAGTTTCTGAGACTGAGTCTTGCTTCCAGTTCTTACAACCTGCTTCAGGACAAAACCCCCACACCTTCGAATTGCAGAGGATTCCGTGCTGCGGGATTGTCCCTAAGTATCACTGCAGTGTCACAGCAAACATCAGGACTAGCTGCTGCTTCTCTTGTGTGCTTCCCAAGCTAGACATCTCAAACTTTCCTTGGAGTACAGTGGAAAGAAATTATTTTCCTTTAATTTATTTGAAAGAGGAGGCTATTTTTACATAACACACTAAAAATATGCTCTGAAATATTTCTTCTACTTCACAGACCTTTCTGTGATAGGAATGCATTTTAATCAAGTCCCCGTAGAAAGAATATTTCTTCTACTGAAGAGGATGGGAAGATCAATGTCCCATTTCCATTCTTATAGTCAAAAGACACTGGCTTGATTAAAAATGCCTTTTTATACCCTGCTAAAGCTGAAGAAAAACAGTATCTCCTTTTAATTTGGAGATGCCAGAGGCTGCATCATCTGTGATGGACAAAGCATCATCTTGGAAGCTCTGATTTCAAAATTTGCATCACTGCATTCATGTTTGCTTTCGCCCTTCAGAATCATAGGAAGCACAAGAAAAGAGATGCCCTGAAGACACCAGTTAAGAGTCACAAAACATCATCTATAATTTAAGTCATTAATAGGCATCTCCATTATGCTGTAATTATTTATTGATTTTTATATAGTATGACCATTACGCACAGCACTCACTGAACTGATGTGGTAGTCAGCATATTTAAAAATCCTCTTATCTGACCTATTTTCATCAGCAGAAGCCAATTGTATAATAATGATGAGATTCTAAATTGTTATAAATGGAAATAAAAGAAAGAGGAAGAGTGGGCAGGAATAATTGGTAGAACGTGTTGTTGTTTTTCCCCTGCACTCCAAAAAAGCATGTGTGAGCCAAGCCCTACCAAAAAGCCTCCATAATATTTCTATTTCCTTACAATTGCTCCAATTTCCCAATAGCCCATCTAATCTTACATCCTATCACACAGAATGGCCATTACACAGATGCATCGGAGGACAATTCGAAAGCTGTGTAATGGAGATAACCAGTTTGTAGCAGCTTTTCTTGTTCAAAGGCAGCTATAACTGAGAAGCGGCAGTTTTTTAGTCCCACAGGCTGAGTGTGAAGTACAGCCTGAAAAAGGGAGAAGCTGATTTGCCTACTAGTTTGTGGGGTACTTAGGTTACCACTGGATGAATACCCCTGATTTGCCATTTGAGTTCGACCCCAAGATTTTCACCCATTCTTGCTTCATATCACATTTCTGCCATGACACCTACTGTGCCATCAAAAGAACAACAACAAAAAAAACCTTGGAGATATATTTGAAGAGCTGGCACTTTTAAAAATAAGGGCAAATAGGGCAATTTTGAATTTTTTTTTGGGGGGGGGGAGAGGGTTAGTGCAACCATTTTTCTCCACTGGGCAGGAGATTTTGCGTTATTTCACTTAGGTATGTGCACAAATGTGCAGAAGAATTTTATGGGTTGTTGAATCAAAGTAAGCCCCGGTTCAATTTTGGAACTCTTAGGTTAACAAGAAAATGTGGGTTTGGTATCTAAAATGATATTGGGGAAACTATGAAATAGGATCGAGTGCTTATGCAAAATAAAACCTGTTAATAAAGTTGACAAATTCCCATCAGCATAACTTAGGGTGGAGCAATTATCCTATGTGAAGTTTCAACAGCTCTTGCTCATTGCTCCCACAAGTCTCTCAATGGATCACGTGGTTTTATAGGTCTCTCTCCTTCAATAATCTTTAATCAAATTAACAGATTTGAGGAACTTGCAGGTCTTAGACTTGTGGGCTTGTTTTGCTTTCTCTTTAGGGTAATAGTGCTGTGCCCAAGCTACCTTATTGCTCTCTGAGGAGCCTGCACCCTAAGTACAGCCCAAGACTGTTGGCTGCGTGACTTCTAATGTGACTGTCATACGTGCTGACCTTCGATGCATATGTCTTGTAAAATTTGCAGATAGGTCCTTTGCGGATCTAAGAAACCTCAAAATAGAAGTAGAGAAGTAAAGTACTGTCAGGGCAGAGGCCAAAGCCCCTCCTCTTTCCTTCTGCCATGTATATAGGGCAAATATATGTTCCTCTATGTTCTCTGAAAACTCAAATTCTCTCCTAGGCAAACGCTACCGCAGTATCCTTGTGGGCTTTTACCTCCAGAAGCTGTCATCAAAGACAAATCTACAGGCCATGAAAGAGAGAGCACAGGATCAGCCATCCAGTGTCCTTGGGGAATGACAAATATATTTTGCTGAAGTGGAGGGGGAAGAGGAGGACAGGGATTGCCAGAAAGCACATTTTTATGGTAACTGAAGTAATGAACTCAAATGAAAGGAATAAAATAGAGGTTTAGAGTGGAAGTGCCATTTCGGTTTTAACTACAGTGTTGCTACGGCAAAGCTATAAATTAGAACAGGGTAGTTAGGTAGGAAGAAATAAAGCAAGAAAGGCAGAGTCCTTGGTAATAGGAAACTCGGAGGAGCCCAGCCTCTAATAATTGAAGTACATCCCATGCTGGAGTTGTCTCGCCTCTGCTCTCAGCTGGTAATTATCAGGGTTGGCAGAAAGATGCAAGGTGCAGCTTGCACAGAAGGGGGTGCACTTTCCTAGCTCGGTAGGAAACTTCTTTTTGTTAATGTTTAAATGCCTGGCTCTCCAATCTTGGACTGGAGATTTTGTAGCTAATTCCTGTGGCATGTTTTTCTGAGACTGATACTTAGTGAAATCCATAGGTCACCATGCATTCTTCTCTCCAATAAACATTTCTCATGATTTTTACCTATGGTTTTTTACCTTCAGCTGTTCCAGGCCTCTATACCCATCTTGGTGACCCAAAGTTGTTGAGATCCTGAAATTCCACCATCTTGCTCTGCCCAGGCAGTGAGAAGTCTGTGGAACTCATTGGCCTAATCAATCTCATAATAGCATCTTTTTTTTCCCCCCTCCTGTTTTATTTTCTTGTGGATGGAGACTCCTTTTCAAGGATTCACGGACAGCTGGGGGATGCTAGACTGAGAGATGGAGAAAAACCACAGAAACTGTTCTTAAAAAAAAAAAAAAGAGAGAGAGACTTAAAAAGAGAGAAAAATGAATATGGGTCAATTGGTATTTTACTAATGGCTTACAGACAAAGGATAAATGATGGGCAAATCCCACTGAACAGAGGGAGAATCCATTTCTTTTGATTTAGTGTTGCAGTAGGTGGAACTGCAAGAGATTCAAATACAATCTCGCTGACTTTTTGCTGCTCTGTAGTTCATTACCACTGCTTCATTGCTAGTGCTCAGAAATGCCCAGTCTGGCCAAGACGATACCTATAAACATTAAAAAGAAGCTGAGTTAAGGAGCTGTTAAATCTCAGGAAGTAATGCACATCATTAGTTTAGAGCTTGGTCTGCTCTAGTATGTAACAAAATGCTACATTTTCTGTAGAAGCCACCTTTCATCTCAGAGCACCCTCATGTATTTCAATTGCTTTGCAGGCTATAGGCCAGATTTCCAGCTTGCATGCATTCATGTAAGTCTCTCAAATGAGAGCGCTATGGCTATTTACACTTGATGAGAATGTGTTCCTGTATATAAAGTACCAGCTGTATGTTGTCTTACAACTGACTTGTGGCTAATACATGATGAATGGAAGTGGAACGAATTGTGGTAGCCAGTATTATGTGAATATCTCTTATGCTATAGGTAAAATTCAATGGGCTGAACTTGGCCAACTTCTGGCTGTTTTGTTGGTAGCTCAAAACCTGATGCATATAAGGATGAATGTCTATCAGACCTGCTTCCTTCCTGTGGTGAAAGAGAAATACTTCTGTAGTTCTAATGTCACAAATAAAACATGTGCTGCTCAAGGTCAAGTTGTTCTTGTCGCAGAAAGCTGCTAAGTGTATTGTAAGTGGATGCAATTGTAGAATTGATTTCAAATAACTTCCTGCAACCACTTTCGTTCTGCAAAATGCTAAGTCACTTTGCAGGCAGAGGTCTAAACTTTTTGAAGGAACAAGGAGGGGACTTCAGTGAGTTTCTGGCTGGAATTTGTCATCTGCTGCTGATTGATTCAGGCAGGATGTCTCTGAATGACTTGTAGTCACCTCATGATGCAGCACTTATTTTGATTGCATGGGAAGGGCTACAACCCTGTTTCTAATCAGACGACCATGCATCAGTTCTCAGCACAGCTTGATCTCTACTAACTTTTCGGTAACTAAATGGAGTGTCACAAAACAAGCATTTGTAGTTTAACTTAAACTTCCCCTTTCTTCACCCTAGCCTTGTGTAATGCCCCTGCCTAGTAATTCTGTCCAAATATGACCTGAGATTTATGAACCTGATTCATAACAGCTGTTCAGTTTTATCCCTGAACATATCATGATAGAGCAATAAACAAGAAACATTTCTTGTATTGAAAGGGACATTTTCTAGGCAGAACTGCTCTAAAATTTGAGTAGAATGGATAGTCCTTTCTCAAAAATGCTTAAAGATTATAGGTATTAATGACTTACCATATTTGCAAAGAGATATGAATCTACTCCATGGCAACGTCTTCCACTTATTTACTCAGCATAGGGTCCAGGACATATCTATCCATTGTGTCATCCCAATACACTTGCCTGCAGTAAAGAGATTTCTTAGAAGCCTCAAATGCAGCGGGGCCTCACTGTCCTTCCTCTGTGGGAGCTAACGGGATCACAGCCTGGGATCAAAATGCTACGGTAAATCAATAGTCACCAACTTGCGCTCATAAATCTCTGTGTGGAGAAGACCTACATAGGGACCTCTGTGCAGGGTCTTACAGATAATTCTCATTCATAAAAGATTTTGGCTTCTTATTGCGGTAGAGATATTATTTATTTTGACAGAATATCAATGCTATGGTGAGCTGTCTTTGTCAAGCTGTTTGTGCTGAGCTTTCTGGAGATAAGATATGCGCACCTGTACATTGCCACAACTTCTCCCGTCAGCTCAATTCAATTTAGTCCTTATATTCGTTCTCATGCAGTAAAACAAAAGGGGGGAGAAAACTTCGTCTATCATCACAGCAGAATGAACTGCTGAGAAAAGTGAGAGAATAGTTTCTTTTGCCTGGTCTCCTTGATGAATTCAGATAGCAATGTATGTCTCTCTTCAAGGGATAAAGATCTAACGTGTGAATGCTTTTTTTCTCTGGAACCTCATCTTTTATGGCAAACAGAGCAGATTTACAGGGACAATTCACACATGGCCTAGGTTCACTCTTAGAAGTAAGCAAATATCTTGTGTTCAAAGGTTAGGTGCCTCTTTGTATCTCCTCTTCCTTTTAACTTTTCCTGTAGAGCTATTTCCATTTAATTCAGAGACTACTTTCAAATTATTAGCCTTTAATGTTCTCCAGATTATTCTCAGCTGCTGGAAAGCAAGCACGCAATGTTCCTCCCCATGATGTATCTCTGGTCAAAAGCTTTTCTCATTGGGTTGCAATGCTAGATCTATTTCAGCAGGGGCTTTTGGTTGGTCCTGTTCTCTGCATGGCAGATGGGCAGAGATAGCAGGAGTACTTCCTACGCTTCGTGTCGGAGTGCCTCCCGTATTCGAGGCATGCTCTTTGTGGGGATGTAGCTCATCTCTGGGGGCAGTGATAACAAACACAGTGTGACCAAGTACAGGTCAGTGTTACTTGGGGCACTGCTGCAACAGCTTGCTGGAGCACATTGCAATATATCATCCTTTCTTATCTGCTCTATTTTTCTTGAGGAAATAAATCACTTGCTTGTAGGTGAGAAGCCACGTGGCTTTGACATATACTCACTTTTCTTCTTAAAGGGAAAAGTATTGGACTTATGAAGAGATTGGACAATGCTGTGTCCTTGATTTGCTATTGAATGTGGAAGTGATTTAAAGTAGGATAAAAGATGCATTGTGCAAACTACAATGCTTAAATTAATGTGTTTTAAGAGGGGAATGTATGTAGAGCAAGTTGTACTTCAGTACATGTTACTCTGTGACTGTGAGCCTTTGACTCAGGTCCCTTTACAATTCACTTACCAGAAAACATGCATGAAAAGTAACTTTTTTTTATCTAATAATTTTTGTCCAGGAGACAAAATCCAGTAAGTTCCAGCAAATAGAACTTCATTTCAGTTGCTTTGGAAATTTCCATGTGAGTGTAACCCTCCAAGTTCTAGAAGTTTATGTCCCGCTGTGATTTCCCTGCTTAGTTCCTGGCCTGGACCTCTCCAAGGACTTGGGCTGAGACCATCTGGGAACCTCAGTCCAGTAGCTGCTGAACACTAGATGACAAAAACCAGAGCGTCTAAAAGACTCTATTTGGCACTGTAGTCACTGATAAGCTAATGTACAGAAAAAGGAAAGGGAAAGAGAAAATAATTGATTATCGCTGGTGTTACCCAGATTCCTGATAAATGTAGGCTTTCTTTATAATCTGAAATGTAATCTCTGTAGTCTCAAGCAGTTTTTTATTTTCTTCTCTACTGAAAGTACTTTTACAACATGGTGAGGGTATCCATTTACTCCAAATTATCGGAGTCTGACCAGCCTGTCTTGGCCAGCTTTTCATTACTTCTCCAGATTTGCCATGCGTTTCCGTCATATTCAATTCAGAGTCAGGTTTCCTTTTCAAATCACACTCAGAAGTTATGTAATACACCAGAAGCATCAGGCTTCTAGGATTCATTTTTTTCTCCCCCAAACTCTTACAGAGATTATGTTCTTATTCCACAATAATCAAGTGATCTCCACCTGAACAGGTGGGTTTTGTTTCTTGAGTTAGTGTAGCTTTCCTTTGATATTTTTTTCATCAGTTTAAATTATGTCATGTACAACTACAGAAATCACTTTTTTAGCTTAAAGTGCTGTTTGAAACAGAACTCTGGTCTGTTACCTGTTAAGTCTGTTTTTTACCTTTTGAAGTTTTATTAACATTTTTTTTTCCACATGTGCCTTTCAGAACCTGAAGAATCTGCCCTCAGTGGCTTTAGAGCAGCTAGAGGACTTGTCCTATGAAATTTTGGATTACTCTGCCTAGGTTAATCATGAACTTGTGGTAACCAATACAAATAACTAAAACAGTGAAGGGGAATTAAGGATGATAATTAAAGATGCTTAGAACTGAAGTGACTAATGCTGAGTGGATGGACTCCCCAGCTAAACCAACAGCCTTGATTTTGGTATGCAGGTTCCCTGGAGGTGAATTAGAGCCATGTCATTGAAGTCAGGTGCAGAGTCATGTTTCAGAAGCAAGGACACGCTGTGCCCTTGGTGGGGCATGAATCAACTTGGGCCTCGAAAGCTTTATCACCGCTTTATTGGCAAAACCCTGTGTCAAGTCTACCTGAGTGGTAGGACTCACGGGTATAGCAGTCACACCAGTCTGGGATGTGGGTTCAAACCCCATGTTTGGAATTGGCCCTAAATCTTTATGTAAATTTAACCCCTGTGCTCCTGTAAAAATCTGATTTTGTACCTACTGATTCCCCCACGTATCTTCTCCTTTAACTGATCTTTGGTCTTTTTCTTTTAATTGCTTTTCAAAATTAGTCAGAAGAGGAAAGGAATAATTGCAGCTTGCTGAGAACTTGCTGAAAATCTACTGTAATTAGATTTTTTTTTTTTAAAGGGAAAATTATTAAACTTTAAGCGCTCTTCTAATAGTGTTGCTTGTGTGGTTTTTACAAAGCAGAAAATTTTAAAAGCCAGAGTAGTAAGATCATAACAAATAGCTGTTTCCTGTGGTTGCATTATTACAACATTAGGACGCAGGTTCAGGTTACAAACCCAACTGCCACATGGTTTAGCTTTGCTGACCCTAAAGGGCAGAGGCAGGCTGCTTCAAAGGGGTCTGCTGGACGTAAGCAAATTGGGTGGTGACGGTGACGGGAGCTTTTCAGGAGTGGCATTTGTGCCAATTAACTGGGTATAAACAGTGCTTTGTTTCAATATGCAGCGTTGATGTGATCTAGCTTTTTCTTTTTTTTGATGGATCCTTCTCTGAAAAGCCAGGTTGTCGTGGTTTAACCCGGCTGGCAACTAAGCACCACGCAGCAGCTCGCTCACTCACACCCCTCCCTCAGTGGGATGGGGGAGAGAATCGGGAAGGGGAAAAAAGGTTAGAGCCGAGGGCTGAGATAAAGACAGTTTAATAAGAGAAAATAATAATAATAGTAATAATGAGAATGATAACAAAATATACAGAATATACAAAACGAATGATGCACAATACAACTGCTCACCACCCGCCGACCGATGCCCAGCCCGTCCCGAGCAGCGATCAGTACCCAAGCGACCGACCGACCCACCAACCCCCCGAGCATGACGTTATATGGTATGGAATAGCTCTTTGGACAGTTTGGGTCCTAGCTGTGCTGTACTCCCAGCTTGTTTTGCACCTGGCCGAGCAGGAGAAGCTCAAAAAGTCCTTGAGCAGTCTGAGCACTGCTTGGCAACAACTAAAAACATCAGCGTGTTATCAACATTCTTCTAGTACTAAATCCAAAGCACAGCACTATGCTAGCTTCTGTGAAGAAAATTAACTCTATCCCAGCCGAAACCAGGACACAGGTGCACTATATGTTGCTTTAACTGCAAAACCTAACAGACTTACATAGCACTTCTGGTTTCAAATTTGCTTGCCTATTTAAATTTTATTTGTGAGATTTTACTATGCCATGGCGTAGGCTGTGGAGTTAAATTACATTACCTCTGTATTTATCGCCATGCCCGTGTGTCACTGTTTTGGAGTCTGCACTAACTTGTGGGGTTACTGTTTCTGATAACTAAGAAGTCCTCTCCATGCCCCTTTTCAGCCATCACTTTTATAAGCATGAAGTGTGAAATAGTTAAAATTGAGCTTCTTCGAGGAGAAACTCTTATGAAAAGATCAGAGGGAAAATTTTATTTCTGCTCATGGGGATTGACACCCCCCTCTCCCAGTTGTTAGCCAGAATTGTCCCATGCCACTGGCTGTTACTGGTTTGTGAAGATCAACTTACAGGCTGGTGTCTATTTTTGAGGCCTCTTGCTGATGATCCAAGGGGTTATTCTCTGTTCATGCAGTGGATGGTTTGTATCCTTTGGCTGCTTCAGTAGGAAGAATTTCAGGACTGGTGTATGTGAAAACACTGAGAATTCATTTTTTTCTGCCTGCTCGCTTAAGAAGTAGCTATGACAAAGTTGTCTGTTCCTCAGAAACATGCCACAAAGAAACATGATTTATTTTCACTGTAGTGAGCAGGCTTTTGAATCCTTGATAAAATATGAAAAAGCACCTCGATTTTGACTGGCTTTACTTTCCACTGAAAAGCTTTTGCATTGCTATAAGACCACAGTTCTCAGGACAAGTTTTTCATCAGCACTATCTATTGTCAGGCAGGAGAAGGTCTTCTTTTTGGGTCTTGGTTTTCTAACCAGATTACATTGAGTAAGTGGGCATTTTTGTCTCCTTTTCCAAATCTGTATGTCTTCAGTTGTGCTGGATCGGTCAGAGACCTAGAAGCAGCCAGTCAGGATGAGACAAAATTACTGTTTCCTTTGTTGGGGTCATTCTATTCCAGTTACATGCTTCTGAGACCCATACCCCTCCTCACAGTCACAGGCATCTATTGCTAAACCAGAGGGGGAATCTGGATGGTTTTTAGTAGGAAGCACATCTTTCGCATTGAACAGCCATGGAAATGGTAATTGGTTCATAAGACTGATCACAACATACAGCAGATGTAACCTTCCATAGGGTTTGACCCAAATAGATGTGGAAGAAGTCCTCCAGAACTTCCCATAACACAGTCTTGGGCCTTTTCTTCTAGATTAACTTGTTGTTAAAAAAGTACAGAAAGGAAGGAAAGCACTGATCTAGCCTATTGCCTCTCTGCAAACTACAGCTAGAATCTCATCAGGGTCGTAATTAATCTTAAATGTTGTTTTTCTCCTTTGCTTTTCACTGACTGTGTTTATTTAGACATTGTGTCTAGTATAGACACTATGGCTTCAGTTATGTTCATTTGTAAATTTGGAGAAGAGGTGAACTTTTTGAATAATCAGTGTGTTACCCCACTGTAAAATTAAGATGATAAAGGTGTTTTCTGTTCATATCTTTGTAAACTGGTTTAACTAGCGCTTATTAGTGCTAATTAGAGAGAGAAAAATCTGGTTTCATTAAAGCAAGTAGTGATGATAATATGCAGTTAGTTATTGACCTTTTGGGATAGCAGTAATTTCAGAATAGAATAGATTAATTTTTAAAGAGCTGCTGATACCCTAGAGTACACAATTTTGTTTCAGGCTTTACATCTGCCTGGATTTGCTCCTGCTTTTGTTAAAACTGTTAAAATGTTATACTCAAATAAGGAATTCTGGTTCTCTGTCTGGTATTGTAGCGTATCCCTGTTCTTAAATTCTTCTGGACAGAAAAGGAATGGCAATGCACATCTGCATTATTTTAGAAGCACTGTGCAAGGCTTTTTAGGCTTTCCCTTTCATGAAATTACTCACCAGGTAACTTTTTCCAGGTTTCTTTTACACTTAATTTATTTGTAGCTTTTAAAGTATAGATATTTGTGTTCTCAAAAATGCAAAAACTATGTTAGGAACAATACTAACTTTTTCCCATTAGCTAAGCATACTTCTTATGGCCCTCAAGGGAGACGTTTTTTAAAGAATTGCCATCTTTTTTTTCAGGTTCTGTGGGAAGAAAGCAGTGGGAGAGTCAACCAGAGACTGAGTGACTTCAGCTCAAACAAGGTACTACTTTGTGATTTGCATGAGTTAAAGCCATAGGAGAAGTCAATTTTTTAAAGATAAAACACTTTGTTAGTTTTTGAAATGCTACTGGATTTTGTCTGAAAAAAGTTTATATATTTTCCTCATGTTTTCCTTCACTGTTCCAAGTGAGTTCAGTGAGACTTCTGTTTATTTTTAAATATTTGTATTACAATGATGTCTGACTTAAAGGTAAGCATTCTACTAATGAATAGAAACATGCAGATTGAAAATATTTCCAAAATGCAAGGATTCAAACTGTTCCTACAGATATCAACATTTTACCATGTGTGGGATTATAGATAAAATACCTTTTTGTCATGTTGCAATAAACACATCAAAATGACCCAGAATTGCCGTAATCCAAAGGAACTTGAATCACAAAGAGTGGCAGCTTCTCCCAGAAGCCGCACAACTACCAAGACCTTGTCACTCAAACCCAATAGAGCCTTGTTTACTTTTGTCTTGATCTGTGCTTCTTCCTCTGAGTTATAATATATGCCTATATATTTTAGCAGATCTTGATATGGCCCCTCTGATACTGCCCAGGCAAACAGAAAAACAGCTTATAAGAAACAGAAAAAAAATTGTCTACAAAAATAGCTGCAGAAAATCTTTGCAAAAGCTAGGAAGGATAGAGCAATAATGCTGTAAGATATACCTATGCCCATATAGATCAGCTCATCAAGATATTTGAGCATAAGAACAGAAGAATGTATAGAGTCAAACCAAATGTCCAGCTAGCTTGGTATCCTTTTTCTGAAAGGGAAACTAATATCAGCAATACCAAATGGGTGTAAGAACAGAGGAAATCCGTAATAGTGGTGTCCAAGGATGATCGCCCCAACTCCAGCAACTTTCAGAAATGATGACTTTGGATTCAGAAGTTCTCAGTGGATTTTTCTTCCATGAGTTTCTACCTGGCTGTCTAAAATATGTAATTTTAAATGAGTAAAGGCTTATGAGATTTATGTTAGAGTGTATGCACACTTGAAAGTGGTAGAAGTAGTTAACTGCAGTGTATACATATTTACCATGGTCTTTCCCAAATTTCCTTTTATAGATAGTTAATCCCTGCATTTGTACTTGAGGCATGACAAATGAGCAGATGATGATGCATGAAAACATTTAATTCTCCAGGTCAGAATTATACTGTAGTTTTCCCAGACTTATTTTCTTCATATCTTACACCTATTTTCAGATAATGTAGGTCATGTATGGATTTTTTTTTTTTTTTTTTTGTGTGGACCATGTTCTGTGGTGTTAATTAGAATGAGCACATACAACAGTCAGGTTAATTTAGCTTATATGTACAGTTTGAAAGCAGGTTTTTAAGCAAATGACAGCATTTTTTGGCATGGAAAGCATAAGAACATATGGCCATATGACTGAATGTAAAAGAGCTAATTTAGTCTGTAACTTTTCTGACCTTGTCTTAGAATCAAGGTGAGAAATAAGTCATGGATTTGTATGTATTAAGGTCATAAATGACTACTGTGATTATCAAGTCTGACCTTTCATGTTAGCATGAGCCATTGAACTCCTCTGAAAGCTGGCTTTAAATCCAGCACCTTTGCTGAATTAGACTAGGCATTGTGTTTAAACCCATCCAGTCATGATTTTAAAGTGTGCAGTGATGGAGAATCCCGGGTAAACTATGAATACCTCTTACCATAACAACAGTATCTCTTATTTCTTATCTGAACATGCCTAGCTCCAGGTTCAATTATTTCATCCTTGTTCTATCCACCCTTACCACATTGAAGAGCTTTCTCTGCCATCACATTCTGCTCTCTCTGCAGGTCCTTATACGCCGTGATGATATTGTCACTTAGCTACACTTCTAGGATAAGCTGCTTTTTTACATTTTTAATTCAAAATCTTAAGTAATTTTTTTTTTTATTCCTTTCTAAATATTTTTTTTTTCACATTCTTATTAAAAGCTGGGCATCAGAATTGAATGTAGCATTCCAGCAAGACTTTCTCTGTAGACAAGTACAAAATTGAAATGCCTCTTGACTTCTTAGTATTTCTCTGCTTTAAAGTGTGTAGCTATTTCAGGCTGTCACAGTCTGCACTTAGTCTCCTGTTTTTGAATGTCTGAAACATTCAAATGGGCATGAAAATTCTGCTCTTAGCTGCAGCTTCACTGCTAGAGAAAGATCGGCCCAAATCACTGCCTTTATCAGAAACTTCAAGGCATTGGAAACCTGGACCAATATCTGAGGTGTTTAAAGATTTGCAATGTCTGTGGTGTTGGTGGCAGGTCTACAACAGTACTGCGAAAGACGCAGTCTTGCCAGACTCTTTTGAAAGAAGGCAAAAAGTGAACTAAATTAAAGGGAAGGAGATGTGAAAATTGGTAGCAGGGATGTGAGTTTCACATAGTGATTAAAGTTTGCCAAAACATGATGGAGATGGTGATACCATCTGCTCTCTTTGTCTCCATTTGATTACATCCTCTTAGGATTGGTGAAAGCTTGATATTCTGGTATACTTTGGGACAGCACTAGACGGTAGATTAGTGGCTTTCATGGTAAATTTTGCTACTTTCAGTCATGTTCTTTTCATTTTTAGTGTCAGATTAATGACTGCAAAGCAGGGATAAGGGATCAAACCCCCCGCTTTCTCTATATTTTGTTCACACATTAAACTTCACCTCTGCCCTCTTAGTGTTTCTGTATTGACTTGTATCCCTCTCCTCTGTCATTCACTGTTCACTCTGATTGATTGGAGTTCTGGACTGAAGTCAGCTTTTTGGGGACAGGGCTTGTTCAAACTCCAGTCTTACGGCTTGCTGCCTTTAAAAACCATGCTATATAACAGGCATCAGTGGTCTTTTAGCATGGTGAGTCACATGGAACAGGGGCTCTGCATGGCAAGGCCACGTAGTTGCTCTGGTAGTTATTTTTCTGACTCTCATCTTGAGCCCAAAAGCTGCCCTTTCACAGGTAGTTTTCTACTCAGTCTGTCCCATAGCATTTAATTTGTTACCTTAGCTATATTTCACCATGTATTGTCCTAACTTCTGCTCAGATTCCTTTCTCTGTGACACTTCATCATTTACCTCTCCATACCACCTATAGTTTTCACAGTAACAACTTTAGGATGGCATTTGATAAGCTATTAAAATTTTAAAATTTATAAAGCAATCTCTTTGGTTTTAATTTTATTTTGAGACTATTATAATTGGATGGATTTAAATTAATTTATTGCCTGTCACATACTTTGTAATATAATCCTGGTTTCTGGCTGTATTCAGCTACTCTTACAGGCTAGAGTAAAGCTTAGACTAGATATAGTAGAAGGAAAGTAGGCTTATGGCAAGGGCTTCTGAAAACCCTCCATCATAAAGAAAGCCTAAGTGGTTAGAATTGCTGTTTCCTTTAAATGGTAAACACAAGAAACTCTAATAAATACAGATTACCTAAATAAATCAAGTCAGGATTCTTCTGCTGAAGCGCAAATCTGCCGTCATAAAAATTCCTATAAAATTATCTAATTTCCACAAGCAGGTTTTCTATTGGATAATGATTTATTCATCTAATGTTTCTCCAGAGATCTTAGCTTGCTGCAAGAGCAGATCTCTTGAATAAAAATAAATTCTTATTGTTCTCAGTTTCTGCAGAAAAGAGTGATATTGTTCACCAAAGTTGTTATAAGAATAAATGTTTTCTTTCTGTTGTACTTTTGTTAAAAAAAAAAAAGTTAGAGGCAGGTTCACCATACTATTTAATAAAATCACGTGAGTTTACTCTGCAAACCAGATGATCTCTTCCATGTGCAGTCTGCAGCAGCTAAGTCAGGCCTCTGGAATGTCATCAAGCAATTACACAGGTCTTGAACTCTCGATCTTGCCTGTCGTCTTTAAAAAATGGATGGCTTACTGTTATTGCACGCACGTTTTCATTTTGGAGGCAAGGCTCTCCTAGCTTATGCCATCTCCCAGAACCTCCTGGCTGCCTGCTCTCTCCCACCTGCACCCTCCCTGCTGCACAAAGTCCGCTCATGCTTTTCAGTAACGAGAGGAGCTTCTGGACACCCTGAAATCCATAATGTGTTCATGTGTTTTTGAACTCAGTCTATTCAGTGGTGTGGTCTGCGGGACATTAGCTGTCATATATTCATTTATGTAATTCCTTCATCTCTCCAGGGTGTGAGAGAGGGACTTTTTAGATGTTCTGCAAAATGTCCAGTTATAACTGTGTTCCTGAAAACCATCAGACTGAATAAGACTTCTCTTTTCTTTTAATCTACCATTTTCCTCTCCTGCAAAGAAGAATATCGTATAAAATAAGGGGCAGGTAATTGTTTGGGTTTGCTACTTGAAACTGGGTTTAATTCTGTAAGTTCATGTCTTCTTACTGAGTGACTGAAGGATGGAAAATACGCTGAAATGAAATCACTGAAAGTGCAACTAATAGTCGTGCTTAGGAAAGGAGCGTGGTTGTAGGCTTGAGCTGTCTCTGCTATTGCCTGCAATAATGAAGGGCAGGTTTTCTTTATTCTGTTTGCATTTGATTTTCTTGTCTCTCTATCATTCTCCTGGTGTGTACATAGTAATCCTTTAGCAGACTTCTGACTAACTGCTTAAGTAAAGCTTTAACAGTCTGTAAGTGGAGACAAGAATGAGTTAATCGGGATATTTCATTTCTCAGCAAAGCAGTAGGTGTGCTTCAGCATGATTATGAGGAATATTGGTGATATGTGGGAAGGAAACCTGAAGATTCCAGTGAAAGCACTAAATACTTTGCCTGGTGTCATCCTGCCTTTTTTTACAGAGGACCGTTCTGGAAAACGGCACATGGTTATGACAAATGATAGAGCTAAGTAACTGTCTCTGCTATTAAAGTGCAAGCAATATGTGGAGGATGATATTGAGTATACATGGTCACTAAATTGTGCAGTGTAACCCGCACGTCAGCGGAGGTAACCATGTCAGTGAGCGCTATAACTGCTTATAAAACTTTCCAAGCTGCTACAGATAATGTTATGACCGTGCTATGAGTATGGCAGAAGACCAACAGCAGTTGCTGAAACAAGACTTCAAATAAGATGAGCCTGAGGCTATACGTGCTCATTGTTATGGTCATCTTTCAGATCTGGCATTTCAAAAAGTTATTGCAAATATTTTCCTAAGTGAGCCCCTTGGCTAGCTGGCATCAGGCAGTGCAGCACTCCTGCAACACAATCCAGCTCATTAATTATCACAAGAATGCTTCAGACTGCTGTGTCTTAACTCAAAGAAGTGACTAATCTCTTTTCTGGAATGTCATGCTCAGAAAATGTTTCATGATGATACATTTAATTTCCATAGAATGTTTGGATATCTTGTTGAAGTAGTGGTCTTGCTACCCTGCGCGATGAAGCTCCAGGTGAGTAATAGACATGTTTTTTTATGCTAGGTAAGGGCAAGGAAGCCATCTGAAAGCTTGTCTCAGGCATTTGGAGACTTGCTTGTGATAACCAACCTCCCCCTCTGAAATCTGGGCACGGTGAGAAACATTTGTATGCTGTACTCACAGGGATAAAAGTTATTTTTTTCATTTTTTATGCTATTTAAAAATGTTGCGGCTTCAAACCTTTTGTCACAGATTTTTAGACACTTTTGAAAGCAAAGTGTAGGATGTTTTCTGCAATTGCTTATTGTTTCAAAGGTAATATCCAAGTCTATGTGGAAAGGTTTATTGACTAGTTGCATTCTAGTTATGCAAGGGAAATGGAGTCGAAGTGATGCATATGCAACTGCTTGAGCACGAGCATATATTAAAGAATTATGGCAGATTATTTTCTTCTTATGATAAGGTTCGGAGGTGCCTGGATCTTAATAATAGGAAGACATTGAGCTGGGTAGCTTACTGCTAAGGAGTGTTAGACTGTTAGGTCATGAATGTATTCTTTTTTGATTATTTCTTAAACGAAAAAGTGCTTTGTCGTATAAATCATTTAAAAGCAAAGAAATGGAGTATGATCAGGCTTTGTGGTTTGAACACTATGAAAAAAAGTGTCAAGTGATATATGCAGAGTCACACTCAATTTAGAATGTGATTTTTTCGTGTATTTTTGGTGCTCAATGGATACAGTAGGAGGCTTTTGACATTATGCAGATTTAAATACGTAGACAATATTGAAGTGAAGGAAAAAGTTGTTTCCCACTCTATTTTCCTATTAATTGAATAAGAACACTGTTGTCATGCGGCATTGTATAAAATGGAAAATATTATTTAAATGGTGTGTGCTTCCTATTGTAAAAGTGAAAACATTAACACTACCTACATGACCCTCCTTCTAAGAAAACTTAATTTTTAGAGACAGAATTGGCACAATTTCTCAGTATCTTTCATGGTATCATTAAAATAGAGTTTATACAAATATTTATTTGATCAATATGGTCTGCTGGGGTTTTATGTTTCTTAAAACCTTTATACTCACAGTTGTTGCATCTGGCTCAGTCATACTGTTTCTCTCTCTATGAGCTACGTCACCTGCATGGCTTGTTTAGTGCATTAGCTAACTGGAAGTGTGGTGATTTTGCTGCGCCCAAAGAGGTAAATGCTTTTTATGTTCATTTTCAGCCAGCCGATGTTGACTCCAAGTTGTGGGCTAAGCAATCTGTATGAGTGGAAATGCATGTGCTCGCACTGAGAGCGAGTGCCGCAAGGTGGGTTCCAGCTCATAGTGTAGGCTGTGGCTAACAGTGACCTCTAGGAATGAACTTGAAACAGGTGCAAGTACAGTGGACGTTCAAAAAACTTTTTGGAATTGTTGTGTGACCCCAAATTGTATCAGTTTTCTGTGGTTGGATAGTATTCCGGTTGGCTGTAGTCACCATTCTGTTCCTAAAGCTTCAGTCTCTTTCCATGAAGAGAAAGAATGACCCAAATTTGCTGAGACGTTAGGGTACAGGTACGTTATTTAGTCAGTAGTTGTTAGGAGACACGGTTTTTAGAACAAGACTTATGCCGTACATCTGACTGTGGGTGTGCAGTACATAGCTGAACGGTCTCTATTGTGT
The DNA here is from genome assembly GCA_034008185.1 of Gorsachius magnificus. NCBI lineage: Eukaryota > Metazoa > Chordata > Aves > Pelecaniformes > Ardeidae > Gorsachius > Gorsachius magnificus. Next base: position 32,172,835 of record CM067089.1, on the reverse strand, counting down.
TAGCAGCATCATGCAAAAAAAAAAAAAGTCTTTCTTACTTCTAACAATAGTCATAAATTATATAGTCATACAAAATGGAAACAGATCTAAGGTTGTGGCATTTGAAATGTAGCTTTGCTCTAACCAGTTTTGCAACTCAGTTTTACACCAACACTCTCTTTTATTGAAATGGGTGGATATTCGCTACTCCTCTTGCATAAATCCGTTCAGAACAATAAGCATCCTTTCTGCTAATTCTAAATTGTCTTTGTACTGGTCTGTGTCTCTGGTGAATTTTCCTGGAGGGAAAAGGAGATATTCTGTTCTCCAGCTGGTGTGTGCAGTGGCTGGATGCAAGCTAGGCAGCTGCAGGCTGTGTGAATGGGGAGGGCAGCAGAAAATGCCTAAGCAGCGGCAGTCTGGGTGGGTGGCGGGGGGCTTCTGGGCATGCCGGCCTGTGCCACCACTCACTAAAGGGCAAGGATCAGGTCTCTTAGGCACAGCTGGGCATCCGTGCCATGTCAGGGTCACCACTGCCACATGCAAACATGTGCAGGGAATCTTTTTGCTGTAAGGGGTAAAGAACACTGATGTAGTGGAAGGAGGCTAAATGCTGAACATTTAAGTTGCTGAACAGGGAAGTAAGCAATGCAGTTGTATCTGTTCTGAAACCAAAATGACATTTCTTTATTCAGCCATATGCCACTTTTCAGTCTACTACTAGCTTTGAGGTGGGAAGGATGCTGGAGTTGGTGCTGATTTCTAACAGGCTGAAAATATGAGAAAAGGGTTGGATCAGCTGTTTGAAGTTGGTGCCTGAAGAGAAGGTCTAATTCTAGTTCCTGCTTTTTTCTTAAAAAATAAATACGACTATCTGCTTAGCTTGCTTTTTTTTCTCATTGAAAAGTCATTAAACTGTGGATGTAATAGAATTTAGCAAAAATTATCCCCTGTAGAGCTAGATAGCCTTGGTATAATGATGTATAAATCTATTATCTTTTCACCAAATGGGAGAATCACATACAGAACTGATCCTCTGTGTGCAATAGTAAATAAAATGAGTGGAATATATTGGCTGCTGGGGAGGAAAAAAAGCATGGAAAGGGAAAGTTTGAGATGTTGATTTTAATCCTGTAGTATACTTTGGTTTTCTTCAAAGGCATTGACCATCTCAATTTTTGGATATATTGTGTCTTAAAGGTAGGAGCCATCCAGCTAATAAACTTTAACTTTTCACCACCAAATGTCAGGCCTTGAGATTGTTTAACTTTTTTTTCTCCTTTTTTAACCCCTTATATTGTTTTCAAAAAATGTATAGAACGTTGTTTAATTCACTGCAGTGCTTAAACACTTTACGGCTTCTCCTTAATTGATTTTACTGTCCTAATTAAACCTACTTCTGAAGTCTACTGTATTAGCACAGGCCACATAAAAAATGAGAACCTCTGAATTACACTTCTTTCCTATCTTGTATCTCTTGGTTTTGGCAAATGAAGGCTTAGACTAAGACATGACTATGGATGACTTGGAGCCAGGTAATGTGACAATGAATCAGTCACCTCTCTGCTGCCTTGAGAACTGGTGTGCTCCTGTCACCATGGTCATACACGAGCTGCCATAACACGTGGATTTCTTGGTGCATCTCTGTTTTCTGTCAAATTGTTCCTAGAACTGCCAAATTGTAACAATGATGGGACAGTCTAAGAGAAACATCATGGTTTTGATGCTAAATTCTTATCTTTTTGTGTGCCTTTTAAAACTGAAGGGCGAACGTTATGGAAACAGCTATTTTGGATGACACATTGAAAATGTAGTTGGGTGGCTTAGCAAGCAAGAGAGCATCAAGTACTAGGTATTTCTGAGAGAGATACAAAATCATCTGTACTAGGCAACCATGAAATAATCAAGGCCAAGAAAAAATGTTCTTCAGAGTCCCAGTGGGAAGTACTGAACTTCAGCCTTGAAGCATTAAGGCTGCTTTATCTTACTCTTCTCTTCTGATCATCTGCTTTGTACTCAACGCTTTAGCTCTCGTGGTTCAGATAAGTAACACCGTTTGGTTGCAAACCTTGCTGTATTCTAATTGTCAGCAAAAGTTTGCAGTAATGTCTTGGTTAACTGTGAATGGTATCTGGGTGTTGCAGAAAGCAAAAACAACAGGAGGGGAGAGATGTTTGCTCCTGCTTCACTGAAAGCATTGATGAGGAGGGTGACTGGTAGTGAAGGAGCAGCATTGGTCAGAAGGGGGGGGGAAAAAAAAGAGATATACTTGTTACAACTGGTTTGGAACTGATGAGATAACAGGTAGGAAAATGCATTATTAGATACTGTTTTTGATAAACACCTTTTGGGGCTAGTTTTACTGATAGAAAGTTGGCTTGTATCTGGTTAACAGTCCTCGTGTCCTAACAGAAATAATCATCTGTTCCTTGGAGCTATTGCACTAAGTCAAAAAAATGAATACACAAAACCAGATAAAGAAATGTTGGCGCTCATAAGTAGTCTATCATGAAGCACCAATGGCAAAATTCCAGAAACAAAAGCTTTGGTGCCTCTGAGCTTCCTGTTGTCTCTGAGGGAAGATAATTGTGATTATTTAGGGCAGGAGACTTATATTTAAAGACTGCAATAGCCATGAGGATTGTGTGAAGTATGTGGGAGTAGGAAGCATGTATCTACTAAGTGTATAGATTATTCCTAGCGGCATGCACACAAGATCTTTAGACTATCAGGCTCACGTTTTCTATTAAATGTTTTGATTGCTTATTGGGCGTGTGTCAGTAGGAATGTGATTCACATCCACTAATTCATGCTTCCCACCAGAAATGCAGGTTGATGGTGCTCTGCAGGAGCCTGTGTCTTTATCTCCCTGCAGAAATAATACCATCACGCTCCAAGCATCCCTTAAATCCTCAGGTTTGTGCTATTTAGAGTTGTGGTTTTCCTTGCCTGCTGTTTCAAGGCCAGTACAGTGCCTTAGTTGTCTGTCACCTTTTGGCAGTACTGCAGAAAAACACCACGTTTGGAAGGGTGCACCCCTCTTTTCCTACTCTGTCCCCCTCCAAAAAAAGGAGGAAAAAAAAAAAAAGAGAGGGGAAGGAAATAACTAGTCTTTGAGGACTCTAGTTCTAGAAAGACCTGGACATATCCTCCCATAACTGTCTTAGCTACCAGCAATGGTGACGTGGCTCGTAAAGGAAGGCATGAGCTCCAAAACAACCTTCTGCAGCAGTTGCTACAGGAAGCCTATGTTACTGTTAAGTAGGCAGACACAGACACCTACACTGAGCCAGGACACCATTCTTGTCTGCAAAACACTGTGAGCTCATGGTTTTCAAAGAATGCAGGGGGCCTGTTAGTTTAACTCCAGTGCTGACAGCTTCTTTCAGCCCTTGTGTCCTAACTAGGCAGGGGAGCGGGGGCCAGGGGAGTCTGGAGAGGCAGTCTCATCTCCTTGGTGTGCGCAAGTGGAACAAACTACCGAATAATGTTGAGTCCTAGTGATGCTGCAAGAACTTGGTGAGGTGAAGACAACTGTGTTTCTCTTTTATTTTTAGAATAGGTCTGTATCTGGTAACAGTAAGACAAGATTGCTTAATTGACTTCTACACTGAGCTGGAGGAGTCTTGTCTGTGGTGATAAGGCAATTAATTTAGTCCCAGCCACCTCTGATGAGACTGTCACTTGGACAGCTGGATTTGGCATTTGTAATGGGATCCCTTCCTATGTCACAAAAGCTCCTTAAATGGAAGGGGTTTTCCTGACACTGCTGATCTGGGGGCAAGTCTCAACTCAGGTGGCAGGTCTAAAAGGTTCCTCTGGGGATCTGCAGTCACTTTTCAGGGTATTTTTTTTTTTCAGTTAAGGGTTGGAAGAAAATGTCAAAAGAGAGGAGAAATAGTGCCAGTACAGTGAACTGAACTGTTGGCACAGATTGACTGAAGTGATGCATGCATGATGAATCTATAAATTAAGACAATTAGTAGAAAGAGAAGTATTTTTTTTAAGACTGTAAAAATGTCAGCAAATGTTCTGGGAAAAACAAACTGATTTTAAAAAAAAAAAAGCAATGAGGCTTTTTCTTGTTTATCTTTTGGGAAATTTATGGTTTTCACTCATTACTTTTTCCCCTCACTTCAGCACATTTTTGAATAGTACAGTCTCAAAACAAATTTGTCCTGCTGTTGCTGACTGTCACTTAAGTACACCATAATCTTGAGAGGATTAAAGAGAAAACAAGGAGAATCAGTCTTCTTTATCAGTCACTTTTAAAAATTTCTGTCCATGACATTCTGCAATCTACTAATTGTTATATATGTGCATCGTGATTATGATCAGGGTCTCATTTAAATGATAAAAACAACAATCTAGATAATTCCCATGTTGAGCATAGATGTAGTTAAGAAATATTGAGTGGAAAATGCTGGTTGATCAAGCTCAGCATCAGTATTCAAAACACTTTTTAATTAATATAACTAATTAATTAGTGTAAGATACACTGAATCAAAAGAAAGAAGGATGATAACTGAAGGACATCAGGTAAACTTTGTAGGAGTGCTATTAAGTGCTCTCCTGCAGAATTAAAAGGAGGGGCATGCTGAATAGGGTAGTTGGTTAGATTGATGATCTGTTGGCTTTTTGCGAGATGATTTGTTTTGGTTTTTTTTCCTCCATGACTGATCTGCCTCAGCTTTATTGGAAGAGCTGAAAAAATTCTGCCTAAAACAAATAGTAGAGAGAATGACAGCTGCAAATTCTTCCTTCTCTGCCTTTTGGCTCTGTTCATGAAATAAAAACTAGGCAGACTCCACTGACTCTTAAGACCCTATTTTATCTTCTATCCCAGACTGTTTTGCCTTTCTAAGAGCCTTGGAAAGGACCCTGACCTTCAGAGATTTGGTGAAGTAAGGTTATGCTTGTGCTGTGGTCAGTTACAGTTCATGGAGTACTCTTTGCCTTGCTCCTCTGATCATCTTGACTGAAGGCCTTCTGGAGTATGGTACTACTCTGTCTTTCATCACGTGTCCAAGTTTTCCGATGGAAATGAGATGTCCTGGGCATCAGGTAGATGAGAACCCAAAGTTGGGAAGTACTTCTGGGTCCTTCGCTGTTTGCAGTAGCGTAAAGAGCCTCTATCTTTTTCTTCCAAAACTACCTCTCTTGCAACACAGATTATTAATTTTGGAGCACAGAAGAAATAGTAAACAACTTGGTAAGTATGGAAGTAGAGATCAAAACAGTTAGGCAACTTGCCAGGATGGGAAGTTAAATAGATTATAGATACAGCATTAATTACTATCAAATCTGCTTTAGATCTTTGTGCCATACGGTTCACAGTACTTTTTCTCTTTGCCTCTCCTTCTTGTCATTATCTCTCAGCTTCCATTTCCCTTTCTAATGTTTGCAAATTATTGTTTTCCTCTGAAAAGATTAAAAATGGCTTAATCATATTGAAAGAAAATACTATGAATCCTCTTCACTTTAATAGCAGTGAAATCTAAATATACGAAATGGCTTTAATTGGCAGGTAAAAAATTGTTTGGGTCAAATAATTTTTATCTGATTGAGGAAAAATCAGTAAAGCGGTCCTAATTAATTCTGTGGATGGTTCATTTCCTCAGATCAGCAAAGTAGTCCTTTATTTATATCTTAATTAGCATTTTATGTTCTATAGAAACATACAGAAATGTGCTTGAATATCTCAATTCTTTTTTTTTTAAACAATGTCCCAAAGAAAAATGCAGAAGTGTATTGGAGGAGTTCAGAGTAAGGCAATCTGAACTTTTTAAAACAATAAAACTTGTGTTTTGGCTTTGGTGAAATTTGCTTAATTCATCCATGTTCCTATTTTTTGATCAGTACAACTGTTTAATTGTTCGGTGTGGTAGCAAGTGAACTCAGTGCTGGAAAACTTTATGATAAATAGACTCCACCTACTTAAAAAAAAAATGAAAAAAACCCCAAACAAACCTTTTTCTTTTCTAGGTTAGTTAAAGGAGCAAAATTTTGATGAAATTGCCAAAACTTTAATATTTTGAAGAATATGCACAGAAAGAGGCATTCTTTACTCTCCAGTAAGAGTTTTCCTATTGGAACTTGAATCTTACTGTTTGATGGATAATCCTCTTACAGCTCCTCTTCCATGGAAAGCTAGAGATCAAGCTTTCGTCTTTACCCTTTTCGCCATCATTTTTAACCTCCATAACAGACATGAAATTTTCAAATATGAAGAAAAAAATCTGGAACTGTATAAAGCATATCATGTATCACAGAGTTGGTAGACATGCAGCTCTTCCTTGTTGCAAAATATATTTTTATCACTTCTGTAAAACAAATATATAGAGGCAATTCTGTAGGACAGAAGGGAAGACAACGACAGACAGAAGAACATGTGGCATTACGGGATTTTTATATATATATATACAGACATATAAGGTCTCATTATAATAAAATATTACAGACACTGAAATGTACACCACTAATAAATTTTGTCTCTTTCTGTGCACAGTCTATGCACTTGTGAAGAAAATTAGCAGACCGGGATTTGATTTTTATGAACACTTCACTCAAGTAGTGGGAGACCAGAAATTAAGTGGAGACAAGTGTATGCTGAAATAAAAAAATAAAAAAAATGCTCTTTATTCCAAGGGAAAAATTATACCTTCCCAAATCTTGCAATGCTCAGGGAAGCAGCAGCGTCTGTGAGGTGAGATGTAAGATAAGTAGCAAGGCAGTTAAATAATTATGAAGGACAGTGACTCCTCTTGAAGGGGTGAGAGTGCTGCGTGGAAATGGAGAACCAAGTGATATAAAGTCATGATATTTAGGAAAACTGTGCAGCACAGACTGGGTTTTGGAACAAAACCAGAGGGTCTGCCCAAACCATTACAGAGCTTAGTTTTATTAACCATGTGGCAGAGCAGCACACTGCAGACAGAGGAAACCAGAGGAAGTTAAGACCATAGAGGACGTTATGCTTCTGCTCAGCTTACACGCTGTTTTGAATTCTGCTGTGGTGTTTGAGGCTTGGAATTTAGAAACTGTAGTATCCAGGACTACTGTACCTTTGTAATTTTTCTATATGAATATGGTATGCATTTTTTTTAACCAAGATCAATAGGTTGCTGATAGCAAGTGCAGACTGGAATGCTCAGGTAGGCTTTTGAAATTTGTCACATTGGTAAATATATATATATATAAAAAACCAACATTCCCGTTGGGAGTGCAAAGAACTTATAAACCACCTTCTCTTGCATTATTTTTGGACATGGTTTAGATTTATCTGTGTATGTAAAATATCATCTTATTTCACACTGAAGCACTATCTTTTTGCATTACTTTAACAGACTTTAAAACTGGATTTATGGTCATAAATAGACCAGCACATCAATAGCATTAGAAGTACTTATTGATCTGGAAAGATCAATCATTCTGGAGGCTGAACATTTATCTATGCTTCAAGAATCTTTTTTTCTGCCCATTACTTTATTCATTGGAGCTTTGGAACATTATCAGCTTGAATAAATGTCCAATTTCCTTTTCCACCTTTGATTTTTTTTTTTCTTTTCCTCCTCCCACAAGTTTTGAGAGAAGATGGTAAAACGACATGAAGGTTTCTCACACTTTGTCTTGTTTAGCTTAATCAAAAACCTTTGGCCACTGCTAGGTAGGAGTCATGTACTGGCACTTGGTTGCTCCTTCACATCGGATCTTGATCATATGAAAGTCTGCATCATCCTCCACACTTCCCTGGCTTGCCCTAAAAAATACACGAGAGAGATATTATGTAATGCTTGTCTTCGCTCAAGCAAAGTAAATGTTAATTAAAAGCAGGAAAGAACACCTTAAGTTAATGGAAAATAAAAGTTTTTAAGATTCTGTTTCTTTCTTGGTTTAATTTTAAAAACCAGAAAGGAAACATGGGAATTGCATGTCCAATGTAAATGTAAGGAAAATAATTATATCGCGTATTTGTTTCTACTTCAGTACACATCAGTCCATCAGAAATGCTTTTAGTGTAAGTGAATGTACATAATTACTGTTCTGCTGTTCTGATTACTCATTACACCACAGACTGTTACAAGGAGAAGAGATTATTTGGCTGTCAAGATTTAGTCATAGTCATTAGTACATTGCCTTTATCTTGATACAGAATATGATGTTTTACTATAAGCTGCTAGTGGTACATTATATGCACCGCTGCATTTCCTAAGCAGGGAATCAATTATAACTGCTATTATCTTGTACCTTTCCTGGTGTAAGCGGACACTAATTTTACTCCACTGAACAATATTTTTTATTATTCATCCTTTCTGTCACACCTAGATATGCACAAGCACAACATAACAGAAAGGTCACAAGTACTATGTCAGAGCAAGGATTGAGATATGAGGTAAAGCACAGGTGTTCACTTCTGATTCATTTTGGTAACTTAATTTCATACTGACTGCCCGGTGTCAGAACTATATTGCAAAGAATTCAGACTGTATGTAGTGAAACCACATATAAGGGTTATATATATATATTTTTTTGTGATATGTAAACGTGGCTGGTGTTTTGTTTCTGTTTTTAGTTCCCCTTCAGTGTAGAGGTCCTTATAGAGGTATATGAGAAACATTGTTCACAATTCTGTGATTTATTTTGAATAGAAATAACTGTCCTGCACTTGGATGTTAGGCTAGAGCTGATGATATCAGCTATACTCAAACACCCTTGATCTGTAAATTCAGAATAGATTTTGGTTGGTATAAACTAATACAGCTCTGGCGGCTCAAAATTTTGATTGTTGGAAGCATTCAAATTAAATGACTGTATTTGTCCACATTAGGACATTTAATTCTCGGGTAACCTGATGAATTTCAAAGGAGCAAAGTCCACTGTGTTGATTTTAGGTCAGCCCTGTGAATAGGGGGTGTGTGTTCTTTCTCCCATTCCTGACTCGGGGGAACTAAAATTGTTACATCAGGAACATGTTCCTTCCTTCTCATATGTGTTCATTTTTTCCTTATTCTGCTGACATCATACCAAAATTTCCAGAAGTAGTGCTTTATTTTGTCAGGGTTTTTTTAGGATAACAGTTCATGAAAGAACAGTCTTAGTGGGCGAAAGAATTCTAGTCTGAGAGAAGGGCTATGTGATTTTGCTGGGCTGTGCTTGCGAAAAACAGCATAGAAAACTGTGAATGCATTTGGAAATCATCATCTAGTACTGTGCTGCATTGAACTAAAACCTGCTGTTGAATCCATGTCTCCAGAATGTGCTATTCATTTTATCCAGTGAGATGGCCTCTCAGGACCACTCAACAAACTGTGGTGCATTGCATCTGGGCTGGTTTTGACTCTTGATACTGGAATGAAGAGAATGAGATTAGCTAATGGTATTCAACACAAATATACACATGGGAAATCCAGCACTTGCTACTGAGGCTGTTGTGGTGAACAAGGACCTGCCTGGAAGGGGGGACACCTGATGGTGGGACGGGAGTAAACCCTCTCCCAGTCTGCTGCATCGCTGGGTACCTGTGCGGGTCAGTGATGGAACCAAAAAGGCGGTGGGAGGGCAGGGTGTGTTGTTCTTCTGTGTTCAGGGCTTTGGAGTGATGCAGGTTTTGTTATATAGGCTTGTTTGGGTCTTTGTGCAGTTTCAGAGGTATCTGAACTCTTCCATGTGGTGACTTTCTGCTTAGCATGAATTTGGAAAAGATCTGTTTCCCTTCAAGACTCTCATATTTTCATCAGAGGTAGAGTTAAGGCTTTTCTTTAAATTTTTTAGTTTCAGGAGTGAGCTGGGAATCTGCACAGCACATAGCACTGGATGACTTCTTCAATCAAATATTGTCAGGTGTTTATTGGCATAATACCAGAAAATTCAATTCAGCTTTGTTCATGTTTTTTTCCACTCAGTACCCAGGAAGAGAAATACATAATTTCCAAGTGTAGAAGAATGCTCACAGCAGCTGAAGGTCTTTAAAAACTGTGAGAATAGGTGCTTGTGAGAGTGCCTGGGGAAGGAATGAAATGGCTGCAGCATGTCGTTTGTGTTCTCTTTCTGTTTAGAGAACTACAGCCAGCCAGTTAGGAACCAGAAGCAATAACACTGCTGAGGTGATCAGTCTGAAAAATGGGTTACAACCAGCATGAATAGCAGTCATTCGACATATTAGTTGCAGTGGATTGGTTCTGCAAATTTTTATGTCTGCATTGAGCATTAGCAGAATAACTCTGGGTGTCAAATTTGTTAACAACGTTGTTTCCTCTTGATTAATTTGTGAATAGAGAAATTAGATACATTAGTTATGTAAATGGTGAGTACTTCTGGCAGAGGCATTTTGTCAAACTGCATCAGCATTTTTCAGGTATTTGTCAAAGCAATATCTGATCGAAGTATCTGCATAACTCCTTATGGCAGTAAGGCAACTGATGCCTTCTCTTTCTGTAGGCTGTCTGAAAAGACAGCTAGATCCATATAAGGACTCAGCATCCTTAGTCACATCTAACATTTTTATGGTTGCCTTGTTAATTTTTAATAAAAGTTTTTCCATGTTTATGTTCAGTTTCATTTGGAAATAATACTCAGTTTAGATTGAGGTTAAAGAGGGGTCAGTTAGCACTTAAAATCTGTACTACATTTGTTTCTGATCAATCATACTGAAACTGTTACAGGAAGCCACAGCATGCCTACTGCAGGAAGGGTGAGCGTCCTTTACTGCTAAAACCAGAACTGTTGTTTTTCTTGTTCGTCCGTGTGTGGCCTGGTAGGACCAGGGTAGTATGGTGACTGGAAACATCACCCTAGGGAGAACTCCAAGGACCTGTCCTCTTTTGCATGCGTGCTATACCTTCATTGATGTGCCTTGCATTTCCCTTGCTGCTGCGGTTAACACCGTAGGATATCCAGTTCTTATTTGCCACACAAACAGTATCGTACTTTTATTGCTTCCTACCCTTGCGTGTGACTGCTAAGAGCAGACCAGAGAGCCTAATGGGGAGAGGTACGTGACTGTTCGAGCTTTTAGCATAATACCTTCTTGCAACCGATTCACAGGCTGCTAGAGACAAATCTCTAGGTAATATAGAACACAGTTTCTGAAAATTTCAGTCTGTATGTGCACAACTCTTAGTGGTGTTTTTTTTCTTGTGTTTAAAGCAAGAAGCTCTCTAACCAGAGCAAGTGTTAACACATGTGCACAAGTAGAAATTGGGACTCCTTAAACAGGATAGCAGTAGTTGACCAAAATGCCCTGGTGCTGGGCGAAAACTCTAATAAATGTTACTTTCACAGTAACTGGTGTGCATTAAGAGTGTGGATGATTTTCTGTAATTTTTTCCTTTCGATTTCTCTACCACTTCTAAAGCTGCCGGCGCATAACTGAACAATTCTTTCCAGCTATTCACATTGGATAAGTGGACAAATCTTATTATGCACACTTAACTTGTTATGGTTTGTGATTAAGCCAGAAGGCACTCTTTCCGCTCCCCCCCCCCCCCCCCCAAAACATTTGCTATCAAATGAGATTTAAAATGCAATCCATATAAGCAAATTCACATAGCCTAGGAGATTATCCTGGGAAATTTCATCTGATGCTGGAACCTTTTAGACTTCATAACAGCAGCAGTGCTAGCATCTTAAAAGGCTATTTACAACTTATAGTAACAGCATACCTACATTAAGCAAAATGGAAACAATGGTCTGAACAGAAAAAACACTAAATTCAAGTAGCTGTGCTAGAAAGTGTTATTAATCCAGGAACGTTGCATACTTCCTGCTGTAAAATGGCTTTCTTGATATTTTTGGGGGAATGTTTTCTCAAAGCAATCTTTAAGGCAGGTAACGCTTGCGAACAGATACAGTTGGTAGCATAATTTAATTGTTTATTAGTTATAGTTTCCATTTCTGCTTAGATCTTCTGCTTCTGTGCTCCAAAACACTAATGGTTTAAGAATAGATTTTTGGACTGGAATACAATTACTATTAGGAAAACGGGTTTGTTTTGCTCTCTGAATTCTACAGGAGAGATTAGTGGTATGCTGTGACAAGACTGCCAGATAGTGAGTCTCTCAAAGCAATGGGCCTTGATTATGTGTTGTGTCATTGTATCTGCAGACTCTGATAACCAATGAAAAATAACCAGCCAGTTGTATGCGTATCCTCTGGATTTTCTTTTTTTTTTTGGTCAGATTTGGAGTGGAATAAACAAGGGTCGCAGTTCCTCAGCAATCTGAATTTGTGAGTCTACTGAAATGTAACCCAGCACGAGGAAAGAAGCTGAGAGTGCTCAAAAGTATGAACTGTGGCTTCTTCCTCATCTTGCTTATAGAATAACAGCCCTGAAAAAAATAGTAGTCTTGAGAAAGATTTAAAGAGCTTTAAAAAGATCTTACCCTTTATGGTAGAGCTACAAAGTATGAATTGCTCTGGATCAAGCAGGACATAACACAGGAATTTTTGGAGAGCGTCCTGTGACATATATAAAAGGTGGGGCAATGTCTGCTCAGATAAGAGGAAGCATTGACAGCGTGTTGCCATATGAGCATAGAGACATTTCAAAAGCAGTAAGTGAAACAACAATGTGTAACTAAGGCTGCTGTAAAGAACAGTCTAAATTCAGAGGGGAAGGAGAATTTGGAAAAAGAAAGGATAAAAATCAATTTCAACTAAACAAGCAAAAAGAGACTTTGTAAGTATTAGAAGGAAGAAAAAAAATAAGAGAAGTGTAGGTCTGTTATTTAATAGAGGAGGGGGATAAATGGTGGTCTCAGAAGAGAATTCAGAAGAGTTATGCTGCTAACAGATTTTAGTCCTCCTTTTAAAGAAGAGTGGGAGTGTAACCTGGTCAACGCAGTCTTGCACACAACACCGAGACTCAATAGGATCAAACCCCATATACTGCCAGTTGCTGTCTTCCCATAGGCACATCAGCTGAGGCTTCATTTTCAAAACACTGGTTCCCAGTCCTGACAAAGTAGTAGCTCTGGTGCAGGAGTGCTAATCTGTCTGACAGCTCTCATGGACAGTTGGCATGTCTGAATTTTGCATCAGCATGACCTGGAATGAAATACCAAAAATGGGCAAATGTCTGACAGAATGGAATTAATTGAGATTGAGTTTGCAATCTGTTTTCCTCGGAAGAAGAAAAAAAAAAAAAGGTTTTACTGCTGCAAATAGTAAAGTATGATTTTTTTTTTTTAAATACATAACTAAAACTTTTCCATTGCAGGGATCATTTTTTAATACCAAAGCAGGTCACACATCTCCCATCAGCCTCAGAGCAATTGAGGAAAAGCATTCTTAGTGTCTCCATGCAATTTCAAAAGCAGGTTTACCACTTTGTTCTATTTAAAGTGAAAGTTCTCAGGTCCTCACAATAAGATTTGCAGTCAACACTTTGGAAGGATGAGCATGATATAAAGTGAAAAACTAATGAAGTATCAGAAAAATAGTGTGGAAGAGGGTCCCCAGCTTCTTTCCCTGTCCCATATTTCCACATTTCTATTTTAAACTCAAAGCAATACGCTTTCCATCTTTCATGCTGATTTTTTTTTAGTATTTAAAGTATACTATTTGTACTGCAAAAAAAACCAAAAAGAAAGGAATAAGTATTCTCTGAGTGTTCATTTAAAAAAAACATTGTGAAAAATTATCCCAGTGCAAAGAGGAGACTACTGTAAGAGACCAATATGACTGTACCAGACGCTTTTCAGAGGAAATGTTGATGTGGTCAGATGCTCTTTGTATGTCAGTTTTCTGCTCATGCTCTGAACTGGGGAAAGAGTAAGTCAGCTCCAACCTGGAAATCAAGCAATTCTGCTATCTGGAGTGAAGCGTGTGTGTCAAACTAATGCTAATGCTGGCTTGTGTTCAGTCTGCCTGGAGTTCAGGGGGAGAACTAGCCTAAGCAGTCAGTGCATGCTTGTGGCCACGGAGATGTGCCCTAAATGTGCAAGTTGGATTGGAGTCATGCAACAGTGAAAGCAAGAACACGTAACTAAGAGTACTCAGGAGTGGCAAAAGCTAGCTGGGAGAAAGTCAGAAAGGCCAAGACTAAAGAGAACTTAAAAAAACACCCAAGCAAACAAAAAAAACCCCCATCCCTAAAGGGATTCTATTAATATACTTAAAGTAAGATTGAAAACAAAGGCAACTATAAGTCCAAGTATGTACTATAAAAAGAACTAGTGACAAAAAGACAGTTCAATGCTCTTTTCATCTAAACCATCACAACGTATATTGCTTGTATATTTAATGACAATGAGGTTAATGAGGAGATAGAAGTGCAGGTCAATATATGAAATAGTAAAGAATGGTGACGTTTAAGTCAGCAGGGACAGCACCAAGCAGCTCACCCTGAGGCACTTAAGAATGTGCCAATCTCTAAATTTTTAGGGATTATTTTTGAGAATTCATATGAATTCCCAAAGAAAACATGATATCTATTTGTTTAAAGGGACTCAGGTAAATTTGTAGCTGGTCAGCTTAATTCAGATTCCCAGGAATGTTCTGTACCAAGTTACTACCACTCAGTTGTTACCTACATAACAAGATAGTAATGTAGTAACGTTAACCCCAGGTAAGGTGAATTTTTTTCACCTTTAATTACTGGTCTTGTAGGCCAGTAATTAAAAAAACAAAAAAACCCAAACCAAAAAAACAAAAAAACCAAAAAAACAAAAAAACCACAACCACCAAACCCACAACCAAAAAAACAGTGATAAATGTTCATTTTAATAAAGGGGTGAAGTTACTAGAAGGATCCCATGAGAATATGTTTTGGGAACTATGTTGTTCAATGCATTTATCACTGAGCTAAAAATGAGGTTGAGGAGCAAAGCAAAAATATTTACAATTGGGAAAAAAAAAAAGTCAAGATAGTCCAACGTAAAGCTGCTTAGGAAGAGTTGCAGAACTGTTTTTCAATACTGAATGACTAGGTGATAAAATGGCAGGTGAAATTCAGTGTTGATAAATGCAAAATAATGATCCCAGGAAAAATAACTTCTAATGCATATACCGTAATAAGTTCTACACTATCTGTTGTCATTCAGAATGGAGTTCTTTAAGGTCACTGAGAGTAGTTCACTGCAAATATCATCTGTGTGCTCAGCCACACTGAAAAGGCAAATAGCCTCATAAAAATTATTAGGGGAAAAAAGGAGAACAAAATAGAAAACATCTTTATGCCATCTATAAATCTAGGCTGTGCTTGCACACTGAATACAATGTACAGTTCTGGTCACTCCTTGAAAAAGGACACAAGGGAAGCAAATACAGAGAAGAGCAGCAAGGATGGTGAGAGGCAGGGAATGATTTCCGTGTACAGATCTAATTAGGCCCACCCTTATGACTTGAAGAGGGAATACAACTGGGATATATGGAGTGCAGAAGGCACGTGGGGAATTTCTCTTCAGTAATTCTCACAGTAGTCAGTGGTACCGACCACTGCTGTATTCAGTTATAGCTTTCTCTTTCCATCAGTTGGAATTAAGTATGGATATAATATCTGTGCATGTACATGCCTTGGTCCACAGAAATTTCACTCATTTAAACATCATTATATTTGGGTAGGATTATTATTTTAATGAAATGTCTGTTATGGTAGTTACTGAATGTCTTTACTAAAAGTGAGCTCTGCACTATGTGAATGTAGATATTTTAATAGTGCTCTTAGAGCTTCTCAGCCATGACTCACAACTCTACATGAATCTCAATGTTGCAGTCAATGTTATGGTTTTGTAGTATGACCACGTTATCCTGCAAAAGAGGTCTGAGTCCAAGAAGAAGAGAGATTAGCTAATTTGTGAGTTCTACTCTGTCAAATGTCTCTTCATCCCTACCAGTAAGCTCTGGTTTGTTTTTTTTTTTTCTTCTAATGTGAGATTTTTTTTTGGCAGTAAAACTGAAATTGCATTATTTTTGGTATCAGGGACCATAGTGATTAAAACAGGAAAGAATTATGTACTGCAGGAATTGAAGAAAATGTTTCTCATGGGTTAAATAATTAGCTGAATTAGCAAAGGGGATTTAATGGTCTAAATACATTTTACAAGGGATAAGGGTAATTGTTCTTGCTTCGTCTTCTGGGATAATAGTGAGTGACTGCAGTTCTGTGGTTTACGGTTTAGTCTGCTATAACAATGCTGTTAATAAAATATTTTTAGTCCTGATGTGAGCAGCACAGCCTTGCCTTGCAAAACCTTCTGCCTTCCTCACTGATTCCCCATCTTTGCAGATTGCACGGATCTGTGCGTGAGCCTGTTTCAGTGTCTATTATACCACACTGGAAAGGTGTCAGACTCTACCATTAATGCAAAAAAGTCACTGAAAACTTCGAGCTTCTCTGCCTCACTGTAGTTATTCAGCCTTTTTTCCTCTTAAACAAAGTTTGTGCTAAACTTCTGTGAACTTAATTTTAGACAGAACAGCTCCATGCTCTGTTCCTTGAATAAGGATAGGAAATTGTGTGGGTTTTCTCAGGTTAAAAAGCAAAATATGATGGTAGTTTTTACATTTCGATGCTTGGGCTAGAGGTTGGGCAGAATCCTTGTGTCAGAGACGTACCATTTTTAACAATAAACAAGGTTTGCATGCACACGCTGGAAGTTGAGTAAGTGCCCATTTAGTGCTCTGAAGAAGGATAGGATCTCTCAGGAAAACAACACAGGTCTGACCACATGATTTAAGTTTCAATTCAGGCTGAAATGGCGAACACGAGGGCGAACCAGAACTTTCTACATCAAGAACTCAGTTTTACCTCACTATTTCAGAGGCTTTGATTAGGGTTAACATGTTTGATTTTAGCATAACACTAATTTATGTTAAATGGCAGGAAACAGGTGAAATGGGTACAGCAAACCTCTCTTACAGCTGATTCATTGCCTTTCACCTTTTGCAACAATAGATGTATAAACTGTGATCATATCTCTTTATTCTTTCCTGTTTAGTTTTGTTTCTGTGACATTTAGGTTAATTACTCTTAATCAACCAGCATGTGTGCAAAATGCTTTGATTCACGCATTTTTTCCAATTAGCAGAGCAACAAGCAAAGTCCTATGCAAAGCCTGGTGAAAGAGAAAAGGAAATAAATTCCTTAATCCCCACCGATTCCAATGGAATATTAGCTCACAGCCTCCAGTAGCAAAGGCAGGCAGAGTCCCTTGGGACTGAGCTGTCTCTAGGGCAGGTAGCCGCAGTACAGAGTTGCTGGAATTAGTCAGGAGAGCTTGTCCTTGTGCCTCGTGTGTCACAGGAGCCTACTGACACTGGAGACCTGGATGACAGATCTCAGAACAGGCATAATCCCAGTTCATAAAAGGTTGTCTCCAGCCATGAAAAATTTGTCAGAAAAAATTAGGCTTTCTCCTAGACACTGCTTTGTAATCAGCTTAATCAGTGGTATGTGATTATGTGGCACTTCATTTATTTTAAACCCAAATTAACCTCTGTTACAGACCCTCTGCTTAGTTTCTGTAAATTAACAACGGGATATGACTTTTTGCAGCTGAGGTTACATTAAAAAAGTATATATGTGCAAAAAATAATGGCCAAGGAAATGGGAAGCTTGTTACGCTTTTCTTGCAATTATGTTCCTTATTATTTAAAAAAAGTCTTTCATATTTTCTGTTACCTTTGGTTGAAGCAATTTCCACACTGTGTATTGCTCTACATTTTTTTATATATGTTTTCTTCTCTTTCCCCTACTACTTATTCCTCTCAAGCCCCCCTCACCCCAAGCAAGAGCTGGAAACACAGCGCAGCAGGACACAGTTATCCCCTTTCCGCAGTGGCTGGGAGACACTGCAGGTGAAGTCAAAGCCAGGATCTTGCAGAGCTGGGAATATTTCTTCGGTGTTGCTCCTTCCCAGTGCTGGTGTGCTGTTTGCGCCGAGTCTCCCCCCACCCCTTATTTATCTCACCTTGACTCCAAACGTGGCCTTCTTTCATTGCCTCCGTCCCACTTTCCCATGAGTGTTGCCTCTTCCCAACACTTTTCAGTTAGCTAATCTCCATATGATTCAACTGCCATTTGCAGCCCTCTGTTGACCTGTGCTTTCCATCCCTTGAACACTGCCTTTTGTCTGCTTAAGTTGATGGGTATCCTGTCCCTCTAGAGCAAGGTGAGTTCAGGGGCTGATGGTCATCTGGCAAAAGGAAGCACTTGCAGTTCACAGAGAACTCCTAAACCTAGCTCTGACTTCCGCAGGTGTGGGGTTTGGGCATGGCTTAGATGAGATACTGCGTGGGAATAGGCAGTGTTGTGGTGTTCTACCACTTATCTCTTTGAAACACAGTATGGTTTTTTCTCACTGTAATAGTTATTCCTAGTGCTGACTTGACTTCTGAAGTGGCTGTTTCCCTTGTGACCAATTCTTGTCGCCCTACTGCGTACAGAGCTGTTTCTGCTTCCTTCCCACACTGTTCGGTTCAGTACATAGGCTGCTCTTAGAACTGATCCATCTGTTATTTGCACCATGGATATCAAAAGAATGGCCCAGTATAGAAATGGACAAGTAAAAGTCTCGTACTGTTGCTGTTTGGAGTAAACAGAGGCAGATATCAGCAATACATGTTAAGAGTCTTTGCTTTGACCTTGTGAAGTAAGTAGGGGAAAATGCATTTGAAAGTTAGAAAGCAGACTAGGAGAGAAATGAATATACATAGATTTATGGAAGTGTCACTGAGTGAAGATGGAAGACAAAGTGCTGTTACAATTCCTGTTCTCAAGATGAAACCTATTAGGCAGTGGGAGTACTGTGCTGGCCATCACAGCAAGGCGATGCTGTCAGAACAGAGCTGGTAGCAACACCACCTTCTAATTTGAAACCCAGAAGCATCGGAAAAGATAATTTACCCATCCTTGTGTGCACTTCAGAGCTGGTTAAGCATGCAGGTGGGTAAATTACTCTTTATGTTGGTATTAAGACTTAATGAATCCAACTGTTTCTACTTAATACTTAATCAGTTATAGTAGGGCTTTCTGAATATGCCTGCACTGCAACTGGTTTCCACCTTTGCCTGGTGGATCTGTGGCTTCATGGTGAAACACAAACTAGTTTACAGCACAGCAGTCACTCATGAATTTGAGGAATAATTCAGATTGTGAGAGTGCAGAACTCCATCAGCTGTAATTCCAAAGAATGATTGTAGTGATATTACAGACAGTATCAATACCAGTGAATAACAGTCTTGAATGCAAAAAGATTTGATTGCATTTAATGAGTGAACTAGTTATCAGTTCAAACCATCTGTTTTCTATGGTCATATCAGTAAATAGAAGAAATTGAGTCTGCTGCTGATCACTGGAATTTACCAGTATCTGAATTTTAGGTAAATATCTGAGGGTTAGCTCTTCAGCTTGTGTGAAAGGTCAGAGTATTAAAGGCAGCTTCCCTTAGCTGCAGGTCTCTCAAGACTCTCTTCAAGCTCTAGCTGTGAAAAATAAAAAAAAAAAGCTGTGGGGAAGGGAAATATAGGCTGGCTACTGTTGCTTCCCACCTTTGAGGGAGATATATATGTACCGCTAGCGATGTGAGGTAGCAAATACATTTGGATTTCTCTGTGTATTATACTCCCTTTGCACTGAAGTAAACAACAGCACAGGGGTGGTAGAGAGCCGAGAACCTGTATGTTGAGTTTTGTCACTGTTCACAGAAGGTTTTTTCAACTCTGCTCTTTCCTTGAGCCCCAGGGCTCTCCTACATGCCACCTGGAGAACCTCACCAGCGAGATTACACAGAGACTCCTAGGCCTGGATCTGGAAAGAGAGGAGACAGGACCCCAGGAACAGCAGAGGACGTAGGGCTGCAGAGAGACCTTTTAACAGGAGGCAGATTTTAGCCAGGAGAAGACTCAAAGGAAAGTTAGCGATAAGGGGATGTTTGTCCGTTTGCTTGCAGGAGAAAGCAGGAAAGGAAGGAATGGAGACAGCGCAGCTTTGTGATTGCCCTTCCCACTGAGAATTCTTTAATGATTCAAGCCTCATCTTTCCACTGTACTGACAGAATGGGATTAAACACAAGGTGGGTGGAAAGGGAGGAGGAAAGCATACTGAGTAGATTTTAACCAGGCCGGCTTCAAAGTTCAGGATGGCAAGCAGGTATAAGTACACACGAGCAAGCATTATGCATTTAATTTATAATATTGATTGATTGCATTTTTTTCTGCTGAGTTTTGCTCCTGAAGTAAGAAATGTCATTTAAGTCATTTAATAGCATGTCAGTGATGGCACATATTGTACTATCTGAGCCTTGATGGCACATATGTGACTGAAGGCTGGGAACCATTAAGCTCCCCGAGCAAGTAAGGTTTGCATAGCCACGCTTCCTGCGTGGTGTTATTTTTATCACCCCCTTTTAATCAAGGACTAATTGTTTCTAAATGTTTTGATTAAATAGATGCAGAATATGTTTTCTGGTACCCTCCCTTTGTAATAAAAATGATGCTTCAGAACAGTAATGAAAAATTAAAGACAAAAGCACATCCAGAGTCCAGTTGCGCCTGCTCATTTCCGTCACATCGAAGCTTCCCTAGAACAAGCAACTGGTGTAGCTGGTGAAGAGACTGTGCGAGGCAGGAGGCTGTGCCTGTTTGTACCTCTCTGTAAACACTGGGATGGTGCAGGATAAGCGGGAACTTGTTGTGAACCTCCGCTCAGTGGCATCTGCCCTGAGTACTGGAGGGAAGTAGTATGGTAACAATTAATTTTGACTAGAAACTGAGGAATGAAGGTTACAGTCGGCTCCCTGCCAACAGCTACTGAGTGTGACAGGGAACTGTTTTATGAGATGATGCTGGGAGGTTTTCCTAGTGATGCTGGCATGACTCTGAACCAGCGGGTGCTGAGATTTGTAGGTTTTGTTACATGTTATTCATTAAAGGAGAATTGCAATCAAAACAATTCAAGCACTCCTGAAGAAATGTGGGGCTCCGCTCAGGCAGCTGAAGCAAGATAAAATCCACGGGAGCTCAACGCTCCTCAATGGGATGCCAAATCTGAAAGAAAACTGTATGAAGTGTAAGATTAGATCATTAGATTCAGACAGTGGTTTATGATATACTAAAACCACTCATGTCCCTTAGTGCAGCAGAAGCAATAGAGGTGGGAGAGACCCTATGTCTCCCACGATGGAGTGCATAAACGACAGGGTGAATTGGACGCTTTACCAGATGAGAAGTTCACAGGGACAGGCAAGATCCATGAACTTTGCAATGTACTGCTGGAAGGGCCAAGTGGAATTCCCTGCATGGAAGAGAGGAGGTACTGGGTGCTTGGCTAGTTAGTGACTGGATTTTTCAGTGATGTTTTTGTTGTTGTTCATTTGCTTCATGTCACTGTCAGCTTTGTCAGCTGCTGTAAAAATATTTTTAACTGGAGAGCTGAACACCAGTGAGGTAGTGTCTGTGCTTCTGATGTTTTAAACTGTTGGTGTTTATAATCTCTGGCTGTTTTGACATTCTTTAGATCATAAAATAGGCAGGGGAGGGGGCATCATTCTGAATAAGAATAATTCCAGTAAAACATTTTAGGTACTTTAAAAGTATTCTTTTCATTACTTTGCTCAATCAAGACTGAATCTCATTAAGTCAAGAGAATTAAACAGTTGTTTCCAAGCCTGAATTCAGGTCTGTTTGGTAATGAATAAAAATGAATGTGATTGTCGTGATCTAGTTCTCTTTTGCAGCTATTAAAGGCCCATTTTTTATTGGCTATAAACTCCAAGGGAAATATGCAGAGTATGTTCAGAGCAGAAAGGTGCCCTGTAAGGATACTTGAGCAATGCCTTCCTTATCGCCTTCTTCATACTGACTGAAATCATGTGGCGTGCTGAGAGACCGCTAAGGTTGAATTAGAGTCAAAGGGAAGTAAGTACGCTTGGAAAGTTAACGTGCTTACTGTGTTCTTTAATGATGGATAAAACAGTCAAGAATGAAAAAATCCCTCTCTGTATTCTTTCCCTCTAGGAAAGAAAATGGAAATAAAGTGCTAAATTTTTATGGAGAGGCTATAAGTAGAAACTGGGGAAAATGGATTATGAAAGAATGATTTTTTTCTCTAAACTTTTTAAAACTTTTTTTCCTATTTATTCTGTAAAATTCTATGAATAAAAATTATTAGACTCTTCAAAATATTTTGACAATATTTTTAACTGCCACACAGTTTACAAATATTTTAAATCTATCTTGATGGGTTTTTTTTTTTTAAATCATCAGTGTGGGGGCCAGTATTTTTTTCTGGAAGATAAGAAAGAGGAGAACAATTTCTATCAAAAGCACAGCCTATTTGACATAAGGCAGAGAGAGAAAATATCTGCAAGCTATCTCACTTGTTAATAATAATTCGGAAAGACAGAGCAGAGATTTTAAGGCCAAGGATAAACAGTTGGAGAAACTTCAACAGAGTAAACTAGCAACGCCTGATTTGGGTTAGTGTATGAACTGGATTCAGTGGCAGAATTTTCCATTGCATTCTCTCAGTGGAGGCTCTGCCTTCCATGTTCTAGGCACATAAAAAAATTATCTTCTATGTTTGTAGTTGATCCGGATCTTTGGTTATTATCTTTAGCCATTTACCTCCTGATGGAGAGATTCCTAAAATGTTATTAACCAGGCTACACAAACTGTCTCTTCCAGTGCAGATCGCTCTCATACAAGGGAGGATGAAGTTCAAAGTCTCTTCTGTCCCATGCACACTGTGATTGAATAACTCGGATGTGGTTTGGGGAATCGCAAGCTGTAACTTGATTTCGCTTTTGTGACAGGCAACTTGGCAAGTCTGTTAATTTGGTTTTGTTTTTTCCTCACCAGAAAAGTAAGATTAATGCTCCTGCTGCTATCTGCATCCTAGAGAAATAGTTCAGTTTGTTGATTGGTATCTATGGCGCATTTGGATTATGCGATCGGCCCACAGGCACGTATTTTATATGGACCATCCCTGAGGTCATCTTGATGTATTTGGGCTAGTTATATGCAAACAGGCTTTCCTCTGAGGACTATTTTATATACATATTCCCTTCACAGTATACTAGTATAAATTATGGTAATTGCCTCTATCCTTGCCAACTTTGCTAGTTGTTTTCCAGCGGACAAGTATTAGAAAAGACCTCTGAAGTGATGGCCTGACTTTGTTTTATGAGCTAGTGGTTGAATCTGCTAACTGTTCAAAAAAGCATGTCAGGTCAAAGTCAAAGGGAGAGCCTTCTGGATTAAATCATGAGGGAACGCTACAGTCGGCCAGGAAGAACATATGACGAATGCAGTGTGATTCTGATGTCTTTCAGATGGTGCGATGTTATCCTGTCTGACATTATCCTATTAGGTACATGATGTGAGATGGCGTAATGTTGCATGCAATAAAACCATGTTGAATTAAAAGCTAGAACAGTAATGACAAAGCCAAACATGCTAACAACAACTTCCTTGTAAGCCAACAAATTGAAAAAAACAGTTTTCTAAACTAGGTATGGATCTTCCCATTCAGCTGAAGTTAATGCAATTTCAGGCAGGCTTAGTTTTTTACCATTGCACATACCTTCACACCCACACACAGTTTATTTCTGGTTCTGCCTATGAATTCTTAATGTTTGAGGTTTAATAGGAAATACATTCACTGAGACAATTAGTGCTGCAGCTCCTACTTGTTTTAGCCCCACTGTAACTGTTATAAAGGAGAAAAAAAAAAGTGTCATAACCTTCGCAGCTGTCTCCTATATCAGTCTGCTATATCTGATGTAAAAGTATGAATAAAACAGAAGTGCAGGTTCAGCTGGTTTACCAGCCCTCCAGTGTCTCAGCAAAACACATCTGAGTTTGATATTGCTTTTTTAAAAAAACAAAATTCTTTTACCACCCAGCCCTTATCCATGCTATTGTAGCAATCAGCACATCCAGACCCTGCTTCAGTCTATCATCACTAACGAAGCAGTTCTGTGAGTTGGACTTGTACAAAATTATTGCTGGCACTGGGGGCAAGCGGAAGCTTGGCCCAGGGTTTTGGAGTACAGGTGAATGTCCCAAGGATTTTTCTGTGTGTAATCTGACAAGTTCCAGCTGTTTGCATCTTTCAGGGTGAACTGGTTAGGGATTGACCTGTTATCTGTTAATGGCACAGGCAGAGCAAATTTTTCTACTCTGTGTGTCTGTATGTGTTTTACTGAGCTGTTTCTCAGGGTATCGTTTGCAGGTGTCATGTAATTAAAGTTTAGTCTAGCCTAAGGTTTTTTTTAATAGTACTTTTCCCATTCAGACTAACTCAGGGTACTTAGTTAGATGGTGGAGTGATTATATAGGCAATTAACTCGCTCATTACACGCTCAGCAATATCTCACACACAGCTCTGTACGTTACGACCTGAATTTTATAGACGAATCTAATGCTAGTCTAGACACCAGGGTCATTCGCTCCTCTTTTAGAAGGAGCCTTGTGGGACCTTTAAACTTCTACTTAGAGGCCAGAAAAGGGTCCAGCTTTATGGTCACCATTAGCAGAGAACAGCAGCTGGACTTTCCTAAGCATTCCATGCTGCAGTGTCAGCAGCTGGTTATAAAAACATGTCGTGATCCCCTTTAATGCCCATGACCTCCTTCCCTGAAAAGGAAAAAAGTCAGTCAGTGAGCAGGGCTGAGACAATTGTGTTTTAGTTTGTAATTTTCTTGGAAATGTGCAGTTGGCTTTCTTGGATAGTATATAGCTCCAGATGTCCTGAAAGTCCTTTGCTGTTCTTTGACGAGGTGTATTCATTTGCAATGCTATGATTTTTAGGTCCACGTTTTGGCCAATAACTTATGCCCATCAGCATCACATGGTAGATAACAAAGCATTCCCATAAGAAGCCTACCGTAAGAGGAACTCTGACAGAAAGACAGTCTTGAATTATCACAAACATATGTGAGGAGCTTGTCTGTGTGTTTGGCTTTCTGTTTTAAAAATATCATAACTGTGAAAGGTGCTTTCAGTCTTAAGAGTTCAGACGAAGGCAATGTGCCAGCTTGTACTTGCTTTTAGAGTAGGATGCTGATGTCCTGATTTGACAGAATGTGCAACTTAGCCTCTTACTGTAAGAATAGGACTGCACAGTGGACACATCAGCTTATGGTACTTCACTTGGTGTGAGGTAGATCTTAATGAAGTCTGTACACCAGGGTGATGCTGGAAAAATCTCACTGAGGGCAGTAAATTCTAGTCCAGTACCATCAGTAGCAGATTAGGCCCAGTCAGAATTAACAGGACACTACCATATATGTCAGAAATGTCCTTGCTCATCTTCTCTATGACCCAGAATGGAGCACTAGAAGAGGGACAAAGTAAGTCTTTTCTCAAGGGGAAGACACACCTGGAAGGAATGCAGATTCCCGCTCATTGGTGAGGAGGGAGTAAAGCAATTAGTTATTAAAGATGTTTCAGAAGCAAACAACTCTGGACCAGGAAAAAAAAAGTCAAAACCGAAAAAGTGGATGTCTGCCTAAGAAAGAGTAAGCTCCAGTTTCTTCTTTTGTAATTTAAGATCTGCTAATTTACTGCTATAAATAGTAAGGATGGGAGACTAATGAGTCATGAACACAAACTTGGACTTTATAAACTGAAAATCTGAAGGCAAGGTTTAATAACAGAGTAAATACTGATCAAAAAAGGTTTGAGAGTGACTGAGAAACAGAAGTAAATAATAGTAGAAAATGCACTGGATTAAAAATGTCTTAAAAGGAAGATCATACCCAGAAATCTAGTGGAGTTTTCTAAGGGAATAGGACAAAGCATAAAATGGGTTGAAAAGAGTGAATGGCAATTTACCTAGAGCACTGAAAGTTTCTGTTGTAGGAACAGCATAACTTCACAGTTACCAAGTTTCTGACCTAGAAACCGAAATGTCTGAATAGTCAAATTGCTACAGTAGAAAGTGAGGACTGGAAGCAGCTAGAGATGTAGAGAGAGAACAAACTGAGCATCTTCTCAGCAGTGGACAATTTCCTTCAGTTTTTTAGGGAAGGGATGTAAAAGTCGTCGTATCTGTGTATGTTAAAAGGGAATTTACAGCTGTTGTAAACACCCACTGGGCCCAGTTAAGTTGATTTTCTACTGCATCTTATAAGCAGTTTGAAGACTTGAGAGTATTTCTGTCTGTGGGAAGCCAGAGGCAGACTGCTTTGCAGCAGCAGGAGCCACAGGGTAAAATAGATCTGCTGTTATTTGTGGCTTGTCAAAAAAATTTGATTTCCCTACAGTTCATTTACAATTTTGGTGCATTCATTCATACTTTGTGCTCTGTGGCACCTCATCTGCTTTGTGGCTCCTCTCAGATATAGGTAGGGAATTGTATTTTTTTTTTTTTTTAATTCATGTGTAAATATTGAAAGACTGGGCCAGTTCTTCAAAACACAGCTCCTTGAAATGGTCATCTTGGCTAAGGGCAGGCCCTTCAAAACAGAGCCTAAACGGGGCTCGTCACTTGGAACTGCTTTGACCGTCTCTGTGATCTGGCTGTAAATGGTAAACCTGTTGGAAGTGCCTGACGAAAATCAGTTGGTTTAGAACAGCTGGCACATGAAAAATGCTTTCATAACACAGAATTTTTTGACAGCAATGTTAGCCAGCATGATTCCTTTAAATGTATGGATCTGGTACTTGTCTACAAGATACTAGTGTGGCTCTTGGTAAACCCATCTTTGCCGCACCAGATGCACAAACACACGTGTACTGCATGGAATATTATTAAACATCAGTGAACCCTCAAAAGGGGAAAAACCAACCCACAGCCCTCTGGCTTGCAGTTCGGATTCTCACACCTGAAAGTGGATTTGTTTTAAAATACCATCTGAAGTCAGGTTACCGCTGGCAATGCCCAGCTAGCATCAGATGATTCAACCTTCTGGATTTTTTTTTTTATTATTATTTCAGGCACTCTTATGTTAAAATATTCTGTCAGGGACTTCTCTTGAACAATGATTTTTAAAGTGATGTTGTCTCCATGCTTGTTTTTAATAATCATTTGGTAGCTGAAAGCACATACCTGTTTTCTAATATATAGTCTTCCATTCTGTATGCACCATGGTTTGTTTATTTTGCTGCTATTTATAATAGGGTCTCCTACAAGGCTGTGGGCACTGGTAATGATTTTTTTTAAGAGCAGAAATATCCTTGCAGCAATTTTGTAAATGGGAAGTGACACAGAGAATAAACAGATGCAACGAGAGAACTAATGCATATTATAAATTGGCTCTTCATACCCTCATCACTCAGAGGAATCTGTCAGTCCATGAGGCTAAGCTGAACTATTATGGAAACGGCTCAAGGAATATATGCTCATATCTTCCAGATATGATGATTTCCACTGTCAAAAGAAAATGGCACTAGATCTACATTTCTTAGGAAATGTAAGGAGTTTTAATATGGCAAACATTGAAATTGCTGTAATTTAAATGCAACCGTCATTCTTTTGAGTGCTTTCAATAAAAGACTCCATAATCTATAATACCATAAAAGAAAGTAGAGGAGAAGTTCAGATGTTTGCTGTGATGGGATGAGACCAGGCATAAAGACTTCTTTTTTATATATATATATTGTAGCTATTGTATATGAAATCTAGTTATAATCATTGCAAAGAAGTATTACACTGAAATGTTGCTGTGATTCCGGGATAATAATAGTTTAGTGCTTAGGCTATCCTAAGATACTGGTAGTATCTAAATTCAAGACCAAATGCACACCAGGCCCCAAACGACAGAAGTCAACTGCTGATGGTGTGCTGGAAGGTTTAGCAAAGAAAATGCATCCTTCGTTTAGGCTCCGTTTCCAAAACTTCTGTCATGTACCTCTCCCTAAAGACTGTGGATCTCTGAAGAACCTTAAGGTGAGTTCTCTGAACAATAAGTGGGCAAAGAGCTTCGAGGACCTCTCAGTCCTTCCTGACTTTCTCCTGTGGCTAGTTTGCAGGCATCCCAAAGCCAGAAATGCTGGGGCATGCTTTTATACCCAGAATGGGGTTTTTTATACTGTCTTCTCAGAACACAACCATACCCTGTGTAGCTCTTAAATGCTTAATCTGCAAGGCCTGTATTTGTAGGAGTAAGCAATGTGTTTGCAATGCAAATGAAGAAGAGAAGGAGTGACCAGACATCTGTTTTACTTTTAATATTTAATAATTGCTTACACTGCCAAATCTGTTGGTTCTAAAGTATTCAGTCTGTACCTAAATCTCAAACCAGGCATTCAGAAACCTAATTTTAGAGAAAAGCAAAACATTCAGATTAGGAACAGATGCCTCATATTAGGCACCTAATTTTGAACATGCTGCTTTTCTTGCCTTTAGAGGGCAACTGAGCTGTGTGAGTCACTGTACTCTTCAGTTTTCAAGGCGTTATCCCTGGACAGACCCTTCTTTCTTTCCAGGCCAAACAAATAGCATGGCATGAAATGCAGGATCACAGCAGGCTTCTCCTTTCTTCTTAGAATAAGAATGCCTACAAACAACCAACTAGCACTGGTAAATGGTCGAGGACCTGGAGTTGAGGGTTTGATTCAGTATTCCGATACCTGACTTAACCATTAAGTGGTTTGCTGTACCCTTGATCTACCACATTTTGTTACTTAACTTCCATCCTGTTTTGCTTTCAAATCAATGTCTCTTCAGCCTCTATATTAAGTTCACTAGTGAAACTGATGGAAAAAAACAAACCTGCTAAAGAAATGTCAGCCCTGCTCTGTGGTAGAGGCACTGAAGGGTTTTTCATGTCTCTAACATAGTCATCAGTTAGTTTGAACCACAGGAAAATTGTAATTGGATCTAAAATAACTCTGAAATGTTGGTGCCAAAGGGCCACTTGAAAACAATTTTGTGCTTGTGCTTAGCTGTGTTAACCTAACTACCATCCCATATAAAAATCAGATGTTAATGGCAACTAACTGGTAATAATGGGCCAACCTAGGGCTTAGGTTAGGTCTTTGCTGTCATAAAGCTTTAGGCTTACAACTCTTCTATGTTAGATAGCTCAAGGACACAGGATGGAATCCGTCATCTGGAATGAATGGAAGCTTGTCTAAATGAATTCACAAGTGTGATATTTAACAGCTTCCTCAGTTCTTTAGCGCTTTTCTTTTCCGTCCTGCCAGTGTTCAAATAGAAAGATGAAATTATTTTAGCTGCTGGTTGCACCTCCATTTAGCTCTATGCATTAGACAGTTGTGTTTTTTAAGTTATCACTAAAACTGTGAATTTGCCCAAGCTATTATATAAGCATGAAAACTTGGGCTGATGCTTGCAAACAGTTTCAGTACTTTAGGCAGCCTGACGTTTATGCTGGGGTAAAGCTTGAGCAATACGCTGTCTCTTCCCAAGAGAATAAGGTGGCTTTTTTGTTCCAGCCTTAGAAACCAGCATGAAGTAAACAACAACTTTTGTAGATTAGATTAAATTTTTTCTATTTCTCATGGATGCTGACTAAGATCATAGGTAGTGATATTGGTGGGAACAATTTTTGGATAAGAGGCACCTAGTTTTCAATACCTATAAGAAAACTCCTGATCAAAGCTTAGTAGGAATTGTAATTGGGCATGTATCTGTGGATATAGATACATGCATCGAGCAAACTACCAAATACAGTTAATACACAATTGACTCCAGAAGTTCCTGACACACAGAAACACCTAACTAGAGGCAAAAATTCAACACTCCCCCCCCCCAATGGATTTGTTGTTTCTGACATTTATCCTGTGCATTCCAATACTAAATCTTTCCTTCACATGCAAAACACAATTTTAATTCAAAAGAGACAGCATTTCCCTAGCTGATATAGTGATCAATCCAGAAGGCACTTTACTATATTGCATGCATCTACGTTTTAGTAGATAGAATAATTACAGCCGGAAATCTGCAGCTTTCCTAGAACTGGGAATGTAATTAAAGCCTGTTAATTAAAAGAGAAAGTTAATATAATTGCTAATTTAAAACTTATTAGTATGTTCTGTTATGTTGGTTGTGTGCTTAATGTATTCTCTCAATAATGACAGTCAAAAGAGAGGACCAAATATTTTGCTGATAAAAACTGATGAAGCTCCCTTGAGGTCAATAAGAGTGTGCCCACGTACATGACTTTTTCATTTCTTTGGGTCTCGCAAAAGGAAATTTCTCCCCTCTGTACATGCATAGCCTGAATGTTCAAAAAGCCCTGAAGATGGGCAACAGATTCAATTCAACACAGTAGGGAACAAGGGACAATTTCTTAAAAAGAAAAATGTGCTTCAATCCATGAAGCAAGGAGGATTCCAAATTGTCTTTGTGTTCCCGGCTCTCCTGAGCTTGTTAGAAAATCCCGGTGTGTTTGTATGGTGATACAGCTCTGATGTTGCCAATGCTACTGATGAATGGACCCTGTCATTTTACCTAACAGTTTTTGGAGCTGAGTCTTGCAGGAATAACTTTAAAAGGATTATTTGGGGTTCAAGGTGACATTCTGCTTTGATGGTGTCTTTTCCCTGCTTCTAGTTAGTTTAACTGTTTGGGAGTGTTAGGGGCAAGGTGTAAAACTATTTCAGCCTACTGTCTGCCTCTCGTTCAGCTGAGGAAGCAGTGGCTTTCTGGAGCTTTCTTTTTCCTTTTTGCCTGGATTCACCACCTTGAGTGTGAACTTCAAGCTTTTGGTTTCACATGTCCCCATGACAGCAGAGCCCAGGAACTTTGCTCTGTTGCATGCTTGCACCTCATGTAGAAAGTGATAACATCCATGCATGTTTACGGAGTGCGTGCTACAAACAAATCACATATTCTGGAAAACCATGGCTAGATGTGGGGTTTTTTGAAGTAGCTCTTTCATATTACTCCTCAGTTTCTTTCTTTTCCATCTTCCTTCCTTAGAGGTTGTTTCTGCCAAGTGTAGCAGTGACAATGGTGTTTTTCAGCCATGTGCAGGGAGCTTGACCAGTAGTACTGGCTTATTAGAGCCTGTTTATTTTGCGTCAGAGGCTTCAAATTTGGCTGCGGGCTCTCGCCAGACTGGCACAGAGTTAATGTACTCTTTCAAAGTCTGCTGAGGGTCTTGATGTAAACACAGTTTTGTCAGTAATAAAACATGTTCTCCCAGGATCCAGGGCTTGCTGTGTGTATTGATTTTTTTCACTTTGAAAGTCTTCTAATCAAAAGATGAACCAGATTTGACTTTTGTGCTTATTTCTTTCCACCATCCTCCCGGTGCCACACATACAGTCTCCTTCCACATAATATCATTAACTTGAAAAGTGCAGTTCAATTTATGAAGATACTTTCTAGCAACTCAGAGATGTCTATTATCACACACAAATGTAAAATAAAAGAGAAAGCTCTCTCCAGCACAATCAGGATTTATGTATCAGCCACGTTGTTAGTTTTGTTGTGGATATTTGACCAATGGAGATCTCTGACAAACTGAAGAGCTGCTTTCCTTAGCTGGCCTGCGCTAGAGAACCTAGGAAGCCTGGAGCAGGGTGAAATGTGAACGCAACAGATTGAAAGTTTTGAGGGCTTAAAGAAGCTCTTGTTTCTTTATCCAAAATGCTTAGACAATTTTTATTTGCTTCTTAATAAGCACTGTGGGTTATTTCTGTGAAATCCAAATGGTTTCTTCAGTGTCTTGGAACACCTCAGCTCTCTTTTGTTGATCTGTACTGACTTGGGAAAATACAAGGTGGGGCGTGACACATATGTTGTTCCTTTGGAGTTCATTCATCTCGGAGAACTGCAACCGTTGAAAAGTTGTGTAGCTAGATAAAAAGGTAGGTGGGATAAATCATATTCTCTTCCAAATACCTCTAGGGTGGCTGTATGGTAGACCTCCCATCCTAATGCTTTCTAGGAAGTCCCCACTGGTTTATAAGTAATTTTAATATGGTTTTTTGGAGCTCCTCCACGCTGAGTGAGAACCTGGTACCATAGAGAAAGGCGTGTACTCCTTTATGCTGTTTTTATTTGGGAAGTAATGCACTGTCCTGTTGTTAATGATGGACCTAAAACTCAGCTGTACCTCTCTTGGAGCCTTACAAGCCTTTCGTACTTCCTCAGTGTTTCTTATATTCAGAATGATTGATAGCTGAAAACTGATTAATTCGTATGAATCACCTGTTTACACTGAATGTTTCACTAGCACATTTTTTGTGAAGGACTTAATAAATAATTAAAAGGCTCTTTAAGAAGTGATTAGTCAGCCGTTATAGGTTTTCCAATGCATCAATACCATGATTCACAGCAGAAGCCTCGCTAAGTGTTCTGCATTGTTCCTGGAGGAATCAGTCTCTCTCCTGGTGGTTGAAGCACCATGCTAAGAGCAACCTTCTAGCTCAGGTGGCTGAGGTAGATGCTGAGAGCTTGGTAGCTGACCCAGGACTCAGATCTGGCTTCTCCCCGTCCTGCCCTTCAGAAGGAACAGTTCTGAAGCAAAATATTTCTGTGATCCTAACTCAAAAGCAAGGGTGTCTTTCTCTTATGTTGTAATATAACATAAAAGCTGAATTTCCAGCACAGTGTTTTCATGTTATTGAAGCTGGACAGCTTAACAGATCCAAACAAAATAATTTGGAAATTGTATATAACAGTTTGTGGTTTTTCATTCTATTTTGAAACCCAAACACATTTCAAAATGTTCGAATTTTCTGGGGAACTGAAGATCTGAATTTTTATGAGGTCTAATGCAGAGACTAGAGAGCATCTGTGGCTCACTGTATTCTGTGGGTGCTGCATGATGATTCCTAGAGACAACCCTGTACAACAGTTGTAACATTTATAGCTCTGGTTGGTGCTCAGGCAGTTTCTGTCTTGGGTGCCCAGGCAAATGCAGCCAGTCTTCTTTCAGCTGGAGTAAACACATTCAGCGGTTCACCATCATTTTTAATAAAGGCAATGGAAGTTTGACAAGCTAAAAAAAATGATTAATTTACGGTTTCCCTCTGGAAGATCCCCAGTATCATTAGCAAAGGAGATAGACAGGAAAATACTTCACTTATTTTTTTTAAGGGATTACAGCTTCTCCTGAACATCAGAGCTTAAATTCGCAAAAAAGAAACACCACAAGGAACTTAAATCATGAATTCTCCTTTTTATGATTTCCAGAGAAAAATCCTCATGCAATGTTCTGTGCTCTGTACTCTAGTCTGTGTGTGAATGATCAGCAAACTGGCAGTAAGCAATCCAGAAGGGCAGTAAGATCTGGCTGATCTCTTGGCCCTCACGCTGTGATGTGCCTTTTGTCCCCTGGGGTGGGCAGGCAACCTGATGCGAGCAGCTTGCTTGGGACATGGAGGAGGAGAGACTCAGTAGTACCCTGTCCAAATGGAAACCAAACATCTTGGAAGCTGATGTGCCATTTATCCCTGTCCTGCCATGGCGGATTACGTACTGTAGCATTTCTCATGTATGGTCCAGCATTGAGAGGCTGATGTAATCTGTTGCTTTTCTCAGAATCACTTCAGTTTAGGCTGGAAAACTGTGTACTTGATCACCATGGAGGGTGCTGGCCGGCTACACTTGAACCTTTCTTTGCTGTGTTAGAAGACATTGGTTAAAGAATTAGCCATTTAGTATGAAAGGTAGGCTTCCCCACTATGGCCTCTCAAGGGACCTGCTTGTGTTTACAGTGCTAAATGTTAACAGATCCAAAGATATCAGGCATTTACCTTACTATTTGTTTCTTTGTACTGAGAGAAGGTAAGGTCAGTTGAGTTAGACCTGTTCAATGCACAACAAAAAGGCTTGTGGTGGAAGGATTATGAGCAGGATAGGAAACCTTCTGCTGGATTTTTAACTGTAAGAGTGAGATGGTTGTATCTGCAGCCCACATGTCTGCAAGTACCTCTGCAACGACAGATTATTTCCGGTGTTTTGCCCAGGGTTTTGATGTGGTATACTGAAGGCTTAAAAATGGGCAGCAGAAAACAACTCTGAAAAGTCCAAGTTGAAGAAATAATAAGAGATACTATAGTAACTTAATTCTTGTACAAATAACTTAATCAAACCCGATGAGTTTAAGAAAATAACCCAGTGAGTTTAAGAAAATAAGGAGATATAACCACTACCAGATGTTACAGGTCATAAGGGGAATAATCTTCCATCTTTACATCTGCCTGACCTTGTTCCTGGAGGTTTTGAAAAATAGCCAGGTTCCCAATCTCATGCTGTTTTAGTCTCTGTATATTTCTGTATATAAAAGCTAAGTTTTCTTAATAAATTTATGAATTTTTGAAAACTTATCAGTAATGCAACTCTGCCCAAAATGAGGAACAAAACTGTTAAGCTGGCCTTTGTGCAGAAATCACAGCTGTTTTCTTGGGCAAGCATCAAAGGAGAAGGTTGTTCAGTCAGGATTTGCTTTGGGCTTTCCTAAGATGCCACGCCTCTGGAAACCTTAGGCCCCCTTGAGGACAGAATGCCAACCTTCAAGCACTGCTAGACCTGGCTTCCTTGAAGAGGCTTTTGCTTCACTCTAAAGGGAGCCCAGCTGGCCAGCCGCTAGTGGCTTCTAATGTTGCCCTTCGCTCTGGCCCTTGCTTTCTGATAGTGTGGACAGCCGAGTTTGCTTCTTTTCTGCCCTCTAAGGTGGAGCAAATGAGTGGTAGAAAATGGGCCACACCTTCTCCTACAGTCCAACCACAAAAAGGCAGCAACATATATTAATTGTAAAGGATGTAGAGGCTGCTGCTACTGAGCTGTCGCAGCCAGTCCTCATATTATTCCTAAGCATCCCAGAAATAAGTGACACGCTTCTCTTGGGAGGAGAGGAGGTCCAGAGTATTACAGTCATCAAAAATATAGGGAAAAATAAGAACGTGTTATCATTCTGGGCCTAAAATTTAAGCAGTAAGCAGCCCCTGGTAGCAGTGACCCACAAGAATTGAATAAACCAGCCCATGAAAAAGCTCTACGCTATGTTGTGAATTGAAAACATGTTCAGCTGCCTGTTCTCTCTGGATCCTGACTGGCTTGCTTATAATACCAGAATCGTAACCCTGTTTTGTTTGATTCTGCAGAGGGTGGAAAAGGAGAGACGGCAGGAGGAAGCAGGGAGCTGTTTGTTATTTATGACCATATGTCATTGTACCAGCTATGCAGAAAGCAGAACAGTGACTTTAGAAGCAAACTCACTGAAAAGATTTTAAATGGATTTAATTAATTCCTCCCTCCCTCTCTTTTATCTCCGTCTGGAAAGCACTGGCCTGTGTGGCTTTTGTATGGTTCTCTGCAGGCTCAGGTGCCAAACTGTAGTAATTAAAATGGGGAGTGAGGAGGAGGCAGTAAGACAAAAAGCCATTTTTCTTGGCACGCACCTCTGGTACAGTGTTACAAAAATAATTTGCTCACAATGTTTTCCAATTACTCAAAGCTTCAAAATCCCCTTAAAACCAGCTCCTCAAAAGGGAATAAAAAGAAAAAGACGGCAAAACTTCACACGTTAGTTACCTTCTTTGAACTTGCACATCACTTCAGAGCCTATTCTCATTATAGCCAGTTTTAAGATGACCTGGCTTCAAGAATATGTACGTTTAGAGTTTCTGAATGGGGATTGTTGTAACTGTGAGTTGTTCATATCTGTGACTGGCACTCCCCTGGTGTTCCAGAGGTACAGAGAAAACTGTTGCTGAAAAGGTAATCTCAGGAAGAAGTATTTCAGACAGATACTAATCAATAGGAAATAAGCGAGGAAAATTTGTATCACTATGTCAGGTAATATGGAAGACACCAAGATTTGTTTCTGGAAGAGAAATTCAGGCTGAACTGATACAGAATAAATCAAACAAGTGCAGGAGCACTGGAGCAGTTATCTGTACTCCACAATTTCTTCTACAATGACTGTAATATGTTGTATTGTTGATAGGATTTATGGAGACTCTGAACAATGGTCACCGTAGCTGATCTTGAAGGGAGAAGGAAGAAAAGCCTGGATATATAAAACATTAATGGTATACAAATATATCCTTTCCCACTCAGTCCCAGCATAGCCAGTTTTGCTATGTTTTTTCTGTGGGAACCACTCCAAACTGTTCATGTCTGTCTGACTTAAATCATTTTGCTACACAATGCAGCTAAAGAAATCCAGATCAAGCCATTCCATTAAGAATTTCTTATCCTAGTAAGTAACAGCCGGCTGAGTATGCAAAAGGGTAGAAACGGCAGTTCAGTCTCCCAGCCCACTAATTTACGGTCCGCCGTGCAGGAATTGTAATGTGATAGCATTATATGTAGGCAGGGTATTTGTCCTCCACACATAGGGTCGTTGCTGTTTGTACAGTCTATGCAAACCTTCACATTTATTTAAGGAAGGAAGGATATTTTCGTTACAGAGTGAGGGTAAGGCTCGACATAGCATCTTTGAGGTGAAGGCATCATCACTAGTAAATTAACCATCCCCAAATATTTTTTGCACACTGTATGCTCTTTCCTAAAAGATAGAGTTTACAAGAACCATTCTTCAGATGCTAAATAGATTGTAATACTTAAATTCACATTCATACAAAATTTTTCGCAGCTAAGACACCATAATGAGCTACTCGGAAAGCACAATCAAGTCATGTTTACAGTGCTTTTATTAGCACTCTGCTGTGAGTTACGAGATGCTTACAGACAGCTTTTCTCTCCTCCAAGTTATGTACTTTTTTCTGTTTAATAAACACTGATTTGTGTCTCCAGCCAGCAGAGCTTAGTGTACTGTCGCAGCTACTGTGACAGCATCATTTTGCTTTATCTTGATGAGAAAGCGTCCTTGCAACCAACACCAGGGATGTTCACAAAGACAGATGGGAGGCAAAGGGAGCAGAGGTGGAGGGCAGAACTCCTGAGGGCTGAATCCATTTCTGGTGCTGATTCACTCTAGGACTATGGGCACGCTTCATTGCTCATGAAGGGCAAGTGCTATTATTCAATGTACTAAGTATATAAGTGGCTTTTCAGGCTTAAAGAAGTTATTTAGGCAAGTAGCAGGAGAGCCAGAATGTCACCTTGCCTTCCTCCTGGAGATGAAGACGTATCTGTAGAAGCTGTTCTTGGAAGTATGTTGAGGTCTTTGCTGAGATGGTATGGGTGAAGTTTATTCTAGTTAGGCAGTACAGAAACAGCAAATATGTCCGGAGGCTACTGTAAATGACCCTTCTTGATGTCTGACAAAAAAATCAGATAGGGTGATGAATGCTCCAAAGAGATTTAGATGGGAGTAAGGTTGGGACAGGGGTGTGAAAATGTCCTCGGAGTAAAAAGAAAATTATATAAATATTGCATAGTTTTTGTAAACTGAACTCACTGCGTGTGCCAGCAGCTCCCCACCACCTCATCATAACAGGAATCTGAGGATTTTGACCTGTTCTGGTCACAAGGTCAAAGGCAAGGAAAAAGTAGCAAAGGATCCAAAAAAGGGTGTTTCCAGAAGAAGAGATTTTCAATGAAGTTGTCCCTATTTTTTCTTATTTATAGCACTCCTTGACTTCTTTAAACAGGAGGGTTTAGTTTTGTAACCAGGAATCCGTAAGTGCTTTTTCATCTGATGTCTCACTACATCTGACTGTCTTAAAGATGTAGACTCACTCGGACTGCTGCCTAAAATAAATCACATGTACAAAGTCACAGGAACAGTGGTCAGTATGTCAGTCATGGGCAGGTATGAATCTCCTGGAAAGACAGATAATCTTCTCATAACATAGGTTATTGCTGGGGCAGGCCTAAGGCTGCTACCAGTGTTCATCTGTTTTTCACTGCTCAGGCAGACAGCAAGAGTGCTGGAGTAGCATAGAGCTTGATGAGTCAAAGAGCCTAGGTATGTACCTATGTTAGAAGAGTTCCTCTAATCAAGGTCTAAAAAAAAAAAAAAGTAAAAATAAAAACACACTCAAAAACCTATAGGCCATTAAGCATGGTGGGAGAGCAGTTCACTGAGGAACAGTTCATTGAGCAAACACATGCAACTGTGTGCACTTGGCGGTAAATGAGAGAGAAATTGCTTCCCCTCACACTAAACCCCTCCACCTTACTTTTTGAAGCACAACACCTGCTAAGAATGCAATTGATTTAGCAAGAAATAGTTCTGATCCACAGCAAATAAAAACCTCAGCACATTCCCCATCATGTGTGGTAGAGATGGATGGAAGAGCAGGGATGATACACTCTTGCTTTTCTGCCTCCTAAATCTACCAAGCTGAGCATTCATTTGAGATAAGCCAGTGATTTGTAGAGAAGCCTAAGCACATGGGAACGCACTGTCCTGCTGAGTGACAGGCGGCCGATGAAATCCCCAGAACATGCCTTTGCAGAGAGCAGTTACTTGGTGCAATCTGACAACTTTATCAAATAGCAAATTGAAATATCACTAGAGGAGGTGTCCTTTGCCTCCTCTGTATTGGCAAAAAAATGCTTTACTTGCTTTCTGCATAGTGACATCTTGCCAGCTGTAAATGGGAAATTTCCAGTGTCTGTAATTCTCTCTCTTAAAAGCATTCTCTCCACTTTGTGTTGTCAACTCTATCTAGAGAGGTGTGACATGCTAGAAACAGCTGACTATCAAATGGTGGTCAAAAGACTTGCGAGTGTGAAATAGCTTTAAAGGGACTCAGATGAGGCTAGAAGTCCGTTAGTTTCAGTCTTGAGTTGTCATTAGTTGATGTACCCTACGCAATTACTGTGTCTTTCACCTGCAGTTACAAAACTCATAAATTTAAGGAAAAGGGGAGAATATTTTTTCATAGAAGTTTCTGAATATACAGTATTAGCTTAGATCAAATGTTCTTCTTTTCAAAGAAACCTTCTGCTGCCCAGGCTTTCCTGGATTGTCTTCTAAGCTTAGCTGAAAATAGAGACACTTCTGTCTTGAAGACTATGGATGTCAGCATGTGTTTGACTGTAAGGCAACTGAAACTGTCTCCCCTCTGAGCTACCTGCTCTGCTGGATGTTCCTGCCACCACAGAAAACACAGCTGAACAGGATATGTATCTGCTCTTGACACGTCACGGTTTACAGTCCAGCATACGAACGTAAATGGCTGCACGTTTGGGGTTATGTTAATACACCAGGACCTAATGTGCAGCGGCCACTGTTCTGTTCAGCAGAGAGGGATAACTGCAAGGAGAACGACTGCTGCCGCTGCTTAGTCAAGGGTGCTGGCAGGCTTTGAACAGCAAGGTTTCCATCTTGCCCAGGAGCTCAATTCTCTGTTGTCCAGCTAGCAATCAGTTATGCTACAAGTCTTCCTATAGTGCCACATCGTGTGGTGTAGCGATCAGCACGCAGGGGATGTTATTTATTATTTGAATTAGTTGGGTTGCTTTGTACTAGCTGCTTCAAACAAGTTTTAAGGAGATGAGAGGCACGGGGGCCTCACATAGTTTGTGAAATCCAGATAGAATTCAAAAGTTACAATGTAGTTGATTCCCACTCATCCAGGTCCACAAGTTCTTATTCTTCTTTATTCTTGTTCACAGGGGTGCAGAATTGCACATGTGAGAAATAACTTGAACCTGATTTTTGGGGAGACTGTCAGAGATAGGTCTAAGTGTGTTACCATCCTGTACTGCTACCTTTCCAGATTTTTTTTCCCTCATTTTGTTTTGCAGTAGTTCTTTTAGGGTGGCAATGAATTACCTACCTGGCTCTCCAGGGTAAACATAGAAGCATAATATTTTCAGGTATGCATACACATTTATAATATTGTATTAGGCCAGAAAGAAATGGAGGTGCTGAGGACCATAGCATTTACGTTGAAGTTTATCCTGGAAGTCAACAGCTAGCTGCAGCAACTGATTGTAAATTATATTTCCTTTTTGTGTAAAGAAATGGCTACTGTTTTCAAAATGTCAAGGAACAGAACAGAAATTTGCTGAAAACAAGGTTTAGGTCCGATAAATTCAAGTTATGTTCTTTTGTATACAAAGGGGATTTGCACTGAAATCACGGTACCCAATTATTCTACAGACTTGAGCCCAAATGCATGACTAGGTTAAAATATTGCTGATGAAACCTCTGCTAATAGAGGTTATGTTTGGGTGGGTTAGGAGAGCAATGCATGGGTGAAAAGGCCTGAGCAGACTGGAGACTCTCATCAAACAGCAGAGAAATAATCATGATCAGGGTTTTCACTCCTACTCGTTATCAGCTGGACAACTGGTATCAGCCAAGTCTCTGAAAAATCTGCAAAAACTTTTATACATAGCTAGTTGGAGAGAGAGATTAATAAGAAAGGAAAGTAACTGAGCAATGCTGATCTATACTTCAAAGTGAAGAGATGCTTAAACCAGAAAAAATAAAGCAGAAGAGTGGGGAGTCCTGGAGCCTACTCCAAAGAATTTAAAAATACTACAATTACTTGATTTAAATTTGATATGATGAGAAATTCTTCACTATGAGGGTGGTGAGGCCCTGGCACTGGTTGCCCTGAGAAGCTGTGGGTGCCCCTTTACTGGAAGTGCTCAAGGCCAGGCTGGATGAGGCTTTGGGAAACCTGGCCTAGTGGAAGGTGCCCCTGCCCATGGCAGGGGGGTTGGAACTGGATGATCTTTAACGTCCATTCCAGTCCAAACCATTCTATGATTCTACTAATGGCTTATGCTCTTATAAACAGCACTTTGCTTGATTAATAATAAAAATAACACAGATTTGTGGAGATTACCAACCTTTTACCTGTTTGGTGGGAGAAAGTCTCTCAAAGAGACAGCAAGTATTTTTGAAAGCAAAATATATCCTCACAGATAAAGCTGAGCCTTCTTTTCAGAAATAACTGAAGCACTTTGGCTAATATTAAAAGCTACAGCAATAAAAAACTAAAACAACAAATCAGGCCAAGAGAGCTGCTAAATAGAGAAAATAGCATTCTGGGTAGTAAATTTTCAGCTAAGCCCAAATGCAGAGAACCTGAAAGGAGCTCTGGTGCTAGAAAGAATCAGGTAATTTTACTAATTGGCAATGCAACACTAATTGGTCATCAGAAGACCAGTAATGTCATAGCAATAATATTATGCCTGGTTCAGAAGCAACTCTTCCAAGAGACTGTAGCCTGCAACAGCAGGTACTGCTAGGCGAGAATTTGTTCCTGCACCTGTAGGGTAGGATTGCTTACCCCAAGACTTCTGCCTAAGAGGGCAGGGATGCAAAAGGAAAAGGAGCAGGTCTTTTCTGTGTTTCTAAGTAGTGAGGAATATTTCACCACAAAGGAAGCAGAACTGATTTCTTTTAGTAAAAGAAGCTGAAACTTGTATTGTCCTACTAAGAACAACGGCATCTATAGTGCTCAGAAAAGGCGTACTTTGTTTCATAATTTTGACAGCCTCCTTTCCTCTCTCCTGCACCTCTATTTCTCCTCTCATCAGATGCTTCCTAATTGCAGATTCACAAACCAGTGAGTTTCATGGGTCAAGAGATCTTTAGCCTCTTTGGGATTACATAGTATTAATAATCCACTTTGTTGTTCCAGTCCACTGAAGCAGTGACCTTGTGAAGGAAAGAAATGTTTCCGCAAAACCCCCCACATTAGCCTCTGTAGTACATTTGTGATATTTTTTAGCATTTAAATCCATTAAGAATACGGTTCAGGAGTGCAAACAAGCATAGTGAGGTGTACTACTTGCTAGTAAATTGCCTGGCCTTTTGACCCTTAAAATTCAGATTGTTAAATATGATTTAAACCAGTGTCTCAGTTTAAAGGAACCTATCAAGATACTTTCCCTTGTCTGTAAGATACCTCCTCTCAGACTGCTCTTTATATAACAAGACCCTAAGGAGCTTGAAATTAAAATCTGTTTTGGCTTTGCTTGTCTTTTTAATTTTTTTAAATGGTTACTTGTCTCTGTTAAATGTAGACAATTTGTTTGTTGTAGGGTAGCACAGAAAACATCACTCTTGTTTCAGTGTGAGGTGTGATGAGGGAAATCTGAAGAATATGTTTGAAAGGAGAAACCAGAGCAATAAAGAATGTGAAATCCCGTTTAAGAATGTTTGCTGGAAAATGGAAAAAATGCCATTTTATACATAATATAAATTCTGATTTGTTTGAGTATGGAAACACGCAAGTGAATTCATAAAAATATTTATTTCTTGGTAACGCTGAAATTAATTATACATACACTGCCAGTATGCATTGTGTGTGCCTGCACAGTTTGTGTGCTTGTGCTCACATAAACTAGTCTAAATAATAGAACCTGAGAAAGCTGGAACAAAACGTCCTCTTCAGTCTTTGAAAATTCTCAGTGAGTTTCACTGAAATTGGCAGGCTCCCTCCCAAACTCCTTCACTGAAGTCAGACCACATTACCTGGTGGGAGGGGAAAAAAAAAATCAAGCTGAGTAATTTTGAATGCAGTTTTAAGGATGATAGATGAAAAAGCTTATTTAACTTAGACATTGCCAGCTTTGCTTAGAAGGGTGTGATATTATTTGCGGAATAACTTGTGGTCTGTGTTTTCGTGCATGCTTAGCTATCATCATTTCAGAAACAAATATATTAATATGAAATCTTGCCCAGTGATATGGATGTTGATAGCTAAAATGGTAGAAGAGCTTTAATTTTGTTGGTGGCAAAGAAGAAAGGAAGTTCAGGCTGGATCATGGCAAGCTTTACAGGTCTGTTAGGCAAAGAATGCAGGAGCCACTGTGTTGATTTCTTTGACAGAAAAATAGAAAACGAAAGGAGTATTAGCTTTAAAATTGCTTGTTAGGAACATTTGTAAGCATTGCAAGATGGCATTTCCATCTTATGGTGACTCCTGAAATGAATAGGGACAACTAAATTTTAATACATAAGTGACAGCAACTGCCTTTCATGTGTCGTGATTTATTCAGTTTCTCAAATCAGTTTATCACTTCACTATTTAAAATATTGAACCCAACTCACATGTGGTGGACTCTTCCCAGTGGGCATCAACCCTAAACACCTGCAAAACCAGTGAACACTGGTTTGTGTTAGACCTTACAATTTTGATTTTGAGAGAGCAGAGGCAGGGAGAACCATCTCTGGAATGAGTAGCGCAGGGGTGGTGGGAGCTCTGGCTCGCCTGATTCTGTCAAAGGGGAACCCTGGGAAGGAATTCAGTCTGGTCATCTGCACGGCTCTCGGCAGCTTGTTGCACAACATCACTCTCAAACACTGCCTTAATTTTAGCGAGTCTCCCGCAAAGCCTGCTGAATGTGAAATCTCCTACCAGCTGTAGCAGTCTTTGGGTAGGCATCTTTTTATGTCTGAATGGAAATGGGAATTACAGTAACCGCACTTCTTATCTGTGAAACGGAACTATGTCCTTCATTAGCTTACATGAGAAGTATCTTGCTAGCTCAAATATTTTATTTCAGCACAAGGTGGGGGGTCGAGTTATTTTTGCATTTTAGTGGTGTCTATAATTATTTTTTCCTCTTTTTTCCCCCATTTTTCACCAATGGCCACAGCATGCTCACTGTTGCCTG
Source organism: Gorsachius magnificus (assembly GCA_034008185.1). NCBI lineage: Eukaryota > Metazoa > Chordata > Aves > Pelecaniformes > Ardeidae > Gorsachius > Gorsachius magnificus. Next base: position 32,129,490 of record CM067089.1, on the reverse strand, counting down.
CAGGTCAGGTTCCAAATGAGACAGCTGTTCTCGTTTGGACACAGGGTGGACAGCATCTCCCTGGCAACTGGAGCTGCACAAAAGCTGCCCGCATGCCTCTGACTGATACTTTTGTTTCTTCCCTCATTTTAGTAGTCATCACTCATGGGGGAATGGATGCTGCAGGACTAGGTAGGGTATAAGGTACAGATATGCAAGGAATGGAACCTCAGCAATGGTGTATGTTTTCATTTCCTGCACAATGGGATCCTGATATCCTTTCAAAACTTGTTTTATATGTAAAATGTATTCTTGTGTGCTCAAACACACGCACATATGGCTAGGTTTCATTGCGTGTATGGAAATATTCTCCAGGCACGTGCCATCAGTATAGGGTTTGCTGTATTTAACTACAGCGTTGAAGCCAGCATGGAGAGAGGAAAGGCATAAACTGCCTTGTTCAGTAAGAGACCTTTATGCACATTGACTACCGCTTTGTTTTTACATTTCTCTTTTAGAGAAAAGTAGCAGTTGTTTCTGTCGGCAAACACCACTTCTGAATTATTGGAGACATCACTCTACTCCTGACATCAGCATCTCACCTGATGCCAGCTCCTTCACCCACCAGAAACAGAAATCTAGATGGGTTTGGGAAGTCCCTTGGTACAAAACATCAAGGCTGTTGAACCAGTGGCACCTTGATACCTTTAAACATTCTTGTCCTCACGGTATGGATGCTGTCCAGTTTATATAAAACAGAAAGTTTGAAGTGTGAGCTTAGTGTATAGTCTAGAGGTACCAACAAGCCCTTGTATTTGGGAAATCGTCCTAGAGAGCTGAGTCTCCATTTGCTGCCAGGGAAGGTACATGCACAGACTACAGGTATTGGTGAATCTGCTCTACTCTGCCTCCATATTTGACCCTAGGAATTCCCAGCCTTACCTTACTGTTGCTCTTTGACTTCCATGGGAGCTCTTGGCTTCTCTTGTTTTGAGGGGTCCTTCACTGTACTGTAAAATTCTGCTCTATAATACTTGGAAATGCAGGGAAATCCCCATCTCCGTGGTTTTCATAGCCTGTCCCTCCCAAGTGAGAGAAAAGGGGGAGGGAAAATGGTGTAACTTAGAAAAAGTAACTGGGAACGCTTTAGCCGGGTGAAGCATTGCGTTAGCAGAGCTGGGCTGTCTCCCTTTACGACTGCGTAGACAGCCTCATTTCATGGACTCGCAGCTACCACAGCTACTTCAGTCACCTTGCTGCCCGTGGCACCGAGGAGCATGCATCTTAGCTCAGAGCAGCAGCTCTCTCTCTTGCTTGTGACCCAACCCAAAACTTCCAGAGGAGAATGCCGGGAGCCCACCGATGCACCCACCTGCATGGGGGGTGCTCCCCTCGCCAACGTGCACCAGTGCCCACTTGTCTATGAGTGCAGGGCAGCAGGACGCCTGCGGATGGAAAGTGCAACTGCTGGATGGGAAGGATAAATGAGGATGCAAGACTTGGATACAAAAAAAGGACATAAAACTAGAGAGAAAGTACATAAAAGTAAGTTGTGGCTGTTATCAAAACCCTATTGTGGCTATTCCCCCAATTAACAGCTTTCACCCTGTCAGTTCAATTCTCTCTCCTCATGGAGATTTGCTTCTTACATACCCTTGAGGGCGTTTTAGTTACTTTTTTTCATTAGCCTGTATGTACTAGATGGGTTGCCTGGCTTTGGGCGTAATTGCTGCCAGATGCCTAGTTAACTTAGGAGTGAAACATATACTCAGTGAAAAACAACCTGCCAAGAATACTTACCTAATGACCCAGACGCTGCTAAGCACTCGCTTGTGCAAACAAGACTTCCATTTGCCAGATACAGCGCTGAGTGGTGCAAAAACTGAAACAAAACCACATACATGCAAAAAGATCTTTTGGGGGGCAGGGGAGCATGGACTACAGCAAATGGCATGTCCAAGGGCTCAGCCGAGGGCCTTCACCCTTCTGGCTTGAGGGTGTGATTACTTACTTCTAGTTCTAATTACACCTTTAGAGTAGCTGGGCAGCAGCTGGGGTGGCTGGGGAAAGCAGGGTCTTGTAGTTTTGCTGCTTGAGAGGGGATCTTTGCTCAGGACAAAGAGCTCTTTCTGTCAGGAATAAGGAAGAATATAGATTTCCCTAAAGTCATGAGGTCTCTGGCAAGCCAGAAGGCATTGTACCGCTTTATTAGAGAAGGGGAATAGAAAAGCAGCATGAGATGGATATGACTAATAACAATGAGAGGCCTCAGGCCTGGGTGGTTTTTTGGGGGGGAGGTTTGGGGGTTTTTTTTGGTAGTTTGACTCTCTCTGTGAAGGTTAACTAGGGAAAAAACCTCTTCTCCACCAGAATGCTTTCCAGAATAAAATATTGCAGCCGTGTCTTCTGGCTTTTTGGTCTCTGAAGGCTGCAGGGCTGATTGTTCGGTTGAAAACAGAGGCGAATCTCCTTCTCTTAGAATTTAGGACTTAAACAGCTTTAGAGTCACTTCCACATACAAAAGTAGCACGTGTGGGCCATTCATCTGTTTTATTTCAATTTAAAGATAAGACTTATTTTTCTGCCTCTCCTGTGATTCCTTACTGTGTTGTAAGCCTTAAATGAAAAGGCTGGGAAGAAGAGAGCGATCTAGTATAGGATCTGGCAAACCAACCGTTAATGGAATTACAATGTTTGGGACAGAGAGTTTTGTGGGAGACTTGGAAAATCTAGCTGGGAACCCACAACTGCCCTTTGTCTATGGAAGCTTTACAAAGCATCAGCACAAGAGTAGCAAAATAAGTTGATGTCTGTGGCAGCTGGGTTACTTACGTCTGTCTGTACAAGCACGTTACAGGCTTGTTGGGACATTTAGGACTTTTTAGGGGGAGGTGAGTTAAATTTTGTGGATGCTGCTAGCTTCCCATCTATATAGGAGAATGGGTCAGGGGCTTGGTGGTTGGCACCTACCTCTAAAAATGGCTCTTTGTTTCCAAGGGCAAAGGAAACATGGGCTTCCTCAAACTGGCTTGCTAATGTGCTCCTTTCCACTCCCTCTGTGCTGAAAATGAAAGACTAATTCTCTCTGCATGCCTACTTAGTGTTTCATCTCACTTGCAGAAGTTTTAGGGACCTTTTTGTGAGCTGGTGTCAATATTTTTGTGCCAGCCACCGTTCAGAGTGAGAGCTCCTGGGAACAGGGCTTGTTAAAGTGCAGTCCTGGCTTTTGCAGATAGGCTGCTTGATAGAGTGCTGTTTCTTGGTGATTTCTCATTCCTCTGAGGTAGCAAAACAAACAAGGGAAATAATTTATGCTTGACTCTGATCCACAGCTTTCCTCAGACCTTGGCATAGATCCATTAGAAAGCAAGTTATCCTGGCTGAATTCCCTAGTGAAAAGGAGCTGAGTACTTCATTTTATTTCCCATCAGTGTATATCACAAAACTAGCCTAGCATTAATTGCCCAGCAATCATTGTTGCAGCAAAGCATCTCTGACTGCAGTGGTGGGGGGAGAGGGTGGTGTCAGAAAGAGGGCCTGAAGTGCCTGGAGTTTCCTCTAAAGCCTAATTAGGTTTAGAGGACCTTTCCATTTGGATCAGGCTTTGGATCTGGCCCAAGAAGAGCGGCCTGAGGCAAGGATGGTCAGAAAAGATAGATTCAGAGAGCTGGAGGAAAACAGTCCAGCTCCTGCCTGTGCAACTCTTGACTGAGATCATCATTAGAAATCCCATCCTGCATGAACATTAAAGACTTTCTCAAACTCCACACTGAGTTTCATACATAATCTCTAGTGAAATTGTTCCATTGCTACCTTTAGGAGGAGAAACAAGCAAGAAAAAGTTATTCATGGGTATGCATAAATGCTATAATATCCCATGGGAAAACCTTTCTCTGCTTCTGCCTGCCTGCTCTTTTTTTAAGGACCCTTCTCCCTCTCTCTCTACAGATAGGAGAAGCAGGGAGAAGGACTTTAAAAAAGGATCAGAGTTCTCAAACATCAATAGTTCTCAAAGCAGAAGTTTCAAAAGGCCCCAAGGGAATTATTTCAATAGGAAAAATTAATTCTCTTTATATCCAAAATGGTTTATTAAGATCTTAGCAATTTCCTTGCTCCATGCAAGAGGAAATTTCCTCTCAGTCAGTCTCCAAAAACTTGATTCAACAGCAGCTCTCTCATTTTTGCAATTTCCCATTGATTTTCTTCCTGGTGCCTGTCATAAATCACATAATCCTAGCTACATGTGCCATCTTTCCACCTCCCAGGGCTCTCGGTATTTCTCGAGTCTTTTTTTTTCCTTTTCAACATTGTGTACATGTTCTGATCAGTGAAGCCAAAATTCACTTTTCCTCTGGCTTCCCTGTTTCAGACATTAGTATCCGTGTCTTCCACGTTTTTTCTTCCCTCAGAAGTCCTCAAGGACATAAAAGTTTTACTCTTACTTTCCCCTGCTTATTTACATTTTTCTGAAATCCATGTGATTTCTTTTGCTAAGATGTTAAAATATCCATAAAGAAAGCAGCAATCCTAAAACTTGATCTCTTGAAAATTAGGAAAAAGCAGAATGAAAGCAATCAACCGATGCTTTACAGTTTCTTTAACAGCCTCTGGTCTTTTGGGGGGTTTGTAAGCTTGCTCTATGGATATATCTCCAGCTATGACAATTCCTCACTAAGTCTTAGGAGGAAAGCTAATCAAGGCAAACGATGTAACACAGCAGTCAGTCTCACTTCCGAAGAGTAGGAGCTTTGCAGTCCTTGGACCTGAGACTCCAAATTCTGGGTCTTTTTTACTGATCAAAGCAAATAACTACTTAGTTTTTAATGAACTCACCAGGTAGGAAGTGTGCTGAATGGAAGGTGCCTGGCTGTCTCCAGGTCAGTAATATGTGGGTAAACTAAGACAAAAGGGTTATACCCCAAATCATCCAGGTTGCTATGATCAGGTATCTGCAACAGCTGCAGAATTACCTTGAAGTATTGCTCTGTCTGTATGGTTGTGGAAAAACCTACTGGTTTAAAGAGAAGCAAGCAAAAAATAGTGGGGTATTCTGGAAGAAAAAGCAACAAGCGACATTAGTCATAGAGACTGATAATCCTTTCTGTTTGCTCTTAAACCATCTTCTAGAATTCTTTACCAGAAACACAAGCTTACATAAAAATAATGATTCTCCATTTAATTTTAGAAGGGTATTTTCCCCCCGTAAAACGAGCTGAAAACAAATCTATTCTGCAGCACCAGTTAGTGAGGACAAGAAATGTACTCGACTCCCAAGTTTCTCTCACTCTGTCGTACTTACAGATATATACGGCTGTTGTATCGTACATGACCTTATTCAATATGCTTCCTGAATATTTAATTCCATGGAGATTTTAGCCGCTTGGAAAGCTCTTGAATAGCTCCCAGGTAATTTTTCCCTCCCTTTCCTTTGCCCGCTTCAGTGTACTGTTGCACATGATATTCCTCAGCTATGAGGGCAGGCTGAAAGGCTCCAGCCCCTTTTGCAGGAAAACCTCCTTCCGTCCATGTCCTGTTCCACAGAGAGGATAATGTGAATAGGACCAGGCTGTAAGCCAGTGCAGAGATCTTTCCCCAGAGATGGGGGTTAGGCTATGGCTGTACAAACCCATTGACAGAGCTGCTCAGACAGAGGAAGATTATGGAAGTGTCTGGGGCTGCTCAGGGAAGGGTGGAAAACCTTAAAACTATGTTTTGCTGTGAGAAAGGCCCTGACTTGCAAACATCTTGGAAGCTCACAGGTTACTAGCTCCGATTTCCTCCCGTTTTCTGTCAGAATTGTTTTGCATAGTTCATATGGTTATCCTTAGGCAAATTAAGAGCTTGGGAAGTGTCTCTCAGAGAGGCATTTACAAGTTCCGTTTTAAAAACGCAGTAAGGATGCAATCCTTAAGGAGGTGCAAACTGCACCTCAAATTCTCTGGGGATATTTTGACCCAAGGAGCAAGCCTATTTTCCCCTCAATTGACTCCATAATGAAAGGATGGAAGCCTGGAAACATTTATTAGCTGCTACGTGAACTGGAGAGAGACAATACTTTGGCGTGGTCTCAAGTCTTTACCAATTAGTAAATGCAGATGTCAGAGGGACACCAAAGATTATGAATCCTGCACCAGCAGCAGTGCAGTTCACGTTGCCTGCCTGGCTTTCTGCAACTTAAACAAATTCTCTGCATGTTAGCTTGGCAAGAGGTAATATTTTAAAAAGCCATTACTGTTAAATCGATGCTATTGAAAGAAGATTGGTCTTCTCAAAAGTGTTAATAACTCATCAAAGCGCATTACAAGGTGGTTGGTTTAAGAGGTATTTGAATGTGAAATTAAAGTTTGATTCCGCTGGTGTAATACAATGTTTGTGTTTGTCAGAGATGAATTGCAAACAACCTTTTGCTTGCTTACAGCGTTGCTTACAGCAGCTCCTGGCATGCTCAGGCAGGCAAGGTGAATGAGAAATCTGCAAAGTTTACAGTTTGTTTAAGTAGTGTGTCTTTGCCTTTTGTCCTTTTTCCTGTTTTGTGAAGTGTCAGTCAGAAAGCATAACGGCTTTCCCCACTCTCCCATCATCTTAGGGTGTTGGGCCATCCTAGAAACCAGCACAAATCATTTCAGTGCTGACAGGGTCTGTCAGAAAATATATATTAATAATGGTAAAAGACAGCATGTCTCTGAATCCAAGCTGAAATCACGAGCAGGGCCTTGTCATTGTTTTGTTAAATATTTTCCTTCCACTTGAATTTGAGTTACCTGCTGCCCTTCCATGACCTTGCAAGATCAGTGTCTTCAAAGATTGCCAGCAAAACTTTCACAGCTGAATGTTGTTCCTGCAGTTGTGGAGTCTTTTACAGTAAGCTGGATATAAAGAACTATTCATTACTCAGCTATTTTCTACACGCATCTTCCTTCGCTGTATGCCTTCCTATAGGCTCGCTCTCTGGCTGCTATAGCGTGCCTATATGGGAGCCTGTGGGGCTGCTGGCTCCCCTTGCAGAACCAGCTTGCGTTTCACCAGTTGCACGGTCCCTTCTAGCAGCTCTGTGTCAGCCTGAGCAGGCTTCTGGCCACATTCGCTTTCATTTGTTTATTCATCTCCCTACCAGGGTGATCCTGAGGTTAGGGTACATGAGACCATATGTTTAGCACTACTGTATAGGAACTGGATGTACTGATGGGATGCTGTTAGCTCAGAGAAATACCAAAGCACAAAGCCATTAATCTTTCATTTAGGATGCTAACCTTGGACCTGGGCATTCTTTCCTTTTGCCTGGAAGAGAGAGATGTAAACCACCGATGCCAGAGATTAGTGTACACTGTGTCCTATGTTCCTATTTTCTTCCCTATGCTTTCCCAGCTCAGGTATTCACCACAAAGTGAATATAGAGTTAAATGCACTATCATTCTCAGCCTATTGAACATCACATCTGTAGTTCATTAGCATCCAAATGCCTTTAAGCTCATTGTCTCCTTGGTCGAAGGGCTCCAGACTTTACAGGACGAAAGTACCAAAAGTTCAGAAATAATGGGTTGTGTTGTTGCTGAAGGGAATCTGTGATTAGTGCAGGTTTGCAGGTGTATGATATAAGGAAACAAAAAATGCAAAGGATTTTTCTCTTTTGTTATTCAAGTGTATTCACATTTTAAAATAATAATAATTAGACAAACGTTGCTGGAGAACATGAGGCAGTTTATTCATAGTCTTCGTATGTTTTGCAGAGCTTTGTTTACAAGTAGGTAATTAAGAAAGAGGTTGTGAACTCTAATTAAATTGCCAGGCTGGTCTCTTTCTAAGGAGTTAGTTTGATTTGGAATGAGGAGAAAGGATTCTTGCTAACTTTTCTCTCTCAGATTCTCAGCTATGACGGGCTGGAGTTGAAATGGGGATGGACTCGCAAAGGAGAAAACAGAATAAGCATGACTGTTTTTTGGTGTTTTGGTTAGCAGATGTACCAGTCCATGTCGATTGAAGCATAACCAAAGCGTAGCATTTTTTTACTGGGAGAGGTGCTCTACTTGTTCGGTCATGAACTAAAGGGAGATGCTGTGGTGTGAGCGAAGTGCTTGGTGTGAGTGCCCGAGCCCAGCATAGCCAGGGTGCCTCAGCAAGGCAGTGCGGTAGCAGATCCATATGAGAGGATTAATTTCTTATGCCTCTTCTCCCCTGGTAGTGGCATCACTAGAGGTTCACTCAGCGATAAAAAAAATGAGATAAACAAATGGTGTAAAGAGATAAAAGCTGCTATCTGCTCAAAAGGAAAAGGTCACTGGGGTCATGGAAAAAACTTTGCTGGAGCCATACGTGTTGTCAGCTTTTTATGAAAATCCCTGATGCAAAGCTTGGAGGCAACCCAGCCCGGCACCTCTGCCATTTACCTTCACAAGGGAGGGTAAGCCTGGTAAAAATCAAGCTGTTACCGTGTCTGGGTCTCTTGCCCCACGGCAGATGAGATTCTCGATCTCCTGTGGCAGAAGAGCAGAGGCAACTCCTGTCCGAGGTGGAAGCACCACCCACCGGTGGCTCAACAGGGGCCACAGCCCGCCAGGTTGATTGTGGTGACCGCATGCACGCAGGTGGGGTTGAAGGCTCTGTTTCACCTTCTGGTTTGCTGAGTCAGGCGCTGGCAGCTTGCACCGCCAGCTTAATCTGCAGCAGGGGTATCACGAGGGCCTGCCAGCTTAGCCCGTAAGGGGAGCGCAGCGTGGACTCTCCATCTTGCTCAGCCGAATGGTTTACGCTTTGTCTGGCTGCGCCGCTGGAGCACTCTGTCATTTTTCAGCTTGCTGAATGCAGATATAAGTAATGTATACATTTCAGGCCTGCCACTGCCCAAGGTTATTTATGAATTAACATTTTCCTTTATCATTAGGTAAAAGTAGTTTAAGTGAATACATATTGAATGCATAAATCTGCCAACCCCAGTCAAATAGGGGACAGCAGTTGGAAAATAGCATGCCAATTTAGGCAAATTTTGGAGAAAATGGTTTTTTCTATCCTCATGGCCCAGGGTGAACATGATTTGAAGGCTCATTGCTAATGCAGTGGTACCGTGGCGGAGCCTCTTCTTTAAACAAAATAAACCTTTGGATATCAAAGCCTGCTGATGAGGGTATCAGAGAGTCAGTGGTGCCGGAGAGTTGATGTACTACCTGGGGAGGCTGGGGTTGCAGTCTAGCTGCTTGCTCCGAGGTGACAGTGGGAAATGAGTTAGCCACCTCATTTTTCAGATGTGCTCAGCACCCGTAGTTCATCTGAAGCCAAAGGACGCTGTGGGTTTCTAGCACCTTGTGACGAATCTCTCTTGTCGCAAGAAGGCATTTGTCTGTTTTAGAGCAGCAAGCAGTTTAATTAGTGTCCTAGCCTGCCATGCCTCGGGCTTCAAATCTAGACGAGTCAAGATGCTGAAAATCAGGACTGTGGGACATCACAGCAGTGAGAGGCTTGGCGAAAAGAGGGATGCTGGGCTGGAGTTTCTAATGAGGCTTTTATGGAACTACAGTCTCCTCGGGTCTGCTGTCAGATCAAGGATCAAGCTCATAGTCCTATGGCCAGCATGGTGCGTGGCAGCAAGCCCCACCTCCCAAGGGATAAGCCTTCACCCAGCAGTTCAGATTGTGAATATACTTGTTATCGAGGCTCAGCTGCATTTTAAAGCTAAATCCCCTTGAGAGTTGTTTGCTGGGAGTCTCCTGCTGCCTGGACTGATGGGGTAACGTGCAGAGTGGATCTGTCCTGCAGACTCCAGTTCGGCTCGAAGGCAGACCGGTATTGTGCAAAACCTGCTGTCCTTGGCAAGGAGGCTCGAGACCTGGCTGGCAACACCCTCTCTGGAAACTTCTTGGGCTACATCCAGGCTTGGGCTTTCTCCTGCCCTGCGTGACTCGTAATGCCCTCAAGCTAGCCCCATCCTGGCCAGCTGGCTGCAGGCTCTAGGGCCTCTCTCATGGCTCCTGGCCCATTCCGCTTCCCTTCGCCTGCACAGCAGAGGCTGGAGGGACATATCTGACTTGGCAGCTATTGCACTTATCAGCCTGAATGTTTCTGCTTGTCGCACCATCGTGGAAAGCTTGTCCTCGCCTTTCCAGCCTTCAGGAAGGGATGGCTCCGTGACAGAAGGAAGAGCTTTTCATAATGATTTTGTAATATGCCTGGGAAAGAGCTCCAGCAAACTCCAGTCTGCAGAGTGATCCTCACACTGGCAGAAAGCTTTTCCTAGTTACCTGGTTATAGACACTGGTCTCTTCAGGGAGAGGCTGAAATATTCTGAATATGAAATTGCATTTTTAAAGGCTCTCTGTAGCCTTTAAAAACATGTATCAAACTTCATTTTGATAGAAGGCACTCACTCTATTCTACCTGCTCTACAGTCTCAAGATGCTCTGTGCTAACCCAAGCCATATCCAACTGACAAACTGATTTCTGCTTCTAGATGAAGGAATCTGAAGGGCCTGGAGTCCAACTGGCTGTTTGCAATGAACACCCATTTTGATGAGACGGTTCTTTTTCTTCCTAAAGCACTTACAAATTTAGTAGGCAAGAGAGAGAGAGAAAGGCAAAGATAGTGGTGTAATTTATTATCCCCATCCTACAGATAGGGAACAGAAACCCTGTATTGGCTTTTTTATATATATATATATATACTCGCTGTATTTATGCCATCTTTTGAGAGGCAGACCTACTGCAACCTGCAAATCCAGATTTACTGTCTGTCTAGACAACTGGAAATGAGTCTCCTATGCTGACTAAAGGCTTCTCTCCAGTGAATGCAGTATAGGTACCCAAAAGTGCCTGGCAGCCTGGCTCTGTGTGCCAGAAGCACAAAGCTAATATACCATTTGCAGAACTTTGGATGAAACTGGACTTCTGCAGCCTGCATGAAAGAGTTTCTACGATGTGCTGGCTGCTTCCGTAGTATCTCCAGGAAGAGAAGGTGGCTGGATCCGGTGGGGTTTGATGTCCCCAGGCTGCACTGTCTGCAGCACAAACCTTGTCACAGAGATTACATGGTTTGTCCAAAATGGATTTAAGATCCTCTGTCCTCAGAATGTAAATTCATTGCTTTAGCAAAAGGCTTTTATTTCACCTCCGTAATCTCAGCTACGTCCCTTTAGAAGCTGCCTTTTACGTAGATGTACCTTAACACCTCGACAGACCAGACGTTCGGATGCTATTAAGGCAGGCAGGTAAATTGAGTGTGTCTCCTTCACGGCACAGTTACCTCCCCAGCATGTGGCAGTGAGGTATGCTGTTACTCCGAGCCATAACGCTGTAAAGACTTTGAGACCATCTGTTTGAAAAGTGCCTGTTTTACCTTGCTGGGCATGTCTGATGGAAGCCATCACAGCAGAGCAAGGCACTTTCAACCCACTTATCTCACTGAACACTGCCACTGTTCCCTCTTTTTCTTTTTCATTCTCTTTCACTTTCTTTTGTGATATATCAAGAAACAATATCAACAGATTGCACTAATCAAACAAGCATCTGTAGCACCTGCGTTAGCTTTTGCGCCTGGCATGAATGGATGCAAAATGCGACAGGTTTGACAGATGTAACTGTCCTGGAATGAAAGCAGGACTTGCACTCTGGGGCAAGCACAGGGAGGAAGAACACAAGCACAGGGAAGAAAAGAGTGAGAGAAGGGGACATCACCTGTAGCGCGCTGGCAATTTATATCCAGTGCTTTCTGCTTTCCCTCTTCTTAGTGTGTGGCGGAGGAGGGTTTTGTTTGGGCAATGAGTTGCGGAAAGCTAGGGAGCAGTCAGGAGGATGCACTACAGCTCTTCTGCCCCAGAGTATTTGAGGATGTGGACCCGTGGTCGGCTCTCTGAATACAGCGCTCGTTCTGCAGCGTTGGCCAGGAGGTTGCTGGTCTTGTGGCCAGCATTTTGTATAACCGGTGGGGGTACTGCCCAGAGCCCTGAACTGATCTGACGAGACAAGGCACCCCCGTAGGCAGAGCTGCTGCTCTGTGCTTCTCTGCAGCCTGCGGAGAGTTGCAGAGGTAAAGATGTGGCGGCTCTGTGGTCTGTCCCTGCTGCCTCCATGCAGCACTGCTGCAGCTGGTACAGGGTGCCAGAGAGACAGGTCTGCGTTTGGGAAGAGGGCAGGAAGGCTCGGCTCTCCTCGGCCCGGCTGTGCCTCCGCCTTCTCCAGCAGGGAAGCCATAAACAGAAAAGCAGGGTTTTGCAGAATCTGTTTTGTGCCACAGAAGTGACAGCGATGTTGTAAACAGAGCAGCAGAGCTCCACTGAACTAGCATACAACAGAAGCACAAAAAAGAGGAAGTTATAGATGTGTGCATATATATACTATTTTTTTTTTACTAACAACCCCAAATCAATCAGTTATATTGGGTAATTACCAGGGGTGGCCAGTGAAATGACGGAAATAAGAGCCCATGCATTTCCCCGATAGGCACATGGTCTCACTCAGAATGAAAGCAATGAGAGAGAGATTCTGACATGTTCATAGCCCAGAATGGGCTATACTTACCCAAATTAACTATAACCCCGTGCAAGTATGCCTTTATTCTGTAAAGATCTAAGTATGATTGTGAATTATGAGGGTTATATGAGGGCACTGTTGGTAGAAATGTTTTTAACTACTCCCAGCTGTCTGAAAGCAGATCTGTATGCAGACTGGATTATGTTTATATTTAAAGGCAAGAACAAACACAAAACTGGTGTAACCAAGTAATATCAAACTGCACGTTGACAGGTGGACTTCCTATTATCAAAGGTGCTTTATTTGATCAAGGCATTTTGAAAGCAGACTTTTGTCTCTAAAGTTTACATCTCAGTCTCTTTCCTCAGCTTTAATTGATTTTATTGAAATGGAAAAATCCAAAATACTGAGGTGCTATGGACCCAGTTCAACCAGGCAGTTTAAATGTGTTTTTACCTTTATGAACTAAGGAAGTCAATAGGTGTGTCGAGTCTCGGACTACAAAGCAGGTTGGAACGAGGAGGACAGAGTGACTGAGGAAGAATGAATTGGAGAGGTGACAATTCTGGCTCCCATCAATTTTCTCCAGAAGTGACACATTATCATGGAAGTCAATCGAGACAGCAGCTGCATACACAGAGAGTGTCATATATCTGAGATGACGCAATCTCTCTTTCCCCAATGTCAGATATATACACGAGCTGTAAAATGGCCTTCGGAGGCCAGCAAGTTCGGTCTTTCTGAGCTGACATCAACGCATTATTCATGCGTTAGATGCTGTCTAGATGGCTGTGATTGCTGTCAGGCTCGGGAATCTTTTTCAATTTTTTTTTATAGGCAAACATGAGCAATTGCAATAGGGTCCAGCCTTTTCTTCCCCTCTCCTTTCTGTTGTTTCCTCCGTTCTTCAAGCTGTGAAACTTTTTAGGCATGACAGCTTGATGAGTGAAATACAGAACATGGTACGTGAGGAATCCCAAAAGGCAGGCAGAGCATGGTACTTGACTTTCATCTCCTGTTCACCTTCAGCAATAATTTTGATGCCTTAAAAATGGTTTCCATTCTGTAAATTTGATGATGCATGATATGGAAGTGGGAGGCGGTGTGAGGGGGGAGGCAAAGAAGGATGAGTAATACAGCAGCTCAAAAATGTGCTAACTACTAGAAACCCCCCTGGAGGTGGTTGTGATTTTTGAAGGAAATTGTTTGCAAGGAGGAAAAAGAATTTTCAAACTGAAAAAAAATAAATCCCTGCTTTTAGATTATATATTTTACAGGACTTGCAGACAGTTTTATTATTAGTTGCTGCAGCATTTATGTTGCATATGAGTTCAGTGCTGCAGGGTCCAGGACACTGAGTTGAAAGAAAATTGAGGGTGCCGTGCACTTGGAAAGCTCACAGTTCTTTTAGCCTTAGTGGAGATGCTACATGGGGGGTATCACGGCATGGTGGTCCAGTTTCTGTGCCAGCACAATCTTGAATGTGACCTTTACCAAATCACTTAACCCATCCACTTTGTTAGTTTCCATTCTGTAACATAGGGATATACTTGAGTGGTTAACGATAAAAACCCGTTATAGACCATAAGTTATCATACCTGCTCGTCGTACAGTCTATCTGTGTAAGAGAGAGCATTATCTTTCATATGAGTGAAGTGTATAGGAGTAAACAAGCATATTTGTTGCAGGGTATAGATGCCTGATGAGTGAAGTCCTGAAAGAAAGTGGTGACTATGCCAGTTGGGAGAAGTGTTTTATAAGTAACTAATAAACATTAATGGGCTTTATGGTGTAACTCTTGCATTTACATATGGTCTTCTGTTTCTGAAGACCTGAGACACTTAAAATACTTGCCTTGTAAAGACTTTGGGATTTATGTAGTTAAGGTTTTGTTGTTTGTCCACTCAAGACTGTGGAGTAGCTGGGGGAGTGTGAGAAGAACAGTTAATGCTGCTGGAAGGTAAAATGCTTACTGTAGATGGATGATGGCTTTCACTTCAAACCTGCAAAAGTAGTTGCTTAGGTTGATGCAAGCAAGAGCAGTTACCCCTGCTTCAGTTTCGTGGCTGCCTGACTGTTATATTTCCCTGCCTTTGCGCATCTCGTCTGTACCCAGTAGATAGTTCATTTAAGCCTTACTCCTTGCTTTGCTTTCAATTTTCTTGTTTGTTTTGTTCTCTGAGCAAGAATTTGTTGGTTGCTGCAACTCACATTCCAAAGGATGGCTCAACTCTGCTCTGTCCTGTCTGTATGTTGCAGGACATGGACTGATTAGTGGCTGCCGAAGCAAATTCTATGCTGCCCTGCTAACACCCTTCCTATCAGACTTGGAAGAAATGGGTGCTGTCTGTTCTTTCTGATTATTTGAACAAGATCAATCAGAAATACCTGGAAGGGCATGAGGCCTGGTGGGACTACCACACGCCATTAATTCAGGTCCTGGGTTTGGTCACAGTTGGGCAAGGGAGGAATTGCTTGCTATGTATCTAGCTGTTGACTTTCAGCATTATTGCACCATGTACATCCAGAAACAGTGTGAATCTGTAGGTAGGCAGAGCTCGTGTTTCTGTTTGGTTTAGTTTTGAGTAACATGTTTGAGGATTTCCAGATTTGATTATGGGTACTGCTTCTCTCCAGGAGTGCTGGGGTTTGGCGTTGGAGAGGCAGGCAGAGCAGGGGATCCCAGTGGATGACACCATGACCCAACTGGCTTCTCTGAATATAAGGCAATGATGATGAGCTGCTCTGTCAACCACGCAATTGGAAAGTTAACATTTTAAATGCATCAGTTTCTTAATGTTATGAGCCAGTGTCTTACAACGTGAGAGAGATCAAGGTAGCTGCGTGGTTCTGATGCCTAAAACCAAAAATGGGATAAAGCTTTTACTGCATCAGCCAACAACATGCAGCATGTTTTATAAAACAGTTTATGCCATGGGTTACATTTGCCATAGTTTCTTTTGCTCATTTAGCTTTTAAAAGTTTGGGAAGAAAGCAATTATAATGGAGTGCCTAGGAAAACAGATATTGTTGCCTGCCATGTATGCAATCACAAGCAATACAAACTATGTCACATCATCATGCCAAGAACCTTGAGGAATTCTGTTTTTTGAGATTTTTCAGAATTCAGGGGTCTCTGTATGTTAAGTATGAGCCTGATGTAACAGACCTGATCAGGAAATAGCTTGAACATTGAGAAGCACTGACCTTTTTCCCTCCCCAAGTCAAACTGAAAGTTTGATTGTAGTGAAGTTTCATAAACCAAAGCTCTAAAAAGATTTTTAAAAAAAAAGTTATTTGGAGATTCCAGGTTGAGTGGAAGATTTAAGTGGCCAGTCAGATACTGCACTTGATTTCAGCTTTCAATACAGCAGTGATAAATAATTTAAGCCTCATATCAAAATAAAGAACAGAATGAGCACCTTTCTGACCGCATTAGGCATTGCCAGATTGAAGATTTTTCAGAAATCTCCCTTTCATTGCTTTGCCTGGTCCAGTGGTACGTGCTACCAGCCATGTAGCGGAGATGCATTTTGCTGAGCAGGGTGTGCAAGGCTTAGGTCTTATGGAGCATACATTGCCAAAGCCAAGGGAAACATTCAGGTACTGCAAGAAGCTTTTCATGCTGCAAAAGAATTGTTAAGGCAAATTCTCATCATTTGATTTAAACAGACTTTACATGAAAGTAAACATGTTTACCTAAAGAAGCTTAATCAGTCAGAGGATTGGGTTGCAAGAAGGAAATCTCAGAGCTAGTTAAGAATTCATCTGAAAACTCCTTGGAACACTTAATTCAATTGTTTTTTCTTACCTTCCTCTTTCAGTACTGCTCTATGGAAGGAAGATAATTTACTACAGGGAAATGTTTAAAGTAGTTTAAAATTTATCCAGGGCATATAAATGCTTTTAGTTCCATTTTTGTACTACCAAAGGTTTCTGTGAGCTGCCTTCAGACTGGAATGCACTTAAGCTCTATATTTGTAGAAATAAACAAACGGCCTTCTTTTTGCACATCATCAATTATTCTTGTTTTTCCCAATTAAGGGGTACTGAAAAAACTCTATATAGAAAATAGACATGGACAGATGAACATGGAAAGGGACAGAATTTGCTATGAGTATTTGCTGGACCTAGGGAACATTATTGAAAATACGTATTTATTTTTCTACATCATTGAAAATATTTATTTTTTGTCATCTTCTTAAATGTTTTCCTTTCTGAAATTACTGGTAAATTGGTTATAACCTAAACCAAGTCCATCCTCATTTCAAGATCTGCTTAGGAAGCAGTCTAAATTATGTGGTGGACTTTCAGGGCAGCTCAGTCACAGCAGGACTTGAGACTGTCAGTTCAGACAGCTGAGAGAGTGGTTGTGAGCAGACAGACTTCGTCGTTGCTGTTGAGGATCATTAAAAAAAGTAGGAAAAAAATCCATGGTAGCTTTTTTTGTTAAGGAACTGGCATGAAGCAGAAAATGATGCCTCAAATCTTAGCCCAGAAAAAGGTTTGGGAAACTTAAAATGAGTAAACCAAAACCAGTAGTGACAAAATATTCAGGCTATTTGGGAAGCTTTTTAGTTTACAATTGCATTCCTATTTCTGGGCTTACACGCTGAGCCCCTCCTCCTCTAGGGAACTGCACTGACACCAGAGATGGGAACATCCCGGTGGTTGCAATGATGCTTCGGTGGGGGGTAGGCAGAAAGTGGTTTGATTTAACATGACCACTGAGGTGTCTCAAAGTATCATTGATTAATGCCCATCTTTAAAGTGATTCTGCTTTGAATGTTGTCTCAGTGGATCCAGAAATGGGGCTTACTCACAAGGAAGCCAGGATCCTTTTAGCAGGTCCCTGGGAGAGTGCAGGGAGTTTCAGACCCTTTCCACCTCAACTATTCCAATTTGTATGAATCCCATAACCCAGATGAATGTTTTAACCTTTTTAGCTAGGGTTTACAGCAGGGGTTTAAACCTGAACATATTAAACTACATCTTGCCAAGACAAAAAATTTCACTCTCAACAAGGAACATTTGTTGACACAGTACATGTGCCTTGGCAGGATTCCTCCTTGGGCATGGTGGCAGACCTTGTTCTGGTGTGGCTGGAACCACTGTGTCCCTCTGAAGGGAGAACCTGGTCCAATATCTTTGTGCCACTTTGTGCAGTTTCCAGATACTGGATTAGTTTCAGGGCCTCTCCTACTATCGTGACTCATAGGATGACCATTCCTCAGTGGGCATGAGGGATGGCAGAAGAATTTCCTCCAAGCAATGCCAGTTACCCAGTGCTGCCCAGGGTGGTCTTGGCATCTGAAGTTTACAGGAGGTTGAAAAAATTAGCAGGAAAACAGTGGATTCTCAGAAACCTAGAGGAGACACGCAGCGCGGCTGACGTGTTTTCCATTTTCACATTTCCATTTTCAATTAAGAAGCTGAAGTAGCTTGATGAAAATGCAAGTATTTGATTGCATACATGGAAATTATTTTTAAGTGGGTTTGGAGCTAGCATGTATATAAGTAGGAAAAGTGCAAACTTTGTCATGTCTTTTGCTCAGCATGCCACTATGGGCAAAATCCTCTTCTTCCTTTCCTCTCTTCTCCTCATTTGAAATCTTTCTGAACTGCCACCTGTAAAAAACATCAGATAGCAAATGAGGAACCAAGGTGCAGATTTAGGGAGACCGCCTGAGCATTTCACTGAGTGTTACCTCCACTTTGCTTGGGATATATTATAGCTGATTCATAGTAATGCCCACTAAATATCACAAATATATATTTTAAAATTGAGATTATTTTTTTTATTGGTAGACTTATACTAACTTTGGAAATGAGATGCCATTTTGAACCTGAAAGACACTATCTTCCACTCCTAAAGTTCTTAAAAGAAACAGAGAATTTGGAATCCTTTTTAAATCCTGATTTCTATATAGAAATGCATTTTGGCTAAAAGTTTAAGCAGTTTGGCATTTTTAAATAAAAATATTGAAGTTATCAATACTGGTTAGAATATAAATTATTCTTGTCAGCCACCTTACATAGCAGGTTTTTGACTAAAGAGAAACAAGAAAAGCCCTTCTCCACCAAGATTTCTGCTTGTCTAACCCTAAGCCTTGTCAACCGCTGTCAGCTAAGGATAATTGCAGGGCAGCAGGGCAGACAGGATAGCTCAGCATCCACACTACATGCTTGTCTCCTTTTTGGATCTGCTGTGTGATACCCGGAGTATGAGGACAATAAGTAAATCTTGCTTCAGAATTACGATGTAATACTTTTCATTAAGAACAGAGAACTGCTGTGATAGGGACTGGTATAAGACAAAATAAACAAGCAAACACCACCCCCTCGCCCCCAACAAAGCAACGAGCTTGTTTATTGAGAAAAATGGAATTTTGTGTTGGGATATTTTCAAAAGGACGGTGACTGATTTAAGTTTTCATAAGGCAAGTAAATATTTGAGGCAAAAATTCTCCTAAGGCAGAATTCCTGTCTTGTCACACCGGTGCCACCTGCTTTACCTGTATTTATACACATGTGCCATATTTATATATTTTTCTAGACAGTTCTCATTATTACCACCGACCAGGGATGGGAGAAGGAAAGTGCAGATGATGAAATAAATTGGAGTGGAGGATGGAAATTCTGCCTTTTCATAGGAAAGCTGTCAGATGGATTAATGGCTGGGCTAAGCCAAATAGCTCCATTATCAGATCAAATAGACACCTCTCCCCTTTCTTGCTAAAATAAATGAGAAAGGGGGCTCTGATATGGATTTTGTGAAAGATGAACCCCTCGAGAGTAAATTAAAGACAGGATAATAGAGTTCCTTACTACGCATGTGTAGCTACTACTCTGATAAATCGGGAAGAATGTAATCTTATATATGCAGTGACATCCAAGTCTTTCAAAAATCTAGATATATTTGTGTCTATCAATACAGATGTGGTTTATTTTCTTGCAGGACTAGGAGGGAACCCACAGAGCATAAGAATGACATGGAAAATCACTGCAGCGGTGGGTATGGCCATACCCACAGCGACAGAAAACTCCATTGTCTTCCACTCAACCAAAAATAATGCCTTTGTTCAGAAAAAGTGTGTGTGTGGGAAAAGAAACCTTCTCCCAGCCTAGCAAAAGGGACATAGGAAAGAAAGCAAAGCAATGAAGCGAATGAGTTCAGTGTCCTGCCCTGGGCCAACGTCCGCACGCCAGGGGAGCAGCTGGGAGTGTGCTTGCCCTGAACCTGCATCAGAGAGCAGTGCTTTGGGAGGAAATCTAACCCTCTGTGCTAGCTGGTGGTCACTCAGGCTCTGAAGTGACACAAAGAGTGACCTGGATGTGACCACAGGTGCCCTATGTAAAGGGCTGCTGAATGCTGTAATGCACCATTTAGATTCTCTTCCAAGCAGGCTGCGCTCCTGCGGCTTGTGTGTGACCGAGGGACTCAGCCCCTCACCGGCCCCATGTTGATTGCACAGTATGGAGGGAGGGAGGCTGCTAATCTGTACTTACCTCACAGGGGTGGGTTGGAAAATTAATAAAATGAAGTGATAGGAGAGGTCAGAGAAACTAATTGACAAAATGAACAAGACACATGATAAGGGGGCTGGAAGAACGCACTTACTGCATGCGGAAAGGCTGCAAATGAGACAGGGATGCTCCAAGCAATGATCGCAAGGTGACTTGACAATGTTCTGCAAATATTTGAGGGAATAAACAGCACTGGGGAAGAGCAATTAGTACAACAAGATTTATCACAGAGAGCAGGAAGATGATCTGCCAGAAAAACTTTTTGAGAGACTTAATAGGTGGTGAAATAAGCCTTCCAGTGGCAAGAGGAGATGTAATGTTGGGCGAGATTTTTAAAATGCAATTGGAAATTGGCAACAGAGAGCAGTCCTGCTTTGGGTGGAAGAAGGAATGTGTGTCACACTACTGTAGGCATCTTCTGGGTTTTGATTTCCTATACACCATTACTTCACACATGGGTTTGTACCTGAGGGATGTGGTGTTCCAGGGAAATGATAATAAATTTGAAAAGCAAGTTGGACATAAAGCAACAAACCTTTGACAGTATGAGAATGGAGTGGATAATGGTGCTCAGCTGTGCTCAGAAGCCCAGAAAAGCAACTCGCAGCTTTCTCTGTGGGGGCTTCATTCCTTAATCACAGGCAGCAGAGCACTGTGGTTTGCCCCACGGTACAGGGCCCGCTGCTGTCCTCCCTAGGACCTTGGCTGGAGGGTGCTGTGGTTCCCTTCACCTGGTGCCTCTTGCTTTTCTTCCCAGGGAATTAGAGGTGCGGGAATGGGAGAGGCAGGCCACTGTGTACCTGAGGCTCAGGCCCCCTCCAAGGTGGGTTTCAGCCGGGGTGCTCCCATGGTGCAGGAGTTCAGAATCATCTTTGGATGCTCCAGCCCATATCAGGCAGCTCCAGTGTTTTATTTTGTGACAGCTTAGTTCCTCTTAAAATCTTTGGTGAACAACCTTGTTAAAGACTTTAGAAATTGTAGGTGTACAAAATCATGGGAATTTCTTCATGCACACTGACTCTCCAAAAATGAACTGCAAGACATCTGTATGACACTGCTTGCACTTAGAAAAACAGTACTGATTCCCCTTCATTACATCATATTTATTTGTATCTGCTGATTTTATTATTTATTACAGCTTCTAATGATTTATACTGTAGCATACTGCGCTACAAATATAGTTGTCTTTACCCTTCCTTATCTCAGTGCACCTGTGGGGGATTGTTCTCAGCAGAATTGGGTTTAAACCAGAATCTCTGTCAGATTAATGGGGGATGAGCAATGCACAGAGGCAGAAGTTTGGTCTCTGGAGCTCTGTGATTTCTGCCTGCTCTGGCCGGTGGTGCTCCTGGCTGGTGGGGGAGCCAGCTCTGTGTTTCTGCTGGCCAGGTGGAACAGCAGGTGAATGCGTATCTGAGCATCTCTGCTGGGTGGACTAAAACTGCTGCTTTTTCAGAAGTACATGACTTGTCATGGGAATATTATTTGTATTAAATTCTGAACACTGATTTCTTTTCCCCCCCCTTCATCCACCCGTGTGTTTTTTTCTGCTGTTTATCTTCCTTGGATATGTTGGATGTCCTCTCTTTCAACACAATATGTCTTCCTTTTTCTTCTATCGAAACTCTCTTTAGGTGTTTGATTTCCCTCCAGAAACCTGTGGTGCAAAAATGATTTTTCAGGGGGTGCTGTTGAGGAGGGATCTGATTACCTTTAATGAGGTGTATCTTGTATAGTCTACACTTTTCATCGCTGCTGTCGTTTGCCTTCTCGTCCATTGTTCCTGAGTCATAGTAACAATGCAGAGATCTCACTGAAGATTTAAGAACCTAGTGCTTGTCTTGACTGCATCATCTTTTTCCAAGTATATGTTTGATACTCCCAAGTGTCATCTCTCTATTTTACCCTGTTATCTGTACTTAACATAAATTAGTTACGTGGCCTTGGTAAGGAATGCTGAGCAGAATTCTGCTCTCTCTTTTCAACTACAGAAGGATTTTCTCATCATCCTACCTTAACTTTATTCTATTCCTCTGTGAAGGTGAGAATTATTGACAGATGGATACGAGTCTGTCCCAGTATGTTACAAACCTCCATCAAAATGCTCTAGCAATCATTTCATATGGCAGGGGTATTCCCAGTTTTCAGCCTATCTGTATTTGAACCTCCTGACCCCTGTTAACTGCAGCATTGCCGCCCTCTTGCTTGTTTGCAGAATAATGCTTGAAACAAGGTGAAGTGCTATAACCTGTTCTAAAAAACCTCTTGGAGAGGACTGAAATTGCAGATGCTGATTTGCCTTTATGTGTTGATAAGCCAAACAGAATAGGCTAACTTCCTTCTTGGTAACATGGTTTTGAATCTCAACGAGTTCAACTTGTTCTTACTTCTTCAAAGGAATTTACTGCATATAAATTGGATTCTGTGTATATATCCTCTGACTGTTTTAAGATCTTTTCATGGTGATGCTGAGGTTCTTTATAAAACACGAAATTATTTACAGGACCAGACTACCCAAGATCATCTTTCATATATCCCAGCATGAGTAATGAAAATATTAGACCTGAAATATGTCTAAGTGTCTCCAATATTATAATATATGTGCTACTTAAAATTTACTTTAATTATTTTAAAAGTGATCTGATACATCCTTCTGTCTGAGAAAGTGACCTGAGTAAAAATGAGATGTATATTACTTCTTAATTCTTTATTACATGGTTTTGGACATTGGACATTTAGTTGGTTCTTATTTCTTGTCCAGAAGTTTGCTGTGAGTATTAGAGTCTGTCACTGTCTTGTTAACTTACTTTTCAAGTTCACACTTTCAGAATATTAAAAAAAAAAAATAATTTTCTCCTCTGCAGTATCTAGAAGGAAATGGAAGGAGGGATAAATGATGGGAAAAGCCTGTAGGAAAGCAAAGCAGTGATCTTACACCCCTTGCTTCATCTCATATTTCTCTTTGCTCTGGCTACATGACTGTTTTTTTCCGAACATCTTTCAGTTGTGTTCCCTCTAGGCCATCTTAGCTAAACACGTCTAATCTGCCTGCTTCCTGCAGGAGAGGTGCTGACTCTTCCCCACGGATTGTGTGTCAGTGCCACAAAACATGTCCTCTTTGTTTGTTATCAAGATGGCCAGCACTAGCAGGCTGCTCACAAATGCCAACTTCCATTACAAATTTTACTTTCAAGAAGAGCACACAGGTTATGCCTGGGCATCTTAAAAGCACCTCTTGCCTTTTGAACTCTGACTGCTATGCTTTGAAAAATGGTAAGGCTTCTGCTCGTATGATTACCTCTCCTTGCTTTCACCCTGTCCTGGGAGGAACCCAAACAGAAACAAATGACAACAGACAATCTTGCATGCCTTGAGCTGGCTGACAGTAGGAAATAATGCAATTTCCCATTTAAAAAGAAATAAAAAAGCACTGGGAATACATTGCTTGCTTTGTTTTCTCCAAAGAAAAGTGACCCTCTAGTTCTTGAAGTTAACCATTACAGAGGGGGTCTCAGAAGCACTCCTACTCCAGTTGCAAAACTGATATTAAAAAGTGCCTCAGCCTGCCTTTAGCTTTAAACTTGCATGACCCACAGCTAAAGACTCATCACTGTGCACAGTAATGTGAAAGCAACTGGCTACTAATTTCTTTCTGGATGATGAACTACCTTGTATGTAATCTTGCTTAATAAATGAGTATATAATAGATATATATATATAAAAGTCACCATTTTGGCAGAGTAAAGTGGATGAAAATATAATGATGTTTACTCTGTAGACTCATAACACTGTTATAGCAATATAAAGCAAAACTGAGAACTGGGTCACAGAAAAATATATTGCCTGAGGTGTGCATCTATTGTAGCTTATTAGAATAGTTCATATATCCTTAGTACAATACAGGTCCAGGCATCCAGGTGATGACGTACTTTAGATTCAACAAGCTCAACAGCAATTATTGACTTTGAACTCTTATTGTCTTGGGCCAATTTTACTGCAATATTTAACTTAAATTGTTGAATCTTTGTATGTAATACTTGAGAAAGATGGCTGGAAATTCATCTGCTTACTCAGAGTTTATTCTTTAGAGACTTATACAAAGAGGTTTTGTACATGGTGAGCTGACCAAAGAGTTCAAGGTCAGCCCAAGAGCTTGGCAGGGCTGTGTTCTGTCACCCATGTTATTCAATTATCTTGCTGACTGGATGTGGAGATGAGCCCTTGGTGATCACAACAGAGAAAGCAAAGTTAGTGGGTTTTATTAGTATGTTGACAGTTTTTAGGCTTTGCTTCTGACCTTGAGTGTAACCAAACAGAATTTTTACAGAAAACACAGTTTTAAAGGGGAAACATAAGTTATCCTGAAATATGGTACTAAGGGTTTTGTGGTCAGTGACCAGGAGAATTTTTTTCATACCTTCAAATTTGTAGAAGGAAGAAATGCTGGAGAGGAAGTCAATCAAGTGGCTTTCTTTCAAACTAACTATACTTAATGCACTGCAATTTTCTTGGGTTCCTACCAGATCACTGCTGATCACTAATTTCCTACAACATCACAGAAGAATGAATTGTTCCTCACTTAGGAGGTATTAAATAAAGCTGAAGAAGGTGGTCTGCATCTACCTGATCTGCGTACAGACACTGTTTTTAGCCTTGGAAGGCGATAGCTGCACTCCAGCTCTGAGAAAAACAGAGATAAGTGCATTGATTGACTCAAACATTTATGCACATACTTAAATTTTTCCCTGGCTCTCAAGCTGGTCACTCAAAAGAAAGTTGTTTGTTCTGGGGGTTTTTTTGTGTGTGTGTTTGTTTGTTTGTTTGTTTTTCTCTAAGGAAGCATAAGGTAATGTGTGTAGATTTTAGAAAACAAAGCACAGGTCCCATGCTCAGGGCTGAAGAGCCACAGCCCTAAATTTGCTGTGCATCGGTTAATTGACTCAAAGGTGCAAGAAGAAGATACAGATGTCAAGAGTGGTTTAAGTTTATTGCACTTTTAATTGGTAGGGATACAGTCAGGTAAGGTGCAATTCTCACTTGAACCATTTATTGTTGTGTCATAACTGTCATTAATTTAATGAGCTCAAAAGAAAAAAAAACAAATGGATTGTTATAGGTTGATTTTCTTTATAGGTCTTCTAGGAACAGGTCTAAGTTAAAATCTATAAAGTTCTTGAATGACTTTATCTGACTTAAAATAAGGTTCCCCCCCTCCACACACACACCCCAAACCCCCACCCCTGTTGGGTTTTTTTTTTAAACAATTTAGTTCTCTGGTTAAGACTTTCTGAGCCAAAGAAACTACTTCTAGAAGAAGCAAGCTGCCCACTTTATGCATATTCCATTGCAGAATATTGACATCATGTGCAAAAGGTGGTGATTAATCCTAAAACACTCTAGAGTAAGTCACTGAACAGTTAGTGCCAGGGAAATTAATTTTAGCTTTGAAACACTATACTTACTCTGGACTGGAAAACAGGGGGAAGTACTATGTGAGATTCAGGCAATATTGAAGCTTCTGTTGAAACTAAATATTATCTTCTCATTCATGACAGTCATCTTGAAAGTAGGAGTTGTCTTTTAGTCTTAAGATCCCCTCTGGCATTCCCCGAGTCCTCTTCCTTCACTGCAGTCCATGCTTTTGATTAGCACACAGGGGCAGGATTTAGGTGAGCAAGCACAGACATCAGTGTCTGACTTAAGGGTCACCAGAAAGAAATGAGCACTTCCAGTGCATGAGTTCTCTCTCCTAAAGTATTTGTATAAAAGACAGGTGAATTCTGTTCCAAACCATCTATGGCTCTTCTATGGATGTCTATGAACTCCCAGGGAGTTTCTGGCATAGCAAATTTTGGTTGTAATGAGCCAATGTCTAGCATGCTCATTAGGAGGTTTCTTAGGCTGAAGGGAGTCTGACTACATGAAAAAGAAATATGTGGGAAACATTTAAAGAACAAATGGAAAAAAATGCATTTTAATGAAAAAATGGTAATGTTTTCTGTTTTGATCTGAATTTCCTCCATAAACAAGCTGCTTGGTACTTTCGTCTGGTTGAAACACTTTAATGATATTGATGCTAAATCTGAAAAAAAAAACAAAAACAAAACAATGCGGTATTCTCAGTGTACTAGAGGTGGATTGTGAACATGAGAATTAAACACATCTGCAGAAAGTTGAATCAGGTGGATGATGGACTGAACGAAAAGTTGTGTAGTCTTATTTTAGCTCGTCCGAGTTTGTTCTGGAGTGCCAGAAGGTGCTAGACTGCCAGGTCCAGGGGTAGTAGTTGAATATACATGGTAGAGACAGCATACACAGTGGTAGGGCCTGTCTCGTTTATGCTACCCTGCCTGCGAGCCCGCAGCCTGCCCGGAGGCAGATCCAGCTGTACCGGTAAGGGAGAAGTATTTTCTCTTCCATCTCCACCAGTCTTTAGGTCTTTATGGGATCTGGGGAGCAATTAGAACCAGTGGGAAAATGGTAGGGATATTAATAGGAAAAATAATAATTAATCTGGATTAAATTGAGATAAATGGGATTTTTAGATATTTTATACCTTTGTGACTGTAAAGAGTAGTGGCTTGTACATGTATGCCCAGGATGTGACTGTTTTAAATTCAAGAGGATAAAAGAGCAGCATCCAAAAGGCATGGAGTTAGCCTTGCTCCAGCATGCGCTGGAAATAAATAGAAGAAAAAGAAATGGCGCGATCATCTTGACCAGGTGTGTTCAAAGGTTTCTTTGTGCTGCTTGGTAGGAAAGGGGAGCATGCTGGTGTGCTGTGGTGCCTGCGCAACATGGGTGGAACGGGTTGTTCTGAACAGCTTTTGTGGCTGGAGCAGAGCGTTTCAGAAGAAACCTCTCAAGTCTTTCTCCACGTAAAATAAGAGGCATACAGGTTTCTACCTGAAGGAATATAACTGTGGTCTCTTGAACGCTGCTGCTTTTCAGAGCCCAGAGGATGTTGTAATGCCGGCTGGGAGTTGCCTGGGATACAGTGCTGGCAGACAGCAGTCATCTTAGTTATGTCAGCCTCATAAATAATAACGTGTTCTGGCTACTGCTGCTGTTGTTGGGAGGTGACTGTACCAACCTAAATATCACTTAAAATTTCTGAAAGTTGGAAATGCTACTAGTTACCAGTCTAGAATCAGCTTTCTGATATCCTGATAATTCAAAGTAAAAAGAGAAGACTTATTCCCCTTCAGTCCCAGCGTCTGTTTTATCTCAGAATTTAAATGTCTGGTATTTAAAATGACCATGTTGCTATAAAGCTATAATAGTATAAATAAGATTAGACTAGAAGATGGTTCACATCCTGCATGGATATGGTTATACATTGCAAAAGAATATGCAGTAGGGATGATACAGATGCATTACCAAAAATTTTCATGGAAGCTTAAAAAAGCAACACAAATACAAAAAAGAACTCTGTAAGAGAAAAACGTATAGGGAAAAATCAAAAAGAAAAGGTTTTTGAAGTAGACCACTGAAGAGATTGTATTTTAGACTCTAGATGTATTGTCAAGACATAGCATAAGAGTTCATGTGGCCTGATCCAGGGACGGTACTGCGGAATATCATGCTGAGCAGCATAAAAGAATTCACGGCTGTGTCTTTTTTCCTAGGAAAAGGCCTTTTTTGGGGGGGGGGGTGTCGGGGGGGGAGAGCCATGCAGATGGCTTCTCTGAAGCATGCTACTCCAATCATGAGAGCAATTTGGAATAATTTGTTTCTCCCTGTGTTGAATTGATTCTAAACAGGCACAGTGCTCACGAAAATATTCTTCATTCTCTCTAAATGATAGATACATTTAAACCTATATAACAGATGAGATCATTCCATGATGGTTTTGTTCGTTATTCATAACAGGCCACTGAGGATAAGTTCACAAGCAGTGATAGTGTTAGCATCCCTGTGACTTGAAATATTCACATGCTGCGGCTCTTCTTCTAGTCTGACTTTTTTTGGCAATCACAAAGCTGCAAAGCATCCAAGCCCCAGAATCCGATTTCACCTCATCTACTTCTGACTGTGGCCCATGCTGGGAGTTAGTCCCTCCTAATGAAGTGCTTGTCTTCGCTTCTGCAATTCCAGTGGCTGCAGCTCCACCGCGGTTTTCCTTGGGAGCCTGGGATTCGCTATTTGGCCTTTTTCTTGTGTGTGTGTGTCTCTCTCTTTTTACATCTTCCTTTCACACGGTGAGGACAGATGAGATGACGTTTTCTCTTTGCCAGTATCTGGGCTTGGGGGCAAGCGTTCATGTTTTCAGAAGGCCTCCCATTGCCCATGGCTGCCTAGGAGGCATCTTGGGGGCAGGCCAAGGGCTGGTGGAGGGGGAAGTCGAGATGTCTGCTTTCTGCATCGCTCACCTCCCCGGGGTCTGGCTGTGGTGGGAGGGCAGGGTGGAGTAAATGGAACAGGCTTTGCTACCGCTGTGCTGACTCGGTGGGTGTCAGATAAGAGCATCTCTACGTATGTCAGTCTAGCAGCAGAACCAAATTACTGTTAAATCCCTATACAGATAACATAAGATTTGAAGATCAAGCCCAATTATTTTCTTTCTGTAACATTCACCGCAAATCCTTTTCTCACCTGTTACAACCTCTTTAATTAGTCTGGTACTGGGGACATTTTTATACACTCTGTACCAGATTTGCCAGTCTGCTTTTTTTCTGGAGTGCAAGAGAGAAGTAGACGGCTCCAACAGGAGCGCAAAAGAGAAGTGGATGGCTCCAACAGGGTGAGATATGCTTCTTGGATTCTTTGGGGTTTTTTATAGCTCCCATTAACAAGAACAGGGCTTGTTCTGGCTCGTATCTGCTGATTGCAGTTTCTCAAGGGCTTCCAGCCTGGCATAAGTTGTGGGCTTTTACCCTTCTAGCGCATGGTTGGGTGTCATTGGAGAGGGCAGCTTCAGACTGCTGTGAACCCGCTTTTAACACTTCTCTGTTAAGGTTATATCCAGCAGAACAGTTTGCAGAGTTTGCTGAGTCATATAAAAGGAGCAGAGCGTGACAGTGAATTTGTCAGTATATCTGAAGTCTTATTCTGGTTGCCAACTTCATCACATGCTCAGTTGCTTAGTAAATTAATTTGTATTTTAGCTCCCCAAAAGACTGCTGACCTCATGGAACAAGGGAGGGAGAAGAAGCGAGACAAAGTCATCTTCCCAGTGCTGCCAGCATGGAAGTGCTTCCAGTTCCACCTGTGAAAGTGCTCTAATCTAACATTTCTTTTCTTTCCCTTATTTCTGGCTGCTGATCATAGACATGAAGGGTGGAAAAACTATGCTGGATCAAACACTGACTTCATATTCCTGCCAATGAAATATTTGTCCCACAACTCACCTTCTAGTTGTAATTAATCTTTAACTGACTTGTTTAAAAAAAAGTTCAAATGAAGCTTTTGCCATTTCTGCTACAAAACTAATATACAACTGTGAATAACTTTGTGCAGGAAGCCCTGGACCCTCCTCCTTCTAATGTGATGGATGGTAATTTATCACTACCTGTATTTCTGATCTCTTAACCAGTTTTCAATCCAGAAGGTAGCGTTAGTAC
Organism: Gorsachius magnificus; assembly: GCA_034008185.1. Classification (NCBI taxonomy): domain Eukaryota; kingdom Metazoa; phylum Chordata; class Aves; order Pelecaniformes; family Ardeidae; genus Gorsachius; species Gorsachius magnificus. Next base: position 32,099,968 of record CM067089.1, on the reverse strand, counting down.
ATAACCATACTTTCTGGGATATTTGACTCAAAACCCCAGCACCTTCTCATTAATTTCGTCATTGCAATATCCCAGTCACTCGGGACAAGGTGTTCTCTTTGCCTAGGTTGCTTTTGCTGGTGATAGCATCACTTGTAAGGAAGAAGCCATGCCCTAGTGTGTGCAGCACCTCCAGCCACGGGAAGTCTTTCCTGACTGCTGTGGTGAGAGATGCTTGTATCCCTTACCGTGACAAAGAGGGGTCTGCTGCAATAGGCTGTCGTACCTGTAAGAGGAAAAGGTCTGTCCACAATAACCAAAGAATGTGCTGAATAAACTGATTTAGAAGGCATTTCTATATGCTGAATTATCTTGGGGTCTGGAGTAATAGGATCAGGAGGAAACAGAGCAGTAAGAACACGCAGCAGTCAGTTTAAAGGAAAGGAGGCCCTCTGGGCTGCCCTCAAAGGGGTGAGTGATGGCTTAGCCTGTGCTGGGACAAGTGTTGCCAGCCGAGACAGCAAGGTGTTGCCATCACCGTACAAAGCTGTCACCAGAGATTGTCTGGGATCCTGTCTGCAACTCCAGTCACCCATGTGCCAAAAAGAGGAGTTTGGACTTCCACAAAGGCAGGCACTGCCACTGCACTGACAGCCCCGATGGGGAGAGATTAGAAGGGCTTTGTCTGTTCACTTGAGCCTAATGAAGGGTGAAAGACGATATGGAAACTGTCTATAAATACATCAGGAAAGAGAAGAGCTGTGGGTGAAAAGAGTGTGTTGGCACAAAAGCCAAGAGCAGGTATAGTGGCTATGAATAAACGTTGGCTGTAACAGGGAAGCAGCAAGTTCTAATCCTTAAAAGATGGAAGTCTGATATGGTAGAGACAAAACATAACAACCTTTAAGGAGGAACATGACAGCTTTATGGGAGAGTTTATTTGATAGGTTGTCTGCAACAGCAAGGGGACCAGCCTAGACAATCTAATCTTCTGTCACTAACCTGGACTTGCCCTGAATTTGAGCCCACCAGCCAAGCTGGTCCTCTCTCTCTTTAGCTTCTCCTCCTCCTTTCCCACTCTCAGGGGTCTCTGCTGTACTTATGCAGGGACGTGTCCTATGCAGGGATGTGTAACCTCCTACAGACAGTGACAGCCGAGGGATGAGATGTTGCCCCCTTGCAACGTCCCTTTTGCTGGTGATAGCATCAGATCCAATGCTGAATGTTAAAAATATTTTGGCTTCTTCCAGTATTTTTCGAAGAAAAGAATTTGGATCCCTTAGGCTGGGTTTTCCAGTGAGATCTTTCTTTGCTTTCCATACAGAGAAGCCCTTTTAGCACCCATGATTCTTAGTGGGTCTCCCAGGTAGCTTCTGTGATAATCTGTGTCTAGTGGTATACATTGACCATTTGCTAGATAAGAAAAGGAACATTAACTGGCATAGTGAAAGGAATATGAAATTAAATGGATTGAATTGGATTTAGCTATTTGACTGTGCATGTAAATCTCTCTCCCCTTCCTTCACTTCAGTATCCCATTTATTTTAGCTGTGATACTTTGCTTATAATTAAGGCATATGGCTTAATTCTAGATGCTTCTCTGAAAAGTTTTAGCTTGTAGCTTTTAATCTAACTAGCTAGACAATGAACTAATCACTGAAGAGAAAGACCCATGCCTGCAAAGCTCAGTGCATCCGAGGAAAAATTTCAGTCATCCGGCAGAGGAATCTGTTTCTGCACTGACCTACACGGCAAGCTTCAGAGATCCTATTTTAGCTGAGGTGGTTAACTGCTTAGAGGCATGAATCTGGGTTGAAGTATGGTCTCTCATGTTTTCTAATACTAAAATCCCTTTTATTTCCTATAGCATCCATACTGCTTTTCATCTCCAGGCCTTCTCATACTTCAGTTTGTATTAAAACTTATTTAGGATTAAGGAGTTATGCCCATCACTATGGTTGCCTGGTTTTTCTTCTCTATTCTTCATTAGGTGAAGGCGACAGGGAAAGTCTCTTTCATTTGTGTGTATTATGCCAGCGTGATAGACCTGTCTCTTCATGGGCATGTGATTTCCACACAGCCACTCCGCTCACCTTAATATTCTCCTACTAAATCCAAAACACAGCACTATGCCAGCTGCTAGGAAAAAAATTAACTCTATCCCAGCCGAAACCAGGACATATGGTTACCGCTACTGGCTTTGTTTCCAAATAGGCTTTCTTGCTTCTATTCTTATTAGTGATCATTAATTATGGTGGTTAAATAGTACCATGTTATCCCCATGTTTTTGCTGCACTTGGGAATATTCTTGGCTAGCAGCTGAAGTAAGGATAGATACTGTCACAGCAATTTGAAACCTCAACATTATAAAATCAAGTGCAGAGCCTGCTAATGGAATATGAAAGCAATGGGTGTCTGTAGTCTCCGCTTTCTCCTCAGACTGAGAAGTAATCTGCACAAGGAGTTCACCTGCTGCAAGTCTGGTTTGTCTTCACAAACGGTTCATTACTACTTTTGACTTGATTATTGTTGAATTGTAGATTTTTAACATGGAAGTTTGTTACCAGAATGGGGCACATGAAGCATGGGAACATGAATTCAAACAGATAGGACATGAAAGGAAAAATCAGTGCTGCTTTCCAAACTTAATTTTACTGTGTCCTTTCTTAAACATTTGGAAATCTGTTGGCCTTGTTTACCGTCTCACCAGGGTTAAGGGCCACAAGATGTCAGTGTAGTACCAAACATGAAGAAATGGCAGATTTTCTGTGACCACTTAAGTTGTCGCGCTGGTAAAAGCCTGTTGACTCCAACTACAAAGCGAAGCGCAGTGGTCATGAAATGGTCCGTGTGATGAGTGCTCGCCTCTGAGTCTGGAGCATGGGGAAGCAGCAGGGGAAGGCAGGCAGGAGCGTGCACTTAGTACAGAATGCTTACGGAGGGAAAAGGCTGAGAGTGCCTACAGAGAAATGGGCAGCACAGCTCCCATTTTCCAGTATAGCACATGCATCTGGGCTTGCCCAGCCCCATTAGTTCCCACTCAACCCGTTGACTGTTACTAACTGGCAGTAAGAAGAGGAGTAAGTTTTATTTTGCAGGTCCTACTCTATTATCGTGCATCCTAACATTAAAAAGCAGCAATTCTTGATGCTGTGGGGGGATGTTGTTGAATAGTGGTGAGAAAAAGCAAGTGATAGAAATACAGTTCCTTGCATTGTCTTCTGGGTGACTGCTAAAGAAAATCTGATTGATGAGTTCTGAGGCATATAATAGCTAAAGAGACGTCTCCAAGAGCTTGGGATTGTTGTTAATTTTTTCCCCAGTTTTCTATCTCTTTGAGAAACTATAGAATGAAGAGTCTGATACTGAACAATAAAACTGTATTTGGAAAATGTGTCTTAGCACACTGGAACTGTGCTTTTCCAGGAGTGGCTCTTTCTGCATGCAAAGGCAACACTTGCAGTTTGCCTGTGTGTATCTGTACCTCCATGTGTGATAACAAAGGAGCCCAGAGAAAATGGCAGTGGAATAGTCCAGAGGTGTCTGGGCCTCATCCTACAAATTAAGCCAGCCGGTACAAATCAGTCCATTCGCTCCCTCATGTATTTGTCCTCTTCTACTCACCCTAGCCTCAGAGGTGATGGTCTCTTTTGGATTTGGCTTAGTTTTCCTTATGCACTGTGTGTAACTCGACAACTTTGGCAGCGACATAGCGAGGGGTCAATCCATAGTTTCCCCTTCCAGTTCAGATTTATTGGGACATGGTATGGGAGATTACAGAAAAGAGACAAATTGCAAATCATGAACTCATTGTCAAGCATTGGATTTTCAAAAATAATTAGAAGAAACCAGATATTTTATTATCTCCCAGATTAATAATTTTAGATCATATTTTATTAAGGAAGATGAAGTGTGGTGCTAATCTCCTTGGGAAAGTCTTCCTTCATTAATACAAAACTGGTAGCACAGCTGTGGCCTGGAGCTAAAGCTGGGACTGAGCACTGCTCTGAGACTCAGACATCTGCGTTTGGGATCTACTTGGCACACATGCTTCCAAAATGCTCCCCGTCTCTCTTACAGACCGAAGCCAAACCCCGTGCCACAGATTTGAAGAACGGAGGAGTGCTTAAAATCCAGACCTTGGCCACCATTTTTCAGTTTGCACCTCTTTAAATCAGAGGTTTTTTGAATTACCACTTTCTGGGCTGTTGTCCCTGAAGCTAGGATACATGTCATTGGGAACTGGGAAATGGGAACCACGTTTGGGAAAGGAAGACTCCAGTGGGAACTGCTAGCCCGTAGTGCCAGGGCAGAGGCACAGCTCATCTGCAATGACTAGGCATAATGACATGCATGTCTTTAATTCACATTTTCTCCCAAAATTTGAACTCTGTTTAAACAAGTGTCTCACTGTTGTGGTTCTTGAAACTGCCTGGAAAATCTGAACTAAGGGTAACAGAAACCACTGTGTTTCTGCACCTTTAAGCAAAGTTTGAAGCAGTACTTCACATGGAGCTACCAGACTCATCCAAAGGAAAAGTAAACCCAAGAAACTGAAAGGACGTAAATGATTTTTGAACATCACTAAAATTTTATTTTGGTAGTATCTCACATAAGTGCAGTTTCATTTCATTGATGAAAATTGGAAAAAAAGATCAAAACAGATAACAGTGACACATTTATTGGTCTAAGACCAGACTTATTCAAGCACTTTTATCTATGGATCATGCAAGCCAGCAGTTACTGCATGTTGCAGGATATGTGCCTAGCTCTCTGCTTTGATATTTTTGTAAAAAACACTGGTTCAGTGACAAACCGATGGCATGATAAAACTTGTTTTATTGCTATATTACTTGCTCCTTTTTCTATTAGATCTGTGCTATGATAGGATATAGCCATCAGCATAACCAGGCAATTTTGTTTTGAACGCTAAAACCTAATCAGGCATTAACTAAACACTTTCTTACCATTGCAAGTGACAGCAACATTTGATCCTATTTCTGCCAAAATCGATACGTGAAAACTCACAAAGATAATATGTTAAATGAACTAGGGCAAAGATAATACATTAAATGAACTCCTCTTTTCTTTCTTTCACTTTATGAACATAAAATGTTCCTCTCTACATCGGGGGCTTTTAGAGCACTTAGTTATGTTTGGATTTTTTTGTGGTGAGAATACAAAGTGCTAACCCTTCATAATGTAGGAGCCCCTATAATACATGCACATGGATAGATACTGTGATTTTTATTACAGTTTGGTAAAATATTACCAGCCTACTCAGCCAAAGTATCATGCTTTAGGTAAAGGAATTAAGTATCATTAGTTTGCTTCATTATCTTCATTGTGATAGTGGAGATGGATGAATAGATTTAGCACCTGAGCTGGCGAATATTCTTGACAATATTTTAAGGCTGTTTCTATTTCCATGCTGGCTAAGGACAACCTAGTGTTGCAGAAGCATCATATGGCAATGCAAGCTAGGAGAAAGGAAAAAGAAAAAGAAAAACCAAACAGCCTGACTTGAGGTAATGTTGTTCCTTTCAGTCTTGCCAGACGTGTGCTATACTCAATTTAAAAGCTGCTCTTTGACTTCACTTAAATGCAGTAATTACATATTGCTGTCACCCCAAGGAAAAATGCAAGGAATCTTCTAATCATATTGAAGATAAAAAAAAATAAAGGAATACCTTAGAAGGCCTTATTTGAGAATGCTAAACTGTAGTGTGTGTCCCGTGCTTAGTCATTAGTATCTATCTATAAATCCAGGCATGAAGAACTGGAAAGTGCTAATGCACCCACAAGAACACATCTAACTTATGTAAAGTTAGCTTTATGCAATGCATTTATCTGACAGAGAGATGAATGGATCTCCATTTCTCTTCCTTCTGTATTAATGGACTTTGGTTCACTATGCTATCCAGCCAACTTTCGGTGGTTCTAATTATCGTCAAATTGTATTGTCGTTCAAGGACAGATGATCAGAAAAGTCTGTGCGTTTGATGACAGACTTAAAAACCCCATTCTTCTTCATGTTGGTCTCATATACATTGTGCCTAGCACGAAATCTGCTGTCGTCTTTTGTGCTTTTAGGAAGGTGCAGTTTGAAGGAAGGCTGGATTTCAGAGTAAATCTTTGTCACATAGGCTTTTGTCATTGCTTTATCCCTTCAGTTTCCTGTTCCTCTTCACTCCCATATTCTCAGATACTCCAGAAACAGAAAAAAAACCCAAATCTGCTTTGATAAAATTCTTCTTTTTTTTTTTTTTTTTTTTTTCTTTCTCCCCAAGCTGCAACTTCTGGGAGTTTTAAAGCTCTAAAAGGATGTCTCAGTCCTGAATGGGAGCAGTCTCCCTTTGCTCAGTGGAACGTGGTTATAAAAATATACACACACCCCTTTCAGGGCTAGCTTTGCCATAATGCACTATGTATGATGTCAGCAACTGCTTGTCCTTCCATATCTAAGTCTAAAGAAACGTAGCTGTGGGCTTCTGCCTGATAGGCATCATTTTGGTCCTGCCAGGCGATGCAGTAGTTCTGAGATCAGTATTAATGAGCGTGGGAACAGGGGTAGCTGCCCAATGCTATCATCAGGTTGTGCTTCCCTTGACAATGGATGACAAATTATCCATGTCGTGTATCCTCGCTGATTTGCATGCACGTTTGTTTCCAGTAAAGATATATTTCAGGTTTGCAGAGTTCTAACACAACAAATAATGCAGGTGTAATGCTGTGCAGCCAAAGAGAACGGCCACTTCTCTTTTTTTTTGGCAACAGAATTTTGCAATATTAACATACTCATAAATATACTGCTTAAAATGGGACACTGAAAATGAATTCCTGTTAAAATATAAAGGTTAATAATGCCCAAAGAGAGATTATGAAAAAATGAAAGTACTGTGTTCAAGAGCTCTCCACTGTAATTGCCCAGATAACCTAGGGCCAGATCATATCAACAATATCAACATTGCTCATGCCAGCAAACCTACCTTGTTGCGTAGTCCCACCGAAACCAACAGCACCGCTGGGAGTGCTCAGCCTAAGGCTGTCAGAATTGCCTCCCTGTAAAGACCTTAAGAAATTTTTAAATGTCATTAAAGCTCTTAATCTGAGAGTCACCTTACCAGCAATACCTATGGGAGATTTCTCTAAATACAGCCATTCTAAACCTGACTTCAGGTAGAGTTTATAAGCAAAATTGGATTAATAGAAGTATTTCTGCTATGTAAATTGCTGATGACCATGCATCTGTAATTTTTATTACTTATTCTACTAAGGCTAAGCCAAAACCATACAGGTTTTTCAGGTTCTGGGGCAGATTTCAAATTGCTCGGATTTGCCCAAGAATAAAAATAATCACGAGTAAGTCAGTTTAGGTCATCATTCAGGTCAGTAGCATGAAGAAGTGACCACAGTGACTGAGCCAAATTTCAATGGGGTTCAGGTTTGGGAGGATCTGAAACTTTCTGAAACTGGGAGAAAGAACTATGAATTCTCAGGTAGAATCGCAGTGGCCGGCATGAACTTCTGTAGCCTGATTTGCTACCTACTACAGGTGTTCTGAGCAGGGGTAGATCTGTAGTCTAATTAACACAGAAAGAAAGGCCGAGAAGTGAACTTAAAGTAAGCTGATATCAGGCTAGATCCACCTAGAAGTTTGTATGAAAGCCACAGCACATTTTCTAATAACCTGCATAGTCACTGATTTGCACTTAGTTTCAAATAGAAGTACTATATTTCCTTTAGCATTATATAAAATGCTTTTGTCCTCCTCTTTTTCAAAGGAAGCTTCAAAGTTGTCAGACCTAAACCGACAATAATGCTGTTTAGAACAATTCTCCGTGGCGTGAAGTTTCACACAAATGCTACAAAGTGAATAAGGTCATCCTGAAAAATCGCACTTGCAGCATGAAAGACCACCTCAGCACGTTTGAGTGATTCAGGCAAGATATAGTCAAGAATTATTTGATCCAAGTTTTTCCTATAAGCATAAAAATTCCTAATATCTACCACAAAAAATAGTCCAGTTACATCTTTGGGATACCATCTTCTTGTTGGGAAAATTTCTGCAGATCTTTCAGGTTTGGGGGTTTTTAACCAGTGGTAACCTGGCTGGGTACATTGCTACCTCATTCCTCATCTTCGTCAGGAACCAGGAGGAAGGGAGTCTGCCTTGTTATTTACCCCAGAAGAGAGGCTGTGCGGAAAGCAAAATGGTGCTGTGATGTGCATATAGGTACTCATGAACCACAACCAGATGTATGTTTAATTTCAGGCTCAACAGCCCCAGCAGTCCCTTTCAATGGACTTCCCCCAAATAGGAACAGAAATAAGCTAATCAACTCTAGGCTGGATTTTTACCCCAGAGAGTTTTCTGTCTTTCTAGCTTTTCCTTTCTTGGAGATTCACTTTCTTTTCAACAGACCAGCAGTACTAAAAAAAAAAATCTGTTCACTGCTTTTTTACTTTCTTTTCATTACGTCTTCTTGTATAAAGTGAATTAGGTCTCTGAATTAGGAGCTAGCTTTTTGGGTTTGGGGCTTTTTTTTTAATAGCAGCCTGGAGGAAGAAGTTTGAACACCTGCAGTCTCTTGACGGAGTGTCACAATTTGACTCTCAGAAGTCCTGATATTCTTTCCCTTTTCTCTCTCCTCTTTTGGTGTCAGGCTAATATTTGTACCTTTTGATACGCAGACCTCCAAAGGGACTTCTGGGCCTTAACCCCAGCATTCTCGGGCCGTGTTAGTTTTGTTAAAACCAGACAGTTGTGTGATTGCTAAAAGCTTTGAAAAAAAATTAAGTCATTTTTTCTTCCTCTTTTCCCTTTTTTGGGATTTCAGCCCCTTAACACTTCTCCAGGAGAAGGAAGAAATTAAAAAAAAAAAAAAAGGAACAAACTGCTGCTCCCTTGGAGCCCTAAATGAAGCAGAGCAGGGAGCACAGAATACTTATATGCCTGATAAATGTCTGTGTTGCTGAAAGCTGAAATTCTGAAATGGCAAGACAAGGCACAGAGGTCTTATCTTGTATAAAAGATGATGATGTACCCTTGTTTTAGTGAAATCAGATCGTTAGGCTGACTTCAGGCTTTGACTTAGCTGGGACTTGATTAATACGACAGATTACATATAAAATAGTTCATGTGACGAAAACCAGGAATAGTTCTTTGCGAAAAACCAAAATCAATTGATAGTCACCTACCCAGACTATGGGAAAAGTTTAACGAGATGAATCCCTTCCACATGAATCCAGTGATGTGGGACTCTTAGGGAAACCCTTAAAGAGGCCAGAACTCCATTGAGCAATGAAGCTTCCCTGGGGATTTTAATTCTGGGGAAAATTTTTGTCAGCTCCTCCTCAATTTATATTTGGATAACACTGCCTGGCCGGAAAAACTGTTTGATGGGAATCTGGGAAGAGTTTTTATAAATCTTGCGCCTTGATTTATGGCACGTTGAGCTTTGTTTGTCTACAGAATAGTACATGCTATTCTTTTCCCTCCATAACGTTTTAAGCGTTGCTTTTAATCTGAGCTGATGAAGAATAGGGGTGCAGCAGAACATGGATGAAATAGCATTGAGACTGGAAACATGAGATGTGAGAGAAGGAGCCAGGCCATAGCTTGAATCGAATAATGGAAACATGAGTTATACGAGAACAGACCAAGAAAGGGCCAGAAACTGGTAGACATACAAATCCTGGTCACCAGCAGGGACCCAGAAAACTCCTGGAAACAGTCTGTCAGAGCAAAAGGAACATTAAAAAGTGAGAAACCAGCAAGAAAATAAAAAGCTCGGAAAAGAGGAGGTTAGGTTTTCATGGTGTCTCCTCCACAGGATGGGGATTATGGGTAATGGGGCAGAAAAAGCGTGGAATGAGCAGTTCATTTTGAAGTGGATCAAAGCCACTGAATTTGGACAGAGTAGGATTTGTCAGGGTTGTGACGGGGTTAGAATACGGGCCCTGAACTACTTTAAGGCGTGCTCAAAGCTCCGCAAAGTGTGAGAAACTAACCTAGTGCTACATCTCGCCCAAGAAAAAGTGCTGTGTGACAGCTCTTTGGGAATTTAGGTCAAAATGAGCAGGGAAAAGCAAAAGTATCTTTAAAATTTGGTTTGCCATTTTCAAAGCACAACATTGTATTCCAGCATTACTGGAACTTCTCATTTCTGCATTTTTACACAGTTCTTACTGGCTCCCGATTATGACAAGGTAATAAGGTATTTTGATTTTGCATAAAAGCTGGTCTAATTAAAAAAAAAAAAAAAAAAGAAAAAACTTCAGAATATTGAATAGCACCAAAACCATACTATAGTGAGAGGTTTCTGTCTTTTTTTAATTAAAGCTCCTAACAAACTAAAATAAATAATGTGGTTTGGGTTTGATCTAACCTTTTTTTTATTTAGGTTCATCCACCAAAGTAAAAAAAAAAATGCATTATTCCCCCAGATCTAACTGGTTCTGGATACAAGTTCAGGTTTTCTGCCCTTTTCCATTTTGGTTTCACTGTTCACCCACACAGTATCTCTTGATCTGTCAATTTTTCTGAGCCTTAACTTAAAGAAGATATAGTTACTGTCGAAAAGTCTATTGTAAAAAAAAGACTGATCTAATACCAACAGAGGTATTAAACCTCAAGGAAACAAAAGGCACCCGTTGATGTAAAATAGGGGAAATACTTTCTGTGCTAATAAACTGTAAAAAGAAGAGTTCTATTTACTGCATCTGGCCAGCAGTCTCCTAACATCAAGGCGCAGGCTTCAGTGCTACTGAGAAAAGCTTGGAGCTTTAGGCCCTAGCCAAGCAGGCAGCATGTCATTAAAGCGACTTCTCTGGTACTCGAGACAGTCAGCTGCACAGGTTACATAAATTTCCTCCTCGAAGAGCTAGTAAAACTACCCAGGGCAGTACCTAAGAGTTTTCCCGGCCCGATGTCATAGGGTTAGGCTGGCTTTCTGCTTTACAGAACATCACAGTTTTCTCTTTAGCTGCGGTCTCCCAGCTGAGCCCTAACTACCGGCTGCAGAGACGCTCTCCTTTGCTTTCGGCCTCAGTGAATGCATAAGCAGAACCAGCTCCAGCAGGGAGAGTAGGGAACTGTGTGCTGGGTCAGGATGTAATTTGCTGTTCTTGGTGGAGAATGAGGATTTGTCTACATGCAAAAGTTGCCTTTACGTAGTGGTGCTTACAGTAGGAAGGTGCTCTGCATCCATATGCACTTATGTCCTCCTGTCAGTGGCAATATACCGCTGCAAGACTATTATTTAGTATGAACAATAGTGCAAGAGTATTATTTAGAGACTCTAGTCATATGCTAGGATTCTAGCTGTTCCTAGCAAATAATAGAGATCAGTGTATTTCAGAAAGTTCAGTGATTGCCAAATTCAGCAAATCTGTGAAACGGCAAAAGGCAAACGCACTCTGCAAAATTTCCCCCTCCTCCCCCGAATGAAAACCCTTTCTTTCCTCTTTCTCTTGATGTTATAATCTGTCATGCGCATGTGGCTCAGACTAGGACCAGGGACTTGAGTGCTCTGCTAAATCTGGCTGAAGCAGCTTAAAACGCCACCAACCCCTGTGTTCTCTCTGCCCTTTGGCAAGAAGTTGCCGTGCCTGTAGCTGGATTAGTAAAAGGAGCATATGCAGCATCTCAGCTATGGCTACAGCAGCTCCCGTGTAATTGCAAGCATGTTGTCATTGACTGTTCAGGCTAATTAGGCCAGAGAGGTGAGACCACACTGGTAAAAGAGCCTGTGAGTGGGAATGGCTGAGATGTTTGCACACATTTGCTTCTGTTGCTTTTCTTCAGGCACGCGGGAGGTCAGCAAAGGAGCAGGGAGGTCAGCAGGGTACGGGAACATCTTTAAACACTTCAGCTAGTTTCACCAGAGCTCAAGAGTCAAGCCCTAGGCTTTATCCTTGTGGGCTTGATCAAATTGCCTATGGTTTCAAGGTCTTTCTTGAAGATATTTTTTTCCTGAAGTGCTACTTTTTAAAGCAAAGTGGGAACATTAAAAATTAGAATTAAAAGATACAGTCACACCACAGGAAATTTGCAGGTCAGTTTAAACCCTTCTCTACCAAACCCTGGATAAAGCAAACAGCAAACACAACCACTAAAGAGTCATCTTTTTTACCCCCAGGAAACAATACTTTTCCCTGACTTTTCTCCTTTTTTTTCTTTAACAAAATAAGTCATCTTCACTCATTTTGCTTTGTTTAAAAAAGAAAGGTTTTTTTTTTGCACACCAGTGCAAAATTTTCAGCTCTGTCCAACACTTCTCTGTACCGAACATCATCTTGGGGAATGTTCCATCTCCTTATGTCTGCTCTGCTGGCTGATCTGATAATATTAGGACAACAGGAATCTGTGACCAGGGATTTATGGTTTGGACTACAGTGAAAGGTTGGTGTCTATGTCCAACTTGTTGGACTTGGTTCTCTCCTTCAGAGGGAAATGTACCCAGAGAAAGGAGGCTGTCGCTTTCCCTCTAGTCTTCTGTCCCTGAGAATGCTTGGGTAGAGTTCATGTATTTGTCATTGCCACCATGTTTCAAAGATGAATCACACCAGGTAGAATTATGAAGGGAAAAAAAAAAAAAAAAAAGAGCTGGGTTCTTCCTTTTTAGTAGTTACCTGGCTGTGGTGATGGGGCATCCCATTAGAGCATCCCCTGATAACCTCAGTGTTGCTTGTCCCAGAGCAGATGTGATTTTTTTTGAGAGACCGGGCTGAGTGTGACACGGAACAAGGTGCTAGGATGGTGTGGGTTCATGTTTATGGGCTGTAGGAACAGCTTTTAATGTTCAGAAGGTTTACAGAAAAATGGCTGCAACTTTCTGTACTGCCCATAGCTGCACAAAGCAGCGTGGTGGGGAAACTCTTCCCCTTAAGATGAACTGCAGATTGCAAGAATAGCTCTTCTCCCGTCTTGGCCAAGAGCAGCAAAACCAGGATCTGAGCTGGCAGAGCCGCCAACTGAAATCTCTGTGCAATTAAGATATTTCACAGAAATTTTTGTCCTGGTATAATAAAACTACAGCTTTTGGAACTGTGGACAAAACCCTTCTACATTCACCATGGAGCTGTTTCCTTTCTGATGCCATTTCTCTGATCCAACAAAAAGGGAAAGGAGTCAGTAGGGATAATTCCTTGGAAGCACAGTATTTAGCACTCATTTGGTAGGTGATGTTTACCCTGTTTTAAGAGGATTAGTCACAGTCACAATCCAGAGCACCCAGCAAGGTATCTCCAACATCAAGCGATGGATGCCTTCTTACACAGTCTTTGCCCTTTTAACCATCTTCTTTGTAACACTGGTCATCTCTGTGCCAGGCCCAAGGTTTTCCAAAAAGCAGGAGGGGGAGAGAGAGAAATTCTGAAAACAAGCCACATCGGTGCAGTTGTACTGAAGTTGCCATCAAGGCATTTATTGGTATGCCAATTGCACTGCGGCTTTCCAACTGTATAGCTCTCTTGTTTTTCAAACCTGCTCTTCCTTGTAACATTTCAAAACACACCATGGACAAACCATTTAAAGGTAACAGTGCAAAATGCCAGCAGGAAAATAGATGGGGAAGTAAGAGAAATGAACGTGTTTGTCAATTCTGGGTTGTTTATTTATTTATTTATTTATTTTAAATTTAATTTGTATTTGGAGTGGAAAACGCGTGTAATCATGTGGAAAGTAAATTAAGACCTCTCACTTGTAGGTGAGAAACGCCTCATTTTCCTGAGAGAGGTGTCTGTTGAGAGATGATAAGGTAAAGTACATTTCCAAGCCAACCTCCACTCCAGAACCTCTTTGCAGCCTTTTGTAGGGGAGTGAGGGCAAAGCCCCTCTCCAGCCCCAGAGGTGGCAGAGGAAGAGCCTGGCTCTGCTTCATCTGGGGAGGCAGGTCTGCCAGTAGCACAGAGGTGCGGGGGAGCCACCTTCCCTTTCTGTTTTCTTTCTTTGCTTCCCTCTAAATCTTCTGCACTTGCTCCTCCTTTCCCCTCCATCTCAAGCTGCCGCTGTGCTTAACTTGCTGCCCAGGTAATGCTCAGCTGGCAGCGGGAGGAGTGTCTGAGACCATGTCTGTAGCAAGGGCCCTCCTGGCTTTTATCTACTTTATAGAAAGGGAAACTGGTATTATTCAATCAGTTATCTGAACTCATGAATGGGTAATGAGTGTGACACTGCGGCTCTTGCTTAATGCTCACTTCGGAAGTCAGGCCTGCTACAAAAATGCACCAAAGGACAGTGTGTTTAACACTTGAGTAGCAGATTTTCTTAAAGCCTTCGCAGAAAGGAAAAGGAAAACCTTTTCTTGCTATGTTGTTTTTTTTTTCTCAAAAGCATGAAAAAGGAAGCTGATTGAAAAAGAAGATGCGAGTTTAGCAGACAAACAGATGAGGGATTGAGCCCAGGGCAAGAGAAGAAACAATTTCCACTGAATGTATTTCTTGGTCTAGGCCAATCCTTTTATGGAAATGCATCAGCTATTTGAGTCAGCGTGCACCTCCTGTATCACATGTGGGAACTGGGATTTGAAGCCAACTTTGATTTGAAAGGCTTGTGCGTTGGTCCGTGTTCAAGACTGTGCTGGTGTGGAATGGCAGCTACAATAAATGGCCACACTGCCTTTCCTGCATGTGTTTGCTCTTCTAGTTGCTTGAGTAAACATGGTTTTCCATCAAATTTGAGCCTGGGGATTGAACCTGAACTCAGATTATATTTTGTTTTGCCTATCTTGCCCCTTAGCTCCATGCTAACGGTGGAACTGGTGCCTTGAGGCCAGGTCCACTCAGTTATTTATTGTGGCACATAGTAATTAGGCATCTGACTTAGCACCCTCAAGCCTGTGCAAGGTATCTCAGTCTGATATATGGGGCATGAGAAGTTCCTTAGTCTCAGAATGCAAAAAAAAGGCAGAGGATATACTGAGCAGGGGATTTCAGGCAGATTTCATCAGTCATCAGCCAGAGCAATAAAGATCTTGGAAAGGTTTTACTACCCGTCAGGGAAGTTATGCACATTTTCTCGAAACTAAAAAGATACAACGGGAAAGACTAGGAACTTAATGTCTAATTCAGCTTTGGCCTTTTTCTGAATTTCATTAGGTCATTTCATCTATCTTGGGGAATATTTCCCACCTATGTAACCTGCCCACCTATTCTCAAGCCCACTTTTAGTTTAAATTTCATGTGCTGAGTTCTGCAGGTACATCTGCTTTCAATCTTTTCTTGACTTTTCCAAATATGAAACAATGGAAAGAGAATGTCTTGCATCAGCTGAAACACATATTTTCTATTACTTTTAAATAGTTTCAACTTTTCTTGACATAAGAAATATATTTCTGTTGAAAAATCACTCTGAAGGAAATGTTTCATTCAAAAAAAAATATATTAAATCACTTTATCTGACTTTTAAAATAAAATGCTAGGAAAGCCAACACTTTGAAATGCTGTATTGGCTTCCCAGGGAAGTGGTTGAGTCCCCATTCCTGGAGGTATTTAAAAGACGGGTTGATGAGGTGCTTAGGGACAGGGTTTAGTGGTGGGATGGCAGGGTTAGATTAGCGGTTGACTTGATCATCTTAAAGGTCTTTTCCAACCTAAACAATTCTATGATTCTGTGTAATTGTAACAAAAAGAAATTTTTTTTTCTTCTTGTTTTGGTCAGATAACTGCTTTGGTAAGAACTTCCAGGTGGTCGTAACTTCGTTATGAATTCATAATAATAAAATATTTTTCCTCATCATTGTTTTCAATTACATGGAATGTTTTTTGAAAAACCTATTGAAAGAATAATGGTGTTTATATAAGCAAATAGTAAATTTAAAAAGTATTCAGTGGACATTTTTATTGTTTGTTGCATTGTGGATCCTTTTTTGCACTGGTCAGAATTGCTGACAGTGGGAATAAGCGTGTGTATAAAATAAATGTAGGGTTATATGCACAGCCACGATTATAGTTGAGTGGGTAGAATTTATAGTGTGCTAAGCATGTTGTAGATTTATAAAGGAAATCCTTTAGCTCTGATACTCACCAAGCTCATAGGATGAATTAACCACAGGGGTGTTGGAGGGGGTGGTGGTGTTGGGGGGGGGCTCTTTAGGGGAATGTAAACCGTTATCTCATTTGCCAAATAGGAAATGAATTGACTGAGTAATTTTGGTGCTCTGAGTCAGTGAAAGTGCCGCATGTACTCATTTCTCAAAGGGTAATTTTGTGCCTGAACTTGAAGCACTGCTGAGTTCAATGGGAGAACTAATGTATATAAACGTACATTTCATGTCCCCCCAGTGACTCCAGAGTGGGGCTGCTGTGAGCCGAAACCAGGGCCCCCTGTGCAGAACAGCATGGGTGCTCAGGCTGATCGTATATCATTACCTATCAGCGTGAGCGTGGGGATTGAGTGAGGAACACCGGTGGTGTGGCTTTGCCTTTGACACTGACTTGCTATGTGGCCTGTCTAATTAATCTCTTTGGATCTTATGTTCCTGGGCTCTAAAATGAGGATAATAATCATTATTTACCTGCAATGGGAGCTGTGCAGCTTAATGAGGCAATGTTTGTGAGGTTTTCAACTACAGAAGATGCTGTAAAGCTCAGGATAGTAATTGAAAAGAGGATCTGAGGTGCCAAGTGAGTGACATGAAGTACATGATGCATAGCCTTTATAACGCTGGGTGACGATCGGTCAGTGCTGCAGAAGAAAAGCTGCTACCATTAGCCAAAGTCTCACGCCTTCTGTAATTTTATATTGGATCTTATATCTCCTAAACTGGGGGTGGCATCTCTGGAGACGCCCCTTCCCCTGGATGTCAGTGGGAATTAGATGTGCAGCCTGCGGTTGCCCCGGCCCGGGTAGGCAGCTCCCGTGGTGCTGAGCTTTGCTCGGGGCAGCTGGGGAGGTACAGCTCAGCAAAGTTACTCCCATGCTTTAAACGAGAGCTTCATTCCAACCCTTGTGATTCTGTGATTTAAGTATTTTGCTGGATCTGAACTTTCAGAATAAACCTGTTCAATGTCATGCCCCACTGCTGAACCACTGCAACCAGTGATGCTGGAGCTTGGCTGGCTGCGTCCTTTCACTGCCAAAAGGTGTGAAGGAGCACCAGCAGGGCCCCAGCTCTGCCTTAGGTGTTGCCTTTCTGGCTAATACCAATGCCGCAGTAACATTAACCAGAGCACAGAAGTGAAATGAGCCCCGAAAATGCTAGTGGTATACACTTTGCTGTACTGATATGAAATTTTCCACAATTTAAATAGATGGGTTTTTTTAATGTAAAAGCTGTGTAGACCAAAAGAATTTACCCGGCTGTGCCGGGCCAGGCAGCTGGCTTGTATTCAGGATGTGTTTCTTGCTGTTTTGCAGTCAAATAGAAATGCCAGTATTCCTTATCATTTTTTACACGTCTGCCTTGGGAAAACCAAAAGGATCCTGTACCAACAGTGCCTTTACAGCAAGAGCATCTGTCTCTGTGGTTTTGTGTGAGTTTTAATATGCCAGTGCTGTGCTCGCCACTACCGTTCTTTTCCTTTACCTACTTTCTACCTGGTGTATGAAGAGGAAGATTTTTTTCCCCCCTCTTTAATACAGTGCTGAGATGATATATGTTTTGAACACGGCAGCTTTGGTTCAAATTGGAAGTACTCCTAGGGCAGGGTAAACTGTGATGAATTTTAAATGCTGTTTTTGTAAAGATGTGTCCAATGCACTGCAGGTCATTTGTACACCTGGAGATTGCTGCAGCTTCTCACAAAAAGAGGAGGAGGAGGAGGGAGGGAGGGAGGAGGCATCTGCAGCAAAAATATATGGCAGTGCTTGTGTGGCACAGCATAATTGCCACAGACAGAATGAGGGATCTGATGAAGAGCTAGGGACTGGGCTGGGAATCACCTCACCTAGTGTTAGAAAACTGGTCATCTGCTGCTGTGCAGGTAGGCCAAATTGCCCTTCAGATACAATTTATTTGACTTCAGTGCCAGCCATAAAATGAGATGAATTAGGAGCTAGGAAGAATCTTTGGTCAACACAGACAAGTGGGACTTGACTAAGAAGAGCCTAGACATGCCCTGGACATGTCAGCTGATTTCCACCTGGGTCCTGCACTGGGGTCACAATGGAGCAGGGCATTTTTGCACTGGTTTAGAAACACATTAGCGATTACAGGGGGGATAGTCCCCTGTGCCAAGGGACATGGACCTCCTCAGAAACCCCCAGGTCGGAAGGGTAATGGCCACATGGGGATTATTCATGCAGACGCCATGTACAGGGCAGGCTGAAAAGAGCATCTGTGTAGAGAACCTGCTACCTTTGGGTGAGCATCAGGCACTGGCACGCATGCCGGCTGCGTGGCGGGAAGGGGCCGCACAGAGCCACCCCGTCCTGCCACTGGAAGAAGCCGTGTAGCCCACCTTGCTGAAGAGGGTAATTCCATTGCCACGGAATTTCACCCATCCCGCGCCTCCTTCCCTTACATGTACCGAGCAGGGTTCTTCTCTTCTTCACAGTGCATGGCACTCTCTTTTCCAGTTTAAGACCCTGATCTGAAGCCAACTCAAATAAATAGGAATATTTTAGATAGTAATATAATTTGAATGAAATCTTTACTGCATTTGCTTCTCAAGCTGCTCCAAAATTCCCTCTGTAAAAAATTCTTAAAGCTGGAGTCTGATTTCTTGTTTAAAGCCCATAGGAAAAAAAAGGGGCTTTCCTAATCCAAAGTCAAGAAACATGTAATTTCTTTCTGGTTAGGAATCTCATTCAATTTTCCCCTTCTGTAGTATCTTCATGGATTAGGCTACACCCACCAACATCAGCCTTTTTGTTTTTATTGTGCATTTAGAATGTCCATTCATTCGTAGGATAAACTGATCTAATTTGATCTAAAAGCAACCTCTCGTTCATTATACAAATAACGATGGAGGCTTTTCCTGCAAATGAGTGCATAAATACTGTCTAAAAATTCTGTTGTCATTCCTGATTAGGAAATACAGCTACAGTCAGGCCCAAAGCTAACAAAATGGCCAGCTTCAAAGAAGCTGAGGTTTTCTGCTTTGGGTTTCTTTTTTTTTTTTTTTTTTCTTTTCCCTTGATCAAAACCTATTAAAGAATCAGTGGCCTTTCTGCTCTGTGTATGTGCCACAAGTTTTCTTGCTTCCTCCTTGTAACCGCTGTAATCTAATAGAACTTTCTTATGCTTTTGTATGCTGAATATCCAGGATGTGTTATTAAGAACCAGGCAGCGAGAGTTTTAAGGTTGAATAGCAGAGTGACAAATTCTGGCTTACTATTTATTACTTGGCATAGTATCTGGCAGAGGATGGACATAATTATATCCCTCCACTTCTTGTTTAATCTCTTTTTTCCTTCCCTCTGTTCCTCTCGCAGCTCTCACCAGAGCACCAGCCACCTGGTTAGGGACTGGAACGTGTCTCTCAAATGGAGACCTGGGTTTGCAAAGACAAAACTAACAGTAAGATTTTTTTCTTTTCCTTTGCTGCATGACGTTGAATACAACATGGGTTTGAAAATGTGAATCTCTTCCTGCTGATAGACTGCAGGTCTCATCTGGAAACAAAAAAGAATTTATGGGGGTGGGTGTTAGTTGTTGCTTTTCATAACTACCTTGGAGTATCAAGGAACTGTGGGGCTATCTATTTCAGGGTTCTGTTTTGCCAGCCATCGCTCCGGTATCTATACGTGCACCATATAAAACAGACCAGGAGAATACAAACCATAGCAGACGTCATGAGTTTTGACTCATCAGCTTTTTTTCTGTTTACAGGAAGTTTGGCCTGGATGAAAAATATTGTCTCTAAGCACCAGGAAAAAATTTAAAATTATTAGAGAGTAAGGAATTAAGAAGCATCTTTTTTAAATGCATTTTTAGACATCCAGCTATTAGTTTATTTAGAAAGGCGACAGGGAAGAAACCTTTCACGAGCTAGCAATCAGATTTATTTCCTGAGCAGCTTTTGCTTCAGGGTTAACAGTGTCTGAGATGTTGAGATCAACATTCGAACGATGGTCCAAACTACAAGAAACAGCAACAGGGAGAAATACATTGTTTCTTTCCCTGAATTTCTTTTTGTGAAGTCTTTGTGTTGATTTATTGATTTATTGTCTAGTTCTGTGCTCAGAAGATGATTCCTGTCTCGTGATTTTTTGTATCAGATGTCCATACTGTATGACTACTGGATTTTATTTCGCAATTTCCAGCCTAGAATCTATAGAACAAGCTTAGGTTCTTCCCTTTCATGGGTTGCTACTAGCAAGAAAGACTATGCAGGCCAAATTAGAAAGACAAGTACGAAATTTCACATAGAAGGAAAACAAAAGGTATTTGAACTTTAGAAATTCTCTCATATTTTTCTCTTTAAATGTGCCTACTGGCTTCACTTCCAGCAGACATCAGCGCAGTCTGGGACTACATGTCAAGTGAATAGGAGGGGAGACATGGAATGAAGAGAATGTTTTAATCAAGCCAGGTTTACCTGCAAACCAGTAGGCTCAGCTGGGCTCAACTCAGACTGCTGAAGGAAAGGAAAGGATCAGAGAGTGCGATTTTTGTATCACAGGTCCTCTTTGAGCCGTGGGCTGCCCAATATTGCATCCCAAAGGAGGACTCGCTCTGCCAGCTGCCTTGCTTTGGTTGGATAAGTCAAGTTTGTCAAAACAGTAGGGTTTTGTAAACATGGCTCATTTTCATTGAAATTACTGAGGGGATGATTACACTGGCAGCTTAGCAGCCAGATACAAGGGGGCAGTGACTTTTAGAAGGCATTTTTCCAAGCTCTTTTGTGTACAAAGCTATTTAACTGGGTGATTTTTTTTTATTTTTTTTTTTTTGTATAAGTAATACCCTAAATTGGATGCAGCCATTTTGTATGGCTCTTCTGGCTGTTTCTGTGGCTGACATATTAAAAAGAGCAGTCCTTTTAATTGGAGGCCAATTCTCTGGGAAAGAGCAAAATGCCCATGTGATCTCAGCATCCCACTGGGGAGGACAGCAATGATGCTGTCAGCTCTCTGGGAAAAGATGACACAAAGGTGAGACTGGAGGAGGAAGGGAGAATGATGTCAGTTCAGATAACCTGTAACCTGTCCAGCCTATGAGAAAGATAGTGCTTAGTGGTACCAAAGCCTGTGCTGTGATTAGCCAGCAAGTGAAGAGAGGACAAGGGACCTGCACAAGATGATGATATTGAAAGCAAAGATTTTGAGGGAGGAAGTGGGAAAGGAGGTTTTGCTGAGAATAATGGCCAGATGCTGAAATACAGACCTTTTTTTTCCTTTTTTTAATTCAGAGGCTAGTGCTTGTTCTTTTCTTTAATATTGAAGATTTTGCTCATCTCCTCAGCTAATCAAAGTAGCAGCATATCAGGGGTGCAATAAAGACAATTGTACGGAACTGGTTTTTTCCTGTGGAAGCTGTTTTATTGAAGCTGGAATGCCCTTGCCCATTATTACTAAAAATATTTAGCAAGTAAATGAAATAAATGAATAAACTTGAGATGTGCAAAAGCTGAAGGCTGGCTGTGGTTCACCTGCTGGCCAGGGTCAGTGCTTCTGGGCTATGCCTACTTTGCCTCCAGGAGCAGCCTAGAGAGATGTCTTTTTCTAACGTGGAAGGCAAATTCTCAAAGTTGGAGATGTGCAGTCCGTTGGAATTGCTTTTTTCTGGCCAGACGTTGTTGCTCACCTGTCAGGAGGTACACAGAAATACAATAGCAGAAGAATTACTCTCTTTGGCAGCCCACAAATCGGTAACGTCTGTATTCCAACTTCATCTCTTGATATTGCTTGCTGCTTATGTATTATTTTTTTCTTCTGGTGGGGTCACTGCCATTGCTATTGTTTTAATCGCAGCTGATGAGTCATGGGCTTTTGGAATCGTTAGTGGTTCCAATGAGCTCTAGAAACAGAATAACATCATTTCTGCCTTGCTGTTCTTAGTCTCCCGTGAAAGTGAAATCTATACAGAACTTAATTACATTTTATATCTTATGTGTTGTTTTAACTGAACTAATATTTACAAATGGATTTGATGAATATCATTGCATTTAAAGGAAGGACCCCCTCTGTGTTGTCTTTTCAAGTTACTGAAAAGAAATGAGAAGGAATGAGTTCTTTAGGAAACTTTAATTACTAGCTGATTTCATTGACCCGCTAGGCTGGTGGCATCTGTCTTCCAGTCTTTTTCAAATAGCTCCTCTTTCATTTGGATGTTTAGGGATACATTAGTATGTGGCCATAATAATTACAAATTATAATGATTAAAAATTGGGGGGTTCTGCTGTAAAGTGTTTTTCTCATTCCAGCCAAAGGCAAAATACAACCTCCAATTTCTGTTCCCTTCTTTGTACTGAGAGGATGAGCTCTGTGGATGAGTGTAGGAGGAAGGAAGCAGCTGATGGCAAGCTAAAGGAGGAGAGGAGGCATTTTGTGGAGTCTTTTTGAAAGCCCTGACTCACATCCTTCTGTGAGAGGACACTCCAGTTTCTTGCTTCTTGCCACAGCCTGAAGCAGCTCTTGAGCAGTAAAGGGTTGTAGGTTTGGTGTCAGTTGTACTTTATGATTTCAATTCTCTGACCTAGCCTTGTCCTTTAGTTCTGTGTTTCACCTTTGACGTGACTGCAGGCATTTAACTAACAAATACTAACAAGTTCATCTGATGCCTTCCGCTTCTATTTAAGTAGCTGTTTACGGGGAAAAAAGACAACTGTGTGTTGGGAAAAACTAATTGTGCATTTTCATAACTGAATACATTTGTCAATTAAAGCAATCCTTGAGGCTCTCCCTGCACCCTCTCTGACCAGTCTTCTGACCCCCTCGTCTGCTGTCAGACTTCTAGTTTGAGAAACTGATTTCTTTCACTTTTCTCCAATCTAAACCTTCAGAATAGCTGAAGGTATTACCCATCTTACAGCCACTTTATACTGGAGAGGGGGACCATCAGAAATTAGACAAATGCCATGAAGACGACTATCCCATCTGTCTCCTAAATAGCATAGAAAGAATAGCGAGTTCAGCAAGTTCTAATAGGCAGTTGTGATATGGAAAAAATCTGAGCCCCTATCCCTCCTCCAGCCCTAGATTTTTCATACACAAGCCTAAGAGAGGAGGAAGGGTAGGTGCTCTCAATTATTTCTCATCCTTTTGCTGTCAAAGGTGAAGAGGTTGTTTTAATCTAGGCACTGCCATGACTACATACTTTGTAACAGAACTTCTGAGTGTTGTAGCCCAATTGTAATGAATTCTTCAGTAAATAGAGAAGTCCACGGCGCATCAAGCATCCCTTGCTTGTCCTGGCAACCGCTGCTGGGGAGCCCTGTGCTCACATGCCGCAGAAATCAAGGTTTGGTGTGTGCAGTACTCAAAAGGCCCTGCTTGTAAATATTGGACTATGACTTGCAGTTTCAATTTTACCGCTTGATTGTCTTTCTTAGTTTAATACTAACAGCTAAGTAATAGTTTATTTTCTGTATTTTTAAGGAAATGTAATGATCAAACTTATTTTTAACCTGGCTGCCCTCTCTGTCCCAGTTTTAGCTTCATAGCTTTGTTGCTTTTTTCTTTCCTGTGTCACCTTTTTAGGCAGCCAAAGTAGACATTTTACTTTAAAAATCCAGTCTCTTATATCTTACATTAGGCTAAATCAGGAAGAAAAAACCCCAAAAAACCCCACCCAACCTGAAAACAATTGTTGCCTGATAAATGAATTCATATCTTTTCCAGGAGAAGAAAGAGGAAACCAAACCACAATTAATTTAACAAATTTTTCATCTTAATGTTTCAGGGGAGATTGATGCTGTTTACATAAGAAAGGCACTTGGCTACCTTTGTTCCAGCACAGCTGCTGTTAGTTAGCCAGATGTGACCCAAGAGGAGCCCTAAGCACATTTCTGTTTAATTGGGCAATGTATCTGGTTTGGGGCATGTAAGGTGTGACTGACAAACATCTGGTGTGAACATGACGGTATTAGAAACATGCAAATAGATTTGCCCTGCTTCAACAGCTACTGGCAATTTCTGGAAACTTTTCAAACATATTAGTGAATATTTAGAAATGCTTCTGCCTTGAATATTCTATTTCCTCTTATTTTCTTCTCTCAGCATCCTTTATTAGCACAGTCATTTATGTTAAAGTTGAGATGCTGCAGGGGTTTTTCAGCTGGTTTTGCTTTTGCTGCTGCTATTATTGGTGCTTTTTTTTTTTTTCAATTCCACTCACCTTTGCTACTTCACTAAATTTTAAAGCACCCTGGCTGTGACATCTACTTCATCACTGCTGCAATGTATGAATTTTTCCAAGAGTTCACTTTTCTTGTCTTTAAACAAAGCTATATTGATATATGTGGTTAGAGCTATATGTAAGGTAACCTGAGAGTTTCCATTATAGAGGTGATTTTTTTATCATTTTCCCTAGTTACAGGGGGGTGTTGGTTTCTAATGGCATTACCATGTTTCCCTTTGACTTCCGTGGGAGTAGGATGCTGGTGTAGCTTTTTGAGGAGGAAGGAGTAGAGATGAAGGGTTGTAGGTTTCTGTGTGGCGTTAAGCAGATAGTTCCACGTGAGCAAGTTTTTTGATTTTGTCACGGTTCATTTTATTTTTATTATTTATTTGTCTCCTGCTTTTAGGAGAAATGAGGAAAAGGAAGCTCTCTCAAAACATGGCAGTCAGAAAGTCAGAATTTGCCCAGGTTTTCTACCTGGTTTTTTTATCTCCTGGTCAAAGGAACAACACTACCTGATTATCCCCAGTAAGTAAATACCAGTGTTTTTTTAGGCAGGCGCATGCCTGATTGTCCTGTTCAGACTGGGGAAGGTAACTGGGATTGCAGGGGTGCAGGCAGAGCAGGCAGGGATGCGCCCATGGCCTGGCTGGGCGTCAGTTGTGAGCCGTGGGAATGGCGCAGAGGGGCAGCTGTGGGATGTGTGATGGGGCTGGATATACTGAAAAATGATGGTAAAAGTCTACTGAACAGCTCCTTCCTTCCTGGTGGGCTGCTAAATCAGTCTTGGAATCCCATGGAAGAATGAATAATAAGCAGTCATATTAATTAAAGACCAAATTGCAACATACCTCCCAAAAGGGCAGTGTTAACTTTGTGCAAACTTAGCTCCAACATTTCTCAGTTCTGTAAGCTTCATTTTGCACCTAACTGGACATTTATTTATGAAAGGTTTAAACGTCACAGATTTTGATCCTAAAATGGTTCTCCCACTATGGGAAATGGAGATAAGCGTTTCCAGGGGCTTGAGAAACACTCCCCACAGCCTGCAGAGACAGCGCTTTGCCCAGCTGCTCCCAAGTCTGCCTTTTAGCAGGCCCCAACACCGCTGCCCATTCTGCTTCTCGTTTGAAGGCTGTGCCACTAACCCGATGAGTGAATTTTGAAACACAGAATTGAATTAATTAAATTACATTTGGCTTGGACAATGGGAATTTTTTAATTTTGTTTTGTGGAATGATTTGGAATAGTTACTAATGATGTAGCCAACATGATGCAAAGCAATTTGGGACATGGTATTCCTTACCTAAATAGAGCATTTAAAAGAAACAAGCTACTGTAGTAGTGTGCTTTCATTCTTTTATTTCATAATTTGTTTTTAAATCAAACAAATCCAGCATTCAGAGTACAGTTTTCTGTATGTTGGGTTATGTTCACTGTGTTTTCTATGATCACTTTCATCTCTATCTTGTAGCATTACATTTCACAGCAAGCTGGAGTTTTCTGAATTAAATTTTCAGGATTGTAGATAGAGAGAGGCAAATTCAGCAGTCCCTGCTGCATCAACACAGTGGCTGCAAGAATAAGTTTTATCGATCCCCACCTAAGTAGCTACATAAAATACTTCATTTTTATAACTAATCTCTGTAGAAAAGGCTAAGATATTTTTCTAAATAAAAATGTTTCCTGAAAGAGATGGGTATAGTTCAATTCTAAAATATTTTCTTTCTACTGTACTTCTAAAACATCACTAACATAAAGCCCAGGGTATTTGGCCACGAAGCAACAAGCTGGTTTATGAAATACACGTTCTCATGTAAATAGATAACCCATGGATCCTGCATGGAATTGTCTTCTCTGCTGGAGTCTGAGTTCACTTGCATTTCCAGATGACTCCTCTTGGCAGTAGAAAGCAGCCTGTGGTGGGCTTCCACACTGTCCTAACCCTGTGCCAAATGAAAGATGCTTCACGCTTTTTTTTTGTCATCACTTGCGGGACATTTTGTGGTACAAATCAAACATTCCTGCTTCATGCGTACAACTTGGAGGGAATTAAAACACGTCTGTCTTTGCTGGGGGAAGTGTAAGATGCAAACTTTTTCCTATACCAAATACTTGACAAGTAACAAAACAGCTCTGACAGTCTGGAATTAATTTGTGTGGTGGTAGAGGATCCATCCATCCTTGTCAGGCATTTGTAAGTTTTGCCACGGCCACGGTGAGGAGCTTAGCTGTGTCGTTTGCACTCACAGATCGGAGGTGTTCAGGGAAGCAAGTATTGCATTGCGGCTGAAGCAGCCCTGGCACAGAAGCCTTCCCGCGGCGTGAGCTCACGCTTTGCTGTCAGAGCTGAACTGCGATGCCGCTGGTTGGGAAGCTGCGCAATGCCTTAAATTGAGAGCTGGGGAAGGCTGGGGGAAGCCGTGGCCATTTCTGACACTCGAGCAAGTAGGCAGTTACGTGTATACGTGTGGGAACTCTGGAAAGTGCTGATATGGTAAAAGGTTGTTATACACTGATAATCACCAATGCTTTGCTGCTGTTTTTTCATAGGGCATAGACTCTTGCTAATACCTTTACGTTCTTAAAAAAAATCAGTTGTTATATCAGATGTATTTCTTTTTATACTAAAATGTCTTTTGGGATACCATCCAGGACCAAACCAATTTCTCTATTATGTAAATGAATTTCAGTCAGCTTGCTTGAGTATTTACAGAATGAAGATGAAGTTATCTCTAACCTTTCACAGTTTTTTCCAGTTGTTAGACTGGAAAAAAACCAATATTTTTTTTTCATCCCCACAGACTATTATTTTTTTGAATAAACCAGGAAACCCTCCCATATTTTTACCAAATAATTAAACCACTGATGACTTTCAAACCGATAGCAAACATTTCTGCACTCCTGTGTGTTTGCCCATCAAGTTCAGTCAAAAGTCAGTTTATATTTGAAGAATAATTTAGATGAAAAATTTCTAATCTGGCCTAGGTGCTGTCACAGGAACAGATCTGCCACCTTTGAGACATTTCATTGAAGCCTTAATCCAAAAGGCTGTTGCTTGCTTTTCCACTGATCTCTACGTTTCTGCAAATAATTTGGATTAGAAAAAAAATTTGGAATTGTGAGAAAACAATGGTTTGGTTTGCTTTGGTAGGTAAACCACCCTGCAGCCTTGCCAAAGAGGTCCTTACTCCATCATCTTGGTGATTGTATCAAGGGGCAATTTCCAGTCATATGAAGAAAGCGGGGTGTCGGCTGGTCACCTGCATCAGCTAAAAGGAAACAGACCTGGAAAAGTGGGAGAATTTATAAAGAAATATTGACTGGAGAAAGCTGACCTCTTTTCTTGTTTTCTTTTGTTAGTTCTGTCTGTGGCCCTCAGAGGAAAGAACAGTCTGCACAACATACGTATCCAGAAATCTCAAAATCAGTGAAAGGTAAAGTTTATGATATTTTTTTGTGTGTCTACTGCATATCTCTAAATATAGTAGTAATGGACACAGGAAAACTTTTTCAGCTGTATATTCTGCAGACTTTTCGGACGAAATATTTACCATTCCAGCTTTTCTTGCAACTTTCATGTGAACATAGAAATCTCACCAAGAGCTTGAAAAATCATGGGGAATTTCCTTAGCAGTTTTTGTTTAAGCTCTTAGCACTACATAATTTTTGCAATTGTGTTTTATAGCTCTCCTCAATCCACGGAGACACCAATTTCATCGAAAATGGTCATCATTTTTTGTGCACCATTGATTGAATTGCAAATCATCAGGCTCTCCACTCCTGTTAGACAGGCTGTGTGCCTCTTGGATTTTGGCCTGTATGTCTATCTCGCGTTACTTGTGCTTTAGCGTAGACACGTAACAGCTTCTATTTCTGAGATAACGTGGAAATAAGATATAATACTTGCATGTATTTTGCGGTGGAAGAGATAGCGGGAAGGAAAGGAAATTAAGTAATCTCAAAAAGCACGAGAGAAAAAAGTTCCACACAGCAGTTTGTCTCTTTCAGGTGATCTTATTAAATTTTCTTGAAGCTAGAAGACAAGTTAAAAAGAAAACCTAGCCTCCTTGAACACTTTTACCACTTCAAGGAGCGTGCGGGTGTGATATAGCGTAGACACAATTAACATCAGCCCTGGCAGCGGCTGTATAAATGTATTTTTAAAATGAGTCACAGAAATAATATAATATGTGGTTTTACTATTACTTCCAAACATACACTTTATTATAAAAAAATAAGTAGACAGTCATTTGTTTTAGAGAGAAGTAGCATGTAACATAGTGACAAAGCACTGCTGAATTTTTGAATCATATATTACTTTTAGTATCACCTGAGCCCTATATTTAACCTAGTGAGTAGGGCAATCAGGATAGAGGATGTAAGAGGTGTTTCCCACGTCAGTTGGGCCTGAATCCCCAATGCTTTTTTTCAATACACAAGAATAGGAAAATCTGCTAAATGAAAAAGATGCAGAAATAAAGGATAGGATGGTAGACAACAAGGACAAATGAGGTAACAAAACTAGTAAGAACAGTAGTAACATCAGTGATTCAGCTAGTGGAAGTGTGGCGTCAAATACTGAAAAGAAAATAGATGTGATTAATGAGCAAGTGCTGCAATGCTGTTGCTTGTTAATGAAAGGAACATGGGCAAAAGTGGAGAAAAAGGAGCTTCTGAGGCAGAACCTGAAGGTGGATATTAGCGTTTTTGCCACCATGGCAAAACCATGGTGGAATAAAGGTATTAATTGGACGTCAGTATTGAAGGACCCGTGCAAATCAGGAGAAGCAGAAAATGACATTCGAAAAAATACTTTATGCTTGTAATGGAATGGAAGCAAGATGGCAAAGCAGGGCTGAAATAGGCTCTTCTGGAATCAAACTGCATAGGGAGAGAATGGTAAAGTAGTTCTCATATAGAGGCTACACTGAAATCGTTATGAAATATACAAGTTAATTAAGCAGAACGAAACGGAAGGGTAAAAATAGGTCTGCAACTACGTGTGATTGAATTGGAAATGCTGCGCTAGAGAACTGAGAAAAAGTCCTTGAAGGGGAGGTGCCCTGCTCTCTCCCACCCAAGGGACCATGTAAACGGGGGTGGTGGGGAGCAGGGAGAGCCTCTGTGGGCGAGGGGGAAGCAGTGAGCTGGCAGCTCAGAGGCAGGAACAAAATATTTTAGGGGCCAGTGCAAGAGCTGGCTGGCAAGAGAGGACTGAGGAGCAGACAGGCTGGCAGGGAGGGGAGACGAGCTGGGAAGGCAGCGCGGAAATGGCAGAGAAACTTTTAAGAAGCCAAGTGGAGAACTGCATGTTGCAGAAACGTCTCAGCCTGCGGTGGTGGGTGTGCCTGGACACTGCCAAGTGCCTCCCTTAGTCGTGGGTTAAGAACAACAAATTAAGAGAAAGAAGGGTGTTTGAGGACTCTGGGATTTCTCTGTTATTACAGGGCTAAGTAGCAGAGGCTCTGGGGCATCACTGTTGGGGAACAGAGGAATGCTGAAAAGACCTAGGGAAGAGCCCGTTGTATTAAGGCTCTTGAGTTCAAAAAGGCTTTGAAAAAACATCAGCTACTCTAAAGCATTTAAATACTAGCAGTGTCCTCAAGTTACAGGTAGAAAAGCCATCTGGAGTTTATTTTAGGAACAACAGAAAAAACCTTCAAGGCAAATGGCTGTGTGTTCAAAAGGGTTATGAAATCACTGAAACAGAAATCAGGAGTTATGAGTTAAAGTAATGCAGAAAAACCTGGCTGGGAAATTAAGCTGCATCACAGAAAGTCAGGATAAGGTGATAATTACTTCATCATGTTGAACTGGACATCAACATGGCAAAAGAACAGCAAAAAGCTTGTCTGGGCTATATCTGGAAAAAAGGAGGGGGCCGCAGATGTTACTCGTGGCCCCAAATTAAAATGTCCATTTTCAGTAAGGGAGAGGCCATTGAACCTGAGAACAAAGATGGGATAGCTGATCAGGTGGAGACACGTCCAAGGTAGACACGAACCTGGAACAATTCCCAAGAGTGAAGGCAGGGAATTATTGCAGTAACTTAGCCCTGTGTTAGAGCAAGCTCGGGAGGAGGGCGCTGAGCTCAGATGTGCAGCTGAGTTTCAGGCCGTCAGCAGGGATATCTCAGGAGGCTGGGTGTGTATCTGTAGCCTGCTCCAGTTTGAAGTAAAAGCTATCGTCTCAAAGCACAGTGAAATCTCAACCCTGAGGGCAGAAGGATGCTGTTTCCCACTGGAGCAGTGGGAACAAAACCAAAACCAATAAGCTTGCTGTGAGATAGTTCAGTCAGCCTGAAAGGCATGTATGATACAATTGCCTAATACAACAGGGAACTCAGCTCAGCGAGTTCTTTGCAGGACTATTTTTCTGTTGTAGCCATTAATGATATTCAGTGCAGGTGTGAAATGTTACCGCTCTGACTTTATTATTCAGTGTTTTAAGTGCTTTGACCTAAGTTTCTTGCTCCTTGATCCTGTCCTGTCTAAAATGAAATCTCTACCCAGAAAACACCTTGAAGCAGCACTTCAGAGCTGTGTGACAACCCATGAGCCTTATCAGGTCACTGAATTAAAGCTGTAGTGGAACTTGTTAGCCAGAGCCCAGCAATCAGTGGTATGATGTAAAGTCACTTTCAGGAAACTTTCTGTGTTTCCACAAGACACCTGGAGTCTATAAAGTTATTCCAGTTTCTCCCAATTTTCGCACACAAGGTAGTGGAAGAGAACTGGAAAAATTTCTCATACATCTCTCTTAGAACACGTATGGTTAATGCAGTAGCAGCCATTTGCAAAGTCATAAAACTACACACGTTATTGAAAATGTTTATTGACTATGAGAAAACAAAACCATATTATTTTTCTTGGAACCTAAGCAGGATAGTAGTGGGTTAAATTGAATACAGGTCTCTACCAACCTATGTCCCACCTGTCTCTCACTTGTGTTGGGAGGGAATCCTCAGAGTATTTTGGACAAACCACCGGTGCTGAGTAGGTCAGGAAAAAATAGCACTTGGTAGGCCAGCCAGTATGTGAGATTCAGGGTGGGACAGTTTTTTTGAATAGTATCTCCAGCATGTTTTATTATCTCAGAAAAGCGTCTTATCCCCAGGTATGCTTTGGCATTTAATTATTTATTTATCTGTGCATTTATTTTAGGAATTTATTATTTTTATATACTTACCTATTAAAGTTGCTCTGCCTCAGCTATGGAGCTCACTGTGGTAGCATTGGAAACTTGTGCCTGAATTCTGGTACTCGGAAGTAGCACCTCAGTAGGGCAGCATAGGTTCCTTTGCTAAAGATTTTTGCGTTGCCTAAGGAAGCAGAGGGGTTAGCTACAGTCTTGTTGATACATAGCTCTCCTAGCACTTCTCTTGCTTCTCGGAGGAAGTTTGCCCAGCATGCATTGATCCGTACCTAAGATTTGCCTGCCTTCCCCTTTTAGGCAGATTCAGATCTCCCAACTTGTTCTCCAAAGCTGGTTCAGGAGAACTGGTTCATCAAGGACCAGAAAATACTGTAATCCTTTTTGTACCAAAAGCTTTTGTAAGACAACAGCTTCATCAGAAATAAAAACTAATTAAGCTTAATCACAAAGTGCTGTAAATGAGCTAATAAATGACCAGCTCAGTATTGCCTAGGTATCCATTTGATTTTATAATGCTGTTGCTCTCTCGGAAAAGTCACACCTTTACAGGAGATCAAATGCTCAAGGTTAAATCAGTCGAGATATTTTGTTAGCATCTGAGAAGCGTCAAGAAGCAGTATCGTTTCATAGTGGTATTAAAGGTTAAGTGCCCTGGCCAGCGAGTGTCACAGGAATGTAAATCTATCCAAAGGACATTTTAAACCAGAGAGAAAAGTGTAGGGAAATGAAGTATTCCTAGGGTGTTTAATTATCCATCTGTAAAATCTCACAAGCTACTGCTGTTGATTATTGCTTTAACTCTCACCCTTACTTGCTGAGGTCCATGGGGCTGGTAAGTATGTTGCATTGCTTCACTTATTTTAGAAAAATGGAGGCAAAATGGGTGGACTAGAAAAATAGAATAAAGACAACCCTTTTTCTACATACCAGAAGAGAGCTGAGAGCTAATGGGTCGTGATCTAGATCAGCAGGGTGTTAGAACAGAAAAACAGTATCTTGTTTCGAATGAGAAAATGTGTTGTCTAAGTCAAATTAGAATTCTGCACCAGGTCACTACTTTTTAAACCTTCAAATTTACATTTGTAAGGTGATCCAGCCAGAGAGACGTTTGACAGCAAAAAACCCCTTTCAGAACTCGTGCTTCCTGTTAGCTGCTTAATAGACTTTTTCTTTTCACCCTTGAGGAAGCTGAAATAAATAAAAGATGGGGGAAAAATCAATATGCAAACAGGTGGAGAAATTTATTGGCCGACAGTGTGGGCAGAACTAATTTAGATAAGGGTAAGTTTCCGGAGTAATCCAATGTTTCAAAATAACCTCCTTTGCAAATGCTTGACCTTATGAATAATCCACAATTGATGAAGGTGTACCAGAACAGTTTGCTTCACTTCTGGTAGTTACTGCTTAAGTAAAAACATAGGTGTTATTATTTGTATTAATCAAGTGTTCTTGCTTTTTTTTTTTTTTTTTTTAAATTATCATTGGAATATTGTAGTTGCTTGACTCTGGCAAGGCTTTTCTCGTCTGCCTTTCTCACTGTCTTCTGCCTCCCTGCTCTCTGTCTCTTGGACACCCAAGAGCACTTCATGTGTGGTTTTTATAGGCTTCTTGAAGTTAGTGGGTTCTTTTTTGTAGAGTTTCTCAATAACATACTTAGTGAATGCAGCATCTTGAGGACTAGAGCAGAGGTTAATACCAGTCCCTAGTAGCTTAGGGAACGTACCTTCTACTTCCCAGCCTCAGGGAGAGCTTTGAGAAGAGTGGGATCTGTTTTTCCAGGTGCTGACCAGAAATCTGCATAGGAAACTGTTTGATCCGATCTCCTCTGGACTCCTGAGAAGCCTGAGACACCGGGATGTGCTACTTCCCTTTGCCAGTTTTAGCCTAAACCTTCCTGAAACAAGATAAGAGTTCTTTGGCCAGAATCCCATTTAAAGTTTATTTGTGATTAGGTAGAAGAAAGCATATTTATCCCCATGGTTTCAACTTCATGAAAGTTGAGTAGCAAGTGCCTTTTTGAGATAAAATTTTCATTAAAAAAAAAGAGATGTGGCCCTTTATAAACAATTTTTCTGTTTGAAGCACATAACTTGAGATGTGGTTCTACTTCGGTCAAAGGCAGGCTTGGTAAAGCCATCGTAGTGGGACCTAAACAAGATATCTGCTAGAACTGTGTGCTGTTGGACTCCTGCTTGACCTCAGTGGGCTCTGTATGAGCTCTTAGTCTCTAATTCTTTATGTCAGTCCAGCCTGTGGCATTCCCAACTGAAGCCTGAGCAGATCTGATTTTCCCCCCTGACAAGTCTGCAAGACAATAAACACAGCATTTCTCAGAGGTCCAGACAGAGAGAAAGAATAGTGGAAGTAAATTCAGACAGTAGTTTTGTGATGGCTCTAAAAAGCACGGTAGCTAACAGGACAGGCTGGACTTCTTTCCTTCCTAGTTTATTCAACAAGGTATGAATCACAAAGGCTGTCTCTCATCCTGTAGTTATGCTATTTATGTCTCGCCTGTGCCTCCAAAATATCTAGGAGGTGATCGTTACTTTTTACATCTTCCAGGTAACTTCATCAGCTGCATTTCTGATCAGCCTTGACAAGAGGTCGGTATTCTGTGGAGCACTTTTTTTCTAAGTTGTGTCCTTCTTGGAATTTGGACTAGAATAAACAACTGTGAGGAGATCGATCTTCATATACCCAGGCACTGTCTTTGAATGGGCAGTTATTACTTTCTGGGTGATCTGTGGTTATTTACCAGGTACCAGGACGTTTTCACTAGATTTTGCACCAAGATGGAGACACCAGGCAATGGAAGGTGAAGAGATGCATATTCATATCTCCTTTGGAAAGAGAGATGCACAGAATCCCTCATCCCAGGCAGTGTACAAACTCCCTGAGTTGTCATGGAAAATGTCCACAAACATCTATTAAAAATATATTCTAGCCGTGCTCTTAAGCCTTTCAACTCATATGGAATAAAGAAATTGTTCTTGTGGAGCTGATGAAGGAATTTGTATGAATGCAAGCTGGTGGTTTGGAGGTTGTCAACACCACACCAGGGCCACACCTTTTCCTTCTGCTTCCAGGAGAGGTCAGGGAGTTAACTTACATGGAAGACATCCTAATTGCTGCTCCTTCCCATGAAGCAATTGTATCTGACAATCTACCTGTTAAAATCTTTTCAGTTTTGGATAAACAACAACAAAAAATCGATCCTGATTCCACAGAAATCGTTACAGCTTACAAGATTCATTAGAGACCCTGGATGTTAGGCTTTCGGTGTCCCATCCATAAAGAAACTCAGTTTTTCAAAAAAGATAAGAAGGGCAAATAAGGCTGTCACGATCCACTATTGGGTTGAACAGTTTGGCAGAGGTTAAACCCCCTTGCTTTCCAACCAACCTCAAATAATTCTGGGAGGTTGGGGGCGGCTGGGCTTAACTTCTGATTAACTCCAATGTTTTATCGTGACTAGGTTCCTTTTACATTCTCGAGAACAGAATTAAGACTCAAAACGGAGTCAAGTGCCAAGTCACTTTATTTGGCCAACAACAAATGCGCGAGAGAAAAGCAGAGAAAGAGAGGAAAAGTGAGAAAGGGAAAGAGAGGGGGAGAAACAAACGGCACGGGAGCGTTGCGATAGCTACCACCACGGGTCTATGTGCTGTCCGTGCGGCCTGAGCGATCCACGCGGTCCATGCGGCTGGTGCGGCCCGAGCGGTCCAATGCGCCTGATGTATTTTCAAATCTGGTGGAGGGTAGATGTTCCTGGATGCTCCCCTTGGTTTCCGCTGGTTCCCCCTTTCATAGGGTTGTCTTTTTGCATAGTCAATGACTGTTTTGCATACCCACGCCTCCCACTCGGCAGTGGGGTGCATGCCCAGTACCGTCACTAGAGTATGCTCGAAGGTTCTAGGGGGTCCGAGCCCCCTCCCCATTGTCAGTCAACTCTGGGCCCGGGCGCATGCGCAGAGGACGTGTACTCCAAGATAACAGGACAGACGTTCCTGTGAGGTGGGACTCAATGGGCTGAAACTGCCCTACTCAATTGTAGTGGCGATTAGGTAAACTGGTGATTAAACTGCCCCGCTCAGTTGCCGTGGTGATCAGGCCTCGACAGACAAGCTTGCCTGCCACCAATGTTGAGACAAGTTTCTAGTCCCTTACAAAGGCAAAATAGTTATTTTGGTAGGACTTGCTCAGTAGACCAGGATCTCTAGGATTTTATCACATATTTGTATGAGTGGATGTGCAAACTTTATGAAATTTTAGCATCTAAAACACAAATAAGTACAAATGAGTAATGTTTAATGGGTTCCTTTTTCCATACCATGCTGGGCCTGCCACCACTGATCTTAAATAAATGAATGGAGTAGCAAAAGTCTTATATTTTCTCACATTCTCTGCCTCCTTATTATAAAAAGATTTCAGACACAAATACCATTGGTTTTGTTTCAAGTCCTCTTATTTCGTCAGATAGTAATAGATACTGGAGGAGGGGAGAGGATTCTTGGAGTGAACATGTCAGCCAGATGTGGGAGAACATGAATCTTAACTTATCAACAGTGTCACCAAATCTCTCAAAATTTAAGTTCTGGCTTGGGTGTTATGTTATACGCATATTATTTCAGACCACTGAATAGAGGTATGTCATCAGAACAGAAGGGGAGCTTGAGATCTGTTTCTTTCACACATGGGCAATAAAAAAATCACTGCTTTCTTATGTTCCTTCACACTCCTTGAAACAAAAAATCTCTCACAGATGCTTTGTTCAGAGCCCCGCTCAATGGAAAAAGGCGTGTGTGGTGAATACGTGATTCAGCATCTTCACCATGGCCTTGCATCTTCATATTACAGACTTGTTTACAGCCAAATGCTGTGAAAAGTCTTGATCAAAAGGTAAGGATCTTCACCACCAAATAGTTACAGGAGTGTGATTCTGCATGATTCAGTATTTTTTCCTAGTTCCAGTCCTAGGAATTTTGGTAGTTTTCTTTTGACTCTTGTACATCTCCCGCGTTATGAAAGAGACTCCAGTAGGAAATGCATTGTCCTCTGAAAGCACCACTGAAGAGCAAGGGTTCAGTGAATCCAGTCCTCAGGGTGGATCATTGGTTTCCTTACTAGAGACTGGGCACTGACAGGGTGGCTGGCTGCTGATAGGGAGAGTAAGGAGCACACCAATCCACTCCTTCCTTTCTAGTGGGAATTTATAGTTCCTCTCTTCCATAGCTGTAATACCAAAATGAATAATTTCCTAGAGCTGTGCTATCAGTGCCAGTAATTGGAACAAAATGATTTCCTGGAGGAATGGTGAGAGCTCAGTTCAGCATTGCAAACCCCATCTCAAAGGTTCCTGGGCAGTAGAACATTGCCACAGGCACCACTGAATGTGGGAGCTCAGGAAAGTTCCCACAAATCCCTTTAGGACTGGAAATCCTGTAAAGGTCATCAATCCCGATCTGGGATAGTTGCAAGGATGGCAGTTCCAGGTATTTAAGTAAATAATTCAGCTGTGTTCAGAAAGGGAAAGGTTGCTGCTTGATTCGAGGGCGATGAAGATGCCTAAGTCTTTGTGAAGGGAGAGTAGACTGCAAGACAACTTGATTCATGACTGGGTGTTGGCCCAGCTGAGTTTTTGTCATGAGGAATGTTTGGGATCTTGTACCAAAGTTGTAAAATATCAATCTTGCAGAAGCATCACTGCATATTACCCTACTAACATCAAAGAAAAATTGTTTGTGCTAGCTTAGAAAGTTGCTGTAATGGGTATAGAGCAGTGCTGTGGAGCTTTTGTTCTGCCTTTTGAAGAACGATGGGCCACCTTTATGTTGGAGTCCAGAATACCTAAATATCAGCAACTCTGTAGAGTTCCCCTCACCCTGACCTCTATGGGCTTCAGTTCCTTTCACTAAATTCCATCATGGGGTGTTGGAAAAGGAAATTCTAATGTTAAAGAATGTGACTATCTGAATCTGCATAGACAGAGCTATTAATCTCATTGCGCGATTTGCCTGCCCCTTCATAGCTCCAGTCCTGAGTCAGTGTCTTTGTATTCCTAATTGATTGCACTCCAAAGAGGAGCACAATTCCAAAGTATCACTTAAATAATACACACTGCTTAAGTATCACTCACTTTTCTGGCAAATCTTTTAAGAACACATCTGAAACATGTTCTGGTTTGGATACATTAATCCAGAGTTTTCCCTTGTCTTTTCCATCTCGCCTTTGGGTTTCCTTCCTTAAGCAGACTCATGGTTTCCTCTCTGAGGACCTTGAGAAAATCCTTGATTTCTAATTTCTGACTGTATTCAACTTCCACTAAAGTATTTTCAGACTGATGCAAAAGCAGAATTTTTACACTGGCATTTAGTAAAACTGGAGACATTTATTTGACTTTATTTATATTATCTCAATCTTTTACTTCTGGGTTCCAAGGCACTAGGCAATTGTTCTTTGTTTCCTTTGCTTGAAATGATAATTACTAACTTCATAATCCCTCATTTTCAAATTCACCACTTTCCTGTTGCTAGACTCGTTTTTGCCATCAGTGGCTGGCCAGTTCAATCAATTGTTCCCTGTAGGATATTATTCTGCGTTTCTGTGTATTTGTTAGAAAAAACCACATGAAATAATCTATCAGAAATCTCAGGAGGCTGAAAAAAATTCCACATTTCTCTTAGTCAACTTTTTTTTTCTTTTTTAGAAATAAAAAAACAGAGACTATTCTCCCCTCAAACTCAATGCAATTTATTTAATGGGGAAGCATATACCAAATAATTTAAACATTCAATTAAAATATTAAAAATAAAAATTAGATTTATGTAAACAAGGCAGATTGAGTAACCTGAAGGGAAGTAAGCTGAAATAATCTTATCATAGACATAATTTATACTTTGTTTTGGTTTACTTGAGAAGATATATATTTTTAAGTTATACTGTGTTACAAATTTCTATGCACATCATTTAACATTAACATAGAAAATGAATGAGTGAGGTAACAGCCTATTTAAACTCTCATAACTGGTGGACACAGTGCGTGTGACTGTGTACTTTCAGAGATAAGCTGTATTTCTAAAGAGATGAAAAATAATTTATTATGAGCACATATTCTTATAATCTAAATATTACCCCAGAGCAGCAGCTTTTGGCAATGTGTTGCTCATGCAGTCTTGCTTGCACACTATGTTATGGTCCAGGCTGGCAGGAAGAGAAGAATTGCCAGGAGGTGTTTACTTTTTCTACATTGTTGCCTGTAACCTGATGAAAGGCAGGGTGACCACTTTCTCATACCTAGAATTTAAAAGTTTCAAGAAGTCTCTAGGAGTCTAGAATATGTTTTCTGGTGATTTCCATGTGTTCTAAAGGAAGTATATCAACTAAATCAGAAGAAATTTGGCACTTTACCCCATTTCTGAAATGAAAATGGCAGCCCATGTACTGCTTTAAAGAACAGATAAAATATTGATTATAGTGTATCATATTTGTGAAAAGAGAAAATAACTGCTCCTGGGTTGTTGTTTATTTTGTTCTGGTTTTTTTGAGACCCAGTAACAAAACAACTATCATCTCAAGGAGAATTTCATATTTCTGAAGATGAAAAACTATGACTGAGAAATATCTTATTTCTTCCCTTCAGAGTCAAAAAAACCTACAAGAACTTGGAAAATTACAACAGATTCAATGTTTGATCCATTTTGTTCTCAGCCTTAAAAAGAAATGATTAAAAATGCACTCTGAAGTTAGCTTTGCATGTATCCTGTAGATACAAGCCTGGCTGACAGAGTGGGTTCAGATTTGTAGACAACTTTGTACGTGTAAGAATAAATAAACAAGAAGGCTAAGAATAGACGAGAATGTGCAAACCAGTTTGTTGGATTTTGCTGATAAACTCTCAGTAATGACATGTAATACATTGGACCTGATGCAAATTTATCATGGGGAGGTGGTTTTAAATATTTAATGTGATGGTATGCCACAGTTTTTCTCATTAGGGATTAACACAGATGAACTGGTTTACTTTGCCTATATAGCTTCTTTTGATAAGTTACTTCTGAATTTTATTGCTTAGAATAGTCATAAAATGAAACCTAGAAATAAACTGTGCCATCCGGTAGCTGGAAACCTCACTACTGATACATTCTTGTATTTTTATCTGCTACGAGCAATGCTCTTTGTGGAAAATGAAATGCCCAGGTCAACCTTTTTTAGCAGAAGATTGTAGATGGAGGCTTGGTCACCCCTGAAAGCATAATGTCAGGGAAGGAATTTACAGTCAGACACAGAATTCCTGCCCTTTGTGAGTGTATTCACTGCAAAGTGAGGCTGGTCTGATATTGGTGCAGTTCTGAGGAACTACTGCAGCTCAGAGAACTGGTTCAAAGATGGTTTTAAGGACTTTAAGTTCTTAATTAATGGAAAAATGCCATAATTAGGAGACTTAGCAGGAGAAAAGCAATACTAACTTGAGAATGCTTTCAAGCAGCCCATTTATTTATTGCTCTTAAAAGACATCATTCAACTCCTTCATAAGGTAAGGAAATGGCCTATGTACCCCATCAGAATCTTAATGTTATTCTATTACAAGACAAATTTTAACCATAGTATTTTCACCTCCCTCTTTCTTGGTGTGATTTTCCTTCTCTGTAACTGTGAAGATTAGTTGAAAGGGCAGAGGCTCCTGTACGATGTAAAGTCAATGTCAGTTGAAACCCAATGAAAAATGACTCAGGCTTGAGTCAACGGAGAATTGCCGGTCCCATCTGGTGATGACGCATAGCTGATACTTATTCCCGAATTGAAGGCTTAGCTGACTGTACTTGATTTGGGATTTTTCCTTCTGTAATTAATACAAAAGTGATAGGATAGAAATGAGAACATCATCCTACCCTCCTTGCTGCTCTCTAAACTTCAGCCATTTTTCTTCAGCACTTTTTTCTTTTCTACCTATCCCTAAATTCAGATTTGAGTGTAGCTGAGAACTGCAGGAGGAACTCCTCCTCTGTTAGGGTGAGAGCTGAACCACTGAAGTAATCCAGAGTGCGGGTGGGAAACTCCAGTATGGGAAGTCACCTGGCCCACAATATATCAGCCCTCTACTTGTAGGATCTTTGTGAGAGAGTAGCTCCATATTCTTTAATTTCCCTTCTTTAATGGGCTGAGGTGCTTGACTGTTCCAGATAGCAGAAATTAAAATGCAAGAGTGTCCTGTGGCCTCAACAGGGAGAATTCTGGTGAGCTTCATGTGGTGCTGTATATGAGGAGATGGAGAGCTAGAGAATGCTTTTGCTAGAAATATCATCTGAGCATTGCTTCAAAAGGCAAAGACAATAAATGAGGGGAAAGAAAAATTAAAATTGTCTTATACCCACCTAGGCTTTAGGATTTGAAAATCAGAAAAGCTGACTCAGCTCAAAGAGCCCTATCTCTGGACAACAATATTGGAAGGCTAAGCAAGCAAAAAACCACTCATAAAATGCAATGAATGTTGAGGGTCTAGTACTTCTGATCCATGGGATTCTGGTTTTGTTGTCAAAATAGCTTGGTATCTACAGTGCTCACTGTTGTTCCATTTTCTGGTTTCAGTGTTCTGGAGCAGAAGTTCTAAGGAGAAAATGCCAAGATAGAAGTTTCAACATATAAAGGATAGATGAACAGATTGGGGGGGAGGATTATTTAACATATGCTCACAGGACTAATATGGCATGTGAAATCTGTATATCATTACCTGTCCTGAAGCCTCTAGTTGGCATCAAGTACATACTAAGACCTAATTTTTGTCCAGACAAGCAAGGAAGACCAGCAGCTGTGAATTCCTCTTACCATTCATGCTACCATAGCACTCCACTGCATTATTCATACTGGGCAGAACTCCAAATCCCTAAACCATGTTTTCCTGACACATGAAACATTTGATGTCAAGTAAATAACATCTTTCAATTTAGATATAAAAAATCTACTATTTAGAATGGGAGGGAGGGGGAGAGAAAGACAAGTAAAGGGTGCCAGGTCTTGTGCAATGTTTTCATTAATTTTATAGCTATAACTGGCAGTGTGACTAGGGATTCTGAAGTCCTTGCAGAAATAAAACCAAAGCAGATAACTTTTTGCTTCCTTGTTTGCTTTCTCTGCCTTTATGTTCTTTGGCTTCTGAAGATGTCACTGAAGAACTAAGGATGTCCTTGAATGTTGATTCTTGACTATTATTCCTCCAGATGGAGATAATTTCAGTACTACTGCTAGAGCTAGGGTTAACATGAAATATCTCTACAGTGCTGAACATATAGGAGATATCATTTGGTTTTGTAGTATCACATTAAAAACATGTGGCTTCCTTAGAGAGCGTTATCGTCTCTTTGGCTCCCAGTATCATCCTGACAGCTCTTGTTTGTGCCACATTTCTGATGTTGTCTAGCTTATTGCCTTCACACAACACTTTGGCACATTCTTGTTTTTCTTTTCTTTCTGATAAACCTTGCCACTCCTCTTTTGCTAGAGGCTTTCAAAATTTAAGGCTGCACATTGTAGTTTTTATGATACCTCTGCATGCATGTCCCAGCAACAGTGCTCTTGAGTTATATTTATCATTAATTTGGCCATTTTGTTCTTCCCTACTGGTCAACTATCAAATAAAAATTCTATCTTTACGGTGCATGTCTTTGAGGTGAACATACTGAGCTCATGCAGGTATTTGCACATGGTCATGAAATGCTTTAGTTGTCTTTTCAGAGTGGATTGATTTTATCGTCCATGACTTCTTTTCTCCTCCTCATTTTTTTTTTGTGAGAAATGCCAAGCTGGGAGCAAAAGAGACCGAAATCATCTAGCTCCCCACAGAACACCACATAAAACATTGAGGAGTGATAGTGAAAGTGTCCTCACAGCAGTTCAGCATTTCTGCTCATCCTAAATCTGAAGAGATCACTTTGAAAGACAAGACATTAAACTGTCTCCTGTGCTTTCTCTGTCCTTAGTCTCTGGTGAGATTGTAAATAGAGGTGAGAATTTCTGTCAACTGTGATTGTGTTTTAGAAACTAAAGACACTCCTTCTTTAGGAAATTCCGTAATTTCTCTACAGCTTTCTTTTAGTAGCAGCTCTCTTTCTCCACTCCATCCTACTGGCTTGAGTGAAAACTAATTAATGGTACATTCTCTTTAATTAAAACTTTTTTT
Organism: Gorsachius magnificus; assembly: GCA_034008185.1. Taxonomy (NCBI): domain Eukaryota; kingdom Metazoa; phylum Chordata; class Aves; order Pelecaniformes; family Ardeidae; genus Gorsachius; species Gorsachius magnificus. The sequence goes on along the minus strand of CM067089.1, from coordinate 32,057,428 downwards.
CTGACAAAAACATGAGACTTTTCAGTACGAGGAAGATCTTCAGAAAGCAAAAAAATAATCAAATGTAAATATTAGTTCTCTGAACTGTTCTGCTAAAATGTCTGAATTGTCACTGGAGAGAGTAAGAGGAAGATATCCGTGTCTTAGTCATGAAAATTGTTCATTTTTTTGTGGTATCAAAACTGGACTGTGACTTTTTTTGTAATACAACCCTCTTCCATCCCCTTCAGTGTCCCCTGTCAATTGACTGTCACAGTACATGGTAGTCTTTCAGAGTATCGGGTGTGCTCGTTGTTAACAAGAAAAAGAAACAGAGAAATTTCTGGGCAGTCTGCCTGCTCTTAGATATTAAACTTTTTTCCCCACAGTGAAATGCTAATCTCAAATGCCAAGAGAAAACCTGAGTACATCTCAGTGTTGCTCCATTACACAGGAGCAGAAAATGAAAGCAATAGCCCTTCTAGGAGTGGACAGCAACTGCTCGGTCATTTTTCACAGGCTACCAAAAACCCAGCATGGTGAAAACAATTTGCATTCTTTTCCCATTTGGGCTGGTCCTAAAGGAGATCCCATTAAAATCTGCTGAGGAATTCTGCTCCAATCTGGTATCTCATTCTCACTTTGAGTAACTAACTTTGGAGATGAAAAAACAAATGGCCTTGTGCATGCGTGGACAAGGAAAGAGAAGAAATGAAACAAGATGCAAGGGATTTTTGAGTGTCTCTTCTGTTGGGATTATGGTTGGAAGCTTCCTCTTGATGTTCCTGGAAGAACAGAGAGCTTCTGTCTCCAGAATTGCCATTGCCTGGCACTTTGCACAAGCACTATATTTTAAAGAGGAAAGACTCCATAATTTTATACTTCAGAATGGACCAAACTAATTAATTTAACATATGATATTGAAGAAATATAGAATGTGGTAGTGAAGGTACTTCTCTTCAATTTATCATTTGATGTAGGTCTGGGCAGTTGAGGCTTTCCTGGTCTCTTAGCTTTCCTTCTATCTGCAGCTTCTCTAGTTCTATTCTGGATAATTTTTCTTTTTGAACAAGTCTGTGTAGACTGCTTGTGAATTGAACTGTTAAACAGCCTAAGAACAGGTCCTCCAACATCTGCAATTGTAGCTGAGGGACAAATCAGCTCTTACTGGAGACTGGAGGGAGCAGGGACCACCATGTTGAGCATAAACATGAAATGCAGGAACATCTTTTAAAAAGCAATTGACTTTGTGAGCAACTTCCTGAATTCCCATTTCTGCTTTTAAAGCTCTCTGTGTCACATTAAGAGCCTTTCTCCTTCATCTGTTCATCGCCATGAGAATAAATGAGCTGTCACACACTGAGTACTCTGGGCTAAATCCTGTCCTCAGATGTCTGAAGTTTCATTTGTGTCAGTGGAAATTTCATTCACGTGCACATCCATGCATTTTTCTGCCTATGAGGTGGCATTTGCTTAACGTTACGGATTCAGTGGGGGGAGGATGAGAGGAGCTTTAATTTTTAAGGGAAAGTCACTAGTTACACTTCTGGAAACTGGATATAATATCTACTTCATACTTTTTAAGTTATCACATGAATTAATAAAAAAAAAACATGATCAAATTTATGGAACTCTTTATATAAATGGATGGTCTTTACAGTGGTAAATTAGATCAGAATCACTTTGTATTGCGAATGCTTTTTAACAAACCTATGAAGTTGCAGCTTTTGTATATGCAACAGGTTGGAGCAAGGTGCATTAAGTGCAGTAGCTAAGCACGGGAGGCGGCCTGGTACTTTGAGTAGAATCTAGACCTTATTGAAGCCAACACAAATGTTTTCTTTGACTTCATTGGAGATGAGTTTTCTAAGAGCTATCTATGACAACCGCTCTCCTGTTTTGTTTTTTTTTCAGTTTAAGTGATTGACATAGAAATAAACAGCTCTTGCTATTTCACTGTCATATTTTATGCTTCATTGCTAACACTGAAAACCAAAGGATCTGTATCTACTTTCTAGAGTTATTCTTTGAGAGAATGTGAAATTCTTCACAAGCATTAACTCTATAGAAATTTATTGTCTTCACAGCAAAGTAAAATCCCACTATCTAGACCACAAGTTTAGAGTAAAAATCCACTATTATGGCCTGTAAAAAATACATCAACTTTTCTATGGCTACTGGAGTTCCTGATATGAAATGATTATATTTGAGAAATAATACAGATCATGAAAAAGAATTACTGATAAAGTGTTATTAAGAAATGTATTTAAAATGGCAGGATGTTCATAATGGTAAAATGTTTGTTTAAGTGAACGTAGAAGATTACTTGACACATGTAACTGGGACTGTAGAAAAAGTATGGGTTTTCTCCTTAATACAAATTAAATAGAAAATGAAAAACATTTGAAGCTAGAAAAGCAAAACATAAGTTGCCTGCAATAGAATTTTCTATTATTACTGTTATTAGTGTTAGTTAATATGGCTTGATGATAAAGATTTTTTTTTCAGTAAATCAGTTTTAGAGAAGTAGCACTTAATGAAAGATAAAGGGGAGTGGGGGAGATTTTGGTGACAAGGAGCTGTTGTGACAGTGCTGTAATAAGGTTTTTATTGGTACTGTGATTCTTCCTCCCCCTTGCAGCCTGAGCGTGGTGGTTTTGCCTCTTTGTTTGGAAATGAAAACAAAGCTGAACAGGATGGATCAAAACTTGGAGAGGTTATTTCTATTTACTTTTATTTATTATTTTTTTTTAGTTTGTTTAGCTGAAAATGTCATCTATTCCACTCTGAGAAAGCTAAGTCCCTGCAACAGACCCTGGCAACAGACTTGTGACAAGGCCGTTGAATGTGTTAAACCAAAACGAAGGTGATCTATAATACAAAGGTCAAAGTAAACTTTACAGGGTGAATAGGAAGGATGACAAATGCTGCTATTTTAGAAACTTTGAGTGACCCAAAGCCTGCTGACTAAAAGCAGTGGGAGCCAAGACTGGGACATCAAAGAAGTGTGAAAGAAAAGTTTGTTTCTAAAAAGATTCTCTCACAGATCATGCTAGTCCTTTTATTTTTCTCTGTCATTTGTTCTTTTAATGATAGGACTTTGGTTTTTGATAAGTTCTTTTGCTCTTATTCTTTATTTGTCCTCTTAAAAGTCAACAGTTTGAGAACTTAATTGCTTCTATCCCATTGGATAGGAAGAAAAAAAGTATCTGGTGACCCTATACTCTGAGATAAAATATGCTAGGATCATTACCATTTTAAACCTGAAAACTTATAATAAGCTCTGTGCAGAAAATTGTAAAACAAAAAATATTAGAAAATCCTCTCGAATAACAAGCATGTTCCCTGAAATGCATTTTTTTTTCAAGAGAAAGACTAAATTAATCCAATAAATTAATTGACAACTTTAGTTACAGTGATAGGTTAGGGATAAACTGCCAAGGAAAAATTAATTAAGAAACAAACAGCCCAATATTTACACAACTATCATTAGTAATAAAAGCAAAAGGACAAACCCACAGAAAATTCATGATGAATAATAAAGTTATTTCTAACTGGAATTAGTTGTCATTTTAAGTTCTCTATGTCACATTGAGATAGCTTTTTAAGATGTGAAGTGACAGGGAAGGCTGGGAGGCCAGTCTCTCCCAGTGATAAGTACCTGTCTGCATTTTATGCGCTTTGTAGAGGTAGAGGTAGTTTCATCGGGGAAGCCCTTGCGTAAATGGCCCCAGTTGTTTTAGAGCTGGATTTGCTTGAATCTGTGATTTTGAAATTTTGGAGCAAATAGAAGTCAGAGAGGGCAAGACATCCAACTGGAAGCTCAAAAGGAAAAACAATGTGTCCTAAATTAGCAAAGAGTTTTCTACCTCTCTTGGCCAATATTCCAAGTATATATACTTGAAGGGCTTGACAGTATTTTTGGTATACATTAGCACACTTCCTTTCTGGAATTATCATCACTAAAAGGGTTCAGACTAAGTGACATTTTAAAATCAAGGAATATCTTCAGCTTACAACCACAGAAGCTGACACCGGGAGCGCAGTATGAGCTCTTCTATCTGGGGCAGCATAGAGATTAGCCTGTCACTTGACGGCGGGCTCTCTGCCAGTGGCCTTGGAAACACCCATCTGTAGTCTTTAAAAAGTACATTGTAGTTGAGCTGTGGAAGACAGCACAGGATGGCTAAACACACTTGTTTCTCCATATAGTGATGCAAGTAGTTCTTTCCCTGTCTCCTTTGTCACCTTCTGCTCTCTTTCACATAACAAATGAGGAAAGAGGGGAGAGAGGAGCTCTGAATTATACTCGGAGCTCGAGTTTGCCTCCTTTCTTGGAATTTTCTGACATCCATAGGTATTCCTTTGGAGTCTGCAAAATTTCATGAGCTGGAACATTTTTCTCATTCATTTTATGTCTCTGCCTCTGAAATGAGGATATGTTATCTGGGACTGCATGTGTGCACAAGGTGTATTCCCCACCTCAGGATGCAGTCAAGGTTTTAGTTGTAGTTTTTCATCCATAAGTGAAAGGCTAAGATAACTTTCCTAAAGAACTTGCATCACATTTGAATGACATGTCACCGCTATTTTTCTTCCTTGTATTCAAGTATTCTGAATTGCCATAGCTTGTTCTAACATCAGCAACCCTTCAAACTCTTTCCTCTGTGATGTAAGTTCTAATGTCTTAATCACTCTTCCCTTAAAGGTATCCTAGGGAAAAAGAACATGTTTTCATGTTACTTGCGCTTTTCTTGATATATGTCAAAAGTGCGCAATGGCTTGGGCTTGTGTTTATTTTTTTCAAGGAAAGAAGCTTTTTAGTTTTTCTTCTCTTATAGAAATATTGGCAATGTCAAGTAAGGTCTTCCCTTTTTCCGCTGATGTGGGTGCCTCATGATAAAAGCAAGATATGACTCATGCATATGTTACCTCAGGAACCTCTCCTCTACACAAATAGGCTGAAGTAAAAGCACTTACTGGAAGCTGTTTATATATTTTTATGATCCAGTGTGTAGCCTGATTGAAAAACTGGCCGGGAGAAGGGTAAGGAGGCAGACAAATGGAGATTTTTGACAGACGTCTCTCTGTAGTGTTCATCAGACATTCTAGCAGACATATTTGACCAAAGCTAAAGTTGCCTTCTAAAGGTAAATGTTAAGAGACTAACAATAATATTCCTATTCTATATCTCTTACTGCAGAAGCTTCTTAGAACTGGTGCTGTATCATATATAAAAAGAAAGGCGTAGGACTAGACAGATGAACTGTCATCACTTCTTAAGCATATTTGGATGAAAGGGCATTACAGAAGAGACTCAGGCTTCCTCTGGGAAGTAACGTCTAAATAAAAGCATTTGGAGTATAGGGCTGGATTTGATTAATGGAGCTTAGTTCTCTTCCTCTTGTTGTAGCTGTGCGCCATGAGTGCCACCAGCATCAAGCTAAGCAAGCAGGACACTAAAGGCTACGAGAGAGGCTGAACATATTAGGGACTGAAGCCTTTCCTGGGGGCTATGTGATACCTACACTGAAATGGGGCGCAAAGGGAAACCCTGCTCACTCCTCTTTCATATCCTGGTTGTGTTTACCCAGCATGAAAGGAGAGCAAAATAAGACGGTGAACAATTTTTGCCTGCAGTTCTTAATGTTGGTGCAAGTCAGAATCTGGTATTACACACTGATACCCACCCCAAAACCCTTAGCTCTGATTACTTGTCTTGCTGGGTGCCAGAGAGTAGGGTCAACAGAGAAGCTGCATACCTAGTCCCACGGTCATTGAAATCGATAGAAACCTCGTGTAATTTTCAGGTGGCCGGGTTTATGCTGGCTATGTGTATAGAAGAGCGTCATTTGGAACAGGCTTGTTGCGTATGACAGAAATGTTGCACTGGGATAAACAGATGAGATGAAGGCACTGAATGAAGCGCTCTTTTGTCAGGCTCCTTGGCCACATCTGCATTAGTAAATTGCACGTGCACAGAAGCACCCGCTGGCTCCGAGCCCAGCTCTGAGCCCAGCCCAGTCCTCCCTCTTAAACTCAGCCTCCAGACCACGGTGGGTGCATGCATACTGCCACTGGGGATGGTTTCCAGCTCATATTAGTTCATAAATTGTGCCTGGCAATTGCTTTGGGAGGTTGCCACAGTTTGGCCCTGATCAGAAATCAGTGCAATGCTTTGACAGTAAGGACAATCAAGTTCCGGTGCCTAGGAATCAGTTTAAACATAATTTTTGGTTTTGAGTGTTTTCACAATGAAGTGCAATGGCAGGAGTAACACAAACGAAGAAGAAACCCTAAAGGAAAGTGTCAAATTCTCCTACCAAAGCTAAAAACTTCCAGAAATGCTGAAGACATCCTTTTAATACTTACTCAGTGGAGTGAATGTGCACATGTGATGTGGCATAGCGTAAAAGGCAGCAGAGATAGCTGTCCTCAGAGATGGGCTGGGTTTGCTGTTCGCTCAGATTCACTGCGGAAGGCTCTAAGCTGCAGCGTATCTGCATGCAACAGGTGCTGGGAAGGAGAGTGGCAGTCAGGAGATAAACTTCTTTGTGGCAGAAGAGCTAAAGGACGTTTTCTGTTTCTAGCTAGAGGATGCTGCTGTATTACAGTAATTTCTGGGGTGTTGCTCATTATGTAAAAATGAAACATTGATGTAGCATGGCTTTAAAATAAAGTTTACAAAAGGGAGGAGAAAGAACAGGAGCACGAGTGACTTGTTAAGATTGAAGAGAAAATCTAGAGCAATTTTATGCGGCTGGCCTGAGTCCCTGGTTATTGACTACATCAGAACTGAGGCCTGGAGTGAAACAGTCCTCTCGGATGGCACTGAAAGGCCCAGACATAATATTTGATGACTCTGTTTGAGGTCTTCCCACACAGTAAATGCAGTGGATTATGGTGGCTGAGTGCCAGAATATGGCACAGCTGGAGTAGTTGACTTAGCACTAGCTGATGACAGTGGAAACGGTGTGTCAGGAGGACAAAGATTGGGGGAAGGTTTGGCTTTCAGAGCGAGAGTCAGCTGGAGCCAGTTGTTATAGCATCAGGCAGAAGCTCTGGTTGCTCCACGCTGCTGTGTTAATTCTGACAGTGAATGAGGTAGCCCTCGCTCAGGCTCTTTGGCTTGGAGCTTTTTCTGAGCAGCAAAGGCTGGGGCCACCACGGAGATCTAAAATGCAAGTTATGCTTGCTTTCAGCATGACCAGCATGCTTGTGTTTTTCAGTGCTGCTCTATGCCAAGCACTAAAACACAGTGATTATCCTCCTGTGTGCCATGTTAAAGGAATAACTCTAGCCAGTGGTTCCCAATCTTTATTGCCCTCACATGATGGAGACCACTTCTGCAGTCAAAGGGGAAAAGCAAAGGTTTGCCACAGTGAAGGCTGTGCGAGGACAGGGGAAGATGGTGGAGTCATGAGAAACACGCACGTTTGCATGCCAGGGCGTGAGCGGGTCAGCTGCAAGGCTTTAGCTAAAGACTACTTCTTCTAGCAAAGTTCTTGCACAGATTGCGGTACAGTGCCGCTCTGGGATCCACACCACATACATATGATAGAAGATCCCACCCTCAACAGCTGCATCTGGTCTCACCATGAGGGAAGTAGCAAAGACATGTGACATAAATGTGCCCAAATGGAGAAGCTGGAGAGAGCTGGAAAGGGAGAGATCCAAGGTTCGGGACAGCTGCAGTAGCTAGGCAACTCTGCGCAGCCATTTCAGACTGCTGACAAAAGGGGACCACACGAGCTCAAAAAAAGTTGACTAATGCCAATTTGACAAGTAGCACATTTGTTTTTAATAGACCATTTCAGCATTTTTCCTCCTCCTGAGCCTCTTGCTCTTTTAGTAGCCTAAAATAGTTCAGTGCTGGTTTTACTTATCCCTGCAGCAAGCAAGGGACCAGGAAATCAATGCTGACTTACAAAACAGTAATTCAGCATCAGGAGCATCCCTGCCAAACCCTCTCCATAGGTAGATGGTTAGCCCCAACTCTGGACTTGTTCCATATCATTTTACCATGATACAGTGATTAGAAATGCATCACAAAATACAATCCTCCAGGCTACTCATGCTAAAAACAGCTAAACAGTAATCATATCATTTTTCTTTAAGTGCGTACCTAATGCGAATAGAGTACAAGTAATTATTGTACAAGGGGAAAAACATCTGTTGTGAATATGATATAGGAAAGATAAGTAGTTGTACTGTCTATCTGAGAGTGTTCATAAGAACAATAAATGTACTATATGTAGTCAAGCTTGAAATGTGTTGCTATGGTAGATACATTAATTACTAAAATAGCAGCACATGAGTGAAAAAAGGCTGATTTTTTTTTTTTTTCTGATTTTGTGAGGGGGAGCAGTGGGAAAGAGGGGGGTGTGTGTCTGTCTTTTTGGAGTAAATATGTACACGAATGCTTTTTGCTGGCACAAATGCATTTCCAGATTCTCTGGGCTATTTACTACTCCCGTCTCTTTACCTGCCTGGTGCAACAGGGAGTAGGAAGGAAGAAAGGATGGGCCACATCTTCATACACGCCCATACCCCAATCAGTCTGTTCCCTTTGTGCCCCCAACTCCTGGTCAACAGGGTATCTCACATACAGCAATGAGAGGAACATTGTCTTTCCAAGAAAGTGCTCATTCTCACATTCGGCAGCAAGCGAGGCTGTCTCCATCACCGACCTCTGCTGTATCTGGATGTTGAAGAGAGTTTTGAGAATATTTTTGAACCTTGTGGTAACCATCTTCTTTGAACAATAAATCTACCATCTACCTGTATAAGCAGATGAGTTACCCAGCTCCAGAGGTTTTGCAAAGTATTACTCATTGTTTAACATATTGCTTTTAAAAGAAACTAGTGGAAAAAAGTAATCTGTCAGGATCTAGTTCCCTGGAAACCTCATGATCAAGTCAGGTGTTCAGATAAAATGGCTGTAACAGAAAATTGTTAGACACTTAAATGGTCATTAAAAATAACTCAGACCGCCCCCTGGCCCTGCAGAGCTCATAAGGCTTTGCACAGATGTTCTGAACTGAGGACTTGGTGCCAGAGGTACAATTTTTCCCAAATTAAAATCAGTATCAGACCTCATCTTGAATGTCCATATTAGAAGAAAAGGTCAGTAAGATCTAACTAATTCGTTCCTTCAGAGTTAAAAGGCAGTCTGAGCAGGGCAGTAGAAACCTCTTGGGGGAAGCAGCAGAGCATTTCCTCAGTTGTTCACTTTTCCATCACCCGCAGTTTAAATTTCTTGGTTTGAATGAAGCCAAGATATAAAAAGGCCCAAATGCCACACAAAATGCTGGGTTTATATAATTCTGAGATCAGAGGAAGGAAAAAAATGCTCAGGGAAAATGTGTGAAGAAAGTGCATTTTTAGTCACAGGGTTCAAGCACCAATCTAGAACAATCCTCCAGAAACTGGAAGTTTGTTAAAAATCTTTTTATAAAAAGATGTTTCTTTGATGTAAACACATATATATACACACACGCAGTGTGTCTGATGTTGAGTATGGTAGTGGTGCCCAGCTTTTATGGCTGTATAGATGGTCACTAAAATGTGAAATGAACATTCAGCGAAATAAATTTTGGAAAGGCAGAAAGAATGGCCGCAGTTCAGCTCTGGCTCTGAAACATAATGATGGCTGTGGAATTGTCAATGAATAATTTGCATATTTATATATTTTTTCATTGCTGGATTCATATGCAGATACAAGATGGCATACAACATGGGTTGGTTTTACTGTTTCATTCCCTTCCTTCCCCCCAAAGTCCACTTCATAACAAGACTGTTACCCACAGTGGGAAAGCCTCAGGTGGCTTCCTGGAATCTTGGACACTCACTCTACCTCTTTATCAATCACTATAAAATATCAAATCCACCTGTGATCAAAATTCTTCTAATATTTGAAAAATGGAACTTTATATGCAAAACAAATTGAGGAAAAAAAATCGAATTTTTTATGGAGTCAGGTACCAGAATTAATCAAATACTGAAACAGAGGAGAAGAGAGAAATGGAGAGAAAAGAAGAAAAAGCAAATAATTTTTTTCTGTCCATTTTTCTTGAAGCTTATGTTGTCATTTCAGCATATGATAGAATCCGGTCCTCCTTGGCCATATGTCTCGGGCATTCTGGTATGACGTAGAGGTCTAGTAAAGATTATAGAATGCTCAGTATCTCTTCAATGTTTATTCCTCTTCTAAATACTGTTGTGGTTTTTTTGCCAACCTTCCTTCCATCCAAGTGGTTTATGAATACAATACAACATTTTTATTAAAGGAAAGAGCTACTAGCAGAACTCTGACGAGAGCTTATTCACGCACAGTGCAAGAGAAGGAACAGAAATTCAATTAGCTATCTGTAAAATTCTCATGAAAAGCAATTTTAGGGGGATAAATCCAGAACCGAAAGACTGGAGTGGAAGGGCACTGGGACTGGGTGACTACATTTTCCCATCTAGCCCAGAGACTACCAGTTATGTCCCATGAACTTACACCATCATCTCACTAATCCACTCAGCGCTAATAACTGCAAGTGTAAACAGAACGTCAAGTAGGGGCTGGTGAAACTAGATGGAAGGAGCTTGGCCATACCCCAAGCAGACGTGGTGCAATGCCCTTTTGATCAAGATTCTGATAGCTTTCAAGGCAAGTGGGTAGCACAGCTAAATATTTTAGTAACTGGTTTTGGTGACTGTGTTACCATTAATGCTTCATTTGAAGTGCAGCTTCGCTGGTACAAAAGCAGCTGTGATGAATGTTTAGCTGGTGAAAGTGTTGAAATTTCAGACTCTAGAGAAAGAATAAATAGCTGGTCCTTATTTCTTTTTTTCTTTGTGAAAGATAATGCTGTATTGTTCCTCCCAGTAAAGGAGGTAAGGATAATAGATGCACGCAGATGAAAAATGGCCTCTCTTAATTTGCTGTAAATGAATTACGCTTTTTTTTCCCTTCTGGTTTGCTTTGGGGAAAGGCATCTGACGCCTTGCATTTTCACTTACTCTGCTGTTGACCTCAGTCGTATTTATACGTTTGTTGGTTATTTTGTTTGCTTTAAGATACATTTCTTTTTCCCTGTCTAGTGTCTTGATGTATTTTTCCAAACAAGTGGCTGTCTGAATGAGCTACTATTGAGAGTCACAGATGGACAGGCTGCACTTTAGACTTGGCAGATAGGCACCTGAGACAGGAAGATAAATCTCTTTCAGGCCGCTGGGTTACTGGGGAGAGTTGATTAGGGGGTCTCTGAAGTAAACACACACTGCTACATATCCAAGGTACTAAGATCAAACGATACTTTTAGTTAAATTGAGAGTTGTACTCCGCTGCCTGACTCACTCCTGTGGACCAGCAGGCTGTGTGTAGATGGCACAGCGAGTAGATTGGCCCCAGGGAGCAACTCTGCTAAGGTCACATCACTGGAAAAGCAAGCCATAGACAGGATCTGAAAGCAGCAGGGAAGACAGGGACTTAAGGACTTAGGAGACTTAGGCATCCTGTTTTCAAACACACTCTGTCGATTCCTGCCTATCCACATTTACATTTTCTTCCATCTTGTTTGGAAGGAAAAGATACTATAAACAGAATGGCATTTAAATGTCACCACTCGCTGTCAATTTGACTTCAAAGGAATACGAGAAAAAGGATTCATTATAACAGCGCTAGAGGTGGGAGTCCTTTGCGTTTCCTTTACTCCCCAGTGTCAATGGTTGCAGCCCAGTGAGGAGTGTGGCTTGGGGGGGAACATCTGCTCCACAAATATGCTCACACATCTGTGGACGTGGTCCTTGGTGAAACTAATCTCATGGGAATGCATGCAGATAGGAAGGGGACCAATATATTTTGTTTTAAGTCAGGACAGCTCCAGTGGCTGCTTCCATCGAGCAGAGCAGTCCTGCAAGGAGTGGAGAAGCTGTCAGAGTCTGGTTCTTTTAATTCTGCTTCCAGCCAAAGCCCAGTGGCGGGGCTCAGGAATTGATATTTTACCAAAGCTGAGGATTTTGTACGTATTTCTGAACAGGCAAGAATTGGCATAGGAAAAAAAAAAATATTAAGAACTTTACCACCAAGCTTTGCAGAAGTGAGCCAACATATGCAAAACATTGTATTTTAAGAGCCTATGAGTAAATGTCTCTGTTCAGTAATTCTGTTTTATATGTCTTACAAACGGCCGCTTTCAGGAACATCATGTATGTTCCTTGGTACCTGTTGTGATCAAGTAATTTTGTAACCCGCTTTTAGACAGATAGAAAAGTGGGAATCAATTGTACAGCTATTTAGTTTGGTTGTTATTTGCCATGAACACATCATGTTCAGGTGGCGTGAATATGATGGGACTGCTTTTAACAGAGCTGTGTCTCTCATAGAATCATAGAATCATAGAATGCTTTGGGTTGGAAGGGACCTTTAGAGGTCATCTAGTCCAACCCCCCTGCAGGGAGCAGGGACACTGCTAACCAGATCAGGTTGCTCAGAGCCCCGTCCAACCTGAATGTTTCCAGGGATGGGGCCTCCACTACCTCTCTGGGCAACCCATTCCAGGATTTCACTCCTACAGAATTTTTTCAGAATGAAGTCAGAAAATACCTATTTGGTATATGCGCTATTGTGCTAATCCTAGCCTGTTTCCCAGCAGACATCCATTATGATCTCTTGTAACATTTTAATTTGAAAAAAATGTGAACCAAGAAGCATTTTTCTGCCTTTTTAAAATATAATTTGCATAGTCTCAAGGCTTCAACTGGGAACTTATTCCATAGACTGAACTGGGCAAGTCTATATTTCCCTCCTTTCCTGTTCAGCTTCAATTTCCATTCCTTAATGCTTTCTGCTTCCCCCAGTAGCAAATGGATCCATGGCCATTCCCAAGGACTGGACCTTTCATTCTTTTTCCTGCCTGCGTTGGTGCTGACAGGCAGGTGGCAGTAAAAAGAGGCACCTTGGATTTCCTAAGCCATGTCAGATCCTGAGGCACTAAGAAGGTCATAGAAAAACAAAAAGTGTAATTTGGTAAAGTGACCAGTCCTCTTTCTGAGCCTGCACAGTGGATATCACTGCTTTGTTTGCGTTCCACAATAAGAGGCAGGGGTGTTTGGGCTTTTTTGAGATTTACCCCTCCCACGTAGTGAAATCCTTAAATTAATAGAAAAGAAGAAAAAATAGAAATGGAACGGAAAGAAAGCAATAGAAAGATACATAAGGTTAAAGTATGTTCTTCATTTTGTTGCCACATTGGAGTTTGGTCAGATCTTGCCTCAGACCTTGGCCTGAGCCGGAGCGCTGCCCAGGGAGTTTGGGCAGGGGAAGACAGCTATAAACCAGAGTCACCTGGGAAGGAGACCATGCAGGCTTCTTCCTCTTGCCTCTTGGTGGATGGGCCTCCATCCATTTGAGATCCAAATAGCGTTATTTCCTAAGTAGTACTTGTTGTTTCTAAAGCACAGAACATAACGAGCCTTGCCAGAATTCCGTAGCCTATGATAGAGGAGAAATTTCCTTATTATTATTAGTCAAGTGTCTGGATGTGTACAGAGAGTTGTCATTTTAATATAGGTCAGTTTTCAAGTTCCTGGAATCTTCAAACCTACCGTTTTTAGTTTCTGTTCTTTATAGATTCACTGCAGTAAGCTGTTATTTATTCTTGTAAATTGTGTTGGCAAAAACAGAGGATGAGCTGAGATTTGAAGAAAAATCCAGGAGATCAGTGCAATCTTGAGAGAGAGATAAAATGTGGAAGAGTCTGTGTGGTTGTGAGTGTCTGTTCACACATCTTACAGGAGCTCATAAATAAGTACTACCATCGTCACCTGTTTAACACAGGTATCTTCCAAGGACGGGGAGAACTCTGGTGATCTCACAGGGTTATTTTTTAAAGCTGATTCTGACCTTCCACAAGTGCGCACTGGGGTATGAGCCTGGCTATAAAGCAAGGACAGTTATCTAGAAATGTCAGGTTGCTGTAGAATAAAATTAAGGTTTATTTTTGATGTGTTTCCTTTTAAAAAATATCTTTGTTTTAATAATAATGGTTTTTTCTTGATAATTAAATCTTATCAGACTTTAACTATAGCTCCTTTTTTAATAGCACAAGCTACATAACATGCATAGTGTAAGAGTAAACATTTTTTTTTTCCTGTGAGGAGTAAGTTTCATATTTAGAGATACACTTGAAAATGTTTTCAAGTACACTTTTCAGGGAAAAATAAATTTCACAGAATATAAATTTCCTTGATTGCTACTCCAAACTCAGCTAAATAGTTAAAGGGAGGGGAAGGTGTATAAAGAAAACGCTGCTGTTTGCACAGAACCTTAAACCAGACATAAAGTGTTTGCACAGTAGCATACCGGCTTTCATGAACCTGAGGCCCTGTTTATAATTCCAGCTTTTTTAGGATGGTCCTAATGCTAGATTGCACCTTCTTTTAAAGAAGGAAATAAATTTCTAACAGGCAGTCTCTGGATAGGCAGTGAGAGCAAAACAGTTTCCTATTCACTGAAATGAGGGCTGGGTCCCAGGTCGGGGCTGGCAGGAAGACTGCATAGTGTTTTCTGACAAAGGTAAATAGCTTGAGCAGGGAGATCTTGCTAATCACTCTTACTTGAACTTAATGCAGCAGGGGGTTGCCATTTATTTTCATAAGCTTTGTGAACCAGTGACATGTGCCATGTTCATCATCAGGAAACGACCGTAAGTCACACAAATGCTTTGTTTGTTTGCTTTTGTTGTGATTTTAGACATTACTTATGTGATTTGTTGCAAGCTATACAAACATGCTATATTGTTTGAGCTACCAGTACATCAAGGGCAGTGTACTAAGAAATGTAGAAAACTTAAAGGTGCACTTTTAGTTCTCAATGCTTTTTCTTAGAGCCAGTGGCCATAAAAGGTTGCAAATGCACTTCTTCAGCATTGACAAAATACACTCAAAGAGTTGCACAAGTAACCTAACTTAAGGTCTTTTCCTTTTTGTGAATGTTCAGGATTTCCACTGATGCCAAGAAAGATTATACCCCTTTCATATCTAAAATAAAGCAGACTGCAAAGTCTAACAAATAATCATCCTTTTTATAAAGGAAGACAACCTTCTGAAAAATGCGCTTTCCCCCCCTTTAATTTCCTTCTATATCTTTTTGTAAGATGCACTTGATTCTTTGTGGAACAAATTTTCCTTTCTTCATTAGTGCTCATGTTTGACTAGAAAAGTCATCTCTGCCAGGTGTGCTGAGCCTGGGTTGTGTGGTGACCAGTGTGATGTTAAGGAACTGGCCTAGGCTATTCGTCTGTGGATTAAATGAAGCCCTCCAGTTAAATGTGAATAGTCTGCTTTATAGCATTCTACTAAACCCCTATGTTTAAGGCAGGAAAAGGTTACAAGGCTAAAATCTCCAAAAAGTAGGGATGCGACAACTTAATGTTGTTTTGCTTTCAGCAAAATCTGAAAAATATTTTCACCAGATACAGTTTTGTAAAACCCTTTCTTGATTCATGATCTTTTTCAATTCTAAAAATGACCATTATGTAAAGCTTACTTAATATGGTGAAAAAGCATTTACTTATTCTCCTAGGCTTCCTAAGAGAGTAGTGTAAAAACAAATCCAAACCAAACCTCCATCATTTCATAAAGACTAGATTGAATTAAAGCTTCAAAAGTTTCAAGTTCTGCTCAGAAATTCTGGTTTTTATTTGCATTGCCTCTGTCACCTTGGTAACACTACTCTAATTCTGCAAAGTAATGCAGTAGAAATGTGGATCCTGATTCCAGTTCTTAAACTCCTCCTTTGCAAAACGGCTCCTAGAACTTGCAAGAGTAGAGGAAAACTTTACCTGCGAGCATTTCAGTCATCTTCTCCAGCTTCAGTATTTACTATCTTTATTGTTAAGAAAAGGGAAAAAATGACCTTGAAATTTCCATGCATACCTCACTCTACAGTAACCTTTTAAGTGATGTGGACTTGTGGCACTGTAAGGTAACAAAACCTTTCCCCATAAGGCAACAAACTGCGCTGTATGAGCAATATGGGCTGTTGTTGCTGGTCCTGGAGGAACTGGAGTGTTAGGTCTTTCCTGAGACACTGATGTAAGAGAATATGGAGGGGCACAAATTTCTGCAAAGGAGTAGTTTAGCTCAGAGTTTTAATACAGAGAACACCAAAGCAGTTTCCTGTTATCTGAATTTTAATGACTGTATCTTTTTTATCCTGTCAGTTGTAGGGAGGATGTGAGAGGTTTAATGAAACATTAATGGCCCTAACTGCAGTCCTCTCCTTTTCCATTTTTCTTTCTTTTTTGTTCTCCTGATGTGATGTAAAATATAAATTTGTGCAGTGGAACTGCTTTCTGCACAGTTGTGCATTGCTTGCTTGATCTTGCAGCAGCGGCTGCGGTTCCTGCTTGGGTCGAGAGCTTCCACGCAGGCTGCACAGGGAGAAGGAAAGGAGTGGAGGTGGGTGGAGAGGAAGCTCTTGCCGATGACAGATCATCAGCAATTTTAAATACGGTACGCATTTCAGGGAGTTTTAAGTACAGGGCCAGCTGGATGCTCTCCATCGACCTCGGTCTCATCTGTAGATTCCCTTTGATTGCTGGCTTATTTGAGGATGAATAGTTAAAAAGGCGGAAAGCCACAGGGGTGTTGGGTCCTCTCCCCTCCTCACCCCCCAAGAAACAGGACTGAGAAGCGGGTAGGGAGGGACTAAATCTGAGTTGTGTTGAAGGCTTGTTGGGTGCAAGGGCACACCAAAGGATGTGGAGACTCCTGTGCATGCCAGGCACTATAAGGGGACTGCGGGGCAAAATCCTGAAAGATAACAAATTGCTCCAGCAGCCAGTCTCTCAAATCTAAGAGATGTGCAAGGATTTGTTGGCATTTGACTCAATGCTCCCACTTTATAGCTTCCAGGGAAAACACACAGTTCCCAAGCCAAATGAAGAAACCCTGAGGCGGATAAGCATAGTTTAGCACAGGCACAGAGGCCAAGCATATTGGAAATCCAGTATGTGAGGTGCTGTAAAAAAAAAAAAATTAAAAATTCAGGACTCTCTGAACCAAAAGATGGGTAATAGTTGTTCTTAGTAAACATTTCTCTTTCTTCAGAGGATGCCTGCTACAAACTTAAATATGCATTGTATGATGTCATAATATAGTGACTATAATGCAGCAACAACAGATTTAAACACTGACATGTTTATCTTCATCCAAAGACAGTATGACACCTACATTTTCAACAGGGAGACAGTAACCACACCATTGTGACATGTATATATGCCATGCTATCTGCGATTCATGGGAAACCCTTCCCACTGGGACTCAAATATTGCAGTAGCAAACGTTCTGCTCTCCAAGAATGTCACCCTGTGACACAAAGAGACGAGGCTTTGGGGAACAAACACACAGACAGTGGCTACTAGGCTCAGTGTGCTCCTGTCCTCTCGTTACCTCCCCATTCCTTTAGACAGCTCCATGAGTTGGGAATAGCCTGCCCTCCAAAAGTTTCCGTTTTTTTGTCTCTGGAAATTATATTTCTTATCCCACTAGAATGGCAAAAGTATGGTTCACTCTTCCAAGAGCTGGAGAGCAGTTGTCTTCACCCAGTCAGCTGGAATTTGTGTCTGTCTGGAGGCTGCAGGTGATTTGGGGATAGGGGGATGGTTTATATGGAAAGGTGGACAGATTGCTGAAGCTTTAGCTGTTCTGTTTTGCTTTTTGGTAAGTATTCTTTCAGTTTTCTGTGATTTTTCTGCTCTGGGAGCTGCGACGAAGGCTGGAAAGGTGCATTGGGCATACGATGGCCTGTGAGAAGGAGCTTGGGATTTCAGGTCTGTGCTGGCACAGCAACAATTAGTAACAGCGCCGGTATTTCAGGACTGAGTTTGGTAAGCATGGGCGCGCTGAGCAGCTGGAGAAACAAATGGCCTGGCAACGCTTAGGTGTGCTGTTTAGCCATGGGCAAATGAAGTCCACTGCTGTCCACAGAGCCAAACTGTTGAACGTACGTGTTAACATGTCTGATGCCTGCTCAGATTTCGTTCATTAGAATAATCTGGTTTGGAATAAGCTTGTAAATGAATAATCAAGTCGTTATGTTCTCTGTGCAACACTTGACTGTTAGTTTGCTGTATGACTTTGATAAAAGGAACTACAGAATAGGTGAGGCCCAAAGAAAGTCAGTGTGAAATAAAAGTTATTTCAAGCTAGCTATGCTAATTCAGTGAGCTTACACATTTCACCATGATTTAAGATCAGACGCGGTGGTAGAGCTCAGTATACGTGGGAGTTCAGTTAGACATCTGTAGTTCTACCTTTTTATTTAACAAATGCTTCATGATTTAAATGGAAATCTCTAATTGTAAAATGATCTCTGATGCAGTATGTCACAACAAATGCACACATTCTGATACAAAAAGAAAACATTATTTATATTATTTTCACTATTGTCTCAGGTTTTCTCAACTCTTTTCCTCTCCTTCTTTCAGCATAAAATTTACTGTATTTCTGTCTGAAACCAGAATAAGGCAAGGATACCTATTACTGATGAACCAGTGGCATTTACAAATGGCATTTAAACAAATCAGATACAGTAATGGTGGATGGTTGGTTTGAAATCTGCATTTTCTTGCTCGTACAATCAGGACATTTTTTGGGAAAACAAATACAGCGAAGGGTGAGGTTTTTTGTGCTAGGCTACATGAAAGCATTTCTCTGGACTTTAGAGAGAGTCTCCTTATTGCAGAACCAGGAGCAACATAAGTAGATTAAGGGTTTATATGACAGGTAGCTAATAGAAGGATGTTTGTGGGAGGAAAGGCAGGTTGTTCTACGGTAAAAAATAGAGGGAGAATATCAAGGAAGGAAAGGAAGGGTAAAACAGGAAAATAGAATAAAGAAAGAGGAAAATCTGGTGTGGGCCAGTCTGAAGACTTCCACCCTGTCTGCCATTTTCTGGAGGAGACTGGGTTGGCATGCAGTACAACAAACAGCAGAGGCACCCTGTGCCGGACTGGGGCTGTCCTTTCCATGCAGCAGGAGAAACATTTGCCTTCAGTATTAATCTGGATGCACTGCAAGGAATGCACACAGGGGAGATACCTCTGGTGCTGTAAAATTCTGTGGGAAAACAGGAAGCACTCATAATGGAAAATGTGCAATACGAGTGATAAAAAGGGTCACTGAGGTTCAGTCCTGCAGCAAATACAACCTTCATTTGTTTTCTAAGTATGAAACAGTTATGGAAGGAGATAACATTTTCACTGTGCTGATTATTCTAGAACTAATGAGAAAACGCCAAAGTTTGGGAAACAGATTAAAAGAAAGGATATAACAGCCGAAGAAAAGGATGTAGACTAAGGCAAAGCTTCCTGTACCATTTATTTAACGCTATTTATTGTTTCAGCTAAGAATATACATGCAGTATCTGCTCACATATATCAAATCACAGTACGCTAACAAAATGGGTTTCTGATTCTATTTAGAACTTTCTTAATAAATGGCAGCTTTACCACGATATACATTAATTACACGTGCATGTAATGAAAAAATACATTTTCATAACACCACAGCTGTCATTTAAAGCAAATATGGACTCAGATATTTGGAAGAGCTCAGCATTTTGGTTAGATTTCAGAAAATGTGGCTGCTAGAAGAGTTCTTAAGTAGAGTATGAAATAAGACAATCTCTCTGCTGTTTTTGTCTGTGTAATTCATTCAGCACAGGTGATGAGGAGATACCAAATACTGACCTACCAAATACTGACATTCTTATTGCCCTGTGGGCACTGGGGAGCCTTTTCTCTGTCTTTGGCAGTTGATTCATTGCAAAGGTACCACTGAGTGTGGTACATTCAGAATGTACAATAGAATTAGGGAATTTTGGTGGAGTTTTTTGCAAATACCAAATTCTCAAACAGGAAAGTAAGGATTTGGTAAAATTAGTCTCTCCCAGTGATGCTCTTTGTCATTACGGTCAAAACCTGTGGATTATTGTCCTGCCAGATGTGTAATATTTAAATAACAACTGTCTACGAAGGCAAAGTTAAGGCAACTGGGAAAGCCATATTGCAAGCACTGGCGTCAGCCTAGTAATGTAATGGAGCATTTTAGTGCAAGAGGTGTAACTAACATGTTAGAAACTGGTCCAGACTTGATGGGAATCTTTTGTAGGCTTGTGTAGCTACATGAGATGCTTTCCTGGCATACCGTCATATGTGAATGGCATGGACAAATTGTCAGAAGAGACAGCGCGGGGAAGTCCTCTGTGGCACCTCTCAGCAGGCAGAGCCGCAAGGCAGGGAGCGGGGGGAACTGCTCCGCTGCGCCCTGGGTACCACGGATGTCCTCCCTGAGCGGCTGTGTTGGCATCAGGATGATGTCTGCTCCAGAGAGATGGTTTTTACAACTTCTGTTTCCCCCTCCACACCCGCAGCTGACAGATCGTGAGCTGTGAACAAAGAATTGGATGGTTTGTTACTACAAGTGTAGGCACAGCTGAGATCTAACTTTATTGCATGCACATTTCTTTCAGCGGTTGATGTGGAAGGAATAACTTAACTAAATTATGCCATTCCAGTGCTGACTCACTGAGTATTAAGCATCTCCACAAATACTTTTAAGAGGGGGAAAAAAAAAAAAATCCAAGCAAATGTTCAGTGAATAAATTGGTACTGGGACATATCAGAGTGCTATGATTTATGATATAGCTCCCTGATTACTGATGCCCCAGTCTTCACTATGTAGTGACACAATCTTTTCTCACTGTATCCATGCATAGTGCTTTTCACCACAGGGAGCATTTGGATGCCTGAGGCTTTTGAACTGGTACATCGTTAAGATAGTGGCTGGTCACACAGGACAAATACACACAAAATTTGTATTTATGTTCACGTGTCATTGTTATGTCAAATGTGTTTTGCTTTTGCTGAAACATTTGAATTCTGGCTGGAGAAAAAACATCATCCGCTGTGTTGGCATGTGTTTGAACTGCTGGCTTTGATTAATCATGAGATGAGTTTGTGCTCTGCAAGTTAAGTCCTGGGGTGGGTTTTTTTTGAAATTTATTTTATTTATTTTTTGTTTTAAAAAGTCCTGATTCCCCATCTCCATCAATGCTTGACTCTGCTGGAGAATCCGAGGTTTCTGTAGGGAGATCACTGCACATCTGAGAGTTGTTGGGGCAGAGGCAGTAGGTGCCATTTGCCTCAGGATGGACAGACAAACAGCGCAGAGTTCCAGGGCAGTAGTCAGTCCTGGCTGAAACTGTCTATATGGGGGTCCCCAGGGTATTTTAGGAATCCAGCTGACAAGGCACAGGACATGTCGTGTCACTGCAGACTAGCTGTATCGTGGATCAGGATTTAGCGGTGGCCTTTGCTGCTGCAGATTCAGGCAAGGGGTCTTGTTCGTGATGCACTAGTGACTGTTGTGATTCCCACCACGAAGGGCTTGGGTGCGAATGGAAATCCCTGTGAACCCTTCCTAAGCTCATTTTAGGGGCTGTGTGGAGGCACGTCCCGCATCATTACAGTTCTTTCCAACACTGCACATGAGAAATGCTTGGTTTCTTGGATCATTGCCACTGCTTTGTGTCTGCCTAGAGGAGCTCCTACTTCTGCCTGAATGGGAGCGCTGAAATGCTGCCTTTTCAGAAGTTCCTGACGTGTGAGTAACCGCAAGAGTAGCAAGAAAAACAGAAAAGTGTTGGATGCATTGGTTACTTCCAACTCCGTTACTGAGCATGCAGTGCTGTTCTCGCTGACATACTGCTGGCTTGCATAATACTTTTTTTTTTTTTTCTTTTCTCCGAAAATGAATTATTGTGCTTACAGGTCTGTGTGTAATTGCAGCCTCATTCACCACTGCTCAGAGCACGCTGCCCAGAGACACTGAGCTGTTATAGTATTAGGTTTCAGACAGGTTTTGAGTATGTTTGGGGATCTATCATCTTCACAGAGCTACAGTTCTCTGTAACAAATTCTCGTTAAGTACTTGCCCATAGGTGTTTTCATTGCTGGAGACCCAATTTCCAGTCAGCTGTCCATTAAATGCTAGTTACACAGGTTTTGTGCTAAATTTTGGTCTCATATCCCTAGTTGAATTTCCATTGCCACAACTGACTTAGCTGAGTTGCTCCAGGTATAAATCAATGTGATAGAAGGCAGAATTCGTCCCTTTTCAGTGAAAGCTGTGGGCTTTCAATGTCTGAAAAACGATGATCTTCCCTCTTTCTGACTTGTTCAATGCTTACCAAAATACCCTGAAATCTATGACAGAGATGAAATCATCCACCTTACTTGCTACCTCACTGATGTAACCCCACATCCTTAAATACTTGCACTGGTTTCAAGTCCGCTTTGTATTTCAACATCCTACTCTCTGTATACTCCTTCTGGAAGTGAAATGTGTGTGTGACTGATGCTTAAAAAATACACATAGGAATAGGTGTTCTCCTCAAAGATTGCATGCAGTTTTGCTTCTGTTTGTCTTTCACCTTTCATTTTTGCTTTCATAGAAATGCACTTTTCTCTCCAGCCTTTCCACATTACTCATCCGTCTCTCTCACCTAATTTTGAAGGCGTTCTCTTGAGCTTGGAATTTTTCTTCAGACCAGAAAGGTCTGCCACAACTTTCCCCTCTAAGGCCCTCAGGTTCAGTATCTTTGATCATATTTCCACTGCTAACCAATAGTTCAAAGCTTTTTGTCCAACATGACTATCTCCTATTAACCTGGAAATCTAACTATCAAATGTTAACTTCCCTTTGAGTCGGCTGGTAGGAACTGATCTAATGGGCTAGAACTGGGAAAGTACGATGCCTTGTGATCTGGGCATGTGCGTTGTATTCCTTTGTACTAATCCAAATGGAAAGCAATGAATACACAGCTTCTGAAAGTGAGATCTGATTCAGGTCCCAAGTAAAACATGCTCTGGGCATATTCTGTGTCAGAATGTGGAATATTCCTCACTCCATACCCTGGGGCTGTGTGACACTGTACACAGTCAGCAGTCGTACATCTGAATTTATGCCAAAAGTAGGTTAACTGCAAGGAGAGATGAGATCAGCCTGAGCTAATCCCTGTTTCTGAAACGGTAGGTTTTACTTTCTAGAAGCAAGAATGAACTGTGTGTAAGGAGATATAATCTCTGTGCTAAAGGTAGTACTTATGTTAAATATAAACCCTAATAAGCCTCGTGAATGTATGGCAGAGTGTCAGGATGACAAAAGCTTGTTCTTGCTCTAGGAATCACGAAGGCTGGCATAGCTCAGTGGGGGACAGATATTTACTCGTTGAGTGCACAAGAACGATCTAATATTGTTCCAGGTACTCTCATTTGCTAACGCCTACCCTAGCAATGGATGGAAATTACTTTCCCTTTATCACCAGGTAAACAAGTATTCAAACAGGTCTCCAAACAAAGCAAGCAAACAAAAAAAAAACCAAACCCTGAAGGAACCCGTGTAATGATGCAGTGTGGTCTATTAATGAAACCGCATGGATTTCTGCATTTGCGTAATACTAACCCAACTTTCACAGGTGTTTACAACAGGAAAATTTCACTAATCTGAGTTCAGATCAGGGTTTAGGCTCCCCCACTCCATGAATTCCCTCATTTCATAGCAAACCAGTGATCTTTCCATAGGAGAAGAAGAGATGATTTGAAATTCCTTTATTACTGAACCTTTTGGGGTGCAGAAAAATAATCTGTAACCACTTCTGCTTAACACTTTTTTATTTCTGTCATTTAAGCAGCTATTCTTTAGTGCAAGCAAAGAAAGTTTTACTGTTTTTCATAGTTGCATAATTAATCTGTAAGAACTTCGACATTTCAAAGAATGTGGTATTCCTCGTCTTTGCTAGTATCTGCATATATCTCTTTAGATTTCTGGCTTGATATTTACACTTAATGAATGAACATGAACCCAGGCTCCTGAGGTATGATCAGCTTTCTTGTGATTGACTAAGCCACAGAGGATAAATTTTTAAGTGTTGTTTATTAAAATCTAGTCTGCTCCAAGCAGCAGAGGTGAAGAATTTGCTTGATCCCTTAGAAGTTGTGAACAGTTCAGGACTCGGGTCTCTTGGCTGTAATAGCAAGCAGGAAGATTTGCCATTCTAGTATTATCTGCCAGGCCTCAAAGTTGTGTAAATCATTCTGGGCTAATTTTTTACAGCGTATAAGAGTGTGGCTTTGTGAGCAGTATGGGTGAAAGAACAGTGAGCCAAAGCTGAGCGTTTCTAGGCCCACACAATGAATGAACTCACTGTTAGGCCATTGGTTGTATACCTCACAATATGTGGTTTAGTTGACAGATGATTGAGAACTTCAGAGATTTAGTTTTGGTGTCCTTCTCTCTTGTTTTTTTCATGGTAGTATAAAGTCACGTCCTTCTACCCCAAGGCACGTGGTACAAAAATAAGCACATTCCCTCAATCTGTTGGAAGTGCAAAGAAAAATTGGCATACCATATAATTTCTTTTTTTAAATATCTTGGTATGTTAAAGGGAATGGTCTTAAAGAGCATTGTCTTTGAAGAGCATTTATTCAAGAACAGTGTTTGGCACCTGGAGCCCACTGGAAAATTGCAAAGGGCTGCCCTTTGCACCATGAATTTCAGTCCCCAGGTACCTATTGGGAAAGAAGATACTGAATAAGTTAGGACAAGGATCCAATGAGACCCAGCCTACAAAAGTCTGGGCAGTAATTGTAATGCGAGATACTGCACTGAGGTCTTTCTGGTTAAACTTAGGTTTAACCTAAGTTTCAACATGTGTTGCTGAAGGTAATTTTTCTCAGCATCTATTGGTCTATTTTTTCAGGCAAGAATATTTCCCCTGTAAATCACCTCCCATGGACCTCTGATATGGCACGGTTCCACTTGGACTGAAAATTATAACCTCCTTGTAGTTGTTCCCATAACTGTGGGTCTGATGTGAAGTAGAGAGGCAATTACCATGAACTGCAGTGGTCTTTGGATCTAACGCAGAAGTGCTGCAGGAAATCACCTTGAATGCAAGGCTTTGAAACGCTGGGTAGTATTGGCTGGTGATCAGCTAATGATGAGGCAGAGACTGTACTTGTTATTAGAAACGTTTTCTTCATGGCAGAAAAATTCTCTTTCAAGAGCTTAGCAAGTCAGCCCTTAGGAGACTTCACTGCAGCTACAAGTACTATTTACTCCCATCTCAACTACCTGTAGGCTCTGCTCTGTCCGGCTGCATTTGAAACCCCTTGGCATTGTTGCTGTGGCGCGGACACCCAGTCAGCAGTTGACATGAGCAGAAGGGAGCTGCTCAGCAGCAGCTGGGAAGGGCATTTCAGCAGCCCAGATCTAACCTGTTATCAGATGTGGAGCCCGTTGATCCAGAAAGTGTTGTCGTTTCAAGGTTAAGTGCACAATCTGGAGATGTTATGTAGGGGGTCCATCCCTGTGTTCATACGGTGTGTACCTAATATGTATTTAGATTTACAGTTATACTTAAATACGTGCAACTTTCCCTGAGTAAATAATGCTGTATAGAGTCAGTGTTGAAAAATGTTATTTATTGATAAGAAACAACTGCTAAGAATTTGAAAACAAGCCTTTTTGTGTGTGTGCAGATGCTGGTGTTGAATTATCAGTGCAAAAAGTCCTTTAATAAATATGTGAGGATAGTTCATTGATATCACATATAATTTCATACTCTGGTGGCTCCACAAAATGCAATGGAATGGTCTATAATGTTAGGATAAAATCACACAATTAAACTTAATCTACCCATAAGATTAGGGAAAAAATTCTAATTTGTTCTCTTTGGTCTTTGTATGTGAAAATCTTTTGTCTATCCTATATAGATATACACATGTACTCTTCCATGATGGAAGAACTAGAATCAAAAGTGGGGAGAAACTATTGTGGAACAAAAAACTGCATACATTGCATTTCTGAATGTATCTTAGTCTTTGATTATGGGGGCAACTATCAAGAGTGGTTTGATTTTGGGCTTCTCAGTCTTCTGGGAAGAAACTGTCACCATCTGCAAAAGCAGCAGAAAGTCTGACAGATATTTTACTGTGTAACTCTCAACAAATAATTTTCTTAACAGCATATAGAAGAGTTTATGGACAGGAGGTTACAACACAAGATGTTTTCATGAGAATTAGGTGAGGTTATTTGGTAGAATCAGCGCTTAATTCCTCAGTATAATAGAGAATAATTCACTTTTTACCATTCAACCAATGATCTGAATTTTTGAGGGGGGGAAATTGGATGTAATCTCACATCTGGATATTTTCAAAACTTCATTAGATCTGCTATCTTTTGATTTTTAACTCGTATCATCTTAGTATATGCTCTAGGACTGACAGCACACACTAATCATGAACATGCACACACAGGGATAAATGCTATCAAAAAGGGTTATCGGCTGGTCGCTGTTAAGTTCTGATTGCACTAAAATGGAAATTCTTCAAGTATATCATAACTTTGTTGTTCTTCATGAAGCAATGAAGTAGCACCATGTCCAGTGCAAAAGCTTAGCTTTACCCCTGTATAACTGTGCTAAGACTTCTGTGTGAAAGAAATACTCCTCTGCTATGACAGTAACAACTTTTGCACATACTGAGAAACAGCTCTAATACAATTATTGTTAAATGTGTCATAATATTTGCAAGACAGGGGTTCATTTTTGTAGTCCTTCAGAGAGGTTACAAGATGTAAACTTAGAACCCTCATGATGGATGATATTCTTCACTTTCTGTCTTAATCTATTGCATGTAATAATTTTTTCTCCCATCAATAGACTGTAATTTTGTTACGGATAAAGAAATTTCTGTATGAATGTGCTAACGGGCATCATTCTCTAATAGCATAATAGATCCATAATAGATTTAGTTTATCTTCTCTTATTGCATTGTCTCTGAGCTGGTGTTCATTAATTATAGTGAAACAGCACAGGGTTATATGTCTAGCATTAAACTACCGTTACAGAGGTTGGGCCTCATGAAGAAGCTGCCCCAGTGTCAGCTGAAGTCAACTCAAAGCTCACGTTAATGTCACTGCACAAAACTGTGCCAAAAAGATGCTGTTAACGTCGAGGCTTTAGACGGTTTGTGTACTGCCTTATGCGGGTAGAGAATGACGATCAGGCAGGTCCCTGCCCCAAAGAATATACAGTGTAAAGAGCGAGAAAAAATGGGTAGAAGCCGGAGGGGAGGATCAGTGTTGTGAGAGCAATTAGATTTCCTGCAAAAAATACCAATATTTCAGACTGTCTTTCAAAGTTTGAAAGGAGGATTACATTTGACTTAAAAGAAGCTACTAAAAATTATTAAGAAATATGGTACTATTTAATTTCTTGGCATTTCATGTTTAAACCAATTAAAAAAATCTCAATATCATAAATTGGGAGGAGTTGGGTTATGGTTTGGGGAAATATTTCCAATCTCCTTTCTTCTAAATCTCCCTGAGCTTCTGCTCAGTCTCAAGTATCAGCATTGCAGTGTTTTAATACCCTGTTTGCCTTTCTGGATAAGATGCTTCAGACAAGTTGCACCTATAAATTCAACTTGGCATTCTCTACAGGGATTTAAAGAAATTCTACTGAGCTCACTTTAAAATAACATTTTCAATGAAATTTTAGGCAGTCTGCAACTGTTTTCAAAAAAGTACTTGTCATATACAATTAGGTTATTAAATTATTGCCCATATCATAGAATGGAAGAAACAAAATTGATGTTATATAAAAAACCCCACAATTTTATATTCATTAAAGAACAGGATTGTAAAAATGGGATCTTGATATGACACATCACTGTTTTGACTTCTACAGAAAAAGTATCTACTGCACATTTTGGTTATCACTGCTTTGTATACTTGCTAAGCTTTGAAATTCTTCGGGCTGCCCTTGTCTTCAGAAATGCAGGAGTTACGATCACTGAAATGAAAATGGGGAGAAGTGTGTGGGAAGCAAGAGGATGTAAAGAAGAGAGACACTCTAACACCCCTCAGCATAAATAGATTGTTGGAAAGAGTAAGTTAGTTTTATCTCATTTTTTTCCTCTGTCACCTTCCTTCCATCCCTCAACCCCCCAGTTGCAAGGCAGTTACATCCTACTCCTAAATAGAAACTTTTCCATTTCTCATATGACCTTCCCAAGGAGGGTCACAACAAACTTGTAAAGTGGCTCTGATGCGAAGTTTGTGACATATGCCAGAATAATATACCAGAATAATATGCCAGTTTAACGTGATGCTTTTGCTACATGATGCTTCTGAGGTGATACTGCCTTGGAGTAGATGAGGCTGGGGGTTTCTGAGCAGCTGATAGAAGCCTCCCAGAGGCAGAATATGATGCTAATGGGATTCTGGGGTTAATTAACCCCAGGTAATGAGGTTAATTAACTGGGTAGCAGTTAGAAATAGAATATGACAGGATACTGATGGCTTACCACGTTCTTGTATTGTGTTGGAGACAACTCTTCGTGTCAGGAGAAGGGATTCCAGAGCAGTAACTCATTTAGGCTTCACTCTCATCAGTAGGCAGTAACTGTCTGATTAGTTTCAGCGGTGAGAAATCACTTGGGTGGCAGTGATTACAAAATGACATAGTGAGAAAGGAAGGAATGAGAACAGCAGAATAAATGTAAAGGTCCTCATGAACAAAATTAACAAAACAATGGTTACTAAGTTGTGTTTTCTGAGGTAATTTTGGGGATTGAAGTGTTCAAAAAGCCAAACCAGATCAAAAAATCTCAGCAGTTGTTGTGAGGGATTAGTTTGGATAAAAACCCAGTAACTACTCTGATGCAAGGGAAGGAGAAACAGAACAGTGTTAGGAGGTAGTATGGCTCCATCGGAAGTTTTGAAAGGACTGGAACAACCAAGCAAAAGCATAAACAAGGTAAAAATGAATCAAGTATAAATAAGACACAGGGTTAAGGATGATTGGCATGGACATGTTGAAATGAAATTGGAAAAGCTGAGGCCCACAAGCAGTTACTAGAACATAAAAGCTGAGAAGAGGGCTGGTATCCTCATGGTGAAGATCTAAGTGCAGAGACAGCAGCCAGCTCAGAGCAGGGAAGGACTGAGACAGAGAATCGTAGGTTTGATGTGGCAGGGCATGAGGATTTTCATCAGACTGTGAGGAAAGACCTTGTCAAAGGAAATCTGGGTGTAAAGATCTGGGAGGCCTCTCTGGAAATTCATAGAACATGTGTGTCTTCTGCTTGACTCTTTTCCCTTACTGTGGTATCTCTGCCTCTGGCTTGCCCTTTATGTACTCAAACATCCCCAGTGAAAAGAGAGCAAGCCTGTGCTCCAGCTAGCCTGGAGATCTAGTTTTGCTGACTGGTTACTACTGAGCAGGGCATGTGTAGCAGCCAAATTCTCCCTGCTTTGTTTCCTTTCCTCTGGCCAAACACCATTTTTCACAAAACCAGTGGTGTGTTTGAGAATTCTGCTTTTCTTTCAAATGTGCTTTAAGTTGTTTTCTAGACTTGGGGGCTGGGTGTCTGCCAGCTGATTTGTCTCTTTAGGAAGCCAGGATAAAAAAGAATTGAGAAAATTATAGGTCTTTGTTGAAAAAAAAATACAAGAAGAAATAACGTCTGCACACCAGAGGAACAACATGTTGAGAAGCCTGCACTAGGGCTTTTCCATAAAAAAAAAATATCTAGATCAGCTAGGATCCATTTTCCAAATATCCTCAATTGAACTGTGGGAAAATCTTCAATAACCCCTATTTGTGATTTAAACTGAGAGCCAAGACACTTGCCCAGCAAAAAAATGGATTAAGAAAAAATGCAAATATGCAAACCAACTCTCCGGCTGAGTAGGTTGCGGCCCTTCCAGTGAGGTCAACATGATTTCTAAAACACACAGGCAATTCCTTGTTTGCACCAAAGACAGGGCTTCTATACAGTGTTAGATAATTTGTTAGGAAACCTTAAGTAATACTGTCCTGTGTGGCTGAGAACATGAAGCCAATGTGTGTCTTCATGGAGAGGTTTCAGCTCGTGGCTCACTTCTGTAAGGAGACAATTGCTGCTTCTCAGCTGCTGCTGATAGCCGTGTCTGATCTGAAGTAGACCCAGAGCTGCTAATGACGACTGGGCCCAATAATATCAGGCTGTTTTCCTTGCTAATAAACCCAGTTATTTTCACAATGAGATGCAGTGCTTGCCAAAGGAGAAAAAAAAAGGACAATTTTTACCTTAACAGGAGTAATTTGGGAAACGGGAGTCATTTTAGGAACGGACTCCAACACAGCTGGAAACGTATTAAAGGTGTTGGTGTCTGACTTTATTGAAAATGAGGAGAGCTCGCAATAGCCAAGTTGCAAGCTGGCACTGCGTTAACGGAGCTCAAGTGCACCAGCACCAGCAGGCATTCACAGGAGTCTGAACAGAGGTGGAAAGCTCAGCGGTAGGATGTGCAGTTGAGTAAGGAGACTTTAGGGTAGTGTTGCATTTGTCTTCCCTAAACATTAATTTTTAATAAATATGACTTCAAAGATTCATTCACGTCAACTCATGTGTGTATCTGCCATTTCCATCCAGCTCTGCTGTTCCACGTTTAAGTAAATAATGATTGTAGCAGTGCTCCTGTGACGACTCTGGCAGTCAATGGCAGCAAAGCGCTGAGAGTGGGTTGATGTTATTCTGTATTGGAGTCGTATCTAGCAGAAAATCACACTTCAGTGGTTGCAGAGTTGTTCCCTTATTTATCAAAGCCTTTCATGATGTGTTGGGAGGAAAAGGGTGTGTGTCTTTTCTCCCCATGGCTACCTGAAGATGCAGTTTACATATAGTAGGAGTTATTCCTACTGAGCAGGATAGAATAGTTATTCCTACTGCCTCCCCGTGACGAAATCCTTCCAGCGTGCTATGGTACCAGCAGCAATAGGAGCTGAGAAGGTGAGCCGGCATCTTGGAAATATTGCTGAGTCCTTTGGGAATGCACTATAGAGTATTAACACACTTACTACATGGAGGCTGTCTGGTCCTCAACCAGTCTTAGCCATAGCAAAAGGAACTTGAATGGCAGCTCTGGAAACTGCTGTGATTTCTTTGTCTCCGGCGCAGGCACTTCCTAGGCAGCAGCTTCGAATCCCTTTCACTATCCTTGTTGTGAAATGGAAATCTCCTTTTTCTGACTTTTGCTCGCTTGCTGCCATGGCTGGCAATGCTCCAGATGACCCTCCCTGTCCCGTACTTCACTGCGTTAAGATCACCAGCACACGCATGGGTACAGGGGGATGATTTTAGCCTCATTACCTGTACAGATATGCCCAGCTATACTTTGCTATTGCATTGTGATTATGAATAATTAAAACAACACATCATCTTTAAAGTACATAAACAGTACATTGTAGAATCCATTAGCTCTTTAAAAATAATTGTGTATCTTCTCCTCTTTCTTAATTTGCAGCATTCGGTAATTCACACAGGTTATCCAGTCATTAGTGCAAATTATGTTTAAGATATAAAACTT
This sequence comes from Gorsachius magnificus, assembly GCA_034008185.1. Taxonomy (NCBI): domain Eukaryota; kingdom Metazoa; phylum Chordata; class Aves; order Pelecaniformes; family Ardeidae; genus Gorsachius; species Gorsachius magnificus. The sequence goes on along the minus strand of CM067089.1, from coordinate 32,025,976 downwards.
AAATATATTCTATTCTACAAAACCCTTCCAAAGATGGTAGGAAAATGTTTGTACTGCCAGTTATTTGATTTATGTGGTAATATATTAAATAAACCCTGGTAGACTTTAATTTGCTGCTTGGGGTTTATGATGTCTCCTAGGTTATGTTATGCTCAAAGAGGTAAATTTTATAATAACTGAAACAGGAAAATGAGTGGGTTTTAAATATTGTCAAAAAAGAGATTTACTTATTTTTCTTTTCTCCTCCAATATCTTGTTGGGAAGGAGAAACCGTTTCTCACTGATTTTCTCGGAGTGAAATAATAAACACACAGACAGACTTAAAATACTATTTTTAAAGACTGTAGAACTGTTGTCTTGAAGAACTCTGCAATTGCTACAGAAAAAATATTCGTGCAGCCCCTGTGCCAGCATCATTTCTTCTGGCATACAAATAAACAGGTTTTCAGCAAAAGGGTACATGTGATGAAGGTGTTGTCACATCAAAAAAAGAGAGGTTCACATCAACTCTATCTGAAAATATAAATTTATGTTTTTCAGATGGATACAATCAGAAGAAAAATGCTTCTGTTGCTTTAAAAGCAAAAAGTACTAATGGAGAGAAAGGAAACTGAAGTTACAAAATAAGTTGAAGGACAGTAAAATATCAGAGAGTGTTCTTGTAGACACAGGGCTGAGGTAAGGAGAAAAATGCATCTACACCTTGTTACTTTCGTGTGTGAACCATTTAATACAGGATCTCAAACAAGATTAGTGATAGTGATAATAAAGGGAAAATTTGTAACATCCTTCTCCTTCAAAGTAGCAGTCAGAGAGAAATAAAAAAAAAGCCGCACTGCTATTTCCAAATGTGTTGTATGTTAGTGACTTGGTAGCTCTGGGTCTGAGTCACAGCACAGGAAGGGAGGCTACAAATGAAACCTGCAGGGCTTAGGATGCAATCTCTATTCTGAGCTCTGAAGAGTAAAAGGATAATTTTCCTAAGTAATGGAATGGGCACAGTGGTGCCAATTCCTTCTCTCTTCCCGTGTCCTGATTTTGTTTATCAGAGAAATTAACGGCTGTATTTACAGCTTCTGAAGTACTCTGTTAAGGAGGAGTCCTTGGAGACTGCAGAAAGACTCCTGAAGGATGGTACCTCACACACCACCCAACTTTTAATTCAAAGGAAATGAGAGCAGATTATGGGTGCAACGTCAGCACGGCAGTTTCTGTGATGGTATCTGCTTCCATCCTTGGCACGTGAGACCCAGCCCATTCAAAGGGCTCTGGCACAGTGGGTGGAGGTACCAGTTCCCACTTGCTGCTGTGAGCATCCCAACTTGTCCCTATTTCACTGTGCTTTTTGTTTTAGGACTAGAGTTTTTTCACAGCCTTCTGCAAATGCAGGTATGTCTAGCCACAAAATGCAGTGTGGAGAATCTAAGATGGGCAGTTAAGTATCTGTTATTTATATATCATGAGTAAATATTTATTAATATTGCTATGGCTGTGTTTAAGGACCAAGCAAAATGAGCAGTAAATTGCTCCTGTTGGAGCAGTGCTGCCATCTGAACACAGGTCGGCCAGAGGGCTGCTGCACAGAGCAGTTCGTAGCTGGAAGGGAGAAGACAGCTACAGCAGAGGAAACAGTAGATCACAGGGTTGACAAGGGGAGGGAGAAAACTAGTGACAGCAAATGTCAGGTTATTCCCACATTATGGAGGTGAGGGGGCAGAAGAAATAAGCTAATATGCTAGGAGACCTAGTACAAAAGAAGAAATCAGAGGAGAAGCAGAGGACATATGTGTAAGACCTACGGGATGAAGCGAAGCTATAAGTCATGGTGAGCTGCCACCTTATCCGTGCTTTACAGGGTTTCTGGGGAGCACCTGAGCAGACACGGGGGTGTGATCGTATGTGTGGCAAACTTCCTAGAGCACATGATACATGTTTATTTGCCAGGAAATAAAAGTCAACCTCTGCATGGGGTTTTCTGAAGGTCCAGTAGTTCTCCTTTTGCTGCTCTTCCTTCTGCCTGGCGTTCCTACCCATCTCAAGTCCTCTGCAGTCGTCTTCTGAAGCCAGGTGGGAATGAAACAGTCGCTAGACACAGTATGACCTCCCTCACTAGTCCTGAATTCCTAGCTTCTGGGAGAGCAATCTTTTCTCTGATTACCTCAATTGCTGTAGTGTGGAGCCTGGGGCTGCCCCTTGCAGTTGTTCCAGCTCAGAATTCACACCAGCAGCTGCTTGCTTTTCCTTTCAAACTCAGTAAGAGGCCAGGTACTGGGGCTTCCCATCTTGAATCTCTAAGATGAATTGGCTTCCAGGATTCTTCCAGGATACTTCAAGGATTTTCACAGCATCACCTGGATATTTTTTACTTTGATCAGAACCATCCATCAAAAGGCAGAGAAAGGATACTGCAGACATAGGAGATGCTTTTTGTCATTACAGTCAATCCAGACTTCAGGTTGAAGTGAGAATAGTGAGGTTTGCTCTCTGCCGCGAATCCTACAAACAGCGAGGCACCTGAGCTAATGTTCTCTCCTGCACTTTTGACCATTTTGGTTGCTGCATTATTGAGTTACCGTAAAGGTTCATCCATAAAAGAAGAGGAAAGCAACTCTGGTTTTAGTAGCCATGGTCAATTGGCAGATTAAATCTAAAGTAGCTATGGGAAGCTGGGCCATAGAAGGAAGATTTATAGCCCCTTTTATCTGCTCCAGAGGAACCTCTATGCTGGCACAAGGGTGGTTGTTCTGGAGGTGTCACAAGCAAGCATCTCTATAAAGTGGGCAGGAAGGTCAGTTAATGACTGGGGATTCTCAGAGGGACCATAAAAATTTTGTACTGGCCTCCCCTGAAGAGTGACCTTCAGGAAGAGATTAAGGTTTGCCATATATCCCAGCAAAAAAAGATGAAATTGCCAAGTCAGAGACTTACTATTGCTGCTTTTACAGGAGAAAAATCCTGGTCTACTGGACAAAATAGTACAGATTTATTCATACAGACATGAGGGGGAGAAACCCCCCCCCAGCATATTTATCATCAACTAGTATTTGACTGTGTCTTTTAGAATAGTTGTATTAGAAGATTGTAGAGTTCAGCAGCTGATTGTTTGTACTAAATCTGCTTTTGCTAGCTGTGATAAGCCTGACATAATTATGTCTGACAACAAGCTGCCATTTCATGAGCATATGCTTAAGCTGTTGCAATGAATTATGGCACAGCACATCCCCATTATCCCCAGTCTAACTAACTGGTTGATGGGGGGAAAAAAAGAAATAAAGTGTCTACTAAAAAGGTGATGGGGGTCAGACTCTGACCCATATTTAACATTGTTAAATTACAGGATGACTTCAGTGAAGTATGGGTTGTCATCTGCTGACATCTTGTTCAACAGAAAACTGAAAACAGGGTTGTCTAGAAGCGGATGTCAGAGTCAGTGGGTACTTGTAGACATGCAGAGTGACAGATAAGACAAACCAAAAATAGTCGGTATGATTTAAGGTCCCAGAAGCTGCAACTGCTTCATGAAAATGAAGCTGTGCCCATCTGTGATGGGAAGCCGTGGCTGCAAACGGCACAGGTGTCAACAGTCGTAGCCTTCTGTAACTGTCTGTGTGTCACATCACTTGGGTGTGTACCATGGAGAACTAGATGAGCCTCTTCCAAACCCAGCAGGCAGGAAATACAGGGCAATGAATTGGTGCCATAGAGGGGAAAAAACTCCAAGGGGCTGCAATGAATGGTGGGACAGAACAGAACCAGAACAATTTAAATTAATAAGGGAAAAAAGGAGTCATGCTGGTGTCTCAGCACGGGGGTGAATGCAGCCCCAGTCTGAAAGGGGTGACAGTGCAGTCACATGTCTACACTCTTCTAGGAATGGCTCTGTGTCGTGCCAAGAGAGCTATACCCAGCTCCCATCACACACATCCTCCCTCTGCCATCAGAAATCACCCTGTCGTTACTGAGTGATGCAGTTCCTTACCGTCAGGGGAGTTCTTAACTGTAATGGCTGCTTCAGCTCTTAGGAAATGGCATTTTCTTCTCTTTCTGTGTAGTGTTCCTTGTGCAGTGGGGATTCAACAAATGAATTTAATCATAACATATTTTCTGTTGGATGCAGGGGCTAGCCTGGTGTATTTAACTATAGCACTGCTTCCTTCTCTGCTCCTCCATCTTCCCCTTAAAGAGGAGAGGAGGTTCTCAGGCCTCTCATGGAGAATGAATTGTCAACTTGCGAACTCTGTCAGGTTAGCTTGCTCTTTCGGCTAAGTTTTTTTCCATAGCCTCGTGCTTTGGAATAATGTGCTATATAAAATTTAGGGACAGAATTGAATCTTTAGGAAACAGTGATACTTAAGTAGATTTTTCACTCCTTTATCAAAGCAAAGACTTCAGAGTCTTGCTTGGGGCTTTTTGTTCTTTGTATTTTGTTGGGTTTTTTTCCTGAGCATGTTTATTCTCAGTACCTGGAGACACACAGAAACAACAACAAAAAAAAAAGGGGGGGGGGGGGAAGAAAGGAAATGGATGAGAAATATCTTGAGCTCTACAAGCATGCAGGCCATGAGGTTAATGGATGCACCAGCATTCTGGATATCTGTGCTAGATCACTAACACCATCTCCATGGTGCCATTTGAGAGTTGTTCCAGGACATCAGCTTTCTTTAAGAAATACCCCACCTCACCGCTGACCTTATTTTTTGAACATAATGCTAGACCTAGAGGATAGAAGGTAATGGATGGGAACTAATTTAATCTGAGCAGTTGTGAGTATTGGATGAAGCTGTTCTGACTGCATCCTGACTTTCCAGGTAGTGTCAAGGTACAAAGTTTTGTTCAGATTTCAAAACTGCCATCAGTTCAAATTGCTGTGACAACACATCGAGTCAAGCGAGGATGTTCCAAGCCTCTTCCTTAGCCATCCTGACAGAGCTGTTATGTAGCATCCCCAAATGCTGGTGTTCATTTCTTGGTCAAATAAATCTGAGTTTCAAATGTGAAAGAAATGGCATTCAGGAATTGAGATTACTAATATTTTTTTTCTGTTTCCCCTTCAAATTATGACTGAAGAGAAAACCTCTTTAAAAACGTAACTGGGTTCTACTCTCATGCTGTACTAGTGTAACTTCATTACTTTGATGTGGTTCTTCCTTACATCTGCGTTAGTATCAGAAGAATAAGGCTTATTATTTTTGGAACATGGAAACCATTCTGCATAGGCCATACTTTGCCTCTAGCATATGCTCACAACTCAAACTAAACATGTTTTGATATCTAAAAGAGTAATTAAGACAAAGTTCCTTTTTTATATGTCTCCATTTTATTGCCCTTTGAAAATGCTAATGCTGAAATATGCCATAAGAGAGTAACTGCCTTGTGCTTGTAGTCCAACAGAATATAGATAATAGGGGGGGGCCCTCTGCAAAATTAAGTAGCTTTTTAAAATATCCATGTATTAACCAGAGATCCCTGAGTGGTTTAGTAGCTATTGTGGGAGAGTGCTGAGGGTTTTTTGCTTAAATAATCAACTTATTACTAATAACGATTTCTGCTTTTAGGAGGTAGAAGTAGAGTTAGAGAAAAATATCTTTGTGTCATTTTCTGATGTTTATAAATTGCTTTATAACTAATAGTTATATGTAAGAGTGATTAAAAATATTGGGCTATAAAGCAGTCAGATTCATTTAAAAAATGTAACACTTTCTGGGGTGGAGGCATAAATAAACATATTGCACATTATCTGGAAAAAAGGTGAAGATTTGTGAAAATATAGATCTTAATTACTTGAATAATGTATTTCATGTGTCTGAAGTGCAAACTCCTTGAAAAACCTCATGTCATATATACGATCCCATATGTGATATAATCAGTTCCAACTACAGAATACCCACACAGGGGATTAATGTTCTCGGTGCTCTTTTGGAAGAGGCACCACATTGCAGAGATGATGGTTCTGATCCAACAACGCAATTGTATGTGCTCACATCTTCCAGCCCACAAGTGATCCCCTTGACCTCAGCACCCCTAGTCACAAGCGTAATGCATGTCAAATACTTCTCTGATTTCTTGGTGTAGGGCCTATTCCAAAAATATCTTCCAGCAACTGCTAATTTGGGTCTCTTCAACCCAGTCCCTCATTAAGAAGTTTCTGCAAGCAGTTGTGGTTGTTTACTTCTTTTATGTTTGAGGTGTCTCCCTTGCTTTCCAAGGTATTGGCAGGGAGAAAAGAGGTACAACTGGCAGGTTGTGTGGTCTTGTGAGCATCACTTTCCCCTAAGCAGTCCTAAGCGGTCTTTAGTGCTCAAAGCAACGGTGGCATACATTGAAGTCCACCAAAGTGTTTCTCAATCTCCTCTTCTCCTCAGAAATGTTAAAGTCTGCCATTCCCCTCCACCCTCCAGACTTTCAGTCCACATGTCACTTGTTTTCTGTGTTCCTCAGCCCTTTTTTAAGGAGCGAAGTTTGCCAGGGGCCTTGTGTTTTTCAAGTTACCTTTCATTTGTTGCTGGATTGCACCCTATAGCCCACCTTCACTGGCAAGTGACAGTAGATGTGATACATGGAGATACAGATGCGGAAAATATCCTCACAGAGCATATCGGGGGGTGAGAAAGACAGAGTCTTGAAGTGGGATCCTTTAGAGATGACAGGGAGGGTAAAAAGGTTTTAACCTGAAGAAACTTAAGTATTGTGGCTTGGGGGATGGGGTACAGAGGGGGAAAACTGCCAGGCTGGAAATAATGGGGTTACAAGGATAAGAAAAAATGAGTTTGATGCTGCAGGCAGAGGAGGCTTGGATATACGTTTCAGCTCTGTGTGCTTGGACCAGCAGGGATTTCCAATAGCTTTTGGCTACTTCCATTAGCAGGTTTTGAACACAGCACTCTGAAAATAAGTGGTTGAACCAGCAGTGCAATAAGTATTTTCCAATCTACATAAGAGAATCCTCAACTCTCCAGGACAGAGTCTCCTGCGCTGAGTCAAGCAGGAGTGGAACTGTGGGATCTAAAATTACAAATGCTTTGTCTCTGCAGTTTTTGGAGGGAGCTGACAAGGAAAAGCTCTTTTACTTTGCTAAAAACAGGTAGCAGGTCTCACAGTAGTCTCGGGAAGGGAGAAGGGAGAGAAAAGAAGATGGCATTTGCATTTTATCTACAGACAGGAGAAACCGATGTTAGCAGAGTTGAGTATTTAGAAGTACTGGGGTTGCTCAGGCAAAGTTGGTGTGGTTTTCCTTCTTTTTCAGAGGGGAAGGTAAGGCTTTTTGTTTTGTTTGTGTGTTTACTCATAAGGGACTGCATTGAGGGGGTTGGAGAGAGGAGGCCGGGAGATAGTACATGAAAAGGAACGCGAAATGTGCTCTGGGGTCTGTTCTACCTCCTCACCAGCAAAAATACATGCCCAGCTGCGGTTCTCCAGACTTGGTGTCGGAATACGTTCAGCAGGCTGAAAGCAGCCTTGAAGGGTGTCTAGTGGGGAGGAGAGACTGCCACGCAGGAACTAGCATTTGATTAGTTTGGATATGCAAGCACCCTGAAACTGCTGACTGTGAGCAGGGACATTAAAGTAAATTAAGATATCTTCTCTGTTTAATTCTTCAAACCCATAGCTCTTCCTTTCCACCCTTTCATTGGGAATAAAGCAGCACATTGCTCTTCAAAACGTCACTCTAAGCAGCACGATGATTTCCCCCTCTGTCCCCTGTTCCCGGCTAGAATGCGAGTGGTGAAACACCATGGTACAGCAGACCAGCTGCCAGCTACACAGCAAATTTCTTTCAGACATACTTAGGATAAACAGAAACACATTTTTAAAAAAGTGGAAGAAGCAAAAGGCGGACGCAATGTAATGTATTGTGTAAATTCCAGAGATTAAAAAAGTTCTTCTGGTACAGTTAGGAAGCAGCAAAGAACTATCAGTGACACAATGAGAAGAATATTCATAGTACTACTACTAATTAATGTGTGGAATATTCTAAAAAAAGCTTTTGAATTATGTATGATAGCTCATTGCTTAACTGGAGACAAAAAAACTTGGCTTCTAATTCTGGCAAAATCTTTTATTATGCAGGATTTTGGTAAATCACTCCCTTTCGGTTTACCCTTTAGTGCCAATGGGGAGCACCCAAGACAGAATTCAGATCCCAATGCACATCTCTCTCCCACATAGAGAAGTCACCTCCGAGCCACATTTGGATTTAGCGTTAAAAGACAGCGCAGGCCTCTGCATGCTGTGTGCCCGGACACAGTGTGGATGCGTGGGCAACATCTCTCCTGTGTGATAGAAAGCAATCTCCGTCAGGCGCTGAGTCCTGGACTGTCACGCTTCTGCTCTAAGTCATTGCTTTCACTTGGAAGGGAAGCTCGCAAGTGCTCAGCAGGCAGGGGCAGCTGAGGGGATGCTTAGGGGATAAGGCCGGCGGGCATTTTGTCTACTCTGCAAACCTTGCGTTTCCTTCCCCGGAAGAACGTGCCTACTGCAGATCAGGACATTGCACACATGACTTTGGAGCAGATTTATTGAGTCCTCCAGGCCTGCATCTGCTTATTATCGCATTTGTAGCACATATCAGACATGACTGGATCTAGAACTTCTTGCAATGCTACTCTGTAAGGGAGGAATCAGCCGCTGGCTACGCCAACGCACGTTTGTGTGTGCCTGTGTGTGTGTATGTGTGGCAGTGGCAGCAATAAATCTGTTCTGTTCTTTCCACCTAAACACAAAGTAGTACACTTTGCTGGTTTTATCTGGCATTTTTATATGGTGAAGGGTCGCAAGACTGGGAGAGATACAGATATACCGTCATTAATGAATAATGTATTCCATAGTGTTGTATTTAGAACCCAGACAAAGTTTTGTCAATGCTTTGTTTTCTTTTCAACCCTATTTTTATTTACATCGTTTGTTAACTCCAGTGCTTCTGGGCTCCCGTTGGAACAGAAGGTATGTTCATCTTGCTGGCGTTGGTCACCATAGTTACCGGCTGCGGTAGGGATGCTGCTCGTATCTCTGCAACTTTGGGGAAGTGAAATTAGACATATTAGAACCTGAAAGAAATATATTAAAGGGAGACAATTGAGGCTACATTGGGCTGGTTTTCAGTGGTGTGTTCTGAATTACAACCATCTTCTGGGTGATTCATGCAGCAGACCATTACTTGAAAACAAGGCATTAGCGATTAACATTCATGGCAAGTAACAAAAGGCAGGAGTGAGTGTGTTTGCTGGCTGGAACAAGATGAGCTCAATGCGGAGTCAGACTCCCGAGCCCACACAGCACGGGGGTGCTGTGTGCAGTGCAACCCGCTTAACTAGCCCATCCTTAATGAAATTTTCTCATCCAGATTAACACCGTGCACTACGTCAGGGGGTGGTTTACGTGCTGTAGGGAGACAGAGCAGGAGGAGGGGCAGGCAGAACAGCGGGGGCAGGCTGGGGCAAGAAGAGAGTGTGGTGCTGTGGGCTGGCCAGAGGTGCTGGCAGATGCAGATCATCTTCTGGTCTCCGTGCTGACGTGGGTGCTGCGGGCTCTCTTGGAAAAAATGGGAAGGCACACAACCCCTGACGTTCGGGCTGTTCTCGCAGTGCCTTCCACATCTTCCCCTGGAGATGTGTGTTCTCAGCAAGGCTGGTGCCCGGCCTCACATAGTCAACAAGCACAGAGCACTCACGTGCAAGTCAAATGCAGCATCAGCAAGGCCCTTTCCACTACCGACCGCTCCAATAATCCCTCCTTGCTTCTCCGTGCTTTCTGGCCCATACTCCGGCTGTTGCCTGCAGGGCTGATGATCATTGCCCGAGCTGCTCTGCAGAACAGCAAGCGGCTGCCTGCTCAGGGGGCCCTGCGAGCCGCCAGCAGCCGACTGGACTGCCAGGGGAGGGACTTCGCCTCGGCACAGTTGGGCGATGGTCGCCCGGGCCCCATTGGGGCACACCGCTTCACCTTCAGGCTCTTTCAACACGTCTGAGGGCAAGCGTCCTTGCTGATGTTAGTGCCACAGCTGAAGTGTGTCTGCAGCTTTTCCCTTCCCTGGTGACATTTTGATCAAACAATCTTGTCTTTGGTTATTTTTTTTTTGCTTTGTTGTGGAAAAACCCCTTTAACTTCCGCTCCTCGTACTCCGCCACTACTGTTTTACCAGTCTTGTAGCCAGGTAGAGAGGCATCCCAGCAGCTACAGCCTGCTTCAGGCTGCAGGGCAGGCAAGGGAAAGCAAGCATGGTTGAGCTGAATTTCTTTTGAATTTGAACTGCATGTTTGAGTGGCAGAAAAAAAAAAAATCTAAGCAAAATTAAAATTTAGTCAGGATTGCTCATCTTCTGTGGATTTGAGGATACAGTAAGCATATTTTGGCCTGGTGGGGGAAGCGTTGACCATTTTGTTTAGTTATCTTGAGCTAAAAGACATTCTTATGCAGAATTTGCATGTCATTTGGAAATAACGGTATAATTAATACCCTGAAGTCTTATCTGGTAACGTCTAGCAAAACTAGTTCCTTTTTGCTGCCTACTTTAGACAGAAAGGGATTTTTTTATATCGTACAAATACTGAAATTTGTATGAGACCACCATAGTGCACCGCTCCACGCTACCAGGCTCCCCCCTTGGTATTCCCCAAAGTGTCTCGCCAAGAGTAGGTCTGCTTCACTCTTCCTGACAGACCGCCTCCACGCAGCAGCCAGTTTCTGTCAGTCCCTTGAGCAGCAATTTAGGAGGTTTCGCTGCACCATACAAGTAGAATTTTAAGTATGTATCACTAAAGCTTCTTGGAATTACTTTCAGCTGAAATTACACACAAAATGATGAGCTCTTTTCTTCCTAAATTCAAACAGTTTGAAAGCTAAGGTAAATATTTCTGGATAAAGAGAAGAATGATGAAACCTCCAGGGACACTGACACTAAGATTAATGGCTGAAAAAAAAAGAAACTGCCTTGCACCAGATGATGCAGGACACTGACTTCTGCTTTGATGGTCTTCATTACTGTGCCTAGGGAGGTGGAAGTAACAGAGATTTCTCTTCTCTCACTTGTTTTCTTTTTCCACAACTAAAAAGGCTTTTTGGGAAAACAAAAATATATTTAGCAATATGATCAATTTCTACAATTTGTCAAAGGGTGGTTTCTTAGGAAATTCCCAAACTTGAAGTCACATGTTGTCCCCCTTTCAGCTTCCAGCCTCTCCCTCAGAAGTTTTGACTTTAATCAAGGTCAAATACACATAAATGAGAGAGAAAGAAGTGAAACTTCAAACTTGAAAAACTGAAAGCATGTAAAAAAGCTAAGCGCAAAAATGAATGCCACTTCTTTTTTATTAGGATAGTTTTGGAAAGCAGACCACAGTTCTCTGTTAGCTCTCAGGGTAGTGCTGCATTAGGAGGAGGGTGATGGTAGCACTGGTCCTAGTGGTGCTCCTGGTGCTTCGGAGAGCGTAGGCGGCTGCTCTGCTCACAGGGGAGCCCGGATCAGATGGGAGCAGCCAGAGGTACCAGGCCTTGGCATTGGCCTTGGTGTCTGCCAGGGAAGAAAGTATTTAAATGTGCTCCTTGTTAAAACCGTAGGGCTGTATCTTCAACAGAAACTGCTTGTGTTTTGGGTTGGGGGATGGCAGTGAAGATTATTTTCTGTACATAAATCTTTCTACTCTTTTTTTTTTTTTTTTTTTTTTGGCATAAATAGGCAAACAGTAGTCATTTGTTTCCTGCTAAGCTATTGTAATTTGTCCCTAAGAACTGGAGAGTTACCAGAAATTGTGTGCAAGACTGATTCTTGTTTCCCCCAAGACCTAAGCAATTATAGGCTCACCATTTTATTGCCAGTTGTCCCAGAATTATTCCTGTGCGCAGTGTAAAGACAGCTCTGAAACCATTTGAACAGTCATAATATAATATCCCCACTACAGTTTGGATCCTGAGAAAATCACAGGACTATAGCAGCTCCGTCTTTAGCAGGCAATGATGGGAGATCTGCTGCTGCTCCTATGGTTCTGTCAAACATATTTGATCAGTCTTTGTAACTGAATGATATCAGCCTGACAGTGTTTAATGAGGATATTTATGTTGTCTAATGGCTTTTCAGTAATATTTTCTCCGAAGTATCTAGATCAGTGATAACAATAGACTCTTAGAAAGCATTTTGTTGACATGAGTGATTTTGTAGCTGTTGGTTTCCTTTTAGGAGAAGTACCTGTCTGTGCTCTGTGCTACAGCATAGGATGAAACTGCGGGAAAACTCCAGACTGCTCAGCTTTAGGAACAAAATTGCTAAACTAGAACTACTTTTTTTTACTTTTTTTTTTTTTAATTCACACCTTTGAGGTGTATTAGTGAGCAGGAAAATTATACAGTCGGAAAAAGAGTGGGCAATTCAGCCGTGTAATTTGTTGGAATCTGGTTTTGGTGTAGAATTGGTGTTCATCATTTTCATCAGTGAATGATATTGTCTACAAACAGCATTATCCTGAATATGACATTTGTTCTTCTACAGTTTTTGTAAATATTTTGGCAAGTGTCTTCATGCCTGTTTCTATCCCCAGTCCGTAGGTCAAGTGCTACTTTGCAGCATCCGTGCAGTTCAGTGTCTTCTCTTCTGCTGCTCCTTCTGCTCCTGCTGTCTTTCTCCTTCCTCTCCTCCTTGTCTTGTCCCTTTGGTTTTCCACTTTGCTAGTCCTTTCCCACCAGAAGTTCATGCCTTCATCCACCCCAAATCAACCATGGAATTAAGAAAATAATAAAACTATTCCTACGACACTGAGAAAAAGTTTGCCAGGACTGTGTTCTCGGTCCTTTTGTGTGCTTGCTTCCTGAAGTGGCTTTTGTCTTGTCTGGCTGCAAGCTTTTCAGAACCCACACCAGCTCTTACTCTGTGCTTCACAGTGAGTTTTGCGTAACAGGGCCCTATACTCATCGTATCCCTGGGCATGACTGTAATAAATATAATAAACAAAATACCTTAGCCACTTCCTTCTGCTTGACTGAGCACTCCTTTTCACTGTCACTTCTCCACTCGTAACACACAAAGATAGGTCTGAGTGAAGAGTGTGTTCTTTACTACATTTAAATTCTTCGATGTAAAAAAAGCCAGATGGGATATTCCAAATGTGCACGATAAATTATGTTCAGAGGAGTCACTGGGACTGTTTCAAGTCAGCAGTAGTACAGCCCTAAATACAGGGCTGCAAATTAGCTCTCCTTACCTTCTCAGCACAAGTGATTGGAAGGATAATCCTGTTCACCACGTCTCCTGTTTTTAAATTTCTTCAAATTCTTACCCTTTATATGACATCATTACAACTTGTGTGGTTAAACTTGTATTCTTTCACTTCCTTAGTATGGGAAACACTAGCAATACAACCCCATTGTAGTATAAATACAAGGGTTGTATCTTAGAAAAAGAGGCATCTATACTACAGTACTGTGTTTTTAGCCTAAGGTCTCAGTACATGCCATAAGAAAGCAGCAGTCTTTGAAATTTATTATCAGTGGGCCTGAAAATATCCCAGAGGCACTTTTCATTTTTGGTTTGTATCTCTCCCCTCTCTGTCAGCTGTGTTGGCCGCAGTTATTTACACATCTTTAGGGAGAAACAGATGTCAGCAATAAAGGCAATAATAGAGCTGATTCAGTTTTTAGATATTAGCCAAGATCTGCAAACAGATATCTTGATCATACTCTGCATTTGCCATGATAAATGTGAAAACATTTAACCTGGAAAGCCTTCAAGACAATGCAGTTATTTCCAGAGGGATTAACAGTACCTGGAGTATAATCATGTTCAAAACCATCTTGTTTTTCCTCTGGCAAAGGTCCATTTTCACCTTTTGAACAACAAATGTTATTGCCCAAGGACTGCACGCGTCCAGGGATCTTCCCATGGAAATGGCATCAGTGTGACTTCCAACATTTTCGCGCTCTCTTTTTTTTATTTTTATGAGGGATGGAATTGTAGCAAGAAAAATTGGCTGTACATAGTCTGAATAAGCTATTCTCATACCGGGTACATACCAGTGCTGTGTTGCGTGGGTTAAACCCCACAGGAGATGGTGATCAGTACGTGGAAATATGTTAGTGGAAATAAATTCAACTGTACTAGTGTAAGTGTTTATTCTCCTCTTGGGGCTCAAGTGCTCTTTTGAAAATGAGGTCTCTGTGAGCCAGCCACAGCAGCCTGCCCAAGGCACGTACTACTTCGGTGGAGCAGTAAGTTGGGACAAGTGTGAGGCACCTCACTGGCTGCTGCTGGACCTGGGGTGGCGGCTGCGGAGCCCAGGCGAGCATTGGCTCTGCTGGCTGCCTGGGGAGGAGCTGAGGGTGAACCCCAGGGCAAGCAGGAAGGGTAAGTCAGGCTTGTCACCACTTGCCGTTGCTTTTGATAGGAGAGGTGCTGCTGCCGATCCCCGTGAGGCAGTAATCACATGCACTCCCAACATGAAGCAAGGTAATCAACTGACAAAGTGATATCATCTGAGAAACCATTAGCTTTCTAATGACTCTTGGAGGTCTCATTAAAATCGGTCACTTACTGATTGTTCACATTACTGGAAATTTGAGTAAAGCGTTGTGGGCTTTTTCCATGGCTGAAACGTTAGGGCACTTATTTTCTGTATTCTACAAACAAAATTAAAAATAAAGAATGACGGATTTTTCTCAAGAGGCTTTAAGAGCTCCATTTGCAATCACTCCCTTTGTTATTATCATAGTAATCCAGTGCCATCATTAACTTTTCTCTCTCAGAAATTCCCAAACTTTCCAAAAATGCCCCCACAAACCCAACCTTTTTTAAGTGAGAGGTTTATTACCCGCCCTTCTCTTGACCAAGGAACTTGACAGTTACCTGAGATTTTAGATCATGCTTCACGATCCAACTGTCTCCTGTTAATTAGTGTTGCTACCTCACCATCACTATCTAGTCTTGCTCCCCAATACAGATTCCCTTCATGGATGGCAAATAATATGGGAACTAAGGGAAGGCTCATTCTCTGAAGCAGGGTGCTACATAGGCTCCAGCAAGAAGAGGGAAACTGGTTAATGCAATATGGAGTTTATAAGTTTTCTGTTTTCCTCAGGATTTAGGTAAGCTCAACTCATCTGTGGATTAGACCTAGCTCCCTGATGACTAATTTATGATAAACTTCCTTGCAAACATTTTTTCTGCCTCTCTAGTTCTCATGACCGCACCTTTTAAGTGTTCAAAACCTCTGTTCCCAGAGTGGCCCAGGCAGGTCACTCGTCTTGCAAACTAGGACAGCTCTCCCCAGCCCCACACTGGAGCTGGCTGGTCCCAGTGGGTCGTCAAAGGAGTCTGCTTTGAGATCTGGTGGTTAGAGAAGCAAACTGACCTACGTATTCCTGGGTACCTGGAAAGATCTCTCAGTTTAACCCTCCATTGCATTAACTACCAATGCATCAATAATCAACTTAACAGATGTATTTGTAATATTCATACAAATAATACAGTCATTTTCCTCAATTTTCACAATCATGTTTTTTGTTTGTTTAATAACGGAGTGAAAAATCTTTGTGAGCCTGGAAAATACACTGTAATTTGCTAGAAATGCAGTCAATTGCTTCTGTCCTTTTATACTGTGCAGCGCTGTGTGATGACGTCCAGTTAACTTCTCCAGCTGTTAGACGAAATTTCAGTTTGCACCGGCTTATCTGCATTATCTGGCCCCAAGCAGTTCTGTAGTTTGTTTTTGATAGTGTCCATCAAACTAAATCCATACTCTCAGGCAGCAAATGAAGCTTGATTGGTGCCAAATACATTGTACATTTACAGGTAGTGAGTGGGCTGTCAATGCATGTTAATAATAGGGAATTGGTTGTTAGGGAGTAGGAATTTAATAATGCCTGGAAACTATCTGCTAGCAATAATGCTGGAAATAAACAACCACCTGAACTGCCTCTCCAGCCGAGAGCTGTCTGGCATGGATTGCTGGAACTTTGTTATTGAGACTGTAGAAATTGAAGTATCTTGCGTTTGGTGATATACACAAGCTGTCCGTGGATCTTATATCTGGTAGGGACAGTGAACTAGAATTCCTTCCATGAATGTAATACTGAAAGCTAGTGTGTAACTATCTGCCCTCATGAATAAATACCATAGAATATTTGACCCAAACACCACCAGTGCGCCTCATCCGTAGCCTGGCTCATGGGCCACTTCCATGATGCTCTAAGACTAAACTCTGCTGCTTCTATTCACCTCAAATAACACCTCATTTTGCTGAATAGTTCTTTGACAGACTGTGCTACTACAGCCTATGCTGAGTGGTATCTCTTTGCCCACATGCATTCATTCCTGCAAGCTTATCCAAGGAACAAAGTGCTATAGATCGTATGTTTTGTTAACACAATCTGGACCTTTAGACAGTCTGGAAGCTTTACATTAAAGCAGGCCTTTTTTTAACCGTAATAATGAAATGTAGTCACTGTCTATTTTAATCTCAACATGCAGTGTCAAATTTAATAAAAATGCAGTGATTTCAGACAGGCAGCTTCCCTGGAAATCTGATTCAATATTCAAATAATCACATCCTGTTGTGTTCCATTGTCAAGTCACAACTGAAATCCATGGTCCTCACTCCTAAACCACAAAAAGGTATATACTGGAGTTGGGATTCCAGAGAGCTGGGGAAGCACAGGGCTTGTTGCCCTTGTTATGACAGACTTGCTGCTGTTGTGCCCTCTTCAAAATAATTCCAAATAACTTTTGAGGATGTGTCTTGACAAAAGCGACTGGGGAAAAGCATTATGGACTGGAGAGGGAGTTAGAGGGATTCTGGTTGAGAGCTTTGTTGTGTATCTGGAATAAGGATTTCTTTCTATCATTTTGGTTTATTTTCAAGGTACTCTGAGTATTACACGAAAAAGAAATAAAAGCTTTCAGTGATACACTGCCACTGAGTAATATTTCCTTAATCAGTGTACTGCTTCAGCTATCTTTATCACTAAAAATATGCTATGTCTGAGCATGGGTAGCAAGCAACTGGGTATTTATTGCTATTTGATGGTGCAGCTTCAGTTACCAGGTTGAGAAAAAACACGTGGAAAGTGTTGTGATATAAAGGTGTCCCTTGGATCTGAGCTTCTTTACACCTTAAGCAAGCCCAGAGCCTTGAGCAATGGAGGATTTTCATTGCTGATAAGTTTAATGAAAGTACAGGCTAAGCTTCTTAGGCCAAGACCCAGCCTTTTTAGTAAAAAGTTGAAATCCTACAGTAATTTCTACTACTGGAGTTTGAGTAAGAACTTTCTTTTTAAATGCATTAGTTTAGTAGCCCACTAACAGTTTCTAAAGTACTTTATCTGATTTTTACTACTTATTCTTCAAACAAAAGCTCTTGTTTTATTTTTTTCCTTTTTTGTTACATTTTGTGAAATTCTGTTTGTCCAGTTTTCATTGATTCAAAGCATAAGATTCCTCTTTATTTCTTTTAAGAAGTTTTTTCCATTCTTTTAAAAAATCTTCAGGGGCTATATATATGTACTCAGATAACTCAGAAATAGATTCTCTTAGAACGTCTGTCTTGCCATGAGCTTGCTCCTCAGTCGAGGAAAAGTGGCTTTGACTAACTTGAAAAAAAATTGCCTCAGATGTTGCAAAGTTAAGTTTTTGAGAACCTCACACTGTGCATGTGCTACAGATGACTTTCCACAAAATTAGCAACAGGCTGTTTCAGAGTGCCTGCTGTGCATGGACACCACATCCCACTGGTGTGAGATAAACAGTTCTTGGGGGCTTTTTTCTGATGTACACATAATCAATACTGAAACATAACTGAAACTTCTGGCCAAAATGTTCTACAGTTTGGTTATTTGTCCTTTGGATGTGTATAACCCCATTGTGAATCTTAGTTTCTTAGTTTCTTCGCTTAGTGCTTCCCTTCAAGTTGTGTTTATGTTCTATCAGTGTTCCTTCCTCGCCCTAAACAGTTGAAGTAACAGGACAATAAGGAAGCCGTTCTACTGTGGAGTTTGTGTAGGTAGCACATTCAAAATACAGGTAGTAAAAGTTGGAGAAAGGAGGAAAGTAAAAAAGCAGCAGTAGCTGAATTTTGAACCTCAAATCCAGTTTAATTTTGTTCAAGATTCTAGTCGAAGGCTTTGGCTTTATTTTGCATTACTGGAATTGATATTTTGCCTTGTTCTCACATGCATCACAACATCATTTTACCTTTTAAAACATTTTAAAGGATTCAGACATTTTTAGTAACTAGAACATAGTATAGCCAGGGAACACTACCAGTGTACATGATATTTAATAGTTTCATTTTCCCTGGGAATTTAAGCTAATGCAAGGTCTAATACTCGTTTATTTACCTGCTGTGCATGCTATGGCCTTGACTTTCAAAAGCAGTTTTGAGAGCTTCTTTTCAGCAGCAGTTTTGAGGGTTGAGAGCATCTGTCAGTCAGGCATACAAAGACTGTGACTTGTCCTGATTGTTTCTGAGTGCACCAGCCTTGGCTATACGAGGAGTCTGCAACTTGCCCTTCAAACACGACCTTTTTATATAACAGGCAGAAAGATACATTTATCTGGAAGCAAATCAGAAAATTTATTTTAGTATGTATACAGCGGTTAGCTGAGAAGAGGAATTGCAGCTTGTGGATGCTGTCAGAGATTTGGAACAGAAACTATGTGAAGCACGTTGGGAGAGTTTTACGTGAGCCTATGGCAGGCAGCAAGTTTTGTGGCCTGTGTGATGCACTGTTTCACTTCCATTTGATATGAACTCATGGCATAACAAACGCAGCAAGGATGTTCACCATGGAGCTTCCATGTGCTACAGCTCACCTACATTGCTTTGAAGAAACCAAAATGAGCATGTCCCATACCCATCCACGGAATGCTCTGAAAGAAAGAGCCCAGCTGGTCCAGATGTCTCTACTAGTGAAGACAAAGACTGGTTCAACACACTTCAGTTGGCTTCCTCATCCAGAACTCTATGCTCTCCATCCCTATAGAGGAAACGTGGGGAGATAAAGCTGTAAGACTAGCCATAAGCTGTCTTATGATCCTAAAGTCAAAGTACCTGTCCCATGCACATATGCTATCTTGTGGTTCTACCTGGAAATGCTTCTGTTCTGAGCGGTGGGTCCAGCCCTGACAGTTAATGTTACTTAACTCTGATATGTTTACTTCCCACTCAAGTGCTGCCAGCCACTCAGCAACACTTCAAAGTGAAACTTGCCAATGGAACACATTATTAATTTATTGCTCAGTGCCAAGGCTGGTTGGCATCCCTCCAATATAAATGTGATAGAACTATGCATTGTGATATTTTCATACCTTTCCTGTAGAACTGTACAATTTGACATTTCCAATCACATCCTGATGGAACAGAGAAGAGATGTTTTCAAAAGTGATGCCTGGGTTGTTTGGTGATAATACCTTCCTTTGGCTTGATGTTGTTGAAAAGGATTTGAGTGCAACTGGAGATTAATAATGAATAATATCTGTCCTGTCTTGCGTTTTTAATGATGACACTTCCAGATGCAAGTGCATCCTGTCCAGTGGGCTCAACACAGTGAACATCTTAGCTCTGGTGTCTAGATAGGTTACAATTACGTTACACAAAAAATTTTTCTTTGATGCTCTTTATCTGTGATCAAACAATAAAAATAGACATAGAATTTTATTTTAGAATCATAGAATCTAATCTTTTTGGTTGGAAGGGACCCCTAGAGGTCATGTAGTCCAACCCCCCTGCAGTGAGCAGGGACACCGCTAACTAGATCAGGTTGCTCAGAGCCCCATCCAACCTGGCCTTGAATGTTTCCAGGGATGGGGCCTCCACTACCTCTCTGGGCAACCCATTCCACTGTTCCACCACCCTCATCGTAAAGACTTTCTTCCTTATATCCAGTCTAAACCTACCCTGATTTAGTTTAAACTATTACCCCTTCTCTCTGTCACAGCTGGCCCTACTAAAAAGATTTTCCCCATCTTTCCTATAGGCCCCCTTTAGGTACTGAAAGGCCCCAGTCAGGTCTGCCCGCAGCCTTCTGTTCTCCAGGCTGAACAAGCCCAACTCTCTCAGCCTGTCCTCGTAAGAGAGGTGCTCCAGCCCCTTTATTTCCTAGGAAGACAACAAAGATGAATCAGCTAATATGAAAAAAATATGAGACTGTTTTTAATCAAAATTAAACTTTGGCAACAGAGAGGTGGTCCATAAAAACTGAAAGTGTCTGAGCATGCTGGGTAGAGGAACACATAAAAGTTACAGGTCATCAGAGTTAGAAGCCCTGCTCTGCAACTGGCTAGGGAGTATCATGATCAAAGGAATATTAACAACTCAATCAAGTCTCAACTTTTACATGAGAGCACCAAACAAATCAGTCATGAAAGACACCAAATAAAGGTAGTCAAAAAAAATTTTGGAAGTGACATCCAAACCAGTCTTCTTCATAATAGTGACGAATTGGGGTATTTGATAGCCTGAGCCTTGAAGAGATATTTGGAGAAAAAAAATACTAACATAGAGGTGATTGTATAACAACAAGTGAAGAACATGAAAATGTGGGGCATGATGCATGTGAGCATCTGAGCAAAGATTGCTTCCCTGGCCACTGATATCTTCTCTATGTTTCTTAGGGAGGCTGTTAACAGAGGCCTGATCAAAAAGTTGCT
Source organism: Gorsachius magnificus (assembly GCA_034008185.1). Lineage (NCBI taxonomy): Eukaryota > Metazoa > Chordata > Aves > Pelecaniformes > Ardeidae > Gorsachius > Gorsachius magnificus. The sequence goes on along the minus strand of CM067089.1, from coordinate 32,005,353 downwards.
ATTAGAAACACAAAGAGTGTGCCATAAAATTTGTATTAGTCAAAGTCAGGATGCAAGTAATAACAGTGAAGAGTGGTTTAGCTGGGTTTGAGAATCTAGCTACAATTTTTAGGGGTGAAAGAAAGAACTATCTAGTTATTGCAAGTCTATATGTGTATACCAGTAATCAAGACTGATCTTTTTGTGAACTTAAAATTCTAGAAGCATCATCTCCCCTTTATTAAAATTAGATATACCAAACATAATTGCAATATCAAGGTTTAAGTAAAATATCAATAACTCTGCTGCTAGGCCAACCTGCTCTCTCTTCTTGATTCTAAACCAGGGGAAGCTGTCAAGAAGTGGCCACAGGCTGCATAAATAGTTTGTTTAATTCTAGTCCTAGAAATGGATTAATTAACCGTAGTGTAGATTTCTACTGCTAGAGGTGAGGCATGTATCGATTAACCTAGTAAAATGTTATTCATTGTACCATTTGAGATGAAGATATAGATCCAGAATGTATAAAACTATGGATCTGGGCTAGTGAAAAGGAAAGTCAAATATTTTCAAACCTTTTGACAGCTGCATTAGCATCAGTCATTTGGAAAGTTTTACATGAAGAGCTAAATGAAGAGGAACAATACCACTGAAAAATAATATATTCTAAGCAGATAAACTGGAGAAATAATTACTTGTATGGAAAAAGCACAAAGATTGAATGCTTTTTGAATGATTGAATTAGTAATAAAGGGATAAGTAATTACACAACTGTTTTTAAAAAGTTCCTCTAAAACTTAGAGAGACGTACACTTTCCCAGGGAATTTTTATCATGGTGCCAGAAAAACAAGAAGAGAGGCTGAAGAGTTCCTGTGGCAGAAGTCAAGTTGTTTATATGCAATGGGCTCTTGTGGCTATTCTGAGGCCAAGATTAGGAGGCATGGTAACTTGTGTTCTTTTGTCTTAAAAGAGTCAGAAAGAAGATAGTAAATAGTCTATTATGAGCATCGTATTATAGATGTTAATAAATATGAGAGGCCAGATGTGACTTTTGTTAAAGGTGGCCTGGCAGCTGTTGTGAAACTCAGTGTGGAAAAAAAATTAAAGTACTCTTTCAAACACAGTTCCAGAGGAAGCTCCTTAAGCCTGTTCTTTCACAAAATCTCTCTTAATCTTGTCCTTTCTGTGTAGCAGAAGTTGTTGCACTTATAGCCAGATTCTGCCGCTGTGCTGCTGCTCCAGGCTGAGGTGCCTTATGCTTCACGTGCAGAAGATGGCACGTGGCTCCTGGCTCCTAAATCTGGCTTTGCTGCTCTGTGGGGCTGTGGATCTTTGAGCAGCAACTTAATGCATGCTCCTCCTTTTCTGCTCTGGGCCTGGGGCCCACCAGCCTCTGCCTGGCACAGAGACAAGAGGGTGATTGGCAGGTTTTTGCCTTTTTGAGAGGCAGCAGCTCGCCCCTCCTGCTGCCCTTCTCGAGCCATACTTAGCTTCTGCTTTGGAAAAGAAAAATGCAGTCCAGCTCACTTCCTTGGAAAGCTTAAGAAATCCAGTGAAAATAAATAGGTAGGGTTATAGAGTTGAGGTATTTGGTCTGAGTAAAAGTGGCAGACCCGTACTACCCGCTGAGCCTGGGACAGCAGGGCTCTGTCTACCGGCACCTTATGAATTTCCTTGGGGTACCGACATGCAGCCCATCGGTATGGTGTTGATCCTGGTGCTGTCCGGCTGCTCCATCCCCATGATGTTTTCCATGCAATCATGGCCATATATTACAAATGAGTGGGCACAGTGAACTCTGCTGTGTGCGGAGCAGCCCTCCCTGTGCCAAAGCTGGGCGGGTGCGAGTGGGGGCACCAAGGGATGCTGGACGTGTTGTTCTCGAGTCCCTAATTTATCTATGCAAGCAACACATTAATACAGTCAGCAGGGGAAAAGCAAATGTTGCAGCAATGATTTGCATGCTGTAAGATGAGGTTTCTGTAGGTTCCTTTTGCTTAGTCACCGGCAGGATGCTCATTTATGAAGAACAAGTACAGAATCTGATGCTTACTGCAGGTAAAGCCTGTTCAGAAGCTATTAGCTACAAAAAAATCAAATATGCTTCCCTACCAGCCTCACACAGCGCAAGCGTCCACCTTTTTATTTGGATATCCAAATCATCTTTTTTCCTCTGCATATAGAAAAATATTGTGTAAACAAGCTCTGGAACAAGGAGCCATTTCTCTCCCTGCAAACATCTGTGTCTGTATGTAGTGTTTTCCCTGGAGGAGAGGAGAACTAGGGGGGTTATTTTAACCTACTGTTCAGCAAATAAAGCCAGTATGATCACCCTCTTGATTATTCTATATCCATTGACACTCTTTCACTTACAAGAGATTTGTCTTTTTTAAGTTCTTCAGCATTAACCCTCACATGTAAAGAGCTTGAGTGACCAGTCGGTGAGGCAAAACATATTAGAGCATCGCAATAAAAGCATCCCCTGTCTTTAGGGAAAACTTCCAAACAATAAAAAACCCCTAAACTCAACAAAACCCCAAGGAACAGTCTGGCAGGGATGTGATCAGGGTGGAATTTGACTTTTGCAGACTCTGGAGCAGAAGGGCAGCTGGTAACTGGTTGGTGTGGGCTCCAGACAGCCAGCAGTGTCTGTAGAAGAATGATTGATGGTGAAGAGATCTCCCTGTGAGGAAGGGAGTCAGGTACAACTAGCAAGTAACAAAGCTTCCAGTTTTGAATGAAGATTATTTTCTCCTCAGATTGACCTCTTACAGATGGGAAGCTTTTCTGTCGCTGAGGGCCAAAGTTGTGGTTTGCATTGATTTAGCAGGACATAGAGCAATATTTACCTTAATATTACCCCACAGTAACAAGAAGGATAATAAAGCCAGAGGCAAGAAACGTGTGAAATGAAGTCTCTGGCTGTATGTAGATTGTTTCCCAGATTTCCAAGTCCCTCCTGGAGTCTTTGTTTGGCAGCAGGGACTTGTTTATTCTTTCAATGGAGTGCGTGAGGAAGTGGACCAACAGACAGTGGCAATGGCGCAAGTATGTGAGAGACCATGTTTCTCAGCTTGATTCCAGGGAAGTAGTTTTGGCTGGATTTTTCAGTCTCTGGAAAACAGGTAACTGATGTCTGACCACAATTAACTTGTAATAGCATGCCCAGCTCTCTCAGGCTCGTTTGAAAGTACCAGCCTGAAATGAGCTCTCTGTCTGAGCTCTGGATGTGGAACATCCAGTGACTAAGCCTCCCCTCTCTCTTCTTTCTGGCCAAAGAGATACTCCTTTGAGAAGGGCCTAGCTCTATGTTTGGAAAGTACTTAGCAAAGTGGGATGCTCTCTTCAGTCATATTTCCTGAATAAATCGTTTTAAATCCTTAACAATACCAACGATACCAGTTCCTACCAACCAGTGGGCATCGTAGGCATACTTGGCAGGAGTACCTTGTCCCCCTGAAGGCTCGGTGGGGGGATAGGGGCTGGCTGTCCTGAGCACTGGCGGGGAGCAGAAGGCTATTTCCACACCTGCATTAGAATAGCAAGGATGGAGTTGCTCACACTAGCGCAACTGCTCGGCTTTCACAGAAGAGATGCAATTAATGCTTTTTAATGGAAATGAAATTCTATAGCAGCTGGTGATCCAAAATGCTGACCAAAAAAATGGACTCTAATGAACTGTGCAATCCTCTTAATTTAGTTAGTTTATATAATTACATTTCTACCTCCTACTCAGCTCAATAATTGCACGGATGCCCTATCTTGAAAACCCATCTTTGTGCCTTAATGGAAAGGTTTAAATTATGCTGACCCACTATACTAATAATAGTGATCTATAGCACTACTTCAGCTCTGATTATTTTTAAAAGTATGCATGTTGTTGTGTTATTGTCACTGCGATTGGGATCTACGGTTATAATCAGCTCTTCCAGGTGTTGCAGAGGTGGGGAGGATCGTTTCTGTTCTGACTGGTTGGGACAGTTAGAATTTTGTTTTCTTCGCTTTTCCTTTTGCTTCATCAATGTTTGAGAAATCAGTGAGCAATCCCCTGTTGTTCTGTAAATTATTACTTGGTAGCAGCTTAAGTTTACAAAATACTAGCTTGAGGCTAGCCAACTGGTGAGAGCAGCTCTTCTCATACCACATGGTGACACGTGAAGTCAATGGAAGGTCATTGATCTATACCAGCTGAGCATCTGACCTTATGAATCTCCTGATGCATCTGTCTACCTGGGATCTGTCTTCTGGTGTCAGGCCTATGACCGACATCAATGCACAAGTACAGACAATAGTTTTGTCTTTGAGAAGGGCAAGGTCACAAAATCATCCCTCCTGTTCAAGAAAAAAACACATTCCCCTCTTGACCTTGGACATGCGGGGTTTCTTTTAGGCTGTTTCAAGACCAGTGATTAAAATATGGAATCTCAAAGGCACTTATGAACCTGCAGACCTAATGTGCTCTGCAGGAAATGTTTATAATTGCATGTTGTCTTGAACCACTCTGCATATATTATTGGGCTTGTTGCCTTTAAAAACACCACCACCCACTCTGTGCAAGCAACAGACACTCAGCGATGGTATGCTCACAGACTGGGATCACACAGGCTACAGTAAGTTTGTTTATTTATTTAATTTATAAATGAAAGAGGTTTTATTATTTTTAATGTTCTGAGGCTTTGAAAAACTAGACATATAATAATTGAGTTACAAATAGAGGCTGTTAAGTTTAAACCCCTGAAGGGTTTTTTCCTTGGTGGTGTTTTTCTTTATTACGCCTGCTCATCCTGCAATGTTATTGGAGTTATCGCTCTAAAGGAAGCCAGGAACAAATCCTGCTAATGTTGAATGAGGATGCTATAACTCCTGTCAAATACCCTTCGTATTAGTGATGCCCATTTCACTGCCACTGAAGTTTTGTTTTACTGCTGTTGTCCCTCTGTCATTCAGGGGTCATTTCAAGTCCCTCCCTTTTGACTTCTTCACCCAGAGCTGAGCTGAGCTTTTCACTATGCATGGTGATCCATACAAAAGTATCTGCCAGAATTTCTGTCAACTTTCTTCTCAGATATATCTGTATGTTCACACTCCCTGCCCGTGAAAGTAGATGTATCAGTAACACACAGAAATCTCATCAACTTAAAACACAGCTTTGTGGGATACTGTGAAATACTCTGGGAAACTACTTGCTGCCATGGCAAAGCTGTTGAGATGTAGGTTTGGAGTCCTTTGACAGCTTTCTGTACCAAAGTTTTCCTTCATTGGAATAAATCCATTGGTCCCCACAGGGCACTAATGACGCTACAGTTCCTTGGGTGACTATGAACTTCCATCAGCAGACAGTTCATATATTTTTTGAACCATGAAGCTGGGATATCAAACCTAATTGCAAACGGAGGCCTTCCAGTTTCAAAAGAAAAAATGTTTTAAGCAAGCTCTGGAACAGTCCAAGGTAGCTGCAGTGAATGGCAAATCAGTTTTCTGGGAGAGGAAAAGTTTTTCGGCGTGAGGAACAGGCTCCTGATTTGAAAAACATCTACCTCAAGACATTGCAGGAAAACCAACAGGTTTTTTTCTTAGTATTTCAATGGATGGAGAAGAACATGAGTGAGATTTTCTCTGTCGTTACACAGTGTGACCGTGCAGTGTGCATGAGATGTTCGCTTCTATACAAATGGTAATTTTTCAGCTTTGAAGTATGAAGTAGTTGGCCAAAACACAGGAAAGGCAGAACTTCTCAGGGGCTCACCTTACTGCTGCAAATGCTTGGAACCAGACTCAGCAAAGCTTCCGTGAACACTGTGAAACAAAGCAGCTACAAAAGCAGCCCCAGCTATGTCAGATCATCAGAAATGTGCAAAATATGTGGTTTCAAGGGGAAAGAATATACATATATATATAGTCCTCATTAGTAAGTGCAGCCCCGGTGATGTGAAGAGGCTTGTGTTGACTTATTTTATAGAGGGATTTGGCCTTGCACTATGTGTGCTTGGGTGCTAAAAAAAGCATCAGGTTTCTCTACAGAGTGCATAATTTTTGCAAGTTTTATACTTATTTCAGGCTGATGATCTCCTGATTATACTGTGTCCTTTTGCTGCAGAAGTTGTTGATCTTTGCAGAAAAAAAAAAAAAAAGACGGAAATGTAGAAACTGTAGTGCTGTTATTTTGTGGTGACAGGAAAGATGCACCAGCATGCAGGTTTATTCTTATGTGACATATAATTGCTCAGAAACTATTTTTAAAACCAGGCTGAAAGAAATCACAAGGACAACACCGAGAAGCTGTCGTTTGGCAAACTTGCTTGGGTTGCATGCAGGGAACACTGAGGGATGTAGGGACCAAGCTGCAGCTGCTGAGGCAGGAGAGAGGGGAGCAGAGCATGGTCAGCCCAGTCCGCTCAGCTCACGTTAGTGACTGAAGCCCCCTGTCCGCAATGTCCGCTGCTTCCCCACTGCGGCATGTAATGGGCTCACACCCCCAGAGACGTTCTGGCTGAGGAAAAGCTTTCTGGATGCTCTGCAGACCCATCTCACTGCTTCTTACCACATTTTGCTGACACTTATATATATATAAATATATATATATATATATAAATGCTGGCATTTATAAACCTCCATAATGCCAGACATTGCCTCAACTTACCAACCTTCCATCGCTAATGTTCTTAGACCATCATGACTACAGCAACATTATCCCCGCTATATCATTTGTGTTTGCAGTGCTTTGTGCCAACAGTTGCTTGTGCTGCTGGCAGTCCAAACCAGGAGGGTTAGACTAATGGCCTTTAAAAAACCAGGCACAGAAACATCCCTGTGTTCTGTCTTTATTCTGGGCTTCCCAGGCACTCCATGTAGTGCTCCTGTCCCGCTGCTGCACTGAACTGACAGTCACCTCCAGGAGTAAAGGCAGCAGGTCTGGGAGGCAAGCCTCTCTGATACACTGCCTCCTGATACACTGTCCTCCAGAGGGAAAAGCCAAAGGCCACTTGCTTATGCTGGTTCCCTCTGCCAGATGAGCTGGTGTCACAGCTTTAGTAGCTGTCTGTGTTTGTGGAGCACAAGGCCATGGGTTCTGCTGCTGATTCTCCATGCGTACAGCTGGGCGATGTACATGTTACATTACACCTCCACTGAAGTCTCCTGTGCACAGATTTCTTTGTTTATGCTCTCCTGTACCCAGCTCTCGGAGAGGTGAAGCATACTCTTTCTTCTATGCTTAAGAAACACTTTTCAGCTTTTCCTCTGAATCAATCATCTGTTACTTTGTGTTCCCCATTTCCAACACAAACAGTTGATGTGAAGCTCCAGGTATGCGGGATTCAAAGGCATCTACTTTATTTCTCACACCCTGGATATTGCAGCTGGGATGAAAGAGTGAGAGGTCTGGCAGCCCCTCCTTCAGTGAGAATTGATAATGCCTGAGCGAGATTACTACTTTGTCCTGTGTTCTGTGGGTATCCGACATGACAGACAAATGTCCTTCCTGCAGCTTCTTTAGGGCTCATCAGAATAAAAATATGTTCCCTCACCAAATGACCCTTGCGGCTGTATGTTCAGGCCTGTGTCTGCTCTGGATGAGACTGGAGAGCTTCAACTCCTGGTTTTGGCTGGGACAGAGTTAATTTTCTTCCTAGTAGCTGGCATAGTGCTGTGGTTTGGATCTAGCACTAGAAGAATGTTGATAACACACTGATGGTTTAGTTGTTGCTGGGTAGTGCTTAGACTGCTTCTCAGCTCCCAGCTATGCCAGGTGCACAAGAAGCTGGGAGGGGGCGCAGCTGGGACAGCCGACCCAAACTGGCCCAAGGGCTGTACCGGACCATAGGACATCATGCCCAGTATATAAAGCTGGGGGAAGAAGGAAAGGGGGGACGTTCGGAGTGATGGCGCTTGTCTTCCCAAGTCACAGTTACGTGTGGTAGAGCCCTGCTTTCCTGGAGATGGCTGAGCACCTGCCTGCCTGTGGGAAGCAGTTAATTAATTCCTTGCTTTGCTTTGCTTTGCTTGTGCACATGCCTTTTGCTTTGCTTTGCTTGTGCACATGCCTTTTGCTTTCCCTATTGACCTGTCTTTGTCTCAACCCATGAGTTTTCTCACTTTTACCCTTCCAATTCTCTCCCCCGTCCCATTGTGGGGGGAGTGAGCAAGCGGCTGCATGGTGCTGAGTTGCCAGCCAGGGCTAAACCATGACAAGGAATCACCCACCACGTTAGCAAGGAGCTCCCCATGCCAAACCTGAATTTACTGAGACTCTTCTAGAACGTGCTGGTGAGAAAGGAAGGATTTTTTAATAACTCCGCTGATATGATACTTAAAGAAAAAAGATTTTGGTTTGCATTATGGCTTGCGTTGGTTTTGCTTTAAGTCCAGCTTGGTACCTGAAGTCCCTTTCAGCAATCCTAGATTGCTTTAGGGCATGTACAAAGCACACAGAGTGCACTGCTGCCACGGTGCCATCCATAGAGCGATCCTTTCCATTTCACCTAGAGAAGGAAAAATGCAGTTCAGACCGAAAGCTGCAGTTCTTGAACTGCAGTGTGATACAGAGGACAGTATTTTTGCCAGAGACCTGATGCTCACAGCAGAAGCTTATTTCATGGGCCACATTGGTAACCATGCTGATTTCACGGGTGTAGAACAAATACCGTGTCCTGTTTCATAATGATAGGTTACATTAAAATATGATTAGCCTTTATAAGAAGTAAAGAAACCGTCAGAAAGGTTACCTTTTAAGCATGTGTGCAGGTGTCCTATGGTCAGTCAACCATGATAAACTGTCATTTTGGAGTTCACCTAGTAGCAAGCAAGCTGAACAAATATATTTTTTACATAAGGCACAAAAATTCTGTGATGTAATCGAAAAACCTGAATTATTACTTTTATCCCTACAGGTTGGCTGTTGTTTAAAATTTCAAGTTATTGAGTTTTATGCACTTTGCAATACAATTTATTCACTTATTCACTTTGCACATTTTCAAATACAAGTATCAGAACACGTTCAAGGATACTATGGAAACACACTGATTCAATTTAAAGAGCAAACAACTAATCCTCATAGAGCTGTGCTTCTATAATTATGTACTTATAGTTTTGGAAAATCACAAGTAAACCTGTGGAAAAATGTTCCGTTAATGTGAATTGCTCTAGTTTATCATTGGTGTTAGGACAGTCCCTAGAAACTCTGAATGATAGGTGATAACTTACTGTGCAATGCAGTGTCCTACAGAAAATAACAAGAGATGACCATCCAGAATAACTTCTTGTCTACATAGCCAAGACTCAAAGCAATATGACTGAAACAGCATTAGACTCTTGGCAGTAGTGCCCAGAGCCAGGACAAGGGGCAATGGGCACAAACTGAAACATAAGAGGTTTCAGTTGAATATGAGGAAGAACTTCTTTACTCTGAGGGTGACAGAGCACTGGCACAGGCTGCCCAGGGGGGCTGTGGAGTCTCCTTCTCTGGAGATATTCAAAGCCCGTCTGGACAAAGTCCTGTGCAACCTGCTCTAGGAGAACCTGCTTTAGCAGGAGGTTTGGACTAGATGATCTCCCGAAGTCCCTTCCAACCCTTGCCATTCTGTAATTCTGTGATTTTGTGATCTTACCCACTTTCATATATGCTGCTGAGACAGAGAAATGAAGTGACTTGACCAGAGGCATTAAGAAAATCTGAGGAAGAACTTGCAACTGAGCTGAAGAAGTCTCCTCAGAAATTTTCTACTGGAAAATTGGGCTTTCCATGGATGTAATTGTTTTCCTCATAACAAGGATCTTCTTTCCACATTTTTTTCTATGAATTAAAAATGGAAAGAGCTGACATCATTCATTTTTCAGATAAAATATTGCTGTTTTCACCTTTTTTTTTTTTATAAAAGCTTATTTTATGCAGTCAACATTCTTTACTAAAAATTCATTTAGCTCTGGTGTTGAGGCCCTACCGTTTCAGTAATCAGCAGGCCATCCGTATGCTCCCTGAAAAGTTTCCACGATTGCTTCAACAACAATGTCCGTCCAAAAGTGAGATCAGTTCAAGCTCGTTTTCTGCCCCATGTCACCTATGAAATGACAGTGAATAGTTGTAGGGTTACTTCTGTGCAGTCTAGGAGAAATAATGTGCCTGGAAGGTTATATTCCTATTTATTTTGTAATCTAGGTTGAACATGTGATTGTGGAATATGTAATCCCCTAGGAGAGAGGAAAAAAAACCACCTTTACCTTATAATTAGCAACAAATGACTACAGTGGCCTAGGGAAAAAAAAAAAAAGCACTGTGCCAAACTTTTATGCCAGGAGAGTTTCTGGCACGGGGACAGTTCCCTGAGAGAAGACAACATGAATTTAAAAAAAAAAAAAATCTCCTAGACTAGACTTTTTCTCCTCATAAAAGTTAGAGTACCTTGAAGACTGCAGTAACCCACTTTCTTGGCATGCAGATGAGCTATTTTGGAGAGAGCAGACAAGTGACGTTGCAGCAGAGCCGTGCATCTCCTAGGGCTCTGGACCACTGACGGCGGGGTGATGAACAGCTACGTTGGCTTTGCACTGTTCAGCATTTGACCCGTTGCTGAAGGGATTTCTGCAGAAGATGGGTTTATAGCCTCTTTGCACAAGAGAAATGGCACAACAGGGGCCGTAATACAACTGAGAACTGGGCCAACAGTGTCCTGGAGCACTTTAAGACAGAAACTGTCTGGGTTTATGCTTACATACAGCTGTTTCTTGTAGCTCTGGGAGTTATAAAATGTGCTCTGCTTTTGCTGTCAAAGACCCTAATTTAAAACCATATTCTTTAGGAACTCTAGTGGCTGAAAAAAACCCAAAACAAAACACCAAACCAAAAAAAACCCCACCCCAACATAGACAAGGAGAAAGTAGTTTGCGTCCGTTTGCTGCTCTCATCAAGATAATATTCTTGTATAATATATAATTCTTGTAGTTCAAAATGACGCGGCATCTCAGAGATCATAGTAAATAAGGATTTAAATGGCTCGGTACAAGATAAAGGGCTACTACTTGTAATGCAGTCATTCACCTTTGATAGGGTATAGAAGAAAAGTTCTTTGGATTTGTAGGATTTTTCTCCATTCTTGAAAAGGCGTGGACAATGCCTCTGTTTAATGTAGAAAAAAAAGGGGGTGTTGTGGTTTTTCTGAGAAAAGTATTTTGCATGTACAAAATGACTGGGAAGTCTCCTTCTTTTAATCAACTTAGGCTCTATGTAAAAACGCAGCCTGACTTTGGGCTCATCATCTAAAAACTGGTGACCTAGTGAAATGTTAACACAGAAAGAGTGAGGAGGGCAAAACCTCCAGTTAATATATATTTCCATACTGCTAACACACCCGAGGGGCAGTCCTTCACCAGAAATAGATGCTGGTTTAAGAGAATTGAAGCTTTTACCTCAAGACTGCCTAAAAGCCCAGTTGCATGTATACCCTGACAGGAATGATCAGTTCCATTTTCTGCCAGCTTCCTTGGTGCTGTCGCCTATGAGATCAGCATCTCTCTGTAAGCTAAAATAGTGGTACGGGGCTCTCCGGGGGAAGCCAGTCTGTCGCTGTGTCCCTACCCTGCATATGTTCTTGGGCTTTCTGTACTGACAGCTTCTCAAAGCTGTGGGCATGGTGGTTTTCGACCACCTCACTGGTCAAAATGTGCTCGCTGGCTGGAGATGCGTTGCTTAGCTTTTATGCATTTCAAGGTAGCCTAGTAAAGGATTCTTTTTATTCTGTCACTCCCAGCAGAATTAGGTAGCTCTCCTCCAGGTTTTTAGCTCTTTTCTGAGATGCAGGACATAGGAATCTTGGGATATTTTTTTTTTTTTTTTTTATAGTATTATTTCCACCCTCAGGCCCTGATGCTGAAAAATTGGTCAGTACCTGATCCACTAGATGGAATTATGAGACAAATTTGGAATATCTTTCAACAGCATGTTAAGTCCCATAAACAAAATTGAATGCTGGAGAGGAGCGTGGTCCTTAGTAAGCCTGCTGAGTTTCTTAATGCTGGGAAAGATTGCCATATTTTTGTTAATGCCTGTTTAACTTAAAATGATTAATGGCAAAAACAGTTTGGATCACAGAAGATGCTGATAAGGATTCAAATACTTCATATATCACGTTGGGTCTGGTTGTAAACACTGCTTAGGCCATTCTGAACTTAGAAACAGAAACCAAAGCTACATTTGGTGTCTCTGTTATTCCTATGAGCCACAAGCTGTGACAAGGGAACAAACCCACCACAAACCCACTTTCATTACGTTAAATATGAAAGGACAGGAGACACAATTTCAGTAGTTTAAATAGCTTATCCAAGTCAGCTTTGAACACCTCAGAAGCTGCCGTAGCTTAGGTGTTTATGTTTCCATTGCTTACCTCAACCCGCACAGCGGTTGGCTGTGGAAAGCACTGCGGCTGGCACGGCTCTGAGGAACGTATGTTAAGAAAACATCAGTTTGCCCGGAAGCTGATTTTAATGGGATAGTTTTGTGGCTGATAACGAAGTGGGGAAAATATTTGGAGCTTTCTTCTTTAGGCTATTTTTTTGAATTGCAAACCAAATTTTCTTGCTTTCTGAAAAGTAGGTAGAAGCCTCTGATACTACAGAAGAAAATGCAATTTAATAAGATTACTTAATGTTCTCTGTTAGAGTAAGGGAAAGGTTGTAGTATTTCTATTCTTTGTTAGGGCCATAGGGACAGACTTAAGAAGAGAGGATGAGAGATGTGAGGGGAAAACCATATAGGTAATATACCTACCTACAACTAAGAAGAAGAGATTACATATTCTCAGTAAAAGGGAAAGGGTGACAACTGAAGCCTTAGCTGCGATAGACTGAAGCCACTTCAGTGAAATATTTGGAGAAAACACTGTTATTTACACAGAGGTGAAAAAAACTGGAATGTCATTTATCAGAAATTTGTGGAATAGGCGGCTCATCTTTGCCTGCTGTAGCCTAATCCATGATCAGATACTTCATCTTTCTGAGACAGCGGAGGCTGATCCGTAGTGTGAGAGAGGCAGAGGAGGTACCAGACCTTACCAGGAGGTGTGTTTCTGACTCAGGAATGTGGAAGACAGTGACTTTTGGGGGTCTTTGTTTCTACTCTGGTCCATCCCCCCCAGCCTTTCTTTTCAATGAAGTATTTGTCCTTTAAAAAGACCCCCTGGTTGAAAAACACTAACCTCAGGTGTGAACTATGATCTTTCTGATGGCAGAGTGTAGGCTATGAGCATGTAGCTGTTCTGAAACAAAAATGTGCTCAGTGCTTCTAAAGTAGCCTTGACATTGCTGCTCAGGATTGCTGCCTCACTGTCTTCATGAGCCTGCTTGATTCTCTGGTTGCAAAAACTTGGCTCTCCAGTTTAAAAGAGCAAAAGACACTCAATCAATGAGTAGTTATCACCAAGCACTTGTGCTACAGTGGGTGCCAGAGCTGGGGGCCCAGCTAATTGTTATAAAAATTAATGTCCTTTAGTTTTAATTTCAGAGCCTTGAATTTTGTTTTTAGCCATATATTAAGCCCTCTTTGAGCTTGGAGGGTGGTCCAAAAAGTATCAGCCTGAACAAAAGTGATTCAAGGTTATAAAACTTTTCCAAATATGTTAGGCATTTGGAGATCACCATGCAGTACAGAAAAAGAGCAGAATGCATGTGAGTAGCCCTGCTTTGTAGTCACTTGTGGAGTGTAATCAAGGGAATACTGTGCTCCTGTGCTTCATTTAGTTTCTAGAAGGATCCTGGGTTTTGGGAAGTGTTTGTTGATCCTACTAGCAGTGCAAACAGAAATAGACAGTTACTGGTTCAATTAAATGATAAAAATCTATTACCACCATGCCAAAAACATCTACTCAAGGTAAATAGCACACTGAGAAAGAGGCAGATGGATAGCTGTCATGTCTGTCTTTCCAGGTGCCCCTGGATTTTCCGTGGGGCTGGTGGTAGGCAGTACCAAGGGGTGGCAACATGAAAGGGGAAAGTAATTTATTCTTCTTAAATACCTGAAGTGCCAAAATTTCAAAAGCCAAAAGTGTGATTTCTGCACAATTTCTCAGCCTGCATAAAAAAAAATTAATATAATCTCCAGTCTGCATAACTTCCTTTGAAGAATTTTTTTGTATGTGAAAACTGACCCTTATAGGAACAACGAATTGATGGAGCTCATCACGATGGGGCTGCAAAGATACTTTCCTTCTTCATGGTGTGGAGTCCACAGGCTGGTGCTGGACTGTTGTATACTTCAGAGTTAATAACAAATTTTTCTCTTCAGGCAGGAGAAAGAAAAAGAAAAAGAATCCTGACAAATTTAGGATAAGCTGAAGATTGTTGTTAGGCAAAATAAAACACTGAAAATATACAGGGCCAAACTGCATGAAAGCAAGAAAAAAGGGGGACTCCCAAAGTTGATGAGTCTAAATGAAATAGCCTTTGTTAATCTGTGAGATGTTTCTAATCCTGGTAGTATACGGTGTCAGGTAGAGGCTGAGCTTCCCCATTGTTGATGTGAGGACGTTACTGCTCAGATGGTGGGGTCCATTTACCATGGTCATCACACAGACCCAAAAAAAAAGGTAGAAAAGCAGCAGAACTTCTCAACATCTCGTAAAGGTTGTCAATGAGATGAACATACTTGAGGATTTTAATGAAAACTCACACTTGCCACTTTCTAGCTGCAATCTAATATTATTTCTTTAAAATATTTTAGTGGAAGGTCAGTGTTGTAGTTAACCTTAGCTGTTTATTTTAAATTCTCCTCCTGAATGAATTTGACAGTGCACTTTTTTTTTTCTTTTAGAAATAGAATAACTTGTTCTCTGAAGAAGAGAAAAAATATAATTACTGCAGTAAAATTATATTAACAGGAAAGGTGTATGCTGACAAAAGACTGTATGGAGATTTGGGTTTGCATTTATCGATAGGACTTGAGTAGCCTGATCTCCTTCCATCCCACCGCTTTTAGAACTTTCTTATTAATGTAACCTCATATTGATTTGATGTCCATATAGCCTATATATACATACATATATATGTGCATGCATATAGCTAGCCCAGAAACCTGGAGTATCTGTTGGGATTAATTTTCCAAAGGTGGCACTCGAAGGGTGCTTGTGGGTTTTATTTTAGCTGCAAAGTGGTTAAGAAAAGTTGAACTACAACAAAATTAATAAGCAGACTACATCAGTGGGAGATTTTTACACCAGCAGGAGTGAAATTTGACCATTTGGGAGAGTTCAGGAGAGCCAGAGAGGTATGTTTTGGTTCAGGCTGTTTGCAGAGAAACAGCAGTGATCAGCTCCAGCTGTCTCTCTCACTAAAGGCAATTACAGGTGTACTTCCCCACATTTGACATCTTATTTTCTAAGTCTGTAAAGTTAGGATAGCGTTTAGTTCATTATCTCCCAGTAGTGTGGTATGTATAATTTTTTAGGTTTTAATGAAAGTTAACCATAAAGCCACAACACACGCTGAACGTCTCCAGTGCAAGGAAACAGGAGTTGCTTTTTGACAGTTCTTGTAGCTGCTCTATTTTAATATACTGGGGTAAACAAGACTGTAGCCTATATGAGTGCTAAGGGGGAAAAAAAGGTGCTATCCATGTGAGGAAGTATAGGATAACATGGCTTTATAAGTTTGTTACAGTCATTCATGAAGAAGCCTGTTGGGATCGGTGTCTTGTGCTAGACACAGGATACAAAGAACACCAAGAAGGGGGGATGTCTAGATGAGAAGTGATCCTCCAGTCTAAGTCATATTGGCAAGAGAGAGGAGACAAAAGGAGAATTCCCTTGGTACATGCTATTCAGTCTTCCCTTTTTTTTTTTCCCTTTAGTAAGTCTCCTCTTCCCTGTCACACAGCAGTTTTCCCCAAAGAATAACAAATCTGACATTCTTACACACTCACTCATTCTATTCCTGAAAACGGTATGATATTATTATTCACGATATCTGGAAAAAAATCTGAAGGGTGTTATTTTCTTCTTTTCTTTTATGTACCCATCCTGGCTTTTTGTTTCTTCTGCAACTCAGAAAACTTGGTTAAAGTTGTAATTTTAGAATACCTTTGTAGAAAGCTCACCTAGTCCCAGAAGACAACCTGGAAAAAGGGATGTGTAGGAAGAGAAATAGACATGTAGGCTAAAAATGAGAATAATAATAAAAAAAAGGAACTTAAATACAGTTGGGACCTTCTTAAAACTTCCCTCAAACAGAAACTTTTCACTAGATTACAAAACAGTTCAGGTCAGTTTGGTGAGGATTTTAAAGCTTCCTTTCTGGTTCTGGAGATACATTGAAGGTATCTTTCTATTCTGACAGGTGGAGTTTCTACCCAAACTTAAGGGGAAAAGATCACAAAGTGTCATGGAAAAAATTTTGTGTACAAGACTCCTGATATACTTAGGTGGAGCCAAGAGGATTTCCAGTGGCTTCACTGTAGATCATGACAGCAACATTTGAAACTCTAACGTATAAATAAATGGGTTTACGTGGATGGGTATCTATAACTGGGAACAAAGCACGGACACATGAAAAGCTTGATGTGGTGTCATGAAAGAAGCAGACTTGGGAACTTCAATATCATTTCATTGATATAGGAGCGGGTACTTAGGATGACACCTTTGATTAATAGGCTTATCCCAAGAAAGCAAAGTGTCGCTACTTGCCCTGTGATGTGCTCAAATCCTAGCACATGTGGATTTTTTTTTTTTTTTTTCTGTTGAAAACAGTAGAAGTTAAGGTAAACTCTGGATACCAGATGTTCATCTGTACCCAAGCTGCTCAAACCTCCAGCTTTCCCTGACAATCTCTGCAATGCAAATTTGATTTACAAATACAGGAATATAATAAAAGGAGAGGAGGAAAGAAATTGAACAGAATATCTGAACAACTCCTTTATATGCTGAGGAGTTCCTGCCCTGGCTATACTGTTCATGAACACAGCTTCATTTTTAACATTGAAATGAACCTGTCAGCATGTTTGTAGCCTCTCATGCCAGCCTGCTGTACACTTCAGGGACTCCACTGAATGGAGACCCTGCCTCACGTGGACTGCATTGATAGCACAGGAACCAGGAGATATTGCTGCTTCTCCATATTACCCTAAATTACAGAGGATTTTTGCTCATGAATTGTTGTGTTTCCACCAGAATCTTCTCTGGGCCTTTTGCTACTGGTTCAATGCTCCTTGGGAGCAATTCCTCGATTAGGGTTGCATTCTTAAATAGAGCATAAGTTCAGATGCTTCTCTTTGAAAGGGTTTTATCTTGTGTTCGCTTTAGATCTGCGTCACCTGGAATGCGTGTGACATTTCTATAAGAGATGGACATAATTCAGCAGTGATGACAAGAGGTTAAAGTTGGAGTTTTGACAATGGGTAGAGGCACCTCTGAAAGAGCACCACAGGGGTATGAGATCTTGCAACCTGTTCTGGAATACCAAGAGGCTTCTTCTGTGGCAAGTAAAGGAATTGCGATCAGGACAAAGGCATCGAGGCTTTCTGTGTCAACTGATTTGTGGATGTCAAGGGTTCCGCTCAGTCTGAGCAATTGCAAACATGTTAATAGCTCTAATTTAATCTCACACAGTTCAAATTGCCTCCAAAATTAGTAGTTAATTCTCATATATGTTAAATAAATCCTCTGGATCATGATGAACTTTTTATCCACCAGAAACATTAAATTGCAAAAACGGTGGGAAATTAGAATACAATAACAGAGCTGAGACTGAGGAAACGCATCCTTCAGTGGGCTTACTCATGCATGTACTGCTTTTCTACTAATATGCTATTGATTGAAAAATATTCTTCCCTGGAGATTATTCTACACCTCAGTGAGGTTGTTCATGAGTCATAGATTAAAACCTTAAAGAATGAAAGAGCAGCAAAGTTCATACCACTGCTGATGTATAGATCAGTCACTAGGAATAGAGTTTGGTCTATGTCAATAACAGCATTTTAAGTAATGTGAAAATTGCATGTTATCCCAGTAGGTATATGTGAAACAAACAGCATCAATAAACATGCAGCTTTTTCTTTGCTCAAGACCTTGAAAGAGTTTACACAGAAATGGATGTACCATCCTCCTGGATATTCAGCAACACTCTCATGGTCAGCTGGTCCTAGATTTATTGTATCAGAAAATGGTTTTAGAACAATACTGTTGAATACTTGATATGGGCTTTTCTCAGTTTATGCATGCTGTCTGTTTGCATGGATGTCAGGCATGGAAATCAGAAAATGACAACAGAAACCACAGCATAAGATGTCTATGACCGCGTCGGTCATGCCACAAAAGCCCTCTAAATCCTAAGTAGGGAGTGGTTTCTGCACAGAGCTGTTCAGCACTGAAGTCTTGCAACAGCAAGTACCTTTACTTAGATCTCTGTGTCTTTTCAACGCTTAGCGTTGAATGTCCCATCTTAGTTTTTTTTCCCCAGATCATGCTTCTAGTGTTTGCATGGACTGCACCTCAGGTCTCAGCTCCCTCTTCTGTTAGCATTTCTTCCTCAGTCACTGCTCTGCAGTAACCGCTGCTCTCATCCCCTCCCTCCACCTTTGCCTTTGTACTGGGCAGAGACTTTGATCTATGTGGTAGGCGGAACTTGTCTCTCTGTCTCCCAGAGAAACCTAGTTCCCTCACAAGGAAAGACATAACCCTTTAACAGGACATTTTCTCCACATAGCTAAGCAAGGCATGCATTATTCCTACACACGTAGAAGTGAGTCCAGCCTCACGTGAGTAGGATGTCATATTAGAACTTCTCCAGATATGTGAGGAACAGCAGTTTTACAGACGTTTAGAGATTTTGGGGTTTTGTGTGTAGGTCTTACTGTGCTACATGCTATGGTATCTGACAAAGTTCACACAGCAACTGTCTAAACATCCTTAAAATTTTGTTTTGTCTACATCTGAGAACTTGGTGGTATCAATTACTGTTTTTCATCTCTAGAACTTGCCAGAAGGTCTGGATATACCTGCTAAATTAAGATAGCTCAGACTCTTGTGCTCGCAGAGTTCTGCATGAAAGGCACACAAGCAGTGTTCCGTGATATGTTCCTGGCTGGCCAGCAGGTGGTAACCAGCAACTGCTATTCCCACAGGATACACTGCTATCTTGAAGGGATATAATTTGGAGCATTGATATTCAATGGGAAGGAGGAGCATGGAAAACAGTAATACTGAAAAGAAGAGCTAGAAATAGCCAGCAGTAAATTAGATCTGATTTTGTAGGATATGTTGGGGAAAAAAGCCCAGTAGGGTTTTATTCTTCAAATGTAGGCTTCTCAATGCACAGCTGTGACATACTTATTCCTCTTTCTTTAGCTCTAGGGGTGACAGTACCTAGAATAATTCACTGTGTTCTGACAATGGAATATACATTCACCCCCAAAAGAAAAAAACAACAACCCTAAAGAGATCAGACAAGAAGCAGCATACTGCTAAGACAGTCTGCAAATAAAAGGCTAACAGAAGTCCACGTATTTGTAGGAGAATTACATGTGGACAGAAAAAGGCAAAGGACAAAAACCTAAATTTATGTCAGAAAGCTGTGAGCACACTAAAGAGGGAGGCATATGGATGTGTAGGAAAAATGAGTAGAATAAAGTGGTTAGTCAGAGTGAACATCCAGCAAGATCTTCTGAAAATAAGAAGTCAGTGGTCACTGTGGAATTATTAGAAGCCTCCAACATATTTCAAGGTTGTAAAGAAATACAGAGCTGGGCAAACTACCAGAAACACAGGCAAAGAGGAGGTAAGGGTATGATGTCCAGTTCCCCTGTTTGCCTTTGCCTGGAAAAGCAACAAGCTGCAGTGTTTTACTTTTCAGACATGCTCCGAGAGTGTTAACTTATGAAGCAGTATGGTAGCCAAGATGCCTCTACCCAGGTCCTTAACCAACTGTACTTGACTCCTGAAATTTGCCAAGTAAGCTAATTTTATCCTAAACCATCAAAGCTGAGACTTACTAATCCAGTAATTACCACTAAAACATGAACTTTGAGAAGATCTACTTGGAGTCTAATCATCCACCTAACCAGTGCAATGGTGATATTGCCCTCTCTGTACACAGATACAGTTCTCTACTGTGAAAGTTTAAATTCCAAAGTTAAAGAGGGTAACTGTTAAATGTCAGCAAATGGAACAATTCAGTTGATGACAGAATCGTGGGATAATAAAAATATTGAAAAGGATTTCAGAAGGTCATCTTGTCCGATCTCTGGATCGAGCCAGGGTCAATGCTAAATTCAGACCATATGAGTTTGTTTACAAATGCTTAAATATAAAGTCTCCAGACTATCAAGTACAAGTACTTTTGTAAAACACTGAGGAACAGGTCTTTCTAAAAGAGACTGAAGAATCTGATCTTAGTAAAAACTTCCTCCTAAACTCTTAATTGCTTGACCTTAACTAGAAAGAAGCATTTCTGAAAACTGTTAGCACTTACCTCCATCTTCTGCTGAAAGTGCATCTTTTACTAAACCAGCACTGTTGGGTATCATGGCTAGATAAGAAGTTACTTCAGCATCTCTTGTGTTCAGGCATGTCTTTTTTTCTGAGATGGGAGAATTTTGACCCCAGTTAAACATGGCAAGGACTATCCGTGATCACATAAGAAGTGTACATAAAACCACAGTTCAAGCTGTCATGCAGGAGCTTGCTAATCTCAGGGTTTATAGAAACCAGCCAGTCCTACAGAGTCCAGCAAATTTTGTGGTTTGCTTGGTGTCTCTGCACTAATAACCTACACTTTAATATGTTCCCACTGTAATGCTTTAAGACCTGTGTCCCCAGCTGCACTCTTTTTAGTTGTTGTATTGTTTGTCTTTTCTGCACCATTTTTCTTCTTTCACTTCTCTTCTTGTCTTCTTCCCCCTTTTTGTCCCTAAAGGCGTAGTGTTGCAGCCTCTAGCAGTGCCTGATCTAAGGCTACCATGGTACAGTGAACTGTTTAATTCTCCTAGACATTTCCCTATGGCAACTATCCATAAAAATTTGTTTTGCTGGGGGCAATTCATGTCATCTAATAAAGAATTGCAACAGGAAATCTTATTTAAGGTAAGGAGGCTGTGCGCTTCCCATATCATATCTGCTATAACTCATTTTGACTATCACGGATTTTTAGTTCTTCTCTGGGATTATTTCTCCTGCCTGGCCTTTATTTGAACAGAAATAAGTTCTCATATTCTCCCACCAATGAAGTGAGGTGGTTTGTTAATTAAATTTGTATTCCTCTTGAGCTATGCTCAACAGCGATTTTCCTTTCCTCCTAGAACTACGCCCATCAAGAAAACAGTTGGACAATACTCTGTAAGACAATGGTCTTAGCAAGAGAGAGTAGAGCAATTGATAAAGTAGGCTTTTCCAATGCTCTGTTGTTAGTGCAACTTAGAAAAAGAGGGACCCTCTGTGACATGAAATTGTAAGGCAAAAAACAGCTGGGAAGAACAGAAGTGGAAATTAAACTTGATAATGAGGATCTGAGACTCTTGTTTGGAGCTGAGCACCCAGCATTTCACTCTCTGCTTTGTGGGTGTGTTATTGCTCTCCCTTGCCACAGAAAGGGCAAGACTGGAAGATCATTTGTGGTTGGCAACTGAGCCCAGCTGTGCTTTAGCGTACTGGTTTGTCAGCGTACTGATTTCTTGCCATTGGTGGCCGGAGGTAACTAGGCCAACCTTGCTGGAGTTGTGAATTATGCTGTTCATCTTAGAAGGGTAGAAGTTATATAAACATCACTGTTTTGGATGTAAATAGGCTAAATCTGTCCATTAATGCAAACCGATGGACCTGCAGTGCTGGTGGAGGAATGCCTCTTTCCTCCAGTTGAAATTTCTGGTACTCTTGAGAAAACTGAGCTTGAAGAACTGTTGAACGGCAGTACAAAGGTAATGAGAAGACCCTCTCACTGCCCCACCTCATCTCCCAGCTGGGTTGGCTGGGACTAGAGGGTATGTAGGAGGTATTCAGGCTGATTTCTTCTTATGTATGGCCCTACTGGCTTAAAGATTTTCCCTAAAATCAGCCATTTGGTTCACCTTAGCATACTCTGCTAGGTTGTTACTGAGGCAGCAGCTGCATGACCAGTGTGAAGAAGTAAGAATTATTTGAACTGAGTACATTTTTTCAATAGATAATGGATTTGATTAATGTGGCCTCTTCATCTTTGAGTTGAACGCAGTGTCCATCTGCAGATCACTGTCTGATTGAGTTAGGTTCTTACATTAGTGCCTATCATAGAGCACACATGCACATAATTTTCTCATTATTAAAATTTACTTGGCAATTTTTATTAACATATTTTTATTTCATTTCCTTCAGCCTCATTATAAAGAAGTCATTGACTACACAAAGCATGTATAACCAGGGTGTCTATTAGAAGCTACTGAAGCTTTTTCAGAGGAAATTTATAAACAAACAAAATAATAGAGTCTCATAAAATGTTTATTTTTTAATCCTATCCACATAGGTCTTCCAAAATAGTGACCTCTAGCAATATTGTAGCTAAATATTAGGAATTTTATGTATGCATCCCTTGTCCTCAATTCATTAGATTTTGATTCCTTTAACGACCTCTTGGCCAAGAATTTAGCATGAAGTTTAGTAAAAACATCCTTTTTAGATTAAACCAGCATCAAAATGTCAAACATACCATTGCTTTCATTGCTCCAAAATAGCTGTAATCATTAAACTAACAATATTATAAGTCTACCAGTACTCCAATACATCTTCATCAGTGTTGCTATGTTTGTCCAAGCTGATGGATATTTAGAAAGGAATAAAGAAAGAACCAAAATGGTGATATTAGGTGTTATATAACTGCTCACCCACAAGTCATCCTGCTCTCAAAAGCAAAGCTCTGCCTATTTTTGTCATGCTTGATGTTTCATTTACAACTAACTTTCTGAAAATGCTTCCATCAACAGTTTTGGAATTTGCTCTCTCCTGATAATCGTGCAGGTAGCACTAATTTTCTTCCCTGTTTCCTGGAGAGCCAGTGTAGACGGAATGCAAACATAGCAGAAGTAAAATTATGCTCACGCGTGAAGAAGTATTCCTCAAAAACTGGTTACGTAGCGCAGTGAGCCTGGCAGTGACTGAGCAGCTGTACCCACTAGAAGAAGCCTTTGTTTGCTGTGGGTTGGTTAACAAACATGCATTATAATCTTTTGTACCTTCCCAGGGTCTTTTAAATTTGTAATGATTTCTGGAGTTGCCACCTCCTGCTTATGGCCTTATATAAGTAACTTCTCTTGTTTAAGCACTGAGCAGTGTGATTTCACCAGCTGTTATATGAGGCAGATATTTCCCATTAATCCATGTTTTCTACCATTAGGCATGAAGCTGCAAGTTTGTTATTTCTGTCTTAGTATTTTAGATATTCTGTGTCTCTCTGTGCCCAGCAGTTTTGTTTGGGAGGGGAAAAGTGTTATTAGTTTGCTTTTTCTTTAATCTAGAGGGTAACATTGGTAAGTACTTGTACTGTGTTTTGGGTAAGTGCTTGTCATTCAAGAATACTTGTTTTGTCTGTAACTGAATCCAACAAGGTACTACAGGGCTCTTAAAAAGAAAAAGATTAAGGTGCAATAGTATTTTGCTGTTATGAAATATAAAAATACATTTTAAAACATTGCATTTTCCTTCTTTAGCTTAGATAATTGCTTTGCTTCGGAAAGCACAAATTTCGTCTTCAGTTGGCTTTCTTAGTTGAACATGCTCTTGGGCAAAATGACTTTGGCAAAGCATTTACTAGCAAATTTTGTAACATCACTTAAACCTTTTCCCATCTTGGCCATACTAGAAGGTCATCCATTTCACGTGCCAGAACCTTAAACAGACTTCAGACATTAATTGCAGTGCAGTCGATGATATGATAACTGTAGAACTAGGTCCCATTCCTCCTCCAGTTCAGAGCTTCTAGATTCTTCCTTGGCAAGAAATATGGCTACGATGCACCATTTTTCTTCAGTGATTCTGGTCTAGCTGGTTAACGTATCAGTCTTGCCTTGTCCCTCCTCAGTTTCCCACTGTACTTCATGAGCAGAGGGGGCTGGAAACATGGCAGAGGAAAGAACAGGTCTTTGACAAACTCAGGAATCCAAATTCTAAATAACCCAACAAAACTGCAAAGCATGCAGACCTGGTAAGTTTCTTGTGACCTGTCTTTCTTCATTGTTGGTTAACTAGGTGACAACCTTTATTCCACCCCTAGGGCTTACCGGAACATTAAGGTACCCTTTCCAGATCTGTGAGATGCTGCTTCTGCTGCCTCTTCACTCCACCAGGATTTTGTACGAGCATAAAAATACCAACCCCCTCAGATTAATCTTGGTTCCAGCCAAGAAAGACACAAACCCCACGTAGCTTGGCCTTAAATGTACATGACCAAACTGAAGTATGTGAATACAGTGCTGAAGGAATCCAAGGCTGTCCATGATGAACACCACCTTTGTTTTTTCTGTCTTAGCTAGTCACATTCCTGTTTCCAAAACAGGTACTGCCTTAGTACAGTATAGCAAATCTTGAATCACTGAGTTTAAATGTGTCCAAAAAAAGATGATTGATTTAATGAACATCTCTGAAGTGCTGAAATATTAGTCAAACTTTCCAATTCAAATGACCTTTTCAGAATTCCCTGACCTGTGTGTCAGCAAACACAGTGCATCTGCCCCAAGCATATGTTTTCTAGGCAGACACAAACAGACCTCTCGCTGCTCAGATATTCCATCTATTACAGATATTTCAATGCAGTAAATTAGAACAACAATCTGTCTTCAGCTTCCAAATCTCAAAATACTATTTTGCTTCTAGTTTATGTTACTGAAGAACATAGGCTTGTTCCTATAAGAGAGCCCACATAATTGAATTTCTCCATCTGTGCAAGGTTGGGGGCATAAATGACTTGGGATAAAATGCAACCAGTTTCCTTGATGGGTCATTGTTTTTAATGGTCTCTTTCAGCTTGACTCAGGAAACTCATTACAAGACAAATGAGAGCAGTCTGACGGTCAAAACCAGGCTGTCTTTAAATGTTGATATTTGTCAGATTATAATTACTTTCACAATGACAATTATAATTTCTTTCACAAATGTAATGCCTTACACTTAATGATATATAGGCAAACATACGAAAAATGTATAAACATCATCAATTTTTGAAAGATATTAAAGTATCATAGAAGGTATCCACTCCTTGAGAAATACATTTTGCATAACCAGTCGTCAGAAAGCTTTGTTAAAACTTTTCAGGGGTGGAGGTGGGGAGGGAGGGAGTACACATTTAATGCCACAATAAGAAATGGAGGCAATATTGCACTAAATTATTGCACTATTAAATTCCCCTTTTCTCCTGTACCTTTCCTCACCTGCAAGTCATCAACCTGTCTTCTCAGGAAATATCTGAAAGCACTACACAGGCAAACTGCTGAGCTACTGCATATACAAATTAATAAATAGGTCTTGACAGTCTCCACTCATTCTTTATAGAATATGTAACATGAATTCTTAGAAAATCTAGCATTAGTTGAACAGAGTAAAATTTTAAACAATTTTATGCAATTCTAAAGGTCATTTAAATTATTAATATACTGGTTTGTATCTATGACACAATAAATCTATTGGTGCCCCTTGTAATTCTTCTCCCTCATTCTTCCTTGATTTTTATCTAATTTAAATTTAAATGTAACAACATAGCACTTACTCATCTATACTTCAAACATAAGTGTGTATAAACATTGTCCTTGATCTTTTCTCATGAAGGATTTCTCGGTCTCTGGGGTATGATTACACTCTGTGGTGTATGTCAGTTAAATTTGTCGAATCTTGAAAACAATGGCAACAACTTTATTCATGTCTCATTGCAAATCTAGGGTGGAAATCAACAGTTTCCACAGCTTAGCTCCAGGAATCAGGAATCCACATCCTGCCATGTGTTAGTGTTTACAGTGAAGCCATATTTTATAGCTTCGGAAAGAGTGACTGCACACACTGAAGGCACTGTTGCTGTTTTTTGGGGGGCCTCTGCCTGACTGTAGGGATCAAGCAGAGCAACCAGAAAGCACCCCAAGCCATGGTTTGGGCACTAACCACTGCAGGATCCTGATGATGAAACCAGAGAAAAGAAAAAGCCCCTCCAAAGAGCAATTCAGAGCCTGTGCTCCTCCAGGGTGCATTTCCAAGCAGCTTTGTCTATTCATGGGCACCATCCAACGCCTACAGGGATTAGGTTCCTGGCACTTCTGCAGACCTGTGGAGCACCTCCCTCCATAAACAAACCAGACTTCTCTCACCTAGGATTTGCTTCTCTGCTTTCTGTTTTGCCAAGGTCAAATACAGCAATTTGATGAGCCTGGGATATGCTGCTGCCTTTCTTCTGACACAGCTGATGGCAACCATTTAACTAGATGGCCTCTGACTTAGATCAGTATGGCAATTGTTATAATCTCCTACTTTTTAAGTCCACTGCTAATGAAGGGTTTACAAAGACCTCCATCTTTCTAACAAACTTTCTATCCCTAGGCTGATAAAAATGCTGACGCTCTGCCAACAAATTCATTTCTCTGCATTTTTGTTATTCTCTGCTGTTGCTTTTAAGAGATTCAAAGAGCTCAAATCTTTAGCAGGAATGCTTATTTTTATTTTTTTTGTGTGTTTTGTTTTGGTTGAAAGGATTAATAACTTTAGGGCAGATCTCTTCAATATTTTGTGATTAAGAACGTGAACTCTAGTAAACAGCCTCTGCTATTCTTTTCCCCATTTCACTCAGATACTGCAAAGACCATGTACTGCACCTAAAGAAAAAGGTCATCTTCCCAAGACTTGTCGCCTATTAACCTATGACTCATGACAGTCCTGAGACTTCACTATGAAACCATTTCTGCTACAGATCCCAAATGAAACTTATTTAATCCAAGGTCTGAGAGTGTGTCTGGTTAATGGGTGTAATATTTTTTGAAAACAGTTCACAGTTTTCATGTCACCTTTAATTCAAAGTAGGACTGGAAACAGAACTGCTGTGTTGCACAGAATGACATTGAAATCTCACAGGTTCAGGTTACAACAGGTATTTAGCACTTGGAGCATTCACCATGAAGTATGGCACTTTTGTATTGAGTCTCCTCTTGGCCTGCAGAGTTCATGATCTGCTGGAACAGGCCAGTTCGGGTGGGAAGCCTCCTGCTGACCAATTGTATAAGCAAGTCTGCAAATGGAAGGCAATGCTAAGAAATCCTCATAGCTGGCGATGATCTTTTAAAAGGAGCCACATCTCTGCAGAAGACTGTTTCTTTGTTTTATGTGAAATAATGGCTGGAAAAGAAATAGAAGCAGAGGACCAACCCCTTAGCTGTTCAAACCACCACTGTCTTCCCTCTCAGATGCTGGTTTTTACAATTGTGTTTGGTCAAAATATGTTCAGCCACATAGTAAGTAAAAACTAAGTTTCTTCAGGTGCCCGTCTACTTTCTGGGTGCCTGGGAGCTGGATGTGCCAGGGCTAAGCAGCACAGAGGAAGCTCACAAACCCGGCTCCTACAGCCTGGAGAGCTCTGAGGTCAGGAGGAAAGTGCTTGGTGAGTTTTGTACTTACAGAGCTGAGTAGCCCTGGCGTAGATGTTTTGGGGGCTCTTAGGTTATGCATTGAAAGTCCACAGCTGTTTTTTATTTGTGTGTCAATATTCCTTTTTGAATCTGCCCCTGAGTCACATTTGGGAACTTTGACAGAACCAGCACTGCCTGTATTAAATACTTGGCAGTAAGTTAGCACTTTCTATGCAAGAATATTCTAGTGCTTTGCAAACATTAATTACACTTTACAGCCCCTCTGAGGAAAGACAGAAAGCTAACTCTTGTTTTAGAAGACATGCTGATCTTGTTGATTGTCTGTATGCTGAAAGAAATGTAAAATCAACCTTTATGTTGCCCAAATAAATAACCAATGTAAAGTTAAAAGAAAAAGCAGCAAGATTCCAAAGCCTGCTGCTTTAATGCCAGAGAGGACGAAATGAAAATCAGTTTGTGACTAGAAAGGAATGCTTTGATGACTGGGAAGCTCACTTTACATATGCTACCTGATGGTCTCTTTTTGTCAGTGTTATGACACTCTGTTGTCTAATTAGCCCTGACATTTCTTTTGAGCTTTATTTTTGTTTTGTATATACATCCTGGAGAAGAAAGCTCTGCCAATCTCTGGGAATCACGTTTAAATCAGAATAACTATTAGCCTTTTGATGAGTAGAAAGCATATTTAAAACATAGGTACAGAGCAGCATATAAAAACAGGAGGCAAAAAAAGAAAAAAAAAAAAGTAATACTATTAATGTGCTCATTATATTAGGTACAGATTTGTGTCCTCATGTTCAGTAACAGTCTGGGAGAAGACATATTGCACTGGGATATTGGCCAGCATGAAGAAAAAAGGGGAAGCTCATAGGAATCCCTCAGGGAAGTGTGAAAAATCATAAGATCTTGTCCAAAACCATCCTCATAGCCCTCCTCCATTCAGTCCATGGAAATGGGTACTGTGATCCTCCCACACTTCCCTGCAAGCCTGTGCCTGAAGCAGCTCATTCCTTGCTGGTTGTAGTGATCCACATTACCAACCTGGCCAAGTGAGAGAGGCTTTGATCTTTAGTTTCTAAACAAAACAGAAGAGTTGACAGATGTTATTAAGGCAGAAACATCTTCTAAATTATGTGTCTGTTAATTCATTCTTTTATTGTAGTCCCTTTTGCAACACATTGTTCTCTTATTATTGTTTATACGTGTCTTCTAATGGTAATTGAATCCTTTTGGGTTTTCAACATCTATGCGAGGGATGTAGTTACTAATTTGGAATAAGAGTCAAGCTGCTGGAAAACATCTCACTTGAGGTTAGATCCATGTTGTGATTTAACAGAAAAAAAAAAAAAAGCTTTTTGTACTTTTGGGTTTTTTTACTTTAAAGAAGAGAGAAAGAAAGGTATTACAGACCTAATATGCTATGATTTTACTCAGCTAATTAGAGACGGAATAATGCATTGGACCAACTAAAATCAGTTAATGCTGAATCAATAAATCAGCTACTTCAGATGGTCCAAGCACCAGTGTAACACAACAGGTGATCAATCTGAATGATGAGTCTGATAAACAAAAAATATATATAAGCTTATACATATAAGGGATATAAGGGAAATGGTATTTTTGCTCGGTTTGTGACCACATTTATTTGGTGCAAGAAGGGGGATTAAGCTCTGGTTCAGGCCAAAAATATATGTGGTATTGGGCAACAGTTTGTGGAAACACTTGCTTTTTACTCTGAAACATAAGAGTGGCCGTAGTTGAATAGTGTCCTCGTGTTGGTCTGATTCCTGCTAACATGGCACTCAGGTAGACCTTGGTGTTAATAGCCGAAACAAGAACTGACGCTAAAGAGATTGAAACAAGCCATTCTGTATGAAATACAAGGTGTGTCTGATAATATAAGGTAAATTATAGTATTGTCTCCCTTGGGAATTTAGCAATTTCTAAACTGTTAAATTGCAATGAGTTCCTGTGTTGCCATGTTTGTAAACACACCTTGAAGTCATGATTTCTTCACACTTCAAACTGGACTTGTGAACTGCTCATCACCTACCAGCACAGGCCTGGTCCAGGTTGAGCTTCCTGCAGAGTTTATTTTGCCTTTATGCAGGTCCCAGGACAGGGAAAACATCTTCTCAAATTAAGGTTATAGTAGTGAGATGTATGGCACTAGAGATGATGTAAAGCGTATTGGTACACAGTAAACCCAGCAAAATCTTTTATTGTCTGTTTTAGAAGCAGCAGAATGAGTCCATGCAGTACCAGGATGTGAGTCTGTGCAGCCTTGAGGTTTTTGCTGTAGACTTAGATGTCCTATCAACAGCTTTTGTGAATCCTCATACCATGGCCTCTGTTTATATTGCTGTTCGCAGGACTCTGAGTTCTTGATACCTTCTAAAGCAAGAGCTCTGCTTGAATTCAGTGGAGAGTTTTGAGCATTTGTGAGCCACAGAATGGGGTTATTATGAGGCTGAAAGTGTACACCAGGGGTTTTACCTTCTGCAGTCGCTATTATTGGAGCATAGAACTTAGCCATGGTATTCTTAAAGTCAAAGCAGGGGGAGGATAACTACATGATCTACAGAACAGCAGTCTCTCCCAACTTATTTATAAAACTAGAGATGATAATTAATGAAGAGAGCAATGCTGAATTTTAATTGGGCTGTAATTATAACACAGCAATTTATATTGTGAGACTTTCAGGGCTGTTCAGCCCCTACAGCATTTTGTTCCTCAGCTAAATCTAGCTCTAAAAGTTAGAGGGAGATAAATAATTGGTTCTGAAACATACTTATCATAAGTGGGTCGTGTGTGTGGGCACCATTTATCATAATTTACCTAGGGGAAGCACCTCTGTGTCAGATCTGATAGACTGGAGGCCAGGCAAGTTAGGGCATTTGTTAATAAGCAGGCAGAGCTGATGCCAGAGCAGTACTGGATTTATCAGAAGGCAGGAGACATACCAGCCGGATTCGGTCCATGGTCTGGGACACAGGGAGAATCTGAATATGACCCCCAAAATTGCTAAGAATATGAGTGGGCTAGATGCAAGGATTTCCTTCCCTGAAATGTTACAAACTCTGCCTAAAGGAAACTTCAGTTTGCATAAGCTCAGATTAACCAAGAGAGAAAGCAAGGAAACTGACGTGGTTCTGTAGAAAGTGGACGCCTTAATCAGCCTTTAGATGTCAAGACATGGTAGATCAAATCTCTTCACCTTATTTAGATGATTGTGTTCGCAGCATGCATGGTGGTAGATTTTTCCTTCTGCAAAAAGGTGCCTGAACTTATGAATGGGAAAGTCTCAAAAATGAGCTGCTGGGACGGCTCAACAGATTATATGTTTATTTCAAATATCTAACCATTTGAAGATCTTGATCTTGACTTCTCTTATGAGATCTCTGGTTTTATTTGCTTCCAACTGAGCTAGAAATGTCAGAAGGGCAGATTTTCCTGTGGCGTGGAAGAAAGATGTAAAAATTGTGCTACTGCTTGCTCCTATCGTTATTTATAAAATTCCATCTGCAAATGTTTCTTTACCTCAAATAAAGGCAGTCTCTAGAAGAAAAATCAAAAGATGGCCAGCTGGTCACAGTAGGGGTCAGCATTAAGGATTCCTGCAGGAGGAAGGTACAATTACCTGTCCTCAAGTCAAATAAAATTCCCAAGAAAAATAATAATAGCAAAGTCCATCATCCAAGTTGAATGGCCCAGAAGGCTGCTTTCAGCTAGCTCATTACCAGGCCTCCTGTCTCCCAGAGGAAATTTCTCTCATTTGCTGAGGTTTCAACCCTGAGATTACAAATAATGGGAAAAGTAAATACTTAAATACACTGAGAAGGGCTTTTAAGTCTTACCATGTAAAAACATGTTGAAGAGGCGGAATTCTGTCACTGCAGATCTTTTGGAGCAGGTTAGAAAAAAAATCCGTTAGGAATGGATCTCCCTTTGCAAAAAGGGAGGCTAAACTAGGTAACTGCTGAAGGATGTTGCCAGCCCTACTTTTCTATATTTTGTGGTTTATCAAAGCTTTGCCACTTCATAGGCTATATTTTAGATGTAACCATTATTTTCCATGAGAAACTGATAATGAAGGGATTTCTGGCTGAGTTTTTCTGGAAAGTATTGTGGTCTAATCTGGGGAAGTTCTCAAAAAGAGTGAGGAGCAAAAGAGAAATACCTACAAAAGTTTCAAGGTTAATAGAAACAGTTGTCATTTAAAATTCTTGCCCTGCTAGAGGTGGAATAAACCTTCGTGAAAGGCCTCCCTCTCTCTTTGCTCACACACACAAACTTCCACCGCTAATTCCGCATTAGCCATTTCTGCTTCACGCATAGAAAAATCCCATTAGGAATCTTTGCATGTACCAGGGGCTGAAGCTTTGGGTACATGGAAAGCAATACATGTGGCTGTTGCAACTGTTATTTTGAACAGTTGCATTTTCTTGTTATTTTCATCGAAGGTAATCATCTCAGTATAATGTGGAAGTCAGAGGCATCTTTTCCATGCAAGAATTGAGAATATCTGAAGTGACTGACATTCGGTGGAAGAAAAAGAACATGAATCTCTCAAAGCTGAAGCTTTTAACTCAAAGAAGGAAAGAGTTTTTAGGAAAGAAAAACAACTTTCTTTTGTGATGCCTGATTATGATTTCCTTTGTTGTAAGGTGGCAGAGGGGGGTTGATGTATATTGTTTTGTCTGGGAAGGGGTTCTGCCTTTTCTATATCTGCAACAACAAAATTGAAAATTATCCCAATTTACCATGGAGAACTTAATGAATTCAAACCGCATGAACATACCATTTCCAACAAAGACTTCTATTTGTTTGTTTTGTTCATGGTGTCATGAAGCTATCTCTATTCTGGAAACTATCAAGGCTATGCAATTTGGCTGCTGATAGAAGAATTTTCTTCCGTTGTGTTTCTTTTCTCTCATGTAGAATCATTTAAGTTATTGAAATTAGTAAGAATGCTTTAGTTTATTTCTTCAGATGTACCAGTTAGCAACAACTCATTTTGCAGCTGCCAGTCATGTTTAACCAAGCAAGTGAGCAAGCAAGCCAAGAAAACAAGACTGTGGTTGCATGTGCTGACTGGTTAAAATACACAGCTAGAAGAAACAGCGCCTGATCAGAAAAGAGATTTGCTTTACCAGACCATGCTATGTGACCAGTTCCCGTTTCTGTTCTTGTTGCAATTGCTATTCTTACCACCTCTATAGGAATTAATCAGGCATTGAAACTCTGCTATCGAGATGGTTTTTCTATCAAAAGAAAAAACTTAATTAGACTGCAAGTAGCAGCAGCATGTATTTCACAGGGCTCCACAGCAGGTGAGACAGTCTCTCAAATAGCTTTGAGGCTCTGGATGAAAATTATGAAAAATTTGAGCTCACACTGTCGTTTATTATGACAATAAGCATGTAACAGCTACATGCTATAGAGACAAGTTTACCACATGCTCTCTTACTAGGACTTTCAGTAACGATATCTAAGAAGTGAACTAGGTTGGATACTCTGAACTCAGGTAGTCCTGCATGAGCTCACTGAAACAGATTAAAGTGCTCTAGGACAGGCCATATGGCTAAATGGAGCTAGATTTGGGGATGCACTGTGAGCCATTAGCCCCTGAAGTCTGTACCTGGGGAGACTAAAGCCTTGATCTGCATGGTAAAACAAGATAATAGGATTGCCAGAGGATCTTATTAATGAATCCAAAAATACTGCTTGCAGGTGGTATAAAGCAAAGTCTTAAAAAATATTTGACTAGTGGGTTGAGTTAGACTGATGAAGGTAAAGACCCTTTACATGGAGGGAAAGCGAGGATTGGAAAGGCAGGTATGATTTGGAGTTGGATAGTAGATGTCTGAAGTCATACCACTGCTAACATGTCCTCAAACTTTAATCTCTCCTTATCTCCCTGCCTTTAATCATCTCTATCATAAAAACGCCAAAATGTTATACTATTACAGTCTGCAATGGTTACAAATATGGGGATAGTACTTCTTTTCAGCAATAATAATTTGGGTTATTACTGACTAATGCTGAACACTTTTCAAAATGCATGTACACATCAATATAGTATGCGTATGCATGTATGATACAGTTACTAATCAGGTGTAATTGTTCAGGTTTGTGGGCTTTGGATGTTTCTTAATGTTGCTTCTTATTCTTTAAAAATCTACAAAAATTTTTTGGAAAATTCTTGACATCTTGGGCTAGTTTAATTAACATAGCACATATGGAGACTCTAATATGCCGTGCTTCTGTGCAGGAAAAGAAAGCCAGCAGTAAAACCCAATACCATGGCAACTTTCTAGCAACAGAATATCAGCAAGCGTTTTCCAGGATTTTTCTAGAGCTCTGAAATGGTTAGTTAAGGGAAAATCTCCTCATAACAGTGAGATTTTTTTCTGCTTATTCCTTGCAGGTATAATTTCTTACTAAAATATTGGTCTTGTCTGAGAGGATTTTTTTGACAACATGACTATGAGAAATTGATAGGCCGCCTATTTTTACTAAAACAATGTCATGGAATACTGGATTTCTTTTAGTGTGCAAACTTAAATAAAATGAGATTAATCTCTAGAATTTTAGTAACAATATTTTAGACATCTTTTTTTTTTTTTTTACTATTACGTTCCCTAGAAAATGTTGTAGTGTTAACTTTATTGAGGGCTTTGGCAACTTCAAGAAAATTTCTTGTAGAAATGCAAGTAAGGAAGACTTATGCATAAGAAGTTGTTTTGTAAGAGATTATATGTTAATGTACTGAAACTACTCTATAATGCAAAATTTTATAATGACCTTGTTAGTTTAGAAATGAAAAAAGCTTCCTATTTTTGAGTTCAGTTTGCTGGGGGGTTGTTGTGGGGTTTTTTATTTCTTTTGGGTTTTTAATGAAGTGCAAGATTAATTTGCAGTAATTACTTTACAGTATTAATAAGTGGTGATATTGGTTTGCCATGGATGTGAAGAGATGATGTGCGTTGCCAGAATTGGAAACCCTAATACGTGAATCACATACAAGTTTGGAAGTGCTTGAGAACGGAAATAATCATGCAAAACTGAAGATATAAAAAAGAAGATACAAAGACATGCATGGGGTAAACAAATTTTAAAGCTTTCCTCAGGGCAATGTTTTTGTCAAGAAGACTTTCTTGCTGTGCCAGGTCGTGCTAAAAGTAAAGAAGAATTTATGTCAAAACCATGATGGAAAAATGCTTTTATTTTAATAAGAAAAGAATATTAGCTTTGTCTCTGCTTTTGCTGAAGTAGGTCTGTAATAACTCGTAATAATTTGAGGGGCAGATCAGAATCAAGGTTAATAAAGGATCAAATATCATCGGAATCACTTCTCATCTCTCAGTCCAAGCTCACAGTCTGTAAAGTTGTTATGTATTCCCCAGATCTGACTATGGGGCTGTGTATTACTGGACTGTAGGGAGCTGATGCCTCTTGGATGAAGGAAAAGGGAGTTTACTACGTTATACTACGTTTTTATTAGGCTGGCCTATACAGACTGCAAATTAAATAAGTAAGAGTATAACCAGTTTGGCAGTGAGTTATGTGTCCTCACAGGAACACAGTCAGCTCCCAAACAGATTGTTTCTGCCCCCAGAAGCTGTGTTTCCAGGTACAGCACAGAAATCAGCATATCTGCTTAAGAAATTATTTTATTTTTGAGTAGTAGTCACATTGAGCTTGCTATAAAATTCTGCCGTGAGTTAATATTCTTGGAATTTAGTTTAAGGTGCTGGTCTTGGCAGAAACTGTTGCTATGCAAATAATAACCTCCAGATGTGAAGTGTGTTATGGAAATTAATAAAGAATGCATCTCTATGAGCGTAGCTAGAACATGCAAAATAATCTATGCTGTGTCCTTTTATAATAAGAACCATGAAATAGAAATAAAACTTGTGACAAAAAGGATACATCATGGAGCTCTCGCAAAGCTTTGACCCTGCCCTAATTTTGAACAGGGATCTTTCATGATGCTGTTCCTATAATAAGTTCCCTGTACAACAATGTAAGTTATTCAGGGATGGATTCACCTATGGAATGCATGCACTTATACTAAGTGGGCATGAGGAGAAGTGAGGAAAGAGAGGCTGGTACACTCAAGAGCTCTTAATGTATCAGTGGCTTGGTATTTGCCCACAGTGAGTCAGCTGTGAAAACTCTAAGTCTGGGAAATATCAATGAGATCTTCTCTATTTCAAGATCAATTTTATACCATTTGGAAACTGAAAAATGAAACTCTATTTTTTTTTATACTGAAAGAGCAACACATTCTTCAGTGACAGATTTTGTCTTGAAATAAAGTGAAGCAAGGACCCTGAAAATATACACAGAATAGCAATCAACTTTGAAAACTTCAGAGCTCCTATTGCAACATCTTAAACATTTGATCTCTTTTTGCAGCAATTACTGAGCTTTAGGAAAACAAACACTGTAATAGGGCTTGAGCCTCAATCGTGGCTCAGGACCTTACGGTACTATGCACCCTGTACTACACAACGAAACCTCATGTCGAGTCAGGATGCAGTTGTTAGGCAACGGAGATAAACATGGTAGAGGCTGTCAGGATACAGCAGATGTGAAATGAAGAGAGTTTGGTGGAAAACACGCAGTCAGAGCTTGGGACTTGCTTAAGAAATACCAGCCACATGGTTGCGGCTCACAGGACTGACCCAGCAAAGAATGAGGGTCCTTACACCTTGCAGCCTCAGGTTTGTAAGTGGTGACTGAGAAATCTTTTAAGGCTGATTAGAGGAAGATGTCAAAAGAATTCACCCCCAAAACTGCTCAGCAGCAATATTTAGATATTTTAGGAAATTTTGCCAGGTCCTTCAGTGGATCTTCAAATTGGACCTGCAATTAAACATAAGAGCTCACGATGCACTTTATACAAAATGCTGGATCCTGACCAAAGATGCTCATAAGCTGAGACCTGGAATGTTGTCTTGTCTTCTACCTTAAGAGGGGTTTGTTCCTTGTCACATCACAGTTGTGAACTTTTTCATTTGTTTCAGCTGGATTTTTTCTTTTTCTTTTTTTTTTTTTTTTAGAGCAAAATGGAAAGTTCAGTAGTTGTAACTCAGTAAACACATTTTTTACACGAGGCTTTTATATACCCTAGAAACTCATTTTTTCTTTCTTCTGTAGGCATGAAAGATTGTTTATTAAATAGAATAATAATAATAAAGTAGAGATAAGCTTTCTTAGCTGGCATTACTTCAGATTCCAACGTATTTTTCCCCAGCCTCACTTCATTATAGCTCTATTTGGTAGTTCATAACCAGCATGTGTCACACTGAATGAAGGCTGGCTTCAGAATAACATGTCAGTAAGATGATTGCTCTTGGAACACACAGTGCCCTTACTCTATAATTAAATGCAAAACCTGTGTGGAAAAAAACTGATGTTAAAAGTCTTAGCTTAGGCTCACCAGAGACTAGTAGTGCAGAGACAAATGCCGTCATACTAACCTTAATTGCTTCCTCCACGTCTAGTTGTGGGAGTTTTGGCATCGCGATACTCCTGATGGGGATTATTAAGCCCTGGACTGGGGTGGGGGTGAAATGGTGCAGCTGGGGCTCAGCCTGCTGGGGCAGCGGTGCTGGCAGCAGCAGCCCTGGCTCCCCGAGGACAGGGGTGGGGAGGAAGGGACAATTGCGCCACTTGTGGAGGGGCAAAGCTGACCCTTGAGGCTCCCTGTTTCTTCCCCTTTGTCTCCCTGCCTGGCTCTGCTCTGCCTTCCCTGAGCAGGAGTGCTTGGCCTCCACCCAGCCCTCTCTCCTTGGAGCAGCACTGCTCACTTCTGCTTGCCCACCTAAGGGAATTGGGAGCCACCCCAGCGTGTGCATGGGCATGGCACCAGGCCGAGGTGTGCTGACAGGTTTGAGTGCTTTGAAGGGCATGGAAATTTAATCTGACCTTTTTTCCATCCAACTTCTAGGGCTGGTCAAAACGTCAAAATTCAAAAATGAGGAAAAGGTAATGAAAATGCCATCCTCCATTTTCTATTTGGCAGTAATAAAACACCTTCCTGTTCAGTTGAATTTGTAATGGAGCAAGCTTTAAGGGACCACACTTTAATATTTTCATTATCTTTGAGGGTACCAAAATCTCAGATTCCTAGAACAGCATTTTTAGACAAGCACATTGGGAGAATGTTGTTCTGAGATAGGAAGGAAAAAGGAGGGGACCGTGCCAGGATTGCTGGCTGACAGTCCTGTCCACCTTGTACTTTTTTATAATTCATTTCAAGTATGCTGACAGATACCCTAACAGAATCCAATTTCAAGCTGAATGAAGAGTATATTGTAATATTCTCCAGAAATAAAATGTGGTTTAAGAAAGCTTAGAATTTTCTGAGTTTCTTTAGATTTACTTGAGGAAATTTGAAAAGAGATAAATAATTTTAAATAGTGGTTTCTTACCTGACTTTTCGAATCAGTATGTCTTGAACATTTAGATAAGTGAACTGGCTTTCTACAAGGTGAACAGAATGAAATTATTTTTAACAAATTAGAAATGTATCACATTTTTTTCATTTCAAGCTTCTCTTAGCTGGCCCCTGACCTTCTTACTAGAAGTGAACAAAGTTTGTGCTCTTCCAGGAAAGATTGTAGACTTTCAAACCAGAAGTTTCCATCTTTCTTTCCCTATAATGATCCATTTTTCTCTTGTAAAGTTGCCTTCATTCCTACCAGCCCTTCCATTTATTCGGTTCTCATAAGTCGTAGCCACATCATACTTCAAATCAGTACAGCGTTTCAAGACCGTAAGGTGCAAACTCCTTAGACAGCCAACAGTATCTGTTTGTCTCATATACTGTGTGTCCTCTTTTGAACTGGGTCCACCATTTCCAGAGCCATATTTTTTTTCTGTCTCCTGAGACAAGACATTCACTTTTGATCTTGTCCCTGTCTTCTTTCTTCACACACAACTTTTGGTTTTCAGAAAGGCCATCTCAGTCATCTGTCGTTTGGAAGATGCCACTTGAGTTCCTTCTTGACTTAGAGCTACACAGTAATAAATCAAACAGCAAAAATAGTTACTTCAGT
The DNA here is from genome assembly GCA_034008185.1 of Gorsachius magnificus. NCBI lineage: Eukaryota > Metazoa > Chordata > Aves > Pelecaniformes > Ardeidae > Gorsachius > Gorsachius magnificus. The sequence goes on along the minus strand of CM067089.1, from coordinate 31,966,748 downwards.
CACCACCTCAGTCAAGACCAAGACCCTCTGAGATGTTCAGTGAGAGTGTTTTTCTCACATTACTTTTTTAAATCTTAATTTTTTGCTTTTTGCCTGTTTTAAGTTGAGGAAGTCTGGTTTTGTGCAGGCTCAGCTCATAAAAGAATGGTGTGCATGGCTGAAGCATACAGTCAGTAGGAAATGAGCGGCTTTTATCAACTGATTTTTTTGGCTGGTGAAAATAACAATGAAAAAAGAAGTGTGAATTTTGGCTGCGCTTCACTGCTATCAGTGTTCATTTCGATTTTGACATTAAAATACTCTAAATGCCCAACAAAATGTTCTGGTAGACACCAAACAAATGTTCTGAAAATTTCTGTGACATTGCCAGCTCCTTTTACTCCATTCCCTCACATCTCTGCAGAAATCTGAAGCAAAGTTTTGTGAATAGATGAGCTGTGGCAGTCTTCTGGGGCAGGTTAAGTAAACTTTACAGGTAGGATTTTGACTGGTCCTTAACTGTTTTTTTTGCCAGTAGTAAATACTGCAATTATTGGTCTTTTAAAACTCTAGAAAAGATTTTTATTTTTTTTTTTTTTACTGCCCCTCCAGGCTATCAGGTCAAGGGTCTTGACTGTCCTCCCTATGGGAGGTTAGCTGCATAGAGGAAGTCACCATGATGCAGGGTAACTGCCTGGGTTATATGTTGTTACACTGCCTTGCTCTGTAATGGTTTTAGACTATTTTTACTGAATCCTGAGGTACTGCAAAGCCCAGCTGGTGCAGACCATATTCTAAAAGGCTTTTATCTAGGTTTATCAGCAAGAGCTCTTAAAAGCTCTTATGGAAACAAAGATGCTATACCATAAAAGGGAGGGTACTTTATGGATTAAAAAAAAATGTCTAAAAGTTGGGGGAAAAGTGTATGAGTAAATGGTTGGTGAGGAGAGTCTCATGGTCGTGAGGGGAGTCTTGGAGATGTGTGCTGGGTTCTGTACTGTTCAGCACACTTATAAATTATTTCTAAAAGGAGTGACTTGTGAGATGGCAAAATGTGCTGATGCTGGTAAGTTGCAGAGGGTGAAAAGATGAGGCCTGGCTGTGAAGAACTGCATGAGGCCCTTACAAGAGTGGTTATTAAATTAGCAAGTAAAATTCAGTGTAAATAATTGTGAAGTGATGCATCTTGGGAAAAAAAAAAAGTCTTATCTTTGCATATGGAATAAGGTCTGAGCTGGCCACTGTTGCTTGGGAACAGGACCTTGGAGTAATGGTAGTTCTATGAAAAAGTAAATTCTATGCTCCAAAACAGTCAAAAAAAAAAAAAAAGAAAAACCTGAAAAACCAGAAAAGTTGGGAATTATAAGGATTTAATTAGGAAGCAAAGTAGAGAACACCATTACACCCCTCAATACTACCCAGATAAGCTTGTATCTTGAATAGCGCCTGCAAGCATGAAGTTCTGGTCTCTGTTTCGAAAGGATAGTGTGAAAGTGGAAGTTAGGATTTTCTCCATACAATTTTCCTATGTCTATCAGACTGTGAGGAAAGTTATTCAGATTAGTTAACAAGTGTTCAAATTGAGAACCATCTTTAACTATTCTCCATGCCCCAGAATATGATTTTTTTCCCCTCCCTTTTATAGTCAGGAACAGGTTTGTAAGCATCTAGGCCTCTCTGGGAGCAATCATTATTGTCAGACTTCATCTGGATTTTTGAGAGTGCACATTGCTATTCATTTAGTATTTTGGCTCAGAGGTCAGAATGTGGCTGGGGTTGTGGAAGCAAAAAGAGGGAAAGTATTTGTGTTTTGTTCCTTGCACCTCTCATCACCTGCGAATCTTCAACACGCCACATACATACATCAGAGGGGCAAGTCCTCCATTGATTTTCAGCAGCATAATATTTAGGTAACTCTGAGGTTAAGAAATCATGAGGAAACTCTGTGGGGGCTGGAGGGAACAAACTTACAGACAGCAATATTTAACAGAATTGGGATCTACACCACCTCTTCTGTTTCCTTCATGTTTTTTTTCCACTCAGTAATAATTTTCTGAATGTTAAAATAATGATGCCAAAGGCTTTATGTGGCAGGCATAGTTCTCAGATAAATTACACGTTTTTACCTGGGGAGCAGAGATTGGAACTGTACGGTGTTGATTACAGAATTGCAAACCTTTTCCATGTGGGCGAAAAGAGGTTTCCTTTCACTAATATCAATAATACAGTTCATTTCTATTTCACAGTGAGTATTACCCTTATGGCTGCAAAGTTATACCATCTCCTGTTAGACTGCTAGCCACTGGAAAGGTTTTCAAAGACTGCATCACCTAAATTTTTCACCCCTGATCTCCATTTAGTCTTTGAAATAAAGGACCTGTATATCTTGCAGCTCTCTTGAAAGTCAACTGGATGCTGGCTGGGTAATCTCTTAGGAATTAGTTTGTCAGCTTACAAATAGATTCAGGACTTGATAGACCACATGAAGGCTTCTTGGGTTAAACCTTGCCTCCTCCTATCGAGTCAGCAGCCAGTAGAGAGCAATATTGCACACACTTGAGAAATTAGTTCACTGCGCTGTATTGTTCTAAGGGGAATTAGCCACTATAATTATTGCTTTCCTTCTCCAGTACAGCTGTAATAACTAAGCTATACATAAAGGAGTTTAGGCTTTGCTAGTTTTTTCATTCTTCTCAATACTTACTTTTTATCTCATGTATAGTCAATGGTTTGTCAAACCTGAAGCTAATTTATTCGGTATTATATATTTAAAATGTTTTATTCTTTAAGAACTCGCTAATGGGATGTAACACAAAAAATTAGATTAAGGAGCTACGAAAAAATCTTTTAATCAACTAGCTGAATAAAGCTTTCTGCTTCTATGGTGAATGTATATAGGCTCCCTATTTTGTATAAACTAATGTTATTTTCAGGATTCAATTTGGACTAGATTACCACATTGGGGTCACAAAATAGAAATTTGTGCATGTATGTGTATTAGCACTTCAGGATCTCCTTCAACTAGTTTTTTTTCCCATATCCTTCTTTCAAATTTAGTCCAAATTTTACCTGATTTAATATTTATGTGATATATTAAAATATACACGATTACTCAATTTCTGAAGTGAAATAGCTTATTACCTTAACACCTATCCATAATCACAGTTTTTAATCTAGAGTCTTCCAAGTAAGGAATGGATGATCAAACTTTAATAATTTATCCAATACATCCAGAAGTCTCTGAACTCTGAATGATAGAAAAGGACACTAGATACACACTAGATATATCTATATAGTTTTTATGATAAACCCTCTGTTTGTGTGACCCTCAGTAAATGTTGCCCTGTCTTATCCCACACAGCAGCCTAAATAAGTCTCTACCAAATTTCAGATTCACCAAGGCAGAGGAAAGTCCTGCCTTTGCCCTCCAGGGCAGGGCATAGCAAGGCAGCAAGGAAAGGTGCTTCAAGCACAGAGTGGGACCCTTGTACTCCACTGGAAGAACAAATAAAACCTCAGTCCTGCACTGAGTCCTGGACATGGGGGTCCCTCTGTCTACCATGTACAGGATCAGCTGTTAAAAAATGATAAAACTGTGACTCTGCCAGCATCTTGGAATCCCATCTGGTGAGGTCTGAAATGGGCCTTCAGGCAGGGTGGAGCTGCCGCCTCTTGCTGAGCTAAGGGTGCTCAGCCTCTGAGCATGCCATCTTTGTGCCTCATGGTGCAATGCAGGCTTTGCTGGGAAAGAGAGAAAATGTGTCTTTAAAAATAACCACCGAAGCTGCTTCTCTTCTCCATCATTTCACCAACCTTTGACTCAATTTCCCAAAGGCTTTTAGAGGTTTTTAGTAAATTTGGAAGACAGAATGAAGGAAAGGATTGGAGGGGAAAGACTTACAGAGCTTACCAGCCTTCTTAGTACATGAATTGGAAAGAAAGTCACATGGAAAGTGAAGTAAGTCTATCCAGCATTGGGGTATACTTCACAGAAGAATATGCAATAATTTTTTCTACATGCCCTGGAAATGAAAAATACATTCCTAATACTAATACCAAATAGAAACAGGGAGACCTTTGGGAGCAAAGTTCTTTTCTCCTCTATATAAAAAGGCAACTCTTCTCATTCCAATGTATTTTTTTCTTACAAATTCTTACAGACTTCCTCTATCTGTCTGTGAGAGAATCTTGGTACTTATCAATAATATGATGGACTTCCATGCCTACAGACAAGCTTTGAGAAACCTTGGTTCATTAGTTTAAGAAATAATACTTGTTTCATCATTTTCCCAGATGTTTTACAGCAGAGTCAGCAGAAGGGAGTATACGCTTCTGTCTCTGTCTCTTCAGCATCACGTCTATCATTTTAGTGTAAATCCACATTTCTCTGCAGTGATTTTACTTCCCTCTTCCATGATGTTGTGGGATCAGCCTGCTGTTGACAGGAGCTGAAGTACAGATGCATGACAAGAAAGTCTTGTCCCCAGGTACCCTCTCCGTGGGCAGCTGACTGCCAAATCGCTTCCGATCATACAGCCCGCTTGCCTCTGCCAGGTGAGCCCTGCTGGGCACCACTCACCGCAGACACGTCTGAGCGGAGCAGGAGGAGGCATCAGTCTGTAAAGAACAGAAATGCACAGACCATAAACCAGTATTTGTCTTCTTTCATACATCTATCCTGGTACAGAAATGATTCTGAACCAAAAATGCCAACATCGCTCCTCGTTTGGGTCCAGACTGTGCAAATGGCCTCTGTCTTCATGATGAGTATTTCAGGTCTAGCTTTAGGACGTGAGCATCTGCTCCTAGGATCTGAAAGCCTGTCCCTTGCCTGACAAGAATACACTTAATGAAATTAAAGAGCAATAAAATCAGCTACATTACTCAAGATTATTACTTTCTGCCACATTGTGTATTCATACTATAATTTACCACCACAGGAGATCATAGGGACAAACTCTGGGTTTTAGAAAGGCCTTTGTGATGTTACGGCTATAATCAGTCAGCTGCACCAAGCGCCGTAATGAGGGCAATCAAATCCCACACTTCAGCATGCAGCCTGATGCCTGCAGAGTCCACGCTGAAATGACTCCCCTCCTCTTCCCAACCCACCCAGTAGACAGCGCACAACTGGTCATGTGAGTTACATGGGTTTAGGATTTTATTAAAGCATTGAGAGCCAGGTGCTCCAGAAGACTAGGGAGAAGATTAATGAGGTAAATGTCCATCATATCTGCAGCAAAATTTCCTTTTCTTTGGGAATTCCCGACAAATTATTGAAGAGCTATTGATTTAACTGATCATCTGCCAGAAAGAACGTAGTAGTGGCCTTTGAAGCAGAGAAAGAGACAACAAAAGGAAAAAAATAAAAACAGGGGAAAGAGCAAGTCTGTTAACAGAAACAGACTTTACCACATTTTTGCTGTTCCCATGGAAATCTTTCACTGACTTCCGTGGCATGAATTTTTTTATCTCCAGATTTCAGGTGACCTCTTCCAGCTTCCATATGTTGAGACTTACCTTGCAGGAGAGTCATTAGCGTCTAGTTACACAGCAATAAAGCTCGCATGCCCAAGAACATCTGCTTGCTGGGAATGGAGGAAGGTGTTTCTTCTTTATAGAAACAGTCCAGCTCTCCCAAAGATGTACACGGGTCATAGATGTGCACAGCCAGCTGAAAAGAGCAGGGTGTCCCTGTTTGAATCCTCAGAACTGGGCAACAAAGCTGAGCTCTAATGATGTCCCCTGCTGTCCCCATGCCTGTTCGCCATCCCCGCTGGGCAGCATGCCTGGTTGATGGCCTCTGCTTATTCAGTGTTCCTTGTGGTCAACAACCTGTATCGTATCCCTAGATAAAGGCAGCTCAGTCTTTTTCCCTATTTGCTCTATTATTCAGGCTTTTCTTTTTTAGTCACTGGCCTTTATTAAATTTTAATCTTCTAAGACATGATTGATACAATGACGGAGAAAATAAAAGAAGGCTGCGGAGCTTCCTTCTTAGTTCAAAAAGCTGTGGCAGGATAACTTGGTAACATGGAGCAGAAGAGATAACAAATCTCCCTGTCTAATTTTTCTTTCTCGCTGATGACCTATGAAATCTTTTCAAAAGTTCATTAGCTAAGCCCAGGTTCTTATTGCCTTCATCAGCCTACCTAAGTAAAGACCAGAGAGCTGGAAAGCACCCCAGGAGGGCACGTTGGGCACCAGAATTTGAAAAACAGGGCCAGCTGGAAAGAGACCCACTACCATGTGTCTAATGCCTATGGTAGCTGGCTTTCCCATGAGGGTGTGGGAGCTCTGAGGTGCCTGTGCAGTGGCCAGAGGAAAAGGGAAGCCTGGGGTCTCTTCTGTGTTTTATTCTGAAAGTCCATGCCTTTTTGTAATGGGGGGTCCTGGCTTCCACCTCTGTCTCCACCTTTCCTTCTATCAAAAAGAAAGAAAGAGAAGTAATCTTAATGTTTAGTGAGACAAACACATGAATAGGAAAAGAAATAAGGGCGCATCTAGTCAAGTCCTCTCCCACTCCCACTGCAGAATTCAGGCTTTTTGCTCCTTTTAAAAACGGCTTCACTATGTTGTTGGGGAGAGAGATGATGAACCATTGAAAATAATGTAGGATGACTTTCTAATAATTCCAATTTATGAGTAGACCCAACAGTAAATTAGAACGATATTTTTTTTTTCAGGGAAAATGAATCTTGAAAAAAACTATGAGAAAAATGTATCTTTCAAAACTTTTTGAGAATTTCTTCCAATGACATGCCTTTTTTTTGCCCTGGATTCCATCCAAACTGTTACGTAATTACAATAACTTTAAATGTTTGGTGTTCAGCTGTGTCCCAAAGTCATTTGAAAATAAGCCTCTTACAGAAGTCCTACTGCCAGCCCTGATTTGAGATATGTATGGAGACACTTTTGGGTGAGGAAAGGTCAGGTCCTGTATGGTTTGAATATTCCCAATTTACATTTCTTTCAGAGGGAGTGGAGGGTTCTCGGAACTAAACAAAAGCCAACAGCACTCTCAGGAACCTTTTGTCCATTTTAAATTATCACTTGACATTAGCACTGCCTCAGTTTGCAGCCTTACACTCCTAACTCCAATGTTTGGAAATGTGTCTGTTTTTAAACAGGAGTTTGCATTCAGCCTGAATTTATTGTGGGTTCCAGGTAAAGATGCCCCTGGGGCTGAGAGTTTGATGCTCACAATGAATTCATTCAAAAAGAGATGAACGTCTGCATCCAAGTGTAGTCATTAGCTGTGTTTTTCTGGCCTGCCTGGGATGCCTCCCATGTGGTGGATGTCTCCCCAGCAAGCCTTCCCACCCCCTCTATGCTGCCCAAGCAGATTACCGTAGCTGTGTGCATTCAAAAATGCACAGAATTGGCTCATGATGCCCAATTTAAAATTTCTGTGTAAAAAGCAAGCTAGTCAGGCTCTGACCAGAGTTCAGAACTTACTTCCATGAGGTGGCAAAGCAAGGAGCAGAAATCCACTGTTGCTTCCTTCATGTTCTTGACTTCTTTTTCCCTTGTATGTTTTTTTGAATTGCGTTTAACAGTAAAAGTGCTTCATGCTACAGCTTCTCCTTGCCTCTGAGGAAAGATCCAGGGGCTTCATCTAGACAAAAGCAAAAGGTTTGTACTGTGAAGGTCTAAGGAGAGATTCAGAGGACTGAAGTTGTCGCTAAGCACCTGCAGAGGTGAGAGAAGCAAAGCTGGAGAGGCAGAGAACATCCCCAGTATAAAAAGAAGGAGAGAACAAGAGAGGTGTTGTCCCCGGTGGGGATGATATGGGGATAGCTGGGGCAGGAACGGAGGCGATCCTGAACAAATTTCTCCTTTTAGCTCATGGTATTATAACTGGTTGTTTTGAATTCTTATTTCAGATTTAAGGTAGTTAGACTAATCAAATGTGACCAATTGGTTGAATAAATAGAACTGTGCTGCTGTCATCTACTGAAATAAAAAACCTTAACCAATTTATTCTGATGATCACCTGTGTATCGGTGTGAATCATAGTCACTCACAGTTAAAATCATAGGCCCAGTACTCAGTCCACGTTAACTGCCATTTATTTTTCTCACTCCTCTTAGACTTGCCAGTCCTCCGAGACAAATCTTCTCGGGTCTGTGACTGGGAGAGCAAACAGACTGGCAGGGCTCTGCGGATGGGGCCCTCTTCGTACGCTCTCACTTGCTCTCAGCGCGGGGCGGTGGTTGCTCTACCCCTTGCATCGTTATTGCCAGGCTGTGATTCCACAATGTCAGCTCAGAGCGTTAATACAAAGAGAAGAGAAAGAAAAATAGATATTGGTGTTCTCTGAAAGTTCAGTATGCCCACACGGTTTTAACTTCTTGGCACTATGATATCAGAAGTCACTCTGACTGCAGAAAATCTATGGGCTAATAGTATGCGTTTCTGATGTACTTCATGTACAGCCTATATGTATGATCTAGTTACGTAATAAAATGACTAGTTCAACACTGCGAATAACCAAACTTCATATAAAAACAGTATTTAAAAAAATAGGGTATTAAGAAGCATGGAAAAGATCAGCTATGCAATTTATTATTGATTTGATTCCATTTACAGCTCATAAATTCACTTAACATTTCCACATGCTTCTGACTTCGCACATTCCCACAGCACTTACATTCTGACTGCGTAGACACTCACAGGCTCTTACCACAGCCTGTATTTATGACACCAGCGAAATGAATTTGCAAATGTCGCCACCTTCTTTTTAAGCCTGCGTGGTCACCGAAGTAGAGAGCTCTGTGGTTACTGTGCAGAGCATGGCCCAGGGAGCAGGATCAAGAGATCCGCGAGGACAGCCTAGTCATCCTTGTGCAAATGTTAAGAGAGGGTAGCTGGCTGCAGCCGGCGTGCTCCTTTCCTGGGAACGTGCATTAGCTCCTGCTGACATTTGCATCCACCACATGGCGAAGTGTGGCATGGCCATCCCAGGCACAGCTCCTCACCTTAAAAATAGTATGGCTGCCCTTGAACTGATTGCACCCTGTACAGGTTAGGTGCCTGTGCTTATACTAGAGAAAGCTCATCTCCTTCTTTTGGGGAATGCCATTTTCACTGTTAATACTTCGGAAACATGTAAGCTGCGTACATACAATCAACACAAAGCCAAATAAAACAACAGGTAACTGGGTAAAACAGGTAGCTCTTTGTGGTTGTTGTGGAACGCAGGCATGAAGGTGAGTTTTCAGCGTGCGTACGTGCAGGCTCTCTTTAGCAGATGCAGAGTCAGGTCCTACCACTTCAGAGCAATAGCTCATCTCGTTTCTCGCAGGAAGTCATCACCTTGTCTTCCCTTTAGCAGTGGGGTCTGCAGTGGAAATTGCTATAGTGATAGAAAAAACCACAGTGAATGTTGATGTTCTCTTTAGGAGCGAAGTATAATTGTGTGAGTGCGCTCATTTAGGCAGAATTCTGTGTATAAGGAAAGTAACAAAAATAAGATACAATTTCCTAAGTCTCTGGGGAGCAGCATATTACACATTTAATATCCACAAAATAATCCATAGAATAATCTGTGAAAAATCTTTGTGCTTATTTCAAATTTTACTTGTTATCATAAAAGCAATACATTGTATACCACAACATGAATATTACGTATTAATATATTTTTAATCAGTTAGAAAGGTTTACTTTAGAAAAAACAATTTTGGTAAAAAAAAATACATGATGGTTTTACATTGCAAATATATTTTCCTATTTTATTATGCCTGTAAATTCACCTCAGCAGCAGCTAAAGCCAGCAGCAGGGGAAAGTTACATATTTGTAGTTGCCAGAGCAATTAGTTAGGAATAACGAAGTTTTAAACTGCTTATGTGCCTGTAGTGAAGGCCATGAGGTTTCAAGGTAACTTTGAGGGCAAGCTCCTTTATGAAGATTTTGAGATGCATCGATAGCCTTTTCCAGCTGATGGGTGGACTGGTTGTCGCATATCAAAACCGATTCCTTTCCTTGGAGTTGTCTTCCTCCCACATTTAGCATCCTTGCTGCAGCTTCTTTTTAGTTCGCTTTTACAAAGAACAGATGTGGAGATAAAACTAATCTTTCACCTTCGGAGCCATTTCTTACAGGTCAAAGCTGAAGGATTTTAATGCAATGTTGCAATGAAAACCACACCACTAGCTATGTAAATCCTTAGGTGTGGATAAACAGAGGTTACCACTTGCTGCTGCTGTGAAACTGGCGTCTTTTGAAAGCATGATTCTCTTTTAAAAGAAAAAGCAAGGATTACAGTTAATTCTGCCCTGTACATTACACTGGGAGTGATATATGAGTCTTATTAGTACATATAGATTTATGAGAGAGCATGCAGTCCTTGAGAAGAAAAATCTCTTAAATGATTACATTTTACCTTTCTAACCTTTGTTCTTAAGCAAGGCCAAACTGCTTATTTAAAATGTGTACTTGTCACGTACTTTCTTTAAAGATTAAGACTGCTGAAGGTTGGGCTGTGCTGAATTTGCCAACCTGAGTACCCTGAACACTGAAAGCAGCATGAGGGGGTTGTCAGGTCATGATTCCAATTTGCCTGAGAGACAAGAAATGATTGCTTTCTATGGTACTCGGATCCCCATCCCCATTAAGGCAAACAGAAATTTTATCCATCAGATGCTATTTAAAAGTAGGCAAACCTTTCTTAACTGTTCGGTATTCTTCTCTTGATGAAACCAATTAGCTATGCAGAGAAGTAGCAAAGAAATAGCCAAATAATTATGTTATTTGTGCTAGTGGAAGAAGAAATTAAATGTGAAGCAGCTGAAGAAAAGGAGACAGTGGAGACCAAAGGGAAAGGTAGCAGGCAAGAGGAATGGAAGGGAACTTAATTTCTTGTTTTCCTCTCACAGGAATGGGTGTGTTGCAGCAGCTCATTTCAGTATAAATTTTTTCAGTACATTGAAAGTGATCAGCTATGGCTGTGGGAAGATTCACTAAATCTGGTTTCTCACTGACAGATCGAAGCAGCACTTTCTGAATCTGCAGGAAGGCTGTCAGGGAACTGTGGCAGGCTTTACCTGAAGCCTAACCACGAACAAATTCAGGCAACTTTAGGCTTAATGAACAGGCTTGCTTTTAAAATTTACCCTTTAGTAAATTTTTTTCATAAAAAATGCCCAAGCATCCCCTGCCACCCCAGCAGCGGAATGAAGCTCTTCTACCCCATCAGAGAAATGCAAGCAGTGCCACCAGCTCCTGGGGGCTGGTCCTGTGTGGACCTCGCTCCCAACGGGAGAGGATTTGGTGAGAAACTGTTTCCTAAGCACAGAGGGACACTGCGGTTTAGTAGAGATGACTCTCTGATAATTTCTGGGAAGTGGCAACTCATTTAAAAGAGAATTAGGGTAGGGTCTAGTACAAATGAAGGAACTTATTTCTTATAAGCCTGTCTGCTGCCTCTCTTTAATGATCTGGATTTCAGATATCAATTCATAATAAGGTTAGAATGAGAGGGAAGGAAATTTGAGTTTAATCTGATTTTGACACACAGTAATTAGGCACTCCCCAAGAAGCAGATGGTTTTGTATTGTAATTATAGTGCCCCCAAATGATCACTAAAACAATACTCACAATCCCTCTGTGACATGTCTTGACAGTTTCATAAATTGGAGGAAAAAAAACTTTCTTGGGTCCCTTACTGCTGCTGTGTTCTTACCTTTCATTTGGAAAGTGCATTTGTGCGTATACGTTAATGACTTTTCCTGCTTGAATTCGGTTATGGGAAGCACCCTGCGAGAGTAAAACCTGATACTTTTTCTCTCGGCAGGCAGCTGGGACCTGGGTCTGCAGATGCAGTGTGGGTAGGACGTCTACGCGCAGGGCATAGAGTGCTGGTGTTTCCAAGGAGACGAGGACATCGCGCTTGGGGTAACGAAGAACTTGGGGACAGTCAGATTGGGTAGAACTGTCCTCTGTTCATCAGTTTGCTTGCTGATTATGAATATAAAGAAAGAGTCTCGGAGCTTTCTAGTGACTTTACAACTGGCAGGCGCTTACCAGCAGATGTGACCAACGCACAGCGTCGACGTTGAGCTGCCTTCCTTACAAGTTATTTCCTTGAAAGGGCTACACGCGTGGGGCGTCCTCACATGTTAGAAATTATCATGGTGTTTGTCATCAGTGTGAAGAAATGCTTGAGATGCATATTTTCCCTCTCTTTGCCACTCACCCTGGCAGTGGCCAGCAGTAGGATTGCAGTGATTGCACCGCAAGGAGACGCAGGGAGACTCTCCTTGCTCCTGCGCCACCGACCCGCTCTCAGTCCGGAATAATCTCTAGCAGTGTAAACAGCAGTAGGTGGCAGGGCTCAGATTAGTGAGGCAACGCTGGTCTCTGTCATCAAGAATCAGAATAAAAACCTGATGTAGACACAGCCTTTAAAGCAGCAAAAGCTTGTGGTGAAAATCCCCTGAACAAGCGCTAGAAGTGGACTTAGAATGATCTCACCAGAAGTTAAATAGAAGTGCTGTCTAGACACCTTGTTCTGAAACAATCTTTTATTCTGTGAACAATTTAAATGGATTTTCTAGTCAAATTACATTAAGCCTGAGTTTAATCATGTTCTTGTGAACATATATATTAAATAAGGTACACAGCTGGAAAATTCAGTGTTTTGAATAGCAGCTAACAGAGATACAGCATAAAACCTCAATGTCTCTGTGGGCTTCAGTGACAAGCCATACTACAGCTAAATGGAAACTTTTTAATTCCTCCTCAAAAAACGAAGTTATTTGTGTCTTGGTAGGTGTGACTGAACGGAGTGCACAAAACTGTGCAATGATACAGCTGACAGGTAATAGGGAGACAGATACAGACTGTAAAAGAAATTACACTCCCATCACAAGGTAGGTTGCAAAATCTGGATTTTTCCTTAATTCAAACTGTCTGGAGCAGATCAGAGAGTAGCTGTAAAATACACATTCACTACCAGGTGCTGCTTTTAACTCCTTTGATGTATTATGTCTGCCAGCTTATCTATGCTCCGTTCATGTTGCCCTCCAGAATCCAGCTGAAGTGTAGATAATGTAGATAGTCATGGGGCTTTTTTTTGCTTGTTCATAGATTATAATGTATTTATGAAATGACTTATGAGAAATCAGGCCTTTCTAACACACTGGTTTAATAGAGAAGGTTAGCATAATAACTCAGTTTCTTTTACGTGCCCAGATGACAATGATGTGAATTCTCTCCTCACTCAACTTAATTCAAGGATCATTTCCACAACTTGATTTACGCTTGTACCTTCTCCAGATATGTTGATCGAGGTAATAGACAGGCAAAGAAAAACAAATCAATGCTCACATCACAGTACATCCTATATTTTGTTGAGGCTAAATTATATGCAGTATTCTAAGTACATCTTTCTTGCTTAAAGAAAAAAAAAAAGGCAAATACAACCCTTTTTGGGTTGAGTAATTGCCTAGAGCATTTTCTGGAGAAGATCCTGCAGCTTCTTTGAAAATTCTGCAGAAATTGCTGTAGAGGAAAGTCTACACATAGCATGAGAGGGAGCATGAAAGTGTGAAAGAGAATGAAAGCCCCTTCTAACACAAAAGCTAACTCATCAGTGCTCGTTGTTGAATACAGGTGTGGGTCTGTTCAGATGGCGCTCAGCGCTCAGTACGCAAAGTATAATCTTTCTGTATTAGGAATGTCAGGAGACAGTCACGCTCGCTGTGTTGTACATGGATCATGGGTTGATGTTGCCTGCAGAGAGCATTCAATCTAATAGTAAATGCATGGAATATTTCTTATTTAGTAAACACCATAGAGTGTGTATAGATTTCTTCGCAGGGAAAAGAGAGCAAATGTCATGAGCGGAGGAGGGGGAGCAATGTATGAGATGAACGTCTGCGCGTGAATGGGAGGATGGAGAGGAGTAAAGTGAACTTTCTGAATGAAGCACATCAGAGCACGTTAGCAGGAATTTGTTTTGCAGCGCTCATGTTCTTTTTTGCAAACACGCCAAGGCAGCTAAGCACATTTTGAAATCCCATACAGGTTGCTATTATGTCTTTTGAAAAACCTGCTGATTTGGAATGCATATGGTCATTTCAAAACCATAGCTTTGGCAGAGCACTGTGATCACAGGAGGATGATCATTACTATGTTTACAGTTGTTACCACACCAGTGTGAGAGTACATGAGATGGAAGTGCTGAGCCTAAGTCTTTTATAGTCATACTGGAACAGTTAAATAAAAGGAAGATTTGAACATATTGAGCATTACTGTTCTCGGGTGTTTTGATGGAAAATATCTTTCCAATTATGTGAAATATTTCATGGGTGCAGGTTGACTTCCTCACAATTTTATTGAGGAAAAAGGCAGCATTCCTGTGAAAGCAAACATTAGAGTTTAGCACTGCAAAACACAGCACTTCAAATATAATTTTGAACAGGATAAAAATGAAGTATTTATAACGCGGAAAGGAAGACGCACCATCAGAAGGAAAATTAAATTGGAATGTTTGGATGAGATGGAAGCATTCCCTCACCACTGCCCCTGCTCCCTTCTCTGGGAAACACCCTCATATGTGACCTGGTTTTAGAAGAACGAGATGTTACATCTTCTACTAGCAAAAAACCACCCATGTATTTTTAATTACCTCTAACAGGACGCTGATATTTATGTCAGTGTTTGTGATAGTGATATCACTAGTCTCATCTGTGAAGATAGTTTATAGTGGTCTTAGATGTGATTAAGCGCTGTATCCTCTTCCAATCTCATTCTCCGAGGATGATCATAAGTAATCTAGATCAGGTCATATTCGTGTTGCCGCTGGTGGATTTTTATCCGTTCAAGGTAGTTGTCAATCAAGAGCTGGATTTCCTGACAAGCAGGGTTTTAAAAACAATATGAGAGATGTATCTCACAAGGCTGCAGGTGGAAGGGAGTCAGGGCTTCCCTGCCTGCCCAAGCACAGGTCTGAAGTGTCCCCTCCATTCCCCCAGCTCCTGCACGATTTGAAGGCAGCCAGGTCCCCGCAGCGAGGCCAGGCAAGGTGAAGCACTGGGAGGACAGCAGGGCAGTGGGCAGCCTTCCACCAGCTGGCACAAACGAGCAGTCTCGGCACTACATTAGTGAATGCTGGAAGAGATCCCCAATGTGCAAAGTTAATCAAGTTCTGGCCTAATTAAACCACATTACTGCTGTTTTGTCTTTCTTCCTGTGGCGTCCAAGACAATAAGCTACCATGAAGGAGGCCTGGTGGTGTAGTTTTATGCATCTCTTAACAGGTCGAATAACTTTGGTATATGAGTGTTGATCATATGGAGAGACAAAAGGCTAAGATTTGTTAACTTCATCCCTCCTGCCAAGTTAATTTTAGTACCTTTTTGACAGTGCTAATTAAACCATATTACATTCTTTTCCATTGTGTAGCAGCTAAATACTAACAAGCAGAACTACTGAACAGCTGAAAACTGTTTATAATTACTTCTGCTTTGTCATATACAAACTTTTTTGATGTATAGAACATTTTAAAGTCAAAGGAAAAGTTCCTGTTTTGAAGAAACTCAAATGTATTTATGCTGTCAATCGCTACAAGATCTCAAATGATCACCTAAAGAGGCTGAGCACCACTAGACTATACTTTATTTGCATTTCTTCTGGCTTTGTAGAGGAATACAGACAATTCAGTGGTGTTTAATGGTTGATGTAATATATATCAATGACTTTTCCCTTTATTCCTTTCACAATACTGTAGCAATAACTGCACTACAGTTATTGCTGTAAACAATAAGGGTAACAACAAAACAATATTTAAGAAAGTGATATAATTTTGGACAAACATAGAACTGACAGACAGAAATCCTTAATAAACAATAGTTAATTCCTAGTTTACTTCTAGTAAAATAAAACTCAAATTTTAATTCTTATTTTCTTTATATCACCAGACAGTGTAGAAGTGTAACATTGTCATGTCCTGTAATTTTCTTGTGAGCTTTCCATACCTGGTATTTCTCTGTAAGTCCAGAACTCACCCAGAACCTCAGTTTGGCTTTCTTTTATTTTCTTGTCAAGCAAGTCTTTGGCTTGCTACAGGGAAAAACTTGAAAACCAACTATAACTTCTCAACAGCTAATAGACTAAACAATCAAAAGAACTCAGAATACAATGAGGTTTTTGTATTGTGATTTCATACTTTGGAAAGAATCTTGAAGTTTCACTATTTACCAGTGTAACATAGTCAATGCAAGATGAGAACCTTTTTTTTTCTTTGATAAATGACTGAAGACTCCTCTGCCTGGAATTCTTGTTCAGCTTGCACCCAAAAACATCTTGGAAAGAAATAGGAAGTGCCTTAAACTATGGACCAGATTATGGTCTTGTATTAAAGTAAATCAGATACGATTAGTCTGAAAGCAAGAGAATAAAAATTATATTAACTGTTATGGGAGCATAATGCAGTCCTATGTTTTCATTCTCTCTGTGGTGCGCAAACTATGTCATTTCTTATTTCTGTAGTGCATTTGTTTTAGTAACCACTGTTACCTCTTAATTAATACATCAAATACCAGAATATCTGGTTACTAAAATTGTTCTGATTTTTCCCCATAAGCTAAAGTCTCCCCTGTCCTAGGAGAGCATCACAAAAACCCCAGAAATGAATGTCCTAATATTTTTATCTGAGGGCGATGAGCATTCGTGCTCATTCTTCTTAATCACTCAGGAAACAGTGAGCCACTTTCAATTATCCAACTGCTGGAACCATGCAGCTGAACGAACTACAGAGCAGCAGGAGATTTCTGGTTACTTCCACTTTGGGCTTCTGACACTAGAGACTCCTGAGGGTTTTGACTTTCACAGAGCAGCTGCTCAGCATTTTGAGGACCTGAAAACTACCTAAAAAAAATCTGAAAGCCCGATACCTGGAAAAAAAAAAAGATACCTTCTGGGAAATGGGAACTCAAATCTGAAGGCCACCTAAATCAGGATCCTAAACTTTTCAAAAGCTTAGGATCAATACAGCTACTTTAAACGTTTTCACTGGCAAGTCCCTCTACAATTTGCCCACAAATTTATCGTATCTGAAAGATATGCTGTGTGTATGGGAGAGTCTCATGCAGGGTTACCACAACTGAAAATTATGGTTTCACCGATGAGCTAAATGAGCCCCAGAATGGCTTCCCCTGATCAGTTTGGCCACTGGGGACTATCTAGAACCTCTTTCTTGGTACTGCAGTATCTCCCTGAATTTGTGCCTCAGAAACACTACTCCCTATATAGCTCCATTAGAATGATCTGGGATCCAGGACCTGAAGCAAACAGAGTACTCAGATGGGGAAGGCAGAGTAGAAGAAGAGATGGAATTTTGTCAATAATCAGACAAATTCACGTAAAACCCACCCATTTTACATTTGGTGAAACTTTTTGGAAAGGTAGAGTTTTCTAATGAAATGCTTTTGGTTGATTAAACACAGTTTAATCAGAATATTTTTGACCATCTAATTAGCCAGAAGGAGAGGCCATCAAATGTTGAAGAATCAATCCAATAATGAGAAGAATTTGCATTAAAAGGCTCATCAGTCTCATAGCGGCAGAGAGAACTGTACATGAAAGTCATGACAATTTAACGGGTTAGCTCTGAGTATTCAAGTGACAGATATAATTTAGACAGAAATGTTCTTATATCCTTATTAACTATTTTTATGGAGATTTACTAAAGAAATCTGCCATCTCCAGTTATGTTAGATGTCCATGTTAGTCTGTCAACTTCTCTTTGAACCTGATTAGCCTGATGGTAGGACAGACTTCAGACAACTCTGTTACTACAAAAACATGTGCCCAGGTAAATTCATGCCCTCTTAGAGGGAAGGCTGTGATGTCAGCTCAACCCTACTGGGAGACTCAAGAGAATCAGCTCTTGAGAAACCCACAGAAAAGTAGCCTCTGTAAATGCTGCTAATTGTGCAACTGCCTTTTTCTTGTCCAGTTTACTGTCATTGATTAGCAGAAATGGGCTAATCTCAAACTTCTAAGTTTGAGAAAGAAGAAAGGCTGCTATGTGAAAGAAAGCCCAAATCAACTGACCACTATGTAGGTTATAATAACAACCCAAGAGATGGTTTCCAAGGCTTGGCACTTTTGCCGTGCCAGCTGCAGGCACATTTTGATCAGATTGGTGGCTATCTTGACAAGCCATGCAAATCTTGCGATGACACAAGGGACTGGATGTTTCTTGTCAGATGGTATTTGCTTTTTTGTTTCCTCCTCTCTTTTCCTGGTCCCTTCTCTTGCTTCCAGGATTTTACAACATCTGAAATGACAGTGTCAGAAATGACACAAAACTACATCCCATGGGATGTTACCACCACAGGAAAAGATGATTGAGGCAAGCTCAGGCTGTCTGAACTTCTACAGGAGGACTATCGTGTCTCATTCATTCCCTGATCACAGCTGCAGGACCAATGATTTTTCCTAGGATTGTGCTTCATTTTTTGAGGAAGATTCATTTGAATTATGATAATAATAATAGAAGGAAATGAGTTTTGACATGTTGAACTGAGATAAAACCATTTGGGTTTCTGATTTATTTTCTGTTCAGTAATTCAAGAGATATACATATCCTGGCTCTGAGCATTTTTTATTCTGATGGAACTCACAGAAGTGTGTATTTAGACTGGTTAACCCCCTGTAGCCCTGTGTCTCAGCTTCTCCACACCAATGTGCTGATGCACTGAGACCGGACACAATGAGGTTCCTCTGCTCCCTCTTTTCCCCTGCAGACTCTCTGGTAGGTGGGTCAGAAAGCCAGGAATTGCCTTTCTGACTGTGCAGTCTGACTCGGGCATCACACAAAGCTATTGCCTTCCTGCAATAAGACATCCTTTCTCTCACATAGGTTATATTTGTTGCATTGTCGCTTTATTCTGTAGCACATTTTCTTTCTGTCCTTTATCAGCTGTGGTTGTTGCAGCCTTCCATGGGCTAAAGGAAAGAGAACACAGTATGTACTAAGGGAGATGTCATGGCCCTTCCACACATTCATTCTCAGCAAGCTTTTGTGCAAGAAGTGAGAAAAGGACTGTGATCTGTATAGAAAATACGTATGGTTGGGGAGTAGCATTGTAGATACAAGATTCAATAGCATTTACTCAGGGAACACTTCTGAATCAAGAGGATCAGAGAGTACAGTCTGTAAGGACACATATCTCAAGGGGGAAAGAAAAAAATGCTGTTAAGGTTATACTGTTGGTTTTCTTATCAAGAAAAAAAAGATAACGTTTGTGCAATGTTCAAGGGGACTGAGGAAGTCCAGTAAGTCTGTAATAATAGGTGTCTTGAAGTATTACACAGATCAAGTAAACCAACTGGACAAGTTTTATAGATGTTATTTCTCACTTCTTGAGTCTACTGCTTCTGAAAATAGTTTTAGTTCTGCAGCACACAAGGCAAGAGGCTGCTGTCATCTTAAATAACCTGAGGAAAAGTGAGAATTACAAAAATAAAAATGAGATTAGAAGAAAAAGAAGAAATAAGAATAAGCTTTCATTCAGATTGTGGGCCTTTGCTTCCTTCTTGCTCTGACATGGGAAGACCTCCAGAGAAGTCAAGGTGTTGGTAAAAGTTAAAGCAGGAAGGGGATATTGAGTCATTTAATTGCATTGTCTAATGAAATGAGTCCCTCTTGGGAGGTAAAAATTGGTAGCAATTAAAGGAATAGTAGGAAAACTAAACATGAGTTTATAGAAAAGGGTTGAAGGCCACCTCATAATTGTAGCAAGCTTGGACAATGGGTGACAAGGCTAGCAGGCTGCCATAGGAGCTGGAAAACAGGAGCATTCCTCCTGCTCTTCACTTCTCCTGAAGGTGCAGTCAGTGCCAGCTTCTGACACTCTCTTTTTTGCCAGTGCTTCTCTTTCTTCCTCCTTCCACCAAATTTCAGCTGGTGATGTTCCTATGTTTTCATTACTGACGACTGAAGGCCACTATATGGCTGGAACAAAACATAAGAAACTGTATTTACAGTGCTTCAGAAGTTTATGTAGTGGGCACTTTTGCAAACAGGAGTCCAGAAACGGGGGGGGGGGGGGGGGGGGGGCGGGAAATGATATAACACTTAAAAATGGATGTAAAATAATTGATAGGAAGGCTCGTGCAAGAAACTTTAAAAAAATTCAGTCCTTAAAAATAAGGTATTCTATAATCTAGTGGAATATGATTTCCTACGAGCTCATACCTGATGCTTTTCTAATCCTTATTTATTTTTTCTCCTTGCCTCTTGTAGCTAACATGCCCATCAACTGCTGGGTGAATACTGTGAGACTCCCTGGCTGGTTCCTGACTTTTGCAGGACAAAACTACACTGAGTTGTGACTGACTTTCCTCCTGAAAGTAAGTAATTGTCTCTATTTGACACAGTTGCTAACTAATGTTTTTAGGGACTGGATATACTTGAAAGTCTTACCTCTGTCGAATTTGAATTTGAAATTGCCCAAATAGTGCCAAAAATTGTTAATGAACGGACTGGAACAGACACACATAGATAGACATTGCAAGTCTTGGTTTTGCTGGAAACCAGAATAAAAATTATGTTAACAAGATGTCATTTTAAAGAAAGGCCAGCTTGGGAAGTGCTGATTATCTTCTCCCATGTGTTGTAAGCCAGGGCTTGCTTGTCCAAAAAGAAGAGACAGGTTGTTAAAGGGTTTGCTTATCTTTCTCATCACGTATATATTTTAGTTAGGGATTAAAATAAAATATTTAAGGTACCAGAAAAACAGGAGGACTTGCAGTGACTGTTCCCCCAACAGACTTTTGCCAGACTGCTCGCATATGTTGGTGAAACAAAGTGGAGCATTTGCTGAAGTAAAAAGTCTCGGCGCCAGAGGGCTGTAGGACACACTGCTTCCTCCCATAGGGCTGCAGGTACCTGCTGCAAGACATGTTCGTCACTTCACTATCCCTTTTCTTAAATAATAAATGTAATTACCGTTGTTTTTTCCAGGTCTACATGGCTAGGACTGCTGGGTTTTCATCTGAGTTATGGTTTTGAGCAGGCTGATGGGTTGAGTTTTGGGGAAAGCTTGCTGGTCACCTGCTGTACTTATTCATGGGATCAGACATTCCCCAAGACCTGGATTTTAAATAAAAACATGGCACACATTTTATCTTGAAAGAAAAGATTATTCTTGTCAGGAATAATTTTTTGAAATCCAGTTTATAATTTATCTTCTTTTTGTTGCCAGTCATCTATAATAAGTTTTAAATTATCCTGAATGTAATACAGTTATTCTAAGTATCGCTTGAGTAATTTCTATGAATAATTCTTGGCTTAAGGTTTGTTTCATTTGTGAAATTCAAATGGGCCAGGCAACTGTCTATCCTCTGTCCAGCTAAACTCTTCAGAATAATCCTTCTGCTCAATCCAGGTAAAAATTCAAAAATGTCTCACTTTGAGTGTTCCTTAGTACTTGCTCATGATGCGTTTTATTCACCTGCTTAGAAAAGATACAGAAGAAGTGTGAACATGGTATAAGCAAATTAATGTGTTCATGCAAATAAATATTCATGGTTAAAAAAACCATCTGTGCTCTGTTGCATCTTGTGTTTTGTGTTTATAAAAGATGTGAATGGAATCGATAACAATAAGAATGAAAATTCTTGTTAAAATAGTCAAATCAAGAATTGGATGCTTTCTGGTAGATGGTACTGAGCTAAGTATGAGGTACTGAGCCCTCTAAAAGAGCAACTTGGTTAAATGAGGTCAGTGGTGTCTCCTTGTTTAAAATATTTTTCATTTATCTATGGCATAGGAATGGTATACACCTATATATCTAAATACGAATTATATCTTGCACTTGACTCCCCAATGGTACCTAGCTTTAACAGGAAAAGATCAACTACATTTTAAAGTAGTTTCTACTTCAAGGTAGCGGCGATATCCACGCACTTTTCCAATCTGTCTGTAAGTACAATACCTGTATGTAGTAGGTACAAAAATTCCATACGTGTTGAAGCTAAGAAAATATGTTTGTGGCATGCTGTGATTAGAAACAATCTGCCATTTGAAGATGCTTAGAGGTTTGGAGCATTACCGTTAGCCCTGGGAGAGAGGGATTGTGATAAGGCAATTATAGATGCGTGCTAAATTAATTAATCCCACAGCTTTATCACACAGCGGATGTTTCTGAGAAATAATTTGGAGGAAAAAAAAGTTTCCTCTTATTCATCCACATATGGGATTTTCTGTTCAGTGATATGTTTTACTTAATGTCATGGATACAGAAGATTAAATTCTGAGGTAATAGACTATCTATTTCTATATTGTAACTTTTATTGTGTTTTACAACTGTAAATTGTGAAAGGAAAATATTTGTGTCGTTCAATGGACCTAATACTTGCTTCTGGTTGCAAATTACCACAGATAGCAGACGTTAACCCAACGTATTTTAGATAAATTTGTGGCTCTGATATGGAGTTATACAAAGATTCAATCAAATTATGTTAGGCATCCAAGTACCAAGCATTTAACCAAGTTTAAGATATTTAAGTCTCAGCTAACTGTCTAGGATGGACTGCAGCTAATCGCTTTAAGGAGAGCCTAGAGAAACTACTTCAGACAGGAATCTGCCCTAGCCGAGAGAAAAGGAAAGTTCAGATTAAGGCTTTTAACTTCTTTTTACCAGAAAGTATAAGAAACCCAGGATATTTTATGCGTACTGTATATGCATACTTGCCGAGGGGCATATGTATGCCTCTGATATGTTTGCCAGGCTCTGAAACCAATTTACAATAATTGTACTTTACAAAGTAAAGGGGCTGGGCTGGTACATGGGGTTATGACATATTGGCACTTCTCCCGGGCTGCCAACATGTACAATTGAATCTCGTTTTTCATCTCCACTCCTGCTGTGAAAAATAAGCCTTAAAAACATTTATTGAAGTGCAGACTGATGCAGCAGTGTCTGTCCACATTTGCAACCTGAACCAGTGCCACTGAGATGTGAACTGGCCCTTTCATTTCAGTGGCGAACTCAGAGGTTATATGATAGCACAGCACAGAAGTCAGTATTAAGTGCTACTTTGCAAAAGAGTGGGAAGGAATCACATCAGGAAGATTTATACATCTGTCTCAGAGTGGTCCTTCATTTCCATGCAGAACGGAGCCAGATAATAGTACATCTCTGTCATCTTAAAGTCATAAATAGTATCCCTAAATGCTAGCGCATCTCTCGCCCACCCTACACTTAATTTTTATACTATGAATAGATGTAAAGTCTAGATTTCTGTTTTGTTACACTGTTAATACCCTCTCTGCATCTGCTTAGTATGAACAGCATTTTCACCAGGTTTTGAATGACATTTTGTTACAGGAAAAAGTTCTCTTTACTGTATTCTAAATTAAACTTTCATGCCTTTTCAGTCTGCATACCTTTTTTTGTCAAGGATGATACTGAAAATATTAAGGAGTTCATTAAAAATTATGATTAATTAATTTTATTACAGTAGCACTTAGAAGCCCCTGCTGAGACAGGAGACCTATTGCACTGGGCACTGTAGGGATACATAAAAGAGTGAGTTTCTGCTTCAAAGAGCTGAAAATTGAACCAGAAAAGACGTGTTTCTCTTGGCTTCAAGGGAAACTGAATAAGGGCTTTTGTGATATTCTTGAGCAAGCTGCAAGCCCCATGTCTCATTGAAACCTTTTCTTTTTCATTCCACGGTTTTGTAAAAAAATATGTAATGAATGAAGCTGGATTCAATTTTCAATTAAAAGAATCTCAGACCATCGGCTGCTCTTGTCTCCCCCACAGCCTGCTCCTTTTGCTTTCTCCATTCTTCCTGCAGGAGCTATACAACAGCCCTATGTTCCCCGTTCAGCAAACCTTTTCAAACAGCTACATTTGTGTCTTGTCATCACATTTCTAATATTGAATTTTCACATTTCAAAAGGGACTTTACTTCTCACTTTTGTTAGCTCCGTCATTATGTGAAAATATTCAAAACTTTCACAGTAGTGAAAAAGAAAAGGGGCAAGGAGAGAATGGCCTCCCCTCTCCCATTCTTCTCTCTACCAGCTCTATTAGCAAAGGAGTTAGTAAAATGCTGTACGAGAAGTGCACTAGTTAAAGACTATGCTCTCTCTTACCACTAGCCTTGAGTCCCTTTTTCTTCATTGCACAATAGGAAGTGAAAAAAAGGAAGGGAGCAGAGCTGAAGGTGATTGCCTTTGTTGATGCAAAGGCAGAGAGAAATCTACCTTGAGAAACAAAGTAGTTGGGCAAGCTACCAAGTTCACAAAATAAATATTTGCATTGTGCTCAGATTTAGCCTTATGTTTCCTAAGTTTCTGCTCAGCATCTAGTGAGATGGCCCTCTAAGCTCTCTCCTAGCAGCCTAAGTTGGGAAAAAGTTGGAATGAGAGGGGAAGGAGGGGCGGCGGGGCGGGGGGGGGGGGCAGTCCCAGAGGGTGCCAGGCAAACTGTGAAGTGACTGATTAGTGCAGACAGTGACGGACAAGTTCCAGCCAAGCGTGATTGCTTCTAAGAGGAAATGGCTTTGTTTCAACTTGACTATTCTTCCCTGATAATCTGCGAAGCTGGAGTGGAATTCAAAGCAGCATTGGTCTGAGCATTAATCTAATGCACAGTGGTTCCTTGCAACTTGCTCTGATCTCCAGTGCCTTTAATCTTGCAGTAAATTTTGATTTTATTTCTCTCTATGATATACCTCCCCAAGGAGACGGTAGTCAGGGAGCTGAGGGAAGCTGCCCGAAGCTGCCCAGGCCAGATGAAGTATTGGGGGGCCTGCTTGAGGTCATCGTGAAGAAAAAGAAGACAGGTTCTCAGGCTTTCTAATCTATTTTCTCTTATGAAAAACAAGCTGATGGTTTTAAATTGAGTAAAACAAGTGACTAAATCACCTTCTGAGAATGAACTACTGAACAGGAACGCAATCTCTCCCATGAATTTCTGTAGACGACAACCAAGTTCCCTGTAGTCTCTCTCTGACACACAAAACTGTTATTTAGTTTTCTGTGGAATCTGGTGAATTACATGAGCTGTTTCAGAAACTCCACGAGGACTCCTTCCATCTGCTCCAAAGCCCCTGGCATTCAGGGGTGTAACTGCCGTTCCCCACTCCAAGCGTGAGGCGCCACGGTCCCAAATCAGTGTCAAGGCTCACGGTGCTCAGGCAGACTAGGACCAGGCGGTCCAACCCCAGGCAGCAATGTGAGGCCTGGGCGCAATGTGAGAGCCAGCCCTTCCCCAGATTTCTCCTTGCAACATCTACCTGCTGCTTCTGGGGGAGGCTGCACCACCAGATGAAGCAACATCTCATCCGCAGCTGTGCCAAGCTCCAGCAGAACTTCATTCCCTGGGGGGGTAGCCCCTGCTTTCCCTCAGCTTGGTGATGCTGCCCAGCGGCAGAAGCACGGCTGCATCCCACTTCCCTGCGGTTCAGCAAGTGCTGGTAGCAGCCTTGTGTTTTACTCGCTCTAGTGAAAACTTGGGATCAGTCGGGGTCTGCCATGGGAGTCGTCACTTTAGTGTTTTCAGGAAATATAAATCAGGCAGCCTCTTGCCAGCTGCTCAGCTACAGAGGCAAATGGAGCCTCTGAAACTATTTTAGGCTGTGTGCGTTCTTCCCCATCCTCCAATGTTAGGAAGGTAAAAAAAGAAAAAAAAAAAAAGTAAAATGTTGTACATATAATTATGCTGCTGAGATCACTTCTATTTTCACTATGTACAATTTCAAAACAATAAGCAATTCTGTAATGGAAAATTAACAGGAATCTTTCACCAATTTTTAAACACTTTCTTTGTTTTCCTCCTTCCTGTATCAGGAATTTCATTATAATTGATATTTCCCATTTTTGTTGGGTGAATTTTCATCTTTTTTACAAAATAAAAGGAATGGAAAAATTTCTGACTAGCTTGCTGATAATCACGACTGGAGTGAACTTGTTATTATCATACTTGTGGATTATTTAGGAAATTAGCACAGCAAGATGTAGTAGCTCTTAGCTAGGATTCCAATGGCTTGGCAGCACACGAGGCATAGAGCCGAGCCCCCCGGGCCACGCTGCAGAGCTCCGCGCTGCGCCGAGGGTTAACGAACACCTATCCCACTTCCCCCGGCATGCAGCTCTCTTCTCCTGTCCCCTGGGTATATCAAGGGACTCCAGTTAGCTGAACTGTCAGTAATGGAAAATTCACCAATAAGCTTTTAATAAATAGGATCGTCCAGGGGAGATGTCTGGATTAAATTTGAGGTGAAGGTGAAAGCAGGAGGCGTATTTCAGGCAGAGGTGTGTAAGATTTGCAGAGGAAGAAGGGAAAGTAAGCGTAATAGGATGAGTGGATTATTTTGTTCATTTGTTTGCCTTTCAAATGCCTTAGCTGCTTCATGTTCTGCTGTTTCCAGCTTCTCGGTGTGTGCCTCGGTTTAAATTTTCATAGTACTCATTTCACCACTTAGCCATGTCATGTTGCGTTACCCTGTAGCACCACGCATCAAAACTTAACAACGGGCCAAACACAACAATCACTTTAAACTAATGCTGCCCCTCTTTCATTATTCAACGAGTTACATCATGGGCTGCCGACAAAGGCAACCTTGGAGCTAAATTTAAAGGCATATTTACGTAAAGAGAGTGTGCGTGTGTGTAAGTCCAGTGGTTTTTTTTTCTGTGTGCTCTATTCTCTTGGGAGAAAAGAAACATCATTCGGTACATGGATAAAAGGAAGAGGGAACAGGCAAAACCATGAATTCTTCAAGAAGTACTTTATGCACACAAATTCTACCTTTAAACTCTGCATCTTTCATTTTAGGAAGGTTTTTATCAACCTTATGCTTAGTATTGCCTTATTTTACAACTCTTAATTTGTAATAATCATTGTGCCTTCATAAACAAAGTTAAAAAAAGGAGGGCGATAGTCTTGGTGTATTGGCTTGATGATGAGTTGTTATTATAAGTGTTCTTATTGTACAATGAAATATTTTCAGTTAGTTGGTGTCCTGATTTAGGAAAACAGTAAGACAATCGTAATGGCTTTTCCTTTCTTCACAAAAATGCTGGGAGAACGAATGTGAATGGCAGAATTTGGCAAAATATTGAGCAGGCAAATGAGCACGGTAATAAAATAAACAGGCAAGCTGATCACAATATCAAGTTGTACTGATCATTCACTTGGCATGTGTGGGTTTAGTGCTAATTATTTATGATACTTCATACTGTGATAATGAATATTCTTTGGTATGCTTTGGAAGGCTAATGAAATTCTACTGCCAGATTCTGACACCTTTATTTTTAGTTATCTATCAGTCATCATGTACATGGCCCCACTGACTTAAGAAGGAGTGTAGTATCTATGAACATGGGGTAGAGGAACAGACCTTGTCTCTTAGAAAAAAAGCAAAACATGGGACATATATGTGACATAGGAGAGTCCGGCTTAATTTTGCACTGATGTTCTACAGAAGCAAGAAATACATCTCTCTTGATTTCAAGAAGTGTATTGCTGGAAGAGGTTATCAAAAAGAACTCCAGCAGAGGACACAAAAGCATTTAGAAAAGGCACAATGAATTTTGACTGCCTTTTGAATCTATTTATCAAAGCCATTGCTGTTCCCGTTTTGACACAGGTGGAACAATAATAAATATTGAACAAAGCAACTCAATCTGTATTCAGAGCATTTCAATACACGGACAGGTAAATGAAAAAAAAGAAAGCTTGCAGAGTCAGGCCTATTGACTCCTGCTACTTCTATTCCTCATTGAAAATGAATGGTGGATGGAGCACAAAGATCTGCAAGATATTTATATTGCTGCGATTAACATATAATAAGAAGCACATTCAGTAGTGTGACTTTATTATTTAACCAAATCAATAATCTTTTACATCACAAGAACATAATTCAACTGTAAACCTTGCCACTTTCTTTCATTTTAAGAGACTAACTTTACATGTCAATTTTCAGACTCGGTGGAGCCATATTATTTCCCTAGCTGCCATTTATCCCTATAGGAGGGACTTTGTGCCATGAATGGGCCCCTGTATGGTAAAGAACTGCCTCTTCTGTGGAGGACAGGCAGTGGGAAGACTCCACATTCAAGTTGCAAGTCCTGGCTTGCACAGGTGCCATCCCTTGGGAGCGGGCTAGTGTGGCACGAGCAGCTCTTTCTCTCCTCTGGTCCTGGTTCATAATCTTTTGAAGATCAAAGTGTCTGGACAGCCTTCCTCCCTTGGGTTTTTCACCCACTGTCCTTATTTTAGATCCTTAAAGAAAACCACTGGAGAGAATTTCACGCTGCTCAGCCAGAGAGGCAGCTGACAGTGAAGCCTGCCAGGCACACCGCTGACTATTCTAATGAACCTTCCTTCAGAGGCAGACTAGATTCCTACTTCAACCAGGAATCCAAAGCAGGTCCTTGATGATACAAAGAAAAAACAAATAAACAAAACCTGAACATATTGGGTCATTATAAAACGCAGTTAAACATGTAAAGGACATCACAAGATCACAGAAAAAAATGACTAATGCTCAGTTCACTGCTGCTGTCAGAAAAAAAATACCCCAAATCAAAAAACCAACCCCCAAAAAAACAACTTAGTCCAAAATTGCAGTGGATATGTCTTCTGGCCAGATCTAAAGTGCTCTGAGACCAACCTCTCATTGCCTTCATTGCCTCCTCTGTCTTTTGGGTCAAGTCATCCAGTATAAATGAGTCTTTTATCTCCATGATTAGTGCCTTGCAGCAGATGATAAGAATTCAGTATCTCTCTTTTGTCTTGAAATTTCCAAGGCTTATGGGTTTTGTCTGATTTCACCTGAGTATTCAGCAAACAGCCTAGCACACACTGTTTGCTTTTTCCTTTGGGCAGTCATGCGGGCGTTTTTCATTTCAGATATCCTCATTCACAGTGCACTGCAGCACTTTCCCAAAGCTGGTTCAGACCCTTAGAGCAAAGCAAAGAAGTGGATTTTAATTTTGAGTTGCAGCTGCTGCTGTCAAAGTTCAGTGCATTAAGCATGGATTTTGTTTTCATTGCTCTCTCATAACACCAGGAACTACATTAACTACAAAACACATGCGCTTAATGTAAGTAAAGTAATGGAGAAATATATTGTTCTTGTTATTTGAAGTGTCACACAAGATCTGGGGTTCATTTCAGTATCACAATGAAACCAAGCTGCAGTTTTCACAAAGGCATAGTTTTAGATGCTTAAAGGGAATAGATTAAATGTTCTTTTGTTTTCTTTTGTTGTTGCTTCACAGCAACACAACAAACTGCCTCCATGTTGTAGGAATGAAGAGCGCTTCCGTCTTCCAGCTGCCTTCGGTTTCGTGGGAGTTCAGGAAGGAGGATTTCATGATCCCCCCTTGTTTACAGGCATGTTCCCTCTGGTCGATTTTACATGCTTTGTATCATCTTTTACCCATCTATTCTCGCAGCTTAAAGGCCATTACACTGCAACTAACCACAGTATTGAACTATAACTTGCATAAAATTGTATGGGAAATGGAATGAGTTGGAGAAAAGCCCACAGTATATATAAAGGACAGCTTGGACATTGAACATGTTCAGGTGTAACTTCCCCAGCTGGCTAACACAGAAAGAAAAGGGCACTGTTGCTCACCCACGTGAGGCTGTCATGAGGAACGGCGTGCAGACTGTAATGTCAGCCTCTCTCTTTGCTTGCTCCCCCCCGCCCCATTGCTGCTGTTTCCATTGGTAAGATTTTCATCTTTTCTACTCTACTTTCTGAGGGTTTTTCTCACCCTCTTCATTCCCTGGCTGCGTTATTGAATAGGTGAGACAATACCTGAGACAATCGCACTACCTGGCTGGAAGAAAGGAAGAGGGAAGTTTGGTGTTGCTATGGAGCAATGTTAAGGTTACTTCAATCCTTTTAGTATCATTTTGGCTGCAAAAGGGTTGCAGGGGAAAGTGCTTTTCAGAAGCTGTAATAATCCTATTATTTCTTCTTTTTTTCCCACCCTTGACTTTAAAATCTAAGTTCTCTAGAAAAAAAAAAAACATTAAAAAGCAATAATGTAAACTGTTGTGAAGTTCATCCTGTATATC
The DNA here is from genome assembly GCA_034008185.1 of Gorsachius magnificus. Classification (NCBI taxonomy): domain Eukaryota; kingdom Metazoa; phylum Chordata; class Aves; order Pelecaniformes; family Ardeidae; genus Gorsachius; species Gorsachius magnificus. The sequence goes on along the minus strand of CM067089.1, from coordinate 31,936,700 downwards.
TGATTGTTCTGTTCCACTGAGACATCCTCAGTGCAGCCCTTTCTGCAGGCATATACATTGACATATATGCACATACATCAGTGTGTTTGTACCTTTATTTATATTTATTATACTCATATGTTTTGTTCATGTCTATAAGAAGTTCAGCGTATTTATGGAGAGCCAAGACCTCAGTAATCCCCTGGAGCGCTCTCTCTCATGTGCTGCCCATAGGCTGTAGCCATGCTGTAGAGTTTTAAGAGAACAGCAAGTTGATGCTAACAGACTTGTCTGCATGTAGAAGAACCTTAGGTCACCTTTCTCTGTCCCATGTTTTATAAGGGCAGACAGCAGCCCACACTGATTTTGTCCAAACTTTTCCAAGCTGGTTGGCTTGGGCAGTCGTCCACAGGGTGTGGGTGAGGCCCCGGTGCGGGCTCCAGGTGACGTACCCCCCCAGCTGAGCCAGCACATAACAGCGTGTGCCCTTGGCTCACTCATGTATCATCTGCAGGAAGCAGAGGTTGACCCTACCCCTTCTCATCGCTGACTTGTAGCAGCTAGTGATGGCAACCTGAGCTTTCCACCAGCTCTGACTCTAAGTTAAAAGCAAGGCCATCTCCATGACCAGCATTGGAATAACAATCAAAAAACTGTCACCTCCACCCATCTCCAGTGGCCATATTTAAGAGATGAATATTATGGAAACCTTTTTCAATTTTAAAGTGGCATCCTGAGTGTTCAGTCCTGGAATCTCATGCAATTACATAGCTAAATCTTGTTAGTGGTGGATTCCTTTGTTGCAAAAAAAGATAATTAAATCACTATTTGAACAACTGGCTACAAATAATGAAAAGGATACTATCATATTACCAAGCAGAGATTTGTAATCAAACAATAGGTCGTTTAATGGCTTGTTAACGAGGATTTCATGGCATCAAACCAGTTCCTAATAAGCAGATGTTCATGATACAGAAAAAAATATTTTTGCACTTGGCACCCTTATTGGAAGTCTCAGTCCAAAAGCCAAGGAATGAATACAGAGAGCAGAAGCACAGGAATGGAGCTGTGACACTCACTAGTTGTTCTATTTTTTCTGAACTAAATTTTCAACCTAGGCTGGCTCTGCAACAAGTTTCTTCAGTTGCAGTGAGGGAACATTCACCACCATGTCCTGTGCAGCTTGTGCTCAAGACTTAGGTTCATAGTGTTACCAATCAAGCAAAATAAAACAGCTTGAAATATGACTTGCAAATTAATTAACCCAACAATTATTTAAATAAGTAGTAAAGCTTGACCAGACATGTAAAGGCCCTGTATCCCACACTATCTCCACTTATTGGCCGAATTGCATGAAGTGTAGAAATTGTCCTTCAGATTTCAGTGAGCCAGGCAGTAGCAAGAGAAGAGTTTCTTCCTTATAGAAGATTTTGAAGACCCTTGCCATGGCGTTGAGTTTTTGACATTTCCAAATATGAAGGTACATTCCCTCCTTAAGTGTTTGAAAACTTTTTTTTGAAAGCCTCCATTTTTATATCTTTGTTTAGCTTTTCTTTTTTTTTTCTTTTTTTTTTTTTGAAACACTTCAGAAGCACTGTATAACCGAAAAACGCTTGAAGGCCATAGCTGTCAATGAATAATGTCATCACTTTCCACTTGCTTTTATGTCCTTTTCCAGAGATGGGAGTCTGAATGCTCTTCTTTTAATTAATTCCTGAGGTTTGCTTTAATTCTGTCTGATATAATATGTGTACATCCTGTGGAAGTCTGTCAGCATCCAGAAGTTTCTCACTCTCCTACCAGCTATTATCCCAGCTGTAAGCTGATTTGGGTGACTTGAAACTGCAGAGATGTGAGCAGAAACTGAGTGTCCTGTAGACTCCCGTATTTATTCTGAACTGGTCTGGCTGAAATGCAGATGCAAGCCATTAGAAAATGACATACAGGCTTAGCATCCTGCTTCAATTCTCCTTCAAGTTTTCCTAGCTACAGAACACAGACAGACACATATGAGATATGAAGGATGACTCTTTGCCACCTTCTGAATAAATTATTAGATACTCATCTGAATGATTGGTTTAATGCAGTTTTGGATTAGTGTCTCATGACGTGAAAGGTCAACACTGAGAGCTTGATGCCCCAAAGTACTGATGTTCAGATTTTCAGTACAGCCCAAAGCATTTATAGACTTTTCAAACCTGAATTTTGGCACTTTAGGAACAGGATGATCGTTTCATACAGGCAGGCTTTGGAAGCCTGAATTCACAAATAGTGAGATACCCAGATAATGCCAGGTAATTAAACTATTCCAGATTAGTTTTTCCATAGAAAATCAAATTTGTGGTATGATGCAATTGTCTCAATTACAATCCCTCAGTGTGAGGCAGATGATGCATGGAGAGAGTTAGGAACTGTATAATGCATGAGTTTAGAAGGAATAGTTTTCACTTCAGTGTAAGGTTGAGAAAACCTGCACAAAATTTAAGAGAGAGAAACAGGCCAACAGTATTTTTTAAGGCTTTACTTTTTGGTATTTCCTAACCAAATTAATAACATGGGCACCAGTTAAAATAGTGTAATGTGAAGCCACTGTGCACTGCTAGGTCTGGCAAAAACGATGGCAAAAACGATGGTAATTCATCACTTCGTGCTTCGTGGCATTTCCCAGTTCAGACTGACGTTTCACATCAATGATAGAAAACATGCTCTCTGCCTGAAATATCTGGAACACAGTACTCATAGACGAGAAAAGACTTTTGCTTAAGCTGCATACATACAATGGACATGTACAGTCAACTTGTGCCTACCAAATAATCTTTGCATGTTATGGAAAGATAATCCAGGCCATACAATGAAGTATAAAGAGCGCTTTTTTTCCTCACATTTAGGCTCATCTTTGCATTCTCAAATCTTTCCTTTTCACTATGACACACAACATCCCTAGTAACAAGTTGAATGTGCAGGTTTTGCCATAAATGGGTCACTATATTGCTACCAGGAAAATATGACAGACTCAAAAACTGAGGGTGGGGAAAGACAAAATAAAACTTCAGATGAGTCCAAAGGCTTTTGCAATGTTGGTCACTCTTTCAAACACCATATGTTCGATATCATCTACACCTGCAAAAAAAATTTCTGATATATCAAAGCTGTCTGCAAGCTAGGTTTGCAGCACTGATGCTGTGCTTTCCCTTGGTATTACCATGCAAATGTGTAAGTTTGGACGCAGAGTAACAGCTCGAGATCTCAGCAAATTTTTTGATAGTCCTTTCCCTTTCCCTTCTTTTCTGTTTCCTGGTCAAGACAGGGATTTGTTCTCCTACTGCAGAACCCATGGCAAAGGAAACCTTAGATGGAGATCAAAAGGATACATCTACTTGACAAGGACAAAGATAGACCTGATCATATTGCCCATAAAACCTCAAAACTCTCATGAGTTAATCATATAACTGTCATGAAATATTTAATTTATAATTCACTGAGCTTATGCATTACCCCAGCAATAGGCAGAAAAAAGGGTTACTGTTCATGTGTTTCACTTTTCGGACACTGCTGTGCTATTATAACTTATTTTGACCTGAAAATCTAGTGCTGCACAATAACGGCAAATAGGTAGTAACAACTGTGGTAGTACAATTCATAAAAGCACATCTTCCAATAAAAATGGTGTGCATGCATGGCTGAAGAGAGGAACATTAGGGTGAAGGGAAGGTGTTGGGGAGTTAATGAAAACTTTTCTAACTCAAGTAAAAAGACAGTAATTCTAGACATGCATGACAAATAGGTTTCCATAGCAATAAGTAAAGTTACTCCCCTCTTGCTCCTTCACGATCTGAACCCCCCAAAACTGCATGTGGCACAGGGAGTTTATATGATAATACATGTGAGAAAAATCCTGACTGAGCAGTCTGCCATGAGCAGAGCCATAAATGCTCTGTGGCTGTGTGGTCTGCCATAATAATTCAACATTTTTTTCTTCACAGTTATGACTGTTCCTTTAGCAATACAATAATTTTTTATTCCAACATAAATGGAGTTTTGATAAGGCAGAATAATTAAAGTATATTCATATTCATTCTATATCTTACAAGCTCTATTGGAATTATCTCATTTTTAGATTTGTCTCTTGCTTTTATGTATTCCAGAGCCGGCTTTACGGCACTGTACTTACAAGTGAATTTTTCCTGGGGTTTCTTCCTGCCCTATGCCACTCATCCTAATCATCAAAATTGAGTATTAACATTGCCATGATTTTTTCCCCCCATAAGTCTCAAAATGCCTTAAAAAATGAGAAGCATGTCTATGTGTGCTGAACAACTGAGAAAATGGAAAACAGAGAAGTTTTGTCTGTGGTCACAGAGTGAATCACATAGAATTTGGAATAAAATTTTAATTTTTTAAACCAGCAAGACTTATTGAGTTCAGGGCTGTGCTGTGCAGACACAACTATCGTCCTTCTAGTTGTGAAGCTGGCATGGGCACTTCTTACAGGGTGCACTGTTGTCAGTGTTAAGCCCTCCTCTCTCATGCACAATCTGTGTTTCCAACCCTGTGTTTAATAACAAACACTGTAACTTATCTCACATGCCTTGCCCACTTATATGATTAAAAAAATGCTTAACTATGAGTATTACTTGCAGAGCTGGTTATGGAATTGAAAAACATTAAAATATGCCAGGTAGAATAGATGGATATACACAGGTGAAAAGGAAAGAAAATAAATAATGATTATGAAAATGTTGCCTTTTTTTTAAAAGAAATTCAGATGTTTTATTTACATTTGTTATTGTTAATCTGTTATTTAGCATGTCACAGTTGGTCTTTAGTCCTCAACACAGATACATATATACTTAAGTGCCACAGGGCTGGAAACTGCATTGGAGATTACTGTATTCTCTTGTTTCCAGCCAGTAGAAAAAGATAAAGAATCTCTTTTCTATTATGCATTTAATGGTTGTTGTTAAGTACCATTATTTATTTATCATTTTGGACCATAATAATAATAAAATACTCATTATGAAACATAACACTAACCTTTGGGAGATGGGCAATCACACTTACGGTGTTTAGCATTCATGAGAAATATGTTTGTTTGGAATAAATGTCAGTACAGACAATATAATAGAAGTAGTCAAAATGCCTAGTACTCAGAATGCCAGTGCTCTCCTCTGTGCAGGATGCTGATTTAAGATTTGCCATTGCTTGGCTTCATGCATGAACTTTCTTACCAAAAATGGGCCATCTGGAAGAGGATGTTTAATCTTGCTTTGAAATATTACCTCTGGGAAAGTAGAAGAGAGAAAGGATAGCCTGGCTGAGTCAGATCTGATAGCAAAGTGGGATAAAATGATGGAGGGTGTCTTATTCAGGGCTTTCTCACAAATGCATATTTTAAAAACTATCAGTAACAACAATAAAAAGAGAGGGGGAGACTGGTCTGAAACGGAGGGAGCAATGGAAGAGGGAATAGTATTGCACTCTGCATTTGAATCCTGCTGTCGTCAGGACTCATAAGAAGTATATCCTTGGTCATTAACTTTTATGAAGTGCTGATTTCCCTTTTGGCTTCCACCAGCCTATCAGCCCCGCAGCGAGGGCTGTCTTTCTGCACACAGCTGAGCCAAGTAATTGCTCAGTGTGATCCTCAAGTACAACATTTTCTCACAACCAACCTCTCCCCATCTACCTAATAGCTTTGAGACAGCCTCGGTCTGTCTGACTGAATGACCACTAATGACCCAACTGTTCCTAGGAAGATGTAGCACGTGTTTTTTCTGCCAAGACTTGAAATGTTTCTGTTATGTTTAGTACTTAACGGGTGGATAAGGCAGGGTAAAGCCAGTACAGAGCAGCCAGGTGTTCGCAAAGCCATCTTTCTTTCCCCTCCCTTGTGATGTGGCCTCTTCATTCACTATAAATTACCTGAAGCTTGTGTCTGCAGCACTCCAAGAAGTGCAAGCCGGGGCTAATAGTGTTCTCTATGTCCATTTTGAACAGTTAATATGCTGGTTTTCAGAAAATAAAACTGTTCTGAGATGAGGAAACTTTGACTATCCCACGTTAGGTCTTTTCTGACTTCTTACAGGAGAGCACAGGTGAGTCTGAAGACTAAAGTGCAGCAGTATAAATAACAACTTCACAATTTTTTCACAATTCATGACTTATTGAGTATACAGTCTAAAGTATAACACCACCACCCCACCCCCCCCCAAAAAAAGGTTCATGCTATGAGATATATATATACATACAGGAAAAGAAAAAAATGTTCCTGTAAACTACATTCTGTACAGAAGGGTTTTCAACACCTTTTCTGAGCAACTAAGGCACGGAGAAACAAAATGACGTATTGACAGTGACGGAGGGACTCAACACAAAAAAAAAAAAAACCACCAAAAAAACCCCAGAAAATGGCAGTCATTTGATGACTGGTGGAGGGAATGCGGATCCATGTGTGGGACCTTCTGTGTTATCACAGACTGGTCATGCAGGGGAGTATCCAAGGAAGGCAGACATTCCTAAAAAGGAAGTCCGGGATTGTCCAAAGTACCTGTACTTCCTTAAAAGAAAAGACTCTGAGAAAGTCACCAGACCTTTTATTTTCTTTCATTTTGGCACACCAAGAGGTTTAAAATCCCACTTGGATGGAAACCAGTGTGACAATGGGTAGAAACAGAAGAGGAGTTGGAAATAAGGAAGCCATCCTTATGGCTAGAGTGCACAGATGCGTTCCTAATATTCAGCAATTAAATGTGGAACTTCAGCTGAACGATTTTCTCTCAGCAAAATGGTCAGTAGTTTTTCATCAAATGTTGGAAAGAAACAGATTAAAAAATAGGTTGAGCACATATACAGACAGCTTTGTAAAAAGGTATTTTTACTTGAGTGTCTGCCCTAGAAAAAAACTGGGAGAAACAAGAGAAGGATGTTTTCATAGTATGGAAATAAAATGAAACCCATGGAAGAGATTAGGTTTTTAAAGATTTATTTAAATGTTGTCTCTCACACATGTTTCTCTTCTTTTAAAAACACTTTAATTAGGTACTCTTTTTCAGTTTCTCCTTGAAGAATAAATAAAAGCATCCCTTTTTAAGACAGCACTATTTTTGCATCTTGAGTGCTAAATTCATTCTGTAGCCTGAATGCTAAATCTCTACACTGAAAATCAGAATTTGTTTTTGGGCTTTCTGAATTCAAGAAATACATAGAAAAAAAATGCAGTGCAGTAAGACTTAAATAAACTAAAAAAATTTCCCAGTGATACATTGCATGGAGCCTTCTGCAATACTTAAGACATAATATGAACCAATTTAATACTCATTGTGCACCATTTGAGTGTGTAATTTCTGTGTTCCCTCATTGTAAGATGTCACTGTACGTGACCAGCACATCATCCTCACTTTCCTCCTTTGATACTGCCAGGCCACTGTGTTTGTGTTAGTATGTAATAGAGCAATGTAGGAAATGCACCAGTAAATGTAAAAATGCCTCTCTTTCTACGAAGGTATTTCTCCAGGCTATATCAGACTGATTCCTAGAAAGGAAGCAATTCACCTCGTGCTTCTGCTGAAGATCTCAGACTCAATGGCCCTATCTTCCGTCACCCCCCTCCCCGGGAAACTCAGCACCTTGTTTTTTTCTCTTTGCAACACTGTCCTGGCACAAAGGTTTAAACTGCCCAGACTCTTGCTGTCAAGGAGCAGCAACCACAAAAGAGCTTCTCTCCAAAATCTGGCAAGAGATTGTTTGAACGGAGAAGGAATTCAGTGATACTAATAATCCTCCTGCAGCAGGGAGAAGCTGATATTTTAGTAAACATTCCCTTTTGATGTGAACTTTTTCCCTCTCCCATGTTAAGAAGATTTTTTACATAGAATGAGGAAAAAATCCCATTTCCATGTCTCAAAAAAAAATATTGGTTTTGTCTCTGTAGGCCATCAGAACTGAAAATAAACCAAGCTGGCTGCCTCTGGGGATTTATTGAACTTCAAGTGCCCGTGACTCATTCCATGATTACAGAAAAAAAAAAAACCAACAATCTTTCAAGTTTGCCACATGAGAGACTGAAACAGGGTTCTCAATGCTGCTGCATGGCAGGAGAGGGGGAGAATTGGCAGGCTATACCAACTCTAGGACAAAATGTGGCTCTGTTTTACTTCCTTAACATTCAGTTCCCACTGGAGTCAATGGAAAAAGGTTTTTAAAAAATCATATCTGCTTTAAAGAGGAAGAATTTCAAATTAGCTGTGCATGCACTTCACAATATCAAAAAAAAAAAAAAAAGAATGCCTTATGTGCTGTGTAGTGGTTGCAGAAACAAAGATGCTATTAATAGGTATTATTTGGAATACATAGGGAAAGAACAAAATGTATGGCGAGACTCTTTCATCCTGATTCTGGCAAGGATGGAAGAGAAAGAGCTTTGCTGCAAGGAGAGCAGAGATTGAATAATATGCTAGCAGCATTTCTAAATGAAGTGGCAAGAAGTTCTCAGAAATAAGGAATACTCCAAGCATCACACACTGCCCTGCCCTCTCTGAACCAGCCACTGAAGAATTAATGCTGCTTCTCCACTCCCAAGGTGGGGAATTAGGATAAAAGGTGGCAGCTGTGCCAGGGAGTAGGTCCTCTTTAAAAAGAGTCTTCTCCAGACAGAGTGGCCCTATATGAAATGGAGCTGTTGCCTGGGTAAGCTGGGGCTATGCTTGGTTTCAGACTTTGCTTCTTGCACTCCTTTGCATCTCTTCTTTCTTAGTGGTTACACAAATATTTGTGTCATTTCTTGCAGTCAGTAAAACCTGAATCTCTTCTTCTGACTGAGGAATTGTGATGGTCTTCAGCTGCTTGCAAGCTGTGGATGAAATCTGTAAGTACCTCAAAATTGTCCAGAGCTTTGCAAATAGTAGATGGGACATTGCAGCAATTTGGTTAGACTGAAGATATTAGAAATGCACCAAGAATCTACAAGAATGAGAGAGGGCTGCAGTTTGAAAAGAGGACAAACAAGGGAATGAGAGTAATGTATTTGAGTGTGGGGAAGCCCATGTTCTGCAATGGGTGGAGGTGTTTGATGAGCAAGGCCTGAGTGTCCTCTTGTGAATATATGTGTAGCTGATTACCTGCATGTGAGGTGGTCCTAGTACAAATTTCTTGTAGGTGGGCAGCTAAGTCTAAAAAGCAACGCACTAGTAAAAAAGAAAAGGCAGATTAAGGCTGCTTGCTTACAGTCCTTGTTCAACCAGTCCTTCTTCATTCATTGCAGCAGGAGGCATCTTGTTGAGAAACTGGAGGGAGACAAGTGGAAAAAAAGTTAGAGGGTATCAGACTTTAAGTGAAAGAATGTCTTACGGTTTATGCACTCCTTATCCCTTTTGGCTTTCTGGGACTTGTGAGGATTGATTACTCAAAAGTCAGTTCTTAAGGGAATTAATAAGCAATAAGTAGCATGATGATCATCTGTTTCTGTATTTTATGCCTGCATGCCTCATAGTGCCAAACCTCTGCCATACAATTTGCCACACTCTGCTCAGGAGACCCTGGCCCCAGAGAAGCTGAGCTAGGCCTGTGGGGGAAGATGCTGCATACTGTTCCCTGGCCTGGTCAGCTATATGGGAGCTTTGGGTGGCTGTGGTTCAATAAATTACTTTGGGAGCACAGGTGATGTGGGTTGCTTCCAAAGAGGTTAAAGTGGCTCCTCTTTTGTATAGTCATGGCTGCAAAGTGGTTTGGCTTTCCTGTGAAGCCTTGGACCTGTTCAAAGGAAAGGAAGAGGGCAGATGGAACGCTTATGGAGTAAGAGATGTTAGTGGTAATGGTCTGAGTTTCCTTTTTTTTTTAAGAAAGTGGTTTTGATCTCTAAACTGCTGTGCATGATGGGGGGGTGTGTGTGTATGTATGTGCTCTCTGCTCCTTCTGCTAGAAAGGAAGAATGTAGAGGAATGAGAAAGGAGACATGAACAGGGAGCCAGACCATCTGTCTAGTGAAGCTGATGGTATCCATGATTGTGGATATCATATACAAAATATTGGTCCAAGGGAGTTGGGAAAAACTGGAAGAAAAAAGAAAGAGATGCTAGAAATGAATTATCTTCTTTCTTGTTCCAGCCCGGTTACTGAATCAACTGAAAATGTGACTTTTTAACTCTACCTTCTCTCCTGTCTTTGATTTTAAAAAATTCATGTCTAATAGACAATAGGATATGGTTTACTAATAGTTGATCTAGTGGGAGCATTCCTTCATGAAATCAGGTTTCTCACGCATGCTCATCTGCGTTGAGCCCAGCATCTTTGGGTAAAGCATATTCCCCAGAAGGCCGTCTGCCATTCATCTGAAGACATTAGATGTCCACTAATTTTCTAAGTATTTTCTTTCCAACTTAAATAGCATCCATAAAATCTGCTACATAAGATACTGTGCATCTGGTGTTAAAAAGAAATCACAATTTCCATAGAATTTCAGAGTAAAATGCAAAGTAGTCAATGTGAAGAGTAGACTGAAAAAATAATCAAATGAAATTAAAATTCAGGTCTAGCTTTTTCCACACTTGTTTCTAAGTCTGTTGTCATAGCTACTGTAGCATAAGCTGCCTCAGTATGTTCACTTCTCTTTAAAGACACTTTCACCTTTTTAAGAAAATTGAAGTAACTGAGCAAATATCTGGAAAAAATAAATCAAAGTTGTCCTTTGTTTATCCGTAATTTTATTATGAGTTGTTATTTGGATCAAGGATATTCGTCCTTTATCAGCTAGGATCTATTTATTCCTCAAGGCCAGAGAACCAGAAAATAACTAGATGTATATTGAAGTATACTATAGCGCAAAACAGGAGCAAACATAACATTTCTGTTTCTGGACTCAGGAGGGACTCAAAATCTACACATCTCTCGAAATATTAACCTTTTAAATTTGGCTTAAAGTTTTGACAAATATCTGAAATTATTTTGCTCTTTATTTGTACTGCTTATTCTATAATCTCACTCTCTTACTCTGAAATATTTCTAAAATTAATTCTTATATCACATTATTGGAATTTCTTGAAGTCAATTTAGATGAAACGTCTTGCTTGGGTAAAAGTGTGTGGGCTTTTTAGGTCAGACTGGAAGCTGGAAGTTAATTATTATTTTGTTGCAGGTCAAGCATAATTTATCTTTACCACATCTGTCTAAATCACTGTGGGTTTCTGGCCTGTGAGTCGTCTTCTCTATCATGTTTCTCTTGTGGCCTTGTCCCCCGGCATGGCTTGGGCTGTCTTGAGCGAGTTTCTCTGTGGCTTAGCGTAATGCTTGTTATGCACTTTGCCCCTTTGCTGAGCTCTAGCCTGTTTTGCTCCATTTGGGGAATTCCCTCTGGTCAAGAATTGCTTTATATCCACAGTATGTCAAATAATAGGTACTGGCAAATATTTTCTCTATCATTCCTGTAATGATCTGACAGATGGGTGTCTTATCTCAAGAAAATACCAGAAAAGGAATGTCTTGCTGTGCAGATAGGAAATATCTCTAAAACCCATGTGTCATCCACAAGTTGATAACATATGCTGTTTCTGCTTTGCCTGGTAGCAAGCAGGTTTTTTTCTTGCCCAGTGCTTTTGAACTATAATGTGGACATTTTGAATCATATTTTTGTCAGATTTTAAAAGTTCCTAAATCCATAATTTCATGCATGTTGTTTCCAGCAGTCTGCAGTCCTGATAGCTGTTTTCTTCCTTGACAGGGAAACTTGGTTCTATAAAGCTGACTGAGAAATGAGGAGGAATGACATGGGGTGTTAATCAGCTTCAAGACAGTTTTCTAGAACTTCCTACCAGGCATTTCGCTGACAAGAGACAAAACAATCACTGTGCAAAATGTTTGAGCGTGCAGATAATCCTGAGTGCATGAGAAATAGCATGTTGAAGCTGAAACCCATGCCATATTTAGTTTTATACTGCCTTTCGACATAGTTACCTGAAATTGTTGGCTGTCTGTAGGCTCACTCACTGGCTTAGAGATATGTCTGTACTTCACTGGATCTGGGCGTAATTAAGCAAATTCAATCTATTTTTGGCCCAGCTTTTCTGCCTGATAGTGATGTAGTAATTAATGTGGACTACACCTTCCCAATTTTTACTAGGTTATGAAAAATATGTAATTAATTATGTTTTGTGTACTCTTTCAAGGTATGTAGAATGGTTCTTCACGTGATCTACAAAGACATAAATTAATGCAACACTTTACACATGGCAATAATTACATGCTAATATCACCAGTTATGAAATAATGAACTGACTGTCTCCAAGTGAAAATTCTTCTAATTTCTCAATTACAATGTTGTCATCTTCCGGTACTTGGCCTTCTTAAGCACAATCCAAGAAATGTGCTGCTGGTGAACTGCCTAGGCTGCACAGGTGCTAATTGTTTTGTCCAGTATGGTCCCTTGTATAAAGGCTAAATATGTACTCTTGTTCAATATTTTAAGCTTAAAAGAAGGAAGATCGCCATGAAAATAGGAATAAGCATGGCTTGTTTTATGTGTTTTGGTATAAGGGTTGATTACTAAAATGTTTAATAAACAAGGTTTAAGAGACGAATTGTGTGCTGTAATGGGGCTGGAGGGTGTCAATATGCAAATGCATGTATGTAAACACCCACCAATGTCAGAGGGAAATTTTGTAGCAAAATCAGGTTTTTTTCAAACAATCAACTTTTTAAGGACACTGAGCCATATTCTGATGTAAAAGCTAAAAAGCTTCATGTACACCTGCTCTTTCTTCCTCCTAGATATTTTTTGTGCCTAGCATACCAGGAATGGGATGGTTTCTTGTACATCTGGCTGCTTGAGGTGTGGACAGGGGGATAGGTCTAGCAGCTCAGATAACCTTCTTGGTTCCTCATTAGACAACAACTCTTTAGTATTTAAAGAGCTGTATCAGCTTTTTCTGAGCTCCCTTTGGCTGGGTGGAAGGCTTTCATGGCAAACTGGGCTGTAATGTGACTGAAAGGCCATGCTGCACTCTCAGGAGGATGAGGCTAATGGAAATCCAGCCAACCCAGAGAGTAGCTTGATGTAAAACACTTGTACAGCACAAAATGCTTTCACATCACCTGCAAAGAGGGCTGTAGAAGTACATGCCTGACTGGTGCAGGATGACACTGGAAAAAAGACAACTGTGCACCAGGGGCCCTCAAGGCACAATGCAACCAGCCTCCTTTGTTTCTGCAAAGAAGCAGGTCCAGGCCGCAGTCAGCAATACTGGTGCATTATAAATAAGTATCTTAATTTAGCATGTCATACTAACACACACTTCACAAAACCTGCAATTTTACTGAAAATCTTTAAAGTCAACTGTAATGAGGAATTTTGCTTGTCAGCTGTCTTTGTGTTGCTACAAAGTTAATATTGCCAGATTGTAAAAACCTACTAGAGAGCTTTTCAGATATGGAAATACAAATTTTTGATCTATCTCCTGTTTCTTTTTCTAAGGAGTAATGCCCAGCATCTCCCATTGCCTCTCTGAAATAATTTCCAGGATCATCTATACTAGCCACATCCCAGCACTCCTGGATGATGGGTTGGTCCATGGGGTGAAGAAATCTCTCTTGGGAGAAAAGATCTTAATGGTCATACCAGGATAGATTAGCTTTGCTTTCTCCTATAAAATGAGATGTCCAGAGAAAGCTTGGGCTGTAGCATTTTGACCAATATGTTGCTCAAATGATCCTTCAATCAAACTATAGTTGCTACAATAACTTCCATGTTATGCCTTATTTGGTAGCACTAAGACTTCTTGGCTTTCTGAGAGTAGATGAGTAATCTGGAGTAGATTTGGAAGGTGCAAGACAAAGCTGTGTCTGCTAGTAACTGGATCAGATACAACACGATTCATCTGATGTGTTAGATGCTTCCTGGAGTCCTGGCAAAGACATTTATTCAGGCAGTTGTACTGTATTTCTCTAGTCGGACTTCAGATATTGAAGGTTTCAGGTTATATCTGATCTTTCAATTGCTTTAAAAAACAATCAATCTTCTTGTGAATGTGATTTTTTTGGTAGCAAACAATGAGCTGGCTCCATTCTCCTCCCTTTGAAAGCTCACTCATGGTATACCATTCATGAGGGAAGCTTCTCAGGCAGTTGATGGAAGTAGGGGGTGTGCTAAAAAATATATATAAAGTAGCAAGAAGGAGAAACAGAGTTTTGAAGCTTTTTTCTAAAGATCCTGTTAAATCTGGACTAAAGCCATGATTTTTCAAGTTGCAAACAGGGAGTTCCAGTGACAGTGTGACAGAGGCATGTTGTCCAGGAGCGAGTCAACTGTCTAGGAAACGCCACTGACAGTACCAGGGAAAAATTTATCTTGGTTACTACTTTTGTTTGAAGAATATAACAAATTTTTTTCTATCGTTTGTTTCATGCATTGCTTATAATTTAGTTACTCATGATGCTTTTTGGTTTTTTCTAATTTTCTTCTGGACATATGATCCAATATTTTGGTTTTTGAACATGGCAACTTCAGCTGATGTTCCTGTTTCTCAGGCATATTGTCTCCATGAACTTTCTTTCACTGTTCTTCCAAGTTACTTATGTAACTTTGCTGTGTAGGTATTTGTCACTCTTTCTGCTGTCAAAAGTATTTTTCTCCTTCTGCTTGCTGTACTTTTGGGATCTTGTAGTGTCCCTGGATGATGAGTATGAATGTTTAGAATCCTAGTCATGACCCTATGGCCTATAAAGTATGGCACATTCCAGTTGTCAGTTCAGAGCTGGGTTTTGACCCACTTCAGTGGTTTCCCTCACAAGCACACTCTGCTTTTCCTTCTGTCATCCTTTTCTCCAAAGTTTTACTGAAGAACATTTCCTACTTTCCTGCCTGTCAGGCTGAGGGCTGTGTTAGCCCCTCTGAAGGCTAACAGGACAGGTCTGCCCAACAGCTGCCTCCAGTCAGGCAACTCTGGTGCTTCTTGCATCCCCTTTGAGAGTTGTGGTTTTCCTCTGCTAGCTACTAGTCCCTCAGATTTGCAGTAAAAACCTAAAAATGCTGAAAAGATGGAACAGTGTTATCTGATGCGATGGAAGATTGTGCCTCAGCCAGCTCACCACATACTGCATTACACAAGCCACACCAGCTCAAACATAACCAAAGCCACTACTTTTGAAATAGTGAAGCTTTCTGAGATCAACCTGTTTACCTTAACAGTTCAGAGCCTTAATGTGAGATCACATTTCTGTTTTGGAACTGCTTGTTGAAAAGATTGAAGATGAAATATCTTCACAAGATTAGCTGTACCTGGGCTTTTATAGGCAGATGTGCTCTCTTGTGGAGTGGGAAGGGAAGTGAGAAATTCTTTTAGACAGTTGGTGATGAATTCACTGGTAGTTTAACAGTATCAGTCATGAAGGTGGTTAAAGATGGATATTTGCAGAGTATAACTCAGACTTTCTGGTTAGTCAGTGAAAAAAGATTCGGCTTTTATCTGAGGTGTTCTGAACCACTACTTGGCAAACGCCCCTGATAATGCAGGGAGTCTGGACCCAGGTTTAGGTACCCAAGTTGAACAGCAAGAACTCAGCAAGTGCTCCTTGATATTTTCAGCAATAAAATATGTTTGGATGATTTTATGTAGGATATTTTTTAGATAAAGTGATTTATTATGTCATAGCAACATCCCAGGAGGTGCTCATCAATTTTAAGAGATACCTCTCATTTTATTAATATTTTGCATGGTTGTTTTCCATAAATTCAAATTCTCTCTCTAAATGACATATCCTAACCTTTTCTTTTTTTATTCCTTTAATATTTTATCAAGGCATTATGTTCTTTGACCTTGTGCATCCATTAAACACGAAGACTGATCAGTACATATGAGAATGTTCACCTACTGTGATCCCTGACGTGTAAAACAGTCGTTCTGTACCAACAACAGAATCGCTGTTCGTGCCTCTTTCATTTGCATGTGTAAGCACACTTTCTATTTTTTACTTTTTAAATACAGAAGTGCTTCACCTGTAATTTAGCAAAAACCATCTGTGAAACACAAAAATCATCTCTCAGCATCCTCAATCTAGTTTATCTTCAGAAGCTCACATTAGAAGATGCCCAAGGGTAGTGACTGCAGACGATCTAATAAACCATCACAATGGTGTAAAGTCAGTAGCACATTACTCAGGTGTGTGTTAGTCCCTGTACAGGTATATTGCTTCTTGAAGAGATTAAAGGTTTAACAGCTGGGTCACTCTAGGTATGCAGTAAGCTGCACAGATGAGACAGAAGTGTTTAGGAAGGCTGTAATAAAAGCTGGCTTAGATCATGCTATCTTCTGTTAATCTCTATTGCTGGCAGGTATCTAAACCAAAATAGTGTGGCATGAGAAGGAAAAATAGCCTGTGGCATTCATGTAAATAAGGCTGAGTGCAGCCTGTGGATTTCTAACCAAAAGCACTGTAGTGAATGGAGGCGTGCAGAAGGGCACTAACTGGCCCCATCCTGAGGCAAGTGGGTAGGCTCTGAGATCTCCTTAGGTTCTAAAACTTATTGGAAGGGAGGAAAAGGGTAGATACAGGACTTGGGTGCTTTTTGGCAGTCGCACATGAACAGACAGGAGAAATCCAGCTAGATTGTTGATTACTTGAGCTTATTTTATCCAAAGAATAACAGCTTCATGGAAAATAAACTTTCCTGAGGAAGCAGTTGGGGAATATCCGAGACAACCAGTAAATGCATAGCCATGAAAAATGTCTTTTGCAGGTACATTCAGGGATGGGATCTTAATGGGCAATTTAGTATTAGGAAAAAGTCATCAGAATAGCTGAGAAATGTGTGTGGGAAAACAGAATAGGTATTTATAAATAAGTTCTCATTTAGAAACAGTTTGGACATATCTGATAAACCTGAAGTACAACCTAGTATCACACGTATGCATCAACAGCTGACCGTGACCTGCACAGAGCCCCAGGAAGGACCAAGCGTGACCTGTGGCATGGGCGGCAGGAGGACAGACCTGCACATGGGAAAGCAGTCAAACTTTGGTGCCAACCACTGCTTCTAGGGGAGCAGGAAAACCAGGGCATCTTGTTCAGGCAAGCTCAAGCAGCTATGGAGGAAAAGTTGGTTTTGACTATAAAGCAAAATAAGGGGGAGGGGAAAAGGAATGATGTTTTTCTAACTGATCTATAAAGTTTGCAGCTGATGTCAAGACAAAAGTAAACTCTATCCCAGAGATGAAAGATAAAGTCCAGCTTGTAGCACAAATATCTGTTTGAGAAGCAGTTTCCTCAGTGTAACAGGGAATTGCACTGATAAGCACAAGAGAAAATGTTAACAGCTAGGTGCTACGTGGCACATGCATCACAAAAAAGGCAGCGGGGAGAAAAAAAGGAGATGTGATTTTTTTCTAGATATGTGTATGTTTAGGGTAGTTTACTTGGCCATTGCAAAAGCTCCAAGCACAAAACTGACTCCTAAGAATAAGGCTCAAAGTGAAGGAAGATGACAAAATGAAGGAATTTCTGAGAGTTGATGTGTGGGTATTTAAGAAATAGAACACAGATGTGACAGAGACCTGTGAAAATCTTCAAAAGTGAAGACGCTGAACTGACAGAATTTATCCAAACAAATGGAAGGTCTTTACAAAAGTATAAAATTATATGTACTTATTTCCAGGCTTGGTTAGATAACTGGGAGTCTATGATTTCATTTGGTCCAATTGGACAAAAAGGGAAAACAATTTATGGCTTTCAAAACTCCATTTGGAAGATGACTTTTCCAGAAAACATCTGCTGCTGTCTCTTCAGCACAAGATACTCCAGAAATCATACCACATCACTTTTGCATATGGCAGGATCTGAAAGAAGCACAAGACAAAACTAATTGTATGGCTGCAGGTGAATGGAACTTGGATGTTAAAATGAACTACAGAAAAATGGAATCAGTGCTGAGAAAATAACTTGTCACATCTGAGAAAGAGGAGTAATTGGACTGGATCAGAACAAACAGAATAAAGGAATTTGAAGCAACAGTTCTTTCTGACCTTTGGAAATCAGGTTAGGAATGATTAGACCCCACTGATGTTACAATAGATAAGAAGAAATCATAGCATTTCTGTTAACACATTGGGGAAAGGGAGGTGAGGTTATCTTTAAGAAGTAAGTGGGACTTAGAGAAGACTTGCTGAAGAAAGCTAAGGTTGGAAAACAAAATGCTGAAAATCAATGCTTCAGAAGCTGTAGCTGGAGAGGTATTCTTGCAAGAAAACTCTCTGGTGGCATTTGGCTCAAGAGTGCAGATTTTGGCTCTGTCCTTCACTCTTGTCACTGGATGTCAGAAACGTGTCAGGGTGTTGCAGGTGGAGTGTGTGTTGTATGGCTGTATGGTTAAAATTTATCACAAAAATGTTCTCAACACAGCACCAGCTTTTACATTGCTGAAATTCCTGTGTTTGATCTTGCTGCTGCAAACGTGAAGCCTAAGTTGCAATATTGTCCCGAAAAGAATTTCCAGTAATAGATCAGTTCCTGCACAGTTTTTGAGGGATTGAATTAAAACAAACAAGAACAGGTACAATGTGAAAGACTCAAAGGGACAAGTGAATGAGATAACATCTTTATACAGAACAGTTATTGTATCAGAAATAGCAGAAGAAATAGGTAAGTATTTATCTAATTGCCCTGAAAGCAGCAATGCAGGCAAGATTTCCCATAACTAGTTCAGACCAAGGTAGTACTCACTAGATGCAGTACTGTTTTCATTATGGCTAGTGGATCTGCATGTGCCCCTCAAATTTCAGTGGTTTTCAGTTCATCCTTCCACGGGCTAGCAGAAAAATAATCCCATGACCTGGTAAAGCAGTTCCTGAGCAAGGCTAGAGGTGTTCAAAACCTTCCCTTGGTTTTGCAGAACACTCAAGCCTCACCTGTGTGGTCAAATTTCACCCATACATCTTGACATCTTGAGGATGATGCTGAAATCAATAACACCTGCAAACACCTTTCCTGATTCCCAGCATTACCAATCATGGCAAAATGAAGTTGATATGATAGAGGAAGGCCATAAATATTCTGCTATGATAAAACACCATAACTCTGAAAACTTTGAAAAGTAACTTCATAACAGGGCTGGGAAGCTGATGCAGCTGGAGTTCAGTAACCAAGCGGTTTTGTTCATGTGAAGTTAGGGAATAAGCATTTAGCTAAGTGATGTGTTAGACACCTGAGGATTGCTCCTATTAGTGCAGCCACACCTGATGATGAAAATACTGGCCTGAGGTGCTGAAACAGCCAGTGAAGAGAGCAATTGCTGTGATCCCAAGAAAAAATTAACAACCACTGTACAGAGAAGACGCTATGCAATTACAACTGCCGCCGCATGATCCTTAGATGCCACTAATGACCATGTTCCCAGGAAAAAGCAGCAATGCTCCTGGCACAGTCTTGCCCAAAGAGTGAAAAAGACCTGTGATACTTCTACGTAAGATTACTGATGAAGGTGCGTGTTAATGACATCTCCTACCTGCCGGTGTGCCAAGGATGGATACTGTACTTATGCCCACTGTGATAACTTCAAATTAATGTAATCAGGTCATTGTTTTTCTGTCTTGGCTTTAGATCAGCCTTATTATGTTCAGTAGTCTGGCATCAGCTCATTCACTGTGCTGAAGAATCCTGTGAGTTCCCATCCAGCTATATTTTCAAAAAGCTGATCCTCACCCACAGACAGCAATGGTGGCTTCCATGGCAGGGAGACACTTTGGCCCAGGGGACAACTAAAACATCTGCACTTCATTGCTAGGAGGCTTTGTGCATTAAGTGTCCTTCCCAGTCAGTTGTAAACTCCTGGAAATTGTTTCTGCAATGATTTCAAGTCAGTATAAATTTGCAGTGCAAATTTTGTCAAATGGGAAGTAAATAAAAATAATAATAATAATGAAGAGACCATAGCAATCAAATAGCGAAGATGCTACTGCAGAAAAGAGTAAGAAAATACTTTTTTTTTAAAAAAAGGAGATGAAATTCTGTTCAAAAGATTGTTGCATATATCAATGCCTGATAATTTGGGGGGGCATGTAATACAGGTTTTTTTAAGTAGTGATGTCTAGGAAAGCAAGTACTGTCATTAGGGATAGTTTTAAGCGGTAGGGGTGAAGAGTACATAGGAGTCTTGAATTATGAGAATTTAGATATTTCTAAGATCTTAAGGCTTCAGTTAATAGGCTTATGAATATTTATTGATAGCCTGATAGATTAAATGAAAATTTAGTAGCTGCACCATGGGCAAATTTAATTTGAAGATCTATTTCTCTCCTGCAGGCTTCCATTGACACATTTTTCCATCTACTCCCTCACCCCATAAATAAACAAGTAAATAAAAGGGCTCTCCACATAAGCAGCACCAGCAAGGGGGGTGTTGGCAGAAGCAGTGGCGTGTAAAGGGGAAGAGAGGGAACCTTTGGAGACAAGAGTCCTCTTCTCTGAGGCTGGCTGCAGGGAGGGAAGGACTTCTGAGCGCTGCTTCCCTTGTGCTTGGCCAGCTCCTGCAGAGAGGCTCAAAAACAAGGTTTAAAGGGGAAAGGAACTGTTGAGAAGTTAGTGGGGAAGTGGCTAATGGTGGCTGGCTGTGCTGCAAGTGCTATAGTCACACAAGGAGAGGGGCTGAGAGGTGGCAGCTAGACCCGGTAGAGAGAGATGAGACCCCGGCTGCTGAAGTACGTTTAACCTGTAGGCTTAGGATCTCTCTACCCTGTGATCGCTTCCTTCCGTTTTTGTTTGTAATGAGCTAACCTGCTGTGGCGTGCCAGGCTCGTACTGTCTTTTGCCTTGCCTGGCCTTTGAAGAGAGAGATGATCAACGTACTAAACCACCTCTGAACAGAGAGGTCCCTATTTTCAAGTTAGTGCCTACAAAATTTTCCAGACCGTGTGCTCTGTAAACAGCTGGGTGGTTTGGGCATGGAAATGAAGGAACCTGTAGCAGGCATAGAGTGGACTGCAATTCTGCCTTTGAGTAAGAATGTTACAGATTGATTTTTGTCTTTCCTGTACCTAAGATACTTATTTCATACCCACGTTTATTTGAAATTCTCCATTTTCCTGTTGGAAAATCATTTGCTGTCTCAGTTGTAGCTCTGTAATTATCCAAAGCCACAGAATTTTGCTTACTGCTTTCTGTCTTTTTTTTTAAGCTCTAATACTTTCTCTCCGAGCTAAGCATGATATTAATGCCAGCCAACCTGGCTGAAAGTGTTATGTATCAGTCTAAAGGTGCAGACAAGTTTCTTATTAGGGAATTGTGCAGACTCCCAAATTCATAAGATGGGGTTCCGAACTTCAAAAATGCCTCCCTGTTTTTTTAACCTTCACTAAATCAACTATATTATTAAAAAGAAAAAAAAAGAAAATACCTTATCTCCTTTATCTTCACAGTCAGTAGTCCTCAAAGTATGCCAGTACGATGCTATGTTAGGCTCCTAAACGCTGTAAAAAGTCAAATATTTTCATGTTCCTTTTCACTGCCATGAAGTCTGCTCTTCAGACCCTGTTAGAGGTCTTTAACCTTCTCTAGTCAGTCTTCTCATTGTTCAAGGGTTTGTCTTCCCACCGCCCCCACAAGTTTGGCAGAGCTGTAACTCTTCTGAGGGTTTTTTGTTTGTTTGTTTCCATTTGGAATGCTTTCCTCTGTTATACTCCCAATAATAAAGCCAAAGTGCCTAACAGAGGTCTGCTTTATTCAATGTCTGGTCAGCAATGCATAATGTGAACCTCTCAACAGTAAAATAACCATTTCCAACTGCCTTTTTCCAGGGTCATTTAAAGCACAGTTCTCTACAGCTGGTATGGTGAGTTTGGTAAAGAGACAAAGCCAAGCCTTTAGGGAATTGGGGGGGACTGGGAGCCTTTGCAGAGGGAAGCAGCAGTTTTGCTTGGACAACTAGAGAGCTAATAGATTCCATGGGAAGCTTATGGGTCCCCCAGCAGTGAGGGACCATTCAGACTTGTCATCTTCTTGGTGACCTAAAGTAATTTATCAGCTTAGAATTTCTTTGCAGCCTCTTCACACTGACATGTAAAATGAGCTGGTGACACTGTCACCAGTATTGTCCTGGTTTCGGCTGGGATAGAGTTAATTTTCTTCACAGAAGCTAGCATAGTGCTGTGCTTTGGATTTAGTACTAGAAGAATGTTGATAACACACTGATGTTTTTAGTTGTTGCCAAGCAGTGCTCAGACTGCTCAAGGACTTTTTGAGCTTCTCCTGCTCGGCCAGGTGCATAACAAGCTGGGAGTACAGCACAGCTAGGACCCAAACTGTCCAAAGAGCTATTCCAGACCATATAACGTCATGCTCGGGAGGGTTGGTGGGTCGGTTGGTCGCTCGGGTACTGATCGCTGCTCGGGACGGGCTGGGCATCGGTCGGCGGGTGGTGAGCAATTGCATTGTGCATCATTCGTTTTGTATATTCTGTATATTTTGTTATCATTCTCATTATTACTATTATTATTATTTTCTCTTATTAAACTGTCTTTATCTCAGCCCTCGGCTCTAACCTTTTTTCCCTTTCCCGATTCTCTCCCCCATCCCACTGAGGGAGGGGGGGGAGTGAGCGAGCGGCTGCGTGGTGCTTAGTTGCCAGCCGGGTTAAACCACGACAGTCCTTTTTGGCGCCCAACGTGGGGCCTGAAGGGCTTGAGATAACGACAGAGTAACCAGAGTATATTAAGGAATTTATATCTGTTAAATAGTTGCGGTTGCAATTTGATTCATTTGTTCTTGATCTTAGCTTATCCAATCTGCACCATGCTCCCTCCTTTGCTGTACTTGTTAAAAGTTGGTGTTGGTTTTTGCAGTTTGTTATGCTCTGCGGTGACCAGACATGTTTTGCTTGGGAAACTTGTTATTAAAACAATGACCTTGAGCTTTATCTGGTATTTGGGTTTCATGTCGAAGTCTGTACTGCACTTTGGGTACCACCTTGCGGGGAATATTAGCAATTATACATGGGACTCTGAAAAGTTTGTTCTGGAGGAAATACAGAATGGCACTTTTTCTGCCTTCTTTGATGATGTTTCCTCCTTCACTACAATAACTTTTCAGTATCTTGAGCATCCTTGGATAGTTAAGGTATATCTATTGATATCTATTTGGAATATTGTTTCAGTTTTGTCCAAAGTTTGTAAGCAACTTAATAATACCATCCAGATGTCTGCCCCAGGGCTGGATAGTTATGAGTGGAAGGGTATTTGGGGTAGTATGGGTAAATGCCTAGAACGATGGGCACCTCCAATGTTTTGGAAATTCACTCCTGAACAAGTGCAGAATCCTGAAAAACTAGTAGAGTATTTGGAAAAGGTATGCTGTCACCCTGGCAATTCTAAGCAAACACAAATCACTGCAATGTGCTGGGGCCTGGCCCATGCTTACCGAACCCTGTTCAACATGATTCAACACATCCAAAGGGAACAGAAAGTCTCTGGATCTGATGATAAGGCCACAGCCACTGCAGCTACTCCAACCCCGGCCACAGCCACTGCAGCTACTCCAACCCCGGCCACAGCCACTGCAGCTACTCCAACGAACCAACCCGTGCCAGTATCAGTCGCCCCTATACAAAAGAAGAAATCTTGGAAGCGAAAGTCAACTCGTTTAGAAAGGGAGGATGAAAAAGCGGGGCCTTCACAAGGGGAGGAAGAAGAGCTCATAAACGAGACAGAAACCACCAGATCCCTATCCTTGAGTGAGCTGCGAGATATCCGAAAAGATTTCAGCCGTCGTCCAGGTGAGCTCATTGTCACCTGGCTACTCCGATGCTGGGATAATGGGGCCAACAGCCTGGAACTGGAGGGTAAGGAAGCCAAGCAACTAGGATCCCTTTCTAGGGAAGGGGGCATTGACAAAGCAATTGGAAAAGGGACACAAATCCTCAGCCTCTGGAGGCGTCTACTGTCAGCCATGAAGGAAAGATATCCCTTCAAGGAAGATGTCGTATGTCGCCCAGGTAAATGGACCACTGTGGAGAAAGGCATCCAGTACCTGAGGGAATTGGCTGTCCTGGAGGTGATTTATAGTGACCTGGACAATGACCAGCTGCCCAAAGATCCAGATAGTGTCCAGTGCACACGACCCATGTGGCGGAAGTTGTTACGTAGCGCACCAACATCATTTGCAAACACATGGGCAATGATGAGCTGGGAAACTGGACGGGGACCAACAGTGGATGAAATGGCTGGCCAGCTCCGCGAATATGAAGAAAGTATCTCTTCCCCCTTTGTTTCGGCTGTGGAGAAACTGTCCCAAAAGTTTGAACGACTCGAAAAGCATATGTCCTACTCCCCTCCTGTACAGACCAGTATCTCAGCCATCAGAAGTAAGCGCCCTTCTGCTCAAGAAAAAGAATATCGAGGGTACACACCACGGGGCACTCTATGGTTTTACCTGCGTGACCATGGAGAGGACATGAGGAAATGGGACGGAAAACCTACCTCGGTCCTAGAGTCACGGGTACGTGAGTTGCAAAGGAAAACAAGCACAAAAGGGGGCTCTTCCAAGAAACTTGTTGCTCCAGTTTACAGAGACTGGGACGACTGTAGTTTTTTCAGACAAAATAGAAGGGCTGATCTTAATTCTGACTGTGATGAAGGAACTTCTGACTCATACACACAAACCATGAGCAACAGTGACCAGGATTAGAGGGGCCCTGCCTCCAGCCAGGTGGAGGAAAGGGACAACAGGGTTTACTGGACTGTGTGGATTCGATGGCCTGGCATGTCAGACCCACAGAAGTATAGAGCTCTAGTAGACACCGGTGCACAGTGTACTCTAATGCCATCAAGCCATATAGGGGCAGAATCCATTTGTATTTCTGGAGTGACAGGGGGATCTCAAGAGCTGACTGTATTGGAGGCCGAAGTGAGCCTAACCGGGAATGAGTGGCAAAAGCACCCCATTGTGACTGGGCCAGATGCTCCGTGCATCCTGGGCATAGACTACCTTAGGAGAGGGTATTTCAAGGACCCAAAAGGGTACCGGTGGGCTTTTGGTATAGCTGCATTGGAGGCAGAAGAAATTAAGCAGCTGTCTACCTTGCCTGGTCTCTCAAAGGACCCTTCTGTTGTGGGGTTGCTGAGGGTTGAAGAACAACAAGTGCCGATTGCCACCACAACAGTGCACAGGCGGCAATATCGCACCAACCGAGACTCCCTGATTCCCATCCATAAGCTGATTCATCGACTGGAGAGCCAAGGAGTGATCAGCAAACTCGCTCACCCTTTAACAGTCCCATATGGCCAGTGAGAAAGTCTGATGGAGAGTGGAGACTGACAGTAGACTATCGTGGCCTGAATGAAGTTACGCCACCGCTGAGTGCTGCCGTGCCAGACATGCTAGAACTTCAATACGAACTGGAGTCAAAGGCAGCCAAGTGGTATGCCACAATTGATATTGCAAATGCTTTCTTTTCAATCCCTTTGGCAGCAGAGTGCAGGCCACAGTTTGCTTTCACTTGGAGGGGCATCCAGTACACCCGGAATCGACTGCCCCAGGGGTGGAAACACAGCCCTACCATTTGCCATGGACTGATCCAGACAGCACTGGAACAGGGTAATGCTCCAGAACATCTGCAATATATTGATGACATCATTGTGTGGGGCAATACAGCAGAAGAAGTTTTTGAGAAAGGGAAGAAAATAGTCCAAATCCTTCTGAAAGCCGGTTTCGCTATAAAACAAAGTAAAGTCAAAGGACCTGCATGGGAGATCCAGTTTTTAGGAATCAAATGGCAAGATGGACGTCGTCAGATTCCAATGGATGTGATCAACAAAATAACAGCCATGTCTCCACCAACTAGCAAAAAGGAAACACAAGCTTTCTTGGGCGTTGTGGGTTTTTGGAGAATGCATATTCCAAATTATAGCCAGATTGTAAGCCCTCTCTACCAAGTGACCCGGAAGAAGGATGATTTCAAATGGGGTCCTGAACAACGACAAGCCTTTGAACAAATTAAACGGGAGATAGTGCATGCAGTAGCCCTTGGACCAGTCCGGGCAGGGCAAGATGTAAAGAATGTGCTCTACACCGCAGCCGGGGAGAATGGCCCCACCTGGAGCCTTTGGCAGAAAGCACCAGGGGAGACTCGAGGCCGACCTCTAGGCTTTTGGAGTCGGGGATACAGAGGATCTGAAGCCAACTATACTCCAACTGAAAAAGATATATTGGCAGCATATGAAGGGGTTCAAGCTGCTTCAGAAGTGATTGGTACTGAAGCACAGCTCCTCCTGGCACCCCGACTGCCGGTGCTGGGCTGGATGTTCAAAGGGAAGGTCCCCTCTACACATCATGCAACTGATGCTACGTGGAGTAAGTGGGTCGCACTGATTACACAACGGGCTCGAATAGGAAACCTCAGTCGCCCAGGAATCTTGGAAGTGATCATGGACTGGCCAGAAGGCAAAGATTTTGGAATATCGCCAGAGGAGGAGGTGGTGCGTGCTGAAGAAGCCCCATTATATAATAAACTGCCAGAAAATGAGAAGCAATATGCCCTGTTCACTGACGGGTCCTGTCGTCTTGTGGGAAAGCATCGGAGGTGGAAGGCTGCTGTATGGAGTCCTACAAGACAAGTCGCAGAGACTGCTGAAGGAGAAGGTGAATCAAGTCAGTTTGCAGAGGTGAAAGCCATCCAGCTGGCTTTAGATATTGCTGAAAGAGAAAAATGGCCAGTGCTCTATCTCTATACTGACTCATGGATGGTGGCAAATGCTTTGTGGGGGTGGTTGCAGCAATGGAAACAGAACAACTGGCAGCGCAGAGGCAAACCCATCTGGGCAGCCGCATTGTGGCAAGATATTGCTGCCCGGGTAGAGAACCTGGTTGTAAAGGTACGTCATGTAGATGCTCATGTACCCAAGAGTCGGGCCTCTGAAGAACATCAAAACAACCAGCAGGCAGATCAGGCTGCTAAGATTGAAGTGGCTCAGGTAGATCTGGACTGGCAACATAAGGGTGAATTGTTTCTAGCTCGGTGGGCCAATGACACTTCAGGCCATCAAGGAAGAGATGCAACATACAGATGGGCTCGTGATCGAGGGGTGGACTTAACTATGGACGCCATTGCACAGGTTATCCATGAATGTGAAACATGTGCTGCGATCAAACAAGCCAAGCGGTTAAAGCCTCTCTGGTATGGAGGACGGTGGCTGAAATACAAATATGGAGAGGCTTGGCAGATCGATTATATCACACTCCCACAAACCCGCCATGGCAAGCGCTATGTGCTCACCATGGTGGAAGCGACCACCGGATGGTTGGAAACATATCCCGTGCCCCATGCCACTGCCCGGAACACTATCCTAGGCCTTGAAAAACAAGTCCTGTGGCGACATGGCACTCCAGAAAGAATTGAGTCAGACAAGGAACTCACTTCCGAAACAGCCTCATAGACAAATGGGCCAAAGAGCATGGCATTGAGTGGGTCTACCCTATCATGCACCAGCCTCTGGGAAAATTGAACGATACAATGGACTGTTAAAGACTACACTGAAAGCAATGGGTGGTGGAACATTCAAACATTGGGATACACATTTAGCAAAAGCCACCTGGTTAGTCAACACTAGAGGATCTGCCAACCGAGCTGGCCCTGCCCAATCAAACCTCTTACGTACTGTAGAAGGGGATAAAGTCCCTGTAGTGCATGTAAAAAATATGCTGGGGAAGACAGTCTGGGTTACTCCTGCCTCAGGTAAAGGCAAACCCATCCATGGGATTGCTTTTGCTCAAGGACCTGGCTCTACTTGGTGGGTGATGCGGAAGGATGGGGAAGTCCGATGTGTACCTCAAAGGGATTTGATTTTGGGTGAAAATAGCCAATGAACTGAATTGTATAATGTTAATTGCTGTGTAATATAGTATGTCTTTATTTTTACTATTGCTGTATGTCATATCAATGGTATAGCAGTAAGGATCACCCAGATTAAGAAGAATGAATTTTGAAGAAACTAAGGAAGTACAGCGGATGGAACCAGAACTGACTTCAGCAAGCAACAACCCAACACCAGACCCCATCTCTCCTGCCCTGAAAGACTGTTATGACAGATGGAGCCCAAAACTGTGGACTAAATGAACCCAATGGACATTTCAGAGGGATGGTCCATAGACTAAGGGAATGATATCTGTGTATGTACCAAAAAGATGAGAAAAATGGTGGTGATTAATTGGAATGTATTGTAAGGGTAGGACCTAAGCATGACGTAAATGGTATAGAATAAGGGGTGGAATGTCCTGGTTTCGGCTGGGATAGAGTTAATTTTCTTCACAGAAGCTAGCATAGTGCTGTGCTTTGGATTTAGTACTAGAAGAATGTTGATAACACACTGATGTTTTTAGTTGTTGCCAAGCAGTGCTCAGACTGCTCAAGGACTTTTTGAGCTTCTCCTGCTCGGCCAGGTGCATAACAAGCTGGGAGTACAGCACAGCTAGGACCTAAACTGTCCAAAGAGCTATTCCAGACCATATAACGTCATGCTCGGGAGGGTTGGTAGGTTGGTCGCTGCTCGGGTACTGATCGCTGCTCGGGACGGGCTGGGCATCGGTCGGCGGGTGGTGAGCAATTGCATTGTGCATCATTTGTTTTGTATATTCTGTATATTTTGTTATCATTCTCATTATTACTATTATTATTATTTTCTCTTATTAAACTGTCTTTATCTCAGCCCTCGGCTCTAACCTTTTTTCCCTTTCCCGATTCTCTCCCCCATCCCACTGAGGGAGGGGGGGGAGTGAGCAAGCGGCTGTGTGGTGCTTAGTTGCCAGCCGGGTTAAACCACAACAAGTATCTTCATACTTGCAGCCTAAAGTCAG
This sequence comes from Gorsachius magnificus, assembly GCA_034008185.1. Classification (NCBI taxonomy): domain Eukaryota; kingdom Metazoa; phylum Chordata; class Aves; order Pelecaniformes; family Ardeidae; genus Gorsachius; species Gorsachius magnificus. The sequence goes on along the minus strand of CM067089.1, from coordinate 31,907,906 downwards.
CCTAGCAGAATTTTAAGACGCTTTTCCTTCCCTGCGAGGAAAGCCTCATTCTCCAGGCTGACTCCTGGGCTTCTGAAAACCAGGATCCCAAGCCTGACATGAAGCCAAAGCAGTCAATTATGTCTCAGGTCACCCAAACTTCTTAGGTGCTTCCTCTAGATGCATCATTGCCTTTTGATCTTGAGAATGTCTTAAACTTTGTAGATCCAAAGTACTGACAAGAATTTGCTTTATGATGGGAGGTGGAATCAGTAGTTTTAGCTGAACAGCCAAGGACTGAATTAATATCAATACCATTTGCCTTCCAGAGAAGGGCAGAGGCATACTGGCAAGATGGTGTACGGAGACCTGGCTTGCAATCTTAGAGCTTGGCTTGTGCAATGCTTGTGGTGCGTGACCACTTCATATTTAGCACACTCTCATGCTGCCAAATTCTGGTACTTGCATTTTTTTCTTTCCTTTTATTTTTTCTTTTTTTAAAGATTTTAACTTATGCATTTGAATTTTTAGTCTGAACACACTACAGATTACCTCTTGTCTACAATGTCTGTGCACCTTCCCTAATTCATAACCTGGAAAGGATTGGAACCAGTGACCTCAAGCCAACACTTGGAATACAACTGGTTTGAAATGGAATTTTAACTGGACTCTTCTGACAAAAAACTGCTTTTATTGCCACAAAAACTCTTTAGTAGGTGCTCTAGGTTTCATTCTGTCACTTGTCACTGTTTTGTTTCACTCTGATGGAAAAAAGGAAATGCACATTTTCTTAACAAAATGAGAAGTGACAAACATAATTTAATTTTATTGTGTAGCAGCTTAAAATTTGACGTTTAACAGTGTTTACAAAGAAAAATATTAACAAAATATTTTTGAATAGCATAATTCTACAAAACTTTAATTTGATGAAAAATTAATAAATAGCAATATATTGCCATTTAACAAAATAACTATCCAACCGTAATTAGTTACACATACGATTCATAGTAACTTAGAAAAACATTTCCTTTAGAAAAAGCATGGAAAGCCATGGTGTTGTTCCCTCTTCCTACTTCCACTTCCTGAAATATTAATTTCTTACAGTTCAGCATTGCAGGAAAACATATTAAGCTTGGAATCTGCATGCAGTCAAAGGGAAAACCCTGGTGGGAGACAAGTGCTTGCCATAAATTAGTAGCTTTATGAATATTTGAGTTGGTTGCACTCATGGAGCATCCTAGTGGGTCAAGTGTGCTGTTGCTGTCGCCGTGGCTATACAATTATGTTTCTCTGTGACGTGCAAATACTGTGAGAAAAGGATCTGGCTTGGCTGGAGGCAGACTTTCTGTATGCTGATTATCATTCTGTGCGTGGAAGTAGGGGAAGATTAAAATGGGGATAAAGAATGTTTTCTGTTAAATTATGAGAGGAGCATGCTGTATAAATTGCCCTCCTGTAATTTTCACTGTGTGTGTATGTATGTAATGAAATAATGCATGTTAATCCTCATGAATCAATCAGGAATGCGTTAAAAGTGTTTAAATTGCTTCATCCTGCTGTGAGTGGCATTTTTAAAGATTTCAAATACCCTGGACATTCCTTCAAAGGGGTAAGACTTGAAAGGATAATAGCTGTGAACTCAACACACTATCAAAGATATTATTTTCCAGGTTAAGATCTTCCTTTCACCTAAGAAGCTCTGAGTAATTTACAAGCAGAACTATTTCTAAGGTGTGAAAGTATTACTACATCACCTAAAGCTCTGTATGAGAAGCCAGCAAGGCACACTGGTCACCATCTATAAAATTACTTTTTTGTTTTCTATTGTGTAGACAGAAATTTTTGGCTTTAGAATGAGAGATGGATGACCTGAGAGGGTCAGTATAAGAAATCAGTGTCCATTTTTCAGGGGTACATATGGATTGCTGTCTTGGAGCTCCATACAATTTTGTAACACCACTAAGACAGCAAGGGTCACCCCAAAGCTACTCTTGAGTAGCTGGAAGTACAGGTTCATGGCCCAAGACGATTCAAGGGGGGATCCAAACTCAACTCATGCTCAATTCTGTGTCACCCAGTGCTCCCCAGGCACTGCCAGAGATCTAGGATCCCAACATCTATTAGCTAGTCCTTCTGTAACCACGGTTGGAGAAATGTGATACAGAGTTTAATAGAAAAATTTAGTAGTTTTCTTACATCTATAATTAATAGAAAGCTGATTAAATAATGAAGGCTTAAAATGCTGTGGGAAAGGGATTTGGGTGATGCTGTGAACCTGAAGTGCAGAACAGCAGAGGTTTTTTTCACTGTTACTAGCTGCAAGAGCCCCAAGAGACAATTTTCCTTTTTCTGAATATTGGATTTTTACTAATAAAGTATTAGAGCATGTAGACAGTCTATTCCTGCCTCCATTGCTGTGCCATACTGATTATACCGCAAGTCTAAGGATTAATGTTGTCAGTAACAGGAACTTTTGCAAGAGAATTGCGTATCTTTTGGGCTCACTTTTAACAAACTAGCTGCTACCCTTATTAAGTCTCTAAGTCTGGCAGATTTTTTTTTTACCCTTCTTCCCTACAGCTACTTACGTTACATCTTCTGTATTAGGTAAAGACATGCATAATTCAAAAGATATCGTTAGAAAATTGAATATAAACACTTTAGGATAACTGCATTATCAGCACTGGAACTGTTATTGTAATAACACAAAGTTGCGTTTAGTCTGCGTATAATGTTACTGGTTTAAACAAGAGAAACAGCCTGCCTAACTTTGAGAACTACTGAGATCTCAGGCTTCCTGTGGAACCAGTCAGCCTGACAGCAGTATTGTAGCCTCCTTCTGGAAAACTTTTCCAGGTAACTTTCTGGAGAGGGAGGAGAAACAGCCAGCAATACACAGAATTCCTCGTGTGACTTGTCCTAGAAGGAACCACGTGTGCGTGCAAGTTTATGGAGCACCCAAGTATTTACTTTTTGGAAGAGATTTTCTGTTAGACAACCTTCTTTCTCCCCCCCCCCGCCCCCCCCCCCCCCCCCCCCCTTAAAAGCTCTCAGATTAATCCTGATGCAAAATGGGAAAAACTGTTAATTGCAAAAAAAATTCACAGGATGGGAAACCCATTTTCCATAAATTAGCCAAATCTCATCATAGCAGAACTTTACTTTTCATGCCTCTTCACATGTCCCAGTTTGACAAAGGAAGCTTAGCTTTAAAAAGCATCACTACAAAAAGCAAAACCATTATTGGGATTCTAATTAGCACTCTGACGTTGTGTTATAGAGCTGGAGGTGTATGAAATTATTCCCCAGGAGCTCACCACCACTGGGAAAGGTGATTGATTCTGCTACCTGTAGAAAGTAATAGATAATGTATTAAGGAACACAAGGCTGGTTTGTTTTGTTCACACTAAAAGACAAATTTCATCTTCATTTTAATTTTTAGATGAGAGGCAGCACCACACAGAGGCACAGCTGCAAATCTCAAACTTCTGCTGCTCCATATTGGGACCCCAACGAAGCAGAACATTAATCTGTATAGCAAACAAATGACTATCATTTACATAATTACATTTAGTCACAACTTATAACATATTCATAAGCACATGAGTGAGAATGATGCATTTCCTATGTTAGGGATAGAAGCCGTCGATCAGCTTGGGCTTTACCAGGACAGGAGGAGTAACAGAAATAACTGATTTGCCAACATGTTAGATAACTCAGATTTCAGTCTAGCCATCAATTACTTGTCCTTTCAGGTCTTTTTATTCAGATGGGTTTTACTTCTGCAAGTGATTGTGGACTGAGGCTTCTTTTGTGTAAATGTGGTAATTCTAACAGTGACCATTGGGGAAAAAGGGCAAAAATTTATCTTTCTCCAGCTTGTGATTTACTTGGAAATGAAAGAAAGTGGATAGAAATTAAAGGGATGTCCAATAAAGCCGTCTTGTACCTCTGACTATCGCTCTTACGACTGCTGTTGTTCCACTACCCCAGTGATTAAGTAGCAGTGAGTAAAGCTTCCATAAAGTTTAAGTAAATCCATATCAGTTTCTTTCCCCAGAAGAGAATCAACTAATAATCTTAGGCATAACTTTTATTCCTCCTTGATTACCAGTGCTTGCTTCCTCCTCTTAGCTTTTACCTTTTCTTATATTCACCTCTCCTTTTCTCTTTTGCTCTCCTTTTTTCTCTTGATTTGTACAGGTTGAACAGGGAAGCCATCATTCCACCAACTGTTGTATGCAACCATTATGACCTTTCTATCAATTTCATCTCTCTCCCTATTTTACATCAATTCCTTTAATTCTGCTATGTTTTGAGCTACTGGACATCTATTTCTGAGATTTTTCATTATTAATTTCAACTATTTCTCTGAGACTTAGACTTCTCACATAAACAGGTCACAGCACCAGCTCTGTCATTCCGAGGAACATGCAACTCAGGTTTTGGAGAAAAGAAAAAGTAGAGCTATGATGTTAAAAGCACCTTAACTGATATAATCAATTAAAACAAGAAAAAGGCATGATTCAACTAAAACCAGTCTTGTCGTCTTCTGGAAATAACTCTGTCAGGTAACTCTCTGTACAGAAAAGTATTAGTCTCCTGTTCAGTGGTTGTTTTTTTTCTTCTTTTCACCCAGCAGCTCTCTGAGGGATTGCCATCTACTCAGAGAGCACCAGATCAATAGCAGAGCCAGGAGCAGTAGGATGGAGATTTTGCTCCTCATGCCCGGCTTTGCCAGGGTGCTGAGCCGACAGGGCGCTTGGGGGCTGCATGTTCGCCTCTGGATGTTTGAGGGGTTCAGTGGCAAAGGAAGGGGAAGGACTTGCAAATCAGTAACACTGTCATGAATGAGAACTACTGGAAAGGCTCTGGGATATACAGTAGTATCTTGGTTTAGGCTGTACATGATTTCACGTATCCACTTTACAAATCAGCAAAGAGCCCTAGATATTAACGTGTCCTCCTTGAATAAGATTGTGTTTAAACAGGAGGTGAGCAAGAGGGATGACAGTTTTGATTCTGTATCAAGACCTTAGTCTAAATTCAGCTTTGGGAAGGTTGCCTGCCATGTGTGCTAGTATTCCTACAACTACCTAGGTATGCATTTCTTTTTACTGACTGAGCTTTGTGACTCTGTTGTGTTCAAAGGCAATGCAGTCAAAGAAATCCCAAAGAGAGCTTTTAATGCAATAGCAATGTTCATGTTCAACTCCCACCCACTTTATAAAAAATTAAATGCGATAGTTTTTAGAGTAATTTTCAGGAAACTCTATTGCATTCTTCATAAAATCCAAATAGATGCAACACAATTGCACTTCACATGACTTCTCTATTTTCAGAGATTTAAAAATCCCAGAACTCTTTTTCATGCATTCTTAAGCACCACTTTAAAAAAAAAATGAAGTATGTCGTGGGAAGAAAAACTATTCCTCAATCAAATTTTTATTTTTATCCTGGAAACTAAATTTACTAAATTATGAAGGCACATCTTGGAAATGAATTTGAAAATGGTGTACATTTCAGGCCATCAGTACTTTTTTTTTTTTAATCTAAGCATTTAATCTGTCAGGAAACATAGGGGGACATAAGAAAAGTTCTGTGACCACTGGACTACTTCCAGCTTCAGCCTTTTTTTGCTTCAATAAATCTTTTGCCTTTGTGCAACTCTTATTAACTCGCTGGTAATTCCCATGATATAAAATAGTTTTATGCAAAGCAGGACATTATTTTTCCTTTCAATGGGATATCTTGTATTGGTTTATCTTGTGGTTAATCTCTGGCCATAGGCAACAAATGAAGTAGTTATGTTCTGAGTTACTGTAGTCTTCTGTAAATGCGGTTCTACTGAAGGATTCGGTACTTGCCTGCGGGGTTTCTGTCGCAGGCTCCTATTTTATCCCCTGGTTTCATTTTGATCCAGAAAATGCAGATGTTCAGTTCTACTGGCCACACCTGGCTGTATGACTGTCCCAGGCATCTGCAATCTGAAGCATCAAAGAATAATTAAGATTGAGAAACTTCAGCCCAAGCTTTGGTGGCATGTTTCCCTTATCTGATCTCTCATCGGGAACTAAATTGGCCTCTGGCTTTTCTTTTTGAAAAATTTCCCAAAGAGCCTAAGGCCAATATTTCTAGAGGTCTAAGTCTTTTGTAAGACTCACAAAGAAATACATTGCAAAAATCTGACTGGACTCAACTTGTCCTTTCAGTCATACTTGATTGATATGATATTTCATGTAGAGAAAATAACCATTAGAGAATTCCAGGACACCAATAGAAAAGGTGGAGATTTAGAACATATGAGATACAAGAACTGAAAAGAGTGAAAATAAAGGAGTGAAGGGTAAGAAAAGACTGTAAAGAAGACTGAAGGGAAGGAGGAGAGCAGACATAATGTTACAGATATGTAAAAGTCTTCTGTATATAGGGAAAATGTATGTAGAGAACAGTTATATTCTGGAAATGATTGTCTGGAGGAAATGGTAGAAATGTTATCACTGAAATCTCTCTTGGGGAGAGTTAGATCAACACCTAGCAAGGTTTTGAAATTACATACCTTCAGTTCAGTCCATTATGGACCCCTTTATCTCATTATAGCAATTTCTTTTCTTTTGTGAGTGCATGGGGTGCTGCACCCCTCGGCTTGAGCCGTGCTTGGTTCTCAGAAGTATGGTGTAAATATGAATCCTCCTTGTGAAAGCCCTGTGGGCTTCCATAAGCAATGCAAAGGGATGTAATATGAATTAATGAAACGTGTTTGCCTAAAAGACCATGAAAGCTCCTCTCAGGAGTGCCCTACTGTGAAATGTTTCCTTCAGAGAACCTTAACCATAAACAAACAGAAGTAATTTTTGGTATTAGTAAGTTTAAGTAAAATTAAAAAATGGGTTAATACACTTTTGGTGTGGCTAGCAGGAGTAACTAGAATAGAAGCATATTCCAAGTGATCAGTAACATGATAGCTTAATACTGTGTATTGAGTTGGTTTATTATGTATAGAAATGTGTTACTGGAAAATAGAGACACCTTCCAGCATATGCTTTTGTCAATGAAACTATATAAAGAGGATCCTTAATGTCAATCAACCTGATCATTCAGTGCTAATAAAAGCTACCTTCTCATTTATATTCACTATGCAATTACTGAACTGTGTTTCAGGAGGAAGCTGACAAGCCCCTTGGAAGCAATAAAATAGTTAAGTTCTCAGTGATCACATTCCAATGCAGCCTTCTATGTCTCTATAGTCTTTAATAGGTTTTGAGACCTATGGGTTCTCAAACTGACCCTTGTAAAAATTATCTACAGTTTTGAGGATTAAATAACACTTGGGAAGAAACCTGTTCTCAATCCAAAAATGACCAGGTCTGGAACGGTGGTGAAATCTGGCAAAGAAATCTGAGAAGAAGAATGTAATGAAAACCTTATGAAAGGGATCTCCATGCTGCAGAGACAGCATCTGTGCTGCACTGGAGAAATCCAGAAACATAACTTCCTTCTGTATACGAATATACCCTCGCCCTGCCAAGAGTCAGCTTGTGGTACTTAAGAGAGATAAGAGTGAAAGGATGAAAGAGAGCGTACTCTAAAAGAAGTGTCTATTTGCTCAACAGCTTAAGAAGACTTAGCATTCATTTCCCAATGACATGATAAATACTGTCTTGGGCAATTCTTAAACCCTAAAGTTGCCTAAAGTATCCTAGTGCCCTGATCACAAGCTCACAGCTGTAACAAATACTGTGGAGTGGGGTTTGGTTTTTTTATATAGGATTAAATACTTGGCAAAAAAATGAAAAAAACAAACAATAAAATGATTAGGAAAGGTTTTCAGTTTTCTGTAAAGCTACTGTGGTAGGTGTAGGAGAGCAGAGAAATAGAATGAATTTACCACGCAGTAGAGCAAGTAATAATATTGTGATGAGTCAGTTATAATTTATGCAAGTGCTGTGGAAACTTTTTGCCTCTGAGATTTGTGAACAGTACAAATTCAGCAAATTAAGTAAACTGCTCATCAGTCAATGTAGAGTGATAGTGTTAGGTTTATCAAATCTCTAAGAGTTAAATGACAATTTTATAATCCAATTCAGTGTGCTGCATGATGGCATCAGAGAGGTATTTTAGGATATTACCTAAGCCTCCCTTCCTTGTAACTTCGAGGAAGAATAATCTGCTTTGCAGATTTCCCTTTACACTATCTCAGTTGCACTTGCTGATGTGGTTATGGGGTCCATCTCAAAATCCAGGGTCCTTTTCCTCTAGTTTGCATAAGTGGTTCAGATCATGGCTGGTTACAGCTCCCCACTCTGCTTCATTACCCCTACTCCACAGTTATGTTTTAGGATATACAGGGCTTTGGAAAATGGGTAGAACTTCAAAATTCACCCTGATACTCAAGTCTGTCCTTCCTACAATGAGTCATGCAGAGAATAGGGCCTGATGGTTACTCCTTTTAAAGTAACACAGCTCAGAGCAGAGTATCTGCTTCCCCTCGGGGCACAGTTATGATGCAATTATCATGATTAATGCCACAGGCTAAAATACATTTGTAAAATCCTGACCTGAGGTGCTGTGCAGCTTCATCTGAGGCCTGGCCTGGCACAGCTCAGGCCCCTGACCTGTCTGTGGTTATCCATCCAGCCTGTGTCTACCTCAGACATGTCACAAAATGACAATATTTTTACACCAGGATCATTTTCCCTTTGTTGTCTATTGGCTTTAGACTTTGCCCATATCCTGCTTTCTATATTGCAATATTTCCCTTTCAGTTCTTAGTACTGGGAAGACACATGAATTATTCAATGAACAGGTGTATGTGTGTAGTTGCAGTAATCGCAAAACTCTCTTCAGAAGTAGAACACCTTTTTTTTTTTTATAATTTTCTTGAGTTTCAGCAAACTCTAAAAAGGATCTTATCTAAAGAGTTGGCACAGGCAACAGCATATGCAACAGCAAGCAGTAACTCAGCAACAGTATGATAATGTGAATTAGAAATTATCTTTTATAGTACATTACAGTAAATCAATTATGAACTTTAAAGGTCACATGACGGAGGCTGATGAAAGATGACACAGTATATTAAGTAAATGTTTACTGGTCTGGCAGCCTGCATCTCGTGTCCGAGGCTTTCTTCAGCTCCCCCGCCCCGTAATTGCTATTTTCACAAAGTTCAGCTTATTAGAGTATCTGAATGTCTCAGAGCAATGGAGGGCACATTGCGGCTGAAAGATCAGTGAGAAAACAGCTTCCCAGGAAAAGTACCCTGTAATTGAAAAGAACAACTAGTTACAAATGAATAATTTGCCTTCCCTGGGAATTACTGGGTGCGATTGCACTTCAGGCCTCTGGTCATTCTACTTGCTTTTGGCCAACACATAACGTTTGCTCACCATGATCCCACTAAACCAGAAAAAAAAGGAGACAGCAGTAATTGTAACTCCTGTGGATTCTCTGTTATGCTTCTACTTGGTGTCCTGTTCAGAAAGGGGACAGTGGGCCTATATGGAAATCAGTTTTGAACGTTGGTTTTGGGTAGAAGAGTTGATTTTTTTGCATGGTTCACCACCTGAATTTTGTATCTGGGAAATAAAATAAGTCCATGATGAACAAGTTAGAGGCAGTGTGCCTGTCCTAGTGTCGGGCTAAGCCAAGAAAAGTCCAGTTTCACATAAGTTCCACAGAAGTTGTAAAGTGGGCAAGTTTCCTCGGGGTGTTGCCTGGAGATGATCAGGCTCCGTGAAAGGTTTGCCAAGTCCCCACAGCACTGGGCAGTTTGAGATGCTGCCTTTAAGGCAGTCTTCAAATCTTCTTTTATGGTCTGAGGCTCAATATCCCTTTATTCCTGTTGCCAGAGATCTGGAGACAGACACGTTGCTATTCACTGAGAGTAGCTTCTCAGCCTTGATGCTGTTAACCTAAGCCCTCCTCCTCATTCCCAACCTTTTAGCGCCTTTTGCAAGATACTATGTTGGGCTAGCTACAGTAAAAATACATTGCTATTTAGCAGACTTTGGGAAAGCTCAGCAGTGAAGGTGTATTGTATCCAGCCTTGAAGCAGATGCTGCCTTTAGCATGGAAAGGAATATGAAAGCTTTGCTTTGACTGTGAGGTTTGGAAGGAAGAATGCCATGGGAAAAGCTGCAATAGAGAGTCTCGGGTACTAAGCAGTTACTTGTTTTTTTAAGGAATTTCTTGTGCTAGACATCATAGGGCGCTTCATTTTTAGATAGTGAACTCTGCAGAGAAAATCACAAAAAATTCTCAGCACATAAAAAGTTTTAAGGAAAAAAAAGTCTCAAATGGAATAAGTCGAAGGGGAGAGAGGCTAGGTGGTCTGGTTAAAAGGAGGACCATCACAAGGGCAACAACCTGCAGAAAGAACCGAAAGATGGAAATTGCAGATTGTAGAACCTCTTAGAAGAGTTTATATCTAGATTGATATGTTTTGCATCTGAGCTATATTCTCTCTCTGATTACAAGATCTTATAATGAGAGTTAGATATTTGTTTCCTTGCATTTCCCATAGGGCACCAAGTACTCTGCCAATACAAGAGAGAAATAAAGACTCTGGATTAAAGGCTCATTTATACATATTGCAGAAACTTCTTCAGGACTTAAGAGTTTGCAAGGATGGGAATCCCAGAAGATCAATGACAAATCGGTGTGATCAGCATTCTTTATTGACATTGTGAACCCTCACCAGGGGTCTGCCTTTATAACCAAGAACAGTAATTGCATTTTAAATTGACTAATGCACATTAGGTGGTAAACCCAGTGTTTTAAACTTCAGGGCCTGTAAGCTGAAACAAAATTCAAGTTAGAAGTAATTTCAAGTGAAGGGGGATTTGCCTTGGGAGTAAACGCACAAAAGGGGAGGTAGCATACCTCTCGCCTAGAGTTTCTGAACAAGAGAAGATGATATGCTTTAGCTGGTTAGAGACTGCAGGAGGAAATTGTGCTACCTCTTAGACTGGTGGTTGGTTTCAAGGACAGCGTGATCCAGTCTAGTCTCAAATCTATAAACCCTTTATCTGTAAAAGGACACTTGCTGCTGAAGCTTCATTGGAGAGGGAAGAAAGGAATACACAAAGTTTTGCCCAACCAGTGCTTAAGGGTGTAGAGCCAGGGAATGCTCCTGTCAGTAAGACCGTGAGTCTTCACTGGCTGACAGGAGCCCAACAGTGCTTGAAAATGCAGCTCCAAATACTATAGCGTGTTTCCATAGGAGCTGCATGCAGCGCCTTTGCCACCTTGCCTCTGCTGTGGTGTGTTAGGAGTATGGCCAACAAGGCAGGGAAACATTTAGTGTAGATATTTCTCTGCTAACTAGATTAATTAAAAATACTTGTTTGTCAAAGCACCTTCCCCTGATTCCCTTGCTGCAGCTGAAAGTGTCAAACTGCAGCATTAAGCTTGTGGCACAGCCAAAACCCTCACACAGAGCTCTGTTGGCCTGGCACAGAGTATGGCTCCCTATTGTGACCTACCCGGTGGTGCTGCCTTACATCCCGCCCGCTTCCCGGTAGGAGTTTCAGTGAACTCTTCACCACCTTCCTTCAGGCAGCAGCACAGGAACAGCCTCTGACTTTCCTCAAAGATCTATATTTTTGAACAAAAGTAATTCAAATGTAGCAAAAGAAATTCTTCTCCTCCTGTCTATCTTGCATGTCCTAGAGCTGCCTGTGCACCTAAAAAGCAGCATCAGCATGAAGATCTGCAGTCTTCAGTTCTTCACAATTTCATAATGACCATAAAGAAAGCATCTTTCCTTCCTTGGAGCCCATGGCTGATGCACCCCTGTGTGTCTTGGATTTCTGCTAACCCAGGGTACAAGGGATGGGATTTGTTTCAGCTTTGCTCGTTTGCCTGACACACTGTTGTAGGTCCTCCTCTCAGTATAGGTACCTTGTGAAGTGAGGCAGTCACAAAATCACATGCTGAATCAAGACAACTTTTGACTTTCTGCCCCAAACATTAGACCACTTCCTCTTTTAGGATTTCCATAGTTGCTTTTGAAACTATTCCCTTCAATATTCTGTGCACCCGTGGGCTGTGCCGATGGCTGTTGCCTTCATTTCCTACATTTCACCTACACTAAAAGACAAAGATAAGTATGAAAGATTTAGGAACAGAGAGATATAAGCAAAGATTAGCAGCCTCAAAAGGTATTGCTCGTGCACACTCCTGGGAGGGGATGGAGGGCACAGCAGACAGACAACTGCAAGTGTGTGAAACATCCTGCCAAAGAAGCTGCCTCTGCCACAAGGACTTGTGCAAATCTTTTGTTTTGCATGCACAGCCTGCAAAAGGAGGGCACTATTCACAGCTGAACATTTAACTCCTTTTTCTCAGTTTATGCTATGCTCTTTAGCAATACTGAAAATGCTGTCTAGCTTCTTCACTCAAATCATTAAACCAGGGTCTGAAGTGTTTCAGATTAATCCAAACTTCTTAAGTAGCAAATAACCATGCTGTCTTTCATGACTTCGATATTTCTCTTTTTCTGAATCAGAGGCTTTACAACAGTTTCCCTTTTGATCTGTCCACATTGCTGGAAATCACAGTTGTATTTTGCACACAGTTTGCTAATTTGTGAAATTAGAGGGAGGCTTTTTGCACTGCCAAGGACTATGTGGCAATGAGGGACAGCACACAACCCCCACAGCCCTCCCAGCACCTCACTGGGAAAACACCAAACCTAGCACCATCCACCATCAGCTCTCGCAGAGCTGCAGCTTGAACAAAGGTTCACATAATTTCTTTCATTATTATGCAGTAGAAAGCAATATATGCACAACAATCATAAGGTATAGATGTTGGGGGAGAGGAAGTAAAGCTTATTACACCTGTAACTGAAATAATTTGATGTTATGTTTTGATAGAACAGAGGGGAAAGCAATTTAGAGAGGGCATCCCTGTAACAAGTGCTTTGGCACTCTGAGCTTCACCTTCATAAAGAAAGATACGAAGGATTTTAAAACAAAATTAATTTGCATATGCTTGTTTGTTTTTTCTCCTTTCAGAAAATGACAAGATTTGAGGGTTTAAAATGGGACTGTGTTTGTATCCTGAGGTGTTTCACACTTCTTTCTGTGGCATCTATTTGTGCTGGTTTACTGTCCTAATCTTACTCCAAAGCAATGGGTTTACAGCACTGAACACCCTTTTAATTATTATTAAAAAAGAAGGCTAAATGAAACACAAATAACAGTAAAATAATTTTCTGTATTTTAAAAGTGGATTAAAAAACCCCAAGAAAGGTGTTTTAATCTTGCCTAAGCGTTCAGTGGTCCTGACCTGCAAAGTGGAGGTACTTATGTTTTTTCATCGATTCTAGAGGGCCGTGAGTTAGTAGCCTTCTGGGCTATGGGCTTTGCAAACATAAACCGGGCCTTATTGCCGTTTTACGGGATTGCTGTAAGAGTACCCTAGCTTAGGCACACCGTTCACTTATCCATGCATCGCCTGCAAGGTACCAACACCCTATGGTTGCCTGTCAGCGTGAGCTCTCTGCTCTGAGAAGGGAGGCCTTCGAACGACTGATGTACGTGCTCCTTCTTTCCATGTTTGTCAGGCATATTTGCAGCAGGAGCAAAGCAGACGGCCAGCTGGCAATCTGCTCAAAATGCCGATGAGGAATAGGTGAATATTGCAGTGTGGCTTGGGTGATGCGATGCTTCTCACTCCTATGTAGATAAAGCCTCTGAAGGAGGTTGTATACCCACGCGAATGCTGTCTGTCTGCTCATTTTCTGTTGGAAAATCAGATAAAAATTGTTGGCTGTAACTCAGGGCACATCAGTAATTCAGAAGGAGTTCTTCCTCGACAGCTTTAACCTCATGTGCGCTTGGCTTTACTCTACATGAAATGCGTAGGTATTTTAGCAGCGTAACCAACTTTCCCTTTCCCCCTACAAAACTTTTGTTTAAGCAACTTGCTGTTTCTTTTTCTTGCACTACAAGAAAAACTCAGTGATATACAAATAGGGCAAAGCTATCCGAAGTAATAGCGGGAGGTTCTACTGAAGCTGGTCCTTTCCTTCATTATCTTCTGCTGAAGATGTGATGAGTGAGATCCATTTTAACCCATACTCTATTGAAGGTTCTGCATTTTCTTCTTTTTTTTTTTTTTCCCCCCTAGGTTATCTATCACACATTGAACTGATGCTTTGCTGAAAGGTTTTTTGTTTTTTTGTTTGTTTTTTTTTTGGGGGGGGGGAAGTGTTTATTATTTCCATAGTTTCCACAAGATGTGAAGTGATTCACAAGGTTAACAAAATAGTTTCCTTATTACTTTAGATCATTCCAGATCCTAGTGGTTTCCTCTTTGTCCTCGGCATCCCACATTCTATTGGTTTTAACAGTCTTTAACTAGATATCCTCTTTTATTACATTTTATAGTACATTAATTTCTCATTTGTAACCAGTAACTTGTACTAATTAAATAAATACTACTTATAAAAAGCATAGATGTGAATCTGGTATAAAACTAATAAGCAGGCATTATGTTCCACAGGACATATTCCATTCAGAAGCACTGAATTGCCATATAAAAAGTCCTTCCTTTTAGACCAGGGTAAACTTCAAGAAATTGGACCTGTATTCTGATGCAGACTCTTAGCTACTAGCATCTTTTGTGTGTTTTTAAGATAAATCTTTCCTCTTGAAAGCCTTTCCCTGCTTTTCTGTTTTCTTTTTTAGAGTGTGTTTATTTAATTGCCAAGCCATAATTAATGTTTCACTTTTGTTTTCATTATTTACTACATTAGCAGCTGCTTGGTTAAAATCTTCCCACACACCAAAGTGCAAGTCAAAATATTCAAGTGAAGTGCAGTTCAGCTTTTTCTATTTATGTTATTAAGAATTGAGCCTTGCAGGCAGGAGGTAAATCTATTTGAGTAGGTTACTGAATCATTGCCTCCTAAATATAATTAATGCATGATAGTGAACTTATACGGTTAAATTAAATTTTTAGTGCCAGAAAATCCAGCGTTAGCAAAATTGGAGCAGAGGGGTTGGAGCTTTCTCTTGCAAAATATCTTTCCAGTTACTCTGCCAAGAGCAATTTTTAACTTGCCTCTAGCTGGGAAGTAATGTTTCCTTAAATCCGGTGATCATTGCAGGTCAGATGTACACGGACGGCTTTGTGTCTCTCCAGGTATGCTTACATTAGCAAGTAGTGTGGACCAATATGAGCAGATTCATAATGTAAATCAATTGGTGCTGAAGACCTGATGTCTACACGATGGGCATCTCCAGGATTTGCAGTTCAGATTAGGCCTTGTCTGATCCTGTGGACTGTCTGAGGGTAGAGGGCATCCAGAAGTGCCCCTGGACTGCATGTTCCAGTTACTCTTATGCTCAAGAAATCAAGCTCCAGCAAGATCACCAATTAAACTTGTACAGACTTTGTTACGGACACCTCAGAAAGATATAATGAGTGATTGCAAATATTTATCATTGAAAATTCTTTCAACCTTCTGTTCAATACTCTTTACAGTCATTATTCCATAGATCATATCTGTATTTTCCATGTGCCATTTGAATGATGAAGCAGACTTCCCTTGGCTGGAGGATATACTGCAGATACTATTTCAGGAATCTTCTAATCACATCTCAATTTTCTTTAGTACTGGCTATTGTCTTGCATTGTGTTAAACCCAACTGGGGTGAGACACCATTCAGTAAAAACAAACAAAAGTCTTCTGCCTCTTTTTTTGAGATATCCAAATGTGAGGATAAATGTCAGTGTTGCAAATTGCTTTTAATTGGAGGTAAACAAACAATACAGGTTTTTGTAGCAAATCATTTGGGGTCAATGATTGACCTTACCCAGATGAACTATGACAGAACTTGCTTTGTGCCTATACCTGCCTTCAATGGGAAAAGCCTGCTGTAGTAGGTTGCTGCATAAAGTTAATGCTCAAATAGTGACCTTTGATGTGGCCTTACTTAAAAGCATGTAAATCTTCCATTTCTCCTCTGTCAATGAATTTGTTTCTCTTTGGCTCCTGTAACAGTCATGATTCCTAAATATCTTTAACTTCATTGTTCATCCATGCACCATCCCCTCACAGCATTGGTATACATCCTATGACAACAAAGAAAAGAAAATAATTTTTTTCCTTTTGAAATTCCAACAGGAATTCTTCATGAGAGCGCTGTCTAAAGCCACGTTCTTACTTTCACTTGTAGTCTCTTCAGGTTTAGATAATAAAAGCTTAAACACTGGAATCCATTGCCCTGAATTCCTTCAGTCTCTGTTCTCTTCTGAGAAGAGATTTCAGTAGAAGAGAGTTTTGGAAAAGTTGTTAAACCTTCCTGACGCTCAGGGACAAGCCGTGTGTGTATTTTGAAGGCAGTTTGTGAGTTGGATTACTGAAAACAATCTGCTCTGCTCTGCATGCGTCTATTGCTTGATCCCAAGGACTCTTTCAAAGTTGCCTCTGGCACCACATAGTGCCCATGCTGTTTCCTCTCCCTTCTTGTGGCGTAGGGGGGTGCCGGCTTTGGACAGGATGGGTGTGCGCAGTGGTGAGGCTGCTCAGATAGGAGACTTCGCAGCTTTTTCTTTTCTGGAAGCCTGTGCAGACCTAAAGCAGGAAAGCAACTCGTTCTGTGTGGTTATGCCTTTTCATAGAGTGTTATGGGTGTGGTGTTAACACCGTTTAGAGGCACGCCGCTTTGCTTTTTTAAACAAGTACTTTGGTTAAACACTTCTTTTTACCCTTATAACTCTTCCATTCCTTTTTATCTCATGCTAATGGATTGGAAGGGTTTCTTCCTGTGAGTGAAGGGAAAAAAGATATTATTTTCACTTTTTAAAACCAACAGAAGGCAATTTATTCCAAAACAATTGAACAATTTTAATATTTTTTTTTACAAAAAAAGAAAAAAAAACCCAACAAACCAACACAGACCTCAATGCTCTGCAGTTTTTCAGTATAAATAAATCATAAATCCCATGGTAGAAAACTATGATTTTTTCATAATCTTGTCCCTTCCTTTGTCATTCTTGACCAAGTCACGGTGACCACAGTACTTGGGATTTCGGCAGCGAGTGGTGACCTACTTGTTTTGCCACACTGCTAATCACACTTTACATTAACTGTGTCAGCTTCAGCAACTGATGGATATCAAACTTTTCACTTACACCTATTTTAGATTACCCTGAATCATATTCCATCCCAGCCCCGGGGAATATTAATCACCATTTCATTACATTCGGCTGGAGAAGTTAGAATTCATTATCGAAATTTTTAACTACATGTTATGGAGTAACAATGAGATTGAGCTAACATACACTTATTAATTAGCATTAATGATAATTAGGAGTAGAGAAAAACAATATGCCAGCAATAGATTTTCTCATATTATTCTGAACAGGGTAGCATAGAGCCATCTGAAGTATCTTACTGTGAATAATTTATACAAAATTATTGCTCAGCATTTCAAAAGTAGAAGTCCTTTTACTGTGAAATACAGTTTGGATTGTATTAGACTGGGTTCTAATTTAATGTAGCTCTTCCTACACCCTTAATTTCCCAAAGCACTTTACAAAGCGGTAACAGGAACTAGGAGCAGGTAAATCTATGACTTCTTTGCAGTGGGCCAGTTCCAGGCTTGCTGTTAACTCGCATAGCTCCACTGCATGCACTAGCTGGCCTGAGGCTGATTTGGTCCAAAGTCAGAGGTGTGTACATAAAATGGCAAAACATATGAAATATTATTTAAAAAGACAAATGAAAGGTTAGCCAGGAGATACCATTTATTCCTATTATTTTTTAGAGTCTCTTGATTCAACATCCACAGAATTTAATAAGAAGCTGTGGCTCAGATCCCACATGAGCCATAAGATCCTAAATTTTTCTCTGAAGGATGCTAGCAAAGGGACAAATGAGATTTCATTAAATGTTCCACCCACTACAAGCCACTTTTATAAGTGAAGGTGTATTGCAGGTACAGAAAAGCATGTGGAAGAACACGTATCATGTGCTCCGAGAAGAAAGGTGGAAATACAGTATTGTTTCTAAAACTGGTTACTCTTCGCCCACTTAATAAATCATTGGCAATTTGCACTCTAAGTGAGAAGCAAATTTGAGGACAAGAAGTTGATCTTCTGCCCAAGCACTTGTCTGAAGTATACTTGTGGAAGTATCTGTAGTGTCACTGACTTTGCAGACCCTCACTGACAGACATCAAGAGTTGAATGCGGAGCTGTTCCTTGACACCACTTTTTTTTTTTCCCCTTCTCTGTGTTCTAACCATCTTCTACCACTAAGGGCAGCAGCTGCATGTCTATATGTCAGGTGCCATCGGTATATACAAACCCAAGGGTCAAACTTTAAAGAACATCTTTTGTTGCTGAATGAAAGGCTCATGGATCACAACACTGTGTTCTAATATTAATACAAATCCGTGGTTACTGCAAATAAACTGGCGTTTCCAAATCGCTTGTGCATTCTTTTTCCCATTAAAAACATCAGCTCTGTTTGCATAGCAGCTTCTGCAAATCTTGCCCTTGACCTCTGTTGCTGTTGATATATGCATCAAATGCCTTCCATTTATTGTTTGCACATTTTATTTCTTGACTGGACCACATGACCATAAATATACTACCCAAAGAAAAAGTGAGCCGTCTTTAGGGATTTTGCATAAAATTGCCTTTGTTATAGACTTCTTCGGTATTATGTGTACATAAAGATTTCCCTTTAGCTGTACTTCATTTTGAACTTTCTGGCTTGAAAAATAGGAATATTATTATTTTATCATACGCTATACATTTTGCTTATTTGTGTTGAAATATCTTGGAAAGAGGAATTGCTTTTTTCCTAATAGTGTCATGGTCATTCCTTTTCTACACTAAAGCCTTGATTTGAAAATATATATATATATATTTTTTTTAGCAAAACTGATCTTTTTGTCAGACCTTTCATACATGCAAAATCTGTTTGAAAAGACTGACTTTTGAGTGGGCTTAAGTTGGGGTTTTTTTTAAGCATCTTCCAGGTTTTTAATTTTTTAATATTCAAAATCAAAAAAGACACTGACTATGTTTGAGCTATGTTGGCCATTGTTTTGGTGCTGACAGCTGCTACTGTCATGCAAGGAGCAATTAAGAACTGGTAGGGAGAGGAACAAAAAGTTCATTTTGTTCTCCAGAATTCATAGAATGATAAAAAATAAAATAAAGTAAAATTTAATGGCTTTGGCAACTTTTATTGGGGTTTGAACAGTGTGACTTTGACAGATGCCTCATACAAATATGGTCAGTCCTCTGGACTGTGTAAAATGAGATGTTTGAGATTGGCTCAAGCCGCGTCAATGTCAAGACATTACTGACGATCCTCACCATGAAGGTCGGCTGTGGATGTGGCATAGGAATAACCTGCTCACTGGCAGACATGTTCTCCACTGCATGGGTTCATGCACATTTTATGGAGTCAGCTGAGATTTTCCATATTTTCTTTCTCTTGATAGATGGGGGAGACATAACATATAGATGACATGGATGTGCCTTCAGCACCTTTCTTCAGCACTGACTGCTCTGCTCTTGAGCAATAAAAGCAAAGTTGATTTGTGTTTGTGTTCAGGAACGACCCCAAGTTCCACTACAACTGCCAGAAGGGGGCTTAGTTTCACCCATGTATAGTGAAGATATCACATGTACTGTCATCCTGTCTTTTATTGCACTCAACCGCTTAATGATCCGGCCTCCAGCTTTCCAAGTGAGTTCTATTAGCACCTACCTTTAGCAAATGGAAGAGTCAACTGACTCCTCCAGCGTTTCAGCTGGAGGTTTTGGAAGTAGTGATTATTTCAGCCTTTCCTTTATCAAAACGTCTACACATTCAGACAAAAATATGCAGCACTGGATGTACAGCACCGTTAGCTCTCCAGGGAACTGGGAAGGGAAGGAATCTCCTGTGGGAATTCTTCATGAACAGGCAACAGCAGCACATCAGCTATTTTAGCTACTTCCTTGCAGATGGTTTGACAATCTGTTGCAAGTTATACCCCAACATGCAGTCTTCCCTCTCTGCTTTTCTTCAAGTGATGATGTCTCTGGGTATCTAGCTCCAAAAAATATTCCCTTTCGATTCTAATGACGCTCCTTCTGTGATGAGCTTTCTGCAGATATCCACTGATCAGCAGGATGACTCCAGATCCTATTATAATCTGCCAGGTAGAAATAGATAAATCTATTAGCCCAGGCTGGGCTTGTTTCATCATTGTGACAGCTTCCCATGAGCCTGCATTCATCAGATTCCCTCAAAACAGCCAGCCCCCACATCATCTGACAGCTAAATTTCCATGACTGGACTCTAGGTTAATACACCTTTAATCTTTCTTTAATTACTCATTAATAATCCAGATCCTGATCCATTCCCCCCTCCCCCTTTTTTTTTTTTCTTATTTGAAATTTATTACTGGATGTTTACTGGGAGACCAGACTGATGGCTAATATTGCTGCCGTGAATGTTTTGGCATGAACGTCCTGGCAATTTTGTTAAGCAAAATAAAATAAGCACCTAAATGTCTTTTTGCTTCTTATTAGAAGACACAGGGAACATCCAGATAAGTATAGCAACAGGTTTCTGTCTCACAGAGGTGGCAGAAAGATTACTGTGCTATTGTATGTGCTGCCACAGCCACTCTGGAAATCACACCAAACACGGGTATAAGCACTCTCTCTGCAGACCCTGCCTTGTGAATTATCAACCCTAGAAACATGCCTCATTATCTTTTCAGGTGTACTGGTGTAAATCAGGAGTAAAAACAGACCAAGGGACAAATAAGTAGAAAGAAGGAAGATGGGCAGTTTTGATATAAAATAACCATCATATTTCTGAGTTATCCCCACTTTTTCCGCAAAGAGAGTGTCACTGGAAGGAGAGAATTCCCGTTGTATGAAATTTAAACTGATTCTGGTTCTGATTTTCTAATTTTCAAAGTTCTTTGTCAAAATCTATGTCAAAGGGAGAAAACCTGAGAACGTTGGAAGCTGAGGCAGAGCAGGATGAAAAGGACATAACCTTTTCTATCCCAGTGTAATTTTTCTTGAACTATCAAATCACCTTTAAGCCTGTATCTGCCTTTCTAAATACTGGATCTGCTCAAGTTGACTGGGTTATAGTATAACTATCTACCTGGTTTCTGCATGGCGTTCCTGGGAGCTTTCCTGTCACCCAGCACCAGCAGACTCTCCCGTGAACTTGCACTGAGATACGGAGCAGCTTTAACCCTGGCAGGGTCAATTCTTTAGTAAGCATTTTAGTTCCTCAGTACTTGCTCTGTCTCACTCAGGTCAAAGCCATGTGCCATTTTCTGCCTCCTTTTCTACTATTCAAGTCACTGAAGTTCATTTTCCATCTTCAGATCCCTTTGTTGCAGAATTATAAAAGCTAAAAGGAAATCAGTTCTTTTTGTTCTTTACAGATGGAAAAAACGGGAGACATCCAAGCTGATAACCAGAGCATCACTGTGGCTCTTCACTAGGAGCATGTATTTAGCAGAGATAGGTGTTCCTGTGCAAGCTTTAATCCCACAGGCAACAAGAATCACAGCGGCTCCGGTTACAGCTGAGTATCCATGGTCTCAGCTTTGCAGGTTTCTGTGGCTGCAAATCTATTAATAATGACATAAGATCATTGCACCAGGCCAGCTTGAAAGTATATCAAGGCAAGATATCTCACCTCCTAGAGTGGAAAGCAGTGGACATCTAAGACAGAGTGATATTTCCAGGATATGTTCTCCGAATCTCCTGTGAATTGCAGCTTAAATTTTGAGACACGTATAGTGCCTGCATGGAGAGAAATCTCAGGGGATTTTTCTTCCAGTATGTTTTGCAGTTACTTTTTGAACTCACATAAACTTTTAACATCTCCAGCATCCTGTGGTAATGAGCTCCACAGTTTTAATTGCATTTTGTGTGAAGGGTGGGGGGTTTTTTTGTTGTTCTTATGCTTTCTAAAATCTGTCATCTGTTCATTTCATTTAATTCCCCTTAATCCTTGCATTAGAAGAAAAATGAATAATTGTCCTCTGTGCACTTTTCTGTTGCTCCATTGATTTTATAGACCTCTATCATGTCTTCCTCACTTATCTCTACTCCAAATTGAAAAGTCTTAAACTGCTTAGCCTGTCCTCATATAGGAGAACTGTTCCTTACCCTGGTGAGATTACTATTTTAGCTAGGTACGTAAATAGAGATTGCAGTATGTCTAAACCCTTGACAGATTTTTTTAATGCTGGCTGTAATGTTAGAAAAGAGGTAATGGCTCTGTGGTAAATATTTGTCTTCAAAATTTTTTAGTAGTCCATGTCTCTTAAATTTTCAGCAGAGTGAGGGGAAGAAGTAGTGTTTCCAGTCTCCAGCTGTTGCATAAATATTTTTCAGCCCCAGGATCTTGAGTTGATTGAAGGCACAGCTTAGTGCCTGTTGCTCTCTATATGCATCCACAGATCTCATCAGATATCACAGTCCTCAGGCAGGAGACTTCCATGGGAAACAGAGGATGTGGAAGAAGCATTGTGGGTAATTAGTTTAATGACAAGAATATCAATTTCTTCCCTATTAAAGCCACCATTTCTTTATAGCAGTAGAGGGAACTGCTTCATGAGCAGCAAAACCTGATTCATAGTTTATGGCATTTGTAGTCAACCTATGGCCTTTGCCTGTTTCTGTTCAATGTACCAATTTTTCTGCATCTGGCACCCATCTCACAGCTTCCATCTCTGACAGCCAGGACCCATCCTTCCTGCCACCCTCCCAGGGCAGCAGATTCTTCGGTTGTGCTTGGTCTTCTCAGGGGAGCTTCTTGGATCAAGTTCGTCCTCTGCACAGGTCTCCAGAAATGAATCTGATCCATTTTAAAGCCACAGTGTCTTTAAATGAGATCCAGACATACCTTCTAATATGAAAAATTTGCTTTTTCAGAGTTTTGTTTTTTTTTTTACTCTGGCCAAAGGAACACCTGACAGCATTCCTCACAGTTATAGTCCACCATAAACACGGGAAAATAATTGCAGCTTTTGAACCCAAACTCACAGGTCTATGTGAGGATCCATCTACTAGGAGAAACAGGACAGCTTTCTAGGCCAGCCACTACATGGCAAAACTGCTATAAATCTTTCATATTCCGCTTCGGGAAGGCACCGTGACGAAGTAAACGTGACACCAAAGCTGTGTCTCTGCATGAAGATGCAGAGCAACCCTCTTCTGCACGGAGCTTCTGGGCTGGGCATCCCCTCAGCAGCACTGCTCCGACGGGCAGGAGTTTGTCCCCAGCTGTCACCTATTTCCAAATGTCGGACACAGAAAGGCATTCAACTGTGAAAGCACAGGGATGCGCTCTGGTTTGTGTTTCTCTAGGAAACCGCCACTGACCTACACTTCATGTCTTTGGCATCTCATGACTTCCTGGAGCGGAAAGAGGCAGGGATGGGTTTATGAGCAACGTGTCAGGGAAAGGGTATGCACAGTAAGTCAGGCAGAGAGACTGTAACATGTGACAGGTAGATAAATAGAGACTGATAAAAAAAATCAAAAGTTGGCTTTCTCTATTGATCTGAGTGGGAGAAGGAGAGTCTCCAATACCTTCACAGGGAACTTCTTTTTTTTCTCTTGGTTTGTGGGATTGAGTGCTCTTCAAAATCAAAAGAAACCCCCAAACCAACCCCGCCTCCCCCCAACAACAAAACCACAGAACTAGACATAGATTTTTTTTTTTTTTTTAAAAAAAAAGGAATAAAAAAGAGGAAAAATTTATATCAGTCTAGCAGAGGAGACAGTACTGTGGTTGTGCCTTTGAGATATGCTGTCCACATTTGATTACCCTGGCTTGAACTTCTCATTCCTGGCTCCCCAGGTGTCCACCAGGACACTTCAGTGCTGATATGAAGCACCAAAGAAGACTGCGGTACTGGGCCTCCCATCCGTGGATCATGCTTCTAGTGAGGAGAACACTTGGTGATTAAAGCCCCTGTGCTCATTTTCACTTGTGACTTGAGTTGGAATATTCAACTTAAATCTCAAAAACTGGCAGTTAAAAGCTGCCAGTCTAATTGATTCAGTACTCAGAATGGTTTCCCTTTCATTTCCAAGCAAGGGTTCAGATTGATTTTTATTTTTAAATCCAGATCACTGTGTCTACCCTGTTATGAATTACAAAGAACTTTCCTGGCTGGTTCCAATCCATTCTAATATGTCAGTCTTCGGCAGAGACTACAACTATAGGCACTTGAAATTAGATTAATTTCTGCTAAGGCAAAAAGAAATTGCTGTTTTATTGTTAGCATCTATTTCAGAACTTGACTTTCTGAGCACCACTGGGATGTGGAATTATCACTTTAAACCCTCTGGGCCAACCTTTAGCATCAGTGCCACAAATTTGCTCCACCTCAAGTCACATCTGATTAACAACAGGATTAGATCGACCCATTTGGCACTGTGGTTAATTCATGTCAATGTTTTGCCAGCATTATCATGTCCTGACGGTGGCAAGGGAAGCAGCGCAGCTGTGCGGTTGTCTCGGTGGTTGTCAGGGTGCTGGTGGTGCAGGTAGGGGTTTGTTGTGGTACCCAGCCCCTTTGCCTGAGAGCATTCATTGCCAGCCATCGCTGCCTTCTCCCACACTCCTGTAGCTTACACGGGATGTGACCCTGGAAGTCTTTGCCTTTTGACATGGTTTGCAATGGGATGCATAGCTCTGCTCTGGATACCTAAATCATGTTTTGTGTTCCTTCTTATGCTGTCTGGTTAAATCTCTCAGTTTTAAATCTGCGACTGCTCAGTCAAGGGAACAAAGGAGAAAATGCTGACTGCATTGTAAAACTCTCTGAGCTGGGAGGCTCATAGATCAGCTTTATTTGAGCAGTAACGCTTTTTGGGAAAGCTACTGGTGGTATGTCCCTGGGTTAAATGTGTGTTGAATGTGTAATTTCCTTTCTACCTATTTCAGAATGACGCAGATAGAATAACAACCCAATGCTGTTTATAAGCCCTTCCTCCTGTTGGGGACAGGTTGTTCTCTTCTTCCTCATGCTGGAGAGCAGTTTGCTTACACTAGCTATCCTCCCAGTTTCAAGAGGATTTCTGGGACTGGAAGGCACAACTAGGTAGCGTAACACAAACTAGCACAGAGAGAGCAAAGGTTATGTGCCTGGTCAGAGGCCGAATTCATTACCTTTATATTTTACATTTCACTAGCTTTTCTTCTCAGCTTCAGGTTAAGCTGGCGTGGCTTGTGAGAAAATAAAAATAAAAGCAGAAAATAAAACTACAGCATGAAGTTGTCAGCAAACTCAATCATTTGTCTCTGTAGGAGATCCCCACACCTGTCTGATGACAGACAGCAATCAGAAGGAAAATCAATATATCTGAATCTATTTTTTTCATATGACTGGATCTCTGGCATACAGGGAAGGAAGCTGAGCAGAAAGGTGGCAAGCCAAAGTAAATTATTTCTGGAAGAAAACTAATTTTCTGTGAACAAATTAAAATATTCCTTTTAGCAGTCTCTCTCTGGAACTGCTGCTCATTCAGGTTAAGATCCTCTTGAAAATTGGGGCTGCACTGAAGTTTAAGATAGCATCATGGTTTAACCCCAGCCAGCAGCTCAGCCCCACCCAGCCACTTGCTCATTCCCCCGGGTGAGATGGGGGAGAGAATCAGAAGGGTAAAAGTGAGAAAACTCATGGGTTGAGATAAAGGCAGTTTAAAAGGGAAAGCAAAAGCTGTGCACACAAGCAAAGAAAAGCAATGAATTCATTCACCACTTTCCATGGGCAGGCAGGTGCTCAGCTATCTCCAGGACAGCAGGGCTCCATCACGTGTAACGATGACTTGGGAAGACAAACGCCATCACTCCAAACCTCCCCCCCTTCCTCCTTCTTCCCCCAGCTTTCCATGCTGAGCATGATGTCATACGGTGTGGGATCTCCCTGGGGTCAGTTGGGGTCAGCTGTCCTGGCTGTGCCCCCTCCCAGCTCCTTGTACTCCCCCAGCCTCCTCACTGGTGGGGTGGGGTAAGATGCAGCAAAGGCCCTGGCTCTGTGTCAGCCCTGCTCAGCAGCAACGAAACCATCCCTGGGTTATCAGCCCTGTTTCCAGCACAAATCCAAAACACTGGTGGGGTGGGGTAAGATGCAGCAAAGGCCCTGGCTCTGTGTCAGCCCTGCTCAGCAGCAGCGAAACCATCCCTGGGTTATCAGCCCTGTTTCCAGCACAAATCCAAAACACAGCTCCATGCTGGCTACTGTGAAAAAAATTAACTCTATGCCAGACAAAACCAGCACAGATAGTAGAAGGTTAAGAAACACTGGACCAGTATACATAACCTAGAAATAAACAGTTGTGTCTGCATGAGATTTTGCCTCTATTAAAATTAAATATCACAGGAGGAAGTAGATTTCACATAGCAGAAGAAAATCTTAGGAAATTTTGAGTTAGGTCTGTTAATGTTTCAGTCCTAGTAGACAATTCATGTCCATAAACATTGACATGCAGAGTCGCATTCATGTTCTTTCCATGTTCTAGGATGTGCGAGAACATTTATAGCTTACAGAGAACAGAAGGAATCTCTGGTGTCTCTCACATGGTTCATGTTCTGCATGGGACATTTGTGATACATGAGCTAATTCATTAGCAGCAAAAAGTTTTTACAAAGATGTTATTACTTGCTGAGTTTCACCACTGCATCCAAGTAGTCTTTTTTAATAAATATTTATGGAATATTGAATTATATTCAGGGTAAGTTCAAAATAATTCAACTGCATTGAAATCTGAATGAGATGAACATGCTAAGGTTTGGTCCAGTCTTGGATCTACCAAGATCTCTTTTGCTAAGCACAGCAGAAGACAATTTGCATTAGTGAAATGCAAAATAGCAAAATTAATCAAGGAACATATTTTCTGAATAATAGTCTACCAGCTCAGCTTATGAGATTTGTTGTTGACAATAATGCAAAATTAGCATGCACAACAATTCCATCTCCCTGTAACAGATCCATGAAGGGTTTGAGCAGGAGCAGCTGGCAAATCAGAAGGATACAATTACTGGGAAGCTGTTTGAGAAAAGATGGACTTCAAAGATGCACATCAATCAGGCAACACTGGAGATTAATGGAATGTCTTGGAGAAGCCTGAGTGAATCTTAGACAACATCATGCCATAAAGATGGATTTATAATTTCAGGGCTTTATATCTCCATGAGTGCTATTTCTGTAATATTGATAAAATACAGTGAAAAGTTGAAATTAAAATGGTTCCTTTAGATACACTATTATCAAAAGGTCCCTGCTTCTCTCTTTTTTTTTTTTTTTTTTTTACTTTGACAACCTACCTTCTTTCTCCAGATATCAGGCCTTGTAAATCTCTCTTTGTGTTAGACAAAAGTGCCATGCTGAAAATAAATAAGTAAATGCATATCATTGCCACCCGGAGGTTCAAACACTCTCTAATTATCATTCCTTTTAAGCTGCTGACACCAATCTATATTTTACCTACCTACACCTATGGATCAAATTCTGATCTAAGGTGTTTTGGCTTGCTTTCATCAGTGACACAGCAGCTCGTGTTCTGTACCGTGCTCTCGATGACTGGAACATTTAGGAGCTAGAAAAAAGGAAAAAAATATTTGGTAATAAATTTCCAAAGAGAGCCCAGAAAAGAGTGTGTGTCCAGTGAAAGGGCAGTAGAAGGATCAGAGTGTAATCCCAATCTCTGGTTGCAGCAGAGGGATTGAAATTTTCCAAGGACCTCTTGAAGCTTTGTGCTCCATTTTCCGTGGTGGCGCTGTGCACTGGCCACCTCTACTTTAAGCAGGACCACTACTGCTACCATGATCGACCATATTTGTTGATTTCAAATATCAGTTATTTATATTGCAGAGAAGCACCAGAAGTACCAATGCTGAGTACCATTGCCAGGTTATACATGTGTCAGCAGTGGGAAAACGCGTGTCCACCTTTAGCTGGATGAGAGTCCAGCACCTAAGTGACCTCACCCAGAACACGTGGGAGCGTCACCCTTTGCCACAGCTATTTGTGCGGTCAGTGGCACCAGGGAGGTGGCTACAGTGCCAGCTTAGTACCTAAGGCAAGTGAGCCACGTGCCCTCAGGAAGTGTGACAGCAGGCAATTACCTCAGACCAGACATTTAACTTTTCGACAGGTGAGATTAGCCCTGTTTTAGGTATGCAGGGGCTGGCACGCAGCCCAAGAAAACAGTCCCTGAGCATTTTCATCCAAGTGAGGGGAGAAATTACATCCTCAAATCTTACAGTGAAAAGGATTGTTGTTGGAAAGCAATGCTAACAGCTGCTGTAATCTTTTTCTAGTGAAATTAATCCCTACAAGGCACTCCAGTAAAGCTCTATTCACAACCTGTATTTTTCTCGCATCCTCTCAACAAGATTGAGCAGACGTTGAGTGGTGCCCTCTCCAGCAGCTTGGCTGATATCCTTGACATGTAAATAATTTCATCAGTAAATCGTGGAATCTTGTGATTTCTTTAAAATCCATAGCACTGCAAGCATATGAAACATGGAGAGTTAAGGAGACTGTTAATAAGAAAGAATCTGTAATGAGGCAAGGAAAAAGTACTCAGTGGTCTGCAAGATGGTAAGAAGGTCAAATGGTCAAAGCTGCTCATTGGCTTTCAGTGTATCTCCTTGGCTTAGTGTCTCATCATCTTAATGTGGATTAGGTCTGTTAAAGCCACAGGAACCTAAGGTGGAAACAGCAGCAGTTCCTGACAATCCAAAGATAAACAACAAAATATAACACTCGCAGTACAAGAAGAGTTGCCAGTTATACTTAGAAATATCTGGTTTTTACTTTACAGTGAAAACTCTAAGTGAGACTACAGTGAAAGGAGATTTTTTTCTTTCTTTCTTTTTTGCTTTCCTGCTATATTTTTCAGTTAACACATTCTCTTAATGTCAGACCTCATAACAGGAGAGGTAGTGAACATGATAGGGATAAATGAAGCCAATAATTCTAGGGAAAGGAAAAAACCTCACACAGATCAGTCATATATTCCAAAGCAGCAAAGAACTGACTACAGTAAGATAAAGAGACGATGAGAGATTAATAACTCAAAACTTATAAATAGGATGCAAACATCCAGTTTAAATAAAGATAAAAAGATCTGGAGTCAAATTATATGTGTTGGTGGGAATGTGTACATTTTAAGGCTTTTTGGTCCAAACTATTGCAAAATAAATATAATTCAGAATTCTAGAAAATATAAAATTGTCTTCCTACTTTGTCTTACCAAACTTATTAGACCGACTCAGGACATAGACCTGTAACCACTAATGTTAGAGCAAGGCAAAGTAAGCTTATAGCCTATGATGTACAGTTTAACTGGTGACACGTTGATATCCAGTTAAACTTCATTCATATCATTACATCTTCTAATGAACCTGAATTTCCTTTGGCTTTTGTATGTATGCAATGTGTATATCAGATGACAATGTATTTTTCACGTGATGTATGTTGAAGACTGAAGTAAGGTGGCTTTCTTAGTCTGATCTAACCAAAATCTTTTGACTGGAAGATCAAAACATAGGCTACAAAATAGTTGCTCAACTTGTTACCTAAAGGCCTAAAAAAGGTCAGAGGCAATTCAACTACATATGGAGAAGGCGTATATATGTCCCAGGCAGCAGGAGCAGCAAGACTTTTCTTGCTCCTGCTGATTACATCAGATGCATGGAGGATGCAGGTGTGGGGCAACTCTGTACCCTCATCTCTCTTGGTAAAATGGGTCCCTTTTAAACCTGCAGTTTTACATTTCACGTCCTTCTAATGCAGCAATAGGTGCTCTGCTCCCTCCTGCCCTCTTTCCACCATGCAGCAGCTCCATGCGTAGGCTTACTGACAGTTTGATACAGCAGCACACAACTTGCTTCAGTGGAGGCTCCAAAGTAGCTCCTCCTGGCTTTATGGACCAGTTCAGCAGCACATTAAACCCATTTTAATACAGAAAAGCGCCTAACAAACATGTATTTAATGCTAATGCAGTGACATTTTGCCCAGTGCTAAAGGTAAGCAACGGCTGAATTGCTATTCTGAAAAAGGAGGCTTCAGCCAGGGATCTGGCATAAAGCTACTTTTCTTTGAGGGCTCTTGTTCTGAATTTCCTATTTTTATGCTAGGGATAAAATTAATAGCATGATATATATATCTTTTTAATGTGTTACCCAGTGGTTTTTTTTTGCTTTCCTGCATCTTTGGAAAGTTAATTAAATAATAAAATCCATTCAAAAGTAGACATGACCCTCTGTTAACCAAGCATTCTTCCAATAAAAGCTAAATTATTTCCTACTGAATATCACACCAATACACCTTGCTTTCTCTTGCAAAATTTACATTAACAGAGATAGTTCAATCTTTAGTTGATGAAAAAAATTAAATAATATTTTTAACTACTGATAAATATCTTTTTCAAATTATATTTCGTAGGGAAGAAGAAGATGTAGTTATGAACTGTTTTATCCCAAATGAAAAATAAATGGCTGCACTAAAGTTTTAAATACTAAAATCTCCATTAAGAAAATTGTTATAGAATATTGAAACTGTAATAAAACATGGATTTTGAGTGTAAATACCAGCCATAATAATGCAGATATATTCGTATTTAATGTCCAATTGATGTTAATCTTATCTAAAGTGGGAAATTTTGAGATTATGCAGGCATTTTGAAGTTTTTTTTCTCTAAGGACATTGAAGATTCAGCTGTAACAGAGATTCATCTGACCTGCAACAAAATACTTAAGAGCGCCTTACTCTTCATTATACAGCCCTCTCTCTAAACCAGATATTCTTTCTGTTGTTTCTGTTATAAAGCCTGCCAAAACATAGCTCCAAATTACTGAAACCACATTCAGAGAGGAGTTAGTGTTATACCTCACCAGTGTCACCACTTACATTCAGATACAGCGCTAATATATCTAGTCTGAAGAAGAGCAAAGGACACAAAATGAAAATAAAACATTGAGCGTAATTTTAAAACAGAGAGGTTGTGGTTCTTGAAATTCAGGATCCAAACAATACCTGTGCAGAGCTTTCCAGGTGTAAAACAGCCGAATCTCACCTGCTGTGGGATTCTTGAGGGCTCACTGAGGTCCTTCCTTCTCTTTTACTCCACGGAAAAAGTGTGCAGTAATGGTTCCGCAAATGTAATGCATATGTGACAAGGCGGAGTAGAATATGTAGTGAGTGTCCCTCTGCAGCTCAGGGTTCTCTGTTTACTGATATTAGCCTTTTGTCAGAAAACTGAGTCTTCCACTTCAGAAATTCAGCATTGTAAAAAAAGGTGAAAAATCCCAGCTTTGAAAACAAGTGCCCACGGAGGTTTTTTAGAGACCATTCAATAAATGATGTAGCTCTAAAACATAACCCCAGCATTATTTTATATAACAAATTTACTAGCAATATGGCAACTGAAGTTCTAACAGGGACTCGGGGCAGGGCAGGGAGAGAAGCAACGTGCACCGAATGGTGTGTAGCTGCATACTTTTAATGCTTTGCAACAGCTACCTTCTGTGGCTGTGCAGCTCTCAAGTTATAAGTTCAAAGATTGATTAATCATCCACTCAGATGTACCATAAAGTTTTAGAGTTTTTCCCTTGGTAGACGTCTGGAGCATTTGGGGAAAAAAAAAAAAAAAAAAAGTAGGCAATTTACAAACAAGGACAAGGAAACCTGAATAGCTGTTATGATTTAAACCCAAGCATTTACTGATAAAAGCTGCCTACTCACTTGCAAGTACTTTGATCACAGAGGATTGGGGGGGGGGGGGTTGACTGTGGTTTGCCCTACCTTATGGAAGACTTCCCTGAACTGGGGCATGCCAGTCCTGTGAGCCATTAAGTGCTTCTTGGCATGACATGTAATTTCAGAATGTGTTAGTTTAGTAAATGATGCACTTTCATATTCAAATGTTCTTCTGAAAGGGTTTTTTTTTAAAAAAAAAAAAAAAAAAATTAAAAAAAGCCAAACACAAACGACAGAAGAAGGACAAATCCTCAGCTGGAGTAAAAAGGTGTACTTCCACTGACTCCATTCAAGCTGTGCCAATTCAGGCCAAGCAAAACACCTGGAAACCTGAAGGAAAGTATTTTGGGGAAGGTATATCCTGTCCAGGTTTAACCCTGATAAAGAAGCTGAGTTGTTTGTGGAAATAGCTAGGAAAAGACACAGAACTGAAATGTTTTCCTGGTGTCAATGAAGAAGTGAAACAGAGCTGTGTTCTTGAGTCTGAGACATGACTCTGTCCTGAAGGACATTGGTCATCATCTTTCTTCTGCATCCTCTTGTTCACTGGGACTCTCAGATGAGAAGTCTGATTTTAAGTGCATCCTTGACATTTTCTCCCTCAGCAATAATTTGACATCTTATTACTTATAAAACCTGACATCATGTCAGTCTTCTAGCACGAATGTTCAGCCACTTCAGTTTGCTTCCTACTTAATTACAACCATGATTGAAGGAAATTTTTAGCTGCTCTTGTCCAGCTAGCCCACTTATGGGTAAATTATGACATATCCAGATCTACATCATGTTTCTAAATTTATTAGCATACTAATATAAGGCTACAAACAGATGTATATATATTTTTATGTATATTTGAATGTGCATGCATGAAATTTTCATATTTTGCAAGGGACATTCAGTGTTAAATCAATATTAATTAAGTTGCTTTATTTGTAGAGTGCATGCACTGTTCTGACTGTTTTCCCTTTGGTAAAGGTAAACACTTCCAAAGCTATATATATATCAGCACTTAACAAAACGCAACTAGTTTTCAGCTCAAACAGCCTACCCGTGGCTTTGTAACCCCCCTGCAGGGGAGGATTTGCCCAATAGAAAATTATGCCCTAAATAGAAGTGAAAGCAGTGGGAAATCAAAAGTAATTTCTGAGGAAGGAGTAATTTCTAACAGATCCTTTAACTCTTGCGCTTTGATACAGCATTATCAGAAAGACAAAAAAAAAACCACCCCTGTTGCAGTTGAGTGATCTCTAGAATTTCAGTCTTTGCACCTGCAGCTATTGGTACTGCTTTTGGCTATTTGGGGAGAATTAAGTAACAATGAATTTAAGGACATGATTTGTATCTTGGTTTTACATGAAGCAGAACTTCATGTAAACTCTGCCTGTCTCATAGTAAGGCTGTGCTGAGAAAAATGTATAGAGTGAAAAGTCATACTGCTGCTCTGTGGAAAAGGCCAAGGAAATCTTCAGGAGCTTTCCGTGGATAAATGTCTGTGGCCAGAGATACGCGGATAGAGGTTGTGCCAGTGGAGCTGTGCCAGCTCCAGGCAAGGACAGCAAACTCCCCTTCTCACCCTGCCACTCTGGAGGCTGCTGAGTCCTGGGCAAGATCCCTGTGGCTTTGGGACACTGGCAGATCCAGGGTAGCATGTACCACGGCGTGTAGCTTATTCTCCTGTTTTACTCTCATAGAAATCCAAACCCTGGTGGATTTACTTCTCAGAATAGATATTTTATTCTGCTGATTGGGGATTTTTAAAAGTTAATCCCTGCTCCAAATTCAGGCAGTGACACATCCCCACTAGCCACAGAAGCGAAAAAACAAATGCTGCTCAAGCATTTTGGGACGGGGAGCTGGCAAGGGAGTCTCAGACTTCGGAGATAGGCTGGTTCCCTGGCATGGCCGTGGTCTTACCCATCTGCTAAAGTGGCAGTGTGCCTGCTTAAAAATTACTCAGCGCTACAAAAGCGGATTGTGTGCTGTAGGTGAAAATGGCAACTTAAACATTCGTATTTGCCTTGGAAAAAAAGCAAACACTTCTCAGGAATTTTCAGTTGAGCTCCTGTACATGTACATATGTGTGGGTGTGTATATATATATTTATATGTTAGACAGATGTATGTGTGCGCATGTGTACACACAGATATATCTGCCTCTTGTTCCCTTCAAATATAGATTACTTCCAACATTTATTTTCTACTCAAATTGCAGTCCTTAAAATTGTAGGTCCAAGGACTGTTACCTACCCTTTGAGTCCTGCCCGTTGCACTGGAGGCCAGCAGCTCCATCCCGCAGTTAGCTGGGATCCTACCTTAGCTTGGAAAGACAGACTCATCCTGTCCCGTCCTTCCATCTTGCTCCTGACTGACTGCTGAAGCTAGACCGGGATCGGGAACGTAACATCAAAAATTAACTTTTGTGAGGTGCCAAGATGATGGGCATGGCAGAAATGTATAAATTGCTATGGCTACAATGTGAAAAAAACTTCTTTGAAGCTGTTGAGCTCCAGAATCCAGCTTCCATATGGAAATAATAATTGGGAAGTTTGAGGTTTTAATATTGACTCTTCTGTATGACAGAAAATTTTCTGATTCCCCCGGTGACTGAACAGAAGCAGCTGAGACTGATTTTTTCCCTTACTACCATCACTCACTTTTCATCTAAAAATGTCAACTGAGTTTCAGAGTGAAGTCTGAATTCATCTGGTCAAATTAACCTTCTCAACAGTCTTAAAGCAAGAGCTGACCTTTGCCGAGGTATAACTTACGTCAAATGCTTTAAGGAAATCTTCAGAACCTAAAGATTGTTCTGCAAGTGAATTGCTGTCTTCAAATTAGGAACACTATTTAATATATACAGAACTTGAATTTTGACAAAATACAACCAAAAAAAACCCCAATAATTTTCCTTGAATCTGAAAGTAGAACCTTTAAATGGAGGCTCAGTTTCCACTGTAACAAAAAATTTCAAACTGTGAGCCTGTTTGTCCATCTTACATGTTTGATATATTATGCACTGGATTTCAATTTGAAGCACATAGTTTTCACCTCTGTCTATGAAAAATTAATCTTGAGTATGACTTGATTTCTTGACTCAGCATCTTTGGAGGAAAAGGAATGCCAAGAGAAATCCCTGCGTGTCCCAGAACAGGGAAAGAAGAAAAGCCATAAATGACATCTATGTTTGTTTGATGACTGAACTCAGTCTATTGCAAGCTCACTGCTTGATGGTACCTTATATGGCAAATGAAAATGAGGAAAAATATTGGTTCAAATGGTAACAAAGCTAAATTTGATACAAACATTTCTGGGTTTAGGTATGGAGGGCGGGGTGTTGGCGTTTAGTCATTGTAATGCTCAGGGCAGCACTGCTATGTGCCCCAAGGACTACAAGGGACTGTGAAAAAAAATCCAGGAGCATAGAAATACACCTGTAAGCCAGTGACCTGCTCTGCTAAGAGCTCCAAAGTATTCATGACATTTTCCTTGTACTACTGATCTTGAATAGATGGTTATTTCAGCAACTTAGAACAGAAGGGATGATGCTGAAGTTTAATTGTCCCTGTGAAAATCTCAGTTGGAAGTATATGCCACAAAGCAGCAATTACTAATGATCTAAGAAAACTGGGAGAATGTATTTTCACATATTAATCAAAGAAACCTTACTCCAATTACAAAGCAGCCTTGGGAAGTGGATAGTACAATAGAAGAAAGGATCGTCCCTAGGGAAATAACATAGATATGGCTAGAACTTGTTGTGTCTTTCCATCTTGCTGCTGAGATGGATTACATGATTAACAAATCTGAATGTTGCATGTGCAATGGAAGTATGCCTGTCTCTTTTTGGAGCTGGTGTGCCTTATAGCGAAGACTTAGGATAGCAAAAAATCTGTGATGGCTGGCATACGAGTGTGTTTGTGTATCTGTCTCTGTATGTACAGACGAAAGGAGGCTCCATCTTTTAAGAGCCCCTCTTGTTCTCTTTCAGTGTAAGAAAAACTGATATGCTTTGGTTTGTTTATTTTTACTAGTAATAAATGGGGATCACAAAGGTCAAAGCAGATTTCTTCCGTGGTGCGGTTCAAAGTGGCAAGAAGGAGTTATCAGTACCAGTTTTAAGTATCAATTTGGAATCTAGGTACCACGGAGATGGGCTGAGAATCATAAAGAAATGAGCATCTGTTCAGCTTCCAGTGATGCTCAGCTATCTTATTCCTCTGGCACAGATTTATTTATATGAAGTGAAGCACTGAAACAAAATGTTGGCTTAGCCTCAATCTCTTTTTCCTTTTTTTTTTTAATCCAGTGTCATGAAAACCATTTAGTTTTGTTTGAATTGTAAGTTACAGTTCCATTTTCATTTTTGGCATTGTGGAAAATTGTTTTCTCCAGGTAAATACTGGCAGTTTACAAAGGCTTATGTGAAAACTGAATGGAAATTGGGCAAAAATTCAGGGGCTGTCCTGAATGTTGTAAACTTTTTTTGCCACCATCCTGTAGGAAAAGAATACGGAGCTCTACTTGCATTTCCAAGTGCTTCTGTACGTGAACTTGAAAGCCCAAGGAAGATTTCAAATGCATAGTTTTCAATCAACTTAAAAAAAGAAAAGCAGCTGTGTTTCATATCAAATACACCCCCCAAGGTAAAATACCTTGGTTCAAAAGTAGGTTGTTTTGGATCTGCCTATAGCCTAAGGATTTCAACAGAAAGATTCAAAGGTCTTAATGAAAATTTGATCACCATCTCCTGAGAGGGCAGGGTTTTGTGTGAGAGTTCAGCTATGCCTGTCTGCTTGGGTTGGAACAGCCCTTACAGCTGCATTTCAGCTCCTAGCCAGAACAAAAATGAAAACATAACTTACTTTTTCTGCAGCCTCATTAAAATTGAACTAATTTCTGAGAACATTATACCATAGTTCCATACTTCATAATAAACTGTTTATTTTTCTCCATATAAATGAGTGTGAACCATTAAGCTTTCAACAACAGCATCTAAAATAATGAGGAGGAACACATTTTTATAATGAGGATAATTGTAATTGCAGAACTTTCCGAGTGATGCAGTAAATTTTCTCTCAGCTGTAAGATTGGACTTTCTCTAAAATAGATGCTTTAGTTTATCTTTAAGTTATTAGGCTCATTACAGAAGTCACAGTGTGAAGTTTGGTGGCCTAAATTTTCCAGAAAAAACTGACTGAGGTTTATGCTACACTTAAAAACTTTGAGTCTTTGAAAGAATCATTTGCCTCACTACTGAAATCCATTGCATTTTTGCCATTGTTGTCACACAAATATTCCTCTGCTACCTCCCATGGTATTCATAATTAACATACACTAAAAATTATTTATAGTGGTAGAACAGGAGTCAAAATTTCTGCACAGGAGAAAAACCACTGGTGTTCAGGAAGGGGTAATCCACCCTCACTAGCTGCTATCCGAGCTGGGAAATCCCTGCTGTGTTCTCTATGGCCAGCCACATCAAATGTTAAAACTGGTGTTTATACTACTGGGATGTAGTATAAAAGTGACACAACTGCAACTGGGTCATTACTTGGAAGTACATTTTCTTTCCTGCTTTTTTCATGTAGCAGCCACAGGGCTAGGGGTAGTCGATTAGGCAGGGGCTGTTCCGGTCCTTCATGAAGATAAGCAAAAGGGAAGACAATTAGAAAGAACATCCTCCTGCTTGTTCCTGCTGCACAGGCCATCACATTCACCCCCTGCTTTAGGGTTCAGGTCATGAAGGAGTGAGAAAGGCTTCAGGTCTCCTTCAGCCTCCTACTGTCCTTTAAATTACCCAGCAGAGCTCCATGGAATATGTGGGAGGTGCAATGAATTTGTGTTTTTGTATTTATTCCTAACAATATCATAGAATCATAGAATGTTTTGGGTTGGAAGGGACCCCTAGAGGTCATCTAGTCCAACCCCCCTGCAGTGAGCAGGGACACCACTAACTAGATCAGGTTGCTCAGAGCCCCATCCAACCTGGCCTTGAATGTTCCCAGGGATGGGGCCTCCACCACCTCTCTGGGCAACCTGTTCCAGTGTTTTACCACCCTCATTGTAAAGAATTTCTTCCTTATATCCAGTCTAAACCTACCCTGGTTTAGTTTAAAACCATTACCCCTTGTCCTCTCACAGCTGGCCCTACTAAAAAGATTTTCCCCAAATATACTTGATTTCCCTTTTGAGGGCAGGGCACGTAAGTGATCGTACAGCATTTGTTGCTTCCAATTAGTAGCCTTTCTGTTCCAAAATTCAACATCAAAACCTAATGAATGGCCCTTCAGTGTTTAACTGAATTGCCAGAAAAAAGGAACAAATCTTCTCCATGCACTCCAGAAGAAATTTCTCCTCTCTTTTTATTTTTTCCCCTCCATAGCAGACAGATTGATTTGTTCGTATGTCAATTTAACAAAGCAAACAGAATGGACTTCTAGAGAAGGAATATCAAAGTGAGGCGAGGAGCTGATGAAAAACACTAAGTGATGATTCATAAAATGACATGATTATTTATGTAAGGGCTTCCGCCCCCCACACCCATCTATCCACCGCAGTTCAAACAGGTTTTTCCTTTGAACCAGTTCATCACATAAAATATGCATCAGGATCCAGGGAAATGTTTATTTAATTAACTGTCGTCAGGCTGAGACAAAAAGAAAAAGCCTCCCCTGTCAAAATATGCTAAAAATAAAGATGATACCACAACAAAGTGATTGTGTCAAGGATCTGAGCTTCTGCGCGGAGCTCTCCTGAATATTGGTTTGCTTTTTCTGTTTGACTGCTTTTACTGTAGTGTCGAACAGTAAAACTACAGCACCAAGGCCTCAGGCAAATGATGTTCATTTTCACCAGACACCCAGCCCAGCACACTGTGATTAGCACCTCTAGATTCAGGGTTTAGCAATTTGGACTGCTAATGTGCTTTGGGGCTGCCAGTTCTGGTATGTGCATTAGTCTGAGTATCGTCCCCTTTAACATCACTTTTAAATGTTTAATAATCTGATGGTGATAAATGGTGTGGATATTTATCTCCTTCCTCACAGAGAAGGATCCCATTAGTGAATTCAATAATTTCAGGAGGGACAGACTTGCTTGCCAGAGGCTCATGTCCAATTTAGCACAGGGTCCATTTCTTTCCATACCTTATGCCCCTACCAGAGGTATCATAAGGGTCCATTTTTCCACCATCAAATAGAGGATAAGCTGCCAAATGTTGGTGTAAAAACCAGTTCTGCTGAAAGGATCCCCAGCAACCCTGAGGACCTTCCGAACAGCTAAAGATTTGCTCCCCCTGACTCTCTGGATGTGCAAGCATTCAGGTTACTTATTTCTGGCCCAGAAACAAATGTATCTTTTTCCTTCAGGAGGACACCCATTTCTGCTTTTCTCAAAGAATAAAAATTGCATTTAAGTCAACAGAGAGATTTCAAGTAAATTAGAATACAGCTAGTAGGTGTCTCTTGTAAGATGCCACTGTAAAACCTCAGGAAAAGTTTTGTTAGTTATGTAAATTATACTAAATTGCTGTTGTACTGTGTGATTCTTTCTTCTTGCCATTCCCCCATTTGTCCTAAAAATAAAATTTGGCACATGTTTAGGTTACAATGAAAATCACTCTCATGCTGTAAAAATCTTTTTTCCACTATTTATTGCCATGTTCAAGATATTCCAAAATAGTAGCTCTGGGTTTGAAAAAAAACCATCTGAGGTAGGCATGTTTTGAAAGACCTTCCTGAGACTCCTAGCACACGCTTCACTGAAACACGCTGATTTAGCTTAAAGAAATTCACATCTGAAGGTGGTTTTGGACACACCGGCCTTCTCCAAGTGATGTTACGAGGAGATACTTGGATTTATGGTGACTTAGTGATCGTGAAGAAGGGTGAGGAACTGCCTGGGCTGAAACGGGAAAGTATCATGAGGACTCTGTGTCCCAGGCTTGCCACAACATATGTCCACTGCCATCAGTTTTCTCGGGCTGTTAAGTTGGTCTTGTAACACCCATCTATCTTGCAGATTCTGGTGTCAGCTGACTTTTGTCTAATATTTACTTTTAACTAGGTGTTTTTTCTTCTTCTGCACACATGTTAATTCATACAGTGAAATGGCAGTGCTAGGTTAATGGTTGGACTCGATGATCTTAAAGGTCTTTTCCAACCAAGGTGATTCTATTCTAAATCCTTCTGGAGCGCTGTCTTGTGTCCTAGATTTTGCCTGCTGCTGATGGTAAGAAAATGCTTGAATGGTCCCCATAACTTTTCTTTACATAGACAGGAATGGTATTAAAATGTAATGAAGAAAATTATAGAAAAAATAGGAGTAACAAATGGCAGCTTTTGTCTGCTCTGAGATTTCTTGTGCAGTTATAAACTCATCAATGTATCACAGACTGGAATACTTTGCCCCCTATGCACACATGCACTTTTTTTGCCTGGTGCCTGTCATGAGGAGCAGCTGTAAATTCCCAGGGAGAGCAAGCCACTGCGAAGCATGGAATCAAGTGTTTCATGCAGCACCCCGGACTTTTGCTCCTTAATAGGAAAAGCCTTGCAGAGGCCACTGAGCATGCTAGCTAGTAAAGGCAAAAAAACCCGCTCTCAGCGAAGGAAATGCCAATTTAAGAAGAAAGGCTTTTTTGTGCTGATGGTCCTCATGTTTTCATGAGGCAGATGCCTCATTCGCATTCATGCCAACACAAGGAGAAGCCAAACCTTTCTAATCTGTGAGTATAAAACCCATGAACTTGGAGCAAAAAAGAGCAGGAGGGATCTTTCCCAGCTGCATCTCCAAACTACCTCTTCCCTCTGGCAACCTGCTGCGTGCCTGCTAAGTGTGTCGCTGCTACTCTGATTGCCAGAGGGAGGAAACACTAAAGAAAGTGGAGTTTTGCTGTCTCCTTCCTTGGACAGAGCGGGTGCCCCCTTTTGCTCCCCGCCGTGATTTCCTCCCCTGTGCTGGGCCCGTGCCACAGGGCACAACTCGATGCTGGAAATGGAGAGGAGCCGCGCTCTCGGCTCCCTGGGAGCCTTAGCCAGAGCCTGCCAGCAGGGCTAACGTTTTAGAAATCACTATGTGGGAGTTGCAGACAGGCAGTCAGGAAATCAAGACAGACAACACTAGACACAACTTGATTCCCCTGGGATATTCAGGGTACAAGCTGGACTCAGAGAGGCTTTATTTAGCTATGACCGTCTTTCTAAACTGAAAGTTGCCTTTTTTTTTTTTTTTTTTTGCTACCCTGCAGGTAGACAAACAGGTTCAAAGACATTTAGAAAATATATCTGAACTAATGTAATCCTTATTATTATGGGCAAGTACAATCTTACATCTGGAAAGTGTTTAGCCTGAAGACTTGCATTTCCCCTCTGTTTTTCCTAAAAATAAAACATATACAGCAATGCAAATCTTCTTTCACTGGTGTGAAAATTATGATCAGGTTTCAGCTTAAAGTCTGAGGGCTGCTGAGAGCACTCAGTGAACATCGTGACTTCAATTTATCATGCCTATCTTGGGGCATCTTGTTAAGTTGTCTTGGCACCTTGGGCATCTTGGATTCTTTCTCTGGGGTTTGGGTCTTTGCTAGAGGGGTCACCCTGGTTTTTATTCCTATCTTTTCCTTGATTTGTGTCAATACACAAAACTGAATGCTTAAGTGACCCTAGATGAATCTAGGCCTTTGTACATGTTTACTTTTAAAGGGTGGACAGGGAGTTTTGTTCACTTTCGGAGTGCTTTGCTGTTTTCTTTTTTTCTATACTGCCAACAACTGCGCTTCTGTCTGGCTTGGATTTCTTATGTGGCTGTAACTGCCTATCCTAATGCTATCCTTTCCTAATGATGTCTGAGCCTTTAAGAAGCCAGTGCTGACCAGTCACCCCAAATGCTTTGATGTGATGAGTTGTTGCATGTTAGAAGATGTTAGGAACCTGCAGGAGACTCCCTTTTCCTATCTTTCCTTTTTTATAACATTTGCTGTTTTACTCATAGATTGAATAAAGATGTTCAGCTCTCAGCCATCATCATCTAAGAACACTGCATGTTCACTGTGCAAAAAAGTGATGGAGGTGCCTTATATAAAGAAAAAAATTCCTAGGTGAATGAATGATTTCCTGACATCAGTACTTGCTGTACAAGACCTACAGGAATAGTCAGATGGCTTGCAAAGGGAAGATGACAAACCCCTAAACAAGAAAGTCACATGTGTGAATTTCTTCAATTTTCAATTCTGTTTTATTAAAATAGTTAAAATTTTACTTAAAGAAGAGGAACATCCTTATGTAG
Source organism: Gorsachius magnificus (assembly GCA_034008185.1). Classification (NCBI taxonomy): domain Eukaryota; kingdom Metazoa; phylum Chordata; class Aves; order Pelecaniformes; family Ardeidae; genus Gorsachius; species Gorsachius magnificus. The sequence goes on along the minus strand of CM067089.1, from coordinate 31,865,863 downwards.
CCTATTGCTAACTAAACCAGCTTCAGAATACCTTCATTAGTTAAACCAGTGTGTATGTTTTTCATAAAACTAAAGCTTGGAAGGCAATGTGGGGTGCAGTATGAATCTACGTGCCTTATTTCAAATATTATAGATACTAGTACCCACTTACGCTTGAATTGTCTGGGGCTCACAGTACTAAGGAGACTCATGGGATTACAAAAAGAAGACAGCATAAGAAAATCCAGGCTGGTTATGACAGCGTTATGTGTTGGGTATGATAAAAAGAGCCGGGGAGGAAGACCTGACTGTCACGGCTCTCCATGTATCCTGTGCCCCAGAGCAGGGGCAGGCTTGGGGTGGGAGCAGCAGGTTCCAGGTCCCTCAGCAGCCCCTGAAGCCGTGCTGGGGAATATCCCTGTGGGTAAGAAACAGTGGCAGGGCGTGGGTGTAAATATTTAGTGTGTCAGAGCACTAACTGGTGATGGGTTTAGATGAAAGTACATTTCCACTATTAACCCATGTTTTTCTTTTTTGAACAAATACAAGTGACGCTGCCATTCACCTTCAAAACAGAAACGTAATTAGATAAGTCCTGGGAAAATGAAACATTTGTGTTAGATATGTATATTCATGAATATACAGAGAGTTACTGTAAGCCTAGGGAAGCCATTGCCATTTAATGTCAATTTTATGTAGGTTTTATAAGTCTATTTTACTGTGCCGTTTCCCCCCAATGATTGTTACCTTAGCAACTGCCAAGTTGCATACATACGCTTGCTCCAAGAAGCAGAGCTTAACAAAGTAAAGCACCAATGTTTAAGGAGTCACCAGGAACATAATGTATAGTGTGGATTTTTTAACTCCCATATATACTCACCTACATAAATGGTAATTTTTTTCTTGCAAGGTTTCAGAAACACCTTTTAGCAGCTAGTCAGCCAGAGCATCAACTTTGTTCCTATTCTTCCAGCTTCCCAGCTCTTTTCCAAAACTAATATTTCACTTATAATAAGGGTGATGAATCACTGCAAGGTCAGTGATGTGTGCGCATTGGGTTGGGATTGTGTTGAATTGGGTACAACGGTGGGTAAGGATTTGTGTGCCGCAGAATTCATACTCACTAGTTGCGTCCATCTGAGTTACATTCTGATCCACATACAGGCTAAAACATTTGGCATGTAGGAATGGGTTGGGACAAAACTCAAATTAATTTTGAACCTTTTACCAACCACTCAAATCTGACTTTTTTGTAAGATTTGGAAAAAAGAAGTTGGAAAACCATCTACTTTGCTACCAATCTTTTGCTGTCTTATCCTGTGTACTGCTGTTAACCTTAAACGTGTAGGAACTCTAACCTTGTATGCAGTAAATGAATATAGGTACATTTTGCATCTGTCATGTTTGGTTATTCTTCCCCCTCCCCCGCAATGTACCCATTAGGCAATCCTCTCTCTGAAGAAATGCATGTCAATAAGGGATGTCACAGGAGCACATTTCAGTTTGTTCAAAGCAGCTTGTCAGAGAGGCCAGCCCTTATACTTGTTTTCCAGCTGATTTCCTGAGATGCAATCAGACAAGTGATTTATACAAGGTCGCACACCAAGTTATTGGCTAAGCCAGGACTGTAAGATCCAGGGATGCTCCTCTTTCACAAGCTTTTGCTTTGTTTACCTCTGCCACAAGACTCCATTCTTGTGCTCAAGTCCCAGTACAGTGATCTTAAAAATGAACGTTATTAATATCAATGAAGTCTTTTCTTCCCAGAGCCTTCATGGTTAGTTTTTTGTTGGTTTGTTTGGTTGTTCTTTTTACAACAGCTGTCTTCCTAGATCTGTTTTGAGCGCAACACTTGACAGGAAAAAAAATCAATTCCTTCAGTTTAAATAACCTGGTGAATACACAATGTGGGAGGCATTTGTTAATTCATTTTGTTCTAAATCCACTAGATAACACTTCTGCAGGACACTACACCTCTAATACAAAGCATGAGCCACTAAGAAGAAATAGGCATCAGGAAATTACACCAAGTGGTATGAGTTTAATTTGAAACCAATTTCAAATTGGATTTCCTATACGGTGACCTAAGAGCATCAATTTAAGTCAGTCTTCTGGAAAAGAGTCATATAGCTGCACCACTGGTACTCTCAGATAATCTCTTCTTGGGACTACTGAGATTTTAATGTATATAGTTACATGGGTAAATAAGGAAGCAGGCAAAGGAAAGCCTTTTAATTTTGTACAAGCCTTTTAATTTTGCATGTGCTTGAGTCATAGTCATCCAATCCTCTGCTAGCCAAGGGAGGGGAGAAAAACATGAAGGAAAGGAAGAGGAGGAAGAGAAGCGTTAGAATTTAAAGCTTCACTGCCTTATTACTTTCTCTTACAGATTGCCCTGTCATAGGCAAAAAGTCAAAATCAGCATTTTAATAAAGTGCATCGTGAAGAATTTGTTTCCCTTTCCTGCAAGTGAAACAGAATTGAGTCCTCCGTTTATCACAGCACCTTGGCATTCCAACATGAATTTCAACCATAGGGGTTTTTTTATTGAAAAATAATTTCAAAGTCATGGCATATCTGTTATATCCTATTCTCTTTCAATCTTCTAGCTCTGGTCTTTTGCAAATATTTATATCAAAATCTTTGGTGTGGTTGAACATTTTAATCATGTTTCTTGGGCCTGTGTGCTTTTTTCTCATCAGACTGTAAAGGAGCCTAGGACCTCAGAGCTCAACATTGAAATGGGCTGGGTGGTAATTCAGCCATTCTCTTGAAAAAGTTTTAAAAACAAAAGGACAAAATAAAGAAAAAAAATTAGATTTTAGAGCCTGATAACACTTCATTGCAGGGGACTGCAATTCATTCAGCCTGTTATAGGTCTGCTTGGGGTGTCAGGGGGTGAAGTGCCTGTGGAAAGATGACAGAGAACTAAAGCCAGGGGAGAATAAATCAGAAAAGAATTGCGTAGTTCCATTAAATGTGAGGAAAGAAGCAGAAAAGACCTAGTTTGACAACTTGCAACCAAAAATATAATCAGAAAGTTAACAGAGAACAATAAACTGCAGCTGGAGTTAGTGCAAAAGGAGATGTCCAGCCACATTATTTCGAAGGAAAACTTGAAAGAAAAATGGTGGGGTTTTTCAGTTATCAAAACCATGGCAGCATAAACCATTTTTTGAAATTTCTGATCTCTCTTCCTGATTCCAGAAAAGACCATTAACAGTGCTAAATACATAAATCGTCATGGTATATTCTTTTCCCTTCTTCACCAATAGTCTCTAAAATACGACTTCTCAAGTATAAGATAAGACGCAAAAGCCATATCCTAATACAATAAAAATCCACATCTAACTGAATTAGCCAGTTTTCTTGGGTAGATAACAGCAGGTGGCTGTACCATACTGATGCAAGGATTAACCTTGCTAACTAATTAGCCTGCCTACACACACTGCGTTGTTTCTCAGTGCTGTATCTGATAAAGACATTTGAAAATAAAAGTATTGCCATGGGACAGAAGAGCACCAATCCTCCTTTACTTGCCAAGCTCCAGTTTGGTTGTAGTCCATCTCACTTAGATTTTCCTTTTATTCTGCCACACACAAACAGTCTTGGTTTTTATTTTCCACCTTCTGCTTTTAGGTACTTCTTGAAAATTAATAAAATCTAATGGTTAAGAGAAAGGACAATAAGCTAGAAAGTATCAGATATCTCAGTGAGAAACTTTGGAAGAAATTACTAAATATATTTGACATTCATATTCTTCACAGGGAGCTTGATAACATCGTCCAGTCTTAGAGAGTTATGTAAGGGTTAATATTTGCCAAACTTTTCAAAATATTTAAATAAAGGCTATGCTGAAGATGAATAATAATATTTGATATTGTTATTAATGTTAATAAAGGATGAACTAACCATTGTGGAAGTAGCTCTGTATTGGTAAAATTTGAATACATATGAGTGTAACATATATTTACTTAAACTGTTTTTAAATGGAAGCTTCTAGTTTCTGAAACAAAAGGTGCTAGTCATAACTCATTATTCTCATCGCTAAAGAACTTCTTTTAGCATACTTTGCTTCTGGAGGGGGTACGAAGAGGCTAAATGTTCTAGTTTATAAAGAACAGTCAGCATTAGATTAAATTCAGAAAAGCTCAGGTGCTGTCTCTTCATATGTGCTTCACTGCTAAATCTATTAAACTTTCTGACATACAGCAGCTGTCATTTGGGTGAGGTCTCTTCGTGGAGATGGACTTGAAGCAAATACCTATGGCTTTGGTGATCTCAAGCATCCATTTCAGTAGTTTTTCCAGAAGAAAGGAAGTAGATCTTCCCAGTGCCATAGGTGATCTTCCTATCTCATGTCTTTGGGGTCATTACAGTTTATGCCAATAGCAATGTGGAGGAGAAGAGATTAAAGCAGAACAAGGTTTTAGCCCAAGCCCATGACAAAGGTCAACCCAGATCCAGGTGTTGTAAATGAAGCCTTTCTTTCAGGTTGGGATAAACTCACACCTTCCTTTTGTTCCACTGCCAAGGCTTCCTTGAGGTTTTGAGGTGTAAAAGATCTGTCTTCAGCCCAATTTCACTCCCATTCCCATCCCAGTCTTCACCACTTGGTGAACTTTTGAGCTCTGGTACACCAGTGCCAAAGGATGTAGATTAACAACTATCTTTCATTTAACAGAGCCGGTACTACTTTTGAACTACAACCCATTGTGCAGCCAAAATGCCACAAAACAATCATTTCAAATAGGGAAAAGCCAGAGAGGAAACTTGACTTTGTATTTCTGAAGGGTCAGAAGAGCTGGGGGATAATAAAGAGGCTCTTCAGAAAGCAAAGCATCTCCAAATTCATTGGTCCTCTTCTAGTCGAAGGAGCACAGGCTCAGCAGCAGTCATGCTATCTCAGAAGGGAGAAGTCTGCCAATCAGTCACTCAATAACAGCGTGTTCAGCACTAGCAGAACAGTTTGTCAGATCAGTGCTAAAGCAAATGGGGGTTAAAAAAAGCTAAAAGTGATATGGGGCTTGAGGGCTTTCTCCAGAGCCCACTGCTTCAAGAGAAAGACAGACTTAAGCTGACTTCAGGATAATGATGATGTCATATCTCGTGCCAGACATTACATTCATATCTGATTTTTTTTATACTGTGCTTTCAAATTTTTTTCACTTTCTATTAAAATACTGAAAGACCCAAGCGCTAAATAAATAAGGAAGAAAAAAGAATAAGGAATTGGAGTGTGTTTCAAGGCAAAGAGGAGAATAATGTCACAAGGGGATTGATTAACTGAGTCTGCTGATGCAAACAACTGTTGGTGGTTTTACCTTCCTCCCTAAATCCTTGGCTAAAGACATGAAGTTAAAGGCAGTTCAGATGATCTTCCCAGCCTTTACCTGAGCAAGGTGTAGTTACAGGAGGGAGTGAAGCCCAAGCCACTGGAAGCAGTGAGACTGGTCCACAAAATGGGGCTAAATGAGCTAGCAAAGTTCCTCCTCTCAGGGGCTGTTTTCTGTGGTTCCCACATCCCTCCCTCTGCTCCTGGCCATCTTTCCTGGGCAGCACAGAGTGGAATAAGCAGTGGGTGGAAACAGAGTCGGAGCAGTACAACAGCAAAATGGAGGCAATGCTGGCATCCCAAGCGTTTCCTCCGTTGCCAGAGGTTGGAACAATGGGCTTAAAAAGGAAAGGGGGAAAGAGGGCGGAATACAGTAATTATCCACACCAACGACTGCAGCAGGGATGGAAACAAGCAAAAACTAATGCCTTATTATATTCTAAGTCACTACTGTGTGCCAATACCGTCAACACAGCATATAAGGCTAAAATAAAGCTGTGTAAAATTACGGATATCCATATGATGAGCTCTATGGGGAGGTCAGCAAATCCAGAAGAAATTCCTACTATGTAAATGGCTGTAAAACCTTGTGGCAGCTGGGGCAATGGGGATTATTGCTTCTGCTTTACGTAGAAATCCCCTTGTCTGCACCACATTTTAGCCAAAGAAAAGAGAAATATCACTTCTTAGCCAAGGGTTTCTTTTGTACATACACATCCATGCATTGCAATCTTCTAAACATTTCAGTTTCTTGCTCCCCTCTTTAAATCTTCCAGGTTACAATACGGTTATGATATGACAGGCAAGATGTGATTATTATATTTTTCCTCTATTGCCTTCTTTCAAAAACCCTATGAAATGAAACATTACATGGGTAAGCTATCTGCATGCTTGATATTTTCATTCTATAAATGGAAAAAGGAAAAGAGGAAAACAGGGGAAATTGTGATTCATGGAATCTCTTTGTTCTGCTGATCTTCTTATACCTTGAGTAGTACTACTCTCAGTTTAAGAAAAATCACTTCTCATTCCATGTTTCTTCAAATATGTAGCACTTTTACTGCAGGAGTAAGACATCACTTAGAAGCTGGATGTTTATCCAACTCCCAAATCTAGTTTTGTGTACTGCTGTTATTGCCTTAGCAATTCCCAAGAATTATACTACCTCTTTCCACAATTCTTTGAGAATTTTTTCCACCTCTGCTTCTATTTAGTCATCAGGATTGTAACAGAGGAGAGGAGCTAATTCTATGCTGGAAGGAGTGAGCTGGACTTGGTTGTCCAAAGCAGAATTGTGGAATTGTAGTAGACAAAGACCTGACTCCAAGTTTTTCTCTTTGAGAATGGTTTCCAGGGTCAATTTTCAGCCAGGTATATCCAAGAATTACTATTAAGCTAAGAAACATGGCAGTAAATACATTTGTCCATGATTCTCATTTCTGTGATTGTGGTACTACAAGGTTTTTTAAATTCGGACATCTGAGGTCAGAAATCGTCTAAACCAAGCTGTCGTGGCAGGTGAGAGCATGGTGACAGGCCTTTGCCCACCTACCAGTTCATATTCATTGACAAGAGCACTATCTCGCCCAGGTCAGTATGAGGGAATCAGGCACTGAAGGGCTCACAATTTCTTCACATAAGAACTTCCTCTAAATACCATCCGAACACGAACCACATTTAGCAATAAAGCCTAAGTTATGAGAATCTTTGGAAAATCTTATTATTCTATGAGCTTGAAAACTATCATTTCTGCTCCATTCCTGAGTAGAATAGGAAACCTTACGTCTTAGCAGCTGCTGGAACTGTAGAGTGATACTGTGGCTTTTGGTCTAGAGTTATTATTACATCAATCATAGGTTTTTTTCTGAGAAAGTGCAAGGCCAGTCCTATCAGTCATTCTGTTCTGGAAAAGGCATTGTCCCCTCCTTATCTTTGCCCAGTCTTTTGTAGTTTTGAGCAACCAGCTTATTGCTCATAAAGCTGAACAAAATGACTTTAGCATTTGCAATACAGTAAGGATTGATCAGCAGGTGATGGAAAGTTACCTGTATCTTTTCTTGCACTATGAGATGGAATCTGCCTTACATTTATTTAATGTCTTTCCAACCTGTTCAAATCTGCATCTCTCTAAACACTGCTTATTCATGTATTTCATAAGACTATGTTTATTAAAGTTTGGGAAAAAAAATCTTCCTTACAAGCATTGCCATAATCAGATAGGCTGCTGATAGGAGTGCCTGACAATTTATGGATGTGTAAGGGAACTCAGTTATGTCATACACTGCAAAATTAACAATACTCCTAACCAAAATATTTATCATGAGAGCGGGGAAATACTTTCCTCATCAAGCAAATAATGGTAGGTGTTGTAATGACAAACCATAAATGGTTCCGAACAGTTCAAAGTGGCAGACAGAGCAGCTGCAATATTTCTTATTTTGTAGGATGATAAACAGAGCTGCATTATAAACAATTCTCCTTCTGATGGAAAAGGATTTGTTTCTACTAAGGCTGCTGCCTCCATCCCCTTAGTATGAAAAAAAATTTTAAAATGTCCTGAAAGCTTTCAAGATGAAAGTCAGCAAAATGAATGAGCACAGAAAAACCACCATAATATGTGAGTTTATTTTTTCCATACTTCAAAATGGAAATGAAACCTCGCCCTGAATATCTGGAGATGACCACAAAAAGGGTAAAAGGGAGATGAGAAATATAATTGGTGGGGTTTTTTTTATTTGTAGCTGAATGATTCAAGTGGCCTCTTTTCTAATGAGAGATTTGTGGAAGAGGAACCACTGCTCTTGTCTATAATGCATTTTTTTCAGATACATGTAGCACTCTGAAAAACCATCACCAAGTTCTGAAAAGTATGCAAGCCTTCCCAGGGTGCCTCATATTTTCTTTTAGGCTTTATAGTGCTTTTGTAAGCATTGCTCCTGGGAATAAGTTAAGCAGTTTAAAAAGAAAAAAAACATGACTAAGAGGAAAAGATTACTATGAATAAGAGGAGCAATGAGATACCCAGAAGGCCCTTGTGATATGCAGTCCAGGGTGGAGGTCATTTTGCCATTGAACTACCTGTAAGGACATAAGAGGAAAGGAAAAAAAGAAAGCAGGGAACTGGAAAATGCCATAGGATAGTTGGGAAATTGTACTAAAGTATAAAAAAGAAGTGTATGCAGAAATAACTGCCTGTATGATTAAGGTCTAACACGTACCTGAGCAAGGTTTCAAGGGAAGGAAGGACATGCAAATTTGAGATGAGATGGTATCAGTGCTGGCGCACCTAGCTGTTCTTCTGGAAGTAGAAGCAAACAATGGGAATACCATGAGCTGGAAGGAAATCTTACCTATATTGGAAACATCTGAAGATAGGCTGGAAGTATTTTAGAAGCCTAACCTTCAGAAACTCAGTGTGGGACACTGAAATTGGTGTCCTTTGGACAAATCATTGGTACAATTCTGCTAGGATATGTTACGTAGGTTAGCAGGAAAATGACAAGATATAAATCTCTTGAAGACAGCCATTAGAGATAATTGAGAAATGGATGATACAAGGAATGATGAACTCACTAGCTGATACTGAATTCACATTCATCTGTCTCATCAAGATCTATAATTATACAAAATTACAAATTAAGTGTACTTTCATTAGGCTCACACGTAAAAGGAAATGGCTTTTCTAATGATACAAGTAAATTTGCACCAGAGGCCCCTCAGTACCTGAGCCAAATCTTTTCTGGCAGCTTAAAAAGGGCCCCATTACCTTCTTAAGGTGAACTGGAAGAGCTGAACCCCACACTAAATTTCAAAGTCCATTAAGCAGAACTAATTACACTGAAACCTCCCCTCAGCCTATCTCATGTTTTCTCTCTGCCTCCGGGGTTCCTGTGTCTCATTTGTGAAGTAAATGAAGGCCATTGTTCCAGGATAAGCCACTTGTTTAGCCTCTTGAGCTCAGTCTTGTGTAAAATAGTGGAACACTGTAAAATTTAAATAAATAAATAGACTTATTTTGTCTCTGCTTTTGCATAATAATCTTATCATTCTCTGTGAAAGACTTCTCCTATCCCCACTAGTCGCATATTATTTAGCCAAACAGTATAACATATGTTCAGAGGAGAGTAGAAGAGAGAAACAAAAATATTCCTCTGAGTTGCCTGGATTCTTTTCTTTGTGTGAAATGGGTGCAAGACCCCTACCTGGCTGTAAACCCTGTGGCCAAATCTGCCAAAACTTCGAGCGAACACTTAACTCTCAACACAGAAATCATTGCAGCCAGTTTGTGTTTCTGTCGGGTAGCCCCAGCCCGGTGGGACCAGACATGCTTCACGCTAAGCACTTTGTGAAATGCTTACCTGGACTGGACTGCTGTGCAAAACGGGCCCCAGGGCTGAGGTCTGTTTGGCATGGGTGTGTTACCTGCATTTAATAACAGCGGAATTAGGTAGCCTTCTTCAGATCCTCTTAAAACTGTTTTCCTTGTTTTGAGATGAAAGTTGATGGAAACTTTAGAAAAATTTTCATGTTGCAAAAATAAACACTTTCAACTAAAGAAATGCCAAAATCAATGAAGGCAACACCACCTTCGGGGCCTCGCCAACCTGCATTGTCAGAAGCATTGCCTCGTGTGCCTCAGCAAACAGCATTCAGGGAGAATTATCCAGCGGGACAGAGAGCATCATCTCATAGCTGTATGCAAAGTATGAGGAAAGCTAAGAAAATGTATGAGTAAGATCAGTGGTGAGATTATTAAAGCAGTACTTTGAAAGATGGGAAGTTGAGAGCCCGTAGTTTTGCCACTGGCTTCGCCAGAGTCTAGATCTCATCCGATAAATCTGAGTCAATTAAAATTTACTGAGCCATTATGCCAATGAGATTACTGTAGATTTAAAAGAAACACATAAAATATGTCGATCTCATGTATAAGAGAAAGTGTTGCACTTCCTTAGACATCGTAACTGTAGGCTGAAATGATGAATAAAAAGAAAAAAAAGAAAGGAAGAGGATATTTATAAAGCTATAACGTCAGTATTTTCTGATTTCTTGACATCTTTTGCACAGCTTTAAAATACCCTACTGTCCTATGGAATTTACCCTGAAATAAAACAAATATCATAGCTGCAGTATCCTTTACCACACAGAGAAATCATAGCAAGCAAGGGTCTCTAAAAGGTTGGTGAAATCAAATATGTATCAGACATCTGTCTAATTCCGTTAAAATAGAGTTTTAGAAAAGATGCCTTAAAAATAATCCCTTTGGATCAATTTGCCAGTAAGTCCCCTTTTGCCACACCCTCCTCAGGTTGCCTTACGCAGCTCATTTCCTTCCCGTAATCCTACCAGTCTCCTGTGTACTGCAGATAAAACAAAACAGAGAACTATGAAATCAAGGAGATAAAACTGAACAGACAATTTGCAAACGTGAACCAAATCAGGGAAGGTGTTAGATATAAATATCGCTTCAACCAAGGAAACATTAATTTTCCCTGCTTTTTAAATGGAAAGAAACATTGTGAAGAAAAGATAAAGCCAAGGTGGGAAAGGATAAAGGGAAAGAAAGGAATGTGTCCTCTTACTCCTCATGCAGAACGTAAGAAATATTGTCAATATTTAAAACCTCTTTTTCTTACTGCTAGGAACAGAGTGATATCAGCAGCTGATCTGGAAAGAGAGCATTTCATTTTTCAGCACAAACCCTAGATTTTTCCCCTTCTTTAGTGCCAAAAATGGTCTGTGCAAATATGCTTTGCTCTCAGCAGTGTGCAGATGAGCAGCAAGCAGCTTCTTGTTTCTGTGTACCATATCTGAGAAACCCATAATTTATTAATAGGTCTGCTGACAGAGTCACCTGGAGCCCCTTCATTCCCTCTGATTGCTTTAAATCCAGATTTGTCCAATGGTCCCTACAATTAAAGATCCAGATTTGGATTCTATCCTTTTCCTAAGAATTCATGTTATATTGTTGCAGCTTTCCCCCAGCAGAATTAGTCTTCTTTTTTCTCCCCAGAAAGGTCTCATATCTTTTTCCCCTCTGAGTAGATGAAGTAACAGGCTGTTATACCAGCAGAGAGCATCTTCCTCTTCTCAGGGCTGGAGTAGCAAGGGGTGGAGAAAGGTGCGGTGGTCATCTTTTCCTTCTTTCCCTCCTCTGCTCACAGAGATCAGAGATGCTGGGTGGCAGAAAGGAGAGAGAAGGACCCATGTAACTGCTTCTTTTGGAAAATAAGAAAGAGAGAAATTGTGGAAGGGATTCTCAAGAGCTTTTAAGATTTTTTTTTTTCCATCAGATAGTGTGTGTTCAAAGCCAAAACATTCCCAAAAAATCTGTTTACATCTATTTAAATAAACTTCTAATTTCATAACATAAAGCAAGTTGATGAATAACAGCTTAGGTTATAGTTATAGGCTACAGAACCTAACTATAGGCTTCAATAGACACATAAGTTTAATTTCTCAGACTTCTGTGGGAGAGGAATATTTCATGGACTTTCTTTTCCCCTAGACCTCCGGTGAATTTGCCCCGTGTAGATATCAAGAGCAGTCTAAAAAGGATTTGTCAACTCTTTCCTTTGCCTTTTTTCTATAATGAGCCATGAACAACCTAATCAGCTTTTTTTAGGCTTTTTTTTTTATCGTTCAAGAAAAGATGGCAATACAGTTTTATGACCATACGTTTATTTAAGTGTTGGCAAACTGTCCAGATTAACTGCTGTTTTCATGTATTTTGTTGGGATCAACACTTGGGTGACTGATTCTTCATTACATAGCCTCCTTTTTATTGTCGTATTTGGTGTCATAACTTTTATAAATAGAAATAGTACTCCAGATAGGAAAATGTTATAGACAAGGAGGCATAAGAAATTAATATTACCTTTGCATATTCTCTCGGAAAAGTGTATATTGACACACAAACCCCCATTTTTCTAGGCATCTGGCCTTTTTCCTGGCAGAGGAAGAAAAATGTAAAGCACAGCTAGCTGTTGGCAGCCTGTATGTCTGCTGTTCCTGATGTTTTCCTACTGACTGCATTTCCTGTGTGTACAAACTTGGTTATGGTCAAAGCCCTGTGTTCTTAGTTTATATGAATAAATCTAACATAGTCATCTTGGTTTGTGGAGAGTGGGCAAAATGGGTTTCTTCTTCATAGCTCAGTAGCTGACTAGTTTTGTTTCCCTGAGCAAATTATTTAATGTCTCTGTATTCTGGGGTTTTTTCAGTTTTAAAATAGGCACAAGTATAACCTGGTGGTTTTGTTTAAGTGGTTTGGTCCAAGATCCCACCAGTTTAAGGCTGAGGAGAACTGGCTTAAATGGATTGGGGAGTCTGCATTATTATTCAAATATAAATGCCTTCAAATGGACATTCCTAGAAATTAAATACAATTTTTATTGAGTTTGCAGGTGAGTTTAAGGACTGTAATAATGACAATGGAAATTTTCTCTCTTCAATGACTTATTTCTCCACATTATTGTAATTGCCATCATGACTTCAAACAGTTGCAACATTGAATCATAGAATCATAGAATGTTTTGGGTTGGAAGGGACCTTTAGAGGTCATCTAGTCCAACCCTCCTGCAGTGAGCAGGGACATTTTCAACTGGATCAGGTTGCTCAGAGCCCCATCCAACCTGGTCTTGAATGTTTCCAGGGATGGGACCTCCACTACCTCTCTGGGCAACCCATGCCAGTGTTTCACTGGATCTCATTCGTCTCCACAAGATAATGTGAGGTTACATGGGAATACAGATACAGTTGCTCCCTTTCTCCTTTCCTCTTCCAGAAGGATTTTTCTATACAGGTTCCTTTTTACTTACGCCGCAGCACAGCAATATAACAGGTTGGTGGAAGAAGGTGGGGCAAGCACTTGCAGATTCATAAGACACATGGAAACTGTAGCATTTCTGACCAGGGTCAGGACAGTACTGATGTCACTTATGCTTCACCTCACCTGGCTTGCTAGATGATTACTTGTCAAAATTATTATAGTCTATGAAATCATTTAAGTAAAACAGTGAACAGCTCCACTCTGCACTTAGAACTTAAGGAAAATTTGAACTGAATCTCTTCTGAGGTTTGGTATCTCTGATATGTTACCTAAGAGGAGAAGATGATGATGAAGATGATGATAATAATAATAACTTTGACCAATGTTATCTACAACATTTTTCCCTTGGTTTTTCTTCATTCAATCTTACGTAACTTCAGGGGCATTCCAGAGTCAAGGACTGAAGAAAATTCAGGGGTGAAGAGGAAGCTAGTGCTGAAGAATTTCTAACTTTTTCAGACAGACATTCTCCATGCAGTGATTAACAGCATGCCTAATTCTCCAGGTTTACCTGTCCTTATTACTCTGCCAGAAATCATACTCTCCTACTCTACTCTTTGTCTTAATTAAATCATAGTGTCTTCAGTGAGGAACGCCTTCCTATGTGTACACACAATGAAAATTTCAGCTCTGTTTGTGGGTGTTGGGTTTACGCATGTTTAGATTCAACTGATTGCTGAAAAGTGAATGTGCAAATGTTTGGTTTAAATGAGCATTTTTGCTTTAAAATGGAACACAAACTTCCAAAAAGGATTGAATTTTACTGACAATTAATTTTCAAATAGGCTATATTGAATAACACTAAAGGCAAAAAGAACTAAAGTCCTGGCGATCCTAGGTCAATGAGAAACTGATTTTTCAGGTCTTCTCTTTTGCTGATTCATCCAACTGCTACTGAGATTTATGTGGTATTGGAGGGAGACAAGAAAGCGCATTGATCGACTTGTACACGCATCAGATAGCCCTGCCAATTGCAGTTAACTCCTTCACTGTATCTAGACTTTAAAAAAGTCTTAACCTCATACATAAGAGTTCTCACCTGGTTAAATGCACCCACCTCTATAGGTTTCAGTCAAACTGAGCACAAGGCAAAGTACCAGTTGTATTCTTTTGGTCAACCAATACCACATTATCTCTTCTGGAGCTGATGCTTTTCACTGAAGAGATTCTGCTCCCTTAGTCCATCCTCAGTACTGGCAGGAACTACCACTCCCTCTGTTATTCTTACCCAAAACTTTCACCCAACTCTAGGGTTTTATAATCCAATGTATGAAGGATCCCCAGCACCTGGGCATTGTTCCTAGTATTAGATATCTGCAAAGCATGGTTGGGTTATCTTACACAATTAATTTCTTCTCTTTGTCCCCATCTCTTCTGCTTGCCCTTTTTCAATTGTGCATTGAAATAAAACAATATCCAGTTTTGCATGAAATACCACAAAATGCAAATAAACTGCAGCAAAATGATTCAGAAAGAGGATTAAGATTTCATTGTGAGATAAACCTTCCTATTTTAATACCATTTTAGTTTGATTACATTCTCTTTTCCTTTTTTAAAAAAAAAGAAAATATTAACATTCTCTTGGCTGTGGGGCAACTCCCACTTCCCTTGTCTGTGGGAATTGCCTTGACATTGTTCCTATCAGGCACATAAATTGCAAATAAGAAAGTTGTGTGACTTCTCTCCTTTGCCATCAGCTTCTCAACTGCTTCCTAATCTTCATGTGATATCACGGTTGTTTCTAAGACTAACATCCTTGATGCTGGAAAAAAATGGATATACTGGCTGCTTTGCCCTGCCTGAAATAGAAGAATAAGGAACAATGTTCCTCCTTTGTGTTCACCACTGAAATACAATACTGGCTGGGCACATAACTGCCCTGGGTAATGCTTTTTATCTGTGGTTTCCTCTGGTATTGGACTTCTATGGTGAATTGGCACACTCACACAGAAGCTTACATTGCAAAGGGATGCTGTTAAACCTTGCAGAATTTTAATTTCTGAATAAAATCAGAGGCCTTGCTGAGGTAGTGTTTTTCATGTCTCCCTCTAGATGAATGGCATATCTACCAGTCCCACATGCTTATAGCCAAAGGTGTTTAAAAATTCCATCCATGTGGATGCCTAGGTAACTGCCTTAAATCCTCAATATCATACTGATAATAGTATTGTGAGTACAAGAATGTATTATATAGTTGTAGCGTGCTCTCAGTGACACCATAAATTTTGGTGATCAATGCCTCCATGTTCCCTAGGCTTTCTTAAGGAAAAAAGCTGATCATTTGAATGAAGACATGAGATACTTGCCAGTATTATTTCAGGTCAAGCCAAGCATGTGCTTCCTGTGTTTATGGTAATTGCATTGGTCTCTAACAGTATGAAAGGCAGAACTATTTAAATTTATTTTATATTTATGAAGAATTCTGAATAAAATTTTTATTTACTGTCTCAATGCTTTATTATTACATATAGATAAACCACAGCACATAAAGATACATTGAGAAGAATTTTCAAAATGTGAATTCTTGAGAATCATTTAGCAAATTTCTAGAGAAAACATCAATATATGGAAACTGAAGGATGGTGGCAGCTGGAATAACTAAAGAAGTTTTAGACTGTGGTTAAAAGGAAAGCCAAGAAATCAATCACAATCATTAAAAGTTGCTGCAAGAAAGTACTGGTATAACAAAGGAAAGGGCACACTCAGAATACATCAAAGAAAAAAATGAGCAGGACATCTCAGAGAGGATGTGATGTTCTCCAATTCTTATTATTCTGTGGAGCAGAAATAAAGAAATGACAAATGGGAAGCATTTGGGTCACCTCAAGCATGTGCAAGAAAATTTAACAAGAGAGAATTAAAAAAATAAATAAGATGTATATCACAATTAGAGCTAAACAAATGACAAAATGAAGTTATGTATCATAATAATAAAATGGCTTTTGAGATGGCGTGACCCTTAGGGATAAAATTGGAAGGCTCTAGATATTTCACTGCTTTCAGACCAGCCAGTAATGATAAAGAAAATCACCCCCATGAGAGAAAGAAGGAAAAAATAAATGGGAAAAAGAAGTGAGAAATTAAATTTCATCTTTCTCATGAAAGGGTTTTCATATTTAGATGTATGTCTCAGCCTCTCCCAAGTGCTCACAGTCAAAATGCCTCCTCTGTAGGTCTGACTACTTTTCTGCCAGATGGAGCACCGTACTCCCTCAGCTGGATTTCTGCAGAGAAGAAGTGACATCCAGTGACTTTTCCCCCCTTTTTTTTAGCGAATTTGATCTGTGTAGGCAGCCCACCTGTTGTGGCTTTTCAGGAGCAGTCCCTTTTTTCACAGCTGACATTCCTCATCCCAGACAAATGCTCATAAATACATTGATGTATTGGTCCCTTTCTTTGATACATCTGTCTCCTCTTCTGTGGACTGACTCCCTTCTGCAATAGCATTGTTCCTTTTAATTCCCTCTGTCCAAGTGCAAGCTGTTGCCCGCATGCCTTTTCAGGACTTTCTACATTAAGCATTCAAGATTACACGAGCTGTTTAGAATGACAAACAATTTCTGCCATGTGTTGCAAGGATGAGAGTAGTAGGGTCATTTCCCAGCCATATACATTGATTTGCTTTTATGAATTCTAAGAAGGATTTTAAGGAATTCAAGAGGAATCTAACAGAGCTAATGTGATTAGAGGAAGTGATGATGCAGAAGTCATTTGAGAAGAATAAAAATGCAACACAAACTGTAAAGAAATGAGTGATATCTAAACTGGCTCATTTAATGAAGGAAGTCCCATCATGGTGAGTGACTTGGCAAAGCTGTCAACTCCATGCAGTAGGGGAAACATAACAGTTTACCATTATGACCACTTACTACGTACGCTTATCTGTTTCGGTGAAGGATTCTCCTGTGAACAAATCAAATCCTGACTACCAAATTCAACTCTGGTGTTCTTCCCTGCAGATAACCATATGGCAGCAGAGCTAGAAAGCCTTGAGGAATGATTACTTGATTAGTACAGGAACTTGTACAGAGAAATTCATTTGACACCGTCTCTGAAGTGATCTGCAACAACACATTCTGCTTGCTTTGGTGAGAACTGTGCAAGTGAAGCGTCTTAGAAAATAGTTATACAGGCTGGTAAATATGGATTTACTATATCATTGAAAATATAAAGCCTATTTAGACAGCTGGATGAGTGGCCACATTTAAGCTTCCATGTTTTAATCTTACTTTCTTTGTCTAGATCATTTATTGGGGAAAAACATTAATAGAAGCAGCCTCACAACATACAAAGTCACGCAAGCAGGGAGTTCAGGGATTTGATCTTTAAATTAAGATTACATGTTTGTCTTTCTATTTCAGGCAAATGTTACTGAACTACAAAATTTCAACCAGAAGTTTCTTCATCTAAGTTGACTACAACAGCTGTAAAGTTTTGACATTCACAAGCGTTACAGAATAAAAAAGAACAATTTGATATACATGATGGAGACCATAGCTGTATGTGTGTATATTTACCCTAGTGCATTAGATATGGACATTCAAGGAAATCAACAAATTTAAATCAACCCATCTTAATACATTATATTCCTTGCCTCAAGACATTAATAAGGCAAGTAGATCAGTGAAGTTTTTTTAAAAAGTAGATAGACAAGTATCTGAATAAGAACAAAGAGTAGCCCAACTCTGTTGTGCTCAGATGGAATTCTTTTAAGTTTCTTAACTTTTAAAGTATCTATACACAGCAACTTGACTTAATAATATCTCAAGGCGGTAATGAATGCCTTGATTCAAGTTGAGTTGAAATCAATGATGAAGTCAATGAAATCAAGTTAACCTCAATGGAATTTCAATCAGGTCCAAAATTCGGGTGGGTCATTGCTGCTGGACAAACTGCTGGATTATGTCATCCTTATGTTGACTCAATTCATCAGAACCAAGCCCCACATGCTGCAATGCACCTAGAGGATTGTAGTTTTGATTCAGCTACAACTAGTTGGACAAAAAAGGGGGAAAACCTTTCTAAGCTCAGGCTTCCATTGTCCTCCCATGATTTACGGTATTTAGTCACCAGAATCATCATCTATCTCACAGGCATATTTACTTACTTATTTTCAATCTGCCTATTTTTCAATGTGATCTATGCATGTAAATGCAGGCTAGCATGGAGCAAAAAGCAATTTTCAGAAGACTGTTGGTACTTCATGAACTTAGACCAAAGGTTTGTATTTCAGCCCATGTGAAAGATGACTGTATCAGGTAAGTAAGACTATTTTCAGGTTGAAAGTGTTCTAGATTTACTTTTTAGATTGTGATCGGTTTATTTAAAGCAGTAAAAGTCTAAGAAATTAAATGGCACAGCGTATGGTGAATAGTTCAGAGCAATTCTTCATGCAGCAGTGGGATGCAAGACAAGATCTTCCTATTTCAAATGAAGCATCAGTAGTATCTCTTAAAGAAAAATAAAGCAAACAAAAAAGGGGAAGAGGGCTAGAGTCATAACATTATACTTCTACAATTTCTTGTTCTTTCAAAATTAGCAGAAGCCAGAGTAAAGGATAAATGATCACCGTATTCAAATTATATCTTTGTACAGTTTCAAAACCTCTAAGATAATGAAAGAAGGCAGCAATCTGGTTGGGTAGAGATTCCCATGCTGGGTTTGTAGATCAAAAGTGATTTTTTATTGTTGTTTTTGACACTACCAGGGGCATTATGAATTAAGTCTGAGTTTCACTGGAGGTTCTGGAGAAGGAACCTAAAAGTTCACAGGAGAGTAGTTACATCTATATTAGCAGTGATTCAGTTTAAGAGGAGTGGATTGGTTGACTAGAAGAATTCATGCAGAACTGTTACATGTTAACCTATGTTATATATGTCTTGGGGGATTTACTCCAGATGAGATATAATCTATTCCTTGGGGATAAATGCCTCTAGGATTTGTGGTTTTAAGCTTTATGGAAGGAGGAAGTATTAGGCATGTACTGAGAGAGCCATGGGGAGGCAGTGGGGCATTTTGGACCTCTTGGTTTGTGGCATGGAGCTGTCACTTGGTTTTCCTCTAAAAGGAATCTGCTCTGGGAGCACCAAATTTCTCTGAGAACTGAACCAAAGGGCAGTCAGGTGATCCACTTCACAGTTGCCCCGTTGGCCTGCAGCAAACCACTCGTTGGGACACAGGCCAGGCATTCCCCCATTCTGTCTTCAGACAGTGTTGTGATTTGTCACTTTGCATAAATCACGGGATAGGGCATTTTGATGCAATTGAGTTTTGAGCATCTCTGTGGAACAACAACAAAAGGAAAAACGTTAAAGCAGCTCAGTAGGAAATGACAGGGAATCTGCTTAGAAACTGGCACTAGGAGGTTACACTAGGTCTGAAGTCACAAAGTAAGATAACACAGAAAGAACCAACCCTAAAATTCCCTGCATGTCACACCTCAAAGCAACGCGAATGGTAATGCTTATGGTAGCTGAAATCGTCTCTGTGTTCCAGTCTTGACTCATATCTCATTTATCCCAACGGAGCAGCATGGGGCTGAGTGGCAGAAACCCTTATTTCCACCAGCATTAGTAAGATCAAGGCCTTGTTTTGCAAATGAGGGAAATCTGGCATTTGGAATTTTCCAAAGAGCAGTCAGTTAGCTAGTGCTTTGTGACAGCTTCTATATCTGCAGCTAAGGAATGGTGGAGAATGATTACAGCAGGGGCATAGAGGTAAACATGGGTGCTATAGCAATAAATAAGAGCTGATATAAATCAGTGGCATTTTATTGACTTCAGGTCTGCTGGCCTGATTTAAATCAAGTATGAATTTGGCCCTAGGGCCTTGTAGAAAAATCCCTGGGTCTGACTCAAGCCCAGCTGTCTTGACTCAGACAAATTTTTCCTACATTTCAGTGAGAGTCATGGTTGAACACGGATTTCAGGATTCCACTATCACATAACACAAAAAAATATATCTCTCATCAGCAGTTCATTTAGATTTAAAACATACCTAAATGTTTTATGGAAATTATCAGTTTTAAAATTGCTCCCATCGTGTTTTTAATGCTGAGGCATTTTCTACTCTTCAAAAATGTAAGTCACATTTCCCAGTTAAAAAAAAAATCAGAAGCAGATATAAAAAAACCCAAACAAGGTAAATTACCAAATTCTTTTTTGGGTTATCTAAAATACAGAAGTTGTATATTAGATAGAAACAAGCAAAAATATCAGTGGATTCATAGGCACAGAGCACTGTAAGTGGGGAAGTCGAGTAACATGAGCTGTCCAGTTTTCTTTCTTGTTGCTTTTATTTTAGTGTTTTCAACACAGCCTCACCAACTTTACAGGAGTGTCAGGCTCTGAACAGAACCACATGTTAAAATAATTACTAATTATGGGAAAAGAAAAAAAAAAGAAGTACGTAAAAAATACATTCATTTTTTAAGAGACACAGTTGTCTCAGGGTTTTTTACTTTCCAAGGAAAAGTAATTTCATTGCTTTTGAAATCACAAACCAAGGCATGAGTATAATTTCCTATGGCAAGAGTGCTAAAGCAGATCTACAAGTGATCTATTTTTATGAGCTTTTGTCTCATTTTCAGGAGACCTTCTGTATCTACATGTAAGGGAAGGATGGCAGGTTAGACTCAAAAGGAGCATAAAGCATAGCAGTGCTTGCCTTGTTCTGAAATAGCCATGTTCATAACCTGGCCTCAAACATGGGAGCACATTAAATCGGATAGTGCAC
The DNA here is from genome assembly GCA_034008185.1 of Gorsachius magnificus. Classification (NCBI taxonomy): domain Eukaryota; kingdom Metazoa; phylum Chordata; class Aves; order Pelecaniformes; family Ardeidae; genus Gorsachius; species Gorsachius magnificus. Next base: position 31,844,987 of record CM067089.1, on the reverse strand, counting down.
CCTTCACCAGCATGACAACAGCCACAAGGGAACAGGAGACAAGAAGCACAGAAACTACCCTCAGACCTGGGTGTTGCAGGTCTGCACCACCCCTTAATTAGGCTCAGCTGCAAAAGCACAATCAACCCTAATGAGGGAAAACACCTGGCAAGGCAGGAGGTATATAACCATCTCAGCTGCTGGAGCCTCAGGTCTGCTGGACTGGGGCTTGTGACCTGTGCTCTGTTGTGAGGAAGCTTCTTTTTCCCTAGACCAAAACAGAAGAGGTATTTTCCCTTTTGGCCTATGAAATGTATGGAGGTAAATAAGCATTTGAGGGTGGTAGGGTTGGGTTGGTTTTGTCACTTTGTTTTGTACAGGTGGTGCCTCAGACAAGAAAAATAATTCAGGTTAAATGTGAATGAAATTTCTGTTTAGTTTTTTTGTTTATTTGGGGGTTTTTGTGAGAAAAAGAAAACTGCTACAAATAATGAGCAAGTTTATTTTAATCCCAAAGTAAATATTTTACTTTCTGTGGGGAGCAGGACATTGTGTTCAGAAGTAAATTTTGTATGAATTTCAAAACAAAATTCCTATTTCCATGTGAGAAAAGGAAAGAGTGTTTCCAAGCTGTTGCCTTGATTTTCTTTTTTTTTTCCCCTGTTTCCTGGCTGCATTGATCTGTTGAAATTGCTTGACCAGTTGTTGTAGACTCACAGATTGATTCAGGCAAATGCATGTGAGGGGTTTCTTTCTGTGAACAAACTAGTCTTTGAAATATTTTCACATTTCTTCTTCAAAGCACATACAAAAGATACTAAATTTGGTCTTCAGCTTGGTAAGTGGTTCTGAGGAGGTCTGAGTGCCCTCTGTTTCTATTGAAGCCATGAGATAATGTTCTGCCAGGATGTAGCATTTCCCAGGGTGAGGTTGCCAACTTGTGCCAAAAACCTTGTAAACACCTGTGTTCTAGGCCTGCTCCTAGAACCGGAGTAGGACCATGGCTCTGAAATGTCTGTCCCATGCAGGAGTGCTCTGCACCCATGCATGTGAGCAAACTCATTGACTCTTGTGTACTGTGGTATTGGTAACCAGGGCCTTTTTTTGGTGGCAGATAGCTCTGTATTTTGGATTAGGCTTGCGCAGCCTAGGGAAAATGGTGAAAATATTTAAGCTTTATTTCTTTAAGACTCTAGAAGTTATAACTCCAAGCAAGCAGGAGGTTTTAAACAAAAGTTACCTAGAAATTTACGTACAGGCAAATGCAATCCTGCCTGTATATACACAAAACCCACATTTCTAAACCCAAAATTCCTGAGTTTCTTAGGGCATAGTATTAGCACTCTTAAACAAAAAAAAAAAAAAATAAAAAATCAGCAAACATGAATAGCCTAGGCAGAGAAAAGCCATGGTTGCAAAATGGCTTCTCAGAGGAGGCAGCTGGGAAGGTGCATCCCGCAGTCAGAACCTGGCCTTGCTTCTTGCTGTCCCCACCCAAGACCTTCCTGGGAAAATGTGTGTATCATTTGAGACATGGCCCTGCACATCTCGCTCCAAAGAGAAACCACAATTTAATTTATTTTGCTTTGACTGTGTTAGACAACCACGAAGAGTATCATGCAATTCCTTGCAGGCTGGAGCACCGGCATGGGCATTGCAATGTCACTCAGCTGTCACGGTTTCAGATCAGCCCCTTTCTGCCCCTATCCCTCAACACAGGCTATTGCTGTCATTGCTATTCACTGCCCTGGCTTGGCACTAGGGCTAGAGCCAGCAGAGTCAGGTTTACTTTGCCACTTGACTTTTTTCAGAAAAGGGCCTATGAGCCAAAGACCGGTATTAAGCCTGAAGCAAGTCACTTTGAAGCAGTGGTTGGCATACCCTAATAAGAAACCCTGGCTGTTACCGCTTGTTACTATGCCTTTACTTCACAAACATCATAGGTGTGCAAACTGCAAGCTGCAGAGGAGGTCAGGGCACTGCGGATGAGTGTCGAAGTTGCCTATGAGTGTAAGAAGGAAAGGCAGCGATGCCGATGACGGAGGCAGCAGTTGGCTGTCAAGCCTCGGTCTCTGGCACATTACACAAACTGTGCTTTGTGTCACATTCCTTGCGTGCACCTGCCAATTCTGTAAAGCACAAACTTTGCCGAAGGAGAGTTTCAGATGGTTTCTTGCTATTTTGTGAGGATTTGGGTTTTTAGAAAGCAAGTTTGATTGTTTTTCTTCACAAAACTGTAAAAATAAGAAACAGATAATGGAGGATGGAAAGTAACTATTGAAGTCAGTAAAAAAAATATATGTTAATTGGTATGTTTGCTTCAATTATTTTGGAATACTTTGGTATAAGATTGTCCTCAGGCTTCAAAAGGGAAGGTGCCCCTTATGTATAGGATAAAGCTATTCTTGGCTATTACCATTTACTTAGCCCTTAGTAATAAAATGTTGAAGAAGAAATGAGCAGAAGTCAATGACATTTAGCAAAGTGGAATGATTAATCCTGAATTATGGCTTAGGCATGGATGTACATGACCAATGTTTCAACTGCACGAGGGGAAAAAAGCAAACCTCATCTAATATGTGAATGAGAAGCAGTAGGATACAGAGTGAAGGAATAGTTCAGCCAACTGGGCTAAACAGTGTTGGTGACAAAGGTGAAAGCAGAACGGGATTCTACAAAAACAACTGGTAAAAAAAGGGTGTACACTTAACAGCAATATTTGGAAAGCAATATCATGTGATGATGGTCTTCCCTGTTTCTTGCAAATTTGAATGAAATACATTTAGTTCCTGCACTGTTCAGGTGAAGGTGATATGTTCTGCACATGATCTCAGCCCAATTTTTGCAGACAAGGTAGGTGTGCATTTCCAGGTTATGTAGCTGATTGCCTCAACTGTAGCAAACTTTAGACTCTTTTGAGGCTGATACATCCACTAGGTCTGGGGTACCCTGAGATGTTCATTCCTTGAAGTTTCACTTCAGTAACGGAAATCCTTGGATTACACATTGTTCCTGATTGCTAGTCACATATCTCCATTACTAGGATATATAATAACCATCAGTACTAAATATTCGGAAAACCTACCTAAAGACCAAACTGTGAGCTGGAAAGAAATGTCTAATGTTGGTGTGGGTAGTCAGCTAAGATGCTGTTGGGATTTTAGTATTTTAAACCTTAGTACATTTTGGTGTTCTTTAAGCCACTCTTTCCACACACTTCTAAGAAAAAAAAAAAGCGCGATTATCTGTGGACAACATATCACACCCTTGAAGAATAATCAAATGCTTTTAGCCACAGGAATAATGCATGGCAGCTCTCCTTCAGTGCAGAGCACCCATGGGTGGACATTCCAGGATCCCACCACCTAACCCCTCCATTTGGAGTGCAGAAGTACAACTGTTGAGACTGGGAGGTCATTTCCAGTCAAGAAGGTTGGTCTTATGGGGAAAGGGGAGGGGCCCCCACCCATGTTTCGTTCAAGAGGATGAAAGTCCTGAAAAGGAAGAGGTCTTTCCTAGCAAAAAAAATAGTTTACAAGTTAATGATTCAAATAATTATTCAAAATTAGTCAACTTTTGTTATTACCAGAGTATGACATGAGACCCTGTCAACAGTGATATGATTTCCCTCTAGGTGCCTGACAGCCAACATTTTGTCAGCTTAAATATTGGTTGTCTCCTAAGACCAGTCAAAATGATGGGAGGGCCTGAACTCAGCTGAAAGAAGGATCTTGAGAGGGACAAGCCTGCCAACTGCCCAGGAGAATAACACCTTCTTTTGCAAAGCAAGAATGCTGCACAGAAATCTGAATCTCAGCAGCTGACAAGGGATCATTTTATCCCTGGGAAGGTGCTCTCCATCCACAGCAATCTGCACAGAAGAAGCAGTAGCCATTGTCTCTACGCGCTCTGAAAAACATGTCCCTGCTCTGAGGACAGAGCCCTCCTGGCACGCTGCAGCCCCCTGGGACAGAAAGTTGGGGTAATGCCATAGGGCACAGTAGGCTGGGGAAAAATGTGTGATAGTCCTGGACAAGACAGAAAGATGCCCTGAAATGCAACGGAGTGGGAAGTACCTAATTGCAGGTAAGCACAAATGATAGAGATGCGCTTTCTTCCAAAACGTGGAGGTCAGTGTGAGACACAAGACCAGTGACCCTTAGCTAGATTGATTAAATAGCTTAAAGACAGGGTCTCACATTAAAATGATATATGGAAAAAATAGCGAGGAAGAAGACATCCTTCCCTTGGCACATAAAAAGTAGTCTCAAGCTGCAGTCGTGTTCAGAGCATGCTCTAAGCCCAGGGATCGTGTCCGTTCTGGTGACAGCAGCCACCTCGCTATAGAAAGGCGATACAGTGACACCAGGTTGCCACTGCTTTTGATTTGCATTATTGCCTTGCTGCTTGATAGATCAGGTCTCTTTTTGCAAGGGCCACAGTCTTGTGTTAATGTGGGAACTTCTTTCTTCCCTGAGATGAGACTGCTGCCAGATGTGTGTGGCACTTTACATTTAGAGTTGTAAAGGACTTCACAGCTCCTTTAGGACTCTGCCTTAGAAAGGCATCTCACTGCTGCGGTTTCATTAATTTACATGAGTGTGAGATCACCCCATCTGAGCTTAGGCACGTATGATTCAGAAGCTGAGCTGTGTTGTATGGGCATTAGTGTTTTGAAGATCATTCAGATGGGTTTTGAATGATTTGCTATTTATCAATCTGGGCCATAATTTATTGTTCTTAAATCCATGCATTAATCTCTGTTTTCTGGGAGGCTTGAGTTCTGAGAGATGAAGAGTTAAAAAGCTACATTAATCACGTAACATTTTTGACAGTTCATAAAGTTCTGAAACATCTAAAAATTCTCCTTGGTTTCAATTCCAAGCAGCCCTAGAAGACCTCAGAGAGTAACTTTTAATGTCCCTCTGTTTTATGTTCAAAAATACAAACACATTGAAAATTTAAAATATTTTTACTTTAGGTTTATATATCAATATGAGGGAGGAAATAAATTACCATGAGAAATGTCTCTGAAAGAGACTTAGTGTCTCTCCTTTTAGCAAGCCACAGTTTAACTAAATGTTTAACAGGCTGCCTCCAGCTAAAGTGTGCTGTTACTGTACAGGGGATGAAATAAAGCAAAAAAACCCAAACCCCTGTGACTTACATCTTTTACATATGCAGGGATTTCCCTTTCCTTTCAGCATAGTTGGTTTTCTAGTTTGCCAGTTGTTGATGGGAGAAGTTGTGTTATTTTTGCTTGTCTTGTTGGATCAATGCTCCTTGTTTTCTTTGACTTTCTGCTGAAGCAAGAAATTCAAAGCAAGCGAAGACTTGGAGAAAGTACCACATCTAAACTGTATTTAGTGATTAGTATTAAGAAGAATAATTGCAGATATAATAAGGGGATATTAATGCTGATGTTTGAGCCTTTGTCCAAAATGCCTCAAGACATTAAATTTTCTTCTTAAATTGATATTAGAAGAGATACAGTAGTTATTTATTAGTGTTTAGAAATTAAGCTGAAGGTATTTCATGGATTTGGTTGGTTTAAAGTTAATGCTATTTCAAGAAGATTACTGTTTTCGTAACTAAATGTGACTTTAACTGCTGAGTAAGCTAGGACAACTAAATACATCCTTTTACATCACAGCTCCTTATTTTTAAAATCCTTCCCTTATTCTTCAGAAGATAAAAACAGCAGGATTTTAATCTCCTATGTTTCTGCTTTTGCATGAGCTCAATGACACAAATCAGTGTTACTGAAAATCCATTGGTCATCTTTATAGGTCTTGTGTTCTCTGCAGAGCCTGATGATGTGAGGAGAGGCAAGGAATAATCATAACAGCTGGTGGGAATTTTCCCTGAGTTGGGCCAGGACAGGTTCTGGAAAGGTGGTTGTTTTCACAGCAAGGTGCCAGGTTGTTTCCAGATTTACTAGGTTAAGCACATGTATGGGATGACTGTTAGCCTCTGTATTATCTCAGCACTCCCAGAGCCAAACAGGAGGCTGGGATGTCCCTTACCTGCTCCACAACATGCACCTTGCCACATGTACCCCTGCCAAGGCCATGAAGCTTTCTGCACCTTGGCATGAGGGACCTTCAGCTCCTCCCTGTTGCTCACAACAGCCTGCCATCCACCTCCCATCTGCTTCTGTGTAGCATATAAGTACCCTCACTTGTTCTTCTCAGAGATTTTCTCCCAGACATGAACATCCCAAATGCAAGATTTGACCCTTAATATTGTATCCTCACTGTTCTTACTTGTTTGGCTGTGCTGTTAAAACTACTAGTCTGTTCTGGGGACTTGTGAGAAATATATAAAAGTGCTTTGGTAATTTAATTTGTATTTTCTCTGCCTGGTGAGCTGGTTGTAGTGAGAATGGAAGCAGAGAAGATTGTTAGCGCAGAGAGTGCCTTCAGCTATCCCAGAGCTAAGCCAGAAGCTCTTCCATGTAGCCAGTGGGAGGGTTACATTTAAAACTCATGAAGACAACCCTGAAAAGACTAGATTAGTTCTGATGTGTTATTCCAGCCTTTACCCGTTATACAAGCAGCAGATGGTTCATCATGTTATATTTTATTGACCTACAGGAAGTGATAGAAGAGGTGTTTTTGTCACTCCTACTTGCTACAAAACCTATAAAAGTTGCTTTTAGCTGTTAACTAGTGACTTTAAATTGGGTATCTGTCTTGTTTAATGAGGAAAAGAGTAAAAAAAATCAATGAGAGTAAGGTTTGTAAATGTTATCTGAATCCCCTGGGCTTATTAGGTAGGATAGTCTTGTAGACAGCAAGAGCCATATGGAAATCCTTGAGGTAATTTCATGCAGTGTTGTTCCATACTTGTAATTCTTTGGCTGCACAGACGACTTCCTATCTGACCAGACTAAGTAAGAAGGGTGAGTCACCCATTAAGAGGATTAAATGCTTCTGGCTAGAAGAAAGCAGAGGCCAAGCTTTCATGTGTGGCATGGAGTCGAGCTAGTATGATAAAAGAAACGCGAGGAACAATCTAATTTTCATTTCTGACATGCTCAGATAACAGAAGAATTTGGAGATGCTCTGTTTTAAATGAGAAACCTAAATGGCTTACAAATGACCATTCAAGGGTAAATCAAGTTTAGAATATAAACTAGATGCCTAAAAGCAACCTTTGTAACTTCTGTGAGTTGCTCTCTTAAAACAAATGTAGTCTGTAGTTGTCAGTCTCTTGAATGTTTTATAGCCTTAGAAAGTTATGTCAAGAATGTGTACTTTGACAAAATTGTAACCTTAAGGCATAGGAACTCCGCTTTTTTATGTTTCTACAGAGAGGCTGTTCTGTCTGAGCCAAATTAGGACAAATGGAAACTGGGAATAGTTGCTGCAATTCCTGTAAGTGTAGACAGAACCCATCAGATGTGCAAGTGGCTTAGTTCAGTAAAATATACAGATCAGTCATAAAGCTGGAAGGAATTTATAGACATGAAGTATCACTTTCAATCAGCAGGACACAGGTGGCGTTTACATGTGAGGGACTGAGGCAGTGGCGGGTGGGTGAACAGATAGAAAAGCAGAGTCTAACAACTGGTAATAATCCTGTTTGATATCCAGCTTTGATCTGTTTGGCCACCCCGAACTTTCAGTGGAAAGTTGCATATGCTTAATTTAAATAGTTTCTGAATGATGAAAGCATATAGGGGTGGCTCTACTCCGCAAATTGCTTGACAGGTTTTATCACCAAGGAAAATTTTCCAAAGCAAAGAGCTCTGAGATATTTAATTTCCCTGGAGTGGGTTTTGAGAGCCTAACTTGTAACAAATCCCTATCCAACTTTACTGTTCCTCTGTGTGTACATTGAACGGGTCACGACTGTGTGCTTCAAGCTTCAAATCTTAAGAGTTTACAGGAGAGTGGATTGCTGATGATGACTTGTGATTTCTTACTGTATTAAATAAGCAAGGTGCTACCATTCCATACAAAAAAAAATGAAAGCATACTTCCACAACCCAGAAAAGACAGAGTTGGTACTTAGGGCAAGATGCTTTAAGAGCAGGCAAAGTTCAAGGCCAAGGCAACTATGGGCCTCTCTGAGGCCTCATGGCTCAGTTTATCATTTCTTCTGTAAAAAGGCACAGTGGCTGCTTGATGAAATACCACTCAGCAAGTTTCGGTTGGCAGTCAGCATATTTTTTGACTGGGAAATTTCCTGTCAGCTGTATAACAGCTTTCAGTGACTGAGCCGAGAAGGCCAGCACAGCCAAAGACAGGAGAAAGTAACAAAAAAAAAATTGATTTAGGGTAATGCCCATGTCTTGTGGAAGCCTGCTGTAGAAAAGAGTGGAACAGCTCTTCTTAAACACTATTTCTACTTAAGTGCATTTTGAGTTGCTCAAGAAATGAAGACTAACTTAGACTAGACATAAGGAAGAAATTCTTTACAATGAGGGTGGTGAAACACTGGAACAGGTTGCCCAGAGAGGTGGTGGAGGCCCCATCTCTGGGAACATTCAAGACCAGGTTGGACGGGGCTCTGAGCAACCTGATCTAGTTAGCGGTGTCCCTGCTCCCTGCATGGGGGTTGACCTCTAGGGGTCCCTTCCAACCCAAAACATTCTATGATTCAAATCAGGGACTGAATGAAACACATATTTGAGCCTATTTTCCCACGCATCCCAGCAGCTATACTAAAACAGTTTGCTGTTGGCATCTACCTCTACTTTCATCCAACACAGCTTTGTATTCTAAATGCAAAATGATCTTTTTTTTTTTGGCAAACTGAATTAAGTCACTCAACTTGATTTTTCTCTCTAGGAAATCAAGCTGGTCTAGCGCAAAAGCAGTTTATTATACGCTTTCAAAGTTGATGCAGACTTTGCTTGGGAACAGAATGAACCCCTCCTTTATCATTGTAGTACCTTTGTGCTACCCTTCAACTTCTCTCTTGACGGGCTCAGCAATAGCATCAAGGATGTGTATTCCTAAATGTTAGTAATAAAAAGGGGGAATACTATACTCTTATTAGCTGTTCTTGACCTTCCCCACCTCTTGGGCTCTGACAACATGATGCTGCTATTCAACAGGGTAGATTTATCTCTGAAGCCTGTGGTGTCTCTTAAAAGAGCCACATCCAGGGAGATTTGTCTTTTTTCCTCTAAGCAGAGAAACATTCTTTCATTCTAACAGGATCAGAGTTTATGGTGCTCTCATTTATTCCAGCAAATGTTAAATCTGTTGATGGAGGGTGATGCCAGGTCTATTTTCCCTCTAACTATTCTCCATAATGAAAGCAAAAGAAAATAATTGATGTGCTGCTCTTACAGGCTCAGTCTTACAGGCTTCAGACTTAATGGGAGACACTGAAAAAAAAATCTGAAAATGGGGGTTTACTTCCATAATTTTTTACTGTCCATTCTTGTTCATATCTCTTAAACCATGGCATAAATAGAGCCCTCAGTCGTATTTAAGAGGTGATATAAAACAACGGTAAACTGTAGATTTGGTCCAAATGACTGAACAAACTGAAAGAAATTTGGTAGTTGGAGACCAGATCACAGTTTCTTGGAGTTGGTGGCAGGATTACAAGGAAATCCAGCCTGCTTGGGCCAGACCTTTTCTCACTATGCTGCAGCCACATCCCTGTGTCCTCAAAATAGATGCCCTTGCACCCCTGTGCCCCATCTTTGTTGGCTGTAGGAATGGGGGTGATTGCCCAGCACATTAGGGTCTGAGCACTCGTGTGTGGAGGGCCATGAGTTACTCGGAGACTAACTGGAGTCAATATAAGAATGAAGAGGTTCCAGCTCAGGAAGTGTCTGTAAATGTTTTAGCTCTGTAACGTGCTTGGACTTGAAATGCAATAGTGGGGAGAGAAATAACTCTATAATTTACTCACTGAGGGTCAGAAAGGGGGAGCAAAGCATGAAAAATACAGAGTTGTGGCTATAAGAGGTACTTTATCTTATATTCTTAGAGAAAAGCCCTGCAGAGCTGTGGGTATGTTGAGTTCAAGCCAGTAATTTTTTTTTTTTTTTAACTGTGAGCTTAACTGCAAAGCCACGAGAAGTCTCCCTGCATCTGTAAGCAGTGGCTCGGGGCCTGAGAGCTCAGGGCCTGGCTGGCTGGTGCCAGGCTCCCTCCAAGCTGCACTTCTTCATTTGACCTCCTTGGCAGGCAGGTCTCAGCCACTTTATTCACCGAGTGACAGCCCAGGACAAATCACAGTAACTTACTACATGAGCTTTTCTTTGAGCATGTGCACACCATGAAGTGTACCTGTGTTGCCCAAGTATTTTTTTTGCTAAATTGTGTGCAGTCGTATTGAGAGCGTATTTTGTATTTGAGAACTGATTATGCACATGAATTGTTTGGCAAATGTTTTCTGAATAATGAACAAACAGTTGAGAAACTCAGTGTTCGCTGACAATACACAAAACCAGAGCAAAGGTAGAACTCGTCAGCTACATTATTCATTACAAATTGTTCAACCGGCTCTAATATACTTTCTTTCCTTCTCTTGAGAAAAGATCGGGGATTATGTTCTTCAGTGTATTTCTATTTGATTTCTTCTCTCACTGAATGAGCCTTATATTTGAAAATTATAACCTACTGCAGATAAACTTTGTGAAAACGGTCTATTCCCTTATGTCAAGCTAGCATGACTTTTCTCTGTCCGTATGATATCCCACTTTTTTTTTCCCCTCCAAAGAGTAAAATAGTATTTCCAAATTCCCAAGCTACAACTCATTACCCTAGGAGAATCTCTCAGCCAGAGCTCTGCAAGGGGAGGCACTGAGGGGGATTTGCACCGCTGTTGGACCAGAACAGACAGAAAAGCTGTTGTGGTGTTATTTTAAACAGATGGGTCTTCTCTTTGATAAAGTTAATCGACCTGTGCAGGATGGACTGCAGTGAAAAGGTGGTTTCACCACCCTTCTGCTACTGCTAGATGATGATGTTCTTTTCTCTTTTGAATTCATGGGTTTAAATTGTTCCTCCCAGAGCAGCAAGGGCTGGGGAAGCGAAGAACAGGGTACCTCAAAGGGTGTCAGAAATGGGATTTGCTCACCTTTCAGTGCTGCAGGCTGGATGGAAATGAGCCGTGTTTCCAGCCAGCCATCGGCGGAGCCCTCGGAGCCAATGCATGACACAGGCAAGAGCTCAGATAATTCTGTATCATCTACTCTCTCGTACCCACTTTGCTGGTAGCTCTGTGCACAATAACAAAAACTAAACCTCAAAATAAGCTATTTTCATAAACTTGGCTGTATGGGTAGTTTGTTCTGTGCTTTTTCCCTCTGGGCATCTTTAGGGATTCTCTTTTTCCTCCACTGCTTCTTAACCTGCTATCTGTGGGGTATTTAGCATTGCCCATGGCGTGGTTGCTTCCCTATGCTTGCAGCGAGGCCAGCCTGGGCTGGCTCTGCATCCCATGAGCTGCGACTGCCATGTGTGGCAAGGCCCCGCAGCTCAACCCCTCGCCTCGTACCTGCCTCAGGGCTGCCAGCCCCTGTACACCAAACCTGTGTTTTCACAGCCCCTGACTGCAAGCCAAAGGGCCCATGGGACTAATATAGAGGTTATTTGCCAGGTGGCACTTGAAGCAGTGTGCAGGGCAGTGCTGTATGTGAATTCACAGACTGGCAGAGCTGTACTCACTGCCTGCCTGCCCTTTGGAAGAGAAGCCAAGCCAGCCACCTTCACCTCCGCAGCTGGGAATTACAGACCCACCCTCAGCTCGCTCAAGAAGCGATAATGCTTCGCTTCCCTGCTCACCTTCCCCCTCTGATGCTTGAGGCTGTTACCATTTTGACATATTTGAATTAAACATTTCATGTGTTTATTCTTTGGGTGTTTTCTCCTGATTTTTTTGTGGCTTTCTCAACATGATATTTGAAATAAATTATGTCTTGAAGTGTTTCAATATTTAATGTTTTTTCTCCCAGCAAGCCCTGGGAAGGCATAGACACAAACAGACACATTTTCTACTTTGACACTGTGTGCAGTAGGTGATATCTATTCTTCTCATTGGTTATTTTTATCCACTTACCCTTTTTCCTCCTCTGTTGTTACTCTGCATCTTTTCTAACCCTTCTCCATTTCTGTAGCAAAAATGAAACTCAGATGAAGAAAGTAATTCATCTTTTGGAAAGTTACCATGTTTCAGTTGTCCTTTTCAAAAGTGAGATTGCAAAAGGTAAAAAACCCAAAATCAAACAAAAAAAACCCAAGACGACCCACCACAAAAAAACCACAACCAAAACCACAAACAAACAAAAAAAGCCACAAAAGCATCAACGATTCTACTGCATTTGGTGGAGACTTTAAGGTTTAGGTTTTTAAACTCTCTGCTGTGGAATTTATTTTTTTGGGGAGAGGGTGGGGAGGAGGAGGGGGGGAAGATATATATTAAAAAAAAAAAAAAAACCACTATTGGAAAAATCAGCATTTGCTCCTCTGAAAGACATAACTGAGGATTCAGTCTTCCCCAGCACCTACTCTTGGATGATTAACAAGAAACAGTTTCAATAATTCTATGGATAACACAAAGATGATCAGGCAAAATTTGGCTTATTGCTACAACTGCTTCTGGAAGTTGTTACACACTCTTCATATTCAACAGATGGCACAAGTGTAGTTTGAGATCAAAGGTTACTACAAATCAGGAACAACTGGGAGATTGGGATTCTCATTTTCTAGAGCTGGCTTTTCAGCTAGAGTAGAAGGTAGTTTCTCTCAGCTTGGTGGATAAGAGATGTCTTACTGTTTGTAGAGTCATTCAGTAGCTGAAGTTCTGAGCCAAATGTGTCTGCAGCTCTCCTTCATAGAGTATTTTAGCTCTCCCAAGAACGCTGTGGCAATCCATGACAAGGAAGGGTTATGTTTATGGTGAAACTGGTGATGCTTGGCTTTGTAGGAAATGGCAAGGTTGCTAAGGAGTGGTTGGCTTCCCCAAGGCAGGGACGCACTGTGGGATGAAGTGAAGCTCATAACACCCTAGGTTTTTTCCAACCTACCACCCTAGTGTCCAGGTTTGGACATCTGGCTCAGTCTGCTTCATGCTGTAGACCTAGCTAGGTGACACAATGCAGCATTTTGCTTTCTTGTAGGGCTTGGGAAATTCATGACTAGTTATGATGCTTATTTATATTTGGATATAAACATTATATCAAGCTTTTTACTGCATTTGTCACAATCAAAAGGTAAAAATGTATAATCTAAATGTAAACTTGTCCATGAGTAATGAATAAAAAGAATAGCTAGCAAGTTAGCAGTCTTACTGGACATGAAACACTATGGAAAAAAATACGATAAATGCATACAGAAGGAGAAATGGAAGAAAATACATTTATTTTGAAACAAAGCCTGTAAAGGAGGAGACAATTGTACTCTAGACTTCCATTCTGTCAGAACATAATATAATAAGCTCTCTTGATTCTTAAGGAAAGCCTTTCAATGTAATTTTCTGCAGCTTTTAAAACACTAATGGATTAGTCCTCTAAGGAGTGTCTGCCACTTTATGCTTTCTCAAAACCTTTGTCAGTGGGACTTCTTGGCCATTGTGTTAGGAAAAAAGAAAAATGTATTTGCCATTAAGAAGATATTCAGAAAAATGAAGCGAGGCAATAAGATACTTGAGACAACAGCTAGCTTTTCAGCAACATACAGCATTATAGCATGCTACTTCTGAAAGCCTGCGTGACTTTTATATGCAGCCCAGTAAGGCTGGCTTGTGCCCATCTTTCCCAGAGAGCTAGTTGTGAACTTGTTAACTTCCATAATGCAGCACTGTTTGTAGCAATCTCGGTATTAGCAGTATCAATCTCTTCCACTTAAGGATTTTGCTACCATATCTTTCAGATTGCGTACGGATGACACGGTAGGATTATGCAAAAAAGATGGTGGGAGCTTTCTGTGAAAATGCATTTGATCAGTTTTGAAGACATCATTTATGGATACACTTTGAGATAGTTTTTATGGCTGCTGAAAAGGGGAATAGGGCACAGGATTGAGGGAGGAGAAATGTTTATTGCTCAAACTCGGCAAATGCAAAAGGAACATTTGTCTAAACATAGCTTCATGTGAAAATTTAAAAGCAAGCTTACAAAGGCTTTCTGTGTTAAAACTGTGTCCTTCGATGTGCTTATACAGACTTAATGGTGCTGCAGGCTAATGCGCTGTCCATTCACCTTCATGTTCGTTGAGACCACGTGTAATTGCAGAGCAACAGGTCTCCCTTGATTCCAAAGGGAACTACCGAACAAGCACAATTAATGAAACTACTTTCTTCTGGACTTATGTCGCTTGGGTCAATTCATTTTTAAACTCAGTTATAGATGGAGGGTTTTTTGCTGACTCCACATATACCAAAAAGATTTGTCTGCCTTTTTTCCCTAAAGCCTTTCCTCTTTTTCCCACACTGAATATTTAGCAGCGTTCAGCTGTAGAAAATAGATAGCTGCGCTGAACATCATCGGGTTTTGTAAACTGTCACCTTTCTTTCTCTAACTCCCTATTTCTGTAACACTCCCAAGAAATTCCCGATCTTTGTGAGCCAGGAAACATGGACATGTTCAGCCACAAAGGTCAGTCTAAGACAAAAGTATTGATGTAGCATCATTGTTGGATTCCTATACCATCAAAACCCCTTGCTTTTTTCCGACTTCTTCATGTACAGCAAGGAGGTGGGTTCAGTAGTTGCATGAGGATTTACAATTGGGAGCATCCTTGAGTCTGCTCTGTACCAGGTGAGCTGTGTCTGAGGAATAATCTCGGGAAACCTGTGCAAAGCCCCTGTCTGAGCCTCTGTGGCCTACAGCCAGGTCAGCACTTTGCAAAAGGCAAGTGGCTTTGTCTCTTAATGACCTTAAATTGGCTATTTCTCAAATTTGAAATCATTAATGACTTGAAATAATAGAATGCTTCAAGAGCTGCTTTCTCAAAGCTTTTGTGACACTTAGAAATATATCTCTACATATTTAACCCCCATGTGAAGGGACAAAGCATTCTTGATTTAGGGGTTTTTCAGTGCAGCAATATTAATTTTGGAGGGTGAAAGTTGTTCTTGCCAGATATTGCACCTAAGCCATGGATAAATAAGTATTTATCCCATCTGATTGCATTTCAGGGTGCGTTTTGATCCTTTTCTTAGTACACGGTCATAGTTGTGTTGCTCCAATGTCAGCTAGGAGACAGTGCTGAGATTAAAGAGATCTTAGCTGTTTGACCATGCAGATTATAATAAAAACCTCAACGTTTTGTGGTTGTTTTTTTTTTCTACATTAGAACAGTAGATCAGAATATTTTTTTAATAGAAATTTAGTGTCAAGTCTTGGGTTTTACCACTAGTAAAATTATTCAGAGGATACACCGAAGATTTTAAAGCAGAACAAATATCAAAGCAAAAGGGATTTCCAGTTACTGAGTGATACATTTGAGGAAGATTCTTTTGTTTTACACCAGTTGTTCACCTTCTTAATTTTATGTTGCAAGTCTCGCATGTTTTAGTTAGTAGTGCATTGAAAGTTGAACATATGTAGCTTTTCACAACATAATCTCATTTGGATACACTAGAGCAAATAATCTAATTTTGACTTTTCCTTTCCCTGTCTGTCTTAAAGTATTTTTTAAAAATCTTCTTATGGCCATCACTGGCAACATCACCTCAGAAAAAACTTTTAGATCTTGCTGGTTAACTACATTGCTCTAAACAAGAATGGAAATGCATTTTAACCAAGGCATTTATTCCCAAGTTCTTAATTAAATCAGTCTTTGCTTATTTTTCTTTTTCTGATTTTTTCCTTGCCTTAACTTTCCTTTTAATATTCTAATGAAGAGCTATGAATCTGGTGTCCATAAGAGGAGCTCTTACCACTATATTTTGACTACAAAAATCTCCTGGCACTTAACCATGAATTTTTGGTTTCTTGCAATATTTTCACTTTTTTTTTCACATTTTTGTCATTATTTGTTATTAAACTAAGCCACCTTCTTCCCATGATAGTATTTGTGCACCTAAATATTTCCATTATTTCCAGCAGCATGACTCACGATTAATTCATTTCTGAAAGACAGCAAATCTTTCAGCCTCAATAAACTCAAGTACTGTATGCTGGCAAAATGTGAGGTGGTTTTGCTCCCACAAAAGCTGATGAGCAGAATGAGCATGTTTGTCCCAAGTCCTGATGACATCAATATCCTGGAGGCTGCTTTTTCTCCTTTTAAGATAGAGGAGGACTTGGAAATTTTTCTCTGTGGGTAGAAAAGTGTGATCCATGCTTCCTATAACTTCAATAAGTACATGCAACACTGGGAATGTGCATCAAGGCCCTTCCTCTTTCCATAAATCCATTTTTTCCTCCTTCAACCAACTGCATAGCAACGTGGCTGAGGTCATGCCATGGGCAAAAGTTTCAGTCACTGTTGACTGCATTCGGCAGGACACAGCTACCATTTCCTTCTCTTCATCTGCCCCGGGATTGCCACTGGGAGCATCCCATTTCCTAGCTCCGTGGCTGTCATAGCCCTACGTGTAGTACAGCGGAAAGATACGTTTCCATATATCATCACTTTACTGTCCATCCATTATATACCCTTTGGATGGTACACCTTGTGTTATGTCCATTGAGAAATATGCTTCTCTCTGTTAACAACAGAGAAAAAACTCAGCCCAAAACATAATTTTCAGAAGGTGCTTTTCCAGATCAGGGTGGAATAGGCAAGAAGAGCTCCTTCACACTATTTCTTGTGGTTAATGAAATATTATGAACCGGACAACTGCTGCAATAAAAGCTCAAGCAACGTTGAAGTTATGTCTTTCATAAATCATATTTTGCAGGGAAGTAATACTTTTTGGCTGCTTTGATGCTTAGGACTTGGATATACACAACACTACCCATATCTGGTGTTTGGTTTTGGCTTTGTCCCTACACAGTCTGATCTTTGGGAAAGATTTCTGATGTTATAGAAGTTAACCAAATTCAAGTCTGCTGTTTTGTTCACTCCCCGATCTCCCCCCAATACTTTCCATCCCTCCTGTACTCGGAGGCCCCTCAGCCTGGCTCATTCGAAGCCAAGCGTTTGCCTGAATTATGAGGGCAGCATTGCAACAGTGAGGCAGAGTCAGACCAAGAGTGCTGAACAGTTTTGTCCCTATCGTGTTGGCTGTTGTCCCTTCTTTTTCTGGGAAGCTACTTATTGTGTCTTGCCTTCAAGGACAGTATTTCATTTTGATTTGTATGGAACAGCAAGGAAATAGAGATCGAAGTGATCAGCTGCTGAATTGTGTGTCCTTTACCTTTTATTAGAGGTGTTAGTTCACATCTTCATGAAGGATGTATTACGTGATCACAGAAATAGAATAGATTTACCTCTTTTTAAATGCCTTTTATCAATTTCCTCTTGCCATAAAGTATGAATTATTGACAAACCCCAGGCCTTCTGTCACACCTACCTCTCTGGTTTAATAGCCCTCTCCTACATGCCCTTGTTGCTATGGTGCTCCATTTCACAGCTACAATGCATTATATACTGTAATAAGTGACATATGCTCAAGGCAGCCTGAAAAGTCAGCACGCTGGCAATTAATAACTTCGAATTCTTGACTTAAGCAAAGTTTTTTGAGGGCATGAGGCAACGAAAGTGTTGACAGGAATGGCAAAGGTGCTCATCAGATAATTCCTCTGATACTTACCACTTGAAAACGCATCATGGGAAAAGGGATTTGCCTAGAAGAAGCAAGTAAGGTATCGAATGTGTGCAGCAGAGAGACAGATTTCTCAGATATAGGTTATCATATTTTATTGATGTTTTTAGTTAAAAATAAACAAACAAACCTATGTCTTATGCCAGTTTCCTTCTGGCTCATGAGTATAAAATTGGCAGAAAATGCGATGATGTCTTAAATGTGTGAGATCTCAGACATTTTTATGCAGCAACTTGAAATGAAAAGTCTGGAATTTTTCAGAGAGAAAAAAAAACCAACAAGAAACTTTGCATTACCTCTTTCCTTACAACAACAACTTCTATTCTCTATCTTTATTGTGCATAGAACTGCCAGGATTATTAAAAAAAAACAAATGAAAATCAAAATTTGTGTTTTGGGAATTGAGCCTTCAGTGTCTTTCTGTATAAGTTAATGGGGTGGTGCATTTGCAATCACAGGTATATTAACATGTCTATTCATTCTAATACAAATTGAAAATTTAGTAAAGCTAAATTTATTCACTGAATATTAATGTTGATAATAACACATACATTGTTAATATGTAATAAAGTGAAATAATATAAATATATAAAGTAGCATTTGGTGGGAGCAGCTAGAAAGTGTTGAGAGAAGTGGGTCCAGATGTAACTCAATTCTTGCTATGTTAAAATACACTCATCAGCATCCTTTTAGAAAAGCCTTACTGCTAACACCATGCTGAAGCAAAATATATTTAAGTTGGCCAAAACCTTTTTTTTTTTTTTAACCTGAAAATATGGAATATAAAAGTGAGAAATAAGTATGGTCTTAATATAAAGATACTCTTCTCACAAATTAATGAATCCGAAGCGCAGGCCCCCAGCTCCCCTGATGCTCGGTTGGGCATGTTCTGAAATGAGCCACTCACCCTGTTTTCAGCATGCACTGGTAACAAAATGGTCAGGACTGGCCGAGCCTGTTAAGAACATTTTAGAGAAAATGTTGAGTGCCCTGGGAAGCCTTGGGGGACCTTGAGTTTTCTGGCAGCAATAGTCCCCAGCAAGGCATAACCCTCTAAAAGGAGGGGTTTATATCTGGGTTTTTTATGTTTGCTGAATCCTGTCACCACTGTTTTTCAAGGTTTAAATGCCCAGCCCTGCTGCCAGATGGGTGCCACAGCGGCTGGCACCTCTCCCTGGCGGGGAGGCCAGGCAGGTGGTGGGCACCGCCACCCGCCAGAGGTTAAAACGCTGCAGCTCCCTCTGTCCTGGCTTCCCACAGCCTCCTGCCACCAGCACACAGATGCAGTAGGCGCCGGCATCTCCCTTACTTTTTTCCCTTGTGTCGGCTCATGATGTTTATCTCGTGAGCAGGAGTAACCTTAAAAATAACTCTTGGGAAGCAGTCTAACACTGACTTCGTTCTATCTCTAATCTCAGGCAGACTGCTGTCAGCAAAAAACTTTTTAATGACTTTTTTTTTTTCCCCCTTACCACCTTTTTTTCTACCAGATAGCACTGTACTGAGACCCAGAGACATAGGCTGTATTCCCAGCTCTGATGTTTTTGGTACCTCTCCTTATCCCTTTCCATCCCTTCCACCATGTACCTGGGATGTCGTACACCACCCCTCTTGGGCAGCAATTTCTCTTTGCTGCACGCTCATACACCACCTACCAAGTCTCAACTAGGGGCTCTGGTTACAAGCAAAAGGTGAAAAACAAAACAAAAGGGAAATTGCTAATGCGACCAATCCCAATATTTCTTTTTCAAAACATCCTGCTAAAAACTTTTCCCAAGAAGCAAGAGGGGAAGATAGCCAAAAGCACAGGCTTTATTTTATCAAGAGTTAAAGTGATGTGTATGCATGCACTGTGACTGCCAGGCAGAATTTAACTCTGTGCAAACTTCTGATATTTTAAAATGTGTTTTCAATCCAAATTGGACAAAAGCTAGATTTCGAGAATCTTACAGTAAAATGTTCCCCTAATTTATTTTGAACTGTTGCCATTTTTGTTGTGTTAGATCATTTTCCAGAGTGTAAAAGATATTGCCTTGCAGGGAAAGAAAACAGATATCTTTTTGGAATAGGGTCAACACATTGTGATATAAACATCAAATAACATCCATTATTAAGTAGGCCATATAAATAACAATTACCACTAAGTTCTTTGAATCATGAAATCATTGAATAATTCAGGTTAGAAGGGACCACTGGGAGGGTTAAATAGTCCAAGCTACTGCTCAAAGCAGGGCTAACTTCAAAGAGCAATCAGTTTGTAGAGGGGCTCATCCAGCTGAGCACTGAACACCTGCAATGATGGAGACTCCACAGCCTCCTTGGACAACTGTTGCAGTGCTTAACCTTTTCATGGTGTGCTTGTTTTTTTTTTTTTCCCCTCACCTTATACCTAGCTCTAATTTCTCTTGCTGTGATTTATGAACATTTCTTCATTTCGCTGCTCGCTTCTGAGAAGGGTCTGGCCTCCATCTTTGCTGGACCACCCTCCAGGTAGTTGAAGACCACAGCAGGTTGGCCTTTTTCCTTCTCATCTCAAGTCTGAGCAAGCCCAGCTCCCTCAGCCCTCATGTAAGTTGTGTGCATCAGCATCCTCCGTGGAGGTATCAATATCTCACCCCTAGTGAGGGATGCTCTTTGGGACACTGCGTGTGGGATATGGCCTTGCAGCTGCCCAGTGGAAGGAAATCATTAATTCCCAACCTGCTGGGTACCCTCTGGCTAAAGCTGCCCAGGATGAGGGTGCAGGGCTTGTGTTTGCCTTTGCTGAGCTCCTTGAGGCTCCTCTCGATCCATCCTTGCAGCCTGCCATGTGCCCTGCATGGTAGCCCTGCCCTCCAATAGATCTTCTGTGCACTGCAATGTGGTGTCTCTGCTAATTTGCTGAGGGTGCATATTTTCCAGTTACTTTGGTCCCTGGTGGAGCTCCCTCAGCCCCAGTATTGACTCCTAAGGATGCCACTCATAACTGGCCACTGGTTTGAACCACTGCCCACTCAAACCCAGCAGTCCAGTTCAGATTTTTAGCCATGCCTAAAGCGAGTTAATAATTATAGTGATTATAATATATGATTATTTTATTATTTTAAAATTTAAAATTAAAAAAAAAAAGGGAATTTTCATCACACTTTAAAACTGGTTTAAGTTTTTTCTTTCCTTTCTCTGTTTTTTTTATAAAATTTTGTAGACACTGTCTTGGCCTGTTCTGAAATTAATAATAAGACATAAGAATAATCCTTTGACTTTTTAACGGAGAGTTTCAGGATTTTCTTTTTTTTTTGTTAAAGCAAAAAGCCAGACATGGTTGCCAGCCTGGATCGAAATTATGAACACCAAGGCATAATAATGCACTGTTGCTCAGTTTCCTGCTTTTATTGGCTTGCTCGAGTGTTATGGCTGCTATAGAGTATCAGTTCTGCTGAGAATGTGTTTGACAGCAGCCAGACAGGTTCCCTCTGCAGAACCAGCACGAGGCCGGCATCTGAGCTGCTACTGCTTGAAATGCGACAAGGCGTTTCTCCAAAGCTGGCCCGAAGGTTGTAATGGCCAAGATTTATCTTGGTAATTTTGGTCTTGGCCCATTGGAAATGTTTTTTAGCCTTCAGACATGCTGCTGGTCAAAGCTTTCCAATGGGATGTGAGCCATAGACTTTCTCAGTCATTGTAGCTGAGTTATTTTGCTGCTCAGCTATGCACAAGCAGCAGGCCTTTAGGCTAATTAATAAATCATCAACGCATTTGTGGTGTGAAAAATGAAATATTTATGCTTGCCAGAGTAATATTTCTGTCTTGCAGCCCCATGCTCTGTTGATGCCTGATGGAGGATGAAGTAAATACCAGCTGGTGTAGAATGAGCAGAATATAATTACTTTCTACAAAGTTAACTGAATATTAAAAATAGAAGTCAGAGAAGCTGGCAAAAAGGGAAAAAAATATATATATATACGTGCCTGAAAGGCAGGGCATAACCAATACATGAAAGGAACACTTGCCTAACTAGTGCCATGGGGATAGAGAACCTGCAGGATCCATATTGTATACAAATGTGCCACACAGAGGTCTTTTTACAGAGCAGTTAGTGACCAGCTGGAGTAGTTAAAAGGCCTGAAGGGAAGCCAAGGATACTCTAATGTTCCAGTCGGTCATCATTAGGGGACCAGTGAAGGACTTAAAGCATCAGATGTTGTTGCTTTTCAAAAACGTGTCCACAATTAAAAAAAAAGAAAATATTACTTCTAGGTTTTAAGGCAATGAGGAGCTAGTTTCGTTCTTTGTGTTCTGACACAATAGTAGATTTGCTGGAGCTGTGCTGGGTGTGATTTGTGCAATCACTGCCCCAGTCCTTCTCCACAGAGCGAATGTGTGAGCACCAGCCCAATCAAACCCCTTGAAGAAAAACATTCTCATGTAACAGGAAGAGATTTAACCCCTTATTTGAAGTGGAGACTCTTTATAATAATCAGCTAAAAGCAATCTACACAAAGGGCTGATTTTTCATGCTGGCTGTTACAATCAGAGGGATTGAAAGGGTGAGCCATCAAAAAGCCTATCGAGACAGGGGGAGGGGTGGCATCGTGCAGGTCAGACATCAGCTTCCCCCCCATCTCCCAGTTCTAATTTCAGATACTTTTTCTTCCTGGACAATTTAGCCTCACTTTTTCCTTTTGTTTTGTATGCACAGTCTGAGGTTCTGATAAAAACCAAATGTCCAAAATCCAGGAAGAACATTCAATTCCTGTGATTTTTTTTTCATTTGCTTTCACAGCCACGAGATATTACATTGTTCAGGTGCTCAAGTTCAGTTGAGAAAATGAGCTTCTGAGCCTGTGTCTGAGCCAAACCTCAATGCCAAACCCTTCAGACTGGTAACAGCGCCTATTATATATGTTCCAAGTTCGGTGATTTATAGTAGAGTCAGTATGGAAGGACAGACTTCTAACATGGATTATTGGTCCATTTTGCAGTGAAGTATTTATTTTAAAATAACAAAGGAACATACTGTTCCTTTCTGGTGTTGACATTTCTGAAGTCAGGCAAGGACCTAAGGTTTGCACACAAGACAGTGGCCAGCTCATCAAGCTGTTCCTTTTATGGGGAGCGTTTGGCATCAAGAGGAAGAAAAAAGGTTTTTGCAATTTGGGTTTTTTTTCCTGTTAAAGGTGTGCTATATAATATGTTTATAGTATTACTGTCACTGTTTAATAATACTGTTGCCCTTGATGTATCATCAGGGCCATGTTATGATCGACTCCTTTCCATGGCACCAGGCTGCCTCCAGGCATGTGCTCTCTGCCCTCAAACACCTTGCTGGAGGAGTGGAGCAAGCTGCAGTTTTTGCTCCTTTCCTCCCCATCACTGTGAATGTGCAAGCATCAGGGCAGTCATGCAGAGGGGGAACGTGGCACGCAAGAACCTGGAAGACCCATTCCCATGTGGCAGCAGCAAATATGATGCAGCCAGGTCCCCTCAAAGTGCCTGCTAATTATGATTTGAATGAGCCAGTAGTATAGGTATAGAGGGGGCTGAAAGTACCCTTTTGCACTTGTCTGCCTGAATAAAATAAACTGCATTCAAGGAATTTGAGAAATATATACAAATATTTCAGGAAGAGGTAAATTTAAGATCTTCAAATGCTACTTTAAAAGGATTCTGGACCATTTGAGAATATCCCTTTTAAATAGAAGAGTTACAGAAGTAGCAAACAATTTCTCTTCTCTCTTCTCTTCTCTTCTCTTCTCTTCTCTTCTCTCATTTGCAACAAGGATTAGAACTAAATGTCATATATTAGGTCCATGCTTCATGTTTGCTTCTACAAGAATAGACAATTTAAATGTCAGTTATTATAGCTTGTCAATAAATTTCAGAATCTAAGCAAATCTGGCAAACTCATATGACTGACAGCTACAAATTAATTTAGCTTTGTTAAATAACCAGCCAGCACTGCACTGCCGCTGTTGACACGCATCAGAGTATAACACTAGTAATTCAGAGTGTGAGCTGTTGTGGTGTCATGAAATACAAATTATGCAGATTCTACTCATCTCCTAGGAAGAGAATAATCTTTGCGTCTGTGATGCCCTTTAGGAGAAGTAATCAGTAATCCCAAAAGCTCTATGGTTTTATACTGAACAGAGCAGTGGTATGGTTTAAAACAAAGCAGGCTATCATCAGCGCATAAAATGATAACCACTAGTGTGGATGGTAAAAATTAGTATTTGCTACTTAGAAAGAAAAGAAATATTGTGGAAATGAAGGCCCTCACGAAGTTAAAAGTCAGTCAAAAGCCAGCATGAGCTACTGCTATGTAATCAGAACTTTTGAATATGAAGCCATTTATTTAAGCATTGAAATAAAGTCACAATAGACTAAATACAGGTGTGTGCGAAACACTAGGCTCTATCCACACTGGGGTGTTGCACCTGAAAAAAATAATAATATTAATGCTAATCTTCCAGGTTAGAATTACCAGATGATTTTGTAATAGAGTATATGATAAACAGTTTTCTTGACAGGAGTATTATTTTTAAAAAAAGAAAAATTAAGAGAAACTGTGTAAGGAGGTGTTTTATTCAGAGTAGGTGGCCAAATAAGGATAATCTAAATATTCCTAAATTTCTTCTTTGACTGAGGTTGTTAGTTGGTTACATTGGATCATAACCCATACCAAGTACCCGAGGAAAAATGGGTGTTCTTCTCACTGACATAAATCAATGGTCTTGTCTTCAGAGCTTTCACCGTCTTCCAAGGGCAGTAGGCTGTGGCCCTAATGTTGTAGGTATCACCTGTTAACTTCAGCGGGGTTTGCCATGAAGCCCAGTTAATGGGGAATTCAGAACCTCTCCCACCCTGTGAAACATCATGTAAGAGTTGTTCTGCACCTGCTGAAGATTTATTGGAGATGTGTGCTTAGGCATGTGTGTATGATTAACTTCCGTGCTGTGCTTTACATCGCTGCAATTTTAAGATTTGGTTCTTTTTTTCTTTTTTCTTCTTTTTTCCTTTTTTCTTTTTTCTTCTTTTTTCTTTTTTCTTTTTTTCTTTTTTCTTTTTCCTTTTTTCTTAGTCTATTTGGTTTTAATAACCACATGTTCTTCCCACACAGTTATTAGTGATTAGCATGAGTAGCACCTTTCACTGTTCAGCTCTGTCTTTCAGTCTTTCCTGTGCTGGATTTGTAGCTTGAACATTTCTTTGATACAGATAGATAGGATGAGCTTACTAATTTGTCATGTCAAAGATACAATACAGCTATGAAATAGGATTGCTTTTGATCACCACTGCCAAAAGTTGATCTGGAGCCTCCCTCTGTCAGAGCTGGTGCAATGTCCATTTTAACCCTGATTTGTAAGGAAACAGATGCTGCTGTATGTAGTCTGCTCAAATTTTCTAGAGATATTTGACTTTTTTTGTTTTCTTAGGGTGTTTTGTTTGTTTTGTTTTGTTGGGTGTTTTTGTTTCTTACTTTTTCACTATTTAACAGAATATCATGAAGAAGGCAAAGAAATTCTATCTGTACTTACCATAAGGCTACTCCTCCACCTGCAAAGGGATTCAGGCTGATAGATCTTCTCTCACAGAAAGCATAATGTCATTAATATAAAAACCACAAAAGGCCTTAGTTATCATCTCAGCTGGCTGTTAGTCCCAAGGTTCAATGATGATGGTGCAAATTTCAGCACTATTAATTGTTTCTTGGAGATGTCTAGGAACGTTTCTGTCATTTGAAACATTTTAAGAGGCCAGTCAGCAAAAGTTAACTTTGGGGCCATAAAGGATCAAATAATACTCCAATTAAAGATTTTGTACTTCAGCAGAGACCCTGAGAGAGTAAAGCAGGGGGAGGCATGATTTGTGGATCTCAGAGGGGAAATAAAGGTATTCTAGGAGATATAGAGGGACTGCATCATTTTAATAGTCAATTTTATTTAAAACCGTTCAACCACAGTGTGACTGATGTACCCTATAATTCATTTGGACTTTCAGAGATGTGAGAGCAGGTTTGAAAGCACTTGAGCAATATTCTGAGGGGAGAACATGGCAAAGTGGTTGAAGTTTCTCTGTATGTTCTAGCAGCTGCCTCATCATATATTTTCAAGTAACTCTTTCTCATTATGTGCCATTCGTCTAGCTCAGCATCTTTCAGTCGGATTGCTGTATGACTGTAGTACCAATTGGATCTGCCTGGTGTTGAGCATTTTGAAACTCCAGCTGTTTCTTTAAGGTCTTTGGTTTGATCGAGACTGCCATGTGGCAGCCTAAGCAGTGATATCCCCACAGAGAGGAAGGTTCCTTGAAAGTCACAAATTGGTTTGAAAGTTTTTGGTGCTTGTTTAGGCCATTTTCCCTGGCTGTAATCTCAATCAACTAAAGTGGCTCTATGAATTTCAGTCCTTGCAAAGCTTACAAACATCCCTGTGACATCTTTAGTTTCAATCACAGGAGCCTTATCTCATCATGTGTTAAATGAATGTGTTATGACAAATAATGCAATTTTCACCACCGTTAACCCATTGGCTTGCCAGGTCCAGTGCTTCACCTCCCCCATCCAAGGGCTCAGAGTCACGGTGTGTTTAACAACCACTGTAGCTAGCTGATCAAGTTTGCATGCCATAAACATGTCGTAGTGTGGGGTTTGGTTTTGGTTTTGGGTTTTTTTTCCTCTTCTTGAGAAAACAGTCATCCAGGAAAAAAAAAAAAAAAGTATTGTATAAATAGAACATGTAATGAAATTGGCCCGAGTCTGAAACTCATCAATCTGGAACTCACAGGTGTTGTAAACCCAACAGGTAATAGATAAAAGGTCATCCTATTTCATGGACATTGCTTTAGATAAAATAGCTGTTAGAGTTAATAATTCTCACTATAAATCTTACTAACATAAAGAGCTCGGTTATACAACTGTAGTTATTTTTATATCAGTGACCTTAATTGTTAATATGAACCCTTCGCTGTAACACGTTTTGCTCTGTCAACTGTATGCCCAGAGTATGGAAGTCCCAAAAATGACCGCTAGGGAAAGGAGTCGCTATTATAACAGTATTTAGTTTGCATCGGGTACCTTAAATCGACAATGGACCAGATCTGTCACAATTAGGCTCACCATCAAATCACAACATTGGCAGGGAGCCATATAAAGCACAATCAGTTTGGAGTCAGAGCCTGGTTTCAGCCTTGACCTACCTTGTAAAGGGTTTTCAGACCTGAAGAAGAACGTGCATAACTTTTTATGTGCTTTTAAATTATATGAGTTGGCCTAATGAGAGCTACCCCATATGAATCTGGCTTCCATGTAAGATCATATTCACACAAGTTAAATCCATTAGTTAAACATAAGATTAGGCTTCAGCAGGTCTCTGGTCAATACTTGAAATGGGCCGTGTTTGGTTTGCCTACACTACCTGAGTTTTCAGGTCTAACATGACCTCCCACTCTTCTGAAGCCATAGAGCTAGGCTGTCAGAAAGAAAGTAGCAAGGAACTCTCAGATCAGCATTTAGTTTGAATTTAAGTGTGACTGGTCCTGGGTTGTTTGTCAGTGTTACGTGCAAATATAGAACATTATTCGGATTTATGGAAAGCTTGCTTGATTTCTGTGCTGCCTCGTGAAAGAACTGAAAGTTTTCTGTTTGCATGGAGGAAGCCTGAGGACGACCTTGGGGGATCGCGGGCTAAGTGTTGGCAATTTACCTTAGCAGGCTTCCAAAATGAGCTCACTAGAACTAATCACAAATGTAACATATGTCTCCTGTAAAGATTACCCTCCTCCTCTTTGCCTGCAAAGAAAAAGAAGGGAATTAAAGGGAAGACGTCAGGTAATCTCTAGGTTACTGCCTTGCTTCATTCTGGTATTATCTTGTGTTTTAATACTTGGAGATAAACCTTCCTTCCCTCTTAGATCATCAGATTCCTTTCATAACGTCCAAAGGGACTTGCTCTGTGTATCATATCAGTCACTTGTTCCAGGACTGGCAAACTTCTTCTCTTTTGCTGCTGTGTTCCTGAGAGGAAGGCAGTTTGGGGTTTAGTTTTTATAGCTCTGGGGCTTAGATTAATTGGTCAAAAGGTCTGATTCAAACTGCTGTAATTGTGCAGCCAGCAAGTGTCCACTGCATGTGTTTGTTTTGCCACTTCCAGCCAGGGGGCTGGGATGAAATTTCTTACTTAGTTTCTGAAAATAGGAAGAAACTGTTGTTGCTTCCCTTCCTATGCAAATGAGGCATGTTGCCTATGAAACAGGTCAACAGTCTCAAAAGTTACTGAAAGGTGGAGGGGCAGAAAAAGTGTATGATCCCTTGGGTATCAGTTGATAGGTGTGTTGTCAGCAATAGCTTACAGGTGTGAAGAAGTAAATAAAGTTCTATTTTTTGGACCATCAAAACCCAAGATTATTATTTTTATGCTCTTTTTTTTTTTCAAGACAACTCTTGCTTTCTGAGTAAGAAATAATGAAGGGGAAAAAAAAGAAATTTGCATTATTGTAGGGTACTTATGAGCAAAGTACCTAAGAAGACTTTGAAATGAAAAGAAAATAAAAAATAACTTATAAAACGTTCTTCACTAGCATAGTAGGTTTCTTGGTGTTTAGTTAAAGGCGGAACTATGTGGACTGTTATGCTTTATTAAGTGACATTAGTAGAGAAGGAGCTACAGGAAGGACAAGGAGAAGAGTTGCAAGAAACTAATAGAGTTAAACTTGCAAATTTAACATGGAACATTTCAAGTTTTCTCAAGTAGAGATAATCAAATCTTGCTAATCTATTTTAGAAATTCTCATCACATAGGGATGATTATATTAAAATTAGTTCTTATTATAAAGTAGGATTCACTACCCATACTAATATGATAGATCTCTCAAACTGTTTGCTTCAATGAATATTCCTTTTACTTTGGTTCAAAGCATCGCAAAAGCTTGCAGTGAACTGACAAAGGTGCCTTTGAATATTTTAATGATGCATGGCCATCTTTATCCTATTTAGACTGAGACTTAGCTAGATTACATGATTGGTTAGCCTTTCAGAACAAGTTGACCCTTAAATTAAAATGTTGCCTCTTTGAAGACTACCAATCAAATTAAAACAACCAGTCACACTTTAACCTCTAAAATAAATTGTTTTTTTAAGTGTCCTCTTTTAATGATCAGTTCCTACAAAATAATTTGTAATTGTCAACGGTCCACACTAAAGAAATTCAAACTCAGTTGAAGACTAGGAGGCTTCTCCCAGCATTTTCTGATCTTTAGAGCTATGGTTTTGGTAAGATCATAGAACAAATTAGAATGATGCCACTCTCTAAACTGTGCTGATGGGTGAGGTGAACTAAATAGCCTGAAAAACAGTCCTCTGCTGACCACCATGTGAAGTCTTCTAACTGCAGAGTCAAGAGCTATTCTTCCACTGTTTATTAAACTCCAGCACATTTGGGGGACTTTCTAGCATCTGCCTAGTTCAAAGGCTTTGGAAAAGTTTCTGTGTTTCCACCATGTCTCTGCAGCTGGTTTTAAGTGTTACTCCCATGATGGCAAGCTCCTCTCCTCCTTTTAGGTGTTTTGCAGGTGGGGGCACCCACATTGCAGGAGGCTCCCTGAGCTCTAGCATGTTCTGTGGCTCCAGAGAGACCACTGCTTTCTCTCCTCCTCTTTTCAAAGCTGAGGTTGATCTAGAGGCAGCAGATAAAACAAGGAGAACGTATTGTTTGGGTTTGTGGTTTTTTTGTTTAATTGTGGCTTTCTATACAATCTCTTTAAAAAAAATGTATTCTGTAGCATACCCTTACAGTACAGCTAGCTGGCAGCAAGCACTTCGTATATCTTTTGTAGTATTTCACGTGCCACTTCTCTAAAACACTAACTGCAAGACAATTTCATGTCTATATTGACAAAACTGGTAATTAACAGCTGATGTAAAATCCTTGCATAAAACTTCCACATCACTCTGTTAGTGTATGATAATAATGCCTTTCTAGTACTCATAGTGATTTAAGACTCAACACTGATGAAGTGAGTTTGTGTCAAAAAAATGTGGCATTGTATTTATACTAGAGTGTTTTGAGTATGGCTGCAAAAGTTGTAAACTTGGGGGATATCCTGGCTGCTCATTTCAAAATACCTAATTCTACATTTATTTTTACACCAATCTGTTCAGTACCTTTAAAATATTTATTGCAAAATAGTTTTAAGCTGAAATAAAAGGACTGTGTATGTCATGATGCCATACATGAGATAGGGGGGATCTGCTGGATCTTCATTCTGGTCTGGTTTTCTTGCTAGGAAAAAGATGTTGGGGGTCTCTGGGAGATGTTTCTCTTGTCATTCAGGTTTCTGTCACTTTTCAAACTATTTTATTACACATAGTGCATTTGAGCTTATGCCCATTATAGTCAGTTTGTATCATCTGCACTATTGCAGACTGGTATTGCATCAATGGCTGAATTTAGCCATACTTATTTCAATATTTCCATCATACACAGGCGTAGAATAAAACATGATTATATTCCTGGATATGGCTATTATTTTAACTGAGCAGTGAAATTATGGCTTGGGCTTGAGCATAATATGCACAGACCTCATGAACAAGTGTTTATGCAAAAGGTGAAAGCACAAGCAAATCTTGATTGGTGTGGTTATACTTAAAATTAACTCAGCTGAAGCTCTGTTTTAGATGCTACCAAAACCTAATCGTGGTGTGTTTACCTGGATATATTTCTTCAGCTGCTAGTGAAACCAGGAGAAGACTTAGTACATGAGAGAGCAGAGCATCAACATCAGTAAATATGGCAACAAAAACTCAATAATTATGAATAATAAAAGGTACTGTAACAAGGAAATAGCCTTTAATACCAGTTCTCTATACACTTCCATAAACTTCTGTGATGATGCTTTTGTCTGCCACTTCCTTCTTTCCCATCTCCCACACCATATGAAGGGTTATGTATAATTTTATATTAGTGGACCAAAAAAACCCAGAAATACAATGGCCTAAATACAGAAGTGCAGTCAGAAAGGCTTTTCTTCCCCCCTTAATGAAAGAGTTATTCTGAGGCTCTACTATCTAGCCCAGCTATATTGATTTCTGCTTCTTGTATGTTAAGTAGGAGATTCTCTCTAAAGTTTATTTCTACTGGTTCTTTGTTGCCTTGAGGTTTCAGTAAATAGCTGAATTTCACCAAGAAGTTTCTTCCTTGTAAAAATCTTTTAAATAAAGCAAATAAATGGCAAACAGGTGAAAAAGTGTCTACTGTTTTAGAGTTTGCATCTTTCCAAGGAGCTTCCCCCTTTTTTTTTTTGATATTACAACTGATTAAGAATTTCTGTACAGGTCTGGAGGCACTTCAGAGCATCATTTGAAAGATTGAGTAGAAAGCTTATGCAAATAAATCTTGACTATATTTGTACTTTCATCTGTTTTCTAATATACCTCAGCAGAATACTCTTCTACCTTTTTTCTCCCTGGTCAGCAAAAATGATACTGGTGACCTCCTCTAAGGCTTCCCTTGCTGACTCTGACCTTGTGGACTCTTCAAGTTTTATTGGTGTAAACTGAAATTGCTTTCAAAAGCTCTTAATTGGTTTGTCCTAGCTTAGCATATGACTTGGAGTATTTTTGGAGGTTTTGTTTGGTTGTTTGCTTAATCCTCCCATAACTGTCTTGTTGATCTAGGACACTTTAGATCAAGTGTTGAAAAAATTACATCATGACATTCTGTGCTTCTCTGGTTGAGCAAAAAAACCATCTGTCTGGAGTCTGCAGGGGATCACAACTCAGCCACATCAAAGAAGGGGTCTTTTAGTGATTTAACCTCTTGATTTTACTCAGGGTCTATAGATAGATGTGTATCCTCTCTAGCTCATAGTAAATGAAGCACAGTACTTTGAAGAGAAAAATCTATGATGATGCACACACAAAACCCCCAGCAATTTTAAACACACTTTGATTTTCTACCATTTTTACTTGACTGTAGAGTATGCAAGCAGAGTAAGAATTAAAATGCTATTAGATGACATTAATGTTGACCACAAAATAACTGCTTTCAGAACACCATTCTCATGGGGATTATTGTTGCATAATTATTTGCCCTTGTTTGATCTAGTTATGACCTTTTCTCTTTCATTGTTTGAGCTTTACCCAAATTTATATAACTGATTTTTCTCCCTTGTGTCATAATGTGTTGAGGGAACTTCTTCAGTGACCTATAACCCTGCCTGCACAATGCTTTTTTTTACTTATGGCCATTGCAGTTTTGAGCCACTGGATGGAAGGTACGTTTCAAATGTAAATCTCAAAAGATTTTCTCAAGGGAGAAAAGGTTATGACTGAATTTTGTCTTGATTTGAGTTTCTCTGAAGGGTAGAACTGACCTCATTAATACAGTCCATGGAGAACATAGGGGAGCTCTACAACTCAGTGAGCAATGCCCCTACTAAGAAAAGCTGATCAGTTTCTGTGTTAATGCAGTTTTAATTCTATGTGCTTTAAAAGAAAATATGTTTTAACACACCCCCTTCTTCTCAGAAGATAGTAAATGAGAAAATAGATCTGAAATCTATTTCCATATTCTTGCACTATTAAAAATAGGTCTTTGAGGAAAACAGTTTCAGAAATATGTTGCAAAGTGTTGGACGTTTTTCCCATTTTTTAGTCCCTCTCTAGCTGTTGCAGCATCCTCTGCAGAAGTCACAGGCTCTGCAGGGAATCTCAGAAATGATGTTTTGGGAGATTCTTTTTCTTCATGCTGGGAGAAGCCAAAGTTAGGATTTTGTAGGTGCTTTGGAAAAAATCTTCTAACTATGTGCAAAGACCTTGTTGAGTAAGGTTAAGGGCATTTGCCATTATCCTAAGGAGAAATTGTTAGAGCTGAGGTTATAGTCCCTTGCCTGGTTTCTCCCTATATCAGGGTTAATGTTAAGGTTGTATTCACAACAGAAGCTGAAAAATGGCAAAGTTTAATTTCTCCATCTACTGCAGAAAATTGCTCATAATTTTTTGATAGCCATTTAGTCTAGCTAAGGTCACATCCTCCAGCTAAACTAGGCTTAAACATATTTAGTCATCTCTATTTAAGGCTAAATATATTGATAGCAAACAATATTTTAACTTGAATAAGTATTTCTAGTTCAGGATCCACATCAGGGTTTAAACCAGGGCTGCGGCTGGTTTCTGGAAGATGTGAGCTGACCTACATTAAGGACTGTCCTGCAGGATGAGTGCCCTTGTCCAAGGGATCCCAGAAAACAGGTCCATTTGGTCAGCTTGGTTTAAAGATCCAAGTGTTTGCTGTTAGTTATTTAGATGTGGACTGCAGAGTTTGGTGAGCTGTGTTTAAAACCAAGGCCACCAGGCTGTGGTTAGTGATGGCCCCTTCAATGGCACGTGGACTCCACTTACTCTTGTGGCTGATGGGGACTGCTTGAGCAGGATTTGTCACGGTGATTGTCTGTCATTACTTAATTGGGGTTTTGAGATCCCACGAAAAACAGGATTGCAAACACAAACACCCACTGACAAACACAATCTCCATTCAGTAGCAGGTATTGTTCTATTATATTTGCCAGCCTTGGAGAAAAAAAGTACAGTACGTTACAGCATTATTTTATTGAAAGGCTTAATAGACTTTACATTTCAAAACCTTCCAAATAGTTTACCAGGTTGCAATTCATCAAGAAATACATTTGATGTTAGTCCAAAAGGCACTTTCATAACTTGTTCTTTCTCTGGGAACATAATTGAACCTAAAGTAAAATATCCAATTGCTAATAGGTTGATAGAATGAAGGGGCTTTTCTGATGGGAAGAGAACAGAAATAATCCTAAAGGCGGCTTTGCCAAGCGTCTGGGACAGCAGTGGCTGCTGCTGGAGGTGTGGTGTTTAGGAGCTGTCAATAGCGGCAGGGAAAGAGGCACTCACCTTCACTTTCCCATTGACTTGCAGGCTGCATCTGTCCAGAAGCAGAAAATCAGATTGTACTGGATGGAAAAGGGAGCACGAGGGCTTTGGTACAAGGAGGTGCACTGAGTCGGCAAGTTTCCCCGACAGCCTCCACTAGGCATTAAAACTGCCGTGCCTTGATCGACATCTGGGAGGAACGGGGAGCCCCAGAGAGGCCCTCTGTGAATTCAGGCAGCATTGCATGAAGATGAGATATATAAAAAAAATAAAAACCAGAGATGCTGGAGGTCTATTTCCCTAATCAAACAGATGCAAATGAGGTAAGCAGGAGTGGGACTGTCAACAACACTGTTTTGACCCTTGAAAATGAATATATTTAGCATACAGGATTAAGTTTATGTGGGTATGTTATATTTAATGTAGGATTTTATTAAAAGTACAATATCTCTTTTCATGCGTTGGCTAACTTGGCTGTGGAGGCTAGGGCTTTGCCTCACCATTGGGCTTTGTGGTGACAGCTAACAAGGGTATAATCTGCCTCCTGGCCTTACTGAAATTTGCGGTCTCTGCAACATAAACAGGTCTCATGTCTGGTCCTTGCCCACTCTACCTCTGAGGGTGAGATTTCCTATTGACTCGTCCCCCATTTATAGCAGTTCAAGGGCCACCCTGCACACTGCGCTGAGGGAGTGGCAAACACTGCAGACGGGTGAAGGTGGCCCCTGAGGCAGCAACCTCTTGAGGTGCCATGAAGTTGTAACAGACTAGGATCCCCAGATGCTGCCCATGTGTAGCAAGGGTGGCATGCAGTAGATCAGTGACTCAGTAGACCAAGGATTGCCCAGACTGGGGTCTTTCCAGTGATGCCTGGGAATGTCAGCAGGACACAACGGCAGTGGCTAAGGTGGTCCTTGTACCTGAATGGGCACTGGGGTCTTTCCAGTGATGCCTGGGAACATCAGCAGGACACAATGGCAGTGGCTAAGCTGGTCCATGTACCTGAATGGCCTAGCAGTTGTAGGCAATGTGGGCATCTCACCGTGCAGCAGGCTGCTTTGCCACTGGCATCGTAGGACTCCTCTTTGGTGTTTCATTAGCTTTTAGCTTAGCTTGTCATTAGTTGCTGGTAGGAGACTTGCAGTCTGCAGCTGTTCCATGCTGCCATTTGATCTAAAAGCTAGAATTTCAGGTGAGTGCAGACAAGATTGCCTTCTGACCTGCAGGTAGCTAACATTCCAGCTCCATGGCCATGCCCAGGCTTCATGGCAGAGATAGAAAATTCTGCACAGCCAACATAGTCTGGGGGGTGGGGGGGTGGGTGTGTTTTACTTCACAGCTAGGGGAATGTGTTCCTAAACATTATTTACCTATGACCAAGTAGTTATTTAAGAAATAGTAATTAGGCACACTGAAATAGTTAACATATATAATTAGTTTATGTTTATATAATACTTTTTAGATGACATCAACAGTCTTCATATCAAATCCATTTGAGTGTAAAACTCAGTAAAGATTTTGGTTACTAATTGTTTTAGTTTGGATTTTAAAAATAAAAAAACCTTTTTTTTGAGAGTTGGCACAGTCATACAAACTGGCACCCCCTGAGCTCCTTGTCCTGTTTCCCCACCACGTTTACACTGTTTGCCAAGAAGCTCTTGGCGGAGCAGCCGTCCTTGCTGTCGGCACTGCGGCGGGCAGCAGCGTCAAGGGCTGTTTTGCCCACTTCAGCAGGCAGTGCCTGAGGCTGTACTCCCTCTGCCTTTACATACAGACTGATGGTGACTTATAGCAATAATCGCTGCATCTGCTTCTCCAGCCAGCCAAGGCATCCCAGGGCCAAGGCAAGAGATAGTCCTCCAAGAGCAGACAGCACAGCAACAGCAACAGCAGTAGCCTGCTATTTTTTCCCTTTTTCTTTCTTTTCTCTTGAACTCTGGCCAAAGCGAAGGATACAGTACCCCACAGCTCTTTGGTCTGGGTGTATGTGTGTGTGCATAGGTGTGGGGAGAAGAAGTGACTTGAGCATCCGCAGTTGTTAGTTAATGTAGTTAATGTACACGTTGATGTCAAACAAAATGAAACCGTTATGGTGTTGTGAGTCGCCTGAGTGTTCCTTTGAATTTAATTATTTAAATGACCTGTTATTGTTCCTAAATTAAATATTTAAGCTTGCTAAATGGCTGCCATCCTCGCTTAGTTGTTAATGTACCATGATTGGTACTGACAGAACTGAAGTTGGGTGCTAGTATTGGGGGGATCTCAACCCTTCACTGTTTTCCTGGTGCTATCACTACCACTGCGAGGGCCGGTTCAGCACCCCAGTACTGCATGGGCAAGGCACTTCCATGGAGGCTTTTTTGCAGGGTTGTGGCTGGGCAGCCAAGTTTCTGGAGCCAGCTAAAGCCTCTGAGAGCCCAGGTTGTCCTCCTGCACCCACACATGAGCACCCCATGCATACAAACATGCACAAAATGGGGTATTAACCCCCTTTTAAGGGCTATAGGTCTTCCCACCCCATGGGTGAGTCCAGGACAAATGGCCTAGCTGCTGGTGCCATGGGCACACAAAGAAATGCACCGGAGCTGTCTTTATAGAGTTTCAATAGCTCCACCAGCTGCGGGAGATAGGGCTCTTGAGCACTAGCTGCAGACTTTCCCCAGGCCCTTGAGATGAAGCATCAGTCCTACTCATGGCACCATCTCCCTTCATGGTGAAAAAAGGAGTCAGACTTCAATCAG
The DNA here is from genome assembly GCA_034008185.1 of Gorsachius magnificus. Classification (NCBI taxonomy): domain Eukaryota; kingdom Metazoa; phylum Chordata; class Aves; order Pelecaniformes; family Ardeidae; genus Gorsachius; species Gorsachius magnificus. The sequence continues at coordinate 31,808,705 of CM067089.1, read as the reverse complement.
GGAGAAAAATAGCAGGTCATTTGAGTCATCATAAAAATTAATATTTTTTCCAGGTTACTTGAGGTTGCTCAGTCTGTATCTTTCACTTTTCTACTGCTTAATAGGATAATGAAGGAAAGTCACTAGGAGAAGAGGGTCAAATTAATATCACAGTCTCTCTTTGATTTTTATGGAGCTAGGTGTGAATTTTAAGCATCTATCTATTATTTTAGTTGTAGGTTTCTTTGTGTAGACCATTTCAAATTCTTACAACACTAAGGCTACTCTCTACTCAAGAACCTTAATTTGAGATGAAGAAGTAATAAAATAAAATATCAGCTTATTCCCATCATGGTGCTGAACAGAAAGGCTTGGGAATGTCAGATTCCTCTTTGTTGCAAGCCTTTTGTTTAGGTATCAATTAACACAACAAATGTTTGGGTTTTTTTTAAAAGGCAGATGTTTAAATTCCAGCTATAACTTTTCTTATTTTGTTTTCAGCATGGACTTTGAAACTTTTGAGGACATGTAGAGAAAGTGTAAAGATTTTCAGAATTATTTTTTAAATATGAAGACTAGGGGACAGTCTCATTTTCTTTAATGTAACTGGAGAGATTCTAATGGTCATTTAAATTATTCATCAAGCCTAAATAATTAGTCACTGTAGTTAGCTTGCAAGTGGACAGACAAGGAATATATACTATGCACCTAAGGTCAGAATTCAGTTTTAGGTGTTAAATAGCATGAACACGTTTATAAAATGTATCTTTTAAGAGGTCCTTGTGCTTTTAATAGCACAGACATCACATAAGTCTTCTCAAATCTTTAATCACCAAGCACTGATTCCATCCAAGCAGAAGTTAATAGTTTTAGCTACCTTAATATTTTTAAGCCCTTTCATTTGCTGGTTACACGACGGCAAGGGTCTGAAAGAGAACATGAGACTGGCCAGGCTGCATTAGCTCAACGTGCCCCTTACATCTCTGGCAGACACCTGGGTATGAGCTTAGGAGCAGGGCAAGCGCAGACTGATGTCCCCAGACTACTGCCACGCATCAGGAATTTATATGACAGCTAATTTCTGAGCCCCACATGCCATCTTAATTTTTTTCCTCCATGGCTGTGAGTTGTTCGCTTTTGATTCTCTGCAGCCGTTTAACATCCTAAAGCAAAGCTTTTTCTCAGTGTAAAGTCATACTGAGAGAAGAAACACTTCCTTTTGTTTGTTTTGAAACTAGCAGCCATCAGCTTATTTCCTTCAATTGTTCCTAATCATTTTAGGAGAGATAACTATGACTATTCCTGACACACACACTCGCCTGTGCCCAGATTTTATCATCCTCTACAAAGCCTTCCTTAACCACGTTACACTTTGGAGTGGTCTTGTTTACTTAGTCCATCCAGGAGAAGCTGGTTGCTATCCAATCATCCTTAGTACCACCTGAAGTTTCTCTACACCGTTTTATGAGATGGAGAAGAGGGAGGAAGACAGCACCACAAGCAGTAACCACGATGTAGGCAAAACAGAGATTTATACAACGCCTAATGATGGCCTTTCTTTGTGCTCTGTACCTGGCCTGAGATTCCTAATACCAGATTTCCTTTCTTGTTGTTTGACTGTTAGCACTGTGCTGATGCCGCCTGCGCGCCTGCCTGTAGGTATGGCATTTCTCGGTGGTTAGAGACAGTACAGAAACAATCACATGAAAAGCTGCAGGGGCGTGGGAAGGGTCTTCCATGTTAATTTCTGTCACTGAATTTCCTCTGCCACTTTTTTATCTCTTAAAAATAATTTTCTTTTAATAGTCTCAGCAGTTCTTTCTGTGATCCTGAACATGTGCCTCTCTCCTTTAAGAACCACTTTTACTATCACAAGCAGATGTCATCCCCTCCCTGTTAAACCATCTTAGCAGTCATTTATGACAGTGTATGCCTGCACTGGTCCCTGAAACCTCCCTGGTAGCCCACAGCTCTACGGTAAAAACTGACACTCACATGTCATACTGGGCCCTGTTCTTCAGGATCTTGCCTGGAAATGGTAAAAAATCAGATTGACATGAAGTCTGCTGTTTCCCAGTTTCTATTTCCAGGACAGTGTTAAGCTGTGTATTGCACATGGCAGTCAGGTGTGCAGACACCCTGTCCTTGGGTTCCTGAGATGGGTGACAAACACTGAACAACCTGGTCTATCATTGTTGCTGCCTGGCACAGAGCAGGGGGGGACTCCTGGGGGTCCCTTCCAACAGAGGTGTCCTATGTGTCTGTGACAGCCACCTGCTCCTGGCAATTGGTGTTCATCTGTTTGTCCCATAATGGCTTCTACCTCTAACGTGTCCAACAGTGTCTTTGTTGTTTCCCTAACCCCTACCCCAAACCTTACATCCCAGATGAGTGGTTCCAGTGCAGAACTCTTATCATCATCTTCTTACATCACCAGAGATACCAAATAACAATATTTTTTGCTATGGGAAGACAAATATACACCAAAAAAAGAAAGAAGTACCGATTGCAAGTATTCTAAATCAAATACCTGTAAGAAATGGCATGGCAGTATCCTGTTGCCCACTTTTATGTGAATAAAATATGACTCCTGACTTTCAGATACCGTTTGTATATCTCCCTGTGCAATATGCTTGGTAATTCAAGAAGGGCTGGAGCTCAAATACATTTTCACATTTGAAGACTGTAAAGGGACTTTACAGGGTGGAAAAAAAAAATAAAAATAGGCACTTGAGAGCAGAGCAGACTGTCAGCCGTGCAGAGCCGTAGCTCAAAAGTGGCCAGTTTTGAAATGAGGAGCTCGCTTATTTTCATGAAGCTGAACTGCATTTATTTCAACTCAACTCAACAGACACATATGTGACAAACGTATGTCTTTATAGTTTTGGACAGGGAAATTGATAAGGTCGCCTGTTGTTTGCATCAAAGTCCTTAAAACCATGGGACTTAATCAAACCAGAAGTGTTCACAGAACTTTATAACAAAATAATTGGGGTTTTTTGTTTTGTTTTAATAGACCTGACATCTATGGGCATTGTGAGCACTGGGCCTTTGATTTATTTAAAATTATTTTAAATGTCACATACTAGCAATACAGAAGGGATGATTCCTAGTAAGACACTAGGGTTGAACCACTCTAATTATAATAGTACTTACAGAGGGGAAACAAGTTTCTCTCATAGGGAGGATATTTTAATCTGTTCTGCTGCTTGTGACGTCTCAATTTTTTTTTCACCTAGTGAGTAGGTTAAAAAGTAAAAAGAATTCTCCCCAGGAGACAGATTCTCCCCAGGCAGAATATATATTTTAAAATGACTGCCATCAATGTGATGTGGTAATAGACCTTCATCCCTAATGCAAGTGCTGGCAGCAACTGAGGCATCCGAGGCATCATTTACTAGAATATATCTGAGGATGACTTTTTGTAGCTTTTTGTAGCAATCTGAGTTCTATTCAAACCATAATCAGCTAATCACTGGCAATTTTCAGATATGAGTCAAGCTAATTTCAAGACAATCAGCCTTAGATAGTTTCACTGAACAGCCCTGGAGATGATGTTTATGTTGATGTCCATTAGTATTCCAACTGACAGTAATGTGTGCTCTGCAAAAGGAAAAACAAAAAAAAAATCCCACCAAAAAAAACCCCAGCTCCTCTCTAAAATGAACAACAACAAAAAATCTGCAAGCCTGAAGTGCAGAAAATGGAAGTTTATTTTTACCCACCGGTGTTCCCTAGCAGGTGATCTAAATCTAGGGTTGCTCTGTGTAAGGAGGCGGTGGGTCATTTAGGATACTTACCCTGATTTGAAAGTGTAGCTTAGCTCCTCTTCAGCACTGAATGTCAAAGCATTTGCTCTGCGTAAAAATCATGGAAACTAAAAGCGGTGTCAGAATCAAGGCCCTCCAGTGTGTTTGCTACTTTTTGCAAGAGCTTTTAGATTCAAACCACATGCAACTTCCCTGCCATGCATCACTATGCTATGTAAATGAATCTATAATGGTGCTTGCTTGATTGAATTTCTTTTTCCTTTTTTTTTCTTTTCTAACCATTACTTGAATTTCTTTTCCCTTCACAGACTATAGACTTAGAAATACATAACACCCCATTTGCAGGGAAATATCCCCCACAACACAGAGGGATGCCTCTTTGAATCACGCAGCCAAAGTGAGATGTTGTGAGACTAAAGTGGACAACTTAACCATATGAGCAGCTTTGCTGTAGGAAAACACTATCTGAGCAGAAATGAGATGGGTAAAGCCTGTCCCTGGCACTGCTGAACACGCGAGGGGTGTTCTGGCACCCATTGCAGGGAGGGTGAACCTTGGGGTCCGTTTCTTGAAGCGATATGGTATGTGAAAAGGTTATAGGCGTATTAGCTTCACTAAGAAGTATTTATTTCATTTTGCCATTCTGGTTAGCAAATAGAGCTTTGGAGCTCTTGCCATTGCTTCCTCGGCCTTCTGTGTGCCATCTAGCATGATGTGCAAGTGCTCTGGTCTTTCTTGGCCTCTGCCTGGGAGCTGCTGAGAGAAATCGCTCAGTGCCTGGGTGCTGGCGACACGTGGGGGCCATCTCTCCTGCGCCAGGGCCCTTGGTGGTCTCAACACCTCTTTGTATCATAGAATCATAGAATGTTTTGGGTTGGAAGTGACCCCTAGAGGTCACCCAGTCCAACCCCTCTGCAGTGAGCAGGGACACCGCTAACCAGATCAGGTTGCTCAGAGCCCCGTCCAACCTGGTCTTGAATGTTTCCAGGGATGGGGCCTCCGCTACCTCTCTGGGCAACCCGTTCCAGTGTTTCACCACCCTCATCATAAAGACTTTCTTCCTTATATCCAGTCTAAACCTACCCTGGTTTAGTTTAAAACCATTACCCCTTGTCCTGACACAGCTGGCCCTGCTAAAAAGATTTTCCCCATCATTCCTATAGGCCCCCTTTAGGTACTGAAAGGCCGCAGTCAGGTCTGCCCACAGCCTTCTTTTCTCCAGGCTGAACAATCCCAACTCTCTCAGCCTGTCCTCATAGGAGAGGTGCTCCAGCCCTCGGATCATTTTTGTAGCCCTCCTCTGGCCCCACTCCAACAGTTCCATGTCCTTCTGTGCTGAGGGCTCCAGAGCTGGGCGCAGGGCTCCAGGTGAGGTCTCACCAGAACAGAGCAGAGGGGCAGAATCCCCTCCCTCTACCTGCTGGCCATGCTTCTCTTGATGCAACCCAGGATAGGGTTGGCCTTCTGGGCTGCCAGCGCACATTGCCGGCTCATGCCCAGCTTTTCATCCATCAGCACCCCCAAGTAGTAGCAGAGGGACGAGCTGGCATTGTAGCATGGAAGAGCATTTCTTACATGTAAACCCTGATGGGGAACTCACAGAGAGAGAGACACACACAAGAGTCTTTTACTAAAGTTACTGTTATTTGATCAAGTTAGAAAACAGTAAACCCCACAAAAATCGTGAAATACGCAGATTTTAAAAAAAAAATCTTTATTTCAAATCAGTCACCTCTTAAGCAGACTGAAATGAACACTAAAAAAAAAAAAAAAGCAAGTCCAGTGCATGGGGCAATCCAGCATGCAGTGCTTGATGCTGAACACCACCAGTCAGAAAACACTTAAGCAGCTGTCTGCCGTTCAGAGCCTGAATTAACCGTGATCACCGAGGAAGGGGACCTGTAGTCATAAACAATTTTCGTCAATGTACAGGAGCAGTCGGATGGCAACCGGAACATTATTAACACAGCTAAAAAAAGGAATAAGGATTAATAGAAAAAGTAGCAGAATGCCATTTTGTAAATCAGTACTCCTTCATCCTGAATAGTGGGCTCTGCTGGCTGCAGCTCAAAAATATGAATGGCAGAAAGAGGTCTTCAGAGAAGGGAGATAAAATGATTGGTGTTACAGAAAAACTTTTATAGGGAGAGAACGTGAAACAATGGTAGCTATTTACCATGGATGAGATAAATCAGACAGAACAAGCTCCTGTTAGACAAAGTAATTAATGGCATACTTGTGCTCAGAGTTATTCTTTAATGAGATTTTAAAAAACAAAGCATGATTTAATTATGGTAGGCAACAGCAATTGTAAAGCTTACACTGACTATACATTATATATATATGTCATATGTTATACATTATACATAATATTACATTACATGTTACCCCTTATGTGTTACATGTCACACGTTATGCATATGTTCCAGATTATAAATTGTTATATAAGTAAATTATATATTTGTTTATATGACATATTACATAATATATTCTAATGTATTATACTATACATTTCATTACACATTACAATACATTATATTGTGTATATATACATTATGTATAATATATACAATATACTATATTGTATATATTATATATACTCAATATACTGTATATACTACATATATAACATATGATGTTATATGTATGTGTATATACATAAGAAATTAAGAATATAGCCAAACACAGACTTAATACATTAACCATAAATTTTTTTGGCCACCTAGAGTCACAAGTAACAAAGATTTACAAGGAAATAAAAGAAAGGAAGTTTTAGGTGGATAAGAAGAAAATCCCTAGGTACATTAGACATAATTATGTAATCCCTATATAATCTTAAATTATATGAGTAAATATAATTTATGCACTAGAGATGGTGAATTGTATGTCTAAAATGCTTATATTTAAAATAAACATATAAACACAGAGCATGTTGTTAATTATCCTTAGGTATTTAAAAATATACAAATATCATATATATATACATAAAAATAAGAAGATGTATACAGAAGAAGAGAGATGTCATCATGCTCTATGGGTATACTGATTGATAATTATCTTGGATAAAAGGTAATTTCTTCCACACACAGGTCATTCCATAATCGCCCACTAGGAATTACAACACCAGAATAGCAAAGATGAGTAGCAGCAGGACAAAAATTACTGTGGATTACTAGACACAGAGTTTTCCCCGTGTCAGTCTGGTAGATAATTTAAATAGTCTCACCTTGCAAATGCCTTGAAGCAGGTAGAAAAAAAGCTTTAAATCAGAGCCTTTTTTAGGCAGCTCCTAACACACCCAACTATGAACACCAAGATATGCCCAACTGCAATTGTCCTGAATGCCATTTCTTTGCCGTTGTCTCAGCTGACGCTCTAGCCAGAAAGGTAAACTCAGATGCTATCTGCCTGGGGATGTGGAGGCATAAAGAACAGAATTAATGTGCATTTGAGAAGAACCTGATGCTACCTGACGAGGCTTCAGCTCAACGGTGAGCAGCAGCTGATCCCAAAAGGCATCTTGTGCCATTTCTGCTCACAGATGGGAGGTGTGTGAAGGTAGTGCCAGTGTCAGTAGCCCAGAGAGCCATTTAAAATCCTTTTCCATTCAGATTTTGCACAGCAAAAGCCAGCTGCATAAATATTCAGGGGAAACAAAGACAAAAAAAGTATTTGTGCGAAATGAATGCATTTTAAAAGGATTGTAAAATATTCATAGGAAATATTTCTAGCATGAACCTTAGAATAGGGGCCTGAGTCTGAAAGTTACTGACACATTTCTCCAACTTTAAGCACCTGGTTGCAGTCAGATTGCAGCTCCTCAAACTTCTGAGACAGGCCTAGGTCTTCAGCAGCTCAGGTCTGTGAATAAGGCTGAGGACTTGGGTCATCAGGGCTGAGCTGAAACATGGAAGCAGGCTTGTAAGTTCCATGTCTGTGTAACTGATTTGTCGATGTGATGCCAACCTTCCTTTGCAGGGTCACACAATACCAGCACTGCAGAAACACTGGTCCCAGTGGCCTGTGTAAGGCAGCTGCAACCACAGCTTTGCAGCCCCTGATGCCTCCTTTCCCAGCACAGAAGCGTGGAGGTTCTCTGGGCTGCCAGGTGGCTGTCACTGCCTGAAACCTTGGATGTGCAACTATATCTGACAGCAGTCATCTTCTCACCCCAGCTGAGACAGAAGGATACCCTGCAGGAGGTTAGGTAAGCACAAAGAGGCAAATCCTTCCACATTTCATCTGGGTTTTTTTTCTGAGTTTAATGAGATCCACCTAACTTAAAATTTCAAATATACTTTCCATTGTCTTTGCTTTTTTACTTTGGTCTGCATTTAATACCAAGTTATGTTCTTGAACAGTTTGTGTCTGCTCTCAGCAGTCTCCAGAAGTTTGCAGGGGTCAGATAAGACAGGACTAACAGGAGGGAGATCCCTTCAGGGTTTCTGCATGCACAAACTGACTCACATTGTCCCCTGACTATTAAGAACGAGTACCCATATGCTTGTCCTGTACTTTGCAGTATGCAACTGTACCAGACCCTATGGACCTCTGGTCCAGTCTCATGGAGACACTATGCTGGAAGCTCTTATGCTCAATGTCAGCCTTAACAAGGATGACGTAATTTAGGTGCTGTGATAGGTCAAAGTCAGATGTTCAATGAAATAACTGTGGAATTCTCCAGAATAAGTAGAACAAATGGAAGAGTATTTAAACAGTTTGGCTATTAAAATGAGAATTTTGTTGGACATTGAAATGATGTTACATTAAAAATATAGCCCAAGAAGTAGAACTAACAGTAAGAGATAAAAGCATTGTCATATTTGCAGGGATGCTGGACTCCTCTCAGAATTATCTTTTAGTAGGATTAAGATTTATTGAGCTTTGTTTATTTGAGATGAACAATGGCTTCGCCTCCATAGCTGGTTACTGAGGAGAAGGAATTAATTCCAAAGGTGAGGAAAGGAATCAATATCCATTCCATTGCATATTGATTTATCTCCATTTTTAGACTCTTACTTCCTTGAAAAATGATTAAGTAGAGGCGGGGGGGGATTAAAGTTTCCAACTGGATCAACATTATTAAATGATGCTATCAAGTCATAGCAACAGCAGAGGCCACAGAGATGTCTTTCTCAGATACATGGAGCACCTCAGATGATACACACACATGTGTGCAATACCTGGGCAATGCACCTGGAAGGCTCTGAGGAATAAAAAATTTTTAAAAAAGGCTGTGCCTTTAGCACAGTCCCCAACTAAGGCACGGGGCATGGCCAATAAGCGAGAGCCCTAAGACTGGGCAATGAAACCAAAGCAAAGGCCAGTGCTGGCAGTCAGAGCCCAGCCGTTCCTGTGCTGCAGGAAGGGATGGGGACCGAGTGCCCCAGCCTTTCTCCATGCTTAGCTGGCTTTCCAGGAGACAGCTCCAGATGGGAGCCCAGTCTCATTGCTACGCATTGGCTGTGTGGCTTATATGTGACTGAGGAACTGAGAGCAGTTAGACCTGTACCATCACTTGCAGTGACGATCTGAGATCCAAAGCCTCCAAGTCCTCTGTAGTAATTAACAGTATCACCTGGTGATACATCCTCCTGAAAGACACAGGCTTGGAATAGTCTTAATGTTCATGAATTTATTCATGTGCCAAATGGCCAGCCAAACACCTGGGATGATACGAGGAAAAGTCTACAGCAAACTTCAGTTGTCTCCAGGCTAAAGCTTCAACTAGGAGTGCTCCTGGGGTGGCTGGGAAAGGGGTACCCAGAGACACAGTTGTCTCATATGTGCTCTTATTAGCACCCACTCATCTACTGCCATATGGCACCTTATGTTGAGATGCGCTGTAAACAAAATGCAGGAGTAAATAATATTTAAGAAAAAAGCAGCATAGGCCCAGCTGTTTCTCAGTACAATGTAGAGTTGTAATTATTCCTTTTTCTCATCATTACAACTGAATCTGCTCAGCTGCCCTTACAGTGAGCTTCATCTGTCTAATTTTTTTCAAAGTTAGAAGCGAAAGTTCATTTGACAATAATCGATGAATCACACAGTATCTGCATTGGGTTGGTAGAGTGCTGCTATGGATGGCAGCTCAGCTGGGCTTCTGTTGTAGTAAAGAGATTGAATTTTCAGTAAAACTGGCACCCGTGCAGAGCCCATGGTGAAGTATGGTGTCTGTGGGAAGTCAGCCTGTCCTGGCAAGGAAAAATTTAGTGGAAAGCAATTTCCAGTTAAGAATTTCTTCTCTCCAACTTCTGATGAATTCTGGAGCGAGGCTTCAAGTTTCTTTCTTTGCCCCTGACACCCACAGACACATGGCTGCACAAGCACAACACTTACTGCAGTAATGATAGTTCAATAGATGAAGAGGTAAGATGGTGAAAGAAGCAGTGGTTACAAACATTATTCAAATCACATTTCAAAAAGTTTTTTTTCTTTGGGCAAAGACTTGTCTTGTGCAGCAGGACGCGTAGGTACCACTCCTAGACAAAACCAGCTTCAACATTGGTTTAGCACTGGCAAATCACCAACTCCTGCGTATACCATCAGTCACTTCTACTGATTCTGTCATGCACACACTAAAACCACCACTTTCTTTCCTCTTTTCAGTAACTCTTTCCATTCATAGCTTTAGCTGATCACCATAAAGGACAAAACTATAACGTCTGTAACTATGTATTATACCTGCATTTAACCTGACAGAAGAGACAGTCCAGAAGAAAGTAAAAAAAAACCCCCTTGCTCTAGGATGGGAAATACTTTTTAAAAGAAATGGATCTTAAACTCTGTGTGAAGTTAATTGGCAGCAATATTATTTTTTTGTGTGTGTGTGTTCCCCCTTCCCCCCCCCCCCCCCATTCCTGGAACAACACTCTACTTTTTCTTGCAAGTGACCTAAATCTTGTCCCTTGCTTCCGATGGCTATATAGTGTATGTGTCAATCTTTGAGATACATTTAGTTGCAAGTAATTATGTTTGGCCAGATGAAATTATACAGTTAATCTTAATTATGACCAGATGTGTTTCAGCCTTTGAATCACCCAATATGCTCTCACTCACATTTTTCCTTTATCTCATTAATTGACTCAGTAAGTAATCACAGACAACTATCTGTAATGTAACCATAATGAGGGAGATACTAACTAAGCCAAAAGACTACAGGCTAGGCTGTTCTTTGCCTAACAATTTCAGAAGCCTGAAAGCCCAGCTTTGGAGAGGGCTGGTTTATGATCCTGAGTTACTCCAGTGGTTCAGATGTTACCTGTTACCTCCCCACCAGCACAACAGTCACAGCTTAATTGAAATAAGTAGGTGGTTTTCTTTGTGTCCACATTTATGATGAAGCTGGGGACAAGAAATGAGAGCTGAATACATCACACATTCCCATTCACGTGTGTGAAGACAGGGCAGAGGAAGAGCTTTGCCTTTCAGGTTGACTTTTGGTTCTCGGTACAGTCCCAAGGACGCTTGTCTGTGGTGTAATCCATGTATCACTGCTGGTCTTAGGGCTTTCATATTCCTTTTTCAGAAGAGCCCCTAGGATACTAGGAGCAGGATGATCCTTTGATGAAGAGAGGAGCCAGGCTACTGAGACTTTTTTGCTGTCAATGCAAATAAGTTCTTGCCTTGTTCTTTTACATGTCTCCCAAGCACCTCTTTTCTAAACTTGCATTTCCTCTAGTAATGATATATCCCACTGGGGGGAAAAAAGGCAAAACTTTTACTGTTCAGCCTGAAATCTTTGCTGAGTGGATTGAAGGTATCACAAAATACCTTACCCAAGGGCTTATTGCCATGATTTATTTAATACAGCTGTATAAAAAATTGATATTCCAACACCAGACTCTATATAGAAGAGATATTTTATAAGGCATGTGGTTTGTTTATTAAAAAAATAATAAAATGAAAGCAACAAATCATCATAATTCAAAGTATACTGATGGCTAGTCTGCTCTCCACCACTGATACCTTGTCATCTCTTCATTTTGTGTGCCAAAGAGATTATCACTGGATAGGATTACTGAAGTAAAACCATATCGGACATATTTTTCATCTCCATATCAACCAGGATGTAAAAATGAAAAGGAGTCAGGAAGCTTCCCTTTCTTAGAGAAGATTTTAAATGATGGAGGTTACACATTTTTGAAGTGTGTTGACCCAAAAGGCCAGGGAGAATAGGGTTTAAACTGAAGAGGTGGAAGAAGGGTGGGAGGAGGGGCGTGGAATGATGGTGTCAATTAAGCCCTGAGTTAGGGAGTGGAAAAATGACATCACCTGCATATTTCTGGCACCCACACCACCACACAGGGCTAAAAAATACAGCAAATTCAAACTTGGTGAAGTGAGAAAGTTAAGAGTAGATTTAAAGGGACAGCTTTGTCAAACATACTATTTTAGAGAGGGGAAAAAGATAAAAATAAAACATTTTGGCTGTGTTGTATGTTTGATGCTCATCCAAAATGATTTTGCCTGCCTCCTGAAATAGTAAGCTGCTTTCCTTAGAGGTGATCATTCTTCCCACCCTATTCTCATTACTTTCTTTCCCTCCCACAATATCAAGTTCTCAAAATTTAAAAAAAAAAAAAAAAAAAAAAGGAGAGAAAAAGCTTTGAATGAGTGAGTATCTCATCTTTGAAAGACTTTTATAAATGGGAGGATTAGAGGTACACAGAGAAATTAAGGACTTGGACAGAAATGACAGGAAGACAGAGAGGCATTTATTTTATTTCATATTTGCCATGTCACGGAAACAGTCAAATGATCTCAGACTTGTGTTGTGGTCATATTTCTCACTAAAAGCCAATGATCTTTCTTGGGGGGTGAGAATAAATCTCCCTTGGAAGCACCCAATTATCCTCCACATGAAGCTGGCCAATGGGTTTTAGAAAGCAATTACTCAGCCTGCAAGCTGGGAGTTCATGCTTTGCCTTTGGATCTGCTGGGCACTCAAGCCATTCCCAACGCAGGATGGGCAACTACCTTTTTTTCCTTTTTTTTCTTGGGTCCCAACCAACAGAAGCACTTAGGATCCTGGGTGAGCAAATGTGTCTAGGCCTTTAATATGGGGTTTGTCAACATTTGGCTGCTACTGAATCTGCACAGACAGCCTATCAGGGACAGGAGATGGGCACAGGTTAGCAGCTTGATGCTAAAACTTTACAGGTAAGGTAAATCTTACCTTAGAAATTCATTAACTATGCTGGCAATGATGAACAGCAAGATGCCTGGCTGGATGCCTGGATGGCCAGACCTTCTCCCAGTGGTGCAGTCGCTACCAGTGAGGAACAGCAGAGAGCAGGGACAGCCCAACGCAGTCACATGAGCATTTGAAAATTCCAGCCCTCAATTTTAAAGAGAGAAGGAAAAAAGATGATAATAATAATAATAATAATAATAATAATAAATAAACCAGACAAAATTTAGTTTGTTCCAGTAGCATTGTTTTCCAAAATTAGAATACACTCCTTCTACTGAAGTAAAACCCACTACAATAATAACAGTAAAAAAAATTCCCCAGGCTGCTGCTCTTTCTTTTTCTGAAGCAAATTTAATGATTCAGAAAGTGAGAGACTCAGAGCAGAGCCGTGAGTCAAGCAGAGTGTGGGCAGCTGCCCTGCAAACCTCCCCATGCTCCATTGCTCGGGCTCTCGCATCTGCCCTGGCTGGCCAAGAGTGGGTGGCTGCTCGCCCCGCACGACTCCCACCACCCAGCCTGATGCCCACCACACCTGGCTGGGCTTTTCAAGCACAAACTACCTCTATAGCACTGTATCAGTGATTTTAGCTGAAGGAAAGCAATTTGCCCCTTGGGAGGTGAGGCTGCTGAGCTCCTTTGCCCAGTAACCTCACCGAGTAGATCCGGAAGCACAAGGTTACTGCACTGGCTTAATATGCAACCCAGCGCTGTGTATTTTCATACTTAATATGCAGATCTAATTGCTTGCCTGCATTTTGATTACCTTCTCTTCCTGGAATTTGCTTTTGTGTGGCTAATCCTAGTGAACTTCAAAGCATGAACTCAGGGGCTTTTATTTTTTTATTTCTGCAGTTTGTGTCTGAGACCAATGTCAAAACTCTTTGTAAGGTGCAGAACTAATTTTATAGACCTCATTTAGAAAAAAAATAAAATCCCCTAGCATTCAGTTGTCCTTCTTTTTTTTTTTTTTTTTTTTGACCTCAGGACCTTTACTTTTGCTGACCTGGAAGGTTACACATTTGGTCTGGCCACAATTAACACTTCCACTTTTAGCCTCCTGCCAGCAGCATTCTCAGGCCTGCCCACCCAATGCTAGCTTCAAGGCTGGCTCATAGGTAATTACTTTTAAAAGGAAGGCTATTCTTCAGTTCTGGGTGTAAATGCGAAGAGATTTGACTAACTAACTACTTCCCTGTCTCAAACTGCTAAACCCAACCCACACAAATGCATTTGCCTGTAAGTGCCCCCACTTTCCTCCCTCTCCCCCACTTTTCTCTTCTTTTCCCATTATCCACCTCTCCAGTAATAATATGCAATAAATTTATTTGCTTTTTTCAGCATAGTGAATGTCTACTTTAAATGCCACCTTGTTTAAAGATAAAAAAATGAAAAGACAAATAGCCACAGAACAAACTAATCTCCCTTTCCAAATATAAAATAAAAGCTGTCTTATTTTTAGGCTTTACAGCAGCTCATGTGTCATTTTCATCATTTCTTTCTCTTCAATGACTGAGAGGCAGTGAGAGGAGGCGAGAAAAAACTTTTTTTTTCCCCCTAGCAAATACATATTCAGAGCTTTCCCTAACCTGATTTCTTTCTACATTAAATCATCCATAGAGAAAGCTAAAATGGAACCTCAATAACCCAATACTTTCATCAGCTTTCAGTAAAATGTATCTTGGTGATTAGACTAATACAATGGCATCAGCAACGTGGTACACACCGGCTGTAATTTTTAGTGTGGTAAATCATTAGATTTGCAGCACACAGCAGCAAACTAAGGGATGCAGCTTCCAGAGGTGGTGGAGAGCAGTCTGTGAAGGAGGGCAATTAGGTTAGAAACAAACCGTCCCTTTACACCAACACCCAAGGGGAAGTAGCAGCGCAAGAATCGATTTGGGGCAGTAGTGGGCCCATTGGGTATCTTGCGTAAGTCACATAGGGCCTGACTCCAGTTCATGTGGATCAACAGAAAATGTCCCAGTGATACCAAGGACTGGAGTAGACCCAGCCATTAACTCTTTCAATTTCTTGGACCCTTCATGAATAAAAGGACTTTTTTATTCCCCCCCCTTCCTTTTATTTTACTCAATACCCTCCAGCAGGCAGATACCAACACAAGATGAGCTTTGAGCTTCTGCTTTCAAAACTTAATGTCCCCAAAATGACAAATAATAGCTTTACAGTGCTGTGGCATTTATGGAAGGTATCACCTCAGTGAATGCAAGTGGTAATTCATTCTGATTCCTGTACATTTCTTCATATGAGGTTTTGTTAGCCAATGTATTACGATAGTGGAAACATCTAATTGGGTTGCACAATTAAAACCAAAACATTCTGTGTCTTAAATATTTAACTTCCATGTTAAACTGCCTGAAAAAAAAGATTGAATGCTTAGTTCATACTACCATGACTGCTTTGTATCAAAAAGCCCTTTCGGTGTGTAAATATAATATCTGCTGAATTTCTCTAAACATATCACTACCCTAAGGAGAAGAAAGCATGAAGATGTCCAATAAATGCTCTTGAAATCCATTCTTCTATCCCCTCAGCTGTAGCAAAGATTTATTCAGGGAACCTGCTAGCTGATGGACATTATAGCGATGTTATTTGTCTTTTGGGGTGTTTGGCTGTTGATTAGAAGTTCCAAGTGTATTGAGTGAGTGCAGATGTAAACGGCACAGCTGCGCCATGCCGGCGGGTTTGTTACTTCACTCCTGTACACCGGCTCATGATCCGGCACCACGCGCTGTAGTAAAGTCGTGATGCTGCTTTAGCCTGGGTGCTGTGTGTGTAACTCTTCCCTCTTAGCCCTAGCACTATTTGCTTACCCTGGTAGTTCACTTAGCTATTCGCTGTCTAAACCATAACCTCATCTCCTGCTTCTGCCTTAGTCTTAATCCCCAAGAATCCAGACCAATCTATCCCTGAGCTTCTTGCTTGAACCTTTGTCCCAGCTTACCGCCAGCCCTACACGGGACTCCGTGCTAGATGTACACCATCTTCCTTCATAATTCTGCCCTTAAAAACAAAAC
Source organism: Gorsachius magnificus (assembly GCA_034008185.1). NCBI lineage: Eukaryota > Metazoa > Chordata > Aves > Pelecaniformes > Ardeidae > Gorsachius > Gorsachius magnificus. The sequence continues at coordinate 31,792,722 of CM067089.1, read as the reverse complement.
TTTGCCTGTTTCTGTCAAAGACTGCTAATGTCTCTAGTTGAGGAGCTGGAATAAATTCTTATTCTTTCAGCATGCAGCTATCAATTAGCACTGGTGCTTAATCTGAATGTTTGAAAGGCTGATAGATCTATTAATAGTAAAAAAATCAGGCATCTAATTTCTGGATACTTTAAAATTCAATTTCAATTCCATTTGACCGTCCTAATGTCTATTTAAAATTATCACACATATGTTTCTGCTAGACTGTGTTTGTTTATCCTGATGTTATCAAGTTTGGTGCAGATTTGTTCAATGGATGGTCTGGATAAAACAGGTAATGCTTCCAGTTCTGCTGCAGACCATGCTCACGACTAATGTGGGATCCAAAAAGATGGAGGAAAATGCCACTCCATTAAAAAAAAAAAAATCTTCTGAGGACAAAAGACAAAAGAGATGTTCAGTAGCAAGAAGTCCTAACAGGTCTTTTGCAGGACTCCAGTACCGGACACTTAAAAGACACAATTTTCATTCAAGAACTGCAGATTACCGCCTAGATTGTCAGCTCTTTTAAGAGCTTTACTCTACCCTGATCGTCAGCCAGAGCTGGTTGAGGCCCAGCCTTCAGTACAGGGCACCACAGAAGCTACATTTAGCTGCTTTTAAGTCATATCAATGGCTTTAAGACAGGAGTAGCACAAAGATGCACAAAAGCAAAGGTGTGCAAATCCCTTGCTTTCGTCCTCCTGGTCCTGATTTCCTACAGTGGCTTGGTGGTTTCCCACATGTTTTATGAGTGATAAATTTAAAGTCTCCCAGTCATACTGAGCTGGTGGTTAGTTAAGTAGCATCATGACTGTTGTATTCCTCCAAATTCCCTTCCCTTTCTGTACGTTGAAAGTACAGCCATGCTGCCCTGCATACACTAACTGTAATGACCCCCAATCCAGGCAGTCTAAACAAAGATTTAAGGGAATATAATTTATTTCTTGTGTAGTTACATAGTATGTATCTGAATTTAGGCCCTAATGAAAACACTTAGAGGGAACAGTGAAGACCATCTTCAAATTAATTCATCCAGTTGTATTATTTCTTTATTCAAGAAAACATACCTGTGAACACTATGCAAAATGCTGAGTCTTTTCTCTCTTTTGCAGTACGCATTCATGGACCCCTGGAAGTCTTTTCTTCATATTTTGAAGGAGGTAGTTTTCTTTCACTTGAGAAAAAGAAAATAGGTGCCTGGATAGATAATTAAAACTAAATAATGTGCCCAATATTAATAGTAACCTGTCCCTTTAGGAGACTTCAGGTACAAGGTAACATTGACTCTCAATTGTTTTTTTTTCCTTTAATATTCACTATTTACCAATTGTTTTATGAAAGTCTCATCACCATTAGAAATTCCAGTTCTCATTAATTAACACTTAAAGTGCATTATAATGTTAATGGCAAAAGGGCAGAGCGAACAAACATCCCACTTGTAGAATTATAATTCTTTCTGTGTGCACTTTCTTCTCATTCTGGTGAATATTTCAATATCCGATATATTTTGCGTTAAAGAAAAAATCCAAAACAACAACCAAACAAACAAAAAAAGAAAGAAAAAACAAGCACTGCACTGACAAGTGTGTATATATATGTATTATGAATCTTGTACACTGTATCATATAAAAAAAAGTTACATTCACCTTATTAGAGAAAACAGTATGTTCCTGAAGGCTAGAATAAAGATTTAAAAGAATATCCTCAAAAAATATTACATTAAAAGTGAGAAGTGCTGAGAATGAACAAATTATTTTGTAAATTCCTATATTTATACCATCTTGTGTGATCATATTCACTGCCTCAGCACAGACTGGATGCGTTCCTCTGTTTTGCACTGTTCTGGACATAATGCCATAGCAACTGATAAAGATAAATGGAGATAAAGAAGCAGAGGCAAAGATGGAAAAGCTATGAAGGATGAGGGGGTTTTATATCCAAAATAGGGACCTGACTTTTAAAGATAACTATACCAAATATAGATCAATAAAAGAGTAAATTAGATTTGATTCAGGTCCTGAAATGGATCTATAGGGCTTTGGTCTCATGCAGCTAAATCCCGTGTCAGCCTGAGGAATCTGGAACAGGCTGTTTGCGTGAATGAGAAGCTCTGAGCCAATACCAGTACCCAGGAAAAACGGCACATCGGATCCTCCAGAAAAGCAGAAACCCAGAAGAACCACAGGGTGTGTGGGACCAGGACCATCCACAAAAATGCTGAAGCGTGGAATGAACTCCACAAAGACAAGATCTTTGCAAGCCAACAACCAGGGCTGTGCCAGGACTAAACCCATCTGCTTGTGAAAAGACTATGAAAGAGTCCTTTGCTATAATTGTGACAATCCAAATAGCTCTGGTTTAGTGTATAAACTGATTTTTTTTTTAATCTCAGATGATATTCAGGAATTATACACCCATGAAATAGATGAGTATATTTCATTAATTCTGCAACTTCTCTACACTTAGCTCTTCCCTAGAAGTAATAGCTCATTCCTCTGATCAAGCACATTAACATTTGGAGCACATCCAGAACTACGAGATCAAAATCCACACTTCTTGGGCAATAACTCACACCTTGGTAAAACCCTTACCCATGCCAAGAACCCATCCAGAAGCATAACTGTCTAAACAAACAGATTAAATAGAATTTATTCGTTTTGAACATTGTGGTATTTAGCCATTTTTCAAGTAAGACGTCTCTCTCTACAGTAATTAAATAACAATAATTTCAGACTCAGATATATATGAGGAACAGAGCAAAGGTCAGTCTCCATAATTTTGCTTTAGGATATATGCAAAAAATATCATATATTTATTTTAGAGAGACTGAACGAATAGCATATATATTTAGGTCTTACATATATTAAAAAAGTAAAAAGAAAGACTGATAATAGTTATTTAAAGATTCAAAGATAGGTAGAATTCTAAAAATAATTCAAAGATAGAATTTTAGAATTAGATTATTTTAAGTCTTTTCTCTTTTTAAAGACAAAAGTCCGTGATATAATTATGCAGTAGCAAAGGGAGTCTCTTATACACTTTGTCTATATCACACTTCTCACAAAACAAAGCTAGAGTAACACAAAAGGCAATACACTCCAGAAAAGAAAATTATAAAAATTTTATATATTTCTCCACCCTGGACTTACATTTCTGTCATGCAGTTGACATTCTCTTGATATGGAAAGATGAAAAGTCAAAACACCGTCTCTTAAAAATAGACTTTTTTTTTACAGTTTCAAATAACATTTAGGTTGGAGTTACACAAGAACTTTCAATAAGAAGGTTCAAAAAAAGATATTTGTCACAAAATAGCCCAGAGGACTGCTATATTTTTAGTCCCTACAGAGGCATATTCAGGGCAGGAGCTCTTCGTTCTTGCTCTCTCAGTGTCCTGACCTCTTGATTGAAAAAGTAATTTTTAGCCATCAGGATGTTTTTTAATGAGAAACATGAAAAACAATATTACCATGAGAAAAATGAGGTTTTGGAAGAACATGCAGTGATACCATATTTAAAACTGAGTCTATATAAAGACTCTGTTCTTCCAATTCATTAGCCATCTGTATTCACAAGTTCTAAAGAATGATATTTACCCCAACATACAATTTGAGTTGAAAAATTGAAAAGGTAAACTTTTAATCAAGAGTATGGAACAAGAAAGAAAAAATTATAGAAGAAAGAAAATATTTCAGCAGAATTTTCAATAGTAACTTTTTCCCAAATTTTCTGTAAAGAAACTGCACCTAATTGTAGTGCCAAAGACCAGTGGTGTTTACCATTGATTGATTCCTGATATTAATTATATCCAAATTTCCCAGATTGGCTAGAAATATCAGTTGCATAACTTGATGTCAGCTAATTTATTTACATCCACAAAAACGGGATTTTCTATTGATTTCTATTGCCTTTTTCATCTCCATTCTTACCCTTCTTAAACAGAAGTAGTAGGGCCTCTCTTTAAAAACTATCCATGTAATTTCTCAGCTGTAAGGAAGAAAGTACACTCATAGTACACAAAACTCTGCATTTGCTTTGCCTGTATGGACCCCACTTGCAACACTTTGACACCAGACACCCGACACACCCACCCCGCCGTTATTTTTGTCTCCTGGTAGGCACTGTCAAATAGACTTTGATCCGCTTGCTCCGCAGGGACGGAAGCATGCAATTCACTGATCTAATTGCACAATTAATTGTCAACACAGTGTTACTTTTGTAGGACCAAGAGGCCTTTTTTCCACATGGTGAAAGAGAAGCAAAGTTTTACTAGGTTTAAATTAGAGAGGAACTAGCAATACAGGTAAGGTTTATTAACAGGCAAGTGATTTGTCCTTTTTAATTATACTGTCTCTCTCCAGGTTAACGGAAGCCTGATTCTGTGAGATTTGTCTACATTTGATAGAAGTTTTGAGGGCAAATTGCACACCTAGGTTCATGGCTTTTCATGAGGGTGAGAGAATTTATCTTTTTTACTGAATGTGATGGGGGTTTTTAGTTTGCCAAACTCTTTATTTCTATTTTTAGAATGGCCTTATAAAATGTCCAGCATAATCTGTTTCACGTATTGAAGAGCAATAGCAAAATTACACCACAGCTGCACAGCGTAGCTGATGACAGGGGAGTTAGATTGACGTTTTCTGAGTGCATTAAATAGACCCATATGCACATATGTACACATACATACAAGATACTAACATAAATAAGAAAAAAAATATTTTAAGAGTTGATCTGACCTGTGGTCAAGTTGGCTAGCCTCACTGCATATCAAATAGCTCATTTTACTCTTCAGTGAAAGGATTGCTTGACAGTGGAGCAGTGATAAACCTGTGGAAGGCAAGTAACCCAAAATTCTCTGGCTTTGCAACTAGTTAAAATTTTGCTAATGTACAAAAATAGGATTTGAAAAAAAAAATAGCCTGGAAGAAAAGACCAAACCACTGTGATCTTGATATATGTCACTTAAAATTCACCTGATTCCCCCTGCTTTCCCTCATAAATCAAAACTGAACACACAGATCTCAGAGATGAGGAGCATGTGGTAAAACAGCCTAAAAATCTCTTTTCTATACTTCAGCAGAGAACTAATTTCATGTTGAAAAGAATGGGTCATTTTTACTGCTAGTTTAGCCACACGGCTCCTAGGTACCAATTCTGTAAAGTATTATCCATTTTTTGCTGTGGGTCATTTGTTTCCTCTGCAAATTTCCTTGAGACTTACAGAACCGATACGCATGGATTTTTCCATCTATACTTTTGAACATATAATGAAGACTGGACAGGTTAGCTTTCCTTTAATCTGTAGAAGATGTGACAGAGAATGCAGAAATCTTATCCTCTATAATATAAAACAACTTTCCAATCACAGCATCTGAAAGAGACATGGGCATTGATATCCCGTAAATTGTCCGTTTCCCATGTTCCTCTAGGCCAGCTGTGACTGCTAAAACCAATACTACCAGGCACAGATACTGTCTTCGAAACAGATATACATAGTGGAGATGTTCCACAGGAAAGCCAATAGCTTGGATTTGTTTGAGAAATAAGCTTTGTGCTTGAACAGAAAACACTATTTCCCTTGTTAACCTCGATACCAGCTTCTATCCCAATTACATAAAATCATTTGGTTTTCCTAATTCTTGAATATATCTGTTCTAAGTCTGTAGGCACAGGTGTCTCAAGTTTCTAGCCCTATGTACTTCATGTTGAAAACTAAATGATACCAAGAGCAGCAAGTCATATACCTCTGAGAGCCAATAGATGAGACTTGGATGTCACCAAGTCATGGGTGCCACTGGGACCCCAGACTAAGCAGTGACAGAAAAACCCTCACGCTATTGCCACAGAAGTCCCTTGGGGACAGCCCAAACTAGAAATCTCAGATTGGTTAAAACTATTTATTTTTCTACCTTTCTATCTATATATGTGTGTGTCTGTGTCTGTAAGCATGGGGGGGGGGGGGGGAGGGGAGAGAGAGATGGCTCCTGCATAGGATGAGATATTTGCTGAACTATTGCCAAGGCAGGTGTACAATCCTGGTACGAAGGACAGGGCCTGAGAATCAAATTCTTCTTGGTCATGGGAAGGGAGAGAGCAATGCTCAATCTTCAGATATGGGAAGGGGGGGGGGGGGGAAAGAGAGAGCAAAGAAAAGCAGTGCAAGGCTTTACAAGGCTGAGCAACTATTCTATTTCCATCATCAGTGTGTTCAGTCACACAGCACTGGAGAATTAATTAATATTCAGTATGCTGAGTGCACTGAATAGAAATTCATATCAAGTTCATTCTACGGTATCGGACATGGTATGTCACCATGTAAGGAAATGTATTTAAGCTACGTGAAGGCTGATGCCTTATGTTTTTTAATAAAGTTGAGGACAGATTACAAACCTCTGCTTTCAGCCCAAGGTTGCAGTGGATGGAAGCTATTTCCTTTGACATACTGAATAATTTTCCTTTATTGAAGTTACAATAAGATAATGTAAAAAGCTTTGAATATATATAATGCGAAGTGGTAAGGCGTTAAACTATCGCATTGGAAAGAAAATGGTGTTGAACGTGAAGAAATTGATCACTAGAACTAAATGGACCAACACAATTAAAGCCAAAATGCCCATGTGGTAACGATCTCAAGTGAAGAGTTGACTGGATGTTTGCTTCTTTAATTACGGTTTCTTGGAAGGTTTTAACAATTTAATCCAGCATTCTTGGTTCCTATCTATGCTCTTGAAGAGAAAAAAAAAAAAAAAAGCTACTTCCAGCCCTATTTTTGATGCTGCAAAAGTACTAGCATTGCATATATCACATCACTTACAGTCATAAGGACACCAATCATTGGTGACCCTTTAGGAATACCTGTGTCTGTATCTATGGTGTAAAGCAAACCCTTACAGAGCTGCTAATTACCTTGAGACCTGACTCATCTACAGATGCTTTCTTCTGGCAGTGCAGCTCCCCCATGCCCCAGCCCCTGAGGCCCGCTGGCCCAGGCACAGGACAGGTGATGTGGCTCCCTCTTCATTCCAGAGCAAGCGGCCAGCAGCGAGGCGGGATGGCACATGGGCTCAATTGCACAGGACAGGCAGGATCTTGGAATCTCTGTGGAGCACCCTCCATCTAAGTAGTGGACATGTAAGACAAGTGAGGAGATGCAACAGGAACTGGGCTATTGGCTCACTGAAGATAGTGGAAATTTTTTAATTGGCTCTGGGAAGCTCAGAATTTCACAAGAGTATTCGGGTAAAAGCAAGAAGTATGTAGGTTACAGGGCTAACATAGTTACTCACTAAAGTCTACTGATCACTTGAGGCTCCAACTATTTTGAGACATTTGGTTATGGGTTGTATCCAGTCTATTTGAAACACACAAAGCTTGGAGGCACAACTCCCTCCTTAGGCAACTGGTTTGGCTTTGGTTTGGCTTTTTTAATATTGCATACACTTTAATTTAATTTCTTAATTTCAGCCAGTGTTGACTGTCTAACTTCTTAAGAGAGCTTTTGAATACTGCACAGAAATATTTCCCAGAAGCAGTTTTCAGAAAGTGGTTTAAAAATCTTTATCTATCTCACTGGCCCTGGCATCCTCCCACCACAAAGCTTTCCAAACACAAATACGTGCCTTTTTACGATGTCTCAGAAGAGGCATGTCAGCCTTGAGGGCTGGTTCCTCACTGCGTTGAGGAGGCGGTACAGCCAATGTAGGGAACTAAATCAAGCCAGTTGATCCCTGTACAGTGTCATGACTGTAAAATCCTCCACGAAGAGCAATGTGGAAAGTGGTTGTATTTGTGCATTCATCATGAATGCTATGACAAATGACAGTTTTATGGGTAAATGCACTTGAGTGGAAGGTTAAGGTTCATCTCCCTCCTTTGCCCTAGACGTCATATATCACCTCAGGTGAAACTAAGAGCCAAATACCTTAAACAACAGATTTCCTTTCCCTTGCCTTATATTTCTAACTCAGGTGTAATAACAATTCTTCCCAACCTTGTCTCTTTAGATTAGCACATATACCTGGAGGTCTGCTCCAGGCTTGGAGCAATGGGAAGCCTGAAGTCAGGCAGGGATCCTGAAAGCTACAGCAAAACGAAAAGCAACAGTACATAAAGCAGGCAATAAATGACCTCAGTCCCAGCTCCCACGAGAGGCAGCGTTATGCCATCCCTTTTTGATGCTGTGCACTTCCCATGAGTCAGCTCTCGTTTGCTGAGAGCTCCTACAAGGTCAGGCCCTTGAGCTTTTCCACAGTTGCATCAGGAACCCTAAGATTTAATTAAGCCACTGACAGTTCCCGCAGCATTAGGCAGATAACAGACAGGTTTTATTCTCTTGTTTAAATATGTGAGTTTCAAAATACTCATAAATCTGTGAGGAGTAAGTACATATATTCTACATATAAAACCAGGAACTTGCAATAGCCAAAAAGTTTATTAAGGTTAAATTATCTGACCCAGAAAAATAAGTAAACCAAAATGCTTACATCATTCTTGAACTAAACCCAAAGGTGAGATTCTGAACTTCTATGAAAATCAGAAGGCAGCGACGTGATTGGGATTTTTGCCAGTTGACAGTTTAGCACCTTAGGAACCTGTTTGTGTCTCCTCCCCACCACCTTTGCATGTTATGACCAACCTGAGTGCCAGCTGACCCGACAAAGGACATTTAAATTTATTTTTGACTCATATCTGCTGTAAGGAAAACAAGTATTTTATACCCCCCAGAAAAGGAAGAACTGCATAGGTTAAATGCAAGAAGAATGGCTGGGAACAGTGATGTTTCTTGGAGCTACTCATTTCTCTATGGATAAAGTAATTTCTGAATTTAAGTGTGCGATTTTTTTCCAGCACAGTGAAAGATAAGAAGGATGCTGGATAATGATTACACTGAGGCTAGGCTCAAATAACCTGATTGTGGGCATGATGGAAGCTATGTAATGCAGAGATATTGCACGTGATTTATAGGTTGTGTAAAGAGAAGGGGTTTTGCAGAGTTTTGTACATTTAGCTCCATGTACTAAAAGAAGGACTTATTTAACAGGTTGGTTGCTGTACTTTAAATGGATAGTATTGTACCTTGAAAGTACTGTGCTATCCTTGTCTACTTAAATATATTGAAACTATGCTTTATTCCTTGTAACTCCCATCCTATCTCCAGAGATATTTTAGAGGTCTCGTCTGTTCATTCTCCACGCACAACTCTCGAGCAGATTTTGCTGCTTTACTGCTAACAGTTAACCAGGTGCCACGTTTCTCCATTAGTAATAGTAGCAGCACTTTGGCATAGAAATCAGGAGACAAAAATCACATTCATAAGGAAAACATAGCAGTGTCTTCAACTAACAGTACATACCACAAGAATAATAATAGAAGACATATAAGATAGAGGTATAATATAGACAAAAGAAAAATATATTCTTGCTAGAAAAGATTGTAAGAAACAATCTGGGCATTGCTAATCCACATTATACATAGCTTAGGGGAGGAGAGAGTCCTGAGTCAGTATTTCCCATGTTTTCTTCTCTGCTGAGGTCCCTTAGTAGTGTCATAAAAAATTCCTGGGTGGCTCATACCCCTCCCCAGCATGTGCATCCATTTTGCCTTTTGTCTGCTTTTTCCCCTCTTCTTTTTTTCTTTATGTCTGTTTTGATCCCCTCTCATGCTTTCATTTCTCTTCATCCATCTCCTCCCTTGTACATTTATTTTCTTGCTGGCATTTCCTTTGTTCCCTTCCCCCATATATTTATTTTGCCATGTATTTTCCCTCCTGTGTTTCTTCAGAGATGCTGGAGATGTAGACAGTCCTGATAAAACTCAGGGCTGAACTCCTTGTTGCTAGGAACAGAGTGAAAAAAACCCTCTTCAACTCAGGGCAGGAACAGCTGCCCGAAATCTCAGCCTCTCACCCCCTCCATATGAGCTGCTTCTGCAGGAGTGTGCCCTGGAGTGAGGAGTGGAGGAGACTCCACTGTGAGGGGGGGAAGGATACGAGAAGCCCACACTGAGGTCCAGACTTAGACCTGAGGGCTTTTCACAGACATAGATTGTGAAATACCCAGGAGTGGGCTCCTGGTAAAAAGAGGCACTAGTTGCCCAGGTTAGGAGTTTGGAGCATGTGGAACATTTTTCAGACATACATACATTTCAGGCTAATTATTTCACATTTTCAGTCCAGAGATGAAGGTCACTTGATGCATTGAGCTCTCATCCAGGGATTTTGGGGGTTCGGAGTGACTATTGCTCCATTAAGAATACCAGCTGTGATTCTTCCCAATTATGCTAAGAAATGTTAACACCTAAGAGAGCCCTAAAGAAACAAAACTCACAAAATGTGTAGGGGACCGTATCATTCAGAGGCTCTGAAAGGCACCAGTTGGATCCAGCCGTCGTACAATAGAGCTCCCATGATCCAGGATTAATCAGCCAGAACTCAGCCAGAGAATGAAGCAAGCCCCGAAAACCCCTACAAAGCAGAAATTGCCTACCAACTTCTCTTTCAACTCTTCAGCTCATCAATATTTCTGAGGCTTTAAGAGTTAGCCTGCTTTAATAAAAATGCAAAGCTATTAACAGAAATCTCCATATGGAAATTCTTTGTACTGATTCAATTTCCTAATCTAATAGCTTTCCTAGAGCCTTGAGAAGAGCAGGTATAGCTTGATCCCTCTAAGTCTTCTATTTTTCAGAACAGAAATGATACAATGTGTAGAAAAACATTTGACCACTTTATTTGAGGCAAATAAAACAGCAGAAAAAATTCAATTGATATTTCACTGGCCTTTGAGGTCTTTGGAGAGGCCATTTCTATGGTCAGAGACAAGCAGTGCAAACGTGCCTGTGTACTTGTGCAGGCAGTTGCTGGTGTCAAAAACCACCGGTGTCCTCAAGGTAGACCTCAGACCAGAACATCAGGATCACTTGCATCACCATCCACTGGCTGTTGACAGCTCTGGGGTGACATGTTGTTATATCAATAGATGATGAAAAATAATCAGTGCATGATTCACTGATCTGCAGTGAAATGGTTAATTTGGGGGAGTCTGACTGCACATTCATCATGTGGCAATTTGACTGGAAATTAATAGGATTATTTCTGACTGGCCGAGGTTAATGGCATTACCTGTTTGGCTTTTATAAAATCTCCATAATTTAGTAATATTTGTCTAAGTCACCATCAAAGTATAGAAATTGATAGTAAAATTACAGACAGCTGGGTACAGGATGAAATGAAACACATTAAACCAAACCCATGCTCTTAGGAAAACACAAATGCCAAATTAAGTATGTTAGGCTAACAGTTTAAATGATCCAATTTAACACTAATAAAGATACTTTAGACCCAAGTCTTGCTTGATTGTATACTGTACGAGCATGCAGAGGAAAACATCTGCTGAGAGGTAGACAGCCTGGGCCCCACAGGGACGCCAAGGTGTATTGGGTCTGGCTGGGATGGAGTTAATTTTCCGCATAGCAGGCCTCATAGTGCTTGTGCTTTGTACTGGGAGCTAGAAAGCTGCTGGTAACACACCAGTGTTTTGGCTGCTGCTAAGCAGCGCTGGCACAGCACCAAGGCTCTCTCCCCAACATCCCCCCCAGCTCACCAGTAAGCTGGGGGTGGGCAAGATCTTGGGAGGAGGCACAGCCAGGACAGCTGACCCCAACTGACCAAAGGGATGTTCCATACCATATGACATCCACTCAGCAATAAACGCTAAGAGAAAGGAGAAGGAAAAGGGGGACATTCATTACTTACAAAGTTTGTCTTCTGGAGCAACTGCTAGGCGTACTGAAGCCCTGCTTCCCACAAAGTGGCTGGACATCGCCTGCTGATGGGATGTACAGAATAAATCTTTTGCTTTCCTTTTGCTTCCGTGCATGGCCCTTGCTTTTGCTTTTATTAAACTGCCTTTATCTTGACCCACAAAGTTTTTTTCCCCATTTCATTTTCTCCCCTCCTTGTCCTGCTAAGGAGGGGAGTGATAGAGCAGCTTGGTGGCAGAGGTACCCACCACACAAGGGAATGAGCAACTTGGACCACTGCATCTTTCCATACCATTTCATATATTCCTAATAGTTTTTAATGAAAACTTCATTAGAGTATATTACTTAGGCACAACTGATTTTTGTCCTGGAGGACAAATTACTAAGGGACAAATTCACAACAGACAAGCATATAGACCAATAAATGGGGTTTTCTTTAAGACTTTGTTGAACAAAGAAGCAGCACTGAGGCATTAGGTATCTCTGAAAGATTTTGATTTCAGATGAACCTGGCTATGGCAAGCATGGGCCCTGCCACCAGAAAAGGTAAAATGAAATATTGCCACAAGCAGTGCATGAGCAGCAGTGGACCAGACTTGGCACTTTCTTTCCAAAAACTGTTTGGTGCCCAAGATGCTGAGACTAGCAACACGAAGGCAGGAGAGAGGACACTGGAAAAGGTAACTCAGCCTGGATACCATTAAAATGAGGTAAAGGTAGCAGTTGTTCTGCAATAGGAGAGGTGGCATGAGGCAGACATTCCTCCCTGCACCGCTGGGCTGTGCGGGCCCCTGCTAGGTGCGTCCAGTGCATCCTTCCTGCCCCAGAGATTTATTTTAGTACTGCATGTAAGCCACTGTAGACCTAGCACCCACAATTAGAAACTCCTTGAGACAAGGATCAGGTCTTCCATTTCTCATTGCCTGTTGGGCCACAGAGAAAATAACGTAACTATAGAAAATCAATACAGTTTTAAAGAAAATCTTACTAATAAGACGACGGTGTTTGATTTTTCTTGGCTATGGCCACCTTGATTGTCATTGTCTCATGGCTAATACAGGCCTGATAAGTTTTAATATTTCTAATTGATTTCTGTTCTACACAACAAGCTAGAGGCTATTTTAACTTGCGGGTTTGTACCATTGCCTCATGATTGCATCTCCATATGAAAGCGATGATTCAAAAAATTCTTCTTCATGTCAAAGGTATTATTTAGAAGTAGATTCCATCTAAAAGTGTTTGCTTATTATTTTTCCCTTCATTTTCTTGGATATTGGCTAGTCCATTAAACATAATACCTACAGGTTTTAAATAGCGATGCCACTTTGTGAATTTTATTTAATGGCTGTTTCAGACTGTGTTTCTTCAATGCATATAAATCTTCCATTCCCACAAGCAGAATCAAAAGAAAAGGAAGAAATTTCCTTTCAAGGTTTGAGTGCTTTGTTTCACAAATGTATGGTATGTGGCTGGAAACTAAAGTCAAAGAAGTATGAACAAAATTGTTATATGGCATGCATCAAAAGATTTCAACAGTTGTTCTGAAAAGCAAAATAACCGAAGATGACTGTCACCCAGAAAGAATGATGATGCTGTAACTTTCATACAAGATGCAATTTCCAAAGATCCTTGACTCTTCTTGCTATGTGTAAACGTTTTATACCTTTTCCCATATTTTCACGTAGCTATTACACTCTCCTTCTGCAAAAAATAAATAGATATTATGGGATGCCTGAAATTTTATACATGTAAAAGATCTATTTGGATCCTGGCTAGAAGAATGACCTCATGGGAAGGTTTACTCTAGTGGGCAAACGCTAGCAAAGGCAACATTTCATCACACATTTGTTTCAAAGTGAGAGAAGAAAAAAAAAATCCTAGATTTATAGCCTTGGAAAACTTTATGTATCTCTTTAGGGGGAAAAAACAGAAAGAAAGAGAAAAAGAAAACAAGAAATGGAAGTTAATAGATAAATGTGCTTCATACAGACACCTACATCAATTACCAATGTATGAAACCATTCTAATATTCTCCTTTGTACAAGTAATTCCACAGACATCAGTAGAGTTAGTCACTTGATTTATTTTCATGAAGAAGCTTTTACTATAAGCACCTTTGACTAGGAGCCTTGTGAGTCTAGGTCTCCTGGGGACTTTTGACGGATTTACAACAGACAGAAGTTTGTGTGTGTTGACTTCCTGGGAAAAAATAATGCATACTTATATTGCTGCATAAACATTAATAAAAATATGATCAATTGCAGCTCTAGATCTATGCCATGTGGAGAACTCCTAGGGTGCAGTATCACAAGAAAAAGAGTAGTGATAACTAAATTTAGGGATGTCTGCTATTTCCTATTATAAGATTGTACATTCAGGGCTTATACTACGGCTGAAGTCCTAGAGCTCAAGACGAAATTTTCCTTATTTAGGCTAAATTAAAAAAAAAAAAACAAAACCAAAACAAAAAACCAGGCTAAATTTAAGATTAAGGAAAGAATATTATTTCTTACAACTAATTTTTTTTAGTAACTACTTTATCAATAAATTTGATATCCATGATTGTGAAGAAGGAATAGGAATACAGTTCTGTGCCTAGACTTCTTCACGGGAAGAGACTATCTATATGCTGTCAACACACAAGAAAGGCTCAGTTCGCATGTGCCAAGCAGTACCAGGCACTGTTGTAAGCTAAATGTACTCTGTTGTGAGCTAAGTGTGCTCCAGGGTTTGGTCTATGGGGCTCTCCTGGCAACTTCAAAGCTAGAAGAGCATCTCTTCCTCTGCCTGTGGGAACTCGGGCAGCAGGGATAAGGAAGGGTAAGCCAGGGAAGTTCATGCCAGAAGGAAGACACTCATTAAGCACACATAAACAGGACCTGGGAGATAGAAAAATCCTCCCTTGATCAGACAAAAGGATAATGGAAAGGACAGAGATTGAAATGCAAAGCCAGGAAAGAGTGAAGGGGTGCTTATAGTAGTGTTTTAGTTCCAACTGCTCTTCTACTTCTGCAAATCCCCCTATTTTGGTTTCCATCACTGAGTGGTCTCGGAACATCCAAACTGCGTTCCTTTCAGATGAAGTTAAACTGAAAGGTGTGCTCCAGTTGGTCACCACAGGACCAGACTAGAACTTGCCCAAAGCAAAATCTTCTAAAATGTGTACAGGGTGGATGTCAGCCACCAGCTGCAAACCAACTGCTGTCCTCTGCAGCTCTGCTCCTTTGCTCTGTACTCATTTGCTAATACCAGCATAGTCCAAGAGACTTCTTGGGATACAGGACTGGGAGAAGACTCAAGATCTGCAGGCTGGCACTTTGCTGACTAAGAAACCTGGAAGGGTAATGCCTGGTGAAGCATCAAAGTAACAACACAGAGGCTTGATCCCTCTTCAGACAGTGGAAAAGAATAAAATATAGTAGAGGAACTAGAGTGAAAGGAGAGAGATGGTGACCTGGCAGAAAGGTGAAGAGGAAACTGGAGGGGAAGGCTGAAACTGATGAGAACTCGCAGATGTTAGGGCTTGAAATGGTGCATATGTTTTATGTCATATCAAGGGTTTTATCAAACATTTGCTTTGATGCCAAAGCAAAATAATGTCTCTCTTCAAAAACTCTTGCCCCATAATGAGATCTGTTTAAAGTGTTTTTGAAATAATGCTGAAAATGCTTGAAGTTTCTCTACTACCAAATTAAAGCTTAGGGAGTTAGACTCACAGCCTATTAAAATTCTGTTTAGCATGCACATTTTAATACAGATGTTTCAATAAAAGGGGTTTCCATGTAATTATCTAATGACTTGCTATGTCAATCACGATAGGTCCCAGGTTTGTGACTTGCTCCTGAGAGTTAAACGGAAAATAAATATACCAGTTCTTACCTGCTGCCCTTCCAATTTGAGCTGAAAGCAGTAAATAGTCTCATGGATGTATCTGATCTGATTTGCATTGCTGAGAAAGTAAATCCTATGGGAGAGAAAACTAGGCAAAAAGATGCGCTATTTTCTTTTCATTCAATATTCTTCTGTGTTGGAGGACAATATACTGTGCTGTATTTTCAATTTAACTGCATTCCTCAGTTTCTCCAGTCCCAAATATTTTCATCCAAAGGGGTAAAAACTGTTACAGATCTGCAGATATTGGCATCTCATGCCTGAACTTTACTTGCTTAGCAATAGGAAGATGGGATACTTCCCCCATGTCATATCTCAGTATGAACAAATGCTCCCAAGGAAACCAAAAAGCTTACAAGCATCATCTGAGAAGAAATAAGGCAAGTCAGGTAGCACCCAACCAGACATATACAAGAGGAGGAGATGCAACATCAAGCAAATCAGGAGTACAGCAGTGTTTGAGAGATTTAGCTCAACCAGGAGACAAGTTAAAGGGGGGATAAACTGAGACTGAAGAGTAGACTCTTCTGTCTTCAGCATTCAACAATATGTGCCAGATGCTGGAGACCTACTTTGGCCATCTCTTTAGCTCATGATGCCAGGAGTACCCTAACTCAGGCCATGACCTCCTGCAAAAAGGCTCAGCCTGTCTGGCCCCAGTAGACCGTGACCGTATCCCAGACTGCAGAGCTGTGCTGCTAGCTGGTTACCTGACGGGTGGAGCAGGGGGGTTGGCATACAGCGGGACCGCAAGGAGTAACACCCCCATGGTTTACTGTTTTATAACAGCTCCATCCATCACAGCCCATCAGGCTGTTATTGCCTAGAGGTGCCAATGCAACTAAGGCAGTAAAAAAGGCTGCCGTGTTACCTAAGTGTGCATTACCACTAGTAGTAGCACAGTGGCTCTTTTCTCACAATGAGAAAAGATTTCTGTATGTGACAAAGGTATTTTCTGAAAAGCTGCTAAAAATCGAGTTCTGCTTACAAGAGCAACCGAACTCATGCACTCTTCCCATGACCAATCCTTACAGGCTCCCACACAGGCAGATATTTAGCAAGTGCTGGAGGGCGATTTACTTACCCAGCTTTCTTTTCAAAATTTTTTCCATGTACTTTCATGCCAGCAGTCAGGGACTCGTTTTCACTCATTCCCCTTTTTCCCTCTAACTATGGCTTGCACAGTCCCTGCTATTTTGCTCCCCAGACCTTGCACACTGCTCAGCTGCGTGCTGAGAGCAAGTTCAGGAATAGGGGCCACTCTTTTGCTGGACAGCAGTCGGTGGGGTTCTCCTCTGAGGGGGCATTCATGATGGTAAAGCCTCACTGCAGGATGTCTAGAGCTGTCTCAATCTAAATCCCAAACCAGGCTTAATTACCATTGTGTTGCAACTTGTAACATGTAAAAAGAAATAAGAGATTAAGTATTATAACAAGGAAAAGAAAAGTGGAAACTTACTAAAAATACGAAGGTAATATTTATGTGACTCATCATGAAAAATAGCATGAATACTGTGCCCACAGAACCTTAGCAAAAATTAAGAAAAAAAGATAACATTTACATTTGTTTACCAAACAGTTCAGAGTTATCCAGTTATTGGATTTTTTTTTTCCCCTTTTCATAAAAAAAGCCCATTAAAAGTGGAGCTCATTGCCATTGCGCTGTTGCAACCGTCGCACTAACAGGGCTGTCCATCTTTCCAAAGAGCCGCTGCTTTGAAGGAAGCTACAGTAAAGTGGTTAGGGAATTCACCATTCAGAGGTTCCCTCAAGTGCTGCATCCAGCTTTCACTGATTAATAATGAAGCATTAATGAAAATGTTTCTGTGTCTCCGTGCTCCCACCAATTAAATGTGGTGCAGAAAAAAATACAGCCTTTGGAAATTGTTATTTGTCTCACTTGCCAGACAAGCAGTAGAGAGAGTAATTCTTTACTGGGAATATTGGTAAAACAAGACTTGCATTTAGGGGATTCAGACCAGTAAAGATGGATTCTTAAGCTGACATTTAAGAATCACTGACTCTCAAATACCACATTAGCAATCAAGAAATCAACAGTGTTTAGAAGAAATATAATTAGCTCAGCATGCTCTGCTTGAAACCAGTACTGTAGCTATCAGCTGCACCAAATGCCAGAGAAGGAGAAATGGGGAATTTGTTTTCCATTGAAATACATTATATTTTACTTTATTAAAGGCATGAGAGCTTGAGGCATTAATATTTCTGAGAAACTGTCAGAGCTAGCTTAGATCAGGGTGGATTTTTCTCCATTAACTGAGCGAATTCTGGGAAAGCAATCCATCTTTCTTTTCCTTGGTCTGTGCTAAATGCATTGCCATGACATCGTGCAAGACAACTGGGCAGGATGTGTGGTAGGTTATTAATATGTTTTCATTTCATTTATGTACAGAAGTTACTGAGATCATGTTTTATACGCAATTGCATTATACGTTATCTGAATTGACCTTCTTATTCTGGAATTAAGTGTGGAGGATGTCAAGCAAACAGACCACGAAAGCCGGTACTTCCGGACACAGATGGTAAAGCTTACGTGTAGAGAGAGGAGTAATTGGATGCAAGGCAGTAAATATTTACTCAAATCC
This sequence comes from Gorsachius magnificus, assembly GCA_034008185.1. Taxonomy (NCBI): domain Eukaryota; kingdom Metazoa; phylum Chordata; class Aves; order Pelecaniformes; family Ardeidae; genus Gorsachius; species Gorsachius magnificus. The sequence goes on along the minus strand of CM067089.1, from coordinate 31,774,447 downwards.
GGTCGACATTGCTAGTGCTTTAATATGGCAGCTGCTTTGAAATTTGCTTGAGTATATGGTGGTCTCAGACCACTGCAGAGTTGAAAGCTGATGCCCTTCCTGCATCTCTTAGCAAAGAAGATATGGATTCAATCCTAAATAGGTTTGGGAATTGAACTGTACTGTGTACTCAAAGCTGAGTGCTGCAGCATATAACGTAGGACAACAATTAGCTTCTGCTGTACCTCTTCTCCAAGCGAAAAGCAGCCTGAAGTTCTTCACTGTCTATCACTTTAGCACTTTTCACAAGTATCTTTAGTGCATTTAAACTTGTAGGGAGAGCTGGAGCATGAAATCACACTTCCTTAATTTGCCCAGTGCCAACACCACACTTTTCTTGGAAGTGACGCCATTGATGCCCTTGGACCTCCCCACCACTAAAGGCTCTGTCCCTGCAAAATCAAAGGGTGCCGTTACCCAGGGGAAGCAAGTCACCGACTACTTGCTGGTAAAGCCCCACTTCAGCCAACAAGCACCAAACCCCACTGATAGCCCTAGAAGTGACAAAGAGCTTTCTAAAGGAGGCAAGGAGAAATTTGAAGAGGAAAAGTGCTGGGTTGGAGAAGGGTGACAGAAAAGGGAAATGTGCAGTTTTGGAGGAAGAGGAGAGCAGGGACAGAAGTTAGAGGGTCATGATGCTCTTAGACTGCAAGCCAGTGTTCCTAGGTGCCGTAGTCAGATAAATAGCCATGCATTAGTTTTAAAATGCTGCTCTGAAATGTCACCTTCATCTCCATTGATCTCTATTACCAAACAGGTCCTTCACTGTCACTTGTGACAAAAGGCATTAGTCAATGAAAAGCTCTAAATAAACTTGAGGAAGACAAGCAAGCTCTTCGCTCTTAGCCACACACAATAACGTTATAAAAAAGCCTGAGAAAGTAGGGCACTGAAAAAAGTATCTAGTACAGAAAGTAAAAATTGAAATGTTCTATTCTAAACCTGTCAAGTTTATCAAAAAATATTTGGTGGTGTTTTTTATTACCCTCCAAAAAGGATGTTTTTGTCTAGATGAGGAAATAACCTAGTGAAATTTTTTTAATAGATTTACTTTAATCCCCACTTTATACCAGGGTAACTGGTACACACATCTACTGCAAGGCTAACATTTAACCAAGATTTCCCAAGGCTGATGGTTGAACCACTGAACCATCTTCAATGAAGCACTAAGAAGGATTTGGTAGCTGGAAGACAGAGACTGTACAGGCTACTTCAGCAGCCCTTTCAGACCATGCAGCCTCTATTGCCTCTTATGGAAACACTCAAGCACAGCATGTCCTGGCACCTCTCCTGCTGCATGGCAAGATACTCACCTCATACATAACCAGCATGATGTGTTCTTCCATATACTCATGGGCACGCTCTGGAAAACATATTAGGATAGGCAGCTGTCTGGCATCTGCCTCCAAAAGGATGATGTGCTCTCCCACTTCAAACACAGTCATGCATCCCGTACCCTGGGCTGCATCAAGAGAAGGGGCCGGAAGGGTTCCTCTACTCTCCTGGGAGACCTCACCTAGAGCCCTGCGTCCAGCTCTGGAGCCCTCAGCACAAGAAGGACATGGAACTGTTGGAGCAGGTCCAGAGGAGGGCCACAAAAATGATCCAAGGGCTGGAGCCCCTCTCCTATGAGGACAGGCTGAGAGAGTTGGGGCCTGGAGAAGAGAAAGCTGTGGAGAGACTTTATTGGGGCCTTTCAGTGCTTAAAGGGGGCCTATAGGAAAGATGGGGAAAATCTTTTTAGCAGGGCCAGCTGTGACAGGACAAGGGGTAATGGTTTTAAACTAAAACAGGGTAGGTTTAGACTGGATTTAAGAAGAAATTCTTTACAATGAGGGTGGTGAAACACTGGAACGGGTTGCCCAGAGAGGTGGTGGAGGCCCCATCCCTGGAAACATTCAAGGCCAGGTTGGACGGGGCTCTGAGCAACCTGATCTAGTTCACAGTGTCCCTGCTCCCTGCAGGGGGATTGGACTAGATGACCTCTAAAGGTCCCTTCCAACCCAAAATATTCTATGATGCTATGATCCATCTTTCGTATAATGGACAAAATTTGTATTTTGGGTGAGACCAGGTCAAAGGCTTTTTCACAAATCACACCCTGGAGCTCTGAGCTTGGGAAACTTATCATTAGTGTTTAAGCACAGCAGCTGATAGAGGGGAGAGGGCACTGTTTAAATGTACCCCACGGGTGTTTGCAAGGTTAATGCTCCATTTTCCTGTCTATTGCGATAGTTGTTCTCTGAGCAACAGCCTTTGTCTTCATGCTCAAGATACACAGTGTTGCTACACATACTTGGTGTTCATTTCAAAAGCCATGTTAGTAAAACCAGGGAGAGTCTGTTGCAGTGTACAAGCACTTTTCACTGTCCACCTGCATTCAGTCTCTCCCAGGCTACGTTCCTCCAACCGGGTTAGCTGCAGAGGATTACCTGCCTGCCACTGTGCGACCATGCCACCATCTGGGAGGCACATAAAGTGAAAACTTGGGTTTCACCAACTGTGAACAGTTGGCTACTGAGGAGTAAAACAAAGAGGGTTAGGTAATGATTTGGAAAGCTGGTTGCAGGAAGTCATATGATCAGTTTGGCCAGGCACAGCCACATGAGAAAAAAAAACAAACCAGTTTTGAAGACATTCTTACCATCACTCCATATCCGTGATGATGAGCGGAGAGCAGTGGCACTGCTGTAACCACTACCATATCCATGAACTGCCACCACATCTGTTTGTCAGAGCTTGGGTATTTCAGAATCTGTCACCAAAGAGGAGTCTCCAGGGAAATTATGTTTCCCTGTTCTTCCCTTAAATCTTAAACTTAAGGCAGACAAAGGTGGCTGTAAATCCCCCTGCTGGTTGCCCAGCCAGAGGGGTATCTCCACAGCAGCGAAGGCTGAGGCACGGTTCAAAGACATCCTTTCTGTGACAGCCCCAAAACTGCTTTTCTCTGGCGACACATCCTTCATAGCAAAAGAAAGAAATGGGGGAGAGAAGACGACATTATGAAGGAGGGTCATCACACAGTATGATGCAAAGGGAAAGCTCCGGGCTCCCCACGCGCCACCCTAAGCCCCTGCCCCACAGTTTTTCATAGTTATTTCCTGTGCTCTTACACTCTCCAGTATAAATGTTGAACTACAGTTTCTGGTCCTTGTTTTCCATAAATATTGCACTGGAGAATTAGCTGAATTTAATTACAGTTATCATGAAATAGCAAGCATTAATCAGATGCCAGCAGCAGCTGCATTTTGCTCGTATGAAAGCAAGAAACTATTTAAAAACTATTTCATTAAAAGCAGAAAACTATTTTAAAAACAAAGCAAAAAGCATTCTATTTATGGAGTGGCATTATCCCAGTGCACACAAACACCCTCAAAATAATAATAAAAAGCCCCTCTTAATAGGGTGCTGTTGTAGTAAGAGCCTCTTACAGGAACAAAATCCAGGGAAACTTTTAGCTGGACTGAGCACTGGATCTAAAAGAGACAGAGGGAGTGGCGCAAAATGTATCACTTTTATATTTAGGCTGCCAACATGTACTTTCTGTAGAGATCATAGAATCACAGAATCGCAAGGGTTGAAAGGGACCTCAGGAGATCATCCAGTCCAACCCCCCTGCTAAAGCAGGTTCTCCTAGAGCAGGTTACACAGGACTTCGTCCAGGCGGGCTTTGAATATCTCCAGAGAAGGAGACTCCACAACCCCCCTGGGCGGCCTGTTCCTGTGCTCTCTGTCACCCTCAAAGTAAAGTTGTTCTTCCTCATATTCAACTGAAACTTCTTATGCTTCAGTTTGTGCCCACTGCCCCTTGTCCTGGTGCTGGGCACCACTGAGAAGAGTCTGGCTGTGTCCTCATGACATCTACCCTTGAGATATTTGTATATGTTGATGAGATCCCCTCTCAGTCTTCTCTTCTTCAGGCTGAACTAGCCCAGCTCTCTCAGCCTTTCCTCACAGGGGAGATGTTCTTGTTCCCTCATCATCCTTGTTTCGCTCCTCTGAACTCTCTCTAGGAGTTCCTCATCTTTCTTGAACTGGGGAGCCCAGAACTGGACACAGTACTCCAGGTGGGGTCTCACCAGGAGATGCCCATCTAATTACAGAATGATAAAGTCCTTTAAATGTACATAAATTGCTCTAATTCGCACATCAGTTCCTCCTTTGCACTGCAAGAAACATGTCGGTGCAATGAGGATCAAGTATATAAAAAGCAGTTTGCCTTTGAGATCCTCTGCTCACTACCTTCCTCTTTTCCTTCCTTCTCCTCGTGCAATGTGGGATCCATCCGGGATCAGATGTAAAAGCGAGAAGTGCTGTGGGAGATTCCCACCCGCCAACCCCTGAGGACAGTGGGCAAGACAACGTGTCTTAAGGGTCATTTGGGAAATGGCTGCAGACGGTAGCTCTCGGCAGGGTTTGCTGCCTGTCTCCTGCCAGAGCTTCAGGGTTCTGCACCAGTTGGATTCTCCTGTAAGGTTTATGTATGCATAAAACTACAAATGTATAACTCCTGAAGGAATTCTGACTTAGGCACTCAAAAGTAAGACACCGTGAACTGCACAGCACATGAAAGATCATCGTTATTCACATGAATTATGATTTATATCCCATTTTTACTTTCTAGAAGCTGACGATCTCATCTTTTACAAGGACCCCTTCTAAGCTGAGGATACAACTACTGCTACTTATGATGAGGCTACGCACCAGACAGCGCAGCAATTCCGTACGGCCGTGTAACATCCATTGCCTGCGATCACCTGGATAACTACGTGACAAGCAGTAGGGAACACATGTTTACTGTATAGCTATACATCACCGTAACTGGAAGTAGTAAGTGCACCTCACTCACAGTACAAACACTATCAAGCTCATAAGCTACCAAGACTTCTCATCCTACATATACATGAGACAGTCTCATCGGTCCATTTGTCCATAGGCTGATGGGACGGACCATGGGACTTGAGGAAACATTTTAAAAACTAGTTTATTTTCCTCAAAGCTGAAGTATACTATAAAATGTGTCAAGGCAGGGTTGCAGTGCTTTACAGACATGCAATCTGGGGCATGAGGCCAAGGTAAGATACAGCTTTGCATAACTCGTAAGTTATAAAACAGTTTACGCAGATTACTTTTTTTACTTTTAGCTCTCTTGCCTTTGAAACCACTTCTGCTGCTTTCTAGGGATTCTCAGGAGAAGCACCCAAATTGTAACATATTTCATCAGTGCAGGAGTATTAAAACATGAAACATGAAGTCTCTTCCTATCCCTGATAAAGAAACTTCCTGTGATTCTTCACTACAGGGACATAGAAAACATCATCGACATCAGGATAACAACTCAGAGCAACAGAAGCAATACAAACTCCTTTCTTCCCTCCCCTCACCCCCCCCCCAAAGTTAAAAGTTAAAATCATCCATTAGAAGATTTTCTAACATATTTATTCCTTCAGGCCGCATACTTGTACTAATAGCTTCCAGTTTCTGGCTCCTGACACACTGCAGTTAGCACTTTGCGCTGGTTAGTTCCTCCCTTTTTTTGACAAACGAGCCCACCTCTTAAAGATAAGTTTGAGACACAGTCCCGTCCTCCCAAAATCCAGTTATTAGTTTCCATACATACTTCCTAAAGAGTACTACATACCACAAACACTTGCCCAGGACACAACAGGGGTTTGGCAAGTAGCAAGAAGCCCATGCAACAAAATGTACACAAATTCACAGACAACGCACCCCTTGGCACCGTGGTGCCAGGGAAGCAGCCTGTGTTGAGAGCTTTTACACAAGGAAAGGTGAATTCAAATATCTCTGACTTCAAAGGGAAGAAGAAAAGGGTACATACATACACACGCTGACTGCCTCCTCCACCCTGCATCCCCTTCCTCTTTGCCACAAAAAGCCCCGCACCTGCCTTCCTCCCCATCATGACAGAGCCTTCATCCAGAGCCCAGGTTCAAAGTCTTCAGAGCCTGCAAAGTTTAGGCAAGTGTCATGGTGAGGGGGAGATGCTAAACAAGAACTACCCAAAAATACACCTGCTTTCTGATACAAGTCCCACTACCTCCTGTTTTTCTTGGATGACACCCCATACAAATTCTCACAAGTAAAGCCTTATTTAGCAATAAGATAAATCACAATTGTCACTGCAGAAAAACAAAATGGATGATTATGTTTAAAGTAACCCCTCTGAATTCTAAAAATAACGCCTAGGTCTTTGAGACTCTCATTTTAAAATATACTGGTGTAGGTAAACAGAGAGGTAGAATAGGTCCTTGAATGGATGAGTGCTGACAGCTTAAGAAAAAAAAAAGGTAGTAAAAATCAAGCTTTAGTTTTGGAGTCTGCGGTGCATCGGAAACATTAGCCTACTTTGAGTAAAGTTTGCTAACTGAGCAGCAGAGAAAGCAAGCAGGGCATGCTAAAGGGAGTTGCGTGTAACTCCTCTTTCTTGTGTCTTTAGAGCTGTAGGGACTAAACACAAGGAGAAAAACCCAGCTGAAAATCTGGCTGCCATCCAGAAGTTTAAAGCCTTTGAAAGAGCCCTGTGGTGAAAATGAAGCTACTTAACATTTTGATTTTTCCCATCTGTTTGGAAAAAAAGGAAAAGACTAGCTTTAATTATAATTAGTGGTCAAAAACTGAGAAAGTTGGGGGGGGGGGAAAGAGGATTTTGGCATTGGTGACTGCAAAAACCTGCCTCAGGTTGTTTGCAGGGGTTCAGATACCAGCTTGTCTCTACAATGAGATACCAAAAATTATTACTTACTGAAATGTGTAATCCCTGCTAAGAACAGCTCTGCCGACATTTCCATCTCATTCTGAGGATTATTGACATTTCCTGAGTCAAAGAAGGGATAAATAAGTATGGACCCCAAAACATGCTGAACATTTTTATCATGACAAAAGACAAGCAATGCACTGTAAAGTGGAAAACAGCTTTTAAGACATTTTCCTGGCAAAATTGCTTTCTTTTACGGATTATTTTTTATAACTCTGCAATAAATGTTTCAAAAAAGGACTTTCCAACTGAGTATAAAGAAAACTTATATCCCTCTTTAACACAACTCCATTGACTTTTCACTTGTAGTTTGCCTCCTTATGCTAATTATCATATGCCCTCTATTATGAGAATAGATCATTGCAGGGGATGCAATTAAAGATGTAAAAGATACTTCCACCCAGGTTTCTTTTTTTCTCCCAGAGTTTCTAAATTTCTGGCATTTGATTTTTAAGAAAGCTTTTAAGTCTGAACGTGTGGCATCATTTTTTACAGAGCAGGAGTGTCTATGATATCCCAAATAGCAGCCAATGAATTTCAAAGGCTTCTTTCTGGATAAGCATCCAAACCTCTGGATAAGCATCCAAACCTCTGGATAGTTATCGAGCTCACCCAGCTCCTTTTCTCTGGAACGCAGAGGGCAGGGCGTATGGATACAGATTGTAGCACAAGCTGTCCAGCACTTGTATCTCAGGCAGCTGATTTTAGACAGGTCAGAAGTCAGGTAAAGAAAGACATGCTCTTTTTGATTTCAGAAAATTGAGATGTTCGCAGAACCGGAGAACACAGAATGCCTCTCGCCTTTCACCAAACAAATCTGAAGCCCCTGCAAGGCTTGCTGTGGAGCAGGACTCAGATACAAGTGATGATTACTTTTTATTTAACCCACACAGCTGAAAACAAGCCTAAGTATACTGCTCTAAAGCTTTATCTCTGCTTGGAGCCAACTAGATGATGACATTTCTATCTAGTGTACATACAATTTAAAGAAGTGCAGTGATGAAAAGAAACAAAACTCAGAACTGCAGTGGTCTTCATAAAAACTCTGTCCTCAGCATTTTAGACTAAGCCTAAAGAAGGAATACGTTAAGGGGTGAGGAGGAATGATAGACCAGGAATGATAGAAAGACTTTGAAAATTATTCTGAATTCTGTTGGGAAAAAGTGTTACAAACTCTGCCATTGCCTGGAGAGTGGCTGAAATAAATGAAAGGGGAGCTGCCCGAATCCACGCACAAAGCGCTATAACAGAGCTGGTACCAAGATCTGCATCACGTTCCCAACGGCCCCCGCTTGCCTATGCATGAGCGTGTGCACTTATTTAGTGCTAGCACACAAACTCCTTGGTAGGATTTTACCAAACTCCTTGGTAGGATTTTACCATCGAGGGGAGGGTTTTTTTTGTTTTCCTCCCCTTCCCCTCTCCCCCCCCCATATCTACAGACTGAATAACTGAAATACCTCGGGGCTTCTTTGGGAACCAAACAAAATGGACATTGGCCACAGGCTACTTCTGCTCTACCGTACACAGTGCATGACATTTGATGACTCCAGCTGGGCTGATCCCAGCAGAAACTACCAGATTAGCTGGTACTCCTTAACAAGAACATGACTAACAAAATCACTGAGAGGTAAATGACCTAAGCACAACACACACAGAACATGCTTTATGCTTTATTTTGTCTGTGTCCCTCGGTTAGTGCCACCTCCCCCAGAACCTGGGTCAAGGCCCTTTTTTTTTTTTTTTTTTTTTTTTTTTTTTTTTACACAGACTGCCACAAGCCTCAAGAGAATCCCAGGTTTTCTCTGAGTGAATAATTGACGCATTTTCCTGTTTATAAAGTGACTGAGATATCAGAATTGTTTTCAGATCATCTGCTGGCAAGGTGCTTTTCTGGAGAGGGGCTTGCATACTGCTTTGCACAGTAAAAATGTCTCCTACTCACAGTGATGACTGGATGTTTGCCGGTGAGAGAAGAATGTTTCTGAGAGAGAAAAAAAATCCTAATGAATGTTGAATGAGCAGTGCTGTGGTGAATTTAGCAAAAAGCCATGCAACCAGTGTAAGAAGCAATGCAGAATAACGAGGTTTGCAAAACGACTTGTACAATAAAATGGGGAATCAGTCAAAGAAGAGAATCAGACTTTCCCTGGGAAGGAAGTTTAATTCCGCTTAAAGTTTCCATCTCTAATTGCTACCTCAGGGGTAAATGTTGCCCTGACTCTTGGGAGAGCACTGCAGGCAGCAAAAGCAGATCTGAACAGAAATTTCAAACACTTGAGGGTTTCTTTTATTCTTTCTTCAAAATGGACTTCTCTTTCAAATCTGGAGGTCTTTCTGGGGGAAAAAAAAAAAAAAATCAATTTATGGGGATTCTTTTAAAATAATGTTAACAAAAAAAGATTAAAAATGATGGGAGGAGATGGGGAGGTTTTTGAAATGTTTAAGGGAAAACTCTGTTTCAAACACAACTGAATAGGAAAAGAACAAACAGGGAGGCAGGAAGAGATAAGGACAAAAGCTCTGGTTCTGTTCATTTTTTGCGCTAGGATGTAATTATTCTGCTGTACGTGGGAAGAACAATGGGACACAGAGAAACTACACAGATAAATCCTGAAACTTACCTCCGTACATACAGGGAACACTGCAGTGAGACTCCCTTGGCAGCAAATAATGCCAGGCTCAGCTGCTCAGGGAAAGCATTCGCAGGAGCACACGATGGGGGGGATGATGGGCAAAGGATGCAGGGAACCCACAGCAGGCACTGGCCCACAGCGCTGGGAGAGGAAATGTCACTGAAGCAGCAGTGGGAAGGTATCAGATTCCCTGGTATTTAACCTTTGTGCAGCAGACGAGGCTTTTTTCCCCTAAATATAATTTTTGTTAAACTATCCAGGTTTGCTTGAAGAGTTGGGAGGGCTCTACTGTGCATAGAAGCAGCTCCACTACCAAGTATCTGTTAATCAGCTACCATTAAAAAGAAAATTTAAAAAAAAAAAAATCAATCATCAGAAGTTAACTTCAAAACATGCTTCTGATGGCAAAATCAAAACAACCCCTTCCCCAGATAGCTCAGTATTTTAGAAAAATGTTTTCCACTAATCTGGTTTGAATTACATGGCTTTAGGATAAATTGAGATTTGAACCGTAAAGGTGCAGAACCACCCAAATCCCCGAGTTTAAAGAGACCAGAAAATGGGAAGAAAGAGGGTGATCAGGCCTCTCAGTTCCTCCCTGGTATTCCATAAGGCAGTTTCAGATTTCCTAGAAGTTTATCACCCTAGGGACAAACCAGAAGCTGTTCCCAGGAATTTCCCTACAGAAGGGTGTTAAGGGTTGGTTTGCAGGCAAGGTCAGGAGATCAAGATCAGGAGGAGGTGTGCTGCAACACAGATCCACTCCTCAGAGTTCAAAGGCCAAGGATGGAGGTGGGTTCTGAGAATGCATTGTTCTCCCAAGGGTTTCCATAAGATCTCTTAACTGAAGTTTTAAAAGAATACCACTTAGAATCATAGAATTGTTTAGGTTGGAAAAGACCTTTAAGATCATCAAGTCCAACCGTTAACCTAACACTTCAAACCTCAGAAGAGAGAACTCAAACTCAAATCACCTGCCGTTGGGTTCACTCACTGAGAGTGTACAGATCTGTTATTTTCCCCTCCTTGGCCTTGAAAATGAGTCTGACACTGCTCAGCCTCCTGATGAGACCTTGGGTCACACCAAGCTACGCGCAGAGGCTTTGTGCAAGATCAGAATTAGAGCCAACAGTTTTTCTCTAAGTAGCGCTCTACCAGGGTTTGCAAATCACTTCAAGATGATACTGTCCTGGCCAGCTTCCGGGGCCCAGAGCAGCCGCGACAGGGAAAATGTTACTGCTGTGCTTGCCAAGGATGCGCTGTGCAGGGGACAGTAACCATCGCTCTTGGGCTGCTTCTAACCACGTGCTGCATTTTTTTTACATGCGCGTCTGTCCTTCCTGCAGAGCTATGAGGTGAAGGTCCAAAACAGGGCCTGTATGGAGATGCAAGACGCTGGTTTCCTTCCCTACAGCCTTCCGCAGGGCGTGGGGAAAGAACGAGCTGTAATGCTGTCTCGCTCCTTGTCCTTCTGCGCAAGGAAAGTGATTTGGGGAAGCCAGAGGACACTGTTAATGAGGGAATCAAGGGAGTTACTTTTATTCTTTATGATCTTTATTTAATGATTTAACTTCAGAGCAATGGAAGATGGGGTAGTATGGGAAGGTAAACTGTGGCTCAGGAAGATATAGAAAAGGAAGCAAATATGCTGTAGGTATCAAAAACCTCAGAATTAATTAGACCAATGAAGAGATGGTACAAGCCAGTTTGGGCTCACTGAAATGAAATGGGAAATTAAAAAATCCCCAAACTTTCCTCATCAAAGTTTTCTTTAATTCAACACATTCTCACTCTTTGAATCTTGAAAAAAAAAATCCAACTGTTCTATTGACAGAAAACAGTTCAATTCAGTAAAAAAGACTACCATCTCAAGCAGTATGAAACAGTTTGCAAGTGATGCAAATTCTGGCTCAGCCACTGCTTTAAAATCTAAACCAAAAAAAGGTGTTCAGGTTTCTTTCCAGTCTAACCTTTCCTGCTAGGGTTCATCTAGAAATGGATTTTGTAGTCTTTCCAGTTAAATGAAAACCTACATGGGAGAGATTTTGGAGGCGAGAAGGATGCCTTATTGCAGAAGTTTCTGGAGTAAAGACAGCGACAGGCGTTGCAGCTCTCCCATTTGTTTTATTCACTGTGTTCAGGATCAGAACCAACACTCAAAAACCACCACCACGGTAGCTTTTAAATACATCAGAATAAATATAAGTCTTCTCTCCTAAACACTGTACTGGGTTCCTTTGCACCATTTAGCATTATCTAAGATGACAGCAGAAACCAGAAGCATAGTATTTTTAGATGTCTATATGTACACGTTAAGCTTTTTAGAAGTTGTTTTGATTGCTGACAAGTGGATAGAGGTTATTTCCTAATGTTACTGTTCCAATAACGTTCTAATATTATAACAACTCCTATTTTTCTAAAAGGCTCAACGGTATTTTAGCAGCAGGAATGAACAGAAATGGCCTTTAGAAGTTGAAAGTATGTGTCAAGTTTCAGTCTGAGCAAACCACCAGCGCTTATGGAAGGGATCCAAAGCGTAACCTAGTTTTTCCAGGAGAATTCGAGCAGTCGGTAAGTTCAGTACCATAGCAGCTAACTAGGTCTACAGAAAGTGCAGCCAGAGGATGAGTGAGGTAGAACTGGAGTACCTGAGCTCTCACACCTGAGTCCCACCACGCTCTCACTGCATACACAACAGGCAATTTCCATCAGCCGTCTGGAGAACAGCTATTTCCTCCACTGTACACCAGACCGCTCCAGCCAGGCACACGCAATGAAGCAAAAACGTCTACATGACTTTCACACTTACAGAGCCCTGCCCTTTAAACCACAGAAGCGGGATTAGGTCTGTACATAGAAGTTCATTACCAATATTCTCCTTAACCTGTACAGCCACATTGGCTCCCAGATCCAGAGAAATCCTTTCCAAAGAAATGCACGGGAACTTCCTTGGGTCATTTAGCACAGTTAAACACATCGCATCTTTTCAAATGTGGCAGTCCACTGCAAATATGGCTATATCCAAAGCTTCGCTGGTGAACCTCAACTCTTTCATTTCTCCTCTCCCCACAGTGAGAGGAAATCATCCCAAGTAGCATGGCTAAGCATGTTTAACCTCAGCCACAGAGCACGCAGAAGAGTAAAACAAAAATGGGGGGCCCAATCTAAAACCTGGATTTATTGCTTTTGGAGTTCACATCAGGTTCACGACAGCCTGGGATTTCTGTCCCCAAAGGGGACAACAGTCATAACTCAAAATATCCACCTGTACTCATGATAACAGCTGAAAAGATAGATAGAATTAATATTTATTTTACATACTCTAACACTACTAGATAACAGTTGGCTGCTCAATTACACAGCCACATTATACAAATACTTTAGCAGGCAGTAATATACCAAAATCATCTACATACTAGAAAAGACTCCTTGCTTTAAACGGACCAACGTGCAAGCAGACAGATGAGATGAGCCCCGGTTAGAAGCCATCTTCTCCAGCATGAAAAGTCTGTCATCCTGTAAATAAATCTCTAAAAATGAGTAGCAAAAATGGTGACAAATTAAATGAACCTGGTAAATTCATAACCTGAAACTGTTTGAAAGCTGATATGGTTGAAATAGCACAGTTGTTTTACTGCAAAGTTGAATCTACGGTTTTAGAAAAGGGTTTTATTGGTTTTGGTTTTTTTCCAAAAAAATTTCTCTCAACAGTAGGAAGGCAGAAAATGACCAGCGAAGCTGTCAAACCCCATCACAACACATTTATTGATCATCCTGCTGAACACCCATTTTGGTTTGATTTTGCCTCTGCTTGGTTATACGGCGCGATCCAGTTCTCTGTACTAGTTTCTGAAACGGCTACAGGGATGGGTGGGCCAGATCAACAGTCACCAGGCGTTGGGTGAGTATTTCTGCTGGTTTCAGCGGCACTAGCCCAGCCCCTCCAATGTGAAGGGGTCCCCACATCTAACACAGTTCACCTCAAATTCCACTGGCAAAGCTCCCACCGCATGTCCCAGCCCCTTCCAGCTCATCTCCACAGCATCAACATCACCAGCTGGATTTGTCTCCACCTTTTTTTTTTTAAACAAGAAATCACATGCTGCTTAGGTATGATTATTAGTGTTTTAACAGAATGGGAACATTTGATTTTGTAATTAATTACCTTGTTTATATGCTGATGTAGGAAAGTAAACAATGTACTTACTGCTCCCTAACAAGTATCACTGAATCATATGTTACTGATACATAACATTTAATTCACTCTCTTCAAAGGATATTTGTTTCAAGTCTTTGTACACCGATGACTGTTTATGCTTGAGGATATGAGGGGGACAAATTATAGCAGAATGAGTGCTAGAAATCCACTGGGATAATAACGAATGATAAATTATTATGTGGTTATGAGGAATGAGTTGAACTCTTCAATTACTTTGAGGGACAGGAGATTTTATTTCTGTACCATGGAAGCAGAGCTCAATTACATTCACCTAAGTAAGATGACTATTAAGTTTTCCCGTACAGAATTTCCCTCTCATTCCTTTTCAGAGCATTGCAGTCCTCTCTGAATGTATCTTTGCACCTAAAATAGTATTCACTGTAGTGACCAAGCTGAGCTATAAGTTAATGTACAACCTACCACTCTTAATTCAGATTTTTTTTCTGAATCTAAAACCAGATTTACTTCATAAATTACATTGTAGAAATATTTTCTTCTATGCAATATATCATGGAATTAGGTTTAACGTCAGCAGTACCACTCATGAACATTACATCAGGGGCTCTTAGGATCCGAACCCAGAATAGCATGGGAGTTTCATGAGGCAGAGGGTGCTCAGCTCTACCAAAGTCTGCCTGGCTGTGGCTTTTGAAGCTACCCAAGAGTCACACAAAATCATAGAATAGTTTGGGTTGGAAGGGAACTTTAAAGGTCATCTAGTTCACCACCCCTCCCACCCCCGTGATGAGCAGGGACATCTTCAACTGGATCAGGTTGCTCAGAGCCCTGTCCAGCCTGACCTTGAACATTTCCAGAGATAGGGCATCTACCACCTCTCTGGGCAACCTGTCCCAGTGTTTCAATACCCTCGTCATAAAAAAAATTCTTCCTTGTATCTAGTCTGGATCTACCCTCTTTTAGTTTAAAACCATTACCCTTCAGTAACAGGCCCTACTAAAAAGTCAGTCCCCATCTTTCTTATAAGCCCCCTTTAAGTACTGAAAGGCTGCTATAAGGTGTCCCCAGAGCCTTCTCTTCTCCGGGCTGAACAACCCCAACTCTCTCAGCCTTTCTTCACAGGAAAGGTGCTCCAGCCCTCTGATGAGTTTTGCGGCCCCCTTGTCTGGGCTCACTCCAACAGGGAGGTCTTTCCTATGCTGGGGACCCCAGAGCTGGATGCCATACGGCAGGTGGGGTCTCACCAGCACAGAGGGGCAGCATCACCTCCCTTGACCTGCTGACCATGCTTCTTTTGGTGCAGCCCAGGATACGGTTGGCTTTACATTCCTGGTTCATGCCCATCTTTTCATCCACCAGTACTCCCAAGTCTTTCTCCACAGGGCTGCTCTCAAAGTAGAGACTTGGCCCTCAAAGAATAAAAAGACAGACTCGGCCCTCATCTTGAAAATCCTGAAATATCCAAGCCCTCCAATATCTGAAACAGGACTGAAAATTTTTAAGCGTTTTCAGTTCCACTTCTGCAGTGGGTTTCAAGTAGTCTTAATCAGCTGCTTTCGATAGAGTGCAGGTCAGGATCTGCTGCCTCCGGATGCCAGAGGGGACTGTGTCCTGATAGCAGGGAAATCCTGCAGTGGAAACAGTCAAGGAAGCATAATCAAAGACATTAAATATCCACATTGTGCTACACAAATTCATTGTGACGGGGTTTATTACAGTGAATTGCAAATTAATTAATAATAGAGATGACTGAAATGCAGCAAAGTGTTATTGAGCTAGGAGGGAGTAGTTAATGGAAAAGTCATGTAATGGTAGAAAGAACTTAGTTACAGGCTACAGTCATGGCTGATCTCTGATAATAAGAAGATTAAGTGTCAGAATCCTACAACAAAAGTTTTCCCCCGCCCCCCAACAGAAACAAGGTTGGAAAAATGCAGTTCCTCAGCATTTTTTCAGGCAAGGTCCATTGCACCAACAAGAAACCAAGCTTCCGTGTCAAGGGGAAGGGTCGGCTCTTTACTCGTGTGCGGCAAGCATGAGCAGCAGCAAGTGGCGGTGCTCTTGCCGTGCCTGACTCGTGCGGTAATGAATGTGGTGTGTCAGTGTTGGGGACAGCACAGTTGACAACCCTGCCTGCAGCTCTGGCTGCTCTGCAAAGCACAGCGAAGGTCACACTCAGTGACTTTCCGATTTCAGGTCGCTGTTGTGCAGAAAGCCTCCCTCCAGCAGTATATGCGTTTCACACCTAGCTGCTCCTTTTGTCAAGCTGTCATATTTAATTAAAATGCTGACAACCTTTAAGGATCTCTAAGATGTGCAAAAAATACATAAGATCAACACTTTGCACTTCTACCAGCGATTATTCTTTTCGTACAGTAATTCAATTTGCTTCCTCTAGTTCTTGAGGTTTTCAAATTATTTTTTCCTTTTGCTGTTCTCCATGACAGGCAGAGTAAGATCGTTCTAATCAGCACCTTGAACTCCTTCATGCTGGTCTGTCCTCAGCCAGGACTTTCTCTGCCCAGAGGAACTCTCCCCCAGTGCTCGCCATTTGGCTTCTGCAGAGCATGTGCTTGGGCTGCCAAGGGGAGAGCTCTCACTGCACGCTATCACCGATCAGAGCAGGATTCTTTTTTTAAACCTGTAAATACTTCACTTGGGGTTAAAACTATAGAAGGTTAATGCATCTAACTTGCCTATGGGATCTTCAGAAGCCTTACCCCACTTCTGTAGTGGGATATTCAAGTGCTTGGTTTCCTGAAGTTGTTCTTAGGGATGTACCATGAGGTGATGATTTCACTGCTGTGGGTACTCACCACCAAACACTTTCTCAACACTTTCTTCCAGGCACCGGGAAACCTCAATGTTATCTGCAAAATTCTTATCTTTTTTTTAAAAAAAGGCAGCAATAAGATGCTATCATCATTGCAAACAATTTACAAGAGCCAGAATTTTTCTCTGTTTTCAAGGAGGTCTGTGAGATACTCATCTTTATCAACACAGGGCTATCAGTACTATAACAGGCTGAGCACTAATCCCCGACATGCCCAGTGTAACACAAGAAACCAGAGACAGCATCCGAAACAGGCCCGATCTTTGTGAGATGCAGTAACTACAAGACCATCTACCTCTCCAGTTCCTGCATCTTCTCATCCATGTGCATGCTTGTTGCTCAGGCTGTGAGCTTGGCTAGTCACCAAGGTAAACTTACAGGGGAAGATGCATCCCCGTAAACATATGACAAAAGGCCTCAAAACTGAAGACTGTTCAGGCAGAAAACACACATGAAATAGAAATACTCACTCCCAGCGTTCCCCTCCGTAAGTAGGAAAACACTCATTAAACTGTGTCACCACTTAGAGAAGCATAAACATTTGCTACAAAAACACAGCAGCACAAGTGTTTTGGTCCAGACCAGGAGCGGACTTCTGACACACACTGGAGAGCTCCCATTAGCCCCCCATGGCACCGAGGGGTGACCCATTCAAGGTGCCCTGGGGATACAGTCATTTCCCTGGACCTGCTGCTCCATGGCCATGGGGTGCATCACAGACCCACGCTCAGCGACGCCTCCAGCCTCCCCCACGCATTTTTGGGAACCTCTCTGGAGCAGGTCAGTCGCCAGGCTGCAGGAGTGGATGGGATGGGGCAGGCCACATGGGCCCCCTCCTTCAACTCCAGCAACACAGATGAGTTGTCACACCTGTGAGAGTCCTAGCCAGAGCCCTAGCTCCTTCCCTCCATCTAAAATCAGGTACAAATAATTTCTAAAGCTGCTCAAGGGAGACACTTAAAAATGACCAATGTATTCAAAAATATTGCCTTTCAGCAATTCATCTTTATAAAAAAATGCTCATAGGAAGTGAATTGGTAGAAAATGGATTTTGCTTTGCAAATCTAATGATTCGTATCATGAATATCTATGCATTCATCCAGTCACAGCAGAAGAACAATGTCATATTACACATCTGACCAAACACAACTAATCAGTACAGACTGATTAAAAATAGAGATACTCACAGAGAGGTTTTGTTGGCTATGTTTTTCTTTTATTTATTTTTTTTCCAAATCAATCTGTGTAGTTACATAAAAGTAATACAAGACACTGAAATGATAAAGAAAATTATGATTTTCTAATGAAGCCTGAAGTAGAAAATCTGTATAAATTACTCATTTTGATTTCAATACTCAGCTGTAATAACTACTTATTCTATAAATACATCTAATATATATATTGATATAATCTGAGACAGGAAAATGAAGCTGGCTAGAAAGTCTAAAACTCAGGAGGATATACTTCAAAAGTTATTTATATATTAATTTAGAATATAAAAATTATTTGAGAACTCTAAAAGTGAACTGAAATCCCTTAGTATACATGAAGATTGTTTAAAGCTTCCAGACTCCAGCTGCTGATTTTAAAGGTCATGTTTTTATGAAGCTGAATGTGCAAAACTGCACAAAGATATTCATATTCATGAAAGAGAAGCTAACAGGTCATTAATAAGGTCTTGCCTGGGACCTGAATGAACACACTTAAAAAGGTGAACAAAGGTAAAGGAGGACAAAGCAATAAGCTTTAGACCAATTCTGCTTGGAAATAACTCCCTACCTGAAATTTTTCAGAGGGTTTAGTGCCTGCAAACTGCTGACTCCTGAGTGGGCTACTGAGCATCCCCAAGACCCATGTGCACTCAGAGTCACGAGGATGTGGGGTACCTCAACCAGCAGCAGCCTGCTTAAAGTTGGCTGAGGAAATACACCCCTGTAACCCCCCCCCATTCAGAAGCAGCAGAGTATGCTTCATCCCTAAAACACAAAATATAGGCCATTCAGCTCTGCAAAGGCCCAGATCCAGCTCTCGCTAATGGCTTAAATTAATTGTGTCATAGCCGAAGTTCTACATATGTTAGGAATTATGAAAAATGAAGCTGCCGAGCCCTCTAGTGATTTGTCAAGCTCCAGGATGCTTGGTGCATGGGTACTGAAACGGGCAGGTTTTCTGGACGCCATCTGGGCACCTCTCTCTGCAGCTACTCTGTGTAGGTAGGTCATTCACAAAGGCTGCTCCAGGTTGGGGACTTACAGACTCGTGTCCTCCCACTTCAGCAGGAGGCTCAGTGAAGTGCTTCATGTTTCCAAGGAAGGACATTATTTTCCAGACCTCCTGTTTTAGGCAGCTACAAAGCTGGTGACTGTTCTCTGCCGGTTTAAGCTGGGAAGTTTGGCTGCTCCTATGGCCAACTTCAGAACCCAGAGTGGAGGAGCCCAGCATTGTCTGCTGTGCTTATCACACTCTTTTCCTTCTTTACCCAGGAGTCGTCAGGTAATGAAAAGCAGGCTGCTCTCAGTCCTCCCAAATTTCTGGCTGCCATTACTGGACTCCACTGCCTGACAAGGTGCCAGCGTTGCTGTGGGACTCAGCTGGCGAGTGGCACTGACTGCAATGGCCAATTCTGCCCCTGCTCCCAGGGACTGCATGTCATCCTCCCCATACCCGCCAGCTGGGCCATGAATGCCCCGAGGCAGAGATCCCCAACCCTTCCCTATCACAAGCAGAAATCTTGAGCAACAACAGCTCTGCATGTAACGTCGTATTTCCTCAACTTGGACTGTTTACAGGAATATTGTTCCAGCAAATATGTAAGAGACTCATGGGCATCATGTTGGCCAGTACCACTGGTTGAGGACTGCTGGCCAAGAAGAATTAAAAAAAAAAAAAACCCAAAAAAATTCAAATTTTTTTGCAGGGGGGGAGATGAGACCTTCAAGTCATTTTATACCCTGTCAGAAATTGGATTTCTGAATGACTTAGCTGTTTCCAAGGCAGGAGTTATTATTAAAAAGTGTCTTAAAATACTCAAGGACCTCATAATACACAGGACTATACTTGGGCAAGACACAGACACATGCTCTTAACTATGGTCACCTAGAAAGATACACCAAAAAGAGCTACTTTCATGAATGTGCCTTTTTTTTTTTCTTCTCCTCCTTTCCCTTCAACATACTGATGTTGATTGTTCCCAGAATGATTCCGAGACCTCAGGAATCACAGTGATGTGACACAAGAAACTGAAAGCAATTCCTACCTAGCAGGTGTCACCTAATTGTCAGCTGCCTGCTTCTTAGATGCACATAGTATTGCTCCTACTTCTCAGTCTGGCTTGGCTTCTTAAACAGCACATCTCAGCACAAGCTTTCCCCTTCTTTCCCACAGTGTAGGTCCTTCATAAATCTCTCTTGGTACAATGAAGTGTCACGGTGTTTACCCAGATCCAGTAATGCAGGAATACATCGCAGCATGCAGAATGGGCTCTTAACTCTTCTCTTGTTTATTAATCTGCTCAAAATGCATAGTGAGAACACATTGATACTGCTAAGGTTAATGACTGATTGATTCATAAGTAAGAGAGCGCCAGCATTTACAGTCAAATGATCCTTTGTAATTGTTGTAATAAAGACTGCGGATGAGCTCGCAGGGTCTGTAGCTGGGTACAGGGCTCCCTTTAGCACACCTCGGTAGGAGGGCCATTGCTCGGGTTCTTACTGGGGAGCAGCAGGTGCTGGAGGGAGCAGAGGAGACATCTCAGCACACAGCTAATTGCCACCAGCCCCAGCAGTCCCTACCTCCTGTGATACAGGGCTGCTCTCCCCAGCAGCCGTCTGATGAAGAGATTGGTACTTGTACCTCCCACACGACAAGAGAGGATGCTGAGGACCCAATGCACGCTCCATTTTCTTTGTACTTTATAATAGAGATATAATGGTGAGGTGAAGAGCTGGCTCCACAGAAACAAACCCACTCTTTAGAGCAGATCTGTGTCATTAAGTAGCGTGTGGGAATTAACAGCTTTCACTGTCACCATTCAGTTAACAACACTGTCCTTTTCAAAAAAATGAATATTCTAGCTACGCAGTTGGTGTCAAAAGGATGAGATTTTCTGGAGAGACGATTTTTTTTAACCTGCACTTCAAACGTAATGGAAGACAAGATTATCACAATTCCCACCAGCAAATGACTGACATCAAATGAGTTGTGTGAGGACTTGCCAGGTACAGGTAGAAGAAGCAGAAGCAGCTTTGCATTTGATGGCTTAAAGTTAACAGGAGTCTATATTCACCATGGAGACTTTATCTCAAAACGACAGCACCTAAAAACAGGGCTTTTGGTGGTCACAGCTTTCCTCTGAAAAAGTACTCACTGATTCACATACTGCTTCTACCACAGGCTAAGAGAACCACCTGAACGCTTCCCAACTCAAAGATCATTACCTTATTTTAGCTGAAATCACAGCTCTGAGTCAGGGAGACAAGAGATTCAAAACAACTTTGCAAACTCCAAGAGTGCTGGGCTATTAAACAAAAGGAGAGCAGCTCGGGGCTGCTTTGTATGAAGAAAGCACGTTGTGTTGGCCTGCCCGAGAACGTGCCACGTTCATTGCTGAGAGGGCTCTGCCATTGCCTATGAGTGTGTAGCTCAATATTCAGGCAATTACGCACGTGATGAAACTCGGGAATAGAGGCACTTGCTCTTCTGCCAGCTAACTTTCCCAAGTGCTTCAGAACCGACACCTTTCCAAGTTTAGGCACAGGAGAGCACCACCTTGCCAGCAAGCACACACTGGCCCCATTAGAGATGGTTCACTACAAGGCCAAGTGGCAATAACTTTGCCACAGTGTGGGAAAAAACACCCCATACTTTGACTTCTTTTTGCCCCCTGAAAATACTGTGGTTTGCCAGTAGGTGTTCTCAGATTTCTCCGTCCATCTCCAGACTCAGCTGATGGAAGGAGCAGGAATACGTGGCTTCAGTGCACCCCCTGTGTTGATCAAAGCCATATGTCTATTTTTAGCCAGGTAACCATGGACTGGGCAAAATTTCATTTAGTTCACCTTACCAGTTCAACACCAGTTATATAATTAACTCCCATCTTTTAAATTTTGCAAGGTGTACATTTCAGTAACAGCATAGCTGTTTATATGCAGACTGCATAGAAAATAGCATCGTTTTGCACAGTATACATTGAGTATTATCATGACCTTCATTTTCATCAAGTCAGATGCACTGTCCTCCCCATAAACAGGATCTCCCTCAATATATTTTTTTTGGAAGAGAGATCAGTCTCACCTTGTCCTGCATAAACGCCAGAGGAAAGAGTGAACCTGCAACAAAGAAGGGCCCTAATCCCATTTTAGGCTTTAAGCACAGACATCTGCTCTGCCTCTGAAAACACGATGAGCATCCCCCCCTCGCATTCCTGCGTGAGCCAGGCTGGACGCAAAGAGTGAGCAGAATCTGCTGTGTGCTTCAAGGACGGAAAAGGGAATGAGATTTGGACTTCATCTAACTTGCATCCACACACTGTGCTAAAAGAAGATTTGAGCTGTGGCTGAAAGGGAATAATTAGCAATAATTAATTGCTGCTGCAGATCATTAGCAATTTACAACCCCTGTGAGCAAAATGAAAAGAAAACCATGGTTCACCAAACTCCTAAATTTAGCCCTAACCAAGCCTCTTATGCCAAGGATGGTAGTTCTTGCTAAAGGGGCTGGGAAGGAGCGCAGGAGCCCTCCCGTACAGCTGCTGCTGGGGGTCTGCAGACCCGCAAATGCAGAGAGCTATAGTTAAGTGTCAGCGCCGTGGAGGACATTCAAGTCACTGGTTCCCCAACACCAGCAGGTTAGAGTTAGGAAGACTTCGAGGACTTCAGATGCTCCATTTTTAGTAAGTGTGACTTTTAACACCACCGATTGCCTTCCTGATGGTTTCTATTTTCTCATTAACAACTTTTTCAGAGTTAGAAGCACTTCAGATTTAGAACTTTATTTGGGAAAAATAGCAGAAAGTGTTTCTCTTTGGCAGGTCTGTAGGATACATAACCTCAGCTATTTTCTATCTGGTATTAGGGACTTGAAAGATTTCTCTCAGACCACAGGAATGTGCCAATTTATTAGTATAATTTATTTCCCTGCAAATCTCAACAACTTCTCTGTTAACAGAGACCTCAATAGTAATAATAATTTCCTTCAAACGTTTCTTGAGGAAAACCCCAAAGTAAGAAGATAACTACTGTAGGTTGCATAATTTGAAATTAAATGTTGCCAGTATGCCAGAAACTACAACAGACAGCCCTACTGCATCTCTTATTTTACATCAGACCAAGATTCTCTTCAATCAGGAATTCATTAACTGAAACCTGGAACAGGTCTGTATCAGCCTTGCCCTCCCCACAAAATAAACAGTCCACATTTGAAATGGCTTTAAGAAAATTTTTAAGCCAGAAGTCTACTTGCCTCCTGCCACAGAAACACGCACGTCCCCACCTGAGTCATACCCGACATGAATTACTCATGCCAATTTCAGTGAAACTGTTACTGAGGATCTATTAAAATGGATGAGTAAAGTTTAATCAGCTCACCTATAAACAAGACACTGATTTGTGGTATAAAAAAACAGATTGATATCCAAGCTTTCCATAGTACACATGATCCCCATTCTTCTTTACAGATATTATTCTGATTAGATTGAAACCAAGGGCTTTTAAGATTTTTTTTATTTTTTTTTCTTTTTAAGGGACCCACCTGGGAGCCCCCTCACCCACCACATGGGGCAAAGCACTCAGGACAGGGACTCCCCTGCTCCCCCTGCAGCAGCAGTCCCTCAGCAAGGCAATAGGCTATCCCAAAGCCGGGACAAAACAAAAATTATTTCCAATGCACTTAGCAATAATTAGTAAAAATGACAGCAGCATCTGACAGCAAATTTTTTAACATCACCAGCTGACATCATCATCACCGGCTGACATAGTTGTAAGTGCTTTCGGGTAAGCCTATATACTGTGCATATACATCAAGAGTTTGAAAGACTCTGCTAAATTTAGGAATGTAATCTATTTCTGCAAGGCTCAGGTTTTAGTTTTGGGTAGCACATATTCATTGACACAGATCTCCACCCACGACATATAACTTCAACTTTTAACTTGAACTTTAATAACTGTAAAATGGCAGAAAGCACATTTTAGATTCTAGGCTTCCAGATTAAAACACTCTAATCTTTTTACTCTAGAATCAGTTCCTGCACTGCTTTATTATCATTTATACATATTTGCCTACACTCAATATCTATACCTCTGTGGACTGTTGGTGTAACTGATTGTTTATGCACATGGTCTGAAATCTGAGACATTTTTGGCCAAATTCCCAGTCTCCTGTGTGAAATCCTCCGAGACCCATAGAAAAACACACTTTCATCTATTTCGGGTTTCCTCTCTGAAACAAGGATGAGAAAATAATGGAGATAATAACGCCACTTTAGACATTCTTTGTCTTACAGATTTACATATAATAACAGTAACCTCTCTGAGAATGAAGCATTTTTTACAGTATAAGTTTATGTAGAACTAGCAGCCTTGGGGGCCCAAGGATAATATTGTAATATAAATGATAATTAATTTATATTTAACAAGGAAATTGGTATTATAAATATACCCAGAATAGCAGTCAATGGGAGATCATGCTATGATGTGGATCAGCTAATGTAAATAGAAATAAATATATATTTCCCTAAGTACAAGAAAGCAGCATATCTTTATTGCCTCAGGTTATGATCAGCCAACCCCCTGACCTGCATCACCAGAAAATAAAGCTTTCTGCACAGACCTTTCTTACGAGGCAGCGGTAATGGGGCCGGTGCGGGACAGGGCTCCCAGCTCTCCAGGGTCCCAGACCAATCCCTCAGCCTCAGCACCAGCAGCCATGCTCCCGGCTCTCCTCGCTCCCTTGCTGAAAATGCACCTGAAGCCACCCACTCCACCTGCATCCGCACTTGGGCACAGGTCTTTAAAAGCTGCTTAAGCATTTAAGTCTCACTAAATTGCCCTTTTAAGTCCAGTCCTTAAGGGTAAGGGCAGTACTGACCTGCCAGATGTTTTGGCCCCGCCTGGCAAAGCACGCTCTAAGTTTGGGGATTTTTTTCCCCCCTTCTCCTTTTCTCCCTCTTGCCAGCCAGTGACCTCCCCATTTCCTCACCCAGAGCTGGCGAAAGCAGCCTCAGCAAGCCCATAGCAGTGTCTGAGGATTTTCCATGGGCTGCGAGCACACATTGCTACATCTGTCATTGTGCCTAAAAAGCCTTTTGAGCACGTCCCATGCTTTCAGTGGCAGATCTGCTTTATCACTTTTTTCTTTTCCTCCAGGGGAAATAAAAGAATGAAAAATCTGTTAAAGAGACAGAGGCTCCCGGGCATCCCTGATCAGCTGCAAGGCAGCAAGCACAGACTTACTGACACCATGCAAAATGCTTAGAAAACCAACATTAATGTAATTGCTTTAGGCAAAGTTAGCAGCCAAAACACTTTCTAACTGCTCCTGCCATCCTGTGCCATCCCTGCTCCTCTGCTGATCTGCAGAACCAGCGGTGACATCTGCAGCACTTAAGCACCACGATTAGGAGATATACCCACTTACCAACGATTTTTACTCTTGATGAGATTTTTACAACATGGTATCAACATGCACTACACAAGATCAGGCATGGTACTCCCCATCAGCATTGTCCATGGAGACTTTATTTTTCCATTTGTATGACTAATTATTACTATTACATTGGTTCATAGAGTAACAAGTATAATTTGACAGAGTCTGTAGACACCTACAAAAAGGTGACACAAGCTAGACCACAGAGAAAAAATTTTTTATATCTATGCCCAATTTATAGTTGCAAAAAATAAGCTATCATATCACATGACATTTTTCTATACTATTATTCTTCTTTTACATTTTAAAATTATTAAAAATTCTTTCTATTATAAGTCATATATAACCCGTAAGTCAACATGTTCTTTTAAGAAGTGCTGATTTTAGAGTTTTGAATCCTTCAGAAACTGAAAAATAAAATAAAATACTGAAATAACACATTAGCAAAACATTTTACTGTTGTCAAATTTGCATATTTTGCTGGAAAGTTTCATGCAAAAAGTTTCACTTAGACCTCTGCCTCCAAGAATTTTCCATTTACAGTCTGTTAGATACACACTCTACATGTTACCCTCCTACAGAAACTGTCTGTTAATAGGTCACAGCTATGGCTGACAAAGACAGAATTAGATGTCTCTGAAATGAAATATTTCATTGTTTTTGTTTAGCAGTCTTAGAATTCTGTGAGTATTTCTATTCTGTGCCCACGAATCCTTCTGAATTCCTTTTCCCAATTTGTGTCCGTTTAACTCCCGTAAAGCAAGGATACTTTCTTTCCTCAAATATTACCTCTGCTAACACAGCCTAAAGGAATTATTTGAACAGTGTCTAGGTTGTTCAAAAATAAAAAATTATGAGCTAAACCTCCAAGGAGCGCTTCAAGCTACAGAGCCCAAGGCAGAGACTTTCGGGCAAAACGTTGGCTTCAAGCCAGGAGCCGTGCGGGTGCCTGTGGCATGGCAGAGACATCGCCCTCCACAGAGGGGACCGGCTGCAATTCGGCAGGGGCAGAAGCGATGGCGCTCACTTTGACCGTGACCATCATTTTTGCTATATGCTTTCATTAGCCTATAAAACCATCAATAGCTGAAACGTCATCTCTTGTGCTACCTTGCCTGCCAATTCAGTTTAAATCGTCAGAGACTTGTTGGCATTTTTAAGGCCAATGATCCAGCGGCTTGCATGACAGCAGATGTTTGAAGTCAGATTGTTCGTATTAATTGCTTTATGAAACCAACATGAGCCAAAATTGATTTTATAGTTTTGAAGTCAGACTGTTTATATTAATTTTTTTTTTTTTTTTTTTTTTTTTTTTTTTTTTGAGCAACATGAAGCAAAATTGATTTTATAGTGTTGCAGACGAATTTATTTGGCAATGCATGTCATCATCATCCAGTGTCTGTATCCTTACAGTTAATTGGCACTTTGAAAGTCCTTTCTAAACCCTCCTTGCATCCGCTTGAATATGATTACAAGTGCTACGTATAAATCAATTCACTTAATTATGATTAAAGATTTCAAAAAAACCT
Organism: Gorsachius magnificus; assembly: GCA_034008185.1. Classification (NCBI taxonomy): domain Eukaryota; kingdom Metazoa; phylum Chordata; class Aves; order Pelecaniformes; family Ardeidae; genus Gorsachius; species Gorsachius magnificus. The sequence goes on along the minus strand of CM067089.1, from coordinate 31,747,815 downwards.
CTCCTGAAATGACTAAATTCATGTAAGTGAAGGAGAAAGCGCAGCATAAGAAAGAGCTAAACAAGTAGCAATTTCAAATACATACTGGAAAAAATAAGATCCCATTGTTGTAGTTCCCATTCTGTAATGAATAGGGACAATAAAGGATTTCCTCTCGGAGTCTGGCATAGCAGACATTCTCTCCATTTATCTCAGTTTTTGCACAACTTGCTTTTCAGAGAAGGACTCTTGGCCTGGAGGCACAGAGCCCGTTTTGGATCCCTCTAACACCCATTAACACTCATAGGCTTTCTTTCCGTTAATTGGAAAGACAGCACTGAACAACTCCTCTCTATTCAACAGGTTGGAGCCAGTGATGCAGATTAACAGCGGACCAAGGATCTTTTTTTCAGTCCGCTGTAACATTTCCATCCAAGCCAATTAGCTCCAAGAGATGATCTCTTCTTTGTACCAAAAGCGTTAAAAAAAATTAAAATATCTTGTTTCTCAGCTTTTTCATACTGGTGTAAATTAAGTGACTTTTCTTGAGTTGTGTCAGATTTGCAGCACAGTAATTATTACTAAAGGGCATTATAACAACGTTTTGGTATGTCCTAAATATCTCCTTTGTTTTCTGCATGAACTAATTTTAAAATTCTATCTAATTTAAATATATAAATAACACTAGAAAGCAATCAAGATTTCTTCACTATATGCCTCTCACAGGATAATTTTCTCATACATATGTATTATGACTAAAAGACATGTTCTGCATACTGACAGTAGTTTTACAGCTCAGCATTCTTGTTCACTATGATAGGTCAACATTTTTTATATTGAGTTTTTAACTGAGCTTTTTTTTTTTTTCTTTAAACGGTAAGATGTTGCTCACTTTGGTAAAGTTCACTTCCTTATCAAAATAACAAATAGCAAAATCTCTCAATCTGAAAAAAAAATCAATACTTCACAGAAAATGAATGTGTCTTTTCCTCCTTTTTCTTCTTTATCTGCCATTAAATTACATTCATACATCTAGCACCACACTCCACTAAGTCCCATCACAAGAGAAAAATCTTGATGCATCATTGAAGATAGAACCCGAGAATGGCAGAGACAAACACAAGACACCTAAATCATCTCCCCAGAGGAAACAGTGGTAATTCAGAATTAAAATATTTTTTCATTTGCAACTGGAATACGTCAGGTTTTGATTTGCAGCTGAAAACAAAAGATTTTCAGCTGAAGTTTTTACAGAAAGTTCCACATTTTCCAGTCATCACTTTTATCAATGATTTACACACCAGCCAAGAAGCATTTGTAACAGCTGAAGAATACGCATAAACTTGCAGTATTTCTGGAAGAGAAACTTCAATTCTGTAATGAGTTGTTGATAATAAACTTCATTGCTACCACAACCGTGATTCACGGTGTGCAGGCTACAGCCATACAGTCAGGTGTATAAAGGAGGATGATATTATTCTCTTCACAGATGTGATTGATAATAAATACATGTTTTATATCAAACACTGAAAGAATTAGTCTCCTTACACCACTGAAGTATATGCTTAATAACTTACTGAATGACAATATAAACTATTACTTATTTTTTCCAGTATCTTAATATGTCTCAGTGCATCCTTTTCATGAAGCTGCATTTTAAAATAGCAAGTACTCCTTTTCAGTAACGATTTAGGTAGTGAGCTAGGCCTGATTTTCAGAAAGGACTAGGCATTCCTCAGTGAACGGGGCTACTTTCGGAAAAGCAATTTAAGAATACCACATTTCACCCTAAGCATTTAGTGTTTGTGGATGCTAAGATGTCCCAGCCTATATGTCCCACCATCAGAGGAACTACTCATTGAATGCCCTGACAAAAGTACCATGCGGCAATGCTTGCGCTTTTATATGCCCAACCTACGTAATATTCACTACAATCACACAAAATAAAATAGCTTCAACAGGCAAAATTGGGAAGGCTTCAGTGCAGATTTTTACAGAGCTGAAAGGTAGAAGAGTTTACACGTGGGCAGGGAAGCAGCAGCCCAGATTGCCTCCGACAGGAGCACTCTCCGTGGAGGTCTCTCATGGCTTGTGTGAGCCACGGCACAGAAGTGCTTTGCTTTGTACAGGATCTGGTCCTGTAAACATCGTTTATGATTTCCCAGAGCAGGATCTGAAGGGGAGATAAGTAGTTTTGTGGAGTTTATAGATCCTGATAGTTCTTAGGCTCCAGCTGCCTAGCCTGTAGGCTTTTCTAGGCACACCTTGAAGCAAAACTGTAAATAATAAAGGAGTTTTATTAAGAGGTACTTGGGCACCAAAGCAATTTAAAGCAGCCCAGTGCTAGGTGCAGAAGAACAAGTTATGGTTAATTTATGTGTTAGGCTTTGTCACCTAGAGAAGCCATTAGACAAGGCATCTGCAACTTCTTCTCCCTGTGAATCTAATCTTTGTATTATTTAGAGAAGTATTATTTTGACAGTGAGGGGTGCAAAGGGGTGGGAAAAGAAGGATGAGGTTTGCTCTGGCATAAACCTACGTATGATCTCTGCCCAGGACACCACCAGGAGATTCCAAGGAAACTCACCTCCCCATCCTTCATTCCCAAAGAGCCACAAATTACAAAAACATCTTTCAAATGATATCTCCCTCCACCATTTATAAAAACCTAAAATATTCAGAAGAACAAAGCGAAAAACAACCCCACATATGCAACAAAATGACCAGGACAGCCACTTTGCTGTTTTAAGTAGTACCCTCATTACTGACCTTCAGAAGAGCTAGGGAGGAAAGGTAAGGAGGTGAAAATTAATAACCCTTCCTGCAGACAGCAGAGTGCTGTCACAAGTTAAGTGATCTAGGCATTTTTACCCACTCTCCCCATCCTCCAGCAAGACATAATTAATTTATAGTCATTTTAACCTGCAAATGACACTCATACAGTTGGAGGACTGACAATCAACTTCCCATGCTAGCAGTGGGGTGTAAAAGTCTGAGTGCTCCAGCAGTTGTGTGGATGCATTGAAAAATATAACTGCTAGGACCTCCGACCTTGTTAAGCACGGTGACACTAGCTGCAACTACACGCAGGCAGGAGGGAAACACGCTATTACTTAGCGGAGAGAATCAAAAGTAACAAGCTAAACAGTCCCTTAAAATCCTACCTTAAAGAATACTCAACAACGATACCTATGTCTCTGAGTTTTAACTCACAGGATGTTGTGGTGTGTCTATATATGCGACCTGTCTGGTATATGATTTTATCTCATGTTTCAGATTACAGTAAAATTGGGACGTAATGCACACAGTCTCTGCTAGAACCACTGTAAGTGACAAAGGGTAATGATAGATCTGTGGGGAAAAAAAGGAACAGGAACAGTAGACATGTGTATGTATTTGTATAATAATAATGTAAGGAACCACAGATGACAAGGGCTCCTCCTGAAAAACCATTTGAATAAAATGAGCCCAATTTAACAGGATTGTACATACCCGACAGCATTTTCAATACCTAGAATACCCAGAAAACAGACCTGACTTACAAACCTCTGCAACCGTCAAGAGTGCATTTGGGGTTCAGTGGACAACGCTATGTTATGAGTTGGAACTTCCAGTCTGAATACTGGGAGAGCCTTACAAAGGCCTACTTTACTGAGGCAGGCATTTTCTGTAACTCTCCTGGGTTACTAAAGTAGCTTTAAAGTATTTGAGCTGGCAAAAATCTGTAATGTTTTTGTTAATTGAGGGCATATTCACCACAGGGCTTGCCTTCAATCAAGAACTGCAGTCTTCTTGGCCTATGTGACCCTAAAGCTACCCCCTCTTGTCTTAATTACCAGAAAAATCTGTGAACCAGTCCGCACTTACTGCGTTAGGCCCTTGCAGCTGCACATTTCTACCCCCTCACCCCCTCTTTTCATTCCCTCTCCAGCTTGGCCTTGCTTCTACCATATCCAAGATGGTGAATCCCAGTCACTCCAAGAGAACGGCTTCAGGTCAGGTTTTGTTCCATAGCAAACAAAAGAGGCAGCTCCAGTCAGCTCATTAAGCAAAAATTCTCTCTCCTTTACTCAGACTGAAAAGTTTCCGTCATTTAGCTGGGAAGGAAGATCTTCCCACCTTACAAGAGTCTCCCTACACCCAGCCCTCTTTACACCACTCACGCCAAAGCAAGCTCTTACGCCTTTGCACCCTTTACCAGCCTTATTTATGGCAGTCAGCAAGTACCATGTTCCCCAGTACTGCATTTTTACGGAAAGGGCCAGCTCTCTGCCAAGCCACTAAAGGGTCAATATTCTTATAACAAATGCACCAGCACATGGTCATGCCCTCCACGTCAGGAGGAGCAGCCTCTGCCTAAGAAATGGGTAGGGGCTGGTAGGCAGGGGAGACATCCACCCTGCTCTGCGTAGGAGAATATGCACAGTATATGCTTTTTTAGAAAAAGTTAGAGAAGGGTTTATAAGCATAGATCTTCACATACTGCAAGAAAGGGACATATATAGCATAAGTAGTCTGACAGAAAAACAGGCTCAAAGATGATAAATTGGATACCACTGATTTAAAGCGGTAGAGAAATGAAGTAAGTGGTAATCAGTAGGTTATCTCCAAGCTCAGGTACCTGAAAGTTCTCTTGGTTATAAAATGCCATGTTAGTCAGGAGTTCATTATATTTCTTGAGTAGCATAACAAATATGATCCTGCCTTCTGGAGGTGGGAGTCCTCCTCTTTTTTGGGAGCAGTGGATACCCTAGAGGCACTTAGTCATATGATACTGTACCACAGAGCTAAAAATAGGGAATCATGTCAAACTAGATTTATAAGAGATTGCTTTCTCTGTGTGCAGACAGCCTGATTTTAGATTTACATCTGATCTATGCTCCAACTGCATGAAAGCGTCCCCTCCTGAACACCTTCATGGGCCATAAAAGTCCAGTGTCATGCAGCTCTAGTTATACAAGAACAACTGTCCCACTGTCACTCATGCAGTTAAAAAAAAAAAAAAAAACACACAATGAAAAAAGAAAGGAGACCTGCAAGAATAAGCAGCAAACGTCACAAGCACCAGCTTCTGATCCATAAGTACATACAACCCTAGACACTCTAAAAAGCAGTATCAGTTCTATCGGGTCAAAACCAGAACACGTTTGCTTTGGTCTTGGTGAGTTTTATCAGCTTCTCTTCATCTAATAGCTTTTCTTTTCATCACAGATGAACTTATATTCTATTTGAATTCCTCCCTTAAAGGGTCTACAACATGCTTCCAGTATGCCTCTGCTTATCCACCCACCCGAAGTGTGGAAGACATGACAGTATGGTATGAGATAAAAGTTTTATCAGCCTGTATTTTGGATGACCAAATTACTTGTGAGCAGTGAACTCATGAATAAGTTATGAAAGTCATTACAACAAGTGCCAATAAAACCTTTTTATACGAGACTGCCATATATTCTACACATGCGACTTATTTTGCAGGAAGGAAAAAACTCTATACAAGACACTTTTTAGAGAGTCTTAAAAAATTTTATGGGGACCATTTCTTCTATCCTTGCAACTGCAAACCAGACTTTAATCAAAATAAGCCATGCTGTACTATGCTCAGAGGTATAGAAAATTTAAAACATCTCTCAAACTTATTGCTGTTTAGCTTTTACTTTTTCAGAACTCATAACCCACCAGAACTTGAAGAGAGTGCTGTCCCACTTTCCCAAGGGTAAAAAACTTCCAGGTACAATTCTGGGTGGTCACACAATTAGATATTTTAGGTTTATCAATAATCCAGGACCAAATACTGTCTATTCTAAACAGTAATCATGATAGTTTTCTATAAAACATTCCACTTTTAGCCAGCCAAAGTGTGATAGTGAGGATACTTCCTGATACAAGAATTTGTCCGGTATTCTTCTCAGAATTAAATGCCTTCAGGTATTTTTTCTCCCTTAAATGTCAAACAAAGGCTCAAATCCCCAGGAGCTGATAACTGGCACTGTTTTTTGGGGGAGCTGCAGGCACACAGGGTGCAATTAATTTGTCTAAATATAGGTTTCTCCATCTGAAGGGGTTGTGTACATACTTTTGTGCCTTCCTGAAGGCACAAAAGACACCACAAACTTAATCAGCACCCAAAATAGAATAATCTGAAGTAAACAATTTGAGCCCTGGAAGTGCTTTCTTTCCCATGGGCAACAGAAGCTCTCTTAATAGTTTTCCACCCGCCCTTTGGGCATCACAGGCAGGCAGAGATGAATTCAACCCTCAGAGCCTGATGCTGGCTGCCAACTTCTCCACCAGTTTGCTCCATACACAGCCACTTACCCACATGAAAAATTAGTCAAACACCTTTTTAACTTGGTAACATTTTCAGTTCAGACTCTGCTAGGTCAGTGACTCTGCAGAGTACATGTCAGCAGTTAATTAGTTCATAATTTTCTTTCTCATGAGAGCAGTGCTCCAGTCAATGACGTGGCTTCTGCTGATGCTGGATACGCGATTCAGACCACATTTTGATATACTTGCTAGACATTTCCTGGCCTTCCCCCACCCCCATTATCAATTGCAGTACTGAAAAACCTTTTGCTTGCTTATGTTGACTTCTGAAAAGATTTGCCACTGTTGCCAAAATACCGATGAATCAAAGAGCATGGGTGTAGGCATTGGCACTCCTTGCTGGTTGTTCATTCTGTAGTTGTTAGTTCTGTAATCCCTGCACAATTCTTCAAGAAGTTTACAGGGGCAATTTACTTAAGCTATCAGTACTTGTGTTTTGCCTTTCTACCTTTCAAATCACTGAGGTGCTTAACCAGACTCTTGTGCTCTTGCCCAGTGATTTTCAAGATATAATATATGCAGACAGTGGGGGGAAAAGAAACATGCGCCACGCTCCTACTGTTCTCCTGACTGCTGTATGGAGCGAAACCTCCATCTTCCTGCCAGAGTGCCCAGGGTCCTGCTGTGGAACGGGCGTCTCGTAAAGTAAGAAAGGGCAAGATGTGGCAGGTAATAAAAGAAGAGCACAATGTATCCAACAGCTAAATGAAAAAGAGACCTGGTAAAGCACTGCCTCTGCCCAGGCTGACAGTCAGACAGCCTGGCCAGGCAGCCAAGACAATTAAGCCCTAGAAGAACCGTGCTGCTGGCTGAAGAGCCAGCCGAGAGCATCCTCCCTCGATCCGGACCAGGAAACATTCAGTTCACAGCACTGGACAGCAGCTACACATGAGGATGGGAGGTTTTACAGTAGGATCTAGTTTGCTGTGAAGAACTAATCTGGCTGTAATCTGTGGCATGGATTGAACCCTACTGGTCAATCATTTATATGCTTCGATTAATCTTGGCTGACCATCATTTAAATCCAATGTGTCCTTTATGTTAGCAATAGGAGGCAGTTCAGGATTAACATGCCAGGATGGCACAGCATCCAAGACATGAACAAGTGGAGTAATTCCCCTTATTTTCATTACAGCTATTCCCCCAGACTCATCTGAAAACGTGATCTCTAATTCTAGGATTTTTCTTCCAACCTGTCCTCTCTTATCCCACACTTAGCCTCTTGATCTCCATCACCTGTCAGTTGAGATGGCCACACTCTGCCCCACAAGCAAGTTGGCTTTAGGAATATTTTTATTTCCAGCTGAAGTGAAACAATAGGGAACTGCACAACAGGAGAAGAGAGCAGAGCCATGAAGGCACTGGACCGCAAAAGCTGGAAAGCACCTGGGAAGAGGGTTTCCTTCAAGCAACTGTCACAGCAAGCTCTCATCAGCTACGATTTAGGTACTTGCATCTAAACTCTCCGTGAAACAGAGGGAAGGAAACAGCAACATGAGACATGTCTGAGTTGCAGTGTTTTAACAGAAGTTAAAAGAGGAGATACAAAAATTGCTAGTGGGAAAAGAACAGTAAGGAATTTGAGAACTGAGGAAAAGAACATTTACTCTATCTGGGAAACAAAAAAAAGTTCAAATTTTTAATTACTTTTTTTTTTTTAGGTGCACACCACCAACCTAAGAAAAAAAAACAAACACACACACCACCACAACTAAACTTTAAAAAGCAGATTCTACAGGAACCATATGAAGTGCCTTGAGAATATCTGCACATACTGAACATCAGGTATTGTCTCCATAACTTTACTGATATTTGGAACTGTGTCCTATTCTCTAGGTCCTGATCCCACTCACTTCAATAACACAGTAAAAAGAAACACAAGCAACCACTCTCTCGGGGTACGAAGAAATTAGGCTGGATTAGTGCCCCAGCAGTGTTCCCCGGCTGCGGCAGCAGCAGGGCAGAGCTGATAGCACCAGGCAGGACACGGGGCAGCCCTGAGGCTGCTCAGATGCCTGCAGAAGGTCAGGCTGGCCTCCAGCTACCTCTAGGCCTGGGAATTTGCAAAAGTAATTTTAGAAGATCATAGCCGGGCTGAGCAGGGCTTTTTCTTTCTGTCTAGTTTTAATAGCCTCTTCAATAGTCACAATAAAACAGCTCATCCAGTAACTCAGGATCTTACTGTAAGCTGAGTAATAAAGTCCCCAAGCATGCTTGGAGCACAGGCTCGAACATCACATCTTTCCATTATAACTCAAAAGGTGCGGTAATTGGCCTGACTATATGACACATTCAAGTTCCCAAGACCAAACCTGTGTTATTTAAATGGAGGTTGGAAGAGGTAAGAAACTGAAAGGACATGCAATTTTCTTCTTTTGTGTGCTAACTTTGTACTGCAGCCCCAGCCATTTCCTGCTGCTATTTGTGTTCCTGTTCAGATAGGGAAGGGTAGCAAAGCAAGCCATCCTATCTGCAGTGTAGTTTAAAAATGTCCAGCCTCATCTAACAGATCGGGCATAAATGCAGGCACTAATCAAGACAGCGAAGTAGGAAGCTCAGTGACAGCTAATTTACCCTGGGCTCAAAGTTCAAAGCTAAATTACATTGTAGTCTGCACCCCAGATATTTACGTTGCATTTCTAAGTCATAAAACACTGTTGTCAGCTTTTCCCTTATCTGCCCTGATCCGAAGCGTAGCCAGCAAGATGGAAAATGGATTGGAGAACACAGAAAGAACGTTAACATTTTAGTTATGCCATTAGTATTTATACCACAGTGACCCAAAACAACTTCTGCATATAAATGTGGCTGTAAACACTGACTGTATTTATGCCAATTATTCTGCCCAACTCATTGATTTTAAAATAATTCGTCATAGCTTTAGCACTTCCCTGAACTTTCCTAAAATCCAGGAAAGCCCGGTCTGTCAGCAGTGGCAGCCAGTGCTTTGCTCACCAGGGCAGGCTACTGAGGTACCAGAACTCAAGTAACAAAAAGAACAGATCTAACGACACAGGAGAACCACCTCCTTGCCATTAAGGAAATATACTGAGAAAAGCTCAGCCAAATTAACCTAACCCAGCTTGTGACCATAGTCCGTGGTCAGCCCTGAGCAACAGTAGTGGTTTAGGAAATACAGTCCTTCTCCAGGAATCCCCGCAACCCTTGCCAAAGCATAAGCAACTCAAGGAAGAACAACTCATCCTTACAGGAGACTGAAAAGGACGCAAGTACTGAAAACACACGTGACATATCTAGGGCAGCAGTTTTAGACCACACAAAGGTTCTTCCAGCCCCTGGGGCAGAGAGACCTGGCTGAGACAGGCACGGTAGGCAGCAGCTCTGACCAAGGTTTCTTGAGACAAGCAGCTAGCCTCTGCTTGCTACTGCTCTGAATCTGGGGCACTTTATTCATTCCTCCAAACCAACTGCAAATCTCAGCCTAGAAACCTAGACTTAGCAACAATCTGGCCTTGTTACCACAAGGCAGTTCTTTTGTGACAGAGCATGTATACACATAGGTGGTAGAAAGAAATCTTGGTTAAATAAAGTGTTTGCCTCAAGTCAAGAAAGCCCACTGAATTAGTCCAGATAAGGCACATTATCTTTGATAGATGCATCCATCGATGTTTCGCTCCCAGCTCTAAACCGCCAGCCGTGTACTTGAGGCTCAGCAGTTCTCGTGAGCTCAGCACCAGACTTGTACTCAAACCACCAGATCCCGACTACCATATCTTGATCCATATGTGCTCAACCAGCACCCCAGACTCTGCAACAGATGGCCAAGAGCAGCTGTCCATGAAACATTCTGAGAAACAAGGATGAGCACCAGAAGGAAAATAAAAATTCCCAAGGACTGCTTCCTCAGCGAAGAGGTAAGTTACTGCATGGTCTTCCAAGAACCAAAAGAGAGCAGGCAAACTCTTCTGCTCTCCAATAAAAACTGTTACAAACTTCTTGAAAAGTGGGCATGTAGTTTTACGGAGTGACCTGACTGGTGAACAGATTTTGCAGCAAAGCACGTTCAAGAGAAAAGGTAAGCAAGAAAATAAAAGTATAGTATTGTCTACTCAGAATACGGTTTAAATTCAAAATAATTTTATAGCCTAGCATAAGGTGTGACATAATGCTTGAAAGATATGACTGAAACATCCTGAATAATATTTTCACTGACTTCCTTAGCAGAAGTATCTGTTATCAAACCAGACACAACTATCAACAAAACAAGACACTTTTAAAAGCTTAAATTTAAAGCAGAACCATTGATTTTTAATGGCCTTCCTGGAAGACAACAAAATAGATAAAAGAAGAGGAGAAAAACTGAAACATGCTTTTGATAGAAGGACGGTACTTTTTTTACAGGGTTAGGTTTCTATATGCCTGAGCAAAATATAAAGTGAAATCATTGTTTAACATAGGTAGACATTAGCCTAGGACAACCTGGGGAAGTCAGTTAATGCCTTTGGTAACACAGCAGAGAACAGTGCCTCCTAAAAGCTCCAAAGGACACAGCCCCCATGCAGAAGGGAACACCTCTATTGCGGCAGCTTTGGGAAGCTGAGAAGAAGTTACAAACTCCCCCCAGGAGTACCTTATGTTTGTAGTAGGGATTTAAGCCAATTCCTAACCCAGCTGAAGCACAGCAGCAGGCATGGCTGTCAGAGGTGTGGGCTGTGAGTGGGGAATTGGCAGCAATACACTGGCAAAAAGCACTGGCTACTGGGTCGGCTACCAGTGGGGTTGGCTGTCGGACGAGCTCTGCTGCAACGAAGCAGCGGTGGCAGCTGCAGCAAGGCTACCAAAAGGGGAGAGCTAAGGCGAGAATTCACAGGCAAGCCCTCCTGCAGCTCAGAGAGCTTCAGCTGGGGTAGGGCGGATTGCTTAAGGCTGCACAGCAGTGAGATGCTCCTGGCTTTCTGAGTTAGGCAAGGTCCTTGGGCCAGCAGAGTTGCAGAAGTCCCAGGCCAATGTAGCTCAGGTGGGTGTAATCTGCCCACCTAATATGGGGGCACAGTTCCTTGATTTTAGCAGATTTCCTTGCTCTACCACTCTGGAACACTTTTGTTCTTTTAACTCTCCCAAGTAAGTTAACAAATGTCAGGTAGGGAAGTCTTTGGCTCTGGTGTCACTGTATGTTGTTAGGTTAGTACTTCTGTTTCTAGGTGGTGCTAACTCCAGTTCAACAGAAACCCCTAGAAATGGGATCTCACTCACTTTACAGCCAGTCAGTACCCAGCAAGAAAATACTTCCTCATCTATAATAAAATACGCATTTAGCCAGCTAAAAATATATGATTTACTAAACACAGCAGTCAATACATTGAGTATTCAGTGAGTACTCTTGACATCTGCAAAGAGATTTGCTTGATAAATAAGCAATGCTCTAAGTTTTCCTGCCATATGCTTTTTGCTACAATTTTAAGCAACAGACTGTGATGTTTTTTTCCTAATCGAGCTTTGGATACCTCTCCAACAGCCAGGAGACCACAGAGAGCCAAGGAGGCAAAGAGCCAGGCTGTTTAGCTTCCAGCAAGATCCTTGAAACCTCTTGTAATTTCACTTTTTGCCTTCAAGGAGAACATTCACGGGGGAAAAAATTGACTTTTCTGACCAGTTCTAATTGTCAGCTCCACCACCGACCCTTCTGAAAGACCTTTCACAACACTTTGTCCCTTTGTGTCCTTTCTCACTCTTCACCAGTTTTTCTTATTTAGAATCAAGTTCTTCAAGAGGCTGACTCTCACCATGTATTTTTGCAAGTCTTGCTGCAGTTCATCTTTAATCTCTAGGCGATGTTATAACACCACAACTGTGACACGGCAGTGTCAAGAGCAGAAAGGCCAGGCCCAGGCAAGGGGACACCCACCAAAAACTCCCACCAGCAGCACTTGCACCCCCCGGGTCAGGGCTGGGTCTCAGCACAGACATCCTCCCATGCCTTAGCAGCCCACTCTTTTCAGAAACAGCCCAAACGCCCTCTCAGGCAGTGTCAGCATCTCACCAAGGGACAGAGGAGGGGAAGTGGTAGCCAGCCAAAGCCCTTCAAGCCTGTGAGGAGCCTTGGAGACACGTTCCCAGGGACAAGGCCTTCCCTACAGCGTCTGTTGGTGACTGCCTTCCTTAATTATCCCATTTATTACTTGGGGGATACACCAGTAATCTGTGCCACTTCTGTAAATACAGGAATGTGGTTGGGTTTATACTAATAGCACTTTTCCAGAAGTTTAATACTGGTACATCGTTTAAAAAAAAAAAAGCTATTACAGTGGGTTACATCCAGAATGGATGCAGAAAAGCACAGCAGACCTAATTTGGTTTCATTGTGTGCATGAAGATCCAATTGCCTTTATTTTGGCAGAACTTAACCCAACACTGAGACTATGGAAGCCTGTCACTGTGTGTAAACAACCCTGGGCAAGAGTATAAGATAAACATCACATTGCTGTACTTGACAAAGCCAACAAGAGTCTTTGCTTCCATGTAAAAGGTGCAAAAAGACATACCCCTATTTAAAGGAAGATTAATGGCACCTTTATCCCTGCCACCAGTTCTGCTGTTACTTTAAGATCAGACCACAGCGATGTGTACAGTAGCTCTGCTCCTAGCCATGGAAGCACGAGGAGAGATGCCTGCAAGGGTAAGCAGAGAGCTGCCATTAAGTGCAATAGGCTTTTTTCTCTCCCTTCTGCTCAGAGCATCCCTTTCCCCACGCTCCTGTTTGATGTAAAAGTAGTGAGGTCTTATGTAAATAAAGCTAAGTGCTTTTTTTAATAATCTCTTAGTCTGTATGGTTTTTCTATCAGTGTTACTTCAGTAATAGTTCAGGACATAAGTACTTGATTTCTTTAGCCACCCCTATCTCTGCCAAGAATGTCAGGTGCAAGATTGCTGTGCTTTCAAACAGCCCTTCCAGGAGCAGAAGAAAAAAAAAAAGAAAGAAACTAATTTCCATTACAAGTGCTTTCAATTTTATTTTTTTTAAACTCCAAGTACAGCCTGAATAGTTTGTACAATTCTTCTGAGAAAGAAGACACTCCAGTATTGCCTTTCATATTGCAAAGGTGGCTGAGGCAGAATGTTGGATAACTTACTTATACTCTAACAAGAAACAGTTTATACTGCAAAAATGGTATACTACTTGTTACAGGCTTTGCAGATGGTTCCTATATACTCTGGAATCTGCAAAAGCCAAAAGCAGCATGGCTGGGACAAAATGCTTTCGACAACTGCCACATCCCTCTTTTCTTCATTCTCTGACCAAACACTAAGAAATCTACACCAGGGTATATTTTTCCCCCCCTCACAGTTTACATGACCCAATGAGCATCTTCAGGAATTTCTGGATTTGGAGTAAGGAAAAGTATGAGTAGGCAAGTTTCAAACTTCTTGAACTCACATGTGTCTCAGACAGAAATGCAAAAGATAAAAGCTATGGAAGTTTAATATTTGTTCTGACTGTTTCTCTTGGGCAATTCTTTCTCTGCCCCCAGGTTGCCTTCACACATCTATCAAATATTTTCGCTGTGTGATCAACAAGCTATAAATGAGGTGACTTATTCCGATTGCTTACCCTCCTGCCGTATTTTAACAAAAGTAGAGATTTGCAAAGATGGTCTAGAATGCTAAATGCTCATATTCCTTTCAGCTTTCCTGATGTAAAGGATCTAAGCCAGGCATCATGGAAAAGCTTATTATTGTGTTCCAACATGTACTCACTTGCAAAGATCACTGGATTATTTGCTGTCTGCCTCCTTTCCAGGAAGAAATGTATATAACTTAGCAAAGCCCCCAAAACCCTTGATTTTTAACCATTGTACAGTCACTGGAACTAACATCCTTGAAATTCACTGGGAATGCAACATAGCTAATGTCTGTGATGGCAAGTGTTCTCTTATTACTACATTAAACTTGCTAAAATGGTTCATCCTTTGATCATTTAATCCTAAGAAAGAGATGAACATGGACTGAGTTGGGGACTGAGTCAGGGACCTGCAAGATGAACAAGTAGCACATCAGCCTCTTTTCCAATGCATTCTGGCTACAGATCACCTACGGAGCCGAAATGAGTAACCCTGAAGCCTACTTTTTTTCCATCACTGTGAATTTCCCCAGGACTTCTTTTAAATACTTGCCTTACTGCAGCAACTATTATTTTTGCGCTTTTCACAAGAACTGAGAAAATCACTGACATTCCTTCCCTACGTGGGAGCAACACAAGTGGGAAATATTGATTTCTTCACATGTTATTCTGCTTGGTATTACTGCTGGCATGTTTCTTTCATTTCTCATTCCCAGCTTACTCTACATTTCTAGTAGTCAGGCACTACTGAGCATTGTCATAGCTACATATAATATTATGGTTAGTTCCAAATAAACCTTTTGGGTATCTGGAAAGAGCAACTGCTCTTAGTAATGTATGTATTTACCATGGCCCTGGGTTGGCTGAAAGTGTGAAATGGATCATACTATAACTATCTTCCACTGAGCTTTGCAAAAGAGCTAAAATAATTAATTTCTGAAATACATACAACTCAAAGCAAGGTAGACCAAGGGAAAAAAAAAAAAAAAGGATGACTTAACCAGCTGTCCTCCCACCTGCTTTGTCCTTTCTGGCAAATTCATTACTTGGTTTTATTTGTTCAATAACTTTCTGAATCACTAGAAATAGGACAGTGCACTTTGGACCCTAATAAATTCTTGCTATCGCTTCTAAAGCCAACATCCTGGCTGCCCTCTCTTCCTCCTTACATGATCTGCAGTAAAAGTTAAACCACCCAGCTCTGTGCCGTGTGCCTCCCATCCCTGTGGTCTTTCCTTCTTTCACCCACACAGGCCCTGAAGATGCCCAGACACCCTGGGTTAAAAGCAATTCCCCATGCCCAAGCTCCCCCTGCCACCCCTGCAAGGGAGCGCAGCATAACTGTGAGCAAAGCAGGCAATCAAAACATACCGTCATAATCGTGGTGAGTAATGTGTGTATCACAAGAAATAACATAGCCTGGGGCTTCTTGTCAAGAAGAAGGAAATACAGCCCACGACGAATTTCAAAACCTCATAAAAATTAAATGCAATCAGGAAATAACAGGCTGTCCAAACAAGAAAGAATTCTTCCTTTACACCTCTGCACAGGCCGCACTGTCTGTGCCTTGCCATACGCTCAATAATGAAGAAAAAATTTGTTCCTCTGCTGCAGGTGCCCCCCAGCATTACGATGTCTGAGAAATTCTTATCTATTAGCCAAGACACGAGTAACATCCTCCACAAGATGTAGCCTAAGAGGCTGAGAAGCTTCACTGTTGATATTACCTGCCAACGTGATGCCTTGCTTTCCTAAGAAGTATAGAGCAACATCAAAGCTCCTTCCAGCATAGGCAACATCTGGAGCCATTTGCCCCTATTAACTTGGGAGCCTAGTCAGAAAGGGAGAGCATGTCTTCCAGCTTTCAAGACAAATATTTATTTGCCTGGATCCCAAAAGAGTGGGAACTGATTGATCCCACCTCCGTCAATGCTGCAAGTACTGGGTCACGTCCCACACAATTGGTTTCCTAGGTCAGTTGGTGGGTTCTCCATGTTGCTCGCAATCACCAGCAAAATTCTATCTACCCTGGGATGAAACTTTCCAGCTGCCATTCTCACAGAAATATTCTTTTTCATTCTCTAGGGCATTTTTAAGTTGTTGGACCACATCTGTGCTGGATACAGCCATGCAAAGGGACAGTTTTGCCCTGGCACCGCTGTCCAGCCCCAAGCTACCATCCCTGCACCGGTTGATTCCAGGGTGCCAGCTCACCAGGAGCAGACCGGGAGCTCTGCTGTGGCACCACATTGCACCATGCCAATTACTAACATGCTCTTTATTAAGTTTGGCAAATGTAATCTTCCTTATTTTGCCTTGTGCTTTCCTATAAATTGATTTTTTTTCCCCCTTATTTTAGCAGTTCAAGCTGAGCTTTGGCTTCCCTAGCTTTTTGCTTCCTTTGAACCACACTGCTTCAATTGTTACTACAGTCAGTGGTGCTTTAGTGTTTATTTTGCCATGCATCCTTTTATGAGCATGTCTTTTGAGTATACAGCCTTGTATTCTAGATTTAATCCTTGATTTTTCCTGTTTTCTCCACATTTTTTTTAGAAAAGTTGAAGGAACTTATTAACATTTCTATACATTTATTTAGATTTGGGGTATTTCTATACAGACCAGGTAGCTGCTGACATATTTTTTTTCTTCACTTTTTCTTACCCCCCTCCCAATGCCCCTGCACAAACATTCATATTCATCTTCAGTTTTATTTTCTCTTGTAGCTTCCACTTACAGTTCAAAGCACTGTTTAAACTTTTTCCTTATCTCCTCAGCCTTCTCCATCCATGATCTTTAAGGCTGGTGAAGGATTTACAAGTCGAAATTCACACAGACTCCACAACGGCATAATCATAATAAAAACAATTTAAAAAAAAAAAAGAGGAAAGAGTTCTCCCTGTTGATCTGAGCAAGAGGTTCACCAAAGCAACGTCATCTGCTGCCTCTCCCCAGACACTGCAGTTCTCTGCTTCTGCACATCCACAACTAGGGATGGCTGAGGTCCAAAATAAGGTAGCACATGACCTATCTTTAATAATAGAAAATAACCACAAATCCATTCTTCCCCTTTATGACAGCAGTACCTTAACAGAGAAGAGTGACCAAAATCAGTCCATCATATAGCGCACCAATACTGCTATAGTACAGCTCAACATCTCTTCAATGTTGGAGGCAGCATCCTGTGCATGGTTTCAAAACTAGGTACCTAGAGTTCCTGTGTAGCCAGTGCAGGTACATGGGCATGGTCCAATGCCAACAAAACAAACCCACTCATTTTTTGATCCCATCTAAAGCTGTCATGTCAGTGTCTTCCCTCTAAAATGCCTTCAAGAAAACATCCTTCACTTACATATGACACGTTACTGGAAAGCAGAAGTAGAATATAGCTCTTATTTCTAATTTAACTGGCCCTACCAGGGATAAATTCAGAAACACAAGGGAAATTAATCAGGGAAATAAAATACCATCCTTCATCAAAACCAACAAGTTCCCAGTTGTTATATCTGGTGTTAGAGTTCTCCTGTATCATTCCATGCTTGAGTGATTTTTCCTTTACAGTCCCATTATGAGATATAACACTGCCAACCCCAGCTGAGGGATGGGAGGAAGAAACGCTTTGCTTGGCACAGACCATAGCGTGTGAACTTGCAAGCATCTTTGTTTTTGTACTGCTCAGCACTACCACCACCACCCCCAGTTTATTTTACATTTGCACCTATGCAAAGAGTCTGTTTGAATTCTGTGCTGGTCATAAGAGTTCTGGTTTGATAACTCTTGAAGCTGAATTTCTTTACCTAGAGAGAAGGCCTTGCTGCCCTATTGATGACATTCTGTTCCTACCTGGCCTTAGCCTGTAACAGGGAAGAAAGGACAATTCATCTCCCAGACTCATTCAATATTCATAGCTCTCTAATGAGACTCTAGCCAAAAAAGCCAACCTGCATCAGGTGAGACAATGGTTACTGTTCTGAGAAGACTCATGGGAGACCAAGGGTTCATTCCACATAGCGCTCATCTGGCTATTACAGGGACAGTAGGGGCTGAATTCACACTGAAGACCCTGGAAGTTAATTCAGCTCTGGGGGCTTTTAAAGAGGAAAGAGGAAAAAGCTGAAACCAGAAGAGCCTGAAATTAATTTTCTAAATATACCTGGGAGCTGTGCAGAGAATGATAATTCCCAAAGAGTTAGGGAGTTTCAGCATTTTGCTTTATTCCAGTTTCGAAATGTTGGGAACCTCCAATGGTCCAGGAACCCAGAGCCCCAGACACGCTGTTTTTCAGAGTTTTTAGATTTTTGCTTCCCCCTCAATGACGTGAGAGGACCCAGTCAGACAGCTGACTGGGAGGTCTTGGAGCTGGCACCTCCAAGGAGTTCTCTCTTCATTATCTTGGGGTCTTACACAGCAAAGTAAACTGACAAGAGGCCAGAGAGTACTGTCAGCCTCTCGTCAATCAAAATATTCTCCCTAGAGCAATTGTATCCCAATGAATCTGCACACACTGACATATCCCTGTTGCACCAGGCGATTTTGGACTAGGTCTACTGACACAGACATCAAAAGCACTGACCCACTGTCACCGACCTCTGCAGGAGATGTTACCTCTGGAGTGCTTCTTAAAAAAAAACCAAACACAAACAAAAAACCCCCCACAAAAACAAAAACACACAGTGAAATGTTTCTAGTCCCTGCATAGACATTCAGAAACCTTCCTTCAAGTCCAAATGCTTCTGCCTGTTTTAGGTTTCTGTTCACTAAAAGTATCGCTTTAGACAGAGAAACAAAAGTTTGAACACCAAGGGAAGATCCCGAATCCTTTATCACTAATTATCTTGCGAGGTCAGAACTGAAGGACCTCTGGAGCACCTCAACTGAAGTCTCATCTCTCTGTGCCTGAGAAAGACCGCTTTGAAGCAGTGCCTCGCTGCTGCCACTCCATTTTATTTGACAATTGCTGACCATCAGTGCCATGAGCACCTTTGAAACTCTCAGTTGTTCTTGACAAAACCTCTGATAGCACCATCAAATGCAAAGCACAAAAGCTTTCGCAGTAAATGCAGCCCTTTGTCACTGCTCTCCTTATGATCGGCTCATCAGCCAAAACAGTAAGAATTTTGCTTTTGTTCTTCCCTTTCAAAGAGAAGTTGCAAGTGCAAGTCTTAACTGGGTTAATCAGGTCAAGAAAGCCAGGAATAACTGAGATATAGACAGCTGAAAGACGTGCTTATTTGCCTTGGCCAAAGGGAAGCACAAGGCTTGGTGACCTCCTAAGGCAGGAGGGGGACAGGGAAGGGTATCACTGAGCTCAGACCCTGCTCTCAGGTACGGGTGAGGCACCTGTGGTGATCTTGGTCACATTTGCCTCAATGCCCAGGCTAAGGACTGACAGAATTAGTAACAGCCTGTGGCAGGCACTTGACTCCTGCACACTGAAAGGGAGCAACCCAGTTTGTGCCCTTTGTATTTAATTCATCACCATCACCAAGAACCCTTTTTGAGAAGGGCCAGACAGAGGCAGGTCAAACAGGGCTCAGAACCCCTTCTCCGGATTTACAGTGAGGCATCTCACTCTCATGAAATCCACTGTAAAGTCATTCTTCAGTATACATCACCTTTGTTCTTTTTCCTTCAAAAATTAGCATGCATCGAGTGACTAAGTCTATTAGAGAAAATTGACCCTGGAGTCATTTAGCTAAGGATTTACCAAAGCCCAGAGGTATTTATTATTCTTACAGGCAATGAGGCATATGGTTGACTTTTCCAAAAGCCATTTCAGAAAGAAAAGTAAATGACCGTTTCTTGAAATGGAAACAAGAGATATTTAAGAACCTTTAGTCCAAATCTGGTCAGGAAGATTTCATTATAAGGCTATACAAAAATGTACAAAATGTGGAGAACTGCTCGATGTCTGCTTCAGGATTAACACTTGAGAGACCACATGCTGTGGCTCCTCAAAGGGTGCTGCTACTCTGCCCACACTGCGCAAGTGCAGAAATGGTCCGTGTTAACAACCAGGCAAGTATTTCTCAAGAGGCTTTGATACCCACAGTCCAAAAGAAAAACTAAAGGAGGGTTCTTTGTTTAAGAGGGAGCCAAGGTCTAACACAAAAGCCTGCAGAAATTTGAGTTGGAGTGGAATGAAGTTTGTAACTCAGATTTGAATCTGCAAGAGGTTAGATTAGACAGTAGGTTCTGAATTTTCCTTTTTTTTTGTTTACTAGAGTTCAAATGCTGTCTGTAAAGTGCTAAAATAGTGCTTGAGCCACAGCCCAAAGCTGTCAGCACAAACCAAAAAATTCTCTTTAATGGAAAGATAACTGAAGCCAAACATCATTTGTAACCAAATAGCAAAAGAGTTAGCGAAGGCAAAAGAAAGATAAAAGATGTATTATCCTTGGCCTCCAACCAGACCAATGTGTCTATATCTGACACCCTTCTATTCTACAGTTAAGAATTTCAGTGTTTCTGTGCACAAGATATACAAGCCAAGTTAAAAAAAAAAAAAAAAAAACACAAAACCAAAACACCGCAAATAAAAAAAAAAAAAAAAAAAAAAAAAACCCTTTTTTTTTAAAACAGATAATAAACCTGAATGCAACATCTGTCTTTGAAAATAAGACTCCGTATACTTAATGGACAAAATCATTTTTTATGAGCATGGGCATCAGTGAACTTTACTCTCTGTACTGAGGAAAGAGTAAAATAAATAAAGGATTTTTTTGGTAGTAGAATAAACTATTAGTCTCAAAAAAAAAATCTAATGCTAGGTTTTTTATTCCATGTCCATATGAAAATGTTCTTCACATATAATATACTCAGTTGGCTGTCTATGTCAGGAGTTGGTGCTGCCAAGGGCTACTTTCCCGGAATTTAAACAGCCTTGGTTAAAAAAAAGAAATATGAGCAGTAATATCCAGACAAGAGGTGTGCACAAAAGAACAAAGCATGAAAGAATGCGAAGAATCCCACTGCTCTGAGGAAATCCAAAGACCCATTTTGCTATGTGAAGATGTTCTGTGTGCCAAAGTATGTGCATCTCATGGGAACACTGAAAGCATATTTGTAATTTTTCTGCCAGATTCAAAGACTTATATAAAAAGGGTTTGCAACCTGCTTGGCCAGTCAGTGGTCCTTAAGTTTAGAGCCCAGCTGGCAATGCCTTTTCTAGCAAATAAACTAACTGTGCTACTGGTGTGGTTCCAATGCCATGTCCAGTCACTGTCAGCTGCCAGACAAGCTGTGCTGCCAGGGACAGCAACGTTGGCCTGCCTTGGAAGACAGACAGAAAAACCCCAACTTCTGAACCTAAAGTTACAAAGAATTATGTTTTGGCATGCACTCAACAAGAAAGAACCAGTGCCAAAGCATTCTGGAATGTCTACAATAAGAAAAACACAAAAGTTATGGTTATACACAGCAGGAACATTCACATGACACCGAATATTCCAGGCATGACCGATTCAACACACATTTTGCTTCTCTGAAAGCATTAAAAATGCGCTGGGATGCCAAACCACAACGCGTTCATTCCTACGGAGCATCATTCACTGCGAAAACTCTTGGGAATTTTACAAAGATACATTTCTCCACCAGAAAATGACACTTTGTTAAAGCTCAGCTACTTGTGGAAAGTCATTTGCAGCAAGTTCTCTTTTAAAAAATATCAAAGTTGAAAGAGTGGGATATTATGACACTACTAAACACAGTTCCTTTTGATGAAGAACATCTTTTTTGTGTCAGATCGGTTAATTTAGAATTAAAGAAACTAGAAATGAAATGCTGTAAATGAACTCGATTTACATGACTGTTGGGCATTTTAGACTCATGAAAATTTCGAAGCCAGGCTGCTCATGCTAATCTGAGATCCAGAACAGAAGTATTCTCATTTCAAAAATTCTTTTACATTATGGAATTCATTTTACCAATGGCATCTTTCTGTTCAAAACCTTTCAGAGCTCAAAGCCGGGCCAGTCTGCAAACCTGAGGAGCAACTCTGACACACAAGCTTTCTCATGGCAACTAAACTCATTTCATCCCATTTCCAATGGAAGAACTGCTTTTACATTTGTTTTTTTTAGGAGTCACTCCCCCTGTTCTATTTTCATAGTGCAAGAGTAATTTGTGAGTAATTTGGGATTAGCTTGTTAGGTGCTGGCATTACATTTTTCTTTGAGTTGCTAATCTGGTGGTGCTAATTAAGACTTGCAAAGACTGTTGCAATATTCTAATTATGGCAAGTACATGTCCCTTAAATCCATTTGCTGTAGAACAAAGCGAGTTTTGCTATCCACATTTCTTGGCACTACATTCACAGCAGTACACTATTGCTTCCCCATGTTGAGATTATTTAAAAATTTCAACCATTTGACAAAGGAGGAAGAATTAGAGAGGGCAGCAGATACTGGATGTCAGGGTTATCTTAACTATCTCTGCTCTTGGAAAAAAAAAAAAAGAGTTCTTGCAACTACATATCAAGCTACTTCACCTGGTACAGGCACCCTCCAAACCACAGATGTTCCCAGGATGCCAAAGCACTTTCCTCCTACCCACACCCATCTGCTCCATCCCAACCCAAGGATGCCTCCTGGTCCTTGGGCTCGCAGGCTCCGAGAGACACTTGCAAGAGCTCAACCTGGGCCTTTCACTGCCCTTTTAAATGCCATTTCACAAGGGCACAGCAAGAGAGGGAGCAGGTAGTGTCAGTCCCTTGGTGTTCCTCAAACACCCTTGTAGGCCTCTACGATTACACACATTTACATTATTTCCTCATTACAAAAAAACAAACTTCCCTCTCACCCTCCAGCGTTCACTGCTTTTCTCAGCAACGTAGCATTTCGCACAGCATGCGACTTTGGCCTGGTTATTATTCACAGCAAGAATAAATTGGTCCTGCCTAGACCTTTGCAGGTTTGGCTTTTTAGCAGTTCAGACTCACATTACCCATCTCTATCACACAAATTTGCAATACACGGTCAATGATCTGCCCAGACAGTTGGGTTCATATACATTTCCTAGGAGATATGGCTTCGAGGAGCAAAGTGTTCTTTCTTTTCTTCCTGAGATTTTATTAAACATTTCATTTGGCAATTTCCAGTTAAACTTAATGCTCCCAGTCTAATATATTCCAAACCCTCTGGTTTTCTTGCACATACTGCTGAAAGGAGCAAATCCTCAGTTAATGGTATGTAATTTGGTTTTAGCTCATGAACTTTTAACCATCTCCTTCATATCTTTTGCAGTCTTTTATAATCCGGTAGGATTCAGATGGCTTTGTGTTAGTTTTACCTTTTTTTTGCCAAATATTATGCTTTCTTCTCAGCATAGCGAGTAACAAGGAAGCAACAGAATGCAGATGGGACAGTCAACTTTATTCCCTTATTTCTATCACTGTAAGTTTGCATAACCCATTTCAGCTCACAGGTGTCAGAACATTTCTACAGTTCTCCCCACTCCAAAGTGGGTTAAAAAAGAAACATCTCAAAGGAGCAAACTGAAAATCTGAAGAAAAAAAAATTCCGTGCATTCAAAACACTTTGTTTTTATTTCAGCTTCCCAATCACAAATTCACTTATATTTCAAAATGGAAAGCTCTCTTGAGGTCCAAATGCTCCCTTACCATATGTGCTAGAACTAAAATAAAATCCACAACAGTGTGAAAACCAAAATGAAATGCAGTGCAAAGTGTATGGTTGGTGACACACCAAAGGGCTGGAAACCAGAGTTTGAGAAGTGAGCTGGGATGAGTTTTTGTAGCGTCTCCGCAAAGAAGGGGAGGTAAGAAAAGTTTGTGGAACATCAAAATTTTTCATTCACTACGAAATAAAATTATTACCTAGCACACAGCTTTGAGTAAAGGATCAGCCAGGGAGGTGAAGTTGTAGGCGTGTGTCCCTTTAACAGAGCAAGGAAATCTTCTAGTTAACTAATGGCAGGACAAAAGGTAAATCATCTCTAATGCAGAGCTGTCAGGGGAAGAAAAAAAGCACAAAACTCAATATCAGTAATGTAACCCCCCCACTCTTCAGCACAGAACAAGGGACTCTGAGAGCCCTCTTCCTAAATGTCAAATCTATTAAAATATTGCATACAGCTAAGCATAAAGAAAGCCAGGTTAGTCAGGTGGCCACTCCACATATCTAATGACACTTGTCTTTTAATTTTTCTCTTACTTCTCTAATTTACAGTGTTGTCAACCATGCTGTCTGGAGGAAGAAGAAAAAAATTAAAGAAAGGAAAAAACCATGAAAAACAAGAGAGTCCTCACAGCTATTTCTATCACACAACGAATATTGATTCCTTTCTGATTTTCATAGAAATTTGTCAGAGTCCTGTCAGTGCAAGATTGATTTCTCTGCTTCTGGGAATGGTAGGTTATCAATATAATTGCTACCATCAGTGCATTTTCACAATCCTCCCTGACATTTCTGCTCCAGTGGCAAAT
This sequence comes from Gorsachius magnificus, assembly GCA_034008185.1. Classification (NCBI taxonomy): domain Eukaryota; kingdom Metazoa; phylum Chordata; class Aves; order Pelecaniformes; family Ardeidae; genus Gorsachius; species Gorsachius magnificus. The sequence continues at coordinate 31,723,489 of CM067089.1, read as the reverse complement.
TAGCGCGACGTTGACTATTTCCTCACCTGAACCAGCTACCAACGCATGGGGATTTTTTCAGCCCCCCCTTCCTCTGGTAGAAGAGATACACCTACCCCAGCCCCAAAAGCACCATCTTTTTAATTATTACTGCACACTCCAGAAGAGTTAACCAAAAGCCTAAATAACCATCTATCCTTGTGATGCTTCTCTTTCAGCAGGTGGGTTCTTTTCCAGATAGCAATTCGGTGTGCATGCAAATTGTACCTTCACCATTCCTCCTGTGAGAGCACCAGCAATTTAGTGAACCTTAAGGCTGATGTTGCATTACTGCACTTTGCAAGTAAATAAAAGAGCAGCCAAGTCAGACAGGTGCTGATCACACAGATAAACCAAGCACATGTTAAAAACCAAACCCAGGAGGGGCTGAGCAGCTCCAGCCCCACCAGAGGTGTCAGATGCCCATCACCTTTCTGCATCAACCTACCAAAGTGCGCTTAATCCCTTAACAACTAACACCACTACACAGCGGCTGGTTACACTGCAACCCTCCTGCTCCTCCAAGCTTGACGACCATCCCTGTTGCAGCCCTTGTTCCTCCAGCTTTAATTTCATTGTAACTTGTAAACAAACTCTCCTCTCCCACGTGGCTGCAGATAACAAATAAAAGAATCTGCAGCTCACTGAACAGGTCAGGCGTGGGGCTTGACTTACCAACCTGTCCATGAGAGATCTTCCCGCACCACCCTTCCATGAACACAGCACCCAGATTTCAGTCACCCTATATACATTATGGGAGGAGAAAGCATGCTGGAAGAGTGCAAGTGCTCATTCATGCATGAATCAAACCCCAAGCAGCTCCCTGAGGCTGAGCCAGGTTTATTTATGACCCTCTTGCCAGCTCCCCACCAAGAGAAAAGCGCACCATAAGGGCTAATTGGGGACCCATTGAAGTCACGAGGCTTTGGAGCAGGTCTTTAATTCCAGCCATCATAGCTTGCCCGTGGCTTCCCTGCATACAGTGAGGTGCCTCGGAAACATCACCTCCCACAGTAGCAAAAGCCTCAGACTCTCACTTGAATTGAGCTTTGATTCAGCTCTCAAGTGCTAAAGGATTTAGGATCTCCATTGAGAAGTAATAGCGGGAGCCCTACTTCTGTGATATCCAAGCCTTTGCAGTAGCACATCCTCTGAAATACAGCAGATCAGAAACCTTCCATTAAAAAAACCAAAAAGAAGTTGCTGTTCTTTCCCTTTTTCAAACTGAGGATTTATTGACACAGAAGCCCTCTATGAGAAAATGTTGGAGAACAAAGTATTTCTCAGGATAGCATTTCAAAATGAAGACCAGTGCTTAGCCCACCCCCCACCAGAAGCAGCCAGGGCATGCAGCTGAGTGGAAACATAACTTAAACCCCAACCTGTTGCCAAAAAGGCACCTGCTAGTAACGCACCATCCCTATCCCTGGAATGCTCTAAATTCCCGTACTATTTCTGGAGACCTCCCTCAGGCCTCTGAACATTCATGCGCCTAGTTTTAATTCCAGTGAAGCCAAACAAGTGTTGAAAAGTCTGTATATTTCTTTTGGTTCAGTGGAAGTTTGTTTCCAAGCCAAGCCCAGCTCCAAACTTTTGCCATTTATCTGCCTCCCGCAGAGCCTTTCTGATGCCGCCAGCCAGCTCCGTCCCATCTGCAGTCTCAGGCACATGCTGCGGCGTGGCGAGCGGCACGTTCGCAATTCATCCGACACCAACAGGACCAACAGCAGTTATACCCTTATTGTGGCTAATGGGAACTCACAAAGTCTTCAATAAAACCCAGCTCAGTTCCATGAAGCACATGGATTTTGCTGTAAATCTCCGTAATAGGTATAAAGGTGGCCTGAGCCAGCTTAGATAACATAGAGTTTGCTGCCAGCCTGGGATATAGGCTGAGCTGAAGCTGTACATAACACCCCGCCACCATCCCAAGGTGCACACCTTCTCTTAAGCTTTACTGCCAACAAGTAACCACAAATTATCTACCCTGCGTTCAGTAAGGAACGGTTGTTTGCATGGAGGAGGCTTATTTAAATGTTACCAGGGCTGCGTGAGCAGCACTCCCAGCAGTATTTAAGGTTGCAGAGACCTCTGCTCCCGAGAACTAATTTGGCAGCAGCTATGGTATTACAAGGTTAGACACAAATTCACTTTTGTTGAACTCCTTGCCTATCAAACATACATTTACAACAGATAAATATGTACAGCATAAACAAGTCAGAAGGATTACCAGGATTAGCCACAGTCTTCTCTGCTGCTGCCAACGTTACAGGCAATCCCTCTTAGAGAGTGAGAGCAGCACATCACGAATGCATAGTACCTATAAATCATGTGCACTTGATGAACAAACGTACTGACTTTGAAACGTCAAAGATGTATATAAAAAAGGTTTTGATATCTGCTCATTCCTCCTCCCTGCCGAAAGGAAAATATCGGAAATGGCACACACCTGTGAATAGCATCACAAGGTCAGCCACCACCCAGCCCAGCTCAGTGCTGCGGCTGACAAACTGCTTTCAACATGTGAATCTCTCTCAAGTGAAGCCTTGAACACGTTAAGTTATTCTGCTAGCCCTCCAAGACTCTGGAGGGCTGCTCACTTAGGAAAGACTTACAGAAGTCTTCTGCATCTAGTTTGTACTGCCTGGAAGACCATTGGTTGGAGAGCCCTGTGCCACCACTTGGCGATTGACTGCTTCATATAATTGTTTAGGTTGGAAAAGACCTTTAAGATCGCCAAGTCCAACCGTTAACCTAACACTGCCATCCCACCACTAAACCATGTCCCACGAACCACAGGAGCATCCCTCTCCAGGAGGGAGAGCCATCACCAGAGGCAGCTACCAGCACTGGAGGTTAGTTTCAAACTAAAAATCTGGGGGGTTTGTTTGGGGTTTTTTTACCTGGAGAACTTGAATAATTTTTGTTCCAATCCATTACAACATTAACACATAACGCAGTTAAGTATCTCATGTAGTATTTGGGGAAACTTCGGGTATCGCTGTAGCAAGTGATTGTAGTCAATTAGAAAGAGCCCCCTGTTCTGAAAGCTAGAGGGGTTTATCTTCCATAAAATATGATAAAATAGTATAAAATAAATGCTCTTCTATAATATATAGGTATGGACACACACATCCACACCCACCCACCCTTTTTTTTTTAAACAAATAATGCCTCATTTATTAATACTGCACAGTAGTGATGTCTGTCTAATGAAGCATTGATATAACATTTCTCAAACAAAGTTCTTGTTCTGCTTGATCTATCCTGTAAACGTTTGTTAATTTATCTTGTTACGCCCCTGTCTGTCAGGGGCTGCTACCTACTTCGTGCTTTTGCTAGAAAAGGCAGACGGTGACACTATGAGGTACCTTCCTGGGACGCTACAGCCTTTCTTCCTTAATTACGTATGAGAACAGTTTCATGGATTTTGAAGCTGATGTGAGACATGAATAATTAGAAGCAATATGCAGTATATAAAGAAATAGCAATGCTTAACATAGACTAGAAACATCTCCGATTTTCCTTTCCGGCACTAAGGATGAGTACACTCTTTCCACCAAGGACTTAGTACTGCAAAATTACATGACAACTTCCATGGAAACAGCTTCATTTTTGAAATTTATTTCTGCTGTATTACCTTTTTCAGGTATGTTTTTTTGAGGATTTTTCCCCACCAATAATCTTGTATTTTACAATCTAGGTTAATTTTATTTCTATAGCCACTTGCCAAAAAGTATTAGTGTCAAATTTGATGGCCACATAACATGATTCACCATGGGTATTTTCAGAGAGAAGACTTCACTGAATTCCCTCTGTGAGGTTTGCTGTAGATTTTCCAAGATGCTGGCTCTCCACATACATTTTTTTTTTTCCCCTCAGGGAAACCATAAGAAGTTGGGGGGTTTTTTCTATAAAGTTTTTAAAAAACAGGACAAACCTCAAAATTCTTGTAAATCACCAAGCCTCTACCATAGTTCACTACTGCAAGATTATTGCTGAATAACAATCCACAAGAAATACCTATGCAGTCATACACAAAGCTCCTGACATAACACCACATTAAAAGATTGTAGATAACATAATATTCATGGTGTTTTCAGAAGCTTTGAGGGTAGATACTCTTTCTAGCAGGTGATGTCCAACACAGCAGCTATGCAGCTGGTCCCATAAAGTCTGATATCGAGACCTTTGTTCCTGACCAGACAACCTACCTTGAACAAAAGGAGCAATGCCCAAGGAAAAAAACAATTATTAGAGAAAAAGGAAAAAAATAAAGGAAGGACAAAAAGAGATGGACTAACAGTGAGGCTTTGAGGAGATAAGCCGCTTCAGACACCTCCTCTTTCCTTCCCTCCCTCCCCTCTTCCCAGTTGCTGCAGGTACCTGCTCTCTGACACTTCCACATTTCCTTTTAATTGACTTCAGTTGTTCCAACCCCCCCCTTTTTTTTTTTGGACTAGGAAAGGCCAAATAACAGAAATTGCTACTGGTGCTATAGCAGCAAGTTGTAGCAGACACCACAGCAGGGCCAAGGTGACACCTTCCTCCTCTTCACTGCCTGCTCATCCTGCAGGCAGCAGGGACATCTCTGAGCCTAGGGCAGAGGGAATGACCTTCCTTCTGCTTAAGTGTTCACCTTTTCATCTCCATTTTCCTTTTTTCCCCCCATTTTTCCAGTGCTGTTTACGCTACTATGCACATTTGCTTGAGGCTCTAAACTCTTACAGTCCCTCCTTGTACCTGCCAACCTCCTCCAGTGCACCGGGAGGCTGCAGGCATGGAGGTGGGCGAACAAGCTATCCTGGCAGGAACGTGCAGCTGTGGCTGAAGAGGCCAATTCATACACAAGTGTCAGAAGCTGCACAAATAAAATAAGCTTCCAAAATGTCTGCTGGCTGAAAAGCCAATCACCTGCACAGCAACGAAAGGGACAGGAAGGGCACAGGCAGAGCCCCATTGAGGAGCACTGCCAGGACAGGGGCACGCAGCCATGGCTGGGCTGAGCAGCATTGGGCAAACTTTCTTGTGTCCGCCAATAAGGTTTTCCACAACAATGATATTTTACCTCATTTCCTGCTCCCCTGCTGTCCTTCAAACACATCAGATGGACAGCCTTGAAATGTCTTTCAAGGGCCTTTGAGCTTGACCCACAAGAATTGAATTTTTTCACCTCAGGCTAACATCTGCCTCCCAAAACCAACCACAGCAGCACCTGTGACAGCAGGCTTGGCAGGACCCAGACAGAGAGCCCACTGTGTCACTGCCCACTGAATAATTTTTAACAACGGACTAAAGTCAAGTTCCTCAAAAGCACCTACGTCCCTCTGATCAAACATGAAATACAGATCCAGGCACTTCAGCACCCTGGGGGTTAGGGCATCAAGTGACAGGAATAGAGATTATTTCACTGGCTTTTTTCTTGCTATAACTTCAACTAAGATAGACCAAATTTTAGAGTAGGAACTGGCAAGACAAGTTCTCTTGCACGAGCACAGATGCCACTGCACAGGGAGGTACACAAGGTACGGCCCCGAGTGCCGCAGCTGCCCATGCTGGCACAGGGCTGCACACCTCCAGCCAGACTGCATGGTGTTCCCCCCAACAGTGTTTGGGCATGGAGGGGGTACTTCTGAATGGCCATGAGGATCTGAGAGAGATAAAAATAAAGGTACCTGCAGCAGGGTAAAAGAAATGAAGGAGCTGGATGGGTAAGTCAGCCAAATTAGCTCCAACACCAATGCGAGATGTTGTTCTTGCCGCCTCCTCCTCTCCCCTCCCCTGCATGAGTCCTCTCTCCAAAGGACAAGAAGCATGCAAGGCAGTTGCTTAGCTACTACACCTGGACTTTGTGCAACTCATACTATTAGCAGATGGCAGAGGAATATTATTTCACTGTAAAAGTTCCTAAATTGCCTAAACATGCTGCAAGTGGTATCTTCTTTCATGCAATCTATTAGCACAATTGTGTAAAACCTAAACTGCATTTTCCATCTCTGTATATGTTGGCAGTGAAGTGAAGGTAAGAAATTAAGCCAGGACTCACAGTTTCGTGAAACAGGATTTGTGATTCCTGAGTGCTAGGATGGTGCACAACGTGTTACTGAGCACAGCCTCAGAGGAGCACAGCTTTTAGGTTTCTCCCCCACTCCTATAAGGGTCTGACACTTAAAACTTCCTTAGGTACAGTCCTTGAGTTTCTCCTTTTTGATGACACGAGTATAGTTTCCTCTGGACTCTCAAGTAGCTTGCCCTTTGGTGATACTAGTTCTCCCGCACAAAAAATTGGGATGATTTTCAGTGGAGCACTGCTTTAGAGCTGTAGAAAACTAGCCTCCCTTTCTGAGTGAAGACAAGTCTCCTGGCTGGGAGACAAGGTCATTGCTAATCAGAGAACAAGACACAGACCGTGTAGAGACATTCCTGCTTTCAGGGAGTCAACACCCCTTGGCATGTGAAAATAACTAAGTGGGGATTTCATTTGCCATCTCCTCTGCTTTTCAGTGAGGAGAAGAGAGGACCCTTTTCCCATGAGACGCAATAGATGTCCAATTCCTCTTTCCTCTCCACAAGATACCGTTTCAAATGAGGTGTATCAATTGACTCTTGCTGCACAGGGATACGGGTGGGAACGTGTTCTGGAGCTCACATTTATCCAGCACCATTAACTGCTAATTAACATGACACCACATGGGAAGCATCCCCCCCACCCAACACTTATACACTTTTTTTTTTTTAAAGGAGCTCCTTTATAGTGAAAAACCCCCAACTTCATTAATCTACATAAAGAATAACAGTGTTCACCATGTTTTAAATACACCACGTGTGTGTGCGCTGCTTACTTTTGGCGGAGCAGTTGACCACAAGCTCAGAACAAGACAGTCCCATGGTTTCTGTCCAGAGGCATCCAACTATCATGTTTTCTGACACACAGATGAGAATTATTAGTACATTAAATCATTCAAAATGAAAACACAGGTTAAGCAAGTGTTGGAGAGATAAAGAAGAAGAGATGGATGGTCATTAAGATCTTGGGAAAGTCCTCTCAGTGTTTGGAAATGGCTCCCGCGTGTCTCAGGCCTGGGCACCTTGAAACAAGAGCAGTCACTTCTTATTTCTCTTTGACCTTGAGATCGTAATTGCTAAAGCAGCATCAGTGTGTTTCTGTTACTAATTGACAGTCACTGAGCTGAAGATTAAGCTAGCATGAAGACTGAATTACCACTCAAGTCTTATAATAAATTGGAAAAAAATAGCTAACTAGCCTATATTACTACATAAGAACTAAAGGTTAAAGATGGCAGCTTCTGCTCTTTGGGTTCATAAGTTACCTGATGCACAGAAAATAGGATAAGTACTAACTTCAGAAGTACACAGCCTATAGCTAAGACAGCAAAGACCTTCCCCCACTCTCTATACTAATACAGGAGCTCTGTCTTTTTTTTGTGCGTGTATTTAATTTTAAATGTATAAAATACGCAGTGCATAATGAAAGTATGCTTGAATATTTTGCACCGAGTTCCTTACTAATTCTGTAGCTTTCCAAGGAATATTTCACAACAGTGGAAACTGAAGTTTCTGTAGTGATATTGATCTATAACTCAAGAAATAGAAGAATCGGGTCAAGACAACTTGATAGTTTTTGTGGAATTGAAGTGCACCTCAGACACCACCTTTATCTCCTCTCGTGGAGGTAAGCCAGCTGCCACTGCACTAAAACCAAGGAAGCTGCTTGGGTAAGGCTAAAAGGAGAACCAATGGACTTCATCTGCTGTCTACTCAAATGTGTTTGTAGTTGCAAGCTATAATCTACCACAAATAGCCACATTTAAAGAATGCAATTGCATGGAACAAAGCTGATGACTCTTTCAATGCACAGAGATCATTAGAAAATGGTAACCAGTTGTGAGCTATTATTTCTTTGCACCAGAGAAATAAACTGATTATGTGTCTGCTGGTTTTCTGTCACACATAAGCGGAGGTACGCTTATAAAATCCACTCAAGCCTGCCAGCTCTAGCCCTGATGTTCACATGCAGCCATATGGAAGGAAAATAAGCTGTTTTGGGGATGCTGGGGAGGCCCCCAGAACTCCATTTACTATTGCAGACACTAACATCCAGTATAGATGAATACAGAAGCACCAGCTTACCCCAGAAAACAGGTTACTGTCCAGAGATAAGGCTGTCAAATGACTTAACACACTACTTGCATATTAAGCCCAAATCCAACCCAAAAACCTAATAGGACAGTTTCTGAAAGAGGCTGAAACTTGACACACCTTCAGGTTTTGCCATCCTTTTGCACCAGAGTTTACAAAAAATGCTATCAGGTGCCTTCCTAGTCCTTTCCCTTGTTAGTAATTAACTTGAGATTTTCCTTATACATTCAGCTCACCCAACAGAAGAGAACTTAAGCAGCTTGGACTCATTTCAGAATGTTTTCTGTGCAAAAGTGGGCAACGTCACTGTGGTTTTCCAGGGAAGACAGAAAATAATTTAGGCTCCAAATTTTACAGCATCCCAAATAGTGTGCTTGGGTGACTCTCAGATCTTAACCTAAAGGTTTTCTCTAAAGAGAAAAACCCCTCAGAATTTAGTTACTATCATTATTCAAGTATCTGTTATTTACTAGGAAGCAGCTTTTCAATCTATTGTAGCCAAAAATCACTCCAGCGTCTCTTCCCACATAGTTCAGTTGTCCTTGGTGATGAACGAGGGGTTTTGTCATTTGGAAGGAATTAAATAATATTTACTGGACAAAAAATATCTCAAAGTTTGTGGGTTTTTTTTCAGTCCCATTGTTAGCTCTCAATTCAAAACCAAGCTAATATCTTTTGTAATAATTTACCCAATACTTTGCATTCTAAGAAAATTAGATTCACCCCCCATTTTAACTGGGGAGACGTCTTCCAGCAGTGACTAAAGTCACTCAGCTTATCCCCAGACAAACTTCACATAGGCACCATTCATTTTAAACATTCTTCACTAAGCTTGTAAAACTTTAAAATGAAAATCTTTTGATTATGATTTGAGAAATCAAGTAGTTCATGTACAGTAAAAAGAAAACCACCTTCAGAATCTCACATTAAAAATAAACAAGCAAAAAAAGAACTCACAAAAAGAGTCAAACCGGTCCCTTTAAATTCAGATAAAGTTTGGGTTACTCCATGCAGCTCAGTAACAGAGCCACAGAGTTGCACTGCTCTCGGACAGCATTTGGGGGATCTGAGCAACCCCCAGGAGCCTGGGGGTCATCAAGGCAGGTCACAGCCTCCACAGCTGCCGGAGGAGCAGCCGCACAGACCATCTCGGGCATCACTCTGCCTGCGAAGCAGGAGCTGCTTATCTCTGGTGCAAGGCTCTGTCCAGAGCAATGACCTTGAAAAGCAATTTTGCTGATCGATATCTGCTAGGACTGAGATTACAGAAGAGCATGCGCTGGTGGGGAGGCTGCAGAAGAGCCATCCGACTGGTAAAGACCACAGGCTCATCATTTCTTTTGTCTTTTACTCTTTGATATCGACTGCTACAGCCATGCAACCAATTTAATCTTTTTACCTTCAGTTTTCAACCACTTTTACATTTAACAGCAACAATGCACAGCAACAGTCTATATATCAATCCTTTGACCTGGCTAAAGAGATCAAAGCTGTAACAGATTTATTGCACTAAGCCTGGCTTTGTATCCCAGCTGAGACACACTTAAACCAGGGAAGCAGTAATACTCCTAACTTGCATGGAGAGAGCCAAGCTACCACCTTGGAGAAAGGGGACAGAACAGTTGCAAAAGTCATAAGGGGCTGTTTCAGAAATATCAAGAAAGACTTTGGCTTTCCCCACCTTTCCTCTCACACTGAATCCTCATTCAGAAGGATCTGTATCTAAGGGACCTGGAGGTGATGCACCTCTGAGATTAGTTATCTTCCTTTTAACCAGCCTGCTTACTAGAAATAAAAAGTTAAAAATCGGCTCTCCTGGAGCAAACACTAAATTCCCCTTCAGACTCACGGAAAGATTTATTTCAGCTAAACTGAAATAATTTCAAGCTTTTCAGACAAAGGAGTTAGAACCAGAGGAAATTTTGCAGCAAGTATAACCTTAAAAAAAAGCATTACTTTCTAAAAAAAGGTTTTTAAATAAATATTTTTTATAAAATGCTTTGCTTGAAATCTTCACAGAACAAAGTCAAATAAAACAGTGCTGGAGAAATGTATTTTCCAGATAGCATGGTGGTATGGTCACAGCTTCATTACTGTCACAAAAAGCTTCACTGCAATAGATTTTTACCAGCTCGCTCTACCTCTCACTTCCCATGCAGACAGCAGTGTTAAACATAAAATAGAATGGCTTCTCTTCAGGAAGTGTAATTAAATAAAATGGGAATATAACTAAGGAAATGAGCCCTTTAAGATTCATTTAAGAAACAGCACATTGGTGCTGGGAATCTAACAAGGACGGTAAATCCTGGCTGAAGAACAGGCATAGGAGCTTCCAGAGAGAGATGCAAGATTGTTGAGAGTCTTTTTTTCTTCCAGAGGAAATAAGTGATTGATAAAGGCAGGGAGTTAATAATTTTTTCTCCAGGAAAGAAAATCACTTTGTCTTTTGCCCCTGTGTTTCCAAAACACACTGGTGGCCTCACTCGCTACTGACTGTATCTGTTCTGCATTATCCTGGTGTGATTTTTTTTTTTTTTAATCCCAAATTGCTCATGCAATGTTATAAGAACACTAGTATCTGGGAATATAAGCAGAGTATTAATTGCTCCCTTCTGTAGGAAACAAGTTTCTTGCAAAAAGGTAGTTCCCTCCAGAAATACCACGTTAAATTAGAGATGGTGCTTCTGAGGCTTTCCTTACTCTTAAACAACCTAGCATTCAAATTGACCACCGGCACTGCTACAGATAAAAGAAAGTGAATCCGTGCCATATGTGAACAAAAGCTGTGCCAGGTACATTTTCATTCTTTCACCTTCTGAGCTAAGAGCCAAAACCTCTGTTTGTCCCCCCAGGGCATTTTTGCTCCTTCTACAGAAAGATTGGCTTTTTCATGTTTAAGAACTATGATCACTTATAATACCGTACTGGCTAGGGATGGTTGATACTTTCTTACAGTTCCCACCCTGTGGAAGTACCCTGATTGTGGCTCCGAGTCGTATAAAAGCCCAGATTTCACAGCCAACGTGGAAATCTGTTCATCAAGATCACTCTAAAAACACTTTCTAATATATATAGATAGGTATTTATCTCTCCATTAACAGTCAGCTTTCGTGGTGACTCGGTAGCGACCAGGAGGTTCACCTTTGCCATATTCTAATGATGACAACCCTAATGATTATTGTGATTGAAAGAACCACAGTGACAGCAATTGACCTGTTGTCTCAAACAGGGAGAGGGTTTCTTGCTTTGAGGTGCAACCGAGCCGTTGGTACCCACGGGTGCTCAGCATACAGACAGACGGCTTCAGCTTTGAGAGGTCTGCACTGGGATAGTGAGAAGGCAACAGCTAGGAACTATTGCTAGCTGAAGGAAACCCGAGCCAAACCAAGTGGCAGATAGGGCAGTGAATACCCCAGCCAGGACAGGGAGATTACATGAGTTAACAAGCTACAAAGTTGGCATTTTGTGTTTTAATGCTGGCTGGGAGATGGTTGCCAGCTCTTCCATCAGTAACCTTTACAGTAAAGGTTTTAGACATGCCTAAAACTAGAAGAATCTGGTGACTTTGGTAAGCAAGAGAGGCATTCCTGCAGAGGACAGTTTCTGATATTCTGGAATTAACTTGTCACTGTTTTTGACTAAAAATGTTTCATCTTCCTTCCATCAGAAACGCTGCTTTGCAGGCAGGGCAGCCAGTCGTCAGCAATAGGTGTCATTAGAGACAAGAGGCTTCACCCCTCTGATTAGATACTTGTACAAATAAAACCATTTTGCCTAGGAACTGGAAACAAAAGGTTTACCCTAAACTCACAAAATCATTTAAGATTTCAGATTAATAAAGAAAATGTTGAAAGGATCTAGACGCATAGTTGGTGGCAATAACTAAAAACTTTGCAAGATATGCAAGGTAGAAAGGGGAAGAAGCTTCAAAGCCTAAAAGGACAACAAAACCACTTTCTAGCCTTTTCAAATTTCCAGTGGCATCTGACAAAAATTCTTTCCACAAGACAACCAGCAAGGAACAGACGGGCTGCATGCCATTTTCTCTGCCTCAGTACCCTTGGTCACTCTTGACTCAGCAATGCAGAGTGAGGTGTGGTTTAGATCCCAGCTGGAAACTCACAGGGACACAGAAGGATCATTACTCTTGCATGCTCCCAAGGGGGACCTTGATCCAGCAGTAAAACAGCATGTTCCTCCCCCCCACCCACCCCTTTTCTTTTTAAAAGCATACAGATCAGTCAACATAACAGTCACTGAAGTCATGCAAACCAAATCCATTTTCTCCCCAATTACATAGGCTGATCTTCAGCTAAAAGCTGCACAACCCAAACTTTCAGACTTTGGTTTGGGGTTTAAATACTGCACTGGGGAGAGCGTGCAACACCGCTGTTCCTTCAGGCCCCAGTCCTTATCACGCATTCGTCTCATCTCTTTGGGAGAAGAGCTACCAAAAATCTGTGTAAGGGCTTTAACTAGGCTGACACATTTATACAGTTGCTTGCAAAAAACCACTGACACCACCACCACCGCAAATACATCTGATTCTGACTGGGCAAGTAACAGTTACTAGAAACCAATTCCTGTTTAAAACAGTTTTAGCTTTATGATGAACTTTACTAAAAAAGAAATTCAGCACATCACTCTAGAAGAGAACTGTGGTGAAATGTCATTACTCTCTCCAAAATACAGAGCAGCTCAGAGTGACAGGGCATGATTACATCCTTCCAGACAAGAACACAGGGAAAAGGGATTTAAGAAAGAAGCCACCTCTCACAGAGAGACCGGCTCAGGTCTGAGCTAGCAAGGCCTTTGGACCAGAAACCTCCAAAGGTTATCCACTAACACAGTTGGTTCAAAGGATAGTAACTGGGTACGGGCAGAAACTTCATGGGATGGAAGATATTTACAGCCAGGGAAAGGCTGAGAGTAAAACAAGGGACTCATAGCGATGTATGGCTGGATTGAGTAAAGAGGATCCCATCCAATATTTTTGTTTGTTATTCATTTATCCTTCAGCAGCAGCTTTCTGCACAGACTTCAGGCCTGCAAGTTACGCATTACCAAGCCAACGGGAGCCAGGTACGTCCGGGAGCATGTAGCATCACAACAGAGGTGAACACGAGCTGGTGCAGTTCCCATGGGAGTGGTCTCTGCCGGGGCAGGGACAGAGCCAGCAGCTCAGCCCCTCTGCATGCTCTTGGCCCCGCAGCTCTGTGAACACCTGAGGGGGCTCGGAGGCAGCAGCCCCACTGCAAGCTGCCGGGGAAGCCACAGCTGAACAGGGCAACACTCAGGGCTTGCTCTTTTTCTACTCCCCTCCTCCCAAATTACCGCATACAGCCCATGCAACAGGGTTTATACAGGAGCAAGTGTGTGTAGGGGTGGTGATGGGCCAGACACCCCCCCCCGCTAACCAGTGGTGCCTTTTCAGAAGGGAAAACCCACACTTTTAAATCTATTTTGCTTTCGAAAGGGTCACAAAGGATGATCCAGTTGACATAACAAAGGTGCATTTTCAAAATCTCATTTGAAGCTGTTCCTCAAAAGTGCTTCTTTGTGCAACCTGGTTGTTAAAAGATAGCAAGAGATCTTTTCTCAGATCAAGAATGGGTTTATCTTTTCGCAACTCATTTCTTTACATCTGACTAAAAAATTAAAAAAAACCCAAAATGTAAGCAATTGGTCAGTTTTCAAAGGAAGTGCACCCCAAGGAAAAAGTTCTCCTAGCTTTCTGACCAAAGTCCTTATTTCACTCTCTCGCTTCAAAAACGAGGATACCCATTCTGAAGGGTTAGAGGAAAACAATAGCATAACAAATACATTAAAAAAGCTCAAATGTAGATCTCAAATATGAGCAAAAGATGAATCTGGTTTTGGCAGAGGGAGGTATATATTAAATATACCATCAAACCATTTGGTTTTTATTATTCAGCACTGAAAGAAAAAAGGCCTATACTGCTGTATGGGAATAAATATTTCAATTAAACTCCACTGGGATGTGTCAGAACACTTTCAAATGCATCTATATTTTAATAATGGATCAGTGATATATCAATTATTATGTACCAATAATCCAATTAAAAATACACTCCAAATAAACAACCTGGCCCAACTCCAAATTTGCAGACTATTTAAACAAGCTAATGGAAACATTAGATGCCAGGCTGCATATTTTGTTGTCTAATTAAGGTAGTATTTGGCTGACATAGAAGCAATTTATATATAAAAGCCAAACAATTAAAAAGGTCACACAACTAAAACTTAGGTATTGCACACATGCAAATCGAACTACCCGGTATAAACCAAATCTCCACGTGCAAACAAGACTGAGTTACCCTACACACGTGCTTGCTAACAGACCTGTATCTGCCCTGTGACTTCATTCACATCTTATAATTGCCTACAATAAAATCTGAAAAGCAGAAGAAATTATATATCAAAATTAGAGGAGTTAGGTTGTGGATGGTATGGATCCTTCTCCTCAAAAGTTGATAGGAGCTGATTGCCCATCCTTTGTAACAGGCTGAATATTGAAGCATTCACAGATGGGATCAATTTTGGATGCCCCAACACAATTGCAATCTCTTCTGCATCTGCAAAGACAGGTTCACAGTGCCTAAATGAGAGAGACTGAAAGGACCATGAAGTGTGGAGGCTTGGTAGAAATTGGACTACAAACACTTCTCCTCCGGGGCAGGGAGGAGAGTGCCTGCCTGGGGCAGGGGCGGCGAGCACCCAGGCAAGAGTCAGTCCCGCAGAGTTTCAGTGAGGGCCAAGCCTCTGCGCAGGTACCCCCAAGTTTCCAGCCCCAAGCTCAGTTTGCCAGTGGGGGTGTTCAAAATAAAGGGTGCTGCGTGACTGCTGAGAAGATAACTTACTAAGAGGAAAAAAGAAAGAAAAAAAATAATAAAATAAAGCTGCAATTGCTATGTCCTGAAGCCTGACAACTTACTTAACTTGCCACTTCATCCAGCACTGACCCCAAGCAACACGTGGGGGCAAGTCTGCTGCTGGAGAGGCTCTGGCAAGAGGGGCCAGGGAAATACAGGATAGCAGCTGGTACAGCAGGTGTCAAAATCAACCTCAAGGATAACTACAGGCCAAGTTGAGAAATCTTCTTGCTCACAATGGTGATTATTTTGCTGTAAAACTGTTGATGTATTGTATTCCAGGAACAAAGTTTCAATTCTTTACTAGCTAAACAGAATTATCCCTGGACATAGGAATTCAGATTTTAAAAGGATTTTACTTCTCATTGCCTGCTGATTTTTTCCCCCTCTCAGCTGCACGAGCGTACATCAGCCAGCAAGAAGATTGCTATTCCCAAGCTCTCAAGTAACTCCATGAAAAAATAGGTGAGTCCAGTGGAGGAAACGTGATTTATGTGAGCCACATCTAATGCAGAGTGGACCACTCCTTCAGGTAGGAAAAGGGTTTTCATGCAGGCAAGTCCCAAAAGGAGAAGCAAGGAGCAATCAGAAAGCATCGATAAGCTCTCCCGGATATCTGCAGTCGGGACTGTTGAAGCACATGGGAAGGACAAAAGAAAAAAAAGACTAGTTATAAACTTTATCTTCCTGGGCCAGTAAGACAAGACTTCCAGCTCCAGCAAATCTTGCTTACAAATAAGTCATTATCCACCGCAACCTCCGTAAGGGGTCAGGCGTGTGTAGGAATACAGTACGCCATCACGCTGAGACAAGTTGAATGCTTCTCTTCCCCCCCAATCATATGGGGGTTTTATTCTGGTTTGGAAGTCTGAGAAAATTGCTAACTGTGCCTGTCACAGTGACAAGGGGTCAAGCCTCCAGGTGACACAACTAGGCACCATGTCATAGATCACATTTCATAGAAAGTTATCCTTATTTACACCAGCCACAGCAGCAGATCAAAATTTTTGGTTCTCTGGGAAGTTTGAGTTAGAAGAACAGATTATGATTTAGCCACAAAGATGACAGCTATGAATACAAGATGCTGCTAGACAACAAATAATTCCCTTGTGTTAAGACCTTGGGACATTATTCTTCTTCATCTCAATGACAAAAATCCCACACAACCCACAAAAAAACAGCAAAAAACCCCCAACCTGTACAAACACCACCCCCCCAAAAACCTACGTATGCCACATGTATCACAGCAACCTTAAGATAAACATGCAGAGGAAAGCCAGAGAAACATTGCACATTTTGTCTCTTCCCCTTCGAGAACACAAAAAGACATTTCAAACACACTTTATGGCAAAAATAAAAATCTACCTAAAGAGAATAACAAAACATTTTAATTTCAAGGTTTTCAGACAGGCAGAAGGACCTTATTATGTGCCGAATTCCTCAAAAATGCTTTCAGTTTTTCAGCCAGATTGATTCACTTGCACAAGATAATTCTTTGTGCTTTTAAAATTATTGCACTTTGAATATGAGAGCTGTAATGCAGCAAATACAGATAAAAAGATATTTCTTCCTACTCTCATAGCAAGAGGTAACATTGCCTTTGTGTTTACATGTTAAGAAGTATAATCTCTTTTTAAAATTGTATATACAATAGCAGATGCTGCATGAATTATTGAACTAAATTAACCAAAGATGACTGAAAAATACAAACAACATTAGCATTAATAGAATATAAGCAATATTTACTTGCAGTTTATTTAATGGTCTCTGCATGAATAGTCCTTGAAATGTACTTTCTCTCTATGCAACGTTAGAAGCAAAGTAAAAATCTGTTTACAGTACTGAAAGACTTCTGTATTGTTTTTATTTTTGAACAAGTTGGATCCTTTCATGGGACTTAAAGTCTATGTGACCCACAAACCCACAAAGGTGGGTTATACTGGATAGCTCATAGAAGGCCAGCATAAGTCAACATTAAGTATCTGATGAATCTGAAACCTTTTGCATTATCAGAATTCCACAAATAGACATCTATTTCTGCACTATGGGACCACAGCAGAGAAGATCCCAGCAGATGACCAAAGGTCCCACAGTATAATGTTCTGTCTCTGGGCAGAGCCTAATGGCAGGTACAGTTTTAATAAATAAAGTGATTTTCATTTTCCAAAAAACTTGCTGTCTAAGTTTTTCAATTATTAGGATGGAAATATATTTAAAGTAATGAAAGTTTCAAAAGTGATCAAAGTAAAAAAAAAAAACTTCCACAAATATTAGGGTATGTGTTTAATTAATCATCCAAAAAGTGAAACAGCTTTGAAATTTCAATCTGTACATCCGACATGACATGCACAAAATAATAGTGAGCTGACTTCTACTTTGATCAGGGACTATCAAAGGGGTTCTGTGGAGTTAAGCTTATAAATCCCACTGAAATTTAATAGTTTGGAGACTTTAAATGCCTTAGATGCAATCATAGCATCAGTTTTTACCTTTTCTTTTTTGGCTGTCAGAAAACTTGAGCTATTTCTTTTTAGTGCTTGAAAAAAAAAGACAAGTGACATTAAAAAAATCATTAACTAATAACTTAATAAGCCCATCATAACTAAAGCCAGGTGAGTAATTTGATGCTAATTATTTCCAATTAATTACTTCTTCTAAAAACAAAAGCAAAATGAAATTTTAATGTTTCTTTAATAACTATGAATACTCTTAATTTGCAACTCACTGTGTAGTCATTTTGACTTTCACTGGTATTTGTGTAATACTGACCAGCTAATTTAGACACAGTGTCCTATGCACTTCCCAGCTAGATGAATCACAGACCCTCAGTTCCAGTGTAAGCTTTGATCAAAATTCACCTCAAGAGCATTTTGAACAATATATTCCAATGCAAAAAAGACCCAAAAAACCCCAGAAGCATCAGAAACTTCAGACCAGAACTTTTTTCCTATTAATATATCGTTATCTTATCCATTTATCAAATCCCACATATACAGAAGCTTTTGTCTTTGAGAAAATAAGCACTTTGTTGGTAAAGAAAAAGCTATAATTTTCCCTTAGGCTTTACAGAAATATAAGATTTTTAAAAGGAAGAAAAAACCTATCTTCTTTTCTTAATGCTTGTTTATAAACAGTTTAAGGTCAAGCCAGAAAGACAAAGTCACAACCGCTGAAGTTAACCCACTGGCAGTCCCAAGGTGGCTGGCATTGAGCCCGTTCCTGCTGACCCGCAGCAGCACTACTCAAGGCACCAGCGTACCCGGACGGCTGCAGCCCGCGTGTCATAGCAGAACCACTTTCCATTCCCCACCTTCAGGTAAAACTAAAACTCAAGGTCTTGGTTCAGGAGTGGTGTAATTTCTGGCTACTGGCACCGCACCTTGCTCCACCCACACCAAACTGGAGAGCCAGGGTCAGTGCACGGCTGCCCAGGTTTGTCTCCTTCACTATGGCCATCTCCTCTCACTCTCTGCTCGTGCATCACTTGCTGAAGCTCACGTCGCCCCCGCTCCTGTGCGATGGCTTTCCCCAGTTCCCCTCCCTTCATCCCTCCCGGAGGACTGCTGCTATCTTCTGCAATTCCTCCCCAAACGGCAGAGAAGTGTTTCCCTTTGACAAGCCACACAGGTAAAGGGATTAAGTGATAAAGAATAATTAAATTGATGGTCTAATTGAACACTTTACATTTTGCGTGCTTTCACTGTCTGCTGTTTGAGTTCTTAATAAAAGGTTTAATACACTTTTCATGGCACTTAATACTGTGGAACTAAGCAGGCTTTATAACCAAAGGCCTGGGACTTGCCCAACTGCTTAATATCCAAGCTGGCACTGTAGGATGCTTCTGTTGCAACCTCATGACAACACACCTACACTTGGGGAGCTTTGCTCTGGGACCAAGCAAGCTGTCAGCTCGCCCCAAGCTCTGGTGCCAGCTCTCCCTATTTTTGAGATGTCTCTCCTATCACTGTGCTCCACCACCATTTTCTGGCTGTGATCTTTCAGCCCTTAGAGGTGTACCTCATCCTCCACCCCCCACCAGGCAGAGCACAGAGGGAGCCTTTCCCTCGTTGCCGCCATGGACTGGGGCCAGACACTCCCCTCTGCCCCACGCCAAGCACCTCTTGCTGCCCACAGGCAGGTGGTTTCTCCTCCTGACACCCTGGCAGCTTTTCAGGTGCCATCTCAGAATAATCAAAGTTATTGCCTGCACCAGCCTTCGGAGCAGACCAGGGATGATCAGCAACTGCATTGAGCTGTCAAGAGCTGAGGATAACACATCTATGGATTAATACCCTGGCCTGTCAGGATGGCGTGTATTTGCTGCATGCAAAAGACGAGACATCTACTTTCCAAAAAGCAGGACTTGCTTTACAAGAGACTTCTGCAGTGCCCAGAGCACCGATTTTTTCCTGTCACTGAATGTAAACAAGCTACAGTCTGGAGTAAAATATGGTTTACTAAGCCACTGAATTGATAGAGCTTCATATTCCTCCATGGCAGATGTTACAAATATGCAGACAGACAGGCCTTATTGATCCAAATGGTTTGCAGAAACTCCAGTTGAAAGCATATGTTTTTCTGCTTGACATTTTGACATGAATGACAAGACAAAGCCAGGAATGCAAAGGCGCAAGAGGAAACCGTTCTTGTGTTGTAAAAGCACATTCCCCCTGTCAAAGAGTTGGGTAAACGCTGCACAACTAATCATAATGCAGAAGAGATGAGCAACCTGATCTACAGAACAGGAGGGGAAACCAAACAGCGTGGATTTAAAGCAGCACCTCGCAGCCCTATCTGCACAGCCCCATACAACTGCTGTCAGCTCTCTCCATGCCCCAGGCCCAGTCTGACCCAAGTCTCCCCATTTAGCAACACGTGGATTTTAGGAAACCTTTATGTAAATAACGACAGTGGCATCCAGCTACCTTCATGTCCCTGCTTCACACCCCAGTGGGTATTCATACAGCATTTTCCCCATTCTATTTTCAAGCCTCACCAACCCTTGCTGAGGGGCGATTCCCACCCCAGCGCCTTGCCTACACCATCAGCACTCTTCTCGAGATCTTCAGTCCTCCAGCTACTACCCCAGGTTGCCCCACCTCTCACTCCCCCAGCAGCTCCCCAGCTCTCCTGTGCTGCTCCACTGCAGCGGGCACCAGCTCTTCAAACTCACAGCAAATGCCTCGCTCCACACTGCCTCTGCCATCATGTCAGGGTCCCTGCAGGGTGCGTGCTGAGCCATGGCATGGGCTCTATTGCCATATTAGCGGTTGCTATACTGGAAGTCAAAAGCTTTCATGACCATAGCACCCTCCCAAAAATTGGTTCTCACCATAATTCAAGCTGTCTTAAAAAAAAAAAAAAACACACAAGAAAAACCTTGCAATATATTTTCCTGGCTCTTAAATGGCAGCTGAAATGTGGAAACTACTCATTTTCAACAGCTTGTAAATGCTATATCTGCCTACACTCAACACTTCTCAGGAGAGTTTCTCCTGTCACACGTTATCCACCCAGCAGCATAGCCAACACTGGAAAGGAGCACCCTGAAGGATGGGCAAAACCCCCATGACAGCACGCATGGACACATCCCTCTCCTTCGCCCAGAGCAGGACATGCCTGTTCCTTCTGCTGGGGGCAACAGGCAGCAGCCAGGGCCGAGCTCAGTCCTCTGGGATTCATAGCGTGCCAAGATGAAAAAGCATCTGCAATATACCTGCAGATATTTTCACCTACTGCCATCCCAGATTTATTTACGGGCAAGAACTCCCTGTCTCAGGTTGAAGTAGTTGTTCCCAACCCAAATCTCATCCCCATTTCCCAGTGCTGCTGGTGTGGCTAGCGGTGGCTGTGGGATGCTACATTGCCAGCCCTTGGCACAGTCAGCCTGGGTGCAGGACAGCGCTACCAAAGGCTTGAGTTATGTCCTTTAGATCTTTAACTGATAAGAACACCCACTTCAGCAGATTAAAATGATGCTTTCTATACAAGACAGGGAAACATCTCCAGTGTCTGCTTAGATTTATTTGCAAATATGCATTTCAGCACTTTGGTGGGCTGGAATATTTTGCTTCTGGTAAGTATTTAATTTGATGGGATTAATCCAATATAAATCATATAAAAAGTACATTAAACAGAAGTCAAGTTTTTTCTGCTGATATATAGAAAAAAAATACATAAATCTGGGATCTCTCTTCTTCAGTTCATTGTCACAGTTGTATGCTCTTCTGCTCTTAGCGCTGCAACTCTCACCTGATGTGCTGGGCTCCTTTGTGCTATAATTAACCACTGGGAAAATAATTCCATCAGAAGACAGATACATACATTTTACAGGAAGGAAAGAAATTAAGAAAAGCATTGAAATATAGAAAAATCTCAAAGATATTTCCTTTAATGAGTGAGTGACTTTAAAAAGTCAGAGTCTGAAAGCAGTCTGATAATTAACTAAAGTTGTTTTAAAATCTCTGGTGCCATATCCCTTCACATACAGCTTTAGTAATGACGTTATAACCAAACAATTAATAATATTTAAAAAAAAAAGCCACCTTGAAAACAACCTGGAGGCATTCTGAGCTGTGATTTGTAGTTTCCCACCTAGAAACATTTCAGATCATTACCTGCAGTGCAGTCAGTCACATGTAACTTATTACTCAAAAGTCATTTTCTGTCCCAGCCAGTCATCCAAGCAACTGAAGCTTTTGCAGGATAGGCTTTTTTTTTCTTTTTTGTTCAAGTTTTTTCCCCACCCTGCTACTTTCTATGTCTGTGAGGACTCATTTTCTTCCCCTTAATTTATATAGAAACCAAACCAGATAGAAACTCAACACCCTCAAAACTACAGAGCTTTATAGCTACAACAAAAGAACTAAACAGTTACTGAGGGATGAGACATCTACCAAAAAGACTTACAAGAAAAGAAGTAATAAAAACAAGACAAACCAACTTTCTTAGGGCAATGCTCCATTACAACATAACACAAAGCTACAACCAGCATTAATTGATTTCTAAGTAATACATCTGATATCTTTTTTTCCCCTATTTAAATTGAAAGCAATTTTAGTAGAACCCTATAAGTGTACAGCTAAGAAAAAAACCCCAAAACATTAGAAGATACCTCTAATAAACCTGACTGTAAACTTAGGAGGAAATAAAACTCATTAAGAGACCAAAGCCTTACACTTATACATACTTCTGGTTTTAGTTACCTTGCAAGCTTGGAGAAGCCAAGCTTCTGAGCTGCTTCCCTCCAACATGAACACCAGCAAAGCACCATCCTTACACAGGACCCCAGACACAGATGATGCTGCTAAGCCTTGAGAAGTTAGAGGTTTATGGGTAGCTGAGCGAGGCTGATTTTTCCCAGCTGCAGACCAAAACAGCCACTGGGAGCGTCATCCAGCCAGCAGCCCACAGCTGGTTTAAGCACAAATCACCGATTGAAGGTGATTTTCCCCAGCTGAGTGAGAATCAAGCCAAAAAACTGGCATCGCCAAACAAATAATTCCAACTCTTAAATAATATAACAACTGTTTCTGGTAGAACATATGCTGTTTTTATTTGTTTCCTAAAAATTAAGAAAAATAATAATTAACTGAGGCAACTGCTTGTGTGATGGAATCTAGGCTTCTCATACAAGTAATACAGCTTTGCCAGATGCACGAGTTGTAACCACCCTTTTCTCCCTCCCCCTTCACCACATGGTCATTTTTACCTTTAATTTTGCTTCTCTTCAGAGTTTTCTTCTAACTTTCTCCTTGTCTTTCCCAGGGTTGCCAAAGGATGTGGATTCTTTAGGAAATTTCCAACGGGGTGCCCCAAATGTGTTGTGTTTACATCTATATCATCCTTTAGCTGCTCACAACATAAGTTCAAGTCAGTAAAGCAAACTAAAATAAAAAGGTCTGAGCAGTGTGGTTGCTGTACTGCCCCAGCAACATGATTTCCTCTGAAACAAATGCTCCACTTCTGCCATCAAGCCAACAGGTTTTAACCTTTCTTAGAGGAGGGGTATACCTAAATTTGAACAGATTTTAAGAATAATTTTGGTCTCCAAGCTATGTCAGCATACAGTTTAAACTCAAATTCACGTTAAGTGCTCAAAATAGTAATAGATCTTCCTCTTTCAGGTTCATTTTTGAGACTCTCAAAACATTTTCCTTTTCAGAGCTATGGTTGAATACAAGTTTACAGGAAGCAGTGCTCTCAAGTCCAACATCAAGAGCCAAATCTTCCTACTGAAACTCAGTATGCTTGACCATTTCACTGGAGGGATGCTGATTTACACAGGTGAGACCCCAGGTTTAAGTGTTTTATTCTATCAGCAGACTCAGAGAAAGTGAGTTGTTTTGCTGAGACTTCATCTACAGTGCAGCAATGGTTATCAAAGCAAGGCAGATATTGGGATTTTCACTTTGCAAGACAAATATTGCACACATGTAGTTGTAACTCAGCATAGAAATGTTCTATCAAGATTCAACTCTGAAATTAAAAAGCACAATTACTCTTTTTTTTCCATCGCAATAGGAAAACATGACATACTAAGAAATAAGAGCAATGCATTCTTCAGATTGCAAGCAGATTGCCCGTGGATTGCAAGCAAATAGAAGAAACGGAGTCACATTTCTGTAGGAAAATAAAGTCATTTCTAACCTAACAGATCGATAGAACAAGACGCACTACAGGTGCTGTGCCACAGGTGTCACTTTCGCAAAAGTTCATCAGCAAAAGAGCATGACAAAAGGAAGGTATAGGCACTCGATTTCCATTTCACGTACAACCATCTTTGCAATGTAAACATCCTGGAGGAGCTGGAATATTTGGAATCATACATTATGCCCTTTTTTAAGCACACTCAGGGAAGTTCCATTTGAAAAATCAATGGCACAGTTTGATCTTCAAAGTTTTCGGGAATTTCTGCAGGTTCTTCTGCTTCAACTTGCTAGATATTAAAAGTGAAGGGTCAAATCTGCAGGTGGTGTAAATAAGCACAGCTCTGTGAGAGCTTGAGCTTATGCTCATTTACATCACATGGAAATTATATTTCTCACTTCTGTGAGTAACTGCGCATGTATACATATATATGCATGAGTGTGTGGTGAATTCGTATTACATAGAAAGTGAATGCTTTGATCTGTCAAAATGAAGATATAAATATAAAACAGAAGACAGAATATGGAAATCATACATTCTGCATTTACTTTGAAAACTGAAAGTTATGGGGAAAGAAACATTGTTTATGTTCAAGGAGAAGCCAATGATTTGCTTAAATAATCTAAAACCAAACCACCGTCACATGAAAGATTTAACAGCTTCCTGTCATGGTTGACAGGCTCAAGCTATGACTTGCTAACTTTTATATAAACAAATAATTACAAGACAGTGACAGATCCATTGTGGATTCCTACTTTTACAATATAGACCCTGGTGCAGCAAAGCACTCAAGACAGTTAACTTTAAGCAACTGAATAGTCCCAAGGATTCTGGTGAACTCACTCACCTGCTTAAAATTAGCCATATATTTAGTTTGAGACGTGCATTTTAACTCTATCATTAATCAGCAAAGCACTTCAACCTGTGCATAAAGCAGCTGCTTTCTATAGGGTTTATACATATGCTTAAATCCTTTTCTGAAAGAGGACTGTGTGGTTTGATTCTTCAAGATCCTAATCATCTTAGATGTAAACCTGCAGAGCATTCAAACAGGCGAGTCGTACTCTGTGCACAAGAATCAGTGAGATCCCGTGTTGTTTCTGAGTTAAACCACACTTCCAATCTTTACAGCATGTGGCAAGACTAAGCCAGGAGGAGAATGCTGAATATGGAGAATGTTGAAGTTAATCCCCAAAATATACTGTATTCACAATTTATTCCACAACTGCAGTTCAGCTTAAATTATTCAGTACAGTGCTTTTAACTGTAATACAAAAAAGATCTAATATGTTTTGTAAAAGCGATGACGCCTCAGTAAGGAGGGTTTCAGTGCCCTGCTCTGAGCTTTGCTGCAGCAAATAAATAGCATGCTTTGTGGGGAACTGGCAACCTCTGGACAAGCTTGTTTGCTACAGCATTGGTGCAGAGCCAGCAGCAGCAGCAGCTACGCTGCCGTGCACCAGCAGCTCACCACGGCCCTTCACCATCCAGAAGGGAAGACGCAGCTGGGTGATTGCCTCATGCTGCCAAGGTGGCCAAGTGAGCTTCTCACCCACCCGCGCTCTGGAGGATGCTCGGGATGAGGGCTGATGGCCTCCTCGCTCTGGTACCACCCGGGAGGGAGGGAGTACCCGCTCCAGCCAAGGCCCAGCTTGCAGATTGCACCCTTGTAGCTACACAAGCATCTCCTTGCACCTCTTCTGGAGCATGTGCCTCTGCAGCTGCTAAAATCTTAAATCGGTAATAAAAATGAGGTGTTTTTACAATGCAAACAGTTGCACGCTTTCTCCTAAGTGTCTTTACAGATACCTAGGTGTCAACAGTCTTTTTGTGCAGCCATTTCTACCTTAACTCATTGGTGTATTCATGGAAGGTGGGCAAAATATCAGGGGAAAAAATGTCTGGTTTCTCCTGTGGCCATAGGTTTATTAAGATAGTGATAAGAAAAAGTGTGACAAAAGAAGAATGAAAAAAATTCCCAAGCCTGTGTGGGCCAAGTCTCTAAATAGGATAAATCTAGTCATCTGACTAGAGCATTATTCATTTTTAATTAGTTTGAAGCCAATAGTGCAATATATGCCAAGCTGCAAAATTGCACTTTCTTCACAAGGAATCAGCTTGACAACGGACAAATTAATCCCTGCAAGAGTACTCCTGTAAGCTCACCATCAATATTCCTAATTTAAAAAGTAGTACGCTGAGTATGCTCTTCCATTAGACTGGTTTTGTATTGGTTTGACTTTTCTTCTCTACCACTTAAACTAGAAATGTAAATATTTGGGGACTTTTATCATCCCATAAATATACCTGCTGCATAATTATGCAAATAAAATTAGGGGCAGTCAACGGAATGTTTATTTATTCAAGAACCTGACCCAGACTGCCTGCTGACTTTCTTGGGATGTTAATGCATTTTTACCTCTGTTCAAACTCGATTTTTCACCTTAATGCAGGCAGTGGTTTTGCTGCACCAAGATCTACAGCCTTTTCCAAATTGCAGTGTTCTAATAAAGTGAAGAAATCCAGCTATAAAGGGAAATGACAACCTAGCTATAGGGATACATTTGAGAAGGTGCTAAATTATCCGAATTCTGAAAGACAGCGATGGTCCATTAGCAAGAGTGGGCGGGAGGGGCAGGGGGGACAGCAGTGATCAGTTATCTTGGGCATTTGAGCTACTGTTTGGGAAGGAAACAATGTTGTTTGCTTTTGTTTTGATTTTTTGTCATAGGAAATTGCACTGGTAATATTTGCAGAACAAAACATTACATTCACTATATGTGTTGCTCTATCTTTGTCCTCTGATTGTGTTTCACAGACAAAAAAAAAAAAAGGCAATTTACAGCCATTTCTACCTGAATTATAGACATGGCCATTAAAATGTTTCTCTTCACAAACTCAATGGAAAAAAAAAGCAGAGCTGTGCTTAAAGACATGAGCTTAGCCTTGTCATTCAGGGATATGACTTCAACAGTGAGCATTTCATCCATTATGCAGCAAATTCCTTGAAATCTTAAAGAACGAGATGGCACTGGAGGGCACAGCCACTGCAATGCCATTACCTCCTGCCCACTAAAGCTCTTCCTTGTCTCCTTTCAGCCATTGGTTCCTCCCCATTTTCAGTTGTGTACACAAGACACAAAAAAGAGCTGATCAGTTTGTCTTAAAAGCTTTCCCCTTAACCTAAAACCTGTTGTTTATCAAAACATTTACATATATAATATATACGTCATATACATAATATATATATAATATATATTATATATATAACTGAACACAGAAGGTTAAATAAAAAGAGCCACACAGTGCAGCAGGCATGTAAAAACACAATTCAAGAATCCTGTGCTTAAACTTAGAAACTGTGTGGAAGTTTAAATCTTTGTTAAAGGAAAAATTTCTCTTTTTTTCTGTTTATTGTTTGTTGGATTTTAGTTATGATTTATGTTTAAAACATTTGTTACTGCAATGATAATACTGGCTGTTAAATTCTCGAGTGAATTGCAATCTTGTCTATGAAACAGCATTCTGGGGAAAGGAGAGATCTGAGCATGGTGAACTTTTCTAGCAAGAAATGGATAATTTTTTTGCTCTTTAAAAGAAAAAGGAACAGTAAATTAATAAGTGTTGAAATCCACGGGAAAAAAAAGTACGGCCCTCAGTCCCAGTAACTGGTCGTCTTTGGCACTTGAGAACGATCACAAGTAGTTTGCCTTTTTTTCATATAAAATTTTTTTTTTTTTAAAATTTTTTTTTTGGACAAAAAAATGTAAGAGTTTGTGTTTTTTTGTTTTTTGTTTTTTTTTTTTTGTTTCTTTTAAATTTTGTATTAAAAAGCTCTGCTGGTTGTTTTACTGTTTGTTTTCATCATATGGATGTTCCATGCGAGGGCTCCATTGCTTCCGGAATGACTCCCCCCGGCACAGACTGAAATGACATTGGGATTGGGGTTTTCACGGGGCTCTGACGAAATAGTCCTCCATTTGGTGACCTGTGTTTACACTGTATGGAGGGCATGGTGGCCGAGCTGCTCAGGGGCAGCGGCAGGTTGCTGCCGGAGGCAGCTGTGAGTGTTCTGCTGGCACCATGAGTTGTCTGTTCTGGTAAAAAGGTGGTGACAGAAAGTTGCGTGTTCTGGTATTCGCGTACCGGCTCCAGGGTCTGACTTGGCTGCATGCCACCAATCTCCAAGGCTGAGATTTCAATGGACGCTGGAGAGATCTGCTTGTGGGCTATGTCTTCATCAATTAAACTGTTCATGCGTCTATGGACCTGCTCCAGGTTCACTTCTTTGTCCTAGTGAGGAAGAAACCAGAACAATCAGTCCAAACACAATCTCTAATGCCATCCGGCCCCCCTCCACTTCCTCTGTGTGACAGGAGTTGCTATTTGCTCGTTACATCGCTTCCATTTCATCTGTGCCTATGCAAAACCTCAAGGTCTGACCAACATCTCCAGCTGAGAAACACATGCTGAAGAACACACCAGCTCAGTCTCAGCCTGCAAAAGCCCCTGATGTCAGTATCATCCTCCTTGGAGGTAAACTGATGGCTCTGGTTCAGCTAACAGTCGACACCAGGGACCAGCACATCCCACAAGTCCTTAGCTCAACTTGCCCAAGTCCAGAAAAAAAGCATATGGCAGGCAAACAAGCTAGCTGGGACTCCAAATTCCAGCGAGCAGCTTGCCACCTTGTAATCACAAGACAGCTCACCATTGTCTCATCTAGCTGCGGTGAATTTTCTAAGGAACGTGTCAGTAAAACACTGTGCACAGCCTAGCTGACTTCAGGGTAGTTGCTTCGTGTGTGAAAATCTACTGGCCAGGGGTTGTGGTGGTAGCGAAGTCTTCCCTTCCCAGCAGGAATTCCTGGGTCACCTACGTGGCACAGACTATTGACTTACTGGAACAGCACTGAGAGAGACCTGTTCCATGAG
The DNA here is from genome assembly GCA_034008185.1 of Gorsachius magnificus. NCBI lineage: Eukaryota > Metazoa > Chordata > Aves > Pelecaniformes > Ardeidae > Gorsachius > Gorsachius magnificus. The sequence goes on along the minus strand of CM067089.1, from coordinate 31,694,835 downwards.
CCCTGGGGAGGGGACCTCTCATTTGTGTTTTGAACAGTTGCGTCACCAACTACAAACTGCCCGGCATCTTGACACGTCATCTGGTAAAAGTTTATATCTGTGGTCAGAGCTTGGGAAAGCAACACTGGTCTTCAGTGTTGGTTCAGATTTGCCCAGGGAAGTGGTCAAGTCCCCATCCCTGGAGGTATTTAAAAGATGGGTAGATGAGGTGCTTAGGGACATGGTTTAGTGGTGGGATGGCAGTGATAGGTTAACGGTTGGACGTGATGATCTTAAAGGTCTTTTCCAACCTAGACGATTCTATGATTCTATGATTCAGAAAATGCATCAGCATCTTGTGAGAATGCATTAGCTAAGGGTCCCAGAGTGGTCTCCTCAATGGACTTTCAGCACTATTTGTTCAACATGGTTTAGCTTCCATGAGGAAATACAGCCAAAGAAATTGTCTTTAAAACCTGAAGCAGCACAGACCTACAATGGGCTGTTTATCACCTCAGTGCGGCATTCAGGATGTTCAGATTGGAAAGCAACAAAACTGGCAGGGTAAAGTCAACCACCTGGGATGCTGTATGACTGAATTTTAATAGCTAGCATTGTATTGCCAATAAAAAGGTATTACATTATATCATTTCTCTATATTTCATAAAGCGCAGCTATGATCTGCAGTTGTAGTTATTTGGTGCAAGTGTAACACACAGCAGAGTAGAAGCAAAGCATCTATAAAAGCCCAACAATCCTGGAACTAAAGAAATTCCCTGCTCTGACAGAAACCTGTGATTACACTGGGAAGCCAGCAGAATCCCAGCCCAGGAAACGGGACTACCTGAAACTTTTGTATCCCAGTAATCCCCAATCGCCCACAGATCAATGTGTGCTTAGATGTTGGTTAAACCAAACAGCAGCAGCCTTACAGATGCTCTGATTCATGAAAAAAAAAATAAGCTCTGGGAACAGAGAAGTATAAGGTGCCACTGCCACCCATTCCTCTTGATCTTTTGCCACTGGTGTTTAGGTGGAGCACAGAGAATTACAATATTATTCCAGTGGTAACCACTGCTCTGCAACTTTGCTTTCACCTGTAAAGTGACAATCAAGTCAACTCCAAAGCCCTCGATTCCTGTCAACGTCAACTACAGATTTGATTCTAACCTTGTGATTTAACACCACTTCTATATTACTCAAGAACCGTTGGATTTTCTGATCTCTGCATGGATTTGGAAATGAATTAGTGTTACATGATGATGAACCCAAACCTGTGTCCTTAGCTTAGGGTAAATCCCTACTGATTTCAGCTGGAGTACAGTTGTTCAACAGTTTCAGGGCTGAGCTGCACATTGCACCACCTTTGCTAATCACAATCCACCAAACGCCCAAAGAAGCTCTCAGGAACCCTAGGGGATATCACCTTCCTCACCAGAGAAACAAACTATTTTTTATAAAATACTACTTTTTCAGCCAAGTATTCTAATCAGGTAATTCTGAGTTAGAGAAAATCAATAGACAATAAATAAAAAATAAACTTTTGTGACAAAAAGGTACCACAGAATACTTGATCAGATACCCACTGCAGCTGCTTTGAGTCCTTCTTGCCAACAGCCAGATCTGACCTGTCAGGCTCATGGTTTAATCTTAGCCAATACACCAAGCTGATGATAACACAGAGGCTCTTTCATAAACTCTGTAGCAAGGTAAATTAAGGATTTGTGGTATAATGGCCAGAGGATTACATGGATTTAATTCACTATTTTATTAATTTCTATTCCTTGAAGTAAAATTGTGGACTGGGGGCATGAGAGGTGTTCATACATTATGCTCTGTTGCGAGTAAGGGCTCAACCTCTACGGGTGGGCTCCCTTTGCGCAGTCGCCTGGCCGAGTACAGCTGCATTCCTCAGCTGTCTGCCAACGAAAGCTTGCTGCAAAGTTCTGCTTATCCACAAACTTCAGCTACCGCCACGTATGATGATATCCGCGTCTAAGGAAGCCAACTCCCAGCGGCCCGTTATATAATGCTTCTTTAGGTACCCTGCACTATTTCTTTCTCAAAAATGCTGTTAGCTTCGATTTAGACTCCTAGGTTGGCATTGAAGTTATCTGGGACCCATATTCTTGCTAAACCCCTACTACAAAATCAAAAAAAAGTAGAAAACAGGTTAGAACCGAGCAAATACTAGAACAAATTTTCCTAAATAAGACTTTGGAGAAATATTCATGACTCATTTGCATTTTTCTGAGCTTTTGCCAACTACTACTGCTTTCTTCACATCATTTCAAGTGAAAATATACATCAACAGTTTCTTTGTGTTCTTTGATTACAAGCACATCCTCAGTGTGTTCCATCCTGCTTTGCTACAGGAACAAATATAATGTGACTGGGATAACTAGCCAAGCCAGAGGGGAAGGTAGAGTTTCAATATTTGCAACATGCAGTCAGTAGCTGTTTGCAGAGGAAAAATACAGCTGTGAATGAGGTGTGCTCTGTACTTGGAGCATCAGTGCACAAAAGGTCATAAAAATCAAAGGATGAATTAACCCCGGTTATATATTTAGCTTAGCTCTTTTAAGATGTAACATGAAGAACCACAGATGGAATGCTCTTAAAAGACATCTCCTGGTCCAGACCAGAGGGGTTATTAAGGACCACATCGGTTGGAACATTTCCCTCTGCTTGCCCTCTTTTCTTCTACTGTACACAGTCCAGCTCCTGGACAGCATTCCTCGGAAAATGGTAGATTTGCAGTTGCTTATGCTTCACAATATAAACCTATGTTACACTGTGCTAAAGTTTTCATTATCAGGAAAAAAGAAAAACGTAATTCCTGCATGCAGACATCACATTTTATCTACTACAGAATACTTCATGAAGTAAGTAGAGAAGTAAATGCTTAGGACTTTTTTAAGAGGTAGGGGTGGGGATTCCATTTGCCTACTTCTAACTTTTTTTTCCAGCATTAAGGACAACTTTCTGGCCTTATTAAGATCAGGGAAAACTTTCTAAAGGCTTCCAAGAGCCCAGAAGTTCACATTATTCCTTCTTTTTGTTGTTAAAATAAAATGTTCGTAAAGGTTAAGGAAAACAACTCTGTCTCTGAGGAATAATAAAATCATGTTTTTAAAGGTTCTTCCCTTTTTCTTTGTCTTATTAGATGAAGAGTGGCTAAATAACTAAATGTCAAGATTTGTATGAAACTATCTTAATACTGAGTGATTTTTCAAATGCTTTAAAAAAAAAAAAAAGACAAAAATTAGAAACCATTGAAAGATTAGCTTGTTGCTACATACTAGAAGGCTGCCTTGAATCCCAAGATTTCCAGGACTAAAGGGTTTGGGATAGCTCTATTTGACAAGCCAAGCTTTCAGAATTTGCAAATTCTGTAAACCTCATCTATCTTTTCCTTTATTGTTCTCCTGGAAAATTCAGTAACAAAGCATATGTTACTGAGAAGTAACAAGGTAAATGGAAAAAGGGTTAAATGGTAATAAAGCCAGAAAAACAAATCTTAAAAATTACGATGTTTTGCTCCCTTGTCAGCTCAGTGTTTTCCTTTATTTTTAGTTCTATAATTCTCATTAAACATGAGCTATTTGTTATAATTTTTAAGCACTTACTTAGGTTGTATTTTTTTTCATCTCCTGAGGCTCTGTCACCTTAATTGTGAAATGGCAATGTAGCATCGCAAAAGATTTTCAGGCTTTCTGATGTTGTGACTGTTCTCTATTTTTGTATTTCTCTCTGACAAAATGAACGAATTAAAATTAATGAATTACTATAAATTAATAAATTGAGGCTTGGAGCTAAGGAATGGCAGAGGCACCAGACTTGGCAGCCAGGAGCCATCGTGGAGGCTGGTGTGCCGGTTTGCTAGCCCAGAGGCTCCCCTTCCCCAAAGGGCAGCCCCTCGGGGGAAGCCTTAGTGCTTCTCTTCATGAAGGTTCCCGGCTTCAGCTCCACTTAGCTCCCATTAGGTCTCTTGAAGAGCTGAATGAACAAGCTCCAAATGGAATACTTCAGTCTCTGTGACAGACACGTTACCAAAGGTTTCTTCTCTTTCTTTTTTGTCCTTAATATGCAAAACTTCGTTAGTATTATAAATATGTCACATCTCAGCTGTTTCATGCCAACTCAACTTCACTTTTCATATCTAGCTACATTGGATAAAAGTATACGCTTGTGTAGGAGATCAAATATTTTTCCTTTGCTAACTTCACAGTTCTATTTTCAATATTAATGTTGTAGTCCAAAGAGATGAGTTGAAGAAATTAATCAGTGAAGGGAAGAAAAAACATCACGTGTAAGGAAAATGAATTATAAACACAGGCTTATCCTCCTCAAGCTTAAGGAAACCAAACTAACCAAACATTACTTCTGTCCAGGAAATTATCTTATTCATAAATACCAATTTAAATGTCATTCTTCCCCAATGAGTTTGAGTTCTGGAAGGGTGAATGAAGGGCATCTATTTGATACGTCTCAAGCACTTGATGAGGAGCAACAGGTTCAGTGGCCTATGACTGAGGAGCAGGAGCACACCGTGGCAACTGTCAGCCTGGATTTGAAGGATGCTCACCAGAATTATCTGGGAACGACTAACCCTGCATGACCTCACCTGCAAGAAACAACGACTCCCTTTCAGGATTAACCAAGGTTGGCCTTATCACGCGGAGAGAAATTATGGCAAGATATAAATGCAGACAGGATGCTTTACAAAGTAATCAATATTTTTTTCTAGCTTATCTTTTGTGACTTTTGAGAGTGGGCTATAACAAAAGTATATGGACAGTCAGACTGAAAGAATATGCAACTATTTGGGAGGTGCATCTCACTGACTGTTGGAAAGGAGCTACTGGCTGATCATTTCAAGAAATTGCCTACATCACTCTAAACACAATTAATTGAAAGGTAATACTGCTCAGCTGCCAGACTTGCAATGGGTGGGATTTTCCAAAGGGAAGATTTTTGAGAAAAATATTTTTATTAAGGACACTAATGTGGCCTCTTCTTTTTACTCATGATTTCTCTGATCTTATCACAAAGTTCAAGAGAAGCCACTTGAAGAGAGAAAAACATTGCAAGCTGACAAAGCAGTTTCAGTAAGGCCAAAAAGGGAGACAAATGCCCAGAAAAGAAAGCCAAATATCTGCAGAGATTTGATGCTAAAACTATGCCAAAACTGTGATAAGTTGCATCTGCATCCCTCACATGCAAATAAAACCACAGTAGACTAGAGGAGAAGAAAAAGACTGATGGTCCTGACCCTAAATATCAAGCACTAAAAATTCAGAAATGTAGCCAATATGGGCAGACAGGCACATACACCAAGGGACTATCATAAATGCGTCAATGCCTCCCGGTCAGATGCTGATAACTGTGCCAAGTATTAAAAGCCCGTTAATGCAGTTCTTAATAAGCCTCAGGAGATACGCAGAAAATAATGCTTGAGAACTTTTAAAGTAATATGGTCTTAATCATCAATCACAGTGCATTTCTGGTTTGTTTGTTTGCTTCTGTCTTGTGTGACAATATGAAGGATTATCTTTCGGTGAGAGAATGAAACCAAGACATAAATGTTAATACTATATTTTCCTTCTGTGAAAGAACTATTTAAAAAAATAAGGCGATTTTGTGATTAGGACTGGGGTTCAAAATTTGAGTCAAGCCCCAGCCTCAGACAGACAGTTCCTCTTCTGACCTTGACCAGGTCACATGCCAGTCCCTCTACCATCCATATAAAATACCTCTTAACCCATAAACATGCATTAAAGAATACAAGTATCAGCAGTCATGAGACACAGCTGATGGAAGGCACACACATATACCCAGCTAGGCAGAAAGGAAGTCTCTGAGGCACTTCCATGCACAGACAGACATACCACGTAACTGGAAAACAAAGCAGAGAGATAAAACTGAACAGCAAAGTTTCCATGCTCAGGTACCCACAGGCTATTCTCTTCTCAGCTCAGTGTCAAAACCCACAGCTCCACCCAGCTACCAGCTTCTGTCCATGGGGTTTCAGACATCATGGACATTTAGCTTGTTAAGGAGAAATGAAACAGCAGCAGCTCTGCATATGTACATTTGTTTAAGATTATTCCAAAATTCTGTATTCACCTAGGGTCATAATCATTACTTTCAGCTGCAGCTACTGCATATGTAAAGCTGTCATTTTAATTTATTCCAGGAGGCTCTGACAGAGTGGCAAACCCAGATATAATTGGCTTGCTCGAGAAGAAAAAGCAGTGATGATATGTAATAGACGTGTTGCAAAACAATGACAACACAGGATGGTGTTATATTAATACAAATAACACCTTTTTAATATGACTGAGTTTGCCACACATTATTCTAGAGATTCCGCAGTCAACAACGCAGTGAAAGGCAGACAGATGTGTAAACAGATGCAGCGATGATGTACGTTTGCTGTCATTAATTTAACACAGGCAACTGACCTAGTCAAATAGCACTTAATGTTACATAAAATTTGCTGAATGGTTTCTGAGTGCACTCTGCTAGATGCCAGTTTGACCGTAACAGTACCTTATTAGAAATAAGTACAGATGCACCTCAAGAGTCTACTTGAAAAACTACTTTTATAAATAGGCCCAACTCTGCAATCAAGCTTCTGCTCTTATGAGTGGAAACTACACCATGTATTTGAAATTAGCAATTAACTAAGCTATAATCCATAAAACAGCTGTTAGAAGAATGCATCGAGACTGACATCAGTTGAGGTCCAGCAGACTGTTATCCAATTGAAAGGATAAAAGAAATCAAGGAGTTTTGCAATATATTGCTTTCATTCAATGTGTAATCATCTTCAAAGAAACAAAACTTCATGAAAAATTATGTACAAAAGGCCACCTTATTCACTAGGAGGTGCTCTCCTTCACCAGAGAGCAGAAATTCCTTTACGAAGAGACAGTAATATTCTTTTCCCTCCTAAGTAAACCTGAAAAAAAATGAGAAATAACAGAATACTGCAACGATGAAGTTAATGTGATAGAAGATTGTTTCAAATACATTGCCAAAGTTTATTCCCACCTACACACAGCCAGAAAATATCTATAATCGGTGAAAGCAAGAAACTATTACCAAAAACCTAGAGACCAATCAAGTTAAGAGTGACTTGCTACAGAATTGCTATAGGTAGCAAGGAGCTTCAGGAAGCAGTCCCTATCTTCCCACACCCATGTTGCCCTCCCATACCCAGGTTGGATTTACCTAATGTGAAATCACATCTAGCCAGGGGTCTAATTCTGAAGATGGCTGTGACTGTCCCATAGTCCATGCCTGTGAGCCTTGTCCAGAAACACACCGGACACTAAGCTCCCCACCAGCCCACTGAAGCTGATGTTGCACACCAATTTAAACCAGCTAAGCATCCATCTTTATTTTTAATCTTCAACTCCATCTGCATCCTATGGCACTGCATGAATAAAGATCCAAGGCACAGTACCAACGGGACAATCATGGCACATTAGGTGACAGCAGGTAACCCCACAGTCTCTTGCCGTGATCAGCTCTCACATTCATCACAATCCATGAAATAAGTGCAACCACAGAGAAACACTGGCTAACCCTCACAACCAACGGCAGACTTAAACCCTCAAGGTAAGAGGCTGTGATAGCATCCTCACTTGTTACTCAATCGGAAAGAGGACATTCAGCCTCATGCTGAGGTATAAGAGCTTTAAAATCCTTACCGACCTTGGTTCACAAGCATTAGAAGTTGGTCACTCAACTACAAAGAAAACGAATGACTGGTTCATGTTACACAGATGTTTCCACAGTTTTCATGAGGTTAAAATAAACAGGAGAGTAAGTAAATGCAAAGAAACATTTTTCAACACAAGCAGCAAAATGCAGTATGGAATGAGTGCTGGTTGATGAGCATGCCAATGTCTCTGCAAAGGAACTCTTTTAGGAGAAAGGAGAACTTGCACATGGAGAAACCTTTACTGTGCACACACTGCATATATTGTAGTTACAGGCATTTCCAATAACACAAAGGTTAGGTTCAAGGGGAGTTCCAGGGAGAGGTAAAGATTAGGAGAAAACTAGCAAGGATTCATCTGTGCAGGCATTTTCAACAACAAACCAATTACTGTATGTTTACTATAAATTCTCACCATGCTTCTGAGGCCCAACCTCACATCATTGGCCATCTCCAGATAGAAAGGGAAAGGAAGATGTGGGGAGAAAAAAAAAAGGATCAAGATAGTGAGGCTAGTAATGTAATCAGTATTTCACTCTTTTTAGCAAACATATAACTTATTACTTTTTATACTTCTGGTTTGAAATAACAAATTCTAGCCACTGCCAACAAAGAGGATGGCCCTGAAGAGGGTGGTGTTTTCAGAATTCAACTAAATCTAAATGACCCTGTGAGGTAACAGATTATTCTTTTACAAAGTAAAGATTAAATTCACGAAGGTTCTGTTCCAACACTCACTAAAAATTAATGGATTCTTTACATTGCTTTACACAGCTTTTAAATCCTAAATTATTAGCTAGTCCATAAGGGATGTAATTTTTCACTCTACTGAGCCCAAAGCAAAGCAATGCTACCCTGTAACAGTCCGATTTAGTCTGCTGGAGCATCAGGCATAACAGATTGCTCTATCATCATCCTTCTGTGCCATTCCAGCCTAGTCAAACCCAAATCTCAAAAGTTCCCATTTTTTCGTACTCCTATATTCCAGGAGTACAAGAGAGGGTTGGCACAGGACACAGAGTTGCTTCTACAACCTGTTTGATGCCCAGCAACAGTTGCCTTGCAAAGCCTCTCCACTTCACCTATGTGAAAGCCTCAGAAAACTCTTACTCCTGACTATTAGCCACAAATGTTTTAATTAAAATTCCTGAATTTTTGAAAAGGTTTCTGCAGCCCCATTCAGAGCTGTTTTTTGGAAACTGCCCAAGCTCCTATTTCGACATGGGAAAAGACATGGCCAGCCAAATCATTAAAATAGCTCAGCATAATAAAAATCTGGACACCACTTTCCCAAAAGAGAACTCTTGGATACTGAATACTTCTGAAGAAACAGTACTTGTTATATTGATTAAGTCCGAGTAGGTCTTTCTATATATGTGCTTATAAAAGTGGTTCTGAACTTATGGAAAATCATAACCAAACCATCAAGTTTTTAAAGAAAAATAAAATATATATTTTCCGCAGTATTAGTACCTTTGATTTTTAATATTTTGCTAATATTGAGCACAGGTTATTTCAGGTATTATAAAATGATTTAAGTTTAATGGATATGGATAAACAGATTTATAAGTTGCTTGTTAATATTATTGTATGCAAAGTTCATTCTCCAGCAGATCTTTTCAACGCACATGTAACTTCCAGTTCATGCTTTATGTGTGTTGGTTTCAAAGCAACTCAGGTTTGATCCTACACCACTAAAATGAATAGAAGTGTTTTGGTGATCAGGATCAAAAACTTACTTAATTTCACGTACATGTCTAAATGTAGGATTAAGGCCTAAGGCACTTTACAAACCACAAAAATGTAAAAAAATATTGAGAATACAGTCACATTTTATGTTTTTTATTTTAAACTTTTACTGATTTCGTTATTACTGAACATTCGAACACCCTCTCAAAAAGTCAACTTTAAAACACCACTGTAGGCTGAGATAAAATATACAAACATTAGCTTCGTAAACATTGTGTAAAGAATCTAAAAGAATCTGACACATTAAGGCTCCAATTCAGTAAAATACATAAGCTCATGCCAAGCACATGAGTAGCCACAGAAGTTCTCTGGGATAGGTGATGTAATGCAACTTAAGCAAGTACTTAAATTCATCACCAGACTGGAACTTTAAATGGGTTGCTTCTTTCTGACTTCTTTGCATGGCAACATCCATTTTTTTAAGCTGATTTCTATTCAGTTATTTCCCCCTGCCCCCACTAAGGTTCATGCAGTAAATCCAGATTATATCCCTAAGAATCCCGCTAGCGGGGGTTTCCTATATGACTGGGCGAAAAATTAATCCAAACACAAAAACCCCTTCCTTGCAGCTAGGGAAATATGCTGGAACCAAACCTGAATGCTTCAGCACTGCTTTGGGTAGCAGAAGCCTGGGCCCAGCGTCATTAATCATGGGGATGGCATGTCACTTTTAAATCCATTACAGCCTTGACCTAAATCTATGGTGATCAATAGCAAGTGTTGACTGATTTTGTTGGATTCTTGATGAGCACGCTGTCTCTGACCAGGTATTACAGAATATCTGCTTCACTGTTAGGGACCTCTAAGGAGAAAATCTTGTTTCTTCACTCATGTAACAAGCCAACACTGAGTCAGGTAAGATGCCCTTCCAGCTATTATCAGTTTCTGTACAAGGCAATTTATATATTATATCCTCCTCCTCTTTTTTGTTTCTTTAACTGACTCTTCCAGCTTATACTTCATCATCAAACAGCATTAAACTTTGCATTCTGGTATGACTGATTCCTAACACAGCTTTGCTGATTTAAAAAGCTACTTAAAAATTTTTATATTCCAAGCTAGTTTGAAACTGAATTTCTAGATGGCATTAAAATGCATTATTTTGCCAGTGTTTGCATTATTTATTTTCCCCAAAAAACTTTATTTATTCTTAGAAAAGTAGAATACAATACAGTGGTACAAACAAATGATCATTTATATGCAACTGAGCAAAAAATGTACAAAGATTTCAGACATGTCATAAAAATACAGAAAAAAATAATTTAAAATAAAAACGATAAAATATAGAGGACATGCAATGAAGGGAAAATAAAATATCAGTTTGATGATCTCATGTTTCCTCTCACTCTCAAAAGGAACCATCCCAGGGGAAATCAAATTGTCAGATAAAAAGATAACGCCACAAAGGAGACAAGGTAAATGAAGTGACGAAGAAAAAGACAAGGAAAGTGAAAATAATGGTGAAAGCATAAGGCTCTTTAATAATCAAAACCAACATTGCTGACACCATGCTGAAGGTACGGAAGCCTCGATTGCCATGGAATGGTATCTGGTTGGAGGACTGAAGTGAGAAGACTACGGTGCAAACCACAACTCTTAGCAGTGACAAATTCTGATCCATTGGACTCGTATCTGCTAGCTCGTACTCCACTTCTAAGGTACACTGGGTTTCATAGTCTCCTCATGCCAGAGAAGAGTCCTAGTGGGTAACTTTCATGACTGCTAAAGCTGGAAATATGGGTATTTGAGGTAGGCTGGAGTTTGCATATCATTGAACATGGAAACAGGGGAACTTAAGGCAGATCATACAAGGCTGCCCTGGCTAGATACACAGGTTTTCTTTCTTTTCTCCTGCATACCGCCAAGATATTTGTGAGAATTTTTAGAGTCATTTTGCTACCTCCCGCTATCCTACAAAGCTAGAAAGTATTGCAGAGTCTAGATTTTTTGAGATGCGATAACATTTAAAACACTATTAAGCTGGGAGTAGCAGGAAAGGGGAATGATAAGATGCTGTTACTAGTACACAAGTCTGTTCCCACTCTGGACAGTATCTGAATTGCTGCCCCCTTTTAATCATTTAAAAATAAAAAGTGAGAACAAAAAAGTGAAAAGCGTCTGTTGAATAAAATGATTTTGCAGAAGCATGAGAAAGTTAAGAAATCACAAACTAAGCTGTGGAGGCTGTGATTGTTAATGAATTATAAATCTGACACAAGTTACGAGGCAATGACTAGAAGCAACTCAGGAGATGGAAAATTGTGCCGTTCCTTAATCAGTAAAAACCCAAAATCTTCATGCACTACAAAATTGCAAACACATTGGGTACAGGTTCTGAAACACTCACATTGCTAGGAGTAGCACAGTTAGTTTGGAGAAAATACATTTCTGATTCATAATCGATATTATCTGACCTAAGAAAGAATCAAACCAAGAGTTTCTGGAGATAGTTCTGATATTGTCTTTCAAGAGCTGTATTAACAATAAGTGATTTAATATCAGCTTTTATGGAACAAGTATCAGTTCCCAGCAAAAAAAAAAAATCATCCTGTGCAAGTGACAAATTTTCTTTGATGTGGGGTTGCCTGTTAATTTGTTTTTAGTGAATACATTTTGTGCACAGGCAAAAATACGGGAATTCTACTTCCTTTCCATGAATAACATGGTATTTTATCTTTCCTTCTAAGCTTTCATTGGTTTGGACTATAGCATGTGGATAAACTAGGAGTGCTTTCTTAATAGGTCTGAAGAGATCTCAGAAGTAATAATCTTCAAGGGGAACAGTACATCACAGTAAGACATAGCTGATAAAGCACAGAGGATGCCGGGGAGTCCATCGCAGTAAGCAGCCACACTTGATCATAATGACAACAAAGGTTTGAAAACTGTCTTTTGGTGTGTCAAATAGAATAAAAGATACCAACAACCTGATGATGTGGTGAAGCCCTTGGCAGTTAAATGATCCAAATTATATTATAGCTTACTGATGTCATGAAATAAATGCATAGGGCTCATACAAAAAGATACAGAAATCTAGAAATAATTATTGAAAGCTCGACATTTCTATGATACCAGGTTTCAATAACTTTATCTGATTGCTCAGGTATTCAAAAGGGACATAGAGTGACTGACAGAGATTCCATTAATTGGCATTTTTTATTTTACAACTCTCCAAATTTCTGAAGCTTATCAAAGTCAAAAGATTAGGTATCAGTATTGCAGGCTGAGTAGCAGCTGTGTGAATTGAAGATTTTAACACACAGAGATAGATGTATGAGCTGCTAAATTTCACAGTGGGTATGGGATGGCTGGATATTAATAATAATTAGGAGAGAATGATTATAAATTCTAGAAAGTCTGATTTGAAAAAGATGACCAAATGTAAATTTTTCTGAATTAGAAAATAGTAAGAGCATTTAAACATTACATGTGTTGACTGTAAAAGATTACAAACTTGAGCCCTAATAGAAGAATGCAGCACGGTGTTGCAGCTATACATTTTTTCCTGATTTTGGAGCTAATCTTGCTTTTGTTAAGCTGATTTGATAAGGATTAAATGAAGAATTAAAAGGGATAACATTAAGGTTTTTACAGCAGAACTCATTAGAAACATTTTTACAAATCCAATTAAAATAGAATAAAAGTATCTTGTATCAACATCCTGAAAATCAACCTAGCCTTCACTTGTCTAACAAGAAATTTCACTATTCCTTGCACAATAGAATTGTGAACCAATGGCAACTCTGGTTTTGGAAAAGTAAAGGAAGTCCATCTTCCCTGGAGTTTTACCTTAATGAACTGACTTAATGGGTAGAAATGATACTGGTTTTTTAATTGGGTGGGGCAGATTTTCTTCATATGCGAAGAATGGAAAAAATATTCCAACTGGAAGTAGTCTCCACCTGCCATAACTCTTCCTATAAAGTCTCTATAAATGTAGATCAGATTGACATCAAAGTCATGTTGTCAGGTTTCAAAAGACAGGCTTCCTGTTCCTCCCAGTTACAAAGTTAACACTACATTTTTCACACTCATTTTAATTAAGAGTTGTGATTTATACCACACAGAAATCTGAGTCCTTGAACAACTCAATATATTGGCTGAGGCTAGCCTCCACAAAAGCCAAAGGAACACAAAGTGGAAGAGGAAAAGACAATGAACTGGCAAATATCAACATCTTAATGTCAGCTGAAAAAATTTTGCTAATGAAGGCTGTGCATGTTCTTCCAGCCACAGACTTCACAGACCCTCAATGTACAAAATGATAGGTCTCTAAAAAAACCATTTCCCTCACTCTCCAACAAGCTGCATGACCGCTCAACCCTGTCATAGATCTGCCAGAGCAGGCACGCATCCATCTTCCCAACATCTGGTTTTTGAGTTGGCAATTGTTGGCATGACGCAGCCTACCAAGCAGGTCAAGCCAAAGAGAGAACATTACACATGGGCTCTGCAAGTTATGACAACTCCTCATTCAATCCTGAATCCACTGTAATTTTCTACAATGGATTTCTAAAGCTCCTAACAGGGTAAGGAAGCCAAACACTGTCTCCTTGTCCTTCGCCTCACAAGGTGACGCCAAAGTCTAATCTCAGGCTGCAAGAAAATCAGCCCCTTCCATGACCCTCCACAAGCTCTGCACTTCACAGGAGAAAATGGTTGGGAGACAATCCAGTTCCCACAATTTTTAGGTGATAACACAACACTCGTGTTTTGCCAAAGCCCTCCCAAAAGCAGGAGAAAATCAGCAGCATGACTTTAGTTTGCAGCTGTTACTGAACTAACTGCTTGGCTGGGGTGCCAGATGCAGCGGAGAGGCAGATTTTAATGTTCTGTATATGCTATGCATGCCAGAGCTCTGTAATGATGGCTATGGCTGTAGAAATGCTGGATAACACACAACGACAGAAATGAGAGATCCCAAATACACTCCTCCTGGAAATCAAATCCTCTTTTTGCTTTTGGTCCCCTCAGCAATGCTCAGCCACTGTTCCTGACACAAGCAGAGGTGTCCCCAGGTCTCAGCGCTCCCCTCATCCCTGCATCCCGTCCTTTCCAAAGTTTTGAAACTTGGTTCTCCTAAATACATTGAAAATCCTCAACCAATCCACAACATCTCTTCTGAAATTCGGCTGCTTAATGACAGCAGCCACGAGCAATCCCGCTTCCATCCTGCCTCACTAGCAATACGAAAATAAAATATCTCTGCCCCCGATCTACCAAGAAATATCCGCTACATTCGTTTGCTAATTTGTCCGAGTGGATGTTGTGGCTGCTGTGACCGGACCCCCAGGCCCAGCGGCCATTAGCAGCGGCCGGGCTGATCACGTACCCACTCCCGTGGCACGCGGGTCCCGGCCGCCCGGGCCAATTTGAAGAGGTGCGAGGCAGGCGGCGCTGCCCGTGAGCGCGCCCACGGGGCGGCCGGGAGCGAGGGGACAGGGACAGGGCAGCCCAGGGCGAGGGGATGGGGACGGAGCAGCCCAGGATGAGGGGATGGGATCAGGGCAGCCTGGGGCGAGGGGACGGGGATGGCAGGACCCCCGGCGGGCTGCGGCCCTTGCCCAGCTGCTGCCTGCGGGCTGGGCTGGCGCTGTGGCTGCGGGTGGCACGTTAGATGGGCTCGGGTGCCGGGGAGGAAATGCAGTTCACATTGTACCAACAGCACGGCCATGTCACCGTGAAGCAGAGGAACCCTGAAGCCTCTGCCTGTTCTTGCGCTGGGCGGCAGGCACCCTTCCCTCCGGCTGCTCTGATCTGATCCAGAAGTGCTTCTAGCCACCTGCCCTTCACTGCACCCAGCTGTCCTTTTTGGGGAACCCTCTTTAAGTTCAATCCCGCCTCTGCCCCACATGCCCCCCTTACGCTTTCCCCCCATCCCTGCGCCCTCTCCTCCGGAACGCGCACTTGCTCGCCCAACCTTAACACCTGCTCGTGCCCGGGCTCCCGCCGGCTCTCCTCCCTCTCCCTCTGCAGCACCCCTACCACTGACCTTTTCTGAGCCTGTTTGTGCGTCCTCTGCCTGAAATTAATTTGCCTCCCCTAACCCAGAGCGGCTGGGCTCTAAGGGCAGGCACAGCCCCACACACGGCTGATCTTCCCAAGCACAGCTTTACCGTATGGGTAACTTCAGTAATACTTTAAAAAATGGAAGCTTAAAAGTATTCTATTTTTTGTTATGGAAACTGCAACAGAGGATGTACGGAGCAACCCTAATTGAGAACATGCTGGAGGGAAAGAGGAGGAGGAGAGGGATGGGAAGGGGAGAAAAGATGGGAGGGGGTAGGCAGGGATCAGTAATAATCCTCACAGATATAAGAAGAGAAATGAAGGGGATAAGTCAGGAAGACACATCCTTTTTCAGAGGTGGAAAGAGAGTATTTAAAACTCCTTGCAATAAGAGTGAATTATTTCACTTCCCTATATGAAACTCTGCCTTGGGGCAGATTCTCATCTCGCTCTACGAAGATGCACAAAGGCGAGTCCCTGGGCGATGAGAGGGGAGCGCAGAGTAGGGCAGAGCAGGTGCTGGTGCGCACGCAGCCCGAGGACGCTCCAGGCAGTGTCCCTGCCCCTCGCCCTGCCGGGCTTTCGCAGGGGGCGGTGAACGGTCACTGCTCGGGTTTAGGCTTCAGCAATGCTAACGTGGGCTGGGGCCTTTGGGCTTGCAGCAGGAGTGATTTCTACAAGGCAGCAGGGCAAAATGCTACAGTATTTAACCAAAGAGCAATTAAATATGCACTTCTGTTCCTCTGTAAGATTCTTTACAAGCAAGAGTACCTACTCATGCTCTCCCTGTGCCTGCTTTTGGAGTGCTGCGTTGTGCAAAGTGGAGACGTGCTTCCTTTTACCAAAATTTCCCTTTCGCTATTGTACGTTGTGGAGCCACAAGCAAGTGCCTTTGCAGCTTTGTGCCACAAACGTGATACAGATGTTTATCACCAAGCACTTGATGGATGAATTCAAATGGGAGAAGCAGGAACTCAGAAGAATGGAATCTTACTGATAAATATTTCACAGCATTACAGACTGCAACATATATCTTCAGATCCCATTTGCCAGAATTGCTTACAGGTGATAGGTACGTCAATTAGTATAGTACTCCTGGCAACCTGAGAAACATAGATTGGAATTGATGGGCTATGCACTATTTTCCAGCTGTAGTGCAGCTCACTGCTATTATTTGCTTGTCACAAACATCTGTTCCGAGACGAAAGCACCTACAAATGCCTCAGTGTCTCCAAAATTACAAGAGGTTAGTTTGTTAAACATTTAATCTATGTAAACATACACAGGCTTCATGCAAGACAGATCTGAGTATGGACTGATCATTCTATCATAGCATTGCTAACTATTACTCGCTGCTGTGCCAGAAAACTTCAAAACCAAGAACGTCTCAGATACATTTTCCTAGGTAAAATATGTCATATGAAAGTCGGTTTACTCAGAGGCTCATGCCTTTAGAAATAAAACTGATTTCAAAAGAAAGGAAGCCTTTAAACAGTGTCATGGCAATACGGCTTATTCAGTTCATAACTAGCTGGTTTATTTTTAATTGCTCGTGAACCTCTTTAAACTCAGCCTAGGTCAGCCATGAAGGAAAACAGCTACCAGCTGCTGGCAGCTGCACAGCCTGCGCAGGGTGGACATGGTTCTCGCAGCCGATGGATGGGGTCTCAGATCAGAGAAAACATTAGCACAGATGGCACAACTGGGTGCCCGTGAGGGGCCTCCCTGTCACTCACAGCAGAGAGGCCGAGGGCATGTTTCTGAACTACTCTCTTACCCCTAAAGGTGGTCTCTCCAGGTCAGGGTTGAGGCACATTGGTGGGGCAATGTGGGGAAGTTTGCACTGCTGCTGCCCATGCTGTATCTGCTCTATAAATAAATAGAGGACTTTAGTCTCCAGGGCTATCAGTTTGGCACCTTCCAGGTGCACAAAAGACATGTTTTGGTTTTTTTATTTGTTTAGCAACAACCACCCAAAAAGTTATATGCAAAGCTTAGTATGGCGAGTCAAAATAAATCAGATTTATTGTATGAGAGCACCTAAAATCCCACAACTTCCACTCGCTCTCTCTTTCTTTTGTGTTTTCTACTTTTAATTGTGATAAGAATAAAAGTTATGGACCTCTTTCGGTGTTTCTTGATGACAACGGTTGCTGTTCCACCACAACTCCAATGCTGCCACCAAGCATGCAAGAAGAAGGCCTATTGCTAAAATGCAGAAAACGCCTGCAAAACTGTGAAGCTTGAGTGCCTTCCCATCTGTCTGTGCATTGGTATGGCTATTCAGGTCACAACGTCCCATCCGTGGCCACCATTTCTGTTTAAGTACATCCAAGTCTCCGCTTTCTTGCAACTCTAAGATCCTGCAGAAATTTTAAAAGACAAGTGTTATTTTCATGATACTTTTCCACAGTTTTCTGGTCCTTTCCATATGTCACGTAACTCTTAAATCTACCGTCCCACAATTCAAAACTCCATCCCACCACCACTACCACCGTGTAGCATTCTTCATCTGAAACTCCGTTATACCAGGATTTCTCTCTACTCACAACAGCAGGTAAACTCCACTGGGTAACTTTAGAAAAAGAAGAGACTGTCAAAAATTCCACTGCAATGCAAGAAGCATTTCCAAGGGAAATCACTATATTCCAGTTAGTCATGGCTGGTCTGGCTACATTCAGCTGCAACAGCTGGTCCCACCAGTGAAATGCTCAACCCACTCTACTGCTGCTCTCCCACAGTAATTTCAAAATCAGGTGAGACTAAACATGCTACTATTTGTGTGCCACTTGATACAAATCTGTTCAAGCAGCGACCGACTCATTTACTTCAGCAAATGTACTTTATTCAAAAGGATTTTACTTCAGTGCTGTTACTTCATGCCTGAATTGCTGTGTTAACAGTTGCTAATTAATCATTGTTTTGCCTCTTGTGAAGTGTCCCTTCACGCCATGAATGATTCATTTTGGATTTGGTTTGATAACTGTTTTAGCTGTTTACTAACAATCTTTCCTCTTGAGGCAGCTTTGTCTCTGGTTATGCAGCTGGAGTTTTACCCCTTTTTATAAAGAAGGAGCGAGATGAGGAAACCTTGCTTCAGCTCCCTGCCTGGAGCAGAGCACCCGCTCACCGTCAGCTAAGGCCACACATGCCTGCACAACTGCATGTCTTCATTTCAAGCGTACACATTCTCATCAAAAAGATACTCCTAGCTGATAACTCAGAGATCATGAAATGGCATAGTCTTATCATGTCATAGTCTTGGCAATCCCATGCAATACTCAGCAATTCTTGTTTTCCTGTACCATTGTGAGGCTTCGACCTGCCTCTCCATCCTCAAGGATGAACCAGGGCATTATCACTTCCTTACTATAGGGAGCAACACATTGCTTCATAGCCTGCAAAATGTAGCGTGAATCAAAGATCTCTCTTCAATCCCTCCCCTAGCTCACACAAAGCTCTGAGGACATCTGTCCTTTTTCTGCCAGAGGCAGGGCTGCCTGGAGGTGTGAGGCCACACACCACCTCCAGTCCCCTCCTCCCTAAGCAGTTGCTCATGGAGCAGAAGTACCAGCTGAAGCCTGAGCTCACAACCTCTCTGCTGTCATTTACTCCTTGTCTTTTATTCAATAATTGCCAAAATTCACGTGAACCACAAATAGCATGCCTTGCTGGTTGTAGAGAGGAATCCTATAAAATGAACTTTGTTTCAGTTTACCTCTGAGAGAAAAGATCTCTGTAAGGACTTCCATGCTGGAGTGCGATCCCGTATCCTTTGCTGCTGATGCTGTTTCCAATGACTGTCACAGAGCATTCATCGTCCGTCAGCGCAGCGTATTCCACCACCGTCACATCCCACAGGAAAGCGTAGTTTCCTTTCTTTGCCTGTAAATACATCATGAACACAACAAAACTACATTTCTAGGTAGGACAAAAACCAAGCAAACAAAGAAACCCAGAGCTTGTCATTACTCCATGGTGGTATTTCATTAGGTCACAGTTTATCTGTAGACCTCCAACACCTTAATACACTTCTAACGCTCTTCCCTCCCAGCAGTACCTCATCCACACCAAACCTTCCTAAAATGTCTTCTGATAGGAATACATAGGATAACATAGCCAACTGTAAGTGTAGGCAAGGCTTACATAACAGGTAAATAATTATAAATGAAAGCTATTGCCTTAGCTGATGAAGTTTGATGTATGTTTTATAGGAGACATGGATTAGCAGGAGCATGATCGGTTCCATACGTTCATGTAACTAGCCGGGTACAGTGGGAGCACTAAGTGGTGCTTGCTGGTCACCACAGTCACCAAAATGGTAACTTTACAGCTTTCCTCATATAAATGTGTAAACAAAGCCCCCTCTGAGAGCTATGTTAGTCCTGTAACAAAAGGCATGCTCTAAGCTTAAAGAGTTCCCTCTTTTTTTCACAGGTAAGAAGAGTCACCAGCATCCTATGATCCCAGTTTTGTGACAAATACTGTTTTATTTTAGCACACACCCATGCAGATGTTCTTAAATGTCAGCCTCACTCAGGATTCAAACTGATGCCTGCATGCAGTGCGTACAACAAGTGTAAATCACCTTAACATAAGATGGAAGAAACATCTCTGGATAGGGATTCAGTAAAGAAAAAAGTCATCATTTTGTTTGGTAAAAGTAATCATTGGTTTCCTAATGTATTTTAGTAGTATGTTTTTAAGACTCTAGTGAATGTACAGAGCACAACAGAACAGATGGGCTGGAACATCTAATGCAAATAAATGAGTAGTCCCGAATGTAGAATTTTATTTTTTTTTTTTAAATTTTGGGTAATTTCAGATCTTTCTTTAGGTCAGAAAAAAGCAAGGCAGGGAGCTGAAGTCTTGCATATATTTCTTTATGGGAACTGAATCACCAAGCTCCCCTAGCAAACGGTTGCAGCTCTGACATGGAATTAGCTCATCCTTCCGTGTATTTTCCATTTTTGTTTAAGCTCAGTGTTGAATTCACCAGTAAGCCTATAAGACTCCCTTAGTTGTGTTATTGTATTGGATTCCTCAGCTGAGCAATTAAGCTAATTTTACTTCACCATGCTTTGATATAAACCATAGCTTTCTGAAGTCCCTGACAGTTGTTTAAACATGACAATAAATCAGATGGGTGAGTTATCCTCTAGTGGGTAGAATCCAGGGAAACAAAGATTAAAAGTATGTCATCTGGATTTTCTGTAAGCTTCCTGCCACAATCCACCTCTCCCCCTCCCTCCCCGCTTCCCTTTTATCTGCATGAAGGCAATCAAAGATCCCAAAATTCATTTGGTTCTGAGTTAAACCAGAGTAAAAAATTTATATCCTTCCTCTTTGGAAATATTTAAATGAGCCTGCACTGACCACTTCAAAAATAATATTTTTTTAAGGGTATGGCACCATTGTGGGTTTGTCCCCATTTTCTCCTTTGCCACCTCCCCGGTCAGTTCAGTGTGATGGTAATTAATGCATGTAACCTCAGACAACTATTGCTATGCTAGTACAAAACATCATTAAAATCTAAACTACAGTATGAGCCTTACAGGAGTTATTCAAATAGGAGCCACAGGATTCTACTGTTAAAATTGTACACTGATTTAGCTGACAACTTATTAAACTGGCATGTTCATAAAAATATCTCTCACTTCAATGTCACTGTATGACACCAGACCAGAGCAAGACTTCCACATCTACACTGTAATACTATCCCTGGCTGTCTACCTAAACTGGAAACAGTGGCTCAAAGGAGGAAAGAACAAACAAATGGCTCTCTACTATATGCGACAGCCAGAAAAGGCTTCATAACCTATCAACACAAGGATGCGTAAAAAATTAAGGATGGCAACGAAGTGATTCCTCAAAGCATCTAGCCTATATTCAGCCAGCAACCTATGTACTTGGAAGACTAAAATGTGCTTTTCAAAGGTATTTTCTGAGTGATCATGTACCATAACTAACTGGGTTGTTAGCAGCAAATCTCTGCATCTTGCCCTCTGCTCTTCCTGTGATGGGCTTTCACAATTCACGTTTTATGCTTTCACATCTGCTATAGTGCTGCTAGGTCTTCTACCTGGTTAAGGACAACAGGCAAGGGGCATCAGTCCCACTGGTGTCCCTGGCAGAGAAGGACCATCAAAAGCCCTGTTTTTGCACATCTCAGGCAGGCTGTGTTCTATGGTAAATAGTACACAGGCTTTTGCTCCCTATGATAGAAAGCTATCCCAGTGCGTTAAAAATATGTACTCATGGGACCAAAGACAACAGCATTTGTTACTGTACACAGAATTTATTCAAAAATCTATGCTATTAGAGAACAAAAACTTGCCTGATGGATGTACAGAAAGAGGAGACCCCAAAAGGATTTGGCCTAAATCGCTGTGCAAAAACATGTCTTGCATTTTTCTGGTTTTTTTCTTCTATGTTTGTTTGTCTGTTTTAAATAGCTGTATCTTTTAGTTGTTTCAGAATTGCCCTGTAAATCATCTTTTCAAATTTACAATTTACAAAAGAAGAACACTGATAACATGTCATACATTCCTCATCTTTTCCTTAGTAATACTTGAGGAACACAGTCTTCCTCAAATATTAATTTTAGTTAAAAGGCAGTGTCTAGAGAAAAATCACATTATTCATTCTGCTTTTCAAGCCTCGGTTTTCTGTATGTTATTTTATACAGAAGAGCTCTGTACACTGACTTTCAATGTTAGACAGCAGATCTTTTGACAAGGTCTACTTCTCTTGCATTTGCAATCTTGCTATCCTGAGTTACGTCCTACAACTGCAAGTGGTCAATAAACAAAGTCTACCAGGTCTCTTCATATCAATTTTACATTTTTCTATGACATAAATCATTCTATCCAGTGCCATCACATCCATAGAACATTATTTCTCTAACAGCTTGATCATTCTAGCATTAACAGGAACCTGAGTTTTAAACTCTTAGTTATGCATATTTCTCAACTCCCACGAATACTGGATGTAAGACTGCTTCCCCTCTCTGATTGCCAGAAACAGAATCTCCAAAGATCCCTTTTTCCTAAGAAAAGATATGTCTCTTCCAAAACTTCTTCCACTTGCGTAATTTTCTTCTCTGAAGAAATGTTCATTGCATGGAAAGCTTGCTTATGACCAACTGTTTAGTTGCGGTCTAAATTCAGCATCCTTCACATCCCTGTAATATCTGTTGTGACAGCTAAGAAGTACCATTTGTTCAACTTGAAGATAAACTGACAAACTTTGAAAAATGTATGTACAAGACACACAACCAAACACATACACATGTTTGAGATATGTTTACGTTTTATATACCTTCACTAGGCAAGCAGTAAAAGCCAAATAATATCAAATTGACACTTATTTTCAACCAAAAATCAACTGCAAACTTTAAAAAAGTAGTTTAAACTTTTCATTTTTGTCATGTGAAAGAATGCGTGTGTGCACATGTTCTTATCCCTCAGCTTCCAGGCCGGAGCAGTACTGGAGGTAGGAAGACTAAGAATTGCAGGAAACACCCTGGTACTGGCCCACGGGATGCATGAGCAGGGAACACATCAAGGCTCCCAAGTTGCATATGACACAGATGTATCTACCCATGCAACCAAGTCCTGACCACAATAGAGCAAAGATCCATATCCTGAGGCTCTTGCATTCACAGCTCAGCCATCTAAAGCCTCCATTGTATGTTTTTAGGGCCCAAAATAGAATAAAGATGTTCTAGTGATCAGACATCATTGCAAAGTTAATATATAGATAGAGATGGTAAAAGGGAATGTGGCGAATAACAGCTGAGAATAGGTATGATAGCTTGAATAAAGAATGATTGAAATGAAACACAGAATAAGCTAAAATTTATCCTTTAGACTTTTAACTGGCTTTCATATTTTGCTCCTTTGCTACAGCCTTTTTGCGACTCTCAGCATGCAGGCATACTGAAGAACAAAACAACAACAGCTCAGTTAAACTTTTAAAAACCTCTTTAACAGAAATTCAGCCAAAGCAGCTCTCATTTATCCCACCCAGGTGGAACTACTATGGTGGTTTACACCAAAGACACCAGATTTATCTTTGGTTGAAGAGGTTTAAGAAAACAGATCTGAGGAAAAAAAAAAGAAGCCCCTAGGCAAAACTTATATTAAAAACATTTCTTCTTCACAATCATAAAAAATTAAAAGGCGAAGGAAGATTGCCTCCTGGATATAAGAAGGACCACAAAGAGAATAGTACTACTTCAGAAAAGCAGTAAGCAACCTCATAATGTCACTCTTCAACATGGAGGGAGATGGAGAAATAGTGTTGAAAGAATCCTGGTTTACTGATGGTAAAACGATGGAGTTTCAAAGAAAGCATGGTAAGAAATAATAACTTGAAAAAATATGAATTTCAGATTAATCACTGATATGTCTGTGATTTAGCTGAAATTTATGAAGAAGCTACCATACTAAAGACAAAAGTTCAAGAATAATGCAACATTCATCATTAATTTCCAGGCAGAACAGAGTGTCACTGTAGCTGATCCCATTATATGGCTGGTAACACAGAAATATCAAACAGTGACCTTCACATTGGCATTAGTAGAATAGTTCAAAAACATGCTTGGATAACATTTATTATCTATAAGAAAGTGCTTTAAGAGAGGCAACACAGTTCTAATAAAAGAAAACATGCCATGTAATCCTGTTCAAATGATTTAAAAATTAATATAATTAAGGAGCCACTAATATATTGAGGCTTTAAGGAATCATTTGCTTTCATTCCAGAGGCTGGTGGGTCAAGAAACGAAGAAATTTATGAGTACCCATGAAAACATATGGATGAGCAACCACAATTCACAATATAAAATCCATTGTGGACGGTAAATTATTGGGAAAAAAAATGAAAAAATCCTATTCATTGAACTTTTAAATTACTTTTACTCTCAAAATAAAAATGAACAGAGGTGACTGGTCAACAAGAAATGCTCTGATTTAACACTTAGCA
Source organism: Gorsachius magnificus (assembly GCA_034008185.1). Lineage (NCBI taxonomy): Eukaryota > Metazoa > Chordata > Aves > Pelecaniformes > Ardeidae > Gorsachius > Gorsachius magnificus. Next base: position 31,670,378 of record CM067089.1, on the reverse strand, counting down.
TTCATTAAGAGAAAGGAATTTTTTGAAGGAAGTAAAAAAGGAAAGGAATAAACTCTTACTATGCCATTGACTGAATCAAAGATACATTCACATTTTGTGCTGTACTTGGTTTTGATTTCTTCATCAAAAGTGATACAGAAGAAGAAAAAGGATTCAGAGTAATTTTGGCACCAAACTGATTGGGCAGGGGAACAAACAGTCTCCACCAAAGCAAGACTTAAAAAATATGGTAACAGTTTAATTCTCATATATATATATATATATAAAAAAGATATATGTATACATGGGAATACACAGGGATCATATTACTTCATTCATTCAAAGCAAAAATAGCTGCCCACAATGAAAAAAAAGCCACAGGTTATTACATACGTTGTGGCAACTAATAATTACCCCGAAGAACTGATTGCCACCAGCTATTATGCAGTTTGCTGAGGTTTACAAATGGCTTAGAAATGTGTGCGACTGCAATGCCAATGTCCACCTGGGATAAGATGGCAGGAGCTACCCACTGCCTGCTTCTTGGGGATCCTGGCAGAAGCTTGACCCAAAAAGAAACTTTCCCTACAACAGCATTAGTCAATCCTCACCTAGTACCAGAAAACTCAAGGGGCTAAATATCATTTTGTATGGACCGGTGATTTGTCTGGTAACCTCCTCTTACGCTATGTAGTGGCATTTATGAATAGGGGGACGTTTTCCATCTGCAATGACCACTTTAAATTGCTTCGGGAGTACGACAAAAGCAACTTGCCCTTCCGGCTCCAAAACATCCTTCTGTCGCTTATGTGACTTTGCAGTGCATTAATGCCCTTTCCATGGCTCTACCAGGGTTGCAAAAGCTCTGCCTTGACAATGGGAGATGGTCACTGTGGCTACAGGGACTGTGCTGTGTCTGAAAAGAGACCTCTCCCATGGCAACCAAACGCCACAAAAGCTTTCAGGACTGTCTTCCGCTATTATCCGTTTGTTTTTAGCCAGTCAAAGGGAGTAGGAAAATCTCTGGGAAATGAAGAGAGGTAAATGGAACAGAGACAAACATCTGAAATACCTGCCTGTACCATAAATAAGCAGCACTCTCCTGTTCTGCATTGAAGCAGCAGTGCTCTGTTTATAACTGCAGCTGAACTGTGGTGCTGTCTGAAGAAAAGGGAAAGGGGAAGGAAGGGAGAAAGCGTAGCAGTGACTTTTTTTTTGCATTGTGTCAGGCAAGCCCTCCTTCAGAAAAATGCATTAGGGATCTTTTTATGTTAGAGAGATTTAGATCTCCCATTTCCTATAAAACACACATCTACATCTCTCTCATGCAGCAGTACATATTTATGGATGGGAAGTCCCATTTCCTTTGCTGACATCAATTCTCCTTTAGAAAAACAGAATTTCTACCCATAATCCTTGACATGGAAAACTTGTCTGTTTATTCAAAGAGCTCAAAGAGCTAGAAAGAGCTACGTTTAAACTATAAACACAACAGCTTAGTTGACAATGTTATTAAATATTAAGCCAAATTTATGTAGGTGTCTAATCAAATAGCAGCCTTGGTCAGCTTTGGGGACTGAAGTAAATTTGGTTATTGTTGACATTAATTGAATGAGCTGATCAAATTATATAAAAATCACCCTACAATATTGAAATCAAACTTAATATGAAAAGTTATTATCACATAGATAGGATGGAGCTGCCAGCTCCATACAGACAATGTAATTGGTATTCGAAAGAGCCTGCCAATCTACAGTTACATTTCTGGCTTAGGCAAATCTAGCTATCGTAAATGGCAGCATGCAGTAGGCTTACAGAATAAGAGTATTTACAAACTCACAGCTAAAGAGCAGCCACTGACATGGTAAAAAAAGAAAAAAAAAAGTAAAATACTGTGCATTTTTCTAAGGGAAACTTTCATTATTGGTTTTAATGCCAGGTTACATAGAAAAGTACTTAATGTCTCTATGTCTACATCTTTTAAATGCTAAAATAGTATCTCAAAATAGAGGCCTCATTTTCATAAAGTGCTGAGCAGATTTAAAAAAAAAAAATCAGCAGACTGCAGACTTTGGTACTGCCAGAACTCTACCTTGTACCAAGGCAGAAAGGCTCCTTGGGCTGAGTGCAGAGGGCTTTAGGAAAGCTCAGCTGGGACATGGGAGAAAAGGCAGGGTGAACCAGAACTCTTGACTAAATACTCCTGTGCTGGAAGAGACAAGAGTGTTTGTATAAGGATTTTGTCCAAAAGTCACACAAACAGTCGGGAATCTTATGTTAAAGGACTTTGATTTGGGAAAGGGGATTGCCTGTGTTGCTGTGGTTCAGCCCAGTTATGGCACTGTAAAAAACAGTAAATTTTGGATGCTTTCCCTCTGACTGTTGAGAAAAGATTTCAAAGATTCAAAGGAAAAAAGGACACCCAAACCTCAACCATTTTATTATTTCCCACTTACAAAAGCATAAAGAACTAGCAACATATTGATTCAGAATCAGTGTTTCACTGACGACAGAATAATTTTAATCAATCACTATGTTAATTACAGCTGCCTGCTTGTTTTGTAAAAAAAAAAAAATAAATTGACAAATAAAGGGGAGAGTTTTCACTAAAGGAGCAGCACACCAAACTTCACCATGTCTGCATCCCTTCTGGACACGCGTGGTTTGATATTGTTTGCTGTCTGGTTTTGCTGAGCTACAAGACAGGAAGCAGAGAAGAGGAGAGGTAGGCTAAGAGTAAGAATGTGTGGACGGGTTTATTTGCATGATGTGAACCAGGGCTGTTTATCACAGGACTCCACTCAAAGATCTAGGATCCCAAGCCATTATATATCAGTCCTTGAAGCCCACATCAATGCTCAGTTTCACCAAAAAAAATTATGCAGTCATATCTGAGAGAAATAAAAGTTCGGTGAAAGCATGGTGACATGTGAAGGATTATATGCATTTTCCTTACAATTGGAATAACCAAAGAAAACCTTGCATTAAATTTCTGTTCTAAGGGAAACGAGTACACATTCAGTGAATCCCTTGATTCTTACTCATGTTACCAATAAGTTCAATCCATCAACTCAGAAAAAAAAAACAACACTCAAATGGGCAAAGGACAAGAGTCAGTACCTGGATAATATAATGAATGATATTCAGAATGGTATTATTGGAGCTCACAAAAAACTTAAAAACCTTATGGACAGATCCACAGAAGGACTTACATACTGAAGACTTAGGCAGAGCTAAGGTACTTAAATTCAAATCCGTGATCCCAAAATATGATTCTTATCTGCCATAGAGTTCCTAAAAGGAACTTTAGTTAGGGATTTTTTTTTTTTTAAATTACTACATAACTGCTTTCCTGTGACTCCAATTATTAACTCCATGCAAACAACATTGATACAGCACGGAAATTAAATTAAAACTCTTGTGATCCAGTCTTACCTTCCTGATGCCTTCAGAAGGGTTCGATACACAATTATCTGCCCCGTTATTCTTACTGATAGTCCTCCACAGCTCAGCAAAGGTGTTATCCTGCTCCAAAGGGTTTGTCCCTTTTGCTTTAAAGTATTCATACACTGCTGAATCCCTGACTGTACCGTAAGATATATCCATTTGTTTGGACAGATCCTGAAATGTTCTGAAATTCAAGCGATACTGAGATATTAGTATTACGTAGTACATTACCAAGATTTCATTCAATAAATGTTTTCTTTCTATGTCTGTCATTAGTCAGAAAGCACTTACCCTCACCAAGCCACATTTGCATATCTCTTTCCTCATGATAAAAGAAAATCAAGGAGTAATTTAATTGTATTGAGATCATATGAGTTTAACTATATCCAAGCTCTTTTTCACCCCGGTAAAGATTTTTTTGGACAGGCAACATTCACGTTATGTATTACGATGCCAAGTTTGCACAAGAACATAGTGCCATAAAGACCTACTCGAGCACAGGAAAAGCTCAGATTATAAACAAAAACTTCCAGCCCCATCAGCATCACCAGAAATGCCTTGCAGAATTCAGTGGAATTAGTTTGCAGTTACACCAATACTCCGTCTGACTCCAAATCAATACGACTCTTTTAAACAAACAAATAAAAGTCTCACTTCCAATTTCCACTAAGTCTCTCTCTCACACACACTTTTCACAGCCTCTGGTAAAACAGGCATTTTTCATTCACACACAGGCCTAACTTTCATTTACTCATCATACCACTCTGGAAGTGTAAATGGGCCTCAGCCTGAGTGGCTGTGAATGCACCATTTATTTTCAAATTGTACAGAATGTAATTCACTCCTGTTTTACAGCCTTTTCTGCAGAGAAAGGTGTAAATCACTGCCTGCATCAATGAAAACCAGGCCAGGTTTCAAAACATTTAAGGTGGCATTGAAGAAGCATCCTAGCTGTTTGCCACCTTCAGATGTTCATTCCCATTCCTGTGCCTCCTTCCTTTGTGCTCAAGTGTCGCTTCTGTGCTGTGCCACCATCTTTGTCATCTGAGCATCCACATACATTCAACCACTGACCACCACATGCAGCAGCCGGCACCAAACTGGATCTCATAAATAATGGTTTATTTTATGTTTTATAAATGTGTAACTTCACATAATAACAATGACGTGCTGCTGATATGACCAACTTTCTAACACTGTTTGAGACCAGTCAACCTAAAGCAACCCTCCCTGCCTCCCCCAGCCCATTTCTTTTTCCCCAGAACAATCTTTCAGAAAAAAAACCTCTTCCTCAAAATGTCTGAATGGCTCGTGCCACCTCCCACCTGCCTCCAGCTCCTGGAGCCACAAAAGCAAAACATTTCGCCTTGCAGCTCTTGCAGCAGATTTCTTCGCAATGCTCCTGAGGAGCCTTCCCTTGGCCCATGAGCTGAAGCTGTTTTCCACAGCTGAAGACTTGTCAGAGACAGTATTTTTCTGCCACCCTCATCCCCGTTTCACTGGGGAGATGCCACTTCTTACTCCTCACATACCTGTAAGATTCCCTGCCACATTAATTAAAGCAAAGCAGCCCAGGCACATACACAACACTACATAAAAATATGGAGAAAACTCTTCCATCTTCTCCACCACGTCACCTGCAGGCCTCCCAGCTTTGGCTATAAATGGCCCCTTCACCTGGACACACCATGCAGAAGCCTGCCCGCTCCGTCCCCGGAGCTGCAGCTCAGCAGGGATGCCTCTTCCACTCCTGCCAAAATTCTTCAAACTCACAAGCTGCTTCCAACGGTTTAAGTGGTTTAAGTTCTTAAATTGTGTTAAGGACTTTTTATCGTTTTAAGCTGTTAAGCAGCTTTAAGTAAGACTGTGTGAACAGTTTTTCTCTATATACATTGCACACGTGGATTTGGGCTAACTCTGGGAGTTACATCAACATGCAAACCTGTTAGTTCTCTAGCTCTGTATATGGCACTTCAGTAAAGTACAAAATGAACACCATGGAGGTTGTTGGAAATTCAAAATTCTAATGAAAAATGACAAAATTGCTGTCAGTTTTCTTTCTGTCTTTGTTTAACAATCCTGAAAGTTATATCCTGGCCTCCTAAATGTTTCCTGTACATTTCATTGAACAGGACCATTTTTCCTCCAGTCTTGATCTAAATGATTATATGCTACATTTAGTTCCTTCTTTGTTTTTTAAAATAAGTTTCATCATATCCCAAGGAATTGCTTACGTCCTGGGGATGAATGATCTGGCTGCTAAAAGCCACGTTTCTGTCTATTCCATGTACAGATGTCTAAGAAAGGTACCCAATACACACAGGAGGGTTTCTGTGGCAACCTTTTTCACACCAGGTTTCACATATGGATTCCAGGGTGTGTAGGAGTGCATGTTTGGTAGAAGCACAGTGTCCTGGTTTCGGCTGGGATAGAATTAATTTTCTTCACAGAAGCTAGCATAGTGCTGTGCTTTGGATTTAGTACTAGCAGAACATTGATAACACGCTGATGTTTTTAGTTGTTGCCAAGCAGTGCTCAGACTACTCAAGGACTTTTTGAGCTTCTCCTGCTCGGCCAGGTGCATAACAAGCTGGGAGTACAGCACAGCTAGGACCCAAACTGTCCAAAGAGCTATTCCATACCATATAACGTCATGCTCGGGGGGGTTGGTGGGGTCGGTCGGTCGCTCGGGTACTGATCGCTGCTCGGGACGGGCTGGGCATCGGTCGGCGGGTGGTGAGCAATTGCATTGTGCATCATTCATTTTGTATATTCTGTATATTTTGTTATCATTCTCATTATTACTATTATTATTATTTTCTCTTATTAAACTGTCTTTATCTCAGCCCTCGGCTCTAACCTTTTTTCCCCTTCCCGATTCTCTCCCCCATCCCACTGAGGGGGGGGGGTGAGTGAGCGAGCGGCTGCGTGGTGCTTAGTTGCCAGCCGGGTTAAACCACGACACACAGTAGCAGAAACACATTTAGCTAATGTTCTTTAACACAGCTTTGGGCTGATAACAACTTTACAAATGCTTACTGCTCCTGCTGTCATTCTCTTTGAAAGTTTGAACACGAGAGTTTGGGTATTAAAAAAAAAATTGAACGTGAAGTTTTAATAATGTCAGTATTTTCTGGATCACTTCTACTGCCTCTGCTGCTGGGGATGCTTTTTGTAAGAATTATGACTTTTGTTTTAGCTAAATTGTACTTTATTGACCATCAGTACTTTTGTTTCAGTTAAATTACATTTTATTGACAATCAGTACAGTACAAAGCACAGTACTTTGAGCTTTTTGAGAAGCACAGCTTCTTCAGTTCTCTAAACATTACAGCAAGCAAATTTGGGGTTTAAGTCAAGTGCTTTGCCGGCCCGGTAAGCAGATAAGCGGTACTGGTGACAGGGAGGGAAGCACAGCCTTTGCCTGGGTGCGGTGAGGAAGGCAACAGCTGTCCCTTCAGCTGGCAGCATTTCCTTAGAAGAGAGAATATGGAATATTGTGTGTCCTAAGGATTGCATGTAACTTTCTTGCAGTGCCCTGTTTGATGCATTGTAAGAACAACCACTGCCACAGGAAATTCTCCATACTGCACCATTGGAAAGATCCTGTGCGAGAAACAGATGGTCTCCAAGGGTCACAGTAGGTAATCAAGCTTGCAAGTGGTTCCTGTAGCATGAATTCAGAAGGATGGTGGCTGTTTGAGGGAGAAAATGACCTTATGGCTTTACCAAATGGACCACTTAGCCAAAAACCTATCTCAGAAATTATCCTGACAGGGAATGGTCTAGACCACAGTTCTTAGTCCATATAAAAAATGTCTCTGTAGTGATTTCTGCACTGAAATTGGAGGTGATGCTCAGCATCTCGATGGCCAGAGAGATGATCAACAGATCTGGGCATGGCAGGTAAGGTCACATACATAAAAGGCACTGAATGGAGATTAGTATCTCCTGGCTTTTACAGGATGAATTAAGATAATCACAAGCGCAGGTCTTAACCGTTGTTATTTTAACTCCCTCATATCTGCCACTGCTAGACAAAATCATTCCCTGACACATTTCAGATACTGGTTGTATCTTACAGTTGTGTCATTCTCTAAAGGCAGCTGCTGTCATCGTTCTTAGACTTTATTTTTGCAACCAGCCATTAGCTGGACCCACCTTGTTTAGCCACTCAAATTCTTGGCTCCCTTTCCTATGGCAAAGATTTCATGCATTTAATATATAAAATTATTTGCAACAAAAACGTGTAGCATAACAAGATGCCCCATTAACCTTACCACCTCAATTATTGGATCTCACAACCCATTAAGGACTCTCTGTAAGCGTGATTAAAGATAAAGCTAGTAAAGCAGAAAAAGCCAATGTTCCTCACTTACAGTTAGAGGAGCCAAACTTCAATTTGTAGATAAATACATCCACTGTGTGATTGCTATAATGCACAAGTACATGTAAACCAATTGATTTAAGTAAATGTGTCTGTGGTCAATCCAAGCAAAACTGGTGTCTTTTAAAACTGTATTACCAGCTAAAATATTTAACGCGTGTAGTTATGCCTGCTAGATAAATGCAACAATTGCTATGTAATATCCAGTGGAGTTGCAATTACTTCATGTAGAGTCAACTGAAAACTGGACTTTCTGCTTGTTTTATTTTTTAGAAACATATTGACATACACAATATGCTGCAGAATAAACACGCAGGCAATAGCTGTGCTAGCATTTATAGTTAGACCTCTAGAAATTATTGCCAGACTAACAATACTGGTAAAGCTACACTTTTTTGAGATGTTTTCTTACTAGTAAAAGATTTGTGTAGCTGTAGATATCTAGGCCTAAAATTTGCTGCCAATATAGGTTTATTTTACTCTGAAACTGCTATGAACCCAAGACTTTCTGGGTGAATAATGTGAAAAAATCTTGTCTAAGTGACAGACTAAACCTGTCACTGGGTGCTTTGAAGTAACTGCTGATCAATTAACTCAACTGGAGTCATCAGGATCATCAGATGTTATCAAAGTATTTAAAAAAAAAAGGCTCCTGTAATTTCTAAATTTAAAAAACGGTATTTTCTTTTTTTTCATAGCAACTTTAATTTTTTAATATAAAGAAGATCTTTAAAAAAAGGAACGAGGAAAAAAGGCAAAAAATACTTGCCTATTGAGTTTTTCCTCATGCTTGCCACTCTTTTTTTTTTTTTTAAAGTTTGCAGCAAGCTGTACATGTGGACTCCTTTGTGTAAAGTCCATGACTGTGAACAAGCCAATGAGATGGCGCCGCGGTGTCACGCAGAACTGGCCTTTTACATCACAGTAATAACCATAGCGTTTTACCTTGACTTCAGGCTTAGAGAAACCATAATTGGAAAATCCTGACAGTTCCTTGATTTAGAGGTAATTTTTCATTAGCATTCACAACTGCCCGTGTTCTGACACTGTAAAACTGGGGATTTTTCCAGTCTGCTATTACTTATGGGAAAATAACATTTCAGCAGTCTCTGAATCCACAGTATTATTTAAAAATGATGCAGGGTTCTTCATGCTTAGTTCCTGTTCATTAAACTGCACATAAACCATTAGGAATAATAAAGCTTAAGGTTAGACACAGAAGTAGAGATCAGCTCTCTACCGTCGTTCTTCCGCGTTGTGAGTGCACTTCAGAGTAACCTCAGGGTAACCTCTCCCTTCACAGCACTACACACGTTCTGTCAAACAATACAATATAAATAATTCCTCTCAACTAAAATTAATTAATTTTCTTAATTAATATTAATCCCTAAGTCATATACAGACAGTAAAATAAATTTACTTCTTTTTCCATATTTGGCAGAGGAAGCTATGTTGTTCTTTTACCTAAGGAAGCCAGTACCCTGAAATTTTTGCTCAGTGCAGCTTAATGTTTTAGGTAATGGCTGCCATCAAGCTAAAGCATCCCAGAGATGATGAGCCTTTTTAAGCTGCTCTACCTAAATGAAGCCTTAGAAATGCATACAAAAAAATGTATGGCACAAATCCTAAACTTCTATTTTTAAATACCTTGAAGCTACTTTATTTTCTTTTAAACTCTTTTTTTTTTCCCCAAAAGCTAGGAATTCATGACATCTACAGAATTAAATGTAAATGCAGTTCCTAACTATAATCATTTTCTCAACAGGATATATGGGAGGGAAACACGTGCTTTATGCATAGGGAAAAAAGTAATCCCAGTAAACTTCTAACTAAAAATAAAAGTGGCTGAACTGATTTGACAACTGTATACCACCAGAATAAGCCCAAGAAATACCTATGAGCTGAAACGCAGAATATAAAATCCTACCTGAAAAGAGATTTATTTGATAAAGTTATCACCAGTGGAAAGCAATGAGTTGAAAAAGAATTCTGCTTACTGTGAACTGCAGAAAAGCGTTCACATTTTGAGACATAAAATTGCTCACAACCAGACCTTCTGTGGATGTATTTGCCAAGACAATGACAACAAATGAGAAAATGGGGTTTATTGTTGGTGGCCACATCAGTCCACCCACTGAGAGATGGACTTGGAAGCCAGGCGAGCTTTGCAGGATCAGTTTATAATTTGTACATGTCTCCAGTGAGGGAATATTCTGCAAAGCTGAATCAAGGTTGTGGGTGGAAGTGTGGTGGTACAGATAATTTCTATATGAGCAGAAGATCCTTCTGCTCAGAACCTGAGTCCTGTGCATTTTTTATATCTGTTTCTGAAGCAGTAAGGTGGAGGATTTGAGCCTTAGTCCATTATTCACAGGTGAACAGTCTTTGGACTTTGGATCTCCAGTTTTAAGTAAGATTTATGAGTGAGCATATCATGTCTTAAGACATCGGAAAATGAGTCCAAACTGCCACATAAAGATATTCTCTAGGGCTAGTCTACCCAAGTTGAATAGTTTAAATGGTAGAAGACCAGAGAAAAAAATTAAAATAATCTGTTATGGATATAAATTGCCACTAGGTGATGATAGTCTCATTGACTCTGAGACTTACATGAAAAGTTTCACCGTCTTACTGAATCCACGTTACAAAAGCACAAGCCTGCTTAGAAATGGAAGAAAGAGTAGCACTTGGTCCCTCTAAACATCCGTGCAGCCAATACTTAATAAGTCTTCACCACAATGGAAAGAGAGATATATTAGCTGAATAATGACATGACATTAGAATTGACCTATCTTCAGCACTTGAGAGCCTAAAAAGTAAATACATATTAAAAAAATTAAAAAATTGTGACATATTTCTATAAATTTCCAACACTTGTTCCAGGTCCATATAAGAATGATACTAGCGTGTATTAAATGGATGTAAGATACATAAACTAAAAGATGGGCCACTTTTAAGATTATTTTTAGTGAGGCCAATAAAATTGTTCAAAGTCCTGTTAGTTTTTAAAAAAAAAGTTTGTCTCCACATCTAATAACCTTAGTTAGACTTCAGAAGAATTAGGTCCACAGTTTTAATTTGTGCATCTCTCTGACTTTCTTTGAAATTATGAACAATCAAGCTGAGCTCTCAAATCAATCATTAGGTTGCCAACTTCTCTATAGTGACAGGATCAAATTCCGCGTTGTTCCATTTCACTGCAAATCCAGTCACTTTAAATTCTGCCTCAGTGCAGTGATGTGCAGAGCAAAGGATTTCTTCAGCAAATACACTCAGCAAAATCTTCATTTTACCAACAGAGGTAGTCCAGTAGAAATCAGCAGCAGTACTTGCATGCTTAGTATATGCTTTGTAGGATCAAGTCCTTCACCAGCAAATATATTATTCTATAGTTCATATAAAACTCATTTCATCAGCTGTCCATGAAAATACCATCCGCTTTACTCTAAACAAAAGCCTTAACAGAAAAAGCCTCACGGGAGTTTCTGAGGGAAGCCATAAGCACTGGCAGATTAAACTACATAGAATCAATGGAGCTGCAGCCCTTCACACCAGGACTAAACATTTCCAAATCATGGAAGGAGACAAACAGTGCAGACCGTTTCAGCTGTGTACGTGCTCGTCATCATCCGTGGAGCAGGAACAGCTGCTACACATGATTTCAAAGAAGCAGGGACTTTCCTCCAGTGGAAAAACCAATCAGTTGGCGTGTGTCGCAGAACACGTTGCCATGTCAACTACATACTTTTCCTATAGTTAAAACAAACAGTGACTGAACTCCTCAGCAGGTAATGGCACTGCAGAAGCTGCTTACCATAGCGGCTGGTTTCATGACGATAACAGTCATTGCTGCCAGTGTGGTGGCATCTACGGGCCTTGTCTGGACTATGGCTCCCTGCCCTATACTAGGTGCAAACAAAAGCAAAATATAACATTCAGCTCTGGATGTACTGGGGGAAGGAAGCTAAAGCCAGTTTTATTTCTGCCACAGGAGGAGGGGGTTTGCTACATGCTCCCTGCACCACACGTGATGGCAACGGTTCTGTCACCCTTCCAGCAAAGGGTCAGGACCCTGTCTCTCCTGCTGCCCCAAAGACATTTCTTTTTTAGGGTACTTAGCGTACCTAACAGGTGGACCGGTACTGCTGAGATCAGTGAAACTATTTATGCACACAAAAGCACATGCTCAATGTTTTCAGGATAGGAGACAAAAGTATAAACAGTAAGAAAAAGGCAAAACAAAATAGCCAAATAATATGTACACAAAGTACAAGAAGCATGGAACTTGTACAGCTGTACAATCTGCAGTGATTTTATTTCTTTAAAATTACTTCCTCCAGCCTCAGTTCCTACACACAAAGGGAAAGGAAGAGAACTAAGCTAAACTGTCTTCTAAATGTCCGATACAGCAATGCTTTCACTGCAGATTGAGTCTTTTCACTGGTTATCTGGGTTAGCCTGGGTCCTTTACCCACACTCCATATTCCATTTAACAGTAAGGAGGAAATTAAAATACAAAGAAGAAAAGGTGAAAACATCTTAAGAGCTTGTAGCATGTTTGGGGGAAAGAAATATATCATTTGGGCTACCTTTGAATATTTTCTTGCTTTACTTTCAAACCACTTTGCCATTGTGACCTTTCTCTGAGTACCTTGAAGGGTTAACATGTCAATTAAAGCCAAGTATTCTACTCCTTAAATTATTAATTAAAATAAAACCTGCAGCTGGTGTTTAACAGCAACTCAGTCCCAACAGCAGGTTTTAGTCACTTCATCTAAATCAAACATATCATAAAGTTGGCATGAAAATCATATTGTCTGAATCAAACACATCTGGCAACTGACACATGCTTTTACCTATAATGAAAATAACAAACTACCTCTATTATTTATGCAGATCCACTTTAAATTGTTTGCTACGCTGATGTCTTCTACCACTCACATTCAGAAGTTAAAAATCCTAATGAAGATTAATGATTAAGATCAAGAGGGAAGAAGTCACTTTCTTCCTTCTCAACTGGCGGTGTAAGCACTGATACCACCACCATTCTGTTTTGCGCTCCAATGACAAAGAGTAGCTTTTTAATTAAATAGAGTGGGGAAGGGAGAAGCTTGGCATCTTGGTGCTGGCTTATAAAGTTCTTACTCAGGATGAGTGGTACTTTATACCATGACTGTTAGGATATCATTATACTGTGAGTAGTTCCATTAAAGTCCATGAAATCCCAGTGTGGGATAAGATCCTACTCAGCTCTTTATTAATTTTTGATTTATCAGGAGCTGTCGCACACTGCAAGAGTGAGGATCTTGGTGTGGCAAGCTCTGGGCTGCTGCCTGCACCGGTGTCAGCAGTCTCACAGCCAGGGTGGAGGGGCTGGATGAATTCACATGGCTCAGATCTGTCAGAGGTACAAAGTGATGCTGGAAAACAGCTTCACACCCTTCCCTTACCACAGGGAGTAAAGCAGAAGCTAGTGATGTTGACAGAAAGAGGAGAAGAAAACAGAAGGGCTCTGAAGAGGCATCTTGATTGCTCGAACATGTACTGGGTACTCCTGGGAAATCAAAACATAGGGCTCTTCATTAATTCTGAAAGCACATATAGCATTCATCAGTTATTATTGTTGTCTAAAGTGTGTGCATTACATATGCATAGTTTAAAGGCTGGAGGCCCACTTGCCTGTTTCTCAGAGGACCCCGATTGCAAGCACTGGGTATATGGTGCTCTTCCCTCCTCATCCTGGCGTACAATGAGGTCAACAGAAAAGGAGACCTTACCCGTTTGCCTCTCTCACCTCACCCTGAACAGGAGGCTCACCTGAATGCTGAACCTCATAGTAGAAACACTGGCAGCACCGCATCCAAACCAACTAGCTGTGCCTTATATTGAGATTAATTAGTTTATTGGGAAGCCTAATTACATACCTTGAAATATGAGCTTGGAAATTGCATTACTGCCATACGAAAGAAACACAGTAGGTAACATTCACCTCATTCCGACTGATGGGTTTCTGTTCTTTTTTAGATAGATATGACTATTCATAAATCAATTAAATGAAATCAGTGGCTTATTCTCCTAGGCTGTTTTTAATGGTTTAGAAGGCAAAAAACTTTAGTGCATGTGATTACAGTTCTTTTAATGGAACTTTGGCAGCTGTATCAAAATAACTTTTCTAAGGCAACACCATTCTCTCCCTCATCTCCAGATGAGTCTGGAAACACTCCTGTATTATATTATATGGGGGCACACGTGCAGAAGAAGAGAACATTGCTCAGTAAGGCGGATGGGCCCAGGAAGTGGAAAGAACATTTTCAATCCTTCCCTTAGCAACACAATTTTATTTCCAGAAAAGTTTTCTTGCCTTCTAGAAAATCTTTTGCAGCACAGGAACTAATAGGAAAGCACTTGTGGTAATAAACAGTAGCATCTTAGTTTCCAGGGAAACCAAGAACCCCCTGCTCCAGTATGGTTTGGTGTTTGTTTTTTTCTCTTTTTTTTTTTTTTTACACCATCAGGAATAGTTTATAAATCTCCTTATGAGGATATTCAATTTTTAAAGCCTTTTCTTTAAATGGCAAGCTTAGAGTTTTCCACCTCATTGAAAGATGGTCTGTAAACATTTGAGAATGTATTGGAACAACTTTCATTTCCGAAGACAAAATACCACCCTATATATCATTTAAGGTGTTAAGAGTTTAAGATGTGAGAAAGAATGATCTTCTATCATGAAGACATTTATAAGGGGAATGGCTATTTAAGATTTGAATGAAAATGTCAAAGAGAAAAGTAAAAGTGTTTGCAAGATGGTGGAGCTCACTATCCTGAGGAATCAAAAAAAGAAAAAGCAGGAGTAAGGGCATTAAAAAAATGGATTTCAAAATACCAGACCTCAACAGACTTCAGGAACTGGAGGATGAAGTCTTGTGGGAAGTTGATTTAAAGGATAAAGGACTACAGAAGGGTTGGAAATTCCTGGAAGAGATTGTAGACACAGATGCAAACTATCTTAATGTGAGGAACTACAAGAGGAAATTATAAGAAGCAAGTTATAATGTCAGCAAGAGCTCTTTCAGGACCTGGAAAACCAAAAGCATTTTTTTTCTAAGCGATTATAAAAGAGTAGTGCAACCATTTGACTAAATATGCATAGATACCACAAATGCATGGGAATTGATACTACAAATGCATGGAAGAAAAAAATCAGAGAATCAAAAATAAACCCCCCTCACAACACCAATGAATGTAACTTATATGATTATATGATGTTACCGCGGAAAGCTGTTGAACTGATTGTATGAACTGAACTTTTAGGCTATAGGAGGTACGACCATTACTGAATTTTCATTTTAGGCTATTAATTCAAACCCTACAATGTGAAAGGCAGATCATCTAAGTGGAGCACTGGACTGGCCATAGCACGGTGACGCTGGTCAGTGTTGACCAACCAACCACTGCTCCGGGAGGATGGCTGGGCAAGCATTCTTCCTCTGCCCCTGCTGGCAACTTCCCTTCTTTCCCCTCTTCTCCCTCCATCCAAAATAATCTAAAGACATAAACAATTTGATGCATGTTCCTAATACTCACAGTCATTGAAGACACTCAAATACTCTACCACACTGGCCAGCCTGCTTTAATGGTTGTTCCGCACCCAGAATCCATTTCCAAAACAGAAATCACCATGAAGTTTTTCTTCTTACTCCTGTTTTCCTCCTTAAAAAATGGTGGGCTGAGGTAGTCTTTACAGTTAGGAGGTGTCTGAAGCTTTAAGGCCATCTCTGTTTGAATTGCTGTAGTAATCATTATTTTGCCTTTTTAATATCCTGTTATATTAAATTTTGTTATTGGTTCATATAAGACATTAAATCAGCTTCTTCGGAGAAAAACAATAGAAATATAAATATCCTATTTGGCAAAAATCTTCTGTTACTGCATTTTGTACTGTTTATCCCTTAGGAGTCAAACAGAAAATAAAACCCAACAATATAAGCCATAGGTACTATCCTTGTAATAAAAAGGAACCGCATACTACAACAAAGGAGGTTGAAGTCGGGGCAAATGAGATTTAATGTATGCAGAAAGCATACAGCTGCTCTGCTCTATGGGCAACCAGTGAATAACCTACATTAACATGAGAAAATCTGACTTATAAGGTGACTCCATCTGAGCTGGGAAGAAGAGACTGCATATCAAATCTCAGATTTGAACCAGTCCATGCACATTTTGATGGGCTGTTGTGAGGGTTGCTGCTCTTGCTAAATTTTCAGCCTCAAAAAAAAAAAAAGCAAAAGAAAAAAATAATAAAAAATCATTTTATTACCTGCACAGATGGTAGATTTTGCTAATGTCATATCCAAATCATTTTCTTCTCTAAACTGTACGTGCATCTGAATGTTAATGCCTCAACCCACTTAAGTCACAGAACATCCCAGTAACAAGAATAAATGAAGAGATGCTATGACACAGGTGTTGTAAAAGTAGAGTTGGAGAGGGTGTGGAATCACAAATCTCACGGTTTTCTATTGATCTCCAATATCTGCCATATTTTTATAATGGCAACTGGAGAGATGGAATGCAAGCTTGATTTTCAGCTGTGCGTTATTTTTCCTAGAAAAATGTCCTTGGGAAATATTTGCACTTATGTGCTTGCCTGCTTGCTCAATTACTGGAGTAATTAGGATCCATTTTAAACCTCGGTTGAACGGCATATGCCAACATTCAGAAAGCTTTTTAAAAGGCTCCAGACTTTGCGAAGCCCTGGGTTTCCCAGAAGCACCCACTGGGCAACACCATCAATGGAAGTGAAATGAAAAGAGAGGCGATGGGGGTCCTAGCACTGGCAACACCACAGTGTCTCGTCCCAACCAGTGCCTGAAGGCAAATGGCAGGCAAGCTCTGCCCTCAAGCACTGCTGCCCTGCTGCACAGCCTGCAGAGCATTTCCCATGACATCTCTTCCATGTGGTCTAAGCAGGGAATGTTCTGGAATGAAAAAAAAGTTTTAAGTTTTTGTCCTTGCTCATTCACTTGTATCTTTCTTTACACTCTTTTTTAGGCTTTGTTTTTTATGGATGAACTTAATCTAGTTATTTAATGATTGAAGCTTCTGCTCACGGGCCTTAAATAATAATCACGATAATTATTTTTTATCATGCTCATTCATACGTGCCTCCTGCCAACGTGCCTGAGGTGCCCCACTGACACTGCAAAACATAGTACAAATTCAACATAACAAAATTAAACATAACAAAAGAAAATCCAATGAAATATTTAGAAAGCCGTGTACAATATCAACAACAGAAAGGCTGTTTTCAAGCATGAGGAATTTCAAGGCAAAATCACTGCAAATACAGAAGGATTCCTGTGAGGTTCTTGCTACCAACCCTATCAAATCCACTTAACTACTGCAGATGAAACCTTTGTTCATTTCCCTCTAGCTGGCATCTTCCAAATACTTTCCTCATTTTCTTTTAAAATATTTTGAGATTGTTTCCGTTTTGTATGAAACCCAGAAAATCTATCTTTTTTTGATACATGCAGAGCTACTATAATATGGTCATTCCTGCCCATCATCTTTACAGCAGCTAAACTGACAATGTGCCATATAAGACACAAAAAAAAATTGTTACTCTGTTGTACAGCAAGGGAACTGAGGCAGTGAGGAGGCTAAGCTTGCCAAGATCAAACAAAGCTTGTGGTAGAAAAAGAACTTGCACCCAAGTCTTCCAAGTGCCAGACTATCACCCCAACTAAGCTGCAGTAAATCTTCAGCTGTCACCAAAACACATGAAATTCGGGGATTAAAATGCAAATAAGGAAATCCCAAATCATGAAACAACAGCTGTGAACTTAAAAGCAGATATAACATGCATTTTTATGCAGTCCATGAATGCATATATACAGATGCTTTCCAAACCTCCATAGCATGT
Organism: Gorsachius magnificus; assembly: GCA_034008185.1. Classification (NCBI taxonomy): domain Eukaryota; kingdom Metazoa; phylum Chordata; class Aves; order Pelecaniformes; family Ardeidae; genus Gorsachius; species Gorsachius magnificus. Next base: position 31,652,640 of record CM067089.1, on the reverse strand, counting down.
GCAAATGTTAAGGATCAATTTGATAAAATCTTAAATTTGAACTCTTTGGAATTTGCAAATAACCTACTTTTTCACGTCCTATTTTTCCGGCATGATTCTTAACCTCTTGTCAGACAAGCTCTCCTAAACCTGAGCTTCAGAATATCTGAACTGCGTGTAGTCTGCTTGTTAACAAGAAATGAAGCTGGAAGTTAAGTCACTGCTAATTAAACTCATAATTACAGATGGAAGGTCAGACAGCAGATCCAAGGGCTGTTTGAAAATGTAATAAGACAAAAGAAAGAACAAACTCTCATGTAATAGTTTAGCCCTTACTTCGCAGACTGACCCATTAGAAGGCTTCTCAGCTGTGTACAGTTCTGAAGGCAAATATTAGAACAATAAATGCAAACCATTTGGGTTTAAATAAGTTTGTCAACTATTAGCACAGGCTCTAAACATTACCTAGATTTCTATTTAAAAACAAAAATTACGAATTACTTATTTACAAAGTTTTGATGTGGACCTCAAACTCCACATTCTGACCCTCTGCACCACCCAGTCACTGCGGGACAAGCGATGGGCACATGGGACACATGAGGAGCAAGGCAGCACACGTAGCCATGCCAGACCAGAAAGCCAGTGCCTCTCCCTGTTATCATGCTTGTGATGAAGGCCTTGAGGGTTTGGGAAAACCCAAGGAGAAGACTTTTGTTCTTCCCAAGATATGCAAGTTTCTTACATAGGATCTGGGCACCTGGACAGCACAGCAGTTGGGAACCCATTTGGAATTTAGAAAGTCTCTGTCAGGAAATACAGAAATACAGGCAGCACATCACAGCTGCTTTCTGCTGTGCCTCCTGCTCCGGGTATTTCACGTTTCTGTGAGCCACAGGCAGTCCCTGAAACTCATGACAAGGGTGGAAAAAGCCTTGTGAGATTTGCTGATACCAGGTTTTTAAAAAAAAATTATTCCCTCATCAGCAGGCTTTCATCTGACATGCTAATTCTAAAAATCTGCCTTCCAACAGTTCAACTTTGCTTCAGTGAATGTCTCACCAAGCCCCTTCTAATAAATACCATTTATGATTTTTATGACACACTTGTTTTGCAGTGAAATTGTGGAGATAAGGATCACTGGGTTGATCGACACCTAGTTATTCAATCAAACATACTCCTATTCTGCTAGTGACAGACCACACATGCCAAATTTGATGCTGAAACAACTTTTATTAGGCATTTTGGAAGGGGCTTGGGAAGAAAATCAGTCTTGTAATGAAAATCTTAACTATGTTGCAGCTACTGCAGCACCATAATACTATTTTCATTCCTGCTGGCAATTAGCAGCAGCAGTACTGAACACCAGAGGACTTCCTCGTGGAGGGAGAGATAACAGCACATATTTACTGAGAGGACAGGGGGTTGGTTCCTGAACAATGGAAGTACACACAGATGGATTCGGTGAGCACATTTTAAGCTATAACTCATTGTGCCTCCTTGGGTGGGAAAAATGGATTTCAGGTAAGTATTCCTTTCTGGGTCCATGAAAAATATAATGCAGGCAAGCTGAATGGCAAATTTAGGAAGGCAAAAAGTCACTCCACATCGTACGATGCTGAAGCTAAGCTGTAGCAGGAGCTGAGACACCAGGCCACAATGCATTCACGTAAGGCAGTGATTCACTTTCTCAGGAAAAACATTCATTCTACATCTGACACAACATTTTAGAAGATGTTTCTCCTAAAGGGGGGGGGGGGGGAGACATGAAAATATCTTCATTATAGCTGAGAAACAGATGAAGGCTCAGCCGAGATTCCAGAGAAGCTATTTCTTTACCCATCCACTCTCTGCTAAGGCACTAACAGTTTTTGATGAGAGGGTTTAGTCCAGATCTCTCTCTCTCCCAAGAGTAGCCGGATCTCAGGGAGATTATGCAGACTTTGTAAAATAGCCATAGGCAAGCCAAGACAAGCAAGTCCCTTAACTGGCTCGGTTATGCCAACCAGTGATAAAATCAGAATTTTCTGACAGCTACCATTTCAGATTATTTGGGGAATGATTCGGGTACATAAGCCAAAGCACCCAGGACCACTTTAGACACCCCAGGCAATATGAATAATCCACGTTGTGGCTGACAAGACCTAATAGAGACCTCTGCCCGTATAGCCAAGTAGCTGGAGCACAGGCTGTGAACCTTATGGCAACTTAAATTACTTTAGACATCTCTGGTTTGGACATCTCTGGTTTGGCACCTGAATTGCTTTGCTGGTGTTTGCAGATCACAGTAGAGTGCTTTCTTCCTTCTGTATCCTCATATTGTACAAGGGGATGTGATATTGGAAACCTGAAAAGTGGCACCGTTAGGTATAGAAAGGCGTTTAATTAGAATTCTTCAGCTGCCTTCTCTAACAGTAGAACGGCATCTGGGCTCTAAGGTCCCGAAACACCACCAAGCAGCTCCTTTACCCAAAAATCATTTCCCCCTGCCTCAAGATTCTTAACAATCTCCTTTCATTTTAATAAGAAGGGGAATTGTAATGCTTGTAAATGCTGTGATAGCTCAGCCTCAAAGGCCTCCTCTAATAAATCATAGTTCTCCTCATAAACCCGTGGCTCTCTTTGCAGATTCCTCACTGTATTTCACCCTAAATTTTGTCCTCTTCTGAACTTTGCTGAATTTTGGGAGACGTTCAGTAAACCAAACAGACAATTTCTTCTGCCATGAAGGAACTAGAACTTTCAGAAATTTTTGAGAAGATCCTTATTCAAGCTTTCTGGATAACTATTTCTGTCTTGGGTTTCAAGGGCAATTTATTCATTGAGCTTAACCTTATTCCCATTACAGCCAGGCCCCTGCGGTAGTTTTATTCTGTTTAGTTTCTCATGTTATTTCCAGAAATTACTTGTAGTTTTTATTTCTATTAACTGTTAAAACCCACTTATTTTTGCCAAACTGAAAATTAATTTAAAACCAAAGCTTTTTATGGTTTTGGGCTGTTTTATTTTTTATTATTATTATTATAAAACAATATCCACACAAAGCATTATATTGCTTGCAAGTACACAATGGCAAGTTAAAATTTGGAAATGCTGTTAAATTCATGTTTATGAGGAATATGCTTGTTTATGCCCTTCTGTGCAGATACCACACAGAAGACAAAAGCAGCTTTTTTAAGTGCCTGCCTCCCCTAAGTGCCAATGCCTCTGTTTCAGGAGTTGAGCACAAAGATTACAGTCTGTTTTCCCAGTGCAACCCCAAGTGAAACCAACAGAGTAACAGTGTTGCTCTTAGCACCTAAAATCCTTGGCTCAGCATTTTCTAGCAGAAGACCCTGTGTCGCACTGCCTGTCCTCTGGCCACCACTCCACACCATCACCATCACACCAAACAAGAGATACCAGGCTCTAATCCTGTCAACATCGACCATGGAAGATCAATGGCCCTCCATGACAGTGTGAAGTTGGAAATGTTGTCCATGTTTTGAAAGAAAAAATGAAAACATTCTTTAGCCTTTACATTTTCTGAAGAAAAAGAAATTACACACACACACACACACAAATTGCCACCAACCAACCAGTAGCTCTCTGGAGCTGCTCAGAGGCCTGGTGTATTGAAAATATTCTCTTGGGGTAGGGATTAGTAGGCAAACGGCAGGGGAAAGAAGTCAAAGCTGCAAGATAAATTAGGTTTGTTACAGAAGCTGTAATTTATCATCACAATATTGCCAACACAACTGTAGAGAATTGTATATAAATTTAATAAAACAACTGCTATATTACATCTATTATCCAGGAGTCAGGTTCCGTTATCTTTTCCTCCTTGAGAAGAAGCTTTTTCTGCAAATAATGCCACTGAATCTGGCCATTTGTATTTTGGCTATTTATGCTTTAAAAGACCACCTATATTATCTTACATGCAAACTACAGTATAAAACCCAGTGTAGATCAACATATTGAGAACATAAAATTACACACTGAAGGTGAGAAGTGAAATGTTATATAGTTCCCTAGAGGTGGCAGATCCCTCTGATGTTCAGCAAAGACATAAAGGCAGCTGAAGCAGTGAGAGCTCTAGTTCAGCAAAATACATATAAACATGAAAGACATCTCTTCTGGAAAAATACACAGTTAAAGTGCCACTGTCCCCTCCATGCACCTGTCAAAACTGCTTGGGGGTTGTAGGAGTGAAGGAGAAGGGGGGGTGAGGAGAGAAAAGCAGCTGCTGCAAAATAAGCAGAGTGTTTTATTAGAGAGTTATCTCCTTCTTGCAAGAATGAGTGGTCGAATGGATAATACCTTTCTGTGAAATCCAGGTTTCTGGCTTGATATTAAGAAGAGGCTCTTACCTTATAGGATTATCCATTCTTGATACTGTGAGAAATGCTGCTAAGTTCGCGGTGTAGGAAGAGCACACGATAAGGGTGAAGAGCCACCAGCTCCCCATTACAATGCGCATAGCCACAGAATTGACGGTAGATTCACCCCCTACAAATAAACAGGGAAAATGAGGGTCTCTCAGCAGCTTCCTTTTACGATCACCCTCTGTGTGCCCTGTAACGTTAAACTTTCTTGGAGCTACCTCTCTGCCTTTCTGCTTCCCCTCCAGATGGCCCTTTCACTGGGAGAAAAGCTCTGCTTCCGTTAAGACTGATAATTTACATTTTCTCCGGTCAACATCTTACCCTGGATACTGTTCTAAAAAATCATCTTTCAAAGTATTTCCCTTGAGAATTATTGAGGATCAAATCTACAGAACATGAAAATTATTCTACATAAAGAAAGTTTAATGGTAAACAACTAATATGCAGGAATTAAATCATTACTGTTCAGAATACAGTAATATTCTGTTTTCAATGACCATTTTAGATTTGGAGATAAATCACAAACCTGTCCAATGGTTTGTGTGCTATCTGTGCTGTATTTAAATCTGCAAAGACTGAAGCATTAGTGCCATTACTTTTTACTCTTTACAACATTTCAAACAACATGAAGATTTCTTTCTAGCAGGCTTCAAGCACGGTTATGCTTGAACATCGTTGGAGACCAAACCTTACCAAACAGCTGGTGCCAGTCACTTCAGCATATGTTTGTGCTGATTATATCTTACTGTACTTAAACACATCAGGGATGCCACCTTAATGAGATGAGGGGCCAAGTTTCATAGAAATAGTAAGGATTTTCCAGCTGAAGCTTTATAAACTTGCAATCACAATGACAAATATGTAGAAAAAAGTTAACAACATACCCATATGTTAGCATTCAACAAAACCTGCCTTCCAAGAACAGTACTAACGTTATAGATCTGGGACAAAAACTGTGTGGGCAGATTCTGCAAACAATTATTTGCAGATGGAACTTTGTTAATGGTAGCAATCCTACTGAGTTCCATAGGATTAGTCCTATGCCTAGAGATTCCTGAGTGTAAAGTTAGTTACATGACTACAAATCATTTTCCTATTCAGTTCAAAGAATCAAAAGATAAACTGTCTCACATTAGTTCAAAACCATAAATTTTTTAAATTAAATTTAAGCAATTAGAAAAAGGTTCCAGTTTCAGAGTCGGAGAAGTGTAATTCTGCACCAAGCAGCTCTGTAGTTTATTTATCATGCAATAATTTTCCCAAAGTGGAAAAGCCCGCACGGAGTGTTTTTTCTGAACTCACTAAAACACAGAAAAGCAGAAGATAACTCCTCAAACTTACCTACCTCTTCCCACTTTTCATCAGCTGGGCTAACAGAACGTATTACCTCCCCCTACGAGCCTTCTCTTTCATCTTTGGACCATTCTGGCCAAGACTAACGTGTCCTGACCTGCTTTACCCAAGGCAGAACATTTCTGAACATCCAGCAGTGGTGTCTGTAAGAGGGTAAGTACCTTGCTGAACAAAGGCGCCGTACACGACCCAGATGGCACTGTGGAGGGTGGAGGAAGCCGAAGGGCTCGGCTGGGAAGCGTTCTGTGCCCTGACCGCCTGGATGCGGTTCAGGACAAATATCAAGACACCAACTATAGGGATGGCTGCAGCAATGCAAGCCCACACCGCAAAGTCGAAAGGAGCAAAGAGAGAGAAGATGTTGATTTTTTCTTCAGGCTTTTTGATTAAGATCCCCACAGAATAGTCCATGTACCGCTTGCTGAAGTCCACAACACTCTCTCGTTCTGGTGTTATAGTAATGGCTGAGATGGCTAGGTCTGCTCTCTGTGAGACAAACGCAACAGATCAGAAGTCTTTTACCATGAATTCTGCCAGCGTGAGCATTAAAGAGAAGTTTTTTGAGAACAAAGTGACTCCATGCATTTCTTTCTATAACACATTTAGACAAATCAAAATTAATTGTCTAAAAATAAAAGCTGAATAATTTGAACGCTAATTAATTGCACTCGCCTAAAGCAAAATAGTGAAACATAACGTGCCAAGGTATTCTAGAAAAAAAAGCATCACCCTGACTCCTCTCTGGAATGAGTGTGATTTATTTAACCCTTATCCCTCACTTGTTTTCCAAAGGATGCCTAAAACTCCAAACCATATTAACCTGGTGCACTGCAAGCAGTAAGAAACAAACACCATTTATTTAGTTTGCGTATTTGATAGCAGGGTGCAAAGAGCTAATGTTTGTTGTTCTCCTTGCAGAGTTGCCAACTGCCCATATTCGTGAAGGGATTTCATACAACAACTGGGGGGAAGATTTTGTTTGTTTTTTACAATGAATAAAACGATTGCAAAAACTGGTAACTGGGAGAACGCACCAAAAGCAACTTAACTCCTGAAACTGCTTTGATCTCAACATTTAAAGAGAGTATGTACACATAGAGGGTCCTTAAAGAATATGCAAACTCAATGAAAGATAAAACAGGAACTAATAAATAAGATTCCCAAAGCTTTTAAAGAACTGGAATTAGATTTTGAATATTTTTCCATCTTAATAAAAACAGTTCTCTTCAACAACCAGAATGTACTTTTTGTTTCCTATCTCTACAATTTGTTGGAAAAGTAAAGCAAATTTTAGGTGAGGGAGGTCTGCTTTGAAATTTGTTGGAGTCAGTGGAAAAGCTAGTAGCAGAAATACCGTTAAAAAAATACCATAATAGATACTTTGTTGCTTCAAAGAATCCAATTTCCAAAGAAATTTAACAGGATTTCTTACCACATTTTCAAGTCAATGAAATTCAAATAGCTTATGTCAATGCAAAATAAGTAAAAAATTCTTTATATTTCCTAGCACCAACCAAGAATACACATTATCATACACACATTTGCTATTGCTATAATTGCTTCTATTTCTTCCTAAACATCTACTTACCAGATACGGAGCCGCCTACTTACTAGATAATGAGAAAGCTTTCACTTTCAATAACTCCACTGCAGAAGAGTAACCTTTTCTGCAAAGTGCAGCAACATGGAATATTAATTCCTTTGATTCTCCTTCTTGATTAACGTTTGTCCCATGTCAGATAGTGAAAACACGAACAAAATACACTCTAATTTCATTCTCCAGGAGATTCTAAGCTATGGACTTTCCCCATTTACTTTAATGGACTTCAATTAACTTATTCCCGATTTGCAAGACTGTAATTAAGAAAAGAAATTTGGTCCTCTGTTTTAAATGAATGAATAATCTTGAGATCAGTTTAAATTCTGGTCCTTCAAAACGCTTCTTTATGCTATGTTACTGAGAACCCTTTTTCTGTTTTGGAGTCAAACAGTTGATCATTATCAAACACATTGCCACAAAGTGACCCAAGTAAAGTCATACCCACAAACAAGTATCAAAGGCATAATGACAAAAATTATAATAATAGTAATTAATAGTTTAAGAAGAATACATTTTTTTTCTATCTTCTGTAGTCATTCATTCACACACACGTGTGTGTCCTCTCTTATTCTTACAACTATGTAAATACACAGGTTTACACTGATAGAATTTATGTTGCGAACCACTGGGAGTAAATAGAACAGCCTCTCTAGTTCGTATCCTGTGTACAGGATCTTAAATTGCACAGTTTACACCACACAAACCACACATAGCTCAGAAGAATTCTGCACTGGTCCCTTCATCCTAATTCATTCTCTTGTAATTTGGAATGGAGGAAGGGGAGAATTTAAACAACCCCCTTACAAAGCTTTGATGCCTGACTCCAAAGAGGGGGTTTTTGTTTTGGTTTTGGTTTTTTTTTTTAATGCAGCTTCTTCTCTGTGTACCTTGTTAATGAGTTCTCCAATCATGCCATTCCAAGAGCTGTTTTGAAGCTGCTGTCCATATTTGCCATCAGGAGCTTGATATATCTCATACTTGAAGCCCAGATTCTTGGCAAGCGCATCCAGGACATCAATGGAAAATCCTTTATATCGTTTTGGTTGCCCAAGTATGTTCTCTGCCACCATCACAAAAGGTTCTTCCTAAGAACAAAACAATATCTTAACTGAAACTTGAAATGAGTTTTTAGTTTGCTTCTCTTGGCAAAAGAATGTTTCCTGAGTTAATTCTGGACAACTTGGCACAGATTTTGAGACATTCATAAACTTCTGAGGCAAAAGCTGTAGACCAGGTGAGATGATATGAGGCATCCCAACCAGACACCAGTGCTTCGGCACCTGAGGCCTGTCCTTGGCCTTGGGTTTCCCACAGTTCATGAGAAGAGGCAGAGAGTCCAGAGGACAATTCAGCCCCCCCCCAGCAGCTTCCTGGTGTCCGCAGGATTAATTGCTCTCTGAAGTACCTGCCTCTTCTCACTGACTGTAAAGAGAACACAGATACCTACCTTAGATGTTAAGCACATGAGTCCTAGATAGGAACATTACTACTGTCCATCTGTCTCACAGCATATCGGATTTAGAAAGCCCTCTTTTACAGACAATAATTAATCTTTTATCCAGGAGACATAGTGAAACAAGAGCTAAAAATAATGCATTTTGTGAATATTTAAAATTTTGAAAATTCAAAGAATAATTTTCATGGCTACTGGTTCCTGGAGTATTTTATAAAGTATATTTTGGCTCCAAGGAAATGCAGCATTTTGTGGTGTGCCTTCTGTCAGGCATGGGCTCTCCTACAGGGGAATGCCGGCACTGCCATTGGCACATCCATCGCAGTTGGACGCCTTTGCAACCCGGTACTAACATCCTCGCGGAAGGGATCTGCTCACCTCCTACATAAGCTACAGCATAACCTCACCTGTCACCAGACAGAGGAAAGAAAACTGGGGTCTGAGGAGAGTGCCTTAATGACCTTATGCAGTATTCCTTATTGGTACCAAGATTCAGAAAAAGAGAAACAAAAATCACAGAAAGACATCACATTCTGCAAGCTGCAAACTACAGTATCTTAGGCAGGGAGGCATTCAAGCCCTAATTTGCCCCTCATTTAGCACTTAGCTGACAGGAGATCTGCTGCCATTCTGGATACTAACAGGCAGTAGTCCCAACAGCGTAATGATTTTTTGGAGAGACTACGCCTTTCTAGAAGATATAGTTTATCTCAATGGGAATTTATGAGCCTGATGGAAGAAATACTTGATTAAATTTTACAGCCTGCAGTGTACAAGAGCCAAGATTAGATTATCATAATTGGCCCATCTGATCTTAAAATCCATGAAGTGCTGGAAACTGCATAGCTGAGTTACAGTACGGTATCTGGAGCGCTCCCTGGTGCACTCAGGCCCTGTGCTGGTTCCATGCGCAACAGGAATTACAATGCAGGAAAACAGCATAAGCAAACAAACGCTCTCTATCCCTGACAGTGCACGCTTCACATAAAATAATAAAAGGCCATCATCTACCCTCCTTGCTTATGAAACCAATCATCCTGAAATACAGAACTGAAAATGATAGGGGAAAAATACAGAGGGAAGTGCCCAAAATACTCAGCTACGTTCTTTTTATTTTGAGCATTTGTTTCCTGAACTCAAATAGGATCATACCAAGACAGTCACCACTTTGAGTGTCAGTCCTTGTAAGTCATTGCCCAGGCGTCGCTCTTGTAGACTACCATTCAGTCCTTTCTCAGAGTCCCACGTTGCCAACTAGAACAGAAAGTACAGTGAGTCTGAAGGACTGTTAGGCAGAAATCATTCGATATTTACATAAACATTTAACAGTAGCTTAACCAAATCCAGAACTGATACAGAGAGGATAAGAGAAGTGTGTGTTTTTAATGCAGAATGAGAAGTAGAGAGATTCAGAGGACAGACATAAACAAGTACCTTGCCTGAATGAGTTTTCATCAATGCCTGTAACACGACTGGTCTATTATCTGTAGTATTTGTCATATTATTTCACTTAGCTCACTCTGATACGACATTTCTTTCCAGTAAGCTTATATTGCCTGACAGTCCTCAGGATTATCTGTGGTCTCACTATCCCACATTTCCCTCTCTGCTCAGATCCCCTCCTACTTTTCAAATCATTCCCTACTCCTTACCAAAGACCAACCTTTCTTCCTGCTGCATAACGTTCTTGTTCTCTGATGGTCATAAATTCTTGACACAGACTCTATGGTGTCAAACTGCCTCCTCTTCTCTCTCGGACTTTCTTCAGATCCTATCTCAAGTCCTATTTTCTCTCTTCTCGCCCTACTTCTACCTCATCAGTTAAACAATGATGGTCTCTCAAGTTCCCAGGCTACTGATGATCAAATATCTCATATCTACCAGTACTTCATGCATCTGCTAGAGGTACCCGGATGCATGTTTTCAGGATATCTCCCTGGAATATTACACCTAAATATTTTATTTTTCAATTAAATATATCGCTTTAAAAATTAATTTTACTGCATTTTCTGATGAGAAATGCAGTAAAATTCAATAGAGCAGGTTCAATAGAAAAGTCAATCTTAAGTGACCTTTGGATTATTCAAACTAAATATGCTCTTCAGCAGCAGAAGTCAGACACTCCTTTTGCCTTCCAACAGAATCCGTGGTGTCATTCTGTTCAGAAGAGTCACGAATGGTATCAAATAGAAACTGTTTCCCTCTTTTTTTTCAGCTCTACTCTTAAACACCAACACTATGCTCACATATGTGGAAGCAGTGTTGTTAGCTGAAGGCATACCCTGTAGAAATTAAACACAGTCCAAGATCTGTGAAATGTGACTTCTTCCTGCCAGAAGCTAATTTTCATGTAACAAGTCAAAACCTTCTTGGAAAGAACTTATTTCACTGAAAATGCCTATGGCTAGATGTCCCACATGATTTATTTCTACGACTTCATCTTTATCCTAAAGCCTCAAAAATCAAACCAACAAATAAAATGTGATGGGAGAGATTCGTATAGTTTTATTTTTGGTTTGCTGCACTAAACTAAGAAACAGGGACCTAGAAAAGAACAGGACATTCAGTGAATATTCAGCCATTGTAACTATCACAGCTGATGAAAATTATTCTACAGTCACTAAATCATCAAAGCTGAGGCGCAGGAGAGGAAAACAATTAAGCTACACCTCCTTTTATCCAGCTGACCTGGAGGAGGGAGGAGGAGAATGGCTGAAAAATATTCAGCTTTCTAATGACACTCCTAAAAGCTAAAGATGTCAGATTGAGAACTCTCCCCCTGTGGTGCCAGTCTGCAGCAATACTGGTAGATACCTATAGCCATGGTGTCTTTTAAACTCAAGTGTAGATGCTTGCTCTGAAATAGGGCCAGATGTTTCTTAGCTTTTACTATTGCCAAACAAAATTGACCAATTTGTCAGCTGTCATAAATCAGTATGGTTCAACAGACTTCAAAGACCAGTATAAGTGTGTGTGGTATATGTTGTGTCTCAACTCTGTAAAGAAAGTTTACTGTCTAAGCCTTCTTCAACTGTCCTATGCAGTAAGCATATGATAAAGATCCAGGGAAGGTTTTGGCCAAAATGGCTTGCACGATCTACAGATAATGCTTAAATATTTATTAAAAAATGGTAAATGTAACACATTCATTTATTACTTCACTGCTGGTGGATTGACATTTCAATTCCTTCTCCCACTCCTTTTCCCTTCAAAAAATGATTTCATATGAAGGCCTTAGACTTTTTGAATACCATACATTTTGCATTCTGCACTAACACTACGAATTCCTAAAAGGAGCTGGAAATATGCCAGTGAAAAACCATATATTTATTCCTTTTATTCAAAAGGAGGTAGACAAAGATTCCTCTTTTACGCAGTAGGGGTAGGTGCACGGAGGAGAAGCATATTTCACTTCAGCTCAGAACTCCATAGTATGCCCTATGGAGGCACAAACTACACAGTTAAAGTTAACAAATGAGGAAAAACCTTTTCCAGAAGGAATTTTTCCTGTGCATCCTCATGCTTCAGAACATTCCATTTGTTCAGAAGTGTGCCAATTTTAACTTCCACTTCTTGCAGACAGAATTTTGTTTATAGGACCGATGTATTTACAGATACATCTACCAATTTGTGACAGCTGACCTGTCAAGATCAGTGCCCAAGAAACTAATTTCCAGCACTGTTAACCACAATGAGTACTGCTGTTATTTGATAAGGCCGTTAGAGTTTCATTCTTTGTGGAAGTGTTCACCGTGTTCCTACCAGAAGTCTGAAGCCAGAGGTTATGGCACAGCCATCAGCTGATAGGAGATAAAGGGCTTTTAGACCTGATTATAACAAACAACCGCTTGCAGAATCAGCACTTGTAGGATGTATTTCAAAAATCAATAGTCTCTGGAACATATATTTAATGGCAGTCTGGGTGGGGGTTTTTGATTCTCAAGTTACTGGGCTACAGCAGTTCAAGTTTTGAAAACAGCTACTTTATTAAAGCTTTTCAACTTAATCTTCTTCCTAGCTTCTCTTTCTGAAATAGCCATATTGCTGGGAAACCTGTAGTTCTAGCCATGCATCAGAAGCTCAATCATCCAATAAAAACAAACCAGAGAAAACAACTGTGAAATTCAGACAAAAAGGTAATTTGTTGGAAAATTCTGACTCAAGACATGCTTCTGGCCTTTGTCAATATTTACTGCATTTTCAACCAGAACTGCAAGGAAAAGCTTGGAGACAGAAAGTCACAATTTTAACATTGTTTTCAACCTCCACAAGCAATGTATAGCTCCAAACACACATACTCAACACACAAGCAAAACAATTACATGACTAGATAACCTGGGAATGTCAAATGATAAAGGATGTCATCCAAAGTACGCCTCATGAACCTGCTGTTCAGGAGTTTGTCCTGAAAGGTTCTAATATCTGTCAGGACATCCAAAGAAAAATTGATATCAATGTAACTTCAGGGTTCCTGAGTTCCCGTCAATAAATTAAAAGCCAAATTCTACAAAGGAGTTTCATGACTTCGTTAATGACGCAGCTTATTTGAGCGATTAGTTCCCCAGGGGAAATCATACTGAGATGTTGTGGTAAACTCACATCAGAGAATATCAGAAACAACTCCACGGCAGTGTGAAGACCCTCATCAGCACAATGAGGCAGACCATGCTTCTGCTTAAATAAATCAAGGCTGCATGCATTAAGCACTGATTTGCAAGATTTAACACCTCCTGTGAACTTGATCAATTAGATTGCGAGCCTGCGTGCCACTTCCTTTAGGAGATGAAACCAATGATAAACTCAATATTTGTTACTCTTTGTTGGCAAAGTCTTCTTGTTCCTGCTGCTCTACTACACAATAATTACTTATTCCTTGAATCGGGAACTTGAATTTAGTTTTTCTAACTCTGCTGTGAACATTCACACCGCTGGACTACAGCAGATGTCTGTCTCAGGCCCAAACAAATGGAGAGGAAAATAATCCCAAACTACTAGAAAATACAGTCGAAAACTGACATTAGCATAAAAAATGAATATTTAATGTTTATATCACAACAGGGAATAAGATCATCTACATTATTATAGTTTATGATGTAGTAGTTCCCGTCCAAATAATGCATGACACTGCTGCCCAACACTATTTTAAGTATGACGCCATCCGAAACATGATCTACTTTTCAGGGAAAATGGGATTCCCATAAGAAATAAAACAAGATAATTTTAGGCAGATGTATAGTAATGTTTGAAAGGGCTGTAATTGATCCAGAGCATGCATCTTCCATCTTACCAAAACCTGGAAACGTTTGTTTGGTAACTCCTTCGGAGCTAAGATTACACTACCCAGACAAATTAAATGCCTTGAAACCTGAAGAACTTCTAACAGACGAGAAATGGAAGAGAGAGCGTGAGGCAGGAGTTCTCATGCTGTAAGACAGGGACACCTGTATCAACCCAGAGCACATTTTCTCTGAATATGAAAGCTGTTCTGGGCACGGAGTTAAATAAATTAATCTATGCCACTCACAATCTGATAATGCTTTTAGATTAAAGTTGAACTGAAATGGATTTCAGTTCAATGACAACTTGTTTCTTAAACTTGAAGTCAACACAGTGTATATCAAATATGATGCCCTTGTAGCATGTGTGTATATTTTGCATGCTGGGGCCTCTGACTCCCTTTGCCAGTCTTGCAATATGGCTAAACAACTACTGAAACATTTAACATTATAAAAGTAGATTTTAAGCAAACATGATAAATAAAAAACACTGAAAAAACCAAAATGTAAACAAGAAAATGAATGTTTTCAGGAGACAAATATGAAATAAGACAGCGGCCCATTAAATAAATGGAGTAAATTGGACACTGCTGTGTTGCAAGTCTAAGGAATAAAAGGAAATCCATTTAAATAGTAAGTAAAGAAAATATCTACATTTAAGCCCAGGATTCTTTTTAAAATGTAGCATATCAGTAATCTAGGGAATTTGCTGCCATGCAATATCATTCACAGCAAGGTATTAGTAGGATTCACACATCGGATTATGTGTTGTTCTTAAAGAACTGACAGGATTCCCTGAAACATCATTTCCCTTTTTATGACTGGAGTTGCCTTGACAGTACCAAAATCTTTTCATCTGAAATAAGGGTTCATAATTAAGAAAAAAAGAAAAAAAAAAAACCCACAAACTTTGGACTGTGTATTTGTATAATCCATAGTTACATAAAACAGGATTAGGAAAATATAAAGGTATCAATTCTCACACTTGCAAGTAAATCCCAACACTGATACAATTTATTTCTATATCAGCTACGTAATTATTAGGAGTATTGTAACATTCCTACTCTGAAGCATAAGCTTATTGCCATTATTAGGGATAAGACACTGGACAAGATCACCAGCTGGACTGATTTAAACTGTATTCTGTGGTCCAGCATAACTCAACTTTGTTTGCAGTGAAATACCTGCAAGTCATCTACATCCAGATGTTTAGTCTGATATTCTGGATTTGTTTGTATTCAAGACGTAGCTTGCTTCCAACATCTGCAGTGGGTTTGGAATACCTATGCACTCATAGCCATAGAGCCACTGAGAACTCCAAAATGTATCAGACTATGAAGCAGAGGATTGTGAACCAAGTCTTACATGGTAGAGGAACTCTCAGTCTTTTGGGTCAAAATTTTATCACATCCTGTCCAACGCCCAAAACGCTCAGTTTGCCTTTACAGGGCCACACAAGGATTGCATCAGCATGGTAAAAGTGCAAAGGGCAGGGAGATCATGGAAAGCTGCTCTCTTCCATTCTTGATACTTGAGCAATCAGCATCATCCATCCCCTGGGATATCAAGCTCTTTAAAGGCAATGACTAGCCAAAATAAAGTAAGAAAAAATGGAGAAGTAAGGAAGGGCTGACTCTTCTGTGGCTACCATGCCACTGTTGTTTGTCCAACAGGACCCTGGTTTTCTGTGCAGGACCATGAAGCACATTTATGTGAATGTTGCTCCTTTAATGGTCCTTTCAGAACATGAGATCATGCAGAAGAATGCAGCTTATTCTAATTTTAGTGTTTTGCAAATTTATGGTGCTGTATAACAGATAATAAAACATGTCTAGAAAATCACAGGAAGATGAGCATTAGGCAACAAGAGCTTATAATGAATAAGCCATTCTGGACAAACAAGACTGCTTTTTCAATAATACCGCAGAATTAATAGGTAACAATATACTTGTATCTGAATTTTAGTTTTGTTTCATACAGGGTCTTGGGAAACCTCACCTAGGACAATTTGAATTTGTTTCCTGAATAAGGACACTATCACATGATTTATAGACTAGCTGCTAAGCAACAACAAAGAATGATGTATCAAGATGAGGAGACAATTTCTGAAGTACCTTAGAGCAAGTCAATATTAAGTTCTTATTTACTTAATAGCTTTTTTAATGATTTGGAACAGGAAATAGCAAATTGCTAAAATTAAAATGTCTCAGATGCAAAGATATCTCAAAACTGGGAAGTACTGCAAACATGTCAGACTAGAACAATGAAAAAAATAAATGGGAGTGGTAAGAATCCAGACATGAAATAATAATATGCATCTTGCATAACTAGAAAAAACACTTATGAAAAGGAAAAATAAGAAATAGAGATGCTTCAATTGAAGAAACACAGAAATTAATATTAAAAAACTGTGCAGGGTGAAAGTGAGCTGCAAATGGGTGATGAGGTTGCAATACAGTATGGCTGCAAAAGTCCCAGTGTGATTTTGGACTCCACAGGTCTCATGGCATAGGCTGCACAGAGAGCAGTAACAACACAGCAGAGAAGAATATACAGTCTTAATACCGTGCTTAGCATCTGTCTGAACAAGATTTAGGCATGCTGGAAGAAAATCAAGGGAGAACAGGACAACTACTACTGGTGGAGGAGTCAGTTTGTATAAGAAGAGTAAAAGACACAACTCTGAATATCTAAGATAATGATCACTAAGAAATGGGGAAATTAGAAGCAAAACTACATATAAGACAACAGAACTACTGCTGCTGACTTCTAATAATCTACAGAGACCCCTTCATATGAAATAGAAACCATTTCCTAGAAACATTTATTCATTCTCAATGCAGACTGTGAAATGAGAATTAGATAAAAGGGCAGAGCTTGTCTGGATATTTCTGAATAAAAAAAAATAATTCATGGGAAATGTTTAACACATCCAGGATGTGAGTCAGTGCATATATAAAGGAAATCAAAGAATAGCCTGACAGACCGGTGGGTCCTGAATACACCAGAGGTATCAGAACTGAACTGGTGTTTTACGTAATGCTGGCTCCCAGCCAAAGGGGATTAGGATACTTTTCTCAAATGTGGAACAACTTGATTCAAGTCCCAAAGTGCAAGGTTTAGCCTGGGATCTCATCACTTTGCCACATCTCAGGTGAGTGGATTAATCTTTAAGGCTATTATCATTTACAAAGGTCGAAGGTATTGGTTTAGTCTTTATGACGAATGGCATAATTCCTGAATACTTGAAAACCTCAATATTTTCATCTCTAATAGAAACATCTATTCCCTGCTGCTGAAATGAACCCATTCCTAGAACTCAGCCAGGGAGAAACTATGCAGAAAGTGCACAGGAGCAATTTAAGGTCCCAGCCTACAATCCCTTACAATTGTGCTTTAGCTTAGCAAACATACATAATACCATTGAATCCTGAGAGGAACACTTATAAAAAGTTAATTGAGCATAGACCTAGAATAGAAAATAGAGAAAGTTCAAGAACACTGAAAGAGGGATTTGAGTAGGAAAGAGCAATCGACCTGAACTGACATATCTAAGGAAACAGATATACACCACTGCTCTTCTGAGAAGCACAGTGAGATAAATGGCAAATGTCTAGGATTAAGATGCCCCATGAAGACTGCCCTTAAAGCAGCCTAATGCCCTTCAAACCGTGTAAGGTAACTGGCTTACAATTAAGAGAGAAGAGTAGCATTAACTGAGTCACTCTCACATGGATAGACCCAGAAAATCTTATTTAAGAAAACACAAATCTCCAGTTGTGCAAACAAAAGGCACTTGGGCAAGAAGCTGCATAATAACAAGCAGAAAATTTATACAAATTGGAAGAAAAATTCCAAAATAATTCAAAGGGCTCAAACCCAATGAAAAGTGATGCAAATGACATTGAAACAAAATGCAAATTAGTATCAGAAACATGCTTTTGCCATGTAAGATCCATTGCAGTATTAAACCACTATCATCCAGAGAGTAATTAGTCCCTAACATGCAGAGTTTCTCTCCATGTCATTTACAATTATTTTTACATAATAGATAGGGAAAACCTGGAGAGGAGAAACTACAACACCTAACCCAGAACTGTGGGGGTAGTTTAGGAGGACAGAGGAATACAGAGGCTTTGGTAGAGGTATTTTGGCATCAATATTCTTCATTCTCTACAAGCCTGTGTAAAAATATTTATTCGGCTCTTGCTCTACAAATTCTGCTGTTCGCTGTAATCAACAATTTTGACCTTACCTAGCATAACTCAGCAGTATCTTACTCCACTATTTTTATGGTTCTTCATTGCAGAGAATATCAAATATTTCAATGCGAGAGGAGGTGGTTTCCTTTATGTTTTTCATTAGCCAAAGCTCCGTTCAATTAAATGTAATGGCCGTATTACTAAAAGCCAACTATTTCACATATAGTAGAGCTCTATGACATAAATGAAGATTAGACACATTATGCCTTATACTAGTAGTATTAAGGAAGCTAAAATATTCTTGTACATGCGTTTGTGCATACAGTAGCTTTCTGCAGTACTGTGAGCAAGGAGTTTCATACAGAATTGAAGCAGTTTTCTGTAACCCTACAGCTTTTATTGATGCAGTATAAGACTTCTCATGCCCCTTGGGAATGGATCAGCACCATATACTTTATATTTTATGTTGCATATACATCACATTTATTATTATGTTGAAGGACATAAATTATGAATATTACCTTTTTGCTGAAATAAGATATTGCTCTATTAATTGGCAGAATAAGGCATTATTTTGCCAGCAAGTCAATGAAGGAGCAATGGCACCAATTCAGGATTGCTTCTCTTCCCATATTGTGTTAGCTGGTGAGCATCCCTCATCTCTTAGGTAACACAGAGAAACACCTATGTTCCACTGTGCCAAGCCTGAGCAAAGCGTGGACAGGGCAGCAAATCCACATGAAGCAGAAAAAGGAGCTGACAGAACATGACAAGATAAATGTAACCTGTTATTATTCATTATATAAAGATATAAATAGGCCATCTTCAGCTCTGGTAAAATAAATTGCTTCAATTAATACTAGTCTTTGAAGAAGCAGCGACTGCAACCTGCTGATGTTATTAGTGGGGGACGCTGCAGCAACACACTGGAACAGATGCAGTTTTAAATGAAGCAATCATAAGAGTGATGAAAACAATATGAACAAGAATATTATCCTCTGATGGTTTCTCTATAAAGTGCAAGCAAGTATTATTCTGTCCCAAAATTTTTGCATTTCATTTCCCTAACACAAAATCAAAATGTTGCAAAAATGGTGTTGAAAATAAATCGGAGCTATTTTCTTCTAGGATCTCACAGGCTTTTCTCTTGTAAAGCAGGCAGGTAACCTCCACCCCTGTCCATCTGCAGTTTTGCCACTTTTCAAGGCTTTAAGATATGAACAGCACGTTAGAACGTAGCAATGCTGTTGTTGAATCAGATGGCAGTGTTGCAATAGGAAAAGATGTACGTGCAGCATTGCAATTCTAAGGGTTGAATAAACTAATTGCGAGTACCTAAGGTACCGCTGAATCAGGCACTTCACAGGGGCACTGTAAATTACCAGTTGCTATGAACAAGCAGGCCTCTAAGCATAAAATTAAAACTGGTAAGTAATCATAAAAGTTAGACCAATCCAAATATAAAGTCCACAGCGGATGCCACAGGTGACAGGCATGAGCTCTTTGCCACTGGGTTACCCATTTGGAAGACAAACCAGCCCCTCATCTCCCTTCTGCAGTTTTAAAACCAAAATTGCTGCCCAGTGGGAGATGGCGGGTACTGGACTCTAAGGATGCTCTGAACACTGCTGTTAAATACTGAAAGCCAGGTAGTTCGAGAGTAGCCGATTGTGGACAAAACTGAAGCAATTCCCCCTGCCATTACTCATTATGTGTGGGTAAAATGGAAACGAATCCATTCCACACAGAGAACAGATTCTTTTCAAAGCTTCCAAATGCTTTTTGGTGGGAAATTACTAGCTTTTGAGAGCAGAACTACCCTTGTTATCTATGCAATAGTGAACTCAGCAGACTGTTTTGTAAACAAAAAAATCATTACAAAGTTGGATCTCACAACAAATACAAATTCATGTTCATTTTATATAGGTTCTTGTCCTGCTCTTTGCCGTATAATAACCAAATACCTCCCTGCAGTGGTGTTCTGAGATTTTTACTGGGGAGGGAGAGCAAGGGAGGATTGTGTAGCTGGAAAACTATATCTTTTCCAGTCATTCTCCATGAGAGCTCTGCACTTAGGCAATTAACTGGCACACGGCATTTGGCTGGCTATGCCAAAATACCTGCTCTTTTTTGCATTTCATTACTGGATTCCTTGGATGTTATCTGAGCTGATGCTTTTGACTTCTCACTACATATTCAAGAAACCCATATGCACCTGCAGTTCTAGCAACTGAACTTTTTGTACCTTGGCCCATTCCATGGTCATGTGAGAAAGGGACCACGGTGTGACTTCACCAGCTGCAGACCTTCCAAAGCTTGGCCATTGTGAATTCACTTTCTGATTCTGATTGATGGCACTGAATCATCTCAGAAAGCTAGAGAAGTTCAGCCCACTCCTTGGTATCACCTGTCAAGCTAGCTCTCAATCCTGTAATGAAAAAATGCTCTTCTATCAAACTCCAGATACTTTTGAAAAGCTCCACAGCCTTTTTTTTTTTGTAGAAGATTATTTAAAAGATAAAATTCTTACTAGAATTTTCAGTTGCAAAGCTTTGAGATTCAGGGTCTTCTTACAATTTCCATTACATTTGTATACTTTTGTTATTTTCCTACCATTGCTATTATCTAATCACCTCACAATATTTTGGTGGCAGCCTTGATATAAAAATAAGGACAATGTTCTAGAGGAAAAATATATCCTATTCACATTTTAAATCAGAAGGTGTGGATTTATAAATGTAACATAATATAAATTAAAAACCTTTACACAAAGAGGTCAAAGTCTGAGATGAAATGCTCGTACTTTAAAATGAACATTTTAAAAAACAGTGTTTTATCAGAACTGCTGTCAAGAAAAGCTAATATTCTCTGGTGACATAGATAATCATAAACACCAAAGTTTACCTTCCAAAGAGGTTAAGTGAATTTTGACCA
This sequence comes from Gorsachius magnificus, assembly GCA_034008185.1. NCBI lineage: Eukaryota > Metazoa > Chordata > Aves > Pelecaniformes > Ardeidae > Gorsachius > Gorsachius magnificus. Next base: position 31,631,482 of record CM067089.1, on the reverse strand, counting down.
GTTATTGGTTATTGGGACTGGAATCTAGACCCATATCTACAGAACAGTGAAAATTCCTGTAATAAATTTAAAAGTTCAGTTTTTACTGAACCTACTTTTACTGGACTTTCCCTTGTCTTGATCTTTACAACATGCTTTCATCTCTTTCCTTACTCCTCATAGAACGTGACACAGAATGGCTTCACAATTTGTAGACCTTTTTCTCCCCAGCAACAAAGAAAAAAACTGAGTAGAAAAAACATTACTTGCTATTTGGTAATGGATAATTACCTCTCCAAGAAACAGAAGAACTGTAGATAATATTAAGGAAAATAGGAATTTTCGTCTGTGTAATGATATACATGTAATGGTTTTAATTAACAACGAGCTATATTGAGACAGCTTTCAAAAATATATTAATCCCTTTGGCTTTGTTACATACATAGAACAGGTTTTGTACAGCAAATAAAATTGTCTTGCTCGTAAGGCCAATTAGCAGACAATATGAAAACATTATATCCATAGATATTATCATTTATATAAACTGTATACCAGTTGCTAAATATTCACAAGGAATATAACAATACACTTTGCTAATCTTTGATTATTCTTCATAAAGAAACTGTAGTAAGCATGGAAAATGCTTTTCTGTGTTACCGTCTACCTTTTGCTTACGGAGTTTTTGCCCTTTGTTTTTCCCCCCCTTTGAATCAACACTGGGAGACTTCTTAGCTTTAAAAAAAAATACTGGAAGTCCAGAATTTCTGAGCAATTTACACAGTGACGGACAGTGCACACAGGGTACATAAGAAAGATTACCGTAATAAATGCTTTTCCCCAGCTCCACAAACTAACACGAACCAGCAAGCCCCATTACTAGAAAAGATGTGGTAATTTCAGCAAAGTAGTCAAAGGTAAGAAATGAAAGCAGGTAAGAAAGACAGCTTGTACTATCTGTAATGCTTAAAGACTCGCCTTTCAGGTTCCTTACTATAGCCTTAGATATAAACACTGATCTCCAAGAAGCTTTATAAGAGAGCCCTACATCATGTTTTATACATGTGTGATCCTACATCAAGGATTTAATAATTTGGTAAGTTTATGTAATTACTCCAAAGCTCATTTATTATTGCACCTGATGCTTTGATTTATGATGTTCCCAAGGTGTTGAGTAAAGCTTTTTGACAGGTCAAACATGATCAAATTAGAAAACAAGACATGATTTATGCGTGGTCCAAACTTCTTGGTGGGAGGAGGCAAAGTCACAGACACTTAGTGACAGCCCCAGCTTCGACTGCTCGTCTGGGCTCTGCCCTGCCCTGCCACCAAACCCTGACCTTGCAGAAAGAGCCTATGCTGGGGGAAAGGCGGCAGCTCTCCGGGAACGGCCCCACCGGTCAGATCTCATTTGCAGACCTGGCTTAAAACATTACAAGATTTATTCCTACAGCGTAAATAGCTCTTGGTCATCGCGGGGCAAGTAGTCTTTCATCTGTACCCAGCATTAGGGCTAAAATGGGCAATACTCTCAGAGGAATGTGGACGCAGAAATATGGCAAAGAATTTCCACAAACATATCCGAGGAGGAAAAAACCACACACGTTACATTCATTAAATTCCTTCCTTACTGCTTTAACCTGATATTCTTTTCGTTGCTATGGTGATTGTTATCCAGCCATTTATACATTTAAAGAAAATTTCAGTATTCCTTCTCATGAAATTCTAAGTGTGAGAAATGTCTCCTTAATGCAATATAAGGACTATTTCCTCAGTGGACCCATCAGGCATTCATTTTCCTAAGGTCTTCTGAGTCCATTTAAATGTCTCTCTTCCACATATTCTGTGGCAATGAATTCCAAAATATAAGAATACAGTCTCTGAGAATGTACTTTCTTTTATTAGTTGTAAGCTGGCTACCTGTTCATTTTATTAAGTGTCCTCTAGGTTTTTGTTATGAGAAAAAATGAATAATTGTTCCCATTTCGCTTTTTCATCTCTTTGTTTCATAAACACCGAGCCACACTCCCCTCTTTTGTCTGCTTCCTGAGCTAAAGAATGATGGTCTCTATAGTCTGTTCATATAGAAGCAGTCTGATGTCTCCAATCACCCTATTTCCTCCTCTGTATCTCTGCTACTTCTTCCATAAATTTTTCAGAGGGGAAAAAAAATAAAACTTAAGCAAAACCCCAACCCTATCCAAATAATAGAGACCGGCCAAAAATCACCCCATGGAAAATTGGAAAACTGGCTTTGGAAAGCTAACTTTCTGATACAGGAGTAAACCTTTATTTTAAAATTATCTTAGAAGAGTTGCCTTAAAAATCTACTTTCTCTTCAACACTGCATTTCAGCATTAAAATGCAGACACAGCTGAACAAAGAAAGTGGAAAGTGAATGTCACTTGCCAATAGAAATTGAATATATTTAGGTAAGATATACTTAGAAAATGGAAAAGAAATGCTTACCTGCTATATGCACAGTAAGGTGCAGAATTATGTAACGTTTCTTGGAAAAAGAAACTTTCATTCAGTAGAAAAAATGATAACACCCTCCATTGTATTAGTTGGGAACTCTTCCTAAAACCCTTCCCTTGCATAACCAAAAGGTGACATACACGAAGGAGAAAGCGATGAGCTACAATAATCTCCCTCCTCTCACTAGGCTCAGAATGAAACAAATTGTTTACTGGTATTTGGCTGGCTACAACTCTTCATAAAGCTAAGGGGAATTTGCAGCAATTGCTGATCTTTCAGCATTTTTGTAGACTGTTTTTCTGTCTGCATAAAGCACATCAAGCCTCTAGAAATATTCCAGCCAACATGGATTTTTTTTTCGTAATTCACAGGATTGCCTTACAGGTCGCCAAATGTCTGAAGGCTCCAGAATTTGCTCACAAATCAAACTAATTAAAGGAAACAAAATTAACAGCGTGTTAATAATTATGGGTTGTTGTCCACATCTCCATGGTACAATATTCCCAGCTGCTTTGGAACAGGCTTAGAACAAGCACTGATGGTTGAAAGGCCCCACAATCTGCTGACTGTCCACCAACTTAGTAGCTCGTGATACTTGAGTGAAAACTTGCCCATTACTGAACTAGAAGGGCCTGCATTAAACAGATTAATAACTAGCTCCATGAGAGATTTCAAACTGTAGCAACTACAAGGAGGGATGAATGAATAGGTGACAAATATCACCATCACATCAGCTGCTAATTAGCACTCCCAAGGTCACAGTTAGTCAACAACTTGTGCTCAGATGGGCATACAAAAAGGACTCAGTCAAGGATGGAGAAGAAACTCCGATAGCCAAGGTCCTTCCAGATTTGGCAGCTCAGACCATGAAAGCTATGTCTGTTCATTTCTCAGAGGCAGAAGGAGGGCTCTTACACTGAGGGCTGTCAGTCCGCTACCAGCACAAGCAGTAACACACTTTTAGAGTCCAAGAAGGGAAAACGATTTGACTCTTTCTCATCCAAAATGTATTGAAAAGCCTGGCTAGCCAGATGGACTGGATACCCAGGTCACAGGCCCCGCATCCCAAGAGTGACAAGATGCAACTCTTCAGCTGCTTCTTCAAAAGGCAGACCCTGATCAGAGACACCTCCTCCAGTGAAGGACTTTGCCTTCGCCCTGCTGAGTAACATAGACTTAATCATCTAAGATCATAACTGAATTAGCTGAAATGTTCTCTTTTAAAAATATATTCCTCCCTACGTTCACCTAGGGCCGTAATAAAAATGGCATTTCTTCATCTCTCCTTTACGGAACACACAGCTGGCATTTAATACATATATGCATATGATATACGTGATATATGTAGATATATACGTATATATGTATGCATAAAGAAGCCTGTGCAGTTATCCCTCATGAACATGGCTGTTTAAATTGCCTTTCAGTACTAAATGTCATAGTCACTGTGGAGAGCTACAACTTAAATAATCTTAGACACATGAAAAAAAAAAATTCCTCGATATTCTTAACTAGTTTTCATAGTTTTTTAACCTAGTTACTTGTTCTCCTTTTTGGACACCTCTATCTACATATACCAAGTCTCCTGGTGTTGAAATGGTACTATATCAGTTAGGGGAAAGAATATTGGACCTCTCAACAAGCAGGAGTTTGCTGTTGGTATGAATAAATCTGATGTCAATGACTTCCATCAAGAATTCAGTCTGTGTTAGACTGGCAGCATTACAGAGGCTGCATGGATACACAGAAATTCAGAGAGAGCTAAGTCGTATTTGTATAACGGGCTGCATATGACTATGTCACAAACTTTTGGCTAAGGAATCTCACAAGACTAAAAGACCAGCGATCACATCAAACAGTGGCAGTCACCGGCACGTCATTCCTATCCTCCTAACAGCCCACCATATCAACACAGATTTCTTCACAGATATGTTAAATGTCACCTAGTGGATGCCGTGAAAACTGCTGACATTACAGCTCATGCAAGACTTCACATTCAATATTCTTCAATAAAACAGACACTCCTCCCATCTATGGCAGATATGGCCTAGGATCTGATAAACATTTCAATGATGGTGTAAATTAATACAGAAGGCTGGCTATTAACATGTTCCAGGAGAACATTTATATCACATTGTTAAGCAAAATAACCAACATGCACATAGGGATTTTTATTTTTCTTTTTTAAACATTTTTTCTACACTTTCAATGAAAATATAATAATACTGTAAAGGTGACCTGGAAAACAAAATGTTCTACACTGGAGGAAAGCAGAGAACACACCTTTCCCTACTTTTTTGTTTAAATAGTTTTACTAGTTCTACTGAACAATGATTTTCAACGAAGGCATTTTGAGACAGGGAGGAATGGGGGAAGCAGAGTGCAGAGCACGTGCTGGCACCACCCCCTGCATAACTCCAAGTTATGCTATATGGAAGCACCTGCTACTCCGGGCGTTAGTACCCTCTGTGCTAGATGTAGAAAGGCTAACACCAGTCTCCTGTTTTGGCCAGATTTCCTACATAACGTAGCTGTTGCATATAAAAGAAATAAGGTAAAAGAAGGAAGAAAAGAAGGCATAGTAGATTAGACCGGCTTTCACGCTCTTCACAGATGTTCTATTTTTAACTTTTCCCATTGAGGTGTACAGCCAAATTGAAGCCTGCTGTGGGTACAAACCCAGGGAACTCGGCAGATCTGCCATTTTGCCAGTTCTGACCTGTGGTCCTAAGCATTTTTGTTGCCCTGCAGCAAACACCTTATGTTGCAATGCAATCCAGAGGCATCTACCTCTCACTGCCACCATTCCCACCTCATTACTCCTGATACCTATACTCTATACCTCGTCAGCTTTCTCCCAAGATACTTGCCCTAACATAACACAAGAATGAAACTTCAGCTCAGGCTTACGGCACACCATGTCATTCCAGATGTGGAACAGCTTCCCCAAGCACTGGCAGTCATTTCATTTGTTTGTGTACGACTCACACAACTTTTGTTTTTCCCAGGAAAAGGTTCTGGCCAAGCATCTTAACCACTACTCTAAATTTGGACTGGCCCTGTTAAGACTGTGATCCTGGTGGCTTCCTCAGTTTAATGAGTGCCTTAGGCTCCAGCCTGCCACAGGCGTGTAACTGTAAACAGGATCAGTACTTGATTTTATAGTTAAAAGGACAACGGTATTTCCATAACTAGTCCAAATCCAAAATGAAGATAGATGGAAAACTGAGAAGACTGACATAGTGAAGTAGGAGCCTTAGGTTTGCGTGAGTGGATTATACTGGACGATCAGCAACATATGACAGTGCGGTTCCTGCAGCTGAACTATCAGGAGGAGGGACAGTTACTTTTCCACCTCTGTAACAACCTGATTGTTCCTGGTTTTACCACTACAGTGGTACTGGAATTGTTTTAAATACATTAACGCTACTGGAAGTCATAAAGGCTTTTGGCAGAATCTATAAAATGGGGAGGGAAGAGTTCATTTGTTCCCTTGTGCTGATGATATTGAAAAGCAAAGTGTGCCAGCCAGAATCCACCCCACACAACCCCAAACCTTTAATTAAGAAAACCTGATATTAAGTTGTACTCAATTACAATGTGCGTAATTTGCCACTGTGCTCCCAGAGCTAGTCCATATGCTTGTGAGGTACCTTTTCAAACTCTCTTTTGGGCACACTATGCCTATCATACAATGTGCTTGTATTATAATTAAATTTGGCATAATTACTTTACAGAGTGATCAGTGACAGTCTATTGTTCAGGAAGAATTAATCCTCTGAGCCTTCCAACATCATTTTAGTTCCTGGTTCTAAATGAGATTTCAAAGTATGTAATTTATAATAACCAAAATCCCAAATGCACTCTTTAATATCGCCTTCCTTTGCTATAGCAGCTCACTAGTAAAATGCTCCTGAATTAGAACACTCCTGGCGTAACGACTTACCTGTGCTGCACGGGACCACTCGAATGGGAAACAAACCCAGCAGGAATGCTTAACAAGATCCACTTTGACACTTTCTCCTTCTGCCTCCTGCCCAAAACATGGATGCTGTAGAACCCTTTCAGAACCTGTTCCACTAGTCAAGTATCACCCTTCCTCTGGGAGAATGCTGGCCTTTCCAGAAGCAGACCAGGAATTCCTCTCATCTGAAACATCACACTAATTTATGTATATATTTCAAGGAGGCATGATGATAAGACTTGAGAAAAAAATGGAACTGCTATCATAGGAGAAACCAGGCAGTTTGAGTTCTTGCTGAAATGGGATACAGAGCTGAGCTTTTCCACGGAGAGATATCTAAGTTGGGCAGTGTCAAAACATTTTGTTTAGACATTTTCAATTCAAGTAAAATGTTTTGACGAAGCAGAATCCTTAGAAAAATCCTTTTCAGCTCTCATCCATTCCAGTATTAAAACACATTTATCTGTTTTCTATTCGCTGCAATCCTAGTTCTCAATTTCTTCCTGTGGACCAGTTGTTAAAGCATATTATATATCCCACCGAATAAATTCCTAGAATGCACTCTGGTCCCTCAGGAACCCCATGTACAGGAAATATATAAGAGAACTTTACCCATGGTATAAGACAGAAGTTATTAAAACTGTTCAATACTGTGGGTTTTTTTATTATCTTGTCAAAATTAAAACCTTCAGGCCAGTTAAAAAACTCTAAATTTCAATTTAATAGGTTTTTACCAAAAAAAAAAAGTATTTCTGTGCAAATTTATCCACCAGAAAATCATCACAATGAAAAACTGTCAATCAGCTATCACTACAGCTGATTTCTGTTGGTGTGATTTTTCTAACTACTACGTTAAGAAGCTTTCATTCAGTCTACATTATTAATCAGGTTCTCTGAACTATCAAAGCTCAGTCCTTTTTAATGTCAGCAAGGTTCACCTGTTCAACCCAGGATGCTGGCCACTGAGCTTCTGGAGGTGAGATTCCAGGGAAACTTCACTGTTAGGATGATCAGCACTCAATAATATGTGATATTGAAACTGAATCAAAAGTCACGGCAGAACACATTTTGGGCAAAGGCTGAGAAAATCTGCATATTTCGCATGTCTGCCATCTAATAGGCAGAACATGAATTTGTTCAGAAAACATATCAATTCTTTTTTATTGGCTGAAGTAATTTAGCAAAATAAAACAGAAGACTATAGGTTTGGTGCCAAGCACTGGCAGTCATTCTGCTCATGCATCATGTACAAGGTTAGCTAGTTTATGAATTAGTTTGTGAACATTAACTGCAATGTTGCCAGCAAGCCTGATTAAAAGCTCTGAAGTCTCCAGATGCTGGAGTCATATGATTATAAGGCCATCAAATCTCTAACTGTAAAGAGGAAATCTCTGGCCTTTATGGCTAAGGAAAAAGCGACCGACAATGTTGAAGTGAAATGTAGTCACACCTGGACAAATTAAAAAGTCCTTATAATTTTCCTTAAAGCAATCAAGTTGATCAAAAGTTATCTTCTTGTCTTTCCTTCTGCATAGAGCTATGAAGGGAAATAAATACTTGTTGGAAAACCTAAGAGGTATCAAATACATCTGCTGAGAGTAAAATAAAGTTTTAAGTAATGGCATGCAAAACAAGATTTTGGTTCAGAGTTCAGCTTACCCTCTTCTCTAAGGCAAAGTAGATGATAATGAAGAGAGGGAAATGAGCAAAATTATAGGAGGAAGCAGAAATGCCTAACAGTAGCTAGCTTAATTGCAAAATCTCTGGGGTCCTATCTGACTTCTTGCTGAACTTAAACAATAATACTATCTGGTTTATCAGCTTTTCTCTGATAAAGATCTGGCCAGAGTGATCTATACATTAGAAAAAGCTCTAATACAAGGGACTACACAGAGAATGAAAAGATGTGAAAACTTCAGCTGGTACAAAAGTCATTTACTCTTTTAAATCTCAGTTGCACTCTATGTGCCTTTCTCCTGCAGGTTCCCAGTCAAATTTCCACAATAATTTTAAAGCCTCATATTAAAGTATTCATTTTGAATCTTCTTCATATTCAAATCAATCACTCTGTAAAACTTCAACTCTACTTTGATCTACAAACCAACACCATAGAGGCATTCTTCTAAGATAGTGCAGATCAGTAGACTTGGGTCACTTCCCAGAAGTGGGGATCAAGCATTCTTCATCAAGAGAAATGACCTATAAGGCAAACTTCCCAGGTAACGAGTAAAATTAAAAAAAATAATAATTTAAAAATAAGAAAAAACAATTTCTTTGAAACAGACACTGACAATTTTAATACCAGTTTACTACAGGAAAAAAACGAAAACAATGGGAAATAACACAGCTTTTAAAACAAAAACAGACAGAAAAGAAAGGTGACAGAGGTCTGCAAGGACTTGATACACCTGATGATACTACGTAGCTGATGGACATAAAAGAGGGAATATGCATGTTTGTATGGACACAGTTTAAATCTCAAAGAGTGGTGGGGCAGAGGGTTGAGAGGGGGAGGAGGAAGGAATGCTCAGGAAAAATATGAGCAAGAAGGCCAAGGGGTGGGAGGAAGACAGACAGAGGGAGAGAAAAAGAGAGGCACTAAGGACTGAGTAGAAAGGATGCCTCAGCACAGAAGAGATGGCTGGCAAGCAGGGACATGCAGCTTGTTTTCCTTGATTGCAGTCACCATAAGCATCACTTACTGCTAATGCACCTGACAGGCTGATCAGCATATTAGCCAAATAGCATCCTTTAGAAACAGAGGAACATTTGTTTGTTCCTCCCAACCATCCTCTGACAACATGGCAAAACGTTATTAGTTGTGTCTCTGATGACCTATCTAATAAAGACCTCTTCAAGTCTTCTTCTTTCCACCATTCCGCAGACACCGTAATGTGACTAACCTCAAATTACTTGATAAAGATGCTGTATTTTAATATAAACATTTCTCTATAGCAGAGTAAGCAGAACTCCAAATGATAAAATATTGAGCATTAACATCTGCAAACATGCTTATGATTTACATTATACAATCTCAGTTTATTATTGCAGAATAAATATACAAAGGAAAACAGCAGATGCATTATGGCTATGCTACTCCTGTTCCTTTTCTGTCTTTCCTTAATTTCTTAGAATTTGCAGATGTTAGACAGTTTTGAATATGTCTAACTTACTTATTAACTATAACTTTAACACTGACATCATAATTTAATCCATGGTACAATAAACAAGTGCAGTAAATTCTCTCATGTTCACACATAAACAGTATTATCTTTTCATTTCAAGAGATGCCAATACGTGATAAAGGGAGCTTTCAAGATAATTATAACGCTGTACATTGTCACAGTCATCACATTCACTCCAGATTTCTTCTGTGGGCTGGAATTTATCCAGTGCCGGCCAGCCTGCTCTTGGACACAAGCGTGAGGCTCTCACTGCCGTCAACAAGAACTGCGTACATTAACAGTGGGCAAAGTCTCAGCTTCAGTTCAGCAAAGAATTGGCACGTGCCAATGGTTACTCTGAATTTTGGATTAGACTCAGGTTAAAGACCTTGCTGCATCAGGACCCCTTCCTTGAAATTTAAAACATTGTAACAAATAGATATGATTATTAGCCTTTCTCATGAGCTGTCTGGATAATTCCTCTGGTGCTCAGAGAAACCTAACAAGAACAAACAACATAAAATAAATCTGGTTTTGGGTAGTTGGAATCTTGTGAGCAATAGAAAACCATTTGGGGAAAAAAACCCAACCACTTTGAATTTGGGTAAACTGTGAACACAAGAGGGCTAAAATAATGCTAGATCAGAATCTTCTAGTCTTCAAAGCCCCCACAGACTTGAATTTCCTGGAGGAGGTGCAGGACAGATGAAGCCCACCACTCCATGGCATGGTGAAGGCTGCATCTCTGTACAGGTGCGCTACCCCTGCGGCTGCCCACACCGCCAGCATCACCTCCCACACTCTTAGAGTTCCCTTTATTGTATGCAAATGGTGAGATAAAATGCAAGGAAACAGAAACCATTTCAAAAATGTCCTTTTCAAGGTAGGCTGCAAGATCATCCATTATTCAACAAACAATTAATCATCTCTTATACCTGGACACATCAGATAAAGATTCTGATCCTGAAATCCATCTTAAAGAACCCCAGAGGAACTAATTCAACAGATCCAGCCCCTCATTTAAGTAAGGGTTAGAAGGCAGGTTTCAGACTCAATCGGGTTCTTGTTTGGTATAGAATTAAGTCCTTGCTGAGACAAGGAACAGGACAGCCAAACAGCCTATTTTACATTAATGTAATTCCAGATCATTCTTGATTTCAGATCAGAATCGGGCATATGTAACCTACACCTAGCAGAAATATACTGCATTCAGATGCTCTGCTCAAGCACATCAAAAGAGTTACAGGATATCAGCGTTTCAATTTTTTACATCAACGAACATTTCAAGACAGGATGGATCCAGATATGAGAAATCACTTGTTTAGAAACAATGACAAGCTTTTCAGATGGAACATAATGTGGTTAAGACAATGAAATATTTTAGTAGAACACTGATATTTTCCTACTTTATTAGCATAATGCCAAAAGTAAGATAGAATTGCATGAATATAAGCAGTTAATATAGCAGTCCTGTTTACAATAATTTGCATTGCTTCTACTGCAGCCACGTGACTGTACTTGCAAGGTTTGTAGCATAAACACAAATGGGTTTTGCAGTCTATGTATGAATTCCATGGTGCTGTAGAAACAAAACTAGCAATACCTAAATTAGCTAATTTAAAGCTAGGTTGGATATGGCTAGGTGAACTGTTATTACACAGACTGCAGAGCAAATAGATGTTATAATCCTATTGGAAATATATTCCAAACAAGACCCTTAATTGGCAAAATCTGATAAAGATCCCTTGACTTGACTGCACTTATAGGACTATATGTCAACTGAGCTTCCAGCTGACTCTTTACCAGTGATATCTTTGCTAAGTGTTCCTAGTGATTTTCTGTCTGCATTAACAGAAACATTTCAGGAACATACACTCCAGTACACTTCCTCTTAAATCATGGCTTTCTGTACTGCAATGTTGTGGACATCCGGGTCATAGACTATATCACCAAACTATCATAGAGAAACCTCTGTGAAAGAGGTATCTTAGAGATTAATTATCTTATTTACAGCTTTTTATTTTTTCCAACTTTTTATTGGCTTCATTTGGTCATTCCTAACTTAACTCTAATACATGTAAATGGCAAACTGGTCTCTTCACACCTCCTAAGGCACAGTAGAAGCCTCAAATTGTTTTCATGTAATGAAGTTGTCAGAACGCCATTCCATTTATAGGAAAGCTACACTTTGGAACTGTAGCACAAACTAAAACTATGTTTAACTTTACAGTACTAAAGGTTTTCCAAAGGTTTATAAATAAAAAGAAAAAGAATTTTTACAAATATGGTCTTAAATGTAATATTTACTCAGCTGTGTATATTGCTCAAGACATGCTGTAAGCTTACAAGAAAATAAGAACAAGTTAGTGGTCTTCTTTCCCTTCCGTTCTACACTGATCTCCTTTCTCTTCTCAATTAATTAAAACATGTTGAATACAGAAAGAGCTTCAAACACATCTGACAGTGTTATCTGCTATACCAGCAGAAATATGACAAGGTTAATCACCTGGTTTAAAGGAGCCTGACTTCCCCTTGCAGGTGATTGTTGTGATCTGTTTTCTTGTGGAAGGACAGTCAATAATGTCTCCTAATCTCTTATAATAGACATGAGACAAACATTCTGTTACAACCTAAATAAATGGGAGAAACTCTAATTTTAGACCTGTCTATCAAAGTGATATTCCGATAATTACTACAGCTATGGTGGGCATCCTTTTCTTTTTTTCTTCTCCAGGTTGTTTTTTTTTTTTAAACGAATGCTTCCATTAACTATCATAATGGTTACAAACCATGACCACATTTTGATACAAAAATACAATTATTTGCCACTTACCCTTTGTTTTCTCGCTTTAAGTTATTCCCAAATTTGTTCTCCCCTTTTCAGTCACTTCTGCATCTTCCTCCACACTGCTCTCTCATTATTCCCCAAGTTAATTTATCAGGCTATTTACTCCATATTTGAATCCAAATTCTATTGTGCTCCTGTCGTCAAATAAGTTTACTTTTTGATCAGTTACATATCACCAGGCATATTATGACCTGCCCTCTGTATATATTCTTAGAAGGCAAAATACTCAGGTCAGATATAGCACATAGAAAAATGACTGTAGTTCAAAATCCATAAAACAATGCAGATTTTGAAAGAGGATATAAAACACCACCAAGGTTATGCACCGGCTTTTCACTTCTTGCATTTCAATATTGCATATGTATTCTAAAATGTGGAATTACAGACATATTAGCAAGTCCGAGGGATAAGAAGTCTTGGCAAACTCACACTTTGTTTTCACTATTTGTGTACGGATATTAGGCACTGTCACTATTTTGTTTCAGATTGTTCTGTCACATGAAAAGGAAAAAAGTGAAATGAATATGATTCCCAAAATTCTGAATTAAAAACAAAAATGTGAACAACAGTTCTACTAAACCCAAGTGTTTTTTCCAGCCAAGTACTCTTCTTCAGAAGTTCATCTGCTGTGGATTTTCAGTCTCATGCTAGTGCAAAGAATACCTATTTCTGAAGCAAGGTTTTCTTTTTAGTAAAGTGAAAAAAATCAGACAACTAAATGAATTTGGCTATTAATGGATATTTCTCTGTATTGCTAGGTTTGAACCTGACTCATAGTTGAAAAATAAGAATTTCAAGCAAGGTAAATCAGAGGCAACTGAAATCCAGAACACTGTTTTTTCCCCATGATGGAGACCAACTGTGAAAGCCAGTCCCATTATCAGATTTTGGAGTTATTAGACTTGAATTTAAGGCCAGAACTACCATAACTACCCCGCTTTGGATCCCTGCACTACAAGGATTGAAGATAAACACTTAGGCCTGTAGCCTCTCTTGAAATGATAACATGTCTATTAGACATCTAACTTTGACCTGAAAAACAAACTCATGGATAGTCTATATGTCTATAAATGAGTTATTTAACTGTTAATTATCCTCATGTTGAAAAACCCAAGATGAGACTCATACACTTTGTTCCTATCTAAAAGTGCAGAAAAACACACACAAAACCAAAACAAGGCAAGCAAAAGCCGGAACAGGTTTGGGGCTTATAGATTTGGTTTGTGGGGTTTTCCTCATTTTAGTTAGAAATACAAGAAAACCACCAAAGAGACACATCTGATATCAAACAGGATACTAACCAGATTAAACACTAACAGAATTATCCAAGCCACCTTTAAAATTGGTCTACAGAGTAAATAAGATGAGAGTGTTCTACAAGGTTTTCAGTACTTGCTGAAAAACATGATAAAAAACTTGATTTCCATATGTTTTGGCCATAGTTTCTTGCCCAAAAGGGAACTTCAAAGTATAGAAACACTAAAATAAAAGAAGGGCACGAATGCCATCTATAAAAGCTAGCTTGACAGCATGGTACATACCTTCAGCTGCCTTGACTCTTTTCTAGATCAAAGAGAAGACTACAAATGTACCGACAATACTCAAACCCACCGTAGCCACAGACAGCAGTAACTAGCCACGTCAGTCATACGATCTTATCTGCCCCAATTTGGAAGTGCCACTGTTCTGGGCTCCAATATAAATTCTAGAATACAGAATAATTATTATGGCTGTGGTGTTGAAGATATTCATCAAACTACCCATCAAACTACCCTGAACATTACCAAAACCCTATGTATTTACTGAGCCCATGACACCTGTTCAGTCATTAAGGTAACAGGTGACAGGAGAACAGTGATGAGAGAACACAGATCCTTTAATTTTAACCACAAAAATTCCAACAGCCCAAATGCCAGCTGCTCTTGTGTAATGAAAGAAAAACTCTTATTAATAATTTCAGTCTTTTCGTCTTCAACCTACTAATTTTCAACGCATTTCCTAAGAACATATTTCTTCTTTATTACAGTTCTTGATTCAACCCGAAATCAGTATCTTGTTTCAAAGATGTTGGACCATTCTACCTCATGGTGGCAAAAAGCTTTTAAACAATCATCAATTCAGTATAACATCTACTGTGCTATTACCATAGAAAAGCATTACTGTTCGAGAATGTTTCCGCTGGATCATAATTACAATAAGAATAGGTTCCTGAAGGCATAACGTAACCAAGTCCTGAAGTTGAAAGATTGTTTAAAACCTTACTGAGTTAGATTTCTGCTATTTTATTTCAAAAAAACCCCACATCTGAAGTTTATAATGTATCTGAATGTTTCAATGGTTTTTTTTTTCTTGTTTAGAAGAAAAAAGAACCACATGCAGTTTAGGATGTCGTCAGTCAGGATAATCATTGTGGTGTAGCGATTTTCATCCCAAAGGGCCCTTAATCTTTTTGCACATGTATTCTGTGGTGAAATGTAACAACTGTTTCACAATGTCAACAGTTTAAGACATGCCAGGTAAACAATTTCAAAGTAGGCAGCAGTCGGAGAAGGGGAAAAAGTCACGGGAGTTTTCAGGGGGATGGATACTCGCAGCTTATATTTATCCCTACAGAAGTCAGTTCATGTCACGCATTAACTAACATAGTTAAGAATCTGCTTCAAACACAGAGAAACAACACAGCTGAAAAGAAACTTCAGGGAGAAACTGGCTAAGCACAAATGGGCTAATTTGCACTGTAATACAAGCAAGTTAAGCAAAAGATGACAGCCAATGTGATACACGGGAAGGAAACATAGGCTAGGACAAGAAAGGGAACACGCAGACGGGATAACGCCAAGCCTCGGAGGGTACGCGCACACAGCACGGCAGCGTGAGCCCTCGCCGTGGGACAGGGCCAGGATTTTAACAAGGCAGCAACCTGGCCTCATCCTCCTGTGGCACACACCGGGCTGGGCACAAGAGACAGACCCACAGGGGCAGTCATGCTGTGATCAGATCCAAATTCATTTGGACTTCATTCATTTGACTTTGGTCACCTCAAAGGCACCTGATATTCAGAAGAAGCCAGGCAGCTACTCTTCTTGGATGTCCTTTCCCTGCCTCGCATGCTCTCCAGATATATCCCTTAAAACAGACGTACAAAACCAATATACACCACTGACACTGATTAGAAGCATTTCGATAAGGCGGTTTCTATGCTCTTGTAACCTGATCCCCTATATTTAATTAATAATTTAAATTAAATAACTTAAAATATATAAGTCTCTGTCTTCCAAACATGCATATTAAGAGAGGTAAAAACTACCTAGCTGGGAGTAATTGCAAAGAACTGGATTTATTTTTTTCTTTTAAGCACATTATGACAAAGGAATAAGAGATTTTTTTTAAATTTTTTAAAGTGATAAATTGATACAGCGAGCAGTGATGCCAAACACATACTGCCATTTGGAGGCAGTTGGAAGTGCTTGGGTTTGGGTCCTGAAGCACCCCTGCATTGGGTGTGACTGCACTTTGTTCTCCACCTTGGTCTTTAGGCAGGAAATTCATATTCACTCTCTACACAAGGCTGGCTCAGAAAACGAACCTCTTTGTAGTATTAATGAATTCTGTTTGAACAATTTGACATAACTGCCTCTTGCTTGTCTGCAGCTGTCCGTCAGTCAGTCAGTCGCGAGCCGTGTCCTCGCTAGGTGAGACAGCGAAGAGCTGCGCACAGCTAGGTCACAGCCTGCGCAATTGCCTTCGAGCCCCGAGGAGCACCCTGCCTCGCCAACTGCTGTGCCGCTGCTTATGCAGCCTCGCAATACTGCACGCAGGCGAGAACTTTGCTGGCCAAGTAAGGCTATTCTCCTGCTGTTCAGGAGATCTGTGCTAACAGCCTTCCACATGTGTCCTCTCACAGAAGTTGTGACTGGCTGTAAGTAGCATCATGGAGTCCTATCACACATGCTGTGACCAAGAGAACATAACAGTTTTGAAAAACCTATGTATAAACCCCCTTATCATTAGATATTCTTCTTTTCATTGCAAATTAACTGATTTTCTTTGACCATCAGAGAATCTAAAAGTCCATTCAAACCCCATTTCCAAGGCAGCCTCATTTCCTCTAAAGGAAAAATAAAGAACTGCAGATGTACAAAGGTCTTCATGTGAAGGTAACATTATGGAGACAGTATTTCTACAGAGACAAAACAGTAGCAGTAGCAAGAAACACAACAAAATCCAGCTAGCTAGAAATCAATATTTTAGTCTTTACAAATGAAAAATAAAAAAAAAAAAAAAGCATATGAGCATTCTCTTTCAGATAATTAAAAGAAATGCCAAAGGAGAGTAAAGTTTAATAAAGGACACACTATAAATTAGAATCAGAGACACAGTCATGAATAGAAAATATGTGCCTTTAATAATCTTTCAGCTGAGCTGTGTAATGCCACACAGACAGACAAAAGGTGTTTGGAATGGCTGCAAAGAGAGGCAACAGAGAAAAACCAGATAGAGGATCGTTATATGTTTTGGATGTTTAGCTAGATTCCATTACATGGGGTCCCTTTCTGCAAAAGGAACCCTGCTTGCACTGGTTGTACTCACTGCCTGCCAGTGGAAGGAGTAATTGCTCATTATCTGTGAAACCAGGGCAATATTTAGTTAGGCTTTCAGGACTGAGTTCCTCATCATTTACATGAAAGCAGCTAATGGATGTATATACATACATACATACAAAAAAACATCCCTACATGGAATTAATGCATGAAACAGAAAATCAAAACATTGAAGCTGATAGTAAAAATATTTCTTAAGTTACTGGAAAATGGAGAGAAAAGTTGACCTAGAATGCAAACTGTCTTTTAAGCTATGAAAAATTTCTATTATTTTGAAAAAAAATCACATCTGCTTTAAATAAGAAGTATTTCTTCATGTGCTAAACTAGCTTATATTTTCTTTACATCCAAATTTGCCTCTCTCTATGTCTTTATGAACTGTTACCAGAAAACCTGTTACCAATTTTTTGTCATTGCCCAAAAATATTTATCAAATTCTCATCAGCGGATAAGTGAAACAGTAACTTCCAATTTCCCATGCTAGAGGAAACTGAAGCATCACAGATGTCACCACCCTTATAGCAATTTCCAGCATTTCTGTCCATCTTTCAAGCAGACATGAGGCTGCTCTCCCTGGGCGATGACCAGAGCAGGAGGCGCCCAGGTGTGTTACCCTGATGGGTGCCAGAGCTCAGATCCTCTGCTGAGAGGAAGGACGAGAGCTGAGCGTCGCCTGCGCTGCTCATCGGGCCAGGCAGCCGGGGCTAGCCCAGAGCACCAGAAGGGAGGCT
The DNA here is from genome assembly GCA_034008185.1 of Gorsachius magnificus. Lineage (NCBI taxonomy): Eukaryota > Metazoa > Chordata > Aves > Pelecaniformes > Ardeidae > Gorsachius > Gorsachius magnificus. The sequence continues at coordinate 31,613,720 of CM067089.1, read as the reverse complement.
GCACATGACTGACTTCAAAATATTATGTAGAGAATATAAGGAAAGATTCTTCCTCACAGCAATATTAATGTAAGTCCTAATGCACAGTCTGGAGAGCATAATTGTATTTCTAGCTTGTAATCAGCTAAAGGAAGTACTGATATAATCTGCCAGGTGTATTGATGATTATTAGCCATAAGTTCTTTCTGGTTTTCTCACATCCCTGCATTTCCACTGGGCATGTTTTGTTTCTCAAAACCCATCTTTTTGACAGCATTAATCAGCATAGCAAAGTAAAATAATGAATCTTACTGCTATGCTTTTTTCATCTATAAATGTGTCCATACAAAACCCTCAGAATGCCCCCAGAAAAATTGGGTTTTGTTGACTTTTTTTTTTAAGTGACTGACAAGAAAAGCAGAGTCTAATATGCCACTGAGGAAATTAAGATGCAGTGAAATCTATATATGCATGTATGCATGTATTTGAGTTTGCATATTTTATAATCTTTCCCACAATTTAAAGACTCAGCATTTTTATGTAAATGGTTTACAGCCAACAAACAAAAGGAGAACATCTAGATTTGCAATTCAGCATACCGAGACATAAAAAGTCTGAGATACCCAAGACCAGGCATACTTCAGAATAAATATACATCAGGAAGGCAAGAGAACTAGTCCTGATGTGGATCCCAGTAGCGATGCTGTCAATCAAACCAGTATTTAATTCAACAGACTTTGTCAGCTTGCTGAATTTACAGGCCAGCTGGAGGTCCCTTCCTCATTAATCACTGCATCTCCTGGTTTCTGGGATTACTCAAATTAGCTGCCTGTGCTCTTGGTGCACCCCCCCCCACAAAGAACCGTTCTGCTGCCTGGGTCTATGCCCCATTTAATTTGTCATCAGGCATTTTGAGATGGCTAGAGAAACTAAAGATATTCTGGAACTAAGATAGATCAAGCTAACAGACATCCCAATTTCTACCCTGGAAGCTGTTGCTAATGCTTGTTTTTGGTGATAGAAAGCATGGGGAACACCATGGAATTTGAAGCAGTGATAGTGGGCAGGCTCATGGCTGTACACAAACACACGAGTGGCTTTGGGTTTAAGGAATCTTAATTTCTAAGGGAGAAGGAGAAGGAAAGAAAACACTCACTTTGCTCATTGACGTGGAGCAGCATTAACCCACATACCGTCTTGCTGGACTGGACCAGGCAGTACCTACTGAAGCAAGCCAGAGCTAGGGAAGTGAGATATCCTAGGGCGGTGTTTCAAAATCAGAATTATAACACCTCACTTCACTGGGAAAGCCTGCCTCTACAGAGCCTTGCTGCTGGTCTGATCCTGAACTTCCAAGTCTTGGAAATACTCATAGTTATTATGAATTCAGAACAGAGAGGATTTCTGAAGTAATTAAAACCAGAGAGGCAGTAGGTGCACTGATGTACTTATTTTATACCACCTACACCTAGAAAGTTAATTCAGCTACAGAAGAGGATATTTAATCTTTGCTGCAGCCTCACTAACTACCATGGAGCAGAGGATTAGTCATGTGGGCAGGCTGCGTTGGGAGACACAGGAGGGAAGGAAGCTGAAGGGATCCTTCCTGCTCCGTTTCCTCCTGCCTTTCCAGGAGGTCCCGCTGACTCCTTTCCTTTGCTTCATAACGGGTGAGAAAACAGGGCAACTTATCTTCAAAATCCAGTATCAATACTCAAAACACCTGCCTTACATCCTTCTATACAGAGACACCAGCAATACTAGTACAGGTTCTTAAAGTACATTTGCTCAAAATCTGTGAGAACAGAGAAATATAATCTGGCAGGCGGTAGGAGCAGTGAGCAGGTAAAGATCCCCTCACAAGGGCTGTAAATGGTCAAGAAACGGGCTGTACTTGTTCTCCTTGGCTGAAGCCAGAGGATATGCATAGTAAGAGCAACCAACATATTCTAGGCAAAGAAATTTCTTTCCTGGTTTTATTTGGATAAAATATTATCAGGGCAGCTATTGCTCAACCAATAAATGCAGTGAACTCCTGTGACATTTTGTAGCCAACCTGTACTATAAAGAACATATAGAATAAATAAAATTTTTAGGCAATGCATTGTTTCTTGAACAAGACAAAAAGCAATTAGACAACATTGCAAGCATGCCATTAATGCAAATAAGAAACAGAAGCTTGCTGCTTTATGCTAGGCAGTGCCAGCAGACTTCAACTTAATATGCTTCACACATGTCTGAGACAGACAGACAATGTCCAACCTCATTCTCTCCACCAACATTGACCCTTTCCAACAAAAAGCTTCCCTTAAGATGAAGGTTATTTATTTTCCAAAGCAGAGTCCCTCTGTGGCAGACACAAAGGTTTTTGTGATGGTAGCTCTGACTTTTCACAGATGACTCCGCTGTCAGATAAGAATTGCTCTCATATCCTCATCAGACTGTCCGATATTGAACTACATTATACTCAACAAATTCACCTGAATGATCGCACCAAGTCAGCAACGGGGTGATCACTGCGTGATCTGTGGGTATGGTGAGCGTCCCTACCCCTGAGGCTGGGTCAGTAACATACCGCCTTGAAGTGCAAAGGACGTGGCTAGAGAGATGTTTTGCCTGCAGCATGTTTGTCAAACAGAGACCTAGCACTGCGGTAAGCTCTCTCTTGTGAACCTGAAAAATCATAATAAATTATACTGAAAAAACTAATGTAATTGCAATAATTGTTCTAAAGCCAAAACTACTTAATGCCTTAAAATTTTGATTAATTCTGAAAAATGCCTCTCTAGCCTAACTTGAACTCCTTTCCTTATGAAATCTGACTCTCACCGAAAGCTGAATACATTAACGAAAGGCAATCCAATCCATATTTTCCATTTGTTCTTCTCTACTGGCTGCAATAAATGCCTGTTTTGCGCTGCATCTTGGGAATGGAAGAAATAGAGAAAGATCATGGTATATGGGTAATTAAAAAAATTCAACAGGAGTCATCTTGGTTAAAGTGCTAGGAAGGTAGTAAGTCATGGCTGACATACTAGAATTAATAACGCACAGAAGTCTTGTAATACCACCCATAGGCAAAATATACAGAAATACACTACATAAATAATGAAAACATATATGAAAACTTCTCCCTTTCTCCTTCTGAGATTTAACACTCGGCATTTCTTTACATTTTTTTTCTTTTTTATTAAATCAAATCATAGTTAAAATAACATAGCTATAGATCTTGGAACTACTCTTCTGTCTTTGCCCAAACCCTCCATCGAGATTCAAAATAGGACCAGAGAGGAAACCAGTACTGATTTGAATCCTGCTCCATCATATTGATTTCTGGAATGGGTGGCATTTATCTCATCTCTCAGCTCATTGTACGACTACATGTTGTGTTCTATTAAAAAGTTGTGGTTAGGCAGTACAGAGGAAGGTACTGATTTTTCAGAGCCAGATTGCACATGGGGTCACGCTGAATTGCTTGCTGAAATAGGGGAGATTGTGGCTTCTGTGGAGGCAAATGACTGTCCTCAAGAGAGAGAAGTTTCCAGGGTGCAGGACACAATACACAAGTGAGGACCCTGTAGCTGGGGATGAAACTTGGGGATGCGTGAGAGGAAGAGAAGCAAACTCAAAGAGCCAGCCCCTGACATAAGAGATTCATCCTGAAACCCAGAGATGATCGGACATTTTCTTTTAATTAAGAAAGCCACTGCAATGTCCTGTAATGAGAGCCACACTAGAGTAGCAGACTCTGTGGGCTGTACCCTAGATTCAGACTCACTTTTTCATTTTAAGCCAGCTCAGCCAGCAAATCTGTGTTTTCTGCTTCACTGGTTACTGTGTCCCTATTTGTGTTCAAATGAAAAAAAAAAAGCTCTAGATGCTGAATGTCCTTTCAGTGAGTCTATCGAGGAAAAGTCCTCCTCTGAACATTCAGAAACCAAGCAGTGCTAATGAAAAATAATAACAAAATCTCAATGCACTTCCCTAATGCTCATAAAGGAAATATTTTGTGCTCTCGCTCGCCCTAACAAAAACATGGAGTAACAACACTTATTTCTCTTTAAAATCTATAGTGAAATTACCTTGTCATATCACTGAGCGAGTTCAAAAAGCCTAACAAGAAATACTTCACTCCCCATCATTTATTTTAAAATTTAGGAGAGAAGAAAGAAAAAAAAAAAAAACCAAAACAGACAAAACTTCAGATTCAACTCCAGAAGTGAGCTGCTCCCTCCTCGAGCCTGAGCCATGAGCAGCAGCGTTTGTTACAGCCTAGCCTAAAAAACCACCCCTTACACCACATCCGCAGGCTATCCATCCCTCTTTTAGCAAACACCCTGGAGACGTCCCAATGCTGAATGCTCTCGAAACTTAGATTTTGATAGCATTTTTCTGTCAGGCTGGCAAAACTACAATAGCAGGTTTCTGAATGCACAACCACATGGTTTATGTATTACACAATAATAATACAGTTAACCACCTGGGCAGCTCTCGGTGTGACAAACCCATAGCCTCCAGGTGCTACTGAAATGTAAATAGCTACAGCGGCCTCGTAGATTGGTACTGAATGGCATCTTGAATGAGAGTGGAGAGAATGAGAGAGCGCTCAGGTTAGATTCAATACAGCTCAGACAGCAATCTTGCAAACCATTTACTAACTTATGCCTTACTGTATTATTAATCTTATGGCAGAATAAATTGCACTTAGCTTTAAGAAAATTATAGATGGTGCTAGAACTACTCAAACTGAAATGTTCTCATACTATTAAATATCTTAAATATCTATTATTCTTTTTTTTTATTCTTCATTACATCCCCTTTCCAACAAAGCCCAATACCTATAAGTTCTTCAGACCTCATCAATAAACTCTATGGGACTTTGCAACTTACCTTTTCATAGAAAAGATATTGTTGCAAGTGAAGTAGATGTTGGCAGGCTGGAGCAGTTTTACTACATTAAAGAAGCACTCTGTCTCAAAGAGATTTACTTCATGCATTTGAAGAATTACATGATCATAGATAGCATCCTTCATCCAGTGATCTCAAAGCATAGCACAAAAGTTAATAATGAATAAGGAAAGACAGTTACACCACCGAGTTCTTCACGGCACCTTAAATTCAAAGGCAGAATACTCTACTGGCATCCTGCATGCTCTGTACAATTCTATTTATAAAATCCCTGTGGGCTTAAGGCATGCAATCAGATGATTTTGCAACTCGCAATTTAATTTCAGAACAGGTATATAATAGTTCATGAGAGAATTTTGACTGCAAATGTGATTTGGCCACTTTAAGATATCAGGCTTCAGCTCTTCTACATGACACTTCTGCCTGGTTTACACTGCACTAACAGGATGCTTTCTGAGCCTGCCCCCCATCTTCATGAAGCAAAAGCTGCGTGCATGGTCACTGTCAGCAAAGTACAGCTCTTCTCCATGAGACGCTACTCACCATTTCAGGTCCAGGTGTCATTGCAGGTTATTAACATTTTTTTTTTAAGCTCTGCATGACCTGGAGTCCAGCCATCTAAGAACTCCCCTCTATCCCATTTTCCATTCACTCTAGTGGCAATTATATTTTTCACTTAAAATAGCCAGGGCATGGCTTCCTAGGGAAAACAGGGTGATTCATCTGACATTGACTATTATCATTCCCAATAATCTCCATCAAAAGTGGATTTTGGCAAGCTTCAGTATCCAAGGGGTTTGTGTGGGGGGTTTTTTGCCCATTGGGTCTAAGTGGAATTAATAGCTATTTCAGGCTGTGGCAACATATCAACAATTGCCTTTTTAAACAGTGTCAATATTTTTAATTCTCATTTTTTTCTGCTCCTGTACCTCTTATGCTAGAAAATACTTAAAATATATGTATATAATACTCTATATTGCTTAAAGATATATATTTTGTTGCCAACATACAACTTAAAACTGTGTCCTGTTAGCAACCACATTGTTGGGGAGCTCTATTATATATTTGCACATCACACTCATAAACATATTAAAAATACAGATACATTATAATCTGATAGCCTGTCATATAGATGTCACACTCAGAAAGGATATTCTATTTTGAGAGTTATTATCTATGCCTGATACTGTCCCCACTCCATAAAAGGATGTTGTCTCAAAATGGAAAAGAAGTTCTATTTTGTGACACCTGTGTATTTTACACAATAAATTCATTCACTCCTGTAGCAAGAGATATCGTGGTTCTGGACCAGGCATATTTTAGAATTCTTTCCTTGACACAGCCTCATGCTCATTCTAGACTGTACCTATTTTAAGGTAAAACTGACTGTTTTCTGTGTGGTCTGACAACAGAAAGTCCTCAATTTAAAGGCACCTCTGCCAGGAACTGGAACACAAGCAGGCAATCTCTGCCAAGTCCTGTTATTTCAGTGAATTAGCCAATACAGACAAAGAGGTTTAATCAGAACTCTGATGCCCTTTTGCATGTACCTTTCCAAAAGACTAAGTTGAGGAATTAAGGTTATTCTTTTTTTTAAGTATAATGAAATTAAGGAACCAAGCCAAAGCAAGTCAGATAGTTTGTGGCACTTTGTGACGCAGAAGTTCCTTACGTCCCACATTTTGGCTGACCACTAAGATACCTTGCCATCAAACTTGTCTTCTGAAAACCTGCACGTGAAAGCATTTACTGGTATATAGTGATATAATCTGGCACAAAATGGCAGAAAGAAAGGCAAAAATAGAAGGGAAATTTTAAATAACTTCTATTTCTGTTGTTTATTTTAATAGGACTAAACAGAAACCATAAAATCTTGTCATTTTTTCTTAATAAAACTATGATGTAGCATGAACAAATATCTTAATCACTGGTATTTAAACATCCACTTTCTGACATATTGAATATATCAGAGCAATATAGAGATGAAGACAACATAGTTATCCTGGAATTTAAAATCACTGCTAAAGTAAATTACCTCATAAACTATGATAGGCACCTATGTGTATTTGCAGTTCACCAAATGATATGAGACAACAACAATAACTAGAGGAACTAAATGCATGTCAAACACTGCAGACAGGAAACTGTGCATGGTCTCCCTCAACATAGAGTCCTTGCAACTGTCCTCAACACTGAAATCATGCTACAAATGAAGAGACGTTAGAACTCCTCAGTTTATGTACTTGTGAAGGCCAAGATGACATCTATTTGATTTTTTAGTTAAAATAATTGAGCGTGTATTCTGGTGTTATCATTAATACCTCTCAAAGTGATTTTGCTAAACAGACATTATGCTAAAAATCTAGTCTGACACTCAGCAGAAAGTTCTGGGTTTGGTGTGATTTTTATACAACAATCATGATTCAAAGATATTTCTTAGGGCAGGAAATTGAAAAAAAAAAAAAAGACTGCCCCTCTTTTGTGGTGTAGTGGGCTTATTGCCTTTGCTCAAGATTGATACTGTGCAAAAGAGAATAACCAATAAGCTCTGTCTCTGGATTTCCAAAAAGGTAAAAAGAATTTGTGAAACTTTTTTCAAATGCTTTCTATTTTCTTTGGTGTCAAGTTCAGAAAATCTTGACCTGTTTCGCTATGAAAATACATTTTTCTTCATAATGTGCACACTTGAGCATGGAATTCTTCATAAGTGGAACTACAGAAAGGGGCTTTATCTTCATCCCATTCTAAACACTCTCCTAGGATCCATCAATAAATTATAGGAGCTTTGATGAAACCTCCATAATTAAAGATGTAACTGGTTTTTTTAGAAGGCTGGTTTTAACATTCTTAATAATCCAATTTTATTCAATATTGCATACTTGTTAAAAAAGGAGAATGTTATACCCGAGATTCATTACAAACTGATAAGTATGACATAGTATGTGACTTATGAATTAAACAGGATTTCTAAACATACAGGCAGCAATGCATGTGGGCTGTGGAAACTTCAGCAGCGTCCTAATTGCTGTAGGTATCCTGGCCCCGCTCTAACTCAGATATGGCTGCTTTTTAAAATCCAGCCTCAAGCTTCATGCTGTGAAAATGTCATATAAACAGCTGAACAGTCTTCTAAAGAAGACGACCAGCATGATCTTATGCTTGGAGGAATTCCAACAGAAATTTGCAAGACATCCCTTTTACTCTGGGTTGACACTGGTATCATTTGCAAATACATTCAGCATTTTGTGTTTGCAAATACAAGTAACAGTTTACGCAAAAGCATGGGTCCCATTGGCAATGTTTTCCAAAACCATAAAATAAAACAAAAAAAAACTTAAAAAAACTATGTAGCACATATTTGCAACAAAAAAATGCATTTCTAAACTTGCTTACCTACTTTTCAGTTAGAAAGTGTAATACTTACAGCTATAATCTTACAATGAAAGCACACAGAGCATAAAATATTTCAATTAAAAAAAACCCAACCAATTTTCAGAACTTGGGCAAACAGGGATACCACTTCATTTCAGAAATACCATCAGGTTCATCACATTTCTTCTCTGATGTTCTTCTATAGTTTAAAAATTGATCATAGCTATTTCCTGTATGTTGTATTTTTTACCATGAATAATTCAACTTATGGAATTTGCAAGGAATGCGTTTATTTTTACTCCTCACATCCATCTTGTACAGAAAATTACAACTAAAAATGAAGGAAGTTTATTATTTTGAGTAAAATATTCCAGATTTTTCTTCCGTTTGACACAATCTATTTATAGGGTGAATTGCAACACTCTTTTACCAAATTATTCTACCATGACACTCAATCAACTCAAGCAGAAAGAGAAAGTTAACCCAAACGTAACTATGTGGAAACCGTATTTTATCCAGAATGAGAGGACTATTAGCCCTTCTCTTTGCAAGGTAACAGGGGATCTTCAGTCATCACAAGTAGCCAAGACTTCAGTCTTACATTTCAGCTGAAAGATACCTTGCCAACACAGATTAAACCAAATTACTATACCCAAGTGTGTGTTTATAAAGTGCTCAAACAGGAGGCAGGCATCTGTTTTACAGCTAAAGTCAGGCAATTTAGTCATGTACTTTTCCATATGAGTAAAACTGATTCAATTACAGTAGTAACCACCTAAGATCATTCTCTTCAGGATATATCTTTTAGCAGCATGTGATGTGAAGGCAATATTCACTTAATATTAGAGACCCCTAAAAATACAGTTCCTTTTTGCAATGAATAAGAAGCATAGGATTTCTCATCATGATGCTGATGAGATTCTGTCTAAAAGTAATGATCTCAATTAAGGCACTGTGTCCGACTTCAAAAATGGGGTTTCAACAACTGTGAAACATATCACAAAGCTACTTACAGTGACTTTTGCAATCTGCCTCAGAAGTGCTGGAGGAAACAAGTATGACTTTTCATGAAACAGATGATATTTCAAGAAAATCTAATTTAAAAAAATGAAAACATACCAACTGATAGAAATGAATAACCAATGGTAAATTTTTTAACAGAATGTTTCTTATGAAATACAGTATGTGTGTAAACCATTAATTAAGTCCTCATTACAGCAAGCTTGGGAAAGAATTGCAGATTGCTCTATAAAAAATATGATCCCTGTCATAAAATAAACTAAATAACAATATCATTTCACTCTTACAGAAGATCTTCCTGGCAAGGATGAAGATAATCATAAAGCTCCTTACAGGCGTTATCTAAGCCTAATCCCATCCCTACAAAGGCAGTTAGTTGTTGCAATATTCCCTGCATACATAGGCAAGAGAGAACAAATAGGTTTACACCTCAAGAGCTCCCTGTGAGTTAGAGAGCTGCTAGGAAACCACCCTGGAGTCCTGACTCCCTTATTTTTACTCTCACAGCTGGATCATTAAACTATTATATTATGTGGAATCTACCCAAGTGCAGAAACATAATATGAACCAGCTTAGATGTTTTGAAAGTTACAGCAAGGCTTTCATTAATAAGAACTAATAATATAGATGGTCAATAAGGAGGGAATTAATGTAGTCCTGACCACCTTTCCCATTTCATGTCCCTTGTACTGTGGAAGTGGGATATAGTTCTCCACTGAAAATTCGAAACAGGCTCTGAAGTGATGGTCTCATACAATTAGGACTATACAGGTTTTAATACTATGATCCATTCAATTTCTTAATATTAACATCTAAATGTTTTTGTTAGAGCCTTTTTTTTTTTTTTCTATCAGACTTCAAAAGTTTGTACAAAGCAGGCAAGTACCCTCAACTCCATGCTACGGATGGGGACAGTGAGCCAATGAAGCAAAATGACGTCCCAATCGCTCCCAGCCACTGCCAGTGCTGGGAATGAACCACAGGCTCAGGAAGCTTAAGGTAGAAGACATAAAAATGTAAATATACAAGAGAGGCTTTACGCATCCATGTAGGTAAAAAAAAAAAATCATAAAGGACTAATAAATAAGAATTTAAAAGAGAAGAAAAAAAGAAAGAAGCATGCTGATAACTCTAAATTCAGAGGAAGACCATTTACTGGTGAGTAACCCAATAATTCCAGCAGTTAAGGCAGGTGCCAAATTTGATGCATACACACACCCTTAGCATGGGAGGTGGACATAAGAGGTGAAAGAAGAAAGGGGGTTTTATCCACTACAAAAGCTCCATTTACTTTACCCAAACACTTTATACCACTTTTCCTTGTTATTCCAAGTTATACTTCTGTGTTTCTTTCATTCTTTCTTTCACTCAAATTTCATTCTATTTAAAACATTAGTGTAGCATCAGCTACTAAAGTTACTTACTTTTTTCTTTTTGATTGATTCTGTTATGTTTTATACTTTGTATAGTTCCCTTATCTCTTTATATCCCATTCTTTTCCTTTTTTTTTTAAAAAAAAAAAATACAGATGCTCAGGTTGCTATTTTTAAAGGTGTTTACAGACCTTAGGAACATAAATCACGCTGGCAATCGTCAAGCACCAGGCATTTAAGCCTTTTCAGTTTCTCTGACAATCTTATCCTCCAGCTTTCAAATGCCCTGATAAGTCACCACACTGATCGCTTTTATTTTTAAGCATAAACGCGCCATGCTTTCTCAACCTCCACATGCACACAGTCAAAAGAAGGCAATCACCTGAGCCTTTTGTAAAGCAAGGTGGTATACCTTAAAGGACATGCCCTGTTCTTTTATGTTTAAACCAAAGAAATGAGAGCATTTTCCAAAGTTTCCCTTTCACTAAAGTACACCCAAACAAAGGAAGAAGAAAACACACACACAAAATACACAAAATCCACTATCAGCCTTTACCACAAAAATATGGTGTTAGACTTGTGGAATAAAGGAGAAAGTATACACTAAGCGAGCAAATATATATATATTGACTTGCACTCCTAACTCAATCACAGCTAGTGGAAGGAACAATTGTCTGCAGAAAGACCAGACTAGGAAGAGTCAAGATGCCTCTACAGAAAGGCCCTGAAAATTCCTGCCAGATTTGGGTTACTGTCTTGGACGTCCTCCTGGGAGTCTTTCTGGTGGAAATGATCCCCAAGAAACTTTCTAAAGGACGTCGAGTATTAAAAGTCCATTAGCTTTTGACTGGATTCCCTCTAAGGCTCAACATTCAATGTTGTACTTCTTTGCCCTACTTTGTCACAGAACCTAAGTGCAAAGGTTTTTTGTAGGGGCAGGGCAGGGGTGAATAGCTCCAGATGCTCTCCATACAGAGGAAAAGAAAACCACGCGGAACCAACCCTCTGATTTTCACCACAAATGTGTTCCTCCACAGCTAAATCTGAGGAAAGGCTGATATGGAAACAACTGACAATAAATCAGAATTGATCTCTCACTCAAGTAATATGAATGAGACAAGCATGACTTCCTGAGCTTTTAAAAGTACTTCTGAGCTGTAACATATTTTTGCTGCAATAATAAAAAGTCAGTTGAATACCAGTAGTTCCATGGTAATTTTGCTCTAAGAAATATCATCTCTTCCAAGTTCTTCTATAGACTTCTCTAGCATATTACTGAATTTTTACTCTCTCTATATATTAAGCTAAAAAGATAATTTTCAGAACTTGCTTTTAGGTGGGAGTAGTATTCCACAGCCAGTAACTTTTTACCCATTTAGAATTATATTCCCTTTCATTTTGGGAACTGTATAATGTTCTGCATTAAACATCCAAAAAGTTAAGCCATTCTACATTAACCAACTAATCCCAAAGTAACATATTAGGGATCAAAAGTGATCAGTAGTATATCAGTTTAGCCATTTTGGCAATTTTACCTATTTTTTTTTTTTGCCCTGTTGTAGCTTTTGAGTGATATTTTAGCTGTCTCCACATGTGGATGATATCTCAATTTGGTCAGAGTGCTACGCATACTGAAGTGAGATCTTTTGTACATGTGTTACCATATTTGAAATGTACATTAGAAAAAAAAGTACTAATGTATACTCACACATCATAACTTCCCTTTAAGGCCTCAAACCTCTTTTGAGTGGTAATGATGGCAATTTTACTGAAAGGTAAATTGAAGCATAAAGCGATTATGTGACTTATTCAAAGTCACCTGGGAATTCTGTAACAAAATGGAACCAAACTCCAATGCCCCACGGCATCCATCTGCTAGGAAACAGAGCACTGACAGGACACTCATGCTTTCTGTAGTGGCAGCTGGAAACACAGCAGGAAACACACAGTCCACAGCATCTCACATGGCATCGGACACTTCTGGTTTGCATACCTGTGCGTAAAGGGAGGTTCATACTTCTGTTTATGAACCTGAATGGCTTCCCAGACCCCCTAAGCCAACTCTGTTCTCTTAAATAGGCAACACTGTTTCCAAAATTAGATAATTTTTCATCATTCAGGTAGCATTTGGAAGTTAGACTTCCTCATTTGCAGTAGAAAACTTCTAGATAGGAAAGTGGACTGAGAAATAGCTTTTTCTGACCGTTACAATACAGGAGGGCGCCTGGCTAGTCTGAAGTCTTCAGAGACATTTTTTGGCAACAGAAGTTTTTCAATTATATCTCCTGGAGCTTTATGCATTTCAAATACTTCTCTTCCTTCTGTTGAATTCTAAAAGATATTGCAAGCCTTTGGCTCCCTGTCCAGAATCCTCGTGCCAATTTAGACTCTGAAAGAATCTCAGGTTTAGCTGTTTAAGATGATAATGTAAACACAACTTATTTGCTTGTTTGTTCCATTTAGACTCATGTAATTCAGGTGAATCGAAACAAACACAGAAACCAATGGTCAAATGAAAATAGAAAATGTCATAAATTTTAATTCTTCATGGAATACTCTTTGTTCAGCTCTGCTTAATGTAGGACCCACTGACCATACAGTGGTGTCCTGGTTTTGGCTGGGATAGAGTTAATTTTCTTCACAGAAGCTAGCATAGTGCTGTGGTTTGGATTTAGTACTAGAAGAATGTTGATAACACACTGATGTTTTTAGTTGTTGCCAAGTAGTGCTCAAGGACTTTTTGAGCTTCTCCTGCTCAGCCAGGTGCATAACAAGCTGGGAGTACAGCACAGCTAGGACAGCTAACCCAAACTGTCCAAAGAACTATTCCATACCATATAACATCATGCTCGGGGGGGGGTTACTCGGTCAGTCGGTCGCGAGCAGAGTGGTCGCAGCTCGGGCTGTGGGATCGCGGCTCGGGGACTGCTTGCGGCTCGGGACGGGCTGGGCATCAGTCAGTGGGTGGTGAGCAATTGCGTTGTGCATCATTCGTTTTTTATATTCTGTATATTCTGTTATCATTCTCATTATTACTATTATTATTATTTTCTCTTATTAAACTGTTTTTATCTCAGCCCTCGGCTCTAACCTTTTATTTTCTTCCTGATTCTCTCCCCCATCCCACTGAGGGAGGGGGGGAGTGAGCGAGCGGCTGCGTGGTGCTTAGTTGCCAGCCGGGTTAAACCACGACAAGTGGCAGTGCCTGTATTTTAACCAGTTGACCAGTTTAGGGACATTTCGTAGCTTGGGTTCCAATCGGAACCTCCCTGTTCAGTTGAGACTTTCAGGTATTTTTGGAGCATACCCTCTGCATGAACATGTTCTTACTTATCTTCTCAGCCCATGACAATTTACGTTAGTAACCCCATGGAGCCACTCTAAATGCCTTCTAATCCCCATCAGTCCTTGTTCCACCAGCTACCATTGATAGGTCATCTTTTACTTTACACAATATAGCATCATCCATTTTGGAAATTACCTTCTCTAGAGGTTGTTTTATTTATTTATCTCAAATTCTTGCAGCAGCTATACTTTGAAACATCTTTGTGTCTTTAGGTAATTTATATTCTCAGTTAGCTTCCTTACTAAGACAAGTGCCAGTTACATCAATTATATCTTAATTAACTATAAAGTAAATGAGCAGAATTGTGCAGCCTTCACTATTTTGTCCACAGTATTGTTATGGCACTGCATCGTTACTACACATATGAAAACAACTTGCCTTGCTAGGACTCCTGCCTACCAATATAAAATTAGATTTCAAGACTTAACTGTGTAAGGTATTAGAAAATATTTTTCTTATAGTAAATTTCTTCTGCAGTGTAGCACTAATTCATTCCTAAAGAATTACATTTTCTCCTGTGAAGTAGAAAGTATATTATTTAGAGGAAAACAAAAGAGAGAAAGAAGCAGCATATCTTTACCCTCCGCACATCTTTGCCAAATGTTTCGCTGTAGCTAGTGCCCAGTATTTCAAATTGAACATAGGGGTTGGCGCCATCTTCTCTGAACTCCATAACACCAGTAAGCCCAGTTATATGGCCCTAAAGAAACAAGTTTCAGAAATTTTAGAATAGAACAAATTTGTCTTTATAAACGCTCCTCTTCATTAAAGGTATGCCAAATCTGCTTTGAAATTGTTTACAGTGAACTTAAATGTGGCAATTACATGTCCAATAGCTCAAACATAGTGCCAGAAAAAAGCTTTTTTTTTTTTTTTTTTTGAAAATTACTTTAGCATTAACATATCCACTGTGTGGAAAAAGAAAAACATCAGATCTCCTCGGGTCTTCATTGTTCACAGAGATAGACCCCAAAGAAAAGGAGGAGTTTGGTGGACCCTAAGACAACAGCCCTTTTGGGGTAACTGAGGGCAACAGGTTCAATCCCAGGGTTGAACACAAAGGCACGAACTCCAACTCCAAAAGAAAGAGTGTATGCCTGCTGTGCTCCCAAGAGAGGCATGAAGAAAAGATAAAATTTTAAGTATTATGAAAACCTCTGTGAAAGTATCACAGAGTTTGATTTGTGGTTTGTAGCAAAGAAGCTTGAAATGACACTAAAGTTTGAATTGGCAACAAAGGATGGTATTATTAGGACCAATCAGAGCATAACATAACACTCGATCAAACTGCATCATTTTACTAAAGGAAAACCATTTCATCAATATATATGGGGAAACAGGGCTTTTTTTCTGAATAATTGCTAAAGTTAGTATAGTAAAAATGAGTATTTTTTTCTACTAGTATTTGCGATCAAATAACTTTCATACAAGAAGTTACCATGCATCTGCAAAGCCGCAGTACTGTCCATATCTGAGTAATTCAACATGGTGCAAGACAGTGTAAATATAAGCGACAACTTAGCTAAATCAGATCTCTTTTGCTGTGGCCACAAATACTTACACAAATACTTACCAATGCTCACCTAACTTATGAAGCTAGTTGAGCTGTAGTAAGTGGAACTTAAGTCTTAAACCTTATCGTTCATTGGTGCCTTGAGCTCCTTTCTTTCTTCTCTTGGGGAAATTATTATGACACATGCACATGTCAATGTATGACTTCCTAATCACACTACCTCCACAGAAGGTAGCTATGAGAACAACAGGAGTAGAACACGCACCACACTGAAGCAACACTGCAGTGTGTGTAATTTGTTTGTAATAAATCATTTGCTTTTTTAATAGCTGTATATCATGCCTGGTAGTTATAAATCACTTGCTTGCAATAAATCAAAGAAGTCGAATAGAGGTCACATACCTCTTCAAAAGCTAATCTCAAGTAAGAAGGAAGCAACTCTTTCAATTGCTCACACAATTGCAGTTTGTCTATTCTCACCTTCTTAATAGTCTCTAGCATGGATCGTCCTCCGTTCCAAGGCTTGGTGGATTTCCTCATGCAGTTCAGACTTGCCATGCTGTGCCATTTCCTGTCCTCCAGTTTTCTGTGGAAAGCATTGGCCAGCATGAGCACACTGTCGTACAGGTACAGGTTGGAAACCTGCGAACAATAAGAATGAGTCTCTGTTTATTTGAGCATCCTTTCGAGGCAACAGTAAAAAGCAGCAAACAAACAAAACAAAACACAAGAAGACATAAGTAAATCTAAAAACTGGGTATATTTGATGTCTTCAACAGTCAAGGCAATTCAGACAAATACCAGTGCTCACTCCCACTTTCTTTCCTGCTTGGCACCGGGGCCCTTCTGGCCAAAGGACTGTGGCACACTTGCATTGCCTGCGCATTACCTACACCACTGCAATGCAGTGCTGTAAAGATGTAAAAGATTGCAGTTCAAATATAAACTCAGGCTATAGAAGGAGTACAGCTATCTATCAATGAAAGACAAGGGCTACTACTTTGTCAGTCCTTCCAGCAAGGAGAAAAAGATAAAGTGGAATTAAGTTCTTGTTCTTTCTGTTCATTTGAGCAGTCTCCTTGGTAATTTCTGGCACAGCAAAACATAATACTAATGCAACGGTTTAGAACAGAGGGAGGAGAAATGACAGTATTATTTTGGTCTTACCATCTCTCTCCACCAAATATACAAGAGACTGGTTACTATTCTATTTTTTCTGGAGCTATTGATTTCAGCCTCCTTATTCTTCAATTTACATGAGAGATAAAGAGAACAATAATTGACGACAAAGGCTCTAGTAAGAACATCACGCTAGTAATGCTCAACTATGTATTTCATTTTTCAAACCGAGACATGGCCAGCAATACAAGATCAGATCTTTGGCATGAAGTGGTATCCACCACAAGTGGTAAAACTTTAGCAGCAGAAGCCGTCTGAGAGAAGTGATTTAAAAAAAAAAAAAAATACACTCTCCACCTGTTTCCAGACTTCGCACGCACTCTTCTTCAAACTTGTGCACAGGTTCAGGCATATTGATTTATTCTTTACTAAACTCAAATCTCCATTTAGCATTGGTTGCCAGACACAGCTTTTTTTATTATTATTGAAAAGATATTCTCCTAGTTGAAGGCTTTACTTATGATGATCCACAAATTTGCCATTTATCTTTTGGATTTCTCTAATTCACTGTAGAAAATGGTGCCTAGAGACCAAGAAAGGGCTACATGTGGAAGTTAAAGCAGCTGCATACTTCCTATAAAAATGTCACTCAGCTGGGAAATCTTAAACATAATTTACTTTTGCGTCACTGGCTCCAAGTAAACTTCTGATATCTTAAGATCCTAATCTTCAGAAACAAAATGTTTCTTGTTTCATAACCTGGAGTTTGACATAAATTGAGAACTTAGGCACTTTGAAAAACCTTCTAGTGTAAGTAAATCTGAACAGAAGATATATAAACAAAAATTCATTTTGAAAGAATCAAAATAGGAAGAAAATACACAAAGAAAAGATTGAGGATACCCACTCATTTAAGTGACTGAATATATGAGATACTACCACTGAGAATCTCTCCCATCTGGTATTGCCATCTTCTTTCCTTTCTTTTCTTTCCAGCCTTCCTGAACAAGCAGTCCATGTTCCCTATATTTGCTCCAGCTAATCCTCTTCCTTTTAAAAGAGTTTCCAAAACAGCTACTTTCCAGATTTCCTCTCTTTTTAAGAAACGTAAGTAAAGAGTTAAAGAGTCCCACCAACTAAGTCTCATCTGCTCAGTTGCATTCGTCTCCCTACTTTGCAGATATTTTCCAAACAAATTCAAATAAAACAACCAAGCAAATCCTTATTATTCAACATATCTTCTGCGTTAAGCTACTCTCCACAAAACCAAACCAAACCCCAAAACCACAAAATAAACCACCCCAAACCACACACCACAAAACCCACTTGCGTAGATTTTACACGCATAAGGAAAGATGCCATTTCTTATGTGCCATCATGATCCCCTTTTCTCCCCACTGAATTTGATTTTACACCCTCGCTTTTAACTGATAATTCATTGTCTGCTGCCTTGGAACCACCACAAATCAGAAATGCTTTGCATTTTGCCAGTTTGGCACAGTTCTTTTTCAGTTCTGGAAAACTGCAGCCTCATTCCCAAAACCAGTTTATTTGGTTTGCTAGCAGAGAGCTCTAGGGCAAAATGTAAGACGTACTTGGGTACGTTGCTTTCCTTCTCTTTCTACTTTTTATGCTCTTAGAGAAGCCGCCACTGTTCTGCATGTATAAATGGACTGAAAGCTTGAGAGAACTTCTTTTGAGGATCTTAGCCTACACAACCATGCATCCAACTCAAATTACCTTATGCTGTAGAGCACAACAAAACAATCTCATGTTTACCAACTTAAACCTCATGGTTCAGTTAGACCTATAATGGATTTTGTATCACTATTGTCTCGTTATTTTCTTTAGAAAAAATGATATAAACTGAGTGACAGCAAGAAAGGGTCTGCACAAGAGCAGTTTCCCACTACTTACATCCTTCTGTCATACATCTGGAGATATGCATCAAGGCAGAAGAAAATGTTGCAGAGAACACAGCAAGTTACCTTTTGCCTTGGAAAGAATATTCTGCACGTCCTGTTGTACACACTTATCCACTGATATTTTGCCACTCCAGTTCTCTTCTGTTGAAAGCCTTGTCCAAAAAATGAGTATATTGTGCTTTTTAATCAGCAAAATTCCTTTTTTCATATAATCATACTCTTGAGTATTTACTCAATTAAAAATGACATGCATACATTACTACATTTTACCCCCTACTCACTGAAGAGTCAGTATCCTATGGAAGAGTAAGATGAATTTTTTTCGTACAATCAATACTTCTTTTTTAGAATAGAAAATATGCAAGCTAGGAAAAAAACAAGAGCAAAACCTCCACAACTGAGGCTGGATTTGTAATATAAAGAAAACAAATTATCTTTTTTTTAACGTGTATTTGTTCAGTCTGCTAGTTAAGCCATAATTTAACACAAACTATAGAAGTCCACCGTATTAAAGGCAGAACCCTTTAAAATTTATAAAGCATGACTCAAGGCATCTGGTTTTGCACAGTGATCAACATTCAGTGTGTTTATTTAAAACAGGAAGGACGTTCACATGATAGTATCAGTTGGTAGACCTCTAGGACAAGAGTCACTTCTCTGAAGCGCAAAAAAATAATCAAGAACAACAAAAAATATCCTGGTAACTTAGAAAATAACGTCCTTTTGATCCTTCACAGTGTGCAGAGCAAAACACAGCTCCTGAACATCCACAGTAGTATAGATTGAATGTCTTAGCCTCATCCCAAATAGGAACTGGCTTTATGCTAGAAAACAGAATTACGGAACCAGGTCTAATCTGATACATGAGTAGTTGTTGTGTGACTGTAGCTGAACGGTTGATTCCTTCAATGTCTTCACTAAGATATATTATTAAATTACTGCGAGGTATATTTTTATTTTCTTTTTTCCTAATTCCTTTTTGAGGCAGAAAAATAAGAATAATTAAATGCCTCAGATATGCTCCTCAAAATAATATTCACTTTCTACCCAAATTCATTACTATGTATATATTTCCTTGTAGAAGAAAGTTAATTAAAACAAGACAAAGAAATTCCAGCCTGATCTCACAGTAAATCCAGGGTTATAATAATTTCCTCTATTTTCTATTATATTCATTTTAATACAGAAAAATCTCTGCATATGTGCTAGATTGTATTTGCAACATGAATTTGCTGTAATAGTGGTGCCATGAAAAGAAAAAGGGTTCAGCAGGCAAAGCCTGTATACACTTGTTACTGCAACTGCACACATATTTTAATTTTCAGCTAAGTATCAAACTCCCACTGAATACAAACATGACCACTGAAAGGGAATTTGTGAGATCTCCGAGGGATCAGCTATTCTCTGTTTCCACCAGTGCTGTCAGAGGCATGAGAAAATAGTAAATTTAAAAATTACTCTTCAGGTAGCATTCAGAATTGGTAGCAAAGCAAGAGAGAAGAAAAAACAAAAGGCAATGTACTTGGCTAATTTGGGTTTTCCACACCCTGGAGAATTTTTTATTTCCCCTATTTATATATTCACAGGGGGAACAGAGGAGGGAAGGACATATATCTGCCTGCAGGGATTCCCCTTCCTATAACAAAAATCCCTAGATTAGAACAAAGTGTTTCATTTCTGTCCTGTTTGGAGAAAGAAGCAGTAATTTTCAGTTCCTCTTCATTGCTGAGAGCTGTAAGAGATGGAGGTGTTGTGACTGAAGTGCTTTTTGATCTATCTGCTATAAGAATGATGGTGACTGTTTCACCGATATATTAAAAAGTATGCCCTGTAAAGGAGTAGTTTTAGGCACATTCTGATATATCTTCTGAAAATTATTCCAGACTTCATGAACCTTTATTTTGCAATGAAGAAAAAATCCACCATACACTACTAGAGCAGAGCAGAAATTTTCGATGAGAATGGAAATCTCTCCCTATCACATTATTAAATGTCATTTTATAGAGGTTTTTATGTGAATTTCATGAGATTTTCCAGAGTGATTTTTACTTTTAAAGTTATATATGAAGATGGCTTTTAGCTCCTTCAGAGGCACTAATCATAGACAAGTGCTCTTCTGGGAAGGCCAGTAAGCCGCAAAGACTGACCCCAACTTTTGAGTTGCCAGCAGAGCCAGAAGTCTAGCCAGACGCAACCGCCGAAGAGACCAGCTGGGAAGACAAGCTGACACTCAGATGCCACTGCCTCAAAAATTCATTCCCAAGCTGGGCATCTGTACCCTGCTGCTGCCAAAATCACCCTGTGAGTGGCCACAGCAGTCAGCTCCAAGGATGAAGCAGATGGAAGAGGAGCTCAGACCGAGTGCAGCCTGCCAGCAGCAGAAACGCTTGCTGCCTGGGGAGTGGTATCATTGTGGTTGTGTATGCACACACCAGCGTGCCCTAAAACTGCGTTTCAACTTTCAAAAGTTCAAGTACTGCCAAACGCAGACACGCACTTCTGTCTCTGATCACAAGATGCCTCTTACTAGGAACAGTGAAGATCGATGGTTTACTTATGCTATGATGGCATGCTCACAAGGATACTGTTAGAGTGGAGAGACTGAAAATGTGACCTATTTCATTTTCTTAAATTAGTTTGCAGGACCCACTGTGAGACTTTGCATGCATGCCTATGTTTTAAATACACACTTCACTGCTCATGGAGAACAAAATCACAGCCAGCAGTCTGGCATTCATGAGAAAACCAGAGTCAAAAAACAAACGTTCATTAAAGTCTCAAATGTCAGCTTCAAACTTCCAAAGGGCTATTTATTATCACTGAGGCAAATGAAAGCCTGAATAAAATTTTCCTAAGCCCACAGAAAACCAGACCTCAATTGTATATTTATTCAAGCCTCCTCACATGAAGGAATCTAACTAGTGTATTATTTAGTGCTTTGCCCATTGTAGTTTTAGGTACCTCAAACAACAGGGCTTCCAAAGATTTCTTTGGAAGACTGCACTCAGAAATTTTATTTTATTGATAAGTAACTCTTCTTTCCTTTTAATTTTTTCCCCTTTTTACTGAGTTACACATCTCACACCACTTTTCCCTACTTACAGTTTCTGAATGCTCACTATCCTTCAGCTATTTATTATTATGAGTATTTATCATGGGTGCTTTCTTACTCAGTATGTTTTATAACAACATGTTAACAATAATGCAAGGTCTGGATTACCCTGTAACACTCAAGCTTGCTAGCTGCAGGCATTGGCTTCGCTCACTAAACCTCTCAAGAATCTGGCACAGCTAACACTAACTGTCCAGGGAAAGTCTAGCAGGAGACATTTGATAAAGAAAACTGAACACAACTAAGAGTCAGACAGGAGGACAAGAGGTAATATTGGAATAGCAAAACAGAGTATAAGATTATCATTTTACCCTACCTCATTCATAAATAACTATGGGTGCAAGTTAGGTTTCAGAGGCAGTAAAAAATGAAAAATGGAGGTACTGGCCCTTTCTTCCAGCCATTGGTGTCCGTTCCTGGACAGAGCGCTGAACAACAGCTCAGTGAAATAATTATGCAAACAGAGAACTCCAGCAGTCAAAAGAGGGAGCCTGAGCAGTGAGGAAAAGCTCACTCCAGAACATACTTGGGGTTCTAGCCTCCAGTATGCTCATAAAATCCCACGTGGCCAAAGGACACCTGCAGTGATTTGGGGCTTTTTAACCAATTCTTCTGCTAACACACCTTGTATAAAACACATGCCATCGGGCTTCAGGGAGAGATTACGCTGTGCAATGGACAATAAAGTCAGTTCAAAGATACTTTTCATTCATGTGGTACTCGGAAACAGTTTCACCACGACTGAACATCTGGCCAAAAGTCCAAATTAAACTTTGCTAAAGAGACATGCAAATATAGTTTTGTAATGAGGGGAAAAGAAAAACGTGGCTCATCAATCCTATATGGGAGAAAGTGACTGCTTTAATAGGGCTTAATCAACATTTACTGCCCCCAGCAGCACTTAACAGCTGTGTAATAACAGCAGCATAAATAGGTCAAATGAGAGCATGGCTATTTAGTTGGACAAAACTGCAGGATCAGGCCCTTAAGTTTAGACAGCCAAACACATCTCCAAAAAATAACTCCACTTACAGTAGTTAAATTGCAATCATTCCCGAGGAGAAGACAGTTCATGTATAAAACCGCAGCTCTGTAGGAGCAACTGCTAAGAGATGCCTACAAAGATATCTGATGGTCATGTCTTTGAGGAATGAAATTCTTCACGGGGAGAAGAGTAGCTGTTTCAATGAATACCCTCCCACACTTCTCATCATCTTCTCTTCAAATATGTCAAATTAATGCCTGGAATAGTTCTTCAGTAGAGAGGTTGGACTCTCAGCTCCTGTGAGGAATAACCTCATTAATTTTGTGACACAGTTTGCTGGGGTTTTCTTTTTGCCTTTTTAGTCTTACTACATGTATTGGACCATGCTAAATTATTTCAGATACACCGTGTCCCTGTAATACGTGTTAATATTAATAGAATCTCACATAGATTGAAATTAACAACTGTATAAATGGTAAATATGGGAAGAAACAAACTGTAATGGGAATTAAATTTCTGAAGAGAAACCTTTCTTCAAAAAGATAAACAGAAAAAAAATATTTTGAGTTTATGAACACATCATGAATAACCTGACAAAAGAAAAAAGATCTTCATCAAAAATGAAGTTCCTAGACAGGCTTCAAACCTCATATTTAAAGGGGAAGATTTTGGAAAGAAGCAGGTTATGCATTAAAATTTCTTCAAACTGACTCTACAAACCTATGCCTGAAGTAATCTAAACAGTTTAATCACGGTAATCTCACTAAACACCATCCAAATGCCATGCAGGGATAGATACTAGGTCTATCTAGGTCCAACTAGATTTAACTATAAAACTGAAGTTGCTTCAGTATTCTCTCTCCAGATGAGGCAATACTGACAGTGCTGATGGCCCAAACCACAGGATACTCATCGCCAATGGAAGACAGCAAGTTCTAAAAAGTCCCTTTTACATTTACAAAAAAGTAAGAGACACGGACCGAGAAAATCATATATGAAGAGTAAGAAAGGGATAAATGTGGTCCTCTGAAGTCAAATAAAATGACCAAGACAGGAAACTTCATAAAGCTTTTTCTCCAGATGAAGCAGAAACCCAGCTGAGTATATTATACGTGCAAGAAATAAGGGCATGAGCAAAATTTTGACAAGTGGGTTGATGGAATAAGATTGGATTTCCACAAAGCATTCAGAACAGATGAGTTTTTGGATGAGCTTGCAGAACAGCCTGATCTTTAAAAGCCTTGTCAGAACGCCAAACTGGGATGATCACCCACTGAAAAACAACTTTCCAGGATATGGTACTAAAGACACTGAGAGAACAAAATCATTCCAAAAAGATTTTCATTAATTTAGCCAGAACAAAGTTAATAACCCATGACGTAAATGTTTCTTTCTTTACTAGCTTGTTAAAAACGCTAAATTCTCCCCTGTAAAAATCTTACAGCTAGAGGCTGACAGAGATTAGCTTATTCTTCTTCAAAGTCATTAAATAAATAATTAACCAACAATAGCTGGTAAGTTACCTTGACAACAAAGAATTATTAATATGAGATTGCCCAAGGGAGAACAAGCCATGGATTTCCAAACTGTGGTGTTAATCAAACTACTTCAAAGAAATGCAAGGACTCGGTGCTGGCAGGCGGTCATTGCCTCTGGTGGATTCATGCAGCCTGACATGGAGCTGGGAGCTACTGCAGCCCCTTGCAACAGGGGTAATTTAGTGATGTACTTCTGCACGGCAAAAGGTCAAAACTATTTTTTAAGCAAGAAAAAAGAAACAGAAGATTGGAAGTATCTGAATTGCAGGACCATTAATGACATGTCAGTCATACTTCGAAATTAATATGAGCTTTATGCCCATAAGGTGTTACGTAAATGCTTTGGCAAAGCCTATGACAAAAACACAGCTACAGAAGGCTTCAGATATAACTGCACATGCTAAAAGCATCCTATCGTCAATCTGTAGAAACTTAAGGATAACACAAGATATACTGGGGGCTGCTACTTTGAGAGATCTCACATGTGCCCTTCACCTTTCATGGTATTTCATTCCAGTGTGGTTGGACATGGAGTTATGGAATCAACTTCCAAAATGCAAACTGTATACCTCTGCACTTCTTATCTCTTTCTTGTTTCTAAGTTCATAGAGAAGGAACTGATGGGCAAAGCATAACATTACTGTTCCATTCTCTTAAAGACAGTTTCTAAGGTGATATAATGTTTCTGGAAGAAACTGAGAATGTTTTGCTTCCCAAAGCCCACGTTTGAGAATCAGCAGGAAGAGGGTCCTTCCTAAAGCGTCCTTGTCAGTGAAATTCAGTAATAGGGATTGAGGCTGTTTGTGCTAGCAAACCAGTTACTGTTTTAGCAAATAAGAACTTGCTCAGAGAATTCTGTCAGAGCCCTTCAGATGAGTCTCTGAATTAAATTATGCATAAATCAGCATAGACAGCGATACTCAAAATCCTGCTGTAATGTGAGATTGCTCCCCAATGAGTGATTTCTTGGTGCAGGATAGACAATTTTTTAAACACACTGGAAATTGCTTTGATCCTCCGAAATGAGTGGCCTTTGTTCTCATTACAGCATACCTCAGTCACTAACAATGATCAAAATTGTCTTTTCTTTCTAAGCCAAGATAGGCATAGACGTTTCCCCAGTACAGAAAGAACAGACCAGTGCTCAGAACTATAGTGCATGTGATTGGCATTGCCCAAACTTTGCCATTGCTATGACAGAACCTGAGTCTGAAGAGGTTCTTTTCAAGGGGGAAATGGCCACATCCCTCCATCAGAGGATTTCAGTCTCTGCAGCTACAACTTTTCAGTAGGGCACAAAAAAGTAAAACAAACATGCCCATCCATGTTCCTTGCAAAAATCCTGACCTGCCATTTCTCTTCCTGAGAATCTCCCTACCTCTCCTCATTTCCCAGAAGCCTCACACCTTGCTCTTCAGAAGCTCTTCCAAGCCAGCACATGAGTTCCCTCTGGAAGGACCCCTCACCCCACACCGCCTTCCTGACCAGGCTGCAGCAGCCCTGACTGCCAACAGCCCCCTCCCCACAGCCTAACCAAGCCCTGTCTAGACTCACTCTACACACAATACCCACGTTTGCCAACTCAGAGGCTCAACCACAATGTCCTTACTCAATCCATCTCAGGTTAAGACTAAATTTGCAATAACAAGGTTCTGATCAAGCTTATATACTCAGTCTCGTTAAAGTTTTCAGTTTTATCCAACAGCTTCAACAGTGATACAAATGAGATTCTTAACTGTGTCTAAAGTAAACCAGAAACAGATAGAGTCCCATTGAAAGTCCAAGAACCGTGTTTCTAAATTATTGCACTATCTTTGGAAATAGCACCTAAAATTACTGCAAGAAAAATTTTGATATCTAGGATAAATTGCCAAGAAATCCTGCAATGTTGCTTACACCAGAGTCATATCTGTTATCAAAATCTGGAACTTGAACTAGTGGTTCATATTTCACATGCTCAGACAATTATCAGCTGCTAGAGACTTCTGAGACTACTGAAACAGGACAGATTGAATGCATCAGCTGGATTCAGTCCATTTAACTAAATATGAAATGTTCCACAGCCCAATACCTTTCAGAGTTCTGTTAACCTCCCAGATTAACTCTTTCACAACAGATGTCTAGTAGGCATAAATTTAATAAGCAAGCAGTAAGACCACAAGTCTATGATAGCACAACTTTTTTTTTCAAATAGAAAAAGATTCTTAAGAATATGAAATATGCAAAATCAGCTCTGAGTTAGTGCAACTACTTTCTGGTACTTCACGGACATAACTTCACATCTAAAGCACTCAGTCCTGGTAAAGGTGACCAAAGTTTACATGCTCAGATTTATCTATACTCATTTTATTCTTCCTCTGAGGTAATACAGTCACAGAAAACTATCTCATCACATTCCTGAGATGGACTTTTCTGCTGGGCACAGCTACTGACCTGCAGCATCTGAAGATAGCCTTCTTGTGGATCGCACAGCAGGGATGATATCCGGTGATTGTTCCTCATGCATCTCTGATTGTTGTCCCTTGAGAGAGGGAAAATTTGCCGGATAACTGTCATCCTCCCCAGAGCACTATGTACCAACTCTAATATTTCATTATCAGTGATTTCCTGTGAATGGAGACACAGTCTTTTAAAAACATATATTTGTCCAGACATTTTATATATTCCTTTCATTATTGGATAAGTGTTTTTAAAAAGACAATAGAAGAAAAAAGTTACAGAGGCACATGCTTAGTCTGGGCCAAATGTTGTTATTTTGTGTTTAATAACAACAATGGTGGGGTTTTTACGTACGATTGAAAAAAAACAAAACAAAACAGTTTAACACAGTACCATCTATCTCGGCGATACTAACATACTGCAGAGGTAGTACTCATAGAAAAGCACCAAGATGGTCTCAATAGGTTTCTAAGTAAAAAAGAAGAGCCTTCAACCCAACGTTATATAGAAAGAGTTTTGATTTAACAGAATAGAACCTCACTACATCCTCAGAACAAAACAACAAATGGAAAACGTAACCATCTTTAGGAAATATGGTCCTTACACCTGACAACAGAGTTACAAGAAAGTGCTTTTCCCATGAGAACAGCAGATCTAATCATGATAATGACTCAAGGAAGTCTTTTGAGGTTATCTGTATCAGGAAATAAAAAATAGGAGAAACTTCATGGAAGGGACTGACACATTTAGGAACACAGGTTTCTGCTCACAGAATAATTTGGGGTAAGATATAAGGAAATTTCAAGGACAGGCTGCTCTTCTTTCCAGGCTTCACACTGTCTAAAGCTTCTTTGCAGACCTTCCCATGCCCCAGCCCCCTAATCCATCCAGGGACAGAGCCTGCACCTACTGCCCTTATATTGCGACTGAAGCCAACTCAACTACAGGCTTTATGTACTTTGCATTTAAAAAAAAAAGAGCCACAAACCCTGAACCTCTTTTTTATATCCCAGGGTAAATAGTTTGAAAATCATGGGCTTAGCTGATCCTGAAATCCTAACAGCGGTGCAGCTTGCGATGGTTATTTCCTGCCAGGAGTTCACCGTGAGGAAGGACAGGCAGTGGCACCGCCGACTGCATTTGTTCCCCCCGGTGCCTCCTCTGCAGGGAGCAGCTTTCCATCCCAGCTCCCGACCACTGCCACCAGCAGCATCTGCAAGCCACATCAGCCCACCGCCTAGGCTGCACCGGCCGCTAAGCTGGGCCAACCCATTGCCCAGCTGCACAGGGCTGCTCACAGCCCCTTGCAGGGGAGGGGGCTGCCAATAATTCATGTTGTGTACTTATTCGGTCAACAGGGCCCACACCTTGTGATGTGCCGTCAGCAGAAGTCAACTTAGCCCCATACTTTTTAACATTCAAGAAAAAAAAAATATTTTGTTTTATTGCCATTTTCTCTGTCAAGCTGTGAGTGAAATGACCATGGGGTTATTATAATTACTTGTTACGGTTGACTAGTACTGTAGCTTTGGCTCAATTTAGTTCTTTGCCGATTTCCCATCATTTTTTAGGAACATGAATTTTTAACTTTGCAGAAGGTGAAATTCATTGCATTAACGACAGACCAACTGGTGTGGTGTGAAAACAGAAAATCAGAAAATAAATATATTCTTATAGAAGCCAAAGATTTTGAGGCTTAATAGAAAATGCTGGGCAGCACCTGTAGCCTTGCAGGGAGACTCTGAAGGAGACCCACAAGCTCTGCAGATCCCTCCAGACTGCTGCCTTGGATTTCTCTTCTGTGGGGCTGAAGGATGTTAAAGCCACACAGCGTGTCTAAGCTGCAGTCTCGGGGAGAGGCAATTTTATGGGACAGCTTTAACTCATAACCTCCCAGGCTGCATCCCTTGGCAGGCAAACTCAAGAGTGGCTGGAAACAGGAAAAAAAAAGATCACGACTCATCCAAACCTTCAGTTCACCTCAGACCACACACATTTTGGGTCCTCTGCAAGTGATGCACAGCCTTTCAAAGATGATTCCTAACCTGTGTCAAAATGCTTGACCTGAGACATGTAAGCCTATATGTGACATGTAAGCAGACCAGAACTGCTTCCTCCATCAGATTTCCCGAAATAAGGTAGGGAGATCAGTTATCTTAGACACATTAACCTGGGTTCTTCCCACTTAGCTATAGGCACCAAGTGAGTCCTGAATGCAAAAGCCTAGTTACTGTACAGCCAAAGAAGAATAATGGGAGCCTCTGGAGGGAAATTCAGAAACTAAATTGGGCTAAATCTGACACTGAAAGTGTCACCTTTCTCTGTGCTGACAGCAGCTAAATCCTCCAGTGCCTCAGTTCAGTACATAACTCCAAGGGGAACCCCACAGACTCCTTTCCAGAAAGCTCACGGTCCTGGCTTAGCAGCACCTGAAACCTTAAATGCCACACATGGACAGGTCAACTGCTTTCCAACTGTGGTAAATGCAGGGTGAAAAATAAAAAGCCAAAAAAGGAAACCCAAGTATATATGAAGTTGGCTTTTACACCCAGTCAGCATATACCCAAAAAATAGTTCTAAGCGTCGAAGTCGCAGGGGAAAAAACATTTCACACTGATCTTATAATTAAAGTCTGTTCACCTAATTATTTGTTTAAAAGTAACATGTTTTCTTTCCTGTAAATGATATAAAAATTTTTGTTACACTGTGAAACTGACAACTAAGCAAATAATTTAATTTAGTCCTAGAGGGTTTTCCCTCCCACCCCCCAAACAAACGTATCCCAAACTTCCAACCTTGTTCTTGGGTCATCACACAGGACAAGACAGTGCACAATAATTACCATTCCTCCCATGTGTGAATGCTGTATTCTGAGTAGAGTTTATCAGATGGTTGGCCAAGCAAGTGCTCCTTGCAAAATTCCGTTATCACATTCCAACTTTTTGGCTTTCATGATCCCACGATGTTGCTACTGCAACATGGGGTAATGTAATATCTTTACTTAATATAGATGGTGGCTTCTGCTTGTTTCAGGGATATGGTTTAAGGAACGTAAAAGAGCCTAACCCTCTATTGCTTGGCACCTTTAATAGCAGTTTGCACTTAGGCCTGTAAATATTGAATTTCTTGAATGGGGATGGAGGGAGAACACTTTACAGTGTTCTGTAAAGGGATAAAAGATGCTGTCTTATCTAAGTGCTCTTATTCTGGATTTTTCCTTTACTAAGGGAAAGAATTTGGCTATTCCAAATATTTCAGGGAGCACTTAAATATTTTGGTAGGCAGACATAAGTGTAAGACTGACTATTCACCCAGGCTAGCAGTATTTCACCCGACTCAACACTGAAAGGGTATTCCTTTAAACACTGTCTTTTCTGCTCATGTGGCAGATTAATGGCAAAGTTTACTCTTCAAGAATTCGTGGCATTCATTTATCTATTTATTTGCACACAAATATTGGTCATTTGGGGTATTCATTTATCTATTTATTTATCTGCACACAAAGAACTTCAGTTAGTTTGTAATACCTAGCCACACTGCTCAGGGGAATATTTAAATCTGCTCTAGTTGTGCTCAACTATCATAACACAAATTGCAAAATGAGACAATTATGTTTCACATTACAATCTCTATTTTCCTAGAGCTAATGACAGAAAATTATAAATTTTAATGACATTAATAATTTAAAGAACCAAAAGACATTTCCAGAAAGCACATCCCTGAGAAAACTAGAGGATTAAACTGAATGGCAATGAGGACAAGGATGCTCATGGAGACAAGCTACAGGTCAATGTGGAATCTTTGCATTAGAATCGATACTGTTTGTTGGGCTATTCTAATTCCCCTCAATGCACTACGCACATCTATGAAGGGACACTTGTTCACTTGTTGAAATCCAAAAAACATCCTTCAGTGAGCTGCTCTTTAAAACGTTCATGGCAGCTTACTCTGTAGATAGATTTATTCAACTTTACATTACACTGGTTTCTCTGCATCCCACATGAACAGACACACACATATATATACAGGTTAATCCTTTAAGGCAAGGGCACATCTCTTTTTCGTAGTGCAGAAAACATCCTAACGCAAGTCTGCATGAGCACCTGTCCAACTCCCATCCTCGTTGTCCTCCTACACATCCACCACTACCACCTCACTTCTCTTCCTTTTACCTGATGCTCCTAAAGATCTCTACAGGGCTGTATTTATAATTTAATTGAACTAGCTCTATTTCTAGATATAAGGACTCTGCACTGGGTGTTCAGAAGTCTTTCTCAGATCATAGCACGTGCCTATACAGTAAAAGATCCTCTGATTTAACAAAATATTATTCCATATTAAAAAGTAATTATCTCAGGAAAAAAAATTAAAAGTACACAAATATTATAGTTATCAAAAGCTGTACAAAGCAAAACAAAAAACCCATTGATTTTAATGTGGATTTCACTGATAAAACTCATCAAAGCCCATCTAACCTTGCTCCTAGCTGACTAAGACTGTTTTGTGTAATTCAACAGCATTAGAAATAGGTCAACTCTGAACGCTACGCATTTCTCTAAGCAGGATGCAGGTACAGGTTCAGTACAGCTTCATGTATATGTATACCTTTCAAGCATATATAAGAAAATTATTAATTTTTGTGCAAATAAATAAATAAATAAATATTCTGCAGTGTCAAAGATAGCAGCCAAAAGGAAAGAAGCAAGATTTCTTTGGACAATTAGTAAATATAGACTACCTGGAATAAAACTGGAATAAATTGTAATTGTAAATTGTTATTTTTTTGCATTGGAATGTGTCTTTTGCTAAGTCTTAAGGAATTTTCCACAGTGTGTTCCTTGTATTTTGTCCTGGTTTCGGCTGGGATAGAGTTAATTTTCTTCACAGAAGCTAGCATAGTGCTGTGCTTTGGATTTAGTACTAGAAGAATGTTGATAACACGCTGATGTTTTTAGTTGTTGCCAAGCAGTGCTCAGACTACTCAAGGACTTTTTGAGCTTCTCCTGCTCGGCCAGGTGCATAACAAGCTGGGAGTACAGCACAGCTAGGACCCAAACTGTCCAAAGAGCTATTCCATACCATATAACGTCATGCTCGGGGGGGTTGGTGGGGTTGGTCGGTCGCTCGGGTACTGATCGCTGCTCGGGACGGGCTGGGCATCGGTCGGCGGGTGGTGAGCAATTGCATTGTGCATCATTCGTTTTGTATATTCTGTATATTTTGTTATCATTCTCATTATTACTATTATTATTATTTTCTCTCATTAAACTGTCTTTATCTCAGCCTTCGGCTCTAACCTTTTTCCCCTTCCCGATTCTCTCCCCCATCCCACTGAGGGAGGGGGGGAGTGAGCGAGCGGCTGCGTGGTGCTTAGTTGCCAGCTGGGTTAAACCACGACATATTTCTATTCAATTTTTTTTGTCTTTTTTTAGTCTGTGCATTTTTGTATAAGTTGAAAAGATCTCAGAATGCTTGCCTTACTTGCAGTCGTAAACGTCATTAAAAAGTTTGCTTTTTCAAGAAAAAATAAGTCACAGGGAAGTGTAAAAGATTTATTAACTTCTTGTTATCAGAGTAAACATAAGCATGGTTACACAGACTAATGCTGTAAAAAAATATATCTTTTGGCACTTCCACACGTAGAGAAAGACTGAGCAGAACTGCAGTCTACCAGATGGTCCCAGTTTACTTGGTTTGCCCAAGTAAAAATGAAGCCATAACAATTTGCACAGGCTCATGTGTCTAACTGTTGATCACCCAAAGTGCATAGAACAAAGGAATTTATAGGAAAAAAGAAAAATATTTTCCAGACAAAAGTGAAGAACAAACACTGCATTCATAAGGGATCTTTCTTCCAAAGGCATGTTTCCCCAGGATTACCCTACAAGCCCTGCGCTAGGAAAACGTTGTTTATCATGCATTACCTAACCCTTTCCTACATGCTACCCTTGGGGGAAAAGTAGTTTGCCAAGATAGACTTTATCTGATAATTACTATTCTATTTTCTGCTTATTTTTCTCAACCTTTGAAAAATATTTTATAGAGGAACATAAGAAAGAAGTGCCCAGATGATAGCTGAGGAGCCAGCTGATTCTCGAGTCAAGAGGATGAGTAACCATGGATATACTGGGTATGTCTGATGTGGTGGAAGGAAAGAAAACAACTATTGGCAACTATGGAGCTGCAGGATAGAAATGGAAACTAAGAAATATGTCACAATAGGAGAGAGATGACGGGACATTTTCTCATGCCTCATATAACAAACTGCCTCCTACAGACAGAGACCAATGAAAGCAACAGAAATAAGAGAATTGAGCTAGAGTCCAGGAAAGGATCAGCAGAAACATGTTCTGAGTGAATGGTCTGAAAGGGGAAAAGATAAAGCATCAATAAACTTTTTCTGCACTTTGTTCTGACTGGTCTGAGTTTGGGAAAGTTTTATTAATCAGCTGAAGATCTAGAAATTAATTTTCTGGCAGCACCGCTAGCGTCATTTGGAAAGTGTCATCTGTCTAAAAAGGAAGAATAAGATCAACTGCTGTCTAAAATTTTTGACTCACATTCAAGTGATGCGGATATCATCATCTCAACATGGCTCAAGTCCCTTAGCACTCTAACTTTCTGTCTAAGGCTTCTCGCCACTGATGAAATGTGCTCTTGCTATATTTGCAAACCTCTTTATTAATTCTGCAGCAATCGCAACACCTTTCCTTCTTACTTCACTTCTCCATTCCCCTCAACTACGAGGGCTTCTCCTGACAACTATCATCATAGTTGGGGAGAATTTAACCAAACACTTTACAGCTGCAATTGCCACAGTAGTGTCTTTGTGCTTACTGCCTCCAACTTTTCCAAACCAGGATCTTTTCTGTGGACTGAAAAAGGAAAAAATACAAAAGCATCCTTTTCTGGATATTAATTAGATTTTATTTTTATTTTTCAACTAAAGCTTACAAGAATTCCAGCTGTCTTCTAACTACTGAATACTTTGATTTCTTATGGATTTGGAATCTTTATAATACTCTATTTCTATAGCTTCATACTATTTATTTCAGATTTCTTACTGAAAACAGATTTTTCACCAATAACAAACTGGTCCCTGACTTTTTTTTTAATGTATTTATAGTTAGCACTGCACATAAGAAGCAATATAAAGCTATTGATCATTTTTTAAAAGCCCTAGTTATTAAGATCAGGTTACTAAAAGAAGATCGGCTGGCTTACTACATTCTATCAATAAAAAAGCATCTTTGATTTTGCAAGAGCCATTATGAATGCAACTTACTTTCTGCTATCCACCCTGCAGGGCTGCAGCATAGGTTGTTTGGTTGATTTTTTTGTTTGGTTGGTTTTAAACAGGCAGAGTAAAATAATTACCTTCCTTATGTTATGAAGGATGTTTCCAGTAACATATCTGAGGACTAGATTTGCTTGTTTTGCCAGACCACACCAGTATTGATTGATATTCTCTTTGTTATCCCCAAGGATCCTAAGTTGCTCCTGCGGATACTCACCAGCTACACCTCATTTTGTAGCCACACCCAAAGTACTCTGCACTTCTCTGTATTGAATCTCATCTGGTGAAGTGCCTCAGATATATCTAAACAAACTGGAACTACTGCAATGTGGTTTTAACAGTCTGGTTACCATTAATAGTTTCTATAAAGCCAGCATCAAGTCAGTCAGTAAAAAACATTAAAACCCCATTTTTCCATTTCCATTTTTCCATTCCATTTCCATCACCTTACACTTTCCTTTATCTTCTGCTATATCTAAATTTTTCTTGTTGCTTTTCATAACCTCTGCTGTGACTCATTTTGCACCTCAGCCTCATTTTATAATAGTTTACGTCGTTACACCTTTACATTCCTCCTTAGCCCTTTTTTTTCACCACTTTTTCTTTAGAATTCTTCTCTGATTTCAACATCTGTAGAGATAGCCCATCGCAACCCTAACAATACCTTATTATGCCTTCACCTTCACAGAATTCCACAGTTCTTTTGCCATCCTTTACTCACCATATTATCTTTCCAAAAGCACTACTAGCTCCCTAAATTTGTGAAGTTGGACAATCTTTTTATTGAAGTACATTATCACTCTTCGCCTTTTCTCACTTCTTCCTCTTCTTCAAACAGTGCATGCTACCGTCTCATGACCACTTTCACACCAATTATCTCCTGACTTCCATTGCCCATTCTTCCTTAACCATAATGAAATCTGAACCAACGGCTGCCTTAACTTTTTAAACCTCTAGGGACAACATTGTCAATCACAGGAAATTGTGAAGCCTTGTCTTTGTCCCAACTTTACTTTTTCAACTGCCACGGAAATTAAAATCCTCCGTTATTTCAATTTCTTGTCTTTGGGCCATTTCTGTCAAAAATACACTTTCAAAAAAAAGTATTCCTCAGTGTACATCTTTTGTGTATTTCCACGCAGCTATTCAACAAGTTTGACCCTGACCTCTCCTTCGCTTTGGAGCAAGCACGTATGGTTTGGACATGCAGCACTACATTGTCCTCTCTTCATCCCTACCTGTCCTTCGCAAAAAATTATCTCCTCTCTCAACCAGTAGCCTTGTGCTTTGTCCTAGCATGTCTTACAACTTTCAATTAAGTTTCTGAATAGTGATGAAAGTTTGCTGAAAAAGAAATTAAAGGAAGGATGTGATAACAGTGAAAAAACTTATTTATCAGTCAAATTCAGTACCCATTCCATTTCCATGAAGAGCAGTTGATTGCTTTGTGTACCTTGTTGATTTACACGTAAAAATAATGAATGTTTAGAAACTTAGAATTAGAATTAAATATATTGATATGAGGGAATAAAATAATGTGTTTAATTTGAACTTTTTTTTGGTCCGAATTCCAGTTTTGCAGACCAATTACTTTTATCTTTTCTCTCCCCTTGGAATGGAGAAAATTTCAAAACCATGAAATGTCCCACAAAAAGGGAAACATGGTTTCTAGTGCTATTTATACCCCCAGACCTACTGCTGTTGCTAATAAAACACAGACACAGACTCCTAGAGCATTGCTCCTAGTACAACCACATACAAATTCAGTTTCAAGTATTGCTCTTATGCCTCTCCCACAGCCATATGCCCTGGGCAATGCACAGCATTTTCTCTCAAGAGGAAAAAGAGAAAGGGAGAATGAAAAATGTCAGGAAGAACCCACAAAGTTAAAAAGACAGGAAATAAACACCAAAAAAAGGGAGGCATCTACAACTGTGCCGGTCATGCCACAAGCAGAAACAGCACATATCTATCAAAGCTGGTAGGTCACTTAATCAACACTTAAAGGCATAAACAGCAAACATACAAGCAGAACACCAGATATATTCTAACAGATCTTCTTTAGGGTCAAAATTGCTGGTCATTGGCAGCTCCCAACACAGTCAATGGTAATAAAATGTTTTGGACTATTCTGGAGACAAAGCTGGACTAGTCATTGTTCTGAAGAGTTCTTCACTTTTGCAAGGATTTATACAGAAATCACAAATATTCTTGCTTTTAAAAAGTTACTTGGCATGTTTAACCCAGAATTCAGGTAGAATCACTACCTAAACAAATGCAAGGAATGATTTAGTAGTTCTAGATGAATAAAAGTGAAGATGACGAAATATAAATCTAAAAGGGGGAGGGTGGTTAGAAATAAATTTCTTTTTTTTTCCCTCAAATCTCCACTGCTTTTGACAGCTCTACAAGTCTGAAACATAAAATGCCTGAAATGGGAAAAGTAGATATACTTACAAATACGTATTTTTAAAACAGTAAGGTTTTTATGACTCTGGCTTCAAAAGCGGCATCTGAGGGCATGATATTGCCTGCAAAACCCCATCTCTGTGTATACTCTTATACTGAAAGACTTGCCATGTAATCTGTCAGACTTCCAACCCCATACAATGAATCCCACTCCCAATTTAGTAGCCTTTTTCTAAAGATGACTGAGTTCTTTTACACCACCAATGGCATCCAAACTGAAGAGACACCTCAGCACAAAGACTTGGGTTTCTGGAAACTAGCAAATGCAGGGTCTTGATAGTACAGCTCTGTAATCTGAGACCAACTCTTACATTCCACATTTGTACATTTGCTGTGTAATAAGCTTACCAGCCATGAGGTTTTAAGTAAGCAGATCACAAGCTTGGTGGTGTTGCTCACCTAACAAAATGAAAGTGATAAAATACATTTGAACTCCAAAATTTAACTCCTGTCCTGCCACATGGGACAGAAGCATGAGGGAAAAAAAAAGAAACCCCAAATGTTTATCGGATTATCAACAGAAAGAGAGTAAAGTAGATTTAATTCAAGTAAGACAATAATAAAATCTCTTATTGAAATAATACCTTGCTATGTAGTCATTCTCAGTATAGCAGGGTAAGTCCAAGGTTCAGATCCTCATTGGCTTTACGAGAGGTGGGAGACAGGGCAGATTGTGAGAAGGTCCTCAAGAGCAGTAGAACTCAGTAATCTAACCTGTACCAGGCCCTTAAATGGTTCCCTGACGTAAGAAAAGCCTAAAGAGCCTGTGCACAATCCAACGCTCTTCATACAAGGAACCTCAATGGAAATAATTGTCACTGTGTTCTCTTCAAACAACTGCCCCTTCGGGTCAGCGAGCCCTAGACCTCTCTTTTCCTTGCACTGGGATCGTTAGGTCACACAGACCACAGGGTGAACAGGAAAGTGTGGGATCCTCAATCTTCCTGGGAGAAATAAAAAAGACTGCCTAAGTATCTGTCCCATTTACAGAATGGACTACACCTGGCTTGCTGCTCATGTGGAGTTACATCAAAAAGAGCTGATTTGACTGCTGGGAATTAAAAGTTAATTCCATTCTGCAAATCACACCACCAGTCAACATCCAGTCAAGGAATAACATACTTACCATCCAGTACCCATGCCGTTCGCATTGATACCAACGGGCAACACATACATGGGAAGGATAATCAGTCTGTCCTCTTGCTAGCACGGGGGGATGCACACTATTAAATAAGAAGCAAGCCCTGAGGAACCTCCATCTTTCTACAGATAAATCTATGTGGATGCTTAACGTATCTTCTTTTCACAGTAGCTTTAAGCACACGAAGGCCAACACTTTTCTGTTAAGGATAATCAAGACATTTCCTCCTCTTTTTGCCTGCAAAGACTTCTCCAAAGTTTCATGAATTTGAAACATTTCTGTAATTACCTGTTCGAATTTAATTGTGTTTTGAGATATTTATAAATATGCACACTAATATTTTTCACTAAAAAGAGAAACATTGGATTTACTTTATGCTTCCTTTTCATAGCTTCCCTAACCAGTCTCTAGCCAAAAAAAAAGAGAAAACATAAAAGTTCCCAAAATAAAAGCAGAATTGACACCCTGTGTGATGTGTCTGTGTATGTATGTATGTGTGTGTAAGCACATGTTTGTGCATGAGTGCTGAAGGGTTTTATTTGTGGTGCTACAGATTCAGGCTTCATGAAGTGAGTTTTAACATCTGAACAATAACAGCAGCAATAACAAATTCACAAACACTCCCTCTCTATAAATGTTTAGGGAAATATGTGCTGCATTACCTTTATGTGAATATAAACACTGACTCTCTGGGCATCTTGCTGATATTTTGTAGTGGGTCATTACTGCAGCTGACAAATCAGGAGGTACTTAAACATAACAAGGACTAGAAAGAATTTATAAAGCAGAGATTTCACTTGCTTTCCCTAACCCCTACTTAATTACAGAGCCTTTCTAATGCCACACAATACAATTTATAGTTACTATTAAAAGTAGTCTATCCAAAATTATTAGCTAGGTGCAAAGAAAGGAGTGAGAAATTAACAAAGGAATTGGTTATTAAATTAGAGGCTACGCATTTATAATATAAAAATAAAACAGTGAACGCAGTTCTTTTTAACTTAGATATTTTACTATCTTTTAATGAATCATTATTAAAACCAGAAATATATAAAGTAGTGCCATTTATCCTGAATAGTCAATGATTTATAAATTATTATATATGGTACAACATTTCAAGCTTTCCATTGCTTTTTAAATATATGTCTGCACTGATTCCCATTCGGGCATCGTGGTACTAAGGTAAAATAAATAATTGTAGTAGCAGGACAGGATGCCATTTGCTGCCGAGAGGAAATATCACATTTTAATTCTATGCTATCCTGGATCTTGGCCAAGACACCAACACAATTCTGCACTAGAGAAAACCTGTGTGTCATGTAAATGCATATTCGAACGAGCTAAGCCTGCAACTAGCCTCAGCGCTCTTTCCTCTCTCGGTATCTGAGTGCAGGCTTTCCTAGCAGCAAAGGGTGAGACTGTGGCAGACACAGGTGCATGTATCTGAGGTTTTCTTTTGAGATACTCTCTGCTTCCTAAACAGCCAATGAAGTAGAGTTGACATGAAGGCAAAAATAAAGTCTCCCAGCTGCTATGAGGTACATTGGAAGCTTTATTTCAACCTTTGGTATTCAACCTTTGCCAATTCAGCTGAGACAGACAAGCAACGACACCAGAGTGTGCATCTTGTACCATTCAAAAAGCAAAAATGCTAAGTGTATGCTCAGTCTGGTGTGTCAAAACGTATGAAAACAAAGACAGTGATGAGTGAACGTACCAAGCTATGTTGT
The DNA here is from genome assembly GCA_034008185.1 of Gorsachius magnificus. Lineage (NCBI taxonomy): Eukaryota > Metazoa > Chordata > Aves > Pelecaniformes > Ardeidae > Gorsachius > Gorsachius magnificus. The sequence goes on along the minus strand of CM067089.1, from coordinate 31,574,454 downwards.
CTTTTTTGACTTTCTTACCTCATTTACATAGACCCAGTGACTATCCTTTGATGCAAGGTTGGTTTCCACAGCCTACAAAAATAAAAAGAAATATAATAATAATAAAAATAAATAAAACATGTGAAACATATTCCAAAAAGAACTTATACAAAAAGGCACTATAAAGCTCATTTTGATTGCTTTCATTGCTGTTGGCATTGCTTCAGCATAGCTCTTTTCATCTCTTCCACGGTATCTGATCAGTGGTAGTCACATTTCTCTGACTTCAGTACGTAAACCAAAGCACCCTGTACCATGAAGATACTGCCTAGATGTACCACAAAAGCATATTGGAGCAGCATGGTACATCAACATGGTAAGGGATCTTATGATGAACAACTGCACATAGAACATGCAGTTAATGAGATTTAACTTCTGCATGATATATCTAATGCATCCTAGGAGGCTGGCTTTCTTTTCAATATGCCTCCCAAAATATACTGCCTCGGCCTCATTACAACTCTGATAGTTTGACTGTTAGCTAAGCTATTTAATGAAAAACACTGCTCCAAGACACTCAAGTGAAGTTCATATAAGTAATCTTCTTTTCATATTTACATAAGACCCCAGAGAAAGTTATGATTTGCATGGCCATTTTTTCTGGCTTCCTGGTGTGGACTTGGATAATCACCACATGTTATAAAGAGTGAGCCCATTTCATGGGACATCACACTTAGTCATACCCATATAACCCTCATGGTTCGCTAAGAGGCTAAAATTGGGAAAGACTACTAACACAAACAGCACTGCTAGTAGTGAGGACCTCAGTGGAAGGATTTGGCAACATACGTAGAAGTTTCTAACTGCCCCCTTTGTTTGACATAGATAAGCTCACTTCAAGGTACTTTAGAATCTAATAAAGCAATATCAAGCATCAAGAGGTGTACACTACAGTGCTAATGATATTGCTAATGCCCTGCTTAACACACAGTTAAACGACTACTGTGGATTCATCTCACCTAATAAAACAGGACAGTCCCAGCGTACACATGTATTTCAGGAGGCAGTTCATTACACAAAGTTTTGAATATCCCTGCCTTCAGCCACTTCTTTCTTCTGTGCCAGTATGAGCATTTATTTAACAGGTATTCTTATCGCTGTGTTATAAATGGCCCTATGAATCACTAAAATGAACCTGGTTAAAAAAAAAAATACAAAGGAACGAAATACTTCCAGTTACTGTTTTGTAATCTGGATAATTTCTGCACCCTGTTCATAGTGTGTGGCCTCAAAACCAATTGCACTGGTACAGAGAGGCTCTGTAGACTGCATCACTGGGCTGGGCAGGAGCATCATCAACCACCTTCCTCTCCAGAACACATTTGCATAATAAGCCTCTCAGATATTTAGCGTCAGATGGGATGAATCACCTTCTCTCATGACACTGACTACAGATGACTGGCTTAAAATAAACGCCCACGACTTACAAGGCTGCAGTGGAACGACAAGATATCCATCCTTAATATAGGCAAAGGGAGTACTGTTACCTATTCCTAGCAAAAAAACAAACCAAAAGATGGCTAAGTAACCAAGACCAACATTTTTAATATTACTTTTAGTTTATACTGTGGGGGGTTTTTTCCAAAAAAGAAAGTAGTATAAATTACTTGCCTAAGTAACTGTGGTTTAAAACCTTATTCATTTGTGCAGCCTACACAAACCGAAGAGATGGGCAACACACATCCCTCAATCTATTTCTCATGCCCACCAGGCGAAGTACCCCTTTAAGAGACAAAAATCCCCAAAGGGAAATCACAAAGAAGTTGAAAGAGAAAAATCAACCCAGACAGGGCACAGTATTTCTCATCATCATCATAAACAGCATTATGGGAAATTAACTATCCCTGGTGTCAAAGCAGATGAGAACCACTAGAGACAACACTTCTGACAAGATAATTCTCCCTAAGCATGCAGTGAAAAATTGTCTCCCTTGGTAATTGTCTCCCTTGCGTTTCTTTTGAGCTGGCAGGAAAATTAAACTGACCAACTAATGGAGGAATAGCAGCTATTAGGAAAGCTGGCAGTAACAAAAGAGAGGGCAAAAACTTGTAGATTTTCTCCCTGTTTACCCCTCTAACATATTCAGACAAAGCCAAAATAGCCAGGTGCCGTAACATATAGAGAAAAGCAAAGTGCTGCCAATGTTAACAAAGCAGAACTAAATAATGCTCAGGTGCAGAGTTATTGCATTGGTACATTTTGTGATTTATCTGCAACAGTGAGCAATTTGTATGAATAAATGCTAAGTCTGGGGAGCCGCAAGAGCCAGGGAATTTGAAATTAATTTCTGTAACTCATTTTTCTGGGTTCACATATCTAGGCCAAAGTTTTTAAAATGAGGTGCCTAAATTTAGGTGGCTAAGAGTTTCTCTTCAGTCATCAGAGTGCTAGACCATTCAGTGCCTCCTAAAGAAGTGCATGGCTCTGCACTCTAAAAGCCTGAAATGTAATTAGAAACATAACCGTAGGTAGGCAGGTTTAAATACTATAAATATCTTCTGTACAGAGCCGCAACACGTAGCATGAAGAATTATTCTCAACCCAGATATGCTGAGAGGAAGCAGAAACTTCGTGCATTTTGTGCTTTAGGTTTTGCACCATATTTACAGACTTGCTGTCCTAAAGAACCCTAAAATAAGCTATTGAAAGACACATCTCGGAGGCTTCACCCTTCTGATAGGACTGGTGTGTTGGGGGTATACTGCTGGAGGCTCATGAAGTTAGGCAATGTGAAAAGCAAGGTCCTGGAGACCTGTGACAACATAAGAAAATTTATTCAGAGTTCTTGAATAAGAATGAAATTACATGTTTGTAACTTATGGAGTTTCTTTTTTTTTTTTTTAAAGAGGAAAAAGTATTAGCACTTGGGAGATTATGGTCACCAATTTTTAATTAGTTTTTAATTATTCAAGCTGTTCAAGATCTTGCCGTTTGTTTCAGCTTGTGCCTCCATCCGTTCAAAAAGAAAAAAAAAAGTCTATGAAACGTGCTGAAGGATCTATTACAGCCTATTTCATAAACACACCCTATATTAAAGAAAGTAGGCTAGAAATTTGTGTGATCACCATAGCTGAGGAAAAGCTCTGCCACCTATTGGGGCAGGATTCATGTGCTAAAATATGTTATGGGTTTTTTTGTGGGAAAACTATTAACATAGGTGCAAAATATCCTAGTTCTTTATATATTCTATGTGTACATAGGGTCTAGTTGACACTTAGGAGCAATGCCTCGCAACACTTCTATCAAATGGAAAATCTGCTTTGGAGATAAACAGCACACTGGAAATTAAAGAACATCCATCTTGCCTTTATTTTCTCTTAGACTAGCAAATAGCTCCTACAATTTTGGAAAAAAAGAGGGGTTTTGAGACTGTATGCACTTCTTCCTCCCCAACTACACTTCAACAGCCAAATGTTAAAATACAGAACCCAAACAAGAGAAACATAATTCACTCAGTGGACTACAATTAAAGACAACATATAAATGTTATGATCAGAATCAGGCCAGACGGGGAAGAGGGGAAAAGGAGCAGCGAATTTAAAAAAGATGTTTATAATTTCTCAGTCAAAAGCATTTGCAATAGAAATGAAATAGGGAGACACTGAAAATCAAAATATGAGCATTAAGATTTCAGATCTCATACCAACAATGATAAAAGAAAAGAATAAGATGCTTCATGAAAAATGATCAAAGATATTTTCATGTATATAGCTTTGTTTACTTTTAAACATATAACTTAAAATAACTTACTGCCAATAATCCATGACAACATTATTTTATTGGAATACGGTGGAGAACAAATATTTACACTGCCTTTATGAATAAGTAACTTGGTTCATTATTTTATCTAATGGCAGTTGCAGGATTAAAAGGAGAAGCTAGGAAAGTCAGCAATAAATACTGCTATGTTCAGAAATAAAGCAATTCTGCAGGGGAAAAAAAAAAAAAAAAAAAGAACAGAAACAATCCTTTCCTGACCTTCTCAGAAAATCTGAAACTGGAACCATTTCCAAGCTTATAATGGCTGGCTAGCAATAGGGAAGGCTCTGCTCCACAATACCTGGCTGCGTTGCCAGGGTCAGCACCTTGGTCCTGACAGTAAAAAGCAGGCTGCGTAGGAAGGAATGTAGGGATGAGTGGCCAGACACGGCTTCTAGAGATGCCGGTGGGTGTTCAGACAGGCACAGGCAGACTGTGTTCTAGTGACAGCAGGGCATGCCGAAGAATTTAGGCTGACACACACCTGTGTTATAGCTACAGACTTCTTGTCTCCTTACTGCATACCCAGGGGGACAGGCAGTAGGAATGTCTGGAAGCCCCATAACAAACCCCAGGATCCTGGAAGGAAATGTTTTGCACATAGCAAACACAGATAGTCCTGTTGTGTCTATGGTTTTGGAAAGAAGGGCTGCCAGCCTGAAATCCATGATATAAAAGAACCAACAGAGTGTTTGCTAGGAGGAATATCAAAGTAGTAAAGGGTATTACTTGCACATCCTTTACCTTAATGGTGAGGATACAGAGCATCACAGCTTTCCAGAAAAAAAAAAAAAAAAAAGAATGAGAGAGTAAACTGGGGAGTTCACAGTTAGAAAATAATTTGGAAAGAGTGTCCTAAGAGATACCAAAAGAACACAAACCCAAAGTTGCTGCCAACCAATGACTAATTACAGCTGGCAGCAGAGAGCAGATACACCTGCAACGTGGTGAGTGCTCCATGGAGGCACCGGCAGATATACCCGACCATCTCAAGACCACAGCTCCGTGAACCAGGCCCTGTTGCAAAGCTCCTCCTATGCAGCTGTCTTCCAGCTTGCAACCCCACCACAGACCCCTGCCAACCAGACAGACTGCCAACGGCCAGCCCCCAGGAGGCTTACAGCAGAAAACCAGGCACGGAGAGAGCTAGCCAGCAAGCATCTGAAGAAAGAGCCTGCAGGAGACCCAAGTTGTTTTTAGAGACCAGGATGGTGGGGGATGAGGTTAAGAAATACTCAAGGTCAGATTTACTACTATGAAATAAGTAAAAAAAATAGACACGCCTTCATCACAGACAAATGTCACAAATTTCTGGTTCTTCTGAGGTCATGTGTCATCTTTCATTTCATATTTCTAAAGCAACCAGTATGATAGTGACAGCTAAACCCCTTTTTTTCTTTTTTTTTTTCTTTTTTTATTATTCTTAATGAAGGTATAAGTAAAGAAGGGCTTGGGGAAATAATCTTGTCTAAAACTCAGCTCTTTACGAATCTTTCATAAGGGAACAGTCTCAGCCCTTACAATTCATTACCCACTCACTTTACTTTTGCTACTGGACAGGTTTCAAAAGAAAACTGTTTCCAACTCCTATTGTCCCAAGCAAGGTTGTAGCCAGTGACCTGCTTCCTAAAGCAGCTTTTTTTTCCCCTTCACATCCTTGGAGAAATGACTTAACTACTGGTTTTGATCTTCCTCCCCTCCTTCCCCCTCTTCCGCCCCCCCCCCAAAGAAAAAAATAAGAAAAACTCTTCAGAAACATTTGGACATATGAAAAAGTCAATTCTGGCAGAGCAGATAGGTTCAGTCTATATCCCCTAGATACCTGACTTATATTTAGAAACTTCTTCAATTAAAGTAGTGCAGTTCACGTCCAGGAGTGACTTGCATAGGTAATAGAACTTCACAGAAAACAATTACTCTGTAGCAGTTACTGAGATGCTTGCACTTCCCTTTGCATTTTAAATAAATACCTCTTGGCTCAGTATCTCCAGAGGAGCATAAATCCTAGACTGTTTAATAGACTAAAAATAAATAAAATAAATAAAATGGCATGACAAGCCACAATAAAGTATTTATAAAAATAATTTTAAAAAATCTCCTTATAATACTTACAGTGTACAAAAGAATACTCCAAACTGATATTGTTTCCAAAGCTTAATTGGTAATGATACCATTAGTACAGGGATTAAAATGAAATTTTCCAGACCACAGTACAAGTTCCCAACTCTAAATGAAAAGCCATAAAACTAAGACATTTTGGAGTAAGAACCCTGAATAGAAAAAAAAAACAGTTGCAGGAAACCGAATCAGGACTGTAAGTTTACTTTTCTCATTTAATGCAGGTTACTTAAAATTTCTAAATGTCACTTCAAAGCGAAATATGAAGTTTTTCCTGCTCTCAGTGGTAAAATGGGCATTTAAAGAGGAATTCGTACTTTTTAAAGAAAAGGTTTTGCCAGAAATTCTATATTCTTCCTTTTTCTGAACATCTTCCTAGAAATGTGCAGGTATACACTTGTCTCGGTTCCTCCACAAGGTAAATAACTCAACCTAATAAATAAAATAGAGTAAAAAAAAAGAAAAAAAGGGGAGAAAAAGAAAAAAAGAAAAAAACCAGAAAAATACATCCCAGAGCAAACTCCCAAATACCGACCACAACCAAGTTTCATTTGCAGTCACTAATAAGACATTTCATGCAAACAGATGTAAATATGACCCAAACTTTCACGAGCTTTTAGCACACCCCCCTACAGTTGATGAATGCTAATTAGAAGATGTACATGACATTTTGCATACTAATAGTACGAAGTTTGTACTGCACTAGTTGCCTGTTACTTAGGCCGTAGGTGATCAGAAAAAAACTACACTGAAGAAAACCTATGTAAAAGTTTAATGTTAATAAAGAGAAATACTGGAGATGAAGAAAAAGATAAGGAAGAGTGGGAGAAGAGGAACTATACGCTGCAACTTCTCCTGGCTACACGACTGTAATGTTTTTGGGTAACTACTGTAATATAAGTGACTTTGCCTACTGTTCTAGCTTTAATCTTTTCAATGTAATGCCTTGGGATTTCTGTTTAATCTTATTCCCATTTTATAAGTAATGCTTATTATATTCAGTCTCTGTTGCCATTCCATTTAATGCATATTCCACCGAATGATGCATAAAAGTAAAGTACTGTATATGGAACTCTTCCAAAAGCATTCAGTAAGAATTTACTTTTCAAAGCTCAAATGCCACATACTATTTATAAATGTGGCAACTCTTGACCATTTAACTATGCGGCACAGTGGTAACACTGGATAATTGCACAGCGGTCAGAAAGCAACATTTCCATAAAGACATAAATCTAATGTTAACTAAAGAACATAACCTCTCAGAAATCTTGTACTTAAAATTTTACCAAAGCCACATGTTGAGCTGACTTTGAGGACCCAATGAAATCTTTGAAAAGAATAACTAAATTTTGCTCACTTAGACACTGAATTTCTTTTTGAAGATAACAGCTTTGTACATCTATATTCTATTAAAAAGTCTCACCTTTTTAGAGACAATTTTGTAATTCTTTGTTAAGAACTGTACTCCTGACAGAGCCAAACTCCAGAGAGCAAACTAAAATTCATCAGAACTGGCCAGCATGTGGAGCTTGGATTTTTTTTTTTTTTTTTTTTGGTTGGTTTGCTTTGGTCATCCTCCCACCTCCCATTAGGAGAAGAAATCACCTGAAACAATTTAGCAGTTTAATTTTTCTTTTTGTTTGGAATGCCTACATGGGGTTGACTAGACATAGTTAATGAAGGTTGAAAATGGTTTGTCAGGTATAGACCTTTGGTAAATAAACATATTTTCAGCATGGATGATTGCTCTCTATTCTCATAATGAGTAGCCGTTCCACAGTCAGGGTGTAACACATTTCAGTATGTGCCACCAGTCTCATACACTGGGCCCTCTCAGCTCAACTCAGAAGCAACACCTTAAGCTCCAACTTCATCTTGCACTGGAAGTTCAATATAACTTTATAGAGTTTTCAGGAGTTTGATCTTTTTGTAGGTATAAACAGCAGATGGTAACTATATCATTAAAGAAAGATGCAAACTTCTTAGCTTTCTAACATGCACACAACACCAAACTGTGAAAACACAACTTACACATTGCTAATTTCCCCTCTTAAAAGAATTATGTTTTGTCTTGACAGTATGGTAGCTGAAGCTCCCAGAATCATGTATCATGGCATCAACTCTGAGCTGAAAGAACCAGCTATAGGGTCAAGAGACCACTTTGATTTTCATGAACTTATGGTTTTAATCCTGATTCATTGCCTCTGGCACAAAGTTGCCAGTCACACTGCAAAGCTGTTATTTTACATAGGTTATGGATTTTTAAACCCTATGAACTTGGAAAGTTATATCCACATCAAAGGTTACCCTGCCTGCTATCCGTCGTTTCATCTGTTCACACACATGCAGTCTCTTCTCTTAAATTCCTTAAAAATCTCATCTGGTTTTAAAGGAAAGAAGATGCTAGTCTTGCCTTAGCCTCAAATATAATCGCTTTCAAACCAATCCTTTTCTGCCTACAGCACTCTTATTTCAAATTGTAAAATAAATACATAAATAAAGCAAAATCCTTACAGGTCCGAGGACCTTCTTGTCAGTCATAGTGTGTTTTACATGCACAAATGGTGCCACAGGCTGTGTGAGCACTGAAGAACACCTTAAGATCTTCTTAACTATCTCCAACCAGAAGATTCTTCCTGATCAGCTCTGCCAAGAGGAAAGGATATTTGCTTTTCTTTATTCTGCACAAGGATACTTGGCTTCTGGGTACTTGTCAAGCTATAACTCTTCCAGGATGCTCTAGGAAGAAAGAAACCCTTGGGGAGCAGGAATGGTGGTAACAGAAGGGCTAACTCTCTCTTTGTACGTCCACGGTCTTAATGACTTTACGCAAAGCCTTACAGGCTTAACAAAGGCAAGCAAAGGTGGCGGTCACCTGGCGCTGAGGACGTACACAGCACAAAACCCATGAGAAGCAGGCACAGATAAGTTCACTTTTTGTTCACAGATTTTTCTTCCAAGTAGGTGCTCATATATTCACCATCTGGGTCAAAACCATTTGGGATGTTTTGCATCCGCGCTGTCTCAAAGCTTGCAGAGATGCACTGGAGCCCCCGTGGTTATCTCATTACTGCCAGTCTTTATCAGCTTTATCTTTGGCAGCAAGAATGATATTAAAAAATATATATTACAGTAATAGGCTATAGGCAGATTTGACTGGAAAACATACTTTTCCTAAATGCTTGCATAGAGTATAGCAAAGTTATTAATTTAAAAATATGTTATTTCATCCTTTGAAACAATATCCACTTCATCTAACCAACACAACCTCACACAGTGTTTGAAAAGTTGCAGACAAATGGGGTTTTGAGAATGAACCTTTCTATATTGTCTGGAGCAACAGCTTATCTCCTGACTCCAGGGAAACCAGCATTCATTACAGATTATGCTTTGATTCTGTTCTTGAAACCAAATCATTTTTAGCATTTTAACTACTGTAATTTTCTTCCCATTGTTTCTGAGGTAGAATTTAGACAAAACACAGATTTGTGTTAGAATTTCCATATACCTGAGCTTCCATTCAAATCCAGAGGAAGAAAAAGGTCAAACTAATAGGTTTCTAATTTTAAAATCTGAATATGTTTGACTTGTGATATACTATCTTTTCCTCTGATTTCTATTATTCCGTCCATGCAGGTATGAAAGGACTCACAATGGAAACTTCCATTACATCTAATTAAAGTAGCCTACACCTTGCTGGCAAAAATTAAAGTACACTATATCATATATCATTTATGCAGAATGATTTATAGAGAGGACCATGAGTTTATGTTTTAAGCCCTTTATGACCAGCTGAGGGGAAGAAAACCCCTCAGTCAACAAATATGATAGGATGAATAAAGTTTTTAATTTAACAATTGTTTGTGACAAACAGTGACTAGAAAACAAAAATTGTTTCAATGTATATCCCATGAAAAGGGATTCAGGTTTCAGACTAATACATGAAAGGATCCAACAAATGTTACTTTTTTTTCTGAAGATAAAGTGAAAGCAACAATTTGTGTCGATACAACAAGTAGTGGTGAACAGGGAATTTGGCATGAAATTCGTCCTCCTTGAGGGAAAACTTATGGCAGATGGAAACAGGAACCAAGTCTATAGTTGATGAAGGCTTTGTTCATAAAGTCTGTGGTGTGGTCAAGTTTCCCAGTCTGCGTACTGCAGGTATCTCTGGCTATGACTGATGAGCAGTTTAACTGTAAAATTTAAGAAAAAAAATATCCAAAAACCCCCCCCAAAAAACCAACCAAACTATTTTACCTAGGGAAATTTTTAAAAATACAGTGTCTTGGGAAGTCAATAAGCAGGTGGTGTCAACACAGGAAGTTTGTGAAAGTTAAATATAAGAACAGAGAGAGGAGTGAAAAAAGATGGCATCAGAATGGACCCTCTTTTTATATCAGGGTTACATCTGGTTTGATAGATACTCAAATGAATGAGGCAATAAATGTTACTAGCTGAGAAAAGTGAATAAAGACACATCCTTAAGTGGTTACCTGGTGGGAACATAATGCTATCACCTGACAGAAATCATGGAAGAGAAGAACGAAGGACTAGAGATGCACCTGGAGACATGGGAGAAATTCAGAAACTTTTTGAAGGCAACACACGGGAAAGAAGAGAAAATATTAATTTGGCATATATGAGTTGTAAATACCTGCAAACAGAAAGACTCGGAGCATGTGAGCACAAAGATGAGACAGAGGAGTGAAAGCATGAGAAAGAGTTGGTAATAGGGGAAGATAGCTGCACAGAGAAACAGAAATGCTGCATAGAGCAAGCAGTCAAGCAAAAAAAGAGACCAAACCCCACAAGCAGAGAAGATAAAACCCAAGGGCTGAGACCTATGGGTGATGAGGACGACATACAGATGATTAAAAAGCATAAATGAAGGAGAGGGGAAAGGGGACAGGGGAGGTGGGAAATAACCATAAACCAGATGAAGGAAAAATAAAATTGAGAAGATTGGAGATTCACACCATCCCAGGAACTGTTGAATTGCATGAGGGACAAATTGACTGGCCTGTCATCAGAGAGCAGAGAAGGAAGAGGTCAGCAAGCAAGGACAAGAAACACAGCCTTGAGGCAGAAAAGAAATGAGAAAGAATAAGAAGAAAATATATCTTTGTTCACTTAGGTCAGGTGTCATTGTAAGGCTACTGCTGGAAAAAGTAATATTTATACCTAGGTGAGATAGATGCACAGTGCAAATTAAAGTAGGACGCAGCTAATGAAGATGAACAGACAGAAAAAAAAGACTTGTGGTAAAAAGAAACAGTGAGTGTAACGACTGAAAAGTATTCTCATTAAAACGGACATTTCTTAGGTGATTCTTTCAGATAAGATTTTCAGTGCTGGCCTTGAGGGGCTAGGTCTGAAACTACTAGAAGAAAACTAAATATTAAAAAGCACACGGGGCTCACAGTCTCTAAAACTACTTTTAATTTGTGATAGTATAAAGATTTGTTAATGAAGATATACAAACAGCTATGTCCAAACAGAGAATGCAGTACAGGGTGTAAAAATACAATAAGAAGAATAAAAATTTATAGCAAGATAACAGGCAACAAAGAAATAAACAGGAACATCACAGTAAAACAGACTGAATCTGTGTAATGTGGAGGAAGTAAAATAAAGGAAAGAAAGACTTCCTGGGATAGTGGCCCTGCAGTCAAAGTTGGACATAGAAGACTAACACTTATCTACTAAAAAGTTCTGCAGGCATGGTGTGTGTTTAATAAAGTTTATAATCTTAAAGCCAGAGGGAAAAAAAAAAAATGATCTTGTTGGATAGCACAATCATGAGTTAAATGAAGCGAAGTGCAGAAAAGGTTCCCAGCTTCATAATAGAGGACCTTAAAGAAACTCCAAATTTCCTCTGCCATCCTTAGATTTTGAGCTTTTCAGTTATCCTGTTTGCCCAGCAGTTACTCCTTTTGAACCTGAGAGCTCTAGTTGGTTATTTAATATTATCAGTAATGATCCTGGCAAACACTATTAAAGGAATTAACTATGACAGAAAATTAGGAAGTATGATAAATACAGAGGTATTTAGAGAGCACTTAAAAAGTTCATGACTTCTGAAACCAGGTAACATAATTATGGTGAAATACTACAAAAAATAAGGTCATGCACTCAGAGAACAATAAGAATTTTGCTATTATTTGAGACTTCATCAGTTTGAAAACCACCAAAAGCTTCTTAGAGGTTTATTGTCTGTAATCTAGTAATTTGTGCACCCATGAACAATTAGACCCTAAGATGCATCAGCTGAAATGTTGTCAATAGAGTAAGAAAGTATTAATACCAAAGAGAGAGACTCCTGTAGTCACCAGCAAGTTGAAAGTAGAGTTTAAGTTTGGATAGTTTAGTATCAGAACCGTAAGACAAAATGCTTGCTGTATTTCAAGTACTATTTTAAGTACCTGAGGAGGATGAAAACCAAAGGATCCCCATTGCTACTCACATGGCCATGGTAGCAGAAAGGCCATTACCCTACCTGACAAGTATGGTCACAGATATATTCTGGCTGAGAGTACAAAGGTTTCTAAGTATTATGGTGAGATTCTGAATTCATCTCACAATTTTGGCAGGCCAAAATACACATGGTTCAATTTCAAGAGAGTGCATGGTCAGTTTATGAAAGTGATTATGGAATATATATTTATGTGTTATGGTGGCTTCCATTGTCAGGGGAGAGGAGCAAGTAAGCCAGGAGTTCATTTCTCATCTTGTCCTCCTAAGACAGTACAGAAACCCAGCAGCAGCCCCCTGGGTTTTATAAGACAGACACAAAAACATGCACTTTATACATTATAGACTACAGCAGAGCTGAAAGTGTTAATATTGAGTCGCTGTTTCTATCAGGAACTCAGGCATTCAAGGTTTAATATCTCAGATGTTCCAAATTACATCTCCTGGAACTTGGCAAGCATCTTGTCAGCTTCAATGCAATTTGTTTTTCCAAACCCAAATTGTTTTTAATAGATTAAGGTGTCCTAATTTTTTAAAGCAATAAATACAAACCCAGTAATCCTTTACCATTGTGATAAGGATTGTCTACCATAATCTTTATTTACTAAAGCTTGACTGTCAAAGAAAAGGAACTAATTTTTCAAAGTCTATTTAGGTAGCTGAGTTGCTAGTTTCTGAATTTAGGGCTGAGAAAAGAAGACTGATTACTTCAGCTCTGAAGAACCCAGATTAAAAAAAAATGATGCTATTCCATGGAAACCATATGATTCAAGAATTATTACTGTAATATGGGATGAATATTAGCTCCATTCAAGTCAAGGGGGACAAGATTTCATCCTCAGGAGTCTTCTGTCTCTCAATTGCTGCTTCAAATCCTCCAAAACTGACAGATTTAGAAGATTGCATTAAAAGCCAGTTAGTGCATGTGATTTAGTAAAGTAACTCAGCTAACAGGTCCTGGCAAAAGACTATTACAAACAAATGCACACCAAACATAAGCAAGGACAACTTAGGTTCTAATTTCCTGATGAAAGTAGGCATGACAGTGTTCTGGGAAGGGGAAAAACCCCCACACCTTCTACTATGTGTGGTGTTCAAATCAGGCTGGTACCAGGCCCAAACTGGTGAGCCCCAAGATGATTGAAAAAGAGTTTTCAATAGAATGGAGAAGAAAAAAAAGGTAATAGTAATGCAGCACTACTAGATCTTTTTTGCAGTTGGAAATTAAGTCAAAGACATCCGGTGCACAATAAATGTTGCACACAGCACGTGAGAGAACATGGAGCTCAAGTCACTCGTCCTTGTTCAAGGCCTTCAACGATAATCCTTGCTTTAAAAATCTGTACCCTTTCTTGCCTTCAGTAACATCAGAAGGATTCATCACGGCAAAGGATGTGCTGAACCTGCTGCTTTCTACTCCAGAAGAGGGAGAAGACAATGCGCACTTGGAGGTACTCTGCCAGTGTCCCAGAGACCCTCACCAGAAACGCATTCTTACCACTGTCCCATTTGGTACCTCCTCTTGAAGAGTACTTTAAAGATGTGTACTCTCGGCTATGCACACGACTGTGTCTTTTGTAATGGCTTTCTCCATTACAGCATTCAAACTGAAGACAAAACCTTAACCTACAAGAATATCACTGTGAGTTTGCACTTGCAAATTATATCCAATTGCACCACGCCTGCAGCTACTCCTAAGCCTGTGGTTTCATTGCTTTCAGCTGAATGCCGGAAGGTGGCAGAAGTATTTTCCTTCATGAATCTGAAGCTTATAGCCAAAATTGTCCAGCCACAATCCAGATCCCCCTGCCTTTCCCTGGGCAGATGTACACATGTGTTTGTGTATGTGCGCATTTGTGTGGGTATACTCCCACATATACATATACCCACACAGATGTTTGGGAATGGACACTTAATACAGACAGAAAAAGGCAAGTGGAGGGAAGAAAACCAGGCCAGCAGTAACATCCAAAACACCCAGGTCCAAGCATCAAGGATATTTTAACCAAAGCTGTGTTCTCACCACACTGAACAGGGACTCAGAAAAACTGACTCCTGGATTTATCATAAAATTCCTGGAAAAATATGAGCAAATTTTCTGAAGTTCGATGTACAGGAATAACCAACTCCATATTATATATGTTCATTTAGACAGACACACGTATATATACACACATAAAACGTTGTAAATCTAAGACTGACACAGGTAGGAAAACCACTGTTGCAACTGTTCCAGGGACCTTGCATCATCCAGAACATCAGAACTGTAGTAGCAGCTATGCTAACAGGTACAAGGTTTTTGCATATGTTTTGGCCATTGATTTTTAAGTTTGGCTATATCTAAACAGGATTTATTGGTCAAATTATACACTTACCTGGAAATCAATACAGAGCATTAGACCACACAGTTTGTTTCTCTCCTGCCTATATGTCAGGTATTCACTGCCTTCAGTGGCTTTAGGAATAAGAAAACAGAGGGTGCTCCTTTAGAAATGGCTTGAATGTGTACATTTTTCTGTAACCATTTGCCTGCTAATGGGAGAAAGATGCCTTTCCCACCCAGGGCAACACTTCTGGGACAAGTGGCAAGGAGGCATTTCCCCCACTAGATTTGCTGTTGCCTTGCCTTGGCGAGCACATTTCACCACTTCAGTTGGCCGTGGCAGATGAGAGACCACATGGCTGAGCTCTCTGCAAATTGCCTCTCACAGCAGCCTACAAACCGTGCTCAAACATCACTTTCCCCAACCTCCCATTGTTCCCTGTTTCTTTTCATTAAGTCTATTCAGCAATTCTCGCTCAAGTCTACGGCTTGGCTGTCTCTGTCAGCTGATTCCTTTCTGCCCCTTTCAACAAGCACAAGACATCACTCACCTCTCTGTGCTGCACAGCTGAAACAGAAAAACTTATCAGTCAAGTGAGAAGACTGCAGCACACTCCTAATGCTATTATTTTGCTTTCCCTTAGCCACTCCATACTGCCTACTGCAGAGAAAGATTTATTTCCCAAATTAATTACAACTACTCAACAAGTCTTTATTCCGAAACCCTCACCAGCTACTTCTTCCCTCCCAAACCCAGAGCCAGAGGGAGCTGTTTGCCCCCATCTGTAGATAGAACTCTACAAATACAGAGTTTTATTCTCTCTCTCTCTCTGCCACCTTTTTGCTCTTGCCTCCCCAGACAGATTGAAGAGTCTACGGCAGATGTGCAAAACCCCAACACCACTGATTTTCCTGTTCTTTTTAAAACAAAACCTGATATTTTAAGCCATGCATCCCTCTTGTTTTCTAGGTGTTGGCTAAATAAGATATATTAGGCTTAATAACATATATTCAAAAAGACTTCAGTTTCCAACCCAGGCTTTTTTAACTCAGTTTTGGTTATGCCAACACCTTTTCTCCTCATACTTGAGCCTTCTTACTCAGCCTCTATACTTGGGATGGAGCCAAAGATTCACCAGCTCTCACCCTCTCTGTTCTTCAGGGATGTGACCTTGCACCACCTGAAATTGTGTTGTGAGAAATGACAAAGCAAAACAAGTCTTCGCCAGCTTGTAAAAGCCAAGAAAAATTATTTTCTAATCCATCTTCCCATCTAGTTATAAAATAGGGAGGACATTTTTTCTTGGCCTCAGTAAACAGGAATAGCTAGCCCTTGCAAGCCTCAGTTCTCAGTTAGCAATACTACACATACGTAGTCTTATTTGTGTAAAAGCTATGCATACATACCCTTCCAAATACCCTCTACCACAGGGTATAGCTGCCATCCAAGCTAAGTGCCACAAATTCATCAGAAAAATTATACTTGCTCAAAAAACAAAAACAATAACAACAAACACCAACCAAAACAACTACCTGGCATTCTTATACCTTTCTCATTTGAAATTTCACTACTACAACCCACGATGGATTAAGAGCAACCAAAAAGAATAACTCCAGAAGGATTTTAAACAGTTTTATTCATGCAATTTAAAAACAATTAACATATCATACAGCTTTCCCAGGCTTCACAAGGGCCTGAATCCTTCTCTGTAACTATCAAGCATAATCAATTTATCAAATTTGAACTTTCTCCTTCATTTAATAACTGATGATTAATTGCTCAATATACTGATTGCTTCTCAAGTCCTGCTCTTGTGTTACATGCCTGTGCAACTTGGGAAACCAGTATATCCAACCCTAAGCTTTGCTATGCCATCCTATTGCCACGGAAGTCTCAAAATCTGTCTCAGATGAATAATTGTGGTAATAATTGAAATAAATGGAAATGTCTTGGTTTTAGCACTGTTCGAACTACTACCACCAAAAATGAGAAGCCTCAGAAAAAAAAATGTTCAAAACATCTGTCTGATGCAAAAATCAAAGTTCCTTCAATGTTTTAAGTAAATGACAGCAACTCAAAAAGGGGTGTAAATTTTCAGTACCATACTTTTGAAATAAATAGGATTTAAAATGTATGACTAATTGAGCTCATACAAATCCCCCTTTTGAATTTACATATGTAAATGTTTGCAGAATTATCCTTTATCTAAGTAATTATGCCACCCATAGTTAGGTGATCTATATCATATATGGTACAGATAAGATAGAAACTGATAGATTACTGATCAATCTTTACAACAAGCTTTTATCACTGAGTAATCTAATGACAAGCACGGGTGGAAGGAGAAACTCAGAATGAAGCTTCACCACTCCTTCCATCTGGATGTGTCAAAGGCACACCGGTAACACCATGCAGTACTTTCAGAGCAAGGCAAGCCCTGTCAGCTTTTCCCCACCCTGCACCCTCTGACAGAGCTGACAATGTGTTGCCACCACCCAAGTGCTTCCAGAAGCCCCCATCCTAGAAATACACCTTCCCCCTCTCTCCCAGCCAGGCCCGTGACTCTGAAATTCTTCGTGCCACGTACACCTCCAAGCTGAGACGGGAGCTGCCTTTGGGGCAGAACGTGCAATATTTGAAATTCACACCCTTCTTTAAACAGAGAGGTTGGCAGCGTGGATGGCAAAGAAGAGAGCAGCGGGAACGCCACTGTTAGAAGGTTTCAGAGAAAAGGCTGGAGGACTATCCACCACAAATCAAATAGGTCCGGGGCCTGGTAAATTTGTTTGCAGCTCCCTGCAGCTGCAACACCCCATCTGCAGCCTCTCTGACCACGTGGTTTCCAGTTTGCTCCTCAAAGGGTGGTTTTACATCCCCCTCTGAAACACCTGTACTGAGGATGCTTTTCAGAGCCCTTTATGCTACTTCATTCTTTCTATTTGGTGTAAGGGGAGGTGGCTCCTGGATAAATGACTCCCCTCAGCTTTCTTTAAAGATTAGCGCTTTGATCAGAAATCTACTGAAATTACTAGGACTCTCTTCAGTTGTTTTCAATAAGCATTGGCCCAGGCTTAGAAGAAAGAATATGAAATAAACACCAGTTATCTGTTTTCATTAAAACATTTTCATTAGACCTTATCATTTTTTCCTCTGGGAGAAAACCACTGCAACAGCTTTAATAAATATCTTGGCAGAAGAAATAATAATTTACATGAAAGGAAAAATTAATATCTAAATAATAAACTCCCCATGCTCTGGAGTCATCTCTTCATGACTGAGCCCTATACACATAATGTACCACTGCTGAGTGGATGACTCTGAATAATCACAAGTGACCTGAAATAACGGCAAAGCAACACAGAAAACTGAATCTTTATCACCATATCACTGTCTCCCATAGGGACTAGGATCCATTCTTCCACACTGTAAAATATTGTTCGTGTAGATAATAATTTTATCTTGTCTAACTTTAAAGTTCACATTCACAGGCTTTTTTTTGATTAATGAAATGGCTTTGACAGCCAGAAGCTTCTTCCCAATATTAGAGAGAAAGCGGGTGGGTGCCAATTTACGATTATTCAAACTAGTAATCTCCTGTGTCTCTGACTGCTATTATTCCTCTGCCTGTGACCCAACCGCTTAATGAAGTGAAATTAATTTACAGTAATAGGAAATTCTCAGAACTACATGAAAGCACAAGCTTTAATATGGGAAGAACAAATGGCCTTTTCATGCAAGGCTGACCACAAGCATTGTAAAGAAATTTGAAAGGACTTTATACGTTTTTAAGTAGGTATGGTATTAGCTGAAACAATATGCTGCAGTAAATATGATAAATCATCAAACACCTTTTCAAAACAGAAAGCACCAACACAATTTTCTCCTTTTGTCACACAGCAGAATTTTCTCATTTGCATATAAATGTATGAGACACATATATTTTGTAAAGGTAAAACCAAGATCGCATCATCCTTCAAACCCCTTCTAATACTTCCATCATGAGAGCCATGACAAACTGCCAACAGAAAACCAGTAACAGGGAGGTTGACATTTATTTTGCTTATTCATCCTTTGCAGATGTATGTATCAGTGCGCATTAGAATTGAAATAAATATGGTTTTATCTTAAATGATAAAATACAGCTGACATTTTTCTCCAAATACATGGTTTTATACAAAACACTATAAAAGGTTGAAATTGTAAGTCAAATCCCCCACGTTCATGTATTTCCTTTCATGTAGGAAAAATACCATCTTCCTAAATTTTACTTTAGTATCCCTTCCCCACCTCTGCCCTAAAAAACTCAGAGACAGAGGAAGTAGAGAGGGAGAGCTGTGCAAGACCCAAACCAGCTGGGACTTGTTTGGGTTTTTTTCAAAATAAAATTATCTATTTGAAGCATTAAACATGCCTAATAATTTTTTAACTGACTCTAATATTTGTTTTATTATCCCTCATGCATTCTGTATTTTTACACTAATTTTCAAGCCTTCTTGGATGCCTTGGAGGAGAGACTGGCTTCCAGTGTAGCAGTTAACACAATGATCCTTCAATATGTCTGTGTGCTATAGAAGGACAAAAGCCACCACACAAGTATTCGTGTGTTCACATCCTCTCATTGCACACATATGGTGGTGACATTCAAGCAACAATTTGAGAATATCCTTTGTGATTTCTCATCACCTTCTCCCCAAAATCAGATTAAAACAATCCGAGATTTCCAGTGCATTGTCACATGCTGTAGCTCTTCCTCTTTCTGTTTTGCTTTTCCCTTCTCCCAGACAGTGGTTGGAAGAACAGAATAAATCTTTTTCCTTCAAAAAAACTAAGATAGCAACAAGAGGCTGTGGCAACACTTCTGCTTCAAGTAGAGCCTTTCCTGGTTTGCCCAGTGTTTCAGATTATCTCCAGCTAAGGTTAACCTATCACTACATGAGTCTTGCCTTTACAATTAATAAGGTTGGAAAATAATTTGTTTCCATTGTTAGCAAAAAGCTGAACCAACTGCTAATACTGGATGGATCTTTTTTCCCCAAGAGATTGTTAGTAATTCATTGAATTATCTCATAGAAACCAGGTTTACTTCTTACCAGAGTTGGAGATCCTTATGCAAGGTCTGGGCTACTACCCAAGGTATTATTAGCAGGTGTAACAAGTCTGAGCATTAGACATGGTTTCTTCTGTATTTATCCTTACTTGCTTACTTCTGCTAAGGAATGTATACAATCTAAATCAATAAAGCAATCCGTTGCCTTTGTCACAGAAGATGTCTATTCAATACACATGCAAATTACATAGGACAACTGATGTGGCGGTAAGGCAATCATATACTCCTTTGCAAACACAATGCAAACTCAAGCCTCTTTCAGGTCCTTAAGCAAACCGCCTCTGATTGACAAAGACAGACACAGCGAGGTATGTGATGAAAAGTCTTTACAAGATACCAAATGATTCCTATCTAAGGATAATTCAAAGAACGTTCTCTTGCTTGCTCAAATAAAATGAAAATCTCTTTACTTGATATTACAAATTCATCCTTTCAAAAACTGGTTTTCAAAACTACTGTTTCATTTCTTTTCTGGCAATGCCTCTAAATCTTCTGTAACTCAAATACAGTATGTACACATTACCCCATTAAGGCTGAACAGGATGCGCTGGTTTGGCAACATGTTCAAAGTAATCTTTCTTCAGGAATCCTTAATAGATAAAAATGAAGAATTTTCACTTACTAGACGACAGTGGCTCAGAAAATATATATAATGAAAAATATTTCAGTGCTATGAATAAATAAAAAAAGACAGAATAGACTCTTAAAGGAGTTAACTGATGGGTAGTTCAAACCAGTAATTTTAATTTTTAACAAATCTCAAAAAGCCCAGGAAAATTCAAAGTATTAATAGTTCTAAAATACAAAAAGATTAAAGGGTGATGTAGAGAGTTATACACCATGGATCCTCATGCTCATCTCAGGAAATAAAATAAAATAATTTACCCATGACTGGTCAACCGATAATGAGATACTTAAGAATATCTGTATTGAGGGAAGGGGGGTTGTGTGGGTGTTTGGTGTTTTTCCTTTAAAAACTTTACTGCTAAGTTTCAGAAAGAGAAATTACTGATATGAATTCTTTACGTAATTCAACTTAGTGATGAATTCAACTTAGCTACTATACAATGTTTGATCTTTTAATAGAGATTTTATATGGATTCAGGAGAACAAACAGTGGATGGATTAGCAAATGGTTAACTCCCCTAGCCCTCCCATTACGCTGATTCTGATAAGAACAACTGTAGAATAAGTTAGACTGCAATAATCAAACAGGCTAGATTATCTTTTGGTACCTTTTAGTATTACATGTGAAATTACGAGGTATTGAGGCAGACTCAGAAATACTTCAACCCACACAACCTTTAGCATTTGCCTGTCCAGCGTAAGGGTTTTACTGGATTCACACCAGTGGCAGCATACTCTTAAAGCAGTGTTTGCTAAGGTACTTCTTGCCGTTTCTGCTTAGAAAAACCATGGGGTTTACTCACTAGAGCAATCCATGTCTCTGACACCCTGGGCGGCACACGAAGGCTGCAGTTTACAGGGAGGGAACTCAGTTGGACAATTACACTTTTGAAAAAAGTAAATTTATGCATTCAAAAACATGCTTAAAAATGCTACTTCCAAACTTTAGCTCCTTTCCAAAGCAGAGTGCATTCATCAGAAAAAAAAAAAAAAAGAAATCTAACTAGAACTATCTGATTTTCTTCTACATATACTGTGCCAGAATTCATCTTCCTTGTCCCAAAAAAAAAAAAAAAAAAAAGAATCATAGAATCATAGAATATTTTAGGTTGGAAGGGACCCCTAGAGGTCATCTAGTCCAACCCCAAAAATCAGAACTATAAAGGTGGTAACTTGCAGTATTTTAACTGTGAATGCTTGTTTTAAAGCAAATTTAAGCACAATATATCCTTATGAAAAAATAAGCAACTGCCCTGAGATTAATACATACTGTTTTAAACTCCTTGACCTTCCCAGATTTCATTTTTAACCTTGAGCAGGTGATTCAATATCCAAATACTTGGTTGCCCAGAATAAAAGAGGATATTAATGCTTCCTTAGATCATAAAGCTGCTGTGTGTGTAAAATTTATTAATGTTTCTAAGGCTCAGAAACTATCAGGACAAAACCCAGAAAAGTATACAAGATATAGATGCATATTTTAGGGTACAAATTTCTCATTTTAAATGTAGATACAGAAACCTTAAATCAAAATTACCACTAAAAAAAAAATGAAATCTTTGGCTTTAGTAACTGAAGCAGTCTGGAAATCTGTATGTATAAAAGTTAAAAATATGTACCTCCTGTTATGATTTGCCTTATAAATTCTCTGTATAATTGTACCTCAATGCAATGTGGGCATCATCCATCACTAAGAGAAACTGATCATCCTATAGCATCTGAAGGTTGCTCAGAAGAGTCACGAGACACAGAAGACTGGAAAGCCATAGAAGAACCAAGGTCCTTTCTGAGCAGCATGCTCACTACAACAAAAAGCAAAGCTGGACTGAAGAAAAGAGGGTCCTGAATAATGAAAAATGTGTGAAGCTCAACTGCTTGTGGACATAGATCATCTGCAGGCAGTTGCATATGATTTCTAATGGGTAAAGTGCAATGCATTTAGAAATCCATTTACAATTTTGGGGGGTTACTGGTTTAAATTTTCATGCAAAATTCAGGAGGCGTTTCCTGAGTACCAGTGAGTCTGGACTTTGGTAAAACTCTGAGACTATGACTTAGTTATACAAGGAAGCTGATGCTAACTTCAGATCCTGCACAAGGAAAGCTAGTGTCAGGGTATGACCTTCAAAGTGGAAAGCATAGGTAGAGCCTACCTCTGGAGCCTACATCCTTGGATGGACAGAGGTAAATGCTGCCTAACCTGGTCAAGACCATCTAGACACAAACTAAGGATGAAAAGCATCAAAATACTGGTAGTATTGTTGTAAAACAACAACTCCTCACAAAAAAACATGCTTCAGAATTTGTTTCCATTTCACACTGAAAGAAAATGAAATTTCTCTAACTTGTTTTCACAAAGAATATATCTGCAGCACCTCAGAATAACCAAAAGAAAGACAACTCCATCTTTCAGCATAGCCCTGAGAACTACCAGCTTTGACACAAAAGAGACAGTTGCTCTACTTTTCTCAGATCAAAACTTCCATCCTGCACCTTAAGCACATTCCTAGTAACAACTTGGTCAAAATTCAATATTTTCATAAAATATCTCACTTTTAACAAAGGAACCAACTCAACCCATCACATTTGCAACAGTTAGTAACAACAGGTGACAAAACCTGTTAAGGGCTGGAAGTATTGTTTCCTTACCCTCTCCTTCCCCCCTTCCAAAATTCTGCTCAGCATTTACCCAACTGCTACGCTTCATTTTGAAAGAAGGCTAAATTATGGAGCAGACTTTCAGAATGACCTCTTCTTGTGAGCTTCCTCAGCTACAAAGTTTGTATTCAGAAATGAATTTGCAGTCTTTTTTTTAGTGGGATTGGGGTGCATCCTGCTCTGAATGTTCCAACAGCAGCTCCTTTAAGAGCATTCAGTTAAAGCTATATATGTGCAAAGAGATTTTCAGAAGGATGAAAGCTGATATGTGTAATAAAGGATCTTCCAAAAATCCAAGACATTCAAAATGTATGTACTCCAATCCAGTGCTAAAATGTTATTCTTGTGAAAAAGTTGCTCAAGGATTACTGAAAAAGAAAGGCTTCACAGAAAAATCAGGGACCCCTGAAAAATCTTCTGGAGGTGGACAGATACATATTGAAATACAATCTGAACAAGTCATTCTTTGCCAATAGTAATGCACAAATTCCCCAAGAATTTACTAATAGCAGGAAATGAAAACAGACCTTTTTTATTCCCCTGCAGACTTGGCAGCACATATCCGTAGCCAATTCACACTTGACTGACTCCAGAGCTGATCCAAAGCTTACATACCTTACAGCACTTGCCAACGTGCTTTGAAGAAAAATTGAGCATCCCACAATTAAGTACGTACACAAAGGTAACATCCGATATCTAAAGGTGACAGGATGGGCAGGAAGATTTGATACAGTATAGATTGGCAGAACTCATTAGGATTACTAACAGCTTAATTTTGGAAAACAATTGAAAAAAAAAAAGCAAAAAAAAATAGTAGTGCTGATAATCTGTAAAATTTTTCTGTTTCGATGCATCATCTGGGAGTGGACAAAAATTACTCTCTGTTCAAGTAAGCACTCAGACATAGAGGTCTGTGGCTGAGCACCTTTTGAATCAGTCTATGAATGTTTATACCTTACAAGAGGTTTAATATTTAGCACTTGTATGCTTGCTACTCTGAAACTGATGCATTACTGAAATAGTAAGACCATGGAAAACTTGGTGCTTGATTGTTCAGAAGTATAAATTAATACAGAAATTATCTGTTTACATATATATATTAATATCTCTGTGCACATACATATTTTCTTACTCTCTGAAAGCTTTGGTGGGGAGCAACACAGAATTTACAATGAACATCATGTCTTCAACAGAGAAAAATAAGTCCCAAATGACATTCTAGTATTATTAAGTCGCTTCTTTGTTTTTTCAAATTCTCTAAAGATTCTTCAGTTCCTCTTTTTTATTTGAATATCCCTGACTGTATTGGGTTTGCATGGCAAGGTTTTGGAGGGGTGTGGGGTGGGGTAAACAGGGGTGGCTTCTGTGAGAAGCTGCCAGAAGCTTCCCCTATGTTTGATAGGCCCTGTGCCAGCTGGCTCCAAGACAGACCCGCTGCTGGCCAAGGCTGAGCCCATCAGCGATGGTGGTAGTGCCACTGAGATAACAAAGTTAAGAAGGGGAAAAAACCTGTGCAAATGCAGCCAGAAGAGAGGAGGAGGACTATGTGAGAGGAGCAGCCCTGCAGACCCCCAGGTCAGTGAAGGAGGAGCGGGAGGAGGCACCAGAGCAGCCCCTGGGGCAGCCCATGGTGGGTGGGGCAGGCTGTCCCCCCGAAACCCAGGGAGGCCCACGGGGGAGCAGATCCCCACCTGCAGCCCAGGGAGGGCCCCACGCCAGAGCAGGGGGGTGCCCGAAGGAGGCTGTGACCCTGTGGGAAGCCCATGCTGGAGCAGGCTCCTGGCAGGGCCTGTGGCCCCGTGGGGAGAGGAGCCCGGGGGGGGGGGCCCGGGGCCCGGAGCCGCCTGCTCCTGAGGGTGGCACCCCATGGGAGGGATGGACCCACGCTGGAGCTGTCTGCTCCTGAGGGACTGCAGCCCGTGGGAGGGATGGACCCACGCTGGAGCCGCCTGCTCCTGAGGGACTGCAGCCCATGGGAAGGGCTCACGTTGAAGCAGTGCGTGGGGGAATGTCTGCCCTGGGAGGGACCCCAGGCTGGAGCAGGGAGGAGTGTGAGGAGTCCTGCCCTGGGGAGGAAGGAGGGGCAGGGACGGCGTGTGATGGACTGACCCCAACCCCCATTCCCTGTCCCCCTGCGCTGCTCAGGGGGAGGAGGGAGAGAAATCAGGAGTGAAGTTGAGCCTAGGAAGAAGGGAGGGATGGGGGGAAGGTGTTTTAAGATTTAGTTTTTATTTTCTCACTATCCTGCTCTCATTTGATTGGTAATAAATTAAACTGATTTCTCCAAGTAAAGTCTGTTTTGCCCATAGCAGTAATTGCTGGGTGATCGCTCCCTGTCCTTATCTCAACCCACAAACCTTTCGTTATATTTTCTTTCCCCTGTCCAGCTGAGGAGGGGAGCGACAGAGTGGCTTGTGGTGGGCACCTGGTGTCCAGCCAGGGTCAACCCACCACACTGATTTTGGCTTTTACTCCGTTACACCATTATAACAAATTTGCAACTAAACACATAAACACTCTAGGGTAATATTTGAAAGGCTGTATTAGTGGCAGAAATGAACAGCCCACACCCTGATGTTTCTGTATATGAGTGTTGTATATATAAAGTGCTTTGTTTCACAATTTAGAGCTCCATTACTTTCTGTTAACTGGTGTGGCAAGAGAAGACTTTCTTCTTCTTTCACTTTAAGGGGGTGTAGGGAAAGATAAACAAAACCAAAACTCAAACTGAAAAGCACTCTCTGCAGCAGAGACTCTTACCTCATTTAGAGACTGGAGAGATAAGAAAAAAGGTGCTGAGGGGTGTAACAGCAGGTCACTCACATTATCAGAGGAAGGGGGAGGAAATAATATCAAGTTTCACACGAGCAAATGAAAATTATCAGTATTATCCCATAAAAAATAAAAGGTGAGCATCTATTATTTTACTAGAGCAGTAAGTGGTTCTCTGTAATATAACATTCATATTTTTATATATAAATGTGAGTTCTTGCTCTTCACCAAATCTACAAGTTATTTGTATTTATTGTCAACAAAGAAATCCTCCAGCAAGATTTTTAGCAGAAAATCCTACGAAATTAATGTGTCTCACACATTCCTTTGGATAAAAAAGGAAGAACAAATAAATTATATTAATATACCTCATGCCTTTAATATTTTGGCAAAATGTGACAATTTCAGTTGTGAAAATAGCATGATAAAGTTCCTGTAACATACGGACTTCCTCACATCTGACTCCTGATCAAATCCAATCTAGGTCAATACTGATTATTTATCACCCATCTAGTACTGATGAGATTTTAGCTGTCTGAAATTAAACAGTTTCTGAGGATAAATGGCTACATTTTAATATATTTCTAAGCCATATACAAGTAAAAGCTAAGTAGAGTCTGAGTACAAAGGCTTCTTCACAGGGCTAGATGGGACCTGTTGATTATCTGTTTTACAGATAAAAATGAAATCCAGTCTATAATAATCTTTGTATAGCATTTTCTGTGAACCTCGAGCACCACATCTCAGTGGTCTGCTACCTGGGATCATTTCAGTTCACAAATACAGCTGGACCAAGCTTACTGATTTTAAATGGCACAATGTACATTTAAACTACTTCAAACATTGTCTCTCCCAGTTATTCCATTCTGCCCAGTCAATGCTGAGGAAGTAAAAGGCCATGGCAAAACTGAATAACCTTCTAGTTCCATTGCCATAGTGTTGCTGGATGTCCTCGCTCTTTAACGTCATTGTACGAGGAGTACCAAACTCTTGCTGGCAGAGTATTTTGGAAAACAAGTTGAAGTCTTTGAGACAGGGCAGAAATTTATGTTATTGCGTGACAGAGCTTCCAAACTCCTGTGCTGTCCTTTTAGGAAGTGAGATCACCAGTTTCTTGATAGACAGACAGTATTTTGTGGGTATCCTGAAATGGTTCTACATTTCTTCAGGGTGTTACAGAAATTTAGAGCAGTAATAGTGGAGCCAAGGAAACAGGCAAAGGCAGAGGAGATGAACTACATTTCCAAGGTCAGAGGCAGTCAGTGTGGGACATAGGAAGACTAACAGTTATATCTACTAGCGGAGTGGTTTGGGGTTTTTTAAGTTTCTTTTTGGTTTGGTTTTGTTTTGTTTCCTTTTCTTAAACTTTTTCACCACTCCTCCTAAAAGGCCCTAAAAATAGTTATTTCAAAGTGCCAATTTCTGACCCATAAACATTTGTTTTAAAAACCAAATGACATTCAGATTGAATGACAATGTAAATGCCTTGTGGTCTTAACTGCCCGGTTCTTTAGTTCACAGAAAATAATGTCCTTTCACTTGAACAGCAAGGGGGAACTTTTCAAAAGACTAGTCAGGAAAATATTACTAATGACTCATAATATTAAACCTCTTCTAAAGCCAAGGATATTTTCTTGAAGTGGAATTAGCTTTTTGATGCACTTCATGCAGTCCTGTTTAGTGTCTAAGATAGTACGATTCCAATGCTTTGCCTTTTATAAGCAATTCTCATGAAATTATCATTACAGTCACCCTGAATATCCCATGTCATCAGGTGGCTAAGCCACAGTCCCTTATAGAGATCTGTACTGCACTCAGCACCACTTAAGGACTTTTCATTTAGGTAATAAAGTTAAATGTGGTCACAAGCAACATTTTATTTTCAACAGCAATTTTTCCAGCATTAGAAACATTAAAGTCTTTCCTCCTTGTGCACTTCTAAGAGACTTATCTCAGCTAACTTTAGGTATGTAAAATTAGATGCCTAATCCAAACGGCTAATAGAAGACCAAGTCAAAAGAAATAGATATACAGCTCCAGAGTAATTTATCCTATTCAAGACAGGTCTAATGAATCATCCTTTGAAAGTGTCTTCCTTTTGATTACAGAAGAAACCTAGACGATAAGCTTGGAGAAGGCCACAGTACTATAGATTTTCCTTGTTTGTCCAGTCCTTATTTATTATAGCTCTGAGATGCTCCAACCAAAATTGGCAAGTCAGCAAGCCGTGACCAGTCCAACAACTAACTGGCAGAGTGCTGCAGGGAGTTCGGCTCCTCATGAGCACTGGTGAGGAAAATGGCAGATTGCCGACCACAGCGAACAGGCAATGATGTCAAAGCCTGCTTTGCGTATGTCAAATCCACCTTTCATGGTCACTGCAGTCATGGAAGGGCAACAGAAGGACTTGGAGGGAATATGCTGCTCTCAGAAACAGCAGCTGACAATCTCCCTTCCAGCTTTTCTGATGACACTAGTAGTACTGCACATAGTTTTCCCAAATTCTTTCCATTATGGCTCTTTTCCCTTCTTCCACTTTTAATAGCAGGACCTCTTGCTCTGCCTCCTAGCCCCTAGATTAGACCCAGTAAAGACCAAGGGAGCAGTGTTAATAGAAGTGAAGCAGAAGCCAAACACCAGGGACTTTCAGAGGGACTTGAATGAAGGAGCCAATGGTCTCTTAAAATCAGCAACAAAACATGAAGACCATTTAGAACAGATATTTGTGTACTTCTGTAATGCACAGTAGAAAAATCTGTAAGTAATCTTCAAATAGTGAGAGTTGGTTGTTGAAGTAAAGATACAATAAAAAAGAAAAAAAAAAAAAAAACTGAACCCAAACAAAAAAGCTGTCCACTTTGTGATTTCGTAAAGTGGACAGCTTTTCATTACACAATGTTTTCATAGGTGTGAATCACACTATCAAGAAACAACCGCGGTATGAGTCATGCAATGGAAATCTCAGCGTAACTCATTTCTTGCGACTGTCTGTGCTATAAAGCCTATAGAAGAAATGCATTCCCATCTGCCTGAACCACTGCCAGCACTGCCCTTGATCCAGCAAAGCTCTTAATTATTCATGATTAATTCTGAGGTAGTTATCTCGCAGCCTTGTTTCTGAAAACGCATCTCCATTTTCAGCTAAACACACACTTAGGTACTTTCCTGAACTAGAACCCACATCTTGATGGAAATTCCTGATTTTACATATTTATGTGTTAGTACAGCAGAAAATGCAACAATACATATAATCTGAAAACATGAATTATAAACATTTTAAAATATAAACTGCTTATTAAATACTGACTTCTTTGAAAGTGCCATATTGTATAATTCAAGGGCTCTATACTTGCTGACTTAAAACACATCCACTTAGAATACGAAATTAAAAAGCTATAAAAAATGCAACAGTCTAGAGGAAAACAAATAAATAATACTGCTGTAAATAAAGCTACCTATATATTAATCAAAACTAAGGAACAAAGACTTTAGTGTTATAAAAAAAGGCTCCAACAGTAAAATCCCACTAAAAGGGACAACACAAGTAGTAGTATGTTGGGAACTATGAAACTATTTCTTTTTTGACCCTCAAGATCAACATGTCCTTCCCTTCCCCATTTTAACTTTTCTGCAGTTTCCCTCCTTTCCTTGACTATCTCTACAAAGGCAGAAGGATTTCAAAATAGATGCTTCCAAAGATCTATTTTGGTAAGAGTGGGGTTTTTCTATCCTATTACACAACAAATAAAAGTGAATCATACACCTAGATAATGGTGTTATTAACATTTAAGGTCTACATGGTGATACAATGCCATGTAAGCTTCAAAAGAAAATATCATCTTGCAAA
This sequence comes from Gorsachius magnificus, assembly GCA_034008185.1. Taxonomy (NCBI): domain Eukaryota; kingdom Metazoa; phylum Chordata; class Aves; order Pelecaniformes; family Ardeidae; genus Gorsachius; species Gorsachius magnificus. Next base: position 31,544,729 of record CM067089.1, on the reverse strand, counting down.
TCTGGGTTAAAGATGCTACATGACAGTGCAATTTCTCCCATACCATTAACAGCTTGCTTACAGTATTTCATTCTGCCAGCAAGCAGATATTTGAGGATTTCATAACCTAGATGCTACAACTTTGAGAAAGAGACCAACTTTGACCATAACTCATGACATATCTTTAATACAATCCTTTTTTTTCATGTAATATGTACATAAAATAAAAACTATACAGGTTAATACACCATTTGAATATAGTGATGCTTCCACTCCAGGGCACTGTTATACAGGAAATTTTAACAAGTAATAAATCTCTCATACGAAAACTCAGGAAGTTGGTGGGGTTTTTTTTCTCCAAAACTCTTTTCTGTTTCAAGAGTAATTGTAAAAAAAAAAGAAAAAAGAAAAAACCAACACCACACAAAAAAACCCCCACCTACCCAATTTATTCCAAGTATAATTTAATAGTAGAATTCTCCCTTCATACAAGTTAAAGAACACCTTTCTTTTCAGAAAAGATTTTGCTGAAGAAGACAGAGAGGGGTTGCGTTTTATGTGATAAGGAACATAAAATGTTTTCCTTATGTGCCACATTAAAATGCTTTGTCCTTTCATAAAAACACACTTTTTGGGATTGATGTAAAATCTCTTCTTTTTACATGACCATATCTGCCTTATATACATACTCTCAAGGCAAGTTATATGCTGCTATGATTTCCTGTGTTTAAATACTTTTGGTTAGAGCTCAACTAATAATGGCTTTTTTTTGGTTTGGCAAACAGGTTTAAAAAAAATGCATAAAACAGTTTCAACTTAATTATAACGGTCTTTTCTTAAGAATAGTTTTTCTGATAAAAACTTTTTTAAAATTATGAGAAATCTGATTTTCAGCCAACTGACAAAAGTCATTCAAACCAAAACGTTTTGTTTGTGTCCTAAAATGGAGCTTTTCTCTTTTTAACAAAATGGTCCTTTGAAATGAGCGAGGAGTCAAAACACTGCATTTAGAAAATATCAAAACATTTTCTTTCCTCTGAAATACTGTTTTACTCTGAAACAACCTATAATGCTTGTGTTATATGCAGGGGGTAGGCTAGAATATGGCTGGAGGTAGCGCTTCTGTACAGTTGTGTCTTTGACTTAGCTACAACTAACACATAAATTAAAATCATTATAAAAGTCTACCAAGCAGCTTACAACAGGGCTTTGGAAAGCAAGATAAAACCCTTCTATTCCTTTCCCATCTCTGTTTGTGCTGAGCTTAGCCAGGGCATGATATTGGAGTACTAACTGCATTAGGAAAACAGGGAGACATCATCATAAATATGTTTTATATTTCTTCATTGTAGTGCACTGGAGCAGCTTCTGGTAAATCACAAGAGGTTTTTTGTTGAAATTCTCTCAGTAACCTTAATGGATTTTTGGCATAACCTTTTAGCCCCAGAAGAATTACAAGTTATGTGTTGTTTGCCACAGCTGAGAACCTCTGACAGAAACGTCATTTTTTAGGGCACTGACCAAAATACTACTAAGAAGTAACTTTCCTGAGAGTAGAGTGTATTAGACAGCACGCAGTCTTGTCTCTGAAGGTGCTTTTAATTGATGCCAGTGCTACTGGGTTCAGCATCTTTATTCACCATGTTGCATACAACGTGAATTCTTTCACCACTGGTATTGGCCATATCTTGTACCACACCACCAAAGCACTGAGGGGAGATCGGGAGGCATACTGAGCCTGATGTGAGAACCCAGCAGCACGGCTGTGTCAAGGTTTAATATATAGTTTCATGAGATACTGTGAGAAGAGCATTTGAAAAATACCTTGTATTGCATTTCACATACAGCATTCAGCCCTTGAACCTTCGGGATAGGTGATAACTAATAGAAATCTTCTACAGTGAAATTTTTGGACTTAACATAAACTGCATAACCATACCAATTCTCATTCAATAGGGTGAAAACTAAAAATGTGATAACTATGGACATAAGAACTAGATGGCAAGACCTGGGCAGGCCACAACAGGATAAAGAGGCACAGTTAATCCACTGTAAAAAACTTGAACTGGGTCAGGATTTCACCCCTGTATCCTTGTTCTTTTTTGCACTGGTATTCCAGTCATTCACTTTGGCACAAATTACTGTTAATTCTCTTTTCTTTCTGAACAAGATATTGCTAAAGGCTTCAAAAGAGTTAAGCCAAAATGTATCTATTTTAAATGCCCTCTTTTTCATCTTCTCCTTGTTGTTTATGTGTTTGTTTATTTAGCATCTCTTGCCAGATTTGAATTTCCAGTGCTGATACCTCATTAGGCTGTAAGAACTTCAAGGAGAAAAAACAAATTGCAAGATAAAAAAATACAGGTTTTTGACCCATATTTATGACTGAAAACTGTAATAATATATCATCAACGATCCTGGAGAGAGGAAAGAATAGGTTTCACTACTGTTGGCTCTGTAGTAAAAGTCAATGATTATTTTGGAGAAAAGCTTACCAGAACTTTCTCCTTATTGCTGCTATAGATCTTTACTCCTATGCAACTCTTTAATGGAAGTATAATATAATGCACAATTTTTAAACTCCATGTAAGATGTTCTTACCTGCTGGGTTTCATTATGAACCCTAGAATAATGGTTAATAAGTAATAGCAAGTAAATATTTGCTCTTTGACAGTTTTGCTTCCTATTCCACTAGTGCTCATGCTTTAATAATTTCCAGGGGTCAAATTTAACTATCCAATACCACCTTGTTTATAACCTGAGGACTTCAAGTACATCCACACTACAAAAATGACCAGATCTCTTCATTTGTTTCTTCAAATGAGGCTTTAAATCACTGTGAAACATTTCCCTTCCCGAGAGTTGCTACTCATTCTGTCTCAAGCACGTAAGCAATGAAACCAAACCTTTTAAAACATAGACCCTTCTAAAAAGATTTGTCTAGCAATAAACAAAAAGCCCTGTTCCTCAGTGACAGAGAGAAGGATTTTGTGATATCTATTAACATACACAGAGTTAGAATTAATATTTAGCACTTTTATTGCACCTGAAACACAAAAGTTTACAAAACCTCATGACTAAAGCTGAAGCTATGAATTTTTAATGTATGTTACAAAATTATTTACTTTGATTTCGTCTTTTCCTTCAGGTTATGGGTTCCTACCATCATTTCTACAACAGAGGAAACTCAAACGCTAGCAACATTGGAAGTTTTCCTTTCCTGCCCAGGTTTTACTAATCTCAGAACAGGCAGAGCTGCATTTCATGTCTATGTGGACTAAAAGCATCCTCATCACATAAAAACAATTATTAGTAGTATTTAGGAAGTTCTGAATGTATTTCAGATTTCTTTGCTCAAAGATACGATAGGCAAGACAATCACTGTCAAAGGGAAGAGAAAGCAAGTAAAAGAAAAAGCAGAAGGATATAAGAGCAAGGCAAAGATACTTTCCACTTTGTTGGGTCTTAGGATGTTCCGTTATGCTTATAAAAACATCAGATATATTAAAAAAGGCAACTTCTCCTATAAAGGTCATGCAGGGCACCAGCAGAAAGAGGAGATATGTTCTTTAACTTGAAGCTAAGCTTTCCTATGCTGCAAGTTCAAAAATTGTGGTTTTCGCTGCTGCAGACTCCCTATTGGTTGTAAAGATCCTTACCAAATTCCTGCAAGCAAAGGTTCCCACTGATATGTAACTGCCACCAACATTTTACTACCCATATTTTCCACCAAAAGTTCAAAAAGTTGTACTTATCTAAAATTATCCTTCATATAATTGAGAGAGATGTCTTAGTGCTTTACCACTTTACTGCAGCAAATATAAAATTAATGAAGGGATTCAGGATTATTCATTAAGTAATTTCTTAAGAGGGTGTGTTAGGAGGGCTCTTTTACTGTGCATCACATGCATCAAACTGCATACTCAAGTCTGTAGTTTTCTTTTAGTTCTGCTAAACCACCAGATGGAAAATGACAAAAAACTTTTCTTTTTTTACTATAAAACAACTGTGTAGTTACAGACATTTTACATATACACAATCTGTTTAGATTATGTATGTTCTAGAAATTATTTTTAAATCGCAAGGAACTAGCTATGTCCCAAATGTATACAGTCAAAGAAATTAATAATAATTTACTTATCAGAGGGCTACTAGAAGATAAAAATATAAAGAGAAAGTTACAGACATCGCAGGCAAAGCTTTTGTTGAGACTACATTGTATTCCTACACCCTCATCACTTTAATTACCTCCCTTGATACTATGTACATCCTAGAGCCTTAAGTTACTTCCCTATCTGACATGAAAATTTAATTTCAAATTTTTCCCCCCATTTCTTAAGATTTGTAAAAGCATTATTTTTCTACAAAGTTAACAACTAATTTTAAATAAGAGACTTTATTTAGCAAATGTTAAAACAACATGTTTGTTTTTCCAGTATGACATTCTTCAAAAAAAAGAACCTGACAAAGAGGTTTGGCTTTAATTTAATGACACAGCTTGATGAAAAAGTTGACATCCAAATGTTGTCCTTCATCTCTAGCATTGCACACAGTGCTACTAATTCCCAGTACGTTGCTCCTGAAATTATTTTAATACTTGAAATCTTTGAGATTCAAAGCTTTGAGATGTTTTGTTGAAAACCTCTGTGTAAGTGCCAAGTACATTATTTTGCACACAGTATGGGATGAACTACTTGTCTTAGCAGGCATGAGCAAATACAGACACAGGAATGGAGATCAGCGAAGCCCTTCTCCCCCAGGACACGCATATACACGTACCGAGAGATTGTTGTCCCACGCCCAGGATCCACACAGACCTGTAAGGCCCTATTTGTGATAAGAACAGACACTCGAGTCATCTCGTTTCCTCCAAACCCTGTGAAAAGCACTTTATGCCAGTTCTGAGTAGCCAGACGCCTTTCCTCATGACGGGACACAGAGCATCAGCCTTTCATAAGGAAAAGTCTCAAGTACCAGAATTTGCTTCATATCACTTTTCCAGGAGAGGATTTTTAACTCCAGCCAAATATTCATACAGGTCACAACCCAAATTAGAGAACGCTTTGAAGGCAAAGGCAGTCACTTTCAGAAGGGCAAGAGTCATCTCATTGTGCTGCTGCTCCCATCCAAATGGACATAATTCAACTTAACCACACAGTGAGGGTGTGACTTGTGCTGACCACAAATGTGGTAACTACCGAGTCCTACAAGTACAGAACCAATAACAAAAAATATATTTTTTTTTTTCCCAATCTGGAGAGATTACAGTACTGCATTATCAACAGTGATCAAGCTGCTGATAAAGTATCTCCTCTCCTATCAGAGGAGGTTTCATTTCTTGCTCATCACTGTGAGAAACTTCATGTCTGCAAACCAAACCAACAGAACATCTGAGTTCACCCTAACAACAGATCCAGCTCACAGGAAGGCAATTCTGATTTCTTTGACCAGAAAAAAAAAAAAATTTTTTTTTTTTTTTTTTGAAAATACATTATTTTATCTGCACATCACCTATACGTGTACATGAAGTCTGGAATGTTTCTAGTTACACACACCTTTCTGGACTGTAAAGAGAGTAAGAAAAGAAAAAACGTGTCTGAGAAAGATACTTTTGGACTTGACTCTAAAGAACAGCATTTGAAATGGAGATGCTGAGAAAGCCACGCTCTCAGGAACAGCATCATGGTACAAACTGGTGTGAAATCTGTCCCTGGATGTCATGGCTTAACCCAGCCAGCAGCTGAATACCACCCAGCCGCTCACTCCCACCCACCCTCCCCAGTGGGATGGGGGAGAGGATCGGGAAAAAGGTAAAACTTGTGGGCTGAGATAAAGACAATTTAATAGGACAGAAAAGGAAGGGAAAATAATAATGATAAGAGAATATACAAAACAAGTGATGCACAATGCAATTGCTCACCACCCGCTGACCAATGCTCAGCCAGTTCCTGAACAGCAGCCATGCTCCCCCCACCAACTCCCCCGACTTTTTTGTTCAGCATGACGTCACATAGTATGTAATATCCCCTTGGCCAGTTTGGGGCAGCTGTCCTGGCTGAGTCCCCTCCCAGCTTCTTGTGCACCTCCAGCCCCCTCGCTGGCAGGGCAGTATGAGAAGCTGAAAAGTCCTTGGCTGCTCAGCAGCAACTAAAGCATCAGTGCATTATCAACATTATTCTCATCCTAAATCCAAACCACAGCACTATGCCAGCTACTAGGAAGAAAATGAACTCCATCCCGGCCCAAACCAGGACACTGGAGAATAAAAATCAACAGCACCACCTACTAATTCTTTCCCCACCTCACCCCTAGTACTAATTTGAGATTCTTTTGTGATTAAACAACTCATAGTAATTTCAGGATGGTGAGACATGAATCCAGACTGAACACCGACATGTTGCAAACACAAATGCCAAGCATAAGCCTAGCGAATTAAAAAAATGCAGAGAGAAAAAAAAAAAAAAAAAAAAGGTGGCACTGCAGGGATCTAGTAGTTTTAACAGTAAATTGAAGCAGCAGCTAGTTCCCGCTAGAACAGGAATCATTCTTCACCGCTATCTGCTAATATTGTAGCTACAGATGAGAAGAGAGATTATTAAAAAGCCGCCTGGCTGATGCCCCTGTTAGCACAGCATCTGAAACAGGGACAAACGTGTCAGCTGCACCAAATACCACACATCGTCACGGCTGCCACTGAAAAACACCCTAATACAGATAAAACACATTCAGGAAAGAAAATGGCTACAAATAGGCTGCAAATATGTGCTTGATAAATGGAAATATAATGGACCTATATTGTGCAGAGGGTGTAGACTGCTTTGATTTTTTTTTTATTTTCATTGAGTTTATTAAAGTCCAATAGGGCAGTCATTCACTCGACTTCTGCAAGGTGTCTAGTCTAGTGTGATCTTATAAATGTTTTTAAGTGCTTTTGCAAAGTAAACCTTAAAGAACGTTTACTTTATTTTGGAGACATGACTCATGCTCCACCTCCAACAATCCTTGGTTTCTGTTATAATTAGGAAATACTATTTGTTTTCATGGTAGTGCCTAGGGACCCTATTCCCTGGCACAATGCACCACAGGAATACATAGGTGACCTTTTTAGTGTAAGCTCACTGAAATTACTCTAAAAATAGAAATAGCAATTTTTCTCTCTACCACTTCTCAGATGGAACGTAAGTACATGATAAGAATCTCTGAATGTATTAATGATTTTATAAATGTACTCAGCTCTGGAGATGCTAAGCACTTCAGAGCAGGAGGAACTCCACAGCATATGGCGGTCCTGTGAAAATCCTGTTTATAGTGACCACAAGCCTCTTTGTGCGGGGAAGAAATGTTGGTCTGGGATCAAAAAGGCAGCCCAAACCCATAAACTACAGATGTGCTTTACGTGATTCATTTCGCCCGAGTCATTTGCTGTCTCTGTCCCCTACTGCCTTGTTGAAGAGGCAGGAATCTCTGTCAGTGAAATGAAGGACATAAAAAGTTGTGAGAAACTTAGACCCTGTGGCGAGGGGGGTGCACAAAATTATCTTAATGGACAGATATTTTAAGCAGTGAATATAGAAATTTTTGGAAGTAATACATGATATGCTGTTTCTTTCTAAGCCTCTTTCACTGCACAAAATCTCTTATTTTAAAGGTATAAATAAGTAACTGTGATTTTTGCAAAACACAATTCTAGGACCCCCTCTCGGTCACTCTGAGGCATGTGAGTTAGTTCTCAGCCAGGCAGCCGACAGCCTTCAACGAGCAATGCAGTGGATGCAGATTAGAGCAATGAGATAACCATAGCAACAAGGGATCTTAATTGGAACACTGTAATTAATTGTAATAGCCAACCTTAATTATAAGATAGCCAACACATCAAAAAGTAAAATCTCTGACCTCAGCATTTGTTTATGTCTACTGTGTTATAGCTTTCTGGAAAAACTTCCAAACACTTTTGGACCCTTAAAAGTAAGATTTACGAAGGTAAAAACGATGAAGGCAAAACCAGGATATAATACTAAATGTAATAAATAGAAATAATACTAGGCAGCAATGCACTGGCTCAGTAAAACATGCTCACTGTTGATTTCTAACAAGCTGCAAGTTTTTATTTCAGTGAACAAGAGCAACACGTCCCCTCTCACTATTTAAGTCCCTTTAAAAACTCTGCACTATACCCAAAGAGTAAGCAGGTGCTAATGTTATATACATGTAATTTTTCTCTCCAGTCCTGACAACCGAATTTTCTAAAAAAGTATGTAAAGGCATTCTGAGACTTTACATAAACGGTTCTTATCCACTGACTTCATAGCCATTATGTAGAAATGCGGTTTCAAGTTAAGCAAGAGGATGTCTATCAATCAGCCAAACCGTCAGGGTTATGTTGGCATCAGAATATCCTCACAGTGGTTGCCCAGTATAGGAGAATAAATGCAATAGGCAGAACTTTGTGTTTTTTATGGACAATGCTAAAAGGCAAAGATGCAAATCACAAAGGGACATCAAAAGTTCACATGCTTTCGCGTTAATTAGCCAGTGAATTTCTTTTTTTCCATTTTGTATCCTACAGAGTCACAATAGAATGATGACTTGCAACCTTAAAAGTAAAAGTAAAGTAGAAATATGTCCTCTTGGAGCTCATATTAATTTTAATAAAATAATTTTCTGTGGAAATTAAAAAAAAATGGGTTCTTTGTAATATTGCAGTAGCTATTTTCTGAACATTTTGTTTCCTCATAAAGTGTGTTAATAAAAGGGAACAAAAACTCCTTGTTGTGAAGACTCCTGAAGGAAACTGAAAACTTTTTAGATGTTAGGCTACAATATTTCATCTGCGCAGACGATTTACAAATCTGTTGGACATACATATTTAGGTTCATTTCAAACGGAATGGTTTTTTTCATAAGATTTCATCTCCTCCTGCTACTTATCCCCTTGACAGTGCTCATTTATGCTCTCAGTATAATGGGATTTAGTAGCACAAGTGGGTAAATTCTTATAAAATAAAATCCCATTTCATGGAAATTTTCCTGGTAATTACAGCAAGAATAAAGAGAAATACAGAAAATACATTGTATGTGGCGTACAAAGACAACTGTGTCTGCCTGGAACGCTTTACAGTCTGAACAGCTCTAATGTAATTCAGAGACTGAGGAATTGAGGGGACAAAGAGAATAAACAAGCCATAAATTCTCATAGCCTAATGCAAAAATAATAATGGAAAAGTAAATTTGATTCTTTGATTTCAACTGAATTTAAAAGAACAGTGACATTTAAAAGTCACACTGTGAAGAAATAAATGCCATTCTATGAACTACGGTTAGTTTACCTTGTACCTTGCTCTTGTATCTGACAAAGAAAATTAATCACATTAGGCATGTTTATGTTCTGTTTGGTTTTCTCTCATGTTGTGCTGGCTTGCAAAGAATTCAGGGATATTGATTTGTTTTAAAACAAACTGTTTTAATTTTTAATTAAGAAGAAAAAAAGCACAGAAAATGTCTATTCACCTTTCTGTTTTCAAAAAGTTAGAGCTACCCAAAGCATATACCATCAGCCCCATGTTGACACGTTTTTAGTTATGATGATTGTCTCCAGTTTTATTAGCAAAAAGTATACCCTGCATTTACAGAAACACAAATGTCTGGGGATAGATGTCACATCGAATGAACCGAAGCCTACTAATACTCTAGCACTGTACTGGTAGCAGGCCATATCTTACCTCCTTCGAGCACCTGGTATTGTGCTTAGCTGAATATTCCGTGCAAATGTTGCATAAGCAAAGTCTATAAACTTTATCTATTTTGTATTAAACAGACTTAAATACTAAAACAACCGACTATCACTGCAGCACCAGAAGTATGGTACAAATTAGGAGTGAAGAAGTCAATTGATAAAGGGTAAGTTGTAATCCATAAGAGACCGAATCAAACTACATTTGGAAAAGCAATGTACTTTTGCAGGGAAAACAGCTAAGTTTAGGTAGAAGTCTAAAAGTGGAACAATGCCAGAATGATGGACTTTAACACTATTTTAGTCAAAGGAAAATACTGGTATTCCTCCAAGAAAAACAAACCAGAGATCTAGATAAACAGACAAACTTTAAGATGTTTATTGAGTCCAACTTTTATATCACCTTAAGTCCACTTCCATGAATTTACTGTTTATTTATTATAAGCTGAGGGGAAAATAATCTTTCTAGTAGCAAAGTTCAGGGCAAAATAGCTGTAACATCTGTCTCAGTAGTCTGGACATATCTTAGAGCGATTCACTATCCCAGTATATATAAAAAAACCACTAAAATCTCTGATACTTTGTCGTTCTCATCAACTGATTTGCAGGTGACTTCTGTTCCATACACTAACTGTAATTCTTAAAAAAAAAACAAACAAAAACTTATTTTTTTAATTTAATGAATTCAGGAAATTCCCTTCTCCAAATGTTCACATAATCTGACAGAGAAAAAGAAAAAGTAGGTTATATAAGCTCATAAGTAGCATTTAATACAAGTGTTTCAAATACAGCTGGTCCTTTTGATGCCAGGGTTCTGGCATCTTTATAAGCCATTATTAACCATGTGCATTTAATATCTGTAGAATTTCAGCTTCCAAAGGAACATGAATAACAGCCATTCTGCATAGAAATCCTATTTTACAAGACAGTTAGAAGCTATGTGAGACCTGATCATAAAAATTATTAATCAGAAACCATGTTCAATTTAGTGTTTTTCCAATGAGCAATTTAAATCATGTTATAGTTGGTCATATTCTACACTGTAACAGAACTGCATTTATTTTAACTGAAAAACAGTAGCAAAGGACAACTCAGTCCTCACAGAACGAACCCCCCATCTTTCATGAGCAGGATCTGCGCTTTGGACCCTGTGTCTACCATATTAAAGGTAGGTCTGAGGACTTTTTCCCCAAGTAGGAAGCTGTGAAAATCCAGCTTTAAAAAAAAAAAAAAAAAAGAAAAGGTGCTAGTTAATAAGCTAAATTCCTTCTGCTCTGTTCTCAGCCCAGACAGGACATTATTTGACATGGTATCTCACCAGTCCTGTGCATGCACAAGAGAAAAAAATTGCCAAGGAGGTCATAAAAGAGGACGTGCCAAATAAAAAATGCACACAGTTCTGTAGCTCTGAAAGCTTCAGAACAAATTCTACTGTAGACACAAGGAACCAGCTTCTGCAGCGCTGATGAGCTGTAGCAAAGCATGGCAGAGGCTTTGAGCCAGACCTAGCAAGATTCCCTTGTAACAGAAAGGGAGGGTAAAAGCTTTTGCTTCTTTAGCTCAGGAAAAACAGTACAGCTGGGTTTCTTTTTCTTCCCTCAAATACCAGAAGGCAATGCAGGAAATAGGAGCAATGGGGTTACTAGTTTTTAAAAGCTGGACAAAAATTCTCTAAGTATGAAAATAAGAAATTTATATTAAATTTTTTTTTTTAAAAAATAAGAATTAAATCTAAAGTAGCTCTTTGGGCACTTACGTATAAAAATGCACTTAAAAACACCCACAGACCACAAAAATGTTATGATTCAAGCAAGTAAATAAAAAAACCCAACCACCTTCTTCTTTAAAAATCAAAATCAGAAAAAGTAGCAAATACAAACCAAATTAAAGGCAGTCAATGTCCTAGTGTGCAGTGCCATGAGAGAGCTTATCCAGCTTTCAAGTTCAGAGCTGACTTCAAAGTCCAACCCCTGCTCTGAACCTGGGGTTGGACCTGATGACCTTGATCCATCCCTTGCAACCTGAACCTGCTGTTAAGACAATTGATGTTTTAGTGGTCCTATTCTGATAAACTACAGAAGACGTTAACTTGGCTTCAGCCATAAACAATTCGTCATGAAATTGGGGTCGTTTATTCTGCTTCAACCTGCAGCAACAACTTCTGCTAAATGTCAATACATGTGATATGAATCTGTCCTGCAAGGAACAGACCTGATGGAACAGACAGCCTCGGAGTGAATTGCTATACATAAGACTTCCTTCTGAATTACTACATAGGTCTTTCTTTGGGTTTGGTTGGTTTGTTGTTGGGGTTTTTTTTGGGGGGGGTGGGGGGAGGAGGAAAGGCAAAGCAGCATTTCCTGATTTTATACTATTTTTGCAACAGTTTTGATAGTAGAATATGACATTCTAAGTAATTTCAAATAAAACATGACCCTTTCTTAGTTCCTTAATGACCTAAAATGGTTCCAGTACAATGGTTTTTCAGTGAAGAAACTTGAAACAAGTTGGCCATGTCAGTCAAATGACTCCTCCACATGAGAAGAGACTAAATAGACCACAGCTTTTCAACTGGAAAAAGATACAACTGAGGGGATGTAGAATAGCAGCTCTAAAATTTTAAATAGCCTGGAAAAGGTGAATAGGAAATGATTATTCACAATTCAAGAACTAGACAGAGCCAAATGATATTATCAGATTGTCATTTAAAAAAAGCACTTCTCTACACAAAGCACATTAAAGTATGTAACTCACCTCCAAAGAACGAGTAGAAATCAAAAGATCTGCCTTCAAGAAAGGAGGCGTCACATTCGCAAAGGTTACCTCCACCTCTAATGCAGGTCCTGGCTCCAGGAGTATTGAAATGGTGAAACAGCAGCTGCTGAGAGAACACCTCTTCGCGTGCCCACTGCTTTTGCTGTTAAGCTTCTATTACTGGCCACTTTTGCACAGGAGCCTGGATGGGCCACTGTTCTGCCTCAGAATAGCAGATGTTACATTTTTAACAAAGGTGTCTACCTCCCTTTGCAAAGATACCTGTGTGCTGGGCTGGGATGGAGAGGGGGAAACAGCCCAGGGTGCTCCAGCAGGGCCCTCGCTGGGCAGTCAGAGGGAGCACCTTCAGCTGAATTAGTTACAGGGGTGAAGGGCAGACAGTAATTTCACGCGTGTTTTTTTCTTCAGACTATGGTAAAGTGGATGTCTGTAAGGAAACTTGTCCTTCTGCTGCTTGAAATAAACACATTGTGAGGCTGAAGAAAGGACGTCTCATTCCAAGGCTCTGAATCAGATTCCCTCCGTGACTACTCACATGTGCAGTGGAAATAAAGCAAGCACACCTAGCCCCAGCTTACCACTCAGTGCCGAGCCTGGGGAGCTCGCAGCGCTGATCAACAGATGGCATCCCTGATTTGCATCTCGTCAAGATTCACGGGCACAATTTTCAATGATTAAACTATCAGAAAGATGTAACAAGCTCTTTAACTGGGAAAGAGGAAAGGGAGAAGAAATGATCATGCTTGGCCTCCATGTTCTTCACAGCCTGAATGACATGCTCGCATGCTAGTTATTCAACAGGATCGTTACCTCGAGGACATGGCTGCTGTTGGCTGAAAGCTTGGGGCCAGATCCAAGAACACCTGATGAACACAGAGCCCCACAGACACAGAAGACAGACACCGCAGTCTGCATCCACAGTCCTGCCACTGCCTGACTCCGACCATGCGGCAGCCCGGGATGCTCAGCAGCTGCACTCTGCAGACTTCATGCTTCCCTGTGCTTTGAAATTCTGCATTTGCTCAGGACAATTTTGATGTGCCACTCCTTCCCCAGCTAAATCCAGCTCCAGAAAGCGGTTGTTTGCCTGTGTAAGTCTGCCAGGCGCTCACCATCAGACCCTGCTTAACGTAGCCCAGGCTGGGCTCTCCAGACAGAGTCATGGCCATGCTTGGCTTTGTGTCAATGCATGGCCACACCGTTCCTGTCCCTTTTCTACAACACCTTTTTTTTTTGCAAGAGGCCTTCACATGCTCAGAAGCTATTACCATAGTCCTCCTACTCCTCCAGACTTCTGTGTCTAGGCTGATAAATCCTACTGACCCAGCCTTCCCTTCGAGGGGGGTGTGCTCCGGCTGAGCCGGCTCTCACTGCTCCCCTCCTGGGCAGCAGGGTGCTGCCATGTCCCAGTGGAGGCAGCGCCAAGGAGTTGCTGACCAAGTCTTGCAGCTGATACTGCTACCCGTAATTCCCAGCCTAACACCTCCTGCTCTTGCAATTCCATGTTTCAGCCTGTGACACACTATGAGCAATCAGATCCCTTCCCACTGGATTGGTGTCTATCTAGTCACTTGGTCTCGATATTTTTTTTACTCTTTTAAAATACAGGCAGAAGCTGGTTGAGATGTGCCAGCCCTACAAACCCCATTCCACAGCTCTCCAGTGCCTTGGTATTCTGCAAGGTCAAAAAAAAAAAAATTGATGGTCAGGGATTTCATCCCAGACGCTTAACTTCAGCCTGGATAAGTTAGAGAGACAGGTTTTGTAATTTTTCTCTGCTTTTCTTCTTTCTGGCTGAAAGTTATGTTTTGTCAATGGTTTTAGTCATGTTAGCCATCTGCTCGCACTTGTTCATTTTATCACAGACAAAAGGATTGAAATTCTTACTTGGCTAAGATGGTTTTGGTTTGATTAACAAGTAGCTGAAACAATCCTTAAAACAGAAGAGCTGTAAAGGACTTGCCACACTTAGGTATGAAAGTCTACATCTGAAGTGTATTTCTAATTCTACTCTTTATCTGAATTGCAGGCTTCATTTTGAGGTTTTTTCCTCCTGTTTTTAAACATAAGCTTAAAGCAAAAGCAGAAAGGTAATAAGAAAAGCTCAGAAAGAAATTGAAAGACTCTTAAATATATCAGAGTCATGGGGATATGTGAAGATGAGAAATATTAGATCTGACAAATGAAGAGAATTTTTAATTACATGAATTAAAAAAGCTCATTGATAAGGATCTCTGGTATTGGCAAAACCATAAAATAACATATCACTATATGATACATATGTATAGGAATTTATGTACATACAATGGATACACAGTGCATATTTGTATATTATATAGTATGTATTTTATTTTGTGTATATTACATAATAGTTGATTCTAAAAAAAATTAGGAAACCTATTACTGTTACATTATTCCAACTGTCATAGAACTTGTCTTTTTCAATATATGACATTTAATGCTGTAAGCTTTTCCAAACCATTAGGCAATTTTATACCAGATAAGCAATCCTAGAACAGTGCATCTCACCAAACTTCGTCCAGCGTATCAAGAAAAGCCTACAGGTATACAGACTTAAATTTAAATCTTAACCTCGTTGCCTTCATGCCTGTTCACTGTACCATTTCATCACCTTAGTGAAGCTCCCTTGGAAAATAAGCTTATTTACTCCAAAGTCTCCCGATGAATGCAGAAAGAAAGGACCATCTTGATAGATATGGCAATTAACTGGTACTCAGAAGATTTCACTTCAGTACCTTTAACTAATAACCATTTTATTTTAGAAAAAATTCCTTAATTTCCATGTGTGCCTTAATTTCCTCACTGTAAAATGCACAGGACACATATTAACTATGCATAAACCAAAGAGTTGCATAGCAAGTTCTTTAACCTGCCACCTTAACTCACCTGACATGGTAACAATGCTCAGATAACTTTCACGATGTTGTATTCTAAACCTGTACTTCTGCCTTTTCCTAACGCACACCCTGGATTCCAAGACAAGCAAGTTTAGCTCAGTAAGTCTCATGCCATTCATTAACCTGATGGGGAAGAGGTGTAATTGTCTTTTCTTGTAATGCAAACAAAACATACAGAAAATTAATACGTGCAGAGATTACGTTCATGAAAAGTTTAAACCTACACAATGCTTACAGATAAGAGGAAAATTGCACTGACATTTTGCAAGACCAAGTTGCATATAGTTCAACATCCTTAACAAGAAAAGCTTGCTTTTATCAGAAAAGCATGTGAATCCTTGACATCGACCACTTCTGGAAATTCAGCTTTGTGCGCATGGGCACCATACCACACCACGCTTTCAGCTGCTGAAAGAAGCAGAGGCCACTAGACCAGCTTTTCCCTCCCAATATTCTGATGCTGTCTTTGTCAGGAGAACTAAATGTTTATTGCGAAAGAGGATATAAACTGCCTGCCCTTCCTGACATTTATTGAACCAATACTCAACATTAAATTTCCTCTCTGGCATCCTAGAGTGAGATAAATAGGGATTTAAATGGCAGTAGAGCAGCAGAGGAACAGTGGATTTTTATTTATGTATTCATTCTCCTAGAGGTAAGAATAAAGATGTACCAGAAAACAACATGCACAATGAAAAGTTAAGATTGCCATCAAACTACAGGATTTCTAAAAGAAGAGAAGTAAATCAGTCTCTCTCTCAAAAGCTGAACCTCACTTGATAATCCGTAATAAAAGTTGCCTAGTACAGACTGTTAAATAGCAGAATTTTATTCAGCAAATGAACTTGAGCAATAAAGAGATGGTGTTGGTAGTGGCATCTTCAGAGAAATATGAAGAAATTATTCAAAAGAGAAAGGCATCTTTGATTTATCTTAATAACCCAAATTCTGTTCATCAAGGTCTTTTTCACCCTGAATTATCGAGCCCATTTTTCTCAACTCCTGTCTCTGCATCAGCAACACCAGGTCTTTCATCTACACAAACCTCTGTTGGCAAAACACAGAGGCCTCTCGGTCTGACCAGGACCGATGGCCTTCTCCTCTTGAAATGCACTCACAGAATCCAGGTGCCTCAGGAGTTTCAGCTTCCTCCAGAGAAGTACATCCTAGATCTGTATCTTCTTAAGCTCCTAGACCACATTCGCCTTTTTTCTACCGTGCAATAATTTGATTTTTTCACTGGAGTTGTGTTGAACTTAGTTATTTCGAAAAAATTCAGAATGTTATAAAATGCTCATTAAAATGGTTATAAATTTAAAAGTAAGTAGAATCAATCAAGATTTTGAGGCAACAGTCAATTAACAATAACACATACTGCGCAAGGTGAAAACATATACATAACTAAAGCATTTGTTGAAATATATCACAGGTTCTGAGTCTAACTAGTTCTGAGAACTAACTGAGCAACTAAAAAGATGTATGTTTCTGATGAGTACCCGATGGGTACCTGAGTTCAAGAATCGAATATTTTTAATCTATCTGCCACACATACTGAAATGAATGATTTACTCTCTGGTTTTTCATCTCCGGAAAATAATAATTTTATTCTTGTTTTCCATTTATAACTTTGCCAAAAGATACTTCTCTTTCAGGTTCTGACACAAATATGTGATGATAGGTATGTCTCTCCAATCACAGGTTGATTGTAAGAAAATATGCAGCTCTGGGAAAAATAATGTGTTTTAAGAGTCGCTGTTATCCTAAAAATCTCCAGAGTATCATAATAATTCTTCATTTTATAGAATGTTTCTAAGCCTTAAATCTTTAGAAAAAAAATAATAGGGGAAGTTATGATCTTCTCAGCTTCCTCAGTCACCTGCAAACTACCCCATTAGACTGCTTCCACTGAGGGCGACTCAGTTCTACTGCCGTCCACATTGCAGACCCCACCGCTTCTTCCCTGTGTCCCTCTTGCAAAGGTAGGGCACACCCAGCCTTGCTCCTGCCATGCACATCGTGAACAGCTTGAGGCCAGTGACCAGCTTGCTTGCTCTGCCTCAGCCTACTCCTCAAAACTCCCTGCCATCATCCAAATCTGAAAACCAGGTAGGGCATGACTGTGGGTGGGTGGGTAAGAAGCAGGATGTATGTGTCTTTAGCTGTCCACAACTGACGACCGATCCAGGATGGTCCAAGTCAGTCTAAATTACACTTCTGGTTTATGCTTAAAGACCAGACTGGGAAGTAGCTGGAACCAGAAATGAGCCATCTCTCTGTCGGTGCCATGGTGCTGTGTGCCATCTGGGTTTTAGCCGTGCAGGAGCCGGGAGGATGGAAGGCTCAATATTCTGAACTTTTTAGCTGAGCATGTCAAAGCTGCCCAAGTAACTCAAACACTTAGTGCTACCAGAATGAAAGGGATGTTAAAGTGCTGTAGTCAGCTGAAGAAACCTCAGCCTTCAGCTCTACCACGCCTGGAGAAAGTGGGTCCGCAGAGGCGCTCTCCCACAAATATTTCCCTGGAGAGTACCCAGATAAAGAGAATCCTTCCAATGACATCCGTGTGCAGGTGGGAGTTACCTCTACAAAAAGTGTTACAGATGTGAGGGAGAATGGTGACACACCTCAATATGATTATTTTCATTTTGTTTTTCTTGTTTGCTTAAATTGCTACCCCCTGAACACAAGCACTGCAATCACAACTTTATTGACCAGGGAACAAATGTGGCCACAAAAGGAAAGATTCTCCTTCCCCCATGCATTTTAAAATCCAGTCGGTGAAGCTATCACCTTCCCCATCTGGACTTCTTTTCTCAGAGGTCCCATTATTGACAGAATTCCCTCTTTTCTTTGACTTCACCATGAATGTTTTTGAACTTGCAGTTTTTTCCATTTGCAGTCTCAGATCTGAAATCAAAACAGTGATTTCACTTAAACGTGACCATATCAATTCTACTGGAGGATTACTTCAAGCTTGATTGCTTTAAAGCATCATTGTCTAACTGAATTTGAATTAAAATTAAATAGAAGTAGGTAATACCTTATTCTGACACAAGTGACATTACCCAGCAGAATATGATTGGCTTCAAGTCAGATTTTCTAAAATGAGTAAATATTTCTGAGTTGCTGATACACATTAAAGTAATAGGGGTCCCTGCTTATTTCAGCTGGTGGGTGTATAATATTTTCCCACCAAATAATTTTTAAGAATTGCTGACACATGCAATAATTCTCATTCTTTTATAGATTATGCTTATTTAAAAATATTTCATAACACCACAAGCATTATACAAGGTTATTTTCTATGGAACCTGCCTTCCCCAGTGAATAGCAGTGGTCAATAATCAACTCAGAACAGTGCTACTGTGAATTCTTTTTGACGTAAAACATTCATCCAAGAAGGTACCAAATGCTCTTTTCACTGAACACAGATTTTAACACTTCACCAGTGAGTAATGGAAAACAATGGAGGACAAATAAAACACTGCAGAGATATTACTATTATTATTATGTTATTATTAGTCATTTAAAGATAAAATCTAATTTTAAAATTCTAACTCTAAGAGTAGCTCTAATTGGCCTGTATATTAATAGTCATAAAGGGGCTGCTCTGCTGGAGTCAGGCTGGTGTGCGGCCACTGCCCTTCTCTAACCACAGCCTTGCGTTCTTGGATAAGGAGATGGTCATTGACGTGGAATTAGCATCTCTGCTGTGGTGGTACTTCATTCCAAGTAGAACAGCATTTTTATATTTTCAAAACACAATCAGGTCACAACCCAGTTCAGTATCTTGGTATAATGAGATATTTTTCAGTATTTTCAGTACATTCTTTACCTAAACTAAATCTTTATTAAAGCCAACAGAAAAGTCCGTTCCTTCGACATTAATGAGTTTGTATCACATGCTTTAAAAATATTTGCAGATATAGACCATCATAGCTAAAGCCAGATAATATTTCCCAAGTGAAACTGAATCTTGGTGAAAATTAAAGAAATAGCAGTATTTGTACAGATAAATGAGACTTGCTCAGATTTTGACACATTATATATTTTCAGTATACTGTACTAATCAATACCAGCTAATTAGCAGAGTGAAAAGAGCCGAGTTTACCTAAGGAGAAACAATTCTTCTCCTGTTACCATTTATTTCAAAAAACCAGTCTGGAAAAAAAAAACCAAAACAAACCACAAACCCTGCTATGAGCTTTGTAAACATTGAGATGGAATTGAAAAAGCACAGATATTATTGTCTTTCCACATATAATGATGAATGAAGCTATTAAAGATGGTTTTGTCTAAATACAAGAAGCTATCCAATGGGCATTTGAACTTATTACTCATAACATTTTCTATTTTCCACAACCAATAATAAATAGAATCCACATAACTTTTATTTATAACAACGGTTGTTATTTGTCCAAAAGCCTATTGCAATAAATGATTTGCCAAAACACTTATGTAAAATAAAAAAACAAACCCAAAAAACCCCAAAACAACAAAACCAACACACCACAAAACACCATCCCTCATCTAAAGACTGGGTCTCTGATTTAGTGTAGAAAAGTGGAAATATTTTCACCATAATGAAAAGGCAAAACCAAGTCTAACCCAGTTTATTTCTGTGCTTGTCAATATTTTTCACCAGAAAATGTTCTGAGTCAGAACTAGTCTCACACTAAAAAAAAAACCAAACCCAAAACAACCAACCTCAAACACCCAAAACTAAAAAAAAAGAAACAACCTACAAGTATTGGATCAAATTCAAAATTACAAGATGAAAGTAAGAAGCTTTACATGCCACTCTTAGTCAGCAAAGTTAATAGGACTGAGTAGTTCTATTTTGAGAGCAATTTCGTATATTTATAATCTTCATAATGGAGTAATAAGAGGAGGTATAAGGTGAAGAAGAGACAACCTATTGAAAAATGTGGTGCATGCGACAGAAATATGACAGTTAGTGCTCAGAGAGAAGTGTGAGCAGATAGGGGAATCAGTCACATTTTCTGCAGTGTGTTAAAAATAACCAGGTGGAACATGCCAGATTTTTAATATATACTTTCTCATCTGATGCATGTTCCCTCAGCAGTCAGTGCAAGCCGCCCTCCACTAGATATTTACAACAGTGTTGATTTTCTCCAGGACTTTTCTGTTATTAATATTCTCCACCCCCCAAAAAAACTCCTAAACCAAAAAAAGGGTTGCAAAATGAAGAGAGGCGCAATCACAGCGCTGCATTACGCTGCTCAGGCTCTCAGTGAAGAGTCCAGGAAATGCACTGACTTTTAAAACTGTTTTTCCAGGCTTCTCCCAGTCATTTAAAAGCCTGGGAATTCCTTTGAAAATTCCCTTTAAAATGTCCTTGAGTTCTTTATAGCATAACTTTTCCCTTTTGTTTATATCTTGGTGTATAAACCCAATTTTACTTACATATATACCCTGCCTCTCTTGCTGACTGCTGTGCTGCAGGCATCACTGTGCTGCAATTTAAAGTTCAATCAAGGCGGTCTATTTAGAAACATGAATGTGTTTTATATAATTGGCATTAATCTAGAGAAAAAGGTACCCCCTGTACCTACACTGTACAATCATGTATCAGCCAAATACCTGTAAACATTACCTTCTAACAAAAACAAGATTTATGCATTTATTTTTAAGCCCTAATATTTCTGTGGTAAAAATCTTCATTCGTAAGTCAAATTTTCCTGCGAGTGATTTTTGTAGATTTATAATATAAACTATGTAAATACTGTCCTTGAAGACATCCCTAATAAATTTCTTCTCTTTAAGCCTGCCTGTCATGCCTTCGTCAGCCTTCAGCCTCAGTTTATTTCTTCCCTAACCTACTATGAATTCTTGTAGCAATTAAAGCTATGAAAAAAATATCCACATTGGCCACAAGATTCATGTATATTTTGCCACAGACAGGCCATGTATGCATCACATTCCAAAATATTTGCATATAAATGAAATTTTTGAAGATACAGTCTTATACGTGGCAGTGGAATTTAAAAGGTGTTAAGCCAAAATGATAATTTCTCACCACTGCTGTAACTGCACCAATCATTTAACAGTTTGTTAACTTTTAAAATCTCCATCACAGAGTGTCCTTTCATTAAAACGCAGGCAATTAAAATAGTTTATTGGAGGAAGTTACTGTTTACCCCGATGGGAAGCTGCTGATTTTTTACATTTGTTTATTCTGCAAAAATTAAATACTTAGTGCTAAAATCACGATGGTGACTTAGAGACCTAAACATTCCTTTAGCTGCTGAGGCCTGACATCTCGTAATACTGATGCTCGCAAACCTCTGTCACCAGAAAACTCAGGAGACCCTTCTTGATTACAGAAGATGGAAATTTAAGCCTCTGGAGAGATTTTCAGCTAAGGACCACGGTTTTTACATTGCTAGCCTTAGCTGCTATTATGGAGAAATTGTTTTGGCATGCTTCCCAACTGTACAGGTACCACAGCAATTGAACACCACCAGAAGCAGAATATGTTCAAAGACAGAGTTGTACTCAGCTCTTGGACAAGAGGTCAAATAGGCAGAGAATGCACAACTGCCTTGGGTAACACCATCCCAGCAAGAAATGCAGGGGGAGGTGACAAAAAAACAGGAGAACGAACATTAATTAATCCAGCAGCGTCTCAGATCATTCCAAACAAAGAAAAGACTGTATGTTACTGTATTTATGCTGTAGGAGAGACAGGACTTGACACATGGAACTGGTGATGCAGTTTGTACCTAGAGCTCCTTCCCAGTCAACAGGAGTGGAACATTACATGAAGAAATGTCACACAGCTTGACTCACAAGATCTTTTAAATGCCTCAATCCATGTTAACAGCTAATAGCAAACATTCTTTATCCTCTTTTTAAGCAGTTGGTGATTACAGATGGTACATTTTAAACTGCTGCTTTCAAAAGTTGTGAACAGATGCAAAATGCTGCCAGTGCAGTATTAGTTCTGCTGTCCAAATTTACAAATATACAAATTTTTATCAACAGGGTGCTCATTCTCAAAAGGTACTTGATATCTGGCAGAGATTTACATAACATGAAATGAATCTCAAAGTTTTCAGCTTCCTCCAGTTTAATAACAACTACATTATTCATCAATGTACTTTAAGGTAAAAAATGAAGACAATAAACTACACAGGAATCCAAAAGGTATCTCTCTGTTTCACTAATTTCATAGAGCCAAGTAATTATCTTAACTTCAGTGGAACTGTGCAAGCATTTTAACACGAAAACTATCTTGCAATTGCAAAATCTCTTGCAGCAGAATGATTTCTGGAAAAATCATAGAATCATAGAATGTTTTGGGTTGGAAGGGACCCCTAGAGGTCATCTAGTCCAACCCCCCTGCAGTGAGCAGGGACACTGCTAACTAGATCAGGTTGCTCAGAGCCCCGTCCAACCTGGCCTTGAATGTTTCCAGGGATGGGGCCTCCACTACCTCTCTGGGCAACCCGTTCCAGTGTTTCACCACCCTCATCAAAAAGACTTTCTTCCTTATATCTAGTCTAAACCTACCCTGGTTTAGTTTAAAACCATTACCCCTTGTCCTGACACAGCTGGCCCTACTAAAAAGATTTTCCCCATCTTTCCTACAGGCCCCCTTTAGGTATTGAAAGGCCATAATCAGGTCTCCCCGCAGCCTTCTCTTCTCCAGGCTGAACAAGCCCAACTCCCTCAGCCTGTCCTCATAGGAGAGGTGCTCCAGCCCTCAGATCATTTTTGTGGCCCTCCTCTGGACCGGCTCCAACAGGTCCATGTCCTTCTTGTGCTGAGGGCTCCAGAGCTGGACGCAGTACTCCAGGTGAGGTCTGGATCCAAATGAAACAAGGGCAACATTTGAGACATTTGTATCTGACTGCCTAACTTTCAAAGCTATCAATTCTACATTATAAATGTAAGATTTAGTGTCTCAGATGGTGAAAAGATCAATATGAAATTACAAGTTGTCACTACCTGTATGGGCACACACACATCTACATGTAAACCACTGTTCTGACAACAGGAGTGTGGTCCTTTTACAAATCATTTCCCGTTAACCATCATGCTCACAGGGTGCAATTAGTTTAGCACGGCATTCAGGAAATGAAATAATATTTTTATACATACTCCTTTCTACCTGAATGCATGTAACAAATTACATTTTACAGTGAGTCACTAGTTGATGAAGTAATTCACAATATTATGCAGTGCCATCTGAGAAACAGCACCTACACTATTTTGCTTTGAGACTATATTTTCCTATGACAAGCACTCTTAAGATGAACCATACAGACAGGATGTACAATCCAGTTCAGGACTTTGCTCTTGTTGCTACCCCAGAATCACATCAGACAAAATTTCTGAAGCAGATGAAGAATGAAAATTACTGCAGAATAATAAGGAGAGAATTAAGCACAAAGAAGTTAATAGAGAGGTAGCAACAGCTCATGCGGATTCATACGAAGCACAGATATAACAGTGTCAAGAAACAGTAAATAACAGTTCAGTTACCAAAACACTTTTTTTTTCTTTTCCAGTGTCAAAAATTATCTATAGTAAGGTTCTTTGGAGACTTTTGATTGAACTCTTGTGAATTTTTGTTCATGTAAATTATTGGTCTTCTACAGTGAACTTCAAGTCTTCATTTAAATTCTATTAGCTAATAAAAAGTGAAAATTCTCCAAAGCATGGATGGGAGACAAGAAACCACCTTGACTTAACAGATTATTTTTGGTTACTCCTCTTTGGGATGTATTCACATAGACATGTTATCATGCCAAAGTGAGTTTTCCTCAAAACATCTCTTGGTTTGGAAAAGCATTCACAAATATTAAATCCAATCCTGTACTTGAGTTCACAACCACAGTAGGAAAGCACTGTTTCCCAGACCATATTCAGATGCAATTTCCATGATCTTAAGCAGAAAAAGGTCTCCCAGCATCGCAGGAGAGTTCTATCACGAGGTAAGAACGCAAATCCAGACTTTAGCCCTGATTTAGTTTCTAATCCAAGATATAAAATGTCTGATTCTAAAAATAATCTGCTTTTCCAACATGAAGGTATATGTTTCAGAGAAACATTGGGAATTTAGCCACAATCCATCTGGTTCTGGTTTAACCAGCACCTCTACCAGTTGAAATCCCGTTGAGTTTAAACTGAGAAGCAGTTTCAGGTCCTAAGTTTACAAAGTTATCCAAGTATCACCAAAATAACCTTAGCTCAGGCTTTACTATTTCTGGATTTATAGTATCAGAACTTGACCCCATATCTCAACTACATAAAGCCAAATGTAGCAAATGGAAGTTCTGCACAAGAAAAGTCTGTAGGGATCAAAAGAAAACATAAGTAGAACAAACAGTCAAATTAGTCCTTTTCTGTAATTTTTAACTCAAGGCAAAATTCCATGGCTTTTGTACTAAAATAGCACCAGCACACAATATTCCAAATTAGGTTTTCATTAAAGTGACCTCAAAGACTAAAGCACAACTAAACAGAACTTCTTTCAGGACATCCATTTTAAAGACTTTTAAGGACAAATGACATTTATATTCCATGTTAAATTTGCTTTAAGTGCCCTAATAGCATTTACATCTCAAGCCTTAGCTTAAGGAAACTTCACAACTTCTAGAACTGTTTCCTAAAACTTTGTCTAAATTTAGCAGCAAATCCATCAAATCCATGCAGATTGCAATGAGTTTTGATCACTGCTGCAATGGCTCTAAAAAAAGATGAAACTGGGTTTCTGAACAATCCCAATTTCTTCTTTTTTTTGAAAAAACAAACAAAAAAAAAGGCTGAAAAAAATTCAAACCACCCCAGAAATAATATAATTTTTAGAAATCACTGCATGAGTAAGCACTTCTTTTTTATCAAGGGCAATGATCTTATGTTTTTCTACAGATGAAATAACCATAGGAAATTTTGCTGAGGAAAGAATTTTAGGGAACATCAACAATATAATGGTTTAACATGAAGTGAGAGAAATGCGACTACAAAACTCTGCAGTTCATTAAGGTTGAGGCATTCCAGCTATCGAAAATGAAGAGACTTTCATACTTGGATATAAAAATCAGACTTCAGGAAAGAAAATTGCAACAGGCAGTTTAACAGTACTGTAAAAAGTAAAAATACAAAAAAAAAAAAAAAAAAAAAGGGCAGTAAACCCCTAAAGCCTATAAATACCGGGATTGTTTCAAGGATACTTTTCACAAATCTTTCTTCAATGCACGATCACGAGCAGTGCATTATGGGTGTTGTAAATGGAATAGGCTACCATTATCCAAACTATTTCATTCAAGCTAGTTATCAAGGGAAAACAAGAAAAGCAAGTTAGATATTCAGTGTCTAAATGGGTCAATTTTTAGATATCTGTTGATAACACATGGAAGCCTGGAGTATATCCCGCAGATGTGATTTGTCTCACAATCCCAAAATCATTGAATTTCAAGATTGAAAAGTTCCATTATCCTATTTCATCTAGCTCTCAGCACTGCACAACTTTCACTTTACAGACCATTTTCTAGTGGTTTGTCAATTCTAGTTATAAAAGTCTCAAGTGAATGGGTTTCTAATATTGCGCTAAAATGACTGTTTCACAACCTAATATATCTCTGCCATACAGCTTTTTTTGCCATACAGTTTAATTTCTCCCTTTCTTGTTTTCATCCTATGGGAATAGCTCTCTGACCTTAACGTAACTCTGCAGGTGCTTACACTTCAACATTACATTAAGATCCTAGCACAAAATACCTTTGTATATGCAACAAAATGATGTAATGGAATAAAGCTAGCTGGGGGGAAAAAAAAAGGATTGCACTATTAAAGATCAATTCACCAGCACAGATGTAGTTCAAGTATATAAAGAGAGAAAAACTCTTCTGTATTTAGCCTTGGAGAGAGAAATCCATTTTTTACATCTAAAGACAGTAATGAATTTACTTAATCCCATCAGTACAACGGAATCCATATAAAACACTGGGCAAATGATTTAATTTCTGCTTCAGTTGCCTTTGTAAAAGGGAGATAATGCTTCTTTAACCAGAGACTGCTACCTGCTTAGATTCACTAGCTGTTCATGAGGATAAAAATTATACAAAAAATAATATGATTTCCACATTTCTTTGACGAATTGCACAGAATATTCTTATTCACACTTATTTATAAATACACATAAAATACTGGACTGCAGCTTTGCAAGTTCTGTTCCACACTCCCGCACTGATAAATAGTGTTCACACAAAACCTCGCCATTATCTATTTGATTATTAATTTATTCACTTTTACAACAAAACTGTTGTGGTTTTTTATTTTAGTTTTTTATTATTCCTTTTAGCAGGACCTACTGAATAACTTGATTACAGCAAAGACAGTGTTACCATTTAATCAATATTGAAAGTTGAGCAGCAGATGTGAAGGAAGAAAAGAAGACATTAGAGAAAGTCGTAACAGTAAAAGTACACTGCAACTGCATTTCAGACTTGCATATTCACATCGCAAGGAGAAAGTCTGTACAACACTCAAATTCCATTTGCTTGTGTCTTTAGACAGGAAATCAACAGGCTGCTTAATTAACCTTTTTTATATAGTTTTAGATATGAATACTCGTAAACAAATTATTGTAAAAAAACTCTACTGTCTTTACACCGGCTTCTTTCAGGGTATTTGGAACTTCATTTTCTGTTTCTGGAAAAACAACACAAATATTTGTCTGAAAACAAATCAGCCCAAATGTTCCTAAATTTGGACTGAATATTAGAGCTCTGAGTAATGCTCTGGCTGTACGATCAGCCACTCGTTAACTTAGATTTGGAATCCAAATCTTTCCACTTCAGAATAAGTGATTGACTGCAGCTATTTCTTCCCAACACCAACTTATCTTCGTGAAATACATAGGAACATTTCCTGCTGAAGCAGAAACATGCAAAATTGATTTATCAAATAAAGAATTTCCTGGGTGGAGATAAACACACTGAAATGTAGAGAGCTCTGGAAAATGGATAACTGCCATCACTGTACCTAGGCACGTTAAAGTTAGGAAATCTAAATCAGCATGCAGATCTGTTACTGTACAAACATACGGGAATAAGTGAAGTGGAAGGTTCATATTCAGTGAGCTGAGCACAGATCATAAAAACACGAGCTTGAAATCACTTATGCTGCATTACGATGATTAAAGATTTTGGCCCTTTGCTACAGTATTGTGGCAGCCCTGAGAAACAGTGCAATTACTTCTTTTGAAGAATGAAGTTAAAAAGGCTTGCTAGTGAAGGGCAGTGCACACAGTCTGGTGGGTAATTAAGACTCCAGGTGAACGGTTTCATTACATTTCTAAACACCCTTCTTAGTCTCACCAGTTTTCCAACATTCCTTTGTTACAAAGTAAATGACAATGAATAAATTGATTAACCCATATTAATTAAAAAACATTGTCATTTAAAGTTTTTAACCACCTCAAACTAACCCTCTCAATCTTCAAACACTGAAAACTTAACAAAATTATGAAAAGATTCTGTAGGTTTCTTAATTCTCCCTTTGCTACTGACTACAGGTTTTTCCAGTCTTGCTGGCATGACTACCATAATTTAGTTTTCAGCCTAATAGACTTCACTATTTATAGTCTGCTAGCTCTCGCTCTTCAAAAGCTTTCCCTATTACCTTTTCTTCTATCTACCAAACACAAATGCCGTGGTAAGTCTCAGGGAAAAAAACTCTAAATTGCATTTTAAATTCAACAGTCTGCAGGATATGTAAGGGAATACAAATAACTCCACAAGCCCAAAGTAAACACACAATGTAGCAAGGAAAAAAAGATGTCTTCTATATTAATGTTGAATTATTTCACGTACAAAATATTTATTTTTTAAATAACCACCGGTGCCCTATGCAGGCAGTCCCATTAACCATCAACTTGTTATATGCTGACGTAGCCTTTGGCACCATAATTTCACATAAGCAGTATGTTAAAGATTACGTAATGGCACCACTTAGAGTTACAGAAAGGAAGGCTGGATCAATCGTTATTCGTGAAAGGCAGCACTGCATTCCACCACTGGCGCTGCGTCTTTAAAGACCAGGCAGAAATGGATGAAGGCACAACAGAGAAGCCTGTCTTTGAAAGCACTTAAGCTCAGTATGGGAGAAGGCAGACAAAAGCACTCAAACCTGAGAATATCACAGGATCTTCCCACCCCTGTATTTTTTCCTAAACTATCTTCACAGGATGCCAGCCTTTTTACATTTTCTGAATGGTGTTAAATGCACAGGATGAAAACCTGAATTTGTATTATTAACAAGCTAAGTGCTCTTTTCTTTTTTGTAAGATGTAAATACACATATAAACCTTTAAAAGCAGTAATAAGCAAAAGGTTATTTTAAAGAACAAAGTGTTAAGCAACCATGTTAAAGAACCCCCCCCAAAAAAACAGCCAAGACCTTCTAATTTTACTAAGCTCCTCAAAGCTAATCATAGCATTAGACTAATTGCTGGAAAATAATTTTTATCACAAAAGCCTATGTCTGAAAGCTTATGATGGTATTGCAGTCTCCAGATAGAATTTATGTTATGTATCTTTTTGCTTGGTTATTTATGCTGCTTACAGGTAAAATTTGTTTTTAAAGTTTGCAGAAAATCCTTTCAGTCACTTAAAATCATCAAAGCATGGAAAATTTTGTTTCTACTTCAGATGAAAGGAGAAGAGCGAATGGAAGAAAAGACTCATTCTCTTCAATTCTTTTCTTGTTAGAATTATTTATCATTAATTTAACAGTAATGGGAGAGTGAAAAAGAGAATGTACCAAATACTCAAACCCAGCAATTCCCAAAAGGTTATCGAATGATGACCAAGCCAGGCTTGAAGCCATCCATAACAAGAGAGGTCGTATCCTCAGCTGCACAGTCCAGTTGAAAACAGTTTCACTATGCTACACAAATATAATGGAATGGACACAACTTAGGGGTTATTGGTGACAGAGTGTAGGTTGTGTCTTCCCTCTGACACAATGCCGAGGTTGCCCATCAGATCTGGTGAGAGTTCCATCAAGAGGTACTCAACAAAGCTAGTCTCCTCCAGCTATTACAAAATAGCCATAAATTTCCAGAAATGGAAGCCATTCCATCCCTAGTAAATTCCAAAGCAAGTTCTTCCATTATATAAATGATTATTAAGTTGATTTATTCTTTTGATTTACTCTCATTTAGTAAAGCCTGTCAAACATCCTTGAAACCTTCCAGAAGTGTTACTTAAATAGAAGGTATTATTCAAGCTATGTATGTTATACTGGAGTTCTGGTGAGTAAAATTCAATCTAAACAACACACGTTAATTTCATTTCTTTAATTCAGATTCCTCTAGTGCTGGAGAATTAATGTAGATTTTTATTCAGCAATCATTTCAACTGTCAACACTTTCTGATTGACAGAACATTTTGAAAAGACAGTTAAAAATCTTGAAACGCATGAAATTGTGTGATTCCTTAAATAAAACTTAAGACTGAAAGTATTAACTCATATAGGAAAAGATGCACATTTGGTTGTGTTGGATTATACATGTATTAAACTGGTCAGTCCTTGCTTAATCTGTTTTCTACCAGAAAATGTTACTGTACTGAAATGTTTCAACTTTCATCATCTTTTAAAAAACCAGCAGGTTCCCTTGCCTCACACTTTCTCACATCATTCATACTATTCATCTAAAATATCAGGAAAAGATGTTTTGCACTTCATTATAGTATTTCAGCTTAATGAAAAATTAATATTTCTTCAATGGTACCCTGATGTTCTGAAAATTCTTTAAAAAGTTGAGGTTTGCCCCATTTTGAAACTCAATGTATACTGAAACAGCAGAATTTAGAGATGCTTGTCTCCACCGGGTCTCTGGGACGGTCTCACACAGCTGGCTCATTTGGCTGGTGGAGAAGTCTGGCCTGGATGAACAAATGGTTTGAGAGGCTGGAAACATGCTGAGCCACCAGGTTCAGAAGGCAGCGGTCAGCAGTTCACTGCTGGTTGTTGACTGTGGCTTGGAGTGGGCAAAGTATCCCAGAGGCTGGTGTCAGGACACTTTATTTCATTATCTTCATCATCAACCTGGATAATGACACAGCAGCAGATTTGCAGGTGGCACCAAAGTAAAGGGAGAACCTGACATGATACCTGTCAGAGCAAGGTAATGGGAAAGTGCAAAGTTCTCCATAGAGTGGCACAGGCCAGGACTGGCTGGGTAGTACCTCTCCTTGGGATTATGGTGGGTGACAGGCTGAACAGCTAAGTCAATACAACCATTATATGCAGGCCAAAGAAGATCAAGAGACTCTTAATACAGAATTTGGGTTACCTAATATGGAAGGATCCAATTTCAGATGTGAAGCAACATGTCTGAAAAAAGATTATATCTATTATATTTTAAGATGTGGACAAAGGTCTCTGCTTCTGCTTTGGCTCCTCTTTCTCCATCAGGTGCTCTGCTTCTGTGTCACGCAGCACAGTGGTAGCCACAGAGCCCTGCAGACCTATTGAGGCTGGACTGTATTTGCTCCTGCAGAGCCAATGCAATTTATTAAATTTAATGTTGAGTTTCATATTGCTCTCGAAACATGATTTTGGAAAGCTATTATACTTTGAAATAAAAAGCTACAAGAGAGAAAGCAATTATGATTTGACTATCAATGATTGTAGTTAATATCAATACTTCAGTATTACTCACTTAATCCCTGCCCACTAGTTTGATAATACAAAATCATTTCTATTAATATTCTTCTCTCAAGACTGGCCACAGATATGCTAAGCTGTCAGCGTTACATTCAAATCAGGTAAATGTCTGCTCTTAGTTTCAGGTTTAATGAACAGCTGAAGCTATTGTAAAGCCTCCAAAAAATCTCAGTGGTAGTTCTCACAGGACCTAGGTAATGTCACAGAGTAAAATTGAGATACTACAAGGAACACAGGCCCAACATCTGCCTTGGAGTGATGAGGCAAAATCATGTTAAAAGTCCATATAAAGAGTCACAGTCAAGGGTAAGAGCAAAAAGAAAGTAAAAGGGTAAACAAACAGCTCCTACTGCTCAACATCAGACTTCCAAAGGAAAACACTCTATAGGAACTAAAAAGGTAGCCCGAGAATACAGACTAGAAGGTGGGTTCACCTGTAAAGTATAGACCCCCTGTCTTCAACTAAAGCATCAGGTTTTCTCTGATAGGAAGGAAAAAGTTGATTCCTGGGGAATGATATGGGAAAGAAGAAAAATTTACAGAAGGCAAAAGGGGTACTGTAAGTCCTGAAGAAGGGCCAAGAGCACAGGGCATAGCTTAAAGCAGGCCTGAAAATATATAACGTAATTACTGTAGCTGTGTAAGAGAAATACAGGGCAGTTTCAGCGTGTGAAAATGCGAGCTAGATGACAAAATTAGAAGCTGGATGTCTGCAATCCATCAAAGACTATCAAACATCTGAAAACACCACCTGTGGAGAGAAGGATGTGCAGATGGGGCAATACCAAAAATGATATTCAAAGGTAACATGAATGAAACAGTGCTGTTCCTCTTATGTGTGCTTAGGGCATGGAGAAAGTAAATAACCAAATAAAAAGCAACTCAAGAATGGGTAGTTCACATTGAAACATGGTATAAAACTATAGAAATTAAAGAAGTTACAAGTTGGTTCCTTTGGATTTGGGCAGTTTTGGGGCGGCACAGCATTGGGCACTGGCTAGCCCCGGCACTCAGAATGATACCCCACTGCCCTGAATAACAAACCCTGTACGACAAAACCAGCATTGGGCTGATCTTGGTTTCTGGGCAACACTGACTGATCCATTTTCCTAAGAAAGCTGAGCTTAGACTGTAGAGCAGCCAGCAGTGGCTGGCAGGGGGAGCAGGGGACACTCTGTAATACTAAAACTGCCAGCAGCTCTGGCCAGTGACTGCTAGATCAGGGCAGGCATTTGGAGGAACAATTAAAATAATGAAACTTTGTATTAGGGCAAATGGATTGAATTGATTTTTTTGTAATAGATGAAAATCATTGGGAAATTTCTGTGATGCATTTCAATACCTGAGAATCCCACCTTGCAAAAAGGGAATCACAGAATCATAGAATTGTTTATTTTGGAAAAGACCTGTAAGATGATCAAGTCCAACTGTTAACCTAGCACTGCCAAGTCCACCAGTAAACCATGACCCTAAGTGTTACATCTACATATCTTTTAAATACCTCCAGGAATGGGGACTCAACCAAGTCCCACCTGGAGGGTGCAAATGCAATGCCCAGAACTGTTCCAACAAGCCACTTAGGACCATCTACAGTGTCTTCCACTCTATGGTATGCACACACCGTGGCTTGCTGCCAGGTCAAGGTGGAGAGCTGGACTACATGATACATCCAAAATAACTTAAATGTAACAGAGAAATTAAATTTCCCAGAAACGTAGTTATGTCAGCATGAGAGAGCAGCCCCATCTGTATTGGGATTTAATCTGAAAACAAAACATGAGAAAGGTTCAGTTCCAAGAGATACAAACCCAAATCCCATCCACTCTTACACTCACCCCAAACGCAAGTAGCTCAAATTTCACAGCCTGTGATACTAAAAGGCCATGCTCACTTTCTGGAATGTTGGTATTTCCATTAGAAACATGATTATCTAACATAACCCAAGAAGGCAATGTAAGACAATGCTATGCCATGGCCTTAACTCATTTGGGCTTTTCTCTTTTCTGGGTGTACCAGAATTCTTCTACCAATAGAAATTTTCATAAATTAATTGGAATTTTACCTGCTACCACCATAACTGTTTTCAGTTACACCGGGCTATGTCTGCTGTAGTCTTTTAAGAACCAGATTTCAAACAGTGGCTATCATTCAGTCTCATTTATTACCACACAGTAATACATGGCATTTTGTTTCTTTATAACTTGACTTCACTGGAAAAAATATAGTCCTTTAGCCTCCACACAGTAATTATCATTACCCAGGGATAATTCTATAAACATGGATTGCCTCCACAGCTATGACACTGCTTTTGCATCTAGCCCTGAATGCAATTATATAATTAAAAACTAAATCTCAATATTTTTATTTTAACGTTACATGTCGTTGATTTATCCGACCAATGCCCCCCTGTCAAAGCTCTGATGGGCTAATGAGCCATGGAGAACACCTTAGCTTAGGCTGTTTTCAAATTTCGTGAAGTGAGATAATGCAAATGCAGAGCGCATACATGCTGAGCCTTCCAAAGTCCTGATAAGGCGTTAATAAACCTTAGCAAATCCCGATTATGGCTGTCTCATTACGTACGTTGTTGCATTTTCTACAGATAGCAATGTTGGTAAATTAAACGCCAAAAGTGCAATGTTTGAGCCTCCTCACCCGAGTGAGCAATGGTAAGTAACAAAGGGCAACAGACAGAATCGCCCTGCTTTATCCAGCGTTCACTGGGCCAAAGCAAATTTGTAGTTGTCTGAGATCTCTATTCTATTTCTAACATGTATGTGTCACTCTTTAGGAGGCAAAAGTGGGCAAGACACAGTATTTTATTATCTAAATTCTTCAAGCACTTTACCTGAAAGCCCAGGTGCCACCTTTAATCATAAACCAGCATATACTAAGCAAATTCTTTCGCCAAAATCTCTTACCTTCTTTATTATTACATTGTATTAGGAAACTGCTGACTCAGCAACAGCTATTTTGCTGTAGAAGGGATAAATTCCTAAATAGGCACAAATGTGTCAGGCAGAAAATATTAGCAAAATACTTTTCAGTGGTGATATATGTGCACAGACAGAAGTAAATGTGTTCTTATTAAATAGAATCTTATTCATCCTAGGGAACACAAGCTACGTAAAACATCAAGGTACCTGTGTGCACACAGGCTCTTTCACAAGAAGGAAAAGCCACATGGTTGCTCCTAGCATTTCATTTTGCCCTTAACTTGGATATGTGACCCTGGGAAGCCAGTCTGTGTTCTCTGTACCTCTGTAATGACACTGGGAAATGGAGATGTGAACTGTTAAACAACTCTAGATCTACAAATGAAAAGTTCTACACCCAGAAAAGGAGTTATTTTTAGCTCTTTCTGCACAGGAGCTGAATATTGGGTGACAGCAGCATGGCAGAGCTGAGAGAAGTGGATCTTCACTGATGAGTGAGAAGTGGCAATGTGGTGACTGACAGAGGTATGTGGGACATGCCCAAACCCTTACAGAAGTTAACACAAGACATCGCACAAAACAAATACAGTAGCCTGTAACAGCAGCAAGGAAGAAAACAATGTTATATAAACTTAACCAAACTCAGCATAGTTCTCATTAAAAAGAAACTAAAGTGGCAGCAAAATGGGCAGGTGAAGAAATATAAGAACAAAGATTATTTGTCCAACATCATGCAGCAGGTAAGTAATAGAAACAGAGCCTAGACCTTAGGAATCCAGAACAGCAGCCTATCAGACTGGCTTCTTCCTTTGCCCTGAAGCTCATTAGCTTTCACAGAGCCAGTAAAAGAACACAAAACCAACACACATATGTAGAACCATAGAATCATAGAATCATTTAGGTTGGAAAGACCTTTAAGATCATCAAGTCCAGCTGTCACCCTAACCCTGCCATCCCACCACTAAACCATGTCCCTAAGCACCTCGTCTGCTCGGCTTTTAAATGCCTCCAGGGATGGGGACTCAACCACTTCCCTAGGCAAATATACCTAAAAAAATTTCCCTCTAACAAGTAAAAAGTGTTTTATGAACCATCAAGAACAAACACATAAGGAAAAAAGTCACATTTTAATGTAGTCAATCTCTCAAAAAACCTCAAAACCCTCATTGGCTTCTTTCTTCCACAGCAATTTAGACATTTTCTAGTGAGAGGGAAAAGGTCCTCAGGTATGTTCGGTTTCTGCTGCTTCTGTTTTAGCAACTCCAACACTTATTAGTAATACTTAGGTTTAATTAAAGCATGAGGCTTAATGAATGATTAGGGGAACATAACACTTAAATAGTGCCACTGTCATGATTAAATCCCAGCCGGCAGCTCAGCCCCACGCAGCCGCTCACTCATTCCCCCCTGGTGGGACAGGGGAGAGAATTGGAAGGGTAAAAGTATGAAAACTCATGATCTGAGATAAAGGCAATTTAATAGGGAAAGCAAAAGCTGTGCATAGAAGCAAAGCAAAGCAAGGAATTCATTCCCTGCTTCCCATGGGCAGGCAGGTGCTCAGCCATCCCCAGGGCAGCAGGGCTCCATCACGCGTAACAGTGACTTGGGAAGACAAACGCCATCACTCCAAATGTCCCCCCCTTCCTCCTTCTTCCCCCAGATTTACATGCTGAGCATGATGTCATACGGTGTGGGATATCCCTGGGGTCAGTTGGGGTCAGCTACCTGGGCTGTGCCCCTTCCCAGCTTCTTGTGCCCCCCCAGCCCCACTGGTGGGGTGGGGTGAGGAGCAGAAAGGCCTTGGCACTGTGTTGACGCTGTGTCGGCTCTGTGTCAGCCCTGCTCAGCAACAAGGAAACCATCCCTGTGCTATCAACACTGTTCCCAGCACAAATCCGAAACACAGCCCCATACCTGCTACTGTGAAGAAAATTAACTCTATCCTAGCCAAAACCAGCACAGTCCTTCAAAGACAACTTGTTTTTCCAAGGTGGCAATCAGTCTTACTCCAGTCAAAATAAAATCAATAATGTGGAACCCAGCAAATCAGCCACAGCAGTAATAATTGCAACACTAGTGATCCTGTGTTAATCACGAAAAATAGTTAGCAATTGTCAACTGCTTTTATGGGAATCTGGGTAAAGCCCCCTTTTATGCCACCCCTGTATAGCAAATCATTACTTATTACACTTTTGGAACATTAGGAGCACATTCACTTATCCTTCGATCCAAAGAGTACAAGAACAGAAATACAAAGGATGCGACAGACCATCTCCCCCACCTCCCTCTATTCCTGACTTGCAATGACGACTTCCTGCAGAGGGGGATAGAAACCTGCCAAACATGGATATTTGTTGGGGAGATGGTTGGGGGGCTGTAAGCACTTTTTCCTTTTAATCATTTCAGCAAACAGCTGTCATCTCCAGGTCAGCCGTTGGGCTGCTCCATTCTGGTACTGTTTGTAGTCACTCCTGCCTCTGCAGATAATGCAATGGCTGCAGAATGTGGCAGAGGAATGTGAACTGAATCCTAAGCAGGATGTGGCTCTTACTAAAGCTTAGGAACAATATGGATTATGGGCACTGAGATGAATATAATTAACACCAACACACCTTTGTCTTCCAGCTGTCCAGCAGACCGCATGCCTTTTTTTTTTTTTTAAATAAGGCACTGATTTTTAATTGTTTTATTACTGTAGCCATATTGGGGGAATTAGTCCACAGAACACAAGCTTCGTAGTATTGACTTTCTATTCAACACACTTTCTCAACTTTGTTCACAATGTTCTAGTTAAACCTCTGGCAGCATTTCTTGCAGAAACTTTTTTATTAAGGACTTATAGCAATCATAAAGATGTACTCTGGGCAGAAACTCAGCATATAAAGGCTCAGCAAGGGAACACTCACACCACTTAAAGTGAATTTAGTATTTGTAAAGGTACTGTGAATGGAAGAACCCTCAATACCATCAGTAATTTTATAGTACCAATGATAATACTAATACAAAATGTCTCCTCTCATTTTTCCCTCCCCTCCTTCCTTTTTTACTTCCCTCTCAGTATTCTTCCACAATGATAAAGCACAGCCTTTTCTCGGAGTGGGAAGATAATTCAGTATGACTGACAACTCATCACTCGGGCTTTCTGCTGAACCTATCATTGAGGAAGGATGCTTCTAAAGGGACTTGGCCACAAGGAGCAAAGCGTGGTGCGTTGGCTGATTTTGTATCAGTTGTGTGAAGACTCTTAGAGGCCAATTGTTCAAGCCACAGGAGAGGTAAGCTGGAATATCCTACTCCAAGGGCTCTACTTCACTCTATTTTATTAAAAATCAATTCCGTCTCTATACACTTAACTTTATCCAAAAAATCTCCTATAAAGCCAATTTGTTGTATAGCCTCAAATTTCCTTCCTCTACAGAAAGATAAAAAGGAGTTTGTTTCCAGCTTGAAGTCACCTGGTCAGCACTATGTGCAAATATATACATTAGAAGTGGCAAAGGGGAAAAACCAATTTGGCTTGAAATGCGTGACAGCTATCTTGACACTGTGGAGAGCAACTGTACCTGCTGTCTGCTGCCTCTCAAAGATGAACTATAACTTTAAGCTCCATAAAGCTTTTATTTATTTATTTATCTAAAGGAGGTGCTTCTGCAACCAGTGATTAAGGAAGACAGGAAAAGGGCTTGTTCCCGTAGCATTCATTTTTGGAGTAGTAGAGAGGCTTCTGCTGCATGGGGCCAAAGTGACCGCAAAGAAAAGGGGTTTGCCTAAGTCCCAGCCAGGACCTTAGAGAGGTCCATGGGTTCCTCTTGTTTTCTGTCACTTCATTAACCATTCACACTTCTTACACCCTGTCACAATCCTTCTTTCTTCTCAGTTGTTTCTCTTCAAAAAAACCCAAACACAAAACCATACAAAAATTCCTGGCAGAAATATAGTGCAAGAAGTCAGATGTTCCTTGTACCATTAACTACATTGCGGGCAATTATAATCTTCTTTCAATATTCTACCAAAGATTTGGTTAATCAAGTTGTCCAGTTTAAAGAAAAGGAAGAAATCTAAAGGTAGAAAGATGGCACTCAGAAAATATTTGGTATGTGCTCAACTGGCTATACAATTCCTAGGATTAAGCATTTCCAACTAAATTATGAAAAAAAAAACCACCACGGAAAATATACACTTGGATTACAATGATTAGACATTAATTTGATTCTTTTTTTCAGAAGTCAAAGTCAGGACATTGTAATTTGCCAAGCAAATGGTCCTCAACACCTGTAGCAGGTCTGTATCAGTCAAGACAGTTTGTGCTGGCAGTTTGGTGTAAGCTAGACCAGACTTAAGTGTTCCACACAGTATTTCATGCAGTACAGCGGGAAATCTTTCAGTGACCTGAGATGTGAGCCTCTTTTTTCATTTTCTTGGCTGTTTTACTCACATGAAGATTCTAGCAGGGTGGCAGATGAAAATTATTTTG
Organism: Gorsachius magnificus; assembly: GCA_034008185.1. Classification (NCBI taxonomy): domain Eukaryota; kingdom Metazoa; phylum Chordata; class Aves; order Pelecaniformes; family Ardeidae; genus Gorsachius; species Gorsachius magnificus. The sequence goes on along the minus strand of CM067089.1, from coordinate 31,506,213 downwards.
TCAGACGCCTACTGTTCATTCAGGCAGATCATAAAAACTTTATAATTTATACAGGAGAATACCATTAAAAAAATCAAATTCATAAAACTAAGACAGCAAATATTTTCAAGTGAATGCTGAGATGTCTACATAGCTCTTTACATAGAATAACTTAGTATGCTCTATACCAGCACGTCCATTTGAATCAGCGTTACTGCCCCTTGACTGGTAAACTGGTGATCTGCTATTTTACCTCATTCATAATGTGTTCAGATTTGTAGGAAACCAAAAAGAAAAAGGTTTGCTTAAAATCCAGTTTGAAAACCACAGTTGGAATTGAAGGAAGTGTTTTGCTGAATACATATTTTTTTATTTGCTGACGCACAGTATGTTTTTAAATTTCAGCTTTTACAAATTAAAAAAAAATACCTAAAAAATTGATCTTTTTCATTTATTCAGCTCCACTTAATGGCATTTCATGATAATGATATAGACTTAATATATTTACCCACACATCTCTCAGATACAGTGTGAGGAATAACTGATTTTAAAAGGCTTAGAGTCTGAACATTATTAATTGATCACTTAAGGTGTGTTATTAGTGGTTCCTTTCTGAAGAGGTCAGTAGGGCTTCATGGGGAACATCTCCATTTTTATTGAAAATATTAAATAAAGTAAGAATATTGCAATTGTTATGATTAAATGAAAAGCCAAGAATTACAACCATTGTGGCTCACATAATTTATTGCATTAGTTTAGTCTATTATATTCATTGCAATGTATGAAAAATGGTGACTCTGAAGAATTAAGCTTTTGTGTTGTTTTGCATCACAACTTTATTATCCTCTCTTAGCCCTAAAAGAAGATAACCAGGATCAGACATCAGATTATATATAAACAAAAGTAAACAATGAATGGGCATAAATCAGATTATTAGGATATAAATCAAGGGAGTGATTCATAGCATAAACCTCTGAAATAAAAATCTATTTTATGCCGTCAGAGCATTCTATTTATTTTCATTATATTTTACAGAATATTTTATAAGGGAATGTTTTGATATTTATCTTTCAGCAAAATAACTGAAGGGACAGCAGGCCATATCTAGCATCACTCACAGTTTTCTCTAAGTTTAATGCTAAAAAAAAAAGGGTGTTTTTTGCAACACTGTATCAGACCCAGGGAGGGAACTAGTGAAATCATCAGGTGTGATTACCACGGACTCTCCATGCTCGGAAACCTCTTCCTACAGCCCCAAAATTGTGTTTATGTGCTCAAGGACTAGCACTTCACCTGCTATTAGATTATTCCTCCCATTTGCTGCCAGCAGCTGGAGGGCAGCTCATCCCTGTAAGCCTCCGGCATGCTCTAGCACAGCTATTTTCATGTCCTCATGTGAACCAGGACCCACACTTCACTATTCCCTCCACTCTTCAGGTGTTGCTGCAAGAGCACATGACTGCCAAACAGCTGCCTCCAAATGTTTTTATGGGAATCAACAAATTCCACAGGATGACAGCAGAACTTGAGACAGAAAATGCTTTAGTTCTGCTGTAAAAAAAGTGTCAAAGGAGATACAAGACTGAAGAAAATGAAAAATTCATAGCCAGAGAGGGCCATGAAGACCTCCATATTGCTTCATCTAGATGCAATCCAGTTTCCTTCAAAGTACCAGCCTGCAAACCCCAGTCAGTACAGGTAGTAGCTATTACAACAGTTAACTTCTAGTGACTACCCAACCTAACCTGCATCCCCAGCGTGGCCTGCTGCTCCCCCCGCCAGACACACCAACCCTCTGAAGCCACCAGCAGGCAGGAATCACACTGAAAAAGTTGGTGTCGTCTTGGCTCTTGCTTCTATGTCCAGAAATCAGAAGGGCAAGTAGATACTATCACCACCTCCCTCTGCTCATGGAAAAGTCAAACTAATTTGTACTCTTAGGCCTTAATGACAGTGGGAGATATTCTGACTCCTTGCCCTAGAGAGATTCTTGAATCATCTTGAGTGTCATGAATACTGGGTTATCATTATAAGCTACAAAAAGCATGGTTATAAGTCTCACAGTTTACAGCTAACACCAACAAACCCTTTCCTTGCATCCTATAACAGATACCCTCCAACCTGTGACAACAGCGGCACTTGCAGTGTGGACTGGAGTGCACAGATTTGTTCCAAAAGGGTCTGAAAATGTATCAGGGAAAGCTCTGTGGTCAACAGGAGAAGGGTGAGGACACATTGAAATCAGGAAGGGAAAAGGATTACTGCCCAGCATCATCTTTAGAGGATGCCTTTTCATAGAGAAAGATGCCATGTAGAGATGCTTAAGGCAGCTAAGGAAAACCACGGCATTGCTTAGGAGCTCTAAGTACGTGCAGCTCCTGGGACTTGAACTAGAAACACATCAGCGTCATGTGTCTTCCAGGCCAGGACAGACTGCTGTGCCTGTCCTCCAAAAGGGAAAACACTGTAGGTGGGAATAGCAGATGCCTATGGACAAAAGGATGGATGCTGTGATAAAAGGGTAGAGAGCATCACCTGATGTGGGACTGTGATTTCCTCTCATTTTTCTCCTGTAATGTCAAAACCACAGCAGATGCCATTAGTACAATAATGTTATGCATGTCATTTTTGAGTACATTCACTTCAACATATTTGAAGTTCTTCTGTTTTCTGCAAAAAGCCAAACAACACTATGTGATCAACTACTAGAGACAAAATAATGAATTGCCCAAATTTGCACTGCTGAATACTCTGGTGAGAGGATTTTTTTGTTGTCAGAACTCAAGAAAGAAGAGTACAATCAATTTAATCACAGGCTAATAGTGGGACTGAAGAAGGAAATACAAATGAAGGGGGAAACCACTGTCAGAAGGAAAACAATAATCATAAGTTAATGAATCAGGGGAGCATTTTGGACTCCTAGTCATTTATACACATTTGTTAACATTTTTCCAAGGATACAATTTTGCAGACACAAAATATCTGTTAAGTAAATCAAAGCAGTCTTTTGATTTCAGAGGATTCCTCCCTCCCCTTCACCCCAAGGAAGCCTATTTTATGAGATCTGCTGAAACACAGGAATATCTATGTCACGTTCCACAATTCACCAGAAAAATCCCAAGTCTTTATTTTAATCTGTCCTGCTTCTATGCAACTAAAAACCTATGTTTTAAGGGAAAGGTTGACAATACTGGGTATTTTTAGAATACATAACCCTCTAGTTACTACAGCACAAAATTGCACTTTATCTTCTAACAGGGCAAACACATCAAAAGCAGCAGATTAGAAGTATTTTTACAATGGTTACGTAGGGCAGCAAGTTGATGCAGGAAAAAAATTGACAATGCCCTAAAAAAGTCTGCTCCCGTTAGAAGCTGAAGGTCGGTAGCAGTAAGTGACTGAGAAAAGCTTAAGTGTAGTTTTAAGTACACTCTGAATGTTCTTCATTGAGACACGCTCTAACTTTTTGACTGCTGGGTTGAGTAAAATAGATGGATTTTTAAGCACTATATTATTTGTCCTTGTAATTAGGTGGAAAAGACTTTCAAATGGACAGAGCTTTTCAATTGCCCATGAAGTTCAGCAGTGACCCGCACAGAGACAGAAGAGGGGAATTGTGAATGAACAACCCCAAGGTCTGATATGCAGGAGAAAAACATTTATATGTAGCACCCACGATGAGGAGATGTCACATATTTAGGCAACACCCTGATTAAAAGTAGTGCTGTTCTGAAACCAAGCGTTTTATCTGGTGCTTCTGGGTTTAGCGCCTACGCTGCTGAGCTTACGGATCTCACCGCACAGCACCTAACGCTGAAAGCTGGCACGTACACCTGCAAGCTAAATGCTGACAGATGCTGCTTTGCTATACCTCTTCCCTGTGCAATACACATTCTTGTATATTCACATACATAGCAAATTTTAAAGTTCAGCTCTGCCTTAAATCAGGAGGCTATTGAAAAGGTTGGTCGTCCTCTCAGTTCATACGCAATACTATCGTGATGCAGTAGAAGAAAGTGGAACTATAGATGAGCCTTATTTTTGCAGAGAGCACAAGAAAAATCATTGAGAATTGAAATTTCTCATCACCTTTGAAGTTTAAGTTATAAAATAACTTTTGCTATCTCAGGCACAGTGTAGCAAGTTTATAAATACATCAGGAGAAGGATAAAAAGAGGTGGGTCAGTATGATTCAGTGACTGAATTACACGCTCACTGAAAAGGCCAGTTGTATGGTTCACTACACAAGGTGCTCAGTAATTAGATAGCAAGTGACTGAGGCCAAATGAAAAGCAGAAAAAAATACAGCTACCTTGCCCACCTGCAGCTTCATCAGAGAGACTGTTTAGCGCTGAGCTTCTGGGCCAGTCCCCACTGTGCTGCCCTGCGGCGGGTGCGCACAATTACAAAGAAATACAAGAGCAAGGGTTCCTCTAGAGACAGCAGAGGTCAGCAACCCACCAGCAGCCAAATGCACAAGGTGAACCTTACGGGACTGAGCAAGCATTGGGAAATATGGAAGGAAGCATCAAGCAAGACAAAGGCAGGGCAAACACAATAAAGAACAAAAGAGGCCGTGCTCTGTGTCACAGACCAGACCTGTCATCCATCACACATCCCACCACGCTGTCCCCCATAGCATCTGCCTGCCCCTTCTCTGGCAGAGGTGCCCTCCAACATCCTATAGAGAGTGTCCAGACTGTGCGTGATTTCTATTTCTTTTTTTCCCTGCTCCCTGTAATCACAGGTCCTGCACTGACCCACCGCTATCAGCCAAGCTTCCTTTAAAAACAAGGTTTCTTCAAACATCACTCATCAGGACCTGCTGTGTCCCTTTCCTCTCAATTCTATAGGATCCTACATGAGCTTGGGGCCCTCCCTCCTCCAACACCTAATGATACTTAACTATCAATGGTTTGGGCCCATCTTCCTCATGCCACCCCTTCCCTCCCAAACCTTGCCTATGAGAATTATCTCTTCTCTTCTTCCACAAGGGCTCTGTGCACCCCCTTCCACACTTTAGTCACCCCCATGCACTATGCACCCAGTCGGGTCTGTCCCCTTCGCTGTGCTGCCCACAATGGGCTCCATCCCCCAGGCCAGACCAGCACCAGTCAAATCCCCCAAAGCAGAACTATTGTTATGGTGAAGGACAATACTTGTTGCTGCAAAGAGTCTTTGATCTACAGACAAATGCAAATGTATTCAAACTCTGCTATGAGGTAGGTTACCAGTCCTCCCTGATGTTCTGATATTTCCCCAAAGTAAAACACTTCTTGCCAGAAGTGCCATGAACATCCTCTGATATTACAGAATTGATCAGTGCAGCCTTCAAAGGTAGCAGTTAAAGACAGATAAATTAGGTCCTGAGATAAGGTATCAGGCTAGGTGAGCAAGCTCACAGATGAAATGATGAGAGAAAATAATCAGAAAAGAAAGAGCAGATGCAGAGAAGGGCAGTGAGCAAAGAGGGAATACTGTGCCATTATTCCCTCCATACTCTTAACACCGAGGCAAACACATTTTAACCCTCAGCTTTTCTAAAGGATGCTTTTCATAGGGTGGGGAATAAAAGCTAGAAGGCAGAAACCTTGCTAAAAATCAAAGTTTAACAGAGAAGTTGGGGGGAGAAACATTAGAAATAAATAAGCAATCTGCTAAAATTCTTGAGGGCTGATGCAGATTTTAATGAAATCCAAGCAGTCTATCACTCCAATAAAGGGAAGGGCCTTGAACAAATCATGAAGAAATATTTGATAAACACTACTTGAAGTATTTCACTGAACTTCAAAATGTAAACATACAGTGAGAACACCATAGCAAACACTGGGCAAAAATTTCAAAGTTTGGTCCCACACTGTGTAGGAAACTCTTTAGAGACCCCTGATTATTTCTGAATAGCAAAAGAATAAAAATTATAGTTATGACGCTAAATACTAGCACCCTCTAGTGTGCACCTCTGCTGCAAATGTCCTCCTCGAGTTCATTCCTCCGCTCAGGTCACAGAGAACTACAGCTCTCCTATTCATTCCTCACACATCTTCCCACCTATGACTCACACTAAAGTAAATCCCATTTATATCACCTAGAATGGATGCCAGTTCACATCAATTAAAAAAAAAATCCTTTTTCAGACGGGCTGGAATTTCTTGTTTTCTTTAGTATTCTATTGTTTTTATAATAATATTTCCAGGCAGCCAATTAGCAAAGAAAGTATTTGCCAAAGAGCAGTCCTAAAACTTCCCCAGAGCTAAAATTAAAATGTACATAATTACTCAGCTAAAGGTTTGAGATATGATTGTTTACATCTTAAATTATTCCTACAAAAAGGATATTCTATTAAGGAGGAATTAAAAAATATAAACAATAAACTAAACTGGTAAAAGGATTTCAATTGGCTCTTCATTACAGAACACCTAACTTTCACCTGGAATGTTTTATATTTTACATATTTCGTTCCAGGTATGTTTTTTAATCATGCAAATTAATTTATTCATTAACAAGGCTTGAAAGAACAGTATTTGCATTTTTATGGAGGGCTGGCAGGGTGGGGTTTTTTGAGACTAACACTCTACAAAAAAAAACCACTTTTCAAACCTCTTAGTAAAGTAATCTTTTTTCCATTTATAAATACAGCAGTTACCACTTCGAGGCCAGCGTTTTCTAACGCTTATGCAAAACGATCAGAGATTACAAAGGGATCATCTATGTAGAAGCTGTATACAATAACAGAGAGACAATGGCTGACAAAAGTTGGCTTTCCGAAGGAAAATATATTTTGTTGTTATTTTTAAATTTATTAATTTTTGTTATTATTTTTAACTGAAGGAATAAAACATTCAATGGAATCATAGAATTTCTTGTTATAGAGTTTGCTCCTGCATGAAAATGTACAGAAAAGAAGCTTGAAAAAGCATCTATAAATGATAAAGATGAGCATCCAGCTGGATGAGTGCATGGAAGTGGACGTAACATGTCGATGTGGAGTTAAAAAAAAAAAAAGTGCTGGGACTGAGCGAAGGAGGAAACGCCTCTCCATAAACATGAACGACCCTTCTCAGCAGCAGAGCAGTCACGGCCAGAGCAGGGTCCTTGCAGGTGGCAGCACCCATGTGTCTCTGCAGCACCTGTAGCACCCTGGGCACAGTCGACCCAGCCTGCAAGGAGCCCTGGCCTCGTACGACCCTGCGCCTGCAGAAGTGGCTGCTGACATCGGCTGCAGGGCCCTCGGCCGAGGCTGGCAGCAGGCAGCCAAGCCTGCCCCAGCGGATGGTGCGGGATGCAGCCAACGGGGTGTCGCGGGCCTGAACGCAGCATCGCAGGTCAGGGACCCGCTGAGGACTCATCTCCTGTGTTCTGGCAGTTTTGGTAGGCTTTCTTAACTGTTTACTTTTTATATAGGCAAATGTCTACACAAAACATGGTCAGACTTGAAATTAAATCCTCTCTCTGCTATTATCCTTCTATTACTCCACTGCTTTAAACATTCAACCTTGTTTCGTGTGAAAATTTCTCATAAGCAAGGTCTAGCAGCCTTGACCAAGTTTTGGAACATGCTTATATTGCCATCCCAGCCAAGCATGGTGCTGAGATAGGTGATAGAGAGGAAACAAATCTCAGTTTCCACAACAGCTCTTACATTCATGGCACGGTCTGCCTCCAAACCACCCCCTAGAAAGGACCCGTGCCATTAGCCGTGCCTGATCGGCTGCTCAACTATTTCCACTGCCTGCTTCTTGCCTGAAGCTGCCATTCTCCAAGCACATCATGGTTAAACTTTTTGAGGAACCATAACTCACAAATGAAAGTAAAATATGGGCAAATATTAATAAGGGAAGAAGATCTGGAGGAAGAAAGAGTTGCTTTATCAAACAGGAGTTCTTAAAATAAATAATGAGTCAGGAGAAACAAAATATGTTCAGTTAGCAGAATTATTGCTATATAGACTGCTCTAAAGCTTTCCATGTGGGATAAACAGATGTTAGCATGTATTAGGCAACAACAGATAACCCCTGCATGACATCTTGCGCATTATTCCATTGGATTATATTTTTATCAGATAAAAATAGCGCTTGCTAATATAATATGAAGAAGGAGGGTCTATATGTATGAGGAACCAGCTTCAGATGATTTTAGAACTATTTAGAGCATCCTACATCATCTTGTGCATTTCATATTTTCTGTGCTCCTGTGCCTTTTTAGTCGCAGGACGGTCATTTTTCCCTCCCACCTTTCCCAGTAAGAACAGAAGAGACTCCAGCTGCTTTCATACACCAACTCACAAGCCTCTCTGACACTCAAAGTGCCCACTCAAAAGTGCTCTCTATCTCATTTAATCCTGTATTTGAATAATTTCTTACAGCATACAATAAAAACTGTAAAAGAATATCCAGCGCTAAGTGTCAGATGCCTTTGAATAAACCCATGATAAAGTCAGATAGGAAGCCTGAACTGACAGCTGCCCTCCCTAACCAACAGAAAAGTGGAACCTAAATCAAAATCTAATCAATATCCTCTCATGAAGACCAATTTCTGGGCTGTCCTGAACTCCAGATTTCTTTATTTTTGAACAAAGCCATGATTAGATTTCACTGCTGACCAGTAGCCTCATGCTCTCCTCCTGGGAATACACAAACAAATGAGCCTTAATTATTTTACTGTACTATCATTCGTTCATTTGCTCCATTTTTGCAGTCTTCATCACATTGTCACAATACTAAATTAAGAAAGATCTGAAACAGGTATTGATGTATGTCCTTTGACTGTGCTTGCCTGGTGGGTCCCCACTCTGTTGCTCCCGGCAGCGCTAACCCAACGCACCACGGGGAGCTCCCCTGGGAACGCCAGACCAGCAATTTCCCAAAAGATTGAAAATGGCAAAGCCCCACTTCAAAGAGAGCTCGTCCAAGGACAGCAGCTCTAATGGCTTATGGTCAGACCTACATTGAGCCTGAAATACTTGTGCCTTCACACAAGGGGAGAGCAGAAAGAAAGTACAGAAAGATGTGTTAATCCTTTTCCCCCTTTGCCCCCCATGATCACAGCTATATTGGCTTTACTGGCAACATCCTGCAGCCACTGCAGGACCGTACCTCCAAAAGTCACCGACTTATCCGAAGGCAGGTTCTCAGCTTATACAAAACATTATTTCAGTAAATGACCTAGGGACTCACAATGGTAGAATACAGTAAAGCAGAAAACACAGTATACGTTACTTGCTAGACCATAGCAAGCTGCAGCAAAAACCGTTTCATTGTACTTCGACACTAAAAAGGGGTTTCTGGCAGTAATTGGAAAGAGTATTTAAAAATCTGTTTGACTGTCACAAATTGTCGGAGAAACAATTAGCAATGTGGTTTTGTAATGCACTGGAAACTGTTTTGAGTGAAGCTCAAAAGAAAAGAAATCCTTTTAAGTTTCAAAATATTTGGATCCCTGGGTGAGTTGATCCCAACTTTTTTTCTTTTCAACAGCTTTATCCCTTTTTTGTTTTTTTTTAAAGTGGATTCTGTCCTCCTTCCCATCCTCATTCTGTTAGAGCTCCAAGTTCTATAATTAAAAATATCATTCTGAAAACTTTTGTTCTCTTTTTCCCAAATCTGATTCTTCCCTGACTCACATTTTTTTAAGGAACAATCTTATCCAAATATTTAGTTTATTATGCCTATTAATGCTTTGAGTCACTACTGCCTTTCATTCTTCTTGGTGATGACTGTCTACAGGCTATCAAAAGGAGTTATATCCATGTCCTGGTTTCAGCTGGGACAGAGTTAATTTTCTCCCTAATAGCTGCCATAGTGCTGCTGTGTTTTAGATTTAGGATGAGAAGAATGTTGATATCACCCTGATGGTTCAGTTGTTGCTGAGCAGTGCTTACACCAGGCAAGGGCTTTGCAGCTTCCCCTGCTCCGCCAGGGGCACAAGGAGCTGGGAGGGGGCACAGCCAGGACAGCTGACCCCAACTGACCAAAGGGTATAATTCCACACCATATGACATCATGCTGAACAACAACAACAAAAAAACCTGGGGGGAGTTTGCCAGGGGTGGGGCAGGCCATACACTGTCGAGAACTGGCTGTGGGTAGTGAGCAATTGCATTGTGCATCCTTTGTTTTGTATATTCTTTTATCATTATTATTACTTTCTTCCTTTTCTGTCCTATTAAATTGTCTTTATCTCAACCCACAAGTTCTACCTTTTTTCCGATCCTCTCCCCCATCCCACTGGGGGGCAGTGAGCAAGCGGCTGTGTGGGGCTTAGCTGCTGACTGGGGTTAAATCACAACAACTCACATTATTGATTGGTGACATTAGTAATTTACAGTATCTTACTATCAATATTATACTTATTTAACAGGTAATAAACACCCTATAAATGTAACTGCATGCATCATTTTGCTGTAGTTACTTGGTTTATAGTGCCATTTGATCTTAAAAAATATATTTATGGAATTAAAAAGAAAAATCAGAAACACTGTCCCCAGTTATGGGTACCATATAATACAAAATACCTGCCATTAAACTCTTATTTCCAAAATTACATTTTGCTATTTTGCAAAAATCTTCTATTCTTGGCACTGCCCAAAGGAGCGGTGCTGTACCCCTCTCTCCACACATCATTCCTCCTCCACCACATTCCTACATTCACGCCTGCCACTCTTCCCTAAGACTTGTTCCAAAGATTTCTGAGGTTCAGGGAAAGCGAGAAGTGATGTATATATTCTTTTTAATTACAAAAGATTTGAAGCCCCAGGTCTAAATACTCATCCCAGCCTCTTTTATTTCAAATCCACATTTTTCTCCTTGCCCAAGCATATACATACACACACATCCGTTCTATTATTAGAGAAATCGGGGGAAAATGCAATTGCTGCTTACAAGCAGAGCCGCAGCAGCGTCCACAATTAGGAACTCGACATGGGCAACCTTTGCTTTGTTTGAAAGAAATTGGCTGAGATACAACAGCATGAATTTAGGCACTAAAGCCACAGCATAACAGTGTGAAAAAGCCCTGGCAAGATCTTACAAGCAGCAACACCCTTGTATAGCACTTGCTGAAACCAGGGTTTGAGGAAGCTGGTTTGAAGACCATGGCTTGCATGTGTGCACGCCTGCATGGACGTGAACAGCATATTTCCTGAGTAAATGAAAATGCCCTTTTTCTATTTACATAACAACTTACATAAGAGGTAAATAATAACAGGAAGTCACTTACTCAAACTAGTCTGGTTCTGAGCAGCTTAACTGACATGTTGATGTTATTCCCAGAGTCTGAATTCCTGGAAACCAGGAGGTTGTCACAAATGAACAATTTACATTTTTAAGCCAACGTAATTTGATTCATCCTAGATGAAGATTTTGATTCATCTTATTCAGTGCTCTATTTAGAGGAAGCGCATCATGTTTCTGTAGCATCATCACTGGATTGATGTGTTCATTTATTCTAAAAGGCAACTAATATTTTTTAATCTATACATTTGTTCTGGCTTTAATTTTGGAAACAAAAGGCCAGGTCTAGCAACACTGCTATGGCCCTGCTCCCTCCTCCCTCCCTCCCAGAAGATATGATGGAAAGGAACAACTCTGAGATTTCTGCTTCCACATCAAATCTGGCTAAAACAGGGCAACAAGTTCAAATTTCTATACTGACAAGTCCCATGTGCTATCATCACAGTGTCTCACTTCATTTTGATCGTTTAAAATTTTAAACAGCATGGGGTTTTTTTTGTTTAAAATGTTAAATACAAGAGTGTAATTACCTTAAATGACAACATTTTATTTGGGGCAAACCACAACTATTTGTTTGGACTGAACTTTTTCTTTCCAGAAAAACAGAAAAAATGTTTTGATTCAATCTGAACTGATTGTGTATCTGACTGTTTCAGGCTCCAGATCAAGAATTCCCCTCTCATATGGTCAACCACACGTTGAACCTGAAACAAAGCTGCAAACAACTGGTTTTAGGTGAGGTTTGGAGTTTTTAAAAATCTACTTATGAGTAATATTTCAGCAAGAATAAGAAATCCGAAGCAATATGCCTTGGACATGTTATCCTCTTCAACCACTACAAGCAGAGTCTTTGTAATACTATAAAGGTCTGAGTTTCCCCCTTCATCAATATTTATTTCATCAAGCTCCAGAATTCTTCATACCTGTCACTTTGGATGTTCAGAGTTTTGCTGTCTACTTCAAGATGGTGTTTTGGATAAGGAAGAGCATAAGGGAAAACCAGGAAGAGAAGCAAAGAAAACCAGAGCAATGAAGCAGTTGTCCTCCTCAATAGGTAACAGCATTCTGATAAATAAGGTGTCAGCCCATGCTCATACAGTTCACGTTGAGATTCATTTACCTGACAAATTACTCCCCCAAACTTTTAGCTTCATTATTTCCTTAGATAATTATCCCTGCATTTTTTTCTTCTGGAGTGATTTGTGATGGTAGTGAACATCTGGCATCATGTTATACAAAAGTTTCTTTCCAATTAATGTGAAGAAAACATTTTAGGAATGTTTTGTTTTACAGAAAGGTTATGTCCTGGGTAAGCTTCAAATATAAATACACACACGCACATGTTTTTTCACACACTCAAATTTAAGTCCAGTGTATGCAAAATCAATTGCATAACAGAATACATGAAACCTTTTCACCCCACTATGATTATAATAAACATGGCCTGAGCTGTTCAGAAAGAGCAATAGGAAAACATTTATCAGGGACTCATTTTCAATAAAAGCCAACAGTTACTAAGCTCTGTACTTACCTTTACCTGAGGACATCCCAACCCCACATAACAGCATGTTTTTCCAGAAGTATTTATTGCCTTTTCAATGCATGTGCTTTTTTGTCATTTTCTCACTAAAAATCAGTTCTCTGGTAGAGCTCTTATCCCACTCCTGGTTCCCAAACTGAGGATGGAAAACCTTAAAATATATATGAAGATATTTATTGTATGTAGAGATAATTCTGTTACAGAACCAGCTGTGTGTACACTGGAGGGTATCCAAGTCAAGTATATCCTCACTGCAGATACTCTGCACCTGAGTAAAGATGTCTGAACTAACTGACCCAAAAGGAAAGGTAACAGGGGAGTCTAAATCCTTCAGATTTTCAAATCTTTTATTGAGATTCCTATCTCATGTCCACCTTACATTTGTGCCTTGCACTGGGCTCAGACTGGATGGATTAAGCAGGTAGATTAGCTAAATTTCTCTAGACAGCTCACAGCTGCAATGAGCCTCCTCTTCTTGGTCTCTTGGGACAGTATTTTACAGGCCGCCTCACCTTGCTCTGAATTTTTGCTGAGTTTATTATTGTTGTGGTTTAACCCCAGACAGCAACTAAGTCCCACACGGCCACTTGCTCATTCTGCCCTGGTGGGATGGGGGAGAGAATTGGAAGGGTAAAAGTGAGAAAACTTGTGGGTTATGATAAGGACAGGTCAATAAGTAAAGCAAAAGGCACATGCACAAGCAAAGCAAAGCAAAGCAAGGAATTAATTCACTGCTTCCCATGGGCAGGCAGGTGCTCAGCCATCCCCAGGACAGCAGGGCTCCATCACACGTAATGGTCACTTGGGAAGACAAACGCCATCACTCTGAACGTCCCCCCCTTCCTTCTTCTTCCTCAGCTTTACATGCTGAGCATGATGTCATATGGTATGAGATATCCCCGGGGCCAGTTGGGGTCAGCTACCTGGGCTGTGCCCCCTCCCAGCTCCTTGTGCCCCCGGCAGAGCAGGGGAAGCTGCAAAGCCCCTGCCTGGTGTAAGCACTGCTCAGCAACAACTGAACCATCAGGGTGATATCAACATTCTTCTCATCCTAAATCCAAAACACAGCACCATGCCCACTACTAGGGAGAAAATTAACTCTCTCCCAGCTGAAACCAGAACAACTATGCATCCCCATTTCATTTGCTTTTTATTTTGTCAGTGGATGTGGGTGTTTGTTTCAGTCCATTGTTCAGACTGTATTAAAATTGCTTTGTGCCACTAGTCACATATTTCTACTGCTATTTTCCAAGGTAGTAATGTTATCTATGTAGACCGCGTGCAATCTGCTACTCTTTCAAAAACTCGTACATTCCTGTATCTCACAGGGGAAGATGAAAACAATTGCAGACAATCAAGGAAAACAGTGGTTCCTGGGGGGGTCTTAACTTATTCCTTAGGTATGCTCTTTGTTCTGCAACCCCCTCCCAGACCTCACAGGATATCCATCCCCATGCCCGGAGCTTGCTTGGTGACAAGACTGCAAGGACTCCTGAGCTGACATTTTGCAAGGGTCAGGTTAAAAAAGTTGGGGACACAGGAACAGAGAGCTTTGCCTTGGATGTGAAACTGCCATCATGAGGATATTTAGTTCATATCGCCCTTTTGGGTGTCTCAGCTATGCCAATGCCATGCAATATTCAGGCTACCTCCCTTGCTCTGGTACATCTGCACTGTACTTCAATCTTCACCGGTGAATGACTGGGGCCAGCCCAGGTGTAACTGGCTGCTGCAGCACCACAGGACACCGTGACAGTCCCCCTCGCTGCGACGGGGGTATTTAAAAAGGTCAGTTTCAATTCCTGTGAGAGAGGAATTAATTTCCTCTGAAGCTTTGGTATTCCAGGAGACCTTCATACAACTGAACAATTGCTGAAGAGAGAAGTCTGATAAAAAAAACCCTCAAATTAACACTAGAAGGAATAGTGCTCGGGCTGAAGGGTTCCTCACTGGAACTGAGCCAACATATCTATGTCAGAAGTCTTAACATTTGTAGGAAATGCCACATGAAAAATCTCATATAACATACAAGACATGCCAGTGCAGCAGGTCGCCTTTCAGTCCCATTGACATTCATTGAATACAGCTACCGAACAGTACCTGAGTTCTCATTGGTAAAGTTCCACCCAAATAAATATCAAAATTAGCAGTCTGCAGGGCTGGCTGCAGACTAATTCCTTATTAAAGCACACCCTGAGCAATGGAGCCACTCAGTTTCCACATCATCACTTGTGACTGATGCAGCTGTGGCATCAAAACAATTTTACTACATCACCACAACCTCAACTCAACATAGGAGGGAGAAAAGAATCTATAAAGATGGAATGTGCGCTTAAAAAATAGATCATTTCGAGCCTGAGGGTAATAAATTGGCCATTAAAAAAATATCTTTAGCTAAACTGTCCTGTAACCCAACCTTTGCAGTGATGGGTACTATACATAAGAGCTTGCAAATAATAGTAAACTCAACTGAACCAGGTCAAAGAAACTGCAAAGAGGTTTTAAATGAACTTGACAGCTGTTCGCCCAATGCCTTGCTCTTGACAGACTCAGTCAGGTACTGTCTGAGCTCCTAAAAATGTCCAGATCTGAAGTATTAAGTTCATTTTCTGTTTTCAATATTCCAAAATACAGCTTGTGAATGCTGTGAGATAGGGCTGTCAATCTTTAAATACAAAAGGGAATTAATACCTTGTTGTCCACTGGCTGGTTTCTGCTTTTCTGCTACAAATCCATGATATAAATTAAATGCCATGAAACTGCTTATTATCTTTTTTTCCATTCAGCTTCTCTGGCTGTGTTATTTGCAGCTAATTTTATTTCCCCTACAATTGTCTGAAAGGATGGGAAGCAATTACACATAAGTCCACTAAAACTATATATCCTTTGGAATTAAAAGGCACACCAAGCCTTGGAATTTTGCATTTTGGTTTTTATAATGAGAAAATAATTTTTACAATGGCATATTGAAATGGAATGAGTATTGGGGGGGAGAGGAGGGAGGGCTTTTGCTGCTTGGGGCTACCACATTTCAAGGCTGAAATTGCAACTATTTCATAATGCCATGTTTGTACAACATCTGACACCAGTGTCAGCATTGTTCAAGAGGTTTCAACACAGATTTATTACTCAGAAATCTTTAAAACTGGTAAATGTTTCATTTATAGCTTCATTTAAAATTATTAATATAATAGCAAGACAGATGGATGGAAACTAGTTTCCATTTCCTCAGGTAGGCTTTATGCCATGTCCCAAACATTGCCATCTTCCGCTAGGAATATTCATCCACTGAGGCCAATGCAAAATGCAAATTTACTTCAATGATACCAAAATCGATTCTTAAAATCTGTGATGTCCCCAAACCTTTCAAGGCAGTTTATTAATATCAATTAATGAAGCCTCATAAAGCTGCTGCTGAGTAGCTGAGTGTAAAGAGGAGACTTAACCAAAGTGAAAGAGTCAAGAGTTCACAATAGGAAGAAAGAAATGCAAATATGTTCAGCTTTCTTGTGGTGGTGTTCTTGTAAGACAAATGGCCATATGCAGAAGGACAACATAAAATTCAATAGGAACATAATGAGCTTAAATGGGATTTTGTCCGTGTTTTCACAACCGACTTTTTCTCTGACCATGAAGAAGCATCAAGGGTCACACTAGACACAGCTACCACTGCACATAAAAGGCAGCCTCTCAAAAGCTTAGTGTGCGTCAGACAAATAATTGATGTTAAAAGCAAGGACCCACATGTTACATTTTGCTGGAGTAGAGGGCATTCAACTGTATCCCTGTGGCAATTTTACATTGCAAAATCTGTACTATATTTACTATTTTCCCCATTTATTCATTTCAGTCTTTGAGCACACTCCGTGAAACCTTAAGCCTTGCAATAAAGCCAAAAACTAACATAAACGTGTGAGTGAGTTCCCGTAATGAAAACACCCATACATACCTTGCACGGTAAGACGGTGCCCTGCCACAGTGAAATACCATAAAAGTTCCTATGCCTGCGCAGAGCCTGCAGGAAAGTACAGTATTTAACTACTGGAGTTCTCCCCAGAGCATAAACTTCAATCTTGCATGATCTGAAATGACTGAGGTATTTAATGTTTTCTAGATTTCCATATCTTTCTCTCCTGCCTGTATGTTTTGTTTACTTGCCAGCAGGAAACCATAGAATCCCATTGACGAGTCGCTCCTGGGAACAGGATAGTTTTTCAGAGGATAGTTAAAACAGATGATTATTCAGTTATCGGCATCAACAACAGGACTTAAAAGAACACACATTGGTGCCTGCAGAATAGTATCTTACTAGCAGCTTTCATGACCTTTCAGGAAAAGAAACAAACCCACTGAAAGCCATGGTAACCACTTTAGGAAAGAATCAACAAATCCTTGTTGTCAAATCCTTGAAGTCTGCCAAGAGCTCTAATATAATTAGTAAGGGTTTCTTTGACAAGGCAAAGCAATCTAGCAGAGATTGCACTGGAATGAGATGAAACAGCTGAGAGCTGATTCTTTGACTCTGCCACTGATCAAGCAAATGTCCTTGGGCAACTCGCTGCACTTCCCTCCAATGTTCCTGGAACAGAGGGAATAAAGCTAATAATGACAGGTTGAGAAACAGGCCTGCATCTGCCCATGAATTCCTGTGGCTTTTGAACAGCATTTGTCCTCACATCCTTCCAAACAGACTAAAACTTCCATTCTGGAGCAGAAACGTACCACCGAGGAGAAAAGCTTTGTTTGGAAAACTACAACACTGTCACCATCAGGAAGCTGACATCAAACAGTTCTTCCAAAAGAAGAGCTAATCAAGGAGGAAGCACTGATCATCATGTCACCATACATAGATATATTTTTATATACATACATGATATTCTGTGATTTTTATTTTTTTTTAATCCACACACCTCCTACCTAAAATTTGGCTGAGCATTTTGCAGGCCTAGCTAAACCAGTGCTAAAACCAGTACTGACACAACTAGACAACTACCTACACCCCGACAGCCCATTTATAGCTGGCTGAACTGAACCCATACCGCGCTGCGTCAGTGTTGCAAATCCAGGTTTGAAATGCCAGGACAAAACTACACAGCACAACAACTACACTTGGAGTATTACATTTTCCCCTATGTCTGAGCAGAGAGGTTTACAATTTTTTCATGAGACTTGTGATGCAAAAAAAAGCCCAAATAGTCCTATTTACACTGTTCAGTGCAGAGCCTGCCTCCGAAATGTAGAAACAGCACTAAGGAGGTTTACGGCCTGAAAAATAATGTGCCTTTTTGTTTCATTGCTGCTGTAGATAAACTCCCAAACAATGCCCCTTACTGATGAAGAATCCCATTATTTGTGTCCTTACAAAAAACCTAATCCATCCCAGTACTTCAGTGAATGATCAGTCCCTCTACAACTGCATTTATTCTACAAAAAGCTAAAATGATGAATAGGCTTGTTAATTTGGAAAGAAGCAGCGCTCTAGGCAGTCTCTGCACTGGAGACCATCAACTTGATATATTTTCAGAAGAATTTTACACAGAAGTAACACAAGTGAAATAGAAGAAAGCACTTAGCTCCATTTAATTAGTACAGCATATAATCTTACCTCCCTACCTCATCTTTACTACAGCACAGCACTTAGAAATAGCCCAGTAGAGTAAATCTTTTGTCCATTATTTAGACAGAGAAGATGGAAGTTTTTCTTTTCCATATAGCCAGTCCTCCTTAAAGTATCTAAAACCACTTTACAAAACCAATGAGTTAAATATTGGCAGACAAGCAGGTATAGCTGAAACACAGCTGGGAGCAGTAAGGTCCCAATCCTGAAATGTGTTTATCTGCAAAATGCGAGAAGGTTATCAACTGCTTTTGGCTTCATTGTCCTTATTTCAAGGGTTTGCTGGAGAGAGTGTGAATTTATAAGGAAACAGATTTGAAAAAAAATCCACATTTCTTAATTCTAGGGACTGGGTGTAAGAAGGAATGGCAATTAGAACAAACTATCTATGTGCCTTACTAGTGTAGGGAGATGCACTTGAATATAATGAAATTATTGCCTTTATTTCAGAAGATAAATTTGTTCTTTATTACTTCTTATTAATTTGGCCAAATAGTATTCCCTCTTTAAAGCTGAATTCAAAACATTTGTATTTTTCTTCTAAAATCTTCAAATGAACATCTGTTTTCCTCAAAGCTAACAGCAATGGAAGGCGTCTCCAGCTATACTCCCTTTGTTCTCCCTTTTTCCTCATAAGGGCATTACTAGCCTAATTAGCTGACATGCATCATCCCATCCTACAAAAATTACATGCCTCAACAGTGTCAACAACTAGGAAACCAATAACAACAAAGAATTAAACTACACAGACCACCATGAAAAGGCTAGTAATGACAAATCAAGGATTAAAGCAGGAATGCCCTACACTTTACTCCTGGCAGAAGGCTGAGCTGTGCAATAAGGAGTATTTGCTCGTGTAACATGACAGAAGAGGTGCGTGCTGTGAACCGCTCCTTCCCAAGAACTGTGTTTTAAACCAACCTACGAAGCTGAGTGAGATCTAAGACTAATTCTGGGCAATTTGCTTTCTTCCTATAAATCAATGAAATAGTTGGTTTGAGATCAGTCGTGCAATCAATGATCAAGTGGGGGCACTATTTTCTCAGTGTTTTGTTAATTATCTTAGATGAGGAGGATGATTTTGCAGCTCCATTCATCAAAAAAGTTGGCATTTCAAAATCTTCCTACAGAGATCAAAATCCCAAAAGCCAAACCTTTCATTTACCCATCAGCCTCTGTATCTTTCATCACCTTGAGTAAGCCACATACTTTTAAAAGCTGTAGCTGAGCACAGACAGGATTGGTCTTCACAAAGCTCATGATGAGGTTTATTCCAAAATACAGGCAAACTCCTTGAATCCTCACAGCTGAACATGCCTTTGTTCAATGTTTAGCAGAAAACTTTTGCTGAAATCCATTCTACCTCTGCTTCGCTAACTTGTGCCAGGACTTTATTCTTCATTTTATTAATCTACTTATTCCCAAAACCCAAATAAATTTGTCCCAGCAGGATGACACCCCCTTTAATACTTCCATTTCATTTGTGTCCAAAAAAACTGTCTGAAGTTCATCTACTAGGTGTTATGCCACCAGGATCAGACAACTAAGGTCATGTACCCATGTGTTTTTAGAGTACCCTTTCTTGCCCATAGGAACTTTACATCTTGCATCATGAACTGGAATTTGTTGCTACGGGATTCTGTGGAGGCAAACATTTCCAATAGGTTCAAATTAATAGATAACAGGTTAAATATATATATATACACACTAGAGGATACATCCTGGCTATTCTCTTTAGTATCCCTAATCCAACAGAGAGGGATGCTGGGGAGATGATGGGCAGCAGAGGGTGGCCAGGCTTGCCTAGTGCCTATAATTAGCATCTCTTCTGCTACCATCAGAGGCAGAATGCTGGGAATGTTGGTTGGACCAGCAGGGAATTTAAGTTTTTCTTATTGTTATTTTTCTGAAAAAAACATTTTTGAGCTTGGTCATTTATCACCATCTGCAGCTTTTCTTCTCAGCTGTGGTAAAACTTCCCTTTCTAGTCTACAAAATACCTTCTTTCTTAATTACAAATACTGCAGATTCATTTTGCTGTTCTATCTTATCTTGATGAACCATTTTGCCTCTTCCATGTAAAAGTTATAGTTGCTGCTAAAGCAGCACCCTTCTACCTGAGCATGCAGTGCTGTGACAACCTGTGCGCAGGACTGCAGATCAAAGAAAATGAAAGAATAATTTAGGGTTGGGGCTACTTCACTGCACAAGAAGTAAAAGCATAAAATTGTGCCTCAATTAATTTCTACCCTTAACCCTAGGCAAAATCTGGAAAAAAGATCCACATAGAATATAGAGCTCCTATTTTACTGGTACTTTTAAACATGTTCTAGAATACCAGTAATTATCACATTTCTAAACATATTGCAGCAGTCACATTGCAAGGAGCAAGTAGTAAGCCAGGCATGATTCCACGCGTTTAAAAAACAGCTGAAATATCTACATATCAAATGAAGTATTAGGTAGTCAAGGTCAGAACTGCAGCTGAAGTGAGTGAACAGTTAATGCAAGGAGTAGCCTAGTACTTAGCTACTCAAGAGATGAATATTCTGCAAACAGACTGATCTATATTCAGCCTTACATGATAGACCCAGACATATACACACAGGATCAAGGAACCATATAACAATGACAGAAAATGAAGACATCATCATACATTCTACTCTACAATTTAGTAAGATCTGGTGAATTCCAAGGAAGGGGCCAGAGTGAATTTCTGAATTCAAGCTTAAAGTTCTACTCAAGGCAAAGAGAATATTTCTACATGCTCATCCAGAAGATTCGCTTGTCTGATAAATACAGTCACTCACAGAATGCTCCCATGTCCTTGTACTATGATTTAAGAGCTCACCCTGTTAAATTAATCAGTTTAAATAGAAAGAACAAAGATTGCAGAATAATTACCATGAATGTGTACCTAAAGTAGTAATACACAGGCATGTTTGTTCATCTTTACTTATTTCCATCACAAGAATCTAAAATCTGCATGGTTAGGGCTCTTTTAAATGTATTTTTAAAATATAACTCAATAAATAAACATATGGAGAAATACACATTATTTAAATGCATTATATCCTATAGAATGTGTAATGTGCATCATGTAGATTTAATATGAAAATACTACATTTAAGAATATAATACTTTAAAAAAGTATTTTTCATATACATGTATCCATCATCAATCATGTGTAAAAACACTGTTCATATATCTGTAAGAAAATGTGAAAGATAGTATCCAAATTTTACTTAAGATAAAACATTCTGAAATTATTCTGAGCTATTATTCAATTTTGACAGAAAGCGTATTTACAAAAAATGTTTTTAAGACATGAAACTGGACAGAAACTGTTAACAGGAAAGCCACACTTCTCACTCTGAAACTACTGAATCGGAAGCATTAATGATGGATTAGAAGTGTAACTGATAGAGGATTTTGAAATTTATCATTATAAAGTAGCAAAAAAATAGGGGAAAAATGGTGTAGGACAGAAGGTCATTGACAAATTAAGAATTAATATTTCTATCCAATTACTCCTTTGCAACTGAAACCATTAATGAAGCCTCCCAAAATACTGACGTACTTAGGTCATTTAGGGCACAAAATTCAAAGCACAGCATAAGTATATTGTATCTCTTGTACAGCATTTTTTTTTTTCTATAGGTTGAGAAGCACTTTAAAAAGAAGGCGATGATCCCTATTTGTGGATAGGAATAGAAGAACAGAAGCAAGAAGAAACAGAAGCAAGACAAAGTAATTTCCTGAAGTTACACATTCTGTCACAGCCTGGAATAGAAAGCACTGATTTCTGTATCAGTGACCGACAGGAAAACTCTTCTCATCTAAGGATGAAATGGTATAGTCTCCTTTCAAATAGAGGTGAAAAGACCAACCATTGCTTATGCTTGTTCATAAGAATATGTTTGATCTTCAATACTTTTTATGGAGGAGGTCAGTATTATTAAGCTCATTCTTACAATGTGGGAACTAATGCACGCAGCACAGTAATGGCTTGCCAAGGTCCAAGGTCAGCCAGCAAGCGAGTGACAGAGCTGGGAACTGAAACCAAGACCGCTCAGTCTAGTCACGTGCCTATCATCTCAGCCAGGAAACACCAAGAGCATGCAGTGCTGAAAAAAAACCCTCCAGATCAGTCATGTGTACCATCTTCAACATTTTGGGTTTTTTCTTACGCACCGATTTTATATTTCAGGTCTTCCTAATTAAGGATCAGTAGCATTTCTTCCCCCAAAAACATATAAGGAGGAGGGATTTCCATGTAACAAGGTAGAGAATTCACAACAAAGTTTTAAACTGTAAATGAAGTGTAAATTTTAATTATTTGAAACCCATGTACTATACATATATTACAATGTAATACATTATTCATCTTAATTGCGAGTATCTAATTTCCAGTGTAATGCCAATCTTCTCATAAGCATGAAATATTATTCCCTTGATTACCAGTTTTAAAATATATATTTTATTAGGTTAACCGATGTCTACTCGTCAATAACTCATTCAAATGTGCTGAATAACCTTGCTCTTCTATACTTCCGCTCAGGTCTAACTGGCAAATAATATGGAAAGGAAGATCAATGATGGACAGAAGTGAACTGTTCCATACTACAAGTTGCCCATGTCTTTAATCATCAATGCTGTCGAAAATCTTTAATCATTATTAGTAAACTTGATGAGTAGAGAAAAAAATTGAATTGTAACAGGCAGAACCTGAATGATGGTAACTATCAGTCATTAATGTTTCGAACTGAAAGGCATTTTCCATGTATCATATATTACACCAAATTAAATACATGTCAGCCAGTCAAATAAAGGACATTGATTCATTGATAGAAGCCCTGAAGACAAATAGTACATCTGAATGAATCCATCAGTCTTTACAGAATTATTTAAAACAGAGCCACAGTATTTAATAAAAGTTTGAATTTAGCTTTGGTTGGTTAATGCATTCTGTTCCCAGTTCAAATCAGATGACAGCTTCAGAAAGTTCATCCGAGGTCATTTCTGTGCTACACCACTTTCCACCTGATAATTTGCATCCAGTGATATTCTTTGGTATTTTTCCCCACTTTGGTTCATCACCTTATAATTAGATAAGCTGCACAGATACGTTATACTTCCTTTATTCAATTTCTTGGTATATTTAAAAAAAAAAAAAAAAGGCTTTCCTAGAGCTTTCCAATGGTATCCGTTTGCAAGACAACACAGAAAGCCATGATACTCCTATATTAGTGAAAAGAACTTGAAGAACACAAAGGGATAAGAATTCTCAGAAGCCAGGGAAAATCAGTCATAAGATGAATTTAAAAAATTTTTAAGATGATGAATAAAAAGGGATGTAATAAAAATACACTGAGCAACAAACGATCTAGAGAAAACAGCCTCTGAGCTGTTATTTTGTTTGCCTCACAGCACAATAAAACAAGGAACATTTTTCTCACATGACATTAAGTAAACTGAAATTTTATTACAGAAATCTCTGAGATCAAGAATTCAGCAAGCTTTAAAAATAACTGACACTAAAATGGAAATAAAATATATGTAGAATTATGAAAATTAATGATAATAGATATTTTGGAACTGATTGCAACTCTTATGTTATGGAACCTCTCTCAGAGAGTATCAGCAGCTTTAGCATGTGGCTTTATCTACTCCAGAGCTTTCGGGGTTTCCTTCAGCCCATGTGGTGCTGGGCATCAACAGAGCTTGATTTCACATTATGCATCTCCAAGATCTGGTGTGGCCAGGCCATTGCTACACTGCAATGACTTTAAAGCCAAAAGCGTCAATTCACCCACCCCAGGACATCTGAGGCCATCAGGAAGGAACAGCTGAGCTCATAATGATTCATTTCTTGGGTCTTAGCAATTGTTGTCTGCTCTCCAGGGAATGCAAGGGTGATTTTGGATAGATGAGCAGCCTGGCACACTGAACATCTCTCAGGAGGTAATTACTTTTGGTCAATAACAACTTATTTGCAGCAGTCTGGCAAGTGTTTGCCTAAAACCTGCACACTGCTAAAAAGTAATTACCTTGTTTGCTCATTGCTATGGAAGGGACACTGACCCCACCACACCACTGCTGAGAATTTGCTTTCTGAGGGAACCAAGACCACCAGCAAGGAAGCCTTGGAGCAGTCATGAGAAGGAAAAAGTTAAGAGGAGGACTTTCATGGCCTCTAATTTGACCTCCTTTTTCAGGAATAAAAACTTAGCCCTGGAAAATTACTGCAATCTGCACAGCAAAAGTGTGGAGTCTGTCTCAGATTTGAGTTGATGTAGATGTGAAGCTACAGACCTGAGATTGGAGGAGCAGAAATTCCTATGGCCTGATAGAGGCAGAAACCCGTAAGTCTTGAAACGTCCAGGCTCTGGAGACCAAGGGAAATCCAACCCTGTGTTACAGTTGAGGCAAATTTTTAGCTCTACTAGTTGTGAAAAAACCCAAGTCTTCGGTATGCGATTCAAAGGTAAGAGATGATACAGCGCTCCCCTGAGCCTGCAGTCAGCCTGAAAGAGCAACGCGGCACTGGGAATTCCTTTGGGCCCTTTCTGGACATACATTTTTAGAACCTACAGTGCATTGGTATCGGCACAGGAAAAGCTTTGTTTATCACAAAAATTAGTAGCATTACTTAAACACATATGCCACTCCAGAATCAGTGCTAGGAGTCCATCCATACACACCCTCAAAACCATTATTTCTTTTCTACATGTGACAGAAAGAAGGTCATTGTAATGTTGCCCTGTTATACAAGGTCCCAGTGTCATCCTGAATCTGAATTTCCCCTCCTCTAAGATTTCCTTGAATTTTATTCCAGTGACATTTATCTCTGATTGACAAACTGAGTTGGTTTTAAATACCAGAGTCCACTCTAACCAACCTGCTAACTGATGTATGACCTAGGCTTGTACTGGAATGCACTAACAAACAATTCAGCACAACAACATAGTCAAACCTAAGCAACTGAGTTATTGTCTTCTGCTTTATTAATACAGAGCCCTATTTCACCCAATTTCCCTTACAGAATAAATACATGGCTTTGCATTACAAGCCAAACCCATTGGTAGTTGCTAGTTCCAACAGGGATGTGGGTTGTAAGCCAGTCGGTCCTCTTGACTTAAGTCAACAGTCCAGATCCCCAGTTTCTCAGAAGTGACAGGAAAACCAGTGCAAAGCCTGTGACGTTCACTGACAAGCAGATAAAACATCTGAATTGCACTTTATTGTTGAAAGAATATGAAATAATGATAGCACTGCTATAAATCAAACAAGTGATAGGAAGACCTTAAAGACACTAAGGTTCAAAATTGCATGTATATAAGACAGCTGTATCTGTAGACGACCATGCCAATAAGTATTTTCTATTGATCTGGTTCTCCTGAGACCTAGCTGAGCTACTGTGGACAGGCAGGACAACTAATGAGTCATGGAAGGAGCTGAAATAACAAGCCATGAGGTTAAATCAGAGATAAATTTAGTTTAGTATAATCTAGCTATCAACTTTCTCATTAGGAAAAAAACACTCTGTGATAAAACACTAAAGTAAAACAGTAAATTAAAATCTATCAAATGTCTCTAGCTCTCTCTTCATCATACATTCTGTAGGTAGTTCAATACGGGTATGACAGCTTTGTGTTGGCTGTTTGGTTTTTGACATCTAATGGCAGAAAATATGTTCTGATCCTAAGTATGACTTAACTCAATCATAAATTAATATCAACATAAATTCTTATTAACAATTTTCTGTAAGAGAGGCATGCCATTAAGTAGAGCTCCTAACATTTTTCAAGTATCCACTTATCTCAAAAGTAGCATTTGCATGTCTAAGACCATTTTTGATCCTATAAATAAGGATCATCCAACCAATTTTGAGATCCAATCAGACAAAGAAACATGGAAATCTCTGTTATGCCCTGTTAATGTACTATTCCAAGGCAAGAACTATTGAGAACTGCACAGTCAATGAGGATGAACATTGGGATGACTTCAGGGGCGATGTAACTATAGACTAAACAAGGTAAAGAAGAATCCAAATTTCAGAGGAAAATAAAATAAAATAGTACCACTATCAAAACTCTCGTATTTCGTTGGATAGAACAATTTACTGGCTTCATTTATTGTTTTCTCTATCAAAACTCTAAAGTAAAAGATTTTCTTAAAACTATGCATTTGCATAGAAAAAATCAAAGTTCACTAAGAAAGTGCGAGCAGGAAGAGATGGGAAGTCTCCAGGTTGGACAATGCAAAGAAAATTAAATTAAGAAAACAAATAACGAGGTCCCTAGACAAAGACCAAGGAAACCTAGAACCACCACAGACATGTAATAACAGATATACACACAAGTTAACCACACAGTAAAGCCATTACCTGGCTCAGCAGTAATCCCCTCTTCCACCTTACCCCTTGCAATCCCAGATTTTGGCAAATATGAAGGTGGGCTTGTGCCTTTTCCAGTTTGACATGCAAGATGTCATGTGCTGAAGGTGTCTGGAAATGTGACTTGTTTGCTGACAGTAGGTATTTTACCCAAAACACAAGCAGAGAGGGTTTCTTTTAAATTGCATTAAAAATTGTATACATGGCTGTTTATACAACTTTCTAACAACACTGATAAACTGCCTAAATGTACAGTAAAGTGTTTGGATACGAAGATGGTAGTTATATGTCCAACACCTAATTTAATTATTTAACCCAGTTATAGCCAATATACAAAAATAGATGTTCAGTTCTATATACACATGTATATATAACTTGCTTATGAATTTGAGAAAACTCATTTGTAGCCTTAGCAACGTAGCTAATGAACTAGATTTCTACTGATAGTATTTTTATTAGCTTATATTATACCGCATTTGGTAATCTTAAAGGAATTTACTATTTACTGGCAGAACTAACAGCTAACTCAAATCCTCACTAAATTCCATTTAAAATTCATTATTTGTTCATAAATATTTAAATTAAATACAAACAGGACTCTTGCAAGGCAGGCCAAAAGTCTCCCAAAACCCAAATACAAGTCCCTACATGCTCTCTCCAAACTTAGCATTTCCTTTTCATCATAAGTATGCTTTCTCAATACTTTAGATTAAATATATATATATTTATATAGCAGAACAGTAGTGCAAGCAACATTCAAATATATAGGACAAGCAGAGGTTAGGAAAATTCTGGTTGTTGAACCTTCTCGCTCCATGACACTTGTTCTTAGACATCAGTGCTTATTACCAAATATTCCTTTATCTGTACTAGTGTTACTGTCTTCTATACAACACAAGTATCACTCAATTTTCAGTCTCAACATTTTAGGATTTCTCTTAAGCTCTGAGGTCTCAAGGGTGAAATTCATCCTTATTTAGGCAGTTAGTGTCCCATTTAATCCTGCTGGTCTCCTCAACAGAGATGAGACATAACGCAAATATTAGCTTTATGAATCTGCAGACAGTGTTTCTTGATCCCAAAAGGCATTTCCTTTAATTGTAACAAAATCCTGTGACCCTGCAGCCTCTCTTGATGTTCCTCAACCTGCTTTCAACTTATTCTTTAAGCACCACCAAGCACCCTCAGTAGCATATTCTGAATTCTCATCTGTACTCTTTTGCTACCATCCCATGAGGTCTGGTTTTATCTTTGATGCAGTCATTTTTTTCCCCAGTATTTGCTCCCAAATGGTTCAGAAATGCATCAGAAGAATAAGAGAAAAAACAGCTCCTTTCTTGCTCTCAGAAAAAAACCTGCTCTTATTTTAAAGAAAAATGCAATAAATACACAACCAGGAGGCTCTTTACGTAGATGTCTAAGAATTCCCTTTGACTAGACTTTCTTCTAGTTCGAGAAGGAAAAGATGAAGACAGCCAACACCTGTACCCCAGTCTATAGAGATCTTGTTTTGCCATCGAATAACGGCAATGCACTCAGAAAAGAGAGCGATGGAGAGCACTTCAAAAGCCTAATAAAGACCAGGTGGAAAAGTGGCAATTTCCCCTTTCAATAGATACACTGAGAAATTCACTGCCATTCTATATCTTGTTTAGCCTAACTGGGGCACTTAACACTAGGAGCCTGGTGACATGCTATGGTGGAGCTTGCTTTTCTGAACATGCCTGCACTGCCAGAGACGCTGAGCAGGGACATAGTGCTACAGGAAAATAATTTTATCACAAGGTTTGGAAACCTTTCATGTTGCTTATTTAAAAGAGGGAAAACAGGTGGTTTTCTATTTGGTTTTAGTTTTGTTTTTAAACAGGTGCTTATATACAGTTTTACCCATCAAACCACGCCTTTAAAAAATTAAACTGGAAAATTGAAAATTCACTTGTTTGGGGGTTAGGAATAGGAATTGCTTATGCCGCATTACGAATCTGGGGAGATTGAATTTGGTCTTGGGGACAGGTACCCTGTGGGCTCCTGCACTCAGGCAAGGTGTTGAACAGGAGGACCTGTAGTCTGAGCACTAACAGAGGAACCTAAGGGATGAACAGAAGGCGCAGGCACCTCCAGAGACTTAAAATACCTATGGAGAAAATGGCTGGCCATTCAGCAAACAGGCAGTAGAAGCAATTGTCCATTGTC
Source organism: Gorsachius magnificus (assembly GCA_034008185.1). Taxonomy (NCBI): domain Eukaryota; kingdom Metazoa; phylum Chordata; class Aves; order Pelecaniformes; family Ardeidae; genus Gorsachius; species Gorsachius magnificus. Next base: position 31,477,258 of record CM067089.1, on the reverse strand, counting down.
TAGCCACCACCAGGTCACTATTTTCATTCAAGAGAACGAAATAATAATGATTTCAATTATTTAATATATATACATACGCCCCCCATTACTGCAATACAAAAGATGAAAATACCAGAACACGGCTCTAACAGAATATTTCTATGACCAACATATCATCCAAAATTTTCTTTCCAAAAGCCATTTCCATGAGCATCAATGTGTCAGATCCTTGTGCTTGTATTGGTCAATAACGCAGCCTACCCAAGGATCAGCGGTGGAAGCAAATTATTTGAAGCAATCAAGTGAAAGCAAGAGTTCATACCTTTTATAAGAGCATCTTAAATGACGGCAAAGAATATTACAGCACACAGTGGAAAAATTGTACTCAGTGGTAATCCAGCTGATCCACACTGACATTTAAAAAGCTTTTTCAGTGCAAAATGGATCTGAGGTCTGTGATCATTCAATATGAAAAAATAACAATCAAATGAAGGATTGTCCCTATAACAATATATGACAGGATTTCATTGTATATCACATAGTTACAATTGGGGGGGGGGGTGTCTAATAGCGCTCATTGTCTCAAAACAATAGGTTAAGTTACACTGTGTCAAAAGTGTAAAATATCTTTATTTAAATTTCTTAATTCCAACAGATTTATTCATTTAGGTTTATGTCATTATGACATGACTCAAAAAATCAGAGAAAGAACAACTGGAGATTTTCTAGGTTTTCACAGAAAATCTGCTACTGGTTTTGCCTGTTAGACAGTTACTGTGAAATAGTGATAGTTCGTGTTACTTTTGTGTCTTCTCTATAAATGGCTTTTGAGGCTGATTAGGAAAAACAAAGAGGAAACATTTAATCTTTCTCAGGAGTCAGTCATTGCTTGTAGTCAAGAAAGTGCAAGAGATCATTCTTTAAATAACCTACAAACTCAATGTATTTGAAAATAAAAACTTAATTCTGGCCTGGAACATCACCCATTCTATGACCTTACCACCAGGGAGGACAAAAAATCATGTATTTGTCCTCTGCCATTATATAATTAAAAAAGGTTAAGTGCAGAATTGCAAAAGTGGCTGAGCTCTCACACAAACTCAGCTGAACCCAGGATTCTCACCAAAAATATTTCTAGCATTGAAACTGTGGAGTTTTACAGAGGCAGTGTAGGCAAGGAGCACCAAGAGGAAAGCAAGGTCAAGCTCGAATGAACAGACTGGCACCAAATCTCTGGCTACCTTTGCTGCCAGAACTCTGGGTGAATAGACTCTACTTTAACCTTTCCAGAAGCCATCCTGCCAATAAATAGCAGCAGGAAATGCACAAACCCAGCCATTTTGATATAGTTCTCTTGCAATAAGAGGACTTCATGTACTCTTGTCAAAAGCAACAAAGAGCTGGAGGGAGTTTGCATGGGGTTTTCTTCAATAACATTTTGACATTCTTTAGAAGATTCAACTGATGGGCGGAAATGTCGCTACTTGAATAAGGGCAAGACAAACGCAGTGCTCCCCTATTCCATTCTCTCTCTCTCTCTCGTCTCACATACAGATGATGTTAGTTTGCCCAGATTTTTAAAAGACAAACCCTATTCCCTTTTCTTCATTCTTGTGCAGGACCAAGGGAAAATAGCACAAGATTGAGGGAAAATGTGCACAACAGCAAATAGGTAAATTAAGGAGAAGGACAGTTTTTCAGAACCATTAATTGCCCTCATAACATTAACACACTGTATGGAAATTGGTCATTCCAATAACTGAAGAATTTGGTGATTAACAAAAAAGGTTTTCAAAGTATTCTCAAACGCTCATCATAGCGTTTGAGATAGTTCAAATCCAACACACTGACATGACTCTCTTCCAGCAAACATCTGACTTGCCTAGCCACCTAAACGGTCCATCGGCTTAGCTTGTCTTGTTCTCGTTACTTTGCTGTCTGGCCTCTTACAAGTGTTACTGGATTTTATCCTCACATTTTTCCTGTGATAGGAAGGAGTTATCCCTGAAATATCCATACAACTATATCTACTACAAATAGTCTCCATCTCCGCAGTCTTAATCTAGAAGATAAGCATTTGGTTTAGGACTACTTATATTAACAAGGAAATAATGAGCATTAGCGAAAGCAGTGGCATACGTGCTATGACTTCCCACACTACATTGTCTTTATCTTTATTAAAATACAATTGAAATATTGCTGTGTTCTTATGATTTAAGGTTCATTTAGTTGTTTTAAAAACTTCAGTACCAAAGTACTTTTCCACCTCACACTTTTTATTTATTTGGTTGGTTGGGGTTTTTTTGTTATTACAAGTCCCCAGTGCTGTTTTTTCCTGATCCTTCCACAAGCAAGCGATAATGATAAACAATGAAATCCAGAGCCCCTGGAAAGCTGCTGCATCTTGGCTGGAACACTTTGCTGAAGTAATGGTGATTCCAATAAACAGGCAGATTCATTTGCAAATCAACGTCAATGAGGTGAGTGTGAAATTGGGGGGTGCCAGTACGCTCTAGAGCAGCCCACCAGCCTCTTGATTTAGCTGTTTGTCCACGGCCACTGACAGCATTCATAGCTCCAGTGATGTGGTAAAACAGATGGGACCTAAGTGTTCACTTTTAATCACAGCAGTCAACACAAAAGCTTCAGTAGTTTGGGGAGATTTTCTTTTTTTTTTTTTTTTTTTTTAATAATTTTTTTGTCAAGGTGAAAAGAATTGACTTCTGCATTATATATAAGCAAAGCACCTTGATATGGCAACTGTTTAACTGGGTCATTACCTCCCTGTAAAGATTTATATGTACTCTTAATTCCAATTTTAGATTAGCAATTGCAACAGTGCAAACGTATCTCATTAAGGGGCTGTGTAGCTCATTTTAACATCAGCACCTCTATTATTTACTGTTAGAATCTCTTAAACTCTTAATCTATTTCTCAAAAGTGGTGAGTTAATTTATCACAAAGGGAAACATTTGAAAGGGGAATGAAATAAAGAGAACAAGAGAAAGACATAAATTCTCTGGCTAGAAAAGCTGAATTTCATTTTTCAAAGTAGCAAAATCCAGAACAGAGGTAAAGATTACGTACACCGTATTGTGGGAACATCAATGGAACTATTGTACTCTTGACATATACAGCAGCCGTGACGGCAGTGCAAGCTGTCCGGTATAGCCAGGTTGATATAAACACACTCATAGCTTTTCTATTTGAAAGATCATAGAGCTTGCGACTCCTTTTCACATTCTTATTAACCACTTCAACACAAGTAGCCAGCTGGGCCGTTCTTCTGCAGACACCAGGAGGACAAGCTTCAAAATGGCAAACCCAACTCTTCAGCCTCAGGTTATTCACAAATTTGTTGATGCTTTGACACTTCCACTCCACCACTTCAGGTTTGTTTTCCTTTTCAGTTGGGATTGCAACATGCCACAAATTTAATTTAGAAATCACAAATAACAGCTTCTGCACAAGTTACCATGAAACTATGGAATGTTTTGGGACCAACGCCTGGCTGACTTTGTTGCTCACACTGAAGCACTCCTCATGTTCCCCAAGAGGCCTCTGGGCTTTGCAAGGATGCCAGCACTGGGGTGGCTTTTCCCTGCTGACCCTTGTATTCAGGCTTCGACCTTTCTTCATTTTACTCTTTGTCTCTACACTGTTCACAGAATATTCAGTGCCAACGAGCCTGAGGTAGGTTTTCTACACTGCCCCTGTTCCATTTGGTCAGTGTTGCAAGTCCCCCGCATGAAATAATAACCAATTCCAACAGGCTTTTAAAGATATAGTTCTCCACTTAGTTTATGCTGAAAGATGTTGATGGTATTTGCAAATATCAGTAAAGCACATCAGAAATGTGAATGTTCTCAATGAGCTGAAACAGAACAACTCAGAGGAACTTGCACCCTTTGGTTTGTGAGTGCTCCAGCATCTTTATTTTCCTTTTCCACCTGCAGAGAACACAAACATTTGCTCTCTGTTCTTCCATATTTCCACACATGCGAATTCTTCCTTAAGTGACTGACCTAGGTATGGTATAATATGAAAGCTGCATGTATGTGTATATATAATGCATACAATAAATATATATTTTATACTCTATATCTTACATAAGCATGTATCTTACTCAAACTTGTTTGACATTAAATATAATTGTTATTAATTAGCTCTGTTAAGTAATTAACTAATAATTAATTTTATGTAGATATATATAAAATAAAAACTACTTGGTTGAAAGTTAGATTATTTTTGAACAGACATTTCTTTTAAAAAAATAGCTGTGTGGATCATTATTTTAAAGGCTTTTTATCCCTAACCGCAGAAAATAGTATCCTTATTGAAAATCAGACATAAATTTCTTTAAAAGTGTAAAACACATTCAAACATAGTGAGAAAGAGAGAAAAAGTTGAAGATGTAAATATAAACTGAAGTTATGAGTATCCAAACCAGGAACCTGATATTCACTTGGTTCTCCAGCAGTTTGGGCTGTGTGAAACCTTCTGAAGAATCCTATGAAAACTCTTTTATTAAGTTCTTTAGAAAAATACCAAAGAAAAAAAAAAGCAAAGCTCTACTCTATACAGATTAATGCATTACATGAAAATGTTCCCTAAGGAACATGAAGGATGTTCTGGCTGCCGACAGAGGAGGTGCCCCGACGCACGGGATCTCACACACGACAGCTACCTGGAGCTCAGTTGTGCTGTTCACAGTAACGTTTCACACTTTGGGCTCTTAATGAAGGAATTAGGCAGTGAAAATCCCAGCCATACATTCCCAAAGATTTAAGAGAGCTTGGCATCAAACCTTAAAGGTCCTCTGTTTATCACAATTTTGTGTCTCAGGTATTTTTTTTTTAGCACTTCTGCATGCCACACGTTTTCCAAATTGGACACTTCCACTGCTTATTTGGCCTGGTTGACGTAACCATCCTATTTACATAGTGGCATTTCCAGTGTTAGGGCACCTCTTGGTTATGCGAGCTACCAGGGACGAGTCTGACTTGAACTGCGTACTTTTATCAAGTATTCATAACTGTATCCAGGCTGAGGTGCTGTATTTGTTAGACTGTTCTGACTTTAAATCAAGATACATTTAGAAATGGTGTTGATTTTTAAAATACCTTGAATGCTAGTACAGTTTAGAAAATGAACACTGCGGAGTTTTTTGGGGTTGTGGGTTTTTTTTTTTTTAAATGTGCTGATGCACATCAAAATATTCTCTATACTCTTTAATAATTCTATAAGAAAATGTGTTGGGGAACTTAGAATATTTTCAAGTCAATAAACTTTCATTAAGCTCACAAAGTCATTGTCATATTTCAAGGCTTGGGCTTTTTCCCTTTTCGATATTATCTAAAAATAATTTTAACAAGATTTTTTCCTTTGGAAAGTTGGAAGAAAAATATGAATTATATATCAAGACCAATCACTCAAGGTGCTTTCCTAAAGAGTGTCCTTGGAATCCAATTGCTATTTGCACACACATTAATAAAGTGCAAAGCTTTTAAATCTGATTGCTTCAAGTTGAATGGATGGGTCAGTGCCAAATAAATTGATCTCATTCACAGAGCATGGTCTATAGCAAACTATAACTCCATTACAATAAAAGGGCTCAATTCAATAAATAAAATACAGATTTTTAAAGTTACCTGAGCACCTCTGTAGGACTAATGCAAGCTGCATCATTTATCTGAAACTAAAGCCAACATGCGTTATTGGAAGAGAGTTTTAATATTTGACATGGTGTGTATGGGTTAAAGGCTGTGTGTCTGACAAAAGGATCACTGGAGTGACAGGACTATCAGTTCTGTCAAATGAAACAACTAGGGGTCAATGGTGGCAAAGACATACCTGGCAGCCTCAAATGAAAGGATGACCTTTTGGGCAAGTTCTTGGTTTGACATTTCGAAGTTCAGTCCCCATTTCAAGTGAACTCAGTAAATTGCCTACTTTCTCTGTACCCCCACCGCCCCAGCTGGAAAAAAGGGGACTAATAATCCCTTACTTCCATGTTTTATGTGCAATAGGGATAATCATTAAGTCCCTGCCTCAACAGAAAGAAATCAACCTTGAAAAGTGATCCTTGAAAGAACGTTGTGAAAATATATATTAACAAAACCCTGAAGAAGCAGTGAACAAAAACAATGGCAAAACCAGCAAATCCACATACAGAAACCTGACTATATGTCCCTCTATGAAAATTTCAGCATGAAGACTTTTCCAGTAAAAAGACATTACTAAAAACAAACACTCTGTTAGAAATTGTCCTTACCCCACAGAGTTTATGTCCTGCCCCACAGGGGACACTGTCAGAGCTGCTTTTATTGCCTTAGCACTCACACTGCAAAGGAAATGATCCAAAAACCTGGAAAGTTGTCTCCTTTCTTAGCAAGACTAATATGAAGGAATTCTGCACATTGTTGTTTGGTTCTTTAAAACAAACAAACAAGAACAAAAACAGGGAGCAAAATCTCTACTGCCTACTGATCTACAGCTTTCCAATGGCTGGAGGACAGCACACCAAGCAAACTGTGTATCTGATAAGAGCTGCAAAGATAAACAGGGCCAACCCCTAATTTGTAACTCTGGCGAGCACACGTTGCCCATCCAAAAAGATGATGTAAGCCCCAGCCCACAACAAAGTGCTGCCACTGTCTCTCCGCTCCACATGTACAATGCCTTCCAGTCCTTGGTACCTTTGAAGATATCTTCCATACAGTTGCAATTGTAAGAATTAGAAGGTATATAAAGAGATCTTCTAAGTAGTTTCTTCTTACCCTGTTCCTCTTCCCTGAGGCCAGAAAGTATTTTAGACCTCTCCTTTCTCACATCCTTCATGGCTCTGTACATAACACCCCATTCTCCCTCTCCAATTCTACCTGCAGACCCTTTAACACATGGTTCACATGCACCACCTTGAACCCTTCTCTTCTCAGTCCAAGTTCTCTTCGTTCTGGTTACTACCTTCAGCACTTAACTGAAACTGTTCCTGCTGATGCTCACTTTTCTTAGCCAAATTCTAAAATTGTTACTCTCTTCTCTTTGATTTGCCAGATGTTTTTAATACAGCTGATCACATTTCTTCTTGATAAATCTCCTCTTCCCAGTACTTCTCTCCTGGGTTTCCTCTTATGCCACTCCTTCAGCACAGCCTCTTCAGGGGGCACTTTCTGCAAAGAAAAGTTCCCAAGGAGGGTCCCACAGCCATTCACTCTGTAATCTCCTCTCTTTATGCTAACTCCATCCAGTGAGCAAACTAGCGAAAAATCCACTGCCGTTCACATGCTGATGAGTCTTGATCTGCTTCTCCATGACACATTTTTCATATTCTGTTCAGTCTAAATTGTTAGCCTGCTTTCTGGATACCCTCATAAGCTTCGTGTGGATAATGAGATTTCTCAACCCTCTCCCTTCAGGGAAAAGAAATCTTTTTTTCTCAGTCAAAATGGACAGCCAGAACATTGGACCTGCCAATCTGGACTACAATACAAGTGTTATCTTTGACTCTTACTTCTTTCAAAGTCTCTCATCCAGGATAAGCTCAAAAATCTCTCAGATCCATTAGACATAACCTTTCTAATAAATAGTTTTTACCCATCTGCAATGTTAAAACTCCTTTCCCAGCTCTGATGACATTACATATTAATTACTACAAAGTTCATCTTTCTGACCTTAAGAATTGCAAGCTCCTCTCATACCCTGCTGCAACTTCTGCTACAAAGAGGATCTCTAACCACTTGCTTTGATCATTTCGCCCATCTCCGCATTGCTTCAATACCTCCCTTGTTATCTGTCACATCAAAGACATGCTAACTATCTTAACTTCTAACACTATACACTTTTTACTCCAGTCTTCCAGGTTATATCTAATTCATCATCCAGATTTTGGCCTTGGTGTCAACATTCTTCACCTGCCCTTATCTATAACCAAAATTTCCACAAATATCTTTAAATTCCCTTATATCTTCTTTTTAAACTGCTAATTTCTAAGATCCTGGTACAAAGATGCTATTTCTGTCATTGAACAACATTCAGCATGAAGCCCTTTTACTCCCCAGGTATCCCTGTCACCACTTATACCCTGTAAATTCTTTGGGAACACACATTCATACCACACCTAGTAAAACAACATCCCAATTCGTAATTAGATGCTTGAATATAACAAGCATACTAGTTATAACACCAGTACTAACAGTAGCAGTGGGAAAAATAATTATTAGCGTTACTAGGACTACACTCTTTTCAAAATGACTCTTAAATCCTTGCTAATTTTTAAAGTATTTGCCACCCTCCACGGTACAAAGGTAAATAAAGGACCTGACACACCATGCTTTATGCTGATGATACACTGCTCGATTCATTTGACACAGAACACTCTTTGCCTGAGGAAAAGACAATCTTATTGCACAGTTACCACACTGTCTCAAGACATAAGCTTAATTTAATCAGATCTAACCGCTTGCCCTTGATGAACAAGGTTCCCAAATATTTCTTCCCTTACATTTGCAGAGACTTCCCAGGAGCCTCTATTTCGGGTTTTTTTCAGACCTCTAGACTTGGAACTGTGAAGAAACAGGCATAACATTCCAGCACTGTCTCCTCTACACAGTGGGCAGCACTGCATCAACAAAGCCAACCCTTGCGCCTACACCGTGCACTGCCTGCCTGACACAGAAATAACTTTAAGAGAAACAGTCCTAGGACACCTTGCTTGGGATTAATCTTCTGAAACCAAGGTAAATCTTGCCCAAGCTTTTATCTCACACGCAGACATCACTATACTGTATGCTAGAAGCAATTAGTGAAGGCTTAAATCATTTTCCCAATTAGTTTGAAACTAAAAATAAGTCTTGGGTAAATATAATTTTATTTCACCTACTAGAAGTGATTAAAAATCTCCTGTGAAAAGATGCAAAGCAGGTGCAAATTATTATTCGCAATTATTACTCATCCCTTCTAAGTATAAATGGCCACCTTCTATAACCTCTGAAACAACTAATGAAATGAGTCAGTGATTTTAATCCAGAACACCAGGTCTAGAAGTGCATTTTAAGGGAGAGACGATTGACCGACTGCGCAAAACCCTGTACTCCAAATCAATCCTTGTGCTTCGAGATGCGTACAGATGTGTCCATGGAAGAAGTCAATCTCTATGGTGTGTACACACTGGTGCTGAAGCTTCAAACACTGAATATATAACAATTGCAGTATGTATTTTATAATCTTCAAAGTCAAGTTGCCCTAACACAGTAAGCTGAACGATTCGCTCATTTATATGAAAAAATAAAACTGGAAGATGGAAAACAGTTTTGTATGGCCATTACTTTATTTTTTTTTATTTTTATAAGGCAAACACATTTTCTCAGGCACCTGTACTGCTTCTACTAGTGCCTTACAATAGGCAAACACTGGTATAGTGATGAAATACAAATGCAGGAGCATATTTCACAATTAATCATCCATCATTAATTAGTAATCTCTGCTCTCTGGTAAGCTATACTTAAATTGCAGAAAATTATCCTTGCTGGGAATGATAAAGTCATCTGCAGATTTGCAGTATTTTAGAGAAACATTTTGCATATATTTATGTATTATAATGACCACAGATATGTCAGAGTATTTAATTTAACTTTCCACTACATTAAAAATATATATAACCCTTATCTTTAAATTGCACAGTATTCCAGGAGTCAGTCAGACAATCTGAAGTAAAATAATTTGGAAAAAATAGCCACGAAGGAGTAGGTGAAGGTAGGGTTAGTTTTTGGTAGCCTTGGTTTTTTAGTGCTCACTGGAGAGTCGTCCTGCCCGCTTGCAAAAGCCAATACTGGATGCTATTAAAGACAGTTACTAAAGAAGGTGAACTGCATGTGGCCCAATATAACATTTCCGTGTTTTCAAGTCATCAATAGCTCCTCCGCCTTCAGAAAAAACCTCCTCATAAACACAGCCCCTCCTGACAGCTGGAATCCCCCTAGTCTTGAGGTTAAATCTGTGCAGAGAGCTACTTCTGGAACTGACTGTGGTCTCCTTCTGGAAGGAGAAACCCACAAATGCTGACACAGCGCTACAGTAACACCAACTCCTGCTTCCAGGACATGACCGTCAGTATCCGCATCCCATTGCCTCCCACTGTACGGACACGTCAGCTTTTTCAGGGCCCTCCCACGTGAACAGGCTTCCCTTGCACTGTGCTGTTCAGCTTCCATATTTAACAGTGAGATTGAGGAAAGATAAAATATAATGGATGAGAAAATTAACAAAGAGAATGAAAAAAAAAGTAATTAATGAAAAATAAGAAGAAATTAAAATTCATGAAGCTCACGAGACAATTAAAAGTTAATTTAAAATATTTCAACAAATTTGTCAGCCAGATATTTGACACAGTTTCCTTTAGACTTGACATCCTTACTTGGGGACAGCAGCAAATTTTTTAGGAATTGAGTCATGCTTTAGCAGCTGAACACCTGCAATGAAACAAGGACTCAAAAAGCACACTGAGGATTAAGCATTTGGAGCAAGAGGAACGCCCAGTTCCTGTACATACAGATTTAATGACATTTAAAAATAAATGATCGCCTATGCATAAACACCCAGTCATCAAATTCAAAATATGAGCTGAAAAATCTAGTTCCTTCAGACCAGACATCTTGTTATTGACATTGAGGGACCTGGTAAGACTGCTAGTAAAACACTTTCTAGACTCATAAGGACTTTGTGTAACTCTTGCCAATGTATACAATTTCCAGAATTTTTTTCTCAACTGACCCAGAAAGCCTCACAAAACTGCTATCAGTTATTGTTAGAGATGTATAAAATTGGATGCAAGCCTCATGTTTCTTGCGATTTCAACATTCAGGTTCAAAATCTGACTAGTTGAGTCAAACAAAGAAGACTTAAAATTACTGTCACTTAAACATACCTGCAGTAGTAAAAGTAATGTCAGCTACATGAAGTTGTGCAAGGAAATCATAAAGTCATTTATTCACCAAATTATTTTTTCCCCTCTTCACAGTGCCTACAAACCTATAACAACATGCGTACAAGATTGTTCTAAATGTATTCTCACAGTGATCCTATAGCTTGGATTAATCATAGTGAAACAAAAGATGGGAGGGTTTGCGTTTTGGGGTTTTTTTGGCCCCATGGAAAGAAACCAGCTTCTAAGCCAATTTATCCCAAAATGGGAGGCTTTGTTTTCAGTTAGGTTTTAGCAGTTTAATGAGTTTTGCTTGGGTTTTAATTATAATTATTATTCTCTTTAAGCACAAAGAGTCTTACTGTATTGCAAATGTCAACAATAGCAGACAAGATTCTAGCTCAGAGGAAGAAATAGAAAACCACAGGAGGATTTAGAAAAAAATAAGGCGGGTATAATTCAGCTTGAACTATTGAAAGAAGAAAGTATTATTTCTACAGTTCTGTTACCAGCACTCACCAGCTCTTTAAACAAAGAAATTGCCTTCTAAAACCAGAAGCAGCATAATATTTTTTCCCCAAATTATTCACCAATATTTCGAGATGTTTATATACTGTATATAAAACAGAGATACGGACTAATATGCTGAACATTTGCAACGTAAATAAGAAAAGAGATGTATGCCAATATGAAATGCCAAGTGCCAGAAAATTAGTAATAAACTTTTTTCCCTGTTAAATTCTGAAAAGTTAAGGTCTTTACTTCCTATGAAAAACTGTTTTGTACAATTGCTTGTGGGTGCAGATTGTTCAAGATGCCTTAAATAATTCCTGTGGCTCCAGTCAAGTAATAGCATGTCACCAGCTGCAGAAGGGAAGAAGAAGGCTGGAGGATTGCTCACAAACAAGTGCCAACTGGGAGCGCACTGGGAGTGAGGTACTCAGCATCCTCAGTGACCAGGAATGAAGACAGGCCACAAATCGGTGTGAAATGGTCCCAAAAGCAGAATATCTATATTTTTTTTTAAAGAACCAGACAGAACATTTGACACGAGCTAGGGTAAAACAGAAACAGAAAGCAGTCTTTGCTTTCCAGTGAGGGATGCAGAGGTGACTGCACAAACAGGGCAGAGATAAATTACAACTGTTTAACAAACTTCATAATATTCTGGAAGTTTATAGCTTCAGCTCAAATTGGAATTGCAGTGATTCAAATAACCCTGCTGGGGCTTTAACAATAATTTTTAATGCAATTAATCTGCTCTCCTTCATTATTAATTTTTTTTTTTAGTTGTTTACTATACTAGGCATGCAGAGAGTTCTGCTTTCAGCTGGTATGCTGCAGTGATATGCATATATACCAGCAACCTTATTGCAGTAAGCTTACTAGCTTACAGGCAAGATAGACTACACAAGTAATTATATCATTTTCAAAGATGCACCTAAACAGAAACATTTTGCACTTCAGTGAAGCTGCCAAAAACCAACTAACGCTGACTTAAAGGTTTTGTAACACCAAGAATTCCTTCTTTTTTCCAATCAATAACCACGTGCAACTGTGTTACAGCCTCTGTTTTACTGGTTTTCAAAAGTAAAGGTAATAATACTGGAAAGTAGTATGATTGAAGTCTATAAAGCAACTGATATCACCTACGGTTTTAAGAAAAGTCCATTAAAATACATATCCCAAACAAACCATATGTGTTCTGTGAAGAAGAAAAAACCCAAAGCTCCACAGCTAACAGCTACTGCACATCTGCAATAGGAAACTTGGGAAACACTAAACTACAAGATCTCTTCCTCCTCTTCAAATATGTCGTATACAAAATGTACAAAGTCTGAATTTATTCACACAACAAACGTTTCCTCATATGTCTTCGGAAGGACCTCCAGGTCATCTAGAACATCCTTCAGACTAGTTCAGGAAAGGCTGCCAGACTAAGTTACTGAGGTGTTTTATCTAGGGAACTCTTGAACACCCCTGAAGAACGATGCCTCACTGACCTCTCTTGCCAAGCGCTCGCATGGTCTAACTGACCTCCCTGTTAGAAAGCATTCCCTGTTTAGCTTCAGGTCATTACTTCCTGTTAGACAACCCATGATCACCTTAAATAATTCCTCCTCCTCCTCCTCTCATGTTTCTTCTTCTATTTGTCAGCTATATTCCCTTAGGCAGGCTGCATACAGTGCGTTCCTGAGACCTGTCTTCATAGGTCACACTCTCCTGTCCTTTTATCATTTCTGTCACCTCTTTGAGCTGTTTTCCATGTATTCATGTTGCTGTGTAGTGTAGAGCCCTTAATGATAAAAGCCATCCATACTAATATACCTGTGCTTCCAACCAAAAAAATGTATCTATTGGTAAATGGAAGAGGCAGGTGAAATCTGGCTGTCTCAAAGAGGGAGCCTTTTGAGTCCCAGATCCTGTGCCTGGGCCAAAGAGGCTAACAGAATAGGTGGACATAATAAAACTCCTTCCCTTTTCTGAATTACTAGTTCTGCTTCTTTTCTTTCTATATATTGCCTTGCAAGGAGATCGCGGTCTTCAAAATGTAAAATTGGTTTTGTTGTTACATGCATGCCTGTAACAACTGAGACTGGTTTTGCATATAAACTGAACGATGGGAGTTTTGCAGGTGGAGAAGGGAACATTTGTCTCAAATGATTAAGGAGGGACATGTTTCCTTTAGATTAGGTTTGCTTTAATCCCAAAGTGACCTTTTAATGCAAAACCTAGGGTAGCTAACATTTTATAAATGCATTTACCTTCTGTTTTCTGAATAAAAGCTGATTCCATGTTTATACCTACACCACTGAAAAGATTTTTTCCTTTCTATTCTTACAGTCAAAGCAGTTTTATAGCAGAATAATAAACCTTGAAGACCTATGAAATGTCAGTAATTTCTGCTGCAGTATGTTTGACACATGACAGAACCAGGCATTGAGGAGATGCTAAGCCAGTAAAGTGAAAATGACGCCTAAACAAAAATTAAGGAAACAATCCTAAAATTGAGTTCCTCTAGGACTTATAAAGTTTTTTATGTATGAGATGTCAGAGTCCCCTGCATCTGTGCATCCAAAGTCAGATGAAATCTCTCTGGCCCACCCAAGAGATAAGTGAGGCTGAAATCTGGATCCATATCTTAGCAGGAAAATGGTACCACTTGCAATATCGAAACAGGTAAAATACATCTTGTACCAGCTTCCAATGGCTGATGTCTATGACTTGTGCTAAGAAAAAAATGTTAAAACCATTCATATCAGGGTTCATAATCCAGACACTGTCCAAGAAAGTCTCTTATTTTTGTTCTGCATTCCACAGGAGGGTGTGTATGCAACACCTGGTTTTTATGGATATACGTTATTAGCCAATAGACTTTAATAAGATCTAGTTGAAGTTTTTCAGACATTTTTCCCCTGCTCCAAAATATCAACTCGGCAAAACTGAAAAACTTAATAAGGAACCTCTCTTTCACGTGGAATTTTCCATTTCCAGATATTTATGGGAACAAAGCTTTAAATCCAATTTCTTCTCTTTGTTCCTAAGTTCTTATTTGTAACTTGAGCTAAAATAAGAAAAGATAAAAATAAATATACCCAAAATTAAAAATAATGTCTTTGAATTTTCTTCTCAGGTTACTACTTGCATTTTTTGAGATTTTTTTTCCCAAAACTGAAAAGTGAAATTGTTTCAAAACCTCAAACAACTTTCAAGGAGTAGAGCTGTACTGGGAACACCACTAGTTAGTTTATAGCTATATAGCACCTATAGCATGAAATATTTACTATCTGTAGAAATATGTAAGCCCATCGAAGGCACTTACTGCTGCACTTTGTGAATGATGTATTTCTGTAAATTATGTAAAAATACATATTTCATTTAAGCTGAAAGTTATTTTAGACTGTCTGAAACTGTGCTGTACCTAATTAGTTGCACTTATTGACTGAGATACTGAGAAATCACAGTTATCATAACTCTCCACGAAATGTAAACCCAGCCTCCGCTAGCGAAGCATTCTTCCCTATTCCGTGCACTTCACATCTCAAGCCTTTTGAGAGTTCCTTTCTAAGATTTAAATTTTCTTTTATAAAGCTTTTCTGAATCAATCAAGATTCAATATAGGAAGATTGCCAAATAAATTACTTTTCATTTCTGCCCACAGTTAAACTCCTGCAGGGATCTGGAAATATATCAAGATCATTAGCCTTAATGCCTATAATACACACTGCTTTAAGGTGAAGTGTGTAGTAAAACAGTTTAATGCATTAGCCCCTACGCTCGAGAGACCTGCAGCGTCCTGACAGTGCATGTACGTACATCTTACAAACATTTCTGGAGCCTTGTGCACCGAAGGGGGCCAGACTTTCTACCCAGCGTGGGTCTGAATAAAACACACATGTTGATTTCTTTTTAATATCTGGTTTGGATACTTTGTTAGGACTCACTAAAAAACCGAGCAATGTGTATTTTTGCTGGAGGCCTACTACGAAGCAACTAAAGCCACTGACTGAGCTGTATATGCCTTACTATTCTTTGAGGACAAGTATTCCCTCATTCCTCTGCTGAAAATCCCTGTGTATGCACAAACATGAGTAGAATTTATCCCTGTGCTTAGTCTTTCCCAAGCTACCCATTTGCCTCATTTATTTATGATAAAATTTACCCTATTAATTTAAAAATCACCAATGAACATATATGTGGAGAATTTACTTATGCTGATATGATTAAAAAAAAACCACCTTAACAAGCTAATTTAAGTTGACTTTTTTCTTTTTAATTTAGTGGGCTTTGATGCAGCAAAACTGATAATTGGAAACAGGTCTCATCCACATTTTAATTTCTTGGTTCAGTCTTATCCCTGGTTACTTAAAAAAAAATTTGAAAAACCTGATTTCATTGCCAAATTCTTAGCTAATGAATACATGTAAACTTATATGAAGATCCAACTCTTGTTCTCAGCTCTGACATATAAAGCACTGTAAAATAATTCATTATTTAATATTAAAAAGGCTGGATAAAACTAATTAATGCCAAAAATTAGCCCACAGCACAACATTAATTACAAGTTTGCCCAACAGCTACCTCCTTGTCCTAATTAGCCTCATTGATTTCAAGAAACTATTAAGAAAAAGAGAAAAACATATAATTTCTACTTCTTACTTGATAAAAGCACAGTGATTCAGCTTTCAAACATCAGTAACATGCCCTTTTAACATGAATTTGGAGATTTCCCCAGTAAAGACAACTCTCCCAGGCACATTCGGTTTCATTTCTAATAGACTACTGTAGATTTTCTGGTAACTTGTAGACAGTGGTTGAAATCCAAGTCAAAAGTATTGATATGGAAGACAATCAGAAAAAAAGAATTGCCCCATAGAGCTGTATACTATATTGAAAGCACCCATCCAGCCCATGCCGTCCCATTTGCATTAACCACAAAGTATGCATTACATGGAGTACCTGATATTTCACTTCTCCAACGCCAGAGCCTGACAATATTATTTGACATTTACCAACTGTCAAAATCTACCACTTCAGAAAACATGGCAAGGTATCACATAAGTCATCATATACGTTCCTGAAATGTCGATGATAAAAACAAATGTGCACTAACCTCATTAATAAAAGTCTGGGCTCCCCGTGGGCTTAGGAGTAAGATAGCCCTTCGCAATGTGTCCCGATAGCGGTTCAGCTCTTCTGTTTTCATGGTAGTGAAAAGGTTGGCAAAGACTCTGCTGATGTTCCTGTCCACTTTTTGTAATGATACATCAAGTCCCAGTCTTGAGGCCTGATCGAGAAATCCCTGCAGTCCGCGTATATCTGTAACACAGGAGGGTGGGATAGGGGGAAGGGGAAGAAAGAAAAGAAAAGAAAAAAAAACACTGCATCAACCTTCGCCAAGCAGGCAAGAATCACTAATTAGGTGGAAAAAGACTTTTTTCCTGCAGTGCTGTCAGAAGAAGAGTATTCCACACAGCCATCTTCCACAGCTCCCTTTCATAGCCAATGCCAACAGGGGAACTCCCTCAATTACCTTTCCCCAGAGGTCTCTGAATGACTCTTAGGAAGAGCCAGTTCATGGATTTGGGTGGCTGTGGATACCTCCTCAGAAGCTCAAGGTCACAGGGCTTGACACTGCACAAACAAAAAGACAGTCCCACCCCAACAATATCACAGTTTAAATGCATAAATCCAGGAACAGATAAATAGGCAGGGGGATAAATCACTCACCCCTAAACATCTTTTCTTCTACCTCAACCTATCTTATATAAGATCACGCCTGCTTTTTCCATGAAAAAATTACAATATCCAGAATATACACAGCCCTCCTTTTGATCCCTTTTTTTCCTCCTCCCCTCCTATAAATAACCTACCTAACCAGAAGTTTACCATTAAGCTGTAAACCTATGAAGCAGTACACAAAGCCCCAAACTGTTAGGATATATTACAGTGTAAAACAAATTGGCTTTCAGTAGGGCAAACAAGGCCTTTCAAAACCTGTTTCTTTGAGCTTTGTCGAATCACTTCAGGCTGATTAAAAAAAATGTATTTTGCTAACCATATTTGCTAGGACATTAACGTGGAAGAACACACATTTTATATTATTTTCATGATGAATCTGCTGGTTCAAACTGTATTCTGTCTTCATGACCCTCAGCATTTTTCTATAAAAAATTGAGTTTTTATTTTGTAGGGAAATTTAGAGCAAGAAAAAGGTCAGAGTTTATATTGAACCAGGTTGCTCTCAAAATTAACAGTGACCTGATCACAGCTGTACTATGTCATTAGGAGCCCTTCATTTTATCTGAAACATGTATATCTTGTCTTGAATAAGGAAGCATTTAACCTTCTTTTCTCACATTCATTTCTCACACTTACATCATCAAATTCCAGCTCGTGGGTGAAGCCGGATGGTGTAAGTTAGAGTACATTTATTGTTCTCATAATAAAACCCTCTTCAGAAAACTTTCCTATAACTCTAATGATCTCTATAAACCAGATTGGAACAGCTGACAGGTTTTTTTAAATCCTGGAAGTAACCAACTTCTAAGGAAATTCTAAGTATCATTCCCACAAACACTGCTAAAGTCAGAGGACTGAAAACTGGTCTGATTCAAGTTGATAGCACTCCTTGCTGCCCCAGCCGGGTGGGGTCCTAGACCACCACCAGTCTTGGTGTTGCATGGCCATAGAATGTACACGTGAACTCCTTTTTTTTCTCACCCTAAAAAACATTATATGAAACCCAATACAAGTAACACCTTGCGAGGATACACCAGTTAAGGAATTTAGCTTGTGTACAAGTCCAATATAGTAGGGTCAACAAGATAACTAGCAAAGAGATCCAAAAGAAAAGCACTGAAAGTTACCTTGAGTAGCTAATACTTCTATCTGAACATGGGAGTGCTTGTTAATGTGATTAATTCAGCTTCAGAAAACAGCTGAATTACAGACAAACATCAGAAAGGAACAGGAATTAAGCTAGGGATGTGCCAGCCACAGTAGACTCTCTACTGCCTTTTTAACTCAGGGTTAGTTGATGTGATCAGCTCCAGCCAACTCCACCATCAGGAAAGGTGAACTCATGAGGGTTTTACTGGTGACTTAGGCAAGCCTACAGCAGTTTTATCACACTGGCAAATACCTGCTAGACTCTCTTATTGCTTAAAATCCTGAGTCACTGAGGAAAGGAAGGGGTTTATTGTTATGCAGGCATTTCTGGAAAATGCCAGAAGACTTTAGCACTTGTATAACTGCTAAATATTGCAGTTGTGCTGAAATAATGACAGTGACAAACAACTATTGTTGACAGGTTAAAGTATTTTATTAAAGTTGTCAAGCAAAGTTTGGAGTTTGCTAATTTAAATTCAGTAAACTAACATTCATTACTGTACCTATGCTCACTTTATGGATCTCTGATACATGAAACACAAAGATTTTTCTTTTAATGATGCTTAGTCCTTCAAAATTACTGAAGTGCGTGACAAGTGGTAAGAAAGTTCTCTTTTTTTATAGTTTGGTAATGACTTTTCTTCTGCAAGCATCTAAAGTTATCACTGCATGAAGGCAAGCTCTTTACAAAAGATTAACTGTGCTGATATTGGTCTACGGCTTTTGCCTTATGTTTTCAGCTGACCTGCTGAAGTACTGGTTAGAAATATTGTTGTAGACCAATGCAAAATACTCGAGGCACATGGTAAGACTATTTGGACTTGGAAGAGCATTTTGTATTCCGTTACAAATTTTTCCCCCGAGGAAAACAGGCTATTACCCAGTTTGAAAAATGGAAAGGATTCAGACTTTTTCCAGCTTGGGAATAAAGCAAAATTTGAGATGGAAGGGCCTGTCCAAGCTCAAATGTACAAGCACAATCTGTCAGTTTTTCACAGATATAAGTGAATGTGAATTTATTCAGTGTTGGCAATCAGAAAGAACTGCATGACTGTACCTTCCTCCACGCTGACATGCCTGTTCCTAGGTGACACTGGGGAGGAGGTGAAGGCTTGGTGGGAATTCAGGAGTGGAAGTGGGAACTGAAGAGTAGTGTTTTCAGAGGTTAGTAACAATTTTAGGTGCCTAGATAATGTCCCCCTAGATGGGACCTTTTTTCACAAATAATTATTTGCAATCATTAGCGAGAGGGCAATCATTTCTTAAAATGTATCAGTACATAAATACACAAACACACACACATATGCAGGAGCATCTGTTCATAAATCATAATGAATTAGGCTCAGTTTTATTTTATCTGACATATCACATAAGAAAGTGAGTCTGATGCACTCATTCTTTTTCCTCATTTAGTAGATCACAAATCCATGCAACATAAAAGAAAAACTGAGCTTTGTCCCATGGCAGCTCAAACAGAAACAGTTATGAATTTCTTTCCACTTCTTGTAATTTAGGACAGTTAATCCTTCATTTTCTTCAAGACTACAAGGAGTCTTATAAAATTCAGATAGAATTTAATAAAGGAGTCTATAAATGGTTTTGTCTGTTAAAATGTCTCTTGTAGTCTTAACAGCAACTTTTTATTAAAAAGTTCAGATTGTAACATTAGAGCATTATCCTGAAGTATTACTAATAAAATAATTCCTTGTGCCCATTTATTTCACACTTTATAGGAAAAGCATAGCAATCCAAAGTCAATCACAGTCAAAAACTTCTGCCTAGAATATCTGCCAAATGAAAGACCCATTTGCTGTAACTACACAGCCTACAGCTCGCTCTGCCTTGTTTTCCAATTAGTTAATTTTGCTCAAGGAGTAGCCTACATTCAACCATGAAAATCACAATCTTTATTATCTAATGGCCCACCTGATTTGTGCATGCTCGACATGCAGAATTTCAGAGGCAATATTTGAAAATCTCTCTTTAGAGAACACGAGTTTCTTGAACCGCGACACCTGCACTCCTGAAGGAAAATGACGCTGCACAAAATGCTCTCAGGTGAGCTTTTCTCATAAAAGTGATCTGTAAAACCATATAATAATTGGATATGTTTACCATACTCTAGTGTCAACCACAATCATGTGAAATTAGCAGGTTGGAATTGGAACTAACTCACTAGAGCTTCATAAGAAAAGTGAACTTCTTATGAACTTTGTGTCTCTTCTGATACATCTGGCTGGAAAGAGAATCTCTGGGGTTGAGAGCTTCCCCCTAACTCTGGGAGATAGACCATATGTTCAGGCCTGACAACAGAGGGAGACCACTTCAGAGGTAACCATTACAAGGAGGGAAGGAAAGCCTTGATGCACTGCTAAGATAAGAATTCTGTCACTGTGACTGCAAAACTAATGCTCGCCGTAAATAAAGGGCTTTATTGTATTATAAGGAATAACAGAATGTGTCATTTCCCGCTGGAGGTTAGGCTGGTTGCTGCACTGGTTGAGTGGAACACAAACATAAAAGAGTAGCCCTAACCGGGGCATTAGCTACCTACATGTAAAGCTTACTGTCTACAAAGTAATTCGTTTTTATTATATTATCTATAATCTTGTTTATATAAAAAAGTTCACAGAGTCTAGGACAGCATTCATCTCTCATAAATTTACAGGATCAGATTCTTGGCCTTGACACAAGCAGCTTTAAGCTATTATTTCTGTGTGAAACAGCTGTGTGGTTGGGCACAGCTGGCCTTTAAGGATGGCTCATGGTAAAAAGGCATTTCCAGGAGGTAGAGTGCAGTATATTGTCTTTTCAACACCAGTTCCTAACCCCACTTGACAGAAATAGAGGCAGCACATGGCTAAGAAACATTTTACTTTGGGTAGAAAACAGCTGGAAGCAAACTGAAGTACCAAGCTGGAGCTGAAGGCAAGGCTAGAGAAGCACCAAGAAATAATTTCACACCCTTTCATTCTTATCCATCACCAAGTAAATTCTGGGAGGACTGAAGTATCATCACCAAGCTCTATTTTCAAATCACCAATCCTTTCACTTGTGCATTTGTAAGGGGGAAAAGTAATTAAGTGTGAAAAACAATGAGATCAGGCAGGAAACACTGAGCTTTGAGTTTTCTCATTTGCTGATTGTAGGCTCTATACTTCACGCTTTTTTTTTTCCCCAGTGTTAGTTTTATTTGAGCATTATTTTAGTGATATACTTAGTGAGAAGAGTGTCAAGGAGGCTGGCATAGTTTCACGATGTTAGTATTTATGCACATGTAAAAAATATATTCACCTTTTCCAACATTTTGGGAACAGTATCAAGGCATTTTTCCTTATACTTAAGCTCCAAGAGAAGACAAAAATTACTATTTCTTACCTTTTCTACAAAGATACTCTGCTTTATTGTAGGTTTGATTCTCTTGATTGCAAATTAGGCAGAATACTTCCCACTTATTATTTAATTTGTTAACATAGAATAAAATACACATTCTAGGGTTCTCTGACTTGGAAGATAACCTCTCAGCACTCTGAAACAGGTTTCCTACACCACTTCAGTTTATTTCATTTTATTTTACAATGGCTCTTGCCCCTCATTTTTCCAGCTGCAAATTGTTTACGTAAGAAATAAGGGGTAAGACAATGGGTGTAAGAAGCAGAGCCACACAGCCTGATGATTAGACTCCTGTTGCACTGTAAGCTTTCTGAATGAATGATTTTGAATGCTATCTGTGGGTCCTTGCGACAGATAATAACCTACTTGAAGGATTTGAATATACTCTAGTATTTTAGAGAAGTGGAAGTGGACATGCTTCAGAAGTAGCTCTTATTCTTAAGTTAACAAATAAAAAAATTCTCTTCCTTCAAACAATAGACACACGATTACTATTTATGCTTCCAAAGGGGAATGATTTTGTCCAAATCATCTAGAAGAATTAGACTTTGAGCAAGCACTGAAATATTCAACCTAAAATACTCACAATATGATTTTAACTATTCAAATAGAATGATTAGATCAGAAAGTATAATAACAAAGTCTGTTACAATAGATATGACTACATTAATATTTGAATGTAAATGCTTATTAGATCCCAGTGCAAATATGAAAGGATATTATTAAGGTATATTTTCTACTTCTATAAATTTTTTTTCTCTGTTTTTACAATCTCTCTCTGTCTAACATATTTCCTCTTGTGTCTGCCTACCATATTCCCACAATCGCTGCTAAGGTATTTGCTATCAACCAATTTTTCTACAAACATTAGAACTCACAATTTCAAAACCGTTTCTGTGATTTAATCACCTCATTCCTAATGAAGTTTCACTTCAAAAAAAAAACCACCACCTTTCTACTAAAACTGCCTTTGCTTTCTTGCATGATTTTAGATACACCAGAGCTCAAAGTAACACCTCTGCAACTGGGTCTATTTTCTTTTTTTTGAAAGAAATGAAGTCACTAACTAGGCAATAGTTATTATAGCAAGTACATATAATAGTAAGTACAATAAATCCATTAATTAATTTGGATTTTTTTTTATTATTCAGCTTATATAAGATAATAACCTGTAGCAGATGAGTTCTGCTGAGCTCCATAACCTGTCTCTGATAAACAGAGTAAACAGGAGCAGTCGTGCAGCGATACTTCCCTCTTACATTCTCCCAGCAATTCACAGTTTGCAGTGTAGGGAACTCCTTGGGCAGGTGTGTTTTTTATGTATTTCTATGCACTACACGGGTGTGTGCCTGCATTGTAACCCTCAATGGCTTTCTCCTTCACTGAACAGCACAGTTTCCCTTTAAACCGATGTAAACTATGAGCATCCAGATGAGTTCACCTTCAACATCTTAACCTGGGGATTTTTAGGATCTCACTGAACTCTCCTTTCCCCTTTTCACACCTTTCTCTCCTGGACAGTTTTGCTAACATTGATCAAAGACAAAGCAATGCACCAGCACCTGCACTGCCTGACCAAGCCGGCACTGCATAACGCTGCTCAGATCTAGAAGCTGCATAGCCTCTTCTCAGAAAGATGAGAGAAAAGCAAGAAATCAGATGTTTCTGGAAAGAATAAAGCAGGCTATCAGAAATGCAGTCTTTGAAAAACACAGGGAATATTGTTTTGCCATTTAAATCTAGATCACGGGCTCACATTTGACCACCTCTCCGTAGAAACATATAATGGCTGCAGAAAATATTTTCTTGGGCAGTTGTAACTCCTATGTTGATTTTGTTATCAGGCTTTTAAATCAGAAAAGGACTTTGAATAGAGACAAATCATAGGTATTGGCGATTTTCACTCCTGAGCAGATGGGAAAGGGACAGAACACACCACAAAGCCAGATGTCTTGCATGCACAAACAGATGTTTTCAGATTCAACCTATCGTAGAAGGCAAGCATCGCTATTAAAAATATTTAAAAGTTACTCTGCACAAACGATGCTTCATACCTGAAACAGTTGATCCAGTCTGAAGGTAACTGGAGCTTCCCAGGAGGCCCAGAAACACAAAAGCCTTTCAAAGGCTACAATACTCCTTTAATATTTAGCATGAAAGGTCAACTACAGGTCTCTCCTGCTGGATTTTAACCCCTAGCATTCAAAAGCACAAGGGATACCACCTCAGGAAATTCATTACTGTTGGAAAAAACATAGACATATGCTACAATTGATGTAAAAAGGGAATTCACTGAAGAACTAGCATTTCCATTTAAATCATCCATTTAATTCTTCCAAGTGCAATAATTGCCAACTGTTTGCCCAATGGTAAACCACTCAAATGAGCTGTAATAGCTTCTCATCTCACTACTGCTGTTAATACGTTAAAATACTTTTAAAGACACTATGCAGTGTTATTGCTCTATCTTATGAGACAAAAATAGATGTATTGACAGAAACTATGCTTTTGCTGACATATATCTTATATTTAAACAAAAGGGTTTTTTCACTTAAATTACTTTTAATTATTGCATTAAATTACCGAGCCTAATATTGTCATGTCTGAGTACGAGCAATTCTAAACATTCATCCACCAGAATATTAGGAAAATATATCTTTCTTATTTCGGAGGACTGAGATGCACCTTTCTGAAGCCGTATTATTTTACATGAACATATGAATTATCAATGTCCGGTTAGGATGTTGGGACTGTAAGTCTGTCTGCTTTAACACAAGTGCTATTGTTACTGTTAAGAAGCCGTTACTACGTTGTAAGTTTGGTTATTGTACTTTGACACATGAAGCACACCCTTCATAAGTAAGACTGGTAACCCTAAACTATGGATAAGCAAATACAAATAAGTGCATCCTGAAACAAACCAAATGTGCAAAGCGAATGCCTTAAACAGAGAGGCAAAAGGGATCTCTTCTCATTCAGAGAAAACCAGAAGTCACCTGAGAATTTGACAGATTCCTTCTGTTTGTGTGTATAGCCAAGTGTCCAGCAAAGAGAAGGTAGAAGCTCATCCCTTTGGTTTCAATGGACTGCAGAGTGAGTCTCCCTCTTGTTTAAATCAACTTTAAATATTGCACATTCTGATCCCAAAAGAGACTGCAAAAAAATTACTGCAGATAAATAAATTAAGTTCCCCTTTGAGGAAAGGCTACTGGCAGGAAGACCTTATTCTTTAAGCTGTAACAAAAATTATTTATACAATACCTTTCAGCTAAGGATCTCAATATACATTATAAACACCTGTACAGTATAATAAGGTATACACTATAAATACACATTACAGGACCTAATTGCTGTTCTACCTACTTAACTACATGTCAGCAAATAATAATTCAACACTTTGCGGAAGAAACTTTCTCCCATTGGAGTATTTCTGTAGGTGAAAGTAAAAGTCAGGCTCCCTGAGCATACAAGTAGCAGACAGGCTGTCAGAGCTGCCAGCTGTCATGTTGTTGTCATCATCTAAGGATGGAGTCCCTCTTTACTGAGGAAACAGGAATTCTTTTTAAGGTTACTATTTCTCAACCAGTCTCAGATTTTGGACAATAAAGTCCTTACTGATATTAGTTTTGTACTATCTTCAATAGTCTAGACTGAGAAACCTAGACGTCACGTTGGCAGATGCCACAGTTTCACCCTATTGCTTGTTTTTCAGAGCATTCCGTACGAGGTGGTACAGGGGCACTGAATCCACCTCTTGCCTTGAGCCTCATCACCATCCCTACAGCATGCTCTGGCCGAGTCAGCGCCAGGCTGCAGTTATCAGTGAGGCTCTGCGTCACCACACCGCACACACCTACGGACGCCAGCTCATGCGGAGCCTGAGCATGGCACCGAGCTGCACAGAACTCACCCACCCTGGCAGGCCCATCCTGAACTACTTGGCCAATATCTGGTCACCTGCTGGCAAGCTAAGGTCAACAGTGTACAATGTTCTTAGCTCAGAACTCAGGAAGGAAGGAGGACTGCTGGCCAATCAATATTTTACTTAAATGATGTCCAACAGGCTGTAATGAGGATGGTGGTATCTGAAGTTTAATTTCCTTGGCTAGCTGTTTGACTCACAAAGTGCATTGTCATATAGACACTGAATTCAGAATACTAGAAAAATTATAGAAAAATTATGTATCCCTCATTTTCTACTTTTTTTAAAGCCCATTTTTGCAATACAACCTCCATAAAACTGCACAAGAATGCAAAAAGATACAGAAATCAATTATAGACTTCTCTGTTCTCCAGTGTTTTCTGTTAAAAGCAAGACAAGAAGGATCCCTACTGAGATAACAAATCTCTTGGTGGGAACAGGAGGGGGTTGAAAACAAAAACTAAGTTCACGTCACATATAATGACCATCAGTTAGTCCCTCCTGTAGGAATATGCCAATAACAAAGAGGGAAAAAAATAAGAAATACGATGACTAATACAAGTAACCCCATTCTCTAACAACATGACACTGATCCCAGAGGAAAAAAAACAAAACAAACCAAAAAAAACCCACATAAACCCAACATGCTAGAGAGTAAAAACATAAATCTGCTTATACTTTTTCATCAGCTAAAGCCTCCTCAGGCATCCCTCTGTAAGCTCCACGCTTTTGGAAAATAACGAGTAACGATTACTGAACAGACAACTGGTAACACCAAGGTGGTACACTGTACCAAGACTAGTGCCAAAGGATTCTCCATTCATCACATTGTAAACAAAAGCAATGCATTTTAACAGGCTGAAAAATGAGATGTTTCAGGCCTTAGTCCTACAAATTTCCAAGTGTGTCTTTAGCTTTGTGTGAGCAGACTTGATGCCAAGTCTCCTCCCATGTACAAAATCTTTCAACATATGAATAAATGTTCGTGTAACTACTGCACACTGTGATTTATTCCTGTGATGATCATCAAGATAAACACTTCAAATGCAAAGAATGCCCTTCCACCTTCCCAGATGAGAAGCCCTTCTTCCTAAACCGGCAATAAATACCAAGCAAAAAGCTTCGCACCTTTTTAACCAATCCTCCTGTGCAACCCTCCTCTCCAGACTACAACCCTGATATTTTAACAGCTTGTGCCCATGACTGAATACGTGGCCTTTGTGAAGGCGCAGTAAACGTGCTCTTGAACAGCATGCCGATGATTTGTTTGATACGTGCCCAGCCACAAGAGCAATTACCCAGGTTTCACTGAAGCACTGCCATTTGAAAATTAACAGCCACCTGTAACAACAGCCTTTCTTCTTCGCTTTACTATATTTCTGTAGAGCAACAGCACAGAGAAATATTTACAGGCTTAGGAAAATAGCATCTCCTCATTAAAAACTCAGCTATAGAAAAGGATAATGGGAAAATGGGAGCATAATGCTACAGAGCCTTTTCTGACTCCACTAGCGTGTCCCACACAAATTTAACTAAAATACCTATATTTGAATGAAAGGGGTCAAGCACAGTAAGAGTTCTTTGCTTACTAGTCAAAACCATCCCCAGTTTGGCAGCAGAGTAAATCGCAAAAAAATCCCAGTTGCAACTAACTAGAATGTTATTTTGAAATCTATGCTCAGAGATACCTAAGTGCTCGGACAAGGGAAACAAAACTTCACATTCAAAAGCAAGAAGCATTTAGGGTTCTCAGTTTACTTCGGTGACAGTAGAGGGTTTTATTTGCATGTTTATAAAATCAGGGGTTATTACAGCATCTCCTTTACATGTATTTATGAGCAAATGAAACAAGACAACTATATGCCTCAGTAAATTTAAGTTGAGATTTGATTGTGGGACTCATTGAGACAAAGCTTCAGTGCAGCTCCCCCAAAACCTGACAAGCTTTTACCTACTGATTAGCACCATTAATATGAAGGCCAGTTAGGAAGTCCAATATACCCTAAGGTTAACATTTGAATGGAGAGGTCTATTCCCCCCCAATTAACTCGATTCCTTAGCTAATGTCTTCTAATTTACTGGAAAGGAATTAAGCAATGCTGAATGTCACTGGGAAAAATTTTGTCATTAGAAAAGGCTGTGAAGAACACCTCTGGCTGAGCAGCACCATGCAGGCACTAGTATCTTTGGTGGGTGCTGGCAAATCTGCACACCTTAACATAGTTCACAGATGCAGACACTGTGCTAATTTCAGTTACTTTAAATAAAGCAATGGCTTGGAAGAGGACAAGACGTTGTGCCAGAAAGGATAGGATAATATGTTACTGCGGGGCTTCCAAAAATCCATCAATTGGGCAAAGACAAGATTGTAACATAATTACTGACTTCTCATTTATCTATTCTTGTGGAATAGCTGGAGAGGGGAGAACAGAACCCTCTCCTTAAGAAAAAACATTGCATTACCACAATGCAGAGAAACAAAAACATAAAAGATTAAAAATATAACTAGTAAATTCACATTATTTTTACATATTCCAATTCCTGAAAACATAACCTAAACCTGCTGAGTTCATGAGAACAATTTAACCACGTGATGTTCTAGTATGGAAAGTCTATTTGAACTCTAGGTGAACCAGCTGCAGGTTTTCAGATACAGTCCCTGTAGTGCATGTAAAAAATATGCTGGGGAAGACAGTCTGGGTTACTCCTGCCTCAGGTAAAGGCAAACCCATCCATGGGATTGCTTTTGCTCAAGGACCTGGCTCTACTTGGTGGGTGATGCGGAAGGATGGGGAAGTCCGATGTGTACCTCAAAGGGATTTAATTTTGGGTGAAAACAGCCAATGAACTGAATCGTATAATGTTAATTGTTGTATAATACAGTATGTCATCATTTTTACTATTGCTATATATCCTATCAATGGTATAGCAATAAGAATCACCCAGATTAATGAAGAATGAATTTTGAAGAAACTGAGGAAGTACAGTGGATGGAACCAGAATTGACTTCAGCAAGCAACAACCCAATACCAGACCCTGAAAGACTGTTACAACAGATGGAGCCCAAAACCGTAGACTAAATGAACCCAATGGACATTTCCGAGGGATGGTCCATAGACTAAGGGAATGATATATGTGTTTACATACCAAAAGATGGGAAAGTGGTGGTGATTAATTAGAATGTATTATAAGGGTAGGACCTAAGCATGACGTAAATGGTATAGAATAAGGGGTGGATAATGTCCTGGTTTCGGCTGGGATAGAGTTAATTTTCTTCACAGAAGCTAGCATAGTGCTGTGCTTTGGATTTAGTAGTAGAAGAATGTTGATAACACGCTGATGTTTTTAGTTGTTGCCAAGTAGTGCTCAGACTACTCAAGGACTTTCTGAGCTTCTCCTGCTCGGCCAGGTGCATAACAAGCTGGGAGTACAGCACAGCTAGGACCCAAACTGTCCAAAGAGCTATTCCATACCATAGAACATCATGCTCGGGGGGGGGCAGTCGGTCGGTCGGTTGCAGGCAGAGTGGTCGCAGCTCGGGCTGTGTGATCATGGCTCGGGATGGGCTGGGCATCGGTCAGCGGGTGGTGAGCAATTGCATTGTGCATCACTTGTTTTATATATTCTGTATATTTTCTTACTATTATTATTATTATTACTATTGTTATTCTTCTCTCTTATTAAACTGTCTCTATCTCAACCCACGGGTCTTACTTTTTTTTTTTTCCCTCTTTTCTCCGATTCTCTCCCCCATCCCACTGAGGGAGGGGGGGGAGTGAGCGAGCGGCTGCGTGGTGCTTAGTTGCCAGCCGGGTTAAACCACAACAAACATAGAGTTTTTATCTTTATCTTTTATTCTGCTCCTCACTCCATGTAGAATCAATCCCAGGTTTTTATTCCTGGGACAAAACACATAAAGCTCTGCCTCTTCATAGCTTTAAGATAACTTCCACGTCCTGCAATTAATCATAAAACGACCAGATAAAGCCTAACAATTTTTTTCTACTAGTTAATTCATGTACCTAGGCAAGCTAATACCTCTTTTAGTCATCTTAAGCTTTGTGTTTAACCATCATGATAATCATAGTGCTTTGATGCTACATAATATGTTCCAGCACTTCAGTGTCTGAAATATATTTGGTTAACATAATTAATAACTTGGGGGTGGGGGTGGGGGGAGGGTGAGAGACTTCTTGTCAGGAGAACATGACCCAGATCTCTGAAAGACCACTTAAGAATGCCAGCTGGAAATCTTTGGAAGGCAAAATAACAATGAGGGATTTTCTTCAGCTTAGATATTTTTGTTATCGTATTGTCTCAATCTCCTCATTTTAGCAAAAAATAGGTTCGTTCCAGTTCAGGTATTTCTTCAAATCTCTTCATTCACTCATAGAATTATTCCTTTCACTATCATGAGGTTGCTTTTGGTCACGGAGTATATTAACAGATTTCACCTGTACCTTCTTCCTTCTAACCCTCAATATTTATTTAGGTGCATCTCCTGACATATAACTACAGCGACTTCTACAGCAGTGCAGACAATATAGCTGTAAACTTCAAGGAATGAGACAGCCATGTAAACTGCTGGAAACACTCTTATTTCAAAACCTTCTGGCAAGAGGTTGCAGATACAGTTTCACACTTCATTTCTTTTGACATGTCCCCAGAACCACTGCTGTGCGTATCTAGTGAGAATATTTGAAACCTCACATCCCAGCCACCTCTGAGGCTCTATTACACTATCTACTGTTTGCATGAAAGAATCATTTTTTTCCCCTGGAAACAAGTATTCAGTGTTTGTATGAACACAGCTCTTTTGCTCAAGAGAGTGGAATGAATGACCAGCAAAATGTGCTTTAACACCAGAAAAATTGCGCACTGGAAGTTTGGCTCTTGAGAGTTAGGAGGTCACTGATTAAATTCTTTATAAAGCAGGATTATGTCCCCCTGTCCCCGTCCCCCCGTCCCCCCCCCCCCCCGCCCATTTTTTATGTAGAAAGAGTCTGGATACTAAAAATGTAAGTTTCTGACTTTACTGTAAAAGTATCCTGATTTATGCTTTCTTCACCTTTTATTACCAAGTCTTCCAAGTTTAAAACAAACAAAAAACCCCAACAAAACAACATTTGCCTGTTCTTTCTGCTCATGTGTCTCTGATTTGCTTACTTACATTCCCCTCCAGTATAGTAACTCCCACAGCCCCCTTTATTTCATTCAAGTACAATGGGATCATATATACATACAGGAATTCATATCATCTTAATTTTTCTGGTTTATATTTCACTGATTGAAAGAAAGAATTTAAATTTACTTTTAAAGAGTGGAATAAGTCCCTACTCTCTTCTTATAGAGCAGTCATTCATTTTCATCTGAAGTGATCAATGATCAATTTATTGATTCTACAATGTTGAGAGGTTTATCTATGTGTATCTAAGCACTCTTTTCCAGCCCCAACTAGGAAAAGTCCTACCAAAAACATGAGTATCTGTTTAAATCTCTGTGGTATGAGAGGCAGGGAAGGGTAATAGGACTCCATTGCTATAGCAATAAATAACAAGCAATAAAAATAATTCCCTTGTGCAAACATGGTACAATTTAAGTGCAGAAGCCAAAGGAAGAATATTAGAATGAAAATAGACTAGTTAATTGAGGGTAAACATACCAGGAAAAAAAAGACTTCTGAACTTTGCAGTATGCTGATGACAATTTGAAGAGACAGTGAGTAAAAAACCTGCTTAGCAGAGAAGAGAATGAATCATCTGAAATTTGCAGTGGATTCAGTGAAGTGCGTAGTCCCATGGGCTAAAGAGATGTGAAGAGAGATAGCAAGGTTGACTGTGAAAATGAAAGAACTGGACACTGAAGTGTGCCACGGGAATACTGAGGCAAATTCTTTTAGCAACTACTAAATAATAGAAAGGAAAAAAAACCAACACAATCTGAAGTGTGTCCTCAAGTCTGTTACTCCATTTACATTTTTGACCTGGTTCTGAAGAAAGAAAAAAAAAAAAAGCAAACAACTCCCCAAAAAACCCACCACCAAATGCCACGAACCAAAACCGATTGAGAATTGTCCAAAGAACAACCAAACCATCACAGCATCTCTTTCAAGTTTAGATTCTGGAAAAGTGGAAAGGATTTTTCCATTAGCAAAGAAAAAAAAAGTAACAGTCATTACACGAGGGAGAGAACCCCTCCGTGCTCTGTATTCAAAGAGCTGGATTCCTTCTCTCAGAGGCAAAGATACATATTGCTTTAAACTCATACTCAGAAATCAAGCATCAGCTACACTGTGCAAGATTTCAGACAATGTGACGCTATCCCAGACAAGCACCCATCAATGTAGATAAGCTTATTCATAAAACCTGTTAAATTACACCTTCAGAAAACTTTGCCCTCTGTGCTGCCACCTCCCTGTTTCCACATGGATGCCAGCTCCTCCTCTTCCTCCTCCTCCTCTCTCCTGGCCCACTCAAGGCCAGAGACCCCCTTCTCGCTGTGCCTATCCCTGTATATCTGTGAATCATGGATCATTCCCAAACAGGGGCCCCTACTCTGAGTGCAACTCTCACCCCCTGTCAGTGCCACTGCTTTCTCATGCTCAGATATCCCGTTTTCCCAGTCATCCAAAAGAACAGCTGGGAAAAGACAAGATGTTGCTATGGAGGATGCTCCCAGTAAATCATCACTTTAAAATAAATTGATTAATTAAAGGTCAAGAATTATTTCTAAATCACATTTGAAAACTTCAAATTGAAAGGGGATTTCAGTGGTTACTGTTTTGGCTGATCTTTACTGCATTATACTAATGGAGAAGGAGACTCAGGCACTCCGAGGAGTTCGTTCCTTCAGCAGAAGTGTAAGCAGGAAATATCAAGCAGGCTGAGAGATGTGGCATCACTTCAGGCAATCTGCCTTATGGAGAGCAGCTACGTCAACACTGCTCTGCAGTTCCAGTGTCCACTCTTCCAAGGAAATGCTAAAAACCCAGGACAGATCTACAGAAATTACTGACTCTGGGAAGCAAGCTTTATAGTGAAAGACTGAAGAGCTTCAATCTTTGTCTATAATAGAAGGTTAAGCCTAATGAAAATTCAAACAAGGGTAAAACTTTTGATAGACAACTCTCTCGATGAGCAGAAAAACAGCAGAGGGAGGTCTGCTAGCCAGAATCTAAACTAAAACAAACAGAAAACAAGTAAAACACATTTCTTAAACTAGTGAAAACCACTGAACTTATTAGAGCTGTTTCCCTTAGGATGTAGTGGTTCAGATTAAATGTTTACAAGGCCCCAGGAGAGAGTTTTCTAAAATATATGCAATACCTGGAAGAACTCATAAGCTTAATTTGAAAATAAAAATGTGATGATCTATGGCTTGTGTTACATATTGAGTCAAAATATTCTGGCCTTAAAATGTTTGACTCTTTGAATTTAATGAACACTTGTATAGTTTTGAAAAGAACATTTGCAAAGGTAACAAAGCAACAACATAAACCTGAAAATAAACCCAAGCAGAAAACCAGGTACATTCTCAGCAGTGCTGCCTCATTGCAAGGAGGTGACTACATGAATACGGGGAAGTACACACAAGGTTTAATGGAAATTTCCATCTCGTCTGCACGAGGGCTTCATTTCTTGACCACAGAAGTCAAGAAAAGAAAGGATATGTGCTGAATAACCCAGAACTGAGAAGAAAACAAAGGGAACGATCACATTGTGTGTGCTTAGACAGTACCGTGACTCCAGAAAGGATCTATCCCAAGGAAAGAAAACTAAGTTGTATGGACTTGTTGTCTTTATTCATCCCTCACTCTGAAATCTGCCTTTTCTAATATGTAAAATAATATGTTTTCAAAAATAACCAGTAGAAAACTCAGGTACTCTGAAAACTCCAAGTTAAAAACATTTAAAAGAAATAACTACATTGATATTCAGACAATATCCCACAAAAGCTGTATTCTATGGTTTAATTAAACCAAAATTTAAAAAATTTGCATATTATGATGAAAAAGTTTACAGACTAACTGTTCAAAAACTTTGCCTTGTTTCCAGTTTTATAATTCACTACTGCAAATGAATTTGTGATGTTTATCTGACACTGTCTTTGATGTTTCATATATTAGTTTCTTTTCTTCCTTTTTTTATCTAACCTATCCCTTATTCCCACTGCAATAAATAGTCACTTTGATTTAAAATTCCCTTCAGCCAACTGAACAGGATTTATATATATAAAAAAAAAAAAAATTAAAAAATGAAAGTTCATATTTTGTAGATTTTTTTGTAAGACAAGGGTTTGAACTTTTTTTTTCTATTTATAATTGTGTTTACAATTGTATTGTGACATTGTCAGTGGAAAGATAAAACTCAGCTGCAAATATAGCCTTTAAAGATATAAGCAGCCATTTGTTGCAGATTTCTACATAAATAATAGGACTAGAGAGTTAAAAGGACAAGTTGTACTATGAAGATTTAAAACACAAGGTTGAATATCATTCTGTCTTTAGACAGATACTACTTCTCTGCTTCTTAAAGACTTTCCAAAGGTCCGTACACCTACTCAGATATCTGATATCTCAGACTCATCGACATCCAGTGCCTATTTCTGTTGCAGCCTGCACTTCAATGAATTTGAATGTCTATTATTAGTTCCCTAATTAATAGATTTCATATAATCTGATTACTGTTACAAACAAAATGGTCAAGTTCCCCTTAAAGCTGCCCAATGTCTTTTTAGCCTCTACTAAATGCAGCTGAAAGTCATGTTAGACTGAAAATTAAAATTACCATATCCTGCAGGTTCATTAAATTTATCTGATACCATTTTTAGGGATCACACTACATGGAAAGTGGTAAGTCTGTACTTTTGCTTTCAATATGTGCATAAAACTAATGGAGACTTAATAAAATTAGAATTTATCATTCTTCACGGGAGCAGTTATAAAATATTTAAAATCACTACTTTCTTTTGTGCAATTCTCTGGACTTGACTCTGTCCCCAGCTACTCATCTCTACAGTAGAGAAGCCTCACTTCACCCCATCCTCACCACTCAGTCACTCCTCCCATGTAATCATTACTGGTCTATCTCCTTCTCCCCTTCCCCCGAAAAAGACTCTGCCCCACGCATGTTGTTGACAGCGACACCAGGATCTTTTCCTGCATCTCCAAAGCTGCCCCTCTGCAGTTCCCGTCAACTTCACGTAAGCGTTACTTTTCCCACACCTCCCAAAGCTGCTGCAGCAGTGGATGGCAGGATGGAGGAGAGGGCAGGAGAGCTACAAGAGAGGAACCAGGGCTGGGTGAGGTTTTTTGCAGAACCACTGCCTTATAGGGTAGGACCTGGTTGTAATTCAGAATGTAAACGCTCAGCTCCTGAAGATCCATTGTGCCACTTCAGCAATATCAAACTCATGAAAAGGGTCAAGAACTCATTAGGGTCAGTCCAGAATTATTCTCTACAAGAAGGAATTTATTCTAAAGAGGTTATTTTAGTTTAACAGTATATTTCCTTTTATATATTGCTGCACTTAGGAAGGTGACATTCCATAGAACGCTTCCAAATTCTCCCATCACACTTGAGAGGCGTGGTACCTCCTACCTCTCAGTTGGAGTCTAAGGCTCAGGGTGTGCAAGTTCTCAGCACAATATTCCCCTCCCCTTCCCCTCCATTTGCCTGACAGAGACTAAAATCAGAAAGGATGGCTTGGTCTATCATTTTCAGACAGAGAAAGAAATGGGCAAAACCAGTCCATGTGGATAGAAGTGGGATGTTTAGTTTACAGAGAGAGAAACGCCAGTTCTCCATACAGGGGCAGATTTTATTTTTTTTTTTTTTCATGGTTTCCTGCTGCCTTGATCCTGAATAATCTTTAGCCAACTGTGTTCATCAGTCTGTGCTCATCAGGCTGACATGTCCTTCTCTGCAGGTGGTCATTCCAACAAACACCATCCAACTATTTTGGAAAGGCAATAATATTAAGAAAGCACTGGCAAGGAGTCTTTTGGTACTAGCAGCTTTTGATCATGATAATGCTTATTAAATCTGATACACTGGATGAATACACACATTTTTATTACTCATCTAAGGAACCGTATTATGCATATAAATATTCAAGTTCTGATATTAACCTTTACCAAGTGCTTGGGCTATGGCAACAGAGATAAAATAATCCTAGGTAAAAACTTTGAAAGTACTGGGCTACTCAAATGAATAGACCCATGATTCAAATTATAACAACAGTGGGTTTGTTCATCACATGCAGGTAGGGTACAGGTAGAGAGAGTTGACTATATTGTCCACCAGCCAGAATATGTCGGGCAATGCAAAAATATAAACTGTATTAAAATGTGATTTACATCATTGGCAGTGATTAATTTAAGATAGTTTTAATAACTGTAGCATTAGAAAGCTAAATTCTATATCTTTATTGCCAATGTAAGTAGGTATGTGATTGTTATATTCATAAAAAAGAAATCCCATAGCTCCTGAAGGACATGAGCCAGAAAACAAGAGGGAAGACATCCAGACTCCATTTAGACATTAAAAATGCCTAAATGATACAACGTAATGATATCTGTATCTGATTTTATATATGTAATTACCAACTATTACTGGAAGAATAATTAGCTTTTCAACAACCTCACATTTAGTTTTATCTTAAAAAGTTTCCTAATCTGCAAGGCACGTTTGAATAAACATCTTGTCAATGTTTTTCATGTTTTTTTCATTATCAAATCATCCTGTGTTTACTTCATTGGGGATAACATCACATGGAGGCCTCACTTGCATGTCACCCACCTAGCTATAGGTACTTTCACTTCGTGAAAGAAGGTTCCTCCTCTGAGGGATTACGAATCCAAACAGAGAGGGCAGTTGAGGAAAAAAAATTAAAGTAAAATTATTTACTCTTCAGAGTCACATTAGAAACCATAGGAGATCTTAAGATCCTTCCAAGACTTCAGGTCTCTGTCCCACCTCTGGCTTCTGGCAAGTCTTACAGGATCGTATGCATTGGCATATTTAAAGGTCTGATGTCACAAAGAGATGTCTCATGACAATTTCAGAACTTTCTAGTCTACTCTCCCATAAAACTGCTAAGCAACTAGGTACTTTTAACGGTCTCTTAAAATAAAATAATAATCCAATTCTGGATGTCTGTGCCCCATTCCCCATCTAAATCATCAAGAGTATTTCTTCACATGGGTACTGCAAGGACAAAACACTTTAAAGTGGGTAAATTGTCCAGATTCTACATGAACAGAAGCAATGCTCTCTTACTTTAAACAAATCATTAAGAAATACATCCAAAGGCTCAGAAACTCCTTACATTCTATCTTCATTAAGATCCAAACATCTGAGACCTACTTAATCTCCAAGCAACAGATAGCTTTGGGATCTTTGCTTGTCTCTCCTGCTCTCTTCCCTTCCCCAGGCAAGGAGGAGTATTTGTAACTGCAAACAGGTTTGCTGGAAACTGCTGCTTGGTGGGCAAGGCTTAAGAAAAAGCAGCAGTTGGCAAGAGATTTGCACATGGAAGCATGTAAGGGGAAAAGGCACAAAAGAGCAAAAATCTCAATGTTTTAGAATGTCGCTGCAGTCTTCTATTACAGAAGACAACCATGTAAGGGAAAAGGCATACACATACACAGATTTGTCTTCTCTGCCTTGTCTATCAACTATATCTCCACATAACCCATTTAAAAGTTGGATACGTTTGTCCTTTTGTACAATGATGCCTTTCACAAAATGTTTCAGCTGTACCTATGCTATTCTTGGGTTGGGGCAATGTGCTGTGCTATACTCAAGAGATGATGTAAAACTGAGTAAAAGAAGTATTTTCCCTTACAGAAAGTTCCTTATTTCAGATCTTATCTGGAACATCATCAAGCATTGCCATAAGCTACTGTACAGCACTGTATGGGCTGCTATGAAGAAAGTAAACTCCATCCCAGCTGGACTCTTACAGCTGCACCAGTCATCCACCGCATTTCCCTTCTGGCATTGCTTGTTGCCATTTCGCTCCCTGGCCTGCCTTAGAACAGCCCCAAATTTTACCCAGGGATGGGTTTGCAACCCCACAGTACTAAGAGTCAATCAAAACAGCACCATCAGCTCAATTTTAAAACCAGATACTAGCTAGATTTCAGTTATTAAATTAAAATCAAACAATATCAAAATCTTTAATATCCAGGGACTGGACAGATTAAAACCATTTGCACTCTGTGACAAAATCTATTCCCTTACATTGTTTACTGCCAGCAGGAAGGAATTCAGTATCTATAGTGAGTGACTTATTAAAAATATTACCAGTGATTCTTTTAAAAAATCAATTCTTGATGATAATTTCAAAAAAACACTAATTAAAAAGCTATACTGGCAAAATAAAGCTAGTCTAATAGGATCCTGGAAGAATCAATCACTATAATCATCTGCTGCCATAAACTCTATAGGAAGATTACAAATGTGATGCTTCAAAGGAGGGGAAAATTCTTTTAAAATATAATTTGAACTTCACTTGTGAAATATCATGACTGTCATGATCCATCACCCACAATCACTGCCCAGACTTACAATAAATCAAAGCCCTGATTCAATGGTTACAATCAATCATGTGAGAACAAATGGTGGGAATGGTACTGCCATGTCCAGTACATGCATTTCAGGTTATACATGATAAAGCGTGTTAGTAAGTGGCAAACAAAAAGCTGAGAGTGAATGCACAGGACTAATAAAACCTCATGCAACAACTAATTAAAGCAAACAAACAAAAAAGACAGAAAGTCACCACAGAGATTCAGCTGAAGCAAAATGACATTGCCTAAGGTGCATGGGATTTTTTTACACTTTGGAAATTAAAAGCTTACTGAAAAGACATGTTATATGCCACTCTCTCAGAGGAAGTAAATGTCCTTGGAAGAAGTTTAAGCTGTGAAAGAGTTATTCAGGTAGAAAAATGACCAATTATGAGAATGTAATTGGGGGCCATTTTACAGGAGCCTCAGAAAGCGAGGGATCTGGGGATGGAATTTATAGAGGAACCAAGATATTTGCCCCTTTTTCAAGTTGTAAGAAAGACCCACTCCCTGTTACTCATACTTACAAACAAGAATTCAGTTAAAAATCAGTCCACATCAGGTCTATAATAGCTTTAGTCTAAGAAAAGCCCAAAAGAAAGTCTCACTATGGACGACCAAAAAAATCCAGAAGTGTACGTAACATCACATTAGATAATTTGCTAGGCCATTACAACATATTTTGTCAGTATTTGTATATCTACAACCACGTATCTTGCTACCAGAAAGCATTCTGACAGTCTTTAGTTGCTGTAAGAAATCATCAACCTTTTACTTCTCATTGGATAGCTACCAAAGACAAGTTGCTTTAGTCAAATACCTTATGCAAAGACTTTACCAGGATGGATGATTTCATACTTACGCTTTCAAAAAAGAAATCTAAATTGAATAATTGGAATAAATCTTCTTCACAGTCTGCTCATATAGTTCATGCAATCTATCTGAAGCCTTATACTTCCCATGCAATAAATTGTGAGAAACAAATCGTGAAGCACCATTTCAGAGCAAAGCACGATGTAGCTGAGCCTTCATTCACCAGACAGGCTGAAATTTTAATACAGAAATTGCTTTCATTTCCTGTGAGGAATTAGAGTGGCTTTTCTCCAGTAAACTGTAGATGCCTATTAAACAAAGTTATGGTGAGAAACAGAAGACGAACATTTAAATTTGCTGTCAAGAGTTTTCATTTTGATTATAGCAATTTCCAGTTTAAAGGAAATGAATATCTAGGAAAGCATTTAAAATTAATCCTTCCCTTCTGAAGTAGCACTAAAATTCAGTTAGGAGTGAAATATGATTATTTCATTTCAAATCTTGTCATCTAGAATAAAAAAGATTCAATTGTGTATTCATTTGGCAGTAGCTTACTAGGCAGAGTAAGGTGTCAAAGTCTTTAACAGAGTTCTAAAATTCCAATTTCAACTTTGCTGCTTTCCTTCCTAAACTATAGATCAGTGATAATTATGGTGCCAGCCTAGTTGTTCTATGTTTTCTTTCTTCAAATTTCAAGTATAAATATCAGTGAGGAGCACTACCATATTTTAAGGTAGAAAAGAATTGCAAACCCTCTGTCTGCAGAAAGGTCATCTTACCTCTTCCTTTTCTAATGCAAAATGAGACATTTGAGCACAGGCAAAATACGCAGTTAAACATAAGGAGAAGGCTAAATGCCATTTCAAGTCTGTCTCCAATTACTGCACACAATAAGCATTAATATTAATAGGAGTTTGGGGAATCCAACAAAACAACAACTTGAGCCGGGGCCTCCCATCATCTTGGGAAGGGTTGTCCTGGAAAAAACGTGCTTGTCATTTTGACTAGAATATGACTGCAAGAAAACTTGTTATCCAAAGTGATACACAGTCAAAAAATTCTTTAAGCAAATTGGCAAGTTCTAATAAGACATTTTACTTCAGACAAGCATTAATATTTCTGACCTGCCCTATTGTCAATCTGTCCCCCAGTATCTTTCCCACGTGGTTGTTCCTTCATCCCCTCTTCTCTGAACGGCAGAAGTAGAGTTCCATTCTCTTTCCCAGATACTTTAATAGCTACACACTGGGTCAGTCAAAAAGTTGCTGCTCCTTTCTTCATAATATTTTTTACTGTCTGCCATTTCCTTTCCATCCTGTCAACACTGTGATATAGGTCTCTTATTTTTGACATTGCATATTTACTCATTGGAGCTTTCCTAGCAGCCACCACACCTTTTCCAGTTCACACGAAATGCCAGTTATCTCCCTGCTCAATTGTTCAGGCCGTATCACCCCCGTGGGAAAACTTTCAGCAGCGCAACTGAAAGTCTCTTAGTTCAAGCTCAGTGCAATGTCCTTCCTCGTGCTGTTCCCTCCCCATTTTCCGCTCCAGTCTTTTACAGATTACATGTTATCCAGAGCATGCTTCATCAAAATCAGTTTTATCCACCAAACTTGCAAGCTCCTAACATCTACCCACCCATACCTTTTGCTGCACTTTCAGAAACTTCAACTGGAATGTTATCCCATCACACCACACCACTTTTCTGACATGAGCCTTGCTTCCAAAGTAGCCAGCATCCACCATGAAGCCTATGTGAAATGCTATCATTAATTACAGAGGCAGATGCACATGAAATGAGAAAATGAATACATTATGTATTTCATTTATTTATATCTATACATACACATGCTCTCTCTCCCCACATTTTTATGTTGCTTTAAAATGTTGAAAATGAGA
Source organism: Gorsachius magnificus (assembly GCA_034008185.1). NCBI lineage: Eukaryota > Metazoa > Chordata > Aves > Pelecaniformes > Ardeidae > Gorsachius > Gorsachius magnificus. The sequence goes on along the minus strand of CM067089.1, from coordinate 31,436,362 downwards.
TCTGATAAACATTACTAAATGTCTGGGAACTGGGCAGAAATTTGTGTTGAACAAAAGCTACCGTCACACCTAATGCATAATGAGTCAGAATTCAGCAGTTATCAACAGGTACCATTTCCCTTCCCGCGTGTAGCACTAAATAAAAGGGTACCCGAACACCTGGACTATCTTGGACCCCAGAAATAGCCCAGTTCACTCCCCTTAGCTTTTGCCATCCTTGGTGGTGCAAATCTGGCAATGGCATTGCATCGCAGTGTTTAGACCTTCGGCAAGGCGTAAACTCGGTAACGATGCACTCGAGTGCCTCCAATTCTAAGACTCAGTGAAGTTTGCATGAAGGTGGCACAAAGCTTAGTTAACTAATCAAAGCTGCCTTAAAAACCACTGAGTGAAGTGATTCTGTGAGATCCTACCTTGCCAAAGCTTACAGGTACCCACTTGGAAAACACAGCAATATGAAAAATAAAGTCCTCATTTTGAAAACTATCCTGTACACTATCAAAAAGATATCTTTCCGCTCAGGGGAAAAAAACTCAAGACCTTTAACCTCCCCTCAGTCAGATGTCATGATTCTTTGATTGTCTTTTCTATTTTAGATGGAACAGGAAAAATAAAGGGTAAACTGGACCACTTGAAAGACCTAACTATTATCTGTTGTTTACCTTACTGACTTTGGCTCAATTTGCAATTTCAAATGGATTGTTCATGAAAATGGCCCAATGTCGGCAAACTACTGGAAGGAAATCTTTCCCCAACAGCAGTGTAGTCATAGAATCGCTTTGGTTGGAAAAGACCTTTAAGATCATCAAGTCCAACCTTTAACATAACCCTGCCATCCCACCACTAAACCATGTCCCTAAGCACCTCATCTACCCATCTTTTAAACACCTCCAGGGATGGGGACTCGACCACTTCCCTGGGCAGCCCATTCCAGAGCCTGACAACCCTTTCTGTGAAGAAAAGTGTAGATATAACTAACAGAGCTTCTCCATTCCTTAGGTTGCTCTGTAGGCAGCCACAGTCCACGACAACCTCAACCTCACCAAGTAACAAACTCCCACCTTGCAAAATCAGATATGAATCTACTGGCAAACCTAGTCTGGGAAGGTTGCTACTGTCACACTCAGCTCCATGTTTCATTTATATGTTTAATTATTTAAGAACAAATGTATGGGTTAATATTCAGGGCTCACCACTGATGTGACTCTGTTTAAGGGCAAGAGCAATCACAATAATGAAAGCTTAAATCCTTTTTAATAAGGCCCCTTAACAGTTGGGTTTTTTTTAAATACTTCTCCTTAAAAGCTTTGTCAATATGGAAAAGCCTTGCACAATCCAGGAACTCTGCAACTAGCTAATGATTTGAACTGAAGCATTTATGCTGTCCTTGTCTCCATGGTATCCAGCGCAAACTCTATTTGATGATTCCTTCCTACTTTGCTTATTTCCAGCATGCTGGTCCAGCATTCATGGAGCAAAATCCTTTTGCTGGCTAAAACATGTAATCCTGAAGATTTCAATACTAACTCTCAAACATTTAGCTCTACAGTTTCCATTTTAATGTGACTTGTACATTTGTCACAAATGAGCGTGTTTTCACAATTTGATTTAGTAGCGGGGGGGGGGGGGGATGCACCACCACAACATTCAAAAATGTAGGCAGAGGTTTGAAAATTCGGGGCTGACACCACATGTCTGACCACATCAGCTCCTACTGCAGGCTGCAAAACAGCCCTTAAGCATGTAACAACTTCTCAATAATTCTAGAAACACACACTCTTAAAGTACATAGTCACAGAGATAAATATGACTCTCCTAAAGGACTCAGTAAATAACAGTAACACAGATAAAATATTAACCCTTCAATGCAACATGTTGCATGGGCTTCCTAAAGAAATTGTTTTACAGCCTCCATCCTTTCCTCCCCATCATTCCACCAGCTCAGGGTCTGCATCCTTCAACCTCTGCCACCTCGTTGGTGCAGACTAACACTCCCTCAGCATGTGGCAGACACAGAGCTAGATTAATCTTCTCTTTCTCTAAAATCAGGTCAGACCTAATAGAAAAATACCAGTTTTGCACTATCTACCATACCAAATTACTTTGCAGTGTCTTTGGATGGGCAATATAATTTCAAGAACAGGGAGATAGGGTTATGCAGTCACCTGTCCCAGCACACCTACGTGCACAACTACATGCACAGGCTCCTGACTCGATGCACTTCTCTGTGTGGGACTGCCATGCTTCCGACGTGCAGGAGCTCAGAAGTGTTCCTTCATCTTTATTATTTTTATGCCCTGTCATGGTAATCAGGGAAGGCAGAAACCCAGGAGAAAGGAAAAAAGGCAATACATGCAACTTCTGCCAGATTAATTTCTTTTTAGGCTGGTGGAGAGTTTTAAAAAAAAAATTAAACAAGCATGATTCATTTCCTATTATTCACTGCGAGATCCATTCAATTACTGCTCTAAGAGTACATTGGAGCAAGGATAGCTCTCAGACACAGGGAAAGGTCAGTCTGACCTCTGCTTCTAAACTCTGCCTAACACTTGCTTCCAGATCATTCTCTTCTAAATGCAATGGCAGAGGACAAACACACAAGTCCATAATGCAACCTTGCGGCTGAAGACACATCCCGGGTAAGAGAGGAGCTGTGAATCTTAAAAAAAGGAAATTATAGAGGGTATTTGCATAGTATTTGCTCTTGGAAATAAACTTGATTTGAGGCGCTTGGCTCCAGATACAAAACAACCTTTCCAGTTTCCTAGCTTGCTTAAATATAATGATTTGTTCTGGTCTATTGTATACAAACTAATTATGCCTATGGGTAAGCACTAGCCTCAATAACATGCAATAGGACTTGTAGTGTGGAGAGCTAACAGAAGAAAGAAACTAGCAAAATATGCTGTGAAAGAGGAAAAAAAAAAGCAATTTTATTTTCTAGTTCCCTCAATCCTCCCCCAAGGAACATGCCTTGTGGTGGATCTTCCCTGATTGGGAAGCAGCAGGGAGTAGAAGTCTCTTGCAGCAAGTCTTTTGCATCAAACAGTTTAGGTCAGAGGCTTAGGGGTCAGCTTCTGAACAAACGAAGACAGAAATGTGGACAGAGAACCTCTGAAGAGGCAGAGGACACATACACCACAGCACCAAAAAATGCACTCACAATTTCACTGTTGTCTCATAAGTGCTCATATCTTCCTGTCTTGGGGCGGGGGGGGTGTGACAAAAAGAAGGGTGAAGTTGTTCATCAGTGATGAACCAGCATGGAAATCTGTGGATAAAGACTGAACCGTGGAGACAAACACCATTTGACCTTGTGGACTTCAGTTTCTGAAGCCATCTCCAGCTCCCGCCAGCACAGCCTCTGCTCTCTTTAGTAAGCCCTGTCCTTGCCTTGACCCCTGCCCCTCCGGAGCCTCCTGGACCCCTCCACCCTGCCTCCTGGTCCTGCTCCAGCTTATTTCCCCACTCTCACCCACAGCCCATCAAGACTCTCCAGCCGAAATAGAGAACTAGAATAGGTACTACTGTCTCAGTACAAGATGAACTTGTTTCTCAAGGAAAGAGACGGGTTGTGCCAGCACGATCAGCATGATAAGCATGACAGATTGTATCAAAACCGGACATGAAACCCCTATCTAGCGCCAAACTTCCACAGTGCTAGGCATGTTTAATTTTGTAGGTTTAGTAGGTAGCCCATTGGTATTTAATGTCATATTTTTATATATATATGAAATATGTATATTCCATATATATAAGATTATGATATATATGAAATATGTATATTCCATATATATAATAGTCTTCTATATAGAAGATTAAATTTATAATTGTCTGATAGCATTTAGATTTTGGACATTGTAGGATGTAAGAACAATGCTGACTTCAGACAGAAGGAGGAGACAAGCACATACCATTTGGCAGTTACAAATTATGTACCTAGTTTTGTAAGCTCTGCCCTGATCTCTTTTTATGCAAGTGAGCCAGTTCTCCTTTGAAGTTAACAGACAGCCCCCTACAGAATGCACTTCAAGCAATCAGAGGAAAAAGCTCCTGTGTTTTGACAAGATTGTGCGTATATGTTGTCTTGTATAAAAAGTCTTAAACAACTGTATTCAAAGTGCCTTATCTATAAGGTTACACGAGTCACCCACTTCCCTGAGCACACAACGTAGTGGTTTTTCAGTGTGCACTTGGACTGAAACAGAAAATGAAGAATCCTTTTTGCACCATACAGAATGGGAGTTCCCATTACCAGACACGGCTCGCCAGCTCAGAGGCTGGGCACGCTGTGACTGAGTAGGGGTTCAAGGGGAAATGGCACCTGGATGTCTACTTGGAAGGGCTGTGGCATGAAGCAGCCAAAACTTGCCCTTCAGAAGACAAAACCCATCAAGTCCATTACACAGCCTTCTCCTCCAGTTCCAAGAACCAAAGCCTCACTGAGTTTATCAAAACTCTTCTTCCACTCGGCAGGCTGGGATACAAACCAGCATACACATATTAGAGTACTGACAGTTCAAGGGAGACATAAATAACAAACAATTTAACCTAAAATAGTATTTAAGGGCTCTAGTATTCCCCAAGCATTTAACCACAGTTTGGCTCTTAAATTATTAATATTGCAAAGGACATTTGCACAACAATTTTATCTGATTTAAGAGGCAAGCTGCAATCTTCTGCCACTGCTGATTCCCTCCCCTGTAGTTACACTCCTGTATTTTGACACAGTCATTATTTTAGCTCTGGCCAATGATGCCACTAAGTGACATTTGTAACTCCAGGTGAGGAATATATAACAGCAGCCACGCATTTTATCTGCACAAAAGTTTGGAAAAGGGTTAGAGAAATTATTTTCTTTCACATTTCAACCCATTTTAATACTTCAACACATTTAGTCTTGATTCTGATCCAGGGTTTTTAACCCACTGTGTCAAAGCATGACTGTTACGTTGTGCTACGCTGCAGTCCAAGATTAGAGGGAACTACTGAGCTTCAAGTGACTTCTTTAGAAGTCATGACTTCGATCAGTGCTCCTCAAATCTCAGCTAGGAAAACCCAAGACGACAGCATTTAAAGAGTAAAGATTTCTACTCACCCCCTGAATACATACAGCATAAAAAGCTCTAACATAAGCTGCCACCGTGCTGTTCTCCTTGCCTCGGGTTTGACCCACAAGGATCATTTTGTAGGTAAGTACAGAGTTCATTTATCCAGCTCAGTTAAGGGTCAAACATATACCTAGTCCCAGGTTAATTTCCAGTATTTTTACTTAAAGCCAAACTCACATATGTGTAATCAAACTTGTGTCATGTCCTTAGTGTTAAACACTGCCCTGTAAAGACAAGAAGCTTGCCAATACCTAATAGTATGCTTAGTGTTGTAAGTGAAAGTTTAAAAAGCATTCACACATCTAAGAATCTGTACCTTGTGTCTAAAAAGAACATAAGTACTCAGACCAGATACTTGGTCATTTGAAGACTATGGAATTTTCTAATTCACACCAGTTGTTTGAAGAGTTGGAGTTAGCAGAGTCAGCAATCCACCTCGTTGTAAAAACTGTTATAAACAATTGTACGAGCTGTCCTAAACTTACCTAATCATCAGAAGATTCCTGTAGTCTATTTGTATAAATCCAAGACAGAGTAAATGCTTAACCCAAGGTTTTCATAGTGCAGGAAACCAGTTAGTATTGATTACTAAGTTGAACGTAAAGAACTGAAACCAATGAAAATGAGAAACAGAAAAAAAGCATCAAATTAGATCTCTGCATAGTCTTTATGATTCCATGTTTTAGTATTTAGGAAAGCAGTATAGAAATATTCAGCATGTGTGAACACCACACGAGTCAAATTTTGTGAAACCGGTGTTTGGAGAGCTTGAACAAACATTACTGGTCATAAATTTTGTTTTTCTTTATTATATCCAATGTGTTCCTCTCCACATCCTACCAAATATACATCAATTAGATTATCTGTGTTTGCACACATACACTTCTGTACATGTGTATGCAAATGCTTAAGTAGTAGCTTGTGCTATATTCAGTGGGTTTGTGATTTCATAATAACTGCTTCTAATCACAGTTATTACCATTATTTATTATTCTGATCATACCCCAGGTGTGCATGGTGTCTTACAGACAAACAAGACAGATGTCAGAGCTAGGGAGTTGACTGGATCAGACTTCACACGGGTGAGGAAACAGCAAGCACTGAGACAGCGACAGGACTGACAGCGTGAACATCTCTGCAGTGATCGTAAAAACATGCACATAAAACCAAATGCAATTTTAACAAACTAGCCTTGTTCCACAGTACACTTTCTTCCCTGTTTAGATACAGCAGCAAATATCTGCTGTGTTCCAAAGGAATGGGTAGTAGTGGCTTGTTGAAGAATGACTTCCACTTTCCGTGCTCCTGCCCTATGATTCAGAATTCTAGCTTTTCAGTTGCAAAATGTTTCTAGCCATACAACTGTGACGGAGCCATGTAAATTGTGGTCAGGCTCAACTGCCCAAGGAATACCCACTACTCCATTCTTTAGAGGTGTCAAAATTGGACATATGGTTTAACAGGTTCAATATGAATTCTTAAAAATGTGTTTCACAAATAAACAGGGCATGGCAGAAAGCAGTGCGCTATTTCCATATGAGACTTTGGAAGCATCCACGGGCTTATAAAACTAACTTATATCATCATCTTCTCGGATGCATTCAGCCTCAAAGGCAGAGAAGAGGCACAGATCTCAGTTAACCTAACACTCCCTTTCTCCAAAAACTGCCATCCCAGAGCTGTGGAAACCAGTGGGTAGGTTTTGGCTTGTAGCTCTTCACCAGGTGAACCAGTCTCTATGATCTGCCCTGAAAACTTAAGTTTAAAACATGAAGGGAAAAGAGCTTTGAGTAAAGATTGAGTTGCACTGTAAAAAGAATACATGATACTCACGCACCAATGTGCTTTACTGTGGTCAATGTAAGACTGAGCCTTCTTCCAACACATGCAGTAAAGAAACTCTTCCAAAGGCCTTCGCTTTTAGCATCTCTTCACTTAAGGGAATGTAGATCTTGCAAAGACCAAAATATTCCCTATTTTGCCATCCAGGCAAGCAGAAGCCACTTTTCAGTGCAATTATTTATACTCATGTCTATTTTATACATGTGCCATAACCACAAATATAATGATGACAACAGAAAGTGCTAACATAGTCTACCTTCACCAGGAAAGGATGCATGAAATAATAGTGCCCATAACCACATTTCTAAATAAAACCAAAATAGAGTACATCTCATCCTCTTTTTTACTTAACACATGATCAAAAAAATTAGTTTGTTTTTTAATGTGCCTCTAATACCATATTTTTTTTACCTCCTCTTTTTCTCCTTTTTTTTTTTGTGGTTATCAGAAAAGCAGTACTTGGGTGTGTTATCTCTTCGTTCTTTGTTTAATACCTGACAATCTTGTTTACAATAAGAATTCCAAATAAAAGTAAAATTTTATTGGTCTGTATTGTAAAAATCTTGCAATAAAATGTCCTTGCCTGGGGCTAATAATTTTGCCTGACTTTTATTCTCCTCCAGATTTTTACAAGATACCACTTCAGCCTTGTTCAAAATCATGCCAGTGAATACACAACAGTTGATGGTCAAGATTTATTCTTTTGTTTCAAGTAGCTGGACAACATTTTGATTTAAACCAATTATGGCGTGCAAGTGATCTATACAGTGACTGACTTTGTAGCAATGTCATTAAGTTGGAAAAGTTTCAAAAGTCAATGTCAGATTTTGTATTCCTTTTTAGTTTGAACTGTTATTTCCAAACATGACTTTCCTCTTCAGCACGATGACCAAGTAGCACTTGGAAGGGTGTTTTCTCTGTATTTCTTTCCCTGAGATTGAACAAGGTAGTGAACCAGCCAGCAGCTCTATGAACTAGGGATTCTGAAGAGAAAACAGATCAGTGCAACGATACAGAATTTTCCTTTAAAAAAAACCAAACCCACAAAACTAATGTGGTGTCTGATGTCTTGGCCATTTTCTAACTTGAATGGCTGTAATAAACCACTTGCTATTTAACATCCCCAGAGTCCTGAGGGAATTGTCTGATGTAGTGTCCAGCTCTGGGGTCCCCAGCACAGGAAAGACCTCCCTGTTGGAGTGGGCCCAGAGAAGGGGGCCACAAAACTGATTGGAGGGATGGAGCACCTGTCCTGTGAAGAAAGGCTGAGAGAGTTGGGGTTGTTCAGCCTGGAGAAGAGAAAGCTCTGGGGAGAACTTATAGCAGCCTTCCAGTACTTAAAAGGGGCTTATAAGAAAGATGGGGACAAACTTTTTAGTTGCAATAGAACAAGAGGTAATGATTTTAAACTAAAAGAGGGTAGATTTAGATTAAAGACGACTTTTTTTTTTTTTTTTTTTTACAATGAGTGCGGTGAAACACTGGGACAGGTTGCCCAGAGAGGTGGTAGATGCCCCATCCCTGGAACCATTCGAGGCCAGGTTGGACGGGGCTCTGAGCAACCTGATCCAGTCAAAGATGTCCCTGCTCATTGCAGGGGGGTTGGAATAAATGACTTCTAAAGGTCCCTTCCAACCCAAATTATTCTATGATTCCGTAGCTTGAAATATTTGGTGTTTGCCCCTTGTTTTAAAAATCCTTTTATATTCTGCTGCTCCTCTTCATAATAAAGTCAACTAAATTTTCACAGCTGAAGTTACTTTGACAATGGCACAATTTCCTTTCACTTACAGCTTCAAACTGCTCTACCTGCCCCAATGCACTGGCCAGACCTACACAAACTCCACCCTCTCCCCTACCTACCAAAGGTGTATAGAGTAAGTAGCTATGAAAAGTTCCATGGAGAAAGGTTAGTACCAGATTACGCTGCCAGACATGAATACAATACACTCTGTGTTCTTTCCTTTCAAATCACACAATAATTTATACTGATTTTGCATGGGATCCAACTTAGTAACAAAGCAAAACTAAGGTCTTGTCATATTGAAAACTGATCCAGACATTTAAATTAGTTTCAAACAGGTATGACATAACCTACTTCCAAGGAACTACTATTTTTGATAAATTTGTCAGTAATTTTTAGACTAGGTACCTTGATCACTATGGTATAAAATCCTTCACAAAAGCTTTTGATGTAGGACTTAGAGCTTGCAGGGGACACTGTCATGCAATGGCTGAGTGAAAACAAAAGTAACAGTCGTTGTACAATTAAAATAACTCACTTCTGGCTGTGACCATTAGTCTTTCCATTAAATCAAGTTCTACTGCACATAGTCAGGATTAGCCCTTCTCCACACACCTTTCTTCTTTAATATTGCCACAGAATAGCTAGCTTCCACTTGCACAGTCATCACCAGAAGAGGCACAGAAAAACTCATGGCTTATATCTTTGACGCATAACACCATTTTTATCAGGAGTAAAGACAAAAAACCTGGACTTACTCAGAGTCCAGAATTTAAACCATGTTCTGAGTATATTTAGACATTCACTTAAATGTAATGGAAGAATCCAGAGCACCTCAAAGGACAAAGAAATAATACATTTCTATCACATTTAAGAACCAAATAGAGTTATTACTCGGACCTTTTAATTTGTGCATCTCATTCAGCATTTTCTGTAGTCTTCAAAATGAATGTCCACCAAAAATCAGTAAAATAAAACCTAATTAAATATCCCCATCTGTTACCCATCTTTAACTGAAGTTTTTGGTTGTCAGACACATCAGGAGCAATTCGAACATCTGCAAGTAGGCGTCTCATGACATTTGAGATACAACACAGGGCCTGCAAGTGACCCCTGCCTGTTCTATAGTGGCCTAATGGAAGATAATGTACATGGCCTATTGTAGATACCCCAGACACCTACAATAGCACTAACCAGGTATTTGTAGGTACAGAGTCACTACCTCCATATTTTCATAGGTTATGCAAAATCATATATTATTCCTTTCTGCCAAAGTACATGCATTACTTGGTAGCATTAAATGGATTTACATGTATGCAACAAGAGTAAAGAGCTTACTTTGCTTACTTTTCTTTGCCCATAGCCAGAGTGTGATAAAATAGTAATGCCAGGCATTCATAATATACCTGACATCTTCTAAAGTCCAGAAATGTCACCCCAATGTGATTACATGAACACAGTAACTAAGAACTGTCAAAGAAAGAATTAATTTCTCAGAGGCTAAACTTTTCATATGTGACATGATATTACATGATTTCCCACAACCACCCATTCAAACTTGGAAGACGCTTTTGGTACAATCACAACAGCGTATCTTTTCTTTTTACTTGGTACAAACATTTGAAGACTGTTCGATAATTAAATGAAGCTAATGTAAATCTTTAATATATTTGGATATTCATACTCAAATTTATTATTGGAAACTTAAAAGTACTGATAAGCTTCATAACACCAAAGGAAATTTGTGATTCAGGTGAGTAGAAGTACAAAACTGTAAAGGTAGCCTAGCTGTGAGCCGTCTAGAGAGGAGCAGCATATATTAATATTTTTTTAACATAGTATAGAAATGTTTTTTCACATGGGACATGTAGAGAAGAAATTGTTATGATTTCCTTGTCATGTTATAATTTGAGTAGCAATGGGATCACTATGCAAAGTCAACTTCTCACCAAGTATTTCCCCAAGTTTCAGCAACAGGTAGAAGACAGCACTTTCCAATGCAGATCTGTAAATATTCAATATTTGGATCTAGAATACTAGATTCTGGTTCTGGGACAGGAAAAAAAATCCTCAATCATTTCTTCCACAACAAAAGGCAAAAGAATAATTAAGAAAAATTGGGCCAGTAATTATTTTTGCACTTGTGAACTTGTCTTCATATTGTGAGCACTTTTAATGTGCTCTCATGCCAAAGTCACCCTTTAGGAACTACAACCACTTGCACAAAAGCAGAGAGAGTTAGTCTCAGTGGCTTAATGAGAACTTAAATACAAGGAACACACCCTGAAATTAAACCATATCCAAGTTGCCACATATAGATCACACCTCCAGTTCAAGACACATTATTTGTGTCCAATGTCACAACAAATTAAGAATTGAGAGTCCAACAGAACCTCAGTTCACAGAGCCACAAATGGCAAAACTCCACTCTACACATCACAGCTTGATTAAAACAGTGGCATTAATCACACACTTGAAATACTCTCTAATTAAACAGTACATGGAAACCAGAATGAAGATGGTGATGGAGAAAACATACTGTCAATTAATAGTGGAAGGTAAGGTATAGTTAGTGCTCTCCAATTACTTTCAGAAAACAGAATATTTTTCTAAGCATACTTAGAAAACAAATTATTGGGAAAATATGAATTGACTTTTTTTGTCTCAAAATGAACCAACCGTATGTAAAATTTGTAAGTTACAAAGAGCCCATCTCCACTTGCTCCCTCACTGAGAAGGACTGAGTTTCCCAAATGTTTAAACTTTCAGGGTTTCATTAGACTCCAAAGCAGAAAATATTTCTCCCATGACCCAGTGGACTACAGCAAAATTGCTATTCTAAGATTCACTGCTCTTTAACAGTGGAAGAAGTAGGAAGGTGATGAAAGAGTTGATAAACAAGTCCAAGTAGGGTAACTACCACATATCATTCAGTTTCCACGTATACAGACCCTATTTCCTCTCATTTTCTCACTATACAGCATTGACCTAAAGACCTATTTCTTCCTAAACAAAGAACATGTTCTTGTTCAGTGAAAGAGAGGAAAGGAGCCTTATCTAGACTGGACAATGACCAAACTTAAAAGACAGTAAAGAAATGCTAAATTTTCTTGGAGCTATGCACACCTTCTGAATGCCCAGTCTCAACATTCAGAACGTGACCCATCACTAGCTGCAGTCCTTTGCAAATATTTTTATTTTATTGAAAAGAACCTCTAGGAACCAAAAATTAAGTTGGTTTGGGTGGTGGGGTTTTTTTTTTTTTTCCCCAGCAGAGCCATTTCTCATTTGCACGCTTTGATGACTACTTTCTTAATGATTCAAATGTGAGTTGAAAAGAACAACTGTTGTGCTGGTTACTTCCTTCCAGTACCTCTGCAGCACTCATTTCTGACAGAAATGTGATGGGAACATCTTCACCTGCATAGCTGCACAAAATGAGGGCAATAAACATATTAAAATAACAATGCCTAGCCCTGAGCCCAGGGGTTTAATCCTGCTAGTCAGAGAGCAAGGAGATCATAGACACAAAAAAGAAGTACTTCTGCCCCAAGCTTTTTGATAGTCTGAGCAGATACTTTTAGAGTAATTCAAATACACTGCGAATTTGGCATTATTCATGTTTTACTACTTTCAGCTGGGTCATTTTTCTAATCTAATCAGCTAAACTTTGTCTTTTGAAGTTGTTTTCAGAGCAAGAAATACCTAATTCTCAATATTCATTCCACAAGACAAGTCATGTGTCAGCTCAGAAAAATCTATGGATAACACAGGATGAATTGCTGCCAGGCTAAGCTCCTAGCCATCCTGCGCGGCAGTAGCAGAACTGCCTGAAGGGCAGCACATTGGAAACAGCTCCTCCTATACAATACTGGCAATCTAGCCTATTTCTGACCATAAAAATTGCAGCATCCCAAGCTTCTAGTTCTCTTGGGGTCACTTTCACGCAAATTTGTGACAAACTTTCACACAAATTTGGGATTGATTAAAGATGTTTGATTGACAACGATGTCAACTTTTACAAAAGACCTGCAGGGAAAACTGGCAGGCCAATTGCAGCTGAAACAGCATGAATCTGCCTCATTTGTTCAGATATGATTATTTTTCTGGGACAAAAGATTCGTTTCCTCTAATGCCACAAACTGGTTTCTCTAAACCAGAATTTGGAAGTTTTAGCCACTACGTAAATAGCCCAACAGATTTTAGTTCAACATGTTACGGGATGTATAGAATCATAGAATCACTTTGGTTGGAAAAGACCTTTAAGATCATCAAGTCCAACCTTTAACCTAACCCTGCCATCCCACCACTAAACCATGTCCCTAAGCACCCCATCTATCTGAAGGCACTCTGCACTACCTACGCTCAAAAGGCAACGTGCTAGTAATTCACATTAACTTGTATTTTCCAAATCCTAAACTGAACAGACAGCTGTTCACTGGAAAACTAACTTTCCATCCAGCCATTTTGCATTTCTATGCCAGCAACACAGTTTAATTACTACCACTGCACTTTAATATGAAAAAATGAGTACATAAAGAAAAACCCATGTCATTAGCAAATCCTCCCCAATTTGCAATTCAAAATGTATACATTCTGATATAGGTAAACATATTATCACAAACCAAATCATGCAGACTAAAACATTATTAATAATGGCAGCACATCTTCTTGTGATGTTTAAAATTCACAACCCTGCTCCATCCATTTGTCTTCAAAGTCAACGTAACTGGATTTTCTCTCCATACGCTTTACTAGAGAAATTATTTTCTTTCCAATGAAAAGAACTCTGCCCTTAAAAACAGTTAGAAACTTCTCAGCAAATGCACTAATAGCAATACCGGCTTCTTAAAGCACAATTTTCAGTTCAGTGGTGGGGTTTTTTTATGACTTTTTTTTGACCTTTAAAATGTATCGATTTCTTTTTTTGCTGACTTTTACAGTATAAATGTCATTGTTAGATAAAATAATTGAACCCAGTAATCTATTCACAGACTGGAGAAAATCTTTCACGGATTTCACCATGATATATCACAGTCTAATAGGTATCTAACTATATTTCTTTAACAGACAGGCTTCTTTCCTTTAGCCTGATTCAGGTGGTATGCAAAACACAAAGTTTATACTGGGGGAATATTCCGAAAGTGAGACTGGTTGCTAGTTGCCATAGAAATAATACATGATTACCTTGGTAAATGGTGCCCTCTCTTTGGTGAACAGGTAACTGCATGCAGCACGCTTCAGTTCCATCCAGGATGCAGGCTGGAGGTACCAGCAGCGGCTCAGCTGCCACACCACCACTTCCCAGTGCTCCGGCAGAGGTTGTGCTCATTTATGTAATTTTTACAGAGGTAACAGCCAAAAGAAATTGAAGTCCACATCACCATCAGTCAGACAATCTACAAGCTGTATCTTTTTTTTTTTTTTGTATATGTCTAAATTTAATACCTGCCCGATCCCATCCCTATAATCCACCTCATTAGCACACAACACTGATGAAGCCACACGCTTGCTTCCTCACCTCCCTGGGCTGCCAAACACAACATAGAGCTGGTGTACTTCACTGCTGGGTGTGAAGAACTATCCACTGTATTTACCTGGAAACTTCTTATTGCCCTCAACAGGTATCAGATTAGGCTTTTAAGTAATTAGATTCCTGAACACAAGTCCTATTTTCTGTATGCTTTCTGCAAAGGGCAGTAACCGATGCTTTATAGTAGTAATAAATTTGTCTGCTTCACTGTATAGTCACTGTACAGACACCTACACATCTCAGCATGGGGACAGCCAACTAACAGTCTTCTCATCCTGCTTGTGCCTCTGACAAGCTTCGTTTTTATTGCTTTAGGTCAACCCCTCCCGGTCCCTTCTACCAAAGCTGTTCCACTGCAGTGAAAAGTAGGCAAGGTACATCCATCTAAGGAGCCATAAGCACAAACAGTAATTTTAACCCATTAGGAGGCAAAGCTCTATTTTGAGGAAAGGGATGAGTGGTTACAAGTACAAAAGCCCCTGCGTTTCCCCCTTCCCAGGGCAGGACACTAGCCACAAGCCCTCAGGAACAGGTACGTCCCATTCCTTTAGGTGATAGGGAAGATAGGCTGCTGAAGTTGCAGCACTGGCTGGCATTGCAAGGTAAGGGCAAGGCTGTGCCTTTCAGAAAGCTTCGGTTTGGGACCCAAAATGAGCACATGTTGACACAGGCCCAAGATACCCAGTTCTGTGAAGACAGGAACATTTCTGGGCGTGAGCAGGAAGGGAACATTCCGTGCCTGGAAAACTGGTGAAAATATAGGGAGCTTTCAGTTGTGTATTTCTGATACAGCAACTATCATGGCACGTTGCCTCCAACCTCTCAAGAGCTTTCTACTCAGGCTTTAAAAATATTCAAAAAGCACTGGAAGTTAAGGCTGGAAGCTTATTTATCTGCTTCATTGGCTCCGTTATGAGCTTAACTGGAGCTTTGTGAATGATGTCAGCCCTTCCTGGAGAAGACAGAGCTTGTACAGGCTGTTCAATTGAAGCAGCAGCTTTTTTAATCAAGAGATACTTAATTAAGAAGAAAGGAAGAATACATAATGTATAGAAACAGGCTAGCTAGGGGTTTTAGCCAGGCAATAAAAAAAAAAAGCAAGCTTGCAAGAAAAATATACCCACCTACTACCTTTGTATGAGACTGGCTTTCTAAAAGGAACCTATGAGTGCTGTGAAGCATGTTAGAAGCACAGCATTCAAGAAATAAGAAAGGACACATCTGGAGAAAACAATCCAAGTCCACTATGATCAGGAACGTCTGCTCCATGAAATTTCAGGGCAACAATTAGTGTTCACTTCCAAAAATATATAGTCCTTCAAAGCAAATGAAGCATGAAGGAAACCAAATTACAGTAAGTACAGAAATGATCTGAACATACAACAAGTGTCAGTGGTCTTGCTGTGCAATAGTGTCATGCTCAGTGCCTCCTACCAGATTATGGGACTGTTTAAATCTATTATCACTTTTTAAACACTCCATTCTAGATTTAATTTCACTGATACATAAGGAGAACTCTCTTCTCATCCTTAATGAATGCAGCAGTTTTGCTATTACTTTATGAAATGTCTGCAGACTCTTGGAGCCAGGCAACCAAGAAATCAAATGATCACAGTAGGTGTAGCAGGCTCTCATCTGCCTCTGGGCATTCACAAGCCTGTTATCACTTGAAATGCCTGCCTGAGATTGCACCAGCGTATAGTTAAATATTGCATTTTCATCACAAGCCCGCCTAATCTGGGTTTACACGTGGCACACATTTCCTCCTCTGCCATGGTAGCTTAGGCGTGCTTTTTGGTACATTGGCATGGGCTGCGACGTGCGGACTGAAAACAGAGGTGGAGATTATGGCTCGTTCCCGCAAACTGCTCATGCTTGCTTGTACTGACGGGGTGCTCAGCTCCACTCAGATTTTACTGCCCAAGTCCCCTGAAGCTAAAAATCAACTCTAACTACATTGTAACCCACATTACAGCTATCCCACAAAGAGAAATAAAGGAGCAATTTTGGTAGCATTAGTCTCCCATATAGGAAAATAGAGTCATAATCAAGAAAAGAGAACTTTTAAAATGGTGGTGCCATAAGTGAACGGATGTAGAAAAATATTTAAAACTATACAACATCCTTGCCATGACCTTTCCATATCTTCAACATAAAAGAACATCTTAGTAGACTATCCTGCTCTTTACAGAGAGGAAGTAAAGAGGCTGTGTCTTTCCATGAAATTTTTGTGCTTCACAGACTTAAGTCATATTACAACAAATTTTTCTATATAAATTAACATCTGAATTGTCTCTGCCTGTAAAATCTTCATTCGCTAACACACAGGTTTTACAATTTTTTCTCTACTGTAAAAACTGTAGAAAAAATAAATCCCAAAGAAAACAGATACAGCACTTGTTTTGAGTTCTAATGTCTGCAAAGATCACCAGTGAGGTAGCCACAGTCCAGATGGTTTTGAATATCCCAAGTTTACAACTTCAAAACTGTTTACACAAAATCGTCTCGTGTTCACCCCTCAGAGCTACTGAGTCTGCTACCTGAATAATTTCAGGTATTGCTAAGTCTATTCCACATCTCCTGTTTAGATGACTCAGTTTCAGTGCCAATCAATAGCATCAATTGTGTAAATTACAAACAGAATTGTAAAATTAACATTAACAGCTGAGCAACCTTGGAACTGATAAAATCACTTTGATGGAATGGTGAGTAACCCATTGCTGAACCTCTCCATAGGACCTCAGCAGGGAGGGGTGGGTTAATCATGTGCATTCCCACTGAATATTACAATCTAAATACGTATCAGCCTTAACAAGTAGCAGTTTCCAGTGCAGCTGGTTTTCTTGGAGGAATATGCAAAAGGCATGTAGAGATCACAGGGTTTTGTTGCCCCCTGCCCCCAACAGTCAGCATCTCGGCTCTAATTCCTTTCGATGCCTGCTGAAAGGAGCATGGACTGTAACGTGCACTTGATTAGCCAAGATGTGAACATCTGCTTAGCAGCAGGATGCCACACTAGCATTACTTACAGGTTACTATCTACAGGCTGGGCTAGCACGACCCTTAAACAAATGATTAGTACCACTAACTCCACGGAAACACTGGGGTTTGGGGGTTTTTTATTTCATCAAGAAAGTAGGAGCTAACAGCACTAGACCAATCTATGGTCTAAGTAAAGCTTATGTGAGTCCTGCCATCCACTCTTCCTCCTTCCCACATATCTATGGATGCATTTTTGATGTGGCCAGCAACACCACTTGTGTTTCAGAGCTTCTCAAAAGGAACAGCAACACTGTCCAGTGAGTTTTGTAGAACCTAAGGAGCAGATTGGGTACAGGACAAGCAGAAATGCTGCGGCCAATATTCACATTGGGGAACTTTCTTCCAAAGTATATACCTAATAGAAATGTAGAGACCTACAGAGACATTGCATAGCTATCTGAGATTCACGGGTTCTCTGACATGGCCCTGCCTTTGGCTTCTAACCATGGATGTAGCAAAGTGCCTGTTGCTTACTCCCCTCCCTCCTCACAGGACAGAGGGCACTGAGATGTGGTTACATCACCTCATGCCTACGATGTCACATCACCCTGTGGTTACTTGCAGGCATGGGAGATTCCTGGGGTATTTTCTCTTATTATGTTTCCTCATACCAATATTACCCTTTTAAGCTTTATGACTTCATACAGTCAGTATTGCTAGTCTCAACCATCCAAAAATAAGGACTCCAAACCCGGTAATGCTTACTTTAAAAATGCAGATAGCTAGGAAAGATGTACAAAATTATTTTTACCTTGAGCTTATATCACAGTTAGATTTCCCAGCATTAATTTTTTTTTTCCCACCTCCCTAAAATCAGGCACAGGAGACACTTACATTAAATAAACAAATAAGCAAATAAGACTCACAATAATCACATTCTATCATAACTCCTGGAGCTGGGATAGGAAGAAAAAAACAACCCAAATAGCACAATACTCATGATGAATTCACAGAATTTGACAATACGCTGCTGACAAGACAGAGGACTTTGAAAAGACCAAAACAATCCTTTTGATGATAACAACCTGAATTTTACTGAATCCTCAACGATCCATCCCAAATAACCACTTTTAAAAAGGCATTAAAATCTATTGCAATAATGCCTTGCTGTCCATTCCTCTACTTATAAAGCATGGAGCAGTCATTTAAATCTCCCATGATAACATCTTCAAGACAGGAACTTATCAGCAGTATGGAGAAGGAAAAATCCCGTGGGTTGGGATTACACTTTTGATTATAAACTTCCTGAGAGAAAGATGTCATCATTCTACATTCTTTATGAACTCTACCACATAAAAGCACTCTTTTACACTAATAATAGCTGTCAGGTTTTGTGCAAGCAGTACCTGCAACAATCCTCCTATGTGGAAAAGAAAAACTTATTTGTTAGACACAACCCCTCAAAAGAAAGTAAGTCAGCATGGGGTTTTTTGTAATGAAGCCTGGCTTATTTTTATCTTTCCATTGTCATCAGCATACCAGCTGTTACATATCCCTTTAAGGAAGATTAGAGATTAATAGCCCTCTTTTCAAAATATATTTGAGTACTTGCTTCCTTCCTCTATAAGACATACATCCCAACCCAGGAAACAATGGAAGGCCTATTTCTAGACATCTCAAAAAAAACAGGTGATGAAGAAAGTTCATCAGGATCCTCCCACATACTTTCATTAGAAACGTCAGTTCCACATTTGCCATCCTGGTCCCCATTCAGCTCTTCCAAAGAGAACAATGGCAAAGATCACAGGGAATTGCAAGTGACTCAGAGCAGGAGGGAGCTCAGAAGCCCCTGGCAGGAGGCAAGTTGCCTGTTCCACAGCTGGGTGGGTGCCTCAGCCTGGGTTTTGAGGCAAGGAGGAGTGGGTATTGCAAAGTGAGCTCAAGAGACTTAGTTCACTTGACAGCATGTTGGCGTGACACTTTGCCACATCGTGAACTGTCACAGCAGCAGAACATGAGAACACCGGGAGGAGTGGAAAGATGCCCCCGTTAAACAGGCAGTCTAAGCGTTTAGGGCCTGTTCAGATCCCTGTTAACCCATGTGATTCTGCATCTACAGAAGCACACTGCTACCTCTCAGGACAGAGCCAGTAATGAAAATAAGATTGGTTCCAAAATGAATCCTTAACTCACCCTATCCCTCTGACCTATCCATACTGCTTTCAGCACAACAGGTTACCCTTTCCTCTTTAGACATTGCTGGCATTCTTACAGCAATCTCCACCGAAACCAATGATTTTCCGTGTGGCGTTGCATGGAACACTTTGCTAAAACCTGGACACATCAGAACCACTGCAATTTTTGTACCTAGCAATTAGTGGGCTTACCAAGGCAATATATCACATTAGTTCAGCATACTTTACCTTTAGAAACAGCATCTGGTTTTATCCCTTTTTTTTTTATGTATGTACCTTTACCCATTTAAAAAATAACCCCCAAAACCTCTCCTCCTCTCCTAAATTCTTATTATCTATTCAAGGTAGACTTACAAAGTCTGTTGTTCTCTGGATTACTATTTCTCTCTCTCCTCTGCCCCTCCACAGCATGAACTTCTTAAGTACAATTCTTCAATATACAATTATGGCTGCTACTCATCAATCACACAGTAATACCGCTAAGTAGGTACAATCATCTGAAATGTATTTCTGTGTTATTCTAAGCCAGTTCTTTACAAAATCCAGCTGAGAGGTTAGCAGGCCTCTCCTGTACAAGCATACCGTGCTCTTTAGATGTATTTCAGCTTTACCTGTGCTGCTGTCCATTGCCTTAGCCTCCCTTTGATTAGCTGTTCTAATTTTGCCAGAGCGGTCAATAATCATCAATCTCACTGAAATCCAAACACAAATGTATTTACTGAGCTTTGTGAGCCTAGCTAGATCATCTTTTTTTCTTTTGCACATTTCTCATTGTTTTCCTTTTGTTTATTTGGCCAAAGAACCTTTTGTTTACAAGAATTAACTCAGCTTGAATTTGCCAATTCTCATCTAGCTCTAAAACATTTGGCCTCTGAGATGTAATATACTTCACTCAATCTTTTCCTTCTTTGCTTGCTCCCAACATTCGTTTAAGGTGATCATTCATCCAGGTTAATGGGGGTGGGGGTGGTGTTTTAAAATGTCACACTTCCTCCATGTTCAAGTTCTTGAGCTCTTCAGCAGGATTTGAGAGTTATGTCCTTTACTGTCTCAGTATTTCATCCTTTGAAATCAGGAGCTTCAAATATAGACCAATTTTTGTCTTTCCACTTAATTTAAAATCTGTTAATTTATTCTCTTACTATCCAAGCTTCTTTCTTTACCTAACTCCTTTGTAAACATATTTACCATTACCAGAAGAAAACCTGAAGTAGTATTTTCTTGGTCCAGTGGACCTGTAATGTCATCTTTCTTGGGATAAAAAAATCCATAAAACATCCCATTTACTTTGGATTACTGTCTTCTCTCAGTTTGGATGGACCCCAGAGATCCAAACGCTTTATCCTCTCAATCTTGATACAGAAAAGAAAAAGGGAAAAATAGGAACAGACAGGAGGACGAAACTGTGTCTTGTTTTAAAGTAAGAAAACGTGAAGATCAGAGAAAACTTCAGGAGGAGGTTGGTGATTGTAACACATTGTGTAAGCTCCGGGCTCAGGGCCAATCACCCGTTAAATTTGTGCCCTGGGCTTCAGCTGGCCACGCCAGAAATAGGGGTGCTATTCTAGGGAAGGTGCAGCTGGCTGCTTTTCTGTGGCTCTGGCCACTAGCAGATCGCATAAAGGGACTAACACAATTCGTGCAACAGGCTGGGCAGTGATGCTCAGCATAGACACCCCTCGATTTCCATGCTTCAACAGGGGACCTCAGGCTTCAATTTCCTTCCAGTAATCTTTGGGCAGTGGTACCTTCAGCGTTACTTCAAACAAAAGTTTTGCACCGAATCGAAACACGGTCAAAGCTAGTTTTGCATTTCTTCCTTTGGTACTTCGATGTTAGGCAATTGCATATTAAAAGAGCCTGAAATACTTCACTCACTGCATTTGCTTTATTCTTGAGGAAAATCCAGGGAGTTACCTCCTGCTATGTTGGCTCTGCAGCAAAATGCTTTTAAAACAAAATTTCCACACTTTCTGTTCATGTTATTTGTTAGCCTAGGTTTTAAAGAAACATTTTACAGCAGACAAACTAGTGCTTCTTTGACTCTTATTTTTAACAAGGATCAGAGGGTTTTCAGGGTGTTCTCTGAAAGCGTCAACTGACAAATCGAATGATTCTCAAACAGGAGGAAGAAAAGAAACAACCCACCACCACCACCAAATAAATTCAGTGCTTCTGTTGTATTTGCTTTTAAGCTAATGTTTGCTTAGCTTTTGTACTGCCGAGGTATGAAATTACTCTGAACTAATTAATTGCAAAAGCATCAAGAAAGTCCTGGTACCCACATAAGTGCATGGTCTGTATTTGAAGCTACAGGTGAAAGACCATAATCTAGTCCCCTAGATTCAGTCCTTTTGTTAACTGAAGCAAACAAACACTTTTTAGAAAGCAGTATACAGACATGGCAGGAGAATGCTTAATATCCAGCCAAACTATTCTTGACTCATACTTTACCTTGTGCAGACATAAATGATAGGATATTTAGGAAAAAGTAATAGCCATTTATCCTTTCAAAAGCATAGTTCCTTCATTCTGTGCAGTTCAGTGCACAGCAACATAACTTATGAGTACAACACTTACCTTGATCTCAGCTAAATCAGTACATCAGCAGCCTAGGAGATCAACACTGACAGTTATCAGGCGTCTACATGAAAATCATATTTCATAGAAGTGCTCACAATTTAGCCCATGCATTTTCAACTCTGCTCATATTTTCCAGCATGCAGACTGGAACATTATAGTTTCTCTACTAGTATTCCTCTTAGCAAGCTAGGAAGACTTTCCAAGTTGAAACTAAATAATCTGAAGGAGACATCAGCACATAAAATACCATTTGCCAAATACTCTGAGCATTACTGCTACAAAGTGGAATGCTCTCACAGGAAAACTCTAATACAGCAGATCTGACGCAGCAGGCAGCTAGAATAAGAGTCTATAACCACGGCATTGCAGCGTGCATTTTGCATGTCTGTCTAGAGCAAGACACCTTGGAAAAAGAATATGTTTACTGAACAAAGCAGCTTCATTATCCCTGCCAAACTTGGAAACTGGTATCTTGGATTGTACTTTTGTTCCTGAGCAGCAAAACTGCAGCATTTTCTCAAAAGATCACACACGTACAACCACCAGATCTCTTGATGTCCAGCCTTCCACATGTAGCGCTTTGGAAGATCAGAAGGGGGGAAGGTCAGTGGAAGTAGCAATATCGAGAGAAAGAAGCATTTTATATAAGAAGCCAGCTGCAGAGTAGCTGGAGCAATCCGTACAGTACAGCACTTGTGTACACAACTGTCACTTCTGCTGCAATTCCTTAGCAGCTGCTACGTTTGACCTGATGCAGGAAAAGAGAAAAGTGAAGTCAGAACAGAAAAAAAAAAAAAAAAACAAAAAAACCCCACCAAAACAGCAACAGAAAGAGAGCAGGCAGAAGGAAAAACAAATTTTAAAAGAAAAAGAAAAATAAAGGGCAGGAGAAATATCTCACCAGATATTTTTCACACAAGTCACTTAATTTTGGGGTGCTAGGTCCTACACTAGCTCAGTACTTACATATATATTTTATACATTTTATACCTGAGTCCCTTCTGGTGCACCTTTATTGGAAGCCTGCTAAACACCGACAAATATTAATTCAGCCATCCAGCACCCTTTCCCGACACATTTCTTTTGTTCTCATTTTTCCTCAAAAGTAATCTTTATCATTACAATAAAGGTACATCATCAGCTGCAGACCCTGCTAGTAAATCTTTGTGCATGCAGTCATCTCTCACCATAGTTTTTGCAATGCGGGAAAGGACTTTTCATTAGTTTCATAAAAGACTTTATGTCATCGTAAAAACACCATGAAAGGAACAGTGCATAACACAAGACAAGAGCATCTGAACAGAATGATTCATAATAGCGTACAAATTCCAAAGACCAAGATGAAGACAACTCTCTGGGTTTTCAGCAATAATGTCATCAATAAGCCTAAGAACGAAAAATGTTCTTTTGTGACCTTTGCGTAATTCATTTGCCTTTACACGTAGTAGAACCACCACTATTAGTGGTTCTTGTAGAACATTTCCAAACCCTTTTTTTGAAACCTGCCACGTTGAGATGGGTTTTACGATAATCTTCCTGCTAATGCCACTTTCATTTCATTTTAGATACAATTTCCTGCCATACAGTAGCCAGTTCCTCCTTGTGGAGTGCTCCTGGATTCAGATCAAAACAGATGAACACAGAAATTATTCCGTGAAATTGCCGTTTCCAATAATGCCTTTCTGGAAACTTTAAAAGTCATGCAGCTACCCTGCCTTGGCCAACATACGTGGACCCAAACATCGAACAACAGCAGATCAGAAAGAAAAGGTCTAAGAAGGAGAAATATCTATCAATTCCTCCTCTTCACTGGAAAAAGGAAGCTAAAAGATGTATTCATGACCAAGTAAGGATGGAAGTTGTATAAAGGGGTTAACAGAGAAAGACAGAAGGAAAGGAATAGGTAAGAAAGAAGACTTTTTTTCATCTTCGTCTTCTCAAGAGAGGAACAAGTGAAAAGTCTAAAAACAGAAAATGAGAATCAGACTAGTGGCACCACGAGAACCATCTTTGAGGCAAATGGCAGATTCTCCTTCATCTGAGATCCTTTCTTCAAGGTGAATGGCTCTTCAAGCAATACATTACAAGTCAATCAGTCCGCTGCATAAATGATGTTCAAGATAGATCAGATAAGATAATCCTCTCTGGCCTTAAAATACATGAATTTGTAAAAAGTTCAGATAAGGAAGGAAGTGAGCAGAGGTTACAGGATATGAAGGTCAAAACTCAAAAAATGATGTAACAAATATCAAAAAGGTTAACAAAGACATTATCACTGTTTTCAAGCTTCAAAACAAATGTGTAACCATACTAGGAATTTTTAAGTGCATAATTCTCGTTTTCATATAAATGTGCACTCTCCAATATTATTTTTTTTCCAAGACCTTGAATAAATACAATTATGTCTGTTGTTTAAACTAAAGAAAAAAACACCAAAAAAACCAAAACACCACAACACACCAAAACTAAAAGATTTAGGATGCAACACCCTGCACCTTTAAAAGAAGATAGTCCATAGTTTATTAAATAGCACCTGGTAGGTTTCAAAAACAGGGTATGACACGAACTTTCCAAGTATTTCCTGTTTACAATTAATCACTTCTTAAAGATCAAGAATATTCCTTCTTCTGTAGAGAGCACAAACAACTCCAATCAAAGACCAGTTCCCAGAAGAAAGATTCAGACCTTTAGCGTTCTCAGAGCTAGTGGGTATTCTTATGACAGTGGATTTTTCCAGTCCAAGTTTGCAGTTACATGGCTATTTTGCTTGAAAGTCCATTGCACACAAGATTACAGTTTTCATGACAGAAAATTTATATTTAAGATACAAAGAAAGAACTCAGTGGCAAAGACTTCAAGCACACAAAATAGCAATAAAATAGTTATTACTGGCATTGAAAGTTGCCCCGGTACAGTTCATGTTTCACAGTTTATGTAAGTTTAAATTGATGCCCAAATACATATCTCTTGTGAAGTTACATTACAGGTATTGTAGGAACCATAATGTTAATTTTTCTCCCTTTTTATCACTGAGATTTCTTGCATGATGTCTCCTTAATAAAGTAAGGAAACAAAACAAAAGTAGAAAAAAAAGATATACTGGCAGGAACGCAGGCACTCTGATATAAACACTGAATATGCAACCGAGATACGAAAAATTGCACGTTTAGTTAAATGTTCAACACCCAGTAAACTCAAACATAAGACAACAGACAAAGCCTTAGAATGAAGTAGTTACTACACAATAATGTTCTTACATTTTAAATAAACTGTGCCATTTGTCTTCACTTCAACACACAGAACTCCCAAGCCAGCCATGGATGATGTTATTCCACGTTTCCATTGCTGTTTACATTTGGAACGTCTCAGCCCAACATTGGCACATTGAAACTTAGGCAGTAAGCAACAAAACAACATATTAACACTTGAGTCTCCATATTCACAAAATGGACTTTTCTTCATTAAATATTCTGGCCACAGTGTCATAGAAGTTTTTTAAGTATCTTAAGTTGTTGAAAGACATTTCTTAAGTTGTCGTTAATCATAGTGTAAGATGAGAGGGGAAAAGCTCTACAAATATTTTCAGCCCCAGTTCTGCATATCCATCCATGAAAGGATGTTATATCCACTTGTACATACCACCCTTCAAGGTTTGTGTTAAAGTATCTTTTCTAAGCAGAAGTCATGAAGGAGGGGGAAGGTGTTGAACAGGGTGAAAGAGGGAGTTTTCATGACAGCTAAGCCTAGAGAGATAAACGCATGGCTAGGAGCAACCTGTGCTAATTCCTGAAGGCGGCTATGAACAGAGAACGCAGGTTTGCCAGCATATCTATTTCTGTTTCCCAGACCATGGTATTACCCACCTATATTCAAACAATCAAAACACTGGATTATGACAGATGATTTACAGAAAAGACCCTGCTGCTACAGAAAGTTCAGTGACTTGGGGGCTGATCCAGCCACTGCTTGAAAGCAGTGCTCCAGATGAGCCTGCTTCAGTAGCTCTCAAGGCCGTAGTCATCCCCAACGAAACTGATGCAAATTCTGGTTTACATCAGAAGCATAAAGGAACAAGATGGGTTTCATCTGCCCTATGTTTCTATGTAACACAAGTACTCTGCTTGTTGATTTTCAAAGAATCCTAAAGCTAAAATATGAGGCAGACTGGTGCTAACATACATGAAAAAAAGTTCGAGCACCAGTTCCCACCTCCCATAAACAATGGATTCACTGTTAACACATTTTGCAGACGTGCAATATAATCCAAATTATATTATATTGTAACCCAATGTTAGTAATCGCTTCAGCTAAAAAAAAATAAAATTACAGGCATAAAAAATAGATAACTAAAACTCCTTGGCACTTCTCGGTGATTTTGCTTGTCTGTAATTTATCACTGTTATGCCAATGACATTCAAGCCTCCTTTTCTATTTGTGGCAATATATCTTGCAAGACAGAACGCAAACTACTGTCTTTTGGCTCTGAAGCTGTGGTTGTCAAATAATTTTTTAAGCCAGACACTGACAACCCTGTATATCGCTTCTTGCTCTAGTTACTTGACTTGGTGCTTTCTGTTTATTTTGCACCCTGACTACCATCCCATCATTTTGGGGCAATAGTTAGATTAACACTTGGCTTTAAAAAAAAACATGGGGAAAAAAGATTCCATAAACTGTCTTCATATGCAGAGATACTCACTTCTCCATCAACCCCACCGCATGTGGGTCTACATATAAAAATGCAAATACAGCTAATTAAACCATTGCAAAAAGTACAACGAGCAAACTTGCATAATAGCAGTTTTATATACTAAGACACTAGCGTAAATCTTATAAAAAGAAAGATAATTATTTGCTCTTTTCCATCACCTTAAACTCAGGGACAACAGACATTTGCCATCCATGTCCCTGAAAGTAAGTAGAATGTTTTAACTGCTGAAAGAGAGTAATCAATTCAAAGTTCATATCCAAGCTAAACACCACAAACACTGAAGAAATAAATAGGTTGTATTTTGGTAAGATTGAATTACTACTTATGATAAAAATAAAACCTTTTTTAATTTTTTTTTTCTTTTAAGAATTTAGATAAGCTTAAAGGTTAATCCCATTCCCATGAAAGCTGATCTTAGTATATATTTGCAAACTTCTCTATCATGTTCCTTTTAGACTTTGAGCTATGCACCAAAAAGGAAGCAAAGACTTATTCATGGCACAGTCCTTTATTGACAAGACCTTTTTTCTTTGCACAACACCTCTGCAGTGCTACTTAATTTGTCTTCCAATATTACTCCTTCCATTTGGTCTTTATATTTAAACAATAGCAAAGGAAAACTTTTTTTTTTCATTTGTTTCAAAATTTTACAGGGCTACAGATTTTCTTTTTGGAGTGCTTTATAGGATTTTGAGACAGCAGCTATGTTCTTACTTGAAGACTAGGAGTTATTAAACTAATAATTTTTAAATCTAGATTAAGGGTGTCTTGATGTTATAAGCTTTAAAAATATGTACTATTGCTATATCTCTTTGTCAGGCAATGGAAGATACTGTCTTTGTATTTGGGCTAAAAACTAGCAGAGCACTAATTACCCAAGCTAAAGTTAAAAATTAAAAAAAAAAAAAAAAAAAAAGTACCTTGATATTATTATAGATAGTGGGAAACCTTATCCAACCCTTGGTGACAAAAGTGACCAAGATGCTGAGTTCATAGGTATTGCATCAATTAAGCACATTTATGGCAGAGCATGAGAACAGGTTGTCATCAGCAAATAGGCTATTTTCTGTCTGCCTCCCTTTTATTTCTAAAGAAAAGTGATAATAAGAAGCAGATGAAGTAATTTTCTTCAGAAGAAAAACAGTGAAACAGCAGTATGGGGCCTTAGGAGAGAAAGGAGCACTATGAGATACCACCATAAGGGGGAGGGGGCAATGGGGGTGGTGCTGGTGGGGCTTTTCTGGTGTTTGATTGGGGGCGGGGGGTTGGTTTTTTGTGGTGGGTTTGTTTTTTTTGTTTTTGTTTTTGTTTGTTTTTTTTTTTTTTTATTTAAGTCAGTAAGAGTTTTCCTTTCTGGCAGTGGCAAAGTTTGTTAGCTAGCTGTATATCCTCTCACCAAGAGAGAACAGACCTGATTCTTTGCTGGAGTTGTGCTTAAAAAAGAGTAATAATTTGTGGGAGAAAACAAACCACAGTGCAGACACCTGTCATGACTGTCTAGAAAAATCTCTTCTCACTTTTTGTATAGGATTCTTTATATACCAAATCAGTGGAGGTTTTCTTTGCCCACAACTCCAGCACCGTTCCTTCCCATAAAGTATCCCCTGTAGTGGGAGGTCAGGATACAGAACCCCATTGCAGTACCAGCACTGTATTCCTAACTAGAATTAAATATTGCAAAGGCTCTGAATATCTGATCTGATACTCTTGAGAAGCAAAACTGTGTAAGAGCTTGTTTTGCTTGGAAAGTCACAGCACATGAACCTTTCCATCAGTTTGCAGAATAGTATGAAGGAAGCCACTGAAAAAATTCTCCACCATCTTTGGTACTAATTGAGCCGGCTGCTCTATACATTCTGCCCTGCTTCACAGATCCTTCCCCCTTTCTCTCAGTGCACTTGGACTGAAACACTGTGCTTTTCTCCATGTGGGCAGGAGCATGACAGTAATGTGAAGAAGTCAGGTATGAGAGTCTATCAAGACATGTTTCATTTTATAGCAATCTAACTGGCATTTGATCTTCTACCTGCACAGTCTCCTGTGAGCCTTTCTCTCAGAGATGGCTCCTCAAATCCAGTAATATCTAAGGCATCTTTCTACAAATAAAGAACCAACCACATTTTAAATGATGTAAACCAGCAACAAAAGGAAAAACAGACAGAGAAAAAGAGAGAAAGAATCCAGTATCAGAAGTTTACACATCTCCATCATGCAAACAAAAACCAAACTACAACTAACAAAAAAACCCAAATCAAAACCAAGCAACAGTTGAGACAAAGTGTTCAATAAACAGCAACGTCTTTAGCAACCGACTTTTCAGACTGATCTCTCTTAATTTCCACCTCATTACCCAGGAGAGGTAGCAGAGGAGTTAGACACATATTAATGGTCTGCAGTACATTTGAACTCTCTTGCATTCAATTACAAAGCCTTCTGCCTGAAGCTATTACATTAGCTCTTTGTCACATACACCTAAAAGCCCACCCACTCTATATGAATTCAGAAGTAATACTGTAAGATAATTATCCATTCAGTGGAAAGTCAATGTTAATCTTCTCAAGGACATTTCAAGGATTATCTGTGATATCCACTGGTCACTTTTAAAACACATAAACAAACCAGAAAACTCACAGACTTTTCAGCTTCTTCTGAAACTGGTTAACAGTCCCAGAGAGTTTTGCTGAAGGCAATGAAATAACCAGGCTTTGGCTTGGGGGGCAGGTGTGCCTGTCCTGGTCATATTAAGGAGTCTCCATAGCTTTTAGCATACGTATTAAAATTAACCTTCATTATTTCTTCATGCAACATGCTGAAAGTTACTTTGCGTGTTGTCCAGTCTCTTCACGGTTTGACTTTGTTACTGTCTCCTGATTAGATTGCCAATGGCTTCAATGGCTATCAGTAATTATACTGGGAATTACTCTAGTAGTGCATCCAATATTTTTAAAGAATAGAAGAATAAGAATAGTCTGCTACAGAGAGAGTGATAGGGGTCATCAGAAAGGATTGATCTTAAAGAGTCTGTTTGCTTGTCTTTAAAAAAAAAATACTCTGTAGCAAGAGAGAGAAATCATTTATGAATGGAGAGAAGAATCAGAAAGAAAATAGGTTTACCATGGCTGACAAGCTCAGGAAACTGACCTTGTGATTTAGGGAAAAAGCAATGCAGGTCAGCAATCGGTGTTCCCATCCTCACAAAAGTTACATGGCCACATTCACCTGGGAAGGAACTCTGGCTGGCTGAATATAGAAAGGCGCTCTCATTGTATGAACAGAGCAGTCAAATAAAATAGTGGGTTTCATGGACATCCAGGTGGCACATAGATTCACACGGCATACGAACCAAAACTGGCAGTTAGCACAAGGTACATCTAAACACACTTTGGAAAACAAAGAGGAAGAAGAATTGCAAGGAGAAAAGAACATGGTGGGAAATACAATGTCCCAAGTTCCCCTACTGCTTTGCTGTTTGGACAAGGCTCACTCTTTCAGGAGTGAAAGTCAGCCATATTAATCCATGCCTATGAACAGTTGTGAGATCTTTGGCTGGAAGGACTCCTTTAAATACCAAGAACTTTTATGGACATTAGAATACAATTCACTCCAGGTTGAGGATGCCTCACTTGGAAGCCAAATCCATATTTCTATGACATGTGCTTCAAGGAAAGTAACTTTGAAATTGTCTGTAGTCTCACTAGGAAGTGGGAAGCGATTGCTACAAAGTAGAAGATGCCTTTCTGGTAATTAATCTTTTCATGAGAAAGCTATTCACAATGAAAAGTCCTCAAGTGGACTCTAACAAGCCCTTCATAGAGCTTCTAGTAGCTGCTGATTAGCATTCTGTCCAAGTTATCCCAACTGTAAAACCTGGCACTTAACCTTTGAAGTTGAAAATACAGATCTGAGCCACTGTAGATGGAATTGTGCAATAAACGGGGCCAATAATCTTTTTAATGTGACAGTTAAAAGGAAAACACAGAACACAGGTGATGTAGAAAGTCAGGCTTTGAGGTCTTCGCATTTCACAGTACATAGGGATTGTGGCGTGCCTAGGTTTACTAGAGCAGACATGGTTAAACCCATGTTTTATTCACAGCTTTTCTGAACAGACAACATTACAGAACTTCAACACCTGCAAGTCTTCAACAGCCAAATATCTGTTATATTAAAATGGGCTCGCATTCCTGCCTTGTACAAACAAAAAACCCCAGGCTGATTCAGACTTTCTGACATTCTTCAAACCAGTGTCACAAAGAATGGCCCAGGATAATCTTTTTTTTTTTTCTTCTGATAAGAAGTGCTCCTGTGCTCTTCTGCATTCAAGAACACCAACGTGAGTTTCTGCACATTCAATACACCCAACATGAAGAACGCAGACAACGTTGGACGGAAACTGAGCAGATGAGCAAGCTGAAAAAAAGAGCCAAACCACAGAGACATCTCAAACTTAGGCAAAGCAAGGCAAATTGTTCTCTTTTCTCCTACTCTTACAGTTTCTTACAGGGAGACCAAAGGGAAAGGCAGTACCTTTCTCTTCTTCCAGGTTAACAGAGAGAGAAAAGAAGCTTAAAACAAT
Organism: Gorsachius magnificus; assembly: GCA_034008185.1. Taxonomy (NCBI): domain Eukaryota; kingdom Metazoa; phylum Chordata; class Aves; order Pelecaniformes; family Ardeidae; genus Gorsachius; species Gorsachius magnificus. The sequence goes on along the minus strand of CM067089.1, from coordinate 31,405,085 downwards.
AAGAAAAAAGTGTGCCAATGTTCTTTCCTCAGCATTAGTGTCCACACTGGTGGTACATCCTTGAATCACAAATACCTTTCCCTTATTATTCGATTCTTTCTCTCTGAAAGTATTTTTACGTGACTATTCATGCAGACACTCCACACATTCAAGAAAACGGGTTCCAAGACTGGACTCTTACTGTACTGGAGCATATCTAACCCCCATAGTCACAGAAAGCAGGTGGTGTTTCTTCCTTACTGATTCTAGTGACACAACAGCTGTAAGTTCTTGACTGTTTTCAATAACATCTGAAGTTCCCTGCAACATAAGCCATTCTCCTCAACCTGCCAAATTTAAGAAATAAAGTTTAAAAAATGAGCAACAAGTGTCCTGAAAAAGAGAAAATAGTTCCTTTCTATGTTGGGATTTCTACTGCTGTTTGGAATTAATTTAATCTAACATCTATGAAAGCACAATTAAACTAGTTCTGTTACTTGTCTTAGCTGATGGCTAGTCAAAACTACCATACTCAACCTCAAGCCATTCTTTTTTTCTTTTTAAATTATATACACATAACCATGTGTATATTGAGTCTTTTTTACTATCGTTTGAAGTGACTTAGTCAAACAGCTGCTTCACATACTGTGGGATTAAATCCAAGGCTTGAAGAACTAACAAACTCCTCCTTTGGCTAAATACTCAATAATGCCTGCATCACCTACGGATGGGGCCTGAGGGAGAACGTATCTGCCCCTAGAGCCCACACAAACACATAAAGAGGAAAGACTTCCACAATCTCACACTAAACCACTAATTTAAATTCTAGTTCTGAACCAAGTTTTCTGAGACTTGAAATAAATGGCTTATTTTACTCAACTAATGATGCCAGCTAGAACAAAACTCATCTATCAAGCATTAAGAAAACATCTCACATATTAACTTCAAGAATAATGTTTCCCACTGAAACCTTTAAGACTTAATTCTTTAATTTATAAATCACAGAGAGCTGAAGTTCATTCATTGAGGAGAAGATCACGGCACTGCTTAACTGTCTCTTCCCAAACTTCTCCATCAGAGATCATCTTGCATCTACTCAGTAGCTTTGAGATTTAAAGTTTTATTCTGGGAAATACTTTCTAGCATGAGAGAAATATTTGTGCCTTTAAACTTGCTTTCATAAACAAATACTCAAGCCACACACAGGACCAACTTATCCCTCAAATTTCAACAGTTTTCTGGGTGGTGTTTGGAAGTCCTAAAGATAGTCAGTGAAAACGGTTTTGGGAAGTTTCTTCCTCAAGTAATTAAAGCTATTGAGATGATCTAAACTGGCAGAATGCAATTCTGGCAGCTTGAAACTGGCTAGAATAAACTTAGCAGATCCACTTTCCCCTTACAGGAATGCCGTGTGATAGCAAATGACAGCAAGCAGCTGGATCCGTAGTGGCTATACATTAGTTTGTCTGCATTGCAGCTAAAGGTGGGGCTGCAGCTTTCATAGACACATATAAACCAGCTCAAATACTGATAATGCTGTGACCGAGACAGATCAGCAGGAGAAAACTGCACTTAAGAAGCAGGGCACTTAGACTGAACTAATCAGTTAAAAAATTAGACATGCCTTCAAAGGCTGTGCGGTACAACCGAATCCTACTCCAAGTCGTATTTCTAGAAACACAGAGCCTTTCCATTCAAAAAACTGTATTACAACTAACTTACCTATTCAAACTAGTTCTTCCAGTGTGTCTTAAAAAAAAATAAATAATTAAAATAATCCAAGCATCAATCAATTTTAATGCTCAGTTTCATTCCTGAGAGGGTCTTCAGCTGACCCATGGCTTTATTGAGATGGAGGCAGAGACTGATTTGTCAGGAGTAGCCCCTCAATGCATGCTTTCCTGCTGCCCTTCAGGCTGACAGGTCCTCAGCTTCTGGCTTCTTGCCCCACAATGGTACCTGTTATTGTGTAAAAATTTTCTCTGTTTCTGCTGATTGCATGGATGGCTGACAACTTTTGCCTTCTGATTCATATATTTTCCCTTGGGCCTTTAGACTGCTCCTTTACAGTGTAATCAGTCTCAGCAAGCGACTAATAATTACCATGTTAAAATACACATTTTCCAATGAAATATTTTTAGACTACGGACTGTCCAAAAACTAACTTTGTACAAAACTCCAAGTTTACTGCATTTTCTGCTGCACCCTAACAAATAAGGGGGCAAGCTTATTTTCTATACCTTCTTTCATTGTATCTTTATACTAATTAGTGGAGCTTCCCCACTTTCTGCACCTCACTTTGGACTCGGGTCCAGAGTCTAATTTGAAAATGAATATATAGGTACAGACAGGATGAAAGCTTGGGATTTCCTGTGGCTTCTGTCAGATACCGCAGCTCATAAAGTACCTCACTACCTCAGTACAAAAATCCCAACACACACAGAGGCTCCACAGAATTATTGAAAGTATTTGTACTGCATTATTGCTGGAAATCTCAACTCTGATTTGATTTAGTTTTCACAGTACTGGCAGACTAGCTTTGACAGCTAATGCCAATGCTCAAAAGCAGATAGATAAGATAGGCAATTTGTAGAACGTGACACCCGACAGGAGCACAGCCAAAAAATAGTCCATTTATGTGCATTCTTATAATATGATATTTGACATACTAAGTTCTTACATTAGTGTTAGCTATTTTCTTTTTTTTCATCAAATGCTTCCCTCTGCTAACTAGCAATTTAACACAGAATTCCGTTCCAAACAGTTTTAAGGAACTACGGATTTTAAAGAATGCAGCCCTATTGATATGGCAATAATAATTCTGATAGCACAGGCAACATCCACAGGCAACTCTTTGGCCCACTCGTACTTACTGTAATGCTTTCTCTATGCTTACCGTGTTTGGGGTTTTTTGTTTTGTTTTGTTTGTAATACTTGGGTGAACTTACTAACAGGATTAGGCATTACTGCAGTTTGATATACCCATATTTAGTCTTTGCTGATTATATGTTGTTGATTGTTGAGGCAAGTAGAGACAGCTTCCAACCATTTTTAAATCCAACATCTATCTGCCACTAACATAACTGTATTTTCATATCTTGGTAGATTATTGTAGACGATACAACCCGAAACAAGAGCATCCATTGTCCAGCCCAACTAGCAGAGTTTACTTTGCAAGGAAAGCAGCCTACAAAACCAATAGCTCCTTGGCCTGTTGAATCCCCCCATAAAGGCTACAGTAGGCTACCTCTAACTGAACCTGAATTTCTGTTATGTCAGGTCATGTTGAGACCCGTAATGCTACACACTGTCAGCTTGAAGCAGAACATGGTGCAACCCAACATGGTGAAAAACAACCCCAGAAATCTGATCTGAAATGATGCAGCAGATGATCCACTGAAACACACATTGATTTCAAAAGGAAACGCAGTAACATACTGACCCTCTAGAACTGGCCCTCTAAAGTGAGAAAATACTAAGTGATCCTTCATTCTCTCCCTGGCAATAAGTTACGTCTCTCTACACCGTAATTTAAGAACTGTCAAGGAATCCATTGCCGAATGATCGCATCGACAGCAGGTTAACAACAAAGACTGATGGGAAGATGCCTGCTAGCCTCGGTAACGTGCTCTGTTATAGGCATAAGCGCACAGGTCGAAAGGCTCAGTCCAAAACTTTGGATTTTGTCTTGAGGATAGGGATAAATAAATCTCTCCCAACACTTCAGAATACTTTCAAAGATGCTCTTATCACTGTAGTTATTGGATTCCACAACCAAAAAAATGTAACCGCTATGGAAAAAGCAAGTCACATCCAAGCTTTTCCTAATAGTGTATAAAGACCAATAGTTTCTGATAAATATAAAAATATAAGAATGAGCTTAACATACATGTCAAATCATGTTACTTATAAATATATTCAGACGCATATGCATGTACACATAAATAAACAAGCATTCCTCAAACACAATCCTAAAGGACACCTGTGCGGCTACCTAACTTCGACAGGATTCACAACAAATTGATAAACTGAAATTAAAAGAATTGGTACTATAAAGGTATGGAAAAACTGCAAGTGTTTTTGAACAAAAGTAATTTTAAAATGCTTTATGAAATCAGAAAACACAAAGGTAAATTAATGATTTTTTTTTTACACATTTTCTTTTTTTTTTGGTTTTTTTTTTTTTTTTTTTTGTTTTAAGTAGCAAATATTGTAAGCTGGGCAGAAATACATTGACAAATCTGTGAAAAGGAAGAGTGCTTAGGTTTAACATCATCTTTCATGAATACTTTGTTATACTTATGTATAACAATTTGAAGAGAAATTTGCACATAAAAAAAATAGAGTAAGTCAGCAATGAGCTCTTGATCTCATAGTCTAGCTGAACTAAGTCCCGCAAAATGCTCATCAACAGTGTTGTGTTTCTAAGGCTGGAGATTAGTTCCATTTTATTAGTACCATAAACTTGCAAAACATAATAAGGCTGTAGGGCTCTTCAATAAATACAAGGGTTAAAAGGAAACAAGCAAGAAGAAAGATGTCAAATATTGGTAAATTTTGCACTAAGTGCCTGTTTAATATAAAGACCAATGTGCTGACTGAAGCTGTGCAGTAATGAAATACAAAGTGCCTGCCTGTTAACAAACAGAAAACTAGGGAAAAATAATTCCAGAGATAAAAATAAGCATTTTCCATTTACTTTTCAATATATATAATGTATTTTAAAAAATACATAAAAGCTTGGGAGATAAAAGTGAGGTGCCTGCCTTCAAAACATCACTGGTCATTACTGCTGTTCTGGGAAGATCAACATCCAAAAAGGCATCTGCATCTTAAATTAATTTGGGTCTTTTCTCCTAAATGTTTTCCAGAAAGACACCTATGCAAGAGGAATAATATTTACCTCTGAAGATGAAAAATATATATATTGAAGATAAATATATATATATAAGCACTTCATTGTATACTCTGACAAACTAATTTAAAATGTCCCAAAAGAAAATAAAAGTTGAGTAAAATAAAAGCAGTTTTATATTTTGAACTCATAATCAAGGTATTAAATTCTTTTTTTCCGTGGAGCGAATAGGCCCAGCTGACCCAAATGTTTATTGGCAGCAGGTCTGTCTTGTCACAAAACCAGCATTTCTGGAGTTTCAGCTCCTTGCTAATGTCTGAAGATCCCAGTGTCTCTGTATTCCTGGTGGACAGGAATTACCAGCAAAAACTATTTCTCGCTTTCATGAAAGAAAAATATTCACAGGTTTTAGAGCATTTGGCAGCCTAGAAATGGCAGAGATCTCAATTAGGCTGAAATCAACTGTAGCTGTTTTCTCCTCAGCCCTCGCTTGGAAGAAGCCATTAGTGGAGGCAGAGAACTGTCCCATGGCAATACCAAAAGCCAGGCCTTCCTCGTGGCTGCCACTATGAAACTGCCAACAGGCTGCGTGGGTTTGTGTGGTCACTTTGCATGGAATCCGTGTCATTTCCAATCACCTGTGACAGAGGAAAGGAGGGCTGTGGGAAAGATACCTTTTTGACCATAATCTAGAGTCATTTTCCCATGACCTGTTCTCTACCACCTGGATTTGCCAGCGCTCCCTTCTGGAGCCTTCTGATACTGCCCAAAGCCAAATCCCTCCTGATGCCAAACCCTTTCTCCAGTATCGCAGCACAAAGAGTCCTGGCAGACACATTTCCCCCCGCCCAGGCATAGTATTTTTCAAAAGATTCTAATAAACAAACTATCCTTCGGAGCATTATGAAATAAGTCCCACCTTGATACACTCTTGATAACAAAACCCCCCAAAATAAAACCCTGCTCTCCTGCTGTCCTTCTTCACTCTTTTCACTAATAGATGCCTTCCATTAAAAAAAAATCTTCAATCATGAGGAGAAAATAGGAAGATTAATTAAACATTTGCTATCTAAACAAGCCCCACTCAAAAGAAAACATAATCACTTTTATGCAGGAAACCTCTTCGTGTAAACATATTAAACTTTCAATCATCAGTATACAAGGACATTAGAGAAAAAGAGTATTATCTGAAGCTGAATTACCTTCCAGTCATAACGTTTGCCATATAAGTGTCTGAGTACAACGAAACAGAGACCGATACAGTGTGAACTCAAAATTAATACGGCATGATAAGACTGAGATTCTGTAATTATTGCCCTTTTAATGTACATTGGGTTGCAGAAACGAGTTCTCGATTATCAAAATGTCTTGGGGGGTGAGAACTAGCTTAGCCATCTCCATTCTACTGTATCACGCTTATTGTGTCTCTGCTGGCCTCTATGTCTTTTGTCAACTGCCTTAACAGTAATACAAAACACTGCACATTACAGAAAGAAAGCTGGGGAGAGGCTTTATTATAATTTTTTTAACTTCCTCACAGTAAACAAAACTGTTTACAAGGGAAGACGAGCACAGCAAGGCAATGTCTCTTCATAGGTGGATTGTCTCCCGAGCACTCCTCCTTCTAATATACAGACATTCAGGTGGAAGTCCTTCAAAGTGTGATTAAATACACATTAAAATATTCTACTACCTCACAACTCTCAAACAACTTAACATCACATTTAATTTTTATCTTTCAATTTAACATAGGACATATGCTAATCTCTGAAAAGAAGTTCAATTTGACCTTGAGACAAGTACTTCAGTTAATTTTACTTCACTATCGGGTAGGTTACAACATGTTTTACCTTGACTATCATCAGGATTTACAGCCAATCATTTCCAATATTTATCAGCTTGTCTGACTTTAATTATAATAAGCATGGAGCTAACTTCAAATACCCCATCTATCAGATTAAGTTCTCAGAAGCTCTCAGCGAAGTCCAAGCATGAATGCTAACTAAAGTAGCACGCAATTCCTTGCACTACCCATTTTATATCATGCGTTAATGACAAGTGTTGACTGGGCTAGGAGAAGTCAGGGAGAAGAAACTTCATACATATCCACTGTAAGGTGAAGACAGCAATGCCAGGGCTGTCTTACCTTGGGAAGCCCCTGCTAGCCAAGTGCTTGGCATACACCATGTTGTATGATGGAAATCATAGATTTTCCATTCCATATACTAGAGACACAGAGCAGGGAAAAAGCAAGAAGAGAAGAAATTCCTAGGAGGTAGTCAGCTCACGGTACATGCAAACTCCTCTGGGTTTGCCAGATACTTTATGTTTGCGATCAACCTCACATCACCTACGCAGCCTGACCTTACCAAAATAATTCACTCTCCAGGACAGAACAAACACAACAAATTTAATCTGGAAAGCAGAATGGTAAAGAAAGCTACCATGGCTACATGGAAACAAAGTTACAACTTGAAAAGCTTTATAGCTCTAACAAAACCAGGCCCTACTCGTCTCCAGGGGTTTCTGCTTTGGTTTTTTTCCACATACACTTGCAAAGAGGGTATACATAGCTAACATTTGTTCTGTGTGCACACAGAGGAACTAGCACAAGAAATTGTACACAGTTTCAATGAAGATATGTTCCTATAAAGCCTGAATGTCATGCATTAGTCCATACCCTCCAACTTCGTAACACTGACTTATTTGGGAGCCTGGAAAGCTAGGTGTTGATTTGCAAAAAAAAAAAATAGCATTTTTTTTTTCCCAGAAGATTCACCTTTTTTAATCTGTCTAAATGGCACCAAACCAAATGCCTATTCCTACAAGGGTTTTTTTATGCTACCTCTGTATTTAAAGCTGAATTTCTAATGACAGACTCCAGGTAACTGATGTTCATCAGCATAAGCACAAACTGCCTTTGCTCTTGGTTTACACAGATGCCTACACATTTGTATGTATATTGCTCTATACATGTGTGCATATAAGTAACATATATATGTATAACACACTTATATGCAGCATGAGGACAAGAATACAAACATAAAAATGCACCCTTTGAAATAGTCTAAGCACATATGTTCATGGCTGTTGCGTGCATATGGGTTTATGCCATTTTTTTCCTATCCCTTACTGATCCTCAGACGTTACCAATTAGTCTCAGCAACAGGTGGCTAGCTGTAAGGACAGACGTGCAAAATAAACAGCACTTTCTCAAAAAGCTGGCTCTGCTCTGTTAGCTGCTGTGCCGCTATCCAAGAGGCATGTCCCTAATTGTGAAGGCTGCAGGGAAAGGAAGACAACCAGCTCCTGATTAGCCCCCTGATTAATGTTACCCAAATGACTCTGCAGCTTTTCATGTCGGGAGGAAAAGCTTGCAAGCAGAAGGAGGACAGAACCGTAACGCAGTCCACAAGATTTACATTGCAGTGAAGGCTCCGAAGCAATGTGTGATCACAAAGGGAGAAAGGCAGATCATTTTGAAGGCTCAGACATGCAGCCTCAGCAACTAAAGTGAGATATAAGCCTCACTGCATAGTGTGGCAGTAGTTCTGGTTTCATACCAATTACTCCTAATAGGGGTGGCTCCATTCCCCCATTGCTGGGTGAAGCAAGTGGAGAGACAAAGATTGTGCCTTAAATAGACACACTAACTGCGAAGTACGTGGCTGGCAGATGAACCACAAATGAACACAGAAGCCACTTCAAACTTAAATCTAACTTCCTCACCCTTAAAACAAGGAGAACAAAACTACCTGCGAGTACAGCGAGGCCCCTTCTGAAACTTGTACTTTGGAAAAAAACAACCATCAGTTCAATAATCCCTTGCCTTATTAAGCACTTTGGGTCAAATTGCCAAAGAGAGGAGGAGGAACCTTCTCCAAGAGGAATGCTAACAAATACAACCCCTGTTATAGAGCAGTAATCAGAATTTCTTTGCAAAACTGATGACAAAGTAGGGCTGTACACCTTTTCTCTAAAAAAAATTATATATGAACAACTAGATTTTAGGTTGGCTTCTATTACCACCATTCTAATAAGAAACATTAGGGGCTGGACTTCAGCTCAATCCTCACCATAGCTATCACTTCCTTTGTGATTAATATTTATCACTTTTAAAAAGGCAAACAAATCTAGAACTACACATACACACTCTACCTGAGACCTGAACATTTTGAACATTTGAAAGCAACAGAAAAACTTTGGAAAAGTCACAGCAAGAGGAATGTGAACATTGCTCGGTCTTAGTATTAGATTTAGGGCTGCTGCAATCCATGTGATAACTGGAAGGTTACAGGCCATGCCCATAAACCTGACAGATGAAGGCCAAGTGCTAACTACTCTGGTTGATAAGAACAAGTTGCATTAAGGTCTGATTGACTGAATGGGGTCAGGATTAACATGACTGATGAGGACATGTACATGCAAACGTGGCCGGTAGGACTATATATAAATCCTTCTCTATGAGGATCTGCAGTCTCCTGAGACACTAAACTGATGTATGGAAGATTTCCTTAAATTCCAGTAAAATTAAGTTTTGCCACGTTTTTTTTAAAAAGGTCTTAATAAAGACATATTCAAAAGGCAAAACAGTCACTGGACCAAGCACTTAGATGACATTAAAAGCCAATAAAACTTGGTCATCTCCCTCCCATTAGGCCTCCAAAAACTTCTCCTTGGGGATTAAATGAAGTTCAAGGCATAGAGATGAAGCATCTGTCCAGCTTCTGTGGTCTTTAAGTTTAAGGACCATTTTGGCTTAAACATATGAAGTTTCATATCAACAGGTCAAGTTCTGGAAGAGACACCCCGCAATAAGACAGGAGATTCTGGTGTCTGATAACATGGCTACATCCTACACAAGATTTTCTAATGAAAAACTTGCTTGTGGATGTGTTTACATTTCAAATAAATAAACTAGGAATTAACATCACACATTGCCATTTCTATACAATTACCACAGTAATTAGCAGCAATAATCACTAAATGTTTAAAATCTTTCTTTCAGATCATTATCATCGTAGCCTTTCAGTTTTCCTTAAAATAAAAAAGAAAAAGGCTATTTTCCCCTAACAAAACATCTCTTTAGCACATAAAGAATTAGCTAAATAAAAAGCAGCCATCCTCCCACCCAAGACATATGGGAAAACAAAGATATTTGCATATATCCCCATAGGTCTCCTTTTGCTTGCCAATTTCCAGTCTTTAAATCATTATTAAGACAAAAAACCATTTAGCTACTGATTTTTGTTAGCCTATTTTGCTAAAGAGAATACTCAAATTAGTATCAATTCCTCATAGCAGTATTGCAAACAATTGGTTTTTTTTTTTTAGGTAGGTGGGTAATATAAATAAGATCATTCAGGAACCTATTGATCTAACATCTCCAAAATCACTCACATTTACACACAAAAGCCACAGGTATTCTTACCTTCTAATTTTCTAATAAATCCATGACAAAAAAATGTCCCTATAGATTCTGCTGGAGCAATACTTGAAAAACAGCAGTGACCACAAATAAGAGGAAATTCAGCTAGGCTTTTTGTTTTCCAAACAATCATTCGGAGTCCCCAGATGGTTCTCCTGATGTTCTAACACCTAAGCTTTCATCGTTGTTAAGAAACAAAGATCCAATTAGCTATTGTTTTGCTAGATAGCAAGGGTAATCTTTCTTCCTACATTAATATTAAAAACCTGCGATGAAAACGTGCTTCTCTCCTGCAAAGGGTCAGAGCTTCTCAAATACTCCTCCCTGCCCCAGATGATTATTAGTTTTGTAAGGATTTTCCTTTCCCTCAGGTGGCACTGCCTGCCCCTCTGCAGCAGAAGGTTCTCAAATTTGTCTGGTTTTACTATAAAGTGATTAATGGCCACAGTGCAGAGAAGAATAAATTTCATCAAGTCCCAAGCAAAGGAAAAGGCCACCTTTGGAGGAATTTTAAAAAGTGAACAAGAGAAAGGTAGCTCTTGCATTAACCATGACTAAACCCAACTTTTTTTTTTTGGCAGATCCTACAACAGCACAGTGACTACTGTAGACCAAGGTTTTTAGACCTCTTTTAGAGATGGTTTACTCCATCCCAATGCATTACACAGTATAACAATAACAATGAGTCTCCCTGACATCAGCTGAGGAAGATGAAACACAGGTTAATTAATGCACAAAAGGGATTAAACACTGGAACGTTAGAAACAAACCCTTTCCTGAGCAATGGCAGTCATGACTCCTGTGACTTGGTGTCTGATGCTTGGATTACCTCATGTTTAACAAAGTCTGATTGAAGCTTTTAGTACCCTTGAATTTTCTATAAGACCCTTTTCTTTTGGGATTCCCTGATGTCAAACCTAACTGAGCACCTGCTGCTGCTGGGTTGATTCTTTTCTGTCTAATAGTTTGCAATTGAGTTCGCAGTGCAATTTTGCACAGCAGGAATTTGAAGCTCTCTCTTCTATTGACCATGTATTTTTTTCAAAATATATAGAAAATGCTTGAGGCCTCTGCCATATTAGATTGATTTGAAATTGGTCAACAAGATCAACATTATTCAGAACACAAGCAGACTGACAGATGATCTCGTACACACGGAGTATAATCACAGATGCCGTATTTTTTCAGGAACCAAGCAAAATTCAACACAAACTGAACAATTCAATCCTTGCATACATGTAGACAGCCCATTCTGCAAGCAGTTATATGTGTTTCAGTTTGAGGTTATATTTAGCCTTTACAGTCCCTCTATTCAGTCTAAAGATAGAGCACTTGGCACACAGAATCATGGAATAGAATCACAGAATCTTTTAGGTTGGAAAAGACCTTTAAGATCATCAAGTCCAACCGTTAACCTAACCCTGCCATCCCACCACTGGCATTTTGCAGGATAGAAGCCGACACTCTTTCGTGGGTGTCCTGGCATGGATGGTATCAGGCTCTGTTGCTTGAAAGTGCCTCATGCAGGTGTTTCCCCACATCAGGCAGACCTTTCCGTGGCAGGATTCGAACTCAGGAGTCATTCTGAGAGTTTTAGCTAGGCTATAAATTCTCCAATTCCCTTCCCATGATTACTCATTTATATCTGGATTTCAAGGAGACTATTCACTCATACAAAGTTACACTGGTACCTCGGTTTTTGCATAATTAGAGAAAAAGAAGGTAATAAAGTGTTCATCTTTAGTCTTTATTATTTAAACCAACCCAGTCCAGATTCTTTAACTTAAACAAGAAAATAGATCTCAGTCTACAAAACAAACTGCCTTCTCTCCTCCACCCCCCAAAATGAAGCTTTTATTTAAATTTTTACACTGTATTTTGTACTGCAATGAAGTTGCTGAGTTTGTGAAATTCAGCCCTTCTATCACCTTCACTACATGAGCTAAGCCCATAAAGGGAAGCAGACAAATCTCACTGCTAACCTTGTAGTTTTCTCTCTAGCCGCTTAAGTATACTAAGAATTTTTTTCAATCACATCATGTTATAAACCATCAAATGATTTTCTGATACAACTGTCTGAAGAGGTGTTACTGTCCCCTGTCATAACATCGTGGTTTAGCCCCAGACAGCAGCCAAGTCCCACCCAGCACTCGCTTACCCTCCCCCCGCAGTGGGGTGGGGGAGAGAATCTGAAGAAAAAAAGTAAGAAAACTTATGGGTTGAGAAAACATCAGTGTTGATAATAACAAGAACAACAATAATAATGAAAGGAAAACAATGAGAGAGAGAGAGAGAGAGAGAGAGAAACAACTGCTGACCGATGCCCATCCCATCTCTGAGCAGCAATCGCTGCCCCCAGACGACCCCTCCCCAGTTTATGTACTGGGCATGACGTTGTATGGTATGGAACAGCCCTTGGGCCAGTGGGGGTCAGCTGTCCTGGCTGTGCCCCCTCCCAGCTCCTTGTGCCCCTGGCAGAGCAGGGGAAGCTGAAAAGCCCTTGCCTGGTGTAAGCACTGCTCAGCAACAACTAAACCATCAGTGGGCTATCAACATTGTTCTCATCCTAAATCCAAAACACAGCGCTATGCCAGCTACCAGGGAGAAAATTAACTCTATCCCAGTATCGGAGCAGCCAGGTGACAAGACGTTGCGAGGGGGCACAGCCAGGACAGCTCATCCAAACCGCCCAAAGGGAAACCAGGACACATAAACAAAAAACATTCAAGATTTCTACTATTGCTAATTAGCTAATTTTCTGTCTGTTACTATTGCACAGCAGAAGTTACTAAACCAGATCCAAAGTGAACTGGCTAAATTACAGTAATCCAAACAGGAAGAAAATGGTCTGGGACTCCACCAAAAAACACTTCCATCCTCTAGTGACATTATTGCCATCACGCTGATGTAACATCTCCTCACAGCCTGTCCGTGGTTACTGAGGAGGGGGCTGCACTTGCCAAACGCACTCACTCGTTCCAATCCCTTCTGCTACCATGGTTTGGAATTTTGTTCCTTTCTAATGGTGTAAGCAGGATTTGAGAGAAAGAAAACTTAAATACATCTGTCATCAGTACTCAGTCAACCCCACTAATTGGCCAATAATCCAACATTTAAAGTGCCCCTCTTTCTTTGCCTCCCACCCTTCCCGCTGCAAGGCCGCCCTTGCTATTCCTGTTTTCATACCATAATACATTGTTTCACTTAATTACAGCTTGTCCAGACTTATGCGGCTGCACAAGATGGGAGAGAATAAAAGGTATAAACCACTACAAAGACTCCCACAGAAACTACTTCGTACAGCAGAGACAGAGCGTATCACCAAATATCACTTGCTAAAGGGAGAGTGCAATTTGGGCACCAAAATTGTCATTTGGAGTCAATTATCTGCAGTCCAAACTATGTATTTGTTCTTTTAATAAAATTTGATGAGCTCATATATACCTCCATACAAGGTGATCATAACACCGCACCCTTAATACAGAACAACAGGGAAGATCTTCACTCAAAATTAAAGCACACTGCTGTTCCTTCAGCCAACAGGATTTCTATTACACCACAAGTGCGTGGTGGGGTATCCAGGTAGGTGTTGGTGCTCAGGCTGCACTGATTTATTAATACAATGCCAGAATTTGGCCTTTAATTATTCTTCCGCAGTAGGGGGGATTCATATTCCTACTGACAAAAATAAATGGAAGAACGACAGTTCCATCCTGTAAAGATTCTGTCATTTGAAGGATAAAGGTGATTACAGAGAAGCGTTGATTCTAGTTAATGGGTTATTCCTTTCTTAACAAAGTTCCCTTGATGTTATAATATGGCTTTTGGAAGACAAGATATATCTTAATTCCTGTTAATGGCAGCATCAAATATTAGTATCAGTGGGCCAAAGCAAAATTACTTCCAAAATCACTGAGGAGTTGCATTAGGACAAATGAGATCTTTTGGTTATGGCCTGTTACGCAAGGAAGGTATTTTGTATTTCAGGGACCAAATATTTCCCGGTCTTTTGGTACAAACATAACAACCATTCTTCCATGGCACAGGTTCTCTATTTTCCTCGCTCCACAGGGGTGCTTTGCCAGGAAGATATTTTGCTGATGATATAAGCAAATGGTGGTCAGAGGAATCACAATCACATTGGAAATGAAATCCAAGCCAGCCATGGTATATACCAGAGCTGAATTACTATCCTGAGTTCCCTTTCACGCGTGCTACGCGACAGCTAAAGATTTATCCAGTCAAAGGTTCGATTCTTACGGACAGATGAGATAGGCTGCTGGGAAATGGGGGCCATCAATAGTTCCTGACCCCATAGGCCTTCCGAATTGATGAACTGAACCACTGCCTCCAGACAGTGTTACTGTAGCTATGCTTCCATTCAGAGCTCTCCCATCGCAAGGAATCATAAATGAAATTACTGTGAGGGATGGCCCCACTCAATTTTCATCTCTTTCTTGAAGCCCTCCACAATTGTCCCAAATGTTTTTGTTAGAAACAGACTATTTGGGTCTTGATTACTAAAGCAAGAGATATGAAAACAAAATATCCAGTATTAAAAAGGATCTCCATAGGACTCAATGTTCCCCAGTAATGACACTAATCCTATTTACTCAATTTGTACACAAAAAAATTAATGCATTATTTGCATTTAAACAAATGATACACTAACATGATGAATATTAAATCACTCTCCAATGGAACTCAGACATCCAGATTACATTCCTAATGGGCTCTGACTCTGAATAATCCAAACTGCAAAGCCTTTTTTCCTCTGCTTTTTATTTAATTCTTTATAGTCTAATGATGCATTTGCTTCTAAAATGATTGGAATAACTCTTAAAATAACTCCCAATGCAACAGATCTAAATATTAAATACACCAGAATGTAAATGCAGAAGGCACAAAAGACCTGCACTGCACAATTCAAGGAAGAGCAAAACTCTGCCACCTTTGCACGCCTCTGGCCAGGAAGAGAACCTTACGTAGCTGTAGACAGTGAGCTAGACATTAAAAAAAAGTTTCAGAACCTTACTGAAATCAAAGATGCCTAGTTTAGAGTCACACAAATATCTGAGCAGTCTGACACGTCCCACGTCTCCGCAATTTTTATACAATGGAACAAGAACTGCTACCTTATCTTGCAGAATGATGCATTAACTTGTAAATTGCTCAGATGCAGATGCTATATGATAAAAGAACCTCACTAAATGGATAGTTTAATGTAAAGTCATAAAGGTAGTGTACAAAACAGATGACTCCAGTACTGGCTAAATGTACAACTTGGGGTTCTGCTCTGAGCCCAGACAACCCCAAGTTCTTTGAGATCCACGTGGTTGAGGGACTCTCGGTAGTTTCACATCGACTACTTCTTGAAGAGAGGGAGCAGAGATGGAAACTCATACAGTACAAATCCCAAGAGTGTTTCACTGACAGGAATTCACATTTCTTTATTTTCTACCATTTCCTGATTCAATAACCTCCTAGGCAGACCACATAACTTACCTTTGTTTGCATTCACCTCCACCTGAACATCACTCAAGATTTTCTTACGCTTCTTGATCATTGCCCCTTTTTTTTTTTTAGCTAAGAAAAAGTATCTTTCTTTCCTGATTGCTGTTACAAAATAAAATATTATCTTGCATTTCCATGAGTGCTAGGAGAATGGCCCTTGTGTTTGTTTTAACTCACAGTATGAATGATACTAATTTCACATTCCACAAAGATCACTGCAATACAGACTATTTACAATCTTAACTTGTCTTTTCAGGAAAAAAAAAAAAAGGGAAAAAAAAATTGTGGCTTTACATTTAAATGCAATCTTGGATTGCATGGATCAAAGCTTTCCTGCTCCTGGATATTGAACAAAAGACTGTTTCTAATAATTTTTCTACTTTATATATGTACAAATGCAGTAGTCTATCACTTTACAAACATACAAATAATATCACAAGCATATGAATACTGTTCAGGAGTGGTAATAGCACGTATTTCTTGATAGCCACACAATATGTAGAAAACCATTCTGACCCTCAGGGCTCTACAAAACTACATTCCCTGCCATACTTTTCCTCTAAAAAGATTTCAGGAGATTTACATTCATTGTGGTCCTCAAGATTAATCCCTTCTATGAAGACAATGACTAATAACGTTATCTCTTCTCTAATGTACTCAGTCACCATGCTTTACAAGCAAAGGAGAAACAAAAAGAATCCTTCAGAGTACATTCATTCCCTGTTTATCATCGATCTGCAGAGAAAAGGAATAGTCCCGGCCAAAGCACTAGCCCCAGCCTATGGAAAGGGTGCTGAAGAAAGCTGGCAATATGAAAGATAAAGAAATAAAACACAGTATCTAAATACAAGAAGCATAAGAAGGAGAAGGAATGGGATTTCTCAATAAGGAAGACACAAAGCAGTGATGGGAAGCCACGCCACCTCTTAAACAAAAAAGAAAGCATTTCCGTCCAGGAAGGAAGCCAAAGAAGGTCCTGCCCAGAGTAGCATCAGCAAGATTACTAGGAGGGACGGGGCAAAGGCAGGAAGGGAGCAGACGAAACATGTTCCCTTGATTCCATGTATGAACTCATGTATACATTTACACACAAGCATCTACACATATGTGAATGTAAACATACACATGCTCCTTTACCACTTTCCTTGAAATCCATATGTGTGTGTGTATATACACATACAAATACATATATATATGTGTGTGTAAAACAACATTGCTTTTCAGGAAAGACAATAGAGATTGGGAACTTATTCCCAAAGTTCATTGCATATTGAGATATCTGAATATATTTTCTCAGAATGATGGTGTTACTGCCTGAAGCCCTACATACATCCTCCAGAACAGACTTCTATCCTTCTGCTTTTCAATTTCCAGCTATGCATTTATCAAACAATTTCTAAATGGGTGTATAAACATTCACTCTCTAACAAATGTGAACTAAAGAGACTCCTTTCTGGAGCAGATTCCCCGCTCAAGTACACCAAATCATCCTTACGTTTCTCCTTGTCATTTCCACATGCCCAAACAGTTTAGCCTTGTGCCATGGCTTGAAAAGTCAAGAGATTCAAACTACCATCAGTCAGGAAGGAAAGTCCAAGAACTTAGGGCCTTCTGCACACATCATCTACATTTTTCAAAGACTTCTCTGTTCAAAATGAATTAATTTGCACCCTCTGGTTCCAGGCTGCTGAACTTTGCACTTTCTTTAGACAGTCTGTGCTGTTTTATGAAACATTTCTCTGTTTCAGAATATAAAGCGGAAAAAACAGTCGCCAACAGACACTAGTTTCTGCAAAGTTGAGCCTGGAGACCGTTCACTAAAATGTTAGAATGACTTGGAAAAGAGACAGTAAAGAATGCACAATGAGTGCTTTCAGGACGAGATTAATAATCACTTTTGACCAGATGACTGAGCTGAAAAACTGGTGGAAAACTGCTTCTAATAAAGCCTTTCATTTATTTTTTTCATGAGCATCCCCCCAGATAGACACTTCTGAAGTCTTTTAAAATACAAGCTGATTTTAAAAATAACTATTTTGTATAAAGAGCACAAGCCTTCTGTTTTGAAAGTGTCACTCGACTGCATTTTGAATTTTTTCAAAGAACTTGCATCCTTTTTTTGCAAAAGGCTTTTCAAACCATCTGAAAGATCAAAATTATTTCCTTGCCTTGCCTCGAATTTATGAGCAAGACAAGTTGTCTGAAACTGCTCAAACTGTTTGTCCAAAGAACTCTGACTGGCTTCTACTACCGTTGACCTTCCAGGTAGGCTATGAGAGCACTCATTCAGAAAAAAGGCTTTACCATAACTTTAAGATCATTTGCATATCGTATCAGGCACTGCCCTGGAAGTATTTAGTGAATAGCTTTTATGGGAAGCAACCTCTGTCCACTGCTCCTGTACCCTGCTAGGAATTATGCAGGGGTTAGAGAGTGGGAAGTCTTCTGCTATTAGCACACTTACTCATGTACCTTAAAAATCAAAGTACTAAAATTAATTTATAAGTAATAATTTGAAGTGCAATTGACTTTCTTTAATTATGTTTAGTGTTATATACTGCGATGCATTACTAAATAAAAAAATACTATCAAAAATGACAAAAATCCATGCTTAATTTAAGTAGGCCAATTACTTTAAGTGCTGCTACAGTCAGAAAAGTGATTCAAGGATAAATATGGGAACACACGGTGCCATTTCTTCAATAGCTTCCCAATCAAACTCAGTGTAAAAGTCAAAAGGTCAATTTTCTTTCCCTCTACCCCATGGCATCACAAACTCTCCGTGGGACTTGGAGAACTTGGTCGAATTCTTTCTTTCCTGGCATTCTCTGCAGCGGCAATGATGGTGATAAATTATGTTATGAGGCACACTCTTTTTCACACAGGGAAGTCTTCATTTTTTTCTAGGCAGAAACTGAAGATTTCATCATTTGTCTAGAGTCTAGACATCCAGTATCCCTAGTTACTCATGAATAATTAGATGGTGCAGAATTTGTGTATAATAAATGCTAAAAGAATTGTGTTCCTTGTTGGATGAAAAGGTGCTTAGGCCCAGTCTATTCCTCCCATCATCATCTTATACTACAGCACCAATGACAGAGATGTCCAAGGATTCTCTCCCTAAGTCACTGCTGTTGCAGACTGATCTTCATAACAAACTTGTGTTTCTCTATGGCTGGCTGCTTAAATTCTATACATTTTACTATTCAAACACAGCAAATCCCAATTGAAGCTTCCTTGCAACAGTTCTAGTTGGGATGCTCCAACCAACTGAAAAACCCAGGTGTTTTTAATAACATGTAAACTCAGCAACAAAGCATATGCAGAAAAAGTTTAACGCTTTCTGGTAGCATCAGATTTGCTGAACAGGCACATACCAATACGTGTGCCGTTGGTTCAACACTTCTCAAGCACCAGATTCCCTTTATTTGCATTAAACAACGCATGCTGACTGGAAAAGGCTGTAGAGAAATATGGCAGCCCTAGTGATGCAGAAGTGGTTGTCGGACAGCTGAAATAATGATGCACAAGGCAGAAGATAAGGTTATACTGATAAGAATAAAAGAAATCTTAAAGACAAAGTACAGCAGGTAAGATGAAAGGAATTTATGTGCAAATGTCCTACTTTGCTTTTGTTGTGACAGCCAATACTTCACATCACAACTGATTTGCAGTGTTACACATGGATTGCGTAAAAGCATGCATTTCTCAATTTTCATTACTATATTGCTTTGCGAATTAAATAATTGCAAGAGTAGTGGCCTGCACAAAGGGAACTCTACAAAGGAGACCCCATTCCAGGATCAACAGCTAGCTGTAAAACTGTTGATAGCACAATTCCTGTAACTTCCCATCAAGGGTGCAGCCTTTGACAGGTAGGACTCAAAGAAAACTGCCACGTAATTGCTGTAGCAAATAAAACTTCCCACAAAATTCATCACAATGAAAACCAAGTTCTTTCCACATAGCAAGATTCATCAGGACACGTTAAAAATTAATGTAGCATCAATGATCATCATGAAAAAAAAAAATCTTTAATCTTAAAAAAAAAAAAAGTGAAAATAGTTCATAAATGAATATATTGGTGGGTTTGGTTTTTTCCCCCTGTAGGAACAAAACTCCATAGATAGATTTGAAAGGTGCAAAATTCTTCAGAAGTTTCTTCTGTAAAAACTTTTGTACACCACTTTTCTTAATCAGATAACAGTCACTTATTAACACTGAATATTAAGAATAGGATACTACAGCTCCCTTTCACAGGTCTAATACCATTTTCATTGACAAAATGGAGTCATAAAAACCCCTATTTTGTCTCACATTTTATAATATGGGTATGTGCACATGTACGTAGGAAAGCAGAGAGACTTGATATAACTACAGAGACAAAGTGTTTTTCAACAGTAAGATTAACCTAGTGAAAACATAGCTATTACTCACATTTGTCTTCAGAAATATGACTTGGTATTCCTCACTGTTTTCATTTTCTCATTCAGCTTCCAAAATCCTTCTCAAATCCTTCCTCTAACGATACATCTGTTTATTTGTTCACCCTAGAAGCACACCTTCGACTGCTTATTACCCAACCCCATCTCACTGTGGGCAGCACCCACTGCTTTTAACCTATAGTCACTTTAGAACTTGGTAAGATTCTTTATGAAACTTGCCATGCTACCAATTTGTGTGTCAGAAAATTTGATTACCGATGCTTCTACATCCAGGAGGTCAGCACAAAATAAAGCATTAAACTTCCCAGCAGGCCTTTACACACAGATGCGATGTATGTAGAGGCACAAAAGATGCTCCTGTAGAGGAAAAAGCAATTCGAAACAGATCGGCACAGCTGAAACTTTTTAGGATGACACAACAAATCTGATTTCTGTTGCAGGTTCTTTAACAGGTGGGTAGACCTAGTTCAACAGAGCACCATCTGACCACCTTTGACAAACTTAGGGTCAATTAATTTTTTTCACCAGAAAATTAATGTAAAATATCATGATTTAGCATGGGATTTTCATAAAGGCATTTAAAGTAAAACAATGCATTTAACATGACCCTGCTCCTTTGAGCTCTTACTGGAATAGCCTTATCCCTGAATTTGCCACTTAATTCTGTTGCCTGAAGAATTTCTAAAGAAATTTCAAAAACCAGTTCAGCCACACTAGAAGGAAGGGTTTTCTTTCCATTTCACAGATGGGAAAGGGAAGCATACAGGGACTAGAAAGCCTTCTCAAGATGACATGGCAAAGAAAAGCAGGGACAGAGAGAGGTCTCAGGCTGTCTCATTCTGGCCCAGGGTTCCAACAGCTCTCCAACACATCAGCAAGAGAGGAGGCTTGTCTTATCTTAGCTATGACTGACTTGGATTGCTATAGTGCCTAGCCATCATTTTCATACCAGGCAGCAGCCTCACCAGGAGAAAGCTCCCATGGAGATCAGTGGGGAGCAGTTTTCCGCGAATCTTCCGAAATTATGCACACACCATAAATGAGAGAAGTGGAAAAACAAGGCCTGAGTCATGAAGTATCTATATGGAACCTTATCTGTTCTTACACAAATACAGGAGAACTGCGTGGATATGTACCGGCTGAGCTTTCCCCCATTGGTACGGCTCAGTAAGAGAACCGTGCATCATCCAGGAGAGTTTGAATGCTGCAACTATCTATCACGCCCAAGGTCTTTGAAAGGTCACTTCTCCAGAACCCAGCTTTACCCATTTCTTGCTATTATTCATTTCTTCGCCACAAGTGACAAAATCAAAAAGCTGGTTTCACGTTAGGTGGACTGCCACAGTTTATACCCTGCTTCCACCATTGCCACTCAGTATTCTTTTTCTTTAAAGCTTCCACATCTTTCCTGTGAAATCTCTCTATTTCTTGTTGCAGAATAAAAGGCATTTTACTGGAAAGGACCATATTCTTTCACTGAAGTTGTGCATACAGATTTCTGTCTGTAGCTTCAGTGTAAAACAAGGCATATTTTATTGTAAGATCAACAATATTAAGGGGCTTGTTAAGCTGTTCAGTGACTACTCTGTATTTCTAATTGCCAAGTCTGTCACTTTTCCTTAATTTAGCCAGTGCAGAAATTATAATCCAAAATCTATGTCTGATAAGGGGCAAGTAATTTGTGAAGTAAATAATTTTCAGCTCCAGTATAACACAGCATTACTATAAACATGGGTCATCTTTAAACTGTGCTATGTTATTTTGTCTTTAGAAAACCTGGCAGTTTCCACAAGGAGGACACCAAGGGATCGGCTGGTTTTTAGAGATCAGCAGATGGACAAATTAAAACATTACTCAAGGGAATAGTATAGCTTCCAGAGAGCAGGTAGAGAAGGACCATTTATTACAGCAAACCACAAAAGCCCAGTGTTGAAAACTCTCTGTAATCACAAACGTGTTCTTCAGGTGACCTCCCTCCTCATGGCCAGCAGTCAAGTCCTGCACATTGCGCAGGGAAGTGTTGCTAGAGATGCATGAGCACGGCTCTGCCGAAGCCAACTAATGAGGGCAATGGGCATGCCTGGGGAGCCAGGCTGCTGCTCTTCAGCTCAGTGTGCAATACCCTGGGAACCAGGTTATTTATCCCCTGCTCACCCATGCCTGCCCAGAGCTGGCAAGGTTCAGCTGGCTTCTTTACAGAAACTCCTCCCACCAAATTCTTCTGAAAAAAATCCTTCTAATGGAATTAGTCTAAGATGGTTGTCACATTGGAGAGGAAGAGCAGGAACAGCACATGGGTAGGTGCACCACACAACACACTCTCCACTGGAAGGAGCAAAATATCTGTGGTCATTTTCCATTGCCTTTTAGCATCTGTCTTATTGGGACAGACTGAAGGTCTGCCTATGCTAAATGGAAAAGATAAATTTGATCATAACTGAATTTACAGAGTATGCAAATTATGGGTTTCAGGATTTAGTACAGGGTTGTTAACCTTTTGCAGAAAAAGGCAAAGAAAGACAGATGCACTACTGGAATAAGTGATACCATAGTTCAGTAATTGGATTTGCTACCAGGGACAATGGGTGATAGCAGTTTGTACATAGAGCATCTGGGCTGTTAGTAGGGCCAGGATTCCCAGGGGTTGAAAGATCCCCAACTCAAGTAGTTTTGGAAGGTTAAAGCTACAAATCATCAGCAGAGAAACAGCAGTAACCATAATAGGATGTTTGTAAGACATCCTTTTAAGAATCTTATTTTTCATTCTTGGAAATAACTGTTAGAATAATTTTAACTTTTTAAGCCCAATCCTCTGCTACATAGCAACTTTCTCATCACTACCAGAAGGCCACCAAAATAACACCTACCACGTACCTTGTGGTTTTTGCTTTCAAAGCATTCACTGGGCAAGCATTACATAGGACAGTAATTACGTGGCAGTTTATTTGCTGGGTTGCTAGATTTTTGAGTCTACAGATTAACGCTACAAGTATCATGGCAACCTTCCCATGCTTAAAATAATTCTATATAATTAAAAGGATGTTACAGCCTTAGTTGATTTCCCACTTCAAATCACTTTCATCATCTTCAATCTGCCTGTTGAAGAAACAGCAAGTGACAACTGAGAACAGAAAACTGCACCCGAGACTTTTAGAACTCATTTGAGCTCAGGACCCTTTTGCATAGCCTTTTTGGTTTGTTTTTTTAAACCTGGAGTAGTCCAACTGCAAAACCAAAGATATTATTTCTCTCTGATTCACCGCTGAAAATCTGTCATCATATAGGGAGAATGCAGTTAAAGATCTATTTTGCAGTTTTGGAAGACTATGTATAAAATCTAAACTATGTGCACAGATACACATAAGATTATTTTTCCAACTGCAATTTAATCTTAATTTCCTTTCTTTGTATTCTGTTCAAAACAAGTCACCATACCAAGAGCTTATGCATCACATTTTAAACCAAAAGCGTTTGCAGGGGTTTAAAATGTACCATAGAAAATATATTTTCCCCATTACAGATCCTATATCCATTACAGATCCTATATCCCAAGATAAGAGTGCTGAAAATACTGCTAGTTAAACATATGGAACAGTGTTCACATCAGTGGGGGGGGGGGGGAAATAAAAAAAAATATGCACACAATTCCTTTTCACTCTGAGAGCTTGGCACAGCGAGAGATTTATTTTTTCATTGATTCTTTACACCCATCATAAGGTACTAAATTTGCTTGGGTGGAGACTCCTCTTCCTCAAGTTTCAGCCCAAAGTAAAAATTTTGCTGAAGGAAATGCATCAAACGTAGTGAAAATGCTAACTCTACCTTTTGGGTTAATGCCAGGAAGCATATCACTGTGAAATTTAGTCCAAATGGAGAATAGTATGAGGAAGCATGTGAAAAAAGAAATGGTAATGGTTATTGTGAAAATTAATTTTGAGAGAACAGTACTCAGCTTTAATAGAAAGTGTTTTCTGGGAATGGGTAGAGGCCGTGTTGAACTTCCTTGCACAGCTACGTGACCCCTGCCAATCAATGTCAACACTTTATTAATATTTTACTGAAAAAGTGTGACACGAATCAAACTTCAGCTGTCTTGGTAGGTGTTGCTAAGCAACTTTGCTGCTTGTCTGAGAACTAGTTTTCACAGCAACCTTTCCTTCAAAGACCTGCGTCCACTTGAAACACTTTCCCCTTTGTCAATGAAGAACCCAGCAAGTTATATTCCACCCCTCCCTTTTTAGTTTCCCTCTCCAGCTCCCCAGTTAAAAAGAAATCAATTTAATTGTGTCTGAAATTCTCCACTTTACTTACCATAATCACTGTCATAAAATACTATGAATTTCTGCCACCGCAGCTCGGTGACCAGTTTCAGCATGACATCATTGAGGCGGACGGGTGGTCGGGCGGCCAGTGTGTACTCCTCCTCCTCCAGGCTGGGGTTCAGGTGGCAGGCTGTGCGTGGGGAGCCTCCCGTGCTGCGCTGTACAAAAAGGTGTGGGATGTGCATGGCATCCGTCAGGGACTGCAGGGCGTTGGCCGAGGCACAACCAGTGGAGGTCACTAAGGCTAAGATCCCCAGGGTCATCAGGTCACAAGCTAGAGAAGGCAATAAATAAAGCAGGGTTAGAACAAGGTCAACAACTCCTTTGACCAACCCAGATGCTAAGAAGGGAACAGGACAGGCTCTACCCTTGCCATTAACACAGAGATGAAAAGATTTATATTACAGCCTTTCAGAGTTAGGTCCTGTACCTTTACAGTAGGAGACAGTATCTGTGATCTGTACTAATAAGACAAAGTTGAGGACAGATAACATTACTACTGTCATTTCTTCAGTCAGGAGCCGATGCAGATGGAGATTATGGCCCTTGCTTCAGGTCATTCCTGGTGGAAGCAGGAACTGAACTCCCACCTTTTAAAACCCACTTTCATGTCTTAAACTTTGTTGTGCGCACTGAACGACGACTTCAGACAATAAATTTCGGTTTCAAGGATTTGTCTTACACAAGAGTTTTGAAGGATTTTTAAATTGATGAAAAAACATTCACTCTGTGTCTCAGAGCAACAAAGAAACAAAGGCACTCGTTAGACCAAAGGGAACTAATGAATGACTGAACTATTATTAATAACACTGTAGCTGTCTTGAAAAGAGCTGGAAAAGCACGTACCATTGAAAAACACAGCATACACTTTAGAGCCCATCTACTTTGAGAATGAAGCATTAGGTGAGTTTGAAACACAGGCTGCGCAGGTTGGGCAGCGCCGGGCAAAACCCTGGGCGCCCTTGCTCTGCTGCCTGGGACATCCATCCAGCAGCCTCTCGCACGGCTCGTTCTTCCCAGGACACCTCCAGGGCAAGACAACCTGATATTCAGCTGGGGTTGGAACATGTTTCCAGCCAAGGCCCCCAGCTATAACTCAGCAGCTATTTAGCCAGCAGCTATTTAGCCAGTGGTGGTGCTAAGACTGTGTAAGACTACAGGGCAGCTGTTCATTCCCGTTTTTACCAACCCTCTTGAATAAGCAGCAGCAAAGTTGGCCCCTGGGAGCTCAGCACAGCGAGCACTCACAGGTGTCCTGGTTTCAGCTGGGATAGAGTTCATTTTCTTCCTAGTAGCTGGCAGAGCACTGTGTTTTGGATTTAGGGTGAGAAGAATGTGGATCACACCCTGATGGTTTAGTTGTTGCTGAGCAGTGCTTACACCAGGCAAGGGCTTTTCAGCTTCCCCTGCTCTGCCAGGGGCACAAGGAGCTGGGAGGGGGCACCGCCAGGACAGCTGGCCCCAACTGGCCCAAGGGCTATTCCAGACCATAGGACATCATGCTCAGATGGAGTTAGTCAGGACAAGAGTGATCGCTGCTCGGGACGGGCTGGGCATCAGTCAATGGGTGGTGAGCAACTGCATTGTGCATCACTTGTTTTGTATATTCTGTATATTCTATTAGCATTATTATTGTTATTCTTTTCTTCTATTAAACTGTCTTGATCTCAACTCATGGGTTGTACTTTTTCTTCTGATTCTCTCCCCCATCCCACTGCGGGGGGAGCGAGCAAGCGGCTGCGTGGTGCTGAGTTGCTGGCCAGGGTTAAACCACAACAAGAAGTTAGCGCTGCCCCAGCCCTGAGGATCCCTGTCCCACTCCTCTCCTCCTTTGAAGAGGGCTGTGGGCAAGCTCAGGGTTTCAGTAGCTGTTTCAGTCCCCAAGCAACCACCTGCCCAAAGGAAACCACAGCTGCTCTGCTTCCCCGGGACAGAGGCCTGCCATGATAAAAGCCAGGCAGGAGGCAACTGCAGATGCTCCACTGTCCTGCTGCAGTCTACAAGAGCTTGCTAACAGCAGATAGGGGAAAGAGCCTCTCAGTTGTAACTCAGAGTCCCTCCGGGACAAGCAGAGCGGCTGAGCAGGAAACTCAGCTCCCAGCTGGAGAGGAGAGGCTGCCGGCTGGTGCCTCCCCCCAGACAAGGTGACTGCCTGGGCACGCGAGAGCATTGGCTGCCCACGCACGGCACCCGCTGCGGGGCTGCTGGGGCACGTGCCGGGCCTGGTAAGGCAGGGGAGACGCTGCCACCCTGTTAGCGACCCACCGCCTCGCTTCCCCGGTGGAAATGGGATGAGCGGAAAGGTCCAAAAATGAGCACAATGTCATGAAGGGATTTATTTTTCCTCCTCTAAACACTTTTATCTCCACTTTCAGAAGCCAAAAAGTCAAAGGGACTGGACAGGTTATGAATAATTAATAGCAATTAAAAGTTAATTATCAATTAATATTAATTACACAAACCCACTGTAATTAAATACATAAAACTGTTTCTAATGCAACCAATGAACCATTTCACCAAATATCATCTTAGACCAGGCAGAAAATAAATGCATTTCACTTTGATATGGGATAACAGAAAGAAAATGTTTGATTTTCTCTATGCACAGAACATTCAACATGTATCCTTGTGCAACAGAGAAAGAAGAAGTGCTTTTAAAATTATTTCCTTGATGGTCTTTACAATAAACATATGTCAGCTACATTATCTAAATTTACTCTGTGTTGATTATAGTTACATGAAATTGTTCTTTGTTTTTCCTGTGAGCTGACCTGATTTAACAGCAGGGAGGCATTACATTTGCCAAATGGGAGACCCAGGTTTGGGAACAGATTTGATTTCCCAGGCTTCTTGCCAGAGAAAACTGAACATGTCATACAGGTAATTTATTTAGTCACAGTAGGGGAGGGAACAGAGGGAGAGAACAGCAGAGCTGAGCTGTAAACCCCTGCCGAGATCACCAGCCAGCGAGCTTTGCTGTCACGGAGGGCGAGGGAAGCAAGGCATGCGGGTCTCTAGAAGGAACAATTTACTTGCAAAGCAGACAGAAGGAGAGAAAACACAAAGCCCTTTTTTCTGATGGGATGCTGCATTCAGACAGTCACTGATTTGTGGAATGTAGAGCTGATCACCAGTTGTATAACAAGAGATAACTTCATTCAGCGGTTGACACTAATCAAAAGCTGCTCGCTTATTAGCAGCGGAAAGTCCAGAGCTACAGCAGACCACAGCAAATGGCCCCCTTATCTCCCAGCACAGCCCACCAAACAGCTGAAATATCTCAGCAAAGACTGCTTTGGCTGAGGCATTTTCCCAGTGTTTTGTAGTTTGTGTCAATGGGTTAAAATGAAGAATTAGTCAATAGGCTTTTACATTCTGATATTTTGTCAATTGATTATGTTCTGCCTGAAAGCATATGCTATGCAGGAAGCGTTATCTTCTCTTGCCTCTCTGTTTTGAGACAGTATAGCAGGCAATAAAAAGCTAGAATGACTAAGGAAAAAAGGTTTCCTATTTTCTGAATTGCTTTCTTTAGTCAAATTACAGAATGTGAAACATAACATGTCATATTTCTAATAGAAGGCTTTCATTATATACAAATACAATGGATTCCAAGAAGTTCAACCTCTCCACACTTATTACACTGAAGGGTGAGAATAAGCTTTTAGCACATAAAGAAGAAAAGTATTACTTTCTACATGAGTAACACAATGGGGAACAACTATATAGCAGATTCCAATTGATTAAAAAACTCATGAACTCTTAAGGCATCTTGAAATTCCCTAGCAAGAGAATCTTCGAGGATTACACAAACCCAGAAGAAAAGTCTGGTGACAATTTTTTTAGGATTTCCCCCCACATGACTGTACTTTCTTGCATACAAAATTTTGACATGAGGAAATGTGTAATTTTTTGTTTTACTTCACACTAGCTATGGATTTTCAGCAACAATCAAGCATCCCTGACTACGTGATTGAGTAAATCACTAATTCTGTATGGCGGTTGCAGCTTCATAAGCACTCAAAAGAACCTGCAATTTTGCACATGGATTTCAAAATCCCAATCTTGATTTCCTTAAAGCTGAAATACAGAGATTTGAGGTGCCTTGGTTTGTGTCAATCTGCTAACATAAGGGAAAGGGGAATCAAAACACCTTGAGATCTTTAGCGATCTTTAATTACTATAGCTGTAGTTATAACAATTTCATATTGTTATAACTAAGATGCTTTCACATTTATTTCACCTGTAACTATATTTACATATATAAGTTTCAAGAAATAACGGTTTTAAAGTATTTGTTCCACATCTAAAAAAAAAGCAATTCTAGGAGCCCTGCCTCCAGATTTCACTGCTATATGAATAGCAACAGGTATTAGTTTACTGTACTGAATACCTCTATCACCATCAGACATCCTACAAACCATACAGTAAGAAATGTGTATGTTAACTGATAAAAACATGAACATCAGCATACCTAAAGAATAAATCTGCATTCATCTATTTGAGCAGATTAAATTACTTCATGGTAGCTGTTCATCAGTGTTGGCCTCCATCAACAGACCATCTCTCAAGCTTATACTTGGATTTCATTGAAGCTCCCAAATTATTGACTAATCCAGTTTTTAGTTGTTTCAGTGAAGTATTTCTGCTAACCTGTTCTTTTGAAGTCTGTTTTCACAAACTCCCCTTTCCACATCTGCTTGACATTTTACATCTTGAACTGTTATTTCCATTAGTGTTTCAGAAGACACTGTCTACTCTCTTCTCCATCTATTGCCTTGGGTTTTTCCATGTAGATTCTCCATGTTATCTCTGCCATGATGTTGGCAGAAGTAACCCAAGTTAATATATTTTGGGCATCTTCTAACACCCATTTGTCTACCTTGACTCTTACATCATAGCAATGCATACTAAACTTTTCTCTCATTCTGTGACCCACATCTCTAACTCCAGTCATATCCCATTAAGACCACACTTAAGCCTGGAAGAGCAGCTATTATTTTTCAGACCTCACCTTATCCATATGACCTTTTTAATCAGTGGGACTCTTCACAGGACATGAGATGATGCAAGAATTCTGCTTTGCTACAATCACATTGAAGGTCTTGCTCTTCCACCATTGCCTCATGTATTGCCATCCTGTTTCTGAAGACAGGTGCAGATGGCAAAGTCCTGAATTGGCACCATCTTCATAGGGATATTTGCATTAAGAGCTTTAGCTCAGATCTCTCTGTAATTAAATCCCTCTCTCTCCAAACTGCAGGGAATCAAAATACTCCAAGAGAAACTGTTATCTTGCTCCTGGCAACATGACAACATGACCATCTTTCAGTCTCCCTTTCAGTGGTTTCCTATTATTCAGAAAAGGGTAGAAACTTGTTCCTTTGTTTCCACAATTATCAATAGACCAGCTGCCACTGTAATTTCAGATCTAACAATATATCCACCTACTGGCATTCACACTGCCTCTTCAGACTTCAATGCCTTTCTGTCTCTCACTTCTGTGCATCACTATAGCTGGTCCTACCCACTTTGGACACCATCTGACCATATTTGATAAATCCTCTCCAAATTGTTTTTTTATTTTTATTTGAAATTTTTTCTTCTTTTTGAGTTTGACTCACCCTTGGGAGCTCTTTACTGCACTGCAAATGGAGAACCATCCTAATCACAAAAAACTTGCATTTTAAAAAATGTCACTGAAAATTAAGAGGTCGCTGCCTTTTTGCTCAGAAAGATTTTCAAATGAAGGAAGAGAGCTTCAGATCTGGCAAGAGAATGGAAATCCAGTCACACCGCATGTACCTGATATTTTTGGTGTAGTACTCTGCAATGAAATGATTAACAAAGTTGGCACTTAAGTGTTTGTAATTAGGTTTCAAAGCCACCATCCTGCTGAGATGAGATGAGGGACTTCACGCTTGCCTTAGTACTACTGTCTCATTCAATCTGGCAGAAAACTAATTTTTCACATTGTTTTTCTTTGAAAAACAGTAGGAAAAAAATAATTTTATCACTAAAGCATCAAATTCCAGAGAACGTAGCAAATTCTTAAGGAAAAAAAAAGATCCATTTCAGGAACCTAAATCCTAATATTCCATGGGATTATCAAGGCCTGTAATTTATTCTGCTGAAAGCACATAGTTAGTAAATCTACCAATTAGCCTAGCAAGTAGAATATCATGTGCTATATATGAACAAACACACAAGGAACTAGCTACCGTATTATTCATGTGTACAAAATTTAATCAGCAACTTGGTTCATTAGTTAATTTATATATAAACAGATACACACAACAAAAGTTTTGGGTGAAACACTAGAATAGCAAAGAGCTAGGAGATAAAAATACACCAGTTCAGAAAGCTGATAAGCTGTATCTTTAATCACGATGCAAGATCTTTGGGAAATGCATCCATAGAGATATTCTTAAATTAAATGGAAAAAGTCCTTCTGGGAGGTTTGACTGGAGCATGAGTTGAGACAGAAAGGATGACAATATGGGGAAAAAGGCTGCAGCCCACCAAGCAATATCTCAAAATCAAGAGGAGGATGATACAATTCCTTCAGCTACATCCAAAATAACACAAACCAGAGAACTTTTTTCCACACATATCTAAAGAAACCTTAAATATTTCTGCTGTAGTACACAAGAAAATTCTATGAAGTCAGAAGCACAAACCTACAGCTAATTCAGTCACACAGAAAAATAGCAAAGACTACTAGCTATCTATGCTTTAATTCTCTTTAGGCCTCAAAAGGCCTTTAGAATTTAAATGCTTTTGTGCAGAACCAGTCCATCAAGCAGACAAAATTGTAGAATAATCTTAATAACACTAAAAATGCTTCTATTAAAAATATTGATCTATAGATTCACTGCTACTATTGGTGAATTAAGGACATCAAAATTAGTCATCTAAGTACTCACTCAACCTGATGCTTCACTAAATGGGTTTGCCAAAGAATATTGTTTTCCTTACTTTACATTTGTGATGTTTGCTTACTCTTTGGTTTCTTTCATTAACCAAGAAAGGCAATTCTAACGAATTTGCATCTTTGGCACCTAATGTCGTGCTATGCAGTTGTCCTTCCTTTGGATACTCAGCAATGTTTTTCTTTGTTCCATTTCTGTAGGTTTTTACTTACCTATATGTTCTGTACTTACACTATGTTTCTTCAAATAACTAAGAATTTATTGTTTTTATTATGAAAGCCTTACACAAAGCTATAGTCACTTGTCAGAGAGTAGCTATTAATAGAGGAAAAAAGATAACAAATATAGACAGCAAAAATATTCTATGTAGTGCTTTTATTGCTGTATCCCCTTAGATGTAGTGAAGATTAATATTTCCTACTCCATTACACAGACCTTCAATCAAAACAAAATATATCTTAAAACAAGAAAGCAAATTCGCAATTAGTCCACTGTGGTTTGATGCAAAAATCAAACCAACCAAAACCCCCAACTACCCCAGCTCAGATGTGTACGTCTTTTGGATATAACATTTGAGAACAATAAATTTTTCCTCCCTTTCACTTAAACAGCTCTTCTTCTGAATCTGGGACTAGGATGCAGGCATTCTTAGATCCCACAGTTCTTGATGTGATTATTTTGGAAGCCACAAAGTCTGACATAGCCTCACCATAGCTCCTGATGGCAATAGTGCTCCCCCACTTGTTAGCATTCAGACCCCAAATGTGATGCCAAATCTTCCACCAGAGATCAGAATTTCAAATCATGAAAGCATTCCCCATGTATAACAATGCTTTGTGAGAAGGGCTTTGGAGAGCATCTGTGACTAGCCCAGCATTCAAAATACAAATGCTATCACTGACAAATACTGCAGACTCCCTTGCAATAAATAAAAATTAAAACATAAATAACCAGTTGGAGAACCAAAGAGGACAGCACATGCCTAGAATTTGTCAGGTAAATATTCATGCTGGTCTTCACATAACACAATATAAACTTAAAACAAAGGAACCATATACCCAACACAAAGACAAAGCAAATTTTAATGTTTGCCTCCTAAAAACCTCCATTTCTAGTGTCTCACATCAAATAAACCTCCCTTTATGTGTCCTTTTTCTGCAGCCATGAAACCCACATTGAGAAGAATTCACAATAAATCAGTGCAGAGCTCTCTCCAGTTCCAAGAAGCCAAGCACACCTTCTCCTGCCAGCTCACAAGCTCAGGAAGAGCTTCAAAATCTGACACATACACCGTATTGCCAGAGCATCTCTGGACAAGATGCTGATACTTTCCCTTGTGTAAATGGTTATGATGTCAGATCCTTATCAAATGGTTGGCAACAGCAACAAAACATAGGGCCATGGTCCCTAAAATCACAGACTTACAGCACCAAAGTTGAAAGATGTATAAGCCAACCTGCAGCAGGATCGTTAGCATCTACACGTGGACGAGAGACTGCCAGCAAGGCGCAGACTATGACTGACTCTATGAAAATTAGAGAAGTTCATTGCTGACCTCTAACAGGCTCAAATTTTTCATTTTAGTGCAACCATAGTATTTGCCGGCAGTGGAATTGTCACCGTGAGCCCTCCATGGGGTTTCTTTGCTACGTAGTCCCCTAATAACTACCAACCAAAACCATTACACTAGATAATATATTTAATAAACTGAATAACTATGATTTAGCCTGTTTTCTTTCTCCATCCTTCATTATCCCTTTTTTTCCTTAGAAAACACAAGATAAGGGAATCTTAGGTGTTTTTTCTTAGCAACTGAATCTTAGCAACTGAAAGACGACTGGCAAGTCAGTTGATAAACACTTTTTTTTTTCCTTTTAGAAAAACTTATCATAAATTGTACGGGTAAGCTGGATGCTTTAGTCTCCAACTTAGGTAAAATTATCAGCAGGCCAGCTCAAAGCACTTCATGATCCAAAAATTAGATACGCATCATTGCTTACATTTTCTAAGATAATTATGATTATTTCAGTTGGCCATCAGCTATGAGGGAAAGATTAAAAAAAACCCTGTACATACATTCAAGAAAAGCCATACATACATATAGTACTGTGCATATTTAAGTGTGCATTATGTAATCAGCATATCAGACTATCCCTGATAAAGCATCATCTAAAAACACCTCAAAAGCTAAGGAAAGCAGAAGATTTTGAAACATTTACCAAAAAATGTTCAGAAAAAGCATTAAGTTCCCCCCCTCTATTCTTGGACCGCTTTTTTATTGTTTTTTCCAGCATTCAGCAGCCTTAGCTGAACAAAAAGGAGGAGTAGGGGGAAGAAAAAAAGAAATGGGGGTTTATATATTTATTCCCTAATTATTTTCCATGCTAATCCATTACCCACAGACAGGTGGGCACACAGATGAAATCCCCTTCCTTTGCCCACACTGCCTGTTTACCTCTTCTGGGGTCAGCAGCTGGCTCCGTCTCCCCCATGTCACTGCTCAGAGGGCTACCAGGGCACCTTGTTACTGCTTGGTGACACTGGCTGCATAGGAGAAGCAGTATTTAGTTCTTCAATTTGCTTGCAACTGTATGCTTTACTACTTAATGTCTTGTGGGCCAATTCTCAGCATGTATAAACTGTCAGGGCTCCCCTGACATTATCAGAACCATCCTTTACCTCTAAATACAGTTAATCTAGTTTTGGCATGAAGCTTGTAAAACGCTTTCATTTTATAGGACCTAGAGCGAACACACAAACTTGCATCAATCCTTTCCCTAGAATGCATACTGACTGCAGCAATTGGAGGTTTAAAGCAATTTCCCTGGAAAAGCAAACCAAAAAGACATTTCAGTGCATGACAACATTCTTCGTGTCACTATCAACCCAATAAACCACCAGCTGCCATCCTGGAAAAGTTAAGCCAGGGCAGGAAGAGGAGGAGTCTAGACCACTCTTCTGTTTGTGTTTATACGGATAAAGAAATTATTTCTAAATGGTAAGTGATATACCCTAGAGAAGAAAAATAGTTACCAAAACTAGAGTTGTGGCTTTCATTTCATTTATGGGAGTGTATTAATAGCTCTCTTCAGTCCTTAGTAATCATAGAATCATAGAATCACCCCGGTTGGAAAAGACTTTTAAGATCATCGAGTCCAACCATTAACCCAGCACTGCCATCCCACCACTAAACCATGTCCCTAAGCACCTCATCTATCCTTCTTTTAAAGACCTCCAGGGATGAGGACTCCACCACCTCCCTGGGCAGCCCATTCCAGAGCCTGACAACCCTTTCGGTGAAGAAGTTTTTCCTAATGTCTAGACTAAACCTGCCCTGGCGCAGCTTCAAGCCATTCCCCCTCGTCCTATCATCTGTTACCAGGGAGAAGAGGCCGACCCCCACCTCACTACAGCCTCCTTTCAGGCAGTTGTAGAGGGCGATCAGGTCTCCCCTCAGCCTCCTCTTCTCCAGACTAAACAACCCCAGTTCCCTCAGCCGCTCCTCATATGACTTGTGTTCCAGACCCCTCACCAGCTTGGTTGCTCTCCTCTGGACCTGTTCCAGCAAGGCAACATCTTTCTTGTAGTGAGGGGCCCAAAACTGAACACAGTATTCGAGGTGCGGCCTCACCAGCACCGAGTACAGGGGCACGATCGCTTCCCTGCTCCTGCTGGCCACACTATTCCTGATACAGGCCAGGATGCCATTGGCCTTCTTGGCCACCTGGGCACACTGCTGGCTCATATTCAGCCGGCTGTCAACCAGTACCCCCAGGTCAAATCTAAAATAGAACATGAAAATCCTCTCACACTAAGCACACAAGTAAGACTCCTCTACTGGCAAAGCAGTTTAGTTTCCATACAACTGAGTGATGCCATCAAGCGGTCAAGAAATGCACCAGTTGTTTTCCCAGCAAGGTTTTTGGGTTAATCTTCATTGAACACGCTACATTTCGTGTGGAAAAGCTACCACCATGAAATCGGTATAAGGCGTACTCAGCTGATAAAAGTGCAGTAATTGAGACCACTAGTGACAGATGAGAGATGGCCTTGTTTTTACAAAAGATAGATCTGATACTGCTCTCTAGCTCCTCCAAAGAAGGTAAGAGTCTCTGAGAGCAGAAACAGCTTTATAGCTAATAATCTGCTTTCTAGCTGAGTTTTGCTATTGACTTTGCCGTTGGGTGGATTTGGAAAACTGAGCCAGGAAAGATTGGATAATGTATGTAGTAAAAAAAAAAAGTAAAAAATTTTTTAGACAACAGTTTAGCAACGTGAGTGGTTAAGGGTGTGAAACATCACAGAACTTAAACATTTTCTATTTTTTTCTTAATTAATAATAATAACAATAAAAAAATCCTTAAAGCAGCTAAATAGTACCCGACAGCAAAGCAATTCTCCAGAATAACTGTACTTCTGTATTCTCAACAAAATGTGATTCCATTAGTAATGGCTTTCTCCTGGAATCATCGCTTGGCAGGATGTTTAAAAACATGAATAAGCATTTCTGTTAATTTTG
Organism: Gorsachius magnificus; assembly: GCA_034008185.1. NCBI lineage: Eukaryota > Metazoa > Chordata > Aves > Pelecaniformes > Ardeidae > Gorsachius > Gorsachius magnificus. The sequence continues at coordinate 31,369,091 of CM067089.1, read as the reverse complement.
AATAGACCGTGGTTTTACAGAGCTACACATTAATCACAATAGCATCAATGCTATTTTAAGGCACTAGGTAGAAGTGAACCGGCTTTGACTTTTTTTTTTCTTTTCCCCCTTCAACACTAGTTCCGAGACAGAATTAACTGCAAACCATCTCAATTATTCAAGGGACATAAACAACTGCTATTCTGAATACTGCGTATTTGATTTCCATTCTTTGCAAGTTCTTCCATAATTATGTATTCTTTTGCCCTTCAGCACAGAATAAACCTTACTTTCTCATCCTCTGCTTCTTTCACCTGCCTTTCGTTACAAATCATAATGATATAAAATTATTTTTTCCACACCTTCATTAGCATTCTGCAGGGATGCTTGGCTTTGCAGCCTCCTTTGGGACTATTTTACATGTACGTGCTGAGGATGATTTTAACATCAGCATGGCTCAGGCTCAGTTGCAGCACGCACAAAAGGAAAACACTCTCCTACCATTTACGAAAAGCAGTCAAATGTAGCAACTCTAGACAAGCTGATAAAACCTCCCAGTTCTTTGGTACTGAGAAACTCATTTGGATTCTGAGCAGTATTGACAAGCAAGGAACACGTTAGCCCTGCTTGCCTGTCTAATTAGCAGCAATGATACCTATGCACAAAAAGTGCCAATAGAAGCTTCAATTGGGGGAGGGGGGGGCTCCCTCCGCGTAAATTGTGCTCCTTTGTATCATGCCTTATGCTGAAAGCAGGAGGGATGAACATCAGTCTCGGCATCATGACATCGCTTCTGAGCTAACTACAAAAGATTGCTCTGTTCTGCTGTTTCCCCAACACATTAGGAGCACGTGCCGCCCACCGCGCACTCCTACTCACCCAGAAGTTTTAAGCAAACCAAAATACTGACGTGCAATCTCTTTACCATAACCAATCTGCCAATGTGCCTCAGTAAAACGCTTACTTCAAAACAACAAATTCAAACAACAGCAAACGTCACTCCAAAGCAGCACTTCCCATCCTCTGACCTAAACTTTAAGCAAAAGACTTAGAAAGGAGCCTCTAGGTTATGTATAATACTATCAGGCTGCTGCATTACGAGAAGCTCTGTGTTATGAAACTCAAGGTAAAATTCATGCCTCACGCATGGACAGCTAAAGTTCCATGCTCCAACAACCAGCTCAAGAAATGCACATCCCTAAAACTTATTCTTACAATCCTGTCTATGATTCCCTACCCACCCCACCCCTCCCTTCCCCCCCAATAGCTGTTACATCCACCAGCAAAGTGGACAGCAATATTGTGTAAGCCAGCCGAGACACCAGAAGTCAATTCATGTAGCCAGGGAAGCACAGCCATGGTGAAGGAGCCAACTTCTCCAACAACATTCGTTTGTTTATGCCAACTGCTGAAAGACTTGTAGTGTTTATGAATCGAGCTGTGACTCAGTACATGTTTATAGCATATATTTATTGACAAGTTTTAGGGGTTGATCTATTGAAAGATCTCTGCAATGTATCACATACTTACAACTGCATGCAAGGATTATGCAAATATCCCAAGCCTAGCAACAGTCTGAAGCTATTTCATTTTCTAAAATCAACTTTAAAAGGAACACTTTCTTCTTTCCTCACTCAAGAAACACATAATGAATGCCAAAATTATTTTTGCTCAATACTAAGAAAAAGATCCTGTCCTCACTCAGCACCATTATTCCTTATATAAAACCCACTTTGCTTACAGATCTCAAATACCCATGACCATCCAGTGCTACAAAATGGGTGGCATTAAAATACTGCAAATCTGCATTCTCCAGTTTTCCTTTTAGCAGTTGCCCTAGCGTAACTTCAAACACCGTATATGACTTTTTAAACACCTAATAAAGCTATTGTAAATTATTGAAGTATTGCTCTCCCCTTCAGATCTGCACGAGTCAAATCAGGGAAAAACATCAAACCCCACAAATTTTCAAGTGTTCTCAACAGAATACATGAAGTTAGCCAGTTGTTCAAATGTGTTTAACACCTGATAGCTCCCACTGTGAACCTTAGGACAGATTTTCAAAGAGTCTCAACATTTATGCCACTTCTTTGGATGCTTAAATGACATCTGATCTCTTGAAAGTTGCTCCCATTTTGGACTGCACAATTTTTTTTTAAAATCATCTTAACCTCCATCTCTGCAAATAAACAGATATTACGCTGTAGATAACCAGGCTTACCTCATACCAGCAGAACATTTCTTTAATCTTGTATTATTCAAATTTGTTTAAAAATTGGCCTAATTATATCTTGCACCTAAGGTTTCTCTACACATTAAAGTGACGCTAGGGAAGAGACCAATTTGAAAACCAGTAAGGTATCCTGGAGCGGTAGACAGGCTTTGTAGAGGCGAGTGCCTTTTTAGCTACATCTACCGTAAAAGTGGAAAATTCAAAGAAAACTCACACCAAAAGGCAAATCGAGCATTATTCAGAGGCGGTCAAGTCTCTCTCTTTGTTGGAGAAATTTTCTTTTCATGTTCCTATCAAACAGCAACAGAGAGTTTCTGAAGGCCTCACTCCCTCTCCCCCTATTGCACGCATCTCCCCAGCACACAAAAACCACACGCTGGTACGCCCTCGCTGCTTTTCCAGGTAGCCACCCGTGTTAGTGCCAGGGAGACGTGGAGCCTATCAAGCATGACTACATAGCTCAGAGAGAAATGGCCAAGAGCAGGAAGACACCAGGGTTTTGCTTCTCAATCTTGCTGATGAAGAGAAAGGGCTTGCAGAAACTGTGGTTTCAATACCCGGTTGAACAGCTGGTGTCAACAAAACAGGGCTTTTACAACCACGCAACCCTCTTTCAAGACCAAAGACTCCTGGGAAGAGACAAGATCCATCTAATCAGTGGTATAAAAGCATCTTTGCCACCAAGCTGGCCAAACAGGTGAAAAGAGCTTTAAACTAGGAGTAACTGGCAAGGGAAATGACAACCACTTTTTAAAATGACAAGATAGACCTCACACCAAAGCAACTAGTGCCAAATTCCAACCTAGGCGCACAGAGGGATGCATGTAAAAAAAGGAAAAGATGCACCTCAAATAATGAATTGGATTCAAGAGCAATTCTCTTTTTATCAGTTACAAAATAATAAATGACTTATTAGAAAATCAAATTTCTAACCAGAAGTACCACTACAAATGAGGATTTTTATTTATTCATAGGTCACTAGCTTCTCATTAAAGGTGTTTACTACATCTTTAAGTGTTTTAATTATTGGGTCATACAGATTTTTTGAGAACACAGATTATAGTTGCATGCTCAAGTCATAAGCCAAGAAAAAAAAATATTAAAACCCTAACATTAGAAAGCCACAGCAGCTACAGCCTTCTTGCCATTCCTACACTGTCTCGAGCATTAGGGAATTTTACTGTGAGAGAAACATGCAAATTCTAGGACTGCTACAAATCACGTTACAGCAAGGCAACATAGACAATAAAATGTCAGCTTGAGAGCCTGGACATACTACAATAACTACCCTGCAGGGGTAAGGGGGTTTTATCAGTTATCACTGCATGACTGTTATACTCACTCTGATTTTTTTCTTTTATTGTATATCATCTTTATAAAATCACTGTCCCATTCAGAACATATGCTACATACACCAGCTAAATTGCAACATTCTTTAGACCTTTTACTCTTTCTTCATAATCACCAATTTTCATAAAGTAACTTGACTGTAAGGTGGGAGGGAATCAATACCCAGGCCTGATGGTACTTTCCCCTCTAGAATCACAATTGTCTGATTCCTAATAACCTACATAATTGGTACTGTGGGCTTTTAAAGTTTCCTAAATCTCTCCAGAATGAGGCATTGCCTTCTGAGGTTAGCTCTCCAGATAAATCATGAAGGTGCAGTTTCAGAGAGCTCAGACATCATAGCCTGGTTCTGTTGACTCAGTGGTTACTATTAGCTCTCCAAGCTTCCCAATTCACTTAAAATAATCCTTTCCCCAAGGTCCAGTTTCATGAGCACCAGACTAGGGTCTAATTTTTCACTCAAGGATCTCTGACAGTTGAGATACATACCACAACTTTTGAAGTAGTTGCTAATGTAATAAATAGTGTAAAAATACTAGCACCCCGTTTCCAGTCTCCTGAATACATTAGCCTCATCTGAATGACTCTTCCAGGTTTATGTGAAGTCTCCAGACTGAAGACTCATCTGTCCCCTTTTCTTTCCCTCCGTTTCTTGCTTGGACCGTGGAGTCTCTTCCTACATCTAACCTTTTATCTCTCCTTCTTAAAAATGAGTGGCAGAAGACCTTACCTTGCTTTTATAATCTTTGATAATGTTTTTATAATTTTATAATATAGTCAACTTTGTGAAGAACCCTTTGGTCATCAGCTGACTGAAGTTCCCGCTCAGACCTTAGCTTCCTGCCTTCATTTGAGTTTGGTCTTAATAAACTGATTTTTTGTAAACAGTTACCAACCCTCGCTTCAAGGGCCTTCCACAATCACAGGTGGTTTGTGGATTTTTCCATGGCTGCTTTTATATTATCACTAAAAAATTCAGTCAAAAATAAGAGACAAAAGGAAAGGAGAATACCCATTTTTAAAGTGGACTTTCAGCTGCTGTATATCTTTGTATAAAGTTCACAATCTTGGAATGAAAACACGCATTGTAAATAAGCCAATTCTGAAGGAAGTTTCAAAATAAAATGATTCACACATCACAAAATATTTTTATTGTGAATTTAATAGCAGAGCAGATGCATTTTCCCCATGAGGTAAATCATGCATCACTCCTTCATCTTCAGGAAAGAGCTACTCTTTGTTTTTCCCCTTTCTTATCAGGTAAGTTAGGGGTTTACATTGGTTAACGCAGCCAGAAAACATTTTCTCTCTCATACCATAAATGATAGTTTCAGACTTCTCCTCACAGATCTGAATCCCCAAGATAGGCTTGCACATTAACAGCTTATCTAAATGCCTTCTATTATTGTTGTCCCTTTCAACCTTTGTCACAGCTCACTTATCTTTTCTCAAATTACATTTTAAAGCTAGGACCATGACAATTGAATTTTTAGCTAGGTCTATCTAGTACCTTGGCTTAAAAAGTTCCTAAAATCATGACAGGCAGACAGGTTCTTCAGCAATATATAGGCACAGTTGTGCTAAAACACACTTTAGAAAGCACATAGTTACTCACGCCTCCCACGTCCCCTAAAGTGAGTTCTACAGAGATCTTGAGCATTTCCTACGGTATTTATTATACAGTACTATGACCCACTTCTGGCTTGGACCTTATTCATCTGAATAAGCAACTTCTTTGAAATCAAATGGTATTTATTCCCTCACCAGGCTGAATTTATTTTGTGCAACCAGGAGAACTACCTCCTGGATAAGACATGTCAGCTGATTTCTCAGGGGGGCTTTTTGTCAGAGAGACTCTCCATCTTTACATGATAAGAATATTTTGATATAGTCCAAATTTACATCTTGAGACCATCTGTCTGGCAGACAATGACCTTGCACATTTATTACTCTGAAATTCCATGGAGATTGGTCTTATTATATATATATTTAGACTGTCAAGTATTTCTCATTTCTACAAGAGAAAAGTGATTTATTTTTTTCCACTGACAACAGGGCTCCTTAGCTGTACAGCCCAAGGCATAATACATTATCCTTGGCCACAGTATCAATGGAGGCTGTTAATAAAGCCCCAGCCTGAAGCAAGCTTAAAGTTTGGGGGAAATTTAGCTCCTTTTTGTATGCTTTACACATTACATCTAGGTGTAATGGAGGCTTATATGGATGCGCCTTCCTCACAGCCCTCTCCTAGTGCAGGGTGGCTGCCACATACCAGACACAGCCTGGGCACTCTGGAGACTAAGGCCAACATCTACTGCAAGGACACATGGCTTCCTCTCTTCCTTGGCATGGTGGCTACAACAAAGAATGGCAAGATGTTACAAGTCAGCTGCATGACCAGATCCTGCCAGCAGGAGAATGATCATCAAGTGCGTTTAAACCTACTTGGTGACAGGGAATCTGGACAATTAGCAAAAAAACCATTTTTCCTCCCTTCCACTCCAAGTCCCTTCCAGTCTAAGAGACATTGCTGTGCAACGTAATGAAATGCAACATTTTCTTTTCTCACTTTAGATTTTCCCAGCCTCCTTGGACTTCTGTGCATGCAGGAGACTGTGCTGTGGTGCACTTAAGTGGGGGGAAAAAAAGTGGTTCTAAATGGGAGGAATGCCTATAATTTTCTTTTTTTTTTTTTTTTTTTCCAGATTAACTATATACTTGAGTAACTGCATTGACTACAACTTTTCAGGTAACTCTTTGGAGTTAAGCTTCTTTAACATCAAAACTAGATGAAAACAGTTTTGTGAGCAATGACCAAACATATCAGCTAAACTGTCAGAAAGATTGCAGAACAGAAAGATTGTACAAATTAGACAAAAGGATATATAAATTTCTAATACAGGGTCTTCATTAGCTCCCTCTTGAGATTGACAACTACATTATACTTTGGGCAAGACATTTTCAGCATCTGTTGGTCATTTATTTATGCTAGGGTTGGCAGCAGAGTAGGAAGTTGGTAGCAGCTGAATTCGACTAAAAAAAAACCAAAACCGTTACATTCAACAAGTCTGAAGATTTCAAACTGACCAACGAGGTCACTCATGATACAGAAAATCACATGCAACTTGCATCACACCCATCCTTTCCCTGAAAAGATGCACTCTGAATAATGCACTCATTAATATTAGAATAGTACTTCAGCTACACGGACAACTGATGAGATGTACATATAGGTACCATTTGATTTACAGACTGATTTTAGAACATCTAGAAATACATAATGAAAAAAAAGGCAATATTTTCTACCAATGCTCTCAGCTAGCCTTGTCTCTGTTAAGCGTTAGTTAGAAGACAGCTTTCACATTGTGAAGAGCCAAAAGAGAATTCTAGTGACAACAGGCACCCCGAGATAAGCAGCTAAATGGCCTCTCAGTGCCACACAGTGTGCTAGTGCACTAAAAAGCAGATGTGATCCCAAAAGAATAAGTTTTTTTAAGCGACAAGTTTCTTGCTCGCTGACTTTTGCTGAAGTCATTTAAATATAAAGCTCTACAAAGCAAAAGATCAACTACAAGATATTTCATATGAAAAGGTCGAGGGAGGTGATTCTGCCCCTCTGCTCTGGTGAGACCTCACCTGGAGCCCTCAGCACAAGGAGGACAAGGAAATGTTGGAGCGGGTCCAGAGGAGGGCCACAAAAATGATCCGATGGCTAGAGCCCCTCTCCTATGAGGACAGGCTGAGAGAGTTGGGCTTGTTCAGCCTGGAGAAGAGAAGGCTGCGGGCAGATCTGATTGCGGCCTTTCAGTACCTAAAGGGGGCCTATAGGAAAGGGGGAAAATCTTTTTAGCAGGGCCAGCTGTGACAGGACAAGGGGTAATGGTTTTAAACTAAAACAGGGTAGATTTAGACTGGATATAAGGAGGAAATTCTTTACAACAAGGGTGGTGAAACACTGGAACGGGTTGCCCAGAGAGGTGGTGGAGGCCCCATCCCTGGAAACATTCAAGGCCAGGTTGGACGGGGCTCTGAGCAACCTGATCTGGTTAGCGGTGTCCCTGCTCCCTGCAGGGGGGTTGGACTAGATGACCTCTAAAGGTCTCTTCCAACCCAAAACATTCTATGATTCTATGAATATATGAAACGTTTTTAAACAAAGTTTAAACAATTTTTATTTTAAATCTAACTTTGAAACTTCAATACAGATAATACCTCTTTTTTCTTTATTTATTTTACAATCTAAATAAAAAGAAAACATAAATACATAATTTTGTTTTGATTCTGAAACTGAAAACCAGACGGACTCAGCTTAAGTTCACCACACCAGCTGGAACTTGCACTCAGCCAAGAGTACGATGCTACAGCTACAATCTCTTTAGTACCGGACCATCCCAGCACTCCGCTCCCATGGATCATCACTGGCCAGTACAGATATTATATAAATAACAGTGGCTCAGTGGCTCATGTTCTATCAGAAGCCCTCAAGGAAAGAGTTCATATACACGTGATGTTGATTTGCAGCAATGCCTGTATATGGATACGTTCACAATGCACTTCCCGTCTTCCCAGAGCAAATCAGTATTACTAAACGCCTCTCTCGCACTCACCTACAAGCCTCCAAATAGGTGTATTTTGGGACAACACTAACTCACAGTGCACATACACTGCTTTTTCTATCTAACATGTGCATATAGCATCTGTTGATGCGCTAAGAGGTAAATTCCTTGCGGGCCAATTTTTAACATGCCTATAACAGTACAAACTCTGCTGTACATCCCAGAACAGGGGCACTTCTCGCAGAGCGCTTTACATTCCTCGTGGGCTGATGTTCAAGTTGATTGCCTCTCTCAGGGGTGCAGGTGCTCAGCATGTGAGCCAGGGGCCATCACAGGCTCTGACAATCCTCACCAAGCCACTAGGTAACTTCACCAGGTCAGAAGACTTTTGGTCCCTCTCCTATCACCATCAAGCTTTCCCATTCCTCCCTGCCCACTCAGGTTGAGCCCCCTGGTTACTGAGCTATGCTTGACATCACCCTAAGCCTCTGAGCCGCCAGGAGATCCTGTGGGTCTCAGCCACAGTTAAATAACTCATCCCCACATCTGACACTTCACACAGCCCATGTGCTACTTCAGCCCACAAGACAGTCACTTTTCTCAAGGGTCTGCAAGCCAAAAAATTTTGGCAAGTAATTGGCCTCTATAAACTCAGTCTGGGGTGAGCATCAGCTGGCAATCTCTTGCTTCAGTTCTTCGCTATGAAGAGTCTGAGATCTCAAGGGCAAGTTATACAAAACCTCCAGCATAAAGCACTGCCTGGCTCCCTTCTACACCTTGGATACGCGCCAGCTAAAACGGTGACTGAATCTGTCAAACACAATTCCCAGTCTCTGTCGCTCAGAAACCCTATCCAAAAATGACAGGCTTTCTACTTCACCAGGAACGCCAATGTTTGTTTAGAGCGCAGTAAGTGCCACGATAAGCACGGCGCTTGAAGCCCCTTGCACAAATCAGGACAGACTGAGCTTTTGTTACCTACAGGGCCAATTGGATTTAGCTGGAAAACTTTATTTCTGATCGCTGCACGTAGACAGAAAGGAAGGAGTTGCATGGATAATTTATACAGATGAAGGATAGCAACGTCTAATTTCCTTTGTGTAGTAATTTCTGTTGATTGCTTTTCTTTGTGTTTTCCTGGAGTACTTGCATGAAGCTTGCCATGGCATTCGGTTTGAGTGGCTAATATAGCACGAAGAGCAATCCATACGCGTCATAACATTTCAGGCCCTGCACAGCAGAATCCCACGTAATATTATATTTGGCTACTGAAAGCAAAATAGCACACATGCTGTAAGAAGCGAATGACCAGAAATCTGAACTCCTAGAAACTATTTTTAATGTAAATAACTGTCCATATATTTCTTGTGCAGTCCAGGATCAGTTCTCTTCTATTACAAAATACGATACAATATGCTTTTGCAGTCATCTGTCCCAGTTGTACTGAAAGAGGTTAAGGATGAAGTTTCTTTTGAGGCATACTTTTGGGGACCTTATGTGGACTTTTGTTATCTTCTAATCATTCCTCTGTAAGGGTTCAATTTTGCACTCCTTGTGTAAGCAGCACCTTTGCTGAAGGTAAATACAATATTGAATCTATCACATTAGCTAGCTAGGTTTGTCTAGGCCAGTGTCTTCTCCAGATGTGTCACCAATACCTCACGAGTCTCACTAAAGCTTGCAAAACCTTTTGCAGACAGACGTATACAAAACCAAACTCCCCTAAGAGAATATTCTTCACAATATTGTCATATTCATTGGCTTTTGTGCTGAAGCATGAGGATTTAAATTCTTTATAATTTCTTAATCCTATGAAATATAGTTGTGCATTTTCTACTTATTATGCATAGAGTCTAATCCTTAAAAAAAAAATCCTACTAAGATCCTAAGCATTCAATATGTTAACTTCATAGAGTTCAGAAAATTCTTGCTTGCTGTTTTTAAGCCTTAACTCTGCCCCCTACGGAGTTAAAATAACAAAATCCCACTTGCTTCTCTTTCTATCACCTTTTTCCCTCCTTCAATTATGAATCCTCTTCTTCTGCATAACAGCTCCAAGATTCTGTTCTTTTCCACATCTTTAATCATCTTTCGCGTCCCTCTGAATACTTAAGCCTGTGTTGCGTATATCTTCACAAAGCATGGTCACCAGAAAGGAAAGAGGAAAACCATGACATTCCTAACATGCTTAAATTGACCGCTCCCTGGTGACATTTGGGCCCTTTTTACCCATAAACAGCAATACAGCTGTGAAATTATTTTTTTTTACATGAGCACAACTTCTCACCGAGTTTCACTCGCCATTGCACTACCCATTCACCTATTCTTATTACTGCCTCCTCATGTCTGAACATGAACAATACACAATTGTTCTTCCCAATTCCAGATTAGAGATGAGAATATTAAACAATATTTATAGTATAGAACTTGTGGGGATCTCAGCATTAGGTTTTTGTTGAGCTGATCATTTGTGTTTCACATACTTTCATAGACAGCTCCCTAATTATGACGACTTCTTGAATCCATTCTCCCTTTCTCCAGAACTGCTTAGATTCACTGCTGGCTTCTTCTGAAAGCATTTGCCAGAGCACGATTTTTTTTCCATATGGTAACCCACTGACCTATAATAATATTGTTTGAACATTCTGAAAAAATTTCTATACCTTCAAGCCAGTATTTCTCCCTTTGGTGAAGTTCACATTGTGTGTTTAATGGGGTATTGCCCTGGGAAATTGTGTTGTGGCTTCAGCAGAAGCTCTCTAGTAAGATCTGAAAGGCATTGCAGCGGTCCTATTTTAATGAAATGGCATTCACGGTGTTGCAGCAAAACATCTCATGCCAGTTCCTTGAAAAGATGACAAAGAAATCCAAAAGAATAGAGAGATGATTGTAAAGCTACTTCTACTTTTTTAAAGATTTAGTAGTGCCAAATCTTGCCACCTCTGGAAAGACATGAAAAGCAGAACCAATACAAACTTGTAAAAGGACTTTACATTTCGTCTACACCGTGCAGCTTACAGCTGAATCAGCTTCTGGTATGTGAGCTAGGTCATTCTGAAGTCACTTGGGTTTTTCCGTGCTACAGTGCACTGAGCAGCGCTAGGAAGCTGATAAGTGGCACATAGCTCACAAATGCAAAGTAGGGCAGGAGGTCTGACGTTCTGGTTCAGTCTCGGATGTTTCTGACACAGAGTCAATGCAGTAGTTACACTGCATTGGTTCCCTCCATCAACAAATCTTGCAAAAGATGGTAGAATTCAAGATTCAATAGACATGCAGAATCCATCCCAGAAGCTTACATAGTTTCCTGGGAAAATGATATCACAAAAAAAGGAATGATTCAGTATTGAATTGGATCTAGTTTGCTGTTACCCTTGCTCTGGAATTCATGGGCTGAAGGCACGGGCTAAAAATGCCTTAGAAATATTTCACAGTTCTGTACAAAAGGTTTTTTTCAACAAGGTTTTCACCCCATTATTCAGCTGAGATGGAAGGGAATGTTTTTCCCCCCAGTACAAATCTCTCTTTACGCATGTCACATATAGGATTTACCACTTAAAACTGGAAATGAGGGTGCTTTCTCATGGCTGAGATGCAAGAAATTACCATGTACTGCTTATTGTCGGCATCTGAATCCTTATGACTCATTTCTTTTACCCTTATAAGACACTTTAAATGGAAACACAATTTCAGGACATACAGATAACCCTTTTAACGTGGTGAATGATTTATTATACCGTCATGAACTTTTACAATGCTGCTACTGGTTTTAGAGAATGTTTTGTCTTATATTTCACTTAGATCATGACTGTACCAAATTTTCTATCCAGAATATTTGTTGTACTTCAGTAAAGCGTGTGGGGATATATGCATGTCACATACCTTACTATTTTACCCCAATACATTACTGAAGAACACTAACTGCTTAAACTGCACTTTTAAGAAGGAACTTTGAGGAGATTAAAAACAAAAAAATCAAAGTTGTTTTTCTGAACTAAAGAGCAGAATCACAGTCAGAGTTTTCATTTTACTGCCTCAATAACTATCAAATAAAAATCACCGGGCTCACATACACCATCAGATAAAACAACAAGCAAATAATGGAAATAGAGCCTTTCCACAGCATCAAGAGTTCCTACCTTTGAAGAGGAGCACCTCAGAGTTTGCGGCGCTGCTTTTGCTCTGTTTGATCTACCAATTATATCTTGCACAAAAGTATGCATTTACCCCTGACAAAACACTCTTCTGCTTGCATTATCTTTGCTGGACTGGCATAATGCCCTCTCCATTTCAGAACCTCTGAGAACACAGAACAGAAATTCAGACCTAATTTATCTTACAGCAGTCAAGACAGGCCTACTGGTCAGAGCTGGAATAAGAGACAGTGGACTGGAATAAACCCATGAGTTTATATTAAAATAATTTTTTTCTATGTGTGTGTATAGACACATTTTAAGTCAACAGATTTACATACTGCTCTCCTGTGACCTTGAGGTAATTCCCTGGCTATTTCTGGGCTGCACACATAGCCCTGATCCAGCTGTGAATATCTAGGAGAAACAGTGGCACTGTCAGAAGTTACAGAGAAAATAAACTAACTCCAAAGAACTCCCCTGCTCCCTTTTTAGAGAAAAAATATCGGGTAGTCCTTTAACGCGTGCACAGCAAGTAGCCAAGGGGTCAAGAGGCTTTGCAGTCTTTGCCTGGGACAGACCTATGGTTTAAGACAAATTTAGCAAATACTATTAGGCATTATACTCTTCAGAAAACTACAGCTTCTATTACCGCTTAGTTTTTTATGAGTGTGCCTAAATAACTATTGTTGACTGCTTCAGCTTCTTGTGGTCAGTTGAAACCCCTATTTCAAAACTTGAGAACACTGAATCTGAAATTCAAATGCTCCTGAAAATCACCAAGAAAATTATGGTGTTTGAGTTAGGAAGGAGTCATCACACTTCAAATCTTCCTTTACCTTTTATCTCCTACGCAGGTAGGTAGGTGATGGCCTGAAAGATTTTTTTTTTTATTAAAGAAAGGAAAACAAAAAAAACCACCCCACATCCTTCCCCACCCTTGTCGTCTGCCTTCCTCCCTCAGTTTCCCATTACCGAAATATTTGGTCACAGTTCAAAACTTGCCTTCACCAAAATGGACAAGTCTCAGATTTAAACAGAACAGCAAAAGAAAAAAAGGGCTAATGAATGCATCCACCCTTTTATGGCTTAATGACAATGTTAGACACTTGAGTGTAAAGTATTTTCTTCTTATTACAGAAGAACCTAATGAAAATAAGGTTCTAGAAATTTATGCAATGATTCAGAAAAACATTTAGAATAACACTTGGATAGCATGATAAAATTCATCCCCCATTCAGCCTTCAAAATTTTGCTTAAACCTAAAGCAAATACTGAAATTCCACTGATTACATTCAGTTTTGATTAAAATAGGAAAAAGCACTGAGATGCTTTACTGAAACAGTAGCAATGCCTGTCTAACAATATCTAATTTTAGATACTATGTTTAAAACATCTGACTATAAGGTAGACGTGAGGAAGCAGACCTAGTACGCCATTCACAGTAAATAAGCCTCATGTATTCTGCTTTGCTGGTATCACTAGGTAAAAAACTGAGACTATCCAGTAAATATTCTTGTAGTGTTGACAGTCGCTTTTCTGTTCATTAGATGCCCTGCCATTGCTTTGAAAACTCTGTTTCTGAGTGAATTCACATCACAGGAAACTTTTTGCCCTCCTAACCTGAACCTCTACAGCAAAAAGTTTAAAAAACTGTACGTATCAGACAGTAGTTTAGAAAATGATGTCTGAATGGTACTGCTTTTACACTATTTTTTTTAAATAAAAAAATAAAATAATACCTGCTCCTTAAATCTAGCTATGACTAGAGACTGAGAGCCATGCACCACGGAACAGTCACACTCTGAACACAGATGGCTATACTGAAAGGGAATAAGCAGCCACCCAAGTCCAATGCCACCTTCCTCTTTTTTTCCCCTTTGTAAATAAGCAGCCGGTACTTGCAGAAAGGCTCTGTGAAGCAGAGCGTGTACGGGGTGAGCCTCCCCCCTGTACACTCACAGCGCTTCCAGCAGTTTAACAGAATTAACCAGAGTTAGAGCTGGCTTCCAAGCCACCTTCTTAGTAGCCTATAGAAGAACTATTCTTGATAAAAATCAGTGAATTTTAAGTCCTTAATAACTTGACTTCCTTAATACTGTGCAGTTATGAGCTCTGCAATTTAACTGTACTATCCACAGAAAAGTACTTCCTTTTGCTCATTTTAAATTAATTTGCTCCTAAAATTTAAATTTGCTCCTATTTTTGTTGGACACCCCTTAGTTCCTACGTTCTAAACTGCAGGTAAGTCTTATTCCTTATTCATATTTCTGTACCATCCATGATTTTACACATTGCTATTACATTATCATCATATCTTTTCATGCAGCAATCCTAATCTATTGTGTTTCTCTGCCCTTACAGGCTGTTCCACACCTTTAACCATTCTTCTTATCCTTCTACTAGATTTTATCAGTTTTACTGTGACCTTTGTGAGACAGGATCATCAGATCTGCACACAGAATCCAAGATGCAGACCTACACTTGAAGAATGAGGTCGTTTCGTTCTCCATTCCCTTCCTAAGAATCCCCAAGATTTATTTGTCTTGTCTTATTGCCACCAAGCATTCAACTAGTGTTTTCCAAGAAATACCCACGATAGATGCAAGATCTCTTTTCTGAGTGGTAATAACAGTTTTAGAATTTACTACTACTGCATAGACGAAGGCATATATATTCTGTGCAGAAACACACACAAAGCATATTGCAGCAGGCAATGTTTCTTGACAGCCCCACAATGCTAAGAAAACAAAATGCCCAGAAAAAAGAAAAAACAATCTGTCATACCAGATCAAAATAACAACTGAACTAGATACGCATCTACCCATCCCTATGTCCATTCCACCAAAAATGATGATTATTCATAAAAGCACACAGAGGGAAGTTGGGTATGATGAAGCCTACAGGGTGTAGGGGACTGCAAGACTAATTTACAGCCTGACCCAGAGCACCCCAAGATCACTGCAAGTCACTGCATGTAGCACATGAGATTCAGAGCTTCAGAACTTTTCAGGGCATTGTAGGAAAAATCCGGGTGAAGGCTGTCTTAGGGGCCTCTTGGCCAGCTGCATGTCAATATGTGTCTGGGCGTGAATCCACGCTCTGACCGGAGGCCTCTGCATCCAGGCTGCAGAATTGTTTGTTGTTATCTTCGCATATAGCTGTAATACATCCATCTAAACCCAGGAAGATAAGTGGCACGCGTGACAACAGGGATGAACACACCTATTAACAAACACTTAATAGATACACCAGAGAGAGCAGGCATGAACACATCTGTTAAGAACATGGAAAGATAAAATATATTCTGTAGAAATACAGGACAATGAAATCCTTTCAAACTCCAGTAACTGAAAATAAATATGACTGTATACTTTAAAAGAAAAAAAAAAAAAATCTTTCTGTGCTACATTTGAATTCCTCTTTTTCAGAAAACACAGTGAACATTTTTACCCATCTCAGGGAAATCAAACAGCATATTATGAGGGACCAGAAGCTATTTCCCTGCTAGGTTTATGTTTTCTGATTGTCTGGGTGTTTTTTCATTTGCACCCAATTGAGCACTGCTACATCACCATTTCTTTTGTACTGACCTGCTCATCTGCTGCATGATGGTTTTTTGTTTTCCAGTTGGTGATTCCATCTCCTAGCATCTATCATCCTGTTTTGCTACTTTATTCAATTTTACAAACTTGCCACTGCAAATTATTTGCACAAATGGAGAGTGATTTCTCTTTACATTAGCTCTCCTCTCCTTAAGACTTGCTCCAGCAACAGACTCGGCAATGCTGGGGCACGCGGCGGAAAGGAATGGCACAACCACACACAGGAACTGATGAACTCGAGTGCTCAAGGAGAGCTACACACTGCCAAAAGTAATGCTCATTTTATAAGGCACAGGAAACCAAGAAAGCTTATCTTAGTCCTAACCATCTTGGAAAAAAAAAATTTCCTTAACCTGTTTTATAACCTGTACTTGCAGCATAAATCCTCCGTTATCCACAGTTAATTTAAAGGAGTGAAAAGAATAGTGGGACACTTCATGTTGTTTCAAATAAGTGAAAAATTACTCTGCAGCAGCAGACAACTACAGAGCCTGCTTTTATCACCAGAAAGATGCACAATCCTAGCAGGGCCTGAAGAATGGGCTATATGTAATCTTGTCTTCAATTTCTGCTCATCAGTTGAAGAATTCCTATTAAATGGCCTTTATATACTCCCTAATTCAAAAAATGCTAAGTTAATTTAACTCTCAAAGTAGATACTATCAGAAGCATACCTTGTGCTGTAAACAGGTAATGGAAAAAGTGGGTTAGATTCAAGAATACAAAATCTCAGGTTTTTTCCCCATAACATTAACTTCTTACGCTTCCCTACATCTGTTTTGCACATTTTACACACTTTCCAAGCAGTATAAAAATTCATACTCTGACAAACGTAGCTGGAGGCCTTGCAGATACTTCTTATCTCCAGCAAACCTTTTAACCTTAACCACGTATTGCCCTTGTTTCAAGGAGTTTAAAATACTTTACTTTTTGAAATACCTCTTCATTTGTTTCAGAAACCTGAATTGCTCCACATTCAAAGTTCAGGAAAGCCAAGCACTCTCTCTGAGCAACGTGATCTGTATGTGTGTTTGGTTTTCATTATTGATATAACATCTCAAGAGCGCTCAGTTCAGCTTATGCGTTACCCATCGAGGGCTGGCCTGATTCATATCACAAACAAGCGATGATATCCCTGTACTTACTTCAACACTACTTCAAAAAGGAGAAGACAGAAAGAAAACAACCTTTGTCTTTCAGGAGTTTTATTTGCCAGTGACAGCTTCTCAACAACAGGCTGAAAAGCTAGTGAGGCTTTACAGCCCTATTGCTCACAGGTAGTGCTTGCCTACAGGGTTACAGATGCAACTGTATGAAACAGCACTACTGGAGGAGCGGAAGGTAGATAGAGAGGCTGAACGGTGGCTCCTATGCAGGGAGGGATGAAGACTGTAGGTGATGCCCAAGGGACACAGCGGTTCACGCAAGTTCCAGATGCCATGCAATAAAACGCAGTTGTTCACACCTTCTGGGGCCTGAAGTTGTGCCAGGGCAGGTTTAGGTTGGACATTAGGAAAAATTTCTTCACCGAAAGGGTTGTCAGGCTCTGGAATGAGCTGCCCAGGGAGGTGGTGGAGTCCTCATCCCTGGAGGTATTTAAAAGAAGGGTAGATGATGTGCTTAGGGACATGGTTTAGTGGTGGGATGGCAGGGTTAGGTTGGACTTAATGATCTTAAAAGGTCTTTTCCAACCAAAGTGATTCTATGATTCAAGAAAACGGACATGGGTACATTCTTAACCAACTGTGGTGTGTGTCTTTGGACACTGGTAGTAATCCATCTCATACCAATATTTGGAAGGTTTATTCATAAAATTATTCATTTTTAAATCTTGATCACGTTAATCCTAGTCTGATTTTCCATCTGTGCAAGAAGGTTTTCCAGTGGAGGGATTGGACACTGGAAATTTCAAAAAGCAGCACAGCAAAGGTCACGGGCTCATTTTGCCACCGTTCTGAAAGGCTGAGCAGTCAACCAGGGCTCCCCAAGAGCCTGTGGGTGGTTCACTAAAAATGAGGTTTTTTCTAGTTCAGGGAAATGATATGGAAGTGACAGCAACCATTATAGGATGAATGCGCTGTTAAGTAGCCTACAACGAACAGGAGTAGAAACGGAATAAATTAGAATGAAATTACAAGAAACACTTTGAAAACCAGATTAAACAAATTTGGCTTGGAAAGTCTTTCATTTCAGTATTCAAAAGTTCATAATATTTGGAACAAGTCTTGCACGAATAGTATGTTAAATATATTATTAAATGGGCTTTTTATTATTATGCATCATGAGCAATATTTAATAACATATATAAAATTACTGCTTTAAAATATTTACGATAAAGTTTGGGGCGGGGGGGTTGGTGGGTTTTGTGGGGTTTTTTTATTCCCCCCGCCCCATAGAAGTCATTATCCTTCTGCTACTGGGCACACCAGCATATTTTAAACCAAAAAAGTAAGATGAAGATGTAATAAATCTTGTGGAATCGGTGCTTCTTGATTCCGAGTAATTTCACTCCAATGCTTATAGCAGAGCAGAAATCATCTAGTTATCAAAGCAAAAGCAGAAAAATCCATAAATGCATACCTGTGCAAATAAAAATTTAGAGCAACATTTCCAAAACTCAACCTTTTTCAGAAACTTATAGCAATTAGAGCCACCATAAAAAGCTGCTGATATTCAGGCAGGAAGTCGTCTGTACATTTTTTAAATGAGATTTTTCCACACGAAGTCTAGAAGTGACAGTGTGAAGGGCAGGTGCACTAAAAGCCCCTGGAGAACCTCCCAGCTTGCTGCAGCTCACAAGTGTCCCCAGAGGAATACCCTAGGCAGAGGCGGTTACCCTGGGCCACCCCATACAACCCAAGGGCTAGACAGGGCCCTTTGTCAGCGCCAAAGTGGCATAATCACGTCCCCTTTTCCTGCGGTCTCCACATTGATGGCACATTTCTATGTTCTGCCCACCTCTTTTCCAACCAAAGATGCAACTTTTAGCCATGGTAACAGTCAAAAATTCGAGCAGATCTGGGGAAAGGGCACATGCCATTGTTCTCAGTCTTCAAAATATCAAATACCTGAGCACAAAATTTAAAAATTATATTTGGGTGGATGTGGGGCATGAATCTCTGGCTGTTCAATGCAGGTAGTCAGAGGAGATGGCTAGCAAGACTTTGATGATATTAAAACAAGGAGATCATGGCATTCCCTTCCAGGCTGCACCACAGGAATCCTGAACTCAGTAATATTTATGTATCCCAAAATATGCTACATCAAGTTTACCACCATGATTCAATATGCAGCTGTCACTGATCACTTGGTAAAATCTAATAAAGACAATAATAATAAAAAAAAATAATAATACTTCCCCCTTTAAAACCTGACATTTTCATTTCACTAGATAGAAATGACTACAATAAATACAAAGATTCATATTTTTTAAGGCCAGAAGGATATCATTATAGTCATCTAGTTTGAGCTGCTGCATCACATTGCTCTGCAATGTTATTAAACTACTCTCACATCAAGTCTAGAGCTTCTAGGATTCACCACATGCTCAGCTTCACTGATTCAACATTTACCACTCTTACTATTTCAGAAAGTCTCTTTTGCTCCAGCCTCAATTTTTCCTAACTTCAGGTTCTCCATTTTGTAAAGGTCTTTTCTACGAGAGTATGGAGCTCCTTACTGCCAGAAAAATTGTCTCAAAGTCATTACTGAAAGGTTGTCCAACTTTTCCTGTCTGAACTAAGTGAACCTTTTTTAATTTCTTAAACCAAGAGAAACAGATGTCAAATCAGCCTTGTAATTCTTTACTGAACATAGCGACTTACCCATATCCTTTATAAAACCCACACAACTGAGCCATACTGTATTTTAAGACTGTTTACAGTAGCACAGCGATACTACTGCTGTTACTCAACATTCTGCTCTCGTAGCTGCTACAAATCTCTAAGAGTGTATGTTTAGAAGTCACAGAAGGTAATGACCCATATTGTTTATTAAATCACAACTCCTCAAAATACACTCCTATGTTATGCAAGTATGCTACACATCCCAGAAACATGAGGTCGCATCGCTTAATACAACCGCAGAATAGAAATGCTCTTTGCAGCACCAGTAAAGTATAGCTAAATATCAGCCCAAGTTCCAAATCTTTAATTAGCATATTTATAGACGTTTCCCACGTCATTTACCTGAAAATAACTTCTCTGAGGATATTGAAATTTCACATATAACATAGAATGATAATAGACAATTATAAGAAATACATCGATAAAAGTTAACTAATTCTTAGTAAACGTTAAAGTTATTAAGTTTATCAAATCCTAGTTATTTTTTTAATCTTGTTGAGGTCATCCATACTGAGCTATGGAGCACTTGTTATTGGGCACACAGGTAACTCACTGGTATCAAAGATGGCACACCATTTAGGTGGGCAGAGAACATAAGACTATAGCAAACACTCACATTTTTAACCAATCTGTTATAGCTTTATTTCTTAATGATCCCTCCCCTTCTTTACTGATATGTTAAAAATTATCTATGTCCAATGAAGCTGCAGTCGGTCAGTACTCTCCAAAGATAAAAATCCTAAGCAGCGTGTTACGTACGGATAGGCATCTGAATTACTGAAAACATAAGTCACTGTTTTCCCACCCTACGTCTGGATTTATGCATATCCAGACTTCAAATAGTGATTAGCTTCACCTTTCATTAACACCAGCATCCATTAGTCAGCTGGAAACTGATGAAACAAGCAAGCACAAGAAACGCCAAACTCACTTTGTCCATAGTTCAGAAGGGATGTGAACAGGAATTCTAATCTATAGGATGATCAAAGACCTCCAAAACCTCAGAGGTAAGGTTCTATGTTGCTAGAATCTATAGTCACAACTCAGCAGGTCTGTATATACTAATTAGGATACAACACAGGAAAAGGTCAACTTCATAAAATACGAGGAGAATTAATACACAGGGACCTTGCCATTTGCTTTCATTTGATTACATGTACACTGCCAGAGGAAGACTTCATGTACTGCATTTTATTCATATCCACTTTGTCAAATGTCTCTTGTAGAAAGAATGTTAAACCCAAAATGCATTTATTCAGATAGAAAACTTAAAGATTTCGTTTTATGTTAAAGGCAGCATGGGTGGCTTTTTTCTTGTTTTTATTATTTTATTACTTCTGTTTCCTACTGACTGTATGTTAATCAGAGTTGTTCAACCATAATATCAAAAAAAAAAAATTCCAAGTGAACAGTAGTCCTTGCACTTTTATCCCTCATACCTAACTATACAGCAGCCTACTGTGTCTGTGCTGGCTGAAACTTCCCTGCAGTTTGTGCTCCTGGGTGCCACGGGGCCAGGCTGGCAAATACTCATCTGCCACTGGCAGCAGCGCTCCAGGGTCCCAGACACAGAGCCCTGGGGACTTTCTATGGCATCCACTGCCATTTCAGCTCCATGATACAATTCTCTCAGACAATAAGCAGGCCCTCCCAAAACTCTTTCAGAGATGAGACATTTCACCACTGGCTGATGCCACAGCAAGGTAGTGATTTTGGGGGGGGGGGGCTGCTGCAGAGTCCCTGTACTGAAAAGAAAGTTCTCTTTATGAAATAGGAACATCAAAACACATTAATAATGAGATTAGAAAGCTGAATCCATTCCTCCCTCCTTTTGGATGTGTTGAGGAATTGGGGGGGGGGGGGGAAGGCAGGAGCGGCCAGGACAAGACATGACAGATTTGGTTTTAATAACAGTTTCCATGTTTTTTTCACTGACAGGCGTCATAGTGTCAATCAATCCATTTTAGGGGATTTAAAAAATAAAATTTACAAATAACATTTTAGTCTTTGGTAGACTTTCCTAGATAGGGCTGCTCCAAACAGTCTGCTAAGTCATAAACCTTTTAAGAGCTCTTGGGCAAACTCTTTGGAGAGCATAACTACGCCTCTCCTAAGCAGAGTACTTCAGCGGCGCTGACTACCACTTTCCCCATGCATGGGACTCCCATGAGAATGGGAGCATTTTCCTGGAAAAGATCTGCACTCCTAACGACTGCAGGACTGAAACGCGTAACGTTCAAGCGCAGCCTTTCTCATAGAGAAGTGTCAGCAACTACTGAGCTCATTAACAACAGAAGAGAGGTGGTTTTGAAAAGCGTCCTTTTCTATTTTCTCAAGAGAAATGTCAAGATGCTTCTGTTATTTCCTGAAGAAAATAAAATTGTTGTGGATTTGAATATACATACATATTTTATCAGTAATACCAGAAGGTAGTAGCAGCAGTGTCATTAAGGAGGTAATGACTTAGTTTCTTGAAAGCTTTTTTTTTAAGCATTTGTTTTTGTGGTGTTTGGGGGTTCATTTTGGGTTTGGGGTTTTTTTTTTTAAGCATTTTGCTACCCAAATAGCATGCGACATGCAATGAAATGGCCACGAATTCAACAAAAGCCAAACCCACAGCAAGGATTCACATCCTAAAAAAGAGGCTCCCTTTCCGGACCAGGCACAAGGGGAATGCACACTTAAGCTTGCAGGTAGCCATCAGCTTCTGCATTTAGCAATTCATTATGTGCAACAAGGACATTTCAGTTCAAGTACTGGTTGGGTGAGGAGGAGAAGGTCCTTTTGGTTTAAGTCTTTCACTTGGGGTTTTGAGGCAGGGGTGTGGCATGTGTGGTTTTAGGGTTTTGGTGTAGGAGGGAGGTTAAGAGAATTTACTGTCTTTGTGTTCAACGCAGACAAGCCCCAAAGAAAAGCTTTTTCAATTTTCCATTAATCTGAGTTAATTAGAAAAGGAAAAAAAAATAAATCTATTTCTTAAGTTTCAATGTGAGCTTATTCTGAATTTTGTTATGCATTATTCTTCCCTTCAGCTATGATTCAAGATTATAGTTTTCAACATCCATCTTGTCTTCCTATTTTTCATCCACATTTCTAATAACTCTCAATGCTCTTTACTATTCTCCTCTGTATTGGAGCTATCGCGGTTCAGTACCTCCACAGAATTTAGTTTATATTCTTCATTTTCTAGACTATTAACAAAGATATTAAACATTAGAACACATATAGTATTATTCCCTGGTTAGGCTTTTCCCAAAGCCCCAGCCTCATCCATTTAACATTATTCTTTGTTTACAGTTGCCCTGCCAACTCTTAGATCATATGGCAGCGCTTCCATCACAGTCAATTTGAATAAATTTTTCACGTAAGATTTCATGAGACAGAGTATCAAACGCTTTACTAAAGTCCAAATAGATTACATTCATGGCATTCCCTTCATTCCCCCAATTTGTAATTCTATCAGAAAGGTAATCAAGTTTGATATGCCTTTCAAGCCACACTTTTAGCTTTCCCATTTTCTAGCTAAAACGTATTCATCACACTGTACTTGGAAAATGCAGAACCACCGTACATGCAAAGCTGAAAAAAAAAAAAAGAGTTTTGTGGTCACGGAGGTGGAGCAAACTTTACTGTGTAAGCACTGGCTGAACTCATTTAAACCTCATCTCCCACATAAGATAGCTGACCTCTCGTTGTGATTCAGCACATACACAAATAAATCAAGGGTGATTAAGCTGTCTTTGATACAATTTGTATGATTCTATGTAGCTCCAAAATCCAAATCACAGAGCTGTATGCAATCAACTTCAAAACCCACTTGGCTCTGCATCCTGTTAATTCTAGACAACAAATGTGTCCTTTAATGAACAAACACACACCAGCTACGGTTTTTCCTCCCGAAGCCAGACATCATGGCTACTTCTGAGGTCAAGCTGTGAAAACAGTAGAAGCAAGACACAAATTATGGATGGCTGTTCTCATCTGCTGGCCTCTCATTCTTGGCTTTGAAATGCATGATATGATGGCTAGGGAATCACCCTCACTCAGCTTGCACCTGGAGGCCCCTTCTTCGATTCAAATCTAGAGATATACGTGTTTATTTTCCAGCATGTATTTGGCACTGTGAAAGCAACGGGCTACAACCTCTGCACAAAGGCACAGCCTGGCTGCTGCTACGCAGGACTTTCATCGATACATCTTCCGCTCCCCTTCACAATTACACCAGTATCGACCACCTTATTTTAAAGGAATAAAGAGTAGTTGTATAAATAATACAAGCCAAAGCTAATTGCTTCCTGAGAGCAACCAACTTTCTACATGAGCAAACCAAATTGTGTTTCAAATCCCATTAAATGTGAGGCAGATCCCTGGGTGGGGTGGATGGGTAGATTACTGGGTAGAGATTACTGGCTCTTCAATGCTATGCTTTTCAATAGAAAAAAAAAAAGAGCAAAGTGATCTATGAGAATACAGTTTCCTCTGTTTCTCAAGAGCACTCTGGGTTCTCTGTCCCACTCTGCTCTAGCTGCTTTTCTTCTGCTCTATATTCAGGTATCCCGAGTGAGAGAATCCCCTCAGACCCACCAGTGGGGGACAGCTCCCGTGTGAGAATCACAAGTTCACACCAAGATGTGCAAAGGACATCATGACATGTCAGCTGCTCCCTGCAGCAGAATTACAAAATTAGAATTAGAAAAAAAAAAGACAGACTACAGAAAACAATGCTAACATGGTCGTTGGCCTTTAATTTAATGCAGATTCCTCCTAAGCCATCGACAGTGAGCCTTGCTCAACCACAATACAACCAGACCAAGATAATAACTTACTACAGCATTTTCTTTTGCTTTTACCACTGTGAATCCTTCAGTGACAATTTCTCCTGCCACGCTGCTAGGTGGGAGACGATTGCCCTCTCTGAAGAGCCACTACCCCATGGACACAGAAAGAGGCGAGCCACTCTTTGGGGTACACTTGGCTGGGACCGAGCCCGGTGCAGGAACGCTCTCAGGCGGCAAGTGCTGCCGCTCCTCCTCACTCTGATTATGGCTTCCTAGCCGGCACACTCCACTCAGGGCAAGCGTTCCTGAAATCAGATACTATTCCACTTGAGCACAGGTGGCAGGCTCCAAATCATGATGTCAGGCTTCCTTAGTCCTCACAGCAATAGGTGAAATTTGACATCAATGCCAGCGATTTTCTTTGACAGTGCCAACACAGTACACGTTACCCTCTGAGCCGCTCACTCACCGGGGTGCAATGCGAGGTAGCTTGTTCCTGGCATTCAAAAGGGGCTTTAATTGACTACTCCAAAATAAACACACAAAACCACTTTTCAAATTAGGAACACTCTGATCTGTCTCAAGGATATAATTCCCTTTCTCCTGCTTTTAAAACACTGACTGACAATACCTTTAAGTTGTCAAAGTACAAAAGATTAAGAAAGAAAACAAAACTTATTTCATATACTTGGCATTGGTATCAGGGTTGAGTAGAGGCAAATCTAGGAGCAGAATATCTTTGTAAATGTACTGCCAGTCACGAAAAAAAAAACATTTACAAATGAGGCACTGGATGTATTCAGCAGGATTAGTAATGTTACTATTAATGGACTTATAATGAATACAGTTTAAATCACGATGAGAAACGCTACTAAATGTAAACTCAAAACAATTATTATTTTAAAAGGTTTAGCTCTCTACTGACAAAAAAAGTTCTCTCTTTTTATTCTCCTTTGTTTTGAGATATCTCTTTTAATCCTCAAATCACTAGAAAATGAGCTACAGAAAAACGTTTAAGATTTTAGGTCTCTTGTTCAGACAAACCACACAAGATGTAGCAAACATGATCAGCATAGAAATAAAGCATCCTGCCAAAATCAGACTAGCCAGTAAATACAGATCCTCTTTGTTTAGACATTTACTTTATGTATACAGAAGCTGATGGATAGCTGTGCCACAAAGTCAGGTGTAATTTGGTTCAGTGCTCCACACTACTCTTGTATTACCTGCCAAAGCCCATGAAAGTCCTCAGCTACCCAGCCCTTGTTCCTGGAAGTGTCTTACTCTGAACCACTTCCCAGTCCTTACTGCTACAACATCAAGCCATTTTAGCACCAGATATTTGAATTCTAATGAGATCTCGCTTATAGCCAGTTACTCAATGTTTTATAGACTATTAAAACGCTATTACTCACCACACTAACCCAGACTTCAAAGGAGTAAATTCTAGGGAATAAATCCTAGTCCAACTGCCATAGATGGCACGAAAATTACCCACCTTCTAAAGGGGAAAGCATGATCCACACAACCCCAACCCCCAATTTCATCAGTACCAAAGGCTTGGAAGGAAGACTGCAAGAGAATCCTCCCCTCTGACAGACAGCAGCTCCCCAGGTGAATAGGGCACAGTCGCTACTGAGTCCTCACCACTGCTCCCCATCCCTTCTTAAGGGTCTGTATCTGCTCACCGTGTCGCAAACACGATGTTGGACGGATCTTTTCCTTTATCAGCTCAACTCTGATTTTGGCATCAGGGGTTGCATCAGTAGCATCACTTCTGAATTTAACACTTCTGATTATCTTACCTGTTCCACTCCGTAACACCACTTTATAGTGCAATGTTTGTATTATGCATATGGCATCCAGGATGATGGAGCTAACAGAAAGCCATTATCTACAGGAATAACTTAAAAATTTACTGTGCTAATGCAAACAAATTCCCCAAGCATAGATAGACCATGCAACAACATCTGATTCTGTGCATGGGAATCGAAGTAGTGACATAAACACGAAAAGAAAGAGGAATGCATGCAATGCTGATAGATGGTAAAAAGCAGAAGCACGTCCTGACCAAACCACAAAAAGAGAATCAGGGCATCGCTGTGCCAGGGCTCAGTGAATGGGTTTGTGTTCCTTTGGTGCATATTCTCCCACAAACACATGCTCATGTGCCTGATGTGCGATGCCACCATTATCATTGCAAGCACAGCCAAAAATATCACAAGAAATAATTCCCCACAGATGACGAAAGAAATGAGAGGAGTCTATAGCATAAGGTGGACCCAGACAAATGCAAGGTTTGGGAACTGTTTCAATTAGGGTTTTTTGTTGTTGTTGTTTAATTTTGTTTTAAGCAATGCTCCACATGGGGTAACCTCACATTGCTGCCCAACACTGAAATGACACATGGCCACACAGTTATGCCTTGTGATAATTTGGCAGTTTCCAACCCTTGTTTCTAATCTGGGGAAAAATGCAAACCATTTTCCTAGGTAGTAGCAGCACTTGGGACCCTAAATAACACTGAAGTGTTTTTCTGCCTTTCTTGCCTGTCTCTTTAGATGTATGTAACTCGCAGCATCTCTGTCATTAGTTTCCACCTTGTGGGAAGTGTTCTCTTTTTCATTTCTTCCACAGAAGAAGTCAGCAGAGGGTGACCACTGATGTTTAGTTACTGTAGCTCTATGATCGCTTCTAAATGCGCTCATCTTCGAATACATCTTATTATTTCCTACCATACTTGTTTTCTATCAGCCTGTTAAATTAAGGATAACGGGGACTGAGTCCAAGCTAATTATAAGAGCGGCCTGATGAGTGGTTTCTCTTTCCTCCTCCAGAGAAGGATATTCATCCCCCAGTACAACAAAAAAATCACTACTATTTTTATTTTGTACATAGACACTGTCTACTTCTACAGGAAGGATGAAATGGCTGCTGTTAAGCCTCATTTTCATCCATATGCTTTTTTTTCTTTAGATAATACTGTTTTTCCTGGTACTGCATTTACCCTAAAGTCAGTAGAAGTCACATTTACTTCATAAATGTCCTACTTTTTTTTTTTCCTTTTTTTCCTTCATCCTTTGCTCCTAAAAGGAGTACTTTTAAGATCACCACGTTGTCATCTGGACATATTTATTGATCCTTGCAAATTCATATTACACACTGCAATTTTTCCTCTTTCTCCAGATGCCAGGCTGATGCTTGACCGTCATTTCATTCTAAATGCCTTTCTGCTTCAAGTTTTCTTTAAGTGTTTACAGTTTTCCATTCTATCCCTGGGACCAGCACACTGCCCATCCTTCATTCTGGACTGGGCATCTGCTTCTGGTTGGCTAAATTTTAATACATGATCAAACATTAATTCTGGGTTTTCCACAAACTCGGTACTATAGTGTTGCACATTTGAACCACAGCCTGGTTTCTTCTTGAGGATGCATCGTTAGAGAACCTCAGAACTCAGATTTTTAGACCAGTTTTTGCCTTTAATTATTATGTCCTACTTTCTAGATTTCTGTAATAGGTTTTGCTCATTAGCTTTCTTTGCCTCAGTTAACCTGAAACTAAAAATATGAAGTTTCAAAGCCTGCTCCTACTCTCTCATTAAAGCTGTTCTTCTACCATCTTGCTGCACAAGCCACCTGTTGCTTCAGGTGAAAAATAGAGTGCCTTCTAAATCTTTCGGTTGTTTTATACCTTTCCAAAGAGGTTCAATTCGAGTGAGATATTTCCTCTCTTCCCCCCACCTAGTTCATTTACCTTGTGGCTGCAGTCATCACTCAGACCCATGAATCGGAAAGAAATACGTTTAGCCTCACATCAGAGTTTCTAACTGATCGGTATAACCATCAGCAGCCTCCGCACGAGGCAATCCACATCAGCTGGCTATGGCCGAACCCTTCTGAAAGGTTCAGTACTCAACGGGGGATGAGCTGAGTGTAGCTTAAGTCAGAACCATCAGCAGCTACAGAAAGAAATTGAGAGCATTTACAAAAAGAACTGTTGTCTAGCTAGCTTATACACAAAAGCTGTATTTAAAAAAAAAAAAAAATAAACAAAGGAAAACCAAGACTTATCCATAGAAGCACTTGCATTTCCTGCAGAGATACAGCACAGATAGTTAAAAAGACAGAGACAAGGGGATGCTGATCAATGCTACAGCCCCCAGCAGCGCAGTAGCAAAGACGTACAAACCTCCATCATCTCAGTCTTAATAAGAGTTTGGTACAAGTTAGAGCGAACGAGCTGACACCTCTTCACTGGCATGCGGCCACTTCTGTGAACGGAGCCGTTGATCTCTTTACAGTTTCTAGTAAATCATCGGAGACACGTCAATAGCTATCAGCACTCGGAAAGGAAGCGAAAGGTTGGAAAGCTCTGGCCTCCAAGCAGCCCTTTCTCCCACAGAAGAGTTCCCATCACATCAAAGTTGGTAAATAGTGCTAGCTGTGGGAACAGTGACACAGACAGATTCAATTCTGTTTTGATGGCAATCCAAAATCTCTATCAGGAAATTAATTCATGCTAAAGAAATAAATCTGCTCTCTTTAAGAGGTCACTTCATAATTAATTATACTCCAGCTTTTAAAGCATTTTGCAGAGTGCAGTTCTCTAATATAATTATCTCACAAACTGCATTTTATGGCAAATCTGAATTGAGAAGTCTAGTCTGGAATGCCAACAGAGAGAATACTTTAACATGAAGCTTCAGTAGGTGTTTATAACAAGTATTGGCAAAAGCAGGTAATAAAATACTACACAGCCTTGAGGCAAAAATTAATGAGACAATTAACAGTAAGAAATTAAGAATCTGGCATGTATTCTGTTCCAGAAGCAGGAACTACACAATCGGTTGTCTCTCAATGCTTGCTTTCATACTGACTGTACTGTTACAGACCTCGTTCACATGTCTGAATTATCACACCTAGTTTCCCCCAGCAGAGCTCTTCAGTTGCCCCCGGGCCCCCCCGGCCCCACCGGGGTCAGCCCCTCCCAGCAACTCTAATGACATGCTTGCTCACCACTGCCGCTTTCCCCCAGCCCAGCGGAAGGCATTGCTCAGCTACGTGGGGGAGCATGGGGACATTTCCCCTTGCAGAGGGCTGTGTGTACAGCTAATGGAGAGATTTTTCTGCACCTAAGCCTTGCTCAGGACCGAGCATTCACATGGGAGACTGGTACCAGTGTACCTGGTGAGGCAGTTAAAAAACAGGCACCAGCTCCTTCCACTGCACACTGGGCAACCCTTCCCACCAAAAAACTTCCCTGCTCATCTTCCCATCGCATCCCACTCCTCTTCCCCATCATCCTCTTCTGTCTTCCCCTCTGCAACCTGGGGCTTTGGCCATCTTTTTGTCACCCACTTTCTCCTTCAATATTTGCTCCCTAACTCAAGTTGGCCAGATCCTCACTTTTTTCCTCTCCCCAAAAAGGTGATTCTGCTCTACATTCATACAGAGTAATCTGAAATTTTGCTTTTTCTCAGAGAAACACAGCTCAAACAATTAGCAATCACCCAAGACCTCAGTAAGGGTTCAGGTTAAACCTTTGAGAAATTCAAGACAGTCTTCCAATGCAATTCCGTTCCTCTTCCAACTTATGTTAAAAGATCCTTCCCTGTTTTGTACTTACAGCAAATCGAAAATAACGAGACTGAAAATGACATTTTTCATTCTATAGGAAATCCTGACATTTTAGATAATTTTTCTAAATCTGAACAAAAGACAAACACTAAGACTGCTAAGTCATATTAATTTCATAGTGTTACACAATGGTGGTGTAAAATCAAAATCTCAAACATGAAATACTAAATTGGATTCAAAAAACCCACATTGTAATAAAAATAAACAAACCCATGTAACATTAATCAAAAGAATTAGCTATTATCAGAACAAAAATGAAAACATTTTTTCATCAAAATACAAACATTCCCACAATGGATTTTTACAAAAACTGCATCTATCTTCTGCCACTGTTTTGCAGGCAGAAAGGCACTGTACGGTTTTGAAAAGCTTCAAGGTACTGTCCAGATTTCAAAGTACTCTAATCCACCCATAACGTTACAATTGCTACACGTTTAATGTCCTTTACCTTGGCCAAATTCAACCTTATCACGATACACCTAACCACCTAAGCTAACAGAGCCCTGCTGATTTTGGTTCTGGTGCTTATGTCTTAATCCTCCCCATTTAGAGGGTTGAGCAAGATATTTACAGCTATTCCATAGCGGCATGTTTTAATCCACAACTTCCCACCTGCACGTTGTATTTCCTAGCTGCTGATTTGAACGACGAGGTATGCTGGAAATTTGTGGACACTACTTTCTCCATGACTGAAACAAAAATAAAATCCTTCTCAATAGACATTTATTTTATATGAAAACTCACTCTTAATTTCATTACTTCATTGCAGAATTCAACTTTTATACTGCTTCTTAGCTATAGCAAACTGGGCATTTCTGAGAAAAGCCTCAATGCAAAATAGCATTTTAGGTTCTCCTTAGAGATTTTATTCACTCGTGACCATATCATCCGTGTCTGAGTCAGAGATCCATCAGAATTAAGTCCCCTACTTCAAATGATGAGAGGACAGGTAATGGCTTCCTACCAGTTTCCCAAACAGTCTCAGGCATGCAGGTACCCTCTCCATGCACTCCAGTGATATTCCTTTACACAGAGGAGTCTGCAGTTTGGGCAATAAATGACCCTTGAGCTGGAATCTCTAAAAAACTATGAGTTGCTTCATGACTCACTGAAGCCTTCTGGCTTCCTTCACATAGGCTGACCATGAAGAAAATGACCAAACTCAATCTGTAGGCTCAGATAACAACGAAACAGCCACACAGATCTTCAGTTAAGGAAAGAAGCCTAAAAGATTTTCAGAGCTTGTCTGTCTCATGGCATTTTAATTAGATTGCTCCAGACCTCAAGTCACACAGCAAGTCTCTGGAGCAAGCCTGGGTATGGTTTTGACCTTTTTAGGTATCATCAGTAAAATTCAGCATCTTTTGCAGGTATGAATGAGTTGCTAGCCAGAATACAGATTTGTTAAAGATTTAAAGAAAAAGCTTCATAAGTTATTTGCAATGATTGCAAAAAAATTGTCAGTGAATGTAGTAGAAATGTAAACAAGAACATCTTGGTAGTGGCCAACCCAGAGGACACACAAACACCTTTTTTTAATACGACAATCAATACATAGTGCTGTTGGGTTAGGACAGGACTTCTGTCACCTAAATGGCACAATAAAGCAGCAAGGATACATCCTATAACCACATACACCAGTCTTTTGGATGGCCAGCTCTCCTTGGCCAGGTCAAAGCTCTGATTCCATCAGTCTGGCTTATGGCAGTAATGCCTATTCAATGGAGATGCAGAGTACATATGCTGGCAGTTCATGTCTATGGGATCAGACCCCAGAAATATTTTTCTGAGAAATATTTGACACTTACTTACCTAACAGTATAAATAAAAATGGCACCCAGATTTTAAATTTTGAACCAGAAGTACAAGGCTACAGTAGTTAAAAAAGGCAATTTAAAACAATGAATATTACAGGAATTCCACTGATTCTGAAAAAAAAAAAAAGCTGTAGTACAGAATCTAGGGTTTCAAAATGTAATTTCAGAAAAATACTAACTACAATCTGAATCTAATTTTATTTTCTATATTCAAATCTGGTTGAATACATGCTATGAGTATTGTCTATTAAAAAGCCCATACAACAATTTTCTAAAGATCTCATTTTCAATTCTGCTCTGTCGTTGTAAAATTCTAGTACTGCAGCTGCAAAGGCTGCTAAATCTGCCTGGTTTGCTGACCATTTGCAATTCCACACAAAAATATTTGAGCTGCTGAATTTTTTCAGTCATATTTTTCTGCTCAGTCCCCCAGCCCCTTTCTTATCATTGGGGCTTTAGGTTAGGCAATAACCTGCGATACAACACAGTAATATGCAATATAACCAGATGCAATACAAAAAATAAGGTCTTATCATAGGTATACAGCACTGCAAAGGATATTCCCTGGATGCTGTTTGTTCTGTCATCATGTGTCCATAGATTGCACGATATGTTTGATAAAAATACAAAGAATAAAAAGAATTTTTTTTTAGAAGATGCTTCACTAACACAACTATAATCTCTTCTGCTCTGCTTCTTTAATCCCTGAAGATCTTAATAAGCCTCTCCCACAGAAACAGATTAAAATCCACATCTTTCACATCCTTTGATTACCAGAAATAGCTAAGAGTAGTTCATATAAACTGTTAGCAATTATGCTGAAACTGCATTTTAACAGACTGTTCTTTTGATTTATTTATTTCTGGATGTCCATGAACAAGCATAGTAGGCCATTACATTACAATATTTCAGCATCAACAGGAAATCACAGTCCAGTATATGAAATACTGCATGACAATTCTAGTATAAGAATGAAATTAAAAAGTGATTATATCTGTGTTATTAATGACAAAATTACCTTGGTACCATCTGAAATTTACTTAAAAACATGAATATTTACTGCTTACGATAGGTAAAACCGTAACTCCCCCCATTTCAGGCCTTAGGTCAAAAACCAAACAATTCTGAGTTAAGTTTAACATGAATCTTCTGTATTTAGGAGTAGAATAAAATTCTTTGTGATGGGACACCTCAGCTTTCCGTTAAAGCATCTATTAAATGCTATTGTGGCTCTTTTGTATGACATCAGTCGTTAGAAATTAGTTTTTTACTACATGCTTTTGCAGTCCCTGCTTCAGTTTAGAAAACTCCTGCAGTTGCACTGGCTGCAGAATGGAAACTGCTAGGCAGCAGCACAGCCAGAGGGTGCGGAGACTTGGTAGGAGACTGTCTGTGAATTAAAAGGATGAGGAAGGAATGAGCCCTCACTGCAAGGAGTGATAACAAAGGAAAACCTAGCCCTTTGCTGTATCTATTATTTCCCAAGGCCTTCTGAAATCACAGTCTCCAAATAGAAGCTACACGTATAGGAGAAAGCCACCAAAGCCCAGAGTTACAAATCCTCATGAAGTACAAAACCACGGTCCTTCTTCTAGAGGAAGATGAATACCACAGCCGACACTTAGCCCTGAATGCATACGCTACTGAAAGATCAGGGAGACAGGCCAGACAGAACTGAAAACATTCACTCAAAATGTGTAATTTACTGTACAATTCTTCTGTATTAATAGCTATGGAAAAAGTACAAGAGAACAAAGTTAACATCAGCAGCCTTCCCCTCCATGGCTCTCCCCTTTGCTCCTTAAGCGGGTCCAACCTAGCTTCTCCCAGCACTCCAGAAAAGTCACCTTGAGAGGCACCTTTAGGCGGCCTTATTCTTTGTGCAGCAAGACAAGCTTCATCAAATAGGTACAATTTAACATTCAAATGAGAAAGACTGAAAACTACAAATGTATTCTAGCATAAATTCACCTAATCCAAACAGTCTGAAGAGTGGGGACTTGTTTCCATTCTTTGGTTCCAAGGTAAACCCTTCAGCATCATTAGATAGGTGGTAGAGAACAGGATTAACATAATTACACACACAACCCAGGGCTATCTGCAGAAAACCAAACCCTTGCAAATCAAGTAATGTTTTGGTTGTCTGTGGGTAATAACTCATGGCCAGGGCTGACTGACCAACCATGTGTCTCTCCAACGAGAAGCTCTGCAGTACACAGCTGAAGTGTGGTTAACCAGTTCTTACGACACAACCAGGAAAAAGGGAAAGTGACCCTGAGATTGCCGACCTCACCTCATAATTAAGGGTAAATTGTATCAGACTGCCAGTAAACTTTTGTACAAAAAACCCAGGTCATTTAAATTTCGGGTGGCCTGACATTTGCAAAAATAGTATGACTTTTCTTGCTTAATCAAAACTGACAGATACTTTAGAGCTAATTCATTTGCTAACAGCTGATTTCAAAGTGGTAAGTTTGTGATCTAATTCACAAAGTGAGGTGATAAATATTTGTGTCTTGTTATTAACTGTTGACACTGTACAAAATATTTATGCCCAGTTATCCACGTGATTGTTCCTATTTAATACTTGACTTCTCTTCCGAGACTACCAATCAAGTTGTCAGGGTCGCAAGGTTTGTACGGGTGTCCTGTAAAAAAAAACAACAAAAAAACAAACAAACAAAAAAACCAAAAAAAACCCACAACCACACACACAAACCAAAACAAACCCTAACAAGCAATATAAAATACCTACCACATTCCTTACAGCCACCTAACAGCTTATCAAGTGGTTAAAATCTGACTGATGTGATCAAATTGAAACCTATGACCTAGTGTGGAGGAGGTTCTCCATCTCATTAACAGTCTCCTGGAGCCGTTCCTTAGTAGAGAAACATTTTGCTTAGTGCCCTGTTTCTCAAATAGCTTTGTCACTGAGCAGGATATTTCCATCAGTATTATGTGAGGCTGAAATAACAACTCAGTGAGGGAGAAACGCAAAAGAAAACAAGGCCAAACTCAATGGGCCCTGCAGAACAGGCTGCACAGTTATTATGAATAAAATTCTCTACTAATGAGTTTCCAAGTCTCTATAAAATCCCAATATTTGGCAAAGACCGTTCCATTTCACATTTTAACATCCTCTGGCATAAACTGTCATGCTTTAATTAAACACAGAATGCAAATCACATCCCCAGGAGATGATGCCTCTAGCTGCTTCTCTTTCAGTAAGCCAATATGGAAAACAACCATGGCAGTAACGTAGCGCAGAGACCAGGGCAACTGTAACCCTCGTGGGGCTGAGCTTCCCAAATGCCACTCTGAGGGGTGACTCACGAAGAGTTATTGGAGACGCCGCTTACAGCCAGGCTCCCTGCTGGCAGGCAGGAAGCCATCCGTCTCTGTTGCCTTCCTCATCAGTAGGCTGCATTTGCTGGCAAATGCGAGACTGCTTGATTAGCTAGGCTTAGTCTTACACATATTTCATTGCCTTCAGCTCCAGGGAAAAAAAAAAAATCCGTATGCTCAGGCCTCGTCCACACTGCAGTTCCTCATGGGAAAGCCCCCACCAACCTTGGGAAACTATGGGACCTATCCTACATAGCACAAATAGCAGACAACACTTTGTTCATCTACCATTTACCCTTAGTGGACAACAGCGTGTAAAAATTGCACTTCCATGTAAAACCATTTTGTCTGGTGACTGACTACCTCTCTGTCGGGAAGCTAAGAAAAATATAGACACAGTATGGAAACCAAAATTGTGCTGGCAAAGAAAGATTGTGTACTACTAAGTATCATATCAAGATACTCAATATATCTTCATTTTCTCTCCCCCTCAGATCTACCAACTCTGAGAAGTCAGGCATGTTTTCACAATAAATGAAACCTGAGGATGGGAATGGAACCAAAATTGTGTTTAGTTTGTCATACGTGGAACCAACCAGAATTCTTCCAAGACTGATTAAAAAAAAATATAGATAGATACAGCTTCCACATAGGGCAGATTTGTTATGTACCTCTTATGAAAGTATCTATTCTGACAACAGTGAATTCAAATATCAGAGTGTAAGTGTATAACACACTACCCACAGTACTGGGAATCCACTGCTGAAGAGTCCTCTGACTTCAAAAGTGATTTCTGAGACCTAGGAACTCTGTACAACAGCAGAAAAAAAATCCTCATGAGTCTTTCATGTGAACAGAGTTTGTCCAACATGACCGACAGAAGTGTGAAAGGTACAGCTCATCCTACAGCCCACACCATGGAAAACAGAGAGGCAAGCAGAGGGTATGCATACATTTTAAAATATCTCAAGCACTGTATTCTAGTTTGCATTTACTCTTTGCATTAAAAACGAAGCAAGGAAAATCCACTCCACATCCACGTGCATCTTTCTAGACAGACTGCTACTCAGAATCAGTATTCTGTCCACAGAGTTACAACATACCTAACTCCCCCCCTCACCATCAGGATTATTTTTTTTCCCCAAATTATTTTTTAAAGCAAGATTCTGTATTTAGGGTCCTGCACGAAGCACCTGAATGCATAAAACCTCAACTTTTTGCAATGTGCCTTTCCATTCTCTCAGGGTGGTGGGTGCCACAAGGTAATTCAGCGTGTGACTCCCTGCAGCCACCCCGCAGACCTGGGTAAAGCTGCTGTATAACTTCTTTGCACCGAAACATTTCACTGACGCTATCAGCATCTCCTTTGCTAAGGGAGACACGCAGTTCTGCAGCTGGTAAATGCAGAGTGAGGGAAAGACACTCTGGAGGAAGCATCTATTTCACAAGGAAAATAAACTACTTTCTCTAACAAAAATAAATAGCTGTGAAATGTTAGATGTCTTTCATCCAGGGTTCAAAAGTTGAGGAAGCCACATATCACAAGTTCAGCCTTTAGTAAAAAAATAATTAATATTTTTTATTAATGATCCTTAGTGGTAAATATCTTCATCTAAAATCGTTAACTGATAGGGACTTTTCAGAATTTGTTCACAGGGCAGCAAGAGGAATATTCCTCTTAGGCGCTGTGTGCGCCTTCCTTCTCACTGGAGAAAAGATTATACAGTTTAAGTAAAATACAGAAGAAAGACTCCATGTTTAGACAGGCGTGTCTATGAATGCTAAATAAGGGGGGATGCTCTGAAGCTGGTGAAGTTCTTGGAATTTCCACACTGGCCATACAGCATACATAACATCAGCCCAATATTAATGAGCCAGAATAAGGAGACTGAAGTGCCTATGTGTCAGAGCTTTCTTTACTGACTAGGCAGTACTGACTGAACTATTCTTCAGGTCAAGATTCATTTCAGGCTAAGAATCAGCAAAACTTGAATCTCTAAAGATATTAATTTCTTTGGTTTGTGGTGCAGCTGATATACTCTGATTGATATATTCAAGCTCTGAATTGCCGTGATTCTAAGCAAATTATTATATTTGAAATCACAGTGCAGATAACTTTGCGTATTTTCCAGAATTGCTATTTTCTGAATTAGAGCCCTCACCAATGTGATTTGGGGCAATGATGAGCCTAAAGCTGTTGTAGATTTCAATAGAATTGCAGATACTTTGCTCCTCGGGGCAGAGGGTATGAGGATGACGGGACAGGACAAAAACCAACAGCAACCTCATCCAGAGACAATAAATTTCAGATCCTCTCTGTGAATCCTTTGGCCTTATATAATAAGAATTAAATTCCCTTTGTGCCTTTCCTAAATTTGTTTTTTCTTTCACCTTCACTGAGGTCTTATTTCCCTGGAAAGCAAGAGAAGCACAAATTACCGGCAAACAAAAATATTTCCAAAAGCTAACGTTCAGGCACTCCGCTAGTAGAAACAAGCATGTATCTTCTCCAAGCATGCCCAAATCCCTTCTGGGTGATTATCAACACAACTCCACTCTAGTGAGTCAGCAAAGGAGACCAGTTTCATTTGCAAAACACAAATGCTGATTCCAAACAACCCGACTGTACTGACATTGGTACACACATGCACTACTGAGGGCAAATAATTGCTATTTCAATATTTAACTGCAAGATTACACCCTTGTTCTTAGAGGTTCTGATTTACTTTAGAATTTTCCTAGCCAAACCAAAGGATATCCTACATGTGTGCATGCACTTGTTACACAAACTTTTTTTTTTAATTTATCATTTATCTACTGAAATAAAATACCCTACTTTATTCTTTTTAAATACTTAACGCTACTTTAAGAGAAAACTAGAAAATGCATTAATGCTAAATCAGTTCCTGGGGCTTTGTTTTATACAATCCCTAGCTAAAATCTGAAAGAAAAACCGGCATGCTACTTATTAAAGCCACTTACAGTTCAGTTCATTTTCTCTAAGTGATGTATGTGTTTATTCACATTGCGCTGTCACCTTATGGAGGCCTTGCTAGACAATCACTTAAATTTATCTCAGAACAAAATAAAATAATTCATGATTCCTGTGTTTTTATTAATTTACACACATCCCAAAGCAACAAAAAAAGTAATATTCTGACAGAAAAAAAAAAAAAGTGTTTTTCCCCTCCAATTTGGCTCTTTTCCTACCTGCTTGCTATTGCAAAATACTTAGCTTCTAATCAAAATAATGAAAGCAGGGCTTCTGTGCTCAGAGGTTTTCATTTGAATAAGCAAGGCAATTTCCATTTAAAATGTATGTTCTGTCATGCTTCCACAAAACAGAAGTGTCATTTCTCATTTAATGCAGATGCCAAGTTATCCAGGTTCTTACACCCTTCCAGAAAATCATGAAGACCCCTCAGCCTGCTCCCTGCTCAGCACAGCTGGCTTCTTTGTCCAGCCTGCGGTTTGACTGCAAAGTTTAAATGCAAAGTTTAAATGCAAAGTCTGCCCAACTCCTGGTTTCTATTCCTAAGTCAGACTTGGCATACAAATGTTCTGAGGTCGCTGCATCTCAGTTTCTCCCCTCACACCACCTTCCTCACTCAGGGGTATTTATGACCCTCAAGTTTGGTAAAGACTTTGATATATTCAGATAAAAGACCTGGAGTACTGTTTTTACAAAATCAAGTAATGCAATAGCCAGTTTTGTCAGTTGTGCAACATCTTCTCCAACCGCGCATCTTCTTGGAAGAAATAATGCAGAAACTGAAGTGAAACTACAGATCAAAAGTTCATGCTGAAATTAATTTTAAAAAAAAATCTTCTTAGAAAAATCTCTTCTTTAAACAGCATAAGCAACTTGGCAAAGAGTAATTGATAAGTCTGTTTCACGGTGTAAATCTTTAATTTCATTTGCTGCCCTTGTTACTCTGACCCTAGCAATAGTCCATAAATATTTAGGTAGCTTTCTACCAGCATGCTTTCAGCTTTTGAATGTTAATGCTAGCTGTAGTGAAGAAGAAAAGGAATTGCTGTAATGGACCACGGAACTAGCTGTGAATATCTAACCCGCTGTTTGTAAGGCATCCTTTTTGCTGGAATTAAAGCAGTCATTACTAGCACACAGGAACACATCACATTCTTAATGAATTGTGAGGCTGTGTTGGGAAAATAACAAATATCTTTACCTGAATAAGCATTAATGTTGTAACAACCAGCAAAAAAATCAATAGCTGTATAAAGCCCAAGGCTAAGAACAGAAAAACAAGACCGACATGCATACAGATAACCTTACCAGTGAAGAAATCAAAGAGATTCTGGTTTACTCTGCGTCTCATCATGGTGCCTGACAGATTATCAACAACTTTAGAAGAATACTTTGATATAAGCACAGTCAAGGCCCAGGGACATGACCTTTTACTACCTATATTCCCTCATTCTGTAACACCCCAAGCTCATTAAAGTACAAAGGATTTTACAGGACCACTCTTGGCAAAGCAGTGGCATGGCGAGCCTTCCCACTGCTCCAGCCAGGAGAAATACAAGCTTGAGAGGAGAGTGACAGTAAAGCCCCTCGTTCCCTTGGTCAGCAGACGCAGCAGCCACCTTCAGTCTCCAAGGGGACCGGGTCATTACATCCATGAAGAGGTATTTCCCTGCCTGCTGGCCCCATCTGCCAGAAACACCAGAGAGATGCAGAAGCAATTGTTTGCCATTCCAAGCAAAGAGAGGTGCTGAGCGTAAGAAACCATTACTACTGAAAGAGTAGCAGTGGAAAAGTTGCCAAAATTCATCTCTACCTTGTTCCCCACTTTGGCTAGAAGCCTTATCTTGGCTTTAATTCCTTCTTGTCTCCACTACTGAAATTGCATTAGGAATTATCTTATTACATTGTTATGCTTTCAGAGCTGCAGAAAGGAGTTGAGAACACTGCAGCACAGCTCTCCTTGCTGCAGAAAGCCCATATCACTTCATCCTGGAAGTCAAAACTACCCTCCTAGATTTAGATGCCGTCTTTTTATTTTTCCTGCACATCCAGACCTAGCCCCTTCCTACGCTGCTATTCTTTCCAGGGATTATCCAGAGTGGAGGATCAAGTTCCAAGGACCTGCCTGTCTTTGAGGTCCACTAGAATTCAGTAAAATCTCCATTCCCCCCTCACCTTTTCTTTTAGATCATTCTTTTGAAAATATACTGTAAGGCTGAATGGAGCAAGGAATCGCACTCCCGTTTTTACGAAAGCGGAAAGGAAGCAGATCCTAACATTTGACTTAAGGGTCACCAGAGTGAACTATGTTGGTGCATGTGCTCCCAACTCCTCCATTTCCTTTTTCCCTGGGCTGAAAACCAAACTCGCTTGCTGCTGAAAATGTACAAGCAATGACAAAGCAACAAGGCTAACAACATTAAACCAAGCAAAATGAAACTATTTTCTTCACATCACATTAAAAAGCATTTGCACATGTTGAAATTACTCTTCGCTGCAAGTAACAATTACACTGAGCTTATAGTCTGGCCTCTGCTATATGATCCAAAATTGACTTGGCTTGACTAACCTATACCCCCCCAGCACCACTTCTTTTCTCAAAAGCAGAATATATTTGTTTGCAGCTTAAAAAAAAAAAGGCACAAAATCTGCAAATTCTAATCTTTCTTCCAAACTGAGTTAGCAGGTTTCTGCAGTACATAAACATAGGACCATAGTAACTAGCAAGAAGATGGCTCCCTAAATCCTTTTGACCATTAAGGCTGTTTCTCACTTGACACAACCCTTTCGTGTTTGGACTGTATTTTAAGCGACCCTCCCGAGGCCGCTGCACGCTGCCAAGCGCGCTGTACTGGGGTACCGTTTTATTCTTGGAGTTCTGCTGCATGAAAGCAAGCAAAGCACACCGCAGAGCTCGCAAGCGGTACAGCTCACAATAAAGAAAAGTAGGCTATCTTTACCATAAATTCCAGTCACCACTGAGATAAGTACCCACTGAGCAGGGCAAAGAGCGTTAGTAGGTTGGAAGCTTCGTTTTCTTATTCAAGTAAAGGAGCTCTGTTACTGCCGCTGGATTGTAAGTTCTCTTTTGTGGACAGAGTTGAGCAGTAAATGTGAGCAGCTGTTATTTGCTATATAGTTGTTACTAAGAGGATTTTCATTAAAAGATTTTTTTTTCTTGTAAAATGAAAAAGCACTTAGCCGCTATTTCTCAGAATACATTGATCCAGATGAAAAGCACAGCTCCTAAATAGACAAGAGCTTCAGAATCCTAACACATATTTTTGGGACATAAGCCTCTAATATTTGAGCACAAAATCACCTAGTGATGCATCTTCCTTCCAGTATTTACACCTAAAATCAGGGTCTGAAACTTACTGCTGTCTGAAGAAAAATTCTTTTCAATATTAACACCAACCCAAGGCTTCAGGGTCTCTTTAAGCTGCAAGTTATCTCCTCAGAGTAACATACTTAGACACACAATCACTAAGAAGTTGATAAAGTAATCAGTAATAACTGAATCACAAACCGTTTTCTTCAAATACTGCCTGTTTAACCAGTTTTCAAGGAGATTTAATAATGCATTGGGAAGAGTTAATAGTGAGAATTTTTTCACCTTGAAGGGCCTAAGAAGATAGCAGACATTAACAACAGTGTCAAACCATGGTAGTGTCTTAATGATGTGTCACTCAAAAGCACTCTGCCCAGTTGTTTTCAATCTTTACTTTCAGAGGTAATCCAGCTGTTATAAATCCATGCAAAGCTCCTAGCGAAGTATCTCTAATCTAAACCAACATACGTCCATTCAAAGCAATAGAACTTCACCAGTTTAGATGCCTCAGCCCCCTCCCCCAAAACCCCAACCTTCTTAAAACCCCTAAGCAAATACCCAACCAGCATGTGCCTGCACACACAGATAAGGCACTTTCCAAAAGCACAATCTGGTCATTCAGCAAGCGTTCAACCCTTTTTATTTGGAACACACGTAACATCTCTCTGCCTTAAACTTTCCTTGTGCAAAAACAAGAGGGTTTAAAAACCCATGGTATGCTGTCCTTTCTCTTATATAAAGATTTTGGCAGTTTTGCTGTTGCTAATGCAGGCTGAACATCCTTTCAGTATCGTGTTCTGACCACTGAATTGGCAGAATGAAGTGTGTGTAAGTGAAGCCTGCAAGTACTGTTATTCTAAAAAACTATACACATGCTACAAAGAAGTTTGCCAGAGAAAGAGCATCTTTCAAGCCAGTTTCCTTTTACCCACACTTCTTCAAGATTAGGAATCCAGCAGCACCGGCAGTGCAGATACAGAACGTATTAAGCACTTCATCAACAACATCAGCTCAGAGGTGTCAGCAGTCTGGCTGAACTAGAAGGGGATCACATGCGGAAATCCTCACAAAAACCTGCACTTAAAGTACTCCTGCTGGTGCACTACACAGCATGGGGAAGTTGCACAGCTTCTGCTGTGCTGATAGAAGTACTGGCTTACAGGTAAGTACTTAAAACAAGGTCTCTTTTGCTTATCTCTAGTGACTTTTAAAGAGAAATTAAGGACCCCAGGATCCTTTTCAAAATGTGTAGAGGGAATTAATCTTTATGTACTGGCCAGCACAGCCTCTCTCAATAAAATGATACCACTAGCTTTAGCTATTGCTAACCATCTAATAGCTGCTGGGATTTGCTATGACCAGTGCATTGCTATTACTTAGATTTTCATTTTAGACAGAGCTTTAGGACACTTTGGGGATCTAAAGAGAAACACAACTACCCCCCACCATTGTCCCATGTAACTGTAAACTGGAAAGAGAAGATGCTGAGTCTGGCAGGGAGTGCCACATGAGCCAGGCTGGCACCTGTGGCTACCTGACAGATAATGGCACTCATAGCTTCCCTGTCCTTAATTCTGCATCCCACCAGGTAGTTCATTCTACACTGCTTCCCAGGACACTGTAACACTGGCACCTTTGTCGTTCGCACCTAGAGGCAAATAAACTCACTGTGTCGGAGCTGATATGTGTTCAGAGACCTTCTGAGTAAGTCCTGGGAACATTCCCGAATTTGCCCACTGTTGGTGGTAAGGCACAACCAATGCAGCTGTGATAGACACTACCTTGTGTTTTTTTCTCTGCCAGACCATGCTGGAGCTGGAGTTAAAAAAACTGATTCACCGTAAAGGAATCTCAAACCACATAATTCTCACAAAAGCAAGGAAATGCTTATGGCACTCACATTCTTTGCACCAGCCTGATCAGATGATTACATTCAAGAAGGCAGTTTTCAGGGATTTTCTCTATGACAGCTTGGAAAAGAAGCTGTTTCAATCTTTTCCCTTGCCACCATGAACTTTTAATGTAGCTAAATCAAGTTTCCCTCAGCCCTCTAAGTATCTGAGCTGGTAAAGATGGTCTAAAAATGTTCAGTTCCTCAACCAGTTTTCTTAAAAAGAGCAGTTGCTTTCCCTGCTTATCATTCCTATCCTATACCCCACTGCAAAACTGCCCTGGGAGAACCAGGTTTACTTTGTCTTTGTATTGATCAGCTGCATCTCCAAGCTCTCTTTAGCCGCTCTGTTAGGCTTGCGCAGCTTCAGACGGCAGCACCTTCTTTCTTCGCTAGCAGCCTGTACTCCTTGCCTGCCCAGGGATTTCATCACTGGTCCGCAGCCAACTATGACTCTTAAGGCAAAGAGTTTTTACGTTTATAGGTTACTATGTATCAGCAGTTACAGCCAGTGGGCAGATTCTGTATCAAA
Source organism: Gorsachius magnificus (assembly GCA_034008185.1). Taxonomy (NCBI): domain Eukaryota; kingdom Metazoa; phylum Chordata; class Aves; order Pelecaniformes; family Ardeidae; genus Gorsachius; species Gorsachius magnificus. The sequence continues at coordinate 31,325,062 of CM067089.1, read as the reverse complement.
TACCTCGTTCAAAGAAAACAATACAACGATGTGCCCAGTGGGTTTGTCCCGTGCTTCGATAAAGTTAGGCAGACTAACGCCAAGTGTGTAATCCCCCAAGTGTGGGACTAGGGTCACTACCAACCCTGTAAACCACTGTCTTCTAAATTCAGAGACGTAAGTTTGCCATGCTATTTTTTTTCCCCAGAAGACCCGTAAAACCTCGGACATCAAGCATAGTTTTAGCATCAGAGGCAAAAGTACTGTAAAAGCACACTCTGTATCGGTAAAGTGACACTGCAATACAAAGTCAATGAAGTACTTGCTAGTATGTTTTTAGACTCTTCTTATGCCTTTTTTTGCCAGAAAATTCCTGAATCCACACAGAAAATAGCACAACAGTCAAATCAGACACATACACAACATTCATAAAATACAGGGACCTTCCAGCTAGCGTGGTACTAGTGTACCTTCCACCTTGGTGTGGTACTTGACCTTCTCAGTTACCTTCCGTATCTGATTTTGCTCCTGAATGTGTGCTATATGGCTGATCCAGGCCCTCAAAGGCGGTTTTTCTGGCTGTGTCCGTCCTCTGTGGTTTGGTACAGGTATGTCACATTGAATAGATAGTATGATCTATATCTACGTTGTATTAGATAGGAGACAAGAGGAGCCACGGTTCTACTAAACTGATCTTTTATCTGTAAGTTTCAAAATACATGATGCTAGAAGATCACATTCAAATTCAGCACAAATTCCTTCAGTCAGCATTTAAATTCTTTGAGGTGTGAACGAGGTGTTAACTCTATTGCTGAATAGTTCCATATTATAGGAATATATTTTTGTTGGAGTAACTGAGTTTCATAATGGGCTAATTCTTGGGAAGTAAGAATTCAGTTAGCCTGAAATAAGTTTGAATTAGTAGATTGCAAAGCAGCTGTACCTAAAAAACAAACAAGGTCAAGCAAAGGGTGGGAGTTCTGTTAAAAAAGGACAGTAAGCTTTAGACATGACACACAGAGCAAGAGAAAAGCATATCGTGAAAGTATTTTACTGATTAAAAGCTGTGAAATATAGATTAAGTAGCTTAAGACACTGCAGAAACAAGTAATGCAACCAAAATTTGAACTCATCTTTAGAAAACAGGCTTGTTTTCAAGCTGAAAAATGAATTAAAACTGAAGAATAATTATTTTCTTTGTCTTAAGTATTTGTGTTACAGCAGGCATGATTCAGGCTTTCAAAGCTTTTATTGTTTTCTTCCCTTTGGAAAATTATTCGTATTAATATTTCTCCATTGTTTTTGTTTGATTTGTTCTATTATGGATTGACTTCACCCCTGAAAAACAAGCTTAATTATTTTGTGCCTGCTTTAATCAGGGTGAAATCTCATTTCATAAGTTTAATATACACGCACCCTTACTAAGTGGCTAAGTAAGCAGAAAAAGTGCCCAACTCTGTGGACACTCACTGTAGGCACATAACCTGATCTAGCCCCTGGCACATAAGTAGAAGAGAGGCCATAATCTGCTCTCGTTTACACAAGCATAAATCAATAACAATCTCACAGTGGTAAAAAGAATTGCAATCGTGTTTTAAAATTTGTATATAAATGTAACAAATACACACACAGACTGTTACAGCGGTTTTGAAGCTTTGAAGTTTCATCACCAACTGAGGCAACTCATGCTGCTGGCTTCCAGCCGGCAGGAGGCGAGGGCTCCCATACTCTACCATTCGCACTGCAGGAGCCAGGGCATCCCACTCTGCCAGAGGGATATCAGAGACATCTGCCTACATGCACGGTCACTTCTTGGAAAGAGAAAGCATGGCCAAGGAAGGGGCCAAGCATCAGCATCTCTCATCGCGGTACGTGCGAAGCCATCCGCAGGCTCTCACCTCCCAGCACCCTGCTGGGTCCATGCAACAGCACGGCAAAAGCTAACGATTCAAAGTGTTCGTGCTTTACAGCCATCTGCCTTTTACCAACATAAAAATTATACAAGGCTCAATACAAGCCTTTAATGAAAGGCACATCATGTGGCTTACCTTTAGATCTTGAACACTCCTGCTTAAAATTTTAAATACTAAAATGAAAAATAGTAATTGTCTTTCCACCTTTCAGATGTTTATATTCAGCTATATAGCTTCTTTTACACTGTCTTTATTGCTAACCCATCTGTATGAGCACAGCTTCCTTGCAATTCCTGCATAAGAAATTCTGAATAGAAAGAAGCCAACAGTGATGTTTTCAGATCGTGAAAATATTCAAATCGATATTCAGCTACATTTTTCAAAAAAGACCTGTAGCTGTACCAATGCAAATCACTTCTGTACCCGATCGGTCTATTACCATATTCATACAAGTTATTTGTTTTATAGACTTGAAATCCCTCTGTGGTAGATTTTATTATTTGTTCTTTGTTACATTAGCACTGTTATGCCCTTGGAAATACCCATGACACTAGTTTCTGAATCTTTTTCATGTTATCTATTTCAACAAGAGAAAACATGACATTTTTTCTGAAGCTCTTGAAAACAACAATAATATGGACACAGGAAAGCTCTTGGCATACGCAGAGGATTTATACAAAATAAGGTGAAAGGAGCAACTGAACGCTCAGAATAAGAGGTTCAGATAAATTACTGAAATTTATGGTTTTAATAGGCATGTAAAGGAAGTCAGAAACTTGGATTTAGAATCAGCTTCAATTGGCAACGAATGTAGCGTGCTGTGTTCTGCCATGACATTTACCTCTCCCATAATTTAAACCAAGATACATCTTAGTGGTTCACCCTGACAAAGACACATGTATTGCAATAAGTAATAAAATTTAAGACATAATGAATCTTATTATTCCCATGTGAACACATGGAATTTTTTAATTTTACTATAAGCTCACAAAAGCCCCATTTTTTAAAATGTTGACCAATTCCTTAAGATAATAAAGACTGTTACAATAAAGGGTGTTTAACAATCTGAAAATATCAATTAAAGGTCCCTCATGGCACTCAATGTTCAATGGTAAAACCATCTCAAAGTGTAAAGATCCTCATAATTAAGGAAAACAACATTTTTACAAGTATTTCTAACTATATTGCCGCAATCTTCTCTTCAAAAGATCTACTAGAAATCTTCACATTGTACAGACTGATTTAATTATCACAGAAAACATTTCCTAGAAACCTTACATCATCCAGACAAATTACTGAATTCAGCTGGCAACTACATGAATTTTGTCTACGTGCAGTTTTATTTTCTAAGCATAATGAAAATTAGCATTAAAGAAGTTGCATCCTTCATTCCAGAGTTCCCTGGTACATCCTCTCAAGGAGCAATGACTCCTGCAATGCTAATTCAAAGCATGGAAGCAAACAACAGTCACCTCTACTTAATTTATGTCATTAATCAAAGGACAAATTTGACTCCACAAAATTTCATGTCCATAAACAGAAGGCAGCTCAATTTAACTCTCTGAACTGTAAGAGGAAGAGATTATGGGAAAAAATCCAATCCTGTTAAGTTAGCTCTTTGGGCAAAGTCCAGTTAATGCCAGAGTGACAGAATGGCTGAGGCTGGAAGGTGAGAGATCACAGAGTCCACCCCCCAGCCCCCTCAAGCAAGGTCAGCAACAGCGGGTTGCCCAGGACCATTCGAGTGGAACAACTTTTCCACAAAATTCAGCAATTGCCACGAAAATGACTCTTCAGGACCAAGTCCCTCAAATTTATAAAAAAAAGAAATAAACACTTGATTTAATTCTATAGACTCTTCAAGAAAATTCTATTCTACGTTGCTGCTTTCATCCCCTTTAAATTCTTAGGCTTCCCTTGTTAGATATTATGCAATATAAAACACTACATATTTTTATTAAAAAGCACTGATTGTTACACAATTTATTGCCAAAATGCAGATAGATTAGGTTTTCCTAATCAGTGGGGTTCCCCAGCACAGACAGTCATTTAGCATACATGGCATAATTCCATTTTCAAACCAAACCAAACCTTGTTAATCCTGATGCACCTCATGTTTGACACTGCACAGAGGTCAGGGAATAAGTTGAAAGAAATCTAGAATCTGCACTAATTTTCTGTCTTTTGGTAGAACATAAATGGAAACAATGATGGTGAAATCTGAAACTGTGAGGCATATGTAGATTAAAATCTCTCTCAGTTCAATCATGATAGGCAGGATAATATCCAATAATCTTATGCAAGTTCCCAAGTACGTTACATAGAATCAAATGACCAACTAAACATACTAAACCAAAATGTTTAAGATGAATCTGGAAAAAATATTTTGCCAAACTACTTACTGCTATTTAGTGACCACTAACATGCAGAACTCTTCTTAGGTAAGATTTAATTCTTCTCAGTATTTCTCAGTACGAAATAGCAAATTGGCTTATTGTGATAATCATATCACCCAAACCAATTTGGATCAGTAATAAATTTAAAAAATTTAAACCTTTCATGTTTTTAGGGAGTCACTGATAGACATTAAAAGGAAAGAAACTAGGACACGCAAGGCAAAATAAGTAATGGGAGGCATTGACAAAAAAGTCAAATGCATAAATACAAGTTACAATAGAAAGTCCACACACAATTCAAATGGGATGTGTGGCTATTTAACAGTCTGGAAGTGGCTTAAAAAGCAACAAACCGTATGTCAGGGGACATGAGTCAGTAGAAGAGTAATTGTCTGTTAAGAGCAATAATGACTGGGACGTTACATCCATGACTTCTCTGATACAGATTAAATGGAATAGATACTGTGAACAAGAAATTGTATTTTCTGTAGCTTAAAATTCACTTAGATACTTTGCTGTTATACTAACCAAGACAATATTGTCATGGTTTAGTTTATCCTTGATCACAAATCTTCATCTCTAGCAGAACTTAAAACCGCAGATTAGACTTAATATGCATGTCCTTAGCTAGAGTACAAGGAGATTTTTTCAAGGGCATTTCCCAAAATGAATCATCTGCAGAAGTGGAAAAGCTCTTTTCACTTATTGCATTGATATAGGTATTTGGAATTTGAACACACTGCCTTATAGAAGATTATTGTTAGATAACTGATTGAGATAGTACTTATCACAGCTACATTACATGTGTTGAGCCAATGAGATCTATGGATGTATATTTTATGCCCTTCTGAACCAAAGTTTAACTGCTGAACCAAGGTTTAATAAATTTCGCAACACATTCAGTGGATCTACCTTATTCTTTTGCAAAGACATTTCACATCAAGTTCAGAAATGTATTTAAGTTTATAGATTTCAAAGGAGTGGTAGCAATGAAAATTGAAAGTTTGATTTCTTGGAAAACAATTTGAGTTTATTTGATTAGGTTCATCTCATTGGTTCAGTTCAATTTTTAAACTGCATGTCTGTACATGGCTTCCCATATGATACTCACAGAAACAGAGAAATTGCTCCAAACTGTCTTTCTTCTCCTAAACCACGTTTGAACAATTACACAAATATATTAAAGAACATATTTAGAAAAATCCCATTTTAAATACATGTTTTACTACAACAAATGGCTTTTATAACAGTGAAAGGTGTGTATAATATGGCTCCAAAGTTACTGCTGTTATTTGTGGTAATGTCAAAATAAGCCACGACAGGGTCCTCCATGCTCCTGGTCTTGCTACTAGGGGAATCCAAATTCTGCTGGAGACTTCATGCCTGTACCTCAAACAGATGAATATTTAACGTACTACAAACTAGCTCTAACTCATGCAGTAGTGTCAAAAAAACAAAAAAGAAAAAAATACCACCTCTACAACAACAGCCTGTAATCCCACAGCCTGTTACGAGTTGTGCCAGAATTTCACAAGAAAAAGTCAAGAATAAACTTGGTACTTACATTATCCACCCCCCCAAAAAAAAATGCAAGGTGAGTGTTTTCCTTTATCGGATATCTGGACACTATTCCTCACCAGGAGAGAAAAAGATTAATTTCACTGCAAATAATTGAAAGTGAGCAATCAATTCTACAAAGTTGGGTTTATCTGTGTCTCACCTCAATTAATTGTTGTGAGCACAGGTACACAGACGAATTAATTTACTGGCTTCAGAAGTCTGGTCCTGAATGGTTCATGGCCTCTTTAATATGAGTAACAACTCTCTGACAAAGAAAACCCGAGAAGTCAGAGATCATTTAGTTGCCAGCCCTTTGAAGCACCAAGCTGCATTAGCTGCCAGAGCAAATAACTCATCTAATATAAGCACAAAGAGTTCACCATGTCATTATTCGACCCAGATGCAATGCTTTGCAAGACCACATTTGAGGTATGGCTACTTTACTAGATCTCTTCAGACTGATCAAGCTGAGCGCATTTTAAAGACTAAGAACCTATTATGCAGAGGAACCCCTGAGAAGTTGTTTATCTCACTGCTAAGAGCAGAATGAAAGGCTAGCAGATTCCTCAAAAAAAGCCAAAAAGAATAGGCTTACAAACAGAATTCGCCCACAAAACAGCGTTTCTGGGTAATAAACCAACGGAGAAGCAGGTCACTTCCCCCATAAGCCACCACAGATTTTGTAAAACACAACAGCATTCTCCACAATGCTTCTGAAGCGAATGGGGAGGTGACTCTGCATGAGGAGAAGAGTTCAGAGAAATGGTCATCAGCAACTGAAAAAGTGAATGAAGATGCTGAAACCCATTGGCCTGCAGTTGGCTTCTCTGCTCGTTGTACACACCGATTGTAGCCTGCAGGGCAGTAAATCTTCCAAGTTTGTACATTTGTTTTGCACAACACAATGAATGAACAAAAAATGGCAGGTCAGACACACCACCACTGATCATCTGCCGAATAAGGCACTGCCCGAGTGCTGCTGATGGGAGTGGGAAGAACAGCCAAGGCAGGGAACCCAGCTCCACTATTTGATGTAGCTGCTTATTAAATACAAATCTAATGTCTTTCAAGAATTTGCTTTGGCTTTTTGGAAAATGCTTGCTCTTTACTGATATCAGGCTTTCCATGATAGCTACATGTTACTGTAACACTAAAACTGCCTTTATTAAATCTGTTCTGTACTTTTCTTTCATTTGTGAGAAAACAACAGCCATGGACACCTAGAGTCCAGACATCACTTCTGCAAGAATTAGGATCGTATATGGTGACTTCTTTGGCTTATCTTCCAAATGCAGTGTGCAAACATGTATATATACACAATTCTTTTATTTAAAACTACCGTCAAGGCTAGACATATTATACAAATTAGAAGAAGAGGAAAAAAAAGAACAAATCTGTTGGTAATTATTTAGCAGAGACTTAGTTACTATGGTGATGGGGTTCCTATAAGTACCACAGTCAGACACACAGCAACACACATTTTTGGCAACATCTTTATTTTTCAATTATGTTCAGAACCATCCTCTTGTAATGAGCTACAGAACTATCTTTATCCTCCTTCAGTGCTTTTACAACTGACCAATACACCAAAAGCATTCAAATAGGTAGATGTGACAGGTGGGAAGTGCTAAGTGGAAAGGGGCTGCAAACAAAACTTTCTGTGAGATTTTTCTTATGCTTTAACATGTGAGTATTAAGCAAATACTCTAAGGCTTTCAATACAGTTTCCTACAGCCTCCTCCTAGAGAAATGGATGCGTTATGATCTAGGCAAGTGGTCTGTGCGGTGGGTGGGGAACTGGGGGACGGGCTGCACCCAGAGGGTGCTGGTAAATAGCTCCTTTTCAAACTGGCAACCTGTCACAAGTGGGGTCCCCCAGGGATCAATATGGGGTCCAACACTGTTTCATATCTTCATAAGTGATCTGGATGATGGGATCAAGTGTACTCTGATGAAGTTTGCTAATGATACCAAACTGAGGGGGGAAGTGGACACTCTGGAAGGGAGAGCCACCCTGCAGGAGGACCTAGACAGGCTGGAAAAGTGGGCTAACAAGAACATTATGAAGTTCAACAAGGATAAGCGTAAGGTCTTGCACCTGGGAAAACAATCCAGGAGTGTACCACAGGCTGGGATCTACCAGGGTGGGGAGCAGCTCTGTGGAAACGGACCTGGAGGTCCTAGTAGACAAGCTCAATAGGAGTGAGCAGTGTGCTGCTGCAGCAAAGAAAGCCAACAGGATGTTGGGTTGCATCAACAAGGGCATCACCAGCAGAGACAAAGAAGTCATTACCCCACTCAACTTAGTCCTTGTCAGGCCACACCTGGAATACTGTGTTCAGTTTTGGTCCCCGCTATGCAAGAAAGATGTGGACAGGCTGGAGAGGGTGCAGAGAAGGGCTACAAAGATGACTGAAGGACTGGGAAGCCTGCCATATGAGGAAAGGCTGAGAGAACTAGGTTTGTTCAGCCCTGAAGGTTTAGGGGAAACCTTATCACCAAGTTCCAATATTTAAAAGGTGGCTGCAAAGAAGATGGAGATTCCCTTTTTACACGGGGTCACATGGAAAGGATGAGGGGTAATGGGTACAAGTTACCCCTGGGGAGATTCCAACTGGACACAAGAGGAAAATTTTTCACAATGAGAAATCTGCCATTGGAATAATCTCCCCAGGGAAGTGGTGGATTCCCCAACATTGGAAAATTTTAAAATACAGCTGGACAGGGTGCTGAGCCATCTTGTCTAGACCATGCTTTTGCCAAGAAAGGTTGGACCAGATGATCCTTAAGGTCCCTTCCAACCTGGTATTCTGTGAAATACACTACTGAATTAAACATCAGCACTGATGTATTTATTAGGAGTTAATATCAACTAAAATAAAACACAAAAAATTTTAACGACTAAAATGAGCACTCATTGCATGCTAAATTTTAATATTGTAAAATGTATTTTTTAAGGTTACTTCAAGTTCAACACATGGGCCTGCAATGAAGGTGAGTTTTGGACTAGATCAATGCTCCAAATCTCTAGGGGTCAGGGGAGTTTGGAATTACCTTTGCAACTAGTAGTTTTGACACACATAACACCATGGGGAGATGATTTCCAGCTGGCCTAAAGGTGGCAGCAATCAGCTCTGAACAGTTCCCTTCTTATCAGTCTTACCCAGTTTGCCATTTCAAAGTCAAGACAGGGCTCTGGGGCAGGGTTTTCCTAAGGGATTGGGGTGGCATACAGATACCCACCTGACACTGTGATTTTGAAAAACTCCCTTCCTGATAACAAAGCAAGCTAGAGCCTGAGAAGTAACACTTCTCATCTACCTACCCACCTATACCCCACTCTTAGCCACTGCTAGTTCTGCATACAAGATCACATCCTTTACATTCAAATCCAGAGAAGGCCATAAATTAAAGTTGGGGGGGGGGGGCTTATTTTTTGATTTTTGGAGTTTTTTTCTTCACGGTGTTTCTGGATAGGATGACTATGGATAGGTTTGTCCATCAAGCTATGAGTGTGTTAACTGAGGTAAATAAAAATACAAACACAGTACTTTTCCATTCCTACAAGACCATATTTTCCACTGCAACTATATTTTGTGAGAGGATTAGTTGTCCTTTACTCATACTGCTTAGAAAAAGAAAATAATTAGGAGCAGTGAACGCTGTTCACATGGAGCAGAGGTCCTGAGCACCCTTAGCTGCAGTTGCAACTGCTGGGCTGCTCAGGGCAGGCCGGCTCTCAGGATCCGGCCCCCTGTTCTAATATTAGAATGGATTACACTTGCTGCATCGACACTCTGCTTCTACTCATCTCATTGAGAGACACATTTGGCATCAGAAGTAGCATACTAGCTCAAGCATGTGCACATCACCATAACAAGCTGGCATATGGCTACTTTCAGATAATCTGCATTTGGCATCTGAGGTGAATAATTTTTCCAAATTCTAGCATCTGACCTTTCTGACACCAAAATAACAGAACTTTGTCTGAATCCTGTAAGAACAGCTCTTTAGGACTGATTATAACCACCTGGGTACAGTTAGAGGTTTCAAATACTGTAGCAAATGAAGTTGATCCCCTCCCACTCTCCCCTCAATACGTTGCTAAATTCAAAAGCAATGTGTAAAAAGGCATGGTCCTGTTCTCACTGCTTGCAATAAGCTATTCACTTAGAAAGGGAAGCAGTCCTTATATATGTATTTTTCTAAATAAAGATAAGTATTTACTGTTGCCAATTGCTTCTGTGTGTGTATGTTAACAGCATTTCAATTTGAGATTAGTCTGTATAATGCAAAAGGCAAAACTACATACAGATAGTTGAGAAGGTAGATTAGCAGGAGGAGAGGAGGGGGTCGGTACAAAAAGGGCAGCCGCGGGGCTCTCATGGGGCTCCCCAGCAGGGAGGGAGGTGTCCCGCGGCTCTAGAAGTGCACACCTAGGTTCACTCCAGAGAAGTTCTAGCCCCTAAATCTTTCGTTCACCACCCCCATTGCATTTAAATACTGGTAACACCAACAGATTCATTCTAATGACAAGGTGAACACTTCTGACAGACATAGCAAAGGCCTCATCTTAATTAGAGAAAAACAGTGGCCACAGCAAGTGTGCCGTTCTGCTTTCTCTCCCCATCTCCCATCTCTGTGGGGCGGAAGGCACCAAATGCCGCTGACTCATTTAATATCTCCTTACAACCTCGGTCACTGAACCCTCCTCCTTACTGACAAGGCTGGTGCACAGGTTACTATTGAGTGTGATCATGGGTGGTCTACCAAAGATTCTCAGATGTAGGCCTGCTGAGATGGTACTAATCGGTACCCTTTTCGCATCATTTTTAGAGAAGCCAAGAACTCAGCTGATTCAGCTTAGCTGCTATTTAGATGTGGCTTTTCCAGACAAGCTTGATGTCACTTGGTATTGGAACATTTGAACCATTTCTGGCTGCTTGGTACATGGAGGACTGTATTTGCCAGGACTCATTTCACCATTAATTAGGGAAGATGATATCTTTCTCCACATATTGATGTAACTCAAAGCAGGAAAGGAAGACTTTAAATCAAAGGTATGAAGATACCCAAAATGACAAAGGCTTTAGGAACTTCCCACTTCCCCCCAAATCACAGTCACCTTGGGTTTGATATTAACACAGAAGTAATTTCAGCTGGAATTTACTCTCTTCTCAAGCAGAGAAGGCAAAGCAGATCCTCTCACTGAAGGTGGAGACTCAGGTTAGCAGCCAGGTCTGCAAGCTGTGCTACTGAGCACTGGAATCAGGACCCTCCAGACACAAGCCCAAGGGGAGAAAGAGAGGAACAGCTCATCCTTTTTCCTCATTAATTAAGTACGGGCAGTACAGCTCCCAGGAGAAGGACCAGCAATAACAGGGAGCACAGCTTGGTGGAAGCATTGTTGAGCAGCCAGCTCAGGAAATGACTACGGTTTGGAAGCCGGTTTTACTCAGCTGGACCAAACTGCCTCCACAACACAGCCCACACTCATTCCAGTCAAAGAAATGCATGAGCTAGTTTGAGATCAAGATGTAATTTTTCTTTTCTCATTTTATATAGCTGGTTTTGCAATAAGCCACACTTTTTTTTTTCCCAGATACACTATGGCCGGTTTGACCTATCCTATCCTTTGCATTTCAAATGAATTCTCAACACTAGACAGGAAATGGTCACAGAAAATGCTGCCACCCCTTCTAAAACCATACCCTCAGTGTAGACTGCCATTTTCTAAAGTACTTTTCTTGCTTATTAAATGCCTCTAATAACTCTAGAAAAGCATTTCCTAATCACTGGTTGTCATTTGTCATTCCTATAACACAAAAGTGACACCCTCATATAAAACAGTTTTTTGCGCCTGTCTCAAAAATCTGAAAGAACTTTGCCATGATGGGTTTGCCCAAGATTTATCCTTTCGAGACAAACAGCATTGTTTCAAGGGTTGTTTGTCAGTTGAAAGGTTATTTTCCAGAAGCTAAACCAGATCCTGGAATTGCAATCTAACTCATTGCATTGCTCTGATCAGTCTTAAAGAAAGTTCTACTGATTCAACTTTATTAAAAAACACAACAACAACAAACCAGTACCAGGCTCTTTCAGGTTGCACAGAAATATTTTGCAGTTCTGAAACATGGGAGGGAAAAATATTCCACTGTAACCAGCCAGTTCTTGGCTGCCACAACATTGCCAAGCAATGCTGACACCAGGGCTTGGTAACAGCCCTGGCTCTGCCACTGTTTGTTGGCTGCACAATCAACACAGATTTAGGGATCTCTATCAATGTAACTTCCAGAAGAGTGCTAATTAGTGGCAGTAAGCAGGGGAGAGAAAGGCAGAGATATAAAAAGAAATCAGGAAGAGAGAAGTATGGAAAGTCCCAGTGGGCAGGGAACGCATGGCTGGCAGCAAAGGTAAAATGGGAAGAAAAGCATAGTGGGTACAAGAATGAACAAGTGTCCAAATTTGTTGAAACAGAATTCAAATTGCAAAAGTTTTGGTTTTGCATTCACCCCTGGAAATAGGAAGACCCAGAAAGACTTAAGACTATATTCTCTGCTTCCCTACTGCTGATAAAACTAATAAAATAAAACTGATAAACTGATAAACTCCACTACGTTTACTTAACCCGATTACCACATCCATGTAATGCAAAATGATATGAGCACAATATTGGCTCTCACTGGAGTAAAGAAGGGAGAAAAAGTTGTTCTAAGTTTTTGTATGATTGTCATTTCATGCTTCAATCCATCCTTTATATTCTTCTTTATTAGTGTTGCCAAGGAGTAACATGAATTGAGTAAAAGACGACTGAAAGTGCCTGATTCATTTGAAATCATTGAAGAAGCTGTCATGAAATATCGTAATACCTTTCTTTCCTTCACTCTGTCTACAATTCACATAACACAACAGGATGACTACACGGGACAATGGATTGAGTTTAAAGCACCAGTACAGGTGAAACACAAAGATTTTACCATCTGTTCTATAAGACTGTAGTACTGTTAATAACATTAGACTTTATGCAGGTTTTAAAGAGACTTCTTTCAATTACAACTCTTGCACTGTACTTGCTTCCCTTCCTGCATTATGTCTTAATATTGAACTCAAAATTTTGAACTGGGTGTTTGCTTTTGTTGGGATTTGTTGCAAAGAAATAAACACAAGCTAAGGAACCATAAGATTAACTATGGGAATATAAGAGAAATTCAGCTTATCTCTCTCTTCAGATTTTATTTCATTTAAAAGAACTGTCATTAAAACAATACATAAGACTCAAATAGTACAGTTTAAGTACTGAATAAAACCTGAAGAGTAAGGGCAATACCGAGTGTCCTCACGACACTTAAATGACCGAACATCCTAAAGCATAGAATTAACATCCAAATATTTTTAGCTCATTGTTCTGCATTTCTAAGTTTTTTTTCTAGTCTACATTGTAGTCAACAATAAAACCACAGCTAGTACAGCTGCTGTACCACGTGCAATACAGATGTCTTGCATACACAAATCACTACTGCTAGCATGTAAAATAAATGCACACACACAGCTGAGCGAGTCAGTGAGACACTTTGTTACCCACTTGGCTCTTTCTTTTATTTACCCCCAGCAAGCTCTCAGTCCCCCAAACACCAAGTACCTACAGTAAGTAGTAATAACTGCCAGTCCTGAAGAATGACTTTATTTTTCTCCTCTGGCTCTCGGATCCCCTCTCCCAGCCACCGTGTTGGCCACATCCACCTCCCCGCTTAACCCAACACACACAGGCTGGCAGGGAGGGTGCCACGCACTAAAGGGCTGCTGGAGAAAGGGTGGGCATGGGGCAAGACGCCCCAGTGCTTCCATTGTACCCAACTGCTGTACTGTCAAAAGGAACACTCTCTTTCTTGTCTGCCCTGTGCATTCACACAGATCATATAAATTTCTGTGTGCATGAGCACACATGCAGGCAAGTCTGTTTTCCTGTCAAATCATTTTTTAAATTGTGCACTCGCTAAGCAAACCTGTGTAAACAATCAAATCCCTGAGTGCCAGAAGAGGAAACACCACCCATGTACCAAATGGAGGGAACTGGGATCCTGCCTGGAATAAGCCAAAACCTCCTCCTTCCTTTTCTATTTTTATAACGGGTGCTATGTGTAAGAAAAGGAATTAACAATCTGTCAACTTGGTTCTATGCCTTTTGATGCCCAAAAAACTGCAGGCAAGCAACCCCTGCCCAACAAATGCTTCAGCCCTGTAATTTCCTTATTTTTTACTTACCATGCAAGGTAAGAGATGATCACACACTAGCTCTTAATTATGCTAGGGCAAATCACGGAATCAGCAACAGGACTTTCCTGGCATAGCTGCCTTTGTGTTAGCCAGCTGTCAGCTACGGCAAAAAGCAAACTGACAGGGAACTGCTAAGCCACATTCACTAGTAACTCCATCCTGAAAGCCTGCAGGAACCGCCGGCAGGTTCTGCCTGGGAAACTCTCCTGGAACGCTCCTGTCTTCCAGCTTCACAAGGTATCTGATCCATATCATGAGACTGTTGGCCACAATACAATTCAGCACAGGGCTAGGAAAGCTGCCCATTGTCAGGCCATGCAATTCATTGCCGTTGTCACTCCATGCATTTTAAATAGTTTAGACCATAGAATCATAGAATCACTTTGGTTGGAAAAGACCTTTAAGATCATCAAGTCCAACTGTTAACCTAACACTGCCATCCCACCACTAAACCATGTCCCTAAGCACCTCATCTATCCTTCTTTTAAATACCTCCAGGGATGGGGACTCAACCACCTCCCTGGGCAGCCCATTCCAGAGCCTGACAACCCTTTCGGTGAAGAATTTTTTCCTTATGTTCCATGCTAGCCCAGTTAGGCTCAATAATTTCACACGTGATGTTTCCAAATCTGTCAAATGACAAATAGAATAAAATGGCAAATATCTGGCAAGTATAAATACTGCCATGGACAAAGATGGTGGCGGAATAAAATTTCAACTACCAAGCCAATAAATTTGTGTCTTTGCAGGCAGTTTAATTTCTAACCCATTTAAAAATCAAGGCCATTAAGTTCATTCAAGATAGCCAACAAGAATAAGTCTGTACTAGAATAAAAAATATTTTCTTCTGATTTAATGTATGAACACTAAATATATACACACACCTCCAAATGTATATACATGTATAGCTACATGCAAAGATTTTTTTTAATATTTTTTAAATATACACACATACATATATGCAAAACAAAAATATATGGAGATGCATTTCATGAACGCAAGAAAGGAGGACAATGTCAGATGGTTCTTCTGGAGGAACAAAAAGATAGCCTGCATAGACTTTTTACTCTCTTTCTTAGAGCTTTTGGGATCCCATAAAACTTTCTATGGACTAGCAAATTTTTTTATTGCTTTTTGTATATATTATTTTCAATTTCAACATTTTTCATCTCTTACACTGTGCAACAAGTCAAGAAGTTTAGGTAAAATGAAAAAAACATCCTTGAAAAGGTAAATTTTGCTTCCAGTGTCTCAGTCCAGTAAATTAAAATCTTGATTTACCCATTACCTTGAAAATCTCTGACCTGATGATAGTTTGAGCCTGTGTCTAAGTCAGGAACAAATGAGAAGTTAGGTCCTTGATTTTAGTGTAGTCAAAATATACTAGAGCTCTCATGAGCAAACAACTGAGGTTATACAATTTTCCAGGCTAATTTTCATATTCCTAAGATAAACTCAGATATATATTTTCTGCTACTGTGTCTTTTACAGGTTCAGAACAAACTCCCCTCATATACATATCCCTTAAATGCCTCATATTCCACAATTTAAAAATTTGTTAAGCCTGAATCGTGCTTCACTGAGTTTATCAATTTTCATCAAGAACCTCTCCTAAAAAAGAAAAAAAAAAAAAAGTCTCCTTTCTCCCACAGAATAATTAGGAGACAGTAAGATGAAAAAATGGTTCTCATGGACAAAAGAAAAATAAACATTCTTTACCTGGCTTCTTTTCTGTTGTTAAGAAAATTACACAGTCTAACATAACCCTGCGTTGCAAGTCTATATTTACATAGTTTGTATTCCCAGAGATAATGTTATGGTCTCTGAGGTGCCTCTGGTTTAATGCAAGATATTGTAGAGTAGTATGAATTATCTCTGCAGTGATTTCATGCTGAATTTACAGCGGCATGTAGCAAACAGTAAAAATGGAAGAGAAGCTTCTCTGGACACACACAGTACTTTATCTTCCTTCCAGAAAATAAGTAGCAATAATATTTGTAATATGCTTACAGACAGAACCCTAGGCTCTGCAGAGATAAGTCTTATGACAAAGTACTTAACTAAGATGGAAAATAGTATTACTTGAGTTAAATTCAAAATGAGCATTTCGCCCCAGACTGTTAAAAAAAAAAAAGTGTCATTAGTTACCTGAAGTTACAATGGAATCTGCAAAAGATACTCTTTAGTAATTACATTTCCTGTAGCTATAGAAACAAGAAAAATCAAATGCTTTGTATGTGAGGATTCTGTGCAGATACAAAACACCATTGTGTTTGGTCAACATGGGAAAGAAAGTGAGATTCAGTGTTTTAGAAACCTGTGTCTCATTTATAATCAGTTTTTCTGAAAGAAAAATATTAATCCACTTTCTTCTTCCTTTCCTATTCTTGTCTTATTCCTCCAAGTACAGGAGCCCAGGAGAATGGAGGTCAAGACAACCAACTCTAAGGGCCATGTTTATTTTCTGTTATTTTTTCAACATTTCAGGTCACTTTCCAACTAAGAAATGACATTTTGTAAATAAACTAGAGTGGCTCAGACCAAAATTTTTTTTTAATCCACCTTGCATTTCTCAGAAATTCACTCAAAACTCACCAATGGGAGCTCTGAATCAAACCTCTCAGCTTAAGGCTAACAGCCTGGTCCTTTAATTCCCAGATGATCTAGAGATTGTCCCATGGGACTAACAGTACTGTTGAGTACATGGTGCTCTGTTAAGGCAAGCAAGCTTTACAACTGAATGGACTACTTAAATATATTCTCTCTGCTATTCTGGCAAGTCCCTTGCTCCACACAGTAGTTTAGTTCTGATGATCTGTTTTACAGCCAGTAACACCCATCAAAATTGGGCTAATTCGGGAAAATGCAGGATGAACCAGATAGTCAGATGCAGCAGGAGAAGCCAGAAGATGACATGATGCAAGACAGAATGAATATGCTTTCCTTTAGCCTTCCCAAATCAGGGAAGCAGAAGGGGTAACCACAATAACAGTCACCAGATACTGACTACAGCAAACAGATGATCTTTGTTACAAGTATAAAAAAGCTAAACATGAAAAAGCATAAATGCTTTGGGTATTCTGAAAAATAAACACCACACTATACCATTTAATTGTGATTCAAAACCACAATAAAGCCCCCCTCTGGTGCCAGTACTAAGGTCTAGACTGAAGATTTAGGCAGAGCAGAGCCCAGCACCTCGGTTTCCAATACCCAAGTACGTGTCTGATTCTACCAGTGCTCCTTTCAGGTAAAATTTTGTCAAATGCTGGCATCTCTACAAGGAGTTGGCTTTGACAATTCAGAACACGTTTTTAAACCCAACCTCTCCGGTTTTAACATCTATCTTGCACATCAGAAACTGAGATATGTGTAACCTAAATTACCCAAGATCTTATAAGAAGCTCATGAAGAGATGAGATCTCAGCTTCCAGTCCAGCACATTAGTCATGAGTTTAGCTTTTACTATATATCTGTAAATCACAGAATAAGTTTAAAACCTGCTTGATGCTGAAGAAAAGGTGACCTGTACCAGGCAAACTTCTATTATCAGCCTATACTAGAACAAATCCTATTTTAAAATGGGTACTCCTGTCCATTAGGCTTATTTTATTATGACTTTAGTCACACAAGGATTTGGGAAATGAAATCTAGTTTTCTTTTGAGGGAAATAAGGCTGAGAAATTCTGAGAAGTGACAAATCAAACTCTGTAATGCTCAGATGCTTGTTATACCATTTTTTAAGAGCACAAATGTTTCAAGAACAGCTACTATCACAGAAGCAACACAATATTACATTGCTTTGTGTTTTGTTGGGTATTTATTTTCTTCTAATGAAATTAAATTTGGACTGCTGAAAACAGAAGCAAATCAAGGCAGACAACCACACAAATCTTCCATTCAGCTTGTAAGGGCAATGAAAGTCCTCAGGAGCCGGAATTTTCCTTGTTAATGAAGTACAGGCATGCATTTCACAATGGCAATAAAAGTGCACATATAACCCGGAATATTGCTTGGGAAGACCACAAACAAATTGGTTTTTTACTCCCTCCCACTCCACCTGCAGCACAAAATGTCACAAGAGAAAAAAAGCAAAAGAAAGAAGTGCAAAGAAATGTTATTAAAAAGGCTTATTGTTATTAAAAATACTCCGAGGCCTTTCCTGATGGTTACATAACTACTGTAAAAGCGAGATGTTCTTGGCAATCAGCATAGCTTCACTGTGCTTGCTACACTGGTTTCATTAACTATTACATCATGCTTAATTTCCATAATTGGCCTCAACTTCACTTTATAAGCCAGTCTAATTTAGTTTTTATGCATATTTCAATTTAATACAGTTTGTTCTCCACTGTAAACCCTTCATGGGCCACATATTCATCCTGTACTACCTCATTTAGAGCTTTTCCTAAAAGCAAAACTAAAAGCACAAAGACCACAGTGTCTAGGAAGTGACCTTTTCTTTCAGCTCTGACAGTTAAAACTCTCATCCAGGCCCTCATCACACAGATTTGACTAGCAGAACCGGATCATTTTGTGCACCCAGACGCAAGGACGCACTCCCAACTAAATACAGCTGCATTTTCTTGACTTTATTCTTTCACTAATGTAAGTCCCTCTACTAATTCCCTCTTCTTCATACAAGAGAATGTTTGTTTTTTAAACCTTAACCTTCTTGGCTTCTCCGTATATTTAAGTACATTTTCTCTCTTTCATCCAGATCCATAGTTAAACAGGATCAAATATTCAGGGAGTTTGGATTTGGCACATCAGACTCCTCGGAGCACCCGTTTCTCCCATAAAAAACCCTCCATTTCTTGTTTCCAGTTTCACTCTTCAGCTCCAGCATACCCTCAACATACCCATCTGCTCAGCAATCCCGATTCACATCTCCTCCGGATCCCCTTTTATGCTGACAACCGTAAGGACGAGCTAACAAAGGTCATTCCTTCTTTTATGTACTTTTCTTTCTATGTGTTCCACTTTTACTGAGTAAATTCAGAATGTTTACTGATCTAATACATCCAGTTCTCACCTTTTTCCCCCATCTTTACTTCTGTTATATCCTGTTTTCAAATGTCTAAAATTAGAGTGATACCTCCTGAGGGAAGAGCACACTTTGTTATCTGAAGCCTGACAACTTTTGTAGCACAGCTTTTACAGATACAATAACATACATAACACTAGAACAGAGAGAAGTGAAAACATGACACTAACGTAATAGGGAGCCCAGACCGTTTGTACGGATTGCCTTTCGGAACAGCAGTGCACTTTAAAGAAAAGCACTGACCTAGAAAGGAAGCATTATTTGGGTAACTTTGTTATCCACTATGCATTAAACCTTACTCACTTTAAAAGACACAGATGCCGTCTATGCTGGAGGAATGTTTACTTTGCTAACCGTGATTAAGCTCACTCCGAGTTAAAGTCTCAGCATAACTAGGCCTCCAGCTGCTACTTGCATTAATGTAACGGGTACATGCCCCCCTCTCCAAGGGCCTACTGAAGGCATAGGGGGAGGAACGGTGCCACATTAAGCAGCTATTCCCATGCACCCCTCTTCTTTCCAGTGATACAGGATCTCATAATGCTTGCCAGATCGGGAACAAAAGTCTTTGTCTTTAGTAGGAACTAGATTTTCATGAACCCTCGGATCTTTGTGATTTTTAAGCTGGCAGAAATCGTCAGTATCTTACTGGCTTCTGCAAAGAAGCCAAATATTAAAAAAACCAAACAAACAAACAGGAAGCTTGTGATGACTAAGAATAAAATTACATTGTGTATCAGCTTTCAGAAAAAAAATATCTTTATTCTTAGACTGAATGTGATCTAGCCACAACAATTTAATGTTCTCCAGTAATCCTCTAAATCTTAGATTTGTACATCACGCAACCCACAGCACTTCCTAAATCGTTCTGAAAGTAAATAGGTCAGGAGTCATATTTATCCATTAATATGATATTTTAAGACTCAGATCAGGGCAGGGACCCTGGGATACTGGCCACAGAGCCACTCCTAGCCATAAGCCAATAACCATCAGCAATGCCTGGTGCAGCTGAGCGAGCTGGCGGCAGAAGCCCAGGAGCAGAGCTGCGGCAGCTCTCAGCGCACCCAGGGGCCATCCTGGTCTGGCCCCAGAATCCCATAACAATTGGAAATGCAGGGATGTTTCATCACACTGTTTCATGGTCAAACCATTTTTGGAATTAACTAAGGTGAAATGAATATAAAGTTTGGTGTCTGAGTTCCCACTTAAGATTTCTACTTTACCAATTTTTGTTCTGATAAAACATGCAAATAGTTTAAAAGGGGGAGTTTTGAGCAGGCACAGGCCACAGTATGGATCCAGACTTGAAAAACCTTTACTTGCATAAACCAATCCCCTCCAGAACTAATTAGAGTAATATTACTCGCTGGCATAAGTGGCTTTAGGATCAGGGCCCTGAATTACAGAGAACTACAAACTGTTCTTGAGTTTTTAGAGCCATTTACTTTTAGTTCTAAATGGTTTCGCACACCAAGACAACTTTTTTTCCTTTTCCCCCCACCCCCCGTCTCCCCTCAAATACCAATTAAAGTTCTGAAACTGAAGGTCACCTACCAAGGAACAGAATCTCAAAGCAATTCTTTGTCCTTATTTTTTTTTTTTTGTAGCTAAACTTTCATAATCCCTGAAGCCCTTCACAAGTCAATCTATATTCCCTTGTGTTTGCCTCAGAGGCGAGGGTCCCTAGAGGGGAGGGCAGACAATTGTGGAGCAAGAAAGGCATTAAATCACAACAAAAATCATCAGAACAGATTTGATTCAGATTGCTTCTGTAACATCAAAATCCTGGAGAAGTACACCCTATTCCCAATACCAAGCCCACACCAAAGGGGTTCTTCCCCTTCAGAAATTTAAGAACTTCCAAGCAATTTATAGGTGCAAACACTTTTGCCTGGATACAGTTCAGCAGAGCAGTAATTCCTCAATCTGAGCTAAGTGGGTTCCCACTCGGCTTTCTCATCGCTAGCAACAGCCTTTCCTTATTGTGGCTTTTGCACAGCAGGAGCTTCCTGTTCATCATCGCAAAGTGAGCTTTATTCTGACAGTATTTATACCACTTTTGTAGGAGTTGACATTCAGCCATTACAACACATCAGATACCAGAGTCCTTAGACAAGGAATTTTAAAGCTTGAAAGTCTCTTTTGTGCAATAGAGTCAAGTACTATAGGTCCAGTGCATGTTTTACCTTTTTTCTAAATCACAGCTATCCTCTTGGCAATACTGGACACTTTATCCCTGGTTAGTTTTTCAGCGCCTCCAAATACACAGGCATACTTTATGGGGCGGTTATTTCTTGGGCGTAGTATGTAGCTTGTTAGACTGTACAGTATCTTAGGAGATTGGTGTCTCTAGGAATTTTTGATTTTCTGAAGAAGAGAGTCAAGTGACAGTTCCAAAACGCGAGCAGAGCAGCAGGGTGCTTGGTGCCAAGCTCCCAGGCAGGCTCTGAGCCGCCCTCACGGAGCCCTCCCCGTGCCGCAGGTCAGCCCTACCCTGCTTATCCTTCCCTTGTCTCGCTCTCCGCCCCTCTGAAGCTAAAGGCAACCCCGTGAGCCCAACAGCGGGCAGAGCCGTGAAGTGGGGTAAGGCGCAGTCTGACAGTCATTTTCATTTCTGCAGTACAAGCAGCTAAAGGGGAAAGGCTGGCATGCACACGCACATAGCTGCCTATCAACCCTGAGACCGTTTTAACAAGGCAAAAAATGGATTTTCTGAAACTTTTAAGACTCAGAACAGCATTTTATGATCCAAGGGCTGGAGCACCTCTCCTATGAGGACAGGCTGAGAGAGTTGGGCTTGTTCAGCCTGGAGAAGAGAAGGCTGCGGGGAGACCTGACTGCGGCCTTTCAGTACCTAAAGGGGGCCTATAGGAAAGATGGGGAAAATCTTTTTAGCAGGGCCAGCTGTGACAGGACAAGGGGTAATGGTTTTAAACTAAACCAGGATAGGTTTAGACTGGATATAAGGAGGAAATTCTTTACAGTGAGGGTGGTGAAACACTGGAACAGGTTGCCCAGAGAGGTGGTGGAGGCCCCATCCCTGGGAACATTCAAGGCCAGGTTGGATGGGGCTCTGAGCAACCTGATCTGGTTAGCGGTGTCCCTGCTCCCTGCAGGGGGGTTGGACTGAGTGACCTCTAGGGGTCCCTTCCAACCCAAAACATATTATGATTCATCTCTCAATAGCTGCTTCAAGAGGATACAAAGCCGAGGCTGAGGGAAGCCTCAGTCCAGGTTTTCCTCTCAACTCAGAAAACCAAAAGAACATAAGATAGTAACACCAGGATTTGGCAATACAGTGATGTATGAAGTTTCAACAGGTTTGTCTTCATAAAATAAAGTTGTCTGCATGTTTTTAAAGGCAAAGTTTTGTTGATATTTTCTGACAAAGCTTTTCAATTTTTTATTGATTTTTGCTCTTTACATTGATTTTTTTTTTTAGCCCTTTCATTGATTTTTAGCTGCACATCATACTGATTTTAAAGCAATAAAAGCTCTGCTTACAATGCATTACATCTTTTGACACCTATTTAATATATCAATATAATGAAACTATCATTTAGGTCAAACAAAATGTTTCATTCAGCCCCAAATTTTTTTCACTGTTTCAAATCACTAAAATATTTTCATGTTTTGTCAACCCAAAGTGATTTCTTCCCCCATTTTCAGAATTCCTAAAGTTAGCTAATAATAATAATAATAAAAATAACAACACCACCACCAGTGCAACAGTCATACATTCTCTTAACCGCTACATTTTGGTACAGGAGAGTATTCTACATACAATTTTCAACTTTCCAAATGCCCACTGTAGACCTAAAACACTGTTGGTTCGGGTTTGGGATTTTTTGTTTTCTCACATGTAAATACCTCCCATAGTCTTTAATCCCACATGACAGAGGTAAAAATCCCACATGACAGAACCAGCCAGTTGGCAAACGGATTCACTTAATGTACTGTGGTATTCCTATAGGGCTGTGGGCACCCCATCCTGTTACCATCAGCGACGTCAAGAAGTTAAAACTGACATTTTAAACCAAAGTATTTTGTGCTTATACAAGTGCTATAAAATTATGTAAAATTTAAAGTTATACAAATTACTGCATAACTTGTATAGTTTAATGTATATATTTAAATATATTTCAATATATTTTATTAAATTGATTGTACAATTACATAAAACTATATAATACAGCGCTCAAAACCTATTACCTAGAAATTACAGGGAAACCTAATGCAACAGTTTTCGCTTAAAATATTGGAAGACTACTTAGGTACTGCTTAGAACTATTGTCTCGCAGCAGTTATGGCTACGAGTCAAGAACCAAGGGAGTTTCTCTGTGTGCTGACTTATCTTGTATCACTGAATACCCTTTGAAAAAAATAATGTGTAATTGATTCCTAGCTATTGAACAATATTCACTTATAAACACGCCACATGGCTTAATTAATGTTTATAAACTACCCACTGTTATTTGCTTCGCACACACCTCCACAAACACCCCTACAATAAAAAGTTAGTTACACAGCGCAGGTTGCCTAACCAGAACTGGCTCAGCCTTGGTTGCGTTGTTATGTAATTGTTAATTATATGATCCCTCTTCCCCCCCATAAGCCTGCCTCCCGTGCCATCCAATGCACTGAAAATAATGGATCTCAATAAGCAGACTGAATAACAAAAACAGCGTCTATGCCTACCTCTTATTTTTCACAGTTTTACCTTCACACACAAATGTTCACTTCCTACAAGGATTTTTCTAAGGTGTTCATTTTATTAAGCATCTAAATGCTAGAAAAACATTTCACTCATTGGATCCATTGTACACGTGGGACGGTGTACATACAAACGTACAAAATGTTGATTACCCAGTACAAAACCAGTAAAAATGAACCCAGACATGGGTCCTCAGTATTATCTGTTGCACAGCCTAGCTCAGCTCCCAACCCTACTTCTAATAGCAGGAGTTTTGCAAATCAAAGCAAGGCATCACGACAACCCAGGCAGAATTGGTAACCTAGAGAAAGTTTGGTTTAGGCAATTTGCTTAGCCTTACACTGGACTTCTGTAACAAATGTCCTGAATAGATTTAACACACACTTTTGTCTTTTTGAAACTTCAACACAGAAGATTCTAACTTCAAGTAACTGCACTAACATTCCCACATGCAACCTCAAAGGCTCTTAAGAGATCTTTGTGGGGTTTTTTTTTTTTTTTTGGACGGGGTTTGGGTTTTCTTTTTCCCTCCATTCTGAAGCAGTAGAGAGAAGTTTTAAATTTTGAAAAAGCAACAAAATTAAGACCTCTTATCTCGGACCTAAGTCAAGAAGCTTGCAGATACCAGGAGCAGGACAGCATCCGAAGTTAAGGGCCAGAGCATCCATGACTTGGCAGTCAATACATAGCTTGCAGTGAATCCACTGAGCCCAGCCACTACCTGGTCTCGAATACTGTGTTCAGTTTTGGGCCCCTTACTACAAGAAAGATGTTGCCTTGCTGGAATATGTCCAGAGGAGAGCAACCAAGCTAGTGAGGGGTCTGGAACACAAGTCATACGAGGAACGGCTGAGGGAACTGGGGGTGTTTAGTCTGGAGAAGAGGAGGCTGAGGGGAGACCTGATCGCCCTCTACAACTGCCTGAAAGGAGGCTGTAGTGAGGTGGGGGTCGGCCTCTTCTCCCTGGTAACAGACGATAGGACCAGGGGGAATGGTTTGAAGCTGCGCCAGGGCAGGTTTAGGCTAGACATTAGGAAAAACTTCTTCACCGAAAGGGTTGTCAGGCTCTGGAATGGGCTGCCCAGGGAGGTGGTGGAGTCCTCATCCCTGGAGGTATTTAAAAGAAGGACAGATGAGGTGCTTAAGGACATGGTTTAGTGGTGGGATGGCAGTGCTAGGTTAACGGTTGGGCTCGATGATCTTAAAGGTCTCTTCCAACCAAAGCGATTCTATGATTCTATTCTATGATTCTACCTGGTTATCACATATTGGAGCAACTCATTTTGGTTTCTGGCAGAATAAGGTCACCAGGAGGTGAATCCCGCTCCCATCCTCTCCCACTTTGCAGGTTTGCAATCCACATTCAGCACGCTGTCACATTCAACTAACCGCCAGCATACAGATGATGATCTTTTTGATGAACAGTCCGAACCTCCACACAACACATTCCTCCTCACACATGCCTCACAGAAGGAGATAAAGATACACAGGCAGAAGCCAATTACTTTGGATCAAAAAGGAGATTAACAAAAGAACAAACAGCAGTTAGATGCTGAAAGTCGGTGAGAACTGTGCACCTAATTCCCACTTGACATTTGAAAAATCTCGCTGTCACAGCTCAATCATTTGCCAAAGGTTCTCTTTGAGAAAAAAAAAAAAAAGAGTGTTCTGATGCTAACATTCCTGCTAACAGACCCCACAGTTTCAGCTAGAAAGAAAAAAGAGCATTAGACCAAGTGTTCTTACAAAAGAATTTATCACTAAAAAAAGAAAAAATCTTCCTGCACGGGTTTACCAATTAAATATCATTGGTATGTACTGAATATGCTGCTTATGATACAAGTTTTCCTTCAAAAGAGGAAGTTACTTTCCATCCCAGAGGAGAAAAAGACTAACCATACAAATCCATTTTCATTGTTTTTTATTTGATGTTTGTTTCTGAAATTTTAAACAAACACTGTTTAGATATGCCCCAAGACTTTCATAATTGACTATATTTTATAAGTCATTCATTGGCATTCATTCAAAGGTGCTTAATACTACAGACAGACATTGTTAAGTGATTACACTTTATGGTGCTTTAGTCTTTGAGTATTGCTAATGGGATGCAAACTTTTCCCGTCCATTTGGGTAATTAAAAACCAGTTGTCCCTAGGTCCAGGCTGAATCAGTGTTCAAATTCTGTCTGCTTCCTGGCCAATGTCATATGAGCAGCACAGGATGAAGAACCGTGCAGAATTAAAGGGATCTTTCTCCCCTCCTTTTAAGAGGGGAAAGCATGCAGCAAGGTCATTTCCCACAGATAAATTGGAAATCACCGCCCTTCCAGTCAATGCTATTTTTCCTTGACACATGAATAAGTCCTAAATGTTTTGAAGTTAGCACCACAGGTTTTTCATAGAGCTCTCACTGGACTACAGTTCCACATTACATTTTCTTAGTCTGTTGAACATCAGTTTTCTTCTTGCTTCAGAAAAATCCCATTGCGACATCTTAATCCCATTAAAAGTCATGCATAATTACTCAGTCCCCATCGATTATTCAAAATGCTTATTTCCATTCTGCTTACTCTGCTGCTTCTGTCCCCCTGTCCCCATATTAACATCTCTGGCCAAAAAGATACTTGGCTACAAGAGGCACTCCTCATCTGCAAGAGAAATGGGCCAGATTCATGAAGCCTTGCCAAAGTATACCTTCTCAGAAACTGCCATATGAAAAAGATCTTACCTTCCCAACTCACTGCAGTACCTGACTGAGAAGAAAACATGTTTTGCTATTAAACAAAAAAGTCCCTTAGCAAGACATTTCTGTTCATTTACACCAACTCACTAGCTGCCAAAACTGACCTCTGCTTTTAAACTATATTTCTCCCTTCCAAATGGCATTGTCATGAGGATGAAATGCTGCTTGAAGACTTTGAGAATTTGCATTTGGTAGACACACCATGCTGTCATCAAATTATATACAATTAATGTGAAATTAAAATGAACTACAGAAAAGTAATTAAAGCAAACTATCAAAGAAAAAAAAAATTTGGAACACTGATGGGCTTGCAACAGGTCTATTCAAGAGATATCCAAGACATACTACACAATATGGTGTAAATCTCCTGTCATTCTAAAAGCTTTCCAGGTATCTGTCTTACCATACGAAATTTTGCTCACATATTTCTCTGATGTACTCTTCAGCATCCATCATCAACGCTAGAACTGGATGAAACTGTGTTCTTCTTGCTTTATTAAGCCTCACTGGTCAGCATAAAAATGGACACAATCAGAACACACATTCTCTGGGGTTTGCTTGGTGAGGTGGTTTTGTTGTTTTGTTATTTAAACAATGCCAAGTGATTGTGGAGCCAAGGCAGGAAACAAGCCCTCGTGCACCATCTCATGGATGACTGTCAGCAGAAAAGCCTATGGGCTCCTCAGCTCAACAGCTTGATGCAAAGTCCCGAGAAGCCACTTGGGTCTTTGCATTTACTTCACACAGTTTTGGATTAACTCTTCCAGAGCATGAGAATTCAATGACTAGACTCATGTCATTACAGATTTCATGGAAACCGGCTTCCCGTTCCATACCTACAAAGCACCCAATAACATTCTCAGTGAGTCACAGCCCCAAAGCAGCAAATGATTGTTCTCTGTACCAAAGAACAAATGCACATGGTCTGCTTCAGGCAAACAAGCGTATTTCCCAGGGCTCATCTTAAAATTGCCATTAGTTAAGGCACTGGCATGATACTGTTAAACAGCACGACAAAGGACAAAAACACAAGATGATGCCGTGACTTCTGCCTGTATCATGCACTCTCATCTTTCTGTGTCTTGTTTGTAAGAGCCAAACCAACCTCCATACCACACGCACTCACATTTCAACACAAGGTCCTTTCTGTGCATTCGGATGTCTTTGCATATTGCCATAGTAGCAGTTCACCTTATTTCTTTAACCTGAGCTAGGAGTTTTCTCAGGGGAAGCAACAGTCACTGGGCATAATGGAGAAGCACTGGGAACTGAGTGGGGAAAGGGAAAAAGGAGAGCTCCATCTCAAATTAGTTGGATTGCCGCTGCATTCTGAGAACTGCGGGCAGGAAGGGAAACCAAAACCTGTTGCTTTGCAAGAGTAGTCCAGTCATAAGCTCCACACGCCTCAGGGCATGGAACAAACTGAAAAAAACAGACTGGATCTCTGTGGTAACCCAACTGCTTTTATTTTTTTTTTTACCAAAAAGAAAAATGCGTTTTAAAATATAGATGCTGAAAATGCAGTTTTGCGCTCTTGTTTTGGACATATGGACAGAAACAAAAGAACTTTACTTTTGTATTATTTAAATTAAAAAAACTTAACAGTCTAAGCATCGCTATGTCCCTGCCCATCCTCCAAAACCAGCCCCACAATCAAATATCAACAAGTCACCACAACAATCTGAGCACCTAACCCTAAGTCATATATTTTAAGGCAATCCTAGGGGAATATTATGCCTGGGAGGTTATCCTCCTGCGTTTTGACAAATTCTGCAGCTTTCATAAATAATCCTAAAGTTCAGACCTCAAATAAATGTTGGCTATTATTCTTGTGCTGCTAATTAATGGGACATTAATTAGCTTCTTTTCTCTAACCTTTAGCTAGCTTCAGAGAACACAACCAAAATGCTAAGAAACATTTTAACGGTGGCAGGTAGCATTTTCAAGCTGCTGTTATCATAAACAAATGCAAATACATGCACAAGGTGGAGGAAATGCCTAATACATGGAACTCTGTCACCACATTGCCTTCCTGCAGGTCTTTTCTACAGAGGAGCTGTACCCCTTTGAAAATGACATGTCCTTATGGAAACTGGACATTAAACTGCCACGCTTAGCAAAACGTCTCACTGTTCCACAGCCTCCTTTTCTTATTTTAGCTTTTTATACAGTCTTACCATGGATTTTGAGCTTTTTTCACCCCCTGGAGTTAATTACTAGTTTCCTATATGCTCCTTTCATTATTTTAAATTGTGGTTTTCATTTATCTTATATATTCTTTCAGATTTAAAACTGTAAGCGTCAGAACAGGTCTTTTGCTGTCTGATGGTTGCTAAAAAGAGATGAACATTCTTCCCTTTACTGTTTGGAAAATAGTGTTTCTCAAGATGGAAATTAGGAAACCTTTGCACCCCTTGGCCAGCCCAGCGCCTAACAGCATACTCCAGAAGCCCAAGACTCTTTCTAAGCAAGCATAGGAAAACTGTTTAAACCTTCTTAAGTCAACAGTGTTCCATGTTCTACCCTACAACAGTCTCATCAACCCATCAACTCTTTTTAAGAGAAAAGATTTGGAAAGCACAGATCTTAATAGTCAGTTCTACCTCACTTGGTTTCATCTGGATCCAAAGGTTTTGAAATATTTTGGGGTTTTGTAGATTTTCTCCACTCAATTTATAACTGGGTCCGCCACCTTGTTGTGTTGGGAGTAACAGCATGGAAGTCCCTGAATCCTTTAGTGCAGCCCCTGATCACATTTATACATCAGTAATACTGTCCTGTATTGCTTTACAGAATGGGAAAATAAACAGAACTTTAGTAAAGATAAGCTACAAATGTCCCCTTTTTATCTCTGTAAAAATGTTAAATGCTTTGGGTGATCCTATTATGTATATGTTGGAAACTCTGAGTCTACATAGTTTGAACAAGATCCAGTATTGGAAAAAAAAAAAAAAAAAAGAAAAAATCACACAAAACTGTTTGCATCTCATGATCAGGAGGATTGGGGAATTCGTGTACACCTACAACATCTGGATTTTAATTTCAAATTAATCTAAGCTAAACAGTTTGAATATTTACCTCCTTACACCACCTGGTTAACACCATTCTTTTTGCTACCCCAGAGCTGCAGCCTGCTTTAGGGCCACACGACTACTGGAAGTGTTACAGTTCTGGACTCACAAGCAGGACACTGGAATTTCTAACTGTGGATACCTCAGTGTTTAAAGAAGCCTCCAAAATAATTACCACAGCAACAGACGTCAGGTGGAACATGCAATTTCCAAACGGTTCATCAAGCCAGTTACAACACAACATGACAACTACAGTGCAGAATTTGTATTTGTTTTTCTTTTAAGATACGTTTAAGTAGCAGTTTCCAAATTCAAGGATTCAACCTGTTCCAACACTGAGACTGATTCACATGACCTCCGTTGCCAGATGGAGCTAAATTACTTCCAAGTCAAACCTGAGGGGGTGGCTTGCAGTTTAGAGTATGGGAGGAGGAGAGGAGATGTCAAGGGTGTTTGGCTGGGTTCTTCTATTTTACACAGAACAATTTTTTTCTATTTATACAGGCAAGCCATTCACGCTAGTCTCAATTCTGCTGTTTGTTGCAGGTATAGCTGAGCATAGCAACAGTAGCAGAAGAACACCAGGTGAGCTACATAGCTCACAGAAGTTTTAAAAGTCTGTGTATAGCCTACAACCCATGCATTCAGCACACAGTTATTCCAGCAGCGCCCTGCCTCCTAGAGCAGAAGAAAACCTCATCCACATTAAGCTCCACAAAGATCATGCAGTTTGAAATTAAAAGGTGGGGGGTGTTGGTGATTGTATAGTGTTCAAGAAGTTTGAGCCAAAACATTCTCCTTCTCCCATGGCCAATGAAACCAGAAGCTGGAGCTCCAAACAATAAATGAGACAGTAAAGATACCCACCTCTTCAGCAGCCTCCCCCACAGTACCTTTCTTTAATTCTGGTTGGCTTATCCAGTCAGACAGTTGCTATCCCAGTACTACTGGTTTATGTTGTATCATCTCATTGATTTCTTGAATATCTATATCTGTAAGTAGGTATTATTTTTTATATTTTAATTATAAATCCCTGATAGAAGGGGCAGAACCGACTGCTGCAATTCACAGAACACCAATAATAAACCAGTAAATTAGCACTTGTAAACACTGACTTTCTGCCAACAGCTCTCAACCTCTCAAATTATTAAGTGTGAATTACAGTAACAAACAGATGAGGCAGGAAGGAAATCATTTTAATAATTACTGAATTATGTATATTGAGATAAGATTTAGAATCTTGATTAAGAACTGTGGCCTTTCCTTAAGCACTGTATAGACAAGTAAGCAAAAGTGTTAGTCACGACAGCCAAAATAAAACCAATGAGTATTGATAACTGCAGGCAGTTTTTGAGCAGATTTCTTCCATGGATTATGCATAAAACTTAACAAAAATTAATTGAAGCATTCTGTATGATTGATAGTAAAAGTAACATGCCTATTAAAAAAAATAGCTAGTACTTTGATCCAATAAAGAACAGCATTATAAAGTTTTCATGCATTTTATCTTGTAATTATGCAGTAATGCTTGTTTATATGCAGAACCCTGCTTGGGATGGCATACAAATCAAACAAGGAACATTTTTTCTTTCCTAGTTAGTTATCCCAAATACTTCCTCAGTACAAGCAACTGGAAGAGGCATGTAATTCCATTTACAAAGTGCTTTCTATGCCTCATTTGTTCTGCATGCAATGCCACAGGTGCCCTTGGTGCTTCACAGAGCAGAAAGTCTATAGAACGCAGACACTGTAGCATACCTGCTGGCTTGTTTCTGAAGTCTGGAAATGCACCTGCAAGTCTGGTTTCTATGATCTATATGAAATAAAAACGGCGAGATTTACCCATTCCTGTGAAGTCTCAAAACCAGAAGTGTTTATCCCCAACAGAGTGGCACAAGATTTTGTGCGAGTTATACGGGGAGGGGGGGGAGAACACAAAAAACCCCACACCACAGTCACCAGATATTAGCAGGTCAAAAAAAAAAAAAAAAAGTCATTTTTACAGTATACTGCTATGACCGCTCACAATCAGGGGAAGCCTTCACTGCTCCCAGTTCCACCAGTGAGGATGTGAACCACTGCTGTGTCTAGCTAGGACCAAAGGAAATAGCTGGCCACGCCTAGAGCCACTCAATGCCGTGTCTCACTACTGCTGATCAAGTGAGGCTGGGCAAAAGAGCCTTCCAGCTTCTTGCACTTCTACCATAGCTTAGTGCATAAGGAACTAGTAAGGCAAACTTACTGGTAGCAGATATTACTTCTAATCATTCATCCTCCATTTCAATTATAACTTTAAGAGATATACATAGTTTACATCGCTGATTATAAGATTTCCTTTAAATTACTGTTCAGCAGTTGGTTACAAAACCCACAAACGTGCATAAAATAAAAATAGTCCAAGTCACCAGATCAAGCCTCATAGGTCCCAATATAAATCACGCAGAGAGCAAAGTACCAGCCAATCTTCACCAATATATTTGCACACACAAAGGATAAGGGGAGAACAGGAGATAGGAAAAAGGTACAGGGAAGATATTTGTCCCTTCAAGTCCACTTCTATGTATGAAACAGCAGCTGCAACACAGTTTCAACTTCCCGAGCTAGGAGGACTTTGCTAGCCCTTCCCTGAGGGAGATCAGAACCATGGGACAAACATGGGTGTAATAAATACGTAAAGCTACATCCCCAATGGACCACAGGCTGACCTAGTAACTGAAAGGTTGAGCTGTGGAAACATTATCCCTTTCCCCGAAGGCACGGCTGTTCAGCCTTCCCGCATAAAACAGAGGAAGACAAGACAGAGCGGTATTTGGTCTTTTCTCCTGCTTCCCCATATATGTCTCAGCAGACACAGTCAGAAAAGACCAATCTTTGTGTACCTATTACATCCTATGTGCAATAATTTTATTATATATCCCCACAGGGAGGCTATGTCCATCTCAACAATAATGAGGATGTTTCACACTCTACCTGCTGCTCATGCAGGACACTTTTTTGGCTTCTTCCTGGCACAGGAAAGAAGAAAGCTCTCTGGAATTTTTATTTGGTCCCAAGTTAAAACAGAACTGAACTTCAACCTCTCACCTACAATTCCCACATTATAGAGTACATCATTCAAGCAACATATGAGCATTAGATTTTGCTCTAATATGTCAGATCATCCAAGAAGCAGTCCTAAACTACTGGGGCTGGGCTGATTTTGAGGGCACCGTATGCCGGTTAAAACTCAAGGGGATTAGTAGAGAAAGCAAGAATTCTTATGTTCTGACAATTCCATTCCAGCATCAAAGTAACTTTGCACCAACAGAGGAGGTTTCACCCTCGCAACAAGACCTTAACTTGAAAAGTGATGGGGGATTTGTTTGTTTTAAATGGAAATTATCTGCATCATGGAAATAAAGATAAACCATAAGCTGTTTGTACATATTGAAAAACAGGACAGAGTGCAATTCCTACCATGAAAATGTCTTTCAAATCATTAAGAAGCCTGGTACTTGACAGAGTAACTGGTAGTCCTAAAGTAGATGCACAGCTGGACAAGCACAAATCCCCTATTTTAAGTTGGGCTTATCCCTTTGCTAGTCAGACAATAATTCTAATTTTGCAATTCCATTGCCCAGGCACTACATGGGTTGGAAATCCTCTCTCACAAAAAGGTGAATTCTCTTCCTCAATTATTGTTATGAAACAAACACATTGGTCTCTGAGCCCTTTTAAAGCAGGCAATCAATCAACTCCACTAAAGAAAACTAAAAGCTATGCTGACATGAAATAAATTATTCTCTCAAATTTTCAATCCAGTATCGCTGCAGCTACCATAAGCAGACAAGAAAGCACATCAAAGAAAGTTACAGACAGCACAGCCATGCCGATCTTAACTGCCTCTGTTCAGAGAGTGCTTTATGGCTGGGGAACCAACTCCACTACAGGGCAATAGCAACCAGTCATACCTGGAAATTAAGTGTTTCACCTATGGAGCGCAGATGTTGTACTTGTATTTTTCTTGGGATGAAAATTCTTATAAAGCCTGCTGGTTTACAAATCATAAACCAAAAAAGCAATCAACAGGGATATGCCTACAGATAAGAGCTACCACTATTTCACATACTTTTCCATTTTCTTTTAATATATGACAGATGAAAATAGGTTATTTGTTACTAAAGAATTTATGTTCCAGTCATTCATTTTCCATAAAAAAAAATTATAAATCTAAACTTCCTATTTATAAGACCACAATTAGCTATAGCTTCTTCACCAGTTGTGATATCATGCAGGGCAGATTAGGTCTTTACATGGGGAAATAAGCACAAAAAGTATCTGGAAAACTTAAAGGAAAAAAAAAACTAAAGCAAGTAGAAAGGTGGGGGAAAGGAAGCTTAAACAAGGAAATCCTACTTGAAAATATTTGAAATAGCAGCAGACTTGTTTCATAATATGTAACATTTTCCAGTAAGAGCCTGAAGGTTTGTAAATGTGAATGCTAGTATATGTTCTATGCCTTGGACTCTTCAAAGAAAGTAGTTATGATGAGCACTTGTGTGTACGCATGTCAAGAGCTGGTTTAGCTACAATAAGCAAGTTCCATCTTGCATTAGTAGGTTAGAAAGAGTAAACATATATATGTGTACAATGCATGATAAAATCCCAGTTTTCATCCTGGTTGATTTAGAGGAAGGAAGCACATGATGTCAGCAGATCATCCAAATGTGGAACAGACTGCCTGCTAAATAAAATCTGTTGGGGCTGCTGAACAAAACTAAGTTAATTTGGCATGTGGACTCCTAACCCTAGTTGCTCTTAATTCACAGATTCTTTTTGCCAGACAAGGGAGTCTTGCTTACAAGGCATTTGCAGGATACTAGGATGGAATGCAGATTCAAATATGTTTCATTCTTCCTCAGGAAAATTTCCCAAAGGGTGCACTGCACTGGAAAAAAAAAACAACCAGAGCAACATGCCATCTGGAAGTTCACAGTAGCATAGATGCAAATAATTAGAGTTCAGAGTTGCAATGAGAATCCCTTCCCTTTCTCCCAGGGGGTCTCCGCCATTTTGTTTCTTCTAACTAATTCAGTTAGGCACCTGAAAGCTTGTGAATGAATGCAACAAGCATGGCCAACCCCAACAACAAGCAGGCTGAGGTTTGTGGGGCATTTTTGCCCCTAGAGCTCCCAGCCCTCCTGGCACCCCATTAAGAGGCTGCAGCCAATCCAACTTGAGAACAGAGCTCGCACAATTCCATCAAGTAGCTTCCTGTCGGCACATCAGCATGGCCAGAAGGTACATGAAACCTCATAATGTGCAAGACCGAAGTCTCCTTCCACCTTCCCCATCTTCAACAGCATCCAGATACCAAGCTGTGCTCTTCCAGGTGAGGATGCATGCCCAGATCTCGGGAAGTGAAGCATACAGTAGGTAAGCAGGTAAGAGGATTGGGGTCATGCCTCGTTGAATAAAGGAGACACGATAAGATGGTCTCCAACAGGAGCAGCTTTGCTTCCTCACTGCAAAGCACATTTTCAGCCTGTACAGTGCTGATGTAGAGTTTCACATCAATGTCTATGTTTAAGGATTTCCCTTCTGACTCCATTAAAGTAGAATTGAAATATATATATTAATGTGGCATCATGGTGACTTCAGTGTGCATAGATTCCACCATTTAAGACCTTCAGCACAGAGACCTTGGTGATTAGCATTGTCCCAAGGGCTGCACGCACACATACTTGAGCAGCCTGTTTGATTCACAGCTCCTTAATGACAGTGCCTGTGTCACTGCCTTAGCAGTTATGCAATTGTTCCCTTTAGCCCGTGACCCGATGACAAGCCAAGATGATGTGAATGAATGCGATACAGTCCATCCCTTTTTCTTAATTCTTCTGGGATTACTAAATATAGGCTGGCAGAGTTCCAGAGTAGCAGAACATAACAATTTAATCTGGGTCTTTCAGACTTACAAAACCTACTGTATAGTAAAGAAGACAGGAGCTAGATGTCCTGGTTCCAGCTGGGATAGAGTTAATTTTCTCCGCAGTAGCTGGCATAGCGCTGTGGTTTGGATTTAGGATGAGAAGAATGTTGAACACACACTGAAGCTTTAGTTGTTGCTCAGCAGGGCTTACACCACGCAGGGGCTTTTCAGCTTCCCCTGCTCTGCCAGGGGCACAAGGAGCTGGGAGGGGGCACAGCCAGGACACAGCTGACCCCAGCTGGCCCAAGGGCTATTCCAGACCATATGACACCATGCCCAGTATATAAACCGGGGGGAGTTGGCCAGGGGGCAGCAATCACTACTCGGAAGTGGGCTGGGCATCAGTCAGCAGGTGGTGAGCAGTTGCATTGTGCATCATTTGTTTTGCATATTCTATATATTCTCTTACCATTATCATTACTATTATCCTCTGCGCTTTTATTATAGAATCATAGAATGTTTTGGGCTGGAAGGGACCCCTAGAGGTCACCCAGTCCAACCCCCCTGCAGGGAGCAGGGACACCGCTAACCAGATCAGGTTGCTCAGAGCCCCGTCCAACCTGTCCTTGAATGTTCCCAGGGATGGGGCCTCCACCACCTCTCTGGGCAACCCGTTCCAGTGTTTCACCACCCTCACTGTAAAGAATTTCCTCCTTATATACAGTCTAAACCTATCCTGGTTTAGTTTAAAACCATTACCCCTTGTCCTGTCACAGCTGGCCCTACTAAAAAGATTTTCCCCATCATTCCTATAGGCCCCCTTTAGGTACTGAAAGGCCGTAATCAGGTCTCCCCTCAGCCTTCTCTTCTCCAGGCTGAACAAGCCCAACTCTCTCAGCCTGTCCTCACAGGAGACATGCTCCAGACCTCGGATCATTTTAGTAGCCCTCCTCTGGCCCCACTCCAACAGTTCCATGTCCTTCTTGTGCTGAGGGCTCCAGAGCTGGATGCAGTACTCTAGGTGAGGTCTCACCAGAGCAGAGTAGAGGGGCAGAATCACCTCCCTCGACCTGCTGGCCACGCTTCTCCCAATGCAGCCCAGGGTACGGTTGGCCTTCTGGGCCGCCAGCGCACATTGCCAGCTCATGTCCAGCTTTTCATCCACCAGCACGCCCAAGTCCCTCTCAGCAGGGCTGCTCTCCATCCTTTCTTCCCCCAGCCTGTACTGATACTGGGGGTTACCCCGACCCAGGTGCATGACCTTGCACTTGGCCTTGTTGAACCTCGTGAGGTTCACACTTTCTTTATCTCAACCCACAGGTTTTACTTTTTTTTCCCCCCCGATTCTCTCCGGAGGGAGCAAGCAAGCAGCTGGGTGGTGTTCAGCTGCCTGCTGGGGTTAAACCACAACATTAGACTAGAAGCAGTGCTTATTAGACTAGAACCAGTTTAAAAGCAAAACAATTATACTGAATCTTACTTTCATAACTAACATTTGAAATGTCCAGAAAAATAACTTTGTAATCATTACACTCTGAAAAAAATGTGTAAATTGTGTTTCCAATATGCATGACTTTACATTTAATTAAAGCTGAATACGATAGTTATTGTGTGTTAAACAGCAATTTAAAAAGTACTGAAGTTGAAGAGCTATAAAATAAATATGTACTGATTTCTGCATGTTAACTTAAGCACAATTGTAACAGGCCTAAAATGGAAATTTTCAACTTTAGGACACTTCAATAAAGTATCATTCCTCTTCTTCACAAACTTCATTTGCAAGAATGTTGTTCCCATTCCTCATTCATCTGGCTAGTGATGTCCCTTACCCGTGAGGCTGATGATACCCTATATCCCATGAATACTCTTGCCACTCCGTTTGCTATTTTATACAGAAATCTTTCACCACTCACTATCAGCTTCATTATATCCAATCTACATCCTGTCCAGTAAAGACCAGCTCTGTACTTCAGGAACCAGAGGTCCGCAGGAAGTGTGAGAAGTCTTGCTTTTTAAATATTAGCCTCTACTGCAGAACGAGAACAAGCACAAAAATATCCAAGGAGAATTAATTACGTATTTTTCAAGCCTTGTAAGGAAGGGCATTCATCACAACTTGATAAGCAGGGAAACCATTAATTCTTAGCACTGCTTATTCAAGTTTCTTCTAGGCCAAAGATCAAATTCAGGCACAGGAAAATGACCCGTCTGGAAAGGGGAAGCAATCAAAAAAGTTGTAACAACTCCAGCCTTTTTTAATAAAACAACAAGAGAAAGAGCCATTGAACTGCAAGCTGAAGAGGGGGAAAAAAAAAAAATAAAAATCTCATTGTATAAGATTATACAAACAGATCCTGAAACAGTTTAAAACAGTATTAACAATGCTGCTCTGGAGAGGAAGAAACTGAGCGATGGCGAAGCAAAGCGGACATGCCCTGGAGAGTGAAAGCAGCAGGGACAAAGCTGAAGAGGTCACCTGACTCCACGTCTGCTTTTCTACTTGCTAAACCACCCCAACCACTTCTCACTACCATAATATTGTAACTCCAATAAATGGTATTTATCAATGGAACGCTTTAATAGATTAAACTGTCAGAGTGCAATAACAAAGGAGAAATACATATCAAACCAAATCTTGTAAAAGAATGGAGGAAACAGCCTCTCTTCCAGCTCTCCTGTTACACGGTGTACTGCATCACAGCATGAGATGAAGAAACGCTTTCCAAAAATGAGGCAAGAAGCAAAGCCTAGAAAAATTGCATTTGGAAATATTCCACTTTTTTTCCAGGTCATATTATGCTTGAAAATAAATAGCTTTTTACACCATACATATTTCACAAAAACCTTTCCAGAGCCTCTCAGCTACCAGCACACTGCTTATTTGAGAACTACTGAAAACCACCGGTGCCCAATACAGTTACACTATCACCACATCCTTCCTCCAGGATAAATATAAAAAAAAATTGCAAAGCATATCCTCCATCTTGTGAGGCAAGTAGCCATACAGTATGTTCCCCAATTTTGAAGACAGAGCCTTCCATCTTATTAAAAGAAGAATAAGTCACATTTCCCAGAGCTTGCGTGTTAGCAATTCAGCAATCCCTCACTTGAAATCACTCCTTACCAGTAAGAAAGTAAACGATGCAATGTCAATTGGCAGATTTAGGAATAGGTCTATGAATCCAGGGAGGCTTCACTAGAATCACCCAGAGCATCACAAAACTTCTCTTTTCCCACAATGTATTTGCAGTAGTTGACCAAAAGTGCTTTCTATGAGTAACCAGCTAGTTGGGGAGTTCCTTTCAAGGAATTTAAGGTAAGCTGTAAGATACACTGAGAGGACTGCTTAGATTTCCTATTAAAGGCAATGCAGCTGCATCAAAAACTCTTGCTTTTTTCTTTTCAACACCACATCACTGGTGGTTTATACAGCACTGCGAAGTATTGTAACAGCTATGCCTTTTAGCCTTTATGCCTTTTAGGATATGGAGATGTCCTAAATCAGGCATCACCAGTGGCTCTGAATAATACTTAACTGCAAAGGAAAAGGTAGAAGAACAGGAATAAAAAGGTCTCCTATCAAAAAAAAAAAAAAAAAAAAGACCCACAAAAAAAAAAAGGGAAGAAGTCTTAAAATATTTTAAAATCTGATTATTTTATGATGAAGATGACAAAGATCCCTTTGCATAAGTCTTTAGGTCCATCTCTAAAGTACCTTGCGTTTATCTGTCAGACATCATTTCTAATAATTAAACTTCCTAGACTTCTCATTCTACTTTCTGCATGGTGACTTCATGCTGACATCCTTTCAACATAAGTTTCCTGATATATTACCAATTTTTTGCCAGCTAAGAGGCAACTTTCAGATAATGAAATTGCATATTGAGCAACTCTAACACTACTCTGGGGCAGGGAATTTGTAAAAAAAAAAAAAAAATTAAAAAAGAGAAAATATTTTCTTACACATGTTTTAATAAGTTCTTTTTGTTTCTGATGCAGTAGACATAAATAATAGTTAACAGTGACTACAGAAGTCAGGAAGAATTGCTGTTAGACAACTTTTTGCATCCACATAGCTTCTCAAAGAAAATATTCTGAGAAG
This sequence comes from Gorsachius magnificus, assembly GCA_034008185.1. Classification (NCBI taxonomy): domain Eukaryota; kingdom Metazoa; phylum Chordata; class Aves; order Pelecaniformes; family Ardeidae; genus Gorsachius; species Gorsachius magnificus. Next base: position 31,285,356 of record CM067089.1, on the reverse strand, counting down.
ACAGAAAATACAAGAGAGTGCAATAAGCATACAAACAAACATGTGGTTTGCTTTAGATTTAAGGGCACAACAGGAGAAACTCACACCGATTTATCCTATCTTTATGGAGCTATCAAAATAAATAGTGCAATAGCAGGCAGAGCTCCGTCACCTTTCCATACAGCCGGGGAAGAGTCAGAGCATGCAGCGACAAACCCACTGTGATGCAAATCGTTTGACAACGGAGAAGCTGGGAAGTACAGACACTGTACTAAGGGAGGTGGCTTGGCTCCCTGGTGTTGGGTTTCTATCTGAAAGCCTTACCTCTGAATACAACTTGCAGGGAATGAAATAACTCTACTTTGAAAAAAAAGGCAGATACCATGATTCTCTCCAAGCATAACCCGCAATCTTCCTGATAGAAGAACTTTCACGCCAAGTTCACTACAAGTTTTAGCTTTAAACAGCCCCTCAAAAAAGGCTTCTGAAAAGCAAAATGGTTTTCTGTTCTTTTTGGTATTCTTCCTCAGTACAGAACTTTTCACGCCTTTATAAAGAACAGCGAGACGCACCACAACCATTCTTTTGGTAGAAACAAAAGTACATAAGATTAATTGGCCACCTTCAGGTATCGAAGGAGATGAGCATTTGAAATAAACATAAGGGTAAGAAAATGAGAAGTAATTAACCTTTTTGGCTCATCTGTCTCCCTGTGCTTGCAACTGGGCATGCAGCTTTGTCACATCAATGAAAAAATAACTGATACAGGTACTGGTACTTTCATCAGCTCAGTATTCTTCTGTGTTCTCTAAGAGATGAAAATAAAGCATATTCCTCTTCTGAACCATCACCAGCATGGATATGAGAATAGAGAGTCTATTTCCAAAAGGCAAAATTCATCAAAAAAATGAATTCTTCATTAAAGGAAGAGCTTTTGTGTCACATTTCAGCAACTGGTACAGGTGTGTATCAATGAAAAGTGTGCTGCAATAGCCATTTTTGAACCAATGTTCTCTATATGAGGTAACAGTACTTTTGAAATGGGGAGCTCGGCTTTTTATCCAACCAGTCCCCTGAAATTTTTAGATCTAAATCAGTGATAACTGTCTGATTCACTGCAGGAATATATTAGATCACCAAAAGCCAAAGGGAGTTTTAGGTGGAAATCTGATGAAAATGATTATTCAGGAACAGGCTTGCAAAGAAACCAAGTGAGACTACTATTGTTTAAATCATAGAAGAACAAGGAAAAAACCCCAAATTCTACATTTTTCTGAGCATATCATCAAGATACTGTCCTGTTGTATAGTCCTTTAGATTACTACCCTTGCACTTTGTTTTCCCGTGATGTAAACAGAAGACTCCTTTCCATAGAAACTACTTTACTTTTGTATGGCCAACTCTTGTTCTAACTAAAAAAAAAAAAAAGAAAGAAAAAAAAAGAGAAAAACAACACATTTGTCTTGTGTCACACTGATATGCTGAGAGCACCTTCCATTGCACAACTCCAGTTCTAGGTGGAAAGGCCAACACCACAAGCAGCCGAAGAACTTCTGAGCTGGTTTCATCTTCAGTGCCTGGGCTGAGGAGGCCTGTCCACAGCTGGGCGAGCCATGCCTCAGACGCTCAGCTGAAGGAGCAGAACAGCAGAGCTGGCTGGGATAATTAGCAGTTGTGAGTTAAGGCCAAGAACTTGCTAGCATCAAATGGTTTTCTTCTTAGAAAAGAAAATTGAAGAGACATGTGAATGCTGCGTAGCCCTCCTTCCCCCAACAAGCAAGGACTAAAAATCTTCTAACTACTAAACTGAAACTCACTTGTCTAAATGATCTTAAATCTTAATTCCTATTGTACTGAGAGGGAACTAGAACCTCCTATGGGTATTTTCAGAGCGCACAACAGAGAAGAATCCTTTTTTCTTTGTTATCCAAGATAAAAAGGATACAATGACATTGTAAGTGCACCCACCGGTAAGAACTGTAGGATTTCACATACATCCTCTTTCACTCCTGCCTGTTTTCCCCCACCACTCCCCAGAGTGACAATCTTTTGCAGTTTGTCATATGAAAGCCTGTCAAAATGAAAATTTGTTCTCCATCACCATATAATCTCCACTGATTAATGATCAGGAATCCCTATCCATTTACACAGATGCAGACTTCTGAAAAATACAAGATCTTTTCAAACTAAGACTTGACTGATTTGAATTGCACGTAATCTCTAGTCATCTCAAGCTTTAGTTTTCCTGTCCAAAAAGAGACAGTGATGTTGTCCTGGAGAGCACAGCCACTAATCTTGCATGCCCTGTTCCCTTCCTGCATCACACACACGAGGGGAAGATCGATGCTGTTCCTGCAGTGCAAAAACAAATAGCGACAGCAGGATTGCCAAGCTTTAAAGAGAAAACCTTGGCAGTACAAATTCTACAAAAAAAAGCAGGTTGGTTTTTTTTTTTTGCTATAGGTCACTAGTTTGAATTTTGTCCAAGTCAACAGTGCACAAAGGTTGTTACCATCTGATGCCTGATCTTGCAAGGTGCTAAATGATCTCAAACTCTGACAGTTAGCAGAATCTCACCAGTTTCAATCTCTTGAGGCTACTCTGACATGTCTGGAAGGGGTAGGCGATTGCATTTAACTGCTCCGAGTACAAATGCATAGAAAAGCACCCTCATTATACCCATCACCTTTACTTCCATCTCTCCAGAGAGAAGCTAAAGACTGAGCGGCTCCAGCAAGTAAGTGACCTCATCTCTCCTGCAGCAGTTCCCTAAGGACTGAGACAGCTCATTGACAAAACTTTGAGATTACACCTATAGCTGCATCACAGGTTATGATTTTCCCATTGGTTAATCAAGACCTCTTTACAGAGGGTAAACGTTAATGCAATAAAAACTAATAAAGCAAGAAATGAACAAGTAACACCTTATAAGTAAAAGGCAATAGGGTTACTGGACCTAATAATTGCAAATAAAACATCAGATTCTATTGTTGCAAGTGTGAGCAGGAGTTTCTATTAAACCAACGGCAGGTGGCAAAAGGCAACAATCCTAAATCTAGGATCCTAAGATGGAGTTGAAATATTTAAGCTTCTGTTTCATAATACTTATTTCTGCATATATACCATCCAACGGAGGCAATATTAGTACTAACATCTCTAACACTCCTAATCCCTGAAGAGATTCACAGATTTTTACAATTTTTTTCATCCCACTGTTTAATTCTTGTCCATTGCTCCAGACCCAGATTTGAAAATAAATAAATACTGTTCTCAGCTCCAGAAAGATCACATTCAGTCTTGCTCCACTTACAGGTTACAGCTTCAGCATCATAAAACCCCATGCAATTAGGAATGGGAACTGCCCAATAAGCAGCAACACTTGCATCTAGCTCTGGAAGGTCCCCAGATACATGACTTACAATCTGTAAGATTTTTATAGATCATGAGGCTGGTTTAGATCACTTTTATGAGATGTTTTAAAATTTATAAGTTTTCATTTTCCCCTCCCTTGGAGTCCAGTTATTAAGGAAGAGAGGCTTTATAGCTGGCAGGGAGCAAGAAAATGACCAGATTAAAAACAAACAGAAAAAAAACTGTAGAATATATCAACTCCTTAATTTTATAAAAGAGGCTGGTTATAGGGACTACATTACAGTGCGCTATGACACAGTGCTTAATCATTCAAGATACCTTTGGACATTTCTGAATCCACGTAAAGCCTATGTTATACGATATGACATCAACATTACAATTCATTCTAAGTACATAGTTCAAATTAAGAACAACTTTAGAAAAACACTTTAACAAATAGGTTTTAATTGGTAAGCAAAAATTTCTGGAGAATTAGAAATTTAACAGAATTTGAACCCCTAGTATAACATTTTAGCTTTTTAATGCCATCAAGTACTGCACATTATTCCTGTCATGCAGAAGAAAATTTGTACTTAGTAATAAAAAAAAAATCCCACACACAAACCCAAAATATCTTTGTTCTAATATTTAGAATGGTTTATCTCCTCTTCTCCTTTTGCTTTGGTATTTAAAATACTTGAACTAAGTGGCTAAGGTTATTTATGGGGGAGGGAGGACAAATACCAATGAAGAACTACTGTGCTTCAAATAAACATACTTTATGCAGCTTAATAAGAATAAAGTACTACTACTGAGACTCAAATTTGATCAAACCAGCTCTAAGCTACACTGACAGATTGGGATCTTTGACTCACATTTTTTTCAGAGGGCTCTACAATTTTTTTAATAAATATTTTACTATTAATAACATGTAGTCTCCAGATCAGTTTAAGATACTTACTTTATCTTGAAGAACAAATCTTTGTAGTTGAAAATTATGCTTTTATCTTATTATCTTCCTTGGTTTTAAAATCCTAGCTACCTTATTTTACTAAGGTAGCATTCGCCTCTATCTCTTACAGCATTCATATCCATCTTTTAAAATAACAGTTCAACAAGTGTAAAGATAATAAATATCTCTTTTTAAATAGGGCAAATAGCACTTACTGTAATGATTACCTTAAAAAAACCCTGTAGTAACCTACCCTTGTATTTATCTTTCAAACAAAGAACTTAAGAATAATTTTTCATTAAGTTGCAGACAATTCTCAGAAGCCATATTTTCAAATTAAACTGAGTAGCTTAACCCATGCCATACATCTCTAATCAAGCACAGTACTTTTAAAGGATAGATTTTCCCAACACAAGAAAATAAGACCCAGCATTTAAAAAAACCTGCACTATATGTGAATGCAATTGTATTCTTTATACCAAAGAAAGGCCAATAACATTCACACAAATGGAGTTCCATGACAATTGCAAGAGGAGGAAGCTGGACCAACTTTCATACAAACATACTGCTAGAAGAGCAGTCACTTACTACAACACAAGCCATTGAAAAAAACACTTCCAATTCAGAGATTTTTTTTTTTTTTTTTTTAAAAAGGTCAATTAGAAATCACATCTCTAATAAAGTATGTAATATAACCACTGTTAAAAAACAAAACAAAGCATACAAAGGTCCTGGCAGACCCAGGTAAGCAACAAGTATCTTGAAAAGAATAATCATCAAAACCCAAATATTTGCAAGGTAGTCAAGCACTGTTCTCCACTCACAAATTGGGTGATAAAGAGAAGATCTAGAACAGATAAGTGACAATTATATTTAGAAATTCTTTTTTTTTTTTCCCAAAAAAGTCTTCTGTGTCTCAGTTTCATGAATCCATACATCAACCAAGGTAACCCATTAGCCTGGCAAAGCTACCTCAAGCCAATCTCCATAGTTTTGGGCTCAAAAAAAGGATGCAGCTTTTCTCTCCTCTGGTTGTATAACCAGCAGAATCAAGAGAGAAAAGGGAGAGGAAGATAGGCTTAACTTTTAAGCTGAGTTTAGAGGAAAGTTCAGAAGTGCGTTTTTGGATGCAAAACCCTAGTAGTACTTGCTCATTTTCCCATCCCCCTTTATCATACTTCCACTTGAGGCTCCTTTCCTCTGGAAAGCTTCAAAAGGACAGCTGGACAAACGTTAAGCTCAGAGACATAGGGCTCCTGTTGACTTCACACAAGGTCACAACTTGCATGCCTGCTCAGCAGCTGGACAAATACCACTTGGACTATCCTGGAGGGCACTGTGCATGAGGTTTCAATCTACCAAAACATATCTCATTGTTTAAAGAACAAAAATAAGTTTTAAACACATAAGCCTGTAAATTCATTACCCAAAAGACCCAACTAAAATTGCATTATTTATATTCCTCGACCAAAGATGACAATCACATGTTGCAGGTTATTCACTGCCTTATCAAAAGGCAGTGATATAGCTGTACATAATCGCATGCTCAGTCAGATATCAGTGCGTTCTGTCTGAAGCATGACAAATGTTTTTCAGAACTGTAGTCTAAGTGCTTAACTCTTTGCAAAGCCAGGATCTTCCATGGCGACTGCTGAGGGACCACATAAATATAAACACACAATTCTGGTAGTAGCCAAAAAACCCCTTGGTTCCTTCAGACCAGACCACACAGCAAACATTAGTATTTGGTTGGCTTCTTTCCACAATTACCATCAGAGACCTATCATGGTTGAAAAACTGTAATTATCTATTTCTCAGTATTCACTCCCCAAGAACACAGGAGTTATGCAGAACATTACAACTCAGCTTCCAATATTGTATCCAAGACTTGGTGTGTTGCACATAAAGCACTAACTCTAAGTACAGCTTGCAGGTACTTAGAACATGCCAGTTCACAGCATATAACAGCTGGATGTTTTCTATTCAAGGCTCTGTCAAACTTATGAGTACTTTATCAAACAATTTGGCATCCAAGACTCTCTAGCACTCCGAAACATTTGTAATCTGCCTCGTACATTGTTCCATGTAATGATAAGAAGCTCAGTATCTCCCCTACTGCTTCATGAGGTGGTTAGCCTTTCCCTGGCTTGAATAATACATCAGTACTACAGAAAGTTAAAAACTTAATTCTCTTCAACCCAGTCCACTACAAAATAGTAGTAAATCATCTTTATTATAAATGCAGACTATTTCTCCAGCTACATTTCTCTTTTGAAGAACAAAACTGTTTTGTTTATAGTCCAACTAATGTCATTCAGCATCAAATACCACAAAAGGCTTCTACTCCTTCCATCTAGTTCCGTGACAAAACATCGCACAGTTCAAATACAGAATAGCTGTAAAAAGTTGATATCAACAACGCACAGCTTTGAAGTATCCTAGAAAAACTTTTTAAGTAGAGCAACATTTAGCACATTTGCTTTTATTGCTTCAAGTAATATCATCCAACTGTTCTGAAATTAAATAATTTAGCAAGATATGCTGTCTGTACAAATCAGATGTTGCAGTCCGCTTGCTGCTTTAACAGAACACACTTTCTAAAATTTATTTTTCTGAAAGCAAGTGTAAGTCTCTGCTGTTCTATGGTGGTTTGACAGAGCAGGGGGAGAAGTATAACAAGTAGTTCTTTATGCAGCCAAACTAGTCAAGTGTCATTTCCCATGGATTTGTGTTGTGACAGTAGCCAATTTGAGGATCTAAAGCACGAACTGTTTCAGCAAATACAATGGCTTCCATGGCCAAGAAGCATACAAGGCCATCTACCTGCCTGGAATTTCTGTTGCGGTAAAAACAAGGAAGCACCTCCTCCAGGTGCGGGGGCTCCCTCAGAGCAGGGAATGCTGACAGGATCTCCCCAAACCAGCCATCTCTGCTTTGATTTTGCCCTCCTGCCAAGTCCAGCTGAAATTAAACAAGACTAGGAAGTACAAGAGAAGAGGAAATACATATGCAAACACAGCCAAATTTCCTTTGGAAAGCAAGATAAAATGGTAAATGTAATAAGAAAGGTTTCCCTTAACTAGTAATTAGCATACAGCTTAGCATAATTACAAAGCAGAACCACATACTGTGTTTATATGCTACAGGTTCTTATCAAAATTGCCTTAAACTTCACATTTATATAAATAAGTGTGTGCATATACATTTAAATATAAATATCTTTGATTATGTGCATATGTAAGAGGCAAAACGATGTATGCTATTCTCACTTTTGGCTATTTGGGATTATTTTACCTTTGAACAAAAACATAAGCCTGAAAACACTTTGAGTTACCCAGTCATCTTATGCAAGAAAAAATGCTAATCAGAAAAAAAATACAAAGGGAATGCTTTCAAATTACTTTGCCTAGGAATCACTACTCCATATTTTACTACCTTAATAATTGGTAACATCCTATGTTATGAGACAAAAAAAATTGAGTTCTGCATCAAAAATGCATCATTCATGAAAATACATTATTGTAACTTCTAATAAGGATACAGTTTTACATTTTGATTGACAGTACTTTCATCAAGTAATATCTTAAAGTAATGTGAAAACTGTGAAGAGAAGAAAGCTCTTACAAAAGACCTACGAAAAAAGATGGTAATAGTGCAAGTATATGCTATTTTTCCAGTATGCTGCATTCCTGTTTCCCCTAGGGAAAATAACTTTCTGGCATTGCAAAAGGTATAGTCCAGCCCCACAGCGAAAGGATACCAGGCATGTCAAACCACAAAAAAGTTTGGCAAGCTCTCAAACTAGAAGCAACATATAAAACTCACAAATCATCTTTGTGGATAAATAGTGGCAGGAAAGGAGAAATGGCACACGATCCCCCGCAGTCATAATGGCACAAGCAGCTCTCAGGAAAAAAATATATCGCCCAGGAGGCAGATTAAAAAGAAACTATAAAATGTGATGAAGAGGAAAATTGGGACAGTAGAAGAGAAGATGAAAGCAATACATTCACACAACCTTAATTACTGAGTTTGGGCCTGGTCTTGCCTCACACCTGCCCCCACCATCTGCAATTGCTTAATCTTGTGGAATTCAAACTATCATTTGCGTTAAATATTCTTATAAACACAGTCCTGAAACCAGTAGTCAATTAGATTAATCTTCATTATCAAGAACATGACACATGCAATACAAACTGCTAAAGCTGTCCCATTTTGCACCATAAGATTGGAGCGGGGACCGGGACCTGGCTATCAGGGTCTTGAGTCATTCTCCCTCACTTTCTTAGTCTAGCAAACATATTGCATGCAAAGCAAAACTCCTCCATGGGAAATACTGAAAGCAAAATAAACCCTCCTGTAATCACTTACAAAGCTGGCATTTACCTTGCTCCTGGAAGAGCTGAGAGGTGTCTAAGTCTCATCAAAGGTGAGATTAAAAGATGTTTCTCCCATATCTCAGGAAAGCACCCCACGTTTCACTGACTACCGTCTGATGATGTCCTGTCATAATCGTCCCTTGTCCTTTGTGAACAGTGGGAAAGGTGAATTTTCATTTATCCTCATTAAAATAATAAAAATCCAAGTATAAATAGTTTTATTCAAATGAGAAGCACTTCTATTCTGATGCTTTCAGTTCACCTCAATAGATACTTCACACTTCTCCATCCCTCAACTGCAGTCCCAAATGACCCTTCCCTTTTCAACTGCACAGAAAAAAATATAAAAATTAATTCTCATGTTTTACCTATATTAGCAAGTAACAACACAATGTGAGGAGATTCCACACTAGAAGCAGTGAATCAGCTGGTGCTGATGACTTAAGTGTTCACAGAATAGGATTACAGGGTTTTACTTGGGACTAGCACTGATCCAATGCTGTGGGCTAACTGTCCCTTATCAGCTTTAGGTGTGCTCCTGGTGAGCATTTTTCAGTTTAATTTCATCTGAAAAGGCCTAGTTTTTGCAGTCTGAAATTGCTTCATGGCACAAACCAAAAGGTGATAACTGGTACAGGAACCAGTTTCAAACTTAACCTAGTGATTCAAGCTCACATATACACATTCACACACTTAAGTCCAAGTTGTCATTTCAATTTTCTTGCAAAGGTCAACCAAGAAAATGCACATGGTATCTCCATTTGTACATGAAACAAAATATTCTCACAGCTCTCACCTGTGTGGAGAAGTACAAAGGAGAGGCTCGGTCACAGCTGGTTCAAAGGCAGGTAAGACACAGGTGCTGCTTTTACAGCCCCTGCACACACTACAACTGGCTTTTCATTGCATGATCCATTTCTCACCTTCTAAAGCAGAAAAATCACTCCAAGATGAACTTGCCAAAAGCTATTATATCAAGAGTTTAAACTTCTTATGAGGTAAATTGCTATCAATCCTTGCCTCAAACATCAGCTTCTATGTGTAGGTCTCTGCTTCTAAGTTCTCTACAAAAAGTCACTAACCAATCAGAAATGGATTTCAAAAGTCAGCAAAAACCCTTTTTTTTTTTTAGCTAAAAGGCTAAAACAAGCTGCAAGATGTAAGCATACCAAGACTAAAATTACTAAGTATACTGAAGCTTAAATGTACTAAGACATGTACTAAGGGATCTTGTCAGGTTATGCAGAGAGGAGATTAGAAAGGCAAAAGCCCAGCTGGAATTTAACCTGGCCACTGTTGTAAGGGATAATAAGAAGAGTTTTTATAAATATGTTAACAGCAAAAAGAGAGCCAGGGAGAACCTCCATCCACTAGTGGATGCAAGGGGGAACATTGCCACTAAAGATGAGGAAAAGGCTGAGATACTCAACGCCTTCTTTGTCTCGGTCTTTAATGGCCCGACGAGTTATCCCCTGGGTACCCAGCCTCCTGAGCTGGAAGATGGGGACAGAGAGTGGAACGAACCCCCCATAATCCAGGAGGAAGCAGTCTTTGACCTGCTATGCCACCTGGACAACCACAAGTCTATGGGGCCGGATGGGATCCACCCAAGAGTGCTGAAGGAGTTGGCAGAGGAGCTTGCCAAGCCACTCTCTATCATTTATCAGCAGTACTGGAGAACAGGGGAGGTCCCAGATGACTGGAGGCTGGCAAATGTGACGCCTCTCTTCAAGAAGGGCCGGAAGGAGGATCCGGGGAACTACAGACCAGTCAGCCTGACCTCGGTACCGGGGAAGATTATGGAGCGGTTCATCTTGAGTGTGCTCACCAGGCACATGGAGGACAATCAGGGGATCAGGCCCAGTCAGCATGGATTCACGAAAGGCAGGTCTTGCCTAACCAACCTGATTTCCTTCTATGACCAGGTGACCTGCCTGGTAGATGAGGGAAAGGCTGTGGATGTTGTCTACCTGGACTTCAGCAAAGCCTTCGACACAGTCTCCCATAGCATTCTCCTGGAGAAGCTGGCAGTTCATGGCCTAGATGGATGTACTCTTCGCTGGGTTAAAAACTGGCTGCATGGCCGAGCCCAGAGAGTCGTGGTGAATGGAGCTAAATCCAGTTGGCGGCCGGTCACAAGCGGTGTCCCCCAGGGCTCAGTTCTAGGGCCAGTCTTGTTTAATATCTTTATCAATGACCTGGATGAGGGGATTGAGTGTGCCCTCAGTAAATTTGCAGATGACACCAAACTGGGTGGTAGTGTTGATCTGCTGGAGGGGAGGAGGGCTCTACAGAGGGACCTGGACAGGCTGGATCGATGGGCCGAGGCCAATTGTATGAGGTTCAACAAGGCCAAGTGCCGGGTCCTGCACTTTGGTCACAACAACCCCATGCAGCGCTACAGGCTTGGGGAAGAGTGGCTGGAAAGCTGCCTGGTGGAAAAAGACCTGGGGGTACTGATTGACAGCCGCCTGAATATGAGCCAGCAGTGTGCCCAGGTGGCCAAGGCGGCCAATGGCATCCTGGCCTGTATCGGGAATAGTGTGGCCAGCAGGAGTAGGGAAGTGATGGTCCCCCTGTACTCGGTGCTGGTGAGGCCGCACCTCGAATACTGTGTTCAGTTTTGGGCCCCTCACTACAAGAAAGATGTTGCCTTGCTGGAACAGGTCCAGAGGAGAGCAACCAAGCTGGTGAGGGGTCTGGAGCACAAGTCACACGAGGAATGGCTGAGGGAACTGGGGTTGTTTAGTCTGGAGAAGAGGAGGCTGAGGGGAGACCTGATCGCCCTCTACAACTGCCTGAAAGGAGGCTGTAGTGAGGTGGGGGTCGGCCTCTTCTCCCTGGTAACAGATGATAGGACGAGGGGGAATGGCTTGAAGCTGCGCCAGGGCAGGTTTAGTCTAGACATTAGGAAAAACTTCTTCACCGAAGAGGGTTGTCAGGCTCTGGAATGGGCTGCCCAGGGAGGTGGTGGAGTCCTCATCCCTGGAGGTCTTTAAAAGAAGGATAGATGAGGTGCTTAGGGACATGGTTTAGTGGTGGGATGGCAGTGCTAGGTTAACGGTTGGACTCGATGATCTTAAAGGGCTTTTCCAACCAAAGTGATTCTATGATTCTATGATTCTATAAGACTATTATAGATACATCCACAAAAAAAATCAGCAAGAGCTGATAAAATGTAATTATTTTTTCAGTTAAAAAATTTAGATTTCAGAATGTAATTCTACATTCTTTGGAATATAGTGAATTGACTATTGGTTTTATTTTTTCACAAAAGGGAGCTCTTCATTTACTTTTTCCTAATGCATAATGCAGTTGCAAGAAAACCTGGAAAAAATCATAGCTCCATGGTTGAAATCAATCATATTTTTAGGTATCTGACAGTTCAGAATACAGCTCATCACTGAATTCAACTTTTGAGTGACTTGGTAAGTGTCAGAAGAAAAGGCCTGATGAATTTACATTTAAAAATATGATTTAACTTTGAATTTTAATTTTTAAAAAATTAAAGTTGTTTGACATAGCATACAGGAAAAACAAAATCCTTTATACAAGCATCCAAGCATGTCATGCCACAACTTCTGGATAGGACACAGCTTCTGGTAGCTCTAATCTCTCATGCTGGAGTATATCCAATACTCCACTGTTAATACACTCACCCAGTTGAGCTGTGGTATGCCTCAGTGACAGCTGATGTCTAAGCTTGAAATTTTGCATATACCTGCCAGTGAAGATGCAAGTCACAGAATTCAAGAGTGAAGGGAAAACACAGAAATCTCTAACATACCTTACAACATTTGAATAAACCATCGTCTCCACATTCTTACTTGAGGCAGTAAGAAGAAACCCCTGGCTTAGACTGGTTTTCAACTAATTGGGTTTGTTTCTCCTTATTTTAGGCCAGAGGAGCTACCTCAATTTCTGCTCTGGGTCTGAAGCGGGAATGGGTTCAGTTTATCAGGAGCTGAATGTTTGGCTGGAGTTCCCAAGGGCAGCTTATAGGAATCACCATTTCATTTAATTATTTCCCCTTTCTTGCCTCCCAGATGTATTTTTGAGAGGTAAAGCAACCCATTCTGCCACACAAGAGACAGTTAACAACAGTATAAGCTTTCTCATTATTAGCAGCACTCCAGCTAAGAGCTTTCAGCGATGACAGCGATGAAAGTTTATGGCTGATAAAGCAATGTATAAGCAGTGCCTATGAATAGTAGGAAATAAAGTAATCAATGGATTACATTTATGTATGTACACCATCGAGACGTGAACACTACAGCACTTCACAGAGCTCAAAGAAACAATCCAAGAGTTCATTTACACACCGATAATTTAAGAACACTGAGCTCCCTTCCAGCTGATAGATGTCTCACAAGTTTTGCAGCCTCAGAAATAAACCCTTGTAATTCAAAATGTGTTATTAGCATTCACAAAATGTGGAATAGTTCCCCCAAACAAGAGCAAACTATACCACAGAACAGCAGCCTTTACAATAAGTTAATGCAAAAGCCTTCTGCTTACTAAGTTAGCAACTAAGGCCCCAGAGCGTACACCTTGTTTCATTTCAAACTCCTGTAATTTGTATGAATAAGGTATCTGGGAGAGGAAGAATAAAAATGAAGTGTTTTAAAAATGCAAGAGACGTGTACCTAATTATAAACCACAGTAGGACTGAGCTGGTGCTTGAAGAGATTTGGTCTAAGTTTCCTAGTACTAAAGCTTAACATTTGCACGGTCAAGTTTTTCCAATCACCCTCCTAACTATAGGTCATCTAGTTTTCCAAAGGGGATATTGTCACAAAAAGAGAACCACACATACACCAACATATTGTCTTGCAACTTGCATCATTTCTTCCATCTTTACCATCATTAAGATTAAGACTTTGCTGCTTGCCTTTTACACCTACTTTTCACAGGTGAAAAGGGTTTAATGAAACAAGCAGGAGAGAGTCAATCCATAGAATATAGGGTGCAATATCTGCCACCCAGCATAAAAATAGATAAGCAGATCCAAAGTAATCCCTGTTATACATCCTTCACAATCTGTACCGTCAATCTGAATTCTGTATTTTAACACACAAAAATCTTAATCTCGTTCTAGTTTACTAGCAATGAAGAGCCAATGCAAAAGCCAAGCTGCACTAAATCAATCAACATGCATAACTAGTGAAATACACCTTAGAAGAATATATATCATCACTGAACACGCAACAGAGGTGCCTTTTGCAGGCACAACAGTTATCTGTACGTGACTCCCAGGCGCCCAACTTACCTAAATAACAGATAAGTAGGAATCCAATTGCTCCCTACCCAAAGGGGTTGCTAGGTCTGAAGCATGGATAGATTTTTCTACGTTTTCTAGTTTATGTTTGACTTTTTGTGCCCCCAAATACACATTGATCTCCTCACTCTAAGGTAGTCCTGGAAAGGATTTATGCCCTGCCTAGCTCACAAATATAAAAGAGGTTTCCAAACATACAAATACGTATACTCACAATAAATAAAACTGACTCCAAAAAGCAACAAAATAAGCCTTATACTGGTGCAGATGAGTTGTATCATCAACTTCTAAACCACAGAAATCCTACCTGAGAGCTGTTGTTCAAAGGCAGACCTTCAGCAGACCACCACCTCCTTGAAGGACACCCACTTTCCTGCTCCCAGCAAGGCCACCCCCACCCAGGTGTTTCAAATTCCCTTTCAAAGACTCCCTCACAGCTGCCTTCCCTTGCAGCTCATCAAGCCCACCCCTGCCCACTGCTCCGCTCCTCGCCTGGAGTCATCTGCTGGCCCCATAACTGCTCTCCGTATCTATGGCATGTGTAAAGCTGACAGATCTCATAAACAAAACAGTGGTGGATTCAAGGTATCTGCTGAAAGGATACTGGGCATGCCCCTGCTCCTGTTGAGGTCAATGGTAACTTTCTCCATCGATTTCAATGCAACAAGGTCAGTTTTCCTGATGGGAAACTGCGGTATTCTACAGTGTTCAGAGAGGAGAACATCAGGAGAAAAGGTGCAGGTTTCTGTCCCCCAGTGACAGCAGCAATCAGTCTTTTCATTACCAGACAGACAGTTCAACCACAACTACTGCAGATGCAAAATCTTTTCTCAACAGAAGAAAATATCTTTCTTTACCCCAAACAGCTGAGTATCCATATTTTTGAGAGACAGAACTGCAGAAATTTTGCTACTGACCTTGCTAAAAGTGGGATCAAGATTATTTTTTTCCTTCAAGTAGTCATATTCTCCCTCTCCACTGAATCAAAATAATGAACAGAAAGCCAATAACCGTTCATTTACTCTATAACATCCCTGTAAAATTTCTATAAAATATTTCTGGTGGTTTTCCTAAACATCATTTTTTCCTCAATATTAGTTTTTAAAGATTTAGAAAGATAACGGAACTTTTCACAAAGGGATGGAAACTCAACCTATAATCATCTGCACAAGATTGAAGTCTTGATAAATTTATGATGCCAAACAAATGCAGGCAGTTGTTGGCCCTCCACATATGAAAGCTCAATTTCTTGAGTTTGTCAGATTCAATAAACACAGTCCATTAGGTGATGGATAAAATTAATCCTGCTACATGCAAGTAATATAAAAAATTCATTTGAGATGCTGGATTTCATCTCAAAAACATGGCCTTTTTCCAGGGGGAAGTAGTAAAAAGTAACACCATTTGCTGTAGCATGATAGATACTTCATCTGGATATGTTGTTCTTCATATGTAGCTAGATTTTATTTAACTCTAAAAATTGAAATCTATACCATCTTCATCTCTGCACAAACTAACATACCACGTAAGCATACATAATTCAATAATTGTGTCAAGAGATTCTGAAAATAATAGCAAGTAAAATAATAAATATTTCATGTAATAAATAATAAATATATGGGTAGGTGTGACTTCATGCAGAGTGAGCTTGAGAAAGACATGATGCATTGGCTGCATCCATCAGTAGTCCAGGGAGACATTAGAAGTTCCAGGTATGAAGTGGGTATCAATTTCTTCTTCCCTGTGTGGATATATAAATGAAGTCCCAGTTCCCTGGCTCAAGAAGTTCTGCCTCTTTGAACCAGCCAACACTGCTAAACCCCTTGAAGGTATATAAGCACCACACTCTCCATTTCACAGAAGAAAAAAATATGTTAAGATTTAAAAACAAAGACAAAGACAAAAGGACCAACTACTGCCATCAAAATAACAGACATGTTTTGAAGGGGCCTAACTCCAAAGAAAGGGCTAAAGGACAGGAAAGGTGGGTAGAGTCAGGAAAGGTTGGTCAGGGCAATGAAGAATGAATTCTGGTTCTTAGCTGTGACTGCACAATAAGCCTGGCAACTCCTTTAGAAACTTCTATTGTGAGCTCCTTATCTATAGGAAAATTATCTGTTCTCTGAAGGTATGGGAAGGTCAATTCATTTACATTTGCTAAATGGCTAAATGTGCTGGTCATTTAGATTGCAGTGAGAAGCTTTATGATAAACATCGATGCAGTCATGATAATTCTGCTGGTTTATTGGTAATAGACTGAAGTAGGGTATAAATCCCTCACGGTATAATTTCAAAACTCTCTCTAATGTTAAGAGTCCATAGCCTAAAACCTTGATCCAACACATATTTAGAACATGCATTCTAGAGCCTGCGCTAACATCCACAAAAAGCGAATGAAAATGTCTCGTTTTTCTCCTTTCACTGACCTTTCTCTTTTCTTCACCTGAACTGCAGTAAAATCAGTAACTTACAAAATCAGAAACAATTCTCATAACCACAGATTTCAATTGCTCAGAAAGCAATAAAATCTTAACATAAATCATTCTAACTGTTCACCATAATAGACTTAACAGGAATTCTTCATCCACACTATTACTTTTTAATACCAATTTATGTAAACCATATAGAATGGCAGAGAAAAATATATTTAAGATTTGAACTTGTACTGCTTGCATATCAGGCATCTGGACCCTAGCAACTGGATCGTTGCCTGCTCTGCCTGACATCCATCAGTTTCTCCGTACTTTGCAGAGATCCAAGACAGTGACTACTTTGCCTAAATTTCAGGCAGTGAGATGAAGGAGGGAGGCAGAAAGACAAGGAAAACTATATTTGTTGGGTCGTACCACTGCATCAAATACCTTTTACCCCTTCCAGGCTCTTCCCTTCCATACCTGAACAACCTCTTCCCCCTCTCCCAAGGTGTGTACATAGGAGCACTGTCTCCTCAGCTCCTATTATCATAATCTCTCAGTAACATGGAGAGTGAGTCCCCATCATTATCCATCCAAAACACACTATAGAAGTAGTTTATTTAATTCACCTGGTGATGAAAAATCCTGAAAAGGACGGTTTGTATTTCAAAAATTGTCTTCTAATAACCAGGAAAAACTACCCAGGGTTTCACTACCTAGGTAATTCAAGATTACTTTGGTACTCACCACATTGATGGTGTATTGCACTTAGGGGTCTGAGGACTGAGAATGCAAGATTAAAAATATTAGAGCACAAGTCATAAACCTCCATTACCATCAATAATATCAAAACCTCTAAATTCACAGCCTGTTTGAAAACACACCCTCCTTTCTAGCTGCAAATAGCAAAGTCCTGATGCGGTTGCCAAGAAACCAGTACTTGCAATTCACAGAGTTCATGTTTGAGAAATATTTGCACTTACAAACATTTATGAAAGCAAAACTGAAGCAAATCAGAAAATGTAGTATAAATTCCTCTTATGATTTGTTAGTATCCTAAAACAAAGCACACATCCCAGATTATTATATTATCTAAGAAATGTTTGTGGACTTTTGTTCTGTTTCTCTGAAATACTGAATTGATTACCCATGTACTCTGTCATACCCAGGCTTTATGGGTTTCACTGACATCTCTTTGCGAGTTTTAACATGGTCACTAGGGTCCTCACCAACATCAAGCTCTTCTAACTCATTGTCCCACTTTGTGGATTACTGCACTAGTTCACTGATTAAACCCAAAGTTAATCATGATTATTGTGCTGTAAAGCACCTTGGGAGACATGACATGAAAAGTACTAAAAAAATGCAGTTGAATTTGATTACTCTGTGTCTTCTCAAACCCATTTATATGTTAAAGACTCTCTTTTATTACATTCAATATTGCATTCCATGCAAACTCCAGTCTCAATCTAATTTTCCCGTGCCATTTTTAATTATTAATATTACTGTTTGCAACCAGAGATTTGACAAGGTTGGGTCCTCTTTGTGATAGGCCCTATACAGACATAAAACAAATGACAATTCCTAGCAAAGATAATTCACAAGGTGTAACAGCCAGTAAAATACATGAAAGACAAGATGAAACAACTGGTTGAGACAAACAAACAGAAAGGTGGAAGGAAACCAGTAAGCAAATGTTAGCTTATCCACATAACTATGCTAAGCAAAATTGGTCACTGCATTTTAGCTCACCCAAAATATACATATTCACTAGCTCTCAGTCGAGCGATGCTCTTTTTATTTTATATATCCATTCACTTTTATGAGATTAAGAATAAATAAAACATGTAGCCAGAAAAGTTACAGGTAGTTCTGAAAATCTAAATCTAAAGATTGGAGATTTCTGCGATTCACCAGGGCAGTACTGTATTTACTTCATAGTATCTCATTGCAAAAGGGTATTTCTTCTCCCCTATCATAGCTTTCTGTTGTTGGGAATCCATAGATACATACTTTAGAAAAGGACATCGTAAGATGCTCCTTGACATTTCCACTGCTCTGGAGCTATTTTGTAGTTTATTACGTGATCCTCGCTGCACTTACTCACTCAGACAGACATGTTCCATCACTTTCACCTTTTTTTTTATTTTTTTCCACTTTTTCATTTCTTTTCAGTTTTGCCCAGTCGGCTGTCATTGTAGGGGTATGAAAATGAAGAAAACAGTTACTGAGGTAGCCAGAAGGGTAAACGTGTGTGAAGTGAATGGCAAAACCTTGTGAAGTGTTCTGCAAATCTTTCAGGAATGAACAGCAATTCAGAAAGGGTACAAGGCTTCAGAAATGCTGTGATATACCAAAGTTTTCCTAAGGTGCTTTTCAACACATTCTCTAAAGGATGAGATCAGGTGACCTTCCTCCCTTTAAACAAAAAGCTTTTCCAGGAGGAACAGATGTCAGTAAAGACTGTTTGCTGCATGTCCAACATTATGTACATTAGATGACACTTCCTTTCCAATACCCATTTGCAAGGAAAGCCCAAATACTTGGCATAGCAGACCAAATAATCTAGCCACAGATTTAGAAACATATCGCAGTATAAATTTACATTTTCCCTTCCGGAAATGTTTACTTTGTTTAATAAAGAAGAAAAAAAGAATTAGGACAAAGTCGGGATCATGGCACAACTTTGGCTTAGTTCAGTTACATTGACTCTACCAGTTCTTGTATCCTGAATCCAAGCATAGCATCCAATTCGTGTTTAATAAATCCCCCTAATTTTAAAGGAAAAAATAGTCCTTCCTCTATTTAAATTTGTTTGTCATCCCTAACAGGTTACCTTTATACAACAGCTGACTAACTGTAACTACTTCACTGTAAGTTGATAATAGCACAGGGCCCTGCAGTAAAAAAAACCAAACAACAACAACAACAACAACAACAAAAAAGGCAGAAAAGCAAGTAGAAATTGTAAATGCATAAAAAGCCACATTCTTACTTATCTGATTAGTCCTGCCAATCTTCACGTAATAAGGTTGTACACTTACAGCATTATCCTATTTACAATCTTAAAACATACAAAGCTTTAAGACTAACCTCTCTAAATATCAGTGACAAGCAAAATCCTGTTCTGATAAGGAAGGATTACTGTCGTCCTGTTTAAGAAAATAAGTGAAGGGGAAAAATGAAATCAGTTAACACCATCTGTCTCTAGAAGTCACTGTGATTCCCCTTATTTTAATTTCTGTTGTTATTAAGGTCTTCATCTAAAGCATATCTGCAGACACGGCAGAATAGAAATATAAAATGATACCATAATAGGTTTATGTTAGTGATGACTGATGACTTGGATTCAACACTTTTTAGTCACTAGACAAAGAAAGAAGGAGGAATGGGGGGGAGATCATATTGGAGAAATTAGCGGTCCACCTTTATTAATAAAGGATGTTTTTATGCAATCTAAAATAGCATTCTATCCCACAAATCAAGAAAATACGCACACATGCAAAATAAGTAAGGAATTGCTCTGTAACTTTTTATATAAGTACATGAAGTACAATAATAAAGCAAAGCAAGACAATTTTATTACTGATTTACCTATTCGGCAGCTATGCCAAGAATTAATTCAGTTTATTAGGTATCTTCTCACAGTGGAATAGCAACCAAGATTTTTTTATATCACGGAATGTACTCTTTTAAGTGATCAAAGTCACTCTTTAAACATACTGTTTTCTCCCTCCAGTTGTGCCTGTATCAGCTTTTATAGCATTCAAAACGAGCAGTAATTTTCTTCAGGAGTTCTTTAAATACTATCAGATTCATCACCGTTCACCAGAAACCAGACATTTGCCAAAGTGACTCAGCAACTGGCCACTTGCTGGCTAAAGATAGCTGAGTCAATGCTTCTGATCTAACAGGAATGTCCTACATCCGATTCAGAGAACACATCAGGACGTTGTTTACCAACCTAAGAGGAAAATAAGTTATTGCTGTGAGTCACGTAGGGAAGGAAAAAAACACAGCAATGAAGACGAATGTTAGGAGCCCAGAACAACCGGAAACGATAAACAAAACTCTGACACACAGAGAAAGCAGGAATTGAGTGCCAGGAAAAGACAAATACTGCTATAGATTCAGATGTCTTTCCCTGATAACAACCACAAAGATTAGTATTTGCTGCCAGCTAAATCACAAAGAAAAATCTTCTACTGCCCTGTATTATTAGATTCTATTGAACTGTGTAATCAGGCCACCGCCAAATTAAGTACAGCAAAAGTTGAAATTCACTTCATATAAATATGCTAAATTAAAGGGTTTGCTCACTGAAAATCAATAGTGATATATTTGTGCATCACTTTAACATCTAAGATGACATGTTTCCTTTCCATTTAAAAATTGCAGATTTGCCATGATTAAAGAATCAAACCAATAAAGATGAACCTTTCAGAGCCAGGAAGGAAGGAGCAGCTCTGCTCTGGTTCTGGCAGACAAACTCATCACTGACAAAATGAACGGAGGAAGGAGGGTGTTTCCAGCATATCAACTGTAAAGTATAATCAAGAAGCAGATTATAAGCATGCTTGTTCTGAATGATTCATGAAGCATAATTTCTGCTCTTGCCTGGGTAATTAGAAGGCTTTCAACTCCAGTTGAGTTTTGGGGCATTTTTCGTTCTCAAACCTATTAAGCTAATAGAGTTTTTTTCTTGCTTTCAAACGTTGACATCAAGGCAAGAGGTGTAGAAATGCAAAATATACTTTCACCAGACTGTACTGGTCCAAGACTTAAAGTTCCTCGATATCATTCGAGGGGGAAGAACAACCCAAATCACTGCAGGGTGACTTTTTGAGGAAAAGTCCTAAGCTACACCTCCGTAGTACCCTAGGTCAGGAAGGAAATATGGAAAAGGCAAACAGTGGGCAATTTCAAAGAATACCTCTAGGGCAAAACATATTGTATCTACTCAAAAGTTTTTTTGACTCTGACCTTAGTAATTAAGACAAAATAATAAAGCAAGCACACCATGATCAAAACTTTACTGCTGGCTCTGCTTAATTATACAACTCCTGGGAAATTCATGACAACGCTCAGCATAGGAATCTGAACCGAGTGCCTATGCTGGCAGACTTTACAAACATTAGGCTTATAAACCAGAGATCTGTTATTTTTGTGCTCTGTGATGGGCTGGTTTATTAGATTCATTTGCATCTTGCATTGTGGGTTAATGAATGTCTTGCATAGGATAATGCATAAAAATTGTAATGAAAGATGATGAGCTTTCAGATTTAACATTCTCCTTCTCAGTGGGGCTTAGAAAAACACAACGCTGGTAACAAAACGGGTGTCACAGATCTGTTGATGAAGCATGAAAAAGCTTCCTGAATGAACTAAGTCAATCTCTTGGGAGAGCGAGAAAATACTTCCCATACAACATCAGAAGGTCTGTCTTATTTTTAACTCTTCTCCAAGTTCTTTATTTTATTAGGACTTTGCTGTTAGAAATTCTGTACGTATTTTTTCATATGGTATACTAGTGGTTCCTTTCCAACTTCAGATAATATTTTTTCTTAAAGACTGCGTTAAGAATTCCCCTCACTCATTGGTGTTACAATAAATATTGGCATTACTAAGTAGCTCTAAAACATAACCTAGACTCTTCACAAAGGTTTTAGTTTTTGTAAAACATGCACTGCTTTATTTTGCACAGACTGCTCAGCAAATGTCAGAGCATAATCCTTTTACCTGTTCTGGATTAAAAAATGACAGAAACATGAAATATCCTATATTCTCATCAATCACTTCAGCCATTCAGTCACAGATCATTTTTTCCATCACTTCTATAGGGTTTTTGGACTTCAGAAAGATTATCCATAACAACACTTGAGGGGGAGAAAATCTGTCCATTCTCTAATCCTTTGAAATGATTGTGTACTCTGTTCTAAAACAAGGTGGGCTGCAAATCCTGTTTCCTGAAGCCTTTAGCTAACTGAGGTAGGGAGGAGGGTTCCAAAATTGTTTCAACTTTAAGGTATTCCAAGTCAGAGAGGCACTAAATGTCACATAACCTTCAGTCCTGACTGCACAGTATTGCTTGATTAAATCTCTGTTCCTTGTACACTTGTGCATCTGTCTATTGGGTGTGCGTGGGTCTGTGCATGGGTCTGTGCATGCATACAGCCTTCTGGCAACCCACATTCAGGTGATTACATTAGGATGGCATTATACTCACTCAAAACTTTAGTGGCTCTTTTTATTGCAGCAGAAGAAACAAAGAATTTTAGGCAACAAAGTATCATGATAAAGATTTAATGAAAGGTAGCAAACTCAATACATTTATTTGACAACATTATTCTTGACCTCTGCAAAATCACATCAGTGTCAGGCATAGAGCAGGCTGCAACCTTACTCTAGAAGTCAGTAACTGAGATTACTTTTAAAGCGATAATAACAAATTTATTTTTCTGTTTCAAAACAATAAACAAGAGAAATATCAAACTTTCATCCCTCTCTACTCTCTCCCAGAACTGCACTTCTAGACATTGACAGGATGTAGACATTGTATAATATTCATTTTCTCTTTAGCAGCAATAAAGCAGCCTGGGCTGTTACAAAGCTGCAAAGCCTCAATGTTCTAAGGTACTTAGATGTGTATTTTTATGACTGTCTTCCCCCCGGCGCCTGACATTTAACAAACATGAATTTATTCTTGTGGCGCTCTCCAGAGGCAAGGAAACATTGCCTCCAGTTTACAGAAGCAAAATTGCAGGGCACAGTGAATAAGTATCCTGACCACCATTGCACATCCATGTATCTATGACAGAACGGAGAGATTCTGGTTAAACTATCAAGTCCCTGGACTTAATTCAGCAAGTTAAGAAAACTTAAGCTACAAAAGCATGTTTTCACACTCCATGGGGTACATTTATACAATAGGGTATGTTTATACAATGCACTAGTGTAGTGGGCAGACCCTAAAAACTGCTATTAGCCAGATTAGGAATATGAAACCAAATTTTAACAAAGCTCAGATAATGTACAGAGATGAGAGGCAGAGTAATCTGGACTGCACTGAAATTTATTCCACCATAGAAATCGTTACCAGTGTCTGAGCCAGCTTCTTTAAACCCAACCAACCCAATTCCATTGCAATCTCAAATGCAGACATATCTGGGAGTTAACATTCCAGCCTGGGACATGGGAAACTGAGTTGCCACTTTCTGCTCTGCTTCACCCGTCTTTCTGCACCTTAGGAAAGCCACAGTCTATCTTGTGTTTCAGTTCCCCAGCTTTAAAATAAGTATAATATTTTTCTGCTAAGGATAGCACTTTTCTGCCTCAGAAGTTTGTTCTGAGGCAAACTATGATAGAAAATCATAAAAACTCAGGAAGCATTGTGGTCATTCCAGAGAAATACTAGAAAACATGCTTGTAGACTTTCTTTTTCCAGAAATCTCCCCAACACATTATTCTCATTAAAAGACAGCTTATCACTATACATTAAATTCTTAAATTTACAGTTATTAATCTCTTGCATTCTAAATGCAAATATATTTAATTAAACTTATGTTGGATCTCTCCTTGCAAATAACCTCTCATTTATTTTTCATATAAACAAACTTCAGATCCTTTCTTCCCTCAAATTACTTATTTGTAGGTTACCTTGGCATATGCTAATACAAAGGCTAGCAAGCTGCAGAAATTGCCAGCAACGTTCTATGCAAAACAAACCCCCAAAAGCAAAACAAATTCAATTATAGCATGTATTATAGAGAAAACCTATAGGGTAGAAATACTGTCCTATAATAAGTGTAATAATTCTAATTTATATTTGCACCAAAGTGATACTCTTGATAAATAACTAGGGATCCTAGGGATCCCTCAGCCTATGACCTTCCTGAAGTAAGGCCTTGTCTTTCACTCGTCCTCTCTGATATGGCAGAGAACCAGAGAACCAAACTCTTTTTGCTTCCTATGAACCACAGGGGGATGCGACACCTTTCTTTTCCAAAGACTTCCTTTGAATTACTCCCTGGAAACTCATTTCTCTCCCCTAGTACTAACAGGCATGTCTACACTATTCCTTTCTGCTCAAAAAAAATTATAACCTCCACTCATCTGTCTCTTCCATTGTGTCACTGCATTCAGTACTCAGTACATCTCCAACTTCTAAGGCAACAGGATGCTGATCCAGACAACTCCTGGAAAACACACTGCGTCTTCTTTCCCTTACAATAAAGCCATCAAGGAAGACAAAGAGAAATATTGGAAAACAAATCCTGAAGGACTCCTCTGATAGTCACAGCCAGTGAAATATGTATAGGACACAATAAATAAATAGATAGATAGATAAATAAACTAGATACTCAGGATGGCAGACAAGAACCAAAGAATGTCCTTCTCAAATCTGTTCCCCCTGGACTTTACTCCATTCCAATGCGATGAAAGCTTTAATATTATATTTATAAAGCCTTTATGGTACATCCTTAGAAATTCATTTAAGCATTTACTGACAAGCAAAGCACAAACAGAAAGAAGTTGATTCTTGTAGTTATAAATGAATCCAAGATTAATGACTGCATAAAAATTGTGAGGAATGACAAGCCTTTCATTTATTGCTTTGAGGTGAATATTTCACTTTCTGCAGCAAATCCTTACCTTTGGGATTATAAATTTGCACAATAAATAAAGGATTAACTTCACCTACAGGAAATGAGGAGATCCCCTTTATGCTGCATACTCCATAGGTGATTTTTTATTACTAATACAGTCTTTTTTCCCCACTAAGCCATGGAGAAAACTACAGCAATTGCCCTTTCTGAATTGTTTTTCCTACTTTATAGATATGGTCAACTTTTGGGAAAAAAAAGTGAAGTTGCAGTCTAACCCAGTGGAAAGATCTTTGCATCCAGAAGAGCTCTGTAATGGCTCTGCATGCTTGTACCAGACAAGCTTCAAACTCCTAGCTGTAATTATTTTTGAAGTTGATTAGCATAGCAGCCAAATAACCTGATCAGCTTTGCATGGATGAGTCAGTTCACGTACACTGACTATTAGTGTTCGCTTTATATTGAACATATACAACCTCTTTGGGGGGATTCCTAATCCTCAGAGAAGACAAATGACATGATAAGACCATTTGAACAATGGCCAAACAATATTGATTTAAATAATAAACATCTGCAATCTGAATTTCTCTGTCGAGACAGACCTACACTATTTATTAACGGGGTGGGGGGGGGGGGGGAACACAGACACACTAACCAACCAACCAACCAAAATGCACTCCTGTCGTAAAAACCTGTGAGGAAGGCACCTGTAAAGAGTGTGAGCAACCTGTGGTTTAAAACTCTTCTCTCTCTGATCTGTGCAGAGAAATGTGTACCTCATCCTCTAAAACTCACATGGGTTGTGGAATCTGCAGCCTTGGAAATACTCAAACTTGACTTGACAAGGTCTTGAGCCACCTTGTCTCCACTGGCCCCACTCTGAGGAACAGAAATTCTGAGGACCTCCAGAAATTCCTTCAAGACTAAATTATCCTATGATTCCTCTTACTCCTTTTAAAATTAACTCTTTGCTAGGGTGTCTCCTCTGAACCAAAACATTTGGATTTAAGTTCCTGCTTTAAAATGTAAACATCGTCCCTGTTACTCAAGCTTTCTGTTCTTACATCTCTATTTCCATTTCTTTTAAAATAACAAAGTGACCGGGGCTGAAGTATTTCAAGTTATCACTAGTCACTAATACAAGGAGAAAGCAATTTCTTAGGGCTAATTTAATGCACTTCTGAATCCTGTAATTTATTTTGATTCTGTGTTCTCTCTTCCTTTCCAGGCACTCTGCCAAAGAAGTTAAAGAGGGTTTTTCTGGCTAGATTTCCAATATTCTTCTCAGTTTGGGGCTGGTTTTTTTTTAAGTCTACAGGCATAGGTGGATTCATGGCACGGAGCCAAGCTGCAGTCATTAGTAAGGATTAAGCCATGTGAAGCTTGTAAAGTAGAGAAAGTAAACACCTCTTACTGTGGCAAAGTATACCTTGAGAAGGAGGAGGTAGACATCTTTTCTTCTAGGGCAGATACAGGGAGGAATATTTCCTAAGAAAGAAATGTTTGGCTTTTTGAGTGATCTTGTATAAAGAGCTCTTCGAGAGTTCAGGAAGTTTTATCTTCATGGCTGTAACTTGTACTAGACAAAACGCAGAAGGATATAAATTTGAACCAATTTTTAAAGAATAGGCAGCATGGGATCTCAGTCCATAAACAGGGACATTATGTAATAAATTAACTTACATTATTACCATCATCATCATCGTATGTAAAGCAATAGGCACTGGATTTAAATATGGATTTTATACTCCTTTCTAGTCACTATGCAGTAAATGGGCTGACCTGACATGCCACTGGCTGGTTTTTAGTAACTCCCTTTTTGGTGAAGAACACAAAGCAGCGTGAAGTATAATTGAACAGATAAAACAGGAGGAGAGCTTCAACCTCTTCTCTTCTCCTAATCCCCTCCCTCCCTCCAAAAATGTAATCAGGCACATCATAGACTAAAAACACCACTTCATGATGTCCTGAGCCAGCTGGCACCTTCAGCAATGAAACAAGGCTCTCTGTCTTCACTCTCATCCACAAACAAGAAGCAGCAGCTCCAGCTCAGTCCCTGTGGCACTACAGAGGGCACACGGACTCTGGAGCCAAGGCTGCCTGCCCACTCTGTTAAGTGGAAAACAGGCATAGACAGACACACAAACCCAGCAAGAGCACCACTCAAATCTTTTTTTTTTTTTTTCCATTCTAAGGTTGTCCTGGAGCACATAGATCTTCTACAGCTGAACAATGATCCATAAAGGAACAGCAAGACCAAACACCACAGCCACCTCCTGATGGCTATCACAGGTGTGTCCGCAGAGAAGGAATGCAAACCTCCAAGCAAAAAGACACATGCTTCAATTTTGAGTATCAAGTTGACTTCTAATATTAAGTGTCTATAATTGCATGGCTTTTGCTCTGTCTGCTGACTACAGAAACCATTTAGAGACAATCACTGTCTATCACATGAAAATACTATCCTAGGAAATTCAGTTACAGTTGCCCCATGGGAAACATGCGGGTTCTCCATTTCACCCCCACATGATACCAGGTTACAGAAACTATGATCAGAATTTTCAAAATTGGGTTCAAGTCTTCTTTCCCAATACTGGATAAAGAAGGCAGTGTTGGTTTTGGTTTGGGGTTGTTTTTTTTTTAAAAAAAAAAAAAGCCCAGAGGAGTATTTTGACACTAATTACCTGACCTCAGTTGTCCCAGTACCAGATGCTGGATCCTAAGCTCTCTGAAACGCTACTCCTCAATAATGTGCCTTAAAGGGCAAAGTGAGTTGTCAAAGATCTGTGTCCCTGTGTATTGAAAACAAGAGAGTAAGTTTACAATTAGAACATGTCTAAGAAGGTGGATTGTCTCCTGCCTATATCTCCTGATCTAAACATGGCTACTCCTGTTATAACCTTGCTGAAGAAAACAGAAGAGATAAATGGGAAAGACAGAGCTCTTGAGTTCCCACTTAGCTCAGAATGTATCAAAAAGGACCGAGGTGGTCTATGTTACTTTTTCTAGAGATGAAGATTTCTACTGATTTTAGGCCAGAGTGAGAGTCAGAGTTCTTCACAGGGTAAAAAACTATCTCATATAGAAAATATTCCTGATGATATCTGCACCATCTTTTATTTTTGAGGTTGCCTAATCCTTCCTGTGTAACTTGTTTTAATACTACTACATTCCCTACATATCATGTACTAATGAACACAAAGAAAAGAAAAACTTGGTCCAGAAAGGAAAATAAAGCTTAAGGAAGAAGAGTGGTTAGAATAACAGAACTTCATATGATCGCCCTCTAAATGAACAAGTTACACGAGAAAGACTTTTTTTGCTCTGTTTGATCCTGAAAAGATACTTTAACAGTTGGGGGGGGGGGGGGGGGGGAGGGGGCAGGGAGTGAGGGGTAGTAGAAGGATGTAAAAGGACAGATGAGTAATGTCTCCTTTTCAAGGGCATAAGTGATAGCTTAGCACTTTTAAAGACTTAACCATTTAAAAACCATTTAAAACAATAGTTAACCACAAGTTGCTATTAAAAAAGAAGGATCACTTCAAAAAGTGAACTGTCTGTAGCATCCTGTATCTGCCAAATGCTGTTCTTTCAGTCCTTGATATTGATTAGTATTCCACCTGAATGAGGAGATAATGAAGTAGATTATTTTTTTCTGCAGTACACCTGACACAATCAGAAAAGCTGACACAGAGTATTTTCCGACTTTCCATTTGTCTGCCCCACCTATTTTCTTTTCTTTGGAGACCACAGAGGGAGGGAGAACTGATGGGAATTAAATTAAGACCTTCTAGAAAATAACTGAGAACAGTAATGAGGTGCATTTAAATTCTACGCAAGACACAGGAGGGATGAATGGTATAAAGCAAAAATCTGATGGTGCATCTTTTGCTAACTATGAAAATATAGAGTTAAAGGTAGTTAAATGATTTTCTAAGGTTTGCTATTCAGTTTAAATGTTAATATAGAAAGACAGATGTTTCACTAAAACTACCTCTCTCTCACTTCAGAGCTATTTTTCTTCTGACTACATATGCACACAGAAAATCTCACCCTGCATGTTCACGTATTGAAGATGCCAGCATCAGTATATAAGTAATTGTGATTGTAAATTTATTCACAGAACAAAAAGCAGACAACCACCATATGGACTTCTTCAGCTGGAAAGCACCTGGGGCTGGATGGCAAAGAAAACCCTTGGTGAGATGCAGGACCACACAGCCTCCAAGAGGC
The DNA here is from genome assembly GCA_034008185.1 of Gorsachius magnificus. Taxonomy (NCBI): domain Eukaryota; kingdom Metazoa; phylum Chordata; class Aves; order Pelecaniformes; family Ardeidae; genus Gorsachius; species Gorsachius magnificus. The sequence goes on along the minus strand of CM067089.1, from coordinate 31,256,167 downwards.
TCAGACTATGAATCCTTCTTTTATGTTATTATTTATGTAGTTGCTGTCCAGCCAAGTCCTATTACATGGCCATGCACTCCTGGCTTCCCAAAACACTTGTCTATTCAGCCAGCTGCAGAGTTAAACCACCTGCTTTGGCACCTGTAATGAGAGCCCACCGTATTTCGAGCGCCGCTCTCTCACGCAGCAGGGCAGCACGAGCAAGGGCAGCGCAGCAGGACCCTTGCGGGGACACAGGTACACTCAGAGAAACAAACAGATGATACTGGTGTGTAGCATAGGAAACAGGAATGTGGCGTACGGACACCGCAGAGGATTAAAATGCACCATAGTCAGCAAAGCACCAGGGGAACATTTCATTTGGTTGTATCTCTTAAGCCTTACTAATTTCAGCTGAACTCTGGGCTTTGCTGACCTAAGGCCTGCAGCAGAGGCGAAATTTGTTTGCAAATGACTGTAGCTGCTTGACTGCCAAACAGAAACGAGACAGGAATCCTTGGGAAAGGAAGAAGAATCCCTGCTTCCCAGCACACATTTAGGGACACACACAAGGACAAATGTAGAAACATATTTGCATTTTTTTTTCTTGACCAGTTTACAGGTCTCTTGATAAACTTGCGGAGCCAGTATAGTCCTATGTTGGCTCCAGAGCCCAGCATTTTTGATATGACTGAATAACTAACTACTAAATGCTAATTATCCAGGCACAATCTTTGAGACAACCGTAGCCAGAGTACCCCTCCCATCATAGGCCTTGCTTTGCTATCTTAGCATGGCTACCTGGGAGATGCACTCCAATTTTTAATTTGCTACCATTCCTGCAGTTCTAGGGATTACCCAACATTCTCACACACTTGTGATGCTTTTTTTTGAAACAGCTTGAGTTTAAAATAGAGAAGACAACCTTTTCTCTGAATTCCCTTGAGCACTTAAAAGCAGTCTCCTGACACTATTAGAAGGTAACTACTATTTAAGCACATTTTTAGGCTGCTAGATGCATGGAAGTTACCTTTACGTGGTAGGTATTCTGCTTCTAAACACTGTTTGATCTGTAATGTGACATGCTAGCTATTCAAATCTGCATGTGGTACTCTTGTGTTTACCAATACTTGAAGAAGTGCACTTTTAAGACATGTTAATAATCCATGAGAACAGAAATCTGCCCTGAAAACACGTGCTTTATGGTACCAGGCAATGAGTGAGAAGAATATTTGCATGTCAAGGTTTACAACAAAAACAGGTCTCAAGCCTGAAGTGTAGTGGTTAGTAAGGTATTAGTATGGTGCCCAGTCCTGACTCTTTTCTTCCCACAGTAGTCCCACAGATGCAGAGTTCGCCAGATCAGTAATCCTGCAAAGAGCTGGACAGACAGATTTTCCAGACAAGACCTTCAGGGCTTCAGAAAGACTGTGGGCATTTTCCCTTCCGGACGCCTTTCCAAGTCTCATCCATGTTTCACATCATATATAACAAATACAAGGTAGAAGTGAAGAATATCCAGCCTGACCAGGTTTTCTGTCATTTCCAGGAACTATACCTAATGCCTTTCCTCAATCTCTCCTCACCACTCACAGCTTTTCTCCTGGGCTGCTCTGACCTTCGTCTTTGGGGAAGTTGAAATCCAGAGGATTTTTTTACATGTGGGAATTTTTTTAAGTGGCATGCCATATTTGCTACTGTTGAGAATTGACACAATCCCTTTTACTAGAAGGCTGAGCGTAATTAACAAAATATAGCTAACAAGACACTGTATTCTGAGACACAGACTCCTTTTTTCCCCTGTCTAAAACTCTGATTTCAAATATTTTCTTTTACTTGTTACAAGATAGTTTTTGAAATCACCTGCCAAATCCTAAGGACTGGGTAAAAGCATAAACGTTTTTTTTATTTACCTGACATTCCAAATAAATCTCAGCATACTGGAGATGCTTGGCTATGAATAACAAATTCCAGCAAACCTTTTCTTTTGCTGTCTTCAAACAATGCCCAATTGTCTTCTCCAAACTAAAGGAATTTATCATCCTTTTTTTCAGTTTTGCCGTCAATTCCTTCGCTACCTTTACCCACAGCACAAACTGCATAGTCTGGAAGTATGTGAGATATACATTACCATGTCTTGAACAGCCATTGTTTGCTCAAGAGTAACGGTTAAATGACATCCCTTTCAGGTTATTTTACATGTTAATTATCTTCCAAAATTGCACTTGCATTTTTGTTTCTTATAAAAAGCATTCATATTGTGAAGTATTACATTAATTACACATCAGACTCTGTTGAATTAGTCATGTTACCTGGCACCACATTTGTGCTGTGTTATAATGTTTCAAAAGCAATCATGCTGCGATAAGCTGTACTCTAAAAGAAAATGACACTTCTTAGAAACGTGAGACTGTCACAAAGAAATATCCATAGGCCTTTAGCCTTTCACACGTTAATAAGATAGGATATATTTCAAGTACTGTTGGAATTTTGTTCTTTGGGGGAAAAAAACCTTCATCAACTACAAGACAGAGAGACGCGTGCAGCCAGTAGCCTGGTGACCACAGCATTCAAATCCTATCTACATATTAGCTTTATTCTGACCAATTTAGAACACCAGGGTCTCCTAACAAGTGCCCTGCCCAAGAGATGCCATGCCTTTGCCCAATTATTCAATGCCCAACAGTCAAATATTCAACCAGAAATAGCCTGACTTTAAATCCCACATTCAGTAAAACAGCAAACAAAGTAGCCCTAGGTTCCTTCAATGGCTAGACACAAGGAGCAGGTTATCCATTTCTCTGAAATCAGAATGGGTCTCTTTCTCAGGAAATTCTGTTATGGGCCTGGATAGCTATTCCTGATGGTACCATTTCAACAAATTGGTATTTTCTGATCAAAAGCAATTTTTTTACTCATTTTTCAAGGGGCCGTAGAAACACTTCTGTTGCTTGAGAAGACAACACACAGGACTTGAACAGCTTCTCTTTCCCTGCTTCCCAGCAAAGTGTGAAACTCTGTACAAAACCACCTCTTCTGCTTCTTCACAAAAATAAGAGCAACAAGAATTTCTTACAAAGGAATAAAACATCTTTGGAAACAGAAGCATATATTAGTATTTAATAGTGTCTTACAGTTAAGAAGGTCAAACACACCTCTTTGTAACCTAACATCAGTGCTAATGGGCATAAAGGTTTGTTTTCGTAGTAGTAAATACTTAAAACTAGAGCTTATCCAGATACTATTTTCTTTCCTAATTTGGCCTGGGTCACCCTTAAATAAAGGTATACAAACTGCCACTGATGCAGTGTTATCATTATTACTAAAAATCTACTGATCTACGAAACCTAATTTATTAAAAAGTAGAACACTACTGGTGTTTCACTGACTTAACCCAGCAGCCAGTCCAATAGATCAGATCCCAGAATCACGGTTACTTCTTATCTCCCCTTCGTCCCTTCAGTTTTCACAAAATGATTTGGAAATGGGACCTTAGGTGGTACTGCCTGCACTAAATTTCACAACTTCTCTATTTCTCAAGGTGTTTTGGAGCTTGAAAGGAAAGCTTGAAATAGTGGTGGTGTTCTTTGGCAGTCACCATCATCTGAACAAATACAAATCAGTAAACTACATTTAAATCAGCAAGATATTTATCACCCACAGTATACAGTTTTCAAATCAGATATTCGGTTGTACTAATGGTGAACCAAGCCTTCATGTTAAAATGAAGATATCTCCCCCCAGGGACACGGCCATCAATCAGTGTCTAACTTGTCCCTTCACCAAGAGGAACCCAGAGCCCCGTGATCAGCACCCAGACTCCTCAGACTGTGCAAGAGGAGCTTGAGTATCCACAAATGCAAATCACAAAAGCTATGGGGCTTGTAAAGAGTATAAGTATGAACTAAACCTACAGAATATCTCAGCTAGGTCTCATGGAAAAGAAGAAAGGAGGCAAGGAATGTTCCCTTTTAACTCAATAGATCAATGATCACAGCCCTTGGGAAGCAGTAAACCCAAGTTCAGCAGTCTGATTAAACCAAGCAGAGGAATGAGCATTTGACCACAAGTTTCCCGACCTCCGAGACAATGTCCTGTGCATGAGCAGTAGCAGAAATGTAGACTGAGAGGAATTTTGCATGCAAAAACTTCAGCCCCCTCCATGGAGTTAGAAACTACTTCAGTAGATGTCATGAGACTCTTTATGTTATCTAAATATTTAATTCACTTCCTATGTTTGGTACTCAAAATGGTGGCAAAGGAGGTTTTTTCAAACTTAAATCAAGGGTTTAGACAAAGCTTTTATGTTCCACACCTTTACCAGCCTCTAGACCACTGCATTTGAATAACCTTCATCATACTGTACCTTGTACACCAGGCACAATAATCTCTAATTTGCTAATTGACATTAATTTAACATTGCTAAAAGAAAGAGAAAACTTACTAAGGGACCTGACAATATTTAATTTGCAAAGAATAAACTTGATTCTTTTTGGGGAATATTTTATACCCAGGTTTTTTATGCTAGGTATTCGTTGGGTTTTTCTTCTTTTGGGAGGAGGGAGGAAGGGGAAAGAGCAGAAAAGCTACAAGAATAAAAGGTGTCTTCATGACCATGAGTGTATCAAGTAATGCTCACAAAATAATAATATTTGGGGAGTTCCAACTGGAAAATAATGGCAGTATTTGTTCATTGAGGATAACAATCACTGAGTTTAAGAATTAAATATGGCAAAGGAGAGTTACATCATACTGTCTCCTTAAAAACAAAATTAATAGTAACAAAAATTGCCAAGAAAAATACTCTTTACTTTTCATAGAAACAAGCATGATATGTAAATTCACTAATTGGAGAATTCATTTCACATGGGTTAGCTCTACAGGACATTCCTGTCTGAAATAACAAATGTTCAAGTACCTAATTACAAATATTGCTATAAATAAAGTACTTCGTGCAACTATTTTAGTCATTATGCTAAATAAATACAGTAATCATTATACTTTAAATATGCTGAAGTGTTGCAAGTATTCAGGTTTGGTATCCTTGCATTTCTATTCTCCATGTGGAATATACTGCTAACAAATATTTAACTTAGTAAATCACATTCAATTACAATTTTTTTTCCTCCCATTGACAAATTCACCTCCAATTCCAGATTAATTTCAAGTTGTACTTATTCCACACCAAGCTCCCAACAATAATATCATTATACTGACAGTGCTTATCAATTATTTCTTTTTAGAGCTGTTAATTTTTATGTTGTAAACACCACCAATAATCAGATGGAAAAAAAATTTTAAAAGCCTGACAACCATTGTCACTCCATTCTGTTTTCTCCTCTCCATGACAATTGCGACACAGACAATAACTTCAGAATAAAGTACAAGCAACATCTGAAGTGAAGCAGACCTGCTGTCTCTGAAATACATTTTAAATATCTGTATTTGCTTCATTCTTCTCCACCCTTGGGATTTCTGTGCTGAATGCCACTTTGACTTCTATCTAAGGTTATTAACAAAACTGCAACAAAAACAACAAAAGCAAATGTATTTTCACTTGTAAAAAAAAGTTATCAGTAAATCAATTACTGATTGACAACTGTATTTCATACAGCTTGCGTGGCATGTCCCCGTAGGGCAGCTGACTGGGGAACAGACTGCTCTGTGGCCACGAAGCCCTGTTTTACCATATATGCAGACATTTCATGCCTTGAAATAGGATTTCAGTTTCTGAGTGAACCTGCAAAGGATTAGAGAATGGCAAAAATACAGAGGTGTTACTTTCTCACTAAAAAGCAGACGGGAGAGGACCAAGAGCTGTAACAGCAAGTGGAATACCAGTTGCAGAGCAAATGCAACCCAAGGTTGCCTGAACACCAAGACTGACACGTCACTGTGTCAAGATCAATGAAGGTCTGCACTTTCCTCTTTTGCAGAATATCTTGGAACAGCTGTCTGTATGAAAACCAAGAAAGAAAGAAAGAAATGAAAAGTGAAGTCTACTGGGACAAGTACAGCAAGAGGATGTGGGAATACAGGAAGATAGCTGTAGGAGGCCAGCTGTTCCACAACAGCAGCAAAATTCCAGTACAACGTACTGTGACCATTGGATGTGATACATTACTTTAAATTTAGTATTATTGGGGAAAAATAAAGGAAAAATTGTTTAGGGTGTTTTCTGAACAGCTAAGACAAAGGATAAGAAGCATGATGGTTTCAAAAATAAGATACTGAATTTTGAAGCCTATGCTTGGATCACTCTGCTACACGCTCAGGGTTTCCCTTGGACATTGCTTCATCTTGCTGTTTCATCTAAATCAAGTCACAAAATAACACCTTCCTTTTCATCTTCTTGACTTGCAGTAAAAGCCAGTTCCCACTAGGGTCTTATGGGACTCTGGAGCATGAGGAGAGCCAGCCCATTTGAGACTCAGATAAAACCAAATATTCCCTGACAATGTGGATTCAAAATAGGAAAAAAACCAGCCAGTGTCCCCTCAATACTGTTCCGTCTAGTTGAGAATTGCTATGGCACTTTGCTCGTCTCTGTAGCTTTATGTTAGGCTATCAAAGTGATACTACTTTCATATAAATACATAGAAACCAAGTTCATCTTTTTAAAAATCCTAGAAGCTTTTATAATTAGCAATTCCATGTTCCACATCCTTCTTAGCTACAGGAGCCTGTCTGCTGAACAGTTAGCATTAAAACAAAAGGCACCAATTTTACAAAATTTTCATGTTACCTATTTTACTTCTAAGAGCAATCACAAATTATTTACTTAGTGCTACACTAGCTCACCTTATTTGTTTGTGCATGCACTTAAAGGAATCCATCACAGGTTTTGTTTCACTTAATTTGTTTTGCTTACCTTTAAAAGAAGTTAGAGAGGCTCACCTAAGGAATAATAATCTTCGCTATCAAAAAACAAGGAAAAATGAGAGCAATCGCCTCCAGATACTTACTCTGTTTCTAGGTGGCCTATCTGCTGTGTAGTCTTTGATGAATCTACTACCCTAGCCAATTTTAGGCAGCCCTTTAACGTGGTGTTTGCATGTCAGAGACTATTTAGAACATGTAAAAGCAGCAATGGTTCCAGTTTGTTACTTTTTGTTTTGATATGCAGCACGCAGTCTCCACTGACTACGGTGATAAAACTATAAAACATTGTGACAAATTGACTGAATTTTACAGGCTTTCCCAAAGTGCTTTTTCATATTGTTTAAAGCTTTCCAGGGAAAACATGTTGGCAGTATTAGCTGGGCAAGGTACTGACACGCACAGCATTAAAAGGGAGCTAATACAGTGCTCTCTGTGTTAAGAAAAACGTTATGCTACCAGCCTGTAAGCAATCTGCTTCTCTTTATGCATCTTGTATGGCTTGAACGGAAAGTAGCTGCAAGCATCTCTAAATAGGAGCAAGGAGAAGCATGTGTGATAAACAGCTATTCTTCAAAGCTTTCTTCCCTCTGGTATCTGAATTCTTTCACAACCTTACAGCAGACAAGCACTTTGACAGGGTCCTATTCAGGGCATGTTTGTTTTGTACTACTTCTTCAGGCTCTGTGCAGCACCTTGTGGTGTTCAACTACTTTCTGCACCAGCAATTTAATTTTGTGCAGCAGAGTCCTACCGCAATCTTTCTTGAGCATGTGGAAAGACCTTCAGATCTCTCTTAAGACTTCTTAAGTTACAAAGGGAAGGGCAAATTGAAAAAAAATCTGAATGGGATAATGCATTTCTGTGAATTAGACAACAACATAAGCAGAAGCAGCTGTATGTGTGGCAGGCTCTGTCAGGACATCTTTCAGAGAGGCTTCCAAGTGCGACACTGGAATCTCAGCTCTATTTACTGACCTCTACTACACTTTTCCTGAGCATTGTTATGTATTTCAGCTATTGAAATATATGCTTAGAATTCCAAAGGATTAGCTAATTGCGCATCCTAATTCGTATTCCAACACTTAATCTGTTCTAAAGCTCACTTCTGAAACACCCAGATGTTCACCATCTCACCAACACCACTAAACCAAAATCCTCTGCCAGTCTGGCAACACATTGGCCTAAACAGCTTAGAACATCATTTGCTTTGTGGCATTTTTCTGCTAATTTGATCTCCCATTGCTTTTTCCTACAGAAATGGATATAGAACATATAGATAGCAAAGCATTTAATTACTGATTGGCAAAAGCATGTTCTGTATTTTGTACTTTTCCTGGAAAAGGAATGAATGAAAACATGGGCATATTATGCCCAAGAACAGCAGAACAGAAAAAGACATTACAGACTACAGACAACTGACTTTTTTTTTTCTTTTGACTTCACTGTTATCTCAGAAATATTTTTAAAATATTGATTGGCTAAAGTTTGTATCTTCCAAATCATATGGTCAATGAATCTGTTCTTCTCATCACAAGTTGGGCCATGAACAAGCTGATCATTCTCCCAGGTAGAAATGATACATTTTCTGCTACCCATACGCATGTCTCTCAACTATCTGCACTTTCTCCACAGCAGAGGGCATGAAAGGATTCCTACAGAAGAAATAAGAACAGGGTAAACTTGTTCCTTACTTCAGTCTAGTATTCACAGCTCAGGAAGCCAACAGTTTTCAGGTTAGGGACCTGGATATAGTTTCTGTGCATTTAATTACTCTCAGTGCATTTCCCTTTCTCATTATCTTTTCCAGACTCCCCTGTATCAATGTAAAATTTTACCCCTACAGCAATCTGTAGCAAGAACAGCCACGTTCTTTCATGTGTTTCAAAACTTGCCACCTACTAGTTTCACCTGGTGAACCCTAGCGCTTGCATTAGAAGAAACAGCGAGCAGTTGATCCCTCTCCATGTCAGTCAAATTTTTATAGACTTCCACCATATTCTGCTGCAGCTGTCTCTTTTCTAGACTGAAGAGACTTCTCTAAATCCATTTCAGTTGATTCACAAAGTGCTAGTGTCGTGGAGAGAAGACAAGATGCCATTCTATTTCACCACCTGACAAAACAAAACTAATTAAAAATTAAATGTTTCTAGATAACATAAGCACAACTGTCCACTAGAAAAACAGATAAATTGGCAGACTGGGATGGGAAAATGAACTTTTTTTACCTGCTAGACAGCTGATTAAAACCCAGGTTGTACTAGGCAAAAGCATTAGGCGTGATACCTTAATACATGCTTGATGACCTATTTCCAGTGAGCTTTATGGTCCCCATAAAGTTACTACCAGGACTGCCCACTTTGGCAAGAAGATTCCCAAAGACGATTCCCATATGCAGAGAATGAATAAAGCTCTCAGATAGTGATCAGGCAACGATATGCAGAGATAGAGTTTGGCTAGGCTAACACGACGAAATGGAGCACTTTGAAATTTCTGGACACACAAGCTAAAGCCAGCTCTTAAGAGTTGATGTATGTGGGGGTTTTTGTCCTTCCTAATATAAACGAGGCATAAATGTGTGCATACACATGCCTATGCAAACACAAATATATCTTCCTGCAGAAAGTAGTTCTTGTTGAAAAGTTGCTTTAAGAGTCTCATTTCTGATTTGAATTTGCTATTTAAATCTATAAACTGACTTCGCCACAGGACTAGAGGTTCTTTGGTTCCTCCCACCATCACCAAAATAGAAAAATATTTGCAAGAAACAGAGAATGGGAATGCCTTTAGAAAATGTAAATACACTGTAGGTGGAATTGTTTGACAATTGACTTACTGCACACCGGGCCATGAATCTGCTTTTCAGACAACAGAATCATCTACTGGTATGGCAACTGACATGCCTGAGAGGAAAAAAAAAACATCTAATGTGAAATGTAATGTTTGTCTCCTAAAAGTGTATGAATATTTGACGTTTCATGCTATTCCTTTTAAAATTATCTCCAACATACTACGTATTTGGGTATGCTAAATGTTCTCTGAGGTTTTTTAAAAGCCTCCGTTAGCTCTCCTCATAGCAAATCTTGCTGGAGAGAGAGATCTGCAATATCTCTTTGGTCATTTCTAAAGTACAGAAGACAAAGGTATTGTGGGATACTGGTGGATGAAAAGCTGGACATGAGCCAGCAATGTGCACTCACAGATGAGAAAGCCGCTGCATCCTGGGCTGCATCAAAAGAAGCGTGGCCAGCAGGTTGAGGGAGGGGATTCTACCCCTCTACTCCACTCTGGTGAGACCCCATCTGGAGTATGGCATCCAGCTCTGGGGTCCTCAGCAAAGGAAAGACATGGACCTGTTGGAGTGGGTCCACAGGAGGGCTACAAAATTGATCTGAGGGCTGGAGCACCTCTTCTATGAAGAAAGGCTGAGAGAGTTGGGGTTGTTCAGCTTGGAGAAGAGAAGGCTCCAGGGAGACCTTATAGCAGCTTTTCAGTACCAAAAGAGGGCTTATAAGAAAGATGGGAACAGTCATTTTAGTAGGGCCTGTTACCAAAAGGTAATGGTTTTAAACTAAAAGAGGGTAGATTCAGACTAGATAGAAGGAAGAAGATTTTTATGATGAGGGTGGTAAAACAATGGGACAGGTTGACCAGAGAGATGGTAGATGCCCCATCTCTGGATCCTGGGCATCCATTGAAGGCCAGGTTGGATGGGGCTCTGAGCAATCTGATCCAGTTGAAGATGTCCCTGCTCACTGCAGGGGGGCTGGACTAGATGACCTTTAAAGGTCCCTTCCAACCCAAACCATTCTATGATTCTGTGATTGTCGAATGCAGTGTTGTAAATGGCAATCAGATTCATCCAATCCAAATCCGAAGGTCCACGTTATAGACAATGCTAAGCTGGCCCGTGTTTCTATACACTTACATTTTCAATTCTCTAATGATTTTTATTTTCTAGCAATACTCATTCAAGTGTAATATAACAGACAGCATTATGAGCCTATCATAAGTATACTGAGTAGCTGAGGAGTACATTACTCTTACAGGGAATATTTCTTCTAAAATTGTTCATTCCCAGTCCAAAGTCATTCCTAATAAAGCCTTTGGGAAGCCTGTGTCTTCATTTTAAATAATGAAAACATACATTCCCAAAGGTCAGAAGGAATGGCCAAGTTAAGGAAAGAACTAGTTAAGGAACTCTCATCTCTATCACAAATTGCATGCTGCAAGTTTGCATCTGCAGAAGGTGGATACTCCCTTTTCTCCCACTATCTAACTCCCATTGTAGGATCTGCAAAGCTTGGAATTACTATGTTACGATGAACTTCTTGGTGTCTTTAAATACAATAACAAAAATAAAAAGATGCCTCTGTACTTTGTAATCATAACTGAACAAATAATGAATATTGTTTTCCAAGTAGGGGGCAAATTCAGCTCAGCTGTAAGTGCATTTAAGTATGTGGAGGAATTCCAAGAATAAATTTGTCCCGCTACCCAGAAAGGCACTTCCTTTATTGAATTAGTAGAATTGAGTGCACTCATCCTGTCCACAGATCCATTAGTCAGTAGTTATGACAGGCCATAAGCAAAATCTATTATTAGCACATTTGCTGAGACGCAGTTTTTCACTTTCAGAATCGCTAGCCACGATCTTAAGACTACCAGGTCCTGCTGAAAAAAACCAAAGACCCAGCTTTAATTTCAACTTCAAAAAGGTGATATGCATGCAGGGTTCAAGAGGGCAATCTTAGAACGCGCTAAAATTTAAGAAAATCTCAGTAAAAAGGTTCATTTCATCAAAGCCATTTCCTTGTTTCAGGATAATAAAAAGCAGAAGCTTCCCTGCTGATCTATGTAAAATTCTCTGTGCCACGGTGCCAAGTGGTGGCCAGACACTAAAGAAGAATTAACCAATTAGCAAAGTGTTCCATCTGGTACAGCCTGGACTTGCTGCGTCTCCAACCTCACATTACCATGACGAAAACTTCTAAAGGGACATCTTTAGCAAGAAAGCATCTCACTCTCTGAAACATCTTTCTTTTAATCTTTTCTACACACAAAACCAAACGTGGTCATTTCAGAGGGAGCCAGAGCATTCAGAGTTGGCCCATTCTCACCATGAAAGGGGGTTTTATGTAGGCTTTGCTGTAAGTCAATTCACATATTCTTCAGCTATGAGAAGTAGAATACAGACATGTATCCCTTTGAGAAATGCAGTGGGTCAAGACAAATGGCTTTAAATTACTGAAGAAAATAGATACTAACAGACTTTAACATAGTCAAGATTTCACTAATTATTTATCACAAGAAACTGGTTGAAGATTCCAGCCTAACAACTCTGGATAATAACCTCTTGTGCTCAGAAGACAGCAGAAGCACAAGCTTCCTGCAGTGCCAATTTTGCCCTGCTGTCACCTTAGAGAGGTATCTTTATGTTTGAAAAAGTAGATTCCATATTTACACTGGCTTTTGTCATTACTCAAATTGCTAATCTGCACATTAATTATTAGAGACAAGCCAGTAACATGGGTAAAAAATACACAGGAACCTGGACTGCTGGCCAAGCAGCAATCTGGTAGCAAGGTTTCACAATCATTCTGACTCATGCAGAATCTGAAATGGAGACCTAGAGATTAAAAACTTCATTGCCTCGTGTCTTAAGGCACCTATCTCTATCACGACTTGCATAATCTGAAACAGAACTCAGTCAAATGAAGCACGTCTCTCTGCTGAAAGAACAACAAGCCTATAAATCAGTGTCTCTCTGCTGTGTCTGCAATTTGCTACATTTCAGTAGTCTCTTCCACCTCTAAGGATGTGATATTTAAGCCTTGCACACAGTTTGTTCTGTGGTGCTAGACAAGATCACTGCAATGCAGCTGATATGAAGGCATGAGAATGTGCTTAGCCTAAAGGAGCCATGCATAAAAGAAATCACATCACTGCTTTGCACTGCATGTGTACTCCAGCAAACTGGGAGAATTAATCCTCCATTCTTTGAGTAAGAGCAGAAACAGAACCCAGGCTAATTCGTCGATCTTGTATCTATTTATTTTCTTATCATCATCTAACAATCTATTTTTCAACAATAAGTAAGCACGGACTGAGTGTAGCAAAGCTTCTGCTACTACTATAACTATCATTAACTGGGTTTTAAGTAGATTATCATTAAGGAAAATAAAATTACAATGAAATTCCTAAGAGCAACTTGCTTACTGGTGACAAGATACTGAATTATTTTCACTGCTGTATATTAAAATATATGACAAAATTTTATTTATTAGCTCAAAAATAAAACTCAATTTTAACTATAAGATTCTCAGGCACAAATAGATTTGGTATTTGAATCAAGTAAGTATACAAAGAGAGACTGTGTTTTCTTTCTATGACAGAACAGCATTTCTACCATGTTAAGTTTGTAAATCTTGCTCGTAAACTTTAGTACAAATAAAACAATGACAACGCCTTGTCTATTCAAAACCAGAAATACTAGGAAATAACACGTTTGCAATTTAGTGGGTATAAACTGTTCAACAGAATGTATTCGTTTTCTGAAACTACATAGTTTTGCATATGTACAGATGTACATATCTGTGAATGACGCACATTAAGTTTAGGAGGTTGGAAGAGCTATTTCCCAGGTTTGATTTTTTTTAGAATAACTTTTGGGGGTAGGGTGGGAGAGGGAATTTGAGAAACTCATTCAATACCTTCAGCCTGAAAAATATTTTGGTGGTTTGGAAGGTTTATGAGATGTCTAGAAACAGAGATACATTTTCTGCAAAAAAACCATAATGATTATAGCAGTTCGCTGGGTCATAGAAAGCTTAACATCCTCCTTCATCTCCTCAGGACACAGGCACACCCATGCACACATACACACCCGCACATGCACATGCAAATCATTTCCACCTTTTGGTCTGAATCTTCCATTTCCCAGGTTTGTATCTCATCACTGAGACCCATGTTCAGGGGTGGGCTTGTCTCTCAAAAAATCATTGAGGAAAAAGGAATAAAGGTTTGAAGAATCATCTTGAAAGTGGAACGTGAATTTTCCTGCAGAACCTTACATTTTCTCTAAACTTGTTTTATAATCTTATCATATTTTAGACAAAAACAAGGTTGTCATTTTAGAGGACGTACGCAAGACAACACTGTAGACTTAAATAATACTTACTCATTCTAAAAGCTTTAGTGTTTTCTGATACATTCTATTAATTATAGCTCATTGTTTTGTTTGTTCCCTGTCAACAATTCTGCAGGAGCAAGGAAAGTAAAAAATACAATATTTGAAAATAAAGCTTAGATTTCAGTACAACACGGATGCAATCCGAAGAAAGAGAAAGAGCTGGGATTACATCTGTGATGATTTGCCAGATGAACTTACAGTAACCACTGATAAAAGAAAAAGAGTTGTTGGGGACAGGAATAGATTTAAATGAAAGCCAAAAAGTGGGTCAGCTACTACTTGAGGTATGGAAGTATGGAAAATGACAACAGATCCACTGCTGTGTTCAGAGAGCAGGCTCTCTCTGTCTGAAAGTAGGACTCTCTCTGGAGGCTCACTGCTGGCCACTTTGCCTCTAGGGAAGAGACTGGTGTTCAGAGTCTGAGCAGAAAAGCAGCACTGCCACCAGAGCTGTACTAAAAGCTCACCTCTTCTCCAAGACAACAACATATACACAGAGCAGACGCCTGTTCCAAGCAGGAGAAGAAATATACACCAGGCCACATTAAACCCCATTTTTATTGAAGATGCAACATTTATCTCTTCTTTTTTTTAAAAAAAAAAAAAAAAAGAAAAAGCAATGTTCACAAAATGGGATGAGGGACAGATGAAGAGTAATGGCCCATGAAAATGCTGGTAGCTAACACACACGAAGATCATCTTCACTGCTATGAAAAAAAAATGTTTGTTGGTAAGATTTCACCATTCAGCTAGCAAGTCTGATTTTTTGCCATAAACATGGGAAAACAGCATCCCTGAGCAATCCCAAAGGAATGGAGAATTCTCTCTACTCAGGAAAAGCTATTGTTAGTTTTGGGTTTTAAAGCGGTGTGACTGTGCATAAATTTGCATTTTTCTACTGTGCATACAATGCTTCATTTTATAAGATACCAATGACACACTTGAAGGAAGGGAAAAAAAAGGCATAGTATTGTTATGAAACAACAAAATACTGTTTAAAAAACCCAAACAAAGAAACAAGTCAAAACCCCACATGCCCAAGAATTTTTTCATACCAAGCTAAACTAAACCCTTTTTAAGGATGCCTGGAAAAATTATATCCACAGATTTTTATTTATGTCCAAACAGCATGAATATACTATCAACATTCAAAAGGCAAATTCTTTATTAGAGACATTTGATACATTTAAAATGCTGAGTATAACTCAAATAATTTTTAAAAGGGTTTTGATGACCTTACTCTGAGTGGTGTATCACTCTACAAACAGTTCCTTTGACAAGTTAGACTGCGCTTCCGTCACACAGACATTTATCTTTTACCTGAAGGCACACAGGAAAATGTAGTTGTCAATAAGAAGTTAATATGGAAGGCAGACAAATGACCATCTGGAGGTAAATTGGGACTACCTGGTCATAATCCTTACAACAGAAACATATCTCTAAGACACTGTCAAAACAATAATACTTTGTAAACATACAGAGACTCCAGCAACGCAAATCTTATTTGGCAGGGTTGCCGCAAGGTTTGTTCACCAACTCTGCTATGCTTCTGAACGAGCCTTGACATAATCCTGAAGTTTCAGCCATATTAAGGAATATTCAAGTGAAAAACGAAAGCGTAAGTTAATTGTGGAAAGCTGCTTTGAAAACACACTTGCCTGATACACTGGTGCTCAGAAAACCAACCAGGCAAATGAAGGGATGAGGAGAGGGAACTGACCAAAACCGAAAACTTTTTGCTAAGAAAAAGCTAATTTAACTGAATCAGAATCTTTTATGAGAAAATAGCAATGCCATGGAAACATTCAGTGGAAGAACACTCATCAGTCTCCACCTATCTCACTTTGCACTCCAGGGTGCTGGTACACCCAAACCATCTCTGCAAAATCTGAGACCATATTCCAAAAACTTGACATCTCATAAAGTTCTTGCCAAAATCAATAGGGAAAGGGAAGAAGGAAGGAAATATTACTTGTATACCCCATTTTCTGCCCCTTGTCTGCCCTTATTTCAGTTTTGCAGAGAAATGGAGTTCAAAAAGGAAAAGAGAACAGAATTTAATTCCCATATAGCTCTAATTTTGTCCTCCCAACAACTCACAAAACTCCAAATATTCTAACTTTTTGGATTAATATAGCTGGTTTAGAGCCAGCATCCAGATAATTAATACATTGTTAGAACAATTACTATTAATGGCTGTATACACTTATTAGGTTTAGAAAAATCCCTGAAAGATCACTAGATACTTGCTCTATTCTTGCATAGTTTTGTAATTTCCAGAATATCCAGTAAGTCCCCATTAAACTGAAGCCCTTGATGAAATACAAAATAATAATTTGAAAACAAATGAGGGTCCTGAAGGTTATACTGTATCCTAAGGAAGACATTCATGTGCGCAGCCACAGCTCCTAGGAGAATCAAATTCAAATTCCCACTTTTAGTATTTGGAAGAGGAACATAAATACAAGGAACAACTGAGTATAATAAGCTTAAGAAATAAGCAAACAATCTGAACCCAGGAATTGTATTCATTTCTACAGCCACATTTCAATAAACTTGCAAATACTAGTAGTGAACTCTTTGGGAAACTAAGAAGACTCAATGGGGTTCTTTTTTTTGAGGGAGGGAGAGGGTGTTTGCTTTTTTCCATTACACTAACCTGCTTATTATGATTTTGTTCATAGTTTTTAATTTACTGAAGTTCTTTGGCAAAACAGTTTGAGATACAGACTTTCTATCAACTTCAATTGCTTTTGGAATAATCTGTTTGCAGATTTGCAAATACTACTTTATTTGAACTATGGTAGCGTACAAATATTCCATGGAGAACCAGAACTAACCTTTCTGTGCTTTATATTCAGCACGAAGCATATGACTTATTAAATATCTCTGACCATGATAGATTTCGACCCCAGCATCCTGCTTTTCCCTCATGAGTGAATCTCCAACTTAAGTCCCTGAGGTCTGTACTCACCTAAATAACTCCAGCTGGCAATACTTACTTTACAGATTTGAAAAGAGAATTATCCTGTTGCTCTGTGAGCCAAGTTATGTATTACACTCACAAACTTTACTGCACACCTGCATATGCCCATGAGTTGCTGGGTTTCTTCTTACAATCCTACAAGCAACCCTAAATTATCAAATCAATCTCTGTCTTCACAAATCAAGTATGCAACAGCAGCATCTTAACATTACAGATTTAACCATAAAAAACTGTCTTTGACAAGATCCAAGATGAAAATACACGTGGAAATGTAAAAATGTAATTCCTGCATTTTAAAACTTGTAGTGCATTGTCAATAAGTTAGAAGTTCACCTAAAGCTCAAATTCTCAAAATCCTCACACACAAGAGAAACCCTGATATGTGGAAATCTTATTTGAAAATCTCAGAGACCTCTACTAGAATGGCCACTGAAAAAGAAATTAATAACAGACAAATAAGTGTTAGATCCATGTAATTACACTTTTAAGACCTATTATAGGTGTAACTGCCCTCACTCATAGGGAGGAGAAGGTCACATTCTTGTCTTCTAATTTATTAACACTATACAAATAAATATTTGAAAAGAGCATGAATATTTGATTGCCTGTGCAACACTGGTGCCTTGGGCTTTTTACTACTGAGTATATTAGGTCTGAACTTTCAAAATCCTGTGAAGAAAGGATGTGAAATCACAAATGGCTTGGGAATATACAAAGACAGAGGAGAGAAAACTAGACAGCAAGGGACCTTAAAGCAACAGAAAATCCTTCATTTTTGGCAGTTGACGTATATTATATACATTAGCATGCAAGAGTACCCAGAAACACTAGCTGAGGTTACAGTCACCTCATTTTAAGTACTGTTTATAGTAGGAGACAGTCCTATCTTAGACAACTTAGCTTCTCAATAGGTAAAACAAATTATCTCCATTTATAGAACTGCATGTCAACCCAAGTCAGAAATAGCACTGCATTAGCACCAAGCTCACAAAAGCAAGGGGAGAGTCACCGCCTGTGTTAAACACATGGTATATATTAAATGGCTTACAATAATTAGTGGTTAGGATTTCTTTTAAATAAATAAAATAAAAATGAACTACACAATGGAACACCTCTTCAATAAAGCAAACACTCCAGAGAATCTGGTCAGCTCTACAGAGTTTACTGCACGCTAACAGCGTACCTGCAGATTGGTACGGGGCTTTTAGCAATATCACATTGATATTACTCACAATACAACAAACAGGTAACAATAACATTGACTGGTATTTCACCTTGACTTTGAAAGGAATCTCTTTCTATTCTATGGCAGGTGAAGTCAGTTCTCCTCTTCCAAAAAAAGGTGGCGGTTTCTTTTGTTTGTTTTTTTAGGCAGAAGAACAGGATAAGGAGAAGGGGAGAACAGAAAAGAAGATGAAGTTATTTTAGAACAGGAATTGGGCTTCTCAAGCCTTTGGTCTATCTTATCTGTATTCTGTACTACATTATAAGAACTAAATTATAAGACATTAGTATTCACACAAAGCATGGCATTTATTGCAAGCTAAACTATCTCTTTAAAACAAGATAATTAAAGTGAGTTGTGGTAGGCATGAAATACCTATGAAATTTTTCTATACATGTTCACAGAGCTTGCCCTTGGACACAAGCTCAAGACTGACAATGAAAGCACCATGCCTATGCAAAGAACTAAAACACTTTTGTAATTTTCTGACAGCAGAGGCTATTGAATTCAAGTGACTTATTATTGGAGTTTACCCTTTTGAAGTTATTTCTAATTTGCTTTGAATCTCCAAAAGAAAGAATGGTAGACTAGCCAGAGGTGAGGCTTTCAGTAAACTATGTGCCTCTTCTAAAACAGACTAGTAGAGTTTCACGGTACAACTACATGGACGCATTTAGTATCTCAGTTGGTGCAGTGAGGTACTGAGGACTTTTTGCTCCCTGGGGAACAAATCCACACTCTGAAATGACTGAATGAAGGGACAGCATTTCACATTACCGTTGCCTGATGTGTCTCCATTCACAGTTTCTGCTGAAGATTTGGTCTCATGCAGAATAGCTGCCAGCATTGCAGGAAAGCCTGAGACATACAAGCAAAATTTTGAGGGGAAGCTTGCACAGAGTATTGTCTGAAGCTTGCCCATACAGCAAGAGTCTAGCCAATGTCGCTGGTACCTAAGCAACAAATTCACTGATGGATTTTTGAAGAAAAGCAAGCAGTTATCAGACTACCCAATGGTTAGAAGGTCATAACCTTTCCTTTAGGGATGCATCATTATAAAAGTGTGTTACAAGAAGGACATCAGGGGAGAAATCTAACCACAACCTTGGAGCTTTTCAGAAATCACAGAACAAGCATTTATAGCCTCAACACCACAAAAAAATACTGCGTGTGTTCTCTTTCAGTAAGTGTCATCACTAATGGCTCAACTGGCCCAATTTGAACCATGGGGAATGTTGCATTATAGAAAGTAAACTTTGACATTTACTTCTCTTCAAACAACTCAACTACTTTCCTGTAGTACTAAATTCCTGACATAAAGGAAAAAATAGTGTTCCATTGTAACTGGTTAAGAATGACCATCAGCAAAGTATAGTTCTTGGGAGACAGATCTTTACTTTCAAATACTGAAGTCGGCAACACTGTGTTTATAGATAATGTTTTGATCATGAAATGTCTCACTTTAAAAAGCTATTTATGCAGCTAACTTCTGCAGAAATTTTTTTACATAAAATACAGCATGTGACAGTCCACTGCCTTAGAACTGTCAGTACAGGAAACAGTTTAGTTTTAAACTTTTAAAAGTTCTTGAAGTATGTGGCACCTATTACATTTATTTCTTCACTGTAAAACTCTAGATGATTTGGTAAAAGTTGTAGCACAGACTGGATGGCAGTCTCTTTCAGTCTCATGACATGGATAGAGTGAGGAGGAGCACAAAATCCACTTCCTTATGGCACTGCAATCCAAAATATCCCATGTTTGCCCCTGGTGATCTCAAACACCTGACCTGAGCAAGAAGGGTGATGGCATAAGCCTGTGGCACTTGAGACCACAAAGCTCCCTGTGCGTAATAAATCTGCCTAATATCATACTCAGGAATTCTTCCTTGATTAAAAAAAAAAGCAATGGAGCTACTCAAGCATGAGCCCAAATATCTATGAGGTCCTAAAAATACCCCAATGCTCCTGAATGGTCAACAATATTGCAGATTGCTAATAGGTTTAAATAATCAATACAGACACCTGGCATTAGTCCATTTACCAGAAGAAATCAATAACAACATGAGAACTTAAATAGCATTTAACATACAGAGGGAGGCCTAAGCCAGCCTGAAAAGGGTAAAGGAAATCTGAGGACTCCAGATAACATCAGATGAGAGTTGCCTTTGAGTTATCAAAAAATTCAGCAGTGAAGGAAAACATTCATGATAGGGCAGTATATGTTTAAGTGGACCAAAAGATGATTTTTGAGCTTTCACTTATTACTCATATGAAGGTAACTTTCACTTTGTTTCCTGGATGAATCTTTTGATCAATAAGAACTGATGTACTCTCCTCCAAAACCTTGAGTAACCCATGAGAGGTATGGGCAAAAATATAACCTCACATACTCCAGAGCTCAGCAACAGACACTTTAATTTATTATATTAGTCAAGATATTCCAAAAGTAAGCAGACACTCAATTAATAAGTAATTTAGAAGAGATCAATTTTTAGGAAGTACACATCACTTATCTGAACACCAAAATTTTCGTTAGTGCTTTGCCCTCTGTCTGACATGATAGAACTGTAAAGCATCAAGTCTGACTACCAGCCACCACATATTTATTAGATTAGGTTTATTAAGCACTTATCTGAAGTGAGTCACATCCTTATATAAATCTACATTAAAAATTACAGCGGACTAAAAGCATGTTTCAGAGTGGGCAATGTATTGCAAAGCAAAGGTAACCCAGCTCTTGTAACAAACTTGACAGTTGTGTTTTCTCTTATTTTAAAACAGAAGCAATGGGACTGTTACCACCACTGGAAGCCTATTCTACTATGCAAAACTCTCATGCTCTTTTTTTTATTTTGAATTTCACTTTGCTCACTTCTGTCTTCAAATGGTGTTTATATTTTCAAATGCTAATATGAAACAAACTCTCAGGCTACGCACAGTAAACTTTTTCACAGTACTTTTCCTCCCCCCCCAAACTTTCTTAAGACATTCCAAATGATTTGAGGTTTTTCCAAACACTTTAAGAAATTCTTATTATTTACTATGAGAACATAGGATGATGACAAATGGAAACCTCTTGAAGAGAAACTCCATTAGGTGCACTCAACCAAATCAACCCTTTTTGTCACCTCATCTGAGATTAAGAGCCGGATGCCTCACTCAGTACAAAATTCACAGCCCAACTTCACAGCCTCCTGGACAGCATTGAGGAGGAAGCTTTGGGCACCAAGCCCTGGCAGCAACATGAAGACTAGATTGAGGTGAATTGTATCAAAACATGAAGTTGATAGCAGGCGGGACCATTAAGGTCTTGCCTGTTTTCACAGATGAAACTCATGCCTATCTCAACAGTGTAAAGTCACTGTTGGAAGGAAAAAAAATAAAGATGACCCAGTGTTATGCGTAAATCTAAAATGCAAGGAAGTGGAAAAGCAAAAGTTTCTCAGATACGATTTTCTCTTACAATGAATACTGAATTATAGTAATCATCAGCTGTGAAGTCACTTAATCAAATATTCTGCAAACTCATTTTCCATTCCTTAAGTTCATCAGAGCTTAATCATACTAAATTTTGTGAAACTTCATAGTAAATACCTACCCATATAATTTTATATCATTTGATTACCTGATATAAACAAAAAAGTGGTGATTTAGCTGTATGACAGTCTAGAAATAGTCATTGATGAAGAGCTGATAAGAAGTTCTTGGAAAGTATTAGTGTTTACAGCCTGAATGTATATAAATGCCAGGGGTTTACAGAATGTAGAAAAAAAAAATCATGTCTTTGTGACTCCTGCTATTATTTTAAGTAATGAAAAAAATATATCAATAGAAAATAAAGGAAAAAATATTGAATAAACATTTAGCAAAAAAAAGGCAGCTGAGAGTATAATGAACCTGAGCTTGATGAATAGCAGGTGGTCATAAAGACAGTATCATGCATGCTAAGATAAAAAGAACACAAAACATATGTATCGTTTGACAGCAATAACTTGGTAAATTCTCTCCTAGAGTTTTGCTTCTTATTAAAGGGCCTTGTTCGGGAAGAATTTTGACTCTGAGCTTAGTTACTAATTTACATAAATACCTTCTTAGACAGGGGGACTTTTCTAACTTTTGTTCAAAATTAATGAAAAACATTGATGAAAAACATTTTAAAATATCTTAAAAAAAAAAAGTACTTGTAAGGAGAAAAGCATGTTGGATAATAAAATTATCTTGTTACTTAACATTAATTGGATGAAAAAAAGATTAAGGATATTCATTGGTAAATGGGAATGTACAATAAACAGGAGTGAGGAAGGGAGGAAAATTTTTTTAAAAAAACAAAATAATGAAAAAATGAAGGGAAAAAAAAAAAAGGGAAAAACCCAATTTGAAAAAGGTTAAAAAAAGTCTACGGATCACTGGGAAGAAACAAACAAAAGTGGTTCCAAGCTTGACAAGCATTATGGTAGTAGAAAATGCCAATGGAATTTGGACTAAGCTGTCTGTCTGGGAAGAGTTTTGGTTTAGTGACTTCATTAGGTAGCTCTTCCCTGATAGAAGGATGAGCGTCGGTGCTGTTGCAGATACTTAAGCTGTGAATCCTAAGTTAATATTGAGGGAAGAGCTGTAATGGCATTTTGCAATCAGAGCAAGGCATGACTCTTCCAGTTTCAGCCAGGCCCACTGGACTTGCATTAGCACCTCTCAAACGCCCAGGCTCTGAAAAGAGAGGAGACTTGTGCTTAATTGAATAGCTCCTAGCTATTTTCAGCAGAAATTTCAGGTATGTCAGATTTGACCAAGCAGATACTGAAGAAATTGAGAGACTTTCTTTCAGGAAGATATTGTAAAGGTAGTATATTTGAACTACAAAACTGAACACATTTTATCTTGATTTGCACTTTAAATACCTTTCAAGACAGGAAAAAAGGTGCTTTGATTCTTGTACAGGATTGTGAAAATATTTTTTTTAAATGCTCAGTTTTCTGCTAATGTGAGAAAGGTCTTTGGCAAGATTTTCTTCCCTGATAATGTCAAGGACTCTTCCCTCATATGAATAAGTGCCATTGCACTGGCTGATACTTCTTAGAGTCCATAAGCTTTGAAACTTAATACAGTAAAGATCGTGGTGCAATAGATATTGTACTCTCTGTGAAGAGGGTAGGCAATAAAATCCTTTGCTAAGGAAGACAACTAGAAATTCAACTCAGTGCAATTTGATTGGAGGGAGAAGCACTTTATCTTTCTGTGCAAATTAATGGCTTAACTGAACTGTGTTTAGTTCAGATGTTAAGAGCATTGCACTAATCCTCTGAACAATTTAAAAGCCCTAAACTCTCCAGAACTGACTCCTAAGAAAGCTACCAACAATATCGATAAATCAACAAAATGCATACATGGAGAACTCTGACTGTATTTTTGTCTTAAAATTTTATCTCAGGACTGGTTTAGGTTTTGTAACATCAGTCTTATGGACACAGAACAAGTAATTTTTCTTTCCTTCCAGTGAGTAAGGTTTCATTTCTTCAGGACAGGGATAAAACACAACCTCCAGGTCCTTGAGCCCTGCAGCACACCCGATGGGATTCATTCCAGTGATCATTATTTTATGCAGTTTGCCAGGCAATTGTTCTGACTAAGCCTGGCCTGGGAACTGTGCCGGGCCAGGGAATGAATGGCAGGGAATGCTTTGCCTCAAGATCAGGTTCTAGGTGACTTGTCTAGGCATGTAACACATTGCAACATTATTTTTCCATCAGTACAATTAATGGCTTCCTCCTCCTTCCCCCCCAAAAAGGGGAAAAAAATTCCTTGAAAATATATATGACTAGTTACATAGATGCTTCCAAGCCATGTTAACTCACCTACCAACACCTATTTATTCTTTATTAAGACATTCTAAAAAGCAAACATTTTCTCTGCAAACCACTGGTCCTGAGAAAGCTGCAGTTCTCTTTCTCTTCTTCTTGTCCAAATCTTGAATCTCAATTTTTTTCTAAACAATTGTTACTATTTTAAAATATCTCATCATCAACTTAAAAAAACCCACTTTCTTTTCATAAGAGAAGAAAATTATTTATCATCTGAACTCTTCAGAGATTCCAAAAAAAGCAAAGAATCTCACTAAATATAAATTAAAGAAGAAACAAACAACTCTATCAAATTGGCAGCGTGTCCAAACTCACAGCGCGTTATTAAATTAAGTCAGTGACATTTAAATGAGTGCACCTGTATGCATACAAAAATAATTTCCTAATTAATTAGCTCTGCAGCTCTTGATGCCCTAATAGGTCAAAAGTACATTAATTATATCTAAATAAATTTTACAGGTGGCCACAAAAACAGTGAATATATCTTAACACTTGGTTTTCTGCACTAGGAGATAAGGTCAAATACTCATCATATTTTTCAGGTGTAGAAAATATCATTGGAGGGAAGATGCTATATTATTATTGAGTGCAATTACACAGATGGCACTGTACATTCATGTCAGACAGCATTGTCCTGGGCAGGGGGAGCTGCACGCTAGTGGAAATAGGTATAGCTATGTGTTTTGAATAGCAGCATATTGAGAAAGGGAGAGAATGTGTTAGAAAAGAGCCCAGAGCTGGAAAAGAATGGGGGATGGAGGCCTTGGAACTGAGGAGGAATCTGGGGAGAGTTTGATAAACAGAGCGAGCTGCAGACGTGGTGATAAAACCGTCAATTACTGAAAAAAACACTTAGCAGAAAGGATGCTAAATGTTAATCAAGCATCTGTACAGCCTTGCACTGTCATTCTGTTAGAGTATCTCTGCAGGGCGTGCGCGTCTATTTGACCAAAATACATTCTCTGAGTTCTATATTTACAAAATAGATTAACAAGTTAAAAAACTTTTGGACGATCCAAACCTGTTTTAAAGACTGAAATCTCATTTTTATTTGAATTTAAAGTAGGAATTCACGTTCAAACAAATCATCTATTTAATCATATTTCTATCTTTCTCCAAAATAAACCTCTTTCTTCAACTTCTATCACAATCTTCAGCTGAAGAAGCAGTAAACTGGAATACGAACCTCCCCTGAAAGTCCCTATGAAAAGTCTTGTATCTTCCTTTTATATTTGTTTGGTTTTATAAAGAGACGATGACAACAAAAATATCTGGAATCAAAATATCCGTGCACCTAAATGAGGAATTACGAGTGAAAGTCCCTGATATCCTGATTACCTGTGTACTTCCAGGAGGCTTAGAAAAAAACTGGAGCCAGGATAATCAATTCTTAAGTGCAAATACAGCTTAGAGGAGCATCATGCTTGTGTTGCTAAATCTTTCCATAACTTCCAACAGTTGCTTAATCTCTCTGTTGCAACAGATGACCTACATGAAGCTGCAGAAGTGGCACACTTTATCTTCAGGAGGGAAGTGAAAAAGAAGGAAGAGCACAATATCTGAAGAACTGGTGAATGTTTCTCCATAGCAGTAACTATACAACAACAGAAAAATCTAAGTGCAATTATTTTTGTGTTAATAATTTGTTGATTAGTTCTTTAGGTAGTTAAAGTACCTGCACTTCTTTATTTAAAATCAGGTATGTTAGTACATTACCAAGTCAAATTATTTTAATACCGTTTTTGTGCCTGGCCTAGGCCTGGATATTACACATTTGCTGCTGTATCACATCTAGACGTAGTTATTTGCAGGAATGGTGAGGGTTTACAGAAGGGGAGGAGGTGATATTCCCCAGGGTAACTAGGAAATTTGACTGCCATTCAAATAACAATAAAGGCACTGGCTAGGTAACATACAATGCCACTACTGATTTAAACGTAGCACTTGGGTGCATACATTAGGCGAGCTAAACTTTCAATTAAAGAAACCCTATGATTTTACAGGAATTTTACTATACTCTACCATAACTGCTTATTCTTTCATCCCAGGTATAAGGTGAATGGTTCAAAAGACAGCCTGAGCCAACATTACCCAAATAACCTGACAGTTCTCAGCTACTGACTGGGTAAACATCAACCACTGCTCTACAGATTTGCCACGCTGGGCAGGGAGCTAGAAAGTGATCTATATAGTCATAGAAAAACTCAGTAAAAATCACAAGTTCTTCTCAGTTCAAGCTAATTCTATCATATAGATCTTTGCTCCACGAGGACACAAAAGTCTCTTTAACTTGAAAGTAACCCACAAAA
Source organism: Gorsachius magnificus (assembly GCA_034008185.1). Classification (NCBI taxonomy): domain Eukaryota; kingdom Metazoa; phylum Chordata; class Aves; order Pelecaniformes; family Ardeidae; genus Gorsachius; species Gorsachius magnificus. The sequence continues at coordinate 31,229,737 of CM067089.1, read as the reverse complement.
GCTACATATAAACACAGAGTGGCAGAAAGTTGATGGACAGATTCTGACAAGCCAGTCCTAACTAATTGTGTCTTTGAACACTTTCAGGTGCTAACAGAGTCTGGATATGTTTTCCTTTCCAAAATACTTGCTATACAACATAAAAAATCAAAACAAGACTAGGTTAATCCACCATCCATATGTGGACAGTTTCCTGTGTACAACACTGAGACTGTTCAACTACTGCGAGCTGTCCCCTTCGGTATTCTTGAAATAAAGGAATTTGTTCAGGATTTGACATTCCGATAGTTCCTTTCACGATGCAAACTCATCTGCTTCTATTGCTTTATTAAGATTTTCTCTCTGGGACTTTCTGTGTACCAACCATATCAAGGAGGGACAAGTGTGACAAAAGGAATCAGATGAATGCTTCCAAAGATTAGTTTGATTGGGATGAACATAATATAGATTTTGTCTTATATTATATTGTCTCAAGGTTGACTGCATGGTTTCTTCTTTCAGAATAAATAAATCAAAATTAGAGCAACAAAGCATTTCAAAATTCTCCTCATCAAACCACATATTAATCAGACCAAATAAAGAAATGTAAGTGATCAACCTAAAAACAGTGACTTCGAGGCAATGCATGGAACTGCAGTTTCTGCAAACTATTTGCCTTTCCATTGAAAAATAGCACTAATCAGCTAAAAGATGGAGGAAAGGCCAGACTGCTACCTAGTTTTCTATGAAAAGATTAACTGAAAACATTAATAAAAGACTTGTATAACATGCTACTGATAATTTGATTTCTAACAGCCTTTTAAAAAACTAAAAATAGCCACTAAACAGATTAGATTTTAATGAAGATTATTAGCCTTGACAGAACAATTACTTTATCCTATTCTTTTCCTTTCTCTGTGGAATTTTAGCAAAAAGTGACACTGGAATACAACCTGCTGTATATAAACCCATGTTGCAAAATAACTGAGACATAGGCTTGTGACCTTCAAAATTCTTGTGTCTCAGGCCAGTGGGGAAATTATAATGGCAGAGAACTTAAAAAGTTCAGTTCTCTTAGCTGAATGTAAGATTTGTCTCTATAGCACAAGAATTAGCCAACATCTATACTTAACTGTGTTAAGTATATATTATAAAAGGGCACCAACACCTCAAAATGTTGTCACACCATTGACATGTAACGACTGGCAATCACATCACTAGTGTCTGATTTTCAGCCAGTTCTGAGATGTAGATAAGCTATTTAATTACAGCAATTTTAGGACAGAAAATAAGGAGGCCTATTGTAATCATTAAAATAAAACTCAGACAATTGTATTCTAATTCATTCCTTAAAATGAAAACACTGAAAGATGATGAAATAGCCCTGCAAATGGGGAAATCGCACTAAAAGTAAGTGGCAACCACCAGTGCTCTCACTATGTGTTATGAGATTTTTAATACCATAAAGTAGATGTAATATCTATTTTCTTTACTACCCGGAAAAGATCACCACCGGAGAAAAGTTAAAGAACTGGAACAATACACACCCAAGTAATGGTGCATAATCATTAGACTCCCCTCCAGCACAAATGTATGGCCCTCAAGGTCTCCCATCCAGAACAGCAGTGGCCCAGCACAGCACCACTGGGCAAAACTACTGTGTTTAATGACTAAGACAGAGCGCGAGAGAGCTGGAAACTATAACTTAACAACCGACGTTTTGTCAAAGGCACAACACCTGTGACACTTGCCTGAGTATTTATTGATTCACTGAAAACTAAACTCCATGTTTTTTGGAAGAACTTAGTGATTCTGCAGTTGTGGCAGATACCATACAACACAATGATACCAAAACCAGCTTCTAGTAATGCAACCCTCATGAGTGAACCACAGAGTAGCAGTCCCGTCAGCCTTTGCAACTATCATCCCCGCACCGTTATTTTCTAAGTTGCATAAACGAACAATACCTCAAAAAGCAACCAGCCAACATAAAAAATTCCATGTCATGCCAAGGAGAGCTTTCACGTTAACTGCAAAATAGGCAGCGTATTATGGGGCAAAATGTCTTTGTTACAACATTTTTCCACTGCCACAGTTCAAGGCTTAAGGCTACTCGACATGGCAGGAGAGGTATGGAGAAAGAAAGCTGGAAGGAGTGTATTTCACAGTCATTTTATTTACAAGACTCCCATTTTCTCTGCAAATACAATTTTAAGTACAGTGTTAAACTAATGCCTGTAATTTAAGCCAAAGGTAAGCAGCTGAGAAAGGGGAAAGAGGTGCACTATCCTTGGTATTGTTTAGCTCTTCAGGTATTTTATAGAAAAATATGACTATTCTCTTTGGAGACAATTACTGCCGAGCAAGATATCAAGTGCAGAAAGGAATAAAAGGAAGAAATTTTGTTGCTTCAATACAAATGCTTCTAAGATTAGTAGCTGTAAACACATTTATTCAAGATTCTACTATGACTGCTGATGGTTTGGGTCCCAAATACAGATAAGTATTTGAGAGCTTCTAGCCATACAGAACTACAAGGGAACTCAAAAGAATATGGAAGGAGTAATCCTCTCTGAAAACAGATGAAAAGAAGACCATAAGGTATACTGCCACCCAATCCCTGCATCTCTCATAATATTAAATTACTTTTCAGAGCATAAATACGTTTCCTGACTTCACCAAAGGAAGCACACCAGAACGCAACTTACTCAGCTGTAATGCAGCGGTATTATTGAACTTTCCTTCCAACCCATAGAGCAGCAAACAGGCTCTTTTGCTGGTTTTTGTTGCCATAAGCTCCCACACGCTATTGCTACCCACAGGAGCTGCAACTAAGAGATCAACAATTTCATTAGGTTGCTAATCATTTGCATCTATCAGCAAATACAACCAAAATATTTTTTTCCTCCCTTACATTTCCCCTCCCCATCTATTTTCAAAAAAATGCCATGAAAGAGAGGCACCCTTTGCCAAAACACAGACTCCTCTCATTGCTTGATAGTTATCAAGCTATGAGAAGCCGCTCGGTGTCACAAGAAACCAGTACATCAAGCAGCACTATAACCTTGCTAGCCTTGCTAAATTCCCACTTTCAGTTACAAGCTCACAGGTGTTTTGTCACCGTAAGATCACTAGAACTCTCCCTACAGAGCATAAAGAATGTAATACATTTTGCTGGAAAATATTTGGGTCTGTGTCAAACCTCCCAACTTCTCCTTTGATTCTATGGGTTTACAGCACAAGCTATATGATTTTGTCACTGTCACACAGCTGTTCTAATGATACAACGGAGACGCTGGCACCTCAGCATAGAAGTGGCTTACAGCTTTACTGCCTGCACAAGATGAGCTAGAAGGTAAGCACTGCAATATGCAATCACTGCCCTGATTGAGGGGGTACGGAGGAGAATGCTTTGGAAAGAAAGTACCCTCCTTTTTCCAAGATCTGGGGACAGTTTATTCCCTTACATTTGGCTAGGAATTTGATGGCAAGGGGAAGCCTAAACCTGCAGAAGAGCTTGCAATATTTTGCTATAAAATTGACTTATGTATTGCCAATGGTGATTTTTAGTTTAGTAAAACTATTGCCTGTAAAGCAGAGAGTTAGTCTTACCCTCTCCACCCCTGCATAGAAATAAGGAGGCTCATTCCAATGGTTTACAGACAGGGTTTGCTCTTCCCTTGACACTTGCATGTAATTCTCATTAATGGAAGTGGGAGCTTTGTACAAAGGGGAAAAATTAGACCCGTATAGCCATCATGTTGCAGTTTCTTAAGGGACTGACTACTAATCACTACCTTTCAGCAACATGCACTCCTTCCTATTAATTTCTTTTCAGCCTGTAAATCTCCAAAGGAAAGCATTGGTAAGCAGAGTGCTCCTCAGTGTATCAGCAGTGCTTTGACCTCTTTAGGAACACAAAACATATCCTCTGCAGCTCGTCCTTGAGTGCTTGCCCTGAAAAAGTCTTAGTTGGTTCCTCTAGAGCACCTTGTTACATTGATTTGGAATTAAGTACTGCAAAACAAATTATAGAAAAGCATACAGAAAACGAAGACACTGGCCCAGCTGGCATACTTCCCTAAGAGCATCTACAAACAAGTTACAAACAAACAAACAAAAAACCCAAACCTAGTAAACCTTCTCAATGCTGAAGGTGTAACAAGGACCATCTCCTTTAGAAGATGTTACAGGCACTTGAGGCATGACAAAATTCAGTACAGGCATGCAGTAGAAATTGAAAATTCAATTTTTATATTGTTTTAAATGCAAATATGTGAACATAAATTTTGAGATCATTCCTGAGAGAATTAAACTCTTTCATTTTACTTTAATCTGTAGATTAATCATTAAATAAATAAAAATTGCCAAGTCTGATTTTTTTTCCACATGGATAAAATAGCACAAAATCGGTATCAAAATTAGAAAAATAAATCTTTAAAATTTCGTTACAGAAAAAGAACACAGTTGCTTACCAAACTTCTGAATAATAAAAAAAAAACCCACAAAGACACATCAGACAGTGTATTAACAAAGATTTCAATTTTCTGCATTGAAAATCTAACTTGAGAATAAAACAATGTACAAACTTTGCGAAGCATAAAAGTCAACACGGTTTTCTGCATGCCCACACCATTAACTGCTGAACAAAAATTGTATGTCATATGCGAACAGTGATCTTGTCCCAGAAAACTATTCCAGTACAAGGACAAATATAAAGACTTCAACAGATTTTCCAAATTTTCCAGTCAACAGTAATAAAATGCACGTAGAGACAAGTCACAAAGCAAAAATAGGATCTTCCATGCAGCCACATAAGAAAGGAGAAATTGATACAACAAAACACTTTATAACAGGGTACAAAACAAGAGAAATTTATTTCTCTCAGACCGTCAAAGATGGTAATTTGTTCTAGAAAGTGAAAGAAAAATAAAAAGACTGCGATACAGCAGGAAGAGCAGCCCACCTTACAGGAACCTGTTACTACCGCTTATATATCAAGGGTTCAACCACCTGTCGTGGTTTAACCCGGCTGGCAGCTAAGCACCACGCAGCCGCTCGCTCACTCCCCCCCCTCCCTCAGTGGGGGAGAGAATCGGGAAGGAGAAAAAGGTTAGAGCTGAGGGCTTAGATAAAGACAGTTTAATAAGAGAAAATAATAATAATAGTAATAATGAGAATGATAACAAAATATACAGAATATACAAAACGAATGATGCACAATACAACTGCTCACCACCCGCCGACCGATGCCCAGCCCGTCCCGAGCAGCGATCAGTACCCGAGCGACCGACCAACCCCACCAACCCTCCCGAGCATGACGTTATATGGTATGGAATAGCTCTTTGGACAGTTTGGGTCCTAGCTGTGCTGTACTCCCAGCTTGTTATGCACCTGGCCGAGCAGGAGAAGCTCAAAAAGTCCTTGAACAGTCTGAGCACTGCTTGGCAACAACTAAAAACATCAGCGTGTTATCAATGTTCTTCTAGCACTAAATCCAAAGCACAGCACTATGCTAGCTTCTGTGAAGAAAATTAACTGTATCCCAGCCGAAACCAGGACACCACCTTTAACCTCCTGAAGGACAGGTTTCTTTCTTCCATGCTTTGACACTATTGCTATAGATTAGCATGGCAACACAGCTTCATGGAAGAGGCAAGGGGAACGATACGGCACCTACTGTAAATTTGCCATCATTTTTTTCATCTGAGATTGCTGAGCTGTAAAAGTCTGAAGGGTTTATGTGAGATCCAGTTTCTAATTTCTAAATGGGAAGGCTAATTTTAATATTTTTACTTACAGTTTATTATACAAATTTTTTAAAGTGACAGCAAAGAATTCTTAACAGTGTGTTTTGTTTTTCTTAAAGAACAGTAATAATTTCTTTTCTTTTCAAAATTAACTCTATTAAACTCCCAGAATTTCACAGAACTGTTTTTCTCTTTGTGTTTTTCTGGACCAACTGTATTTATGTGTGTTTGATGTTCAGACACCACAGTAACAAATGTATATGGAATAAAGTGGACATAAAACTGTCATAAGAGAAACAGCCTAAAGGAAAAAAAGAGTAACGGTAGAGAAAGGATTTGAAGTGACAGGAGAAAGGCCTAATAATAATGAATGTAAAAAAATAGGGAATAGTTTGTCAAATTTCAATGCATGAGTAGTAGATATCATATTTGCTCACAACTTGTTTGACTAAATTATTTCATGACCTTGGGCAAAGACTGTCTTAATCCTCTGTGGCATATTTATTGCAGCATCTATAAAACAGATGTCATTCCTCCGCCGCTGTAAATATTGCTCCCACCTATCTACTAGAAGGAATCACCCAAGATTCTGGCAAGAAGATAAGTCAGATTTGAGTCAACTTTATTCATTATGCCATATGCCATTTCTGGGTGCAGTTTGTCTTCTGTTATTGTTTTACTATAAAACTTGCAATATACTATAAAACATGCTGAAGTTCTATCTTTCTCTCCAAAGAAATGAAAAGTAAATTCCACGTCCTAACCACTTTAATTCTGTCAGCAGTAATAGTCCAGCATATACAAGTTTCTGATTCTAAGAGGCAATGAAAACATTCACTCCTCTAAATCAGAAATTGTCCTAGGATAAGACAAACTGATGACCAACAATGTCAGAAATCAAAGAGACAAGAGCAAAGCCAAGCCTATGCTGAGTTAATAAAAGCCTGTTTGGGTAGTTTATTTTCATGTCAGAGTGCCCCATTTTAAAAGAACATAAAAACTTTGTTGGTGGTAAAATTAAACAAAAAATTTAGGTGCTTGGTTTTCCTTTAGCCATAGCTCAAAGTTTAAGTTTTGTCCTAAAGGGTTTTATCAATTTTTCAATATGAATTAGTATGAAATCACCATTTCTTCAATTAGACAAAGCAAGTTAGAAACATTACCTTAACAACACAAAATGTACCTGCCAAATGGATAATGGGAAGTTAAATGCTTGTTGTATCTTTTACACTATAGTATTAACAATGAGAATTACTCTTCCTACCATCCTAGAATAACCATTTTTGGGTGCCCCATAAAATAGGATAAGCGAATGTTCCTGTACATGGCAAAAACTAAGGCAAGTTGACAAGACAGCAGGCCAGAAGCTATCTTGCCTTGATGGAAGAATGGAAAGAACTTTCTCTTTTCTCTTCAGCACAAACGGGAAGCACACCAATTAATATTTGTGTTACCTCTTTGGTGATATGACAAATGTGATAATCTAAAATGACAAATGTAATTCTGAACTCAACTACACTTCTAACAGTAGGATGGCTACTGTAGAACATTATCACCGGCCCATTTTATTGGCTGGTCATCCCAAATACAGAAAAGTTAAATACGCATACTATGGAATTTTGCAAATCTGCTATGATCTATTTATTTTCATGAAAGAATGTACAGAAAAAGAGAGATAAAGGATATAGATTCCTTGTAGTTGGATGATGACAAAATGAAAGTCAGAAAGGAAATAAAATTGTAGATAACCTACTGCTGACAGTAGTTAGAGAAACAAAACTATCTGTTCATGTTTCAGGGATAATAGGGGGCAGGAAAAACAAACCCAACATCAAAATTCTGCAAAGGTGTTGAGAATGGAAGGAACAAGGCTGCATGCCATCCATGTATATTATAGATTGCAACACAGTTCCTACACAGAGTCCCGGGGGCGTGATATGCAACACCCCATCACAGCATCTGTCCCTGGGGGACAGCGACAGAACAGCCAGGGCACCCAGGAGCAACCAGGCACAACTCCTGCCCTGCCGGGGAAGAAGCTCTCACTAACCTCCTCCTCGCTCTCCAGTTTCCTGCTCTACAGCAGCTGAAGGCTTCCTCTCTATACTTCTGCTCAGCTCCCAGATTGCCATCTGGAGTGGGCATTTTCTTCAGGCATCAGTCATCACTGTCTTCCCATCCTCCTAATTACATCTTTTTCTAACCTGGGGTCTGACTACAAATAAGCCACAGTCTTCAGAGCAAAGCAGCCGCACAGCACAGGGGAAGGCTCTCCCCACACCGTCTGAGGGGCTATAATTTCACATATGTTAGAACAATCTAAGCCAGCCACTTTCACAGCCCCATAAGTCACGCCCTGTGGGCAGCGGGGCCTGCAGCCCACCAGCAAAGCATATGGCCTGTTCCTCAGGGCCACTGTGACTGCTGCCACCGCTCTCAGAGGTGCCCCGCTCATCTGCCACTGCCCCTTCCAGGGTGTTAATGGGAAGCACAAGCGAGACGCACAACGGAGCAGAGGCCCCGTGCTGACCTGGAGGTGTCAGAGAAGGCATGACCGGCGTGTCTCCCGCTCTACCTGTCACTTGGGCAGGGTCACAGCGCTCACATAGCTGTGCCTCAGCCTGGCAGCACCAGCTGCAAAAGCCACTTTGAGCTCCCAGCCTCTGCTGGGCTCCTGAGTCAGTAGGGGCAGGGTGTGCTACCTTTCACTGAAATGAGATAAAGCCAATTAGCTTCCGTCAGCAGGCTCTTACCTCTCGGAAAGTAAAAAGACTCTGAGATCCTATTGATCTAACAAATACAGCCTTATTGGTTAGTCTCCACCTTTCTTTCTCCTTTTTATCCTCTACTGTACTTTCAGCTACTCACTTGCTAAGGGAATATATCCCAATTAGCAATCCTGCTCCAACCTGTGCAGTCAGTAACTCCAATTTACTGGAAAGTCCAACATAAAACTAAAAGCGCAATGCATACATTTAGTAATCAGTCAGCGCGTAAGAGTTTGCACATGCACACGACACTTAACAGGCGTTTGCAAAACCGCTTTTTGCAGCCTAAGCATATATATGGAGTGAAGAACAAGGCCACACGGAGGAAAACAGCAGAGATACTTATAAGAGAAAAAAAGCTAGCAACATTTATTGTATAAATAATGAATGCTAACCAGTTACAGTGTAGGGCTGCGGTAATGAGGGGGAAGAAAGGGAGTGCAGCTTAACTAATTCAATTTGTTATCCTTTAGGATTTAATAGTATGTTAATCAGAGTATGTTAATGATACATAAATCTTAAACACATTAAACTGTTATTAGACATTTACTTCTCATGCAGTGGTTAATATATATTTATAATTATAAATTCAAATTAAATACCTAGTTCTACGCACTAGTTTAATTTAAGGAATTGCATGTATTGTCATTATTAAAAAGTTAACATTGACTAGCAGTTAATGACATGTTTCAAATACTTGTACTTTATTTTTCTGTTTCTTAAATAGAAGTAACTAAGTTCAAGTGTTGCTGTCAACCAACCTTCTACGTATCCCACTGTGCGTAGAAGGGACTATGGGTGCTATGGGAAAAAAAAAGGATGCAATCATGGCATTTAAAAGTTTAACATAATAACCTGGCACAACCATCTAACTGAATATCACCAAACCATAAATCTGGCAGTGTTTTAGTCCTGCCTGCTGGATTTTACAGAAATTACCATTAAAAATAAAATATAAAAAAGACAGCAGGTTTTATTCTGTACAGTTGTTTCCTCATTTTCCCAAAAAGGATCTGTGATCTGGGCTTGCATGGCCTCAAATTCAGCATAAGCTGGCAGAAGCTTCTAGAGGATAGATTCTAGAGGGTGGACTCTAGAGGATGGACTAGCAGCCTCAGCTGGGTTTAAGAATAATAGAGTCTAAAATCACTCATATTTTATACGGGAATTTCCTCTCCATAGCATATCCTCATTCACAGAGGATTGCCTCGGCTTCCATTCATCTATACCTAGTCCTCAACATGCTACAGTAAATTTGCCTGCCTTGTGACAAAATTACCTTTTTGGTCTCAAAAGGCGAGACACCTGTGATGCCTCCACATGACAAGGCACCATGAGATCTTAGGAAATAGAGCAGACCTGCGACTTTTTGAACAATTCTTCTCCCTTCCCTGAGAAATTATGAAAATCCTGTGGAAAGAGAAAGGAGAGGTACAGGCCACGTGGATCTTTCCATGGCCTCATAAGTCAAGTGTCTTGTTGAGAATATTCACATTCAAGTCACCTTGTATTTTCTACACAGCACAAGTCTGACTATGACCTCAGTTTGTAACACAATCAGAATAGAATTAAACAAAAAGACAAAAGGATATTTATCTCCCCTATAAGCTTTTTCTCTCTCAACCTCCAAGGCTGCGGAAGTAGAGATATTAGGGTTGATAGAGAATTTGATGGAGTTCTATTGCTAAGTTTTATTTTGGGGTTTTTTTAAATAGCATTGTATATAGAGTATACGTAGGGTGTCATACCCCCTTTAGCCTGTGTTATCAGTCAGCAAACTTTTGCTATCAATTGTGGTTGTTATATCCACTTTGACTATGAAAAATTCACTAGTGTCCTCTCTCATCCACACATGAAGCATAGGCATAACATAGCTTTGCACTCATTTCACAGAAAAGTATTTTTTAAGTGCTTCAAGATTATTTCTCTATATTTTCATGGAAGGTAGAGAGCAGAAAGAAAACAAAAACATTATAAATCAATCAGTCACAAGTATTTTACCCTATAGAGTTCTCATTTGTCAACAGATTTTGCAAGGTCCATTTTGAGACTTCTATTTCTTGCTGCATTACTCTTGCTAACTTCCTAAAGTAAAACAGTGATTCTTCTTCAGAGTCAGCGGTCCTTTCCATTCTGTCAAATCAATAATTTCTTCCGATTATTAAAAGAAAACTAACTTCTATTTATTAACACTATGTTAAAGTATTTAAAGCAAACAAACAAACAAACAAAACCCCACAGACACATAGGTTAATAGTTATTACCTCTTTTATTGAGCTGAAGGTAAGAAATTCCTCAAGGCTATTGACAAATTTGTTTCCCAGTTCTATGTTATATGGCAAACACAGTGACATAAACAGAACAAAAGGCTTCCTGGGACCTCTTTCTAAATAGGTTTGTTTCTTGCTTGCTTGCTGTCAACTATTTCAGCCAATAGATCAAAAGATAAAGACAGAATCTTGACAGAAGAGAAAGGACCAATGTATCTAAAGAGTGATACAAAAGATAACGTTTCTTGGCAAATTACAGGTTTTTTTGAGGGATGAGTACCATAATGAATGGTGTGTGATTCCCAGTAAGATATGAAACCACAGAGGAAAGAAACACAAGGTTCTGTGGTTGCTTCAGTAAGCCACAATTAGAAACCAGGCAAGAGCTGCCAAACAAGATTCCTGACAAGGTGATGGAGGAGGACAAGGAATGGCAAAACACAAGGAAGAGTATAGCACCTTTCTAATCACAAGAAACTTCCTGTAAAGTGTTGAAGATGTATTTTCATATTCTTAACACATGACGGGAAGGTTAAGGTAATGAGAGCTATCCAAGTGTAACATAGTCTCACAAAAGAGGTAATCATAAAAAATGAAGTAACTATTGAAAGATGACAGTTACATGTATGTACACATCTAATGTGTACATCAGTACCGAATAAGGCACTCTAGTAGAGAGGTACCATTTCACTGAAATTTTTTCAAGGTAATTTTTTCTTTTCATTCTGATTTGGAGAAAGTCTGCTTATTTCTAAAGTTTAGTGAAATAAAGTTTATAAATTTGCCAAAAAAAATATTTTTAATGGTTATTTCAAAACATTTGTCATTATTTCATCTAACTGGTTAGTATTGACGTCTTCATATGATGCAACTGTATAAAGAAATTGAAGAATTTATTTTAAAAATTCATTTCTAAAAAGGAGTTGGTTTTTATCACTGACTTTACCAGCAAGACTGTTCAAAAGAATTTGGATGAGCAACATCATCTATCCAAGTAACCAATCCAACCACAATTTTTTCCAATGTAAAGAAACATGTTCAAGTTCTGTTAGAATACAGAATAAATATATGAATTAACTGTAACATAAAAATGGTAACTTCAAGTGACTATAGCGCAAGTGACTATAAATTTGACAAGTCAAAATTCTGGGATGCAAAATGTAAACCTTGAAGCTTTCATTTCACAAATATCTACACGTTATCGAGGCTCTGCTTGGGCATGCCTTGCACAGATGTTCTTTGGAACACCACTCTTTTACTCATTCCAACACTTTGTCCAGCAACTTGAAATCAGGAGGAGTATGGCCAGGACGCAGTCTAACCTTATGACAAATTCTACAACCACAAGGATGAAAGAAGAGGTGGGGGGGGAAATGTACACAAATACATTTGTGTTGGTTTCCTCCTTCAGGAAAAACACAGATGTTGAAGGTAGGACAAGTTAACTAATAAGCACAGACAGTATTTACTGATTAATTCTTCATTTTTATTTTCTGATCTTTGCAGTCAACCCTTAGGTGCTCTACCAAGACCATTTCTCTAGCTTACAAGTGAATGGGGCATAGAAGACTGTGGCAAAAGTTTTAATAAATCCAAGATAGAGAGCATCCATTCCTTCTCCCCCACGTACAATACCTTATCTTCCTAGCATAGAAGAAAATCAGATTTGTTTGACCTGATTGACAGCTACTTACCTTCTCCTCGGAATGCAGGCATGTACAAATAGATGATGTGTTTCAGAAATGTATGTAGGACCAAACTGCTCAAATTAAAAATTATTTTCTCCTTCTCCTCCTTGGCCTCTTATAAAGATGGGCAAACTTGTGTTTTCTTTCAATTTTAGCCACCTTCCACAAGCTCCCAAAGGAAAGCTACTGCTGGTTCTGTGGTTCATTCAAGGAGCTTTTAAAAATCATACCTTGAGGTTATACTGGGCTGATGTAAAAACATTTTAACTATCAAAGTGCAAAGTTCTTTCCCAAGCTGGGAGATATGTCCTCCTTTTGTTGTTAACATGAATTTTGCTACCCTTTTGTTTCTATTTGATCTCTTTCAAAAGACATTAAGTATCTTGGCCTTTTTAACAAATCTACTGAGAAACCTCCCTTCTTTAAAGAGGACCAAAGTTTTTCCTTTTGATGCTAAAGCAATTATAGAAGTATTTCTTGTCATCCTTAATATTTCTTGCTAAATGCATCTAATTTTGAGCCTTGGTTTTCTAAGTACCTCTCTATAAATCAGTGTCACTCTTTTATAGCTGTTCTTAGTGAACTAACTAATTTTCTTTTTTACATGAAGCCAGTAGGGAGTTCATGATTTAGCCAAGTTAGTCTTTAATAATCTTCCTCTGCTATCCTTCTTCTGCACATGGGTAATTTTGAATTATGCTGTTAATGTCATATATCTGAAAGCAGGTCACCTTACTTTCTGTTTTCCTTAGACTGTCCCCCAGGAGGTCTTAAAGTTTTATACATCTGCCTTCTTAAAACCTTTTTTTCTCTGTCCCTCTAGCAGTTGTCACCCAAACTAACTTCCTCTGCGTTGGATTTTTCTAGATCAGGTCAAACGCTGTTTGAATAATTTCCATTTTCAAACTGTTCCTATGAACAATATATCAATAAACAAATACTTATCAGTTAATAAACCTGATGAATTCCAAGACTTTGCTGAGCACCCACCAATTTTTTTTAACCCCCATAATGCGTCCTTATTTAAACTTTACAGTCTACCAAATTGTGTATTCTATGTCATTATAAAGTCATTCATTAAAAACCATCTCACCAGATTCCTGATTTCATCATCTTTTGTAAATTACCAAACTGAAAAGCTTTTCTCCTTACACTGTGGGATTATGGCTTTTAATTTTTATACACTTGTCCATGTTGCTGGTATTTTGCTCATGTTCTCCTTTGATCTTTGTTTAAAGCTATTTCCCTAAGCCAATCAGCAAAGATCCCACACCACCCTTGCTCAGTGCCTACATCAACCTGTGTTTAAAAAGCCAAAGTCCTGGTGATATATATTATAACCTGAAATACTTTCCCTGGACAGATAATCATGCATTAAGTATTCCCCCCCGGCCCCGCCAAAAAAGGTGTATTAAACTGAAGTGTCTTCAATCAAATACTTGATACCATACGTGTCGTCCTTTCACACTCATAGACCTAACCAGTCTATCTGGCCAGTAATTTTACAGGTATTAAAATTTACTTTGATGTAAATTAAGGTTTCCATCAACTATTTCTAACCGTCAGGAGTTACATAGTTGAAAACTACAGTCTGAGTAGTCTGAGATGACATTTGAGCTATTCTTTTCCCAGCTTGACTAAAAGCCTCAATGCATACTTGTCCTGTAAAGGGGGAAGGGTGGGGGGCTCTATGATAACGGTTGCACCACAGAGAGTTCCAAGCTCTGACATAACTACCTTGTGTTGTGCGCATTTCACACTATGCTGTGCTGTATATCACAGTCTCACTGCCTATACATTAAATACTAACACATACCAGCAATAAACCAGCCAATAAAATATTTTCCTATATGTTTTTAAACACATTCAACCTTTATTATATGTTTTCCACAAAGAATTTAGACAGTATACCTTTAACTAGAATGACATACAGAAGAAAGCAAATAGTTGGGATCTTAATAAATTAAAACAGTAATTCCACTAGAAATATTATCTCATTAGCAGAAAGCACATATTCAAATGAAAATAATTGTGAGAGCGCAATTTCAGAATACAAAAGGAAAACAACAACATTCATCAGGAACTTTACTTGATTACTCAAATAATGAATCAGTTTGAGGATTGCTAATGTATCTGGATTTATACTATCTAGAAATAGAAAGTAAAGTGAAATTAATCCAGCAGACAGTCCTAAATAATTTCTTCACTACATGTGGATACTTACATACGTGCAGGAATTATTCCAGTGCACTCTGAAAAGTATAAAGACTAAGGCTATGAAAGCTGTTCTCATTCTTACTGACCTATACAGCCAAACAATAAGTCTGCTTTACCATTTTGAACATTGTCATCCAGGCCCACTTGTTGATTATGCAAAACAGACTACAGGAACCAGGCATATAATTGAAAACATACCAAATGCCTTGAGCAGCACCTCAAATGAGCAGCTTCCTAAACCTTGCAACATTTCCATTAGAAGTATAGTGGTAGTAGGACTCTATCACCAGAGAGGGCAAAGCATAGGAATGACAGACATGAGGACATGTCCTCTACTAGTATGTTCAGAACTTTTGAGTTTTGTGGTGCAGCTCAATATTGGAATGGAATTACCTGAACTTCCTTGATAAGGGATCAGTTTACAATGCCAACATTTTCCTTTGGATCTATAAAAATTTCTCCTGGTTAGCATTCACTTTCTTTTCTTAAAACAGAAGCCAATTTACAGGTGATTATCTATCTACATCCTTATTTTCTTTTTTAACCTGAAATACCATACTCTCAATTTAAAGCCTAAATTATAATTAAGGGCTGCAAACAAAAAACCTCAAGATCAATGTTTCATCACAGAATCATATAAAGAGAACAAAAAAACCACAAAGAACAGCAAGAAAGAAAATCCCATTACTATGAAAAATAAAGACAGGATCTATAATGAAGATTACATTATAGAAGACTTCAGGTTTATTTTTGTAGTAAATATATTGGTTTCAGTCAGAACATTGCACATAAAATGGATTTAGGGAAAAAAACCTCCAAAACTAACTTTGAAGCAATGCTGCTTTTCAAAACCATCTCTGAATTTGGGAATTAAAACAGTTGTTTATACAAATTTCTGAGCCTAAACAATAGGCTCTTTCCCTAAAGGCAACAGCAAGTGAAAGGTGAAATCAGAAGGAAGGTCAACTGCTCGGATGTTTTTAGAAAATTTGTTCTCTTAATCAAAGGCTTCCGGCATTACAATAGTTCCCCAAAATACACATACATAGCATGATAAAATAACTCTATCAGGGACTGTTTCCAGCTTTTGCTTGGGGCCAAGCAAAGAACAACTTTACAAAATAGCTTTGAGAAAAAAAGCCTCTCTGTAAAGCAGTAACAGAGAAGAATAATGGGGGAGAAATGGAAGAAAGAAAGAGGCAATTGAATTCATCATTTTTTACTCCAGCTTTGTGCCCTACTCCAGTGAAAGACTCTGCTGAAGTATTTCAAGCAAAATCAGTGCTCAAACCTGTTCTTTTTCCTCAGATATGGTCTTGGATGTGGAACTTGACTCAAGATCCATTTTCAGTTTGAACTGACTCATTCTGGTTCCTTATATTCTGTAGGATAATTGAACTATAAAGTGAAGGGCTACTATTCAGTGTGGAACTGATAAAGGGAAAAGAAGAAAAACAAGACTGCTCCAGATGGCTTACCAGAGCTGCAGACAAAATATGTGGAGATGCTTATAAAATTAAATTAAGTAAGAACTGACTGCATCTACAATAATAGTAAAACAACTTTGCCTGTTCGAGTACAGCAGCCTCACAACGAGAGGCTTCAATACGCAAATTGCAACTCAAGAGCCAGGTGTGTGTTTATGAGCTCTGGGCCCTTGAAATATGATAAATTCACCATGGGAAATAAAGCTAACTAGCTTTGGAGAAAGTTTACTTTCATCTTCCAGCACTTACATACAAGTAGTACCAAACATTCCCTTCTCCCTCTCTCTTCCTCTCACCTCCCCTGGCAATTCATCAGCCATTATGGACCATTTCAATACTTTACCAAGCTGGGTCTCGACTTGTACTCAACTGAGTCTCGCTGCATACAGACGCTCTGCAGGAACACCTGCCTTCACAAACATTTCCCAGTACCGTGCAAGTTGGTGAGGACCTTTCAGCAGATAACAAGCACTGATGAAAATATTTCTCCTGTTCCCTCAGTAAAAGAAGGATGGGCTCCCACTCCATTTATGACATGAATAAAGTTTTGGGGAAAATGAAGTATCTGGTATATTTTGTTTCCATGGTGACCACCCCCCTTGGAAGGCCAAGTGATTTCAGTTTGTTGACAGAATGATTTGTAACTGAGTTTCAGAAAAGTGTGCTGTTCATCATATTTTGACTGAAACAACTCTTTTTTAGCTTTGTCTTTTGCCTTGTCTTTGGATTGCAGAACAATATGGCTAAAACAGGAGAAAAATCTGTTGATGTTATTTACTGTTCTGAAGCCCCTGGCACTAACAAACGAAGAGGAATGCTGTTCAGCACCAAAAATGTCTTCAGTGGTTAGCATGAAATGCCTTATCACTTGGCCCCACAGGACCAAGGAGGAGACAACTTATTTTAGATGCACTGTGCATTACAGTCTGTCTGGAGTGAAAGATTCTGCATCTTAGCTTCAAATACTTAGCCAGTATATAGACTGCACAAGGGCAGCTACGGTAATCATTGGAAGCTGTACACTTCGGACATTATCCCAGGCAGGAGGGAAAACAAGGAAGTGCTAAAAATCATTTTTATTCAACTCAATACCACCTGACATTTACAGCTGCTTAGTTAACAGAGTAACACCTGGTGCAACAGGGACAGCATGTTGCAATTCCTCTGATCAGGTAGCATGTGTTGCAGAGAAGGGGTCCACAGCTGGAGCAGCACCAAACCCGGTCCTCAAAGGACTCCAGGTACGGCAGGAGTTTAAACATTTGAAGGCAGCAAAATCTATTGCTGTTACCAGAGAAGTCCTGCTTTCCTCTAGCCCCAGACGTTCCACCTAGTCCATGACACTCTAAGCTGTTGTGCCAGCATGGCTCGTTGTGTGGCTGCAGGGTCATCTGGATCCCAAGGCTGAAATAAATGGGCTCATCATGTGGCTATGGAGGCATGAAAAGAAGAGGGAGGTAAAAAGGACAGGTAGCTACAGCTTGGTTGCAGTGCCAGTGTTAAGCAAAAGCCCTTCTACCTCCCCCAAATCTGTTTCCAGGTTTGAAGCCATAACTGGAAATTTAATATGCGAGCTTTTACGGCATTTAAATGTGGAAAGAAAATGTTACCAGCATATTAGAATATTTTGTGTAATATGAATTATTTTTTCTAAGTTTTCTGTTATGCTACAGTATCATAATTCATTTTTCTTTGACACTTATTAACAGGAAAATTATATTAAAGCAATGCAATCCTCAAGAACTCTTAAGTTTGTGAAGAGCTATTGCTGATCCCTCAAGCTGGTCATCTGTTTCTCTTTCAGATATTGCAGTCAACATTCTGGAAAGTATTACAGTGCCAAGTAAAGAAGACTCATTCTGGTGCAGAATTTCATAGCAGGAGATGATACCTAAAAGACTTAACAGGTGCTTGGCCACCACCAAGCCAGCTGTATCTAAAATACCTTGTCATTGTAAAAACAAAAAGACCCAAGCAAACTCTGTTAAGAAGCCTCTGATGCAGATGTCTGGGATTTATTATTTCAGGTGTTGATTGGTTTTGGTTGGAAGCCAGACTTCTCAGGAGACTTTACCAGATCCAACGAGTCTCACTGAAAAAAGGATTTTTGGATCCAGAATCAAGACTAGAAAAGGTGTACACCAAACAACATTTATTAGCCCAGTGTCTATGTAACTTATGGGAATATGGAAAGACAATGTAAACATTTCTGTACTGTCACTCCAAAATTAGAGGTGACTGCCTTCACTTGTTTACAGAGTATATCTTCTTTCTCAAGTTTTGGAGCAAAAGGCCCACACATACACTCATTTTGACATAAAATAGTTTTCAAAATCAGACATTTTGCAGGGCCAAGTACAGTAACCAACTGAGAAGAATATCAAATTATACAGGAGCAAACACTATCAAAACCACATTGCTATCCAGACAAGGGAGCACAACAGATCCTCACAACTGTTCCACTGATTACAAAGAACTATCCAGCACTATTCAGAGGATAACAGAAAAGGATTCTCAAATCTAAAAGTACCTTTAGATTAAAAAGTTTGGAAACCCCCCCAACCTCATTTTCAACAAGGCTAAATTATACAAGCCAACGTTTAGAGTGTGGCCAATTAACATTCAGAGATTCATAGCAAGGCTCCTCCTAAGAAGCCCTAGGGTTTTAGAAACCAGGCAGTAGTTGGGAATGACACAGAGAGGTATGGTGTCCAGAGAAGGGCACTAAAATCCATCATGTAAAATAAGGTCTGATTCCACACACTCCTGAGCATGTCAATGCTCTAGCCTCATTGCACTTGAAAGTAAACCCTCCAAAAGAGTTAATTAGAACAGTAGCTTGATATTTATCATGGAGATGCCATTCCCCAGCATGTGAGTTGCGTTTACTCTACACTAATACTGCGCATAAATTTCATCTTTTATTGATTTATAAATACTTCACACTATGTAAAATATTGTCAGATTATAATTCTCTCTCCATAAAATGGCAAGCAAACGTCCAGCCATCTGTTTGGCTAATGAGAACAATAACCCAAGCTACTTTTCAAGCATAACACATCCCAGTTTGAAACTGCTTTCAGTGTAAGCACCTGTTCATACATATCAATTAAAATGATAATTACTCTGTTAGTGAATATAATCAAAATAAAAGTTACAGCTCTATTGTTTACCAATTAGGACTGCCGAATTCACTGATAATGTATTTCTGTGCTGATTTATTTTTCTTCCTGACCTATTCTAAGTCCAGATCAATTTCACACTAATGTAAGGCAATATACATTTCTATATATTTGAGAACTTATATTTATAAAACAGCAAAACCACAGAACTCCCTCTGGAGGCATGCACTCTCCTGGAACGTGTCTGTCTCCATGACAGATCACGTTGGCATACCTTCCTATCAAAAAGAGAGGAGACTGCTCCTATGAAAGGCACGCTTTCCAAGATGAACAAGTGAATGATGGAGCTAAACAAGAACGGGAATTCTGCTCTTTGTAGAGAGTTCTTACTACAGGGTAATTATCGGGGGGGGGGGGGGGGGGGGGGGGGGGGGGGCGGCCACTAACAATTACTAGCAATTAGCAATTAACTCATTATACAAATTGGATTGTGATGGCTTTTATAGTAGAAGTGTTAAAACATTAAAGACAACTTCAAGACAGCCAACTCAAAAATGAAGTACAAAAAGGTATATTAAAATGTCCCTTAGAAAGCAAATAGGTAACTTTAAATTATTTCAGAATTAATACATTTTAAGTTCTAATTCTGCTCTTTGTAAACGACAAATCCCTTTTAAAAAAGTAGATAGTAAGACCTCAAATTAGCAAACTAATCCATGTGCAGATTTTAAAAGGGGATAAATCTCTGAATATATATATTTTTTTAATGAAAAATTAAATTTATCTTCCTCTTCCTAGCAAAGGAAGGGCCATGAACACAACCACAATGAGAGCATGTCAGGAAGCCACAGGTGGAGCCAACAACAGTTCTATATTGCAGAGGACATGGAGCAACCTGGGAGGGAGGAACCCTACCCCTTTAACGCTCTCACCTCTCCCAGCTGGTACTAGTTGTAAAGTTACAAACTCCTGTTATATTTCAAACACGAGAGCTAGAAAGAGCTTAGAAATATTAAGAAAATGCATCTTGAAACTGAATAAAACTATAATGAGCACAAGATTGTTGCAGGAAACTATGTAGGATTACAGATGCCTAGACAAGGCTCTCCTGAACAGAAGTTTAGGTAGGATCATCTCTGGTGAGCTTTTCTGAGACTCTTACTCATTTTCCCAATAAGAAGAAAAAGAAAGAGAGAAAGCAAGAGGAAGTTTCTGTAAAAGTAGAAGGGAATAAACCCTCCCCTGTTACCTTCTGAACAAAGGTGCAGGTTCTGCACCTGAAAAGCCTAGGATGGGACTGCAGGAGATGTGCTGGGAAAAAGTGCAAAACCAGCTCATGCAGTACTTGAATTCATGTCCCTCACTTACACGAGCACTTAACTTCAATACAGAAAGCATTCTCAGAAACTGCACCTATCCTTTCCACAAAATGCAACGCATGAGGAACTGCTGTTCATGTGTCTGTCACTCTGCCAGTTTTGTTCAAAACAACCACCAATGTAGAAGAAATTCTTCAAATCTGTATTGTTTACTATTTCTCAAAATCTTTCTGAAGTATGACTACACTTAGATGCGGGCCAGTGCTTCTGTGTTGTGACCAGAGGTGCATATTTCAGAGTAAATCTCACTGGTACAAACCCCTTGCCACTCTTCACCATAGTGAAGGCTGTTCTATGTTTTTAAAATGGATGCAGGAGAGTCACTGTGTCATTCCCAGCTCTGATAGGCACTGAGTTTCAAAGACTTCTGTTTCTTGGAAACCAAACAAATTCACATCCAACAGTAACAACAGCCTGAAAACTTCCACCAGTGCTGTATGGACACACCTATAAAGTCACTGGGGCTGGGGATGAACGCAATGAAACCTTTCCACCGTAAAAACATGTTCTTACTGTCTTAATGTGCCTTTAGTTATTTCCTATGTTAAAATCAAACACAGCTGCCAAATGCAACATCCTACTCCTATATACGTTTTCTAAAATGGGCTTCAGGTATTGCTGGAAATATGTTTCTTCTCTAACTGAATCCACTTCAGGTGTTGATGGAGGTAATTGACGCTGAGAATGTAATTGTTGTGAATATGGATTCTAACTTCTATATGACTTTAATTCATTTTAATGTATACAAGAAAAGGGAGCTCTCCAAATCATTATACTATATATGATGACATAAATAAGTTTCTTCCTTGCAGGCATGTAACAGATTTAGGCAGTTGACATAAGTAAGAATTGCATAAAGAAAGAAGTGTAAATCTAGGTATTACACCCATAACTGCATTGATGCATGAGCTACTGGCGTAATGCATGTGTATGTCTATGAGACTCTCATGTTGAAACTGCTTTTTCATGCACACTGGAAACTCATTCATGCCCTTTAACAAGCTGAGAAGCATCTTCCATGTTTTCATTTTCTAGTCTGAACTGATCTCTAATGGAACAGACCTCTGATTCTCAGGCTGCCTCTTGTAAACTTCCTTTGAGCACCTGTTTTTCCCCACCTTCTTTGATTCTTACCCTCATCAGTGTACAAGTCAGTACTGGAACTGAATTTAGGGGCCTCATTCCAGATAGGTGAAATGAGGTGACACATGAGGTGACTTCTCTGACAATTGTGGCTCCACCAAATTTATGCTGGAAAGTTTGCTATTCACATCCACTCTTGTCTTCATTACCAGATGGAACTTAACGCATCTATCAAACAAGAAAACTGTTTTCTGGTTTATGGCTAAACGCTTGTTTTTTCCTCCAGGGAAATTCACTTCAAGTAAGGAACATTTGTATTTCATATACATTGCTGTGACTAGCAACACTTCAAGAGATAACACACTTTACCCATAGGTACTTTCTCATAGTTCAGTGAAATGTGGATGTCTGATACAATAGATATTAAATATTTTTCTTCCTCAGTTTCCTCACACAATCCATCAGAAGGTGACATTGGTAAACATGACTATGTTAACCCATCGCAACACTTCCCACTACAGGAGAGGTGCATGGAAACTGACAGTGATTGTAGTATTAGCTTTGACCGAGATAAATTCTGACATGACTTCCACCATATATATAATTCTCTAAAGACCCTGATAGACAGAACCCATTTTATGTCCTCAGAGCACCAAGCGCACCCTGTCATTTTGAAAGATTTTTTTAGCCTTAAGTCACCCCAAGCCATCATGACAAAAAAAGCAATTGCCTAGAGTACAAGAAACCTGGAATGAAAGAGAATTGATTTTTAAAATGGATCATATGTACTTAGTGACTTTTATTTAATGAATTGAAAATGTTCCCTAGTTTGTTTCCACATAAATAATTGTTCTCTGACAAAATACCCAGAGGGAATGAGCCACCCTTTTTGCAGAAAATCGTCGTTAAAAGTGAAACAGGTAACTGTGGTCATATGGCAGATAGGTATGAAGAAAACATTCCCTTGATTTAGACCTAACATTTAAATCTTCAATTTTTGTGGTAGTGAAGAAATCATAAGATTTTATTCTAAAGGCATTGATACCTTATTTAAATTCACAGAGATGCAAGAAAAAATTCCATCTGGTCTCACTGATTTTCTGTCCATTCCTCCTATTTCAGCTTGCATTTTCAGTTGCAGGTCTGCCCATAGATTTTGTAATTGCCTTTTGATCAGCCACATGAACTATGTACCGGACATTCCATTTTTATTGGTTCCTGGTCTTTGTATAACTAAGTCATGATATTTCACTCCTGTCAAATTCCAGATCAGCTTTCATTCGAAGGCAAGATAGGTAACATCAAATTGCATTCATGACATCAATTAACTATTTCTGAAAATCAGCCAAAGAAAATATATCTGCCAGGGTCCTAGCAGTCAGTGAGCATATTGAAAACTCCATCATCAACTTCAATGTACTTTGGATTTTCTCCTAGACAGTACCAGCACAATGTTGAGCTTGACGCATCAGATATTTTTTGTAGCCATCTGAGAAAAACATCATCATGCTAAGCATTTATTATATGTCAAAATTAGCTTTAATAATGAGAAGTATAAAATAATGAGCTTTATTAACATTATTTGGGAGTTCATAATGGAACTGATAACACAAGGTCAAAAATATTTCTTTGCTTTTCCATTTGTACACTATGGCTGAGAAGCATCGTCCTAGAACAGGAATTACAAATAAATTCAACCCTTGGCAGTGGTGGCTACCATCAAATCATAAACAGCTTACCTACTGATACTGTTTCTACCACTTAATTAAGCATTACTAACCAGAACACATCCCTGGTATTTAAATAGCCATATCTTACTTTTCTCTCTGGAGCTGTGACTCTGCATGTTCCACCTGCAGTCTGGCTGCTAGGATACAGTGCATTACAGGAAGAGAGGGGAAGAACAGAAGAGAAGATAAAGGAATCAGCCTTGGTGTTTTCCTCCTCTGCTTCCTCCTTCCTCAGTTATGCAGCTTTGGAACTAAAAGAACAGAAAACATTCTCTGTATTCCTGCAGCCAGCACTGATCCTTCCTTGTGGTTTTTCAAGACCACAGTTCCCGCTCCTACTGTGACAGGGAAGCAGAAGGTCTCCACTGCATCGTCTCGGGGAGCCCAGGGTCCAGTGAGAATGACAGCCTAGTATTTTACAACTGCCTTAAGGCTTTTCCTCCGCTCTGCTACATCACTCACAGTTCTTATCAGGCCTGTTTTCTTCTCAGTAGCTCCCAGCCACAGCTTGTGCTCTTCATGCAGCTAGCTTCGAAAAATAACACATCTGGGTGCAACCTCATCCTTTTTTCTCTTCTTCCAAAGGGACTTTTCTTCTTCCCTTCCTAGTATTCACAGAAACAGTGGTGTTTGCCTTTCTGCCTGCTTTTTTCCCCGAACTACCTTTAGCTTTTTTCTGACTAGGACTTCACCATGTTTGACTTACTCTTTCTCAGTTAACAGCCCACCTAGATTCAAGTAACATGCATCAACAGCATAGCCTGGTGCCCACATGCTCGTCACTGAATATAAACAAGGTAGCTTTATACTGTTGCTCAGCACCTGGGTGACTAAACAAAAGTCATCTGCAATGAAACAGAACAGACGCTCAGTCCGGGGAAACGGTGTATCGCCACACGGAGTACAGAAATGAACAGCTAGCGAGAGGAAATCCCGAGCGTCCCCTAGGAGAGGGAGGTCATCTTCCACCTCTCACCCACGTGCTTCCAAGAGAACCTGGGCAGACCCAACTGCTCTGACTCCGTAGGCTCGGGGTTGCTGCATGGGTCACTGCACAGACAAATCATCACGGACAACAAATTGCTGGTTTGCACTTTGGCTTTCCTACAATACTCCTGGTCAGTGTTTTGAGATGGAGGTCAGGAAACTGATCCCAGATCCCATGTGTATAATGGAGGAGTACAGGGATACCCCAAAACAGACGTTTTAACTACACGCACACGTACTCAGTGGCAGATCCCTACCTATCCTGTGCACCACTCAGATCACGTACCGGTTACCGTAAACTATGATGAATTTTTCCATTTCTTGCAGGAATATTTTGCCCCACTTCATGAAATAACTTTTTGCTAAATAGCATATGCATGCACATTATATTAATTTTTTATATTTTTTTTTAAAAAAAAAACTTAAGAAGTGGAAAACTAAGAGCCACTATCAAATATCTAAGGGCTGCTCAGAAAATATCTCCTGAAAACATCAACAGAGAAGAGCTCTTTCAACAAATCTTGTTTCAGAGAAAATGAAAATTTGCTAAAGACAAAGAGCCCAGATACATCAAATACCATTTTGTGTGATTTTAGTTTATGAATAATAAATAAACCAATTAATTTCTCAGAAAATAAAACTTTCTGCTGCAACCCTTACGCATATGTTCTAGCAGTGTGTTTTATTTAATTCCACAGATGTAATTAAATGTGTCATTCATTTGTTCTCCATTATGGTATTTCAGTCAAACATAAACAGCTTTCAGACTTCATTTGCAAGAAACCTACTTTGAGCCAAGAATTTGCTAATTCAGAGCAATAGCTTAAGAGGTCTTCACAGGCATTTAGCTGTTCTCCCATCTATTTACACAGAAATTGAGACTAAACAGCTATACACATACACATGTGTAAGTAAGTACCAATTTGTCACAGCATTAATGCAGAATAAGTTGACAGATTCCTTCCCCCCACATACATTGTGATAGATGGTGCCTTCATGGCATGTTCCTCCTATTCTTGGTAGTTTATAATATATTTAATCATGCCTCTGTTTCAGCTATGCTCGGTGGTTTCATTTCATTTGCACAGTTGGAAAATGTGTGCTGCTGGCAGTTCTGTAAAGGAGGCTGCTACTGTGAGTGACTGAAATGGAGAAGAGGGAAAGGGCATAAAGAAAGTGTGAAGGGGAAGCGTAGTACAGCATTTAATTCTTGTGTTTTAATAAACAAGTCCAGAAATCCAGCCTATCGAGGAAAGTCCCTTTCATGTTACAAGTGATGTGGTTTGACTGTGGTGGAATTCAGCTCAGCCATCATCTGCCTGAAAAAGCCCATTTATAAAAGGGGTGGCGATTGCAAAATGAATCCCGGGAAGCATTTTTTCAGAGAGAAGGCTATTGACAAGGCTGTACTGCGGAAAGAATGCACTGTGAACAGAATTATCTGTCACAAGATAACTCACTGCAAGGTCAAACGTTGACCTTGCACTGATGAGGCAAAAGAGGCTCTCAGGAGGCAATAGAAGAGGAGTTGTTTGAAGGTGGAATTGGGCCAGATCAGCTTCCTTTAGAAGACTGCAAGCAACTGTTGCTTTCTGAAAGGATTAGCTACCAACACAGGACAGTTAGAACCTTTTGGGTTTTTCACCCTGATGTGCCAAAAGTCAGGATTTTCCCATCTCTCGCCTACTGCACTTTGTTCTCAAGACCTCAGGAAAGCCTGCTCTGAATATTTTCTGTTATAAAAAGGCCTGTCTCCCTCCTCACTCATACCAAGCCTAAATCAATTAGAACAATATAAATATGAGGCACCAGAATAATTAAGGGATCATCCATAAGTATTCAGAGCATGCCCAAGATAAACTGGAAAAGGCTTCCTCATTCCTCTTCGTAGCCAGAATTTCCAGAGTTCCCTTACCAAGAGTATTTGAAGTCCTGCAGCGTCACCCAAAGCAACCCATGTTCTAGACTCTCCGCAGACGGACAGGTGACATGTTTTGCATGGTGGCCCTCCCAAAGGCCTCTGCTGCTACACAAGTACTTCAGCACCCCACACGGCGCCTGAGAGTCTACGAACCCACTAAGAGATGTTCGTTTCAGCTGGGCATTCAGCCCTCGGCACAAAGTCACGCAGTGGGTCGCTTAGTTCAGTCCTTCACCATCTTCAAATGAAAATCTCACAGTGCCTAGAAACAAAGGCGTATATTCAAACCTCTCTGTCAAGGCCCACAGCTGCTACGCGTCTGTGTATCTAGCTGCTATCCCATCTGTAGCAGGACTAGAAAATTTTTAATCTTTTAGTGGGTTCTCTGTTATAAAATTAATGATGCATTTGCAACACTAAAATCAACTTCTCAAATCACTGTCTGTGCCTTTGATTACAGCTTTCTTCCAATTGGGTAATGAAGGCAGTAATTTCTGTTTTTTAAGAGAAGTTTGGGTTTGTTGATTAAATATTTACTACTGCTAAAGCTCTACTTCTCCTTAAAATGTAGAAGATTTTAAGATACAAAAGATCTTCTCCTTTAATCCGTATCTATTTCTGTACTCCTCACACAGTTTGCAGCTTTTTTAATTCTCTGGTTTAACCTAATTGCACATCATAAGTGAAATGTTTAGATAAAACATTGCATAACTATCGGTCAGGGAAAAATCCTGAAATTTCATTTCTGAATCTGAGAAAGGAAAATGCTATCTGAAAAATAGCAGAGTGGGGGGGAAGGGGTGGGAAGTGAATACCATTGAAATAAGAACTTGTCCAAGTAGTAAAGATTCAGTTGGTTGAATTAAATTATTTGTATTTGTGTGTGTGTTATTTCAATATAATTTCATTTTTTAAATGAATTTGCTATGGTCTTCCTTTATATTTTCCCCCACTAAATTTAACATGGATGCCATTATACATCATAATTCTGTAATTACAAGTTTCAGTGGGGAGATGACATATAATTAGATGTAATTACGCTCATTATGTAAATGCAACACTATAAATTAAAATTTACAGAAAAACAACCAAGAAAAAAATAAAGTCACAGGAAAAAAATTTAAACAGATCCATGGGGTAATAAACTCAACAACAACAACAAAAAAAAAGAAACTGATAAACAAAATAAAAAACCTGTCCACTAATGTAAATATCTCTTCCTACCCTTCTTTGAAATTTCATGTTATTCAGCATAAGTTTTTATTTTCATTTTTAAAATGCTTGCAAGTATAAGACCAGATCAGACAACCTATCAGCCCTTAGGTTAAAAGCATTTAGAATATGAATCCCTCTGCTTCCCCAGGTGGAAGCATTTTTACTAACTAGACAGTAAAAGTCCCTGGACTTATTCATCACTGGTAGCTGAAGTACCAACCCATTTCTCCTTTAGCCGTTACACTTCAACCTCTTTTACTGCACTGCAGGTTGTACAGCTAGACTCCAATCTTTGCTATAATCATTTAAGTTCTGGATAACTGTGGAAGCCACTGTAGCTGTCTGGCTTCACACAACAGACACTGACAGCTCAAAGCTACTCCCCCTGCAACTGGCAAAAATATTACTGAGGTAAATCATAAAAATACTCCCACAAAATTAGGGGATATTAGGAGTCACTCCATTGTATTCAGATGGAGTTAGGTCAGGCTCAGACATGAGAATCTGACCTAGAAGTCACTGGAAGGCACTGGCTCCACATTGCATCATTTAGTGCTTTACTACTGCGACCATAAGCTTGGAAAAGAAATTTGGGGTTGCTCTTTAATGTCTCTTCGGCAATGACTGGAAAGCATAAACAGTTTTTGTCTCTTCTTTCATTGCTGACATTGTCGGTTATAATGACAGGGTGAGGTGCAGAACTCAGCACTTAATTAGGCAAGCAAAGAGGAGATAGATTTTCAAGTGTTTCTTGTTTAAAATATGTAGTATCAATAAATTCCTAAACCTATGACTCTGTTCTGTTCCTAATCTACAGGTCTTAAAAACTGAAAAACCTGGTTTTTAAAATCTTAGCCATTCACATTTTATGGGGGCTTAGCTAACTGTGAAAGTACCACTTGATTTAATGGCTGAACTTTTGCAAGGTGAAATGAAGGGGTTTTTCCTGCTTGCATCTACAAGAGATGCCAAACACTCTTCAGCTCTCAGGAACCACAGGTGGTCAGATTCTCAGTCTTAGAATCATAGAATCACTTTGGTTGGAAAAGACCTTTAAGATCATTGGGTCCAACCTTTAACCTAGCACTGCCATCCCACCACTAAACCATGTCCTTAAGCACCTCATCTATCCTTTTAAATACCTCCAGGGATGAGGACTCCACCACCTCCCTGGGCAGCCCATTCCAGAGCCTGACAACCCTCTCGGTGAAGAAGTTTTTCCTAATGTCTAGCCTAAACCTGCCCTGGCGCAGCTTCAAGCCATTCCCCCTCGTCCTATCGTCTGTTACCAGGGAGAAGAGGCCGACCCCCACCTCACTACAGCCTCCTTTCAGGCAGTTGTAGAGGGCGATCAGGTCTCCCCTCAGCCTCCTCTTCTCCAGACTAAACAACCCCAGTTCCCTCAGCCATTCCTCGTATGACTTGTGCTCCAGACCCCTCACCAGCTTGGTTGCTCTCCTCTGGACATGTTCCAGCAAGGCAACATCTTTCTTGTAGTGAGGGGAATGCAAGCAGCAGGGCTGCTCACTCTATTCCTGTGAGTGACAGTCTTTTCTGGAGGATTCAGCCTATAATATTTGTGAGTTCTCCGTTGTTACCATTGGTAGGAGTTTAAGACACTGGGTATTATTACATTCAGTATCATTTAAATAAACAAAAGCTGTATCCCATAAAAAAATTAATTCTGCAAACATTTTATAACCATCCTTGGGGACTCTGAGGTATAAGTCAAGGCCTATAGGGAACATTTGCTTCCAAGACCAAAATGTGCAAGTTACAATTTTGTGGCAGCATGTGGGAGGCTGTTGGTAAAGTAGCAGATGCATGTTAAAAATCCAATATGGGCTTGAGGAAAACGTTTGTTATTTCCCATAGAATAATTCAACATATCCTCATAGCCACAATATCCACAGGGCTCGGCTCACCAAGGAAATGGGAGCCATTTTCATACTACGAGCCCATACTACCCACCATTGTACAAGGTGGAATTTGGAATGGCTGTTATGCAACTCTATCCTGATGTCTTTGAAGACCCACAGACTTTTCTTTTTTCAGGACAAAAAAATAAGTAATCAGTCATGCCTTTTGTTCTTGTTACACTGCACAGAAAAAACAGTTTTACCAGCTCATTTCTTCAGGTGCTCTTTTGTACAATATATTGCTGAATTTGTCTCTCTGAAAACTGGATATGGTAAAAAGAGCCAATACATTTGCCCCAAATACCATTCCTTCTACCCATGCGCAAAGCCTGAACAACAGCAATGAAAATCTTTATCTAGAAAAAACCCAAAAGTGTTAGAAGATCAAAACCTAACCCCATATTCTAGAAGCCAACTGATATTTAGGCCTGGTCTGAACTCAGATTTAACAGAAATAAGAATAGTTGATGTCGTGGTTTAACCCGGCTGGCACTTAGTCATACCCACAAAAAACTTGTATAAACACTCTTAATTCAAATTAAACCGTATATGATAATTCATGTTTTAAAAGCCACAACTTGCTCCAGTGTAGCCAGATACAGCTTTCAACATGCCAGAAGTTTCATCAAATCCATACACATTTTGAATTTCAAAAAGGCTTGGGCAGTAAACTTGTGGCTGTTGACCAGTTAAGTGAAAATCACCCCAACTGCTGTGAGTCTGTTATGCTGGAGTTGAAGAGGCTATTAGGTTGCTGAGTAAACGGTTCCCTTTGTCCCTCCTACCTGCACACTTGTTTCCTGTACTTATTCTCAGTTTTATTTCTTCTCTCATGCCAGCACCCACACTTGAATCAGCCCACCCACTTTTCATCTGCCAAGCAATCATCCTTTGCTCCTTAAAACATAGAGCTACTTGGCACAGACTACCAACGCTGTTCTCCAAGGATACTCTCATCCTTCCCTCTTTGAACAGCGAGCCAGTATCACGTATGTATTTACAAATGCTGTAGTAGAAAGCTTGGAGCAGCAGTCCCAAATGGAATAAAACTGTGTCTGTGCAAGAATGAATAATAAATGTGAACGTGCAGTGTTGTCTAAAGAATGCCATCATTTTTTCCACCTATATTGCTCCTCAGAGAGACGGTTCTAGCTGGGGATTTGTCATGTACATAATATGGAGCATGAAAGACAGGAGAATAAAATTACATTTGAAAAAGGAAGGAGATTTGGAAGGCAGAACAGATGGGTTGTGCACCTGATGCTGCACTCCACATTGGTATCTGTCTTTTGTGGAGAAGATCGATTTAGCTTGACATCAGCTTCTTAGGATACATTCACTTCATCAAAAGATTTCTGAGGAGGAAAAGGAAAATCCCCAGACTCTGACTCCTCAGAATTTTTAACCAAGTTAAGGCTCAAACGCAGAGAGATACATTGGAAGAAAGAAAAGCAGAGTGTTGGGTACCAGAGAGAAGCGCTCTGCAGCAGCAGGTACCTTTGCTACCATGATTTTTGAGAAACAGGAGAACATGAGGTCCTTATTATCTGAAGGGTGATGGCATCATTCTGCAAAGTCAAAATTCAAACTACTGGACTCCAGTGGGACAGTAAGCAGACGATACACCAGATATCCTCCACAAAAAGCGAAGGTGAGCATTTGCAATAAAACCTCAATTTCAACACTCAGTGATCTTAAAAAAAAAAAAAATCATTAGTTTTAGTATATTATTAAACTCTAAGAAAACCATTCTGTATACCATTTCCCTCCAAGTTTTCTTCGAGAAAACATGATAAAGAAACATGAACTATTTGAAAAATAGACAAACCACTTTTTTCCTCTCACTATAGATCTCATTCTGAAACAAAAAAAAATTATATTTAACTCATTATATAAAATACAGTAAACCCAAAGATAGTTCACATGGTGTATCATCGTAAGAAACAGGAGGAAAAATGAACCAAGCAATGCCAGATGACCGAATTCAGACAACAGTGTGGATCTTCCAGTGATTTTACTAGTTTCTTCTCTGATTTTGCACCTCACCATAACTGCTAGTTTAAAGTCTTGGTGGCCAGCCGCACCTCTTTAAAGAAATATCACACACAAATATCACTATATAAGCAACAGTTCAGCAACAAGTCTAAAGAGGTTGATAGGTAGAAGTGCAATTAATCTTGTGGGTTTGATAGTTAGGAATTCCTAAGTCTCCCATTAACAACACTCCAACACAAAATGTGCTACTTCTACTTAAATTAATCTTCTACGGGCCACCCAGAGAACTCAACTAGCACAAACATGGACAACTCCAAATACTGAAATGACTTTGTACAAGTGTTCATTCTTACAAAGGGTCATTTTTCAAGCGGTCTTGGTCGTCTGGATCTCTCAAGTTACTGAGAGTCAGCTCTGCAGCTGACTTTCCAAAAAAGTCACAGAGAAAGAAACTGAGAAGATCCCACACATGCAATTATAAGTGACAATATTTCCATACATTCTCCTGACAAATAGAGGGTATCCTTGATTAAAGCTCTATGTCTGAAGATGTTTCTTTAGTGTGGCAGATCAGGAACTAGCTCATGGTATCTCATTCACACTGTACAAGACACCCAGGGCTTTTCTCTCCCCCCTCACGTTGTTCGGTTTAAGTTAATGATTTTAAAGTAATTAAATTCAATAAACCATGACAGATTAAATAAAAACTAATCAAAGTAAATAAATTACTGGTTTCACACATGTCTATTGTTTTGGGCAACAGAACAAAAGGAAATAGATGATGAGAGTAAAAAAAAGTGAATAAAGTAAGAGGAAAAAACCCTTTAGTGGTTGAGACACATTACAACTGACTAAAATTAACTTTTCTGTCTGTTCCACTGCGAAATAGACTCTGTATCAGCTAACAAGACAATCTAATGAGACCTATCAGGGGACTGTTATAACAAGATTAGGAGAGGGACCAGTAGCGAGGCTGTTTCTGCACAATCGAGAAAAGGGTTTGTATTTAATTAACAGCATTTATCTCAACAGTCCATTCCTAAGCAGCAGTCTGATAAAGGCAACCAGTCTCTTGAACCAATAGGTCATTTTACCTCAACAAATAGTTTTAAAAGAATAAATCTGGGATAACCTTTTGTTGATTACTGTGAGGATATATTAGATCTAGCATTTGGTTGGCACTGAACTTAAAGTAAGTTTGAATTAGCCCCTTCCATTCTCCTCCCAAATAATCCTCACCCAGGACAAACCAGATACATCCAGTTAAAGTGAATATGTGCATGTGTATAGCTCAAGTCATAAACACAGTGGACCAAAGACTTTAGGGTTTTTCCCAAATCCAAGCCCTAACGATCACAGCACGTTCAGGGTGGAATGCAGAAGAGCAGCACCCCTGTCTGTACAACGGGTCCAATGAGGCCTGGGGATTAACTGCAAAAACCTGAAGACAGGTGCCTGACAGGTAGTAATAAAAAGAATTTTGTAGTCATAAGATCAGAAGAATCTCATGCCATAGAAGGACTAGTTTTAGTACTGGGATTAAATGTCACAAGTTTCTGCCTCCCAGAGCTGCATTTAAATAATATTTCATGTAATTCTTCACTATCATTTTTTTTTTATTGTGTCCTGAAAGACACTGGCAAGTTCTTTAAAAATGTCTTCACGTGTAAGTACAAAATAAGGAATACTGAAATATTTAGAGAGCAAGTACCTACACACTTCTGAAGAGTCCCTGAACTTGAGCAATTTAAAACAAGCACTGTTCTGTACCGTTGACTGATCTAAAAGTAAGAGACTGTTGTAGTCTAAAAGTAAGAGAGGCTGTTGTACTCATCACTAGTTACAAGTACAATAAAAGTACAGTGATGATAATTCTTTGATTCATATTTGTTCCGAACAATTGCATGCTGCAATCTGAACCTCAGGCTCTTTAAGAACCAGAGCAGTCATCACCTGAGACAAAAAAAAAATCTTGTTCCCCCTCCCATCTACCTTGGGCAAAAATAACAGACACCCTGCCAGTTACTCCAACAGAAAAATGCCAAATACAAAATCCTCTTGTTGTTTATCTCTGCTGGAATTTTCAGGTGTATTGTCACTTCCATTGTCATTGTGTTTGTTAATTTACTTAAAATCATTAGAATTGAGCAGCTAATTGGCATATAAAGCTTTCTAATGACACTGAAGCCTCTAAGCCTGTTCACCACACAGACAATAAAAAACTACACAATTCTTGTTGTCTCTAACTTTCACTATTAACATTGTTCTCTCTAATTTTAGACTTCTGTAATATGGCTGGCAGGCTTGGTGCAAGGCTCATGGCTTTGGCAGATCTTTTTCAGGCAAGAACTTCCTACGAGATCATTGCTTTAGTTTACTCCATGTCCCTTTCAAGGGCTCTGATTCACTTCATAAATTGGGGTATTTCTTTCACATCTGTCACTGCAAGGGGCTGCTCAGTAGTAGCAGCATTTTGCATAATCAGTTTAATAATCAGATTCTGCTGAACGGTATGAAAACAGCAGAAGATCTCCGGCTGCATAATTCAACTGTCACACATACCTTCCTATCACACACAGACTATCAGGCTTCAGATAGTCATAGACTAAACAGTCAAGAAAGTTTTTTTAGTAAATTATTCCTGAAAGTTTGTATAAATTAAATGTAAAACTATGGAAGACCTGGTATAAACCTTGGTTCCTTGGGCTCACAGCAACAGCTGACCACTCACGGCAATTGCACCTTACATCTGACTGAGGCCATAAAGACAAAATTCTCCAAGTCTCATTTAGACAAAGGCATGTTCCCACTTGGGCAAGGGCCATACTACAAACATGAACTCAGGACTAACACCACACTTCTCACCATCACTGTGCTATTCCCTCCACACAGTTCAGTAGCAGTTAAAAGGGGCTCAGCCCCTTGGCTCTGTGGCCACGAGATGCACCAGGCGTAGGAGGAAACATGAACCAGCTCCCTAGCCGGCAGTTGTTGTTTCCTGCGAGCTGCACACCATTAGCATTCTGAACAGATCCTTCCCCGGTACTTTCTAACATGCTATATTGATCAGTGGATGCTTGTATTCACTGGAGACCTGATTTCACTGTCTTTAATGAATTTAATTCTCTTAGCTGCAGCTAAGTAGCTTGGCACCTTTTTATTACATAAAGCCAATCTTTTGCAGGCTTAGTCTTAAATAGTTTTGACTATTAACAATGTGCTGTTCCAAAGAACTTTGAGTTCATTTAGAGGGGCTCCCTCCACCCCCATGTCAGTGAATATTGGAATTCCCAACAGATATTTTTTTTCTTGTTTTCAGACTCTCCAGAGCATACAGAAAATAGTTAGTCTTGAATAAACTGAACACTTCATTTTATGGAATCCAGGCTTACGGAGTATGGATTCTGGGAGTTTATTTAGTCTATCAAAAAACCCACTTCCAATGCGTATCTTCTACAAGACTTGGCACCGTACTGCAGCAGACATGAGAACTATTATAGTAACTGAACAATCAAATGCCAGTCAAATACTGTCTGATTTTCATTACAGCACCTAACATTGTCATAGGCAGCCCTTCCCCCTTTTCATAACAGTGTTTGATAATTCTTCTGTAATCCAGATACCCCTCCGTTCAGAAGAAAATGGACAGTGCTGATGAAAAACTATCAGAAGCTAAGCAGAAATTAAAACTGTATCAGTCACTTAAATGTATCTAATAATGATTCAGTATCTGTAAAAGCTAAAATAAGTCCTGCAATAATTTATTTTTAGAGGATTCCCAAAAACAATATGAAAAAAGAGGGAAAAGCATAAATGTTTTAAACTTTCACCATAAATATCATGTCAGAAAACATAAACATGTTTTGCATATATGCAATACATATTTCCAGAACTGCTACACTGCATAAGGCGTCCAATTCACAAGTGAAAAGACAGAAGTTGGCTGTCCTGAAGTTTTACTACAACCAAAGCCAACATGATGCACATACATGTAAAAAACAACAAACACGGACATTTTCATGTTTTGTTATCACTAGATGCATGAATGCATTTGAGGCTTGACATCTGATAGCAAGAAAACAAGAAAGAGAAACTCAAATAGTGTAATTCTGAGCAATGAGAACATACTGCACCTGTCACGCTTGTTAACCAGATGAGTACAAAAACCATTTTACATGTTTCATGAACATACCACACCACCTGGATTCTGCCAACGTACCATATTTCTTGGATGGTGACCAAACTAATCCTTCAGTTTCATCCTTTCATCATCTGAGAAAATTATGTTGAAAATCTTACCTTGCAAAATACTGTTCCACTGTTTTTCATTTATGAGAAATAGAAAGATTTTCCTATTTTAATCTTGCAAGCCTTAATGAAAGCAACTTTGCACATGAACAGGGTTAAGAACCTTCCCAACCTGCTGTGTCAACAGACTGCAGCCAGAAGCTGGCATTTTAGATTTCCAGCTAAGTTTAGAAGAAAATCACCTGATAAAATATGCATCCTTTACTTGGCAAGAAATGCTTGTTGTTTTCCTCAAATTGTTAACGCACTTCAGCAAAGTCAGGAGTCTTGCCTAGGTATTCAAATTTATGGCTTTTTACTGATGTGACAATACACATTGCAGACCTTTCTGAAGGTAAACTAATCTCCTATAACTTACCAGAAAACAGCCAAAAGGAAAAGTGAAACGCACTTGAAAGGGAACCCCCACCTCCTAACACAGGTTTGATTAGCCAAGGCTTTCCCTGAGACATTCCTCCCACTGTAGCAAGAGAAGCAGAGACTGTAGGATCAGTAAGTGGGAGCGGCAGAAATGCTTCTCACTTCCCTCTGAGAACTCGAGAGCATCAGAAGCATCACTAGGCTTGTGACTCACATGAACATATTCTGAGCCAAATTTGATTTTCCAGTTTCAAAGCCTTCCTCAGTTTCATGGCAGGTGATTACAGGTGCTTACAGTCAAGTTTTATAGGCAGTGATGCTAGCAGCAGAAGTAGAATTACAAAAAGAAAATTAAGAACTGCTTGTTCTTTAAAAAAATTAAGAACAGTGTGCTGAACAATTAGAAAGGTATACAAATGGAAGTGGCAGCAAAATGGGAAAGCTGTTTATTCAATTATACATTAACTATAACTTCCTTTATTAAAACCAAACAAAAAACTAAATATAAATATTTTGCATTAAATATTGGAGAAGAAAATAAATATTTGTGGCATTGAAACTGTGCAGAAAAGTTCATCTGAACTTAACAGGAATCTGGTTCTGTTACAAACTCTGCACCTCTGTATTTAAAGGGGCCATCCAAAGAGAATTATATTTTCATCACTCCTTTTCAGTACAAACTCCCAAGATATTAATTCCAATTTTAATTTCATACTATCTTTAACTTTTATTCAAAGTGCATTTACCTGATTTTCTTCATAGAACTTGATAGAAGTGACCATCATATTACTTAAAATAAAATCGGAGCACAAACGTAATGAACATACAGTTACGCAATTCGCAAGAACACATCACCAGCAAAACAGGGAACTCCCATCTCACATCACTAACTCCTTACAACATTATCAACCATGCAGCAATTCACTGCACACAAAAAGAACATCTGTTTCACAAGTTTGTTTTGCCCTGATTTTTTTTTTTTTTTTTTTTTACACACCTTTAAATGTTCATTCCAATTCAGAAGTCATACAGCATCAGCAATTCTGTTTTAAAAGAGGCAAATCTATTCTCATGGATAAATACTGCGCAAGCAAGAAGAGATTAGGTTTTTCACAGAGAGGGCCTGAATAAGTCATCGGTACATAGTGTTTACACGTCTTCAATGTTTATGAGATGTAATCACCCTTCAGGGTGGAGATGTCCAAAAACCTGAATTTTGAAACATGGTCATGCATCTCATTGCAGCAAGGATGCCTGCTGCAGCCGTTTTATTTAGTACTCTGTTGGGCAGGATATGGTTTTGTATAATGACTGGGAAAGAGATGAAAAGAAATTTGTGATCCAAGTCTCTGTGACCTTTTTTAGGCAGCTGAGGTGCAGTTATCATCTTTTAAGTTTAGCAATGAAGCAATTCAGAATTTGTATTATGAAAATTCAGAAAATATCATTCTGAATAGCTAGATTCACACCAGGAGAAAAGGAATCAATTATTCCTTTTGACTAAAGTAGATGGCAGAGGCTGTAGTAATTGCTCTTTAAATAAAGTACACCATTCCCCCACAAGATTTCATCTTTTAGACTGAAAAAAGATTACAAATCCTGGAATATCCCACGCATATTTATCATACTACTGCTGCTGCAGAAGGGAGGGTTAGCATCTCATTTGGTCTAGACAGACTAGTCACAGAATAGTTTCAGATTTTGTCTAGACCCTGCTGACCAGGAGAATCTGAGCAGCTGACAAGTAAATATGGTTCCAGTGTACAGCTATATTTTACCAGCTCCCTCAATGATACCTCTGATTTGTGAATATTTGGGGGTTTTTTGGTCATTTCCCTTATTTTCAAACTGAAGTAGCATTCTTTCCAAACTAATATTGAAATAAATAAGAAAAAACACATGCATATGCAACTAGTTTTCATAGTGGATACGGGTTTTTTTAAACAACAAAAAAAAGATCTTAAATAGAAATAATTTTAATTATTCTTACTATGTCCTGTTCCTTCCTTGCTTTTTTTAATCCAACCATGCAGTAATATTTTGGCTTCCCAGTTCAAATGCATGTGACTTGTGCAAGTTTCCAACACTGGAGAATGATATACAAATAAATTTCTCAACATATCATTGTGATTTCTGAGTTGCTCTTGCAGTCTACTGTTCTATTAATCAATGTCTACTACAGATCCAATTCAGCAAATATGGGTGCACAGGTTTATAGCAAATGTAGATATTAAGAAAACAAATTTACTTACCTATCTAATCTACAGGATGCTACACAACATGCAAGAAAAAAATGTAAACAGATCATTCAGGGAAGTATTTTACCACTGCACATGGTAACACAGTCATGCATTTTATGCTTCTATAAAGTAAGTTGAAGGGCACAGTAAAATTCGTTTCTTATTTATCCAATTCACTTAGTTTTCTTTGATCTCCTCTTCCAATTCAATGATCTTAGCTTTCTTAACACTGACTTTGACTTACAAAGTATCTAGCATATTTTACAATGCACTGAGACTTACAATATATGTTTGTTAATAGTGTAACAGTCACCATGCAAGTAGTCATCATTTGAGCTAAGCAATTGATCTCCAGTTAAAAGATTATTCAAGCAATTTCACTTCCAACAACAGAAGCTGCAAGGTGCTGAGTCACAGACCTTTATTCTCCCTTTGCCAAAATCCAGTAAAAATAGTTACTACCCTAGATTTCAAACTCTCCTGGCTAATGGTGACAAGTGAGTGACATATTAGATCCAGCCACGATCTTTGTTTTACCATGTCCAAAAAACCAGTCTGGTGGAAACTCAGCAAAGTGTCCAGCCACATGCCTCTTTTAAGCACAGGTATCGATGGGACCATCTGTGCAGGTTCCCTTTCTGTAGCTCATCATCAGTACAAGGTGAGGGGTGAAGCACCCAAGTTGACTGAAGGACAATGGGTGAAACCCTCCTTCTCAACGTTAGAGCAGTGCAGGACACAGTTTGATGCTACAAACTGTGTGTGTGTGGTGTGTTGAACCTGGCTGGATGCCAGATGCTCACCAAAACCTCTCTATCACTGCTCTCCTCAGCTGCACAGGGGAGAAAATATAATGAAATTCTCATGTGTTGAGATAAGGACTATGTTATCTCAGTGGTGCTACCACCATCGCTGATGGGCTTGGCCTTGGCCAGCATCAGGTCTGTCCTGAAGCTCTATTGACGTAGGGGAGGCTTCTGGCAGCTTCTCACAGGAGCCACCCCTGTAGCCCCCCGCACTAGCAAAACCTTGCCACACAAACCCAATACAGCTGTGGATGTAAGATATAAACAGTGCACAACTCTATCCCAGCTATGACATGACTAATGTTCAGTTTCATCCAACTTTACCACATTCTCCTTTCTCCTGAAAAACATCATTTATTGTCCTATATGTGTCCATATTATACTGAACAAACCAAGCAACCAGCAATAAGTATTTACATAAAAACAGAATCCAAAGCAGAAAGTAGTAACAGACCCTGGGAATGCAGAATTGCCTCCTGTCTTAGTGTTTAAAATTTGCAACAGGGGTAAGAAACTCAGAGAGTGACTAATTAATCCTGCAAGTTGCCCTACGGTATAACCTGCCTCTAGCAAAAGGGAGTCACTGAAATGGTCTTTGCATGTGTAGGAGCACATGCTGCCTTACTGAGCCACTGCAAACAAAACTTTGTTAAATGACATCACTACGGGGGAAAGACGTAAGAGTTTAATTACAGTCAAGTGCACATGAAATATTTCGCTCTCCAGGATTTTAACCTGAAACTAATAGTGCAAGTAAAATTGTCACCCTCCTGTTAATGGCATGCTACAGTATCTTTTATATTAGTTTTCCCCTCGGTATAATAAGCTTTGTACTATATGGGGGCTGTTAACAAGGGAACTCAGTAGAACTTAGAGGCTTATAACTCCTCTTTTATAAAGGTAATCACAGTAGAGCTACAGTCATAAAGCCTTACATTACATTCATGTGAGATCTTCCAGCAGGCTTACTCCTGTGAACGGTATAAAAGAACAAAGGTTAAATAATGTCCAGATATTGCATTCTGAAAAGTGATTTGGATCTATCTAAACAGTAGCAGAAAAAACAGTTTGGCCTTATGAAAACCTAAAAAGAGTAAAAGAGCAGCAGACCTCCAAGAATCAGACCAGTGCCAACAACCCTCACTCTCACCCCTTATCTGGCTGCATCCTTCAGTTGTGACACACGCTTTTCACCAATGCAAATAATTCAAGGAAGATTGCGAAATGGGAAAGATCCCAGGATTTTGGGATGGTTTTCCATTTTAAAATGGAAAATGGTTTCCATTTTAAAAATCACTACACACATAAAATTCTGGAGAAAAGACAAACTCTTCTTGGAATCCCACTTACCTTCAACAAGACCATGTAAAGTCTGAACACAACACAAATATCCCAGTGTGGAGGAAACACTGCAAAACGACGCCTTTAGACTCGCATATACTCACAACACCACTAAACGTGAGTATTGTTTCAGTGGTCTTACAAATTATAAGCAACACTAAATCTAATAGCAGACAGCAAGTTATTAATGAATCTCACCACCAAATCCATATTGCATCTCAGTAATATCCTAGATAAGATAAAAAACTCACTTCCTAGAATAAGAAAATCTATATCAAGTCAATCAGTGAAAAAACCCACCATTATTTCAACATCAATTTTAAATGTTAGGTTTCACATGGCTTCGAGGATCAGGTTAAATGTTCATTAGAACCTCTGTAGATTTTATTGGTATACCTCAAGATAAAGTTAATGTCAGCTACACAACATATATCAGTGAACAAGTGAGACTACAAAGACTAAGTTTTTCTTCAACATTAGGTATATAAAAATGTTAAAATTACAACTTTCTATCATATTTTTAAATTTGGTTAAAAGCCAGCACATATTGAATTTCATCTGTTCTCTCACTAAGACTCATCCTCCAAGTGACAAAGTAGCACAGTTTCATGCACCACACTGAAGCATAACCCAAATAGACATACATTATTTCTGCTTTTTTTCTGCCATGAAGCAATTCTGTTTTCCTACAGCAATACACCTGCAAGCTGTTCTTCCAACAGGTCATATATTTTTGCTGCCCAGTAAGACCACCATATGCCAAGTAGCTTTTCCTCCACCAGTCATGGCTGCAACAGAATCACAGACTGGGAACAGTTGGATTAAATGACATCCTAGAGATATTACGTACCATTAGAGAAAAAAACTAGGTCTTTTCCACTTTGGCATACTATAATGTATCTGCCTTCATAATAGTTGCACAGAATAACACATAGAACCAGGCAAGGCCACCACACAATTTTATTTCCACAGTAGAAGAGAATCTTCACCTTTGCCTCTTTCTCCTTTTTAAAGCTGACCTACACCAGTAAAATATTGTGGCACATGTGCAAACTGAGAACCACAAATCTGCATGTAGAAAACTGACCTTTAAAACATCCTTGTAGCTGGATGACACAGCCAAGATCGGATTCGCCTCTCCAGTTTCCAAGTGTCTATAAGTATTTAAGGAAACTGCAATATCGTAATGAGTACCTCATACAATAAAATTATAAATATTAACACCATATAACACGCACACCTTACAATCAAAAACATTTAAATGTCTACTATAAGGCTGAAGGAATTTATCTATTTGGAATGACAATATCCTGCCTACTCTGAGCAATGGTTGAAGTCCTAGAATTAGGACTTCAACTTTAGTAAAAAAAACCCTTGTATAAGAACAGAGAAAAACTCAAGGATTAATCACTAAACTACATTTTAATATCCATTTTATATTACCTGAAGCCAAGAGTTAATTGATAATTTAAAAGGCTCTGAGTGATATATATTCAAGTTTGGTCATATTCACATCTTCAATTTTATAAAAATCTACTATGTTATCTAATGTAGGCATAATTTTGTTCCATTAAGCAATCTGTGCTGAAAGTAATTCTGGAATTATAAATCTAATGATAACAAAATAGGTCTTATCCTATCTGAGCTAAAAGGTGCAGTAGAATGGTTCTGGAATTTACATGTAGAAACAATCTGCTATTAAGACACTGTGATATCTCTTCCTTGTACATAATGGAAAATTGAGGCCTGAGGTTTTCATTTTGGTTTATTTAACTTGACATAAGTATTAGGTAATGTGAATACATGAATTGAACATGTAGCTTTATATCTTCTTCACCAAATAAATGTTTTCAACTCTGATTTTTTAAACCAAAGAGTGACTATTTGGAAATAAGATCAGTTTTAAACTGGCTTCACATCCACACAGACAGACAGCACGGGTGTAGTCCCAGCGAAGACCGTTCACTCCCTACTGGTTTATGAAATCCAGCGGCAAGAGTGGACCAACCCTCCATTTGTTATATGTATGACTATACCACTCTTTCAGATCCCAGGGGAAAAAAAAAAATACAAACTCAAAGTGAGAAAGAACAAGACCGAGATTATTATAATAAAACCAAAATGTCAAAACCCAGTTTATTGCATATCGGGCTGAAATTTCATCAGTCTATCATTAAAAAAAGTCTAGAAAGAGCAAGTCACATATAACAGAAGGTTGCAAACTGTGTCTCACAGTACAAAGTGAGCTCTGTTGCTCACAGAAGTAATCCATTTGAAGAGAATAAAAATTTTTATCCAATTTATAAGAATACAGTATTACCTGCCTTATTTCATGACAAAGAAAAGTAGGTATTATCGGTGCTTTGAATTAGAACAAAAGATGCACTATTTTTTAATATAACTAGAAGAAACACAACATGAAGGGATAACTATTTTTATATTTATTTTTATCCCCATACTGACAGTAGAAAACAAGTTCAGCATCCTACAAATTAAATACAGATGCATTACAAATACTACTGTGCTAGTGCCAAGGACAGTCAGCTTTCTAATGATGACCACAGTTGGTAATTTTTGAGCTACTTATATAGAGGGCTTCATGTTTACTTCAACTATCAGTAGTATCATTATCCCAAAACACAATTAATTGCCTTTATGAAGTAATGTATCACTCTGTCACAGACAGCTGGTATCCTTGAATTCTTCCT
Organism: Gorsachius magnificus; assembly: GCA_034008185.1. Classification (NCBI taxonomy): domain Eukaryota; kingdom Metazoa; phylum Chordata; class Aves; order Pelecaniformes; family Ardeidae; genus Gorsachius; species Gorsachius magnificus. The sequence continues at coordinate 31,186,464 of CM067089.1, read as the reverse complement.
GTATAGGGAGGACATATTTTGAAGGAATATAAGTGCAGTTGATTTTATTAAGACACTTCACATCCTCTTCCCTCCCCCGCTTCCACTCTGAAGCACCTCTAAAGATCTCAGTCAATACATAAAAAAATTGGCAGTTTTCCACTCCCCAGCAGGTTACCTCTGAAAAGATCAGTCAATACACAAAATCTGCAGAGAACAAAACACCACAGAAAACAGCAAGAATTTCTAAAGGCAACCAGCAAATGCCATTAAAAACAGACTGTTGTCATTTTGGAGTTCCTATTCTCTCTGGATTTCTCCAAGTTTAATTTATTTAGTCTCCTTAATAACAGCTCAAAAATTCTTTATGCATATGGATCCTAAGTGGTATAAAAAATTGGATTAGAAATCACTGGGTTAAAAGCTTTGGAGCGCTTTACTACAGCTGGAAGACTGAAATTTGCTCAAAGTCCAACCAAGCTGTTTCCTAGTTAGAAAGCAACCTGAATGAGACAGTGTTTCCTTCTGTCCTGGTTTTGGCTGGGACAGAGTTAATTTTCTCCCTAGTAGCAGGCATGGTGCTGTGTTTTGGATTTAGGACGAGAAGAATGTTGATCACACCCTGATGGTTCAGTTGTTGCTGAGCAGTGCTTACACCAGGCAGGGGCTTTTCAGCTTCCCCTGCTCTGCCAGGGGCACAAGGAGCTGGGAGGGGGCACAGCCAGGACAGCTGACCCCACTGGCCCAAGGGCTGTTCTAGACCATATGACACCATGCCCAGTATATAAACTGGGGGTTGTTGGCCAGGAGGAGCGATTGCTGCTCAGGCATGGGCTGGGCACCAGTCAGTGGGTGGTGAGCAATTGCACTGTGCATTGCTCGGTTTGTATCTATTATTATTATTATTATTAATATCAATATCATTATTATTATCCTCTGCTGTTTTATTAAACTGTCTTTATCTCAACCCACGTGTTTTACTTTTTTTCCGATTCTCTCCCCCATCCCACTGGGCAAGGGGGGGAGTGAGCAAGCAGCTGTGTGGTGTTCAGCTGCCTGCCAGGTTAAACCACAGCACCTTCTTATCTGCAGATGTCTAAGATTAAATGGTAACTTCTTTTTTTTATTTAAACCAATGTACCTGGCAGTTTTAGACCTATAATTCAGTTCCAGTATTACTACATAAATTACAAGATGACCATATCAACCAGTTCTGCTCTATCCCTTCCAAATTAAATTTAATTTTAAAAAACACCAAAAACCTAAAAACAGTGATGTGGAAGTTATAATTAAAGCTAGTACAAGCACTTTAACATGAAAATGAATAAATAACACTGATTTTCTCAAGAAACAAGCTATGACTGTTGTGTATATGGAAAATACAATAGATAAGTAAGGAATCACAGGCAAGTCTTTCTCTTCTGCTGAGAAGCTGTGATACCCTCTTCAAGTCACTCACACCATTTATATCGGAGACATCAGTGACGGCACAACAAGAGGTATGCCTTCTGTACTTGTTTCAACGGCACTCAAAGAAATTTGGAGAACAAAGTTACCAGAAATAACCATTCAGAAATGGATAAAAAGAAGTAAATAGTCTGAAATGAGAGAAAAAGAACTGTTCTTCAGCAATAACTTTAAAATATGGCTTGACTTTTAATATGGCTAATTTCTGTATGGAGACACTGCTTGGTAATAACTGGAAGTCAATAAAGTTTGAAAAAATCCTGAAATTTCCCAACCAAAACTGAATATAAATAATAATTACGGCTAATCCATACTTCTTTGAGTTGGGCCAACAGAACGGATCCTGTGATACCGCTATTGAAGAACTGTAAAAATATCACAAGTTTCTATTTCTTAAAACTCATAAAATAAAGATGATTCAATGCTCTACCAAAACAGTTGTCCTCGAGCAGATTGATGTATAATGGGAGCTCCCTTATTATTCAAGGGAAGATAGACTTGTTCAAAGAGCAAAGGAAGAGATTCTTTTCACTTGTCCTGTTGCAATCCACTCTGTGTTCATCAGGGCATTGGCCAATACCACATTGCTTCTCTGTCCTCATTTTGTTTGCAAAGTTTGCAACAAAGGCTACTGGATGAAAAAATACTTCGATAAAAGAAAATCCCATAGCGCTACTGGCACTCTATCTGTGTGCCGTCCTGGAAGCTGCATAAGGGCATGCAAAAGAAGAGGAGAGTGCTCTTCCTTCCCAGTCATAATTTGGATGCTGTTAATACCTGTTACTTTAGTCATGACAGGTAAAAAGATCCCAGGAAACTAACATCACTCAAACAGTTATAGAATGGCCAAAGGCAGCCTCCTATCAATAAATGCAGTCAACTCTTAGCAGTAGTGAAATAAAGAAGTGTTTTAGTTCCCTTTGGCCCTCCCACTGCAATTAATCTGGACTACCAGAGTTCCAGTGAAACTAATTAATAGTTATTAAGGAACATGGTTAATGACACTGTGGGCATGCATCAACACAGGCACCCCATTTGTAGCTTTCCCAGAAATAATAAATTTTTACAACAGATAATTTGCAGACTTGATTTCTCACAACGTATTCCCTCCCTGAAGGGAATATTAGAATGCCAGCCTGTCTACAATTACAGAAATACGCTGAGATATTTCATTTACCCATGATTATTTACCAGTTACAGCTTTTAGAATTGTAGCTGGAGCTAGGTTTAACAACAACAAAAATCCACTACAGAACCAAAACACTGGGAAAAAAAGAATGCTTCCCTGAAGCAGATTTTTTTTTTTCTTAAGGAACTCATGTTTAATGCAAAGCATAGTTGGCATTTTTATTCTTTCAACAATATTTCCTTCTAATTCAGGGAATTTTTAGAGTCCAAAATTGGGATAGATTGGTTGGTAATATCTGGAGATATAAGAAAGTTGGCAAAAAGTATAGAAACTTCCCAATCACGGCTTTACATAAACATTTTTTAAGGTTCATCCCTGAACTACATCATCTCCTAAAGCAAAAAGTCAAAATATTTTATGTGAAGACACTGCACGAAATGTTGTGATACATTTTTAATTCCATTTCTTTCTGTGAAAAGTTTCTTGCATTTCACCCTAAATTTGTCTATTTTCTCCTTCCCCCCAAAACTCCAGTTTTTGGCAAGTACAAAATTTACCAGGATCTAATTAAAAGTTCACATGAATAGCATAAGCTGTTTTTTGATAGCCATGTACTCTGACATTGCACAGGATTTTTATGCATTTACGTATTTCTAATTATAACAATGGAAGAAATTTAAATTGAAGAGGTAACTTCAGCACTTTGGATCTTCTGTACACCATACAAAAAACGTAATGAACGCACAGTCATTTAAGGCCCATATTTCCAAAAGACACAATGTCAGAGGCTGTCACGCTATTTTGTCCATGAGTCCCAAGTCTTTAACCTCTGATGGAAACCCAAAGGAGGTACCCAATAGAATAGCGTGGGTTAAAGGAGGTGCCTATTTGATTATCCTTCTTACTACTAGTGCCATGAAGATTTTTTTAATATTATATTATTTCAGAATATTTAATATTAATATTATTTCAGAAATCTTAAATTTCAGTTAAATTATAAAAAAGAGGACAGAAATCACTGCCCATGAAAAGTATTTGAAAACAAACTTTCATTATGTCCATCTTATGTTTGCCTTCATCAAAAAGCATCAGAATAATTTTTTTTGCTAGCAAGAAAGACTATAAACAGAAGACACAAAAAATTTCTAAAACAAAACCAAACAAATTACGTACAAAGAAACACACTCAGGGAGAGTACGATACAGATCATAATCTTCCTGATACTTACTGTGTCACACCAAACTTGCACAGTTTAGCTGCAGGAATTATTTTATAGTAATGGCAATGTGGGACACATTTTTCCCTCTCAAACAGAAAACTAGGGAGTATCAAACCAGAACGGGGGAACAAAGTCTCTCCCAATGGCTCTGATTTCCCATGGATCTTTGGTATCTACCGGGTACAATAAGCTGTTCCCTGCAGAAACAACACAAACCTTCAGAAAGCTGGAAACCACAGTATAAATTTCACATATCGTAATGCAGCTACATGACAATGATTGTATGGGTCTGGACTTGGTATTTTCCAGACCTTGCAAACAACCCTCATTTAATGGCAACAAGTATTGATTCCAGAGCCTCAACCAAAGTAAGAACGTAATCTGCAGATGCACAATTCCTTTAAACATGCGTTTTGACTACCAAAGACTCCAAATTAGCTGTCTTGAAGCCACTGGAATACATAAAAGGTGGAAGCTTGTCTCACACATACAGAGAACCAAAGCCCTTAGGGTAGGTAAGTTGAACCACAGCCTACTGTGAACATCCAAATTTCATAGTCAATTCATCAACAAGCAACTACCAAGTACACAGTTAAGAAGAGAACATTTGTGCCTACTTTGGTCTCCCATCTAAGGAAACCCATCCTACTTAACAAAATGCACACAGGCAAATGGAGGGAACAAAAAGTGAAACTAAAGCTTTTATCCTTTCCCTACCAGCATACACAGAAGTTTCCTTTCACATACTGATCATTGTGCCCAAAATGTACTTTCTACACTTGTTAAGAGAGGGGAACTCATCTCAGGAAGACCAAAATCCCATATCTCCCTACGCTGCTCAAGGGCTATGTTCTTGAGCAAACTGGAGACTGACAGATTTTGAACCTACAGCACTGTGCTGGTTTGATATTCACCACCGACCACCCCAGATAAAAACAAACACTTGGCGTTCTCGCTGATTCAACACACTAGATTCAAGTCATCTCAATCCAGGAGAATAATTGTGCATTTCGTATTTACTTATAAAATTTAAAAAGCCAGGTTAACATGAAGTACTTCCCTTACTCTTTTGGAAAACGGGGCACTGCCCTACCTTACTTCTCCAAAATAAAGTTCATTTGAAATGCCACTATTTTCCTACAGAAGGACAGATTCCAAAGTACTCACCACCTCACACTGAATAGCATGCAGAATGGATTATTATTACATGCATTTCTGAAGAGCTCATCTCTCTATTGTGCCTGCAGATAACATATGCTGTTTAAAGATGAATAGTAGAAATGAAAGGGGAATCCATGGTGCTGGTGGGAGGCAAGAGCCAAGCTAGAGACTATAATGGAAGTCTTTTTGTGACTGTAGTGTTTGTTGCTGCAAACAATACAAGAATTTGGCGCTCGTTTGAAGTGTATCCTTTAGAGTTCCAGCTGTGCTGATACACAGAGCAGGGGGGTGGCGGGGAACAGAAATCTTAAGGGATGAGATGTATCAGTTCTTCCAATGTAAATAGGAAATAGAACCTAGATAGAGAGGGAGTAAGTATGTAATCCAAGGTATATAAAATCTGAAAGCATGACTGCTGAAGGAAAGATGCACATGCGAGGCTTTTCAGTCCTGGACAGTCTGAGTCAGTTTAAACGGCTCCTGCTTTGATGTGCCGCACAACCACATTTATGTACATCCCGCCTGTCAGGAACGTGGGCAGAATAGAAAGGTGAAGTCCTCAGATTCCTCCTGAGTGAGGAACACAAGGATTTTCTTCTAGGACAAGGACCCCTTGCACTTTGGCCTCCCTCACCTCTAAGCAATGTGCAGGTTTTGCTCCTTTTTTCTTTTCACATAAGTTTCTGAAAGTATTAAGGCAACAGACATCCTACGTCACAAACATTTGATGCCTGTGGCTGCACTCGTAGAAGTAGAAGAGAAGGGAGGTCCAAAAATAAAGGTAGACAAGGAAAAGGAAAGGGACAGATGAGAAAAAAAATTAGTAAAGTCTGGAGTCGCAGGGAAGGAAACATATGAGCCTGAAGAAAACACTTCATGATGCAGGAATGTGTGATAACAAAACTAAGAAGGGCCAAAGACACATCAATATATCCAAAAAAAGGAACGTGTTTGTCGTGCAGTGAATTACAGAATACAAAGCAAGTGTTCTGGAAAACTGCTGTTATCCACACATTCAGAAAAGGGAGAAAGTAGAAGAGATTATGTTTGCAAAGGAAAAAAACAATAATAAAATGAAGAAATATATATATTTGCTTTCTAGGGCAGTAAAGTTGCAAAACATGATGAGATCTGAAAGGAGATGAACCCAACCTTTGAGAAAGCTGCAAATGCATTCTGGCAGCTATCAAAGATATGTAGCAAATGAAGATCAGTCTAAAAGGTAAACAGAAATGGTGCAGTCTTCATTTATTTTCCTTTAGAAAATTACAGGCAGATACCAAGGGCCAAACCATGCCTTGACATAGCTCTCTGAAGACAAATGTAAAACAAAGGGAAAACAGAAAGGACTGGGAAAGGTGATAGGAAAGAATTGAAAGACTTGGCCAGAGACAGGATACTGCCACACTCTTAAGATTTACAAAATAACAGACCTCTATCAATATCATATACATTCCTTCATTTCCAGTGAAGAAAGGCCTTCTAAACACTGTAGCTGATTCACAGGGAACTGAAGAAATTCCAGGAAAAAAAATAATAAGACCAAGGATAGTTAATAGGAAAGCCGAGAGTTATTTTAAGTAAAAGTGATCCACGTGCTCTGAAGTCCTACTATTTTTTGTGATTAATCAACTAATTAATTATTACTGATTGCTCTGTATAAAACCTCAGACAAAGCTGAAAACGTTCTCAAAACAGGTACCACTATGCAGCCAAGTGGTTGCAGCTTCGACAGGACCTTGCGAGCTTTCTCTTTAATTTGGTCACTCACAAGACGTGCTGTCAACTTTTCTTTCAGATTCAAAGTCTTGACAGCAGCAGGGAAGGGACAGCTACACTCAGAAAACTTGTGGTGCAAACCCCTCGAAAGGCAATCAAACCAGCAGTTTCAGAGACTCTCTGACGTAAGTGGTACAGCCAGCCAGCCACCCCTGCCATCTGAAAACACATCCCTCGGGTCAAACGTTGCAATGCTGTTCCCTGACATTTTATTCTAATGCAAATGGAGAAAAAAGAAGCACTTCAAGTTCTTGTAGTGAAGGCAAGATATCTCTGAATAAAATACTTAAGAGCGTGCTGAATATTCTTATCAGGACTTGTTAATTAATTCTCACAATGCTCCTCACAAGTAGGTAGAGCAGAAAGATTGTATTATTACAGAGCAACCATATCAGTATCTATAGAGTGATAGACAATCAAATGGTTTAGAATAGCTAAAACATGTCTGCTTAAGAAAATACAGCTTTACTGGAAAGTGACTGCCTTTTTTTCATACTTCGAATAAAGACTGAGAATTTTAAAGTCTGCTTGACAAGCCTGAATCTTATAACCGTCCTGAGCAGTCAATGCATTTACATGTACCTATCTGGCTCTTTGAAACATCCAGGCTATAAGAAACTTTGACGTTGCTAAAATGACAAAGACTACATGAGAAACAAGTCAGTATTAGTATCACCTTGCCTTTCCGTGCTCATCCAAATCCCTCTTGATAAAAGCCCTTTTACAGTCCTTCACAGTGACACGTGGCTATTATACAAAACACAAAGAAGGTTTATATCAAGCTAAAAACTTTGTCTAACCCAAGTCCTCCTCCTTTGCTGTGTGATAGGCTATAGTTTGGGGGTTTTTCCGCCCTCAGTCATTAGGGGGTATATGAAGAAAAAGAAAAATCCTCTACTCTGCAAAGCTTTTCCTTTTTATGAGATCTTATGGCCCTGTGCAAGCAGCGATCTCCTGTTCTTTTCAAGTATCTTTATGGAGACTCCTGGGAAGATTTCCCCTGGATAAGAAGGCTTTGAGGGGCTGTAAGTCAGACACACACTCCTGAGCCCTTCATGTCACCAGGGATCTGAGGAAGGAGCATTATCTCGCAAGACTATTTCGAAAGGGAAATCCACAGTGCCATCTCCAGAGCAGTTAACAGCTCCGTCTCTGAGGCCTCCCATTAGAGGTAAGAATGACAGCCTCTCTGTTTTCCATGCTTTAAAAGTGTTCCCTAATCAAACACACAGTGCAGGTACACAGCAACCTCCTTAGATATTCTTACCGTGTTTGACACCTCCTTACTTTATTCCAAGCCTCTAGCTAATTAGTTCTGAACAGGAAATGTTCAGTACCAAAAAAATCAGGTTTGCAAAAGTAAACCCAAGCACCATAGGTATTTCTGAAGCATTTGGGTGAAAAAATGGCAAGAAGAAAAGTACTTTCAGTGGAAATATGCCTTCTTTCTGTTGCACCAAATCATCAGGAACTGTCTTTATAGCAAGTTACAAGACATACATTGTTAGGCATCACAGCAATTCTTAATGGGATTCAAGAAGTGTTAAAGCTTGTGTAGAGTCCTTTCTCATAAAAGGAGATATTAAACAGAGGGTTCAATATTCTGTGAGAAATAAAGACACTGAGGTAGTCTTTTAAGTACCTGATTGAAGAGTTCCAGTGCAAATGCAAACACAAGGTTACGTATCAGCAAGTGCTGCAGGGATCTTGTGCCTCGGGAGCTGATAGCTGGGTCATCCGGGGCAGGGAACCAGCCTGGCTGAGGCCAGGCCTGCAGGGGAGAGACCAGAGCAGTCAAGGAACTTCTGTCCGATGCCCTGCAGGGGCTGCAATAAGCCCACCCTAACTGCAAGGATTTCATGAAGAAATTCCTGTGAAGGATGGTTTTAGCACAAAATAAGACATTTTTTTGGAAACTCTTACTGAAAAAGGAAAATTGCATGAAAACAACAGGTTTAAATCTCTTAAGAGACAGTAGAAAATAAAGACTAGTTCTAAGAACAGTGATCCTATCATAACAAAATAACACCCTTCCCTGTGTATTTTTTATCACAGCTGGGAATGCAGAAAAAGGCTTCCAGAAAGAAATGGAAGTGTTCCCTAAGATGTACATAATCTGCCTAATGGTGAGCCACTATTTTTTACATATATATATATACACACACATATATATACATATATATGAATTTTACAGAAGTGGGAGAAATACAGGTCAATTAGTCGATTCAAGCTCCAGCTTTCCGGACCTTCCTTGCCTCAGTTGGTACCTTCCCTGCTGATGCTAAAAGGAAACTTTGCCCAAATACACAGACTTCAGCAACGATTCTTGAAAAAGAGACCAGATGATCAGTTGTGAGCAATGCAAAATATCCTGCCCCCACTTTAGACAGAAACGTCCCGAGGACAGTTTGTTAGGTACCTTTTGCGACTGGCCCACGGGGTCAGGCTGGAGACCTCTGAAGACTGCCTGTCTGCCAGCCCCAGCAGCCCCCGGCCAGCTGCCCAGGCAGCAGCCCCAGCCACACCACCCTTCTCCTGCCTCCTTCCCACAGGGAATGCCTGCACAGAAGCAGGGACACCAGACGGATGTGAGGCAGTTCTGCAGTGGTGGGACAGCACCGGGTCCTCATCGAGCCCTGGACCCAGCAACCATTGTCTATAGGGAAGGCAAAGCCCACTAAAGCTTTTAGGTAAAAGTCACATATTTTCCATTTGATTTTAAGTCTTCTAAAATACAGTGAGGCTTTGTTGCCAGATATCCAGTTACACCAGAAGAATAAAAAGTTCCCTGGAGATTATTTTAGTTAGGGGTTTCTCCCAAATATTTTCAAGATAGGAAACAAAGAGAAGTACATAGAGTAAAAAAAGGCAGCAGTTCTGCCTATGGACGGCCACTGCCCAAGCCTGATTAGCTACATAGTTTTGAGACCAAAAACATTCCTTCCCACACCTGCACTGACAGCAAGGGTTTCCTTAGATTTTATTTGGGAGAGTGGGTAGAGGCAACAGAAAACATTACTGTCACCAAAAATGACACATTCTGAGGCAGGAATACTATTTTTAATAAGACGACTGTAACAGAAAAACTGCATTCTATTCAGGTTTCAAAAAAAACCAAATACAAAATAAAGGATTTTTCCAACTGCTCTTTCAAATCTCATTGAATGAATTTTTTAAAAAGTTAGTAGTTTAATTTTGCTTGCACTTTCTGTTTTACATTTTCTCAGAAGGATGATAAAGGAGCAAAGAGGCCTATATTCCTTTTCAGAGAACCATTCTTAAATTTTGCTGCTGAAATTGCTTTAAAACTAATGATGGATCTCTAATGCACTACAGAATACATTCTGTACTACATGTAGCCATTTTGGTGTATTAAAAAATCACGGGCTCAGAACTCTCATCTTCTGTATGTTTTGTACTATCCAGTAACAGCAGCTACAGCTCTGCCATATCTCTTGCCATATCCTTTTCTAGATTCACTTTCTGAAGCTACAGTAAATTAGTAAATGCAGTGTGGCATTCTGGAGTAAGTAACCCCTTTCCCTTCTTACAGTTTAAGGATATTCCTAAGAAGGGATACCAAGCTCCATCTGCATGGTTGGCACTACGGCCTGGAAAACCCTTGGAGGGAATTTTCTGGTTTCATTCTCCCATTGTCCATACTTGGCTAGCTCTTGCTCACTTCTGTGTAATAGTTGGCTATGAGCTTAGAAAAACGTCTGATACTGATGGTAAATCTGCAAACAGACTCTCCTTGAAAGACCTAGACACTCTCAAACCCAAAGCAAGACTTTGAGAACGCTGAACTCCACATATCAGACCCTTTAAAGCCTCTTTTTCAGAATTATTTGCCAATCACTAGTAAAACAGGCAATGAATTTTTAAAGCTATGTTTTCTATAACTTTTACAGTCAGACTTAATACCAACTTCAGTTACCATAACAAGTGTTGCAACAGGTGCTTTTGGGTTTAATGAAGACAGTCAAGCAGATTTATTGCCTATTTCTTCTAGAGGTGACTGAATAATTTTCAACAAATAACTTTCTCCAGTATAGTCTTTATTTTTGTGCCTGTAATGAATAGCACATATCAGACTGCAGTTCCTTCTCTTAGAAATGAACCACTTTAAGTCTTTTCAGATCAGTCAAGTCTGCCGTGACTCATGACTTAGCTGGAAGCAGTCACTCCAGTGACACAGTCCATAGGGAAGGCTGTCTTTCTCTAGCCAGCTGAGCATGCCATCACCTGTGAGATGTTCGCCCATGTCTGAGCTAAAGGGGTGTAACTTTCAGAACACTCAGTATTCCTTCAACTTTGTTCATGGTGCAGCTTTGTCTTTGAATTTTTTTTCCCATTGGCTGTACCTTTCAGAAATATGGACTCTGTTCCCACACAGGCAAAGCAGACAATGTATCATATGGACTGTTAAGCAGAGACAGCTCACGTCATCTCAGCAGTTTAGGCAGAATTTAATTTTGAGGCCACAAGGATAAGAGGTTGTTTCTGGCCAAGACTGGGCTGCTTCTGCCATAGGCAAAAAAATATGAAGGGACAAACCTCAGGTGAAGTCCCAGTGGTGCACTCAGGTGTGCGGATCCTATTATTCCTGATGTCAGTTGGGAGACAATGGAAAATATAGTGAGTGGTGCTCCTCCCCTGTCCCCAGCAACAGCTGCCTTTCCCAAATCCCAGCCCTTCTCATGAGGCAGCAGCAGTGCTGGCAAACCTCATGGAGCAGCCAAATTCATGACTAGAATGAAAGCTGATGCTACACTCAGAGTCACTTGCCTCAGAGCTGCCTGCTTTGCATGTGCCTTGAGCCATCCTGCCTTTAAGCCCATGCATGTGGGAAGTTCCCCCCATGTTCAGGATCTGTCTGTGGAAGGATCAAGTATCGTGTTTCAGAAATACCTGCAAAAGATTGGAAGGAAAGAAGAAACGCATTCCAAAGCGGATTCTCATGGATATGCCAAGCTCTACTACACATGGCAGAGTAGAGGAGATAAAGCTTGTATCCTGTACCTATAGGTATCCCTAGGACTGGGTCTGGTTCATATTCACAGAACTTACACTGAAGTGGCCACAGAGCAGTTTTAAATGCATATGGGCCTGGAAAGCTTTTCTATGCACATATTCTCAGCCTGCTTGTAAAAAATAACTCTGATTTGTACTATTTAAAATCAAAGAGTTGCCATAGGGCTTACGTGAGGTCTGGAACCCCAGCTGTAATGTGTCTGAGGATCAAGCCAGGCAAAAGTTCACACAGTTATTGATGGTTACAAGGTTATGTTTTGAGACCTCTGTGAACAGAAAGAAAGCAGGTTGTGGTACTCATATTAAGCTTCTATTGAATTGAAGAAGACTACAGAAGCATTTAATAAATTTAATAAATTAGAGCAGTAAAACATTACCGCATTCAGTGATTTCTTGGATTTATCTGTATTTCTGAAAAAAAGTTAAGTTCCTCAAAATCCTCACAGAAATAATCTTTTCCATTTTTTAAGTAAATGGCCTGAGTTTTTACAAAATCATCAAATAGCTACTGTGTGCTATTAACGGCAATAAACATAATTGACTTCAAAAGTTCACATGCAATATACAAAAGAACTTCCAAGGAATTTGCTGCAATCAGTTCAAATGAGGCAGATGGGTAGGAATATGCAACTCCTATGATTCAGTGAGTTAGTGCCAATATAGACTACGACATTAGAAGTACTCAGCGACATTGTTGTACAAGAGAGGTCCCATTGTAGCACACTGCATTAACAGCAGCAAAACCCTTGAGAATTTTCCAGGCCTTGTCAGCCCAGACTGCTTTGATGAATGGTATAAACAGAAGATGAAATAATCACTCACTAGTTTACAAGCACTGAAGTACAGCTATTAAAGATTTCTAGTCTGCATTATGACAGTGGCATAGTCATGCTTGGCAAACAGGCCAATATCTGCGTTTATGCTTGTCAGACATCCCAAATTCCCATGTTCATTTTGTATCTCTGAGGCCTATACCTCCAGAGACCTAGGGTTCTTCTCCTTCACATTGTATTTCCCTATAGAAAACAACAGAGACTAGCAGATTCAAGGGGGTCATTCATCTGCTTGTCAGCACTTAGATAATGGCTTGTCGTTTAAGAATGTCAGTCAATTTTTCTAGTCTTTGCTTGGCTAATGATAAGACTAATCCTCAATACTCCACATAGAGATTTAACAGACCATTTTAAGGAAAATAAACATAAGCATAAGGCTAATGACAGTGAGCATACTGTCATTTTATGGTTGGACTTGATGATCTTAAGGGTCTTTTCCAACCTAAATGATTCTATGATTCTATACTTATGCTCGACATCCAGGGAACAAAGCTGGAAGGATCACCTGCATCACTGACTCCAATTCTCTGCAATCACAGGGAAATACAGTCAAGGGGACAAGAACACATCAGTCCTGTGGACACCAAGGATTATTTCCTAAACCTCTACCACTGCTTTCAACCTGTGGTTCACAGATCAATCTAGGCAATTAAAAAAAAAAAAAAAAATAAAATCAAGTCTGTTGTCAGTTCATTTAAATTATCACCCTTCTTAGGACCTTTTCCAGAGGTATAGAAATTGAAAAAGCTTGAAAACAACTGGCTTACGGCCATCCCAAAGTCTACACTAAGAGGCAAGAGGCCAGAACTACAATGCAACTCACAAAGAGAGCAGAAGAAATTCAGGCCGTCACACTGGCCCCAACAATATCAAGAAATACATTTTGCAAAATAGTTCAGAAAATCCTGAGACATGGATCACAACCCACACAGCACAGAGAGTAAAAATGAAATAAGTAGCAGATCCCCACTTATTTCACCAGGGAAAAAAAATTTCTTCACAAGTCCACATCTAGTTTAACCCATTTCGGGTTTAAGCAAATGCAGTTTAGCAGTAACAGAATTAACTGATAGGTGTGCCAGCCTAATATACCAAACATCTCATGGCCTCTTTCAGCCAGGCTGGGACTTCAGGTGATCAAAGGATGACAGCAAAGAGAAGGGAAGAAAGGAAATAAGGTATGAAACAACAGACTACCGCGCACCTTAAGGTATGTTTGAAGAGCTAGATCCCTTCTTGGGCCCTATAGAAAGGTCAGAAGGAGGCATGAAGTGTATGAAAACACTACACGACCACTGGGAAGAGGAACTCCAGTCCCAAGGACACCTACAGAGGTCATGAACATGAAGTTTTGTCTTCCTTACCCTGCTAGACAGATCAGAGCTTGGCATGCACATGAGAAACTGCATTGGGAGTCCCATTTCTCTTCACCTGGTAATTCTCATTCACCAGTAACCAGAGTTAGAGTTAAACTTCCACAATTTAAAACTTAATCCAGGACGAGCATCCAGAAAATCAATTGACCTTTCTCTGCATCAAGATAACTAATACTCTCAACAAGTTTACTTTCTATATTAATATTTTTCTATAGAAAGAGAGATAAAATAAGTTTCCTGTAAAATCTCATCAAAAAGAGAATGTAATTATGGAGAGAATGGACTAATCCTTTTTTAAGCCAATATATCCATCTTGAGACAACCTTCAATATACTTTGGAACATTTCAAGCAATTTTATCAGCATTTAGGAAGGAAAAAGAACGCCTCGAGGCCAGTCCTGTCAGCAAATATTTCCCATCTTCATCTTAAATCTCAATATTATTCCAGATGAATGCACTGCAGACACACTTTTTTAAAGCACCGTGAACAGTCTATTACATTGATGGCCACACTTTTCCCATGCGAGCCATTATTTGCAAATATGGATACCCTGGAAAAAAAGGTAACTGGTAATCTTTTGGAAAGAACACAGACACACTTCATACTAACAGCCTCTCATTAAGAAACTCAAAGGACTTTTTAAAATTAGATTTATGAGACCAAGACCAAAGCACATCTGCATTTGTCTGTCTCTATGGTTTCATGAAGATAATGGTTTTGTCACATCTATTAGAAAACTTGCCGGCCAAAAGCTAAAATAATTTGACATATTTTTTTTTTAAACATCAATATAACATCACCATATAAATTAAAATACAAAAGAATTACAAAGTTCACATATATACAGACCTTTTTTCAGGAGCGATTTCATTTGCACTCATGTGTGCTTGTTTGAGCTTTAGACCAGCTTCCTCAGCTGGCTTGAATTTTATCAATAGTGTCATAAATTTTTATATCAATTCTTAAGCTGTTTATTAACATTGTAATAACATGCTAAATCTTGAAGATCCAACTTAAAATTCTCAGCTTCAAAGTGCATTTTCCAAAGGCCCTAGAACCTATGACTATTTCCCAGTTAATATGATAATCTGACAAGCTATTTGCAAATCATACATTCAAAGTAACCCTGAAGAGATGGAGATATATTTTTAAAAGACAGAACTCTCTAAATCCATACATTTATTTGTATTTCCTAAGCCCAATACACCTCACCAACGAAGTAGTTGGGAACAGATTTAAATGGCAAATTGACACAAGCCTTCATTTTGCATTAAGGCACTTTCCAGGGGCACTGGAGCCAACAGAGCCTTTCCAGATGTCACTGTGCTGTTCTACATTCAAAGAAACTCCTCCTATTTCTTCTTCAATCTCAGAGAGAACAATCTTACCTTATCAGTTCACTGAACTGTCCCAGGGAGTGAACTGAGCAATTGAGGCTCACGCCTTTTTCTGTCTGTCCCTTGATCATCTTGTGACTGAGTTTAACTTGAATTTAACTAGGTAAAGTGTCGTGTGTATGCATGATACCTATTTTTCTCTAGGGCCTTGTACAGTAGTTCTCTGGTCTCATGCACTGCATTTTACAGTGTACAAATTTTACAGTTAACTTACACTCCTGCACAGGTTTTGTACAGAGGTAAACTACACCCTTGGGCAACTAGCAGTGCTATTTCTGAAGAAAATAAAATAAATGCAACATTATACATTATAAGTCTGTCACAAGATACAGAGTGTAAGCTTTTCTTCCCTGAAAGCCCGAGAGAACATCAACATTTTAAAGCACGTTTTCTCTTTTTACAAACATGAGAGATCCAAAATAATTCATTTCCCTATTAATTACCCCACATAACAGCTTATTCATTTATTTTTCTGAGAAAATAAATTTCAGAGCCAAAACATCACACACATCCTGCTCCAAACCTTCCTCTTACAGCATCCTTTATATGTGCCATTTCCACTGACTCAACACAACCACCCATAACTTCTCAGAGCAAGAGACAAGACTCCAGTTTACAAATAGTCTCCCTACAGGGGAGACAGGCCAGCAACAATAAAAGACCAGTTAGCAGGACTACCAAAACCCAGTTTAGAGCCCCATTGCCACAAGTGCAGGACATGAACTCCCATCTTTGGTCAACAAACTTTATTTCTTGAACACCCACTACATGCATTTCTACATGTTGAGCTGCCAAAAGGACTAGGTCTCTTTGAAGATCATTAGCACAAGAAAGAAAATAAAGTGGCATTAAAATTATGACAATACATAATCTGCATCCTAGTTCATGGACATTTTAAGAAGTATTTTTTGACCAAATTACCATTTGAGCCTGAATGCATTTAACTGCCAGCATTGCCAGAGTGCCCTATAGCAAACATAATTGACCACTGTTGTAACTTCTTTTTTACATTCCTGGTATTTTGCCATTCTTTGGAGCTACTGTGATGCTCTCAAGGAGCACCTCTGGCTTTTTGTCCATGTGTGTTCTCCATTTCCTTATAATGTCAGAGGTACACCACTTTAAAGGTTAAAAACTAAAATACAATAAAAAAAGAGAGTAAGATTACCTGTCATATCAGTGAAAGCAGGATGAGAGACTTAATTCTGTAATACAAAACCCAGGCTCACTACAGCAGGTAACACAGAAGAAGCTGCATGAAACTTAAAGGTTTCTCCTGGCGGTCACTGAAAGGCAGTAAGTCTCCCAGAGACACACATTTCGTTTCCATAATGCAGTTCCACTTCTTCTAATGTAAATGGAAAAGGCAAAACCCTAGTTTTCTCATGTAGATGTAGTAAACATTTACAAACCTTAGAATATGCTCTGAAAAAATATCTGTGTACTCCTGCCAACAGATGTTGTCGTCATGATGATTAAAATGCAGTGGAAATAGAATAATCCAGCAAATCACAAAAAGCATGTTCATAAAATCTATTGCATTGAGCAGTGGCAGGGAAGAGAGAAGTACAGGGGGAACACCATGCTACCAAACAAGAGAAGGCAGGTAAAAAAAGACATCAGAATTCGGAGAAATAATTTGCATTTACAAACATCATCATTCTACTTCCTAATGAATCTGCTGTCCATATAAAATGGGGCATGGCTGGAAGAGAGGAGCTGGCTCTGAAAGGACAACCACAGGCAGGAAAGTATATGTCTCACCAGCTAGATGCCTTTGAGAAAGCGGAGTTTTAGTGAAGAACCCCAGGCATAAAGATACCAGCTACAACTGTACGGTCCCTGACTTGGCAATAAGACACTAAGAACAAACCAAATGGATAACAGAAGGAAGCCCTTCCTGAGATAAATATTAGGTTACTGCAAAAAAATCCAATGAAAGACAGCAAAATGCCTTTTGAGAACTTTGATTTGATTCAAAAAGAATCAGGCATCACTAGCCACTGCATTGCCCAGATGACTCTGAATTTTATCTGACATTATGTTTTATTTTTGAACAATGGTATAAAATCAAAGGGGACACACCATGGTCACAAAAAAATAAACTGCCCTCAACACATGACAAGGCATTAAACCTTTAAAAACCCATTTGTGAAGCAATCTTGCCACACCAGTGCCACTGCCAAGGGCAGAGAAGGGAGGAGTAGATGAGTCCAGCCACCTGCTTGAAGAAGATTGGCTCTAATCACACTTGACAATAGCACGTCTGCTTGCCTGCACAGCTGACTTTGTGAGTACCCATCCGAGGCACGGCAAGACCCCAATAGCTGCTGAAGCACTGTAACACATTTAATGGGTGCGCTAACTTCTGGCTGAGGATGCAGCTTGCCTAGAAGCCTTGCTGCAAGACCTTCCTCCCAAGAGTTACCACACACAGTCCATCAGCTCCCTGTAAGGTTTTTTTAAAAGAAAAAAAAAAAGGTAGTGCTGAAACATGAAATTACATTCCATGTGGACTGTACAATGCTTTAATCCAGATGCAGGCACTCTCATTTCAAGCTGCCCTGGACAAGTGACTTTCTACAAGCAGAGGTTCAGTCAACCTCAACTTCTGCTAGACCATATCTTTCCCCATCTTGTCCTGTGAGCACACTTTGGAAATGCCTTTTCTTCTCTCAGGAGGGGAAATGCCTGCCATGGGCTGATTATTTGCAGATTCATTACTTGCTAACGCTGTGGCACCCCTGCCCTTCTCCAGCCTCTTTAAAAATCCAGACGCATACTGTGCAAGCATCTTGCTCAGACCAGAGGAAGCACAAGATTTTTCTGTGTCTGTTTGGGTCACTAAATCCTGCCTATACCAAGAACACTGTTACTTCCACAGTAACTGAAGTACTTCAGGACAAAAGCAAGCTGAAAGAAAAGAAAAATAGAGTTCCAGTAAAAATGAACTTAAAGCAGATAATTGGGTTGTTCCCTTTTATTTTTACGCACTTCAGCATGCTAGCCCTCTGTGTTTTGACTCTTGCAGATATCACATCCCAAGTTCCTTTTCTCTGAGCCTCTCAAATAACTGTTCTCATTCCAAAAATATCCTCAAGTAGGATCAAAAATGGGCAAAACATTGGTTCTTCAGACCAAAAGGAAACTTATACTACACACAAACAATGCTCAATTTATACCAAGGTTTTCCTTGGAGTACTAAAGCATTTTTTAAATAAATGTAAAATTAAGTCAAGGGTTTGCAAACACACAGAAAAGGCATGGAAAGACTATCTCCTGTAAGTCAACTCCTCTTCCTGCCGTCTAAAGTTTTACCTTTATCCAGGAGCAGAGAGGTTAAGAAAACGAAGCACTATGGAAATGCTGCTCTAGATTACGCACAGTTTCTCCACTGAAAGTATTACCAAGCAGCAAATAATTGGTATTTCCTAAATATCAAGTAGTGGTGTAAAGTATAGTCATTTACCCGCTGACAAAGACAATTCTCATTAACTTTGCAAACATTCACTTATATGGAAAAACTATATACTCACCTTCTAAATAAGAACAAACCAGACTGCCAGTGAGATTTTGAGGATATTAAAAGTATTCCATCAGCAATGCTACTAGTTAAAATCTCAAAGACTGAGATAAGTAAGTTAAAAAGCAGAGGATTAAACGACTGGACTGGGAAACAGGATACATAATGAGAGCTTGGACCCACTGGGAGTTATTTTGTTTGAGCGTGTTGTATCTTTTAAGAGACAAAGTCATTTCTTAGATATTATTCTGTTGAATATAGGGAAAAATTGTTTTCTTACCATCCTTTTACTCCCTCTGTGAAAGGTTGCTAAGGGAATGGTTCTCAGTAAGGTCAAGCAGTAGAAACCCTGCTGTGTGTTTTAATGCAGCCAAACACCACTTGAAATTAATGCCTCTTGGTTCTTCTTACATTTAAGTACTGGCTGTTAGTGCTTTCCAGTATTAATTCCTACTGCATATCTGAATATATAAGAGGCAAAAGGGAAAAAATGGACAGGCACTAAGATGCCACAGCAGGGTCAAAAGAAAGGAACTTCACAAAAGCAGGGATAGCATAGACAGACTCTCTCTGATAAGACAAACCTTTCAGGCTATAAAAAGCACTCCAACCCCACAAACCTGAATGCAGGTTCAAGCACAGCAATCAGGTCTCCAAATTATAATTAAATGCAAGCTATTAGGAAAAACATAAAAGAAAGCCTTTCAACATATTTCTCATTTCAGATATTTATTGCCTTAAAGTTATGTAAATGAAAGTAATCTTGGCATATTAGCATATCATTATTATCTGCCTTTGAAATGATTACAGATCTACATATGATATAAAATGAGGTTCTCAAAATGTTGCATGCTATTTAACGGTCTCACTCCAATTTTCTCATGGACAAGAATCCTAATAACCGAAGAGCTACACTAAGGCTCAGCATTAGCTTCTCCCTTTCCTCAGTGAAGAGTGAAATGGAAAGGATTCTTAGGATGGTACCTAAATTTCAACTTCAGAGCTGACACATTATTGTGTAAGGTAGTCTGCATAACTTGTATGTGTCTTGTGCATAAAATGTTTCATTCCTCGATCTGAAAACTGGCCTCTTTCAACAGGTTTCCAAACGGAAAGAACCACACAGCATTTATGTATGTAAGAAAAATCACTGCAAGTTCTATTGCATAAAAAAACCCTGTCAAAATGCAAAATTGAATATGTAAGTCATTTTTCAAAATTATCAACTCAAATATCTGCAAATTATTGAAAAATCTCTTGCCAGAAAAGCAATAGCAATGTGGGCCATTTTCATTCTAGCAGGGCACTTTCAGACAAAGACATCTGCTAAAATAAAAAAAAGAAAAAAAAAAAAAAAGAAAAAAACAACCAAAGTTTAATTTCCTATCATTATAAGACTCACACAGCAGTACAATTCCAATGATGCATTCTAAGTAATTTTTTTCTGAGGGGCAAGTTGAAAAAACACCTCTAAGCATGAGATGACAGAGACAAATAAAAACACAGCAGGAATTCCCCTCAGAGAGGAATTTATTATGAATAAAAGTATGGAAAACATTTTGAACTTTGCCTAAAGAATGAAGGATTGTTTGATTGTGGTTCCTCTGAAATGGCAAAAAGTTAAGTCCAAAGTAACTGTATCAGCCCCAGTCTTAGTGTGCTGTGGTCTTATGGCCAGGTGCTATTTAGTTGGATAATCAGGCTTTGAGATTTTGTTTCATTTTCCTTCCAGTAAATAACTATGGTAAGCCATGAACATTTTTAATAAACATGATGATATTCCCTCTGTTCAAAGAACGTGTAGTTTTAAGTCCTTTCACTGTATGGCTCAATCACAGCATGATAAATCACATCAAAATATTTAATCTCATTCTGCAAGTATGAAGATGTAATTTAAAATGTAATACTTAGATAGTCAATCCTCTAATCATCAGTAGATGGAAGATTCTGAATACAGAAAGCCTCAAGGCATATTCCCTGCTGGACACATTACAGTAAGTCTAGCAATTAAATTGTTTGCATGGAGTATACAGGCATGCATGTATATGTGTATGCGTATATACAGATTGTATTTCACAGTTTAGGATCATTTTCTTTAGCCATTATTTTAACTAGATCAGGCTGAGGCGGCTTTGTATACTCATTTCACATTTACAGATCCTCCTCCACAGTAATGACTGAGAAAAGCTGCCACAGACAAACAAAGCACTCAGAAAATTATTTTCTTCAAGAAAAAAGATTTTAAAAGAGAAATATAAAGAAAATCTTTAACCCTGAAACACATTCACTAATATTTTTTATGAACACTGCTTATTTCTGTTCTTTTGGGATAATTTCTAGCATGCTAGTAAATGATGTAGCATATTTTCTATAATGAAATCCTAGAATAAGAAACCCAACTGCAGCTCCTTGATAAATGAGGAGGATCAAGGGAAAGGCCAAAAGAATTGTAGCCTAACCTGCAGCTCCTCCTGCATATGAGACCCTTAAAACCGATGGGTGACTCACACCCAACATGGAAATAAAGGTATTAGTAAGTCTGCATGTTAGAAGACAGAGAAGAAATGAGCTTAACCTGTTATGCAGATGGAGGGAGTGAAAAAAATATTTCAGACAAAATAAAAACCTTTTAACTGCAAAGCGTGAAGACCACAAGGGATTCCCTACCATCCCACAGCCGGCAAGGGCTGAGACACCTCCTGCAGTGGGCTGAGCATGCCACCTCCCCATCATCAGCCTCCCCCCAGCTGGGGCAGGACTCTGTGCTCCAAACAGGTCCCATCCACACTGTCGGTGTTTCCACAGAAAAAAAAACTTTACTATGTTGGGATGCTAAGCCATGAGCCCACAGCAGCACCTCCTTCTTCCCCTGACTCCTCACTGCCCGCTGCACCCCCAATGCATGGTACTGCCTGGAGCTCGCTCCCCGGGCACCTCAGCCCCAGCCCAAAATTATGGGAGCTTCTGCGAAAGCAGAGAACGTGGCCGGGGTGGAACTAACCCCAGTATCCTGTAAAAAAAAAAAAAAAAAAAAAAACACACAAGCTGTAGCGGGGGATGTGTTTGAGTGGGGCTGCCTCCCAAAAGTACAAAATATTTTGCACCTGCAGTTAAACTGTGACCAGAACCTGAAAAGCTGTGGCTACAAAGTAACAAATCGCAAGTGGGAATGAAACAACAAAAACAAGCCTGTATTTGGATGTTTGCCTACAGTCTGTAGCCCGCCTTCATCCTCAGCACCAAACGGACTCCTTTATGGGCTATTGACTCCTTTCCTTCCTACTGGAAACATCCACAGGTCCCTGCTTTCAGCGTATCAAAACCACAAGAATGGGAAGAGAGATGGCCATTTTAATTTGCTGTTTCCTTTAGCTCTGCAAAACACTCCGGTTTATAATACACATAGAGTATAAAAACACAAGCACAGTAAGACGACAGTGTCACAGATGTCTTCGTTGTGGCAGTCCTTCACAGGTCTTGGTCTGGTCTCAGAAGGCACAAGGAGGTAAAACTGTTAATAAGCACATTCACCCCAATGAGCAACAGCTTTTAGCCGCAGCAGACCAGTAGAAAAAACGTGTAGGTGCACAGCAAGGCCTCTCTGACCATGGGAGGGAACCCCTACTACGCTCTTTCTGGTTGTTTTTTTTAAAAAAAGTGTTGAAAGATTAAAAGTAGAAAAAAATGTATGTAACAATACATTCTTTCTGGAGAGCTGAGAGTTCACCTGTCAAAAACTTGCAAACAAGACCCCATATCCTGATGAAAACAGTGTGAAATCTGTGTTCAAGCAAGCTGCGGGAAAAGAGTGGATAAAGGTAAAGTTAGGTGACAATGAAAGACTCAAGAGAAACCACTGAAGAAAAATTAATTTACATTATATTGATATAAACCAATGCTTTGCAACTCTGGCAGATGATAGTTTTTTTATTTTTTATGCTTTACATTACACATCTAGGTAGAGCCTATGATTTCTACCTAGGCACCAAATTCCCCAATCCAACGTAGTCAAATCAATAAACCTTTGTTTTTTAAAAAGCCAATAATATGTCCATGCAACATTTTATGAATTTCCATCATCTTTTTGTTTGCATTTGTTATGTATCCCTTTCCTTTCTCTCTACTCTTCCATTCTGGTATTAAAACACCCTAATTCTAAAAACAACAACCTTCATTTCTGGGGCATGTGAAACTATAGCTCAACCAAACAAAATGTCTTGCTCTGCATTGACACAAACACCTATGTGATGTAGCTTTATATGGTGTTGGATCTGGGCGTTCCCAATGGCAAGGGGAGGGTTATCACCACAGCCCAGGGGTATCATTTCATGGTGGTTGTGCTATATTTAATAAGCGTCTAAGTTTAAATTCTCCCAACAAAGAAAACAGTCCTTTACCTGAAGCCTGAAGTCTGTGTTTCCCCAAAATCAGGACACAGCTTCTGGCTCACCTGTGGGTTTCTAGTCAGGGTCACTTGCAGTACCTTGAAATAGAGTCCCAGGTTTGCAAAAAGAGCTACGTGCAAATATCCCAAGACACATGCGCACACACAGGCATGCGGTCACTCTGCTCCTCCCCCATTCCCTACCACTGGGCAACACACATGTGACAAGTATAGCTCTGCCTGGGATTTTAGCCAGATAAATAAATGAAAGAATGGCAATGGAGCTGCTGAGTCCCATTCTCCAGGTCTGTATTTCATCTTAGTTATCGGCACATTGATCAGCTTATACCTTCTCAACAAATAAAACTGTTAGAAAGCAACTGTGGTAGTCACTTGAAATATATGTGCTGATCCAAGATAGTTCAAGAACTATGCCAAGTATGTATCATTACCAATTCCTACAGACTATCATA
Source organism: Gorsachius magnificus (assembly GCA_034008185.1). Lineage (NCBI taxonomy): Eukaryota > Metazoa > Chordata > Aves > Pelecaniformes > Ardeidae > Gorsachius > Gorsachius magnificus. The sequence goes on along the minus strand of CM067089.1, from coordinate 31,162,709 downwards.
AGAGAACAGATTCACTCAATGGTATACCACACATCCAAAAAATCAGCAGCTCTGAGTTGCCCTGAAACCACAGCAGCATACATACACGGGACTGACAATAAACCCGTTTATGGAACACCATTCTCGCTCTCAAATCACATTCTGATTTTCCAAATTTGTTCTGGTTTCCAGAGCTGACAGCATTTTAACATCAACAAGCACACATACAAGGCTGCTCAAATTAGAAACAATTCATTTGAAATTGCTATGCAGAGAGAACAGCAAGTTTCCGCTCCAGGAAAGCTCCATAGATGTGCAAACATCATCCACTGAGAAACAAGGTTTTAAAGTTTCACAGTTTCTGAGTAACTATCGCCTTTGGATCCCTTCTCCAGAGAGCACTACAAAACCTAAGCATTCGCTTTCCTATGCCCTGGTTTTGACCTACGGCTAACTATTCCCCATCCAAAAGCAACATTTTAAAAACTTACACATTAGTTTTGTTTCATTTTTAGTTTAAACACGCCATCATGTTTTCAAGCCCAGCTGGAAACTTGTTTGCCACCCATACGTCATACACAAGGCTCCTTTTCAACACTAATGGCAGGTTCAAAAATCCCAATTTGAACTGAAAGCTTTAAAGTGTTTCTCATACCTTTGAGCTTATTTGAATCCTTGAATCACAAAAAGGTTACCACAGTACTGGCTTAAATACACACCTCACACAAACAAGCACTTATTACCTCACAGCTCAATCACTTAACAGAAACTGAGCACATGGCTCTTTTGGAAGCAAGGATATAATTTAACATCATGTTTGTGATTTGAGCTCATTTCCTTAAAATCATAGGAAAAGAACAATGATTCCCCATGTATATTTTCTCCCATGACAGTCAGTGAAAAACCAATTTTTCCCTCAAGTAATTGCCACATACATAAAAGCAATATTCTACAAAAATGCGACAACTACTTGCAAGCACAGACAACGAAGTCCTATTTTATCCATACATCAGGGTGTGTTTCTTCTTTACTGTTACTTCCCTTGCCACTGGAATTCCTGCCACCCACTTGCCACACTTCATTATAGAATATGAGTTTGATGGGGCCAAAACAATCTCTTTACTCATCAGCACAACAGGATCTTGTTTCTGCAACATATATTAAAATGAAAGATAAAGATGGAACACAATTTACACTTTTTGTTAATTACTATTCTCTGGCACCCGGCACAACCATTAACATGAGTATCCACCAAGTCTTTAAAGAATCTCTGTAAAGAATCTTTACAGGATCTCTGAATTTTATTTACTTAATTCAGTCACCAGAAACTATCACAGTAGTGCCCTTCTCTCCCCAAAGCAAAGTCCCTAAAGCTTTTTTGTGAAATCTTATGACATTTCTCAGCACATTCCAGCATTGAAAACTACTCCATTTATGAAAGGCAAGGTATCTTCTGTCTGCCCTTTGGTTCTGCAAATGCACTGCTCCTACTGAGAAAACCCTACAGTTACTACTCTTCTGTGCTTCCTACCCACGCAGAAGTTCTCCACCTGCACAATAAATGCCAGATCAAACACACATTAAAAACTACCTCCATCGGTAATTAAAGTTTTGTGATTGTGTAGTAGACCTTGTTACATGGCAGGCTGACTTGCCATAACTTTACCAGCACAGTATCACTGAAATGAAGGTCCTTGCTTGCAGCACTCCTTAAGAAGGATGTAAGGAATAATTTACAATGTCAACTCACAAGACCATGCAAAAGATGCTTCAAATAAAAACAATATTTGTGATGGGTTTGATTGCATGAACTATTCTGGCAGTAGTATCACAATGGTCTATTTTCATTCCAGATTGTTTTTTACTATAAAAAGTTCCATCGTTACGAAACTAATGCTCGCAACATTGATTTCCATGGCGCTCCTTAGAAAGACACTGCAGAAGAATAATGTGGATGTCAGGGCATTTTACGTAGCAGCAGCAAGATTCTGCAAGCAGTCAGGGCAGCGGATTTGCTCCAGGTTGTTTCGACTACCATACACAATCTTCTACCAAAATGAGCAGGACACCCATACGGTGAGATACAACAAGATTTTGCATAGTGAGAATGACACCAAGTAACACTGGGCAGAGAGGCCACTGCTCAGGAAGAGCAACTTACAAGTCCCATGGATTATTCTGTCGGCATGTTGTATAACAGTTTCAAAAGGAGAAATTAAATCTTAAATAAAAAAAAGACCTGACCTGAACCAACAAAGTAAGCCAGGAAATTGAGCAAAGTTTGATACTCTTCTCTTAGCTCTCCCACTGTGGCAAGGTTTTACTCGCAGGATCATTTCATAGTCCTCCCAAAAGAAGACACGTTGATATGCCTTAATGAGTTAGTGACAGAGAACAATTTCTCTTTGGAACTGTGAACATTCATCAACTGCCTCCTTAATTTTCCAGCATAGGATCAGTTAATCAAAGAGTGATTCTAATTGCAACGGACACACCAGCCCTGAAAGGGCATATTGGAAGGGATAGGAAGAAGGATCTTTATTTACATATATTCAGGTAGCACAAAGTTGCTGTATCAAAAAGATTAAAAACCTGACCAGAGTCTTTTCTGCGGCTTCAGCATGGATTTTCAATAGAGAAATTTTATTTTCTTAGTAGTCTTCATAAATGCAATACTAATCTTCAAGGTTAGCAAATAAACCAATTAAAAATAATAATAAAAAATCCTATTAGATCAAGAAGAATCCTCCAGTTGGTCATGCTTTTCTGCTTTCAACAAAACTGTGCAAAGGGACTCTGTCCACAAGACTGTCAGCTCAGATCCCAGGGCATTCAAAACAGTTTCATAAAGTTTTACTTCTGAGAAGAAACATTGTTGAAAGCAATTGTTCAGCCAGCCAACTACTGTCACTTCCATGAATATGAATAAGCTCCAATATAGGACACCGAGCTTTTGCAAATGTAAGAAGATCCAATTGTTCGGAGTTAATCTTTGCCAATAAATCAACCCGCCATTATTTAGAGATTTTTATTTTCCTCTGGTGTCTGACTGTGTGGGTGGAGTTTTGTTTTAAAGTCCCCTGCTTCCCATTTTCACAAAGATTTTTTTCATGCTGCCTTGCTAAGCTTTCAGAGCAGCAGGAGGAATCCTATTGTTAATGGGATCAGGCCCTTGAAAAGGTATACATTGCTCTTTCTCCTGAACGTGCATGATATTAACTAGCACCTACTAGCAGAAGAAATTGTTCAGAGTTCATGAAAATTAACATTTGGTGTAATTTTGTAGCCATCATTTGCATGTACACAACTTAGACATAAATACATATGGATTAATGCAAATTTTCATACAGGGAAAGATTCAGTCTGTGCTCTGTAAAACTAAGGGTAAGGCTGGTGATGAATCATTTTTTTAAATATTCTAGTCTGGGTATATAAATAGCTCTCTGTTTCTAGAATAATTACTACTGAAAAACACAGCTTCTGAAATAACGTAAGCCATAATTAACCTTGGCTTCATTAAATCACAAATAATATCTTTTTTTAAGTCTTATATGTAAAGGCAAGCTGATTAATTTAAACGTTTCCCTTTGCAAAAATCTAATTGAAATTATTTACCTACGTAGCTACTTGTCAGATCTTGTAAACTCTGGGAAAGGTTTTCAGCCGACGACTCTGCTACCTTGCCCCCTCCCCGGCCACCCGGGAGGAGCTCCACGCTCCCGGGGGGCCGCGCTGCCGCCGCCGGCCGCCCCAGCTCTGCTTCCCCTTGGGGGGCGCGGGGGCAGATGCGCAGGGAGAGGTGCTGGCTTGGGCCCCGCCACCGCCCGCAGCCGTTCCCGAAAGCGTCGAGTCCTCCCGCCCGGCCCCTCGGCGTCGCACGAACCCCCCCACCCCCGGGCGAGACCCCCTCGTCTGCCCTGCCCTGCTCCGCCGCGTCCACGCGTGGGCCCTGCTAGGGGAAAGGGGGCGGCGGTGGGGCCCGGCCTCCCCTCCGCAGGGGCGGAGAGAGAGGCCCCTTGCGGAGCCAGGAGCGGCCTGGAGCCCCCCTGCCCTGCCGGCTCTCCGGCGGCTGCCACCCCCAGCAGCCCGGGCTGCCCCGGGCAGGGCTGGGCCGGGCGCCGCAGCCGCCGCACCGCGCCGTCCCTCCCCTTTCCTTGTAAGACAGCGCCAACCCCCGACCGCAGAAAAGTTTCCAGCCCAGCGCCAGGACCGGTCCAGGCTGCCACCGGCGCTGAAACCTCCTCCCCGCCAACGGGCCGGGCCGGGCCGCTCTCTCTCCGCCCCGTCCCGTCCGGGCGCCCAGCCCACCCGCGCCGTGGGTGCCGCCCCGGGGCGCTCACCTTCCTGCACCGCATGGAAGGGGTTGTTGGCCTCTATGAGCTTGATGGAGTAAGTGATTTTCTCGCTCTGGAGGATGTCGTCATTGAGGTTCAGATCCGACACCGCCTGCTTGAACACCTCGTCGTCCTTGGCAGCATTGCCTTCGAAAATGGCACCTGCGGGGAGGAAGGCGGCAGAGGGTGAGGAGGGCTCGGCCCCGCTCCTCCCCGCCTCGGCACCCCCGCTCCCCCCTGGGCCGTGCAAAACCCTGGCCGGCTCGCACGGTGTCAGGCGGGGCAGCTCCGGGGGCAACCACGCACCTGTGGGGCCGGGACCCACGCGTGGGCGGCGGCCGCTGGCTGCGCGGCCTCGCCCCGGGCCCGGGGGAGCGCAAGCCTTCTCCCGGCCGCGCCTGCTCCACCGGCATTTACGGAGCCCCGGACCGGAGCCACGCCGGGGCGAGGGGCTCGCTTCGCCCGTGACAGGGGAGGGAGCGGGCTTGGGAATCAGACCAACTTTTTGCCGGCTGCTTCGCCGCTCCCGGGGTCGCTGCCTTTCGGGCAGCGGCTTTATCGAGGCTCACAGGCAAGCAGGAAGGCGAAGCCAGGATTTGCGTCCAGTAACCTGGAAGCTTTAATGTCACTGTCCTGTTTATGCGGTTATAACGTGAAAACAGCTGGCGATGTGTGTTACATAAGGTCCCCTCTCCACGGCGCGCGTGTGTGCGTGCCCACGCCAGGCTTACTGCCCTGCTCCACGCGGCGGTGGGAGATCTTTAGTGCTGGAAGCCAAACCAAAAAAAAAAAAAACCCACCCCACCCAAACCACAGAACCACCACGTTATCCCCCAGCCTGGCAAAGTCCTGCTGATTCACACTGCGTGGCTGTGGCTGGAGGCTCCGCGCACCGCTCCCCTCCCGCCCGCCGGGCCGCTATTCCTGCGAGGAGTCAGGTAGCAAGCACCGCCCGGGCCGAAGTTCGGGCGGGGAGAAGCCGGGGTGACACCGTGCACCCGCGGGAGGAGCGGGGCCGAGAGGGAGAGCCGCGGAGGCTGTTTCGCCCCCCGGCCCGGCGCTTCCCCGAGGAGGCCCTGCCGCCTCCCTGCCGGGCTGGCCCCGGGGTCCGCCCAGCCCTGGGGAGCGCCCCTGGGCCGGAGTCCCCCGCTGCGGTCAGGGCTGACCCCGTCTCCTTAATGGCTCCGCAATGCTGTCTGCCTTAGCTGCGCCCCCAGGCTCCGGAGGCGAGCGGCGTCGACCGGAGCCTCCCCCGCCGGCCCCGCCGCCGCCGCACGGGGCTGCCGCCCCTGCCGGGAAACTTGTTACGGCTCCCCCGCTCCCCTTCCCCGCCCCGGGTCGACACGGCACTTTCCTCCCGTCTCCGTGGAGCCCCTCCCCCCCCCCAGGATCGCTCCCGGCCCCCTCCTTTTTTTGATCTCCCATGCTCCCCAAAAGGCTGGTGGGAATTACGGCTTCTCATTTCCCAGCCGTACTCCCGTCTCCTCCTCTATCATCCTCCACAAGTGATTCTCTCCCCCCTCTCCGCCCCTAAACATCCTCATTTTCGTTCCTGCTGGTACCTTTCAACACCAGCCAAAAGGTGACTGCAGAGCCTCGCTTTTGCTTGCCAGGCTTCCCGCGGACATTACCGTGCCTTGCTCCCAGAAGCCATAAAAGTTCACATCAGCCTTTCCTTTGCCTCTTATTCATCCCTCTCTTGCTCCCACTGCTGATCCAGCCTTCTTGCTGCCCAGGGGTTTTAATGAGATCTTATTCAAACCACAACAGTTGAGCGCGCACGCACACACACACAGAGCCACTGCAAATCTCGCCTTCCTAACCCTTTCCCAGCCAAGTACCTCCCCCCCGCATTCCGGCTCTGCTGACACCTGCTACGACAGGGGATGGGAACCAGGGGCTCAGCTCCCCGAAAGTTTCCCCTACGAGCACGTTCAGATTATGCCTCTCTCTCCTGCTCGGGTGTTGGGGGCGGTTGTTTGTTTTCGGTGGCGAGGAAGCGGCGGGGAGGGGGGGGGGGGGGAGGAGGGAGAAAGCCTTTCCACGCAAACAGGTCCAAGCACAGGCTCCCCAGCCACATGGGAGACCGCAGCGACGGCCCCGGCGGGTCCGCGGCCCCGCAGCCCGGCCCGGCCCGACGCGCAGCCGGCATTTCGCCCCTAACTTTACAATCGGGGGGGGGGGGGGAATTTAGTTGCCTTTCTCCCCTCCCTCCTCCTGTCTGCCCGCGGAGTTGGGTCCAACCGCCGCCTGTGACATTACCGCGGTTAAACAAAATGCTCCCTTCATTTATTTATTTATCTCCCGCGTCCCTCTCCAATCCCCCCGCTCCCTCTCTTACCAATGTGGATGATGGAGTCCGCCCGCACCGAAACGCACTGAAATATCCAGGGGAAAAGCCAGAGCATCAACACTTCCATTTCCAGCCTCTCGCACAGCACATCAGCCCGGGTTTGGTGGAGAGGCAGACAGGGGAAAAGAAGAAAAAAAGGCGCAAGGGCAGGTGGAGCAAGGCAGCGGGCGCGGGGGGGAGATGCCCAGACGCCCCCCCTTAGAAAAAAATCCCAAATGCCCCCAGCACCCCAAGAATTTTCCAAGATTGAGGAAAACGAGCGATGGGGAGAGAAGGAAGAGGAAAAAAAAAAAAAAAAAAAACACCAAAAAAAGCCGGGGCTAAAAAAGCACGGAGGTAGATCCCGGGTTGGCAGGCGGCGCGGCGGAGCCTCCAGCGCTCGGTGTGTGCCGGGGCGCCGGCAGACCGCGAACTGCGGAGCGGCCCCCCCGCCGCCGCCGCCGCCCGCCCCCCGCGCCACGTGACTCGGGGGCACGGCGCGGCGGCGGCGGCGGGGCGCGGGCAGCGGGGCGCCCGGCGCGGAGGGGAGTGCGCAGCCCCGCGGGGAAGTGGGACGGCTGGGCGGGAGCGGGGGACTCAGCTGCAATTAAACATAGTTAGGTATAGCCAGAATGAGATCTATAGACCTCTCTTCTATGTCGCGGGGAGTGGGAGGGCCGGCCGGGGGGGGGGACGAGCTCCGCTTAACGGCGTCGGCAGCCCCCGAAGAGATGGGGGGCCCGGGGGGCCCCCTTGCGCGGCCTCCCGCGGCCCCCGCCCGGCCCGGGGCGCGGCCCTGCGCGGCGGGACGCCCCCGCAGGTAAGGGCGCGGGGCTGCGCCCGCTGCCGCTCGCCCAACTTCAGCTGCCCCTTCCTCCTTGCACACGCTCGGGGCCGGGACGCGATCCGCGTTTGAGGAGCGAAATGGAAATGCGGGGCTTTTACCCCCGCGCTGGGGGCGAGGGGGTGGGGGAGAAAAGCGGTACAGCAAAACCGTTTCTTGTTTTGTTTTGTTCTAGCTTTCAATGAAATCTAATTCATAAATTGGACATGCTCGGGCTCAGAAGACTAATTCATCCCCTAAAACAAACGCATCAGTGATTGCAGGCACCCAAACGTGACAAGCGTCTCAATATGCCAAGGATCCAGAGAAAACAAATTCATTCAAGGAGCCCGAAACGTAATTAAAACTACTGCCAAGAAAATGAGTTGGGAGCAGGATGTTACCGAGGTTATGGAGCCGCCGCGGGCCGAGGCGCGTAGCGATGCACCAGCTCTGCCCGCGGCTGGGGCCGGCAGGCAGCGCCGTGCCCGGAGGTCGCCGCCTCTGAAGCGCGGGTCCGGTAGGAGAGCGCCGGGCCGGATCCTGCTCCCGGGGGGAACGGCGGAGCGCCGGGGGAAGGACCAGGCCAGCGCCTGCTCGACCCCGGGAGCCTGGCCGCGGGGGGCTGCGGAGGGGCCCCTGCCCCCGCCGCCTACCTTCAGCGCGCTTCCTACGGCCGTCACCTGGACGGGCGCTGCTAAATTCTCCGGCTACTTCACGCTGCCTGCTTGCATGAGAGGTTGCTGCAATGTACTTACTCAATATAGAAAACATTTTTTCATGCGGAGCACAGTACGGCAAAACCCGCTTAACGCTAAGGAGCAGCAAACATAGATAAGCTTTGCAGTGGCTGGGAGGGAGCACGGTGTAGTGGGGAGAGAGTGAAAGGGAAGGAGGCTGAGATGGAAATATGAACAAGAATTCCTGTTGATCCCCGTGTGCCAACAGCCTCCTATCCAGAGGTACTTACAAGCACAGCTTTTGAACAGGCACAAGCGGGGGGGGGGGTGTAAATAAAACAAGATATACTCTTCAAAAATAAATTGCTCGTTAACTACTCTTACTTACAGTCCTTGTCTTAAATATGCAATTTTGCACTGATCGATGCAGAGTGATATATACTATATGCTGTATTTCATGTAATAAAAACACTTAATCCAGATAATTGGCTTCTGGGACAACGATCAATAGAAATGTTCCTTATTTGACTACGTTAGCAAGTCAAAATTAATTCTAATTTACATTTGCTTCAAATCAATATGCACTTAGTGACTTACACAGGCTCTTTAAAAAGTTAAGCACCTATATTGACCACAGTCATATATATGTCAGTAACAAGTACATGTGTGGGAATTAGAGAGGGGGGAAGTGTTACCACAGAACCGATCTTTGACTTACATAGAGGAAAGGAGGTTAAATTTATTTACGTTTGAGAAGTGCTTTGGCATCCTAGCCTGAAACCTGTAGAAATATGCAGCTATTAACCCTGCGATTTATGCAGGCATCCAAACACTAGTCCATTACACACCAAGCGCTGGGCAGCAGGCTTTCCTCTTACTTAAGTTTGTACAGTGAGGTCTTGACCTCAACTGGGACGCCTCTGGCTGCTATTTTAGTAATAGTGAAATAGTAACATAAAATATTAAAAATCTAAACCCAGGGAATTGGAAAAGTTACAAAATTTCCTGTGAAATCCATGAGCAAACACTCTTCATGCAGAAAAGGAACCAGTTCCAGCCAAGAGGGGGAAAAAAAAAAAAAGACAGGAGCCCAGAATACTATAAACCAGACCAGCTGAAACAGGCCCCAAAAAAGGGCAGAAGGCTATTTGTCACAGCCAGAGGACAGCAACAAATGAGGAGAGTACCTAGAAGAGATCTCAAATGCCATAAAACCTGATTTGTAACGTGCAACATACAATGAGATCTAAATGGATCCACCACAGCAAGGAGAACCACCGTTAACTTCAGCAGCGTCTCTGCAAGATGGAGAGTTGCAGCATCAACACTTCATTGTGTCGGTTTAAAACTTGATTTAAGTCAGGCTGCATTACCTTTTCTTTCCCATTACCTGCATTGTCTCTTCCTTGTCCTCCCCCTCCACTCCTTGGTTTTTGTTTGTTTTTTTTTACCTTTGGCTTAGATTATGTTTTTCATAATACTTACTTCTTCCTCTATTATTTCCCTCCATCAAAAAAAAAAAAAAAAAAAAAGCTATCAATGTTGCATTTCTAAGCCCAGCACAAATGAAGAGATCATTTCAGTTCTGCCGTTCATCGTTAGCAATTGGAAGAGCGCTGAGGTTTTGCGGTGGGTGTACATTACTTAAATGCAGCAGTCGGCACTGAAAGGCTAATCCATTTGCCAACATTTGCATATTAAGAATGTTGTAAGTCGCCATGATACTCCATCATCACTGTGTAGGGAGCAACTGATTACACATTATCACAGAAGGTACCACTAGATTTACACTACCAATGGAAGAATGACATCTCATTAGAAATATGCACGGTGAACACCCAACTCAAGTGACAGTCGCTATTTGAAGCTCAACCCTGTGGCCACCATGCAATTCTATGCACATCTCTAACAGCTCTATTACCTTTGCAAACCACTGTGGTGATTTCAGGCTAACCTATCATGAGCTATTGCTGTGCTTATTTCTGTTGTCAGAACGAACGTGGTATGAAACCTGTACCAAATGGGGTTTGCTACCACAAGAGAATGTCTTGAGCAAGACTGCGGAAACAACATTGCAGTTAGAAACATAGAATATCCTAGAAAGGTGAACTGAAAGACTTGTGCAGTGTCACGCTCAGAGCCTTCTGTCCAGGGCTCTGTCCCTCTGTGCTGCCACAAGAACCAGGCACATTTTGAAAGACGTCACCAGAATTATGGCTGCAGGATGTGCCTGGATCTGGACAGCCCCTCATGTTTACTGAGTATTTACAAAGCTGCTTCACAAGCAGGTGCTCTGTGAGACCAGAACATTGAGACTTTTACCATATCATAGCCTATGCTCAGAATATATGGAGCGCTTTAAGATTCAACATTTCTCCCATTTTCTCCTAACTTCCACCCATTTACTACAGCTAAGCTGAGGCTCCCCCACATACAAATTGGGACGAAGTTAAGTGCTTAAAACGGCATGAGAAGCATTGGATGAAAGTTATGGTTCTTGTTTGGGAAGGGGAAGAAGAGAAAAAAAGACTCACAGTCTCAGTAGTTTAGACAGGGGGAAAAATCTTCTCCAAAGCTACCCCTAGAGTTTTCTCAGGAATCTTTACCTCTAGCAGGGTGAGGGGGGTGATGGCAATTCTCTAATCCCCCTGACAGCACAAATCCATAATTCCCCATGCATTTATACCTAGCTAAGGTAAGAGCTAGCCCCTAAAATATGTGTGTATATATCTACGTGTGTACATGTAGCAACGTTTATTATTCCCTCAACGTGAATGGAACTCCTCCTCTGTATCAGTTATACAGGTATAAAGATGCAGTATCTCCAACTGTTAGTTGCTCAGTGTATGGAGTTGGAAGAATGAAAACAAAAAATAATCAACAAGATTCTAATATACAGCATGGTAACACTCTCCCTCCTTCCCCAATAGCCAAGATGTCTACAGTTAGCACAGACATACACACACAAAGTTGAATTTCATTGCATTTTAGAATAAGAAATTTAACAGCTCTACTTCTGTTTGGAAATAGTAATGCAAAAAACCGTACTATACATTCCTAACTTTGTGGATGTTTATGTTTAAAAAGTCATTTGATTGTCATTCTCCTGTCGTGACAGCCCGGGTTTCAGTTGCTTTATTGAAGCTTCCTTTAGCTTACTGAAACCTTCTTTTCTCTTTTCATGGTTGATAGCGTAGTATGATAATCTTCCAGGAGTAATGGACTAGAGTGTCTCTGCAAGAAGAGGCTGTTGAATTATAGAGCTCTTTGCGGGACAGTTGACATTCTTGATTAATTTGTTATGTGCCTCCTAACAATCTGAAACTTTGCTACAGTCAATGCTTTATTTGGATTGACATGCCTTTTAAGATGCTGTAAGGAAGGCAAAGCACTATTATTTCCAGATTTTCACCTGATTTAATTCAGCAGACTACACACAGCCTAGATTTGATTTAATTCATACTTATGTTCTCTTACTTCTATCAGTTCACTATCTGTTGCATCTTGATAAAATTAATATTTACTTCCCTACTCTTCTCTTCCAACTGTGCCTTTTCATGCCCTATTTTTCCTTAATGGACATTTTCTTTACAATAGATGAGGGCCTATATAGGTTTTCCAAGCCTCCCACATTTTCATAGTTGCATAAATGCACTCTTAATGTCGTCCAAGGCAAGCTGTATCAGTACTGATAAATTTAATCTCTATCTTGGTATTTGTAGTTAATAAACACTTTGATTCAGAAGAAACTCAGAAAGAATCTGTTTGTTCACGACATTTTGATACCACCAATATGTATCTTATGGAGAGCTCTAATACACAGGTGGCCAAAGAATCCTTTGTCCTTTCTGTTTGGGATGTGAGTGTAACTCATAGTTACAGGAAAAACCCTTTCACCTTCACCACTAAGTAAGCTCCTTGTCATTATATCTGCTGGACATTGACTGGAAAAGGCTAAACTCTGTAACCTAGTTTTCCTGAGCAGGGATCCTTTCTTTTTTTTTTTTAAAAAAAAAAAAGGGAGCAAAGTAGGTATGACTGCCATCTTTGTTACAGCACAGATACATAAGGATGAGAGCTCCCCAAGTAAAAAATGTTTCTTAATTATTCATAATTTAATAGTAGCCATATCAAGATAATCTCTGAACTAACTTCACTGGCACTCATCTGAGGCAGAAAAAAATTTTACAAGATTCTCCACCAAACAGGTAAAATCCTCTCCAGGGGAACTCCTGCTCTTGGATGTTAAGGCAGATAAGAGAGTAGAAATGATACTGCATCTGTTGTCCAACTGGTTACAAGTTATTCAAAAACATGTTGGGTGCCTCTTATTGATCCATCCACATTGTACATACTGTCCAGTCTCATGAGCTGCTCAGAGAGCTGCCTATTACAGGTGATGAGACATTGCTAGGACAGCTGTTCTCTGCCATCACAGCAACCCAAAGAGACAGGCAAATGCAAAAAGGAAAACCAAAACAAGAAAACTCCCAGATCTCATTGCTTGTGTAACCACCATTAATACATACTGACCAATCTCACAGTTTCTCAGGTAATAAAAGGCCAAGAATGACACCTACGTTGTATAGATACTTCACTGTGAACACATTTCCCAGTACTCCCACTATTATAAAATTTAACAACACTTGACCGTAAGAATATATTCTTGCTTTGTTAGAATTGATTGAAATTGCAGGGTGGGTATGTCAGCCAGAGGAAAAGGCAAGTAACTAGAAGTTATCCTGCTGTTCACTTCAGTTGGCTGAAGATTCTGGAAAAGTATTCTTGCTAATTCTCGCTTTACCAATCTAGGCAGGAACAAAATCAGTAAAGTAGATGCTGCTGCATGGTGAAGCAGATAGCCAGAAAAGTCTGAGCACATACATTTGAAAAGTTCTGCCCTCCAGCCAAGACACGGTAACAGATCTTGTGTTTGTTCCTACTTCACTGCAAACTCCACTGAGAAGTGTTGTAAGCAGAAAGATTTTGCTACAAGCCAGGAACTTGAACACTGCCCTTTGCTGCATCTCAGGCAAAGAATAGGGACCTTTTCAATCACACTGACTCAGTCCTTTGCCATCACTAAATACTGATGCAGTTTGAATGTGCAGAGTCCTTTAAAAGCCTCACAATGGAAAGTACTCTAAGTGGAAAGTAATTTTACCTTTAAGAAAACCTAATCTTTCTCAACAGTCCATTCTAAACCATATTATATTTAATGACTGTCTCACAATGGGCCACTTCTCCCAGCTGGTAAGGCCTCTCTTTTGACTTGCAGTGCTGTGTCATGGAGTATTTTTTTTTTCCAGCATGTTTTTGCAACATCTACTTTGCAGCCATTTGTACAAACAAGGGCATATTTGCCTCTTCAGTGACTCCATTAGCATTAATGGCAGTGACACACACAGAGCAGGAGAGAATATATTCTCCCAGGGATCCATGTTCTCTTCAGGAAAAGGTTGCCAGTCATGGAGTTCATAATTCATACTCATGTTTCCAGGAAGGGATGAAATGAAGATTTAGTAACAGAAGCATCAGCTTGACTCTCATTGTATGCCTGACTTCAAAATTTATCCTAGCAAAGCCTTTACTTATTGTATTTGTGTCTCTTAGATGAAAGAAAAAAAAAAAAAAAAAGAAAAAAAAAGGGAAAAAAGGTGTGTGGAGGGGGGAAATCAAGGCAACCAGTACAGTAAACTGTCATGGTATTTCTTAAATTTCCTACTCAAAAAAGGGGATCTTTTTTTAAAGGCAGACATTGGAGCAGAGGGACCATGATTCCTGGGCTCCATTCCCACCACAGTCACCAATTCATTTCATGACTAATTGAGTGGACTGTTGCATGAACATTGTATTCAGCCCTCAACTTAAGGGTGAACAAGAACATCAAGTTCCTTTCCTCAGTTACTGTGCTCAGTCAGCTGCCCTACTTCTCTAGGAGGTGTAGGGGAAACACGGTTGGTTTACTTTTGGCTGGTCAAACAGGTAATTCTAAGTAATTTCAAGTATGTAAATCATACAGAGACTAGAAAAAATTTTCTCATATTTAAAATAATTTCCAAGAGAAAATGCTTCGTGTGGTCCTTAGGACCAGCCCATTGCATGTAGCTGAGCCTGGATGCAAACATTCAGTATCTAAGCTCCATTGCTGACCTGAGTGAGAGGACTTCAGCTGTCTAATGATTTTTTTTCTTTCAGTTTTTGAACCGGGGAGGGCGGTGGTGTGGAGGTGGGGGCAGGGGACAGCACCTTGTATTGAGATGGATAGGAAAATCTCTAGAGACAAGCCCACCTAGAGCTACAAGCTGGTTATACTCACCTCTTGGTTACACTCAAGTCACTTCAATTCTGCTAGAGTAGGCACCTGAACTAGGTCTCTGACCTGAGAAAGGGGTGTCCTGATGACTAGGTGTTGGGGAAGGAGCAGGGGGAAAATATACACTTCTTTTGAGAAAGAGAGAAAAAAAAAACACCACCTTGAAATATTTCCATATGGCCTGGTGAGAATGGGAGAGAGAAGAGAAAAAGAAAAGCACGTTGCTTCCTTACTATTTCTAGGCTGTAGAGGGTGTTTGTGCATATGAATAGAGTAGTAGCTTTCTAACCCAGGTTTCCCTGTGTCAAGAAGTTTGTTCATGTCAGGTTGATTTTCTGTGGGCATTTTATGCTGCTCCCTGAAAATAAGCTATTTCCATGAGCACTTCTGCCTATGAACACACCCAGGCATTCACAACTTTTCCAATGGTTTAAGTCACACAAGCCACATCTTAGCGGTGCCTCATCCCTTCACCACCTATCCATTCCCACTTACACAGCCTCAGTATAAGTCTTGTGTTGAAAACATAACTGTGTATCATAGATAGTTTTTATAGTCTGGCCAGTGGAAATAAGCAACCCAGGACCACATGGCCCTGTAGCATTCCACGTAGGACCCTTTGGGTGTTATTGCCATTGTATATACATTTAAGGCACAGAAAAAAATGCAAATCAGTTTAAGAGCTCCAAAACACTTCAGCTCCTGGTAAACAGTACCTGAATGCACTGGAAACAGTGATGTCTTTTTATTGATTCCTATTAGAAATGAACTTAAAACTATTACTCTACACACTGGACTCACCAGTTCTGAGCGACAACTCAGAGATATTGTGGTAAAGGGTTTATGCAAAGGACAGGGAGGATAAAAAGCAGGCGCCACTTTAAGCATCCAGCACTCCATGAGTCACAGTCCCTATCACAGCACCCTTCTGAAACTTCACTGACCAACAGTTTCTAAAGCTCCCGAGTTCTCCGATATCTTCATAATATCATCAAATACACTCTATCATGCTTCCAATCTAAACTGTGCTGCATTATACAACAATATATCATACTACAGCGATATACTATCCAGCTGAATGCAAGTCTGCGGTTGAAATAGCTTTGTTTGCTGCAGTGCTGTATTATCACATATGACTATACCAGGAAACATTGATTTTTAAGCAATGGCATTGATTACAACTCTTATTTTAAAAATGCTGGCAGGATACAGCCCTTAGATAAGTACTTTAAGACCAAATTTGAATTGCATTTCCCAGCAGTTCTCCTTTCTTTAGAGACTATATAATAGAATTACGAGTAATGCTACTGACTTTGACACATATTGAGGATTTACACCAGTATGGTTTCAGTAATATGGGCTTTTAGCATTTCACACTTACACAACTATAATATGCTTTAGATTTCTTTTTTAAATGCAAATCCTTTTTTTTTCTCCACTAGCTAAGAAAGGTGCTTGTTTTCCTGAGAGATAAATCTGTTAAATTGAATTTGACCTTTCAGAGCATACTTAGGTAGGGATTTCTGCTCCCTGGAAACACAGGCAGATTCTTCGCATACTGCTCTGAGTCATGCAAGAGTCTACAAGCAAGTAAGAAAACCACTCTTGGAAGAACACTTTGCATTAAATAAATTATACACAGGGTGGGGGGAGGGGAGGGAAGAAAAAAAAAAGTCAACCTTGAACCCAAAGCATATCCTTGCACCTACATTTTAAATGACATACTTGAGGGTATAAAACCATTACAGAGTTTTCATGCTCCCAAGCAGTCCTCCAGATTTATCACCACCATATCATTACTTGACCAGTTTCCCTGGGGTGCTGCTTACTCCATTCCAAAAATAACTTTTAAATACCTCTCCAAGATTTCTATGCAGATTGTGCTTTTGTTCTCATATCCTTAATGGCTCCCAAGTTGGTAAAGTTCTCCTAGTTATGTGACTGCTTTGCCAGCTTAATCCCAATTTGCAAAGTAGGTTTCTTGCAATAACACACAAGGACCACACTTTTCCACTTCTGGCTTCTTCCCACCAGGAAGGCCGTTGAGTGCATCAATGCCTTCACCTGTGCTGGTCTATCTGCCCATCCACAAAACCTGTTACCCAAGTAGCTAAACACCCTTTTCCTCACACAGTGGGTGGAGAAAACCCAAGAACAGTCAGGCTTTACTCTTCTTACGACAAACTCCTTGTTTCACACTCAGAACTTATAAACACCAGAAATATAAGAACCTGAAATGCACGGTGACCTTTTTGTCATGTGTTGCAAGCAAGATTCTGTTTCTGAACCTTGTTTGGAGCATTACCTCTAAATTGTTATTAGTCACTTATGCTTTTGATGGACTTACCATTATGGATAAATTATATTTTACTTTCCTCAATGGTTTAACAGAGCTTTGACTTCACCACCTGCCTCAGGCCTATTAAGTAAGACAGGTTTCCCTTTCAAGGGGCAGATTTACAGTCAGGGTGCAAAGAAATCCCATAACAACACTAACTGAAGATGCACCCATTTATTCAATCACTTTATATAATTCATACAATTTACCAAGTAAAATGCATTTAGGAGAGATAGGTGACATAGCAGCATTTGCCACACATCAGCCCCATTGTTTGTTCCAAGCCTCTCTTTCCAACCTGCATTCATGGATTTCCCCTTCATTAAGGGCAAACCAGTCCTAAGAAATTAATAAAAGCCATAGCTGCTCCACCACCTTCATCTATGTCAGATGAATTAACAGGGCTTACAGGGAGGGGCACAGGAGGACCAGCAGCAAGTGCCATAGTCCTCCTGAACCCTGAAAACCTTCTGCATTTGATTTAGGAACAGTCCACACAACAGAGTGACTTGCCCTTCCCTCAGTATGGAGCAAAACCAAAATTTCCATACAATAAGAGAAGAAAATCAGATTGGCCTAGGATCACCACAGTGAAATTGTCACTTCTCCAAAGGTCCCTCATTTCACTGCCATGGTTGTTGAGAGCCTTTCTGCACCCAGAGGAATGCAATTGCTCTCAGCACTATTACACTGTGGAGAGCTGCTGGACAGTTTTGCTTCAGCCACTTGATCTTCTTCCACTGCTCTGTTGCCACCTACTTGGATTTCTTTTGAAAGCTCAAAAGTTCCTGTTACTGCAGACTAGCTACTGACCACCTTTGCATTATACACTTAAAAGAAGCCTCTTAATAAATACATTACAGATACCTTGTAGTGAACTTCTACCTCCCTCTAATTCCACATTGAAAAGAAATGCTATTATAGTAAGGAACAACTATAACAAAACAGATCCCTGCAAAATCATGCTTCTTGGTACACTTTATCAATTCACAGTTATATCTTCTCATCCATTTAAGAAAACAAACATCACAACTTTGTTTTCTTAAAACCTGGCAAGCACATGCAATTATTAAGTGCAGTACTTGATTTAAGACAAACATTTTTTCCCCACAAGTGTTCTTGTTTTCACCCCAGCATGCCCAAGACACACAGCTCAACAAATTTGTGGCAATGCTTGATATATGTTAATAACAAAGAATTTTTCTCTTTCCTATTCAAAGTGAAAGTGGATATGGATGCATGGATTTTGTGTAATAATCTGGGATGAGTAACTTCACATTATAATCTGGGCTCAGTATTATTTTCAGCAGCAGCATTTCTGGCCCCAGAAGCTGAAGCCCTGCATCAGCAACTTCATGCCTTTTCTTTTTGGCCACCCATCCACATCATTGCTTGACTACAAAACCACATAAGCAGAAATAAAAACTATCAGTCACATAACATCATCTGATCATGCCCTTGTGTTATATTTATCTAGATCATTACTAGTAGAAGTCACAAGATCAGACGTTTCCATTATGTGGATACATACCCTAGTTGCGTAGGCCAACCACAGGGCCAACTACCACTGGATAGAGAACAAGCCTAGAAACTTGCCTAACGGTGTTAAGGAGATGGGAAGTGCAAGCTGCCCCGCTCCCTACTGAGGTTAAGCTGTGCGCATGGTTCCTGCGTGACACCTGCTAACCAGGCACACAGGCACAAATTGCAGCTTCTCTTGCTTTCAGTGGCAGTAGCCTGTCTGCTCAATTCCATCAGTGGTTGCCACCGTATTTTATTGTGCTTTGGCCAATACCGCCTGAGAGGATGCATTTTAAAAACACAGTGAATGATTTCTTCTATTTAGACCTCTAAATGCTGGAGTGGAAGTTCTCACTATCTGTAGTTAGGAGTGAATCACATGATTTTCTGTGCAGAGGATAAAAACACCCTTCTATTGATGAAGGTGGCAAGGCACCAGCTCAAACGATTTTCCATTAGCATGCAATCAAACTTTATATTGCTTATAGAGGGGAAACAGATTCAGGATACCGTCTGAGACTAAGAGGGACTCTTGAACACTGGTGAGGAAACAAAACCAAGAGGCAAGCAAATTTCTCATCTATTGGTTTCTGTAGACTTGAGCTCATCTTGTTGCAATGTAGTGGAATAAATCTGTTCTGTGCATTTATGGATTTCATTTCAAGGCTGAACAAGAAAAAAAAAAAAACATTTAAATAGCCATAGTTGTACTAAGCTGATTCACTATACAGTTTTACTAAACTAATTAAAGATGGAATAATGCAATGAGCAAAATTGAGTGAACAGTTACAATTAAATCAATAGGTTCAAAGGATCAGATCACTAAATTAATACAGCAACAGATAACCAAATCAGCTCACAAGAAGAATAAGCTTTCTAGCTCACAGGAAAAAGAATGAATTGCTTTGGATTAATGCTATACAGAGAGGATTTAAAGGAAGAGCCAGCTCCCTTTCAACACAAGGCCACAGCCAGCACTACCCTGCATGTAGTTCATAAACCACGCTGCTGAGGAGCCCAGGCAGCTGCTCAGTATGCTGTTTCAGGTTTCAAGAGACAGTAAAGTATAGGTGAGGAAACAAAGCCAAGTGGCCAGCAGCAGGGCTGACCTCAGACTCAAGCCAAGAGAAGTTTCCTAATGCTGGGCTGTTATCCCCTGGTTCTTGACCAGTGAGGCTGTGCTTACTGGACTTCACAGCAATGTCACATCCCACTTATCCTTCATTGTTATCATACACTACTGCACAGTGTTAATTCTTCTTTTACAGTAACCAAAAGATGACCTTTAACAGTAGCTTTTCAGCTTTACTGCTTAGTCCTCAACATCTACCAATTCACTGAAGCATTTACATTTCCTCTTAGGAAATTTTTTTAAGTGGTCTGTCCACACACCCACTAACGCAACATGTGGTTCTGTATACAACAGAAAATCACAAGCAAGGCTGTTTTATAAACTTACAGTATAGTCTCCTCTCAGCAGGTTTATTCATTTTGGCCTCTTTTCTCTACCTGCATGTTCATGGTCATGGAACTTAGGTTTTGGTTGGTTTGTTTATATTTTGAATTCTTGAAGAAGAGGTGGGAAAGTGACTGAAACACACACATACACTGCAATCACCCAAGTCTTTCCCACTTTTTACAAAAGTAGGCAGAAAAGTAAAATATAGAGGTCTCCCTTTAGAAACAAGAGATAAAAATTAAGAGTTCACCTTTCTAATGCCTTATTTCTTGGTCCCTAGCTTACACAGTAGCCAGAAAATCTTGGCCAGTTTGAAATGCATGAGATTTCCCCAGGCTGACTTCTTAGCAGTAGCTCAAATTTTCACCTCTCCATTTCTTTTTCATTTTACCACCACTGAAAAATTTATCATGAATACTCTTGCAGAAACTGTGGCTGCCTCTACTACTTTGATAATGATACATAAGTTAGAACAGAATCCAGCCTTTTATATCTCATTGCTCTAAGAAGACAACAGGAACATAAAAATCAATCCCTTGTTTATGACTTGATGATCACCCTCACAGGCAAGGGCAACAAACTGGTTGACTGTGCAAGCACTGAGTCTGTGGGCTCATCAGTTTTAAGCCTGGGCTTTGGACTATTTTTCCTCCCACTGCCACCCTGCTTGGAGTAACGCAGTCCTCCTCCACAGCCACAGCACAGCACAACCTCTGGCTCTAAGGAGGGATCCAGAGAAACCAACACAGCTCTCAGGGCCAGCCTATTGCAGCAGAGTGGCTGCAGCACAAAAACTGTAGTGGAAACTCAAGTTCCATCTGTAAATTCACGGCCACAGGTCCAAATCCCAGTTCTATAATCATTCTTTATGCATTTTGACTAATAGACAAATAGCTATTAATGAAACTATTATCAGGCTATGGGTCTCATTAAGACAAAGAGGCAAAACAAAAAGTTTTATTCCTTTCATGACATTATCTGCTGACAAACAGTGCAAAACAATTCACAAAAGAACAAAGCTTCTCTTTGTATGTTTGCAAGAAATTTTCCTTACAAAAATAAGTATTTTCTGGAATAAAAATACAGCAACATCCAAAATAAGTACCACTCTCTATGCATAAAAATCAACCCCAGAATGCCACAAACCAAAAGAAATGCTGGTAGGAACCATTTTCCTTCCTGAGAGCTGAGGAAGTCGCAGATGACCTGTTATCTTGGGAGAGATGAATCCTTGCGAAGGAGTCGCACCAGAACTGCTGGTGCAAAACCAAAACCTTTACACAGATGTAGCATCAACAAGGCCTTAAATAAGCTGACAGGACTTCGAATGCACAAAAAAAGGAGATGTACCAGATAATAAGGGTTCTTTTCTCTGTAATACCTTCTTTGTTCCAAAGCACACTTTTGATTTGCTGATCTATTTTCTTTTAACAAGATGGTTTAGTTCATTACTTCTTACATGACTAAAAGCAGCACATTGCTTTCCTTCTACAAAAGACAATAAATAACATTAAGGGAGTTATACAAGAGAAGGTAGAGTAACTTTACAACAGAAAGAATCTCACAATGACAGGATAATAGTCTTAAGGCAACATCATAATAAAATGTACGGGTTTTATGTAACACCCTTTTAGATTGATTTTTCTACATTCCAAATGCTCCCATAACCATCTTTTGACATTTCTCCTGCACAGCTGGTTACACCATCTATAAGCAATCTCTGTCTACCTGGCATTATTATTATTTTTAAAGCAATTTCTTTCACCACCTTTCAACTAAGACTTACGTTAAACCTAATTGCCAGTTACCACCCTCCCTTCTAGAAAAAGAAAATCTGATTTCCCACCGTTTGAAATCCATCCTTATTGTAAACTACAATATCATCATTATGCCAGTATATGCACCTTACAGGAATAAGATTAGCAGAAGACAAAAAAAAAGTGGGTGCCACTTGCGTTCTGGTGTCTAACTTGAAAGGTTAACTCACAGATGAGCATAGCCTTATGATAGTAACACCATGTATATTACAAACAGATTTAGCAAGAGGCAAAAAAGGTAGTAGTTGATTGCTTATGATTAATAAAGTAGTTAAGAGAGAAGGAATATTATTCTTGCTGGGTCCTCATTATGCATTTGATAATCTCTATTTATAGGACAATTGAAACACGGGGTTTATAAAATGCCATCTGTTGGTTTCTTTTTAATGTATAGGATTTCTGACTTCAGGAGCTGCAGTTCAGCAGTGTTGATAGTGTTACAACATGTAACGCTAAAGACTTTGGTTATGAGAACTTGAGCCATTAAACGTCAAGAAGCAGGTTGGACAGATATCCTGAATAGTGTATCTCCTGTCTTCTTATTCTAATCTATTTAAAAAGCAATTTACACTTTCATGTAATTGATTTTGATCAGTCATTCAAATAGCATAACACACACAAAATGATACATTGAAATGATCCAGAAATGTGATAGAAGTGGTTTTGTTCTTTGATCTCCACAAGAGAAGGTGTCTCATGAGAGAAGCTCACAGAGATCTAAAACTACTACAGGCAAAACAGCAACTACTCTGTTTCTCTAACAAATAAAACAAAATAAAACATTAAATTTGTCAGTACCTAAAGGATACATTTTTCTTACATATTAACCATGAAAATAAAGCACTCATAATGAGGATTAATACTGGAGTGTACCAGCCATAGTGAGTTTGAATGTCATTGACTTCTATTCCTAATTAAGTCACCAAATGGCCCAATATCCAGAGCTTAGTTTCCCTTTGAGCATAAACTGCTGGTTTTAATGCAATTAATGAAATTGTGATTGATTTTTTTTTGAAAAGGGTCACTGTGTATTCATATCAGCATGAAGTTGTAGGGGGTTATATCACTGGGTAAAGGTCTAATTAGGACTACTGACTCCAATAGGAACCATAAACACTAAGCTGCTCATAGGGCAAGCAAACACAGGAAGAAATAGCTAAGCACTGTCAGGGACAATTTATACTTTGGCAGTTTCTTAGGCATATCAACATATGCTTTCCGTTTCCACTTTAAATTGCTTTCACCTCGACTGCTGTCTCTGCTGTTGCCTCAGTCTTCCACCCCTGCCTTGCCACAGTTCTTCATTGTGTTCCTCTATCATAGCCTGTCAGATAACTGTAAGCGTCAGCTGCCCAGGACAGGAGCTGTCTTCTTTGCTATTTCTCTACAGTGCTACGACAAAGCAGCCTGATGTCTGAACCAACAGGATTATAATGCTTCCACCCCAGAATACAGGATTCGCTTCCCTCTCGCATGTTAGATAAATGGTAGAAATTGCTGCATTTCTACCAAAAATGAGGTCGCTGTTTGGCTGTTCACAGCTCTCGCTGTTAAGACAGGTTGACATAAGTATTTGAGGGAAATTGAAAAGTTTTGACATTAACATTGCATTTACATTTTTGATACACAAAAAGCAACATGTGCTGCTTGTAGCCTGGACTCAGCCTAAGAAACGCCATCCAGAACAAAACAAAACAAAAAAATCTGTTTCATGAAAGGGCACCCAAACATCCTCCAATATTGATCTTTCCAGCGATGCACCCAAAAACCAAACTGGTGTTCTCCTTTCTCTCAGAGACACAGTTTACAGAAAACACTAGAATTTGGCCAGAAGAACAAATGGACTGCAGCTTTTGGGGTGGATATGGAAAAGTTCCTATTTTTGTCCTACAGATGCCTTATGAAGCAAATCATAATGCTTTTCTAGGCAATCCACTGTCAGTGGGGTATTCTTACAAAACACAGAATCCTAAGCTAATGGCAGACAAGTTTAGCAGGAGATCAGGGCAATTTAGTAAACCATGTCGGCATGAATCACAGCAACCTCACTTAGTTTATGAAATGTGACGCAGTAGCAAGCAGAGAAACAATGAATAATATCAGGAAGAGTTGAGATGAGGAACTAAAATGCTTTTAGATGGCACAAATAATTCCAAAATGAAAACTGAAAAACATTGCCTCTAATTTACTTAAATGCCACTACTTAAAGTTTGTTCAAACTCGTTTAAATGAATGGTGGTTATCTCTAAATGCAGCAAATAAATAATCAATGTACCGTCATGTTGAAATCTGCCTTAAGTGGAAACACAAATAGATGTTGTTTTCACCTCTTTGGAGAATATATAGTCATGATTCAGCTTATGCTTGCTAATAATATCTCTCTTTTTTTCTCCTCCTCTCATTTGTTAGATTAAAGGCTGCTCTTATATCATTTACTACAGAGTATTTCAGTAGTAACTAGTGGTATGTTTGTTAGAGCAATGTTAGAGGTTATGCAACATTTTTTATTTCCTATATTTTGCTTTGTGCTTTTGCAGTAGCCTAGAATCCCCATATGCTTTATCTTTAAAAAGACAGAGTTCCCTAAACGGAGCCCTAGAGGACGATACTATCCATGCTTAGCCTGGAGAGACAGGTCTTTAGAGGTATTTTTGGTCATTTTAATGAAATTGTTCTAAAGGTCACCAATGGACACACAGACATTAATGAGCCAAATACTGAGTGGCTCCCATTGCCTGGAACTTCTAAAGAGCAGGAACCCTGTAATTAAACAGTTGTAAAAACGGGATGTTTTTGTAATTGATTTGAATGTAAAGTCAAATAGGGGCTTGTACCTTTGCAGAAAGAAAGAGGTTCCCCATTAGTACCATACAGACCGTCTAATTCAACAGTAGCGTGCTTAGAAAGACGAAAAATAAAGTACAAGGGAGTTTATTTACAGGGTATACTCCAAGCCTTGTCAAGCTGAACGAATGAGGTGAAGAGCACACACAGATCTTCCTGTGGCTGAAACTCTGCTCAGGCAGAAAGTTGGCGCCTTGATCTCTCCCTCACTTCTTTCAAGGGCTCCCAAAAACAGTAAAGTGGAGCCATCTGGTTAACACACTTTCTTCCCACACATCCTTTCCCCTCAGCCCCTGCATGTTACACTTTGGAACCTGCCACCCCTTAGATGTCTTGGCTTGAAAAACGTGACTTTGCTGTAAATTTTCCCTTTGATCAGTTGCTCTAAATGGAAAGGATGCAGGGATCTAGCAGCCCAAGCAGCACTGGCAGCCACTATTATTTGGCATCTTTAACCATCCCCAAAGACAGTTTCATTATAGGCCTCTATAACTCAATGACCTTTAATACACAAGTCAAGTCCTTCTCTTCTTTTAGTGTAAGCAATATTAACTGTGGATCAAACACTGTAAGGTGAATGAAAAGATAATTAAAACACTTGCTTCCAATCCTAAGAAGTGAAAAATGCATATCTTATTTCCAAAATATGAGTGATCATAGTAAAGTGGCTTAAAGAAAGCCCTTATTTATTTGCAAGTTGTAACAGTTTTACAAAAAAAGTCCTCCTGAAAACCAGTACTAATGTGGCCATCTCTCACACTTATTTTCACAAGTTTAAATCACAGTTGCATAAAGAGACATTTGTTTCTGTTGATACCTTCAGACAACGTTGGACAAGTCAACCACTTGATCAATGAAGTCACCAAATGGGAGAAGGAAACAAGATCGCTCAACCAGTTCCTTGAAATAGATCTCTCATTTACAATACATAGTTTAACAAGTAAAATACCTTATGCTGTTAGGTACTTTAGGCACCAACACAAATTCTTTAGCAGGTTATGAAGCACAATTTCCGTAACAGTGGTCAAACAGAACCTAGGAAACAGAGAGAACCTTTTATATGGCTCTTGGATCTAGATGCAGTAAGCAGGCTTATGGTCCACCAGTGTTTGGCCACACTAGACTCCACTGTGAAACAGTTCACAAAGCACATGAGAGAATTTCAAAATGCATTCCCCAATTTCATAGTAGATAGCTGGCACACACACACAAAAAAAATCTTCAGAAGACAACGCAAAAACTTTCCTAATTAAAACAAAGAGGTCAACTGATAAATTGTTTCCTAATAGTAAAATAGAAGTGTGTTATATTCTCAAATAACTATTCCTAGTCATAAAGCATATCCAAAAACAGCTCTGCTCCTTATGCACTCAGTGCCAGTAGATTTTCACTTGCCTTTTTTTAAACTCTTTAGCAAGTACAGTTTAAAACTCTGTTATTCAATAAACATCATTAAAAAAAATTATCTTCAGATTTCTTACGTGTAGCAAATACATGCTTTAAAGAAAGGCATGACTTTACCCACCCCATGTGCTGGACTACCTACAAGGCAGAAAGCTAGAATGGACTTCTCCAGGAAAGCCCCACAAGGAACCATCAATTTCCCAGACCCCAAGGAAACATCAGTTCTGCACTAAGGGATCTGTGGACTCTTAGAGAAACTATGAAGAGGTAGGTTTCATAGTCACAGACCCAGAGCTTAAAAACCTAATGTCTTCCAAGAAAGTCACCTTTATTTTGTTTCCCTGCATAGAAATGCTATGTAATTTAAAGGAATTTACCTCCAGAGGAGGAAAAAATATTAAGATTTCAGGCCTGTAGTTTAAATGGAGGAGGCAAGCACTAGGACGTTGAGGAGGAAAATTCTGAATACTTGTCTATAAATCCACAACCTAATCTTGTTGGTATGAATACTCCCCCTGTAAAGGAATAAATAAGCTGACGCTAACTTCCAGTGGTGACTTTATGAGGTCTATGTCCAAAATCCCCATTCAAACAGAGCTTTGCAAGAGTTTACATCTTGAAGGCCAAACCAGGATGCTTTGTAATGGAATATTCTATGCAATTAGATACGTGCCTCCATGTAATGACATGTATGTCTAAACTATAGCAATTCAGAACCAAGTTTAGATATTGAACAACTGGAATCCAGCAGTATTTGTCTCCAGAGTTCAGAATCTTCTTTAGCTGAGGCAGATATACAATCAGGACATTTCGTAACTGCCTTTCAAAACCTTATTACAACTACACAGTTCAATAGTCTTAAAATAAATAGTGCATCATCAGCTAAGTATTGAAATAAACATTTCACCACTTTACGCATCATCAGCCTCATTTCAGTGCATGGTAGGTCATCAACATTTTGACTCACAGCCCAATTTCAGCAGCACTAAATGCATAAGTGCCACATATCCTAGATTAGTTTCACATGGACATTCCTCATCATGAATGATAGGCACAACTTTGCTGAAGATACTTGGGGCTCAGATAGGATGTTCCACGAACACTTCAGTGTTGTCAGGAAAAAAAAATAAAAATAAACAAAATAAATAAAAAAAGAAGTGCAGGAGGAACACCATGATCAAGTATCTTAGCTTGCTCTTAATGCAGAACATTTGAAGCTTTGCATGACATTCCATAGAATGCTTTCTAGCAGGTATGGTCAGTTTGAATTCCCAGGTTAAGATAAAAGTTCTTTAAAAATGAGAAAGTTTAACTCTTCTTTAACTCCCTGAGGTAATGTTATGTTCTAATATCATCAGGAGGCCTGGTCTTGATAGGAATGCAGTGAGTAAATTTGAACGAGTCATTCAGCATCTGTGCATTCATTTCCCCTTTCTGAAATGGGAATAATGATACCTCTATTTTTAATCATGTTAATACCTATCAAAGAGTGTTTGGCATTACAAATACAGATAACTATTTTGTCTTCTAAATTCTTCCACTTTATTCCTATATTAGTGAAGTGCTATTAGGTTTACAATGTAATTTTAATTATTTTTCCAGTCTAACTTTACCTATTTCAAGTTAAATCATCATCATCAGTGACCCGCCATTTACCTCAAGTGAAATAATTTTCCAAAAGTGCTTCTGTCTTTAAGGTTCACTTTTTCCATTCCTAATTCCCAGGAAGGAGACATCACATAACTACACAGGCAAACATGCATAGCATGATCAGATGAAGCTTAAATGTGAAAAATCCACTTTGCTCCAACACATTTTTGGAGGAACATTCTTCTAAGTTCAAAAACCAAACCAAAACAAGAAGAATGAAAAGGACTCTGTCCAAAATGGCACCTGAAAGAATACTACCTTTACTATGCAAGCCCCCAAATGAAACAAAGCTGGGACATTTTTAGTGTATTTCTATTCATGTTCATGGTAGCCTGGAAATAGCATGATTGTGGTGGCACTGTATGGCCAGTAGGTAGACGAGGAACCTTCTGAGAGGTCCCTGGCTGTTCTGCTGGCCCTTAGCCTGTTCCGGCTAGTTACTGGCTCACTAAAATTCAAGGAGTGCTGGGGGGGGGGGGGGGGGGGGGGGGGATAGTTTAGCACCTTTTCCACTAGAGCTATGTAATCTCTTTCTAAAGGAGTCCTAAGGACAACTATCAAACTCCTGGCCAGCAATGATCATCAACAGCTCAGGAAAGACAGGCGGAATATAGTTTTGAAAGAAGCATACTCCAGAAGTCATCACCAGACTATCACAAAATAGCTAACCAATATTTCATCTCCTCTTTCTGAGGCAGACTGTGGGTCTGCTCTTAGCATATATACACATTCCATGCACTTGACCCTTGTAATCTACATATGGACTTAGAATAGGCCAAAGGACTTTTTGGTTAATTATCTCCTTCTAGTGATGGATGAGAACCAGACGCCTTGTAATAACGCTGCTATTATTAGCTTGATTGGCTGCCTTTGATATTGTCACGGAAGCATACAGGTTATCTCTAATCTGATTTATCTTGTCCAGAAAACAAATGGAGTTCCTTAGAATAGGAAGGCCTCAGAGTTGAGTCACCTACACACCTCAGCGGGCAGCAATAGGGGCTGCCCTTCAAGTGAGGAATCAAGCTCCAGTAAAGCTGCTCACTTTCTCAGTTCCTCCCACAGCTGGCAGGAAGGATGGGGATGGGGGGAGGTGAGTTCAAGCTTAATACATTTTTTTTTGTCCCCAAACATAGTGAACTTTTTGTATTTACTTTTGAAACTCAATACCATGTTGAAAACTTTTTTTTTTTTTAAGTGCAGTGCCAAATGAAATGGTCTGACCAAAATTATCTATATCTTTTCCCTCTCCTCCCTAAAAAACTACATGAAGTCACATCACACAGATTGTTTCAGTTGATTCCATCACACATTTTCAGAAAAGGGGAAAATTTAAAAAGAAAAAAAAAAAAAAAGGAGAGAGACACAAAGATAAAGACCTTGGTGCAGTTTAACTTTTCTTATGAGAGGTTTAATTCTTTTCACTTCAGACAGTTCTGCTGATAGTCACGGACATGGCTTTTTTTTTTTTTTTTTTTTTCCCCTACTAGATGTTTCATACCATGAGTTTGAAGTGGCTGGTCGGTGACAAGGGGCCTAGGCAGGAAACACAAATGCTGATGTTTTTTGTGTACTGACTTGTGTCAGCTTTACCTCACCCGACTTGCACAGTGCAGCTCAGGACTAGTGTCTGTGCCTTGCTAAAATGAAGATGCAGGTGAAAATGAGACAGCCACCTTTCAGGTAAAACTGAGGGAGCCACAGTGGACTGGTGGAAGACAGCCAGAGGTAGCTGTACTCCTCCAAGAAAAGGGATTCAATCAGTGAGTTAATTTCAGTCATCACATTACAGCAACAGCCTGGTCAGCTTTTCCTACCATCTGTATTTTGAATGCAGACTTCCCCATCATTACTTATACTTTCATCACCTCAAGACTGAGGTTGCTAACAGCACATCTCAGATGGGACTCCATCTGAGAATCATCGAATGACTGAAGCAGAGTTAGATACCTCACTGCCATGTGCTGATGTCAGGGCTCAAGTAGCAGATCTGACTGCACTAGATTAGCAGCTAAAGTTGAAGGTGCTGATCAAGATCTATACTGCCTTACAGGGCCAAAGCACATCCTTCAAAAGAAATAATTTTGGTCTATCTGCTATGTTTCTATGGCTGTGGTGAGCCAAGATGAGCAAGCTGAACGCTGCTTCCATACCCACGCATGTGCCTGCCCATGTGGACCGGACATCTTTCAAAACTGGCCTCTGGCCCTAGGGAATTTCTGGCTGAACTGCAGAAGACAACAACACATTAAGGCTTCAGAGAAAGGAAGTTTGCATTTTCCAGAATAAGAGAAAGGTAGAAAGGAGCTTCTTTAAGTGTTTGCTGGTTGAATTCTTATTGAAATGATTACTGCCATGGTGCTGAGAGCTTATTGTATTATTAATGATTTCTCAGAGCTTGACACAGGTGTTTCATTTTAAATCTAAAGTAAGTAAGACTGCCTTAAACTATGTCTACTCCTAACATCCAATTCAGATGCATACTAACGCATTTTTTGGGGGGTTTTATCAAAATACAAAATTTCTGGTAACCCAGATTTGATGCAGAACTATTTCAAGAAAATCTTGCAGTAATGCATCTGGTTCATCTGCTCGCTTCCTGGTAAATACCAAGCCCTTTTTATAAATAGAGACATTTTGGATGGAACGCTGAGGAGCTACAGTGCAACAGTGCCATCCCCTGTCTGCAAAAATCATTGTCCCTCTTTCAGAAAAGCCAAGGACTAAAATGCTCCACCTGTGCCTGCTGTATCTAGACGGAAAGTTACTGCAGAACAGCAACGTGAATGCCATGTGCACTGCATCATAGTAATGCTGCTGGGGAATTTCACTGTACAACTTATGTTCTGAAAGAAGTTTCTTTCTAGCTAGTGCCATCAACTTTGTGTCAAAATAAATTGCAAGAGATTCCACAAATTTTACATTTAAACTCAGTTGTTAGGATATTATCCAGCATGCAGTCTGGGGGAGGGGAAGCAATTTGCATATTTTTGTAGTAAGCAGAAAGGAAGAAATTCCCACACACTTCTAGACAACCCAGAAAAAAATCTGTTCATCTATTCTACTGCTTTGCATGTCCACTCCTGTTTCTACTGGAAGCAAGGAGCACTTATTATTAAATGTCCAAGCACTGGCCCAGCTATAACACCTCACAGCTCAACATACATCGTGTAAAAAACAAATTAGAATGGAACATTGCAACACAAACCAAGAGTCCAAAGAAATTTAGGAGAAATCAGCCAGAGGTACGTCCAAAGGTATTTCTCCCCAGAATTTTGGATGCTGTTGCATACCCAATAAGTATTTTCCATTTACAGAAAACAAAATTACTTCCATGGGTTAAGAGCAAAGACAGGACACATTTGTTCTGACGCCTTCTTTTTTGTCTGTTTTAGGTGCTAATTTTCATCCTTTCCACGGTAATACGACAAGAACAAGAAGAGACTGAAATTAAGCAACAAGCTGACCATGGAATAGTCATGTAGAGTTACCAATTCCCTGCCCTTGGCAGTAGGAATTCAAGCTGGTCATTCTTTGCTAGAGTTAGGAACAACTTAAGTGCCATCTACAAGCATTGCCTTCTCTGAAGGTTAAAAAATAAAATAAAATAAAATAAAAAAATCCTATACTGATACCCATGTTTGCAAGGAGGAAAAAAAAAAAAAAAACCACACAAAAAATGCCCCAAATACTCACACCACACAACTAGTACATTACACTATTTAGTGATGATATCCTAAACACATCTCTACTAAGTGCAAGTAAAGCCAAAGCCATTTGCATAACCTCCTCCATTCGTCTCTTCTTTCAGTATAATACTAAATCAATCCTGCAAACCAAGAGCAGGCTACCTTCTAAAAAGAGGGAAGTCTTTTATCTCTTACACGCTATCGACCCTCTAGTACAGGCTACCACATGATTACTTTAAGGGAATGTTAAATCTTAGATCTCATAGGTTGTTTACCCTGATTATTCTGTTTCGATCAACAGAGTTCAAAACCATCTTTAAAGCAGCTGCAAGTTTGTTTTGTTGTGTTTTTCATAGCATCTTTATTATGGTCACTTCCACCGAACAAGTACGGGGAACCACAGCCTTTCAAATCACTGGAGTTCAAAGTATTGCCTCTTTCAATTAATCTCTTGGGAAACTGCTGCTGCAACATAACTGCAGATTTTGCAGTTCTTATTCAGCTGCCCTGTAATTCCCTTTCTTCATTAGGAATAAATGAAATGTCAATGACCTGCTTCTCTCTTAGTTTATCTACACCCACACTGCCCCTCCTTGAGGGGACCAATGATGGGACTTCACCTGGTCATCCTCCCTGCCAAGCCAGGTCGCACATGTCCTTCTCTTGTTTCTTCAGGACAACAGATGAAAAGCATACCAGGAAAAGCAGAAAAGAAGCCTTACTCTTCATTCGCTGCTGTGCCTAGAATACTTCCAAGAAACCTCAGCTTTCTTCTTTGTAGTTATGGGTCCTTGTAGTAAATTGATCTCCTAGATAACCAGCCAGCAGGCCAGGTTCAACTTGCTATAAATGCTCCAGTTTCAATCTGCAGCTGATATGAGCTCAAAGCTCATAAAGCGATTCCAGGGGGGATGTGATAAAAATGACAGACATTGCCTGAAATATTTTATTTCTTATTTTCATGAGGCTGAAATATTTTATTTGAATCCTATCTGTATTAGAAACAGCATCCGATAGCTATCGAATACTTGAGCCTGCACTAAGCAAGTCAGCTTCCACTTTGTTGTGAACAGGTTATTATAATAAAAACTAACAGCTAGAGCTGTTCCACAAAAGAAGTGGGGGGAACGGGGGTGGGACGGGACATACACACAAACCAAAACAAAAATCTATCCTCTAGAGTTAATAAATTGCCAGTTAACTATGGTTAACTTTAACAGCACACAGTAGTTTACCTTAGAGATAACCGGTCATCTCTACCTTTTGTGAAGGCTGATGTGATCTCTTCCTCCTCAAACATTTTGCAATTACCTTGAGTTAACTATCTTTAGCTAACAACTGGATTTAATTGCTGCAAAATCTCACAGTAGCAAACGGCTTTATGGAAAATCTCAGACTAGCAAGAATTTAAGATCAACCTATCCAAATAAACAGAAATCAACCACCAGTGATACACAGAGCAAGAAAGCTATAGACAAACTGATATGACGGAGATTTAGCTATGCCACCTATCCCAAAGAGGTAGGTTCATCAGTTATAATTTAATGAGGAAATATTGTCACGGGAGTCACCAGGTGGTGCTGTTAAAAATGTTCATTTTACTAGAGAAATTACATCCATTCTTTGAAGAGATACTGTCTTGTTAAGCTCCCTTTCTGTTTTAGATACAATCTTGCAGTAGGATTGTGCTAGGAAGAAGTAGTCTTAGTATTTCTATCAAATTTCCTGAGAAAGGGTTCCTCACGTCATGTTTCTGAGCACTCCTACTCCTAGCCTGAATTTATAGGAAGTCGTGTTTATCTTATACTAAGAAAATACACAGATTTTGACTCTAACATACAGAAAATTGACTTAGGGAGCCCAGGTTACAGGATAAAACTGAGGAACAAGATGAAGCCCAAGCTATATACTGGACCCAAGAAACAGTAAACTATTGCCACCAGGTTAACAGAATTATGTGATTAGTTCTGAGGCTTTCTTCTTCATGTGGGGTTCCTTTGTAGAACATGCATACTTGGTGGTTATTACACAGAAAAGAGACCATTTCTTGAGATATGGGATAATTTTTTTTCCCTTACAAGAGGCCTTTACTTTTTCAGTTCTGATTACAAGCAGCCTAACCATCATCTTCACTGAAGAACACACAAAATTGAGGCCTACATGCAACTACAATTATTCTTAGTTCAATATTGTGAGTCATGGTGTTCCTAAAAAAATTACCCTAGAAACTGGCAAAGGCATGGAAGACCTTTATCTCTGTCCAGTTAAGATAATTCAAAGCAACTATCTCCGAAACAACTCATGTTCTTTCTACTCCCTAGAAATAGAACCTCAAACAATTGGAGTGGTATGAAAGTGACATTTGGACCCAGGATCATAGAAATTCTTCTCTGGCATCTTCTGTGGTTAATTCAATGTACCGCTAAAAAATAAAAATCCTGAAAAATTCCACCATCTTCGCAAACTGCAGAAATGTTTCAGCAGAGAAAGGTAAAATGCAGAACCTCTTCCAGCAGGTCCCCTATTATATATTCATTGATGTTATTTGCAAAGTGAAGAAAAGTATTTCCTAAAGAAACATTTATATGAATTTTATATGGGCAATTAATTTCCACACTCAGTTGATTCTGGGTAGAACACTTGGTTTTGTGCTGAGTAGAAGAGGTCTACTTTAAGGCAGTTCTCAAACAGTAAGATTTTCTTCAAAGCTAAAACAACCTTCCTGGCAGAGAACTTAACCTTCAAAAGATGTCAAGATAAAACCAGCAAGAAGGAAGAGTAAAACATCCTGAGTATAACATGTGCCTCTTTATGTTCCATCTTTAAAATACTTGTATCATGCTAGCAACTACAGATTCTGTTCCAGAAAACAGAAAATAAGAGTTCTTACCCCAGAATATACTGGCAGCATAAAAAAAAAAAAAAAAAAGAAAAGAAGAACAAAATGCCTGTTCTTTGCTACCAGAAAGTTTGGAAAAGAATTTGTAAGAGTGCATCACAGAATAAGCCAGTTCAGATTCAATTAGCAAATGCCAACCCCCTCACAGCAGTCATATTACTCCCATGCAAAGTGCCAGAGGATCTTTCAAGGCTTCATATGAAAGGTCAAGGATTTAACTGCACATTCTCTATACCTGAATGTGCAGTACAAAAAGGTAGAAAGAAAAATGCACCCCTCCCCACCCATCATCCAAATCCTTTTGTTAACCTATAACATCACAACATTTCAAGTCTGGTATCTGTTGGTCTCAAATGGAAATAGTTACAGCTCCTGAAAAAACATCATGTTTGCAAGAACCCCATTTTGTGTCATCAGAGATACTAGCACAGAGTTACATCTGTGCTTACTCTATCTCAGCCAGGCTTCCAAGCATGACTTGCCTGCCTTGGCCAGTGGCATTGTCATTCCCCATCTTTATGGCAACAACAGGAGTCTGGGCCTGCTTCAAATTTAGGAAACTCTAGATCAGACAAAAATCCCTCTGGATTGGAGGGAAAGACTTTTTTTTTAATTTTTATTTTTATTTTAAATTTTATTAGTTAGGCAAGGGAACAAAGATGAAAAAAAGCAACTAACTTATTTTCTAAGATTTTGATTAGATTTTTTTTTAAAGCCTACACAAGTCCCTGTCTTGTTACATGCGGTCTCCCCCACCTGCTCACTACTAGCATTTAATTAATATACTACAAAGTTTGCTGCTTGCACTTCTCAGCAAGCCATGGTTTTGCTTTAAACCTCTGCTGACTCACCTCTCTGCAGCCTCTCTTTCATGCCAACAGCAGCTCTCTTCTTCCCAGTTAGCCTCATTTAGGCCAATTTCAATATAGCTACATGCTCAGACATTAAGAAGTCAGGCTACTAAGCAGATTCAAACAACAGGTGTCATTAAAACCACACCTGAATTACTGCCTCCAGCAATAACTGCTTCAGAAAACGATAGGTCATCTTCATTTTTATGTTATGCCAAAGCAAACTTTCATCCCACCACTTCAGTGATTTTTAAAAGAACAAAAGACCTATAGACAAAAAACACAACACTAAATCATAAGAATTAATTTCCAAGTGATCAGTGGGAAGTTAGAACAACAGTTTCCATAGAGAAAAGTGCTTGGGAACATGTCCTTTACAAAATCTTTTCTAGCAAGTCAATTTTAAGAGTAAAGTCTAGCGAGAGCCTTCTGCAAGAACAACAGTTGTCCTACCTCCTATCTGATAACAAATAACTTTGGATGGCAATAAAAGAGCCTAAGGGTTCAATATTGAAGATCCCCAAATCCTGAAAGTAAAAAAGGTTTCTTGCTTCTTGGCTGAAAACATTCAAGCCACAAATGGAACACAATAACCTAGCCCCTATCTGGGGGCTGTCCCTAGCTGGGGAGCTATAAATCTTTGTCAGTGGTTATATTCTGCTAAAAACCAAGAATAGCCCTTTATGGCAAAGTACTGAAGCAGCACATTGCTCTCCTTTTACTCTTTACAATCCCTGTTCACTGCCAAATCACTTTCCCAGGAGCGCAAACAACCTAGGCTTCTGACTACACTGGAATAAGAGGGGTAATTAAGTACCTTGGTATCATCCCATACTTTCATCCCCCTATCTGGTCCACAGAATAAAGTTAAAACCCCTAAACTTTACAAGAGACATGATGTGGAAATATTGATCGAGTGGTGATGCTTGCTAGTGCGTGCCCAGCCTTTAAAGGAAGTACACATCACAAATATATGAATTCTTATGTTCATGTCATGTTAAATAGATGTTTCTTAAGTCCAAATACACATAACTGCTAATGAAAATCCCCCCACAGATGGGCAAGGAAAAAAAGAATCCAAACACTAGCCAAACCACAAAGGTTACCACCCATCTCCATCCTAAGGGAAAACACATCCCACAAGCTCTGCAACCTAGAATGCTGATTTTAATACTACTCTTGAGGATAATGAATAGCATAAAGCACCTAAATACCCTTTGAAGCCTTCATGTGTAACACTTACCATAAAGTGTAGTACATAGTGTTGTATAGATACTGTTTTCCTTTCATTTTAAACAAAATGAATCCCCAAACTTCTCCTAAGAAGCTCTCAGTGCAATTGCCAATCATGCTCACATGCACATCAGTTTCAAAACTGTCATTACACGTGCCAGTTTCCACTATTGATCTAACACTTCATACAGCCTCCTCTGGCATTTAGCTCAGTTTTCAGTCCTTGTGATGCCTCCTGGAAAGTGAGTGAAGAATATCTCTTTGCTATGACTTTAGAGCACACAACATAGGATCCAATATTTAAACAATAAAACAAAATAAAAACAAAAGTCCTCTTAAGTTTTCTTAGTGTTGGTAGAACGACCCTTAGATGCTGGGAATTCTGACCATAACTGCAGGTGGCAACTGCAGCTCTGTTTGTTTTTCTCACAAACCACACTATGAACAAAGCCAGAATCACTTCATGTTCTCCATCCACCTATCTTCTCTGTAGTTCTCCAAAACACACCAGTATGCAGTTTAAGCATTGATTCTGCAAGGTTTGTGAAATTCATGTTACTTCAGGCAACAGAGGGGAAAAAAAATCCCAAACCTACCACACAACCCAGAAAGCAATGTTCACTGTTTCCTCCTCCCTCCCTTCAAACCAAACCCTCAAAATTAATAGTCCAAAAGGAACCAAACTCAAGAAATGTTCTGTCAAACCCAAAATCCCCACAAAAATCTTCTTGCCAAGCTGTGAACATCTATCCATAATATACTCCTCAAAGAAGCTCCTGAAGGACAGGGGGGAATAGAGAAACAAGGACGCTGGAGAAAGAACACGTTCAAACAGAAGGCAGAAGATTAATTTGACCAAGAGTCTTACGAAGCAATTCAGAACCACTCCTCTCCACCTGCTCCCCCAAAATATGAGAGATAAGGTCACAGTGACCAAATTTAAAATTAAAAAGGGGGGTGCATGTCAGAATTCCTGATATTATGACTGCTTTCTAAACCCAAAATCCTTCTTGTGCCATAGGAGTCCTTTAAGGCAAACACTCAGCAAGGCATTTACACACCTATTTAAATTAACATGTGTGGGGAAAAAAAGCAGTTGGCACCATCAAACATACTATTTGTGAATCTATCATAGAACGAGCCCCTGACATAATTTTTTTTATTTAGGAATATGAA
Organism: Gorsachius magnificus; assembly: GCA_034008185.1. NCBI lineage: Eukaryota > Metazoa > Chordata > Aves > Pelecaniformes > Ardeidae > Gorsachius > Gorsachius magnificus. The sequence continues at coordinate 31,125,364 of CM067089.1, read as the reverse complement.
TCTCAAGGAATAGGAGGGAGTGTCTGTTTCCTAAGCAGTTTGAATCAAGAGATTAGATACAATGAGTCACAAAACACACGTACTCTTTTCTTTCAGACAAACTTAACTCCAAATAGTCTATCTATACAAAAAGACTGAATACACTTTTCTGTTCTCTTCTAACCCCAGAGAAACAGGTTGCGACTGAATCTGTACAAGTTGATAGGTATTAGAAGTTTGACTTCTCCAGAGGACACAAAATGAATTGTCAGAGTACACTGAAGAACTAAGCTTTAACAAAAAAAACATTTAAGAAAAACAATTAAACAAACCCAAGTTTACCCACAGTCAGATGATGGCAACCTGAATTCTCGTAGGTGGTTTTCTATTCACAGAAAAAAAGAAAAAAAAAAAAAAAAAAAAATGTAGAAATGGCACATTGATACATTGATACTGGCACATACACAATAGGTTCGTTTCCATGAAACTTATTTTATGCCTCAATTATGATACCAACAAATGTTGACATCGGAACAACTCCACCCCTGCTGAAAACACAGTTAAACACTGTATATCTGCAGCATTCAGCCTGTCACTTAAGAAACTGCCTTTGCTAAGGAGTTTTAGATCTATGCAGAAGTCATGATAATCAAATTACTGAAATTGAGCACTCTTTGCTACCAGTAAATGCAAAAAGACAATCGAGTTTCCAAGCAACGATTCTGCTACTGAGACTCACAGATGCTAGAGCAGGAGGGAAGAGAAACTGCAGGATTCAACAGATGGTAACAGAAAGCCCCTACTTAACCAGCCATAAACTGTATTTGCTTCTGTAAAGGTAAAGCAGAGCTGGAGCTCTGTATTATGTATCATCTTTGGGCTTTGCTTTTTGGTTTGTTTTTACCCTTTGGAGGTGTGCTTTAGTGTACTGCAGAGGCACTAGACTGACATGCTCCCAAATCAATGTCCTTTCTGTTTGTGGGACAGCCTTCATATGGACAGAAGTAACACCAGCTTCCTGACATGGCCTACCTTACCAAAGGAATACAGCTGAAAGCTGTGGGGTGCTCCAGCATCCAAATCAAGCTTTTCTAGTGTGCTCCTGGGCTAGCTGCATGACGTCTCCAAGAAGCAGCTCTCCGTGAGGTCTTTAAACTCTTCTGTTCCTCTAGACCTGCCAACAGTGCACACGACCTGACTCCACAGCTCAGTCCAACCACCTCAGCTGCTTCATCCTCCTGCTTCTGTGAGGCTACAGGCTTTCTCCTGCAGAAGCAGCTATTCTCCCCAGTCTCGAAGGTTATCTACAGCTTCTGTGTGAAACACCCCAACACTAGCAATCTACCTGTACAGTCAGTGTTCAACCCAGGCACTGTGCACAACTGCTCCTCCTTAGGCAGCTAGCAACCCCCTCTCATACTGAGCATGCTCTTTGACAAACTCCTGCTGTCTCTGGTGCTTTTCAAGCAGAAAGCCTGATCTGAAAGAGCATCCTTCTCTGCCTTTCTAAAGTGTTTATGGTAGGGGTCTTTTAAGTCTCTGTGTTGCATACACTCTGCCTTGTGCATCTAAAATATGTCCCTGTTGAACTGGGGACATGCAGCCACGAGCACAGGTTCCATTCTTCAGCTCAGCCCAGGTGCAGGCTATGGAGGTGGATGGAAATTTAGGGTAAGATTGCAAAGGCTGCTTTTTTTTTTCTAATGCTGAAAAGAGCACAGAGAGTTTCCTCTGTCCAAGAGACTGAAAAAAGAAAACAGGATGCAGAGTCAGAAGAAAGAGTGTTTGCTTTATAACATACTCCATCTACACAGCTCTGAAAGGCTGAGAAGCACTGTAAATAATCAGTCTTCCAGGGAAGGAGGGAAGAGAGGTACCCCCCCTCCCCACACATTTTTCCCTTCTCTGAAGAGATAAAATTTATTTTATCATTGAGTACTCTTAACATGTTAAGCAAGAGATCAACAATAGGGTTGTTGGTCATATGGGCCAAGATACCAGAGAATACTCAAACTAGTTTAATGGTCTCTCAGACAGCTAGAGTGAACATTTCTATGCAGAGTTTTGCTGTGAGAAGGCAATAATTCTCCATTAACTATCAGGCAATGCTGATTACTTTTTTAACCAGAAGGCAGTTTTCTCATTTTGAAACAGTGTAGTAGAGTTTAGCTTATTCCTATTGATTAACATTAGAGCAACCACTGCTGATATGAATGATCTCCCAAACACAGGGCTTTTGCAGTAGGGTGGGTGTAGCATATATTCTCTTTCTACAGACTAGGTACTCCAAAAAAAAAAATCAGTTACAAACACTGCATGGCCTTGTTTCAAATGAGAGGTATAAGAGAGATACCAAGATCTCTTAAAATCTCCTTCTCCCCTCCCATTTTACACTTTCTCTACATTTTTTGAATGAAACCAGGACTGGAAGTTGTAACAGAGGTGAAGGGGTGTGCAAAGGACCTTAAGTCAGACCTCCCAACAGGAACCACGCAGACACAAATACACAGTCCTTACTTCTGGGGATTACAGCTTTAGACCTCAGTTTTGCCTCACACCAATGCAGACTCTTCCTCCTCAAAAATCAATAGAAGAACACAATGCAGAGACTAAGACAATAAGCCTACAAAATATTCGCCATAAATAAGGTAGGACTAGGGTTATTTTTTTCCTTAGTTTTCTTCCCTACACTCCCACCTTTTCCTATTTTAGAGAGGAAAAAGACCTTGACAGGATGAAACAATAGTTGATGCCCTCCAAGTTATAACTTTTTTCCATTTTGAAATAAAAGAAGTAACGTTAGTTTAAAACCAGACCAAAAGGCGGTGGGAAAGAAGGCACATACCATAAGGCTGCTCATGGCACAGCAAACTAAGCAGGATTTGAATTCTCCGCCTTTGAAAGATGAAGTAACTATAAATCCCACTAGAAGGCCATTTGCTGACAGGGACTGTAGATAGCAGGTGTTAAATTACCTACTGTCCATTGCCTCATGAGTACAAATGTATTGAGAATTACCTTCCAAAAAATAATAATCCAACAGAAGAACAGAGTTCAAACTGACTCACTGGGGAGTGATGTAAACTAGCCAAGTAACATTTCACAGATCATAGCTGTTTCCAGACAGGCTGGCTGGAGGATATTTGCCCAGCATGTCTTTGACATTACATTAACCTACAGCTAATATGAGATTCATTTTTACAAACACCATATTTAGATAAGCATGTTAAAAAAAAACCAAAACAAAACCAAAAAAAAAAGCACACACAGGATCCCCTGCAAATGAACAGGCAATAGCTGTTTATTATTCATGGTGTGAAATTACAGAGGAAATGGAATCCCAAGTCTGTTCTTAACTGCACACACACAAAAATCCCAAAAAACCCAATGTTTGCTAAATCCACTTCTACAGCTGGGGAGAAAAGACAGTATATCAAATACATCCACAATGTACTTGTCACCGTATGACAACTATTTTTTTGCTAAACAGTTAACATTGTGATAATCCATCTTTCAGGTTCTCACTCATCCTGATAACATAGCCCACAGCACTGCCATAATGAAAACAATGTATAGGATGCCTAAACTAGATAATTGTATGGATAAGCTCCCATTCCTGCTTGTGGATAAAAGTGGTGGATATAAATTGTAACGCACAGGTATAACCCATCACAGATAAAGCTACAACTGAAGAGTGGCAATAAAAGGGCATCCATCAAGGATTGGGGTTGTTTATTTTTGAAAGCAGTAGGGGGAGAAGAGAAGGCAATTGGAGAAAGCAGTTGTTTTTATAAACACATGGAGGTTATTCCCACAATGCCCTTCAGTAAGAGATCACGAACAAGAACCTCTCTTCTGTGAAGGCGGCAGTGCCTGATGTCTCCCTGGTTACACTGCACAGTGCCTCTCATTACTGCTTCAGCACGTCTTAACTTTTTGCCCCTATAGAGATATAGGAATCTTTACTGAAACTAGTCACACATTTCTGCAGTATCATTTTTTAATCTTGCATCCAATAAATATTTGTTTTTGTTAGTGCCACTGGCCGAGTGGCATTTGATAAACAATGAATACTGCAGCATAGTTTTCTCATCAATCAAGCCATATAAAAGGCCAACCCAGCAATTTAATCTCCTTTTGCTGCAAGCTGTCTAAACACAGTGCGTTTTAACAAGACATTTTTGTTCTAAGAGTACACACTCATCCAAGTCTTGTCATTAATTTGAAAAATTACGTGCATGATTCCCAGTCCCTGGGAAACATGAAGCTATCTTACAACTATTCTTTAGAACCAAATTTCTTTTAAACAGAGTTGGAATGATCGCTGACACAATAGCTGTCAAAGCAGAAAAATAAAATTTGAGATCCACCAAATGATTTCTTAAATGGTTCCTGGTTTCTTAAAGGTTTTCTTTGTTTGTTGGTTTTGGTTTTTGAGACATGCCCAGATTTTATTTTTAAATTTAAACAGAGATTGAACAACTCAAAACAAATTACTTGGTCACACCTATTACAAAGGCATCACATTTTAAAAACAAAACAAACCAACAAAAAAGCATGCATTTTCCCCCCAATCTTCCTAAAGCACACAGGGTCAAAAGGCTATTCAATGCCTTTCAGTGACCACAGCATTTGCTACTGACACTGGACTTGTCTACTCCAACACAGTGTGGTAAACTGTTGTGCATGTATCCCAGGTCTGCCCTGCAGGACAAAGATGCTCCTAGGTCTAGAGCAGGAAAGTTAGCCCAGAGCAGACTGGAAAGGAGAAGGCCATTACAGAAGCCTGGAGCAGCCTTCCAACAGCAGAGAGGGCAAAGACCCAGCCTAACTCATTCTAAAATGGAGTCTCAGTTTATTGCAAGGACTGTATTACACAGCTGCTGAAATCCAACAGCTTCTTCAGTCCCATGGTCCAAAAAGGTATTTCCCTCCACAGATTATATCACAAACTCACTAGGTCTTCGGATCAAGAAGTCTTGTAAACTGACTTCAGTTTTTCATTCTTCTCAAGCTCGAGTTGATGTTCACTGCAGTGTCATCACCCCCTTGGTAGAGATGGCTAGTAATCAGCAAAAGGCCACTGAACAGCTGGTCAGCAGTGATGAGTTCTGCTGGATTCAAGCTGATGTTCTACTGTGGAAGCAAAAGTCTTTCTACTATTTTACTAATCCTTCAAGCAACCCAGTGTGCCTATTCCCTTATCTCTTACCCCCTGCAGTAAAGAGAAGTTAGGCAAGGACAGACTGAAACTTTGCTCCAGGAAAGTTCCCTTTGAAGTTACACATCATTCACACATTATGTAGAAAACCCTTTTATTTTGACTTGTAAAAGTCAAACTCTCTCCTGATCTGAAAATGTGAGCAGGACAACTTTTGAACTTTTCATCATGGAACCCATTGTAACAAATTAACATTTTAATCCATTTACCCTTCCAAGTAAATTTAAAAATGTCAAGTATTTTACACAAAATGTACCACCATGCAGAACATTTCTATGCAACAATGCTGGAGAGCCTTTCAGAATTATTCAAAATAAACAATTCATTAGTGAGAATGGGATAACTTCCTAAGGTCTTAACTAACTAGACAGTGAGTGCAAAAGCTGAATTGTCATTTAGCAAAACAGAAGAGTTTAATTTCAAACTTTAAATTTATCCTTGTTTGGAGCAAAAAGAAATTTAAGTGGAGCACAAGTCCCATCCAAGGGGGGAATTTTTTCAAACAGTTTTATTCACAACAGCGTAAGATCAAGTGGCTGTTTTGACTTAATTTTCAGTTATTCAGGGTATGGATGCAGGAGGAGTTTAGGAATGCAGTGAGAGAGGAAAAAAGACCCCAATGAAAACAAAACAAGACAAACCCTATTCACTCTCATCTCTCTGCAAATCCAAAAGTGGAGAATGAAAGTGAAGAAGATGGTCTAGAAGCAGCCAGGAGAAGCAGAATTGTTCTATGTTACCTGGGACACCATTGTTTCTCTATCATCTGGGAATATTCTCCATGGTGACAAGCCAGTCACAGGTAATCTCACTTAGAGTCCACATAAATACTTCAATTCTCCCAGCTGTCTTTTGTTTCTTGCATGGAAACATCCCAGAAGAAGGGATGTAATACATTACATACAAAAATGCCATTCTTCTTTCTTCACATCCTACCCCATACCTCAGTCCCCCATAATTCAAACAGAAAAACACTCAAATAATCAAGAGTGATTCATATTCTCAGTTCAAGGAAACCCTCAAATCCAGGTAATTCTGTGACTAAGTCAGCCGTCTTAATTGGGATGGCATTTGATCTGTGTATAACACTTGCTTCAGGACAGCACATCTCTTCAAGACATTTTCATCAGCACTTTGGCTCTCAGAATTGAGAATTTCTACACAAAGTACTGCATAACATCTGCCCAATCTGTTTTCTGTTTCAGCCTATGCTCCAGAGCTGAGAAAATTACTCTCAATCAATATTTAAGAGGATGAAAATTAAACAAGTCACATGTACTTCCCAGAGTCTGCAGGTACAAAACCTGAACTGGAGTTTTTAGCAGCTTCTGAAATAAGGAAGATTTCTTTCCTCCTGCAAGGAAAAAGGAGGAAGAAGGAAAGAAAATCTAGCTTACTTTTTCATTATTGCACATTTTAAAACCTGATTAGCAATTATTTCAACCTTACTAAAAAAAATAAAGTCTTAAGGCATTTATTAAATTAACCTCCTGAGAGACGACTACTATATACCAGCATTCAGCACAGTATCCTTCTGGCTGTCTCTTGCACATTGTAAGTGTAGAGGGCTGTTTGCCAGGCACTATTCTGTGTCCATTGATATTCAGTATAAAATTACTTTTTCTAAGTGGCAGCTCTTTCTAATGATGGGAGGAGGGAAGAAGGGGGCCACCAACTACTGCAAATTTTCTAAGCTGTCCCAGATTTCTTATTCCAGAGATGCACTTCTTCAGTGAGACTTTGACAAGAAAAAACATGGAATCAACAGGATGGTTTAGACATTCATGGCATATTTGGGACTCATTTGAAGACTTAACTCAGCAACACTTTTCATACATATGGACTGTTCAGAAGGGGTTTTCATCATCATCATCTGCATTCAGGAGTAGAGGGGAAAAGAATTAAATGGATACAGTTGTTCACATGAAGAGCAGCTGCTTGCTGAGTAAATCCCAATAATCTGCATGGAGACTGAAGGAGAAGAATTATAATCTTAGGTGCTATTTTATTAATTTCAGAGGTTTGAGTATGTTATTATTCACCTAGGATACAAATTCAACCATCCTGTGATAGGAAAATGAGGCTCAGAATGAGCTGCATTCTGTTGGCAGCAGTTTTTCAATGGTCTAAATGTCACATTGCCACTCTGACAAAACTGATCTGTGACAAAACCATACAAGAGTTAACTTTAATAAACTCCACTGCTTAAGTAAACCAGCTTTGACTGCTGCTTTTGAACACCCAGAGGTCAATTTCTGTTCTTGTTTCTGCAATCTTGTGGAAAATTACCTCATCTGAGAGCTCTAGAGGAGTTTGTTTTTTTTTTTAAATTCTCTCTATTTTTGTAGGGTCCCTCAGAGATAAACATATGTCAAAAGTGAACACGAAGTGGTGTTCTGGTCTGAAAAGTGACTCAGTAAAACATTGTGATATTACACATTTACTCTGCCTCACTGTTTTACCAACAAGGTTTGTCTGGTTTATAAGCAAAGAAAAGCTTTTTTTCTTAGCTGTGGTCCTGAAAATTGAACGCAACATCTCAAAAATTAAGCTATATTCCTTCATTATAATTGGTTATCTGCAGATGTGGCTCCCTGCAGTTCATTACAGTACATACCGTTCTCCAGGCAATACTTTGACAATGGAGCCTCTGATAATGGACCCCTTGACTGTGCAGAGAGACAAGGAGAGTCCTTTTTGCTCTCCAGCAGCTATTTGTTCCTGCTGTCTGTACTGCAGAACTGAAACATCTGTATTTATCATCTCTCTCACAAAAGCAGATCTGCCAGCTATGAAGGTGCTACATTTTTACCTTCTTCAGGGTCTTCATACACTCTATTTCTAAAGTTCAAAACTAGACCTAGTTCCTGAGGTAAAGAAATACCCATCACCAAAGAATTTTTAATTAAGCTTGTATTCCAGGTCTCCTCCTACCACACTCACTCATTTCAACCGCGCTCACAATGTGACAATGCAACTTGGAAGTTACTTTAATCTGGTCGCGTGTCTCCAATAGTTATTGATCACTTCATACGCTTATATTTGCTGAAACAGTCATGCACATTGGGAAGAGCTAAACAGGGTTTTTCTGTATAACTCCACAGAATCTGGCATTTGACTGTCTAAAGCAGTATTTTCCAGGTGCATTTTCCCTTCCCCCTCCGATTCAAAAATCGAGGTTGCTGTCATGAGCCTCTATGAACCTTATTTCATAGTGAATGCAAAAATCTAGGTTAAGGCATTATTAAGCTTGTACAGGCACACAAATACACCATGAAAGAGAGAGCTGAACATGAAAAAAAGTCTATTTTTTTCATTGTCTGTTCTGCTGCCACACTGTACATGAAAGCATAATTCTTTTAAATAAACAAAAAAAGTTATCTAATATAATATAATTATGAACCTGAAGGCTACTGTAAAGAACGTTCAAATGGGCAGAATCAGACAATACATTCACTCTTTAGCACCTTGTAATCCATGTAGCGAAAAGTTCATCTCTATCAATGTAAACAAGCCTTTTAAGAATTTAACTAAAGCAGCACAAAAGTCCTACATGTATTGGGTCCCATTCCAAGATGAGGAACCACTACAGATTTTCCCAGAACAGTTTAAGAAATTTTGCTTTGGATTTTCAATCCTGGACAGGAATACCAACTGTCCCATCCTCCCAGACGGAGTACAATTAACAAAAGATTATAACTGAAACCCACCTGAAGCTTTGGTCAATGCTGGACTTTCTTTACAAGGCAAAACATCCCTCAAAGTAAGAACCAGGGCCCTCTATGCCAGAGGTTGGCATAGATTAAAGTGAACGCTAAATAAGCCTCCATAATTCCAATCTTAGCACACTATTTCTTTTCTTAGGAGAACAGGTCAGAAGTCCCTTTCCCCTCAAACAGCAACAGTAAAACAAAAGTGCATTACCTAGTAATTCCTGCAGCAAGACTTCTTCACACTGCTGCCTCTACTTGGCAAACAATAATGTTTAACCCACATTAATTAATTAATTAATAGCAGCAGGAGCCACTCACAATAAAGACAATATTGAGATGTTTCAAAGGAAGACTTTTGGTATAACTCCCGAGGGGCTCAAATACAGCAACTCTGCTCTAAGGGATCCCATGTGGAGCATATCCTGGCACCAGACATCCCAAGCAATAGCAAAGCAAGTCTAGGATACAGCCTGTGCTAATGATGCTACTGCCCTTAGCTTTTTCATATAAACAAACAGCAGGTCAAGAAAGAAACCCTGCTTCAGGGATGCAGTGTACAAATGCTTTAGGAAAGAAGGCAACAAGTAGAAATGGGATGTTATATGGGGATACAATTTGTTTATCTTAGCTATCAACACCTGACATGGTTTAGTGGTGGGATGGCAGTGCTAGGTTAACGGTTGGACTCGATGATCTTAAAGGTCTTTTCCAACCGAGGTGATTCTATGATTCTATGATTCTATGACCTTATCAACAACTCACACTCCTGAAGTGATAAATGTAAATGCAATTAGCACTCTCCCCTCCCTCATAAGGAGCATCTCTGCCTTTTTCCAATTTCACAGAGGTATTTTTAAGCTCTGGATTTGCAGCATATGTCCAATCATTTTTCCACTTGACCTTTACTTGGCCAGGAAATATATGGTCTTCGTGACAAAGAGCTTCGTAACGTAAAATCTAGAAGACACAGTGCAAGTCTGAATTATCCTCTTTGGTGGAGTTACCCACTGCAGCTCCCATGGGGAGTGGCAGCCCTATCAGAAGACAGCTGTGATCTCCCTTCTCTGTCACTGGGCAGGATATTTAATCCTGTACCAGTAAGAATTTGAGGGGACCTTGCCAGCTAATTAGATTATGATCTCCCAAAGCACAAGGGAGGGGTTATTTATGACTTTGTGTTGGTTTGCATTCACACTTACTCTACTTTTTTTCTCTTCTCCCTCACAAGTTAAAGACTAAGCATAGATTCATCAAAACACAAAAAATAACTTTTAGATAACCTTGTGGATAACCTACATAACCTAGACTGGAATTCACAAGTTCCCAAATGACTCTACAGTGACTGCACAGGAGGTGGGTACCAAAAGAAATGTTCTGGAGGTTTTAGGCTGTTGACCTCTATGGAATATTGAAAAGAAATTGGATGCCTCACATCCATTCAGAGGTGAAGATGTTTCCTTTGCTTACGTTGAGCCTATGCTTGCTGTACCCTAAAACTCTACTTTGCTGTGGGCTGACATACGCTCTCAATTTCTTATGCAGAAGCTGGTCCACCCCATAAAAGTATTCAAATGTTCAGTAGACCAGAAAGTGGGAATGACTCTGTCATCCCAATCCCAAATGGCTAAAAATACCACTCACCTGCAGAAATAAGGGAATGCCCCTGCTCCTCATGTTTGCTTTCACTCATATCACGGGTCTGAACATCTCAAATGAATTGGCTAGAAGGGAAAGCCCCATTAGAGTTCAGGCATGCCTGTCAGATCAGCTGCCCAGGCAAGAAAAGTAGAGAATCCTTAGTTTTTAATTCTAATGCGGTTTATGTGTGGCACAGCTCAGAGCTGCAAATGTCACTGAACCATAAGCAGGAACAGGATTAAGCAGCAGCTGAGCACAGGTTTTGTGGTAGAGGGACACAAGGAGTCTATTGGCTAAGTGTGAAACTAGAAACAGAATTGCACAGGTGTAAATTTGCACTTGAGATAATTTGAGAGCACAAACACAAGTGCCTGTACAGGCTAAAACATGGTATATTGGTAAACAGAAAAAAATACCTAATATCATAACTAGCACTGCCAGTATGCCTCAGATTTGATCATCAATATTACTTATTCTCTAGGGCTGGAGAAACTATGAACTAAAATCAGGAGCAAAGGATAGGCCAACCTCTTTAGAAAGCAAGGTAACTCGCACTCAAATACTCAAGTTTTAGCACCTGTGACCTGCTAAGCAAAGGAAAGAGCTGGAAGAGTTCAACACAACCCCTTCATACAGTATCATTTAGATTTCTTGTCCATCCCATTCTTGCCAAATTCACATCATTTATACCCATTAGGTAAAACTATCCAAGCTAATATAATGTGAAAATGAAAAAAAATATTGTTAGTTCTTAGGTAGTCTGAGCAGTTTGGAAATGTATTTAATTGTGACAATTTGATGGGGAGGTTACTTGCTCAAAGTTATGTATAAGTCAGAACTATTTAGTTTCATTATCAGTACAGAGACTTTCTTTCCCCCTTTGTTGCAATCTCTCATCTTGAATTGTCACTACCCAGCACTCATCTCCCTATCGCAATCTGCAGCAGCAGCAGCCAAGTGATAAGGCTTCATGTTTACCTTTAAGAATGCCAATTGTTCATGCTGTCAGTGCTCAGGTTTTATCACTGGTTCAGTGGCAGTGAAATTGAGTTCTGGGAGGAGGGAGCCTGCATTATGTGAGAACAGTTAGATGCAAGGACAGCAGTATTTTTGTGATTGAGAAGTCAGCTGCAAAGCCAACATTTACTATCCATTTGAGTCAGCCATGACCATAGAAGAGAATCTGATGGCAAGATGATAGCCAATTTGATTGCAGATTTTGTGTGCAGAGAGCTGTGAATACGTTCAGTGATTCTCAGATTTTGCCTGCATCCCACACGTGGTCTGCAGAGTAAAAATAGTGAGATATATATTATTTTTCAAGCCGCATTCCTCTCTGCAGGAAAGCAAGCAGTCCAAGACTTTTCATAGGCTCTCTAAAAGCGTGTTTGTTTGGTTGGTTGGGGTTTTTTTGTTTAAGTATATTTGAAAACAGGAATTTTTATCTGTGCCTTATTTGGCTTTTTTGAATGGGGTCAGCTTAGTGGGTGATCTCACCATCGGAGGGGTAATGCACTCAGACAAAGGCATGACTATCAAGCACTGCTGAGAAATTATAGCAACTGCAGGTATGGAGAAAAAAGGTAACACAAATAAATGAAAAAGCCCATAACTCCAGGGAAGGAAAAGGAGGGCGATTCTCAAATTGATAATTTATTCAGAATTTTTACAGATAACTTGCATAAAACAGACATATACAGTATGAACTACTTCCTGAAATCCAAAGTGAAGATACCAAATACTTAAAAAAAAAGTCTCCCTAGTTTTTCAAATGCTTGGATTAAGTTGGAGAGCAAGAATAAACAAAATAATTTCTCCATTTCAAACTCAGTAGTCCAATAAGCTTGAAGAAGGCTCAGCCCATCTGAGATCATCCTATTTCACCTTCTACATATTAAGGTATAAAATAAAGTTATGGTACAATGTTTCTTGCCCCCAATACCCAGGACATTTTACCTGATCTAGCAGGATAAAAATTCTTACCTTAACTGCAGGAAGCTTATGACACTACTATTACCACAGTTAAATAGGGAAGACCACCACATGTTTAATGATGATATCCAAAGACAAGAAATTTTAGGAATAAAAGTAATAGAACTGAAGATGTTGTACTGCCAGTGGGATCGCTAAATTGGTAGCATGTGAACACAGCATTCTGTGAAACACCCATCACTACAGTTGCATGCTGCTGCATAAAAAAAAAAGGGTAAGTGTCCTCATAACGTACTTAGGGGTCCTGTGAAATCAGGATCAAAGGTCTGGTCCTGACCATTGTATCAGGTATTAAAGTTGGATACTGCTCTGAGTTCCCAATGGGCTAAACCTTTGCTAGATTATGACTAAAAAAAGGAAATGTCAGGAGAGAGTGTTTGTAATTGGTACATGTAGTTTCCCTAGAAGAGTACAAGAAAAGCCTACTGGAAGGATGGATTTATCAGAAGATTCATAGGAAGTAGCATAAGAGCCAGTGGAGTGACACAGACACAAGGTCAGTGACTGATAAGATTCAGAAGAAGTCCACCTTCCCTGCAAGCTTAACTCTTCCCAGAGAATGAAGGAAATGAAGGAAGGAGGCTTCAGTGGATGCTGTTCCTATTTGCTGAAGTATTTATTACCTTTGCACTCCTCACCTTACAGGTGGATTTATTCTACCCTCGTTTTACAGAGGGAAAACTGAGACATGGAGCAGAGTACATCAGTCCTTCAAGGGGACAGAGGTGCTTGGTGGCCGAGTTAGGATCCAGGTTAAATTGACTTCCTTAACCTGCAGATGAAGGCTCCCAGCTGCTATGATCAGGTCTAGTACCCAAACTCACGCTAAGGAACCAACTCAAGAACTCTGCTGGGAACACAATGTCTGTGCAAGGTGCATAAGCAGTAATTCTGTTTAACCAATATGGGTAGATCAATATCAGCAATAAGATGGGATCAGGTGGGACAAAACCTGCAACACTGAGTCCTCATTTAAAGAGCAGTTGGAGAAGAGCGCAAGCAAAACTTTCTTGTTAGCATTTCCGTATATTATTCCTTGATAACTGGAAATCAATACTGTTCAAATGGAGTTGATATATTGTAACTAGTTAGAGGACTATGGTCACATTAATTCTTAAAATCAGCGATATAGAATATTTGCTAATTGGACAGGGAAGATGCTAGGCTAAATGAGGCCTCAGAGTACTACTTCCATTGCTCTTCCCGAAATGAATATGGAGAGGGGGGAGGAAATGAGGGTGTCTTGGCAGAAAAACATGTTCTGTTCAAGCAAACTGTCATGTGTGCAAGGACAGCACAGGACTTCCTCTTGATGTGACTGACTCAGCAGACGCTCTGCAGAAAGCTTTGCCATCATCTTAAACCCCAAAATTAAAGCCCTCGTTTGGTTTCCTTGTAATTAAAGCTTCCACATCTGGTATTGTGCTATCATTTGGCCCGCCCTCTTTGCTTCACGACACCAAGTTACCCTGCTAAAAGAAAGAATTAAGTAATTACTACAGCTGTTCCCACAGACATCTAAAGCACTTGTTCTCAGGTAATTGATCTTGTTAAAATTGTTGGACTAGAGTTGTTGTCTGTTACTATGCTGCAAAAATCTACCTCTTTCTTACATGTAACATATAATAAAAAGCTCAGTAAAATCCACAATACACTCTACTAAACCCAACCCCTTTTTTGTCTACCAGTTGGTAATCTAGTTGTGAAATAAACAGAGTCCTAAAGCGCACCTGATGTGATATGCAAGACTTTTGAGGTATTCTCATTTAGAAACAATTTTGCCTCTTTCCTGAGACTAGGAGGTGTGGCGTTTGGTTGTATTACTACCATAGCTAGTATGAAACCTCTATAATTACTTGACGTCTCTTCTGCTCCTACTGTTTATTTTCCCCACCTGAAACTACATTCTTATGACATAACCACCTGTATAACAGCCGTCTCTGATGTCACAAGTTGATTATAACTTCACTCAGGGAAGAAGCTGCAGGAGCCTATGAATTCTCAAATACTGAATCCCGCCCTCATGCAAAAATATTTGGTAATTAAAAATATGAAGTGAGGGAAAGGAGAAATAAAATAATTGTCTGCAGAACTGCAGCTCAACAATATGCTTTTCAAAGTTTACCAGCAGGAGTCAGTAACTTGGTCAGGAAGTCCATGTCTGTGTGATGAAGTAGGACTACTCCCAGGCAGAAAAAAACCTTTTGATATGCTACCCACTGCTTATAGGAATACACCTGGGAAATTAATGGTTCCTTTTACATTGAAGGATCATGTGCTCTTTCGCTAGGAATACTTTTTTATTATTATTTTCTATTTTGCCTATGCTTTTCTGGGAATATTCACACCAGGTATTTTCTTTGTCTCATAGCATTGTCACCCAAATCAAACCAGTGAGAATTTGGATGGGATTGCATTATGGATACTGTGGAAGAAGTTTTAGATGAACGTACATCAAACAAACATTAAACTAAAGGGCATAATGAAAGTTTTTCAATTTAAACAGTATTTTCCTCAAATGGAACAGAATAATCTCCTCCCTTTTCTGCTTAACAACAGCAAGAAGAACCTGCATGAACTCAGGCTTCATTTTCTATTGTTACAGCAGCTGCAACAGCAGTGTGTGAGCTGTTCTGATAGCTGTAGAGTGCATCCATATTGGTAAGTGCCTTTTATTTTTGTGAGTACAAATAACATCTTTTTTTTTAACAGAAATGGAAGAATAAAGGGTATCATCACAATTTCCACCAGAGTAAAAGTTTGTCAGCTACAGTGGGGAGAGGGATTAACTGACAGCAGAGCTACAGATAAACATTTCCTCAATGGCACATAGTGCCATGAAAGTACATGAGGAATATCGTGCTCTGAGAAAGACAGGGAAGAAAAAACTCCACCAAAGCCACTACAGCCATTGCAATAATTTACTGATATTTGGGGCATTCAGCTCAGTTATGCCTCTGTCAGAGTGTGACTAATTTCACTCTCACAAAACCTGATTAATCAAACTTGTTAAATTGACAAGAGTTTGAGGTGGAAGTAAAAACCCCAATGGTTTAGCGTGAAGCTCCACCTGATGAAGGAACAATAAGGTTGCTTTTGGTTGCCCATAATGACTGTCTTTGGACCTGATCTTCCATCACTGCCTTTTACACTAGTTTACCAAGTTTGGGCATATGGACCATCCTTAGTGGCAACAAAGGCTTCCTTCCATGGCTCCTCCTCCTCCCTTGTTAATCAAATTCCAGAACTGAGGAATAAATGGGATGCAGGGACTTGTATTGACCTTTGGAATTGGTTGAAGTTCAGTGGTTCCCAAGACAGACAAAATCACAGAGCCACGGTATCCTTAACAGCAGCAAATTGCTATGGCTGAAGTCATCGATGCTCTCATGAGGCTGCAGAAGAGTGGGCAATTTCAGCTACATCATGGAAGAGGGTACACAAACACGCAAAGATCATCAGCCTGCATCTGCAGTTTGAAAGCAACTTGTAGGTGGTGCTATAAGCTAGAGAACAGCAATGGAAAAATAAACAGTTTACTTTGTGTAGGGGGATGTAACTGTAGCTTCCAAGGACAGGCTTGCAGAAGCAATGATGCATTTTCTCTAACATGCATCTTCCACTGCACAAGTTCCAGAAGCCTGTGGACACCTGGATTATACAAATTTAGAGTGTAACACAAGCACAAAGATAATTGTACAGACTTTCCCCCAGGCAAAGGATGATAAATGACCAAGCAAGGCATTTTATTGTTGCAGAATACTACACACATTAAAAAAAAAAAAAAAAAAAAGGTTAAAATCCTGAAAGAAACACAGAGCTTGGAAAAAGGAAGCTTAATGAGCTACCTCGCTATGGGTAGCCTTTGGTTAATTCAGTGTTTCCTCTCACATTTATTTTAGGAAGGGGGGAAATGACTGTAACTAGCTTTCTAAAAGGTGAACATCAAAGCTTTAAAGTGATATTATTTCGGATCCAAAATTTCTAGCATTGTGTATGTATACATGGGTGAGCAATTGGCAGCAGGCTTTAAAGCAAAGACTGATATTTTAAAAAATCATTAGCGATTAAGTGTCTTGATTTTTGAATGACCAACTTAACATCCTCACCAGGGACTGCCTTCTGAGGGTTGAGGCTTTCTTCCTTGGATTATGGACCCTGCCAGCAAGTCAAACTGAAACCCAGAGTGAGTTACAACTTCCAGAAACCTCGACCAAAATCCTAGGAAAACCAATAGCCCCGATTTCAGGGCTTCTTTTCTGTATTGTCCTATGCTACTCTGCGCTTGTAAAGGAACATGTAGTAAACAAAAATACTATTCTCAGCTGCATTTTGTGTGCCTTTTCAAAGACATCATCTCCCATGACAGAAAAAAAGTGAAGCAGCCCTGAGGATCTGGCAGGCAAGTGGAAGGATGAATTAATTTTATTGTGATGAACTGAATCTCTTGTGATTAAAAAACATCAGCTCAGTTAAAAATGAGGTATGTATCACAAGCTCACTCCTGTGATGCAATTTTGCTTTGTCCAGGTTTCAGAGCTTAGGCCCTCAACATGCACTGCAATACACAAACACAGTGGCTTAACCCCATCACTTTATGTACCCTAGTGCTCCTACCACTGTGTCTACTCATACAGATGAGGCAGTCACAGCAGCTGCAAAAGCTTGGAGCAGGGGGAGGAGGAAGGAAATTCTGGGCCAGATACAACCACAGGCATCTGTACAACATGGCTCTGTTTCCAACACTGGTGTTAGCAGCTAAGCTGTAGACCAAAAGCCACATCCCACAGAGAGGAGAGGAGGACAGAGAACTCTGCAAAAGTCTTTACTGAATTATGTTCCATAATAAACACAATGAAGCTACCCGGCTCTGTAAGTCTCTTCCCTGCATTCAGTCTGGGCTGCTAGAACTATCCTTTTGGTCTTTTATTTAGTTATTTGATGGAGATTCCAATAGCACCAGAATGTTTTTATCTTCTCACACTTGTCCTTCAGACTTTCTGCGGCATTCAACACAGCTTTCCCCTCTAGGCTGAAGTGTACTAGGAAGTGATCTGAAAGTCAAGATCTGCTGGGAGAATTTAAGCATGTCTCAAGCCAACAGGTCTCAGTTTTCTTCTCAAATACTGACCTATCTGCAAAGCACTTAATGCCTGCAAATAACCTGAATATTCATGGTTTCTTTCAAAAAGCTTTTCTTACTACTCTGTGTTCACTTCCACAGTCTACTCCTTTTACCAGTATATAGCATTGGTACACAACCATCCATAGCACACTTCTAAACAGAAGCATTATTCCTCCAGAGCTCCAGGGGTGATGATGTTAGAGGTCTGATTCTCACAGCAAGTACACTGCAACCTTAATAAACCATGTATTTGCATCAGGGGATTATGTCCATGAGTGCAGGGGAATGGACTCAATTAATAGTCTTTCTCTATCCCTGACTGCTGTGATCCCTCCAGCAATTCTGCACTGAAAAAAATCATAGCTCCAGAATGACAAATTGATGCTTTTTTTCCTTTTAAAACAAGTCACTTCTTATTTTATGGCTACACCAGATGCACTATCCTCACTTAGATTTAAGGAGGACAAGCTGGTTATATTTCTCTCTATTTTTGCCAGAAGCTTTGTATTTTGTGCTTGATGCCTCAGGACAGGGCTGATCTAATTCCACAAACTATGGTTAATCTGTTTTGCTTTTGCTGAGCAATAGCTCACAAAAATAATCTCTATGATCCTGACTGCAGCAATTGGGCAGGATTATAAAGTCAAAGGTCTGCTGTACACAGGCGTGTACCTTTGTCTTTAATTCTGTGTGCCTCCATTATCAGACAGTAGTTCAGATAATCTTCCCTTTGAATTTTAGATAAATAACTCCTTGCACCCTTTTTTTTCTTGGCATAACTAATGGAGTTTTATCCCCTCTGCATGAATGAAAACACATTGAGAACTACTACTGTGAAAATAAAGCAGCCCCCTTATGTTGGCTTTAAGGTGCCTGATCTGAAGAGCCTCTCAGGACAGGCAGCTTGGTGCTAGTTAGCATCTTTCTGGCAGTCTCAGGCAAGCTGCCAATGGCAGAGTGAACCGAAGACTCGCTGCTCTCCTGCCTCCAGAGAGCTTCTCACTTTCTACAGTAATGTAAGGGCCTACTGGTAGATGCAGGAAGGGGAGTTTGTGCTGCTAATGCCTCTGCTGTCTCCATCACATGGATAAACGTCTCATTTCAGGATACAGTGCCACCAAATTAACTGTCCAGAACACATTTTTAAGCCTTTCCCCCTCACGATTTCAAAGTTGTCTGTCTCCTCAGTGAAAAGCTGTATTTTAAATTTGTACTACAGTGGAGTTAGGCAGCCACAGGCACATGCAGAATTTTGCTCCTCAACCATATCTGTTCCCAGTCTCCTTGCTCTTCATAAGTGTCTGTGTAGGAAAGTGAGACTTTACAGACTCATGCTTCTGTAGGTCCTAAAGAAACGTTTTTCTTGCATAGTGAAAATCCAGATAGAATAAAAATTGTGGAGAACATACAGAGATAGTTCTGTGACAGTCAAGTGGTGCAGTCCTGTGTTTTTAATCAATCACTGACCAGTTTTAATTTTTCCAAACTGCAAATTTCATCTCTTCTGAGTTAGCACAGAAACTACTATATTGTTTCTCCCAGTCACAAGGGAAGCTCATAGACCTCAAAACAGAAGCTCTCTTTTCCTAACTGACTATTTCTCTTCCTGTTGTCTCTTCGCTTTTTAAAAGTGCATAATCAATCCCTCAAACCAGAACATCATGACCTCCCTCTGGCCCCTCATTCACCCACTCAGAGTGAAATTAGCCCTTTGAGCTAAAGAGACTGCAAGACCTTTCCCCAGTCCTAGTCTGTCTCTCTCACTCAAAACATTCATCTTTTCTCAGCTTTCACCCTCAGACAGGTGATGTGATGCATTTACATCGCTGCTTTTTTTCTTCCGTTTTTCTTGTTGCCCGCAATTCCTACAGACCTTCTACAAACTCCAGGCCTCAGAGCACCCCAGCTCCTGGCTGATGTAACTATAAATTGCCTTAACGAACTTCACTACCCTGTTACAATTTCTCTGTTTCAAGAGTTAAAAGTGCCTTCCCCTTCTCCTTTCATCATTTTTTCTCAAAAATTCCTTTCTTCCCATTATTACCAGGCTCTGACAGCAGTTGCCCTATTTTATTTCATGTTTTACAGCCAGGTATCCTGTCTTAAAATTCAAAAGGGGGGCTGGATAGCTTCCTCAGCAGTAAACGCCTGGGAAGGTACCAAGGTAACCCTGTTCCATCTCTGTCACCATCTTTTATTCTTTAGTATAGGAGGGCTGCACAGTGTCAGAGCTCCCCATTCAGTACACTGCTAGATTTGCTGATCTTGGAATCAATTCTATTGATTTTATTTATTCCAGAGGTAAGTAATAGGATATTTTTAATTTATAAAGTGTTGTTGTTGTTGTTAAAATGAGTGGTCTGTTCCATATGATATATCTTCTACTAGCTTACTGATTGGAAGGGTGGAAAAACCTGTCCTTTGTTTCACAGTATTTCTTCAATTTCTGCAGATATTTAGGATTCATGGACTGCTGGGGGGTGGGGGATGGGACTAATTTAATTTAATTTGGGGGGTGCGCTTATTTATTTTTCTATTAAATGATCTAAATAACTATGAGTGTATCAGAGCACTAGAAAAATAATCCCTCTTGCTAACAAAAGACGGCAGAAATAATTCAAACACCAGCGAGGAAGAGGGAAGAGCACAAAATATCCCTCAAACTTTGCTAATAGTTAGCTGTCATGATATTAATTTATTTTATCTCCTATGCTGCCACGTCATACCCCATGCAAAAAGTAATACCCTGGAGAGCTATATACTCTTAGTATAATTTTGACTGGACTTGCTTCCAACAAAACAAACCATCATCTGGTTATCTACTGCAACAGCTACAAGAGCAATGTTTGTGCAGAAGGCAAAAAATGTGTCCAAGCATTTCCTTTCACCAGTCTATGCAGAGAGAATAACAGGTTTATTCTGGTTTCTCATCTTTTTAACTGTTTTGTTTCTCTTACATCCTTATCCATTAGAAATCCTACCCTTTATTTAAAAACATATTACATCCCTTGCATTTGAGACAAAATTTGAACACATGAAGCAATCACACAGTACAGGTTCAGAAAGCATGGAAAGAGAAGCTAAGATACATATTTAAATCTCAGGTTTTCTTCAGACCTTTCTTGGAATACAAACAATAAAAATGGCTGGTTTGTTTTAAAAACAATCCACGAACATGTACAATATACTTCCATTGGTTTACCCATCTGAACTGGGGAAGAATTACCAGCACTGTGGTAAACAATATATAAAGGATGGATGTCCATACCTCCACTGCCATCAGTGTTTGAACTCAGAGTGGTGAGCGTACCATTGCTTCTGCACTGAATACAGAAACAGAAACATCATCTCAACAGAAAGTACTTCTGAGAAATATACCTGGTGCATACTGTGAACTGTCATTTGACCGGCCTTCCACTGGGCTTCAGGGCTCCATCCTGTACACTTGGATTTAAGGTACATATGTATCAGACTACAAACAATCTGAGTTAGACCCTGCTTGATGGATTGCACGCAAACACCAGCCTATGCAAACATCATCTTCCCAAGAAAGCAGTTTATATGATTGTTCTGGATATAACATGGTGTTATATAGTTGTTAAATGAAAGGCAGCAGCGAAGGAGACAACATCCACTGCAGGATAATGAAGATTTATGTACTTCAGCCAGCCCCAAATCTATTTCCCTAAAACATCAGGAGTGAAATTTGAACCTCTGAAGTCACAGCAGTTACACTTAGGATTAATCCAGTCTTCAGCCATCAGCTGGAACAGGTATTCTTAAAAAAAGAAACAGCAAGAATATGCATTTTTAAAAAATAAAAAAGAACTTGGGAGTCTTTTTTTTTTTTTTCTTCCATCACCTGTAATTTTTCAGGTTGCTTTGCCTGCTGTCATGTGAAGTCTATATATTTCCTGAACTTGTTTTCTGCCTTTGGGAGCGAATACACTGATTTATTGTACAATTTCCCTATATTTATTCACTTAGGAGAAGTATTTTGAAATTGGCTGAAGGATTTAACCATACAAATCCCTTTGACTCTCAATGTGATTTGTTTTCCAAAATTCTCTAGATGCTTTTGAAAACTCTAAAACCCCAGTCCTACAATAAGTCTGCTTTCTGTTCTATTGTGTTTTTATTTCACAATTGTTCTACTGAACTGGCTTACAGCATGCATATTTGCTGATCAGCACATTTTAAGGAACCCTGGAGAATATGCATAAAATTCATTGTCTTCTGTAAGGTAATCATAAACACTCACAACAGAATGTTTATGTATCTTACGCTGCCCCAGCTCACACATAAATACATTAGAATTCGGGGAACTGACTCTGAAGGATCAGCAGAAGCCAAGAGAGAGTGTGAGAAACATTTCATTGGATGGTTTTAAATCTCCACTCATAAATTAGAGAAAACTGTGAACTGTTTGGAATAGAGTATTAGCCATATTCAATTTATTCCCTGACACACAGCAGGGCAGCATTTTGGATCAAATTTACCCTACTGAACACACCGAATTCTTCAGCACTACTGAGCATTTCAGAATAGTAATACAGAGGAGGCAGGTGAGGTGAATTATAAAAGATTGGAAAAGGCCAAATCACTGTACTGACCTTTCAGCTTTCCTACATTACAGTGCTCACCAAGTAAGGCTGTGGCATCAGTGCACAAGGCTAAATGGTGACCAGGTGTGGTGGGGTTGAAAATCTGAAAGATCTCAAGTGGGATCATCCACACAGCATGCCCAGTGTGGAACATGAAGCAGCCTTTCATTCCTTTGTGGCTCAAGTTTAAAAATTAAATTGATTGACAGAGTTCAGCCCAGATTCACTGAACTCAGTTAGACTGGCATATCCAGGCTCATGACTATGTCTATAAGGATTAAAATTTTTCCCTCCCTTGAGAGATAAGACATAACTGTTTTTCTCCAACAAAGCAACATTCTCTAGCAGTCTGTAAATTTGTGAATGTTTGAAAGTCACTTGTTAGAAAAACATTTAATTAAACATCCAAATTATTAATTTAACTCAACAGGGTTAAAATAAAAAAAATGTGTTACAGAAATACACCTGCTGAACTAAACAGCCATTCAAGTCTAGAAAGTCATGAATCCACAAGCTGTTCAGCTGTTGCAAACAACTCCCATTGACCCTCTCCCATAATATTTTAGGCAATAGAACAATGTGCCAACTTAAAGATAGTTTTCAAGAGAAAGATTTTAAGAGGTTTTTTATTCAAGAATTATTATGCCCTATGTCAGTTAAAATTGTACGCAAAGTAGGTGAAAGAAGCAAAGATAACAAAAGGTTGCAGGTAAAAAAAATATTCCAGCACCTCAGCCTAAGGAGCCTATAATTACAAAGTGAATCATGATGAATACACACTAAATACCTACATCATTACTTACCTTTTGGAATGATTAACTGGATGATCAGATTAGTAACTTTCTCTTAAAGTCTAAATTTTCTGGAGGCTAAGCAGAACTAATTCAGCATCTCTGAGTAGTCTGGGCAATAAATTCAGCTGGCAGCATGAAAAACAATACAAAGCTTGAAATGGCAATTTGTGTTGGCAAGCTTTTTAAAAATAAAATAATTTCTTACTTTAGGGTCACAGTTTGTATTTTGCCTTTTACAGCTCGTATGAGCTCAACTTGAATTTTCTTTTTCCATCCTCCTCCTAGTTACTGGTAAAGATTTGACACTGAACTCTGTTTCTGATCTCCTAACTTAAAATAAATCCAGGGAAATTAGTAACAATGAATCCAAGGAAATTATCAGCAAGCAAAAACAACAAGTAGGTGACTGCAATGGAACACTGACTCCCCCCCTCCCCCCCCCGCCACTGCCCTGCCCCTGTTCAGCTAACCATGATCAAAGAGAAAATAGATCAATTTTAAGGTCATTAAAAGACAAGGGAAACACAATGGATACTGATGTAAGAGAAAACAAGCTTAGAGAGGTCTAATTGGTAATACAGTCATTTCAATGGAAGAACTATTCAACTGGGACAAGGCCCACTGCATGCCCTCAGTCTCCTATAGGAGACAGAGGTCTCCTATTATTAGTGTACATGCCTGATTAACTACTTACTCAGCCACTCATCTGCAAATGACCTGAACTTGGTAATTGATCCCAGTGGGACCGCCAGGGTTTCCCCAGTCGCATGCAATTATTGAATGTTTCATTATGGTATTCAGCTGTCATCCGCATGCCGAAGAAACACATTTTATGCTATAAAATCATTTGTGATACTTCCTTTAAAATGTATTCATGTGAAGAGACATTTTGTGAAGCAGAATTCTTAAAAATAACCACAATAGATAAGCAATTGGAGTGAATTTATTTTACCTGATTCAACTGGTAGCTATTATGATTACAAAACCAGCTCAGCTTGCTATAGAATTCTCTATTGATCCACTTTCATCTTGTAAGAGGGGTAAAGAAAGGAAAGCATTTAAAGGTACCTTATTATCTTCCTGATTATAGATGAGGGCAGGAGCTGAGCGTGGCTCTCACTATATGCTACCTTCAGTAACTAGTGCGTCAATAAAAGGAACAAAATGTAACAGAACTTGTAGAGTCACTTATACCATAGAAATAATGGTTCAGCAGCTATAGACAGTTCTGCCATTAAAAGTTAAAAAAAAAAAGAGAGAGACGAAAATGGGATAGATTCAGGAATTCAACCTACAGGTTAATTTATCACAGCATACTCAAAGTAATGCTAGGAGCCTGACATTATAGCTGACACCTAAGATTGGAACTTCAGCATTACAGACTACTTTGATTTGAATGGTATCTCCAATGTCACTCTCAATACAGTTATGACACAGAAATGATGGTTTGTGTCACAGATTTAATTATTACAACACAAGAAAAGGTACACAATGATCCTGTTTTCCAAAATACAATTGCAAATTTAATTGCTCTTCTGAATCATCCTGAATTACATACTTGCAAGTTCTAAACTTGTGTTTTCTGAAGACATTAAGGTAGTAAAATAAACTCATTATCACAGTTTCAGGAAGACTCCAATGGAAAAATAAATCCTATGATGAATATCTGGCAGTAACAGCTATAAGGAAGCCAGAATAGAGTGGCCTAAGGATTGAAACTGGCCAGGGAATAAATAGCAACAGACTGGTTCACATTTTGCTTGTCCCTCATCTACGTGACAATAAATCCTTCTTGAAAGAGAAATTGCACCTACTTATTTTCCTAAAAGAAGGATGTATCACTGAAAGTGATAGAAGGTCCACCGCAATATATCTATATAACTGCCTAGGATAAGACTGACACATTTTTTCAGCCTGTTCTCTTAATGATGCAACATGATAGATACAGTTATTTTGATGGGTACTGTTCCTTTTTGCCCATATGCCCAGAGTAGCTTTTGTCAAAACACAAAAAGTATTGCAAAGTGGTTCAGGGAGATTTAAAAACAAGCACATACAAATTTAATTACTCATCTGTGTGAGAAAGGAAAACTCTGTCTTAAGAAACCCACCCACTAACCAATTTTCATTTTGAGAACTGCCAGACATTCTTCAAGTCCAAAACATAAAACAACATATAGGTAGGAATCAGATCTGTTTTCAGTGTTGATTTTCAGTGGTCTTCTGATGTTAAGCAATATCTAGCAATAAAATGTCCTGTGCCAACAGACATATCACAGTTCATCATACTACTTAGAGCTGCTCTTTTGTTTATTTTTCTAATACACTTTTTTTTTCTGACCTCTTTTTTTCATAAGCGACATGATTTACAGCAGATTCAGTGCTTGATTACACAGGACATTAGTACAAAATGGGGAGGGGGGTGGTGTGAATTTATTGCTCACTAGCTACTTTACAAACTAAGTTTTGATATGGGTAGAAATTTTAGCTGTTAAGCTCTAGCCAGTCTTTGCCGAAACACGTATGAACTCCAGTGTTTTGATAATTCAAAATTCATTCAAAATTGAGTATAGAGTAAAAGAGTTTTCCCTGATTTGAAGCATCATTCCTACTGTATAATAGGTTTCTGTTCCAAAATAAGAGATTACTACCCGCCCCCCCCAAAAAACCTATCTATGTTTTTATTCCAGGAAAAAATATCACCATTATGAAAAATTTCAGACCAAATGTTTTATTTGAGCTATAAACCACTGAACAGCTACTCTTGTAACAGAAATTGGTGGGAGTAATACCAAGTAATACCAGTCCTACCTATATTGGGAAAAAGATCCAGTCTATAAGAATGCTGAGGTAAAGCTGAGTCACGCCCCATCTCTATAACTGCCCAGCAGAGACATATTAAACACTACACAAATGTGAAGATGCAAGTAGTTGCCTGAAACCTTCTGAGCAAATAACAGTCAGACTCAAGATCTATGGAAGTGAATAGACAAAGTCTCCCGTTGATTTTAAGGGACTCCTTTTCAGGGCTGTAATATTTGTTTTCATGTAACCCAAGCTATTCTGCAGTTTTCCAGCCTGACTAAACTTCTAAGCATGAATTACAGTGGAAATTGGAACGCATTCAGATGTTGTTGGCTCTTCGGGAGTGGAGTTAAATCCACACTAAAAAGCACTGTCTGACAGACAGGAATATGCTGATTTTCCCAAAATTATGTAGATTCAAATGGCAATGTTATGAAAACAAGAACTGTTTTCAGGCCAGGGGAGAGAGGGGAATGTTAGCAATCTGAGCCTGTTCCAGCCTCACTGAACACAGAGTATCACTGGATTTGGAGCACATTCAGTGATAACAGAAAGTAGCAAGGATCACTGTGGAGTTTTGCGGTTATTTAAAAACTGTTTTAATCAGCAAGTTACTTACATATGCATTTTTCCAGCTTAGCCATAGAAAGATGGCAGTGTATTGTTAGAGGTAAATAATGCTTATTAACATATTTTCAGCTTTCTTCCGTATAGTGGACAAATCGCTGTTACTTAATGTTTAATACAACTTATTTCCATATTTTTAAGCTGGTGTTGTACTTCTGAGACCCTGTAGAGGGCAATAAGAAACACAAACACTGCCTCCTCCCAAGCCCTACATTTCTGGGACTGTAATGGCAGCAGAGCTAATGAGGATGGACTCAAATCCAGCAGATACATCCACTGCTTATCACTTCTGCTCAATACATAAAATAAAAGAATCTCCATTTTTCTGCTGCCAGAAAACCTGCTAGATATAAAAGGGTCTGTGATCCTCCTCCTTGACCTGAAATAATTTCTTCTCACTTTGTTGCAAATGTGGAGTTTGTCTATGAGGTTGCTACAACCCTGCTTTAAAAAAATGCTATTTTTCAATGACACATAGGTTCTGCAAGTCTCACTACTAATAGGCAGTGCAGTAATACTGAAGCAACATTTCCCCTCCTAAACTGATTATTTTTCTGTTACTTTTTAGTACTTTCTCCTGTTGCAGGGGTTTTTCTAACTTAGGAGTATGTTTCAAAGCTACTTGTTTCACTCATGTTATTCTCATATGTTTTTTTAATTGAAAACACTAAAGACTTATTTATACAACAGCCACGCACAACAGACAAAACAAATTAATTGGGAAAAAAAATATTTCCAAAGGCACTGAGCCTCAGAGCATTAGTGAAAACATACAAGTTGTTAGCATGGCTGATTTAAAGGTACTTTGAGTTCTCAAATCAAGCAGCTTGGGGCCACCACCACTACCCTCATTCTTAGCAGCAGCAGCAGCTCCATCTGTTTTTGTGATAACTCTGCAGGAAGGGACAGCCAGTGCAGGACTAAGCCTGTGCTGCCTGCCCAGTTGGCTGATGTCAAAGAGAACACAGCCAGCCTGACAGTATTGCCTCTGTGGGACAACCCATTGGGGTAATTTCTCCCTTTTATTCAGCCACCAGCTTCCATGGCATTTACGGGAACTCTGAGATAATTCAGCTCAATTACAATTAATGCATTCATATGGTATTAGAGAAGAATCGAGCAGACAGACAGTGCAATAGCGCACACATCATTTCCTCAAGCTAAAACTGTTAATACCAGGAAATTCACTAAGAAAAGTTCCACCCCTTCCCCATCCATTGAGTGGCACCAAAGTTTTTCACTTCATTCTTTGCTTTTCTGGTGGAAGAACCAAGGCATTTGTTTTCAATAGGATAACTGCATTTAGAGATGCAGTTGATGTTCATGTATGAAAGCAAGTAAAAATCACTAATGTTCCCCAACTAAGTTTGTATAAAGATCTAGACCAAGGATTTAGAAAAATTATGCACTGCAAATATAACGGGGTTCAGGAAAGGAGAAAAAAGTCTGCTATGCAAGCTAATACTAAGAGATGCTCACAATTTTGAGACTTACTTAACAACACAAAAATTTTGCAGATTTTTGAGCTAAGCAGAAAGGAATCAAAGTCAATGCTCCCTACTCCAGCATGCTCTGTTGCAGAACATCAGTCCGGATCATCAGAGTGAAAAATTCTTTGAGTTACATCTCTCCTAAATAACACCAATGTGTGGTAACACTTCAGTTATGAAGACATAGCACTGAAAGGCTTAAAAGCTTGCTACAGTGGCTAGATATTCCTATCTTTTATTGGCTGAATTTTCCTGCCTGCTGTTTCTCATTTCAGAATCTATGGTTATCACAGAAAAACGTCTGGTTCCTCTTTCTACATGTCACACAAGAAATTGTAAACCTTGTCTGGGCAAGTATTTACCTCTTCCCTTCCCTACCAGTCCCAAGGAATCTCTTTGACAACCTCTATAAGCCTGATGAAGTCTTTGCTTCATATACTGTACTGCATCAAACTTTTAGGAATTACTCAAGTACAGATCTCAGTACACAGTCATTAATACAATCTGCTCTAGAGGCCTTTTTACTTTTCTGGGGGATCTTTGTAGCTGGGTAAGAAAGCAGCTAAGAAACTGCATTGCCTCTGTCACAGGGATCCACATAGTGTCGATTCTTCTGCCAACCAGTCCCCACCACCATCACATTCCTCCAAGCCACATACACATCCATCCAGGCTGACAGCCACTATCCTAACCAGGCTCTCATATGCCCTTCTACCATAAAGAAAGCCTCTGAGGCAGCTCTGGAGCTGGGTAGAAGGTGAAGGCATGTGCTTTAGCAACACGGTCAGGAGCAATTCTGCTTACCCTACTCATTCTCTTCAGCTTAAATACCAATATGCAAATTGTAATTAGAAGGAAGTGTTAGACCAGCCATGTTAGCACTAATGTTGCAAACACACTGTGGCTTGGTTTACACAACGTGTTGACAGCATAATTATGTCAGTTAAAAACAGAGAAAAGAGCGCAGCTCCAGCATCTTAGCTATGATGGGCAGAGCTGATGAAATCAGCTCTTGGCCTTGTTGAGGTCACAGTGAATCTGATACATTCTTTTCTGAAGCAGTACTAGAGTTGTACAGGGACTGCTCAGCTGGCTGTCAATGGATAACAAGCTGTGAAGGCAAAAAAGTATAGCCAGGGAGCAACAATGAACAATTGGCAGTGGTGCAATTGGCACGCATGGATCCGCAAGAGGATGACCTCCTCCTTTTTTTACCTTCGTAACCATAGACGAGAAACTCCAGCTCAATTCAATAGACTACTGAGGATCTGCCACTGGGCAGGGTCTGTCTAAAGTTCACAGCCACTGGGATGGGTCCATGATACTAACAATTAAATATAATCATTAGGAACTTGGCTCAGCTGCAGGTGAATTTCTCAAATGCAGCCTATTCACAAGTCTTCCTATACTTGTATAAAAAGTTAGTAACAAACTGTTTATTTCCCAGAAACATATGGGATAAGAAAAGAAGTGACTCCACAGAAACAAAATCTCTGCTTTTAATTATTGCTATCAAGCTAACATTTACCTCATAGTCAGGTTTTGCTTGAAGATTTTGTACTATGAAGTCAACCAGTCTGTGAAGACACCAGGTTCTTTTTCCAAAATGAAGAGATCAAATTCCTGTTTTAAATGGGGGGAGAAGCATTGAAATTTCAAGAACAGTACAATTTGTACTTCTATGATAAGATGTGAGCAACATGAATTATGACACTGATATTACATAGTTCTGGTCCATCTACTTCTCTTCCCTCAAGAACAACTTCAATTTTCATCTTCATTGAGGTTAAAAAAAAGACTGAATTAGAAGCATGTTTCTTGTCCATTTTAGTTTTCTTTAAAACAGAACAGTGGAGTTAAAAATGGCTTGGACAGAGGGCAAGGAACTATGCATATCTAGAGCAAAGTCAGCAGTATTGTAGCATAAAAACATACACTTGAGTTTTAAAATAGAAACTGCATGCCTGGATTTTAGCGAGGAAACACTTACAGCCCTTTTCATTCCCTGTGTAATGGACAAGATCAGGAAAGAAAACCCAAAAAACAAGGTACGTATTCCATCTAAGTTGTTGTCTAATCATAGAAATTAGAAAGGGCTTTTGGCAGTGAAACTCCTTAAGAAGTCAAAAACCTTCTTAGCTTCAAAAACTGAGTAAGGAGTACAGCTGCAAGAGTGATCCCTTTTTTTTAATCTATATTCCACTGGAGTCTTAAATCTGCAACGCAGCGGTATTTTGACAAAAATATTGCCCAGGAACAAAGTATGCAAGTCACATCCTCACTGTGTGTGCACTTCAGCCTTCACTTCTACATTACACAGCATGTTTTCTTCTCAGGTAGTATCTTCTATCTCCTGCTTCTTAATTATTAATTGCTTAAGCTCCAGCCATCACCTGCTTAGTTCCTGCAGTGTTAAATTAAACCATTTTCTGTTTTATGCAAAGTTCCTTAATGGTGTAAGCATGCTGATCGTTAGTCAAAGCTACTTACTAATTGGGTTTTTTTGAGTACCTCATCATTTCATTTGCACCCATGCAAAGAATCTTTTTTTAAAGCCCAAATAGTGACATTTCAACCTTCATTTTAGTGTTTTCTTTTCATCGAGGTGAAGAGTGTACCTTCCTCAGCCTTGGTGCATCCCTAGGGCTGAGGGTCTATTTCATGTTTAGTTTGCAGTTTGATGTTTATGTCCTTTTACACAGAAGTCACGCCTACAGGAACAACAGTGTTCCACACTGAAATAACTGCAACTGAATGGATCATGTCATTAAGCATGGATCCACTTGTTGGTGAGCTCCCAACTAATGTGTGACACCAAGTAGCTTTCATAACTGTCTGCTGTGGAGAGAGCCAATTATGCCCAAAACGACCAAACAAGTTCTTTTCTAATCTCTACAGAAATATGAGTCTTCAACAACGGTCCCTCAGAATCTGATGTTTCACATCAGCACCATCTATACACATATAAGTTACAGCAACTTCCACCACACAGCAAACCATCAATGCTGTTCATGCTCAACTTTCCACAGTCATATTGGTCCTACCACAGGCTATCCTGCATACGCATAAGCCTCAGGCTTTGCATCGAATCAAAGCAGATCATGAGCTGGAATACGGGATAGCGGCTGGGATGAAAGGACTGTGCAGTGCACAACGGGGAGAAGTGAATTGTGTGGCATCAAACGCTGCTGCCACGGGGGAGATAACGGCTCGGTAGGCAGGGCAGAAGGGAGATGCATGACACAGCAGCATGGAGGGCCACAGTCTCCCTCTGGGGCGGAGGAGACACAACACACCTTCAGAACATTTGGGTGTTAACATTTAGAAACATTTTTTACTCATTTTGTTTGGTCTCCTAAGGAAAAAGGAGAATGTGAATTTCCAAACTGAAGAGTAAATTAAATGAATATTTTCCTGTAAATATTAGTGAAACTGGATACATCAGCTGTATTCAAATTAATTCCTTTTTTTTCTTCACATCAGAAAAATGCAGAATTCACAATTATTTTCCTACAGTTTCAGCTTTAACAAATCACTATTTTTCCATGAGGAAAAAAGTTTCCACAGGAAATTCACAACTAGTCATGGCTAGAATGCCTCAAACACAGCCCTAGTGAGCAGCAGAGGAGCGGCTACCTCATCGATAGCTCACAAGAGAAAACACCGTCTTTACCTGCAGAATTTTATCATGAGTTCTGAACTTTAAAGAATTTAATGCCTCACTTCTGTACTTAATAAAGTTAAAATTTCGACATGTCACCCTCTGGTGGTTATTAAAAGCAAATAAAAGCAGTGAAATACCTGGGCTCCTTTTAAGCCTTTGAGGCCAAGGGGTGAGCCTGGCACGGAGCGCTGACCGCAAGGCCCTCCTCAGGGGGTGGCTGTGTGCCCTGGCCGGCTGCACAAGCATGGTGGTGGCATAAAGTCGCTTCCCCCTTGCGTGCAGGCGTAGAGCTGTTGCCTCTCCCCAAAACCCAGGGGAAGAAACCACCGGCCAGCGCCCGCAAGCACCAGCGCTGCCGTGGGGCCAGTGAGGGCCCTGCCTGCTCACCTGCCTGAGGAACGTTCTGGAAGCCTCCAGCTCCCGCTGCGGCTGGGGGAGCAGCAGGCCCACGCAGGACTGCGGGCACAGCCCTGAGGGCTGCTGGCGGGGCTTGGCACCGTGCTGTGGCGGTGCAGGGCTGGCCGGCAGCCTCCCTGGGTAGCATGGCCCCCTCCCTCAGCGCCATGCCGGGGCCACAGCCTCAAACCCCGCGGGTGCTTGGCGCTGGCCTCGGGGCGCTGCCGACATCTGAGGCGTTTGGTGCATCTCGAGCTTGGCACTTACACAGCAGCCTGGACCGCTGGAGGAACCCCAAGGGGAGCCGTCCAGGGCTGGTTTGGGGATGAGGGGAGGCTGGTGAGGACCCCCCGGGGCTCGGATGGCACCTCAGGCTAGGGGATAACATCCCCCCAACTCCCGACGTCGCACCCAGGGGAGCAGCAGCAGGAAATTAACCCAAACTGGACGGATATATCCGACGCGCTTCCTTTCATCAATCCCTGACGGGTTATTCGGCTTCCTTTCATCTCTCCCCGAGCTGCTAGGCGCGGCGGGACGGGGAAGGGGGGGGGATTCCTGTCAGCGCTGAGCGCCCCGCGCGCCCCCTCTGCTGCAGAAACCCGCCGCCCCCGCCCAGCGGCCCGCAGCAGCTCCGGGCGCCCGCAGCAGCGCCGCGGTCCCGACAGGGCTACGGGGGCGGCGAGAGGGCCAAGGGGCTACAGGGGCGGCGAGAGGGCCAGGGGGCTCAGGGGCGGCGAGAGGGCCAGGGGGCTGCAGGGGCGGCGGGAGCCGGCGCCCGCGGTGCCCGGGGGCGCCGCAGAACGCGGGCGAGGGCCGCCGGCTGGGCCCCTGAGGGGGCGGGGTGCCGCCCGCGGCCGGGCGGGGCCCCAGCTGCCGCCTGCTCCGCCTCGCCGGGGGAAGGCGGGAAGGGAGCGGAGAGGCGCTCAGCCGGCGGGGAGGGTGCGGGGCCGGTGCTTGCTGGGGTACGCGGGCTGGCTGCAGGCTGCCACCTCGGCGCTTTTCGCCTGGCCGGGAGGCCCCATCGCCGCCAGACGGAAACGCACGCATCCTCATTTTACAGCCTGGCCTAGAAGCAGGATTGCAGAGAGGTTTAAACTCACAGCTCCTAAGTGAACCCAGTGAGCCTTTGGGGATTTGGGTCAGGGCGAGCTGGTAAATGCTTTACTCAATCCCATTTGTGAATTAAACTAAAGCATGGGTTTAGCATCCATTCGGCAGGTTTAATGAAGTTTTAACTAATGCAGCCTGCCTTTCGTTGTCTTGGATGAACTTTCTGCAGTGCTCCAGGGTGGGGAACTTCAAAGGACACTTGGCCGGAGTCACTCCAGAGGCCGCTGGCGAGCACAAGCCACCATCTCCCGACTGCCAAGCTACGCCTTGAACCCTCCTGGCTGGAGGCACACCAGGGGCTGCTGCTTCCCTTCCCTGTTTACAGAGAACAAATTCATCTGTAGCTACTGAGAGATACCTAGCCTCGCTGCGCTTCCAGGGAAAACCAGGCGTTGTTCCAGAAAATACACAAAGTATTATTTAAAATCTGTCTGAAAGTTGGGCTGTTTCAACAACCATTTTATGAAAACAAAGTATTAATTTTTAAAAGCTTGGCACTGGGTACTTGTGAAAGCAGCACTTCCCCTGCCAAGAATTTTTTACTCTCATAGGGCAGAGGTAACCAAATCCAACAAAGTGCGTGGAGCAAAGACTGAGAAGATTTACCCAGTTACTTGACAGGCAGCAGAATTGCCTCATTTTGCCTTCTATTTTAATAATGAGCTGCTCTTCTCACTTGCCTGGATTGAACAAGCTGATCTCACCAGTAAGCTATTTTTCCACTCAAGCATCTGCCCAGCCAACTTGGAGCGAGACCGTAACGCCAGGCTGGGTTCTTTTATTGTTTGAGCAGTAATTAAGATCCCAGATGTTGCTGCTTTGCACCTGTACAGCTTTATTTTTGTCTGTACAGCCTTATTTTTGTCAGCAGGGCAGGAGCTGCTGTAACTGCAGCTGGAATGTAACAGAGCAGCATTACTTACTGCATCGCTTACTGCATTCTGCTGATGCGACAGTTGCCTGGTTGTAACCTGTAGCCCTGTATCAGACATTGCCACTGTTAGTAACAGGCAATGTGCTTTGCACTGAGTTTTCAAGGCCTCAGCACTGAGTCATGCCAGGCTTGCCTCAGCTGAACATTTGCTGACCTGCCTGCAAGTTTTCTTTTAATTTGCCTTAGCTGTAATAGCATTTTTTTCTTCTGACCAGGTGGTTATAGATTATTTGGTTTTACTTTTGCTTATCCTTGTATGATATTGCTGTAGTTATGTACAGACAGGAGTAACAAGTAGTTGTCCTGTGCAGAACACGATACTTACAACCAACATAATGATGTAGCATGGAGAAACACAGGCTTGGGATGATAGCAGAGGCCTTGAGAGGTGGAGATACAGGATGCAGTGGAGAGGTGTACAGGCACAAGATGACAAGCGATGAGGCACAGCCTTGCCACTGGAGACCCCACAACTATAAACAATTCAACAATTATTTTCCATTAAAAAGAAATACAGACCTAGAGTTAGGCAAAACCACCTTTTTATGGATAACAGAATAAAGAACAAGTTTCTAGCATATGCAAGGTACATCATATGTGGTAAATTTGGAATCATGCTGAGATGCAAACCAGTGACAAAACAGCAAGGTGTTGAAAGCCTGTTGGCAAACATAAAAATGACCCCAAGTGGATCTCCGAGCAAGAACGATGCAGCCATTAGCATCATATTCCTCCCAGCAAAAGACCCCATGTGTGGGTGACCAGCCTTAGCACCCCCACCGCTGGACTGAAGCCACCAGCGTGAAGATCGCAACAAGCAGTGGCAGGGTGAGCATACCACCAGGGAAGGGCGAAGAAGCTAGGAAGTGTGAGTATAACAGTTTTAACTGTATTGTTATTTTTATTATTATTGCAACTCTTTCTGTAGAGAAGTATTTTTTCTTTTTCTGTAATAATTAGATCTGGACTAATAACGATTCTTAGATTAGACTTAAGATTTCAGTTATGCTAACAATAAATTCTTACCTTTCTATATACAGTAGGTTTCCTCTTTCTTTGTAAACAAGATTTTAAAAGTAACATGCTTTACGCGTGCTCTACATTGTTGCAGTAATACTCAAAGTGTACTCAGAGATGCAGGGTGAAGGTCTTTGCATGTGGAGGCGGTTCCAGACTACAGATCACTTTTCTTGCAGAAAGTACAGCAAACCAAAAATTTAAGCAGTAAGAAGAGAATTTAGCAAGATTTAAAAGTTGTCATGGTAATGTACTCTTAAATGTAAATTGGTGTATGAATTTAGGCAAATGATACTAAGGGCTGCCAACTGTTTAAGTATTTTTTTGTAAGAAAGATTGCAAGTGTTGCAATTTTTTTTAATTCACTTGTTTTAAAAAGTATACATTTCTTATTGGCATAATAGCAGATTATTTGTTGACTTTAACTTAAGATGTTTATACATTTCTTTGAACAAACCTCTGTATTCTTGTAAACCA
This sequence comes from Gorsachius magnificus, assembly GCA_034008185.1. Lineage (NCBI taxonomy): Eukaryota > Metazoa > Chordata > Aves > Pelecaniformes > Ardeidae > Gorsachius > Gorsachius magnificus. Next base: position 31,089,775 of record CM067089.1, on the reverse strand, counting down.
ACTCTTCCTGCCTCCTCCCTTCTATGGATTTATTTTTATATCCTGGGCAAACTTGGCACTCTGTGATATTAGAAAGCATGGCTAAACCTCATACGATTGCTTAGCCTTCCCAGTGGGGAGGGAGCAGGAAAGGAATCAAACAGCTTTTTACAAACATTTCTACTAATTGCAGTAATACCTTTAAAAAAAAAAGGTTATAATTAATTAATTAAATACTTGACATTGTGATGAACTTTCATGGGAACAAGGCTTCAGACACGTAGAATCTATTGCAAACGCTGACTAAAAATACCACTCCTTAATAATTAACACAGAGCTGGACTTAGATCAGAGCAGTATACATTTCTGCGAGCTGCTCCTTGAATTTGTGTCACTTCCATATGCAATTAAGTTTAGGGAGTCCTATTTAAAGGCTGACTTTCCTAAGCACACTAAAGCCCTCACGCCTCTGTGGATAGACTCAGAACAAGCAGTGTGTGTCAGTGCAGGGGTTGAGCTCAGCGTTGCCATTTCATGGGGATATGAACTGCTCTTCTCAGCGTACAGACTGCCCTCAGCCTGGCATTTTGTAGGGTGCATGGGAGGGTGCCCGCAGCTCCGGCTGCCCCCTCGCTGATCTCCATGGCTGGACATCCATCTCACAGCTCCCTCCCTGTCACTCTGAGGAAGCCGCAGGGAGAACAGCATTAAAGGAGGAGCTGAGCTCCCCTGAAAGGCATGTGTGATGTGCCAAGCAGTGAGCAACAGAAAGGCTGGGTAAGGTGGTTTCTTGCCAGCCTCGTTTCATGTGACCTGAACAGCTCAAGAGGATACATATGACAACTGAACTGAAGCCATCTCCAGCCATCAGAAGCTGGAACTCTACCCAGGGTCAAAATGCGAGCAAGATTTGCTGCTATGGCATGTCTGTCTGGCCGTGATATTTGTTTAGTATTTTTGGAAATGCAATCTGAGTGTAGCAGATTACTCAGAGGGGACTCAGACTACTTTTGAAAAGAATACAAATTATTTATACGGGGGTTGGTAGGCACGTGGAGGCTGGGAGAAAGCAGGGAGGTAAAGGGAAATTAGAGCTAAAGGAGAGGCAGGAAGGGGATAAATGGGTATCCAGTGAGCTCTGGAAAATACATACCAAAAGTATGGTAGAAATGGGAATAGACCTGTGCTACCATCCAAGCAGCTGCAAGGAAGCTCCATAGGAAGGATAATGCTTTAGCAGTGGGGGTGGAAACCCTCTCGCTACCCCATGGGGAAGCCAGGGTCTGGCCAGTCTGCCACGCTAGGATCATCAGCCAGGGACACGACTCTTTAAGCCCAGCTAATCTGGAAGCATAGTGGTGTCTGGGGCACTGCTGGGTAACGGAGGAATTAGCCTCCAAGTAAAGCTGTTCCTGCTGCGTGTACACACTGGAGAGCCTATGTGCTGCCGCAAACCAATGGTGCAACAAGGAGTGGGGGGATTGAGGCAAAATTTGAAAGGAGAGACCAAGTCTTGTAGACACCAGAGAGACCTGCCACTACTCCCTCATGCATTGCTGTGAATTTCAGCTGCCTGGTATTCAAAGGCTTAGCAGCAAAATGTCCAGAGTGAACAATTGCCAGTATTGTGAGGCAGCAAGTTCCACAGTTTAGTTCTGTGGTCTGATAAAATATACTTCCTTTTGCTTATTTTAAAGTCTGTTACCTGGTAATTGCACTGGGCCTGCTCTTGTAAGAACGAAGGAGAGCTCTGGGAGAAACAGTCATTTCCTATTTACATTTTCTATACCGTATTTGAGGTTTTTGCTCCCAGTTGTACACCTCCATTACTTCTTCTTCAAGCTGAAGAATTCCAGGCTATTTAACCTCTTCTCACTCTTCCATATTGCTGGCTATTCAGGGTATAAAGCAGAAGAAAGGAAGATAAGGAGGCTGGGTTTTGTACCTGCCTGTCTTGCTATCTCCTGAAATCCATGCCGCATTCGAAACAAGGCAACATGATGGATGCATCCTGTGATATGATGATGGTGCCCTGTTTTCTACTTATATTTGTTTCCTAATATTGCCTAATGTTACAATTGCTTTTCTGCCCTCTGCTGAAATTGAATAGTCAGGCTTTTTTTTTTTCCTGGTGGCAACGGTTAATTTGTAGCCTAACTTGATGTAGGTATAGAGTTATTTTTCCTCACATGCATTTCATTGGGCTTTTCATCATGCCATCATTCATTACAGCCTCTGGAGCTCTTTACATTCAGCTTTGTATTTGACTATCATGAATAACCAAACACCCACAGGCTGCCAGGCACCTGCAGTCCGTCACCCTTCCCACCCACAGGACTCCCCTTGCGAGGTCAATCATGAACCCGTGCAACAGTGCAGCACTCAGCCTTAGTAACTCAGCAGCGTCCTCCTCTCCTTCCTGCAGGGGTAGGATTGTTATTCTTGCTCAGCTCTTCTCTTTTAAGCCCTTGGATTGAAGGTTATCAGTCCAATAGAGGATTTTTCTCTCTATGCATAGCTTAGAGTCTCTAGGATGCTGTAGTGAATACTTCAATTAAAAAAAAAAAATAATTAATTTGACAAGTACACCTTATTTTTTGCCACTAGGAGAGTAGTGCAGCACTGGTGTGGATTACTTACAGAGGCTGTGAAACCTCCACCCTTTGAGGTTTTCAAGACTGGGCTAGACAAAGCCAGGGCTGACCTGAACTAGCTTGGTCACCCATCTCACATAGCGCACAAGTCTGGGCTACATGATCTCCCGAGTTCCTTTCAACCAACACTTGCATGGTTTTATATTAACTGTGTCACGTCTGTCTTCTTACTTATGAGCTCCTTAGGAGTTTTAAGAACAATCCTGACTTATGGTTTCTCTTAATATTACAGCAGCTGGTTCCCCCCAACATTTAGCCAAGTACCTCATCAGCTGCCTCTGCTTTGTTATAGCGTGGAACTTCTAGCAATTTCTTTTGGAACGAAGTTAAACTTGCTAGCCTGTGGTTAGTAGGATTATTTCTGAAGCTCTTTTGAAAGCTTGTGGTCACAGTCTTTCCTCTAGTTCCAACTGCAAGTGACATGTTATAAACCACGGCCACTTGCTGAGTTGCTTTAGAGCTCTCAGTCCACACCACTTCGGACTGACAGTCATTGATAATCAGCTCTTTTCATTCCTATACAGTTCATGATTTGACACTGGCACCTCCTTGACACTTTTCCCTCCACCAAGTTTCCAAAAAGCCTATTTTTAATCAATATGCTCTCTGTCTTCAAATCCTTTGCAAACAGTGATAAACAGTAAGAGACTAGAGCATTGTGTGTCCAGCAGAACACTGGCAGTGATATCTCTTTAGTAAATCTTGTGTTTAAGTAGAAGTGCTGCGAGGAAGCTAACTAAAGACATCTTATATTCATGCATGATCTCTTTCATAAAGTCATCTCTGAACTCCAGCAGGTGTGGTGGTGGCTTTTCTCATGTTTCATAATCCATTTAACCCTATGCAGGACACAATTTAACACCTTATTTTCACTTGCTTTTCATAAAACCTCATATTCTCATCCCAAATCCCACATTACCACCAACAGTCTGTATGTTCAGAAGATCTCCTTTGAACACTTCTGCAGTCTGACCAGAGTGCGGTACCTGTTACGCAGTAACAGGAGCAGTTCCCAGCCAGCGTGACTAGGACAGCATAAACCAGTATGGCAGCTTCTGAGCAGCAATGCGGTCTGCTCTCCCTGTGCTGTGTCCCCCACCTAAGGCTCCAGGTGTGCTTACGGAGCTCCTTGCAAAAATGAGGCACTCTGGAGCCAAGGGCACACACACTTACCTCCTTTGCTTATACATGCATGGCAGGGCAGATCTTGGAGCTCCCCGCCCCCACAGGGCAGAGCATCACAGAGACAGGACTTCAGACATACTTCAACCCTTCGAGTGCTCCAGAGAGCCACAGAAACTCTGCAAGAGAATTCCTCGTTGCTGTTGCCAGCTGCCAGGGAGATCGGGGAGGCAGAGTCACAACATGCCTCCAACAGTTACCGTATTTCTACAGAGATAAAGGAGTCAGCATGAAACCTGCTAGAGGAATACTTGTCGCTCTTGAGCTCAGGATCTCGAGGAGCTTGCTTTGGCAAGCTGTATTCAAAGCTGGGTTGTGAATGTTCCTGGGCCTCCTGGCTCTCTCCTCGTGAGAGTAAAAAGAGCAACAGACCTGTAATCTTCCTTTTGTTCCTTTGCAGTTTGATGCTTATGATGATGGTTATTCTGAAACATTGACAGCAAGAGACCAGGGGTTTCACATCTTTCAGGGCATCTCAAACGACGAGAGTTACACTCTAGCTTAGCATCCTTACAATTGGACATCACAGCTGGTGAGTTCACTTCTGAGTAAACCACCTATTTTCTACTGCACATTTGCAGATGTTACGCTGTGTACTGCCAAACTTAAGGCGGAATACTGACCTTAGCTGTATCTTGATAAGCTCTCAGCATTGCAGCCAAGTTCATTATGGTACAGTAGTGTATGCAATCTTCGTGGCAGCTGTTTGTAGGTGATATGTTCTGCAGTATGCTGGGTGATAGCAACCTAATCCTAGACAACATGCAGTACAACTGGAATCTCATTTGGGAAGTGAAAGGTACTCGTGGGCTAATTGCTAGCCCATTTGGAGCCCCTCAAAACTCTGTGGCATCTTTTCTTACAGGAAATACTTGATGCTTCAGAACAGAAAATGCTCTGCAACCACATGCCAGGCCAATGTTGATCCAGCTTCTAGTATGCCGTAACTTGCACGATGGGTCTTCTTCACCCTGTCAGAGCTTTGTGTCTCTGATTTAATCTCCAGGGAAAGCTTGTTAACTAAGGGCATTCTCTGTCCCCACCACTGGTCATGGATGACAAGTTTCAGCACTAGCCCACTAACAATACTATTTTCTTTCACAAGTCTCAATCTCTAAAATTCTTATTTAATCTTCAGGACATCAACAATTCCACATGCTCCTGAAATAAGCTGACATTTACTGGTGTTGAAGGAAACACCATCAATTACGACAATTACTAAAGCTGTGCAGAACAATCCCGCTCTTCTGGATATCCTGGTCTTACACATGCCCAAAATGCTGTTTGAAAGGGAGATGATGTCCACCTCCCTAAGAGCGCATCTCCTGTTTTGGAAGTCAAGCTACATATTCATATATTCACAAAGTCTAAGTAGAATCTCATGTATGTAGTTAGTCAAATCCAGGCTCATAGAACTCCTTCAGGCCTTTTGGTTGTATCATTCCCAATATCTTAGTGCAATGATTTTTTTGCTAGACCCAGGAGAGAAAGTACATTCCAGCGGTGCTGCGTGCTCTTCTCGCTGGAACAATGCTAGCAATGCCTCAGCAACCAGGTGGATTTTGAACTCAGGCCCAGAAAACTTGCAGTGGGCTTCCAGTATCAGCAAAACCTGGTGTCCAGCTTGAGCAGGTACCCTCCCCTACTTCACCTTATACATTTCCTTTGTGAAGAGCTCGAGCTCCTGGGCCAGAGCCTGAGACAGCCACTTGCAGTGACCTCAGCAAAACCCTATAAACTTGCCAACTGCTTCAGTTGTATCTGGTGTCATGCCCCTGCTCAGTGGATTTCAAGTGCATAGGCTTGGCCACATAGGCCTCCCCAAGCCAGCCTCCTCTAGGTCTGACCTCATCCTCACATCGACTTAGGAGAGCTTTTGGTCTTGCTGAGAACTAGGCACATACTTGAGCATTTGTTGAGGGTTTCTCCCAGAAAAATATACATAGACTGAGCTCAGCTGTAAAGAACATCAGCATAACGCGGGCCAGAGTGAGGTTAACAGTGTGAGGCTTTGAATTCAGCATTTTGAAAACTGCGTCCAGTGAAAATCCTCAGAGAAGGGTAGGACTGTGTAGAGAGCTGTGCTTCAAGACCCACTTCATTTGGCCCCAGCTAGCAAGTTCAAAAACCAAAGCACGTTCTTAGTGATTTTTGTAAGATTTTAAAAAGCTTAAGCTACATTACGTCTGTTAATCAAACAGCACAAACCAGTTCTCCTGAAAACTTCCAAAGGCTAATCACAAGTGTTAGATAAAATTACAGTTCTGATATATGACACCTTTGCATAAACCTCTTAACACTGTATGGTAACACTAGGATAGCCCTATACTTATGTCTTACTGTGAAGGACATAAAACCTGATTTAGTTCTCTCAACAGAATGATTTTTATTTTTTTTTTTAAATTATTTACAGTCCTAGACTTGATGTATACTAGACTAGCAAATCATTCTACAGTACTGGTTTGTCCCAGCAATTTTAATTGATGTTCTACAGGAATACATAAATGACTTTTGAAGTCCTATATAATACCTAGTTTTGTCTCACATTTGAAATGATACGTGAAGAAGCATCATAACCTACACCAGATAAGGAAAGAGAACATTTTACCATTACCTGGGATAAAATAACTACAGATTTGTTCTTGCAAAATCCTCGATAAGAATCTCATTGTAATCTAAGGTATCGCAAATAAAAAATGTTGTTTCGCAAGATGAAGCTCCATTTTAAAATTGGATGTATGATATGCATGAATATACTCAGCACACAAATTCCAATCAGATTTTTCCATTAGGAAGATTAAATTTTTCTTATTAAAAATTTATTGCCAGCTTTTAAAAGTGGTTAGGGCAAAGGAGACTACAAACAATAATTGCATCACTTCTATTTAATTTATAGTGCTCTGTTTCTGCTGCTAAAGTGTAATTTCATTATAGCACTTTAACCTAGAAAAACATGATGGTGTTTTTAATTTGGATAAGCTGGCTTTGCCTTAAAATTCCTTGTTGGATGAAGACAAAAATTCAGAATATGAGCCAGCAAAATGACACCAGATGTTACACAGCAGTTTCTACAACACATTACTAAACTACTTCTTGAGGCTCCATAACCTGAGTATCAACCTTTGGAACCTAAATTCCTGCCTCGGAGTAAAGCTGTGGCACAAAGTGATCTTACTGCACGTTTTCCTTACAGTTTGTATTTAAATTCCATTCAAACAGAGACTAGAAACAGTAGACCAGAAAACAACATAGGCTGCGTATTTTATAACTTTTTGCCCCAGAAACACTTTCAAGAGTCCCATGTTTGGCATAGGAGGCCAGATCCATGAAAAAACCCGCAAGGATCACAACTTTGGGATCATTTGCAGGGGCAGTGAGGCACGTGCACAGCTCCCGAATGGTCTCATTTGATGCGAAAGCAACTCCTTCCTTTCCCTTCTCATTCAAACCTCTGCAGAAACGCCTTTCCCCTTGGTTTTCATGCATTAGGTACTGGTGACAGCAGAGAAACAAACTATCTACAGATATACCTATGTGTGTGTGCGCACATCCATTCCCAGGTATTTTTCATCAAGGTTTGCTTTCCACCAAGTAGAATACTGCAATACAGAAGGAAACCAAACAGCAGCAACTGTCACCAGGATGTGTATCACAGCCACGTTCACAAGTCCTTCTCCCATCAAACAGGCTACTTAAATACAGTTTCTTTGGTCAATTACTGGCTGGGAAAAAAGTAAAATTATTTCTAGTATCTGTGTTTGTTTGGGTTTTTTTTTATTTCCTTCAAATTGTAGCCCCTCTAACTTTTCTCAAGTTTTGGTTTCTATTCATTAAGCATCAGTGAATTTGAAGGAGAAAACATCACAAGAACCTGTTGAAGAAGTCTGGTTTGGGTCTTTAACAGAAATATTTATCCAGCTAGTAAATGTTCATCTCCAGAATTAAACATAAACCCTTCAGGCACACCTTTGACTCAAATCTTTCTCCAGGTAGAACATCCTCTTTTCAGTGTCTTTATTCCTTATTTTCAGTGGTGAGAATACAGTTAATCCTCTTAAGAGGGTAAAGTGACAGCTGGAAAGTTCAGGGAAAAGAGCAGCACACACACACACACGAACTATTATTACTCACTCACTTGACCAACACCCAACTGTTGTTCTAGGACACAGTCACGGGGTCAGCTTTACAGGTGGAACAAAAATCATTTAATCCACTCCACACTCCAGGTTAACGCTCTTCCTCCCCACTTTTAAAAATTAAATGCAGAGATACAATTAAATCTTTTGTTGTAATAACAGGAAACAAAGAATTCACACTGAACAGTAAATCTAAATAAAATTGCTGCTATTCTCTCTTTTACTCCAAAGAGAGTTCTCTTTTCCATATTGCCTAATTCTACCCTGCAGAAGTTTACCCTGCTATTAATATTTACCCAACAATGACCTTTCCTCTAAATAACTTTGGATCACCTAAGACAGAGGAGAATTTTGAGTCTACGCAGTGAGCATAAAAGGAAATAGGTGCTACCATCTGAACAACCCTTTTTATTATTTAGTAATCCAGCTTTCCACGCATCTCAAGAAATTCTTTGGCCTTTACTCCTCTAAGCTGATGAAATGGAAGTTCAACGTGTAGTAGCAAGAGTTGGGGGTTAGGAGACTTAAGAGACACAGTCTGGAAGATGGGAGGTGAAAGACACGAACACGTCTGTCTTTCAAATCTAAGGCAGTCTCCAGCGTGGTTCACTTTCCTCCCAAGAGGACGGCTTTCTCCAGGGCTCCTTAGGACATCCTCTGTACCACCGGAGCGTGCCTCTTGTCACACACAGGCACAGCATACCAGGCACGGCAACATGAGGCTTAACCCACAGCTGCAAATTAAGTTCAGTTTTCACAGTTAGAATAAAGATCCTTGCGGCATTAGTAAATCAATCTACCTTTGGATAAGCACTTCAAGCTGTTGCATTATTTATAACGGTTTCACTTTTATTTACAGTAAGACTATCTGCACCTTCTGATGCTGCAAACGTCTTAATAAATTACAGTCCCTTAGACAGGGGACCTTTAGGGCAGGTAAAACCCAGAGTATGTATGAATGGCTCTGTCCCACGTAGCTAAAATAATCCAGCAGTGTCCTTTACCCAAAGACAAATTAATGTATTACACCGAGGAGGAGAAGTGGCAGCATCAAGAATTACATTGGCCTGGTTTTCAAAAGACTCGGCTAGCAGGATTCAGGGCAAATTCCGATCTCATTATCTTCAAAAACCCAATTAACGAGCCATCCTATAAAGCAGGGCTTGATGCAGACAAACGGCAGCTACGTAAGTCCTCTTTATCTTTTGAACTTAAACACACATTTTTGTTTTCCTCACCACTTAAACAAGGAAAATACCACATTAATGAAAAAACCACCTTTACTGAAAAAGCCATGTGGGCTTGCCTGGTAATAGCTCCAGCTAATCTTGACTTCTGCTTACTTGAAGGAGGAATTACCGATGTCCAGAAAGGAAAAATGAGGGAGGACAGAATACTTGCTGCTGCATTTGACACCAAAAACATCTTTAAGATTTCAGTGAGGTACTTGAGCCTGAAAACATGGTTAAAAGCAAGAGCTCCCGTTACAGGAGAAGTTGAAAAATGTAACACCCTAAAATTGGTATGAGAATTCCCACAATCTTCTCGTCCACCCAGAAAGGGCCATGCAGTGATTACTCCGCTCCCAAGCGGAACCGCGCTATTCCAGCTGCACGCTTGGCGCAGATGCTCGGCTCAGGGGGAGGAACGAAGCTGTTAGACCTTGGTGATCGCTCTCTGATCTTCTCCTCAGAGACTCCATCTGCTGCCAGCACACAACCATCTCCATTAGGCCAGCTGGAGAAGTCAGCTGCAGCACTACTACCTGCTTTTACATTAAACTTCCGATCAATCACTGCTGCACAGATCATGCCAGATCACTTTGCTGTTACGCGAATCACGTGTTTCAAAGCAGTCCGAAAGTGAAACAAGCTATGCAAAAGGCTACGGCTCCCAGGTCTTCTATAGAAGCTTCACAACCGTCCTGTTAATCTGAAAATGCTGGTGTCATCTCAAAGCATCCACACATAATGCTTCCATTACAGATCTACTGACAAAATAACCAAGAGGAAATACTTTTACCAGATGTTATTTTTTTTTTTAAACATTTGCTTACGTAGAGCTGTATTTGCCTCCTACAGTGAGCGCCACACACTAATAATATACTGCTCTCTATTTCAAATGCCAGTAACTTCCCTTTACAGCACAGAAATAAAGTTACATTATGCTGATGCTTGTGACAGTGGCAAGAGATGACACATCGAATTCAACTCGCTTTACAGCTCACGAATTATTACGAATGGTAACTGCACCTAGTTGTAGCAATTAAGAAAAAAATCCATGGGAGAAAATCCATCCTGAAATTCATTCATATGAGTAGAGAAACAGAGCAATGCTCATGGTAATTTTCTCATTTTTCACCAAAGAAGCCAGCCATTAACATCCCCCATGATGAGAAAAGCATCACCACAACAAGAACTGCCCCATTTCCCCTGTACCTTAGCATATTTTTGTTATTCTAACTACAGCTCTTCAGAGTTGTTACATGTCCCTTCAGCTGAACGAGTGGAGAACTCCAAAACACATCAAGAGATCCCATACATCATCTCCAGAAAATTTCAAGCATAGTTGGTTTGACTGACCACAGCCTCGGGCCCAGGCACCGAATTCTGTTGTCCCAACACGTCACTGAAAACCAGAGCACTACCTTCAGGACACTCCTCTTCCCCCCCCCCCCGCCCTTTCCCCCCCCGCCCCCCCCCTTCTTTTAACAATTTACCTGACACTGCCTTCTTTCTGCAATCACTCAGAGGAGTGTTTTATTACATGTTAAAAGACAAGATATGTATTGAAAGTAGCAATTTTATTTGAGTTAAAATTATTTACAAAAACCCAAAGACATACTTCATGAAACTGGTACAAACTATTTTTCCTGCCGTTGGCTTTTGCTCCAAAGATCACAGCTGAGAAATACTGTATAAAATAAAAATAGGATTGGATTCAGAAAAGTACTCTACTGTTCTAATTTCCAATTGAGAGTATTTACACAAATATTTACAATGGAAAAAAAGTTACTTTAAAACTTTAATTTGCAAGTTGGCCTCAAGTACCCTTTAATGCAGAGTTATTTGAGGGTCTAACACACAAAAATGCACTGCAGTTCACAGGGTGATTTCTCCCCCCACCCTCAAAAAAAAAAAAATCTGCATTTGTCAGTGCTTGACAATTAGTTACATTTTAAAAAAAAACAACTGTTAAACACTGAGGTAAATCAATTCCCAAACAATTACCAGTGTAACTAAGAAAGGTAATTGTCCCTGCTTTCCCCCCCATCATTACATCTGTATTTTATTTTCTCTTGCCATCTCTCCACAGAAAACTATATAATCAATTTGAAGTCCCATCCTAAGTGAAAATCTCTAAAATCAGAAAACTAGATGGGCAAAATACTCAGTAATTCCCTCCTGGCGTAGATCATTTACACACAGCTTCTCTCTCTCTCTCTCAAGACTGAGGTTTTTTTAAACAAAGGGGAACACAACCTCAACAACGTTTCTAAGTTACACTGATACACTAAGTTTTAGAAGGTGATGAGAGAAAACGCAAAAAAGTATGACCAACATAGGATTTTTGCCGCTAATCAGTTACTTCCTTACAGAATTCCCAACAATCTGCATTATCAAAAATAGGAAGACATAGAAGGCAGCCACTGTATGTAAAAAATTTACAGCTGGCACTGATACAAAAGCACGAGTTCTTAACTTTATACATGGAGATAACACAAGATCTAAAAGCAGGTTAGATTTCCTGTTATTTCCCCCTCATTATACATAGAACTAATATTTTTATGGCTTCAAGTTTTACAAATTCAATGGAATAACATGATGTCACTACCTATACAGGTATTTTAAAATGTCGATGAAGCAGATCTCAGAACAGTCTGCAAATATTCAAGACCAGCTTAATAAAAATAATTACCAATTCTGTTGGTCTGAATAATGAGTGCAAGAAAAAAATTGTTTAAAAAAGTCATGTATTTTCTGGGATTCTTTGTTCCACTTAAGTCTTCAAACACAATGCTTTGCTGTGAACTAGACCTCAGACTGAACAAAATCTTAGCTATATCAGCAATTTAAGGCTTTGTGTTGTATGCATTTAAACTTTGTCATACTACAGAAGAATGAAATAGAAAGATTATGTCAGCTGGAAACATTAATCCCCATTGGTGTTTTAGCTTCTTTAAAATTCTTCCCCCTAAAACATCCAAATTCTTTGTACTGAGCATTATAAAATACATCTTGAGTGCTTCCATGAAACAAATTAAAACAGCATTTCAAAGGTTTTGCTTATTAGTGTAAACTACCCTGGGATTGAATATCTTTTTTTTTTTTTTTCTTTTTTTTTTCTTTTTTCAAACAGGGCACAACTTTTTACAGTTACTGTTCTTTTGTGGATAACATACCCTCAAATGGCTTTGCGTGTTAATGGGTTTGCACGCTTCTCAGAACTACGAAGTGTTACGGTCTATCAGTTTACAGTACATGGGCCATGACAGTTTTAGAACTGAGAAATAGTTCAACAACCTAATTTCAATCAAAACAGTATAAAAAATAAACTATCCAATCCTCGCCTCTTTGGATTCCAACAAATTTTAAATATAGACAGTAGTTAAAATCACAAAAGTATTTAAAAATTTATATTTTATGATTTTGGAATAATCTAGTAATAAAAAAGCAAGAGCAAATTAAACTCAAATAGGAGCGGTGCTGCTGTCCAGAACTTCTTTATTAGAACATTTGTTTGATACCTCAGTAGCTAAGCTGCCTTTGCACCTGGCTGGCATGAAACAGTGGCTCAACAGTAAACAGCAGTTGCACTATCAGCAGCAAGTTCTTCCCCTTGGAACTTGTCACGAACAAAGCAAGAAAAAAAAAAGATAGGGAGGGTAAACCCTGCCAAAATTATTTAAATACTGCACTGCATCATAAACAGCATGGTTTCTTTATTTATTTTCCTCAGAACCTTTTTCCCCTCATTTTTGATAGTTGCAGATTGATGTAGTAACTGTCTTTTAGAAAATGCTGAATGCACGGTTAAGAGACCAGGTAGCCTTAAAAATCCGAACACGAATGACACAGATGAATGCTCTCGGTATATCCTTCAAGGACTTCTTTCATGACTTCTTCTTTTGTCTAAGGGTAGCTCCAGCATTAGAGTGCCTGCAGCGGAAGTTAAGTATCTAGCAGTGTTCCAAGTATTCAATCACCCTAGAGATAGATTTCTGGCCTGTTGTTCCAACAGCACACTGGAAAATGTAACAGAAAACAGAAGTAACAAACAAGCATTTGTAAAACCTCTTTAAAATATTTGAGAGCTACACTCATCTCAGAACTTTAGTACTTAGAATTACGTATCAGTAAAAGCACTTAGGTTCAGGCAGAGGATTCTAAAATGCTTTCCTCACCAGTCACAATCAAATGGAACAAAAGTGGCTTCATTCCATTTACTACCAAAATAACAACAGACAAATGGATCTTCAGCATTTGGAAACAGAAAATCGTCCTGTGCTTTTCTAAAGGCACAGAACTGAAAAATGTTAAATGCTTCTAAAAAAATGGATGCAATATTAACAGAAAACACAATTACAAAAATATCTACATACATCAATTTAAAATATGTATTACTTACAGTAAGATTCATAAAACTGAGAAATTTTTTGAGCATTTCAGTCATTATCGAGAAGTCCCCTTCAGGTAAGTACTCCCTCACAGTAGTCACATTGATCTAAGAAATAAAACAATCTATTTTAATTTGGGAAATATTTTGCTGACACAGAACTGCATTACTCTGCATGCGAGATGCAGTAAGACAAGTATATTCATAGCATTATTAAGATGGCTTTTGCTGTCATCTCTATGATTTAAGTCTCTCTTAAGCAATAGTCATATGTTCACTGTGTTTCTGTTTCTAGGAAACAACTGCTAAATTTTTTTTTATTTTTTTTATTTTTTTTTTACATTAAAGATCATTACCACCATTGGACCTCCCCAAGACCTACAAGATTATGAAGAACTAAAAACCCCACCAGATTACTCTCCTGATGTGGAGAGAATCTCCCTTTATCATTGTTAAGGGTTGAGAATTATTGCACTCCAAACCCTAACGTTGTACGGAAGCTCATCAGTCAAAAGGTACAGGACAGCATGTGAAAGACCACTTCCACCATTGTGGTAAATTTAGACAAGCCTGAGGGCAGGTCTGAACCTCGTTTCTATTATGTATTTCCAATCTGAGGCAATCATCTTCAACCAATTAGACATACACAATTTCATAGAATTTCAATGGAGGAAAAAATAAAGCAGACTGATAAAAAAGAATAAACAAGTCTGACGTCAACTTGCTCATTGAGACTACTGAAAAATAAAGCAAGCTTTTATAATTACAGAACAGGCGAGCCATTGTCCTTTGCCTTTCCTAAGTAAGTTCATTTGTTGGCTAAGACTAACAGTGAAGAGGAGAGAGACGCAAGACGTTAAATATCCAATTCCAATTGTTTCTGATAAACATTCCGATGTGCAGAAAATTTGTTTTGGATGGAATAACTCTGGCAACTTTTCACAAAATGACATACATCAGTGTCACTTCAATGTACTAGCTCACGTCGAACCCTAATTTAATACACCCATTTCAATACTGCAAATTATTACTTCACTAAAAATTGCATTGGACTTAAGAGCAAGTTATTGACTTATTCCCTTACTGGACTCTCTTGGCAGAGGCAGCCTAGAAGCAATGCCGTGTACGAGGCCACAATGCAGTCTTCCATGTGCTTCCCAGCATGCTGAAGAGCTGTAAAGAGAGACAACCGCGTGTACTGTATTTTCTATGCAGCTGGTATCTTTTACTGCTTCAAATACAATCTTTTGTTATCACAGTTCAGAATTCTTTTTTCTCAAACAAAACGAGCTTTTGGACCTAGACCTTAGAGGCAAGAATCAGACAGACTTCATGCTTGCTAACTCAGCAGCGCATTCTTGAACAGAAAAATGGTGTTCATTCGCTTTCAACTTGTTATCTTGTATAGTATTTTATTAATTGCCATTTTAATGCACCAATGGTATGCTTAACACACCAAAATACAAATATGTCCCAGGTGATACTATAACCCAGCAAGACTTCCACCAAAAGAAGTTTATTGTATTAAGGACAACAGATATAGCACTTTTTGCTAATGACTCAGCATTTTTGGGCAAACCACAAACAGGTGCAGACACCAGTTGATGGAGCTACAAAAAGGAGGAAGGATGTAAAGTAATATAAACCGCACCTACTATTAGAAGATTAAGTGAGAAGGACTGATGTTTCAGACCTGATACATTTTCCAGAGACAAACTACACGGCTCAGCTTAGAGATACTCAAGATTCCTGGAACAAACTACCAGAGAGGCAGCAGGTCAAGGCATTACGCAGGGACCTGAGATACCACTGATGGAGTGAGAAGAACTCAGAGAAGATGGGGACAGAAGCAGCATATGTGCAAATAGGGAGGGGAGGAGAAAAACCCCACCAAACCCTAAAAGTAGCGTGAAACAAGAAAGGGTCGTTATATCCTGGAAAACAAAATTAAGACAGGAAACTTTTAAGGACTGCTTCAGAAGAATAAGATAAATGCCTAAAAGCCATCCCTTCCAGAATATTCCTTACATAGAATGTCCCTAAAGGTTTGGTTGTTTTTTTAGTTTGTTTTTTTTTTTAAGAAGGAACTGGTAGAAGGTACTCTTAAGAAAATAGAAAGTAGTGTAATTTCCACTTCTCATGCTTCAGCTCTGAACTGCTCCTACTTCTGATCCACAACAGTTTCACCTGGGGTGTACACTGAGGAAATCTCAGCCCAAGAGACTGCATGTAGATAGGAAGCAGAGGGCAAGGTGGGAATTTATGCAAACATGGAGCTTTCCGCCTTTTCTGAGCTCATCACAACCAGACAACGAACCTTTATTAAGATCAAGTTCTTCATCGTCTTCTTCCTTCTTATCTTTCTCTTCAGTACTGTCTGGCTTTTCTGTGGAGACCCACTGTATCTCCCCACTTGTCTCTTGCCATTCCCCGCTCTTATCATGCTGAGCAGTAGGAGCTTCTTTAATCAATTCATCTGTCTGGCTCTCGGCCAGCTGTGCCGCTCTCTCACGCTCAAGAAATAGCTAATGGGGAAAATTTCAGGAGAATTTATTACAAATTAAACCCTAAACACAATGATGAATTAACACTTGAAAGTTTACTTCCCCGTCACAAGTCACCCCTTAACACAGTTAAGTCTTCAGTACTTTCCTTAACAACAGCCTTTTCTTCCAAGGGAAATATAATTTACCCCAACACTGACGCTGTACGCTACAGAAGAGGCCTCCCTCCCACCCTCCCCAGTGCTGAACCTGTTGGCAGGCTCCTCTTGGGCATCGTAAATGTTCAATCATTTTCTTTGAGACACAGCTGGAAGAGTAAAACTTGCCATATTTCCCTGCCCGTTTTTTTCTCTTACCAATCCTCAATTTCTTTTCATGCAAGCTATCCCCTCTTTGCTCTCTTAGCTTTTCCCTTGATACGTAAAAAGCAAAAATTTGAAAGATGAATTTAAAATGACTTATCAGGGACGTGACTGAACCACCAATCTCATATTGTGCGCTTACATCTTGCAAATTATTTCCCAAACCATACAACCACCAGTTTTAAATATCGCTTCGCAGAGCTGTATATTCAGCTATTTAATATTGTTTACTTTTTTTTGTCTGCTGCTGGACAGTTATTTCACATAGTTAAATAGAGGAACTGCTAAAAGCATCCATAAATTTATCTCAATTGAAATAAAAAGGCTGTAATTTCCTTTCAATTGCTTTATTTTAGTTTGCATGGTAATTCATTCACCAAAATTATGGGTGGATTTCTTTTTTTTTTAACAGGGTAGTCAATATAACATTTAAGAATGCTGTTTCACATCCATATTCACTACATACATATTTTATTGCTCTTATAAAGCATGATACATAATTTTTGATTTTTTTTTTTTTTAAATTTAAAAGTTGCAAACTGCCAAGAAGATAGTACTTGAAAAAAAAATCTATGGAAGCAAATTATGTAAGACAAGAGTAGCTTATAATTTTTACAGCTGGTTTAAAACAATACTGGAAGTAAACTGTTCAGGAACAAGAAAACTAGAAATAAACTGCACAGGAACAAGAAAGCTGCCTTTGGATGTCTGTAGTAACGACACCACTGTCGTTTGCCAGGAAAGCTGTTTCTGTAATGGACAGTACCGAAAAAGTCAAACTTGTGAGCAGCGCTCCTCTTCCCCCGCTATGCTGTATTACTCAAAATACTAAACAAAAAAAAAAAAAAAAAAAAAAAAATCTGACAAGTCTTCATTGCCGAGTTCTCCCGTCCTCTTTGACAGTCTGATAATGAGAAATGGCAGCTATTAGAGGAAATCCACATTTCTTACCTGCACTAAAGCCTGAACAGCATCAATCTGCCCAGTTATCTTTAGGCTATCGTCTCCTTCTCCCGTACAGAACGAGTCAAAAGAACATGATGTTTCCATATTGACAAGACAGTGCCTATTCCGAGCACTGTATTCCACTAGATTGATCAACAGACCCAATCCCTGCAAGAATTGGAGAGTCAAACAGGATTACACACATGAAAAAACAGCTAATTTAGCAAAAAAAGTCTATCCAGATGAATGTCTTCTTTAGGCCTTATCTTTCTGAGGATACATAACTTACTAACACACCTTTATGAAGCAGTTTGATAGACAGAGGGACCAGGATTTAAGAAATATGAGGCAAAACTGAGATCCCTGAATACTAGAACTCGTTTTTCTGATTCTGAACATGGCAACACTTTTAAAGATGAGATTTAATTTACAGATTAGGGATTCAGGTGTCCAACCTTCAGCTTACATTCTTAAAAGACCCTTCACATACACAGTTTCACCGTTGCTGTTTAGGCCACACAGACCCATTGAGGTAAATTTGGCAGAGCCTTTATCTCAAACGGTGACATCCACCATATTTCTAAAGCTGAAACAACATTTGAAAACTAGATAATTCAGAGTTATTTAGCTAAAGCTGTTCATCCAGCAGTGCACTTTTTCCCCACCGAACACAGGGAAAATGGTTACAGCTCAAACCCACCAAATCCTTACAGAAACCTCTTTAAGTACCTCACTACGTATATATACAGTCAATGAAAACTGTAGAGGCTGCTCCTTAATTTGGAAACAGTCATTAAATGCACAGGAAGGGGGCATATCACTTTATGTTAATGTAACAAATACAACAGCTTACCAGCACCCGAATATCAAATCTCTGTTCTTGAGGTAGGAACTTTGGAACCTGAAGCACACAATTCATAGCTGTGCCTATCAGACCATCCTGTTCACCTGTTTTTGTACTACCCCATTCTGTAAACAAAGAGTTGAGAGGCTCAATTTTGAAAACAGTCATTTTCATAATCGTAAGCAGATCGATAATAGCCTTTTGGCCCTAAAGAAATGGGACTCTCTTAGCCAAAGCACGCATCTTAAAATTTAATACTTGCAATTACTCATCCAATTTGCTGATTACTGTAAAACAGGCATCTACCATACATAACTCCTTTATTGCATGGTACGTGGAAAAACCGTAATCAGTATAAGAAAGGGTTTGCATCAATGTTTCATTTGATGCTTTAACACAGAATATGCAAAATTTTGTGTTTGTTTTACCGTTATCATTTGTCAGGTTGAGCAAGACACCAATGATGGCCCTCATGCAGTCTTCCACTGCTTTACCCACGTGGTTAGTTACATTCTGGTGAGGCAGAGGCTTACTGTCTGGCAAACAGATACTGTCTTCAGCACGATTATATCGCTGGATTAACTCCTCGCAATGCTGCAGTGCTCTGCAGGGAGAAGATGCAGAACAAAATCACCTCCACAACATACAGGACATTCCACTTTTATACGCATTTCACCAGGAAAAAACTGCAAATACAGAGCTTAGGCAGATTTTTTTCTGGTGCCCAGATGCCCAGACTGTAGGGAGAGATAATAAACTTACCACTGATAAAATCTTTTATGAGCTCAACTGAAACTGGGAAAACAAAAACCCGGAAAGCTTTGTGGCTTAGAGCTTTATCAGCTTGAGATTTCAAGAGCAAAAGTTAATTTTTCTTTCCTACTTCATCACATGGTCTTACAAGAGATATCTTCTCTCCCTACAAACCCAGCCTTTCATATCCTGTGACCACCAAGACACAACATTATTCTGACAGTGTTATCTAAATGTTCTCTTGTTCTGTCCTCAGAGCTACTTCCATACTCTAAAAAATAAATGACACGTGACTTCCTAGCAGTTAAATCTTAATCTCGTAACACTACTGGACCACAAGCATGATTCTACTGCATGACATTAGTTTGGTATTAAACCAACACCATTGATTTCAATTACAAACAAAACTAAAAGTGGCAAAAATATAATTTGGTCTGAATAGCACAGTAAACTGTGGTTTGTCTGTTTGTCTGTGGGTTTTGGGTTTTTTTTTAATTTAAAGAAATACTCAAAATATCCAACGTACAACCATGAAATTATGTTGCCAATGACGTCTGCAGAGTCAAATTTTCAGCCTAATTTGTTCTCTTATGAAGAGCAGTACAAGAGGGATGCAGTCTCTGCCAGTCGACTGAGACCTCACCCAGATTGATAAATGGGTTAGAGGTGTTCGTACAAGCATCTTTGCCAGGGAGAACAGCTAAGAACAGAATTTCACTATTTTAATTCTTAGTTACGCTGTCAATTATGTTATGCTCCATTTTGGTAAAGACTTAAGCAGAATGAAAACACAACAAATAAATGTAGCTTCCCACTGCCCTCTTCTGTGTCCAGATTAACTTGGTACAGAAGGAGCCGAATCCCCAGTTTGCAGCCTCTACAGAACCACCAATAGTAGCACTGCATATTGGCAGCACTCACATAGTTACCCACACCCTCATCTAAATTAACTTCAGCATTACTTCAGGAAAAGCAACAGTGGAAAGCATGGGGATTTTTGCCCCCTATCATCTTCTGGTATAACAAATCTATTTTTTTGCCTCATCACGTGCAGTCCTCTGCAAAAATGTCTTTTTGTTACAACTTACTTTGCTGAGGAGACTATGAGTTGCGAGTCTTTGTATGCTATCAGATAGCTCTGATTTTCTGGATTATGCACAGTTACCTAAAAAGGGGAGGAGAAAGTAATATTAAAAATGGGACTTTTTTCCATGAAAGAGAAGCATTCTCCTCCACTACCACCCCACTTTATTCAGTTCCACATTTCTTGGTTATTATCCAGTGTAAACTTTCACTTATCACCATTCAATATTTCCTTGGAGTTTTCACCTTGTAATTAATCACACAAAATTGTGGCACTGAAGAGAAAACCATCTTCCCTGATACAGCAAGTACAGAAACCATGTGGCAGAATGTTCTGAACCCTGAATCTATGTCCTGGGACTACAGTATCCTGAGTGTGTATGTATATGTGTGTAAGTAAATATATATAAAAATATAACACAGAATACAATTATATACATAATGCTACTTTTAGGAATTGACATCAATTCCACTTCTGCGAGCTTATGCATCCAACCGTAAAAATCAAGGTTTTCCTTGATTCCCCTGATTGAAATTCAGAATCAGTTTTCAGAAACAGTACAAGTTCTTCTCTTAGTTTTGCATTATTTGGCCTGTTGATTTTTGTCATCTCTCCCGAGTTCCTAAGGATCTTACACTACATCACAAGCCGCCCTTAAGTTCAAATCTGAATAGTCTACCACTAAACAAGGCTCTTCTGCTATGGCTTGGCAATTCCATCTCTCAAATATAAAAGCAGATATTGGACCTGAAATGTCTTCTCTCCCTGTTCAGAAGACGGGTAAAGAGTAGGTGCTGTTAATTTTTAAGTAGGCACCCTTGAATCAGTACTTCAGCAATGGGCCATCTTCCCCAGTTTTTAGCTTACTTTTACACTACCTTTGAGTCAGGCCTTCTATTTTAGTGAAGAAAACAAGTTACCGCTGTAGCAATTTGTCCTCTGACTTGGGTCTAAGGTGCTCATTAAATTCATTGACTACTCTGAACCCAAACGTCGCTTTCTGATGCGCGGATGTGTACTGCTAAAACATCAGGACGCTCTTCAGCTTGCTTACCGTATCGCAATACAGAGGGAGCAACACCAGTAACAAATACGAAACCCAGCGAAACAAGGCGCTCTGGAGAAGCATATGCTCACACTTCTCATCAATTAAACTCTACAAAACTACCATGTGTTTTAATTCTGTTCAAAGTTCTCATCAAAAAATATCTACCATCTCAACGTACACGCTCAACTGATTACAGGACTAGTTTGACTGTCAGGGCAGCTTCTCTTCCAGCGCTTAGCCAGCTGATGTTTGAAAGCAGCAATTCTTAAAATATATGTCTATTTACTGCTTCTAAGAAAACACTGCTTCTATAATGATGCGTTATTACTGGACACACGCTAGAGGGTCAAACGCACGGCTTGAAAACAAAATCCATAAACAGCAGCTTTTCTAGGAACTTAAGAAAAAAGCATCATGCTACATACTTGCAATGTTGTAAATACATACAGAATGGTAGAAGGCACTTTCAAACATTCCAGGAACACTGATAGACATCAGAAAGTATCTTCTATAGAAAATAATCAACATTATGGTGTTATTATGTAGCTGCATATTGAGAGAACGTAACACTGAACAGGTCTGGTTGAGAAAAAAAAGCAGTTTTCAGAAATGCAATGCATCTGCTCGTACTCACACTTTCTAAGACCCGTAAACATCTTTCTGCGCCCCATAACGAAGCCACCAATTTCTCTTCATTTTCATCACTGCTTAGGTGATCCACACATTCTTTAACTAAACAACAAAGAGAAGTTGTTTTCCACTATCAGTAACAGGTCTTCAAAAGCCAAGCGTACAAACTAACAAGCTACGCAGTTGCTATTAACCTTGTTTTACAAAACTCTAATATTAGGAAACAATCACGAAGACATGATCGATCAGCATTCAAAATTTTTTCATTTCTCCAATAAAAAGACCCCAACCCCCCTTGTAATTTTGGCTTTACAAGTTTGTGATTGTTGCCACAAATTACCTAACTCTGTATTTTATTTTCTACCGACAATGAAGAGATTGTACAGCACACGACTACGTTCCTGAACTGTAATGCACTGTTTTGTAGAAGAGAAAAAAGACAGAGCACCCACACTCTCCCCACACTTTACAAGTCTGAAACTGTGCAAGTTGAACACTTTCATCTCCTCAATCCTTCCTTTGTCCACCCCTCTGCTTACTTAAGACCAAGCGTTATTCAGCTCAAGAATTCATTTTAGAAATGTCCCTTTTCCTATCTGTGAGATGCTGAGCCAAAAAACCCTAACCAAGACATATCTTTAAAAAAAAATAAGGAAACAAGCCCCCACCATTTCTTCTTGAAGGGCTGACTTCCTTTGGGATATTTAGTTAAAAAGTATCAGGCCTGAAAATAAGTCTAGAAGACCGAAAGGAGATGTTACTCTAGAATAAGTGTGCTGTCTGTGTGTGCTGTACAGAGCTATGTAACACAGTGATCTGTATTCTGCCTAAGCTTAAGCCATTTTCAGTCTCACACATTAGATGCAACACTATACACATCCTGTTTAACCTTAAAACTACTTTCAATCCCACATGCAACAGATTAAAGTCACTAATATTTCCCAGTGACTTGGTATTGAATAGTATACTTTATTTTTTAACATTGCTGAGAAAAATACATGACATTTCTATTTTTAACCACAGAAAACAAACATTAAGAAAAGCAAACATCTTTGTAAGATTCAGTGATGTTTCACACGGTCAGAGGAGCATCTCCAACATACCTTTATCTACAATATGATCAAGACCACCCAGAAGTCGCAGTTCTTCTTTAAACCAGTCCCCAGCTCGTTTTGAGGTGAGAGACAGTAACGTCTCCATTGCCAAATGCCCGGTCTGAAAGAGTTAGGGTCCAGAATTAGTGGAATCGTCATACGCAGCTGTAGCCAATATATCAAATCACACAAATACACGTCATATAAAAACCACAAACACAAAGTTACAGGTTCTGAGTAGAAGAACCACCAGAGGGAGCAAGAACAGGTTGAAAAATAGGCGTATCTTTAAAAACTGACTTTGTACTGATAAAAGGGTACTTTGCATTTTCAACTTTTTCTTGATTTTATTAATAGCTTAGTAAACCTAAGCGGTCTCCTTCCATCTGCTCCTCTTGTTATCAAAAGAAACAAGTGGAAGAAGGAAACGGACAACTCAGCCAGGCAGGAAAAAACCCAAGGAAAGCCACAGCAAACACTGCTGCTCTGTCTCCCAGATACACTGCCGCTGCTGCCTGTAGAATACATTTGATTCTTATGTAGGTGGTTCGTGTTTTTAATTTTAAACTCACAGAAGACAGAAATTAAACTAGAACACTGTAGAAAATCTTATTTACTGATTTTTTTTAAAAAGATGAATATGTATCAAAATTCAACAGCAGAAAAGACGAGTTTACTCCCTGCAAAAGGAAGTCGAAGAGACGTTAGGTGATTAACTTAGTGAATCCCCTGCAATGTTTTTAACCAAAACTAACACCATTTATAAAGTCAAGACTGTAACTTGTTTTTCCAAAGGTCTCTAATAAAATGCAAATGTTAATGAGAAAACATTACATATGTATAAATTTACACCTAGACAAAAGTGACCAGTACAGACTTCCGTAACACCTAGAAAATGCACAAGCAAATCTGGACTACTCTAAGCTCAATAATTTCATCTATGGTACATAAACACAACGAAAGGTCAGGGAACGAGCCGTAAGAACTCACTAAAACCAATTGAATTGAACCACTCTCAGGTTATCTTCCCGCCCTGACACATTTGATTTGCAATTGCTTCAAGGAGGGCAGTGCTTATCCTGAGCTGTGCAACACGTTCCAGGATACCAGTTCAACCCTCAGCACCTCCTGGGAATAACAGTACTCACCAGGGTTGAGCATACACCCCAGTGTCTTGGAAAACCAAGTTATAAATTGTACGAGCCCCAACAACAGCTTCAGCTGCTTTCCTTGTTTTCAAAATACTGATTTCAAAGGGGGAAAAGCTGAAGATTAGTCTTGATAAAGAAGAGTTACCACCCAAGGTTAGTGATCTTTTTTTTAGGAGCAAGCTCTGCAGCATGCTGTCACCGATGAGCATACAGTTAGCAACAGCATTTCTCCAATGTAAATGGAGGTGTCCTTGGGTCATGACAGTGTTGGGGGGGACGAGAGAACACAAGCAGCAGCAAATCTACAACAGGTCACTCCTCCCCGAGTCAGCAGCATCTCAATTCCCCGTCACAGAGGAAACAAAGACAAAGCTGCAATTACTGCTGCAACTGTTTCACCACCCGGGGAAACCGTGAACCACCTTTAATTGCACCAGCCACCCATCCAGCCTTCCCACAGGAGGGAAAGCAAACACACGCTTGGTTACAGAGGGTTCTCATCACTGGGAGATACAAGATCCAGAACCTGACGCTTTTAAAACCTGTAAGTTAAAAACATAATGCTAAAGGAGATGAGGATATTTTAAGTGATGGATGGAGAACTGCCTTTCTGAAGCCAACCAAATGAGAAAGCATTTTGAGGGAGGAGGGGAGAGAACCTGGAGACAGGAGTTTGACAGATCCCTAGCTCTCTGAAGCTTTCCCAGCCTTTTCAAATGATTCCCTTCAATTTATAGATTGAGTTTGAAAACATTGTAACATCGGTATCTGAAATCATGCATAACCTAAACTAGATTGATAGAAGCTGCTTAAAAACTCTCCTTAGAGATCGTAAGGGCTACAAAAGATTTAGTTAACTTCCTAAAGACCTTTACCATGAAACCTCAAAGGCCACACAATATTTAAAATACGGTGCTTATTTTTCCACCAAAGGGCAATAAGACTTCAGAAACCTCCAGGAGAATATAATTTGATATTTATACTGCTGGGCAGAAGAACACAATTTTTATTTTTTTTGTAATAAAATTAATCAAACCTTGTAACACTTTTGCTTTTGAGGAAATTAATCAATTCCATCCAATTTTTATGTCAATTACTATGAAATTTTAACACCAAAGGTTCAAAACATGGTTCCCTTAAGTTTTCAGCCTCATGCTGAGAGTGAGAAACAGAATAACCTCTTTCACCGCCTGAAAAGAGAAGTCACTTCTGAAGGTTTTCGTTATGATTCAAGAGAGGAGCTAGCTGCAAGCATCAGCTGCAGAGGGCTGTCTCTACAAGCAAGTGCCATTTGCTAACATGAAGGCTAAATTCTTCAGGTTTTATCTTCTTCTAAGCCAGCAAAAAACCCCTGGAACAAATTCAACCAACAGAGGAGAACTTTTCAATTTCTGGGTTTACAATTGTAATGTTCATAGCAGTCTGGAAAACAGAACCCTTCGAAAACCTGTTTGAGTACTCAAAAATTAGTCCGATCTAACTTGCAGATAATCGCACAACCACCACTGTCTGTGGAAAGAGATAGGCAGCGTTGATCATCTTCGTTTGATCTGTGTGAGATTCAAAAAACCAAAGGCGTGACCAGTTAGGCACAAACTGCAGTTATCAAAACATCTGCTGCAGCCCTTCTGTTTCTCAGTGGGCCTGTCTGAGTCTGAAAAAGCACAGATCTTTTCTTTACCCCCAGAAGATCTGCATTTTTGTTAGCATTTTCTGCCTGTCATCTGGTACAAAACAGAGATCAGTTATTATACCTCATGACAGAAATCTATGTGAAAGCAATTATCTTCCACATATGAAGTTCATTATTGTCTCAACTTACCGTTGCTACTATCATAAACTGGAAGAGAACCTAATCATCTCACTTGGCTTGCGTGTATTCCCTAAACACTGTATAGTCTCTGCTTCTAGATGGTGCAGCTGGGAGGGAACCAGTTTCCATCTGTGGGGTACTACGGTATTCAACACATTTACAACAGCAGCTCAACGGAATTTTATGAAATAGAGATGCCTCAGGGGTAAAAAAAAAAAACAAAACAAAACAACACAGCTGAAACCGATGGCCTGTGATAATACTGCTCTTTACTCATGGACAGCTTCCTTGCAAAAGAGTCCCCTTTAATATATCCTCTCCCTTTAAATCCCATGCCTAAGAAAACACAAGACAGAATTACAGTTCATAAAACCCCATCAGGCTAGCTCCGATTATCAATATGAGAAAAGCTCGAGTAGGAGACAGTGGTCTGTGGGGCTGGATGCTTTAGCAGTGAGGAACCTGTACCAGCTGTTCCATGCGTTAATAAAAGAGGCTGTCTTACATTTTGTAGTGCAAAAGATACTCTGGCACTGACAGGCTGCGAGCTATGTGAGCTGCCTTCGGTGCCAAAACAGCACTGAAATAAGACACTGATTATACCAATTCCTAGCTGATCACCACCTAGAGAACAAATTTCATTCTGCGTTGGTATCTTCAGATTGTAATGTGAATTGAGAAGTAAGGAATTCATTCTTCATTGCAGATTTCAAAGGTCAGAAAATTAATTGAGGCCCCTACCTGCACATTTCATAGGTTTGTAGGAAACAAGCCTAAACCAAACTCTGAAAAAACTCTCCTTTGTCACCACGAATTGACTACCAAGGTTAAGAATTACATCAATATTATCTTCCTCCCCCAGAATTCAGCTCTTTCTACTGCTACATAATACTGACTTTTCATACCAAGTCAACGATCTGTTCCATAGCTAGAATTTTGGGAAAAAAACCCAAATCAAACCCTTCCTAAACCGACAAAGTATGTCACAAAAACTACAAAAGAAAATGCCACCTCAACAAAGCATATCATCTTGTAATCCAACCCGAGATGGAATGCAGTCTTAACTGCAGATTACTGGCAGGAGTTGAAACATTACTTGTGGAGATAAAGTTCTAAAAAGCTCGCTTCATAAACAATAAATCAGAAGCTTCTCCTGTCGGGTAGAAGTATTACATGCAAAATGGAAAAAGCCTAATAAGAATCTTTAAAACATTAAAAGAATGTATTACAAGATGTTAAAAAATTAAGTTCATACCAACATCTGTTATACTGAAATACAGTGAAAGCAAAACCACATTACTAATTTTTGCCATCTATGACCACTCATCTAGTCAATCTGTCATCAATTCTTTAAATACACGCTTTTATGAAGACTTGCAACTTACCCTTTATTTTTCAAGCTAGCTTGATGCTAGCATCAAACCATGGCCAAATTTATTTTTATACAAAAACAGTTCACTCTCTTGCAGCTGAACACACATTCATAAAAAACAAATATGTTTGAGAAAGGAAGGAAAAAAAAGTTCATCCACATTTATGGTCATCAACAGATCTGCCATCACACTCTGGGCAGAGAGAAATCAGTTCCTGTAGGACAGATTTTTATTTTTTTAATGGGAGAACCTGCGCCACATTTTCAATTTAATACACAATATTCTTGCTCCCATGTAAGAAGCCGTATTGCTTGTGAATGTATATATATAAAATTTAGGCAAAGAAACAGAGTCAAGTGTTCTAAACTTGGTCTTTAAACACATGGTTATTTAAAAAAGTGTAACTTGTTTTTAATTGCTACCTTTAACTGGCTACCCTTAGCAGGAGCGAATGGTGGATCAGACGGCTGAAGAACATCACAACTTTATCCTACTAACAGCCTTTCAGAAAGGAAATTTCAATTTTTAAGAAGAGAATACTGGCAGCGCAGCCATATACACCTAGAAGGTAGACAAAGTGTCATAATTCCCTAGCTGGGAGATGGGAGATTAAGGATGATGCTTACAAGTCCCATTTTATTAAGCATTCCACTACTGCCAAGGCTTTCAAATAAAAGCGCGATACCCACCGTGATGTTTTCGAGATCAAGATGTTTGTTGTGAACGGTTTCACAGAGTCTCCGAATTTTTTCCTTAATTTTATTCATGTCTTTTTCATTCAGCAGCTTGGCAGAAGAAGCATCTTGTTCCAATTCCAAAAGCCGTATCATCAGATCTAGACTAGCTCTGTCTAAATCCATGTTCAAACGATCTCTACTCAGGATGTACATTAGAGCTGCTGTACAAAGGGACAAATTCTTGGGTTGGGAGAGGAAAGAGAAAAAAAAAAAGTGTTAGTTTTTAGTAATCATGTTAGGCAGACCTTTTACAATTTTTAATAAACAAGCTGAACATTTATGAAAGAAAAAGCCTGACAAGTTCCAATCTATGCTAGCACTTGCATGAGCACTTACCATTGTGCATAGATTCCTCCCAGCAAGTTACTAATGCATTCTCCTAACCAATACAACCGAGACAAAAATCACCTAATACATTTACAAAACCCTAGGAGAAAAGTAGGGGTTTTTTTAAGGGATTTTTAAGGTATTTTTAAGGGATTCAGTGCTGCAGACAGAATAAGAAACGGTAACTCCAGTAACACAGTACTACAGGAGAGACAGATGGCAGGGGAACAAAGTGAAAAAGCACAGGGTACATGGCAAAGTAGGTGAACGTTCTGCTTTGACGGGATAAACTGGTGACAGCACCAGAAAATACAGAGATCGTGGGGACAGTGTTTGCATGTGAAAGGGGGAAGAATAAAAAAACCACCAGAGCACGTGCGGCTGGCAGCATACATTCTGATTCTGCCAACCTTTCCAGCATAAACACAGTTAATTTCCAGGGGAATTCTGCTTTTTGGAAGTAGCCAGAATACAAGCCAGCTTCCCCCCTGCTCCATCCCCATCGGTCCTTAACAAGTAAATGTTATTATCTTCACCATCCGTATCTTACACAGAATTGGTGTATAGGGACCTCTTACTGACTAAGGAATACTTAATCCTTCTTCAAGAAGGAATCAGATTTCACCTTCATGAGGAGCCAGAAAAGCAAAGGCAGAAGGTGACTGTCAGGGAGGGACAAATGACAGTACAGCAACTGCACCAAGAGACTCATCTATCCAGGTGAGCTCCAAGCTATGGGCAAGAGGAGAACTCTTCACGGAGAATTGAGCTGTGCTGGGCACAGTACTCTCAGAAAGCTTTGATGAGATCTGGAGGCATAAAGAGCAGGGGGTGTGGGGGGTATGTGTGTGTCTTATTGAGTTCAACTCCCAAGAGTCAACATGCTGCAGGTATGTATTCCAATTTTTTCTGCATAAAGTAAATGAAAAATGGAGACAAACTAATTCTGGGATGTGAATGTTGTACAAGCTCCACAGGTAAGAGCAGAATTTCTGTGTCATAGCAGATTAACATCTTGTTTAATCATACCTAGTCATACTAAGCAGTATCATTAGCTCCTTCCGTTTATTTTAAAAAACCAGTCATACTAAGCAGTATCAGCATCTCCAAAACAGGATTAGGCAGCTGCCAGTCTATCAAAAGCTACATTAAAACTCCTTCCTGTCTGAGTCAAGGAAACCCTCAGGTGAATAAAGACTTTTACCAGGCTAACTACCAAAGATGCATTTGGAAGACTGAAGGAAGGAAGGAAGCAAGGGCTTCCAAATCTACATCTCCTTTCATGAATACAACCTTGAGACACAGGATTGGGTTAAAAACCAAACCAACCCAAACAAAAATCTTAGCTGCGAATATCACTACTCCAGCCTTGCCAGACGCAAGGTAGAAAGCAATCTATGCGGCTTGTCTACATAGACAGGGTATATACATTGTCTTCCCTTCATTTCTGTTAACTTCCTCCCATAAACCTTGCAATTTTATCATTTTAATTATAGAAATCGTTTACTCTGGATTTACTTGCAACTGGTTTAAAGTGTAAGAAGTTTCAGGTTCCTGGAAGAAGACTCTGTTCCTTCAGAACCGCAGTGATTAAACCAGGACACAGGAGCACGCGCATTCCAGAGAAACCGAAGGCTGCTCCGCTAACCACTGCTCAGCTAATGCGGGACCTAATAAAGCAACATCTATGAACAACTAGTTTGTCGTGACCAGCACTAGCTAGGGTGAGCTTCCTGGTAAAAAAAAAAAAAAAAAAAAAAAAATGCTTAAGCCCCCCCAAAGGAGTTTCTATCAGCCAGAAACAAGGCAGCAGTTAACAGAGGGTAAACTGCTGAATTTATAAGCTGGGCTGCCAATATTTAGGCACTTCAAGAAGTCAGGGACTGTTCTTTGATCGCTACTCAGAAATGCTTTCCAGATATTCCGAAGTCTGCCAAGGGCAATCACACTCATTCTGTAAGCCTCTGCACCAAGCCCTCGCCTGTCCCAGGCTCCCTTCTTTGCAATCCAGCTGACTTCCTATTCTGCAGGGAGTAACGGTCCTCCCTCCGCACAAGCCCTGTCAACGCTTCCCTTCGGACCATCTGCCCAGGTTTTAAGATACTTAAGTGTGATCAGAAGGGACCCAAGCAGGGACTGAGACTTTATACAGAAGGTTTCGGGCTGCAGGAGGACTGCCAGAAAAGGCAAAAGGAGCGGAGCAGCTCTGCGTACCAAGAACTAGGTTCCTGCAGCAGCACATACTCTGAAGGCGGGCAGGCCAGTAAGCCTCCGAACGCCGACGTGCGACAGGAAAACAGTGATGCTGCAGAAGTTAAGGACCTCGAATGCGAATGGTGCTTGTAATGCAGAACAAACCTGCCTCAGCGATGTGCCAGTGATACAGGTCTTCTAAAACTCATTTTCCTGGGTCCCTATAGGCACGTTGGTTTCACCTTGAATCTAACAACTCTACATTTTCCTCTGATCTTCTGTACTAAGAACTTAACCATGTTGTCTGAAAGCTATCTCATGCCCTACCGTATACAGAATTCTGAGTTGAGAACGAGGGGGAAATTGTTAGTACAACTCATTTTTCATCAATATCCTAAAAAACCCAACCCAACCAACCAAAGAAGCCAATCGCACCCTTACGGATTGCAGCAGTGAAACTGTTTTTGGGTGGGCTTCCCACCGCCCTCTCCAACCCCGTTTTATTCCTCAAGATGCTTAAATCACATTCTGCTTCCAAAAAAATGTGGAGGAGAAAAAAAGTAAAATAAATAGGATTTGTTCTAGACAGACATTTTATGGCATATCTAACTGTGGAGTTGCACTCCATACTTCTACAGAACTCAGGAAAACATCCTAGTTGAACACGTTCCAGAAACGGCAGGCCATTTACACCCACTCTCATCCTTGTCTTTCCTTGCTTGTTCTATTTATACTCCAGCTTGTGGGAACAGATGGTTATTTTCTAGGGTTCAGCACTACATTTAATGCACCTTTTTTTTTTTTTAAATTATTTAAAAACTGACAGCTATAATAAAATATAGGTTTTTTTTAAAAATTAAAACCAAACCCTTTAGAGCATAGCTGAAGAGAAAAGAGTCACTTAAAAACTGAAACTGTAGCTTAAGACAAATCTACAAGAAAAACTTGGTGGAACAAGTAATTTTCATTTAAATATTTTGGGGCATAGCTCAGAAAGATAACCTGTTATTTTGTTTTCCTTGCTGTTTAAAAAAAAAAAAACCAACCTCCTCTGCAACTGCTATGTTCTTATGGAAATGTAGGAGTCTGCTGCTTTCTCAGTCTGTTCCATCAGACTGGTACAATGAACGCAGTATACGCTCAGATTTGTTTCCATCAGCGATGTCACTGTGGCAGTTTTCCCACCTCCCAAATACTTTAAAGAAAATACTAACAAAATAATTGTATTTTTTTCCCCCCAGTCCTTATTCGTCTTAAATGGATTTAAGCCATGCAAGCAAAGCCTAGTGTGATTTATTATTCTTGAGTTACTTTGCACTGAGCCTTAGTGGGGAAATTTCTATTCATTTTGAACAAGTTAGAATTTTGAAGTGAATGAAAGGGTGGCACATAACGACAGCAAGCTTATACAGAGAAGGTCACTGTTGAACATATACTGTCAGTAGTTAGAGCCTATATTTTAGCATTTATTAATAGTAGCTTGATAAATCAGTAATTTTATAATACCGTATAATCTGTACCAAGAATGCACTGCAACTATATTAAAATATTAACTACCATTTTTTTTCCTGACAAAAGGGAGCGTTTAATCAAATATACCGAAGATGGTGAATATAATCAATGCTTTTTGTTGCTGCAGACTAATAATAGCATGCAATTTCCTTTTGAACTGTATGTGCTAGTTCTTTTGAAAACGAAGGAATAATAGTAACTGTTAAAAGACAGCCAAAAATACACCAAGCAAGCTTGTATATTTTCCAAGGAACTGTAGCTGTCCTCTGCAGATCTCCTGCAACTCAGTGGTGGCAACTGTCCTAAATAGCGTGACTGTACTTTATTTATTTCTAGTATCACTTGGCACTATTTTGACAGCTCACAAAACAATGAACGCATTGAACCTGGTTCCTGTGTTTTACTGTTAGCCCTTGCTAATTTTTGAAGGAGATGGAAAATAAGCCATTATTCTCAACGAGTTACTAAGAGCTCTACAGCTTTTTCCCCCACCCACAGTTAAGATGTCAAACACAATCTCTTAAACGTCTACTTCTGTGGGTGCAAAGTTTCCTTCTGCATTGCACGTCGTCCTTCTAGAGCTACTAAATAAAAGTGATAAACCTGACTGGATACACATATCTACTCTGCACTTGAGGTAACATTTCCCATGTTCAGCTTTTTCAAAAATACCTCAAGGGATACCCCGCAGCAGCACCGTTTCCAACTGCTGGAAGAATAGTATCACCCGCAAGAAGCGTTTGCTATTACAGCCAAACTGAACTTGTGAAGTTGATAAGGAGGAAAATCCAAACTGCTTCAGTTTTTAACTCTCGGATCAAGTTACCCTACGTAGTTAAAATTTACCTTCCCCAGATTTATCACAGAACACTGCACATAACTCAAGGCATCCTACATCTGCAGGTACAGCACTGCTCAGGAGACAAGCACAGGACAAGCAAAAGGACAAATGCCCCCCAACACCTACAGAAAAGGTGGTAATTCATATACAAACAAGTCTGGAGATAAGCACTTAGAGACATCTTTAAATATAAGGAGAAAGGATTCCTTTCAAGTGTATTTTATTTGAAGGAAATTACAAAACCAACAATAAAACTATTAAAAAAGCTTAAGATACAAAATAGCAATCCAAAGCACGGTTAATTTTTTTAAAAAGCTTAACTGATTTTTTTACAAGAATTTCCAAACCCAGAAGGACAGAAACAGTGGAAGATGAATTTGGCACTGGAATGCAGGTGCTCTTATTTTTAATTTCACTATGGATTTCTAAAATGGAGCCACTGATCCCAGATGCATACTACACCGCATGCTTCACCTTGAATTAAGTGAACACAAAACCCATACAAAGTAGACAGGTATCGTCAACCGTTAATGAAATACACGGTGTGGCCATACCTGGTGGTGTTGAGAGTCATCCAGTGTTTTGAAAACCATGGCTACCATCCCATGTGCTCTCAGATGCATTCGGAAGCTGGGCATGGCGCACTTTGTCGCCAAGCTGATTACACTAGAGAAAATTAGTTCAGGATTAGAACAACTAAAACAAACATATTTACGAAAATAGCAGATAAACAGGTCTACAAAACGTGACTGACCCTATACCCCAGACCCTGATAAGCTCTGTCGGGATGTTTCTTCTAAAATTTGTATAAGGCAAGCTTGTAATTGGCAAACAGAGCAGCATCTTATTTAGCAGTTGCTCATCAGCACCAAA
Source organism: Gorsachius magnificus (assembly GCA_034008185.1). Lineage (NCBI taxonomy): Eukaryota > Metazoa > Chordata > Aves > Pelecaniformes > Ardeidae > Gorsachius > Gorsachius magnificus. The sequence goes on along the minus strand of CM067089.1, from coordinate 31,056,124 downwards.
CTATGTCTGCTTTATTTTAAGGTCAGCTAAAAACAGGATTTGAAAGGTTACCCTGAATTTGCTTCTTTCAAACTGAAGTTAAATTATTTCAAATAGTCAAACTGAAAGTAAAACGTTCATGGATTAAGCACGAAGCTCTGATTTAGAGGCACAGGAGAGCTTATTATGGAGATGAAGGCATTATCAAAAGTTGTAACTGTGAGCTTTCATTGCTATCTAGAAGTTATCTAATTGACTGATTAGTCCCACTTACGCCTGACAATACTTTTACAAAAAACCAAACATTTTTAATATTTATTGCTGTGTTTATGGTTGATAGAAACGCTATAGATTTCAGGAAAAATCTGACAAATGTATTAGTCTAATCAGTGATCAGCATAACAGTTCTATTTTAAAAATGGAAGTCTTCCCCTAGTTTTATTAGCAAGCTGTTGGCCATTTCTAGCACAGAGCAACATATAGACTATTAAAAATACATTGCTTTTAAATGCGGAGTAGTGTGGGAGAGATTCTGCAATCAAGTCTTCCACGACTACTGAGGAACTTTACTATCAGATTCATACAGCACGGTGTTTAAAGGTCTTTCTGTCTCCAATCACAACAGCACCAGTCAGAGCTTACCTACCAGCTTCTCACTCTCTTACGTCTATTCCTATCCTTACACATTGATTTCCTTTGGAAAAATACTTTTCTTTTAATTTGTTAACTGAAAGAAAAAATTTTCATGGTGTTTATACAAGTTACATTCCATGATATAAATTTGGAAAGTAAAAAAGTCAGTTTAAGATCTTAGGGTGCCTGCCATACGAGCAAATTAAGTGCACTCAATATGAAAAAAACACTCCTAAACTGTCATTATGGTATTAATTTATTCTTATCATCATGTAGGTACAAACTGGGTAATAGATTTCTTGTGTTTTATACTCCAGCAACAATATTCATTGCTAGTTTTTAAGGAACATGAAGAGCAAGTTTTTAAAATAGCTCTCTTAAAAGCATATAAAGCTTTTTCTCATCTGCAGTTAAATCTCAGGTAAAGTGTCCTCGCCCCCTGACTCTGTGGATTCAAGTTTTTCCTTCTCTACCATTTTAGTTTTACTAAACAGAGAGTAAAACTTACAAGTATATAAAAAAAGATTATTACCACAGCTACAGAACATCATTCTAATTACTTTTATGTCCAGGGAATGGACACCGGTATTAAGTCATAAACTCTTTCCAATCAAGACTAACATTTTTGATACTAACTTCGAAATAACGTGTAACTTTTTAATATTAAAGAGTGTAATGAGTAGTTCAAGACAACTTAGGGAAGCTTCCAATTAATACTGAGGCCATAATACTTCCAAGTGCATGCTAGCCATGGTATTTCTCAACAGAAGATAAAGAACAGGTGGTTGGAGTTAAACAGTATCTCAATACTGTATTAGTTCTCGATTATAGCCAGCAAACTGTCTAGTCTTAGGGATTTTATTTTAGAATTGAATTTTGCATTAAAAACCAAAACAGACATCACACATAAGATTTCATTGAACAGAGAAAAGCTGTCAGAAAACACTTTCTTAATTTATAGCACGGAAAACAAGCGTGTTGAAGATGCCTCGTACTGTACAGTTTTCTACTTCATCTTCCTAGTCATACTGCTTTTGATTATTCACAATAATCACAATTCACAGCTTGACGATTATTTTCAAATTTTATTCTTTATAGCAGAAGTGCCAGGTAACTACCCAAACAACATTTTAAAGCATGGCTACTTCACTGATGACTATTTAATTCAGTATCTCTTTTAAATATAAGATCAGCGTTTTATATTAAGATATCTTACCTAAGGCAACGTGTGTTTAGGGGCTGATTGCTCTTCAATCCACTTAGCAAGTACTCAATATCATCTGTGAACTCTTGATTTTCACCAAATTCCACTACATCATTGAAGTGCTTTACATGCTGAACAACTGTGTATAACTGGAAGAGACAAATATTTTGACCTAGGTAAGTTGCTCTTGGGATTGATTATAACCTTAACAAGCACAGTTTAAAAATCTATTCAGTTTTGAGTGCAAGGAAACATTAAGAAGTTAATGAAGGCCATTCAACTACTTAGATAAAAATATTATCTTTAATAGGAAAGCCAAATTTCATTTTGACACTGTTCCTTCAGTACTTAGGATTACCAATAATTCTTTATCTTAAAAATTTGTTAAGAATACTTACTTCTTTGTCTTCTTTCCTACATTTCAATGCAGTTACTATCTCTTGATAGGGCTGAGTAGGTATTGTCACAGTTTTTATCACTTTGGGAGGTGGTGCAGGAGCCTTAAAAACTCCATCATCTTTATGAATTGCCTCCTTTGAAGATAGCCTTACCTATTAATAAGAAAGTGCTAAAATGGGCAGATGTTTTGAGCATGTAAACATACACTAAATACATCAGGTAACAGTACAGGTGTGCAATTGTCAAAGTCACATTTTGGGACTATTTAGTCCTTGCCTTACACTACCAAGATGTACCTAAGCTGTGTGATAATGTACCTACTCTTAAAAAATATTAAGATGCCAGAAATTATATGCGTTTTTAAATACAAAAACCAGTTATAAGTAGTCAGGCAAGCTCCAGTGGAATTCTGAAACTAGAAAAAGAAGAGAAAAAAAGTCCTTTACATTGGTTCCTTAAGCTTTAGGGTAAGTAAACTACCCAACGCCAGTGTTTAAAAACTTGCAATTATCTTACCCCCTTACACTGGAGCTTCCAGGACTAAGTTGGTTGCTATACTGAACGATCATTAAGTACGCTGGTCTGGATGTGAGCACAGCATTGAGCAGTCACTGTCTCAACAGATCCCGGTGCCTACTGTTCTCATCTCTAACTACTGGAGGCTACCATGCTACTGTATGCAGGGCGTAGCTCTCAAAAAAAAGACCTCTCCAACCTGATACTCCAAACTGTATTTTGCCTGTAGGTAGAAGACTACTGACATAAATTTTGTAGCACCATAAAAAACTGCTACACAGAGAAGTAGGAGAGGCATGGTACATGCCTCAAACAGGTAAGCGTATGCTCTTGTAAATTCATGGTATTTTCCGTACACTGGCCTTATTCATATTTGTGGTATTAATATTTTAGGAACAACATAGTCTAGCATGAAATACAGCAAAGCCTATTCTGAACTTACAACAGGCAGTAGAGAACCTGATGTTAGGTCTCGAATAACCAATGACAAGTTTCCAACCATCTCAGGCAGGTATTACAGGTTTTTCCTCAACCTACTCCTCTGTATTAGTTTGAGGCTACTATAAGCTTACGTGTCAGCTTATCTTCAGATTACTACTTTGGCACAAATTCACATGTGAGGACAAACTACAGAAAACAAGGCATACAGGAAAAAGACCTCCAAATGCCAAATTCCAAATGTACAAGTGCCAATGTCAGTGGTCATTTACTCACCCTCAATCTCTTAAGTAACATCATATACTTAAGTTTCCTTATAGAGAAAAAAAAGCATTTTTGTAAAGTGTGACTGAAAAAAGTAGAATTAATATGCAGTCACAGAGGATGCATTAACTGCTACTCACTCCAGGGGGTATTTCGAGAGGAAAGCCTTCTTTTGCATTGTCAATGGACAGTCAAAATTAAAATGTAAGCCAAAACAACCTGCTGTGTTAACAGAGTATTCTTTACATGCTGGCTCTATCACTGCAGCGCTTCAGTAGTTACTCACTTAGGCTCCAGTGGCAAAATGTTAATAAACCACCCTGAAAAGCTGGTTTAAAGCACACACTGGAGGTCTCTGGTCCTATCAGTTTGTGAACACAGGAGATCCACTAAGTATCTCATCCAAGTCATGGTTAATGGCTTCCCCTTCAAAGCAAATTCCAAGGGAGCTTGGAGAGGCCGTATGAAAGAGTATTTGGCATAAGCAGTTTGCATGCTATGGGTTTCTCACCATAAATCTAAGGCAAATTTATCAAGATCTTCAGGTAACAAATTTCTACAGAAATTAAAGAGGCAGGATCATCTGCACAGGGATTACTGCTGAACATTTGGATCAAGGCTCATTTATCGTATAACTCTTAAGTCTTAATCACACACACGTAAATCACAGTTAAAAAAAGTGACTGAAGTCACTTGAGACATAACATGAGGGGCAGATGATACAAACAAATTCCCCTAACTGGTTTGTTCAGCCAGACCTCTGCCATATTCCTGAATTAGTATTTTGATGGTTCCAGTTACAAAGTGGAAGTCTGACAGAAGACAAAATGGCTTCTCTGAATATGAATGATCCAGACATTTTCCTAGCCTCAAGAGGATATATTCAAAGTCTGTCTGAGAAGACTCAGACAAAATCTGCCTTCAAGTTAAGGTATCAGTACTTCACAAAAATCAGTATCAACACAAAGATTCAGTAAGCAACCAAAGCTTCAGTTCAAATGCACATGATTTAAATTGAGGAAGGGGTTTATGAGAAACCCAGGACTGAAATTTCTGCTCTCTTCTCAAACACTAGTGGCAGTGGTTATTTTAGAACGAGTCATCTGCATTGCCAGGCAGGGCAGTTAACATCGAAGGAAGGTTGCTCAGAACACTGTGAGGATGCAGCCAAACCCAACCATAAATAAAAGAGGAGCTGGTATCAGAACAACACACACAGAGGTGGAATTAAAAAAACCAAAACAAAACAAAAACTGAAACTGGTGAGAACAACAAAAGCTGAAGACTTGTCACTGCAAAAATATATACTTTCTGATTTTCTGTTGTCGGGCAAGTACTGTAAGCAAGGCACCAAATGAAATGAAGCTTACTGACAATGTACAATGCTCTCTTAGCACAATCAGTAACAACTTTTACACATATATAAGCCCAAGAGCCTGGATTCTCGGGGTCTCAAAAGAGTTAAAAACCAATTACCTTAAGCCTCGGAACAATCACTGATTTTTGAACAAACAAGTTACTTTAAGAACTGGTTTTGCCTCTTGTCTACTTTTTGTAGACATGCTTGTATCTGGCATGTTCATATTTATTAGCGTTTCTGACTGTATACAGAAAATTTTGTTTCTTTCATAGTGTCTAAAGACTCAAGTCAGCAATTCACAACACTTTACTCCATTAGAAAGGAAAAATAAATGAAATATCTCTTTGTAAGATTTTCCTTTTTGACCTGCAGCCTGCTGATTTCTACGGGTATTAGCAAGTTAATCCTAGGGGTTCTTGGAGAAGACGAGATGAAGCCCATTGTTAGAAAGCTTAACTTCAGCAAATCAGGGAACGTAACTTGATTGATGTATTTTTTTGTATCTGTATCTTGAAATGATACGGGAGATCCCATTCTAGAGTATTTCCGCTGACAATTTCTTTCCTATCAAATACCCAATGGCTCACATCACAAAGTGGACTTCATTCTGAGTTACTGTGACATTACCAGATATCAGGAACTTGTGCTTCAAAAAATATCAGTGAATCTTAAAAGGAGCTTCACTAAACTTAAGAAAACACAGTCTACTTACTGGGACACTGGGAGTTTTCAAAACTGGTGGTGCTGGCAGAGCTTCTGATTCTGGCTGGTTCCAGTGTCTAGCATTATATACAGCTTTTGTGGGAGACTAGAAGATAAAAATAAAAGTTATTTTTTAAGCAAATCTACCAGTAGTCACTATATACTTCAAAAACTACTGTAGCAATAATGTAGCCAAAACAAGTAAAATCAGCTTCATTTCCCCCCCTTCTGTACTCCCAGCAACACGAGTTCTCAATATCCTATATCTCAGAAAACCCAAAAAGCTTTGAAGCATCTGATGGCTTTAAAGACATACAGACCCATTCAAATGGCAAAAGACATGATGCGTATGTATTTCAAGAATTTTTCTGGTTTTCTACTTTTTAAATTTATCCAAAGACAAAAGGTCTGCAGCCTTCCTACAGACAAAACCAGACAGCTATGGGGGAAAAAACAAGTTAGCAAACACCATGTCAGTAGAAAATATGACTGGTTTAGAATCAAAATGTAGAATTGATACAGACTTTGATGCTTGGAGGAAGAACAGAAAACACTCAAATGAAATGCCTTAATCCATATTAATAAATTAAGAAGCCTTTTTTTTCTTCCTTCCTGTTCAAAAATGTGTCAAGGCAAATCAAAATGCATCAAAATTTACTGTCCTTGAGTTTTTGTGAAATTCTTAGAGGAAGCAAAGACAGAATTCTATTTCTAGCATCTGAGTTTACCAATCTAATGGCACAATACTATTCCAGACTAATATGCCATTACAATTTTCACAATTTCCTGACATGCCATATATTGAGTAAACTGTATAACAACGTGCCTCCTCACACGCACTTAAATAGCATTTTAAACATGGAAAAAAATATATTAAAAATATAATTTGGGCATTAAAAATATTTTTCTGTCAACATATAATGTATCAACTACTGTGGGCTCAAGTACAGCCCACAGAGGGGCTACATGTAGCAAACCTAGCAGTACCAGCTACGGGTTGAATACCATCCCATGAAGTGAAACAAGGTTTTGGCATGTTAAAAGCTAGAAAGTAGATTTTTTTAAGTCCGGAGTTTCTGTATTACTATTAAAACTCTGCTGTGCTGCATCCTTCCATTCTTTACAAGAAGGGAAAGCCCTGACTAACAAAACTTCAAAGAATATTAGCAGAATGAAAATCTCAGCTATGAGTTTTCAGATCCCAAAAGACCTGTCAAGCACTAAATCATTTTAGTTTCCAGGCAAGAGAAAAGCCTCTTTCCCTCCTACAGTAAGCTTTGCTGTGGTCATCAGAAACCTAACTTTGCTGGATTTTTTAAATTATTTTTTTAAAGCAGCACTCCTGTACCATTCAGCAACAAGTATACAATAGCCATCGTCTTAACAGTTTTATCTGTTTTCGAAGGAAGCTCTTCTAAACACCACATTTTCAGGTGATGGATACACAAAGCAGTCACATGTAGCCACCACAGCCACACGTAGGAACACCAAAATAAGGCTTTTGATAATTTCAACTTTTAACTTTCCCAAGTTACAGAAGCACCAACTTGCCCGATTCCCTGACAATCTCACCAAACTCAGAAAGTTAAACTGAGAAACCAGTTTTAAGTTTATGTTGCTACAGTTACGAGAGGACACCTCTGTCCACAAGTAGGAAGATGGTGTCATATAGAGCTGTATTTGAAAAAGTTAACTGCTGGCAAAACGGTTAAAAAGCTAACCCTCTTTCCTCCTATGCATTTCTAAATAGCAAATTCTTACCCAGAATGAGATTCAGGGTTTGCCATGAACAAAGGACAACTTAGTAACAAAGATGCTTTTTAAATCTTGAACGATATGATTTGCAGATGTCTGTGATGAAAAGACCCACTGAGTATTTTCTAGATACCGTCTGGTTTTTTTACCTTGCATTACTCACAACCGTTCCACAAATTCTCCCAGTGCATACTTAAGATTGGGAAGGGCGGGTGTGAGTTTCTGGGTGCTGTATCCTGGTATAGGGGATAACTCAAGGAAATGAGGCACTCTATCAGTAACCAGTATGAAAGTACAGCATATATTCAGTATCAGTTTCAGCTGACGCGTAATTCTTACCCTCGCAGGGAAGCTTAACTACTACAATTCTGACAGCAGCATACTGCATTACAGCTGCCAGAACACCTATTAACAGTGGATAGTCTTTATTAATAGGGCCAAATCTCCATTAGAGACTCAAATAGTATTCTGTCCCTGCCTAAAGGATACTAATATATTAATATTCCTGAATTTCCCGTCTGGGAGCTGCACAGCTTCTCAGGTCTCCACAACAGCAGCATCAGGCTGAGCGCACGCAACAGGGAGCTGCAACCCACGCAACAGCATCCTCGACTGATGCCATTCCGTTCTCTCAGCTCGATGCAGCCACAACGGGGGGCACACACCAGGGCAGGCTCTGCTGCTGCTGCTGCAGGACTCCCCTTTTTATGAAGTTCAAGGGAAGAGCACACCAGGTTCGCTGCCCCAGCACACAAAGCCTCTGCCTGCACCCCACCTGCATGTGCCTTTTTCTTCAGGCCTCGTGCTCCATCACGGACCAGCCCAGCCCCTGGCCGGTGCAGGGGGAGCAGAGCCACCCTGGCGTTCAAGCTCGCCTTGCCCCGTGAGGCAGCAGTCGGGACGGGCCCTTGGTGACCACGCGACAGGAACGTCTGCAGTCGTGGCTTTTAGAACTTAGCAGCTCTCATGCACAGGCGTGCATACAGCAAGGAAGCAGGGATGACGGAGATCAAGTTCAGTGCTTCAATATGGACTAAGAACGAAGCAGACAGACAGCTGTGCCGGCATAATCAGCAGGTCCACACGGCATTAGTGCATTTTCTTCAGCAGAGGGCAACAGCTGATGCGTAGGGAAGAGTTCAACAGGGCAAACGGATAAAGACAATTCCTTCTAAATACTCAGGGCTCATGGGCTTCCTGAGTCAAAGATGGCATCCTTTTTGTTTAACAGTGAGAAATAGGCTTTTCTTTCCTGATTTTCCTTAATCCCTTACTAAATCAAGAGCTAGGGCATCCCAAAGTGTTTTGCGACAAGGCACTTTACAGCCTGCTGAGGCACTACCAATGCAATAGGGAAGAAAGTCGCATTTTATGTAAGAAATCAAGTAATGCCACCAATAAATGCCCATTCTAAGAAATGAGGACATCTTCCATTTAGTAGCTCTCTTGTAACAGAAACAAAACTGTAACCAAAAATGGTAATTATTTAAAACCTCAAATACCTAAGGAAGGTTAGTTCTAGCCACTATCCCTTGTAATATTTTCCACTTCCAGATCAAAATAATTTCATCTGTGATTCCTTGCCTTCCCCGTAATATTTCATTAGACAGCAGGCACTGCTCCCCAGCATCCCTACCGTCTGGTCCAGTATCCCACCTCACACTGATAGCACACAGCTCAACCAAAACACCTTCAAAAATCCAATGCTGCTTTCCAAAGAAATATGTTCTAACCAGCTCTAACACATTACGCGGAGACTTTGGAGCCTCTCTTACAACTCATGGCATGGGCATGGCAAATACATCTCTCCTTTACAACCACCTCTTAAAGCAACCTTCGCAATTTTCCCTTGCAACACAACCCAAAGATGAATTTCCAAAACAACTGCAAAGAAACCGCGCCAATACCGATCAATCAGTAAGCACCGTGTAGACTTGCTTTAGATTACCGCGTTACAGAACTGAAGCCAAGAAAAGTATCAAAGATCAAATGAATGCTAGTGAACAAAGACTTTTCAGAAGGGCTTGATCACAAAAGCAAAGGGGTTTGTTTGGTTGTGTTTGGTGGGGGTTTTTTTAAGGCAACTCAAATGCTTGTGATAACAAGCTTCCCTGAAGAAGCAGCACTGAGATTTAATCAGCAGTAATTTAAGAAACCGACTGACTTTCTCTTAAAGACAACCTTGCAATTATTCAAATAATGCAGGCTTTTAAGGATCCTTCCTCTCAAGATTAACTTTGAATAGATGCAAGTGGAAGTACATTACTCCTTTGAATTCTGTGTTCTTAAGGCAAGTAAGTTCTGCAATATTAATCAGCTGTAAGAGCTTCTGCTGAATAGCAGAAGAGTTTCCTTCTCTTTCATATGTATAGAACTGACAGCTGTTTACACGCAGACAGATGTCTGGAACAGTGCAAATATTCCAGTGAGGGTATAAAGCGTATTGCACCGTGGGACTCTGCATGTGGTTCTGGGGGACAAACCAAGATGCAAAACCAGAATTAATGCCAGGGATTTTACACAACGCACAGGGCTTGCAGTTTTGCAAGATCATCTCCAAATGGCATAAACTATGGGTCGTGCTTAACCTCCCATCCCTGAAAGCCTCAAAGCTGAAATTTTCAGGAGTTGGCACTCTGCACACACTGATGCGGCACTGCCTGCCATTCACAGATGTAAGAATAGGAGAAAATAGGAGCCAGGGACATGAGTCATGCTGAAAATACTAGCAAAATAAGACAGACAGCAGCTATTTGCAGGAAAGAATGCTTTCCAAGGTAGAAGACAATGGCGAAAGAAAACTCCAAAACATTTTTAATAGATATTCTGATAAACACATGATTTATATGTGAAGGGCATTCAGTAAGACTGTATGCCAGATGCTCATCAAAACTACCAGTTCCCCCCCCACCACCCCAAATATATGATTATTTACCACTCAGTATTGATAATCATTATGGTACTACTCCATCCTGCACGTCTCACTTTGAACAGGAAAAAGGTAACAAGTATGTTACGCAGCACAGAACTATTCGTAATGGGCTGTTTCTTTGGAAAAGGGAAAGGAATGAACATCCATTCGGAGCAAAGAAAAAGAAATTACGCTTCAAAACAGGAAGATTTCAGCACAGGCTGAGCCATGTCTATATAACACAAAATAAGTTAATCTGGTCTCCAGATAAGATAGCGGTTTCCAAGAGCAGTTAAAATAAGTAAACCAGGACCAAGTAATTTATTCAGTGTTCAAAATGTGAACCAAGTCTCCGTTATTTGGATCACAGTAGCAGGTTAGTGCCCATGAATCAACTCTGGGTGCCATGGACCACTTAATCGTGAGCTGCTATACCATTTAATGCAGTACACAAAAACCATTACGCCTGCACATAGGCGGACAACTACAAGGTGTAAATCAGACGGGGCTGAAGAGTATCAGCAGCAGACAACACAACAAGCAGGGGGGAAAAAGTCACTGAAGCTTTTCTTGCATCAGACTTCTGAAGAACTGCAAAATGTTTTTTCCTCCTCAAAGCTCAACAGGAGGCCTACAGGGCAGAAGGAGATGATGGGTCAAACGTCCAAGTGAAACATGAAAATTTAACTTGAAGAAACAGGACGATTTGATAAACGTGAGATTTGTTCTTTAACAGAAATAGCTAATGGTGTTCTGTATGCTGCTTACGCTGAGCATACTCAAAACCAGTCAGCTCAGAAGCAGAAGCCATATGGTTATGGTTTCTAATTTGGCCTGAAACCTATGTCAAGTCTAATTAAAAGGGACAGGGTATAATAGTGTAGACATTATCACCACAATACTGGAAACATCACTTCAATCAAGAAAAGAGAAAAACCTGCATCTGCCTGCAAGTAACTGTACTGGCACAGACACATCCTTGCAAAAATTAAGACAAAATTCCTCTTTGCTGCTACGTAACGGCAGACGCACACACACACATCCCCCACACCCCCTCCTATTAATCCTAATCTACTCAAAGTATATCAATCTACTAAGGAAAGCCTTACAAAATTGCAACAGCAATGCAATTCCAGAGGTCATATGGTTGGGGTGCACATGTGTGCACACCCACATAAACATTTCCATTTGGATCAGTAAAACATTTTTCAAATAAATCTCCCAGACGTCCTCAGTTACGACCCTGTGGTCTGCATCACCGAGCCTCTGAGTACGCTTACCTGATTCCTTTCCAACCAAACTTGAAGATGCTCTTCCAGAGAGCACCTACCTCACGCCAGCTGTCACTGGGCATTCCCTAAAGCAGATCAGAACAAAGCCAATTCAAAGCAAAAATGTCTGGATGTGTATAATGGGGACACTGGGCTCTCAACACCAACCGTTTCCCTCTCAAGATGTGCTCGTGTTGCATCACACTATTCTCTAACGTACATAAAGTCACAGACAGAGCTGAGTGAACCAACCACGCTCATGCAGTGCAGGGAGCTGTGAACACTATTTTGCATATTCATCTGTATATAAATTAAGCTCCCACTGGCAAACGAACCTGGTATCTTTTAATCTCTTTGAGCGTTTTTCCTGGTTTAGAACTTTCCACCGGACCGGGGCCTTGTGCAATGTACCACTTATCCCATGGAGTTACCCTGCGTTGGCTAATTACTAAAACACTGAGTTAACTACTGGGAACTACGCAACTGATGGGGGTCGGGGGGGAGGAACACAAAGATGCAAGAGAGAATTTGGTTTCAAAAATGTTTTAATACATCTTTGTTTCTTGCCCAAGAGTTAATGCCAGTAGGAGCCGGAAGTACAAAACACAAAGTTTCCACTGCGACATGAAACGTTTTCCATTCGACTTCACTTCTCTGCTTCCTGAAAAGCCTAAGTACACACAAGGGGAGAAGGATTTCCACGCTTATTTTTCATTTGTTCCTCTTGCCTCTATGAGGACTCATCCTGTTACCTTCATGCTGCGCTTTGCATCCCTGCCTTTCCCAGAACAAAGCTATGTCTCAACTGCTAACATCTTTTTTGACACTGTATAGTAGAAGAAATGCACCTCCGGTAGCATTGCTACCACAAGTTCTAGCGAACAGTCACACACGGAGGACAGAGGAGGAAGCAGTTTCGCCAGGTGGAAGGATCTCAGCTTGGCATCTACCAGAACACACCCTTCTTCACCATGGTTTAATATGAAGGAGTGGGAAGAAAATAATTTCGATCAGCATCAAACTATTATCTTGAAGTTAATAGACCAACTCTTTGGCACTTGCTTTCACCCTGTGACAGCTTCAAGGTGTTATGCCAAATCAGTAAAATTACAGTGGCTACTGCACTTCTTAAGTTAGGTGACTAATCTAAAAACCTGCCAGTCCTGATTAGTATCCTGTTTGCTACTTAAAAGTTAAAAATTGGTTTTGGTCTATTTGCATTAATAACAGAAGAAAATAAAAAATGGTAAGCACTAAGAAGTCAGTGTTATATAAATATGCTTACCGAATAACCTGGCTTTGCAAGAGTTAAGTGAAATAATCGTATCAGCATAAAGCTTTGGTTTTTCACAAAACAACTATTTAACAAAAAGATTTATGCTTACTTTTTATCATCTTTTAAAATTAATTTTTATTCCAGCAATATAAAAGTTGCTTAAAATACACATGCTGTTTATAACTGCTTAGCAGTTAGAACAGCTCATCTCTTGTGCATCATTCCAATAAATAGGTTTTGGACAAAAACCCCACAAAAAACACTTCAGTTTGGGACTGGGCAGACCATCTGCCAGAAGCACCAAGCAGTAAACGAAAGGAATGTACTGCAGAAGCAGCACCGCGCTGTCACAGGTTGTCAAATCCGACCACCACCGTGTGTCAAACCACTGATGAAACAGACTGCTGGCTTAGCACTAAACTGATACAAGCCAGAGATTTCACAGAATTATTTTGATTGTCAAAATTCAGCTCGACTCCTCGACAGAGCCAAAATAGCAAATGTCAACTAATAATCTTTCCTAGAAAAAAAAAAAAAAAAGCCGTTTTGACATCTTAAATTAGGATGCAAATAGCAGCTCAATGTGTGTAGTATCAGCAGTTTAATATCACTGCAAAAATGCTTTGTTACAACCGTTCATCCTTTTGGTAGGACGCTTTTCCCAAAGGTTATGTAGATAGAGACAAGCAGTTCTTTCCAAAATTAGTTCTGATCAGTCTGCTCTGATCCTACAATTCAAAGTATGGAAAGGGCTACAACTGACATAGCAAAACTTCAGAATTAAGCTTCCACTGCTGCTTTTCCAAGATGGTTTACTTAATATAAGCTATGGAAAAATAATTAACCAAAACCACCTGAGGTTGTGCACTTAAGATGAATTAATCTTCACATACTTTAAATCTAAAAAAAAAAAAAGATAATAAAAAACTTTAAAAATTTAATTCGGAGAAATGCAGATTCATTTGCAGGCAAGCAAAAATAAATGTTACTTGCAGGATGTCTTTGATAAACATCTCCTGTAAAGTATAATACAAGCTAAGTGGAAAACTACAGATCACAGCGCAGCCTAGTTTCTTTCTCCTCCCACGCACACGTCATTGTCATATTAGCCGTAAGATTACTCAGTCAAACCACGAGTCATGCATGGTTTCGTACTTCTTCAATTCCAAAACACTTTCAAAGATCAGGTACAAGTATTTAATCTTGGACTTCAAGTAAACTTAGACACGACATTTGTTTCAGGCTGGTATTTATAGCTTCTTCCAGTCAGCGCGAAGCACCAGTGGAAAAAAGCTCACATCAACCTGTAAAAGATCTCATAGGTTATACCCTTAAACGTGTATTACAGCAAATCCTATTAGGAACAACAGGATCACACGTAAGCTTTATTTTCAAGGATTGACAGTTTTGCACAGTGCCTAAAATTTGTAACAGGAATATGGCAACTCAATGCAAACAACCTACTTGTGGAAAAAAAAAAAACCCTGCCTACAAGACAAGAAAGATGTAATTCAATAAGGCACTACGGACTAGCTGCAGATCAAACTGAAGCCACACAGAAGGAAAAAAAATATTTTTTTGCTGGTTCAGCACTTGATAACTTGAAATTAGTGCTCTTCACACAGCAGTGATTTAACATGTCCTTCCAATCGATCTGTCCAAAAACCCCACTCTGAAATCTTGCACATTTCTCTACCTTGTTGGGCACAAAACACAGCAGCTATTCATAAAACTTGAATAAAACGTGAAAAGCAATAAATAGTTACAGGGTTATGGCTGGATCGAGTTTTTATCTTGGATACGGAGTTCAGAAGCAGCCTGTTGGCTAAGCCATGTCTGAATTCGGCAACGATTTCATTCATGTGTTCAACACTACTGTCATGACGAGCTCTATTAATGTCACTTGATCAAAGTAATGCGTGTAATCCTGCTAAGGGCGGCTGTGTTTAGTGAGCATTTCTCAGTTGCAATGTTGACTTAACCAGGTTAAGACGACTTAATCTCTCCCCTTCGGTTCCCTCCACTGAGTGGATACGATTGTTTACAGTCTCCCAGTGAACTGGACTGAGATTTATGTTAAATGTTTCCTTTTAGCAGGTTATTTTTTAAACACAGATGGGTTCCTCAATTTAGCTCAATACACAACCTGAAGGAGCAAGGGAACAAGAGCGAGCAGGTGGAGCAAAAGGAGAGCAAAAGCAGCTTCACCAAACACTTCTGTCAGTATTTTTTTGTTTTTTTTCAGGCAAAACCAGTCCTTACCATAAGTTGGGGTTTGTTGGGTTTGGGGGTTTTCTTGTTTTTAATGCATAATACCAGAAGATCTCAGCTTTTCCTGACAAACACGTTCCACACTAGTGGAGTAATTTTCAAGCAATGCCACTGTTGAAAACAAGGAAAGTGCTTTTCTTGGGAAACTCCGCGGTCCAGTACTTGAGTGAGCAGCCCAAAGGCAACACTATGATAATCCAGTTAGTGACAAAGAGGTTTTTCCATACCTTTTCCTGTACAACCCAATGTGTGCATAAGAAGGGGAAAAAAAAAAAGCCCACTGATTCAAACTTGTTTGTACGTGTTCAATTCTTATTGCAGAGGTGAGGAGTTAAGGGAAATACACAAATTTTCACTGAAGTCAGAAGTCATTAGGCAACAGACGAGCATTCAGGTTAGTTTTTAGTTTGAACAATAGACCAGGAATCGCCAGTGTAGACTGTCCACGTGGTGAGTACTTTCTTCCTCGTGTTACCAAGCATAGAAAGTACATGTTTTACCCTCTCAAGAAAATGTCCGTCTTTTATAGGTGCTAAATTGCATTCTGTCAATACCAGCATGGAAGCTCTACAAAATATACTCAGTGCAAAAAAATATCAGCATCTAAGAAGTTAATTCTGAAAGACTCATTTCTAAAGTTCACCTATTCTGAGACACAGAAAAAAAAAAAAAAAAATCATGATACAGCACTCATCTAATACCTTGAAACTTCATGCTACTTTGAGAAAACACGACATGGAGACTGCTTTTGGGTATGTCTGCTTGAAAAATTCAGTGCTTTTTTGTGTTATACCTCCTTTGTCCCACTTCATGCGACACAGTAAGTCTTCCCATATGTCTCAGCTGCACTGAAGAGCACTAACAGAAGGATTACAGTCTTCCCCCCCTCCCCGACTCCTCAAACTGAAAGGCTCCCATACCTTTTAATTATGATTTGCAACTTTATGTTCTTACCTTGGAATATTCAAAGGTAATCAGTATTCACCTTGTCTAGGTTGGCTACCTATGGCCACAGGCAGAACTAGGATCAGTACTGAGTTGCAGGTCCCTCTTTATTGTACATTTTGAGTTTAAGAGCAGAGGCCGTCCCAGAGAATTTGCAGTTCAGAGGATTTGGTGGTCCTTAATGACACATGGGACAACAGAAACTCCAAACTGACAGTATAGCTCTGGCACACAATACCAGGCACACTCATCAACTTCTAGGACTGATCAATCAAAAGGTTAAGTTTGGGGATAGAACAGTTCTCTTTATCTTACATTTCTAAGTTGTTTTTTTTCCAGGTTCCTATTAAGAGACATAACACATGCATAAGACCACTGGGAATGGTTCCAGAGTATTCCTACAAAAACTGGTTCTTCTAATTTGCTGACTCTAGCCCAAAACTGTGGTGAGAGGGGCAGGAGCAAAAAAATCTCAGAAAGAATTTTTATGGAGCCTACTTACAAGCCTTTAGTCTGAGTAGATTTGGACCATAGCAACAAAAAGTTCTTGTATACCTTACTGGTTTTTGCCTGATAATCAAGAAATAGTTTCATCTGCAGAAGGGGAACTAAGCTCAAAGGGTCCAGCAGGTGGGCATATCACAGCCCCAAAGAGTTCCCAAACTTACATGCTAGAGCACGAGTTACTGAACCAGTTGAATTAAAATTGTAAACAGCTGCAAACAAACTTTTGCAGATGTTACTCATGTATGCTTCACACCCATAATTTGCAAGTCAAGTAATGCCAATATTTATGTACTGTAAGTACATAATTATGTTGCTATGGAACATAATATTCCCCCTGTAACTCAGGCTCAGGATAAAGAGATATAATTCACTTAAAAGCAGAATTCTGGTTGAGACTTACATACCTATCATAATGTACACGCTGCTGTAACTTTTATGCTCATTATGATGTGTGTGAATAGTCCGTGATTTCAGTGAGACTCCGTACGTTAAAAACAGTTTTTAGAAACACTGTTATTCACTAAGTCAATAATGTCTGTAATCTTTTATTACGCATATGCTCAAAGTTTCAAGAACTGGACTTTAACATTAGAGGACAATGGTCAGGTTTCAAAAGCACAAATATGGGCGAGAGTCCCGCTGACTATAAACTGGAAAATACACTTCAGCTTTCTGGATCTACTGAGGCTTAACGATACCACCTGTTGCTTCTGGAGGAACAGAGCTGTGTACTTTTCATCTCAGCGTGATGCAAAGTGCCATACCTCTAACATCATCACCTAGCAGAAAATAATTAATACTATAACTGCTAGTTTTTACAAGAAAAAAAAAAAAAGATAATGAGACAGTAAAGAAGTTCCAGATATTTTTTTTTTTTTTAAAGATCATTTAGTTATGGTCAGGGTAATACTTTTAGTTCATTTTTTTCATTCCCAGAATAAAATTCCCTTTGCAAACTGAGATTAAGAGTCTATATCTATAGTTTAGGAAGATAATTATAGCGTCTCTAATTACCATCAGAACAAGCTTTACAAGCTTTTTTAGTAACTCCATGTAACAGCCATATGATTAGAGAACATTAAAGTTTAAAATCTGAATGCAATTACAGCAATTTCTACTTCTAGGTCCATTATATCACTACAGGGTCAAAAAGGCTGTTTAATTCTCACCCTTCCCACTTGAATTAAGTTTATTCCCAAGTGAGAATTTCCTAGAGCTGAAACCATTTTCTTTCATATAGTATAATATTGCTGTAAGGTTCCCCCCCCCCCCATAATTTAATGATACACACATTCAAAGCTGATGAAAACAGTTTTCATATAAACCCTCAAGTATGTGAAGTATAAAAATTAAACAAGAAACACATAAAATGCTATTATAGAACAGAATTTGAAGCATATAAATATTAAAACATTAAAAAAATATTCCGTATTTACCAGAACACCCACAGCTGCTTTAGGCTGCTAAAAAATATAGCAAAAGATAGTTAAATTTACATACCCTGTACTTCTGTTTCTCATTCTATTGTAACACGTTCACTGATGAGAAGCTGATTTTAACAAAAATGGTTATTTAATCAGCAAAAGCTGAGGAACTCATCTTCAAGAAATACTATTTCAGTTCTGAAGAGAGCCTCCTCACTTATCGATAGCCTGACTTCAAACTCTGGAGGCAGCTAAGAGCTCCCATTCTGTCCAGAGTCACAAAGCACCAAGAAGCAACACTGCTTTCCAAAAGGGCATTACAGCTGACAGAACTTACTGGTCATGCAGCCTCCCAAATGAAAACACACCCTTTGCCTGTTTTGAGAAACAAACCAAATTTGTCCTCCTTCCTCCACCCTTAAGTCCACATTTTTAAATGGAAAAAATGATTATCTATCAATAAACAAATATTCTGGTTCTGGAAGACCAAAAAAAATCCTTAAAAAAATTACATCAAGTGAAACTACCATATAGAAATTGCAACTGGCTACCTTTATGAGAAATTTTAGAGTGTGATTTAGTTATTAGAATTCTTTAGGAAAAATAACAGGGAAAATAAGTTTTTAAAAAATTCTCAGAACTGTTAGACTGCTGAACACATTCTGAAACACATAAAGAGAGAGTTTCTATTTCTATATTGCTGCGTCCTGCAAAACTTATGGAACTCAAAGGGAAAGCAGAAATATAGGTGCATTTCCCTCTCAAGTTCCCTCTTTCTTTTATTACACCAGTTCTGGATTGCAATGATGGCAAGAGTGCTACTCTCTTCACCAGACAAAACAGGAACGTGTTATGCACAAAACGTATGAAAAGGCCTTAAGCATTAGAAATAGGTATCCTGGACAATCAAGTCATAAAAACTTCATTTAATGGAGATTACATGGATCCCACTACCACAAACTTTCACCTAATAGGTAAACACAATTTGTGCTGTCTGCACATTTTTAAAAGCCTCAAATAGTGAGCAACCTATAAGAACAGGTAAGACTAACCACACTTGGCATCAACAAAATGAGTAAGCTCCATTCACAGTACGAAAGGGCAAATTCATACTGACTACTACATAGTTTGGGTATATGGGGGTGTGATTGGGGGTACTTTTTTTTAACTAAAAATAAAAATAATCTCACTTTTCCACATGCTATAGGCACTTGTCCTTATAAAGACTACACCAATGCCAAACTTGAAGCTTTCAGAAAGGTTCAATCCTGTATGATAGACATTTCTTGGGAGAGTGATAAAAAAAAAGCACACACAGCATTTAATGGTGCTTTGTTTTAGCAATCATCTGAAAGGGAATGCTTCTAGGTTGTGCATTACTATTACGCAACCCCAGACTTGCATTTGAAAAGTGAAATTCCCAGTTATCGACACAAAAATTTTGCACTTGAAGGTCTTACTTTTCCAGATATAATCTTAAAAGCCAACAAATTATCTCAAGTGCAGGTGTGAACTGGGGCAAAAGCCCTGTTAACATATATAGGAAGAAACATGAATACTGAAAAGTTAAAGTAAGAACTTTGTCTTGGTCTCAGTATTACTACTCACCCGCTTTGGCCCACTAAAAATCTTCCTGGTGTTTTCCTTAGATTTATCACCTTGTTTATTTGTGGATTTCTTATTGCCTTCAGGCACACCAGCTGCATCCTCTGAAAACTCCAGAAGATCTGTAAAAAGTAAATATAGACATGAAACAACCATATTGAAAGCTGCTAGAGCATTTCTTGCATCTGACATTCCACATGTGTAACCTCTGAAATGATATAATAAACAAACAATCTTCATCAGAAAAATCAGCTTTGAAGCCAAACACAGTTCTGGATGGAGCTCAGGTTTACTGACTGGATTGTCATAACACATAGGAGACACATTACAAGGTACACGGTCACAATTATTATAGCACCTCTTGCCCATTGTGTAAGCTTCCAGTTATTATTTCCCATTTTACACTCCTGTGAATCCCAGGTTACCTCTGTGCGTACTTACAGCTTTCTGCTACAACTCTGAGCAGAAGTGAATTAAACAGTAGATAAGGTTCTTCAAAAGTGTGAGATTAAGAAAATTTGAAGAATACTTCCCACTACAATTACAAGACTGAAGAATTGATCCTACTTCAGTTCTTATGAAGGCAGCCTATTTATATTTGCTTACTCTGCTATTAACAGTATTAAAAAAAGAAAAAAAAAGAGAGATGTCATTACCTCAAAAAGGAGCCAGCTAGAAGGAACCACTGAAGTGGCCTTTCAATGTATTCAATACTTGCCTTACCAGTATTTCTAGTACTCAGTTTTGGACTGTAAATCTGCAATTCACTGATCTAATTAAATTCTTGCCCTATTTTTTTTTCCTTTAAACTTGTATTGTATTTGAAGCATTATCCCTTGGAGAACAGCTTATGTTCTTTTATTTGGCACAAACCAGAAGTTACCATAAATTTCAAGATGGAAATAAAGACAGGCAGAGAGAAGCATTGTTTCATCTGATGAACAATTTAGAAAAATGATCTATTCCAGAGAAGTCGCCACTCTTTGAAAACTGCACTGCAAAAATACAAGCAGGTTGGATGGGTTACATTAATCCCAAGTGCACTCATATCCAGTAAACAGGACCGGCCAAGCACCTAGGTAAGGAGGCAATCAAAAGCAAATCAGGCAAGCAAATTTCTAACAGCGCTCACAAGGGCACAAAACTTCTCATCTGAGGGATATAAGTATTCTTAAAATAAGGCTCAACAGTTTCTCAAATTTCAGTAAATTTCAAGGAGCTGGGCAGCACCAGGGCAGGCAGGGTGCCCACTGCAAGGCACTTACTGGAAGCAGCCTCTTGCATCCCAGCACACTGGTTTACAGTTTAGTGGTATGATGCCATCACAGGAGCTTAAAAACACAAGAACAATCCATCCAAAAAGAACTGACTTTAAAAGATGTTTTGATAAAATTAGTCTAACAGAGGAAAAATTTTACAGACCAATTCTCATCAACTTAAATAAAGCAAAACTAATTCCAAATCTATACAAAAGTCAACTTAGTCCTTTGCTGGAACTTACCAATTAAAGGAGTCAAATCAAAATTGCTTTGATACACATCCTTACAAATACTGAAATACTTTTGAAGAAATCAGGCCCTGGATGCAATTCCCAAAGAAAGTCAAACCAACAGAACTGGATCCTCCTCTTATAGATTAAAAGCTAAAAAGTAACTCACTTGACTACAGTAACTACAAACACGCAAGTCGCTCTAGAAACGCAAGATGTGTTTTCACCCGCCAAATCAGCACAATAATTTGTGCCTTACGCTAAAGACTTGGAGATGGTATTGTGGTTAATAATGATTAATAGTGCTCTATATCAACTAAGCCGCAATTTTAAAATAATCCAAGTTTCTTTGTTTGAATTCTACTCCTATGTGATCCTGAACTATGCCATTTAAATTAGGTTAACTTTAAATTCAAAGAAACTTCTTGATAAAGATGTTTCAACTCCTGCTTACAATAATTTTGCAGTTTTTGATGTTGCTAGCATATCAAACATTTTTATGATTAGTTTCGTAAGATTATCTGGAATGCTTTTATTCGAGCAATGCTCTTTGAGGCCTTCTAGGTATCCTAAAAGCACTCTGCATATGTATCTTACGAGCTTTTCAAGTCTAAACTAAATAGAGCGTGGGGGACAAGTCTTTTGTTACCATCAACTGAGCCAGGCAAAGACATGAGTAGTCTGGTAAGCAGTGACACTAATGAAGCTTGTTTTTCAGTGGGTCTCTCTTGTATGGATGTTCCCCCTCACCTCACAGAAAAGATGAGCATATCGACCTTTTTCTCAACAAGGGAGCATGTAAGGTCTTTTCTCCTCTATCCAATCATTTTGAAGGCATTTGTAATCCTTGAGATAATATGCCTGTCTCAGCTAAAATTGGAAAGGTGTTCAAAGACCAACTAGAAGGCAACACCACAGTAAACTTCCTGGGGAAAAAACAACCCAGTTTTGTTTTAGTGCCTGAGGGTAATTCTGCAGAAGATTTTGAAATCCAAAGAGGACTCTGTCTTTGGGGACTTTGATGTACTCTTAACTGGCTAAAAATATTTACCCAATTAAAGTGATTCAATTTTTGAGAAGACACAAAGGAAGAAAAAAAATATAGGGCCAGTTTGCTCACCAGAAATGAACTGAATGCTAGATGCTGATATACAAAAGCTATTTTATTATCCAAAAAGATTGTAGGAATCTCATCTTGATCACTGAAAGGAAAATGAATGCATGACACAAAGGTTAAGTTGTATATCAGAACTTATTTACAAAGCAAAAAGCTAAGCTGCAATACTTACACTGCAATAACAGGATAACTGATACTGTAATTTAAATCAACATTACAGTAGTTTATCATTATTATACTGCTTATGAGCTACATATCGAAGAAGGAGGTGAACCAAATAAAAATAATCATGTTAGGACAGATCTTCATACCTTCCCTTAGCAGAAGGTTTCAGGGCAACTGCCCTGTCCTGTTTATCTCAGTCTAGATAGAAATAGGGAAATGTTTAATTTTAGTCAGCACTTGTTCTTTTTTTAATGCCTGTCACTTTCTGTAATAATTTTATTGTCGCTGGCCAAAATGAGATGTAGTAAAACAGCATTAACATAGTCCTAAGGTGCCCCAGTTGAACAGGTGGGAAATAAAGCATTCTGAGACTGCAGGGTCAGAAGTTAAATATATTAGAAATCTTAGTGACCACCCAAACCAGAGACAACCATGGGAGGACCTTTAGAAAAAGACAGAAACAAACAGATAGGCACAGTTATTTCCAGAACTATAACACCGTCTCAAAGTTACAGATTTGCTCTTCAAAACTGAAGCTTAAAAAGTTATTTTTGGTTAAGCCTTACTCTTCTTCTTTATCATTAATTCTGATTTCTCTTGGATACAATTCCCCATTGATTAATATAGTCAAGTAATTAAGTAATTTTCCTCTGGTATCAAAAGCTTCTCTTTACTAGAGCCACCCTGTATTCTGGCTAGTGAAACGATACAGGTACTGTTTTGGATCCAGAGCAGTCTGATCAGCACTTTTAGCCCCTGGCATCCTGGCAGACTACAGCTGGGAGTCTCATGAGTGAAAGGGGCTTTTGCTTCACTGGGCTGCTACACTGACTAACATGAGAGAATTTTAGATCGCAATGGCAAAAAAAATGGCAACTTTAACTAGAACTCAAAGCTACACCAAAAATCGCAGGCTTATAAAGATATGAAGTACTTTCATTAAAAAGAAAAGTCTGTGAACAGCATCTAGGAATTTAAAAGCTGAAGCATTTTTCGAGTTTTTGGTGTTTTTTAACCATTTCAGCAGGCAAGCCTACTGTACAAGTGAACAACAGACACTTCAGTGAAAGACACTCTAAATAAAATTGAATTTATCTACTTTGCCTTTTTTCCTGCACTAACAATATTTTCTGTCTGGTCTTTAGTGCTTCCTTAAATTTAACTTGCAGAAACATTTAAATATGTATTATTAAACTTAGTTTCACTCAACCATGAACTACTAGACTGGAAGGAATAGTCCATTTCCAGTCCAATTAGAAAATCTTTGCATGGTGTTTTATACTAAGATTCTAAAATATGTGTCATAAAAATAGGCCTAGATTATGGTAAGTAACCAAATCAGTATTATGGCAAAAATTTTGTAAGACTGTAACAGAAAGCATTAAATCTCTTGAAAAACCCACTATGCCATATGATATTCTCTACGCACAGAAGGTCAAAATCAGTTTTAGGATTCTGGGGCTGGAATTCAGAGAGGCAATCTGGCATCTCACCTGCCAACCTGGAATGCGAACTCAGGATTTTTATCTGTGGACTTATTCATTAGTACAAAGGACAACAGCAAACACAGAACTCTGGTAGCTCTAACACCTCTCAGTACTGTGTGCAACTTCAGGAAAAGGTTTTATCATGCAAGATGTTCTGAAAGCTTTTTCCGAGGCTTGGATTCAAAACTGGCATTTTCCATGGATGCAGAAGTCACTTTTTTTCAGTATGTAAAGACAATACCTCAGAGCAATGTCACCTATTTTACCGCAACTTCAGGCTTAGATCCAGAAGTCCTTGATAAATTCTCAGACTCAGCATGACTATATTTATATACAGCTGTTCTGAGCGATCTTGACGCCCAAAATTTTCAAAGGTCTGAGAGAAGACAGCACAAAATATAACCAAGTCCTACAAATTTTAGGGCAACATCAGTCTCCCTATTTCTACAATCTGTACTACAGGATTGAGCTAGGGAATGTGCTGCAACTTGGGGACATAACTTCACATCACCCTTTCAATTTTCAGAAGAAAAAATGTAAGTCAAATCTCACCTGGCTACAGTAGCACAAAACAGGTATCAAATGAGCAAAGGAGATGCAAAATAAAGCGGAAGCATCTCTCAGCAGATGCACTAAGAGGGACCTCTTACCTGAGAAGCGAGAAGTGTATTAAGAAACTAACAAAACACAAATTTACATCCACCTGTGCCATAGGAATCTCTTAGGAAAATATTTCAGAGGCATAATCTGTGCTACCTTGGAGTATAATGGCCTCCTTGGTGAAGAGAGTGCTGAATGCAACTGTAGATATTTTGAGACTCCAGAGGACAGCAGCTGAACAGGTTATTTGATGGGTCAGCATCTCAGCTGCATTAACTGCATAAGTGATTTTTTTTCCTTGGAATAAATGGCTGAACAAAGACTCATCAGCAAAAGGGACTCAGATGGAGTATTTCATAAGCGCCCCTGTAAGTTGAACCCATTTTCCAAAGAGGCTGGAATGCAAGTTTTCTTATAATAATTACATTTTATGAAAACAAATAAATGTGCTTTTTTTTTTTGTTTGAAAACACAATCTGCTCATATAGCATCAGGATTAATTTGGCCCTTTTAGAATTTACAAAATAACCTAGTGGTTACACCTACCTTCGATTAAAAGGCTTACGCACTGTTCTGGTTTTAGAGACTGCTATTAATTAAAACAGAGAAATTAACAAGTTTTCCTATGCTTCTCCAACATTTGCAAGGCCAGGCTTGAGTCCTCCCCTCTCCCCATCACAATGAAATATGTCTTGCCAAAGTCTATAAAATGTAACAACTTCAGTGAATGGATAAAAACTTCTCATGCTTCGTATTCAAGATGGAGGACCAAAAAGTTCCCTAGAACAGCGGCAGTGTTTTGAAATACTTATTCCAACATACATGATTCTTTGGCATTAGACTTTTTCAAAAAGAAAAAGCTAAAAAAAAAAAAAAAAATCCTTTCAAAGTTATTCCTTTTCTTCTTCACCAACACACCTCAACCTTGATCAAAGTCATTATGCAGGACCCAACCAACCACCACGCAAGTCTAGTTTTCCAAAGGCACTCAAACACCGGAACTTGCTCAGCAAATTCCATGTGAACAGTTTTGCTAGTGTGTGTGTACATGTACATACACACGCACACACCACCTATGCAGAAGACGGAGATATCTGAAAATTGGAAGCAAAAGCAGAAATACACCAATATGTAGAGGCACACTCAAAGCCAGTCATCTGGGGTCCCCACAGCCTCTCCCTCGAGCTGTGCATCCTCTGATAAAATGGAACTTGAGAAAGGTCCAAACTGTTTAAAAAAGCGTTCAAAAAATCACAAAAAGGAAGAAGATATTTCACATCATTAAAAGCCACTTAAATTTCTGCACTCAGCTCTGTAATTCTGGGTTGATGTAGAGCTTCTGTGGGAAGGTATCTGCCTTCTAGGCATAGATACTGTATGCTCAACACACCAAAAAGGTAAGAATCTTCTGTTCAAAAACTCTACCTCTGGCAAGATATCAAGGGGTATAAAGCATACTTCAAGACAGCTATGGAACACCTGACAGGACCACAGCAGAAATAAGCAAGTTCAACTTTTAGATTTCCAAATCAGTAGTACTGTTGAAGAAACTCCTAGGTATACTGTAAAAAGAACAAAATACAGAGGTCAACTAAATTCAGGTGTGAAGTATGTATTCCAGAAGAGTTCTGCTTACCTGCATTGGTGCTGAGCTGGCTATCCTGGGAACAGTTTTCATTGCCGTCAGAGGTCGACTGTAGCGAAGAAGATGGTGCAGCTCTACTTCGTTTTTTGTTAGCTTTCCTTTCCGTGACCTGCCACTCTTCATCTTCATCCTCACTTTCACTCAAGTCATCAAACCCAAAGTACTTGATTTTGTAATTGGAACTCCCAGAACTTCTAGAGGCGCCTTCATCTCCCCCTCCCTCATCTTGATCATCAAACCCAAAAAACTCTAACTTGACATCCTTTTTGGATTTAGTATTGCTTGGTCGAAACCTGGTTGTAGTTTTTGTGGTAGCCATGTCTGCTTTTTTTCTTAAGCGTCCAGCTTCTCCCAAGTCAGTAGGGGCTGCTGTGGTAAATTCATCGATTCGTTCCATGGTATCCTGTATAGTAACATTACAAACTGACAAGCAAGATGGATGTAGAACAGTGTAGTCTCTAGTCCGTCCAACCGTCCCTCTAAAACTGGTCCCACTACTTAAAGAAACTTTTCTTGCTGGGTTCAGACCATCATTATTTGACTCATTGTTTGCTTTGGATAAAGACTGACTAGTGCCATCCATTAACTTGTCAAAATTTGTTGCCCCCTGCGATTTTGCTTTGTTGGATCGACAATATGTCCTACAGTTGCTTGGCCTAGGAATAGTTTGCACAAGTTCTTCACTAATGGCTTCCTTTGGATTTTCAGTATCTTCTTTATCACACTCCTCATCCTTGCTCTTCATCTCCGAGAGATGTTCATTGTCAAAATCTAATATATACTCTCCAGTTCTGGTGTCTTCAGTCTCATCCTCCCATTCATACAAGTGAGTTCTTAATGGCCCCTTCGTCTGAGATGTTTCTGATGGAGAGTCTGCTGGTTTTCCGATGTGGGAGTCCCAAGAATCAGGCAAGTCCTTGGCTTCAACGTTGTATCCAGAAGTGTCTGTAGTTTCAGCATTGGTTTTGTTACTGTCTTCAGCATTCTCGTAGATGAAATGACTGTTCTTCTCATTATCTTCATTCAATTTCTGTATTTTATCTACAAGAAAAAATAAATTCATTACTAGAAATTGTTATTAAAAAAATAATCACCCTTGGACACACCTTTGAAAAGTCACAATATAACAGCAAATAGTCAGTCTTCAATGACAAAAAACATTAAAGAGGTTCTTATCCCTCCTGGTTTATACTTTTTATAGCAAAAATTTTAAACTGGAAGGCTTAATAAAATGTTCTCACCATTTCTAGCAAAAATACACACTAACCTGAAATAAGTATCAGTTTGAAAACACATGCATCATGAAAAACCAACAGTAAACCCTACATACAACCACTTATTTATCTATACAACTTACACAAAAAAAAGGAGAAAAAGTCCGCAGTGAAATTTTCAGTGAAGTCAATCACCATTCAATGTTTCACACACAAGTGACTTACAGTGAATAATTAGGCATAAAGGGTAATTATAAAGCATTTTCTAATTCTATAAGAAAAACACTTCCTTCCTATACATTGGTTATAAGTGTTGTAATTTATTCTTATGTAAACATACCCCAAAGTCCTTGTTTACATAAAGCTATCGCAACTACACTAGTGTTTCAAATGAAAGTTTTTCTGATAGATTTGAGTGTTTGATTTGCTCCAGATGCCCTACTTCAAGTACTTTTTGCTTTCGCATAGAACTTGAAAAGAACAGGCAATGTCACTGGAAACAAAACATGTGTGAATCAATGAATTAGCTAAGTTTGCATACATTCATTTTTAATACTACAAGATGCATTATGGTAGCCTACTGTAGTCAGGAAAGGGGATTCATGGGCAGGTTACAGCTGATCCTTCAGATATTCCTGGTTTAAGAACTACACAGTAGTGAGGCACCACCACAGCAGAAATGAAGATTGGCAGGGGCCACAGAACCTACTCATGAAGTTAAGTAAATTTGCTGAAAATTATCCTATAATTCACTGCCTAACGCAGTAACTGTACAGCTACTAAAACCAGTGAAAGTAATCCACTAACATATCTGTACTAAAAATGCTACAGTTCCTGTTACAAACTGTATCATAAGTTTTGATCAATGTACTCTGAACAGAACAGGACACAACTTCAGCAGCTGTTATTTTGTTTTGTGGCTTCAAATTAAAATATTTGGATTTCCAGAAAAAAAAAAAAAAAAAAAAAAAAACAGAAAATACAATTCTCATCACAGTTTTAAGTTAAATCATTCCTGAAACGCAGGTTTTTACAATTAACTTCCTACAGATCGGAAGAAAAGCTGCTGCCAAAAGTTAGTCTTGTAGTTCTCCAACCCATAGCCACACTTGCATATTATGCTGTCAAAGAGAACAAATTCCACTGCAAGAAAGGAGTTTTTGTAAGATTTGTTTCCAGCTGACCAGCATCCACACTAGCAATGCCAGGAAAGACAGTACTCAGCGTTCCACCTGTGGTCCTCTAAAGTGGTAGGGAAACCATTCCCTTTGGTTTCCTTGAATACCAACGAAAGAGTTTCACAAAGATTGCATCTACATCTGCTACGCCGTTGTTGTGCCTCACACGCACACACCAATACCCAGAAATACAAGTGCCTTACTTCCTGGAAAAAAAGACGAGCAGAAATTTCTTTGAAAATTGTCTCTACTGTAGAGACAGTATAACCAAGCACAGGAACCAAGGTGTCTACTGTTACTATCAGCACTCACTGTGCTGGCTGCCTGGGCCAGGTGAAGCAAGGTAAGAACTCTGACTGGAACACAGAAGACCCTGACACATAGAAGAATAGCACATGATGAGATAAACTGGAGAAACAGAAGCAACTGGGACAGGAATGAATAGAAAAAAAAAATGCTAGAAGAGAAAATGCTTAAAGACGCAGGCACAGAACGCTACAGTAATAAAAGAGGCTCCACTGGCCAAATGCAACCCCTAAAGTTCAAACTTGTTAGGTAGCAAATGCTTCCTAAACTCACCAGTAAAAGGAAGGCTTTAGCACCCTTCAGCACAAGTCCTGACTGCATTAAACAGCATCAGCTACCACTTCCCCAAGTGGCACAGATGTTTCACAGCACTGTCCAGAAGGTTTCAACCTTCCTGATGAGGAATGTGAGCATCGTAACTGCGCCAGGGACTTCTGTTCATTTATTTTCAAATTAAACCAGCATCATCTAAATGCCACCCTTGCACATATGGTTTATAAAAGAACTTTAAGGTGCAAGCAGAAAATTCTAGTAAAAGAAGTGACTAGCAAGTCAAGTTTTGCAGGAAATTGCTTTAATCCTAGCTAAAATTCCTCAGGGAGGTAAGACAAGTAGTATCACACAAACTGCATCTAAGTCTTCTGGGAGACCAGCTGAAGTCTGTCACAGAAGTTTACATGCTCAGCTAGAAATAAAAAAAGCTCTTCACAGAATATATGAAATGCAAAACGAAATTTCCCAAAGAACATCAGTCCTAGCCATCTCAGTGATGGAATCTTGTTTAACCTTTTTCCATATCAATATGTTATACAAGAAATCTTATTATTCCCATTTCAATTTCATGCTTGTGATAATCTAAGAGGCCCAACCAAAACTAATCTTTCTGTAATCCAAGAGTGAGTTTGACAGTGTACAATGTTCCTTTTCCCCCCATATATTTAATATTATGTGCAACTGAAACCTACCATAGTACTTAGGCATAGAAGCCAGAAAATGAAAAAATGTTCAGACTTTCTCACTACACTATTTTGCAGCCTTGCCACTATTGTTCCATATCTGAGTGCATACTTACTTGAATTAATAAAGTCTAAGCAACATTTAAAATATGCCCGTCTTGGCTTCCTAAACAATACTTTACTGAATTATTAGGAAGAAGTTTCGATATGTGTATCTGGAAAGGGAATGGACTTCCCATCCTAAGGACGTCTGGGGTTTTAAAGAGCTGCGTTATATACCAGGACCAAATCAAATCTCATCTTCCCAGGGAAAGAATAAAAACACATGTGCGTATGCACATTACAACCCAAGAGTCAAATAATTCAGGAATCTGTTTTGAGATGAAGAAAGCTGAACTTTAATTTTACATTGTCTTAGCTTGAATCATTATCATCTCAGCTACTACAGTCTGTACTCTCAAGCAGAAAAGATGATCAACACATCAAGCCTGGAAAACAGACTAAAGAGGCCAAAGATATAAAAAATATGTATAGCTCATACAACATCAGTAGCACTGAAAAAAATTAATGAAAAAATTACCAAGGAATCTGTCTCCAAAGAAACATTAATCAACTATTCTGAAAAGGTTTTTGGTGGTCTTTGGGTTTTTTTCAGTTTTGTTTTTTTTTTTTTACCACTCTGCTACTAGCACATAACAAAAATCATGACTACCCTATAACACATACTTTCACCTATGTTCTCTTAGAATTCCAGATTTTCAATATGCAAAAAGCAAAGATATTCAGGGAGTGCATATTTGAGTCTTTCACTTAGATCACTTCATCTAAAACATACTCCCTGAATTCCTCTGTTCATCATCAGTTCAGAAGCACTGTTTAGCAGTTGAAGTGACTTTACTTTTTCAGCCCCATGCCAGAAGTTACCCTGTCAGTAACGAAGAGCTGAAGCCATCATCTACCACGTCTTTGTAAGAAAGACGATCCTTATGACACTTCTATCAACTACAGTGCTGCTTTTATTTAAAAAAGTTCTTCTACTATGCATTACATATTTCACCAAGTAATAATAAATCCAAACATAACTACAATTCATTCTCAATGAAAATATTAATTTTGATGATGTGGTTACATACACTGATTCTAAAAATTATTCTGGAATATTTTAGAATGCGCTAAAATTAGCCTAATATTTGTAGGACTGTGAGCAAGCAACACAATCCCATCTAGTCGTCTGTGACCTATTAAGGGAACAAATCTTTCTACTCTCTTATTGTGGCAGCCTCATGTG
Organism: Gorsachius magnificus; assembly: GCA_034008185.1. Lineage (NCBI taxonomy): Eukaryota > Metazoa > Chordata > Aves > Pelecaniformes > Ardeidae > Gorsachius > Gorsachius magnificus. Next base: position 31,025,219 of record CM067089.1, on the reverse strand, counting down.
GACAAACTGAAGCATCAGTTGAGAGATGCTTCATGACACAAACAATCCTTCTTCACATCTATTTTCTCCATTTCAATTTTTCTGTACTTGCTGCACTGAGGTTGTTATAGGTTTTTTTTCCTTCCCAGAGTGGCTCCTATTCTCATCTCCAATTTCACGCTTACCCAACCTGCCTGCTCTTCTCCTCGTGCTCGTACCCAATAGTCCCAAGTACAAAACTGAGGAAACTCAGCTAGCTATTAATTCCTCAACGCCAGTCCCCACTGCCTCTAGGAGAGCCACCAAAAACGCACAGGTACTTCAAGGCATTAGTACACCTGCGTATTAGTAAAATTTGATCAGACTGGGTTAAGGCAGCAGCATCATAGCTCTAGTCCTTCCAGCCTTGAATCCCTTCATCTGTAAACGTGAGTAAGAACACTTTCTCCAGTCAGCTCAGATGAGTAATAAATAACAGATCCATTCTCTCCCAGTCAAACAGCTTTACTGATGCTTGGTTTACTGCACTTCCAAGAAATGATCTTAAAAGCCAAACACTCATCATTAACAGCTCTTCCTGTAACACAGTGGGACTTCTGTTGCCTTTGTATAAGCTATGCATCATTTTAAGTCTGTGCTTAAGTAACTCAAAATTTTAATTTTCTCGGAAAAGACTCCCCGAGTATCAACAAAATGTTACATCTCATTTTTCACTCTCAGTTAGTAATTTAATACAGCATGCAAAGTTCCTCTTAAACAGCAAGTAAGTGGCAGTTAACTTCCCCCTTCACTTTGTGCCTATCAGACACCAAAATTATAAAACCACCCAGTACTTCAGAAGTCTTAGTAACTGCAGCAGGGAGGTTTTTCCATCTCCAATAATAGGCAAGGCTGATGCAAAATGTAACCAGTAACCCATGTACTGTACACCATGTAGAAAGTTTGGCTTTAAAACTAGATCATCATAATGCTTTAGTGGAAAACTAAGCACTGGCATTTAGAGGAATAGTTCCTCGAAGGATACTTTGTCAAGCCGCTGTTTTCATCTCATCAGTGGGTCAATAGCTGTCAGACTGAAGCTTCTACACCAGAAATTACAGCAAATCACTTGCTAATTGCCCAAAGGTGTAAAATACCTGCAATTCTGATAACCTTGATTTTAAAAATTACTATATTTATCTGTAGTAGCTATTACAGCAGAAGCTAGCATGACTGTAGGAAACTTTAATTTTGTTTACAGGTACAGAAAGCACAGAGAAAGTATGAGAAAATGAACAAATTCTGAAGGAATAGATATTCTGTAGTTCAGAAGAGGCATGTAATTTCTCCTCCCAATTTTAACTGCAGTTAGGCTCTTTTGGGACTCAAGTACCAAAATAACTCTCCCAAGTAATTTCAGATCAGCAATAGCATATAACTATATAATCCACTGGTCTTTTTTTTCCCCCAGGTACTAGCACAATATTCCTAAGAACCGTAACAATCTTCTGTAGTAATCATGATTTGTTTTCGGTTTAAATCTCCAGAACTTAATTGCCAGAGTATGAGAGCGCCAATCTAAGTGACTGGCAGGTCTAAATTAAACGTTAACTGATAACGAAAAACACCCACACATTTATACATATGTCTTGCTTTATTTTATGGTCTAGTTTATGTCACTAGCAAGATAGGGATGTCTTAAGTATTGCTGATGAATTAAAAAAAGTGTGAAACTTCTACTCTTTCCCAAACACATCAACATGTTTTCACACACAAAGATGCACACAACCAAACTTCGCAAAGCTATACTGAAGTGATTATGATGATTATTGTCCCAAGTAACCTTTGTAAGATGACCACTAGACACAAATTCAAGTTCATACGCTGCAAGATAATAATATTATATACGGTAATAGTTCATACTCCTCTAGGGAGTTCAGTGGGAACGTAACCCAGTTCTCAAAATACCACTGCTTTTTCAGTAATAAACCATTAAACAAATGCGCATACAGACTTCTTGTATCGTTGATACTAGATGGATATAAATAGAATATTCTCTTCATATCTTTTTTAAAAGTATGTATTTAATATAAGCACCTTATCAGATGGAACAAATGCTATTCTATATATCCAATAAAACAGAAAATGCCTTGCAGCTACCACGAGTAGCTATAGTGAGACTACCTCTTGCCTTTTCATTTTTAAGATCATGTACAAAAGGAAGAATGCAATTCTAGGCTTAATTTTTTTTTTTTTTAAGAGAAATTAATTTTCTCTACCGGTAAGACATCTACATCCTTTAACTAGACATCTCTGACAATTCTGACATTAAGATGTCTCAGATTTCTACTTTCTCATTAAGTACCCATAACACATCTCATCCTTGTTTTAAAGGGTTTTTCTTCTTAAGAAACTAAAGTCTACCTGAAAATGTGCTCCCAAATAGCCCTCAGAACCATTACTATTTCTTCATCATACCATATGAAAAAAGGAAGGAGTATCTCCCCACCCACAAAACATTTAGTTCGATCACGGTAATGAAAACACCATATAATTACAGGCTTTCACCAGAGACGGTGAAAAGTCTAAAAGAATTGCAAGGCTTTCAGAAACTGCCAGAGTGAAGAGAATCACCTTTTTTTCTTTAGTTGTATGCCATCCATAAGTGTTTTAAACTGAACATTACAAAGAAAACAAGGGAAGTCACTAATTTAAGATAGAAACACAACTTTGAATATGCTTCTTACCTTCAGTCTTTAGCTACATATTGTCTTGAAGAACAAAAAAGTGAAGGCCAATAGCTTCTTCCAGAGCAAAAGCCATGCTAGACCAACTGAGCAGGACCTCTGGTACTAATTCAAGCTGCCTTCTAGTGCAGGCAGTGAACATAAAGAGGGGACTCTAATTAATCTCTCTATTCACCTGGCTCAAAAAAATTAACTTCTGGATTGATGATGAAATAAGAAAAAGAAATTGCTAGAAGAATCAATAGAGAGACCATATGGCAATTTATCTCCACAATTGACTAAGTGATTCCAGTCACTTTCTATTGAATACAAAACGGCAAAGAAACAGAGAGACAAATGCATACAGGCTTTAAAAATGCAAAAATACAAGTAATTCTAAACCTGACCTTTGACTATCCCCCACTGCTTGGAGTGGTACGGAACACATTCATTACTTCTCTCTCATCTCCCGTAATGACAAGTACACATAAGGGGAAGTTACTGGTACAAGCAAGAGAGCACTGTGACAGCCACTGACCAACACCATCTGTAAGTACCAGGCAGTTTTCTGTGAAACAAGTGAGCATGATTCCAGGACCTAGAAATAAGCATCAAGAGACCAAAAGGAACAGGCAAAACCCAGCTGTATTACCTATAGCTGCAACAGGCCAGCAGAGTCCAGAGTGGCCAGGAAAAATGCCTAATATGAGAAATAGTTCAATGAGTAATTAATACAAGTTTTCCTACTGGCAATTTTGAAACGAGACAGAGGTAGAGAACAGTAGAAACTACCTGAAAGTACCTGGAAAGAAGGGAGGAGAAAGTAAATGGGGGGGGGGGGGGGGGTGTCGACACACGATGACACACGACGGATGGGACGAACATGGGACTGGACACACACAACAGGAGCTTAAGAGGTTGCACAAGTGGTCCCAGGAGCCTAAAGTATTTTTCCAGGATTTGTTATACATCTTGTCAGAGTTGCTCTGTTTTGTCAAACTAGAGCTACTTTTTGACTGGACAACTTCACAGATTCCTCAGAGAATTTTTTAGACAGCTCAAACGGTATTTGCTGATATCACTGATGACATACTAGAATATTTACAGTAATGAAATTATATTGATATGATTGACTGATCACCTAGCGTTACACTTCTAGCATTTGGGTACACATTACAAGAATCATCCTCATTCCTGCTCAAGGTTCACCATAATGGCGTTTACTGTTGCATTAACTTGGGTCAAAACCTGCTCCAGGCAGGGCCTCAAAGCAGAGGGCAGGTTAATGCAGAAAGTGGAAGCCATAAAAACAATTCTTTTCATTTCTCACAGGAGATCAGAAGTTTGACAGAGCCTTGAAGAGGAAACACTGAAGTTTGGAGAAAAGATAACACTCAAATACCAAAGCCGCAAGACTTAATTTCATACCCTGATCCTTAGGGTATAGCATATACCAAGTGGGAACTTAAAAAAAGCAAAGGGAAAAAAAATCCTTCAGGAAACCAAACGCTCATCTTGGCCAAAAAAAATACCATATTCCAAACCAACCATCAAGAAATATATCCTCCAGCCTAGTGCCCATTTTAATTTCATTTCACTTCCATTTAACTTACAGGACTAAGTTGCTTGGCTCTAAGTCTGACGACATCATTTTCAGTTCCATAAAAATCAAATCATCATTAACAGTCTCACACTAATTGCCAAAGTCGTACGCTATACGCTTGTGTTAACAATTCAGCGGGAGAGCTGCAGAACCTTATTTGCTATTTTTAAGTTACTTGGAGCATAGAGCAGTCTCTTAGGCTGTGAGAACAATGTCTTTTAATGTAAATTTCTGTCCTGAGCAGAACAAACAAAGCTCGCTGCCCCAAAACTCAACCATCACCCCCAGCCTCCTCAACACCAACCTGTTTGACTGGGCAGGAGACAGCACGCACTGCAGATCATGCGCGGCAACATGTGCTGGCTAGCCAGCTTGCTGCCGCCTTTCCAAACAGATTAGGGACCCAGTTAGGACTGCATTTTCCTTACCAGCACGCAGACAAGGGAGAGGTAAGGGAACAGATGAATCAAATCAACTCCATTTTTCACTTCTTTTTTTCATGACACTTGAAATAGCTCTGTATTTTTGAAATCTCTCCTTACCACTCAGGAGTTTGATCAAAACTGGTTAACAAGTACAAATGTTATTAAGAAACTGAGGAAAACAAAAGGTCAATATTAGCCTTGGTATATCAAGAAAACATGCTAAGATGTCAAAATATTATCACATATGCAAAATAAATCCTTATTTCTTCTATTTACTCATGGAAGAGTTGCCAGTATCAGATGTTACCCCCACTAACTTGAACTCCAGGTTAGTTTTCTCCCGCTTTTAGCAATTTTTGATGAATGCTAACCAAAGCATACTCCAAGCTACAAACAAAAGGCATATGGCCTTCTATAGCTTTTGTAGCATGAGACCTTACGCTCCTTCACCGCTGTGTAACCAGCTGTAGAAGCCTTCATTTTAATACCGAAAGGAGCATGACTGAATTATTATACATAGGAAACAAATCTACAAACTTAAACTAGGTTTCTTCTACCATCAGCCACACAAATTCACAGCAAATTTATAGATAATATTAGTCAGAAGTAATGAAATCTTTAAAAGGGCAGGCAGATGGCATGATGCCAATTTTATATTTCTCTATTTCTCTTCAAACAGACACCTGACTACCAAGGCAGATATAAAAGCAAGAAAACAAAACATCACGTAAAAGAAGGCGGTACGATTAAAAAAAGTGTATCCAGGGCCTTCAAGATCCCTCTAGCTACCAAGAGCACATATATTAACAGGCTACAGCTCCTGAACAGACCACTAACACAGATGTAGGAAACAGTTTGTTAAGCTCATTATGAGCTACAGTTCTGCCTGATGTTCCTGAACACTCGGAAACATTTATTACGGCTCCATTACACCATCACCAATATTCCCAAGCATAAAGCTTTACATCACTTTATAACTTGAAGCTGACCAAGCTAAAGGAAAAGACGAGTATTTACCAGGCCCTTCTATCACATGCCTCGTTTCTGGGAAAAGAGCCCAAACGAGATACATGCACAGTGTCTTCTCTGGTTTGGATGCAAACCCAGCAACTGCAGCGAAGCCATGCTTTTCTTCAAGTAAGAAAACAAATTTCATTACAGTTTCTCTCTTCTACTCTGCACTGGAAATGAAATGTTTTGGTTGGTAATGAGAAAAGGTTACAGACTAAACTCCTTTGATCCATTTTCTGCCTATGATTGAACAGCTGGGAAACACAGGAAAAAGCTTATGGATATAAAATACACAATTCTAAGAAATGGGCAAAATTTACTTAGATCTGACATTATCCATTGATGCCCATAAGATCTCAAAAAGCAGTGCCTGTTAGCAGGCATAAACAGAAGATAAGAAGCATAAGAGCCTCGGAAGATTAGACTCTCAGGACCAGTTTCATGGTTGACAATCATTAAAATAGCTAAAATTATAGAACCACCATATCCATAACTGTGATTACAAATTCTTAAGTAACTCTGGTTCTTTACTCTGAATCAGAATGAGTTACCAACAAGTTTGCATGCAGGTTGAATAGATGCTGTTTGCCTCTGCAGATGTTTTAAGTGGCATCTTCTTTTGCAGAAGAATTCCACAGAAAACCTTAAAGAGATGAGAATTAAATTACTACCATCACAGAACTATTTTCCCCAAGAACAGTTTGCTTTTCTTGTTTTCTTCCCAGCACCGTGAATATCAAAATTCTAAGGCCATTTATATGAAAATTTTGAATTTATTATTAAGACTATGTATGAAACAAGTTCTCGATCACATCTTTTCATTTCAGTTAGAGTAGCTATTCTAAATATATAGCTTCTGGGACAGAATCATAGAATCACTTTGGTTGGAAAAGACCTTTAAGATCATCGAGTCCAACCGTTAACCTAGCACTGCCATCCCACCACTAAACCATGTCCCTAAGCACCTCATCTATCCTTCTTTTAAAGACCTCCAGGGATGAGGACTCCACCACCTCCCTGGGCAGCCCATTCCAGAGCCTGACAACCCTCTCAGTGAAGAAGTTTTTCCTAATGTCTAGCCTAAACCTGCCCTGGCGCAGCTTCAAGCCATTCCCCCTCGTCCTATCGTCTGTTACCAGGGAGAAGAGGCCGACCCCCACCTCACTACAGCCTCCTGTCAGGCAGTTGTAGAGGGCGATCAGGTCTCCCCTCAGCCTCCTCTTCTCCAGACTAAACAACCCCAGTTCCCTCAGCCATTCCTCGTATGACTTGTGCTCCAGACCCCTCACCAGCTTGGTTGCTCTCCTCTGGACCTGTTCCAGCAAGGCAACATCTTTCTTGTAGTGAGGGGCCCAAAACTGAACACAGTATTCGAGGTGCAGCCTCACCAGCACGGAGTACAGGGGCACGATCACTTCCCTGCTCCTGCTGGCCACACTATTCCTGATACAGGCCAGGATGCCATTGGCCTTCTTGGCCACCTGGGCACACTGCTGGCTCACATTCAGCCGGCTGTCAACCAGTACCCCCAGGTCTTTTTCCACCAGGCAGCTTTCCAGCCACTCTTCCCCAAGCCTGTAGCGCTGCATGGGGTTGTTGTGACCAAAGTGCAGGACCCGGCACTTGGCCTTGTTGAACCTCACACAGTTGGCCTCGGCCCATCGATCCAGCCTGTCCAGGTCCCTCTGCAGAGCCCTCCTCCCCTCCAGCAGATCAACACTACCACCCAGTTTGGTGTCATCTGCAAATTTACTGAGGGCACACTCAATCCCTTCGTCCAGGTCATTGATAAAGATATTAAACAAGACTGGCCCTAGAACTGAGCCCTGGGGGACACCGCTTGTGACCGGCCGCCAACTGGACTTAGCTCCATTCACCACGACTCTCTGGGCTCGGCCACCCAGCCAGTTTTTAACCCAAAGAGTACACCCATCTAGGCCATGAACTGCCAGCTTCTCTAGGAGAATGCTATGGGAGACTGTGTCGAAGGCTTTGCTGAAGTCCAGGTATACAACATCCACAAAGACACCTTTTTTTCTCTCAAATCACCTAGATGCAGCCTTTCAGTTTGGTAACACAGCGTTCAGCATCTCTAACAAACCATTATTTTCATTCCATGAACCTATCAGATTTTCACTTTTTCAGAACATGAACGCTGGTGCTGCTAGCTCAGCACCCCACCCTGCGAAAGGCTGAACCCCAACCACCACATTATTGCTCTCACCTTGGACCCCTGTTTAAGCCATAACTAGTAATTCCTTGTAGACTTTTTTCCACTGGGAAAACACGCTACCAGCAGGCACTCTGAAAGGCTGTCTTACACTGGTGCAAAAATGATACCTCCTGTCAGCCAGGGCGCAGCTTTTTTAAAAATTCTTGGGTTTCAATGGAAACTAAAGCCTTTCACAGGGGTGCGGGCTGACGTGACCACTTTCCTCTCAAGCAGAAAATATTCAGAGAGCTAATCGCCTGCCTTTATCTCAGGCACAATTTTCAATGGTATGGGAAGATGATGTTTTTTGAAGTAACAATCTAGCTGCTTTCCCCCCTCTTCTACTTCTTCAGCTGGCAATCATGAGATATTCTGCCCAATCACCGATCATTCACTGTATCTTAAGTCACTGCCTATCTCAAGACCACCTTCTTACCAATCTATACACACGTACCTGGCCAAGCCGCGCATAGTGCCATGTTTAGCACAACTGCCCTCCCAGCAAATACTCAGGGGGAAACCACCAAACCTCAAAATTATTAATTTACTCCTCCAGTTAAAATATAGCTAAGAAATAACCCAGGTTGCTTGTCATCAGTTATACCCAGCTTCTCAATTTCTATCAAATTAAAGCCCTATAACTTCCCTTGCACTTCAACCCTTTTTGCTTTCCCAGGTAAGTATTTTTGTCCAAGTCACACCTATAGTCTTACAGCTTGTCTTTCACAGCTGGAGTAACTACCATTCCTCCTTCACTCTTCTTTCTAATCTTGCTTAAAACTCTTCTACAACATTCTGAAAACCTCATTTAAAGTCTGTTTTTCTTCTGGTGAGTATATACTTATAAGAGAAACATGACTTTTTTTTAACATTGCCTCACATCTGTATCTATCCACATTCATAACAGTACAAATTATAATGTGACTCTACAGACAGTGATATTATGTAAAAACCCAAGATACCACACAGCATGTTATCAATGCCCACACCCAACTTGCACGCAACGTCCACAACTCTCTCAAATGAAGGAAATATTGCAGTTTTAATAAATAATCCTAAGCCCCCTTCCTACAGAAAGAAAACTATTTTTTTTTCTTCCAAAGAACTAAGCTTTGAAGAAGTCTACAACACCGCAAGCAAGACTACTTGGTCAGAAATCTAAAAATAAAATGGTCCCGAAGAGACAAGACATTGTGCAACATCAAATGCAACGGTCAGAAGAGCTGCTACCCTCTGTAATACAAGACTTGCCAGACCCTGAACTAGCTGTATCATCTGTTCACCTCTGATGGAAAGTCCAGTCAAACAGATGCATTATTCCTCACTGGTAGCTCAGAAGGGCATCTTTTGCAGAGAGCAGGAGGAGAAAGCTGATCCAGGAATCTACCTACTTCCCCCTCACAGGGAAAACAAGACAAAGTATCATGGGCAACACGAGGGGCTGACACATGCCAAAAGGCTTGTTTTCACCAACTTTTGTAGTGTGAGCCCTTATGAAACCAGTATGAAAGCATATTATAACATAGTAGCACTAGTAACTGTCAAAACAAATGTATCCTTAGGCTACATCAGTCTGAATTCAGACACTACTCATAAATATGTTGACACCCTTTACTAAATACAGTAGCAGTTTCTTAAAAGAAAATATGAGCTAAGTTTGAACTTGGAAAACATTTTCCATACAATTAATAAGATCTCGGCAGTTTGAACCTGAAATAGTTTCCTTACCAATGGTTTTCTGCTGTCCCACATGCTTTGGCCCACTTAAGAGGTATGCATGTTAACAGGTTTTTTTCTTCTACGAGCACTGACCAACTGTTTTGAATGCAAACTTTCAACTTTTTAAATATGAAAGAAGTTAAGAAGCAGTCAAAAGTTTGACCTTTTAAAAATTAAAACTTCACTGTACAAGTCCATAAACAAAGAATGATTTTAAAAGTATGGATTCCAAAAAAGGTATTGAGAATCTCACTCTTGTTTAGGAAAGGAAGTTACAGATGAAGGGAAAAAAGTTTTGTTTGCTCCGTATATGGACATACAGAGTATGCATTTCCCTGCCATTAGGAAAAGTATGTTACAGAAATCAGAAGATTCCTTCCTGAATACTGGGGTCTCTTTCCTGTATTGCTATTTTAGCAAACCAGTATAAATACTGAAATTTAAACAGAATTTCAGTCACTTCAGACTTTTCAAAAACATCCAAGAAAAAAACCAAACAAACCAACAACAAATCTTCAAAGAAGCATCAGGGTAATACCAAAGCAAAAAAAAATTGAGAACAATTATCACACTAGTTTGAACTTGGGCAACTGACACAGCAAGAAAATTCTGCATGTACGGGGAGAAGGTATAGTGTAAAAAGGGGGAAACATAACAAAAACAATTGAAGAAGAGAGGACTTGTGGATAAACCCCAGCTATCTATATACCCAGCATAACTACTGCCATCTAAACAAACCACATAACACTGAAATTCTACGGGCATACATATTTTCTGGCAGACCTTTCCCCTTCTTTGCTATCAGCTTCTTAATGCTTTGAGCCAGCCAGAGCACGGCTACAGTTCTTTTAATCAGGGTTGCTGCCAGCTGTCTCCTAAGACAGCCAAATGCTCAGACCTCATTCAGACCCCCCAAATTTTTTACTCCATTTTTGGCCAGAAAATGACTAAGCTGAAATTATTCCTCAAGAGGTAAATAAATTGCACTCAACAGCTCTGCAGAGGAAGAAAGGTAAGATTACTCAGAGCTACCTATTATCTCCAACGCCCATGTCACTGTTAAACACAAAATAGAAGCTCTAGAACAATTTGAGAGGAACACCCTGGCAAATCTTGTCGTCAAATGCAATTATGCAACAAACTTACATTTGAGAAGCTGAAACTTAACTCTAAAGATAGGGCTCCCCCACCCACACAATCAGGATGCAGAGGCCTTGCAGACACATTTGCCAAGGTACTATCAGCATGGTCTGTTGGGAACAGTCCCGGTGACTTAAACTATCTTTTCAGGGCAACCATTTTCTGGAAATTACTCTATTGACCCAGTATGCTTCTCAAACAACTAAACGCAACTAGATTCTGCATGCTGGGTCATGAAATAGTCAAGCAGTTGTATCCCTTCCCTCCTGTATCGCATAAGCACAAATTATTAAGAAAAATTGCATTTGCCATTTTGATTTGCTACCAACATGTGCATGAGCCCCAAGTGAAAAATGAGGGCATTAAGAACTACCTAGAAACGCAGAAGAACTGAATAGCAGACAACAGGCAAATGTTTCTTTACAGCACCAAGAGCAAGCTACTTCCAGAACAAAGGCTTGTTTGAATACCAGTACATAGTAACAAATGACAAGATGCAGAATAGCTGTTCTCAAAATTTCTCTAAACGGTAGGGGGGAAAAATGCAAGTATCACAAATACTTTACATGCAATAATTTGTCCTTTTAGTCTTAAAAAGCCTCAAAGGGCACTGCCAAGGCAATAACCACAAAATCTGTACTTCACATCACAATACAGCAGAAAGGGATGCTATTCCTACACTGCTCTGTATTCTGAAAAGACACTGTAAGCCATAAGCCATTCTATTTTCTGTTTCTCCACAGCAAGCAAAATATATTTGAAGAAATAAACTCATAGGCTTTAAAACAAATCAGACTTAATCCATACCCAATTAAAATACTTCTCAGTTAAAAGCATCATTAAATACCTAATATTTTAACTTAGCACTAACATAAATAAGCAGTATTATTTCATAGTCCAGAAACAGGAATATGAGGCATGCAAAAATGGGAGAGATCTCTTGACCCAAGTGCCTTCTCTGACGAACAGCATCAACAACTTGGACTTGACCCTCTGAAGACTTGTGTTGCAGAGCTCAGCACCGTGGCATGCAAGTGAGAGACGGCAGGTGATGACAACATCTGGAGTCAAAACGCAAACTGAGACACAAGAATGCCAGAAGTAGTATTTCCCTAAACCAAAATAGCCAGAGTAGGAAATGTAGTTACCAAATTTGAAGCATATTCATACACTAATGTAATTATGAAACGCCACACCGGCTTCTAAAATTCATCACGCTTTGCCTTTAATTTTCACCTGAAAAATAGTACTATGTTAATTTCGACACACAAGCTAACACAAATATTCAAAGAACAAAGTTATTAGATTATTTTTTAAAACTAACACCTCACTAGTTGCTCTGCAAGGCCATAAGTGTTTTTATATTAAAGCCTGCATGCAGGTGAATTTAGTGTGAAATACTAAGTTTATACCTTACAGAAAAAGCTTAACAGTTTGAAAAACAAGTAAACAAAAACACACCAAGGTGTTTCAGAAATCCAATAAGTATTGCTCTGTGGGTTTTCACCTTACCCTACTGTAAGACTCTCTCATAAAAAAGCTCACCTTCCAACTACAAGTTGTTGCATTTTTGCTTGATAGAATTTCCAATATTTTTCCAAGACATGACTTTAGTCCTCCTACCTTAACAAAAGTGGCCTACCAATAACTATTAACACTTTTCTGCGATTTCTAATTTACCTGAACTCCTACTACCTGTAAATTACCCGTTACGTACAGGGTTGCTCATGAACATTCTTCCGACAGTATTAAGTCTTGATCAAGCAACATTAGGGTAAGATTATGAGAAGCTTTCCACATTAAGAGCTTCTCAAAGCCTTTAAAATGAGATTGTTACAAGCACTAGATGAAGGCTATTTAAAAAAAAAAAAAAAAAAGAGACCAGTAAGTCACACCGTTTTAAATAAGATACAGATCCTCAACTGTGTTACACAGTCGCACAACTATTAACCCAATGGACTGCTTTTTAATATCAAACATTAGTTAAAACTGACATTGCATCACCTTCATTTTAATGTCCAAAGAAACGGACATTGAGGCAGGATAATGCATTTGGAGCACAATTAGCAGGCCAAACTGTAGCGCTCAGCTTGCCTGCAGCCGTGTTAAGTCACAGTTTTCACCTTATTCTAATTCTTAACCTTATTTCACCTAGGTTAAGAATTAAGATTCAAGGATGGCACATGCAATCAGGAAGTCTTGACACCTTAATTCATGCACTGTCTAGTTGGTATCAGGACAAGGACTAATGAATAGCACTTAAAACTAAGTTAACAAGTACCAATATAGCCTAGTTTCCTATACCTAGAGATACACCATTGTATGTGGGTTAAGGTTGAGCTCACGTTGCAGTCTCTTGCACACTGGGAATATTAATATTGTTCTGTCTGCTTGCCCTTTTTTTTTCCCCCCCTTTTCTTCCTCTTCAGGAATAGCAGAGCTTGCTGTCTCAGGGATCTATAAGCCCTTTGAACAAATCTGTTTGAACCTGGTGGAGTTCAAGTGTCACCAGGAAAGGGAAAATGGTTACGGGGAGGTGAGGACACGTAAGCAGTAGGAATACGTACACTATACCTTAGGAGACCACACAACAAGAAACCACCTAGTTTTTGCTCAGTTTTTCTCCCTCAAGTTCCCTCTTCCCCCATACTCCCACTCCCAAATCAATAAAATCAACTCTCTCCAGTTCTGAAAGATAGCCTCATAGTATCAAGCTTTACTTTACAGTCAATATAAGAAGCCTTTGAAGTAGCTACATTTACACTAACTATACCACTATCTCTAATTGCTCAATCTTCTGAGTGACGTACTCAGAGACAATTTTTATTTATTTTGGATCAGTCCACACACAAGCATAAAAGCTGCTTAAGCTATCCAAGTTTCATTTACACTAACTGTCCAAAATAAACACTATTGCCAAAACTACAGTCTTGGTTTCCTTACCCTCATTTAAAGACCCTCCTAAGATATTTTGCAAAGATTCATTCTCAGTTTAGTTTCTGTAGAAAGCTACGAAATGGGGTTTTATCTTCATTTGACTGGGTATAAACAAAATATAATAGATTCTGAAAGAACAGTATCACCAGATCAAGATCCACCTTGTCTTTCACTACTTCTGGCTGAATTGCGGTCAGTAACAAATACTTCAGGAAAACATGCCAGAACAGAAATCCTTCAGTAAACCGTTGTTTAAGTAACCGCCCCCTCTGCATCCAGACCACCATCACACTCAACAGCTACTGATGAACTTATCCACCAAGACTCATCAGCTTCCTTCCTTTTAGAGCTGTATATATTTATGGTATATATACTATTACCTAACAAGGAGTTCTAGAATTTAAATAAGCATCAAATTAAAAAGCTTTTCCACACTAAATACTGTATTTTATTATTTTCCACAATACTGGAACCAGGAAGCACCAAAACTGCTGAAGTCTGTTCCTCCTGGTCTTTCATGCACAATGAATTTTCAGAGCTCTGTCACGTTTTCTCCCCACAGCTCTCATTTTTTTTTTTCCAACCTGAAAAATACTGTTCTAACAAAGCTCTGCTACGTGGAAACCATTTCACTGTAAAACCTGCTCTGCTGCAATCCCTCATTAACAACCAAGGAAACTCATTACTATTTCTTCTCTGTGTAAATATTGGGGGATGAACCTATTCAACCTCTTATGAAAACTATATTCAAACTTAGCAGAACATAAATTGTATTTCCAGACTGAAGGTGGATCATACTCCCAGACAAATAAACTGCAGAAATCCGTATGAAAATGAGAAATATTTCAGCAGCAAAAATAAGAGTATGATCAAAGGACAACTACACATCCCACCAATGTGTCTGTCAAACTACAGTTCAAATCATCATTTCTTGTTTTTTCTTGTATTATATCACTAATAAAATTATCTTGCAAATACCTGAGCTATGCATATCTTCCACTATTCAGTATCTTCTTGTCCACTGTACTACATGGACAAGTCCACTCAAAATTCTGATCCTAGGGTTAACTATAGCTGAGAACTCAGTTACGTAAGTTCTTCTCATTAAAGTTGATTAAGATAACCCAGAGCAAGTCAGTAGGTGTCATCTGCATCAGGTTCATCTAAAGTGATCTTTGGTCCAATTTTGGAAGCTGTGGTTTAATCAGCCCATTATCTGAAAACTTCTAATGAGATACAATAAATCTGATCTTGTCTAAGAATGACTTGAACAGAATTACAGTGATGTTCAGCTCCATGAGGTTCATGAATTCCCTCTCAGAAGTATTAAGGTACCTTACAAACACTTCACAGCCTGAAAACAGCCCCAAAAAGGTGCTTGACAGAATTCTGTTTCATAGGTCTGAAGCTTTTCACACACACATTGATAAAGATGTGCTAATTACAAAGAAAATAATATACCTTTGTGCAACTGAAGTCCAGAAAAATACTTTCTTCATCCAAAGAATTAAATAAGGCAGGCTGTAAGCTGTGTAGTAACCACATACCCGCACTAAATTAAAAGCCAGCAACTTAAGAACAAAGCATTCTATCACTACCAATTCATCACTCTTCAAAATAGTACCTGTTAAAAAAACCCAAACACAAATGCAGTGAGCTCAGAACAAATTTTACAAAAGGAAGATTATTATTCCACTCTATTCAAGGTGGACTAACACACTATGTTCAATCTAGAGCACTGTATCTCAGTTTACAGACGTAACAACTAAAATGCCAAGGACCTCAGGCCATCGTGTAAAATGCAGAATGCTTCCTGGTGTTTTTAGTTAACTAGCGTATCCTTTACAATTTCTTACAATTGCCCATGGTTTTATTAGAACATTTAACCAACCCCTGAGAAGTCTAAATGTAGATTAGTAGAAATCGGAGGATAACAGATCTGGACAGTTGAGTAAACGTACCTGCAGTTACAAGTTTAGCACTGCTGCTTTTGCATTCTCCATCTTCCACATTTTTGCTTGTGCTCTTTTCTTTTAAGAGAGGAACAGTATTGTCAGACGACATGCACTTGCTGGATGCAACGTTTTCTCCGCTGTCTGGCTGATTAATTCTGCTGTTAGCTTCAAGTAGAGGAGTGAAGTCCTCAGACTGAGCAGCTTCACCGGGTTCCAGCTGAGAGGAGCTCTTAGCCTGTGACACATTCTTTGAAGACACAGGAAGAGATTCTTCATCACTGTCAAATCCAAATGGATCCTCTGTTACCTCATCTTCAACTTTGGGTTTTTTAGGAACTTCGGAAATATCTGGTTTGACACTGGGCCTCTTCTGTCCTAATTTGGCCATGAAGGTGGTTTCTCCCCATTTTGTACTAAGGGTGGTCCGTTTGTTGGAAAATACTTCGTCAAACTTGGAACTGCCATTTCCCCCTTTCCGGCTGTAAGTCTTTCCAAATCGGGATGTCATTTTGGCTCCTGTTTCATATTCTCTGTTGGAAAAGAAAGAAGAAACATAAATTCACTGACTTTTTATTACAAATGATTGTACTTCCATCCTTTATTGGGCCTACAAGCACCAGGCATGTACGTTTCACATAAGCAACAGATACATCACCTGCTTCTTTCTATAGACCAAACTCATTTACCTGTGAAGGTCACGTCAAAAGTTTGTGCAGTAAGTAATGTAGCTACCAACTTAACTCGAAATTCAGTTACTTGCATGTTCGTAAGACAATGGCACAATGGATCCTTAAGAAAAATCTGCTATGAATACATTATTTTTGGTATTGCTTTGCTCTAATTTTATATTTTCAAGTATAGATGGCACTGCTTTCACGAAACCTCTATTTTCACCACATCTGAACATTCAGCTTTCTGCTAGAGTCCAATAACACAGTATGGCTTCAAAAAGACCCTTTGTAGTTAGATTAAAAAGAAAAAAAATGTCAGAATATTTCAAGTTGCTATAGATATTTTAAATACTAATTAATCACAAATAATCATGACAACTTCACCCCATGTTCTTCTTGCACGCTCAGACTCACTTAGCAAGCGTATTATTTGGTAATACGACGTGGTTTACGCCATCTGCACAGCCATGTTCAAGACTGGTATAGGGCAATCCCCCATGAGTAAATCTGATTGATCAAGGGACAGGAACAAAAAGACACTTCTCAATCTACTCCTAAGAATGTGGAGGACACCTTATGCAGACCAGCATAAACCATGACTGTTTACTGGCTGTTACAGCTGTAGTCCAATTCACAGTTTGCTCTCTCAGAAGAATAAAGTTTAAATATGAACAGATTAAACAGGAACACATTTAAACAGTTCCCTGCGTGTGTGCTATTCCTACTTTTGTTTAACTTGAGAAGGAAGACAGACCACTTTGCTGCTTTTTCCCAAAACAAATACTTCAACTACTAGACAAATGACAACATAAAACCAAAACGATCATATCCGTTCCATAAACCAGCATTTCTCTCTTTTTTTCCCCCCAGCCCAAACGTTAATAGGAAACTGGAATTCTTGATAGTCAGTCTGAATCTAATCAAGTCCGTTTTTCTGTCTGAAATTACTCTCTATACTTGAGAAGAGTCTGTTAAAAAAGGGGGGCATTTATTTAAGCTACAGGATCAAAAAAATCCAACTTTTAAAGTGTCAATGGCCTTCACATAAAGTATACGACAAACAGCCCCTAAAATCAACATTAATAATGTTATCACATGATCTATTTATTCAAGACAGATGGGTTTTTTTTAAATATTCCCCTGAATATGTGGCATACTGTCTTTCTTCCACGTTTTATTTTTCATCCTGACACTCAGTTTCTCAACCCGAACTGCTAGACTAGGTTCTACCAAAATTGCCAGGCTGGTCATTCTATCACTTTGCTCTAGCAAGACTGTCTCACTAATAATAGTCTCCCTTTATCAGACCAGGCCAACCCTCACTTACCATACGAACTGAGCAATTCTTTGGGTCATCTATGTTTGAGCAAATTTAAAGTGAATCAAAAGCATCAAATTTGAACTTCAGTTTACCAGACATAGTGTTGCAATGCAGAAGAGATACAGGAACAACCACTTTGGGAAACGCTCTTTTCCCCAGCAGTTCAGCAGACAGATGGTAAAGACATGTGCTTATCTACTGACCAGAATTCTGCTGTGAAACACCATTCTGCAGACTGCTTCTGCTTGCTCCTAGCAGATGTTACTCTTTAACCCTATCTCCGTGCTCTTTTTCCCCACAGTGTCATCAGCCTATGCTGTGCTGCTCCAAACATTTTCTTTTTTTCCCCCCCCCCCTCCCCTGTAAGTATCTCTAATTTCCTATTTTCCATCCAAGAGCAAAACTAAAACTTCCCCACATACTTTAGAAAACAAACAGCAAAATAAGTCCAACATACTGGTTTTATTTTGCTGATGCTTGAAAATACTTATAAGAGTAACCAAAATATTTTACACCAGAAAGACCAGGTTTTAGGGCTAGAGAAACTAAAGTGAATCTCTGTTTCTATACAACTGTTACAGAAGAAAAAGAATAAAACCACTTCACTCACCACCAGCACATTTTCTTCCCCTAAGTCCTGACTCAAATATTTCCAACACTACACTTCCAGCATCTCCAAAAATAACGACAGATTTAAACTATGACTCGCGGCTTCCTGTTTTAGAGAGAAGATTCCTGTAGTCAAGAAGACTTCATTTTCAGAAATTAGAGCTCCTCAATCTACATTTTCCTATTTATAAGTTTAAAAAATTAAGATCGTCTCATAAGGAGTTTTGAATCAAAATGCCAAAACTCAGAAGAAATATTCAATATGATATAAACAGGTTAAAAGATGAGTATCAGGAAAATACAAATACACTAAGCTATAATCTCGTATCTTGGACCGAAATTTAAGATGAGGAAATACATATGTGCCTCCTTACTTGAGAACATCGACAGAATGGGATTTTTACTCTTTACTTACAATTCTGCCTTGCTTTTCACTCTGCGTGCAACCAAAAACTTGGCTAATTTCACTCTGTTTCCACTCCCTGCCTCTCTCTCCTGCATTGTGCTGCAATATTTGGAGCAGTGCAAGAAATGTAAATACAAGCAAAAAAAAAAAAAAAAAAAAAAAAAAAAAAAAAAAAAAAAAGAAACGTAGTTCTCCCGCATCTCCCAGAGCTAACTCGGCAGACCAGCTAGAGATAAAAGCCCCGGTAATTCCCCAGAAAGCCCGTCAGCCATCCCTGCTCATCGCTCCTCTCCACACCGTTCCTCTTACATAATCGACGGAAAGAAAAATAGGTTAAATGCACGGCGGCAGAAGAAGCTGATGAAATCCCACGGTGACAGTTTCTTTTTTCCTCCCTCCGCGGAGGGGAGGCGGGAGGGTGCTAGCGGAACCGTCACCCACCTGCACGCCGTGCGATTGATGTCATTTCCTTCCTCCCCGGCCCCTCCCCGCCAGAAACAACCCCTTACACAAGTCCGGGCAGCCCTCCGCGCGGGGAACGGCAGAGCCCGCAGCCGGCCTCGGCCTTCCCCGAATCCCATCCCGCCCCACCTGCGGCCGGGCGCGGTCGGCGGCATCGCGGCGGGGTTAGCGAACGTCACCCGTCCCCTATGCACCTCCCCCCCCCCCCCCCCCAATAACCCCGCGCCCCCCGCCACACCCACCCCCCCCCCCCCCCCGCTCCCGCACTTCACCCGAGCGAGTCTACCGCCGAACTTCCAGGGGGCCGCCCTCCCGCGCCCCAGCGCCGCCCCGCCAAGCGGACAGCGTCGGGCAGCGGCCGCGCCCGCCGGGCGGCCTGCGCGCCGCACAGGCTCGCGCGCGCGCGCTCGGGTCCTGCCCGGCACCTACCTCGGCGTCGGTCGTGGCGGCAGGGGCGGGCGGGCGGCGGGTCCCGTGCGCGGGCCCGGGGCGTTCCGGGCGGCGCCGCGGATGTGGCTCTCGGGACGGGGCCCGGGACCATCTCTCCGCCATTTGCCCCGCTCCTTCCGTCACTGCGCGTCCCACGCCCGGCCGCCGCCCGCAGCCAATCGCACCCCGCCTTACTCAACCGACGGCGCCGCCGCCGCGCATGCGCCCGCCCCGCCGCCGCCGGCCCGCCCCGCGCGGGGCCTGCTGGGAGCTGTAGTCCGCGGCGCGGGCCGGGTGAGCCCGGGGGGGCGAGGCGGGGGACGGCCCCTCTCACGAGGGCCCGGCGCGGCCCGAGGTCGCCAGCGGCCGGGCCAGCGGCAGCTCGGCAGCTCAGCCGCTCCAGCGGCCTGGGGCGGCCGGGCGGGGCCGCGTGGGGCGCCCCCGGCCCGAACAGGCCGTGGCTCGAGGGGAGGGCGGCCGCCGCGCGGGGCCCGGGGTCTCTCGGGGCGGCAGGAAGGGTCCGGGGCGGGCAGCGCTCGCGTCAAACCCCTCCCTAGGGCTTCGGGCAGGCGGCGGGCGCTGAAGCAGCCCTACGTCGACTCCATGAAAAGTTTGTTGTGCCAAGCGGCGGCGGGCAGCCCCAGCCGGGGGAAGCGAGCCCCTTCCACTCGCCGCGGCCACGCGTTCGTACTCACAGTGGTTGCGAAGTCCCCAGCCTTTACACCCGCTCCAGGGAGGCAGCATGGTCTGCAGAGAAGTCCCACGAAACGAACGTGGTGCAGGCTGTGAAACGGTGGCTTTCACATGCTCCTACTTCCACAAGCGCTAGCTTATACAGAGCAGTTACATCCACCCACATACATTATATTTATGCACACCTTTGAGACTTTAATTAATGAGAGACACTGTGTAGAGCCAAAAAAAAAAAATGCTCCATGGAGATTGTGTCACAGAGCAAATAGCATCTAGGCATCGAACAACCATCAAATCCACCATTTCACATTTTATAAGCAGTACTTCATAAAACGCTCATGGAACACAAAACGAAGGATGCACTACTAGAAAAGCAGTGCATTAAAAAAGAACATCATACTCACAGTTTGGTAATTTTAAGAGTAGCGAGTAGCTCAGAAAATAAAATGCAAAAGCAAAACAAAAAACCTCTACAACCTTGGAACCTAAAATAGTTTTGCAATGCATGTGATCATACTGGCCATCTGTCATTCGAGGAAAGGTTTTCAAATACAGGTCCCAAGTGCAAAATGAAATAAAAAGAAAAGTAAAGAGGCTGATTCACTGCACAGAGGAGCTTAGAGTTGTCTCAATACTTCTAGTTAAAAAAACTTTACTTTTTTCTTAACTTTACCTTTACCCACTGCAAAATTACTGGCTTTCAATAAAGAGATGCAAGACTATGGTTTTGTTTAGTGATCCTGTAAGTAAATCAATTTTCGGCCTTTACCTGGTGCCTGCTGATGTGTTGATAGCTTTTAGGTGCTTGTGAAGAACAAACACACTCTGAATGTGCTCTCTAAAGCCAGTATAAGCTGGTGCTAGAGCACGTGAAGATAAAGCAGACTGGGCCTTGTCATGAGGTGTGCAAGCTTGATTTGAGATAGATACAGTTGAGGTTTGTGTTGCATTTCAAGGAAGGCTTACAAGTTTATCTATAGCTAACCACCTGACACAGTTATTGAAGAGCGACTAAAAACAGTCTACAAATTTTAAAATACATAAAAATCTTCTCGCTTTTTGTATTCAAATTCTTTCCTGTGAGTATTCTTGTATCAGAGCTACTAATTAGCTAGTTTAAATTCAGGAGTAACATGGATAGCTAGACCAGTTTGAGTTTTGCATACTATGGCATGAGTTTCTAAGTCTTATTTGGTGACTAACTTATCTGTTAGACAAAGAGGAAAAAACAGTTCTGCAGGAGCTCTTTGAGGCTCTGTAGAGTTCCTTACAACATAAAAAGAAGTTTGTCCTGAGAACCAGAGTGAAGAATATGGCCAGAGTAAGGAAGTGACTATTTGGAAATAGTTTCTATTTGGAGATAAAGTTAAGAGTTGAAATTTATTTAATTTCTAAATTAAAGCCTGGGCTACATAAGTCACTTAAACAGTAATTTAGAGAATTTTGCAGTAGTGATAGTAATTGGATGCCATTTGAAAGCTCTCTCACACCCTAAGTGCCCTGGGCTAGCTTCATATTTCCAACAGTATTTTCAGTCATCGTAGAATCCCTATACAGAGTAATCGAAAACACTGCAGGTTCATGGTCATGATGGAATTTCACATGACTAACAGAGGATAAATTAAACTAATTTATGTGCTGCCTATACTGCCTTGGGTATCAGCAGAAGCCTATAAGCCTAATAAAACCTTTTACTTAGATGATTATGGAGAACAAACATTTTTATGTTCAAGCACAGCAGAGATGGGCCGATTTTTCTACACCTAACTTACTTTAGATACTTTTGAAAAATTCACACCTTGTACCTTAATAAGCTTAGCAATTAACATGTTAAGCTTTGCTATTTCCATTTTCATCTGGCTTACCTCAAATATGCAAGTACCAAGACAGAGCAAATAAAAGCCAAATCCCATCTATGTTTGGAAGTAGGCAAGTTTAATCCTCAAAGAGGGTGGAATTCAACAGGCATCTTACACTTTTTGTGGAATTCTATTATTGATAGTTGCCATCTCCCTTCACACAAGAAAACCCAAACCAAAACAGAACCCTACCACACAAAACCCTTCACAAAAAAGCAGCACACGAAACACTCCAGTTTGGCAATTGCCTCCATGAGAACAGCAGTGGGAGGTAAGCAGCCATCTTATAACTTCAGCTTTTCCATCTTAAAAACTTTTCTGGGAAAGCCAAAGCAAGTACTACAGCTTCCCATTGCATTCCATTACTCCCTGCGTAAGAGAAACTAGCATCTTTGCTTTTATAATAAAGTCAAGAAGCACTGAAAAACACAGCTCAAATACATCAAAGCTGGAGATAAGAGAGATAAGACAGTAGAAGGAACATACAAGAACAGAACAGTTATTTGGATACATTGCATCTTGATACACTCTAGAACCCTCCCAGTTGCCTTCTTGAGGTTCTATGCTGAGATTTCTGTGGAAGGAGCAACACAGAATTTTTAAAATTGAGCTGTAGCCTAGTAGGAGCCTTTCACATAATTCAGTCTCGAGGCACCCATGAAAACACTTTAAACTCTTTCAGTTTCTTCCAGAAGAAAAGAGAGGTAACGCAGCAGGAAGACGAAAGGGGAGATGAAGACAGTCATATCCTTCCAGAAGCCATCAGGATGGTTTCTCAGCGCTGCCTCCCCATTACTAATTAGCATCTAACAGTAGTATCAGCTTAAAGGCTACAAACAACTTTAAAAGGACTGTAGCACTAGGTATGCATCATGTCAAGTACATGAATTAACAGCATAATGCATCCCTGCTCCACTCCTTTTCCCACAAAAGGAGAAAAAGCTCAATAACTCATTGCCCCCCTTCCCTGCCAAGCGCTGCCCAAGAAGCAAACAGGAACTCACAGGAAGGCTCTCCCCATTACTCCTCATGCCAGACCACTCCCCTCAGAACCATGAAAGCCAGTGGCCCCTCAGTCCACTCAGCATCTTCTCCTTTGCCTCTTCCCCATCCTTCTGTGTCTCAGCCTAGTCACTATTTGCCTCCCAAGTTCTCTCCAGCTTCCTATAGTACTTCCTTCCTTGCCTCTTGTCCAGGTGGGAAGGGATGGGAGAGAAGAGGATGTCCTGCTGCACTCACAGCTGCTGCAGTGCTTTCAGGTCCCAATTAGTGCCACTTAAAATGCTAAACATTTCAGCATGTTTTGCTTTTCCCTTGCAAAATATCAGTCTCCTCCTGTTCCTGTCCTTCAAGTGTCACCCAGCACTCCTGAGTGAGAGCACTCAGGGCTTTGCCATTTCACTTCAGGGGGGGCTAGAATTTCCCCCTTGCTATTTGCATAGCAAAAATGAAGGGAGGATGAAGAGACACATTAAGTAACTAATTACCATGCCTTAGTCAGCTTCTCTGAAACAGCTCTGAAAATAGTCATTTACACATTAGTATCGCTACTAATACGTGCTGGAGGAAGTTCAGCAACACCACCAGCAGCAGCCCAGGAGTGGGCGAGAGCAGCTGGGCTGCACCGAGAGCTGCGGCGGCTGGACCAGAGCTAGACCATAAAGCAGAACAGGGGCAGGGAGGGAGGGGAGACCTGCAACCCAGCGTACAGGGAGGTGTGATTTCTGTTGAGAACATGGCTTTCCCTCACGAGGTATTTCCAGTGCACAGTGTACTGCTTATTTCTGACACCGAACACCAATAAGACTGAAAGGCATTCAAATAGGGGATCTTTATACAGTTTTGGATCATATTTTTCAGTCTTTGCATTACACTGTAGCCATCTCCTTGTACAAGGTGGTCAAACGAAGGCATTAAGTTTAGTAACTGAAAGGTTAAAACAAGCACCACTGGACAGAACAAAGGAACACTTACAGGAGATCGTGGCACTAATGAATCAGACCCAGGCAGCTAGCAGAAAAACTTGCATTACTCCACCTTCTCTGGCCTGCACACCCATCTGTTGCAACCATGTGAGAGGCAGCATCATCTCCGCAATGCAAAAGCCTCTGGAAAGACTTGTTTTACTCGATGAACCAACAGTAGTCATTCACCTACGGCTAAATTCTCAGTGGTTGTTCTGTGCGGTTTGTGTTTTTTTTTTTTCCCCCCTAAGTGATCAGCCTGTAAGTCTACCAGAAAAACCTGTGGTTAAATACAAGTGGGAAAAGCACAAAGTAGCTTTCACCTTGTTACAATTGTCAAAGTCAGAACTTTATTATTCTGCCATGTAGTTTATCTCAGCAAGCCCCACTGAGAAAGTAGCCACCTGGGCTGTTTCCCCTTGAAGATTATACAACATGCCAAAAAAAAATACCATCAAAAAAACCCAAACCCTCACTTGCAGTGACGATTCAGCCTAACTTTAAAAGCAGCAAGAGAAGTCTAGGTTCCTTGGTCAGGTAAAGTTCCCATTGTTTGGTTATGGAATAAAAGGGGGCTGACTCTTCTCAAATGCCCAATATCTCTTGCAGCCTTATAGAACGATCAGATTCAAAACCAACCTTATCTTCTCCATGAAGTTTAAGTCTTCTTTTAAGAACTTATTGTTTCACATTATAATTGAATTTACATCTGTCTTCATGGCAGCAGGCCTTAAGGAAAGCTACCAAAATGCACCAACATTGGTTTTTTTTTCCCCCCAACAAGCACTTGTTGGGAACACAAAAAGCAGGGTTTTTTTAAGCTGTTCTTCTAAAGAGTTCATTAGTGGGACTGTCATTGTCCTGTTCTACTCCTCCTCCAGCAATAGGGTAGCAGCCATTTCTGTTGCTTATTTTGCTAATTTGCTTCTTCCACCAGATAAAAAGGGCATGTACATGACCAACAATTACACGTTATGTTCCTTAGTCCTCTTAGTTTTGATTATTAGGTTTGTGTGTAGCTTTTATATGCCAGTGCTATAATCACACTGTTCCCTTTTGAGTTTTTACTTACAAGATCTTTGTTTTCACCTTTGGATTTCCCAAGTACTTGTTTCTGCTTTTAAGAAAGAATAGAACTGGGCCAGTAACTAAGCACTTCTACAGTAGTTACAAAACATTAAGCCACAGCAATATCGGGTCAAACAACTAAGCTGCTTGCACCGAGACCAGTATGCGTGGCCTTCAAGGGCTGTGTGCAGTGATATAAAGAACAGCAACATAAACTAGGACTGGAAAAGAAAATCCTGAGAATTAAAACTTGTGGGACTAAGGAGGACTGGATGGACATGTCCCTGAACATCATGGCAGAATTAATGTACTAGCAGTGAATTAAGCTGATAAGATGCAAATTAAAAAATTAAATGAAGATTCCCCACAGGAAGGTTAAGAGGCCACAAAATATCAGTTAGTGACTTCATTAGTTTCCTGCCAGAATACAGCCCTAAACAAATTACTTTCACCTTTATTCAAATTACAGTGCAGCACCATGAAGAAAGCTGCAATGTCTTCTGCTTGTTGCACAAGACCCTGGTACATCCAGGGCCATACATTGTGCCCATTCTGCAATCCTCTCTGCATTTGACAAGATTCAGCTGTGTACAATGTAACCTAATGGTCAAAGATCATCCTACAACATGCAATAGAGCACCTGTTAATGAGTGGTGGCAGAGTGCTTCAGAAATGTATTTAAAGATGATAACAAAAGGCTAAAAACAACCTGGGTACTAAATGGTTCTTTAGACATATCAAACAAATGACTCATTACTAGATCTAGCCACATGTAAGGGCAACAGAACAGGCCATTTACTGCCCAAAGGCACATTATTAACCTAATACATTAGCCTGCAGCAGCCTCCTTATGCTACACTTTTCTACTGGACATGTGATCATGAATTTGAGATGTTTACTCCATAGCACAGTCATTTCTTGATAAAGACTTGAAAGAGATTGGAGGAATGCACTGATGCAAGAACTTGGGTTCAAACTAAGACTGCTTCAACTAACTCAAAATGTCCCCTTGGTAGTTTTTGTAGAGAATAAGCCTTTTACTACACCTGGGGGAAACCAAAACTTAACTCCCCATTTTATCTTTTGATGTATGATATAAAGTGGCTTGAACATTATAGAGACACCTGTGGTTACTACTTGGTGCTTTTTTGTGCCTTTCAGAAAACAATTACCTGAGCATATCTGAAAGCACATTTCAATCAAAATAACCTTTGCTGGTCACCTGTCTAGCAAACACATAGCAGGCAAGAACTACAGTTCATTAAAATAGGAAAAAAACATCCCTAAGCAGTAGTGTTCAGCACAGTGCTGTGTCTTCTAATGCAAGGTATAAGAAGCAAGATCCAGATCTTCAGAGAAAATAAAGTGCATAAAGCTAGTGACACATGATTATATAGATTTTGTATTTTTTTGGAAGTAATTTACACTTAAGACTGGAGGAAAACACACATCTGACATAAGTAAGACCGTACTGCTGATTTCCAGAGGTAGGTACCTATAGACACCAAAAGTAGGGAGGAAAACTAGTGCAAGCTCTAAGTGCTTTCTCAGTCCTGCAGAGAGCTGCTCTGTGGCTGACAGGTCCTTCCTGTCCCATTCAGTTCCCAGGCTCTACTTTTCAGCACAGGTGCCACAAAAACATGAAGATTTAGGTCTTTTGGCTTGATTTTGAATCTTCTTTTCTCCCCTAAATGAAAGATTGGGAAAGGGCAGAGTACTCATACAGACACTGCTATCTGGCTTCACCTTTGCATTGGATGATCACTTTGGTCATTATCAGCTTGGACCAGATTCAGGCATGCTGCAGAGAAAAAAATTCAGAATTCTTTCTCAATCCATTGAATCATCCACCAACAGTTATCAGTAGCTGAGACAGGAAAAAACATATTTGAAAGAGCATTGATGGCAGTTCAGTTTTATTGGATGTATGTCAACATGTACGAATACCAAATGTTTCTCTATGAAATAAAGGTTTGATTAAGCAGAAAAGATGCTTTAAAATAGTAATAGCTCTGTGCTGGACTTCAGTGACACCTACTGGTAAATAAAGAAGTTACCAAGTATTTCTTGAAAATGAAGCATTAATTTATGCATCAGCCCTTCGGATGACCACTAAATTCTTTTTGGCAGCTCAGGCTAAGAACCATGTTACAATTTGGTGTTACAGTTAATGAAGCATTTTGTATTTCTCTTTCAAAATATAATTTTGACTCCCATCTGATTATTACCTACTTGGAATCCCGTTTTTATCACTTAAGACATTGTAAAGTCATACACTTTGCTATTGGCAGCAGTACATTAAAATAGTCCAGTGAATTTTTGGCTTACTAGAGTACACTGGGACATGTCTCCAACAATTTCCTTAGTAATTTCATTAATATAACTATAGTCAAAAAGTAAATAATTTAATATATCTTCACTTGCTTTCAAATGCATGCATTTTAGCATGGATTCCAAAAGTTAAAATCTCATCAGTAGCATAACCAGCTGAGATAATGGGTTTGCTTCTGACAAATCCCTGCTGTTTGTAGTGCTGAACTGGTTTGTCACGGCTGCATTAGTCTTGTAGATCATACAGATATTTCTGAACAAAGCTTCAGCCAGCACTTGTAAAAGAATAAATAAATAAAAGACAGTTGGGAGTCTTCGCCCCCCCCAAGTGCTGCATGCCTTCTTTTTCTGTTAGGCAATACAAAAACCTCAACTTTCTCATCCTCTTAGTGTGAGATTTTGTAATGATGAGGTCTAGAGAGCTCCTCCTAGAAGGCTTTATTTCAATGGCAAAACAGAAGGAATAGCTCATCTCCAGGACCACAATTCAAATAAGTATTTCCACCACAGAACAAGCTGCTTGCTCCAGTTTTTGCTACAAGGCTGCTGGAAACACCTTACAGTTGCCACATTTTTACATGCCTTTCTGATCAGACAATGCAGCCAAGGGTAACCAATTTCCTTCTCAGATACTTGAGATATTTTGCTTAGGAAAAGAGAATATTTCTGTGCATCTTTCAAGTTATCTGCTACAACTCTTCAAAAAAACCAAACATGATCCAAGTCTTTACACACAGAAAATGGATGCAATATGCATGATGTACATTTAGAGACACAGCAGCTGCCAGCTGGAACATGCAGAATCAATGCAATAAGCAAAAGCAGTATTACTGCTCTGTGCAGCAGACTAATCTCTCCATCTACTATTAGGCACCACTATGTAAGCTAGTTCAGTACATGGGCATGAATATTTCTGTTTAAGACAATTTGTGATCCAGGGTTTTCTTCTGAGGTTGGCAGGGAAATAACATATGCAAGGTTTTTAAAACAGTCTTGCCAAGTAGTTGGCAATAAGCATCACTGATAGAGGTCTAGCCATTCACATTTCATTAGGAAACTTTGCCCTTACTACCCCTGGCAGGCTTAGAGTTGTCTTAGTTTCACCTCTAACATTGAGGCATTTTCAGATGTGGCTGAACAAAGCCACATGCCCCAAATAAGTTTTTCAGCTCTTCGTCCTGCAAATCCTTCCTTCAAGGAACTGAAGCTTCCTTGTCCAAAAGCAGATTTTGGTACAGTCTGCCAGTCTCCAGTGCAAACAACAAAAGACCCAAGACAACAAAAATGCTGTATGGAGCAGTGAGGAAGAATGGCAATAAGCACCTACCACCACCCAGCAACATGAATCAGCACAGCTCAAAGAATCAGCCCAGGCATCTCAGATCAAAGAACGCACAGAACTTTTGAGTACCAAAGTTGAAAAATTGCTCCTGACAGAGCAGACCAGCAAGATTTGCACAGGCATGAATATTTTTCTAGGTTACTGGAGAACAGATAGAAACATGTGTAAGGCAGCTTAGTTCTGTGGTAGAATACTTGCCAATTAAGTGCTGGTCCTAGTACTCAATAATAAAAACTTCTAAGCTAGACTATAAAGAGAATAATTTCTAAAGGAAATGTAGAGACATTTCTATAAGTCAGGCTATAAATTTGTTAAGTGATAGTTAAACATTGATTTTACAAATATGTTCATAATATTGGCTTTACAAACCTGTGTACATAATTAGAATGAATAGGTATTGGAGAAACTGCAGTATGCTGTAGCTTGAAGATCTGGTGAAAGAATGTAGTTCTTTGTTCTTAAACTTGCACGCATGGATGGATGCATCAGACTTCAGCAGAGCAGAACTATGCATGAGCCCATGGAAATCAGATGCTCAGATGTTACTCCCTGGTACTCTACATTCAGGCCCTGGGTTAACTAACTTCTCTGAAGTGCACAGTGTCAAACAAACTGATAGGAAGTTGTCATGGTGATAAGCAAATGCATATAGAAAGAACCAGCCCATAAAAATCAAAGAGACTTTGTATTCATACCTTGACTAACCAGAGATTCACATAATAGAATATAATTATACCAGGATTAAAGCTTCTTGTAAATTAGATGCTAATTTCTCCACATGTGGAATGAAAATATTTAATTGAAATTGAGGATAATCCATCCAGTCCTTTGTCAAAGATAAGAGGGAAGCTTTTCTTGGCAAATGAGGGAAGCCCAAGTCACTTGTTTCTAAGTTTCCATTTAAACCCAGTAGTTTAAATTTCTCATTATTTCAAAAAAGACAAGCCAAAAGCTATCTTTTATGTGAACAGATGCTGTGCTGTTTTCTTGAAGCTGCAGGCTTAGAGGCAGATTTGTCATGCAGCTGCAGAATGAAGTCAACAAGCCCGCTCTGTTCCAGGGCTGCTATTCAGAACCTTTTGGGCAGCACTGAAAGAAGATCACATCAATTTCATGCTGGTTTTGCTGCTCTACAAAGATATGAGCAGCAGCAGAGACACAGATCAAGCCTAGATTGAAGGGGAGGAAGATGTGTAAAACTTGTTAGGAAAACAAGGTACGGAAGACCCAGTCAGTACAACTTTTACAAACACATCTTTTACTTTGGGGTACTTTCGGTGTCATGGCACTGCTTCTGTAACAGCCTCTACTCTGGCTGAGTTACAGACATTGAGCTCCAAGTGCAATTAAGTACCACATGAGTAGGGCCCCTGTATCCCAACTGGAGCACAGGCTTTAAAGACATCAGCCTCTATCCCCATCAGCAGCACTACACCTATGGCCCACAGTTTCTCAGCATTGTGTTCTGCATCTGACATGACTCCCAATTAAACAGCTGAACTTACAGTCTAACACAGTTGTTGGATTTAGTTGCAATAACAAGACAAATTCCAACTGCAGATACAGAAAAAAACTCTTCAGGTGGGGGAACAGGTTGCCCAGAGAGGCTGAGCAATTCCCATTCTTCAAGGTTTTCAAGACCTAACTGGATAAAGCTCTGAGCAATCTGTCTGACCTTAGAGATAACCCTGCTTTGAGCAGGAGGTTGGATGAGAGACCTCCTGAGGTCCCTTCTCACCAGGAATATTTTATGATTCTATGATAAACTACATATCCAAGTAAGGGCTAAGTGAACCATAAGCTTTTTGAAAATGGCATCATGTATGCACACACACCAATACCTACACATTAAAATATATTAACTTCAGCTCTCTAATATTAGCTCCTTAAATTAGAGCCCACAGGATACCTCATTTGCTGTAACACCAACACTGCAGGTTAGGATGGCTGAAGTGCATGAATAGAAAATACAAGTCATAGCACTCACTGGGTTATTCAGATTAATAGAAAAAGCATGCATGGTTAGACATTGTTTTTGCAGTATTCCAAGGGAGAGGAGATAAAGACTTAGTAGCAATTTGGACGTGCATGGATTGCCTTTGTTCTGCCACTAGTTAATCGGAAACCCTAGTGTTTGGGGTTTTTAAGGGTCTTGGAAAGCTTGGTAAAAAGCAATTCATTTAATAGATATCAGAATGACCATAATCAGGGTTACCCATGCTGAGATATGAACTTACAAAATTAGATAAAAGCAGAGGCACAACAGGGCTAGAAAAGCAAGCTGTTGCAGTCAAATCTGTCAAAATCCAGTTACTGAGCTTTGCCATATCCTTGTCTTAAAGGGCACTCTGGAACCTCAGCCAAGTACATTCATGCTATATTAAACTTACATCCTGTTTATTTGTACTGATTTCCCATCTTTCATGCTAAACTCCAGAAATCTAGCCTGTGTTTTTTCTTTACAGCACAAGGAAGTTAATGTTAAGCATGCCTGCTAATAGCTTTGATTCAACTGAAGTGCCCCCAAATTGGTAACTTGGACATAGAAGAATGGGACTTAAATTCAACTGAATTAACTGCCTCTGGTAAAGCAAGTTTGAAGTGTAGCCTCTGATCTGCTTCAGGCCATACTTGTGTGTTTCCTCGAGCCCAGATGAAGTTTGATCTGTTTACAACTGGAAAGTCTTTTTACCCAAAGCAGCAAATCTACTGACTTTGTTGGGGGCCACACCTGTATTATAGACAGGACATTTGTGGCTTGAGTCTGCACTCTCAAACTAGCTCTTCATCAGAGAGAGAACTGTAAAAGCCAGACCTGCCATAGTGTCCCTGCTGCTGGTACCCAGCATGGGCAGATGAGAGCAAACTGGTGATTCTAGTGAAGCTGCTGCCATACCCTTCTGCAGGAGCTGCTTGAAAAGGTGAAAGAAAAGCACAGATCTTCTTCCTCTCTGTTCATGTTTCATTGTACTCTGACATGTTACAATCAACATTTACCCTTCTGCTTGTTGAAAAGCTATGAGTGAGGACACTCCAGCACATTCCTTCCCAGAGAACAGAGACTAAACTATCAGATCTTTTCACTGACAAGATAAACAGCCAGTCTCCCAGGAAACAGATCTATTCCACAAGACATTAAAGAGGCCAGCTTTGTACTTCTGATCACAGCTACCTGCTGTTCAAATACTTGGTTATATGTTTATGCTGACAACTAATAAGGAAATAGTATTTTACATAAGTAACTGCTCAGCCTGAGATAGTTCATTCAGCTGGATTTTGAAGTCCTGTTCTTCTATGTCCAAATTAAGATTCTGAGGCCAGAAAGGTTTAACATGTTACCATAACAATGGCTGTACCACATCAGATTGTAGATCCCTCTAACCCAATATTCTGCTTCCTGTTTAGAAAATAGCTCAAGAACAGGGCAAGCATGCAGCATTGTACAACTGCTGCATGAGTGCACCAACAGGGTCTACAACATGCCACCCCTACCTCTGAGCACCCTGTGCTCACAGCCAGCTCAATGCAGTGCAGCTGCAACATCAGGTCAGGCTCATCTGCAAGAGCTGTGAGAAGCCTCATCAGGGCTTCTTCCACTTCACTTCAAGCTGCATTTAAGTTCAGACCCTCACATTGGTCTGGCTGAGCAGGTCTGAAGTGTAGCCTCTAATCCTGAGCTATGTTGTAGGTAAGCCTCACTACATGTGATGTGCCTTGCTGATCCAGACCCTGACTCTCATTAGACCCTGGACATGCCTCACTGCTCTAGACTTGTCTAGTGATGACTGTGGCTGCCCCTGGTTACAGCCACTGGCCCTTCTCTGCTCTTACTGCACAAGCCCTGTGGGACTGGTGGGGCCACTTCCTCGGCCTGCCTTGCTGTCATCTGCAGCTCCTGGCTTGCCTGCCTTGCAGAGCAGCCCACTCTTGCTGCTCCCTGATGGCAGTATCTCTTTTGAACAGACCAGGAAGCTTTATTCTAACCTAACATAGAACCATACGACAATTTGGTAATAACTAAGGTGAACTGGAAAAGTCCTTGATGAATGCAAGTCCTCCTCCCAGGTCCTTCTCCAAGCTCCCTTAAGAAAGCATAAAATGCAAGCTCTCATATTCTATGTACAGAACAATTTAGGACAACTAGTCCATAAAAGCAACACTTGAAAAAAGTAAGAATAAGAACTTCTCTGCAGCTTTCTTTAAGTGCCTACTTGCTGGAAAAGAAATACTAGAAGACAGATTCAGTAATCAGTAGGAAACAAAATCAGCAGCAAAGGCAATAATATTCATGCAGTGCAATTTACCACAAGGCATCTGTCTGTACATGAATTAGTGTTTTCCTTAGTTATCTTTAATAGGAAATCCCAAGATTCTCAGCTGGCCCTGTCAGTTAATATTAACTACAGACTTGGAAAATGATATAAAAATAGAAAGGAAATTGAATCCTGCAGAGGCAGCAGTAGCACTTTACAGGGAATGCAAATAGATCTTCACTGGGAACTGCTGTATTGGCAGCCCTGGTCCCGCTCCACTGTGGAGTTTGCCAACACACAGCACAGTACAATTCAATACAACATGACATTCTGTAACACACAACTCACAGAGTAAAAGGACTGCCAGAGACAGGAAAACAGGTAGACAGCAAGTCCAGAGAAACACATGGTGATTGGCCACCTATGCTCACCTTTTAACAGTTTGTCTTTTCAGAACTCTGAAGATTTGATCATAAAGGTGATTTAGTCCTGCAAAGAACTGTGTAAGCATACTCCTGATTTTGCCTACTTGAAGAAATTCTGCAGATGCTCTATTTTAACAAAAAGGGATCTACTTTTCCGTATGTCAGACCTGGCTGTCTAATAGCCAGTTGCTTGCCACAAAAGATGTAATTTGAAGCTAGCAAGCAGGGACATAGGGGACTTGTGCTGGAGTAGGAGAGCCACTCAGAGACATGAGGTGGTCTCACTTGAGGCTTCAGAGTACAGCTGGCACAGACATTCCTCAGACTGCATGACAAAGTCCATCTGCAGTTGCACAGGCTGAGCGGCAAACAGCTATCAAATACAGCAGCTACAGACATGGTCTACAGGCTCCCAGATCAGCCAAGCATATGTAACTTCACTGAGTAGCAGCTATAGAAGACATCTTGCAGAATGTCAGTCCTTCTGCAGTTATAGCTGTGATCATCATGGAGACAAGGAGTGAAAACTAGCAAACCAGACACTTCTCCATTACTCTTAGGCAAAAAGAAAGTGTGCAGTCTTTCCCATCATCATTCCTCATTCAGTCCATTTTATCTGCTCACTGTTCCTTCTGGCTTTTCACATCTACATCCATCTCTCCTTACCACATTCCTTCTCTTCCTTTCCTACTTTCCCTGTATTTTCTACCTCACCTTCTCTGACATGTTTAAGAGGAGAAAGGATGGACCTAGAGAGGATGGCACAATAATGCAGCTACCCTATTTCTTCATCACTGTATTTAGATTCCATCCAGGGATACAACTTTGCTTTTTGGCTAAATCAGTAGAAACGGTTTAGTTTTTTCCAAGAAACTGGAGTTCAGTTGTTTTAAAGGGAAGCATGCACAACCAAGTGAATAACCCAACTAGACTAAGTGTTTTGCTCCCTCCTTACAGGCAAAGCCCCAGCAGCAAAAGACTATCCCAGTGCTCACCACCAGACTGCCTGGCTTCATACAAGCCAATAATTCAAATCAAGCTTACCCCTTCCTACCAACGGCTCTTGGGGAAGGCATTCATCACCCAATGACTGCAACTTAGTCAAACATTATACTTTTAAACCCCCCACATTTTATAACAATATGTTTCTATGTTAATCAAAAAAACCTTACTTTTTCTCACCACCAAAAGACTCCCACAAACATTTGATTTCTCTTTCTAGACAGGAGTTAACTAAAGCAATTATATTTCCAAAGGGAACACAGCCAATCCCCTCTACAAAACTGCCTTTACAGTCATCTCCTTATAAACAGTGTATTGTACCATGATAACTTCAAACATCTAAATCCACTGCTTGCTCCCAACCTCTTCAGTTATATAATTTGTGGCTTGGAAAATGTCCATGTAGGTCCTGACATAAAACCATAACTCCTCCAAATATCAGTGGAAATTACTTCTATTCAGTAGGTTTGAATGGCTCTGTTTGTTAGACAAGTGTACTTAAGGGTTACTCTGTAAACAGGCCTTGACATGCCAGAATATTACCGCTTCCATTGTTTGCAAGTGTCTGCCCGTATATGAAACCCTAAGTATATTTAATATTTACTTGATAGCTCACAATACATCAGTAATTTAGGAGCATTCAAGATATACATGAATCTAGAGGTTTTTCTATACTAGAAAAAGATAAGTGTTCCTAATTCAGATTAAAATAGCTATGAAGACAAAATAACATGCTTTTAACCTAAGTTTTCCTACACACTTTGAATAAAAGCTACTAGCCAAAGTTAATACCTAACTTGTCATTCCTTAACAGGTATTTTATTTTCCTTTTATACTCTTGTCAACCTTTCTTGGAAAAAACCTCAACACAGCAACCTGTAACCTAAAGTTCTACAAGATAAAAAAAGTTACATCTCTTCTGTGTATAACCTTTTTCTCTGTCAATGCAGGACTGTTCCTTCTGATACTGTTATGACAAAGCTACGTACATTAATTGGGTGCAATGGAGCAAGCTAGTGCAAGGTCTGAAAGTTGCCTCACTGCAGTGCCCCCTGCCTCAACAAGTATTTCTACACAAAACTTCACAAGGCTGCATCATGTCCATGCACCATTTAGGGTTTGCATAGCCTGTGTTTACCTCTGAACCCCATGCACAGGGCATCAAAGCCTAAAAGCATGAGAAGAGAAGCCAGGACCCTACTCTGCCACGGACTGTTGGCATAGTGGTAGGAGAAGGGACCAGAAAAGTGTTTCCCACAAAGCAGAAGACTTTAAAGCTTTCTGAGAGCAGGTGAACAGATCATTTCTAGACTGTGACACTGCCTCCCTAAGGGAAACACCAAGGGCCACTGGTACCCCAGAGGCCCTTGCCTTTAAAAGGATGCAAGGGTTGAAGAAAGGCTCTAAGGAAGCTGGAGAACAGCATGAAGGCTAAGTGCAAGCCAGCATCCTTTGAGGTATACTAGACCCCACCTGGAGTACTGTGTCCAATTCTGGGCTCCCCAGTTCAAGAAAGATGAGGAACTCCTAGAAAGAGTCCAGAGGAGAGCAACTAGGATGATAAAGGGACTGGAGCATCTACCCTATGAGGAAAGGCTGAGAGAGTTGGGCTTGTTCAGCCTGAAGTAGAGAAGACTGAGAGGGGATCTCATCAACACATACAAATATCTCAAGGGTGGATGTCATGAGGACACAGCCAGACTCTCCTCAGTGGTGCCCAGCGACAGGACAAGGGGCAATGGGTACAAACTGAAACATAAGAGGTTTCAGTTGAATATGAGGAAAAACTTTACTCTGAGGGTGACGGAGCACTGGAACAGGCTGCCCAGGGGGCCTGTGGAATCTCCTTCTCTGGAGATATTCAAAGCCCGCCTGGACGAATGTGCTCTAGGAGAGCCTGCTTTAGCAGGGGGGGTTGGACTAGATGATCTCCCGAGGTCCCTTCCAACCCTTGCGTTTCTGTGACTGGTGATTTAGGTTGAACATTAATTCCAATGACCAAATTACTTATAATGTAAATAGAATACAGAACATTGTGAAAAAAAGCAGTTCCTTGTGGGGCAAGAGTGATTTAACAATCAAATACAGACAGCCTCTAAGGAGAGGAAGGTGGAAGAATGTGAAAGCTGAGACCTGCAGAAGGGGGAAAGTAGTTTTCCTTCCTAATGGCAGGATCCTCCTCTACACTGATGCAAGAGAGACTTGCTTGATATGCAATTCCTACATTGAAAACAGATTCTTGTATCTCCAGAAGGCAAGAGGAGGACATAATTTTCCTTTCTTGCCCTTTCTAGGGTATCTGGTAGAGCCAGACAGGGTTGCCTAAATCACTTTAAATATTTCCTGTAACAACACCTAAGATTATTATCATTAGTATCTCTGAATGTTAATAAATAATTTCCACATGCTGTAAACAGCATCTGGTCTATTTTGCATAATTATGCTGCTGAGGTAGCTTCTACTGCCATAGTCCCCATCTGACTAGGCTGTACCTGCTGCCACATCAGACCACTCCCAGGCCACCAGGCAGTTATAACCAGCAGCTATAGTTCAGCCTTCATTTTTTTCATCCCTCAGCAGATTCACACCCACAAATACAGACTGCTACTGAACAGCCAACATCCTCTCTGGCAGTAGCCATGAGGCACAAATAATTTCTTTTTTTCTTTCTAGAAGAACACAGCCTTCTGTGCAAGCAAGGACAGACAGGTGCTCTAGATGAAGCTAGGACTCAGGCAGCCTGTATTTCTGCTATAGGCTTCCTGAACAGCTTTACACAACTCTTACTCACTTCATGTCCCGTTTCTGAACTACAAGATAAAGATACTACTTTTGCCCGCCCACCTTTTTTGTCTTTCTTCTGTGTGGCTTTGGGTGGGAGGAAGCCCCCTTTTTTGACACTCTTAGAATGCAAACCTGCTGATCCTTGCAGTCTTACTACAGCTTCTCACTAAAAAAAGTTCATTCTGTGGTGAGAAGCATTGCACTGGGGAGAAGGGAATGTTGTTACTTCCCTTTCCTCATTAGCCTGTTTTATGAGAGCAGCATCTGGCCCAGCAGTCCTCCCTCATAAAGTGTGGTAGGACCTAACTAATACAGCAGGAGCAGTCACATTTGAGTTGCCGTTTGGCCTGTAGTGCTCCATAATAAACATTTTGTCCTCTCACATTTTTCAGATAAGACAAGCAAAGTAAAAATGCTCACATAGCAATCCAGGGCCATATGGATTGTCCTGTCTTTATTTTACCCCTGGGATTGGGCAACAGGGGCTGCCTCAAGCACCAAATAAAGTAGAAATCTTCACTAAAGCAATTGCCCTGCAATTGCTTTCAGAAGCAGTGAAAGCAGCCAAAGGCACCCTCTGACCACAAATAGTTTAACAGGCATATCTAGAAAAGCCAAAATAGAGCTCTATCATCTCTCATGCTCAGCCTCCATCAGCTTTCTATACTCACTTCTGCTGCACTTCATTTTCAGTTCTCTGAACTGGCTCATTGCACAGGAAGGAAGAACCATACCTTTAGGAAGCAACATGAAAATACATTACATAAATGACAAACTGTAAGAATAGCCTGAAGGGCAGTTAAGGAAAACAAGCAGAGGGATTTCTGTGAGCTATAAGGTATTGGTAACAGTAGCATCAAGAAGAAAGTTTAAATTGAACAGAAATACAGTCATTGAAGACACCCAAAAGCCATACAAATGACTTCTATAGCTGCTAAGCTTCATTTTGTTAGGATACAGCACAGAACAGCTGTTCCCTAGGGGACAAGGAGCCAGGCACAGTAACAGAGCTAGTAGCACCTACAGTACCTGAGCAAGGCAAACCCAGAGAAAGGAGCCTGATTTGATGAAGAATCCAGGTTATCCAGCAAGTTGCAGCAATGCTACAGGTCCAAGGTGAAACCAGAAAATTGATCTACAAATCAGGTCCAGTCCAATAAGAACAGCCAGGGTCAGACACAGCACTCAACAGACCCCACAGAGACAAGACAAGACAAACCAGAGACAAAGCTAGAAAGGTAGCTGGTGTGTCAGGACAAGAATCAATAGGCAGGTAAGACTATTATTAAGCTAGAGACCAGCACTCCTGCAGTAGAGTTTAAATAGCAAAGGCTCAGATCTGAGTTTAAGTAGAGCTCCTGGGACCATGGGTGGGTAGGGGTCCCAGACGAGATTGATTAGGGTCGTTAAGGCCTACTCACTCAGGGCCCTGACAGATTTAAAGCATTTATCTTCAGGAAAAAACCCCAAACAACACAATTCTTCAGAGAATCCACAGCTACACAAACACTGTATTTGCACAAACCAATGATATTTTGGAGGAATTGTGCTGTCTCAAACAAGTATCACAGGACTACACAGGCCCCATTGCTCTTACAATTCAATTTTCAAGTGATTATTGGCACAGCTGGCTCTGCACTTGTGCCTGCACAGCATGTGATCGCATTCCTCACAGCCTTGTGACAGCTCAAAACATTTTTCCCTGCCTGTGCTCACTTCCAACCATTGGGTTTATCATTTGGAAAATGGTAGGAGCCCCGCAGTGTGTGCCTTGAATGAATGTGGCCAGTTCTCTTTCCCTCCAACTGCTATTTTAAAAGAATATCCCAAAGTGCCTTGCAGAACATGCTACGTGTATACCTTTCCCGTATCAGGAATCTTTACCTATCTTTATATGTCTTTATCTATTATAGGGACATCCAAGGGCACAAGGTGGTGCAGATTCTTGACTATAATCCTCATTTGTTTTATGTTTTTATTTTCAGTGTGCCTGTACCATGTGCTATTGTGCTGTGCAGAGAAGGTAGTAGTAGCAAAAGAAGTTACAGAACAAAGTTAGCACGACACTGTGGTTAGAATAGTTAGCATTACTGAAACGAATGCTCAGCAGGAGTAACTAGATGGGAAGAAATGTTACACTGATGTCTCCATTCTGCTTCCACAATCCAAACTAGCATCTCTGCTTGGTACTCATCGTACAGTGTTGACATGCCCTCTGTGCTCTCCCTGATTCAAAATACTCTTGCTCTGTTGATAAAATGAGTGGAAACATGAGCAGTGTCACATCTATTTGATCTGACAGCTTGTTAAAGTCCGACTTACAGAGAGAGAAGCTGAAAATCCCTTAAGTATCATTCACTTCAGGAACCTGAAGAGAAACCATGGCGAACTTAACAACGACATGAGGAATGTTTGGAAATGTAATTCAAGCTTGTGTGATCAAATTGCAATTTTGAAAGAGATGCTTTCTTTTTAGCATTTTACCTTAGCAAGTCTGGCAAGAAAAGGCAAAAAAATAGCTATGTAGATATTAGTACATCAGCTAGTCTCAGGGGAATCAATAGTGCTTTCAAACTGCCAGAGACTTGAGTGAACTAATTGGCCTTAATTGCCCTGACCAGCAGTCAGCTGTTGCCTCCACCCACTCCTTCTGCCCAGGAGCTCTATTTAAGCTCAGCTCTGGATACTTGCTTCCTATGTAAACTTGTCTACAGGTATGCTGTTGGTCTGTAGTTCTGGCCTTGCTATGTTTGTGTCTCTTGGCTCTAGTTTCTTGGTT
Source organism: Gorsachius magnificus (assembly GCA_034008185.1). Classification (NCBI taxonomy): domain Eukaryota; kingdom Metazoa; phylum Chordata; class Aves; order Pelecaniformes; family Ardeidae; genus Gorsachius; species Gorsachius magnificus. Next base: position 30,985,135 of record CM067089.1, on the reverse strand, counting down.
TGATTCTAGACCTGTTCCTCCAGGTGTTGTGCCCTGATTATCCTTAGTAGGTCTGATCTAGATATGTTTTTTTAAATTGACTTCAGATATTTCTCATCTTCAGGGGTGTGGATGAGAATCTGGACTCCAAACTGCTATCCCTCAGCCCGTCCTGCTTGCTTTTCTTAGGTATAGTGGGGCTGGCTCCTAGCTGGTGCAGGTCCCTGTTCTCCTTGCTGTGCTGCTGTGTCTTGTTTCTATTCCCTTGGGGAGCTGCTGGCCCTTGCTGTTCCCTGGCACAAAGCTTCTTGCACCAATTTCAGTTGCTGAAAATCTTACTTTAGGTTAAGTACTTCCCCTGTTCTCTTAGATTTCTAAATGAATGGCACTAACTTGATAAGACTGTTATGAACTGGCTTAGTTCAATAAAACTTCTACTGGTGATGGATGCCAAAAGCCATTCTATGTGAAAAGCAAGAGCCTGATCCTGTGAGACTGCTTATCACTTCCACTATTTTTCTAGGTGTTTCTGAAGACTAATTCAGACTCTTACAGTCACTTTTGTTAAAAATGCTAACTCTATTTTCATTTAAGCCTTGTATTCAATTCTGTTAATAACACATTAGAAAGCATTCTTTTTTTCTTATTCAGATTAGAAATCACTGCTGTATAAACTACGCTTGATTCTTATATGACACTCAAATTGGTGTTAATCTGTTTCCTACATATAAAATATTGATTCTGCAGTAACTTAAAGCAAGGGTATCCACTATTTAAGTGGTGAGTAAATAAACAATTTCATCTGTCCTGTTATGTGCACCACAGTAATATCCTCAGTATCCCCTGTGATCCTTAGGCTTTCGAAGACTGGAAGAAGCAAGCTCTCCTGGAGTTAGTCACTGGCCCTGAATTTCAGGTGAAGGTAATGGGGCTCACTAAGTATGTACAAATCTTCTCAATTTGTAATCTTAAGTGACAAATACAGAACAGGAACCACTGATGTGTGTTACCTTGTGTTGATTTATTGCATCCAAAAATTGTTCTGGCAAATGCAACTGAGAATCAATCCTACTCTTTGAGCTAAAGTCAGAGCCCTTCCAATGAAGGCTTGTTTAGGAAAGGCTATTCATATTGAAACTTAATTTTTCATTAATTTGTCTCTCGTTATAGCTCTAGTCTTGTGACAGTATCCCAGGATCCTTGACAGACAAACTGGCACTCTCTTTAATAACTAAAATTTGCAGTTTAAATTGGACAATACTGTAGTATATTATGACAAGAAACAATTGTTGATGCTTCCTGTGGATTACAGTAAGGGTTCTCAGCCTTCCTCTGCTGAATCAGACTGCCTGTAAGGGTGTCATGAATCTTGCTGCAACTCCCAACTGAGGAACTTCCTTAAAGGGTGAGTAATTATGAGATGGAGTTCCTCACTGGTGGTTCATGTTTCAGATTTTTTTTTGTCCCAGCTCTCCTAATCAGTAGTGTCAGAATATTCAATCTTTTCTCTAACAATTAAGAAATTATTTTGCTGCTATTTTGTCCTCTTGCTATAATCAAATGGATAAGCTGGCTAGGAAAAACATATGTGATCATATGATATTGTTTCATAATAGCTGAACCACTTCCAGCTGCACTAGAACAGATGGCTTAGAGAAGTAACAGAAACAGTATGTGCTTATCTTAAAATTAAATTTCCTGGAGAACTGCTAAGTGATTAATCATAATCTAACAGATAATCTAATTGTCTTAACGAATGGTAGGTAAGTCACAGTGTAACTTGCTTTTCAAGCACTGAGAATTGCTCAGAACAAGTGATAGTAGGGGAATAAAGAGGTATACAACTGAGGTTATATCAAACATTACTTCCAAAGTAGAAGCAAGGGAGAGAAGTGAGAAACAGGACCTAAACAGTTCCACTAAGGGAAAGGACAGGGCCAACAGGAGAGTATTACTTTTCTACAGGTACAGAAGGTTCTTGTATATCTTTCATCACAGCTGATAACAAAGAAAGGAGAGCGGTGACTGCAAAGGATGAGATCTAGAACAAAAGAATGAGTGGGCAAGGAGTCTTTCTGAAGACTTGGGCTCTTTGCTAAAATACTTCTTGCTTTATTACATCTGAAAGTCTTTCTTAGTTGGAGCTATCATTTCACATAGAAAAAGACACTTCCTACAATGTAACAAATGTACAGTGGATATCCTGCTGCAGAAGAGATGGAGACAAGGCACTGTAGTTTGTGTGATAAAATAGGTTGTAAGTAAAAGTATTGTGCCTTGTCAATGCTTTTGAATTAAAAATTAATAGCTATTCAAATGTTGGAAATTGCCCTCTTATTTCATGCAGAACAAGCTATCCCTCACCCCTCTCTTATAAGACACTGCTTACTTGAAAACAGTTAATTGCTTGTGAAAGACATGAAACTTGAACAGCCGCCTCTGTGCCTCGTCTCAGGAGGTAGTTAATCTTGCTGTGATTGTATTTACTTGAACAATGCAATCAAATGAAGGAACAATGTGCACGAACCCAGTTTCATTGTTCAGTGTTCAATAGACTGTAAAACAGATACTGTAGTAGTTCACCAAGTAACACCAAAGCTCCCCTTAACTTAATGCCATTTGTTAAAAGAAAATACCTCCATTCTCCTTATCTATCTTCTAAAACCAGAATGATGCTATTTTAGAACTAATTTACAAATAACCAGCAGCTGTATCTGTGAAATAGCTTCTATATAGTTATATTCTTCTAGCACTGGGCATGGATCTTTTTTAAACTGTTTGTTTTTCAGAGTAAGTGTAGGCTTTTCCAAATAACTGTAATTCAACTAAAGCGTTATATGCAGTAACATGCCTTTACTCTGAGGGAAATCCATGTTTCCTTGTTTTCATCTTACCATTAAGTAATGTCATCCTCCACAATGGAGTCTCCCTTCATTAGTTAACAAAAAGTCCCTAAGTCTGTGCCAAATATTGTGATGAAAGCTTTTTAAAGGTCTTGTTACAAAGTTTGTGTACTTGTTAGCTTGCTGGGTGTGCAAAGAACTCTTGAACATAAAATTAGATGGGGACTGGCAGATATGAAACTGAATTATTCCAAGCAATGAGTTAAGACTCCCAGAGATTAGTTTGCTGCAGATATGGTTCACCACTTCCCTGTTAAGAAAAATGGCTTGCTTTTGTGCTTTTCCAATTTCCTACAAAACTAAGTATTTATTCTTCCATGGAGACTGAAAGATATCAAAATGAAGAAAGAATAAGTAAGAGAGAGGAACAAATGAGATATACCACTTGAGAGAAAGGAAGGAAGAAGTGAAGGGTGGGAGGAAAATGAAAGAACAATACGTTGGGTGGGGAAAGAACTGAGTAAGGTGAAAAAGGTGAGAAAAGAAATTACTTCATCACTAAGGCAATATTTATAGTGTAACTAGAACAGCATAAGATGGGTAAATGAACTGTTGCTTGAACTCTCAAGCTTTCACAGAACACTACTTAAATAATTCTGAGTGTAATTTCTTGAGGCCATCCTACTGTTAATTTCTTCCAGTTATACTCACAATATCTTTTCAACAGGATTCCAACCCTTAGAATGACATCTTCTGAACTGGTAGATTGCTATGTATAGTACTATATAAAGTGATTAATTTCTTCATATACTAACTCCTGAAAGAACACGACCCCCCTTCAATGCATACCATTATGGGATTTAACACATGTTCAGGGGTGGTTGGAGCTCTTATAACTGAGAACTCACCTGTGAGTTGTTGCTTTTACCAGAGTATGCTTTAGTCCAGTTCAGTGGACTATAGCCAGACCTCTAGGGTTTGAGTGCTGTAAATTATTCACTTGTTTAGGAAGGACCTATGTTAGTCAGTGAAATGGGTGTATCAATACTTTCCTAACCAGCAAAGGGACTGTTAAAGCTAACCATGCCTTAATCTACCACACACAGAAACACCACTAGAATCAATATGACTTAGAGTATGCTTTAGTTTTAGTTAACATAAGCTTCATGCCCTTATCAGGTTTGGTAGAGGTTAAGTGATACCAGTTATATTAAGTTATCACACTGGTTCTTACAAACCTTCTGCAATCTTATTTTATACCTTTTTATCTATAAAAACTTATGGAAACTTGCTCAGTTTTCAGAAACCAGTTTTATTAATAGAATTTGCTTTAGAAGTTAATTTAACCTCATTTGTTAATTTCCAGTTAGAGCTCACTCTCAGTTTTTGACCTGTCTTTCAAGGAAACAGTAACTTCTAGGCACAAACAAAAAGAAAAGGAAAGGGGCCAAAGGGATGAAACAAAGGAAACTAATAGTGGGGCCTAAAGTTACTAAATCTCCTTTAGTGAGGAAAGTAATATCAGCATTTGTGTTAACTTTTAGAGGTCTTAAATGTGGCTTGTTGCTTTTAAAAATATTTCATACAGAATTGGAGATACTATTTTTCCCCAGAAAACTATCTTAGAAGCTTTTCCCCGTTCATGGGCGGTGGGAATGAGAAAGATATCTCTTCCCATTCTGTTTCTATGCTACTTGTTGATAGGGATATCTGTCTTTTGGTGAGCAGAGCCTGGAAGGGACCTTTTTCACCTGCCTTGGATGCTCAAAGGCTATTCTTGTCTAAGTACAGCTGTACTTCCAGAGAAGTCCCTTCTTTGAACAGGTGATTGCTGTGACAGAATTGCCTTACAGATTTGTAATCCTCTCACATAAATGTTATGCCAGAACCATTAGCAAGATCAACGTACTTGGTGTCAGTAGCTATTCCTTATAAGAAATACATTTGATTTGACTTATTAGTCTTATGGCCCTTGTAGCTTTTTTCCTTCTGCCTAAAGAATTAGAAAAAATCTGCAACAAAACATTCCTGTAATGGAACAGCCTTTTATTGTCTAGATACAGTAGATAATTTGGCTTTTTATCTAGCTAAAGAGAAAGGTAGCAATATAGCATAGTCACTGTATTTCATTATTTCCTATATCATTAACTTCTGGTGCTACTTGAAGCTTTACTAAAAAATTTCTAAATGGTTGTTCCTTGGCAAAAGATGGGTCAACCAGATATTTTTCCAGCAATTTTACTGATGTAATCCTTAAAAAAACCCCCTGAATTATCTGCACTCATTCACAACCTTTTTGAAATAAACATATTTTTAGTTTAGAAGCTTGATGCAAAATTATTGAAAGGGACCTATCAAGAGACTTATTTTGACATTTCTTTTCATGAAAAAAAATCATAATTTATGCTTTTCATATCACTTGAAGATATAATATCAGTTTTTGCATAGGCAAGATATCCATTCTCTGACTAGTTCTAATGTTAATGGTCATGCAGATTAATTTTAGGAAGTGAGCTTCCTACACACCACTAATGACTTTTCAGATCCATTAGCCTGTTGTGTATTATTGATTTCAAGCATTACTGATTAATGCTGTATGTAGATTTATTTCTGCTCCTAGAGGGTAAAGGACTGGCACCTCTTGTTACCGTTGTTAGATGAATGATATATTACTGCTTGCTTTAGTCAGTTCCTTGCTATGTCTCTTTCCCTTCCTCTGCTCTTGTCTGTCCCCTGTGCCACTGTACTCTTCTCCCCTTTACTATGTTTTTCTAATGGTTCAATGTTAGGTGCCTTCCATCCACCTTCTGTAAGAGGAATTTGCACTAAAGTTTGGAAAGTACAATGCAGTACAAAAATGGAAAACTCATGCATGTGCAGCTGTGTTTTTTCAAAGGTAACAGGGTGGCATTTCGTGTTCATTGCTCCTTCCAGAGTCTGACTCTGCCACTGCCCACGAGCTGCTCTGTCCCTGGCTGCTACTGCTCTCCAGGGACCACAGTGTCCTGCTGGCCCTGTGGAGGCTCCTCAGTCACTGCAACAGCTCCTCATCCCACCGCTTCCAGGTTGCAGATTCTTTGCAGTGCCCAGGCATGTGGGTTTACTTACTACTGGATTTCTCATGTTTCATTCAGGGCAGCATGGTGCACTCGGGGTTTGTGACCGAGCCCCATACAACCAGATCCAGCTCTTCAATCTCTTGCATTCAAAGGCTACAAACTCCAGCTCCTTCTATCTCTTTAATTAGTAACTTTTACATTGTACATGTTCCTCTAGCTATCGCCTCCTATTCTGCACTTTGGAATTACTTTATATGTTGAATACTTATGCTTCAGTCATTAGCACCTCTAAGATTACGTACAGATTACGTACCTTTGGTTATTTTCTGCATTCTGTTCTAGAGGTGTCTGATAGCTTATGTCTCTGGTAGACCACAGACATTTTGCTCAAGATAGTATTTAACTCATCACCTGCACTTGTAAGTCCCTCACTATTTTTGTTGCACAGCTGTAATAATTAGATGTCATATTAGGCTGTCAGCTCTGATAATCTACACCATATTTCAAGGCTAGTTTTTAAGTACTTAAATGGTATTTTGGTGAAATGTTACTTAATACCAGGTTATCAAATGTCTGTAAGGTTTAGTCACCTAAGTTAATTCTCAAAAATGAGAATGTGCTGCCTCCATCAGCTGTGGGACAGCAATACAAAGATCATGTGCCTATGTAAATCAAGGCTTGGAACATTGATATAAAAGATAGGGCAGGTGGTTGTAAAAGAAGAGTTACAGAATAGAAGCTTTAAATGTACCTGGTTCCACATGTCTGGATGGTGTTTTTCTCTTAGACCTTGTCACCTAATAGCCAGTATTTTTCTGCAAGGAGACCTAGAGCCAAGCACTCCGTATGAAGTGGAGCAGAAAGTTCCTCAGGTGGGGGACAGGTTGTTAAAAAGGTGTTTTGGTAATGTCTGTGAAGGAAGAAGATTGAAATGAAATCAACTCAGCAGTATCTTTTGGTTAATGAATCAATCAGTGTAAAGTTGTATCCTGAATTTAAACAGTGTCAATCTCCTGCCTCATACAATGCTAATTCATGCTTTCCTTGGCACTAATACCTTCTCTTTTCACTCATCACCTAATGATAGTACATTACATAACAGAAGGGGGAGAGTGCTTATTATCTGATTTCTGTTAGCATTAACTTTTCCCCCTTGTTGGTTATCTCCCCAGCTTCTGGACCTTAGCAGAGATTTCAGAATACATGGGAGGACATTTAGGCACCCTGTTCCCATATAAGTGGCAACCCATGAGAGACTCATCTAAAACGACATTGTCTCTTTAAGTACACAAGCTACTTAGCATGTACTGTCAGAGCTATATGGTTGCTAAGCAATACATTTCTAGGTGTATGGTTAGAAATACAACTGTCATTGGCCCAAGACATTTTGCTCATCAGGACTCCAACAATCTTAAAGTAGTACAAGGACTTTCCTTCAGGAGTATTTTTTTCCTCTGTTCTTGCTTTCCTTTGCCCATCCTATAACCACAAAGTTGGGGATAATCAGTGCAAAGTCTTTTGAACTCCACCCCCCAGACCTATGAGAACAAGTCTTTGATTTCCAGAGATAAATACAGATGCTATTAATGTATATTAATATGAATACATAAGCAATATTAACTGGGAAATATCTCTTTGCTCCTAGGTAAAAAAACTATAGAAAAATGTATGCCCGAAGCTTTAGGATTTCTATCTGCCAACTTACTAGCAAACTAAAGAGAATAATCAAAAGATCCTATTTCCTTCTATCATTTTTCTAGCAACCACAAAGAAAAGGCCACTTGACATATTGTTTCTGATTTTGTCCCAGTCACATTGTATTCCTCCTTAGTTCAGCAGAGTAGTTTGTAGTATGGCCAGAATACAAGGATCCATTCCCATTCAAACCTGGTTTGTCCCCTTGTATGACAAGACAGAGTGTTACCAAAAATGAAAGTCAGACCCTTGGGCAAATTGAAATTTCAAATGCTGGGCTGTGGTGCTTTCTTGAAGAGCACATGGTAAACTGTCCTTTTCCACAGCAGGAAAGCTGTCCCACAGTGCCTCTGCTGACCTCTGGGAAACTCAGGTATGAAATTGTCCTCCCTGTCTCCTGCTAAAGATAGGCTGATTTTGGCCGTGGGCGGGAGATAGAGATACAGTTAAACACTAGGAATGTGACAAATTATCTGTTTATTGAATGTTTGTTTACAAATAACATGCACCATGTCAAAACTGCGCTGCCAGTTATGTACGACACATGTCATTTTGTTCCTCCCTAATATCTAGTCTGGCTTAACCCCTGCAAGTTAATCAACCTCAATCTTTAGCTGCAGCAGTAGAAGCTCTTGTTTTTACACTCAGTAACACCACATTCCTACAGATAAACAACTGAAATAAGACATCACAGAAACATGAAAACAGACGAGTGAAAGCAAGGAGCTTTTTCAAATGATGCAATGCAATGGCTCTGTATTTGTGTTAATACTGTTATTTACTGGAACTGTTTGGAAATTATTTCACTAGCTCCAGTACTGCTGATTTTTCCTAGGTTTTTTTGCAGGCATGAAGATTCTTTAAGATTGCTTTAGGAACAGATGCAGTAATTTTCCTGCATTATCTATCACTACAGTAGTAAGTCCCTTAAAAGTTATTTTTGCTGGTGCTGTCCCATCATGAAGACTTTGAGGTTTTAAAGTATTTAAGGAGAGATTTGTTTTTTAATGTAGCATTCTAATACATGGTTTCCTAAAAAGGAATCTCTTTGAATATACAGAGCATGGTCTCCTGTATGGTTTGAATGTACAACATCTAAGTAATAGAGGCTACTGTTGAAGTGGTATATGAAATAGTCCAAATAACTAATAAAGTCCTCTTTCTTGGGTCCACTAGTACTAGTGAACACAAAGTAAAGATGTTAAAAAAAGCCTGACCCCAGCATAATGAAATTTTTTCCCATGTGCTGTATTTCTCCCATAGCTGTGTTCTTAGGGTGGATTCAACTCAGCTAACCTTAGCAAGAGTTTTACACCTTCTACACGTGTCTATGCCCTCCCTGCAGTGTGGAGACAGGCAGCCCTAGAGGGTGGCGTGTCCTGGCTGATCTTAGATACCCATCTCAGAGTGGGTTCAGTTGGGATGGAGGTGTCTAAAGAGGGCACACAGTTCAGAAGAGACAACTAAGTTTTCAATGGCTGAGGCTATTTAAGAGGAATACCCACTTTTCTAAGGTCTACATTATCTCTGCATAAAAATTTCCTTTCAATCATGAGGAATTTGTCCCTTGTGATAATTCTTTTTGCAATGCCAGGAAGCTTACAGAGGCCCTTTCTGTCATTTGTCCTTAATGTGGATACAGATTCTTTTGGTCTAAGAGCTGATTTTTCTGGAACTTCCAGTGGGTATGCTCCATAGCATCAGATACTAGCATTTGTGCTGGGCCCAGCTGGAGATTTACTCTTCCATGGAATAAGAGACAAAAGCAAAGCAGTATAAAAGCTTCGATGAGCTAGGTAAATGCTTGCTTCTTTACAGCCTGCAGACAAGCTTAAAACTGAATGAGCAGTATTTGGCAGACAATACTTTCTTACAATAGAGATCAGTTATGTCAAAAGGGCGTAAATTATTTAACTTGAAGACTTCAAATTTGTTGACAATAATAGAAAATAGAACAGAGGAAAAAAAGTCTTTAAATCTGACCACAACTTCAGAGATTGAGAAAGCACTGTCTTGTGTAATATATATTACTTTCCCTGTTGCTTTTCTCTTGTTTAATACAAACTGTTTAACATATTGCAAAGAAATAAACCATCATCTAAGCATGGTGAGAAATTGCCCAAGTTACAGCTGAAAACCCTAGAGTGTTGTTCCACACTTGTACTTAGAGCGCCACTGTTTTCTCAAAAGATGCTTTACCTGGAGACCGCAGTACTTTGCTTCTGAAATTCAGTAAAGAGGAAATGAGAAATTCACATTATAGCTGACAAATAAGGTTCTTTGCTCCAATTTTTTGAAAAAGGACAGATGAAATGCCAGCTTTTCTCTGTACCTGCTTTTTGTACTAACAATTGATGTTTAGGAAAAGCTGTAAACTGTTCAATCCTCTGGCAAAACATGGCAAACATCTGTTGTAAACAAAAATCTTTGTAGAATTCTAGACAATGCAGCCTAGGCTGAAGAAAGGTTTCTCCCTGAACCCTCCAATGCAGCAAAGATTCTAAACAGCTGGACTGTTGTGTATTTGGAGACCTGTGACTGTTTGCTGAAGAAAAGGAAGACAAGGAGGGCACTCAGGCTTTTGTCCTGTTCAGTCAAGACAAAAGCATCAGATGCTGAAGAGAAGTAGTTCAGAGAAGGATGAAAGGCCTGGGAAGGTAATCACTTTCTTTCACAGCTAGGGCTTCATGGACCTGATTTGAAGTCCAAACTGCCAGGCTGACATGCTCCTCGCCTGCAGGAACCCAGGTGCTGCAGGAGGACCACACCTGAAATTTGGGTTCAGTTTGACAGTGAACAGAGTTTAAGTGCTGATCTGCACAAAAATTGTCATGAGAATAATTACACTGCTCTTACTTTGCATCTCTTGTTATGCAAGTTCAATATGTGAATACTCCTACTCTTTGTCTTAAAATAGTAAATCCTAAATCAATATAATGCTATGATTATTGTATTGTCTTCAGCTGAAGAACCCGGTTGCTTCCAAGAACATCTGTGCATTGTGTCAAGTGGCAAAAGGCTTCAGTTAAAGCAGACATGGTTATTTTGATGAAAGCAATGTAAATGAGCCCCATATACCCTGAAAGCACACAGAAGTTTCATGGCTATTTCTTAGCACTGTAGGAGTTTCCTTGAGCAGCCAACAATCTTCCTGTTCCAGAATAACACACCACAGCCAAAATAATCACATACATTTTTGCTAACATCAACCAAATAAATTTCTAGTAGAACTGCTTAGTAATATAAACTATAAAAGTACATGCATATATATTTCTTTATATAGAGGAGGAGAGGAATTGCTATTGATTACAGAACATCAATAAAGTTACTACCCATAACTCAGAATATTAATTTTAATCAATGAGCATTTATTTTACTAGTGAAATCTTGCTTCTGTCAGATGGACAATATTGATGAGTTGAAATTGGAATTTATTAACAGGGGTGTGTGGGGGGGGAAAAAGTGCTGCCATTGTGATTTCTCAAGTACCAGAATAGGAAAACAACTTGCAAATGGCTGGACAAAGAAAACATGCTTGATTTGAATTGTAGTACATTTTTATTTCAACAAAGGACGTATTAGTAAATGGGAGTATTCTGGGAAAATATATACTTTGGTTACCATTTTCTCGTGTCTACAAAGTCAACAAATTATAACCAAATCTTATCAAATTCTGAGTTACATTATTCCAAAAATATTAAATGAGCTCATAGTCTGTGAATGAATATCCACATGGCTAACTCCTCATGTCAGCATTCACTTTTGGGTTACATTCTTTGTGATAGATTATTTTCAGACTTTCATCTCTCTAAGATATTGTTGGGTTTTTTTCCCCTGAAGCTGCATTCTCAGCTCATCAGTGTGTGGAACTGTTGTTTTCATATTGTATCCATGCTAGACTTTTTGACCCCTGCTGTGTTCTTACTGTTGTTCCGGCTAATAGACCCTGGTCAACAAGGAAGAATTCACTTTCCTTCCTACAGTCAGAGTGTCACAGAATAGTTGAGGTTCGACAGTGCTACTTTAGATCATCTAGTCCACCCTGCTGCTCAACCAAGGTGCGCTACGGCAGGTTGCCAGAGACTGTGTCCAACAGCTTTTGAATATCTCTAAAGATGGAGATTCCATAACCTTTCTGGGCAACCTGTCTCAACGTTTGGCCACCTTCACTGCAAAAAAGTGGTTTCTTGTGTTCAGATGGAAGTTACTGGTTTTAAATGTGTGCCCTTTGCCTCTTGTCCTGTCTATCTCATTCTTCCTATTAAAGCAAAAAGTCTGAAACAAGTTTTTCACTGTACAGTATTTGTTCTGATACTGACTTTATCTCAATAACAGCTGCACTAAACAATCAAATGCCTTCAACCAAGTTAAATCTAGTTCTTTAGAAGCATTAGGTTAGTATAATTCTAAAATAATGTGACTATCAACACAAACATTCAGGTGAAAGCTTGTGGGAAAATGGCATGTTTATTCAGACATATGGTAAAGGTGTCTGTTCCTTTGACTTCCAGTAGCAGCTAGAAATACGAGTTACAGAATTTTTTTGGTAGTCAGTCCTGCCCAGTCCCTGCATGTCATAGGGAAAATCTTTTACAACACTTATTTTTCAATTCTATGATATTACAACTAGGAAAAATAAAAAAACGCAATTAAAAGACCAGCTTTATGTCACAGTTATTGTTACACTTCATAATGTAAATTGCTAACAGGAGCACTGATATTTGAAGACCTTTTAACAGTACAGAGCCAGCATGATCAAGGAAAACTGGTGAGTTTTATCTTGGCTCATACCTCATCATAAAAGTTGCTAGCTACAAGTGACTGAAAACTGCTATTCTGAGATAAATGGTAGAAACCTTAAATAATCCAGCTCAGTTGCTGAATTCCAGATACAATTTGTAAGAGTCAACTGAAATGAAGTAGTTCTGATTTGCAAAACCTAGAACTGATGACAGACAGCAAAATGCACCATCACTGGGATATGGAGTATCTGCCATTCCATAGTAAAGCTGGAATTCTCCTTTTTCAAAATTTTCACCCAAGTCTCCTAAAGTGCTGCTTTCCCGTTCCCAATTATTTTGTTGAAACACAAACCTTTATTCTTACAGAGGGCCAAATGGTTTGTGCTTTACCGTTTGTCACACACATTGCCTACTATTGTATTTAATTCCCTCCACAGAAGCTGGCTGAAGTTCAATGGAGAAACAATTTGTTATGACACTGGAAAATCAGCTGCAAATGATATCTGTGAGCTGGATTACAGCTGTCCCTCTCCTTTGTTTCTCCACATGACACCCACTTTGATTTTAACAACAGTACTCTTGTGTTTTATGCTTCTGGTGTAGTTTCATGAATTTTGGGGAGGGGTGCTGTCAAGTCAGGAAAACATGCCATTATTTCTGTTAGGGTGTACAGAACACCATTACCGTTGTGGTGTAAAGACAGGCTGTGCGAGCTCTGTAGGTAAATGTCTTTCATTAGATGAACTGGCACAATTGGAAAAGTTAGGTAGTTTTCAGACGCAAACAAATTAAGGTGTGGTAACAAGGGCAGGGCAGGTAAAAGCAGCAGCTTTCAAAACTATAAACAAATGCAAATAATTGCTCAGAGTTTAGTTAGATAAGTACGCTGTACAAAAGACCATCAACATCTTTTGAGTCATACGTAACGTAGGCACTTTCAGAAAAATGCATCAAGTGACACTTTCAGAAAAAAGCAAGTATATAGGTGGAACTCCAGAACCAGTGCTCCAAAGTGCACTTGCACAGATGATGATTAAAGGACTAAAATACCCAGCTCCCTGTGGGTGAATATTTCTCATAGAATGAGCTCTAAAATAACATCTCAATACTGATCATGAAGCAAAACTTGCAAAAACACCTTCTAGTTTGGGAGCATATATATCCATGACTCTACTGGTTACCAAAAATTAAGAACTCGGCCCCAGTGGAATGGTTGGAGAACGCACAGGAGTTGGTCTTTTTAAAGTCTCCCCTCCATTGCTTCTCTGAGCTCAGTGAATAATGAAGAGCCTTTTACTGCAGTAATATCTAATAAGCAGAGGTAAGACATTCAGTAGAAGCACCATCAAAGCACCACAAGAAAAACCTGAGAAATAGCAGTGATTAGAAACTACTCCCAACATAGCAAATGTTAATTTTGCATTACTCTGTTAGATTTATGGTTTTATTCAACCTCTCAGTGCTTAAAGCCTAATTCTTGTAAAAAACCCATGTTCCTAAATCTTCAGCTAGTCATTCTGGGTGTTTGAGTTGCATCAAGCCTTGAAAATCAGAGCTTTTAATAAGGCTATTTAGGACCTTTTTTTAAAAAAAAAACACAAATGTATTAAAATCTGTGAATGAAAAATTAATTTTAAGTGGGAGGAAAAAGGAGGGAAAGGGAGCTTGTATCTCAGCTGGTTTGATCTGGCAACTTTTTTGAAAGGCACTTGCATATCATGAAGGGAGTTGCTGAGCTGGATGAAAACTGGTTTTGTAGTATGACTGTGTTTTAAATTATACAAAGCTTTCCAAGAGAGACTGTTAGCTTTCACATTTCTGTGCTTGTGCTCAAGCTAAGGAGTAATTTGGCATGGACCAAAATAACTTCATGGTTCAGACTGCAGCCTTTCTTTTCCCTGACTTTTATGTTGACAACTTGAAACTACATTCTTTCTTACATCCAGAATCCTTTTACAAACCCACAAAAGCTCCATCCATGTTTGATTTAGATCACCAAAATATGGTTTGAGAGGCACAGATTTGCTGAGCTGCATAATCTTGGAGGCTGAAAGAGTATTCTTGGGAAATGTCACCATTTTCTTGCACTCTTTCCTGGCACACTGCTTTTAGCCACTGCATGTTGGGTTAGACAGATCTTTGCACTGACTCAGAATGGTCATTCTCATACTCTTCTTAGAGATACTTATTAAATACCAACATCTTTCTCGAATGCAACAGATTATTTAAAATAATAAATAAATACCCCCTCATGAGATCTCTTGCTCCAAACTTCCAAAATGTCAGAAGATTCCAAATCCAAATTTAAGATCCTAAATAAATGGCTAGATGGTAAATAGGTATTTAGGGTGACATCAGTGCAAGGTAGAAGGACTCCGTATTCGAGAAAATGTGCTCATCTATTAAGAATATAATTTAGCAGAAAGAATTTAGGAGTGCAAATTTAATGAGAATTTGAGACTCGGGGTCTGTCAAGGACCTGAGTGCACTAATAGGTCTTAATTGCCCTGAGCAGCCTCACCTGACACTCCCATCAATCCCCTCTACCCATAGGGCCAGGGGCTGCATTTAAGCTTAGGCCTGGCCCTGTGTTTTCTTTCTGAGCCTGTCACAGTTATGCCTGTTCCTAGCCATGGACCTCCTATGGACCTGGGTACTGTCACTGACCTAGACTTGCTGCCTTTTTGCTCCCAGCTTTGCCTCAGACCTGCTCTTGCTGGTGTGGACTTGCCTGATAGCCCAGACTCTCGGCTGATCCTGGCTACCCTGCCGGCTCTGCCTGGCTCACTGCACTTGTATGCTGTGGGATGGTGCCCTGGCTGGTGAGGCTCCTGCCCTTCTGGTTTATTACCATCCTTGGCTTCCTGGACCCTATAGAGCAGCTGGCTTTTGCTGTTCCCCAATATAGTCCAACACTTATGTCCTAATTTTAAATTCTTGTTTTTCATCAGTCTTAGTTAAATTTTTGTTTGTTTACTTTAGTGTTTGAATACCTGACTGTCTGACCATCTTAAAACATCCCCAGGAAAAAAAAAATTGCTATTCTTTCTGCTGTACGGGTGTTGAACTGGAGTTGCAGTGGAACCAAGTCACTTGTTAAACCGTCAAGAAGTTCCTCTGGAGCATGAGGTCCCATAATGTTCACATCAGCAGAGTGAATGGAAAAAACCCTCCATTGTTTTCCCACTGTAAAAGCAGTTCTGGAAGGCTTGTCCAGAAACTGGAGTCTGTTAGGTTGTCATTGCTCTGAAGGGAATGTGCTTTGTATACTTACTCTGTGGCAGAACCTTCCTTGGGCAATTTATACTAGCTTTGCAGTTGCTTTGCAATGGGGAGTTCAGATCCTCAAGTGATAAGAGCTGAGTTAGTAGAGTCATGTTGATTTATGCTATCTGAGGAATAGATCCATGATAAAAGGACAAAACAGCTAAATTCTGTAAGGGTGATTAGACCTGGACGCTTTTTGTATGTTCTGTGGAATATCTATTTTTGTGCACAGTAAAACTGAGTCCTAATAGGTATGCTGTTCCTTAAATTTGAAATGTTTGTGCTCAGAAAATAGGTTTGAGTTTCTTTGGTACCTAACTTCAGAATGCTGCCCCAAGATTATTTTTCTGTTGTTTCCATTGAGTAACCAATGTGATCATTGTTCACTTGCTGTCTGCAAGACACTAGAGCACACTGAGATCACTGCAGTTGTTTGATGATGGTACCTAGTTCTGATTGCTGCACAAGGATGTTTCTCTGGGAAATGCAAAATAAACAGCCCCGTTCTCTCACTTTTAAAAGACATCCAAGAAAGTAACCACAAGTCAATGAATTTGAAAAGAAAAAGACTGAGGAGACTGTCAAATATGTCCCTAGTCAGCAATATAATAGCAACAGTTTGTACTGATTGCATGGCTAGGGTTTTTTTAACTTGCCTACACTTAGATTTGTGAAGATAGAAGTGGCTGTATTTCTCATTGCCTCTTCTCCCTGACAATTAGTTACTATAAATAAACACTGAAAAAATGTAGCATTTTCACCTCTCGTGTCAGAGGCAGAAGCAATGTATTTGTTTAGTAAAATATTCTTTATGTGCTAAGGGTAAAGGCTTAAATTTTTAGCTGGATAGAGTATTTTTGGGGGAGAGCAAGGAGAAGATGAGAATTTTGCTCTTAGTAAATTACTTTGTTACTAAATGCTGCAAAAAGGGGTAAAAACATGCAAAGAAAATGTTTTTGTAATCAGGGAATAATGCCTCTAAATGTCCATTCTTTATTGACATGTTCCGCAGTCTTAAATCCCATTACTGAAACTCTGTTTAGAAAAGAGCACATTGATTTTCTTACTGGGAGAAGCAGTAGCTGAATCATTCACTCAGAAGTGAGATAAGGCTTGTCTAAATCTGATGTCTCTCGCCATGGGATTCACTTGTTTATTATACAGGGAGGCGTCCGTCGCTTCCTACTGGTGACATTCTTAAGTTTCAGTTTGTATGAGAAGGGAACTGTATGGTGGTGTGCAAAATAGCTCAACTGCTTTGGGGAATCAGGCCTGGAAATTAAGTCCACATTCAAGGATGCATGTTTTTAATGTGTTTTGGTGTTTCAAGCATATTTGTAGCTATCTAAAAGGAGTGGCAAGAATACAGTGCCCCGCTTTCCTAATCACATGTATGAATTTCAGGATATTCTTTCAGTGAAAAATTCTTACAGTAAGTAGAGATGACATGTTTGTCTGTTTGTCTCTGCTGTGCCGCAAAATTACTACCCAACTATGTTTTCATGATTTGCAGCATCATCTGCAGGTCATGAACAGGAATGCCAGTTCTGTAGGGAGCAGGCAGAATTATAGAAGTGAAGTGAGAAGTTAAGCTTTCTGAGGACTAGTGCCAGTGGGTTTTATCACTTTAGTACATATAGGCTTGCTTTTGAGATGTTTGTTTATTCAGAAGGCTTTCTGGTTTGCTTTTTAAACTCTGAAAACAATCTTGAAACAGAAGTCCACATTTTTATTAAAACAAACCCCTGAACTTACAATTGACTTTTTGTTGTAACCATACTGAACTACTTACCAATTCATCACCAAAAAATTAAGCAGAGTATATTTGTTAAGGAAATTCATGACACTGCCAGAGAATAGAAGCCCACAATGTTTTCATTATTCTCATGCCTAGAAATATTAGGCAAATCAAAGCATTATACCAGCACAGAATAAAAAGTATCTGCTCCAAAGAGCTTGTTATCAAAGACAGGGAGACAAGAAATGGAGGCATACAGGCAGGAAAGTAGTGGGTATCAATAAGACAATATAGGTCAGGGCTGACACTCCAGCCAGCGGGCTCTGCGTGCCTACAGCCTAGCTATTGTCAATGCCTCTCGTTGCCGCTGCCACCAGCGTGAGGAACTGCATGAAGGCAAGCAAGTCATGCGTGCTGGAAACTGTGTTCAGTGAATGATGGATACGAGCATCCCTGGCTGACAGGATGTGAGAGCTGGCAAGCCAGTGCTGTCTGAAAGATGATAGGTAAGCTGGAGATAGATAATCCATCAAGGCCCCTGGAAGTGAAGACCAGCAATATATATTTGATTTAATAGAAAAGGGGGAGTCAAAGAAGGGGATGCATGGCAATAACAGTCAAAGCAATGGGCTGGGAGAGGTCAGGATCAAGATGAAAAGGGCCCAGACTGAGCTGGACATAGCTGCACTGGCACACTTGCATCCTGTCTGCAGCCTTATGATAATTGCCCTGTACATTCCATTAATTAAGGTCAGAGAAAAAGGATGTCATAGCAACTGAAACACAAGTCAGTGAGGATCCAGAGGAGGCATTTAGCAGAGTACGTATTAATAAAGGTCACGCTGCAGAGTTAAACAAAAGAGAATCTCTGTTCTTTTAGGGGTCTCGTGAACACTTGGGAAATCAGAGTCCAAGGTGATGACAGGCTGGATGATAGCCCTAGCCGAAGAGTTGGTAAAGAAATGAGCATGTGGCTTTACACTTCTGTACATTGAGAAGCTCTGATTACAGAACTGAGGTGGATTCTCTTCTAGCTTAAGCATTAGACTTTGTGTGGAAAATTTCAAGTTGCACCAGGGATAAACTGTTGATAACGTCTCTGTTTTCAATGGTCATGACGGAATCCTGCCCAAATCTTGAACATTGTTGTAATCTGAGCCAAATCCTGCTTCTGCTTCAGCTGCTGCTGGCCATTTTGTCTTGGGCAGGACACTTGTCACTGAAATCTTACAGACCCAGCTAAAATATACTCAGGTATTTGTAATTTGCACTCACTCATCAGGCTGTTTTCAGAAACAATTCAAATACAAGATCTTGAAAATTCAGTGATGTTAGTGAGCGGCCTGTTCCTCCCTCCTCATCCTGCCCAAATTCCTGAGAGCCCTGGGCACAGCACAGGCTAGAACAGCAAAGCACAGGGCACCTGCAATAGCTGTGAGCTGCTGAGACTTAACTGGCAGTCAGTGACAAAGCTGTCTGCTTATTAGTGCAGTAACATAATTTTCTCCCACCAGTGGAGTGACAATCATGGTTGGGTTTTGGGTTTGTTTTTGTTTGGTTTATTGTTGGTTTTTTGGTTTTTTTGTGTTTTTTTTTTTTTTTACAGGATCACTGATGGTATTTCTAGAAAGGATATTTCTTTCACAGGGATGTCAGACGAGAGAGTATGTGTCAGGAAAAATAGCTGTATAAGCATCAGGGCAGTATATGCATTCTCTGTGGATTGTTTGAAGACAATAGTGCTATTATCTAGATGATAACTCTTTAATATCAAATGAGACCACACTTTGTTTACCTTCTGGTTATCGTGAACTATTATTTCTCAAACCCCAGGGTTTTCATTTTGATTGCTGTGTGTGGGTACAAATTGCTTTTTATTGTTCCTCTTCCCATAGAATTTTCATCAGAGACCTGGCTGTCTTTGTTACTGTCCTCTATCTTACCTATAAGATACTTATGCAGCCCCTCCCCATGATAGGCTCTAGTCACTGAGTTCTTTAATTTCAGAAGTAACTACTGTATAAACAGATGAGATTAAAGATGAAACAATCAAAAACCAAATGGTACCAATGGTTCTTCCCGTAAGCAGTACAAACTCTATTCATGCTGACCCAAACCTGGCACTGCTCTCTGTCACTGGTCACTGTGTGCACCTCTAATGGCAGTCAGTACTTGACTGGGGAAAATGCTTGATAAATAGAATTTCTCTGCAATTTTATTTCTTACCCCTTCTTGATCAGCAATTCTTTTTTTTATCTGAGTACTAACCCAGCTGGGAAACACACTATTCTGCTGTATCTCTACATAAGCCAATCTTTCATAATGCCTGCTTCCAGCAAAGGGACAAGGCAGCTTGGAGAGCACCATGTGCAGACCCCATCTTTCAGCCCAGTGCAGGCTGAGTTGCCTGCGGCACAGACCTGATTTATTAGAGGCAAGGGAAGTTTCCTTTAAGTTTTGTATCTAATTATTTCCTGAAAGATGGGGAGGTAGTTCTTTCTGCAATGATACAGCAACTTTTCTATAATTTTTAAAATGTGATCTGTCCCTGCCTACAGAAGACACTAAACTGCACTAGCACAATCAGCTTTATTTCACACATGTGAGAAGGGCTGGAAAGGTGAGAGCTTTTATTTGGGAACTGGAAGGAGGGAAGCATCCAGCTGAAATTATTTCAGAAGAATTTGGTTAACTGGAGTTCCCTGGTAGGCTTTGCACAGAGGTTAAGCCATAGGAGATGGGGAAGGATGAATTTGAGAGCTCAGCCCACAAAACAAGGTAACAGGCTTTTTTTGGAGGCACTGAAAATCCAGCTTGGCTGGTCTGGAGAGCTCTTTGTGTGACTACTTTGTCTTCAGACTCTGTGAGGAAGGACAAGAGGGACAGAGGTGGGTTGACCTTTTCAAGCTACCTGGCCTTGAAGCCGTAAGCCACTAGAGTAAGCTGGAAATACTACTGGGGAAACTAAGGCAGAGCACCTGCTGGATTGTGTCTTGCCATAGAGTGGCAGTCTAATGCCATGTTACAGAGCTCAATCCATACTATTGAAGATCACTGATACAATCTCTTCATCTCAGTGGAAAGGACTTCTCTTTTTTTTTTGGTTTTTTTTTTTTGTTTTTTTTTTGCTAAGTCTTAGAAAAAAACCTTGTGTTTGAATGGACTTTTCTAAACCATCCTTTTTGGTCTGGCCTTTCTGCACTCAGTCCAGCCCTGGGATTCTCACTCTCCTGCTGTGGGGCTAAACAGCTCTGTAGTGTTACCCACTTGCTGGCTGCAACCAGCGGTTTGTGCTTTTGCTGTTCACCATAGATACTGGCTACCCTATAAAATTAAACTACCTATGAGGTGAATTATTCACTTCAACAGCTGAGCAGAAAACACATTGAGTTGATTTACTGTTTTCTATTTTGTCTATTGATTTTTGGATAGTCCCAACAGTGTGCTCCCATAAGTGGCCATACAGAACTTTGTGCTCAGTTTAACAATTTTATTTACAAAGGGTGTTCCTGCCTCCATGTCCCCTTGCCAAGTTACTCCAGGCATGAAGAACTAAATTTAATTTCTGTGATGAATAGAGCACAAAGAAGATATATATTACACAACTTGCTCCCTGCTTTGTTATTTGGGGTGCCAAAATTGCGGTATGCTGGCTGGGAATGGCTAGGAAGTGGGAGAGTTCCCATGTGACAGATCTTAGCTGTTAAAAGGCAAAAAGAACACAGATGGTTGAAACCAGATTTGTATAAAATGAACCAGCTTTCACCTGCCTGTCTAAGCAGATAAGTTTGTTGCAGGTACAAAAGCAGGCCTCTGAAAATGCTTCCGAGAGATGTGTTTTCAGATGTTACAGCCACTGACAAGCAATACCACACCAAATACCCAAGACTTGCAACTTCTATACAGGAGGGGCTGTGTAAGGAAGGCTGCTATGGACTCAGGTTTTATAGTGTGGTATTGCCTTTTGAAAGGAAAATGGAAGGCTTTCATGTGAAAAATCAGTAATTCCTACATCTATCCCATCACTTACTGAAAGAACTAGCATGTTTGGAAGGCAAGCACAGCATATTTTGAGGGCAGCATTGTTATCCCCAAGATGTTTTACAGGGGTTATCACTATCATTCTTCCCATCATAACCATGGGAAAAAAATCACCCAACTTCCTTGCTTTGTGCATTCCTCATTTGTGTTAACTCAAGTACTAGAACTGTATCTGCACTTGAAGAGTGGGAGGTTTTACCTTTCCCATTACTGAGTAGTCTACTCCTCTTTCCTCATGCTGGCCTTGGAATTCTAGGTGATCTTTTGTAAGGTTTAAGGAAGCCCAGGTAAGCTTTTGTAAATATGTCTCGGGGACATCAATGCCTGGCTGACCATACCCCTGGTCTTTTAACTCTCATGGCATTTCCCAACAGCAGTCTTTATCTTCTAAGCAGATTACCTGTTCTTTCAGTCCACTCTGTATTCCTGCAGATCAGCTAAAACCTAATTCCGCACAGAGCTCCCAGCCAAAGAGGAGGACACTGTTCCCTTTCATTCCTATGCTCCTTTGGACTTTAATTAAATTTTACCCATGCATTATCTTTCCCTTGTCCTGTTAGACAATTTTCTCAGTTTCATGGAAAGGCCCCAGAGTCTGTGGCCTTTCTACTATTTCTGCCTGTAGCTTATAAAAAGCTATGAACAGAAGTTAATTATCAGTAGCAAGAGGTGCAGGTGAAAGTCAAGACTGTAAAACTGGGAAGGATGTTCTCACTGTACCTCAACATGACTGAATTCAGAGAGATGAATTTGGGGCAGGATTTATTCCCTCCAGAAGTGACTGGAGGGCAACTCAGACCTGGGCCATAAACCAGGTGGGCTTCTGGCATGTTTCACACACAAAACTGCAGCAGAAACGTTTGAAAACTTTAGGATGAGCAGGATGGCTTTAGAAAGTACCTAGGGTCATGAGCTGATATATTTTCTCCATTAAGCTTCCCAGGGATACAACAGAGGTAAGTGTATGGTGGGGAATAAACAAGGGAGAGACAGAGGGCAAATTTCCCTCTAGATCCATAGGTCTAGCCTTCTGATGACTTTAAGCCTTACCTATAATGAAAAACAATTATTGCTCTGTAAAATAATTTGAATTTTTCTCTCTGGTTTAATACTGCACATAAAACAGAAGCAGATCTGAGAAAAAAACTTTTGTAAATGATTTGCTATTACATGTATTTGTCTGACTTCCCAAGCCCTAGGTACAGAGAATGAGAAGCCTCATACTTCACACCTTGTGCAATTCTAGGAGATGCCTCCTTTCCTTCCACGGAAGCTGAGGCATTGCATATAAAATGGGTCAGCTGAATCGCCTATAGCAATTGGCTATAACACAGGATCAGACAACTGTAATTGTATGAGAACACTTCCATTGGACATGAACCTTAGTGTTAGGGTGCAATTATGAGAACTAGATTTCACCTAGCTTGCAAGTGCTTAGCATTCACAAAAGCAGGCCCCAGAGGCTAAGGAAGGACACCAAATCAATAGTTCTCTTTGGAGTAGCATCCACTTCTCACTGGGGAAACTTTTTTCTCTTTTTTATACTGCATATTCTTTCATAATATACTCTCAGCAGCTGCTGAACTAATCAAATTAATCTATCTGGAAAGGTATGTACAACAACACTAAATCTAGCGAAGCAAGACGACACATAGTTTCTATATGTCTGATTTACTTAAAAAACCCTACATTTATTCCATGATTTGATTCCAAACATATTATGGGCTCCCCTAAAAATGCCAAAGAATTGGATGCTTCCAGGCTAACTAGAAATGAAACATTTTCACTGCATTGACTTTTTATTAAGATGAGAAGAAATAAGAAGGAAGAAAAATGTCATCTGTAACACAGGGAAAAGGAAAACAATGTACAAGCTCTATGTAAACAGATTGCGTGTTGGTGTTGCACAAAGCTAAGACAAAGCAGAAAACTAAGATGAATTGAGCAAGGAAAATTAGAATACAGAGTCAAAGAACACCCCAATCTAGTATTTATGCCTGTCCTTGAAGATTGTATGTCTCAAATTTTATGCGGTAAGCAATTTCTTTGAACATAAAGTTCACGCAAATGGGAAATCTCCCATTCCTTCCTTTGTTTCCACTTCAATCATTAAAATGTACTTTCTGCTCCACTCCCTTGATAAGCTTTATCTGAAGATAGTACAAGCTTTTGCCAGTTTCACATTGTGGCTTTCTGTAATGACATCTCCTGCCCTTTTAGTACTAAAGTGCAAAATTGTCTTTCAAAAAAGGACCTGTCCCTCAAAATATCCAGCACCGCTGTTGCCTCATACCTACAGTGTTTGCTGCATACAAAGAATGTGTATACAAGAACATAGTGATGGATCTGGAGTTCACATCAACGTCTTTTGAAGTATGCACCATCAATGCCACATCTACCGTTGCCCCGATATGTCAGGTGACTAGCCAGTTTGAATCTGTCTTGGTTGTGCTTACCTAACACTGCAGGGCAGGGATACTCGACGAAATCTCTCTGCCTTTCACAACAGGTCTGTTACAAATTATTTTTAAGGTCTCACAGTTTGAGAGCCTGTATAGCCTAAGAAGTGCCTCCTCTGGTTAATGCTCAGTGGCCTGGTGACGCAAGGTAAATGCTACCTTCCTTAAATGACTATCAAGGAAAAGGAATCTGCAGCACTATAGGTGAGTGCCTTTGATATAGAGGCACAGCTTCTGTTCACGCAAAGATACGCGATCCCTTTTCCCTCAATTTAAGGTTAGGTACTGCAAGTGCTAGTTTAAGGAAAGGTATGTGAGGAGGGAGGAGCTGAGGGAATACAGTTTCCACCATTACTATCACAGCCTTCTCACAAAGGCTTTCTGAAACAGTTCACACTATCTATTTTTATTACCAACTGCAATGAGGCTAATAGCTTGCAATAGGGTCATTTTGATGGTGGGTGGGAGGCCTAAACTCTGTGATATTCAGGCTGTAGTATCTGCTAGAACAGCTTTTTCACACTCTGTGCCTAATTCTCTACTGCAATTAAACTTCACTTTACCACAGTGAAAACCAGCCTTCACCTGGGAATACAGCAATTCATATTTCTTCGCACAGTGCAATGTAATGGAAGATTTGTGTGAGTAAGAATCTGCTCATGTAAGTCCTAACTAAACACAACTGAAGAAGAAATCAGACAATTCTTCAAACAAGTGGTTATTTGCTGTTCTCTGCCTAAGGTATTTGTGTGTTTTGTTTTTTTTTTTTAAACTGAAGAGAAGAAAAGGATGATGTCAGTGGGTTTTATCCCTATTTTTCAGTTATTTTTAGAAGTGGACCAACAAACAACAGTGACCTAAATTCTACAAGACAGAAGTGCGCACAAGCACATTGTTAAATATCAGAATCTATTTGAGTTCAGACAATTTCAGCAGAACTGTACACACACATCATCTTTAAAAGCAGACTACAAAAAACTAATTCACCAATCCAGTGAAAATGAACAACAAGGTCTAATATTTAAGACAGGTAATGAAGTCAACCTTTTAACTTCTTTGTCTTCATACAGGGATTATGTGGATATAGCATTAAAATTCAGACATAAAACCGTCAAAGGCAAAAAAGATAACAGCACTTTTAAGCGAGCATCAATTTTATGCTGTCATTAAAGTGAAGCTGAAATCTGGATGGAACAAGCTTCAAACTGGGCATGTGCGGACCCTGCCATCTCCTGTATTTAAATGGAAACCGCTGCTGCTGCCCTTTGCTAAGCTGAAGATGGAGTGAAGCAATCTGAAGCTCTAGTAAGAAACTCTGCACTGGATCTCACATTATTCCAGAGAATCTGACAGTCTGCTTTACAGGCACACAAAAAGGTAATTTACCCGACTTGAATTCAGAGGAGAGTTTTTGTTTGTTTTTGCTTAGATATTGTTCACCTGCAGAATCAGCCCATTCAAAGGGGCATCTCTCGTCCCTTTTGAGGACCCCAACGGTACCAAAACTGTGGACTTCTTCAATGCATGGAATGACTCGGAAGCCAGTGCCTACATGCTGATGGACCTGCCTCTTAGAGCCCCAACAGTAAGTGTTTTCTGTCACTAAAAGCTGTAGCAAGTAGTTCTACTGGCAAAGCTGGCATTCATAGAAGTTTAAATGGCATTTTAAGGTTCATGTACACATTTAATGCTGTAATGAAATAATGAACAACATAATGAAAACTTAAAAATCTTCTTTTTATTCCTTTGACTATTTATTTACTGCAGAAAGGACAGTAAAAGCAGTGTTTTTCAGCAGAGTTACATGGGCAGAAGACAGGGAGGAATGTCTAATGGCAAAGCATACCAAATACGTTGCAACCTATCAAAACAAGATGTTCTTGTGCGGTAAACAGCTGTTTAGCAGTTCAAACACAATGCTCTCTTGTGTTATTATTCAAGATGGAAATCCCCATCATTTCTGTAATAGTCTGTAAGTGCAGTGGAATGCTTATGTAAATGATAAAGAGTTGTTATTTGCAGTTACCCAAGAGAGCTGTTAAGAACGTTTTCCCAGGTAAGTTCTATCAAAGCTCTTTCTCAGCTGTTCAATACTAAACAGAAAGAAAATTTCCTTAGAAGTGTGATGGTGAGAATCTGTTATGATGACACTTTAGGATGGAATTTATTTGGGCACACTAAAAATATTCTCTATCCCACCCTACAAGCCCAAACCAAAGTCTTCTTCCCGGTTGTGTATCTCAGTATACTATTAGGACTACAAAATTTTCTTCGCCTGCTGCTTATACAAAGGTCTCTTTAAAAGTAAAGAATAAAAAAAATTACCCAAGCTAATTTCTAAAGTTTCTCAAATCTGAAATTCAACTTAAAATCTTGATGTGGTCACACCAGGTATTTTGGCATGGTTCACATAACACAGCAGACGTGCAAGTTTCAAACACTCCAAAAGTTTTTACACATATAGGATGTTGGATTGAGTATTTCAGTTTGACCCTAATTTGTAATGAAGGACAGGTAAATATTTTATTATCTGCATAATAAAAATACAGTCTGTTTATTTTTTTAATAAAACCTGGATGTGCACAGTGCATTACAGGAAAATAAACAGAGAAGTGTCCTGAGCCAAGGCGCTTACAAACTAAATTAGATGGATAACATATGAAAGAGGATAGCAGAACATAGCAGGGAGGGAGAAGAGAAACTGGAGAGCACATGGCAAAATGGAAAAGGATGCTGGGGACAGAGTGATTTACGTTGGAAAATTAAAAATGGGATTTTTTCCTTATTCTGCTGAAAGAGGTAATGAGCTGTCCGTTTCCTCTCCCTAGGTCAAGTGACTATATGGTCAAACTTTTGCATTTTAATTTGACACAAAGATTGGTTTAAGAGAATTTCAGGATGGAAAGCAATATGTGCTGCTTGAGGTTGAGATTAAATCCGGAAGTCAGGATACAAAATCTGCTATCCAAATTGCTCAACAGGACAAACATCATCTATGGAAAGCCCTGCTGCCTACTGGAAAGAGGGCTTAGCAGTTGGCGTCACCCTGCTGAAACCATAATTGAGGTGGGATTACACTCCTCTTTGTGCTGCCTGTCATCACAGAGCAAGTGCCTACAGAGGCAAGCTCAGAAATCAGAGCAAGGCACTGTGAAGAAAAATAAGTGCTATCAGTTGTTCGAGGCCTCTTGTAGGTAGGCAGTACAAACATTGCACCTAGAAACCCTAGGAAATTACAGTATTTGTGTTCTGATAATTTTTCTAAACTATATGATTTGTTGTAATGTGAAAGGCCTAACACTACCATTGGCAGTGTAAGTCATACTGTGTAAATAAGCGGCTTCATTACATGTGTTGGTAGGAAAATTAAGAACAAAGAAACCCGATATATTGCCAAAGTCAATGTCGGGCTGTTCAAATCCCCAAATGACCTTATGAGGATTCCTTCTTTCCCTGTAAGTATAAACTAAACCATGCTTTATACTCTTGCCATTGGGAGAACGTGAGGAGTGGGCTGTATCAAATATTACATTCAGTACAAGTATTCACGTGCATGGCCTTGCTCCTATGATCATCACTGTTAGCTTCAGGAGGACTTCAGTAATCAGCGTCTCCAAGTGAACAGTAATTAGGCGACATGATTTTTTTCTTACTCTGAAAAAGAACAGATTTTTTTTTCCCCCAATAATAGTTGCACTGTGTTCTTTGCATGTTGTCCCTTTTTCACTTATAAACAAATATTTTTCTCATGCTATGGGCTGTGGGGGGAAGGGTTGGACTTTTAAAAATGGTATGTATTCTACTAGCAGTTATTCAGAGGTGATCTAGTTTGGTTGGTTTGGGGTTTTTTTAATCAATTATGAAATAACTGTTTAGAAAACCTTCTCTTTAGGAAAATGTGTACAATAAACAGATTCCCAAGACAGAATAGATGCAGGCATCAAATATTCCTGGGTTTTATATCTGATCTGGACTTCCTTCTAACCTGGGCAAATCACTTAGGAATTGTGATTTTGTTCTGGACTGCAAAGGAATTCCTTTATCCTTTTACCTCTCTTCAGACCAGTGTCTTGCAGGGTCTTGACAAACTTCATAGTGAAATACAAGTTCTGCCCTACATTGATGTTCTCTGTGGCTGATTCATTTTTACCCCTTCTCTGTTTGCACGAAGCCTTAGCAGAAGGGAAGGGACTGTGCGCTGCTCTCTTACTGAAGCAGCAGGCTGGCTCCTCAGATTGGCCCTCCAGGAAGAATTCTGCCTCCCTTGTAACCAGCTGTGGCAGCAGGCCATAAATGTAGAATAACAAGGCTCCATGTTGTGCTGCAGCCTCCACAGACAAGGCCAGAACAGCAAGGATTTAGACATATTTATCTATCAAACATTTCCTTTCTACAGACTCCCCAAAAGCATCTCAAGTTTGTAAGTCTCAATCAAGTTTAATGAATGATAACTGAAAACATGGTCAGTTCTGGTTTAGCTGTTTTGTTATAGGCAGTAGACAAGCATTCCTGTAGGGAGAACAATGAGCATTTTAAGAATGCAGACTGCATTAAACCTAGCTGTTTCCCTCTCTTCTAGTGTTTCCACAAGGATACACTTAAACCTGCTGGAAGGAAATACACTAATGTAGAGAAACTTCATAACTTCACTGAATCACATGAGGCAAACGATAGAGTAGGATTTAGAAAAGGATTACACCTATATATGGAGGATAAAAATATCCTCCACTAAGATTATCCTTTCGAAGGGATAATAACCCTGGTTTAGGGTACAAACCAACTGCTAAGACTCTATACTGAACATGAAATTTCCACATCACTGTTCATTACGCATGTTTCGTAGCTCTGTGAAACACCCAGTCGTGGCTAAAGGCAGGCTAGTGTTTTGTCAGGAATGCTGGTCTGGTTGGTGTGGCACTTCCCAAGTTCCTTTACCACATCAAAATCATCCATCTGATTTTGCAAAACTTTAGTGTAAATAAATAATAAATAATAACTGGCATGCCTATCAGCGATTAAAAACACAAATTCTTTTACAGTTCTAGCAAAAGGCCAGTTTTCATATTCACCCAAACAATATTATAAAACCTGCTTTTAAGGTTGACTAAAGTGCCATCCTTGGCTAGAAAGTATGTCCTCCAACTGACCCTCAGTTTCCAACTTCACCCTTACTGTGAAGAAATTTTGTTACGTTACAGTTACTACCTTGATGTGCTCCACAGCTTTCATGATCATTTGGTTTGCTTGCTTGAGAAATGTGCAATATTTATCTTGACTGACTGTCAGGAAGTTGGTGCTTCCCAGTGAACTGTTTCCTACAGAATTAATACCAACCTAAGCCACCCACAGCACAGTAGGCCTGTGGGTATACTGGCACCCAGTGGTCCAGAGCCTCAGGTACAAGCATCTTTTATTTGTTGACTTAGGAAAGCTGTAGTCCATTGTCCATCCACTGGAAAATGTCCAAACTCTTAGCTTCCAGTTCAGTTTGTTTGTGCATTTGGTGATGTTTTTAACATGTTACATTAAGTAAACTGTTGTCATATCTTGGAAGAGAAATAATGAGGTGCTGGTTTTGGCTGTTCATTTTTCTTATCTTCATTACGAGGTGTTTATAAGAAGGCAGCTGAACAGAAAAAACATGCAAGGCAATAATGCTCTGTATTATCAATGCAACTGAAATAATTGTTCAGAGTATTCTCAAAGGACAGTTGCTACAGTGGGGATTGCAACAGTGGGATTTTTATTTTCCCCTGCCAACCATGTACTCATACCATGGGGCGACAACAGAAGACCAAGACTAAACAAGGCAAATCTGCTGGAGAAACTGAATAGAGAAAAGCTTTGGGTATTGTCTGATTTCTTGATTATCCTGCTGGCCTGATTTCCTCAAGCACTATCTTTTTCTCCCTGTCCTTTCTTTTGACCTACAATTCCCTTAGAAGATCTAGAGCTCAACTTGATACAAGCACGTGTTTTCCTCCTCTAGTAAGGAAGCTGTATGTATGCAACTTAGTGATAAATTTGAAGTGCTGATCTAATGCCTCGTCGGTCAATTAGTACCTTTTTTTTAACTTAAAGAAGCTTTGAATCAGTTCTGTATTTCCAATAAAGAGAGTGAAATTACTTTTTTTTAATAATTGACTTTTTCCTCTTAGAGCTCAGCCAGAGTTAGGCCCTATGGTAAAAATCCCAGGCCTACAGGAAGTCCACACTAAAATGTGAATTTATTCCTCTTTGCCACAGACCTTTCTTTGCCCTTATATTTAGTATTATTTATGTCCTACCACTGCTCCAATATAAATATTATCTCTTTTTTTTTTTTCACACTTGACATTTTTATTGACTCTCAACTTGTTTCATTCCTGGATAAGTCATTTTAAAGTCTTCTACTGTCCCCTAAACAACCTTTCGTCTCTTGTGATTTTGCTGTGTATTTATATTTATCTTTCAAATCTTTCCTTGTCCTTAGTCCTCCACAAATTTAATTCAAATTAAAGCCATTCTAATCTGTTCTTTGTAGCCAAAACAAGCTCCTTTAGTTGCTTCATTTCTGTTACCTTGATCCAGTTCTGATTAAATGGATAGCTACAGGGAAAAATATCAGAAATCTGCATTCCATTAATAATCATCATCAACTCTGATGCTGTTTAAACTGCTGTAGAACAGCATTTAAAAATCTTCTAGCTACAAGGCTAAGGATAAAAAACCAACAAACAAACCAAAGAACACCCAGTCTGATTTATTTAAAACAGTTTTATCTCAGGCTCTCCCTCTCCACTTGCTATTACTATGGGATTTTTTTCTTATTTTACTGGCAGTGTGTTAAGCACAGCAATTTCTATCTAGGCAAAATGCCCATTGATGTTGATGATGTGATGCCAACTTACACTTTGCTGCAGGAACCTGAACAATAAATGTCATGATACTGTCATTCAGCTAGTGCATCAACCTTCACATTTTGCTCCAATTATATTAACAGCCAGAGCTACATTTTCTCTCTCTAAGACCAGAGTATTTGTCCAGCATTTCATTGCTGCTAATGTAGAAACCCAGGGAGTGCACTCTACTTGAGGATTGCTGTGGGCAGAGCTTCAGCACACAAGCAAAAAGACAATCTCTTCCAGAATTCCAGATGCTCCTGGGGTTCACCTCTTGCTACTGGCACATTGGTTTTAAATACAGAGTCTCTAATGACTTCAGCGCAATCTCACAGATTTATTCAGAAGTAACATCTGTCTCTATTGTCTGAAAATACCCATTTCCTTTGATAACTGGGGTGTTATCAAAGGCATTTCTGAGTTGCACTCTAACGGTGAATGCCAACTACTGACAATTGTAGCATAAAAGGGAGAACTTCATAACTACCTCTGTGCACTTTCCTCTTTTCCTACCAGCAACCTTCCTTTCCCTGGGAAGGAATGACTGCGTATGACAGCTGTACCATCACCTGCCAGTACTTGTGACTACAAAGAACATACTCAGCCTCATAGCATTATTAAAGCTTGGTACAGGCACAAAACTAGGTACAGGCAATTCCCTTGTCCTGCATCCTAGGCCACAGCCAGGTAGGTTGACAGTATTCACAGTAGGCAGGCTGCAAGCAAATAAAAATATTTCCTGGGCTTTCTTCCACTCTGGTGTGATTCTTGTAGCTCAGAAGCTGAGGAATGCCTTGGCTGCAGCTTGCAGGCTTGAGCTATAACCGGTGGTCATGGCATGCCATTCCAGAGCAAGTGCCACCCTTGGTGAGAAAAGCCTGGCTATGGAGACAGGATCTGTCCATGCAGATGAATGAAGATAGGGCTTGGTATTTTTCACAACTACATTAGCTGGTTGGAGCTGATGCCAAGACACGTTTAGGACAGTGGCAGTTGCACAGAGGTGTTTAAGTCTCCTTGCCTGACCTTATATCAACAGGCAGCAGAACAGCGATGGTTTGGACAGCTGTTCTTCTCCCCTCTTCACTTTCTATCAAGTCATCCTGCTTCCTGGGTGCAGCCTTATTGTTTGCTTCATTACTAATCTGGAGTTGCTTGGCCTAAAATGTGTTTGTGGCTCGTGATGTTTAACTAAAAAATGTTTTTAGATAATTGTTTAAAATGCTGTAGTCTTCAAGCTTGGGTACTGAATTTTACTATGAGTTATTAGTTGATTAAGACACAAATGCCTTCATCAAGTGCTTGATCACGTACTTTACAGAGAGCAAAAAACATTCAGTGCAGAGGAAAAACAGAACTGGTATGGAAACCATGCATAAGGTATAAAGTATTTGTGGTTTAGTTTTTCTGATCCTTCATTTAGTTTCCGAAAGACTCTTGCTCAATGCTGCCAGGCTTTTGGTAACTAAGTCTTCAGGGCAGCGAGCAATTAGGTGTTGTTCAGTGGGAGAAATGAAATAGCCATACTACTAAAGGAATAAATGCATGTTTATCCATAGAAGATCATTTCTACTTACTTAGAGAGGTCTAGCCAGTGATGTCAGAGGACCACAGAAATCATACTTCATAGGTACAGAAACCTTCCTGAAATGAAAACTACAGAAAACTTATCTGTTGTTAAGTAAGTAAAGTACTGCATTACTTGATGTCAGATGCAATAAAAAGGGTCCCTTCCTGTCTCTCTTTTTCTCTTCTGTATCCTTATCTTTCTTTTTGGAGAGAATAGATTGCTCTTATTCAGCAAAATTCTACATCATCAATAAAGGTATAAACTACCCTTTGACCTTTGCACTGCTGATGGCATATTTATCTCTTGAAGATGATCAAGAGTAAACGTAATTTGAAAGCAATTAGCGTATTCTGACTTCTTTTGCTTGCTGTCTTTCTGCATTCTTGCCCATTTCCTCTTCTAGAGAAGCACATGCCAGCTTGTTCAGTAAAGTCTGACAATATACCTATGACCTCTTGTTTACTCCACAGAAGATGACAATGCAAGATGTTCCTGGTGCCTTTCCTACAGTGGATGTCCCAGACCATGCCCATTATACAATTGGAGTAGTCATTCTTATAGTGGGGATCACAGGAACACTGGGTAATTTCCTGGTCATCTATGCTTTCTGCAGGTACCTTTCATTTGGATTTTTTAAATACTCAAATTTATGAACTTTAACAGTACCTTGACTGTGCTCTGCAAATGCAGCACAGGCATACTATCAGACTACTATGCAGACATAGTACAATGCACCAAGAGACATTGCTGTAGGAAAAAAAAGTGGCAACCTGCCATTTCCCTCTGACTTCTTCCCGTTAGCAATAGCCATAGCAAAATTGTTAGCAAAATTGCAAAGAATCACCCTGACATGCCAAGCAATAGAAAAGCAGCCAAAGCAGAAACCTTCCTATGAATTTTTTTCTACTGTAGGAACTGTGTCTGCATTGGACTGATGGGAAATTTTGCACCTGTCTCTCCCACATCTCTTCTCTATTTTAGATGTTTTCTGCCTCTTGCTGCTTATTACTCAGTTTCTTTTCTGCTTCTGTTCCTTACTGGCCATGTCTCTTGCTTTCACATTTTCTAACACTTAGCTTATTTGATTTTATCTAAAGCCACATTCCAACTTTTATATCTGAAGGAAATTGGATCTCTGACAACAATGTGATATTTTCACCATTCCTGTTCACTCATCCTGTTTCTGTTTTGTCATACTGGGGCAGAGCATTGGCATGATGTCCAGGCCAGTGAGCTTCTAGTTCATGATTGGTATTTAGGCGCTACTGTAATAAACCAAAATAGTAGCAACTATATGATAATTTGGCTGTGTTAACTTAAATCACTGGAGTCTGGATGAAGTAGTCTGTGTCTCGAGCCTATATTTATGTGGTGCATTAAATGGTAGTTTTCAGTACGTGCATTTGGAGTAGATACCGAGACTTAAGTGTGAACAACATGGCCTTAAAAAACAGAAAAGGTGTTGGCATGCAGACCAGATATGTGAGGATAAGTACATGAGCTAGCTTAGCTGTTTGGCTGGTCCCATACAGGAAATCCAGTCACAGCAGTTGCAGTTCCACCAGAGGACACAGCTTGTCTTCATTTGAAGATGTTATGAAGACAGAAAGGGATGTTGATAGCAAAGTATCAAGTACGTCAGAAGTTCAGAGGACACATCAGATGTCTACAAGCATCTACATGCACTCTCAAGTAATGGCAAACTGTAAGACAGCCAGCTGCCCAAAACAGAAATATGTTCAGTAACTTTGCAGACTACTGAACAAATACAAGCGGCCCATAAGCATCTACTAATAATATCTCCCTGCTCCTAAACTGACAGATAGGGGACAGTAGTCCTAATGATTGATTCTAGACCAGTGCAAGGAACCCATCATTTATTCTGGTATTTTTCAATTGTGTCTAAGACTGAAAATTTGAGAAAGGAGCTAAAAAGTTACACTGAGCCCCAAACTGAGGAGCTCTCAGTTGAGCTTTTATGTGTACCCTTTGAAACATTGTACTATAATACTATGAATAACATATATAGGCAGGATACGCTGAAGGCTGGCTATTGCTCTCTTTAAAGTCAGTGCCCGGGCCAGTGAAACGAGAAGAATTGATGTAAAACAAAATGCTTGATGTGGTTCATAGTGAGTTTGCTTAATCCCTGTATTTGGAAGTCACTGTTGATCTTATCAGCAGTGGAAAAGGCAGTCCCCTCCCCTTGCTTAACATGACCCAGATCCAGCAAATCCATAGAGGACATCAACTTTAATTTCCTGTTAATCATGGACATGCAGTGCACTGGGTCAGGATATTTAAAGAACAATATTATTTATCCCCATCACTGAGCTGGTTCTCAAAACAATCCTCTAAAGTGCACAGGAATATAAATGTGTAAAACTGAGCCTTGCTTATGCTCTGTCGTGAGGGAAATAAGAAGCACCCTGCTCTAGCTTGCTATGTAGTGTGCCTTGTGAAGCTGTCAAGGCTCACACGAAAGAGTAAAACCATAATTACCAGTGCAGCAGTGTTCAGCAACATTCCTTTTGATCTTTTTAGGAGTAGGAGCCTTCAGACTCCAGCCAACATATTCATCATCAATCTAGCTATTAGTGACTTCCTGATGTCCATTACACAGTCTCCAGTTTTTTTCACTAACAGCCTCCACAAACGTTGGATTTTTGGTGAGAAAGGTTTGTATATATTCTTTCTAATAAAACTCTAAGTATGTTCTTACCATAGTGGCAGTTAATCTACTATTTCCTTATCCTCAGGTACACTCCAGTGTTGAGAGCATTTCTCAATGTTGACACAAATGTTTCTTTGAACATTTTTGTCTGTAAGCAATAAATACATTCCCACCATGGAGAGGACAATTACATACATAAGATACAAAGGTGATACTGGCAACGTAAGGCACAGGACTAGTCTTCTTGCCAGCATTCTTACCTAAACATCTCATAACTTAGTTACAGGCAGAGTCCTGTGACAAAGAAGCACCACTCCCAACACACCAGCTTAATAGCTCTTCTAAATAACCTGCTCTGGGACTTGCGCCTGGCAAAGTGAGGCATGAAAGCTTGGCAAAAGTGAGTTTTCACAACAGAAATATTAACTAAACATTTCCTGTGCAATAAGAAAATGTGGAAAGAAGGTCCTTTCATTCTTCCTCTGTAAGTGTAGTAAGAGGCAGACTAGTCTTTGCCTCTTGAACAGATATTAACAGAGAGGAAGGTCAGAGAAGTAATGGTGCTATTTTGATCTCTGATGACCAAAAGCACATTTTTTTTAGTTCCATGAAGTGTTCAATTGCATACATGTCAAAATAAAAATAAAAAAAAAAAACCCAAAACAAACCCCTGCTTCTAATCATTAGGTTGTTTGAATAATTAAAATAACTCATTAATATATTCATAGTCTGCATATTTACTCCAGTTATGCTGACCTTGAGATATAAATGGTCCCGTGATATCAAAGTAGCTATAACCCATTGTTAAGCAAAACAGCTGTTTCTATGGGAGCTGCAGTAAAACTGGAGTTAAACAAGACATTAATGGACTGCTGAAATGATCCCACTAGAAACATCAGAAATCAATGAGTCAAAATATGTTAAGTATCACTGTCTCCAGCAATTCAAGCAAACAAAATCTTTGAAGTTTATCTCCATGGATAATGTAATTAGCAAGACAGACAGCAGCTTTGAAATGGCATTACAACTGCAGGAAAACTGAAGTTCCATTACTTTACAAATTCCAGAAGACATTAGTTCACAAGAAATACAGACTTGAACTCCCCCAGAAATTAATTAGCACGGGTAGATTAATTTCACTGCTACTTCTGTCATCTTCATTGAAAGGCTGTGAGCTGTATGCCTTCTGCGGAGCTCTGTTTGGCATTACATCTATGATCACTTTGATGGTGATTGCCTTGGACAGATATTTTGTCATCACAAAACCTCTGGCTTCTGTTGGAGTGATGTCTAAGAAGAAAGCCCTAATAATCCTGGTAGGAGTCTGGCTGTACTCTTTGGCTTGGAGCCTCCCGCCCTTCTTTGGATGGAGTAAGTGAACTGGAATAAAAGTTTTTTTTCCCCCATAGCATTGGATTAAAGACCGATTACAGGTATAGAACAGGGTTGAATTAATGGCTTGCATATTAGGCTTGAATAAATCAATTTAAAGGAAACTGATAAAATACATATTGAAACTGAAGATCTCTAATCAAAAGAAAAGAAATCAGTGTGTATTACAGCATATTATATGACAATGGCACCTTTCCTTAAGCTCATTACTTACTGAGTAAAGAACAGTAGATAAAATCAAGGCCAAAATTTATGAAGGATGTCCCTGCCTATTATCCCATACCTACTTCTGTTGAACTAAATTCAACAGTATAAAAGTGAAAGAAATGTATTTGTGTTTTTTCTGATGACTTTTTCTCCTCCCCAGAGGTGATGTGTAAGATGGTAGTGTCAATCTACATTTCTTTATTCACATAAAGAAGGAATACAGTCTGAGTATTTTGTGCAAGTACATCTTCACTAAGTCTTGACTGTGTTCTAGATGGGCAAATTCCACTAGGTGTTGGTCACATTCTCCATTCAGCCAGTACCTTCACTAGGGCTTCCAATAAGGATGGCACTTAGTAATAACTAACTAATTTGCTTTTGTAAATGTGAATTTTACCCCTGCAAATTGGAACACACACAGAGCATCTTGATCCTTGCAATCTTGTTGCAAGAGAGTCTCTGTTGTTCTTCCTCATTTGAATCCGCCTCACTACCATTAATTTGTTTCCTATGAGTCACCAGTTCCAGTCACTAAATTAGAATGAACTCATCATGCAAAACCCCAGCCCGTTATTGTGCTCCCTAATTCCAGAAGAGAATGTGTCAGCACAGCTGAGGTGAGAACATAGCAGTGTCTGATTTTCCCAAAGGATGCTGCAACCAACTCAGTTACTGAGTGGAATTTCAGCATTTTTTGTTATTGTCTTGTTATTGTCATTCTGGTGCCCCATAAACATGAAGCATGTTTAAGCAGGCAAACCGCAATACTGGAAGCAGCCTTTAGTTGAATGAGGAGCTGTTAGAACAACAAAATTACAATATAGTCTTAGATTCTAGATTCTTAATTGGAGAAGGTGGAATAATTGCTTGAAGGGTGTTGTTATCTTGTAATTAGATTCTAATAGTACCTACAATACTAACCCTCATACAGTAATTAGATGCATCTGAGCACATCTGGTACAATACTTTTAAGAGTTCAACAGAAGAGATCACCGTAAATAGTGAAAATTAAAATATAAAAGTAAAAAGACATTGCTGTGACAATTCTTTACTTAACAGTTTGACACAGTTTCTTTAAGGAGATTATATTTTATTTCAGGCAGAATATTGTGTATGCATGATTTTTTTTTACTTGTACTCAACTTTACTTCATGACAAAATTAATTTGATCTGCACAATAAATCTCCCTCCATTGCACAGTAAAGCTTTTTTAAGCACAAGCTTTAAAAAGTGGTAGCTATAGCAATCGGTTTTGTTACACTCCTTGGGAAGACAGCAATTTGACAGGAAATGGAGATACGTAAAAACAATATGGGTCTGATCCAATGAAGTATTTGGAGAGATGCCCTTTGACTATGGTAAGCTTTAGACAATATTTGACTACTGAAACAAAATTATTCAATTTTCCGATCTGAAGCCTTAGACTGCCAAACATAAATACAATAGGGCAACAGAGTAAAAGACAAGAAAAAGAGGTGCTTTAAGCCAAGAATCGTGTATCTTTTTAACCTCTTTTTCCCTCTAAGAGAACAGGACTAAATCTCATGTTATTCTGAGTATCTTTTTCTAACTGCTGCACTCAGAATTAAAAATCACTTCATGGCTTATGTCTTCTGTCTTTCTTTCTAGGTGCATATGTGCCCGAGGGTCTGCTGACTTCCTGTTCCTGGGACTACATGACTTTCACACCATCAGTACGCGCCTACACGATGCTGCTTTTCTGCTTTGTCTTTTTCATTCCTTTGATTGCTATCATATACAGCTATGTCTTTATATTTGAGGCTATCAAGAAGGCCAACAAGTAAGTAGCCAAAAATCTTAAGTTTTTATCCTTCTGCTTAAGTGACTGCTTATTTTCTTGAAATAAAGACTAACAGAAGAAAATTGGGAAGTTTTTCGCTTTTAATTTGTATGCATGACTGAGACAGGGAACTAAACAAGAATTCTGTCAATAGTCAGCAAGATAAGAAGTATGATCCTTAGAAGGGCCATTCTTGAATTTAAGCCAAAGCTGTTCAGTATATTGTCTAATGCTGCAGAAAAGGGTATGAGTAACAGCAAGAGAAATCTGAAGGATGAGAAAGGACTACAGAAATTAAACAACCAAAAGAAATACTAAAGGGACATCAGAGACACCCAACTACAGTGTATCAACAACTATTCCACAAAAAAATAGATGGAATTAAAGTACAAATTCCATATTTGACAAAGGGTGAAAAAGAGGTAAAACATTTCATCACAGGTCTCTGAACAGAAACTACTGTTGTAAAAATAAAGGCCAATGTCTGCCACTACATTTGCAATCTGTAGATACCTGTCCTGTAGATGTCAGCATATGTAGTCACATAGTTCAGAAGCACAGAGTAAGAGTAAGGTACCAAAACTGGACCTAGGGAAGCAAAGACCTCTCTAACTATATTTAATATAGAGTTGTTCAATTGGCTCAAATACCTGATTTATGTGGAAATTCTTCTGGTAGAGGACTATTTTCTTCACTGAAGCACATGTGAATTTTGCCATTGATCAGTGCAACAAAAGTGCATTGAATTGTGAAGGACCAGTCACATACATACATTAACTCATTAAAAGTGCACGACTTTTAGCATAAACTAGCATAAGAGTAAGTGCTGCCCCATTTTATGAAGCTATTTGCTCAATTCCCTACCTCCTTTTTTTTGCTGTTGTATGTTTATTTCCCCTAGGTCTATTCAGACATTCGGATGCAAACATGGAAATAAGGAAATCCAGAAACAGTATCACAGGATGAAAAAAGAGTGGAAGATGGCCAAAATTGCACTGATTGTCATCTTGCTTTATGTCATTTCCTGGTCACCATACTCTGTTGTTGCTCTGGTAGCTTTTGCTGGGTAATTATGAATATATCAGCAAGGGAATATTTAGTGAAAGCAAAAGGTGTGAAACTGTAAAAGACAGATGAAAGTCAAAGCTACCTGTCAAGTTTAATGCCTGAAGTGCATCCAAAACATTCACGTACTTAGGACTGACATTTAACAAATGAGGTATATGCTGACTGTGATTTTTTCTTAGTTTGACTTTAAAAAAAAAAAAGAAAAAGAAAGCAGGAAGGTTATTACTAGCAACATAACATTACTGTGCTGATGATTTCTGAATGCAGATTCTCTATGCTAGGATATTTGAACTATCTGAACTTTATTTAGCACCAAAATGCCAAATAAGGGGCCCAAAAAGATCCACCCAGGGTTGATTCTCTTTTCTTTCTCCACTTTTTTTACTTACAAAAGTTTACTAATTTTCTTTTATTACATCAAACTGCTGAAATTCCTTACATATACAAGCAAGTTCAAAATTAGTACATACTTGCATTGGGGAGCTTTTTGATGCTGGATATAAAAGATTGTAAATATAAATCATTTAACCGTGTTCTTAATCTATTTAATAGTCAGCATTTTATACAGTAATTCAACAAAAGCATGATACTATTAATACAGTATCTGTACATAGCTTGACACCAGACTATGTTGATACAGTCCAGGTACAAGTAACAGATTGTTGCTCTATGTGGATACTTCTCCCATGTTAATGTGAATTTTCTTGTGCTTCAGTTTAGCCTTTGTAAAATGGGTGTGACTATGCTTTAGAAAGTCTTGTCAACTGCAAATCCTCAGGTGGAAGACTACTATGGCAGTACAAAACACTTCCATTTGTATTTTTCAAGTCAGAAATAAAAAGTAGGTTTTCCTAAAATTGGATAAATTTACTGCATTTTGGGAGGCAGGGGTGATTTTTGTTACACACCTAAGGAAGAGGTCACTGCAGGGCCTCTTCTCTAACACAGCTTAGGAAAGCAGCTTCCTAAACATAGCACTTCTAAAATCTTATGCTTAAGAAGAAAAAATGCTGAGAGAAGAGGATTCTCTCCCTTTGTATGCAGAGGGACAATTCCATGCAGCAGCAAATATTTTGTCCATGAAGGTAAATCACTCAGAAATGTGAATCCTTAGGATGCATCCCAGTGTCCTGTTACCTATCACAGGGGGACTAAGGTACTGGGCACCCACCTCTGGTGATGTGACCAGCTAGAGACAGAGGAAGAGCAAGAACACAAAGAAATGTAGCACAGTTACCTTGCAGCACTGCTTGCTCTAAGATACCTCAAAAAAAAAACCAGAAAAAAAAGAGATGCTTTAAGCTAAGCATTTTAGCTATGTAGAATTGTCAGGCTGTCCCATATGATTCAGCAGCTACTTTAGGATGTCCAAGTGCCTGCTGAACTTGACTTGTAGCCCATGTCTCACACTGACAAAAATCTGAACAAATGGACAATTTTGTAACTCTACAGTATGTGACGAGCATTTGCAAATTTTGCTCATGAAGACATCTGGTGAGGAACACAGCTTCATTCAGCTTTTTTTCCATTTCTGAACTATGCCTTTTAGGCAATCCTAATCTTTTCAGAGATTAATAGACCAAGCCTGGAGGCCTTCTGTGGATTTTTATTACAACAAACTCAGACAAAATCACTGCATGCCATATATGGGAGGCAGAAAGGGAGTCTGTGGCTATGGTCTTGGACTGAAGACAACTCATCTGACAGAGCAACAACATACACAAAATGAAGGAAGAACCTTAATTCCTTTAGAAAATATTTTGGATGGGGAATACTGAGCTAGCATACAGTCATGCTCACTAATATTGTTGGTCTACAGGTTGTATTTTCTGGGAATGCTAGCTTAGACAAAAGCCTTTGTCACTGTTTGTTTCTGTTAGCTGAACTCTCTATCAGTCTTACCAAAGCACTATCTCATCTCAGTGTCAACAACTCCATTCCAGCAAGGTCATACTGTCGTGTGTTCTCCAGGCTCTGTGAAGAATTACACCTCTAACCAATGCTTTAAAAGTATGATTAGGAGAAACCATGTTAAAAATTGTATATGGAGAACATGCTTAGCAGAGAAAAGCCTTAAGTTAGAGGTGAAATGGCATCTCAACATTCAGGTGGCTGACAAAATGATTCCTGTATTACCATTGGCAAACCATTTCCTGATGAGCTGCCACCTACTTATGCAACCCTCTTCGTTGTTTGTTTGCAGCACTCATATGAGACACCTTCTGAGAAAGGATTGAGGGGAAAACCTGTTTTCTCCCTCCCATAATATCATAGGAGTACAAGGCTACCGGAAAGATGGAGGTTAGACTGTCTTCTCAGGAAGAAGAGCAGAGACAAAGAAAGGATGTTATCCTTGGGAGGAAAGACTCACTTACTGGGCCTTTTCACTTGGAACTCTTTCTACCAATGCAGGAAGAGGTCTTCATAGCCTCTAAGCAGGTCTACGGAGAATTTGCCTGGTAGAAACCACCTATGAAATGCGATTGTTATTTTGGTCTGAGTTGTTCTATTGACTTTCTTCTGACCAAGACCTTATGGGCTACTTCAGGCTACCTTCAAAAATAAACTGGCTGATAGCAGCATGGCTGATAGGCATCAGTCATAATTCTTTTATCCTTTAG
The DNA here is from genome assembly GCA_034008185.1 of Gorsachius magnificus. Lineage (NCBI taxonomy): Eukaryota > Metazoa > Chordata > Aves > Pelecaniformes > Ardeidae > Gorsachius > Gorsachius magnificus. The sequence goes on along the minus strand of CM067089.1, from coordinate 30,943,098 downwards.
AGTCATATCGCCTGCATAGAGGTATGGTCACAGTAACACATGAGCATAACATATGACACCTGAAAACACCTTCCCTTCACTGTTTAGTTCAGAAACATACTTTCCCTACACTTTTTAGTTCAGATCAGGCAAAAAATAAAGTTTGAATAGGAAAATAGATTTATTAATTATCTTTTCGCATAATGCCTCATTCTGCATACCTATTTAGTGATATATTACTCAGCAAGTATCTGCTGAATTTGGAACAGATAGATACTCTGATGAAGGTACATTCATTGACTTTGTCCCTAGGATAAACAACATGGGAATTACCACCATCCTGAGTCGTAGTAGTGAAGTGCTGCAAGAGAAGCCCCAAGAAAATCATGCTTCTCAGAAATGCAGTTAAGCTGGTGTTGATCTTTACAGGCAAAGGATGTAAAATTTGTCCTCTCACTGTTTGGGTACACCTTTTACTCTCTCTAATACAGCATTGTCTTGCCAGTGTATAACTGCATAGACTACGTAGAACTCAATACTAAATATGTAATGCATTTGCGTTACTCCAGGTACTCCCACGTTCTAACACCCTTCATGAACTCCATACCAGCTGTGATTGCCAAAGCTTCTGTCATCCATAACCCCATCATTTATGCCATCACTCACCCCAAATACAGGTAAGTTCACTCTTATAAGCTATGTTTAATATAGCGAAGAAAATCAGACAGTAACTTTGTCACTTTCAGGACTAGTACATGAACTCTGCTCCACCTGCTCACTTTACCTCTGCAAGACAGCCTTGCCCTCCCCAAGAAAAGTTCTCAATGCCATAAAAATGTCAGTGGAATTTGTACTTGGAAGAAATTACTATGCAGATGGGAGTTAGAGATGTTTATGGATACTGATCTGCACTTACAGATTACATGATAAAAGACAGACACCTTCCCACCTCAAAGGAAAACACCATACATTTTTTAACTCTCTTTGTGAGAGACGCAGACATTTGTCAGTGTTGCAAATAGCAGTTTGTTAAATTAACCAGGCTGCTGAGAGATGCAATTTAGCAAGTCAATCCACCTCTTCCCTGTTTTGTGCATCCTCCCCACCCTTCTTCAAACTTTCATATTTCAGATAGTATTTCTTCTGAGTTGTAACATCTAGGGTCCTATCTAGGGTCATTACCATATCAAGTTCAGATGCAGGCTGTGAGATCTGATGGATGGCAGCGAAGCCGCTGTTGTTTCACCCTTGACAAAGACCTACTGGGGAACTGGGTAGAGAAGAGGTGGGCATGAACACTGAAGTGGGGAAGGCTGGGAGGAAAAGGAAAGCTAGGCAAAAGAGCTTCCTTACGCTGCATATGAGGAAAGAAATACTGTAATATAACTGCACATTTTGTACAACTTTACAGATAGCTGGCAAACAGATGTGGAAGAAGCTAGAATAGCTGCTTAGGGGAAGATTAACATAATTCATTATGTGGTACTTCTGTGAGGTTCAGTTTAAAGGGACAGAATTTTATTTTTGCCCTGATTAAGCTGAAAGCAGATAAAACATCGCTTTAATAGTTCCCTTCAGTTCGAAGAGTTATACTTTAATGCCCTTATCCCTGACAAGCAATAAATTTGAGTTCTGCAGAACACTGTGAATAAGTGATCTTGCAGGGTGACTTTATATGAGATATTGGATATCTGGAAAACTCTTTTTGTACGCAGTAATTTTCCAGTCCATGCAGCATTAGTTCATCTCTCTGAATAAATGCATTGTTTATGATGACTGAATTTTTGTGCTAACAGAAAAAATCTGACTGATTCTACCTCTCATCCATTAGAACAGCCATTGCAACATATGTTCCTTGCCTTGGATCCCTGCTGAGAGTTTCTCCTAAAGACTCACAGTCTTTCAGCAGTTACCCCTCCTCCAGACGAGCAACTGTAACCAGCCAGTCTTCTGAGCTAAGTGGGCCGCAGAAAGGAAAAAGGCATCTGTCTTCTCTCTCTGACAGTGAATCAGTAAGGGAGACACTTTCCATACATCCATTTTTAATTGCAAAGTAATTCATTTTCAAAGTGGTAGATTCTGTAGATGAAATGCATTATGCTGCTCATTACAAGAGCTCCACAGAAAGTAGAGGGACAAAGTGCAATGAAAGGCAGAAGGCTGAAGTGTAAAAGTAGAAGGTAGATCTTCTTATTCTTGATGGTTTGTGACATTGAAGGAAAAGTGGAAAGATGGAACAACAGGAATTTTAGAAAGTAAGGGAAGCTTAGAGTCAGAGCACCCTTGAAAGTCTGATCATGCTTCTAGGATGTACTTGTCTGACCACAGATTTGGACACACACAAAAAAGAAACTGCTGGTCACTAAATAGTTCTCTAGTGAAAGCAAGGTTGTAATGAAACAGATAAAGCTTTCTGAAAGTGAAGTGGACTGTATTTGGAAACATATTAATCATCAGATTTAGACAAATCAGTAAATCCACTACAGGAGCGTTCTCACAGAAGAATGCAACAGCTTGCTCCTGCCAGCCCAAAGCGAAACCAAAAGTTTTGCACAGCAGCTAGAAACGGGGCAAATATTTGGCATCTTAGGCTCTTGCAAACCTAGTTACATTACTAAGTAACTAAGCACATTAGTCAGTTCATTGCAATTGTTTTAAATGAAATTTCCAAATATATGAAAAGCCATAATTTTCTTGGTTGTTCTTTTTCATAGTCAAGGTAATAATTGTATCTAATCCAGCCAAGCACTGAATATTGACAGTTGTTTTTAACAGTGACCTTTCAATTTTTTTGTATTGTATATTCTTTTGACTTCTCAGTCCATTCAAAATTAAATTCTTCTGGCTAGTAGCCATCATTCAGGTGGAAGGTTTTAAAACTGGCTAATAAAAAAGGAACATTTTAATATTGCAATTCTTAGATTGTGAATCCTGATTCTTAAGAAACCAACAGCCTGCTTTAGTAACACTGTGTGTCCCTGTACCACTATCGGTGCTGGGGAAGGGGAACCAGGCAAACAATTCAACAACTGTTTTTGCTTAGGAAAGCAACTCTTAGTACTTGAGATAAAAAGGTGGAATGCAGAACAAAAATTACCTAAAGTAAAAAATTCCAAGCAATTGGCATGCTTCAGTCTGGAATTTTCTATAAGCCTTGAGTAAGTTTGGATATTGTTCAGAACAATGATGGAGTCAAGACCTTCTGACAAGAATATATGTTTCCCCTAATTATTTGATTTGACCATAGAATACTCTGATTTATTAGTAATATCAGTTTAGCTGAAGTACAGAGACAAAAGAAGGGCTCAAGCTTAAAATAAACAAACAAAATTGCTTCCATACTCGCTGATCATCTATTTTGGTTTTTTTTTGCACCATATGTGGCTCAATTTAGCTATAAGATTTCTAGACATAACATTCGCAATGCAAAAAGGCTGTACATATGCTGCCCTGTATTTTACGTCAAGGCTGGTCATCAAACTGTAAACCGATAAATTATCTTTATGCAACTTTTTTGTGCTCCTGTGGACGCAAAGATATTCTGCACCTTGGAAAATTCTAAAGAAACAATTTCCAGTCAGTTCTTTGCAATGAAAAGGAGCCAAGCTCTGGAACAGATGCTCAGAAAATAAAGTTGCTTCCATTTTAAAATTCAATCAAGTGGGACTGTAAGTGCTAATACACTCTATGCATGGAATGGGAAGCACAGTACACATTTTTTAAAATACTGGGATCCAGACAATAGCCTACACCAACTCCTTCAGCAGGAAAACATATGTTTATATTGTTAAGCTCTTCTAAAAATCTTCCTTGCAGACACTGTAGTCTTGAGACACTTCACTCTGTAGGCTCATCTTCATTATTGTTTCCCCAATAGTTAGAAAGCTGCTTCTGAAAATACAATCTTGATTGTCACTGTTCCAAATTAAATTTTCCTTCTTCTTCTGTGTTCCCCTTATCCTTCTCCACAGTTACACAGAAAAAAATTATCCTGATCCTCCTTAGAGCAATCAATCTGTTATGTATTAAAATTCTGGTATAGCATAACTAATTGGGATTCTCTCTTAATAGTAACAAACTCATCAAGTCAGTTTCTCCAGTTCCATCAAGGTTCGTGTTTTTCTACACCTCTTATTTTTATTTTCTTCCCTGGGGAAATTTTATTAATGTATTAATAATGGAAAGTATCAAATATTGAAAGTATCAATAATTGCTTTGAGTATTTTCAAGCAATTATATACTCTCATCTGATGGAAGCTACATCCATAGCACACAGATTGCGTATGAAAAACCCTTGCTGCATGAAAAAATTTAAGACAGTATGTTGTCCTATAATGTTCCCCCATTTTAAGGCAAGGTACACTGTCAAAAAGAAAACAGGCTGGTTTGCCATGAGCTGCTCATCACAACCCCATTAGCTGTTTCATTCTTTTATTATGATCTATGGAATTCTGTGATTCTTCCTCATTGTAGTGAAAAGACTGACAGAGTGAGGAAAGGGAATAGAATTTTTGACTTCCAGGAAATTCGTGTGGGTTGGGGTTTTTTACCTTATTATTTTTTTGTTTTCCCATTAATTGGAACAGTTTATAACATCAGGGCTCCTTCATGGAACAAAATGTTTCTAAAGCAGTGATCCTGCAGTCCCCAGACATTACCTCCTATTTCTTCCTGCAGTCCCCAGACATTACCTCCTATTTATTTCTGCTTCCACCCAAGCCACTTTGGAAATTTTTGACCCTAATTCCTCCAAACACCTGTGCTTCCTAATTGGATACTGCTATGGAAACACTGTCTCCTCAGAGCTACAAGGTGCATCAGAGAAGGTTCAACAATAGACTATAATGAAACACTATTTTGTTTGAAATTTTGCAGCGCATCATGTTGATGAAAAAAAGAAACAGTAAGCCAAATTTTAGACTCAACAGACTTGATAGTTTGTTTTAACCTCTTACAAGCAAAGATTTTATGAAGTCATACGTGGCAGAACTTTTGTGCAATGTCTTTTATACAATGTCTGTCTCTTACGATTTCTGTCTAGGTAAAAATGATTTTCATGGGGCAAATTGGACGGAAGCCTGAGAAACCTACTGTGATTGTTTTTGCTGTATTCATTTTAGGGCTGTACTGACACAGAAACTGGTACCCCCAATATCTTCTCCAGACTTGCTAGCAGACAGATTTCCTATGACACGGGTAAAGACACAACTCAAACTAGTGACCTAAGAGCCAAACTTAAACTGAAGCACCATGATTTTGGGATTTGTGAGAAGGTAATAGACTGCATAATACCTAAATTCTCTAACAACTTGTAGGTTAACAAATCTGCACATTTTAACATAATTAATCATGAAGGTTCCTGCCAAGAAGATGGGGATAACCTATGAGTTAACACAATGAGTAATGACTTAGAGGCTGTAAAAGGTCGTCAGCTTTTTATTTCCACCATGCTTCATTATTCAGCTTTGTCGCATTTCTGACAAGCAATGGTGCTGTTTTAGTGAACTTAGCATCTGAACAGTATGTTGCCTTATGTTTGGTTTTAAGTGTGTGTTCAGTAATATTTGTATTTCACTGTCCAAATTACTTGGTCAATCTTTCTGTTGTCTCACAATTTGCTATCAAATGAACACTTATGGTGAGAGGTAAAAAACAAGGTTGTCTTTAGCGTATCACCACTTTTCAGTCAGTTGTCTGCTGTCCCCTTTTTTTCTTTTTCCCATACTTTGCATTTCACATATGTAAAATACTGTGACATGCCTATATGTCATTTATGTCTTTCTTATCTGTGTTCATTTTTCAGACAGCTGTAGATGCTGATGACATATCCATGGTGGAATTGAATGTCACAGAGTACAATGCTACACCTACTGTAAGAATTATTATTTTATTATCTGGTATGGGTCTAACTAACTGGGAGAATAAAAACTAATGACAACCCCAGTCTCTGAGCACACATAAATTTTTTTTTTGAGATGCAAAAATCACATAATAATCCCAGCAGAATATAGAAAACAAGACCACAAAGGGTAGACCATTGCTGAAACTAAGCAGAAGGAGAACACATGTACTACAGAGTTCTCCTTAAGTCCAACTTCATCAAGGAACTTGAATATTTTCTTGAATTCAGTAGGTCCCCTGATGAGGTCTGTGATTTCCTTAGTGGAGCATGGAAGCATTTTGTGCCATCTTTATATGAATAATATACACAGTAAGCTGAGATAGATAGCCATTCTGATGGCCGTACCTCTGAGACAGTCTTGTGTGTACTGCTGTACTAAGTGACATTGTTAATTATTTAATTTTCTCTATTTTGGGTAGCACCAAACATCTAAAAAAAGCAACTTGGAGAAAATCAAGGTAAGTTTTTGAAACATGCCATATCACCTATCTGGTAAGATGTTCTGTTAGCGTCTATTTCTTCTTCCATATAACAAAGCTACAGCATACTGATAAAAATTTTTTGACATCTGCTACAAATGAGTCAACTTGCCTTAATTCTTGACAGACAGGGAAATAAGAGAAGAGTTGACAGCCGAAAACAAGCCAGTTTTATCTCTGCAGTATTAACCCCAGTGTAATATGAACATCTTAAATTATCTCTTTATTGTTAGTAGTGATCCTTATGAGCTACTGCTAGCCTCATCCTAACACTCATTTTTTGGTCCTGTGCAAGTGACAGCTAACATTGCTATTGTCAAAAAATGCTAATTAATCTTTTCCTCAATTCCTGCTTTCACTTCATTCTCTAGCTTGCTTCCCCCTTCAAACTGTCCCTGCTGTTATCACCATTTTGCATCACCTCTTGCTCCAAGGAACCTAAACAGTCCGTCTTTACGGAAGGATGCCTTCATTGAATTAGTAGACTGTCTGAACATATTCCCAGCACTTTTGTTCATAGTTGAATGTGCTGTCATTAGCCTGGTCTTTCATCAAAGTAGATCAGCTCTTAAGTAGCAAATGCAAAATCCGTGCTTTAGTACATTAACTTGTTTAACAGGTTTTTTCTCATAAGTTGTTCAGGAAAGATTCAAAAAATGTTCAGATCTACTATTTCCTCCATCCTTTAAGTTTGGTTTTGAGTTATGGGGATTGGCTTATCAAAATATAAGCCACTTTTTCATACATGATGCAACCTGATCTCCCTGTAGATGTTTTAGTTTTCCATTTCTTTCAAATCCTTGCAACCTTTAGAGAGGTGAGAGCCTGAATAGTATTGGACAAAGAAAAGGAGAGTCTCACCATGGACCACCTGCATCCCAGATACCCAGCATTACAATAACATACAGCAATCTCCAAGGAGTAGAGCTGTCTTCCAGATACAACTCTGGTTTCCTGTACCCTAAGATCAACAGCCACAAGCAGAACAAAAAGTCAAACAGCTAAGTGAATGGTGCAAGCCAGAATGTCACCTTAGCCAATACCTCTGGAACAACTACGGACCAGCTAAATCCAGAACACCTTCCTACATTGTTCTGAAATGCTCCTACACAGACACAATGCAAGACAAGCAAGGATAAAGGCCAGGGGAGTAAGCTTTTCAGCATCAGAACTCTCACCAGTGGTTCACTTCCTGATCCGAGTCACTCTGTAATTTTATTATCCCTTCTTTATGCAGCTCACAAAACAATTTTTTCCACTTGGATTTTACTCTGCTCAGGTATATTCCACCACTGCATGGATCTTACCTACAAGCCTCCTAGGATTAACTGGAGAGGAAAGGGAAGTATGAGATTCAAAACTGGCCTTTGTTCACTTAGTGTAGTTTAACTTCAAAGCTATTACTGAGCTAAACCTGAGAGATTTTGGGAAAAATGTACGTTACTTCCTGAAGATGGTTTCTTCATTATTGTGAAGTTCCTCAACCAAATGAAAACTTAATCACACAGTCAGTGCTCCCTTCCTTCATTAATGATACATTTTCCCTCATTTTCTTCTACAATCCAATTGAAAGGCAATGCATGTGAGCAGTAATTTGAAGTCTCAGATCTTTATTTCAATTTCTGAGATTCTGGGCAAAGGAATCACACTGAAGATGAGGTTATGGCCCTTTCCATTCTTGACTTCTTTTTCCAACAGTCACTTAGGAGACCATTTTAACCCACTCTTAGCTAACCTCCCCAGAGCCATGGGAAAGTATTAGGAAACTCCCCCCAACTTCCCTTTAGCAGGTTTCATGAGAAGAATGCGGAATTCAAAGCAATGTTTGTACTGAAATATCTAATGGGTAAGTCAATACATCTACCTTCTAATACCTCAAAGTGGTTTACCTTTAGATGTGCTTTTCTAAAGTAAATCTTGGGAGGAGAAGAGTTAGTTCTCCAAAAATAGTTGTTCTAGAGATGTGTGGAATCCACACCGTCCCCACTTTAATTTTTCCCCAAAAGAGCAGCATCCTTATAGCTGATGGTTTTTTCCACAGTGACTAAATCCATGAGATTGTACTTATTCCCCCAAAAGGAAAGGAAAAGATTTCTATGAAATAGTGATTTTCTGCTTTTCCCTGGTGCTCCTTCTAGTCGTTGAGAATAAATGGACAGAATTAATTTGCAATCCTTAGCAGTCTACATCACAAGAATTATAAGGTATAGTCAGTCCACAGTGGGGATATATACCTTCTGAGCCCAAAAGCACAGGGCACAAAGAGCTATTGAAACCGTTCTTCCCCATGGGCCCTCCAGTAGTTCTCCCTTTGGTTGCAATAATGGAGGGAACCCAGCAAGTAATTTTGTCCTAAGTAAATCAGTTCTTCCTTACGTCACATCAGAAAAAGCCATAAAATCAATAAAAATGTAACCAGCTTATTCCTTTGAGGGGAAAAAAGTAATCAGCAAGTTCCAGAAGATTTGGGGCATGTTTTGAAGCAAACTTTTAGAAACTTACTTCAAACTGAGGTTTATTAAAAGGAGGGTTATTAAAACTAAAAATGGAGGTGATAATGATTTCTGCAGCAGCCAAATGTTAGATCATGTAAAAGTGAGCCATTCAGGCTGGTAATAAACTGCCAACTGTTCAAAATCCAGGATGTTTTAATGTAAACAAAATCATAGGCATTAGAGCTGGAAAGCAGCTATTACAGTTCCTCCCTTCACCTACCACAACCGGATATTGTCTCCAGGCAGAGGACAATATTAAACTGATAATCTATACAGCTAGCAATAAAAAGAAAGAAGGGAGAAAACTCACCATCTTCAAACAGGAAGTATGTTCAAAGATATCCATCAAGTGTAAGGAATTTTATTATGACTTATTGCTTAGGCTTTTAAAATTATTTAAAAAGATGAAACATGTAATTCTTCCCAGCCTTTGTCATGAAGGCCATTCACACTAGTGAAAACTGGGAAGAAATGCTAGCGAATGCTGCCCTTTTCATACAGGTCACAAAAGGCTGAACCTGTCAAGAAAATAGGTCAAAACTCACACATGCTGTTTCATTTGTTAATAAGAAGTGTGTGGTATGTGTCATTAAGAGCTAGACCCTTTGCTCCTGCCATGATTTTGCTCTCAAGTTGTATACTTGAAGACTCTGCTCTCTTCTGCATTCCCTTCCACTTTTAGAGGGTATAAAAAGAATACTTCCATGGCTAGAAAAGCCTTATGAATTCGCAGCATGTTGCTCTCTATATCCTTCAACTCCAATATGTACTAGAGATTAGTTTGTATCTATAAAAAGAACTACAGCTGTTTGTGCTCATCTACTTACAAGAGGCTTGAAAAGCATACATTAATTTGGGAGCACTTCAAAACTCTCGTGTGTACTCCCTGTGTAACTAACAGCTTTGCCTTCCCTTCATCTCTACTGAGACTATAAAAACCATTCAGGGGAAAGCCTACAAAATTCATTTCACCTGAACATCTCTCTAAGTGATTCACACTGTAACCCCAGCGGCATTTGGAATAAATCATTATTAGTTCATATTTCATCTCATCTTAGCAGCTTTATTTGTGTCCCGTATCCTCTACTTGGCAGCCATTCTTTCCGCTTTGCTGTCTCTTTACACCCTTTAACACAGATGACTGATTGGATTAAAATAATTTAGGACTGAGATGGTTCATGTTTCAGTAAAGTCAACTGTACAGCCTGTTCTGCGCTGGAGAGACCACCTGTAGTTTACCATGCACTTGGATATGTTCCAGTGACTTGTAGAGGTAAAAGGACTAGGGCAAAACTGAGGCGGCTTTCGTTTGGCCTTTTGTGCAACAGCAGGTGTTCACAGAGCAGCCTTCTGGCAAAGCCCATAGCAAGCAGTGTTGTGAGTTAACAGAGCAGCTCTTCACCTCCGTGGGCTCCAGCTCAAATTCAGACTTGGGTCACAATTGAGAATGCTTGGTCTGATCATCCAAGCAATTCTGCAGAACTGCTGAGCCATTGGTCACTATTGGTGGTCCTGCAAAGAAGGTGCCAAGAAGCACTGTAACAAAAGGCTGTTGCAAGTCAAGATTGAAGCACGGCATAAGGCAGCAGTCACAAGTTGCCAATCTTTCCAAGTTTCACATACTGCCAGGGATCTTAGTCCCTATGTTTTGCAGGTTACAGCCTCATTTTCCATACTTTTGGAAACTGTTTTGCATCTACCACCGGACTAAAAAGTGTTATCACAGCATGTGACATTGAGTACATTTTTACACATTCTCAGGTAAGACGGAGTAACAAAGAGTATTTTTCTTGAAGTCATATACAAAACCAACAGCAAGCTTGACATTCAGAAAAAAACAAAGGCACCTCCAACGCTTTTTGGGTGTTTCTACAGCTCTTTAGGGTATAACATGGGTAAGTCGCTTGTGTTCCTGTTTTCCTCAGTGTGACTGCTGCCATTTTGAATTTGGTCATTCCAAGAAGTGCTGCAATGTGGCCCTTGTCTTTCTCTGATCCGTCAGTGAAAGTTATTGCCATCTCAGTAACTCTGACAGGATATCTGTCTGTCTCTGCTTCTGAAACTACAATTTCCACCACTCTCTCTATTGAGAGAGGGCCCTTACCTGCAAAGCAATGTTAGTATCAGTCAATGGTATTTCAGTGGCTGAGCAACAGGTATCTCCGTTCAAACACTTGTGCTTGTAGCCTTGCAGTTGTTAAGGTCAGAGCAATGTGAGAAGTCCCATGTTATAAATAGGTTTATATAAAAGCAGCCTTAAACCAAAGAAATCAATTATTAATACTGTCATTCCTAGCAACCCTAGACATGGGCCACAATCCCATACACTAAATGTTTCATGTGGAACAAAAAAAATTACTATACTTCCCTTACCCTATTAAATTTACAGCCTAAAGGCTCATTTTCAAACTCATGCAAAGTTCACAGTTGTCAAGATTTATAAGTTGTCCTATTTAGAATCACAGAATCATAGAACCATTTAGTTTGGAAAAGACCTTTAAGATCATCAAGTCCAACCGTTAACCTAACCCTGCCATCCCACCACTAAACCATGTCCCTAAGCACTTTGTCTGCCCGTCTTTTGAATACAGGACAAGGGGTAATGGTTTTAAACTAAAACAGGGTAGGTTTAGACTAGATATAAGGAAGAAAGTCTTTACAATGAGGGTGGTAAAACACTGGAACAGGTTGCCCAGAGAGGTAGCGGAGGCCCCATCCCTGGAAACATTCAAGACCAGGTTGGATGGGGCTCTGAGCAACCTGATCTGTTTAGCGGTGTCCCTGCTCCCTGCAGGGGGGTTGGACTAGATGACCTCTAGGGGTCCCTTCCAACCCAAAACATTCTATGATTCTACCTCCAGGGATGGTGACTCAACCACTTCCCTGGGTAGCCCATTCCAATGTTTAACAACCCTTTTGGTGAAAAAAATTTTCACTGAAAAACATTTTATTTACATCCCTTCTAAGGACAGTAGACTGAGTAGATCATCAGTGTAAGCTTAATAAAGCCAGAAAAGTTTCTTTAGAGCAAACCTAGCCTTAACAGTCTGATATAAAGCACAAACGTTGGTAAGAAGATATTTTTTTGTAGGAAAATACTTCTTTCAGTTACAGCAGTCCTAGCAGCAGCAGGATTCTGCTGCAGACACAGCACAGGAATTCTATGTACCTGGCATGCAGAGCAAAGCAAATGCTGCAAGAGTCATGTCAGCACAGGAAAATGCTAGTACATTTTCCAAACACTGATATCACCTCACTGTGTATAGTCAAGTCAGGATCTCGTGGTATTAGACTACAAAGCTGGCCTCACAGGGGTTGGCTGGCATATTACCTACAATTTTGGCAATGAAATTGGCTCTCAAGATTAAGATTCACCTGAAACTGTGTGTAAATAGTAGGTCCAGTGGCTGGGAAGAATGAAAAGGGATTCATCCATCTTTACAGTGAACTTATCTTCTCTACCCTTCTACTGTTTTATTTATTTGTTTATTTTATTTTTAAACTTACACAAACAGCAGTATTGATGCAGATTCAGTACCAAAGAATTTTTATTATCATTTTCTGGAAAATTTTAACCAACTCTTGCCAAGAAGACTTTATGTGGGAGAATCTTTTTAAGACCCAGTTTCACTTTGGCTACTACAATACATACTCAGTCATAATCCATCAGATCTATGACTGAGAAGCACAGAAATTCACAGCAAAAATGGACAAAGTAGGTCTTCTGATGCTGACTATAACTTGAAAGATAAGTAGAATTTGTAGAAACACCCTTTTTAACTCTATCAGACTTGAGTCAAGACTTAGGTATGCTGCAGAGCAGAGTGAACTGCAGCTCAGGTTAAACTGTCTCAGCACACAATCAGACACAGACAGAACCTGAAAGTAAAGCTCATCAGGTGCCTCTTAGTCCATTATTGTTTATTGTTTTCATTTATGGAGTTGTATGTGATTTTCTAATATTACAGTTTATCCTGGAGATAGTGACCTCCTACATTAGTAATGGGAAATTTTATGATAGCGCATTTGCAGTATGTGTTGCATTATATGAATGTGTGTTTCTTTCTGCCCACAAAGAATCTGCTCTCAGTATTATCATCCAACTTCAGCATTCTACCTTGTTATGAATAATTAACTTCAGCCACTAAAAAATGAACATGGCACATACGTAAAAAAGTTGCTAAGGGGAACTTCTGCAAACGATGTTTTACCCAGAATGTAAAAGCAAAGCTGTTGTTAATTTCCTTCAACATTTAGACTTCACTGCAACTTCTGCAGGTGTACAAGAAGATGGTCCAGAAACAGACAAAAAAATCTGAGACTACAGCATTGGATAGCACAAGCTCTCCCATGTAAAGTTTCATAAAGGACATTTCCTGAATAGACTGTGGGACACTAACGGGCATACTTACAATTGCTATATGTTGTCCACTGACTGGAAAAATAGAATGGAAAATCCATACCGTTCCACATAGTGCCATGCCCAAAGGGCCACACAGAAAGTGACTGTACCTCTAATGTAACAGTACTTCCCCAGTACTTTAAAAAAACGTATTACATATACCGAGATGCACCCTTTGGATTGGTATAATTGATTTTTATAAAGTTTTTCAGATGCCTGAAGTTAATCATGTACATAAACATTTCAACAACCCCTCAGGACACTCAACTGAAATGAATAAGTTAAGAGTGTGTTAGGTCAGTACTAGAAGTTACTGAATTTTAAAAATATTTTTTTCTAGTCCAGTATGCTGCTAATTCCATGGAACTGTATGTTGATAAATCTCCTAAGTGTCACATTTTTTAAAGCCACAGTTAATACTGATAGATGAGTTGGGCTCATCTCTATTGTTATTAGGCCTACTGTGATTTGGTGTAGAAAGCAGTACTTCAGTATAGCAAACCTTACAAATAGGAGGAAGAACAGTCCTGAGAAAATGCACAAAAGTTGGAATCAGAAGTTCAAGGTTCTATTTTTGGTTTTTTCCATGTTTTCTGTGTGACCTTGGAAGAATTACTTAATCTTTTCATATCGCATTATTTCACCTGTAAAATAGACATAATATGCTCTTCATCATCATAAGATCTACTCTCAGCGAGCTTTTGCAGTTTGTTCAAAGATTCACAACTGGAAATATAATTTATTTTTTCCACTGTTCACATTTTTTTCCTTTACTGTACAGTTATCAAAAAGTCTAAACTATACTATTACATATGAAAGTCAGAGATTGTTACTGAAGTGAATAAGGGATGCACGGTAATTCATTTTCTCAATAAGAGTTACTCAACAGAAATAATTTACAGACAGCCACCAAGCTGACTTCAGGTTTCACTTACAGGTGTATTTTACTTTGTAACATCAGTCAAGTAGAATCAAGCATTTTAATGGTAAAATGTAACTCATAAAAATATATGCAATTGTGTACATTCTTTGGTCAAAGAGCTCAATATATAATAATAATCTCTTGAGAAAGCTGAATATTAAAAATCACTGGAAGAAATTTTGCTCTATAGTACATAATCAAAAAGGACAACTATCTGTGGAGAAGGTGCTGAAACAGATCTATGGGGAGAACCAACTAATTAACAGGAGATGATTTAAGAGAGGATACTTTGGAGGAGGGCTGAGGCCTCATAGGTAAGGTTTGTCCTTTGAAGTCAGCAAAGTCAAACAGATAGTAGAATCATTTTTAAGGTTTGCTCTTCAATTAATGGGGCAAGAATTGTCAATGGAGGAAGGGAGTCATTGACCAGCAGCATCATCCAGGAAACAAGGGCAACATTAACAGGATGAAGCACTACAAAATCAAGCCAACAAGATTTTCAGAACCTTCTCAGGATATTGCCTAGAATGAAAGTCAGAGGAAACTCATAGTGTGGCCTGCTCTGAACATCAGATAGCTGTTTCTGTCCTGTCTAGACATCAGCTACACTTTTCAAGGCCAACTTCTACTTTCATGCGCAAAAAAGCTCCATTAATGTCAAAGGATTTAAAGTAGGGCAATTCATCAAAGTTTGAACTCCAACAAGTGTTAAGAATACAGTGAGGCTCAGCCATAAAAGGAGTGAACAAAGGAAAGAACAAAACTATATTCTTAAAAATGTACAGAAGCATTTCTAGTGCATTTCTGCAGCATGTGGCTATTGTCACAGAGTGCTGGATTCTCTAAGGTAACTGCCCAGTGCTGAGCTGTGACTTCAAGGAAATCAGTTCTCCATCAGACTGCGAGTAGTATTAATATACACTAGACTGGTCATGGTTGTAAACACACAACCAGAGAGTAGACTATAACTCAATGTTTTAGGTACTACCTCTCCCCTTATTTGTCTATATTCGACATGCTATGCAAATTCACTTTAAAAAAGAGGAAAATAAGAAAGACAGGTTTAAAAACAAACCAAGAAAAATTGTTTCTCTCTTTTTTAACCAAAACTTTCATATCTGAATTTAGAAGTTCTTCCCCAATGCCACCACACACCTTCATCCTGTTGTGCAAAGTGCAGAGAGCCTGCTCCACATCTCCTAGAGATTCTTCTCATTTTGCCTAGTCCCAGCGGAGAGTGATCAGCCAATAATTTGCTAGCTAGTCCACAGGGCCAGAGGGCAGGCCTTCACTTGCCCTTCCCAAGGACCTGGCATGGAATAGCTGTTTCCCAACCTCACTTGTCTTTGTAACCCTGATCTCCTGAGTGCCTGTAAACTCGGGTCTCAGCTCCCTTCTACCAGACAGATCCTGCGGTCAAGCATTCCTTGTCACTCACCCCAGAGTCAGTCCTGGAGCAGTCCAGCCTTCAAG
The DNA here is from genome assembly GCA_034008185.1 of Gorsachius magnificus. Classification (NCBI taxonomy): domain Eukaryota; kingdom Metazoa; phylum Chordata; class Aves; order Pelecaniformes; family Ardeidae; genus Gorsachius; species Gorsachius magnificus. Next base: position 30,927,446 of record CM067089.1, on the reverse strand, counting down.
CCCTCCAGGGTCTTGCCTCCCAGCAGTGTCACCATCTTCTTCTAGTTCTCACTAGTTCACACTTCTAGAACCCCTTTCCAAGCAGTCCTCAGTGCCCTCAGGTGCCAAAGCTGGCATTAACTAAACACAGACCCCTCCTGGCTTGTAAAGAAACCATGTATGCTTCCACCTTAGCATGTAAACAGATGCAATCTGGGTTTATAATAATCCTCCAACTGTTATTTAAAAATATGAATCCTTCTGATGCCGCTGTCCTCAGCTGAAGTCTCTGAATTAACAGAAACACATAGCAGAACCCTTAACGTGTATTGATACAGTGCTGTTTTCTAGATGCACTGGTTAAAACTCACTTTCTGCTGCTGCTCAGTGAAGTAAGAAGAGAACTTAATCTGATGAAGGACAGAGTTGAGGTAGTAGCATCAGACAGCTCAGTGGTTGATCATATTCACTGCATAGTTTCCTTCGGAAAATCATTCCTCTGAAAAAGAAAAAAACACACCAGTCTTTCAGGTCCTGGATCATTATGTTCAGTCAGATGAGAAATGAGTTTCATGCAGTAAAAGTTGTTCTCTCTGGGCACTGCAGAGACTGTTTATTTCAACTGAAGGAATTAAAAACATGAAAACTCCATGAAACATTCATATGAAACTCCATTTCAATAAACCACATCCATTTTAATTCTTGCTTTACTCCAAATTGTTACAGTAGAGGGTGGCCAAAGGCAAAGGAAGCAAAAAAGAAACACAGTTCAGGATACCCATGAGCACTGCATCAAAATAAAGTGACTGTAAATAAGCTAGGGAATCCTGAATGATTGCAAAACACAGTAACTTGATATGAAATATGTCTCTTCTCTTTCCTGTTGTAGGCCACTATGAGAAAAGGAACTTAGAGTTACCACCTTGTGTCAGATTTCTCTTTGCTTCTTTCACTGACTCAACTCTCCTTGATTTTTCTCATGTGTAGGAGCCAGACCATAGCGACATCAGAGATAGGGCTAAGGAGGCCACAGCATGTGTTAAAGGCTGCATCTGGCAGCTTCCCTTTCTTGTGCTGTCTGCTGAAATAGAATGAATTTCCATCACAGCTGAACCTGCTCCATTTTTACTGGGTCACAGAACAAAGGCAATTGCTTATTAGATCAGGTCATGAACATGGTAACAGTGTGAGGTGCCTGAATTCCAGCTTTTAAAAATAAAATCACTGTCGGCTTTTTCAAAATAACACAGCTGATTGACCAATAACATTGGAAGCCATTTCTGGGAAAAATAGGATTTGGGGTTTAATAAGATCAGTGCATTTATTTTGCCAAAAGATGGCCAGGGCCACATGCCTTACCAGAACAGCCACACTGGTAGGAATGGCATGATACCAGTAAGGACTTACAGCATAATGCTTCAGCCACACAAGATGGATCCTGATGGAAACTGGAGGTTTCAGAGAGATTTAATTTCTCATCCACTTTTTAAGGAGGATTCTCTGAACAGAAAGCCATGGCAGGGATCTCAAATCAGCTCCGAATTTGTCAGTTAAACATGTTAAAAGAAAATAAAAGTCCCATGGCAATACGGCAACTAAGTACTTTGTGTCTTAGTGATTAGTTCCTATTTGCTTAAGATTTTCACAATAGTAGTAGTTCTTCCCCAGTTTTCTATCTCTCGGGATCAGAGACAGAGATTTGAAAAAGGATCCTGCTAGTGCAAGGGATATTCAATTTTACTTCAGCAACCAAAGCTCTTTGGAAGTCCCAGCCTAAGTACTAATGCCACAGTCCCAGCTACTGCATACTCAGTGCAAATTACACTCAAAATATTGGTTGATTCAACAAGTCAAGAGAACACCATAATGTTTCTGTTTCAACATGTAACTAACTTATAGGCACCTGTCTTTCTCTGCTTCGTCCCTCCAAGACCTTGGTTCTGCTTAAGAAACATTGGTTCCAGCAGAATTACTTTACTTCAGTTATAATTTGACTGCTATTATTTTACTTGATCTCACTTTGCAAGATCTCATCAAAAGAAAAAAGCTCATCACAGGGCACACATTTCATTGGAACTTTCATTCCAGTCCCTCTACAATTAATACCCAACTTGTAAAGGAAAGAGCTGAGGAACAAAATAAGTTGTTGAGTAGCAAATGTTTGCTTTCGCACATATTCTCTTGTGTAGATTTATGTAACTGGCAGGACAGACTGCTAGCATAAATGTATTATGTGAAAACTGCTGTACTTAGGTTTCAGTCTAGTTTGTTCTATTTCCCTTTTAACAGACATACTGCTATAATAAGAGCTTACTCTAGGTTATCTGTTGAGGTGGTGGTGTTAAACAAATTTACTTTGTGCTTGAAGGGCCAGGAAGAATTCGGGGGGCCGGTGTTGAAAGATGGGGCACTGAGGTGCTAGCCTTTGAAAAAAAAAAAAGATATACCAGCAGTCATTCTCCAGCGGCTCCTGAGTTTATTTTAAAATCATTATCTTTACCTGCAACTACAATGTGGCCAAAGCATTACTTGTAGGCCACTGTTAGAAAAGCCACTGAGCCAGCTTACATGTTCTATTTACAGCTAAATGAAAAATTTCCAGAAAAGTATGGGTCGTTTCGCTCCTTCTTTACTGCTTTGATGCAGTGAATGTATCAGCAGAGCAAAATATTTGTTAATTCTGGTTTGTTAAAGTAGGTGAGCTGGGCAGTCTTTCTTCATTTGGGTAATCTAGAGGTCAGATTGCCCTTTGTAAATACCTCTTTTAAAAGGCTTGGGGAATGTGTATTTTAATGCTCACACAATTTTTAGTGCTCAAGGAAAAGTGGTGCTTGAGTTAAGCTCTTATTTGGAAGAGCCAAATGGCTCACAGTTTTCTCAGCTAAGTTTATCCTAGTCTTCAGATCTCACAATTAAAATTGTTTCAATAAATCAACAGGCTCGACTGAACAAATGGTAAGATCAAGGCACCAAGTAATCAAACTGAGCAAGACTGATGCTCATCTGACACTGTTTTGTGGCAAGTATCAAAGATAATCAGTTCTGAGCCAGAGTATGGCATTAACTCCCTCTGTGACCTTGACAATTCAATTTACTGCAGTACCCAAGTTTGTCTGTAAATGGGCATATCATTTACTCTTGGAGCACTGCAAGGCAAAATTAGGAAGGTTTTGCGTAAAGGTTGCAAAATATAACCTTTTTCCACACTCAAACAGAGGATTAGCAGTGCCTGTTTTAAGAAAGATGCAATGATGGATTAATCAGCCTTCAACTGAGAGATGCAGAGATCTCGAGTGAAACAGGTGGGAAGAGATTCACAATACCTTTCCCTTCAAAAAAATAGCATGCCTTTACAACTGAATACTTACAGTTGCACAGTAAGCTAGAATTAAAAGGCCAACATTTATTTAGACAAACTAACTGAAAATAGATCAAGTTTTAACTTCAAAAGAATTCCAGCTTTTCTTCTGTTTAAAATCGGAGCACAAGATTGTGGACGTTGTGTAGTCAACACTGACATTTTGAGGCTGGATTGGCCCCAAGTATGTAAGCAGCCTGGGCTATGAGTCAAACTGAGTTGCCAGGGTTCATCCTGCTGACAGTCCGTCTTGAATTACCTACTGCCATAACTGTGTTTTTACTCTGTGCTAGGAATGTTACGCTAATAGTGTAGCTCAGGGAAATGACAGGAGTCGTCCAAGGAGGTTACCATAGGGACAGCCTTCTTTTTTATGTTTGAGCAAAACACTAGAGTTGCAATTCACAATGTTTTATTGAACTCTCTGTAACAGCTTGAAGTTTTGATTGTTTTGTTTGCTAGTTTGTTTGCTCTTGTACCTGGGCAACATTTGGAACTTTGCAAAACTGGTAAGATAAGACTGAAAATGGGAATGATAAACCTCTGTTTTACAAGGGTAAAATTACCAAAGTAGAGTCAGTCTGAAAAGATGATTCTCATCTGAGCTGTGCTTGCTACATTTTCCTACGATTTTCTGTAAAATTTCTGCAAAACAAAGTAATTTTGAAGATTCAAAATATTAGATTACTTTGGAAACTTTTTTTGCCAATGCCAGAAATTAAGCTACAATCCCATGTGAATCAGACTGTTAATTGGACATATCTATGGTCCCAATTTTAAAGAAATTCCCTCCAGTCTTTTGTCAGAAGGGAAGTGAAAATTGTGAGGTGTTTTACAAATTGCTTATTCATTTCCTAACAACAGAAGGAACAGATCACCGAATCTCCTGCCCCCTTACATAGCACATGCAAAAGACAGTGAAAGTCAGAACTGCTAAGCAATAAGAAATCACAAATGGAAAGGCCTCATTTACTAGAGCTGTTACAGTTTGGGTAAATGACAGTGCAAATGCACCCCAGATGTGCACTACTCCAAAAGTTGGCACTTCTATCTGAACAGTCACATCAAAGTCACCACAGAGAAAGAACACCTACACAGGAATGAGATCAGACATCAAAAGCATTAACCCAAAAGCATTATCCCAGAATTTTGTGCTGCAGTGTATTTATTTTACACACTAATTTTTCTAATACCATCATTGTTGAGGAACCCCTCAGTAACTGAGGAGGCCAGCCTTGTTGGCCCGCAATCATTCTTTTACATTTCCATCCGTGATGGTTGTACCTTCAGTTTACAGTTACTGCAACTAAACTGTGCAGACAGCTTATCAAAATGCCTCATAACCCTAATGAAATCATATTGCAGAAATTTATGAAAAATTAGGGGCTTACTTATGAGGAAAACAATCTTTCTGTGACTGATCTGAGGCTGGACAGCTAATGCAACAGTTGGGGGGATCAGATTGTGATAAGAAGAAAAGACAAAAGACTTGGAGAAAGACTTGTGGAAATCACAGAATTAGCCCTTGACAGAACTATCCGAATTTCCCAGGAAAGGAATTTTCCCAGGCTGGAATGAAACTCATGGGTCAAAAGCAAATCACACTGAGTGAGTCACAGAGAAAAATGGACAGCTAAATCTACCACTAAGCTACTTTCCAGAAAGTAAATAGGATTGTTTGCACAGGATGGCCTGGCCAGAACAGTCTCAGTCTTCAGCTTTCCATACTAAGTGGTGATCCTGAAGGTGTTTCACGAACTATTCCAAGGCCATTGCTAGGTCAGCAATGTATTCTTGAAATGTTGTTTGAAATTCAAGTTTAATACTGTCACTAGAGCTTGCTAGAAAAAGAGAACGGAGCATTTTGTCCCTCCAAAAGACAGGCACAAGTTTCTGGGAACAAGTTTGTAGGCTCTTTCAGAGAGTGCTGAGCAGGTAGAGCTCCCATACTTCCAAATTCCCTGGCCTTGAGTGACTTAATGAGCAACGCAAAAGCTAGTGAATACCACCCTGTTTCAAACAAAAACAAATTCTGAAGCAAAACTGATCCGCCACTTATCAGAACAAGATTATGGGCCAATTTGCAGTCATCCTTGCTGATGTGTTTACCAGGGAGCAGAAAATCAGGTTGCTGAAGTCCATGTAAAAGTTCAGGTATAAGCCCTTAAATAATTTAGATTTTTTTTCTCACATGTAGAATGGAATAATCAACATATCATTGCCCTATTCATAATAAAATAAACATAATTTTTCTCCATCTGGATCATGTTTTCCAGCCTAAGTCATCAATTATACTACTTCACAAAGCTTGCTCAGCTGCAGGAGAACTACTTGTGGTCATTTTGCAGCTTTTGTTACTTAAAAAGGGCTTCTAAGAGACAGGAGAGTCAATGAGGAATTCAAAGGATGACAAAGAGCTACAGCTAACTTCAAGGATAATAAAGCATGTATTTTGATCCTGATATTTCTTAACACAGATCCCGCTGCAAAAAGCCTCTGAGAATCAGAATTCCTACCCCTTAAACACACTACTTGAAGGTCTGAGGAGGGGTTTAAATGCACATGCATATACCATATGCTGAAACTAGTACAGAGCACACAGAAGTGCCTAGCCATGTGCCACAGAAAGTCAAATCAGATTCTGCCCTCATTTATTCCCACCTAATCTTCCTAAAGAGAAGCAAATAGCCTTGATGCAAAGAGCGTTATGAACTTGTACAAAAGGGAGGCTTACACCATGGTAAAAGCATTATTCAAAGCTGAAAAATGAAATATCTCCTGAAGTTCTGAAGCTTTCTGGCAGAAAAGGAAAAAAATATTTAGGTCTTTTGTTACACTAACTTCAGGATCAAATAATCACTTACTTGTATCTCATTGCACAGTTATGTCCTGCAAATATCCATTATTTTCATTAATTGGTAGAGAAGTATCGATCATCATCAGAGCTGGTTAGCATCACCATTTGTAAATAAAGATACACAAAGTTTAAATAAATTGAGTAAATTTCTTACATTTTACCATACAATTCCACTGCTGCCTCAAGACTACTCTAACAGGCAATGGTTCACAGTTCTGATAACTGTGTAATACAAAGCAATTCGAAGAAAATATGTTGGTATTTCCATGGCTCGAGGCATCAGTAGCCACAGCCATTTAAAAATCCATTTTCTAATTGCTTTCTTTATTAAAAGACAAATTGAATATACTGCTGTCAGCATCAACACTTTTTTTTCCTCATGAGATGTGTAATTTTAGCTATGAATGAATTTTGGAAAAAGTTACATCTAATATGCTGTTGAAAATTAAGTGATCTATAAAACTGACTGTGCACGACCCTATGGCATGCTTTTCTTCCTTCCACAGCAGCCATCCCATTATTTTCTGTATTGTCATATTTTTTTTGGGGGGGGGGGGGGGAGAATTTGCAAGGATTTTGGTTTTATAAATTAAATTATGCACTTTTGAGCCTTTAAATTTTAAATTTTTTGAATTTAATGCTCTGTGAAAAGCAATGTATTCAGGCATTTGACAAGATGCAAAATGTTTCCTTTGGGGATGTAAGCCGACTTGTTAGTGGAATATTTTTGCCACTACGATTAAGTCACAGTCCATATGAACATGACCAAATATAAACACAGAAGTAATTTAGATCATGATGTCTTGGCCTGGTCTGTGCATCCTGTGTATTGGACCAAAAGACTGCACTTCATGTGCACCACAGTCAGTACTTAGGCACGGTGCACATGTGGAATAAAGAGACTTTTGGTTCCGTAATACGAGAAATAGTAAACCCCAACTGCAATTCTTTTAAGTAGGCCAGAGCTGCGCTGAGAACGTGTTCAAAATGGTTGTTTCGTCTTTCGGCGGTGCCATTGCTGGATTTACTCCCGCACACCACCTGTGAGGCAGTTTCGGACTCCTGCGGGTCTTCTTAGCCGCCGCCATTCGAGACCCCGCGGACCCGCCCAGCCCCGCGCGCCCCTGTCTGACAGGGCCGCCGCGCCGGCCGCCGCCCAACGGCCCGCCCGGACCCGCCGGCAGGGTCCCAGCAAACCGCCCCGACCCCCGCAGCCCCCTCCCCGCGCCCTGGGGCGGCAGGGTCCGAGGAAGCGAGCGCAGCGCAGCTCCCGCCTCGGCCGGGGGCCTCCCCAGCGCGGGGTGATTGCCCTCCTGCGCGAACCCCAGGCGCCTCAGGGGGAGGCACTGCAGGGGTTCCAGCGTTTCAACGCCTGGGAACAGTGTTTTTTGAAAAAAAAAAAACCAACCCCAAAGTCATAAAGCATAAATGCCTCGGTCATTACGCTGAGCAAACAGCTGCCTTTCTGGAAGACACTTTTGGGAGCAGACTAAAAAACCCAGACAGCGCGGCTGAATAGAGGGAGGTAGGGTAGCTTGGAGCTTGACAAAACTCAGTGGTTACATGAAGTTACCACAAGGCTAAGTATTAAAACATAAAAAGGGGGAAAAAACCTCCCCTTAAATTCAGGTGGGCAATTACGTTGCTCATTCTCTATTTTATAAAAATTGCCTTCCAGACCCCTTCTCTCCTCTTGGGCTGTCGTTTTAACTTTCCCGCCCAGTTAAAACGACCATTACCTACCAACACCAGTCAACCACTGAGGGGGAAAAAAACTTCACTTCCACTTTTCCTAAGGGGAGATCACCGCTTTCACACGTGCTCCGGCGGCGAGCGAACGGGAGGGGGGGGGGGGGGGCGAGGGCTGCAGGCTCCGAGCTCGCCGAGCGCTAAAGCACATGCCGGAGAGCTTTCCCTGAGCTGGGGCACGACTCCGCTTTCCCGCCCGCCCCGCCGGACCGCCGACGGACGAGGAGCCAAGTGCCCCTTGCGGGGAGTGCCGGGAAGCCAAGGCAGCACCCGCCTCCCGCGCCGCCTTCCAGAACGTTCCGGGGCCCTCCGGGGGCGCCGATGTCCCGGCCGGCCCCCCCTCCCCCCCCCCCCCGCCCCCGCTGCCGCCATTTCTTCCCTCACCGCTCCCTCAGGGCCCCAACGGTGACGCCCGCGGCCCCCGGATACCGCTGCCCGGGCGCTCAGCCGAACCGCTCCCCACAGCTTTGTGTCACCTTCCTGCTCTGCCACCCGGGCCGAGAGGTGATCTCCGTTCAAAACCGGATTTTTTTTTTTTTTTTTTTTTTTTTAAAAAAGTGTTCGGGCACGGCAGGTGACGGCTTCTCGGTTAACGGTCACTCCGCAACCGCCCGCGGCGGCAAATCCCCTCACCCTCCTCCTCGCCCGCGGCCCCGGCGCCGCGCGGCGGAGGCGCCCGGAAGGGCCGCGGGCGCTTGAGCAGCTCCACCTCGGCAGCGAGTGGTGGCCGCGGCGCTGCCGCCTGTCCCGCTCCTCTCAGCCCCCCCCTCCCCGCCGCCGCCCTCTAGCTGCGAGGCGGCGGCGGGGCGGCGGAGGAGGGGGGGGTGGGGGAGATGTCCCTGGGTGCGTGTGACCGCAAGCGCCGCCCGCTGAGGGCAGCTGCCGCTCTTGCGGGGCGGGGACCTCCGCCCGCCGGTCCGCTCGGGGGCTTGGCCGCGGCGGAGCGGCCGTCCCACGCCTCCCGACACCCGCCCACCCACCCACCGCGGCTGCGGCGCGACACGGTGAAGCGGTGCGTGGCCGGGGGTAGCGGTGGGCTCCCGGTCGGCCTAGAGTTGCCGGTTGCGCTACTTGAGCTGGGGGGCAAGGTGGGTCCGCCGCGGCGGGGGAAGGGCGGGCCGCCGCCGAGCGGGGGCCGGCGGGGGGCTGCGTAGGGAGAGCGGGCTGCCAGTGCGCCCCGGTTAAGAGGTCAGCAGAAAGCCTGACGGGCAGGAGAACGCAGGCGCGCTGCTAGCCGAAGACGGCTCGCAAACGGTGACTGTAGGGTGGGAGCCGCTTGCCGTCTTTAAAAGTGTCCCTGCGGCTTTAAAGAGTTTCTCTAGTGGAAAATGTTGCCCAGTAAAGCCTTTACTGGGAAGGCAGAAGCGAGTGGGTGAGTCATCTGGCTGAAATCTTAACTTTTGGGAGTCTGCTCAATTTAAGATTAAATCTTGCATCCTTGTGTGCATAGGCATACGCATAGGAGCGCGCTGCTGCATCAGCGTGGTGTAGTGATCCTTGAGGAATCTGTGCAACAGAGAAATTACATTGAGGGCACAGGATCCCTCTTCTAAGCCTTGTTGTATGTTCATTGCACTGTGCCAAACCTCAGGCTCTCTGGAGGCAAGCCAACACTGTAGAGGTGCTGTGACATCAATGTCACAGCTCAGTCCCTGGTCTATGTGGAGCTGACAATGAGCTGCACATAGCCTCTTTAGCTTTTTTGTGTGTGTCTTTGGGTTTGTTTGGGTTTCTTTCTTTTGCTGTTTTCTCCTGTAAGCCAAAACAGTCAATTAAGATCCCCTGCAGCAAGGCACAAATTAGAGTAGTCACAGGGTTGCTATAAACTTTCCTGCTTTCAGCCCAGAGTCGGGGAAGAACGATAAAAACAGAACAGCAACGCATTTTGCAGCCTTCTCTTTCTGGTTCAAGTACCTGTATTAGAAACCGAGCCCTGCATTTTAATCCAGTTGCTGCTGTTGACTCATTTGGTGACCCTAAGCTGGTAACTTGAGTGCTATGGCTACATATGTAAAAAGGAGGTGGTAACAACAACAGGTGTTTAGGTGTTCTTTACCTTAAAAAAAGAAAATTGATAACTTGGCAAGGTAGGTGCCATAGAAGTGTTAAGTATTATGTGCTGTAGTGGGTGCCTTTAAAAACGATGAAATGCTGCTAGAGTGAGAACTTAGTAACATACACTTAAGTCTTTTTGTAATACAGGGGCAAAAAAGTCTTTCTAAACAGTCTGGACAGGTACCTTTTCCTCTTCCCTCAGTAGCCTGTCTCTCCATAGGTATGGTTTCCAGTTTAACATAGTTAACCAAAAAATCTTCAAATCTTTTAAGGATCAAGTCTGACTCCACTATGGTGTATGTCTTTTGTGGTAGTGAAATGAGGTCATGGCAGGAAAAAGAAAAGGCCATTCTGCAGGGAAAAGTGTAAAATGTCATTTTTCTGTAATGGTGAAAGTGGCCGTGGTGAAGGATTTAGAGGTGAGGGTAAACAGCAAATGTGATTAATCGGTAAGGTGTTAGTGGCAGCAAGCAAACAGCCAAACAGAAATGGTTTGAGTTGCATTTCTGAAGGCATTGCATTACAGCGAAGGGAGATAATATTCAATCATTCTATTGCTCTAGCATATCTCCCCAGGAATACTGTATTCTGTTGGGACCCACAAACCACATTGCTAGAAAGGTGTTGACAAAGCAGAATTTGATGAAGCCAAGTGTGATAGAAAACTTAGCTTTTTAAGAAAGATCAAAATGCAGGACTTGGGACAACTTGATAAAGGGACTAAGAGGAACTCATAAATACAAAGTTCTGTGAGAACTGAGGGATTTTGATTAAATAGGTGAAGCAAAGCTGTACATGGAAGTACAAGCAGGATTAGCTCAACTTAGTTCAGAGCTCAGGAGTGAAGGAAAGGAGATGGCAATGAGCTCTTTTGCATCGTAGAATAGTCTTGCTTTGGAAGCAATATTGAACTTGTAGGAAAAATCTTTGTTCTTGGTGATTACTTGTATATTCAGTGTGACACTGGCAAGGTAGGAATTCAGAGCTAAAAAGCTTTTTCACCTCTAATGTGTCAGTTTCAAGTTCTTTAGCACCAATTAGCCAGTGAATGAGCCAATATACAGTGAATATGTGCTATTTCGTCCTGTGGATTGCAGTGAAGATCAGTCCCCAGATACAGCTGTTGTTTCCTCATTGTTTCATGTGGCGTATAATTAGCATTGGGCTAATTCAAAATTTTGGAAAACTCTAGCATCGCATATATCGGACATGTGGTTCAAAGCGTGGGTTTTCTTCATGCATGCATCTAAGTGAGTAGTTTCTTCACATGCTGCCAATCCATTCTTCTCACCTTTCCACTCTTTTGAAAGAGTATAGATAGTTTTATTTGGGACAGTGCAGGAATCCATGGGACAAAAAGGACATGTGTGTCAGAAAGCTGAATGCTGCCTTCTTGTACCGCCACTCCCTCAGGTGAGGGAAACCGAAACAAAGGCAGACAATATTTTTGTCTGACCGCTTTTTAAAGGAATGTCTATCCAGCTTGTTGAAGATCTTTTATTCTGCTGGAGGGCGAGTCCTTCACTTCCAAAGAAAAACATAAAAGGTTAAAACCATGTGTCTTTTTGTATGCCAAAGATACATAGTCTGTTGCAGGTCAGAAGTCAAACTCTCAACCAATCTACTTCTGAAATGCTTAACGATACAAACGATACAACCCTGTTACTGCAGTAAGTAATTCAAGGCTCGTCTATGAGCACATCGACTGCTGCAGCTAAAATATAACCGATGAGTAATGTGGCCAGCTTAATGAAGTAGTAGCAACTTGAACAATTGGAATTTCCATTACTTCTTTCCTTCCACCTTAATTTAGCATTGACACTAGTGGTTCTTATTTCATTCACTTAACGGCTATGCACTCCCAAGCATGCAGTTGTAGCTTTCCTAAAGTCAGTTCACTGTCATACAACGTGGTCTCCCAGCATATGTGAATTGTTTCCGCTAGTGTAACGTCTCTGGCGCAGCCATGGAAGGATGGCTCTGCTCAGGCTCCAAGGCATTTGCTGGAGGTGGCAGCACTCTCCTCTGCTGTCCAGCCCACAGAGCCTGGTACCCATCCAGCTTCCTCACAACTGTTCCCATCAGTCAGCCGGGGACAGCTCTGAGGGGGACCTGGTGAGCTCTGGACAGCTCTCTAGTTTGATATCTGTAGAGAAAATGTCACCCTGCTCCTGGAATGTGTTTTTTTTCTTTAAATGTCACTCCTTACGCCAGTGACTTCATCTGACTCAGCATAGCTTCTGTCTGAAGGGAGGGAACTATAAGCAAGTCACAGATTTTGACATAGCTGGAGAATGTAGGGAAGAAGGCACACCAAGAGAAACAAAATACTGTTATTTGAGCAAACAAAAAATGATTTTTGGAACAGTCTAACAGGCAGTTACGTAAAGCACCTAGAACCTAATCCAAAAATCACAAGCTTCAAAAAACAAGAGGATTGTCTATTATGTGCGCACAGTTTATTTCATCCTCAGGTTTCCTGGGAGGTTTTGCTGAGGTTTGTGCTGGTGGCCATGATGGCACTGTACCCGCTGCACCAATCCAGTTCCTGGGTAGAATTTGTAGTTTGATGCGGTGAGAACACCCATGTTTCTCACCTTTGAAAACAGAGCAGGGTTGAAATAGTCATCTGGGTGGATCACCAGCTTTCTCATTTAGAGGCTGCTTGTATTAAAAGTCTGTAGAAGGCAAGTGAGACCTGTGTTAAGAGTGTCCCCAGCAAATGAAGATGTGACTACAGCATGAGCTTTACTGTTTGCACTTCGTTATGAGGCGTAGAGCTTTCTCTGGGCAGGCAGAGGGGAATCGAATGCAGAAGGGAAAGACTTAGGCCTGGAGAAAGAAAACTGTGGAATATTTTTATTCCAAAGTGCACCTGGTAGTGATAGTGCAGGCACGTGGAAGAGCTGTGCTCCTGTTGTGTTGAAGGGGAATGCTGGCCAGGACACTGGCATATGCTCTACACTTTCTTTTTAAAAGTGCCAAGCTATGCTGAATGCTCGTGCAGACGCAGACAGAAACCAAAGGAGTAGGAACAAGTGACCTCAGTTTAACATTTCATTCAAATGACAGTGCCTCTAATGAGATTACCACTTTAGTTTCCTAGCACATCACCCAGCCTGAAGGATCTCGAAGACCCTTTCAGATGTCCTAAACTGATAAGCGAATGGCACGTTACACATGTGAAAGTAGGATAAAAGCACATAGCGTTTCATTAAGCAGCATCCCTGTGCCTTAATGCTTAGCTCTGTTCAGCTTGATGTCTGTGCAGTTTTATTCTGTTCTGGGTTGGGTTTGCTTCTCTCTTACACACACACACAAGCTTTTTTCCCCACAAATGACTGAAGGTTTAAGTATAGGAAGGTAATGTTCACTGAATTCACAGTCCATGAAAATGAAACCACTCTCCTAATACTTTTTTCTGTGATACTGTCTGTACTAGTGAAGCAATGACTTGCAATGTGTATCTTATTCCTGGTTTTATTCCATTCTCCTGAACCCTTGAAATGGACCAAGAAAGGGCACTAAAAAGCAACAGTGAATTCTGAGGAAAAGAAGAATGCAATGGCAATTTACCTCCAATCTTTTGTGTGTGCATCTTAAAAAAAAATCCAGTACCAATGTTGAGAAAGAGAGCTAGTGCATAAACTGGCAGGCCTGAAATCTCTGCTGTTTGAAGTGCAACAAGTTGGTTTTGTTTCCCCCCAAAGTAATAATCCAAACATCACTGGTTGTGGTCTCATATAGGGTAAGTTCTAAATGCTGCCAATGTAAATATGCCCTCAAGATATTTGTGAGACATCAGAAACCTGTTTTCTTTTCAAGCTGTGTGTTGCTGTCTGTGCTGATTTTTTGTTTGGTCCGGTTCTACTGGCTGAGTGCAACTTTCACTCAAATCCATGTGACTTGCTGTGGGTTGATTTGGACCTCTGACTAAAAAATATGGTTATATGGTTTAGTCTAGTGTCTATGTGGAACATAATTAATCCCTTGTACAAATGGCTTTTTTTGCCACTGTGAATACTGAACAAACACTTCTATTGCCTCATGGTTTTGAAAAATTATTGACCATCTCCTCAGATAAAGACTAAGGCCCTGGTAGTGTTTGCTCTGCCATTTCGCCATCAGTTTTTCTATCATGTTTTAAGGTAGGCGTATGGGCAGAGTGACTATTATCAGCATTCAAACTGAGCTACATCACTCTAGTGCATTATGTGGGTTTGGTTGTCTTTCTTTTTGATTATTAGATTAGAACCATGCTTTTTTTTTGTTGTTGTTTTTTTTTTTTTTACCATAATGTAATGGGGATTTCTTTGTGGAACTGGAGGGTTAAGGCAGGGATGCTGTGGAGATACAGTAGAGTTGTTCTGGAGGTCCTGCATATATTAATAACTTGAAAGGGATGGGTGTTATTTGATGTTTATAGCTTTATCCTGAGAGAAGAAGCTTTTTGTTTATATCTGTCGTTCTGCCAACAGCTTCTCCCATTCCCTCTTGTTCTCTGTATTTTAGCTATTCCCAATCCAAGGCAGAAATGCTATCCAGTGTTGCTGAACAAGGGTTATAAAGTTTTATGGAACACCTAACAGCTGGAATATAAACTATGAAAAATCAAGGAATGAATTAAGGAAGTAGTTAGCTAGCTATTTGTATTCTTAGCCTTCCACTTAAGTGTCACGCCTTTAGAAGACTTGTATTTAATGAGACAGGTATGTAGTGCAACAGAAATTAAATGCTGTTTAGAAATAACCCATAATACTTCTATCTGCATTCAGAGACAATAAATTTTAATTTTCCCTTGAGAAGGCAAGAGCTATGGAACCAAGAGCCAAACATCAAGTTGTGAGGCTTTTTGTGATGCTAGACACACGTAGTATATACTTTTTTCAGTTTAACAAACCAATGCAAAAGAAGGCAGTCTTTTTTTTTGATGCCTCTCCTGCTACATATGGAAAGATCTATGTAAAAAGAACTTGTTTGTAGTACATGATATATCACAGTGCAATAAACATATGTTCTGAAGCAGAAGTTACAAATGGCTATGTAGTTGTTAACAGGCTAGTAAAGATATTTGGGTGTTTGGGATTTTAGCATGGGATTTTGTTTGCTTGTTTTTTTACAAAATGTGTTTTGCCCATAAAGTAACTGAGCGTGAAGAGGGCCTTGAGAAGCCTAGAAAGATCTGTCCCCTTCCCTGGGGGCTATATTAGACCTCTGAGTCATGAAGTCTTTGCATAGTAGGTGTCTGGTTACAAACCTTTTATGGGCCCTACTCAGCTGGGATATCAGCATCTGCATTAAAGCTCCCATCTATTCTTAGGTGATATCCCAGCACAACTGAACAGGCAAGGCAGAAAGAGAATTGCTTTCGTTATGTGAAACTCTTCCCTTTTCTCATTCTGTTTTTTCACGCTTTCTCTCTCTACCCCATCCTTCTGTTCTGCAGTGCCTTGTTGCCTTGTGAAAGAGGTACAAAATGGCTTACAGCGTGACTCTGAATGGACCTGGACCATGGGGTTTCCGACTGCAAGGGGGCAAGGACTTCAACATGCCCTTGACTATTTCCAGAGTAAGTGAGCAAAAAAACTTCATTGAGCTTTATGGAAAATAACAGTCAACTAGTCATATGTGCACTCTGGCCTGGCCTTAGGAAAATAGAGGATCTTTGCAGCCAGGTCTGAATGATGAGAATAAAATGTGGACTTTAAATATACCAGTTCAAGGTACAACCTGGCATTGATGATGCCTCAGGAAGACAGTTACGGTTAGTATATTTTTAAGAATGACAATACTGTCTCCTTTATATAAGCTTCCGGTTCTATTTTGTACAGTGTTGTCTCTTTCTGCTGATGGGGCCTCACTGGTGCTCTCTATTTGGGGGGAACAGAGTAGAGCAACTATGAATGGGAGTATAAAGTTGTATTTCTAGAAAATAAACATGTAGCTGCTTGTAAATTTGTGAAGTCTAGGTGTTTAAAACTGGACAAAGATAGGGATACATGTCCCCTCTTGTGGGGGGTGTGTGTGCAATAACTGGATGGAAATTAGACATGTCAACAAGACCATATTTTAAATTTTAATTCCTTTTGTCATTACAGATTAGTCCATTTATTTCTTGCTGATGTCTTGCGTTTTTTTTTTTTTTCTTCCCGAGAGAAATTTTAAGGTGTTAATGGGTTTAATAGCTCAGTTTCTTCAAAGTTTTTAATATTAGGTCATTTTCAGGAAATTTGTAAGTGTTTCTCTTGCCTACCCTTCTCTTGTCAAACTAGACAGTTTTGTGTAACTTCTGGTTTGGGAACTCTGCTTTCAACTACCTCTTGCAGCTCCCTCCTCCATTTCTCTTTTTTTCCCTTTTTTCTTTCTGATAGTCTCAAATCTGTTCCAGAATGCTCAGATCTTTTTAGAGACATCTTGGTTCCTCCACCAATCACCTGCAGAAGGCTTGTTTTGCAGTGCAATGACAAGAGAGGTTACTTACATAACAGTGTTTAAAAGGAATACCAGAATGATTTAATCAAACAAATAGAATGCAAACAAAAGGTCTGCTCACTGCAAAAAAAGCCACCTACAATGCTTTGAAAACTTGTTTTTTATTTTGTAATGAGAAAGTACAGTCTGTTAAGTTGTGGGTACTAAATTGATATCCCTGCGACAATCATGATTCAAAGTCATCAGTGAGCTTCTGAAATCTTAACTATGCTATTTCATATTCATACTGTAAAGCTCTGTATTGTTTGATCTCCCTTATTCTTATGCACAATATTCCTTTCTCTGAAGATAGAGCTGCATTTACCTTAATAGCAAGTCCTATGATAATGAGGAACTTTTCATAACCCCCTTTGCAGAAGTAGCATAGTAATTGCAAAGAAGGCTGTTCTGTCAGTGTTACTGAAAACAAACAAGCAAAAAAAAGCCAAAAAATACTCCTGCCCACAAAAATAAACTCAATTCATAAACTTACACTCATTTCATTATGGTAAATAATTTTGGTGTTTCTTTACCCTCCTAAGGTAAGTGTTGAGAGGTGCCAGCATATTTCTGTAGGCATTTTCATGACTCTCTGCAGCCTGCACCTTATGGTCTGGATTATTTTTTTATAAGTAATTCAGTCATACCTGGCGACTGTCAGTCAAGGGCTGTGGCTGTGGCACTTGCACTGTATATGACACAATCAGAAATGAAAACCCAGTTATTTCCCAAAGAACCCATTGTCTCAGATTATAATCTCTTAAAGTATATTGAATATGCCCAAGGCTATATAATTCGCATGAGGCTTTTGAGAGCATACGATGAGCACGAGTGAATCTGCAATAGCTGGATTCCCAGAGGTGTGGAGGAATTACCTCTTTGCACAACTGGCTGCATTTCCGGCAGTAGAAGTGTCAGAAAGCACTGTTAAATGTTTTTAACTCATTCCCAGTGAGGCCCACTTCTTAGTTGGGAGCATTGCTTTCAGATGGGATTGGATTTTGTAGCCTGCCTTAGAGGGGTAAAGCAGGCATGCAGAAGTGAATGTAGCTTCTTTCAGGGGAAGCTGGAGTAGGAATGCCTGCTGGCTGGGATATTTTTTAATTGGAACACAGTGTAAGACATGGCTTTTGATGATAATTTCTTAAAGTCTATTTTATCTTCAGTATCTTTCACATAAATGTATCTCCAAACAGATCAGATATTCCCCTTAATCAGCAATTTGCAGTCATAATTGAGTTGAGCTGTGAACTTGGCGGTAATTGCAATCTTACCATGGGGGAAAAGGAAGGCCGTACTTACATTCTCAAAATATTCTTGAGAGGAGGAGTAGGGGAGGGAAGATAACTGTGAGGAAAATCCCCTTCTTGGGAAGGGCATACAGCTGTGAATGTTGTCAGTGGATGTCATATGCTTACCTATGGACTGGGTTTGATCCACAGCTGCCCTGAGATGGGATTAGACTTTCTATGGGCAAGATGAGTCCCAAACACTTCAACTTAAAGGGTCTTATAATTGCTTTTAATGCCAGATGTGCCATGGCCCTTTTGCCTACATATACGTAGTATCCCTCCATGCAGGCAGATGGGGTTTGCAGGCAGACATGCTCATTATACTCTAGCTACCCCCCAGGCAATAAGACTGTGGGTGGGCCACTGAGAACAAAAAGATTCATCCTTTTTCATGGAGGCTCTGTGCTCTTCTGTCATGCTGCGAGTAATGCCATGAGAGAGCAGCTCCTGAGAAAGATGACGGCAACAGTGTACCACCAGACCAGGACTGTTCATCCCATCTGTAGTCTTATGCCTGCATGTTTCCAAGGACCTGGATGTAGGAACTAGAGCTGTGACTTAGTTGTCTATTGACTGATGCTCTGTCAGCCAGTCCCCGTACAATTCCCACTCAGCTTGCACTTCTCCACCTGAGAATCAGGGGAGAAAACCTAAAGGTCTTTGAAGTCTACTGACAAAAGCACAATACAAGATTGTGGCATTGCTAATGCTTCTATTCAGGGAAAATGCTCTTAAAACAGTGGGCAAAGAAGCTTTTATTACTCAGAGCTGTTTGGCGGAACAGTTCAGTTTTAAAGGAGTCTTTAAGATGTTGAGGCATTGTATTTTCTTCCCTTCAGGTTAGGTACAGGTGATCAGCTCACTGCTGAATGGTCAACAGCATATGACATAGGAGTCAACAGTCAGTCAGCTGGGTGACAGGTGAAGATGTGTTCCCCGGAAATGAATTGTTCTGCTTATCTGTTCTTTATCTAAAAATAAATGCCTGACTAAGGTAGGGGGGTGGGGACAGAAAAAGAGGAGACAAAAACAAGTGGAGAAGAGTTAAGGTCAGTCTGCAGCTTTCACAGTCCTTTAACAATGGCATTAGAAAATAATCTGGGAAGATTTTAAAAATATTTTTCCAGTCCCCACCCTGCAGACCATCCTGCCCTCTAGAATAAATTCTGTCATGAGATGTCATGAGCAGGCAGCAGAAGTAGGAAAACAGTATTGACAGACTCTTAGTGAAGCTGAGCATCTGTCAGTCCTGTTGAAATGAATGAGACTTGCAGGTTGTTGGCCATGCTAAGAACTGTCACCAGGGGCCTGTTCATATGCATAAATATGGTCTTTCCAAATTGACGTGGGCAGCAAAGCCGGTTATTTTCTCCTACAGCTTGCATGAACTGTCTGGAAGAAAGCAGAATTCATTAATTTTATAGACCTAATCCTCTGTAAGAAGGCTTTTAGGCATAGTTAATTATTGAAGTGCTGTGTTGCCATGTTACCTAAGACGGTACATGGGTGGACACAATAGCAGAGCCTCTTCATATACTTGTGAATGATTATTGCTAAACAGCAAGCTTTTCTAGTGAGGCAGATTGGCTTGTAGGTGATGCAATGGGCTGCAAGGTATATCATCATCTGAGATGGCAGAAATATTATCCAGAACAGTACAGCAACTTATGACTGGTATATTCACTCTGTGATTATCCATACAGTTTTCTATTTCCTAATAGAGGGGTTTTTAATGTTTCCTGGGTTCCAAATCAAAAGCCAGATCCTGAAGCTGAAGGAGACAATGTTTAAACAAGACAAAAGTGTTAGAGAAGTGTTTTGGCTTTATTCAATTAAGTGAGGAAGAAGTTGAAATCTGGTGATGACATAAGCACAGAGAGGGGAAATGGCAAACACTAATAGGAAAAAATGAAATTAGCTCATCTGTATACTTACTCTGATAAAAGCAGCTGGAAACAGTTCGGGGGGGGAGAGGGGAGGGAAGCTATTCTAGCATTTCGCAGTCCATGTCTCTGGAGGAGCGGGAAGGCTTTTCTCACATTTTTTGGGCTCTTTCCTTTTAACAGCATCTTTTCCTGATTACTTCCTGCCTCTCCTGCATTCCCTAGCATACGTATGTCAATCTCTCTAGCTGTGACCGTGCTTCCTTTAGAGGATCTGTGTGAGAGTATTCATTTCCTGTTGGACTTATTGCATATGGGGTATCAGTGCCTTACAACAGGCAAGTGGTGGGTGAAGGCAGTACCTCTGAGGTACTGAGGGAAACCTCAGATTATCTGGGTCAGGCACTATGAATACTGCAGCTGTAATTTGGATGGCCATGTGGTGCAGTACATACATTGTAATCAGAAGAGTGAAGTGTACCTGTATTGACTGAACTGAACAAATTCACCAAGTTCCCTGGAAATGCTGATTTCACATCCATCCTTGGTGAATCAGACTGCTGAGTCCTACAGCAGCTTTGAGAGGGTTTGTTTCATCTCCAAATGTGAAGTCCTTCACAATACTAAAAGCCATAGATTAGTATTTGTAATAGTTGATACTCTACAAAACTAAGAGGTAAGCCTTATGTCCTCTAAAAGTCTTCTTTCTAAAAGATATTTCCTTTTCCAACCAAAACTCAAATGACACTGAGTCAACTTCTGAGAGGGGGAGTGAGCCATTTAATGTAATGACCGTCTTATCACAGATTCACAGAAAGGCAAGGGTTGGAAGGCACCTCAGGAGATCATCCAGTCTAACCCTCCTGCTAAAGCAGGCTCACCTAGAGCATGTTGCACAGGACATTGTCCAGGCGGGCTTTGAATATCTCCAGAGAAGGAGACTCCACAGCCCCCTGGGCAGCCTGTGCCAGTGCTCTGTCACCCTCAAAGGAAGTAAGTTCTTCCTCATATTCAACTGAAACCTCTTATGTTTCAGTTTGTGCCCGTTGTCTAGATAAGCTGTAGCAATTTCTTTTGCATCAGTGGTTTCACATTCTTCCAGTCTTCTACAATTTAACTCAAAATAGTTCCTTGAGAGAGGAAAATGAAGTACTTCCAGGCCAACTTTTAAGAACACTCCAAAACTTTCTTACATGCTGTTGATAAAACAACTGTTCTTGTGGGCGTCAGCATTGCTTTGGGATAATCTGCTTAATTTGTAGATCACTTCTTGAGCAACAGAGTCACCCCATACAAAGTTATAGCATTCTGAATTTTATTATGTGCAGCCATTTGTTATATGTATGGATGTGTCAGCATCATGAGAGAATGCTGGTTACTTTCGATGGTATCTTTGCTTTCAAACTAATTTGCAAGACAATTCTGGTAAGTTTACAGCCACAGATATCAGAAATTATTGCATTTCTGTGAGCCTGAACCCTACAAGTAACTCCTAAACCTCCTGATTTGGTATTGCTTATTTGAGATGTTCCAGTAGTCAGCATCTACACTATAAATGACAGTTCAGAATATAGGGCATTTGTATGATATGGCTGCATCTCTCATCAAGCACAAGTGGCATTTGTACATTGGACAAAGAGGGAGGGAGCAAATTCTCTAGTGACATTCTTTTAAAACAATGCTTATTGGGCTGGAGAAAGAGATGGGTTCTGGGGCCTGGGGATCAGAACATACCTGAATACTGGGAACTCAATTCAAGTCTCTGCTCTGAATAAAGTAGAACAGGTTTAAACTTGGCTGTGCAGGTGGTCTAAGAGGTAAAGCATTAATTATTCTGAGGTAGGCAACATTCCCTGTCTTGATCAAAAATATCATATCAGGTCTGAGGAGTAATCCCAATGGATGTTTCACCTAAGCTGCTAATACTTTAAGAGAAAGTTTAATTTCAACAAATACCTGCTTTTTGTAACACAAAGCAGTTCCAGCGTAAGATGTACTATTTTTTCCTTTCTGGAATCATGAAAAAAGAAGCTGTTGTTTTCTTTCCTTGCAGAAAACATTCTGAAAAATCCATGCAGCTTGTTGTTGTATCCTTAAACTCAGGATTTTTTTGGGAAGAGTCCTTTTGTTATTATTTGTATTTGAATTGTAGCATCATAATGCAGTGTGATTTGAATGCATGTATGGTACTCGGTCAAATAGCTTTCAGGAAGGACATAGAACTAACTACAGCTCTTGGTCAGATTGTTTAAATTATTTTAAATCAAGCATGTGCTTGAAACAGAAAGGCAGCCCCTCTTATCTGTTTGTGTGATTAAAGTAATCACTAAATACTAAGCTCACTGCTGAAGGCCAGAGGTATATAAGGAGTATTAATGTACTCTGTGCAGTATTTGTGTAGACATCATGCATAGCTCTGTTTAAAGTTCTGTTTCTCAATTCTGCTCATGTTTTGAATTTCAGGAGAAACATTTAGCCCTGCTAGAATGTAGGACAGATTAATAAGAATAACAGACTGTAATAGCTGAGGTACTGGCTTAAATGATGTTACATCATCAGACCTGCTGCTCTGACTATTCTGACACATTATACATAATCAGTGTGTTTGAAGCCCTTTATTTTACCTACTAAATGCAGCTTTCCCCTTTGGGGTGTGATTGTATCTGAATCATCAATGCTCATGTGGCATTATCTGTGAAAAGAGCTCAGTGTATGAAATAATTGGGTTGAATGGCATCTATGCAATTACCAACTCAGTTATTAATACTGTTAGTATTTCTTGGTGCTAGCTTTACTACTCATGCCAAAAAACCCACTCCATAGTGACTTTGCAGCTTGTTCTCCTGCAAAAGGGAGAGGAACATAACCCTTCCCTTGAACAGAAGGCATAGTGTTAACTGTGAGAAACTGAGAAGTTCACAACTGGGGATAACCATAGTTACTGTGTCTTTATGGAGGAGAAGGTTTCTTAACCTAAGGAAACAGGTCCACAAGTCAAATTAGTTATTTTCATTTTTTTCTTGTTTTAACTTTTGACAGTGTTCCCTGGCAACTGGATATTCTGGTCTGACAAACCGCTCAGCCTTTGCCCTAGAGTTTATTTAGTTGAGAATATAGTTGATGTAGTATTTCAGGAAGTCCTCAGATTTACTTAATTATTATTAAAGTTAATAATTTTGCAGATCCTTTAGAACTAGTAAACACAGCAGGAGGTAACCATTAAATTACCAATTTAAAGCTGCTGAATTGTTAGTGCTTTATACTTAAAATGCACAATAAGCTTTTTTCAGGTAGAACTTTTTATTAGTGTCTGATGTCTGAACTCAGTAAATGGCTGTCTTCATAACACAGCAGATAACCCTGCCATTAGCTCCATTCTGAATACATTATTGCAAAATGTTCTCCAGCAAGCGGAACACAAAGAGGGAAATTGGCTTTGCAAGTACATTAATATTAAGTTTCTATATTAGCAACAGCAGTTCCCATCTGGTTTATCTTGTTGTCTAATTAGTAGTGTAAAAAGTATGTTATTTTATAACTCTATAAAATGTGGGTATTTAAAAAAAAACCCAAACAATAAACCTTCAGTAGCACTCTGAAAGTATCAAAATGGTGTAGAAAATGCAATGGTTGTCTTTATAATCTAGCATTCACAGTGGACTGGAGCTAGCTGAAAGCACAATTTGAGATAGCTGGTTTGGCTTTTTGTGTGTAACTAGAAGTTTCTGCGCATATGTACCTGAGATGCCACCATAACGGTGGAAGAGGAGAGAAAGGAGGGAAGTTTTTGCTGAACATGGTAAAAATCAATACTTGCAAGTCTTGAGGAAATAAATTAATTTAAAACAGTGTCTGGCAGTGTCAGCTATGGTATGCTTTGAAATGAATAATGCTAATAGAAAAAGGATGGCTTATACAGCATGTTAAAGGGTGGTTTCTTCTGTACTAGTGTAATTAAAACCTTAATAAAAAGATTACTTGAGAGCAAAATCTCAGAATGGGCTTTTTGTTAAAACTGTCTAAATTTTTAAATCCTAATTTTATAAAAGTGATGCTTAATAAATGGCCCTTTATAAAGAATCTAATTCTTGCCAGTACCGAATGAGGACAAGGTCGTTAACAAGTGTGCTGTTCAGTACACTGTGTTGACCCATAATCTACATAATATCATATATTTAAAAGCAAACAGGTATCACCTGTCAAAATGTACTGCATAGATGAGGAAAAAAAAATTATGTATTTTACTTAGCTGCTATCATAACTTAAGGGTCTAAGTGAAATAAAAGCTTTATCATATGAGCCATCAGCCTGAAGCTGGCCCTGAAGCTTAGTCCAGCCCTACTGTTGGGTGTCCTTTGGGAGCAGTCCTTAAAACTTTCATTCTTTCATTTTCAGGTCCATGAAGAGTATATTTTTTTCCCCCAAAATGTGAAACTGGTTCTGTGTTCTGAGAGATTCCAGGAACAAGAGCACCCAGCTCTTATTTGTAGGGGGAAGAAAGAACTTTTTTTTTTTTTTTTCCCCCCCACTACTGACTTTGAGTGTATGTACTCTGTGTTTTTTGGAATTAGGTACCCTGAAAATAATTAGTTTCCAGCTTACAAATGGCTCCAGATGACATCTTGAACGTGCTTCATACAAGGTGACTCCGTTTTTTGTTAGCAGTGGCTAGCAGCCATTTTTCCAGAAAGTCAATGAGATCGTGCTCTTCTTTTAGGAAGATATAATGGGTCAAGTGTCTTAAAGGCGTGCAAATCCCCTGGCAAGGGTAGAGTTACTTTCTGCACCTCCCACATGCATAGCTGGTGTTGTGATCATCTATGCCACAGGTGTTCAGTGCCTGGACACTGCATAAATAGGTTTTAACCTTTCCCCAAAATCCTTCCAAATACACTTGATTTGTAGCAATGGCAGCTGAGGATTAGGAGGAACTCAGCCTTTCATATGTTCGCACCATATCCCTCTCCTTTCCCTCACTCAGAGTCCAAATTCCAGCTGCTGGGCTATTTTGGCCCCCTCACTTGGTTAGCCATACTTGTTAATACACATAAACCCTTATTCTCATTAGAGGTAACAGGCTTAAGAGTACACGCTTACTTTAAACAATTTATGGCTTTTCAGTTTAAAGCCAACATTAGTGACAATTAGTCTTTGTGGCATGAAGAAAAATAACTGTGAGGCATTGTAGTCCTTATTATACCTGGTTAGGGTGCCATGCACACTCTTCAGAAGTCTCTGTGGGATTCTCATGCTATATTTAAAGCATCC
This sequence comes from Gorsachius magnificus, assembly GCA_034008185.1. NCBI lineage: Eukaryota > Metazoa > Chordata > Aves > Pelecaniformes > Ardeidae > Gorsachius > Gorsachius magnificus. Next base: position 30,902,534 of record CM067089.1, on the reverse strand, counting down.
TGTGAGTTAGGAAGCTATTTTGAATTGGAATGAACGCTACATTTACCTCAAGCTTTTGGAATGGGACATGGTATCCAAAACTCCAAAAATACTACATGTAACCCCAGATTCTGGTACATAGTGCCAAATCAGAATGCTCTGGTATTAGGGTGAATTTGGGCTGCCTTTTCTTGATCCTGGGGGTCACTGGGACCATCCTGCTCTATTTGAGAATGTCAGCATTCTCTCCTTACCTAGTCATAGCTGGTTCAAAAATGGCCAAGGGCAGTTGGTACTAAGGCAGGTGTTTAAAAAAGAAATAGGCAGCCGAAACAAGATGTTCTCTTTCATCAGAGTTGGCTAAGATTAACTACTTTAGGAAATAAATGGATACTCTTTCTGCTAAGTTTTTGACAGGAGTTGCAAAATTCAAGTACCCTCCTGACCTACTGTCAAAATTGCTTTCCTGGCTAGAAGATTCTTGTCTCACTTGTTTACTTGAATTATCTTACAAATTATTCAAGATTAAACCCTTTTGCCAACTGTATGGAGTGGGGCAGATGAGGGTGTCTCTATTATGTGTCTGCTTTGCTTTCTTGATGACAAGAAGTGGTCAAAAGTCTGCAAGTGTCACGGCTTGTTTGAACAGCAAACCAAACCTATTTGAACAGGTTAATTGCCTACTGCTCAGTACTGCTTCTCTGCAGTGTAATATTTCTAAAATTAAAATATGTGCTGTGTTGGCATATAGTTTTCAGTAGTGCAGGATGAGTGCACGGAGTTGTGGGTAGCAGGCTGTTGGAGGTAAGCCCCTGATGGAAAGTGAGCCAGAATTGTTTGGCTGTTTCATCCCTGAGGCATAGCAAAACTCTCCTCTCTTTTGAGGGAGGTACTATCCCACACTTGAGAACTGTGTGCCTTAGTTGTAGGAGTTGGCTGCAAGGTCACGTGCTGATATTGCTATGGTCATGTGGGAGACCCCAACGTTGGCTCTTGGCATTCATCCTCGCTCCATGTGGGATGTACTCTGCTGTCTCCTTCTTCCGTACTCCTGGGATGCTGATGTGCACTTCCTCCCCTGCCTGCCGCCTTCTGCCTTGCTCTACCCTACACGGTCGCCCTCCTCAGAGTCTGCCATCTTTTCTTTGCTCCCAGCTTTCAGTGATGTTCAGATGAAGTGGACTGTGAGTGGAGGAGCAAAGAGATGAAGACTGTCTTTGGAAAATGAAAGTTACAGACCCTTCCACAAGGTGTTATAATTTCTTACAGAACAGTGAAGGAAAAGAGAAAGAAAATGCAGGATGTAAGGGTGCAGGAGGGAGTTGGCTAAACAGGGTACCTCGTGGAGGTTCACAATTGCTTTTTGTGTAGCGGTGGGGTTTCCTGTTTCTCTGATTGCATGGGTTGCTGTATTAAATAGTCTTCTTTACCCTATGTTGGGGAAGCCAAGCTGGAACTGAATACAAATATAATTTCTGTGTTTAGAATAGAGTATGTCTCCACTGAGAATTCCTGGAAGAGACTTTCCTCCCTTTACAACTACACACCCTATGGCTTGCAAAATGATGCTTTTGTCCTGCTCATCAGCAGTTCCCTTTTCCTACATTTTTGTGCTTATGTTTCTGCAGAGCTTTGCTTCCTCACCCTGCAAAATGTCATATTAGACTGTAATCTCCAATTTTTTCTCTGAAGAAAATATGCTGAGCATAGATAGTAGGACACACTAATCTTCTTTAAATATATATATATATACACATATATATATATATATATATAAAAGCAGATAGTGGTTGTGAACATTTCCTTAAGTTCTTTGTGGCAAAACACAAGAATATGTGCATCTTTTCTAAGCCCATGTTGTATCTTCTGAGGCTAACATAATTTACTTCACTGAATTTCTAGAAAACATGCTTTAGGTGACCTAAAGAAACAGGCAAGTGAGCAAAAGTGTTTTAAAAAAACCTGCCCTGTAGAGTAAAAGCAACTTCAAGCTTCTGTGCCCTGTGAAGATACACGTGTGTCCTAAATGCCAATGGAAGGACCTCAATGACTCACATCAAAAAAGTCTGGATCTTCAGCTCGCACAGATCTAGTATTTTTTCTTTTATGCAATATGATAACATGTTTCTAGCTTTGGGACTCTGAGGAGAATCAAGTGGGGGAAAAAACAAAGCAGAATAAACCTTCTGTAAGCTCTAGAGAATTTTTTCATTAATTCAGTTTTAATTTCAGATCAGTTTAATCTGGACCCAGTTTTAATACCTTTCCTAGTAAGTATGGGAAGAGGTCTAAGAACTGATAATTTACATGAACAGGGTTGCTTGCTGTGTGGAAGAATATGAGGTGAAGAGCCATTGGTTTTTCCCAGCGTGTGTGACTTGTCATAGAGGTTATCCCAGCTTGTGGGAACATTCCTGGCAACAAAAAAAAGTGATCATCACTTCCACAATATTGAAGACGTATTTGCAGTATGATTGACAAGATGAGGAGGTGGTATATCATTTCTTTGCACATCAAGGGACTGGCAGCGAATGAAACCAAAACTAGAACTTAGCTGCTTTATTTATCCCTTGAACAGGTGCAGTACAAGCAGCTGCAATAAGATCTTTTATACATTCCACCCACAATTCCCTGGAGTTCATGTGTCCTAAAGACAACCTGAAAAGGAGGCAGGACACTTGTACAGTATTGTATTTTATAAGTACAGTGTGAAATGCTGATCCTTCCCATGGGGAAGTAATTCAAAGCTGGATCTGAGTTTTGTGCCATTTAATGATATGGGTAGATGTCTTTTTCTCTTGCCGCTCTGAGTGTTTAGCTTAATTACTTAATTTGGTCTGTAACTTTTTTATTAAAACTCTTTATAGGCCAGGAAACAGTGCAAAGGAGTTGTTTTAATATAATTTAACACTTACAATTATTTGCCTTATTAACTGGACATTTAATAAGTTATATCTGAGGAAAGCGTTGCTAAGAGGACTTACAACAATATTACCTTTTTTTTGTCTATGTTGTCTTGATCCTCTTCCACTAGTTTTGCAGAAATTGGATTGGGTCCTAATATTAAATGCATCTCCAAGCTTAGGAGGCCAAGGAAGAGCTCTTACTACGAAGTTTATTGTTAAGCCTCTTTGTTCAATGTGTAGATAAAGGTTTTAGGAAGAAACTGTCCTTGTTGGCATTTAATTTTAGAACATCCCCAGTGAATGTTCTGGCCTGGATGCCAGAAGTCCTTAGTTTTAATCTTCCCCTAAAGTATCTGCTCCTGGATACTTGCTGAGAGTAGTGGCTATCTAGCCTGTACATCCATACTAGAATGAGACTGTCCTGGGATATAATAATGCTGTAAAGAGAGATGTGTGGAAAATACTCTCTAAAATATTATCTTTTTCCACTGCAAGCAACCCAATTTTACAATAACAAAATGTGGATCAGGAACTAGCAAGAAAAGCCTCCAAATTGCCAAAGTCTCTGAAAAAAGAGGAAGGTGCATGCCTATGGAAGCCATTGTTACAATTACATTAATGTAAAGTAAAAATTAGTTTTCTCAGTGTGTCATAAAAGTACTTTCCTAGCTGAATTCTAATGCCCTACAAGAGCTGATGCCGACCACCTTGAAGAGGTGAAGTTGCAACATCTACTTGTTTCTTAATATTTATTTGAATATTTTCATGTATTTATTGAGTAAAGCCATAATTGTAAAAGCTCCAAATCCCTACCCTGAGAATAGATGAAGAAGGTGGTGACTTGCAATGTCCTTGGTACATTTTTAGTTGAGGTTAATTTTACATTTTTAGTTGGTGAGCAAGAAGTGTTGTCCCCATTTTCCCTCTTGAATGTATACTGCCTGTGACCTGTGTATTTATCTTTAGATGTAAATGGCCTATAGAAAAATATCTCTGGCTCTTTTTTTTTTTTTTTTTTTTTTTTTATGCCTGTGATGAACAGGTACTCTTGATATAGTAATATAAATATCCTTTCTCTGTCATTTGTCACACCACAACTTACATTTTGCTCAGTTTATCTTGCTTTGCTACCAGAGTAAGTAAAAATCTAGGCTGTTTTGATGGTATCTTTTTACTTTTTGTCCAGTTTCCTTCCTTTAGTATTCAAGAACATGAAGACTTGTATTTTTCTCCTAACTGTAGTGCTCTTTTTGCTAATCTTTTTGCATGCCTTGCCTAGTTAGACAACAGTTTTGAGGGCTGTGGATGTTCTCTTCTTGGATAAATTTGCGAAACTTGTCCAACAGGCTCATCATCTCCGACTGAACTTGTGGGCACTACTGTGACACCAAGTACAAATAGCCATTGGTTTGACTGTGACTCTTGACACTTTCCTCTCTTCTTCTGGTGATCTAGGTCACTTTGTGTTGCAAATAGGTTGCACTGTGACAATTCTGAATTTAATTAGATAACAGAGAATGCCATGGCCTCATGTTTAAGGAGAGCTGCCCGTAAGTTGCACTTAAAGATTGATAGTATGAATCTTAACCTCTGCTTAGCTTTGAAATACAGCTTTCACTTCCTGTAATGCCTGATGTTGTCTTGAGATTTATTGTTTTTTTTCTTTTTATTCTTACCTCTGGCACCTCCATCTTCTGGTTTTTTATGGCTAATTTTTATTGCAAAGACTAGTGAGACAGAGACTAGGACAGGTCTTTATTTTTTGATTAAAATACATGTTGTCCATTTTGTGCTAAGAGAACACTGTGTTAAAGATGACATGGTATCCTTTTTGCTAGCTTCACTTCAACCCACTCATCCTTAGTCTTACCATAAACATAGCTGTTTATACCCTCTAAGTAGAAATCCAAGTAAGAAGTAACTACAAGACTGGACAAACTGCACAAATATTAGAAATGTAAGCATATATTCCAAGATAGTGAGGTTATTAGCCAGCTATGTCTATACTAATGGATATCTAGGATGCACGTGGAAATGATTGGTAATTTTTGCTATCTACAACTTTCACTATCAAAGCATTCAGAAATATCCTGCTAGGACTGGGGTATTATATTGAGGTTTAAGTTTGGATTGAGTAATGTCAAGAGAAATGGCAGGGTCAAGACTGAAAGAAGAGAGAGCACTGTAAGCCTATATATTGGCATCGGACCATAAGGAAGAATTTTGAAGTCTTGCCTGGCAGCTATCCTTCTATAACAGTCCTCCTAATGAACACAAGATTAATCTATTTTAATTTAAACAAGGAAGCTAGAAGCTAGGAGAATAAATAGTCCTGCTTCCACTTCAGTGCCTGCTCACAATATTTATGTTAGGGTTGAGAACAAAGGTGATTTATTTTGTGTTAATCTATATGTTATTTTAAATACATTCTGGTGTTGGTAGCAAGAAGGAATGTTGCCCAGTAGGAGTAGAAAAACCCAACCAACCAAACGAAAAAGTAAACTCTCAATAGTGTGAGAAATTATTGGGCCTTTAAAGAACCAAAGCTATTCAAGTAATAAAAGCTTAGGTAGAAAATAATTAAATAATTCTTTTGGGTTTGCATACTTTGGACTGAGTACTAAGCCTCTGTGACATGCCCAATTCTAAATGTCAAATGTCTTTTTTTTCCTCTTTTTTTCTTAGTTTTATCAAAGTATGAAAGTATTGACTGAGTGAGATGCTATTGCTGGCAAACCTTTGATGGACACTCCTGGAATTTCATTGCAGGAGCCATGACTTCTGTTTTATCTGAAATCTCACTGGCTCCTGATGACAGACAAACTCTGTTTTTAGCATTGCACTGAAGGTCAGGCAAATGACTGGTTTCCAAATAGAGTAACTGAAGAGACTGGAACAGATTTATTCCTGGTATAATTCCACTAGTTCTATGAAGTTACAGGGGAAATATATTTGTCAAGAGAGCCTTATGAGTTGAAGGATAATACTGCCATTCTCAATCACTTGTGTATAAAAGGAGGTTGGAAAAAATGCCATTTAACATGAAGTTAAAATTCCTTCTGTAAGATAAATGCTACACTCACTAAGATAAGAGCAATATTTTAGCTGGTATAAACCAGCATTACTCCATTAAAGGAGGCTGAACACCATAGAATGTGGTATTTTTTTTAAGATCTGAGAATCTAGCCCTATTCTTGTAATTAGAGATGAAGTTGAGGTTTTCTGGCTATGTATATATTTTAGGGTTAATCTAGGAAATGTATATGCCACTTAGGCTGCTTTCCTAGTGGCATTTGGGGTGATTCCATTATTTTTCACAGGTATTTAATTTTAGCTACAGTTTTGGCATACGTCAAGTCTATAAACTGACTATCAAGCAGACTGATTAGATATTTCACTTATTTTTACAAGTTATCTGTGACCTTCATTCATATACAAAGCAATAAATTGATTTCCAGATGGAAAGAAAAGTCAGCAGTAATTTGTGAAAATTAAAGCTAGGTAGTGTTGTACCATTATTCAGATATTAGGAAAGGAATAATCAACATCTTTGTAGAATGACATTGCAAAGGCCAAAACTACTAGAAGCTGCAAAAAATGTCTTGTAGGAGAAACTTTGTTGCACAGGTCATGACCACATTGACTGTTTCCAAATCATTTGGAAAAGTGGAGGAGCATATGCACACTTATGGATGCAAAAAATGTGTCTGTCAGCAGGGAGGTAATAGCTATGGCTAACAAGGAGGGTCTTTTCATCTCCTACTTTGTTAGTGAATTGGTCAGTCTAGGCGGGGACATAAAGCCATAGATGCAGAGAGATCCTGTGGTTGGTAGAAGCTGTTATCTTCTATGCCACTTTGTGCCTGCAGGACTAGGAGTATATTGATTACCAACATCCTGTGACATTGGGAGTTGGTGCAGAAATTCAAGATTAAGTTTTTACAAAGCAGGCATTATCAAGAATTAAATAAGTGTAAACTATGTTTTACATTTTGTAAAATAGATGCAAATATAATTTTTACAGTTCTGTGGCAGAAATGTATCCTTTAAAGCTCAAACAACATGTTTTAATACTTTGCTCTTACTTTCACTAAGAGGTTACACTTCGGTGAGCTTTTCCCTTAGAGGTGGCAAAATGTTTCTTTAATGACAGATACCCTGATGATCAAAAAGTACAAACAACTGTTGCCATGACAAGGCAGGATTTCTTCAAATTCAGTTAGCTTTGACTCTAATGCTATACCCCGAAGGCTCTGCTTTTCCAAACCATTCACAACATACACTCTTTTTAAATCCATCAAACAGTCCTGCACTCACTCTATACCCTACGTTCTAATGTCAAAGCAAATTTATGTTCTACTTGTGGCACCTGCTGTGGCACATAGTTCAGCTACTTTAGGGTAGTACTAAGCATACCACTGTACTTAAAGTCCTGTCAACATAGCTGTGATAAAGACCCTTTGGAAAATGTATAGCTTCACCCTAAAATAATCATTTATCATAACTCATGAGGGAGAATTAATTGGCATTTAGTACTTGTAATAATTTGGATTAGTGTTCTTCATTAAAGAGGGCCATGTATGTAAGTACTGACCTCATACAGGAGTACTTTCACTTTTAGCAAGGGAAAACAATTTCTGTTACAAATAAACTCCCACTTTTAAAAAAATACCTGACAATCAACATATTAGCAAGTGGTTTTGCACTGAATACTCTTAAGTCAGGCTTTATTACTAAGTACTAAAAACACTATCATACCTTAGTTTACAAGATTCTAATAAAAATAGATTAAACTTTTTCCTTTACTAATATCAACATAGTTCAGATGATGAGTTAACAAAATACTGTATTATAATATCACTGTCCACTATGGAAATACCTGTGCTATGGACTGACAAATACTTTGTCTGTAGCTTATGCAAAGACATACAGATCCCTCAACCTCTTTGGTGTGTTACATATTATGACTGGATTTGAGAGTGTACACTATCTACACGTGGGTGATGTTTCCCAGCTGGTTGTCGTATCTCTTATGTAAAGTTAGAAAAGGGAACAAAAGATGCTTTAAGGGGAGAAAGGAAAAGTTACTTTCTTAGTATCAACTCATGTTTACCTCCTGAGTTTCTGTAGTCATCCTTTCTCCCTGCTGAAATAACAAAAATGATAAAAAAACAAGTCTGAAATCCAGTCTCTCCTTTTTTTTTTGATGGATCTCCATGCTTCATAGGTTTCTCACGACAAGGAGTTGCTTAAGTGAACTACAGTTAAATGTAGGTGGATCCTTTTGATCCTGTGGACCATTCTGCTGATTTTCTGACATTAACATGGGCTTGTTGTCTGCATTCTGCCAACACAGGCATCTTCAAACTTTAATTTCTGTGATTTAGGCTTATATGTCATTCAAAAGATTGTGAAGAATGTTTGCTCTTAGTGTTCACATACTGGAGCAGAAAAGGACTGTCTGGTACAAAAGAGGAAGGTGTGCTACACATTGACTTTGCAAGATGGCAAGTTAGATGTGAGTCCTGCCAGCGCGCTCTTTTGTGAAGGGAGTTCGCTGTGGCCCTAATCATAGTCATTAGAGAGGGATTCTCAAGTGTAAAGGTGAGATGGACTTACAAGTTGTTACTTTTGATAAGAGCAGGGAGGTTCCTCTTCAGGACAGAGGGAAACAGGGACATGAGCACCAGGCTGCCCGTGATCCTTAGTTTTACTTCCATACTCATAAACCCAACAAACATTAACATAAAACTGTAGGGGGAATAGAAGAGTTTTTAGAATCCTACTGTAAATTAAAGGTATGCTTTCCGAATGTCATTTGAAAAGAAATCATTGGTATTTTGCCTGAGGTGAAAAGGCAAACTCTGATTTACCTTTGCCAGGCAGCTATGTAGTCATTGGTAGTGCTACAAAGCAGTTAACAGAGAAATTGAAATACTTGCACTGAAGAGAATAACTTTGTGCAAAGTAATGGGGAATTGGGACCATAATATTTTTGCTGTGCTAAAGCTTTATTTCTAATGTGTTGACAGACAGGACAGAAGAACAAAATCCCAAAAGACAGAAGTTCTGTGGTCCTCCAAGCAAACAGGCTGGGGTCACAGGAGGAATATGCACAATGGAATTCATTTCCTGCATGAGACTCCGTGACTCACTAACTTCCATAACAGCTTGATTCACACCTTACTTGGGGAAGGTACTTGTAATCATGCTGTTTCAAAAGCTGTTAATCTTAGAGCAGTTATGTTCTTTGCCCTTCCTTCTTTAGAAGGATTTAACCACTTTTCATATTCAGACTTGCAGTTCTGTTCTGGTTTTTTTTTGAGGGCTGATTATCAGTGTACCTACTAATACAAGCGCAAGACCTTCTAATTACATACTGATTTAGCATAAACAGCGCACTGCCTTCTTATCAGTCTTTACATAAGATGGGCATGACTTTGTGTCATATCTGAGTTACAGCCAGCAAAAGCTCAGCTTGACAGCCTGGTGCATTTTCCCTCTGGACTATCGCATTGCACATTCTTACAGGGTCATGCATGATAAAAAAGGATAAGGGGCCTCCAAAGAGACGTGACCGATACCTTATTGTCTGTGGAGCTTTTACCTCTCCACTATCACTACAAATCTCTTCATGGGGTCTGCAACAGATGCTAAAATTATTGCCTAGACTACAGGGCAGAGTGGCGTAGAGCTTGAAATCCATGCTTTCACGTGAGCTCTGTTGGTCTGTGGCATTCACAGAGAGCAGCAAAGTTTGATGAGATGATGTTAGGTGTTTTGAAGTGGAGAGTGAAGACAGTGTCTTGTTCCTCTCTGACATAGCCAGAACCTTGTAAAACAAGTTTTTTTCTTTTTCTTATGTCTCAGTTTCTCCTTTTGTATTTGTATTTTCATTAGGAACTCCTTTTAATGCCCGGATGATTTCTTTATACTAGTCTTCTGTATCATTTGCCCAAAGTACTGCTTGATGTCTTGTTCATCACTCTGTGAAATGCATTGAGTCTTTATTTGCAATACTTCTATTACCCTGAGGTATGGGGCCAGGGAAGGTTTGGGCCCCATTATGCTAGGCACCATATATACGTAGAAGAGAGACGTCAATGCCTCCCTGTTTAAAACCAGAGAATTTTGACAAATTTCTGGTGTGTCTTTTCATCAGAGAAGACAGATAGCTAGATTAATCTAAGCTTACATTTACATTTTCTCTGTGTGGTTGATGTGTATAGCTTTAATACCAGCTACTGTTTATGCTTAATATTTCCCTCTGCAGCCTCAGAAGTCTCTCTAATTTGATGATAAGATTTTGCTGGTAAAATGCTGTTTCCAGTAGTGACTCAGGAGTCTCTTTCTAGTTCTGACTATGGATAGCTGTTGAAGAATAGCATCAAATTGTTGCTTTCTAGGTATAGAATAGGAGGTTAATGTCACACTGTGTAATAGAAATGCCTTTTAGTTGAATGTATGCTGGACTGGGTGTAACCCAGAAGACTCATTGGTGTTATCTGGAATTGTGAAGGAGCTCTTTTTCTGAGGATTTTATGTAGGAGATACACATTAAATGGAAGCAGAAGGTAGAGGGTGCATTTCTTTCAATCCAGGAAATGATACCAAAAGGCAGAGGGGAAGGCCAGTCAGAAGAAAATGCCTGTCACCAGCTGAGAGAACCAGATAGATGTGATCTGTGGTACTATTTAAAATATGTCTAGTAAAAGTTTGAGAACATCTTCAGACTTTATTAGGCAGTTACATGTAAAATGCATGTGTTGCTCCCATATCATATACATATGTAATCTTACAGTCTTTTGAAGAGCTGTATAATTCTATAAATAAACCCATCCTGGGATAAAGAGAGATTACTAATACAGCTCCATTTGGCACTTCTGTCTGCCCCAGGAATCTCCCCAGCTGCCCAATAGCCATCCAAGCATTCTTAATTTTCATTTATTTCCACTTCTTGGTATCTGAAGTAAAAGCCTCCTGTTGTTAAATAGGTGCATATTCACTTTGAGAAATGTTTTCTGCTGCCATTGCAGTTGGCATAGTCTTGGTGTGCAGCACATCAAAGTTCCATCGCTGACAGTTTTTAAATATTTTCTCTGCAAACATGATTCATGAGACTAAACAATGTTATTGAACAAGATGCTGTGAGAGAAGGAAGGTTATAAATAAAGGAAACAGATGAAAAATAAAAACTAGGGAGGGTGGGAGCCAGTCATCCACTAAGTAATCTCCTGATTTAAGAGGGTTTAGAGAAACTTGGCCAAGATCCAACTCTGACAATGTATTAAAACTCAAAAACACCTACAGATTTTGTTTGCACGTGGGTGTACAGCTCTGCAAAAATGTAACTCTGCCTAGAACAGAGAACTTTCATAATTCCATCAGTCATAATTCTGGCTGGATCTGAGATTCTCGTGTTGGCATTAGGAAATATCAATCTTCCTTAAAGATATTTTTTCTTTATGCAGTCCAAAATCTCACTTTAAATCAGCCATTCAGATGCTTGTTGACAAAATAGAGTGGTGAAGCTCATTGTCTAGCAGTTTAGCTAAGTCGTCATTTGAGATCAAAGTGGAGGGTTAACTTTTTTCTATGTGTTCTTTCATTTGTCATTTGTATCAGACAAATAACAGTTTTACTAGCAGCAGGAATCCCTATTAAAGTAACTGTCATATTTTGTCATCTACACAATTCATTGTTTAGCAATTCATTTGGTGCCAGATGAAGGAAAAAAGACAATCTGGGCATAGAAAGGCAGACCACCTTAGACTTTCTGAATTTCTTTCTTTGTCAAACAACAACTTTCCTGCTGCCTTTTCCAAACCAATTATTTTGACATGCTCTACTGTAGAAGTGAGTGTCTAACGCAGCCAGGAAAAACACTGTTAAGCCAAATTCTGAACTTGATTGCATTCCTTCCATGGACTTAAATAGATGTCCTGTGAACATTTATTCCATAACAAAATATGCAATCAGATTATCATAATTATTTACCCTGGACCAGGAAAGGAAAATTCCTGATTTGGACATGCAGAATTTGGAAACTCGCTGCAGCTAGGTGTGTAGCTCATTACAACCTCTGCTTCCAGCTTCTTCGAAAAATGTCTGAAGGACATTATCAAGGAATGAATGAAAGATAAAAGTACGGCTTTGAAATGGAAGTGAAGCACCCTGCAGAATAATTCTGTTACACCCAAGCTATGTGTAAGTTATACAGAACCACATTCATCTAGATAAAGCCCAGCTGAATATACTAAGCAGGCTAGTGATGATTTTTCATGCATAATTTCTGCACCTAACCTTTGTTACCTAAGAATGTTTATTAGATATGAACAGGTAAGCCACCTAAGCTCCTAAACCACTGATCGTGTTGCCAAACTGGTAGAAGTCTTTATAATTCATTGTTACTTTCCTTCCAAGTATAATTAGCTACCTGAAAGAAATAGGAATGTACAGAGGAGAGAGGGTTGGAGGAGTATATGTAGATGGCATGCTTCAAGGCCCTACCTGGGAACACTCTGTTAAAACCTGCCTGCTCTGGAAGAATAATCCTGCCTTAGCTTGGTGCTCCTTACACCAGTAAATGGTGAACACCAAATCTGGATGAGATAAAACAGGAGAGAAGCAGAGTACTCCAAAAGGAATTGGCAGAAATGTTGCTCCCCAGGTTAACAGGTAAAAGTATCACTAACTAGCAGTATCAGCATCACAGGCAAATCTGCAGGCCATGTTTTGCAGGGGCCTTTTGGTTAGACAGAAAGCGTTCGTTCACAATTGACGGTTGCTCACTTTGCTATCTGTAATTAAAACAGTGGAGATTTTTCATTGGACCCTCTGGAATGTAGTACAAAAGAGTTGAAGAATTTATTAAGATGGGATACATTTTACTTATCATTCCTGATGCAAACTGAAAGCTCTTCAACCCTCACCTGTTGATCACCAGGGTGAGCAGCTCAGAAGGTGAAAGGCTGTCCACAGCAGCATGTCAGCTGAATACAAAATACTGACCAGACTTCTTTTCCTGCCTTAATACCTTCTTTCAAGTACCAGTTACTGGACATCGTCTTTGCACATTGAGATCCCCCTCCGCACGCACATGTGCTGGGTAACTCCTTGGGGAATTCAAAACCTGTCATCAGAGACAACAGATCAGCTTGTCCACAAGGGAGTGCTTCTCTGGGCACCTAAAAGACTGATGGATGAATGTTGACAAAGTAGGAAATATACCTGGTATTACTGCTGGCAAGGGGTCCAAATGTCATCCTTGACTGAACAATAACTAAAATGTTCTGAGAACGTCAAAGTTTCTGGTTTTCCTATTGTGGAACTAGTTCTCTATTTCTAACAGTGAGTATTGGGAACATACTGCTGAGTGGGATGGTCAAGTAAACAAGCTTTACCGTTTTAGAGAACTCTGGAGGGCCTGGGAGTTTGAATAAATAATTTTCGCTCTGCAAGAAAAATGAAACCCCGGTAGCTTATCCAAAGATAATTGAGTCTGCTTGAACTATGCACTCTGCTGAATTAGGAATCATAAGATCACAGACTCCTGCCTTCATCTGGAATGGAAATTCCCCAAGAACAGCTTTCCTTGTAGTGGTTGGGAATTTGAGTCAAGTTTCAGGCCAAAACTTGGGCATAAAAATAGAAGACATGGTGGCATTGTTTGGACACAGGTCAGTTCACCATAGGCAAATTATTATTAACTAGCTGAGGTCGTTAATTTTTTTAAGCTCTTTCTAAATAACCTACTTCTAAATCAGTTTATGGCTTCTCAAATTTATGGGACATTCTTGTTAAAACCTTATTTCAGTGCACCCTTCTGGATGTTGCATTCTCCTAACTTAGCAGTATTTTCAGTTGTATCTTTTAGGATGTGTTGGCTCATGAACAATATTGAAGTTTAATGAAGACTTTCTGTAAATTTTCAGAACATAATATCTTTGTCTTTTGTGTAATGTTTTGTAAAAGATTTTTACCTCAGATTCTCCCTAGGAAATGGTGCGAGTTGGGAAGGGGAGCTGATGAAGCAGTACTCTGTGGGCAAAGAAGACTGTTAGTCCAGGTTACCTTTGTATATAACACACCCAGCTGATCTGATTTATTTCTGCCCAGAAATTAAACAAGCTTGTGAGCCCTAGATTAATGTAGGAGCCACTCTGTCAGGGTTTACTTGGCCTCCCGTTTCATCACAAGCTTGATGGTTTGTAGGGGAGAGGAGGAGGGAAACTGTTATGGTCACTAAATCTACCCATGTTGCATTAGTGGTTAAATAAAAATCACTATATCTTTCTCAATAAATGATACTTTTTCCATCTTACTCATTTGATTTTTTGAGTCTGAAATAGCCTTTAGCTACAGACAGTAACAGTATGTTAAAACACTTCATTTCTATTATTTCATTTTGTCTGTAAACAGGAAGCCATTCTAAAGTCACATAAAAAATTGTTATTGTAGAGTATATGGAAAATACTCTAGTGTATGGAAAAAAGACAAAAAAACACATTTTGAAAACTTTTCAGCTTACTACTGCTACATGCCCTGAAGCCACTGTGAGATGCGTGGGAAAGTACTCAGCTACATTTATGCAATAGAGGATTATAAAGCTGATGGATGTAAAATTCACTTAGAGGGATGCTTTTACCTTGAAAAAAACATATATGTCACTGGCTTGCATTTTGTAAAATAAAATCCGGGGGTTTTCATTATACTCTGCAAGCTTTAAGTGGGGAAATTTTTGAAGATTGCTGTACTCGCCACTTTAATGGGTTAAAACACTTAAAACCAGCATTGGCTTCATCACTCTATAAATAAAGTTCAATCCTTGACCTCAGCAACAGCCATTTCCCTCCTCAGATGAGATAAAGAAGCAGTAAAACAAGATGCTTCCTTTTAGAATTCAGATTGTGTTGCCCTTTATTATTATTTTGTCAGTCTGCACAATCTTCAACATAACAAGTTTTCCCTTTTTGATTTAAGATCAACAATATGTTCAGATTATTTCCTGTTAAACAAATGTGGCTCCTGTGGCTTCACAAGGGAAGTGGCATCTCTGTGTTCAACTGAAAAGCTAAGAAAACAAAGCTTAAGCTATTACATTTTAAAAGGTAAAAGAAACATCCTCCGCCTCTACAACTTCCCTTCCTTTCTGAAACATCCAGCAGTTTATGTACCTGTTAAATGTGTCAAGATTGTATTTTATCTGCTACATCTTTAAATTTCCAAGGATCCTGCTGGGATACCTGGCAGGATGTCATGTTATGCACTAAACATGGTACAGCATATTACAGAAGAAATTTACATTGCACTTTCTCAGGGGAACTTTGCTTCTGTTTGTTTGGGGGTTTTTTTATTCATTAGGATCTTGAAAGGAGTTCCTCACACTCTGAAGATTGAAGCCTGTGCTTTTGTTTATTCTCTCACAGAGCATGGATGAATGCTACAGGTACAAAACAGTTATTCTTGTGGATAAGGAGAGTGTTAAATGGGTAATTGATGCTATATGGTGGATGGTTAATGCTGGGCCATCCAATTGAAGCAGATTCACATTGGGCAATAGGGGCCTCTTAAAACCTTAGATGCAAAAGTAATGGCATGATACCAAGTGTAGTTCCTGCAAATTTAGTTCTGATTCAACATCTCTGTCACTGTGGACATGTGCTACATGTCATCATCTTTCATACGGATGCCTTTCTGTGTGTACTATACTATTCTAGCATCTGCAGGCAAAGCATGGAGTTGAATACTACATACTTTGGTTTAGAAACAGGGCTGCTATTTGCGGTGTCAAACTGGCAGCTCGTGTTTTAGTGATCAGAGGAAGAATTACACCCCTGGTATTCTGGTTGCCAGAAACAAAAAGAACTCAATAAACAAATGCACATTTAAAGAATAGTTAAATATAAGCCTGCATCAATGTAATAAGTACCCTAATTTACAAAAACAGCAGAAGAGTCAATTACATGTCAGTCAAATCTGTACTGGAACCTCAGGACTTAATCAAAGTCAAAGCTATTTTAAGTTGCTTAATATCAGAAGTGGCTGCAGGCCACTAACTGCCAAACTAAAACTCTCAGTATTGTCTCGAATGCCCTTTTAGTGAGGCCTTACTGTTGCTGAACCGATCAAAAGCCTTTCAAAGTTATAAAGCATTGTGGCCTTAGTTATATACAATGAAATGCATTAAGCGCAATGAACTTGAAAAAAAGAAAATCTTACTATAGTGGCCAATAGCAAAAGACATAAACCCCTCAGTTTATTGCTAATGCTTGTAGGGGGAGACAAGACAAATTGTGTTTGTATGAGGAGGTCAAAAAACTGCACAGAGTGTAAAATTCAAGAAGCCAATAGCTGTGAAAATGTGAAAGGCCATGTTGATAACTGAGGTCTGTCTACTTGAAAAACAAGAAAACATCCCACCTTATAAAACAGCCTTAAAATGAATTAAAATTTGAAAAAGAGAAGTAGGGAAGAGGAAGGGGAACCTTTGAAGATACTTGGCAGTACTGATCCTACAAGCACTTACAAGCTGAGTGTAACTTCGCTGCAGGGAGTTGTCCTGTGGAAGTCGACAGAACTGCTCACACACACGGGGCTGCCAGAATGCTGAGGATCAGTACCTCAGTTATATTCTCAGTTTTGATTTGCATTAAGGTTATTAAACTCTTTGATAGCGAAGAACGTACTCACTTGTTCCTTAAAAACTGTTGTAACAAACCAAACAATATTCGTTATTATATGACTCACCTCTGCTTCCCTTTCATTTCTGCAAGATACATAGCACACACTGTCTTGGCACAGTACGTGATGCTAACTGAGAATAGACCAAAGAGATCTAACACCTATTTTTAGATGAAGACTGGGAGAAGAGAGATTACTATTAGTCATACCATACAAGATTTAGAGAGCTGTATAGTCTTCTAGCTATGCTAACACATCCTATTAAAAAGCCACATCCACATTTTGACTATTATCTGTATCATTGGTATACATAGGCTAGTCATGCTTTTAAAAGGCTAAGCTGCAAACTCCAAAATATTTCCTTTTGTTTTTTTTTTTAAACAGAAGATTGACAATTTTTCAATGTGATAATGTGTAGCCGAGGCAGGGAACGGAATGAGCTTCCTTCCAATCAGGGACAGGAGCATTCACGCTTACTCTCAAAAAATCCCTCAAAGCCTTGCCTAGGGCAATCCCCTAAGCATTGCCTATATGCTTCATTTCATTTCCCAGCTGAAAATCTTTTACATTGGGCTTATTTTCATCACCTGGGTCTATTTAGCTTGGCAAGAAGGGCTAGCTGTCTGTCTTCTTCCTTGAGGATCCTATATATTGTGTGTGAACAGGAGCCTTGTGAAGGCATTAAGCAGAAGGAAAATTTCTGCTGTTAACTGAGGTGGTGCCCTTCCAGCATGGCTTGGCATCCCTGAGGCTGAGGTAAGCCGGATAGCTCAAGTGCCAATAGCCCTTCTGCTCTCACAGTACAGATTTCAGGACAGGGTGTCCTGAATTGTAAGTGCTTGACTGGCTGTCCCACAAAATCTCTGTGCTGCTGTGGTGTTGTGGCTCCTGGTACCCAAGAGAGGTAGATTAAAGCTATTTTAGGTGTTCTCACATGTATTGTAATCTCCCTTCCTAACTACAGATGAAGCATAGCCTGAGAGGCCACTTCAGAGTGTCTCTGTGGCTTGCCAGCTTAGCTCTGTTTAATTTAAATGGAAGCTCTTCAAGGTGTCAGTAGCACATTTTGCAGATGTCCTGAGTGTTCATTTAAGGCAGGTCTTGTTGTCTCATTAAAAACAAAAAAATGGGGGGGAGGGGGGTAAAGCCTGGCAGTAAATTGAAAACAATGAGACATTTTCTTCAGGTAGCTGCAGAAAGGGAATTTTCCTTAGGTTTGGTTAGTGATAGGTGCAAAGGCTTTCATTTCCAGTTTCCTATGGTCCTCTGTCTTTACATTTAATTGGTCTTGCTCAGCTCTTCCCATCTGACACTGAAAGCTATAAAAGCCATCATCAAAGATCGTGGGATGTTTGCTCTATGGTATAGGTTATCTAGGTGTTTTCTTTTTCTGTCCCTGTTTTATGCCCTCTGGCAATGTGTCAAATGAAATGGTGAATTTCTGCCTGATGACTTCTCCCAGTGGGTTTTATTCCTTTTATTTGCTGTTTTTTCTTGTCTAGAATTGTCATCTTTTGTCTAAGAAAACCCCCCATTTTCCCTTTGGAGCTGTTACGCGTTTATTGTGCGGACAGCAATGGAAAGTGACTCATTTAGGAAACGATAACATAAATTTCCTCAATTAATTTGTTAACAATGGGAGAGGAACTGATGTCTCCAGTCCAGAGATACCTACTTGGATTCATATGGACATTCACCAGTGCAGTGCAACTGTTCAGCAGTGGGATTTCAATGCGTGTCACTCCTCCTTTCAGTAGGTTGTGCTTGTATGCAAAATGAGGAAGCTTTGGTGCCACTCCCAGGCATTGTGAGCCTCGGTGCTTAGAAAGCCCATGAAGATTTGTTGGAAGCATCTATACAAAAACCTGCTTGCAAAAATTTAACAGAGGGGGATTTAGATGCTGTTTTCTCCATAAAGGAAGCACATTTTTTTTTTTTCTAGTGGTCCTTAGTGTCTGTCCATTCCTTTTCTTGTAACAGTATACTATGGTCTCTGATAGCTTATGTCCTGTCTCTGATTTCTAGCCTTTCTGACTATGGAAAGGAACATTTTCTTTTAATGTTTTCTTCTATCCCAGAGACACTGAAGAGGAAAGGGTATTCATCCACAGCGCTTCAGCATATTTCTAGTGCTAGTAACTACTTGATTCTCTGAAACGTTGCTCTTGATTGAGAAGAGGAAAATAGAATTTGTTAATTTTGGGTTTGGGGTCAGGCATAGCTCAAGTCCTGGAAGGAGAAGAGGCCCTGGCTAATGCTGCAAGCTATCATATTAACACCTTCTCAGTTGTATAAGCCTCCCTGTGTATTTTTGTCTGCCTTGTAAATTAGGAGTTCCTTGGGGTAGGAAAGCTGTGTCCATCCATCTGTTTATACAAGCATTCTCATTAGTATTTTAATACTCAGCCATTCAAATGCTGCCTGATCCCTCTCTCTCCCACTTCGGAGTGGAGCTGAGGGGGCTTGGGTGGGAACATGTGCTGTTCTCAAGGTGGTGCAGCAGCTGCACTTTGTACACGGCCTCCCAGAGCTCCTGCTAAGTAGTATTTACTCTGAGCCCGGTGCAGACTCATTTTTTAGGGCGCAGCTGTCATGGTTGTACTATATATTCACCCAGTATACAGATCTGCTCACAACAGAGTGTAGTAAGAATTCTCTGTAGTGCATTGAAAGCAACATGTGATACTTCCAGCCTGCCCACTTGCTTTAAGCTGGGGATATTGGAAGTCAGATGTCTGCCTTGTAGGAAATCTGTGAGGGCTGAAAATTCACATATCTGAAGCAGCAAGCATTCCTCTGCATTTCTGAGAGAGGTGAAAGATGCTTGGCTTTTTAAGACCAAGTCTGTGCTTGGGCTTGAGGCACTAAGGAAATACTATTAAAATTAGATCTGTCAGTGGTACCCTGGCTTGGATTTTTGTAAATCAATTGACAGAAATAGCTATACCTTGAATATCTGGTGAACGTCTCGCTGTACCCTTAAATAAAGGCATTTGCAACACCTAGCATCTGAAAGCTATGTTGTAATACAGAGCAAATGAGCTAAGACTATTACAAAGGTTTTCTGAAATAGTTCTGTCTAGAACTTGGCCAGAGATCTTTAAAGAATAAAACTTTGGCGATCAAATTGAAAAATGCATATTTGGCCTAGACAGAACTGTATTTCTCTACTTTTGTTACTTCTGTTAATAGAAGAGAGGCTGAGGTGAGAGCAAACTAGAACTTGCTGTGTAGACAGATCTGTATTTGCAGTCTAATTCCAAGGGTTAATTAACATTCACTCTTCATTTAAAAAAAACATTTTTTAAAATCCTTTTAAATAGAAAGTAATCCCAAAAGATTTCACAAAGACATAGTGAGATCTTCTCTGTTTGGAATTATATTTACTAAATTTTTAGTAGATCAGAGATGAGTTTGTGAAGGAAAATACCAACAGATAAACACTTTGCATTCCATTCCTTTCTGCTGGATCTTTAAAAATGGGAACAAGATAGTCTTGAATGTGCCTTGACACTTCAGATCTGGCTGCCCTGTGTCTCCATCTGTACACTGGTATTTTGTCCCCACCAATTACTGACTGTTCTCAGTGTCTGCTGGAAATGCATGCTGTGGGTTCCCTTGAAAGTCTCACAGAAAACCTGTTACTTCTAACTAAAATAGGTATAATTTTGTACTTTGATTTGAATATTTTATACAGATTATACATCCAGACTTTAATAACGTCTTCTGTATAAAGCTCTATAGAGCCAAATTATCTACATAGCACGCTCTTAGCTGGTGGCAAGACTCAGGGAAGAAGTAAGTCTTTCCTGATACTTATTATGGTTCTGAATTACAGATATAATAAACTAGATCCATCTTTTATACTTTTGAGTCTTACTGCCTATGAAGCTAGGATAAGCTGAGTTTTAGAGGTAAAGTGACATCAGTGGAGTTTTGGCCCCTGACATGGGAATTGGAAAGGTAGAGCTGTATGAAGGAATCCAGCCCAGAATTTGTTACCACTATACTTAGCTGAAGAGATGACTACAAATCCCTTTAGTTCCTTTTCAAATAGAGGAACACTGGCAGGTAAGCCATGATTGAGACTGTTTCCTTATCTTTCACAGTATAGTTCTCCTGTAGCGCTTTGTCTCAGAAAGGGTGTTGCAGTGGCCATAGCTGGAAATTCATATAAATCACAAATTCAAAGTTACTCAGGACTTTTTGTTTGATAGATTCTTCTGATGTATATATTTTTCATTTAGGTAGTGTTTTCTAAAAGTGTTAGGCAGAAAATACCCACCAGAGTAAGTGAAATCAGGTCACTAGTTATAACCATCCCCTCCCTCTAGATTTGACTCTAATTCTAGGACAGTTGTAGTTAGCTGCTATATCTTTATTTTAAGAAATAACATTTAAATTTGGGGCTGCAAAA
The DNA here is from genome assembly GCA_034008185.1 of Gorsachius magnificus. Classification (NCBI taxonomy): domain Eukaryota; kingdom Metazoa; phylum Chordata; class Aves; order Pelecaniformes; family Ardeidae; genus Gorsachius; species Gorsachius magnificus. Next base: position 30,881,549 of record CM067089.1, on the reverse strand, counting down.
AGCAGAAGTCAGAGAAACTGAGAGGGAAGTCAGTATGTTACAGCTATCTTAAACTAGTCCCAGATCTAGACTTCTTTATCCTTTTTGTGGAAGCTCTGCTTCTCTGGGCTTATTTTGTTTGAAGCATCACTGGGGAGTAGAAGGAGGGATGTGTGTGTTAAATAAGCATTCACAGATTTGGGCAGACGTATGACTTTCAGTAACTGGATTGATGTTCAAAAACTAGTCTTTGTTCTTGATGAGCAAAAGAGGGAGTTCCCAGTGCTTGGAACCAGCTGTCTGGAGCATCACACAGTTAAGATTCTGTGGCAAGAACTTATATGTTTCATGAGGAGGTAAAAAGTAGTATCTTAGAAAAGTGTTGTGTGAAGATTATTTATTAAAATATCTTTATCAAGAAGGGTTAAGCCTTGGTGTCTACCTGACTGGCAAACAGTTTATGTTAATAGAGAAAAAGGATAAATTGAGAGACTGAAGTGTATTACTTGATGAATTCAAGTCTTACTGACTGATTTATCAGAATTTGGCTTTTGTTTACATTTTGCCTTTTACTGACCTCTTATTTTATTGGAGATTCTGTTTCTTAAGAAATTTGGGGGACGGATCAGGGAAGGGTCCTTCAGTAACTATACAAGTACATGTGGGTATGTATGCAAATAACCCATATTCTTTATAGGAATTTAACTTCACAGTTTCAGCCTGGCTGAATTTACAGGGGAATTTTGGCTTATAATCAGACACATCTTTTATGTTTACTGTGCTGAAGGAACAGAGTTTTTGACTGCAGTGTTTATTGTAGTATTTTAGATTATCCTTGAGTTTTTTTAGAACTGAGGAATGTAAGGAAGTGAGTACCTAAAAATATGAGACCTATAGCTTATGTCCGTACCCTTAAGTGCTGAAAGCAGAGGGCAGCTCTAATGTGCTCACTAAAATTTGTCTGGCTGATGGTGTGTGAAAGCTCTTCTGTTTTAGTTGGAGTTCCCTAATGGAATCAAGTTTCGTAAGTGGCTGTACTGTATCAGTGTCATCCAGATGCAAGTTGAGAGGGCTGTGTAAAATTGAGGTCAGGATACTGTCCGTTCGGAGAAGACTCAGTTTACAAGGCATCTGGAGCTAACAAAATGTGATGCCATAGCAAACAACCAGAATTTCTGAACTGTTGTCTCAGTAGTTGGGTTTGTAGTTGAAGCATTGTGGCTTCTTACTTCTAAAAGTTCTAGTCTCTTTGGAGTGTCAGGTCCAACAGGTTGATGAGGTCATCTTGGGTATGTAGTAATCTGTCTTGGTAATGGAGCTACAGTTGTATGTGGGTAAAGTTAAGCAGAATGATTTCCTATAAAGCTTGCTATAAAAGAAGCAAAGCATGTCCAAGGCCCCTCACACATTCATTTTTCTGTCTGCTCAATATAATGAATTTGGGGAAAATGGCTTTTAGGAGGAAAAATACAATAAAATTGTGCAGTAGATAGTGGTTCATTCGTTTTCCACTTCTGCATAATGTCTCTGTATAGTACTACAATATAAATAGTGATAATTATCCCCTTGAGGAGGAGATAATATGTGGTAAAGAAACACTAGATTTGGCTTAACCTATCAAAATGGAAATAATGACAAGTAGATGTTGTCCTGGATCTTTGCAGAAATGTGAGTTAACTTTGAGTTTGTTTAATTTCCATAAATTTTGTTGTTCCAATACAATAGCAGATACAGCTAGTGTTGTATCTATTCTTCATTATAATTCTGTGTGAGTTCTCTGTAAGTGCTTTGTTTACAGAATGACTTATCTTGGTATGACTTTTCTTTTCCCACACAGATCACTCCTGGCAGCAAGGCAGCACAGTCACAGATGAACCAAGGGGACCTTGTGGTAGCCATTGATGGAGTCAACACTGACAGCATGACCCACTTAGAGGCCCAGAACAAGATCAAGTCAGCCAGCCACAACTTGAGCCTCACTCTTCAGAAGTATGTTGATATAAGTTAAAGTCTTTGCATTCCTAAGGACATCCTATGAAACTTGCGATTAAGGGATACAAGTGTTTTATCTCTGTCTGTTAGATTTATTTGAGGTGTTTGTGGGAGGCTGAGAATTTGCATTCATGATCTGGCACCTATGAGTTTGAAAGTGGCCTCTCTGCATCTGACAGAATAAGAAAGGTGTAGCCTGAGTGCTGGAAAGGGAGTAGTCAGTAGAACATGGAAAGGGCAGACTATCTCACAGAGATGTGATAAAAAGTTATCTTACCATTGAGAAAGGAGAATCTCTTACCTTTTCCTGGTTAATGTTGTTTCCAAGGAAACTTGTTCTCAAGTCCGATAACCTTGCACAGAGATTTTCTGTAGTAGTTGCATTAATATTTAAAGTCCATAATCATATAAAGCAAAGTAACTGCTATTTTTATTGTGTTGTGGAGAAGATAATTTTTACATGGGCTAGGCAAAGAAAGCAGGTTGTAATGTGGAAATACAATTTCTGAGAAAATACCAGAAAATATCATATATGGATGCTCAGTAGAGCTAAGCAGTATCAGGAACAGACTAACACCTAAGGGAAAAAGGTCTTTAGCTGATGTTTCCAAGACAGAGCAGGGTACTCTAAAGCAAAATGTATGGCTGAATTTTCTACATGGCTTTAAATTAAGTTTGTCTTTAAGCAGGTGTTCCAGGTAATGTATAAAATCAGTACACAAAGTAGGAAGTTGCTAATAAAATTGCAACATATTTGTTAGCTTCTGTGAGAACTCTGGCTAGTTGTATATATATTTCCTGGAAATGTATAATATGTATTTCCTGGAAAAGAGTTGAAATTAAAGCTCTTCGGATTTTCAGATGGTCCAGCTTTTCTCAAAGAAAAATCTTAGAGATTTTTCTTGAAGCATGTGGTCTAGCTGTTTCAGTGAATGCAAGGGAGGTAGGGACGTGCATGGAATAATTTCTGCCATCTTGAACAATGTGCATGTGTGCCTCTTGTGTGTTTAGGCAAGATTTTCAGCCAAAATTGAAGGGAGACCAGCAGCCTAATGCTAAATGTACTAAAATGGGCTTTATGTCAGAAGCCAGAAGAAAATGGTCTTCCAAAGTTGTTGAGGGAAGATTGGGCACTGTCTTGATGCATGTAGCTGAACTCTCATCCTATAGCCCACTCCAGCTTCTGTTTGCTCCATTCTAATGGATTCTAGTGATATTATGAATATATGTATGGTATGACATCTTTTTAAAAATATTTGTATTATTCTGGATTATTTTATATTTGAAAGTTAAGGAAAATCCTTTCTGATAATTTATTTTAGAAATTCTGTCTGCTTTTCTATTGGATCCATGTGGTTTTACATTGAGAGAAAATTGTTTCTTGCTGTGCTTTGGCTTGTTGCACTTTTAAGGTAACTTTCTTGAATATTGGACCTGAAAAGTGATCCAGTGTCTGCCTGGCATTTAAAACTACAAACCATCACCTCTCCTTCCATGCAGAGGAAGGGTTCCCAAATCTGTGAATACCAAAACCAGATTATCCTAATACATATCAGAGATGCAAGTCACTTAAGAGTAATTTTGATCAAGTGTTGGCAGGGATATTTCATGTGAGTAAACATTGTGCTTTTGTACTTGCTGACCTCTAAACTCCACCACCAGCAATTCTAGTGGCCACACTAAAAAGTGTGTTTTACAGCATTCAGGACATCTTCCTTATTGTTTAATGATTGAAGTAATTGTTAGTTTTTCTTAAAGTATTTTGAGACTGCTAGAGCTTTATTTATTGTGGTATACATTATTCTTTGTCCACATAATTCTAGTGGAAGTATTGTTATTTATTGCTTTCTTGCTCTATCATTTCTTTTATTTTTTTTAAGGCTTGCCTTGTCTCTTGGTTCCAAAACAATAGTATGTGATTCAGATAATTAACTTACGTGGATAATGAACAGCCAAAGTAAGCAGTAAATGGAATGTTCCGCAGACTGAAACATGCTTGCATAGATAAGAGATGTAGATGAGTTAAGATCCATTTTGAAAAGAAGACAAATGGTGCAAAGTGATATGAAATACTATTAAGCACAAATAGGTCAGGCAGCTTCTTTGTTAGGAAGTGAGAACTTTCACAGATGATGCTTTTACTCTAAACTCATACAATTCATAGAATTTGCTTTGTGACGTGAGCCATCAGCTTGCTATGGTGACCCGTTCAGCCTTACTAGAGTTACATGGGGAAAAACAAAGACTGAAAAGTAATTTTTTTTAATAGAGTATTTCTTAGATGATATGGGGCTGTTCAAAAAGTTCTCTGTGGTCAGAGGCATTAAGCTGGCTTTCACTTTGCACAATTCAGTATTTATACAAGCTAAACCCTATCAGCATGTGATCTCAGCCAACTGACATATGCATAGGACTCTGTATCCCAGATCCAGTATCCCAGTGTCTTGAACAAAAGGCATCTCCACAATATTTGGAAAGTTAGATTAATCTCACCCTGAAAAATCATTTTTCCTAGGCACAAATGCGTTAATTTATCTAAGTACAAAAAGACTGTGGCACTTTAGTCACCTGACCAAAATTTACAATGAAATACACTTTTTTCCAAAAAAAAATCTACAAAGATTGTATTGGTGAGAAGAAAAGTAGTTAACATGAAAAATATGGGAGCAGTTGCTAGCAATAGTTAATTTTCAACCAAATAAGAATAAAATGGGGGAAAGGCAAAATCTCCTGGGACATGGTTACCAGGAAAATAACTGTGCTAAGAGATCACTTTTACTTTTTTTAGATATGGCTTGCAGCAGTGAAACTGGAGTGGAGTGTTCTACTACTATGGAAAAACAAAGCTAGTTTCCATAAAGATCGTAGAGATGGGTATGCTCAGTTATCTAATTTACATAAAAGTTTGGAAACATTGGAAATCCTTTCAAATGGAAAAGGCATATATGTGCATTAGGAAATTGACTGTTGTGATGGGAAAACTTAAGCCCTACATTTTGATGATATTGGACATTTATGTGAAGTAGTCACGTGGCTCTACAGAATATAGTTCAAGGTCATGGAATGCCTTACCAGGCAATCTGTGGCTTGGTTTTGCTGTTGCAGCACTGGCAATAGACGTGAACCTGCTTGTTTAGCCTGTAAGGCCATGGAAGAAGCAGTGGAACATGAAATGTAGACATAAATGCTCTGAGACAGAAAGCTCTTTATTTTTCTAATGGTGCTTGGCTCCTAAGAGCGATGGCCTTTCCTTTTATTGATCCTGGCCATGAAGGTTTCATGAGTATTGTTTATAACCTGACAGTTCAGGCAGTGTTTCCTGCTACTCACCTTTATTATCACACTAAAGTTCCCTGTGGGGTTTCTTTTTCAGGGTGGGGCACTGTTTATTTTTTATTTGGCTGTCAAGAAAAGCTGTACATGGTGTCAGCACTTGTGCAGGACATCAAATTGCAAGACATCAAATGTAGCAGAAGGGAAGCATTGAGAATGCCCATTCGTACTTGCCTGTCTAAACAATGAGAGTCTGCACTTCTTTGGCTATACAAACTTAGTTTTTCTTCAAGTACCATCAATCTGGACTGTTCAAGATACACTAACATAGGTCTTCAATGGGTGCTTAGTGCACGGTGTTGGCTGAGTGGAATTCTCCATGTTTCAGCCCTGTAGATATCCCATTATGGGTTCAGGAATTTGTGGATGTTGAGTTCTTTTTTCTGACAGCTTCCATCCCTAAACTCCCTGCTAAATTTGTTCCTATCACCTCACCCATGCTGTGTTTTCACATGAAACCACAAAATTAGGATGGAGGTCTTGCCAGCTATGCCAGAGGTTTGATCAGCCAGCCAGAACTTGTCTTGTTACTGGCTTGAGTGAAACTCTGCTTTTTCTGGCTGTTCATTTTCAGTGCCTGACTGTCTAGTTCTCCAGAGCCTGCAGCATGACTCCTTGTGCTGCTTTTGGGAAGGCAAAGGATGCAGACAGGCAAGTGGCAGGGAGTTGAAATATTTGGAAGATTCCTGGAGAAAGAGACCTGTGATCCAGCGGTGTGGGAAGGTAGGGCACCCTCCAGACCAGCTCTACTTCCTTCAGTATGAAGGCAAAATACATCTAGGAAGTCAATTCTCTCTTGCTGAAGAAGAGAGCAGCAGTGAGGGGAGAAGGAAAGGCATTTCTTTGGCACTGTGCGCTATTACCCAGTAGAACTCCATGAGGCATGATAGTATTCAGGCAAACAAAGCTGATATTCTAAAACATTAGATACTTACATAGGTGCAGCTCGTTCCTTAGAAACCTACATTGCTCTAGATGTACTGAGGGGGGATTGGTGCTAGTTCTGCTAGACAATACTATGGAAGGATCATACTCTATAGTGACCTGGGTTGTGGTGGAAAAAGATACTGCTTTGCTTTTAATCTTTTTGTGACCTGGAGTTTAGTTCTCAGTCATTTTTCAGTATCGGTTTCTAATCAGTTACTTGAGCTACACAGCTGCCCCCAGGCATTTTAGTTCTGGGCCAGTCAAAGTTCATCTTTAACTGGCTGGCTGTCCCACACATACTAGGCCATTAACTTATTGTGCTACAGTATTTGGTTCACAGTTGAAAAATGAAATGCATGCCAAATCTATTTGTATTTCATACAAATGGGTTTATCTCTTAAATTCACAGTAAATGCAGTGCACGAGAGTGCAGTATTATTTGTCAACATGTTTTACTGGAGCATCCACAACATTCATTTGATCTTAACTCAAGGAATCTGATCAGCCTCCTTGGAAAGGATTCACCAAATGTACTGGCTTAGTTTTAGAAAGTGCTGTAACATGAGCGCACCTCATTCTGCTGGGACAAACATTCCTGTGACACTCTAAGACTCCTGCCTTGGCGTCACCGTGTGCTGCTGGAGAGGTGCAGGATCTCTGTGCTGGGTGTGCGGTGACACAACCTCCCCCTCCCAGGGCATGCCAATGATGCTACCATTCACTTCCAGTCATAATTGATTGTCATTTGGTGGAAAAACATGAGCTAAATAATCCTTTTCTCTAGTGGAAGTCTCAGAGGCAAAGCTATGAGCGTCTTATGGTAAATATTTAATAGCCTTCCTTTTTTGTGCAGCACTGCAAGATGGCTGATCCTGCAGTATTTATTTCAGGCCTACTATAAATAAAGCATGTGGTGACAGCAAACTGCAAGCAAGGGGAATTCAGTGGTTATTGTAAACTGCTTTCTTTTGTCTGAAGCTGTGAATAGTAACCAATTCTGTGCATGTTTTAGGTCTGCTGATGGGCACTTTTTAAATCAGAACCAGATTTAGGCTGCATTTATGCTCAGAAGAATTAGAAGAGGGTATCTATCCCAGTTTAAGAGTAAATTGAAACTACATAAATAATATTGATGAAAACATGGTCTGAAATGGTTTCTACAAAATAATCTGAGTACCACATTTCCTAAAAGCATTGTAGGAGATGATTAGTAAAAACAAACAGAAAATGAAAATATAGATTTGGATTTTTTCCCCTTCTTTGAGTGTTACATTCATCACACTAATGATGTTTTCATTCAGGGACTGCTGACATTCTAGAAGTAGAATCTGAGCCCATATGAACTTGACCTTTTTTTGAAAGGTACACTAATGCTGATGATAATTTGCTAGTGTTTGTATTCAGCATTGTGACTATATCTCCTGAAATCCATTCTTGGAGTGACTTAAGTTTTTCCTGGTTGTTCCTGCCTTTCTGACTGCAATCTTAAAACTATGGAATCTGAATGCCTGGTGCCAAGTGTCTGCTCTTTGGATGAGGCTGCAGCAACACTTCACACTCAGGAGTCCCACCTGGGACTCAATAGCTAGCATAACAGCACTTAAAAGTTTAGGGAGCAAGAACCTCATCAAGACTCCAGTAAGGATCTTTGAATTACTGGATGCAGAAGTTAGATGGTTGTGACCAGGTCAGACTAAATTAAGAATATGAATGCCTGCCCGCTGTCAGAACACAGCATTTAACAACTCAGCCTTAAGTGTTGACAAAGCTGAGCCATTTGCATTTGATAACATTTCACTGGAAATCATGGACTCTTATCATATTTTCAAGTACAAATATGTTCTTATTGCCTTGGAAATATAGCCTGAAATTAGATGACACTTTAAAAAAAAATCAAATAAGAGTATAAAAAGAAAAAAATAAAAAGTGAAGCTCTGTCCTTTAATCAGTTTCCTTGACTTCTACAGAATTTATGTTTAAATATGTCCACGTGGTCACAGTCTGTGTTGGAGCCCTCCACAATTCACTCAGTGAGCACCTTAGTCTGTCAGTAACTGTGTGTACCTGTACTGGGGAGAGGTATTACAAAATCTACCTTTGGAAACATAAGAAAAGCAGAGTAGTCAAACAGCTGCTTATGTGCTTTACTGAATCACAATGTATATAATTTCAAAATTTTAAGCAGATTAGTAGATGGAGAAGAATGCTAATGGTGGATGTGACATGTGATACTAGTTATTTTATTTTGCTTAGACATGTGACTCTAGAACTTCTGAGAACCATCTGCCACCAACAGCCAAGGTTTCCTCCCCAAACTTCTGATGATGCTGTGTGCTCAAAGCATTAAAAAATATATATCCTACTAATGGATTAAGAAAGCTACCGTGTATTACTGTGAGCTGAGAGAGGTGGTCCTCCCTCACTCCTTGTGCAATAGAGGTGAATCCCATTGCATGTCCGGTTGTGTCTCTGTGCAGGTATCAGAGGACAGTAAGGTTTGATAATAGATGTCAGGCTGGTATTTGGACAGGGATGTGAGTTACTGGTTTTGAGTAGTAACATTTAATGCTGTTAAAATTGATGAGCAGCTTTTTCCATGGTATCAACGTCAGTCACTGCAATAAAGATAAATATATTCCTTACATGAGCAGTTTAATTGAGTGGACTGCTATTTACACTCGCTGCATAAAGTGTCCTTAGTTTTAGAAAAGAGCCTGGACACTGGATATATGCCAAGGCTTTAAAGGGCAATGAAGTTTTCATTACAACAAGATTCTACTTAAGGATTAGAACTGTTCTCAGAGTGCGCATCACTAATACCAGCTTAGAGGTGAGGTTAGAAATAATTGTTTTATTTGTCTGAGAAATACTTTCTGGATGAGCTAAAGATAATCTCCATGTGAATCCTTTCACATATTACTGCACTCACCATGGAAAGGTCAAGATGGGTATCATGGGCACATCTCCCCAGAGTCAATGGGCCAACAAAGCTTACTAAATACACGACAGTGCGATCTTTCAGACAGTCACTGGTTGCATTCTGCCATGAGGAGGTTGATGCATTACCCACAATGTTGCAGTAGACAGGAAGGTGCCAATGCATTAGGGCTTGGACCTTTTCTTATTGTTACATTTACATTCATGTTAAAATGTAAATTATACACTCAAAGCTAACTGGAATAGATGAAATAATATTTTTAAGAAGTGGAATGAGGAATCATTCAATCAGGTAAAATACTTCACTAGATCAATCTTGTAATGAGTTATTTGTGCATGTGAGGTACTTCTGTTTGGATCCTTTGCTACGGTGTTTCTTGCCCACTAGCCACTATAAAAGCTGATAGGTCCTCATTCTTCTTTCACAAAATCTTAATCATTGGTGTCCCTGTTGTTTCTTACAGCAAGAGATACAGCAAGGTCTGTTTTGCCTGGCATTCAGTCATCTTCAGGGGCTGGCCACCTCTTTGTGCCTGCCCTCTCCCTGGCTGGTGTCTGTTGCAGCATGGCAATACTGCCATGGTACAGCTGGGTTCAGGCTGGCCCTGTGGTGTTTCTGCATGACTGTAATGACAACATGAAACAGTACTTGAGTACCTCAAAAGGAAACAAATTCTTTTGAGTCCTGGCTGCCTGCCTTGACTTAGCCGTCCAAGACAGAGTGATAACGAAATCTGAAGTCAAATGTGAATTTGGATTGGGTTAACGTTAAAAATTCAGGTAAGTAGCATCATGATTATAATCTATGGATGAACAGTCTCAAGTAAAATATCATATTTGTGCTTAAAACAAAGCAACTTAGCTGTGTGACAGATTTGAATGGCAATATAGTGATGTCAATGAGGTTTTGCGAGCTACAGTAGGTCACTGTATAACTGAGTGATCTATTTGGTAATTCATCATTAAAGCAAACTCATTTTCAAATTCTTATGGTCTATTTATTATTACTTAGAAACAAAGTTATGGATTTTCTAAAGTAATGTCTTTTTTCAACACTGTTGATGGCAACATGCCTCTACATACAAATTCAATCCCTGATAGCATAAACAAGTTCTGTAACTGGATGAAATTTCCTGGGGATGAACCCACATTTCTTTGTTATCTGAGTTCTCAGTAGTGATAAGGAGAGGAAAGGTATGGAAATGGTTTAAAAACAGGGCAAAGACAGAAAGAAAAGGACAGCAAGAAAAATTTCTTGCCTGAAAAAAAGGTGTCCATGCTTCATGGAGGTTAAGTGTAGAGCTTGCTACATGTGTTAGGTGAGTGCCAGGCATGCGCTCAGCGTCCTTACCTCGTTCTCTTTGGTGAACTGTCACACACAGAGCAGAGCTGCAGGGATACTGGCAGAGCCTCCCCATTTGCCCATAGGAGCTGCTGGGACAGAGGAATTTTAGGGTTGGTACTGAGTCAATTAAGAGGAGGTGGAGGCATCGGTAGCCAGTTGCTCCATTCAGGAGGGAACAGGCTGGAGGAAAGAATATGGGGCAGTTCAAGAAAGAAGGGATTTTGCATAGCAGCAGGGAAGGGAAGAATAAAGAAGATGCAACAGGCACGGTGCAGATGCCACAGAAGTAGAAAGGGTCAAAGAGACCAGGAAAGTAAAATTTGCTTTTCCAACATTTTTAATACATATTCCTTAAAAAAAAGAAAAAAATTGTTTTACACCTACTGTCTCCAGTTCCCTTCCTTTCCTTCCTTTCACAGAATCTCCAAGGCTTCTTCCATTTTCCTGTTCCTTTCTATCCCATAATGTTTGCAGCTGTTCCTGACTCGGATGCCTTCTAATGGAAAATGGATATTGCATACTTCCAAACAAATTCTTTCATAGATTTTTTGATAACAGCTTTGCTTTAGGTTGGTGCCATTTATGCATAAGAAGTTTTTGTCCATATAGTGCTGTCAATGTGGACATTAGGTCTGGAAAGCATAATTGCCTGTCTTGCAATCCGAGTGCAGCACAATGCAGGGAAATAATTAACAAATCAGTCATCCAGCCAAATGTTAATATTTGCATTTGCCATTGATATATAGAGAGCAAAACTGCTGATGAAAATACTTTTCAATCTCATTGCAGGCACAGATGATGTCCTGAGAGAGGGAAAAGTAGGTCTCATCCTAGCCCCAGAGTGATCACAGTTATATTTGAAGTACTGTGAAACGTTCAGGGGTTTGTCTTTGATTCTCATTGGAGTCACTGAGACTGTTTGCTGATGTCCCAGGCAGGGTTTAGAGAATTGAACCATGGTATCAGGAGACTCAAGATTGTCTGTGCAAGACTTACAAACAAGAAGCAGCTTCAGCTAAACAGTGAATTAAGTAGCCAAACAGAAGATTTAACTGACATGTTACTGATCTTAGCACTAATTAAATGGACACATCAAGTTGATAACCATGAGTTAGTCTGTCCCTGTTATGTCCCTCTCTCTCCCACCCCCACCAAATTGTCAGTATTATTATGCATTAAAACAGATATATATCAGAAGCCCATTTCTGCACTCTGTTTTGCATCTTGCTATGTGCTTGCCTGTTCTACTCCAGAATGACTCCATTTCAATTAGGTGATAAAGAAAGTATGACAAATGTTTTCTAAGCATTTCTGACCCTTATCTAGTCTGTTTTATTACCTTTCCATGCACTTGATGCCTTTTCTAGTGGTTGAAATATTAAGATACAATTATTAAGATGCTCCATGAGGTATAAATAAGTGCTGTGTAACAAAATGAAAGCAAAAGCTTACTGTAAGAAAAGAAATGTTGATTTTAGCTGTCCTGAGAATTAAAAAGAGAAGATAGACACTAACTGGTAAAGATATGAAGTATAAAAAAGCCACATGAAGATCTAAAAGAGCTATTATCTCTTAGATCATGTCATCTCTCTGCAAGTACAGTGTTGTGCTCCCCTGAGGACACGGGTTAAACTGACAGTGCATTGCAGAACTCTCTTGCAGCCCTTCCTTAGCCAGGCAGCTCCTCTTAATGCAGTTGACTCCTAATGAACCTTTGTGAGTGCAAAAATACCAGGACTGAAGTAAAGTGCTCTTCAATTAAAGATGTATTTAGGTAGGTGGGAACAAGTAGAAATTTTGACAGCCATATCAGAAGTGCTACCAAAATTGAACTGCTTTGCAAATTTACATTTGAACTTCATTAAGAAACAGAACCAGCGTTGAAGGAGGGGGGAGGTGTATCTGTGGAAAGGAGGAGAATTTAAAAAAATACCAGAATGATGTATTTTTTCATCATTAAAACTGTTTTGAGTTTTCATTTTGAAAGGAGGTTTTTGTTTCCATTTTAATTTTGAAAATGCAGAAGAAAATGTCTGAAAGTTGAGATCAAATTAATTGCTTCAGAAAAACAATCTTGATGGAACATTTCAATGTCAAATCTAAAATTGTCACAGTGATTTGTGAAATTTGGACTTTCATCCTCCTCATAGCCCTACTAAGCAAGTACACTCCCCGTGTGTTTGTAATAAAATAATTTTGCAATCAATGGATTAAAATGTAAACCTGGACACAGATGTTTACAACATCGTTGCTTGAAAAGCAAACTTATGTTGCTGCAGGATTTGATTCATCTAGTGAAAGAGGGAGGAAAAAAAAAAATCCTGAACTTGCAGATGTTTTTCCTGGAGGAGCAATAGTTCTTATGTAAATAATCACTTTATTCTCTAAGTACATACACTTTCATTCCACAAATTGACTTCACCTCTTCTGCCCTTTTCTCTGGTGCAAGCCTCTGCTAAATCTAGCAAGCCTCATCACTCTCTTGAAATATCAAAGCTATAAACATCCAGGGCAGTTATGTAGGAACCTCGTTGTTTTTGAGGTTTCAAGATGTTCCTTTAAGTTGGTGTGAAATAAAAATCTTGCTTGGATAGAACTGTGAATGACAGTTGTAGCTTATCAGTAACATGGAAGAAATACAGATTTTTAACATCTTCTGTGGTCAGGTAATGAGTGAGGGGAAAAATAGGCATACAATAAACAGCAGTGATGGAGTAGTCTGGTAAATAAATTCCTTTGCTGCAATAAGAATTTTTTCCACTTGTGCACCAGACATGCAGTATGTGGTTGTTTGCTATACCTCTGTCTGTGGCAAACGTTTACAGTGCTGAGCAACTTTGGCACTAAATTTCATGATCAGTGAGCAGAGCAGAGGAGGGGACACTTAGTATCTGCTCTGCCTGGCTGTGGTCTTGAGTATGCCCAGGTCCCCCCTACCTAACAGAAATAACTGGGTATACCCAGAAATGACACCAATTGAAGGAGGATCACAATATCCTTCTAAATCTTTGTCTGTTCATAAATTGCCACCATCAATTTTCAGCAACTTTGTGGTCTGGGCTGCAGCTGACTTTTTTTTCTTTCCTTTCTCTTTTTTGCTGTCTTTTATGATACATGTGCATGTCTCATGAATATGATTTATTGTTTCTCTTTTTAAGCTAAAATGGCTGGAGAAAGGGTATGACACTCAATCCTTAGGGAAGATCAGTTGGTAACTCATCTGAGTAAGGTTTGTTCTAGGCAGTTAGTGATTAGCTCTTGTTCTTAAAACTTGAAGGCATGTATTTCTCAGATAATTGTATCTTGGGGAGTATATTGTGATATATTCCAACTGTGAGTATCAACGTTGGTGCCTTTTACCATTTTCTAGCATCTTGTTTCAAGAATAGTTTGTCAGTGAATTTCACAGGTTAATTGCCTATTGTTTAACAAAATGCCAGTTTTCATTGTCTCCCCAAACTGTGTTCATTGTCATAGTATCTCATTGTGACATAGGCATCTATTACATAGTCTTTGTTTTCAGCTCTCAAAGTAGCATAATTTCCATATATATGGAAGTCTTCCAGTTCCTGTAAGTTTGGGGTTTTTTTGTTGTTGTTCACTCCTGCCTATGGAAATACTTAATGTGTCATAGCTAAAGCTAAATACACAGCTCACTGCAAAGCTAGGTATTAATGCAGGGAATTGCCACTGTGGATAAGCCCAGGTCTTGTCTAGCTCAGCTTTCTGCCTCTGATAGATGCCACTGGTAAGTATTTCAGAGGAAAGCACAACATAGCCCTCAGTAAGGAAATAACGAACCTAACACAGTGTCTTTCACTATCAGTCTTTTAAGTTGTGCTGTGAAAAATGTGAGTCTGTATGGCTACTTATTTTTACTCAGTCTAAAGCAGCTGTTGGGGTTTTTGTTGTAAGTATAAATATCTAATCCTTTCTGATATCCTGCTGTTCTCATAGTTTCAATGATGTCTTGTAACAATGAGTTTCACCGCAGGTTAATCAAGTACTCTAGGAAAAAAATGTTTGCCTTTATCCATTTTATATACGTTGTCTTTTCAATTTCACTTAATGTCCAGGAAAGTAGCTTTATTTCCCTTTTTCTACCATTCATTATTTTCTAAGCCTCTGTAATGTCTTCCCTTATTCATCTCCTCTCTAAAGCAAACAATTCCGAATGTCTCAGTCACTTCTATTAGATTTGTATGCCTTAAAGTATTTTTATTTTGTTTTGTACCTGTCAAAATCTTAAATTGTACTTTTTAAAAATAAGAATTACAGACATAATCCTGGTCTGTAGGTTGGCTGTAGGATATTACTTGTATAATTCTAATTCTTCCGACTATTTTTACATTTTCCATTTCTTTTTCTCTGGTGATCCCATGTGTACTGGAGAGATTTCAGGGGTATGTTCAGCACTGTGCAGGTTCTCGCAACACCTCCCACAAATGCATCTTCACCTACCTGAGCATCCTAGAGTGCTTCAGTTAGCATTTTTGTCACTGCTTCCTTTGTTATGTTCCAATGAAAGGGCAAACTGTGTGTTTTGGAAGCATTTTAGTGGGGTTTATTTTTGTCTTTTAAATGATCATGTATGTGTGTTAGTCAAATACAGGTGAAAGGCGGGCATTTGGAGTGGAGTGTGGTTAATTCAGTAGTGATCTGCTTCTTTTGAAACTAAATTGTCTGAAATAAAGCCCATGTTTCTTCCTGCAGAGAGGTTTAAATTATGGTAGTTGCTATACAGTTCAAGCTATTAAATACTAATCTTTTGAGTAGTTGGTCTTGAGATGCCTCAGTAGCGAAGTTTAGTCTCTGCATTTGAAGACATTTCTAAGTCCCTTTTTCCAGAGTGCTGCTCAAACCTGAATTTATCTAGTTGTGGCTGATTGTCATCTATGAAAATGCAGTTTGTCACAAGGTACTGGAAAACAGATGATCTCCCAAGTCAGAGGCTGCTTTCTGTAAGTGGTGGCTTTTCATCATTCAGAGAAACTATATCAAACTTTTTCTCACACTTAAGAGCTTTGTAAATGAGGATGTAGAAAAAGCCTGCTGATCACTAGAAAAAGTTTAGGATATGCTTAGCTTTCATTCCTGATGAAGCAGCATTTTTGCATGCAAGTAGAGCTGAAAGAAAGCAGTCCAGATTGCTAATTCTTTTTTCTTTTTTTTTTTTTGGGGTCTCCAGGTCTAAACGTCCGGTGCCAGTTTCAACCACAGCGCCCAGAATTGACTCTCCCAGGGCTGTAATTCCCCACCAGAAGGTATGTGATGCGTTTATCCTCAGCCAAGTTAATAGCATTTTTATCTATTGCAGTGAAGGCAAATACCTACTACAGGAAATAGTTTTTGCCCACCCCAAATAAGCAAACATTGAATGAATGCACAGGCAGCAAAACTGCCACAATGCAATGATATTAGTGATCTGTATTTTGCTCATTTCTAATTAGCAGAACCAAAGCATACAGCTGTCCTCTGATGTGATCTGGTCTAACCCCTTCTGAGCAGTTTGTTTTCATCTAGGCTGCAAGAAGCTACCAAAGCTTCTCAAAATATACATTTGCTTTTGTAGATTCTTGGGGAAAAAAAAGCATTAGATTGTGCCTCAGTGTATCCAAATCCTGGCTACAACTGAAAATACACTAACTTGGAAACAAAGGCATTTGAAAGCTTGCATTGTATTGCGTTCTTGTCGCATTATTCAAAGGACATGAGAATAAAAAATATAGAGGATAAGTCAATTTAATGAATAACAGCAAGTGGCAGAGGAAATGGATGGCTTGGTTTCTGTTGTCAAAGCTAGTAATCTTCTGTAAAATAAATGTTCATATTAGAATAAACAGCATTCATTGACTGTACTTGGCAACTCATCATCTGTATCTTTGGAGGCACTGAGGAGCAAGACGGTATATATCCCTAGGCTCAAGCATGGGGTAGGACATTCGTATTGCTGATGCATTTAGTTAGATAAATGGAGAGGAGGTAAAATCTCCACTGCTGCAACTTTACCGCTTCTGTGACTGCCAGTTCCGTCCCTAGCATGTAGTACAAATAAGAAACACTGAAGATCAAAATACATAGGAATTAGGTGATGTTCTGCTGGTTTTGGCAGTTCTGACTTCCACAGATCAATTTTAAGTAATTTTTATAAACACCATGCTTTCCAAATTCAGAGCTTGGAGGGTAACATCATCCCTGTAACGGCTGCAAATATGTTCAAACCAACAGAAGAGAATGCACTTGGGGAGAATAATTTGATTCAATTTTATTTTTTCAAATTTGAAATGAACCTGTCTGGCCCTTTACTAGTTGAGACAGAAATAACATTATATTGCTCCTAATCTTGTAAACTTTTTGGCAAGGGAAGATGAAATTAAAGACTTATTTTGCTCAGAGTTGTTTCTGCTTACATCATGAATTTATAGAAGCTATCTTGGAGAAAGCTATTGGAAGAGTCACCGAACAGTACTGTGAAATTCCTAGAACAAAAATGATGAATCATTCTTTTAGTTAGACTGGTGTTCAACTGCACCAGCAAAGTAATAGGGACAGGAAGGGGAGAGAGTACTTAGTCTCCCTTAAGAACTACACAGAATGCTGTTAATTTTCAAGGCAGCCAGTAGATATATCTCTTCAGAGTTATTCACCAGCACAAGACTGACAACTATCTTTTGGCACCCTCAATAGCACTTGCACAGGTATGACAAAATTGCCTACTTCCACCACAGGCACATAAAAGCTTTTATACATCAGATTTTCATGGCTCTGTATTAGGTGCATTAGGTGTCAATTGTAAAATTACTGCCATAGGTGTTCAAAGCTGTTTACCACAGAAAACATTTTCCTCCCTTACCTATCTATCCTGTAGAAAAGTTAACTCCACACACTGTAGGTTTTTTTTAAAGGTCCTAAAAGTGCCTTTGACATGAAAGCTATGAAGTCACTTTAAATTTCCTATTTTAACCCTTTGGAGAGAGATGAGAATCAAAGGACCCAACCCTTTTTCAGGAGCATGTTGTCTCACACTTGAGCATCCTGCCTCAGTGCTTAGGAAAGGTTTATAGGAGGTATTGGAGGCGGCCTATTCTGAATGGGCTACAGGCAGTACTTGCAGCTGGAAGAGAGATTTACTGGAACCTTTCTGGAGGAAAAGGGTGGCATCTAGGAGAAGGTATGTTGCGAAACAGGGTATCTAGCAGTATTCAGAAAAGTCTTCTTAGGTGTAGGGTCTTTGGCCCAGGGGGAAGAGATAGCAGTAGAGTGCTGGAGTAGAGGGCCCTTTGCAGGTCAAGAGGAGTGACATTTGTGTCATTAGTAGACAACAGTAATTTTTAACTGAAGAAAAATTCTTCTCTGAGGGTGGTTTGGAAGGGAATGAAGGCATTGAACCATTGGAGAAGTCTCAAAATCCAGAGTAAAAAGTCTTTACTGATACAAACAGTGGTATGGGGATGTTGCAATAGGGTATGTTACAGTGAATATACTTTAAAAATCAAGGTTTCTTTTCTCGTCCCTTTATTATTTCTAGTAACAGTATCACTGTAGAAATGAAGAATTCCATGACACATAGGCAGAAGCTGTCACCTCCACATCACTGCTTGGCAGTGTTTAGACTCTGATGGTTCACATGAAGTGAATGTGATTACATTTCAAAAAACAGCAAAAAGCTACATTACACGACAGTCACAGCAGTGTTGTCCTCAAACATCGAGAGAAGTTTTTCTCATCTTTCTCTGAGTCAAGGTTAAGGCATGGCAATGTTAGCTAAAAATCTGCATGTGCAAGTTCAGTGTCCAATTTAAATGATAAATTCTCTTATATATTATTGCTGATCTGGTTGCAGCTTCCACTAATTTTCAAGCATGTATTTCTTCTTTGACTGCTATGATCATGGGTTTTTGTGTTTTAGAAGAATAAGCATACATTATTTTACAAAGATGTAAGGAAGGTATAAAAACCCCAGAGTTTTTCACCATGATAGAAATTTTTCTTCATTCCCCAAGCAACATACATTCTCTCCTTTCTTTCTTGAGCTGATCAATGTTATGGCTGATACAGGTTCTGCAACCATAAGTATGGCATCAACTGAGCTGTAGGGCTATTATTAGAAATAAAAGTTTGATTCACAGTTTCGCTATCTCAAACTTGAAACAATTTTCATTTACTTTAGTCAAATCTTTTTGATTTAGTCAAAAGATTTAGTCATCTTTTGCACAGGCATGGCATAGCTGAAAAACTGGTACTGTGTCTTCCAATGTAAATTTGTTTCTTACTTCTCTGATGCATAAGAAGGAGTATTTGCCTTTCATAGAAATTGAATATTTATAAAGAAAAGAATAACAATATTTCAGAATGGAAATGGAGCTGGTTCATGGCTTCCTTCTATTTCCCAAATGTTTGAGACTCCTCTACATTTATCAATTTTAAGCTCATTCACTGACATTACACTGGGAAATTAAAACGCAGTTTTCCCCTCATAGTAAGGAGTTGCTGCAGGATCACAGCATCTTTCTCGAGGGAAGAAGCCCATTGCTCGGTGTCAGAGCCTCCTCTTCTGGTCAGCTGAAGGGTAGCATCAGACTTGCACAGTTAGAAATGTTAGCTTGCTTTTCCAGCCACAGAGACTGAAACAGAATGGGATGAGAGAGATGGGAAACAAGGGAACGTTTGTTACTCTTGGCTGCACTTCATGTGATGTAATGCTAAAAGCTGTGCTGCTGCTCAGTATTAGAAATTTGACCTTCACATTTAGAGATGTTTTCAGAAATGCTGCATTGATCTGGTTTTGCCACTGAACTGGAGAAAAAAAATCTAAAATATCCTACCAGGAATAAACTGAATGAGAGATTCTTTGTCAATCACAAAAGGAAAGAGCTAAATAAGCTGATTACTGGGCAGTAATTCTTTAGAAGTTACACAGCTGCTCTCTTGGACACTTCCTGTTTCATCCCTTTTCCCCTGAACACAGGGAAAGCCACTACCTTAAAACTACCACAAATATTAACTCAAAATGGAGAATGCTAACCTGGCACTGCGGGGTTCCTAGGAATTGTAGTGTTGAGTTACCAGCATGCTGGTATTCCAGCTAGAAACTGTTTGCGGAGTGAAACCAAAACTCCATTCATGTCATAAATGTGAGCAAAATCATCAACTGTCATTTTTTTATGGTGGTCCTATAATTTTCCCTTTGCCTACTGTTAGTGTCTAGTAACACCAAAACTATGAAAATGCCTTAGGATTAAGGAAATACCTGGCATTTCTCTCAACAGTTGAAACTGATACTTTATAATCAGATCTTCTTGCGCATCCTTTTATTATGGGGTTTAGAAAGGAAATCCACAGTTAACATAGATAAAAGCCACAGAATTTTCAGGGTAACAAACAAATATAACTCTGGCATATCCTTTTTCTTCTCTATTGCCTCTGTATTTTTTAAAAAATATTTCTTTTGTCACTCTCTGCTAGCACACAAAATTCATTTGCACAAGTCATGGCTTAATTTATTAACATGGCCTTGTGCATTTGTGCCTCTTTTACAACACATTTTTAGCGAGAATCCCTATTTTCTGTCTGTTTAATGATACTTGGAAGCTTGCAGTAGGCCGCTTAAAGGTTGGTTGTTTGCTATTTTCTGTGTCAGGATATAATGACTGAAGTACGTAATTCAAAAGTATTTATTTAAAAAGCCATAGTCTGAAAAACGCTTTTAGGATTATCTATTTCTACAGGCTCAGGCAGCTATTGATGCCAGGTAAAATCTCTTCCTGTTTATTACTAAGAAAAATGTTCTCAGTTCATTTTATCTGGCTTACATTTTTGATTCAAAAAGTCTTAAATGTATTTAATGTTATGATTAACTGTATCCTTAGACTGTTAGGCATGATGAATTAAATTTCAGCTTAGTGTCAAAATCAGTACATGGCATTAAAACTAGTACTAGCAAAAGTAGAAAATCAGAGGCCAAATTATTCTCGGGCCTATGTTTCATGCGAAGCTGTGGGGGAGATGCGTGTAAGATGTTAAAAATGGCAACTGAAGCAGTGCCAGCCCAAATGAGGCAAAATGTCACTGCAGGCCACCACCTGCTCTTGTACTGGCTTTCACTGAGGGCAGATGGTGGGCTCATCCCTTCTTCAGGATAATGTCCCCTGCCTGTCCCTGTCCCCCAGAGCTGGACTGCAGCATGCCGCCAGCGTTACTGGTGGGCCTCTTAACTGTGAGCATCATGGCATCTGGGTACCAGCTATGGCTGCAGCATATCTAGCTCCAGAGGGAGAGGGTGAAGGGATCCTTCTCCTGTAGCAAAAGCAATGTAGCCCAAGTCAGGCTGGAGCCAGGAGCTTCTAGATAAACTACAAATTGATATTATGGCTCTAGAGAAATCTGTGAATTGCCAAGCATTCAGATAGTTTGTTGGGTACCTCAGCTATAGATTTATTTTTTTTTTATCCAAAGCACATAATTACAGACAAACAAAAGTGAAGAATAAAACAGCTTTTGAAACTATATAATTCATTATTTTAAAATAGGTGCTGATGAGTTCTAGCACTCAGGATGCTAGGTTCAAAAGACAAACATGAATGAAATGTTAAAAAGAATCAGTGTTAGAATCTTGCTATTCATGTTCTGGTCACTGAGCCTTTAGAAGTTAAAGAATAAGAAAGCTGAGAGTAAAGGTATAAAATGTCCTCCTGAAAGTGAAGTTTGTATTCTTCTTTGATAAAGTACCCCATACTGCAGGTAGGCAGGCTTCCAAAAAGTATAGAGCTGTGGTCACTACCCGCTGCCAGTAGCTGGAAGGAAATGAGGCAATTTAACCCTAAGGGTGCTCTGTGCTTCCTGTGAAGTGCTGAGTACCCTCCAGCCCTAGGGATTTAGGGGATGTTGCGCCAGAATGAGCTTGAAGCAGTGATAGGGTGTTCTAGGCAAAATGAGTCCAGAAGTTTTACATGAAACTTCCTCAGAACTCACGCAACAGCTTAGTTCCTGCATTGTGTTGCTGAAAAAGCAGTATTTTTCTTTTTTGATATTACCTTTTGTTTTGGTTTCACTAGGCTGCATTAATAGCAAATCATTTATGAAACTGAAGCGTAATACTGCATTTTTCCAGGATGAGGTTTTGGTAGAATGTTTCTAATTTGAGCACCAGCACAGACTTCTATGGGTATAGCTATTATAGGAGAAATTCCTGGGGCTTGGACTAAGACAATACATCCTGCTGTCCTAGTTAGGAATATTATCTGGGACATGACTATAGGATCATACACTCATCATCTACATACTCATGCACACATTCATTTGAGTGGAAATTACGCAGAAATGATCAGAACAGAAGCATCCTATCTGTTGAGCAGTACCTGTTCTCGAGTCCTGTTGGTCTACCTGCTAACCATGCTGCATGGCCTAATTAGCATGAACCAGAGCCTATGAAAGCAGTGCAATATGTGGGCTTCAGTAACTTGAAGTGTACTCATGGAGAACAGAACGGTGTGGTTTAGAATCATTATGTGTTTATAATAATGGCATTGACTTTTCGGTTTGTACATTATCTCAAATGATTCTGACCTCAAGACTTTTTTTCAGATTTCTTAATTATCCTAGAAATTAATGGTCAGCATTGTCTTTACATAAAACTATTGCTATGAGGTTGACTAGTAGCAAATGCTCTTTTAATGTTAAGCTTTATTTGTTGATTTCAACTAAAACCCAGTAAAAAAAAATGCCTGAGTATGTTTTGCTTCCCTTATTTTGAAACAATGCATTTCTTTGTTGAAAATCTTCCCTGAAAGCTTGGATGCTTTGGCCCCAATCTATTTACTGCAAGTTTATCAATATGTTTAGAAAGCAGTAATTGCAGATATGTTATTTTTGCATGTGTTCTATGATTGCTCTTTTCTTTTTTTTCTTTTCTTGGCCTGCATGTTTGCTACTACAGGAACCTGCTTGGGAAATCAATGGCAACAGAGCAACCTTCAGTCCTCTAACTAACACGGCGACTGGGCCTATGGGTAGTATTTTAGCAACCAATGGAACGTTTTCAGGCTACCTCAACAAGCAAGAGATCAGCTTTTCAAATAGCTCTTCCTACTTAAAGACTACCACAGTTAGATCTTCCATGTCCTCCCAGTCTGTGACTCCTGACATTTCACCTGCAAAGAGTAACCTAGGTTCAAAACTAAGCCCTGTATTGACTGAGGGCAATAATCCTTTACACCAACTGAGCCCTGCAAAGCAGTATAACAACCCTATTGGCCTTTACTCAGCAGAGACTCTAAGGGAAATGGCTGAGATGCATAAATTAAGTCTCAACCGAAGGGCTTCGGAAGGTGGACTTCCTAGAGGGTAGGTAACACGCTAAAATATTCAATATTTCAATAAGTAATGAATTTGCTGAAAAATGAATGTAAGAATACCTACCCTATTGTGCCTTTGTCTGGTAATCATGATTAAGGTCTGGAACACTCATTAATTTTTCCAGTACCCCTCAAATCATATACGCAGTGTTCTTACAGAATAGCTCTTGGTCTTTGGTATCCCTTTTGGTATCCACCCTGACATCTGCTGGAAAACCAACACGGCAAGCTGTAGGCAATCCAGCAGGTTTCTCGAATGCATTGAGGACAACTTCTTAAGCCAGGTAATAGACACCCCTACCCGAGGGGATGCGATACTGGACCTGGTGGTCACCAATGCAAGTGAGCTCGTCGGAAATGTCAAGATCGGAGGCAGCTTGGGTTGCAGTGATCATGCACTGGTAGAGCTCACGCTCCAGAGGGAAATGGGAGGAACAAAGAGTATAGTCAGGACCCTGAATTTTAGAAAAGCAAACTTCCAGCTCCTCAAGGAGGTAGTCGGAAGGACTCCCTGGGAAACGGTCCTCAGGGACAGGGGAACAGAATAGAGCTGGCAGATCTTTAAGGATGTGATCCACAGAGCGCAAGAGCTCTTGATCCCTAGGTGTAAGAAATCGGGCAAAGAAGGGAAGAGACCGGCATGGCTGAGACGAGAGATGCTGGTCAAACTAAGGAGGAAGAGGGAACTGCACAGGCAGTGGAAGCAGGGACAGGCATCCTGGGAAGAGTATAGGGATGCGGTCCAGTTGTGTAGGAATGGGGTCAGGAAGGCCAAGGCTCAGCTGGAGCTAAACTTGGCTAGGGATGCAAAGAATAACAAGAAGGGTTTCTACAGGTATATCAGCCAGAAAAGGATGGTTAAAGAAAGCATACCCCCGCTGATGAGCGAGACCGGCAAGCTGGTAACAGCAGATGAGGAGAAGGCTGAGGTACTCAACTTTTTTGCCTCAGTCTTCACTGGGAACCTCTCTCCTCACCCCACCCGAGTTGATGGATGGCATGAGGGGGACCGGGAGGGCAAAACACTTCCTGCTGTAGGAGAAGATCAGGTTCATGACCACCTGAGGAACCTGAACGCACATAAGTCCATGGGACCTGATGAGATGCATCCCAGAGTCCTGAGGGAATTGGCCGATGTAGTCGCCAAGCCACTCTCCATGATATTTGAAAAGTCATGGCAGTCAGGTGAAGTCCCTGGTGACTGGAAAAAGGGAAACATTGTGCTGGGTAGAAAGGAAGACCCTGGGAACTACCGACCTGTCAGCCTCACCTCCGTGCCTGGGAAGATCATGGAACAGATCCTCCTAGAAGCTATGCTAAGGCACATGGAGGCCAGGGAGATAATTCGAGATAGCCAGCATGGCTTCACCAAGGGCAAGTCCTGCCTGACGAACCTAGTGACTTTCTATGATGGTGTGACAGCATCAGTGGACAAGGGAAAACCAATGGATGTCATCTATCTGGACTTCTGCAAAGCCTTTGACACGGTCCCCCACAACATCCTTCTCTCTACGTTGGAGAGCTATGGATTTGATGGGTGGACTGTTCGGTGGATAAGGAACTGGCTGGATGGCCGCATCCAGAGGGTAGTGGTCAATGGCTCAATGTCCGGATGGAGACTGGTGACGAGTGGTGTCCCTCAGGGGTCCGTACTGGGACCGGTGCTGTTTAATATATTCATCAATGACTTAGACAGCGAGATCGAATGCACCCTCAGCAAGTTTGCGGATGACACCAAACTGAGTGGTGCGGTTGACACACCAGAAGGACAGGATGTCATCCAGAGAGACCTGGACAGGCTGGAGAGGTGGGCCTGTGTGAACCTCATGAGGTTCAACAAGGCCAAGTGCAAGGTCCTGCACCTGGGTCGGGGTAACCCCCAGTATCAGTACAGGCTGGGGGAAGAAAGGATCGAGAGCAGCCCTGACGAGAGGGACTTGGGCGTGCTGGTGGATGAAAAGCTGGACATGAGTCGGCAATGTGCGCTGGCGGCCCAGAAGGCCAACCGTACCCTGGGCTGCATCAGGAGAAGCGTGGCCAGCAGGTTGAGGGAGGTGATTCTGCCCCTCTACTCTGCTCTGGTGAGACCTCACCTAGAGTACTGCGTCCAGCTCTGGAGCCCTCAGCACAAGGGGGA
The DNA here is from genome assembly GCA_034008185.1 of Gorsachius magnificus. NCBI lineage: Eukaryota > Metazoa > Chordata > Aves > Pelecaniformes > Ardeidae > Gorsachius > Gorsachius magnificus. Next base: position 30,856,546 of record CM067089.1, on the reverse strand, counting down.
CATGGAACTGTTGGAGCGGGGCCAGAGGAGGGCTACTAAAATGATCCGAGGGCTGGGGCACCTCTCCTATGAGGACAGGCTGAGGGAGTTGGGGTTGTTCAGCCTGGAGAAGAGAAGGCTGAGGGGAGACCTGATTACGGCCTTTCAGTACCTAAAGGGGGCCTATGGGAAAGATGGGGAAAATCTTTTTAGTAGGGCCAGCTGTGACAGGACAAGGGGTAATGGATTTAAACTAAAACAGGGTAGATTTAGACTGGATATAAGGAGGAAATTCTTTACAGTGAGGGTGGTGAAACACTGGAAAAGGTTGCCCAGAGAGGTGGTGGAGGCCCCATCCCTGGAAACATTCAAGGCCAGGTTGGATGGGGCTCTGAGCAACCTGATCTGGTTAGCGGTGTCCCTGCTCACTGCAGGGGGGTTGGACTAGATGACCTCTAGAGATCCCTTCCAACTCAAAACATTCTATGATTCTATGATCCAAACTGCAATATGGATTGGCAATAGTCACCAGAGCACGAGAAGGAACACTATGACTGAAGTAAGTGTGATCATCTCAGGGTTGGCATTTAGCTTTTTAAACTAAAGCATGTAGTCCGATAGAACCACCAACTATCACTGTTGGCCATTATAGAAGCTGCTATAAAACAGATCTGATCTTTGGTACTTTCCTAAGGAGAAATTGTTTTGAGCAGGAAATCTGACATGCCCATCTACTGGAGTGTTCTGCTATAATTCCTGTGTATTGGCTTTCCTATGCAAAATAAGTCAAAACTGCAATATTTCAAATCCTCTGATTTGAACATTGTCTGTCTCACATCCGTTAGCTTTGCTCTGAGCTTGGATGTAGCAAGGAATGATCTCTAGATACCACCCAGGCAGTTTGAACCCATGCTGTCAAGGTTTTCAGTGTTACTGTATTGCAGATCAACTGTTTTGTTAGTCAGTTCATGAAGTGAGGATTTTGGACTACAATACATGGGGGAAAAGCAATGAGAAACAAATCTCTAATTTGTTTGTGTGTATTTAAACTGAAGGTAAATTTCTTATTATGAATACGGGGGAAAGTGTACTTTTGACACTAGGGACTTGGCTATGTGAGGAAAGACAGAAAATTGAGACAATCCACTCGAGGTCTGACAGCAAATGCATATTTTCAAGTACTTTATATCCCATTGCAGAAGGTCTTTGCAAAAGTAAAACCAAGGTGTTTTAAGTTGTAGCAAAATAAGGATATTTTATCCTAATAAAGGAGCATATCTACATGTTCTGGATGATTCAAGCAGTTTATGATTCATTGTAACTCTCTCGAGCACTTGGCATTAACAATCCTAATTAACTTATCTGAAAAAAATCCTATCCTCCCTTCTCATACTGGATAATTAAGAAAGGCAATTAGTGTTTAAAAGAAAATAATTTCAGTTAGTGAGCAAGATCAGCAAAATAAACCTCAGAATGCTTCTCTCTGAATTTACAGTTTTCTTGAGGAAAACTAATCCTTGTCTGTCTTCAGTATGCAGAGTTCCCTGGGAATGTATCTCGCTCTTTTTCTCCCACTATCTTCACAACCGTCCTTAACATCTGCAAGGGTGAGGGTGAAGGGGCTGTAGTTTGGACAGCTCAGCATTCCGAGTATTTCTTCATTATCAAAATTACAGCTGCATCCATCCCTCACCAAAGTCACTGCGGAGCATTCTATCGATTCCAGAGAGCGTTGCAATGGGACTATATAATATGACAGTGATTCTTGGAGTGCAAAAAAGGTCTACCTGCAGAAAACACTTCACTGTCTTCACTCTGCTGCTTTACATTTACACACGTTAGTGCACGCCTGTGGCAGTGCACTCAATTACAAAGTCAAGGCTCTACCTTAGAACAGCCGTCTTAAGATTTATTCTTTTTTAGTTTGAAAAAAAATTTAGAGAATTACTGTCTATCTGTCTGTAATATCTGTAGCACTGATGAGCAAATAAGAAAATCTATGAGAAATCATCTAAATGTTCTGTTTAAAAAATTCTGCCTTTATCCTGCAGCCTGGGAACAATCTGAAAAGATGAAAGAGCCCAGAGCTACTAAGTACATGGGTCTTTTCAGGGAATTCCTCTGAGACTTAGAGAATTGTACATCTCTGTTTACATGCAGAGAAGATTCAGAGTTCAATTACCCTGTCACTCCCACTCCTGCTTGAGCGTTACCCGTGAAGTGAGAGGCATCTTTCCTGCTGCTCTGTGGGGAGTAACATGGAACCTGTAACTACCTTGGGGCTTGATATCATCCATGATAGACTCGATCTCATTGTGGATAGATGTGAAAGAGTGCACAAGGAAAGCACTGTGAGCTCTGCTAAATCAGCTTTGGCCTTTGTTGTGGGCATTCTTGCCATACAGTACAACAAGAGATGCTGTGTAAAGATTGCGAAGTTCTGGTGCTCCAAAACTGTGGATTTATTATGCATTCATTAACATACACTTAGCAGTATGGTAAAAGCTATAAGAAAATTCAGGTTTGGGGGTTGATCTTAAGGTATGTTTCATATTTCAGTTTGGTGTCCTTTTCACCAAATCATTTAAACTGAATTGGATAAAATGCTGTTAGAGGTTTAGCTAAACCCTTTGGAAAATCCTGTCGGAAAGCTAAAATTTGTTTTGAGATTATTTCCTTGATCTGCAAAGAATAACGAAGCATCTGTTTCTCTGATACACTTTTACATTAAAGCTTTATCACCCTGGCCCAAGGTGAAAAATAGAGGTGGCCTGTTAAGAGTGTGGAACTTGATGTGCTGAAAGCTCTGGAAAGGGGAGTATTAATAAATACGAAGAGTGAGTCATAGCTTGTAACGTGGGGTTCTCTTTCATTCCAGTGTAGGAATTTTTCACATTGTAGGTCAAGGGCAGTAAATACCTGTCCCACGAGTACATGCCAGGTGGCTTGGGTTACTGGCTTCTTACTGTGTGACCTCTATGAGCAGCAAGTTGGGTGTTTCATACGTGTCCGTATTTAGAATCAAGCTAAAACAATGTGTGGCTCTGAACTGGAGAGAATTTTCTCATCACGTACTAAACATAAGGAGAAATAAACTTTACTCTTTTTTTGAAGGAAACTATAGTAGCCTCTTCACATCTAAAAAAATCTTTCCTGAGACATGGAGCTGTTGAGCTGTTCTTAGTGTGTGCACATAATGATTTTTATCTTTGAACATATTTTTGTATACAAACAAGTGGTTCTTCTAATTAACGTGCATTTTAGGGACATTAGTTCTGCCTTTAAAATATATTATTTTATGTGTAAGGCAGAGGCCTGGATTAGAAGATTAAAGCAGGCATCAGAGGCCACTTCAGAAAATGATACTATTACACTACGTTTTGTTGTAAATGAGTGCCCAGCTGTCCTGCACATACCTAAAATGGACATAGGATCACTGATGTGCTTACAGGCCACAGCTTGTTCCTAATATATCTCTACTGGTTCCTGTAACAGACTGATATATTTGGCTTAAGGTAAGGTTTATAAAGTTAGAATATTCTCGAATCTCAGAGTCTGAAGAGTGGTCACTGCAGAGGGTGATCTGTGATTGCTTTTCCATGGAAATGAAGAAGTGCAAAGCCTTTACTGCAGCTTTGGCTCATTAGAGTGCTTTTGATCATGAAAAAGGCAGCTGGATGAGCCAATGCAAAGGGACTGTATGTAAAACCAAGCGGTAATACCAAAGGTTCTGCAAGGCAAAAGCAGAAGGAAACAAATCTGCTTTGAATGTCACGCTAACAGTGTAACACTGCTGTCCAGTATTTCCTATCAGTCCCAGATCCAGAACCGTTACAGCAGCACGTTGGAAGGTTCAGTGCCCAGTTCTGTCAACAGCATTCTGTGCAGCTAAGTAAGAAGAAACATTTATTAACTGATCCTGGCCTCTCTTCCTTTTTATTTTGCGCAAAATATGATGAAATACTCTTCACCCAAGAATGTAAGAGTAAAATACGGGTATTCTAAGCTTTGAAAAAGCCAAGTTAAAATAAATGTCATAGCCCATTAATGCTATTTGTGCAACCAACAGAACGAGTTATTGGCAAATAATACAATATTACAGTCTGAGCACACTATCTGTCCATCGCTCCCAGCTTTGGCCCACGTAAGGCCTACGTTGAGTTTTGTGTTGTGTTTCTTTGGAATTACTGTGCAAGCCACCATCACTGCTTATTTGTGCAGTGAAGCAGGATGTAGTAGGAACATATGGGTTTTTTCATACTGTGGACATATCAGATGGAATAAAACATCCTGATACAGATATCCAAAAAAACCCCATAAAATACAGGTTTGCTTCATTTCACATGGTATAAATTAATAGGCTTACACCACTGTTGGCATAATGTAGGTACAGTCAGCTTTAGGCCAATAGTTTGTTAAATACAAAGGCATTTTCCTTAGTTTTAGATTTAAAACATCTACCAATATGTTCTTTGGATATTCTCCAGCATGTTAAAGACCAAAAAAAATCAATCTTACAATACCAAATCTGAGGGCGGCCTGAGGAGAACAGACTTCATCCCTGAATATTTAGTATCTGAGGGAAGAATATAATTTTTACCACTCATTTGCTATTTTCAGATGAGAATACACTCTGCAAATGCTTCTTTCTTCCCTCCGCTCCCTCCCCCCGTACACTTTGATAATAGTACTTCTAGGGATGCAGAGCGATAAAATCACGTTCAAGGGTCAGCCAAAATGCCATGGTACCCTGCTAAGTCCTAATGGATCAGTTATAATATCTACGTTTTTTCCTTTCTTAATCATGTTGGGGTTTTCAGGCATACACTTACTTTTTGTTCTTATCTGTAGACGGTCTGAAAAAAGCTTTAGTAAGTTTTGTAGATACCTTTTGCCCTTTGCACTCTAAAAACTATGGACTTTTTCTGTTTGGTTGGTTTTGATGTTTGTTCTCTTTCTCTTATAGGTCATAACCAACACCGCTGCCAAGTTAGTATCACTTCTGTGTAGTGCCAAGTATTTGTGTTACGCTGTATGTGTGAAGATTTGTTTTCTGGGGTAGCATGATCCTTTGTGTTCCTGCTGTGTCTGCTTGCAAGTGGAAATATTCTGTAAAAAAATCTTACTGGTATGGCAAGCGCCACGAGCTGCCACTGGTGCCCGGTGGTGCTCCCTTCTAAGCACGCCACGTGTTCAGCATTTCTTGGTGATGTTCTAATGCTGCAAATGGAGTTAGTATCTGAGCTTGCTCAGTTCTTGTAAATGCTTTTGGATGTTCTTGTCTCTACAGTCCGTTTAATTCCTCCTAACTCTTTAAGTAGTCTTCTTGCCTTCGGGATTTGGGGAGCCTTATCTGAGCTGCATTTGGTGTATTACTAGTGATGTATTTTTAGCCTCAACACTAAATCGATTTCCAAAGTCCTACTCCACTAAAATTCAAATTTAGGCTGGTATGAGATACTGATACGGAAAAGATCTAAAAAGTGATATACCTTAATAAGTATATAGCCCAAAAAAGAAGCAACTATTGATTTGAAAATGTGATTGATCTGCTTTATTTCGGAAAGTTCACAGAGTCCTCAGCTTTGATCTTTAGTTTTCTAAGGGCAGAGGATCATCTCAATTCCCACTTTCTCTCTCTGAACTGAGTGGTGTCCAGAAATTGCTAGAGAGACTGGGTTAAATTCAGTATAAAATACATAATTTTATTGGTTAAATGTCAAATTTAAACTGCTGAGAGAAGGTTAGAAGTAGTAGAATACATAAAGTGGAAATAATATTTAATGCATGTAATTTACACTGATCTGGCATTCTCTGATTTTAATGAGGAGTGGGTGCGATTTCACACAAATGATGTAACTCCTTTGGAGTTTGCAACTTGAGCCAATTTATATTGATAATTATTCTGTTACAATTATCTTAGAAAGCAGAAGTCACATCATAGGAGTGTTCTTAATCTTACTTGCTTTGGGATTTATGTTTCCTGATCCTTTTCCAGCTCGGTGGAGAAATCCCATTCATTTTGCAGAGGTGCTCCAGCTGTCTCTGGCGTCTTACCTCTGCCACTTTGTCCTAGAGCACAGCACCCCTTACAAGCACCAGTGTCTTCTGTTTACTTCCAGAGTTATAAAGAAAACTCTGCAGCTTAAAATCTGTACCCTTTTTTTCTTATTTTTATGTTAACTTCAGTGAAAGTTTTGCCTTGGTATGTGTGATGTGAATGTGACTAAAACCTCTTGAAACCGTTTAAATACCACAAGCAAAAGCCTAAATGACTGTTGCTGCTACTGTTAGGGAAGTTTAGGCTAAGATTGCTAGCTTTTATTTTTGTAATTGATTGTGGAAACCAATTCCTTTGAACTTTAAAAGTGGCATATTTAACCTCTCTCTGTCTTTTCATTCACACAGTCTTCTCGGATCTTGGGCTTAGAATCTCTTTAGTACTCCTAACAGTGGGAGCAAAGAGAACACTAAATTCAAGATCTCGAGGACCTTGTTCATAATTATCGTGTGATCGTTTAGGGTATTACAAAGAAAAGAGATACCATTGTGAAAGTAAGGCATGTGCATGCTGAAGAGTCAAGAGTGTAACAACCTGTACATCTCTGCACACCACCCTTCAGCAGATGATGTCAGTGTAATAATAATATTGTTATAGCTGATGAATAGTTAATGGAGAGAGATTTAAAATGTGAAAATGTTTTTGTAAAGCTTCCCGGTTCCCTCCCCTAATGTTGATGTGTGTCACAAAAGGCTGTGGCTGTAATACAGCATGTGCTTATTTCTGTCCCTGTTCCTGGAGCATGTGGCTGTTCATATTCTAGCAAGCATTTGGAATGGGGTGTGACTGTGTCTCTCTCCCTGCCCATCCTCAGTCAGGGCATCCCACCACACAAAAGGCTGAACATGTAATGGAATCCCTGGCTGGGTTCAGAGGTGGCACATCACCCTTGGTAATCTCGGGAAGATTTAAGTCGGATGGCTGCCAGTTTGACTTCATTTTCCTTTTTTTCTTCATGACGGGTTGAGGGTTCGGTTTTAACACTCGCCCTCTGGGGCTAACCCATGGCAGACAGGCACACCGTTGTTCCCCTGCCAACCGGAGAAGATGTTCAGTCACATGAAAAAATTCAGCTAAAGACTTCATATTAGCTGATAAGCTTACAGTGCAATGGTTTTAAACTGAAAAGGAAAATTGTTCCAATCAAATGGGATTACATTTTTCAGAATTTCTTTTGGTGGGGAGATATATCCATTTCCAGCTTTTGGGCTCAGTGCAAAATGAAATCTTTGTGAAATACCCTTTACTTCCCAAAGGACAGAATTCTCTGTTTTGCCCAGTTTGGTGAGCACATGGAATCGGTCCTGCTGGCAGGACAGGAACAGCGGACTTAAAGATTCATCTGATCTCCCACAGGTCAGAGAGGAGCAGCTCCTTCAGTGACTGTTAGCTGAGGTTTCACTTGCTCATTGAAACTTCAGGCAACGCTCAGTCCTAACTCTAGGACTAGAACCATGTACAACTAGGCGTTACAAGGAAGCCAGGTCTAAAGTCTGATGTTAAACCGACTCATTCTGTTGCAATGGGAGCTTCAGTTAACTTGCTCGTGGCTCAATTTCTCAAACCAAAATCCTTCCTCATAAATGGAGCCACTGGAGGACACAGTGGCTGCTCTTCCGACTGCCCCTGTCCCGTTGATTGCAATGTAGGATATTTTGATCTGAGACCGAGCAGTTTTCATGCTATAGCAACACTTATGGCTGGCTGTACTGAGATTTGGGGAAGATGAATTTAGTCTTTGTGAGGAAAGCTTTGAAGGTTAAAAGGCACAAGTACTAAATTTCACTGTGATTAATAATCCAGATAGAAAGTATTGGAATCTTCTGAATAATAGAGGACCTGACAGCTGTTCACCCCGTTGCACTTCCTAGCACTTTGTAAGGCCCTTCTGAAAGAAAGAATGGATGCAGTGAATAAACTGGGAATTCTCTTCAGTATGTATGTATGCCCATGGGCGTGCATATATACGTGTGTGTATATGTTTTTATACGCTTACATGTATATATGCAGGTAAGACTAGAATTTTAATACATGTAAGTGTCACATAAACATTTAGGGATTTGTTGTGATTTTTCATACAATGACAACTTTTTTACCTTTTTCTCTCCTTCCCCATCTGTGAGCCAACACAAAAATGTCATCCGTGAGCACAGCCAGCTTTTAACCATTACTTGTTACGTATGTTGTCTCTTATCCTCTGACCAGCTCTGGTGGTGCGATGCCATGAACAGACCTGCACGCCCCTCTGTCGGTGCTTCTTCTCTCACTTAACTGCCACGCCTCTCTCCTTTCTTCCCTCCCTTCCCTCTCGAACCTCACCCTTGCGTAACCCAGCACGGAGTTCACGGAGCGTTTCAACCCCAATGTGCTGAAGGACTCTGCCCTGTCTACACACAAACCCATTGAGGTGAAAGGCCTAGGCGGCAAGGCTACTATAATTCACGCCCAGTATAACACCCCGATCAGCATGTATTCCCAGGATGCTATCATGGATGCAATCGCAGGCCAGGCACAAGCCCAGGGTGGAGAATTTGCTAGGTAAGGTTATTTCCTTGTGTGGAGTGGCTCTTTCTCTGCATGGTACATCTGACTGTCCCTACATGCATGGCACGGCAGCCCTTCCTGGACTCTCTTTTTTTGGAGTATCTTACACATGAAATCGGTCCTACGTAGTGTTTGAAAAGCACTTCATCGTTCTGAAGTTAAAAGGATGGATAGTTAGAAAATGTAACATTTCTTTTTTGGTATTCTTCCTAAAACTGGTAAACTTTGCAAAAAATATATCTAGTGCTCTGCATGTGACATTGGGTGGCTTTTCACTTACCATGACTGCTTTGTAATAACCACTGTATTATATGCATAACTCAGAAAGAACGGGAAGGGGGGGAATTTTTATTGATACATGAAGAATGCAAAATACTTCTTTTGTACTGGCTACTGTTTTATTCCTCACAAGGGAGCATTGTGCTGTATTATCCCCATCCCTAGTTTACAGACTGTACGTGTGTCTTACAGATACCCTTTGGGCTATGGCAAAACCCACTGATCTTTAGTAGTTCTGCCTTCCCAATGCATGTTTCTGGTAATCTTATCTGATAAACTTCCCCACAGTTGTTATGCCTTAACTAAAATGACATGTGTGATGAACGTAGCCAGGTTTCTTTCTTCTTTTCATTTGACACCAAAATACGGGGATAGCAACGCACTTTAACACAGTTTCTCTTCAATATGTTCGCTGCAGGCTTACTCAAAATGTAGATGTTTTATGTATTTGCTCGTGCTTCCTTTTACTGGCCATTTCCTTTCTCTTTTTTTTTTGAAAACCTTTTTTTTTGCCCACTGATTTTTTGCACCAATATTATTCTGTTGTTCATCACCGCTCTCCCTAATGATGGATCCCAAATAATAGCTTTAGTTGGCTTTGCCCAATACTCAGTGAAGCTCCACAGGTATAAGCAGGCTCATATTTCCAGTTGGTAAAGTACAACGAAAGAAGTTCATTTCTCTGTGTTCTTTATAATGGGTGATTATTTCCATTAATACCTTTGTATCAGACAGTTCTAGTGGAACATTATTCTTTGCAGACAGCTCCGTGAATATGTCCTCACCTGTAATTTTGCAAAAAAAAAAAAAAAAAAGTTTTCTGCAAGATCCGCTATATAAACTACTATTTAAGCTTTTCCTTCCTTTTGGAATGTGACTCCTAAGCCTAACATTCACCTGGCCCCAGAAGAAACTCATGTTTCTTTTCCCCTGTGCAGTCATGTGCAGGGGACTCCCTAAATCTACTGTGCTGTGAGCTACAGCCTGGTTTGTAACTTCTTGAGAAACTCATAATACAGTGACAAAACAATTTTCTCGGCAGATGGTTTTATTACAATTAACACAGCATTTTTAATCTAGATATAAAGGCAAAGGTTTGTGCTGATACAACGACGGCCTACCCACTGACTGATACTCATTCGATTAAACCTGTAACTCATTTCCTTAAGGTGTTGCTTTGACCTCTGTGATGTTCTGAACTTTAGTTTGTGGTGGAAAGCGAGGATGTCCTTCAGTTTGCTTAGTTGATCAAGTCTGAGATAAGATTATGCTTAATGCAGAAATATTTGTATGAGAAGATTCTCGTATAAAAGCAGCCCATATTGTCTACTGATTCATTTTGTCTCAATTCTCTGCCTGTAAGTTGGTCTCAGTACTTAATGACTCTTCTTTGGGCTTTTCATTTCACGTTAGAGGGAAGCCCTGAAGCCACAAGGTGTGTGAGATGATAGGCGGACGCAGACTGAGGATCTAAAGGGCTTCTGTTCTTTCTGGCAGACAATAGCTGGAAACACTGCTTGCTGCTTTTATCAGGGATGAAGAATAGACAGGCGTAAGATAAGAATCCATTTTCTAGTTTGACCATTTGAAATCAGTGATGTTTTAATTTAAGTCAGTGAGATCAGAATCATGCTCCTGTCACTTAGAAAATAACCCACGCGTACTAGATCACTATGGAAAACAGAAAGGAAAGCATATCAATTATTTATACTGCAGTTATTCAGCCCCCATGCTGGAACTTAAAGGTAGAAAAATTTTCATGCCACGACTTTATATCTTTTCTCACTCTATGTTGCTTTGTGTTAACTGATTTCGATATACCAAGAACCAGGAGCTGGTTGCAGTAAAACCACGTGGTCAGTACATTTCAAATGCATTTCTGTCAAACCTCTTCTGAATTCCATTATGCAGTTGTAGCCAAGTTCACAAGTCATGTATGTAGACATAAAACCAACAGCTTTATCAGGATTAAAGACCTAACAGCTCTAGTAGCAAAATCAATAACGTGACTGCACAAACTAAAGTCTCATGCATCCTCTATAATCAGTCAGCTTGGCTGGATAATTTACCAGTCTGCATGAACTGTTTGTTTCTCGGGTTGGTGGCTTTTTTACCTCTTAGAGCTTTTTTTTTTTTAATAGTTTGAATCAGTCTTGTATCCAAAGTCCCAATATTTCATTGTATGTCTACATCAGGGGTAGAACACTGCAGTGCTCCTAAGGTTTTACTTATTAACTACTTAAATTAAATCTGAATAATGACTCCAGGGAGTGATTCATGTGGCAAACCACAGTTTATAATGAACTCCAAGAAAAAAAATCCCATTGCTACTTATTTAAAGAGTATTCAAAGACTGTCTTTAAAGCTTGTTTTAATGCTAATAAGGTGTGACTTGTGTGATGATGTGAAAAAGGGGGACAATTTTTTTATTGAATCCTACTAAAATACTTTAGGCTGTAATATGAAAACCCCTCAAAAGCTCTAACCTGTTTGGGAAGAATTTTTTTTTTCAGTAACAGCAGTGTAATGTAATATGCTTCAAGATGCATGAGATTTCTGCACACACACACACAGAGATGGAAAAAAAAATCAAATTAAGAAGAGGTATAACAGAGGTATTAACATGGTTATGTGCATCTTTAGGCTGTCTGTAAGAATCAGCTGTCACATTTAGGTTTATGAAATGCTCATAATCAGCGATGCGCTCTGTTTTACACTTCCATGCTGAGCGGCTCATATGTCCTAGTTACTCATCTACAATATAATTATGATTTTAAAAAAAGAAAAAGCCCTGTTGCATTAAAGACAGAGTTGGAAATATTCCAATGTAATGCATTAATTTAGTTCAATTTATACGAGCGCATTTCACTCTGCTAGGGGAGGTTAATTCACCAAGCTCCATTTCCTGCCTTAATCATCTACCATAAGGATATTAATATGTCGTATTAATGCCACACATTGCTACTGTGAAATCTGTGGTCCAGCCTCTAGTGGTTTTTAACTACCTTTGAGCTAGCGGTGTATATATACACACACACTTTTAAACTGCTTTTTTGTGTGTGGATCACAATATAAGAACAAAGCTAGAGGATTTAACAAAGGAATTTGAACTGTCCGTGACTTGCCCGCCGCTGTTGCCGCAGCAGTCCGTGGCTGACAGCGGCAGCAGTGCTGATGTCAGCGACTCAGTGGTTTATTATCCAGCCTACAACAGCCTGCAGCTGTGAAATTTGCTATCCCATACAGCAGGTTTTTTAAGCTTTGGCAGAGTTTGGAAGTAAGGCTGGGGCTATCAAGGTAACCGCTGGCCAAAGCCAGGCAGCCCCCTCTGGCAGTAATGCAGGGCACGGTACTGCATGCTTGTCAGGACTGAGGCGTGGGCCTGAAGCACCTCTGGGAGCTTGAAAATGGGGCCACCTTTGGGGAACTTTTACCGGACCCTTTACAGTGACAGAGCTTCTCAGCAGGAGCCAGCGTGAGAAGTAGCAGCAGAGCGGTCACGCGGGGGTTGCTTTGGTATCCCAGAGTATCTCTGTTCTGTACAAAGGCTGTTTCTGCATGAAGTCAGCAGAACTTGCTACTGCCCTCGCTTCCCCGCCTCAGCGAGCCCTCCTGCTGTGTACGAAGGGCCAGAAGAGGAAGACTCTGAAGAAGGATACGGGACTAATTTGTCCATTGGGGCTCCCAGGAGCAACGCTAGCAGCAGCCACTGCTGGCACACCCTTCCCAAAATAAACAAGCCCACGTTATGCCTTCCATACCTGCTAGTGTTTAGATAGTGTAGAGACAGTGGTCTAGGAAATGTCAGCAAATAAAGGAGCTGGAAAACGCTGCTTTCTCCTACGGGGCATCTTCCATGCTGAGAGACTTTTTTACGTAACTTTTGTGTTTTGTGGCAGAGCTTAAACTGAAGAGCCGGGGGTTTCTAAGCTATGCTCCATCACACAGGTGATTGTACTGAAACACATAAAAGAAAAATGACTGGGTTTTGTACCCTGCTGCATCCTCAAGAAAGTGAGAAGCTTGGATGTACTGGGGGTTATGAGGAATAAAAGTACTCCTCTAATAAAAAAAAAAAAAAAATCCGAAAGAGATGGGGTGGTTATGGGTCCATAGTGTATATAAGCACACGTCTTACTTGAAGAACACACCCCGTACTATCATTAGGTGCAAATCCATTCAAACAGCATATATTGTGCCTTGTTGAAGAAGAGGAGGGTGTCAGCTGGAAAATACGGATATTAAGGCACTACCTGGTATAATTTTTTTATTACAGTGTATGTTACTGCTGTATGTAGATATCAGACATGCTCCTTTGCTTTTTGATGATTCCTCATAGGCTTTCAGATCACAAACCCAACTTCCCTCCAGGTGTCTCTGCACAGTGGGATCTTAGAGAACACTAACTTTGAGCCTTCACCAAGGAAGCAAATTTTATAGCAGGTGGCTGCTCCTGGAACTTTACAGCAGTGACTTAGTTGGACCAAACGGCCCTTAACTTTTAACAGAGCCATTTTTCAATTTCCATGAAGTAGAGTGTGCTGCTTGCAAAGCTCTATGTGGAATAGCATGTTAAAGCTGTTACAATAAATCACTCGCTTCAAAAATAGACCATGTATTTAGAGAAGTTGTGGAGCCAAGTTACTCCAAGCCCACTTCATCCCCTCAGTGTATATTTCTGCAGCTCTGTTAATATTTAATTTTAACTGTATGCTATGCAGAAGTTATTTTTGCAGGGGAAAAAAAAGTTCTTAAGTTACTAAGTCTGTTTCTAGCTTGCATCATAAATCAAAGTGCTACGGAGCTTCGTAGCTTTGGCTTTAGGTGTACAAAATTGGAAGTTTCTCCCCAGATATATTGCTTTGCAAGGTGGTTAGAGATGTTGTAAGACTCTGAGATACAACCTGCTGTTAAAGATTTCAGATACAAAATATGTATGCAAGTCTCAAGTCCAAGTCCAGACTTCCTACGCTTCACATGTTTAGTAGACAATGAATTCAGAGTTATGGCAGCTGGAAGTTTAGTTCAGAATTTGGCAAAGAGTAATCATCTCTAGAAAAAACTATAAAAGCCTATCACATTATTTTTACAATTAAATATGGTTTTTATTTCTATGTGCAACCTTAAAATACACTGGCCCAAAATTGTAATAAGACACAACATAAACCAGTATTAACGTGAAGCCATTTTTATAACAAATAATATGGGACGAGAATGCTCAGAGAAGTGTAGAAGTGTTTTTGCCTGGCATCCACTCCTTTATCACCACATTACTTTAACAACCGTAAGCTCGTGGCTGCCTTGGCTGAGGAATCATGAACAGACATTCCCAAGCATTTTCACGCTCTTGAATATGCAGATCTGAATGGCAACTGGCCGTTTCAAAGACAGAATGAGCCGTAACATTCTTAGTTCACCTGAAACTGATCTGTGTAATTTGTTTAAAAAGTAGTATTTCCATATCCAAATGTTTTGGGTTGCTGTTGCTCTGGATGAGAAGCTCTAAGACCAGAGGGAGGTTGGGATGAAAGCTACCACTGCCATTTCACAACGTTTTGCTTTCTGAATTGCAGTACCCTGCCTATTAAAGATCCTCACGTAGACAGTGCCTCTCCGGTGTACCAGGCTGTGCTTAAAACTCAGAACAAGCCTGAAGATGAAACCGAAGACTGGAGTCGCCGTTCTGCCAATCTGCAGTCTAAGTCTTTCCGCATCCTTGCCCAGATGACTGGAACAGAGTACAGTAAGTCAAATTAGAAACCATCCCCCTCATCCTGATTTTAGGTTCATTTCTTTATTTTCTTATCTCAGTATGAGCAAGTGATACTCGAGGAAGACTCATGTCCAGCTTGTAGTCATTGTCGGTAAGGGCTGAGGCTGGAGAACCCTGGATGTACCTTGAGGGAACCAGGAAAGCAAAGTGTGTGATCTCACTTTGGGCTTTATGAAGAAAATTCTTTGCTCTGCCAGGGCTCTCGCCATAGGAGCATGACAGACTATTCAGTCAAGGAGCATTTGGGACCCCCCCAGTTCTTCTTACTTCCACATCAAACCTCTGCAGTGAAATTGTTCATTTTCCAGCAGCCTAGATGTGCAAAGCTGCCCATTCATTAGGAAAAAAAAAAAACAATTTATGTCTCTTGTCAGTCTTTTAGTATGGAAGTGACTTCTGGAGGTCCAAAAAAATCATGGATCGCCATTTGTATTGAACCTACGGTTCTCTGCCAGCCCTGTTATCTAAACCTGCATCTGCCATGAATGTCATGGGAGCTTGAACTTTGTTACCTGTTGCCTATGGAAATGTTTTTCTGACCACCTGGCACTAACCTCAGAGCTTGTTTCTGATCCAGAGAGAAGGAAGTTCAGGGACCTTTCCACTCATGAATCTGCTTCTGCCTCTCATGCTTTCCTACAGAACAGCAGGTCCTTGCTGTAGAATCATTGCCTACAGCTGTGAAACATTGCTAGTGAACCGAACGAGAAACTACTTGTAATAGCTGCTTTCCTGCTAACATCCTTCTTCCCAGCTCTAGGGAACTGCTCCCCTTCATGCTGTGCTTACAGAATCCATGGCTGCAAAGTCAGCACGAATGCACCTTTAGATAGGCTTTTGATACCTTTCTAAAGACCTTATAATTTCATCATAAAGCTGATTCCTTTCTTCCTTTTTTAACTGAAACATTTTTTTGCCTGCAGTGCAAGATCCAGATGAAGAAGCCCTGAGGAGGTCAAGGTAGGCCACTCCCTGTGAAAAATACGGCTTTTTCCTTACTGATAACCAAATAATGTTTTAAACCAGCATTAATATGAGCATACGTTGTTGTCTTTTTGTCTTAAAATATTCTAATACATTTACTTAAAAATCACTAAAATTAAAATGCTGTCAGTGAGAGGCATTTGAATTAAAGGGATAACAAATTGGCATGTTTTTAGGAAAGATGGTGCCAAATTCCTGAAGTGTGTGTTCAAATCTGAAAGCTCCCTGCACATGCAACTGTTGTGTACTTTACTGGGTGTGTGAATGCACTGAGTTCCTAAGACCAAGCCCCGTGTAACTACTTGATTGTGTAACTGGATGAAAATATATAATGTTGTGATAGCACAGAAATTTGTGAGCAATTTATTTGGATGACCCTGCGATTGACATTTGATTCTCCTGAAATGATACAGCTCAGGAGTTGTTTCCATCTGCGTCCACGATCACTTGCTTATGTTTTGTTTGGAATAAATAGAACCCAAATTTGTAGAATATGGAAGCACAGGACTGCTTTTGCTAGTGGATAAACGTGTTTGTTTCATCTGATCTACCAAAAACACTGAAAAAGTGGATATGTTCAGAGGTATAATAAGGAATTAAAGGCTTTACATCATGTTATGTTGTCTTACACAGCCGGGAAATAGATTTATTATTCTTACGCTGAGCGTAAAACCTGCAGTTGAATCAGAGCATCCTGCATACAAGCCTGATTTTCTGTCTGCATACTTCAAACCCCTGTGTCCTGTGAGCTACTTGAAGCCGCTGGCTGGGTTTATGAAGTGTTTGACGCTCAATCCACTTTCTCTTCTTTTTCTCTATTTTCTTTCTTTCTACTGCCGCGTGGCTTCTATAAAGGTTTTGAGTTTTTGATCACAGTGCAAGTTAGAAATGTTGAATCGGTGAGAAAGATGTCTGTCATCTCCCCTGTGGAAATGCAATCAGTACGCTTTCAGTTTGTTTGCTATAAACCTTCCACTGCAGTTCACTGAAGTTCATGGCTGGGTGCCTGAACATCAGGCTTGACGTTACATCCCTCGTGGATTTATTTCGTCCCTCAAATGCGCAAGCCTAATTCTTATTAAATGTATTGTGCATTATCTGTTTTGATGTAATAGCACACATCCAAATCCTTATTATGATGGGATTTAAAGCGTTGTGCTGAACTTAACAGTCCCCCACGCACATCTGAGAGTAATATGTTGTTCTCAGGAAATAATCTTCCTAGCTGTAGTCTGTGACTTTGGAAAATACTGGATATTGGAAACTGAATGTGGTATCAGATATGTTGAAAATAATTATCTAGTAGCACGGCAACATATGTAAATTGCATGTTCTATTCTTCAGTGTGACTTAAAGTACGTGAATACATCCGCTGTGCTTTGCACATTTTCTGCAGTGTTGAGGTATCGCTGTGTTACCCTTTTTTTCCCAAGGACAGTTATGGTTATGAGTATGTTTAGGCGGAGCTGTGTTACCCGAAGAGGTTGAAGGGCGCTCACTGGAGGTAGGGGCAGAAGGGACTGCACACTAGGTGGTTATACAGGTACAGTGCAGTTGGCATGAGCTCTGGTGCGAGGAACAACACGGGGTCTCCTTCCTAACTACCTGATAGTGCTTGCCCTATCTTGGTGGCTTGGTACCTACCTCAAGCGTTGCACATGCTCCCCTGCAGACTTGGTGGCAACAGCCCTGGTTACGCACGCATCCATCATAGGCCTACTGGGCCCCTTCTGCTTGAGCTTTTGGCAAGGCCCCTGCCACTCTTGATTTTGTAAAGGACAGGAGGATCTATGTCAGGTGCACAGAATCCATACTTCAACTCCACTCTTCCAGCACAGTAATGGAGTAGAAACTCCTCTTCAGTATCTACTCCTGACAGCCTGTACCACCACACCTTTCTCCATGCCCACAGTTTGGGATCACCTGGAAGGCTTCCTGGGTTCCTAAAAGCAAAAGGTTTCCATGGAATTGTGGAACCTGACTCCTGCCAGATTCAGCGTTGCATTAATCCCACGCTGTGCTGGCAATCTGGAAAAAATCCCTCATGTTCCAAAACTTAAACTGCCAGAGATTTCACACTGCGGGGAATTTTGGTCTCGGGGCATGGTCTGAGCGATCTCTCTCTGGTGCTTTCTCTCGCCTCTTTGTGTCAGCTCTTCAGTGTAGGCAGCAAGAACTGCATGAAATGGTGAGATCAGGTTTCTTCCAAACACTTGGGCTTTGAAAGTAGCTTATTTTTGGCAGAACTGTTTTACATAATAGCTACTTCTAGACTGCTGCTTCTAACTTCGTGGTATACGCTCTGAACAGAACCCATAAAACGGGAATTTTCAGGTGGCAGATTATTCCTTTCAGTTAACGTGAATGAGCACATTGCACAACTGTCCTTTGCCCATGCTACTGCTATCCTGAAGGCACACATAAGATTATAACTCACTATGAAAACTTTCCAGTACTGTTGTGATGATTGTTACGGAATACTTTCCAGAAAGATGGTATCCATTTCAAGCCGAACAGATGTTTCTGAATACCTTTTCCCCAAATGGAAGGGTGTATCTTTAAAGGAGTAAGGGAATTCTTAAATTTCACATTAGACCCACTGCAGCTAGTGTGCTCCAACATAACGTGAAAAAATGCCATCATGAAGTTTCAGCATTTCAGCTAGGAATATTTGATAGCTTTTAATTACTTAAAAGCGTAAAAGAGTTGGAGAAGTCATACATCAGGACTCCTTTAGGAGCATTACTTGCATGGCACTGTGTTATTAGGAACAGAAGATTTAGAAATATTAGTGAATTTGTTGGCATTTACTGGGTTTATTGTTTTGTGCTTTCTTCAGCCTGAGGAGTAAAACCAGCCCAGTCTGTTCATTTCTGTTTGGCTGGTTTCACTCTCAAGTTCCGCTGCATTAACACAATGGTCTTGCCTTTTGGGTGTAAATAACGAGGAGGAAATTACCTTGTTTGCAATGAATCAAATATGTTTTGCAAATAACATTGTATTTTCCATTCTGTTTGATATACTTCTCCTTGACTGTGCTCTCATCCCACATCCTCCTCCTTCACCTTTTTATTTACGAAACCTGAATTTAAACCACAGAACGTCTAGAGAAGGTTAAATCCTGAGAGGTTCTGAACATTGCTTACAACTTGCTCAAGCACCCCGGTCCGCAGTCAAGGTAGCAAGGGGTGTTCACAGGAGGGGGGCAATACTTTGAAAATCCCATGTTATTCTGCTTTTTGACAGAAATAACCAGCAATATTTATGCAAATGTCAACACTTACACTCACTTATGCTGAGAAAAGCTATAGAAAAATACTGCTGAAACCTGTGGCTGGTGGTCCTTGCCGGAAGGACAGCAGGATATACGCAGGCTGACCTAGGCATTATGGAATGGAAAATACTTGCATTAATTTTGCTCTTATATGGAGTTAACTTTCACTGACTGCTCAGTTAGGGCGAAGGGAGGGAAAAGCCCAGAAAGTCTGCTGGCAGGAAAACAATGGGATTACACTGCGTTTCTAGCAAAAGCAGCCCTGTAATACCAAGCACAAGTCAAAGAATATGAAGTTATATCAAGTTACTACTTGGAAATGAACAACTGCAAAACCTTTTGTGTATGGTCCAAAAAGGATCAGAGCCTCCTTTGCACCAATTTGAAAGCTGAGGGAAAAAATCCAAATAAATTGCCGTTGCCCTAGTTGTAAGGCAGGGGAGTGGTAGCCATGGTCCCTAACCCCTTTCTTTCTCCCTCCTTTCTTTCTCCTCTGTGTCTGTCTCTCTCTCTGTCTCTGTCTTTCTCTCTCTCTCTCTTTCTCCATGCCACAGGGAAAGGTTTGAAACGGAACGTAACAGCCCACGCTTTGCCAAATTGCGCAACTGGCATCACGGCCTATCGGCGCAACTCCTTAATGTTAAAAGTTAAAAGCCCACATTTAGCAGGCAAATACATGAGGCAGAGAATCACAGTAAAACTTTAACTGCTGTCCTGAGTTAGAGCCTAAGAGTGTCACCCGCGCAGGAAAGGCTTACTGCCAGGGCCTTCCTCTGGGCGCCTGTCTTCTGTAGGTTTCTGTTGTTAGCCTGGTATCCATTCACTGTCACCAAAAGTACAAATAATGATACAACCCAGTTCTTGTTCTTCATTATAAAGTAGATTAGCTTTTGTCCTTTACTATATCAAATGTAACTTCAGTATACAGGAAAACATCAGTATTGTACGCTCTTGACTTTAATTCTAGAAGAAAACGAGAGGGAAGTTATTGACGGTATTTCTTTAGGAGGACGAGGAATGAGACTTTTACTGAGTTTTACTGCTGTAAAGGTAATTAAGTAGGAGAAAGAGAGATTGAAAGGAAAACTGACTGAACTTTGCTAAATGTAAAACATACTTAGTTTGCATAGTTGAATGATGCCATTTGAAATAAGATATTAGCAATGTGAAGTTATATTTCTTCAATATATTATACTGGTAGAAGTCATTTGCTGAAACCATTGCTGTAAGTTTTATGTTGGAATCCTGAATTTGTCAATATATGGAAGCTAGAGATAGCTGTGGTTGCCCAGGATTTGTGAGGAAATGACATTTTGCTAGAGGTGATTTAGGAGTGAGAAGAATATATAGTACTATTGGTGCACTGAAGTTTTTAAAAGCATCGTGTAAGATTTAAGGAATATGTAAGATTTAAGGAATATGTTGCCCATTCTGTATTGCTCTTGCTTTGACCCACATTATTTTCTGTATATAGCAGCATGCTTTATCTGAAATAAAAGGTTTTAAAACTAAAATAATTATGTGCCTCTTTTACACAGTACTTCATTCTGTTTTAAAAACAAACAAACAAACAGCTTCAACTGGTTATTGAAAGAAGAACCTTTTCTTTCCACAATAGAAAATTTGGTCAACAAGCTTTCCCTTATTACCTATAATTCTTACTGACCTTTAAGTTACCTGAACTAGAATAATCCTGACAAAGCAGTTGAAAGAACAACAACAGAAATGAACAAATATTGTGTTAGGTGTGAATGAAAGCAAAGCAAATTAATAGATGTTAGATGACAGCCTATAGATAATATCATTTGCCATTTGAATAATATGCATTCTCTGGCAATAACATTAATTTGTGCCCATGGCAAAGGCACGTGAGATGTTGCCGGTGCTTAGAACGGGATCCGTTTGTTTCAGTGTTACAACAACGCTTTGTGTTTAAGATGTGTCAGTCAAGATAGGGCAAACCTATACCAAAGGCCCCCAAGTATTTCTGTTTTCTGTTTGAAGTACACCAAGGGAAATGTCACTTCCCTTTCTAATTTATGCTCTGATCATTAAATGAAACAAAAAATGGAGCTGAATTTAACTGTTTGTGGTTTCCTTAGAAACAGTTGGTGTTAGCCCTTGACAATCTGCATTAGGAGTCCTTAGCGTTGACTGAAGCAAAAGTTTCTGGTGATAAAACGCCAGTCTCTGCAATGGAAGGCTGACTCTGTCGCAGCCCTGCCTACAGCCCTCAATATTTTTGTTTTCATTAACTTCTATAAACTACAAATTGGGTACCTTTATCTGGTAGCAATAATTCTGACCAGAGAGTAGTGCACGAGATGAGATTGAAACTCTTACACTTTTTGCTGCTTCCAAACATCTGGCATTTATATCAGCAGTCTGTGCAAGAACAAAGTCCACTCAAACTCCCATTGTTTTTCTGTCTTATAGAAGGAAGGAAAAGCCACCGTTCATGGAGGATTTTGCATGCATCAACCAAATACTGGAGTGGTTAAAGGAAAAAAAAAAGTATCTAGTTATCATACTTTAAAAAAAAATAATTTTTGAGTATTATTTAAAAGTACATGAGCATTAGTTACTTTTAAAATGCACTTCACTTTTCTTAGAGAAGTGCCATAGCAATTCAGTAAGCATGCCATTCAATACACAACTTTCACTTATATTTGCCTTATGGGAACACAAGCAGATTCTGATCATACCATCTTATTAGTGCCTGTGGAAAATCAGTGTAACTGCATGACATAAGAGCAACATTTTAATGTTTCCTGAATGTTGCTAAGATCAAACTTTGGTTCAGAGTGGGTGAATTTTATTTATACATAGGAAATGTTGATAGAATTTAAAATACCAATAGGCAATTAACTTTTTTCATAAACATCAATGTACCTAAGTAAAACAACTTCCAGTTCTAGTTTTCAACCATATTAAAAGGCTTTCTGAATAAGTAATAATACAGGGTATTCACATAAACAGGAATTGTGTCTCCTTAATGTTTTATGAACATAATACATCTTCTATTTGTTTCAAATAATCCTAGTGCATGTACTATAATGGAAAAGAAAATGTCTAGATTATATCTCTATGTATACACTTAATGTTATTTTTAAAGGTATTTTTTAATAATCAGAAAAACATAGTTTGATCAGATATGAAACTAATGCAGATGTAATTAAGGGACCCCTTCCCCTTAGCTCTGCTTCAGTGGTTTTAATGATAAAAATTCAGTGCATATAAACCATGTAATCAGATAGAGAAATAGTTGTAATCCTTTTCCCTGGAGGATACAAAATAGAATCTAAACACCCTCCAAGCTTGTAGAATTTCAATTCTTTATGTAATTACAGGAAAAAAAAAAAGTAATAGAAAATATCTTCAACACTTGGCACCTTTTGGAACTTTTGCAATGATAAAGACCATTTGTGAAGGCGCTGTCATTAATCCCTAAGGCAAGGTTGTTTCCTACAGCATATTTCTACTGCTTAGTCCAGTCACACTCAAAATATCTCCTACGTGATGGGCTTTGTTAATTGTCAGTCAAATTTTTCTATCCAGTTTCTTGTTTATATTTAGACTTAACTCTTATTCCTCAAAAACCTGCCTGTGTTTTGTCATGGCCATCTTCAAGCCCAGAAAATGAATGTTACAGATCTTTGTTTATATGACTTTTTATATAGGTTTCTTTTTGTAACTTTAACTTTCTTTACGCAACTATTAAGAGGCCTTGCTTTTCCCTCCTGAGTAGGAGGTAGAATTTTTCTGTAAGGTAGAGAAATTGGGCTGGATTTGTCATTCTACTATATCTCATTGCCAGAGACTGTAACAGACTTAGGCCTGATAAGAAACTGTTAACAGCTTTAAGAAACCACTAGCTTTGTTCTAGCAAAAGATCGAGTCTGGCCTGGTTTTGCCCTGGGTTTAGTATGTCCGGGCTTATCTCACTGTGTGTTGCTTCTGATTGACCAACCCCATCTTGCAGTGTTTCTTGACCGTTTGCAGAAAGCTGCTAGTTTGCCTCAGAAAATTAGTCTCAGTTAACGCCAGTGAGGTTTAAAATAGATTCCTGACTGAAGACTTGATGAGTCATGTAATCCTTTAAAATAGCACCGATGATAGGCAGGTGTATCTGTCCCACACTGAATATATTTTGAACCATGATGGTCTGCTGAGCAGAGGACAATGGTTGGTGACAATACTGTCTTCTAAATAGCCGCTGTGCCAAAAATAAAGTAAAATGCAGGATGTGGATAGTGATATTAACCCCCGCCCTTCCCAATATTGCCCGTAAAGCACAGTGTTATAAGCATTTAATGAAGATACAGCAAAGCTGATGCCAGTAGGAAATCAAAACCAAAAGGCCTTCCAGGTAAATCTGCTTGTCTGGTTATGACACAGGGAAATGCTCCTTTTCTGCTGTGGTATAAGACCGTTTGATCTAAACTAACCTGTTTCCTGAATACTGCTGCCTTGCCTTCTACTCACGTGGTCTCCTCCTCACCTCCTGCGGCGCTCAGTTTGCGGCAGGGATACTGACGGCATGCAGCGTGTGTGCTGATGGGACATGGCTAGAGTGTGACTTCAGGAAAGCAGGCATGAGAACTTGACCTCTCTTCCTTTCATGCATGAAGAAATTACAAAAGGAGAAAGGTTCTGTGGCTCCTTCTCTTGCTTCCCTCCCTTCACGCCTGCCTGCATGGGAAGGGAGAGTAACTTCTTGCAATGTGATAAATACAGAGGTCGCTTTCTTTTCATTGTGATTTCTCTCTCCTTATGCACAACTGTGTGGAGTCTGTCTTCAGTAGCAAGGAACAAGTATTTTAGGGACTACTTTATCACTTTTGAAAAGTCTGATTCTTATGTATCACAGAGCTGCCTGAAGCCACCTTCAGGGGCAGAAGAGGTGACGCCAATTTTTCACTTGCGCACTCAGGTTCCCGCAGGGACTAAGTCGATTTTGTGGCTTCTTTAGCAGCGTCTACCATGAGTTTCAGTGACTGGGACTATCACTGCACTACTATTATATGTATCAGAAAATACATGGATATTTGCACAAACTCTAGTTTGCACAGTTAAAAAGCTAGAATTTTGGTATGGTATATGGTAGTACCAGAGAATTACTTTCTTTTTAATCAGTTTCCCTTTAATCAACAGCTTTCTACAATATACACAAAAATTAATTGACTCAGATTTGCTCTCAAGTACAATAACATTCTTTGTTCTACTGCTGCTTATCAAAGCCATCTGGCACCACCAAGACAAGTTAAGGCAGCTCAATCCCCTTCCTTCGTTTGCCTGAATTTCCAATTATTAGCATTGCTGATGTGCCCAATTACGAAAAGCTTCCTACCTCTATGCTAATCAGATTACCACAATCCTTTTGAAAGACATACCTTATTTTTCCACAACAGCCTGTGAAATAAAGCAGACTTCTGTAGGTAGCTTCCTCATTTAAGGAACAGAACTGCAATAAAGAATAAGCAGCACATCAGTTAATCCCCACTTACCTTTTAGCACCTAAAGAGTGACAAAAATGTAGGAATAGTGAATTATCTCAATTGTCTCTATGGAATTCTGCGTGAAACCAGAAGGGAAAATTGATCAAATATATTGTCTTTCTTCCCCAAAATACTGCTGGAAGTCCTGTGGGAAAAATAAGTCAGAAATCATAAATTCCTTGTTTTCAAGGCAGTTCTCTGTAGAACCAATTGATCAAAGATGGTGACCATAAGGCGTGGTGCATCCACTTGAATGTACTCGCTTAAAATTGAAAGAGTGAGGCCTCCAAATGAAACTAGCAAACTCTATGAAGCTTTTCTCAAAAATAGTTCATGGAGAAAGTAATGCATAAGCTAACAGAGCTTGTTAAAGTTCAGGATTCAGTTCTGTCTGTGAGTGTGTGTGTGCACTGACCTGTATTTAACATCTCATCTTTACCATCTCAGTCTTCTGCATGTTCCTGTCCAGCACCTCACTTCTGCATGGGTAAATTAATACCGCTTTTGTTCCTGCTGTGCAACCTTTAAGATTCTCGTACGCATCCTTCCACTCATGGGGATGGCTGGCCGGGATGCCGATGCTCAGTGCTACCTTTCTCTCTGACTGCTCCCATGCATTGCCTTCAGTCCAACAAGGAAAAAGCAGGTCTTGCATGTGGCAGGCTTTCCAACAAGCACGCGTAACCCAGAGCTCCTCGGCCATGGTCTGCGGATTGTCAGGCTGGCTCGCAGAGCTTTGCTTAGGGTAAGCTGGAGAACTGGCTGACAGCATAGCACTGGCGCTGCTTCCTTCTATTCTGCTTCTAAATTGCATTAATGTCAGCAAAATTACACTAAATACTAATAACTTCCTAACAGTTCATTTCCACGTAAGCATTTGTTGTAGTTGACCCAGAAGGTTATGTGATTACAAATGAGAGAGAGGGAAGGTAAGAAAATCCTTAAGAGAATTTATGAAATAGAATTTAAGCCATGTTCTGAAAGAATGACAGCTGTTCTAATTCATACCGCTTACTTATTTTGTTCAGGAACTGAATAGAAAAGACGTGTTAGTGTATCTCAGATGCAGCTTCAAACTTAGGATAACACCACGTAGAGAAAGTATGAATTTTCTTACCATGGATGTGCACAAATTAAGAAGTAGCTCTAAAAAACTACCAGCTGAAATTGAGATCTGTGGGTTCGTGTTCTTCTCTCAGCTTCCCTGGAGAAAAGCGAAGTCCTGATGAGAAAAAAACACTTCAGTGAACGGGGAATAATTTTCTGGTGTACAACAGCTAAACTTGTTGTGCATTGGTTTTGTCTATCTTGGTCATAAATACAAACTGAAAGTCCTGGTACGGTGCTCAAGTGCCTGCTGGCAGATACCTGTGCTTTACCAGAGGGGCTACAAAAAGCTAGAGGGAACCGTTCAGATAAATCCAACTGCACGCATAAGGCCAAGATGGGGAATAATTATCTGAAATCCATCCCAGTTCAAATGGCTGCACATACTCAGAATTTTGTGGTCTTTGCTCTTATTAAAGTGGTGTGTTTACCAGTAAGATAAATTGGAGTACATATACTTGCATGCCAAATATCACTGTGTAAATCTTGGCAAAGAGGTAACTTTCACCAAGACCGATGCTGCTGTAGTCCCAGCTGCATTTATTATTTGACTGTTAAATGTAACAGCATACTAGTAGATGCCACTAAAATGCACCCATAAGGAGGTATTTGCTTTGATTTTGGTGAGCTGCTTTGATTGAGTTCCATGCTGTTTGCTGAGAATGAGTTGCTGGTTGTTTTTTCTTCCACTGAATGTAGGATAATGCTTTTCCTATTCTGTGGCACTGTCTGCACAAACCAGGATACCTTCTGGGAGAAATGTATTTCCCTGTTTTGGCAAGCAGGCATACTGGCAGGACATATTGCAATCATTTGGTGTGGGCTGCTCACATTCTTAACTACAGTGGCTGAAAAAGAGAGACTAGCTCTTCTTGTACCCTTTTTTCTGATCCCAAGCTAAAGTTTTAACTAAACCAGCATGATAGTTGTCTTCTGTCCTCCCTAGTTAACTGCCTATGATTTCCTTGTGTGTCTTTATTAAGATAACAAAAATATAGCTGGGGGGGGGGGGGGTAGATAATCAATCTCTATCATTTTATATTCCTCTGACCATGGAAAAATTCTCAGCTGCAAACACAGAAAGGTAGAAATAGCCTCACTGGATCAGAACAGCAGTTAATCTAGCTCAGTGTCCAGTTTCCAGTGCTGTCAGTACCTCATTCCTTTGAGACAAAAATGTTTGGAAGGCAATAATGAAATAGCTTTCACACAACTGTACGCCCAGGCACCCTATAAGAATTTTTTCAAAAATTATTTTGTGACTTCTACTTCTTAAAAGGAAATTTTATTTGTAGGCAAATATGTTTATGTAAACATAAATAAATGTTTGGGTGAAAGCTATTATAAATCTAATAAGGAAAAGTACTGCAAATCCACAAAATACTACTAGAAAACCAGAATTTGTAATTTCAGTAGTTATAGACCCTAATAATTTGTAAGTCTTAAGAACCATTTCCTCTTTGAAAAAAGGCCAGTATATATCTGTCAGGTTTGATAGAAGACTATTGGATGATCAATACAGGAAAATACAGATAAACTGAATAGTAATATTTCTTTAAAAAAAAAAATCCATAATGTCTTATTAAAGAGAGTGAGCTGGTATGTTAAATACTCAGTTGGGATTCAGGAGAGTTCATTTCAGTTCTTTCCCTGCCATGGACCTTCTTTTTGACCATGAACAATTCTATTAAGTTTTAGTTCCTCATTTATAAAATGAGAAAAATATTGTGTTGCTCCATGAGAATACAGAGAAAAAAAGTCAATTCTAGTATTCACATATTGCTTCAGTACTGACAGACAGAGAAGAGTTGAAGGACCATGTGGTCTCTCAGGCTGCCTAATGTTCCTTATGTCATCAGATCTTCATTACAGATGAAATGATTCTGTGTCTACAACATTTTAATGGAACAGAGAGGTACTACTCAAGAGAGAGAGTCTGGATCTGTTATTCTCTAAGGAGAAGGTGCACAAGCTCCATGTCTCAGGTTGCCTGTTTCGTGTACCTGTTTGGGAATCTTACACTTGTTTCCAAAAATAAAATGGAATGGGAAAGTATTTCAATGTCTAGTACATAGAGTTTGGATTCGACAGACTCATTTATTGGAAACTGTCTGAAGCTTCTTCAGGCTCTTTTTAGGATCCAATAGCACACACGAGCTTGGCTTGCAAATGAATTCTACATTTTATTACTCAAACTCTTATAATTCTTGCTAGGGTGTAGGAGGGAAAGACTCTCTTTCTATAATTTCATTTACTCTGTCTTTATGACCATATCATGTAGCATATTTTTATGAGAAGGAAACATTTTGTAATTTCCAATGTATAATATGCTGTGTAATTAGGAAGACAGTATATTGCATAAATAAATCTTATCTGAGATATATGCCCAGTATTTAATAAAATCTGTGGGACTTCCACTGTTCTCTCAGAACAGTCATTGACTAAAGCCCATCTATCAAAAGCCATTTCAGCTGGGGACTAAAAGGGCTGCAGACAAAAACCATTACTATTAAATTTCTCCCAGATAGCTCAAAACTACTATCCTCTACTGTTGGTTATTTGAGCAGCCTGAGTAGCCGCAGAGATACAACCTGCTCACAATATTCTGAGCCAAATTCTTTCATTTTGTGAAGATACCGACTTCACTGAGCCTGCCCCGTGGATGTATTTGACTCAAATTAATTTTGCATTTAGTTAACAAAATATGTTTGATTGTAAAGGCTGGGGATCCAATTGTCTCTTCCTCAAAACGCAAGGAAGACACATCTGATCTTGAGCCTTTCTCGTGGTTAGCCAAACGGGAATGACTCCTGTTGACTGGGAAGAGAAATAGTTCCTGGAAGCAAGACTGTGAAGCAGTATTGTGTGCCTTTGAGCTCATCTTTCCCTTTACTCTCTGCCTTTTCCTTTGCTTTATTCTGTGGAAGTATGTTTACTGTACTTCTCTCTATCAACCTTCACAACTCCCCTGCCGTCATCACTCAACGTTATCCTGTACTCGTACACTTGTGGGAAAAGCTTTATGAAATCCTGACCTCAAAGCCAAGAGGCGCTTTTCTGCGCTCTTCAGTATAGCCACAGCTAGTGGAGCAGAAAAGTTTGAATCAGGTTAATAGAAAACACTGAGGCCTAACGCTGCTTCTGCCTGACCCCCGCTGCCTGCCTTTTGGTCTTGGCTATAATTTCTCACAGAATATCTGGTAACACTGGAAACAAACAATGCGTTTATTCTTTTCAGGCTGTGACTGTGTGTTTTAACATTCTTGCATGATTATGGCTCCTGGTATACTAACGCTTCCCCCAATACACACGCAGCTTCTGAACCATCCTCCTCTACCTTGTTTCATCCTGGCTCTTCTATACCTGATGTTCCAGTGAACTCACGGCTTGGTTACCATAAATACCGTGTTTGGTTTCTCATTGCTTTAGAGTGGTGAACCAATTGATCTTACTGGGGTATTTACTTTCAAGTCAGGTTCTTCCATTCTGCACACAATACCATTCTTAGTTGGACAACCACATCTGAGGGTTGCTTCAGATCTACTGCTGGGTCTGAAAATCTGGCTTCAATTCATATAATTTAGGGGTTATGTTCTAGTTAGAGGTTTTAAAAATTGGTGGAGAACACCTGTGCCCAAACCTTTGCTGATGTAAACTGGACTGGTTTTTTAGACCTTTTTGAGGCTAAACTAAGGAATGAGTAAGTGACTGTACGTGTATACATACATGTACATGCATAAACACAGAGAGAAATATATGAAATACTACTAATAATGTGGAAAATATTAAGAATAGCCATTAACACATAATCTAAGATAATGATTGGAGCCCAACTAATCAACATAAATAAATAAATGTATTCCTTTTTTTTGGAAGGACTTTTCAGAAACATGGTTCAGTTGGGTAAATGAGGACATTTGCTTTGTGGTTGTAATTCCAGATCCCAGTTAGGAAAAATGTTCTCACTTGACATATTTCAACTTTAAACGTGTTGAAATTCCAGCACAGTTCCTTAAATAGGAAAGGGCACAACCACCAACTGAATTGCTACATATTGAGACTATCTCAATTACTTGACTGAATGGGATTTCAAACTAGGAGTCTAAGGCTAAAGGATTCTGTTCTTTATGAAAATACCTATGTCTTAACTTCTTACATAGATGCACAATTGCTTGCACTTAAACTGATCAGTTATTTTTGTAAGTGTCTGTGTGTGTTTACAGAATAACAGCCTAATTCTCTGTTACGGAAATTGAGGCTGACTTACTCCTCACTGAAGGAATGATTTCACCTGTTTCTAATCCAGCTTGGACTGAGAAAACTAGTACTTCCTTGGGTAGGACAGAAACTTTTTAAGTGATGCCAGACATACATAATCTGTCTTGTATGAGTCTTTGTTAACCATTTAACTGCTTATCACTTCAAAACATCGGAATCTTGGGGACCGCCCAATTCTGATTATATTTACCACTTCTGGCATTGGAATATGTTCCGCTGGGATGTTATTGAAATTTTCTTTTAAGAGGGAACTTAGTAAATTCAAAACTATGCCTGAAATTATATACATACATACATTTGTAACTATTAGTCCTTCATTTTACTTTAATATTGAAACAGAGTTGTTTGCAATTGAGAAGCAGCATGCAGTAAACTTGCATATTTGGTGGGTTTCACTTGGAGAGCTGAAGAGGTTTCTCACAACTGTATTTGAGCAACCACTCTAGGATGCTTTTTGCAGCCAAACATTTCTCCTCAACCCATCTTTGTTGTCCCTGTTGGTTTATTTATTTTTTTTTTTTGCCACCACTGGCAAGTGCATTTACTTTATTTATACTGTATCCCCTCCTTTCACAGAGGCAAGGAAAATGCTGCAGCAGCATCAGAAAACAGGTAATGTTTGCTGCGTGTGTTTGGCTTCCCTCCTATTCAGAGTTTATCTCCATTTTCCCCACATTGTTCTTACCTCAAAACCATGAAATTTGTACACTGTTTGAGCAGACGATGAATGTAGAGGTTTCAACTAAGTAGGTTTGTTAGGCATTTCTTTCTAATGTAGACTTCAAAAAGCTCTGTGAGATGGAGCAGGCGGGGATCGTGTTTCTCAGAACTTATAAACCTGAAAAATAAGCAGCTCTTACCAAATGTTCTTGAAATGGAGTATTGTCAGTTTGTGATGGAGTTTGAAGAACAATTTCCATTTTAAACTTTGTCTAGATTGTTCAAGATGCTTTTAAAATCTAAATAAGATGATCTTTTTGGTATTTTAAGAAGCTTTATATACCAGATTCTTGCATATCTTGATTGATCCTCGATCGGTTATGAGCTTCAAAACAGAGGATATCTGCAAGTTCGTTCTCTCACTTCAAAAGTTGTTTTCTCCCAAAGAATCTCAGTGCAATTTGCAGTTGCATATAGAAATGTATTGTTTTCTATTAGTTCACATACTACAACACACAAGTACTGAAGCACAGGCACTTCCTGAGTGAATCTGACCAAACGTTTAATGAGCAAAGAAATGCCTTTTATTAGTTTGTCATGAAAATAATTCTGTCGCTGCTTTCCTCCGTCTTGTTCATTCCTGCCTGAACAATGTGCAACCACTTTTTATTTTTGTTTTTTATAAGCCCGCTCACATTTAAACAAAGGTTGCATAGAATTAACATCCAAGTGCAAGCAGTACCATTACTAATGACACAAGCAATGGCAACTGGCACTTGGAACAGTAGGGAAAATTGATTTTTATTTTTAAATTAATTATGTCAAAAGAATGAAATAAACCCCTTGATTCCTGTATAAAAGCAGCATATAAATTAAAGTGAAAAAACAAGTAACACATTAGCGTTTCACTAGCAGTTTCATTTGTGTAAATCATCTACAGGACTGTGCAGCTGCTCCACTGAAATATTTTTTTTATTTTTTTACCAGGAACAATTTCTGATGTATGACTGGTGTTAGTGTCATACCACATTGCCTTAATCTTGCATGGTTTGTCATACCATAGCTTTTCTCCACCTCCATTATCATCACAGCTCTGCTATGTGTCTTATTTTGATATTTTTAGCAATACGGTTTCCAGATTTAACACAAGGTACCTTTTTTTAATTCTTAAAGCCTTTCCTGGTCTGAAGTGGTAATAAACTAATAAACTGTCAAGATCTGTCATGACTTCATCTGCAATATCATGATGATATCCTATGGTATAAAGAATTTGGGGGTACAAAGATACTGGATATTTACAGATACAAATCTTCTCCCAGGAAAAAAAAAAGACAGAAAAATAAAGCCTTCATTGTTAAACCTAGACTTAACTTGATTTTTCAGTTGTGAGGTTCAGCACTTTTGGGTTTTTTTTGTTTGTTTTTTTTTTCTGAAGGCTTTACTACATATAAGTAATGACTGCTGTCTTAAAGGGGCAGGTCTTAGCATTCTAAGATGCTGCTTTATTTGGTACAGTAAACAGTAAGCATGTGCATCTTTGAAAACTAAAAAAATCGAACCAACTTTTTTCTGTTAAACCCCCAGCTGCTGCTGTGGCTGGAGTGCTGTCTCTCCCTCAGTGCCTGCAATTACCTAGGAAATTGGTGACCTGATAATAAATACCTCATTTACAAATCCCCTTGTAATCTTTGTTACCCAGGCCTACAGCTACTACACATGCGCCTCAGCGTGTGACCTCAAGTGTTTGGCATCCTCCTAAATCATGCAGCATGGATGCCAATGCTGACAGTGCTCAGCCAGTGGCCTCCAAGGGGTCTGTGAGGCTTGGAGCGGGTACAAGTCAGAGGGAGGCCGGTTTCGTCACTACTGGCCAGAAAGTCCCTCTTACTTCATCCAGTAATCAAAGGTACACTGTGACGTGTAACTGCATAACTGACCTGGTTTGGAGCTTTGGAATGGTTTGGTAATAACAACCTCTAACTCCTTCAGATGGAAATGCCCATTGCCCGAGAGGCAGGTGTCTAAGTTCTACACATTTCAGCAACTTCTCGTTCACGTGGCTTTTACGTTTTCAGTGGCTCCTAAGGATCTCGCCTCCAATGTAGAGACAACAGTCATTTAGCACCTTCTGCAGAGGAACAGCAGCTGATATTATTCACTGTATTTCTACAAACATTCCCATATTCAAATGCAAAACTCTTCCATGTTATGTCTTTCCCTAAGCACCTTCTCCTGGGCTTTTTTTCTATAAATGCCACAAATAAGAGATGATTTTTGCCTATTCATTTTTATTTTTGTTACCTATATTTTCAATTCTTTACAAGAGATCTGTTGGGGGATTTGAAACAAAAAACTTCATGCATTACATAAAGGAGGCTAAGTACTGCCTTAATAACCCACTCGATGGTTATTTGGCCAGAAAGTCTCAGAGCTTAGGACTTTACTGAGTGAAAGAAGTGTAAGCCGCACTTATTTTTTTAAGTGTCAGAGTGTGTGTGTTGCTGTGTTTTCTCATTACGGTTCTTAACCATTATTATCCTCTTAACCTCCACTGATGTGTGTTCCTTTTCATGAGTGAAAATCAGCTGAGAAGACATAGGTGTGTTTGTTTTCATCCATGTAACTTACTCACATTGTGCATTTTATGTTTATTTGTTACCACAAATATGGAGATGTTTGAGAACATCCATTTCCTTCAATTTTCCTTAAAATGCAAAATACTGTAAAGATTAAAAGTGTACAGAATGACTGCATTAAAAAATAAAAAAAACCCCAAAACCTCTGTAACTTACATAATAAGGAAGTTGTTATAATAGATGATCTATTTTATAAAGTAGCATTCACATTTATCAGTTCTTACAATTCTTCTGCACTCTTTCAGGTTGAACGCCTAGAAAGGAGGCAATCTTGAGGAAAAAAAAGATGTGATTTTATTTGAATATATAAATAAACTTTATTTAAAAATTGTAGCGGTTAAACTAAAACCAGACAAGTTAGACTGAGCTCTTTCTGTAAAACAGCAGAGAATTAGTTGCCAACTGCATATAGTGCATGTCACCAGCTCACCATAATTTTAAGGTTTATGTCTACTTCACTTACATTTATTCCAATTCCTTGTTCCATTAATTAATATATTCTACCCTGCAGGAAGGTGATCGAGCCTCTAACATTTTAATCATGTAAAAAGAACTGTTAAAAACAGCATGCAAGATAAAATTTGTTTGCATTTCTTTTAAATTTTATAAGTTATTCCAGTATATTTGCATTTATTTTATTTATATGTGTTTGTCCAGTTCAAATCTGTCTCCACACAGGTCCGTGTCCACACATTCTTTTTTTTTTTTTTCTTCTTTCTTTTAAATATACATGAGTGAGTATGTGTTTTGGTTAACATTTTGGAGATCGTTACAACAATTAAGTAACTTCAGTGTTTTCCTCTATTCAAGGTATGAAGTCTTGATTCTTTTGAAATCTGTAGCAAATTCCCTTTCACTTCAGTGCAAATAGGAAGACAAAATAGGTGAAATCCTAGGGGTTTTATTTGGTTTTAGGGCATGCATTAAGTTGCATTTTTATGTGAAGTATAGTTTCAGTCCTTTCCTGTTTGCCAAATCAAAGATGTGTAAGTACTAAATTTTGACTCAACACCTTTTAATGTGACAATTCCGGTACCCACTGTTGCACAGGGCGAAAAAAATCCTGCGAGTATTAAAACTCAGTGACAGTCTAGCCCGTGATCCATAGCTGTGACGTACAACATACAGCCCCGCTGCTCCATAGTCTATGTAACTGATCCTGTATTAGCTAAGCGGAAGAATTTACATCATAATGCAAATGCCTCAAGATGAAAGAACTGATCTGAATTTCAAATGCACATTATGATGGACAAACTTTTGCAAAACTGTTGCAAAACTTTTGGTGTAATGATTTGAAGACCAGAATTGCAAACAAGGTATTTTCAGGAGCTCACTTGTTATGTATATAATTGCAGATGAAAATTATGAGGGAGAAAATACTGATTTTCTGCTTTGTCATGGGTTGTGTTCAACTTTGTTATGCCCACCAATTTCAACCATGCTTCCATGTCAGCTACTCAAACAGTAAAATACTCAGCTGAAATAAAAGCCACCATCATTTAGACTACTAAACTGTACAAGAAGGTGGAGGAGGACAGGGGAAATGGGACAGTCCCTTGCAGAGCAAGGGGTATCACGAGTTCTGAAGTACCAGATGCTCATTCTAGATCCTCAGGAGTTTAACTTGTTGAATCAGTGCTTTGGAGAGAAGCAAAAGAAAATATTAGAATGGCTGAAAGGCAGAGACAATATTTGCACAATGGCAAATTCACACCGGAAAAAAGGCTGAGAGGAAGAATGTTTGAGGGCTAAGGTTTGGCTGAAAAACAGTTGTGGAACTGTAAGGTTTCTTTTGTTGTTTGTTACTTACTGTGCTCAGGAAAGAATATTTTGGGCATTCTTTGTACATTGCACAGGAGAATCACCGACTTCCTTCACCCTAACAGGAGTCATTTGTAAGGATCCAGAGAAGTGGCAATATACTTATGAGTTAGGCCAAAAGAAGTAAAAATATATTCATTATGGTCTCATACCACTGCTTGTGGACAAGGCAACTATATCCTGCACAGTAATGCCCTGTTTAAAAAAACAAAAAAAGAAGTATTAGGATGACTCCTGAAGAAAATGAATCTACAACACAATAATATGGCATCAAGACAAATGTCCCTTTATGCCTGGTGGACAAATGCTTATATTATCACTGAAGTTTGTGCCTGAAAATAGTATAATAATCTGAAACATCAAATTGCAATTCGTTATTTTCAGTGGCTTATTTTTTCTGTGGTTAATAATTAATAAAATCCACAGTAAAATCTGCCTAAACACTAAATGAAGCTTTTCTCTTTTCTTGTTTCTCTTTTTTTTTTTCTTCTTTTTTTACCTTCTTTTAATTTTAAAAGACCTAGTGATTTTTGTTAGGTTTATTGACAAGTGAATGATGAATGTACGTATTATTATTCTTTTGTTGATGTTAAGTTCATTGAAACAGCAAAGAATGTGAATCTTGTAAGTTCACTTAATGATATTTTTTTTTTTCATTTGGTGTAAGAGCTAGAGGAAGACAATAAACTGACCCTCCCAAAAGATTAGTTCATTTCTTAGCAGTGGACAGCTTTGACTACGCTATCTTGCAAAGCTGTCTAATAGATAACTGCCCCATTTGTCCATCTCTAAGTGATGAGTAATACTTCCCAAATCTGAGCGAGGCTGCAAGGTTAAATTATGTTAACGAGCACTGGGTGCTCTGACAGCAGGCGATGAAAGACAAGAGTAGTTCTGTAGGTTACTGAAATGGCCACAGGATATGATACTAGATTTTTATCATTCTTATTTCAATTAACCTATTTTGCAATCAAATAAAGAGGAAATAAATCAAACATTAATATTTCTCTGCTCTGTGTTATCTGTGCCACAATAGCCCGAGAGGGCCATGAAAATAACAGCTCATGCTCATCTCCCAAGTGGTTTTAAAACTGGTGTAGTAAAATTTTATGCTACATCTTCCACTTGTATTTTGCATACTGTTCTATGTGTAAAAAGGCATCTTACTTTTTTGATGGGTTGGCCAGTGTAGTGTAAGGTGAATTTAGGTCAGACATGAACTGACAATTAGCGGACTCCTTTTGAACATCTTTCCACTGCTTACACCCAACACAAAACTGTGCTGACTGGATTTCTGGACTATCAGAACTTGCAGGAAACCTGCTGATACAAGGCTATGTTAATATCCTTTAAATAGCTTTTCTTCACCTAATTAAAAAGTTTACTCCAAACATAAACTTCAGCTCTAGGAGTAAATATTGGGTGAAATCGATCCTCGAGCTCAAAGAGTTTGTGACAGGCTCTTTGCAACCACTTAAGTACTGCATGCCATGTTTCCTACCACTGGCTTTGGTGGGAGCAGGGCTTAAGTGCTGCATAACACCTGGGATAAATTTCACTCAAGCAGGACCAAAACTGCATTACAGTCTTAACTGCACATCCAAAAAGGCCTAACAAATGTGGTTTTGTTTTTTTTTTCTTTTTTTTTCTTTGCATAATTGTGCTTTTCCCTCAGTAATGTAGCCTGCTACTATGTTTGCAGCTCTGGGTTCAAACATAGTAGGTTTTATGCTCTACGTTTAAATACGCACCTTCTTAAAATGCTTCTTGTTTTATTTAATTTAACTCTAATTAGTACCCCTGTTGAGCATGCTCCGGTGTCTACCAGTTCTGCCTCTGCTCCTGCACCACACGCTTCAGCACATCAGCCTGCTACTGCTGCTCAAAATACAGCCGGTCTGATGACACCACCAGCAACCACCTCAGTAGCGCAAGAGTCTTTCTCATCCTCCTTCCAAAGGTAACGCTTCATTGCTTTGTCCTTTCGCAGGTACACCCCTGTATGGCTCTGGAAATGCTGCATACACATTCTTAACTTAAGAATGTAGTATGTAAAAGCTGTAGCCTGTTTTATATGCTTTTATATATTTTGGTGTGTTTTCTTATTTTGAAGGATGTTGTTCATGTTTGCAAAGAATGTGCAAAATTAAACTGCCCTAAAAAATAACAAAAAGTAGCTTTAAGTCCGCAGTACAGTTAATGTATTCAGAAATCACATCTAGGCTTAAAACCAGAAATGTTTTTTCACCACTTGTAATACAACCCAAAGACCTCCTAATAGTTACAGTGGTTGAACGAAGGTTCTTTTAACAGCGTTTCTACAGTACGACATGAAATGGAAAATTAGAAAATGTCATTCACTCACATGATTGAGCTTCCCATACTGTAGCAGATGTCAGGAGAGCATGCTGGACAACGAGCAGTATGTCAGTCAAACCGTGCATTTGATGATTGACTTGCTCTGTAAGGTACTAAGTCAATTAATTTCTATTAGATTTATCTACTCTCTTTTCTCTAACGAGATTTAGCTATAGAGCTGAAGTGAGTTTCAAGGAGGTGTGCATTCATAGCACATGTAGTACAGTAGGAGTTACAGTTGTATATTAGAAATTGCCAGACAGTCTGTGAAGAAATGCGTGGGATTTATACTGCTGTCACTTACATTGTAGAATTTTGGGGACAGTCAGAGTGAATTCCTTTGGTGTATATTATTCTTTTCTCTTAGGGTTTTTTTTACATGAGTATTCCTAAAAGATGTATGCTTTAGAATGCTTTAAAAATCCAAAGAAAAACACACTTCCAGTAATGTAAGCTACTTTGAATAATTCAGTCCAAAGATGTAGTCTGTCATATCTTAGATGTGTGCAAATGGAATTGGAAATGTTCTCTTGGCTCTCTTTCTTGTTTAACTTTTGCTAGTTGACATGAATTATGTAGGTATACCAGCCATTTAGTTTCTCACTTCAGTCAGTTTTACCAAACCATGACCTACTGGATTCCCGTGTTTTTATTCTGGTGCAAGAAAATCAGTCATCGATCCAGAAAAGGTGGCTTGAATAAGGTATTATTCTGTAATTCAGAACTGTGCCGTAAGGCCATTTGACATGAAATCCTGATATGGTTTAAGTAATTTTTATCCCTCAGTTGAAACTGTAACATGAAGAAAATGGATTATCTAATATATGCTTCAAAAATAAATGCCTCTACTAAATTAATCATGCCAGTGACTTGTGCTTTAAATAGGAGAATCTCTTGCCTGGTACTTGCTTGCATATTAAAATGTTTAGCTTGAATTCAGACTCAAACTTCTTCAGATCGTGCAGATAAAAACATGTCTCGTTGACAAAAGTCCTGTCCTGAAATATTGTCTTTCTTAGTTATTGATAGACTCTGGGTTTAAGATTTTTACATAATGTGTGCATTTTGTCTTGTGTTCTGTAGGAGTGTACTTGGTTGTGCTATTCTGTAAGTCTGCAGATGTGTGCTACAGAAAACCTGTTCCTGGTAACGATGCAGCAGTCCTCGTGCATCTGAACGACAAAGCTTGATTCTGATGTCACTATTTTTGTCCCTGTGAAATGATTTTGTACATACTTTCATGTGTCTTCTGCAGAGTGCTTGCAGCCCCCAGCTCTCTTTCAAAGCCTAAGCCTTTCCATGGGTCCAAGAACATGTCATTAGCAGCTTCCACTATTTCATCTGCTATCTCATCTCAGTCTAGGTATATCTGTAAAGCTCTCTTCTTTTTCTTTCAACTTAATTTATTTTTATTCTGTATTACTCTCTCTGATTTAGGGGTTTCAGCTTCCTAAGAGATTGGCTTGGCACAGACTACTGAAAAGCATGATGTGTTTAAAGGAATAGCCTTCTTGCTTATCTTTCCCATTAAAACCAAGCTAGGAATCACCGAAGTTTTAGATTTAGGATATGTGACCAAAAGAGCCTTGTGGGACAAAGGTATTTCAGTTGGTTGGTTTGTCCTGGTTTTGCCATCTTAGAATGAAAATATTTGTCTAGTGACACTGGGGGACAATGACTGACTGGGGGTGGGGTGGGGTGGGATTTTCCTTGGTGAAAACATAGGATCACAAGAATCACAGACCTTTTATTATGCTCTTAATCATGACTAATTAGAGACCACTGATAGGGAAAGGTAGAAAGAAAGAATGCTGCTGTGCTGCCTCACTGCTAAGCCTTTTGATTGCTTTTATTAACACTTTGTCAGGACTAACAGGAGAAAGCAGTAGATTTTAAGACTCATTGTTTGAACATAATCTCCAGAAATAATGAACAACTGAATCAGCAAAACATTTGGGATTATAATTATCCATGTCTCTCTTATCTTGATATAAAAAGGTAGTTAGGGATCACCCAAAAGTGATGTTTGAAATTAATAAAGCACACAAGTTAGAAGGCTACACGTCAAGAATTATAATGATCTTTCTCAGGAGTATCACAGAAAACAGCAGTTAAGTGCTATGCACAGGTACATACTTGAAAGCATTTTGGCTGGCTTCACATCACTGAAATTGATGTAAAAATGAAGTAGCTACAGAACAGAAGATCAGAAGAGTTCTGACTTTTAGGGTGTAAATATGGCTGTGATATGGAGCTGATAAAACATAAGAAGTAAAATTAACTGCTGATCTAAGTATATTTATTTGAGTGGAAGTACACTAATCATACATTTAGTTTAAACTAAACTATAAAGTTGGTGACTGTCACTAGAACGTTACCAAGACTAGAAGGTAAGAGCAGATGCAAGGGTGTTTACTAGCTGTTGATGTCTAGTTTTATGTATGAACTTTCAAAATTCCAAAGTGATGAGTTATTTAGGGAATTTATTATTTGTTGGTATCTATCATAAAATACCTTAAGAGGCCCTAATTTTCACATTATGAGTGCTCAGTGCATTGCAGAAGTAATTCTTAGGACCCATATAAATCTTGCTATGAGAGGTATATTTGTACATACCTGCATAAGAGATTTCCGTGGTATTCTACTAGCTTCACTGAGAATTGTACATCATAGCTAATAAGAGGTCTCTGAAGCCTGCGTGTAGTAGTAGTACCGCATGTAATACTTTTTATTTCTGCAATATCTGCATATTTCACTGAGATTAGCGTTGATGTCACAAAAGGCCCTGGTTTTTCCCCTTCAAGAAAAACAATTGGATAATGAAAGACTATTTAATGAACGATTTTGGTGGAATGCAGAAAGATAAAATTACAGATGCATTGCATATATCGCTTTTAGGGCTCCATTGGTAAAATCTTAATCAGGTTTATTTTATTGACCACCCAAGATTAGAAAGGCATTTTTACACTTGAGTGAAAAAATTCTATTCATTGACCATTGCTGAGTATCTTGAATAGGAGGGTACTGGTAGAGGGCTAAAGTACACATCACATTTTAAAATGTCAAAACTGCAAATTTTCCAGTTTTAAGAAGTGGCTTTATTTCAGAAAGAGAATTGCCTTTCAATTTTGTTTTTATGATTCAGTGAAGCTGTCTAAGTGCAGACAGACATAGATTTGAACACTGTGAATGCTGCTGATCAGAGGGACCATTCTAAAATTGGAGTATTGAGTTATAAGACTGTACTCAGAGTCATCAAAAAACTTCAGAAACCCTTATGAATATGTGAATCATAGCATCGTGATTTTTTAAATCAGTTATAAAAGTGGTAGGTCTCTAGAAACCTGTCAGAGACAGATAGTTTATCATCACAGAAGATCCTTAAAACAAGGCTGCCCAGGCAGGCAGACAGCATGTTTTCACAAAATGGTTAATGCATGCATACTTCTTTTAACTGAAGGCTCTTCATTTAAGAAGCTGTAGTTCCTTTGCATTAATCACAGCCCTACAGATAGACCTTCTGACTCCCAGAACAGGCACTCTTCACATTGAAGTATGGTAGCTATGTTGGTCAGGAATGGAATATAACAGTTCCCTGGGACAGACTGACAACTGCTGGCGTAGCTTTCCTGTTCCATGCTCGCTTTTGG
Organism: Gorsachius magnificus; assembly: GCA_034008185.1. Lineage (NCBI taxonomy): Eukaryota > Metazoa > Chordata > Aves > Pelecaniformes > Ardeidae > Gorsachius > Gorsachius magnificus. Next base: position 30,815,644 of record CM067089.1, on the reverse strand, counting down.
TATAAGAATTAGATGCAGACAGCTTTTGTTATCTTCTGGGATAAATCTCCTCTTCCATAAAAGAGCTATGTTTTCACTGCTGTCTTGGAAATGACAGTTAAGCAACAATTATGTATAATTTACATATAAGCAGCTAATAAATTAGTATAAAGATAGCCATTATTTGCTGACACTACTTGCATGTCTATCTTAGAGCTAATAAAATACTGTATCTTGATTGAGCCCTTATACATTTCACTTTAATTTCACATTCCTTTCATGGGGAGAAGGGAAGCAGTGTGAGGCCTTGAAACTATAAATTCACTTGTAGTTATGTGTCAATATGCACCAATCAGTGCAAATCACAATTTTAATGAGTAATGAAGATAAAATAACACCCTGAGATATTAAAATTGACTTCCCATTCAAATGTCTTTTATCTCCTGCATTTTATTGGCATGGACCGTTTTACCCTTTCCTGCCCCCTGGAAAAGAAGCAGGTTGTCTGGGGAGGCCATGCGTCTACATTCTTGAAGGTTTTCATGACACCATTGGATAAAACACTGAGCAACTTGGCCTTACCTCAGAGCTGGCCTTGCTTTGAGCAGGAGGTTAGATGAGAGACCTCCTGAGGTCTCTTCCTACCTGAAAGATTCTGTGAATCTATGAAAAACAACTGTCCATTTCAGAAAGCAATGCTTTAATCAGGCTGCTAAAAAATATTGCTTGTACCTGGCAATTATTTAAGTCAAAGATGTAAGATCTACAGCATATCAGCATTATACACTACTGCCCTAAAAACTTACTTGCCAATGGATGGCACAGGTATCATGCTGGCATATGCTTCAAGCTGTTATCAGCAGGCAAATGTTTCTGTCTTCGCTAATACCTCTCTTGGAAGTTCAGTAATTCAGCGAGCCTTGGAATGTAAAGGCAAATCAAACATGTAGGACCTGTAAAAACTTGGTTCCCTAATAATCAGGTATAAGAAGCAAACTCAGTTTGGGTTTTCTATTTTGGGTTTGGTTTTTTGGTTTGGTTTTTTTTGGGGGGGGTTTTGTTGGTGGTTTTTTTTTTTTTTGAGGGTTGTGTTGCAGCTGAAATAGGATCTTTATCTTTGTGCACTACTTCCAAATTTGTTTTAAAAACTGTCATGTATTATATCTAGTGTATTCAAACATAAGGGACTAAAATTGGCTTCTAGATACATTTAAAATTCAAATTCTTGAACATCCAATAGCTTCCATTTAGAAATAAAGCAATGCATCAGCATGCCAAAATACAGACTTAAAAAAATCCAGTTTTAGCTTGACATATACCACTGGAGCATTGCAGCATTTCATATAATTTTAGTTCAAAATAAAATATGGATGAGCTCAGTTACAACAGTATCTCCCCATCCTGTAAAACATGCTGAGGTAGAATGAGGCTGAGATTTTACTGCCATCATTTCGGTGTTTGTTGGGTTTGGTTCTTTTCCTTCAAGATACCTTAAAAAGGTCCACCAAGAAAATACAGGAGGGTTTCTGCTTTCGTGAGCAAAGGCTGTATCCTTAACACCTAACATGAGTAAAATCTTTGTAATGTTCCTAAAGAGGAATGTTTGAAATAAGTCATTAATCCTTAACTGATCATGTTACTCTTACTTTTAAATCTGCAATGTTAATCTTACTTTTTCATTTAACGATCTTACTTACAAAGAAGAAAGCATATCAGGAGTGTTTTAAATAACCTACAAAGCTCTTTATGCAATAGGTTAGTCCATCTGGAGGGTAAAAGCAGGGTAACCAGTGAGACAGCACTCTGGGAATACAAAAACAGGAGAAACTATGGAAAGAGTTACGATTATGGTTCTAAAAGGAAGGTGTAGCTTCTGTGATCCTAGGATTTTAATCCAAGCACTGTGTCTGTGGTAAAGGGAAGAAAAACTCTCCTCCAGAAGCTGGGAAAATAACTGGCATGTGATAGGCTTCTGGTAATTCTGGCAAGTGGGGGCTGTGCTCCTGTGGGATGTGATCATTGCCATGTAGCCTGGCATTGCTCTGCATTTGGACAGGAGCTGTGTTCATTCTGAATCCTCTTGTTTCTCAGTTCATACATTGTGCAGGCTTTTAAGTGCTTTCTGTATTTACATAAATGAATCATTTATGTTCTGAAATGATGCTGCTTCCCCAAGAAAAAAAAAATCTACCCTTTACCTAAGACTTTGTTTAGTAAATGAACAGTAGAATGGTACTGCAAGCCTGTCCTTTCTGTGGGGTTGTCCTAGTTGCCTCATAAGATAGGAAACTTAGCTGATCTTTGGACTTTGGTTCATTCAAGGATTGCTTTTAAGATTTGATGCAACTTAAGCTTATGACACTGACAAAAAGAAACTCATACTTATTTTTCTGTGCTAATACAAATAAATGGTGAATGTCAAAGCAAACTGTCCAGTGGTTGAACTAGAATTCCACAACTAAAGAATGAGCAAAACTGGATGAGAATGTCTTACGGAGCGATACACTCAGCTCATTTATTTCTGTTGCCATTATTCAGATTTCACTATGATTCCTAGCTTAAACAAGATAAGCAAAATGTAATGTAATACTGATCTTATATGTTTATAAATATGTACATGTTGTTTAGCACTTAAGAACACCTCTTATTCATAAGGAAATTCACTGTAGGACAAGATATCCCAATTTTCTTGGTATATTTTTTTCAAATACAATTTTTGTCTCATTTTAGTTTCAACCGGCATTCTTCCACCTCCATCAGCTACCAGTCAAAGAGGTATAAAAATGTTTTGTGCAGCTACTCTACCTTAAAAGCACTTAACAAACCAGTTTATTGCTGCTAGCAGGCATCTAGTGAAGTATTAACATAAAAATGATCTGCTTAGAAATATTTACTCTTTCTTTTTCTGACAACTAATAGTTTTCAGAGCCAGTATATAATTTGCTGCCTGTCACATGCCATTGGCTGCTACAGATAAATTCAGTAAGGGTGCTTTCACTGCTTTTCAAGATGCCATTGCTTCCTGTTCCATTAAAGTGTCTTTGATCCTTAGGACATCTTTTTATTCTTTCTTTCTTCTTTCTTTTTTTTTTTTTTCATATTTTTTCTTCAGCAGAAATTCTGATAAATCTTTTAACTTCACTAAAAACCTTAATGATATAGTGTAACACTTTCTTTTTGACAAGCTTTTTTATATGCCTTATTCTATTTAATATGCATCATACACTTGTAAAAGAGTTCAGTAGTTGACTTCCTTTAATTTTGCCATGATTTTGGTACTATGAATACAATTTTTTTTCTGTGCGTGTTGTTTTTTGATTTTTTTCAACTTCATTTCCCTGAATGTACAAGGAAATCTAGTGGCATGGTTTTATCATGCTAGTAACTTTGGGAAACACTTGAATTTTGAATAACCATTTTTCTTCCTGACAGTCTAAGTATCACTAGTCTGGCTCGGAACTTCTTTATGTATTTTGTGCATTAAGAGAGAGAGCTTCAAATGAGTCTTTCTACCAATGGACCTGCACATTTGGGAGTAGACTTTCCTGAGGGTATGCCATTTTCAGATTAAGGCTGTATGACACATGATTTAAAATCCTTTAAGCCATATTGTAAACGTTGATCACTGATCCTGTAAAGGTAAGTATGTTTTACTGGTTTTCGCTCTAGTTTACCTTGAATAGTAGACTTTAAAACAAGGAAAAGTCTTTTGAATAGCGTGCGTTTAGCTAAAGGCATTTTTAAGCTGTATGTGAAGCCAGCATACCTGAAGCGTACATCTTCCTGTCTGTGCTACGATAGGAGCAGTGATCTTCTGTCCAGTGACCCCCAGTACAGTGCGTTCTTATGCCCTACAGATGAGGAGGTATCAACAGGAAATAGGTGGTAAGAATGGAAAGTAAAAAGTCTTACTGTGCTTAGAACAGCTTTGGCGGTTACAAAATCACAGCGCGGTTCACAATGATTTACAGTAAATACAAACCCACTAAAACAGTTTATCTTGGAGAGTCCTGTTCACTTATGGTTTAGTGGACCCAAATCCAGCCCTAAGCCCTAGTCTAGGTACAGAAATAATTATCTATAGCAATGGCTCTGTTTCTAGGTCTATCTAAACAGACAAAATAAATTAGCCTGAGGCAGCAATGCAATGCAAACTAGACCCATAGTATAAGTACTGTCAGAGTAGCAAAAAGCTATGTTGTGAGGATAAGTTTATTTGGTTCAAAATTAAAAATCAGAAGTTTACATTTGTCAGAATGCTTTTTGCCTGTACGGGAAGGAATTTGCAGGGTTTGCCATATGTAAAGATTGTAACGCATTCTCTCCAGATGGCATCTATTTCCACTATTAAAGAAAGTACAAGTCAAGATGGACCAATAGTCTGGCAAAGCTGGACGCTTCTTTTCTTATGCTGACAAATGTTTTCCTATGGACAAAGCCACTAATGGAAATAACTCCTGAACTGTCAGCACAAACATATAGGGATCTGGTAGATACAGATAGCGAAACTGAAGAGAAAAAGAAAGTAAAACTATGTTATCAGGGTGAGTAAGAATGATGTGCTATAGCAAATGGGTTTTATTACTGCACGCATCTTGGTATTTGTTACTTCCTTTCCTTTATCTTCTTTATTCTCTCTTGCTTGCTTTGTTTGTAATGCTCTTTTAGTGGTCTAAGAAGCAAAGTCACTACAAATAGCGTCATCCAAAGTAACAGGCAAAGAGAAGAGGCATGTATGTCAATGTGTTACTATAATCAAACTGAGAATCACCATCTGAGCTATAAAGAAGAATGATTTCTTACTGATGTTTGGAATCCTGAGCAAATATTTTTAATCTAGGAACGCAGAAACTGCATCGTAATATTACATATTGTATACTTTGGAGTTAGCTGAATCTGAACATTAGAAAAATCAACATAAATTGTGGTTTCAGCCTAAATGGGGAAAAGAGCTAGTTTCAGAAATGTCTTTTAAAGGTCACTACAATCTTTTTGAAAAGAGTACAATACTTATAAATAGTAGCTAGGATTTGTAGTAGTAGTCATTGTGCTGAGCCAGTATCTTTTCAAGTCAACAAGACATCCCTCATTGATTTATCTTAGACAAGAACAGGCCCATTTGTTTGTAGAGGGACAGAAAACCCAAACTTTGTATGCATGTTCCCGAAGCCTGGTCCCTTGTTATGCTGAAAGTTCCTTTAATAAATTTGTCATATCCCTTCAGTAAGCTATTTTCTGTGACAATAAGAGCAACCTGACATTATTTTAAATCCTTATCTGGCTAATTTTTCTTTCCAAAGAATTGTTGGAGACTTTCTTAGCAACGATAAAGACTAATGAATCTCACAATGTTCTCTCTCTAGCTCTCAAGGGAAGTTCCTCTCGGAGTGCTTTGGAAGCTGCCAGATCCATTATTTCATAACCAGTAACTTTTGCTGTTTAAAAAGTTGCTCATACTTTCATTTTGCTTTTAGAAACACAAGCCAGTCATATACACCAACGCCAACTTCTGGAAGCTATGGCGAAAGTCCTGCTGCTTCTGCCACTTCAAAGCCAAGAGTTGTTACTACTGCCAGCATAAAGCCCTCTGTCTACCAGCCAGGTAAGGTGACTTCAAAGTAATGAAAGGATTCAGAAAAGAAATGCACATGCATTTCTTTTAGAGAAAGAAAATGCAAAGAATTCACATGTCGCAATAGGACACACACACATCAGGGAAGATTTATATACATGGAACCAAATCCTGCTAGTTGCTAGTTTTGCTTTGGATTATCTGAAGAGTGGGGATTATGTTGTATTTGTATTCTGCTTTAGAGTGAAAATGTGGAACAAAAGGGGGAACAAGAATAAAAGCAAGAGAAAAGCCTGTAATAAAAAAATGTGTAGCCTGACTTTTCAAAAGAAATATATTTGGAAAATAACCCAGCATGCCCAATTAGGAGCCTGATGACACTTGCACAACTCGTGAAGGAGATAAAATAAGTGAAGGTTGCTTGAGTAGGATATATTTGCAAAACAGTTAAGGCTGTATATTGAACTTCTCAAACTCAGGCTTATATTTGAAATAAAGAATGACCTATTGAAGTACTTCGCAATGCTACACTTCCGCTTCCCACAGCTCCAGTTACTGAAGGAATATGTTTGACTATTATGAAGAAGGAGCTCCTGGACAAACTCAAACACAAAAAAGAAGCCTACAGTGGGTGGAAGCAAGGACAGGTAGCCTGGAAGGAATGCAGAGCAGCCAGGGATCAGGTTAGGAAAGCTAAAGCCCTGATAGAATTAAATCTGTCCAGGAATGTCAAGGGCAACAAGTAAAGCTTCTATGTCAGTGAAGGAAGACTAGGGAAAATGTGGGCCCTCTCCATAAGGAAATGGGAGACCTGGTTACCCAGGATATGGAGAGGCTGAGGTACTCGATGACTTTTTTGCCTCAGTCTTCACTGGCAAGTGCTCAAGCCACGCTATCCAAGTCGCAGAAGGCAAAGGCAGGGATTGGGAGAATGAAGAACCGCCCACTGTAGAAGAAGATCAGGTTTGAAACCATCTGAGGAGCCTGAAGGTGCACAAGTCCATGGGACCTGATGATATGTATCTGCAGATCCCAAGGGAACTGGCAGATGAAGTTGTAGGCCACCATCCATCATATTTGAGAAGTCATGGCAGTCCAGTGAAGTTCCCACTGACTAGAAAAGGGGAAACATAACCCCATTTTTAAAAAAGAAAAAAAGGAAGATCTGGGGAACTACAGACCAGTCAGTCTCACGTCTCTGCCCAGCAAGATCCTCCTGGAAACTACACTAAGGCCCATGGAAAATAAGGAGATGATTGGTGATCATGTCTTCAACTAAGGGCAAATCATGCCTGACAAATTTGGTGGCCTTCTATGACAGGGTTACAGCATTGGTGGATAAGGGAAGAGCAACTGACATCATCTACCTGGACTTGTGCAAAGCATTGGACACTGTCCCGCACGACATCCTTGTCTCTAAATTGGAGATATGGATTTGACAGATGGACCACTCTGTAGATGAGGAATTGGCTGGATGGTTGCGCTCAAAGACTTGTGGTCAATGGCTTAATGTCCAAACCGAGACCAGTGATGAGTAGCATTCCTCAGGGGTCGGTATTGGGACCAGTGCTGTTTAACATCTTTGTTGGTGACATGGACAGGGGGATTGAGTGCACTTTCAACAAGTTTGCAGATGACACCAAGCTCAGTGGTGCAGTTGACATGCCTGAAGGACGGGATGCCATCCAGAGGGACCTAGACAAGCTTGAAAAGTGGGCCCATGTGAACCTCATGAAGTTCAACAAGGCGAAGTGCAGGGTCCTGTACTGGGGTCAGGGCAGTCCCAAGCACAAATACAGGCTGGACAGAGAATGGATTGAGAAGGACTTGGAGGTGTTGGTTGATGAGGAGCTCAACATGACCTGGCAATGTGTGTTTGCAGCCCAGAAAGCCAACCACATCCTGGGCTGCATCAAAATAATTGTGACAAGCAGGTCAAGGGAGGTGATTGTGCCCCTCTACTTCGCTCTGGTGAGATGCCACCCGGAGCACTGTGTCCAGCTCTGGGGACCCCAACATAAGAAGGACATGGTCCTGTTGGAGCAAGTCCAGAAGAGGGCCATGAAGAGGATCAGAGAGCTGGAGCACCTCTCCTGTGAAGACAAGCTGAGAGAGTTGGGGTTATTCAGCCTGGAGAAGTCTCCAGGGAGACCTTATAGCAGCCTTCCAGTACCTGGAGCGGGACTTTTTACAAGGGCATGTAGTGATAGGACAAGGGGTAATGGCTTTAAACTGAAAGAGGATAGATTTAGATTAGATATATAGAAGAAATTCTTTAGCGTGAGAGTCTGGAACAAGTTGCCCAGAGAAGTTGTGGATGCCCCATCCCTGGGAGTGTTCAAGGTCAGATTGGATGGGGCTCTGAGCAACTTGGTCCAATGGAAGGTGTCCCTGCCAAGAGGGGTTGGAACTAGATGATCTTTAAAGTCCCTTCCAACCCAAACGATTCTAGGATTCCATGATTATTCATTCATCTGAAAAGTATGCTCCTTGATGTTACTTAAATTCCCTTTGTATTAATATGTTACAAATGGACAGAACTTCTAAAATCACTGATGACCAAAATGTGAACCTTCAAAATGAACAAATTAAATGAGGCAGCAATGTAAGTCTAAATGCAATTCTGTTCCAAATTAAGCTTCTGATTTAGCAAGAGAATTAGAACATTGATTTATATCTTGACAGTCAAGTAAATATGAAAAGGCCAAGAATTCTAACAGTCTTAAACTCTGTCTTCTGTTATGCTCTATCTCTGAATCTACTGAAATGAAACCAGTGGAAACTCAGACATAAAGCAGACAGATCGGTTGATTGATCTTTGTATTTGAGATATAAAGGTGGAAAAAGCCAGTTCAGAACTATCATGAGCTATTTAAGGATCTCAAAGTCAATAAAAGTTTCAGCTTCTCCTCATTTGCTTTTGGTTAAGTGTGTCAGCATATACCATGTTCTCACTGTAGACAAATGTTATTATTTTTGTCTTGCAAAAAAAGGAAAGATGAAGACAGAGGATTTATTTCCAGAATGCAGAATGGAGCAAACTGTAGCAAGACAAAATATCTCCTAAATACACCGATTGATACTAAGCCCCATGCTCATTTGGGAGAATTATAAACTCCAGTTCTCAATATACAAACCTGCCACAGAAATAAATTAGTAGCTGTATACAATTAGTAGCTGTATCTGTTAAAGAAAAAGCTGGCTGTTGAATTAGACTCAAAATAAGAGGCAATGCTTTTGTTTTCTCCTGTCATGGGCATCTTCTTTGCAATTCCTTATATTGCTGGTTTTGAGCCCTGTTGCCTCCCAATAAAAGCTTAAAATACACAGTATGGAAAATATGTTCTGTGTCACTATGTATACAACAAACTTACTTCAACTTGTATATATTGTCTGTCTGCATGTGGAAAATTCTTATTTTTCCAGCACTGCAAGGATATAATGTACTCTATAGGACAGGAGAAAATTCAGAATAATATGTAATGTAGTATATTGCAAAGACAAAATTCAAATAGCATTGAAGTTAGCAAAGAAAGAATCAGTAAGTCTCCCTGTATTGTTTAGGAGTTTGGGATATACAATAAAGGATTCTAAAATACCTCCATAATTTAACCCCAAAGTGCCTCAGGTACAAAAGAGATTAAAGAAAGATATTTTATTGAAGATGTTTGTGTTTTGTTTTGGTACCTTTTTAAAGTTTTATATATTTGATGTAGTAGCACTTCATACTGGTTTTGGAGCATGAGCTGGCCCTAAAGACGGTAGCAGTTGCAGTCCTGAGCAAACAGGAAGTTGTCACTTGGGAAGCAATGGAGGAAACAGCATTTCCTGTGACAGATGGGAAAGATCAATAGTACTTTGAAAGAAACCATCAAGACAGTTAGAAAACTTCCTCACCCAACTTTGTCAATGCATATAAATTCTGTTCTACAATGTAAAATGCAGCTTCAATCTGAGAGGACCAGCTATTCTCATATGATGACATATGAGATCACAGGATCCATCTTTTCCTTCCAATCTAAGTGCAACCTCAGGCTTTTGCCATAACTGCACTCTCATTTTAGCAAACCATTTCTTAGAGTTCTTTTTGTAAATCCACTGTGTGAAAAGGCCAAAATAGTGGAGATTAGCATAAGGATTTGCAATGTAGAAGTTGGAAGAGGAATGCCATTATGCTAGCCTTCAGTGAATGAGATGACTTGCTTCCCTTAGAAACGTGGGCCAGCAACTTCCAAATTAAAACACCCAGCAACAGCCTCATATGTGCAATATCCAGAAACCTGAACCAATCACTACAAGGGTTTACAAGACTATTTTAATCTGTCTCAGATTGAAAAAAATAATGGGGCTAATTTTAGTTAAAACCAATTTCAAAATGAAACTGCATTGTTGAGTATCTGGCTCAGACAGGAGTAATCAGTAAATCTACGCTTTAAAGCAAAGGAGGAGTACTACTTTGACTAACCTAACTGGTGGGAATTTTCTGCTGCTTTGTTTTCTTCCTATAGGAAAAGCTCTGAATCATAGAATGTTTTGGGTTGGAAGGGACCTTTAGAGGTCATCTAGTCCAACCCCCCTGCAGGGAGCAGGGGCACCACTAACTAGATCAGGTTGCTCAGAGTGAACTCTGTAATATTTTCCCTTCTCTGTCCTGTAAATTTCATAACCCGATTTTAAAAGGAGCTTTTCTGAACATTCTGAAACTTCTTTTCCAAACAAGGTCCACTAGATGGCGGAAAATACTTGTGTATTCCTTTCTTATAGGCTTTCCCAGACTGGAATAGTGCTTTCATAAATTTCAAGCAACCCAAACACCAGTTTTATACTATGAAGTAACATGATACCTAAAAGTAAGGAAGCAGATCTTTCCTTTTAAATCTGTAAGTCTGAATAGGAATACTCATGTACTTAGAAGTGCTCAAGTGTAAAGGCCTGATCCGCTCTTTTAGAAATTGGTAGAAAGAATTCCACAGATCTCAGTGAACTTTTCACTGAATCCTAAGCACGTGCAAGACTAAAACAGTAGTTGGTTACCTACCATCTTTCATTTAAAATTTAGTTGATGGTTACCTACCGTCTTTCATTTAAATTTTTTCTAAATAAGAATGACATCTTCCTATAAAGGACTTGTTGCATTATTTGCTTTGTCTGTCATCTGCTATATACTGGAACAGTATATAGTATATAAAGTTTTGGGCTTCAGTGATGCAGCTGCTAAGTGTAGAACAAGCCAAATCAGTTGCAATTATGAATTACATTTGTTACTGGCAAATTATTAGTACAAATAACAATTATGTGTTCTACTAACAAAGAAAGAAAAGCAAATTTTTCTCACAGAGCGAGCTGGTATGTAAGACCAAGGCATTTGAGACTATATGAGTCTTTACTAAAGAAATCTTTGGTAACGTGCCTTTTTTTTCTGGAGGGAAAATATCTATTGACCATAAATTAAGAGCTGATAGGGAGAACTCCAAATTCCCCAGAAGCAAAGAACTTGCTTATTCCTGCGGCTGTTAAGAGAGAGAACAGGACAACAATAGTCCCATTCTTCCTCTCCTGTAAGAGTCTGAGGGCTGAGAGAAACAAGGTGATAGAGGCTTACTGAATTATTTGAAGTATTCATTTTTGAACAGTTAAGGGACAGCTCATATGACACTGATATTTTGAGAATCTATTCCCTGATATACTGAATCTTAGTACTTTTTACCAGCAAACAGCAGCTTTTTATCTGCTGCATATGTGTTGGAAGACTTGGAAATACATAAACATGCAAGGTAGACTGGTGTGGCAGCAGCTACTAGGTCAAAAGAGTTGTTCATATAAGCTTAGGGATATAGCAACAAGATAATAATTCCCTCTTAATAGCAATAGCTAATATCTTAAAGTTAGTGAAACCTTTCTAATACGTTGCAATGACACTATTTTAAATCAATAGGAATTCCAGTCTGTTCACGGGGGGAAATATGTTGTGATATATCCAGCCTGTAAAGTTAAATGATAATGGCTGAAAAGAGAACTCGGAGCAGTTGTGTACACCCAACATTTTTTATTTTGCGATAATTCCCCTGGTATCTTCTTTTAGCAACTGGAAAAAAAAAATTACTTTGCTGCTTTATTTTACCATGGCAAGTAGAAAAGACAGGAGTAACAAGCAATAGAAGGTAGAGGGAATGAAAGACGAAGGCTCTTCCCCAGTGTTTATCCTTCAAAGAAGTCTGTACTAATCTGAACCCAGATAAAACATATGCTCTCTACATTGGTTGGAATAAACAAACTGGAAAAATAAAAGACCAACATTGTGAGATTAAGGAAGAAAAAGTGAAAAATTAAGAGGTTGTAAACTGAATTTACTAAAGACAAGCATAGAAAAAGACATCCTAAAAATGGTACCTGGATAGCATTGGTTCTTCACCTCTGGAATTCTGGGTTTGAGTATCTGACCATTTTGTTAGGCCCTCTGTGGGATACGCTGCCGTACTTTGCATGAACAATTATTGGCTCTTGGGGGAGGGAGAATCCTTTCACAAAACTGAGTGAGCTAGAAGTCACCTTATTTAATTAGAGAGCCTTATAGGTGGGAGCCTTTTGAACTCACCAATTAAAGATGAAATATTGCCTTCTAATTTTGCCTAGCTTCATACCGTAATATATAAATAGCAACAGCCCCAGGGTTTAAAGAGATTGCATATAAACTCTCTGTTCTGAAATCTTTAAACACTGTTTACCATTCCCAAGTTAAAAAAAAAAAGAAGCCTCAAGCTAAGGTGGGATACAGTTTTATGAAGCAGAAACTCTGTTGATGCTGTAGCATAAGAACGTTTTATCAAGAAGATGCACTAGATTCAGCTCTGAAGGCAATAAAGAGAAGAAAAGCAGAGATCACGGGGTGATCGCAGTGCATTGATATATATGCTATTTAAGCACCTGCAATTGCCAAGAAGAACCCTCTTCTTGGTTGAAATACCTTTCTACCTGCAAGCCCCTTATAACTGTGAATGTTGTATTTGGTCGTCATTTTATTGGCACTGGGATCTGCTACCCAGAGTGTTTGCCTAGACGGCAGAAGAACTCTGTTCCTAAATCTGTGCTCTCTCATTTGGGCAAAACACTTCAACTCTCCAAGATTCTGTTGCTCCTCACACAAAGCAACAACCATTCACTTCTTTGTTTTCCTTGCAAAGGAAAAACTGCCTTTAGTGCTCCTGTACTTGGCAAAGTGAGGCAGTTCTTGGGCAGTGACTTCAGTCCTGCACAACACAAGATCTGACGTTTTGAAAAGAGCAGGGCAATGGGAAAACTTGTCGGTATGTGCAGGCTCTAGCTTCTGCTTATTTTTATGTGATAAAGCTCCGCCCAAGATCAGAGCCTGGTGCATACGAACACAGAGGCAGTCTGCACTGAAGATTTTATCTGATAGTTAAAGGGTGGAAGAAAGGAAGTATAATATTTCTATTTTATACACGGGAACTGAGGCACAGAGATACTACGCTTTGCTCAAAGTTATACGGGAAGTCTGTGGCAGAGCCAAGAACTGAACTGAGATCAGTCATAACCACAAGTCTGGCCTTCCTCTAAGTGCTGCTGGCTTTGTCTTGCTGGTCATGTGAGCTGAACTGGCTCCCTCACTTCCAGTGCTCTCTGTCTTTCTGTTTCCTGTGCGAGCCTCTTTTTCTTCAGAAACCTAGGTGTAAAACCTACAAATGGTAGATAACAGTGACAAGTGTGGGAAATGCTGCATTTTAATGAATATAATGAGATCAAAATTTAAGCATAGCTTCTTATTGAAACTGTGGGGAATTCCATCTAAAACTTTATTACATGGTCTGGCCTTTCTATTTTTAACGTGTCTTAAACAGATTGTATGGCAGTCTTTGAAATTATCACAGAATTGTCAGATCCATTCCTACTAGAAAATTAAGAGATGCCCTTGAAAATGATCTCCATAAAATCTGTAAAAGCCAGTAGGCAATGACTTCTGTAATGCATGTGGATTAGAAGTTAGTGATTGTGCTGATATCCTTGGCTTCAGTCCAGAATTAATGAGCAATAATGGGACAGACCATAATTGTCATCTGAAGTTTTTATTTTTTGTGTGTTGTGGAGTACCCTTTCGTTAAGTGTTGCTGTTTTGCCATCAGAAGAAAAGACTTTAAAATACTTCTTGGTTTCTTTTGGGATACTTAAAACAGCACCAGCACCAGTTCATTCCTACACCCCTGCCAACGCTGAGCCTGCAAGTCGCCCTCCCTGGGTAACAGATGAGTCCTTTTCCCAGAAATTTGCACCCGGAAAAACCACCACCACTGTCACAAAGCACATCCTACCAAGAGGTGCTCCAGTACCATCTCCTGCCTCAACTTCTGCTTACCCGTCTCCAGTGTCAGCTTCTTCCCAGGCGCCGGCAATAGCCCGAGGAACGGTTCAGAGGGCTGAGCGTTTTCCAGCCAGCAGCCGAACTCCTCTCTGTGGGCACTGTAACAGCATAATTCGGTAAGGTCATGAGGTTTTGAAGGGGGATGAAGCAGAAAAAAAATATCAGAGAGACTGGTTATTGTACATTAATATACAGTACCAGAGCATAAGACTCAGTTAAATTACCCAGCAGGGATGTCTGTTGTCTGCTTCATTAATTTAACATTTCCAGAGCTCATTTTGCTATTGTGTGGTTCACTTTTCATCACTGCAAAGTTATACGTGCTAATTGTTTGTTTCATGGATGCTGTGGCAAATCACTGTTTTGTTTTTTAAACAAGTTTCTGATCCTAAGGTACCCCTTGAAGGAGATACATACAACTTCATTGGGAGAGTTGGGGGAGGACAGGGGGGAGGATTCTGGAGAGAAGAGGGACAAGGCATCATTTTGGAACAGCAGCCAAATGTAATTGTTGCTTTTGTGTCTGGAGAAAGATAATGCCTACACTCTATTACCAGTGATTCATAGCATGCCTCTCCCTTCTCTCCCAACTCATTCTGCTGGACCAGTGCCCGTTGTTACCCTCTGGACTGCTAACCAGCTTTAAGTAATCCATGTTTAATGACAGTAAAAGGAGCTAGTTCGGTGGTGTGGAACTGCTGATTATTGTCCTTTGTATATTCTGCAATGGAAAGACCCCAGTAATAATCACTGTAACTAATTACAGTCAAGAGTAAATCACCAAAGGGAATTGAATGCATCCTCCAAATAATCAAACAAGTTGTCATCTGATAGTCTGACATTTCTAGAGCATGCCTCATGCAGTGCTCTCTCGGATGAAAAGAAGGCAGGAGACTTCAGGAGCTATTGTGAGGTGTGGGTGTGTAGGTTTGGAAACTTACCTGCTTTTTCATGCTTTCGAATAGTAGCATCTTCTGTGTTACAGACCTTGGACTTTTCCTGTTGTCCTTGCACCTGTTTACAAAGACCACTTGTAGCTATGCAGATATGCAAAACACTTTGGCAAAGTGTTTGAGTAATGATCTTGAAAAAGGCCATTTCTGTTCAGGCTCCTGGATCTTATTTTAATATGCACTTTCGAATGCTTGTTACACATGTATGCAGTGTCTAACAAAGTGGCTTTGTAATCAGGGTCATTCAGTCTTTTTGCAATACAAATAAGATAATTACTATTGTTTACAGAGGTCCTTTCCTGGTGGCCATGGGTCGCTCTTGGCACCCAGAAGAATTCAATTGTGCTTACTGCAAGACGTCCTTGGCTGATATGTGCTTTGTGGAAGAGCAGAACAGTGTGTACTGTGAGCGCTGTTACGAACAGTTCTTTGCACCAACCTGCGCCAGATGCCACACTAAGATCATGGGGGTAAGAGAACAAGATTAACCCTTTCTTCACCGGCATGGTTCATTGAAACAGTGAAATTGTTTAGACTGTAAGCGATGACTGTAGATATTTAATTAATTCCCCCTTTTTAATAATAATTTCCTAGCCTGTTGGCTATTTCAGAATGAGAAATATATTATTTATAGTAATTTTCAACTATCCAAAATCTTGGGTATTTCTGTACCTTATTCAACTCAAGAGAATACGTACTCTAGTTACCATCTCACTACAGTGTAAAGTAAGTAACACTTTCTGGATAGTTCCTAGCTATCTGATACACACTATGTTACTTTTATCTATCTTTTCCTTATAGTAAGAGTCTTGATTTTTTTTTTTTCTTATATAGCCCTTAGTCTAAATTTCAATTGAGAAGTCAGTGATCTTGGGAAGAGGCCCACTGCTCTTGCTGCACCTCACTGGTAGCAAGCAACACAGCTAAGAGGAATTCTGCTGTCTTCTTATAATTAAGAAAATACAGAATAAATACAAAGATCTGAATTCCAGAAAGGCAAAAATAGATGCCACTTTTTTTTTTTAATGTACTCATGCTTAGGTACAAGTAAATTTGCTCTACATGTACCTTAGGTGGTGGTGAGGTTGGAATACCATAAGATAATTTTAGCAGTGTATTTATGCATGATGTTATAGTGAATATATATAACATGATTCTCTTAAACGAGGAAGCAAGGAGTACCACACTGGTTTTTCACTGCTTAGCTGTCACCTTTTGACATCTGTCTAAATGTTGGCATTGACAGACTAGGTGCTTTTCTCTGCAATTCTCATCCAAGTAGGGATGGCAGCATCAGACATCTATGGTGAAGCTCTGGCTCCAACCAACTCGTGTTTGCTACTGCGGCAATAGGAGTAATTTTACAGCAGAGTACTGACTTAACTTACCTAATTAATGCTGGCACAAATCAGTTCCCCATTACGGATTGTCATCAGGAAAATAGCAAAGATGCCAGCTGCCTCTATTTATATTCATAAGATTTCTCAATCTGCTTTTTGCTTCTTAGGTCAGCAAGGTTCATAAATGGATCCAAACCTATTTATCAGTGATAGTTGTTTTGCAAACAGTAACAGAAGTTAATGATTCTTCAATGGTGATTCTCTAATGAGATATATGACAAACATAAATTAGACTATTTTGTCTGTTCACTGGATTGAAAGCATGGAAGAGGACTTCAATCCCTTTTGTTACAGTCAATGGCAATTAAAAATCTTTAAAAGAGAATCAGAGTCTATGTATACAATGGGAAGCACCATAAAATAGGATGTAGATTCTCAGCTGGCATAAATCAATCCTATTTCACTGAAGTTAACAAAGTTAAATTAATTTACACCAGTTACACAGCTGGCCCTTTGAAATCTGGACTGTTTGACATAGATACACTGTCAAACATCATCTCGGGCACAAGTAAAATTGACAAATTAGCAGGTACCCATTCAACAGAGCTCAGTACAGCAGCTTTGGGACTTGGAAGACTTCTGTATGACAAGATAAGAATGAAGTAGTAATAGAGATTGCTTCATACTGGATAGAAAAAAGAAGCTGGTAAAATCTGGATACGCAGTTCAAGAGAACGTCAGTTGCACGGAATTTGTTTTTTTGTAATGAACATATGGCCTAGGAACAGGCACACAGACTCTTTCACTAATCACAGAAGTTAAAATCTAAGAACTTTTTTTTTTAAGATTTTCACATAAGTTTGTGATGTGTTCTTGTGAGAAGCTTGAAGAAATTAGTACAGAATCTAAATTGCTTTGAAACATCAGACTTAAATCACTTATCCTCTCCATGCATTTCTTTGGCTTAGAGAGAAAATTACTCTTTCAAATTTATTTAACAAATCACACTCTTGCATTGAAGAGTTCATACTAGTCATGTCAAAACAAAGGAGAAAATAATCAGAATCTTTGTGCAGAATCTCTCCTGCAACAGCGACCGGGCATGTTGATACAAACAGCTGGCTGAACTATGTTGTTTCATTTTGGCAAATACATTGTTCTAGAAAGTTTGCAGTCATGTTTCCTCTTTCCTTCCAAAAGAGCCCAATTTCTGTCATACTTCTTTCATTTGAGGAGAGGAATTGGCTGATACAGAAGGGAAGAATTTAGAGCATCTCTGCCTTGTATTTTTCTCCAGTAGGTAGTTGCAGGGCATGCTATTCTGCTGGAGATTTTTGTTTGTTTGTTTGTTTGTTTGTTTGTTTTACAGGAAGTGATGCATGCCCTAAGACAGACTTGGCACACAAGTTGCTTTGTCTGTGCTGCTTGCAAGATGCCGTTTGGGAACAGCCTCTTTCACATGGAGGATGGGGAACCTTACTGTGAGAAAGGTATGGCAAACTGGACAGTTCTGCTCAGTAATCTTGTGCTTCATATTGTGTGGAAGCAACATAAGAATAAAGCACCTGATGAACAAAATAAAACCAGTTACCCCCTCCAGCATGGATTTAGTTTCCACTCTCTGCATATACGAGTGTTTCCCTCGCTGTATTTTTCTCTACTTTATATGATACACTGGCAGAGCGCTGGTCTTTTCCCTCTATGTCCCAGAATGCCTTACCTCATTTCTCTCCCTTACGTACTATGACACTTACATTTCCCTCCCTACACTCTTTTCCCTGTCCCCCTCCCTTCCCTAGTAGATTCTGCTCACTAGAAATCTACATGTTATGGGGTGAAAAATTCTTCTTTTAGGGTGCTGGTAGCACCTCTATACAGTATGTGTGGGCTACTGCTCACATTCTCTCTACTAAGTTGCTTGAGTTATGACCTCTGATACTGCTACCTCACCCTAAAACTGATCAACCAGCAAATATGAAAAGCTAGCTCTGCTCAGATGTGCAACACATGGTTGTGCAGATTTTGTTTCCTCAGTGCTGCCACAAATGAACTGTTTCTTGCCAACTAAGAAAGGAAAAGGCCAGGTTTTCCCAAACCATGGAAAGGGTAATATGGTCTAATAAATGGTGCTTGCCATGCAAATGAGTTGCCTGACATGGTCAGGAAGCCAGGCTAAGGTTTAAGTGGTATGTCCTCTGTAAGCCATGCCTTGTCCATTTAACAAGTTTCTGGCCTACTTCTCTCTGGAGTTTCCTTCCTTATGGTTGTGCAAATCAAATTTTACAAATCAGAGTAACTCTTGGTGAAGAATGAAAACCATACAGCATGACTGACTTGGCACCTACCCTTTAAAGTTGGAGGTTTTGCCATAACCTCTAATGACTCTCACAAATTCCATATACCTTTAGAATTTCTGCTACTCTTTTTCAGTGTCAAGTCTTTCCAAAAATGCACTTGATATTCAAAGGGAAGATGTATTAGCCAGCCAGTATGGGGTTTCCACAATATTCTCTCTTGATGCAGAGAGAACATAAATCCAGTTATGGAAACTTAAATTATGCTGTTATACCAGCCTGAAGGTAACATTCACTGGCCATTAGATTGTGTTTTGTATGACCACATTCATTCTTATGAATAGCTTCCACATGCATTAAAGGTTACTTGAAACTAATGTGAGAAACATAACTTCAAATATCATTATTTTTTTGTTTGTTTTCTATGTTTCTGATGACAACTGTCAGGCTAACATGGGGTTTTGCACTGAGTTTATATTTAAATAATGAAAGAAAAGAAGCAAGTTTCAGTGTGTATGTTTCAGTGACTGTAGTAGGAAACTCTGAGCAAAAACAATCCAAAAATTCAGCCTCTGGAAACTTTCTGTTGGATTTAGTATGATTACGTTAAGAGTTTGTTCTAAGTTTGCTTTTTGTTTTATTTTAGATTATATCGCTTTGTTCAGCACAAAATGCCATGGCTGTGATTTTCCTGTTGAAGCTGGAGATAAATTCATTGAAGCTCTTGGACACACTTGGCATGATACCTGCTTCATTTGTGCTGTAGGTCCTACACCAAATACTATCTCATTTCTTTATACTCATAAATGGTGAAGTAACATCAGAAGACCTGAAAGCACGAATGTCTAACATATGCTTAAGGGTGCAGAGGGATTGAATTTCATTTTTTACTTGCAGATGGAGGAGAAGGATGGGAGTAATTTCTCTTCTCCTCCATAAACTTTTACTAGAATTACCATCACAAGTGAGTGTTTTCTAATAAAACATCCAGCTTTAGAGATTACATACAGTAATACATAGCACTATTGCTGTTACTCTTTCCATTGTTTACCAAGTAAAGATAAAGCAGGATTTGAAATAAATTAACACCATACTGAACAGTATAGCCATAATCTTACTTATAAAGCAGTGCAGTTTGTATTTCCACACAGAATGCTTGTTGAAACTTGTGAACAGGAGTCTGTTTAGAGAGAATGAATAGTAGTTAGCACAGAAGTTGGTCAAACTCATCAATCTGTGGTGTGCATATGGCTACATAGTGTGGCCATATTCCCACACTCTGCACACAAAGTAGTAAAATCCATATGACAAACAGTATTTTTCATATGGTTCTAATACAGCTGTGCTGCTCTGCAGCATATTATTCCTAAGGTAATAATATCTAGAACCTCTAATTAGCTAAAAATAGTATGTTGGCCACACCAAAAACAACAGTGACAATTTCTAATGTTTATTTGAACTCTAAAATTTAGGTTGAAGAGTAAAATATAGAAATGTTTATAAATATCTAATGGTAAACTGGTCTTTCAAGGGTACACGGAAGTGAGTGACACAAAAGCATCCTGTGAAAATTGAAGTCTTTGAAATTCTAACATAGAAAGGAATACTAAGCGAGTTTCCTTCACAAACTAACAGCTGTTAGTCACTTGTAAAAGACACTTCCTCTGAGTATTTCATGTTCTTTTTAACTTGTTCATATAACTGCATTCTTAAGTATTTATTTAAATTAGCAACCCAATTTTTTATGGAGGTGACAGTTTTGTTAATGCAGTTCTCACAGCATTTTCTGTTAGGAGCTAACTTTATTTCTTTCAGTGGGTTAAGTCAAATGCAAATAAACACATGACTCTTAATTTCTAATATGCTATCCTCCTGTCCTTTCACGTGATTTTCCTTCCACTTGCAGTAGCACATCACTGATGTTATCACTCACTGGTTTTAAGCCTGCCATAAGCATTAGGGACAACGTTTATTCTTATTCCTAGATTCTGATGTGTTGACTTGCTTAAGTGTTTCTAGTCAACTCTGACCTTGCAAGTGGTGTTCCGCTACCCTGTATAGATACCTGTACAATTCCAGGGCAGTTTAAGCTGATCTACACCTGGGCTGTCCTGCCTCAGCCAGGCATTCTCACATGCTTTGTTATGTCAACACCAGCACTTACGCAGCCAAGCAGAGAACTCTATGGGTTGAAGAATAACCTGGTAAGAATAAGTAATTAGTTTTCAATACTGGCTGTCTGAATGGCTCACTCCTTGATCACATAAGCACCCGTACCAAGACAACTTAATAAACAGGAATGAGTATCTAATGGTACCATGGCAGGATGGTACCCCTGGGACCATGGCACCTAACCAGAGCTTTTGTAAAATCATGTTACAAGGATCAGAATCTGGGTCTCAACGTCTGAGCTAGCTGCATGTGCTTGAGTGTGCCACTATCCTTTGAACGTCTAAATAAGCACTGCTGGGACATGCCAAAGCTGCCTAGGGGATTGTGTATGCAGACTTCATTTTAATGGAAACTAGTGAACTTAGTGGGTAGTGGCGGCAGGAAAGTGCAGAGAGGAGAGCTGATGCAAACCAGAGCCTAACCTCAACATGGGGTAGAAAAACTACCAAGGCATGCACTTTGATCCAGGAAATCAGATGCACTTCTGCCAAAGAAATGTTTGGGCAGAAGAGAAATACAGTTGAAATTAATAATCTCTCTCTCTTTCTCTCTCCCCACCTCCTTTCCCCTTCCTCTCTCCTCCCTCGATTGTATTTATTATTCTAGGTATGCCACATGAATTTGGAAGGCCAGCCATTCTACTCCAAGAAGGATAAGCCACTGTGCAAGAAGCATGCCCATGCCATCAATGTTTAAAAGAAGAGTTGGTAGTCAGTAAGGCTGAGGAAAAACAGATGACTAACTGGGCAATTACAAAGTTGATAACCATGGCTAGCATTTCTCTTGGTAAAAGCTACGAAGTTGATACTTCTGAAGTTTAACTTTAACCTCTTTCATAAATGCAGAACATGCTTTTGCAAGGTTCATATAAAAACCTACCGAATGAACAGTCAAAAACAAATGAACTGGTCCATTATTAGAGGAACAGTTGGGGAAAATACTGAAATTAACCAAGAACTATAATATAAAAAGAAATGCACAAATACAGTTTCAAAATGAACTACCCACAGCAGTTTTACTGCTTAGACCACACACTAGTGTTTAAGAACAACTGGAAAAATCCTTTTGTAATAAGTAACTTTCTTTCATAATAAGAATGAATAAGTGCCACATGTACAATGATCTGTAGAACCAAAGGCCATAGCTTTCAAAGGGAAATTAATAGATTAGCATTTCCTCTATGAAAAGTGAGTGCTACTCCATTATGTTGTGGTGCTACCTCATAGCATCAAATATTTTAGATTCTTTCCTAATAAGAAGTCTGCCTTGAATCCATATGTAGCTGGGAAACCTAGGAGACGATCCATAACTTAGTTTGAAAGTAAAGGGGAAACAAAATTAACTTCTTCCATAACCCAGTAAGATTGAGAAAAGCATGTTGGGTCAACCTTGCTAGTGCACTTGGCTTATACATGCACAATAGTTTAGTTCACTTTCAAATTATAAGGGAAAAGGACAACTGGCTTTCTCCAAATTGCTCTTACTTTGAATGGAATAGAGCTGACTGGAAAGGCCAGCTTTTAATTCAAAACCAGTTTTCTTTTCCCTTCTGGAAAAACAAAAATACTCAAAGTTGCTTTGGTTTCTAATTCCCATTGATATCAGTGGGAGGTAGGAATCTGCATCTGGACCTTCACATTGATGAACACAGAAGACACGCATCTATCTAGCACAGCTAGGAAGTAGGAGATAGCTTGCAAAATATCCCTACTCTATCCCACATATTTAGGAAAAGGGCATCTTTTTTTTTTTTTTTTCCTATAGTAAATTAAAATTGATTAAAACTTCATAAGGCAGCATAACACCACAGGTACATACTCTTTATTACTTTTGTTAGTTTAAATGAACTGTAGTAGTATTTGCCATCGTAAAACAGTAAATGGGCTCCAACAATTAGGATAACCATACAGTGATCTTTTATAATATTTTAAGAACAACTTTCACATTGTTCAGTTATTTATAAAACTTTTTTTTTCAAAAGAGCAATACTTGTAGTACTGATAATACTTTCGAATTTTTAATTTTAAACGTCAGTGACTTTTGTATTGGAGACAGCACTTCTGTCTGATAGAAAATAAGAGTTAAAATGGAAAGTCTGATCACTATTCAAGTTTTATTAATTTGTTAAAGTGAGACTTATGATGTGTGTGTTGACAGCTTGCAGTACTGACAGTTTTGAAGTAGTATTTCTGAGGCTAAGGATGCTTTCTGTGGGCCACATTCTGGTGCCATCTGCACCCTATTTTACCCTGTGTTTTGATTAACAAGGAATGACATAGCACTGTCTGCCTTTTCCCTCCTACAGGCAATGCCCATTTTAAGAAAATGGGTGTCTTTTCAGAGATGAAAAACTATCCAAAGCTTGGGGGAGGAATAAAAGAAATTTGAAGTTCTAATATGTGAGTTAAGTTAGCTGCAGGCAGTCCACATCTTGGACAAAAATAACATCCTGAACTGCCTGTGGCAGTCTGGCCATGTATGAGCTGTATTTATTCAATAGGTACCTTAGTTCTCACTGACCTTAGCAGTGATCTGATCTGAGTGCTACAGGATCAGATTTTCGTATGCATGAATTATTCTAAAACACTAGTACATTATAGGCAAAGCCTTTTTTTCTATAGCAAACACATTTTCTGTTTTCAGTCGGTGCTGGGCTGGTGTGAATATGGTTCCATTGATTACAAAATCCAAAGATCTGGCTCAGAATATTCTCTAGAGGAATAAATTGTAATCGTGGAAGTTAAATATTTTTTCACTCATATTTGACTTCATTAAATACCTTTTCATAACAGTGAGACAATTCTAATTTCCTTTTAATTTTTGAATGTCATTCAACTGAAGTGTTTATTATTCTCTTTACTTAAAAGAATTCATATCATCTTATTATATACTAAGACTACATTGAAGATATTCTTTAGGCAGATTACTGTTACCCACTGATAGGGGCTACTCTCTTACTATCAACAGCAAAACAGGGAGTCAGACTCCTCGGGAGGACACAAAATGCTAGGACTTGTGATGCCTCAGGAGAATTTCATGAGGTCTTTCACCTGTAATCTGCGTGTGTGTATATGTGTGTGTCTCCCCCTCCACCTTCCCCCTCAATTCCCCTAAAAGCTCCCTCTTCACTGGCATCGTGAAGGGTAAAGCATTTTAGGAGATGGTCAGAGATGGAGGGCTGCAGCTTAGGCAGGGGTACAGCCTGTGCAGAGATGGTGGTAGGCAGCACGGCTGGAGCTGTCTCTTCTTCACGTTCACAGGGGAGCCCAGATGGCTGGGTGAAGGGGCCCAGGTCAGCCTGCGAGTTGCTGGGGCAGACAGGGGTCTCGGTGCAGGCAGGGGAAGGGAGGCTTGGATCAGAGAAGGGAGAGCACCTGCGACAGCCAGGACCTGGTAGCTCTGGGGCCTCTGGTTGAGTGTGACAAGGTGTGGCATTGAGGAGACGGGAAGCCCTTACTGAAGCTGGGGTTGGAGGAGGGGGAATAGCTAGGTATGGCCAGTTTCACTAAGTTGACATGATAGATAGTTGGGGTGGGGCAGCGGGGGGAATGGGGGAACAGCCAGGAGGACTCACTACAGTCAGGGAAAGGGCTTGAAGCAAGAACTTAGGGTACAAGGAGCTCACAATGGCCCAGAGAGAGAGTATGAATATGTACAGAAGGGGTGAGCAAGGGGATACAGGATCCAATCTAGTAAGTTTGAAGTCAGTACTGCAGAAAGGTGAATGCAATGTATGTAAGGATAGCTGAGCTAGCTTGGGAATGGCAACAGTGAAAATGCAGCAGCACAGACTTCAGTGGTAGCCATACTAGCTTGAGAGAGTCCTGAAAATTTCCTTTTCAGTGGGAGCCGTACTAACTTGAGAAAGTCCTGAAAAATTCGTTGGACAGATAACCTGCACTGTAACACATGCCCTGACTCCAGCTGGTGTCTGAGCAAGTGAGATTAAAGCTAGTTTACATTATCACTATATGAGGTACAGTGATATCTCTGAATGAAGAACAGAGATACCCTGAGGATTATCATGTAATAAATTTCCTGTTTTGACTTGTGCTGCTTCATAATGTGGTCCAAAAATAGGGAATCCACTTACCCGCCCTTGATATCTATATTAAGATATAATTTTTGCACATACCTGAACCAGAAATTTGTGAATAATGATGTAGTATTTTAACTTTCACAGGGTAGAATACCACATAACTGCTGATACTCTTCTGCCACATGTCACCTTTGTGATATGCAGGGGGGAAAGATGCATTTTTATATATATATATATATATATATATATATATATATATATATAAAAAATTCAGAATAGGGCCCTTCAACTATCACTGAACATAAATGCTGTACAAAAATATCAAAAATATTTTTTTTTATGTCTTGTAATAGATGGGACAAGTCCTAAGTTCCTCTAAATATTCCTTTTCATTCTAATTAACATGGAGTTTTACATCAAAAAAACCAGTCTTTTATCTAATTAAAAAGTGTTCAATAACCTTTCAATAACCTTCAAAAACTATCTTAGTGCTGTCTTTTTCTGTTCTTTTTGCAGAACAGGGTAAATTAAATGTTTCCAAAGAAGACTGCTTTTATTATCTGGGAAAAAAACCCACTCTTATGACTTCTTTTTTTCAGAAGTTAGTCTTTACGATATTGGATTTACACATTGCACATCTCTAAAATCAATTCAAAAGACGGAAAAATATTTTACTTTGGTCCTTCAGTGGTCAGTACTTTGGATGAAATGTTTTGTTAAAGATTATTTGTATTTATGTTTAATAATGTGAATGTCCACAGCACTGAACACTCTCATTAGCGTCTAATGCTGGGCACGCTAATGTTTATTTGCAATACTTGTCTCCTGGTAGCAGATATGAATTTGTTTAGTATTTATAAACATCAGAATTTGAAACTGAGTGATTTCTTGCCTGCAGTGATCATATTAGAAGTCTAGATTTTATAATATATTGACATGTTGACTTGATGCCACAAGTGCCCTTGCTTTTAGGTACATATTTTTTTCTTAAATTCCTAGTTATTTCAGAAAGAGAATGTAGTGTGGTTTATGAGGTGTGAGTAAACTACCTTGCATGGATTATCTGTGCCAACATGAATAAAACAGTCTAGTAATAAAAGAAATGTGCAAATACAGTTAAAGCTTTATGATTTGGGCATATTTATTAATATGGTGTGTGAACAGCTGACAGCTTTCAGCCATGTAACACTGATAAGAAAGCATACACAATCTTGTACTCTCTACTTCAGACCTGAAAATAAAAATTAAAAGTGTTGGTTTCAACTTTATTGTATATCAATCTTCAATGTTTTATTAACCAAATAACAATGTTTTAAACAAACATATGTTAGTATGCTTAAAAGATGTGGTGTACTAACAGTACATGTTGTAACTTAGCAAGACTTGTATAGTCATAGACCTTATTGTGTCAACAAATACTGTTTATAGTAACTTTATAAGGAATGGGTAAATTCTGTCTTAGGTTACATCAATGCCTCTGAGAACAACGTTTGATTGCAAAAGTTCAGGTGGGTGTTCTTCCATTTCTTAGCAGAAGTGACTTTAAATAATATACAAAATGTTTCAGATGTCCTCATTGAGCTCTAGTGCCAAGAAACACTTCCAAATGAAAGGATATCTTCATATAACAATGTGGCTTATAAAAACAGCCATTTTGTGCATTCCTAATCCACACCCCTCAGGAATGCAGGATTTTTAAAGATACAACTAATTATATTAAACCTAATTAAGAAGTTACATGATAAATGGACAGACTTGGCTTCAGATGGCATTACAAAGTGCAGCATCAGGAATCACAACTTCGTGCACTTTGATTTTATTTTACAGCCCTAATTTCTGTTTACAATGTGCACAAGGAAAAACACAATTCAAAAGAATGAACAGAACACACACAATTTTCCGTCAGTTCAAAATTGCTGTTTTTCAGATTGCCTTTTCTGACCTTTAACCTTTGCACAAGATGGTGGTTCCTGAACTGTGTGCACTGTGATCCCTGGGGAGTTCAGCTGTTGGAAGTGGAAGCAATAGAGGCACAAGCATAGCACTGTGCCAGCTAACAGGGTGCAAAAAGTAAATAGAGCAAAGTTCATTAGAAAAGGACATGGTGCAAAATAGCTTGACAAGTGTTGCATTAAGAGATTCTTAATAGAAGAGAAATTATGACCTGCTCTGAAGAAAATGGTGATTTCAAAACTATAGGCTTTGGCATTGTTCTCCCCCCAGTCATGACTCTTGAAGTCAGCCAGTTTCTGTTGATTAAGAAAGGAAGGAATGTGTGAATAAGTTTGCTGAAACCATTCTTGAATACACAATGAAAGGCTTTGTTCTTCCAGCCAAATCAGAGAGTTATGGATGAGATTCAGATTATATTCAGGCATAAATTCTGTGCTGTATACCTATAAAACTTGCCCTTAGATAGCTGTTAAAAATACAGTTCCTCCTCCTCTTAGGAAGATTACATCAAAAGAAAATAGTAACAAATGTGTGTTGTACTAATAAGGACTGTCAGACTGAGTCACAAGACTTTTTCTGTGTAATACGGACAAGCAGAATGAGGTTTTTTTTCAAACGAAGCTAAACTTTTGAACAAAACACGGTTTTCCTTTAAAAAAGTTTCCAGATTTTAACTGTTAGGGAATAATAAATTAGTATGCATAAAATATCATTAATAAATCTGCCTCCAATACAAGAGTATTTTCTAATCTTACTACTTTAGAATTCAGCTTATTTTCATTAATGACAAAGATGTTATGGAAATTCTTCTGCTTAGTTTTACTATGTGTAGTATTACTGAAAAGGAGTTGGGGCCTTTCTGAATCTGAATTAATCTTGATTAGAAGATATAGATAAAAATATTAACTTTGAATTGAATAAAGGTGATGGTCCTTCCAGTCCTTGTGGAATGAATACTGCTTGCTACAAAAAAGCTAGGAAACTTGCTGTTCTTCTAGAATGTTTTATTCTTATGGTACATTAAAGAGAATGGTTTGGATTTTTAGGAAGCTTAATAAATATCTACAGCCATAATTAAAGATCTAATTTCAGAACAAAAGAATGATTTACAGGATTTTAATTATTTTAAGATCTAATTGTACGTACATTGGAAAATAATGTTGGGATGAAGGTTTAGTTTGACTTAAAGAAATCTTAATATTGATGAATGCAAGCATTCCTACATGCATGTATGGAACATGTATGTGGATTAAAACACTCACAACTGAGGCTCTGATTTCCTTTAAGGGGATTTGTTTCATACCTGCAGTATTTGAGCCTAAATTGTTGTCATATAGTCCATTTACTATACATAGCATAACAATGCCTTAAACTAAATGCACCTAGAGACCTAGTTTTTGTTATCACTTAGGTGTTTGTGCTTTATGACGTAACACCTCTAGACTTCTCATAGCATAGGAGATATGGGAACGGAAAGAAGGGCACGCTTTCCAAAATCTGGCTTCATAGAAAAAATGAATTCAGGAATAAAAATTTTATTTGTGCATTATAAACAAAGACGAAATACTTTCTTTGACAACCAAATGTTCTTCTGCAGTACCCAATGCCACTGTTAGGCCTGCATGTTCCCTGACCCATTTTCTTCCTGGAAATTTTTCCCTGTGCTGATTCTGAGGATGTCATAAATTTCCCTATGATTTCTGCACTTGTGGAAGTGACCAGAGTTACTGTTAACACATGCGTGTAAGCTGTGTAACAACGTGTGGTAAAAAGTAATACAATGTGCTGTGCTGCTCATGTGAGTGTATTCAGTTAGCCTACGGCATCCTGGAAATACCAGATTTACTGAGATTTATTGTGGATACACAATATATACGACACTAATTGGAAGTCTCTGCTTTACTGCATGTATGCTACACAGCATCTACGCTACACTGCACATACCTCTGGCCAAAAAATCCTTGCAAGAAATGTGATAGTGCTAGCCAGAGAGATTTGGGTTCTAGCTATCGCATCAAATTTAGCATACCTGAATCTAATCTGCTTTGTTATGAAATAATGACAGAGCATAATTATCCTTTGAGATTGTATTCCCAGTGCCAGCTGCTGCAGCAAAAGGAGAATAGGGCTGTATTTAACTGGATGATGATTTTCTGCCA
Source organism: Gorsachius magnificus (assembly GCA_034008185.1). NCBI lineage: Eukaryota > Metazoa > Chordata > Aves > Pelecaniformes > Ardeidae > Gorsachius > Gorsachius magnificus. Next base: position 30,786,809 of record CM067089.1, on the reverse strand, counting down.
TCTGTATTATGTAAACCAGTTTCTGGAATGGGAGCTTTTCTGAGTTGTCATTCTTCTGTCATTTTGTCACGAAATGAACTAGACTGAATTCAAACTTGCAGAGCTTCAGTTAATTTGGCAGAATTTCTTTGTGCTCACATTGAAGGACTTCACATTTCCCCCATGTCACTTTGTCAGCTTTGTGTTACACATCTTGTAATGGATTGGAAAGGGTCTGGTGGTGTTAATTACACCTAGGCACACAACCACAGACTTTTAGGTTAGGACGAGCATCCTGAGAAATTAAATTCTTAGTAGCAAATACATAACGTATTACCCACCTCTTATAGACTTACGTGGCTGGTGCTGTTGGAAACTTCATTTCCTAAGCAGTCACAGAAGCTGTTCTCTGTTCAGAAGTTCTCTGAAAACAAAGAGCTGGTGTTACTAAAAAGTAGTTATTAAAGTCTGGGGGAAGTGTGTATCCTTAGGGTCCAGATTTGCACTATTTAGTAGAACCTCAAACAGTTTTTGTTCCTATGCAATTCCCACCAAAAAAAAATTAAAGAATGCGTAACAGAGAAATGCTGGGCTGTTACTACTCCTCCCTAACTCTGGGTAAGACTCCTCATCCCCCTCCAGCTTAGGGAAATTCACTGGCACATAAAGGTATACATTACATCTCTGTGTGCCAGCTTCAGAAAACCTGGCCCAGAAAACCTGGCCACAAATACTTAAGCTAAGAAGATTTTGCTCATTCCTTTAAAGGACAGTGACAGAGTCTTCTGCTTTCTCTGATCTCATAGCATAAAAAAAAAAATTAATAGAACAATCTTTAAGTTAAAGGATAGTTAAGTAAACGTTCAGTTTTTACTTTCATTATTAAGTGCAATTACTTGAAAGTGAACAAGCGCTATCAAGGAGGGCACGTGTGAAAGCAGTAAAATGAGATAAAAATGTAGGAGAGTGAAAATGCAAAGAAAAAAATAGCTTTTAGCATAACAATTAACCACCCTTCCTTTATTCATTGCAGGATAATTCATTGTAACTGAATTAATGGTGAAACATTCAGCAATAGGCCTTGGTAAGGAAATAGGAGCAGTGTATCAGGATATCCTTTTTCCGCCCCAGAGTACCAATACTTTCAATTTTATATACAACGGAAGTAATTAATTGTAACACAAAGAAGCACAGCTGTGTTTCCTGATGGTCACACATGCAATAGCTACTATTGTTTAGCATTTTGAGTATGTACACTGAAAACTGTTCAACGGCTTTGAACATTGTATGTTTTGGGGATTTAATTTTCATTAGTAGCTTTTGAATTTATAGTGGAATTTTAATATGCTATTATCTTAGATCCAATCCTGCATCCCTAATCAGGTAATTTTTTGCTGATGCCAGTGGGAGTTTAAACTGAATTAGGCAGAGCTGCCAAATCCGGAGACTTGCAGACACAGGCCAATTTCTCAGTGGAAGCAAAGGAAGCCTGAGACTATTTGTCAGGCTTTGCTTTTAGTTTCCCTAACTTGCTCAAGCTCCAGTTCCAGTAGATATTCAAGTATCTTACAGACTAAGGGAGAAAGGCTTTATTGCTATGCCTTGAACTTGATTACGTATTTTCAGACATATTAGCTGACTCCTGTGACTGAAATACTATCATATCCTTTTTTTATTAATAATTTAGTAGACCTATATTATTTTGGTTTTGCTAGAATATGAAAAAAGAGGAGAATGAGAGTATTTTGCTGCATTTGTTCTTACTTAACAGCAATGCATTCGTGGTTAAAAATATGTTTAGACTGAGGAAAAAATTAAGGATTTGATTAATTGAAATCATTTGGTTCGTTTGTTTTGTGTAGGATTCAGATCTGTTTCATTCTAACAGGCTTGGAAGAACACAGCATTTTTAGTCTCATAAATGTCCACTTCTGTAAATCTCTATACTACCCACTACAGCTGCCAGACACACATCCACTTGAATCCACCCCTCTTGAGGACAAAGCTGTTATACCCACCAAAACAGAAATGTTCTGTATTGAAAAGAATTCTCCTTGTTTTACAGCAAATTTAAAAAATGTTTCATCTTTCAGCATTGGTTCAGTTTCTGTTGCTGAAAATTATCATTATCAAGAAGTGAATTTTTTGTCACAAAGACTTGAGGGGGATGAAGCCTCAACATCAGTAGCAGAAATGTTTATACAATCTGGTTTTGGATCTGAGGATTATTCAGACTTGTAAAAGAAACTAACAAATACCTCATAATAAAAGGTGGAGGAACACAAAACATGTCTTAGATGTTCTCAGAAAGAAGCTAATAATTAAAGCTTCCTTGTAGATCATTTGGCACTGCAGACTCATAGTTAATTCAGAATATAAATTTCAAAATAAGCACTAGAGTCTAACTCTAAATACTCCATCTTCTTGGAGCAAATGAAGACTTTAAGGATTTTATTTGCATGAATCTAGGAGAAAATGTATTACTAATTCTCCAAACAAACTGCTGTGAGTGAAGCACCCAGGTGAAGCCTCTGCTGAGCCTACAAATATTTTCTTTTTCTGTGTAAGACTTTTGATGTTCTTACAATCCAACATTGGCTTTAAGAAAAACAAAATAATTGGAAATGTTTCTTTGTATTTATAACGAGAGTTGTCTCTGGGTCTATTATGGCCTGGCAAAAAGACTGGAATATGGTTTTTGTATCTATGAGTTCATAAACCAGAAACATACAGCTCAACTAGGCATAGGGAGAAGAAACAGAAAAAGCAACAGAAAGTTTGGTTCTTGACTGGCAAAATGTCTCCCAGAGCATTTGTAACGTCAGGCAAAGTGCACCCACTACTACAGCCCTTTGCAAGGTGCAACTGAGCTCCCTACTACACAGCTCAGCAAGGAATCGGTTCACAACCTGCAGCAGCTGCCTATGGCACGTGGTAGGTACAGCCACTATGTTCTCCTTCCTCCCTGTCCACCTGCACAAGGCTAAAGAAGAATCCGGTCTGCAGACACCCAGAAGGAACTCCGAAATACACCAAGCGCTTAAGCTGTGGGAAGAGTTTCCTGTTGCCTTGCGCCTGTGCTCTGCACATCGAGCTGTTACTCTTTGGAATATCTCCCCAGTGCTCTCCAGTGCCGCACCGTGCTCAGTGCCACATCACGCTTGTTGGACTGAAGGTTGGCCGGGGTTTGCAGTGCTGATGAATACTTTTGCCTTTTTACTATCAGTGCTTCGCTAGCAGAAATTTTTAAAACACACCTTTCTTCACAGATTTGATTCGGCCTTATTGAATTAATTACACTTCAAACACTTAATAAAATCCATGACATTTCTAAGGAACAGACAGCCAAAAAGATTTATAATCAAAAGAATGTGCTTTCAAGTAAAATAATTCTGAAAAAAGACAAAGCCAAATTCATGTCATTTTAAGTGAAAAAATTGTGTCCCTGGCTGAAGGGTAATATTAATATGTAATATGGAATATTTATTTTGGTAACAGTAACAGAGAAGTACTCATCTAATTGCAAACAGTTTTCAAAAATATATTTGGACCACATATGAATTCCAGAGACTGAAGGGAAGAAGGATGTACAAAGATAAAGTCCTATGACATGGATGACCTTCTCGCTATATATACCTCTTTGTTCTTAAAGATCTTTTGATATTTAAGATTTGCAGTTCCCAAGTGATTCCAAGAACTAATAAGAAATTCCTGGAGAGGAAATGACAAAGAAAACAGCTGGAAGACGATCCAATTCTTGATTTAATTTTTTTTTAACTACAGTTCTCATTCTGACAGTCAGTCTTGAACCGCTTCCTCTATATTTCATGTTAGATTTCCACATCCCATCCTGGCCAAATGTCAAATGAACATATGTTTATTTTCAGATTTTCAGACTGCAGAACCTTTGAGTGTTGCTTGATTAACAAAATAAATACTTCATGTTACCAAAGCCTGACGTGTCCGAGTTTTTGCAGATTCCTAAAGCCTTCACCGGGTGAGATGTCTGTTACTGATAACTAGCTCACTGGAACCCTATGTCTTTCTGAGTGCCTGTCACCTAAAGTGTTCATCTTCTGGGTTAAATAGGTATCTCTACCTATCCTGCAAGGTAATAAAAGCAAAACAAATCAGGTTTGAGTCTTCGTGGTTTACTCGACAAAATCTTTGGTTAAATTTCCAGAGTTACTTTCTTTTGGGGACATACAATTGCATTCTTCAAGGCAGTGCATAACGAACATTCTTCCATCATCAGATTGAACTTCTCGCATGTCAGGATTGGTCAACAATCCCTTTCTCATGCACAGACCACTGTCTGATTGTAAATAAGGAATTTTAGTCTTTTTCTTTGTTTCATGTTTGTTGTGAATCTGTACATTTCCAAAATGACGGCTTGTACCTGTATGAAACTGGAAACACATTGTAAGTACTGCACTGTTTTGAAAGACACCAGTACTTTCCGTGTGATGTGTCAGCAGGCATCCATCACAATCCAAATACTTTTTAAGGTGGTTATGATTCATCATTTTAGATCAAGATTCAGTTCTGTCTTCTGCAGCCCTAATAGTACGATAATATAGTTTACTTTTACTGAATTTATTCTGTGATTAATACAAGTATTCACACAGTGCTCATTTACACAGAGAATAGGCGTATTGGGCATGGCAGTGCAAACTTCATCCTCAGCAACACTATTTCTGACCTGTCAGGGACTATTATTTGCAATATCTTCAGTGCCTGAGTGCCTCGTAAAGGACTAGATGAGGCAGCAATTTGTGCGATGTGCAAATTTACTCGTCAGAAATTGGATGAAAGTAGTTGATCCATTTCAGACACTGGATCAAATAAATTTCAAGGCTAGTGGCTTTTGCTAAATTCACGCATACTGGATTTAAATCAATATCCAACGTCTGAAAAGCACGGGACTGTATCACCACACAGATTATTACTTAAAGAGATGCTAGCTCTAACAGCTTTGGTTCTGGTTGGGAGCACACATGCACATGTTGCATTCTTCTTCCATATTGAGTGTCTATTCTGTTGCTATAATCTGATAGTAGACAGAGTGGAAGAACAGCAGACTCATATTTTCCTTTGAAATTATAAACATCAGCATGCAAGTTCTGTATTGCTTGGCATGAAAGCTGTGATTTTGTCTTTCTCGTGGGCTGTCTTTGTTTTGGACACTGACAGATTTTTCTGGATGATGGTCATCGGAAAAAATTTTCTGAAAGTCTAGTAAGACAAGGCCTGTATTTTTAAATGCCTATCACTGTAGTATCTGGCCATCTACACTTGGAAGGTGTGCCTTTAACTGCCTACATTTTAAAGGAGTCTGTGAAGTTGACAGGTTTGAAATTATACTTCCTCTTTTGTGTTGCTATACAGGATAGTACGCAAGCTAAGCGCTCGCCTAACAATCCATGGGTATAACGCGTGTGAGCAACGTTGCAGAGCCAGTGCTCTCATCTTCCATTCAGAGGTGACAACTCTGGAGTGGAGTACACAACATTTACAAGTCCCTATCTGATACCAGCACGCAAAAACGGAGTTAGACTGCGGAGAGGTCCACAAAACAAGCAAGCCCATGTTTCCCACAACATATGCACATGTGGCTATTTGGCACCCATAAGTGAGATTGCTTCCCAACTGGTTACTCTCTAGAAACAGTTTACCTGGGCAGGCATCTTGACACTAGCAATTGCTGGTGTGTCCTCAAGGCCTAAAGGGTATTTTGGTCTGCAGCAAAGGGAAACTGAGCAGGTTTGTACGAGCCGTATGATCTTCGTTTCCCCCTATAGTTGGCATTGTGTACAAAGTTCTTGCCGCCAAACAGCCAAGTGACAAGTGAAAGAGAAGACCACATCCAACAGCACAACTGCTGCCACTTTGTTGAGTGACGGATTAAAAAAAGCAGCCCAGGTGGGAACCATGCGGCCTCCCTGTCTTATGACATACTGTCATTGAAGCTCCTTCTGTGCTGCTGCTGGGAGACATCACTTGAAGGCAGACAGACAAATTATTACTTTGCTAATTTGTCCCAAAGATGAGGAGCTTGGAAATGCAATGCAAATCATGGCCTTCAGCACCCTTATCAGTGAGCAAAGCAGCTCACTGCAGAAGGTGTAATGTATTCCGATCTAACTAACTGGGCTTATTTATTTAGAGACACAGGAAATGGAAAAAAGCAAACAAACAATTCTGTCCTTTGCAGTGGAACTCCCTCTCTCATATGGCACTGCAACCTCTTCAGAACTATTTTTTCCACAAGCTAAAAAGGCCTTCCTGAGGCCCTCATTCTTCCCTATGCTGTTGCCACCATCGCCTGCTCGTTGCCCACCCCAGCCCACGCGCAGGCCCCCTTTAATTCACATCAAAGCCGCTACGGTAATCCTCCACCCCACCTACTCTGTCAATCCTGGCAGCTCGTCCATTTTCCATGGCGCCAACTCCACCAGCATCTGGACGGAGCTTCCCGGCCCGGCAGCCATATCCAGCCTTGGCCGCTTCTCCCGTCCCCGTCCCTCTCCTCGGCCAGCAGCGCCTCCATGACACCGCCCCGGCCCCTCTTTGCCCTCACACCTCCCTCGCCTTTCCTAGAGCAGCTCCCGCACCCTCTTCGCCGGGAAAGCCCTTCTCGGCGGCGGCCTCAGATAACGCCTCGGTCCCGGGGCGGGTGCCCGAGCGGGGCGGGGAGCCTAGCGACAAGCTCGCTCAGGCGGCGGCTGGCCGCGGCCTGCGCTCCCGCCCGAGGAGGGACTACGGGGGAGGAAAAGCAGGCCCGGCCAGTTCCTCCCGGCCAACTTTTTCCCGGGGTGCCCCGCCAGCCCTCCCGCCCACGGCGCGCGTTGATGGAAGGGCGGCGAAGGCGGGCGCCGCCGGGGGGCGCGGGGCGGGCGGAGCCTGGCCGAGCCCGGGCCGCGCCGTCCCGCCCTCGCCCTCCCCCGCCCGACACGCACCCGCCTTCGCCCCCGTCTCGCCGGAGCCGTCGGGGCCCGGGAACGGCCTGCGGAGCGCGGCGGGGGCGGGCCCCCTCCCCCTTCGCCTCCCCCCTCCCCCCCCCGCCCCCCCGCGCGGAGGATGAGGAGCCCCCACCGCCGGTGAGTGCGGGGCCGCGCCGCGGAGGCCCCGGCCCTGCGTGCGTGCGTGCGGCTGGGGAGCGCCGGGGTACCCCTCCCTCGTCCGGCCGGGGGGCGCGGGGCACCCCTCGGCACTGTCTGTCCCCGCCGTCGGGCGGCCCTGCCCCGGCGGCGTCTGCGCCCCCTCCCGCCCCCGGGCTCGCTCGCCGCGGCCCGGCCCCGGGCAGCGCCGTCGAGCGCGGGCACCCCCTGCGGCTTCCCCGTCCGGTGGCGGCGGCCCTCCCCCCCCCCCGCCGGCCCGTCTCCTCCGGGGACCGGGAGCGCCCACCGCCCGCCGCGGCTCCCCGCGCCGCCCTGCCCCGCCGCGGCGCTGGGGGCGCTGCCCGCCCGCTCCCCGGCCCGCGGGGGTCGGGCGGCGGCCCGCGGGAGGCCGGGTGGGCGCCGCGACGGCGCAGGGGCTCCTCGGGGCCGGCGGTTTCCTGCGGGGGCAGGGGGGGCCGCCGGCGGGGCCGGGCCGCCCGGCAGCCCGCGTTGCCTCCGCTCCCCCCCCCGCGTCTGCGCCCCGGGTGTTGTAATCGCGGGCTCGGTGCCGAGCGGCCCCGGCCGGAGCGGGCGGCAGCGCCTGGCGTGGGGAGGGTGCGAGGGATGGGATGGAATGGGATGGGGTAGGGTGGAATGGAGTAGAACAGAATGTGCTTCGCCTTCCTTCTCTGCCGGCTTTCCGAAGCTGTTGCCGTTTAGCCACGGGAAAGAAAAATCTCTTGTCCGAAGAAACAATAAATCCAAATCGTGGCACGTACCTTAGCGGTGCAAGATTGTGCTGTTGAGTACCGATTAGGGACGATGTTTTCTTAACTGATTACGAGATCTATTGAAGAGGATTTAAAAACATGAATGGCTCTTAACCACCCTCTGATTTTTATTTTTGTTGTTGTTGTTTTTGTAAAATTAAGAGTGAATTCAGCGGCAGGGAATGGTAGTAAGTTGTGGTATTTCCATTCAGCAGCCGCCTGTCGCTTTGTGTCGAAGGTTGTATGGTGATTCCTCCCGGTGCAAATTGATTGTGGTTCTAATTTACATTTTTTGGTTCTCTGTGGACAGGTAATTATTTTTGAGTTCTTTTATCAAGTTAGCGTCCTAGGGATTGTTCAGGCCTCTTATCTGTAGGAAGAGAGAAGCTCCTTCTGTAGACGAGGAAGACTGGTGCATTGGAAAAGTTGCCTGATTTGTAGTAGAACCTGGACCTGGACCAAAAATGTTACATGAGAGCAATTTATATTCAGATACTTTAATTAAGTCCGTAGCCAGGAATACCCCATCTTGTGGCATTTGTAGCAGTCTGGATAAAATTCTTGCTGGCAATATATTTGTCCTTTTTTCTTGTACTTTTGTTCCTTTTCTAGCTTTTTCTTAGGTTATTCGCCATGTTTCGCTCTTTATGTGAGAGTGTGTGTGTATTTTATACGTATTCATGTAGAGTCGTACAGCCTGGTAGGCTCAGAGTTCTAGGCTGAATTTTTGTGGAGGATCTTCTCGCACAGCTGCAAGATTCAGCTGCTGCTCTCTAGTATGTCCTGCTGGCTGCTCTGTTCCAGGGCCAATGAATATATGTGGCTGGATCTGAATCTTTTTATAATTTTATATTATTTTGAAATTGTGAAGTAATTAGGTTTGAAAGGGACCTCTGGATGTTATCTGGTCCAGTTCCTGTTCAAATTAGAGAAGAAAGCTGTTGGTAAATTGCAAGCCTGAAACAGCTTGTTACTTGTTTTTGACACTGCTCTGCAAGATCCTCGCAGTAAGAATTGTGTGCTTTGTTGCGAGAATTAAAAATGGTGAATGTGGTAGAGTGTGTAAGTGGTAGAGTGTGTAAGTGATACATGTGCTTTTTCTGGACGCCAGCATTCATGAATTGAGAATCTAAAGTATAAGTGATGTAACCAAAGTAATTAACTTTATTCTTTATAGTAGTTGGTGTATTTATTGAACTATTTCAAGTCAGGGCTAACAAAATTTTGATGATGCTTGGGATTGAATACGGTGCTTGTTCAACTGTGCAGTAAACAACGTCTGGTAACTTCTTTCAAATTGGACATGTGTTTGCCATAGATGAGCATTACTGTTGTACGAAATGTCACGGAATATTGCATTGCGAAGAGAAAAGGATTTTGACAAAGTGATAGATAAGCTTTGTCTGCTACCCAGAGGCCTGAAAGGCAAGCAATTGATGGATAAAATGATTTTTTAGAAATTTACTTATTATGTTGTTATTTTTTTCTTGGTTTTAAAATCAGGAATGAGGATAGTGTTTTAATTGTTTCCCAAGAAGCAATATACAGATTCTGTGGCTATGTAATATTAAAAAAACAGTGTAGGGAAGGACTTGCTAAATATTACTAAATTATATTTTTATAATAAAGGATATTTTAAAAGAAAAAAAGTGTTTTGAAAATAGTGGTATTAAATAGCTCTGAATTAACAGTGTCTTTTTTAAATTGTGCATCAATCAGCATAACTAAGAGCTGTACAGCTTTCCAAGGCACAGAGGGGCACAAATGTGTAGACAGGAGGATCTGAGTACATCCCCTTCACAGAGGGGATCAAAGAACAGGTATTAGTGCTTGCACTAATTTTGGTATAGCCAGGCTATCCAAGAGAAAGAAACCCACCAAAGAAGAAAACCCACCGCTCCTGTTCTTTTTTGTTCATCGTTGTGGCTGGTAACTTTTCTGATGAGGACAGTATCTGTGTCCAGGAGCAGGTAAAGGGTCTGATGCATGGAGGTGCAGTAGCTTCTTTGGTAAATCGCCACAAAGCGTGGATGGATGAATGCGACCAGAATTCCCATGGCAGGGAATGCGTTGCAGACATGTGCGTTTCTCCCTTGCTTACGTCAAGCATCAGTTGAAGATCTGTCTTTTCTATCTGGGTATCTGGGAAAGCGTCTGTATTTCTTGGTTCCTCCGTAAGAAGAGGGCATATCTTCGGTGCCCTGGGGTTTTCTTCGCTTACCTTAGGGTCATCTGTAAATAAATTACAGAAGCAATTCAGTAATTTAAAGACGCATCACATCGGAGTTGGAGTATTTAGAGCCTTGTTTCACTTGTTCATGCTCCCGAAATGCAGGACTTGGGGGCGGGTGCAGAGTGCATGTGCTTGGTGGCCTGACAGCAAACTTTTCCTTTCGCTGCTGCTGGTTTAGTGGTTCCACTTTTTCCTTTCTTGGACAAGATCTGGAGAACCCTTTGCAGTAGCCCCACCACACTCCTGCTGATGGTCCCCAGTCTCGAATCATCTGTGCCCTTCCACGATGCTCAGTGCTTTAAAGGGAAAGCAAGAAATTTCTTCCTGCCTGATTTTCTTGCAATCCCTTAAAAGTTGCTGTGTAATCTTTTGAGAGTTTGATATTCTCAGACATAAAGTAGTTTTACTTATTCTGAAAAATGTTTAAAACTGAAAGCAAACTTAAAATTTATCCTGCTATGTTATGTCCTTTAAAAATAATACGGAGACTGGAATAGGTGATCCTTGAAATAAGGCTGAATCAGCCACCTCATTTGTCTTCATGTACAGAACCCATCATTTTAGTGTTCTGAATGCTCTTATTGAAAAGATCTAGGGAATAGCGATATTGTGAGGGGTTCAGTCCAGAAACATCTGCTCAGTACTTTGTACTCTGGGTACGTAATCCTCAGGAGGTTTAGTTTGATAAAAAGGAGTAGCTGGCCCACCGCTGGCCAGGCAGTCAACTTGGGGACAAGCTGTCAACTTGCCAGAATGGTCTTTGTTGTGAATCGGCTTCCCAGCACCTCACCAGGTGGGTTTACAGAGCATATGAGATGTATTTTATGCCCCCTCACCCCCAAAAGCAAAACAAAGCAAGTATTCTACTATTCTTTGATATATCTTCAATATTAATTTTGAAATTCATAGTAGTAGGTTTATGACACTGAAGCATTTTAGGTTGTCGTATATTTGATCTATCGAGAAGGACCAAGAACTTCATTCATGTTGTGGTAGTGATAAGATGCATGAGTTTCTGGTTTTGACCCCGTTGTTTCAGCTGTACACAAATGTTATGAAAAATACGGTCATTCTGTTTCAGATTTATAATCCAGATGGTTTTATTTCTTGCCATTTTTCTAATGGGTGTCTTGTAGTTGCCTTCCCATTTCATTTGAGTTCTGCACGTTTCAGCTAGGTTTACTGTTTTATGATGGTGTGGCTAATAAAATTCAAAATAAGTATTAAAGTAGGAAAATAAATTCTAGTTCACGATTGTGATAATATTCATAGATTGTATATGCATAATGAAAAGAGAAGCAACAGCTGAGCCTTGTTTAAGGTCCAGTGTGTTCCCACCTCAGAATTTCTGCAGGGACATCTCTTATTACAGCGAAAGCGATTGGCGTGATGGAGCTATTCCTGCGCGTCGTCAGCCGAGTCTGCTACCTGTACCGAATTCACTGGGGGCTGTGCTCATTGCCAGGGGGTGTTCTGAGTAGCATGAAGGGTATGAACTTTATTTAAAGGCTTTAAGAGGCTCTGATAAGACAAAATCTGCGAAGTAGTAGTTCTTAGGGTACATACCTACAGCACGTGGCTCAATGCTCACTTTTTTTCCCAAAATAGAGAGGAAGATATAGTAGGTTTAAATGTAATTTTAGTATATGATGAGTTGGCTGTGCTTTAAAAGGGGGGGAAAAAATCAGTATTACTAACTCAGTTCTGCAGTACTGTAGGTTAATTTGCATCATATGTTCTAACAGCAGCAATGCTTTTTACAGAAATTTGAAATCACTCAAATTTTCTCAGTGTCTCCTCAGATAATTGCTTTACGTGATGGCTTCAGTCAACTTTATTAGTATAAAATGTGGAAGCAACTAGCTATTTTTTGTCTATATTCCCTGAGTTCACCGTCACAAAGAGAAAACTGTTAATCTTGCCATGTTTTGTCTGATAAAAATGCAAGCAGATGTAGCAGGGGTAAGTTGAAGAAATATCAAAGAAAGTCTGAGAAGATACATACCAGGATACAGACCTGGTTCATGGAATTGATTTCCTTTTCACTGCCGCAGCTGTTGAAATGGTCTAAATTTGCTTTTCCTTAAGTCTCTTGTCTTTATAGTGCTAATTATTAACAACTTTTTCTTGATTTGAAAAAAAAAAAAAAAAAAACAAACCCCAAAATGACAAATGTTTATAGGCCTTCACACTTTCTCTCTGAGAGCCTGATCCCAAATGTGGCTGGAAATCGGTGGGCAGAGCCCAAATGACTCCTGGAGGACTGAAGTCATCAGAGATTTCACTTCTGTAAGAGTTCTGCTCATGAAAGATTTGTTGTGCAAATGAGTACGTTATGTGCTCAGAGTCAGAATTTCGGGGATATAGAAGTGGTGAATAAGCTCAAATATAATTTTCTGAATTAATCATTCTTTTTCATTCTTTGTGCAGTTGGAAATTCACGGTGTGGTGTTGGTGCGGAGGTGTAGGCACTGTCCTGTGTTCTTGTGCAGGGGTATAGAGGGTTTGAAAAAGGGAACATAAACAGTGAAGTTGTGAGTTGTTTAGCAGGAAGAATAGATACTGGAAATAGGATATACTGTATCATCCCATTATCCCCTGTGCTTGGGAATGAAAAAGCTTGGAGAACAGTATGACGACAAGAGCAGCTTAGCGGGAGACAGAGTGAACCTCTGGTTTTATGTATTGATGTATTTTTCTAATTTTATCTTCTATATTTACTAGTTCACAAACTCTTAATCTTTTTTTTTCTGAAAATATCCTATAGAAAACTTTCTGTAGGAATATTCTGAAGCGTATGCCGTTCATTAGGACTGAAGATTGTGCCCTTCCTTACCCAAGCAAATTATTATTGTGAGCTTAAAATTAAAATAAAAATTCTGTAGGTTTTGCAGCTAATCTGTCACATTTGCTGAGCTGAACCAGTGATCCTGTTAGTGATAATTCTTCTTTAAAACCCGTGGTGTGGGTCAAAGTTTAAGGCAGACAGTGTGGTATGACCTAGTCTTCTACTTTGGTTAAATGAATGGAAATGTTCTCAAACAATGCTAACTCCATTTAATTTTTTTCTTTTTTTTTTTACTACTTTTGCATTAATTGTTTCTTTACTGAATTGATTTGACAATGGCCGATACTGGTTTATACTAATCCTTTTATGTTTTGTAAAGCTCTTTTGGTACATGGTGAGGTGTTGGGGTTTTTTTTAAGCTTACAACTATTAATTAATTGAATACGACTCTAAAAAGAAAGAATCGAAACCTGGAACGTTGTCCTCCTCAGAAGTTAGAGGGCTCTGGTGAAGTGTAGGAACATTCCCATATAGCTGATACTCTTCATTTTCCTGCTCTTAAAATTTCATGGAAGGAATGCAGTTAGAGACTCGCCAATTTGGGTTAAACCAGAAACTGTGAAATAAAACTCGACCCAGACAGGACAGTTTTTATTCAAACCCAAGCCTCTGTTGAGCTGTCTGTTTTTGTTCCACCCCTGGCCCTGCTTCACTCCCCCGCCTCTCTTCAAATTCACAAGTTTTTAAATGTAAAGATGTTTCTAATTTAGAAAATTATTTTGGCATAATGAACTAAAACAGAAAGGAGGAGACTAAACTGAGGGAGGTCAAAAAAACCAGATGGAAATAGAAAATCTGAAAACATCTAGTAAAAAAAAAAAAATCACCCTTGAAATAATGGAATCTAAATGCTGAAATTATGTATCTGCTCAGCAGCTGTGCATTCCTTCACCGGAGGTTCTGCTGCAGAAATGGCATTAGTCAACTTTTTTTTCAAAGTTTCAAATGCTGTTGTATAATATTTACATCTCCCTGCAATACTTTCGGTAACAGTCTTGGGAACCTGGGGGGGAGGGGGGGGAGAATAGAGGTGGAGGGAAGACCCAATGAGCTGATATAAGAAATGTGCGTTGTTTGCTGCAATGAAATGCTGTGATTTTTCTTTCTTGGTAGCTCTTTGAGTATCTTTTAATTTCTGGTGACTTTGTTTCAGAGGTGAGGTTGGTTACAGGCAAAATAGCCAAATAAAAATATATGAAATGAGGGTGCATTAGTGAGAAAAGAATGTTAGAAATTACAAAACCTCCAGAGGAAAGCGCAAGACAGTCTGCAGCAGACAACTCTGGAAATAACACCATTCTGTGGAAGCTTCTTCCTACATCCCCATAACCAGGAGCTAGTTGAGACTGTAATGCACCTTAAAAATATGTTTATATATCCATAGCATGTTTTTATACAGTGTATTAAAATGTTCAACCATTTTAGAAAAGGTCTCTATAAGCTATTAAGCAAGTTACAAAAATATGTAACTTTACATTTTCCTTTGTGTTCTTTTTTTATTTGTACTGTTATGATGTTGGTGTTCATCAGAATTACCTGTTGGTACTGAGATTTATGTATGTCGGAGCGGGTCTTTGAGCAGGGGTTGGTTTGAGTGCTGATGTAAACGGTGATTTAGTTAGTGTAAGAGCCTGTGATGATTCTTGTTCTGTAAAAAGATAACCACCAAGGTGACTCTTGCTTCAAAGAATTTTAGCCAAAATTTTGAAGTTTGAGGTTATGTAAGAAAAGCGTCGTGGTTTTCAGAAATGTTGAATGTCGTTTTCAAAGCGTTACCTGGTTTTGGAAGAAGGAATTGTTTACAGGAAGACATTTTTTACTAGGCGTACTTGGAACAACTGAAGGTAAAATAATTCTCCTTCAGGTTACTTACAGAAGCTGGGGGTGCACTGCAGATACAGCAGGATCTCCTGAGGATTTGGAAAAGCAGAAACGGGCTTGAGGCAGGGTGGTGGCTGGGCTCGGGTAACGGGGAGTGTGGGCAGGAGCAGCGGGGCGGTGAGACAGGCTGTCAGGGTTGGAGCCCTGGAGGGCAGTGAGGTGGGCAGAGGTGGGATGCGTCCTTCACCAGAGCCCTTCTCTAACAGGGCTTCTTATGGCAGATATGGCAGAACTGTGTATCTCCCTTCCCTGTATATAACTGCATAGCACCTTGTTCCATAGCTATCCATACATTATCGTTCCACTGTCACTTTTGATTTTCCCCTCTGGCGTCTGTGACTTCGTCATGGTGTGAAATGAGGTTTCAGGCTATTAAAGCATAGCCAATACAAAGTTTCCCCCCACACAGACTAATACTTTATTTTGATTTGACTCTGTTTGCCATACATTGTGGAAAAGACTGGGCACAACCAAGAGAAATTGGGGGTCTGCGTGCAGTCGCATGGCTGCAATCGTGCTGAGGTCGGAGATGTGGTGGGGCAGCTGACATGGCTGGAGTGCTGCAAGGACTGGTTATGGGCCCTCTGGGGAGGACAAGCTGGGATGGTGAGGGGTGCAGGGTGTTGTGGAGGTTTCTTTGTTTTGGGGTTTTTTTTGTGTGTGTGAGAGTGCTGTGGACCTCTGCCTTTTGGGCAGATGAGGAGTCAGTTGAGAGCTTACAGGTCAGGATTTGCAGCAGGTCAGCATGGTTGATGTTGGTGGGTGTCTGATAGCCTTCTGCAGTGAAGTGACTAGCTCAGTGAGTGGTTGGAGAGCAGCGGATGTTGTTTACCTTGAATTCCATAAGGCTTTTGACAATGTCTCTTGTAACATCCTCATCAACAAACTGATGGAATTACGGACAGGACAGATGGACAGTGAGATAGATTGAAAACTGGATGAGCTACCAGGTTCAAAGAGTAGTGATTGGAGGCATGAAATCCAGCTGGAGACCAGTCGCTAGCAGTGTGCCCCAAGGGTCGATGCTGGGTTCCAGTACAGTGCCGTGTCTTCATGAATGACCTGGATGATGGGACAGAGCGCACCCTCAGCAAGTTTGTAGGCGATGCAGAACGGGGAGGAGTGTTTGATAGGCCAGGTGGCTGTGCAGCCCTGCAGAGGGACCTGGATGGACTGGAGAAGTGAGCAGAAAGGAACCTCATGAAGCTCAACAAAGGGAAATGCAAAGCCCTGTACTTGAGGAGAAACCACCCCATGTACTAGTACAGACAGGGGACTGACTGCCTGGAAAGCAGCTTTGCAGGAAAGGACCTGGGGGTCATACTGGACAAGTTGAACGCGAGCCAGCAAACGTGCCCTTGTGGCAGAGGAGGTGAGGGAGGCGATGGTGCCCTTCAGCTCAGCACTGGTGGGATGCATCTGGAAGGCCCTGGCCAGTTCTGGGCTCCCAGGAAGAAATCGGCGGGTACCCTTGTGGCGGAGAGGTGCCAGCAGCCTCGCTGGAAGCGAGTGAGAGGGCCTGTTCTGTTCGGTGTGTTTGGAAATAGTGTGGAAAGGGCAGTGGATGGTGAGCTGGTGAAACTCGTAGCTGATACAGGTGTTGTAAACTGGCTTGTAGCAGTACTGAATGCCTGCATGATAAACTATCAGATGAGGTACAGTAAGTGCAATGTAATTTAATTCAGACAGAGTAATAGGCTCTAAATGAGGTATTAACACTCAGGGAGATCTTGGATAGTTTTCCAAGCAGCTCTTTGCCGTGAAGCTCCAACTTTAGATTGCACCTGTCTGCTTATGGTGTTCCAGACTTTTTTTGTCCTTCTCTTCCTTTTGGATGTGTGTTTCCACTGTCACTTTTGTATTTGTGTAATTGTGGCCAGGTGGGAGGTTGGATTTGTTTGCTAATCTGGCTGAAAACTAACCCTGTAACATCCCTGGGTTTTCAGTAGTTCCAGACATATGAGGAGTAAGGGGACAGAAGGAGCAGCTCTTCCCTTCTCACAGTCAGCACAGTCTTAAATCAGTTTAAGCCAATTTTGAAGCAGCATTCTATAGAGTAATTATAAGTTTTTTAAAAATGTGATTATGCAGCTCTACACATTCATTACATATGGACCTGCATGCTATGTAATTCTGGTAACACAATTTCAACAATCCCATTAAAACTAGAGGGTAATTTTTTTTGGTTGGTTGGTTTAGGGTTTTTTTTTCCCCCAGCAGTACAAATGCGATACAGTACTAAGTAGACTTGGGCTTCCTCAGTCAGGGAAAGAGAAACAGTGGCGAGGGAAATGGTGATGGTAATCTCTCAAACCTTAAATGAAATTAAGGAACTGATAGGGAATATGCTTTCACCACTATTTTTTTTTTTCTCCGTGGTATAAGGGAATGGCAGGTTGCCGGCATGGTAAAATGTGGTGTTTCTTTCCCTCCTCAAAGCGAATACTTCATTGAAGAGCCTCTGCCAGAATACGTGGCCGGGGATGAAAGTATTGTACAGGTTTGCAGTCACACAGATTTGTTGAAGGATGCGTCCATTAGTGGCAATAGCACAGTCACTTGCGGCCAGTTGTAGGTCAGGAACTCCACAGGCTTCTGGATGGAGCAAGGGAGGACTCTGTTCTTCCTTCTTTCCCGACTGGTCTGATAGCAGGCAGTGTCCCAAAGAGCGTGCCGGGCTAGACATCTGCTACAGTGCAGCAGGCTAATTCGTGTGCCTTTTATCACACCCACACGCACCCAGGCACGTCAGCTCCTCTGCTGTTACATTCAGTGGTGCCTGTAACGCCTACGGCTTTTTTTTTTTTTTTATATTGCACTGGCATCTAGCTGCCTTCATTGACACATTTGTTAGGTTTGGTCTAATGATATTGCCACCAAACATGAAGTAACATGTTTTTAGTGTCTACCTTATCTTGAATGTTTTCTGTTCAGGTACTTTATTTTGCTTAGTGTGGA
This sequence comes from Gorsachius magnificus, assembly GCA_034008185.1. NCBI lineage: Eukaryota > Metazoa > Chordata > Aves > Pelecaniformes > Ardeidae > Gorsachius > Gorsachius magnificus. The sequence goes on along the minus strand of CM067089.1, from coordinate 30,769,040 downwards.
AAGACTGATAATAAGAGTTTCCTAAGGACTGGAGCAGTGCAGCCAGGTAGACTTGCATTGATGTCTGCAATGAAAATCTGCTGGGTGAATAACTAAGGAGCAGATGGAGAGAGCAGTTCTGTGCTACAGATAAGCAAGCCTAGCAGCCGGGTACACTCGAAGGGCCAGTTCTGCTCCCTGTTAATGCCACCCTTGTGCGTCCTTGCCTTTTCCTTTACAACAGCACTGGCTGGCACTCCTCTGATGCTGCAGGAATTTAAACTGGCTGAAAGCCGATTCCCTATTTTGCTTTTTTCTCTCTCTCCCTCTTTCTTTTTTTTTTTTTTTTTTTTTTAATAGGCTTCACTTCTTGCCAGTCTAGCTGCGGTTCCGGGGACAGACCAAGTGCCTGTGTTGGTGTACAGAACAAGAGTGCCCCTACCAGATGCAGCTTGGTTGTAGTGTAGCGTGCTTGTGGGTAAGGCTGCCATTAGGGAGTGTTACCCATTTTGGAACACTTTTTTTTCATTAGTTTGAGTAACAGTGATCCCGTGTAACTTCTTAGTGTATATTGAGTATATCCCCCCTCCCCAAAGCAAAAACAGATTGAGCAGAAGCTTTACTTTCCTATCCCCACATCCCTCTCTGTTCGTCTCCTTTTGCAGTCATGTCCTTTGTTTTGTAGTTTTGTTAAGTGTGTGTTTCATGTAGCATGTAAAGTTTTGGATTTTGGAAAATTCCTAATACCTAAAACTTCAGAGAGAAGCTGCATGTATCAGCAGGCTTGAAGATCAGATGTTTGGTAAGATTATGGAGTGGATGTCACACTGTTTCAGTTTCAAAGGTCTTGAGCTGTGTTAATGTTCCCAGAGGTGAAGGATGTTATGATCAGAAGTGTTCAGTAAACTTTCTATGCCTGATAAGGGGGGAGCCAGTGTGCGCATACTGGCCAGCCAGTGAGACATGTTGTTTGGCACCAGAGGACGTGGGAGGGAAAGGGGGAGAGAACTGTGGTTAGAGGAATATGTGTATGAGTGGAGAAACAGATATACTGCAAAGGACAGAGAGAGTGAAACCATGCGGCATATGGGGCGAGAGCTGGGGCAAATACGCTGGGGAAAGACAGATACCAAAATAAAACATAAATCCATAGGAAACCAGGCCTTCCTAGGTCTATTGCTCATAGTGCAATTTGTTTGATGTGTGATGACTTCCCCCACCCCCGAATGAAGAGGAAAATTTGAGATGAAAGAATCACTTTGAGGTATAAGAACCAGAAATACTGTAGGTGTTTGTTTGGCGTCGCTGCCAGGGCAGAAGGGATCAATTCAGCTAAGTTTTTTCTTCTGTTTTCTTCATGTAACCTAGGCTTTAGTAGAACAGAGAGAAGGCGCAATAAAATCTTTATATAGCAGGGACAGATGTAACAACGTGTCTGCTATTCCCAAATCCAAGGAGTTTTACAGAGTCAGTCAAAAGGAACTTAAAGTGACATAGCATCTAGCAAGTGAACTGGTGCTCCTTTCTATGGATTACATGAAGCTGGCTCTTAGCTATGAATGGGGAAATATATTTGAGAATTAAATATGGTCTTTTAAAATGCATTTTTCAAAGAACAGCTGCGGTTGAAGCAGAAGGCTAGCTTTTTGACAGTGGACATAATGGAACTAAATGCCATCTTAACAGTGCAGTTGGTATGAGAGAATAATCTAAAAATACAGTGTTGAAATGTCTGACAAGGTCACAGGAGTACCGATGCAGCCACATGTTTATGTATTAGTATGTATGCAGTCTACACTCCTCCATCTACTGAACCCATTATACTGTAATAGAAAACAGATTCTGTATAAACTGCTAAATTCGCTTGGTTTTGAAAATGCCGGATTTGCCAAATGCTACTCTTTTGCACTGAATTTTCTTTTCAGCGGGAAGCATTATTATCCAGAACTTGTGCTTTTGGAAGGTATATTAGGACCAATTTTATTCTCATGCAAACAAATTGGCCGGTACTGTTGAGCTTTTTAAATTTTAATTTAGAATGCAAGTTTCTAAAAGTATACTTCAAAAATAACCTTATTTAAAACAGTAGTTGTGACACATCTTTCAGACGACCGTTTCTCTGCTCTCAAAAGCAGTAACGCATAGGCAGAGCTTCATTTGGCCAGATTCACGGAGTGCTTACGGCTCAGTGGGGCTGCTTGTGCGCAGTTATGTTAGAGATCGGCATCTGCAGCGGCTCTTGCTAAGCCAGTAGCGTTCACGGTCGCATTTCTCGTACGAAATGAAGTGTGTTCAAAAGGTCCATTCGTTCAGAATGGTACCGGTCACGCTCTGTATTGCTCATGCACCCAAGAGTAGTACAATTAAAAGAAGTTAGAGGACATTTTCCCTTTCAGTACTCCTTTTTGACAGTGCTTTATGTAACCTATTTTGGGTCTCTTCTGCAGATAATCATTGTTTCCCCATGTATGTATTTTTATGTGATATGTGGTCTGTAGCTTTCAAAGAAGGTTGTGATTGTGAAAACATAAAAATTATTTCAAGCAGGTATATTTCCTGATGCTACTTTTCATTTGTTACAGTTAATTTCCATCAACGATGTGAGTTTAGTGTTGTTGGGGTTTTTGGTTGGTTTTGGTTTGGGTTTTTTGTCCTTGGTTCCCCCCGCCCCTTCAAGTGACTGGTTGTAATCTTTGCTGGCATGAAACTTGTGCTGAACTGAAGTACTAAAGGCATTTGTGAATGTCCTCATAAAAAATCACAGTCGTGTTTTTATCTGCTCTTTTGGAAAACAGTGCATTAGCAGAGAATCCTCGGTAAAATATGTATACGTTCTTTTATTTTTAACGCAGTGGGTTTGACCTCTGTTGAAGCCTTTGGGATTACTTTGTATTTTTAGGGCTGTCTTAATTGTCTTTATATATAGTGCTTTTGTGAAATATCCCAATAATAGGTCTTGAGACCAAAACACGACCTGTGGGAGTGAGGGGGAAGTTTACGTTAAAAAAATACCCAAACAACAAAGTACAACTACAGGGAGGATGCTAAGGGTGGAACTGTTATATATGACTTGTGAAAGAGAGTCAACACTAATAACTTCTTGCAGGCCATTTAATAGCTGTCAGGTAATCGTGTTATGGGGTGTTTTGAGCTTCAGTTTTAACATGCAAACATACTTGCTCTTCCACTTCTAACCAACAATTTGAATAAATTTTATTCCAACTGAGTAAGCGTTATTAAATATGTTTTAAAAGAAAAATAACTGATGATTTGTTAGAATATTTGGAGCCTTTTCTGTTACCTTGAGGTTAATAGAGAAATGCTGAGTAAAGCAGAAAGTACTGTCAGTTAGAAATTGTGATCCTACTTTGAATTTTGGTTATCCGATAGAAATTTTAAATTGGAAATAAATAATCCAGAAATAAACTCCATAGATGAGTAACAGGTAAGAGAGGTTCCTTTGGGGAAAGATTTAAAAGATTCAGTGTTTTGTGTAATCTGAATATGAGATGTATATGATGCATACAAGCAAAATGACTGTATTTTTCCCTTCTGTAAAATAACAAGAGGTCTTGCAAATATAAGTCAACATTTGCAGTAAATAAAAATATTTGTGTTTACAGTGCTCATATTCTGTGAGTAACAAAGGTATCTGAGTGAGATTTTTTTGTTCTGATACATAACAAAAAACCCAGCCCTGCATCTGCATTTACTTTGCCTAGAATATAAGGGTAAAGTAGCCAGCTGTTAGTGCTTCTGATCCCTGACGTGCCATAACCAAGGTCAGGAAATGTTCATAGTGGGGTTTTTTGTAAATGTATTAGTATATTGATAAGGGTGATTATTTTAATCATCCTGCCTACTCTAGGGGTGTTTTTCCTAGATTTAAAGTTTTGTGGCAGCCCCCATCATAGCAGCATATGATATTCCTCACTAGACTCTGGGGTTTTAGCATGAACACGCTGCTTCAGTTTAACATCTCTTAAAACTTAGAATTTGTTCCTACTTTGTAGCTGAGAACCGATACAGGAGAAACAGGGTGAGTGAAGGATCCTGTGTCTAAAGATACCTCGCTCTGAATTCCTGTTTTTGACTTCTTAAATATATTTAAAAATCTAGGCCCCAAGCCTGATGGCAGTGAGGAGTTTCTGGCAGCCTTTGTTGCTGGTGAGATGTTTTTTACACAAACAGAGCGATTCTACAGACGCGGCGTGCACTGGCCAAAGGTCTCTTCTTGGTAGCGTTGCAGAAGGATTGCCACCCGTACCAGTGTTTTGCAGTGCCATACTTAGTTAAGCCCACAAAAGTACAAACCACCTCCTGTGGCGATCACACAGAACGTCCGCGTGAGCTCCTATTTGCCTGAAGACCTGCACCCTCCTGAGGTACCTTGAGGGCTTTTTTTTTTCCTGTTCCTGATAGAATAATGTTTGGTAGCATGTTTAATGAGTAAAATTACTACTGCTGGAAAGATGTTTTTCAGGTTATTCTTTCTCTCTTCTCACACCGTGCTATCGCTAGAATGATTGAGAACTTCTTTTTGTCGAGTCTTTTATCTAGCAGGATAATGGCATCTTAGTAATTTCAGTATGTTCAGAATGGCAAAAATCTTGGCTGTTTTGTTTACAGCAAAATACGTACTTATTCCAAACTGCAAGAGCCTTTCTCCGTGCTACGGGGGATACTATCTTTTAGAGAAAATAGATGGGGACGGTTTGGGTAGCTGGGGTGAGCTCAGGCCTTCTCTTGGAGGGTGACGTCATGTGTGGTGTTATTTCTGTGCGTAGACCTGGAAACTTCGGCGTTGTAGTGTCCTAAATAAACTAACTGTACACGTACGGTGTGAAAAATGAGGTGCATCGGTATCAAAGCCGTCCCTTTCGTTCGGGTCTGAGGCGCGGCGCTCTGGATGGGATCCGGGCTCGCTCAGCGTCCGTCAGTGTTCCGCTTCTGAGATGCGAGGCTTTTTAGCTGCACAGGAGCCGTTCCCGTCCTTGCTAATGCCTCGCTTCTGGGCGGGAGCTGGGATGGTTCCTGGGGCCGGTCGGGGGGGTTCTCGGTCGGGGCGGGGAGCCGGGAGCCCTCCCCGCCGGCACCGAGCGGCGCCCCTTGCCGGGGCCGGCGGGAAGCGGCCGGGCGCGGCGGCGCGGGGCCTCCGCCTTGCCCCGGGGAAGGAGCGTTTAACAAAAAAGCCCCAATCCTTTTTCTCTCCCGTCTCGGGAGTGAGCAGCTCTGCTCTGGGCTGGGCAGCGCCGAGATGCCATTTTAGGAGGTTGAGCGGCTTTCGCCGCGGGGCGGAGATGGGGTCGCTGGCTCCGGCGGGCGGGCAGGCCCGGCCTGGGGGTTTCTCCTTACGGGGGCCTGGGCCGGGGAGCGCCGCCGCCTGCCCGAGCTCCCTCGGCGGCCGCTGTCGCCCCTGCGAGCCCCGGAGGTGTGAGGAAGGCACCGCCCGCCCCGGTGCCCTCCGGCGCCCGGGAAGGCCTAGGCCTCCTCGGGAAGGAGCTTGAAGTATTTTTAGGTATCAGAAGCCCTTGTGGCTCTGGGTGATTTCGCTCTAGCTGAACCGGTGTTTGTAAGGACTTCCTGGAAAAGGATTATCGTGCTTCAAATGTTTCTTTGAGAGCTAGAAAGTTCATTGTCTGATGCATTTGTTGCCTTCTCATTTTTCGAGTTGCTACCTATGTTTACATCAGTGTGTAAATTCTAGGTAAATCGTTACTTTTTTCGTGGCTGTGTAGGGTTGTGTATGTTGCTCATTTTCCCACTTCTTCCCATCGATACAGAAGAGCAATTTGAAGTAGTGTGTTTTGAAGATCGCGTAATTTCCATTTAACATTGGCACTGCAGCTGTTCTCCCTGGTTCCTTGGCCAAACGCTGGCTGTGTACTTAGCGCACCCTTTTTAAAGCTTTCACCATCTAAAAAAAACCAAACCCCAAAACAAACAAACAAAAACACCTGCAGGAGAATATCATTAAGGCTTTCTGTAATAGAACTGTGTTTGTATTTCAAGTCTCAAGTTGACTTTGGAACAGGACGCTCTGTGGGATATTTATTGTAGTTGTTAAGTGCAAAGATACAGCAACGTCGGCTTACATCTACTCTTCCTGTAGGGTCATTAACACATGTCTTGTGTACTTCTCTGAGGCTGCATAAATATTTTCAGGTCAAAGAAACTAAGGAAGAAATCTTAATTCTTAACTCTGACCACGTTGTGTTGTAGTTTGTGGTGCGTGTGTCCCTTTTAAATTCAGGTTGTAAATCATTCTGCCAATCAGGTGTCCATAACTGTTGACTTTTTTTTTCCCCTCTGCCTTCTGTATGATATCACAAAAATGAGATAAATAATGACTCTAGACTTCCTTCAAGAGCTAAGTGCAGCTTTGTTCATGGGAAGGCTGGGCAAGGGCATGAGAGATCACATTTATTGGAGCCTAAATGATGAACACTGTGTATCAAGTGCTGTGAAATGTACAAAGCAAATCAGCTGCAAAAATATCTTCTCTAGCAACTGGTTGGAACTGTATTATTTGTAAAATAATACGAAGCTGCTAGGTCATGGAATTTTTCTTCATGGCATGCAACCTCTTTGTAGCAAAAGAGGTAAAACGATCCTGGTTGTGGTTAGCAGTGCAGCTCTCTTGTCAAAGGAATCCCTTTTATTTCCCTCCCTCCTCCCACAAATAAAAGCAATCACCCACTGAAATGGGGAGTCCTATGTCAAAATTCTGCAGTTGTTTTAGTTAGAAGGAAACACTCGCAGAGAGTATCTTGTTCTGATGAAAATTCTTTCTGAGAGTTGCTGCTGCTTCATCCCTGAGCTCCCCCAAACCGAAGGGATCAGACTGATTCTTTCTGTTTCCCTGCAGGGAGTCTTTGGTGTCTTTTACCTCTCTCTCGGCAGGAGTGTCTCTGGTACAGGTTGGAGAATTTTTCTTCTCCTCAGCCTGAACATGAGGAATCTCGTCTCGACTGGTTACTTTCCACTCCACAAGTTTAAAAACTGAACATAAACTTTTTGGGGAAGATTGAGTTTATCCTAAGGTCAATTAAATTTGACCTTTAGAGCAAAAATGAAAATGGACGCTGTATTTAATTTTCTTAGTAAGACTATATATAGTTAAATAAATTACGTGATCACCTCATGTACTCTTTAAAGAAATTCCTTTCAGTGTTTTCTCAACTTCTTGTGTCCCATGCTATATTTCAAAATGTGTGTAGTGTTGGTTAAAAGATATGTTTATTCCCAAAAAGCGGTATGCAGTGGATGCAGCTGCTATTGAGAACATATAAAGGTAACTGATTAAAAAAAAAAAACAACCCAAAAAAACCCCACACCTTTTTGTTCTGTTTCGATGTGTACATCTATAATGGGTTTCAGTGCAGTTCAGATAGTTTCATCATTTTCAAACTGGGATCTCAGTGTGTATAATGCCTAGAAGTGAGAAAAGAACTATGGATGCACATATAATGTATTTTACATAGGTACTTGTGCCAGTTCAGAAACTTCAAGCAGTCTAACTGTAATGGCAAAGGCCCTGTGCTGAGATCCAGGGTAAATTAGTAGATGCAGAGCTCTGGGTAAAATTGTATCGCCAACACCCAGCTTCTGCCTTAGTTGAAATAGAGCTGCAGTCATGCTGTAAGTTAGCAGTGAACATATCTGAATTATGTTGCTTCTGCCCACACATGCTTTTACCTTGCAAAATGTTTGCATAGATCTTCATAAGAACACTTCCCTTAATCTGCCGTGGCAAGCAACAAAATTATTTTGGCACTAAAATAACGTGGTATGTGAGCTAGCAACCTTGCAAATGGAGGCTATGCTGTATGTTTCTAGTGTTGCTTTCGCTGTAAAAAACTCTGGGTTTTGTTCACCTACTGATAGGGCAGTGGGATAATGGGTGGTTCTGCACCTTTCACTTCTTTTGTTATATTGCATGTAGCAATTGTGGTGACCAGGCAAATTAATTTCATTGTCCTGATCTGTCAGAAATCTAACCTATCAAAAAACCAAACCAAACAAAAAAACCCAACACCAAAGCCATCACATCAGTTATTTGAGGAACCTCATCCTTTGGTTACATGGGGTACTAGCTTGAGTCTGCAACTAGGGGAAGAATAGTGGGATCGAGACTAAATCTTTTGGTTTTGGCTCACTGTTCTGCTGAATTAGAACAGAAATCATAGCCAGCAGGCTGCAGGCTCGGTCTTCCAGGCCTGGGTCCCCCAGTACAAGAGAGAGAGACTGATGCAATGGCATGGCCTGAGGCAGAGGGTCTGCCAAGCACCAGGGTTGTTTGTTCAGCCTGCAGAAGGCTGAGGAATGATCCATTTGTTGTCTTCAGCTCACCAATGGGTGTTCTAGAGAAGGTGGAGCTAGAGTCTTCCCAGGAGTGCATGTTGAAAGGATGATAAATTAATGGTTACAAGTAACAGCAAGGTAATTTCTTATTGGATTAAAAAATAAATAAATAATTAGAACGGTGAGGCAGTGGGGCATTTTGCCAAGAGAGGCTGCAGAACTGCCCTTCATGGACGTGTTCAGGATACTCCTGGGCAAAGTCCTGAGCAACTCAACCTAACTTTGAATTTGGCTTTGTGTTGGGCAGGAGGTTGGACTAAGCGACTTCTAGAGGTCTCTTCCAACCTCTGTAAGTTGATGGCTCTACCTGACAGCAACTTGGATGTGTGGGGTTGCCAGTTCATGTGAAGTGGTCACCTTGTCTTCTGGAGCTCTGACAGTTTGTCTCTCATCTGATTTCTAACCCAGCCTAATAGGTTGCTTGGTCGGTCCTTTTTAATTGGCATCATTTTACTCAACTGAGTTAGTGAATGGAGGACAGGAGCAAAAATTGGACCTTGTTTGACACCGGCCGTGTTAGTTTATCTGGCTGCAGTGCTTAAATTTGATATATATTGTGTACCAGAGGGTTAAAACAAAAACTGGAACTTCAGTGTGTAGTTTGCAAGTGCACCACCATCTTCCTTCTGTTTCACAGCTGTGGGAAGAACTCAGCTAATAAATATGGCACTGAGCAATGGCCCTTTTTTTAGGGTTGGATTGGCGAGCTTTTCTAGTAGATCTTTCTTTAGAAGGAGACTTCACACACTCTTTTTTTCAATTCACTTCTAAAATTAGTTACTTGTAACTAAGGTTTGTTTATTTCAGATGGCCTGAGTTCTAGCTTTCTAAAGGTCTAGGCTGGGGCATGAAGACCTACATAGACTATTTTTTCTGTTTATCCCCCATTTGTGGTAGTCTTCTACTCCCTGATTTAAGTCTGTCTTTATACAAAGAACTGAAGCAGGACAGCTGCCAAATGGCTTAGTGCTACAGGCTATCTGAAAATCTCAATCTGAATATTTTGTCAGTGGGAGCTACTGGGTGGATGCCTAGCATTTTTTTTTTTTTTTTTTCTGTCTGACCACTTAGTTGTCTAAATAGAATTGGGCTCCTATTTTACTTCAAATCTTAGCGTTTGTATTAGCAAGAGTAAATGTACATTGTCTTGTGCTACAGCAGTTACGTTTTTTAAAATTATGGGTGTTTGTGGCATGCGAAAGATAACATAATACGATGAATGTTAAATGTTGTTTGTTTTCAAGAGCATATTTGAAACAATGGAAAGACTTTAAAAAATGTTGAAGTTCTGAAGTGTTTCTTCTGTCAGTGTTAGATTTGGCAGTGGTTCACAAACACGAGAAACAATTTGCCAGGAAAGGAGTAACTCTTAACGTACTTCTTGTGAGTCCCATGATTTTTCTGCGAATTTTAAAATCCTGTTGTAAGACTTAGAAGCGGGGAGTTTACTACAAAGTGAACTAAAAGTAGTTTTCTTCCTTCATTTTGTGAGGTAGAATATGGAATGGCTATAGGATGAACTGTTGGCCTGTAAGCCATTATTTTTATACAGTTATAATAGAAAACTGACAGCAAATTTTTTTCAGCATAAGTTTATGTGCATTGGGTTTTCAAACTCAAGAAAGGACAATGGTATCATTTCTGTAATAATATGTAATAAACTCTGGCAGGTTTTGAACTGGTGTTCTGGCTATCTGCGAGTCTTGCACAAGTAAATCATTACATTCTTTTTCCAGTTGGATTTTTCTTGGCTATGTTACCAAATGTGAATGTTATCACTCAACTCCACAGAATGCTTTTTATTTTTAATTTTTAAATCAAATTGTTAAAGAAACTGTGTTGGAACTTGGTGGACAACCAGAAACCTTAAGGCAGATTACTAAACTAGAGAAAATTCCCCAAATACTGAAGGTAAGAATCTTCTTCACCTGTTCTTTGTTTATTTTCCAAATATCAGCTGCATATTGGAATAAAGTAAGAGCTCTTAGCCTATCCTCTTTTACTACTTCTTTCAATTTTGACTGTTTGAAAACGACAGTTTCTATACTGCACGTATATAAATGTATGAAGATAACTTCAAAGGACCAGCGTTAGCTTGCAAGTCATGTTTACTTGTAAGGTGGTGCATGTGAGTTAAGCCTGAAAACAGAATATTCACAGAATTGTAGAATAGTTTGGGTCAGAAGGGACCTTTAGACGTCATCTAGTCCAACCCCCCTGCAGTGAGCAGGGACATCTTCAACTGGATCAGGTTGCCCAGAGCCCCATCCAACCTGGCCTTGAATGTTTCCGGGGATGGGGCCTCCACCACCTCTCTGGGCAACCCGTTCCAGTGTTTCACCACCCTCACTGTAAAAAATTTCTTCCTTACATCTAGTCTGAATCTACCGTCTTTTAGTTTAAAACCATTACCCTTTGTCCTGTCACAGCAGGCCCTACTAAAATGTTTGTCCTCATGTTCCTTTATTTATTTACATTGTGCGTTGATAGTAATTGTGCAACTGTTACTTCTTTTTTATAGTCTGTTTTTTTGTTGTTGTTTTGTTTTCTTTTTTTTTTTGCCACAACAACATTAGAAGGTGGAAATACAAGCACTTTTCTTGGCTTTTATTTAAAACTGTGCATTTGATGTTTTCGTCTTTGGACTGTTTTTTAATTAAATCTTACTGCAACATCAACAAGAAGTAGAATGGATCTGTGAACTAGAAAGGCTTCTCAAATATTGCTGTAGTTTTATCAGAGAATACTCAAGGAAGTGTCAGGCAAATACAAGGTGGGTTTTTTTGGGCTTGGTTTTTTGGGTTTTTTTTTTTTTGTTTATTGTTTTTTTTTGGTTTCTTTTTCATGTCTGTATCATTTAAATTGGAATGATCAATTTAAATATCGTTACTGTCAGAAAGTAGAGGTGTTCTTGCAGAGGATTGGCTAATGAAAGAAGTTAAAATTGTTCCTCCCCAATGTATTCTTAGTAACAGCTGTATTTGAACATTTTCTCATAGAAAAAGTGGCTTTTTTTATAACTTTTTGGTAGCACATAAACTGAATAACATCAGAGGAAGCCTTTTTAAGGAGGGTAAAATAAAGATAGTAAGATAAATGTAATAAAGATAAGACCAGACTATAGATAACTTCCCATTATAATTGTTGTGTGGCGTTTCTTAGTAGTGCAGTAGCAGGAATCGTGATTTCTATAGTTTCTAGATTCTCCATAAACTATTTCGGTTTCACTGTTGCTGACAGTGGCTTGGAAAGCTCTTTATCTGCTTTTCAGTGGTAGCTGTGTATCGTGGTGGTGCTGTATAACTGGTGTTTCACGCAATTATTTGTCCTAAAAAACATAACATCAGAACAGTCTAAAGTATTAAATGGGCTTTTGCATTTCGTTCAATGTTTTATCCTGTCACGCTTTTGAGTGAAAAGAAGCCCTTGTAGCTCATCAAAATGCATCCAAATTAGGTATAAAGTTAGAGCTTAAGCTGTGAAAACTTCTAACATTCACAACCGCATGAAACAAAGCAGTTGACTAAAGAGTGTAAGTAAAAAGTAAGTAAAAGTAAAAAAAAAGTAGAAGTCTAAAATTATTATTTTTTTAAAATGTAGAAAATATCTTTTAAAATAATCCAGGTGCCAAAAGACCTGTAGAAAAATAATGTACTATTACTGTGCAATAATGGAAAAGTTTGTCTTTACTTCATGTGGCAGTAGACAGTTTACTTTTTCGGATGCTGCTCTATAGAGCCAGTGTACCCGCAGCGGCATGGCAGGGCTGGGGTGCTTTGGGGTGAGTACTTCCCTCGTTGTACAGCTCGGTTGAGTTCTGGAGTATTTTAACTTCCGTCTGGAGAGGAGCAGTAGCTAAAACAAAGCTGTTCTCTCTCCGCATTTTCCTTACCTCTTTCGTTATCCTAAACAGTCTCCCTGTTCTTCATCCCATTCAAAGTACAAATACTTTCAGTTACTCAGTTATTTAAGACATCTTCCTACATACATTGCTGATAAACTTCTTTGTTATGACCTTTGATGCTGATTAAGGGTGAAATCTTGTTCTTCCTCCTCCTATTGACATACTTTTGAAAGTCTCATCTATCAACTTGAGCAGAAGAGTATCCCTTCATCCTGCTAGTGTTTTTTCTGTACTTGGCGTAACATATTCTGTATCTTTAAAAGAGCATCTTGATCATGCAGTTTTCAAATTATTAGGTGTCTTTTTTTTTTTTCTCCCTCCTTGGAGGCAAGTAATAGGGTTCTGAAGCTGCTTTTCAATTTGTCAGTTCTAGGGTAAAGTTACAAGTAGTGCGATAAGAATTATGCATCTGAACTGCTGCTGTTTCTCAGCATCTAAGAGGTAACTTACAAATACTTTGCTACTTTTAACACAGAGGAACTATGAGCAGGTCTCAGCTTATTTAACAAAAGAAAATGCATGCACGCACACACACACACCCCCCCACACCACACCCCAGCCAGCCAAGAAGACCCCACCTCCCCCAAACCAAATTGCTGGACTGTGCATAGAAGAACTGATGCTGTCATTGTACAAATTGCAACACGTTAGGTTCTGTTGGCAAAGAGATAAACCTTACCCCTGAGTGAGCAGGTAGACAAGGAAAGCCCACCAGCTCTTCATTCATTAGAGGAACTCTTGAATGCTTGAATCTTTAAGCTTTTTGAGCTGTATCTTGAAGAATATGTGTTGGGCAGTTGCCCCTTCTCCCTCCCAAGTTGGCTTAGGAAACACAAAATAATATGAGGCCAATTTATTATCCCTTTGCAAGCCTTGGCAAGAGTTAGCAGGTCTGTTCAAGGACACTGTTAGGAGGTTTTGGTTTGGGTCGTGCATGTCTGTGTCCCATGTCATCATTGTTTCTTCCTTATGTTCCCCACTCCCTTCTCCAGTTTTAGGAAAGGCCAAGACCCATGTAGTCTGATCTACATGGGGTTTTGGTGGTTCAACAGTCTAAAACTCATTTAATCACATTACTGAATTATCATATAGCATTCTGGTTTATTAGAGACAGGCATCCTGTATTTTAAAGAACTTGAGAATTTCTGGGTCTCACCTGACTTCGACATATATGCACAAGCAAAATACATTACAGCATCTTCAGCTCACCCTTCCCTGGGTTTCCTGTAACTTCAAACTTCTTTTTTTTTTGTTTTTTTTTTTTTGTTCTTAGCCCAGATATTCTTTTCCTTTCTAAATAAGGATGAGTTAAGTTATGGAGATGCTTATATTACAGTAATGGCAGGCATCTGCTCTAGTGACTGCCAGAATATGACTGCATGCTTCTTTGATCAAGATTTAGTTGCATTGCTTAGATCTTTTACGTTCTGTTTTCTTTTTAAATATAAAGAACTGTAAGCTTGTTATTGAGTTGTTGTGTGGTTCTGTTTAAATATACTCAAATATTTGTTCTATTTTAGTTTTGAGCATATACTAATGTGAGAAGGAATGTGCAAGAGTACTGCTTCTATTCAGCAGAACTTCTGTTTAAACATATTAATTATTTCTGCTCACTTTAGTAACTTCTAGTGTTTTATCTTGTGACTCTTCTAGAGCCAGCAGAACCAAGTCAGACGCTCTAATCTTCCTCTTGTGCTTGAAAGCTGTTTCCTGACTTGCAGTCATGTGTAGTTCAATAAATCACTTGAAGTAAATGCAGAGACCTATCTTGGGTGCATACTTTCTTTGGCAGAATCTTCCACTGGTAATGCAATCCCAAGGAAGCAACCTGTCTTTGACCCTGGGTTGAGTTGGTAGGGCCAATAGGATGACTGTGTATTTCTGTGGGGCAATGTGAAAGATACTCGTACGAACGGAGCCGCCTGCTGCGTGGCTGCGGAATTCTGTGTCAATTTTAGTCGTTTTCAAAGCAACTTATAAAAAGGTGGAAAGTTGTTTCATCCTTCTTAACATTCTCTGGTTTATAAGGAAGGGGCTACATAAGTAACATTTCTATATGTTCTTTTACATTTTAAAAGCATTGTAATATTGAACTTGTTCCTTGTTGGCTTTGAGAGACGTAATCTTATAAATTCTAAATCCATAATCTTTACATTTTTTCCCTGAAATTGTTTGTTCCAACAATTGCATTTCAGATTTGATCAAGCAAAAGTGGTCATGATAGTGTGTATATAGCTCCTCCTTTTATAATCTTCTTTAATTATATGGTATACCTATGGGAGTTTTAACTGATGTGCCTTGCTGTAAAAAGAAAAAAGAGGCAAAATGTAAATAACCAATCCTTTATAAAACACTTCAGGAAAAACTGACTTTTTTTCTGTTGTTTACTTTCAATGTGCTCTTGAACAGCCTTTCACCTTTCTTCACCTGAGTAAGGAAGCTGCTACCCTGAACTGGGATTCTTTTCTATTTCAATGAACGCTCTTGGAAACTCTCCAGCATTGAAATCTATCAGCATCCGCATGTGTCTTGCATTCTTGTCAAACAGGGAATGCTGAAGTTCCAGTAAGTCATGAGTGGGCTGAAATTTGTTTCTGCAAGGAGTAAGGAAATTCAATGGCTTCCTGGTTCGGTGGGAGTGATGTTATGCTGAAAAGGCCTACCTGAAGACTGATGCTTCCGTTGCATTGTTGTTATCTGTTTAAAGTATGAAGGTGTTCCAAGGAATGCTCCTGTCGGTGAGGTTTGTAAGTCATACGCAGGTTTGTCACTTGAGCATACCCCTAGATGAGGCTGAATTTCTTTAGAGCCCAAGAGGTATTCATCTGCAGTTGGGCCCTTTTCTCCCTGAATCTTCAAGTAATGCTATGTATAGTCTGTGTTCTGTGTTACAGAAGCTGAAAACATAGAAACATATGAGATAAGATAATCTGACAACCTTATATGGAAGTCTTTGTTGCCTTCCCCTACATTTCACAGTATTGATTGCTATTTTATAAATAGTTCTATACGTTGCTTAGGAGGAGGAGGCAGCTGCTCCGTAGACTGGGATAGAAGGTAAAAATATTTAGCTGTAGCTTTGCCTGTATAATTTTATAAAATAGATGTCATGCATCTGAAGTGTTAAATCAGCTGCGGTTCATACAGAGCTTTAGCATGGCCTATAAAGAAGCTACCAATGTTAAACATTTTGCTGGTTCTTTTATTTCTCCATTAACCCTGGTACTTGCTTGACAGTTTAATAGAATCCAGATGATTCTCAGTGTAGAGAGGGACAGAGGTTACTTGTATATTTGAACTCCTTTTTGCATTTTTCCTTGGTTAAAATAAGAATTTTATTCACATATTTGGGTAGGAAATGAAATACTTAAGGGAACATGCTAAAATGCTCTTGAATATCACAGAAAATAATAATGGAGCAGCAATTACCTAGGGTAACTATAATTTAAAGTATATCTGTAAAATTTATTTTAGAGTTTTGTTAAAAGTTTTACTTCAAAGTGTCTAAATAATGTCTACATCTGAAATAGCTCTATTTCCATATTATTTCAAAAATTTTTTTTAAAGTTTAAATATTATTAATGAGCAACAAATAGGACAGTGCTGGAAAGATAAAAGATCTTCCTGTGATGGTCCATGCTCTGTTCAATGGAACTTTGTCTCCACTAAATTCAAAGTGGTCCTGTACATGGGGAGCTCTGCTTGGTTAGTCTGAGCGGGGGTGGGGGGCATTGTTTCCAGGTTTGAGGAATTTTACTTGAGATTGGTTCATGTACTTCAGGGCAAAAGGAGACCCGTGTAAATGCCTACCCCAGTGTGCCATAAATGCACTTAACTGTAATATATCCAACATGCCTTGAGCCGTCTTCCCGCAACAGAGACTCCACCACAGCCATGGGTGAATCAGTCTATAATTGATAACTCCTTAAAGGGTTTACTTTCTGTTTGAATTTAGATGAGATTCAAATGTTAGCTGCCAGCTCTTGTGCCTTCACTAAATAGAAAAGCTGCTAGTGTCAGAGGGGTTTGGTTTTGGGTTTTGGTTTTTTTTTTCCCCCCTCGTTTTTGTTAGAAGTCACATTAAAGCAACAATGTCAAGTGTCTTAAGTTTCTTGCAGCAGGGCAAGCTAAAATAAACATGAAATTTTTAAAACTGTTATTGAACAACATAACTATCACAAATGTACATATTTCCCTGTTTCTCCCTCAGTGATGGTGGAAAAGCATTTGTATTATTCTTTATGCCACTCTGGGACTCAGACAGTCAAGTCTAACCTACTTTCTCTACTGTCCAAGAATAACTTCTTGTTTGAAGTGTATTTTGCTATAAAGCATGTATTAAAACATCATCATATTTCAGGAGTCTTCTCCCACCCCAAGTATGCTTAATTGGCTAAAAAACAATTTATGCCTGGTGTTCTCCCTTTGCCCCTTCCTCCATGAGCCTTGTGCTCATCTCTGTGAAGTGGCACGTCTTGAGCAAGTGTAGCAGAGAATGGTTACTTGTCCTCATCAGGTCCATCTTGGAACACCCTGTTCATCCACAACTTGTAGGATGAGGCTTTAACTTCTATATTGACATATTAAAATGTGTCTGAAGGAAAGCGTCTGTCAGTTAAGTTTGTTAGCATGCATCAACATTGTCAGAGTGGTTAAGGTATGCGCAGAATACCACACGTCGGAGTTCTCAGCGGGCTTAAGCAGATGGGTGCTTTTTAGCTGGGGTGGTTGCACATCTCTGGTGCCTGTAGAGCTTTGCTGACAAAAACCTCTCCCTGGGTGAAGAAGCTATGGATTTACTTTAGCTGTTCTTTTTCAAGTCCTTTTTTTCCACACTACAGCCTATCTTTTACAGTATTTTTTCATAGAAGGTGGTTTTGCTATGTAAAGTGAACCTGTTCCCAGGCAGTTAACCAGAAGAGATCTGTATTGTTCTCTGTAAGTGGCCTGTCACCAGTATTTACCACAATTTTTTCTTCATTGTGGGTTTTCTTACCAAAAAAAAAAAAAAAAAAAAAAAAAACAACCAAAAAAACAAAAAAAACAAAAAAAAAACAGGCTTAGTTTTCTTTCAGATCCTTGATGAGGGCACCAGTAGTCCTGTGCATTTGGAGAAGGGCATTTGAGATGAGATGAACTGGAAATCTTTACCGCTACTTCTGAATATATTAATTGGTAGGAAATGCAAGAAGCCAGGTTAGATGTTTAGATAACGACACAGCGTGTCCAAGAACTTGGTATAGAGTTTTTGGAGTTTGCCTGCCCTGGGTTTGTCTGTGCCCTTCAGGTCTATTCTGTATACTGTGTACTTTTTTTCACAAATCTGTCATTAGAAGGTGAAAGATCCATGATTTGGTGGTCAAAGAACTACAGGCAGTATACTATTCCAGCATTGTGAATGTATAATTGTTCGATTTAATAGCTGAAATGGCTGAGGATTTTTGAGCAGCTTAGCCTCTGTACTGAATTACCCATCTGTATTACTTCCTCCATGATGTAGCATCGCCTTAACCTGTTCATCTCAGCTGGAGCAGAAGTTGGGGCCATGGTGGCCTGAGTTTAGACTCGCAAATCAAGTTCTATATCATCATGCAAGTGGCAAGGAAGGAAATTCTTTTTATGGTCATATCTTCTAAGATCCTAACGAGTAAAAGGATATTTTAAAAGTATCTGGTTTGGTTTATTTCTTGGGATTTTTCTAATTCCCCTAATTAATTTTTTTTTCTGAAATAAGAGTTTTAAGAAATTTCAGGGGCTGAGTATGCAGGAATAATTCCCTAGTGCAAACTTCTTAATAAAACACTTCTGATTCCATAATTATAGCTTTCTTCTGAGTTGGTTGGTTTTGTTTGTTTTGTTTTCTTTTTTTTAATGTGTAACCTCTTTAAGACAGCTTGTGTTTTCTGGGGATGGAACTAACAGTTGTCTGAATAACAAATCAGTCTTACTGTATCAGGAAGAGCACTACCCTGTTTTTTTTAAACAGATGAAGGGAAGTTCAGTCCACTTGAGATCAGATACAATCAAATGCTATCAAGGTAATTTCATATGGGTTTCTGGATTATAAAGCACTCTTTCAGTTTTCCTTGTATGTAGGAGGGCCATTTTGTACCACTGAATTACGAAAAATGGTTAAACTTTTAGTTCTGTATCTTCTCTGCCAAAGACTTAGTTGTTTCTGTAACAGCAGTTAATTGCAGAAAGCCAGAACATCCCTTTAGATAATAATGTGGAACGTTGTGCATTAGAAGAATATCGGAGTGTGACGTTCTGAAGTTTTGTCCAAAAGGATCTAATGTATAGACCATGGAAATACCCACATTTTAGATACTCTGCTTGGACCAAATGAATTCTGAAGTTGTTTAGAATTATGTGAAATATTTTTATATGCCTTTCTTTTTGTTTGTTATACTATATAGTATAGTTAGTGACTTTAAAGAGAGCAAGATTTGATAGTGTCCTTTATCTTTAGCTAAAAGCTGTTGTTTGCAAAAG
This sequence comes from Gorsachius magnificus, assembly GCA_034008185.1. NCBI lineage: Eukaryota > Metazoa > Chordata > Aves > Pelecaniformes > Ardeidae > Gorsachius > Gorsachius magnificus. The sequence goes on along the minus strand of CM067089.1, from coordinate 30,750,298 downwards.
GCTCCTGGGCTTGGTTGTCTCATCTAAAGACTTCTTTTGGGAGTTTGGTTATTCTCCAAATGTCCTATCACTATTTCACAGAAATGGGGAATATGGATGGGCCTACTGGGAACCAAATTTTATATATTTATCAACAGTTCAATGTCCAGATGGGGATGGGTGACAAGTGGTATCCCTCAAGGGTCTGTGTTGGGACCAGCACTGTTTAATATCTTCATCAGTGACACAGACAGTGGGACAGAGTGCAATCCCAGCAAGTTTGCAGATGACACCAAGCTGAGTGGTGCGGTTGACACACCTGAGGGACGGGATGCCATCCGGGGGTACCTGGACAAACTCAAGAAGTGGGCCCATGTGAACCTCATGAGGTTCAACAAGGCCAAGTGCAGGGTCCTGCACGTGGGTTGGGGCAACCCCCAGCACCAATACAGGCTGGGGGATGAAGGAGTTGAGAGCAGCCCTGCAGAGAAGGATTTGGGGATACTGGTGGATGAAAAGCTGGACATGAGCCAACAGCGTGCGCTTGCAGCCCAGAAGGCCAACCATGCCCTGAGCTGCATCAGAAGAAGAGTGGCCAAGGAAGGTGATTCTGCCAATCTAATCTGTGCTGGTGAGACCCCACCTGAAGCACTGCATCCTGCGCTGGGGCCCCCAGCACAGGAAAGACAGGGACCTGTTGGAGCGGGTCCAGAGGAGGGCCACAAAACTCATCCAAACTGCTATGAAGAAAGGCTGAGAGAGTTGGGGTTATTCAGCCTGGAGAAGAGAAGGCTCCGGGAAGACCTTACAGCAGCCTTTCAGTACTTAAAGGGGGCTTATAAGAAAGATGGGGACAGACTTTTTAGTTGTGATAGAACAAGGGGTAATGATTCTAACCTAGAAGAGGGTAGATTCAGACTAGATATATGAAAGAAATTTTTTACAGTGAGGGTGGTGAAACACTGGAGCAGGTTGCCCAGAGAGGTGGTAGATGCCCCATCCCTGGAAACATTCAAGGCCAGGTTGGACGGGGCTCTGGGTAACCTGATCCAGTTGAAGATGTCCCTGCTCGCTGCAGGGCCTTTAAAGGTTGCTTCCAACCCAAACCATTCTATGATTCTACGATTCTATATTTGTGTATCCTTATATGAACGATTGTCAACAGCTGGAATATCCAAAGGATGCACAGATCTTTTTCACCATTCTGAGCCCCCCAGCTGCTTCCTATTTGAGCATCCTTATTGTAGCCAGTGTTTCCCAGAGCAGTATTGATAAGTCATAACTGGACTGAAGGACAACACTTTGCAATACATTTTAATAAAATTCTAGTGTTGATTAAAGTGTGAGTAGTCATTTACAGAAAATAAAGTATGCATTGTGGGTTTTTTATCCCTAGGGATTACATCAATTGGAGCCTAAATTTAGGGTTTAGTGTGCAAATACGAATGCTCTTCTCTATGTTATTGATATGATGCACGCTGCATGAATTTCATCTAAATGTACTTCTGTTGCTTTTGTAGTCACTGCCAATTTTAAGATTTGATAATAGTTGATTGATTCTTTCATTTTACTTTTACAAAGGTGGAAACAAATGCATATTTTAAGCTTTATGTGTTTTAGCAGAACTTAAACAGATTTTATTGAGTGATGCAAGAATTCTGTGCCTTTGAGCCTCTAATGCCAATAGGATTTTGGGTTCAGTACAGGCCATTTAATAGAATATGTGCATTTTTATAGCTCTAGAGGAAAAAAAAATGTTCAACTCTGTGCCAGCTGCGAACTTATGGATCTTAAGGTTTCCATATTCCTTTTAAAGAGCTCTCATTGCTGCTGACAACTAAAATGCAAGATGACTGACCTTCAAGTGGTTTGTGTCTGTCTGATCCACTAGCGGAAAGCTGAGTGTTTTGTTGTGAAGACTGAGTTATGATAGAGACATGGGTGTTTATTTTGCTTTTGAGGATGAACACTTTTGAGCTAATAAAGAAGGGGGTTTTGTGATTTTTTTTTTTAGAAGAATGTTAATTGTGAGAGGGCTCTTAGTACTTAAAGTCTGTTTAAACTGTCAGAAATGTCTAGATATGTTTGTATTCTCATATCTGAATGAAAAAGTAATTTTCTGAGCTCCAGCACATGTTGCATTGGTTCACCCAGGAGTGTTATTTTACTCTCTTACATGTTAGAGTGAAGTCCACATCATTTTATGCAGGAAACTTATGTACCTGATAAGTCTGCTCATGGTGAAGGCCTTTAACCATTGGGTTACTCGCTTACCTAGGCAGTGATCTCTTGGAAAGGTTTTCTCATTCCCAGCTACGGCAGTGATCTCTTGGAAAGGTTTTCTCATTCCCAGCTATGTGCTCCTGTCACCTGTGTTTCTTGTCAGAAGTTACCAACCCCACAAGCTGTGTTTTATACAATTCTGTGTGGCTATGTGTATTGGGTTTGCGTGGCAAGGTTTTGATAGCGGGGGGACTGCAGGGGTGGCTTCTGTGAGAAGCTGCCAGAAGCTTCTCCCATGTCCGATAGACCCTGTGCCAGCTAGCTCCAAGATGGACCCGCCGCTGGCCAAGGCCAAGCCCATCAGTGATGGTGGTAGTGCCACTGGGATAACATGGTTAAGGGGGGGAGCCCTGTGCAATGGCAGCTGGGGAGAGGAGTGAGAACATGTGAGAGGAGCAGCCCTGCAGACCCCCAGGAGGAGGGGGAGGAGGCACCAGAGCAGCCCCTGGGGCAGCCCATGGTGGGTGGGGCAGGCTCTCCCCCCGAAACCCAGGGAGGCCCACGGGGGAGCAGATCCCCACCTGCAGCCCAGGGAGGGCCCCACGCCAGAGCAGGGGGGTGCCCGAAGGAGGCTGTGACCCTGTGGGAAGCCCATGCTGGAGCAGGCTCCTGGCAGGGCCTGTGGCCCCGTGGGGAGAGGAGCCCAGGCTGGGGCAGGGCTGGTGACCCTGCGGGGACCCACGCTGGAGCCGCCTGCTCCTGAGGGATGGCACCCCATGGGAGGGATGGACCCACGCTGGAGCTGTCTGCTCCTGAGGGACGGCACCCCATGGGAGGGATGGACCCACACTGGAGCTGTCTGCTCCTGAGGGACTGCAGCCCATGGGAAGGACCCAGGCTGGAGCAGTGCGTGGGGGACTGTCTGCCCTGGGAGGGACCCCAGGCTGGGGCAGGGAGGAGTGTGAGGAGTCCTGCCCTGGGGAGGAAGGAGCGGGAGGGACAACGTGTGATGGACTGACCCCAACCCCCATTCCCTGTCCCCCTGCGCTGCTCAGGGGGAGGAGGGAGGAGGGAGGGAGTGAAGTTGAGCCTGGGAAGAAGGGAGGGATGGGGGGAAGGTGTATTAAGATTTGGTTTTTATTTCTCATTATCCTACTCTGCTTTTGGTTGGTAATAAGTTAATTTTCCCCAAGTCAAGTCTGTTTTTTCTGTGACAGTAACGGGTGAGTGATCTCCCCATCCTTATCTCGACCCACAAGCCCTTGGTTATATTTTTCTCTCAGCTGTGCACCTGAGGAGCAGAGCGGTAGAGTGGCTTGGTGAGCTGCTGGCATCCAGCCAGGGTCAACTCACCGCACTATGGTTCAACTTAAATATGAAAGAAACCAACCATTAATCCTACACACGCACGCAGAGGTGTAAGCCAACGTGATAAAACATTAGTGCAGTTTCGGGATCGTTTGCTCTGTAGTATTTTGATAGTGCCCAACACCATGGGATTTTAAAGTTGTGGCAGAACTTTTTTTTTTTTAAAAATCAAAGGGTTCCTGAAAGTGTTTCTCCCCGTTTGAATTACTTTGTAAAAAGACAAATTGAAGAAATACTTGACCTTTTGCAGGAATCTTAGGGGGAGGGAGAAGAGGATCACCTATCAAAATGTGGTCTAATATGTCCTGCGGCACAGGCAGAAGCTAGATTTCATTGGTTCTTTCGTCGGAGAGAAAGTGAAGTCTGGGCAGCATTCCCAGGATCAGTATTATGATAAGAATGCGTGCCTCTGGGTCTTTGTGCCGAGTGATCAAATTTTATTGCTTCCATCCACGCAAGGCAACCTATTAGCCAGGTGGCAAGTAGGGCCCAGTGAGGGTCTGAAGCATGCTGGGAAAGTTGACTATGAAATTTGCCTGATGGCTAAACAGCATGGAGCCTAGATATTTTTTGATAAACTTTTGAAACTCGGGAAAGCTTCTGAAGTCAGTGGTATCACAACTAGCCTTATGTTTTCAGGGATGTTAGATGCAGCAGAAGACACTTAATCATGGGGCCAGTCTGTCTTCAGTATCCGGAGAGGAAGTTCAGACTGCAGATGGAGGACTTTGGGTTGGGTACCTCCAAAGTTGAGGTAAAACAGTTGAGTTTTAGATCTCTCTTGAAAAGCAGAAGTACATGTTAGAGAACTGGTTTTTGGATACTTGGAGAGCTGTGGGATAAGATGCAGGAAGGACTTGCACAGCAAAAGCTTTAGCTCAGTTGTTTTTTGGCAGAGCTTGGCAAGTCAGATTCTGACTTGACCCCTCCACAGTGAATGAACTGTCTGGCTTTGATGCGTCACCAGTGCTGCAGGCTGGCGGGATGGCCTTTGAGGGTGGCCTGCTATATAACCGCTTTTGTTTTAGCAGCGAGCTGTTGTCAGATTCCTTTTAGTCCCAAAGTATGGAGAGTCAGCTGATTTTTTTCAGCTTCTACTGGTTCATTGGATGAAGAACGCTTAAGATGACTGAGAGGAATACTGCGGCTTTGCTGGGAGCGCAGAGCCTGCTCTCGCAGCCCAGCAGGCTGTGGAGTCCTTCAGATGATTCCAGATGATGTAGTTAGGTATGCCAAAATAAAATATTCAAGATGTCCTCTAAGAAATCAGGAGGCTTAAACTCTTTCTACTATAGGAAATTACATCTGCCAGGACAAAGTAAAAGCCTGGTGGAATTTTCTGGCCCTACTGCTGAGGCAGGCTTTCATTATGGCTCAAAGGAGGTTTACGTCTGGATTCTCGTGGTCCCAGTAATGAATTCCTTGTGTCACTACGTGCTGTGGAGAGCACGGTGCATTGCAGTTCATGCAGATTCATGTCATTCTGGCAAATGCATTCTGTCTGTCTGGTGCTGCACAGTCCTGCCTTATTCAGGAATTTATTTGTGTTCTAATACTTCTAGATATGCCCTGGGACAATGATTTTTCGGGAGCCTGATCATGCAGAACGCTTTGTCTTATATCTCAGTAGGAAACTCGGAAGATGAAAACAGAAATCTGTAATAAGGGCAGGGAGAGTGCCTAGCTGTGAAGCAGTGTGTCGGTCCTTCAGATATTACTTGATATTAGGGTGTCTTCTGTCTGTCTGAGCTTGTGTGGTTGGAAGGCCACGGAAGAAAAAACTCAGGTTGTTCTAGGGTGCAGATTCTCTCCTCCTATGTAAAGGGACCAAATGATGTGACCTGTGAAGAGGCCTCTGATACCTCCCGAGCAGACGAGTTCTTTAAGGACCTGGAAGAGCAGCTGTCAGTGTTCTGCAAAAAAATTATGTCAATGTGCTAGGCCTAGTCCATTGACTTAACTTCTGACTAATAATATTCATGAAATAAATAAAAACTGTCTCAGTAAGAAGAAAGTTGCATGCCTCCAATAGAGAAATAATTTTTCCTAAAAAGAGGGAGACCTGACATAAAGAAAAGCAGTTGTATTTTTTTTTAATTGTACAGATTTGTCCTGTATTTTCTGTCAGACTGGAAATGAAAGGTCATTCAAGAGATTTTGCATTAGTGGCAGCAGCACTCATTATTCTACCAGCCTGCACAACCAACCAGCCAGATTAGATTAGTACTTAGATTGACTAGTTGACGCTTAAGTCAACTATATTATTTATATGTGATATCCTGCTTTCATCAAACTATTCCAAGGTAGTATTTCTGAAGTTCTGTAAACCTCTCCCCAAATGATTATACATTTTTTTTCTGCCATAAAGAATCCATGCAGTAATCAATAAAGACAACAAAATCTGGGCTTCCCAAGAACAACCTGGAAGGGCTGGAAAGATCAGTGGTATCCTGAACTAATTTGAGAGTCTTGACCAGATATATAGAAAGGCCAAACCACTGTAATATAGATGTGAAGAATAGCATGATGTGAAGTGCTGGAATTTTGCATTATTCCTTGCATTTTTAATACCTTGCAAGAATAACTCGGTGAATGTTTATTAAAACTCAAGGGAATGCAGGCATAAAATGAATTTTTAAAATTAGCTTTCATGTAGGTATATTTTTTACTTAAGTGATTTTGAATGATTTTGAACTAGCTTCATTCAAGGATTGGATATATGTGTTTGAACCGTATTTCAGGCTCTTATTTCCCATCTTGCTACCTGGAAAATTTGGCAACCAGAGGCTGGAAAGTGAGATGCTTGTTCAGCCAGTTCTTTTTTTTTTTTTTTTTTTCCCCATATGAGAGTTCAACAAGATGCTCATATACGGTCACTGTTCCCCAGACAAACCCAGCAAGCCCCAGATGTGCTACAGGCGGTGTGATGTTTGCTCTTTCCAGCATGCTGTGGGCTTTTTCTCACATGTAAATTTGTTGAAAAGGTTTTCCTTAAGAAATTCATATCCTTGGACAAGAACTTTGAAGTAGGACTTGGAAATGTGGTATGGCTGCTTTCCCTTTAAAATTCCACTCAAATTTCACAGCTATAGTAGACTTCTAAAAGCAGTATACTCACTATTTTTAAAACTCTTTCTAGCTTGCAGCAGCTCTGGCTAAATTTTGTAGTGGCAGTCATGAGACTGTTAAGTGAAGCATCTTCTAGGCTGCTGCCTGGGCCTGCAGTGTATTTTTTGTGCGCATAGATTTCTAACAAAAAGCCTTTTGTCTTGGGCTATAGTTTACCAGAAACTGAATAATTCTGCTTCTGAAATCTCTCCCATCTACGGTTAACAGAGCTATCAGCTGAACCTGAACCCCTGACACAGCACACAGAGCCATGTTGCTAGCACAGCCTACTTTTCTCCTTCTCCCCTTTGCTCCCACCCCAAATCAGATGCTGAAAGTTATTGTCCCTGGGTTTTTTTTTCCTGATTTAACTGTTTGTCTGTTATCACCCTAGCCCATGTCTGTGCCACGATCTGAATTTACAGGAACTTGATAACAAGTTCTGTTTCATAAATTGGGGTGAATGTATGATTAGCTGAACAGGTAACCCTGCAGAAGTGAAGTGCTGGGGGAAATAAAGGAGCCGGGAAGAAGTAACTGGAAGCTGGAGTGAATAGGGGAGTTATTTAACCTGTAGTCTGTACCAATGAGTCCTTGTATGATCACGTACTTAAATGGAATTTAATTACTTTAAGTGTTATGTTAGTTTAATTAAAGTTACTTTCCAAACTTCTATTCCTTAAATACATATAATTTTGCATATAAAACGCACACCTGAGTTAGAGATGTCAAATAGCACAAAGATTTGCCATTTGCACCCTTCTGTTTATAAAAATTGTGGTAAGTCAATTTTCATTTAAAGGTATATTCTGATCATCCTGTCTTCCTGCAGTTGCAGATTTCCCATGTGCCAACTTTTTCTGTCCCTTTCTGGGCTAAAAGCGGCAGTGCTTGTTCAGCTATAGATTTATCAGGGTACTGGATGGTTATAGCCACATCAGGAATGCCCTTCATCTACCTCTGGTGTCTTATTCTGCTGTAAAATTTCTAATTCACACTGAAGGACTGAAAGTTACTTTTTTTTTTTTCCTTCTCCTCAATATAAAGGGCAATTTTCAAACTTTGGCATATTTCCCCAACTGTAACAAGCTGCTTTCAGGAGGAAGAGGTAATTTAAGATAAATATAAAAAAAGTAATTGAGCTGAAAACTGGTGAGGCAGTTGGAGCAAAGGGGGAATGAATGGAGGAACACAGTACAGGCAGAGTCAAGGACCAGGGAAGTTTTCCGCTTCAAAAGAGGAGAGAGATGAGGGAATGAGTTGGATGTGGCCCTGGAGCTGGAAGATCTGGAGCTACTGAGAAGGGAAGCAGGATCTAGAGATAAGTGGGAAGACGAGAAAAAGGAATCAACAGCCTGGGTACAGTTTCCTCCTCGAAGTGAGTCAGTCTGGCTTGAGTCGTAGCAGACAAAGTTCTAATAAAGTGAAGGTGGAGATGTGCAAACAAGTTATTCAATAGTTTTGTTCTTGATAGATTTTCTCTGGAAGATGTCATCAAGGATGACACTTAACATTTTGAAAAAATAATCCATTAATAATTGAGCATTTTGGATAACTGTATAAAATAAATATTTAAGTAAATTGATTTTTATAAAATTAAGTATATTCTTGAGCAGCATCTCATCCTGATGAAGAAATGGAAGAAATAGTAACAGTGAGGTCACTCACATAAATTAATAATGATCGTTAACTTCACTCCCATCTCTGATAGAGGCTTTGTAGTTCCCCTTTTAAAAAAAGGGAGAGGTAAATTTGGAACTGACACAAAAATCCAGTAAGTTATGAAAGAGGCTGTGTCCACGTTACCAAGCAGTGAGGTGTAATAGGATCAGAACCGTCAGGTGCTGAGAACCTGGCCCCACGCTATACAGGTTGTGAGGGTTTTATTTCAAGCTGGTCCTCGTCTGATTCCGTGGCTGAATTCCTGTTAGTGGTTGGAGCGTGTACAATGCGCACTTGAAGCTCATTCCCTGATCTAGTTTTATTCAAAAGAAAACTTGTTCATGTACTTGGATACTGCTTTGCAATGTAAAGCAAAGCAAGGAAAATAGGGTTGTTTGGGAGATTGACTTCAAAAGCGCGGTCCTGATTTGAATTAAAATGCTAATGTAGACATACCTGGAGTTGTGCAGATCAGGAAGTTCACTAAAATAATTTTGTTTGGTAAGAGAGCTTGGATATCTGATACATGGGAGTGGGATCAGGAAATGCAATGAATGCTTACAAAAATTAGAAGTTACTAAGAATTTCATCAATTTGGGTGTTGGGGAAAAAATATCAAGAGGGCATAGTTTTAAAAAAAAAAAAATCAGCATTGCTCAGAGATGTCTTTACCCTTTAAATAATAGAGCAGCCTTTGTATAAATCAGATACTAGATACAGGGGGACTGGAGGTGATGCAAAACCAGAAAGCACGCCAATGTTTTTCTCTTTCTAGTTGTTTCTTTGGGAGTCCAACAGGAGATAAACTCAAGTTCCTATAGAGAGAAAGAGATGGATATATTTTGCAGGTTCTTTACAAGCTTGCTTTTTCAAAAGCTAAAACAATCTCCACAAATACTTTTGCGTGGCAAGAATGTTTTTTCAGTTTTACCACAGAAGAAATAACAGTCAAGTGTCAGCCTGTCTGCTCAGTGGAGACAGTTGTCTTTAAGAACTGGTGCTATCTGATATTCAGGATGGTTTCAGGTTACCATTTTACACAAATTTATTATTTATTACCAAGACTATTAAACCTCAGTGTGCAAGGAACAATGCTTATAAATTGACATGGAGACAGAAGTATTCTGACCTTCTTGTAATGGTAAAGGTCTTTATGGTGCTTAGAGAGGGAAAGTGGATGCTGAAACTCTTCCTCTGCTGAAAATCACACAGGTTTGTCCATCCTGATTCCCAGTAGTGTTGTTGTTGGCATTCAAAAATGGTCATTAAATCTCTACACTGTAAGATTGATGGTATGGGGGGGTTTTAACAGTGTAGCTGGGTTACCGGGGTTTTAGCCTTTGTGTTACTTTCAAGGTTACTTTTGCGGTCATAATGATAAAATTCTTCTGTGATCTTTCTGAAAGCTTTGGATGGTGGAAACATTCAAAAATTGTGACACACTGATAAAATGGGAGGAGTTGGCAATAGGTGCCATATGCTAAAGATGGAATCTAAGTAGTAATGCTGATAAGCCCAACTTAGCTATCCACAGTGCTTTTGGAAACCTTGGGACTTGGCACAAGTCAGGCTTGCTCGCAGTTGTTCGAGTGCCAGGTAAGAGCCTGCGCCATGCTGTCCTCTGACGCTTGGATGTACTCCAGTTCAAAAACACAAGAAAAATCAAACCCACCCTATTGCCAGTACTTTTTCCCAACTTCTTGGCTTGTTTTTTCTTCCCAGGAGTAATCGTGCCTGTGTGCAGCTACAATAAACCTATTGATTATTTCTCAGTCTATTGCAATTCCTTGTGTACTGGAACTAATGGGGTGACACCAAAGGATTTTTTTTGTGAAGCTGCTGCCTTACAGATTCTCTGGTGTTTAATGAAGATTGAATTGTGTGTTGTTTGGTTGGTTTTTCCATTGGTGTCACCAACAATGTGTCCTTCCTCTAGTCTTCTGCCTGTATAAAAGAAAAATAAAATAAATTAAAAAATTGGAGAAACCTGGTGTCTGGGGGCTTGCAAACCTGGCTGGTATAGACCAGGTGAATCCAAGTTACTGGGAGAGATCCGAAAGGCTTATTTTCATAGGAAAACTGTCTATAGAGATTTTTAACACCCTTCCTCCCTGACATCCCTGTTCATGAGTGAATATTGTAATGATATAAATAAAATTAATTTGAAATGTTTTTAGTGTTAGTATTTTATAAGTATACTGCAACCATACAACCATTAGAAATGCAGGAGTCTTAAGAATTTTTTTCTAGCTAGGAGCACTTCACAATAGCAGATGGCTTCCGTAATTCCAGAGACCACTATCTGCAGTGTGCAGTTCACATTATGTACTGTGAACTGTCAATACAATTTCTTCGGCTACCTCTTAAGTCAAATTATCTTCCTGTTTTACAGATTAATAGAAATATGCATTTCCATAATATCACCTTTGAACTAATGAAGTGGAAGTACAGATGAAAACAGTCTGGAGGAAGCTTGAAGTACAATACCGTTCCATTCAGTTTCCTCATTCTGAGGTAAGGTTAATGGATGCAGAATTTTATTTCAAGTATTTCAGGGGTAAAAAGCATATGATAAGAAGCCACCATATCTTTCTTACAAAAATTTCTAAGCCGCCTTTTTTTGTGCTAGTGACAGTCTTTAATACCATACTGCAACAGCTATTTGATCTACTCTCTGTCCATGTAGCAGTTATGAAAAAAGACAAAACAGCATCAACTACAGAGACATGCCTGTTGGGCATCTTGTCTTCTGGCAGAGTGTTTGATTGGTACAAAATGTTATTACGCTGTTTTTTTATTGTTACAGCTATTAATAAAATGTTACAGGGTTTTTTCATACTAAATTCCACTGCCTCGATATCTTAGAGGCATTCCTGTGATTGATATGAGTGATGGGGATGTTTGGTTCATCATTTGTTGCTTTTTTTTCTTTTATGTAACTAAGAGGCTAAGTAAAATAATTCTGAACTGTCAGATTTCTGACATATTTCAGACTTCTCTTCTGCAACATTAGAATCATAGAATCATAGAATGTTTTGGGTTGGAAGGGACCCCTAGAGGTCATCTAGTCCAACCCCCCTGCAGTGAGCAGGGACACCACTAACTAGATCAGGTTGCTCAGAGCCCCATCCAACCTGTCCTTGAATGTTCCCAGGGATGGGGCCTCCACCACCTCTCTGGGCAACCTGTTCCAGTGTTTTACCACCCTCAAAAACAGACAACCTTAAAAAACAGACAGTGAGCACTGCGCCTCCTAGATCTACCTTCTCACTGTTCTAGTTGTGCTTAAAGCTGAGGCAATGCCCACATACAGTGGTTTTTAAGCTGTGATGCTGTTGGCCCTTCTCACTTTTTCCCAGTTGGATAGAAATGGGGTCTCTAACAGGTGGGACAGCTTCAGAGGCTTACACTAGCAGGATTCATCAGTCATCGCCTGCTCGGTCTCAAAGGAAGTTTGCATCTCAGATTATGTTATCTTGCAGATTTTGGCCACTGTTACAAACATATGTTGAACCCCTTTTCAAGAAAAGAGAAACTTTACTTAAAAACAGGGCTGTGCCTCTTTCACTTACGGAGATCAGCCAAGGAATCTTAACATGCATTTGAGATTCATACATTTGACTGACAGAGAGAAGCATGTATCCCCTTTGGAGGTCAAATTTTAGAGAAACAGGGAAAGATCTTTTCCAAGGGAAAGGTCAGCATTGAATTCAGCTAACCCATATTTTACCTTTCTGCATACCACAAGCACATTCACAAAGCTATGAAGTTGGAGCTCATGTTGACAAGTGCAAAATTTGTAGTCAATCTACAGTACTTCAGGTGAGGAAAATTGTCGACTGGTTTACATGCTGAATGCATGTCTTGATGATATATGCTAGCTTCTTTCACCTTCCTGTTTTACTCAGGTTATTTTATGCCTGACAAGATGACAGGCAAGTACTATTTCTTCTTGTTCAGTCACATATTCCTAAGAAGATGTTGGATAATTCAAAGGCCAGTTGTACTATGCATCTTGCAAACAAAGCAATAGCTAGCATAGGTTTGATATACTTGTGTACTACTCAAAACTAAAGTACTTGGAGTCAGAGCTGAAAATTACGGACTTTGCACTGACAGAAACCCAAGAACTGACTTCTTCCCTTTTTCTCCCTGAGGAGGGGAGCAGATCATTTCTACAATGAGAAGGATGGTTGAATGATAAATAACAGTTCTCAAATTGTTTATCAGTAGAGGATTCTGCAGATGAGCCACTGTCTTGAAAGATCACTCTTTTGCCTACCAGGAAGAACAGTTTCTGTTTTCAGGCTTGTAATTACAAGCAAATTTCAGAATTGAGATTGTTTGGGGAACGTGTGCATACTAATAGAAGACTGTGTACTTTAAGAGCTATTTGTAGCATTAAATAGCTTCATTAACCTAGATGGTCTGCTGTGGACACTAGAACCACATCAGCCATTTAGAAGAGCAATCAATATGCTAAAGTGAAAGGATAATCTGTGTTTGGATAAATTACAGGGTTTTATAGGATTAGAGAATGGTAGAGGGTAGAGAATGGGTCATCATAAAACAGTCCTTTCATCATTCTGCCCTCTGTTCTCAATGATCCCACTCCCAAAGCATGTAGAGCTGATGCAGTATTTAGAAAATTAGTGCTGTAAACTGTATTAATGAAAAAAATCTCACTCCTTTCATGTAAGAGATTTGAGGGAAGGGTAATGCTTGGAGACGCCGTGTATAGGTGAGCTCTCTGAATAAAGAGTACCAGTAAATGCTAATCAGCATGTCTTCAAGATACTATCTGTATTTCCCTCTTAAGTGTCTTTCTGATGCTATCCTGAATTGAAAGGAACTGGAAGATGGGTGGATGCCCTTCTGTTACACAGAGGGAAAGAGAGAAGGGCTTTTTTTGCTGATACTTATTATTTTGCTGATATGGCTGGGCAAAAGCCAAGCGTCAAGTGGCAGGGCATAAGCATATGCAGTTGGGTTGAAAATTCTGGATGTCATATTATTTTAAAAGGGGAAAAACAAAACAAACCCAACCCCCCCCCCCCCAACCCCCCTGCACAAGTTATCTTTTTTCCCCTCCTTGTCCCCTGTCTCTTTAAATAGTAATAGTATTAGTAACAATTGAAGGATGTAGGTTGGTTTATGCTTTCCCTGTATGTAAATAGCTGATACGGCAAAAAATAAAATGGCAACTCTGCTTCACCACGAAATTTCCCTATCTTGACACAGCTTGTCCAGTTTTCACTAAGGATTATGGGTTTGTAAAGTCACCCAGCACACAAATGGCAAGAAGGGAGCTTATCAGAACAAAATAAAAACAAGTCATTTTGCTAATCACTTCTGTTCCTGTGTATGTTCTACTGCCTGTTTTCATACCTTTATACTTGAATTTTCAGTAGCAAGGTGGCAAAGAGAAAAAATAAGGTTACCAAGGCCAAAAGAGGGAAAAACTATAAATACCAGATGTGAACAGAGTACATTGTCACAAGTGTTGATCTGACGTTTTATGTACTTCCTCAGTGAGAGATCAGTAGTGGTGTATTTCATAGTCTGACCTACTTCCAGGTGTATTTTTTGAGCTCATTTGTGATTTTGATGCCCACAAAACCCTGTGAAAGCGAGTGCTTTAGTTTTCAATTTTTGTTATATACAAAAGGTGCGTTTTTGTTTGCATCTAAAACTGTTTGCCTGATAATTTATTTGTTAGTTCCTAGTGGTGCACAAAGAGAAATTGTGATGAAAACTTTCTGGTTATTTCCTCCATGTTACGGTTCAGTGAGGAGTATCATACATCTCTGACAGTTCTCCAGAAGGCTTATTTTAATCTTTCTTTAATATGGCATCTCTGTAATATGGCCCTTCACTGTACTTTTGCTAGTTTTACTCTATTTTTTGAGACAGGATAAAATTTTCTTACATCTTTCTTAGTAGGGTAAATGTCTTTTATTTGCACCTGTGAATTTGTGCAGGTCTCTTGCATTTCTAGTGTGATGTAACTGGAGAAATACAGCTTAGTATATGACACCTAATCAGTATGGCTACATATGCTTAATTACCTTCTGCAACTGGTCTCCTGTATCATGTTGTCTGTTTATTTAAGGTAAAGATTTAGGTTGTATGATTGCTTTGTTTTCTTTGGGGAAAACTGGACTTGGATGACTTTTGCACATACCTGCACCTCCCATTAAAATGTAAGATGCTCAAGACCTTTAATGTACAACTGCTGAACCAATGACTTTAGTTGACAGTTTAGGAATAAATTCCTACTTTTCAGTTTCTCTTTTCCGTAGAGTTGTCATCTTTGTCTCCTCCCAAACCAGTGGTGGTGGATCCATGTCTTCTCATGTGATAGAGCTTGTTCATTCAGTAGCCCGGAACACACACCGAGTGTTTCAGAATGAAATCTGCCAGTGACAAGAAGGTGTTCCTGCAATGATTTTCTTATGAACCATCAAGACTGCATAAAATCTCCTCTGTTCAGTTAGGAAGCAATTACTCTGTAAGGTTGGGTTAGCTGCCACTGAATTTCCTTGGCGGCAAACTATTTGCCAGGAGTTAATTCCATAACAAACAGGCTGAGCCACTTCAGGCTCAAACCACAAGTGGGAAATGCAGGTCAGTGTGCTCAAAGGATTTCCCAGGAGTGGAGTAACCAGAAGTCCCTGTCGTCTTCTGAATTGGTTGATCAAAACAGGAAGTGCCAGTGATTCCACTCCGGAGACGCTCCGTTCTGCAGCGTGCTGACACATGTTTTGCCGGTTGTTTGACCGGCATCCTCCTGATGGTGCTTTCCTTACTTCCATTTGGCCTGGCTTAGCCCAGGTTGTTCCAGCAGTGTGACTGTCTCTATCTCAGACAGCACAGAACAAGAGCCTTCCCTATTCCTAGGCCAAGACTGTCGGGTTCAGGAAGGTTGAGTTAAGCTGTCCAAGAATCCCATCATTTTATGGTTTTTATGTTGTCTCTGACTGGCTCAGAAGCTCCCATTGAAAGTGTAGTGGTAACATATCTCAAAGAAATCTGGGCAAGCTCCTACGTAGTAAGAGGAGGCTAAATTTTTTATCTTATTTCCGTATCTGAGGGTGGGGATTTTATGGGGTAGAATAGAGAACTCATTCAAGAACTTATGGTGAGAAAAGTATACAGGGAATGCATTCACAGTACAATCTGAAGATGTTTGTATTGATAGGAATGTTGTTTTACAGTTGGATTGTTGTAACATGGATGTGTAATTAGAAACACACCAGATTTTCCTTTTTGCTTATTTGTTGACTTAATGTTTATATTAAGAATGGTAACGTGGTTATCTACTGAATATTAATACAGGCATTGTTTTTGTTTTCACTTCCCTTCAAGAATTGCTTTTCTTTTCTTCCCCACCCCCCCACCCCCTCCCTTTTCTCTTGTGGCAAAACCAAGCAGATAAATGTTTCTTTCTGATGGGACTATTTTGAAGCAGTCCTAAAAAGTCAGTTATGGACCAGGTTCCCTGAGCTAGGTTTAAAAGTCAAGAATGTCCTTCCCCAGAGGTTCCAAGGTTACCACGTCACGATAAGTTTCATGAAATGTTAGGGGAAATGCTTCTGAAGTGTTCTTGTTGATACGGAATTGCACAGAAATAAATGTAGGGGTCCAGTTAAAATGTATTTTAAGATAATAAACAGCGACCTGTTAACTACCAAATTCTAAGGCTGATTTAGATAAGTGTCCTTGTATAATACCCCTAATCTTCATAAAAATGTGATAGAAATTTGCTAGTTTTCTTATTTCTAATCCAGATATGTAATACCCTTTAAAAAAGTTAAACACGTACCATAGCCGAGTCTAGGTAAAGAAGACCTACTTTTACCATGTCCTTAAATGATGGATGTTTTGCATTTACAACACAGTACAGGAATTTCAGGATCTTGAGTAATAATTTGAATCTTTTAAACCTTAAAATACTCTGTTCTGAAACTTTTCTGTGTTAAGATACCTGTGGTAAAAAAAAAATCTGAATAATTAGGCAGTAAATATTCATTAATTGGTTAGTCATAGGACACTTAATTTAAATATTTTGCCATTTTTTTGAAAACAGGGAGATCTTAGCGCTACGGAATGGAAGATAACTTGTTGATGGTACAAGTTTATTTAAAAAAAAACCAAACTATTTTTTCTCCCATGTGCTTTGTCATGTACTGACTTGATGTGATAATGGCAGTAGCTATTTCTAATAATGTAATCCAAATATTAGGATGGTGTGCTTTATATGTGTAGGGAAGAACAGATGTAAAACACCGGTTCAGCTACTATGTGCAAACGCACAAAGCTTTAAAGTGTATGCACCATTTAAAGTCTTAAGCTGCTAGTAAGTTTGCTAGTTATAGTTAGAAGTAAGCAGAAGTTGCTTAGAAAGTGGGTAAGAAAACAGAATGACAATATTCTTGTTTCGCAACAGAACGGTTTGAAAAAGAATAAAAAGACAGGTGAGGCAGCTATATGCCAAAAAGTAATGCTTTAGTTGTATTTACTAATAATCTGAAGAGGAAGCTAACAGGAAAAAAGGCAAGGTAATACAACTTGAGGAAAAATAAAGGAAGTACACAGCTTTAGAATGGCTGATGAAGTGAGGATGATGAAGGAAAAAGTTACTTGAGCTATTTAGTACGAATTTAGGGTAAGTAAAATGTAACTATTTGGGTAGGATGAGTTGTGGTCATTTAGGGGAAAATAGGGGAGCATCACACCTATCTCCAACCAGAACAAGCATTTTGGTGTTCCCACAGTAGGCAGTTCTTTATTGACAGTAGTAAGGCAGATAGTTGTAAAATATTAAAACATTACAATAGATGAGAAATGGAGAAGTAGACGTTACTGTGAAGATGTAGAAACAGGATGGCTTACGTGTATCTGGAAAGCTGAGAGAGACTGTGTCATCACCAGCGACCTGCTCGAACCTGTTACCCGTCTTTCTCATGGACCTAGTTATTAGCACTTGCAATACATGCACAAAGGTAATGAAATGGAAGTCCTATCTTCTGCAACTCTCTGAAGGCGCAAATCAGAAAGACAGCATGCTTAAGACTAAGTACTTGGTTTACATAGTCCTCCAAGTTCTTGCCTCTCAGTGAAAACTTGTCTGGAATAGTGTTTAATATGTATTAGAAAAGAATAATCATGTGAATGATCAAATGCATAAGATACAGGGGAAAAAATGTATGCATATGCCTGCATTTGCGTCTGTTGTACAGAAACTTTTGAAGAAAATAGCAGCCTCATGTTCCTGATGTTTAATATGAATTTCCTGGAAGCTGTGGCTCGCTTACTTACACTAATGAGGAAGTTTCTGTGCACTGATTATTATTCCATGTTTTGATACAGACAGGGCATCTTGTGCTGAGGCTTTAAATGTTTGCAGCTGATGACAGCGACAGAACATTTGAATCTGTTGGAGTAATGCTAGAGGGTCAGTAGCCCTATCTGTTAGGAGAATTTCCACAGTGACGATGTGCAGAAGAGTCCCAAGATGGCTACGCTGTACCATGCTTCAAATGCATTTTGTTGTTGTTCTTCCAAGACCTAAACTGCCTGTTCTCGTTTGGACATGTTGCTACAAGTTGCTGGCTTTTGAAAAACGATGGTGTGTTTCATTGGTCAGGTAAAGCATATGAAAATGTTTTACAGAAATGGTTTGGTCCTAAGCTTTCAATGGAATGAAAGTCATTAGGGGTCTGCCTGCACAGAGGAGACTCTCTGAAGTCTTTGAGATGGCAATGTATGAGAAGAGGGATGTTTATACAGGTGTCCTGAAGTTCCGTGCACTTCCAATTATCATAGAGTTTGCAGATGTATACTTGTAATCTACTCAGTTTTTTCCCTTCAGTAACTTTGTTGTTTGGCGATATCCTCAGTCTTTGATTCAAGAAGGTTGTTTTTAATTTTAAAAAAAAAAAAAAAAGTTTGTCAGTCTTGCACAGTTAGCGTCAACAGTTCTGTTGCTCTTACTATCTCCATACATCAGTAGCCGGTACCGTTCCCCTCACCTGCCTGTTACTTGGCCAGAGCCTGAGCAGTAGTTCCTATTGTGGACATACCGCCTCATGAAAAGAAAGCATACTGTCACCATTCCTGTGACTGGGAAGAAAAATTTTAAAAGCATCCAAAACAATCTTTTTAGAAGTCTTGAACCTGTGAGGGTGGCTACTCTTGCTGTTCTTTGTCAGTGGGGTTTGATAGGCGTTCAAAATCCGGTATGAAGCGTACTGCATACTTGAAAGCAAGTAAGCCTCCTAATTCCTTGGTCTTGTAAATGTTACTTTTAAATGTGTTAATGCATCTGAGAATTTTACAGCTGGTAAATTGATTAGCTGGAATTAATTCCTCAGAAAACTAAAACATTTGTCTCTGTGGGAGATGGATACTTAGTTTGACCATTCACCTCCCAAAAAAGAAAAAGCTAATTATGTAGCTTGTGTTGTAACGGAAGTGAAGGAAGAAGAAAAAAATCACAATTGAAAATAATTAAAAAATAAATAAACAAAATTCATACTTATGTAGAAATGCTTAAACTTGAGATTTAAGCTGCTGTTACCACAAGGGGAGTGATTATAACTGGGCATGTAGTGCATTTATGGATTTGTGATCTGGGAGAAGTATTTTTTCTACAATGTGCTATACTACTCTGCGCCAATATCCAAACTGTGCTTCAGCTAGAGTATAAAAACAAAACCAGCTTGCTGTATGTCTCTTACTGTCCTGGGGGGTGAGAGTAGCAGAATGCTTCTAAGGTTTATGGAAAAAGTGTTACAATTTTCTTGTAAAACTGGGAATTTGGATAAAGAATGTTCAGGTGCCTTTGACAGCCCATTGATAGCTTATCAAAGTTTCTGAAAGCATTAGCAGTGTTATTGTATCTGTTTCCAGATCTGTGAGGGTTTTGGTTATTGTAGAGACCAACATTTTAAATGCGTTTAAAGGGGGGTAGATGGGTACATTCGGGGTGAGCAGATCCCTCTATAGGTACTGGTGACAAGAATAAATTCTGCAGCAGAGATGAATGCAGTGGGATATACGGAGAAGGAGCATCCTAATCGTTCTCTGGGTTTTATACTCTTGCCCTAAACACTTCCTCCTGACTGCTCTTAAGGTCGGCGCATAGGAACGATGGACCGATCTGCTTCTTGAGTAGAGTTGTATTTATACTACAGTATTTCATCTGCTGGTTTTATTTCAGTACAGTTCTTAACTCAAATGTGTGAAAAATCTCAAAGGAAAAAGGGGAATGGAAAAAGTACTCAGGATGTGACAGAGGATTGGTCATCACAAGATACTGTACAGCATTTGATAGAGAAGGTTCGGTAACAATGACTCTTTTTGTCCTCTTTCTTTCTGCCAAAAATAATGCTTTATTCTCTTCAACTCGCAACAAAAATTTCTTCCTGTTATAGAATCTGTGGTTTTCCTGTAACCCTCAATTTTTCCTTCACAGATTTAATTTGAATCAGCCTTAATTCTGTCCTATTGGAGGTGATTAGTGTGGGCTAAAGAATCATGAAAGAAAGAAGGTTTTGATGCTGGAGATGTGGAAGGAATAAATAACTTTTAAATGCAGTAACAGCCTTGACAGAAGTAGTAACGTAAGAAAAGGCAGAATGAGGTGGTTACACAAATGTGATCTTGAATGATTGGAGAATAATTGAATTGCCAAAGTTAATGAAGAGGCAACTTAGGAGGCAGATGGATTTACTTTTAAGATTTTTAGCTTAAGGAACTGTTGCCATCACAGGAGATAGCTTCAGATTTAAGGATTCTGGGGGAAGGGGGGAAATGTTTTTGATAAATAGCGGCCAAATCATTCCTGTAGTACTGAGTAAGGGCAGCTAAGTCACACACCATAAGGGTCAAAGAGACAAAGTAGGAAAGCAAGGAAAATTGATAGGAGAAGGAATATATAGTATAATTTCTGTACCTTCTTAGTTTCCTTAGGTCTTAGTCCAGTTGCTTTCTTACAGTATGGAGAGAAAGGCAAAGATCTGAATGAAAAACATTAAGGATTTTATTAGCTGAATGTGAAGTTTCATTTAATCTAAAAACAAACAAACCCAAACAAACTGCTACCTTAGGTGTTGATGGTTTGCTGTTCTTAGCTCTACTGTGCAACAGCTGTTGAAAAACTTAGTGTATTTAAAATAACCTTTTTGCCCTAAGAAGTGGTGTAATTGCTTGAATACTAATGGAAGAGATACTACTAATAAAACTACTAACCTCTAAATAATTTTAATCTCACTGAGCTTTCTGGTCATGTTTCTTGTGTGTATGTTTGGTTTTGCATTTTGTGTGGAAAAAATTAACAGTATTGCTTTAGCACTTTGGTGCAGGGAAGTAGGGAACTGTAATGAAGTATAAACATTACCTTTGAACTCTGTCTACTTATTGAAAGATTACTGTGTTTGGATTTAGAAATGTCTTTGAAGCTATATTTGATGAAAGTACATCGTTTAGACTTAAGAGGAGTAGTTTGTGTGCATGTGCATGCCATGTTGTTTCTGTAGTTATTTAACCAAGCGGATCTACAGTGCACTTAGAGTTTAACTTTGGTTTGCATTAAAATGTATTTTCATGGCAGCAAAACTTGCAGAACACTGACAGGGTAAGATAAGCTCGGACATGTAGATCTAGAGTCCTGGAAACTTGTCCCAGAGTACTTTCTTACATAGTTCACAATTAAAAATGAAGTATTGCAGATGAAAGTAGAAACTGAATGCAGCGTAGAACTCATTTTAGATTATTTGTACTGTGGAAGCACTTTCTTAATATAGCCATCTAATTTAATATCTCCAGTATTTGTGAAATAACTCTGTGCATGAGCATGTTGTGCTACATACATAAGCGTTTATCACTCTCTGATAATGAGAATAACCAAATATTTTGCAGGTTCTGTGTAAGATTATGAATGTTGTAATTACAAGATGTTTGCTTGCTGATGGATTTGGGGTTTGGTCTCTTTTCCTTTCTTTTCTTTCCTTTTCTTTTCTGCTTGGGCCTATTGAAGCTTTGTTAAGTTACTTGTACGTGCTGGTGTTTTCCTTGCAAGCCCTGGGAGTTACAAGTGAGAGGGCTTGCGAGGTTGCTACCCCCAGCTGCCCACCTTGCTCTCTCGCTGGAGGTCAGCGCCTCTGCGGCGGTATCAAGCAAGCACCAGCTCATCAGCCACAGCTTTTCAGAGCCCGGCGTATTAATTGAAACTGCCATGGGTTTAGGCTATGCTAGGCTTGCCACCGCCAATACTCACTTGCTTCTCTTGCCCTTGCTGTCGAGGTGGTAACCTCCTCGTGTTTTGTGTCTGGAGCTTGTAGCCTCATAAAAATACCCCGATCTGAGTTTGTAGGGTGAGTGTCGAGGCTCACAGATGGCAGAAGAGCTGTTGGCTCACTATTCATACAATTCAAAGGAATTACAGGAGAGGTTGAAAGGGCGCGTTTCAGCAATTTAAAGTTAGAAGGGTAATATAACTACCACGAAGAACAAACTTAACCGTTAAATGTAATTCGCAAAGTACATATCTGAAATTTTCTTTCTGTCCTAAGAACGCTGTAAAGAACAGATTCACCCTGCCGCATCCATGTGTTAGAGGAGTGTGAAGGGAGCAGTATCTACTACTTGGTTTGTCTGGCCTCTCCAGCTATTAAAAGGCCACTTTGAAAGATGGATGGAGACCGCTCCTTTGAGAATATCTGTGTGTTATTTACAGGAATTTGTGAGAACAGCTAGACTGAGAGTTTCTGCTGTCAGCAGAGTAGGGTGCTTCCATGGGCATGGCAGGCAGGTGAGGAAAATGAGGATTAAGGCTTTACCTTGCCTAGCAGCATTTTCTGTTAGCAAATCGTGATGATGCTGAACTTGCCAGTCTTGTCTCTGTTGTTTGTATGTATTGAGCAAATACTGTTAAAGAAAGGTTTCGTCTTGCCCATTGCAATGAGGAGTGCTGAATTTGACAATTTAAGAATTATGTGGCTTATCTATGAAGGAACATTTGCAAGCATGTTTTTATCTTGTTTGCAAAATGATGTACAAGTTAGTTTGGCCAGTAGTTATGGGTCGCAGAACAAAAAAAATACGTCCACGTTGACAGTTCTCAGCGTTTTGAGGGCAAGCAGTTTGTGAAACGCTCCTCTCTTGGCCTTTCTTTATTAAGAAATTGCTATTGCAGATCACACGCCGCTTGCTGCGCAAGGGACACCGGAGCGTCTGGGGCAGACACCAGAGGGAAAGGATTTGCTGTCGCATAAGGAGGCAGCAGCAGCAGCGGCGATTCCCGTGTTCAAGGCATCGCTGCCGGCAGTTCGAGAGGGTTTGTTCTGAGCTTTGGCTGGAGGTTGGGTTTGAGAAGTAGTGCTTTCCGTCTGCCCTCAATAATTTTAGTAATAATATTCAATAATCCCTCTTCCAGGGGAAATTAAAAAAAAACAACAAACCACACCCAACCAAAAAACAAGGGGGCCTTAAGGTCTCCTTTCTGTTACTCTTTCCTAGGACTGACTCGTTCTCTGCTCTGTTTGGGAAATGTATCCTAAAATCATACCTACGAGGTGACCGTGAGTGGCAATATCAAATTGACTCTCTTGACCTCGGTAATTACTAATCTCTGCAATCGGGAATTTCTGGGCCTTGGCAGCCTTGCTTGTTTAGCGTATTTATTTACTTATTTTTACAAGTCTTGAATAGGAAAAGATGTTTTAAAAAGAAAAAGCTGGAAAAAAAAACCACCCCCCACCCCCTTCTCCCGCCTTGTTGGGAAAGGGGTCGAGGTCTGGCGGAGGGGAGCCGGCTCGGGGAGGGGGCAGGCGGTATATTCTTATGCTAATCCCCGCTCTGGAGAAGGAGCGAAGCCGCCGTGCAAACAATGGCAGTGGAGCCAGAGAGTCTGCCGGGCGGCCCGGCGCGCCTGGGGAGGGGAGGGAGGGAGGGGGGGAAGGGAAGGAGCGGAGGGAGGGGAAGGGGGGAGGGGAGGGGAAAAGGAAGGGCGGAGGGGGGGAGGGGAGGCCGGGCGGGCGGCGGGGAGGGGCCCGCGGCGAGGGGGGGGAGGGCTCGGCCGGCCTGCTCCGGCCGGCGGGGCTGGCGGCTCGCCAGCGGCCCTGGGAAAGCCGCCCGCTACCTGGAAAGCCCGAGCGGAGCTGGTGGAAGCCAGGGGAAGGGGGAGAGGAGGAGCTGTGACCTATTTTTCATGTTAAAAAGGGAAAAAAAAAACCAAAAAACAACCAAACAAAAAAACCACCTCCCCACACACACACCCGCCCCCCAAAAGCCCCCATGGAATGGTCTCAGCTTTGTTGCCGCCATTTGCTTCGTTGCACCAAAATTGAAATTCGAGTGATGTGGCTTTTTTTTTTTTTTTTTTTTTTTTAAATCATAACCGCTTTCCCTAACCAGCACCCCGCCCGAGAGATGGAGGGTTTTAGCACTGTACCCCTACTCAAATACCGGCCGGGGCTCCCCTCCCGTGGGCAGGGTGTTCAGGTTGGCCTGCGGACGGTGGTGGGGTTTCCATTCCTTGCTCCTTCTCTTGTAGGAGAAAGCGGTGTCAGCAACATCCTCAGCGTCGGCATGGTTTTGTACAGCAGGCTTTGGGATTGATTAAATGCAGTAACCAAAATAAAGACAGGCTGTTTTACTTAGGCACCACGAAATGACAAACGCACTCTTTAAACTCCCAAACAAAAACCCAGTTTCTGGAGAACTCTTCATTGGTCCCATAATTTGCATAATCACCTTCGCTTTGGAGACAAAACGTAGTGGCAACGGTTATATAGGTGTAACAGAAACGAGCTAAGGCCATGGGATCTAAATATAATAAAAGCCTACCCTGTCAGTTTTTTGGTCTGGGGATATTTTTGACATAGATTAATGAACGATTGTCCTTAAATTATGAAAAAATTACTGTAAGGCTGTGAAAACATTCATTAGTCATCTTTAGAGCGCTGAAAGGGATGTTAGAAACCCTTCCTGTGAAAGCATTTGTACTCTTAAAGGCACTGGTCCTGATTTTTAGGGTCCGTTGTTCACTTTAAAAAAGTGAGCAAATAGTTATTCAGGGCTGAGGCCCAGCTTTTTCTCTTCCTCACCTTAGGTGTATTGTTTGTATCAAATAATTGTAATTCAGAGCCAAAATGTGTGATAGGGCTTGTAGGCAGCATAGCATGACCGTAATATTTTCAGTAATGATGCGTGAAATTTGTAACATTTAATGACTTTTGCTGCTTATGTTTAGTGAGCAAAAGGCATTCTTTAAATATGTTTTTTGCCAATGAGGTTTAAAAGGTTGAAGTTACCTTCTCAGTTTGGATTTGTTAGATTTAGAGATGGAATGTATTACATGTGGAGACTTTTCTCCTCCTTCACGTTGACTGGTATGACAGTAAGGAACTAGCAAAAATGATAAATAGATAATAAAAACATTTAAGAATGATAGCTTCTGGGTAGAACGGCAGAAGTCGATGTCGGTTATGGTAGAAGGAGCATGGGTGAATGTTTGCCAGTTGTCTTAAGGGCAGAAGCTCCCCACCAGCAAATCACCAAAGGGATGAAGCTGAAAGAGGGGAAACGGGTCAAGATGAATAAAAATTGTGTGGCAAAATCCTATATGAATATGCTCAAATAAGAGAGTATGTCATGTTTGTACCACGCCAGGTTATATCTGAATTCCTGATGGCACTGGGAAAACAGTTTTACTGAATTTCATTACTGTTAATTTAATAACAGAAACTTTGTAGCAGTTATTTAATTGGCATTCCAGAGTAACAGTAACATGGGCATTCAGGAGGCCAATGAGTGGCGTCCCCAATTACCTAATTGCGTTGGGCATGGTAAAAAGCAGCTAGGCTTTAATTTCTTCGTGGTTAACAACTTTGTTTATGAAACAGACAGATCATAATTTAGTAGTTGGGCTTCTAAATTTTGCCGTAGTGTACATGCATGTGATATTTGCAAGCAGTGCGAAATCTTCCTTTCATAAGATTTCTGTTAAGAGTATCCAAGGTGGATTTGGGGGACTTTTCTTCCAGCTGCACAAAAAGAAGCAGCCTTTTCCTAAGACTGTGAACTCTCATGCTGCAGAAAGCAGTTGTTAGGGGTTTGTGGGTTTTGAATGAACAAACCCACCATTGCAGTACGTGTGTTATAAACGTGTGGTTATAAATGTCCTACAAACAGAATCCAGATATTTTGTCATTTCAGTCTCTCTCGAAGCGTATAATACACATACACATGCAAGCATGCTTCATCTAACGTTTCAGATTTTGCAGTGGTTTGTAGAGGGAGAAGGAACATTGAAATAGCTTTGAAATTTATGTAGTCAGTAATAGTTTTAAATAATTTTAATACAGTCCACAGTTTTATGCAGTTATTTTTGTGAGTTTGCACAGATTAGTGCCTAAAAAAATAGGGCCTTATTTGAAGTCGTTTTTGTTGATGGCCGTGCAGCCAGCTAGCTTGCAATAGCCAGCAGTCTTCTCCATCAGCCGTATGATTTCTTCCTAGATTTTGGTGGTGGGTTTACCTGCGTGGTGAATTTACCTGTATTAATTTTTTATTCATTAATAAATTAATGGATTACCAACTGAGCATATTTGACAGCACTTAAGCACAGCTAGTTTGGCTGTTTCAGTATGACACTTTGCTACAATTTCTGTAGGTGTGCCTTGCAATAAAATAATAAAAACATGTCTGAAAAGTAGGCTTGTGCAAGGATTTGACAGAATTACACAGTACAGAATCTGAAACTTTTATTTGAACTTTCTTCTTGCTGTGGAATTGATTAATTTGACTAATTGACTTTGAATAAGCTGGAGTTAACTATAGCTCTTTTTGTATTAGGAACAACAAAATGGAGTTGTAAGGGCTCTCCTGGATCAGAGTCTGTCCTCGTCCTATCACCTGCAGCTACATGAGATGGTGGCCTTTGTAAACCAAAGGCTAATTAAGTTTTTGGACTCATATTTATTTGAAAAACTGCCCTAGAACCTTCTAACCAGTGGTTAGGAATTGTCTTCTAATTTCTGACCTAAATAAATTTTAATGGCTAATCCATACCTAGTTGTTGTTGAACCAGTAATTTTCTTCAGGTTGAATAGCTGTCTTTCCTTTCTTTGTGTTTATTCCTATGTTACATTTTCAAAGAGTAATCATTTCCCTGCCAACTTTCACTGTATTAATCTTTTTTTTTTCTTCTTGTCCCCATTCATAGGGCTTTCCTGTTATCCAGATAGTATTATCAGTCCTTCTAGGCATAAATCTCATTGTCTCTGTGCTGTTCATGTTTTACTGTTTCCTCTGGGGAATTTCTCTAGGAAATCCTAGAGTTACAGGGTTGTGTCCGATGTTCCGTAATTGGTTGGTGTGCTTGAGTCCTCAGACGTAGCTACCTCCTATGCATGAACTCCTATCCTATGTGAGGCAGAAATTCTTCAGAGTTCCCGATGTATTTCATGCCATTACATTTAATTCCATTCCTGTTACTTCAGTTCTTCATGTGATCCAAATCTTCCTGCATAAATACAGCTTGGCTGAACTGACAGTTCATGTTTGTCAGCAAGGTTTATCAAAGTCTTACTTCTCGTGCTTAGTTCATTAATGAAAAGGGTAAGCATTCTTGAATCGAGCTGATTCGAGGTCCTTGAAAGCCATTTGAACTACCCTAGTAATCTCTGTTCTTGAAACTACTTGTCGTCTGCCCTGTAGTGAATTCTTTACTGTTCTTACAATCCCTCTTTTCTTCATCCAAATTAATAATTTTCTTTGTGGCATCGTATCAGGTTTTTTTTTTTAAGCTCTAATAGAAAAGTTGTTGTTGGATACTGGCTTAGACTGACAGTCCAATTTATCACTGGCATTCTGTTCCACCTCGAAGTTGTGTTCAAAACTGTACATGTGATTCAGGTGATAAGCTTACGGTTACCTAAGTCACTTCTTGTCCCCGTTACACATAGGAGAAACATTTAATACTTTTCAGTTTTGCTTTGGAAAATACATTTACTTGGTACTGTATATACTACGGCAAGTTTTGAAACATCTTGTCTGTTGAAAAGGTTTTAATGTTCTAATTCTTGTGAAGTCTGAGATTGACGTTTCTTTTTTTTTTTTATGTGTTCCCCCTTTACAATACTGTCTTTGTTGTTACGTTCAGCGCTATCATTCTTTATTGAAATTTGGGACAGTGCAGCACATTTGGTTTGGGGATCATGCTGTTAAAAGTATTACACAGCCACATCTAAAGAACAGTTAGCACTGAACTCCCTGCTTTCAGAATCGTTTTGGACCATATGACAAATCTTGCACGCTTTAGCGTCATATATTTGGAGTCATACGGTGTGTAGGGCTAGACTGCTGTGATAGTGCCATGAATTCACAGCTGAGCTTCAGTTCAGAAAAAAAAACCACACAGTTTTAATAACAAAGGGATTTTCTTCTATAAACTATTTTTAGGAAGGATAATAAATTACACTGTAGACAAATTGGGTGTTACGATTGATGAAAACATTACTCTTTAGTGGATTATAGTTGAACGCTTCTTCATGGCTACAATAGGGGAGAAGAGAGATTGAGGACTTTGAAATCAAGGGATTGGCTTATGGGTTTGAATTTCTTCAGCATCACTCTGTTGGCGGAGGAGCATTCCAGGTGTTAATTGGTGCTTTAACACATTCGAAGCAGTCATCGTTAATACAGGCAGGTTTTGGAGACATTCCAGCTGTGGCTCACTTGAGATGGTGTGCCTTAGCGGGGCTGCCAGCCTTCCTCTTTAACGGGAATCCAGAAAGGGCTCAGAAAAGGTGTCACCGCAGCCTCTTCAGTTTTGTCAAATGCAACTTTGGTTGCTGCGGTTTGTTTGGGTTTTGGTGAAAGTTATTCTCATACGAAGGTCATAACTAACGTCATTTTGGGC
Organism: Gorsachius magnificus; assembly: GCA_034008185.1. Lineage (NCBI taxonomy): Eukaryota > Metazoa > Chordata > Aves > Pelecaniformes > Ardeidae > Gorsachius > Gorsachius magnificus. The sequence continues at coordinate 30,722,028 of CM067089.1, read as the reverse complement.
TGTGGCATTTGTTAGAAGTGCTAGAACAACTAGTCTGTTTTTAAAAACTTTTTTTTTTTAAGGCTATTAAAGTACATAGCTATATTGGAGTGCCAGGTGATTTTAAGAACAAAATGTTTGCAAACACTTTCCCTTTCTGCCAAGAGTGCAACATAGGCTGTTAGAGACCTGGTTGCCTTAGTTTGTTTAGCTCAGAAACTTACCTGAGAAAAAGGAAGAACGATTCAAAGGATGGGTAGAAAATACCCGAAATCTCTTCTGATAGCTGTAGCAGGAAAGTTCTGCTGAATTTTACTGTGGCGACTGAAAAAACTGCCTCAACCCATCCACGTCATGTTTTTGACACAGCTTTGTTGCCTCTCTTATATGGGCGGCAGAACAGGACGTGTGTCCGCACTGCAGTTCACATAGTTCATACCGGGACATTTTATGGTGAATCGCTGGTTTTTGGTCAGTGGTTTAAGGTCACCTGCCCAAGATTGCCATCAGCACTGTGGGTGCAGCGAGGCTGGCCAGGGCTTGCCAGCCCCGGCCTGCTGGCCACCTGCAGGGCTTTCCTGGCTGAGGGCAAACTTGACCCTGGCAGTAGGAGAAACAGAGCGGTAACTCAAGAAATAGTATTGAGGTGTTATATGTGCATTTCGGGGGGACAGAGGGGAATTGCAGCCCTGCTGGGTTTTTACTTCCCATTTTTGAGCTATTCTTTTAAGTGCTGATAAGCATTCTCAAATTAGAGTGATTTTAAAATGAGGAATTGCAGCAGATTTTTTTCTCAGTGTCATTTTATTACACATTGTTATACACATTTTTATACATATTTACATTTTAATACGTACATATCTGAGAAAAGTGAAATAAAGGAAGATTCAGGTACAAAATACTGGTTCTAAGTGGAGAGCGTTGTACTCTTGAATAGGCTTGGACAACGTTTTTGAAAACTATCTTAGATTGCCTCACTGAACAAAAATCACCATGAAATTGGAAGGGAGTTGCATTAAGATTTTTTTTTTTTTTTTTTTTTTCTTCCCATCTCTTCTTGATGTTTTTGATAACATACTCTGTAGCATGGTGGTAAATACACGCTGCACGTTAAGTTCCCGTGCCAGTGAACTGGGGCGTGAGATCACCAATCTTCTGAAAGTTTAAAACACTCCTACTCTTGAAATGTGGAAGAGTGAGAATATGTAATCCTTACTGAAACTTGCGTGGAGAAGACAGACGGAAAGGATTTTTAAATATACTTTGAGCAGACTACTAGTGGGTTTTTTTTTTCCTTGATGGACTGCAAAAATAATACTGTAAATGAAGCCTTTGTTGTTTTACTACATACAAGCTGTTGGCAGTTGTCATCTTCCACGTGTTTTATTGAGGACTGAAGTTCATTGCAGTTGAAACACAGAATAAGGGAATGATACTTCCAGACTTGGGTCACTGGCCTGATGGTTTATAGCTAGGACGTTCCCTGTCAGCTCTCAGAATTGGCCCTGGTGCTCGTCATTAGGAAACACTGAAGAGAGTGAATATTTTTGTTACAGAGGCTTATTTTGAAGTTCCTAGCGCTTAGGACGTCTGCAGAGCGTGTCGTTCCCAGTCCATCCCGCCGTAACCGGGCAGCAATCTTGGGGCAAACGCTGGGGGAGCATCGCCCACGGGCGGGAGGCGCCGGGCCCGGAGCTCGCCCCGGGTTCCCTCTGGCGCTTCTCCGTCGCTTCGTTGGGGACAAGTCAGAGATGTGTGAAAAGTAGGCCAGGGGTCGGGGGCGGCCCGACCTGGCTCGGCCGCTAATTTGCCTCCATGTTAAATGCCTCCGAAGCCCTAATTAAAATGAAAAGTTCTTGGGTCTCGACGACAGACAGATTGAGTTATTGGCGATGGAAGCGGCCACCAACAGTAATTGCAGCCTGTCCCTGAGCGAGCGCCAGTTTTGGCATTCATTAGCAGCGCCAGGCTGACAGGGGTCGGAGGGGTCAAGCCCACCGAAACAAGAGGCCGAGGAAAGGCAAAATCAGGCCTCTGTTGGACTTCGTGCGATGTTGCTTTTGTTGCGATTAACTGTTTAGGTGTTTGAGCTGCTTTTTAGCCCTTTGAGGCCCAATTAGGCTTCCCTTGTGAATCACTGTAGAAAGTTTGCTAAGCAGGACGTGACCACAACCACCATGCTCTGAAGAAGTAACTCCTTACTCAGTTTGGCACTCTTAGCGATGCCTTCATCCACTGGATGAGTAGAGTTATATTTTACTTTCGGAGCAAATGGTGTGTGCATATAGTAGCGTAATTTTTTCAGGAGGGATTAATTTGCACAAAGCTTGGAAATCCAGAAGGGGTTATCAGGATTTTGAACTGGAGTTAACAGAAATTAATAACAAATGTTCGTTGGTGTTGTGAACTGAGCTAACTTTCTTTTCTCCAGAAAACACCGCACAACGTAGTAGTCTACAGGAAGGGGGACTGGAATATAGCTGATGCTAAGTGAGAAATTAATTTCTTCTTTCAAATGTTAAATGAGATTGCGCTTGTTTTTTTTAAAGATGTAGTACTATTCTAGAAGACAAAAGTAACATTGTCAGTAAAATTAGGTAACAAAACTATTTTCATAGACATTTAGCTTTCATCCAACAGAGAGGCTGATGTTTTATTGCCATAAAGCTTCTCTGCAAGCATTTTTCAACTGGTGGCTCAACATGGTGTTGCTTTTTCCCCTGCATTATTATGGGAAGTCACCACTGAGTTTCATTTTTAAGAAAAATAATAAGCGTAAGTTTTAATTTCTGTAAAGAAAATAGTTTTCAAACAGATTTACATGTCAATCTATTCAATATTAACTGTGATAGCTGTATGTGAGTCTAAAATATATGGCTGTGACTAGTGAGTTAACATACCTAATATTTTTGATAGGAATGTTAAAACTTTTCTCTGGGTTGTTACCAAAAATGTGTATTTCAGAAGAACCCTGCTGTTCAGTTGGATAGTAAATATGGCTAATATTTTCAGTTATTAACCTTAATAAGCATATGCATTTTTAATTATTTTTTGCAGCCACATGGTTATGATCAGCGTGATTAGAAATCGTGTGTTTTCTTGTTTCAGAATGCAAGGAGTTTCTTAACACTTTTTTTTACTGTATCTTTCAGGAAACGAAGTTGGAAAAGTTACAAAATCATTTTTGTAGTCGAGCACCAAACCTTGTATTAGGCTTCACAGAGCAGACTAAGCTTAACCTCTGCCAAGCAGAAGGGCCAGCTGCCTTGCACAGGAAGGGTTAAAAGTGAACAATGACTCGACGGAGAGTGTATGAGCGATTGCTTGGAGCCTACCTGCTTATCATTCTCCATGTTCAAGGTAAATACGTACTAGTTGAAATAAGTTTATATTTTTCATCTGTAACTTGAGAGAGATGTGTATTCCAGTGGTTGGGGTAGGGTTTTTTTGATTTGGGTTTTGGTTTTTGTTCTTTTGCAGGCAGGTGGCTTATCTGCCTGATGTTCCATATAGACACTTCCCTAAAAAGGAGGACATTACCGTGGTCATGTGCTGTTGTAGCGCAGATTATAGATTAGGTGTATTTTAGCAAATGCTTAAAAAGAAATGCATAGTACGCTGTGGAGCAAGTTATATGAGCAGCAGAATTGAAGGTCTGACTTTCTGAATTTCAGTTTCCTATATGTGTGTGTCTTTGATCCCTTTGAACTTGACCCACAGAAGAAATGCAGTGCGCAGTTCCCTGTGCCTTCTGATGCTCCCAGCAGCCAAGAGATAGTGTGGCATAACTAATCTAAATAAACTCGTTACGCCTACTCGATGGGCCAAGGTGAGGCTATGTGATGTTCACAATAGCCTGGTTTTCAGTTAGTGGAAATACTCATTTGTATGTCTGTTGTCTTTCCAGCCACCTGTTCTCAAAAACTTCTCAAAATCCAATTATCATTAGGACTTTTACTCCTCTGTCAAAGTGGATTGAATTAAAAAGTATTGGGAACCGACCAATGTGAATGTCTCATGCTCTATCAGGAGTTGAAGCTTAAGTATAAAGATTATAACTAGTTTGGGGGAAAATCCATTTTATTATTATTTCCTTACTCCTTATTAGCAACTGTACCTGCCAGACCTGGTGCTGAAATCTCTTGTAGTTCAGAGAGGTGTCAGAACAGCAGAATGGTATCTGAGCTGCTAGTGGTACCACATTCTCATGTTTGGGACATGAACAGAAGTTCTCTGCATGCCCATCAGGCATGTACATCCATAGCTGGTCTCTGTGTAAGATTTCCTGTTCTCCCAGCTGTGCACCTCTGGAAGGTTTGAGTTGAGCACACGGAGCTTTCCATGTGGTTCGAGGGAAAGAGACAAGACTAATTTGGTACTGCTGTTTTAGTACTTGAATATAAAAGGGTTTATTTTCTCTTTTCATACTTATATCAATTACTACTTAGTGCTTGATTTTATTTTGAGATATTCTTTGAGCAATTTACTTTCGAGAATAACAATTCAATGAACCCATTAAAATGGGGAGAGGAGGAGGCCTGATAAGTACCCAAACGGCAATCTTTATGTTCTGTTTCTGGTGTGTACCTGCAATATTTGATTAAAGGATTTAGGAGAGCTGTCTCTATCGGGACTGTGCTTGATACATAGCTTGACTACTGATTTTAAGAGCAGACTTGCATCAAATGTGTAATGGACTTGCCCCTTCCAAGCCACTGGATCTTGCCTCTTCCCATGTCCTGGCATTTATCCTTCTGTAGCCAAGTGCCAAGGTTTTTTGGGAACTGCCGCAGCTTATAACCTGGATAGGGGGATGCGCTTAGACAGAGCACAAGGCTGTACCCTTAAACATAACCCAGACCTTTACTAAGCAGCAAATACAAATGACACTGAAGATACTTACCTGGATTTGGCCAGGGATGAGCTGTCAACTACACTAAGACCCAAATTAAATGAGTGGTGCCTCAGTGCAAGGAGGATCATCTTTAAGCTCTTTCAAGTACCGTCCCACCCATATATTCACAGCTAAGCTTTTACAGGACAGAAATCCTCTCTCTGGATCTGTGCAGAATTGCAGTGTGTTAAAGATGTTTAAAACTGCCATTCTTCCTTTTGAGTTCCCTGTGGTGTTCAGTCCAGGAGGCTACCATGAGCGCACTGAAGGTTCCCGTATGGTTGTGTGCAACCTACAGAATTGTAAACACTTTTCTTCCAAAACTGGACAAGTGTTCCAGTATAATTGCCAAGTTATTTGAGTGCTTTCATCTTTTTAGCCTTTGGGGGCTTAGAATAGTGTCTCCTAACTTCTAGGTACGTACTTTAAGCGCTGATGTTTGGCTTAATTCACTGTGTGTGTGTAGGCGGGCACACACATATTTTAGGAGTGAAGAAGACCATGTGTCTTGGTTTGAAGCTTTGCCATTGCAGCAAAAATTTCAAGGTTGAAAGCAACAAACCAAACATAAATCCAGGATTCTTCCATCTTCAGTACATTGGTTAAGTTGGGAGAGGGAAATTCTCAAGACCAGTCCCTCTTCCTCTTGTGGACGTACAATTCTTAATTGGGAAGAATTAGCTCAATCTATTTGGGCAGAAATAGCCCGTGTTGGGTATAACTGAAGTTTATAGTACAAACTTACAAATATTTTGGGTAGCACTAAGGTGATTAGATTGGTAATGGACACAAATCACAATAAAGGAAATTCTGGTGAGAAATTAGGAAAGAAATGTTCATTGCGAATGTGGTTAAGCGTTAGAACAGGCTGCCTGGAGAGGTGGCGCAATAGCCGTTAGTCAAAACTTGACCAGAATGACTTTGAACAATCTGGTCTAACTTAGAAGTTGGTCCTGCTTTGACCAGGTGGTGGTACCAGGTGACTTCTAGAGGTCTCTTCCACTCTACAATACTCTCAGACACAGCTATTTGCAGTGGAGCTTGTTCTGCCAGTGTTCAAGCAGTTTTACTGCTTCTTGCAGAAGATAACAGCTTCTTCCCTTGAAGAAGTTGGGAGTGATATGCTTTGTTCTTTGTACTGAAATCCTGGTTACCCCTCTATGTTAATGTTCAGCATTTTACTCAAAGGCAATAGCAACTGAAGGAACATTTTTTTTTCCCTCTAGATACAAATAATAATACAGATAGACAGGTCTTCTAGTGACTTAAAACTAAATTGCTTTAACTCCTTCCATGAACACATTTATTAATAACACTTCAGTAAATAACTTCTAATAAATATGATACCTAAATGAAATTTAAAGACCTTGTAATTTTTTTTTCAGCTTGTAAAAAAGAAATTGCCTTGTCTTGAGAATATTTCTGACTTTCAAATCAATACTGAGCGAGTTCTGAAAGCCATGGGAAAGTTGAGCTTGCTGAAATGTTGTTGGTTCTTTGATGCAAGTTGCCTAAGGGCTTGTCTTCAACCATATGAAGTATGCTTGGTTTCTAGGGGTGGTGAGTAGAAAAACAGTCAAGTCTCTCTGCTTGTCCCTAGATTCATGGAGGAGTTGTGTTGGGGGGGGGGGGCGGAAGGGCGGGCGGAGAATAAAGTTGATAGTCATCACCTATTGGAAATTGTCATAGGAAATAGGAAATCTGAAGTGAAAAGTCTAAAAAGTGGAAATTGAAAGTGAAAAGAATAGTTTCAGCAAGGAAAGTGTATGCAGGATGTTACAAAAATGCACCATAAAGGAACCAATAGAGGTGGAGAAGACACGTGAGGAATTGGAGAGAATTTGTGTGATTTACAGAAAGAGGAGGGAAAGCAGAGAAAGTAGAAACACCCAGCATGCATGCTTTCAGTCTCTGGCATGCAGCTTAATGGTTTGCTCCCTCACTTGTTTTGGAGGCTTCTTCAAAATGTTAGGAATGTCGGGACTTACCAAGACCTGAGAGAATGATAATAGCAAGTGCGTGTGTCTGTATACATGCATGTATCTAGGCACACCAGATTCCTTAATGGGTAACTTTAAAAAGCAGGTGGCTGCAAGTGTTGATTCATGTGAAAATACTCTCACAACAGCAGCAGAAAATGGAGGCAATTCCATGAAATTATTGCTGAGCGGCTGCTGCTTCTCAGGTCGGTACTGCAGAGCAGGGGGACGCAGTGGCTACCCTTTGGATTGTCTCTTCTTTACAGCTTATGGGACTTTTTCACTTACGTTGAGAAGTGATTGAAAATAAACCTGGGTAGCAGATGGCTAAATTTAATAGCAACCTCTTCAAGAAAAGCATTTTTATATTTCCTTTCTGGCTGTGGAGGGCCTTTGCCATATCTTTAGACCTGTGACTTGCTCTGCATCTTCATCCACCTACTTTTGCCCACCTGAGGCAAGAGTTTATCAGCTTCAGTTGCAATTTGAGGGCTGTGGCAAATATGCTTTTTGTCTTCCCACTAGTGCAGGGTTTTAGTTGAGATAATCAGTTTTACTTCTAAGTAGAGTTCATTCTTTCTTTTCATAATGCATTGATGAGCATAACTAATCAATATATGTAATGGAATAGTTAAAGAACTTAATGTATACTTAAACACGTTCTCCTAAATTTTGTACTTCATTACTGTCAGTTTAGCATATGATGTTAGATATATCGTTCATTGTACCTGTATGTGTTCTTCAGAGACAGCGCAGACCAGTATTTTAATCCTTGTAAATTAGTTGAGTAAAAACATAGTAATAACATCCAATATGTATGAAGAAAGGTTTATTAAAAGTTAAATTTAAAAATAATTAGTGTTACTGTTCAATATTAAAACAGGCTTACTAAAGTTGGCATTGTCCATCAGTGAACTGAAAAAGAAAAAAAACTGTTGGGATTTGATTTCACTGTCATATTTAGTTTTATTCAAAGATTTGATCTAGAAAAGGATACTACTTTTTTTTTTTTACTTTCATGCCGTTTCTGAATTTCAGGTGAAGTAGTTACTGAATTTAAACATATGAACTAATCTGAAATAAAAAAATATTCTAAAATCTGCAGAAGGAACTGAGAGTTGTCAGAAGCTGATCTGTTGCTTGCCGATGGCGTAGTTCTGTTTACCAGTGATTCCCCCAGTGGCTGCATCTGTCTGAAACGCTGCCAGCAAAGATGTATTGTTAAATATTTGTCTGATTTAAGTTATTTTAATGGATTATTAAAAGATTATATATTTCTTTATTACAATTTCAAATTTAGGTTTAAGTAATTTTATTCTTTAAAAGTCCATATCGTTTAAATTAGAATGCAGTGTACCTTTTCTTTTTAAGTAAAATACAGATAAAGTTTTCTTATCTCTGGCTTTTGTGTTGAATACATATGAACAGAGTAGTCTTCTTCAGAAGTGACTTGTTCGGGGAAGGGAAGCAGGAGCAGGGGCTCGGGACTGCGCGTTGGGAAGGTAGGGGGGCAGGGACTGGCTGTCTGTGGTGAGCACTGGTGTAGCTCCTGGGAGAGCTGGAGGGTGGTAGAGAGAGATTTTAAACAAGCAGTCTGGGAACATGCTGTGATTTTTAGGAACCAGTTCTGCTAGATGGAACTACCTCTAACATGCCTCGTCTTCGGAGATCACAAGCTTGATATATAAAAAAGCACTATGGGGAGAATTATGGTTAAAATGCCAGACACAGAGCTCATAGAAGCATTTAAGATATTTTCTTTGCACTCACAAACCTGTTTTTTTCTGATTCTTTAAATTATTTTGTGTTTTAAGAAAAAGTACTAATATTCTACTCAAACTGTATCAGTTGTACCAAGGTTTAATTCACAGAGCAGTACATGTTAAATCATTATGAAAGCTTGTGCTAGGTGAAATGTCCTCGTTGGAGTGGATGGTTTTGCAGTATCTGCATGCTAAAGCAAGAAGAAGTAGTTTAAAACTACCACACAAAAATTTCAAGGTGTGCCTTTTTCATAGGGAGGCTTACCTAACATAAAGAGCTTTGGTACAACTTTCATCTCTCATAGAAGAGCCCAGTGTGGGCAAGTCCTGAGCATCAGCTAGCCCCAGCAAACAGCCTTAGCATCAGCAGAAAGGCAGGTGAAGGTGGTCATCTGACAAAGATTCTTTTTATTAAAATACTGGATTTGTTGGGTTTTAGCGGCTTGGATCAGAATGGCCACAAAGAAACACTGAGAGTACCTGCAATTCTGCAAGGATAAATCCCTTTTAAGGATAATTTACTCTGGAATAAAAAGGTTTTTATGTGGAACATCTATATTAATTATACCATTATGAGTGCAGAAAGCTATTGAACAGTTTGAATGCTGTAGGCTACTAGTTCTAGCATTGCAACTTTGTTGTGGAGGTAGAGGGGATGCAGTTAAGTAAGTTACTATAGGCATAATTTGGCTTGTGTATTTGTCTTCTCTCACTTACTGCTCTCTGTCTCTGCATTTCTTAATAGGGCTGGGTTTTTATGGGTTGTACAAATCTTTTTCTTAGATCAGAAGACCTAATGAAATTATGTATGTATCCTGGCATTGAGTTGCAACCAAGTTAGCTCAGTTTTTAGTGGTTAATAACACTTCCCTGTCACGCACAGTACCTTTTAAAGATTATCCATATTAATATTAGTATTTGAAGCCATGCTTTCAAGTAGACTTACTTTTCTAACTATTGGGGTTTTTAATATTTTTTTTAAAATTTTAATTTTTTTTGGAAGTATAATTTATATTTTCGATCAAGGGCTGGATATGATACATTAGCAGAAGTTGTTCTTCGTTATTAAAAAAGTATCATTTTAAACAGAAAGCCATTTTAATGCCTTCTTATCTGTAGCAGTTGTTCACTCTTCTAGAAATTTAAAATTAATGCGGTATGTATGAGACAATGTTGTGATGGGGCAGAGCATGTGGCAAACTGGGAACCTGAAGCGCCATGAGCTTATTTCTCTTTATTGTCTTGTGCTGTGGTTACATGAGAAGAGGAGAATGTTCCAGCTCACGATCACTCTGATATTTCATTTAATGTTGTAAGTTTTTGAAATGTGGTAAAATATACATTGTAGAGCAGTTTGTATGTTTAAAGGTATATGATGCTGGACAAACAGGCTGAAGCTGGTCCAGGATCTTGAACAAGTCCTCCAGTGTGTGACAGTTTATTTGCTGCCAATGTATATTGTTTTGCCCCACCAGCCCTGTGCAGTTTACAGATAGAGGGTAGGAAATAATGGCGAAAGGAGCTTTGCTGTCCCTGAAATCCCTGGGTACTGTATTTCAGTGCAAACTTTTTTCTTTTGAAGCTGTGTGTGTGTTAATGCATAGCATTTACACCTTTGAAGGTTATGTAAGACTGGCCTATGTGTGCTTTTAGCTGCGCCGCAGAGCTGACAACTGCATGTGTCATGGAAAAGAACCCATTAATTACATCATCAAGTAGTGTAGTGTCACAAGATCCCTAAAACGTGATCCTCCCTTTCTCTGTCCCACTCCCAGAAGGAGGATAAAGCAGTGTGAATGTTTAAGAGGTGGAGCGCTGAGGGTGGGGCATAGCGAGAGCACTGGTGCAAGAAGGGCAGGTGGTTCCTGAAGCACGATGTCATTTGGGCACATCCTTCATTCACTCTTACCTGTTCACCCAGTATCTATTAACTGGGAAAAAGAGCAATGAAACATCCTGTGCCCCCATTCGGATCTTGATCTGCCCTCTTTAACATCTCAGGTGACTGGAAGCCAAGTCGTTTTCCGCATTCAACTCTCTTCCCCATACCTGGCATCTTTAAGATAGAAGCCATGCTTTAAGGGTTCCTTGATTTCTCTTCTTACAAGTTGAAAGAATGCTGCATTCCGTGCTCAGGGTAGGAAAATGGATGAGTGACTGTGAGACATCGATCATCAGTTATTCAGACTTAAAACATGTGGAATGTCCCTGAAGATAAAGGGGGGTTTATACCATTAATTAGGAAATATATATTAGTAGTTCAACAAAAATAGAAGGAAAGACAATATTTGTACATACACAGTGGACTTTTCCTTTAGATGTTAAGTAGAATTACCTGTTCTCTGAGCAGGTAAGGATCTCTTAAATGTGAATACAGAATGTTGTGTAACATCTGTAGCACTGTATTAACATAAGCTTTCAGTTTGTGCTGGGAAGAAAACTGTAGAAAGAGAAGACAAGTGGAGGAGCTGGTATTTCATACATGCAAAATTCCTTTTGGTTAAATAGGAAATAGCTATTGCACAGGTAACCTCTGTGTTATTCCAGCACTGGACCTTCTTGTTAGCAGTCTGTGCCTGTTGGGAATATTTAACTTGGGCGTTACTGAAGTACTGTTTGAAAACTACCTTCCAAATAAAGCATGGGGCTAAGTGGGTTGAGGATTTAGGTAAGTGGTGCCGTACTTTCTTCAGGTACACTCTTAATTGTATCTGAGAAAGGCACAGTGTCCGTCCTTTCAGGGAAATGGCTGAATTAGGCCAATGCACTGGGTGTGCTGTGTTAATTAGATAAGGAAGCCTGCAATCCGCTTTTTTTCAGAATAATAAGATCAAATTTCACAAATACTTAATTGCACATTTCACTGAGTGGTATAGTGGATGTTACAATAGAGTGGTACAGAGAGAGGTATCTGCACAGGGGTTTAATTAAGTTTTTCTGCACATCTTTCAAGCAAGGTACAATACGAGAGTAATGTTCTCATTACTCTACAGCCAGTGTTTGGTGGATTTGACACGAAGCTACAAGCATCTGTTAAAAGAGGCTGTGAGTTTCCTGGTCAAAATATTATTTTTTAGATAAATTGAAATTTTTATTGTGGCTAAAATCTTTTCGAGAGGTACTGAGGTACCTCCACTTTTTTAATTATATCTGAATTTGTAGAAGCTTCTATCAGTCCTAACTGGCCGTTCTCCTATCTTGCACACCAAGCCTCCCGCAGAGACTTGCTGTAAATTGTGTCAGTGCAGGTGCCAGTCTGTTCACAACTCTTCTAGCTCTATTTGGTTCACACCTTGAGGACTTAGAGCCAAGAATACTGTTAGGTGATAGAGATATTTTTTTTTAATTGGTAAAATTATGCGTAATAAAGCTGGAGGAGACGGATGAAGATGTTCTCATCTCATATAGTGGTCACAAAGCATGTTCCAAATGAGGCAGATAATGTTCCTAAATATTTTTTTTCCTGGATGTTCTTCACTAAGAAGAAAACAGATGGGATTTTTCTTCTGAATGCCTACATTCACAAAAGCACTTAAATAATATGAACTAGAACAAATGATGCTCAACTTCTCTCCTGTTGAGAAATTGAGGGCTACTTGGAATGTAATTTAGCCCTATTTTTATTCTCTTGAAAGCTCGTTTGTGTGGATGTTCATGTCATTTACTGAAATTTAATTTGCAAACAAGATTTACTTTAGCTCTGTTTTGAAGTACTAATGCATACAGAGATCAAAAAACCCAAGAGATTCTGGAGTTATTACTGCTCTTCTGTGAGACTGTGAATCCATAAAAAATTACTTCAGTTCAGAAAATTAGAAAATTGCATATTAAGTACGTTCAGTCATGCATAAAATTATACTGTTGTGGTTATCAAGCGGTCAGCATTTTGGTTTTCTAAACACATGAATGAGAAAGCCTTTCTTCAGAAAATCCTTACCAGTTACATCACTACTTTTCTGCCCCACCTCAAGAAGGGAAAATATCCCCTTTCTGTTTATATTGATTATGATTGGAAGATCTGGGGTGAAGATACCAAATATTTGAGCTAGGTATTTCTAGAACAAAATAATTAACTCAAATTTCTGCCATAATCTTGGGAGAGGAGATTCTTATGTCCTATATAATTCAATTATTTGTTAATATAATTATTCTATTGTCGTGTTTTGCTTGTAAAGCTCTTGAACAGTTATCAGAGAGATGCAAAAATATTTCCTTCATTTTTTTTTTTTTTTTTTTTTTTTTTAATGTCCAGGTCAAAATCCAGACAGCATGCTTCATGGCACAGGAATGAAGACAAACCCTGACCAAAAGAAGCAAGCAAATGGAGTAACACTCGCTCCAGAGGACACCTTACCTTTTCTTAAGTGCTACTGCTCAGGACATTGTCCAGATGATGCTATTAATAACACATGCATGTAAGTATTGCGTATGGCATAGGAGAGGCTCTTTGAAGAGGCTCATTTTTGCTCGTGAGAGAGCAAACTCTCTAGAGTGCTGACTGAGGTTCTGTCAGGTGATTTGACCATAATTGATTGGAAACTCACTGGTTCTGCAGGGAGCTGAGCACTAAAGCCCATGGTCATCTGTATGTAAACGGTACTCTTCTCACCATAGCTTAGAACCATTTGCAACCAGTCATTTTGCCCCCAGCAACTGCTTTGAAGGACTGAGGTTTTAAGTAACCTGTAGCATTTTATAGCTGGGTGAGTATTAAATGACCCAAATCTAAACCTTCTGATAGGACTACCTGCTTGCTTTTAGTCTAATATTTCTTCACGTAGTAGTCAAAAGGTCATGTTGGCAGCATAGCCATTTATTGAGAATACTTCTTGTTACATGTTCTTTAGTTGTAGAGTATGAGGGAAAGGCAGGGGAAAAAAAGAAGACTCTGAACATACGTGGACAGTAGGGTAGTGTTAGCTTTGACAGGCATAAGAATCCTAACAGATTCATGCACTGAATATGTGCTTGCTTAAGATATGGGGTTTTTTTTCATGTCATGAAATGTCCCTGGTTTTCCTTTTTTCTCTTCATTTACCGTTCCATGTTTAAAGCCCTTCTGTTTTCTTCTTTAAGAGTTAACACAAAGATATATAATAGAAAACATTATTTGCTGCTGTGATTTGAGTCTTAACTTTAAGTCTCTCTAGAGCTGTCACTTGGCAGATAAAGCAGTTTTTGTGGGACTCAGAGGTGGAATAAAAACTACTATCTTTTTAAATGTAAACACAGGTAGTATTTTACAAACATAGTTTTGCGCCTAGGAAATGTTCAGTTATGATCCAGTATTTTGTCTTTAAATGCCTTTGGTTTTTATTTTTTGCTTTTTATCGCCCTCTAGTGTATACAGTCAGTATAGGCCTCATTAATGTTTTGCCTCCAAACTAATGGCTGTATAGATCGTTAGTAGGGATGTTTTTATTTATTTATGATAATAAAGCTGTTACACAGTTAATAACACTTAGGCGGTGTTCATGTGCAGGGTATTTTATGACCTTATGCCTCCCAAATCTGCATGCATTTAAATAAAAATTTTTTGGCAAACAAAAATATTTCTGGATTTGTTTTCCTTGGTATCTGCAGTGAGCTAATGAATGAATTTTGTTTTGCTTAATAAAAGCTTAATTTTAGAGCACAGACCTACCATCGCAAATTGGCTTGGGACTGCTTATGTGTATTGTCGACGTTTTCATGTAGTGTAGAAATCAAAGCTTTTGTATAAAGAGATAATGGGGAATTAAAGTGCCTTTTTTTTTTTTTTTTTCTTCAAAGAATGTAATCTATTTGTTACTGTCAACTTCAGAAAGTGGGTTTGGGGGGGGTTGTTTGTTTGTTTTGCCCTAAAGGCTGAATATTTGAGAGAGCTTACGTGGGAAAACTGTAGCCAAGCTTTTGATCTTGAAATAGCCACCGTTCACATGCTGGGACTTCTCTTAGAGAGTTTATCGTTGCAGTTTCAAGAATAGACACAAGTGAACTTTTTTTTTTTTAATCCTGTGCAATTGTAGTCAGTAAGCCTTTTTACTCAGATCTTTGCTCTTCTACCCCCTTAGTTGGTTCTGAACAACTCCGGGTGTGTGGTTGGATATGAGCAATCTTGAAGGGAGGTGAGGAAGTAGAAAATAGAATATTTGGGAGAAAACATCCCTACAGGGTTCTGTTTGAAAATACTGTGGGCATCTTTTGTTCTCAAACTTATGGTAACCACTGTGTTAAGAGAAAAATTTTTCTAGATGCTGCCATTGTAGGATTCTTGATGGGTTCGTGGTCAACTAATGCTGCATATTAAACAACAAACATGCTGGTAAAGCACAATTGCTATGTTTATTCCAGAACTAATGGGCATTGCTTTGCTATCATTGAGGAAGATGAACACGGAGAACCCACGCTTGCTTCTGGCTGCATGAAGTATGAAGGTTCAGACTTCCAGTGCAAGGTAAAAAAATGAAATGATACTAAAATGTAAGATCTCTGTGGAGATTATGTAGGGAAACTGCATAAGCAGTTTAAATCTCTGTAGTTTAAAACTGCAATCATAGAATTTTGCATGTTGCCATTTGCCACTGAGGAGAACAGGACTGAACAATCATGGGTGAGTAGTGACAGAAAGGACACTTAATGGTGCTTGAGCAAAGACTGGAATAGAATCCTAGGTTGTTGGAGTTCTCTGCAAGTGTCTGTAGGCCACTGACAAGATGAACAGAGGACATCAACCTTCTACTTCTGTCAGCTGTTTCCCCAGTTGAAGAGACAACTTCATAGTCAAACCTAATTGATTGGAGTAGCTTCTGGTTTAATGCAGAATTTCTTGACTGCTTTAATTTGGAATTTCTCGTAAGGAGTTGTCTTCACAGATTACACAAGAGCTCCTTTAAAGTTTCATGAACATGTACACACAGTTTAACAAATGTGTGTGTTTTCCTGTCCAATGTATTTTTTTTTTCCTTTTAGAAGAGTTATGCACTGCTTTTGGAAGCACTGCTGACTTCAGTTACAGCTGTGAATGTTTAGGGTTACTGCAAATCAGATCTGAGGTCTCACAATGACCTCCTGAAACTGTTTTTGTATTTGTCTTACCTTCAGATTAATTTTCATGCACCTCCATCTTTTATATGGTGTTCTGAAGATGTTTTTGAAGCAAACAATGCTGCTACGATGAATGCAAGAGGAAAAACTTATAAAGGGATTAGGGGTTTTTGTCTTAACAGCGGTATTTATTTAACATACAATTAACTGCTTTTGACCAAGCTTAAAAATTTTGCAATGTAAGAAATAGCAACTTAAGTAAGAACCATCTATTTCTGTGCACCAAGTAAAAAAGTTCCATGAGAAATAAAAAAAGTGAACATAGAATGTATGCACCCAAAGAGGTTAGATGATGCTCATCTGCCACTGTGAAGTTGTCTTGTACATTAAATGGTGAGGTTGAACTGTTGGCTTTAATAAAGTAGCTTAAACTTTTTGTCTGTGCTGTGTTGTATCAGTAGCATCACCTGTCCCCATCCTAGCTGATCACTTAAAAGTCTGAATGTTTATTCAATTCTTCTTCAACAGGACTCGCCTAAAGCACAATTACGTCGAACAATCGAGTGCTGTCGGACTGATTTCTGCAATCAGGATTTACAACCAACTTTACCACCACTTGATAGTACAGGTAAACAGCTCCTAGATGACCACACCACTACTAATAAATGCTATATGGATTCTGTTCTTCCTGATCAACAGATAAAAATAAGAAGAAAATGTTATTACAGTATTGCACAGATATATTTTTTCCTTACTAAGGAATTTTGGTATGAAGCTCTGTACTACACTTCATACTCTATTTCCAGTTTTCCTTTTCTGCCACTTCCAAGTTAATATTTTCCTCCATCAGTCACTCATGGTATTTTTATTCTCTTAGTTTTTTCATATCATCATCTGCGTGTGATCTTTTGATCTGTTTTTATTCTATTTCCTCCTGTTCTCTTTTCTTTTTAAGATGGTTTTCTTAATCTCTGCTGTGCTTTTGCCATGATTAATGTATCTTTTAAAAAGTATTCTGACATTAACTGTTATCTACTGTAAATTCATTCTCTTCTTTCTGCTGTTCCCAGTGAAAATTGTTTATCTTTTCATGCACTTATTCATTGCTAGACAAGTCGTACTGGTTTAACTGTTGCTTAATAACCTTCTCAGAATCTTACTGCTGTAAATCCTTCATTTCTATTTCTAAGAACAAACAAGAGTCAACCAAAACCAACAATTCCAAAATCTCAGGTTAAATCCTTTTTTTCTGTTGTCATCCAGATGAAATTATCTCTGCTCTTCTAGCGTAAATACGTACTTTGATACTAAAACACTATAAATTTTGTGTAATTGCATATGAGCTGATGTTACATATATCAGCTGTCTTGCTCCTTTCTGCCGTTTGGCTCCACATACTGTCACAGAATCACAGACTGGTTGAGGGTTGGACAGGACCTCTGGAGATCATCTGGTCCAACCCCCCTGATCAAGCAAGACCACCTAGAGCCAGTTACACAGGACCCTGTCTGGGCAGCTTTTGAGTATCTCCAAGGAGGGAGACTCCATGGCCTCCTTGGGCAACCTGTGCCAGTGCTTGATCACCCTCCCAGTAAAGAAGCATCTCCTGATGTTCAGACAAAACCTCCTGTGTTTCAGTTTTGCATATTCATATGCACAGTGTATGAAAATATTATACCTTAATAAACGGTTTAATTAATAGACTTTGGAAACTTCCCTTTTTTTTTTTTTAATAGATGGACTTTTTGATGGCAGCATTCGTTGGATGGCAGTGTTGATTTCTATGGCAGTCTGCATAATTGTCATGATCATCTTATTTAGCTGCTTTTGTTACAAGTAAGGAAAGCGCTTTCTTTATTGGCAACGTTTTTAATTTCCCAAATTAATGTAAATAGAACAGTTATTTTGTGAAGGTATTCAGTTAATTGTATATATTTCTGACAAAAATTGACTGGAAGTGAAACTGTTATAATTTCACATTTCTGTTCGTAGCAGTTTGCATTGCTAGGTAAAATTAAATGTTCACAGCATAGAATTTTGAAGTGAATTTGATCCTTTCCTCTGGTTACAAAGTGTTTACAGTCTTCTAAGCTACATAGAACTTTGATGCTATAGCATCCAGTAAACAGGAGTATCTTAATGCTTTTTATGTGTTTGGATCTTCAGTCACATTTGATGGTTAAATTCCATCTACTTCTGAGATTTACCTTTATAAAATGCTTTTGCAAGCCTAAAGCGACAAGGATGTGTTTTATAACTTTTCCTTTCCCTGCTGTGTTTCAAAACTAAATAACTGACCAGCTGAGCTGTGGCAATTCAGGCAGGTGCAGTTGGAGAGACGATGCCCGCTTCTGTCGGCGCCAGCCCTGTGCTGGAGGTAATCGTTGTTCTAGCAGTTCCAGCAGAAATGTGCATGTGTCAGCCTCATCTGCCACGGTTCAAGGTTCAGTCTGTTAGTTTAAACCAAACCCAGCAGTGTTGGGCTAGTAACAGTGGCTGTGAGCTGAGTATTAAAAATGCTGTTTTTTCACCTGACTCATAATAAACTGACCTGCCTCTTCATGCATTACAACAACTTCTTAATATTAAAAAACTATGTAAGCTACATTTCTGAAAAAAATGGTACAGTAAAATCTGATTTTTTTCTTTTAAGAAAACTTGTACATTTAAATAGCTTTTTAAAAAAAAAAAAGCTCAATATACTACATACTTTGAAGAGTGTTTTAGAGTTCAGCCTAACTTCTCCTGTTACTTTTGCAGGCATTACTGTAAGTCGATGGCAAAGAGGCACTGTTATAATCGTGACCTGGAACAAGATGAAGCATTTATTCCAGCTGGGGAGTCACTGAAAGACCTTATTGATCAGTCACAGAGTTCTGGGAGTGGATCAGGACTACCGTTGTTGGTAAATCATAAACTAAGATTTTTCTTCATTGAAATCAAGTCTCCATCAAATGCAAAGTTTGATTTGTACCTAATGCCTAGAACAAAACAGTTTATCCATATAGTATAATTATTTGATATGCTCTTACTGTGAAAGATACAGTACAAACTAAACGTGTACAAAAGCCCCTCTTCACATAAAATGAAATGCAGAATTAGATTGTGTTAGGAGATCTGTTGGTATCAGCAAAATTTAAAGAAAAATTAGACCCTACAGACATTAAGATAAAAATGCAGTGAATGGATAATACAAGTATAGAATTGAGCAAACTCAAAAGATACTTTTTTTTCTTAGTGTCCACTGTCCACTAGAATAGATTTGCTTTTTATTGGCCAATAGTTGTTCATAATTTTTGGTTCACCATACTAATAATACTTGCATAAAAGTTAGCCATTGAGACAGATGACTGTTTATAAAATAGAAGCATCAGAATTAAATAAGAAGCTGAGCTGATTTAATCTTTTGGGGGTTGTTATACAATTCTTCCTTGGAGGCAGCAATAATGAGTTTAAAATGGGAATAGTGGAAAATAATAGAGAACAAAAAGCAGGTTGTATAGGTGCTTTTGGTTATTAATTGTTGGGTTTCTGTCCTCCACCTTCCCCTCTTTTTTTTTTTTTTTTTTTTCTTCCCTAGGTTCAGCGCACTATTGCCAAACAAATTCAGATGGTGAGGCAAGTTGGAAAAGGACGGTATGGCGAAGTGTGGATGGGCAAATGGAGGGGTGAAAAAGTTGCAGTGAAAGTGTTTTTCACCACAGAAGAAGCCAGTTGGTTCCGAGAAACAGAGATTTACCAAACTGTTTTAATGCGTCATGAAAACATCCTTGGTAAGGAAGCAGCACATCGTTTGGCTACTGGAGGGCTTGTGTGAGGGTGAAGAAGGAGGAGTTCTTAGTGGGTGGCTTGAGGGGTATATGGTGGCTTCTATGGAATAACCAGGTGGGTGTCTCTTAATGTATGCTAATAAAATGTTATTAAAAGGGTAGAATCTTGCTGCTTTTGGATGGAAATGTGTCTGCAATCTCTTTGCTAGAAGACTGGAATGGTAACTTCATGTCTAGTTGAAACCTGAGCTTTTTTACATTATTAGTTTTCGTAAGGGGGAACAGGTATCTTTTCAGTCCAGGACAATATAGCTTTAGGAATTCTTAGTAAATCTGTTGCATAAAAAGTTTATGTACAAATAAGTTGTAACTTTGTTTATATATTTTATAGGTTTCATAGCTGCAGATATTAAAGGCACTGGCTCCTGGACACAGCTTTACTTGATTACAGATTATCATGAAAATGGATCATTGTATGACTTTCTGAAATGCACTACGCTAGACAACAGGGCTCTCCTCAAGCTGGCGTATTCTGCTGCATGTGGTCTGTGCCATCTACACACAGAAATTTATGGGACACAAGGCAAGCCTGCTATTGCACACAGGGACCTGAAGAGTAAAAACATCTTGATAAAGAAAAATGGAACCTGCTGCATTGCTGACTTGGGTCTTGCAGTCAAGTTTAACAGGTAGATGAATAAATCCTCTGTAATGGGAAAACTTTTATATAATTTTTTTTTAATGCACCAGATGTCCAATTGAAAAGGAAGTTGGAGTCATTTGGTTGCATGCTTTGTTTTTTCAGTTTTGAGAGTAAAATGCTGCTCTTCCTTTGAATGCTGGTAAGCATCAAGATGAAAATAGGTTGTTAAACAACAATGAAAAGACTCTTCTTGTGGAAAATAAAAGTAGTTTCGTAGAGAAAAGGAAGAGGAGACTAATTCATTCATTATTCAAAACTGGCCTTTCATAGTAATTATTATCATGTAGTTTCATTATAAATTACCTAATAGAAAATTTGAACAGTGTGAAGGGACTTGAAACTTAATTGAAAAAGTAATAGTATTATTGAATACTTTTTTTTTTTTTTGGTTCGGTGGAGCTGGAGAATTGTCTTCTGCTGCAACAGAGCCTGAAAGAAAACATAAGCCTTTGCCAATAATTTTTTGAGTTGTTACCAAATATACTCATCTTTATAGTGGTTTTTAATTCATTTTTTTCACATGTGTTTTCAGTGTCTTGCAGAAGAAGCAGTAAACTGTCAAATTCCATACTATCATTTTTCTAGATAAACTTTTTCAGGAAGGTACAATGTACTGTAAGTGTAGTATTGAGAGGGAAATAAAAGAAAGAATTTAATTTGTAAATAGGAGCTTTGCAGTGCAGTGATTGCATCACACATGATTTCATACCATGTCTTGTAATAGTCCACAATTCACTAACTTCCTAATATTTTCATACAGTGACACAAACGAAGTTGATGTTCCCTTGAATACTAGAGTGGGAACAAAACGTTACATGGCTCCAGAGGTCCTAGATGAAAGCCTGAATAAAAACCATTTCCAACCATACATCATGGCTGACATCTACAGTTTTGGGCTGATCATTTGGGAAATGGCTCGGCGCTGCGTCACAGGAGGTAAACTTTTAAATACTGTCTATAAGATCTACCAGGCCCTTGTCCCATTTTAACAGTACTTCTCCAAGAAATAATATAACAAGCCTGTTATATCAACAACTCTTGCATTCTTTAAAAACAGTAGTAACAGCCTGTCTAGAGCACAGCTTGAAAACCACTGAACTAAACCTTTTCGGTTGTTACAACTAAGCATCTCAGGCTTTTCGTCCTTGCTCAAAAAGCAGAGTGCCTGGTCTGGGAGAAATAGTGGGATGCAGATGTATTTCACCCCTATGCTGTTAATGAAACTTCTAAAGTGTAATTGATAATTTTGTTAACACTTTCTTGTGTTTCTGGTGGCATTCAGTTTTCTCCTTACACATATTTTTGTGACTCGTTCTTACTTTTCTTTTACTCTTCTTTTGTGACCTCATGGATCTTTACTTGTATTCTCTTCTTCCATCTTATGCTTTCTCCCTGTTTTTTTGTAGCATGTACTGTATTAGAAGATGTCAAATTCTACATTGGGTATCAAAGTCGAAAGGACTTAAAGGAACTATTGTAGCTATTAAACTTAATATTCATAATATTGGAGTTTTCTGGTAAATGTCTGATTATTATAGTGATTTTATTTTTTTTTTTTATTTTTATCACAGTATAACAGTGTGGTGGGTTTGCCTTTGCACAAAAGTGAGTTAACTTTTGCTCCTGGCTAAGGAAATCTGAGTGGTTATATAGATTTGGGTTTGTTTTTTTTTTTTTAAATGGTTCTTGATCTTTCCCAATTATCTCCAGGTATTGTTGAAGAGTATCAGTTGCCATATTACGACATGGTGCCAAATGATCCGTCCTATGAGGACATGAGAGAAGTGGTGTGTGTCAAACGCCTACGCCCAGTAGTATCGAATAGATGGAATAGTGATGAAGTGAGTATGCTGAAAGGAAAAATTAGTTCAGTTTGTTCATTAATGTGGACTGGTAGTTTAGTTTAATAAATACTGAAACATTGTAAAACAGGGACTACATTCAGACATTCTGGTATTTTGAAAACCTCACAGCAACAACAGGAGAAAGATATGTTTGAAATCAGCTTGAAATACCGTATCTTTTATCTATCTTTTCAGTGATCTAAGGGGAAGATACCCTTAAGCAGCATCCAAGTGTATGAATACTGCTCTGAAATCTTCTTTTTAGACAGTAATATTTTTCAGAGTTTTGATTGCAGCTAAAAATTAAATAATTTTTTAAGTGGTTTTATTAATCTTAATGTATATAGCATATTGGTTTGTTGCATAAGGTATTTCATGGAATATGAAGTGATGTCTATGTAGTTTTCCTCTTTTTTTTTCTTTTCTTTTTTTTTTTTTTTTTTTGCTGGTACATTCTGGGACAAGCCATGATTTAACTAAATTATTACATTTAAATGTGTTTTTAAAGGGCCACAGCTTAACACAGTAAGTAAGAATAACTATTTCACATGGCAAGCTAGATATGCCATATCCTTTCTTCCCCAAATCCTTGATTTCTTTTAGGAATTCACGGGTTTTGCATGTTATTTTTTGACTGATGAAAAAACTTTTGTCACATCTTCATTTTCACTGAAAATGTTTTCCACAGTTTTTCTGCCAAATATATTGAAATTTTTCTGCTTATTGCTACCGTTTTTGTACTGCTGTTCTTGAGTTGTAGTGATAACGTTCTGGTAATGCATCTTTGTGACTAAAGAAACGCTTCAGTTAGTTCCAGCTACTGTAACACTAGGCAGTGAAAGGAAGGAAAAAGAAGGATTGGGACGTGTTGATTGGGTTTTTTTTCTTAGTTGATCTGTTCACAGTAGTTCTTTGCAGAAGATGTAGAAGTTGCACATTCAGACTTAAGAGTTATATAATTTGGGCTTGACAGCAAACCAAAAATTATACACCTCTCAGGTCTGTCCATTGTTACAATACTGTTCCTTTGGTTTTTATTTTACAGTGTTTAAGAGCAATATTGAAATTAATGTCTGAATGCTGGGCTCATAATCCTGCCTCAAGGCTCACTGCCTTGAGGATCAAGAAGACACTTGCCAAGATGGTGGAATCACAAGATGTAAAGATTTGACATCGTTAAACTGACATTGGAGAGCAAAGCTGGACTCCTAGATCTTTTCACTCAAACATGGGTGAGACGTATGTGGAAAGAGGAAATAACTGAGATTCAGTATATTTTCCTCAGCACACTTCTACAGGCTGCTAATCAAAGCTTTCAGTACTTCATAGACTGGGATACTGAGAGCCTCTGTACACTACATGCTACGTATATGGACAGCCTTGATAACATACACGTTTTGGTTTTGTTTGAGCTGCATTGAGACTTCAGTCATACTTAGTGAGTCTCCAGTAAAACTCTGGGTACTGAATTGAATATTCAGATTACAGTGCTTTCTGTGAAAGCCTAACAAGCTATATGGATTCAACAGAGATGGAGAATATAAGCTTTTTTTTTTCGCCTTCTACCTGATAAAACCTAGTCAATCCATACCAAGTTTTGGTGAAACAGCCTGTAGGTTATGAATCTGTTTGTGATACTACTCAGTTTAACAGTTCCTTATGCCTTTATGTGTGTGCCAGGATTATTTTGCTGTCATTTGGAATAGATAAGAAACCATTTAAATGAACAAAGTTTTGTATTCAGGGCTCCATGCATTTTGTGGCTCCACAATCAGAGATTTGCTATGGAATTTACTCCTTGCCATTAAGTTATCTTCCAGAATTTCAGTTTTAATTTTGTTTCTATTCTTGTTTTGGTCACAAGGATAATGCAAAAATATGAACCATTAATAAATTGAGGAATGCCTACCGGAGTCTCTAGAGAGCTTGAAAAAATCTCTTAGAGGTATAGACTGCCTGGTCATCTCACTTACAGTCTAGTGGGCTCCATAATTGGATGACTATAAAATTTGGCATGTTGTTCACAATGCCACATGCAACCAGTGTTTTTGCTGTAGAATACTTTAGATCTTAACAGAGCGACCATTAATGATGTGTTTTGCCTTTCTGTATTATTGAGACTCACTGGTAAGCGTCCGTCATGCTCTGAACTTTTTTTCCACGCGGGAGGGAATCAGTCAGCTGTAGGAGCATCATTTTTCATCATTTGACAAAACTAGGCAGAAGATAAGTTTTTGAAAAGCTTAAGAACAAGTCTCGTTTGTAGACACAAAATAGGGAAGGCAAGAAGCACAGCTGGGCACTCAGAAAACTAGAGAATACAGTAAAGGTCAAGACCAGGAAAACGGAGTATGTGAACTGTTGAAGATAAGATCCACAACATGCAGAAGATTGTGAGCTGGGTTGCCCTGATGTAAATGCAGGAGGCCATGTCTGTGGGCCAATTAATGGACAGTTACAAAATTCAAGATTTGAGACAAGGTAAATCAGTGGGTGTTCTAAGTTCTAGTTAGGCACATTTGGGAGGAATAACATTAAAAGATAATTCATGAAGATAAAGTTAGTTAACATAATTGCAAAATTTGGTCCTATTGTGCCAACTATTTGGCATGCACAGGAAACCATAGTTCCCTCCTTTTCTTCACTGCAAGACCAGAACCCCTCCATGAGGTTACTGTAAGGCAGAATTACTGATTTATAACTCCTTAGGCACTTCTACTTTGAAGTTAGAAAATAATACCATAACTCAACTTGAAGCTTCAAATGCATGAATCATCAGAAGAATGAACACACAGTATTGGAACCATTAAGCTTATTTGATAATTTAAGTGCCTATAACTTTGTACTGTAAATCTTTTTCTAGATAACTTTAAAAAGGGAAGTTATTTATACAGTGTGTTTTGTGCTTTAGTAAGAAAAACCACCTAGTCCTAGGTACATGTGTACAAATGAGATACCTGCACACACACACATATGCCATAGTCAAGATTTGAAGAATAAAGTTAGGAATAATATTGAGATTGATGAAAAAATGTTAAAATGTCAGATTGATTTATGCCAGATTATTTGTTGTCTTAAAATATGTACATGGAGATTGTTTTGATATGTGTTTAAATTTCCCTTGAAAAATACAACTGATAGAAAACAATGTAATGCAGAACTAATGTGATTTGTGAACAATTACAACCTTCTAACATGTTATTTTTTTGTTCTAATTCTGTAGTTCACATAATGTAAATGGTCAGGCAAAAAATTGCAGTATTTTTATTTTCTATTGTGATGTACAGACTTTATTTAACAGTTCTACATATTTTATAGAAAAGTAGCTATTTCGAGGGACATTTCTTTTTTAAAAAACAAATAAAGTCATTACTTTTGTTCAGTAATGCCTTTAAGTATTAATATGTATTCTGGCTGAAAAGTTCGTAGGTGTGTCAACTATAATTTTAACTTATTTGAAAAAAACGAGAGATGTGATACTGTGCCACAATCCTCATGATAAAGGGCTTTTTAAAAGAACATTTCTCCGTCCATTGCCAAGAAATATATGAATGGTTTGAAATTGTTAATCATGTCTTTGCGCATAATTTTTGCACAGGTAGTTGGAAAATATTTGGTATGAGCCAAAAATGTAAGGGATAAGCTTTTTTTTTTCTTTCTATAGGATTTTTGTCAATAAGAAGGAAAAATGTTTGTGTAGATACCCTGCTAGCTTAAACTTTCAGAGCATGGAGGTCTATTTAAATTAACCCATTCCTATTTAGAATATTTTTTTCTTTCTTTTAGAAGTTGTCACAGCATTATTAGCTGTAAAATTATTTTGTGAATTTTTTAATTCATTTTTCCCCAAGTCTTCATCAAACCATTGCTGGAAGTGTGAATTTCAATATTTTTAACTTCACTGTTTAGGCATTTGCAAGGCAATTTGCAAGGTAGACATCTTGAGACCTGAATTGATTTACACATTCACTTTAACACAGAAGAAGTGAGCTGACTGCTGCAAAGTTGATCTTTGAGAGAAAAAAATCTTTTCACCTTAAGCTTAGCCTTAATTGTTCAGCACTTCAGTTACTATGTTCATACTCAAACATATCATGCATATGCAGTTGTCATTGTCGTGAAGAGGAGCTGCTAGGTCTTTAGCATCCCTTGATTCCTTGATATTCAAAAAAATGTTATTGCTGAAGGACCTGGGTGCATAAACCACTTGAGCACATATCTACGTTCCATGCAAAGTCATTCAGCTTGGAGCCTAAGTATGTCTATAAACTGATATTTTAGCAATCATTTGGAAAAAAAAAAACCTTCACTCAAAGCTAGCCCATTAATTTTTACATAATTAAGCATACTTAGTGCAGATTCTAAAGCTAAGTTGTTGCGTTGTGCAAAACTGTAGACTTCAGAAGCCTCTAAGGTCAGGGAAGGTAATAGGGTTCTTCTGTTGGACTGTGATTAATCTCATTTTCTTGGTCAAAATTTTAACCATTTATCATCAAAAAAAAAAAAAAAAATCCCCCAAAACTGGTAAATGTGTTTTGGGGTTGTTTTTTATTATTTTTTTAATATAAAAATCAGAAGTGTGGAAAATATCTTGGCGGGGAGTATCAAGACACCGTACCTTGGAAGTTCTTAAACACTCACATATGGAGTGATTTTTTGTATTTGTTTAACCTGCCTCATGTGATTTCAGTTAGGTGGAAAATAAATTTGAGTTACTTATATAATTCTTACTGTTACAGCAACTGAAAGGAAAGTTTCTGTGTTTCTGGTTAACTTGTAAATTCCAAGAAACATGATATTCCAAAAGGATTTTGAGTTTATTCTGAGTTTTACTCAGTATGTAATTTTGCCCAAGTTTTACTCAAGAAACTGAGTTTTCCCAATATCCATCACTTTCCCCAAATTATTTTCTTAGTTAGTCTATTTTGAGGTATTGAATAAAATGTAAAACTAGTATTTTAAGTTACCTCCACATCAGTCTAGAATCAAATTTTAGATCTTGATAACCATTTGAATGTGTTTATAAAAGAAATCATGTGGATACATTTAATCTACTCTAGTCTTCACAGACTGTATTTTAACAGCCTAAAATGTTTGAAAAGCAAAGATACTGAGTTAAAAAGCATCCTTTGGCTCTTGCAGCTATTTTTAAAGGGAATTTATGTGCTCATCTTCTGTCAAATATTAGAATGATTTAGCACTTCCTCATTCTTCTGACAGTGCCTCTGAAGCCAGAAGTCTTTATCCGGTGCCCACAATCTTTATTCCAAACAGGGGTGATGTCTAGAAATGGGTGGCAACGTTGCATGATGCAGTGCTTTAGGGAGCCGCGGGCTATTAGCCTTATTGGTATAGCAGAAGTGGAGTGCACATCACTTCTAATTTTTGAACAGATCTCATGTAATCGTTGCTTTGTAATATTTTACCTTGGAATGCAATTATAGAAGCCCACATCATGTAGTGACATTTGTGCTCCGACATGCCATGCCCCAAATGAAATGTACTATATTGTATACAAGAAGAATAAATAACATTGTAGTTAACCTAGAGAAGATGTAAATAAAATATGAAAGAAGAGTGGAATAAGAGAAATGGTCACACTCTTGTGTGTGTTATATGCCAGAAGTGTAGAATACTCCTTTAAAAATGTAACACACTAATGTATTTTGTACAGCATCTGCTTTAGAAGGTGCCTTATTGAGTTTACCATGAATTGCTTGTTCTGTACACAGTTTTTAGTTATGTGTTTTGTTACTATAAAATTTTGCCTTAAAAGTGTAATGACTTGGAAACCGTAATGCTGTAACTAAATAATTCCCTACTTTTTAATACCTCGCTTTTGTTTTATTTCCCCACAGTCTTTGAATAAGTTGTTAATGCTCACTTTTATTGTTCAGCGTTGTTCAGAATTATTTGGTGCTCTATAATACAGGCTCTGTATTCCTTGGACTAAATTTGGGCACAACAGTAAAACCAATGTTTCCTTTTCCTGATTTTTATCCCTGTCTTATAGCAAAGCCAGAAGCAAGTCAAAACTGAGCAATAATTTTATTTGAGCATATGCAAGTTCACTACATATTGGTTTTATCCAAATAAATGTGCCTCAAGCTCTTCAAGTGAAAAGAGAGAAAAATAAAGGGATGGGGGATTCTGTAATTGGTTTTTGTTCCCTCTGTGTCGAACATTCTTCTTGTGTAGTGATATCCAAATTAAGTCATGTGAGCTAATATGCTTATATGCTGTTGGTTACAAAATTATGCAGGTGCTTCTGTATAGCCTGCTAAATGCACTCTGTCTTTTGATTCAAGCAAATGAAGACCAATCAAGGGGATATCTCATCTGTGAGTACACAAATTCTATAAAACCTCAGCATTTATTTTCTCAGTGCAGAAATGTATTGGCTACTACTCTCTGTAGAGTTCACTTTTAGTTTGCAAGCAGGAAGAAGTAAGATCGATTACTATTCTCTTTTTGCCTTTGATCAGGAATAATCTTAAAGATACTTTTTTACAGTAGCTAGAAAGTTTTGACATCTGAGCATCATACAAACTGCTACCAGTATATTGTAAAGGTAACTGTAACACTTTTCCTTCCAGTGAAGTCAAGCGTTAAAGTCTTGTATTAGATTTCTGGAAAGTACAGTGGAAGACTAGACTGTATGTAGTTTTAAGCTTCCCCCGCCCCCCGCATCCAATACGTAATACCAGGATACTGCACAAAGATTTGATCTCCTTACACTTAGTGTCTCGGCAAAGTAAATTTTTTCTTTTGGTTGTGCCTATTGTGTAGTTTGTGGAATATCTTCACTGATTACACTGGTCATGGTTGGATTGAAAACTGGGCTTTTTGTATTAGTGTTACAGGAAGACATAATGAAAATACCGTGGGTAACTGAAACTTTTTGCACCAGTCTGTTTTGATGAGAACTTAATTTTTTCCCCCACCCTAATGTTACTTCTTGAAATGACCACAGGATGGTGCTGTATATTAAAGATACGAAGATCCTTTTGAAAAAAACTGGGCAGCTTTGATAAATGAAAATAAATTCTACTGCCTGCTAATAATGAATATCAGAATGTGTATGGTTATTTTTGATCTCTATATAAAAACCTGTTACTGATGATCTTGCATCGGTATTTAAGAACAGATAAGCCATATCCAGTGACAAGTCTAAAAACCCCACATGTATTTTGTGTGCAAGCCAAAGAGCATACTGAGTTGTTGGTGAGTTGAATCACAAGCTTTTAAAAAGATTGCAGAAGTATCACTAATTTCATAAAGGGTCAGATTTAACTCCATTAATTTCATTAATCCCTTCTGCAGCTGTATCTTCACCTCTCCCCAAAGTACCACTTCACTCTTTCTCACTGATGTTAATGTAGTAAGTCAATACCCGCTGAGAGGACCACTACTGTGGGTTCACCACCTCGTGAATCTGGCTCGTGAGGAGTGACCATCACGGACTTCAGAGAGTGGCTTGATGTGGATATCCGACATGGGTTCAGATGAATCTGGTTGCAGGATTCAGGCATTGGTGGATCGATAGCAAGTAAAATTGGTGATGCAGAATGGGTATTTGCCTTTTGAGTAAAGTAAGGAGATCATCTTAGAGATGGAAAAGAAAAAATATTTGGAGACTTTAATTTTAAAATATAAAGCACTATAAGATACTGACATTCATAAAGCAGTAAAAGTTTCAGTAAGAAAATAATTATGCAAAGGCATTAAGATGCACAGCTTTTTTATCTTTTTATAAAGCTTAGTGGTTTGATCTAGAACTCCAGAAACCTGAGCTATCAGCAATGTTTTCTGGTAGTTACAGGATTTTTGGGAGGTACTAAGTTGGAAGCTTTTTTTTTTTAGATACAAGGCTCAGGTTGGCGATGCAGATATCTGTCTCTTGGAGTGAGCATACATGTTTTTGTGCCTGTTGGTGCTTGGCCAAGCGTGCTGGTCTGCTGTGAGATAAACTGAAGCAACTTATCTACTCTTACAGACAACTCTTTTCCTAATGCTTATGGTCAGCTTCAGTTTGTTTTTCATGTTTGAAGATCCCCTATTCTTAATCCACTGAACCAAGCAATAGCTATTTTTTTAAGTTGTCAATTAATTATCTTTGTTCTCTCGCCATTTTTGTGGCAAATTTTTCTCTCCATTAGGTCCTAATTTGGAGCCTGCTGTCTTTTGATTAAAATTGTTTCCTCTAGTCCGTTGCCCAGAAATGCAAATCATAGTGATGTGGCTGTGTTAATCTTCCAAAATAACCAACAAACCAACACCTCCAAAAAACTGCAAACAACAAGTGTTTCGGGGGGTGGGGTGTGTGTTGAAGAGATTTATACCAGTAGTCAAATAGTTTGCTTGTATTTCAGCGGTGGTTTAGATGGAAGTTTAATAAAAAGCTGATGTATTCATTAAAAAAAAGAGACACCACAACCCAGTAGGTTAATTATCTTTTGTCGCTTGAAGTCAGTCAGGCTTCCTGGCTTATGCAGCCAATAGAATGTTTTAACCCATTATCTTTCATTTGTTTTTTGCTTCATAGTCTAAAAATGAGTGTTCCAGTCAATTATGTCGTCTTTGTATATGCAGGTGGCTAACTTAAGTGCATATTTGAAGATAAAAATATATAAACATCTTTATATTAACATTGTGTTCGCTCTGGAGTCGATGATCTCTGAACTTGCCTGGCTTACTATTCAACAAAAGCAAACTCTTGTAAGCACAAGGATGCCAAACCTATAGAAGTCCTGTCTGGATGAACTGCTGTCCTATCTACTACCTACCATGTCCTTTTCCAAGTAGCTATATGGTTTTCATTCCAGTTGAAGCTTTCTGCCAAAACTTTAAAGACAAGCAAAGTGGTTTTAAATATATGTGTGTGTGTATATATATGTATGTCCCCTGTCTGTATTTAATTGTGGAACTTAGCTGGTAGCTGCAGAATCGGTGTGCACTGAAGATGTGTTCCTGGAGCTACCCTGACCTAGGCAGCACACTTGGCTTGGCACTGCAGAACGATGCCATCACAAAAGCCCATAGTTGGGCCACCACTGGTAAAAACGTCAGTGTCACCCCAGTATAGTAGCTTTGTACTGAAAGAACACAATCTTACAATTTGATGCTTGTCTTCCTTTTTGATGTTCCGCCTCTTCAACTTTTTCTTCTCTTCCTTTCCTCAGATATTTGAGCAATTTGTGGGACAGATGATGACACTGAGCCTGCGGGGGCTTTGTGCTGCCTGCCGCAGAGCAGTGCAAGATGTGGTTCCATGCTAAATAAATGGGGAGACTTGGCCTGTTAATCTTGTGTGAGAACCAGCATTGGCTAGGAGTAGATAGATGATCATTTTTAGTCACTTGCTTTGTTGGATTTCTCAGGATGGAGAATAACAATCTCCTCGGCAAGTCAGTAGCCAAAACTGCTTTGTGGCTTTATTCCAAAAGACACATACTGTATGCTCGTCAAACTGTTGTCTTAAATGCCATGTGTATTGGTACCAATGTGTTTTTTAATAATTTTGTAGTTTAGCATTGCTTAGAATACAAGGAGGTGGGGAGAAAACCCCTTATCAGCAGGGTAGATTCCTGTTAGAAAATACTACCTTAAAAGAGCATAAAATACATAATCAGATTTAATCTCTTTCATCAAAAATATTGGGAATTTCTAAATGCATTTCACTTTGGCAAATTTAATCATTTTAATATTGTTTGTAAGGCATTAGGTTAGACAAGGAAAAATATCACAATAATTGAACTTCTTTAAAGTGAAAGCCTTTGGGATATTGTACCTGACAGAAGGAAAGGTTTAGGACATGACCAGACATTGGTCATCTTGAGATTTTGGAAATTCAAAACCCCTCCATATTTTAGAAATTCTACTCTTTGGTTTACTGTAATTATAAATGTATTTTATATTCAACTATGACAGCAGACCAATGAGCTTGCCTTTTTGCTCTTAGTTTTATTTGCTTGCTTAATTGGTTTTACACTATTTACTAAATGCTGAACTCTGGGCTGAATTCACGATATTCTTCAGGATTATCTTTAGAAATAGACTGCATTTTCACCAATATTTTTTTAATATTGTTGACATTTTCTTAATGTCTAAATGTTAGATGTAATTCCTTTTAGCAACGTTACGTTGCTATTAAATTTTTGCAGTGTAGTTGAAATGCCACACGGACCTGGAAGCAAAAAGACCAGGCAATTTCTAAGGTGCTTGCGTACGAATACTAGCGTACGGTGCATCTTACGGGGTGCGATTGATCTCTTCTAGTGTTCCTGTTGTGCACAGACTGAAACATTGAATTGGAGGGAGCTGCAGAAGTTTCCAAGACTATCTGTGACTGCCTGTGGTCCGCAGAGAAATAGAACGTAAAATTATCCTGGCTTCTTTGTTTTAAGCTACTATTCACACAGTCCTTCCTAAAATCTTTTCCTTGCCGGTGGTGGAGGTATTTGCCATGGGAGGATACTCTTTTGCCAGGGGAAAAGAGAAATTATTTGTCTTATAAGTGAAGGAAGTCCCACAAAACATGTTTTCTAATTAGATACAATTCTCACAGTGGAAGATTTGGGAATGTGTGTGCTGATACATTTGGAGTCCAAACCATTGAAAGAAAATCCCATTGCTGCTCACAAGCAACTAATCAAAAGCCAAACACTTCCAGAAAAGAAGCATGAAGACGAATCTAGGGTAGTGCTATGTTTAAACACATGCAGTAGGATTGAGTACATCACAGATGAAGCAATAGTGAATTGATCCATTGCATCTATGGAAAGTTACTGATAAAAGAAAATGTCATTATTCAAGTTTTAAATAGTAGGAATCCACCCATCGTTGTCCCAGGTGGACTCCGTTTCACTACAGAGCCCTGCAGCAATTCAAAGCATACTTTCTCCCCCTTCTCCATTTCTGCCATAGCAAAAGTAGTCATGGTGTTTCCATTTGGTGTTTTCCTCTGACTACTTGAGAGAGTTTTTTTGTACCCACGGCTAAAGGAGAGTTGTCCTAATGCTGGTCCTGAACTAAACTCCACAGAGATGACAAACAGGTAGACGCCTTTATGCGGCGCTTTGAAGTAGCCATGTTCAGGGAAATAGCTGTTTCCATAATTGAGGTAAGTTTCATTAAACCTCAGAGTTTTTTCTTTATCCTTTCCTTCTGAGAATCCCACATGGAATGCCACCAATGAGTCTGAAAAAGAAAGAGGAACAGGATTTTAGCAGTGAGCACTCTTCTCTCCCCAGGATCATCGGAGTGGGAGATAGGGTGAAGAATTCCTGTATGCTCCGTTGTAGAGCTAAATGCTTGAAATGGGTATGTGCCTGGGATTAGATCAAGCGGTTCCCTGGACCAGTACTCTTGGAAAGGTATAAGGCTGAGACGACCCAGGGGGAAAAAAAGCACATTTTTGTGTTCCTAAAAACAAGTTAGATTGAAATACATCCTCTGCTTATTCAGTTTTAACTACAGTTCTGTAGTACGGATGCCTTAAGGGGCTGATTTTTGCTCCACATTTTATGTCAGTAGCAAGGGCTACAATCATGGAAGCCAGCGCTAAAGCTGTGGTGGTTGTAATTACCAGGTGCTTTGGTCAGTTCCCTTTCCCTGTAAACATGTGGCCACGTCACAGTGAAGTATAACTTGAAAACTTGTCTCTGAAGCTTAGCCCTAAGAGTGTGCGCGCTCTCTGGCCAGTCCTCTCTGTTCCACCTGTGCCAATTATACCCGTTCATTTAATGTATCTGTCCACATTAGGAAGGATTTGGTGCTTTGAGTACACTCCTTCCAGACTCCAGTAACAGAGGAAAAAGAAGCAAAACTTCTGTTCTAAGCATCTAAGGTTGAATTAGTTCCAGGCCAATTTCCCAGCAGCTAGAATGGGTGTTGTTTTATTGGCCTCGAGCAAAGTGCAGCAGTGTTATCAACTTGATTCTCGCTCAAACTGCTTATTTTGATGGAAGGGGAGGATGTAAATAATGTCAGAATATCTCCCTCCAGCATCCCACAAGGTACTGACAGGTCTCACAAGTAATATGCTCTGTGTGTATGTGGAACTTACAGCAGGGCCCAGAAAGAAGCTAGACCCGCACATCAGCAAGTAAGGAAAAGAACCCACCTTTTTCCAAAAGTTCTGTCTGCACTGTATTTCTTCCACTTATTGTTTGCATATTTTCTCTGTGCTTCTCAGGCTTTTTCTTGTCTCTTTGCTTGTCTTTACCTTTCTGTTGCCTTCTCACTTTTGTGGTCAGCATTGACTGAATCTTCGTAACATCCAGACTTATATTTGAGGCAACTAATTCTTCGTTGCTTCCAAATAGCTTTTTAAAAATCAGCAGATGTTCCTCCAGCTTCTGTTTGATGGTTGCTAGATCTGCCGAGAGAATTTCCACAGAAATGTTGAGTGGCTCAATTACATTCACTATTGTGTGATTGCAGCAGAAATTCGTGTCACTTCTGGATTGATGCCTCTTGATTGCCAGGCTCAGGTGTTTGATATCATTCTTCAGAGTTGTGATATCATTATAAGCTGAGCTATCCAAGGAGTCATCTTTGGCAGCTTCATAGTTAGGTTCCATATGTTCAATGATGCTGCGTTGACTACTAACTTCATCTAGAGTAGAGGGTGTTTGCGTTTCTTCTTTGGGGTGCTTAGGAGATATATGAGCATCGTGATTCTTCTGTTGACCTCTCTCCAAGAGATAAAATCTCTTTATAAGAGATTCTAAAGTCACATTTTGTTCTTGGAGTTTATCTGAGATATGTCTGAGAGATTCTTGCAGCTGAAATACTGATGATATTAGGATACTAGGATCTTCTTCAAACAAGACTTCCATAAGTTCTTCTCCCAGTAAAGCCTCCAGTGCTCCTTCATGCCGCATGGCATCTCCCAAAAGAGAGCTGAAAGAACTGTTGAGAAACTTGATTTGTCGATGAATTTCTTCATCTTCCTTCTTCAAGAAGCCTATATCTTCTGAAAAAGCTGTAACTTGTGACTGAAGCTCTCTGGTTTCTTCTTGACGGAGACTAAGGGACTGATGGATAGATGGAAAAGCTGAGTAGAGCTCTTCAATTTCATTCCTCAAGAGATCTCTGAAAACTGACTCTAAGTGCTTCATATCCTTTAAGTCTGATTGGGTGCCTTCAAGGGAATAAGTGATATTCTTTAAATCTTCCTCCAATATATCAGTGTCAGGAGATATTCTCTGGCAATTACATTCCTCCATGTACCTCAACAGATCTGAATAGTTTTCCCGAAGATTTGAGAGCGTATAGTTGAGCTCTGATATCTGCCTTTCCATTGCTGCTTTGTTTTCTCAAAGTTTTGCAATATTCTGAAAGGCCACATCTGACTCCATGTAAAGTTCTTTAAGCTGCTTTGCATGCCCTGCCAGAAGGTCATTTATTTGTCTAATGGCTAACTGCGTATTTTCATCTTTGGGACCGTGATGTGAGGAAAACTCTGTTAAATTTTTTTTTAAAGTCTCAAATTTATTTTCAAGATTGTTTTGCTCTTGTTTCATGTTTGCTATGCTGTTGTTCAAAGCTAAGAAATGGGATTGCTGTACCTTATGAAACTTCTTGAGCTTTGTGTCCGTATCTGCCTTGATCATGGTGAGATTATAGCGAATGCTAGCCTGCTGCATTTGCAGTTGGTTCTCTATATCTCTTTTCACCTGATCAACTTTCACCACGTTTTCTTGGACTTTTGATTCAAACTTAGTTCCCAGCTCCTGGAATTCCTTCTTGGGCACAGTGCTCTCTTGGATTCTTTCTATGCTTCTCTTGTTGGCTTCCACGTCATGGGACAGGTTTTTTACCATGTTTGAGAGGTTCTGTAAGCTTCTGTTGAAGCTTGCCAACACTGGGTTAAAATGTTTCCTTAGAAAATTCTCCACATGGGGAAACAAAACTTGCTGCAGAAGCCTTTCCTGTAGATCTGTTAACACAGTTTAAAAAAATTAATTAAATTTAAATTATGCTTTTGGAACACACCTTAATCTGGCCAAGGTAACTCAAGTATGTATTTTTCTGTAGTAACTGCCATTTTACCCCCCAAAATCTGACCACATGATAGATTTTGACAGTTGTGAAAATAGTCTGATTTTAAATCAAGGTTACTGTGCAGCATGTTGTGTCTTTGAGTCTGCAGACAATAACTTGGATATGTATCGACTGCCCCATTTAAGTCCTAAAAATACTGCATTTTGAAACCCCTGGACAAGCAGTTTTGTAAGTGGCTGTAACTTCCCATTTTCACGGCAGTTCTTAGCTGGTGGGCTCTTGCTTATTTGTCTGTCTCATAATGTTGTTCTTTTTCTGATGCTTTCTACAATGCACCTTCTACTTCACAAAGTTATACAGCATCTTAACAGCTGAATACTCCAGGCCGGGACTAAATAACTTGAAAAATCTGTGAAGTATATGTACTAGGTGTGGACTATACTAAGGCTTGATTTCTAACTATATAATAATGTTCCAGAGAAGGGTTGAATGTTCCATTTTTTCACGTACACCAGTCTGATATTCCGCACGTCAGAGTATATAGCATATGCGTATGAAAAAAAAGAACAAAACCCAACCCTAAACTCGGCATCCCCATAGTAGAGAAGCAGCCATAGAAGCAGAGTAGTAAGCTAACAAACTTTAGGTATAAGCAATCCCTTTATTCTGTGGTTAAGGCATATTCTGAAATTCCAGAAAAATGCAAAGGAGTCTGCCTTTCATCTCATTTCCCATTTCAAGTTAATCCTGAATTTGTTTCACTTGTTTGTATTGGAATTGCATCCATTTTTGTTCTCTTTAGAAACAACTAGGAGACCAAGGAATATCAGGGTATTTTTGTTTTCAGTTTTTCATTCTGAACTGTGTGGTTTTACAGGGCCTGTTGGCAGGCCGATAGTTCTGCGTCGGACCTCTCACCTGAATTGCTCTGGTTCACTTCTAACACCATGCTCGTACCGTTGTGTTCAAATATTCTCTGTAAGTCACCTAAGTTGCTGACTGCTTGATGAATATCACTTTGAAGATCATCCAGTAATGCCTCATGATTTTGAATGACTTCCAACATTTCTCTTGAATCCACAGATGTTGACACTAATCACAAGATTAAAAAAACAAAGTCATGCCCCGGAGTGCAGCGACCAGGTGACAGGTATTCCTACAAGACATCTGAGAACACCCGTGTACTTTTTGCTCTGAAACTTTTGCACTGACATTTTAGGGGGTTTGTCAATTTATAGCACCTAAACTCGCGGTTTCTTTGCAAAGACTTTTTTCACCAGCGATGCAAACCTAGTATATTCAGATATTAACAGGAGAACTTCAGCCATGCTAACCACAATGGCTGTAAAATGCTCTTCATTTAAAATCTCCCCGTGCCATAAAAATGTTCTGGAATAATAACTCCTTTCAATCCAATTGACTGAAAGGATAGGGAAGTTTAACAACCCAGGATGAAAGAGCAATTGAGGTGTTTCACTAAGGAATCCGCAGCGGGGGGGTAAGTGTCGTAGCTGACTCTCGCTGAGGGGCCCTTTAACTGATGTTCTTCTAAATAAATGCCTGCTACTTTGAGTTGCAGATTTCAAAGCGTACACTGAGAGTTGCAGAAACTGGTGTATCCCAGCTGTGCCATCCCTGGGGGGCCTCTCACCCTCCAGGGTTACCTTTGACATTTCAATCTAATATTTTAGAAACTCAAGTCCTGTAAAGCAACTGCATGTTCTTTCAGTGCTGAGAGCGTAATGTAAAGACAACTGTCTTTCAGGGCTGCAATACTACCCTGAAGCCAATTACTAGAGGATAATTTACTAGCACTGCAAGCCACACCATTTCCCCGGGGGGTTAAGGAAAGGTCCTTCTTGGATACTTAGATTGGTAGGATAGAGTGCCTGAGATACGAACCCACGGTACCTCATCATAATAATCTCAAAGCTGCTGGGTAGCTGCTTTAGAACGGCATTTGAATAGATTGGTTTTCTGGTGAGACTTTTGAGCGTGGTGTGCTTTCCTGTGAATCCGCTTAGCAGAGCAAGGGGTTAAACATCCATGGTTGGACGGTTCAATGCTCTGAACCAGCTGGCATTCTCACTAGGTACTGCTGAGGACCAGCCAGCACACAACTGCTGAAATTTTGGGATGCTTTGTCTAGAGCATTCATGGAGTGTTATACCAAAAGCCCTCACTTGTGCCAATAGACCTAGTTGTGTAAAAGCTTTCCCAAATAACTCTTTCACTAGAGATATTGTCCATAGCTTATCATGTTGAAATTGCAGCTAAAAACCACATCCTTTTTTTTTTTTTTTTGTGATCTGTGACTGAGAGGTAAAAGAATGGCAAGCAATACAACTTCAAGCACATACTGTAGTTTGAGGACTCCTCTTCTTTCCGTCCTTCACTTTGATTTCCTGGCACCAGAATAAAATTGGGATCTGCAATTGAGATGTAATAAATCTGTGAAAATGTTTTTGATGCAGAAACTACTACAGTTTAGCAAGGCACCGCGGGGCGATTTCACACGCAGTGTAACTGATGTGCAGACAGGCTTCTGCACTGTGGGTTTCTTAGGGAAAGAACATCTTGTCTGGAGCATTTGCTTTGCTTACGGTACTGCAAATGCATACAACATTGCATAAATGATAATGCTGTGCAGTTAGGGTGGATTTTTTTTTTAACTTGTGCTGAGTTACTGTTCTGAAGAAATGAGTCTATTGCAAATATGTGCTTTTTTTTTTTTTTTCTGGGGGGGTCCTATCAAAAGATCTGCAAATTCCTTGTCTTTGTTCCACAGTTACCTGAACTTTCTGATGGCAGCAGCTGCAGTGAGTGATGCCATACAAACGAGCAGCTGGGTTTGGTCAACGCGTGTAATGAAGGAGAGACTAAACTAGAAGCACTGTGTTTGGTAATATCCTTCCAACATTATAAACGAAGGTCAGGCTGGGGCATCACCTTAGAGATAAATCTGTGAAGATGACCTCTAGGGGTCCCTTCCAACCCAAAACATTCTATGATTCTATGATAAGAAAAGCTAAACCTACAGAGATAAAAACAGGAACTCCCATTTTATCCATGAAGTCTGTTTGGGTAGGTGAGTTAGACAAAGCTCGTGTGAAAACTTTCACACGTGTTCAACATTTTTGTTATGGTTGCCTTAATTACTAGGGGAAATCACCTTATATCCATTTAAATTCTCCTACTTTTGGAGAGTTATTTGCTAAATCCTGCCAATGCCATGAAGCACTCCAGGTTTTAAACCACACCATCCCCCCTCTCTTTTTAACCACACAGTCCTCTTCTCTCTGCATCGTTACTCAGCAGCGCAAAGAGTTATAGCAGCTTATTGTATGTGAAGGCTATTGCTAGGGCTTCCATGGAACTAACAGCCGGGGCTGTGTCCTTGCGCTGTAGGGCTGCTCCCCGCTCTAGGAGCCAGTATCCGTGCGGCCGGGGTAAGCAGGGAGGAGGCAGCAACGCGGGCTGGAGAGCAAACGCTGCTGCTGCCTTTGAACTTGGATGGGTTGTGATTTCCCTGCCCGGATGACTTCAGCCTGTAAACTGACCACGGCGGCGTTTCGCGTGCTAGTGTGTTGCTTTCTGACGTCTCCAGTTTCCACCTGGAATTAGGCATTCCTAGATGGACTTGCAAATCTGACAGCCCCGCTGGCAAATGAATACCTTTATCCATGTGTGAAGATTACAAAGGTGCTACTAACAGAAGAATAAGTAGCTAATGCTATTAGCTACTAATTGCAGCTAATTACAGCTACTCCTTATGTCAAGTTATCAGTGGTTTGGGGCATAGCAGAGCAAAGAAAATAAGGCATTGATTTTCAAAAAAAAGGGAAAAGCAAATAGCCAAACATTTCTTGCCACCGTGACTGGCATTTAGTCATGAATTCTCATGCTTGTTCTCTGGCTTTCCTTACCACGCTGTTCACAGTCCTTGCCAATAAATCCAGGGCAGCATTTCCACTGCAAAGACTTCAAAACCTTCTGTTTCACTTGATAGACTGGCTTCAGGGCTGTCCTGTACCTGGGGAGTAAGGGTCTGGGCATTAGATTGCGAGTTACTGACAGCCGGTGGTCACTCAGGGTTAAACTCACTGCCTCTAGCGGCAGCCTGGTGCCAGCGTGTCCTGGGTGACTAATGCAGAACACAGTTAAGAAATTTGTCATAAACTGTGTCACTGCTACTTAGTAAAACATCTAGGCAGTCCACAGCAATTTTTTTTTTTTTTCCCCAGATAAGATTGCTTTTCAGGGCTACTGTCTACAACAGGAGGTGTGTGCCAATTCCTACACGCAGGCGGGATGTACCTGCTACCCAGGGAGCAGGGCACAGGTGCCTCACACTTTACTCTTCTTCAGTAGAGATTTTTTTCCAAACAAACTGGCACCGATGTGACACCAAGTCTGAGAAATGTCGCAGATAGC
The DNA here is from genome assembly GCA_034008185.1 of Gorsachius magnificus. Taxonomy (NCBI): domain Eukaryota; kingdom Metazoa; phylum Chordata; class Aves; order Pelecaniformes; family Ardeidae; genus Gorsachius; species Gorsachius magnificus. The sequence continues at coordinate 30,681,626 of CM067089.1, read as the reverse complement.
AAATTTATGTAACTATCAGAAACGCAGCTGTACTATTTGTTGTAATAGAGTCCTTTGCAATCAAGTCTGGACTGAGCTTGAACTTCTGTAATATTCTGATGAGTTGTAGAGAGAGTTTTATTTTTAAATAAATATTCCAAAATGTCACTGGCACCAAGGAAGATAGAAATCTGTTAAAAACTCCGCTAGAAATATTCATGAAACTCTTTTTTTGTTCAAAGAAAGTGAAATTAATTATATTAACAAATAACAAAAGCAGTCAAGTAACTACACAGATGTGAAAACATGGAGTTGAGTATTAAATAGAATTTCACTTCACAAGTGTGTTTTGATTCAGTGTCTCCCAACTTTAAAAATGCATCAGCCCCAGTACTGTAGGGCACACTATTGGCTTTCACCATAGCTCTTTGGGCAGCCAGTCCTTCTGAAAGAAGAGCAAGCACTTTGGCAATCGTCCATCTCTAACTCCCGCCATGTGAATGGTCTCACTGATGGCCACAGGCAGAGATTTTTTTCAGTTACGTGTGTGTATTATGACCTGAAAATCATGGAAAAGGTATGGTCTCTGGGTTTTTTTCTGAATAAACATGTGGGAAGATTTGAAAAATCACTTAATTGCCTTGTAGTCCTGTACTTGATGGCTTGAAAAGGGAGTTGTTCTCCCAGGTTACTTAAACGCCTGATGATGTTGCATATATAAGTCAGGCCTAAGTCACTTTGGTATTAAACTGAGGTGGTGTTTTAAGTCTTTTTTTAAATGTGTCATTGAATACTTTTGAAAATATCATTTAGATACTTCAGAGAAAATGATGGTGTCTTCATTGGTTTTGGTTTGGATACTTACATGACCTTCTGGCACTCCGGTGCTCCGTTCAGGCAGGGCTGTTGGGAGTTCACAATGTACTTCTCCTTCGTGCAGGCTTCTATGTATGTTACCAGCCGGGACTGCATGAAGGAACACCAGTTCCTAGTGGAAGACAGACATGGGAAAGGAATTTGAAGTAGGTCTTTTAAAGTCTCTGCTGGTAACACTGCCAAGGAAGAGTGAAATGTGGAAGGGTCTTTTTTTTTTTTTTCTTTTTTTTTTTTTTCCCCACTCTGAATGTTGAGGAAAGTGGAAAACGCTTGCTAGCTTCTCCCTCCACTCCCAGTTCATTTGTTTTCATTTGGGATGTTTATCGGAGTTTGTTACAAAAGGGTTGATTGTCTGAACTTTGATGTATTAGTTCCGTTTCCAGTTCTTTCATTTAGCAGGAGAAATTTCCAACTCATGATAACCTGCAGGTCAATGTCACTTTAAATGTCAAATTGCCTTTCTCAGCACGCTGCCGTTTCAGATGCCTGATGACTGACTCATCAGGTTGAGGCAGGCCGCTTCTGAAAACTTAATGCTCCATAAACTCCACTAATATCCAGTGTCTTCCTAAGTACTACTTCTCCAAGATAATAGAGTAGCTGATTGGATTTTATTAATTAGAATGGCTCTGAAATAATAGCAGGAAATTAATAACTGCAGGAAGATAATATTGGAAAAATGAGGGTGGTTGTCTTGGGGTTTAGTTTTATGCTCAAAGCAAGGACAATTTTCCTAGGCTCACTATTGAGTGAGCTTTACTAGTCTGTAAGCTTTCCAAGTCAGAGTTGTGTAGACATCTGTTAATCCCAGAGTGTAGGTGAGCCTCTTCATTTTCAAAAGCTTAAAGTTAAGACATGGAAGTGTAATGTTGGTTGAAGTTTGACGGTTAAAATCCAAGACCAGAAGTGACAGGAAATGAGGAGTAATTACTGTAATGGGAAATGAAAAAAAAAGAAGTGATGATTAACATCTGATTAATTAGTAATTACAATTATTGTTGATAAACTATGCATGTATTCAACACAGTGTCAGGTGGTGTGTTTGCAGAAGTTAAACGCAAAAGGATCCTACCATCCTCTGTGGGTAGTGATGAGTAGAAAAGGGATGTGACAGCTGTCTTTGGACAAAGAAGCTAGAGGGAGATGAGGGGTCCCCGCTGCCTCACTGCTTAACGCTGGCCACAAAACCTTCCGAGGATGAGTTGCTGAACTAGCAATTGCATTTTACAGACAACCTATCTTAAAGACGGTCCAGGGTCTGGTGTTTCACACGAGTTTGGCTGCAGGTCCTGCCTGATGTAGGAGAGCACCTACCGTGGTTATTTCTAAAACTGTGTGCACACAGGGCCATGAGGAAGTTGCAAAATATCACTTGACAGCGTACCGATGTTAAAACATGCTAATCCTCTTCCTTGGGGAAAAGGTGGGGTTGAGCAGTTCGGAGAGAGAAACGAAAAAATACAGGCTACCCTCACTGTTACAGCTAATTCACCGTAACTTTCCAGAGTGTCTCTATACAGACAGGTCCAAACAGGCTGTGCCAGGTTAGCAGTTGGCCTGACTGGTTCCTGTCCTGGGAAATGGAAGTGGGGATTGCATTTAGTTCCTCTTTCCAAATGAAGGTGCAGGGTTTGAGGGAGAAGGGGCTTTCAGCAGCTTGCAGTGACTGTGGCAGCTCAGCCCCTGTGGTTTAGGCTCTGAAGCGGTGACCTTCCACAGCCCGTGCCACCAGGGCATCAGGCAGGCTGCAAGGTTCCCATCTTCCCCAGTGACCCACGAAATCCAGCTCTTCCCTTGGCAGCAGAACCCGTGGCTCCTCCAAACATCCCGTGGTACTCGCTGCCTTGGGGCTGTGAACCATTCCGAACCGAAACGCTAGGCTCCACGCTTTAAATCACAGTCTCGTTTTCCAGACGGGAAGATTGGCATGAGATCAGCTGCAAAGGGGATCTGAGGCCTTCATCGCTCCCTTGGGGTAAAACACCCGCAGAGGAAACAGCTCCCTAATCGCCACGAAATTAGCTGTCCTTCTTGCAGACCACTTGAACCTCAAAACCCGAACTACGCTGCTATGGTAGATGTCCATGGGACAGGTGTATGAGATGGTGAGAACTGGTCGTTATGGTTTGGGGTTTTATTTTGTTTTCAACATTGTCCTGCCTGATACTGCCGCTGGCAATTCAGTGCTCAAAAGTTTGTCACTGGAAAGTTTGAATGCCCAGGAGTAAATCTGATGAGTGAGCGGGTGCTATTCTCACACGACTTGGGCTTTTTCTCCCTCTGTCTGGCATCTCTAGGGGTCTGCTGTTCTACCTCCAGTAAAACAGCATCCAGCATAGTTGCAGCCATGACTATGAGCCTTAGAGCCTACTGGTGTCAATATATGCAGCATATCTGCTTAAATGAAGCCTGGAGAAAAATTAGAAATTGTATTATATGTCATTATGCATACTATTAAATTCCTTTTCTATAACAAATCAATCCTAGTTTCTGAGAACAAGAGTAAAATCAGGCCGTACACAGTACCGGCCGTGTCAGCTGGGGTATTTGGAGAGATCAGGAGGTTTTTGCTCTCCATGGGTTTGTCAGAGCTTGCATTGCAATGGAGCATTGGGTGAGGGAAAGGGCTGCGTCTGATAAAGAGCAGCTGAACTTTAGGCAGTATATTTTTACATGGGAAGCAGGTACCATACTTAGTATATATGGAAAAAGTTTGCCTCTTGAAGAAAGTTGCAGAAACAGTGGGGAATGGCGTCCCGCATGAAAGCAGAAGCTGGGGCCGCAGTGGCTGGGGGCAGGAGAGGGAGCTGTGAGGATGCTGGAAGCATCAGGAGGGAAGGGCAGACAGCCTGGGCTGGCTGGGAATGGTTCGCCAGGCTTGCTGGGACATACAGGGCCTCTTCTGCTTCCCCATTTCTGAAGGAAAATGTGATTGCAATTTCACTGAACAAAAAAAAACCAACCCACTTCATCTCAGAAGCAGGGGCAGGAATCTGGCAAAGCCTGTGGCACTGGGAAAGCTGAACAGGAAAGCAGGCTGCTGCAGCCCTGGCTGCGGTTTCAAGCCAAACCAGCTGCTTCGGTGAGCTGTTGTTTTAAGGCCTTCACAAGCGACTGGGGGAATTTTTGTGCCTATTATCAATAGGAGTCTTTTTGCCTACAGCACTGAACCAGAGGACAAATCCCCAAGTTTTTGTTAAATCATTACTCCTCCAGAGTCAAAGGCTCTTCTTGGGTCACCGGGCGGCTCCGTTAAGGCCAGCAGACCAACACCCCGCTCTGGCTGCCATCGGCCTCCGAGGTGTGTGTGACTCTGCCCGTCCCCTGGGCTTCACCAGCCAGCATCACGCTTCAGCGGTCGCTGTCAGATGGGCAATGCCGAAACAGGGACCCCACGGGTGCTTGTAGTCAGGCTGTCCTCTCTCATGCGCCTGGCAAGCCGCAGCTGGGAGCGGCTTTTCCCCCTCAAATCCTTTTTTTTTTTTTTTTTTTTTTGTTTTGTTTTGGGACTTTTTTGGGTTTTGGTTTGGTTTTTTTCTTCTGGGGAAATAAAGTGAGTGGGTGCTGCTTCTGGAGCTCGCTGCCGTTGTTGCTAGGCGCAATATCTCAGGTCTGCCCGCGGGGTGCCTGCCAGATCCAGGCAGGAGTCTGCAGTCAGTGTGGAAACCTCCTTTTAAAACAGGATTCTTTGGCTTTAGTGCTTTGTTCTTTCATAATGAAAACAATCCACGCCCCATGAATCATCATCTGAACTGATTTGGTTTTCCCACCATATGCAGCTCCCAGGCAGGTCCTTGGAGTCATGTAGGCCATACAAATCTAAATGTTTACATGCGTCAGCATGAGGTATCTGGTGGGCTTCCCACTTGTAGAAAGGGCTTATGTTGTGTCAGAAATCGAATCGGTGGTTGATCCCAACTTGACGCTTACTTTGGACAGTTATGAGCATTATGCAGAATGAATAGCATGAAAAGGGGGGATTTTGATAGAGTCTCAATAAAAACTTCCTATAAAGGTGGTCACATTTCTTTCTGTCCATTTTTCTTTAGTGTCTGCTCACTAGTTCTCTCTCACTTGGTCTTAAAAGGTTAGTCGTGGAGCTGAAGTGCTACACAATATCATGTTTTGGTTTCAATAATAAAAACTTTTCATGGTTTTGAGTTCCATGAAACTTATAAAAATCTATTCTTTCATCAAATAAGTAAATAGGGCTTATTTTTCCGATCTGTAATGAGCGGCAATATAGATACACGTGCCCAAAGGTGAAACTTTTATTGCATTATTTTTTGCACATCTTGTCAAGAGCTTCCTTTGAGGAGACTGTTACTAAAAATACTCATTAACTGTATTAACCTTGAGGGAAATTATATCATTCCTTAATGTGAAGTGGAACAATTTAAATACTTACAAAGGCTTGAGCTAAAGTTCAGTGAGGCAAGCAGGACTTCTGCTGGCACCAGTGGGCTCTGAATCAGGCTCTGAAGTTTCAAAGAGCTGCTCTTGCACAAACAGCACTTTCTGTATTCAGCCGGTTTCTGGAACACAGCAGCTTTGTGTTCTGCTTCTGTGTTTTTCTCCTTCTTTATAATTATGTCGCTTCATTCACTGAATACATAACCAGCTTAACACCCTCTGCTTTTATTCTCTTTCATACGGTTTCCTTTTGATTCGAGCCTGTGCTGCCAAGGAGAGAGGAGCAGAAAGAAGCTGCTCATGTGAGGAGAGCAGAAGAGCTTTCTCTCCAGTCTGGTGAACGGTAAAGGTTATAACAATACTGCAAGTTCGAGCGAGGCTTAAGGGAACCCTGGCAAGTCCAGGGCTACAGATGTTTCATTTGTTCGGTTGCTTTTCCTGTTTTACATTCCAAGAAAATTAATCCTTTCTCTTTAACCAGGAAAAAAGTATCTGAATAATTCCCTTTACTAGACTAGGTGGGTTTTTTCTAGGCTTTCTTCTTATCCCTTTATTGAATAGTCTCTTCACATGAAAAGCGTCATCCATTTTTGCCTTATTTTGAGGCATATTTGTCTGAGGTTAAATATGTCTGACGACAAGGCGTTCTGTATTTAAATAAGATTCAGCAAATTTATGTTAGCTCAGGCTCTTTTTACTTGAACCTTTAAGGCCTTTAAACTAAAAACTGATCTTACAATGACTTTTTTTTTTTTTCTTGTGTTGGGTCCTACTTCTGCTTTTATTGAAACATTGCAAAATCCAGGCCGTTTTTTCTCTGATTCTAGGATTTGGCTGGGCCACCTTATATCAGAGCAAACAAAATAAACCTCACAGAACTGGGAGATGACCCGAGGTGGCTGGTCTGCAGCAATTACTGCTCTGTTCAGATGAGCATGGGGTGGTCTCTCTTCACACAGGGCTACACCACCAATGGAGCACGATGGTGAGTAATGCCCCGCAGCTCAGCTCACTTCTTACACGCTTTATTTCTCTTAGTTACATGTTATGATTTACACTGCAATGCATAATTTTAGACACTTCTTAGGTCAGTGGAATTTCTGCCTGAACAAAAGCTTCGGGACATTTTTTTTCCATAAGTTTGGTTGTTCCTTTGGCTGTGGTAGTACAGCTGAGTTGTCCTTCACATTGGTTTCCTTGGGTTTCTGTTCTCAAGGAAGCCAGTTTCTGTAATTACTTCCAAAACCTCTGTCCAGCCATTCCTGTGTCTACCACTGACAGAGCATAGAACTTTCCAGGTCTGGGACGCTTTCCTTTTCCATACAGTGCAAAAGGCCCCAGATAAACAATAATTGCTGCTTAAATGTGCTACAAGATGACGATAGAGGACTCTGTTCTTCTAATTTTAAGCGAGCAATTTTCCACTAACTTGTGCAGAACGGCTCCTGGTTCATACCAGTTGAAGCGGAAAAGAAGTATGGGGCCTCAGCTACGGAGTAATCCGTGTTCTGTTTTTCCCTCAGTGCAAAATTCTCACTGGCAAGGGAAAGCAGCCTCAATAAAACAGAGGTAAAATATCACATTTAAATTAATCTAAATTAGGACTGTGCACAGTCCTGTCTTTTTATTCATGAGGGAATGCAGAAGGTATTCATGTTGAAAATGGTGCTGGCTCTCCGAGGGAACACGGTGTGCCACAGGGTTTTTAATTAGCAGACAGCGAGTAATCACTGGTGGTCTATCAGTGCGTTCTCCAGCTCTTCCCGAGTGGCCAGCAGTGCTGTTTTACCGTCAGACAGCAGAAACGCTCGTATTTCTCTGTCTTTCCCTTAGGATGAGTAGAGCTCCCTCTCTGGCTTTCACCTGGGTTTAAGCAGACTGGCTGATTTGCAGGTTGCCTTAACAAGCTGGGCTGAAAAGGGTGGCCGTGGCAGTTTCAAACGCGTGGATTTCCATTACAGCGCTGGAAATCTTCCAAAGCCCTAAGTAATGCTGGTTGCATGCCCCTTTCATTCCAACAGTAGTGCCAGCTTGGCTGTTATCAGCTGGTACTTGTCCTGCGGAGCCTCCTACAGACTTAGTGCAGTGAAGGCTTCCTGAGCAAATCCCATCCTGAACCTGGAGCCTCCCTGGGAGCAGGAGCTCAAGAGAAAGCAGGCTTGGCTGGGAGCTGGTTTTGAGCCAAATCCAACTGTTGTGCAAGCTATTTCAGAGAAATAAATGCAAGAGGTTTTTTCCTCTTCACAAAGCATCTACAGCCATTATCTCCTGTATATTATCCTCCCCACAATAGCAGCTCTACAGCCTGCTCAGAGGGCAGCTTACGCTTGGATTTCATCTTTTGATTCCCGCCGAGTTAAGTTCGCTCCTAGTATAGCACACTCACTCCTTTGTCAGGCCTTGTCTTGAAGCAGGAATCGCAGCCGGTGGCCACCTACCAGCATGGCTGTGCTGGTGCCGGTGAGTCAAAAATGCACAGGAAGTCAACCTTCCCGGATGGCGTGCACTTGGGGCACAGGGAACGTGCACCAGAGATTGCTCGCATCATGTCGTGGACAGGAGGGTAATTTTGTTAAGGGCTGGCTACTGATCACTCGTGAGGGTCAATACCCCTTGAACAGGTAGGAAGGCACTGGATCCCCATGGTACTAGTGCTGATGGTGGTTCTGTGGCTATGCTGAAACAAGAGGTCCCTTGCTATCTAGTGGAAGAATGAATTGCTGCAACTTGGAGTAATGAGCTGTGAAATAAACTGATCCTTTGGGCATAGAGGGATCGATAACTCCTGTATTGCATGCGGAGAAGCTGTCATTTGCATCCAATATGCTAAAAGGGAGCCATTTCACCTGCAGCTGTGCAGCTCAACAAGAGCCAAATATCAGAGAATTTCCTGAAGTCCTGGAAGGAGCCAAGTGCCTAACTTTGATAGGAAACCATTGCTTCTGTCAATGAACTTGGCACTGGGAGAGCTGTTGTTGAGCACTCAGTGGCCATTTCACTAGTTTGCAGGGTGTCAGGGGCTGAAGATCACATTTAGCTGCGTTTCATCCAAACCTGTTTTAAGCATATGTTCTGTGCCCCGTCGTTGGGAAATTTCAGTGTCCCGTAAGCTTCTTAAGAAAGTCCCTGTCTAGTTTTGAAGAAATAGATGGGTCAGTGTGAAACCGGTCTTAATTAAATCAGTGGATGTTTTCCTGTAAAAGCGGGCAAAAAAATAAGCTCTGAAGGTTGAGCATTGTTCTGACTTCCCCTAGAATAAGGCTGATTTGGGTTTTCTCTGCTTGCCTACACTTCGGAGGACAGTTGGTCTGTATTTTGACACCCTGGGTAATCACAAAGAGAGGCCTGTTGCTTTGTGGCTGTCTCAGTGCCAAATTAGAGGAAGAGGTGTGTGTTTCGGTGAGATAACGACACGCCTGGTTGACATCAGGAAGCCTTCCTCTAATCAAGGGTGACTTCATGGAATCATGTGTCCAGGCCTCAAAGTATGTTAATACAATTAAGGATTTACTTATGCTGAAGATTTCTGCCTTTCCTATTTATAGTTCAGGTGGGGGTTTGTTTTGTTTTGTTTTTTCATTGTTTTGCACACACTGTAATTGTAAGAAAAATCCCAACAGATGACAGGCTGTCTTTTTATGGATTAGGAAGAAAGAAGGAAAACTAAAGTACCTACCAACTGGAGGGCAAATCCAAAACAGGGGGCTACTTGGCAATGATTACACTTTTGGAAAGACAGAGAGGTTCTGTGAGACTTTGGCGTAGATGGGAAACCAACTTTAGTTGCTTTGCTCCTTCCCATCTCATCACCGCAGCCCATGTCTCCCTTACTGTGTGAGCCGTCCATTTGGGGACCAGATTTGTCAGTGTAGTTACTGAGGGGGAAGTTAAAAATAACCTCTGCTTTTTCCTAAGATTATTTTTATCCTGGAACATTTAAGTGATCTGGTTTACAGTGTTACTTGACAGACAGCTCAGGCCAACTGAGGGTACGGGCGGCTTTGGGCTTTGCTGTCAGAGCTAGCATGTGGTGGGATTGCACCTTTTAGATGCTTCATTTATCTTTTTTTTAATGAAATATAAGCACTAAGTGCATGAAATCTGAGTTGTCAGTCTGACTGTTCTTGGTGTTACAGGCACATGGATTAGATTAAAGCCAGCCGGCTGTGATTCTGCTCAGTGCTGAGAAAAACTAGGAGCCTTGGGCTACAGTGCTCCACTAATGGTGCTTCAGTGCATTGCTTGACTTGAGAAATAATCTCTAAGGGGGGAAAACAAGCCCTTCTGAGTGTAGCTGCAGCAGAGGTCTTTCCATGGATCTCAGATCAACAGCGGTAAGTCCGTGGCAAAGGTAGTGAGAAGATGGCATGTCCTTCCCAGGGCAGGGAACCTGTCCATTCAAAGGCTGGGTCCCCATGTTCCTGGCCCTCACACAGCCACATGGAGAGGACATGTGTGTCTAGTTCTGTCTGCCCAGGTCTGAATTGTACAGCCTAAGGGAGGGCACACAGCTCTATACTTACGTGGCCGTTTCTTTCAGCTCCCCTGAGAGCAGTTCATCTGTCGTTACCAACTATTTGATGGGAGTGGCTCTAAAGAACGAAAAATCTCTGAGCTGGCTTGTCAGTTTTAGGATGAGGTTTCACAAGCTATCAGGTGTGTCATCCGCATAGCAATTGGCAGGATAACAGTAGTGATGTATTATCTCCTTGACATATTTATTACCCATTTCCATATGACTTGATCAGACAGCAGTTGAGTTGGTTACACCTAGTGGTAAGTATTAGAGTAGGTGATGACCTAATGCAAAGCTAATGAAAGCTCTTATTTGATATTTACTGGATCACTCCAGAACTTCCCCGTATCTGGTCATGTCCCAGGCACCAGGCCTCAATTCAGCTGCCTATACCCACACACAGGAGAGCCACCAGTAACACCAGAGCGTTCCCATCAAGTTCTGCATTAGGCATCTGTTTTATATGGGAAATGAAGAGTGCAAATGTATTTATTTCCTATTTTGGGTATTATGCATTGAGTACTTATGAAATCCAGAACCTGCTTTTACCATGCTTGCTCTTCGTCTTCCATCACTAAAACAAACGCTAATACACTCCAGCAATTTCACAGTATCCTCACATACTTGTGCTTTTATTTCCCTTTTTAATTCTGCAGAAAGTTTGGGTACACATGGATCCATTTACCTCAGCCATAGAATAAAATATCTAAAGTCAAAGCAATCAGCTCATATGAAGTACAGCTGCTGGGGAGGAAAGAAAAAAGGATTATTTCCTTTGGAAAATTGGCCCTTTTTGATATTTTTTGTGAATAACAAGTACAAACACTTGTCCACTTTGAACATGCAGAGCTTCTCTGGTGCACTCAGATACAAGCAGCAGCCGAGATACTCAACTGTTACCTAGTTCTTCCTTTAAAGAATAGTTGAAACAAGAGGATTACAATCCATACATTTGTCTTTTTCACAAAGTCACCTAAAGGCCAGTGAGTTCTTACTGATTTTCTTATTTTGAAAGTCTCATTCTAATAATCTTGTTGTTCTGAGAGGAATTCATTAGTGAAGTAACATATCTGAGCATTTGACTGGGATCTGATGAGTCATTTCACCAGAGGATTCTGACTAGTTACTAGTCATGATGGTCTCAATCGTGCAAATAACTGCAAAAAGAAAAATAATAATCTACATTTTTTTTAAAAATCTGAGAATATTTTTTAACAACTGCTATTCCTAATACATAGGGAAAATATCAAGAAGTTGGAAAAACCCACATAATTTTTGTTAGAAAATTATGAGAGGCGAGACTTTGTCTCAGAGACATAGATTTTGTTTGTTTGTTTGTTTGTTTCCCAGTTCTGAAAATGAAGTATTTTCTTATTTCAAAAGTAAACTAGAAGTGGGATATAGTTTTGGTAGAAAATTATTCTCTGCCACCCTGGGCTTTTTTATGGCATGTCTTTATCTCCCTATATCTCCTTAATTCCTGACTAACTCCTGATGCTTTTCTTCATGCTCTCCCTTTCATAGAATCATAGAATCGTTTAGGTTGGAAAAGACCTTTAAGATCATCAAGTCCAACCGTTACCCTAACCCTGCCATCCCACCACTAAACCATGTCCCTCAGCACCTCGTCTGCCCATCTTTTAAATACCTCCAGGGATGGGGACTCAACCACTTCCCTGGGCAGCCTGTTCCAATGCTTGACAACCCTTTTGGTGAACAAATTTTTCCTAATGTCTGACCTAAACCTGCCCTGGTGCAACTTGAGGCCATAGAGATATAAGCCCAGTTCCTCGATGTTTTTCCAGGGCGTGTGTCATGCTTGTAGGGAGGAAATACCGGATTCATGACAGCTTCTTGTCTGTGCATGGCAGGGTGCTCCAGCCACAAGCACCTGATGTGCACCTGAGGACTTCAGGCCTTGAAGGTACCTTGCTTCAACCATTTGCAATGACTTCTAGCTTTTGGAGTGCAGTTACGAGGGGAGCCACGCTGTCCCTTCTTATTCGCACTCTCTCCCCTGACTTTTGGACATAATTCCTCTAAAAGTCTCAAACTTCTTTCGTAAGACGTACCAGCGTCCTGGGCTTGCATGCACAATAAATGTGATAGCTCTAGAAAAACAACAAATACCTTAAAGCTATTGCCAGGCAAGATTTTGATTGCCTGTAGTCATCAACAGAGCTTTATAATTGGGAAGATTGTTATGATTTGACTCATTATACAACTATCTCCATAAAGGGAGGATGTATTTCTCTTCTTGGGAGGAAATTAGGATGAGTAATAGCTGGTGCTGAACTGAATTACATGAGCTGGTGCCGAACAAAGTTCCATAGCAAAGGAAGAAATCCCTTTTAGGACAGTATGTTACAGCCTCTTGCGGACCTGTACATGCACCTTTTTACACCATTGAATTTTCATGGCACTTATAGTTTTCAGAATGCTTTCAGCATTTCAGCCAGCAATCAGATGATTGCTACCTTGCAGTGTAATGTGGGAGTCCAGAGTACCACTTAGGCTTTGTTTTCCTTCCTCTGACAGTATCCGAAATGCATTAACTGGGAGTTGGTGAATTAACAGTGCATGTCATTATCGAGCACTACCCATCAGGAAACTGGACATCAACACTTACAGGCTTTAGAAAATTACTTAAGGGTAATGGTGGGAGGCACAGGTTTGTGGGAAGGTGTAGTATGAAGGGCAAAAGGGTTTTAATACGCTCGCTATCCTGTGTGCAGGAGGGAGGCCTTAATTTTACATACAGATGAGATTGCTTACTTTAGTTTGCATGAAAGGGAGGCGTGACATGAGCAAGGCTTTGTAGTCTCTTTCTATCTCCCTTTTTTCCTTTCCTCAAGAGCATTTAATGGGAAAAATGCCAGGGCATCTTAAAGCACTGAGCTGTGAACAGCACTTGCTGTGCTGCTGTTTCAGCTCTCCCAAACGGGGCTCTGCAGTACCCATCCATCAGGGCCATTAAAGATTCATTCACTGTCCTGCTTGGTTTTCATCTATTTTAAACATTTAGAGACCTACTTATGTGCCCTGTAAAACTTACAAAAATCGTCGTGTTTGGAAATCTCTTTTGGTGAAATACATGCCTTTTCCGCTCAGGCTGGCTACTCTTCCGCTATAGGTTACCATGAGAAGCATTTCACTGTCGTGAAAACTTTTTGGGGGGTGAACCTGTAGTAATTTTCATGCTTATTTATTGTTCCTTACTTTGTTATATTTACTCCTTGCTATTTTTGTTTTGCTAACATCCCACCATTCTCTTTCCCTCTCCCCTCCCAAGGCCCAAGACTGCAGCCAGGCACATTCCGATGATGGGCAAAGGTTGTCAACAATCAACAAAAATAATCGGCATTGGTTTGTGATGGGAAGAAGTCAGTAAAGTAAAATTCATCTAGTTCTGCTTTGCCAGAAATAGCGTTTTGTTTTATAGTGCTACAACAAACTGGAAGGCTTTGTATCTGCCAGGGGTGTCCAGAGACCAAAGCCCATTCTGCCATCTCGGACTAGGATAAAGGGCCGGTCCCATCTGTGGCTTCATCCTCCACAAGCAATTCAGCTTTCTGTTTCTGTAGTTAAAACATTTCAAACCCTCCTGTTTGGATATGGATTGATCCCTAAAATCTGATCTATTTTAAGGAGAGACTTCTTTCAAAAGTGGTTCTTTATCAGCAGATTATAAAGGTATCAGGCAGGATTGCCCTATCATCATGTGCAAGACAGACATGTTTGGGGTACTTACCCATTTCGGGACTGTGGGCTCGCAGCTTCAAAATCCTCTCTCTCTCCCTGATGCGAGGTCATACTTGAAGGGTAATCTTGAGGGTCCTCCCTGAGCCCTTCTGCCTGCCAAAAACCTTCTTCCTCCTGCGACAGAGGAGTCCTCTGGGGGTGTGCGGAGGTCTCGTAAACTTGTGGCTTGTGCACTGAACCATCGTGATATCCATGATGGTCTGAGTGTTTGACCAGCTTTGCCAACCCTATCGTATTGCAGATGAGCAAAAGCTTCACCAGCATTGTGGGGCTTTTCCCACCCAGTTACACCTGCTTCTTGTTCTCTCCTCTGAAGCGCAGCCTGAATTAATTCAGGAATGCCCTGGCAATATTCTTTAACTGGAAAGTTGGAAGAAGGAAGGGAAGAAAAAAAAAAATTTGTAACAAAGAGCGGAAAAAGCTTTCGACCCTCCCAGCTACTGTGGAAATGTCCGTGGCTGTTGAACAATGTGAGCCTGGTTCCTGTGTGGGGCTCAAACGTCTCTGACAGAGAGAAAAAAAAGGTGGTAGGAATACAGCTTATTTAAGGAACTTCTGAGCTTGGCTGCCTTCTAAACTTATCTGCAAACAGGAACTTGGCTTTTATCAACTGCCTTCTCCCTCAGGCACAGGAAAAGGATGTTAGCTTAAAGGAAAGGAAGAGAAAAGAAAGGAAAGAAAATATTGAGTGGTGTAACAGACCCTTGTTATGGTGCCAGAAAATGTCACAGGCCTCCTTGCGCCGGTGTCTGCACATGGGGGTTTTACTCTACAATTTAAAGGCTGGAATACCCTGGCTTTAGCAGCATAGTACTCGTGGTACATGCAACCATATGTACATGTGGGCGTGAAAGGATTCAGAGTAAATGCACAGCAAAAAAGAGTTTACAAACATCCATTTCTGTGCAGCCTTTGCAAAGCAGCTCCGTGAATCCGGCTCTGTTCCCACCAGAGTGGAAGATTTTCATGAAGCAGTCCTTCAGAGAGGTCGGGATTATGGAGCGTCTTTAAGAATCTGTATTTGGGTTGTCATCTCTGGATTTCACACCTAATTTTTTTTGTGCATTTTTAATTAGCGTTACAAAAAAAAAACACTTGCCAAGAGCTGCTGCAAAGAGCTACCTCTGTCACCATGTCCTAATAATAAGAAAAAGGCTGTGGTGGTTGGATGTAGTTTTCTTAATGATTTTGCTTTACTTGATGGTGCTGCTTCTAGTTTTGTTGCTATCATTAACTGCATTTCTTTTCTCGCTGTCTTGCAGGGTGATGCTCCCTGGCATTTTTAAGAAAAAAATGGGAGAGGATGATGCTGCAGTGACAAAAGAGGCAGGAATTGTGGTGCAGGACTGCTAGCTCATGTCTCGGTTTGAATGATGAGACGCACGGCCCAAGGTTCAGCATGTCCTGCAGAGCACTGAATGTAAAACTCTTCTGGAGTCATTCCAATGCCAGCTGAAAAACAGAGGATAAAATCTCTCTAGGGTTTTGGAAGGCCTTGTTATTAAAGGCTGTGGATTTGCATCTCCTTATCACTGGTTGGATCTGGACCCCTCTCCTTCTAATTGCCCCTCTTTTATGCTTAATGGAAGAATCTAGAAAACTGCAGAAATGCCCTTATGACATGAAAAATCACCTGTGACATATGACATATGAAATGACCTGTGACAGACACTGCTGTGTAAGAGCAATTAAACCCTAGGGCAGCGACAGTGGCATGTGGGGCAAAGCAGAGACAGATTTTGATAATTTTAAGGGCAAAACCTGCTCTTGCTGTTGTAGTTACTTCTCCAGGGAGATGAAATCACAAGCTCTGGACTGAAGACTGAAAGAAATAAGCAACTTCCCTCTGTTCCTTCCTGTTGCTTATATTTCAGAATCGTGTGCATCCTGCTATAACGCATGTTAATGTGTGAATATTTTCTGTGCTGGGTTTCACATACAAGTGTGCCTTCCTTACAACCAACTGGATGTGACCTAAGTGTTCTGTATATTTACTTAATAAGACCCGTTATTGGGGAGGAACTGAAAAAAACATGAGTCAAACCAAACAGGTTATAACCTGAACTGCTGTGTGGTTGTGGCTTGCAAAAAGTCATTTTTGTGCTACGGATATTGAAGTTGTCCTACTCATGACCTACTTCCAACCCCCTTGGACTTGTCTTTCAATATATACCTTTCCACTTAGTCTTAACTCAGCCGTTAAATCTTTATTCTTCGTGGCTGTGACACCTCCTAAGTGGTGGGGCAATGTTTCTCTGCCTGGCTTGGAAGATCCGCTGCTCCTTCAGGTGCAAGAACCCGTTCCCTGTGCCGTTGTAACAGTGCTGCCTACGAGTGCAGCGATCAGGAGGCACAGATTGCTCAGCCATTTGCAAGTTAATAATTCAGCAGGACTTTTTGGTAGCAGTTATGAAAGATATTAAAATATTGAGCATGCTGGGGACTGACGTCTCTTTCCATGTGGTGGGCATAGGATAGGGCACTGCCATGAACACGTGGAAGACACGAATTTTTCAAAGGACCCCCTTTACTAAACAACAGTGGTTAAGATTTCTGTCTAATAACTGTCCTGATTTGGGGTGTCAGGTTATGCTGTTGGTTTGTAACATGTGATTTATAGGCAGACTGAGCTGTAAATTTTCTTGCTTAATGTCTGTAGAGGAACAGGTATGAGGAGTACCCATTTAGGAACACGATGCATCCCAACTTTCCCTCATTTTTATGAGCTGATGCCTCAGCGTGGAAGCAAGGAAAACAGACATATAAGGTCATTTGCTGTAATTATTTGCTCATTGCCTTCTGAGGTCAGTCTCTTCTAGGAGGTGCCTACTGGATGAGGAAGGCAACTGTGCACCAGCTAATACAGCTACCTGTTTGGTGCAGTTGCCTGATTTAGGCTCGGTGTACCTTGCAGAGATGGATGCTACTGCTGGAATGGAAGAAATGGGTGAGACAAATCAAATTTAAAACTGTTTGGAAAATTGTTTGGAAATAAGTATTACTCCAAACATATACTTGAAACCCTATCAGTAAGTGATGTGATAATAGCAGTGTGGAGATGTTAGGAGCTGCCCTGATACTTCTCAGAAGTTTCTAGCAGTTCTCGGAACAGCTGGCCAAAAAACCCCACCCCAGTTGCTCTCTATTTTGGCAACTAAATTTAACAGGTGACAGATATTGTTCCTCCACTCATGGTTCCCAGTCATTAGTGGTTTTTTTTCCCTGTGTCCTTACTCACGAAAATACTTTTCCCCCAAGAATTTCTGAGAAATGCTTCTTCAAACTGTTTTAAGTCTTGAAAGAATTGATACTGCCAGTTACACCAGATTCATCGGCACATCCTGAGGTCTTGCAGACCACTGTCAGGATTACTCCTGCCTTGTCTGGTAATCACAACCACTTACATTAAAACCAGCTCTTAACCCCCTCTGGTATTGCCCACGCTGAGAATTCAATGTCCCATTTGCAATTTCATAACCAAGTTGTCAAATAGCGTCACCATCTTCTAGGTAACCTGCGCAAGATGGGAAATCTCATCTTGGCCCCTTTCCGTTTGTTCGGAGTCCGAGCCCCACAGCTGCCGTTCGACAGGAGATGGGTGACCACGCAGTAAGCGGTGCCAAACAACACGCTCGATAAATGACTTGTACCTACGTGGAAAGCTGGCTATTCCAGTCAGTTTCTCTCTGGAGAAAGAGCCCTTAGAAATTAAATTTTCAGTGAGTAAATTCTGGTTTTTGTTTCTTTGTTTTGTATCTTCCCAGATTCATTGCCTGCTCGATAATGCTCTTAAATCTGCATTATAACCTTAAATTCAGAATCTGAGTATGTAGAAGGAAAAAAGATAGAAGCTTTGGGAACAAATGTTTGAAAAGCTGTAAATATTTTAATAAGCATGCGTTGCTTTAGATTTATATATCCCAGCTCCAAATCTCTGAAGCAAACGGAGTAACTGGAAGGATTTTATGTCTGGGAAGATTAATAGGACAGTTTTGTTGATAGCTGCACAGCAAGGGGATAACTTCTCATTAGGCATTGGTTTTCAGATCCGGAAAATGCTGTCTCATTCCCCGCCCGCTGCTGGTGCGCACACGTGCCCTGTGCAGCCGCTCCGGGGAAGGGGAGCAAGGGGAGAGGAGTGTCAGGAGGGGAGCTGCCGGGCTAGGAAGGATTCCTTCCAGCCGTCTGTCCTTCAGAGGAGGAAGATGAATTCCTGTTGGCTGTATTTTTATTAGTTTGCTCAAAAGCGATCAGTGTGGTATTCAGTGGCAGAGATCAGTCACGAAAGACTGCTGAGTGCTGTACTGGCAGCTCGCTGCTCGCTGTATGCGTGCCTTAAAAATGGCTCGTCCGCCAGCCTTCACACTATTCATTCCCTGGCAGAGGAAATTACTCATTAACTATGCAAACGTACATGCAGGGATTGAAGTCCTAAACTGGTCGCCGAGAGGATGTCAGGCAGAACTGCTTGTTTTCGTTAGGGCATGAAAATGAATTATCTGAGACAGTTCTCTTTTCAGCATTTTGAAGTTTTCATAAATGGAGACACAGAGAGAGAGAGGCGGGGGGAGGACTTCTGTTTATATAGAGCACGGTTTGATCCTGTTAATGTTAATATTATTCTCCATACAAAAACTTCCTGAGCAAAGGATATTTACCAGCCACAAAAGCAGCTTGTTCTTCCTTTCCTTACCTGTCTTTCAAACATCATGCACCATTTAAATACTTCAATAGAATATGACCAAATCCCACTCCTTTCATCCAGCGAGATGCCTTTGGTGGCTCATAGTCTCCAGCGTCAGTTCATCATTAAAAGACAAGGTTAAAGTTTTGTGGCAATTGGGAAAATTAAAGAGGGGAGAGACACAAATTAAGCAAAATCCTGTTTTAATCTGTTGCAGACACAGAGAAAAGTCAGGCAGTAGAGGACAGGGAATCTTGATTTCTGCTTTGTGTTGTTGTCTTTCCCTTGCATCTGTGCTTTGGGAATAGGTAGACTTGAGTTAGATTTAACTTGTCCGTATTCCCAAATTACTGGTGGGCATTGCACAGGCCTGCTTCCAGATGGGTACAAGTTAATCCTGAGAAGATTCCAACCAGACACAAGAGGAAAATTTTTCACAATGAGAACAGTCAACCATTGGAATAATCTCCCCAGGGGAGTGGTTGACTCCGCCACATTGGACACTTTTGAGATGCAGCTGGACAGGGTGCTGGGCCGTCTTGTCTAGCCTGTGCTCTTGGACCAGATGATCCTTGAGGTCCCTTCTAACCTGGTATTCTATGATTCTATGATTCAGATATTAGCCACCAACACCCAGAGAGAGGTTTAGGTGTGTGGCAGGTGGGGAACCGCACCTTTCAGAGACTCTCTAGAAACTACGGTGTTATGCAACAAGAGACTTGATGAACAAGCCTGAGCAGACAGAATTCAGGCTTTAAATGAACAGCGGTTGGATGGTTTGTCATTGCACAAGTCAAGACGAGACTTTCTTTTGGTTTTGTGCAGAACAGTTAAATGTTTGAGAGATACGAATTTGTTTACAAAGTGATATGAATGAAACTCAATAGAAAACTTAATGCCTAGCTTATCTGACTTCTCCCCAGTGTCCCAAGGTAGATAACAGAGTAAAAGAGGTTACTGCCAGATGAGATGGGAACTTGGGTTCTCCAAACTGCCCTCTGGAGGAGCTTCTCTTTAGCTGCTGATTATGTTAATCTAATACAAGGGAAAAATTGTTTTTCAGGCACAAAGTTGAGATCCTTGGAAAATCTGAAAGCCAAGGTTGTTTACATTAACTCCTCTTGTTAGGTTTGTCCAAGGCAGAATTGGCAACAAATCAGAACTGAATCCTCTGCTTAGAATAGAAATAGGGTACCACGGTTGCCATGGGGTGGCAAATGTATTCAGGAGCTGTTATTGGATGCTTGCCCTTTATAGATCACCTACGACATTGTCCTGAGTCCAGAGCTTTCCTAAAAGGGTTTCAAGGTAAAACAATGCTTGTGCAAACTGCCTGCTGCCTTGGGAGTGATCCAACGGCATTTAAATGCCTCCTGTGAGCTCTTTCTGAAGGTCATCGGGAGAGGAGAATGCAGGAAAGGAGTATCCCACTCGAGCATGGGCTAATTCAATCTGGTGGTGATTCATGTTTCACGTCCCAGGACTGCTTGATAGTTCATGTGTTTGTTACTTTTTATAACAATGCAAAACACATAAAATTCAATTGTACAAATCACAACGACAGAACAAGAGCTTAACAAAACCAAAATACGCTTCTCACTCAGCCTTATCAGGCTAGGCATTCTCCTGAAAATACCAGTAAAACCCATAAGCGCTCTGCTTTAACGCTCTTTGAAAGCCTAGGGAAAAGGAAATGGGCCCGTAAGCAGTTCCCAAAGATGGCAAATTCACTTTTTACCAAATATAGTAAAAACAAGACTTCTGCCCTGTACCTAATGAAATCAATGGGAGTCTTGTGATGGACTCCAAGAGCAGCTAGCTTAAACCACTGGTCATATGGTGCAATAAGACACATATATCTTCAATTTAAGAATACACTGGGAGCGGAAACAAGCACCAGCTGTGCACCTTGGATAACGGCCGGTCGGCCACCTAGAGGAAAGTTTGAAAGAGGGTAAGAAACCTCTTTTTTCACTCCTCGCTGCAACAGTCTAGAACAATGAGAGCTCTTGTAATCGGTATGTTGTGATGGCCTTCCTCCAAGGCTTGCACTTATTTTAATTACCAATTGATAAATTTATTAGTCTGTCAGAAATTTGGCTCCTCTACATTCAAATGGAAATTTCCTCCTCATTTATAAGTAAGGAGACCCATTTGTGAGAAGAAGATTGAGAAATCTGTGTGTTATTTTCCAGATCAACAGTCTTTCAATTGAGTATAAAAACACTCCCCCAAACTAAAGAAATAGGCTTACTTCCACAGTAAGAGCTCTTTGTGTACATGTCTGCATGTATGTACAGACATGTCATTTTTTATTCAGAATTTTGTCTTTTCTCTGTGGTCTTTTCCCATCTGACCCTTCCAGGCAGTGATAACTTGTGGCAGCAGTGGCTTATGGACCACCATGCTTCATGACCCTGGAGGTATTTAAAAGATGGGTAGATGAGGTGCTTAGGGACATGGTTTAGTGGTAGATGGCAGGGTTAGGTTAATGGTTGGACTTGATGATCTTAAAGGTCTTTTCCAACCTAAATGATTCTATGATTCTATGACGTTATGGTGTGCTACCCTCCCACAATGCAGTGAAACCATTGAATTTTGTATTCTTTTTGCCTGGTAAGGAAAAGCAGCCAAAGCTGTTCAGGGTTTGTGCTTAGAGCTCCATGGCTTCTGTAGTTTCAGATATAGCACCGTTAATAATAAAAATAAATAATCACCCTGTTGCACTGGCAATTGCTTTCATGGGTTCTTGCGTCGAATTTCAGTTTGTGCTAGTGGGACAATAGCTGATTTGGGCCACTCAGAATCTACCTCAATTTTGCTTGAGTTTAACTTTAAACACATTAGGATATCCAACTGTGAATAATGATCATGTGTTTGGGTATTTTTTCCTAGTGAGGCCTTGATCCTCTATGCAAAGTGTAAGATTTCCCCAGCTGGCTCTCAGCTGGCTGATTTTCTCGCCCCACTGCACTCTGCGGCATCAGAGCTCGGACGCGAGTGATGGCGTCAGTATACAACGTCGTCTCGCTCCGCAGCAGCGGAGCTCTGTCTACAGCAGCTCGGAGAAACACATAGGAAACAGGATTTCCCCCAACAGGCATCTGGTTTTTCAGAAATGAACCATTGTAATGGGATGTGCAGCTGAGCAAAACCCGTAGTTTATACTAAATGCCTTGAGGGGCCAGCTCCGGATTTGACAAACATGGCAAGCGGAACTTCCAGCTCCCTTCTCTTGAGCACCAAGCTCTAGCTGGTTCCCTTTTTCTCTCAGTATTTACTAGAAATAATATTCTTGTTACGGGTTTGTGCAGGATGGTTTCTGGTAACTGCCAGACCAAGAAACCTGACCGTGTTTATTTGCTACAAACACTACCAGTTTTATGTGCTCTCCAGCCTCTGAGAACCCAGGAGAGCTGGTGCTTGCCTCCTGCTGCAGCCCTGGGGAGAGGCCCTTTCAGGAACTCAGCTCTTTGGATAAAAAGTCTCCCTCCTCACACGAGAGCATCCTGGAGTGAGAGCATCGCAGCGTATTTTAAAAGCTTTCTCTGTCTGGAAATTTTCCAGGCAGTCCCTTACCTACCGATGTCTTCCTCCTCCTCCTCTCCCCCTCCCTTCTTAGATCTCCCCAAGCAGATCCATATCATTAATATTTCAGCATCAGCTGTTCACAGGCATTGGCTACGCTGCAGGGCACCTCATCAATAAGAGCCGGCAAAGGCTGTGAGGTTTGCCACACTGCCTTCATCCAGCAGAGGAGTAAGAGCAAAGACAAGAGACCGGCAGAGAAACCGAGTATCCTCCAAGGGTAAGGCTGCATCTTGCGGTCCCGGTCTTGAGCTGCTTTTTGCTGCTGTCCCCCTCTCAGATCGTCCAGGTAATACCGGAGCGAGCGACAAGAATGGATGTCTTTAAGAAAGGTTTCTCCATTGCTAAAGAAGGTGTGGTGGCTGCTGCAGAAAAGACCAAGCAGGGAGTGACGGAGGCTGCAGAGAAGACTAAAGAAGGGGTGATGTACGTAGGTAAGAGAGAACTATTTTCAGTCTACGTTTGAGCATGAACTGCTGCATAGACCATTCTGAGAAAGTCTGGGGAAATGATATTGTGGCTAAAGCTTGGGAGCAGATGGCAGGAGATCTGGATAGCAGCCTCAGCTCTGCCACAGGGAGGCTGTGTAAGCCTGGGGTGCCACATCCTCCCCGTGCCTCAGTTTCCCCAAATTAGACACAGAAAGGGCCACTACTTCAGGGGAGGCAGAAGGAGCATGGCGTTAAGGAGCGTATGCCCAGGTGGGAGGCTTCTGTTATTCCCTGACTGTTTGCAGGGTGAGTCCCTCGAGCCAAGCTCTGCTGGTCTCCGCCTCCCCTCCCCGCCGCGAGCGACGCGCTGATGAGGTCCCTGAGCGGGGCCGGCAGCGTTATTAAGTGGGGATTGCAGGATGCATCTGTTTCCCTGCAAACATGCTGTTTTATCCTGAAATCCTTCTCCTGTTCACCAACCTGTTTTGTTCCCCATGTACACATTAATCTTGCTTTGCAAGAGACATCCAAATTCATTTTGCCTGAAGGATGGGATCTGGAAAACAGCACTCCCGATGTCCTGCTGGAGACCTCTCTCACAGTTAATGTCCTGTTTCAGAAACCTCCCCTTCAAGGTCACCCTTGAAACCCACTATCTCCACTATCTAGTGCATATAATTACATGGCTAGATGGTCACATACTCCAGATACTATAAAATCTATGCAGTCTTAGGTTCCCAAGACTGATTACCCCATGCTGATTACTGCACCTCACGTGGCTTTTTATGTTTGCTAGATGTGGGAGTGAGGGGTTTTTTTTGTGGGAAAGTTTACATGCAGGCTCTTCCTGCTATCATCCTGCCACATCCACAGCTGTATGTAGCTACTATATTTAAAACCGTTATATTGACAATAGCTACTGATTATATATGTATAAATATATATTTGTAAATTGCAAATGAAATACAAATGTTATGTGTACCAGATCTGGTAACATCTTCATCCCGAAATTTTAAACACTCAGCTACTGACATGCTGTGAATGAATGTATGTAACTGTCCACATTTCAGTTTGAAGCTGACTCGCAAGAAAAAAGGTAAACAGCATCCCTGTAAATAATTAAACTAAACACAGTAACTGAAACACCAGCCTGCGAAACGCCACATCTAGGTGTCAAATTATGGCATCCTTGCTGCTCCAGCTGCTTCCTGATTTGAGTGATGTCAGAAAGGATTATTCCAAATTTTTGCACGTAATTCCTCACATCCCTGTTAAGTTGTGTTGCACGTCTCCATATTGTGACCTGTTTTTCATTTCTGCGCAGCCATAAGGTTCAGAGTCTGCTCATAAGACTCCAACCTTTCCAATGAAGTTTTCTCAAAGCCTTCTTAAAACCTAAATCCCTGAATGAGGACCAACTAAGGATCAAGGTGAAGATTAAATGCTTTCTCTTTTCCTTTTTTTTTTTGTTTTGGTTTGTTGGGGTTTTTGGTATTCCACCAACGCCTGCCCTGTCATGCACTTGGGTAGTGCTTTGGCTCAGGGCTGATTCAGCGCCTGTTGCGTGCCAGGGGATGCTCAGCCCTTCAGGGAATATTCAGTCTTTCACAGGCAGGAAAAGTAAAGGCCAGATGCTGATTAGCTCAGGGAATTGATTTTTAAATAGAGAAAGTGGCCAGGTATATCGATTAAAGCTGGAGTGATTAGTGTGTTGTCTGTGCCCCCTTTTCTCGCTCTGTGACACACGAAGGGTTAATCACAGACCTGAACTCTTCCTTCCTTGCTCCTTCCTTTGCAGAGCCCTATCTTAGCAGCTTGGTCTGGAGCGTTATGTGATGCTAGGAGAAAATACCACTTGTATGAATGCTTGAGGGTCTTTTTCAGAAAGTCAGGAAGCGTGGGGGGGGAAAACCCTAACGCCTAGGAGAGGTGATGTGGATCCCTGACTTTTATTCAGGCTTGTGTTAACTCATTGCTGACTCTCCAAGAAGGATTCCAGATGTCTGGGCACATCCACCATATCTGCCGAGTCACTTGCTGCTGCCCCAGGAGAAAAAAAAATGCTCATTGGGAGGCACCCATCCCTCCTCTCCGAGCCGCACAGGTTTGGCTCCCGCATCCCGGAGCCCGAGGTGCCTCCCTCCTGCGCTAGCACTGCAGTGCGGTTCACCGCCGAGCTGGCTGGAGCTGCTGCCGTCGCCAGCGTGGGGAGCGGGGCTTGCTGAATGCCTAGGGTAGAGACGAGAGTGCATGAAAAGAGAGAGAAATCCTGTGGCGTGGGCCACTGTTGCGCTTAGGAAAACCACAGTCTGCTCTCCGAATGGTAACAGCCTCTGGGTGTGCTGTGAGTTCTTGCACAGTTAATGTGTGTGCAGAAGTTGATTCAATGGGCTGTCTTTTTTATTTGGTTTGTCGGGGGATACATGATGCTGAAGTTAGTTAATGAAGTTAATACAAAGCTGCATCAGAGTATTGAGTATACGGTCACTAGTCCTGTTTAACACCGCAATACTGAAGCCTCAACAAAGAATGCACTTCTAGTTTTCCAGCGCAGCTTTCGATCACGCATGTCGCAGAAAGCCCCCGCTTTCGACTTAAACAAAGTGACTCCAGTCCGAAGTCCCGCAGGACCTGCAGCACACCCTAATGTCCTGCTCTGCTATGACTCTTTTCCCACCACACAGGGCTCCGCCGCCTCAGTCGCGCCCTTGCAGTACCAAAGCTCTTACAGCTGACTCGCAGCGCTCAGAAGAGGCAGGATGCGGGAACTTTTAATTCCGTCTACGCAAGCTGCAGGCAAGGACTAATGAGTGAGATGAGATGGAGCATCAGGTGATTGCTTTCTGATTCAACAGACGGGGGTTGCCGGTGAGGGCCAGATGCCGGTGAGGGCCAGATTTCATGTGGTGCATAATGGATGCTGAGCCTGAGTCGCAGGGTGTGGCCAGGAGCCCAGGTCTGGCAGAAGAGGGGAGCTCTCCCCCGCCCTGGCATTTCCCACTGCCGCTGTTGTGAAATGGATTCGGGTATTTTTCTTCTACCTGCATCCCTCCTTTCTGGAATTATTTCCCATCAGAAAACATGGCGCCCACCCGCTCCCCTCCCCCTGTGGAAGAATCGAGCTCAGAGAGTCGTCTTAAATCAAAAGTCTGGTAAAAAAAAAATATACAGAAGTACAGCTCTTGTCTGACGAAGCATGTTTACTGCAAAACTGGAACCTATGCAAAGCTAGTACAGCAAATTATATACTTTGCTTACCTAACAACTGCTCTTTGACCAAAAAACAGCAAAGAAAGCCTAAGCTTGAACATCTGTGTCTGATGCGAGAAGGTTCTGTGTGTCATATTAATACGAGGCAGTCTTTCACTGGAATGGTACTGGGGGGGAAACTGAGGCAGGGTGGCATCTGGATTGAACCGTGTGCGTTTGGCCTGTCCAGGAGCTCATGCTCACGGCTTGAGACTTGCATCTGCGCTGCTCACCGCTGTGATTCTGTACACATTTGGGTATCACGAGCGTCATTATGAAATCCAGTGTACAGCAGTGCAGACGTATCAGATGCATCCCTAGGAACTGCAGTTTGCAGCAGTAACAAGCATGAAGCACAAAGATTCCACCTCTTCAGTTTTAACGCAATTCGGGAGGGCGGAGTGAAATGTTGAGGGCATATTGTGGTCAGACAGCTTTGTTCTGCCCCAGGCAACCATTACAACCACCAAAATAAATCAACAATTGAGAATTATATTCAATAATACATAACATGTATCAGGCTGGACCTGTTGTTATCAGGCCACTGCACCTGCTTTGCTTTTCAGGCTGTTAATGAGAACGAGATGTGGTTTGTGGCTGCTTTCTCCCACCACTCCCACGGATGCTCCAGTACCTCTGGGGTTAAAGATCTGCCTGGCTCTCTATTTCTATCATTTTGACAGCTGGCCATAAAAATCCTTTTGTTGTATCAGTGTGGGAAACTTGAAAAGAGCCTGTATAGGTGCAGATGATACACAAAATACAGTAAAGTGGGACCAGTGGAACCTTTTGGCACGTGTTTGTCTAACTTCCAACAGAGATAAATTCGATTCTTTATTTTTGTAACATGAAAAAGCACCTAGTTAATATGGGGGCTGCCCATCTACCCTATGATTTAACATACATGCTGCAGTATGCAAACGGAAGGGATGTATAGCAGGTCACTTCAAGTCTGGAGGGAAACTGCGGGGATTAATTATTCCTTAAGGGCTCCTTGCGCTGCAGACTGAATGCCCTCACATCCTGATAGCATTTCTGTCTTGAGAACAGCGAGATAAATGACAATGTAAGCGTACATATGGTGTGGTTTCATAATTTGTGATAAAAACATTTGCATTCTGTGTATCGCTGCGTGCAGGCGCTTACAGCCTAGGCCGAGGCAACTACTATGGGAACCTAGTAGGTAGGTGTGTAGCAGGAGGGTGGAGGGTCTGTAAATTCAGCCTCAAGTTTCTACAGAGTCTTTATTAGAGATACAGAATGAAGCTTTAAAGGACCACTGCAGCCAAGTGTCCTGCTGAAAGGCAGGGGAGAGTCACGGGTGGGACTCTGCTTCTTGAAAGACTGAAGTAGGTAAGATTTCACCAGGTCGCTTAATATACCTTCATTTTTATGTTTAGCTTAACTTTGATTTACCTCGACTGTTCTTTTCATTTTGGAAATATTTGAGGGACAATTTTTCCTACTTATGCATGTTGTAATCAAGAGGTTTTGGGTCTGGGCACCTCCGGACAGTTTGTAGCTGAAGTTATCCAACACCCTGCACAAAGGTCCTCCTTGACTTCACTGGGGAAGGAAGCTGGTGCCTTTCTGATGGCTTTACAAAGGCTTGTGTCTTAGCAGGAGGTGCCAGTAGCACCATGGCTTCCCACCACACCTAGTAAGAACAGGAAGCCATCCACGTCCAGAAACTAGAGGGTTCTTTGCCAGGTAGCACTGACCATGTGTTTCCTTTCACAGGTACCAAAACCAAGGAAGGTGTAGTGCAAAGTGTGACCTCAGGTAAGAGCACAGCCCTGAGAGGGATGTGGAAATATGTGATGTGTTGCTGGGCCTCACGATAAGGCCATCGTTCCTGCCAAATGGAAGGTCTCTGGGTGACACTGCTTATCTGCGTGACCTTCCGTTTGATGAATGGAGGATGCTTGCCAGGAGCAACGGGTCAGGGTCCTGGCATTTGCCATGCACGTGGATAGGAGAAAATATTTAATCAGTAGAGCAGGTCAAAAAAAATCTAGCAAATGTTACTTGGCAGACTCGGATGATTCACAGCAATTTAGACATTTCACAATGCCAGGAGCCCTGCCCAGCATGCAGAGGGGATTTACTTGCATCAGCTCCTGTCGGGCCAAAACTATGGTCTTTGGGAGGCTCCTGTCAGGCAGTCACAGAGTCAGGGAACCTGAGGGATCTTTCTAGGTATCCCAAGCTCCAAGGTGGGTCAGCCTTTTGAATTGTCATGGAGAGAGATGAATGGATCCTTGCCTTGGAGAATTTAATGACTAAATTGCTTCCTCCTGCCCCCCACCCCAGTGTATTAAATCAAATGGAAGGTACCCAGAGAGAGGTCATATGCAGTCTGCAATGCAAAATACCATATTTGCACAATTGTCGCTTAGGATCTTACAGTGAATTTTTTATTCTCCGGTTGCCCCCAAAGACTGACAGGCTGCAGTGCTGCTTTCTGAGCAGCATTTTGAGGCAGACAAAACCCTCCATGTACTTGATCTAAATTTGGACGTGATCTCACGTAAAAAATCCAGATAAGGACTTTCTTCTCTTACCTCAATGCAATCGTTTTATTGTCCTAGTGAATTTGGCAGCCTTTTGGCAGTGCCTAGCTCATGGACTTTCTGTTTTTGTTGAAATCCCAGTTGCTGAGAAGACCAAAGAGCAGGCCAATGTGGTGGGAGAAGCTGTAGTAGCCAGCGTGAACACAGTGGCAAACAAGACTGTAGAAGGAGCAGAGACCATTGTGGCTACTACAGGAGTTATAAAAAAGGTATGTTTGTTACTTCAGTGATGAGCTGGACAGAAGAGTTGTCTTTGGCTAGCACTTAAAATACCTGCAAACATATACAGGTGGTGGTTTTACCTATTCAATGAGAGGTTTTCAGCAATATCTGCTTTTATATAATGCTTATTATTATTATATAATGCTTAACATGTAATCACAGAATTGTTTAGTTTGGAAGGGACCTTTTGAGATCATCTAGTCCAGCCCCCTTAGGATCAATGAAAGTAGGTTGCCCAGGACCGTGTCCAGTTGGATTTTTAATATCTCCACGGATGGAGACTCCAGAGCATCCCTGGGCAACCTGTGTCAGCATCTGACCACCCCCACAGGAAAAAAAGAATTGTGTTCAGATGGACACATTGTCATGGTGCTAAGCCCCACCCAGCCGCTCGCTCACTCCCCTCGGTGGGATGGGGGAGAGAATCGGAAGGGTAAAAGTGAGAAAATTCGTGGGTTAAGATAAAGACTGGTCAATAGGTAAAGCAAAAGGCACGCGCACAAGCAAAGCAAACCAAGGAATCCATTCCCTGCTTCCCACGGGCAGGCAGGTGCTCATCCATCCCCAGGACAGCAGGACTCCATCACACGTAACGGTGACTTGGGAAGACAAACGCCATCACTCCAAACGTTCCCCCCTTCCTCCTTCTTCCCCCAGCTTTCTATGCCGAGCATGATGTCATACGGTGTGGGATCTCCCCGGGGCCAGTTGGGGTCAGCTGTCCTGGCTGTGCCCCCTCCCAGCTCCTTGTGCCCCCCCAGCCTCCTCGCTGGTGGGGTGGGGTGAGGAGCAGCAAAGGTCCCGGCTCCGTGTCAGCCCTGCTCAGCAGCAACGAAACCATCCCTGGGTTATCAGCCCTGTTTCCAGCACAAATCCAAAACATAGCCCCATACTGGCTGTTGTGAAGAAAATTAACTCTGTCCCAGCCCAAACCAGCACACCCATGAATCGATTTGTGCCCACTGCATCTTGTCCCGTCAGAGCAAGAGCCCGGCTCCACATTTTCCCATGAATGTAGAAAAGCATTTTTTCCAGGGACTCGAGCAGAGCTGCAGCCAGGCTGCAGTGAGCCCCTGGCCAGAGCCAGAGCTCTGGGGCGAGCTGGGTGCGAAGGCAGGGGCCCTGCCTGCACAAGACACGGCCTTGGCCTTGGCCTTGGCCCCGGCCCCGGCAGCTGGGCAGGCAGCAGAGGGCAGCAGCAATTCAGGCACAGCCTGGTCCCAGCGGGCGCCTGGCCTTCCTGCTCTGATTCCTGCTGATTTTGACAACAACCGAGAGCTTATTGATAAAGGCCGTGTGACCCCAATTGTGCACGGATTAAGCTGGCTTCAGACAAGGCGTCTTCTGTCCCCCAGCCTAACTGGACAAAGCGGGTTGCTTCAAGTGAGGGGATTAAGGGACGTGTGAAGGAGCAGAACAACTCCCTAGGTGGGGGCAAAGCTGATTGTTACAGAAGATGCTGTCACTGGGCGGTAGCAAACAGCAGCCGTCGGTTTGGTCCACGAGGCTGATGCTTGGCAGCGCTTTGGTAAGCTCGGCTGCCGGCTCTTTAGCGAGCCGTGCTCGGGAGCGTCGATAGCGGCAGGAGCTGGATGAGTCACAGCAAACCCAAACCCAGAATCGAAGCAAGGCTGGCCAAAATTGTTTTAATTGTTCAGACAGTTGGCTGATGGATTTCCTGAGCTGCACGTAAACACATTGTGATGTGAAACAAAACTTCTACACAGCATATAAATCCTGAGAGAATAGCATAACAAAAGAGGAGACCAGCAGCTACGAGTGACGCAAAATGTCCTTCTGAAAGCATGTGAAAAAGGCAGATACAGAAGTTCTGCTAAGCCCTTGGGATAAGATTAATCTTTATTCCCACGGGGAACAGCAGTTACGCTGCAGGAGTGCAAACAGTGATTCCTAATTCCATGGGGCCAGACTACCCCCCCCTTACCTTTTGGCTGACCGGGTGCAGGGTGGTTGACCCAGGAGAGCTGGGAATTTGCTGACGGTAGGAATCTGTCCTGCAGATACCGAATCACCTCCCCTTCTGGCAAGGACTGAGCAGCAGCAATCCTCTTCCCCTTTGGTCCTAAGTGAGAGCCTTCCCTTAAAGACTGATGAGCTACAGCTTACAGGTGGTAATTTCACAGCTCGAAGCAGTTGTTGTTATCCGTATCCATCCTTGTGCAAATAGTCCCTTAGAAAAAAAGCGATTCCTTCACCCTAATAATGGTTCTGGGTCATGCGCACTGCAGGCAATATGCAAAAGCCCTGGGTTTTCCAGATGATGAAAGCATTAAGCATCTGAACTGTCATTCTGGCATCTTCCATCAATATCCACCTGCTTAGAGTTAAAATGGGGATTGATCAAGAAATAAATAAGTGGGGTGTGTCCCATGCCTAAGGGAAGGAGGGAAATAAGGGAAGCAGGAAACTGCTTTGGAGACAATATCATGGTGCCATGCCAAATAGGAGAGGTGGGCAGTGGAATGAAAACAGGAGGAGAAAAGCAAGGCGAAAGAAGTCACAGGAGAAATAAATTCAGGAGAAATGTTTGGTTTTGTGAAAGAGAGGGGTTATCTACTCTAGCATTTTAGTTCAGCTTAAATTAGGAGTGCAAATCTCCTAGTCCTACTCACTCAGCATCCTTCAGTTGCATCCGTTAAATACCTTTTGGATAGCAATGACACGGAAGGCGGAGCTCCAAGTGCATCCCAGCTGCTGATGGTGGATGGCCATGGAGCCAGGGCTGCTCCAGAGGGAAGGCCCTGAAAGGAGTAGAGGGGCTGTGCTGGGCTCTCGGCACCAGCTCTTTTCTCTCCATGTCTGCTCCCATTGCGCTACACAATTTGCTCATGGAAATAGAGCCAGAGGCTGCCAAAAGCAGCACCAGGCACTGTAACACCTTTGAGAGACCTGCTGGAGATACACTAGGAGTGATACGGTATAGCAGCTAGATGTTTAAAAAATTAATACCTACTGTTAAAATCTTGCAATCCTGAAATTATACCCAAGCATTCCAGCCCCCGAAGTTTGAGAGCGCTGTTGTGTCCAGTCCTGAGACTTGCTCATGCTCCTTCCTGTCCTTCTCTTTTTTAATGGCAAAGAGCAGTAGCTAATGTCTTATTTCTGTTTTCCACTATCTCCAGCATTGTTCCCTGCTGCCTTTATAGAGGGGTTATTCTAAGCACCAGGGGATCTGGGTGAACACATGGCGAGCTCTGAGCAGTGCTGCAGGCTGACTCAAACCTGGGGAGTCGAGTGGCCTAGGAGGCATGTCCCCAGCTCAGCGTTCCCAGTATTAATATCAATTACGGAGAGCTTGTTGACATTTCATCTGCACGCTTGACAGCTGGGATCAGTGGTGGGCACATACTAGCAAGGAGTGGGGAACTCTAAGGATTCTGGATTAAGTTTTGCTCGGGGTGGCTGAGCTCTCTGGGTGTATCAGATGGCGACTTTGGCCATGGGGAAGAATCCAGCCCTTCGCGGAACATGGCAGGTGCTGAAATGTGGGCACATGTGGGGCAGTTGGCAGCACGCTGCTCCTTGCTGTCCTCGGTGGGAGCACTTGGAGCCAGACAGAGGGAAATGGGGCTGAAGTAACTCTGCGCCTATGGAGGGGTGCCAAGCACCGGACGAGAGCAACCTCGAGTAGCATTGGCATCGCCTAGTAGGGCGTTGGCACTGGCCTGGTCACTGCTAACAGAGTACAAGAAAGTATTGACTGATTTGAGGAGGTTTTAATTATTAAGTCAAAAATAAGTACGTTAAAAGACCATAAAACCTCCACAATTTTTCTGATGTGCAGAGGAACGAGACCCATCAGTAATGTGTTTTGTCTGTGGCTCTGCACTCATCCCAGTCCCTAGGGTGGACATTAAGGGATTTCAGCGAGATAAACTACTAAATATCCCTGTCTTAGAAGAGGATTAATTCTTCGTCTGCATGACACAGCACAAAGTTTGCTGCATTGCAGACACCACGTGGCTGGGAACAAGCGCCTGTACGTACACACACACACACTCACAA
Source organism: Gorsachius magnificus (assembly GCA_034008185.1). Lineage (NCBI taxonomy): Eukaryota > Metazoa > Chordata > Aves > Pelecaniformes > Ardeidae > Gorsachius > Gorsachius magnificus. The sequence goes on along the minus strand of CM067089.1, from coordinate 30,649,307 downwards.
AACATCCCTCAGGGACAGGAGGAATTTCCCCAGTAGCTGATGTTCCCTGCACCCTCCACCTAGAGCTTCGCTTTAGATCTATTTGCCTTGTCAGTTTTTATACGGTTTAGTTGTCAGTTCAGGGCTCTGTCATTTCGAATTGCGTTTGATCTTTTTGCTATTTCACTCCATTAATTATCTGAGCAGTTGTCAGTTATGTGGAACCACTGGGCGCGTTCGCCGGATCACATCGTTTCTCTCTGCCCTTGATCTATCACACATGCCCCGTACCCCTACCGTGGCTTATCGCTTTCGTAACCACTGCACATTCTGAATGCAAACGGTTGATGTTCACGGCCTTAATTCTGTTCACTTAAACCCTGCGATGCTGCTGACGCAAAAACAGTTGCACCAAAGGAGTTAGAGACAGAAACCGATGCATGACCTCCCTGTTTAAGTTCGTTTGGGCAGGGCGAGCACCACTTAGGAGAGAGCAACCAAGGGCATCTGAGAAGCCACCGAGGACAGAGCTGCTAAGCAGGAGGAGCAGGGAAATCAACAGCCAAACTACCTTACAATTAAGTAGAATAAATAGTCAAAACTCTTCACCCTTGGTATTCAAGCTTCGCTGTACTTCACTGATGCCATGATGCATCCCAGTAGTATCCTTCAGCATCCCATGGAGCAGGGGAGGCTGCAAAAGCAGCGTGGGGTGGGGTACTCTGCCTACAGGCACTTTTTCTGTGCAGTTCTCAGTCTCATTAGAGCATCCAGGAGTACATTTTTTTGCAGGCAGGGTAGCTGAGTTAGTGGCGCTGGCGAAGCCTTAAAGTCTACAAGACTGTGTGTGCGCTTCACAGCTAGAGGCTGTGCCCCAGTAATGCTGTAGGAGGATAATGTAAACATTATTAAATATGTATTATTTGTATAAGCAGCCCTAGGAAGCGCTAAGAGGGTCTGGCTGTGAGCTGGATGAAAACAAAGCTACCCCAAAAGTCCACCTGGATGTGTTGGGTAAGACAGGAATCCTGTGTGCCCGTCTGTCTGTCCTGTCAGTGGGTACACTCACTGTAATCACGGGCTGACCTCTTAGTCAGGGCTGTCAGCATCACTGAGCACATTCAGCCCGAAACCCATCCAGGACAACCAATCCATAGGACCTGTCGGGCTGCCTAAGGGTTTCCAAGGGAGTGGTTTGGGGATGCTGCCAAACAGCATTGCTTTTGCTCCAGCACCCAAGGTCAAGAGCGCTATGGGAGGCCAAACCTTTCTCCGCCTTACGCAATTGATGTCCCATTGCAGGCTGTTAAATCTGTGGCAGATTAGGTTGCCAGTCAACTTCTCTGGTTTTACAGCTTTCAAATAATAATAGCAAAACAAGAAATCTTGCTTGCCGCTGAATTTGTTGAATTTTTGATGAGTAATGTTCCAACATCCAACATTTAGACTCTGCATGGTTTCTCTGTTAGATAAGGAAGATAATCCTGATAAGGTGGTTTATCTCAGAATTTTGGGGGATGGTAAAAAAAAAAACAATGCTGGCCTATAACATAATATGGATAAAAATATAAATTCCATTTCATGCATGGACTCAGCCAGCAGAACATAAAACATCACGGAGCAAAAAGGGAATTTCATAGAACCTGTGAAATTGAGAAATCTGAAGAATCAAATTGTAATCACTTTTTTTTCCCCAAAATCTGTGGACTTTTAAAATCTGTTTTTAAAAAACATATTAAAATATCTGAACCCAGAAGCCTATAGTACACTCTATTTAAGACCTCTTAACATGGCAGCAGGAATATTTTTATAAATGGCAGGTCCTAATTTGTTTTTTCATTAGTGACATATGAACATGTAACCATTTCATAACCTTAAATAATGTATTTTTATATAAATCCTCTATAGTATATATATTATATATACAAATATATATTTTAAAATATTTTAAAATTTGCATAGTATTCCTGTGATGAATTCTAAGGTCTTGTGTTTCACTTAACAATTATGTTAAACTACTTTGTTTTTCTCTCTTCTCTAGCCAAAAAGATTAACCCCTACCCCCCCAAAAAGAATAGAACAAAACAGCCCATAACAAACTAAATCAGTTTTTTTTTCATTTTAAATACTTTTTCCAAGGCAATACATAATTTCTGAGGGGGGGAAAAAAATCTGCTTGCTGTTTAAGAGCAGGAGGAGCGTTACTAATAACTTCGTGTTTGCAACATGCCTTTCCCTTAGAACATTTTATTCCTTTTAATGAGGAGATGAACAGTGAAAGGAAAGGCAAAGTTCTTGCTGCCCTCCAGAGGAGCTGGATTTTCACCCTTGCTTTCTCGCTCAGCGTCACGCCGTGAGTTAGTGTTATAGCTGGGGTTGGTACCCAGGCATTTCTGGCTCTTCATCCAGAGTGAAGACCCTTACAGCACACGGTCCACCTCTGTATTTTGTTTTCCTGACTAGTCACCAAAATCCCCAGCCGGCTGACGCCCAGCAAAGGAATGCAGCCCTCCCTCCTCTCGTGCTTGCTGTTCTGGGCAGGGTGGGAAGCGCGTGAGAAAAAGGCTGTGAGGCTGCATCCCTAACATGGCCTGACACCTCTTCATCCTGCAATTGTGCTGGTTCCTCCGCTACAGTTTAGAAAAACTCTCCAGAAACATGGTTGCTTCCCTTTCTAAAAATAGATGGGTGAGTCACTTTATCCTTCTGGAGCAGCGTCTTGGCAGAGAGCACGATTTAAGGGATATAGTAAGGAGCACAATAGCTGAATCGGGATTCTTCAGCCCACTCATCACGCCGGGGTGCAGTGTCCTGAGGAAGGGATCCCCTTTTCCATGAGTCCTTCCACATCTACCAGAGCTGAGCTCCCTGCTCACGGGAGGAGTAGGTGGTCGAGCCCTGTAGAAAGGCGGAGTGCGCTGCACTTGTCCTGGTGTTCTTACCAGCTGTCCCCCAGTTTTCCCAACACAGCTCAGTGCCTCAGGCAGTTGCCTTTGATTCACCTTCATGATTTCATATAGCAGCCAGCAACCTCACCTGCAAAAAACCCACCAAGTGCCCGCTGTTGCAGCTACTGTCATTGGCTTGCACTGCAGATTTCTTTTCTTTCCACCTAACAGTCAAAAAACTGCTTGTAAAGCTTCAAAATACAATTTGAGGCTATTTACCTGCTTTGACCTAATGTGCACTGCTGAGTTGGTGTAGTCCTTTTTCTACGGCCCTGTAGCACGTAAAGTGTTTTAAAGCCACAGACCGGATCCTGAGGCTGGACCAGCCTCCATAAATTCAGAGCAGCAAGCTCTGTTTGCTGACAACAGGAGGGTTCACTCGTTTCGGAAAGGCCATGGTGAAGCAGCTCCACTGGAGCGGTGCCTTGTCCCCAGCAGCCTCCAGCCCTTCCTGTGCCAGGAGCTGGAGGCCAGAAACTGGTCTCCATGACGTGCACAGTTTGAAGTCTTTAGGTTACCTGGGCTTACTTCACACAGGTCAGGCTGTTTCTAGCAAGAAACATTTCAGCCGACAATGCAATGCAGATTAAGGGCACATTTCTTAGGGGGGAAAAATAAAAAAATCACTCTGTGCTTTTCACATGGAGACGCCCCCAGTGCTTGGCTTCTCTGTAGACAAACTAATTGACTCTTGGCAGGGAGGTGAAGGGAACGCCTGGAGCTGCGGCCAGCCATCAGTACTGGGCTGCAGCTCGTGTTCTGGCCTTTTTCTTTCCTTGGTGGATTGACCTCTTATGGTAGCTTGCATGGAGAGCAGGGAGCCTATGGCAGAACAACCAGGTTGCAGTGCTTCCGTCTCCTGGCTCCTCTTCCTGCCAAAAAAGGATCTGAAGTCCAATTTCCAGCTTAAATTTTCGTGAGATCTACTTTGTATCTACATAACTCTGTGAAACATGTCTATTTTTTTCCTTTTTATTTCACATCACCTCTTCTTCCCTGATTAAGCCCCAAAAGCAGCAGGGCTGTTCTACTGGTGAGAACAGTCGTGACTGGAGAGGAAAGTAAGGACACATGTGAAAATGAAGGGTGGAGTCCCCCAAAACACCCGACGCATGAAGTCAAGTTTACAATAGGTTTGACAGGGACATTTGATTTGCACCGCATCAGCAGCAGCACCAGGGAAAGTGGTGGCCTTGTGTTTGCAAAATATTGAAATTCAAATGACGTATCTCCCTTCCATGCAAAACTGACTTTCCCTTTACATAATATATGTGTCTTGGGTTCCTTCTATGGTGGCCCTGACTTCATGTGGGAAAAGAGAGTAAAAACTCAGGGATACTGCTGGGCACGTGTGCTCAAAGGGAACAGAGAAGCTTTGTAATTTTGGTGGAGTTCCCTGGTGATTCGGGGCTGGACTATAGAGGTCCTGCTATTTCTGCTTCCCCCTGCTCTCGCTGACCGATTCCACAGAGGTGCGTTTCTGCTTTCTCTCCATCCCCTGGGCACACCGTGTGCGGTCAGGTTTTTTTGTCTTCTCTTCCCACATGGCAAAATCATGTTTAAAGTAATTGCCTGGCAATGCAATCTTTTCTCTTCTTCTTTGAATAGGAAGGTAGCTGAAAGGTGTGAGGAAGTAGCTAAAAGAGCCCAAAGTGCTTATGAAAATGCTTGGACCTCAAACACAAAGGGAAGCTTGTCCTTTGATAATGAAATTTTACCTGAAGGCATGACCTTAATGCCACCACAATATTGCTATATCTGAAATTAGTATTAGTCTATGCAACAAGTGCTTAGGGTAAGTGAGATAATGTAGGGAAAGGCTAGGCATGATCTATCTTACTCCAGGTAAATTTATCTGTTTTTCCCAAATTTCTTCACTTGGAAGGAGTCAAAACTCTTTTTGGTCTTGGTGATGGGAAAGAAAACGTCAGAAAAAGAACGGATTTTCTGTATGAAAAAGAGACTAAGCGAGGCTGTAAGAAATTGAATTCTTGTTCATAGGCATCTGCTCTAACAGGCTGCACAAAAAATGGATTTCAAGCAATATTTGCCATCTATTAGACCCAGTATTTTATTTGTGTGTGTAATGCTCAAATATTTTGCGTGAGATTAGGGCGATGACTCTGTGGGTGCTGGTTAAGGACAAACATCTCGCTTGTGGCTTGGCAGGAGGACCTGGCCGTGCCGCAGCCGCCCGAGCAGCCGGCAGGAGAGGGGGCCCCGGCAGCAGGCACAGGCGGTGGCGGAGAGGTAAGGTGATGCTGCAGCCCTGACTTCCCCGCGGTCCCTGGGCCCTCGAGACCGCATGTGGGCTTCTTCTGCGTTGCTGGTTTTCCCCAGGACAATTTTCCCATTGCTTTCTGCCATCATAGATCTGCTGCCCATCAGCAGAGCCCATCAGTATTCCCATTTTCAGGAGTTATTTGACCACAACCTGAGCTCATGAGTTCTCGCTTTTGCCACTTCCTTTTTCAGGACCAAGAATTTGCCGTGAGTGACAGATCGGACAGGCTAAACTGCTGCTTGATTTGGGCCTGTAATAGTTTCATGTTATCCTGTGGTTTTATCGTGACATGGAATAGCTTTTTCCCCTGGTTGCAGCCATGCTTTAGAAGAACTTTAGCTAACAAGTTAGACTTTACTATAGATTTTTAGATAGCAAGCTAGATTTTTCTATATTTAAATTAATTCTTTTAATTTTTGACCTATTCTACCTGCAATGTCCTTTTGAAGCCCTGGATCAAAGGTCTGTCTCCAGAAGGATGACCTCTTATTGCCCAGCATGGAATTTCCTTCACAATTTCAGCGCTAAGGCCTTTGGCTGCCGGCTCCACAAGCCCTGCAGTACGGCACGCACCCAGTTTTCAGCATCTCTGAAGCTCAGACTGTTCTCACCATGCCCGAAGCTCCAAAAAGTCTCAGCTTGCACCTGCCAGCCTCCACCAGCCGTCCCCCCACCCGGTGCCAGTGCTACTGCTTGGAGTCCCAAAAATGATCCCTGCTAATCCGACTGATTTCATGGCTGCGCGTCGGGGCGGGAGGCAGACCTGGCAGCGGAAAACAGGATGCTGCGGCCGGTGGCAGCCCGGCCCCACATTAGTTCAGCTCCCACCACGTGCACAATCACCCCCTCATTTTCCCCAAGGGTCTGAGTTACGGCGGGAGTGTGTCTGGTTCCCAGAAGGAAGGGAGGGATAATTCATTCATTTTCTGCACCACATACAGTCTTTGCTATGTAGCTTTTGACATTTTTTTTTACGTGGTGACTACCAGCATTGATTTTTCTCCTGATTTTATGAATAGATGTTTTCCACTGGAAATACCTAACTGTTTTCCTGTCTGTCTTCTCTCACAGGGTGAAAATGATGGCAATTAATCAACTTAGGGACTTCTAGCTCACAAGAGAGCATTCCAAGAGCATACATGGAAATATTAGCCGACACTACAACAGGAAAATCCCTCTTTCCATAAACTAACTCAGCTCTATAGTCCTTCACCTCCCTCAGAAACCGATTGTACAATGTATGTAAGCCAGACTCTGGTTGTAAGTGAAGTGCAGCCGTACCAGGGTGCGTGTCTCCCTCCCCACCTCCCTCGTGGCTTCCCGACCCACTCGCTTTACGTGTTTTGGTTGGATTCACCGATCCGTGTCTCGTGTCCATCTGCACTGGCACCTGGGATCTCTAAGTATCGTGGAAATATTTTTTTTAACTAATAAAAAAGTGTTTGAAAAAGCTTTTTGTTTTGTCAGTTTTATTTGCACATTTCAGAAGGCGATGCTGCCAAACCCACGAACTCTTCCTGTGAAAAGTGTGATATTAAAATACAGGGATCTCAGGACTGTGAGGGCCTTAGATCGTGATGTGAAAGACAGGGGATAACGAAAAATTGTATTTCTGAAGTCAATAGCATAGGTAGGTCAGCTTTCTGTATCTAAAGGCTAAGAAATAGAGATTTCACTTTTTAAATATTCCCCCACGTTTGGGGGGGGGGGGGGGAACAATGGCTTTGTAAAGGAACATGGAAGTCACATTGAGCTCTGTTAGTATTTGTTCTTTGCTGTTCATTCTGCTTACACCAGAGCTCGAAAACTTTATCCTGACATCTTCTGGGTGTAATGAACAGCTAGAAGGCAATGAAAGAACCGTGAGGGGCACTGACCTGTTAGATCAGAACCGCGTTACTGCTGGCAGGGCAGGCGGGATTCCCGTGAAGCGTGTGAGCCTGGTGGTGCCGTGGGAGAATGGCCGGTGCGGCGCCAGCGCCGGGGCTGGTACCGGTTGCAGCAGGGAAGCTGCTGAGAGAGAGCAGCAGTGACCTTCCTGCCGTCACAGACATAGAGAGCGGGGAAAATATTGCTCCAAGCTCGCTGTAAATAATGAAGGAGGAGCTTAAAGCGCCTCAGTGAGTAGGGATCTAAAACCGGGGTCTTTTATTCACCCTACAGGCAGAGCCCCCGTGAATCCACGAGAAGCCGTATAAACTGTAGAGATGTAAGCTGCTTCCAAATCAGACCGTTAATCTTCGTTGAGGTGCATAATGATGCTGACTATGGGATGTATTACAGGAGAGACTTGCTGTGGCATGGAAGGATCTAGCACATGTGGTATCAGCCTCTCTCACACATTAACAATACACGTAAAGCTTTTGCCTTGCAGAAACTGCAGGTTTTCCATCCAGAGTGGATGTTTGATCTCAACAAGGCAAGGGAATGAAAGAGCCCTCGCAGAGATAATGAGGCCCCTCAAAGGAAGCTGTATCCGAAATGTGCATACTCTCCTCCGATGCCTTGCAGAACTTGCCAATTAAGTGGAATAACTAAAACGGGGGCCAAGGTAAGAGGGTGTAAAGGGCTGTGATACTCATGCCCAGCAGCAGGAGGCTGGAGCCCATTCTTAGTGCTCATTAGAGAGAGACAGGGAAAAACCCCTCCTCTCCAAAGCTTTGCTTTAGGGGGATACAAAAAACAGGGGAGGGAAGAGCCAGCCAGAGGGAAAGAGGATTTGGGCACCCTGGCTAGCTACAGCACATGTGGGAGGCAGGGGCAGGTATCGGCTGGGCCAGGCTGTAACTCAAAGCAAGGAGCGAGCTGCTCCCCGAGTGCCCGTCTCTCAGGGAGGCTTCGCCCCTGGTTCAAAAGGCTTTAAACCAGGAGAGAAGGGCAATTGCTGAGCCCAGCGTGCAGGCACGCTGCTGCGCCGTGGAGCTACGTAGCTGCGTCGGGGAGAGGCTTGCAGCGCTCCGCATCTGTACGCTGTGCTGCAGCATCTTCTTCCCCATGGGAAGGGGGGGACTTAACACCTACATCTAGAACTGTGAGCCTAAAAACACTGCTCAACTGTTGCCTAACATAGTGCTGCCGAAAGCGTCCAAATATGTCCTAAAGCTCTGCCTCTGCATGTGCCGGCTTCTCACATCCCTGAGCACTGTTTTGTGCCCAGGCTGGCTGGGAGCTCGGCACTTCCCCGACATAGCCCTGGCCTAGGTCTGGTCTAGTCCCGTTGCCGCCAGACTCGGAGGAGTGTTTATCCATCTTGCACAAGGCAATCGCGAGCCTTCAAGACGGCGCTGAGGACGTGCGGCTTCCTCCCGCGTGAGCATCCTGCGTCGGTCAGCAGGAATAGGGTACTGCTGTGGTGCTGAGGCTTTCGTCTGCATTGAAATGCAGCTTATTTTAACCGGTTCATAAGTGCATTGCAACCCTAACACATCACAAGAAGATACTCCATGCTGGTAATAGCATATCAGAAAAGAACTCGGATTAAAACTCAGCTCTCTGAAGGTCAGACAAAACCCTGCCTGCAAAACTTTGCGCGGGTCTGTTAGCAGCACAGAGTTTCCCTTGTCAAGCTTTGGCACTGCTTTTTGGGGTGGATTCCAGCATGGGAGGGAAGCAACCTCCATAGCTCTGCTTCTCCACTTTACCTCTCCCATGGAGCCCCAGGTGGGGTGGGCAGCATGGTCGTGTGCCAGAAGGGTAGAGCCATGGCACTTCTTCCCCTCGGCATGCCCAGAAAAATATACAAAGCTCTCCTGTAGACCTTGCCCTCGGCTTAGATCCCAGCTCACGTCCTCGGCTTTCCTTGTCACTCCTGGGATAGGACCAGTTATTTCTTTCCCTAGCTCTGTGCCAGATCTTAAGGTGGTGGTCACGTCTTTCTCATTTTTTTACCCCTCATAATTTAAAGACCAGACATTGTTTTTTCTTTCCTAATACTCAAGCTGCAGGATATCATGAGACTCCACAAAAAATCCCAGTATTTAAGCATGGTTTTAGTCTTCAGTGCTCCAGAAGACCTCAGAAACTGGACACTTGGCTCAGCCATTGCCTGAAGATGCAGAAACCAGAAGGTAAAGAAATCCCTATATACTGGCCTTATTTTGATCTCATGCTTTGAAGCAGAGCTGGATGATGATTCCTGGAGAATGTTGCCACCCATGTAAATGAAGAATCAGTTAGACCTACTTTTCCCCCAGAAATATATTTCTGTGTTTGAACTGAAGGGCTAATTTAGCTTAATTGGAACAGCTTTAGTTCGATCCTTTAGATGACTAACCTATGACTTCTGATAGCTATATCTTGTTATCAGCAAACAATTCTATTTCTTAAACCAATTCTATTTCTTAATGTAAACATCGCATCCCTTCCACGCTAATGTCGGGCTCTTTCAGCAGCTGCGGGCGTTGAACACCGCAGGCTTCATTAACTTCAGGCAGGGTCTGTGTAAAACTTTTCAGCCCTGACACATCATTACATTACTGTGATGAACTACCTTCCAAAAACTCTGTGTAAACTTTAGCGACAACATTACATTACCTGTGATGAAACCACTATCATAAAACTCAACCCTGGTAAAATGATAACTGAACAAAATCCAAATAAATTTCAACACTTCCCATTTAATTAACCTTGTTTGCCCATTTTCCTGTGTAAAACACAAGCTCTAGCTCTGATCAGTTACTTCTCGCTTTCATCAGGTAATAAAACCAGAAGGGTTCATGTTACGGATATGTGAGAGGGTGCTCAAAGATGCCATAGTAGAGGCATGAAAGGAAAGGAAACGCGAACAACTTCTAATTTCCCTGCAGCGCCTCAGATTTAACTCACAGCTATTTGGGCTGCACGTTTGGAGTCACCAATCAGCTCCGGAGCCGTGGGTCGTGAAGCCCACCTAGCACTTAAGGAATCAGTTTCGGGTTTTTTTTCCCCCAAAGACAAATAACCGCTTGTCACAGCCAACAGACTGAGAAGGTGCAGAATATGGAGAAAAAGCCCAAGGACTGAGGTGAGTGTTGGTGTCGGTGAGACAAGTGGCCCACTGGAGGCAAGCAGGTAGCGCTGCTGGGGGTGGTGACGCTTTTTCACGTCTTGATTCTGGCCAAGCAATGTCAGTGATGTGCCCCGGCACTCCCGGCTGGAGTAACTTTTGGAATAGCCTGAAACTTCAGGGGCACCTTGGCAGGTGCCTGCATACCCAAGTACCTACCCCAGCTGGCGTTAACCAGGATTTCTGGCTGCAGTCTCAGCAGATAACAAGAGCTGAATGGAGCAAAAGTCCAAACTAACTTTCCACCAGTAGGCGGTTTAATTTGACCTTAGGACACACCAAATGATGCAATCAAAGACCAGGAGACCCATTCAGAAAGAGGTAATGTGTGGGAAGAACAGGAGTGGAAACTGTAGATGTCCTTAGAGGCCAGAGTTTTGGGTCAGTGCTGTGGAGACCTCAGGAGACAAGGAGCATGCAGGCTGTAGTGTTTCGGCATTTAGCTTTCAAAATACTTTATCATCTCCTGCCCCACGCCTAGGTTTTCTGGTCGTGAGACAACACGGTTGAGAATTACCAATCCCCCAATACTTGCCAGCCAGGTCCATCAAGTGATGGTTAAATCCTCTCAGACAGTGGGGACAGACTATCGAAAAGCATACAAAAGGGTCAACGCAAAGACCAGGATTCACGAGGAAGAACAGTGCTTGAAAAAGCTTTTTTTTTTTTTTTACCCAGCTGTTGAGGATAGTGGAGAGACAGCATTTCAGAAGACTGCGCATCTGAAAGCTGACTTTCTTGAAAACGTAGCTGCTCCTTGCCCAGGAGAGCCACAAGTGCGGTAAACTCCTGGTCACGGGGCAGGCTGATGCCCAGGTGGGGCACCCAGCTCATCGTCAGCTCAAACACTTCCCACGACACTTCTAAGAGACCCTGGAAGCCCATCACGAATACCTAGTGCCAGGAGATGTATGCAGTGAAATATAAATCAGATGACCTATAGCTTGGACCAGGACAGGAATTAATTTAAAGCCGTATGGTTAGTTCACTTAGTTTATTGATCTATAATTAGAAATAAGTTACTATTTTACTTCTCCTACCCTTTACGCAGGCTGTCTCAGGAAAAGCTTTCAGTGGTTTCTCTTGCAATATTATTCTCTTTAGAGGCCAAAAGAAGGTTAAACTCCTTTGAGAAATAGTTTTTTACAAAATCCAGGAATAGATCCAGTCTACATTAGTAGTTTCAATATTCATTACAGAGCAAAATGAAAACTCAGGGATAAATTCTTGTAAATTTCTGAGCAGATGAAATTCAAATCCTCATTTTTGCTATGGTCAATCATCCTTTTTATATCCGAGTGCTCTAATCGATACCTAACATGAGTTCAAAATGCTTCATGTTAGCCGTAAAATAGGAATGTTAACTCACAAAGTGAATAAAGATGATGCAATGCATTCTGTTAATTTTCTGATGTGGCTTTGCAACACTGAGAACCACCTGATGCACAGACCATTTGTCCCATCATGTGGGATACATACATACTGTACTAGAGGTCCCTTTTCCCTCTCCTCTGGGCTGCGTTATAGTGAACATGCCATGTCAGTTTGCTGGGCAAGTGTCATTTGCTTTCTTTGGGGGGTTTTTTTGGCTTCAAATCAGGATAACGATCTTAATGATAAGGATAAGGTTCTATTAGATGAGAAGTCATGCTGCTATGCTGGCAGTGGTGTAGGTTTTACTCACAAATTCATGCTACTTAATGTTTTGAGCCGGAGGAAAAAACAGCAGTGGCAGAGATCAGACACCCGTATTGATTTCAAAGTGCCGATCAAAAATTTCCACTTGGAAGAAAAATAGCTGGAGCTGGAGGAATCTAGGTGGCTGGCAGTGCAGAATTAGAGAACAGTATTTGTCTGCACTGCTTAAGGAGCCTCTAAAATATTGCTATAACGTGGTGCATGTTTAATGCTTGGTGTAAGTGTGCATCGGTTTTAAATGTTCTCCCAAACTCCTGTTCTCCCTTTTGGGCAGACTACCCCAGCCAATGTCAGCGGGGCCCTTGGGCTGAAATCCGTCAGCAGAGAGGAGCTGGGAGGGCAGCCGGAAGGTGCTTGCCGCTGGAGCCTGGGCACGTCCCCTCCCGAGCCGTGACAAGCTGCCTGGTGGGTGCTGGGGGGCCTCTTCCTTGCTCTCTTGCACAAAGTCAACCGAGGCAGCAGCGATCTGGCTAAGGGGGCTGAGAGCGGCTGAAATCCGCCTGCTTGTTATGGCTTTGTTGTTGCTAGGTTCTCGGGTTTGGGCAGGAAAGATAAGTAGGTCTATGTTAGTGGGTTTGTCTAAAAAACGCCAGAGCCCCAGAAGAGTGAGAGTCTTTTATCTGAGTTTTTGCGAACCCAAATAAGAAACTCATTCCGAAAAAGAAATGGGCAAGGAATTGCAAAAAGATACCTGATGTGAATATATAATTAAAATGTTAATTGACCTGTCAAGGGGGAAAGAGAATTTCTGTTTGAAATAAGAAATGAGTGGTGCCAGTGGTGCAAAAGTTGAAAAGAGCTCTCTGAAATGACAGGCTGAATAGGAGCCACAGAGGAATGCATTAAACCTTGCTTTCTGCTGCTCTTCCTCACTTGGGTACTAATGAAGTGCTGAACTGATGAGCACTGTCACTTCCCACCCTAGTTTATCCACGGCATCTTGTTCTTGTGCCCATTCCTCAACAAAAAAAGCTTTCCTCAGGAAGATGAATATGGGTATGAGTGTGAACATCTGAACTGAGGTGCTTTGTACGCCGGAAAATGGCAATGAGGAACCCGAGCCCCACAAAGCCAGCGAGCCCTTTGGCCCCTGACTCTGCCAGCAGTTTATTTGTACAAAGTTTCTTTGTATTGGGGATTGGTGGCAGAAAAGTTAAATTCTAAAGGCTAGTGGAAACCTGTGAAATGCCAGAGCTTAAAGCTAGAAACTTTCATTAATGTAGTGAGGCTTGGTAAGGAAATTATTTTAAACATTATTTCTGTACTAACCAAAACCATAACATGCAACCACGCTAGGAAAAGGTGGTTTTGCTAACTTGGCTTCTTTTTCTCCCTTCCTCTGAGAATTGCTAGGGCTGGCACTAGTTGCCTGCCTGACCCAGGCAAGGCCTTCAGCAATGCTGGGCTTTTGCAATACAACTTGAGCAGGCAACTGGAAAGATGACCAAATTTGCAGTTTCTTATAAAAATACACAAAAATAACAACTCTCCCTATCTGACAGTATCTCACCTGACAAGAAAAGGGGATTGTGATTGAAACTGCTAAAAACTGAAAGAAGTTTGAGCTAGTTTCTGTTCCCAGGAGGTTCTGTTTAGGGGATGAAGGAAGGAGAAAGGAGCCAACCCGGCGTGGACAAAAGTTGGCCATGCCCAGGCACTGCTACTTCAGTAGTTTTCCAGTGTCTTTACAAAGCTCAGTTCAGTGTTTTTTCTCTGTCTGTGATGGTGGAACAGGTTTTTCTGTGGTTTTGATTTAAAAAAGAAACTCGAACTTATAAACAAAGACAGTGTGATGAAGCAGAAATCTCTACCCGGGCACACCCTCTCGTTGGGGAGGGTAAATCAATGGCTTTTCTGTGTGTATTTTCAGCTCTCATTCCTCACATTCAAACTCCACCCATTGTACCAATCACCCCCAAAAGCATCAGCAGGTCTTCTGGCACAGGTATAAAACTAGGACAAGTCAGGACACCCCTTGCACAGTCTGCTGTACATCGCCAGGTGCTTAATTTTATCGAAGCAGAGGAGTGTGTACAGGTGTCAGAAGCCACGATGTCGGGTAAAAACTTCCAGGGGCTGAAGGAACAGGCTGAAGGTGCAGCAAAAGATGCTGGTAAGAAAGATTAAATATTGTGGTGGGGGGCTCAGCTGCTGCTTTCGCTTACAGGAACCACATTCTGTAGTTACGGTACCAGCTTCACCGGTGCCAGCAGGACACAGATTTTCCTTTTCTTTCAGTTCCTGGGGCCAAGTTTTGGCCACCGCCTGGAGAAGGCCCCAGGCTGGCCTTGACTCTCGGCTGGGCATGAGCACGGGCAGCCACCTCCACCCACCCACGGCTCCCTCAGCAGCTGCCCAACCCTTACAGCTCCCCAGACAGATCCCCAAACTTAGTGGTTTTAGGGCAGTGAAGCCTGTTTTGGTAGTAATAACCTTTTGTACCTAGCTTTTACATTCCTCAGGGTGGTCTTCTCTCATGCTCTGCAGAGGTTTTTAAATGGCTCTCCTTTTAAGAAGTTGGAGTTAACCTTTGATTAACGTTTGCTACTTGGCCTGACTATCAATGCCTTCTCCTAATAACTGTATTGATTGCAATGTAATAGGCAGTACAAGTATGTTGCTGTTGTATTCTTCTCCAGCAGTGACCACCAGACTTTGTGGGGTTTAAAAACAACCCGTGCGCCCATTGCTGTCATAGCTATGCCCATGTTGCAGGGCCAAGCTCCATACTATTATTAGCACTTTGCATTGGAAACCAACTTTTCAATGCAAAGTAGAGTGGCTTTTCTTTTAAACGAAAAACGTCCATAGGTGTATAGCTTATGCTAGCATTTTGTAGCATAGTCTGCCTAGTGTTTGCGTGCAGCTCGTTCCTAGCAGGGTATAATTTGTATTAGTCCCGGATTCTGATCCTGCAAACACTTTGTTGTGTAGCTGAAATATGTGAGCAACCTCACTGACTCCTTTGGAGTTACAGTAAGGTTCCATACGCCTGGGAACAAATGTGCAGTAGACCCAGAAACATGACAGTACATGTTTCTGAAAAACCAAATAGTCCTTGCTACATCCTGAATATATTCATGCCATCGAGGGGTCACTTATAGCAAAAGTGATAGGACGGCTGTTGCTCTATCATAAACTATCAAACATCTTACAATTACATGGCATCTCACCTTTTTAGTGCTTTATATTCTGGAGTTGATCTGCTCTGATCCGAGCTTCTGCTCCTCTTCTTCCTCTATTTATATCTTATTTGTAAAAACTCCCTTTTCTGATCCTGCTCTGTTTAATGCATTTGCTTCTATTTTGGGAAAGGCACTACTCCCAAAGGGCCCGCAAAGAAAATGCATGCTAGATGGCCGAGCTTCTCCAAGCAGAATAAGCTAGAAAAATCAATAAAAGCAAGTGTAGTGTAAAATAAGCAACTTACAGCTAAATGTCATCATTCCAACTCACTGCTAAACTTTGCTTCATTATCTCCTTCTTATTTTATCTTATCTGTCATCGATTTTCTCAGCTGACCGTAGGTGCTAGGTGAACGCTAATCTCATAGCAAGCTGCTCTGGCAACACACATGGTTCCCAGGGTGCCCACGAGCAAAACACATGGCCTCAGCCTGCTCCCTACCAGCCTTATCTCTTGCCAGGGGCATAACCTTCTGTGGACACGCAGAAAAGCCAACTGACGTAGGGAATTCCTATAAGCATAGATGTGAACAGCTGGAAATGAATTATTTTTTTTTTTGTCCTTAATTACAGCAAACACCTTGGGACAGGCTACTCAGGATGCAGTCAACCAAATTACAGATGCAAGCCAGAAAGGTAGGAGAAACGATGTGTGAGCCGAGAAGCGATAGAGCAGCTCGGTGCAAGCCAGCAGCGGGCAGTGCTCATTCCCCCTCTGTCCCACGGGCGTTCTCAGCTGGGAGGTCCTTGGTTTCACTGGCAATTTTTGGCCTTTTACAAATCTCATGGGAAAGGATTTTAGGACCTGTTGCTTAGTAGCTCCATACGTTTCCTGGCAGATGTCCTGTGATAGCTGACATCCCCCCTAGCCACCGAGTCTCATGTATGGCATTCGGATTTTGGCTTCCTTTATAGAAAATTTGTGGGAATAGCATGGGCAAAACTTTGCTCTTCTTTCCTGAGGATTGAATAACCCTGTGATACCTCTCGCTTCCCCAGCCCGGAGGACAGGGTTCTGTCCAGGTCCAGCCCCCTCCAGTCCCCAGCACTGAAGCAGCAGCTGGGGCCAAACATTAATGATCCTGCAGCTGGAAAGGTGCTGTCAGGGAAATGCTGGCGTCTCATTCTTGAGGATTGGAAACAGGTTAAACTAAAAACTAAGCTCAGTTCCCACTTAATTTTAATAATTTTCTAAGAATGAGGGGAGAATTAGCAACTTCAGCATCTAAAATGTTCAATGAAAGCCAAAATGCATTGGCAATATCTCCTTAGAGCAGATACCCTCTACAGCTCCATGATGTGACGAGGAGGAAGGGCTTGGGCACCTGTTGACGTTAGATGGGGAGGCAGCAAAATTGCCAAGATACAGCCAAAATCCCAGAGAAGAGAGAGAGATGCTGTGCCCCATTTGGGGGTGTCTCCTCTCTCCTGGCGATACCCTTCTGCAGTTTCCCATCCTGGCTGATGTCCCTGCACTCACTGCCAATGGCTGAGCACAGCTCTCGCCAGCAGCACCTCAAATACACTAACTGAGAAGGGAACAGAGGGGGAAGCATCCTTCATCTTCCCCATCACTTGATAAGATTGTCTTTCCCAAAAACCCCAGTATTCACAGCACTTCTTAGCCCAAAGCACCCTCCTCTATCAGCCACCAAACCCACTCTATTCTGGCTTTGTCCCACCGTTTATCTGACATTGCTTCAGCTCAGCACCCAAAACTTCTGAGTGCCCCCTCCCATTTAGCAATGCCTTACAGCTCAGCCCAAATACATCCTGCCCAACCCAACCACAACCAGCTATGGAGAACCCTTCTTTTTTAAAGATATATCTCTATATTTTTATAGTCTAATCATTTTCACACCTCCCCCTTCCATCGTAAATATTAAACCATGTTACATTTTTCCAGCTTTTTATTAATCTTGTTCCCTCTCTTGCAGCTATTGACAACGCTTCCAAGATGGCACAAGACGGGGTAGAAAAAGCAACCGGACAAGCTGCAGAAGCAATGTCTGGCCTTGGGAAAAAATGTGGATTTAAGAAATGATGCTAAGTTAAGCAAACAGTGTTGCATATGAAAATATCTCTTTGGTCTGCAATTCCCTACTCCTTTGGGTGGAACAACAAAAGCTGTTTGAGATCCAGATAATTTCTCTCTCTCCAAATACAAAATTTTAAGGAAGAAGTCCCCCCTCATCCCTCTCTTAGGAAAAATACAACTTTTTAGCTTATCTTGTAACATCCACTCACAATCTTCAGCATGGCTCATAAGGCTTCGGCACTGCTATTGCTCCACTCCTGCAACAGTGCAATGGTTATTGCCACATTTGCTAAGCGTATTTCCAAAACCAGTGAAACCATTCCTACTCTCCAGGACACCAGAACATTCGTGTGATGAAACCGAGTTTCCTTCCAGTAATCCAAAATTAAGCTGGGGTTGTATTTCATGTCGGTTGTTCTTTTGTTCCCATCTGCTGTATTTTCAGATTAAGATAAATAAAAAGTATTGTAAAATTTCCACCACCCAGAAACACATCGCCTTCTTATGTGCTCTTGTTATTTTATTGAGCTCTCAATAAAGGATCGCACAATGTCTTGCATATCTCTTTTGCTTTTTGATTCAAAGCCCAGTGAGGCCAGTGACCACCCTCAAAGAGAGATGGGCACTGAATCGTTTCGCAGCTTGGCAGACAGACATATGGAAACCAACAGCCCCGTGCCGTGGAGGAGCCCGGTGGCCTCGGCGAGTGAACGGGAGTTGTGGGGTCCACCCCCCCGTCCTTTCTCTTGGATACCTGTTGCCAGTCCACGTTTCTCACTACCGTTATCCACAACACTTCTCCTGTTAAACCTCCTGGGGACAAAAATTGGACGCTTTATCCCCACGCACGCTTGCCGTGCTACCACTGAAGAGGACAGGCAGCAGTGATGGGAGGGACGGCAGCAGCGCCCGCTGGGCCCATCTCCTGCTGCGACCTCCGTGCAGCGCCGCCAGGCAGGATGGAGCCCCTGCGAGGGAGGGACGCAGGCGATCTTCTGGCCTGGGAGAGGGAAATATTTATTTCAGATTGCTGCTTGCTGGGCGATCAGCAGCTGCTGCAGTCAGACAGGGTGCCCACTTAGTGCTGCAGAAGGCGCTAATACCCACTTGCTCACATTAAGTGCTCTCGCCTTGGCCTTTGGGCGTTTCTCATCGCTAGGCAATATTTCCTTTCTTTTCTTTCCTTCTTATTTCTTTTTTTTCTTTTCTCCTCGTCTGAAGCCTTACCAGCCTGAGCTCAGTAAAAAGCTAATCTGGGCCTTTATGAAAGAAAACCAAATAATAACCAAAAGCATCTGGATTTAATGAAATCGGGCAATCCGGGCCAGCTTGAGATACTGCTGTCTCCCACCTGTTGACCAAGAGCTGGGGCTGACCAGGGCCTTTTGGACGCTGTGTGTGTGCTGATCTTTGTGAATGCAGTCCTAGGAGAGCCCGACTCACCGCTGAACCCAAAGACCACTACGATCTGCAGAAGGGCTGCGCTAACTGGAAAGCCTTGAGCGGACCCTATAAGTAATAGACCATCTGTGAGCAAACATAGTCCAGGGCTTTGCACAGAGCGTCCCAATGCAATGTTCACTGTCATTTAAAGCTTTAAAAGCCTAAATATTTACCCAAGTACAAGCTCACAGAAAAAGCATTGGACTATTGCACTCTCAGTTACCGGGCAACCTTCAACAGTACTTAATTATTTTGTACTTTCCATGGTTACCTCCCTGGTGGTGAAATCTTGAGAGAATGAGCTCTTTAGGCTCGGCATTTCAGACACCCGTGCTGTGTTTGTGGGTGAAAGTGGCCCATACACCCCTCTCCATCACACTTTGTTTATTCTGCAAACCATTTCTTAGTTCGTATTACAAAAAAAAAAAAAAAAAAAAAAAAAAAGAATTGAACAGATGTGGAGTTTTTGCCAGTAAAACGTGTTATCCCCTTACATGACAGGTTCTAGTCCTGCTGCTTTGTGCATGGGCAACATGGCTTTGGCTCCTGATGTGTGGCTTCTATGTTCCCTTATTCCAACCACAGGCAACATTGTGAGTGTAACTACACTGGTTGTCACTGGCTGCTGCTCCGGCCCCGTGCTGTCAGCCTCACCAGGGGCTGGACTGCCTGGCTGGAGGGACTGCTGGGGGTCATCCACGGCATTGGGAGAGGAGACGCGCCTGGCTCCATCCAGCCATGGAGCACCAGGAGGCAGCGCCCGATGCCCGGTCCCCGGTGCAGGGACGTGACACAGAGCCCTGGCTGCTTCAGCACAGATCCCAGGAGCCTGATCAGAGCGTTTCACATCTCTTGTCCCGAGGGCGGATGCTGTGCCACAGGTACCCGTGAGTCTGAGTCACTTGCTGACAAGCTTTTCTAGGTCTGAACCTCAGCACTTCGCTCCAAAAATAAGGGCACTGCCTTAACCACAGTGCTCTTTGGCCTTAGAGAATTTGGGGCTGCCCCTCCCTCGTGCATCGCACAGGGAGCCATGTCCCAACCCAGGACCGTGCCTTCCCATCCCACCTGAAGGCTCCAGATGTTGTGTAAAAGCAAAACAGCCATCCTTAAAGCCCTGACCTGCTCACGTGCCATCAGCCCGAGAGACACGTGAAGTTATGCAACACCCAACTTCTCAAATTTCCTAAAATTTGCTTGTGGGCGTGCCCACCGCTGCCTGAGCGGTGAAGTGCTGAGCGAAGGGGATCGATGTGCCAGGCTGGCAGCTTTAATCCATGTTTTCAGCAAGTTGTCCTGGCAGCGCCTGCCCCGTGCCCCACTCCAACGCCCCAAGACCTTCCTGGGGCAACTGGGGGGACACGCAGCTGCCCCATCTCCCCTTTGCAGCTCAGCAGGGCAGGGGCTCAGGGGGCACCGGTTTTACCAGACTGCTTGAAATCCACCTTCGGTTCTTCCTTTGCCCAAGAAAGCATGAAGCCTCATCTCAGGGGAATGTTTTGATTAATGGTCTATGGGTTATTGAGAGTCCAGGCTTTCTGAAACCTGTCTTTGCAGCCGTAATTTCCCACCATGTAGCGAAATGCAAAGGTGATTTTTTTTGTAAATCCCCGCTGCCTCCCCCCGAGCCTGGTGCTCATTATCAGGTTCCTGTGCAGTTTCCAGCCCCAGCCCATGTCCCTGCCCAGCGCCCCTGGGCTCCCGGGCCAGCCTGGGCTCCACACCCCTCATGCCACTGGGGCCAGCAGCCTCCAAAAAGATCTGCATGAGCCATTTTTACCTTGCTCATAAGCCCTGCCTGAATAGATGCTTCTCCTGCTTTGTGTCAGCCCCTCAGCCGCTGCTGGTACCGTGGTGGGACACATACAGGCACACGTACACACACGAGGGATGCTTCTTTAGTTTCCCCTTGCCTTCAGGGAGGAAATTACCATGAACTTCATGCAAACAACCCCATTTTATAAGTAGCTACTTCTTCCCATTTAGTACCAGTTCACATATATATTCTTTTATTCCTTTCTTTGCTACTCCCAGACCTAGCCCAGGCAACTGGGAGCGCCCTTTGAGCATTTCTAGCCCTCACGGTTAATTTTAAAAGCTGGGAGAGCAGGGCCTATGTCAAAGCTGGACAGCAGCGAGCACAACTCTTGGGCACTTTCTTGCTGCTCTTCTGCCGGCCTTGGCACGAGCAGCCCCCCAGGGCCTGTCGGCGTCAGCTCCCCCTGCCTCAGTTTCCCCCCAGGTCCTGCTCTCATGCCTTGTGGCTTCAGCTGCCATTTCATTTCCCACATCTAACTTAGGCAGCATTTACAAAACACAGCCTCCCTTGAACTTTAGGACTAATCCTCTGCCTTTTTACTTCTTTTCCCAAGTCACCCTTTTCTGCAGTTTATCACGTTCTTGCTCCCCCCCTGTGGCACACCCTGACCCCAGACCCCGCAGGGTCCTCTTGGCCCCCCATGGGCCAGGGGGCTGCTGCCTTTCCTGGCAGAGCCGCAGCGCGGGGACCTGGGGCTGTGATGGGGCACAGCCAGGGGGCGCGCGTGCAGGGTCAGCTCGCCGCTCTGTGAGGGCACCACGGAGAAGCCGCTCGCCATGAGGCGGGGCAGCACGTCTGCAGAAGGAAGCTCACCTTCCTAAAAACAACGCCAAGAGATGTAAAGTTGAATAAGCTGTTGCTGCGTTGGATGCTCTTCTCCATGCACCGCTGATATGTGCTGGGGGGTGAAGCTGCCGTGCTCTGACTGTGTTATGCCATTTCCCCATGACCTGAAAAAATGCCAGATTGCCCCCCCCGCAGGCACCTCTCCTTCCCAAAGAGCAGCAGCAGCGAACAGCAGCGATAGGAGAGGTGACTCGGGAGCCTGGGCAGGCTGGGCCACCCTCTGCACCCTCCCCTCGTACTCCCAAGCAACCACGATTGCTGGATCATCGATGCTGGGGAGCGTATCCTGGCTGCTCCCTGGAGCCTCCAGTTATGAATGGATCTATTGTCTGTGATGCTGTCCAGATTCTTTTGGGAGCTGCCAGCACTGTCTGCTCCCAGCGCCTGTGGCAGCAGTGGGTTCCCTGGGCTCTGCTGCCCACAGGACAAAAAAGCAACCTTCCTTTCATGCTTTAAGTTCATCCATTGCACAGAGTGCACTTTCACTTGAAACCTTGCCAGGTTTGGCAAATAAGGGCCCTGCTGCAGGCCGGGCTGGGCTGGGGTGGAGGGGCCCTTCCCCGAATCCTGCCCGCACCTGGGCCAGGGCTGGGGAGGCCAAAGGGGTGGGGGGGGGGCAGACATGGTGGGCAGGTAGGAGTGGGGCAGCTGTGCCCTTTGCAGGGAGGGGGGGAGTTGGTGGCACATCGTGTGGATGCTGTGATTTTGTTGCTGTGATCTTGTTACTGTGATTTTTTGCTGACCCAGGTGCTGTGGCTGTGTGGCAGTGGGATGTGACCCCATGGGAGAGGCTGAGAGAGCTGCTGGTGGGTGCTGGGTGCTGGCAGGTGGGGGTGTTTGGCCAGGCTGAGGCGAGTGTCCCGCAGCCTGTGCTTGTGGCAAAGGATGCCAGGTTTTGTCTCTGCTCTTGAGTTCTGTGTGTGCTGGCTGGTGCCTGAGCTTAGGGCTTGTACATGCCTGTGTCTTGGCAGCTTTAATCTGTGTTTTCAGCAAGCTGTCCTGGCATGCTCAAGCTGAGCGGCAGCCCTGGGCTTTGGCTGCATGATCTGTTGGGGAAGCAAAGATCATGTCCGTGCATGGAGAGCTGGTGGAAGCTGAGGCCCCATGCTCATTAGCCCCAGTGCACTAATGAGCAAAGTTCAGCAGGACATGTCACTGTGCATGGCTGAGGGAGCCGAGGACAGGAGAGGCAGCAAGGCAGCTCATGCTGTGGAAGCCGCTCTGCCCTGCACCGCCTGTGCTGTGTGATGGTAGTAGATGCAGTTACTGAAACATGTGCAATGATGGATGGCAAAATCTACGGCACTGAATGCAATCTAATGTAAGTTTAAGTGCACACATGATGAAAATCCTGGCTCCTGCAGGGGACTATACCTCTTCACTGCTCTTCTATGGTTTTGGTGTATGTGTAGTAACAGAAAACAGGTCCTTCTTGTATTTGAAAACTGTGGTGTGTTTTAATGCTCTATGTTTTTACTCCTGTGAGGCAAACCCCTGTAGGGAGCGTTGCAAGGGCACGTGCTCTCTCTAGTGTTACGATTCAATATGTACCTGCAGTGCGTCGGTGCAATACAATTAGGACTGTTTCTGTAATTTTATTTCTACACTCAAGTTCATTGGAAAGTCAAAGCATTGGTGCTAGTGCTGTACTGATCTGCTCTCATGGAAGTTGCTCCTGAGCTAGTGATGATGTGGCTTTTGAAAAAAGAGCGTTGTATTTGCAGTACTGGAGGGTGGGAGAGCAGGAACTGCCCTTCACTTTGCAATTTGGGTAGGATGAAGAGGGGGATTTCTAGTGTTTCTTTACAATGCAAGCAGTCACCTCACCAAATACACAAGCCTGATGCTGACTCTGGGTCTCGGTGCCTTTGCCCATCTCTCCCTGTCAGTGACTGGAGCAGCAGCTGGGCAGGGTTAGGAAATCGCTGTTTCCTGCAAGCGGGGCCAGCTGGGGGCGACTGGGGGTGTTACAGGGAACAAAGGGTGCAGTTTACCGCTTGGCTGCCTCGCAATGCATTTCCACGGGTCAAATGCTGCTCAGAGTTACCTGAAATATTTCAGGGTTTTTCCTGCATCGTAGGTCAGTTCCAAACTTTGTCAATGCCCCTGGACTTGATGTCAAGGAATATGTTAATTTAAAACCAAAACTGTTACTTCCCTTCTCTTTTTTTTGTGAGCGTATTCTGGTAATATTTGCTTTTAGATATGGTGAGTAATCCCTTCCTTGCTGTCAGAATGTAAAATGATGCAGAAGAGCTGCTCCCTGCCCCCAGAAAGCCCTCCACATCATTTTTAATTGACATAAAGTAAGAGTTTGCAGTTTCTTGCTGACTACAAATGGCTAGAAGGAAACAGAGCTTTTGCTGTAGTGCTGGAAGGGACATGGTAGAGGAAGTGTTGTTCCTGAAGTGACATCTCTGGGCTCAGGAGGGACATTGCTAGAGCCTGCTGTGGTGGTAACTGCAGGCAGGAGACCAGTTCGATGAATAAACCCCTTGTTCTGAGGTAGGTTACACATTTCCCCCCCCCTTCTTCAGCAACGATTATCTGATCAACAGAGTGAAAGCTCCTGTCCATGATGTGAAAGAGCACAAAAGTAGTTCTGCTAGCAAGCGGGTGATCCCAGGAAAAAAAATAAAT
The DNA here is from genome assembly GCA_034008185.1 of Gorsachius magnificus. NCBI lineage: Eukaryota > Metazoa > Chordata > Aves > Pelecaniformes > Ardeidae > Gorsachius > Gorsachius magnificus. Next base: position 30,625,383 of record CM067089.1, on the reverse strand, counting down.
AAGCCTGGCTGGTTGTGGTGAGAGCAGCTCCCAGCTGGCTGGCATATAGTCATCCTGCAGAGGTATGTGTGGGGACCGTGCCCTTGGCAGGCACGCTGGCCCTGTGCTACCTCCCACCCCACGGGCCCCGGCCCGGGGAGCAAGGTGGCAGCTGAGCTTTTTGTCACACGGGGCAGGTGGTGCAAGCCTGGCGTTGCAGCTCGGGGCTGCCTGGTCCCTGGTAGGGGCGGGCAGGGGCTGTGGGGCTGCACCCCCCCCACCCCACGGCTGGCGCCCACCGTCCTGGGGCTGCACTGGGCCCTGCCAATGTTCACTGTGGGGACAATGGGGAGGGACAAAAACCTGCTCTCCTGAGCCGGGCATTGGAAACAAGGGGTTAAAATATCAACTGTGACACACCACGAAATTATTAGCTTCGTCTAACACAACAAATATTTCATCAGATACTTTAAAAAGCAGGGTGAGCTCCTCCCATTTCTTTTTATAGCCATGAATTTTAAGTCCCACTGGGGGGGGGGAAAAAATGTGGGCAAGAATCATCTGAAACTGGATACTTTTCTATGTAAGGTTTTGAAATGCCGAAGTTGATTTAAGCAACGCTTCAGCTTGTTGTTTTGCGATGCAATGTTTTTCTGCCCAGTCGACTGTGGGCTGTGCCTGCCTGCATCTCCCCCCCTGCTCGGGAGCCTTTGGCTGGCACAGCTGCAGCCTGCATGCTGTTTACCAACTCCTCGATATGGAAAAACAAAGCTTTTGTTCCTGGGCTATGGAAAACTTCTGATTAATCCACGCCCTCTCTCCGGGGAGGAAAACATAATAAACGCTAATGTCTCTTCACCCTTTTATGCCTCGTATATTAATCACCCAACAAGGGCTCATGGCTTTTCCCTGTTCCAGTTTGCATTTGCCCTGTAACTACTGGGAGGAGTCCTGCTTTGTCTATAAAAAGCTGCACTTTGCCAAACATTGTAACAGAACCGAATTTGGGGATTCACCTGCCCATCCTCTGTGGGGAGAGAGGACTGAGTGCAGCCATGTTCGGATTTGGGAAGAAGCTTGCAGAGGAAGCCACGCAACAGGCTGAGAGCGCTGCACAGGTGGCAGGTAAATATAAATCACTGCTCCCCCCCCCCCCGCCCCAGTTCCCTGGGTGTTACAGTGTGTGCCCTGCTCCCACCCCTGCAGCTAGGAGCACATCTGTCTCTTGGGCAGGAACTCCGCAGATGCTGCCTTCAAGGGTGCTGTCACCATGTTCCGTAACCTCCAAACCCTCTAACACTATAGTAAACGAAGGACTGACATTAACTACTAGTTTCCCACAACTTCTCCCACTTTGGCTTTTACTTTGCGGGTGTCTAATGATACACTGATGGGGGAAGAGGACAGCAGAAAGCCAAGAGGTGGGGCAAGGCTGCTTATTTAAGGCTTTGTTTTCTAACGTGAACAGCCATGATAAATATGAGCTCTGAAATAGTGTAGGACATCAGTTTCCTGAAGCTCTGAGGTCTTTGATCTGCTCAGTGCTGCGCAAAGACATGCAGTGAAGTCCGCTCCACTGCCAGCACCCCAGCCCCCCCAGCACTGCAGCCACTTGCCCCACTGAAAGCCAAAGCACAGCTGTGGGGGCTCAGGGCACCCGAGTCAAGCTTACTCCCATGGAGAGGCTCACAGAATCAGGCCCGAATTTAAATGATGTGCTGCTTAGATGAGCCATTGCTAGTGAAGCTTTAGCATGGAGCTCTGCACTGGAGCAATTACTGAAGTGTTTGTGCTTGCTGTAATACATGAGCAGTGGAGACTGTTCTGTATTTCTTTACATGATGTGTAGGTAAACTCTCAAAAGCAGACACTTCGTCTGTGACTTCAAACGCTGTAGTACTATTACTTGTGGGTTATGTGCCCAATGAAGCAAGTGGAAAGCCTGCTACTTATTTACCATCTGTCCTTGGTTTGGTTTGCTGGGAAGGTGAATGCTGCCTAGTCCCACACCCCCTGCCCCCTTCTCCAAAGCTGATTCTTAAATCAACTCTTTTATGCTGAAGCATGAGAGAAGCACCAGGATGTGGTCACTTGGAGGGTAACCATTGATTTTTGTTTTCAAATGAAGATTTCTTCGTTTTGCTTTTGCTGTACAGCAACCCTAGAAATGCATATTTCTGGGGTTTTTTTTGATGTTCCTAATGTTTTTAACACCATGGAAATCTTACCTATGGCTTCCTATGCTCTAGAAGGCTGATGTGGATCTTTTAGAGGTGGTATTTATCATCTTGAAGGGGCTGAGTAGTAATCTCAATGTTCAATGATTGAAGTGAATGTTTGAGCCTACAAACTCCAGGACCAAAGTTTTTAAATAGTAGCAGCAGTCCTTCCCTTTGTCCTAAGCACTTGAAGCCAAAACATTTTTTTGGACACCAGCAGTCCGAAGCTCTTTGCCTGCACAGATCTTCCCTGCGAGTCCTGTGCCACAGCACAGCCCTTCCAGCTGGAGCTGGATCCTGGAACAACAACAGGAGCTCCTGGGCACTGGTCTGACTCTGGACACTTGTTTCTGTGCCATCAGCACGTACCTCGATGACTGGCAGTAAATACACAGCGTGTAATGCTGAACTCATGTTGCATCAGTGTCAGTATGCACCCACTCCTGGGACTATTATAAATAGAGGTGCCTTCCAAATCCCTATTTAAATGAAAACAAAGGGGGATTTTATGCTGGTTTTTAACTAGAACAAGACTGTCCAGCTGGTGGCTGTACAACTAATAATTACCTTGTCTCTGAACTACTTCTGTTGTGCCTGCATGTGCCCTGCTGGTGCGGTGCCATGAGCCATTGCGAAGTGCAGAGTGGCACAACTGTGCTTTGCAAGCACCTAAAATTAGCAACTACTCTGTGGTTCCTAAAAGAAGCCATGAAATCAGCTGTGCCGCAAGATTGCTACTGGAAGCATTTTCCTTACCTGTACCTTATGAGCAGTGTACATCATTCATGTTAAGAAACTGCAGCAGTGGATGATGCGTGATGATAATTAGCATGTCTTAAGCTGTAGGAAGGTTCCTACAAATCCAGGGTGAAATAGGGCACTGGTTTTTACAAGACACCTGATGAAACAACTACTGTTGAAGAGCCATTCAATCCAAGCCTGGAGACCTTTGAAGTTTTAGACACTCCCAGTCTACTTAAATGTCCTTCCTCACCTCATCACTGCTCCTCCATGTGATGTCCCTGAACCTGCCTTGCTCAGTCAGCGCCTGCCTTCTGTGTCTGTTGTGCAGAACACATCAGTGGCTTTCACAAAGCAGTGTTTGGAGCTCGGTAAATAAAAAAAATACAGGTTCAGCTGAAGACCACTTGCCCTAGACTTTTATTTGACTCTTGTGAGCAAGACTTCCTGGATCCTAGCTATTGGAGGCCAATCATCTGAATATTTATCACTATTTTCTAGGCTGCAGTTCCTCCACTTTAAGACAATACCTTCTCTTGTTCTTCATGTCTCAATAAGTCTCAACTGAACATTTCCATGCCTTTAAAACTGGTTTGGTCTCCTGCAGAATAAAATTTTCTCTAGCTACAAGAGATAGTATTAGACTAATTGCTGAATTTTGATGTGCTGCTCTTGCAGCTTGCTGCTTCAGGCAGCAAGCACTGGGCTTTATGCAGCTGGTGGGAGAATCTTCACTGACCGAAATACCTAAGCCAGCTCTCTGCAGATCCTAGCCAAGGCTCAGTAAAAGGAAGGCTTCATTGCACCTGATTCTCTACTAGGGTTTGGTTCCTGACACTGTAGGTGGCCCAGATTGTAATCATCTTCTGTACCAAGATGCATGATAGCTTGGGGAACTACAGCCAGATTCAGAACAGCAGCGCTCTCCTGTTAGATGAGGGGCCCACCCTTATAGAATAATTTTTCATCTTCTAGCCCTGAAACATTTAGTGAACCCTTTTAAAATGTGATTACTAGTGTAGGGGAAGGGTGAAGACTGCTTGCTTTACACTTGTTTTTCTCCTAATTCCAGTTAATGCTGTGGGGCAGACGGTGCAGCAAGCTGTGGAGCAGGCTAAGGATGCTGGTCAGAAAGGTACAGTCACATTTCTGTTTATTTCTATAATGTCACGTTGGTGACATCCCAGACGGGTCCCCCAACTCTGCCTTGTCCCACCATGGGTGTGCAAAGGAAAAGGGTTGCAGTGATAACCACAGTTACGTTTGTTTTTTCTGTTTTAAAAGCTCTCGATGAAGTCTACAAAGTTGCTGAAACCGGTGAAAAAGCTGTAAAAAATGTAGCGAATCAAGCAACTTCGTGGGGCAAAAGCTTTGGGCAATGAAGATTAAAAATGTAACACCACTGAAATTTTTGTAAACAAGTTTCTATGACATGTACTCTTAAATAAAGACAATGCTTATACTCTACCTGTCTTGCATGCATTCCTGAGGAACCCTTTGGTTACACATACTAAAAAAACCCCAAAACATTTACAGTCCCTGGTCTAGAAAGGCTGGATTACTGCACAGAGCAGGCAGCCGAAGCTGTGCTACAAACGCAGACACTGTCATCTTTCACGAGCTAAGGGGTGGCTGGGAGTGGGCACAACGTGAAGCTAAGGACTTGAGATTTGGTCTCGCTCCCATTTTGCCACTGAATGCAAGGGGTGATCGCCTGCATGCAAGTTGTGCAAGCTCAGCACCTGAACAGCCATTACAAGACAAGGTAAGCACCTGTGTGCTGCTGCTTATCTGTAAAATTACAATTTGATACTGTGCTGATGGACTCTCGAGTGTGTTTAAGGTATACATAACCACTGTGAAAGAGCACTGTGATACCAAAACTAATACTAACAGCAGGACTAAGGCATTAGTGCCAGCTGAGCACTTGGCTGGCCACTGAACTGCTGAATGCAGCCTGGCTCACTGGTACAACTTCAACAGCTCTGCATGGCAAAGTATTGATGGGCAACGCAGCACTTGGTACGGCAACAGAGTTGTTTGCCACACTTGCAGGGCTCCTGTCAAACACCAGGATGGACGGGAATCAAGCAGGAGCTGGAAGAATGAGAACTGACCAAGTCTGGGCTGTAAAAAACCCAACCAAAGAAAAAAACCCCCAACAAACCCAAAAACCCTGCATGCACATGAACTTAGAGTGAGAAGGTAACCAATGACTTGGTATGGCAATTAGTAAGGAATCTGATCTTACAGATTTACCAATTACTAATGGAGTAACTTAGAGGTCACTTACTCAGTGTCTTGGAATCACAGCACGAATTACCATTGCTCCAACCCTTCCTCCTTATGGTGACAGTTGCCATCAGTGAAAACAGACATAGGTCTGATCTTTGCTGGGATGAAAAAACCCCAATTGTTCTACTTGCTCTTTTGTGTAATAGCGATAATTTTGCATTTAGTAGTTTGCAGGAGGCATGTAACCCCAAACACTGTACTTGTCATCCTTAAGAAACTCACTCACAGCTTCAGGGTACTTACTGAGCCATGACTCGGTGCAAACTATCTACGTGGTCAGCACTTAATACTGCATGAGAAATTACAAACACCGGCTATGGTAAGGATGTGTTTTTGCTCTAGGTAGCAGGTGTGGTTCAGAGCAGGTTCAAATCTGTGCTTAAATCTAACTTTGGGCACTGACTGGCTCCCTGCCAAACACCCTAGAGACTTTCTTGGTGAATGTCTAGTGGCATGTAGGTGAATACAAGCAGTGACCATGTTGTTAGCTAGAAGATAAAACTTGTGTGTGTGGGTACGTGTATATAAGGAGAGGCGCATTCCCCAAGAAATTTGGTCTAACAAATGCCTAATTGAAGTTACAGCAGTAAAAAACCCAAACCAGTGCAGTTAGAAATCACTCCCAGCGAGTGATTGCTTTCTTCAACCGGGGCTGGGAAAAGGCTAGAGCTGCTTAGCACCCAAGCCTCTAAAACCACATTAACTCCAAGTAACTGTGTGAAATTTTAACACTTCCCCTGCCCCCCCCCCCCCCCCCCGACTTTCCTTTACTGTTGCCAGGTCTCGAGGACTTTATTCTTTTCTTAACTATCTGATCACATTGGGATGGAGCACAACGATGCTCAGCACCAGCGTAGCTTTCAGGTACAAGACTCTATCAGAACAGGCCATCGATCACAAGGAGTGTGGAGTCACTGATATGGTTTGGTCCTTTGTGTTTAGCTACACCCAAAGGGCAGCTGATGTGCTGTAACCTTAAGTCAGACCCCAAGCATCAATCTTCTTTTGATCAAAAGTACCCCGAGTTCTCCTTACACCAGCCCTTGGGTATGCTCAGACGGGTGCCTCGCAGGTCCCCAGTGCTGACTCAGCTAACAAGGGCTCAGGAACTATTGAGGCAAAATGCAGCCAACCTTAAGGGCTCATCTCTGGGTTTGGTAAAATCATAGGTAGGTCTGCTTTCTTTAAAGACATCCCAGGAAAAAAAAATGTTAAAGTGTGGGCGTACAAGAATACAAGATTCTAATGAATTGGTAAATTCAGGCATTGTGCAGCTTTCGGCTTTTTTTTTTTCTTTCAAGGTGGGTAGGAGGTAGAAGATACCCCTGTATCTATGCCAGCTTTCCATATGCTTCAACACCAAAAGGGTCCTATTTTTTTTTCAAGTTTGCACAGCTAAACTAGAGGTGCTTTATGAGCTGGAGAGGAGAGGAAACATGGCCGGGCAGAGAGGGAAAACAAGAGTAAACTAGCCCAGTCTCTTCACTGCTGCTGCACTTGGCTTTCAATGACTTTGCTGCCAGATAGTGCAACTCAGCTTTTAAGATTCTTCCTCTTTTCAATAATATAACTATTTATTTGTGATTGTAGCCTCCATGTTTTGGTGGAAGTAGGTTACAACTTGTCAGAGTTGAATTGTTACAATCTTCATTTTACTATCTAATAATATTGACATAAAAGCTACAGTGAAAAATATGATCCAAGATACAGATCTTATGCTTAGAGCTCTCCACCTTGATCATGGTAATTCTTTCATGCTCAAAGGGTTTTTGTGGGTTTGGTTTATTTTAAATAAATACCAGTGTATATATACACTGCACTTGGGTGATCTGTAGTACTTTTTTAACCATCAATATCAGCATATATGATGGAGTAAGCCACTGATTAAATGTACCACACAGGTTTATTGCGCCATGCCAACTACTAGAATTATTGCACCATGCCAACTACTAGAATATTTCTTCGCACACATGTGAGAGGACACAGTGAAGACCTGAAATGATTTACCAAATATACCCAACTTCAAAAGTCTTGCCCACAGGCAAGTTGAAGGGACAGAGATCTGTATTAGTAAGCCCCTTGGGATAACTGAGAGACAGTATCATAGCAGTGACATGTAATGAATAAATAAGCGTGCTGTGAAGAGTCACAGACTGATCATAACTACCAAAAACTATTGAATGAAATAGAAAACAGTAATACACCAGCGTAGTAGGTTTGGAAAGGTCAACTTTTTTTAATAACTGCTCTTCTCTCCAGGTTATGTCATGCAGTTACAAAGTAGTTAGAAAAAAAGCATGAGTTTCTGGGAAGGACTAGTTGTCTTTAAAAAAAAACATTCATATTCATTACATAAATAACTGGCACTTCAAGGGGACTCCACTGGACAAAAGCCTTACACTTTAAAAACTGTGCTTGATCCAATGTTGTGTTGAGGTTCATTTTGTTGTACTCTATGTTCAAAACTTTCATGACCTCCTGATGACAAAAAAAAAAAAAGGCTGTGTGTGTTAAGACAGTGGATTAAGTTTATAGCAGCATTCTAGCTCTGCTGTAGTTTGGCCAATGATTTCTGGGTTCAGTTTCACTTTAGTTGTTCACTAAGGCAGTATCTAATTTTCAGAAAGCCTCTGAAAGGAAAAGACTGAAACAGAATTCCAAAAAACCTAAGTATGATTGCTTACCAAATTCAGACTATCCTTTTTTTAAAAAAAGGAAAAAACCTATAGTCAGAATAGTTATGTAGGTACTTGATTAAAAACATAACTAGAGTTGCTCGATAGTTTCAGCTTATAAAAATATTAGTCTGTCACCTCTACATACTTCATGGTGATAGTCAAGCTAGCTTGAACAAGCAGTAAAAGGCAGTCCTATTAACAGCAGCACGGTTAAAGAAAAAATGTTGCCTAAAGAGAATCAGGCCTGAACCTTTACTACAAATAAAAATTAGACTCCTATCAAAGTTAATCCCTGCTGGAGGCCCATTCTTCCTTTGACAATGCCACAGCATTGATCATACAAGGCCTTACTGAAAGTGCCAAAGCGAAAATTACATCATTAAACAAAAGTGCATGAAGTAATAATGAGCTAAGTGCTCATCTAGTACAGTATCTGATCTGAAGTCTGAGAAGTGGCTCAGGTGGCAAGACCACTCTTTCATACATAAAATGTACCATTTTGTTTTGTAGGCGAAATACCCAGAATGGCCCCCACCAGTGCAGATGAACTGTCATCTTCAGATACATACTTGTATACAATTTCCTAATCCATGGATTTTTATTGTAAAAAAGACTAGTTTGGACTGAAACTAAAGAATAGAATCCACTATAATGTCAGAAGAAAAGAAAATTTTGTGGTTACATGTAAACTTGTGATAAGCTTTTTCAAGAAGAGGGTACATTAACGGCGAGAGGGATGGGATACAATAAGGAGCAGTAATGGCCTATTTATGTAAAGGTCAGGCCAGCCTCATTGTACACTTTGAAGACTTTCTCGATTGCATTGACGTAGGCAGCTGTTCTCAGGTCCAGACCCAGGTTGTACTTCATGGCAGTACGCATGATTTGCTGAAACAGAAAAGGTTACATGTGATTTCTGCAAGTTTCTCCACAGGGACTACACTAGATTTTGCTTAGAGGAACTGAGTTAGGAGTACAAGAGCTGCTAGATTGGTATCAGAGCTCAGATCCTTTGAGGACTGAGTCTAAAATTTCTTGATTCCCCTTACAGTTGAGATCTGAAAGGGAAGAAAATCTTTCCCACGTTACTGGATTGCCCCACTTCAAGTCTTGGATCCACATGTACCTCAGATACAGGAAGAGACAAGATGTCTCAAGTAGCCTTTGCCCCACTAAATAAAAATACTGCATAAAGGGATTAATCTGAAACTGCTGGTGGCAAGGTAAATCACTCCTAGGTATGTGTCCCAGAGTAGTCAGGTACATGAGGAAATCTAAAAATTTTCCAATTACTACAGCTTTTTCTAGAAAACACTTCCTGATTTCATGTATTCGTCTCTAATGTTTACTGTACTCAAAGTTGTCCATTCCTGCACAGAGCAGAAATACCTCATACTCACAGTGACTTCCATTTTCATGAACTGTTTATCTACTCCTTTAATTGCAAAGAAATTCTGCACCACACATTCAAAAACTGTTGCAAAGTCACATATGTTCTTCTTCCTATAAGTACATTTACTAATGCAATATTTACCCGGGCAGAACGCTCCATTGTATAAGCCAACCCAGAGTGGACAATGTCTTTCTCAGATGCACCCTGCAACAACAGAAAATAAAACCAGGGTTTAATTCAAAACACAAAAGGGTAGTAGTCATATACTGGGGACAATGACATGTTGGATTCCCATAATAACTGAAGTTTCCTTGCTCATTTTCTTCTAATGACTGGTGTAAGGAACTAAATCACCCTTACTGTGTTACTTGCAGGGCTAATTATGGTCAATTCAATTATAAAACCTGATATAAGCACTGGAGTCTTTCATATGCCTACCTTCTAGACGGATGATGCTAACATTTTTTATTGATGTACTAACCACTGTTTTCAGCCTTCAAAACACACAGTAAATGCTAAACAACAGAAGCTTCCAAGAGTTAATAACCTATAGAAACTAATTCCAATCATTTTGAAGACTGTCAGGTTTTAGGAAGGGCATAGATACCCAGTTCACATACTCAACACTGTACTAGCCCTCAGCAACTCCACAATAACTTTGTTCCCATTAAAATTTAAATACAGAGAACAATAAATAATTGAAGACAGTCATTCTAATTCAGGCCATCAGCTTCGATGTTCCATTATCCTGACTGTTGTAACTTAGTTGTATCAGAAATAGCGCAGCCAGCAGGACTAGGGAAGAGATTTTTCCCCCTGTACTCGGCACTGGTGAGGCTGCACCTCGAATACTGCGTTCGGTTTTGGGCCCTTCACTACAGGAAGGACATTGAGGGGCTGGAACATGTCCAGAGAAGGGCAACGAAGCTGGTGATGGGTCTGGAGCACAAGTCCCATGAGGATTGGCTGAGGGAACTGCAGTTGTTTAGCCTGGAGAAGAGAAGGCTGAGGGGAGACCTTATTGCTCTCTGCAACTACCTGGAAAGAGGTTGAAGCGAGACAGGGGTCGGTCTCTTCTCCCAGGTAACGGGCAATAGAACAAGACGAAATGGCCACAAATTGCGTCAGGGGAGGTTTTGATTAGATATTAGGAAAAATGTCTTCACTAAAAGGGTTGTCAAGCATTGGAACGGGCTGCCCAGGGAAGCCGTTGAGTCCCATCCCTGGAGGTATTTAAAAGATGTGTAGATGTGGTGCATAGGGACGTGGTTTAGTGGTGGACTTGGCAGTGTTGGATTAATGGCTGGACTTGATGATCTTAAAGGTCTTTTCCAACCCAAACAATTCTATGATTCTAGTAATTTGAGACCTGGCTTCAGAAAGTACATGCTTTTCCTCAAATACCAGTTTGGGATGGATGTAGAAATGACTAGGCCAGTTTCTACGGCTTGTGTTTAAGAGGTCACAGCAATCACTTTAAGCCACATCTACCACGCTATTCATTCAGCCTAACATTTGTGAAAATGCTAGTATCACACTGGATCAGGCTGAAGTCTATTGCTATCATCTCACAGTGGCCAAGTTTACATGCATCTCCCCCAATTTCTTCCTGAGGAAGTATGGTTTAATGTTTTTCACAACTCACTGGTTTGTTTCCCCCAATCATTTGTCCCATCTCCTGAATTTGTGTTAAAAACCAAACTGACCAGCCCTTTTAGCTTCCATACGTCCCTTGGCAGGGTATTCCACATCTTAACCGTCTGCTGTGCTAGGAACCATCCCCATTCTTCATTCTGCTCCTCACTCCACCAGTTTTGTTTGACAGCACCTCATTCCCCTTTACCCTTCCTTCCACTGGACAGTCTATCCCTACCCATCCACTTTCACACAACTCATTCTATGGATTACTGCCTCTATGTCACAGCTACTTCAGGCCAGTAGGACCTAGGTTAGTTCATTGTTCCATGTATGAGAAGCTTTCATACCTTTGATTATTCTTGTGATCTTGCTCTGAACTTTCTCCACATCTACAATGTTTTAAGACACAGAGACCTTAACCTGCATGCAGTATTCAGAAAGCAGACACACCCTGGGTTTGTACTGTGGCATCATTAGTCAGTCTTACTCTTTTCTCTTCAGAACAATCTCTAATGCTGGATTTACTTTTTGATTGCTATGGATTTCTAAGCTTATATTTTGTCATTATCTCCAGATCTTCCATTTGAATGCAAATGGATGAGCTCACAACCCATCATTTTATGAGAATTTCCCCACCATGGATTGCTATGCATTAGATTATAATGAATTGTACCTGACATTTCTTTGCTTGTTAATTCAGTCTTAGAAGAACGTTCTACAATTTTTCAGTCAGCTCTTGTCTATATTACAGAAGCAGCATACAAACTGTCTGTGGCGTGGGATCTTGTTGAAAGTTGTTTGGAAATCTAGGCAAACTATATCAACAAGATCTCAGAACAAATTCTGGTAATGTTTGAGGCAGTATTTCCCACTACAAAGCGTCCATAGACTGTGATAGCTAGGGTTCAAAGAAATTGTGGAATCTATGTATCTGTCAGGTTAGCCAGCAGAAATATCAAGTATTTAATAGCAAACAAAAGCATCAGGAAAAAACACAGGGTTTTAAATTTTCCTTACTGGCCGAAAAAAAAAAAAAAAAAAAAAAATTCACCCCCCTGGACAAAAAATTAATGGGTGTTTTTAAATTATTGCTCTGAAAAACTCCCTTACATGAATGGCAACATGCAATCTAACACTAGTTACAAATAAAAAATGCATCTGTATTAAAACTGTAGCTTTTTAACAACATTGGAGGTATTTCGCATGGCTCAAGCAAAATAAAGAAAAAATAGCTTACTTCCAATACTCCTAAGCAGTTCAGATCATTTACTTGGCTTTATTTCTTTGGCCATCAGGCTAACGGTGAGTAATGCCTTGCTTGGGGCAAAAAACCTCCGTAATGGTACAGTGGTAAAATTTAGGTTGCAGTTATAATATCAGAATACAGTAACCATAAAAAAAAACCAACCAACAGCAACTACTTACTGATATCCTATCTTGAAATTCTGCTGTAGGCACAACTGGAATAGTTCCACCGTGTTTCCCAAATTTTCTTTCCAAGCTTTCCTGGACAGACACTAGAAAGGAAAAGAAAGTAGAGGCAAGGTAACCGACATGGAAAGTGCTCCCTAACAAAGGAGCTGACCCCAGGACTTTCAGCATCCATTTGCATTAAATGCAGACTACAAGAGTTGGGGGCAGAGGGACTCATCTCGGTTTTGTTTTCTAACAAAAGTGAAAGATGTTGATTTATCTGGATTTATAGATGAATGCCTCCAACATTAGAAGCAATATTGCTATAGTACAGGCACATGGCAATCAACTGTGGATTTACTGATCCCACTTCGGTAAACTCATAAAGCCGATAGAGCAATCTGGATTAACTTTCCTAACTTGACAGATAGCATTAGACAAAATATTTCTTGAAGTTAAAGCAATCGATTATTTCCTATTGCACTTTGCATACACACAACTTGCTAAGAAAAAAGCCCAATGTGGAATTTTAGGGTTTTTCCTTAAGACATGAGAAATGTTTTGGTATTTTGAATTGATACTTATTTCATGTTAATTCTTGTAATTTAATTAGTAAGCTTTCCTAAACAACATCACATCGCATTTCAGATGACGCAATTTTGAAGTTAAGGGATTTAAATTAGAATTGCCATTACCCTCAACCACTTTAGAAACACCTCAAAAGATATAATTTATGAGAAAAGGTTTTATTAAAAACCATCCAGATGTATGTTTTGTCAAGTCCTACACCCTGAGATGCTCATGTTTTCTACAGAGTATTCTTTAAAATAGAGCAATATCCTGCAGTTCTTTTCCATTAAGCTGCTTTTCCCCATGTAATTGGTATTCTGGCCCAGAAACTGGGAAGTACAGAATAGCTGTAAGTGGAGCTGTAGGCCGTAAGCAGATTTTTACAGCACGTGTACCAATTATATTATTGCCCTTTATAGAAACCCTCTATTGTTGTATGTGCAGAACAATGTTACCCACTCAAACTTTGAAAACTTCTCAAATACCAAGTGTACAGTTGAAAGACATTTATTAAGAAGTAATAAATATTTCACATAAGTGGTTTGAGTTCAGTATTTTCACAAAACTGAGGAAAGCATCACTTTATGAATTAAAAGATAACTGAAAAAGTATGCATTTAAGTCATTAGAGTTGCAAGTCTGTCAACCTATCAAATCTTTCCTGCTCTTCAGTATGCAGCAATAGCAGACTTGTAGGAAATTAAGGTGAATTTAAAATACTTTTGTATTCATTTCTCCCACGTTTGGTCCTTGCTAGTCCAATCTATCAATTAAACAGCGAAAGCAGAACCGAACACTTACTGAGCAAGTGGTAGTTTGAATCCCTTTCGTATTTAAAAGTCAAGCGACCATAGCTGACGTGGTTCAAGTTTTTCAGCCACTCAAAATAGGATACTGTTACACCACCAGCATTCAGGTAAAGATCCTGCACAGAAATAGTAAACATCTTGAATTGTGACCATGTGACAAAGACAGCTCCATTGTATTAAGGAAAAGCAAGCAGAAGTATTAGGTACAAAGTGTTAGTTTAAACTGCAGTGCAGAAGACAATCCAGTTGTTATCCTTATACATGACAAGACTTATCCTCTTCTGCAGTCCAGGGGTTACTTCTACTGATTTAGAAGAGGTCTTGACTTTAGAACATGTGAAGTTCAGGAGTGCTTGACTGATCACTTTCTTTTAAGTTTTCAATCAAGAAAGTCAGGGCATTCTTAGGCCATCTCAGTGAGTAAAGGCTGAAGATCAGCCACTCCTAGCAGTATCACTTGATCAGGACACCCTTTCTCTGGGAAAAGGGTATCGTTATACCTGGATAGGTCTTAGTCTTTCAAATTATCACTATAGGCAACATTTACACTATACAAACTATCATAGGCAGTTCTGTCAGAGCATTGCCCAGAGACACAATGTTTACAAACAAATTGGACAGTGTGTTTACTCTGCCTTCTTCCTTCGCTTAGTGGACTATTTAATTGAGCAAATGTCAGCCAATACTCCAAAATACAAAACTACAGATTTAAGAACTAATTGTGGATTGTTCTCTCTTCCCAATAAGTAGTCTTCATGTAATAGTTATCAATGGTCATTTACACTTGCAGTGAGATCTTTAAATAATTACTATCAATCTTAAGCAACATCAACACGCCCATTTCCCAGACATCAGTTATTAAAAACCACTCTAGAAGAATGAATGGCTATTAATAAAAACCTTCAATAAATAATGTCTTGCTACAATTTGCAAAAATATTACCCTTGTAATGAAAATCAAAGGTCATAATAGAACCTTACAGGGATAACCATGATATTCCGCTCCAAGAAGATTTTGTCAGCTTCAGGAGTCGTAGGGCCATTGGCACCTTCAGCAATAATCTGAAAGAAATCACAGCAGAGTAACTCAGAGGTATGTGTTAGTTTCCATCCATGCTAATTACCAAACACTAGTATTTAAACAGGCCTTCTCCACTTTTCATTTGCATTTGAACTCTCCAACTTACTTTTGCTTTAACCTTGTGAGCGTTGGCCTTAGTCAACTGCTTCTCGCTGGCAGCAGGGATGAGAATATCACAGTCTGTTTCCAGAATACTGCCCTCGAGTGTCTGTGCTTTAGGGAAGCCCATGATTGTCCCGTGTTGCTGTTTGAAGGAAACAAACCAGGGTGGTTTTAGCGTGTGTGTGCGTGTACCCATTTGACTCCCTTCCCTTCTTCTAACTTTCAAAAAAGAAAGAAGGGAGAAGCAACAGTACTAGAAAAACAGCACATAACATAATTCCTATCTTTTCTTAGATTAGGCATAAAAAGCAAGCTACAAAGCTTGGCTAACAGTCCAAGTTGCCATGACTGAGGCATAACTCTCCCTGGACAGAGACACTGATAATCATTTGGGCTCTTAAGTATTTAATTCTTTTGAGAAAGGGGTGATAATGACGTTCAAATCCTCCCTATGTAAAAAACAACACATCAATTAAGCCCCTTAGAAACTCTAAGTGCGAGATTGTATTTTAGTGGCTTTGAACTGTCCCCTCAAGACTGTTTCAATTGGAAACTGAAAAAAAAAAGACCATACCGAGTTTTCATTATAAACTACATATTAAAGTCACACTGCCAGACAGATTTTCATTTTTTCAGAAATATTCAATAGGTAAGAAGCAGCAAAAGTGCACTTTGAAGTCTTAGATGTCCACATGCTTGTGATTCTCAATCAGGAATCCTTTAGGAACCTCCTTGCCCTGGTTCCTTAATAAATCCTTCTTAGTTTAGTCATAAGAAAGGCAAAATAATCATGAACTCCAATTCTGAAACCAAAGTAATTAGACTGCACACATGCAAGCCCTTGCTATTTTTCTGAGAGTTAGGTCAAATGGTGAAAACAGTACAATGTTATAAACCTAAGAGATAGCCAAAGCCACAAGATCAGTTAGTGCTCACCACCTGCATTCATATTGGGGATAAGGAGAAAGCCAGAAGAATCAACATTCCTAAGCCATTTTGTAAGTACTAATTGCAGCATGGTTTAAAAATCACAAATTAACACCAGTCTACAGTCATCCTATGTGCTTGCAAAGCTGCCAAAAATGAAACTATTTCTGCTCAGCTAAATTTCATACCAATTTGTAATCTTCTAGTTCCTTTGGGTCAATCCCATCAGGATTCCAGATAGAACCATTAAACTCTCCAACAGCAACACACTTTGCTCCAAAACGATGCAAGTATCTCATAGAATGCAAGCCCACGTTACCGAATCCCTGAAAGTGGAAAGGGAGACAGTTAACCCTTCAGCAAAAATGATGATTACTGCTAAGGATTATATAGCTTTAAATAGTTCTTCAACAATTGGCATATCTTGGCAATAGATGATGTTTATAGGAAAGTTGGAAGAAATCTACATGTATTCTATTCTAGTCTGAATACCACTGTAGAAATTATGCATTATAGCCAGCAATATACAGTTGTGCTAAATGTTTTATACTGGAAATACAGAAGGGAAGTGTTAGTGCTACTATGAAAGTGTCAAAAGTATGATATTTATCAACATAGGAACATTAAGTGTATCTATTTTATAACTGGCACTGTCTTAGAAGTATTCATGGATTTTTGTATGATTATTCAAAGGTTTGACTAGTATTTGCAGGCCAAGAAATATTCTCATTTAATCTGGGTGAGGAAGGCTCACAAGTGTAAAACCCAACCCACAACAGAAAGCATTAAACAAGAATATCATTAATTCTTCTCATTAAAACATACAAACTAGTAGGAAGCTATGTCACTTCTAATACATTTCTGAAGTGGGCCTGTACAAAACAGATTGCCTAAATTTAAAATTAGATAATTTCGTATTTATTTAGGATTTTTTACATCCTTACGGGTGTAGAAAACCTACTTCCAGGCCATTGTTCAACGTTCTGGAAGTAAAGGAACACACGTGGCAGACTAAAAGGTCCCATGATCCACGCCAAAAGTTTGTATTAAGATTCTACTGGAAATTCTGGAAAAAAGCTGAATATTAAATTCCTGTATAACACAGCTCCAATCATAATTAGGATTTTTGTTTATATGTTAGAAGCAAATTTCAGTACAACAGTTTGTCATGCATTAAGTCTCTTTGCAATGCTGTATCCTTGTTTTCCGAGAAGTGCCTGTAAAGTGCCCCTGCCAGGCATGAAAATGCCAAAGTGTACCAACATGAGTGTGCTGCTGGGTCCGTGCAGGGCAGAGGTGTTTGCTTCATCCCACTGGTTAACTAGAGGACAACTTGGAGGTTACAATTACTCTGCCATTTCTAACAACCAGTGCGTTGGTACTAAAAACAACAAACCAAAGCAATCCCTCAAATTCTCCAGTGTTTAAAGCTGAACAGAACAAGTTATTTCTTCAAAATTTTAAGGACGATAATGCGTATTACTGAATATCAAACCCCTTCAAAATTCAACTACACATGTCCTGAAGTCTTATGAGCACCAATAAACATACATTCAACCTGATGAATTTAGGATAAGGTATTCTCTCCTACTTTTCCAAGTGCTCATTCCATAGTAGAACAAGAACATAACCCCCAATTCCTTCTCTCTCTAAATTTTTTTATTACAAAACAGCGCAACAAATTCTGTGTAGGCAGAAACAGTGACACAGCTCACTGAAAACTGTGCAATGCCTTAGTTTAAAGAACTCCCGTAATAGTATTTCACTTTTTTCTTTGCAGCCTATGTTTATAAAGACTGGAGATTTGGCTTTGTGCCTGTAGAGTGCAATTGAAAGTTCAGTTTTTATAAAACAGTTCAAAATGAAGGGCACCTACGTTGCTTGAAAAGTGTTTCTGAAGTTTGAGAGTAAAGGTTAACTTGGAAGTCATAAAACCCTAACAGGGTTTATTGCTACGTCCCTTTTTAAAAGCAGTTCTACTGGAAGTTTGTTTACTACTTTGTCCCTGCAGTTGAAGGAAAAACGTTACCTGAACAGCAAATGTTTTATCCCCAAATCCAGGGGTCATTCCTAATATACTCATATATGATGCTTCATTGATGAAATTTTCAATTCCATGGAAGAGGCCGCGACCAGTTGCAGATATACGTCCATGGATCCCACCCTGGCTGATGGGTTTACCAGTTACGCATGCATGTGCGTTAATATCCTGTAAAACAGTGAAGGGCTGGTGAGCTATGGAACAAATCAGACAGCTGGAGCAAGGAGTTTTGTACACTTCAGAGATAAGAGAAAACAGGAATCGTAGGAGTCAGAACATGGTATAGTTTATATACATTTAGTTTGTAAAGATGATTTCTTTCCTGAGTTGGCGTGAACACCTTCTCAGAAGTACTCTAGTAGATGTCAGGAAAGCTGCATAATGCAAGACTGGATATGCTCTGTAATTTTTTGTTGTATTTAAGTGTATATGTTATCTTCAGTCTGTGGTTTATTATGGCAACAGCCATGTTGCACTGTTAGGAACGAGCAGACCTTTGACAAATCAAAAAGCTTTGAGGGACATATTTCTCAAAATTAGCTCCTATTACAGCCATAATTTACATCACTATTCTTGACATTTTAATCTTATTTACTACTTTTATTCAGAAAAGCAATATATACAATCAAGATTCTATCATTAATTTTATGTTAATAAAATTAAATTTTCCATATGCTGGAGAGCTAGCCAAGATAAAATAGACTATTTAAAACCAGAGTTAAATTTTCAAATCAAAACTAATAACTTGAAAAAACTTCTAAACTAGACAGTGTTTGGGCATTCCTCTGCTGTCACCACTGGTCCCAGTGCTCCCACACCCTGGGAGCACAGTCACACAGTGGCTTGGCATCCAACACAAGTGAAAGAGTAGGGATGAAAGGGAATCCACTGAAATGAGTCTGCCAGCAACCGGATGGGTTTCTATTCCACCAGCCACATACTCACTGGGAGGCTCCCTCCTCTCCATCACTTGTGCCAAATGCATTTGCATGCCTGTGGCATGAGCACGAGATGCTTGGTGAGAGGAAGGAAAGAAGCAGACAAAAGTAAGTGGAGGCAGAATGGCAGGAGATTACTAGAGCCATAATGGAAACAAAACCTATTTATTCTTTCAAAATGATAGCGAGTTAACCATATAAAGCCAAAGATAACCCCTCTTTAAAAACAATAAAAGTGATGCTGGGCTTGCCACAAAATTTGTAATTCAGTTTCCCAAAATGTAGCTGTGTTGCTGTCATTAAGCTGTATGCTCCCTCTGGTGGCATATCGACTATAAACAAGATCTGTGGTGGTGTTTTGCTAGGAAAACCTTGGCCTGGCATTTTAATGTATTTTTAGGTTTTCATTCTGTTTCAGACTGAAACTACATTTTAGCCTTCATGCATTCACAAAGGAGGAAGTAGGTTTTACAAACACTTGAAGAAATACAGCCTCCCACCATACATAAGAATGTATTTATTTAAGTCCCTTCACATGTCTCAAAAGTCAGTTGGATAAGTCAGGAAGTACAGAAGCGTGGAAAAGATGAACTTAATCAAAAACTTTAGCCATATATAAGTCAGTGATCCAGCAACTTCAGATGGATTTTCTGGAACAGTTAACATGGTAGTTAAAGACTTGCATGGTTTGGCAAGAAAACCGAGCATGAGGTGAGGGCATGTTCCTGAAGTCACATATACAAACCACAGTTGATGTCAAAGTCCTAAAATCTCTGGTTTTAAGTCGATCAAAAAAATGTTTAACACATCTTGGGACAAAAAGAAAGACTACGGCTTTTAAGGAGAATGTAAAATGGCTTATGGGTAGCATTAAAGACTTCTGTATTGATTATAGTAGTCTTGAACTTAGTTGGCAAAGTTCAGACACTGAACTTTTGCTTGTTTCTTAACCCCTTTCCACGCTGCAATAATATTCTCCTTGGCTCTCCAGCTTCCTGGCTCTGTATCTTAGGTTTTGAGCAGACTTCCCCTATCTGTTTATACCTGTTATTTGGCTTTTCCTTTCCACTTCGAGCTCCCTGAACACATCTGTGTGCAACCACACTGACTCATCAGGTCTGTAGATTCCTTGCCGAACAGTTATCTTTCCACTCAATTGAATGTAGTCTCTCATGGCTTCCATCTGTTTTCTGAATTATGGTTAGTTTCAGTTCTGTCCAATGGTCATTTTCTCCTCCTAGTTTCCCTTCCCTCCTTCCCCCATGGTCTCTGTTATATATCTAGTAGTTCCTTAATGGCCTTTATTTTTGTTCTTGGTGTCTCAACCAGATAGTTATCTGAAACATCTTCCTCTACAAACTGGTTTTGATAGGTTATTCCACTTTTTGCAGCCTTGTCAGACTTCCCACCTTCCTCCTCTGCACCTGGTCATTCTCCACAATAGCTCATAAGTTCTACTATGCCTACCATTCTCTCTTCCATGTACAAACAAGCAATCCAGCAAAATTAACCAATTTTTTTTCCCCTTATTTCAATTTTTTAATTCACTTTTCACTATGTACCTAAATCCTCTCAGGTTTTTTTGTTCTTCAAAAATAAGATACTGCCATGCAGAGAGGGCCTAGGAATAAAAGAAGCTGTTGTAGTGTAATTCAGATTGTACTTTTATCCTCAGTAGTTGTTGGTGTGGTTTTTTTGTCACTGAAGCATGTGTAGGTGTAGGACTACACAACAAGCTGAGATGACAAAGTGGAAAGAAAGTCAGCCATTCAAAAATCTTCTCCTGTATCAGTGTTTAGTTTTCCACCTCCTAAAACCCCTGAAGCTTCTGTATAAAACTGTATGTGAACTATTAACAAATACAGCAAATCTTAAAGCAGGTCATATGCTGGAAGCCTTCTGTGTCAGTTGTAATATAGCAATGCTGTTGTGTCACAGTGAAATATGCATTTTAGTGCAATGAATTAAATGTTAAAACTCAAAATGCTTTGAGGCAGTAGTTTTCTTAAATGTTGGAATTTTAAGTTATGACTGGGGAAGCAAGTTCCCACTCTGCTTGCTGAAGTCTTTTTGAAGTCATAATTTTGGGGGGTTTTTCAGGTTTAAAGTTTTAAATAAAATATTTACATTTTCCTATGTGAATAAAAAAAAGCAAGCAATGTTTTATGATGATATCCCTATCTAACAGACAGCTCTGTGTAAAAGTGATTTTACTCAAGTAATCAGCATGCCAGAGCCTATTCCTCAAGCATTCCTTTCCCCCCCCCCGCACAAGATACCTTAGACTGGATTTCAGATCTAGAAGAACTTGTGCCATCCCCTCCTCCTATTGTTAAAGGCCAGAACAAGACAAGTATTCTGCCAAGAGACTGTCTCAGGAAAGCCAGGCACGTCTTGAACAGGCATGCCAGAGAGAAGTACGAGTTGCGTGGCTCTAATGCCTTATTGCTGGTGGTGTTTCTGAGGGACTGTTGGAAGAGACTGCAGAAAGTGAAAAGAAAGAGTCTTTTCCATTCAAAAGGAGCTGAGATAGGCAAACATGCGATAGCTTAGCATATCAACACGCTAATACCAAGCTATGGCAAGACTCCTTAGTAAAGTATGACCTGCTGGAGTAGCAGAAACATCTGAAAGAGAAGCTAGCAAGTTTGGGTAGCATGGACAGTACAGCCTTAAGAAATAAGTTGTCTGTAATACATTTCTCATTCATCCAAACTGTCGAAAGTATACAGCAAAAGTGTTTGGTCAACAGTCATGTTTTTGGTACAGTCAAAACAGGTACAAATAACCCCAGCAACATAGGAGCAAAGGCCAAATTAAGGGTTATAATTAAAAACTAATTTTTAAAAACTTAAACTTAATTTTTACTGCCTTCTGAGCAATAAATTGCTTCAGTGTCCTTTTGCTTTACATTTTGGAAAATTTGCTGAAGTTTACCCTGATTACTTGTTACTTTTAGGGGATCACAGAGAACTTAAATACTTTTACAGATTATACCAATAGTACAAACTTAATTTACATGGTCTCTTCAATGCACAAAACCAGAGCATTTATTTAATAACACTTGTAAATTCAGTAGTCTGAAATTGAAAGATTTCGGTACTTTAGGACTATTATGAACTAATTGTTTAATAACTTTAAATTAGTAATTATAGTACTAATGAAAAACAGAGGGAAATGGTAGAAATGGAAATCAATTTTAGACTAAGTATGAGACCTTTAAAAACAGTGTATTTTCTTTTTGCAGAACAGTTGCAATCGGTATTGTATCAAATGTAATTTAAGCCTAGTATAAAAACGTTAACCTTAAAGCTATTTTTCCTTAACTGTACCCCAAAAACCTCACACCAATCAAGTTGTTACAGTTTTCAAGAATATATTTAGATCCATGTAATTAAATGAAATGATATTATTAAGCAGCATGGTAAGAAATTTCTAGATAAAATGATTCCTGCAAAGATCAAGAAAACTTTCCTACTTTCAGCCTCTGCTGAAAACTCACATAGTGTCCTATGGTACTGGCATAGGTGTCGGCAATCCAGGACATCTCCCTCTCCCCTGTGCTCATATCAGGAGCAGGCACATCAACACCAGGTCCTGTTGGCAACAATGGAAACAGCTTTTAAGGATCAGACATGAATAGTTATCTTCAACCATTATTCCCTTGGGAACTGTGCAGGGCTTGGCAGAGAAGAACTGTTTTCCTGTTTAATCCTCAGTTTATTATGCAACCAGCAGATTCTTCTGGATTCAATTCAGTTTTAGATGTCATATCACGCATTTGTACAGTATTGTCAAAACCTCCAACCTTTCACACAAGCCATTCAGTAAAATGAAGGTCAGTTTGTCAATAAAAAGTCAGAGCAAGATAATGCAACAAAAGCGCTTTTTTTGATGATGATCATTGCTGTAACAACAGGAAGGGCGCTATCTAGATATGATTTCTATATACCGTGATGTTAACCGGATTTTTTTTGCATTAGAATTTCCTTTTTGTTCCTGGGTGAATTTAACAATTGAAGATAGGCTGTTCCTAGTCATCGCACTGTAACACATGCCATGCATTTGATTTTACCCCTCACTTCAAGAAAGAGACATGACATCTTTCTTGATGACATAAACCTTTGAAAGAACTTTCACACACCTGTTGTAATAAAAGCAAATTCTATCTGTTTTTTTCTAGATACCAAAAAATAGCATTTGCCCAATCTATTTATGATCAAAGGGACTTGCTCAGCAAGATTTTAAATGCAACTCTGCCTCTACTAGTTTTTTTTTGCTAAGTATTTTTAAAAGGTTTGTGAAAACTGCATAGCACCAACCATAGAGCCAAAAAGGAAGAAAAATTTAATCAAACCATTTTAATTGTCACTGAACTAATAATCACTATAGCTGGCATAGTGTATAGTATTCCCCTAGTCACATGTAACATCAATAAGCATGTTTATACAGAAGCTTAATTTAGATGAGAAACACTCTGGCTGAAAGTGCAGATGACAAACCCTCTGGCTGAGGAGCAAGAAAATGCAGATAAATGGATATACATTCCCAGGGGGAGTTCGATATCAGGAATAGATGACAGACTCTAACTAGTTACAGGCCGCATTATTCAGTCAAGTAAGAACCTTCTCCAGGTAAAGATCCTCCATGTAATGACAAGTCAAGCTAGTAACATTCAGCTTTCTCCAGAGCAGACTTCCAGATAGCAACTCCAGACAGCAAGATATCAGGACAACCCAGGGCTGAGAGCCTGAAACATCTACTAACATTACAGAAGCAACAAGCACCTATGCTTCTTGCCTATGCTTCTTTTGCAGCCTGTGGTTGCCATGGGTGAAACCATCAGCTTTATCTGGGGTGGATCTTCTGTTTCCTTCCTCTGTTTCCTCAGATATCTGCCAAAAGCCTCCACTGAGGCTACAGGAAACAGTAACAGTGAAGAGCCTGATATTAAGAGACTAAAATTGCAACAAACTTGGTCACGATTTTATAGTCTACCTCTAAGAGAAATGTGATTCATTTTGGATCCTGTGAGCTCAGCTTTTGCGGCTTTTCATAGCAGAACAGCCACCAGAAAAAAGTTAAGGCACGGTTCCCTTTAAAATGCACCAAAATGCAATAACTCAATTCTTTGTGGCTCTTTGCTGAAAGTTCTATACCCAAATTATTTACAGCAGCCAAAACTACAGTTATTTAAGGATACCATCTAGTGGACGCTGCCAATGCACAATAAATCAGATTCTGAAATTTTAATAGTAAAATTGCACAACATACCAATAAAGCCCTTTTTTGCCAGCTCCATAGTGAACCTTCTTGTGATCTTTTCCAATTCATTGTCCTATAGAGAAAATCCAATAAATATCACAAGAAATCATTAGTGTTCAAGAATATTTGCTAGAAGTTATGCCCAGACATAAACAGACACCCTTTTCTTTCAGAAGAAGGAGGATTCATACATTTATCTACTTTATATGCCACTCTCTAACAGACCCTTGGTACTCAGGCAGCACGAGGAAGCATTGGGCTTTCTTTCCGTACATTCTGATCCATAGCCCGGGGGTGTGGCACAGGAAGAACCACCTGTGCTTGCGGCAGAGATTTCCAGCAAACAAATCTGATATCCTATGTGAGAGATTTATAACCAGCAACAGCAATGCCAGCCTGACAGTTGTATAATCGACACAGTAGAACGACTTCACACAAATCCTTACAGGAGTTTCGAGCTCTGAATATCTGTTATGTATTCTAGTATGCCTTTCTGTACAAGTTATTTTAATCAGGGCAAGAAGGCAAGCCTGCAGTAAACCTTTTATAAGCCAAGTTAGTTATTATTCACACTGGAACACTGCATAGAAAGGTTTAATGGAGCATAAAACTATTTGTCGAAATAAACAAAAACATTAACTTTTTTTCTAAGAGTAATTTAAATTAAGCCTTTATTAACAGTATCAACTTTAAAAAAAAAAATCAGGTTCCAAATTATTTGTAGTCTTCTGACTTGAAGAAAAAAAAGTAATAAATTAAATAATTGAAGTATTCCACCTCTGAAACACACACCTTTTAAAAATGCTTTTCCTATCTATTGCATGCACAAGCTAAATTCAGCCTTTACAGAGGCAGAAGCGGCAGGAAGTTTTAAGTGGTCAATGCCCTTAGAAGAGTTTTTTTAACTGGCTGGCTTCAGTACTGCAGGTAACCGAATTTTTATCTATGATTAAGCTTACTGTGTAGTTCTTGGGATTGATCTTGACACCAGCCTTTGCCCCACCAAATGGCACATCTATAAGAATGCAAAGGAAAATCATTTTACTTTATCAACAATAAAGGCAGAACACATCAGTAGTATGTGTGAGGAATTATATCTTTGATTTTAGCAGTGAATTTGGTTTTGCCACATTTAGGGCTTCACAAGCATAAGCTATAATCTCATATAGGTACTCCTATAAAAATGGGAAATCTTTCAAGGGCAGCTTGAAAATGGTCTTTGAAACTCAGAAGTTCATGATTTAAATTTTCTATGCTTCAAGCTCTTGTACTTGGCACTTGTAGAAACAGTAAGTTTTACAGTTTATATTTTACTGGTTTAAGCTCAAAAACTGTTACTTTGGAAGTCCTAAGTGAAGTGTCTCTATATACATTAAGAAACGTTTTGTTTTCTTACACATAATGTGCAGATTCTCTCCAAACTCCCCTACACATTAGCAGCCACGTATGAATTACACTTCTTTATGACCCATAAAGGAATTTTATCCTTCTCTCTCCACAGCTCCCCTGCCTGAATCCTTTACAGCCTCCATCTCTTCCCCCTAAAATTAGTCCCCTCCTAATCCGAGTTTGCCATACGTTGATTTGACTTCAAGAACAGTACTTTCATGGGAGTAGATAACTAGCAGAATTTGGACTTTTCAAATTAAAATATAACTTTATACAAGTATCTACAGTAACAACGGAGGGAATATGTGTTATTATTTTGGTCACTATATATTTTTTCCCACCTTGCTGCAGATTTTATTCAGATTACTGTCTAAAACTTAATTTAATCCTTTAGATGCTTTTCTGTAAATTACATCAGTAGTGATTGAAATTAAAGATTGTATCCTTGCTTGAAAAATTATCACTTACCAACCACAGCACACTTGTATGTCATTAGAGATGCTAAGGCTTTCACTTCATCCACACTAACATCCAAACTATAACGAATACCTGCAAGAGACACATGAGAAAAAAAGGAATTAATTGAACATCAATTCACTGAATGAACTTATAAATGCACAGGTATTTATAAATGGGGAAAGTTAAGTCTAGACCAGACATCTATAACATGTAAGTATGGAATTTATCAACTTCTTTGCTTTAAGGCTTAAAGAACAATCCCCACTCTCCTACTTAAACATCTCTCTCTTACTTAGCAGAAATTCAAGACTTCAGCAATTCTCTATTAAACAGTTTAACAGCAGCACTCAACCTTGGAGCAAAAGCGAGTATTCCTTGGGAGGAAGATGAGCCGAGCTGATAGGTAACTCTGAGCAGAATTTTCAAGAGGCTGATAAAGCTCATCAGCAACCCATAAGATCTTTAGCTTTGGACTTCATTCATTGTATATACAAGATGAACTTTGCTCCTGAACGTAATTTATCAGTACAGGTTATAATCAAGATCTCTTTGCCAAAGTAACACGAGCTCCCATTAAGTTATGAGCCTTGCGACACATTGGCTGTGGTCCAACAAAACCACACAGAGCTTCAGAGCTCTGGCTGCTAGGCACAGCCACATAAGAGAAAGCAGCAAGCCACTCCACTAACTCAAATTTGTTCAAAACATTTTGATGCAATTACTCTACCCTAGCAAGCTTGTGTGACTGGGCCACTCATCCCGCACCCGCGTGGAAGCCAGCCCACGCCTGCGTTCCTGGCTCCGAGTCATTCAGCAGAACTGCAAGCGCGTGCTGATGCATGGCCCAGATGCAAATTCAAATTGTTGTGGTCTGATAGCGCCTCAGGTGCAAAACGGGTTGTCCCAGCTATCAAGGCAGTTCAAAACTGAGTGGAAAATGATTACACAAAGGTAGGGAGATCTGTCACCTGCCTGACTCTTACCAGTCTTCTAAAAAATGGGTTACAGCTGTCCAGTAAATTGAACTCAAAGTTAAAATTCATGTATTCTGGAGCTAGTTGCGGAGTAGAAAATGCTTAACCAAACTGACAGGGCACATATACAGAACTACAGAAGACCAAACTTAACGTTTAAGATCAATACAGTGCCCAAAGTCACATGGCCACAGCAAAAAAACAAAAAACAACCCCTACAGCTGTAGGTTAGCTTGTATCCAAGCTTCTCCTGCATCACTAGGCATATAACAGAACCACGAAGAATTCATTATCCCCACCTCTACTCCCCAAATCCTTGGCTGCAGGTCGTGCCAAGTTGCATGGTGGTTTGTAGCAGGCACAGAGTGTCCTTTAGATGCTAGGACAAGGCACCACGAATTTCCTATTATGTAAAGAGAAGACCATATTCAGGTCCTCAGGAGTGAAAAAAGGCCAGCATACATTATCCAAACTAAAGCACTGTGCTGCTATGAAAGCCATTCCTGAATGCTCTGGAAACAATCCCAGTTTCAAAGGAACCAAGTGCTGCTCAAATAAAGCTGAGGGCCAAGTGCTGCTTTCTTATGTGAGTTCAATCAGTAAAAGAAAGGACCATGCCTCTGCAGAGCAGAATTTAAATTTAGGGTGTGTATGGGGGAAGGGTGGTTTCCAGAAGCAAAGTAACTAGCTTCTGACTTGGGAAGCTGTAAGGTATTAATGTCCGGGCTCTCAAGAGCCCTCTCACAGGAAGTACCATTTGAAATTCAAGTGGAATCTATCAGAGCCCAACAGACCAGTCAAGGTTACAATGTACATGCTTTTTTAAACACGTCTCACTCTGATCCTTCAGAGGGGTGGTTATCCTTCTGTCAAGCCCTGAGCAAGAACAAACACCACCTATGGCACTGACTGTCCTGCCTGGGGACACCGTTCCCTCTTGGCTGAGCAGGTACTCTGGGGACAGGGCTCATCTGAGCGTTGCTCAAGCCAGCCAAGCCCGAAGCCCCGATCTGTGCTGGGCAGAAGTAAACTCTGCCCCTCCACCCCCGGCTGCACTAGGTCACTGTGTATTTATTCAACCCATATATTTATTCAAACTTCAAGCTGCATGCACAAAGCAGTTTTGCTATAACTATACTCCTGCCGGCACACAAAATGTTGTTTATTGATATATGGGAAGCAGCAGCAGGCTAAATATTTAGGGATAGTTATTTTGTACAGTTTTAACAGGGAAGCAGAATACAAAAGGAGAGAGCAGCCTCTTCTGCACATCACATTGAAGAAGGGATCCGAAAAGGTGAACAAGCAGCAGTTTAACTAGAAGACTCAAACACACGCAAAGCAGCTACATCTCCAGTTTCTTTGTATTACAGTCAGGGGTTACTATAAACTTTACTGTAATGAATATTAAACTCACACCAAGGGAACTAGGGAGAAGCCCCAAGACTAACAAAAGTACTGAAAGGCTTTCAGCTGAGATGCCTATTTGTCACCAATGTACACAAAACAGAATAGGGAAAACTTTTAGACTTGAGGCTGAAACTCTCCTTTTCTGGACAACTTCATATTTTTGAACAAGATTTAGCTTCTTTTCTAGCCTTTAATTGAAATTTTCTGCTGGCTTTATCTCTTAGGTGGGAAACTAGTCAATTCTGGGAGTTGTGCTGACTTCAGTAGCCACTTTGCCCCAGTTCATCTGCTAAAAACTTTCATTACAGTGTCAGGCATAGTTCAAGGTGTGGATTCCAGGTTCCCTGACAGGTGTGATGATTTTTTCCCATCTGTGGCATGAGTGGATAACATGTAAGTTGTGCTAGCATTTCATTCCTTTTCACAATTTGGCCAGTTACCGTTTTCCAGGAATTGTAATTACTCTACAGGAGGCCCACCTCTTGACAGGGAAGTTATTTGTGCTAAGCTGTTAGGACTGATGAGAAGCAGGCATCTGAGAATGCTTTACATTCCATCTGCAAGGGGATGCACAAAGATAAAAGACTTAATTTATATTCTATTTGGACATCAGTGAAATTTAGTTTGACAGCTTCCTAATTTGGCAGGAGGAGTATTGCCATGCATTTGCATGGCTCTTTTGGCAGTGTTACAATGCATTCAATAGCCTGAGTCTAAAAATGGACCATATACAGAGATACAATACCAAGGCTTTTTTTGAACATTCTTAATACATAAGTAAATTAAAGTCACTGCTACACAGCATAATTACAATTTTTTTAAACCCCGGCAAGTCCCACGCAGTAAGTCTCTGGAAACTTGTGACTTTTACAGCAAGCTAGCTACAAAAAAATAGTTTGAAGAAAGCCTCAAGTTACAGTATGACTCACTGCCATGGAAAATACTTTTCACTGGAAAACATACAAATTCTTGTTCTAGTTGAGAATTCTCTTTCCTTGCCACACCCCAAGAAGTTAAACAGTATGCTAGAGACTTTGTTTTTCTATGCACAATACCTTCTAGATGAGGAAATCTTTTCATTTTAATTTTGTTTCATTACTGGTCAGTATAAAGAGAAGGCTTTAGCATTACATCTCAGTATCTATGTTTTTAAAACTTCATTTTTATGATCTGTATTTTAGAGATATACTTCACCCAGTTATCCCTTGCACTGAGCCCAATAATTGTTTTGGCCAAAGTAAAATTTGCTCATGAATTAAGCTTAGCCTCATAGATGCTATGGATTAATTTTCACTTTTCCAACTGGAGGTAGCAAAGCACTTGAAACAAAGTATTTTTTAAATCAATGTCAATGTAGTGATTATGAGTAAGACTGTATTTTGGATTCTACAGTAATAGCAGCAGGTTTGTACTGAGGAGAGTACTAACAGACACGTAACAAAGATTTTAATTTCAAAGAAAAGTGACTATACACCCTACTACATTTTACACTGTAGAGAGTTCAGTACATTCCGTGATGCTCAGTGGTTTTATTATGCTTCCTTAGAAAACATGGTGTACAAACCCACCACCCTTTCAAGGACGATTACTGCCTTTCTAGTATGCCTAAAAATCTACATTTAGGAAAGTTAGTGTAATTATCTCCTGATCTTCTAGTGCAGTGATCTTAGATGGTAGTATCTTCGTAAGCCTTCACCACTAATGAGCATGAAGTATTCAAAGACAAGTCTCAAAACTAAACAGTTGCCATAGTAACAGTTCAGAGCAAAACACTCGGTAAACTACTCCCTCTGCACTAAATGTCTTGCAAATCTTAGGAAGTCTCTCAAGTTCCCCAGAACTTGGAACAGACTTGCATCTCAGTCTGAATTATTAATATCTAACAGAGGCTTTTGTCCTGCTTTGACTTCGGTGTTTTCTTCTAGTTATGATCATCTTTTGATCTTTGGAACCAATTTGAGTCCTTTGCAGAGGACAGCTCCTGTTAAGACAGTGCCTTTGTTCCGCTCACCCCTGTTTGCAAAATGCTTGCTCATCAGAACAAGCATTTCGGGGCAGCTACTATC
Organism: Gorsachius magnificus; assembly: GCA_034008185.1. Taxonomy (NCBI): domain Eukaryota; kingdom Metazoa; phylum Chordata; class Aves; order Pelecaniformes; family Ardeidae; genus Gorsachius; species Gorsachius magnificus. Next base: position 30,594,998 of record CM067089.1, on the reverse strand, counting down.
CTGCAGTACCCATACAGCACTCAGCAAAACAGATTTCATGATCTCATTTGAAACTTCTTAGGACTGACTACAGTCAAATCAATCACTCAATTAGCAACACTGGATTCTGCAGTGGCTCTGTGGGTTAACAGCTTGCCTGACCCTGTCCAAAGGCTGACAGTAAAGATATGCTCAGCTTGTTCAAACTATTCTGCAAAATCCCCAAATGAAATCCATAAATCAGCTCCAGCATTTATTGTAATGCCTTAGCTCCTTAATGTTTCAACTCTGGATTACGTATAACATTTTAATTTAGCTGAAGTTTGGGAAGTAAGCGAGACTGAGATTATACTACTATCAAACTCTACGTAATCATTGACACCTAACGCAGTAGGAACCGATGTTCCAACCAATCCTTAGGCTCTTTCAGAACAAGTATATTTTTCTAAATCCAGAAAAAACAACCCAGCCTGCCCTATAAGGAAGCTGCTTAACCTTATTTAACCATTCAGAAAGTGTGGTAAACAGCACAATGACAAATTTGTAATTATTGAAGATGACGACATTCCAGACAAACCTAACAAAGCAAGGTTAGTAATTCACTATTGGAAAACAAGAACATTCCTAAATTCAATTCACTAACTGCCAAGAGAAGAGATAAAACCATTTATCTCTTCCCACACAGCATTAGCCAGCTATAACCTGGGGCAGGAAAGAGATTCTCTATGGACATATCTCACCATTCTGATTTAACCAGAAATATCTATTCAGTGGCCAGTAAGGTACTCAACCAGACGGAATACTTCAGTATGCCACTTCTTATATGCTTCTAATAAGCTGTACTTATACTTGCAATATACTTAAATATATACACTTATTTCATTCCATGCAGAAAAGCCAAGAATATTCTCTATTAAAAAAAAAGTGGTGCATTAGTAAGATCTTGTGTTTTAAATGCGAGTATGACAAACTTAGTATACAACCAGGCAAGCAGCTATTACCTGAATTCATGCACTTAGAATACATCTATAAAGTAGAGTCTCTCCTACAGAACTACCTCAACCCTACCTAAAGGATTAGGTTGCTCATCAAACTGCACTCAACAAGGACTGATACAGAGATGCAGTGACACTACTTCCATGCAGATATTAATACCACGCGCATGGGTGTGTGCAGAGGGTGGAAATAACACAAGTTGGCCCTGGCTAGTCCAAATGCCATAGCAGCCACAAAACAATAAGCCACCGTAATGCTGACATGAAGCAGGCAAATTCCATGCTCTGCCTATGAGGTTTTTTTCCCTAACAAGATGGAGCTCCTGTGATTCACACAACAAAGAATACCTGCTAGGATGACCCAGAGAACACGAGGGAGACTATCACACAACAGATTCCCCTCCTCACTCTCTCCAACATGTGTTTGTCTAGAAAGCCCAATGCTGAGAGGTATGATCTCTCTATAAATAGACAAGGAGCCAACAGCAGCAAGGGAAAACAACTCTAAGATCAAGGACGAAGCTGGCTACTGCACAAACAATATGAGCTGATTATACGAAAAACCTGAGACTGAAAAGATTCATAGCCAGACGAGCAAGGCACAGCCTCCTGCAAGAATATCAGAGGTAAAAAGACAAAACAGATATGGTTCACTGAAAATTGCAACTAGTTTAAAGGACAGCAAAAGCAAAGGACACCCATTCCTTGGCCTGTTTTTTTCAATTTGCAATTTAAATATAAATCTACTGTTGTACTAACTGTAAAGTTAAGTACTCTCTACAATAAGAAAACAGAAACCTATGAAAATAAGGCACTCAAGCTTTAGCTGTAACACTGCAAGTGTTGCTACCACAGTTAGGTTAATTACCTTTTCTTCTGTAAAACTCTCATATTCCTTTCAAGTTAGATCAGATTCCATGGTTTATTTCAGGTTACAGATGGTCTATGTTACAGTTCCATCTGTTGCATCATCCCTAGGGTACATTTTCATGTCTTAACCTCTAAGACCCCAGGGCCAAAGACACAACCTCAGACCTTTCATCCATGCATGACTTAAAAAAGCAAAGCCACCGATACCACCCCAGGATAAGCAGAGCTCTGCTGAAGTGAAGATACCTTATAGCACTACTCCTTTCTTCCCCCCCCACTTACAAAGGGGAAAAAACAATGTCACGGTAGCCAAGACAACACATGGGGTTGTACCAGTCCAACTCTTGCATGAAAACTTTTGCAAGTAAGGTTACCATCGTGATGTCTGTATACTGTTTTAGACAAGGTAAGGTATACAAAAGAGGCTGTCTGATGACTGGGCACTGAGATTAGCATCAGCCTTAGACCTCTGCAATTGGAAAACTGCAGCAAGGACAGTGTGAATAAATGTCACTTTATGCAGCAAGAAGCTCATTAACATGAACTCTAAGTCAAGTGAAGAGAATAAATCCTGATAGGTAGAAGAAAAGCAGCCAAAACCAGGAAACAGGAAACTTTTGTAATGCAGAATAATTCCTTCCCCAGACCAGCCAAAGCAGCACCACACAGGAAATCAGATTCATTCACCTCCCAGACAGCTGAGCAAGTAAAGGAAGAATCAACTGTCTTTACATACAGACAGTGAACTTTGAAGTAACATATGGCAAAGTTTTTCAAAATCCCTATGTAAGCAAAAGTCAGACTAAATCTAGTCTGGAACTAAAGATGGCGTTAAAGCCTTTTGGAACTGAGGAAGCCATTGCGACTTGGTTAAGGCAATTTGGGTGAGCATAAATAAAACTCATTCATTTGCTTTCATTGGTAACAGACCTGTCAGACAGTAAGTTAACATGAAAAGGCTTTAAAAAGTTTTAAAACCACTTAATAGCTTTATCCCCACAGTAAATGCTGCCTAACAAACATGGAATAGTTTCCATACTACTAAGCAGGTAGAAACTCAATAAGCTGATTCATATTTGCACATTGGTTACTTTCACTGATCTATTCTCTGAAACTGATCTATTAGTAAAAACAGCCGTCAGCAACCACATGAAAAAGCAGCTTAACCAGTTTTATACCTTTCATAGAACCTGATAAAATAATTTACAAAGATTCATTATTTTAAGTAGGAACGGCCAGAGTACTTTTCAACAGTCATCTGTATCCAGCCATCTCATTTCCTGTACCCTGTTTGGTTTGTTTTAGTTCTTCAGGCAGCTGTGTCAGTGCAGTGAACAAGAGCAGCTGTGGTTTCCTGCTAGTGCTGGCCACTAGCACGCAAGTCACCGCAGAAGCAAGGGAAAGAGTGATCTGACCCACAGCGTTACTTCAGCTACCACGCAGCATCAGTCCAGGCGTAGAACTACTAAGTTTGGATCATAAGCAACTTGAGTTCCAACACACAACTGCTTATCTCCATGTTCTCAATGACATGAGGCGGCTTCTAACTCATTTTCCTTTCCAGCAAACAGCTACACTGCAGAAAAGAGAGTCTTTAAAACCTGGACTTGTGTGCTGGACATACTGTGAGGCCTACCACTTAGATGGGTATATTCGTGACTGTTTCGTAAGGATTCCTAAAGCACAGGAGAGAAGCAAAAGAAAACAAATTGCCACCTTCTTGAGTTGCAAAGGTTTGAAACCCCTGAAGCAGGATTAAGGATTCATTTCTACAACAATTAAATAGGTAAGCACCACAGAAATGTTATTTCTTGGTTCTCTCAATGAGGTAGAAAAAACCCACAAGTTATAAACTGAAAAGAAAGCATGTTTCAGTACTTAGTGCCAGTTTTCCTGAAAAGCTCTTCTCTTGACCCAATGAAGAATCACCTGCACTACTGCGTAGTGACATCTGTGTCCGACACAATCAAGTTGACCTGTGTTTCTACACTTGTTTCGGCAGGAGAGGGGACAGTAGGATAAGCCATTAAATAACTTCCTTTTTTATTAACTATGCTTTAGATTCTTAGAACTAGAGTATTAAGAGCATCTTACTTCTGGAATAGAAATATGACAGTTAAGTTTCCCACCAAGATGTAGAAGTTTGCCTATGCAAAAAATGTAAGACTGATCTTGAATTTGCCCTCATCCAGCCCAACCCATGTGGTCTGCCCTTCCATTTCTGTATCAGGCCACAGTCATCCATCCAGTCAGGAGCCTTATTTTCAAATCAGGCTTCTTCCGACGTTCACTCTGCTGAGTTATTTCTACTTGCAGGCAACAGAGAAGACAGCAGAGAAGGAGGTACGGAAGGACTAGTCATCAAGGAACTGCTGCATTTCTACTGGTGCGTATAATCTCCAGGCACGTGTGAGTTTTAAACTTGCTTCATAAAGATCAACCTCGTATTAAGAAGTTTGGCACTCTCCACATTTGGGCTAGACTACTAAGCAGGGGTTGAGGTTTCATCCTAGAAGAGAATGAGCAGGCAAAGAAATTGAAGATGACATCTGCAACAGAAGGGACATAATCTAACTGCTATAATGTTAAGCTAAAAAATTTAGTAGAAACAGAAGGTGCTGCTAAAGCGCAGATAATTCAAATGTTTATTTAGTCTTTTTTCTCAAGTAACTGAGCTATCTTCCATGTTTAGAGCATTTAAATCAAGATTTTTAAATTTGATTTACAGTACAAATTCTTCATTAGTTCACGGTTAAATCTGTAAATGACCTTATAAACAAAAACATATAACAGAAGTAACATACAATCACTAATGAAGTATTTTGATATGGTTGTATAAAAGAAATGAAGAACAAAATTAAAGGCAGACAGCCTTTAAAAGACCTGAAAACATTGGTTTTCCTGCATTCCATACCTGAATCTTAAAGTGCACTTTGATCATTTGTCTAATCTGCATGCAGAACAGTATTTAATAGTCTTTCAACAGCATCTTATCCTTCAGCTTATTAGTAAGTAATAAATGGGCATATGACGTTCTTTTTCTGCAAAGGCAAATTTGATTACAATTGATATAACATGTAAACCTCAAGAAGTACAAGAGATGAGCATTTAAAGAATGACAGAGATGACAAAGCATCCCTACCTGCTAGCAATTACCTAGCAGTAACTAAAGACTGTCTTAGTATAAAATACAGATCCTTAAAAAAAAAGGAATTGGTATGGGAAACCCTATTTTATCAAGCTTTACTTTTCAGTAAATGCAAAGTTAAAGTTCACAATTCTGCATCTGAAAAGATCTGGAAGCTGTATTCCTCCTACTGCTCTGCAAGCCTTCCAGATGCCAACTCACCCCTTCTTTCAAGAGGTGGCCTTGCATCCCTTGCTGTTTCTTGCTGGTGTGACTGACCTGCATCAGACTGTGGACTCCACGGAGTGTGACACACTGACGTCAGCAAGATTTCCCATCTCATACTGTTACGGAGTTTGAGCTGTATTTCACTGGGCTTTGCAGATTTTTTCCCTGTGGAATCTGCTAGGATTCTAGTTTAAAAATCACTTTTAGACAAAAGCTCAAGCTGTTGGTGCATTTCCAGCGGATCCGATGGAAATATCTTTACCACCCCTTTTCTCTGCAGTTCAAGTAGAAACATTCTACTTCCTCCCACCTTTTTTCATAGCAGGTTTCAAGCAGTCGATCTACACTTACCACACGTCCCATTTAAATTTACTACAAAGCCAGATCTGTCCTCCGATAGCAAGTAAATTCCTAGAGAGCATTAGAAGGTGAAATCCATTTATGATCACTGCACTGAAAACAGTGGAAAGGAAATATCATTTACAATTCCTTCCCTAAACCCACGGGGGGTGGGGAGCAGCACAGGAAAAGGACAAACTGCTGAGGCTTAGTATTTTCTTTAGCTGTCATTTCCAACTGCCTTAAAATTTACAGTTTTAACTTTCCCTAAATGCTGCAGTGTTTGCTCCAGTGTCAGTGCAGACAGGTGTAAGAAATGCTACTGAAAAATCGAAAAATTCTGTTGAGGATTTAGCAATGTAGGTATCCGGAACAGAAGGTATCCAATCACCCAGTTGGTGGTTTTTTTTCACATACAGAGTATTTTACAATTCTTTGTTGTGAAAACATTAATTCTTTCAGTTCTGAGCAATACTAATGTGAAATATTAGAAGTTATCATATGTCAAATACTATCTTGTTACTTCATTGGCCACTGAACTGTATTTTGTTATGCAGGCAGGGATCTTAAGAGGAACACAGGCTATACAGAAAAGGACTTCTTGTAAGCAGCAGCAAAAAGTAACTTAACCTAAGCAGTGACAAAACAGAAGCATAATAACCATCAGCATTTTAAAAGAAATTATAGCGATGGCAGAGAAACAGTAGCTCCACACAGAGTAAGCTTCAGCCATACCCAACTTCAGCTACAACTAAGTCTGATGCCAGTAACTCTTGTTCCAAGTAATCCCCATTAGTTATTTTGAGTTAGTCTCTTTTGGGTAACAATTAAACGTGCCACAGGACGCTTGCTACATATTTGGTTTCAGAAACTTAGGAACCACATTACCAGGGCAGATTATTTACACTGCAAAGAGAAAAATTCCCATGTCATATATACACACCAGCTGAACTGATTATCAAGAACACATTTACCTAAGACCACCCTTCCTAGTCTATTCTAGAAGTCAGAGGTCTTCATTGAGAAGACATCGTTGTGAAAACTCTGCTTTCTGCAACTGTCATTATTTACCACAAAGTTGGTCTATGATGAAGAAAAAGAAATGCATTTACAGACTATAGCAGCTCCGGTGTGAGACAGTCCTGAAATGGTCTCCGACACTGAACTGTCCACAACAGTCAGAGCTCCCACATCAGTTATGCTGAAGGACATCTGTATTTGTTTTTCAAGGAAATGCTGTCTATCCCAGACTAAAAGGGAGCTCAGTTCCTCTGAGATCAGAGCAGATCCCACGGGAGCTCAGCTCTGCTCAGCTCCTGTGGGATTCACCATCCTGGTCGGCCCCTTTGCAGAGGCACGCCGTTGGCTTCACCTATGCCAAGTCAGTTTTCCCTAGAAAAAAAAAATCACTTTTGGCTCTTCCTGCATATCCAGCTGATAACTGGGAAAACTTGTTACTGTTCCTCTACCGACCTTTTCTGGGTAAGCGCTCGGGTTTTGGGGACACAGCAGGCAGCGCGCTAAGGGACGGCTTCTCCAGCCGCCGGCTCGAGCGCGGACGCTTCAGCTGTGGAGTTTCCCGCGTTTTCCAGCGGCTGGAGCCGCGCCGCACGGTCACGCAGGCGGGCTCCGCACCCTTCGCCCTGCCGAGGGCCGGGGCGAGGGCCAAGGGCCGCCCTGACACCTCGCACCTGGGCTGGCCGGGGGTCCCCCGCAGGGAGCCGGGGCAGCAGGCTGCTGAGGGGCGGCGCCGGAGCCGCTCTGCCCCTGCTGCCGCCTTCCCTCCGGAGGTCGGACACCGCGGGTGAGGGGGGGCCGCCGCCTGCCCACCCCGCAACGTTCCCTGACGCTCGCTGACGGGGCGGGCAGCGGGGAGCCAAGTGCGTCCCCCCGCTACCTCAGGGAGCGGGGCGCGGGAAGCGCCGCCCCGCGGCGGGGGAGCGACGGCCGGGCCGGGGCAGGGCAGGGCCGCTGCGGCTCGGCCGCGCGTCCCTCCGCGGGCCCGGGGCACCGGGTGGGGGGGGGGGGCGGCGGGTCTCACCTCCCTTGCAGGGGGTGCGGTGTTGGCTGTGCTGCGCCCGGTAGCCCTCGATCACCTCCCACTCGCCGTTGTCGCGCTTGATGGGGAAGGAGACGCTGAGCACATGGTTGCAGGGCTTGATGATGCGGAGGATGCCGCGGACGCGGTGGCGCCGGTCCTCCATGCTCTCGCGGGTGCGCAGCCCCTCCACCAGCTTGTCCTCCACGATGCTGGCGCCGCGGTCGAAGAACCCCTCCACCATCTTAAAGAAGTTGGGGTCGTCCTCCTTCTTCGCCGCCTCGCAGTAGTGCCGCCGCGGGCACCGGCCCCCGCCCCACGCCGCCGCTGCTGCCGCCGCCGCCCCCCCGGCTGCTGCTGCCGCCGCCGCCGGCCCGCCCGGCTCCGCGCCCGCCAGCACCGAGCCGGCGGCCAGGCGGGACGCCAGCAGCTCCCCCAAGTAGCGGTACATGGCGGCGGCCGGCGGCGCTTCCGCTAGGCGCGCAGGCGGGAGGATCGGGGCGGCGGTGGCGGTGCCGGGTCGCGGCGCTGCTGCCACCGGGGGGGCCGGGCGCCGCCGCCGCCGCCTTTAAAGGGCCTGGGGGTGGGGGAGGGGCGGGGGCAGGGGGCGCGGGGGGGGGGGGCAGGGGCAAGGCCGCGCCGCCCCACTGCGCCTGCGCCCTCCCGCCCCGCCCCGCCCCCGGCGGGATTCGCGGAGGGGCAGGGGGCGGCGGGGCGGAGGGGGCGTGGCGAGCATGCGCACCGCGGGCCGCGCGCGCCCCCGGCCCCCTCCCCACAAGGCAGCTCCCGCCCCGCAGCTGCCGGCGGCCCGGCCCGGCCCCCCCGCGGGCTGGGTCCGAGGTCGGGGGCGGGCAGGCGCGCGTCGGGCGGCCCCGCCTCGCCGCCGCTTCCCGCCGGGCTCGCTTCCCTTTCCTCTGGCGGAGCTGCGGGTCCCTGCGCGCTGCTGCCTGGCGCTCGTGGGCCGCCTCTCCAGCAGGCGGCCGCTGCCGGGCGCAGGGCTGGGGCTCCGCCACCCCTCGCTAGCGAGGCGCTGCTCGGCCTGCGCTCCGCTCCCCTGCGCTGGGAAAGCGGTGTTGCCGGTGAAGAGCCCGGGACCAGCAGCCTTCCCCAAAGCCCGGGCGTGAGCCTCCAGCCGCCTTCCAGTCCCTCTCCCGGGCTCTGTGCCCGGCGGGGACACCGGAGCGCAGCGGGCCGGGAAGGCCCGGCCCGGCCTGGCAGTCACATGCTGCCCCTCTGCTGGGTTAAGAACGCGGCCCCTCGTACCGCCAGTGCACGTACAAGCTGGGGCGCTTTCACCCGCCGCAGTCTGCAGAATTTTTCAGGGAAGGTGCGGCTTGTGCGAAGCCCCCTTTTGAAGGGAGCCTGCTAGGAAAACCCGGCTTGTCCAAATGCGTTCAACTGACTGCCTGGACAAGAGGGGAGAGAGGCTTCGAGTCCAGCTTTGCCTGCTCGGGTGTTATGTTGGATGTTGCCTTTTATCGGGTCTTGCCCCATTAAAGGGAGTTGGGTTTTATGTAGGTTGGACTTTTGGGTACGTCTCTAACAATATTGCTTTAAACTGTGTGAGATCCTCTCTCAGAACATGGAAGACAGTGTGTGACAGCATTTTTATTGGGTTTGTTTCAGAAGAAATAAGTGATTTGTTCACTTTCTGTAGGATTGGACTGCTAATTGGAAAATAAAGGGTTTTTTTCCTGTTTAGGCATGTGGGGTACTAATGCCCTTAGGGCAGGAATAACCAGGAAGTTGCTTTATCTCAAGGGGAATCTCTCTAACTACTGTGGGCACCCAAGGGCTGTGCTGCAAGGCTTGTGGGAAAGTAATATATCCTCCATGTGTATTTGTCAGCAGGAAGCTTAGCCACAGACTCTTTCAATACACTTTTCAGGCAACTGATATTCAAGTTTTATCTTTATAATGTGTTGTTTCTCTATCCTAAGATTCCTGAGAAGTTGTCTTGAGGACCAGTAATAAGGAGAGTGGTTGCCTTTTATCTGTCCTGAGGATGGTTTATAGCTGTAGTCTAGAGAACAAAGATCCTTGATAGTAAGTGATACGGAAACAAAAGCAAGGAAGGAGCTTGTTCTTAGCCAGTTTGTTATTTGGGTGTTCCCACAGGGCTTCAGAAACAAACTTGTTCATTTACACTTTTCTCTCCATACAGTAGGTGGTTCAGAGACAACTTCTACTGTGGTGTTCGTTTGCAGTTCACAGAATTGTAGTGTTCTCGGTGGTTGTATTGGTTTTGAGCTACCTTTTGATTTCAATCATCTCCAGGTTCTCATTAGCTAAAGCTCAACTTTTATACAAGTGCTTAACTTTTGTAAATGTGGAGGAAAGAAGGTGGTGAAAAGTATTGTGGCAATTAGTCCTTATCAGCTAATTATTTTCACCTGGTTCTGTAGGCTACTTAAAATACTATTTCACAGACACAAAAGGTTGAATGAAAAACAAGACTAACCACTTTGCTTAAGTGTGTAGGCTTAGTTCAAAATAAGGTTAACAGTGCTTAGCTCCTGTCCTGCCTTCAGCTGTGGCATCTCTAATTTATGAGCTTCACTCGACTATCAGCTGCTCGCAGTACCAGGCTGTTTGCAGTACACAGTTGTGAATGTATTTGAAACTGAGTATGGGACGTGATGGTGTAGGAACACAGTGGATCTCTCCGTGGGTTCAGTCACACAATTGTATTTGGAGTAATGGCAGCACCATAGCGGCCCTCTCTTCTAAATGAGACTGGATTTCAGCAAAATATTCAACAAGCTGTGTGCTGAATGCTAAGAATAACTAAATGAGTATGTTAAATTTCTTAGTCTTTAAATACCGTAAATGAAAAAATAGCTAGGGATTTTTGTTTGCATGTTTTTATGAATGAAACCACGTGTACATTTTACAGGCACCTTACCAGCCTCAGCAGGTCCATACCATATCTTTGTTTGCTTCGAATCCCTTGTGGAGGCAAGAGTCACCACACTGCCTGAGGGTATTCGAGAAGAATAAGAACAGGAGTCATATACCCCATTCTGATATTCTTACATGGTAAGTGGTGAGCAGTTGTAGCAAAATCTGTTTGTCAGAGGAAATTCAAATTTGCATGCTTTAGAATGAGTTCTAGCAGGCATGAAAGTGGTAATTGCAATAATAAAAGATTAACTGTATCTTCCTTGTTCTTGTATAGCGTATGGGGTGCCATTCAAAGATTCACATTTGAGCAGCATCACTAAAGAAAAAAGCTTCGTGGATGGATGCAAAGGTAACTTTTTGCCTTCACAACCAGAAGTTTCACTAACTTTGTTAGTTTTGTACTGAATGTTGGTCTTAGGCCTGCATCTGAAGAGAGTGATACACAGAGGAAATACAGTACCTGTGTGGTAGGAACTGTCTGTAGATTCATGGACTCTGCAACTAGGTCATATTTAAGTGTGTATACATGATAGATTGGTATGAGTCTTTATTTAAAAGTCTGTGAAGTGTGGGTGAGGGAGACAGAAAAAGTTGATTTAATTTCCTAAGCTGCTTCTAAAAAAATCTTTAAAAAAAAAAAAAATCTGTTAAAATCATGTATTATATATAAGAACAATAATAAATACTGTATTGTGCCTTCCTGAAGCAAGCCACAGTTTTAAGGTGTAAATTATCAATTTCATAGCAAGTGGAGTCAAATTTATTATGTATCAAACTTTAAAGTTTTATTGAAAAAAGTTATCTCAGACAGGAATCTGGTACTTTCTGCTTCAATTCATATTACTTGAAGTATTAGCGATTTGAGAATATGTAGGTGACTGGGATAATCTTTTGCCTATGTCTAACATCACTAATAGTGGTGTCATAAATGGAAAAAATATTTTTATTAAAATTAAAAAGGTCATTTAGGTTCAGCTTAACATTCTCTCTATCAAAGTTTGTCGATTTGGCTAAAATGTTCCTAGGACGTACCGGTACTGGATCCTCTCAGAAGCCTGGATAGCTATCCTCAGTTTGCATCCCAGTCTCCTTAACAGCTCACCAAAGTAGGTGAGCAACAACAGAGAAGCTGGAAATTGGGAATCCTCGCAAGGCTCTGAATGACTCTGCCCCTTGCCTGGCTAAGCCCCTTTGAATCCAGGCTAACCCTGGGATTGCCTCCAGTTCAGAGGCTTCAGAGTCTGAACATCCATTAGACAACATGCTCAGGAGGAAAGCTGATCCATACATTGGGCAGAGAACTAATGCCTTTCTGAGGTGAACAAATTTTCTTCTGGGAACAGAAATGGATTTTGAAATGCTCTGCAAATGGAATTACCGTTACTTCAGCAAACTTCATTTTAAGCTGTCAGCCGTATCACATGAAACATTTGGCAGTTCTTGCTCTGCGCATAAAGAATTGGTTGAGATAAAGTCCAAATATTTGTATCACTTACATATGAAGACATTTTTCCCTAGTGATTCCAGAAATAATGTGGCAAATTGTAAAACTGAGGTTCTAGCCCTGTGGGATAATTTAGGATATTATACAAGTTGAAGCATGTTCTTCTTCCCCTTTGAATTGCCTGTGTGACCTGTATGACCATGTTTCCCTTCCTCATTTCACCAGAAGTTGCAAAAAAGTGCTTATTTTTCTTGGACGTAGACCTTAGTAGTGTAACTACATAGCTGAGAGTTGAGGTTATTCTCTTACCCCAAACTGTTGCTGAAGAAAAACTGTTCAGCCTCTGAGTTAACAGATCTGTGTATGGGTGAATAGTAGTTACTGGGAAAATGGGAGGGTATGAATCTGTCAGGAATACTAACTGTAGTCCTATTCATATTCCTCTTGGTTGAAATCCTATGCATGACTCTGTTAAATAGAGGGTATGCAGGTAGGCAGCAAGTATGTAGGATTTCATAGTAATCCTACTGCGCTGGAGCTGCCTGCATATTGTGCCAAAGGATGCTAAAATACTGCCAAATAGCAATCTGCTTTTTTTGCAGATCTTTAGCTTGAGATACTCTCAAGTCTTGTGGATTGTATTTTCCACCTTCACAATGCATTAAAGTAAAACTTCATGTATAATTATTTTTGGCAGGGGATGTGAAAGTAGGGATGGCTGTTAGTTTATCTGCAGGAAAAAGTTGTACCAGTGTTCAGTCTTCAGAATAATGGGAGTAACACTGATAAAGCATGTGTTCTTTTAAATGTGTATATTTTTATAAAACAAATACACTACTGCCTAAAGAATATAAGGAATGATTAATGTAATCCAGACTTCATTTTAATTCCAAATTTGTGAATAAGTTGTTATACTCCCAAGTGCCACATTTCTTGGTTATATTCTTCCCTTTTTATGCCAAGCCAGTGTGTTTGTGTATATATGTATAACAGGGGTGAAATGAGAAGTGTGGCACAGTTGTCTAGCTCCAATGTTGCTATAGGACTGGCTCTGTAAGATGCTATTACAGGCAACACATGAATTAGGTGAATCCCAGAAGCTTTAATTTGTGACCTGTCTCTAAAAGCACTTATACAAAATGAACACTTGACTAGAAATCTTCTTTTCAGGCATCCCTTTACAACCAATTGGAGACTAAAGCTGATGAAAAGCTGTTTCACTGGCAGCATAAGGTATAAATGCTTAGATTTATTGCTTTGGAGACTAAGGGGGAGACAGCCGAATTTAAAATTCTGGTTAAGACCTATGAATCCCTTAATGGAGGTCTGTGAGATCATTTTTCTTTCCTTTATAAATGGCTTCAGCTGTGTTCAGCCATAGCAAAGCTGGAGAGCAGACTGGTAGATCTTCATTTGCTCTCTTTGCCTTGATACAAAGGAACCTGGATTTGGTGGTTTTCCAGGCTGGCTGCAGTTCTGCACGTGCTGCGCAAATCTGAGATGTGCTTTCTGTAATACTGCAGAGTTGGAGAAGAGGTATTTGGATTATTTCCTGTTGAGATAAAGACTTTAAAGCTTCCGATACTTTGTGGTGTTAGTGAAATGCTTAGGTACCTGTGGTCTGATTATTTAACATTATTTTTATGTATTATTTTGCATTAAATTTGAGTATTCTCATGATTGCTGAATTCAAGTATAAACTGCTAACATCTTGTTCATATGTAAATAGTAACTTTTTTGCTTGTCTAAAGCACTGTAAAAGTAGGGAGCGAAACTCCTAAGTGTACAAGTAAAGTAGGAAGTTGGTAGGTTTAGCCTAGCAAGGACTTTCTTTAGGAAATGCTAGTCTGAAGTGAGTCTTGCTCTTTATGCTTGAGGCATTACTACAAAAGCAATCAGTAGCTGAGCAAAATAGTATTTAAATTTATTTAAACAATCATAAGTGGGGTTTTTTTTACTTTTCCAAACTTCTGCAACAAGATATTGTTCTTATTTTACAATTCTGGCAATAGAATTATTAGGCTGTTTTCCAGAATATAAATTTGACAGGGATTCCTAATTTTCTCAGTGAAAGGTACTTGAAAAGCCCTCAGTAAGTGGACTAATTACCAACATTTCAGAGCAAGAGTCAGAGGGCAGCTTTGTGAGTTTTAAAATGTTAATAATTCTGCTGCAGAAGTCAGAAAATATTGAATAATGTCTGATAACTACCTCATGAGTAAATACAGTTTTGATTGCCATGAAAAGTGGTGGTGCTTATGTTTATCGGCTTTGAAGACCTTCTGTCTCCATCTGTTTATATTGTTGCTGTGCATGATGACTGAGGTTGGCAACTGGTTACTTCAGCTCTGACAGAACAGATATAAAAAGCTCTTCGTGTATACAGGAGATCATGTCCTCATCTCTTGTTTAGACAGTCTATAGATATGCAAAAAATTTCTGACACATGTTTTGGTACCGTTACTGTCAATATATTACTAATAAGGCATTTCCAGTTTATATTAATTGAGAAATAAAAAATATGCTTTTTATAACACTTACTTCCTGTAATGTCACTTCAGGTTTTCAGAGGGGTGGGACAAAAAGTGACTTTGTTTGGAGGCTGTAGATCTGGTGGGAAGCTTACTGAAGTCAATAACAACTTCATCTGATTCCAGTGGCCCTTCTGTCAACGTGGCCCTTCATGAATGATAGAGGCTTTTGCGGGTCAATGTGAAGGCTTTTCCTTTCTCAGCTCCTGTATCAGTGAGAATCTGTTAAAGCAGCTGGATTTTGTCTTTGTGGAATAATCTTTAGATTTTGCTTGGGTTTTCTTAATTTCTAGCTTAAAAGACAGAAGAGGGGATGATGCAGTTGCCAAACCCAATATATTTGAGATTCCCATCTGTTAAATGAGAAATTAGCTGATGATAAAAGCCAGTGATGGGAAAGCTGACAGGTATACAGGCATAAAACCCTTCACAGACGCACTATGGGTGTGCAAGCTTTGTTGCCTTAAATAGGGTTAGGAGGGAAAGAAAGTCCTTTAGCCAGTTTATTTCCTGGAAATTACGCTATTTTTTAGAGAATTGCTGGCTATTTTAGTCAACACAGTAAACAACAGATAGTAGAAAGTATGGTTTGCCAGGAGTGAGCTAAGACTTGTTTGAAAGTAACACTTGCAACCAAAATTTTTGGGTTTTTTGCAACTCTTGGTGGCCTTGGCTGTCTGGCTGAAAATTATATTCAAGATCTTAACAGCCTGGAATCACAGCATTGGAGACTGCAATCCAGTTTTTTCTTGCTTTAATACTCAGTTGACAATCAGAAGTTGTTGACATAAAGTGCATATTGTTTAAATAACAAACATTAAAGCTCTTATGAACTAGAGAATACTAGTCTTCTCTAGTGCTTTTGTTTGCATTTCTGTTAACAAAATCAACCTTATCCTCTTTCACTTTGGAAGAATGGTTATGGAAATCCATATTGTTAAAATATGTTTGAATGCTTAATCCTTTGTGAAAGATGGTGGTGGATGAAGCCCAGATACAAAGGATTTAAGAATTGCCTCAAGTTTGTTGGTATGATTGAAATTAGCATTGTTCATCAAAAAAGTCCAGGAATACATTGGCTGGTATTTTTCAACACATTATGGATTTTCTTAAAATAAAATAAAAAAATCACTGGTTATGCTGGATGCTAAAAATGCTTATGTAATATTCTTTCTTAGTCAGCTTTCACAGACCTCAAGATTGTTCATGGTGCCCACTGGATGTAGGGATCCAGTGCAAAAAGTCGCTTATCCCAGAGGAATCTCAGAATGGGAAAATAGGTCAGAGTAAGAAATACTTTTGTTTTAATTCAATTGTCCCATCCTGAGCACATTTGAACAATTTTTGAAAACACTGTAAAAAAAGTTAGATTTATTTTTTTTTTTCAGTCCTTTTGGTCTGTCTTCTAGTTAAATGACTTGGTTTATTAATAATGTTCTTCTGTGGAAATGCTGGAGTTTTAGTCATATGTTATATACAGTGTTTAGGTGCCCATATGGCAATCATGTTAAATGTATAGCCATGCAGTGTCAGACCTAAGTGCCAGCTTATGGAGTTGTGGCAAAACCTGGACAGACAAAATCTGTGTACCCTGGAATATCTTCTGGAGGTGTTGTTGCTGTCCTTATTACTTGCTGGTGTGGGAGCAGTGGACACCTGAAGGCACAAGGGTGGGATGGGCCTAGTGGTGTCCAGAGATGTGAGGAGAATCCAAGGGATATTGGCAGTTGACATTAAACAGTTTGCAATTGCTGCCATCAACCATCAGCACTGCCACAGAATCTGATTTAGATAAACATTTCTTTTAACTAAGAAGCTGAAGATTTTGTGCTGTTTTTCTTGATTATTACTTATTGTCTGCTCTCGTCAATGTTGGCAAGATAATGCCAAATTTATCTGTTCTACTTTCTCTTCTGTTTTTTCCTTTGAAAGCCAGTAGATTGAAGGTAAGCTTATTTTGAAATACTGGTAAGGTAGAGCCTCTGCACATCATTGGTAATAGATTTCCTGATTTCAGAAGTAGTGTTATATTGCTGTCATATGACTAAATAAGTTAAAATCATCATGGAATTTGTAAAAGCTTATCTTGATTTCTTTCATCTTACTGTTTTTTCAGATAAGCTGGTGTTTGACTTTAATTTAGTAAGGGAAAACTAACTAGCAATCTAAATGTATGCTTTTAGCTTGTTCACAGTTATCCTAAGACATCAACTTTCTTGAACAAGGATGTATGCTATACGTTCACCTCAGGTTTATAGTCTACATTAACATTGTGGCAGTTGTATAAATAAACATAACATTGGGCTATATAAGCAGAAATTGAGCTACTTCCTCATGTGGCGAATACCTCATGAAGGTAATAGAGGAGAAGGAAGGAAAAAGAAGCCGGTCTCCTTCACTGTTCTGTTCCCCCGTATACTTTACGCCTCACCTACCTGTGAACCCATACTTGTAGTGCAAGTCCATTAGTGTTGTTTAGGTTTAATTTATTCTTGTTTATTACATGGCTAATTCAGTGAAGGTTATTTTAAGTCAAAGAAATTAATGGGCCTGTTAACTGAAAGAAAAAAGATATCTTATTTGGCAAAACATTGTACTCTCATCACCTTTTTTTCCCCAGTGTATGAGTCTTAAAGTCATATCAGAATATAGCGCACTGTCTCAGGACTTAATTTAAAGTAATTTTTAATGTTTTCAAAACTAAGGCTTAGTTGTATGGGTAGGTTCTGCACAATACATAAGGTAAGAGAAAACCTCTTTCAAATAGTATATAATGTTCAAGAACTAAACAAAAAAAGTAACACTGGGTGCCCTGTGTTAATACCAACTTTGAATCATTTCATTATTCTATACCGGTGTAAGTCAACACCTGAGACCTCAAGTAAGGAATAAAAGCATTTGACCAAGGAGGACAATAAGTCTTGTATTGTGGGAGGAGAGAAAATTGCAGATATAGAAATGGGATAACCAGCGATAATTAATATTAAAATCTTAATAAGTAAGCTGAAAAATTGAGATGACAAGGGTAGGGTTTGTGACTTATCAAAAAGGCAAAGGATTATGCAATGGGGAATGATAGTGCAATGTTTAGAGTATGAGTATGAAAGATTCACACAGGGTGAGTTCTCTACTTGTTTCAGCTTACTCTGTGAGACAAAGTAAATGATTTAATTTTTCCTAGCCTCAGTTCCCATAAAAAAAACCAGCTGATAATTTATTCCCTGCTTCTTAAAGGTGTGGGGAGGACAAATACATTAAGTATGATTTGGAACTGAGCTGGTTATGCAAGCTTGTATGGTCCTCATATCTGAATGAATATAGGTCAGAAATTACAGAGCGTGGACAGTAGTTATTCTCAGTGAGAAACTCGTGGAATTTGCTTTTCTAATAAACTGATACAGTTTTTCTTTTCTGTCAAACTTAGGTTTTCTCAAGAGATACAGGGAAGTCTTAGATTGTCTTCTAAGTGATAAGTAAAATACTTCTTGTCTTGAATGTTTACCCTTTTCAGAGCATATTAAATTTTCTCAGTTTTTTCCTTGTTAGGAACAGAAATAGTGGGCTCTAATGGAACTACAGTTTATTCATTTCATGCTGAAGATAATGAAAAATGTAAGTCATGTAGGATTTTCCAGGTTCTGTTGGATTGAAAGAATCTGTAGAAATTAGTGTTAGAGAAATAAGCAAAAGTTCTCTTGGAATAACAAATAATATTTGTAGCTGCCTCCTTAAGCTACTCTAATGTGTCAGTTTGGATAAAAGGAGTGATTGTCAAATACATTGCATATGTGTTTTTCCAGCAGATTTTATTTCCTTTATTTCCATACCACGTTTAATGTGTCTGAAAAAAATCAGTCTTTCAGCAAGTCTTCATCCAGCAAATTGGACGTTGACAGGTGAAGAGAAGGTAGTATAACTTGACCTGTGACTATATTTGGTTATAAAAATGCGAAGTAAGGTGAAATGACTCAACGAACAAAGGAAATACATACTGGAATTGGCATGAGTGCTTTGGGAATGTCCCAGTGCAGATAGGATCATGCCTTTTTGGTGATAATATCAGATCACCTTCTTTAAAGCAGTGTAATGTCTTGAGCTTTATCTGCACTTGGTTTTTTTGATTTTTGTTTTCCCATCCTAGATCATAAGAGAATATAAAACCTGGAGATGGGATGGACCAAGGTGACTTTATCAGATCTTTAACTGCATGGACTGCTAATTCTAATTGACCTGTTGGCAGTACAGACATTGCAGTTTAGCTGTTCCCCAGTCTTCTGTGTACAGCAATGTAACCCCCGTGGACAGAGCTCTGTCTTCTCAGGCATGAGACTTTCATTCCTACTGTATGATAATCAGTCAAGATCAAATCCCTTATTGCACCAGTGCTTATAAAGCACGACTAATCCTAAAGATCAATGACAAGCTTTCTTCCAACAGTACTGCTCTTGACATCTAGTTCTTGACCTGAGAAGTCAGTATTGCCTCCTTTGGGTAATGGGATCAGACTACTCTTGAATTATCATGAGTGCTGTTATTAGTATGAAGTGTGGTGGCAAATTTCTATCGTGGAGCCTGGAACTAGACTGGAAATGTAATGTGTAAAACCCTAGATAACTTTTAAATGATTACAGAGTTCTTAATTCTTTCATACATTATGATGTTACCTCTTACCTCTTCTGTGTTTGCCTTTTTTTAATGAGGAATACAATTTAAACAGACACTGCTTTGGATGATTTTCTTCCCAGCTTCATCAAATCAAGTACTTGCACTTGCTTATTTGGTGAAGATTAAAGCCTTCCATCCATCCCCCATCACTTAATAATTTTTTTCTCACTGTGATATGACTGTTCAGTTTTTCTGCATGGTTTTTCTATTGGTAGCTGCTGTTCATAATATATTGTATAATATAGTATAATGCCATACAAATTCCTGTTGAGAAAAGCTTTCAGTTAACATGTTAATATTTTGGTTCTCATTTGTCACTGAATTCCTTCTATTTAATGAATGAATACTACCTTTGTTTTGGGGAAGATGCCTTCAATTATTTTTTTAATCTGATTTCCGTACCATAAACTGAATCTCCATTTGTTGCTTTTTAGATTTGTGCTGACAAACGTGGTAGCTTAGCAGTTTGGTTTTGTGTGTTTTTATTTTATCTCTTAGATTTCTTCTTCTGCTCCCATGTTTCATAATGATTAAAATGAAATGTTGCCATATTTCATTTAATGTTTGTTGTTATGAGATCATGGCTTCTAAACTGCCATTAATTTGGATGGTATATTAGTTTTAGCTGCAAGATAAAGCTTTATATAGTGTAAACATTGGTATAGTTCTTGCAATGAGATGTCAGGTAACTCAGAACATTAGCGAAGATAGAACAAACTGTACTGCTTTTTGAATTCCTTTCTCTCTGGTCAGTTGTAAAGGTTACAATCTCTGGAGAAAGATAATGGGTCTAACTTTAATGTAATAGCTTTTTGGTTTTCTGCTTTATCTGCTAATTTAAAAATCTTTTAAAGTAAGCTCATATAAACAGGTTTTCATATTAAATTTATGGGAAGGACAAATCCAGTATGTATTTACTCATTTCCTGTTGTATGCTCAATGCTTGTCAGCAGCTGATTATTTGTATTCCATGTGCTTCCTAACACAAGCACGTAAAATCTGGAGTTACTCAAATTATTAGCTAAATACATAGCATAGGTTGATATGGAATGGATAGCAAGTTCCCTGTATTTCTTCACCTCCCTGCATTAATCGTAATTTATTTTGGCTCTAATTTTCCTCTTTCAGGTCTTTGCAGAAGGTAAAGTTCAGCTGTGTGCGTGTGAAGCTGAAGTACCATGAGTCACACATAGTTGAAACTGTCTTTCTATAAAAGTAGACATAGAATCATAGAATGTTTTGGGTTGGAAGGGACATGAATAAGGGGAGGTTACAAAAGATTATTCAGAGCTACTTTAGTACCAAACTCATTTGTGTACTGGGGCATTAACCAGATCTCTTCTTAAAAAGATACATTTCTAACACGGACGCTGCCATTTCTCTTTTATATGAAAACTTTCTACTAGTGCTTTTTAAAATATTTTCCTGAAAACTACTGTGATTTTTAGCTTTGTATAGCAGCTCACGTGGTTGTGTGGATAAAACTTAGCTAGTACACTAGTAGGCATGTTGGCCTTGTGTACTCTAGTGGTCATACTGTTTCTATCCTAGTAAAGATCAAGTACAGAACTTGTGACATTTGGCATACAGGAAAAAATTGTATTTGCAAACAGGATTGCAGTTCCAGTACAGAAAGTATTAAGTAAACTATGAGGTGAGCATTTGTTAAATTTCTAGTCTTGCCTCATTATATTGAGTTATACTCAGAAGCAATTTATAGTTTTACTTCAGCTTGGAGCAGCTTCTGCATGAAGACAAATGGATAAATAGATAAATCTCTCTAGTTTCCACCCTCAAGCCTTCAGACTTTAGGAGCTTTGAAAATGACATGACTTAAAATTTCATGGTTCCTTCATGGGTTTGTATTATTGTTTTTGTCAATATAGTTTGGTGGTAAGATTGATCATCCAGAGTATGAGCTTCTCCCTGAAGAAAGGTGCTGTCCTCTAAGTGGGTTGCTGGTGTATATGAACATGTTAAGTCTGCATATACTTAGCTGGACTTTCTCCCAAAGCACATCATGGAAGAGTTAGGGTGGGCAGAATATTCCCAGGTATTAAAACGGTGAAGGGAAAATAAATGGTGTTGAAGACTTTTTCAGTCAGGTGGATACGGTTGGTCTCAACCCCTTAGTGTAATATACCTCAAAAATGAGGACTATGTAGTACTGCAAGTAATAAAATAATTTGTAAAAGTTAGTGAATTAAAGACAACTGACTGAATGTACACATAACAAAAACAGTGAAGAAAATGATGCATCTTTACTGAGAACATAGGTACCAGAAGGTTTCTGTCGGTGGTTATGCTGTTACGCAGTAGTGCTATGTGCTATGGCTTACAACAGTAGAGGGAGACTTAAGATGACACCATAACTTGAGTTTTCTGATTTTGCTTGAGGTGTTTTCAGACAGCTGAATTACTATGGAAAAGGGTAGATACGTGTGCAGGCCATATAAATCAATGTTTCAAGCATTTATTTCACAGATTTTGTTCAATTGTGATTATTTAATTTAACTTTTATGGGCATAGTAGGATAGAAATTGTGATCTATGATTTCTTTGAAGTGTAATCAATCAAATTATTTTGAATAACTAATCTAAGTGCCTGAAAGTCTGAGAGAAAAATTACCTCTTTGAAATAGGGAAATTTGCATCTAAAAGGCACCTTTGGCTCAGTCAGCTGTGTTGATAGTTACTCAGTGTCACCTGTTCTCTGTTAAAGCTTAACTGGTTTGCTAAACTAACATCTATCTAAACCATTGAAATGTAAAGGCTTATATATTAAAAAGCTAATGCTAATTTCCTTTGTGTCATGTCTTAATTTTTTGCTAGGTAAATGCTAAGGGACTTTAAAACTTGCTTTCTGTTTCCAGATGCTTTGCTGTAGTTTTCTCTAACTTAAAACACACTGAAATTTTTGTCTTTATTTTTCTGCAGGGTTCTAGTAAATTAACAACTTTACTCCTTAGCCATAACACCTGTGAAAGAGCATTTGCTTGGCTGACATTCATATGGTTCTATAAAGAAGTTGGTAGGTATGTTGCTTCTGTAGCCACAATAAGGAGCAAGTGTGTGCAGTGAACCATCTGAGATCTTCATAGTGCTGTTCACTGTTGTGTGGAGCCAGCTTGGCCCAAGTCTGAAGGTTATGTTTCCTTAAGGGAGCTTTATCTCTGAAAAAGTCTTAAACCTCTCAACTTCTGGACCGAAGAGTGTCTCTTTCAGTTGTTATGGCTGAAGTGTATTCTTGGGGTGTGTGCGTAGCGTGTGCAATAGGAAGATCCTAAAATAACCTGGAAATTTCTTTGCTTTTTCAAGAACAGAAATACTAGAGATTTGGATATAAAAGTCAGTACTGCCATGTAGTTAACATCTGCCAAGGGTTTTGTTTCAAATAGAATGCTTACATCAGAGGCTTGTGTTACAAACTTCCCTTTTGAGACTTTGGATTTATGGAAATTTTGTGTGAAGCCAGCTTTTATCTTCCTGAGATATGAAAGTATTGGTGAGATCAGCTATTTGGTATATCAGATCGCCAGTTAGTTTGAACCTCAAAAAACCACACTAATGACACCATGTGAAAGATACAGCTGCATACTACAGAAATAGATAAAATGTGCAGAATGTGGCTCATGGTGGGGAAAGAATAGAAGAGGTCTGGTGCCATAGGTTCAGTCCTGTCAAAAAATACTTGCTGTTGTTTCTGCTTACAGGAAGGTTAAATATTTGCTTTCCTGGAGAGATCCTGCATAAACAGTGAGGAGGTAAATGAACTCCTGATTGAGCTATTGGTCTAAAGAGGTCTTGTGGGCTTATATGCCATCTGGCTTCTTCTGGAGCTGCTTGTGTAGTTTCTAGTTTTGCACAGCCTTGGAGCACATCTTGATGTAGTGATGACTTGTATGCTCCTAGTATGACTTCTTTGAGGGAGTGGCTGGGTGGTTTTTTTTTTTAGTTAACAGGCATCTAACTTGAATTGTTTAGTGATGCTGAGAAATTAAAAAATAACCCCACTTGCCTGAAATGCAAGAGGAAGTGCGGGTTTTGTTTAAAGTCTACAGCTAACTTGTGAAAGGCATTTTACTGACACTAGGAGATGACTGATTTATCCCACCTAAGTAAACGTATGAATGATACCTTTTCAACAGCCCATCTCCCACAGTACAAAATCACAAGCATAGCATGCTTGCCTACAGATGTTGTCCCATTGATGATACCCCATTTTTGTCTGTGAATGTGCAGTCAGCATCCAGTTTTTTGTTATAAAACTTCATCTTTTTTGAGTAAGGCTTTTGTAAAGGTGAGACAATAAGTGGTAGCTTTATTTGTAAATTCTGCCATAGCGTGGAAGCCATATACAATACAGGGGAGTAAATTCTCTTTCCAAGCCACTAAAGCAACTGCAATTGAGAGAGCAGCCTTTGTGCTATAACCAGTTAGTCCCAGTGATGTATGTAATTGTTGTGGAAGATGGGTTCCAATAACTTTCATAATGTGAAATACCAGCTCACATGATTTAAGCCTAAATAAGAATTTTTTTTTTAGAAATAAACTGGATTTGTGCAGGAAGATGTACTTGATTGGTATTATAATGCCTGTTGCATATTCTGGCATTTGTTTTACTATGTCAAGCTGAAAGGTATTTGCTGTTCTGGAAATAGATTTTTACAGAAAAACAATTCAATCAAAACCCAGTGAATTGTTGCTCAGTTTAGAAAAAAGGTCTATTTTCCCTATTGGTCAAAAAAAATTAGTTTAAGAAAACAGACAATACTTTTAGAAGAAAATAAAAGCTGCTGCTAGCCTGATACCTTAATTTTTTATCTTTTGAGACTAATAAATCAAACATACAGGTAGTCAACCTGATGGAAGTAGAGCTACTATGATGATGTTTCTTTGACCAGTTGCCTCCCTTTCATCTTAGGTTCTATATTGTTTTATCAACCTCAGTTTATCAGAAGGTTTAAGTCATAAAATAGATTTCATTGGTAATGATACCTGTGGACAGTTTTCTGCAGACTTAACCATTTTTCTAAAAAAAGTTGCGATGGTGTCATTCTAACGTTGTGAGGCTTTTTGAAAATGCTGAAATATCTGGAAGAATATCTTTCTTGACAGAAGTTATAGCAGTTTAGTTGTTTAAATTAGTTCTCAAAAATAAGAGTTTGGGGAATGAGTGTTCTTCAACAAAACGTGCACAGTGCTTTCGTGTATCTTTGACCTTTTACCTTTATCTTTCTTTCCTACTCAAAAGGTCAGTGTTCTTCAGAACTTTCAACTTCTTTTGTTTGTAACAGCTACCATATGTTCGTATCTCCTTAATTATGTGGTTTTATGTAGTGTAAAAGAAAAAGCAATAAAGTTAAAAGGCGATCTTGCAAGGCAGAAGGGCAGTGAGGAAGGGATGATCAAGTTAATGACAAAAGCCTGCTACCTTTACTCCACTTTTCAAACACAACGAAGGCCATCTTGGTGGCTGAATCGAAAATCTGTTATCAGTGTTCAGATTTTTGCATTATTTGGTTCCAAAACATAATCCTTTTAAACTAAAGTGGCTGATGTAACTGCTGAGCAGATACCTCCATACGATCAAAGCTTGTATTTACAGAAGAAATGTCTTTATTTCAGATCAAGGAAAATATTTTCCTTTTAGAGCATAACTTTAGAAACCACAGGCCTTGATTCTGCAGGCAAGTAGGCACGTATTAAATGTTAGCAATGCCATTTGATTGCTATTTATTTTAATAGTTCACTGATAGTTATGAAGAAAAACTTAGTGTTTCTAGCCTTTTATTCAGTATTTTGATTTAACTTTTGAAAAATGTCAGACTGCATGGAACTTCCTGAAATACTGATTTTGGTTTAAACTATTGATCTCCCTGCTTATACCGCAGGAGTACTTAGGAAAGTTTCTATTGCAATGCCTAAATCATAGGTGTTTCATATTCTAAAAAACCTTTTGTTACTGAAGGCACTGCAAATAAAGAAAAAAGTTTAGATATGTGTTGTTTTATGCCTATATGTTGCCAAATACAGCTTTTATGTATTTGTAAACCAGCTCTACCTGTCTTGCGGCCCAATGGTATTGTAGTCCTCTGGTAATAGCCAGTGACAAGAACTAAACACCGAATGGATTTGTATTGCTGCTGTTTAATATAAATAATAAGTACTAAAAGAAATTACTTTATGGTCAATAATAAGCTCTATTCAGGTAGCATTTAGAGGCAATTGTATATTAATTACTACAGGTACTGCTGTAGAGAAATGAAGGCTTGTGACTTTCATAAATTTAGATACTGACTAGCAGGATTCTTGCTATACCACCGTGTCTGGTCAACAGCTGCCTCTGTGCACAGTATTCCAGAAACATTACTTTATTACATGAGCCAAATAACCATCCTGGAGTAAAACTACTTTTGGTTAAACAGGTCAGTTATAGGACTACAGTCTTTGCCTGAAACCTCATATTAAAATTCAGATGAAAGATATTTGGTGGTTGTTACCATCACCAAACAAAGGATGAAAAAACCCCAAGATGTGTAATTACCCATCCTATCCATTTCCCCAATTGCCCATATGTACATGTACTTTCTCCCACATGCACATTCTCTTGACTTCTTGCTACATCCTGCTAGCCTAATCTAAAGCAATCCACTTAAATCTCCTTGGGTTGCCATTCACTTACAGGTATAAGCTGCTTTTGAGCCCATTTGATACATCCATCGCTCTTATGTAGAGTATAAGATTGCTTCACCTACGAGCTGCTTAGCTTCATTTCTTCTGGCAGTTTTTATTTTCTATTGGATTCCTCTTCATACATGTATTTGGACCAAGCTGCTTATTGATTTGGTGGATGAGTGCTGTTGCTGGTATATTGATTCACTTGCAGTGCCAGCTTGAGTTGTTGGCACAAAGATCATCCTTCTTTTCTTGCACAAGTTGCAAACAAACATATAGTGTGTTCATCGCTTCATCCCAGAGTTGTTTCAGATTCTAGGTGTCTAAAACTGTTACTACACTGCTTGCTGTTTCTTTGTTTTGTCAAGGTTATTGTACAGCTACGGTATCTGGCTTTTAAAAAGACAAAGTTGAATTTTGGAGGAGGATTTGAGCAGCATGGTAGAAGTGCCAGAAGAGCTTCCAGTGATGTAATCAAAATTCTGCATTCAGAGGTTTATTTCTATTTTTGTTTTGTTTGCAAGTGACAACAATTAGGTTTTCTATTCAATCATGGTATTTGATGAAGTGTTGTGTAAAAAAAAACAAAAAAAAAAAAACAAACAAACAAAAAAAAAAAACACCAACCAAACTACCCTACAGCTTGAATTGAACAGACAGTAAATACTCTGAAGATGGCTATTAATAACTCAGTTTCTTCTGTTGTAAGGCCAATGAAACAGTCCTTTAATTTTGTTTGTACTAAAGATAGGAGAAATGTAAAATCAAGTGTGCAAATGAGGGAGGGGAAAGCTCACAGTAGAAGTTAGATTTTAGAATTTAAAGAATATCCTACTTATGTATTTGTTATCTGTAGGGCCAACTTCTCAGCAGGTAAAGGACAATATTATTGGGTTTGCATATTGTAGATATTAAGTTAGTAACTACTTACAGGTTAGGATGTTCATCATCAAGCTGTACCAAATCAAAGCTGCAAGTTAAAAGAATGTACTGCTTTTACCCCCAAAACCTCAATGTTGGGGGTGCATGAGAATTCCGGAGGGGAAAGGAAATTACACTTCTGTCGTATACTGCTCTAATCCTTTGTCTTCTGATGCATTGCTGTCTCTTACTTCTGTAATTTTATTTATAGTGTGAAGCTGAAGTGTGTAACAGACATAATGAAAATATTACCCAGAGGTGGAATCTGCACCTCTGCAAAGGTTTACTTTCAGTGTATAGGGCTTAGGTGAAGACTTTATAAATCTGTGTTTGGATGTAACTTCTAAAATCAGGGATTTGGGCATCTGACTACCATTAACATTCAGGAGCAATAGGAAGCTGAAGCTGTGTCACCCTCTTTAAATTGCCGTGGTCTAATGCTTAAGTGGTTATCGTGGTGCGTGAAAACTATTAATGAATAGTGAAACATGGAATAAAAGTAACGAATACTTGTATGGTATTTTAAGGGTAATTTAAGGTCATATATGTAGCATCACGCAACATTCCTAGAGTATTTAACTATTGGAAGAGGACTTTTAAAGCTATTTTTAATTTTGTCCCATGTGTAGCAAATCACTAGAGAATAACAAACTGGTAATGACGTAGTTGTTCATTTTAAACCTTTAAACTTAGAACTCCTGTCTGACTGTTTAGGTCTGGGGAAATACACTATGTACCGTAATGTATTTCTTGTAATAGGTATATTAACTTTAGTTGCAGTGTCTTGTGAATTTAAAACTTGCTGATGTAGTTACTGTTTTTTAATAGATCATTGACCCGTCAATCAGACTCTGACCATTTCAGAGATAAAAAGCTAGGCTTTCATTGGTTATTATGAATAGAGCACCTTTCCACAAATTAAGAAATGGTGTAATAATTAACAGGTATAATGGATATGTGCATTCAGGTTTCAGTTATATCTTTATGAGCTTTAGCTCCTGTTATCTTTGGTGTAGTTAACCCCCTGTCTACCCACAGATAATTTAACTGCAGTATAAAAATGGATTTGTTTTGTGGCAGTGGCGTTTTGCTGATGTGATAGTTTTTTTGCCTTTTTAAGATCTGTAATAAGAGCTGTTCTTTCAGACTTTTTCTTTAAAACAAGGCACAGAACTTCACTAATAAAACTCATTAAATAAGTAATAATACTGTTCTAAAGAAGCAAAGATTCTTCAAACAATTTTGCATAAAGAGAATTTACCCAAACTTTACATTTTTTTCTGATTTACAGACTTAAATGATTATAAGTACCAATGATTCCTGGTACCTTTGTTTGGTATCTTTGACCTAAAAAGTTGCTCGGAAATTGCCAAAGCAGGTCATTCAGTAGTGCACTCATTAGGTGAACCAGAAAGTAGGCAGAGGTCACTTACCATTCTGAAGCTCTATATATCTTAAGAAAAATAAAAATAATAGATTTTGAAAATATAAATATTTTAGTTGCAGAAATTCATTAAACAACATTAGGATTCAATTGCTTTGATGTAATATAGTTGCACTGGAAAATATGAATCAGGAAAGAAAATCCTTAGTTCAGAGAAGCTATGGAACTGCAAAGTTAAGGAAAGCTTTCTGAATTTATGTATAACTTTAAACATGACAAAACCCAAAAGAGAAGCAACAGTTAAAATGAGAGGCTGATAAAATACTATATAACTGGAACTTTACCAAAGTACAAAGTTATTTTTGTTTTGAAAACTGTTTTCCTATTAAAGTATTGTTAGCATCTTAATTAAAATCTCATTTCACCTGTTTCAGGTGTGTTCTTATTTTCTCAGATATTTCTTATATTCTCAGATATTTATTCAGAACACATTTGTATAGAAGCTCACATTGTTAGTGAACTCATTTTTGTACTAGCAGTTGGCATAGCCATCATCCTATTGCAAATTCAATTTAATCTATTTCAGGGAAATTCAGTTGCTTAATGACATTGGTTGTCCCTATATGTATACAAAAGTAGATCTTGGCAGTGTTCAGTTTGTGTGATCAGTTGCTCACAGATCTTTGTCATTGGGGTTTCAGTACTGTAGTAAATAAGTCACCTTTTATTATTCATATGTTTTTGTCATGTCAATGCTACCTAGGTATAAGGTGTGCTTATAACAGCAAATACTCAGGTACTTGTCTAAAAAAAATATTTTCGAAGTACTCCTTAATATTAGTCACAGATTGTAATGTATATAGATGTAAAAAGATGAGTTTTCTGGAAAAAAAAATGCAGAAATTTTTCAATTATTTGGCAGTGTCATGCCTGCTGTAACTTGAGTCTAAATACAGCAGTTGCAAGAGGAGTTGGCTTTTTTAGAGTATACTGTGAGACTGTGCCAAGATCTTCCAGGTCTACAAAATGAAACCTCAAGGAAAAAAAGGTGGAAGGGACACAGTAGTTGTCTTTTTCTGTTTATATCTCAGTACATGTCCCAGTAGGTAGTTTACCTTTATAGAAGATGAGGGGTAGTGGGGTGTGGTCTGTGTATTTCTCATCCAGGAGTGGCTTACATTGAGACTCTGGAATGCAGCATTCTCTGTTCCTAACCTCATCCTCATAAATGTTCCAGTTGTTTGTTCCTTTATTTTTAATAGTCTGTTCTTCATCACCTCATGCAGCAATGTACCCTTACTTCCTTAACTGGAGAGAGAGAGATAACTACCTTTTTTGCTATATTCTCATCCTCATACACATGCTACTTAGTTTTGCTTGCACTGCAATATTACTTAAAGTAAACCACAAAACTAATTAATCCATAACAAATGAAAATCATTAAACATAATTCTGCTGTAATCTTTAACTTCCCATTTCTTCTTTTTTTCCCTTATTTAAATCTAAAACTCTTGCTTTGCCACAGGGATCTTATTTTAGTGTAAGGATTCATCCAGTTGAATCTCAAGGATAAAAATAGTAAATAGATTTTATGTAGACCACAAGTATGCCAAGGTAACAGCTTTGTCTAATTCAGACTCTGCATAAAGCGTTTGTATGTATATACTGAGACAAAAGTTTGGAGCTATTTGGATGCATTTAGATTTACATTTTGTGGTTTCCATAGAGTAGTAAAGCTTTTCATTAAAAATAATATGGTAGTGCTTGGGAATTAAAACCAAAGCTAGTTTCTGTGGTTTTAATATGGGGAGTAGACAGAATTACAAACAAAAAACCCCCTTGCTTGAATGATTCTTGAGTGATATTTTTCCTTCAAGTGTTAATGGATTAATTCATTTTTCAACCCTGATTATAGGAAGAATACTTCTGAAATATGATACGGGATATCTCTGGAAGTAGAGTGAAGTAAAACTGTGTTTCTAGGATCTTAAGCTTACTTTTATACTGAACTTCAAGTATTGAAAAGGTATGTTTAGCCTATGAAATATACAATTATCTAAAAGCTTTCCTTTGTTACTGTGTTCTGGTTTTAAGCTATAAAGTGCAAAAAATTTGCTCTAGTACACTATATGAAGCCGTGCATTATATTTACATGAAGTAGTTTAGGACACGTGACAGTTTTTTTAATTTCAATTTTGATTACTTTGCAGCATGGCATCTTAAGCACCAACTTTTCCATGAAAACAGAATCTCTGAAAGGTCTTACAACTCCAGGTTGTAAGCTGGCCTCTAAACATACTGTTCTAATGATCTCATCTATTTAGCAATCAAATTGCCCTTCCAGTGCCCTCAGAACTCATCAAGAGCTGAAGTATTCGATGCGCTCATTTACAGTGTAGTTGAATCTCAGTTTTTCCCTATAGGAAGACTCAAACCTTTGTTTGTTATAAGCTTACTCTGAGGGCATAGAAAGCAGGTAAGCAAATTATTTTGTCCTGAACATATTTTAGTTCACTTAAATTAAGATTTTTATCTCCCTGAAACTTTATGCACAAATGCTTGAGAATTTTTGCAGAATTAGGAAAAGCCTCTGAAATCTCTTTCAGTTTAAAGACATGTAACAAGACAGTAAGACTGGAATAAGCTATATCTTATACCTGTGACAGGCTGGCATTCAGCCCTTGTAGAAGAAGATAAAGATTAAAGTGAATGCTGCTCACTGTACCAAAGCCCAGTTTGGAAATGACTGATTATTTTATTAGTATCTGCATGGCATGCAAGTTTTTAGAAATGGCACAGACTAATTTCAGAATTCTGCTGTTTGACATCTGTTGTACTATAGCACATATGCGGAAGAAATCTTTTGTCGTTCATTTGAAGCTTTTATTCACTTGAACCTCCTTATTAAGGGATATTTATGTTGTTATACTATAGAATACCTAATTAAGAAAGCTACCCATCTGTAATGGCTATTACCCAAGCTAATAACACATGAAAAAAGCTACCAGGAGACTTACATATTTTGAAATGGAAGAAATTATTCTATCTCATCAGTTAGGTTACAGTTCTAAATTTCATTTGAAAGTAGTAGTAACACTTTCTGTTTGTCATAGGGGATCTGTTACTGGAGCTGTTTTTAAGTCACATATTGGGCAGCCTTTTACCTACAAAACTTAATTTTTAACATCACTTTTTAGGGATTCAACCTCACTATCACTTTGCTTTTATCTTCTTGCCCAATCCAGTATTTTAGCGTTGAACTGTAAATTCTGTCTTTTTGGTTATTTGTATATTACCATTCTTTAGTTATGTAGCTTAAAACTTTCACAAGTATGGGAATTGTCCTTTAAAAGTTGCTTTCCAAATTTAAATGTACAACTGCAGAAGGTTGGATACTGCAGTCTTTTAAGTATTATTCATTTTGCGATAAGCATAAAACTGAGCGATACCAGTTACTGTGTTTTGTAGCTTTGATGTATTATGGTATGATCTATCAATTTTAGGTTATATTGTTTTTCCAGTTACACCTATAATACACTGGAGATCAGTTTTCAAGGATGTTTATAGTTTTTCCATGTTACTGAGAGCTTTATGAATGTGTGGATTTATCGACCCCTAGTGGGTTGTTAGAAGAATGGCTGTTAACTTAATAAGTACTAAATAGAAAACTTAAATGTTTTTCAATCCTGTATTTGTTTCAATTCTCTTTCTTCTGTTTGCAGCTGGATTAGCTCCCGAGTTTCATTTCTGATGTTCCCTTTCCTGCCTCTGCAGAATTGCCTATTGCAGCAACTTCTATTAACAACATTCCCAAAACATGTAGCTAGGTGTCTGTGTTTTAATGAACACTTGTAGCTGTAGCTGAGTATTTTAAAATTACAGTATAGCATAAATTTAAAAAAATAAAGGGTTTTTTATGATGTGTAAGGTGGGCTTATTAAAAATAAGCTAGGAAAAAGCTAGTAACTTCTTGGGTAGTATGATACTATGTAAACAAATTAAAGCTAGTTGTAAATCATCTGCTCAAGTTTCACTGACCTCTTAGTGCTTATTAAATAACTATAATTTATCAGTAATATAATGAAACCTACCATTTAATAAAGAAATAATTTAATACAGTATTTTCATAAACCAAAATTTTGAACTTTAAATTT
Organism: Gorsachius magnificus; assembly: GCA_034008185.1. Classification (NCBI taxonomy): domain Eukaryota; kingdom Metazoa; phylum Chordata; class Aves; order Pelecaniformes; family Ardeidae; genus Gorsachius; species Gorsachius magnificus. Next base: position 30,562,742 of record CM067089.1, on the reverse strand, counting down.
TAAATTTAGTATTTTTAATTATTTAGTTGAAACTGTCATTTTCTGGAGGAGAAATTATCTCCTAACCATGCTGTGAAAGTTTCTTACAGGCATTTACTTCACATGAATTAAAATGAAGTACTGAATAGTGGAGTCACATTTGACTGTTAAAGTAGCAATAATAAATGAAGCTAAGTCTGCTCAATAATTGAAGTTCACTATGATTCTGCATCTGCTACATCTTTCCAAGTATCAGAATCAGAAATTAAGCCCTACTGTAAATACTTTAGTTTTCTATGCAAGTTGGATACAATAAATAACTTCCATTTTTTATTTTGTACATTTAATTTGTTAGGCTTTAAGTAGTAAAGTGGTGTTTCTACCAGTTAAATTGTGGAATACTCCTTTGAATTTTAGGAATTTTTAAATTGTTAAGAAGAGGCCAAATATAATTTTTGGCATTTACTTATGTTTAGTATTGTGTTTACTGCATAAACTGTATTGTTTAAAGTCAAACTTACACAGCAATCAAAAATGACAAAAAGACCTCAAATTCATGTTTTTGTGGGAGCACCCAGTATTCCAAGCCCACTGGAGGTGGCAGAGCAAAGTAGTTCACCACCTGAAAAGTGGAGAGAACTCCGCTGCTCATATGATATACATAGTCTTTTTTCTGAAAAAGTCAAAGGTGCTGACCACGTAGTGTTTCAGGCAGAAAGCTCTATAGTCACACCAGTTCCTACAAATGATGACAGCTCTCGGCAGTCTAAACAGGGGAGATTAACGGTAGCAAAAGAATATTTGACATCTCTTGTACCTGTGGCGGTAACTTGTACCAGCACACCTAAAAAGACTGAAAGTTTAATTTATTCTGATTGTCAAATATCTGAAGATAGATATGCACATGCAAATGTAAATGAGGCTGCAGATCAACACCTTCCTGAAAAATTTGCAGAATCGGCTACACAGGATAAACAATCACATGGCTGCTGTTCAAACCTCACTGAAAGAAAAGCCAGTCATTTAGAAGGGAACAGCTCTGACATTTCTGATTTGGTTGCTGGTACTAAGCAGATTAGCATACATCTAAGGTCTATGGGACAAGTTGTTCAATCAGATCATGGAAGTGATCGCCATGAACGTCTAGGTCAATATCTGGATATGTTTTTCCCCCAAAATCAAGAGTCAAAACCAAAAGGAGAACGAGGTGATTGTTCAGACCTTGAAGTGTCAACTGATACTGAATTTCGTAGTATAATGACTTCAAGTCAGATGGCTGTTTTTGCACAGGATCAGAATGAGATGCAGAAAAGAATCATAAAACTATTGGAAGCAGACAAAAAACCTGAAGAAAGGCAATATGATTGTGTCCAGTTTGGTTCTGGTGTTGGAACATGTCTTAACGTGGCTGAAAATGAATATAAGGAAGAGTACGCAAGTTCCCTGGAACTTTTCAGTTCTGAGGGTGATGGGAAAACTGTTTGCTTTGAAGCTACAAAACAAGAAGGAAATGCTCAGGAAAATACAGAGAAGTCTCAAGCAGTTAGTGTTCCTGCTGAGCAATTTGTAAATGAAATCCACATTGAACCATTGAGCTCAGGAATATTGTGCTCTCAAGTAGACAGTTCTCACAAGAACTCTTCTAAAAGACCCCGCAAGTGTGAAGATTCCTTTCATGTTTTTCACTCAGCATTTAAAAGACAGCTGAAATCAAAGAGAGCGAAACTGAATTCTTCTCCAGCTGGTCCTGGGATGAGAGTGGATCAAGAGAGGATGACAGAGTTCAAGAAACTTCCAAAGAAACTATCACTACTTAAGAATTGCTGCTGTAAAAATCAAAAGTACAATGTTTTGGTCACAATAGTACATCCTTGTCATATCAAAGAAATAGAGGTGAAGACTAGACCAAAATCTTCATGTAAAGTTCCTGTAGCAACCATTGTAGTTGTTGACCAGTCAGACATTGAGAGGAAGGTGGTGCTGTGGCGTGGTGCTGCATTTTGGTCGCTCACTGTGTTTCCTGGGGATATTGTACTGCTTACAGGTGAGAATTCCTTTATTTGCCCTTTTAAAAATGTAGACCTTTAAAATGCCTGTTTAAAGTAGAACAGTATGTAAGCAGTAATTTGGAACTATGGCTAAGCATTTGTAAGTATCTTTCTTACATCATTTACATTGCTCAACATCACTTTGAATTCTTACTCATCCTGCCAGTGGAACATTAACTGTCGCATAGAAGTTCACCCATCTCTTACATATGGTCTTTGATCTGAGGCACAGCAGTGTGTTGACACTACAGCAGTGCCATAGGTAGTCAGGTGTATTCTGTAACCTATCTGTGTTTTAAAACAGTTGTCCCTGAAAGGTAAAAGTGCTACTACAAACCAGGTGTACCAGTTACTTGATTTACAGACTTTTTTGTAATTCTCTGCTGTTGGACCAGCAGATGGACTGGAAGATTGTGATGTTACATTCAGTCACAGGATGAGAAACACTTTTCCTCCTGGGAAGGACTTTGTAGCTTAGCACTAGCATCTTGAGATGGATTGTGTTGTGAATGACTAACTGACATAGACTGCAGAAATATAAAATGCTGTTTGCAGTTTGCCTTCTTTATAACATGTCAGCTAATAAAGAAGATTCTCCCTGGTAAATCCTTTGTACCCTTTAATACTTAATAGGAGCAAACCCCTCCCTCTTTAAGAGAACATATGTCATGTAAGACAAGGCAGTACTAGAAAAATATTGCAGCTAATTAAGGGCTGGAGTTGACCAGAACTTGATAGTCATCTGGCCATTTAGGTTTTGCAAGACACAAAAAATTACACAATATAAAATTGTTTGAATACTTCTACAGTTTAAGATGCCCATTTCTCTTTAAGAGTTCTTTAAGTGCTTATGGGTAGGTGAAAAAAAACTTAGAGATTGAAGATAAGCTAGGCTTTTCTTTTATTAGACATACTTATCTCAAAATACAAAGATTAGATTAAAAAAACCCACTTTGTTTCCAAGTGATCTCTTTCAAACTGTCTTTCATACCTATTTTTATGATGATTCTGCAGTCAAGAAAAGTATGATACACATCAATACTGTTGATACATGAGTTGATAAAGTTGCTTTTTTTTTTTTTTTTGCAGATATAATAATGTATGAGAACCTTTGGTGTGGAGAAGTCATGCTGCAATCCACATTTACCAGTCAACTACTGAATCTGGGGAACTGCTCAGCTCTCAATCCAGAAGAATGTAAGATTATAGTGCATAAGTTTTCACAAAAATCACAGTAAAATAGCTATTTAAAGTACTCTGTTTTGTTGGCAATGCCTCATACACAGGATAAAATGGAAATGTGAGCAACTAGGAGGTACTAAACTCTATAGGAAAGTACGACAAACACCTGTGGACATGATGACATCAGATAGGCAAGTGGAGTATATGGTTATGTTGGGTGGTGTATGGTTTAGCCCCAGTCAGCAATCAAGCAGCACACAGCTGCTTGCTCACTCCTCCCTGCCTCTCAGTGGGATGGGGGGGAGAATCGGTAGGGAAAAAGTAAGAAAACTCAATGGGTAGAGATAAGGACAGTTTAATGATTGAGATAAAATAATAAATTGTAATGAAAAGAGAAATAACAGAGAGAGAGAGAGAAACAAAGCCCAGGAAAAACAAGTAATGCAACTGCTTGCCACCTGCTGACTGATGCCCAGCCAGTTCCTGAGCAGCAGTCACTGCCCTCTGGCCAAATCCCCCCAGTTTATGTACTGGGCATGATGTCATATGGTATGGAATAGCCCTTGCGCCACTTGGACTCAGCTGTCCTGGCTGTGTTCCCCCTCAGCTTCTTGTGCACTTCCTCACTGGCAGAGCATGGGAAACTGAAAAGTCCTTGATTTAGCTGTTGCTAAGCAGTGCTTATACTAAAACATCAGTGTGTTATCAACATTCTTCTCATGCTGAATCCAAAACACAGCACTGTGCCAGCTACTAGGAGGAAAATTAACTCTATCCCAGCCGAAACCAGGACAGATGGTTACCACTCAAAGCTCTGAAGAACTGAATTCTTTGAGCTTAGTTTAAGAAATGGGAATTATCCCAGAACTCAACAATAATATGTCTGAGATTCCATGAGGATTAAATTTTTTGCAAAAATTTTAGAGGCTTGAAGAGTAAGTAGATAAGTAGATATGTTCAGGGAAGGTAATTCATTGCAGGCTGTTAAGCACAAAGTCTTTAAAGATACCTGAGCCCTGGAGGGTTGGAGACTAAGGGGAAAATACAGTGGGAGTATCACCATCAACTTGCAGCATTCTTGCTGTCTTCCTGATGTCCGTTATTGCCCATTATTTAAGTCAGGTTCTGGGGTAAATGATCAAGAATGGCTATTCTTAGCAAGCTATGATACAAGATTTCTTTCCTATTTTTGGTGTAATTTAAAATGTTGTACTTTGAGATGTTATCAGGAGGAGGCAGATGAAGTACAGCTTAATTTTGGATCAAGTGTTATACATCTCAAGAATTTCTTGCCTTAAAATCATTGTGCAATGGTTTTGGTTTTGTCTGTAAATATGTACCAACTGATTAAAATTTATACTTGTAAGCTTAAAAAATGTCCCTTTAACTCTGTTTTTTTCATGTAAGTTTATCCTATAGTGGATGATGGTGTTCTCTGTGGTTTATTGACATACATATCATCAGAATTTCCGCACTTTGGAGACATTCCACGAAGACAAGTTCAGAGACTGGATAGTGTTCAGTATATGCAGCTAGACCAGCTCCAGCCAAATACATTGGTTCACTCAGTCTTGAAAATTATCAACATTGCCGTATTAACGGGTAAGTTCAGGCACATTGGACTTCAACTTCCAGAACTTTGATGATAGGTGAAATTTAAATAGTAATTTTGCAAGGCAATTCTGGTTGGTTCCCATTCCATGCATCAGCGTTGGAAGTAGGAGTCCCAAGTAAAACCTTTGTAATGATGCACTCATGGGGGACACAGCAATTAGACATGGAGTTAGAGAGAGGGAGGGATTGAGGACTGTAGTCAGCTGCTGAAAGGAGACTACTGCACACTAGTGCTGATCGATACTATACATGTCTGTGGGAGAGGCATGCGGTGGGCACTGATAGTCAGTGTTCCTCCTCACTGAAGGATTGGTGTGTTTTCATTAAGGGAGTGAGCACTCACCACAGACTGCACTTACTAGTGTATTGGCTTGTCAGTGAGGTAGTTGAGCATCTCCACAGCTGCAGATAGCGTGGTACCTGATTTTCAACAAGGTGGAGGATTGAAAAGAGATGCAGGTACAAAGTATAGTCTTGGGAGATGGAATGGCAGCAGGAATATGTTAGATATGAGGAATGCGGGCTCAAAATCCTTTTTGGGGAAGGTAGGTGTGTATAGCAAGAGTGCTGAAAAGAGGGGGATACTGCAGTTACAGCGGAGGAACATAAAGATGGTTTTTAAAGGCTCTTGAAATCAAGAGGTACATTATTGCTGTAGATCACTGCTTGAGAAAGGGGACTGGTTTATGAAAATGTCACGTGGGACAGTCAAGCTTTACTAATTTGAAGCTCAGCTGCCAACTACCTTCCGTGTAAGCATCCTGTCACTAAAGGAAAATTTGATTGCGCTATAAATCATGTGCTTTTCAGAATGAAATGTTACTGATTATTTCGACCTACTGTTTTAGTATTTACTTGCTTTTCTTACTTAATAATGGAACTGTGTTGCTCTTTTCTAAATGTTCTGTTCGGAACATTTCTTGTTTCTTTCTTTCTGATTTTTTCCTATTTTTTTTTAAAGCTAAGCATTCCTTGTTTCTTAAATATACGTAATATTTCTTTATAATAGTCTTTACTTGTGCGCCTTTTTATACAAGTTCTTTTTGATTTTTGACACTGGAAAATGTACCGTGTGAGACTACTATACTGCCCAGGGAAGTGGTTGAGTCTCCATCCCTGCAGGTACTTAAAAGACAGGTGGATGTGGTGCTTATGGATGTGGTTTAGTGGTGGACTTGGCAGTATTAGGTTGACGGTTGGACTTGATGATCTGAAAGGTCTTTTCCAACCTAAACAAGTCTATGATTCTCCTAAGATGTCTTACTATAATACTCCTATTTCTTCTGTATAGACAAAACAGAGACCTACCTCATTAATATAATGTTTTGGAAATCTGAGTTTCCTGTATATTTTTATTATAAAGATTCTTCTCCCCTGAAGAATCACAAGCAATGGTCCAAGTACTGATTTTTTTAATTTACTCTTGTCACACATTCCTTTTCTTCTAATAGTGAACGCAGTTATTTCGGGATTCCTTTTGCTGAAGCAATTCTCCATGTTACAATTGGTAATTTGTTTCCATTTCTTCATAATCAGGCCTTACAGCTGTTTCCTAGCACCCTCTCCACCTTCTGAAGTGAAAATAAATGAATTATCTTGGGGCATTCTCAGCATTTCACTCAATGTCTTGCCATGTTTTTTTAACACACTTTTTCAGAATCTGTGTATAGCTACAGAGGTGGCAACCAAAGAAAAATTATTCTAACAGTAGAACAGAACAGAGATCAACACTATAGAATGGTGCTGTGGGGAGCAGGGGCTGCCTGGTGCTCTCAACTTCGAAGGAAAAAAGGTAAAGTCCTTGTATCTATAGGTACCTTTAAAAGGGTTTTTGTGATGCTATTAATATCTTTAAAAGGCTCAGCTGCTAACATTTTTCCATTCAGCCTTTAAATACTCACCTTGGAAGGGCAACATTTGATACCAATTTTAACAGGCCTCCTCTGTTTAAGAAGCAGTGCCATCGGCAACAGAATTTGAGTGCACTCGCTTTGAGAAAGCATGAGTATTTAGAAACTTGAATCTAGATGCAAGGTGCACTGGTGCCTAGTTATGTTACTATAAAAAAAGAACTTGAGTGTTAACTATGTTATCGGTTTTGCTGAGCCTTCCTTACTGTTATCTGGTTTAGCATGAATTGCTGTCTTTTTCTACTTCTGATTTTCATTCCCTGCTTTCCACCTTACTGCAGTGTCAGGCTTTATATCCTAATGGTCTTGCTATCAAGTCTGTAACTGACTAAAAGCATCTCTTGCAAGAATTACATAGCCTGTGTTTTAGCAGTGACTACTACTGAATTTTGTTTTATTCCTGGCTTTGTTCTTTTAAAATAAGTGAAACTAGTTTTTTTGTTTATTTGGTAACTTAAGAGTTTGTATTTCTGATCAATGGATACATGTAGGAAGTAAATGCCTTCTTATTTGAAATGCTGAATATGTCTGCCTAAAAAGCCAGTTTGCTTATAGTGCAAAATAAAACCCAAAAGGTTAAATGACCTGATAGTGAATCTTTACCTGTTAAGTATAGACACTCTGAATTCTGTCAGTTCCACTTCAATTTCCAAGTAATCTCCACTCCTAGAAATCATTTAACTGCAAGACCTACCTCTTAAACAGATGGTCCAATGTAAGCATTAACCAGTTAACTTTACTACATAATACCTACATGGCTCTTATTTTTGTGCATACTTCAGCATGAGCAGGTATATACTGTTTGTAAGATGCTTAGAAATCTTAGAGTTTAGTATGCTAGAATATTACACTCTTCAAAATACAGAACTTTAATGTTTTTATGTAGCTGCAAAAAGAAGATACCAAGGTAATTTCTAAGACACAATAATATATCATTCTCTGATACCTAAAGCAGAAAAGTATAAGATGTAGATCTTAGTATTAAGTGTTTGTTTGATGTAAAGCTGGTGTCTTATTCTCCAGCTACCATTCTGTGCATCTGAAAGTTGGCATTTTAACGATTAAAGGATTATCTGAAATTCAAGATAAGAGTCATTTCTCAACTGTTCCAATACTTAACCATGGATGGACTGTGAACATTTGATCCCAGTAAGATAGCCAAGAAGATAAATTAACAGGATACTAAAGCATACGCAACACAACAGCTAAATAGTGTGAGTGGGTTACAGGAAGAGCACAATGTCCATCCTTGCTAGGAGTCAAATCAGATTAATCCAAAATATGAAAATACTAAAACTTGCTAATAAAATGCTTATGCAGACACTTGAATACATTAGAAAAACACAGATTTTTTTTTTTTTTAACCTTATTTCCAAACAGGATTGTTTTGGCTGCAACTTTCAGCTTGAGCAAACATGGAGGAAAAAAATAACAGCTTAAATGATTATCAGATGTGATTAGTGGGCAAATACTGGATTCTTATAGCAAAATGAAGGACAACCTAAAATATATTACTCTTCTGTCATCTCCATTTTTAAAGTATTTTATTACTGAGTCAATTGGAAGATGGAAAATGAATGAATATTTTTAAATCAGAGTATTATGGAGATAGAAGACTGAAAAACAGGGACATATTAAAGATGGAAGTTGATTAATAACATGAAGACTTTTTTTTCTTCTGGACATTGCCAGCTTTTCCGTATTAGAGCCAGCAAGAAATTTCAGAACTGGTTTCTTTTTCAGAAAGTTGAGTTGTCTTGAAAGCTGAATTCAGTACAACTGAAATGAAAGCGTTATTCTGTTATGGGAGGACCCATGCAAAGTTTCTAGAGAAAGGAAAGGAAAAACCTTACATGTCATCAGGTTTGAAATAAAATTGCCATATGAGCATGTCTTGCTGATTTGTTTCTCAATCTTGTAAGTGACCTTGGCTTTCTATAAATTAACCATGGTATAGAAAGTAAACTCTTCTGTTTGCTTTTTTGTCCTGTAGATCACATATGGGACTTTAAATATCTTCTGGTCCAACACAGTTCTGTCTCGGGTGACTTTGAACTGCACACAACTCCGTGGTCATCTTATGAGTGCTTGTTTGATGATGACAAAAGGGCAATTGAATTTAAAGAAAAGTTTGAGAAAAGCAAAACATCCCTCGTGCAGATGACAAAGCTCTCGGCACATTTGGAGGAAAAATGCTCAGGTAAAGTTGTTATCTGTAGCTCTGTAATGTCTGTGGTGCAGTGCTAAGCAAAATAGTTGCTCTATTGATCAAGTAAAATGTTTTGGTTGCTTTTTAAGTTAGCACAGTTCTGGGAGTCTGAATTTATCGTGGAGGCTGCTGCTCAGTACCCAGCCAAACTGTGAATGCAGCCTTCATTCGGTGAGCCCAGAGGTGAGATAGGTGTGGTACGTGGTACCGCACAAAGATAGCTTTGGAACACAGGGAGAAATGCTGCCTTTTGTTGTCCACGCCAACCAGTCTAGTAACGATGTGATTAGTCACTGAAAGTCTGTCGAATAGTATTTCTCCAAAACTGGAATTCTCTGAAAGCAAAAAAGCTACTGCTATCGAAAACTTCTTACAAAAGAACAAAGAATACCCTTCACACAAACAGTCACCCCCTCCCAGAGAAACCTAGAAGATGGCTAAGGTTGGTGTTAAACATTAAGAAGTAATTAAATAAAGTTGGTATTGCAGAACTTCGCTCTAGTTCATGTATAAATAGTGGAAAGCTAAGTTGTTAAAGCTACCCTTTTCAGTGTCTCTGAATTGGCATGGAAGAAAAACTATTGGAAATTATTTGCATAGTTCTAATCTCTTGATCTCTTATTCGGGCTTTCTATATTGGCATCTACTACAATAGTGCCTAAAAATGTAAAAAATTTAATTTTTAAAAACATGTGCTACTAAAGGAAAAAAAAATCATAGCTTTGATAATAATTATTTTGTTTTTGAATCAGCTGTATAACCCTTGCTTTTCCTTTCAGTTATAAATATAACTAAATGCAGACTTGATTGAAATTGTTTTTGTAGGAGTGATTCAAGTGAAAGCCCATATCTTAGAACTGAAGTTTACAATTTCAACTGGTCAGTACAAGCAACTCATCTTCCGTGGTGACACTTCACTGGAGTGTGTTTTGGCTTCTCTGCCTATGATTACGTATTCAGGTTGTGCTAAATGTGGTTTGGAACTACAGGCAGATGAGAACATGATCTACAAGCAATGTATTAGATGTTTGCCATACAACAAAGTAAAAACATTCTACAGGTAAACAAAATGAAAATAATGTCTACTATTAGGGAAGTAAACTACAACTCTTTCCTTTTTAAGTTCCCCATAAATAAAATTCTATATTTAAGGTGTAGTTGGCAACTTCTATTTTTCTAATGAATTTTCAAGGAGCTGTTCTTGAATTGCTGTATTATAATTGCCATTATTTATAGATTATATTCTTTGTTTAAATTTAACTTTTCACTTTCTTTGAGTACTAGGTCACACAGTAATGAGGTTTACCCAGTACTGTGTCAGTAAGCAAGGTGGAGTAGAAGCTTGAGGATCAAAGGGAAACTCCTTGAGGGTCTTGTTTCGGCTTAAGTTTGAAATCATGTGAACACACAACCATATTTTTAAACTGCAGAAATAATATTAGTGAATGTTTTCAATAAACTTTCTCATAGGGAGCAGAGATACTAAGTTATCAGCAGATGGCACTGTGAGACAGGATGCATATGCACATTGACTTAGAGAAAATAAACTAAACAGATCCAGCTGATGTAGGAAGAACATTAACTAATTGTTCAGTTCTTAAACTTAATGTGGGCTTTTGAAATGTAAGTATCACAGTGGCTTGGAAAGAGGTGTAGGCAGAGAAGGTTTATATGTAAATTTTCTACCAATATTCTTTAAAATTATTCCTGAACTATTTCTTAGTGAGTTTAATAAATCCTTGCACATGCAATAGTTTCTTACTTGGCTTTGATTTAAATACTAGAATCCCATTTGTCTAACAAGGTAGTGACTTAGTCTTTTTCCTCTATGCAAAATAGTCTTGCATCTTTTAGTTTATATGCTATTTATTTTCAGTGAGGGGGGACAAAGAGTTTTTTCTTGACTGTTTTCTACTTAGTATGAGTAAATGTAATAATACTAAACATTGCAGACTTCTTAAAACATAGGATTAGTCTGTAATTTGATTTGTTGCTTTGATTCAGGGAATGTAGTAACTTACTAGCCTCCCCTATCCTGTTGGGAGCATCTCGCACTGAAAAGTTCTGCACTGAAAGATGATTGTGCCTTATTTTACTACTTTATTTAACATACACTGGTTTGGTACTGTTTCAATATTGCTATAAGTGGGATTTATGTTATTGTGATATGTCCTGGTGTTTACTGTCTTAGTTTCTTCTGTGAGATGGTCAGGATAAGAGCATTGCATCCTGCTTTGATCAGAGCAGTGCCGATTTTCTAAAATGTGTAAGGATTGCAATGGTGTAGATGTTGTAGGTCAAATTGTAAATAGTCTTAGGGCAGTCAAAGAGCCTATGTTGCGTAGAAGCTGCATCAGCTGTGTAAATGATTAGGCTTAGTAAACTCATTCAGAAGCTCGAAAGCAAGCAGAAGCTACCTGTTGAACATCAGTGTAGAGGACTGCTAAGGTACTTCATCTCATAGAAGCATAGCAGAAAAACAATAGCAAGGACTTACTGGGGAGAAACAATAAAAAATCATCAATAATGACAGGTTGGAAAGAAGATAAACACTTGAAATACAGGGAATACCTGTACTATAAAAAGATCACTTCTTACCAGTTGTTCGGCATCCAGTATCAGTTTTGAACAGCAAAACTTGGAAAGACCAATGCTTGTGGAACAGCAGCCCCTAACCAGGTGCATTTCCAGGCTAGTAGGAATATTGTTGACCATATCCGAGGTAGAAAATGGTTTCCAGGAAGAGGAGGGATTTTGACTTGTTTAGTGGTATGTGAGACCATTTGGTATTTGTCATAGTACAAGAGATACTGCCTTGGTATTACGTAGTGGCTATGAGGTGGCATATTAAGACAGTGTTAGATGGTGTTGGTACAGATGATGCAATTCCAAGTGATGCACTTAAGCTTGTCTCCCAACTTTGCATTTCAAATCTTTATGTAACCCTCATATGTTTGTAGGTACATATACTTACATAGTAACATTTATACTTTATATATTTAAAGTTCAAAGCAATAAATGACATGGCACTAATTTCATAACAGTGCAGTTCTAACTGTCTTCCAGGAAGAGTCCACTGCTAAAGCATTTTTTTCCGCAGGTGTCTGAAAGTAAGGCTTACTTGATAGCTTTAGAAGTTATTTTAACATTGAGTAGTAAATTCGGTATACATCTCCCAAACTCATGCCAACTCTACAGATTTGACAGAGATGAGTGCATAGGCATTTTCTAGTTTTTCTAGTTCTTGGTGTTATGCTGGAGGGTGATGTTAATTGTATTATTTTCATTCAGAAATTTTGCTTCAATCAAAAAAGCATAGCAGCTAACTTCCAAGACTCTTTTGTTTTCCAATATAGACCTGCTTTGATGACAGTAGAAGATGGAGGATATGAAATTTATGTTCACGTGGTGTCTGAGTTGATGGAAAAAATCTTCCTCAATATTCCCGCAGACTGGCTGAACAGATCAGTAGGTAATGTTTCATGAATTACTTGTGAAAGAAACAGGCATTAAAGTTCACAATGGAAGTAAAATTTTTAATTAGTGACAATTTAAAATTGGAATGAGGTTGTTCTGAAAATATGATGATTGCTTATATTGTATGAAACTTCCAAAAAAAAAAAAACCTCTAAGAGAACACCTCAGTTGCTGTCTGACAAACTTAGAAGTTCAAAGATGAGGTAGCAACAACAAGAGGTGAGATAGTACGAACATTTATTATAGATTATATAACTTAAGTATTCAGTAACTAAATGGATTCCTTATATGCAGAACAGAATCTCTTAGCAGTTATTAAAAATAGTTGACATGCTTTCATGGTGTAAATAACTGAGTGGTGTTTCAGACAGGCTTCCTTTGATACATCCTGTTTGACTTCCTGAGAGGTGTTTTACATGACTCACAGGTGTTAGTTTAAGGAGAAAGTCTTAGCACATTGCTTTTAAAAAATTAGCTTTCATGGAGGGGGAACTTGAATGTTAGGTGCTAGAATGAAAATAAAGAGTAAATTGGATTGTTCTGTCTTTTGCAGTGCCTTCTTCAGATGTAACCTACAGCACAATAGTAGCAGATCTGTGTCACTTGCTGCTAGCAGATCCTGAAGCATCCTATTTGTTGGACATTAGGAGCTATTTTGTGCTAGATGAAAACAGCTATCCCTTGCAAAAGGATTTCCATCTGCTAGATTTTCATCCTGATCTTTGAAGCGTTGACCTCTGCAACAACCGAGTAACAGAGACCATAGGAGTGCGCAGAGGGCAAACAGAAGAAGAATGAATTAGCTCAGGGAAAGAAATCTTTTTAAAAATACAAGAAAGGATTTGCGTTTCAACTTTTACCAAAAAAACCCCAAAAGGACTGGTATGGAATATCTGCTAATGGTTATATACTGCTGCTATAATACTGATAAATTGTCATGAAGTATATTTTTATACATGTATTTTAATCTTAATAAAGTCTTACTGGGTATCTGTTTTCCTTTTCTCCCCAGAAAAGTTCACTAGTATTGAGACTGAATTTTTCTCAGCTGTGGCAGATTAGAGGAAGACAGCCACAATTCAGTAATACTACTTTAGTTACAAGATTTCTGCTTATCTTATCCTATACATTATCTGTAGCATGGTTATGTCTTTCCTTGCTTTGCTGTTGTGGTTGCTTTCCTTGTTTTAACAGCAGAACTTCTGTCATTTACCCTCAGCAATTTTGCTGCTATTGTTTTCTCTTCTAAAACAGAACTGTCTCACTGAATCTAATTTTGATTGTCTAGAAGTTGTACCAATTTAATTAAGAGGTTTTAAACAGTTTAAACTGGTGCATCTTTTCATGGGCCCTTTAAATGATTTAACTGTTTTAGTATTTATTGTTGCAGTATTCATCCAGCATAAGCTGGCAAATAAGCTTAATCACCTTAAGCCAATTTAATCAGCTTAACACTGGTCTGCAAAATTTTCTCCCAACTTGATCAGATTTAGAAATGAATTTAATTCTTTTTAATGTTTTACTGTATTCTGATAGTGATTATTATCAGCAAAAGACTGAGTAAATGATGGCTGCACCTGACTTCATAAAGTAACAATCTCATAACTATTATTCTGCAAAAGAGATTAAATATATAGATCAGTATTTTTCTCTGATAAAAGTATCTTTCTCATATAAAATGTGCCTCTTATTGAGGCTGGTAGAAGCTGTAGGGTATGAATTGTATTTGCTGTCTGGCTAGATCCTTGGAGGTCTCTGCCTGTACTGTTCTCGTTTAGGAAATCTGTTTCCACACACACTGTTCCAGCTATCCTCAGGCTACAAATACTGTTCTCAAAACTGAGTTTGATAAATCAAGTTGTCAGATGTATTATAATGCAAGTAGTATGACTGTTGAACAGCTCTCGTGTGCTGTTTCTCGGAAGTGGTTACTTACAATTGAATAACTCTGTTTCTTGGTGCTAGTTTGGATTCTGTTGTTTTATCTTATATGAAACCAGTTTGGGCCTGGGTTTTTAATGATGTTAGAGCTACGTGTAAGCCATGTATTTTCTGCTGTACCAATAAAGGGAAAGGCGGTAATGTTTCTGATCGGTCTGACAGCAAGCGAGAATCCTAAGGATTACTGGATGACTGAAGAAATTAATTCTCAGCTGAAGTTTCCCAAGGTCACTTACCTTATTTCTGTGTTTAACTACTTGTGTCCTGATCAATCTGGTCAGATTCTGTTGATCAAGCAAACTTGTGCAGCTGTGCTTTTCATAGTAAACTTAGTTTTCTGGTTAAGCCCTAGCCATCTTGTGATAAAATAATTCCCCAGTATTTATCTCTGAAACAGTCTCTGACAGCTTTGTCAGCGAGCCGGCAAAATCAATTTCCTGCCCTGCCAAGACACCTGAGACTACTGACAGGCAGCACAATGACACCAAAAACTGTGCTCAACACCAGTACCACTGGTGTGCAAATTGGGTGCAAATGGCAGAACAAAATCTCCAGAAAAAGCTAGTTAGCCCCTTATACAAAGGAAACACTGCAGAGTCTCTGCAGAGGAATGATAATTTCCACAATGTTGAGCCTAAGGCAAGAGAGGAACCAGTCACAGAAGAGACTAGTTGTAGTGTCCTCATCTGATGATCAAGAATGAAAACTTACTTTTGCTACTGTTAATAAATTGTGCTAAAAATAATATGGAAAACACTGCTTTGTTGTGCTGTTTTGGCTGGGACAGAGTTCATTTTCTTCACAGGAGCCAGCATGGGGCTATGGTTTGGATTTGTGCTGTAACAGGGCTGATAGCCCAGGGATGGTTTTGTTGCTGCTGAGCAGGGCTGACACGGAGCCAGGGCCTTTGCTCGAGGTGAGGAGGCTGCAGGGGGCACAAGGAGCTGGGAGGGGGCACAGCCAGGACAACTGACCCCAGGGCTATCCCACACCATATGATGTCATGCTCAGCATGTAAAGCTGGAGGAAGAAGGAGGAAGGGGGGAATGTTCAGAGTGAGACAGCATATGATGGACTGACCCCAACTCCCATTCCCTGTTCCCTTGCGCTGCTGGCGGGGAGGGAGAGAAATGGGGAGTGAAGTTGAGCCTGGGAAGAAGGGAGGGGTGGGGAGAAGGTGGTTTAAGATTTAGTTTTTATTTCTCTTTATCCTACTCTGATTTTGATTGGTAACAAATTAATTTTCCCCAAGTAGAGTCTGTCTTGCCTGTGACAGTAACTGGTGAGTGATCTCTCCCTGTCCTTATCTTGATCCACAAGAATCTCATTACGTTTTCTCTCCCCTGTCCACCTGAGGAGGGGAGTGATAGAGCGGCTTTGGTGGGCACCTGGCATCTTGAAAACCAGACATCAATTACATTGGAGAAATCCTAAAAATTGTCCTGTCAATGTGTGGTCTCATTAGGATGATTTGATAACTTTGGGCAGAGGTGGTGCTATCTAGATAAGTGACCTGTGTGTGGCTCACCACCGAGTCCTACATACTGTGGTTAGGTCTCCAGCTGACCTTGGACGTGACTGCCTCATGCTCTTCTCATGATTTTTCAGATTGCCACTCTTAATTCTCGTTTAACAACGTTCCTTCTGGAAATCCAAGCTACAAACATGACACCATAGTTCAATGTTAACTTTAATAAATTTACCATAATTCTATAGTTTCTTTGGTTCCTATCTATACTTCAGTAATTTTGTGTAAAATTTCTAGGTCCTGCTGCCTCATGTTTACTATGTCAGACTTTTCTCCCTGCCTTTCGAACGGGAAGCCATTTTGCTGTCTGTGCCCCCATCTGGCATAGGGATTTCTTCTGAAGGAGCTTTCTTGCTCCCTTTCAGCTTCACCAAGCTGCTGCTTTTAGCATGTCCTGTTATATTAGGAGCAAGCAATTGTCAAATCCGTCTGGTCTCTCCCCTAGTGATCACTAGGCTTCCTAAATGACTAGGTATTATTGTAATTGGGAGAGAAGGCAAGGTTGGGAGTGACCCACCAGGGAGCACAAAGAAATGCTCTGCTTGAGTAGTGGTAGAGCTGCTTCTCCGAGATCCTGTTCTCAAGAGCAAGAATGTAACCATAATTCATGTCTGTTCTAAAACGGTGGTAAATTGCTGCTCACTGTCATTTGATGGGGTTGTACTTCCGTTAAGTTACATGCTAGATTCATTGCAGAGCTTTAGAAATTCTTTTTTTTGGTCAATCATAATGGGAAGTGTTGAGGAAGGTGTCGCATTTTGTATGATCTTGTATCTATTTCTTGTGTGTTTCTTGGACGAGGGCTTTCTGTGCTATGCATCTTGGTAAAATTTTAAATTTTTTTAGAGGAAAAGAAGCACTGTTAGGCCCTGAGAGGTCTTGTAATTGTTCCTGCTCCTTCATCTCAATGTAAGGCCCAAGCCCAGATGGATGATCTGTAAAAGGCAGTAGGTAAAAAAAATTGCTCTATTATGCGACAACTGATAACACTGTATAACTCCTTATTTAACAATGCTTCTCGCTTTACTGGCACGGCACAACTCACTTGTTCAGCAAGAGTCAAAAAGGACCTTTCCCACTTCCTTCAATTGGATGACTTTGAGAAAAGTCAAGTACATTGGTAAATGCATTTAAATCGTTTCTTCGTTATTTTAGCTGGAATTATTGAACACATAAACTGGAAGTATTGGTACTTCATAAGAAGCACAAAGAAAAGAGACTACATTAATACAATGCATTGTTTTATTACTTGGACTGTACTGTACATCAAGACAGACAGGTGACTGACTTCCCACCTTCGAGGTATTTATGTTAATGGGCACTGTACATTACATGCATCTTCCTGCACAAGCTAGTAAGCGCGTCTGAAACATTCTTAATGGTTTACTTTTAAGATCTTTATTGGTATGACTTAAATTATAATGTATTTGGTAAAATTGCTTTATTGTAGTAATGTTATCATAGAGTTTTCCTACAGCTTTCCTTCCCAGATCGCACATGTTGCCTGTTAGATTGGTTTTCAGTGGTTTTGTAGGAGTAAAATTTGCAAACAGCTCTGTTGGGGGTGCTGGCATTACTCATTTACAGAGATATGATGAGGGTAGAACATTTTGTCAAATTCAATTAAATGTAGTGAGTCCAGGCTCATCTTATATCCAGTGGTGGAGTTAGCAAGGCGGACTGAGGGTACCATGTAACATTTCAAACAGGGGATCAGGTGAATTGGGGTCTGCTATCTTAGAATTCCTCTCAGGTATATTCTCATTCATAATATTTCCTTTAGATGATAACAATATTTTCAAAACAGAAGTGTTCTCATTTCCCCAGAGAAGCCTCATTTTTTTTAATACATTGAATTAATTAATATTGTATCCTGTTTGAAAGGAAGTTGGCTTTATTTCAGCTGCAGAGATTATGGTCCTCTTGCAACATAATTGTACAAAATGTTTTGCTGCAATAGTCTGTGTGTCTGGTCACGACTGTACGGTGTGGAAGTTCAGGTCCCCAGTGAACAATCAAGAGGAGAAGAATGTCCTATTTATTTTATTTTGATTAAAAATAATTGCACTGAATTATTTTACAGAACAGTAATTTACTTAACAAAGAAAACTCTACCACCAAACCAGACGTATGTCCTGTGGGCTTAAGCTAATTGGATTTTCACCGTAAGAATGGTCATACTAGGTCAAACCCAAGGTTCTTGTAATCAATGCTCTGTCTCCAGCAGAGACGTGCTTAGGGAGAAATATATAGGGACCCCTGTCCTTTATATTATTTTCTCAGAGTACTCCGGTACTGCTGCAAGCTGGCAATCTTTTGTGACTCCAGGACTTCTTGTATGCTTCTCCCTTAGTGTCAGCACCAAGTGGTGTACATTGGGGTCAGCTGAAAACATCCAACTGAGTTACCACAAGAAATATGCTGTGCCGAGGGACGTGACAGGTGCTTCTGGGTTCTCGAGCAACAAACACCCAGTGCTTTCCACCAGCCGTATTCAAAAGAGGTTTTAAATATAATGCTGCTATTTTAAATAAATTGTAAATTTAATAGTCAGCACCTTTTAGGTTTGGTCTATTCTAGCATACCTACTGGGCTTCCATACCTTTTAGTGAAGCTACTTTGCCCGTGGTGATGTCCGTGCAGCGGACAGTTAGGCCTGGTACCATCACTGGCAATTTTGGGTTCTAGCCAGATGATGGATGATCATTTGTGACCAGAAGTCATGACCGAGAATTGAAATTTGCTAGTCAAAGTAACTGATAATTGGAGATCACGTTTGTCTTCCTGTTTTGTTTACTCCACTGCATATTAATTACATTGGAAATATATTTTGAAGAGAAGAAAAATAAGAGTTCCAGCCTAGCAGGGACCAAGTCGTCTCTTTGCATTTTCACAAGGAAGGAATTTACTTCTTGTCTACTCTGGAGCGTAAAATGGTCAAAGATTTTGTACGCTTTATCATTAGATTATGAAAGACAGTGAGAGCTTTTCCATTTTAAGGTTGGTTTTTTTTTTTATCTGTGCTGTTTACGTGCTGTGGCAGAGAGCATGCCATCGTTTCACCAGCTCCTTGGGCTTGCTGATCATTTCATTCCAGTGTTCTAGTTCTTTGCCACGGGTGTACATGAAAGGCCCAACTACTACACGTCCTAGCAAATGTGTTTCTGGGGAAGAAAAAGCAAGTGGTTAGTGATTAACACCTGTAAGTGCTTCTCTGAAATCCTTACCTAAATTAGAATGTTAACTTGTATTTCTCCAAGTAATGCATGTTCTGAAAGTTATTTTTAAAGCAAAATTTCCATTGGGGAATTCACTCTCAATCTCAAGTTCCGTAGTCTCTACGTGCTAAGGTTCAGCATTAGAAGGTCCTGCAGAAAGTGGCTATTCAGTCAATTTGGGCCAACCTTGTTGTCTGCACTCTGAACTGGAACCAGTTCAAGGCACACGGATCTGTATCTGCCCAGCCCCTCTACCTCAAGCACACCATGGAAGCGCACCCTAGTTTGGGGCACCAGCAACCTCAGTAGATAGGGTTCACCTGCGGCTCTAGCTCAGGACAGAATAGGTTTAGTTACTGGGAGAGCTGGGAGTCACAATGTGTGGGTTGCCACTGACCACCCTCTGCCAATGAGCAAATTGTTTCTTCAAGCCTGATTTTTTTTCAGCTGTGGATGGGGAAAATAATCTTAACCTGCCTTACATGAACTTCGAAAAGTCTGTAAAGCATTGGGCTGTGCGCGAGTGACAATGAAGAGACTCGAGTACCCATCCTAGTTCTTGTCAATCCTCAAAGCCAAAGCACCTGCCCAAAATCTCATCTAAAGGAACTTTTTTAGGAGTGTGTGAATCCAAATGGGGGTATTGATGTTTCATTATTGACATTGTATTTGCACTGCAGGGAAGGTGTTTTTTTCTTGTGAGCAGTGGAAGTATCGAATTCTGATTTGCAGAACTCCTTAATGGATCCTCTGACAATTAGTAAGAGGTGAGTGACCTCAAGCACCAGGTTTGCTACTGGGGAATGGGGATGTTTCTAATCTCTCTCTCTTCTTTCCCACTGCTTGAACTGCTATGATAACTAAAATTGCTATTGCTCTTTCAGATTTGGCTAGGAATAGTGAACAGCTTCAAAATTTTAGGGGTCAGGGATTATACACACAAGTGTTCACAGAACGTATTTGCATAAGCTTGTTTTCTTAGGATACCACAATGAAACAAAAGTCCACCACCTTGCACTGACAGTGACTAGCCTACACTTATTTTATTTACGTCTGCCATTAAATTTATCTTTAGCCTCTGGAAGAGAGGCATACACTTACTGCAAGATGTCCTGCTTTTGAAAGAAACAGCCATTAAATACCCCAAACCTTTTATATGTTTTATGATTATTGCTTGAAAAGGAATTAGTTCCTCCCAGGTTTAAATACCTCTGCAATATGTAAGAGACTTATGGCATCCTAGCTGTAATAATTGATGTAGCTTACTTTCTCCCTCGAGGCTCTGGAGCACGGACAGGCTCAGGCTTGCTGTATCCAGCTCTGTCGGATCTGCCTTGAAACCGAAGGTTTCGTTATACACTGGATTGGGAGATCCCAGAACAGCTGCTGTCTTTTTAGTTCTGATGAATTTATTATGGTTCATTAGTGAGACTTTGATATACACACCTTGGAGAAAAAGAAATTCAAGAAGAAAAAAAGGTCAGAAGCAGTTGGGAGAAGGCTTCAGGAATTTCTTGCCTTCAGGAGTCAATATTAAGTATAAAACCAGATCAGAACGATTCGTGAAGCATACATGGCAGCATGGTGACGCAGAACATCGGGCGGGGAGTACACAAAGCCCTTAGGTGCAGTTCTGCAGTGCGCTTTCCAATTTAAGAGCTGTTAAAAGGAGCAGCCATATTCTTACCCTGCATCCTTGATATTCCTGTACCTTCCCTTCATCTGATGGAGACTTTTTTGGAGGCTTAGTTTGTTGGGTCAGTAGTTAATTCCATGTATTTGATCCCATGATGGTTTGACCCAACACAAGGGAGGCCGTGAGGGAGGAGCCATGTTGCAGAGCTGCAGCCTGCGCTTGGATAGGATACATTCCAGGGGAACAGAGTCTCCTAGTCAAAGAAGAATCCTTAAACAAAAGGGTCTACTAATGACTTCTAGCCCTGCGGTAAGGGATTCTGTAGAAAAATTGAGGAAAAGATCAATGGTCTCTGCTCTTCTAAAAAACATTACAAAAATTGTGTGTGAGCGTGGGAACAAGAACAACAAAAAAATTTTGCTTTGCTTCCTGAAGGGGCCCTGTGTTGCATTGTGGTCTTACTCAGTAGCTCCTTGACGATGAGATCCAAAGCAGCCTGAAGTCTTCCATTCTTCCCTAACCTTCTATAAAATTTAGTGACAAGCATGTAGAAATTTCATCTGAATTGATGGCCAAAGATTTGTTCTTTTCCAGTGAAGCAGTAAGAGATTCCGTGCTGCTACTCACTGCTATTCAGTTCATTAAGGGTCGTCTGAATAGCAAAAATTATTAGAAGCATCAGGACGGAGACAGCATTGACTCCTAATGTCCCGTTGTTATTTCCACAGATGCAGTAGGCTCTCGTGACTATTTCAGAAGGTGTGGGATTACCAGAGCAGACTTTATTCTATGACAGAGCTGCTACCTGCATGGAAGGAGTCAAGGAGTCACTCTGTAAACTACTTGCACAAAGTCTGACTTTTTGTTACTTTCTTATGACTACTTCGTACATTTAATTCGGTAATTTGAATCTAAAAATAAATTTCTTTCTGTCCTATTCTGCATATCTTCCATCAAAGATCAGTGTTGTACTAATCCCTATTAATATAGAAAACTTCTTATTCCAGTTTCTTCAGGATATACCAGAGAATCTGTGGACCCTGAATCATACTTGAAGGGCATTATCAAAGGAAGTATCACCCAATTTATTTAATTTTCTTTTTTTTTTTTTTCCCCCTTAGTAATATGTTCTGGAGAATCACCTTCTGGCAGCTCCTCCTTCCATAGCATGCCCATGCCTCGTGCTTATTCTGACAACCTGAAGCGTACCAGCACTACAGTAACGCGGCAGATTGATGTTAGCTGAGTAGGAAGGAACACGTAGAGCTCTCGCTCTCTGTGCTACAGAACTTCATGACAACCTGCAGGCACAGACATGAGGTATTAAGAAGTGCGTTCTCCCTCCCTTGTAAAGCTATCGAGGTGACGCAAAATTAGAACATTTGCTCTTAGTTCATGATGCCACTTTGTTCATCTGCCACAATCCGGTGGTATTTTTCCTGGCCATCCTTTTATCTTAGTTATTTGTTTTCTAAAACTAATACATTCCCTAATACATTTCTCTTTCAATAAGTGCACAGGGTATGATTCTGCTTGTTGGAAACCTCTAATTCTCATTGTTTTACTGTGCATTTCTTCATTTATGGGTTTTACCCTAACCAGAGCAAATTTATCTCTAACATTATGAATGCAGAATTGCTCATTTAGAGGGCATCATTTCTAAAGTTGAACACCCTGGTAACAGCCCACTCAAAGGAACCTCAAAAACCTTCATAGTTGCTGTGTGTCTAGAGAGATCTAAACATCTCTTCTGTTTAACTGCTGGGTGTATTTTGTGTTTATATTGTTCAGTTTCAAAGCCCTTCAAAAAAAAATGCTACAGATTCAAACACAAGTTTGGTTCTTCCATTGGTGGGGGTTTTTTTGGGTTTTGGTGTTTGCTTTTTTTTTTGCTTTGAGTGTTTAGCTTTTAAGCAGCATTTTGAGGTAGTCTCTCCATTCAACATCTCTGAGCCCAAGGACACATGAGCCAGGAAAATCCCCACGACAGTAAGGGAGAAAGATTGTGACTCCATGCCACGGTCCTTCGAACAAATGGGAATCCTAAAAATGGGAATCTGCTTTTCCCAGCTCAGTTCTACCCAGGACAACTGCTCAGCGTAAGGGGTTGTCCTGCAGCTGCCACCTCTGGACTTCTGCCTTGAGGCAATTCTGCTAATGAGCCCTGAGATGCCACCTTCTCTGGACTGGAGCGCAGCAAAGGGATGTTGCTTGCTGTATGAAAGCAGGAGAAAAAAAAATTGGCGCTGATGACATGAGACAAACCCTTTATTATGAAACAAACCCAAAACATAGCAGAACCAAGCTATCACAATCTAATTACCCCAGTAACAAAGTATGGCTGGTTTCCAGTCAAATTAAATCACCCAGTTTATTTACTCTTTTTGGAGTCACTCAGCCAAGCCTGGGTGGGCAGATGAGGAAGGAGCAAACTACGACAGGAATTCTAGAGCTGGCAGCAGAGAGGAAATCGCACTTACTGGCAGCATGGCTCTCCTCCTGGAGCTTTAATCCCCGTGCCCTCAGGACCACTACAGTGAGGCGGCCCAGGTAGTCGTTGTAGCTGAGGGAGAACTGGATATCACCATAGTCTGAAGGAGGCTTTGGAAGCAGAACAACACCTGTGAAATACTCTGGAAAAACTCGCTCTTCCCACAGGGGGGAGTTGTCCCTCATACTAGCAGTTTCTGCCCCACCAAGGCACGTGAGTGCATTCTGACAGCTTTATTTGCGCTGTTGTGATGACTGATAGAACCAATTAATCGGCCTTCCCGAACCTTTGAATCACTCTTCCAGGTGATGCCTATTTCCTTGCCTCTTCTGCTTTTTTCTGCTCTAACTCAAAACAGAAGCAAACAACAAGAGGTGCTTTCTTGTGTAGCTGTCTCCTACCTCATGTGACCGTTTCTGAGCAGTTGGATAATCCCTGTGCAAGAACTATGGATCTGCAGGTTGGTAAAGTGGGAATTTTGATTCCAACTGTTTTATCAAATACTTTTGCATTTGATACAACATGCTTCCACCTCAGCTGTACCCTTCCAATACTTGTAAGGTGACAGAAGTTCCACGGTGGCACGCAGCCTGCTATCACATACCTCCAGGTTTTCTTTCTCCAGATCTCTCCATACAACTAGTTTGTTGTCATCAGGTAATGCTTCATTTTTCAGTGGGAAGATAGCTTGGCCTAGGAGATGATGCTTCTTCTGTTGATCGACATGATAAACCAAAAACTTCAGAGTCCTTTGGAGCAACACATTACTGGAAACCTGTACAGGAAAAGGAAGAATGTATTAATAATTATAAAACATGTGAGACTTTTCTACTCTGGCATGACTTCAGAGGAAGAATTTTTCAAAGTGTCTTAAAGGTAGGTGGAGATTTCCTTTCATTATTTGAAGCCCACTTTCTTAATTTGCCTGAAGTTTTAGCTATGCAGGAGTCTAAAGATCCAAGCGAAAAAAGAATGAGTTCTTGTGAAAAATGTGAAGTTAGCTGGCAGTTTTTCAACTCGTATAGACCTAGTGTTATACGATACATTCACTTCCAGGCACAAATGTTTAGAAATCTGTAAACATTCATTTTTCAGTTGTCTGAAACACAAACTTTTTTGGTTTTAAAGCTTTTGCTCAAAGCCTCTTGCCACAGGGAGCCAAGCTCCCGGCTTTACAGCACTGTACAGATAGTGTAGCAGACAGCTCCCGAGTTCTAGTTTCTAGCCCGCTTCCACAGCAAAGAAACTAAAAGCTATGAAAGCATTAGTTCAGTACAGGTTGCTTCTGGACTTCTAGAGTCCATCATTCCCAGCGAAAGTTCTGGAATCCTCAACTGGTGGTGCATGACATGCACCAACATCAACACTGACCGTGATCTGTTCTGGAGCCACAGACTTAAGTAGCCCAGGATCTCCAGAAGTCCTGGTAATAAATCCTACCTCCACTGGAAATTATTTGTGTCTTGGTAGAAGCTTGTAGAAAATTACTTTGCACAAAAAAGTGTACTGTAGTTTGACAAGTCAACAGTTGCAATCAAAAATCTGCTTCCTCAAAAGGAAATGTACCTGAAAAACAAAGGTTTCATCAAACTGCGGGTTAAGGGTTTTGTGTTTGGTTTTGGACAGCGAGTAGTTCCTTTCATCAGGCAGCAAGTAGATTTTCACAAACGGGCTACAGGGATCAGCAGGAGGAGGCTGCAGCTTTCTAGCTTTGATCAGGGAGACGAGGAGCCTTTCTGACTCCTGCTCATATTGTACAGAGAACCAGAGGCGGCCGATGTTGCCTTCAGGAAAATCCGTCTCACTTCTGTCTTCAGGAAATTTGTACAGCTCTGGGTTAATGGTCCCTACGACGTAAGCTCCAGCTTTGTGAAATAAAAAACAAGCACCCTCAGATTAGTCTCAAAGCTGTAGTGAGCATTTTTATAACCACTGCTGTATTAGGAAAATCACATTAATCTCTCGATTAACACTCCGTTTTTGCAAAAAGTTGGTATTTTAGTGTCTTTTCCCTCAAATTTGGGGGAGCAGTTGTAGGCTGCACCACTTTTTTTTTTTTTCTTATTCCTGGTACCTTGGTAGTTTTGGGTATTCATTGTTGCAGTCTGCAACCGGTTCACTCTGCTGTTTCTGGGGACAACAATCAGATACCCCTGGGTTACCCTCACGTTGTGCCTTTACAAAACACAGAAGGAGAGATTGCTTTGTCTGCCGTGTGTGCAGAATGGTTACATTCTGGCCCAATTCATATAAATATATATACACACACACAGAGCATTTAGGGCTTGTACTGTGTAATGCTATGTCTGGTTTGCCTCCAATAAAAATGCTTCATAATAAGAAAGTTACCCCTTAAAAGAATACCCTTAAAAAGAGTCCCGTTTCTGCAGTGCCATACCCAAAGAATGAAATGATGATCGTGGCCCTGGCTGAGGAATCGTGTAGGGATCGCTGTCTTCCTGAACCTGCTCTTCGTTCGTCAGGTTAATCCAGTCTCGCCCGTGCAGTGTCGGTGGAATGATGAAGGGAACGCTTCTGGAGCTGCTCAAGACAACAACAGCTACTGACTCTTCTGGTTTAAATACAGAAACCAAACCTGGTAATGGTAACAAGCTTAACTGTTTTTTCTCTCACAATTTTGTAAAAATTCTACAGAGATGCACAGGTAGAAAAGATAAATGCCCATTGCTTTGCTCTGAGGGCTGGAGCCTCTCTCCTATGAGGACAGGCTGAGAGAGTTGGGGTCATTCAGCCTGGAGAAGAGAAGGCTGCGGGCAGACCTGACTGGGGCCTTTCAGTACCTAAAGGGGGCCTGTAGGAAAGGGGGAAAATCTTTTTAGCAGGGCCAGCTGTGACAGGACAAGGGGTGATGGTTTTAAACTAAAATAGCGTAGGTTTAGACTGGATATAAGGAAGAAATTCTGTACAATGAGGGTGGTGAAACAGTGGAATGGGTTGCCCAGAGAGGTGGTGGAGGCCCCATCCCTGGAAACATTCAAGGCCAGGTTGGACGGGGCTCTGAGCAACCTGATCTGGTTAGCGGTGTCCCTGCTCACTGCAGGGGGGTTGGACTGGGTGACCTCTAGGGGTCCCTTCCAACTCAAAACATCCTATGTTTCTATGAATTGATTTTACTTGTATAATGCCTAAAGGTCCAGTGAGGGACATCAGATCTCAATTCTTCAGGCAGATCCCTCGCTGCTCCCCTTTCTTCTCCTTTAGAACTGGTCTTTCAAAAGGAAAGGAACAACTAACTGCAGCTGCTTGCTTTGGAGCCCCAAAGCCCTGCGGTAACTGACTTCCCAGGGGAGTCTCCTTCCCGAACTGAAGCCCTGTTGTTTGGTTCTTGGATGCTCCATCACGAGACCACCAGGAATGACTCTGAAGGCAGGCCGAATCTGCCTAGGTAGCAGGTGAAGCTATCCATGCACCAATTACACCAGGATGTGTTATCTCTTTTCCATAAATCATAAATAATCATTGCATTTGTAGTTACAGAAAGTATTATTTTCCTAAAGGAACAAACCAGAACATGACAGATGTTTTCATATAATTCAGGGCTCTTATTTATTTCTGTACATGCATATATTTAAATCAAACCCTTATTTAACAAGTTGAAATAAATTGCCAATAGTGTACGCTTTAAAAACAAAACAAAAATACATACCTTGTTCTTTTTAGTTGCACTTCAGAAGCTGACTGATCCTGGAAAACAGAATTTGCTGTTTTGACAGGACTGGTGAGCTTTTCATAAGAAAGGAGGCAGCAAAATTTCTTCCAGAGCAGGTACACAGTTACCCCAATGAGAAAAAATAAAAGGATCCCTCCTATTATACCTCCAGCGACAGCAACTGCTTGCTCTGTTCAAACACAGAAGCACATAAAGCATCAGAGAAGGATCAGAGTTTTGGGTAGATGGGAACATTAAGGCTGACAAATGTATTTGATTTACATTCCAAAATGATTTTTAAATGAAACATGCCACTTGCGTGCACGCTTTCGTCTTTGATTATAGTATGATGATGCAACACGTGAAGATGTGTGACATTGGCAGTGAGAGATCAGAAAGCGTTCAGATATGCTGGCAATGACTGCACTGTAAGAGACTATAGACAGGAAAAAAACCCCAAACCCAAGGAGGAGTTTGGGCTCTTATTTTGCATTAGCACAAGCATTTACCTTAGCACGGCAGAAGCACTAGAGCTTTCATCACAGAAGGAAAAGAAAACCTGGGAGCATCTAAAGGTACCATTATTTTGGTTTGGTTTGTTCTTGCAGCTCTTCACCTATGTTGAGCTGAGACTCGTTCCTGGCACAAGGAACAAAGCAAAGCTCTGGGTTGTTTTCTTTCTAAGGATGCATGTGTTTCCTGAGCTGTAAAGTTAAACTGAAGTATCCATCAAACACTGTTTCCTGAGCCTTGATTACTTCAGATAAAACCAGATCCTGTATAATTTGGGGTTTGGTTTTTTCCACACTAATAAAATTGAAAACTTAAAAAACGTTTTTAATGTGAAGATGAGGAATTCTGTTGTGAGAATTCCTCACTAGAGTGAGGGTAGACAGGTGCTAATGGGCTCAGTTCCTTGTTTTCTCGTGTTTGCAGGGTATGCCAGAGTGAAAGGCTGGAAGAAGCGCTCCGGCACCGTCCCTTACACCCAGCCTGCCTCGGCTGCCACCACCCTAGCGCTGGCACAGCCAGACGTGGCTAGGTCTCACGTGAGAACGCACCCCACCAGAACACCCTCTGTCTGCAAACAAGCCCAAACTGCAGAATTACTTTCTGCTCTGCAGCCACGGGAGGCCGCTCAGGATCAGCCGGGCACCCTGTACCCCAGTTCTTGGGGGTCTCCTGAAGCAACGAAGCAACCTGGTGTTCTCTCACAACCAGTACTGACTTTTTTTTTCCCCCTCTCCTCTGCTTTTAGGTAGAGATAACCATGATTATGCTTTATTGCTTTCTCCTTTTCATCCCTTTGTGCGTGGTAGATACCTAGCAGTTAGCCACCTCTATACGATGGTACAAGTAAATAAAGACAATGCAAGCACAAAGTGATCGGTCAACACTAGGAGCAGTTTTGAATAAGAATTCAAAACTAATTTGAAACAGTTTACTGATTACAGCTATCAAGTGTCTAGGAAGTGAGTTGCCAATACACGTATTGCTGATCTTTTTCGCTGTTGCCGTGTTCCAATAAGCGATATGAAACGTCCTTCAGCTACAGAACACTTATGTAAATACCTTGTGCTATAAAATTTACCCGGCCATAGTGCCTCAAAGGCCTTTAGCCGATCCTATCTCATTTTCCTGCCTTCAGTACAGTCATAGGAGCCAACTTATTTTTGCAGCTCCCTTCCGGGTGCGCTGCCTCAGCTCTCTGCAGGAACTGGCTGGCTGCTTCCCCGTGAGTCACGTAATCGCCCGTGTCCCCCAGCACCACCGAGCACCCACCCCACTCGTGGCTTCGCCGCAGCAACGGGCGCTTTGCTGTCCTTGCAGCTGGGAGCAGGGCTGAACACACCTCGGCATTTGGCCAGGCTATCAGTGCAACGGGCTTCCTCTGAGGAAGAGGAGGCACGTACCTATATGGCATGGGTTAACAGTAACACAGAGACAAGTCTGTGCTATGCTGGTACCTTACTTTTTCTTTCATAAGCATGCACAGTATGAGGAAATGCAAACACATGCAGTCCCAAGCACGAAAATGCTGTGTGTGCGCCTCTTTAGGGAATGCTTGAGTATGTCTTCAGTCAGACTGGCATCTTATCACAGCTTAGAAGGCCCGCTGCAGAAAAAAGGCTTTAGTTTAACACCCGTGGATGTAGAATGGTGCGCTTGGTACAGGTACCATCAACACTACAAATGTTTGTACAGCTGGTGGTTTGACTGTATGACATCAGTACCTGAAAGGTTGAACATTTCTAGCCAGCTCAACAGGGCTCTGCCAGCTTAACTTGCCCTCTCCGTTGCCAAGTCTCCAACGCTCTCAGCAGCGGTCCTGTGTGCCCCCCAAACCAGTCTGTCACAATTTACCACGGTACGCTGAGGTGGGCTGCAATGCAGCATGGAGTACAGCAGCTGCGCGCGGATTTTGGAGTAAGAGAATGAGTTTCCGCTCTCTTCGTTAGTGAGTTGAATGTACTGAATTTGATCACTGCAGCATGATGTTAAGTATTTATGACCCCCCCTCGCTGCCATTGGCTCAAATTCTGCAGTTTTATTTTTACACAGTAGACTTAAGGTAAAGTTTCACCCATTTCAGTAAAGCAACCTCTGATTTAATGAGGGTAAGGAGAATTTGGCTCGCTTTTAGTGCCTCTTATCTGATTAGATCAGCAACAGAACCGGCAGCTTAGGGCACAGTGCAGCACTAGTCACAAAATCAACCGCTGAAACAAGTGAATCTGTTGTATGCGGGGAGAAAAATGTGTTCTCTTTTTCAGTAGCTACGTGTCATCATGAGAAGCTGATGTAAGGTACGCTGCCGTGGTACGGGATCCTGGCAACTGGGGATGAAGGGAGCTGCTGGGGGCCCATCCGCTGTCAGGAGGTACCAGGTTTATCCCAGCCCAGCGAACTGGCGATGGCCATCAGCTGCCTCCGCTGGGCTCCGACCCCTTTTTGCTCAGTGTCTGACAATGCGCTTTTAATAAGATTTCCTTAAACTTCCCAGGAGGGGAACTTTCTGGAGTCATGACCAGCCCCTTCTCCACCAACACCTTTAATCCCGTGTGTACGCACTCGGCTTTATTCAGGCTCACAGTTACGGTGGGGGGTAAACCCTTTCCGCTTGCCCTGGCGGTCGCCGAGCAGCCCCCGGGCCAGGCGGGGCAGGTCCGCGCCTCCTGGGGGTCACAGCCCGCGAAGTTCGGGGGGGGCCGGGGGGCAGGAGCCCAGCGGGGCTGCGGGGGGCCGAGCCCCCCCCCCCTCCCGCCGGCACTTCCGGGCAGGGTGCTCGGCTCCAGCGCTGGCGGCCTCTCCCCTGCCGGGCCCGGCAGCGACCGGGGGCAGCCCCTCCCCGGCCCGCCCCCGCGGGGGAGACGGGAGAGGCGGGTTAAACCGGGGACGTCTCCGTTGCCCATCAGGGAAAAAAAAAAAAACCGAAAAGGAAAGGTTAGGGCGGGGGGTCCGGCCCTACCGAGACTGCAGGCACCGGGACGGGGCGGCCCCGCAGCACCCAGCGCGGGGGGGGGGGCGGTGGCCGCCGCAGGGGGGGAATTGGCCCCGGCCCCGCCGCCCCCCGTGCCAGGGACCGCCCGAAAACCGCCGCGGGGCTCGGGGCGGGGGGGGGGGGGCTTGGATCCAGCGGCTCGGTGCTGAGAACCCGGGCGGGCAAGGGACCGGCCCGCGGCTGCCCCGGCCGGTAACGCACGGACACCCGGCGGCTGCGGGCTGGGGGGGACACCGGGGCTCCCCCCCCCCCCCCCCCGCGCTCACGGGCGTGACCGGCTGCGGGCTCTGCGTGTGCCACACGTAAAATTATATATATGCTTTTTTATATCTATAAAATTACACATATATGCATGTTCTGTTCACAAGTATTGCGTGCGTTTGCGCAGCGCCGTTTAGTTCCTATGCGTTTCTTTGGCTTTCAGGTTCAACCCATAGGATTCTAATGAAAATATCATCTGTTTCTGTGCAACCTGAGAGTCCTTTTAATTGCCTTTAACATGTCCTGCTGCAGATGTGGCGTGGTTAGATTTTCCCAGTAGTTTTGGGGTCCTCCGTAAGTAAGAAAGTCAGTAGTTTTGGGGTGCTCCATAAGTAAGATGGTATCTAGATGATTTTTACTCTGTAAAGATAAAGCTCCATCTGTTTCAGTTTTGCACTTTTAACACAGTTAGCTGTTAAATACTGCACAGTCAATGCTTTTGCTATTCTTACTTCTACGCTGAATTAGTAGTAATATCAAAGCATAGATTTATTTATTTTTTTTTTTTGCTCAGGGGTTTTGTGGTTGTCAGGATAATCTCTATAAGCAAGGCTGAGACAACTGGAAGTCCTGAGCTGGGCAGCAAGCCCAACAGCTCTTTGCTTTCTGTCGCAGTGCTCTGGCCTGAGCTCGCCTTCGTGCGGGCGTGGGGAGAGGAGAAGCTGCTTTAAGCGCCCGTCGGCGTTGCGGAGCGCTGCTGAACGGTTAGCGTGACCCCGGCGGGCGGGCTGGCTGCCACGCAGGCTGCGCTGCTGGAGCGGAGGGCTGGGAAGCGAGCGGTAGCCGGCTGCGGAGCCTGCTCGTGTCTCAGTGCGCCGTGGGGTGGGGTGGGCTTGGGGGAGCAGAGCTCGCCTTCTCCAACTTCCCATGGAAGGAATTAATGGCAAAGTTGCTAAGCAGGGAGCTTTAGTTTTGATTCTGTGCTGTGCCACAGGCTTACTGTTCCCTAGGCCTTCTGGGCTGAGTTCTAGCACCAGCTGGAAATCAAAGTAAATACAGGGCGTGAGGAACACAATTACACCCTCCTCCACCTCTCATTACCAAACTCCTTCCTAGCCCTAATTCTTTCAAGGTTCCCTGTTTCATCCTGTACATTGCCACGCTTGAAGGAACTAAAAGTTAATTCATATAAACCGAACATGTCAATACTGCTTGCTGCATGTCTGAAGGTGTCTGCTGCCAGCATGTTGTATGGGAGAGCCCGGGAGCAACAGATGAAGGATGCTTCTCTGCGCCCCTGGTGGCCCTGGTGACGGTCCTGATGGCTTCCAGCCAGAAGCTGGCATGATTTCCTTTATTGGTTTAAAAGCCCAGCTCTAAGTTCAAATATAAGATAATACTGATCTGCCCATGTTTGCATCCTGTAACTTCACCGTTGTGTCAGAGAGAAGTCTGGAAATGTCCGGGGAGACTGCCTGTCTCAGTCTGGGCATTGAAACACCTCGGTTCCTTTCAAGTGCATAGTATTGCCTTAACAAATAGGTGTTCTGCACGTGCCAGCCTTGACCAGGATTGATTCACGCTCTCTGCTTCTCGGTTGATGCTGTGAATATTTATTCAGTTGTGTTTCTCACCTGCCGGATGGGAAAAGTAATTTTGTTTTCTTGGAGAAAGTTTATTTCTGGAACAGCTGAGTTTAATGTTTTGTGGACCTAGATATCGTACTGTAAATATTCTAAGCTCCCAGTGCAATTTTGTAATATAACATGTACATTTTTCAGTGTGCACATCCAGGTCTTGCTTCTTACAGTAAAACCTTGGCCTTTAAAAGCCCATATAAAAATTCCATTTGTAACTACAAAATTATATTCATTATACTTCAGGATAATCACCGAGACATCCTGGTTTAGAATACAGGGTAAAAGATGCTGTGTTCTCCTCACTTTTAAATTATTTCTGTAGTATTAGCAACAGAAGTTAAGGAGTCAGGCCCGCAGATAGCAATACATATTTCTTAATTACCTTTTCCTTCATGTTCTGCTTTTCTAACTCTGGTGGCACATTCCTGTCGTGTTTTTGAAAATAGACGTTCTCGTGACACTGCATAGCTCATCACCTGGGGAGATACCAAATGCTGTAGTTTTTATCACACGTGTCTGACACCGCTTCGCTTCCAGGTGGGTTCCGTGCTTCGGTGGCGGTCAGTCTTGTTCCGAGCCCTGAAATGACGATGCCAGTTTTGTGGCTGCTCAGGTGGGGGCTTTCTTCTCGCTTTGGCAAAGCTGAAACTGATGCTGCAAAGGCAGACGCGGCCACTGGAAGAGATGCGTGGAAAAGGTAAGCCTGAAAATCTGCCGTAATGTTGCTCTTAAGCCCTCTGAAAAATAAGTTGGAAATGGATTATAGTCTCTCAAGGAATAGATTTAAAAAGGCAGAACACTAAAGAATATTCTGTCACAAAAGTGTTTTCTGAAATGTCTTAATTTTAAAACAGTGTTGTCACATTGCTTGTGAGACACCAACTTAACACGTTTGCATCATTTATTATATGCTATTCATACAATTTTCACTAGAGTGGGCGAAATGGAAATGTATATATTTTTTAAATCTGGTATTGCTGTGAAATATTTGCTCAGCACCCTTTATGCTGTGTTGTTTACACCAAAGCTGACTGCACGTAATTACTTAATGCTGGTTGCAGGAACACCCCATGGCAAGGATAGAGAAGTACTTAAAGATATAGCTGTAGAATCACAAGCATCAGTAGATCCTTCTAATGATAAGTAATTATAGTGTAATTCAGTTGACAGTTTCCCTATAAAGTCTAATCCCCACTGTAATTTATTAATAATCTTAAAGTTACAACAGATCACTTTCAATGAAAGGATTTTTTTAAATTGTATCCTTTTTTTTTTTTTTTTAAAGTTAATCCCACTTGGCAGCCCTAGAATGATCTTTAAATCCAGGCATTTTAAGTGAAATGTATTCAAGTTCTTCTGCCTTCACACCAACTTCTTCGTATTTGTGAATTTTGACTTTCGCATTGGTGGTACCTCCAGCTGGGATGGCACCTAGAAAGGGGTAGGCTTTTTTTTCCCAGTTAAAACGTGACTAATTTTATTGAGGCTGGTGAATCAGTCAGGGACATATTAGATTAGGGTCTGCAGGGAGCACTGGTGGGCACCCTAAGCACAGGGAATAGATTACATTGAGAGTATCACTGTGAATGGCAGAAATAACCAGTACTTAGAATTTCTATAGCACCCTTCATTCCCAGGCTCCCGATTTCTGCACCAGCATTAATTACTGGTAGTTAACCATCACAAAGGCTATTTGAAATAATAGTTATTGTTATCCTTATTTTATAGATTGTTTAATAACTGGAGTTCCTCCAGATCCACACTTGTGTAACTGAGATAAGAATTTCTCCCACAATCTACTGTTGGCCTTGGACTAACATCTAGTTCTTGGCTTTAGCAGGCCACGGGTAATTGACTGTTTCAGAAAAGAAAATGTGAAAGAAAGATCTACTCTGCCATAAAAAATCCTTTGGATTCATTCTGGGAGTCATTTGTTAGTTTTCTTTCAAAAGAAAAGGTGGGAACGGAAGAGTAAGTGCATCCCAAAGGGAATGAGTCTGCTGGAAGCGTTTTGCTTTGCTGTTGATGGTAGTTGCCTTTAAGCACTCTTAAACTCTGAGTCTCTCAGGCTACAGTCCAGAACAGCTCTCCCAGCAAAATTACAGGTATGAAATGGGGATAAAGACAGGAAAAAATCTTCAAAAGCTGCCACGTTTGGTGCCTGTAGAAGGGCCTAGGGAGAAAGACAGCAAAAGAAGAAGGGGGGATGGGGAAGATAGCGTTAACCTGGTTAAGGGGTTTGGATTCCTGCTTTGGTATTTCACCTTAGCCCAGTAAAACCCTTGACACTGCAGCTAACCTTGATATTCTCCAGGGAGAGGTAGGCAGAATCCTTTCTGCACCTGCACAGGCCTTCCTCCCGAGGAAGCGAGGGTGTCTGTCCCACCAGTTCCCTTCTGGCCCAGAACTGGTCAGTGGAGCCTTCGGCACATGAAAGACTCTTACAGCTTGCACAGAACATGCTGTGCAAGACAGAGGGTTTTTTTCCACGCTCTGATACTCATCTTTTGCTTGGTATTAAGTCCCTGGCAGACATGGACTCACAATGCATTTGCTTTCTCTTTAGGGCCTTCTTACAAATCTTTTTGGCAGTGTTACAGTATACCTACTTGTATGAAAGTAGCCATAGGTAAAGTCTGCATATCAGCACCTCTGCAGAACTTGGAGTGTTTCTCTCTTTACCTTTTCCCTTTGTGTCTAGTATGCTTAAACTGTTGGTGGTGCCAAATAAAATTTACACAAGCTATAGCACCACCTCCTGTCCAAAGTTGGGCTTTGGTGTGAATCAGTAGAGCAAACTAAAAAGTTCTGTTAAAGGTGACTTTTTTTCCCCCCCCCGTATGAAACAGAATGCAGAAAATGTGAACTTTTATTCCTTTCAACTGACTTTTCCCGCTTGTATTTTACA
Source organism: Gorsachius magnificus (assembly GCA_034008185.1). Lineage (NCBI taxonomy): Eukaryota > Metazoa > Chordata > Aves > Pelecaniformes > Ardeidae > Gorsachius > Gorsachius magnificus. Next base: position 30,527,588 of record CM067089.1, on the reverse strand, counting down.
ATAGGAATTTCAGAACTTCCAAGTCTGCTTTTACTGGAACATATTCTCATGGTTGTGGGGTTCATTTACTAGTGTAAACTGCATTCAGAAAGTTAGCAGCTGTTGCTGGTTTAAGAAAAAACAGTACAAAATGTTCCCTTAAAATGACTTTTATTAATAAGCTCCAGGTTCACAGATGATGGTGCAAGACCTGTAGAGATTTTGGCAAAGAAAATTGCTTACGAAGCTCTGGCTTGCATGGCTTTACAGCTTTTTGGGTGGCAGTATCTATCTTTTTGTTCTGGTTTTGTACACCACCCAACCTTGGTAATAGCAATCTAAACTTCATAACTTTGACAAGACCTTGCAAGATTACTTATGTACACATGCAAAATAAACTGTTTACACAGCTGTAGCGATGAACAACAAATGTTGCTCTAAGGCAAGACTAGTTTTTATTTTAGGCAGTATTTCCTAACTCACGCTCCCCGCTGGAACAGATAATGGATTTGGGCCAGGCATAATGTAAATAAGGTGCGAGTACTCTGAGACAAATGGGAAGGGGTTGCTGAGCAGGCAGATGAATCTGCAGACAGGAATGCATCTTAAGAGCTGGGTGAAGTACAGGAAAGCACAAAATCATACATATGGCATAGCAGTTATACCATATGTAATATAGCCCTAATCGGTACAGCCTTATGGGATGCAAGCTTTTAACTGAGGGCAAGATTTGATGTTTAGGAACATACACAACTGGAATGAGATACTGAAAGCTGAAGATCTGTTTGCTTTAACTTATGGTTGTTTCTGCAGGCACATGCACTTAAAACTGCTCCATGTATAGCAACAACAGATTTACAGATGTCATCCCATACATGTTGGTGTTTAAAAAAAACCAAACCAAAAACAGTGGTGCCCAAAAGCCTGGGCAAAACTGTAGTGAGACCTTGAGGGTCAAGGATGTAAGAAAAAAAAAATTTAAAATCCTGAGTGTAGGGGAAAAAACAAGAAACTTTTCATATCACGGAGTCTTTATTTCACCTGCATAAGTGATCCCTTTCCCTTTGCACAGCGGCCGGGTGCCTGCCGGGTGGGCAGCATCCTTGGGCTCCCTTTGAATGTGAAACTTTGAACTTTGAACTGGGCTCCCAGCTGAAACATGACTGACGTTACCTGGACGCAGCTTCTGGCTCTGCCGGAATAAACGGTTCAATGTGATTGCAGAATCTGCTCAGAGACCATCCTAATATGTAAAGGGACTTAGTAGAAAAAGGCACAGTCCCTGTCTGACACTGCTTTTGCAATAAATAATAAGGAATACCTGATCCATTTACAGAATATTTTTCTAGTACTGCTAGTGTCTAGCATGCACCAAAAATATATAATGGCCTCCCCTAAATACACCTAATGCAATGGGATTTGACTGCAAATACATTTAATTCCAAGTGATAGCGATCGGCTTTGGCCTGTGCATAAATCCTCAATGCAAAGGGTTAGAAATTATATCAGGTATAGTGTAGATAACAAGCGTCACATGGGCAACACCGCAGCAGCCATGTGAACTATTGAATTGGCAGCAAAAACCAAAACAAAAAACCCCCACAACCCCCAAAGGGTTCAACTTAACTCAAATCCTTTTCACAAATCTAGGTTAGAGCCTAGCCAGGAAGGGCCAAAATAAGCTGATGGGGGCACGCTTCATGTAGTAACCGCTAGAACTACAACTGCTGCAGCAAGGACGCTGCCCACTGTTCCTGCTGCTGGCTCCTCACTTAAAATATATGTGAAAATGTTCTAGGAAATACAAGAAATACGAGAGGGATGAAAGTAAAGCTTTCAAGCAAAGAAGAATCAGTGTCATTCCCACAGGTATTGTTGCCTTGCTTTCCTCAGAAAGGCTATGTCTCAAGGCTAGAAAGCAGTATTTTTTTTCCCTGGGAGCTAAGTAAACAATTTCTGCCCCTTTCCCAGCCTGAGGCTCAAATGGCATATTCAGAAATGCCAACCTGCAGGCACCTGCCTACAATCAGCCAGCTTATTATATAGCTTTGGTTGTATGTGTAGAGAAGTACACTGGATTTTAGGATGTCAATTGACACCTTTTTTTTTTTCCTCCTACCAATAGTAATTTTTCCTCAAAGAGGATGAACAAGATCTCTGACAATCTGTTTATTTGGCAACCAGGGGTTGAAGGGTGGGAGAGAGTTAAAAAAGATCTTCTTTAGATTCCTGAGACCTATGAGTCAGTATATCCACGAGCAAAGGTTACATAAACTAATAGATTAGAACAAGATTTAGTTGCATAAACACTGTTACTGCATTTCAATCTGTCACAGAGTCAACCCTGCAGATTATTGCAGGCAGAGCTAGCCTGGGGCTTACAGTCCATCTCGCCGGGCTGCCCCTGGCCCTGGGTACATTGGAGAGAGCATCATTCCCTCGCTGTGGGGCTGCTCTGAAACCCTTGGGTGCTGCTTTATAGGTCTGATCTGTGCAAGGCTGATTTAACATACAGCACTGTTGCTCTCGGCTTGTGTCTGATTTGGAATGTCACCCTGGTATATTGGTTGCATAATAATTTTGTCTGTGATTCGTTTAGCCAAGGGTCATGCCTCTTACGAGGGGGGTCCGATATAGGCAGCCACGGGGACCAATGCTGGCCAAGCATATCGCCCTATGGGAAGGGGAGGCTGGAAGAGGAGTGATGGGTGGGTGGGAGTGAATCCACAGGCGGTGGGGCTGACAGACAACTACATTCTGATGACTGTGGTGTAAATTGTTTGGGAATATTCCAGGCCAAATGGGAAAACAAAGCCTTTCTTGGAGCTGCAGAGCTGTTTTTCCAAAGTGCATCAGGGTCAGAAATTCCACTTCCAGGCTGCAGTACTTTCCTCTCGTACAGTGTTTCCCTTGGTGCGTTCCCCAGCTTCTCGCTGATACCGTTTCCTCATTTTACATCTGGGAATTGAGGCATCAAATTCAAGTCTTTATTTAGATGCTTGACTCCCATCCCACAGAGCTAACCGTCTCTGCAGTGGGCTTTGCTCTTGGCACTTGGCCCTGGGCACCAGCTAAGATCTAGAAAAGACTCTGATGCTTTTGTTTCTATTTGTTGTCCAGAGAACAAATTTTTTTTTTTTTTTGGCATCACACCATTTGCAAAAGTAAACTAAAGAGGTTTAGTATATACACGAATGTGTTTATGAAAAGAGTTCTGATCCAAATTTGCAAGAGGCGGTGGGCAGGTCACGTAGAACAGAATTACTGGTGACTTCTCAAAGTGTAATGTTTTGTACCGTTTGGTTTTTTCCCCAGGAGCAGGCCCTGGGCCCCTCGCTGGCTTACGTGGTGCTGGCTTGCCTCCTTTCCAGTGGAGAGTAACGGGACAGATGGAAGGCCAGCAATGAAATGCAGGGCAAAGCTAAACATGTGATTAAATTCTCAAAAAGGCCAAAGCCCTTATTGCATGAAAGGCAGCTTAAAGCTACTCCAAAACTGGCTTGAAGAGTTATTTTTTTTGTGCAACTATTTATTGCTTTTTGCTGCTGGATATTAAGCAACTGTAGAGAACAGGGGAGGCATTCTGGTTGTTGTGCATGGGAGGAAATGAGATCTGGGAACAGGAGAAGTGAGAGCAGAGTGCCCATGTGATAGTCCCTTGATTTAAGATGAGATTTAAGGTTTCACGTCACAAAATCTTTGGTTTAGAGCAAAACATGCTTAAAAGAGGGATCTTGTTTGCATTCTCCATAATCAGCTGTTGTTCTCGTCATCTGATAACCAACCAAAAAAGCAGTGCTGCGCAGAGATTTGCTAAGTCTTTGAAATAGATGAGATTGTTTGTATTAGCAGGCTGCCTGGCAAACTGCCAAGGCAAAATAAAGGCAAAAGAACTGGTCTGCTTTGTTGAGAAAGCTGCTCTTAAATCCAAGATGAAAAAGAAAGGAGATGACACGGCTCAAAAACACCGGTTTTCGCAGTACTAAAAAGCCTGACAGCTTTCAGAAAGATTAATCCCACAAAGAAGAGTACTGCATCTACGTTGCTCTTTGAAAAAAGTCGTGTCAGTAGTGTTACAGGATTATTCCCAAGCAAGACAAATGTAGATGACCTGGCAGATTTTGTAATGATTTCATGAAGCCAGCAGATGAGAGAAACCCACACAAATCATCTTCCTTTTTACAGAAAAATAAAATTGCAGAATAGAGGCTTATTCATAGACGGCGTTTGCTACGGCTGGGCTGTCTGAGCAGCAGTTATCTTCTCCCAGGCAGAAGAAGCAGAAGTCATCATGCTGCTCGCCTGATATGAGCACTCTAGCTGTGTCTGACAGCTATTCTTTTCTAAAAATAGATAGACAGCCCCCCCAACCCAGCAGATCCTTAATTAGATATAGAAAAATGTCACTTTTTCCCTATTGATCTATCTTAAATATATAATAGTGGAGTTCTTAAAGGGTAAGGCTGGTACTGCTTTTTCACAGTGGCTTTTTATCAGGCTATCGCATGCACTGTAGTGCCACTTGGGCAATAAGGATCTCTAGGGGGAAGGGCTCTGTCTCCATTTTTGTAACACAGAATGCTCCTTGGATTAAATGAATAAACCAGCCTTAGAATAGATACTGGACCCCAGTCTCCCGTCCCCATACTGACTAATCACTAGAAAAGATTGCCATGTTCGTTCTCGCTTTTTCCCTAATTTCCAATGGATCTTCAAGCTGTTAATGCCAAGCGTTGCCGTATGCAGGCTATAAAAGTACTCATACACGCTAGCCCAAGCTGACTGTCCTACAGCCATGGAGGCCAGGCCAAGTTGGTGTGGTTTTACGCACCCCCACATATTCATGCTCTGCCTTAGCACTAGGGCTCGCCTAACCCTGCAGCTTAATGTCTTCGCTGTGGAGTCTGATGGGTGCCAGGAGGAGGAGAGGGAATGCTGAAAGAATGTGGACTGGTTTACCCTTTGGGGAAACAACCGTAGACGTAGGTCGTGATTCTGAGGATTGTTTGGATATAGATGCCTAACACTGCTTTCTGGGCCTAGGTCTTAGTCAGTCAGTACTGGGAAGTCTGACAGTTTGAGAAGAGCTCATTTTCTTAAATAACTCCTCTACAGAAGGAGGTGGTCTAGAGTTGCAGATATCTTAAGTAAGTTAGTTAAGCATTTATATATGAATGGCATTGCTTTCTCAAGTAGAACAATAACGTGTGATCAGATGGATTTTATCTGTAAATTAGCTTTGAATTACAGCTGCTGCAAGTTTATCTAAAACTTTAATTTGAAGGTTTTGCGATATTTCTTATCTGACAGAATTGCTTTATTTTTAAAATTCTATGTGAGAAATAATGGTGCTTGTCATGTCAAACAGAAGGTGATGGTCAGTTTTATGTTTTCAAACAGCCTCAGGTGTGTGTGAAAACACTTGCTATGCTAGCTCCTAGACTAAACTGACTGGAATTTTTTTGGGTATCCGAGCATAAGCAAAAACTGAAAACCTGGCACTGCATACAGAATGCCAGTTTCAGTGAGGGGCTAGCGGTATCTGGAGGGGAGAGCTTCTGACTGGTTACAGGCATAGCAAAAGTTCAGTTTGGCTATGGTGCATTAGTTATTATCTTGAAGGCTCTCTTAGGCTGCACTAAAGTGCTGTTACCTCTTCAGAAACACTTAAAAATACTTTACAATGGAGATATCCAAGACCTGATCCAAATTGACTGTGGCATGACATTCAGGCAAGTGAGCAGTGTTATCCACAAGACCGCATATAACGATGTTCCTGGAGGGCTACGTTACTGTTGTAGACGAGAATGTGTTCCCGAAATGCATTAAGCTGAAACTGGCCTGGTTGCAGGTGCAGTTTCACTGGCTTAAGTGGCTTTGAATCAACAGACAGCAAATATCAGCTTTCTAGGACTTGCATGCGGAGCCCCCAGGCAGAGATATATGTATTAACAAATTGCAAGCAGCGTTTTTATGCGTTGGCTCAGAAAGGCGCTGCCAGCGGGGCACTCTGCCATGGGGGCACTTGAACCTGCCCCCTCCCAGAGCAGCTCTGCCAGCAGCAGTGCTGGGGAGGTTCAAGGAGATCAGCAACCGCAGCCTGGGCAGGTCCGAATCGCCCCACCTGGCATGAGAAGGTTACCATGAATGACAGCAGCCCAGGCAGTGCAAGAAAAGGCTGTAGGGTTATAAATGGGAAGGGGTGAGAAGAGGGCTACAGTACAAGTTTTTAGGTCTCGCGTGGAGGAACCAAGAGATCAGGATGGTTTTCCCACCTCATACCCTCTTCTGAAGAGGGGTAGCTGGCCAAAGTGTGGTTAGGGAATTTTGGGATCAGACAGAGGGCTTCTGGGCTAGGACTGGGCTGCTTCTCTCTTGAATGTGGAAGCCCCGATGGCCTGGATGGAGCTGAGGTGACACAGAACTGGCCTGCGGGTCCGACAGCTCTGCCTGGCGGTGCCCTTCAGCAGGCAAGCAGAGCTAACTGCCTTCCCTCCCATGGGGTGACTCAAAGTTGCAGGGCTGGTGGCTTGCTTGCTTCTGATCTTCAAGCACCCCAATCAGTAAATAGTCATTTTGAAAGCTCTTTTCTGTGGCTGGGCATAGGACTTTAATTTCATGCAATTAAACACATTCTCACATGTTTAGACCCTGGGTGGAGTTCCTGGGGTAATATGAATGCTAGTCAGGCTGAGCAACAGTGGCAGAACTGTTCTGCAGAAATTCTGTTGAAAAACATTTTTCCTTTCATCCCAATAGAAATTCATCAACTTTTGCTGAATTCAGCCCAAGGTATCTGTAGGCTATTGACTTCTCAGTTTCCCTTAGCTGTCAACGTTGTTAAAGAAAGATATGGAATAAAATCTCCAAATTTGAATTTGAGACACATCTTTACGCCTTTTCTCATTAAATGTAAAATGAAAAAGCTGTGTGCCAATCACATCATTATGGATGTCCAGATGTGTAACCTATTGAGGTAAAAGTTGGTCACCAGTTTCTTTCAGTAAGTACATTTTGACGCTTTCACTGAAAATAGTCAACCTTGTTGGACATACCAAATCCGGGACGAGAGAGCTACGCAACTTCCTCCTGTAGAGGGTTTAAAGAAAGAGAAATGCAATATTATCCTTGCGTTGTGTCCTTTATATGTTTTTGGGACATCATGTGGGCAACTTGGGACAAGTTTGGAAGATGTGTTTGACTTGGAAGGGTCATACACTGAGTTGTTCCACAGCTGGCCACTGGCACCCATGGAACAATGTTGGAATCGCTATGAGTGCCATGTCTTGTCATATCAGCCAAAGGTCTTTTGCTGGAATAACAAAGGAAGCAAAATGCTGTAGAGTTGTCCTCTCCCTGGAGCACTGTTTCGTTCCTGTACCACTGGGGGGAAGACTCACCTGGGCACGATCCTGGGCCACCAGGAACGCTGGTAAGAATGCTCTGGAAGGGACGGGTTCAAGGAACTTCTGTTTCCAGCCCTGCAGGAAGGATGCACAAGGTCAGCACAAAGAGCTGACTTCAAATGCTTACTCTGCTTCCTTGCTGTAGTAAACACAGCAAGTAAAATAAAACAGCCGGAAAGCTGCTGCTGACCCGTGCGTGGCTGTTAACCCCCAAAATGCTTCCCGACCTGTAGCCCGAGGGAGTAATCGCTCGGTGAGCGCACTGGGGTGTGTGTCTGAGGAACAAAGCCTGGAATCACATAGCAAATGACTGGTTTTGCAGCCCCTTTTGAAGACTCAGGGAGCAATCTTGTGTTCCTAAAAGCATCGGGAGGGGAGTCTTGGTCCCCCTCTCCCAGCTGAGCTAGGCGTGATGGGAGGGTGCTGGGTGAAGGCTTGGGAACAAAGTGAGAATGTGCTGTAAGTGTTTTATGGGAAAGGCAGTAACTCCTTCCTGAACAGAAAGAAAGAGGACTTGGAAGGGTTATTTTCTGATGTTTTGGCATCCTTCTCCTTGCCCCACCAGAGATCCAACCAGGCTGCCTTGTGTGACACTTTAAATGGAGGGGAACAGGCCAGAAACAAATAAAAGTGGCTCGCAATGCAGAGAGGAGTGATGCTTGGGAAAGGACCAGCTGTAGCAGCTGATAAAGGTGAGTGAAAGAGGAGATTCTTTACAGTAAATGGGCCACCATGGATAGGGACAAGGCTCCGCTGGCCACATCCATCCTTGACGTTCCCCAATGCACCATGGGTCACATCTGGCAGCCTGGCGGGGCCTGGCTGCCTGTGCCTTGGAGGGTTTCCCTGCTGGGGGAGGATGGGACAGGGGATGCTCAATGGCAGCACCCTCAGGACCCAGCCAGTGCCCTCAGTGAGGCCCTGTGCCAGGCCGGGTGCGCGGGCACGGTGCTGCCTTCACAATCGCATGCAGCGAGGGCCGGGCTGGCCACAGCCTCCTGCAAGTTGGGGATTCCCGCGGGGTGCAGGTGGCTGGACGTAGGCGGGCAGCTGTAAGCCCCGAAGCGCCCATGCTGGGCACGGGAGGGAGGGCACGGCTGGGAGCGTAGCTGCCAGGGCGCGGGGCTCGTGGGAGGGCAACCGAGGCTACCCTGCGAGCACCCTGATGTGTGTGCTGATACGTGCTTTTTTAAAGTTGCTTTGGTGCAGCCAAGATTTGTTTGGTAAGTGGGAACAGGTTCTGGAAAATTATTTTGCAATAGAAAACTTGTTCTAAATTGTGTCCTGTCTGTAGACAAATGGGATAACTGTCTGTAGCATGCTGCTTTTTCCGTTTCTCCTTACTCAGCACAAGGCAATCTCACTCTTTTCAGTCCATTGGGATGTCTTCGTTCCCAGTCCATGCCTATACAACTGATGCTTTCTGGGTTTTGGTTTTTTGGGTTTTGGTTTTTTGTCTTTTGATCACTCTGGATTACCAGAAGCAATGGGTGTTTCCTACTGGTGATTTCACATTTACACGAGGGTAGGAACTGAACGCATGCAGGGTGGCCTGGCCCAGGCGCCAGTTCCCTTGCTTGCCCTTTATAATTTTCCTCTTTCCCTTATAATTTCTATTCCTCCCCCGCTGCTCCTCCTCTTCCTGCCCCTCTTTGCCTCCCCTCCCTGTGCTTCCCTGGCGGCATTGCTGGCTCTGCACAGGCCCAGTTTCTCTAATCAGATGAAGCCGCAGGATTATCCCTCTCCCTCCCTCCCTCCTAGGCTCCATTTTATTCCCTCTCCAGCCAAGGGGGGAGGCAGGAAGGGGCGTCACGTCCAGGCAGAGGAACCCCCATCTCCCTGTCTCCTGCCTTTGATGCTCTCTAACAGTCCCTCCTCCTTCCTCTTATCATATGCTCACCTGAGCGTCAACAGCACCGGGTGGATCAGGGAGCCCGGTTCCTGAAGGAAATCTGAACTCTCTTGGCTTTTGTTCTCCTCAGATGCCCGACCCTCTGTTTCAAATGCCCTCCAAGTAGCTGGGAGAGGGAAGCTGTGCCATCCCCGAGTAGGGGCAAGGTAAGGACCGTGAAAGTCACGTATCGCCCCTTCCCTCCTCTCCTTTTTGCCAGCAGGTCTTTGAGAGTAATGAAGCAGATGAGGGGCAGGGAGAGGAGCTGCACGGAGCCAGACCCAGGGAGAGGAGCTGCACGGAGCCAGACCCAGGCTTCTGCGAGTGCTGTGCAGGCAGCAGGGGGGCGAGAGGGGGATGAAAAGCCCAGGAAATTGTAGTTTTCTCTTTTGCTGAAATGATGGGAATGGTGGCTCTGAGCTTTGACTGAATGTAATGTAGTTCTGCAGAAGGTGGGGGTGGTTTGTGCTGGTGTCTTTCACTCAGATGCGTATGTATTTGTCTTTTAGCAAGTGCTTCTAGAATATGCTTGTCACTGTTTCTTTGGGGGATAACCACCCCATAATCCCATTCATCTTATTTCTCTGCCCATCTGCAAGTTTACAGAGATGTGTTTTGATTATCTTTTGTGTGTACATTGGGGTTTTGATACTAAAAAAGAGTAAATTGTATTGCTTTAAATTGTTACCTTTTAGCACTAATCTGCCAGAGAATGGTTTCCCTTGTTTTTCCACCATGTGTACCACATGTTTTTGAAATTCCTAAGAAGTTAATATCCAACACTAGAAAAAACCTGAGGAATATAAAAAAACCTGTGCCTTCTGCATATCAGGTTTGGTTTACCCTCTCCTTTCCCAGATAAACGATCAATCACTATTTAGAATGACTGATAAAATTTTCTCTTAAACCAAAACATGTCTTTTCCAAAGCCAAAGATTTGATTTGGCTTGTCTTTTTATTGTCACTGGAGTCTACGTTTTAAATCAGAAACCGCAGTAGAAGAGTGTTTTGTGCATACATTGTAGTTTATAACCTGCTATGATTAAAAGTAAGAATTTGTGCTGATGCACGTCTGGATTTTAGGGGAAGAGGTTTAAAAGGGAGGGGAAGAGCAAGCAGTAATTTCAGTTTAGAGAACTCCAAGCATGAAAGGTGATGGAAAGATAACCATTGGATAAATATATTTTGTAAGATGTTGGTCTTGTGCATAAATAAGATGGACCATATAAAGATCAAAATCTACCTCTTTTCCAGTGACTTGTGCTTCAAAGCAACCATCTGATACAAAAATATTGATGATTTCCGTGCACCACTTTGTGCACCACATTGATTAAAGCTTGCAAAGAGTTGTTTGCATGTTTAAGGTTAAGCATATGTCTGAATGTTTGCAGGACCTAGATCACAGTAAGAACTGAGTTCAAAGACCTCTGCATGGAGTCTTTGTGTAAAAGAATTAGGTTTGGGGAAGGTTTCGTACATGAGGGTGGGTTAGATGAGGGCTTCATGTTTTCGTGTTGTGGCTCAGTCACTCTGTAAAATGCTCTTCTTTGATGATAGGGTTTTGTTGATTTTTAGCATCTAGACATTTTATCTTAATTGTACTCCAGAGAGAGCTGCAATTGCAGTTTAGTTTGTCTGACAATTATCTAGGGCTGCATAAACCACAAGAGCAGTAACCTGTACGTAGCCTTGTGATGTCCAAGCTGGTTTATAATACCCAATGTGATAATTCCCCATTAGATAACCATACCAAATCCACATTTTTCCTTCCATAGCAAACTATACATATTCAAAATACACTTGAAAAGAGTGCATGAGGGAGGGTGGAACAGGTGAAAATTGTTGTCAATGACCATTATACTTCTGAAGTTTAACTAACTTTCTGTTAAGGGCAATGATGCAGGGTAAATTGGAGGTATCTTTATAACACTGGAGGTGAGCCGAGGTATTTGCTGCACCAGGGAGATAACACCACCCATGTCTGCAGGCTGGTCAGCTCTGTGCAGAACAGCAGCCAAATCCTCTTCCTTCTTCAGCAACCCTTCTGGAGATTAAAGAGGCCGATTTCTCCATTCCTTTCCCCTGTAGATAATGTTTTAAAATGAGGATGGAGCATACTTGTGTATGCTCTTGTATTTGGATATTGCAAGCTGTTAGACAATTTGCAGGAGAATGCAGCCTAGGAAAGGGGCTTTCAGAGGCTCAGGAACTAGACAGAGAGCTGTTAGTGGTATTCATTCATTTTCTGTGTTCTGTAAGTATTCTTTTCAGTGAATCAGAAAATAGAAAAATCCTATTTTTTTCTTTTATCATATGCCACAGTTTTATTGTTGCAAGTGACCCTCAAGTCATTGGACAATTAATTCTCTTCCTAAAAGAAGCAAAAGTTTGCATCTTTGGCAGATGTATGTGATGTTTCATTGCTTGTAGTCCCAAACCATTCTGGCCCAAGAACAACAGTATAGCACGAATCATAGGCTGCAAATGATGTTACACTTTACTTTCCTTGTCAGCTTTGCACTCTTTTTTTTTTTTTTCTTTTTTTCATTCTCTGTGACCATGAGCAGCACCACAGGGTTTGTGGGCACTGGCCTTTTGGTTAATTCTTGCAGTTTCATGGTACCGTAACGAGAGTTTTTTAACTGGTGTAAACTGTAAAGCTGTATGCATATACGGAATCATATGTGAAAACACTTTTCTTTGGGCTATTAAAATTCTGGAAGATCTGAATCATCCAAACTCTTAATAGTCTTTTTTTCCTCAGGGTGAGGGTGGGAGGTGTTTCAGTCGCGAGAGTGGTGCTTTCTGTAAAAGCAAAAAGAGGGGGAGAACGAAAATAAATGTTGGAGCAGAGTGGTCAGGAATATCTGCCTGAGGGGTACCAGGAGAAGGCAGTGAACTGAGAGATACGAAATGAGCCATTCTCTGGTTAAGATCACTTGATGCGATATTTCTTATGGATACATTATAACTATTGAATTAATCTAAAGCTATGCAGCTGATAGTTCATATACATATGCTAAGAACTGTCCTTTAGGAGTATCCTCTGATTCCTTAGTGGATGGTGGGGCAGAAGGTGGTCTCTTTCCATTACAAAAGCTGTTAAATTTCTTCAGAATAAAGTCCCACTCAGAGAAATTATCTTTGGCAACAGGAACCACAAGAAAAATCATGTTGGGGCTGCTTAGGTACATTTACTTGGAGCGTGGAAAGGGGGACAGGCTAACTAAATGAAGCTGACATCAGCCAGGTCTTTGCTAGTTGATCGGTGGTGTTGAGTGTGAGCATTAAGCACGTGAGTTACATCCCAGCATGATTCTGCACCCAAAAAGCATCATAAGAAAGATCACCTTTAAACTGGCCTGTCCTCGTGTACATCTTTAAAGTAGCATGTCTTCCAAAATTAGGGCTTAACTTTTGCGCAGTGTGGATGTAATACAGAACAGAGAATGGAGCAGGAGTATTTCTCCATCTGCAGAATATTTGCTAATTAAGCCTTAGCAAGGGCACACCGGAGTGTGCAAATGAAGGTTAATGGGATTGAGCAGTTGTAAGACCTTCATTTGACTTGCAGAGCTTTCCTCTGGTCAACAGTGCGTAAGACTGACAGAGCCCAGTTCATCTGAGATGAATGGAAAGACCTGACTTCCTTTTCAGCTCAAACTAAGCAAACCTGACATGGAAATTGGAGAGATGATGAGTGCACAAAGCCACCCTAACTCTTCTAAACTGGATTTTTTTAGACTTTTTAAATTATTTTATTGTTTTCTCCAAAGAAGCTGCTGGGAAAGTTCAGTGTTTATGACTGAACAGGGTGGATAAGTACTTCTTGAAATGCCGTCAAGGAAAAAGATACTTCTTGTTTTAGCAGTTTTATTTGGTTCTCAATGGCCTCTGAGCTGTGGAAGGGGCATGGAGTGCTTTTGTTGATTTGGTAACACGAAAGACACCAACAGATTTGTAGGAAACTTTTGGCGTTCACTGCCTCCTTCATAGGTATCGCCTCGCCTGTAGAACACAGGCATCACTTCTGTGGTTCCTTTCAAAAGTTATTCCTGTTTTACCTCATTTCAGGGAAAGGTACAGGTTCCACTAATCAATTTAAACAAATGGTTTAATATTGCAAAATGATTGCACATTCCAGCTTCTTTTGAGGCTCAGGATGAGAAGCTGTATGAAAACTTCTCATTGGCAGTGACAGGCAAAAGCACAAAATTCTGAAAACTGTAAAAAAAAAAAAAAAAAAAAAAAAAATCATTGAATCATTCAGTTTGGAAGGGACCTTGGGAACTCATCTCTTCCAACCCCCTGCTCAAAGCAGAGACAGCTATGAGGTCAGATCAGATTTCTTAGGGTTTTGTCCACTTGGGTCTTGAATATGGTCAAACCAACGTTTGAAAAGCAAAGGGTTCCTGTAACAGAGACTTAATTCTTTATAATCAGTATCTTGTTGCTAGCAGTTAACAGCAGATGCTTAAAGAGTTATCCTCCAGCTGTCCATGTCGTACAGGTGGGATCTTCCTCTACCTTGGTGATGACAGGAACCTGCCTTGTCTTGCAGTTCTTGTTTGAGTTGTTCCGAATTTATACCTCAATATTTTCTGTTTCTGACACTATTAAATCTTAATAAGTAGGGACTTTTGCAGCTCATTTTGTGGTTGAGATCAACCAAGAAGAGGGGAAGCTCGCTTGTTTACATAGAGCAGGGTGTAAATATAAGTTCTTGAGGAAGTTCTTCATAGACTCGGATTTGACAAAACATTTGCAAGTTTTAGTCTGCTGTTTTACTGTGTCTTGAGTTTTCTCTCCTTAAGGTCTCTGGTGTCACATAAACGTTGGAGAGCATCCTGTGAGCATGGGCTTGGAGGGCATCCTGTGAGCGTGGGCTTGGAGAGCATCCTGTGAGCATGGGCTCTCCTCTAGCCAAGCTCTAATGTTCTTCTTCTCTCAGTCCTGAGAGTAGTGAGATGCTCCCTTTAATTCCTTTCAGATGTTTTCTGAAAACTACAGATAAGTTTCCCACATAGGTCTGATAAGACCACAGTGTAATTGGGACAGTTGCTTTTTTGAGAGAGAGACACTGCACTTTGACATGATAACTGTTCTTTATGACAAAATATCAACTTTGGAAAGGAAACTTATTCTTCCTAGTTCCTCCCATATTCTTTTTTTTATATAGTTTCAAAGCTAGCTTATACTACAGTCAGACAACCTTACCCCTCTGGATAGAGACTGCCAGTTCTTTTCCAGCTTAAAGGTATATAAAAGACTGCTTGCAGTGTGAACTGAAGACTTTGATTTGTCACAGGATCTCTCTGCCAGAGAGATTTTCATGACCAGTTCATTAGTAAATAAAAGCTTGTAAGTGAATGCAGCGCTGCAGGACAACATGCTCTGCAGTTGTGACAGCTCTGCTTATAAAGGTGTAATGATTCTACTTACAATAAATCATTGCTACTTAATATGCCATGCATATATAATATGCATGTTATTAGCATGCATATTATATACACAAGATATACATACGACACCTACTTGATCAATTCTGTTAATATCAGTTTTATGTATTTGAAATCCTTAAGATTACTCATCCTCACTTGATGCTGGGAAGCTGGAGGAGGGGATGCTTTAAGCAGATGCTCTGAGGCATGGATAGTGTCTGAGCTTTACCAGTAAGGTGAGTTTTCTGTAAGTGCAACAAGAATTTCACATAGAGATGCTCTATTTCTTTCTTTCGAACCAAATACTACAAAAGAAGGGCCAGAATACATTCTTCTCAATGTCTTACATTTAATATCTTTCATTCTGGGATTTCAGAGTGCTCTGCAATCACAAATTAAGCCTTTAAATACCTACATCAGGAGCTTCTGCATCTAATCCCTGAGTCACAGATGAGTAAACTGAGTCATGAAGTGAATGACTTGCTCAAGGGCATGCAGTATGTCAGTGGGCACGGACAGAATTCAACAATTGTTTCTTCTTTCTAATTACTGAGCTATTGTTTTTTATACTCTGGAAGTCAGTTTTCTGTCAGTCTACAATATGAAAATCAGTCTTTTCCCTACTGCTGCTGAGAGCAACTTCTGGAGGCAGATGGATTGCCTTTTTGAGTCTTTCTTTTCTCCGATGTTTTGTGCACGGTTCATAACCACTGTCATTTAAATAAAGAATTAAGGGGGTTTTCTGTAGCCCTTGTGAGGTGTTCAATCACCGGGGAAAACAAGGGAACAAGAAATGAGGGTAAATTACTAGGTCTCGCTAGATAACTTACCAGGTTTTTTTAGGCAGGAAAGAGATTTAGCTATTACACATAGAAGAGGAATAAACCATCTTTGATTGTTTTGGTGGGGCACCTTTCAGTCTGTAAATATTGTCTTCCTTTATCCTAACAGAGATGTTTGGAGAGCCTCAGATTACTGTTACGTTTGTGTATGCCACCGTTATCCCTGTTTGCTGCCGCTGTAGGAATTGCCATCCTTCTGTGAAGGATGATACGTGAACATGAGAAGCCGGTGTATGTTAGAGGGAGGCTCAGCTCCGCGCTTTTGGCCACCTCCTTCCAATCGGCACAAGCAGAGGCACGGTGGCCATCCGGTGACGTGCAGACATTGTGTGGCAGAGCTTCAGGTGCCGGATGCACGTTCACTTGTCAGGGTGGAGGATCTCACTGCCCTCGTATTCAAAAGTAACTAACTACAGTGCTGAATCCTGAAGTTAAAGCTAGGATATGAGGAAAGGGCCTCAAGTTGCACCACAGCAGGTTTAGATTGGACGTTAGGAAAAATTTTTCCACCAAAAGGGTTGTCAGGCACTGGAACGGGCTGCCCAGGGAAGTGGTCAAGTCCCCATCCCTGGAGGTATTTAAAAGACAGGTAGACGAAGTGCTTAGGGACATGGTTTAGTGGTGGGATGGCAGGGTTAGGTTGACAGTTGGACTTGATGATCTTAAAGGTCTTTTGCAACCTAAACGATTCTATGATTCCAGGATATCCATAGGGCAGGGAAGCTAAGCCAAGCCAAGTTCATATCTTCCCTCTAACTGTTGCTATTAAGCTTTCAAGCAAACAGCAAGAATTCTGATTTGAGTATTTTCTGCTAAAACACATGAATTTTATTTTAATCGCTCAGCCAGTTTGGGTGGAGTTTGTTGGACGTGCAAACTGCTGGCCTCTTGTGAAGATTGCATTCAGATGGAGCTGTGCTCCCTTGCTGTGGGATCGGAAGCAGGATGTGTTTTGGTTTTCTGTACAATTTTTGAGCTCTTGATGCTTCACAAGCAGCTGCGATTCACACAGTTTTCAGGCTTGGGCCCCTGATGGGTAGAGGCTTGCTGAGCAAGCTACGGCCATGTGTCTTTGCAGAGTTCCAGATCAAGGGCTTGGCTTTGGGGTGGTCTGCTCAGGGCTGAAGAGTGAACCCAAAAAGGGGGCTCTGAGGCGGATGAGTCGTTCAATACCAGACTGACCCTCTCCCCTCCAAATTGGTACATCTGACGGAATAGGATTGGATCCTCTGCTGCGAAGAGGAAAAGGTTATTAGCGTCTGTCTCTGAAATAAATCCAAATGTAGACAGGTCACTGCAAATTTTGTACATTAAAGATTAATTCCTAAAGAAATTATGAAATGTTTTTCTCACAAGACTTCTGTACTGCCAGTGGATATCAGTAGCCAGCAATTCTTAACAGCATAAAACTGACAGCTGAATTAACCATTTCATTTTGCATAATTCTGTTCTGCTTAAACCAGAAAGGCAATTATATTAATGTACCACTTCTGTAGGCACACACTGTTCACTGCAAGCATGATTCTAGGTCAGTGTTGCCTGCTGTCATAATATTTGATGGTTTGGTTTTTTTAAAGCCCCAGCTGCTGAAAACAGCTGATTACATGACCATATCAGCATATTTCATCTGTTATGAAAAAGTTTTAAGTATTCTGACTGAAGAGAGAAGCTTTAAGGAAGTGAGCTGTCAAATACTAACAGTGAGCATCAAACATGACTGTACAAGATCTCATATTTTAGCTCTGTCAGGGGTATTGTAGGGCAGCTTGTACGCTGAGGTAGGTCTATGTGTACATGGAAACATAGTAGGAGTAATGTTTTGGTTATAAATTTATTCTTCTAAAAAAAAGACCAAAATCCTAAGAGACCTTTGAAGTTGTTTCAGGAACAGGTGAGTAAGTAAAGAAAGGTGGCGAAGAGGACGTGTGGTTGCGCAGTGCATCATGTGGTGGCATCAGGGCTACATCCCAACACATGCCTCCCTTCTGATGGAGCACATCCCTCCTGGGTTTCCCAGTAATTTATTTACAGCCCCATGTGATTTCTGCTTCATGGAATTCAATTAAAGGTGTCATTAAAATGGTCTCCTTTGGTTCATCTTGGCTGCCGCTGCTGTTTCTCAAAGGCGAATGCTCATCCTCTTGCATGACTTTTTTTATGCTGTTGGGATAATTGTGGACACGGTGGCCTTGTCCTTCTGCCTTGAGATGACTGTATCAGCAAATGTTGGAATCCGTTCACTTTCTGACATGGCAACTATTTTATTATCCCCTGGTGAGGTCACTGGTAACCAGGCTACCCATGTAACTTCAGCATTTGGGGGAAGAGGTCTCTGCTCGGGTCCTCAGTAAGGAGGTAGCTGAGATTTGTTAATACTCAGTAAAAAGGGGACTCTCTCCTTTTCATCTCATTGCCAGTGCATGCAGAGAGATGTCTGTCCAGTGTGCTCTGCTTCAGAGGAGGAAAAGACAAATCTTTTAGAAAAGCCTGAGAGACAAAGTGATAATTAACAGAAATGAAAGAGAAGCTGTGACCAGTCAGCTTAGATGTACATAAAACTTTGCTTTGCTGCACACTGAGTGTCACAACTCTTCTGCTCTGGTGTTTTCTACCTGGTCAAATGTATTCCTCTTCCTACAAGTGAATTACGTTCCCGGTGACTTACACCACTGTTACCGGTGCTTCTAGTGGTGCAGAACTGGAAAATAATCCCATTCATTTGCATGCATGGTACGCACTTGCCTGTTCTGCGCATCTGACGGTGTTTGTAGATGCCCAGATTAGTCTGTCCTTTAGATCTGTCTGATACTTGGAAACGTAAGATGACCCAAAATATTTACAAGAGGGCATTAGCAGATTGGACTGAACAGGGCATAGTTAATTTATAATGCTATTCCAAAATGGAAAGCCTAAAGGAAGATGATGGATTAAAGGTTAAGTAATTGGGGTCTCAACCTGATTCTGTATTAATCTAGTTGCATTGATATAGTTGTATTTACAGAATTTAGAGAAATTCCTTGAAGTTCCCTGATGAGCAATACCTTTTCCCCTATTGTAACTCCTCTATTTCTTCCTTTCCCGTACACCTCACCAACATAAAATAACAATTAAAACCACCAAACCCCCCCTAATCCTAGACACTTGAATCTCTAAGCTTTTTACCATGGCTAATCCTGTTTTGCCAATGCCTTTCAAGTGGTTTGACTCCCCCCGCCCAACAGTAGGTGTTCGTGATTACCGCTAATGGACTATTTCTTTCAGGGCAGCGTAGTTGGGGAGAGGCCATCGTCTCTCACAGTGCCAGCATGTCAGCCTCTGTGTAAGTGTAACACTGATCTCTCTTCTCTTGTGCAAGTTATCAGTAATTCTCAATGCAGGCAAGCAGGGACAAATTTTTAGATGTGACTATACTCTCTTTTGTTTTTAATTTTGGTGGTATGAGCCTCTTTAAAATGAGTACGGCTTTAAAAGAAATTAGCGTCATATTAGATGATGTTCCTTTTTATGTCATTTAACCACGGTAAACATCTATCTTAGAAGTTCAGGCATAGATGTCAACAAGGAAGACACATTTCTTAAATACCAGGCCTGAAGAGAACACAGCGTGAATGTGCTGCATTGCTTCTGGTACCCAAGGTAACTTGGCTGTTTGGGGAGAAATCTAGTTATTTCTGTGTGCTGCCCTGTGTCCTAGGCTGGTGTCAGCAGTGTTTATGGCTAAGTGACAGCTACCCCTTAGGTTGTATTCAAAGTTCTGTCATTTTAACCATAAACTTCTCCTGCCTTTTCAAATTTATAACCATGGTGTTTGTAACAAGATTAAATAGAGCGAAGAACCTACATATAGCAGCCTTCTATTCAAGTAAGCCCTATAAGTTAATTAAAATCACATTATTCTCCTTGTATAAAACATACACGTGTTTGTCTTGGAGCTTGGTGCTGTTGCAGAGATTTTGTGTTTGCCGTATGAAGCCGATGCCTGCGCAGGTTACCAAGTGCTGATGCGCAGCGGGGCCAGAACGATGCAAATGAAGGAGCGAATTCTGGGCAAAGCCCTCGCAACCCCCTAACGCTCCATGTCTTCTCAAAAAGTGTTGGTGCTCACCATGGAGGGCCCTGCTCAGTACGCTAAATTAACAGTCATCACCCAAAAATTTGGGTATGGATCAAATCACCTAACTCTTCTGAATTCCACACTTGCATATAAATGCTGTCACCTCTGAAAGCAGCTCTGATTTTACCAGTTATTTTGCAGTCAGATGCTGTTTTTGAAAGCATAATATGAAATATATGAAGAAAAAGATATTATTTTTTGTATGATCAGCAAAGTGAAGAAGGGTGAAATAGCCTGCAGTCACTCTGGCAAGTCTTGTTGACTTGTGGGTTGATCATCACAGTTCAGAAAGCAAAAATAAACTGTGTAAAACTTAGAGAAATAAGTCTGTGGCATTGCATGTATTTTTTCTAGTAAATTGTATTAAATTTTAAATGAAATTTCTCTTTCTCTCTTCCCAAATTCTGCGACTAACTTGTATTGTTTAACGTGTTAGGCCATTCATCCTGCATCCCAGTACGTTTGGGTACTGTAGTAACAGAGTACTTGGGAAAGAGCACGGTCAGTGTCCTGTGACTTGCTAAGTCCTGGTGCAGATTTTTGCTTGAGGCAGTATTCACAATAAAAAATCCTTTCCTGGGATAAAGGATCCAGCAGCTTGTTACTTTTGGCATTTTCAGTTTGTTTCTTTGCTTGTTGGAAATATCCTTATTATGAAAACTGTGATTTGGTTTGTGGATGTCTTTTTTTTTTTTTTTAATTATAACACTCTCTTGGAGCCTGCCAGTGCAGGGAAGAAAGCAATCACTGGAAAATACATAATGCAGGAACCAAATACAGTCATGCTGAAATACGGTATTATTATATTACATGAAAGCTTGCTCTTTATATTGACGTGATTGTAAGGAATTATTCTACTTTATACCAACTTGTGTTTGTTGTCAAAATTGTATTCCATGCATGTACTTTTAATTAAAAAATACAAAAAATACTGAAGAATTTTGGAATCATAGTTAAATTACCAGTGAATGTCTTTCAACTGATATTTAATATTCTGAGACTAAATTTACTAGTGCATTAACTAGGTCGCAACTTTAATCATAAGTCATAGCAAAATACACATTTGTTGCTTTAAAGTAGTTCAGTGGAATTAGTGAAAGCAGCCTAGATCCCCTCATAAGCTATCTGAAGCTAAGCCAAAAATAGTGGATGTTAATTCCATTTCTATCCTAATCCTTTCTCTGCTTGTCTAACAATTTTCTATATATTCATAGCAGGGTATCTGCCTCAAAGTTCTTGCTTTCTTATTTATGTATTCAGGTGCAGATTTCCTTTGAATTTCCAAATGAAAAATCTCTCAGATCACCTCAGAATCTACAATAGGTATTTTTGAAGAAAATTGCTTTCCTATAAACTACATATTTACTTTTTTAAAAGCAAAGTTAAGCAAAGCAGTCTTCTCCACCCAACACGGCCCAAAAAGTTGTTGCAGGTCCCTAAGTACCCACTGAGCCAGCTGTGTCTATATCCGCCTTTCACGTGGGTAATCCATCCCTGATTAGCTGATTCACGAAACACAATGGCATTGCACGACCGTGAAACTAGAAAGGTTCAATGGTTTGGGGGTGATGGTGGTGGGTATTTTTTTTGTCACACCATCCTCAGTACGTGCCCCCAGCCCCTCCCTGGTATGTGTGTTGGTAGAACCATCCAGACACTTCTGCCTCCTATCCCTTCTCAGAAGTCCTCAGCGGGTTGTGGTCTGCGTGAGCTCACGCGTAGTGTGCCTACGTGTGGCATCACGTCTCTTCTACAGGGCTGGATACGTACGTGTAAGAATTCCCGTGTGCCCTGGGGCGTCGGCGCCAGCATTGCACGTGTGAAATGTAGAGTTTGGGAAGGTGGATAGGGGGTTGCATACCATTTCCAAAGCCTTAGGAAGAAGGGCACCGTGTGTGCAGGTTTGCCTTGGGTTCATGCCACGAGCAGGGTTGCGTTTCTGCAGAGGGAAGCGGTCTTCTGTTTCCCCCCTGTGCTAACGTTAGTAATTGGTGTGGATTGATGGTTTGATATAGTGAGAGCTAAGCCAGTTAAAAGAAAAAAAAAAAAGAAAAGAAAAATCAGGGTCAGCAAGCTGATAGGGTTTGTGGCACACCTGCATGCTCACTCATGCCGCTGTGAAATGCTGTGGCGACACTTGGCTGCAGCAGAGGTGAGGAGAGGCCGGGTCTACCAGGCATTGATTTGTCCTGCAGCTGTCACCCTCCGTGCAGAGCTCCAGGTGCGCAACCTGGCTCAGGGCCCTGCCTCTGCTGGGTGGGCAAAATGTGCTGGCTCTGTAGGGGCTCGTGGCTCTTCCCAGAGTGGGGAAAAGGAGCAGGGAATGGAGGGAGAAAGCAATAGGTGGCCTATAAATGTTCATGCTGACTGGAAAAACAACTTCGGATTTCATCACGATGGGAAAGTGCATTATTCTAAGGGAAGCTGATTCACCTTCTTTGAATGGGGCTTTGTTTTCTTTTTTGCTGTTTTTTTTCCCCCATCCTTAACTATGTCCTGAAGTATCAGGTGAGATGCTGTTTTACTTAACTGGTAATTGTTCCCATGGTTTTTAAGGTCCAAAAGTCATAGGATAATTGTTACAATTGCGCTAGCATGGAACACTGGTCTACCTGAGCAGAGATGTTCAAATGCTGTTGATAGTTGCTGCTTATGGTGTTATATATGCATTTGTACATCTTTAATATATGTAGCATTGGCCCATGGTCTGGATTTCAGCTGCAGTTGGAGTCTATGTGGGTGGGGGAACCCCAAATTTCTTCAGAGTTCTCTTTGAAGGTGTCATTGCCAGCATCATGCTGGATGTTGTTTTCAGTGACGTCAATATATTTGGACTGTTTCATTTATTTGAATGTGTTTCTTCACATTCAGGTGATGAATCAATCTCAAATTGCATCACTTTTTCCAGTTACAGAGGTTTCTGCAGCAATGCTACATAAAGAAAGCAAATAGAAGTCTTGGTATATCTGTGTGTATATACGTATTCGAACACCGTAAACTTTGTGGGAGAGCTCTTCAAAGTTTACACAGCTTTCTATCATCTGTAGAAGGATATGTTTGAAGCTTCCTTTCACCTGAGACTCAATACTTGTGACTGAGGATTTCCATCAGTAAATGTTGTTTCATCCCAGTGTGTGTGAGAGCCTTTGCAGGTGTTATCTTTTAAAGAGATTAAATGTGAGGTCTCCACCTTGCAGATGGCTATGCTCTGCTGTTTAATCCTATCGACTCCTTTGAACTCTATGTGGCAGCCTATACCCATATGTGTCAGTGGCTGTGGGATAGATTACATGCTGGAGGAGATGCATGAAGTGCTTTAAAACTGTCACTTCCCCAGTTCTTGCTTCTCTTCTAAGCGTTGAGTGAGGTTGTGTGAGGGCTTTTGAAAAACATGCAGAAATGCATTGATGGCCAGCCTGGCAAGAAGTGGCTGCTTTTGACTGCAGCTGTGCTCAGCAGTGCCTCTAACCCAGGAATGTGAAATTCCATTCCTGGAAGAAAAGATGCTTTTGTGTTGTCCTTAGATGCCACCAGTCTGTGGAGTCCCACTGGCCGGAGAGGCCGCGTGGCATACAGAGCAGGCTTGGTGCGGGTGTAACTGAGTTCAACTTCTAACTGAACAAGCACCTATGAAGGAGGGGGAACAGCCTTTTTTCTGCATACAGTCCAAATTTGAGCCCACCCTAATGCTAGAGGATATTGCTGCAGATCGCAAGTCTCTATAGCACAACCCACAATGAGAAGCTTCTCAAAGAAGTGATTGCAAATATTGTTGTTTTTTAATGTTCTCTTGCTCAATTTAATTTCATTATGGAAAATAGCCAACACAAGTGAATTTCAGGTGATGGGAAAATTGCAACCTGAACTTGAGCTTGCCAAAGTTAACAACGAAAATGGAACAACAAGAGTAAGCACTGATGGCTGTCTGGATCGGCAGCAGAGCTCTTGGTTTGCGGCTGGAGCGAAAGGCACAGTCTTTATCAGTTGTGTTGGTACATGACTCCCTGAGCCTGTAAAATATCATATTAAAAGGATCACATATTAAAAACTTCACACTGAGAGGTTTGAATGTGAACCCTCACGGCCACTGGTCTCTTGGTGTTTTGGGTGAGCTTTCCTGTTACATTTACAAAGTGCTTTTGTCCACCACGTGTACACACCTTTCCTGTTCTACATATTCATTTTTATTTCAGTGATACAGTTCACAAGAAATTGTGAAGGTTTCTTTAGGAATCCTGAGAGGGAGGCAGAGTCTACAGAGTGCATGTGAGGGAAAGTTATTTAAAATGAGAACATGAGGCTTCCAGCTATACTTCTGCACAAATAATTACCCTGTAGTACATGCCCTGGAAGCAATGAATAAACACTCTAGATTTTTCTGTGCAACAGAATGGGTTCTTTTAGGAAGGAGATGTATTTCTGTGTATGTGTGTAGATAGATATATGAGCATATTAAAATGACTTAGCTACACAAATGTTGAAAGACCTCTGTGACACCAAGGGAATCTGAGTAGGTCAATCAGTGGGAGATCTGACTCAGTCAACAAAAATGGATCACTAAGTCTTGTTAGATTCAAAATCTTTAATTAGAGCTTCTCTTAGATGTGGAAGTGCTAACACAAATGTTAACAACATACAGGATACTATACCCGTCAGTAGAAACAAGTGTTTTCTAATACTAAAAGTGACTGAGTGCACTGAAAAAAAAAGGGTAGAAGAACCACAAAACTTTGGTTAAAGACTCTCTTGTTTTGCTTTTACCCTGCTTCTGGTGCAGTGAGTACCAACCTTCCACAGCCAGGGTGAACTTGTGGATTCCCAAAGGTGATTTGCACAAGAAGCCCAAACCATGTACTGAAGCACGTACCCCTAGCAGACTCTGCACTGAGATGCAGACCATCCACCCAGCTCCCTGGTTCCTAGGGGAGTTTCACCTCCAGCCTTGCACTGGATCCCTCTTTGCTGCCACCTCCTATCGTGCCAGTGGTAAGCGCGAGCTAGAGCGCCCACCAGTCCTGCTATATTCGCCCCATGCTGCCCAGCGTTACTTGTTCTGGGAACACTGGCGCTGACTCCACACAGGCCTGGCAGAGCTCATTTCCATGGGTTTTGTGTTATGTCTCCTCTTCCACAGGTGGTCAAAGCAGTTTTGTCCACATCTACTGTACATTTGTGTGGACTCTGGGGAAAACAGTTAACTAAAGCAGTGATCTTCCTGTGAAATGAAATCCAAAGCAGCTTGTTAGGAAGGGTAGGGGACAGTTGTTGAGGCTTTGTTAATGTTTGAAAGCTCCATGAGTGACTGGATAAATTCTGAAATGACAGTGTTGAGAGACTAAAAACTGAACAGTTTTTTGTTTTGACAATACAGTTAACTTCATTGGCTTAATGAACACAGTGGTGAAAAGCTATCGTGTTTAAAAATACTTCTGTCTTGGCTTAAGTTACATGACATCTCTGGATGCCCCCAAAATGGCTCCAGTAAATTCAGGGGAGGTTATAGTTGGCAATGTTGAGATAGTTATTGTTAAAAGCTAGAAACCGAGAAGAATTTTTTTCCCTTTGTGTTTTATGAAATGGAAAAAACCCAGAATTTCAATAAATCAGACTCTAATTCAGTGAAAAACCCTTTTGTGGGTTTCTGAAAATGGAAACTGGCCAGTGTGTGTACACAGAGACTACAGTGTAGCACTTTTTTAAAAGTATCTGTGAACTGTGAAAGCGAGAAGTCCAGGCAGAAGTTCAATAGAGATTGCAGTTTCCAGTGCATATATTTCCTTCTAAATTGCTTCTTTTTCTTCTCCACCATTTCTTGCAGATATCCCTTTTTTTTGCCATGTCAGCTGACAGCCGCCAGCTCCACACTCATTCCTACCAGGATGCGCTAAGTTCTACTTGTCACGGTCTCTTGAATGTCCACAGTCACCCCCTGTCGAAAAGCTCCTCAAATCTGGCCTATACTGGGCAATCAACTGTAGAGGAAAGGCAAAGCAACAAACAGGAGCTGAAGAAAAGCCACAGTAGCACCATCTGCCATACCCTGGGAAACGAGAGCGATGCCAGGAGTGTGCCGAGTCCTGGATGGTCCTTCTCGCAGTCTGGGATGATGGGACTTGGGTCAGTGGTCCAAACCTTAAGCAATCAGTCAGCTGATGACAATTCAGAGAGCAGAACTAAGACTACAAACCATTTTCTTATCGCCGAACAGTCCCCAGCAACCTGGGAAGTGGGGGACACCAAGATGTGTGTAAAGAGCAGCACTGTTGAGAATGTTTCTTCAGGTTGCATTGTACACCAGCAAAGCATGCGTGAAATGGAAGAACCAGGACCTGCCCTTCAGAGAAGCCACTCAGACCTAACTTGCACTTGCAAACAGCAGACTTATGTCACTCTCTCAGAAACCAGTGCTACTCACTCCAGCCTAAGCTCTTCTAGCTGCAGGCATGGTCTGCCAGTGGCTAGGATGTCTTTCCAAACACAGAGATATGGGTCAGAAACAAATGAAAATGCATCTCACTATCAAAACCTTGTGACTCGTCTTCCAGTTCTACCTCGAGACCAAAACGTACCCACAAATAGCTTTGACAGCAGTGGTATTCCGCGTAATACTACTGTTTACACAGATCCCAGAACATTTCACACTGCTGTTCTAGGACCCCAGATGCCTGGAAATGGCTTCTCAAACAGGACAATGTTCAGTCAAGCCACTGGGATTATTCATGGTGGTCTGACTTATGGTAATATCCCAAACTCTGCATACTCGCCCGTGGTGATGACAGTTCATAACAATTCTGCAGGGCCCTGTAATATAAGGGAGGACCCTTGTGTGAAAGTAGATGCCACTGTCCCTGCCTATTGCCATTCTTTGCCCATACCATCTATACAACTTGTTCCACGGCTGGTATGCTCAGTTAGCGAGTCGGGAGAAGAGCAGGCAGCACCTGGCTATTTTCATTCCTTTTCTACTTCAGACATTCTGACATATCCTAAGCTGGTGTCTTCAGTAAGTGAATCAGGCCTGGATGCCAAGAAAGTCCTGAAGTGCTGTAGCATTCCTGCAGAACAACTGCAACATGCTCAACACTGTGCTCAGCAGGAGAGAGCTCCCCCAGAAACAAAGGCTGCCTGTGTTGCCTTAAGTAGCCAGCAAGGTGCAGACGTGGTAATGACAACTAAGGATATGTGGACTATGACCTCTATGAATGATTTAACCAAAGGACTGAAACCAGCTCTTGAGCGTAGAGATGCCGAGGTACAAACTCTTCCAACCGTGGAATGCAAATCTGTGGCAACCAGCCCCGCGGCCGCAGCAGAAGGCCACTCGCATGTGTTCCCAGAGGTGAACCTGGAGCAAGACTTGGAGGCCCCCAAATCTCCAGTACGTGAAGTGAGATGGGATGACGAAGGAATGACATGGGAAGTGTATGGGGCATCTGTGGATCCAGAAGTCCTTGGGTTAGCCATTCAAAAACATCTTGAGATTCAAATAGAACAATTCCAGACGGAGCCTGCTCAGCCAGCGGGGAAAAGTAATGAGGAGCCATCTTCTGAGAAAATGGGGAAAAAAAGGCCATTCAGAACAATGATGCATTCCCTGAGATACCCGAGCTGCTGTGCTCGTTCCAGTACTGCAGTGGAGTGAGCACAGCTGGGCTGCTTTTACAGTGTAAATAAATGCTGACTCTGTGTTTCCACAGTATGTGTGGCCAATCCGCTTCTGGGTAGGTGGGAAAAGTTCAGTGACCACCAAACACATGTCAAAGCAAGGAAAAACCCCTGGCTGAGCCATATAACAGAGGATATAACGTCGTACCTACATCATGCCGTCTGAATTATCTGAATTATCGTCTGAATACTTAACGTAGCACTGTTTCATTCTTCTATGTTAGTTTTAAATCATGCTGTGAGGAATGAGACTTCTTTTCTAAACGATGCATCTTTTTAAAACGATGACTTTTTTCTGTATTTTAATAACTTAGGGTTAGAAAATAAAGTTAGCAAATGATGCTTTAATCAGTTTTTAGCTTTCAATCCTACTCCCTTAAATTGTTTTGGGAGCTACTTTGCTGTTAATTTATGATAATGCTGACTATAAACCCACTTTAACGGTAGGCAAAATGACAAACTAGTATAATGCTGTATGACAAAGAATTGTAACTTTTGCTACTGTGAAGTAATTTCGATACTGCTAGTCCGAACTCTTCCCTTTGCAAGCTGATGTACAGTCAGAGGATGCTCCTGCAACTTTCAGATTAGTGTGTAGTTATGATGAATTGCACTCTAAATATCCCGAACTGATGTTTACCAAGTGATTGACACAAATGTACAGTACTACCAAAGATGGCTCCTGTAATGTGAATTACTTACTGAATGCTTGTTTCTTAGAGACAGGAAACAAAAGCTGTTCAGATTAGTCTGTCATGCTATCGTACCCTACACATCATAAGCAGTTTTGTTTTGCTTATATTAAAAGTAATTTCCAGTGAGTTCTTTTTATGTGCATCTATCCTGAACAGTGGTTATTTTGTTGTTGCATAAATCTCAGGTGACAATTTGCATGAAACCTTCGCTCGTCTTGTGTTCCCTGTCTGGGCTGGCATCAAGCGGCTGCCGAAAGTGAGGCTTTTTGTGTCCTCACCCAAGTACAGCTCTGAGGTTTTGTGCTCCGAGTGCCTTGGTCGTATGGGCAGCTTAAAGATTTCTTTTCTCCCCAAACCAATTTTGCAAATGGTTTCCCAGTGAGAAACCTGTTATGATACTGTAATGCAGCCGTAGTGCAGGGCCTGTTTGAAGGGAAAGGTTTGTCAAGGGACTATTATTTCCAGCGTCACATGTGGCCTTTGGTCAATGTCTAAGACTCTTCAGGAAGCTGGGAATGTGCAATATTTTTTGATGCAGAGAGAGGAGGAACGTTCATTTCTGTCTCAAAGGAAAACTTGCAGCGTCAGAGAACTTACACCTGCGGAATTTTCCATTCTTCTTTAAATGTGTGTCGCTGTGCTTTGGTTTTTTGGTTTGCTTTTTGTCCCAGCTTCCTAAACAGCGTTAGCAGGCTGCCTATATAACATTGACCTAATATGTCTATGAACTGGAGCCCCTGGCACTTAGGTCGGGTTTAAAATTTCAGCTAGAAAATCCTTAAATATAGGAACTTCTAGCTGGAATGCACTGTGATGCATTCATTTCATAACATAGTGTAGCTGAAGATCAAATTTTCATTCCTGGACAAAGTGGAATTAAACAGAGCCGGCTCCTGTGAAACTTGTTTTGAGTTCAGGAGGCTTCATTCAGGCTCTGGGACTTTGGCCTCAATAAAGTCTGAACTAAACCCAACTTTTATACAAACCAAGTCTGAAACAACTGGAATGCGATGCCTTACTCAGGATGCCCCTGTAGCTGTGAGCATCCAAGCTTTGATCATGATTCTAGATGTTAAAGTTCCTTTTATTCAAGCTTTACTAGCAGGGAAGAAGTAATGAGTAACTAAAAAAAGTCACTTCTGCTCGCTCTTAGCATTTAGCTAAACAGTTTCTATACGAGCTTATTTTATGATCTGGAGTATCATAAGCCGTACCAAACACTCATTTCTTGTTTTCTTCAAATATTACACTCTGAGAATTTTAAGCACTATAATGGCCTAAAACCTTACGTTTTCTGTTAGCTTGTCCCCAGGAGTGCAGGAAAATTAAAGATTTGAACACTTAAGCTAAAGCTTTAAAATAGCAACTGTACCTTGCTCCCATGACCAGCATAATCCATACTTCTAAGCTATTTCACATGTGGAATAATCTTGATTTTCCTTCCCACCCCCCCATCCCAAGCACCCCTCCAAAATAAAGCCTCCAACTGTAGGACGATGATAAAATAGATTCATTATCAAACCGGTCAGAAAGAGATCGTTCACAGAAGGGACTGGAACAATATGGCAACGTCCCTTGAGCGCTTTGGCTGCTACGTACTATAAAAGCTGGAACTACTCTTAGATTTCATACAGCTCCGGTGTGAATTACCTATGGTTTGTGCATTGGTACAGATTTGCTATCACAGTACTAAACACTGATTATCATTCCTGGATGAGAAAAATAAATGACAAGCAAGGGGAAAGGACACCAATGATTTGCTAATCAAGAAAAACAGGTGCTCACTCGTTACAGGTATGGTGACTCTTTAGGGTACTAATTGGAGTTGCTGTTGGTAGAAAAACCAGTGTTTGTCTGTGAGGATTTCCTATGATTTTGGAAAGGATTAAAATGCAAGGCGTATTAATAGAGATTGGAGGGGGGGAAACCCAAGCAAAATACTCATCTGAATATTAACTACATGGATAAAATTAGTTGTTTCATTTGTATGATGGATACCTCTTAAAAAAGGATTTTGGATTTGGGTTCATTTTTTTTTTTTTAATTTAAAAACAGTTAAGTTGTATATTAAGTATTCTTCATATTAGCACTCTGTTCAAGTGTTACTCTTGCAAATGTGAGAACTCTATCTGTTTTTTAATGTTTTCTAACTTGGGAAAATCCAAATATATTACATTCTACTTTTAAATATAAATAAAGTAGAAGAACTTACACTAGATTTGTAACTGTGCAGGTCAATGCTGAACACGGATGCTTGTCAAGCTAGGGTGGAATCAAGGTGTATTATTTTCTTGAGACTGGTTGAAAACCAGTTGGGGTTGCATCACGTTGCCTCTGCTCCCCAGCCTGAACGCGCAGGTACCATGTACAGCCGATCAGCTCGGGGCTGCCTTGCACACAAACCCTCAGTGAGAGCTGCACTGGCACACTGAGAGCTTTACCCTTTTGCCTGCTCTCCTTCTTTCCCTTGAAATGTGGGAACAGCCACCTGGTAATGCAGTATTTTGGATATGTTATATCATCCCTAGATGCTACCTCGTGCCTTCTGAAGGACCGAACGGGAAACGCTACTCGATGGCTGTGGGATTGATGATGGGCTGAGTGAGATGCTTCGGTCAGTAGTTCAGCACAGACTGATGGGAACTGCTACTGGTGTCAGCGTGCTGATGAAGTAGCTCTGAAAGAGAGATATAATAATGAATTTCACTCTGAACGATTATCTTTCTCTAGTTACAAAGGAGATGTATCACCATATTTACTGTTACCAGTCCTGGAGGAGAGGCCAAAACCTGTCAGACATTTGCCACTGACTGACTTTATTAACATTTTATAGTTGTAATTTGAGATAATCTTTGGTTGTGGGGCTAAATACTGAAATTGAGGATATTCTCTCAATGTTTTAAATAAAAACCTTCCATAGTTAAATCAATTCTTTCAAAAAAACCCTAAAAAGTTGTTTAGCCAACATCATATCAGTTAGTTTTAAAATTATCGTATTTATTTGGTTGGTCTTCTCCTGAAAAATGTTAATTTGTTCTGAGAAATGGCCTCCTAGAGTTGTGTTGCTTAATGGCTGGGGATAAGGTGGGAGGGCCACCTAACCAAAATCACTCTGGGCCCAGTAACACAGGTGCCCCCATAACAAACTCCCCAGTGATTCCTGCCACCCCCAGGGTGATGAGGAGAGGCCAGCGGGGATGGGGTGTGCAGTGGAGGGGCTCCCCGAAGCCAGCAGCCCCGTGATGGGGTGCTGTGAGCTCTCTCACCCCCGTTCCAGCCTGCGGTGTGTTTAGACCGCTTGCCTTCAGCCTCGTGCTGCTGGAAGAGACCTTTAGCTGCTACAGCCTGGATGCTGAGTGGGTCCTGCTAAGGATGGTCGCAGACCTCACCCTTCATACCCAGGTTTTCTGTTAGGAACGCCTGCTCTAGAATGAGCTGCTCTGCCTTCCAGATGTAGCGTAAGGAATCGCGTGTTGTGCAGCTGAGCCAAAAGGCCCCAAGGAGCGACACTGTTCCATGGCCGTGGTCCTCCGAGGTGGGAGTGAGCCGGGAGGAGAAGGCAACCAGCTATTCCGTGCCCAGCTGTAACCAAAGATGTTTCAGAGGAAAAAAAGCATCTCTGCCATACAGACTAGGGAAGGTGTTTCTTCCCTTGTCTGCGTATAGACTGTAAGAAATAATGGCAAGCTGAGCT
This sequence comes from Gorsachius magnificus, assembly GCA_034008185.1. Lineage (NCBI taxonomy): Eukaryota > Metazoa > Chordata > Aves > Pelecaniformes > Ardeidae > Gorsachius > Gorsachius magnificus. The sequence goes on along the minus strand of CM067089.1, from coordinate 30,495,861 downwards.
AATTGCATTATTGGATAGGCATTTAGTCTTTTAAATCCAAAGCAGTAATGACCTGTCTGAAGATGTGCTGAGGCAAGAGGCCTTCTGGAAGGGTGTTACTCCCTGTTAAAGATGGAGTAAGAAAAAACGTGTAGCTTTGCTTAGGAAAAACAACGTGTGGTGAGGTTGGGATAAAGCAGACTCTCGGAGTAGATGAGACCCAGGAACCCCAGCTCCAAAGAGGGAGCGGGGCCAGGTGCCCTCCTGCTCGTCCCCTCTCTCTGGAGCTTTTCAACTGTGAAATTGCAATGTTAATACTCCATTACCATCTGTTTCTTTCAGACATGTTGAGGTGATTAATTTGTCTTCTTAAGCTCCTTGAAAATGAAAGCAGTCTATTAGTGCTAATACTGTTAATTGGCAAGAGAGAAGGAGGCAGCATAAGGGTTTATGAGTTGGAAATAAATAATTCTAATCAACTGCTACAGTACCAGTTAAATAACTTGGTGGGACGTGCTGCGTCAGTCACTTGCCTCCCTCCCTTTTAGGGGACTTTAGGACTCTACGAGTGAAGCAAGTTTTGGTTTCTAAGCTTTATTTCTTTTCCCTCCATTCAGAACTATGGATGTGAAATGAAGAACACAACGTGCCTACTGAGCTTCTTTCCAAAGCCTTGTTATTCACACAGGTCACAAGATCCAGCAGACCTTCTGCAAATATGATGAACCTAATGCCCGTGAGCCCGTGCGCAGTGCCCTGGGCTGCCCGTGCCTGCGAGTACAGCGTGCCTGCTGCGGGAGCCAGCTGCGGTCCCGGGCGTCCCGCTCCCCTGCCCTTCTACAGGGGGTAGCTCTACAGAGCTACGTAGTTTATACAGGGGAAGAGACTGGTAAGCATTGTGGGTTAGTGGAAATTTTGTTCCTCGCTCAAAAAGAAACTTGCAGCCAAAAATTCTGCCCGCCGTAAAGGTGGGTGTGTTCCTTTTTCAGCTCTGCAGGCTGGAATGAGTGTATCCATTTTCCGTGGGGCAGCACCCCTGCCCTGGGCAAAACCAGTGCTGTGGAGTCGTTTCTTCACGTTCCTTCACAAGAGTAAGCACACAGTCGCTTGTGGCTTTTACTGCCACTCTGTGTCAGCAAAGGGAATGGTGCATCTCCTTTGCCATGGTCACTTGGATGTCTGGCTTCCATCTTTCTCAGGCTGTAGAAGTGCTGGGTCTTGAGCTGACAGCCATCACATGTACGAGGGCCAATGTGTTCAGATCACAGAGGACTAAGCTGTAGCTTGTAAGTCTTTAGAAGCATTAATCCTATCTAATATGCGACCTAAACAGATGTCATCTATCTTATTATCAGCCTTTCAATATACTATGGGCTACGCCACTCAGATGACATGTGAAGGAAGCTTAGAAAACAAAGCAGGGAAATGCAAGCAAGGAAATGACACCACAGACCTCCATCCTGTTCTGGCCACCTCCTGCTCGCCCACGGGCAGAAAAGACAACTCCAGCAGCAGCAGTGTCACAGGCGGCTCAGCCGGGTGATGAAGGAGAGATCTTGTCCCCCACGGCGTTAAAGGTAGCGTAACATAATGAATCTGGGTCAAGAGCTTTGGTGAACTCCTGCTGGCCAGGATTACGTCTCCCAGCTCCACCTGGCGCTCAGTGGCTGGTGCACAGCCTGCCAGTACAGACCCACTCTTTCTGCCCTGCATTTTCTGGTCCCTGCTCGCCCCCTGCAATTTTTACTGTAAAGCAGGGATGGGGTCACAGCTCCCTGCGCAGTGATCCTTGCCGAAACCCCCTTCTGTTTGTGCTTTCCAGTGCACAACTGCTGAAGGGCAGCTCTTCGTGGTGCACGAAGCACACGGAACCATCCAGGCGCGGATGCCTGCGCTGTGCTGCCCCCACAGCAACGGCAGGAGCTGGCTTTTCTGGTCCTTCCTCTGCCACAGACGCAGCACCCTCAGTAGATGACGTATGCATAAAAAGTCAGTGCTTCCACTTCCTCTGATTGCTTTTTGTAATGGTTGTAGATAATTTGCATGCCTTGCCTCTGGCGCTGGCTGTAGTGCAAGCTGCTTCGCCCCAGACTGGGACTGAGCAGAAATTCCTGCACGTAGGTAGGTTTAACGCTGTCTTGTGTTCACGTCGTCTGGAAAACCCTACAATGCCATTGCCTCAGAGAATCTGGTTTTAGGAAAGCCTCTACATTAATTTGAATTCATGGGGTGATGGGTTATGTTGTAATTTCTTCCTTCTTTTTGCAGTGATCTGTGTTTGTTAAATGTTATGTTTTCAGCATCAGCCTCACTCTAACAGTAGAATTAGGGGTTAATTTAGTGCCATGCTGCTGTAGCCACTTTCTTAAGGATTTTGGAAAAAGATGGGACAAGGGTTTCTGAGAAAGCAGAAGAGATCTGTACAGCATAGTCGTCAGATAAAACGGCCCTCGCGCTCCAAGCCTGCATTGAGAGTCCCTTCCTGCTCCAGTGTGTGTAGTTCAAGCTCATCTCCTCAACCCTGCCATAACGAGCAGGAGGTAATGAATGATCTGGAGAAATACATTGTGCAGGATAAGTGCTTTTTGTTTGGTGGTTTGTTTTTCTAACTCAAATGCAAAGTTGAGTCCCTGGGAATAAATAATTTTTCAGAGATAATGTCTTGAAACCAACTCAAACTTAGTTTCCTGCCCAGTTATTGAACACTAACTGCTCTCCATTAGCCTGTGTCTGAGCTATCCTCCAAGCAGCAAAGCCCAAAAGTCACTTGGAGGCTGAGAGGCATGGGGGCTTTAACCCCTAAACCCAGCTCTTCAGGAAACCACGGGGCTCTGAAATTTTAGCAGTGAGTTCTACATTTGCATGGGAAACTTTTCCATTGGTGTTCTGATTTCTTAAATTTACAGCATTTTTAACATCCCAAGCGTGCCAGGCAGTTATTCAAAATGTGACTGTGTGGTGTATGTGGAACGTGACTGAGGATTTACATTTAATATTCATCTCCTTCCTCAATATTTCAAGTTGTAGGAGCCACCGAGTCTCGGATCAGTGAACCACTGTTGGGATGTGACTTTGCTTATGGAATGTATTGCTCTGCATGCTGTAGACTGGCCAGCAGTCTGTGGCAGGGGGGATTTTCAGCCAGGGGGCAGTTCTATCAGGCACTGAAGCAAAGCCACGTTCCTGGCCTTGGCAAGTCTCGTTACAGGTATGCACAGCCTTTACGACAATTTTTCAGTGACATGAATATCGGTGTCTTGGAAGAGGTTGCTGATGAAGTCAGTAACACACTTACTGACAAATAATACTTTGTGTTGGCACGTTTTTGCGTAGCTATTGGGCCAGTCCTGCTGTCGTTGAAGATGTGGTCAAGCCCGTTGTAGCCCATGACATATACATGGACATTCCTTTTGTTTGTAAAGCACATGCGAGTTGCAGGACCTGTCGGTCATACCTGAACTCGGTGTGCTTTCCACTTGAAAGCTGGGAAGACATTTAATTCCTGGCCATTAAAGAATCTCCTGTTTCTGCGAAAGGAGATGAAGTGGGTGCTGTTTGCGATGCATCTACCAGCTGAAGCTTTGGAGGGTTTCAGGAGGGAAAAATGAACAACAAAAAAGCAGCAAAAATGGGTGGGAACTAAAATGGCCATTCTCATGGTTTTGTTTTAAAGAATGTGTGGGACCCTTAGGAAAAGCCTACTTGCCTGGGAATCTATCACACAAAAGAAGCTGTGTTGACAAACATCTGTATGTTTGGGTATGTGCTTACTAACATGTCTGCGCATAGGTATGGAGTCCTAATGCCTTCATTGCATACACGATGAAGTAGTACATTAATAAAGGTGTTTCCCTCTACAGTTGCTAGTAACCCCTATTGCAGAAGAGAAAGCGTTTCTGTTGTCACAAGTTAAATCTGTTCCTTTTCTCTGCCCTTCTACTCAGGGATGACACTTCTTTGGTTAAAACTTCTGTTCGTATTTTTTGCATTGATAGGTTTGGACCACAACAACTAAGAGATTTGTCCATGTCTGTGGTGGGACCCTTCTTCACCAGCACTGGGTTCTCACGGCAGATCATTGTTTCCAGAAGTAAGTTCTGCTTTTGGTTAGACTTCCTGGAGAAGCTACAGAAAACCTTCTGGGGACCCTCTTTAGATGAAATATACTTGTGGGGTTAGGTGTATTCCGTACTTCTGTTTCATGTGAAGCGGGACAGACTATATGTGGGATAGACAAGTACACAGTAATTAAAAAAAAGGTTGCAGAAATGAGAAATCCTTAAACTGGAGGAAGGAAAAAGGCCAAGTTCTGGGTAGAGCAAAAAAGTTATTAAAACATCTGCTTACAGTCTCTACACAAAACTGTTTGTGTAGGAGTTCAAAAATACATAGTTTATCTCTGGCATTGAGGTAGCTTGACACAAAAAGCAAAGATTGAAGACCAGTAAATCCAACACAGAGTGCTTAGAAAATCCCCTGCAGGGAAGTAAAAGCCTTGGACTTAACCACAGCTGACTGCTGCCCCGCTCAGCGCCTTGGGCGGGCTGGTGGCTGCGAGGTCGGCCTCCGGCCATGGGCAGGATGAGCCCTAGGGGAAGGCTGGGGACGGATTGGACACACAGCTGTGGGACCAAGTGCCAGGTCACGGCTGGCCTGGAAGGGGACCAAGGACACACGTCAGAGAGGATATGTGGGAGGGAGGGCCGTGCAGCCGGGCTGGCAGGGACAAAGAGAAAACAGCCTGCGTCCAGTGGCAGAGCTTGAACTAACTGGTGATTCCCCTTGGGAGCTGCATGAATCTCCCTGACGCCTACAAGGACGACTCTTCTATAATTTCTTACTCCGCTTTGGGACCGTCGGTGTTGCTGAGAGGAGCTGCTGTCAGCTAGTTAGTCTGCCCTGGCATCTGGTTAGTCTGCCTTGGCATCTGGCTTCACCTCCAGCTGTGCTGTGCATGCCATGCCGTGCCGTGCCGCCGTCAGTGCGCTGCACTTCTTTATTTGCCTTTTGAAAGGCAGCGATGTGCTGCTTCACTGTGTGGTAGAGTTGCAGAACAGGGAAATTACATTATGGGGCGTCAAACATAGAAGTTAACACAACTGATTCTCTTCAACCAAATTATTGCCATTACTGAAAGAGGAATGGTCTAAACAAGAACCAGAAACATTCTTTAAGAACATGTGCATAAGCCCCATAAAATTTGCTACAAAATCATTGCAGAAAGGAACATTCCTCAAGTTCTTTGTGTTTTGGGTGGTGCGGGGTAGCACAGCCTGGCAGGCCAATACCTAAGAACTGCAGGAAAAGTTTCCTGTTTTGAGGGGGTGTGGAGGGATGAATCCCACCCTGCCCTTTATTCTCATGCTGCAGCCAAGCAAGGAAGCAGTCTTTGAGCATACGGAGAGGGTCATTAAGCACTTCTGGTGAACCAAGGCAGGAAGGACGGGCTTTGTGGGGCAGACTACATGTGCGATTCCCATTCAGCAAGAAGTAGTACTGAATTTTGGGTACAGGAGCACACTATGCAGGGTCATACACCTCCCAAGGGAAAAGTTGCATGCGTTAATCCTCATTAACTCTCTTTGAGGTATGTGTAGATCCCTTTTATGCATCCAAAACTGTTTCTCTTTGTACTTTGGTTGGAGGTTTACTGTCAATACTGATACACAGTTTTATTCAGCCCCGAGGAACAACACAGTGCATAATAAACATCTCATTTGTTTTTCCATAAAATCGCATCTGTAGCCAACCTTTTGCCCCTATTTTAGCAGACTACCAATTTGTCCTTTGCTTAGGCTAATGCCGTTTTAAACTTCATTTTTTGATCTGCTATGTAGGTTTGGTTAAGCAGGCACACCTGGTGTGGCTAAGGGTACGGCAGAGAGAGGAGCGGCGTGCACTGCTATCAGTGCTGGGAGGAAAGAGCCTGTTAAAAATATCCGTATGCTTCCTTACTCTGAAATTGGTTTAGGGGTGAGGTGGAAGATGTGTCCGACTGGTGAATCCTCCTAGGCAAGCACAACCTTAGCCACAATGACTCCACACAGACAGCGTGCCATGTGAAGCAAATCTACCAGCATGAGTGGTTCCACAAAAACCACTCAATCCATCTGGATTATGATGTTACCTTGGTGAAGCCTATGGAAGGCGTAACAGCAAACTGCTTTGTCCACTATGTCTGCCTGCCCAAGAGAAGCTACTCTCTCTACCCAGGGCAGTCCTGCTGGGTAACTGTATGGGGGGACACAACAGGTACACGAGCGCTGCTGGTTTTCAAGGTCAGACGGGGTTGGCATTATTTACTCTTAAATCCAAATACACAGAGAAGGATTATTTAGTACACCCTCTGCCTCCTCCATGTTTAGGTGAAGAGCCAAATACCTGAAATCCAGGTTCCTGGGCTAACAGACATCTGGGATTAGGTGGCTGACTTCTACTTTCTCTTCGGTCAGCACTGAATTATTTGTACTCTGCCTGCACCCATGAGCCCTACCCACGAGTAAGATGCTGTTCAAAAGAAAGCTCTTTGGTTTATGCCCAGGGGTGCTCCTGTGTGCAGGAAACGGTGACTCAGTTACCACATGTATGCAGAGCTGCACAGCTACTTAGGTTTCCATTTGAAGTCCCTTCTCTCTGTTAATGTATATTTTAAGTACTGTGCAAACACCTATGAAAGGCGGCGCTTCACAGACACGCATTCTTGGAGGTGCTGGCTGGGTGGTCCTGGAAAGGCTGAGCCGTCCTTGCCCTGAATAGCCAAAAGCAGTAGCAGTGCAACCTGCTCTTGCTATCTTCCAGAATAGTAACCGGATCCTTTTTACAGCTGAAAACTGTGATGGCAGGCATTAGGACTTTCTGCTCCACTCCACACCTGGGGAAAGACACAAACAAAAAAAGGTACGGTGTAAAGCCAAGCCAGACAACACGCACTGGGACTCTTCCAGTGGGCACGAAAAAGACCAAAATGGGTGGCTTGCCACATCCCCTGACGTGTTCTGTGCTTCACCTTTCTCCTCTGCTTTGTTCTGTGGCAGGTGGGGAAGGTGACTTGGCGTTGCCTGAGGTGCTGGAGCGGGCCAGGGTGCCGGCGGGGGGCTTCAAGGCCTGCCGCCGGGGACGTGACCCGTGCGGGGCCGAGGGGGCCGGGCAGCCCTCCCGCCGCCTGCCAGGTGCCCCGGCTGCCCGCCGACCAGCGCTCCCACCACCACAGGGAGAATGGGAGAAGGGCGGACGGGGGGGCTGACCCCCCGTCAGAGACCGGGAGCTGCGAGGCCTCGTCGCGGGGGGGAGGCTCTGGTGGGGCAGGGGCCGCTGACGCCTGTCCCCGGCCGGGCGCCTCGGGCGGGCCGCGGCGGGGCTGGGAAGCGCACGGGGCAGCCAGCTGCGGGCCGCAAGCCCGGCGCCTTCACCGGCTCCGCCGCCTTCCTGCCCGGGCTGCGGGCGCCGCGCCGCCACGGCGGGCCTGGGCTGGGCGCGGGACCCGGGCGGAGGCGCCGAGGCCACGGCAGCGGCCGCCGCGCTGCTGCCTGCGGGGTCCGGCTGTGCTGGGACTCGGGGGCTTGGGCCGGCTGGCGGAACGGCCCTGGGCACCGCCGCGCCCTGCCCGCCAGCCGCCGGCGCTCGCCTCCCCCGGGCCCGCGGGAGGCCCCGCCAGGGGCCGCCGGGCACTCAGCCGCGCCGCTAGGGGGCGGGCGGCGCGGGGGCGGCGCTCTCGCGAGAGCGGCCGTTGGTCGCCGGGCAGCTGCGGCGGCGCCGGGCCGAGGGGGGAGCGTAGCGCCGGGCGCCGGTAAGCGCGGCCGCGCCGGGGGCCGCCGGGCGCTGCGGCCACCGAGGGGGCGGCGGGGCGGGGGTGACAGGGCCGGGGACCCCGCGGGCCGGGCTGAGCCTGCGGCGGCGCGCAGGGGGAGCTGGGGGGGGTAAGACACGCGTTGCCTTGAGGCGGGGGCCGGCGGCGCGCCGCCAGCGCCGGGGGGGTTCTCTCGGCAGAGCCGGCGGCGCCGCCCGCTTCGGGCGTGCTTGGGAGCGACGCGCGCCCTTCGCCTGCTGGAGGGGGCGGCTGAACCCCCGTGCGGCGCTGCGAGGCCGCGTGTCCGTGCGGGCAGTGCGGGCGGGCGGGCGCGGGCCCGGCCCGGCCGCGGGAGGCGGAGGGGCCCGGCGACTCGCGTCAGGCGGAGGCCGCTCTGGCGGGAGCGGGCGGGCCGGCCAGCCAGCTGCAGTTCTGTGGTGGGGGCCGGCGTTGGTCGAATACGAAGGCCATAGGGTTTGGTTTTTTTTGTTTTTGTTTACCGATCTCGCTTTGTTTTTATGCCCGTGGGAAGGTAAGCTGCTAGCACTCCTAAAGTCATCTCCCTCCTCAGCTGAAAAATCAAAATCTTTTGTCGAGAGCCGCGCTTTTCAAAGGTTGCATAAGCACTAACAGTCTGGGTTGGGAAGCATCAGGAGTTGTGCCCCGCATTCGCTGGAAGTTTGGGAAGCATTTGTGGTTAGGTAAGGGGTAAGTGGCTTGAGCCGGAGCTTTCAGGGTTGTGTTTTTTTAGTCATTCTTTCAGCATTAAACTCGGTATTTGTGGTTGGGATTAAAGGGAAAAGCTGACAGAGGAACAACGTTTTCTTCCGCTGGGGTTTTAGGTGAGGTATGCAGTCACGGGAGGGGAAAAAAAGCTGACACTCATTTAGAAAATACTGTCCATAACTCTGCAAGTGCATAGCGTTGCATTGATGGATATACAAAGAGCGTGGCAATGCTATCTTTGGGGCCATATGCTTCAGGCAGAGCAAGGGATTTGTCAGTTGTTTTCCAAAGGGTTTTAAATGCAGAAGTCTGAAAGGTGGTTGTGTTGCAACGTAAAATCTGTGTTAAGATAACAGTATGCCTTTTCCGTTCCGGGATATCTACTTTGGTATTGTCTGCAATTATGGCATAGTGATTTCAGGCCTTCATGTTCAGCTATTTTGTGATTTTACTTCTGTGCCTGCCAGACTTAAAAATACATTGACGATCAATGGAGTAAAACGATGACCTTGTCTCGGCTGCCCTGGTGACTTGCAACTCTTCAGAACCAGCCCTTGTGAAGATGTCTCGGTACCTGTGCTTTGTGCGCTGGCCAGGCTCTTCCAGGGCTAAAATAGACTGAAAAGGCAGTTGTATGTGTTTAGGTTTGTGGCACAGATCCAATACGGTGCAGGTAGGTAAAACCTACTTGCATTTTAGAAGATGTATTACTGGAAGCTTTTTAAATTATTATTCGTTCAGGTGTTAATTTCACTTTCTGTCTTACTCGGAGCTGTTGGAGGTCATTTTTTCTGCACGTGGCTTGTGACTTCCACAGTACGGTGGTACATGCTTGTTTTGGAGTAAAATATACCTCCCTCAGCAGAAGCTCCACACAGATATTGGCTTATGATGTTGATGCTGTACCACATGAAACGCTTGTTATATTTGGATGTAAATGGAAATTTCTGAGGTTCGGCTCGCGTACTTGCAGTACTTCACTCCCCAATCACAACTCCCACATGCCTAATTTAGGATGGTTACTTAAGAGGAACTCCTGTTTCTTGGTGGAGTAAAATGGAAATGAAGAGGGATTTCAGCTCAAACAAGCCAGCTGGTTTAAAACCACATGAAGTCAGGTTGGTGAGACCTTTAAAACAGCCTTGTCCTGCCAGCTGAAAGAAATCAGTCCACGTATTTATAAATAGAGTCTGTTCGATGTGAGGTTTTGTTCCCTTCAGAAGCTTTTCCCCAGCAAAGGCTTGGCACGGCGGTCTTTTTCATGTTACTCAACACACACCCGTTTGAAATGGGAAACAAAGATCTTCCCAAGCTTGTGCTGGAAGTGAAAAGCTGGTAAAACCAGTTCTCTGCTGGCCTGTTAGCAGATTCCCCAGGCAAGGAAGGGTTGTCCCCTCCTCCTCTGCTCCCCAGCCACGTGGCAATGAATTAAAATCTAAAAAAGACTTTTATCCAGCAGTTTTTGATCTACAAATAAAAGCAAAAGACGACAAATATGGGAAGTAACACCTCAGAGTGGAGGCAGGCAGCCTGTTTGAAGGCTGGAGATTGTCAGAGCGTGAGAAGTAATACCCTGAGCAGAAGTTTTGGCTGCAGGGTCTTTGCAAGGACAACCCTCCGGTGAGGCTTTTGGGTATTAATAGAAACGGCCAAAAATCCATCTGCAATGACCGGTAGTTATTTTGCAATTAGGAACGATAATATTATCTTCCTGCCTCGTTTGGGCAGTTCGTTTGGTTTCATAGCTATAACATTTTTATCTGATTACATGCAGACACATGCGTGTGCTTCCCTCGTCTGCGTGTGAAGTTGTGGAAGCAAGAGCAGAGGTGCTAAGACCCGTGCGTGTCGGTGTGTGTCAGTCCCTCGGGGAGTTGGCCGCATCCGAGCGGTTTGGTCGGAAGGATTTCTGGAGCTTCGCAGGTGCGGTGCTGGCCGGGGAGCCTCCCTGTGCCGGGGTGTGCGTGTGGCCAGGGACCGGGGTGGGGGTTAATTTGGCCGCGGTGCAGGCTCGCAGCCCCCTTAGCCCTTGTTGCTGCAGAAGAGGCCCGTGCCGAATGCCTCGGCGCTCGGCTGTGCTTCGCTGCGTTTGTGACAGGGAAGAGGCGCGTCGCCACGCTGGCGAAGTAGCAAGCAGCGGTGGGTTTGCTGCAAGACTTTCTGGTTTTGCGGTTTAAACTGCCAGCGGGCCGCGTTTGGTATCGCGGAGGAGGGGACGGGGAGCGGCGGGGGCACGGCGGGTGCGCCCCGGCCCGGGCCCCCCCCCCTGCAGCAGGGCTCGCGGTCCGGGCCAGCGCCCGCTGCTCCGCGGGGCCCCGCCGGGCGCCCCCGGCCCTTCCCCTCCCGGGGCGGGGCGCGGGCTGGCCGCCTCGATAAGGCGCGGGCGGCGGCGGGGCCGCGCCTGCCCCTCCCCCCGCCCTGCCGGGGCCGGCTCCGAGCCGCGGCCGCAGCGGGCAGCGGGGCCTTCGGAGCGGAGCGTGCGGCGGGGCCGTCCCGAAGAGCGTTGGAGCGCAGGCGGCTGAAGATGGGGCGGCTCCCTAAGCGGGGCACTGCCGAACCGCGACCCTCGCCCGCAGAGTGAGTGCCAGCGGGGGCGGGGGGCGCGCCTCCCGTGACGGTGGGAGATACATAGATACAGATATATACACACATATATATGTACCACGGTGGGCTACTGCCGGGGGGTGGGGGGTGGAAACGGTTCGATGAGGTCAAAACGGCCAAAAATGGTGACTCTGCAGTGCAACCATATATCCTGTTGCAGCAGTAATTGAACTTTGTTACTGTTGAGCCTAAGCGCAGGATCATCTCCGGTGGTTCGGAGTGTGGGGCCTGAAAATGCCTTAAATTCCGAGCGCTATTTGGTGATAGTCGGGAAGCAAGGAAATAGGTGGTTACCCCTGCTTGTTTTCGTTAGAGGCTTGCGGAAATTGAAAAGAAGTAGTCAATTGATTGACCCTCATCCTCAACTAATGCTAGTTTTATTGGCTAACTTTTGACAAAGCATAAAGCCAGCCATTTTACAAGAACTGGCTGGCTGGAGGAAAGCAGCATTCGCTCTCTCTGTATACATTTTGGAGAGACACTCTTGCAATCAAATGAAAAACTGGAAAAGCAACAAACTCTAGTGTTTTCAGAGATGATTACAGGAGCACGTGTAAATTTCTTAAATTTGACTGTGCCAGTATGAAGTTGCTAATGCAAAGTGTGAGAAAGTAGCATTTCTTCAGAACTGAGCCCAATTCCCTAGTGCCATAAATTCAGAAAACACATAAATGGCAATGCAGCACACTTTGGACTTGGCATTTGTAGATACATACTTTAACATAATTTTCACAAAGCTCTTTCAAGTGCACTGTCTGCCATGCCAGCAAACATGGCAATTACAGTTAGCCTTGCAGACTTTGACTCGGTTGTTACATGAGAGTATGATGGATGAAATAATAGAGAACAATATGATTTTTTGTTTGTTTACTTTTGAGTATGTGACAGCTTTTAATATATCTATAGTCCCTGTTTTCTTGGCTGGGTGTATCTCTGCATTTGCATTAAAATTTGTAGATTACGCCTGAGAGCTAGGGCTCCCGCTTAGATTTTCCTGTAGGTTGTACATGACAGAGTTGACAAGCAGGATAAAATCTAAGGGGTGTTGGGAAGAGAAAGCTTACCTTTTATTGAACATCACTGGCAAGGTGAAGATCATGAAACCTTACAGATCTGAACCTGTGGATGAGAACAAATACAAGGACATTGTATTCAAGGACAAGGACATATGGCATTCATAGCACAGAATGGAGAATGATGTATTGTGGAGTTCTGCACCCTAATTTGATATAGAATTAACATAAGCTGAAAAAAAAAAATTCACTTCTCTTGTAGTTGGGCTCTGTGCTTCCTAGAAGATGGGGTGTTATGGCGAGGATGGGACTGAGTTGCCTGCAGGGGCTTGGCATGGCTTCCATGCCTGCTCTGTGTCTTGTGGCTGGGGGCACCCGGGAGCTGGGAAGCCCGTGGTGTGGAGGGAGCCAAGGGAGATGCAGCCTCTGCCACTGCCTCCCTCCCAGCGAACCTTGCTTTTTCTGTCAGCTTCCACTTGTGAGCCACTCCTAGCCCTCTGCTCTCTGAAAAAATACAAGTTATATGTATCTGGTGGGTCCTGGCTGTAGAAGGATTCCTGGGTTGCAGTTTATACCATTATGGGACTTGGCAGTTGCAGACTGAAGAGCTGCTCAGTAACGCAAGCTTCATGGTCATCTTGTCATATTCAAAATACCTTTTTCAGTTCTCTCCAGAGCAGTGGTAAAACCTATGAAATATTTAGATTGGCACACGTGTATGCTTTAATTCTGCTGGGAATTTCCATAGCTGTTATTGCTGAAGATTTGTTTTAAATACAATGTTTGCTACTTATCTTTAGGTAGTGCTTCAGGAATGAAACTGACAGGAGAATTGAAACTCTTTGGTAACAAAATACCCACTGCTTAGAAAAAATGCTTGTATTGATGCTTCCTATTTTTAAAAAAAATCCGTATTTAGCTTTTTTGCATCACTTGCAGAATCCTTACCAGTGTAACTTCTGTAGAAATTTTGTATCTGAGCCCCTTTTACTTGAGGATATGCTGAAGGTGAGCAAGTTACTGCGGGTGCGACCATGACAAAAATAATGAGCAGCTGCTCTAAGTTTCGGCCTTTGCAGCTTAGTAAAGCGTGAGCTGTGTGTCATCACTTGTTTGTTCAGTTGATCAAACTGCATTAGAATTTTCTCCTTTATGGGAGCCAGATCATTGGCCTGCAGCTGAAAAAAGGGTGACTGAAACACTTCCTGCCCCTTGCTGGGCCATTCTCCCCCAGCTCCGGCAGAGCTGCTGAACCTTGCCTGCAGTTAGCCCTCAGCTGCTGGAGTTTGCTCCAGAGGAAGGTGAACGGCAGGGAAGGATTGCCCAAGTTCCTGCGGTTGAAGCTGTTGTCAAATATCTGTTGGTTTTCCTGCTATTGTGCAAATTCCGTTGGCTGAGGGATTTGAGAGGCCATTGCCACTTCTGGAGAAAGCTTTAGCTATGTTTAGAAAAGTTGCATTGGTGTAGGTTCTTAGGGTTTTTTTTGTTTGGTCACCTTTATAGTGAAGTAGAACAGATGGTTCTTCATATGATGCCCTTCCTCTTCTGTTAAAAAAAAATTGTAATGGTTTCTATTCCTCTTTTCCACTGTGTTTAGGAACACTTCAAGAATGAGTCCACCACAAGATAGAAGTAGAAATTCCTGCAGCAGTGAGCCTCTGGCAAAGTGCCTTCAAGCAAAGAAGGACTTGGAAACAGCTATCTCTGGAATTGTCAAAGCTGAACAACAGATTAAAGAGAACTGGCGGGAGGTAATTTTAAATTATTTTCAAAAAAATAACATGACTTTAGTGATGTTTTTTATTATTCCAGAGTACTTTCTATTGTGTTGATGGTCTGAAATTTTCTTAGACTTGCAAGCGTCTCGCTGTGTAATTTGGTCATGCTCTTGATAAAGGTATTCCTGTATTACTAACTAGGCATGCAGAATTTACTAAAGCTGTTGATTGGAAACGTGGGAAAAGAGAGATACCGTAAACAAGACTGTTCTTTGAGAATTCTTTAAAGGCAGCCTTGGAACTTTTACTAACTTGAGTCATGTGGTACTGTGGGTGACTGTGGCTAGTTTTTGTGAAGTAAATTGGTCCAAAAATACCACTTATCTGTGACAAATATTATTTTGTAATCAGCGCGGCATATGCTTGTTCATGCTCTTTGACAGGCGTTCTAGAAATGGTACATGTTACCTTACAGGTAAAGGCCAAGATTCACAGCCACATAAGCCGCCACCTGGAATGCCTGCGCAGTCGTGAAGTTTGGCTGTTTGAGCAGGTCGATCTCATTCAGCAGCTGAAAGAGGAGGCATTGCAGCAGCAGGCGCAGCAGCTTTATTGGGTGAGATTTGGCTTGTAAATTTTTAAGTAAACTTTTTCCTTGCAAGTATTTTCTCAGTTTTAACCTTAGAAGCCAAAATGGTAATGCGTGTTTTGTCTTCCGTGCAGTATTTGGGACAATTCAATTGCCTTATTCATCAGCTGGAACGCTCCTATAGTAACGAGCTAGCAAACCAGATTTCAGTTTGCCTGGAGAGGTAAATATATTTTATGATGCAAGTTAACACAACTGGTATTTATTTTGACTTATGAAGTTAGTCTGATTTTTGATTCTAGTAGAACTAATAATAGATCTAACTCACTGTTTCCACATTTTTAATGGTTCCTAGAAATAAGGTCTTTAAAGCAGTCTGAGATATGATTCCTCTTATCTTTTTTATCTTAGATTGAAAAACAGGACTATAACGAGCAGTGAAGGTACTCATTTGTGCAGATTATTTCAAGTATTAGTTGTTGATGGCAACTGAAGTAAGAAGGAGAAACTTGTGTTTTGCTGGCTATTTATTCTGTTCTTGGTTTGTGGATAGGCATCTCTTTATTTTTATGCAAGTATTAAAAGTCTTTCTGTTACCTAATTAGTGCCAAGTCAGTTTTGGAAGCCTTTTTATGAAATAATGGATTGATTCCCAAAACATGACAGATGAAGAAGATAGTTACAAAAAGAAAAAAAAAAAAAAAATTACAATCACCTTACTCTTTCAGACTGGAAAGTCTTACTCTTAAACCAGAGGAGTCTTCCATCCTGAATTTTGAAGCGGACACTTCTTACCTTCGCCAGGCTATTACCTCATTTGGTTCAATTAAAACAATGGTAAGCACCAAGACTTTGCTGGGTTGGAATATTTGAAAAAAAAAAATCTTTTTTTAAGGCAGTAATGCCATATATTCCAAGTGATATTTCTACTTTTAGTTTTGGCTTGAATGGATCTTGTGTATGAGTTGTATAGTTTTAGCTGTATAATATATACACAGTGGTTTATTAACTATTGCATGTACCTGATTTTGACTGAGCGTAGATCTAGGTATGGACATGTTATTTTAATATATTTTGGCTGAGACTGAGGGAATGATGATTATGTTCTTGCTCTATTCCAGCAACTGAAAATTAATGTTATGGCTTTCTGGCTTTCTTTAGCTATTAACACTTACACATAGTAGATGGCTTTCTGTGATAGAAGTATTTTGGGATTCTTATCTAAGCAGCGTATCTCCTGTATTATTGGAGATAATTCTCTTAAGGAAGTGGACTGAAGGTACCATTTTTGTAGTAAATCTTCCTCCTTTCTGTTTTTAAATGTTGAGAAAATCGTTAGCCACAAAAAGCTGACTGTAACTTGTGCTTTACTTCTGCTTTATTGTGGAATTAATCTTAGAAGCTGGACAAAGTCGAGATTTAAATTAACTTTTACTTTTCTTTCCTTACAGCAAACCTCAGAGAGAGAGAATACCCCTCCCTGGTTCCCAGGGCAGAACTGTGCCCTAATGAACTGTGAGCAGGTAAAGATTAAGATTTGTATCTGTGAATGTTTAATTGTATTAAAGGGAAAAGGAGAACTCAGGCACAATACGTTAGCTTGCTTAAGTAATGGCTTCTGTTTGTTTGTTACGATGTTTGAGTAGCCAGTAACAGTCGCTGTGGCGAGCATTAGTGATCTGATGTTGTAGCTGCTCCAGGAACAGACGTGCAAGAATGTAGTATGAAAGTGAATTTGGCGCGTGACAGAATTTTATAACTGAGTATTCCTTGATGTTGTCAAGTCTGTTGTCTTGGAACTATCAGATTCCTTTTAATGCAGATGTTAATGGGAAATCTTAGTTGCGCTCTGCACAGAAACAGCATCAGTGAAGCTGGGTAGCAGATTAGTAACGGGAATTGTGGTCAGAAAGAGGGTTATGGCTGGGTTACACATATCAGAACTCTGCATTGTAGAAGTTGTTGCTTCTCTTTCTTGTCATTTGCTCTCTGAAGATCACACAAGATCTCTCTGGGATCACAAAACAATCTATCAGTGCAGTGGCTTAAAGTCATACAGGCGATTGAAGAGTTACTTTTTTCTTAATTGGAAGGGACTGGTTTTTCTTTTGGTTCAGAAATACTGATGCATGTTGAATGTCTGTTTTGAAGTTCACCACAGATGACCTCAGCAACGAGACTTTCTCATAACCGAGAGCATTCTTTCTCAGCAGAAAACATTGTGTGGGACAGTGAGCGCCTCACTTGCTGACTGGTTACTTGGAAGCAGACCGGTGGGTGTTTGCCAGGCTCCGTATGTTCCCAGCACCAACCTTGAAGACTGGGTTATGCAAAAATGTGTGTCAGAGCCCAGCCAGGTAAGCCTTTTTTATGCACTAACCTAGTTTTTAATGAAGAGGAAAACATCGTATCCAATTGCAGGCGTAATATGGTGGGAATTAAACCTTCCGTAATTCTCTTCACTCTGCCTCATGTTCAACTAATGCTTTTGCTCTTACTATCAGAATGCCCAAACTGTAACTGGGCAAACAGTTACTGAACATTGTCTTTTAGTGTTAACAGATGCATTTCAATGTGCCTTTACCAGGATTTCAATTCTTCCAAAGTCTGTTATTTTGAGCAAGCCTGGGGAAATCTGAAAGATCTGGAAAACTGGCTCCTGCAGAACCAACAGCGTGATGTTGCTGGGAAGACGGACTCCCCTGGCCGCAAGGACTCCACCTCTACTTTCGACTCGTCCTTTTCCACTATTGAAAAAGTGGAGGAATTGGAATCCCTTGGACAAGAAGAGATGGACCTTTCTGATTGGCTGCTTACTCCTGACACAGAAAATGGAAGTAGTGCTTCAGATGAGAAATGGAAGTTTGAATTTAAACCTTTTAGGGAAGAATTTAATTTGAATGATTGGCTCCTTAAAGCTGAAATGTGTACCAGTTGTCGTGGCAGCCAGATCAAAAGCGTGGAAATTGAGAACCTGGGAAATCTGAAGTGCCTGAATGAGCATCTTGACGGAAAGAAATCACCCACTACATCTGCTGCAAATGCTTGGCTGCTTCAGCATCCCCAGGCCCCCTTTAAGGTGGAAGATGTGTGCAAAGCTAACGAGATGTGTGCCAGCTTTTCGGAGTGTGTGTGTGATGAAAACTGTGGAAAAGAGGCTCTGTGTAAATGGCTTCTGAAGAAAGAAGGGAAGGATAAAAATGGAGTTCCAGTCAGCCAGAAAGATGTACCAAACCCTGAACAAGAGAAGGCAAAGTCTGCGGCCAGTACCTGGCTTAACCCCGCACAGCAGCTCACAGGGGAACCCATTAGTGCAGAGAAAGCGGATTATTCAGCAGAGATCGCAGAACCCTTGAAAGTATTGCTCGAAAGGCCCCTGACAAGCTGGCTAGCCAAGTCTGAGCATAAAGCAGAAAGTGCAGAAGAAAAGGCAAGCAGGGAAAAAGCAGATAATAGTTTGAAGGGTCCTTTCCTAGACCTCTTGGCTCCATTCCACCTCCCCTTGAATGTAAACAGTTGGGTGTTGGCTTCGAACAACCCAGAAAATGCTAACCCGCCTCCAGTGGAAGATAAATGGCTTCTACGCAAGAAAGCACAAGTGAGCATGTTCATAAGCTTTTGTTACTGCTGTGTCTTAAGCCAATGTGCTGGGTTTATGGTTTTTCTGAATTTAATGCCTGCCTTCTCTTCCAAATTCATAGCTTTTCTGGGAAATACTGACAATTTTTTGGTTTCTTAGCTCGTTTAGTATTTTCAGTGATTATTACTTAGTTACGTAAGTAGATGAGGCCAGCATTTTAACACAAAACAAGCTGATTTTGAAATATAGCTAGCCTTACTAACTAAAGGAAGAAGGTATTCATCTCCAAGACTCAGAAGTCAGTTTTCTTTTCTTTGTGAACACTTGACAGAATTTGAAGATGCATCAGAGTGTATTTATACTTGGAGATCAGTAATTAAGGTGACCTCTCTTTCAGGACTTTGGCCTTCCTACAGTCTGCGACCTTTTTGCCTGTATGAAACTCAATGGAGATAAAGAAAAATGGCTGTATCGGACTCCCTTACAGGTAGAATGCACAGAATGTATTAGAACAGCTGAGCCTAAACATAACTTGGGGGTACAGAATACAGAAGATGGCAGCTAACTGACATCTTCAGAGTTCTCTATATGTAATGTTTAACAGCATTGTGATTTTCTCCCCCTATGCCTTTTTAACAGCTTGGACCATTCTATATTTTCATTATTCCTCCTCTTTTGATCACAAGGGAATTACTTATGTTATTGAGTAAATCACTCTGATTGACACTTGGTAAAATCTTGGTAACTTCTGTTGTAACGAGAACGCACAATTAATGTCTAAATGTCCAGGCAGCTTCCTTCTTATCTCAGTAGTGTATTTACAGCTGATGTCGCATCTCTCCTCTCTACCAGATAACTGTTTATAATTATTTTTGAAATTCATGGAAAAAGTCCTTCTTAGCAGGTGTACTTCAAACCCTAAAGGGCAAGATATTCAGTTCTAGGAAGTATTTTAATATGATTTTTTTTCCCCCAGGATGTCTTATACATGTTTTATTCCAACAGTGTTGCTTGCTGTTTATCAAAGGGAATAACCCAATTTTAAATTTGTTTTAGATGTGAAGAACTGGAAGTGTTGAAATCATCCCCTCCCTGCCGATCAATCACACATCAACGCTGAGTGACTGCAGCCAGCTGAATTCTTGTGTTTGTGTTTGGCCGTCTGCTTTTTATTCTAAAATTATAACAAAGATTACTCATATAACAGAGTTACAGTGCAAAGATGCCTTTTTGTTCTGATTAATTCTGAAATGTAAACCCACTAAGCATAAGCAATCTGATACTATAGAGGTGTTAGTAAATTCTTGTCTGTTATGGGACTACGTGAATCTTCTTTAATGGGTTGTCACTTGAAGTATATTGAAGCCGGTGCAAGTATAAAGCAAAATATCTCTGGTGCTGTGAAACATCCACCTTTGGCAGTGACTTCAGAAGCGTTGCCATTCTCTTTCAGCTGCTACAACTTTGTCATGAGTTGGGTTCCAGCTTATTGGGATTGTAAGATAACTTAGGCTGTATTTGGAAGCAATTTCTTTTATTGAGCAGTTGCTCACTTTAAAGGTTTCATTTGTATCTTCTATTGGTGCGTCTCCCAGCTGAGTACGTGTAGTCCAGATTTTGAAAAAGACATGAATTTATGGGACCTGACACGTTGCAGGAGAATTGGTAACTTCGTTTTGAATGAGAACTTTCTTGCAAATTTTTGAGCCATTCAGAGAACAGGGTAGGGTGTTAATGTTCATGCATCAGTAGATCAGATCCTACCGTGTCCCCAGCATTTAATAACTATTTGAATTTCACTGAAAAAGCTGTAAGGTGGAATGTGTACATTTCTGCTAGTTTTAGGTAATTCATAATGAACTTTTATTGGTTAAACCACTGGAAAGCAGGCATCTTAGCCACATAATATTTAAAGGTAATATTTTGGGAATTTGATGCCTTCTCAGGCTGTCATGCTGTTTAATTGAGAAACACTAACTTGGCAAACTGTGTGGCTCTCACTGATCCATTTGTAAGATACTTAAGCTGTGGATTTCCATGTTGTTATGCATGTGAAAGTGGGGCGGAGTAACTGATCCCTATAGCTGCGGACATAGCATGAGCAATACCTCTTTAGGTAGTGTTTTGAGCCCATAGGAAGGAGTGTGGAGATGTCAGATGGAAATGTGGATCATGCCTGTCAGCTTGCATAAAAAACTGTGAAGTTACATAGTTTCTGGTGCAGCTTCTACTCATTTAACAAATTGCTCTTAATGACTATAAATATAGCCTCCCCTTCTCCCCATCCCTGCAGTCTGCCTGGGAATAGAGGTGATTTCAGTTCTTCACAACACTGTAAAAAAGAAATTGGTAGCAAGATCCAACCTTGGTATCACTTTGCAGTATGAACACATTCCCTTCTGATTTGGTTTAAAAATAAGTTTTTAGTTTGAGAGGGGGACACTGCACATCTGAAACCAGACCCCAGAAAGGGCTTAATGTCAGTGGACCACTTGAGGCTTCTGTACTTTCTGGAAGCAGAGAGATGTTTCTGAAGTTCACTTTCCCCTTTGAACGTGTCCCTGTTGCTGCATGGGAAGACTGCACTGTGACTAACTCCAATAGTAGCCTAATTTGATTAGCAGTTGAACTTAACAAAGGTGATTTGACGTGCAGCCCACCTCTTACAATTCCTTGTAGTTGTCGTTGTGTGCTACTTTGTCAGTTCATTATGAGCCTTTAAAACTTGGGGGTATGTATTCCTTTACTTACTCAACTGACTTGTTATCACTAATTGATATTTATGTAAAACATCGATTAGTCTTTTCCATTAAAAAATAATTGCACCCAAAGGTGTGGTACGTCTCCTTTGCACAATGGTTGACAAAAACCACTGTGGCACGTTGCACAGTTCACTTTGGTTTGGATGCTGCTGCAGTGGTGCTTCTGTCCCTGTATGGGATTTGCATGCTCTACTTCCATGTTTCAGCGCTCCCTGCCGTTGCGCGGAGCCCTGCTGTCAAAGCCAGGAAACCCTGGCACCAGCCACACACCTAAGGGGTAACTCCTGTCCGTTACTGCACCGAAACATCAGCCCCTGGGCACAGGGATCGTATGTCTAAATCACCCGGCCTTTAATCAGCTGCTGTAGGAAATACAGAATGATGTTTGTTTCCTGTCACCCTTGAATACTTAAGGAGGATTTATGGATTTTGGTGGCCTTCAGTCCTCCTGTGGCTGTAGAACATCTCTGGTCTGGCTGCACAATTAGAAGTTGTGGCTCTTCTGCTTTCCTTTGTGTTCCTTTTTGAACATCAGACTCCCTGCCTGTTTTAGTCCTCCTTTGAGGTTTTTTTTCCATTCCTTTAAGCTGTCAGAAGTGACTTAATCCAGGCTGCACTGTAGCATTAAGAGAACAGTCTCATGAGAGGGTGTGCAGCTGGGCCTGGAAGCCTTTCAACCCTAACACCCTGGAATTTCATGCGTGGGTGTGCATACACAGTTTTCAGAAATGGACTAGAGTTCTTTGTTAGAAGCAGCCACATGCAGAACTCCTGAACACGTATCCTGAGTATGGCTTTCAAAGACAGGTAGAAAAATACTTCAGGTCTTCCAAAGACAAGGAAGATGGAGTAGCAAAAGCGGAAAATGCTATTCCTGGCTTCTCTGGACAATACCTGGAAACCTTTTTTTGAGCAATCTGAGATCATCAGATTGTACTGAAGAGTGGGGTCCTCTCTGAAATGCTCCATTCTACTCCTCTCCCTGGGGAGCTGGAGCAGTTACTTCCCACTTCTCCCTCAGCTGAGTTTCTGGACCAAACGAGTCCTCGCAACTTGCTTCTGTGCAAAATCCCCACAGCGCCTGGCATTCAACAGCACAGGCCCATACTCACAGAGTACACAAAGCTCCACTTCAAACATACCAATTTCCTAACTATCTAGAATCGATTATGCACAGGGGTAGCCTCCTGTTAAAGCATCAAAAATGGCTTCCGCTCTCTCTTTTCAGTCCCAGGTTAAGTCAGAGGAAAGAAGCTATGAACACTGGATCATTTTTCTGCCCTAGTGTACATTTCCCTTGTGTTTTCAAAAGCAGCTTCTGCTGCATTGAGGAAGTTGGAGATTCCCACCCCATGACTAGTGCTTTTTCAACAAATTCCCCCAAATGTAAGAGAAGACACCTGCTGACAGGCAATGGTGAAATTGCCTTTCTCTGTTCCAAAGACTACACAAAAGCAGCTTTACAGGATTCAAAAAGCTTTCATTATACCTGTTATCTCAGATGCCCTCACCTGCTGCCACAGCATGGAAAGCTACCTTGGATTAATCAGCAAAACCAGGTGCCATGACTGGCACTGCAAGAGGATAAAACACCGCTCTTCCAAGACGGCCAAGGTCTCCCGCGCTCACATTTATGTAACACTGCATGGGAGGACTGCAAGGGGGTTGCCAAATCCTGTTTGCAACTTGATTTTACTTCCTTTTATTCCTACTGAACTCGGGATATACTTCTGGTCACAGCTTTAAGTAGCAACTTTATACTGATTGTTTGCCGTTGAATTGTGAACACAGTCAGCCTTGATAAAGGTGTTCTCTGTATTCCACACTTGCAACTTCCCTCCCTTGCTGCTGCCTCTGTACTGGTTGTATTTCAAAGCTCAAGCTATGCATCACTCCGTATACAAACAGGTTATGAACCAAAGCTTTTAACAGCCCTAGAAACACAGCTATTTCAGAAAAATGCACTCGGCTCTGCCCCTGAGGCAAGCGATTCCAGGAAATTTGAGGTTACTACAGACGAGATAACATGCTAAATTGCCTCAGGAGGCAGCCTAGCCTTAAGGTTGTGGTAACTTTGAACTTAAAAAAGCTTGTTCCTACAAGTATCCTACAACCTACAGTATCTCCAGTGCACCTAAAGGAGGAAAGACATTCGTTAAGCTTCACAGCTTTCCCATTTCAGTTAGGGGCTGAGAGCTCCTGGGTCCTATTTCAGTACCAAAAAAGTCTCTAGCAAAACTACAAGACACATTGCAGAGTTCCTGACACCAGAGCAACCCTCTCGCACCATCAGCCCCCAAAGTGGCTATCAGTCCTTCATCCAGCATCGCCCAGTGTGTAGAAGTGCAAGTCCTATTAACCAGCAAACAAGAAACATGGCGAGAAGGAACTCACTGATGCCCATGGGGAAAGAAAAAGCAGCTCAAGAATGAAAGTGCACACGTTTTCCTGATGTCCCACCCAATAGTGCTGCGCAGCTGGTGCCTATGTCACCTTTCTGCAGCTCGTAAGTAGGACAGCTTCTTTGATGGCATGGCCCTCAAAAAACTGCATGCTAGAAGGTCCAGCTCTGACACCACAACAGTAATACACAGCCCACTGAAAGACAGTGGAACATAAGGGTTAACAAGAAACAGCATTTATGAAGCCAGTGAGAAAAGATCCATTTTCTTTCCTTTATGCTTCATCTAGTTAAGTGCTGGCATAAAGCATCTACTTTGACCTGGTATCCAAGCAAAGCTAATTGAATTCAACTGTGAAGGCTCATTAGCTAGAGCACTTGCTCTATAAAAAGTTAGTCTGAGAGGTCACCTCCTCCTAAATAGGCTTCTCAGCAAAGCTGAATTTCTTCTTGGAGGAAGGTAAGAGCTACCACCTTCCCTCTACTGCTTTTTTGTTGTTTCTTGAGTGCAATAGAGCTCTCATATCGAGAGCTGTTTCAGCAGGGAGAATTCAAGAAAAGACAACTCTTGTTTTGCGTTGTCTGCTAAGTAAGTTTCTTGGTTTTTCCCTTGCCCTGCCTTTCACACTGTCTCAGACCAGTTTGTTTACAGACTCTATTTAAAAACTGAGGGAATGAGCTGTTAACTCTTAATTACTGAACTAATTCACAACTTACTGTTTAACTTATCTGCAAACAATGCTTGGTACATGATTTAATTTTAACACTGGAGAAGGTGTAGGTTCATCCCATCTGTTTGTGAAGCCAATAACCTACAAACATCACTTGGGAGGGGAAAAAAAAGCTTGTCATGAGTTAAAAATCCCGTAATGGGCAATGAGAGGAGTATCGATACCGCTTGGTTTCTGTTGGCTAAACGAGTTCTCAGATCCTGGAGCACCCAAGTGTTTTGATAATCCACTGGCAACTGTTCTGTAACAGCAACTGTCCCTCATCCAGAAACTGGTTCCTTATTTACTAGAGCAAGTAAGGGAGTGGAGTCAAGCCCTCGTATGCCTCACCATCACCTCGTGTCAGGAGATAATCAGCCTGTCAGTTCACTTCCCCATACCCACTAAAGTTCCCCAGGATTTTATCGCATCAGTCCTTCAAAACAAAACTGTAATTAAGAGTCATTGGATGCAGCATGTTTTTCTCTTATCAGTAGTAGGAACAGCAAAGCATAGAAACCATATTGCGTAAGTACCACCCTTTTTATTAATAATGATGTCCCTTTTTACAGCTTACCCTGCGCTGCCAGAATAACAAGCCTTGCCCTGTGCTAGTTGCCACGGAAGGCTCCCGCTGGCTCCAACTGGCTGGGTGATGCACGTTGAAAGACTGCAGTGAATAGCTCTATGGACACAGACTTTATTACGCAGTGCTATTGTCGTAGTACACGCAACCGAACAAACCTGGCAGCGCAGCAGGTACAGCTATGGGACTTGAGCATGCCTCGTAGCTCTGGCCCAGGGCGAGCTGGTGAGCGTGTCAGGGAGACCATCTCTGTGGGCACTCTGCTCACTTGCAGGTCCAACAAATCTTGCTGCCTCTCCAGCGACTGGCTGGCAGAAAGGAAAGGGCCAGTCCAGGTACATGATGTCAAGAGGTTTTTCCCAGCAAAGCTTCCTTCAGTTTCACACTAATTGTAAATAAAATAGGAAAGGGCACCAGACAGATCTTGCAACTGATTTGATTGGTGACTATGCAAGCGTGTCCTTCATCCAGTGCTGGCTGCCCTGCTCAGAGGGACTGCCGGGCTATGGAGCCCTTCATGTGCTCCCAGTTGTTATAGAGAGCGTAGAGGCCAGTAAGCGTCAGACCTGCGATGCCACCTCGTGCTACCCCACGCACTCCACCTGAAAAAGAGAAACAGATTAAAACTCATTAAAGTTACATCTGAGGAGATAGTCAGCTACAGCAACTTCCAAGAAGCTGTTCAGATCTGGAGGCATCTTAGTGAAGCACAGTTTTTCTTTTTTGAATAACTAGCCAGAAAGGGTACTGTGCTAACTACCCTCCCCTCAAACCTGCTGCCAGGCTCAAGAAAGGTCATTCCTGATTCTGACACTAATGCTTCTGGCATGACTTGCTCTCAAACTATGTTAGCTCTACTGCCCGAGTGAACCACTACAGAACACTCGAAGCAAAGCTGGCTTTTCCAAAGTCCTACTTTATCTATGCCATCTGTCCTTTACACAGGTGTTTACAGACAGATATGATCTCTTCCTCCTTTAAGAACTCCATTTAGGATTTCAGATGAGGTATACTACTCGTGTTCATCTGTTACAGGAACTAGGTTTGGGGGGGAAGGAGAAAGGGCAGGAGGGAAATAAGTCAACACAACAGCAGCTGATGTGGACATGACCTTGGATGTCAGAGATTCATGAGGGTCATCATGCAGAACTTAGCACTGCTTTTGTGTCTTTGGAATTTTAAAGACTTTTGGAAAAAAAATCAAGAAGATGAAAGGGATCAGCTGGCAAGAATTTACTAGGGCAGATGCTGAACAACTTTATTCTTACTGTTATTCATCTGCAAAATGATCATCTTGCAATGGCAAAAATTGAGTCACACAGATGATTAAAAAAAATCTCTTTATTTTTACTGCTCACTCAAGACTCGAAGCTTCTGCAAATTGTGAAGGTAAAAATACAGGGAAAGTTTGGCTAATGTCAGAAGCCAGCACACCTGGCTGGAGCTAGGAGTCAGACAGCATCACAACTCCATTCCACCCATGCAAGGGTTGTGGTGTACAGGGGCAGAAGTAGAGACTTCTGTTGCTTTTACTAAACAGCAGAATGTTTCTACTCCTCAGCAGCAGAAAGTGCCTTCGTAAAGCCCCTAGAATGTTTTATAAATGCACAGAACACCTGAGAGTATGACCCTCAATACTAGGAAAACTTCAATGAGTTTGATTCTGCAATGTTTATCAATCCCAGCCGAAAGCAAGTTAGATAATGTGTACAGTATATAGAACAAGGCCAGTTTCCACTTACAGCTAGATAAAACCTGCCCGCTTTATTAGTAAAACTGACAGTGGAACTTGGGTTCCTCAAACTTGAAAAGAAATGCATCTCAGTAATCAGTGATTTTTTTTTCTTCCCATTATGGGTCATAAAGTCATTTCACAGAATTGCATTTAGGCTTGTACTGGGACAAGAAGTTGTTGGCATCAGCCAGACTGAGACCGCATTACCTGTGCTGCAAGATTACATAGAGTTCACCGGAGTTATTAAACCTACTCATGTTGCCCAGGCACGTAATGAAACCAAGAAGCTGCCTGGGTAACAGCAGAAGTTGGACTTGGTACTAGATGTCACATCTAGCCATAGAGATTTCATTGCCAGACCAGCTGTGACAATGCAAGGGTTTTTTGGGATATAAGCCTGAGTGAGTTCACTGTTGAGAACTCAACAGCTCTAAGGAAAACCATACTGATTATGCACCTACGTGCCTAAATCAGGGTTTGGGAACGCAAATAGACACTTCTGTGTTTTGACAATTCATCCTGAGTATGTTGCACAAAAAGCTTTTCACATGAAGGGGTTGCAGCTGGGTACACAGAACTCACCATGTGCAAGCAGCTTCTGGCAAAAAGCCACAGGTGAAATTTAAAGGACACTTTGTGCAAAACAAATATTTGATATCATCTGTAAAAATACTAACTCCCCATTACCTTTGGGAAAGATGAATAAAACACTAGAGAGCTTGATTTTCTGCTGTTTATATTGGGAAGCAATTCTTCACAGAAGAAACCCCCAAAGAGGGCTCCTAACCACTGTGGTGTACAGGGAAATGCACAAAATGTGGAACATCCTCACAGAATGCAATGCAGTACAGAGCTATGACTATTCTCGTAGACTCTTCTCTCGGCCCCCAGGTTCAACTCCTCTCCTTTCCCCTTAAAATCCTACTCTTACTATAGAATAAAGGTAGGTTGAAGGCTGGTTGTAGGGTCTGGGAAGTTAGGATAGTACCAGAAAGGTATCTTCTTTAATTTGGATAGCTGAGCTACTTTCTAGCATCCATGCAGACTTGGACACAGTGCTATTAATATGTACTGCTCCTAACACACAAAAATGTTAATGTTTTCATGTGCTGAGGTCAGCCAGGTGAGGATGGCAGCTCTGAATCTGCTTACAAAGTGTCAATCACCACACCTAAAGCAGTCTGTAGGTCTTGCAGACAACTTAGGGACTTTGCTAAAGATGGTGTTTCAGTGGAAATCTGGTTCACAAACGGGAGCTAAACTTGAGCAGTTGCTACAGGTGCATTACTGAGTTAGAAAAAATCCAGGAAGAAAATATGTAATAAATGTTTCCCAGGTTCCCTACACCTCCATTACAAAATTTTACCAGTAATTTATTTTGTAGCAGTTGCACCTGGTTTCTGAACTATCCACAGTAATTACAAAAAAAAGGGAGAGAAAAAACTTTCCTTTCCTTAACTGGTTAGATTTGCATTTGAGCAAATACCTCCAGGTCTGTGGCAGACATCAAACAGTAATGCACTGTAGAATGCAGCCTGGTTGCTGGGCAGGAAATGTTAAGCCCTCTGAGAAGATTACTTTGTTTAAAAAAAAAAAAAAAAAAAAATTCTCCACTCCCATTCCAGCTGTGTTTGCACGATAGAACAGGTTCCCACCTCTCCTCTACAATCACTCTCTGCAAGCCTCTGATACCAAGTCTGCCTTGACAAACCCTGCTAGAAACATGGTTATAAGCCTCTAATCTTGCATGTCTGAGTAAGATAACTTGAAGTTCCAGCTGACAGACGTTTCGGAAAGCACGTATTTTGACATCAGGCAACTTGCACAATAGTTGAGAAGCTGCTATGGGTTTCCAAAGATGCATCTGATGCTCTCTAAATGAGAATTTAGCTCTCTGTTTGGCTTTAGCTGCTGCACCTTTTCACCATAGAGTATTGTCCCTCTTCTATGCATTTAAAATAGGTTTCAGGGTATGCTATGCAATGATACACAGCACTCTTAATAGCACGGCTTTGCCTTTCTTCATAGCATGATCCACTCCTAACACTGAGTTTGACTCCTACAGTAGGTAAAACCATTATCTATATTGCATAACATGAGGGCAAAATCTTCCATTTAGGACCTTACTGCCTCTATTTTCAGACTGTTGGTCCCCTATCCTGAGAGAGTTCCTGCGATGTTTAAAGCAAGAACCATCCAATAGCAAACATTAGAAATACCTTAACTGAAAACCCAGACCCACATATTTATGCCAAACAAAAGAATTGCAATAGTTAAGTTGTAATTAGTTTTCTGCCTTTCAATCTCTCTCTCTCTGATACTCAGAATGCAAATAGTTTCTCTTCCTTTAGGGCTTCCAGGAACAAAAATATTTTTAAATGGTTTAAAGGCCTTGACTTTTCAAATGTACAAGGCAACCTCAGTTTTGCTCCAAATTCAAGTACAGTGACAGCTAACCACTGCTGCAGCTAAAACAGTATAGTGATTAAAATACAGAAACAAAAAAGCTTGAAACAGGGAAAACGTCCTGTAGGTCTGTGGTGTGAAGGCTAAATTAGAAAAACAGTAAGAATTTAGAATTTAATTTACAAGTTCAGAAGTATTAAAGCTGTTGAAATTACTTTGTAAACATTATTAAAATTCCTTGTTTTCTCACTGAGTGAAAGCAGCAGCACTTGACTGACAGGAGACTACTTCAGCTACTGTAAATGGCAGCAAGAACCCTGCAAATCCCTGCAGCACTGAGAACTCAGTTCACTGTTTCTGCTTAGCAGAACTGGGCAGAAGGCAGCACTGCTTTCAGTGGTCACGCGTGTTCTTAGACATTAGCCCTCAAGTAACAAAGAAAGCCTCAACAAGCTATTACCTGCAGTACCTGCTTGTAGTTTGCCCTTATCGCTTTCTTATTTCAGGCCTGAAACAAAATCCTTTCATGAAACACCATTTGATTAATAGTCCTATAGACCTGTTAAGTTAAAAGCAGGTTTTAACAGAGGTTCTTAAATTCTAAAATGCCTGACAGCTCAGAACTTCAGAAGTAAATCCTTTACTTGCTTTTCTCCAAATAATGCAGAAAATTAAGACATCCCAGGGTCACACCTGCAGCAGCCTGCAAAAACCTCTTCCTTCCCCCTCCCCACCAAACAGAAACAAGAAAAAAAACCCTGTCTGGTCCAAAGAAAAACACAGACTGAACCCACAGGGAAGAGGCTTTTATAGCCTGAGAAGTAGTTAGCTAACACAACTGCCCTGAACTCCTACCCACTGAATGTCGCTGGCTCTGGCCCCACTTTACTGCTAGCAATAAAACATTTAGCCCTTCTTAATTAATTCATAATGTATTGAATTTTCAGGGTTGTGTTCTGAGGTCTTAAGATGACAACTATTCCCTTCACCTATTGCTAGCATGCAATTCCCTTTTCTTCAGATGCACATCATTTTATACCAAATTATTTAACATCTATTGTGCAAAAGGCATGAGATAATCTATCAGGTTCCTACTGCACAGAAGTACAGTAAACAAAATAATTTAGTTTGTCCAAAGCATTACTTCATTTTTGGTCCTATTTTCCCTAACTTTAAGAGGGGAAAAAATAATTATCTAAGAAGAAGAATGTCTACAACCTGTGTAACCCTCAGATAAGAGGTAAAGGTTATTTAACTTTTTTGCTTACTGAAGTCTCTGTCAGGAATCTCAAATGAGAAATTAATGGCTGTCACACTGGGTCAGACCAAAGTCCCACCTAGCTCAGTATTTTTTTCCTGAATGATCAGACCTGCAGGCTTGTGGAGGAGTGCAAGATCCTCAGCCAGCTGTACCTTTGTGCTGTGATGACTGGAACCACGTGCATTCTCATGGTGGGAGGGGAATAACAGTGCCACAGTGCACAGTGATAATAATCTTTCTGATTTTTGCTGCTTTCAGAGACTAATACAATTGTGAGAAAACAAACTAAAGGGGCTTGATTTAGAAAAGAGGTTGAAAATGCATCTAAGAGGGCTAAATGTTTGTTTGCTTTAAGATACCTTAGTAAAATATGTTTTTTTATTTGTACTTAGTAACATTTATCAGAAAAACCTTGACATAACAGATTTTAATTTCTGCCTTTGCTTGAAGTTGAAGAATGAAGAATAGTATCTTATTAAATGAAAAAGCCATCCTCATAGACTTAGGATACCAGACCCCCTTTTAGCAAAACTCAAACAGGATTAACTACATTGCAGCAACATTTCTACTACATACACCATTGGCAAAGGAACACAAAGGGTTCTCCTTCATTCATCACTCAACTTCTACCCAGAACATTCAGTTTAAGCTAAGTTGTGAGCTCAAAATGCCGCTTCCATGAAGTTGCAAGTCTAGTGTAACAGTTAATACTGTACTCACATTGCTACATTTGGGCTAAAATCTAGTAAGTGATCTTAGTATTAAATTTCATTTCATATGAATGTGATAATGAGAGATGGCTCACTAACTGTGCTGTTTCAAAGTTCCTCAAATTAGCTTTACTTTCACTCAGTTCAACATCTGTTAACCTAAGCTATACAGCAGGTTGAGATGGAGTCCAGCTAACAGTTGGTTTATAATGTCAAATTATCAGTATCTGATTCATTCCAAGGAGGACCATCAGAAGCCTTGGGGACTTAACTGCTTTAGTCACTTGCAATGGGGAACTTTCAGTGACTAACGCCACTTCCAGAGAACAGAGGAGGACTGAACTTCCACAGTCCCCACCTACAGACTTAATTTTCTCACACACCAGCTGTGTGCTAAGTAGCCTTGCACAAAACTGCTCACAATCTAATGGCTTTAGAATGTGCATATTTTGGAAAACCTTTTTTTGTTTGACTGCTGGCATTTTGGTAATGATTAATACCTCTACAAGGACAAATTGTGAAAATTGGGACCACTTTGGGGCACCAAATCTCGCCTTCAAAAAGTCTTCCCACTATTTTTTTCCCAGTCTACTCATCCACCTCAGCAAAGACTTAATCATCTGTTTCAGAAATTCAATCTAGGCTTTGTAGTGTACCCAAGAGTATTTTTCAGTGTAGCAGGGTTGCTGATGTGATTCTTCCATCGGTGCTATGTTTAAACATGAACCAGAAAGTCATAATAAAAAACCTGCCATACTTTATACAGTTTCTTCTTAAATATGTTCCTGATATCTTTACAAAACAGCAATGACAGAAGTGGGAAACTGGAGTGCTTGAACATCACTGCCTCCAACTCTGTATCCACCCTCTGTGGATTACAGAACAGTCTTTATTTGAAATGGCGTCCTTGTGGGAGTTTCCAGCTGACACTAAAATAGGGGATTTATAACAGAAATGTCCCTGATAGCTTTCAAAGTTTCCTCCTTCAATGCTGACACAACACGGCATTCCATGTAACATAGGAAATGATTACAATCTTGGTATCTGTCACAGATGTGAACTGATCATTTGCATATGGTTTAAATATTCAAGATTTTTTTAGGTAAACATATATTGATCATGGGTAAAGGCTAGAGGGAAGTTTTACCGTACAGAATTAGGAAGGGCATTCTGGTATAAGGAGGCAGGAGAGGAAGCATGGGAGAAGCAGCAAGAGGAACAGAGCATGAAAGAAAAAAAGGAAGATAGGATTGGAATTAAATTCTTCAAACAGATGCTAATATAATCTTTTACACTTCCAGAACCTCTTCCTTGACCTCTAAGGTCTACTGTGCTACTCAAATTTCCTGTGTATGGTGAAAAAAGTGTTTTGAGTTTCTGTGCACTAAAGTGCATATGCACAACACATACTTGAAATGCAATACTGTAATGAATACAGATTTATTCTCTACATTCACCTTTATCATATAGCCAAACCTTTACCGAGGTACTCAAAACTTATATATTGTTCCTGTGGTAATGTCAATCTGTGGTACCCAGTAGTCCTCTAAAAAAGACAATTCCTCCACTTGTGGAGCTTGGAATATGTGTTAACAGGCATTTTGTTGATGAAACTCAGACCCTCTCTTCTGCAAACAATTCAGTATGCATCAGCAAACTAACCTTAAATCCATGCTGTTCTCAAATAACATTGTTTGTTGGTTTTGACCACTGTGTGCAAAGACTAGAGTCCTACCACAAGACAACAGTTCCACAAACAGCTAAGTAATAACTTTGTTTCTTTCTGCAGACCTTAATGATGTGTATTTGTAAAACTGGTTTACCAAAATATTTTGTCTTAAGGACAAAAAAAACCACCCAAACAAAAACCATGTCAAATTTAAATTCCTAACTTTCACTTTCTTGAGAGTGAATTTTTTATTAACCCTTATTTGGAAAGTAATTTTGCCTTACACTCTATTTAGGATTGTACTGGATGAATATCACCGTTTCATGAGAAGGTAGTCTCGTTTTAATATCGCTAGTTATTGTTTCTTAACCTCAGAAGTAGACAGCATCGATGTAAGCTTTTTCCTTTTTGGCATTAAAGAGATCATTTCAATCAGCTGAAAAATGACACTTGACTACATTCCATCTAGAAGATGACTGAGACCTATTAGTTCACTACCCCTTAGCCCACACACTCTTTTTCACACAGCTAAGACTATTTAAGGAAAACTTGAATTTAAAAAAAAAATCCAGCTGAATTAAAATTGGATTCTTTCCAACTCACACAGGACTAACAACAATCATGACAGCCAAATTAAAGTTTGCTATACACTGAATAAAAACTCAAAAGTTTACACAGATTCATAGTTAGATTGTATAAAATACATACCCAGCTCATCCTCAGCCATGTTTTTCAGGTATAGCAGCAATAAAACTAATAGTTTCTCAAGTCCATGAGTGGATGCAGGCAAATGGGAACTACCTTCCAAAGTAAAAGGGGGTGAGCAGGGGGAGGAATACACAAGAACACAGCTTGACTGCATCAGGATGAAAATTACTTAAGAAGGTGAAAATTATTACAAGTGATTATGTGATAGTACCTGGAGCTACAAAATCCCTACATTCTATTCTATGTTCCTAGTGTACCTTTTTACACTGCCAATTTTCAGAGCAGGACAGTATTTAGTACAAGTAATGAGAATCCTAGTAACTAGGATAAAGCACAAAACGACAAAAACTAGAAACATTTTTGCTACTCTACCAGTGCTCTTGTATAGCATTCCTGTCAAGGTTCCAGCAGCTATGGTGTTCAGGTCATCTTCTGCACCTCGTGTTTTTTCAATGATGACTCCGAACGCACTGTACAGTAGAGCTGGGAAAGAAAAACATATTTTAAAAATTCAGGTTAAAACTCCCATTATCTGAGACACAAGGCTTAGAATAACCCAGGCTGGTGTAACTATTTAGACTATGCTTCTGAAGCACAGATTTTCAGTTTATCTAAAGGGGGGAAATCCCCTGCCAAATCCTGTTTTTGGTGTTTTTTTCCCAGACCTATTTCTATTTTACAGATAATTTTTCTTTCTCTAGCTATAGTTTGGTTATAAAGTAGCATTCTTCATGACATCTAGTACTGCCTCAAGATAAACTTGCGATATAAAGCACTGACCAAAGTTTAAGCCCATTTTGCTAGTTCAAATTTATTTAAAAAACTTTTGAGGGTTTAACTTTGTACTGGTAGGCTTTATACTGTCTTCTGTGGATGGCGTTCACCTAAACTTAACAACACTATCTAGGTAGCAGAGAAAATTGTTGCCCACATGCAAGCAAGATGAAATGCAAGTTAAGTGCAGCATTCAGATCACATTATCAAGAGCTGGAGTACAACGGGCTACATTTCCCTTACAGATGACTATTAGATTGCTTGGGATTTGACATTTACAGCTGCTTCACCTCTGCCTGCATATGAAAACTTTGTCCCTGAGGGGCCTTTTGCTTTGGGAGGCTTTGCGGACTGTCCCGGAAAGGATTAGAAAAAGAAATGCATAGGCTTTAGTATGGATACATATATAATCTATGCATTTTGAAGAAGGGAGAAGGCACCCCCAATCCTCACCCCTCATGATATAATCCTATTTTGTGCTGACAAAGACCAGTAAAGTATGTCATAATTTTCAAGTGGTAAAGACACCATGCCACTTTAATTCATCCCTTGTCCTCCAAGAATTTGAAATCTTTACTTCTGCTATAAAGCATGTAAATCCTTCATAAACAACCATATTAATGTCGATGAGCTGAACAGTAGCATCTTTCTCTGTTCAGCATAGGCAGTGGTATTTTACCCTGTCTTTGTAGCATGTAGTATTAACAATGAGGGGAAGGAAGAGCTGAATTCAACAACGTTTTTAAAAATAGTTTAACACAGATGTTGACAAAAATTGTCAGCAGTAACAAAAGGAATCTTTGAGGTAGAGAAATGCTGCCAAAGTGAAATAAGATGCAAAAATACTTCAGCTCCTTTAAAGGAACTTCTCTGGTAGCTAGGACAAGGCAGACCTATATCAAATCCCAAAATATCAAGTTCTGCTTAACTCTGTGACTTGGGAGGTCATATTTTATAAGAAAAATAACAATTTGTTACTGGAATGCACAAACATTTTCTTGAGTAATCTTTCTTCAAACACAGCTGAAAAAACCTGTTAATGTGTCACTTAACCTGGAACCTTGAACTGCAGTGTGCCTGCATCTCGGTTTTCAGACATGTTTTGATTGGATTTGGAATAGAAAATGAGAAGGGAAAAAAAGCCCCCAAACCCAAAAATCGCACCATAAAACTCACTAGGCAATATGCATCTCTTATGAGAAGTCCCATTCTCACTGTAGTTCAGAATCCCATCTCTAACCATGACCTCTATATTATGCCTCAACAGCTAATGTCTGAGTTAAATGGCAAGCTAATGTACTATTTGGAAATAAGACTGAAACAAAATGTAATAAATGCAACTTAGCCTATGCTTTGATGCATTTTTCAAAATTCAAATATACATAGATTGTAATATACATGATGTAATCTCTGTTTTAAGTATTGCTAATTTGTCTTCTATTACCACTTTGTGGGACAATGAGTTCCATCATTAATCTTTGTCAAAATAATTTCATCAGTTTTGTGTTTCTCCTTTCAAAGTAACTGAGAACCCTTTGCTCTTTTAAGACTTGGAGGGGGGAGAAGCCAAACAGCTTGTATTCTCTAGGGCATTAGTTATTCCACTGACTTTTATGAAGTCATGTGAAGTTTTTCTGAGGCATCTGGTATGATTTTATTTCTTGCCCCCCTCAACCTCAGTTCACAGAATTTTCTTCCTCATACATCAGGCTTTTGATAATTTTTTTTTCTCTTTTTTTCTAACCTGTATTCGTTATAAGCAATGTTTAAATCTAAAGTGGGTGGTATTGTATGTGATTTTTCTAGCTAAGCTACCACCATAAAAGGATAAATCTTTGTAGTCACTATCACATTTCTCCTACAGATAAACATTTTGTTGACTCTTTAACTGGAAACAGACATCAGGCAGTTGCTCACATGAGCACTGAATCTCTTCTTAGGTTATTAAAGTTATTTCAGAAGTATTCAATTACAAATTGTGAATTAATTGGAACTTAGGTAATGCTTACTTGTTGATATATTTTTCAGTTGTTCCTGATATTCCGTAGCTAGAGTTCTTGTTTGTAATATACTAAAAATGTTGGGGTTTAATTACAGGCTTTTGGCTACTTATGCTTCAAATCCTATTTTAGCCTTTAATTTCCTTTTCAATGTCTACTGAAATGCTCTTGTGTCCCAAAGAAAAAAAAACCTGCAGTTCTTCCTGATGTATTTCACAATGAAGATTTAGAGAATACACTTTCCCATTAGTTACATCTTTAAACTGTTTTTCTTGCAAAATAACGAGTTTACTTACCCAGAGATCCCAGAGTGTTAGCCCATAACGCTCCTTGCCTTGTCACCATATTTAGAATTCTATAAAGGAGTTAAAAAGGTATTAAAACCTCTCTCTGTGTTTACAGTGAGGCAGTGTTTATGATAGTAGGCATAATGTGTTTACACTATTCATTTGATTAATAAAGCTGGAGTAATGAACCAAAAGCCCTTCAAAAGAAAACTGTAAGGAAAAGCACACAGCTTGGTAATACATAATCTCCTCTACCATGCATGCTACAAATAGTAAGGCACGCAATATGGAAGGCAAATATCTAGTCCTCAGCTCTTAAGAAAATCTCTCCTTTCAAGTCAAACTTGCACCTTACCGAGAATCCAATCTCTTCCCTTCAAATGACTTTCTAACCCTAGTTGATAAATGTTCCTGACACAATGGCT
Source organism: Gorsachius magnificus (assembly GCA_034008185.1). NCBI lineage: Eukaryota > Metazoa > Chordata > Aves > Pelecaniformes > Ardeidae > Gorsachius > Gorsachius magnificus. Next base: position 30,459,432 of record CM067089.1, on the reverse strand, counting down.
ACACGTAGCTACTGAGAATGACCGATACATTTATGCTGACTTACCTGGGTAAAAAGAGCTCCAAGAAAGCTAGAGTGCAAGTGATAGAGGGACCATGTGTCAGGGAGCGTGGTGATGCTTGAACAAATAGGGTGGCTGTTAAAACCAAGTCTGAACCAAAGCAAGTCAGGAAGAAAAGAGGCAATCTTGCATTTCCGTTTGTCAAACTTGGCACCCAACAAAAGGTAAAGTATCCTGAGTATTTCTGTATGTATGCTTCCAGACTAGCACTAAAGAGGGAAAGCAAATCTTTAGTGCACTCTCAGGGAAGCACAATGCCACTTCTTCCTGGCATCAGCCGTCTCCAGAACGTGACAACAGCAGCCAGAAGAAATGACTGATCTTTATCTCCCAGAAGTGTAACACTATCACAGGCACAGTACTGCTCTGGACAGCTGACTACCACTGGAACTCAGTTTATCATTTAAAGCAATGAAAGTGTCACACATTACACTCCTTCTGATTCAAGTTCATTTTCCACTACTCTTCCTTTTTGATAATTTTCATTAGGAGACACGGGCCATTACTGAATGTTGATAGGCAATGAACTAAACAATAATGGAAAACTTAATTTTGAAACAAAAGATAAAAATCCAAGAGGCTAGGATATTGACAATCTCCCCCTAATTACAACCCCCATTCTGTTAACTTTACATTAATTCTGAATTGATGAGAAAAGTCATGATTTTAATAACCATGATACACTATGAGATATTTGATGACAGGGGATTAACAGCAAAATTCAAATCCATAAAAAAAATTAGTATCTGTGTACATTAAGAATAGATTTGATGGAAATCTAGCTAGGCAAGTCTCTCTTCCCTGCATCTGATCAGGAAAACATAGAATGTAATACCCTGTTTCAAGGTGATGACCTTCAACAGGCCTTTTCCCTTGAAGGGCAAGGACTAACAGCAGTGTGTCCACTGACTGCCACCTGCTGGGCTCGACCCAACAAAGTTTGCGCTTAACAACATGGTTTTGTCTGACTCAGCTCATTTGAATACATCAAATTTAATTCTGTTCATCTAGAACATTATGGAAGAGTCATAATTATAGTAGGGAATACTTTGGTTCTATCTTTAATACAAGATATGGTAAAGAAGGGGATGAAGAGAAGAGAAACAGTATTTTGCAAAGGAGCAGAGCCCCTATAAACTGTACTAGGAAATACTAAATTCCTCCTCTAAAATTTCCCTTTTGCCAAAGAATTCTGGGAGAGTGAAAATGATTTCCTCCAGTTATTTCACTCCTTTACTTTCCTATGTCTCCTTCACAGGCACTTAAGTTTTCTTACAGTTATGTCTAAACTACCAATAATTCTAGAAGGAGAAGCAGGAAAAAAAGCGTTCCCATCTTTACTGCGTTCTTTGAAACAATCAGGTAAGGTGAAAACACAGGAATTCCATGGGTGTTCATGAACGCTGTAGTCCAGAACAACTTCCACCATTCAACACTTGCTTAGCAGCATGCACCAATGTCATCCCTAATGCAAATCCAGGCAGGCCCAGCTTCTGCATTTTAATCTCTTCCTGGTTTTGGAAAGTTTGGGAAAGAAGAGAGAACTCGCTCTCAGATAAGTCACAGCAAAAAATAGCTCAAACCAAATTGTGCTGCTTCTGGGAACACTTCAACATATAAAAACACTGTTTTGACTTTTAAGTAGATTTCTAGTAGATAACAAAGTAGTTTATTCTCAAATATTTAAAGTCAGAGGATATACCAATTGGCACTAAATGAAAAGCAAAAAGCTTGCACTGAACATCATTATAACTAAAAACATTTCATAACTAGATGAAGACAAACACTGACTCTCATTTGTCCCCATTAAAACCACAAAAAAAAGATATATTTTTGCAGTATATTCAGATCTAACTTTGTACAAGCTGGAAGAAACAACTCTGTCACTAAGGTGTACTTTTTTTTAAAGATTAAACACTTACTGTACATTTCTAGGTTTTGACCACGCCATATTCTGTGTCTCCTTCAAGCCAAGTCGCAAACCATTCAGAGCACCAAATGCTGCCCCTAGTTAGCACAACAGTTATTACTTTTTCAGAAGAAGAAAAAGGAACAAAAATAACAATACTAGAAGGAAATACTGAGAATGGACCCCAGTGTATAGTCTGAAGTCAAATAGCTGTTTATTTAAGAGTAGATTGCAGAACAAGCCATTTACAATCTCGTCAATTACTGTAGTACAGAGGTGTTACCTGGACAGCAGGGAAAAGTGAAAACCACAACCACCTACCTGTCATACAACATCCTCCAATGGTAAAAAAGGCCAGCTCAAATCTGCCTCGAGTTTTGTTGGCTCCTGTGGGCAAGATAAACTCATCTGTATCCTGAGGGAAAACAAAACACACACCTTTGTATTTTCCAAGTGTATCTGCTTCAAAACGTAGACCACATTAAAATTATTTATTTAATCCATACAATAACCTAAAGAAAAAACAGATACAACCAGTGTTTCTGGAAAACTGTTGTCTACAGTAGCACAGACATGGAATATACTATGTGTATAATTATTTAATAACAATGAAAAAGACTTTAAAAAGATAAACTGAGAGCTTTTTTCCCTAGTTGTCCTAACTTTTTATAGATTACATCAGGCAGCCAAGGAACTCAATATTGTGTGCATTGTTGGTTTTTTTTGTTTTAATGACTATTTGCTTAATTACTTATTATATCTTGAGCAGACAATACAAGACTCACTGACCTCTAAAAACCTTCCTATTGTCTGATTATGCAGCACTGTTTCCTTACTGAGCAACCTATGTTGATGCAGTAATGCATTAAGGTTTCCCACTACTCTGACGCTAAAGAAAAACTACCCCTGTACTGAAACAGGTATTTCCTCGCGCTGAAATAAGCAACCTGTTTTGAAGACATGAAAAAAGCAAGGAATATATTCAAAACTATGGATGATCAGGCATGAAATATGCGAGGTTGGTAGTTTTTTACTTGTGCATCTTTCTCCTGCAGGGACAGGCTTGTGTTCTTGTAAATCAGATTAGTCTAAAAAGCTAGAGAAATGGGCTGATAACTAGGCATGTGTGTAGAGATAAGGTAGGCCAAAGCACTTTTTCAAATTGAGACACTGACAAGAAGCACACACGTTGATAAGGTGCTAAAGCAGTAAGATCTCTTTTTATGCTTCTGTGCTTTCCAGTCATACTATTATTCACCCCCCATTTAACTGATACATGACTGCAACAACTACAGGCTCAAGTAATTGTATTCCAAAGGGCGTTCTTAGTCTATACTTGGCACTAAATGTGGATGGCAATACAGAAAAAACATACGGCTTCTAAAATTGTCAATACTTCTGTATGTAACCTTTATGTTTCTATAGAGACAATAACCTAGGAAGCCCATCCTCTAGGTCTGTGACAAAGGCTGGCATGCTATTTTATAATGGATACCTGCTGAAGGTAAGAAAAGCATTGCAGAACACACATTGGTTTGTGCCTGCATTAATGAACTAACAAAGAAAGCGGGTTTTAAAGTCATGAGTTTTGCTGTAGGATTTATTATCATGGGAAGGCCAGGATCAAAATGTAAGATTCTCAACAATAAGGCTGACTTTCTCTCTGCATTCTGAAAGCAAATGGATGGTCTTTAAATACAAGAGACCCTCACCCCTCCACACACACCTTCACAGACAAACCAATTTTAAAGGCTTGTATTTTAAAAGTTTAAAAGTTTTTGTATTTTAAAATATTAGCTATGTCTTTTTCCTTGACTTTTTAGAATCACAGAATGGTTAAGGTTGCTAGTGAATCCATTTCAACCAGAGGCACATCCCCTCTTTTCTACTATTACAGGAATGTTACGTTGTAATCTTGACTACAACAGCTTCCAGTGAAAGAGATATAAAAAACAGCCCCCTGAGCTGCATTCAGAGCTTTCCACTTACAAAAGAAGCAGTGATGCAGCGTACCATGAAACAAAAGGCACACAGATTAGCAGATACAACTATTGACCTTCAGTGCTACTTCTGCAAAATTTATGTTCTCAGATAATATAAGCCCTATATATGTAAATATATAGAAAATACTAACTAAACAAAATCATTGACATGCATCCTTACTGGATTAGCTTAAACCTTTTCAGCTATAGTTAATATTGCCGAGAAAGGAAACCATTATAGGATTTTAAATTATTTTATTTTCTTTATGGTGGCCTACAGGTCATCATGTGATGTTGACGAATATTAAGGTGTGTAAGTACGATAGCTACATTATTCTGTAGAATAAAATGGAAAGCTCTACTTCATGATGGTGTCCCTTCAGCTGGGAAATGACATAAGGAAAGTGGTGTGAACTTTGCTGCTGTGATGACAGCACATACGGTGACAAAGCCTGCATCAGGCCTGGGGTTTGGCTGAACACCTCTGAACTGATCGAATGCATCACCACGCAGAAAACTCATCCATCACAACAGCGAAGAGCTTCTGGATGCTCTTACTGATTGTAGGGGCTCAGTGGAGGGTGTGACAAATGCTAGAACTTGTGCAAGGGTGTGCTGGGGCTGTATGCCTCAGAGTAGGGAGGGAGTCCTCTTTTCACTAGTGGCAGGCTTATATTGACACGTCTGTCTTGTCCTCTATATTAAAGCTGGTTTTCTTTTAGATGCCATGGCACTGCAAGCTTTTATTAGGAACAATACTGAAAAAAATAATTCCTTTCAACTCTCAGTACACGCTGCACTGCAGGATTTTTGAAGTCTTCACATACGACCATACAATTGAACCTAGTTCAACACGATGAAAACAAGCCGCCGTCTCACCTGTACTAGATACCTGGGGTCCAAGTTTAAATACGGCGACAAAGGGCTCATTCCAGTTACTGAAAGGAAAAAAGCAGAATACTTTAACACCGATTTCCTTAGTAACGACTTCTCATCCGGTAAGTTCCGAGGGGGCAGGCCTCGCGCGCGCAAGCAGTGAAAATTCTGCCGTCGCGTTGCACAACCGATCGAAAGCCGACGCCGACCGACAGCCCCCGCAGCCGGGAAACGCCACAGGCGCGGGGCGGACGCGGCGTCTCTGTAACCAGTGCCCGCCGCAACGCGCTGCCACCGCCGAGGCTGTGGCGAAGCCGCCTCCCTCTTCCCTCCGCCCCCCGGCGGGGCCCCGGGGAAGCCGCGGCGGGGCCGGCAGGGTCCCGGCCCGCTGGCTGTTCCGCCCCCCGGGGGCCGCGCTCGGCCGGGCCGGCCCTTGGCTCGGCCGCGCCACGCTGATTTCCCAGAACGGCGGCGCCGCCGCCACCCCTGGGCCCGCAGGGATCGGCCGCCCGGGCCTGCCCCGCGGGCGGGAAGCGGTACCGGCCCCCCCCCCCCCCCCCGGCCCCGGGGGCCCCGCCCTCCATGGCACCGCCGGGCCCCGCGCCCGCCGCCCGCCGCAGCAACGACCTCCGCGCGCCGCCGTAAAGCGCGCCGCGCTGCTTTCCGGCCCGCGTGCCTGCTGCCGGCGGGGGCGGAGCGCGGTCGCCATGGTGAGAGGGGTGAGGCGGGCGGGGAGCCATTTTGCTGCGAGCGGCGGCGGCCCCTGGCACCCCTCGTTGGACGCGGCTCGGCCCGGCGCCGGCCCCCCCGGGGGCCGCCGCATCGTCGCCCCCCGGGGGGCGGCTGTCGCCTGGCGCCGGCGGCCGCTGGGCGGCCCGCGCGGCTGAGGCGGGCTGGGCGGGCGAAGGCGGGCCCGCCGAGGATGAGTGCGGGCTGCGGGCGGGACCCCCCTCGGAAGAGAGCCCGGCCGAGCCCGCCAGCCCCGGGGCGGCCGCCCTCGCCGCCGCCGCTCGGTCCCCGCCAGGAGGGGCCCGGGGGCAGCAGCTCCGGCGCCGGCAATCCCGACTCCGCCGTGGGGAACAAAGGTTTGTACCGGCCGGGGGCTGTGCCCTCCCCGGGGCAGGAGGAGCGGCTGGGCGCGGAAGGGGTCTCGCCGGGGGTCCACTCCGCCCCGCCCCCCCCCCCCCCCCCCTTCGGCGGCTCAGGCGGTTTCGGGGTGCCGGGCGGGTCGGCGGCGGCCGGTGCTGGCCCAAGCCGGGTCGAAGCGCTGCTCGGCGGCCTCCGCCGCCTAGGCCCGCCGCCGCGCCTGGGGCTTGGCGGGAGGAGGCGGCCGGGCCAGGCGGGGGCTCCGCCGGGTTGCTCACTGCATCTCTGCCGTGCTTCTCTTCGCGTGGTACGCTGGAGGGAGGGCGGCGTTCGGTGGCGAGGGGCCGCTTGGGCCGGTGCACGCAGCCTCCCCGGAGCTGGCCTTCGGTGCCGGGCTTGAATCGTCTCTAACTTCGCTTCCCGGAGCCAGCGTGCCCCGTGGACCCGAGCACTGTGGGGCAGTGCACGTTGCTTTCCTTTGGACATGGCTTTGGGTACAGGATCGTTATCCTGGCTTTGTGCCCGATTCTTTACAAACTTTAAGTAATAGTGCAGCCATCTAAGTGAGGTGTGAGAGGCTAAAGGTAGCCTGGTTTGTATGTGAGAGTACAAATACTTGCTGCAAGAGAAATGGCGTTCAGCGGGGAGTTGTGCCAGGCTATCACGGCAGGGAGAACTCAGGGTAATGACAGGAACCCACATGGGCATGTGGCTGTGGGCCCAGAGCCCTGCTGGTCGTGGGGGGTGCCCCCCCCCGCACTGCATTGAAAAAGTTCCCACGTGGCTTCCTTAGGTTATTTTTATTTGAACCTAATACTGTCAAAATAAAATTTTAATGCACCATAAAGTACCTGTTTCAGGAATAGGAAGAAATGCAGGGAAGGGCAAAAAACCCAAACAGATTTGCTATGGTCTTTGGTTGATAAGTTAAACCTCAGTAACTGGTAACTAAGCGGCAACTTTGAATAGATAATAGTATGAAGTTATATGTGTGCCCTCCTGCAGAGTGATAAATAAGAATCTTCTAACAAATCAGTTTTCCTCAATGGTAGGTGCTGAGGAATGGTTTGGTTTATGGCAATGATTTGGGGAATCTTGAGTAGAAATTTAGAGTCCACTTTAAAAAAAATTCCACCAAAGTCTGGTTTAGTGTTTATACTGAATGTAAGCATATGCTGTGTTTTTGTTGCCTCTTATGTTTTTATGACCTTATCTGTAGCAAAAAGAGATGTTAATAGTATTAACATTAACATTAAAGAAAAATGATGTGTTATGTTTTTTTATAGGGCTTAAATGGCTAGTCAGATATGAAAGTTCAGAACAAAGCCATTTTGTTCTGTTCTGCTGCTATAATTGCTATTTATTGTGCTAATGATTCCTTCCTCAATGCAAGTTTCTACCTCAGGAGGTAGTCAGCTGCCTTTGAAGAGGTTTATTCGTCCCATGTTTTAACATGTCTCTTTGGGTTTTTTTCTGGCTGCTTCTTTCCCCGTTCCTGTAGGCAATTTAGGTAAACGCTTCAAATATAAGAAGGTGAAATTTGGCAAACAGAATGACTAATATACTTCAGTTTTAGTGCATCTTTAGAAATAAAAATATTTTAGTTCATAAAATCCGTCAAACTGTTATTTTTGTCCAAGTAGGGTGAAGCTGAGCATTTGTTGAAAAATCGACTGGCTGAGTGTGGCACGGGTTTTCTTGTGCTTGTAATCTACATACAGCTTGGCATCGCTGCCTGGTGACCTGGTCACATGGGGGCAATATTCACTATCATTTGTGCTGTTTCAAAAGACTTAAAATGATTTAAACATTTTCTGGAGATTATTTTTTTCATTCTAGAAATTCTGTACTTTTGATGAGGATATTTGATAACCAGATGTGGAAAAGCGTTCAAGGCCTCAAATGTTAGGGAAAGCTTTTATGAAACAATGTCTCTTAAGTTACCTATGGCCTAAGCTACCTGTGCTACAAGTTACACAACCTCCATTTACAGTAAAATGCTGAATCTTTTCTGTAGTGACTATTAATCAGCATAGCCAGATCTGCAGTACTGTTTTTTAAGTTCTGCAAAACTACTGGTGCGATAGGGGAACTACAAATTTTACTTACCCATTTGAAAGCAGTGAGTAAATACCTCTCACAGTCAGCAGTGCCAGCTAGGTAACTTCCCTTGGCAAATGGAAAGAAAGGGAGCTGAAGCTAGTTGCCAAATTTTCAGAATTGCCTTTAAATGACAACAATAAACCAAAACTAAATAACCCTTCTTATACTAATGAAGATTACTTTCCAGTTGTGAAATAACTGCTTTGAATTTTCTCTCTCTGTTCCCCACCAAGTGTCTACGTAATTAGTTCATGTGCTGCTGTTTCTGTTGAAAGCTTGTCTGAACTGCAACATCACAGAGACTGATCACGTTTGCTGGAGCTGTGTTGCTGGTAGTAAATCTGAAAAAAATGTCCCCTTCGCATTTGTTGCTGTTTAGGGGAGTAAGCATTGATAGGCTTTACAAATTGTTTATGGATGGAGGGGAAAAGAAGTAGTCCTTTTCCCAGCACTTGTCACTTCTAATATGTACAATCTTTATATTAATCATTAGTATGCTACATATAAATAAGGTTCTCAGCTGGGTCTTCTAAGATGCCTGTTTGTTTGTTTTTTTGTTTTAAGCTATGTTATGTTGCCTCTTGGTTCCAAAATTCAGCAGAAATCTTTCAGGACTCACTGTGGTGGTGGTGGTAATTAAAGGTGATAATGAGAGCAGTAAAGTTCAAGTTGCTTTTTTTTTTTTTTTTTTAATCTAGAGATTCACTGTATGTTTTAAACCATATTAAAAAAAAAAAGTTGGATAAAAAAAAAATCTACACACACCAAGCCTGGCATTTGTAAAGATTACTACAGAAGCCACAGGTGTTGACTGATACTAATTAAATATTGCATCACATGTAGTTTTAATAGTGTTAGTGTCTGGATGCTCCCTATAGTAGAGATGATAATGAAGACTTAATTGAGGCATTTTTATCTCTATCCAGTACAAGTTATCTTATTCATATGCAATCGTGTTGCAGTTTGATTGTGTTTCATGTAATAACATAGTGAACTGTGGTTTTTCAGTTTGTAAACAGCGGACAATTACCACTTGGTTGGAGAATAAAGGACCCAAGACAACTGAGTCCAAAAGGTAAAATGCACAGCATACCTATTCAAAGGTTGTGTTTTTCGAGTGGGCCTGTGGGCAACTCAAAGTGGAGGTTGCCAATACAGCTAGCTACTGGAAAAAAAGGCAACTCCCTTTCTGCTGCTTTCCTTACCTTGGTGCATCCTCTTGGGTATAACTAACTGACAGACTTTCACACCAAAAAGCTAACTAGTCCCTCACCCCTCCCCTCTAACCCCCCAAACCCAAACTTTTTTGCTGACTTATCTTCCTGAAGTACCTCACCGTTGAGGTGAATAAATACTGCTGCTGCAAAGAAAAATAACAATTGTTTTAACGTGTCTTTTAATTTTTATTATCAGCTCTAAATATATTTTACTCTTATGCTTTTGTATTGTGATTTTTTTTTTTTTGTCTAAGTCATGGGCTGCTTATAAAACTAAGGAAATACTAGAATGTTTTTGAGATTACGGGCTACTGTGTCCTGCTTTTCTGAAAGATTAATTTGTAGCTCTGAGGGAATGGCTAAAAACCCATTGATTTCCTTGCTGACTGTATTTAACTGATTAAAATGAAAGTTAAGGAGGACTTTATCATGACTGCTAACTTTTTTCATCTGGAGTAAATAACTAAATAATAGCTTAATACTGTTTAAATTTGAGAGTAAGGATAACAAATCGGTGGAATAGATTTCTAAGGTAAGCAACTGATTCATCATCCTTTGGAGCCTTTAAATGGAAATAGATTGTTACTGAGCTATGTTACCCAGTGCACTAAAACTTGTTGATCCTGGTAGTGCTCACTTGCAGAGTATAATGGGTAAAATTCTGTAGTTTCTATTGTATGTTTATAATAATTCCTTTAAAAATTTATATATATATATAAATTTCATTTGGAGATAAGACATTAAATTCCCTTATTTCTCTTCCACAGCTTACACAACAAAATTAATAACAATACTGAAGCAAATGTCAAGATGACTTCCATTAAAAAAGAGAACTTTTGTGAGCATGATGTGAAAAAGCTAGAGAATATTTGTCAGCAAAATTATTCAAAAATATCTGTGGAAGTTGGTGCAAAGCATGTAAATTTGCCTCAGACAGGGAGCATGTGTAACTGGGAGGCTGAGGACAAAGATCCAGTCTCACACACAGAGTCTGTGAAGGGGACACAGTCTGGAGACATCTTTAAAAATGCCAACATCGATCAGACGCACAAAACTGGCAAGCAGACTCAGAGAGCCTGTGAAGAAAGCAGTGACAATTGGATTCAGAGGAAATTATCATCAGACCGGTCTTTGAAAATGGGAAATACAAAACTTTCTTCAAAAGACACCGAGACAGATGGACAAGTGGCTTCTTGCAATTCACAGAAGCTGAAGAGTTGCAATTCTGTCTGTTTAACAGGTGAACAGGAAGAAGGGGATGTAGTTCCGGAAAGCCCACTTTCAGATGCTGGCTGTGATGCTTGTGTATCTGATCTTGGAGGTCCTGGGAAACTGAGCAAGTGTCAGAGCAGTTCAGGGGAGTCACCTGCATTTGAGAAAGAAAGTGAACCAGAGTCACCAATGGATGTAGATAATTCCAAAAATAGCTGTCATGGGTCAGAGGCTGATGAAGAAACAAGTCCGTTTCTTGATGAGCGAGAGGAGATTAATATGTCAAAATCCATAAACAAATCTTTTAGAATTCAATATGGGGATGCTGAACTGGAGTCAAGAAAGTCACGTTTTTCTGCCAAGGTCTCTGGAAGCTTTGAGGAAATAGATAATTCTGTTAAAGAGGGCAGTCTGCATACAAAGTCACCTGGGATCTCTCCTGCTCCATCATCAGAATGTAAAGGTGCAAAACAGGGTGTGAAGAGAGACTCCAAAATCACCTCTCACTTCATGAGGATACCTAAGATCGATGAGAAAAGGTAGCGTTCTGTCTGTCTCTTCATCTGCTTTTTCACACTCTAGAATTTCCTCTTTGGTGATAACACTTTGGAGGCTGGATTGTATAAAGAGTTTTGCAAAATCTGTGTTAAGACACAAAGACAACTTTGATGTAAGCTTGAAGTAACTTATTTTTAATGGGACTACTTGTGGTTTTTTTCAAAGGATATGTTTGTCCAGTGCAATTTTTTCATCATTGGAGATCTGCTAAAATTGGGAATTAGAGACATGGTAGGAAGTTGATTTTCTTTATCAAAGTGATTTAAGACCATGGGATTTTTAATGCTTGAGAGTGAATGGTGGTACAGGAATGCTTTATTGAGTGTACCTCTAGCATTCTGATTTCATTCAGAATACTTGAGGAAACTGATGTGGTTTTAGTTTCATCTGTCAAAAATACTGAATCTATTTTGTTGAAGCTTTGAAATAGACATGAAAAAATTCCACTTTTGAAAGCAGTTGTAGAAATGTGTGTGAGTGGGGTTTTTTTGGTTTCATTCATAATCTGGGAGAAGGACTGGTGGCTACACACTACAGCAGTGGAAATGGAAGCCCTGAGCATGACCCAGGATGCCGTATGCTAAATGCTGCCTAAGGAAAAATGGGTAATCTCTGCTCTGAAGAGCTTAGATTTCAGTGGGAGCTGAGAAAGTGAATAAACAGCAAAGGAGTAAGCAGAAACAAGAGGACTCTGTGTGTTGGTGTAATAAGCAGTTACCTCTGTAGACTCAAGTCCTTAAAGTAGAGCAAGAAAGTAGTTCTGCACATCTTTACTGGGAGGCCCTTTCTGGTTTTGGGGAGCAGCACAAACCATGCCTTTCAAGGAAATGAAGAAGAGGGTGATGGAGGGAGGCTAACTACAGCAGGGGTGCATTTGAGAAATCTTAAGAGATGAGTAGGCTGAGAGTGGATTTGGAAAACAAAAAAAGGTAGTACTTGGGAAAAATGGATGGAGGAAGAATTTGATAAAAGTAGTATGGAGAAGGTGGTCATAAAGCTTAAAATGGTGGGTTTAGGAAGCACTCCATTAATGCAAATGAATTGCTGTTGTAGCAAAGCATCAGAGGTTGAGGCTTGTGTTTGTTGGTGCTAGAGCATCATGTGTTATAATAAATCTGTGTTTGAGAAGGGAAACTCATGCAAAGGTTTTGCTGTGTGGATAGATGGGAATCCTAGCAGTGCTTTACAGAATAATTAGTAAGGTAGAGTATGAGGCTCTAGAGAGAATTTTTTTTTTTTTTTTTCCTTTTTGGGGCCTAAACAAGATGACATGAAGGTTATAAACCTCAGTGCCAGGCAAAACAGTGGTGTTGTATATAGTGCTTCAGAGAGCAATTAGAAAATCTTAAAAGTTTTCTTCCTGGTTTTCGTTAGACCAGGTCAATAGCAGATAATGGAGTGGCTCAGATCTTAACTTGCGGATAAAGAAGCAGTAGTGTATCAGGCAGGTTTCAGTCATCAGCAATGCTGTGCTGGAATTACCCTCTGGCTCTCAGATGAGCACAGTGCGCCTATAGCCAGCATCACGCCGATGTGGCTACAGCGTTTGCCTGTGATCGGCCAGGCTGACGGTGCTGTCTGCACCTGAAGATACTGGCATATGCATAGATGCAGTGAACAGGTTGCACAACATCTTTATCCAAGGGTGGAGTAAGTTCACAAAGGGGAATTTAAAGGTCTAAACAGCACCTCAAAGCATAGGCTTTTAACTTGATTTGCATTTTATTCTGAACTTTCTCTTGCATGAGAAACCTCTGGTATGTTACATCAAACATACAGCAGGTTTGGACTTTTCTTCCCCAAAATTTCTCAGATCCATGCACATACCTCTGATCATTAAAGAGGACTAGCTCATCTGCTCTTGAATGTATTTGAATTTTGCAAGTGTTTTTTGGATTACTTTTACATTTCTACCTCTATTGCAAGTATTGTGTGCCTGGCATGAAAAATACAACCCTAGTGAGAAAGGGCGATTAAGAAGTTTCTTTTTTTTTTTCCCCCCCAGTTTGAAGAAGGAATATGTGCATCTGTGCATGCACACGTGTTTGTTTTCTAACAGTTGAGAGGGGGCTGTAGAGGGTATCCTGACAAATGAGACTGTCTCCTGTCCCTGGATAAACAGATCCTGTTGGGCAAGAGCATGACTATGCAGAGGAGAACCCTGCCTTGCTAACATATTGCAATTCTGTGGAAGTGTTCGTAAGCTTGTAGAGAAGAGTGTTTTGGTAGACATCATGTACTTGTGTGTGATGGGAAGGAGGAGGAGGTGGATGGTGTTGTGGGTTTTCCCCAAATAAAGCTTTGGCCTGGGGCCAAAGGCTAGCAAATAAACTGATTCTGTTGTAAATGTAATGCTGGAGTGGAAGTTTGTGTATTTGCCTACCAGGTTTTTCAGTGGAAATAAAATGTTTCAACCTATTCTATTTTAACAGCAGAAAAGAAAAGTGTGAATTCAAACCCCGGAGGCCAGGAAAGAAGATTCCTAAATATACGCCACCTCCTCTTCCAACTAATAAGAAATGGTTTGGGACACCAATTGAAGAGATGAGAAGAATGCCTATGTGTGGGGCCCGTCTTCCTCATCTGCGACCCTCAGCCAATCATACAGTAACCGTCAGAGTACGATAATTCAGTGTATTACCTGAAATCAAATTTCTTACAGAATTGTTCAATAATATGAAATGCCAAATGTTAGTCTCACAGTATTAGCAGGTTGTGGAAATCCTTCTTTGCTGTTCCTTGGGAGCGGACTGGGGCAACTGATTTTCCTGAAAATTGACTTTTCTGATGCACAAAATTAGGTTATTGAGATCCAAAAGAAATGTAATTATAGTTTTACTGCCTCTGGCTTGTTAGGGACAAGTATTTTTCTTTTGCATAGGGGGGTCTGTGTACTTCCTTGTCTGAGTAGTAAACTGTGGGAATTTAAATATGTCTGCAGGTAAAATTTGTACTTCAGCGTTTTCATGTTACATTTTCATTTTAATATGGTTCTGTTTTGGGTTCAAGATATATAAAAGGCTCAGATATTTAAGATATAAAACCCACAAAAAATGAAGAGGAGTTTCTAGCGATTTTACCACTGCATTTTAGATCAAATCTGATGTAGTTGCCTTTAATCCTTTGGCGTGGTATGCAGTCAAATTATTGTTGAAATAAAACAAGTGACCAGAAATCTGTAGGGTCATGGATAAATCACAAACAAAAGAAAAGCACATAAAGTTTAAATGCAAGTTTTGAGAGAATCTGTGCTGCCAGAAGGCCGTATAGCAGATTAAGTCTTTAAGAACATTGTGTTAGGTATTTTTATGTTTCTGATATTCTGTGAAGTAAACTTGAAATATTGCTATGTCTATAATGATTTCTCATCCTCCTCAGTGTTAGGTTAAAAAAAAAAAGTTATTTCTGCACATGACTATGGTTAGATTTGAAACTACATTTTGAAAATATTTGTATGAAACTATGTAGATACTTAAACTCATAAATGAGGAAGTATTTAGCTGATAATTACATGTATTACCTTTATTTCATCATGTTTCAAGAGGTAAAATTATAAGGTGGTGTTCTTTTCACCAAGCTTAACATAAGAATAACAGGGTAGCATGGAATTTTTATTTTTTTTTTTTTAATCTGAGTATCTATCATGTGGTCAATTTGTAGCTTTCCCCTTTCTAAAAAGGGTGGCTGTAGATAAGAGCTTTTTTAAACTGTTTTTGCTTACTTCTTATTTCTTCCATTTAAAAACTTGAAAGTAGAGTCTGACCTTTTTCCCTCCCTCCTTCTGTGTTGTAGGTAGATCTTCTGAGGGAAGGAGAGGTCCCTAAGCCTTTTCCAACTCACTACAAAGATTTGTGGGACAACAAACATGTTAAAATGCCCTGTTCAGAACAAAATTTATACCCTGTAGAGGATGAGGTAAGACAAAGTATTTACAGTTGTGTAATCAAATAACTTTGTTTACATATAGATGAGTTTTCGGTGTACTGCATTTGCTGAGTTAGCAAACTGAGTGTATGGAATTGGAAAATCAAATAGATGAACATACCTGGTCTGAAAAGCTGGATTCTGGGTCATGATGCTTCAAACAGAGCAGAAGACTTTTTTTTTTTGTAGTAATTATTTTATGTAGCCATTGATTTGATGGTGTATATGTTTCTGTACTTAGGGAGTATAAGCTTATACTTCATATATGAAGTTATCTATTTGTTATATATTTTATTTTTTTGGGAAGCAATTTGGGATGCCAACAGATGTGAATGAATTTATAACCACATTCTGAATATTCTGTCAGGTATTGCTGACAGATTGAGGTCTATCTGCCTGCTGTTCCGCTAAAACAATAGCGGAGAGATTAGAGTTGGCCTTGCATGGTTTATTGATCCAGTATTTCTTGTCACTGCTCAAGGCTTACTTAAACTGAAATACTTTAGGCTGTGGTGAGTAAAACGAGCAAGTGTGTCCTGTAGTGAAGGCTGTATAATGATTATTGGTACTTGAACAGAGAATTTTTATGGCCACTAGGAAATACTCTCTATCTTTTTATAAATTTTACAGATATAGTATAAAATGAGTTTAATTGATGTTTCAGAGATAAAGTGTTCATAAGATCTTTGTTGCCAGTTGAGCAAGATTGAGTTGTCTCTGCCCTTGTGGTAGTCTCGTAAGAAATATCATTATTGCTTGCAATGGCCACGAAGACTTTCTGTTGAGGGAAAAGTATCACAGGATGTCTTAAAATTTGGTTTGTGCAAGAGTCAGCCATAGCAGTATGCTTTTATAAACTGTGCCCTTATTGTTCTTAATACCGCATTTTTATAAAGTTGGTTCAGTTCATATATTTTAGTTGTGGATTTTATCTACAAAATCCACTTTCTTCACAAGGAATGTACTGAACATTTTGGCATGAGGAAGAGGGCTGCAGATGTGAGAAAGAGCTCTTTATGAATTTTGTGAATGCTTCAACTAAAAAGGAACTCTTAAGGAAGTAAAATGTAGCGGGCTGGAAGTTGCAGAAGTACTTTACAGTTACTCAAAAATATGTGCTTTTTTTTTAAAGAACTTCACAGATAGAGCAAACTTTCTTTAAAAACAAATGTGGCAAGGAAGACGTTTATTAGTAAACATGTCTTTCTGTTTTGAGTAACTTACTCTGGTTTGGGCTCTTGTTTTAAAGAATGGAGATAGAACTGCTGGAAGTCGATGGGAACTAATCCAAACTGCCTTACTTAACAAATTTACTTGCTCACATGATTTGAAGGTAAGCTTGTCGATTTGAAATCAAGTCCATATATATATGTACATACGTTCAGGCTTGCTGTGTACTGTTAGTGATTCTGGCTCAGTCCTATTTGCTTAATCACTTATGAAAATAAATTTTAAAAAATCTGTGCTGTTCAAGGGATTCCATAAGGGTCTTAATTAATTTATTATGTATTATTAGAATGAATTGTCTTTTTTAAGTCCACATAAAACAGTGTTCGTCCAGTGGTACCTACTTCCTTGTGGTACATGTAGCTTGTAGGCTTTTTCTACAACCCGCTGGTAGGGTGATGCACAGGTGAGAGCTTGAAAGTGTAACAGTTCACACCAGTATACACCACTAAAATCGCAACAATTCAAGCTGCTGAAAGAAACCTGTACATTTTAGGGACTAATGCTCTCTTGATAACTCTTACACTTATCATTGACTTTTAATGAATTGTGATTATATTTCTTGTAAAGAATAATGGAATTTAGATTATACCTGAAAGGCAGGGAAGGAGGAGAATGCAAAAGCTACAGATAAACTATAAACAAATAAATAGTGCTCTCCTGGCAACTAAGGAAACATCCCTTGATAATGCTATTTTATTTGGTATTTTTTCTTGAGAATTTTTTAAGGGTGGTGGTTGTTGTAAAGGCCGTATTTAATTTTGTCATGATTCTGGTCCTTTAAGTTTGTGAACTGGTAAAACTTCTGCTAATATTTCTGAGGGACACTTTTTTTCGTATTTTTGAAGAGAGCAAGCACGGGGTGGGGAATGTTTGTTGTGTGTTGTAGGGAGATCCAAGTGTGCCTTATCTTGTTTTCTGCTATGAGGAAAAACCTGTAGACTAAAGCTTATTCAATGCTTAAACCTGAAATACAGGATTCGAGTCACACCATATTAATACGGCTTTATGGATTTTGGTAGGCTCTGTGACAGGTTTTAGCCACTAGATGGTACTGCTCCTTCAAAAAGGAATTTCATAAACTAGTTTTTCTTGTGTTAGTAAGTATCTCTAAGGTTTATTTTGTTGTGCTCTTTTCCTAGGAGGCTATACTGAGATACAACGTTGCTTATTCCAAGAAGTGGGACTTCACTGCTCTTACCGACTTCTGTGAGAAGGTAAACCAACCAACTAAAGTTAATTTAACATAGCAAGAAAAGTAAAATATAAGTGACTACTTTGTCTATATATATCAGTGCTTTTGGCTTTATTGCCCTTTTCAAAAGGAAAAGTGTTGCAATCATCATCTATGAGGATGGTTATTTGTCTGCTAACTTCAGTTGAAATGATGATTTTACTTTAAAAACTGGATTCATTTTAAATCTTAAAGTGGGTAATTTGGGTGCTTCAGTAACAACTTAAGGTAAGGTGAAAAATGCCTTTTCTTTGGTTTATGATAACCAGATTTAGTAATAAAATGTGTTAATATTTCCACTGTAATAGTTTTTTTAAGAAGTGTTGCTCTCTCTTTCCTTTTTTAAACAACTTTAATGTAATATTACAGTGGTGTTTGTATGGACTGTGCTTTGCTGGTCTAGCAGTAAAATTTTGCTCTATGCTGAGATGATGAATTTAAAAAAATAGAGCCTTTGAAAGATTGGGGTGGGTTTTATGACTTCATGTTACCTTCCTGGAAGAGGATGGAAAAGAAAACTGCATAGTTGATGGCAAATGCAAGTTGGACTGTTATTAATGTACATCCTGACTGATGTTCAGAAACTATGCTAATTAAAGCAGCATGGGAGATTAATTGAGACGCAGTAGAAACTGTATTTTTCTTCCACCAACTCAGAAGTGCTTTTAAAACATGTGTGCTTGTTTTCTTGGCAGGGGCTTGCTAAGCTGTATTAAGTTTCAGTGGAAACTAAATTTGGTTTGAAGTTAATTTTGTTAGTTATGTAAAAAAAGATGTCTGCTTAATTCGTGTGATCAGAGGAACTGTTCTTCCTCTTGCCTATTTCCATTGCGTATAGGGACTACTATTTTACAGAATGAGTTTTGTTTTGCATGCAACACAGTATTGCTATTACTGACAGAAGGTACCTATAAAAATACTGGTGGTATCATATTTGCTAGCCATGGGAGCTACTGTGTTCGCCCATCTTTCCAATGTAGAGCTCCCTCCTCTCATCTGTGGCGTCTCTGTTTTTCAGACTGGATGGTAGAGGCTGTGGACACTTGCCTTCTTTGCTCCTGTTGACTCTTGTACTAACTGAAATTAACTTGGCCTGTTCAACTGTTTAATCTTGTGTTATTAAATAATACATATTTAAAATATTAGAATGCTTTAAAGTACAAGCAAACTATTTATTTACAAGCAAACTATTTATTTAATACTCTGACTCAGGAGTGTACCTGATTTGCATCGTATTGTTACAAATGCAGTTGAGCTTGTCCTCATGTGTTCGTGTCATGCATCTTGGAGTTCAAAAAACTGTGATTAGATTCAGAGATCATCAGCCAGGGAGAGCAAGTTACATCAGCTGTCTCCAGAGAAGAGAGGAACAATAGGGAAATAACTATGTATTGGGCATCAATCTTTCACTGAGGGTGAAAAGGCAATTTTTGCCAACTGGGAATGATGATTTATTTGTGAGGTTCCCAGATGAAGGGAGGAGAGCTGTTTCAAAACATGGATTTTAGACCAAGGTGAAGAGTCTGCAGCAGTATATTAAATAAGGAACAGTAAAGCACTATAAGACAGTGGCTCCTTGTAGACCACAGGAGCAAAATCTTACCCTGGCTTGCTTTATTGAATATATTGAGTTTAGTGAATAGAACATGTGGAAGGGATATATCTTGTAGAGAGATGTTTAAATCTTTTCTGTTATTAAGGGATGTGTGAATTCCTTCAAATTCTGTAACTTAACAAGGCATCTGCTTTCAAAGACTATTTGCAGTCTGCTTAAATGAGCAGCTAGTGAGTGAAAAGCTGAGATCCTCTGTGGAAATGACCTAAATATACTAGCTGTAGAGAAATGTAGCTTTTGAAATTACGCTGTTTGGGAGTTAATGATTAAGGGCTTACCATTGGCTTGTGTTATTTTCTTGTTTATCTTCTGGTTTTGAGGGAACAAGGGAACTGTTTCAGGTGACATTTGCTCAGCAGCAGTTGAGAGGGTTGGTTGAAGGGAAAGGTAGCTTGAGTGGTCAGTCTAAAGGGAGGGGCAGCAGCTCAACAGAGGGAGAAATAGTCACAAATATATATTTGAGAAAAAGATTAAAACAGAGTCTATGATTCTCAAATATCTGTTTATATACTTGGGCACTATTGACTTCCAATACATTCTTAACCAAGAATTCTGTGGTCTGATTTAGAAGAGAGCTGGGTCCACAAATCTAATGGTGTCTGTTTTAGTGATTCATTTAAGGCCACTGTAGTCAGATATTACTTCAGTAGATCTGTGCTTGGTAAATTATAAAGTACTATTTGTTATTTTATAATCTGATCCTGGATACAGCTCATCTTATCTATTAATCTGTTAAATGCTTTGATATCAGTCTTACATTGTGTTTCCTGGTTTAGGTAGTTTCCTTCCAAGTTACATGGTCAAAATATGCATTATTTTTAAATCCTACTTGTAAAATTTAAATCAGTTCCCTTGTAATAACAATAATTACCAGTTTCATGGACTTCAGTTTATTTTTCTTTAAGATTAAAACACTTTCAGCTTCCTTAACTAATGGGAAATAAATATCATGTACCTGAGGATTTTTTTTCCAAAACAACGTACCTTGACATGTACAGGCTGACCGGTTTTACAGCGTGTCCAAAACGTTGTCAGAAGAGGGAGCCCTCACACTGTGTTTTCCAAGGATTCTTTTGGATGCCAGTTAATGTGTGGAAGTAAAATTCCTATTTGTACAGTGAAGTAGATTTGGAAGCCTGGCGTTTTATTGTTTCTTTGAAAAAGTTCATAGCACCCATCAGTAATGTACGTAAAGCTCTCGGTAGCTTATTTGCTTCAGACATCTGACAGTTTTGTTATCCTCTGTGGAATTTCCACACTGTTGTATTGATTTGTTTTGCCATCTGTTTGTTAATATTGGCAAACAGGCTTAGGATTTATTCAAGTTATTACTTAGTGGATGAAAATTATTAGTCCTAACATTTGTCTTCTTACTTGCAAAATTATTGTCACTGGAAGTCATCCTTGCATCTGTTTTCCCAGAACTTATCTAGAAGCCAAACAGGAAAGAGTAAGCAACAAGCAGAAAAGGAAATGTAAGGAAACTGCTGTGGATGGAGCTGTCTCGGGACCCACACTGTGTTGTAGATGAGCTTTATTTACACGAATGATGATAGGTTGGGAATTTATTATATGCTTTTGATCAACAGTGCTATGTAGTGTAGTAGTTTTTATTTTTCTTTCTTGTAGATTTGCCCCTCCCCTTCCAGGCAAGACCAAATTATTTTGCTTTTTCCCGAGTGCATGAAATAAAAAGTCTAGCGATCAAGTTTATGTCTGAGACTAATCTCCAACAACAGCAACCTTATTTAAAGGGAAAAGAAGGGCTTTATCATTTAAGACAGTCACACAGTCTGCTGCTTTAAATTTGGCCTGCTTGTTCTGGACATGCTTTGTTTTTATTGTATTGCTTTAAAGTCTCTTAGAGCTTAAGCATAATTCTTGTTAATGTTGTTTCATGAACTCTTCCTCTTATTGCTTGCATCTGTCCTGGTCTTTCAGGAACAGAGGAGTGTTTAAATCTGAAAATTACATGACATTGTCTAAGCAGTGCATAACTTTCTTTAAAAGTGATCCTTCTTTTACATTCAGTTTTAGTTTTATAGTACACAAGAAGTTAATTCAGCAGGATTTATGTTGTGAAGCTTCGGGAACCTTCATGATATCAAACCTCTGTTGTCACTAAAATCTGAGCTCTTTTGAGGTGAACCAGTCCGGTGAGCAGCCTCACAACTTATTTATGTCCTTTGCAGTAGAGCTGTATTAAACTGAGTTATTTGGTCCTGTCTAAAACTTGTGAGACTTAGCAGCAATACTTAAGAACAAATCTACTGAAAAAATATGTAAGACAGATGCTTATAGTGACAAAAAGGAACTCTGCAGGCAATGAAATGATGCATGCTTTTATTGCTCACGTGGTTTAATTTCAGTTTTCTTCTAAACTCCTTTGAAGCCTGGAGAAGACCTATAGCATTTATGTCACTTTGGCATCAGAAAACAAAGGAATAATGCTCATGTGCTTTTCAGTTCTTACTTGCAAGTTACCTTAAGTTACAGGCTTTCCTGATATGCTTCGGTAAAAGGAAAGAATCAGATCTAGTCATCTGACTTTTAGCTACTGTTTTTTTGTATATGCAAAGCAGAGAGGGACTCATGTTATGTATGCAGGACTGTTAGTATTTAGGATTCCCCAGATATTTGTTTTTAAAAGTTACTTTGTGAGATAATGTCTGTATGCTGTTCAGTTCTGAAAAGGATTAAATCCAGTACTTAGGCATGTGATTAAAAGACAAGCATCTGTCTCTGGTGATTACTCATGCATTAGAAGTTGCAAATAGTTTAGACATAAGTTTGATTGATCTCTTAAGAAGCATAGACCGAAGATTGGAGTTTAGGTAAATTTGTGTGGCATAGACAGTGATTGTCTCTGAGCTTCTGTGAGTCATCTGACAAATGGATCATAGTACATCTTGCAGATGTTCATATTGTATCCATAACTATTTTTGTGTTTGGCTGGACTCCTTGAGCTTGATCATCTTGGTGGAAAGTTTGTGTCTGTGAAATGGAGAAGATACGATGAGAGGAGTCAGGAATGGTGTAAAGGTTATGTAATGGTTTCCATATGAGGAACGTCTAAATAAGCTAGGACTGTTTCATCTTTTCGTCTTAGTTAAGAGATAAGTGGAGGAATGGGTGTAACAGTGATGTCCAAAATGAATGTGAGAGAGGGTGAAGAGGAAATTCCTGTTCATTATTCTAGTACAGCAGTTAAGGGACACCAGATGAGTGTTTGTAGCAGGTAAGGGTTTCAAAACCAGACAAAAGTAATTACTTATTTAGATACTGAACAAAAGGCTGTGGAACTCCTTGTCAAGGGATGTAGAGGATGCTACGGCTTCACAACGGGTTTTGAAGGGATTTGGAGAAATTGTTGGTAGAAAGATCCCATTGACATCTACACAGATGCTGTGATGGACTCTGGAAATTTCTGAAACTGATTACTGCAAGTAAAGAGTGTTGTGAGGAAGTGCTGCTGATTACTTGCTTTTCTTGCTGTTAGACTTGTCTAGGCGTCTTTTGTTGATGAGCTTGCATGAACTTTTGTCCATTTTTACATTGTTATTACTTGGCTGGGTTGAAGTTGAGAGGCAGAAGTGGCCTTGGCATGCAGGCCCAGTTGTGGCGTAGTACCAATATGAGAAAGGCATGGGGATCTGTACTCTAGCCTCCTTTAGGAGGACAAAATAACGAAGGTAATTGACATTTTAAACGAGCCTCACTTGAAGGCACTTATGGCTTTTAAAATTTGTTTTTCCAGGCTCTCTGCAGAGCTTTAAACCCTTGGTGCCTACTTAATGCAAATAGGAAGACTTAAAGGGAATATGCTATTGGTACCTTCACAACAACACACTCTTATTCTCCACTGTATAATACTCAGTTTACAATTGTTAGATTTGGGCTTTTAGTGTAGGAAAAAGTGTATGTGTGTCTGCAGTGCCTGTTTATGCATGTCTTCTGGTCTTTTTGTCTTTTGGGAAAGCTATTTGAATCCTATCAATCTATTTAATAACTGGGATCTGCATATTTGCTGTTGATTCCCATATAAATTCAGCATTCAGGAAATCTTTTTCTGTTATGAAAGAAGCTGAACTTTTACATTTGAATTTTTCTATGAGGTTGAAAGAAGCATGATAATGCTCTTTAAAAAGAACAGTCTCTTTTCCTTTCTATACTTAATTGCAGAGAAGAACCTTCAGCGCGAAGGAAAAGGAAGAACATACCAGACTGCTTTGTGTGCTCCTTTTTCTCCTTTTCCAGTCAAGCATGAGTTCACTGGCTTTAGCCTCAAAACTGGCTGTTAGCAGATTTATTTTTTTTATGGTACAAATCTCAGCTTATCCTAAAATCTGATAAAAAGCTACGTAGCAAGAAAACAAGGTCAGTTGTCAAGCTGAAGGAATATATTGTTATTTTTCTTCACCCTTTAGTTATGCTTTTACATGATATAGAATATGGGCTATAAAAATGTTTGTCTTACAATTACAGCTGTAATTAGTTTTGAAACAGGATTAGAAGAGGAGTCCAATTTCCCCCTGCTTTTTTCCATTAAAACTTGCGTGACAATCGTACTTCTGAATGCTAGATCCGTTCAGAAGTCTGGAACAGTCAGGGTGTGAGGCTTTACCTGTAAATTTCTAGAACCTCACTTAATACCTTTTTCAAATTTTCTATAAATGTAATTTACAAATACATAAACTTATTAATATAGAATATGCAAGATAAAGATGTAAATATATTCATTTATAAATACAGTTTTTTCTGTTTTCCGTAGATATCACACATCCATATTACAGGTGTTTTGCTCTTCCAAAAGTCTGGTTTCCTTTCCTTGAAAAATTGAAGTTAATTATTGTACTAGAAATTATTTTTCATTTGTACAAATCTTTACTGTGAAAATTGTGGCCTAGCAATATTCATATGCATATGTGCACATACAAGATATGTTTTTATACTGCAGGTGTTCTGCACAGATTCTAGAATATAGGAGAATATTCTACAGGAGTGAAGAGTGGTGGAGTGTATTACAATGAGTCTTGTTCCTGGTAGTCACTGCTTTGTGCTTAGGAATAACTAAAATAAATAGAAGAAAACTCTTATATTTCACTGAAAAACCTAACAAATGTGTCTTACTGAATTGTTGAATTGTAGCTTAAACCTAGTAAAACCTGAGATAATACCTACAGAATTTGCTTAGTGCATTCTTTTTGCCAAACTACAGTTTCTCATTTGAATATATGTTGCTATGTAGTATACTAGCGCATTTGGCCCAAACTTGGTACTTTCAGAAAACGTGTCAGATGCAAGTAACTGTTTTAAGACAGAGCATATTAAATGTTTGAGAACTGAGCAGAAAAATCAGATGTGCAAATATTGGGAGTATGTCTTCCTCTTGTCTAAGAGGAATTGGTTGTGTTTTGAGATCACTGAGCTGATTTGAATGAAATCAAGAAACATCTTGTCAATGAAATACTCCAATTGCAAAATTTCAAACAGCCACAGAATCACACAGCCTTTAAGTGTGTGTGGTCTTAACCTTAATAACCATAATTAATAACCTTAAAGTTAATAACTTTAAGAAATTTTGGAAATTACGTGGACAACTTTGGAAATTATATTTCCATTTTGTTACCATTATTTCCATTTTTCATCTCAAAAAATACTATAAATGCAACATTGGAAGGTGATGTGACTGTCTAGTCTAGTTGGATTATGCTTGAGCTCTGGATTTTCACTCATTTGAAAAAGACCAAACTGTTTAAGAACACCCGCCACTGTTAAGTACGTGCATATCATGGGAGATTTTTATGTTCTAGTAAGGCTTTACCCCACTCTTGTCTCCTAGCAGGTCTTATGAACCAAGCCAGTCTTTGCTGTATGTTTTGTTGTTTGAATGACCTGCTTGAAAAAATGATTGCTGTAATCAGTGATACTGGAATAGAAGGAATTTTAAAGTACCAAATTGTTCTGGTGACTGGGTTTTTGATAGATCATTTTTATAATTGTCTGGACAGTACTAGCAGAAGTGAGCATTGTACAGAGATGTCAGCACTACAAATGTAGGCTTTTAAGCAAGAAACAAAATGTCCCAAGGCTGAAAATAGCCTATCCGTTGCTCCTTGCTGGATTTCATTTTAGTCCAGATGTTTTCAAACAATTTTCATTACATCAGATTACCTTTTTAAAATCTAAACTGAAAAGGTCTTTTGAGTGTGATTTGAAGGGTTTTCTCTTCACAGTAGCAGAAAGGAATTTGTCCCCATATTGAACAAAATATGAGCTTTTTTGGGGTAAGGGGAATACGTATCTTGTGCACATTCAAAACATCAGAAGCTAAGCATTGTAGAGGAGAAAGAGCATTGAGTACTGAATTAAAGGCTTATTCTTAGTTTCCTGTACTTTCTCAGCAAAGCAGTGGGGTACCTTTTAAGTGGTGTTTTGTAAGCACCATTGCAATGACTATTGACTCAATGGGATTATGTGTAAATCATCGTTTATCTGTGCTCACCAGGCTATCCCAAATGACTAAGAAGCTCCTTTTGGTTGTGGTGGATTTTCTTAGCTGCTTTGTGTCTTTAGGTTTGTTTTTTTTTTAATGTCTGGAGCAGTTAGATTAAAAAAAAACCCTGATGATAGTCAAAACTTTCAAGAGAAACGCTCTCCTAAAAAGTGTACATGGAAGTAGGGAAGTGATAAAGAGGCATTGCCATTGTTAGGATGACTATGAAGGTAGAAATGAAGTGTACTCTAACTACATTCCCAATTCTTCTCATGCTTTTTCATCTGAAAAACTGAATTTGTTTATATCGCTTCCTTGCAGAGTTTGTTATTATTTGCCATGTGTTCTTTAAAAAGCAGGTTTGCAAAGGTGGCAGAGTGTGTACCCTGGAGATGGTCTGAGGGTCTGTCTTGGCCAATATAATCTTAATTACTGGATATTTTTCTCAAAATTGTGGTTATTTTGAGTCTATAACTCAGACAACCAAGCAAAAAAGAGTCTATAGATTTGTTGAAATCTACACTGCTATTGTGTTACCTTTAGTTGGTTCTTCTTTTTCCCCTTCTGTCTGTACTTGACTTTTTTTTTGGTAGTGTTAAAGAAAATACACCGTTCATAGGGGCAATAGCTGTGTTGTCTAATTAAGCTTATAGTGCCAGGGTTATCAGTTTCAAAAGTGGTTGAAAAAAAGTTGTAGTTAAATATCTGATGGCTTTTGAACACTACAGTTCTTAGTAGATGTTTTTAAAACCATAGTAGTATTAAACTTCCGTCCCCCCTCTGCCTCAAGTACTGTGTTTAGAGAGGTAAAAGTTTTGAATGAACCTGGAAATTGATTGTTTTCACCCTTAGCTTGTGTCAGTCAGATGAAAGATACTTTTTTCTTTTTTCCTTCGTGCTGTAGAAACAAGGTCATTGTCCTTTCCACTACTCTGTACTTCCCAAGAGTAACTCAAAAGTATTTGGAAAGCAGTATTTGACTTTTCTTCCCAGGACTCTGCCAGGGCTTTGGGAATGTTTGTGATGCTTCCGGCTCATGATAGCTCTGCAAGAATGTGCAGGTAGAGTCTATTGGTGGCCTGTAGAGAATCGGGATTGAGGTTTCACTCATTGGTAATGAAAATGATTGAGGTTAGATTTCCAGTACCTTACAAATATAAACTGGGCTTCTAAAAACCATTAAGAGGAGAATGAAATATAAATACACATTTTTCCCTCAGATTTTATTTGGAATGTTGAAAAGCTTTGAGAACAAAGCTGCCATTGTTAAGGATGATACACCTGAGAGATCATTCCAGGGTTGGATTGGCAGAAGACGTGAATGAGCCTTCAGGGGGAAAAAAATTAAACAAAAATGAATTAACCTCTGCCTTGTAAGCTGTCTGCCTTTTTCCTTGTGAAGTGTCAGTTTGTGGTTTTGATAAATGTCAGAAGCATTCTTTTTCTCAAATAAGATTCTTCTCCGCATAATCCAGTGTTATGTTTTTTTCCCCTCTTCCCTCCAAAGATTACTTTGTCCTTCTTCTGGTTTCTAATCAGGCAAGTGCTCAAGAAATGGGATGGATTTGACAGAAAAGCATGTTTCCTACTGAATTAGTTTTGTAAGGGGACTAAAGGAGGCAGATGAGAGTTTATTCTCTCCTGCAGTTTTGGAAGTTCATTAACTTAATAAAATGGGAACTAAAACCCCCACCATCCTGACCCCTGCTTTGCTTCTAGGTTTTGATCTTGTTCATATGTGTGATATTTTACATTATGACAAAGAGTCTGTTTTACGTAGGCATGCAAGTTAGCGGGCTGCAGCCTAGTGTCTCTGTCTAGGTATCAGATATGCTGGTAATTGTGGCACAATGTGTTTAAGTAGAATTCATCTGTTCCTTGTCCAGAGGAAAAGGCTTTGTAGAGAGTGACTTTGTTTGTTTTCTTTTTTTGGAGGGGTATTAAGTTAATAT
The DNA here is from genome assembly GCA_034008185.1 of Gorsachius magnificus. Taxonomy (NCBI): domain Eukaryota; kingdom Metazoa; phylum Chordata; class Aves; order Pelecaniformes; family Ardeidae; genus Gorsachius; species Gorsachius magnificus. The sequence continues at coordinate 30,431,981 of CM067089.1, read as the reverse complement.
ATTAGTTTTCAAAGTCACCTGATAAGAATTTATTTAAGCTTTTTTGTTTCTATTTTTCCAGCTCTTCCAAATAACAGTTTGAGAGAGTCTGCTTTTAGGATTCTATAATGTTTAAAAGCACTTATGACAAGGATTAGGGGAAGAAATGGAGTCCAGGTTGGCATTCTGAGGTTGGTTTACTTTCAGGTAAAAGACTTAAATGTCATAGGTAGTGGCTTGGTTGTTCTGCTGGCACTGAGGAAGTCTAGTCATGGATCTGGACTCCACCATGTTTTAGTGTTACGCAAACAGCATACAAAAAGCATGCAACTTCTGTAGGAGACAGGAGAACAAGTACATGCTGCTCTGGAAGGAAGAGAAAATGAAGACAAAATTGCTTAGTGCAATAAAAGGGCAGCCACATGTTGTGATTGCTTCAGAACACTCAAGTTTTTGTATAAGGGTCATCCCAAAGTAAAGGTTTAGCTGGAGAGGAATAGTGAGGGAGACGCTTCAGGATACCTGGGAGGTTCTTCTGTGGGTTACACTTTAAAAAAAAAAAAAAAAAAAAAAAAAAAAAAAAAAAGTGGGAAATCGAAATTTTTAAAATTATCCAAAAGTGCACAAGAACCAATATTTTGTAGAATAGTGCAAGAGCACAACTGAGCTCTTAAATCTTATTTGACAGTTAAAGTGGGGAGCTTTGGAAGGGAGGTACAGTCTATGCATTGAATGAAAAAAGCATAATAAATACTTATGAGTAGAGCAAGACTCTTAACAGTCTTAAAAAGAAATTAAGCCTTCACACATGAGTTCCTGTTGTCCTTGTTACCCAAATATATCTTTTTACTTTTTTCAGTTTTTTGCCTTCCATGTTGTTCTCACCAAAATTGCAAAATTGCAAAAGTTGATCAAAATTTTTTCAGGAGACCATTCCGAGTTGTCTGAGACTTTGTGGCATGTTCCACCTGCGTATTCCTTGTGTGTGGCACTGAGCAAATCTTTCTTTTTGTGAGAATGTGAATAGTATTGCTTTGTTCACATACATATCTTTGTTATTTTCTTTGAATTGCAGACTTGAAGGAGGTTTAATAATGATGTTATGTCTAGGTAGGCTATGTATGTCCTTATTTGCTACACCTCTATTTGCAACCAAGTTTTTCAGCTTGGAAGTATTTATCATGTGGATCTTAATAATATACAGATCTGTGGATCTGCAAAAAAATACAGAGACTTTTTTATTATTATTATTATTATTTGAGACAAACTGAAGATAGTGAAGAAAGAAAAAAAAAAAAAAATTCCTGAAATTAGGAGAAAGAACTTCCTGTGAATAGAGCACATAGAAGTTATGCAGTTTGTCTAATTAGTTAGGAGGCTATTACCACCTCTAACTGTATGATATCTTACATTAAAATCATTAGGAAAGCTGTGAATGGAAAGACAGTTCAGTATAGTCACTGATGGTTACAGAGCACTTACAAACACAACTGAAACAAAGTAGTTCTAAGGAAGTGCATGAGGCATTATGGCAGCTGGCAAGGAAAAAGGTCAAAATCCTTTAGAATTAGGAAATAAGAGACAGGGTCTGAAGGAAGCACTGTTTTTTCCCTTCATCCTTAAGAACATGGTTTGGTTGGTTCTTGTCCTGCTACAGAAGTTAATATGGGGAAATAAACCCAAACAAATTGAAAGCATTAAGCTGTTGCTGTCTTAGCATACTGGTTGCCTGTTGGCGTGATGCTTCTACCTTCCCATGTGATAGATAGAGCTGTCCAAATTTGTGTTCTGTATATGCAGTTTGTTTGGTTTGATGAGCTGTCAGACTTAGATTTAAACTTTCTACCATCACTATCACCCCATGCTACCTCAGATCCTTCTTATTAGGACTGTCAGGCACACTCGTTCATTATGTTTTGGAGGGCTGGTTTATAGTGACAAGAGGCCATTACTTATGGCGGCGTTTAGTCAGTCCTCTTTGCTGCAGTATAAATGTTCATTTTGCAAAATTGCAATGCAACTTTGACCAAGAGCTCTTACCTCTGCTACGTTTCGCTGAACTATTTGCATCTTATGAATTGGAGCCTTAAGTCATGTTCATTTAATCAGTCACTTCAGTGCAAATACTGATGAAATTGCCAAGTGATTTCTTTGGCAAAAGGCAAGTCGTGTTTAGCAATTCTGATTCCATATGCTTTTCCCTCAGGGTATAACCCCTGCTTTTATTTCATTCCTGAATAATTTTTTGCATGATTGGAAGACTATGAATAAAGTCAACAATATGTTTTTGTTTTTATTCAAATCCTGAATGAAGCTGAAAATAAGGAAAGGAGAAACTGATCAACTGTTTAAAAACAAAATTACTATGATGCTTAATGTGTTTTCCTTTATCAAAAATTGTTGACAACCATTTCATATTTTAGAATTCCTTAAGTCATTAAAAAAATGTTATTTAACAATGGAAATCCAATCCTTTTTCTTAATCTTTGCATAGTTGTAGCCTTGAAACTGTTGTACACAGTTGAAAACTCATTACTGAATCAATACAGATGTTCCTGTACTAGGAGATTTACTTCAAAGTGAGGTGCTTGTTGTAACAGCTTCATACTAACTAGAATATTACTTCTTTTTCAGTGAGAAGAGTTGTGATGGTATCTGCCTTTGTAGCCCATTGGCAGGGGGTGTGACTGGTTCTGTTTCACCTACCACCTACCCTGTACAACATCTAATAATGTGCAACTTTTTGGTGGGCTGGTTCGACTTAGTAATGCAGAGGAAGACTACCCCTCCCCCAAGTTATTTTCCTGTAGTGTTAGCAAGTTGAAGGATCTCAGGAAATTATCAGATGGACATGAGAACTGGTGAAATATGGTGGGTGGGTGTGTTTGGGGAGATAGAACGACACATCCCTCTTTCAGCAGCAACAAATAAGTAGAATATGTAATGTGACTCTAAATATGCTGGATCAGTACAAGTCACCGCTTCCTGAAGAGAGCTGCCTTCTAAATAAATCTTCATTCAGTTCTGTGACCAGGTATTCTTTGTGCTGTTGCTAGGTTCTCCCAGGTTGGCATTTGCACCGTGGGGATGTCTGTCAGATGTAGCTGTGGTGTCAGCACTCCACACCCTGGAATCCTGTTACTTTCCATGACTGAGTGTTCTTTTTTGCTGCTTTCAAAGTCTGAAAAGACTGTCACAGATAAAACCAGGCTCTGTGTTGCACTGAGCATAGCTGAGAATACGCAGTGACAGCGGTTACCTTACAAAGCTGCAACTGTGGTGGCATGCTGGTTTAGTGGTCAAAAGAGGATGAAGGCCAGTAGCCAGGGGTTTGCAGGTGTTCTTTTTCATAGAAACCTCATAGGAATGTTCCCTGTACAGGAAGAGTCCATGGGCAGAAAGGAGAAGTTATGATTACGTGGATGTGGCCATGACTCAATTACTTAGTTGTTTTAGAAACTTAAAGCAAGGAAGGATACATATTTCTGGCTTACTGCCGCTGTTTTGTAATAATGGGTTATAGCTTCGAGATATAAATGAGAAGCACAGGACTGAACAGTTCCCCAAGGAGTTATTTTTAGGGAGAAAGGTTTTTTGGTTTGTGTGTTTTGTGGTTGTTGTTTTTTTTTGGTTTGTGTGTTTTGTGGTGTTTTTTTTTTTTTTAAAGCACCTGCAGTTGAACAACAGACTACTTAGATTACTTGCTGCAGCAACTATTTTGTGAAGCTATAACATTTCCAGGAAGAAATAAACTATGTTTGAGCTTGAAAACTATTGATCTGCTTCCCTGCAATATTTAGGACACCTTTGACTAAATAGGGGAGTATTCAAAACAGGGATGCTGAGGCTGCCTGGTGTTTTGATTAGAGAACATTGCAAAGTTAGGAGTTTCTTGGCAAGGTCTGTGAACTTAGCAGTCACAATGATTATATTTTTAAAGTTGTGGCGTAAGTGAATTGTCTTGTGAAAATGTAGTAAGGTTTTTATGGCACCCAACACTTTTCACACACTCCCCCCACCACTTTTATTTGTCATTTACATGTAAGAATAATCTGTCTGAAGTCCAATGAGAACACTTCTGGGCATTAACAGCTCCAAAAATTGAGGTTTTCGTTAGTGGAGTTCTAGTAAAAGTCATGCATAGGAACAATGTAGAGAGGAGAGCATGTTCTGGTACATTAGGAAGGTAAGGAGAAGGAAAAGTAGAATTTCAGAGTTTAAGAAGTGAACTTTCTAGTTATGCGTTTTGTATCAGAGCTAAGCTGTGCAATTGCTGGCCCTACTTCTGTTTTGAGAAGAAATTGTCTCATACTATTATTATATTGTTTTCAAAGGAGCATAAAGAAAAGGTTGAAGGCTTGACAGCTGTGACAAAGTTCAGTGCCATAATGTGTCACCAGATAAGTGATACTGTAGGGTTTGTGGCAGTCAGCAAAGCATAGCAGCCACTATTTATATGTCAACTTTAAAAGAGAGGAAGTGTTACCCGAAGGGGAGAGAGTATCAAAATTTGACAGCCTGGTAGACATCTGAGGTTAAATGTCATCTTTTGAATAGATTTAACTTCACATATTCATTTTATGTATTGAGATCTGAAATTCCAGCCTTTAAATGCTCATTTTGTTACTTTATGGCACTTAAAAACACTGTGCCTAAGAACAGAGCAAAGTTTCTTGCCAGAGCAGATAGTGAAAATTATGACCTAAACTTTAACATTGTCTGACTTAGGCTGTGTAACTATGTAGGTGCACATGCAGCCAACAACAGGAGAGTAAGATGCATCTTGTTAATTTCTTAACCTTAAAAAAAAAAAAGTTGACTTTCAGTAATAATTTATATATTACTTGGATTCCTCCTCTGCTATAGAGGAATAGAATAAAAATCAAATTATTTTCAGGTTTCCTAAGCTTGCTGTTCTTTGTAAGTTCTTGTTTCAATTTAAAACTAAATTAAAACCTTGTTTGTATGTTTCCATGAGCAGCTTACATAATGCACAGAAAGTAACTATGTAGGTATTGACGTTGGTTTATTTTCATCCCTTCCCTACCAGAAGTTTCTTGTCCCTTGAGCATTTGTTTGTGTTTTGTTTTTTAACTTCTTGAGTACTGTTATCCCTTTATATCACTTGAACAGGAGGGAACAGAGCAGAGATACTTCTGTCGCTATTGTAATGATCTTGGAAGAACAGAAGTTGTTAGCCTTCAAACAATATTTTCAGCTTGGCGTTTATGGGGAACACTATGCTTTGAATCAGAGGCATTGTATTTTCTTCTCAAGAAAATTGCCAGTATCTTTTTTACATTCTGAAGTCTGTGTGAAACTTTCCATTGAAGTGTGAATTACAAAGCTTTGATTATGTGACTAAAAAGATCACTTTTTGTGATTTCACAATTAGGCTTAAGTGTTGCAGAGACTAAAGTTGATAATATCTTGATGCTGTTTCATCCATTGTGTGCTATTGGTTTTGCGTGAAACTGGTAGTAAATCCAATTATTTTCAAACAGCTATACTTGGAAAATAATATCCTATAGTTTTAAAGCCACAGTTTCAAAATGTTAATGTTTTTGATCTAGACACTGGTAAAAGGTAATTGTCTCAAATACGGATTCCCTGGAGGTAGGGGAAAGGGAGCAGAAGACTGAACCGTGACCTTCGTCTTCCGTTTCCCAGCCGTAGCACAAGTTTTGTGTTCTCTTTGCTTTTTGCCTTAAACACAGTGTGCAAATCTAACAGCCGGTCACACCTGGTGCCTGGATCCCTAGATCAGGGGAAAAACTGCACCACTGCAGAGGAAGATGGAGAACGTGCTTTTTTCTCCTTGATCTTACTTCAGCCTGTTCATATGGCAGCATGTGAGACTTTTGAGGATATGGCATGCCTTTGTGCCACTTTGTGTGTTGCAACTGCGCTGCTTTATGTTGCTTTTCTTCTCGTAGCTCCTGTTTGTATGCCTATCCTAGCTTTTCTTAGAAGAGCATTGCCCACCATAAATGCCTTGTGCACCTTTTAAAAATAGGTGTATGATACATGAATGGGGTTGTAGGGTGTGGGTGGGTTCATCTAAACCCTTGGCACGTGTTGTTGAGCTCAGAAATGGCAGCTGCAACTTAGAAGAGAGATCCCGGACTTTCTCTGAATACATTGGCTTGATACGCTTTGGCAGCCAAACATGTCAAAAGTGGGCCAGACAGTGTCAGGAAGGGAATTGAGAATAGGACAAGAAAGGTTTGATGTGACTTGGTCTTGAGTATAAAAGCTTTGAGAAGCCTTGTGAAACATTGGTGTGCCCATTTTTTTGTGTGCTATCAATTCTGGTCTCTCCTTCTCAGAAAGAATGTTAGATCAAGTAGAGAGGGGCAGCTACAATAGCCATAGGATCTTACAGGAAGAGACTGAAAAGATTGCAACTTCAGCACGTGGGCCCAGGCAGGCTGCACCCTAAACATACATAATCCAACAGCTGTAGTTCTTGAGGGAACGTGGTGGGGATGGACAGCAGAAAGTGCCCAGGCTTGCGTGCTCTTCTTACTTAGTATTCCCTGTTGCTGCTGAGGACCACTGATCTGACCCAGCAGCGCGGTTGGGGTGTCCTTAACAGGAGACTGTCACAGGTACTTGTCTTCGACTGTGGCCTGACTATGAAAATTAAGTAAATCGTTCCAGTGCTTTTGTGGTTAGGTTGTGATTTTTATCAGTTGAGAATTTGGTTCAATGCTTTGGAAAGAGTCAAATGATAACTTATTCAAGGTTCCTTCAATAGGGCATTTGGTGATATGTTTCCTCAACTGCAACTTTTGAGAGTTGCTTCTGTATTTCAATTAGTGGGTTATTGAAAGGTAAAATGCAGTGAGGTGCTACCATGAAAAATGCTACGGATTTGCATGAAGCTAATAGGACCTATTTTTTTTTTCTCTCGTTGCTTTTGGATGGGTCCAGTTGTCACAAGCTTTTCATACAATCATTATTTCTGAGGTAAAAAGCCTTTTTAAATTTTTCTTTCTCTTTCTTCTTTTTAACAGATTCTTGAAGATGCAGAGGCTCAACATTTGTTCCAGTCCATTCTTCCTGATATGGTCAAGCTGGCACTCTGCCTCCCTAGTATCTGCACCCAGGTAGGTAAACACAGCTAGCAAAGTGCTCTGTGGCAGACCGCTTTTCTGCAAACTAACTAATGGCTAAGGTCAAAACATCAGGTTCATGTTATGTTCTTAATAAAAGCTATAGTTTTTGTGTTGAATGTAGCTGAGGAGCAGAACTGACAATTCACATCTATAATGATATAATAGAATGTAAAAAAAATATATTGCGCTGTCATATTTTTAGCCTGAACTTCAGTAACACTTTCCTTTCTACATGCTGGAGTTGCTTCTTGCTTTTCTTAAATGAGATAACCATGAAACCTTTCAGTTTGGAAATCACACTTATGAACTGAAATACCTGAAGAATCTTAAAACATCTGATTTTTTTATTTTAGAATTTTTTTTTTAATCCTACAAGTAGCATTTTCATAACACCTTCATTTACTTGGGAGCATATTTTATTCTACTTAGAGCATCGCAACACTTGCACACATACAAACCTTAACCAATTCTTTATTATTGTTATGGAAATCGGTTCTGTAGGTAGTAAAGCTGATAAAAGTGACTAGGACTGATCAAGTAAGTGAGGATGTACCATAGGTAACACATTAGCAGGGTAATGACTAATTTGTAAGCTCCTTTGTTACAGTTTTCTAAACTGATTTTGTTGGACAGGAGCAGGGAGAATTTCTTCCTACTTTGTGCTGCAGGGGTCCTACAGCAGGTATATAACTTCAAACAGTATGAATATTTCTTAAAAAAATTTTTTTACTAGTCACTTGATGGGGAAAGTTTTTGAGAATGCTATGAAGTTTCTGTACGTGAAGTCAAGCGCAAGACTTGCAAGTTGATGTAGTAAATGCCTTTTATAAAGATGACGTACTGTTAGGCAGTGTAAATTGTGAAGAACTTTGTCAGGCTCATTTTTTTTATTAGACATAAAGCTAAATTGTTCCAATATAACATACTGTCCAAAATACCCTATTTTTATAGGCTTGTAGAACTTACTAGAGAGAGCTTCTCAGGCTTTTTCCACCCTCTAGCTGTGTGGCTTCAGACATCATAATATACCTTGTTAATTAAATAGCCAAAAGACAGAATGAGATTCTGTGAATGTGAATGAAGTAGTTGTAAGAATGAAGGAAAACTTGTTTGTTTTGTGGAGTCAACAGGGCTGTGTTTTCAACAGTCTGAGCTAATAGCAATTTCTGTATTCACAACTAAAAGGATTAAAATGTAGCTGCTCAGCTCTCCTGGAGCTAGGCTAATGATGATGGCTGAGAATATTGGAAGAAGAGGTGAAAACTGTGTTCTCCTTCTCCTGTCAAGTGGGTTTATCGTAATTGTTACTGGACTCCTTAGGAGTCAGAATGATTCCCCCCTCAGTATTATCACATAATTAAAAAAAAAAATAAAATGCTGTCAGTGTGGTGGGTGAAAATTCCAAATCAGGAGGCTAAAGCCTGATAAAATGGAAGATGTATAACACTTCAGGGTTGGCTTTTTTTTTGTTCTCTTGCCCCTTTGTTTCTTTTTATATTAAAGAAACCCTGACTAGAGTCGAATAAAACTCCAAACTGAAGACCAAAGTGAAGCTGAGCTTTTTGTTCATTATGATTATAAAAGAATGGATTATTCTGCACTTTCTGCAAATATTATCAGTATTATTTCTTCAAGTAGGATGGAAAAAAATTCAAAACAAGTCACAGAGCAATGATCTGTGGCACGACTTCCACATTTCTTTGTAAAGTATGAAGCATGGTTATTGTAGCTGAAAGCATTCCTTAAGTGTTCTTACCTATACAGCTATTGAAAGTGGGTTTTTACTTCGGTTTTTAAGATTGCCCAGGATTTGCAATATCTCATCTATTATTTTTTTTTCCCTCTCCATTCCCCACGCTTTTGTTTGATGTTTTCTTTTCTTGGTCTTTCTTTTTATTATTGATTGGAAATCTGCAGTTTGTTAGGCAAGCTTTTTCTGAATTGTCTTGAATAAACTGTTCTTGACTTTAATGGTGCTGCTGATTAAAGGGTTCACCAATGGTCTAAATTACTCTTGCTCTAATTTAACAAATGTAATTTTGTGCTCCTGTTTTTTCTTTAAAAATGGGTAAGCTAATTATTTTTCTCTCTCCTTCCCTCCCTTCTCTCCTGCCCCTCCCTCCCCTTCACCTCGTTTGTTGGTAGCCAATACCCCTACTGAAACAAAAGATGAATCACTCCATCACAATGTCACAGGAACAGATTGCTAGCTTTCTAGCCAATGCTTTCTTCTGTACTTTTCCACGTCGCAATGCGAAGATGAAGTCTGAGTATTCTAGTTATCCAGACATTAACTTCAACAGGTATGGCACTCTGGAGTAAGTGAAGCTGATAACCCTTCAATGAAAATATTATTGTAATTTAGGGGAGAAACTTGTTGTTTCTTTCATGTTTCTGTCAGTAATTTCAGTAGTTTGCTTTCTGTCTTTTCTGTTTAAGGGACAAGAAAGCCATGCAACTATGTAGGAAAGGATCTCGTGCACAGGAAAATATGCTTAATATTCCAAATTTTTCTTTTTTTTTCATGCATGCACATGCACAGTCACGCTCTTGCTCTGGCATGATTACGCTGATACAATTCCCTACCTCCTCATTAGCCACTTGTCTGCGAATGGTATATTTCAGTTGTGCTTCAGGTGTTCTACATGTATTTAAATTAAAGGTCAGTGTTTCCCCAGGCATGTTTCTGTTGTCTCCTTTGTGCCAGCATTGGTGATATGCACATTAAGTCAGATCAATAGATTTGTCAGCATCCATACAATCTCTTATCATTTTAAGGTGGGTTTAGAGCTGCATGTTAAAACAAACCTGTCCTTTTTGCTACAAGTTAGCCTAAAAAGGTTTCAAGACCACAATAAGAATTTAAAGATGCTCTGATTTCTAAACAAACACTTTTTTTTTCCTCAACACTAGCTTACAGACAGATTTGATTAGAAATTTTTCTTCATGTCTTTTATTTTTTAAATATGCATATTTCAGTTTTAAATGGGGGGAAGAGGATGGAGACACTTTTTGCTGCAGAATATTATGGTTCATGTGGATTTGTAGATTAGAAATGAGGGTTTGTTATCTTCTGGGCACTTCCATACAGGTCTGTGTAGATTAACCTGAAGTTTATTAGGCTGGAGTTTGGATAGATACTGATCTAGAGTTTTTCTTGTTCCTCACAGTTAACAAATGTAGTGTATATGCTCTGAAAACTGAGATGAAATGTAAAAAATACTGTGATCTGTGATCCAGCACACTTTGGTATGTGTGTCATAAGAGCTATGTCAGACTAGAACTTTCCAGAATACATTGTCAGGCATGCCGATCTACTAATAATAGTGCTTGCTGTCTTTAAGGGCTAGCACAGGTTTCTCTATACTGTGTATTTTGGAAGAGACACCAGGGTCACTGTCTTGGAGTTTATTCCAACAGTGTAGTGGGCTGCGGTAGAGAAGTGTAGGTGGGCATCAGTGTGCCACACAATTCAGTGTATTTTTCCACCATTAGTTCGTAAGAAGAATTAAATGAGAAGTACCATCCATACATTAAAAAATATCTATGTTTAGAGCAGTGAAAGAGGACAGTAAAGTTCTGGAAAGAGTTCTGTGTGAATGCACTAGCTACACGCTTCTAGCTGAATTTTATGGTTTTTAAAGGGGTTTAAGGTACCAGTTTTTGTAACTTAAGCAGGTTATAAATCAAGCAGTTAAATTCTTACCAACTACAGAATAGAATGCTGTTGAATCACTGAAGTAAATTCAAATTCTCATCTACGAACATTGCACAGCAAAGTCAAGTCACATTACTACAGTGTAATACTAGTGGTTAACTCAGGGCATAATATTTTTAACTACTTCTAGATAAAAAAGTCTTGGCAAATTATTAGGTAAATAGTTTCCTGCCATGGAGTTAAAGAACAACCTGTATAAAATATAAATGATTCAGGATTTTCTGCACTGTTCCAGTCAGTCCTCCTTTGTTTTCTGACTTGGCTTCCTAGTGCCAACTCATAGTAAGTTCCAACAATGTTATTTAAAAGGGGTAATACAGCAGACAACCTTCAGGCCTTCCTCTTGCATTATGCATGAGGTAGTGCTTAGCTTTTAGTCACATAGGGTAGAAAGCCAGTTTTGTTTGTGTAAGTGCAAGAATATTGTTGCCAAACTGGAGAAAAGAAGGGAAGCTGATGTCTTCTGGTTCTTGAGGATTAAAAGTGGCTCTTCCTCAGTGTTTGCCAATTTGTGTGATTTTTGTATAATTGCACTTTCCTTTTTCAGTCCTTTCTTTACGTAACCATTTGTTGGACCAAAATTTCCCCCCATATATTTTGCATTTGATAATGAACAGCTGTGTGACAGGCAGTGGATAAAATAAGAGGGAATGTGTCAGTGAGAGGGGGACTGGCAGGATAAAAGCAAAAGGAGATTGAAGAGAGTGAGTAGTGGAGAGAGTACTACAAGAATTTACAGTTTTCCATCATGCTACTGTATATAACCTGGCTTAGTTGAAATCTCAAATGAGGGGGGAGAAGGAGGATGGATAGTATCCTATTTCTTTTTCCTCCTGTTAACCCTGTATTTTCTCACCCTGAAAAGTTAGTTCTTTAGTAGCAAAGAGAATAAAATGTTCTATTTTCACCTATTGTTTCAGGCTTGTAAAGACAGCGTAGATTGGTCCATTGCAGTGTGTATTTTCAGCTTTTACAAAAAAGCCTTCCTTGAAGCTGGGTATACTCAAAAGGCAGTAGGCAATGACTGACGTTAAAGTGTTTGTGACTTCCCCACCCCCTCTTTATAACAATGTTTTGATGCAAAGGCTTTGGAGGCTGCTGCTCTGCTCTGTGTGCTTAGGGGTGGGCATGACGTTGTTCCACACAGCAACCCTTTCTCCCCGTAGTATTATGGTCTGCAGCTTTTTCCAGGCTTAGTTCTTTCCTCAGCATAATTCATCTGCTATATGACTGTCAATGAACTACTTCATTCTTTGGGTACAAAAAAATAATCTGCAGTGGTTCCCTAGCAAAGCAAAATTATGGATGCTAGCATTTGAGGGATATTTTTCTTTAGCAAATGCGGTCTTCATCGATTCCATTGTGCATGCCCTTTCTACATTCATCCAAAAGGCTTCCACCCCTCCCTTCAACTCTTTTAGACTAAAAAAATAGAATTTGTGCCTTAAGTTAAAAACACAACTGTATAAGCTGTTTCTTTCTTGTGTTTTCAGTTTTACAGAACAGTCATTTATCAATTTGCTTTATGCAGACTTAAACATCAGTACCTTCTTATACAGTATAAAATAGTTACAGTTTCTACATTTAAATGCTGTCATGCTCCCTCATCCCTCCCAGTCTTCTCCCTGCTTTAGGTTTTTATGTGGTATTAAGTAGCATGTTGTGCCTTTCACACCTACTCCCCCGAAGGTACAACTCTTTGACAGAACAACCGATGGTCAGTGCAAGGTACTGAGAATTCACTCTTTTTTTTTTTTTTTTTTCCTTTTCCTTCCCCCCCCCCTCCCCCCCCTTGTCCCTCTGTTAAGCTTTTTCTGGTGCACTGTTACTGGTTAAGCTTTTTCTGGTGCTTGGCACTGTTACTACAGTGATGATGGCAAATTGTTCGAATGCTGGTGCGTGTGCTAATAACTGCAACTGATTGGCAGGAAGGCAGTTGTATGTGTTAATATTAACGTGTCCTCTGTGCTTTACCTTTCCTGCCTGTTGGTCTTGCCAGATGAGAGGAGGAAAAAAGTGAACATTCCTCTATTGACACTGAAGCACTTAGTTTAATAGTATGTTGTGACAGTGACTGTCTATTTTGATTGTTCATCATGGTACAGACTGAAAGTCACCTGTGTATAATGAAATACTCAGTAATTTAATTGAATTCTTCCCTTTTGTACTTGGCAAGGATGGGCCTATTATGATTCTTAAGTCATTAATGACATAAATAATTTCAAATGTAGTTAATAAAATGGAATTCATAGTTTTGCTTTGAGAGCTTTAATATTTATGAATTCTAGTAGATAGAAGGCCATCCATTCAGTGGCCAAACATTAGATCATACTAAATAGCATAAAATACTGCTTCTGTTCAAAATAGCAAGCTAAATTTGAAGAGTTCAGTTTTTCTTTTTAAAAACACTTTTATAATATGTAAGATGGAAATAGATCAGGCACAGCTTTATGCAAAAATATGCCATCACAAAAAAAGGAAATAATTAAATTTGCCATTTTATTCCTTACTGATAAATTTTCCATGGAAGTTGCATGCTTGTTGAATGTAGAGCACGAATTGTATTGACTCTTCTGAGATCAACTCTACAATTATGATGCTGGTTGCACAGTTTAAAGTAGTTTCTTATGGTGATGCTCATAATTAATCTTCTTTTTTTGTGGTTTAATGTAGCACTTCCGTAAAAAATATATTCCTCTTGAAATATATTAAAGATAAGATTGAACTATGTTGTCTTGCATTTATTTTTATAAGATGCTGGAATGGATCCTGTCTGCTGCCACACAGGACTCTGCACTGTGGAGGTTTTTCTTCCCTCCTGTTGATCAAGTTATCAGACCTGTGCCTTAACACTATAGAATCTGGTAATTTAGGAAACTACCTCGTTTGATGATACGTAAAAACAAAGTATAAGGAAAAACAACTGCAATCTTGAGTCAGTGTTCTTGATGACTGAAAAGGAGATAGGTTTGTCAAGAACCCACTTTGCTTTTTTTGCCTATGACCTGCTACAGATCCGTTCTTAGCTGTTGTGTCAAGTCAGAATAACTCCTCCATTTTCCTTTTTCAAAAAACTACTGTAGTTAAACTGGAGATACTATGCATCTGTAATAGCTCCCATGAAAGCAATTGAGGTTGCATTCATAATTGGAGGTAGTATGTCTAATGACATAGGCCTGGTGAATCTTTTGGCACATATATTAGTGGATGCTCTGGTCTGAAAGTGCCAGCATCCCCCTAGGACTGAATTTCTTCATCTTTATCAAACAAACCTTTAAAGTATTTCAAGTGATTGGAAATGAGAGGGGAAAACCCCCTAGTTAAGATATATGTCTTTTATGGAACGTATAATATATGAAAGGAAATGGGCAAACTGTATAGTACATTTATGCAGGAGAATTGAAATCTAATTTACCAGTAATGCAATTGTCTCTTCATAAACAACATCAATTTTGCAACACTAATGAGTATTCCCTGGGGAATAAATTATCTAGAGACTTTGAGAGAACTTGGTTTGGACTGAGAGATGCATTGCTTCTCTGAAAAGTGGTTCTAGGTTTTCTGAGTTTGCCGACACTGATCATACAAAACTGATTCTGTAATACCTGCCTTAGGTATATGTTCTAATTAGCCTTGGATGGAATACTTTTTCAGAAAATTATGCTCTACTTAAAATTTAAAATCAACATTTGTGTGTGGTAAATGATGAAATACTCTTTAAATATATAACTTTAAAAGGATGCTATTCTTAACAAGTCTGGCATAATTACTTTGCTGTAGTGATTAAAACAGTACTCAGTCTGATTTTTTTTTTTTTGTTAGCTTAGTAAATATAGTAATTTAGTCCAGAACTTAGTTGTACCATGCTGTGGGATGTCTCTTTGTTTTAGATCCTCAGGGTAAAATGCTTTACTCTGCTATTCCTTGGTGTTGAGTATTTGGAGTTAGCATCTTATCCATTTCATTAAAGTCAAGTATCAGTCTGATGTATTTTAAGACTCCTAAATCACCAAAACTTTCTCTTAAAACAGGTTTATAATACTCCAAGTTACTTGACACAATAAACTGAAGTACAAAATGAGAAGCACAGAGAATAGAGGTGTGGGTATATGTGAGTGTCTGAGATGGAAAGGTAGTTTTTGCATCTAGATTACCAAAAAAAGTACCTTGCTCAAGTTTTTGTTTATACAAATCTTAAAAGTCGCTATTTCATCTGAAGATGAAGTTCTGATTAAACGTAAGGGTGTCAAATGATACGGTGTTCTTAAATAACTTTGAGATGATGACAGCTCGTACCTATGACACATGACAGTAAATAAGAAATTGCCTATACGGTTGAGTTATTGAATGTATTGGTTTTTTACTACTCGACCCCAAGGGAATTCAAAAACTCTAAATTACTTCCTATATAAACAGAGAAAAGGAAGGCGGCTTTAATACAGAAAGATGGAATTCATGTTATTAAGTGGACGAGACATACACTAGGCACTGGAAAAGCAGAACTGAGGTTGCTGTACCTTACTTGTGTAAGGTGGTGCTATGTCTTCCTATAGGGAGGTACAAGATCTGGACAGTGCAGGGGGTTTTCTGTGTTATCAGAGAGCTGGTTACTTTGCTTGCCTTTCATCTCTCTGGGAGGAATTTCTCATCTGGATTATGCTGCTTTTGATTTATATAAAGTCCCAATTTAATGAATTGAAGTTTTGATATTCTGAATAGTATTACTTTTAGTTCTCACTTAAAATATTTTCAGTGGCTGCTGGACTTTCTACAAAGGGTTTATATTGGTTATAAGAATTTTCCATTTAAAATTTCCTAAGGTTCCCTGTCGTGGTTTAACCCGGCTGGCAACTAAGCACCACGCAGCCGCTCGCTCACTCCCCCCTCCCTCAGTGGGATGGGGGAGAGAATCGGGAAGAAAAAAAAAAAAAGGTTAGAGCCAAGGGCTGAGATAAAGACAGTTTAATAAGAGAAAATAATAATAATAGTAATAATGAGAATGGTAAGAGAATATACAGAATATACAAAACGAATGATGCACAACGCAATTGCTCACCACCCGCCGAATGATGCCCAGCCCGTCCCGAGCCGCGATCACTCCCCGAGCCACGATAACTCTCCCCGCAACTGACCGACTGACACCCCCCACCACCCTGAGCATGACGTTCTATGGTCTGGAATAGCTCTTTGGTCAGTTTGGGTTAGCTGTCCTAGCTGAGCTCCCTCCCAGCTTGTTATGCACCTGGCCAGCAGGAGAAGCTGAAAAAGTCCTTGAGCAGTCTGAGCACTGCTTGGCAACAACTAAAAACATCAGCGTGTTATCAACATTCTTCTAGTACTAAATCCAAAGCACAGCACTATGCTAGCTTCTGTGAAGAAAATTAACTCTATCCCAGCCGAAACCAGGACATTCCCTCATCTTGCATTATATAATTTGATGTTTAAGTGTTTAAAGGTGTCTAGGGCAGTGGTCTCCAAACTTTTTTGATCGCATGTATCAGTAAAAAATTTTTGAGCATGCACCCTCAATATATGTATATTTATTTACTTATATTAGTATAGTAGCACATGTATGTAATTTATATTACATTCTAAAACATTCACAAAAAAAGAAATTAAAAAAGAATGAGATAAAAATTAAATAAATGCTGTTTTCAAAATATTTTGTTTTATGAATGGTAGAAAAATGTTTTCTTCCTGCATCCTGGTGGATTATCTTGCGCACCCTCTGGGGTGCTTTGGAGACCAGAGTGGGTCTGGGGTATTGCTGTTCACAAAATACAGGTATGTAAGCAGGAATGAAACATTGTGTGATTCATTTATTTTGATAAGGGGAATGTAGATGGTAGCAATGAAACACTTGTTGTAGCTCCATTCTTCATGAAAAGTTCTTGACCAGTAACTGACTGGAACTATCTTCCATCTTTTTCATTGAAGTGAAGCTCTAGTGATGTAGCACGCTGGTTTAAAAGGCAAATAAATATTTCTGGATGGGGGAACCCCACACAATAAATAAACAATTGAAACAGCTTCCTCAGAAAATACTTCAGGCAAAGGGTGCAGGTAATTAATGTAATTCCAGTTATTCCTATATGGTAGACTGAATTGCTTTCACATTTTTAGAGAGTGAAGAGATTGTTCTCTATCCTGTGCAATCATGTGATAAGCACACATAATTATATATACTTTCCAACTCTTACATGGTGGAGTTCTCCCTCTCTGTGCACATTAATGCATACAGATTTCCCAGACATTAGATACACTAATATCTGTAGGTAGTCCGTAGGATATGTGTGACTAAGATTACCTTGAGCACAATTGAATAAAAGTGTCAAATAATTTTGTGACAGAACCCTTACTGAAACAAAGTGTTTTGATCAACTGTGCTTAACATTGCAAATCAAAGCTTAAAAATAAAAATATACTTCCTTACAAATATGACACTGGTTTTGAAAAAGGGAGAGTTTTATTTTTTTCTTCTGTTTGTGGAACTCCCCTTTTTCTGGAGGGAAAAGAATTGCAGAAGTAAGATGGAAGAGATGCTTCTTGTGTGCTCCTCAGTGCAACCGATGTAATGCAAAATGAGTTTATTGTGCCATTCAACACTATATTAGTTTTTCCTTTAGGGTTCTGTGTACGAGTATGAAATTTTAGTAGTTCCTACTGAGACTGCTAGCAATTGAGAATGCTCAGCCTTGTAATGAAAATAGCCCTCAATCATATGGAGAGTAATGCAAGTTTGACAGTAACATATGTGAGCATAGTATTTCCACCCCTACATGTATACATCAGACAAGCTTAGGCTTTGAAATGCAAGATACAAAGAGCAAGGTGCTTGTTTTATTCTTTTTTCTAAATGTTTTGTCATTCTGTACATTAGACTAAAGCTCTGCTCCGTGATTAGCTCTGTTCTTGAGACTGAAGGTAATGTCCATTCATTATTTTAATTTCTGCCTTAATTTTCCATTCTTCCCCCTGCTCAGTCCTTTTACTGGGTGAAATTAATCTATCTGTACTACTTCCTTGTAAATCCTTCGTCTGCTTTTATTTGTAGGAGAAAAATGAGGGTTTAATAAAATCTCTTGCACTTGCTTAGATGCTGTGTTTATCTTCAGTGAGATCACAATAAAATACAAGAAACAAGTGTGTCTTCAACTGTAGTAGTAAAGAAAAAGGCACTTTCTAGTGGCTGTGGTAGTTAAGAAAAGCACACATAGCTAATTGTGGGGACCGTAAAGATAAAATTGCGTATCCACACTTTTGCAGACGGCATACATGAAATGCCAGGGATTAATGAATGGGAAGTATTCTTTGAAGTATGAACCATACTGCAAATTTTTGCATATTTTTACAGCATGGATGGCTTTCTGACTCTTATGATAGGTTCTGATTTCAATATAAAGATGTGATTATACTCTTTGAAAAGAAACATTCAAAGGAAGCCCAGCTTGGAGCTGGGAAGATAGAGGCTGGGGGTGGAAATACAGATACGAAATTATATAACTGAGCGGTTAAACCACATGATTGTAATGGTTCCTTCTGCTTGTAAACATTACTGGAGCCAGTTCTTTAAGTAACATCAAGGGATCAATTTAGCTCCTTGGAAATTAAATTTTACAAGTAAACTACTGTATTTTAATTAAAACTTAATCGGGAACAATGTATTTCAGAACTGTTTACTTAAGCTGGTTCAACTTTTCCCCAGTAAACTATAGGCATGCCAAGGTTACTCTTGTGTAGCTCTTAACGTTATTAAATCATGTTGATGTTGCATCATTCAAAATATATCCTTTGAAGAACCTCGCAGATTCGCTGCTTGCCTCAGCAGTTGAAGGACTTGGGAGCAGGTTCTCGAGAGCTTTTGGCTCCAGCTTTCTGAGGTGGAAATGTTGGTTGAAAATGCAACAATTTTGAGTTTGCAGTCAATGTGACTGCAAAAACCAGAATATTGATTACACTTTTAAATTGCTTTTTTTCCATCTTCAAAATTTTAGGGAAATGCTAATACAAAACAAATGCACACATTTTTGTAATAATTATTGAAATAGTATAAACTAGTGCCTTGTAACATTACTGTGTGTTTACTGATAGTTGTTGGGTAATTTTTTTTAAATTTTTTTTACTTTTTCCCCAATATCAGTTCTTATTATTTTTAATATTTTATTTCTCATATATAGTATTTCTGTTCGGAATAATTGAATCTAGCATCTGAATATTTGCTAAGAAAGAGTTTTCATATAGCCGCAATGACTTTAACAGTCTACTTTGTGTTTATGACATTGCTCACATATTTGCTTTCTCATGTTTTTAAATCTCTGGCCTTGATTCCTCGAGTACTTAAGTGTCTCTCTGTAGAGCTTTCTTACTTAGATTAACATTGCTGCTACCCTGGCTTGGAAGCTTTGCAGCTGTGTTTGGTGATCAGCCCTGCAAGCTTTCTTTGCTCTTGTATCTGCTAAATTAAAGTTAGCTGCATGGCAGTGGGAACGTCTTGTACAAAGCAAAACAGCTTACATATGCAGTTGCCAGTAATACTTCTATTACTTTGACTGAAAGTGGGCTTGCAGTGCCTTGCATTTGATTTACAGTGTACTTCATTTGGATGAGTTCTTTAATTGGAATTAATGGGTTTTGGCCTTGGGTGGTTCTGTCAGGAAATTGATTATGTGGTTTCCACTTATATTTTGGGGTGGGTTTTTTTTTTTAGTAGGATCTGTGTCCTAGAGCTTGAAGAATTATTTTATTTAATATCTTACTGATGCCCTCATCTGGCTTTGTTCTTCAAAATACAGATACCTGCTTCAGAAATAAAAAGTCGTATTATGTTGCCTAATTGATCATTTAAGAAGTGAGGTTTAAGGTTAAACCATTCATAACTTTGCAGTGTTATATCCTCACTTAAATTAACGGGGCAGGACTGGGCTGGTTTTGATCGTTGTAAATAGCACTTGCTTTTACTGTTCCGTTCACAAAGATGACTGATTACTTTGTGCTGTGCTTAAGAAAGCTTGGCTGCCTGTGTCTATTGGGGGGGTGGGGTGTTGGTTTTTCTCTTGTGCTTTTTTTTCTTCTTCTGACTGTAGTATAGCTTGCTGGAAGTCTTCTGAATTATTGATGTCGTTGTGATATAATTCCTGTGGAAATTTAAAAGATCATGTGAAGCAGTCAAATTCAACTGAATGAATATCAGTAACTTTAAATAATTAGATATTATGAGGGTTTGAGGCTAATTTATAACCCATTAAAATCTGTGGGGATTTTTCCACTGGTCTTATTGGCCTTTAAAACAAATTCCTAACGTTGTAAAGCACAAAAACTTGAAACAGTTGAAGATGAGTTCCTTGGTCTGGTTATATGAAAATATGCAAGTAATATACGTGGAGTTTGTATTTTGCAAACATATATCTATATGTAACAAAAAGAGTGTTTGCAGATACCCATCTTTAGTTTGCCAATAGCTCACTCATAAAGGTAAATTCTAGACATAGAAAATACGAAGTAAATCCAAGCATATTAATTTAAGACATGATCTCTTCAACCTGCCATAAATGGCTGTCCTTTTATGAGTGTGTTCTGTTTTGGACAAACATAATTTGTAGTAGATTCAGTCCTAAAACATTGTGCAGGACTGGTGTTGCCTGCTTTTGTTTTTAATAAATAAGTAATTTTTAAAAATTATTTTTCTGTATTTAACAGTGGATCTTCAAGCGATAGTACAACTTATGTCATAGCAAAGCAGATACTGTGTGGAGGAGAAGGGTGATGAGGGCTGTTGGGGTAACTGCTATAAAAGATCTGATGTGTGTAGTAACTGGAGGCATATAGCTACTAGGTCAAAATACAGATAATTTTGAATGCCACAGTATTCTTCTGTCCCCACTGTATGGAGTATCCCTCTACAGCACAGGATGCCTTTGCCAGAACACAGAGCTTTTCAAATTCTTTTGTGCTGCCCTGTGGTTTTTACCTGGCCATTTAGGGCTAGAACAGAAATACAAATATTGCTTCTCATTGTTGTAATTATAGATGGTGCTTTGGGACTATTTATCTGCTGTAAATGAGATTTTTCAGAAGCAAATCAGCATTACTCTAGCTTAGATCCCAGAGGAGAAAGAAGAGAGGCAGTTATTGCAGCTTTTAACAAGAGAAAAGACAGAGCAATGCTGAACACTTCAGGTTTAAAAAAAATATTTGGTTGAAATTCCCTACTTGACAGAGTGACTGCATTTTGGTGAGTAATTGTAATGCATGAAACCAAGTTCATTTGCCTTGCTGTTTCCTTTTAGCTTGATCTGAGTTATTTCAGGCATAGTTTTTCTACTTCTGGACTTCTCCTGCCCAGTCTGCTGGTTATGCTGAATCATGCATCCCTTTTATGACATCAAGAACTCTCTCTGGAGAGTTTGCAACATAAGCAAGATTTCAATTTGATGTAAAGAGGCAAAAAACTAGTAAAGGCATGATTAGGCTAATAGATACATTAACCAGTTTAAAAGATTCATACCAAATAAGACTTCCAGATAAAAGGTCAGAGATAATTTATGCATTTAGGCAAGACCTACACACACATCAGCTCTTTTTTTTATGAGTGCCGTAGTAGTTGTGCAAGCACAACCCCTTGACAGAACTTGCATATTCGTCTGTTTTAAAATAGACTGAATATGTCTGGAGTTTGCCTTCTTAAAGTCCTGATTGATTATTCAAAGAATAAAAAAAGTTTTCATAAAGCCTTTTTAACCTTTTTAAAATTAGCTTCTGTAACTCAATATAGATTTTGGATGAAATTGATGTGTACTTCATAAGAATTTTTAAATACTGAAAAAATCTAGTTCATTTCACTACTAAAAGCTAAATTCACCTGACAGCATTCTGGTTTTAAAAGCAGGTTGTCATTCCAGTGCATGGAAACAAATGAATAATGTTGTGTCATTCCTTTACTTAGACTGTTTATTGGGGGGGGGAATCTTACATCCTCGGGGCTTTCACTGTATCAGACATCTTTTAGTGAACTTCCTACTCAAAGGATATTATTTCTGAAGTCGCCACTATTCTTCCTTCCAGACAAATTCCATTATGTGTTGCAAATAACAATGCCTTGTCACTTTGTTGGAAGTGAAATTAAGTAATGCGTGTTCAAGTTGCTGGAAGATGGATGATGCAGTGAAAGTATTTCAGCTAACCTTAAAAGAATACATTCACTTAATGGCTAAAAATAGGATGTTTCTTTTTAATGCTTAGGTTTTTACAAATTATTATTGGAATGCCAGTAAGTAGCCCAGTGGATGAAGCCATTTCTGTTGGGGGGAGGTTCTTTTCTTTAGAAATGCTGCTGGTGCAACACAGCTCTTGAAAGCAGTATGGCTGCATTAATTCTTCTCTGCAACTCACTGAGCTGAAAGTAGGGTAAGACATTTGGATCTTGGAATACTCAATATACATGTTTTCACCCCTCGGTCACTTACTTTAATCCAAGCCAGTCTGTTGCAAATAAAACTAGTAGCCTTCCTGGATGTTTGTATTGAAATTAGGGGGTTTGATATTACAAAATCAACGTGAGTGAGATAGGCATTCACTTAGAATCTTCATCAGAAACTTAGCAAGTGAATGAACTTGTTACTCCTAAAGACCCATGTTACAGAGAGGCTGTCTAGAGAGTTCTTTCTACAGTAGAGTATTTAAATGCAAGGCTAATCAAAATATGTGCATAATAGTTAAAAAATCAAATCACAATTAGTAATAGCCTAATTAGATTTCAGGGATATAGTGCATAGTAATTAATTGATTTATTTCTTGTTTTTCAGATTGTTTGAAGGACGGTCACCAAGGAAGCCCGAGAAACTTAAGACCCTTTTCTGCTATTTTAGGAGAGTCACAGAAAAAAGTATATCCTTTATTCTTTTTTTTTATAAGCTACAAAGCAGATAAATGAAAAATTTAATCCCATTCAATTTAGAAATGGCTATGCAGCATTATGATGGAAGTGTGTAACAAAAGCCAGCTTGCTAAGTACACTGATATTCATATTCATGTCACTTCTTCTCATATAGATGATGCATGCAATTAAATTTTTTGCATGGAGCTTATTCTGTTTTCTTTTTTGAGAGAGAGAGAGAGATATGCGGGGCATGTTAAAATATATACATTTTTTTCACCCCCTTTATATATATAGTGTGTGTATATATAACTATGTATATGTGTCTATATAAATGTACATATGTATGATGTTTGTAATATATGCAACTACTTGCTGCACTCTATCAGAGTGAGAACGTGGAGGGAACTTAGCACCATATGTAGTCATTAAAATCCCGGGCTTAAAGATTCTGAATCAAGCTTCAGATTTCCTGCAGTGTGCCCATTTAGTCCTTTGACTATAACGTGTAGTTCTGAGGGATTTTTCCTCTACTTGTGTTGATATTTTGGGTTTTTCCCTTCTATGCTCCCAAAGCAAAACTGTTTGTGAAGTTTGCCCAGTACAAACAAAACAAGTGATAGCCAGACATGGGAGATCCCCAACTCTTTTAGAAGTTAATGCAATATTTTCCTTGATGTACATAGTCAGATCTTCTATTGTTACCATGAATTTGAACGTCTGCATAAGCTTTCAAAAACAGATTTATTTTTGTGAGAACTGTATCAGAGCTTATATTTTGGTTGAAAAAGATATTTTGCTGCAGTAGCATACATCACATCTGCAGCAACGTCCTTATTACAGTATTTTTTTAAAGAACTTCTTTACATGTCAGTATTTTGCTTTTAGCTTCGTATTCTCTCAGAAGGGTTTGTTTTAAAAGACAGACAGCTTTAAGCTATTAAACATAAAAATCCCTTTAGTTGGTTCAGTCCATCTTCAGTTCATCATTTTAGTTCACCACAAATTAAATGCAGCTACGTCCTGTTTCAGCTATCAAACTTTCAGCAATGTCAATAGAAATAAATCTCTGAGGTTAAAAAGTAAACTGTGATCTATGTCTGACTCTGAGAAGAGATACAGTCTGTAGCTTTTTTATATACTTGAGTAATAATGTTTTCATGCAAACCAAATCCTAAATTTATGCAGCTGTCCCTGACCCCCTGTGCATATGAAATCTGTTGGGAACATGAGTTATGAAACTACTGTATTAGATTTCTTAACGTTCGAACTTTAAATAACATTCAGTGAGATTCTTGAGTGCTCTTTCCTTGAATTAAAATTTCTATTATACCTTTAAACGACCCCATTTTTTGTTCTTTTTTGTCCAAGAAAAATTAGTAGGACTGAAGTAACTTAGCTCTGTAAATTACTGTAATTAATTTTTGCAATTCTTGTTATTGTAAATGGTAATTGAATTCCTTGTAAAAGAATACAGTGGAGACTATATCAGCTGAAGACTTTGTGCTCAAAAGGTGAATGCTTAATTTGTAAAATATAGTCACGAATACCAGAGTTCCCTTGTGGAAAAGCACTTGATTACTGAAAGCTGTGCACTTTTTTTAAGAGCAAGCAACCCTTTTCCCTAAACCCGTATAATTTTGAAGAAAAGCATAGGATTGTTTAAAGTTTTTGGAGGGATATGTTTGTGCTTTACGTACAGTTTTGAATGTTTTTCACAAGCCAGTGCAGTAGACTTACTGCAGCAAAAAATTGAGTCTCAAAATGAAGTTTTCATGAGGATGACATCACCTAATATAAGGTTGATGTTTTCTTTCTGTTGTAAAACTGAACTTTTTTGAGTAAAATAAGGAGGAAAAAAATGATAGTGCATCCTTCCTGCAATGAGCAATGGCTCCTCTTTTTCTCTTGAGGGCAGGAGTATCTTTTGCAGTTGAAATACAGTTTCACTGTATTTCACTAGCACCCTGGCAGGGCTGAAAGCAGCTTGATTTCGAATCCACTAACACTGCATCTTTGTTGACACAGTAGGACTTTCTTGGAAATACAAGCTGCTGCTTCATCCATCCGTAGGTTGAGTACTCTGTGCATTGCCTGTTGTCACTGAAAAGTAGTCTTCTCTAAGGAGTCACAGTTTCTTTCTAAGTAGCAGCACATTTTACTTTAACTTCAACTCTGGAGTCTTTCTAGTAGTGTTTACAGTTTAAGTGAAAATCACTTAAGTAGTAATTTTTCCTTGATCTGGAAAAAGAAAAATACTCAAACTCCAAAGGGAGAGAAGTGAATATTTTCGTGTTACTTGTTTTCAATTTGAGCATGGGCTGTCAGGGGAAGATTCAAAGCTGCTCTTGAAGAAAGTTAAGCTCTTGCGTTTCTGCCAGGAATGATGTTTGCTGTAATTTTAAAAGATTACCACTTAAAATAATCTAAGGACTAAAGCTCCAGCAGTTAATGCATTTTTCCTCTGGGATTGGTTTGCCTCTAGAACCTACGGGATTGGTGACGTTTACAAGGCAGTGTCTCCAGGAGTTTCCAGACTGGGAAAGGTAAGTCAAACATCCTATTAAAGTAAGAAATTTCTTGAATCAATAACTCAGCCCCATTCATATGGAATTGATTCAAGCCTGGAAGTACTACAGAAAACAGTGTTTGGTATGGATTGTTATGGAGAGAAGTACAGAGGGAAGTGGGTGAACTGCCACAAGCAGTTTGAGTGCTCTGAGTCTTCTAGTATGTTTGTTTGCCTGTGAAGCCAACAAGTCTTAAGTGAATTTTTAACAGTAGCACATCTTTGGTGCTGTTGCTTGAGTGGGGGAAAAAGAGAGAGATGACTTGATTTCAGAAATCACAGGAAACATAATGAAGCATGGGTGATAACCAGCATGAAAACACAAGTGTTACAGCTTTCTTGCTGGTTAGCAAGTTATTGTGGGACAAACCCGTGTGAAAAACATAGAACTTCAATTTCAAGTTTGGGGGTTTACGATGAAAGAGGTGGAGAAACTGAACGATTATGTTAACTACGTTAAACCTTTGCAAATTGTTTCTGAAATGCAAATGCATTTTTTTTTTAATAAATCAGTTTTGGTGGGGTTTTTTGGGGTTATTTTTTTTTTTAAACCAGCTTATGTTAAGGTGTGCAAGAAGTTTGGGTTTGGATGAGTTTTCTTTTTAAATGGATGTCTTTGTGTGGAGATTCTGTAATCATCCTTTCTGTATGATATTTTTCTTCAATGATAGATCTCAGAAGAAACTGTCTAGATTGCATGTCACCTATGAAGGCACCATCGAAAGCAATGGACAAGGTATGCTACAGGTAAGCGCATATAACAGTATATGTGGCTTTAGGTCATGTTTTTGTCATACTTTTATGATCTGCCAGCCTAATGAAGTTATTTGTTTATCCTCAATTGACTTAAATGACAAGATGTTATGCAGTGCAAAAGAAACATCAAAATTAATTCCATGAGCAGTCTTAGTACTGTCAATGTTCCCAGCTTATCTAGGTCTGGACATGTACCTGGTACAGAAAGAGCTGACAGAAAATCACAAGCCCTGGACAGCTTCAGGTCTTTTGGTTTAAACCAGGACCAAAGATTGACAAGATAAAAGCTTCAGGCTGTGATCTCAATGAGTTGTCAAGGGTTTCAGTTTATTTTAAAAAAATTATTCTTGTGCCCCAGACAGTGACCAGGTCAGTGGTTCAAGACACTTTCTTGCTGCTGTCAGCACCACTGTTTCAGTCTGGGAGCCACTCAGCAAAAGAAATTCATGAGGAGGATGTCCTTTCCATATCTATAGCAAGAAACACATTTGAGTTTTCAAATTAGTTGTTTGGGTTTTGTCTTTAAAAAAAAAAAGTCTGTATTCTAGAGTTCGTTTATCAAAAAAAATTACAACTACTTTAGTCGGGAACAAGTGCTGCAAAGGAAGAGGAGGGAGAATAAGAGAACTTCTTTCTGCGATCCTTTTTGCTCGAACTTTAAAATGTCTCTTGACTTTATGAAACTTAAACACTCAAATGTGTATTAAAATTAAGACCTCAGCAACTGCTCAATAATAACTATTTCTCTGTGATCTCTCTATTCAATTGTACTGTAACCTCAGAGGTGAGAGAGGGTTGAATGATGCTTTTTAATGTACTGTTTCTGTTGTGCCCTGTAAAAGTGAGTGTTGCCTAGGTTATGGTATTTTTCCTCCTGGCTACTTCAAGTCTTATCAAGCAAAATATCTCTGCTTGGATGCTGGGTGCTCATTCCAGGAGGGAGCAGGATGACCAAGGCCAGACAAGGCAGGAGTCCATAGTGACCCCAGCCTCAGCAGGCAGGGTCACTGGCTGGGAGAAGCAGAGCAGGGATGGTGACAATAACAGATTCTGCTGACAGGCTGGTGGTTATCAGACAAAGGCAAGGTGGTGAGTCAGGTCACCAAGGTCAATCCTCGATGTCTGGTCAGCAAGTGGGCATCAGCCAAGGACAGGCCTGGCCATGGGCCCATACATGATGTGTCTCAGGTCCAGGACAAGGGTGTGTGTTTGCATGAGGGCCGTGTGCCAGGGGTGAGGATGGGAGCCCAAGGTGTGAGGCTACTCAGCACAGTTACAGGGCATTTGGGACCTTGATGCACTGAACATTTGGGTAGTTTTCATGTTACTTTTTTGTATCATAGTCAAGGTAAGCAAATCTTAAACAACTGAAGTGTGTTGGCATTTACAGGATAGGCTTCAGGATCACTTGCTGTTGTAGTGGCAGGTGCTCTCTGTGCTTTAGACTTGACTCTAACTCCTGAGTCAGTTTGTAATCTACGCAGATGTTTGTGTCACTCCAGCAACTTTTGTTACCCTCCTGTAAATGTGCTCTCATCAGCTATCTAAATAAAAATCAGTAAGAAGCTAATAGCATTTGAAAGATGAAGTGACTTCTTAAAATTATAAATTTATATGGTCAGTTAATTTGCATAAATAGTAATCACTTTATTGAATAAACCAAATCCTTTTAAAAGTTGTCTATATAAAAATGTAATTTGCAAAATATGTATTATTGCAGCAAAAAATAAATTCCAGAGCTTCTCTGTTTCAAGCAGAAACCTTAATGATCGAAGTGACTTGCCTTGTTCAAGTGCATTTCAAGGAGAATTCGTAAGATGTTCTTTTGGGTACAGAACAACTGGTACAGGGGCAACGTTAACCTAAAAATGCTTCAGTGTGGACAGCTGGGGCAGAATGCTTATTAAAGGACAACTTAATTCTTCAATGCCCATAAAATGAAAAAAATACTGTATTTTGCTGTTTGCACCTTTCACATTTACCAAAATGTGTTTTATCCTTAAATATGTGCATTCAAAGAAAATCCACAAAACTTTGAGAGCATTTGAGATGCAAAACTTTATTTTGCTATGTAATATCTCACTGGTCTTAAGTTTTCTGAAAAGTAGAAAGAAAAAAGAGAAAAGGCATGCTGTTAATCAGGATCTGTCCTACTGCTTGTATTTTTAAGTGATAGCAGCAGACTTCAACAGAATTATTGAAATTTGTGCAAGACTTTATTGCCTTGGTAAATGAAAGGATTTTATGCTGTTTGCTTATCTCATAATCGTCCTGAATATATTTTTGTTAGGTTGATTTTGCAAACCGTTTTGTTGGAGGTGGTGTGACTGGGGCAGGACTAGTACAAGAAGAAATTCGGTTTTTAATCAATCCAGAACTGATTGTATCGAGGCTCATCACTGAAGTCTTGGATCACAATGAATGTCTTATCATCACAGGTTAGTCTTTGCAGAAAATGTTTCATATCTTATTCTGGTTTTATGTATAGAAATTATATTTCAAGTTGAAGTTTGGTATGTTTAAATGCTGTAGGGATAAATGAAAAGGAAAAAAAGTAAGTCAATACACAGTTGACAAAGAGCTTCCTTCTTCACCCCACCTCTTAAGACCATAGAGCTGCTGTTCCAATAGGCATTTTGTGAAGGAAACAAAACCAAAAAAGACAACAAGCAGACAAACCTTTTTTTATCCTATATAAACATGTTTGAGGACTCAGTGTCTTTAGGCCTAGCTAAGGAATACTGCTGGGCAGTATAGGTAAAAGCCACAGTTACCAGCTCTTAGCTGGTCTCAGCCATAATGCTTCTGTTATGTTAAAACAGGGGTGTTTTTTGTTCCTGTCTGGAATTTGTAACATTTGATGTGAGCAATGGGATTGAAAACTCTGAGGAACTGCCTTCTGGTTACCAGAAAGGTGAGGAAATGGAAGAGGAGAAAATCAGCATCCATTAAAAAGGGTAGAAAGTCAGGAAACGTCTCTAAAGGATCTTGATCTTGTAAGCTACAAATGTGTTTGTGTTACTGGTAAATTAGTTATGGGTTTGTAATTACAACATCAAAAACTAAAGGCTTCTCCAGTATGTTGTTGAGGGGCTGTGTTGTTGAGGAGATGCACTGTGTCCAGTGATTTGTTGAAAGTGTTTTTCTTTTTGTTTCCACATCTGTCATAGAACTTGAAATGTTTTATTATCCATTGGATTAAAATAGTTAGCATCAAAACACCAAATGTCACTATTAAGAACTGGAGAGGTGCAGGTCATGCTGTGTGTGTCTCTGTTCTATACATAGGAACACAGTGAGCATTTTTCATGATTGAGAAATAAAATGATGCTATAATATTTTTTTATTTATTCTAAAGAACAGCTATAAATTTAAAATATTTGATCGGAGAGATCCTCTGGACAAACTTTGTCATAGATGATGTATATTTTATATTTTTCAGTTTGCTCTAGTAAAAATGTTGGGTTTGGTTACCTGAGCTGTCTCAACAGTTTGGAATTTGTACAGGTATTAGAAGACATTTCTTGGAAAAATCCTTCCAAAACATTTCTTTCTCTTGCATGCACAGTAGAAATTTGAGCTTAGATCTTGCAAATCTTAGTCTGTCCTGATTTATTGATTGTACTGGGCAGAGCATCCTTTGTTTTCAGTCTTATACGTGGTAATCTTTTTAAGACTGTTGGGATTTTTTCCACCCTGCCAAAACTAATGCCTCTTCTGTAAAAACTTTTTGATAAATTGGCTTTTGTGATTACCTTTTAAAAAAATGAGTCAGAAAATTCTCGGCCATCACTGATTTCTGTTGTGTATTTTGGATATGATACTATAATACGATTAACATTCTGAAGTACTGTCATTCGGGTGAGGCTCTTCTGGGGTGGATAAAAAGAGAGCACAGCTATCAGTCTGTGTCATAACTGACTGGGGGAAAACACTAAGCGAATGTTTTCAAAGACCCCCTTCCATTCCCCTGCAAAAAGGGGTTGATTTGGCATGAACAAATAAAGGTGAGGATGTTTTTTCCCTGCGGCAATATTATTTTAGTTTTCTTGAGCCATTGTACTTTACAGTGTTTTGCAATTAGTATTTGTGATATGGTGTTCTTCTGTAATGGAAACGGCCATTCCATCATTTTCATTTCATCCCTGGAGCTCTTCCACCTCGGTTCTTAGCCAAGTCTCCACTGCGTGTCACAATCTGCTTGATAAATTACATTCTTTGTGATGCATCTTGACTCAGCGGCCTAATGGGTATAACTGTGTAGCTTAAATTTGCAGAAGAGTCTGAGAAATTGGAGGGAAATTAAATTTGTTGTGATTGCACAGTGTCTGGTTAAGATCACTGCCATAATGAATATGGAACTGGTCACACAAACAGTAAAGTTCTTCAACACAGACATCTACCTACAGAAATGTCAGCAGCAATGCCAAAGATTCCCACAGTTGCATTTCTGGTAGAGCTGTGAATAAGTGTCAGTGGTTTTCATTCAGGGTTTTTTCTTCTTTTTTTTTTTTTTTTTTTTTGTCCCCTCTTTGAGTTCACGTATACTCAGGCAGCATCAAGAGCAGATGAAGCTGTGTTCCATGTTTCCTTTAAATTTACAGACTGAACAATGGCCAGTCCTGACCACATCTTAGCAATGCATTTTCAGTCTTCTAAGCATGTTACCCATGCAGTAAATGAGATCAGATAATGGGTTCAGCTGAAAATTTACTCAGAGGGGGAAAATTGTTTTTTGGCTGGATTTAGCAGGCTGATCGTGCCACTGTCTGGAGAGCCAGAAGACTAATGGTGGCACAAGGTAAGGATCAGAAGATCTGGCTGAAAGGGAGAGAAGGATCTTCCCCTCGCTTGTGGCAGTAAATGTGCGTTTATATCGGTGACTACAAAACTGTACCCTTGCGCTTTTCACATGTACTCCTTTTTATTCAGTGCTAGTGGCACTGCCTTTTCAGAAGTCTAATTTCAGCTCATACGAAATACTAGAGGGACAGTATGGTGGGGTGGTTTTCCCCCAATCCCTGGGAACTTTATAATGCCATACAGATCATATGCAAATGAAAAGCTAGACTATGGAGTCTGAGAAAGGTATACGTATTTTTAGTAATAATTGCAACTCCTTCTAGATGGATGAGGTCCCATAAGCACTAACTCTTGGCGATTTCACTGTTTGTCTGGTGCTGTAACTATTACAAGTTTCACAAATAATGTATTTTTGAATGATACTTGTATACACTTTCTTTTGACTTTAGGCTTTTTTAGTTTATTTCGTAGCTTGTTTTTAATGTTCTGATGGAACTGTGCTATTATGCTGTTATTTGCGGCTTGGCATTTTACCCCTTTATTATTTTTTTTATGGGAAGAAAAAAGATTCACCAGAAACATTAGCATATCCAATTTATCCTGTGCTGCTTCTGTTCTCCCAGCAACAGCAGTTTGTATCCTAGTTGTTCACAGGCAAAAGTGCTGCCAGTTGAAATAACCATTTTGGTCTGACACATTTCCAGAGCTTCACTTATGAAAACCCATTGATTTTCATTAACTTTGGGTTTCTGGGACATGAGTTTAGAGTTCGTATGATTTCTTTGAGTTTCTCTGTTATTGATTTTTTTTTTATATGCATTTGCTTGTTCATTTGTTTCCTGGTGCTTTCGTCATCAGACACTGTGCTCCCATAAAAATTAAGGAAAAAAACGAACCTTGAAAAAGTCAGCTTAATACTCTGATTGTCATTTGATCTATCCTGTTACAGTATCTTGATAACCCGGTCTTTTCTTTCCACATGCTAGACACCAAAGGAAATGCTTCCTTTTCAGAGTTGGAAGTTTTGCTGTGTTGTCCCCTAAAGAGAGCTGTCAGAAAAGTCACATACTTCCCTTGTCTGTCCTTTCTTATTATGTGCTCAGACAGTTTTCCCAAGCATATCAGTAAATCTAAATTTTACCTGCATCAGGAAAAGCTTTACTGAAGGTTGACAGCCTACACTTTGATTAGAAGGCTGACTTCTGAATACTTAAGCCGTTCACGGTTGTCCTTTGTACGAGGGCATGGGTGTGTGTGAATATACAGACATATTCTGCCATCACAATTTTGAGGACTTTGATTTTGTAACAGGAAGCGAATTCTTGGTGAGGAATCTTACTGTCCCACTCATTTTGCACAGCAACTTTTCAGAATAGCCTTGGGTGGAATTTGTGTGCCCTCAGTACAGTTAATCACCTAGACAAATCCAAATAAGTAAGTGGATAATAGGGCAGATGAGTTAAAGAAGCGCTGGTAAGTCTTTTCAGTTAAATTAAATTTGGGTAAATGGGGAAAATGTCTTGAAGTATATGCATAATTTTAGACAGTTTTTTAACAGCTCATGTTTCGTCTGCATAAGACTACTGAAAGCAAGCATTCAAATTCCCTTGTCAGATGAGGTTAAAATTGAATAGTTTTATGTTTCTGATTGTTCAACTTTTTATTTTTTTCATTTAGAGATTGAAAAACTTTGAAATTAAACGTTTGTATTCTCAGAGTGTCGCCGTTCTGTGCAATAGTTAGGCATTACTCCTGTCTTAGTAATTGCATGTTTTGTGCTGTCGGCTTATAGGTCTTTCTAAAACCTATTTTTCTGTTATAGGCATAGCTGGTGTCACTGTAATTAAGGGGTTGCTGAACAGTTCTCTTCTTACTCTTACTGTTTATAATTTGTGCCAAACTGTACCTGTACAAGCTGTTTTCCAAACAAGGTATTCTTTTCAGTCACCTACTTTCAAAACTTGGCTGTTGTGAGCTCACAACAGAGGTGAAAGTTGTGATCTTGCTTTGGCATTACTTTAGGAGCATTTCTTTAAAGTATTTGTGCATCCTCAGATTTTGAAGCCAGGTCCTGAAGTTCAGTAGAATGAGGTGAAAGGCAGCCTTTTAGAAAGGTTGTGATCCTTACTCTCAGTTCAAATGCTCTCCTTCTTGGCCTTGAGGTAAACCTTTGAAAAGGAGTTCGCACAGTAGAGCATAATACCTAAAATTACTGGAGGTCTTAATGAGCTACTTTCTTATAACCCTTAATGCTTGCCAAGATACCTTGCTGGACTTTTCACAGAGCAGCCAAGTATGTTCCAGGCCATGGTTTGTGGGTCCTTGAGCTTTTACAGAAGTAGCTTCTTGGTACTGACCACCGCAGGTGAGAGCAGTGGCCTTTTGGTCCATTCGGTGCCATTAATTGCTGTGATATCTGAGAATTCGTGTCAGGAACTGTAGTGGGAATCATGCTGAACAAATGTAAAACGAAACAGTAACAAGGGAAAGAGGTGATTTATTGGGCAATGAGACTAGGAAGCTTAACAGTCCTACCTATCCTTATGTAAGGTTGCCCTCAAGAGACTGTAGGGCAACAAGCTGGGTCACACTGATGTGTTGGAAATCTGCTTTGTTTCTGACCATTGGGGTTTTCTTTGGCTTTATGTATTTTAATTTTGTTAGAGAAATAAGACTTCTTAAAGAAGTAAAATGTATAAACATACAGCTCACCACATATGCTTTTAAATCTCTTTGTATTTTTCTTTTCATATTTCCTAAACTGTAGGCCCAGACACTTGCTAAATTGTGATGCAGTAGGGTTGCCCTGTTTTCAGTAGTGGAATGACTACTTTATCATCATGTTTACAGGTAGTAACCAGAAAAAATAAAAGCAAAATGCTGGTGGTGCGAAGGCTCGCAGTCTTTGTTAACCAGATATTAGCCAGTAAAACTTGAAAGATGACAGGCAGTTTGTTGAGAAGCTATTGAACTTGAGAGTGGCAAAATTGAAAGCTATCATCTTGTTATGTACTGGATATCATAAATAGATCTGCACTTGTTTTGTGCTGGGTGCTACACATCATCAGTGGAAAAGAAGCTTCTGATGGTTACCAGAAGATCTTGTATCCTTGGTGCAGACATGAATCTCTATTTTCCATTGCTTCTGAGAGCTGCATGTTCATTTGGAGAAGCAGTGATTCCTATGAAAGATTTGACAAGTGAAAAAAATACATACATATTTTGTGTGTAATACAGAAAATAATTTGTTTCAGGTACTGAGCAGTACAGTGAGTATACAGGCTATGCAGAAACTTACCGGTGGGCAAGAAGCCACGAAGATCAGACTCCAAGGTAAAGTTCCACATAAATTTTTCAAATGAAGGAATAAATAAATGTCATAAATTTGCAAACTTGGTACTTTATTTCCTAGCATTTGCCTTAATAGAGAATTTGACTGATCCTGCTCTCTTCAGTATACCCAACAAGCTAAGAAAGTTCTCTCATATAAATAATGACATATTAATGCTAATAAATGGTACCTGCCAATATGTCAGTTCTTAAACCAACATCTTTTACAGTTATATGTATTTAATCCAAATTTTTGTTGGGATACTGACTGAACTGTGGATTGCAGTGTCACAAGAAGCTTGACAATGATACCTCAGGTGCCACAGTGCAGCTGCTGTGTGGCAAAATAAGATTTAATAGTATGAATCTGAGCAGAAAGGTCTGAGCTCTTGAATTTATTTCTCCAACAATGTTATTGTAGTGTATACACTAAATTAATAATTTGGTATAGAAACATACACAATGTACTCTCATTTAAATGTTGGAGGAAGACAGAGCGCCAAAGTGCTTTTCTTTGACCTTGCGGTGTTCTTACTTAATAAATAGTGCTGTGTAATTAGATTTGTTTTGTGTTTGTGCCCAAAGTCTAGCCAGAGTATTTCTAAATTTATAGGGAGATCTGTCTCATTTCTGATGCTGTTTTCATTCCTGACCCACAAGGGAAAAAAGCGCTCTGTCTGTTATGAGCTCACATTTCTAGCTGCTTCTAACAGAGAAGCTATGCAGGCAATTCTCATTTTGGATCATAATTACATGGCCAACATTAAACAACTAATGCCATCTACTTTTCTCCTCCCTCTGATTTTAGGGATGAATGGCAGCGACGCTACACTGAAATTGTTGCTATAGATGCGTTTCACTTCAGACGTTTCCTTGATCAGTTTGGTCCAGAGAAAATTAGGAGAGAGCTCAACAAGGCCAGTAACTTTTTAAAACAGCCTGCAGTTTCAGGCTGTTTCATTAATGTTTATGGTACCTTTTCAAATATTTTTGTGTTCTTATCTTCAGCTAAGGAAGTTCTTGCTTAGTTGTGTCTCTTGTAAAAGGTGTACTTTTCAGGGTTTTGCTGTCCGATGTTAAAGCAGAAGCTTGTCAAGTGGAATGACTCTTATCCTTTGATATGCTATTCAAAGGTGTATTTTATTTAACTTTCAAAATAATAAATCAGATTTCGATATACATTTTGTTAACTCTTCCCTGTCCTGCTTCTAAATTATGATTTTAAGTTCTCTTTGCCTGTTTGACAATGCTGAATCCTACTCAGTCCTCCAATCAAGGTCGAGAAGGGGGTACCTTATGTTTTAACACAGTGACAGTTCATAAATATGGTGCCACTTGCTTTTCTTCCACCTTTTTTGTTTGCTCTTGAAATAGTGATGTATTACCTGAGAGTTTATCTTTTCATATATTGGTATTGTCTTGAGATCAGGTCCATCTGTTCATATATCTCCTATCTTTATTTGCACAGTAGCTGTAAGGGCTTTTGCAACTGAATGTGTATATACACGGCAGTCAGAGCTTGCAGTGATGGGGGGGATTCAGAAGACTGATAAATCAGGCCAGTTTTAATCCTTTAAATAAAACTTTTAGATTGACATTCAAAACCAGCACACTTCCTACTAATAATTCTTACATGTTATGAACTTTTATTGCTATATATTCAAAGCAGTCAGTCCTTGACCTTACCCCTGCGTTATCTGTGTGTATACAAAACTGCATAATTAGCTCCAATGGCTCTGGTCCTTGGTAGTCTTAGTCATCAGGGTTGCCAGGCTGAAGAGCTCTTTGACAAGGGAAGCTGGAACTGCGGTGGGTGTCTTTTTTCTCTCCCCTGCCCTCCCTAATTTGGGAATCTTGTCCTTAAATAAAATATTTGAGTTTGTAGATGGTTCCCAGCCCTGGTCTCTGCCCTGGACTGTGTGCTGCGTAATGTTTGGGAACATGGGGTTACTTTCCCAAGCTATGGCAGGTGCTTTAATCATGTTGTGTGGCTCAGATTTTCATGTTATTTGTTTTTCTTCTTGCTGTGCTGCTGCTTCTTTTCTTGAAGCTAAAGCAGTCTTTTCCCAGGTTGTACTTTTTCAACAATTAGTAATTGCCATCAGTGAGCTGTGTATAGTTCTGAGGCCTTAGCTTTCAACCTATGTCAGTGTTTCAAGGCCTTTGCTATTATCCCATGCATAAATTTTCTCTCCTAACAAGAGGTGCCTGGTATCAATCTCCAGTTCACATAGCAAATTCTCCTAAGTTAATAAGAAGGCTAATGGGCCAGAATGAGGGCCTTGCATGGCTGGTAGAAGGCATAGGCAGTGAAAGGTCTGTGGCCTGTTACAGCAATGGCAATGCTATTTTTACTGAGCAGTTGAGTACAGGAATGCTTATACAGTTATACTATGTTAGTGTGCTTGTATTTGGGTTCAAAACATGCTAATGATATAAAGTCTGCTTAGCGTGCTTTTATGTTTATAGATGCAGCGGGCCTCTGCTTTAGCTAAGGCGTTAGATAGGAGGACACAATACTACCATTGTTAAAGGCTTCTGCTTCCTATAGTATAGGAGGCTATAGAATACTATAAGATGCATTTTAAATACATTCAAAGATAAGGCAGTGTGTTCCTAATTCTCAGCTGGAAAGGGAAAGGAAGTATACTTGAAAGCTAATATCTTTTTTTCCCTCACAGAAATGATGTGCAGTGCTGAAGGACTAATCTAATTCAGTCGTAAAACCTTAGCTTCTTGACTAAAGTAACATTCATCAGCTTGTTTCTTCATGGTTGGTAATGAAATTAGCCCTGAAAAAGACAGTAAATAAATTTTTGTAAACTTCAGTGATACCTTAGTACGAAATTCAAATTACCTACTCTAGTGAATTTATGATCTGCCTACAATTTTCAATAGTTTTGATTGGGTTTGGATTTTTAAAATAAATTGTGGTAGATCCATGCAACTTTTATGTAGTGTGTCAGTTTGGCTGACATTGTTTGATGAGGACTAATTGGTATTTAAAGAAAATTTTAAGTCTGAATTAATTCTCTGTTTACTACAGTAAAAATTTCATTAGATTTATTGGAGGTTTTGTAATATTTTAATAAATTAAATATTTTTTTAATGTACTGTGGTCGGTTTTTTCAGTCTGATTTAAAATTAATATTAACCTTAAGATTTTTCTGTGGGTGAAAACAAGTTGATGGAATAAGCTGCAATTCTACTTCTATTATGATTTAATAAATCAGGACTCAGTAAGCACAGTATATGCACACAGGCTTTGAAATACATGTGTATTATGTATTAGTAGGCACAGCTCAGCATCCACTTGTTTCCAGAGGTGGTTTTGTTTGTCTGTTATTTTGTTAGACATTAGGAAATGATTGAAACAGTTTGAAGCGATTCTTCTCACAACTTGTACTTTCTTAGAAGCCTATATGATTTGTCTTAAAGAACCAGATGTTCACTCTGTTAGTTTTCTCAATAGGTAGCTATCTGAGGCTGACCCTTGTTTCTGGTTTAACCCATACTCAGAAAACAAGATTAATATTGTCTAAAGTCAGCTGTTCAGACTAAGGAAAAAAAAAAATCATCTCTGATTTTAGCATTAAGATTTGCAAGTATATGTGTAAGAGATGTCACTACTTCATCCTTACCTGCCCCTTGAGATTATTGCCTAATAAAGACTCACTACCAATAATTTTTCCAGTTGCAAGTTCCACTTTCCAAATCTTAAGGAACAACTGACTTATAAGTGGCATTGCAAGCCCAATTATAGATGTCATTAAGCCTATTTTGATAGTTACTGATTAAGAAAAGCTGCAGCTTCATCTTTGGTAAGAAATGCTTCCCTAAGAATTATGGTATGCAGGACAATTACATTTCAGTGTTAACTGTGAGAACTGTATGTAACAGTTTTATATGGAAGCAAACCAATTGTAAACATCACCCAATGCCTAAATAGTAGGAGATAGCATATATATGAAGTTGTGTACAACTTAAAAGCAGATTCATTTATGTAGTTAAAAAGGAACAGCTCTTCTGCTTCCCATATAGAAGCAACCGCTTTAAAATTGCACAGAAAGCTTTCATGTCCCGGTATTCCTAGGTGAAGCCTATTTAAAATATTGGTGTATTGTCTCTTTTTTTAAAAAAGTAATTAGTTTTTCCTTTATCCTTTTTTTGCTATGAAAAATCATAGGGGAGCACTTACTTAGATATTTTTCTTCATGGCTGCTGAAGTCCTTCCGCGTATTTGCTGACTTCCTTATTGCATCTGAGACAGTTTTCCTTCTCCATGTCCTGGCAAGCTGAGAAATACGTGCCCATTAAGTAAAAGCTGAAAAGAAAATGGCATGCTGTTGCAACACCAATCCATTTCCCTCACTGGGAGGATGGAATTTGAAAAATTATTTTCCACACAGCCAAGACTACTAGCTAGCTTGGCCCGCTAGTTTTGTACAAACCTCCTTTGGACATGATGCACACTAAAAGCTCTGACTTGAGAGCTCAAGAAGCTGCATGCACCTGATAATGTCTAAGTGCTCCTTATGCAAATGCTGTATCATGGTACCCTGCTAAATTACTACAAACGGGAGTCTGAATTTGCAGCTTAGATCAGATTGGAGCGAAACCATGGGTACTTCAATCTGTACCAGACAGTTGTACCAATTCAATACATTTTTGTACTGTTGAAAAACTTCCCAAAGAGATTTCCTTACTGTACATGGAAGCACCTGCCTTTACTCAAGATTTCTTAGTGTATATCACTCCTACTCTCGTTTATTGCATTAGACCTGTATGCTAAGATGCCATTTTGTATTTTATTTTCAGTTTTGAGGGATTTCAGTAATACTGGACACAGTAGTTCGGCTGTCATGTATGCTAAATGGGCTGAAAAGCAACAAACATGATACAATCTCTTGTTAAAGTTATTCTCTGCTCTGGCTATCCTGAAAAGTTTCCTATTGCTGTGATGAAAGCCCTAGGAGTCAG
The DNA here is from genome assembly GCA_034008185.1 of Gorsachius magnificus. Taxonomy (NCBI): domain Eukaryota; kingdom Metazoa; phylum Chordata; class Aves; order Pelecaniformes; family Ardeidae; genus Gorsachius; species Gorsachius magnificus. The sequence goes on along the minus strand of CM067089.1, from coordinate 30,392,853 downwards.
CACTTGTATATAATTAACTTGGATCTAAATGAGGCAAAGTTCTTCTTGCCTTAAATTCTTTAGTTATTGACCTTAAATTTAAAGGAAGACTAGAGGTGTATTGAGGTAGTTTGAACCTGGTATTGCCAGAAGACAATACTGATTATTGTTATCATCTTATTGTTTGAAAATATCGCACCAGATTTCCTGTTGATTTCATCTTCTGACTCTTGTCTGCCTGCAGGCCTACTGTGGCTTTTCTCGACCCAGTGTTCCACCTCAACATCTCTCTGCAATAGCCACAGGAAACTGGGGATGCGGTGCCTTTGGAGGGGACTCCCGATTAAAAGGTAAATTACAGCAATTCATTAATTTTCAAATGAATCAAATAATGTGATTTTGATTGTTGGTCACCGTTGTTGTTGTTGCTTTGTTGTTGTCCAGGTACATTTTTTGGTTTTGTTTGAATTAATACATTTTAGCCAAGAATTGGAATAGTAGTTAAACTGTCCATAGAACTGGTTCTTTAGCTTTGATCTTCAGGCCAGGAGTAATGTGGCCTAAAACAATAAAAATGCACGCTGCTTTTTTTATGCTATTTTCAGTTTAAAGTTCGAGGTAAGTACATGATGGTGGAATGCTGGATTTACAAGGACCTGTAGGACTGAAACCTTCAGAAGTACAGACACTCAATATTAGTTGACAAAAGAACACGTTCACTGCAGTTCTCAGCCGTACAAATCAGTTGACCTTTCTGGAGCAGTCTTTTTAGATTGTGCCTAAAATTTGTATCTCTGCAAAGCTGTTTAAAATAGCTGGTAATTTGCAAGGCTTTACAAACTTGCTGGCAATGCTTAATGTTTAGTTTTGCTCCTTAATATGTTGCTGTATGCCAGAGAGGTTTCCAGTCACTCAGACATGCTGCTTTCTTTCCTGACTCACCTGCTATATCACTCACTTTCTCATGTTCTTTTATTTTTAATTAGAATATTTATAATGCGGCAGATACTACATGCCTACATTAATTTAAGACTTTTTCCCATCACATCAAGAACTGATGGATCCTGACATTTAAATTGGTATCCTGATTCATATAGTTCTAAGTAGAAATTTACATTTTTGTTTTCAAACATTTGGAGAGTATTTAACATTTGCTTTTCTGAACAGCTTTAGGTAGTTACATTAAGACAAACAGTCATCAGGCTACCAGATTCATTAGGGGTTTTTTCTTAATGTGTTTTATTCATTGAGCATCTTTTTTTTTTTTTTTCCTCAATGCTCATTGATTTCCTGACAGTTGTTTTTTGATTACCAGTAGATAAAATGGGCTGCCAAGGGCAGGTCATCAATACCAGAAGTAGTGTTTACTGCAGGATCTGATCATCCTTGATTATGATTATGTTAGGAAGGTTTAATAAATGCTTTGATTTGCGTAAGGCCTCCTCTTGGATCTGAACTGTAATATCCCATGTATGTTTTTTTCAAGGTATGGGTTTCTAATAAAAATATGGCTCATCTGATCTAAGCTAATATTTTTGTTGGACACTGGACGTGACTTTTACAATAGGGATTGCTCACTACAATGCTTTACTTCCTCTTCCCATCAGTCAAAGCTGAAAACTGAAGAATACTGAGAAAGACCACCAGAGCTCAGTCTATTTATGAGGTAGCCTGTAAGAAAAGTCTTTGATGTAGACAAAGAAATGAACCATGAGGTGTGGTGCTTCGTAACTTGGATATGAACTCCGGCCAGAACGAGAGCATGTAAAAACTTGGACATTCTCTCAGTTTTATTTTAACTTAGTATTTTAGTTTGAGCTTTCATTTATTTAACTTCTCATCTGGTTTTGGATCAATCTTGGTTTTTTTTTTTCTGAAATCTGTGAGGATTAACACAATGGCAAGTTACAGCACTGCTGCTGTTATGAAAAAATCCATCTAAACCTATGTGTGTACTCTCAAGTCTTCTGTTCTTTTGCAGACCTTACAAAGACAGACATTGGTTTAACTGGCACTTGTTACTCTTAATTAATTTCTTAGCTGACTCTCAAAAATCAATACTTAATAAAGAGAATTAAATGACAGTGGTGTGCTATGGGATATGGAGCTAGTAGTTTAATATTTGACCTTTTCTCTGAGCTCATGCTGACTAGAAACAAGATGGCTTCATTCTTTTTGTTGTAAACCATGAGCTATGAAAAGAGTCCAGTAGTTTGTCATGTGTGGTTTTGTCAGAATAGAGTTGTATTTGATGTGTGGTAACCAAATGAAGTCTTTTCTAGTTCACAGATACTCCCTGCACAGTCATAAGTGCTAATGGTGTTTCTCCCTTTTGTTCTAAACCACTGTATAGGGTTGTTCTGAACTGCAAATTCTCTCCCTGGTTTCACTTCAGTATAAGCAAATTTCTTACACTGGAGAATAAACTTTTATACTTCTTGGAGTCATAAATTCTTCATTTCAGAACATGTTTTTAAAAACGCGCTACTATCAGTATCACGGTTTCACTGAACCCAAATAAAGAGCTTTTGTTGACTACACAGGCTTGACAGTGTATTGCAATGACAAAATAATTTTCATAGGTTAAAATCTTGCTTTTTCATTTAACATTCTTAATTATACAGCCTTGTTCTTTCAGAAGTAGTATCTGGATCTGTAACAGAGACCTCAGAACTACCCAAGGATTTGGTGTAATTGGATATAACTGGATAAGAGCCACAATGCATTATGATATTTTTTCATTATTTTTTTTAGTCATGAATTAAGGGAACATGACTGTGTATGAAATATGGTTTTACTCAGGGTCACAGATGATGCAAAACCTAAAGTATTCTTAAGGGAGTAAAAAAAAAATAATCTGGCTTTATAAATTAAAGACCTGGTGCATAAACAAGACAGATTCCAGTGAAGTCAGGGATATTTCTACAAAATTTTTATATGAAATTAAGATAGACTTTAAATACGGAAAAAGTATGTTTCTTTCATTGGGAGAAGTTGAAAATCTTGTCTAGCTTTTCAAACCAGAGGATAATTTAACATTACTAGCTGCAGGGGCTCCATGCAACTCTCTAAAGATTATAAAAGTGTTTTATTGAAAATAGATGAGATGATCTGATGAGGCATCTCATAAATACATAACTTATATCAATTGTGAGAAAGTACTCTCTAGATGAATTTGCGTTCTTATTTGCCTGAGAAAATAAAGCTCAAGGAAGACTGCCATCAGCTTTATAAAAGACCCTTGTAGGATTGGTGGAAGGAGAGAATATCGTGCATCTTGCCTCACGTAAACACGTGCGATGTTGAGGTGCTACCGTGATAGTACTGCAGTTCTGAACTTAGGTGGTAGGCAACAACAGGAGGAGTGCTGGGTGTTTGAGCAGCACAGCGTTGCTGCACCTGCAGTAGTGGAGCTCTGCTCTGCTTGCCCCTGCTGTGTCTCTGGTGCCACTGTCCTCGCACCGATCTCTGGGCTTTGGCTGCGCTGCCACAGCGGGGGGTCCCTGGTGAGAACATCCTTTCCTCTGGATAAATGGGACTGAGCGCCTAGGGCCTGCAAGGATAGTTGGGTCCCCGGAGGGATTTGTATCATGCTTCCACTGCCCTTGCATGCTGGTAGAAGGTGGCCTGTCAGCACAGCCATTCCTGCAGGTGCGAGTCTGGAAGAGTTAAATGGGATCATATCAGCTGGGTGCAAGAGAGCCCAAATCCCTCCAGTCCTCTGTACCACAGGCTCTATTGCTCTTCCTCTGGTGCTCCTTTCTGTATCAGTAGCATAGAAATTTCACATGGTGGTGTGTATCGTTAATGCCCCAAAGATTGTGAAGCCTGATTCTTGACAGAAATTTTGACCCTCGTTTCATAAGATTTATAGCAATTCAAAATAAACAGTAGAAAATGTTTAATATCTTCTGTAAAGTGAAACTGCATTGCTTATTTGGAATGAATAATAAGATTCATTAGGTTCTGTTCCCCTATGCAAGCTAGTTAATTAGACCTTTTAAAAGCTTTACCAAATCCAGAGCTGGTTCAGTAGTTTAATTAAAATATTCCCGGATTGAGATTAATTTCGCATGTGAATCATGTAATTTATAATTTTAGCTAGAGGTTTACAAGAGGTTTTTTGATTAAAGAATGCAGTATTTTATTAGGTCTCTCTTTAAAAATGTGAAAGATCTTGAGCTGAGCTATGAACAGCTTTCTATTTAGTTTCCACTAGCAGGTGGTAATGCAGTATGTACTCCATTTTATTTAAAATTAATCTTGACAAAGACAATATTAATCACATTTTAATTAACTCTACTTACTGGGTAGAAAAGGAAAGAATTAATATCAGAACTGCCCCCATAGGCTCTGAAATCAGACAAGCCGTAAGAGATTAAATAGTTGCTGGGGTCCATTATTTGGACTGTTGTCACATTACCTGAAATGAACGTGTGATTGATTGCATGCATCGGTGACACTCCAGCCTCGCAGCACCAGTTGGTGAAAAAGCTGCGCTCTTGGAATAATTTGGTGCTACCTAAAAGGGTCCTGGTTTTTCTTGTCCCCTCCCTGTTCTTGGCTGTATGGTGTGGTGCCCTCCCTTGGATCAGCTCCAGCTGTTAGCAAACCCTTCACTCAGCCAGCTCGGCTGCTAACCTAGCAGAACACAATTAGCTTTTGTTCTTTTGTTACATAACTTTTCTGCCAGGATGGTGAATAGAATTGGCTCAGGGAGACCCTGAGGAGCACCCGAGAGCTGCAGAAAAGTCAGGAGGTGGGTGAGAAAGGAGAAAATGTAGCTGGACCAGAGCCACTTTCTCCAATTGCAGTGGGTCATTAGCTTGGCTCAGCTGGGATCAATATCCCAGATGATTTCTCAAGATGAATCTTCAAAAATCTGTTTCCAAGACAGGAGGCATTCTTTGTTCTTTTCCATATAGAAGAACAAAGTCTGTCTATTTTGTAATGTTAGCCATTAACAGAACGGGGGATGTGGCTTGGTCCAGCAAGGTTGACATAAAGCTGGAAGTTAAATAAGCTGGAAGTTAAATAACCTGAATTGCATTCCTGGCATTGCCACTCTTTATAGGTCAGAACGAGCCATCATATTCTATGCTGCATACTTTATTATAGGTAAGATGGACACCATAAATTGCACGGTAAGAGGCTGCAGAACCATAGGTCTCCTCTGGGGAGCTAAAAGGTGGGTCAGCTTCTGCTTTGTGTCGCTTACCTAGTGAAAGGGTTGGCTCCATCCCTTCTGAAGGGTGGCAGAGAATGGAAATGGTGATGTGCTAATGGATGCTTTTTACCCCACTGCTGGTGACTCGATGCAAGCAGCTTAAACCAGGATGTAAGATGGTGCTCTGTCTTCTCACTTTTATTGGATAATTAATGGCTGTATGCTCCTTGGGGGCAGACACAGACCCCAAAAAGAAAACCAACCCTTTGATTTTTAAGCACATTGTTTATCTGGGAAAGTAAGGGTGGTTGTTGCTAGTGACTCCATCAGAATCCTTAGTGCTCTGACTCCAGCAGAATCCTCAGTGCTCTGAGCTGCAGTGCCCAGTATTCTTCACTTCATTTTAAAAGTGGAAGTAATCCTATCTATCCATTGTTCAAATTGCCTTGCAGCGTTCACCTGGAGATGGGTGGTGTGATTATTTGCTGTAAACTTAGGCTGTGTTTTTCCCTTCAGCGAATTGTTTTATCCTGTATTCATGTGTGTAATCTTTTGTTGTTTCAGCCTTAATACAGATATTGGCAGCTGCTGAGGCTGGACGTGATGTTGTTTATTTTACCTTTGGAGATGCGGAGCTGATGCGGGATATTTACAGCATGCACACTTTTCTCTGTGAGAAGGGCCAAACTATTGGTGAGCATAAGGGAATTTTTTCATGCAGCAAAGAGACATCACCGTCTCTGTAAGTGGAAATTGTCTGATAAGAATTATTGTCAAGTCCCAAACACAAGAAAATAGGTCTCTGTTTACTTGTACCTATTTCCAGAGTGGGGAACTCTTCTGATTCAGGGTCAACTGCGCGGTGTTAATCTGTAAGGAGACTTCTAGAATCCTTTTCTAATTCACTTGGGAGTTACAGTCCAGAATTTGGAAAATAGAGGTACATGTGGTAGACAGAGGATTTGCAGAAGTCTTTAATATAACTGAAAGTGCTTTAGAAAGGGAAAATCTGCTTACGCATTCTTGATAGAGATTTGTCTTACAGTGGTTCTGGCTTGATCCTGCGAGATGTGGTCAGATCCAGTAGCACTACAAGAAAAGTAGTGTATCCATTGCCCCACTGTATTCGTTACACGCCTTTAATTTCTGGGACAGAAGCACAAAGCTAGGTAATTGGCAATATGTTTGTAAGTAATATGTGTGCCAGCCTAATGTTCAACTAGCTCATGCGGAAAGCTCAGTGGAAAGTTGAGGGAGCCCACCCTATGTTCTGAACAAACTTTGGAACAGTCACGTTCCCCTTACACAATTGTCTGCCCCCTCTTTCACTGCTCATTTAAAGAGATGTTCCTAGCTGCTGTCTCAGTGTGAGTGTGCACTTCTAGTCTTCATTTGCAGTCATATATTCTTCATATGGCATGATCTGATGTGGGTTTTAATTATTTCTTTTTATTTTTAAGGGGACATTTATAGGCTGTTACTGAGATATTACAATGAAGAATGCAGAAGCTGTTCTACTTCAGGACCAGATGTCAAGCTGTACTCTTTCATATACAACACCATTGAGTCCTATGCAGATTCTACTGATGATGATGATGAAGAAAAAGGGTTGTGCTTTGAGGATTAAAATAAATCTATTTGATCAGAATATTGTTCATCTCCTCCCACTGGTATATTGTGTGAATTAATTGCTGGGTATAATGTATGAATTGGCTTAACTTAATATGTATTGACTGCATTGGTAGTTATGTATAACACCCAAACAAAAAAAACACGCCACCTTTGAGAGATGAGATTTTTTTTTGTTTCATGGTTTCATACAGGAAAACCTTGTTCATGTGTGTACAGAAACGATTTCTTTGGTAAATCTGGTTTGCAGTATACCTTGTTAAGCGGGATGTTTTAGTACACATTTGTACTTCAGTCAAAAAAAATTGCTGGAAGACTTCAGAAGATTTCTCTCTATACCTTTGCCTTTATTTTTCAGAAATCTGATCTGGTTTGCTCATGTAAGCTTAGTGCTGGAGTACAGGCAGCCGTGTAACTCCTGGGATGATTTTAGAGAGAAGCGTTATAATGATCGTTCTTACTGAAAATTGGCCATAATCCAATTACCTCCTTAAGACTGCCACGGAACCTTCGTTATTAGCAATTTTTTCATTCATTTAACTTAAAATGTCCTGGATTTAATCTATTTTCTTAATAAATGGTTAAAAAATGGAAGATTCTGGAGGAGCTATAATGCATTTCACAACTGCATTGTCTTCAGTGAATCTGCAGAAAAGTTAGCATGAAGAAGTAGAGAAAAAAGCGAAGTATGGGAAGGTGGGAAAATGAGAAACGTGACCAAAGTTAAAATCAGGGGGAAACACTTTCACACAAAACTCTTCAATACCATTTTGCTGGTGCTATCTGTTACAACGTTGAACAAGGTCTTGGACACATTAGTATATTTGAAGTTTCTCAAGGGTTGCTGTTGCTGGCGATGCCATTTGAATTAAGGTCTGCTAGTTGTGTTTATATTGTCATATCAATTCTCCTTTTATCACAGTGTGCATACACGTGAGTATAAGATCCCCATGGGATGACATGAGCAAGGAAATGGAAATCACTAATGTTATCAGTGGGAGTAAAGTCTGCAGGCTACAGATAAGAACATGAAGTCTTGTTAGGAGTTTGCACCTGTGTCTTTTTAGGCATGGGAAAGATAAGAATGGAGAGAGGGCAAAAGATGTGTAAAAATTGTGCTATTACTATCTCTGTGAATACCAAATTAGCGTTGCTGTAGTACATTAATAGTTTATGCAAAACTGCAGATACATCTGTGATAAAACTTTTCCAGGTCTATGTACAGGGTCAATCCAGTGAAATGTTTGTTAGGTCAAACCCAGTTTAAGTTTAAGCCCAAATTGCTAAGTTTCACCTCTTCTGTGCTAGATTTTTCTGGTCTGTCATGGTTGCTATTACCAGTTTAGCACTACAAGTAAAAAGCCGCAGCAGGAAATGTAGTGAGCAAAGGCTCTAGTATCGACAAATACTTTCGGCTAATGTCAGATAAAACCTCTCCAAGCCTGAAACATGGCGCGGTAATTAAATGCTGGAAGCTGTTGGCAGTCTGGCTTATGATAAGGCACTCGCTGCTTGAGCTGCTCTGGTGGAAGCAATTGCAAAGAGTTTGGGGTGTTTATAAACACCTTCAGCACTGCACCTCTGCATTAAGGCGAAGTGGGCAGCTCGGAAACATGTTGCTCGGAAGGTGGCAGGCACAGCACTGTAAGGGATTTGCCCTGTTCTTCCCACCAGCTGTAGTTTTTTCTGCCCCCATACATTACGACAAAAATATTTGGGCTAGGATTTCAGGCCCTTCTTTGTGTTTGCAACTTGTGTCCTCAGAGTTAGCGGCAATCTTTTCTCCTGCTCCTGGAGTGTTGGCTCGGATTCCGGCAATAGGAATAACAGTGGTTTATAATAAGCTCTTATTTGGGCATTCAGGTGCAACTATGATAGTGCTTCTAGATGCAATGCCAATGATAAATGTACCCTGTTAATTAAGAGAAGTGATGGAAAATTGGTGCTATCTGCCAAACCTTCTTCACCCTACTGCTCAGGATTTCCTATAGAAGAGGTGAACAGAATTTGTTCCTAAACAACTGGAAGAAAATAGAGCAAAACGCTTTAGGTGGCTAGTCATGACCTGCCCTTTCTTGGAAATAAACACACCTTTATTAGTGCAATATTAATTTTCATTGTGAGGGGAAGTGATTTGTCAGGTATGAAAAATGTACCAAAATAAGATGGCATAAAATTCTACTTTAATTCTAGAAATGGAAAAATACACTGAACTTTGGACAGATCCTCTGAAGATCATATTATAGGGTATCCAGTTAAGAGAGTTTTTGCGGTGTCGGGTGTTCCCAGGATAATCCTAGTTATTTTATGCAGCCTGTATTTTCATGGATATCTGAGAATTTTCTAATATGGGGAAGAATGCCTTTTATGTGAGATCATTCTTTTGCATATGTTTACCATATATTTTTTTTTTTCCCCCTTATGAAATATGGTTGCATGGTCAGGAGAAAAGGGAACCACTAACTCATTTTCTGTTTCATGTGTCATCTGAGTAAGAGGGATATATCCTGCGTTCTGCTGCGTGTCCCTGATCTCCTAAAGGGCAGTGTCGTGAGAACACTTTGAGTATGACTTGATCGCAGACAGGCTGAAGATTATATTTTTCTTGGTTGTTTTGGGTTGGTTGTTTGAGGTTTTTTAGCAAAATAGCCCAGAATTAACAAATTAACCACGGTGTTACATTCCCATGACTTTCTAATTCAATGAAGAGCTAAGCTGCCCGGAATGCTGCACGTGGAAGCGGGAATTTTGCATCAGCCCAACACGTGCTCTGCATCTTTCTTTCTTTGTCCCTCCACCCACCACTCCCCATCTATAAACCACCCGGAACGCTTTCCTTAGCTGGAGGTGCCTTTTGGCACTCTGCTGGAAGTAGCACGGAACGGAGATGCTGATGGTCTCTGTGCAGCCTGGCAAGCTTCAGTTTCACTTTTCCAGAAACCTGTTTATGGAGTATTCCAGTTTGGGGTTTGTTTTTAATTACTTTAGGTATGTTTGCTATATGATTTCAAATAAAAATAAACTTCCTACCAAAACTTTTGTTTTATACTTTTTAGCAGCTAAATTGAATGCTTAATATGGAACACCAACAGGCAGTCATGTAGATTGCAATGTTGCCTCATAGTCAAGCTTGGTGTCAGAGCACTTCTGTTGTTTTACGGCTCTTGCACCTAAATTCCTCAGTTTTGAGGTTTTCTTACCTAATGATGAGTACCCATTACTGTATATATTAATTTATAAACTGAAGTGTTCCTGACATTCTTCTAAACTTACAGTTTATGCACCATTATATTATATTGATTTTTCTGGACCTGTATGCTGATGTTTACATGATTTTGTAGGAATACGATTAAAAAATCCTGACTGAAGCAGTATCGTGTGCTTGGTCTCGTCACATGCTTTCCAGGACAGAGAATTCCAGCGCATTTGAATGTACATGGCACAATAATGTAGTTCTAGCAGTAAATTTAATAATTCAAGTATTTTGACACGTAAAATACAGCTAGGTAATTTAATCTTGCTGTACAGTATTGTCACGGTTGCTCCTGTCTGCGAAGCGATGTACAAGGAACCACTCTAAATCGGAAGGGTGTGAGAGTGAGACTTTGCCCGTCTGTACAGCCATAGGGAGGCATTTCCTTGTTCATTCCCAATTCGCTTTTGGTAAGTGAGGAAGTGTTGATTGTTCTTTGAACTTCATGAAGGAAATAGAACTGAATAAAACCCTAAAAAGATAATGAATATGTTGCATAAATGTTTGCATGGTTCATAAAAGTGGGACTGACATCCTCCTAGATGAAAAGATTTAGAACGGTTTTTCAAAAATCTTCTTTTAAGCCAGTAAGGAACTTTTAAATAATATTATTATTATTACTATTGTTGAAAATGAGGATAAAATACAGTTTCTGATTGCTCCAAGGGTTTAGATGTAGCCGAGCTCATTATACTTTGCCGTGTTGATGCTGAAGGATTTAGTCCGTAGCACGGCAGGGGCAGTGAGGATGATGTTAGTGTCCCAGGCTGCCCCTGACCTACCGGTAATCAGCAAACACCCTCGGGAATACGCTCGGCAACTCCTACCGGCACCCGGAGCCTGAGGAGGTCACTCCTTAGGGGTAAAGCATGATTGTCAAGGGTGGCTTCCCCATGGATTTTCCCCATTTTTTTTCTCCATTGCAAACCATTGGCTTCCCACTGGTGTGCCGGTACTCAGGCAGAGGAGCCTCAGGCAACTGCATTTCACAACTTCTGATGTTTACATTCTGAGAGGTCTGCAGCCTCTCGGCCTGAGCAGCCATCTGGGACAGACAGCCGTCCTCAGGATGTTGGACCTCAGGATACCAAAAGCTGCTGTAAACTCTGTGAGGTTCACCCATCTATTTGTGTATTAGCCAGTGTAGGGTGATGCAGCGTTTGGATGGGTGACTGGGGTTTTTTTTCCTTTTTTTAAAATTGGCAAAATGTCTCTTTTCACTGTTTTGTGGTACATTTTTGACAAGAGTGAGAACATCCATAAAATCATGGAAACTGCAAGATGCTACGGCTGTCTGAGGTCGTTTTTTGTTTGGTTCAGGTTTTTTTAACTACGAATTGAGTTACGTTATGCAGTTCTGGTAAGTGGCACTTGGCCCGCGGTTAGAGGAAGCGCTGCTGTGCTTCAGGTCCTCTTGGTAACGCCGTGGCACGTTGTGACGATGCTTGTGGAGAGGCCTGCGCCGTGCTACGCGTGCTGGTCCGTTGATCCATACATTGCAGAAGCTTAAAGAAGCTGTCAAACTACAGGGAGCACGGATCATTAAGATGTAGTTAATCAGCTGTAAATCTACCAAGCAGGGGGTGGTGGAACCTGTGCATGGGAGAGAGACTGCGCGCGCTCGACAATCTGCCTGTGCTGTCTGTCTGTCTGTTTGGTATCTGCAGTTCACGCACCTCAGCCTTCACAGTCAGCTCTTCTCTAGATCAAATGGATTGCACTGAAAATCCTTTCCACAGCTTACCTGCCTCTAACAACAACAAGAAGACAGGGGTTTGTGTTTTGGTTTGGCTTCTTTTTTAATGGTGAATTGAAGAGGTGATACTAAAGGAGAGTTGCTGCCCACATTTTTCCCTTTTTGAGTATCTAAGAGGACCGCTTTGATGTTCAAGTTTTCAGAGCAATGGAATGCAAGGGGACTTCTTCACTGGGTGTAAAAATGCATGCCTGGTTGGGTAAAGATTACCAAAAAGCCCCAACTCCTCTTTCTACCCAAGTGGTAAATGGTTTGCGTACATCTCCTCTTGGAGAATTCACGTAACAGGCCCATAACTACCTACCCACCCCGGACAGAACTTTCCACAGGCACATCATTTGCCCAGTTCTCGATTATATTCACTTGGAAGGGCCAGTTCAGTGACAGCTTTTTTGTTGTTGTTGTTTTTTAAAGAGATGCCTTCTGCAACTGCTCAGCATTCTCATACCTGCTGTAGCTGCCTCCTTTTGCAGTACATACTGCCAAAGTGAGGTTCTGCACAGGTAACAACTGCATTCGCTAAATAGGAAGGGAAAAAAAACCCAGTGGAGCAGTTTTGTTTTTCAAGTCCGTGTTTAAAGTTACCAAGGAACAGAATGTAGTGCCACACAAGATGCTACCAGTTTGGATGCAAGACATACGTATGCGTGTTAGCATTTCATCGCTGTCCCCATGACCTTGAACACGTTGAACTTCAATTCCAAAGGCTATTTTTGCAGGAAGGATGTTATGACAAATTGCAAACTGTTTGTTTTAGTGTATCCTTATGCCGTCGCTTTTTTAACGTGTCTGACCTTAGCCAAAGGTTTCAGGCAGTACTACTATTTTGCCTGGAAATGCAGTGTTTGCTAGCTGTTGTGTAAACCATAGTTTACATTAGGAACGATGTCTGGAGTGTGTGAGAGATTAAACCTCTGTAAGTCCTGGCTGGGTGTGCTCTGTTGGGCACCCGACATCTCCTTTTTGGGGTGGAGGAGTGTGTCAAGAGGCAAAAGGGGAAAGCTGCAATCTTCTTGCTTAAAGGCAGCGTTTTCACTTTTTTTTTTCCACTCACTTTATGGAGGGAGATAGAAAATTATTTTGATCATTGGGGAACAGTTATGTTTATTCTCAAAATTGCTAATAGTACTGCTAAAAACAAAACGAGTCAGGAAACCAAAGGCAGAATTGGGGGTAAATGTCAACATTTTCAGATTACGGGAACCTGCTATAGTCATGCTCTCCAAATATAATGCTTAGTTCTCTTAGCAATCGTTATCAAAACCAGTTTTAGGGGAGAGGTTTTTTTCCTTTACTTTCCAAGTTTGCAGGTCTTTGCAAAGAGGGCAGAAAACACTTTCGGGAGGCAATTGATTTTTGTTTCTGTGTTCCCATTTGTTGGGTTGCCATCTCCCACGTTTGGTGTCCAAGCAGAAATACCTGTATGGGTTTCCTTAGGTGCCTGTTTGATTAATGTTTTTCATCTGTGAAAGACCGTCCTGACTGGACACTGGTAGTAGTCTTGCTTTGCTTACAGGGAGGAAAAAAGAAAGAAAGGTGATGTTTTTCTGAAAACAGGAACGTGAGCTCTGTCTGTGTCTGGGTAAGTCGCGTTCATTTTGGGGCTCAGTGGGGAGATGACAAGCATGAGCACCTTACATGGCCAAGATGCTGCAACTTTAGAATTGGGAATTCACGAGAAATGCACGGAAAAATTTCTCCCGGCTGCCTCATTAGGTCAAGTTGTTTTGCTTTGTGTAGCTGGACACCAGAAAGCAGGTTTTCAGTAAAATATTTCCATGGGCTTGTATGTTCCCACGTTAATGGGCCTGAGCTGCTGCTGTCCCCTTTTGTAATCTTCAATAACTGGGCAAGCGAGAAACCGTATTCATGTGCAGATAGGGCAGGGTGTCCCCTCTGGCACGTATTGGCCTTGCAGGACTGACAAGGATGAAATGTGCTATGAACATGATCTCCCATTGCAGGACCTTCACCTGCTCCGCGCATAAAGGAAATGAATTTGTTGAATTAATCTGTTGTACTATTTCCACATCAAGTGTTACCTACAGGGGGATGCTTGGGAAAGTCCGTGATCTTGCACTCTAATGTCAGTGTGGATTAACACCGAGCAGAAGGAAGCTTTGTTTACTTCCATTTGAAAGTGGAGGAAGGTAAATCAAACCAATTAATTTCAAAGAGTGCCCACTTAAGATTTAGTTGTATTTCAAGCCATCTGCTTTAGAAATGCGTCAGAAGAACCTTCCTCCATGGCCTCACATCAGTGAGGACATTGCTCCTCTGCGTGTGTGCGCTGGGTTTTCAGCTGGAAGTTGAAGGGAAATGCTGAATTTGCTAATTTCTTTCATTCATCAAAGCACCTTGGCACACCAGATGCAATAAAGATATTGCATAGATCACAGCGTTTCACCATGGCATGAAGTTAATTTTGCCAAGATTTGAAGACTTACCTTTTCAAAATTAAAGGTTACAAAAATTGCTTTGAATAGCTAAATCCCATTATTGAATAATGACAAGACTTTCCTTAATGTACTAGGAATTGATTGGATCTAAACCAAAATGTCATGGAAATAAATTAAGGTAATTGTAAGTGTTTCACACCCCTTTATATGAAGGATAAGGTCCTAAAAAATTGTATTTTCAAATCCAGAGCTAACTCTATCTTAAAAAATGCCTGCATTGTAAGGTAATTATCTTGTTGCAGTTTTAAGTCATTATTTCGCCTGTTGCCTGAGGAATTTTACAACAGAGCAGTATTAATAAGATGCCAGGAGTACAGATTTCATAACTTAATCTCTGTCATAAACGGAGCTCGTATAAACAAAGTGGTATTTTCATTCATAATTACTTGACCTGTGGCAAATGTGGGTCAGGAATGAAGGGATATTTGGTTTTGCATTCTGTGGAAATTCAAAACTTCTGCCTTGTGAGGAGAAAGGTAAAACAAAACAAACAAACAAATCAGTGTCTTCTGGGCAAGGACTGAACATACCGTACCCTTGAGAAAAGGAGGCTTCTAATGCTTCCACATTGTACATCTCAGCCAGGTGGCATTTAGACTTTACTGTTGGTGATGACAATTACCTGAGTGTTCACGATGGGGAAAAAAAAAAGACCCACTGACTGATTGAGTCCACCCCTCCCTCATTCCACCAACTCCACGTACACAAAACTAGCAGCTCAACCCAGCAGATTAAGTTTAAAATGCAACGGATCTGGAGCTTTTTTTTTTCCCCTATCTGAACCTTGACCGTTTGATTGGGGGCAATCATGAGGACTAGATGTTTTTAATGACAACAAAGTACCTCCTGAAGTCATCTGACTTCAGCATCTGGGGCTCTAAATCATTTGAATTTTATTTTTTTTTTTAAGTTTTCAAAGTCTTAAAATCGTTTGTCAGTCATTGGCATGAGAGCTGGAAACAATCAGATGAACCTGCACCTTCTGCATGACAGTTTTGGAAGGGTTTTGTTACCCTGACTGACAGCAGGAGCCTCCTTTGCCTGCTAGGAAAGCTTTTGGCCCCAGTAGTCTGAAGGGTTTCAAGGCTAATCAAATTCCTGTTTGCTTTAAACAAGCATTCCCCTCTTTTTGCCCCAAGTCTTGATTACCTGTGACCTTCAGATGTTACCTCAAAATGTTAATAAATTACTTTGAGATTGGTTTCTGCTGCAGTCCAGTAAAAGCTTCTGACAGCTTTGTGTAGCCACAAAAAATGTTTAATCTATGACCAAAATAATGTGTTTATGTACTTAAATGAGCAGGTGAAGGCTTCGCTGTCCTGAAAATTCATGTGGCAATGACCTGACAGAGCTATGACTTAAGGGAGTTAAATCCAGCTTCGGATTCTGACCTCTCGCAATACTCAGCCGATGTTTTATTGAATGGCACACACAGGAACGTATGGATCACAACGGCTGGCATCTTGAAACAACAAACAACGCCAGGTATTCTCTGCTGCCTTCATATTTCTCTAGGGCTGAGACATAATGCAAGCAGCAACTAGTGGCCAGAGTATCCTAATGTTGTATTTGGTTTGTGTCCTAAAGCATTTCCAAAAATGAGTATTTGGAACATCCCTAGGTGGGATGAAGGGAAGAAAGAGCCTGGAGGAGGCGAGGGACTCGCGCAGGTCCCCTGCTCAGTCAGCGTCCAGCAGATGCAGGCAGTGCCTTCTCCTTAGAGGTAAAACACACAAGTGCCACAAACTCAGATCTGGTGGTGGAAACCCAGACCTGGCGGATGAAACCCACCTGTGTTCCATCCCATGCTCGTCCCCAGCTTCAGAGGTCGTCCAGGGCAATTCCTGCTCGAGGGTGTTAATTGCTTGCAAAAGCCTCTTTGTTTACTGAAGTGCTTGCTTTATGTCTCTGTTCTGGTCTGATGGCCTCGCTGCTGCTCGGCTCCTCAGTGGTGTCTAGCCGATGATCTCAGCCTCGGCCTGAAAGGTTCACCCTGTCTGCAAGAGGAATCGTAATTCAGCCTCCCGGCTCGCTCCCGCTAAGCCTCCATGGCACGCGGAGCGCCCGTGGTGACAGCGTGTGCCAGCCACGCTCAGAGTGGCTTTAGGGTATTGAGTGAACTGTCAGCTTCAAACTCACTTACTTAAGACTTGGCTCATCACAGTCCCCAAAGTGACGTGCAGCCCTTGCTCTTCAGAGCTAGATCCTTCCCTTGCTGCAAGGTGCAAGGGTGGTAATTAGTGAGGGTCATGGTTTGCTACCTGGATTGAGTAAGAAGTGACAGGTAGGATTTATTTCTCACTTTCCAAACACCTTTACAGAGTTTTCAATTTTTTTCTTTAATTGGCTTCAGTGACAGCCTTCCACAGGCACTGCACACATCCAGGGGAATGGGTCTGTGCAGAAAAGGTCTGTTCGTTAACCAACGGCTGTAATTGCCTTAGGCTGCCAGAGCAGTAGCACTAAAAATCCAACACTAGCATCACTACAATCCAAAACGCATCTCACTGTGGGGTCTGCCTTTCACTTAATGATGTTCTTCCTCACGTAGCGTGCTGTGCATTGAAGGCGATATTGTGATTAATCAGACTAGGATTTCATGCAGCTCAAAATGCCTTAAAACGGAGCTGTGGCGATACTCTCTTTCTCGTTAGTGAAACAAGCACCATCCAGGCATCTGTTGGTAACAGGCCTGCCGAGAAGACGAGAGAGCTGGACACCGTTATGGTGCTGTGTCCTGGGCACCGCTGCTGCCTCGTGTTAATAAGCGTTAATACAATTCAGTGAGCTCAGCATCGACGGGTGAAGACTTTGTAAAACAGGAGGACCGGTGCAATGTGACAGCCTGGACTGCACAGCAATCTAGCCTGACAGGAATTTAGAGCAAAGTTAGAACAATTTATTCCAAGTTGATAAAACAAGCACAAAAGAACACGCTGGGGGTAAGTTTGGGGTGAGTTGTTGCGTTTTTCCTGTAACAGCAACATTATTTTTCTGGAAAATCTGTTGAGTGATATGGTGGCTGCTAATGGATCAACAGCCCACGTGAAGCACGTACAGTAAGCTCCCCTCGGGAACTGAGACGCTCGGACTATCTCCTACTTTACTGGAGAGCAACTCTGCAGTAAAATACAGGCAACAAAAATTAAGGGAAGCGTAGAGCTGTTTCAGCTGTGAGCATGAAAGACTCTCTAATGCTGTCCAGTTGCGTCCGGCACTGTGAAGGTAGTGTCTCCACATGGCCACCATCCGGGGAGTAAGAAACGATTGTTACTCTGTGCGTGACAGGCTCAACATCTACACCCCACCCCCGAGCCCCTGGATATTTTACATTAATGCTTTTGCTGAAGGTCCCTTTGGCTCCGGCACCAGAGGAGAAGGGGTTGGGGGCTGCAAGTGGGGAGTGTTAGAAAGAAATGATGAAGTTTTAACTGTACAACAGGTCTGGAGAGCAGCTTCAAAGAATCCCATTAAAAAAACCCAGATATGGTGGCAGAACAGAAGTAAACAGAAAACCCTGTTTAGTTATTGCAGAGTAACTCGGCGGGGACGGTGCATCTAAGGGAGCTCTAGCTTTGAGGCACAACATGGTGTTGATTAGTGCAAACAAACCTCTTCAAGAGTCACCTTTCAGCAATTACAATCAGACACCGCCACTGCGGCTTCAAAAGCTTCATTAGTAAACCCTACTCCCAGTGAGAGCCACAAATCTCAGATACCCCAGAAGTTTTAACTGACGGCAAACTGTCTTGCCTTATTTATTTTCTTCCAAATGAAAGAAGTGGGAAGATAATTACACATTACCTCATCAGAACAAATAGC
The DNA here is from genome assembly GCA_034008185.1 of Gorsachius magnificus. Lineage (NCBI taxonomy): Eukaryota > Metazoa > Chordata > Aves > Pelecaniformes > Ardeidae > Gorsachius > Gorsachius magnificus. The sequence continues at coordinate 30,374,788 of CM067089.1, read as the reverse complement.
ATTAAAAATCAAAATAGGTCCTCCTGAAGAAAACACAGCCAGTGGTATAGAATAAGAGATGAGGATAATTTTCCGGTTGAGTATGATGAAGCCATCACCTTGATGTTTTATTTTCACCTAAAAGGACACTCTAAAAAAATGCAGTGTGTTTTAGGGCTTTTTTTTTTTCCCTATTTTTATTAGGATTCCCTTATAAAACACCTACAAATACTGAAAGCAATTTTCTAGCAGTTTTCTCCTAATCCACTGGTAAAACAGAAAAAATAGTATTTTCAGTTCTTTCTTGGCTAAGAAAAGGGCAGCCGGCGACGCTTTGCTCATCGTCACTGTGCCAAATGCTGGCAGGCTTTTTCGCAGTGCCAGTGGTGATCTACTTCCACAGTTAGTGGGAAAACTTCTTGCTGTTTCTCCTGCCAATGTACTAACTTCCCATTAAAATACTAGGACAAATTAAGTTTAGTGGTCTTGCTAATTTCAACATGACTTAATTATTTGGCAGCTATCATAAATGGTGTCTGCCAGAGTTCCTCCCTAACCTATCTCCCTTACTGACTCGCTGCTTTCTATATGCTGTAGTTCTTTGTTTACTCTGAGATTTTAATGATAGTGCAGGGAGGTATCAGAGAAATTATTGCAGCAACAGTTGCTTTTTTGTTCTTGTAGTTGTAGTGGGATAATTTATTAAGAGAGATTTGTGAAAGAGCCAGGTAGAAGTTGTGTTTTCCTGATTTTCATTCAGCTCTATTGCCTAGCTTGTCGCTCTCTAATGGATCCGTGGCCAGACAAAGAGGCTCCTGCAGTTTGATCCTACCCAGGAATATGTCTGGAGAATAAAGTCACTTGAAAATAACCTGTTGGCCAGGATCAGTTGAGGAGCAGTCTTTGGTGATCTTGGTCTTCCAATAAAACACTCCCTACTTCTAAGCTACTCTTTTCTCCAGAGCAATAGGGCCTGAAATTTTAGAATACAGAATAATTAAAACCAAGATAGATGCTATCCATATAAAACTATTGATGTGAGTTTCTCTGTCGACCCAGTAACGATTGCATGCTTAACCTTAGAACTGACATGGCTTCTGTTGTGAAACTGGTACGAGTCATAGATGCTTCAGTCAGGTTTGAAGGAACCTCAGAGGTAATCCAGGGCAACTCCTGCTCAAAGCATGGTCAATGCTGGAGTCAGACCACACTGTTTGGGGCTTTGTTCAGTTGCATCTTGAAGCCTCCAAGGATGGAGGATCCACCGTGTTTCTGGGTCCCTGTTGCAGTGTTCATTTATCCTCTAAGGGAAAAATTTTTCCTCCTATCTAGGTTGAACCGTTCATATTTCACTGTCTCTTGTCCTCCTGCCACGCAGCATTGTGAAGAGCCTGGCTCTGCTGGCTCTGTCCTCCTGCTGACCCCCCCAGGTTATCCCTTCAGCTGAGGAAAGGGCAGTAATTGCTTCCCTCCAGCTACTGGCCATGCTTCTGTTGGCACAGGCCAGCACACTGTTGGCTTTCCTCGCTGCCTCACGTTTAACTTGCCCAATACAAGAAGCAGTGTGAAACTGGGACCGATTTTGCTGTCCCTCAGACATCCAGCAGCCCATGCCTCCTTTACCACAGGAAGTTTGTTCTGGGAAGCGAGGGATATTACTGAAGCCCATGGCACGCAAAGCCAAGGTTTCTGCAAGCAAAAGGAATGGAAATAACCCATGTGAAATTCCCCACATAGACTTTGCTGCAGGACGTGTCAGAGGTAATGGATATGTTTCTCCCATGTAGGACTGGGGAGGGAGAAAAGCCTGATAAATGATACCAGTTGACAAAAAAAGAAGGGTGTTCTAAGCTGCTGGAACCCACTTGAGCCAACTGTTGCAAACACCAGCATGAAGCACGGCATTGTGCTGGTTCAGACGAGCCTTCTGCCGATGCCTATGTGCATGCCGCTTCAGGGAGCGTAGCAAGTTCACCACGAAATGTAGCACTGTTACCCTGGCTACACAGCACCTCAAAGCAGATCTGCACTAGTGCTACCAAAAAAACGTTTTCCCATTCAATGCAGATACGTCTGCTAAAATAAAAACAAAAGCCATGGAGCAAACCCGGGGAAGTCTGAATTAGAAATCTGCCAGAGGAACTGCCTGGCAGCACTCGGCAGTTGTCAGCTCCTGCTAAAAGTAATTTGGTTCCTCCTGGAAACATGGTATGAACTCCAGGCTGAAAAGTATGTTTATAATTAATATATTTTCACACTAATGGACGTAAGTGGAGCACTGACAGTGCAGGGTGCTTAACAGCAGGCAGGGCGCTGGATGCTGCACGGGGAGACCGTGGCATGCGACGGCAGCAGAGAGTGCTGGGCCGGGGCTGGAAGGGGAAAGGTCTTCATTATGCTTCATTATGCTTGAAGCACGAGTTTTTGGTCGCCCTCTGTGCGAGCTGCTCAAGATGTGGAACACTTCAGGGGAGAAGGGCCAAAGCAGCTGCGATCCCCCTCAAGTGATGGACTGCGCAGGGAAGGCTCCTGTGTCCAGCAGAGGAGGTGCCTGCTGAATAACTTCAGGATGTTCCAGCTGAGAGGGCTGCAGAAAAGGAGGAGAAATATTGTACAGGGAACTGGTGCAAATCCCAACGGGAAGAGTGAGTGCCATTACTTTGCTACTGTTCACAGGGATTTAAGTAGTTTTTTAGCACTTGAAATGCCTACCTAGGATAAGCAGCAAAACCCCACCTTTGAAAACAGACTGAGTCATTCGTTGGAGCTGTTTGGTCTAGCATGGCCTAAGTATTCTAAATCTCAGATTTAAATATTAGACAAGCCTAATGACCAGAACGACATAGGATATTTACTGCATTTATTGTTAGGCTCGAAGTGAGAGGATGCTTTACCATTTCGAAATTGCCTTGCTTGAAGAAGAGATAATACTTTAGATTTGAATCTACGTTAGATTGTAGTCTTCATGTATAATAAACACACTGGGCAATAAAAAGTAAAATGGAATTTCTGTGCTTGGCTTAAGAGAACTTCTGGTAAACACTGTCTCTAGTGGAATTACATTACCAATAACAGTGAAGAGTTGCCAAAAATACATAAATATATCTATCTCAGGAGGGGAAGCTATTAATGAGATTGTCCTTCTATGAGTAATCCTGTATCCAGACCACCTCCTACGAGATCACCCTTTGAAGAAACAAGCCTACTGAGAAGTCATGCTGTGTTAGAGGGAGGGTTGTGTGAAGCAATTAGCCACAGGAACCGCAATGCTGATTGCAAGTAGCTGCTGATCCGGCAATGAAAACTGATGTACCAAAACTGAGCGAAGACAGAGGCGAAGCAATAGAGAGTCATGCAGTACCGTACTGTGGAACAAACGACGGGTCACATTGTGCCCCCAGTGGGCAACACGGTGCGTTTCCAAAACCAGCTCAGTTCTAGTTTTGTTAAGACGTGCTTTGGCTTGTTCAAATAGGTTTGTTCTAGTTTTGTTACCTCATGCCTGAGTTAAGACATGAAAGAGGCAGAAACAAGTAAGAAGGCATGTCAGATTAATGCTGACACGCTACAGAAAATAAAGGTAAACATGAAAATAAATCACGGTGAGGCAGTGTGTCTTTCAACGCAAGAGGCCATCGCACATCTGACTGCCGTTTCAAGGGTACTGTCGTGACTGTCCTGTGTTAAACATTTTATCCAGTGCAAAACTTCTCTAATGCAGAACACTTTTCCAGTGTGGAGCTGGCATGCAAACGATGCTACGCAAGCTGGCAAACTTGGCTCTGTATCTGCTATGAATCGCAATTTTTCTAAGTTTTTATTCCATGGATGGACTTTTATTCCAGCCAATTTCAACGTGTGACAGTTAAGCGGGAAGCAAAGCCTGTGTATGCCTCTTCCTTTGGGTGGTGGGAGGGAGAGGTAAGTATACAAGTGGGTGCATAAATGGGCAGGTAAACATGAACTGTAATTGGAAATTTTAAGAACTAAAACCAGAATCATGAGAAAATAGCTGATGGTCCACCACAGGGGCTCACTGGAGAGCAAATGGATGAGTGGTAAGAAAGAGCGGCTCGGGAGGCACAGAACGGTGGCAAAGTGCCACCCAACTAAGGCAAGCCAGCAGCCACAAGGCAATGCCTTACCACAGCGGGAGCTGGTGGGGTGGGCACCGGAGAGGAGGAAGGGAAATCCAGTTACAGTAAATACTAGAGAATTTGGGAGTTGCTCCAGAGCACAATAGACCAGAATTTTGCTGTTTCAAGCACACAAATTCCCATTGTATGAGGAATTAAAAAAAAAAAAAAGAAAAAGAACATAAGCATTGTGAAATTGGGCAAAGGCTTCAGGGAACAACATAAGCACTTAAACCACACCGTAGCATCTTAGTGTCCATCCAAGCGTATTTACCCTGTTCACTGCAGTGGTATTCAAAGTCGGATTTGACACGTGGGTTTCCCTCTGAAGTCGAGGGGAGGTCTGCTTGTCCTCACTACAATTTTTAATTGAATTTATGTTCAGTCAGCATAACATGATTGCTCTAAAGATGGCTTCTGTCTGCTCATAATAAGCTTAAAACTCAATTAGTAGCTGCAGCGTCTAACAATATTTCACCACTTGCCAGAAGGCTCAACCAGCATCTGGCTAGCTGCAAGTAACCGGTTCAGCACGTGTTTTATTTTGCAGCGGCGCTGGGCTGCCCCCGCCAGCGCAGTGGTCGCCCTCCCGGGCAGCAATGTCCGCAGGATGGGCTGTTCCGCAGCGCTTCCTGCACCATCTCTCAGTGCAACCTGTCCCCTGCACTAAATACTGTGTCACAAAACTGTTAACACAGAAACATTCACTTTGCAGTATTTATCCATTCCTTGAAGACGCACAGCTGCCAGAAAACTGCTGAGATGATAATAAGGCTTTTGATTTATTTATGTGAGGAGTTAGGGGTTTTTTATCTAGTAGAAATTCATTTTACTCTAATCAACAACTGTAATAACCAATAAGCTTCATGAAAATCTGTGTGACCATTAGGCGACAAAGCCCGAGATTAAGCCTGTTGCGTTCCTTCCTTGGGTTTTTACTTTCCATTTCTGCCCACCCGACCCTGATAAACTCATTCTTGCAGTATATCCTTAGCATAAAACAAATTGTAGCTTTCTTTCTCTCCTCCTTCCTTTTAAGGCATGCCCAGTTTTCCCTATTCTTTGTGTCTTGTTGTTTACCCAGAAAATTACCAAAGATTGGTATTTATGTGATGGTGTCAATATTTACCTGAAATATCAATTTTGGTGTCTATATAGACGATTGACCTTGGTTGTATGTACTGTGTAACTTGATTAAGAGCAGGTAAATAACAAGTATGTCATGTTGTGAATTATTACAGAAAATGGATAGACATTTGTAATTTGAAGGCATCCAGGAGAAAAGACTCGGACAATATTAATAAAAATTCTGCCAGCAAAGGAACACTTAAAATTGTACTGTCTTGCATTTTGTATTTGGCCACATAACCTGTGACAATAACTCACTCAAAAAAATGCCTTAAATGTAGTTCCAATCAATTTGTCAAGGTCTACTCCTTTCAGTCTACTTTGTGTACAGATTTTGGAGAGAAACCGTACGTGTCCTTGGAACACCTGACATCTCCTTTATGAAACTTCCAGTCATTCCTGTACAGGAGTTGTGTGAACAGCTTGTCCTCTCGATGTGTTTCCTTCTGTGCCCCCTTCACAGCTATGCATCTGACCAGTGCTTTTGTTTATACTTATATTCTGTTTTTAATGAAACCCGTTGGGCAGGGATCACCGAAGGCCTTTCTACGTATGCGTAAAAGTTTAATGCTGTCCTCTGCCATTAACGTCAAGTGCAATTATTTCTTTGCACTGGTATCTTTACAGGCCTGAAGATTCACCTGAGGAAGGTGTAGCACGACGTCTTCAAGGCCAGGATAATCTTTTGCGTCCCTGCAACACCTCACACTGCGCAGCTGCAAAGGTGCCCACCTCTATCACCAGTTTTCTTGACAATCACCCTGAAATCGCGCAGATGGAGGTTCATTTGATCCCGGTTTCCGTTCTGCCAGGCACATCTCCCGTTGCCGACACCCCATGGCAGGCGGCCCTACCAGAGGGACACGCGCCCTGGCCGGGGCGGCATCCAGCGCGGCGATGCTTTCACCGTACACCGGGAGAGGTGACCGGAGCAAACACGGGGCTTCCAAAGGCGCCCAGCGCCTTGCTGGAGCAGACCAGCGCTCAGGCGCTTCCCGGCCTCGCACCGGGCCGGCACCCCCAGCCCCGGCGCCCCTAACATGGCGCCGCGGGCGCCGGGCGCTGAGGTGCCGCGGGGCGGGGGGGGCGTGGCCTCGGGCGGGGGGCGTGGCCTCGGGCGGAGGGGCGTGGCCTCGGGCGGGGGCGCGGCGGCCGCGCCTGTCGCAGCGGTGCTGGGGACAGCGCCCCGCGGCCCCGCCCCCCGTGACCTCAGCGCGCGCACCGGGCGCCGCGGCCGTTGCGGCGCGCGCCCACGTGCGGGTACGGTCCCCCGCCCCAGCGCCCCGGCGGCGCTCTGGCGCGGGGGGGGGCGTCCGGTCGCCGCGTGTGGGGGCGTGCCGCCGGGCCGCGCCGGGCCTCGGAGAGTGGCCTTCCGGCGGGGCACGGGGGCTCCGGGTGAGGGGGGAAGGCCGCCCTCAGCCGGGGTACCTCAGCCCCGTCGTGGTCGGGAGCGCCTTGGCAGCCTCGCTGGCTCCGGCCTCTGGTCGCGGCCCCGGTGAACAGGACGCTGGCATGGCGAGGTTTTGCGGGTGGCTGTGCAAGCATGTGTCCTTGCGTTACGGGCAGGGGTGGAAAAATAAACCCGACCCCTTCCAGATATTACACACCCCACCCCCCTCCCCCGCTCTTTTACACCGTTTTGGTAGCCTAGAGTCTGTGGTTATCCCTTTGGTACCTGCTGAAGGTGCTTTTTTTTGGAGGGAGAGTGATATATCAGGTAGTTTTATTGCATGGAAACGCCTCTGTTGCCCAAGACTTACAGTGTATGCCTTGTGGTGAACGCACAGCATGTAAACTTCCTCCAGGTCAACTTTCTGGATGGCGAATTATGCCTCTTTATACAGCTTGGCACATCTGCGCTGGAAGGAAAAGAGACATTTGGGATGTTCATTTATATTCCTGAAGTAGCCTTGTTTGATAAGGATATTCCATGACTCCCTAGTTTTGCTTATCCATGACAGGCTTTTGGAGATACTGTATTATCTTCATCCATTTTTTTCACAGTCAGCCTTGTTTTATTAGGATTATTTAATCTTAAGAAGAGCTTTAGGAGTGAGTTGCATGGGGAATATAGGAGAAGGTGGCCATGACAGTGGATGAATGAAGGATTTTGTGAAATACAGACCAGACATATTAATGACTGCTTCTGCAGAGCATAAAGATCGTTTGTTAGCATTGGTAGCAGGACTTCATGTGTGTGTTAAGAAACTCAGTAAGGGTACTGGCAATACCAGGAGAATATTGATTCATATGATACTAGCCTGTGCAGTGTATTTATTTTTAAAGTGATCTTTGAAAAATCTAGATGGACACTTTGCTATCAGAAGTGTCTTGCTGTCTCTTTTTCTTATGCTTCTATTACCCTCTAGAAACCTGTGTAGAATAATTCACAAGACTGTCTATGATATTAGGTCACTTCTAGAGTTGAAAGTGTCAAGGTGAAAGCTAGCTCATAGCTTGAGACACACGCCATACTGCAGAACAGCTGCAGAAATTTTCAGCTGCTTTGGGCTTTCATTTACTTCCACCATTTAAAGGGTGCTTTAGTGCATTAAGTATCAGGTTGTTCTTTTGGTTCACTGCTTCCTTCTTATTTTTGACCTCCGATAGAGATTTAATTAATATCTTCCTTTACGTTGCTCTTAGCTCAGCTTGATTCCTTGCCAATCACTGTTTTCTTTTCAGAGTTCATTCAAGAAACATAGCGAAGTGGAACAATCCTAACTGTTTCTGACTTCTGCCTGTTGTCCTGTCTGCTGATTTTTGACTGACAGTCTCAAGGCTGAGCGGGCTGGAATGGTCTATGATCATACTGGTGGTCTCAGATTCATTTAGCTGCTGACAGCTGACATCTGTGCTGAAGAGCAGCGTGTGCGAAAGGAAATGCTAGGAAGAAGTCAGTTTTCTTGAGTGAAATTAATCTGTAGTTGAAATCTGACTGGAATTACATGACTGGTGGCTTTGTCCATCTTTGTTTCATACCTGCATAAAAATGGAGGCATTACTTTTTCCTGAGATGGGAATAATGTCTGTGGTAACAGTTTTCTTCACCTGTGATTTTTATATCTTCACGGGAGTGCCCATACCTGCTCTCACTGATTGTGTATTCAGTAGTTACAACTTGTATGGCTCTGGCCCCATTTTGAAATTTAAATGGAGCTGGAGGGAAGTGACAGGTACCACTTCTAAGCTCTTTATTTCTATTATATGTTATGTCATTTGCATCCATTTTCAAATCTCCCTGACAAATTGTTGTTATTTTGCTGTACGTTCTTTGCTAACTGCTAGAAGAAGGATCTACACATTCTCCAGGCAGACATATTAGGAAGAAAGAATGTGAAATTACCTGTACTTAAGCTTGCCATGGTAGTATGATAAACTGAGAAAAATGTTCCTCTAATTCCCTTCTCTCCCAACTCTTTATATGAGGGTAAGTAACCCTTTAGGAATGAGTGTCCACCCCTCAGGTATGTGTGAGGAAGTTTGGTAGTGGAGGGTGGATTTGCAGGGGACAAGATAGGTGGAATAATCATTTCTATCAGAATGGGCACAGACATAAAGTCCGAAGTGCCATGCTTACCTTTCAGTTCTTACTGTTAGAACGTGTTGAAATCTTACCAAGTTTTGCAAAATGATGTGACGCATATGTAGTGTTTTCAGTGCCATTGCATCTTAAAGAGAGTTATGTATGCCAGCAATATATTAACTCTGTCAGTGTTGTCCCCATTGCTTTGACCTTTTGCAGGACTTTATCTGCACCATTTTGAAAACAGATTGTATTTGTGTTCCTGCAGTTGCCTAGGAGCACTAATCACAGACAAGGTGTTGACACAGGAGGAAATCAGTGCTGTAATAAGCTTTGAATCTGTGAAATGGGAAATGACAAGTGAATATAGGTAGATAAGGAATAATGCGAATGTATAGGGGATTCAGCATACTAGTAGCTTCACCATTGCCAACTTGCTGAAAATGCCAAGTGGGGAAAGAAGAGCGTGTGGGTTTGAGGTTTGGGGGTTTTGTAGGTTTAAAGGAGGATTGTATACTGGTTTTAGTGATACTGCCTTGGGAGAATACTCTCCAGGTATCTGGGCACCATGGAGAATGTGAACAAGTGCTTGTTTGGAGAATTCAGTAAGTGGATGATGGCAGCTGGAGTATCAAGCTAGGTGTCAGATGTGCGAGTAGATGAGAGTGAAAAGGCTGCAGAAGTCTTCAAAGAGGAGACAAGGGAATTTGTTGTGATAAAGGAGGAGAGTTCACTGCTGGGATGATATGGCTCCAGTCAGCAGCTTTCAAAATAAATGTTGAGTTAAAAATGTCAGTTAAAAATGTGATGCCAGAGAAGAGCATGCAGCAATACTGTTTTGTAGGAGCCTGTTTTTTTTTTAAAGACCTATTTAATTTTTAAATTGGATGATGAAAAATATAGCTCTTCCGATCCCTTACAAATTTAGGAACTTTATAACCATATATTTCCTTTTTTGAAGGGAGAGGGGGAAGAGGAAAAACATAATTTAATGGGTTTTAGATGCAGAAAATGTTTATATGGAATTTTAAAGATGTCTATTGCTTCTTGAATTAGAGATAAAATAATCTTTACACGTAATAGGTAACATAGAATTTGATCTATGACTTAAAATGACAGTGGTGTTTTTAAAAAAACTTTAAATTTCATTTGGTGGCTCAGTACTTCTGTTTGGTTTTAGCAATTGTTCAACTAGTCACACTAAACAACAAAAAACTTGGATTTTACCTTCTGATGAAATAAATTTTTTCTCTAGATGGACAACAAAACAAATGAGAGATACCTCAGAGTTAAATCTGAATTTTTTTCCCTTTTAATTAGTATTCTACCCTTTATGTTCTTGTACCTTTCCAAATATTTCTAAAGTGTAAACAAAAGAAATAATTTCTTTTCATGTTATTGCTATACCTTTGTAATTTTAGCAACTTCAGCATTAAGATTATACTGTTTTTGGTCTAATTACAAGTTACATTTGTTCTTTTTAATCTGAAGGTGAGCTTTGACTCTCTTTGCTAGCACTGGAGCTGATGGTGTTCAGCATTCCCAAGATTCAACCCTTACTGTTTTTCTCACTGTTCAAAATTACAGGGAATCTGCTCTCCTTGTTAAAAAGCTCACAAGAAGTCATTGGAAGGACGTGATAAATGTTGCTAGTTAGGAAAGCAAACTAAACTGAGCCTTTTTATACCGTAACACTGATTGAAGGCTACTGTCAATATGAACACTTAGCTAACACTTTTAATTACCGTGTCAGCTCTGTTATTCATGGCATAAATTTGAAGTAGCAGGCTTTTTTTCAGCCGGTTTGTTTGTGGTTGATGCTGTTCATTGGACCTACTCCAGTTTGGCTTGTTAAAGGCCACAGCTTTCTACAGCCGAGAGTCAGCAGTTACCAAGCAGTTGCCAAGGGCTCTGGAGAAGTCAATGATCAGCAGACTCATTTGTTGCCAGGGAAATGGGGCTCAGGGGGCATGCAGTACAAGTGGTATCATGATTGCTTCAAGAACCAGGATGATGTTATCAGTTATAGAAACTGTGAGGTAAACTGATTGATGGGGGGATGGCCATCAACAACACTTCCACTGCTGTGTAGCTCTACAATCAGTCATGGAGTGGCCTCTTTCCTGAAGAGAATTTCATGCCTAGGCCTGAGCTTTGTTGAAGAGCACTCTAGCCATAAACCTCAGTTTTCACTGTGAGGCTGAAATGCATCTGCAATTCATTGGCTCTTTTTCTGAGTAGGTATGTTTTTGTCTTTATTAATAGACTTGGATCTTCTGTCTAATAAACAAACATGAGTCATCTGAAGTTGTTTGCGGCTACACTGAAGTGGCATGGCATTAAACTTCTGGAAAAGCAAGATATAGCCAGAAGGGTATTTTTACATGGCCGAAGCTATGCTTCATCAGGAACCTCAGAACCATTCCTGAGTGGGAGTAATTCAAATTATGTGGAGGAAATGTATTATGCATGGCTTGAAAACCCTAAAAGCGTACATAAGGTAAGTCTAAAACTTGACTGTAAATGATAATATTAGGTTAAGAGTGGAATTGATTTTTTTTCTTTTTTAACTTGGTTTATAGAAAGTCCAGAAAAAGGTCTTGTATGAAATGAAAAATGTGAAACTAATTTCCCACATATTGATTTTTGCAAGATGTGATATTGCAGCAGCAGCAGAAGTACAGAGAAGCCACAGGCATGGTGAGCGGGGCGGAAAGAATGAGAAGTCCAGACCAGAAGGAGTAAGCTGCTCAGAAACATGCAGCATTTCTCCATGGAAATGCTGTTAAAGCAGTCTGTTAAGTAATTAGTTACATCTGGAAGAAGACCCAAGAAATAAAATACTTTTAATTTTTTGGAATATTATAATAAGGTTGTATCAGAGGATATGCTATATTTAAATAGTACGTGTTGACATTGGTTCTTCTAAAATGACCAAAGAAGATAAATATTCAGGTCCCTTTAGGTAGGTGTGGAAGTTGTAACTTTAAAACTGAATCTGAAATTGTCAGAAAAGCCTTCTTATATATTTTGAAAAGTATGCTGTTCCATCTCTCTGAAATCCTTTCTTGTTGGCAAAATACATAGACTTATTTTTTAACAAGCCTTCTACTGACAAGGAAGTCTCTTATGGTGACACATGCATAGTAACTTAAGCTGATGAGGAGTCCGATACATTCTAAGACAGACAAGTCATTTTCTAGAGTAGTAATGTGAATTGTGCCCAAGATGTTTACCAAATTGGTTGTGTGTCCCTTTATGCTTGAGGCTCATATATCAAAATGTCACTTAGAAGTTGTTGCTCTAAGTCTGATAATCTATCCGGAGTGTGAGGAAGTGACACGTGTTGAGGAAAAAAAAAAAAAAAGAGACCAAAAAAAGCAGTTTTGTAGCTGTTTGTTTTTTATTTTGCATATGAATTTAGTCTGGTTGGAAGGTGACATATATGCAGTGACAGCTCTGAAGACTGAATGTTATTCACAACGCAGATAGGTTCTAGGTCTTTTTCATTATGCCTTAACTGTGAACCGAAGAGACCTCCTCCAGGGGTGGCTCCTCTTGTCCCATCTGTCCTTGGTTCTTTGTCATGTAACTGCCAGCTGAGTTTCCAACCAGTGTAGAGCAGGGTAGCACGTTGTGTGGGTGCACTGAATTAATTTCTAAGCAGCCCTCATGGTGTGTTGAATGAAGTCATGCAGAAGGAGTGTGCGTGGGGTTGGCTTGCTTCTACTTGTTTTAAGTTACATCAACTCACGACAACCTTCTTGCCTTCAAGAAGAGTCCAGTTTCTTGTTCAGACCCTTTATGGTGGAGTGAATTTTGCTGCTGTGAAATCTTGCAAGCTTGTGGTGGGGCGTGAGCCCCGGGAAATTGACGTAAGCGTCAGGCGGTTACGTTTGCGGGCGGCCGGCCGGAGCTGGCCAGGGTGCTGAACGGCCGGGCCGGCCTCCAGGGGCCGCCCGCCGCCGCTGCCGGGGCGGGGAACTGTCCCGGCGCGGCCGCCCTGGAGCAGAGCAAAGGCTGCTGCTAAACTTAGACCTGCCCGTTATTTTGCTGATACTTGAGGGTAGGCGGAATTGCTAAAAATCCCACTGAAAGGCTCTCCGATCTGTCTGGCAGTTCAGGCACAGCTGGGCGAGGGATCCTGATGAGGTGATGCCGTCTGTAGGTTGAACAGCGACCAATAAATTAGCAGAAGTGAACTGCCGGAGGAGTGCAAGTGTACTGGTGGAGTAGGGTGTGGCGTAGGGGGTGGATCCCAGTTAATTCAAGGTGCATTTTAAAAATGTGTGAATTCTTTTCAAGGCTAGCTTTATGTAATATACTTACAACAGTGATGAACTGAAGTTTGCTGTGTGCCTGGTTTATGAGGCTTAAAAGAATATGATTGATGGACACCGTGGATTACTTTACAGCTATTCTTGCCTAAATAATTAGGTTTTTCACAGCCTAGAAAAAAGAGGGGGAAGAGAATGATGTTGATTAATTTTACTTCGTTTCATCAACAAAATTAATTTTTATTTTTTTGAAACCCATTTCATTTCATCAGCTGAAAGCTGTAAATACCTAACCAAGATTTTTGTTGGCAGAAATTGTTCAATTGGGGCTTTAATAAAAGAGGTTAAAAATGCTGAGAGTGGAACTCACCCTGCTTTCTTTAAACTACAGAAAAATTCATGCCGTAGTTGTATGACTGTAGGCAAGTTGTGTATTTGTCATTCTGCTATGGAAAGTGGTGGAAGTGTTGGAAAATAATGTCAAGAGGCACCAATGGCTTATGTGGCGTTGGTTATGGTATTGTTAATAATTTGACTCTCGCTGCAGGCCACTCATATTTCTTTGTTCTATCCAGTATGTCCAGCATGGTTTAGAGAGCCAGTTTGTGCTAAGCATTTAGATGTTACATTCTCTTTCCTATTTTTCCTCTTTATTTCCTATTTTTCCTCATGTTTCAGAGGGGATGTGCTTCCTTCTAGTTGATGAGATGAAAAAGCTTTATTTTTCCTGGGCTTTAAAAATCATACTCTATTCACTTTTATTTAGAAACTCCAATTAGCCAAGGCTCCTTAAATTATTTCCCCCTCAGAAGATTTGACTGGACATGTCTTCCTACATATGCTTATTTAAAACTGTTTGAAATATGTCTGTCACATTCCAATGAGCATATTCAGTGTTACTAACATTTTTTCTAAGAATCTCTCTTTTCAGTATAAACCATGGTTATATATCAAGGAATATGCATTTATATCCGTAGGAGCTTTTATTCTTTGTACAAATCCATTCCTGGTGACTTCCTGCTTTTCCTTGTCTTTTGAATTTCCTATCCTTAGAGTAGCCAAAACAACAATCAGAATAAAATGACGTGGGCTCTGAAAAAGGCATCATTATTTCTCCTTGAAGCATGGTGTCAGGGCCATATATCATAAGGGAGAAGCTTGACAAGGCTCAGTTATTACTATCACAAGATTAATTACAAAACTGCATGGTTGGATATTGAGTACATAATGCCTGCCATGTTATCCTGTATGCAGCTGCTCTATTGTGAGTGTGTAATCACTTCCTTGTTTTATGTACTTGGGAAAAGTGTGGGGGTTTTGTTTGAACTTAATTTATTTTTTTTTTTAATGATGTAGTGATGCTCAGTGTGTGTCTTCTAAGGCTTTACTGTCCTCACTGCAGTTGATAAATATTGTGATGTCACTATAAAAAAATCCAAACCATCAAGATAACTAATACGTTGTTTTTCTATGTGCAACACTGTTTATTATATGAGAGTAGAATATTGCCACTGAATCACTTGAATTGTGTTATATTACTTGAGAAAATAATGGTTAACTACAATATAGATTTGCTGACAGGGGGGGAAAAAAGGTATGTATCATGTATCACTATAGTAATTTCTTTTTTAGAGATGTATTTTTCTGTTATAAGTCTCCAATACTATTTTCTTAAAGAACTTTATTAATTTAGTTGAGAACCTGCAGGTTTGCTGTGAGACCAAGCTGGTCTTCTCTCTGTTCAGTCACATGGCAAGCGTTGTTGCCAAAGACTGACATTGATACACAGGACTTGAAGACTAGAATCTGGTATCAATCTTGAAAGACACTATAGAAATTTGTAAAGGCTTTGATGGATGTGTATCTAGAAAAAACTAATTTTCTGTAGCCAAATGATCTATTTTCCCTCCCCTCTGATTAAATGTCAAGCCTGCCCAACAAATCAATAAGTTCAAAAACGCAATGGGAAAAAATAGTGTGGGTTCCTTCTGCCCCAGCTAGCTGCATCTTCGGATGTAAACATTTTGAAGGTATTTCTTTATATTTGTGAGTTTGCATGAAGAAAAGGTCCTATGCTTATTCTCCTTAAACAGATAGCTTGTTGGGCAAGTCTGTTTGGGTTTTGTTAGCAACTGTCTCAGTAGAGCACTTGTCTTGTGGGACTGTGCTGTGGTGACTTTTACACCTAAATGAAAAACTTTTGACTCAACAAATCAAGAGTTGTGTTGAACAACAAAGGAATAGTTATATTATTATCATCATTATATGTGTATCATGGTATTGGAGAAAGCAAGGAAGGAACCCTAACGTAAGCAAAGCATATTACTAAAACTCTGAATGAATATAAAATGTCAGATTTGTCATGGATCCAAATGCGTGTTTGGAATTTCCTAATTTAATGAAAGTTGTTAACTGTGTATTGCCAAAATAATTCCTTCAGTCTAAGTAGCCCTAGTTGTAACGCGAAGGGATTGCATCTGTTTTTCACTGTCTGGGATCTGCATACTCTCAGCCTGGATGCTGTATAGGCATGGAATAACACTACTGTTCTTAATACAGAGTAAGAAGATGTACAGAGAGAATACCAAAGGAAGTGCAGTTACACTAATAGACTCTTGTAGACCATTTACAGGATGTTGTGTAAATTCAGACTTCCAATCTCAGTGCAGCTGGCAAGATGTCAAGGTAAGAAGAATATAGGAAGTGGGCATAAATGAGAGAAGGGAGGAGGAATCAGTTCTTCGTCAGTGAGCCTAGAACTGACCACCAAGCATGATCTGTCTGCCTTAATTTGTCATGGCATATAAAAGTTAGGCTATGTTTAGATGACATCTGTGTAAAAGCAGGGTGATAAATTAAGTAAGTTTATCATATTTGTATCAATGCAGCTTTGTATGAATAACAAAGTAAGAGAGGTGCGTTAAAACAGTGTTTGTCAGGCAGTGTTTGCATGCTAAAGATGAGGTTCCTGCCCACAGGTTCAATGAGTTCCCTCCACTTCCATAACTTGAACTTGGAAGGTTGGGTGATGTTTAGCTCTTGTATGCTGTGCCTCTCATAGTGTTCCTGAACACCTTAAAGCTTGTAGAAATTTCAATATGAAGACTTTGGTTAATGAAAACAGAATTTTATAAATATTTTTCTGTCGTGCAGTGTTGGTATGACATTATTTTGATTCTTTTGTGTATTCTGTAATGAACATATTAAGTAATGTTCTTTTTAAAATCAAATCTTTGGGGCTACTTTTTGTCTTTTCTGGCACTGGTTCCTTGAAATGCATTGGTTCCAAGCTCACAGCCAGGGTAAATAACATGCACTGTACAAAATGAAATTTAGCTTTTACAGTTCTTCTGTTCCAGACACCAAGATTTAAAAGTTTTGAGATGTCTTCCTTTCTTTCCTAAGCTAGCCAAACTGAGGAAAGGGGTTTATGACCTTTCTTTACCTTTTATGGAAACTGTAAGCTAAGCACGAGTATTGATTAGTCCCCTGCTAGTGCAGGCTTTCTTCTTTGTTGGGTATAAGCATCTTGGATGTTTTATCTCATTCTGCTTCTGTCTGTTGGCATCCATACATCTAATACCATTCTAACCTGGCACAGCGACCACTTCATCAGAATGGAAGCAGATCAGGAAAACTAGAGCTGGGCATATGTGGAGGAAGTGGCTTGTGTAAAAGTGCAGATGGAACTAAAAGGATCTTCCATTTGTTGTGATTCAGTTTCTGAAATATGTACTCTTCTAAAGGTATGACTTGTACCTGAAACCAAGTACATAATTTCTTTCATAGTAAGGTAATCTAACCTAGTGGGGAAAGGATCTTAGACCAAAAGCCTCACTCAGAAAAGCTGTAATTCCTTTTAAACAGTTTCTTCAGGAAAGGCCCTTAAGGACTGGTTCTGATTTAGCATATTCAGTGAGTGTCTTGAAGTATCATAAATTCTTTAAATATCATTAAAGGAATGGATTCATTTCATTTATTAAGGTTTTCAGTTTTATAGGCTTGATACCTCTTTACCAGCAGCATATCATCATACCCATTACCGGTTGCCTGACTAAACATCACAGTTAAAAAGAGCTGTGTGAATGAATAATGTACAAAGATGCTTTGCACTCATATGTGCTGCAGAGTTTTCCACTGAACAAGCTCAGAGTAAGAAATGAGTTGAAAAGGGCTGTGTGTACATGAAACACACAGTTGCTACGGAGATGTGAGCATATCAATGCTCTCTTTTTGCTGGCTATTAGTGGTACTTAATACTGTAATGTAGTGAGGTACCACTTGCAGCTTAAAGGAGCTGCTTTTGGTTGAGACTTTTGTTTGAGGTAATAAATTTTCCTTCTTCTTTTGTCCTCTGTGCACACGCCTAGTCCTGGGATTTATTTTTCCGAAATGCTAATGCTGGTCAAGCATATGATCCCCATCTACCAGATCAAGTGGAAAGAAAGGCATCATTTCTTCAGAGCCATGGCCTGGCCCAGACACCGGGTAAAGCTGAAAAGCTTGTTGAAGATCACCTTGCTGTGCAGTCCTTGATAAGAGCATACCAAGTAAGTGTACTTTGGGGTAGGTGTGGGAGGGCCTCTCTTTTGCAAACAACCTTTTTCTTCCTTTTAATGTTCTTGTTTGTCTTCTGGTCTTAACTCTTGCCTGTTGACTTGCTTATGATCCAAAATGTCTTGAACTAGACAGTCTTTTCTTCCCCGCACAGTGTCTGAACACTGAGGTCCTGGAGTCAGACTGGGATGCTCCTCTGGCTTAGCAAACTCAGGATTCAGATTACCCACAGCCCTGATGCTGGTCATCTGACTTAACCTGGAAACTCTTTATGGAGATAGTAGTTTCTGAAAGGGAAAATTAATCTATTGGGTTTTGCCTGTTTACCAGGAGCAGGAGCCAAACATGTCAAAGCTTAGCCTTGAATACTCTTTTGACTCACTTGACTGTATTAAGATGTGTGTGTATGTGTGTCTGATTCAGTAAGCTACTTGACCAAATTGGAAAACTAAGTTATCTGAAATAGTTTTGCTTCATGTGAAGGGAGTTGTCCTGGGTATACTGGTACTAATGAATCTCCTGATGTGTGCAGTGAAATAAGAACTTTTCCCTGTCTTCAACAGCAACCTTTTCCATCATCCAAGTCTGTCTTCACCTCTCAAAAGTTTGTATTACAGTTCTAAATGTTACTACCTTTCTTTAAGAAAGTAGGAGATGTGCTTGCCTTCTCATACATGTAGTGTGAATTTTGAGATTCCTGATTTGAACTGGATTGTAGGTAAAAAGACAGAGGAGAAAAAATGAATTAAGCAGAATTTGAACTTTGGGAGGCTGGCAGTACTAAGTTTGGGTCAGCTTTGAATTTCTTTGAGAGAGCTGTTCATCAAAGTTGACTTTGTTTCACAATCAGATTTTTTAACCTTTTAATTATATTAAGAAATTAAGTCTAATTTCCTTTTTTTCTCTAAAAGAAGGAGGGTTTTGGAAATAGCACAGTGGTTTTGGTTAGATGATTTCTAAATGTAAAACTGGTTTAAACATTTTTATTTAGACTTGTGTGTAATATCTGAATTTCAATTGGAGGCTTCAAAACAGTGTGAAACAAAAAAACCCGCTAATCATGTAGATGTGTTGAGCAAAATATTCCAGTTGGATTTTTTTTTTTTTTTTCTTTTTTAAAATAAGTATGTACGTTCCCAAAAAGTTTGCTACAGTTTGACTTTGGCAGATCTGTTCTTCCCTGCAGTAAGAATTTTAACTCTTTGTTTGCTCTCATCAGAGGGATAGGAGAGGAACTTTTTTTAAGAACTTTTTTTTTCTGTACACATCGCATTGTCACCATTGATTCAGGTATGAACCATGTTAATCCAGCTGTTGGAGAGGTGTTGTAAGAGTAGAAAGGTTTGTGAATATAAAGAATATACAAAATTCGCTTAGAAATAGCTGTGTAGAAAACAAGCACTTCAGCCTATTCACTTTTGCTTGCAGTAAAAATTTGTTGAAGAATTAGAGAAAATTGGTGTCAAAGCAGCCTAACATTCTCCATTTACTTGAAAATAGTTTAGAGATTGCTATTTGGTTTCCTGTATTTGAAAGAGTGTGCTGTCTGACTCAAGTGATGGAACAGAAACGTCTGTATAAATGGCAGGTACCCATGTGTCTGCGACAAACAATAAAAAGAGGATTACCTAAGGCAACCATCTGTTTTTAAAAGGTATTTAATACCCTCTAAATTCTGTGTTGAAGGGATGCGATCAATTTGTGACTGTCCTGATAATGCCTGATAATGAAATGAAATGGAGAAGGATACAGAATTTTCATTTCTCAAACCTGTCAGTATTTTATGGTTTTTGTGGTAAACTGCTTTGTGGTCTGTTGAGCTGGCCTTCTGAAAACACAGTTAATCTATTGCTTTTTCTAATGGAGAGCACTGGATGCACTGAAAGAAGGATTTCCAGTGAAATGTGTGTGCTTAACAAAAATAAGTCTAGATAAATGTAACTTCTTGGGTCTTTTATAACATAGGGTGGTGGTGGGTTTTTTGTATCTGTGTCTAGAAAACACAATTTTAAAGTCTAGTTTCAGGTAGTCTGTACTTGCATTTAGTCAAATTTATGATGATTGATGAAAATTTTCTATGCAAGTATTTTCACAAGGTTGATCTCTGATTTTTGCAGTTGTTACTATTTTCTGTCTTTTAGTTAAAGATCAAACTGCTCCTGGAGTGTAATATGGCACAGCGCTTTACTGATTTGCTCTTCTGGGTTTTGGTGTTCTTGCTAATCATCTTCCTCTTCCTACTAATACTGCAGAGCAGATGTAGCTTAGGGAGGTGAATTCTTTCCTGTTGATGATGCTTGCGACAGAATTGTTTGCTTAGTTCCAGTCAGATAGACTTTGTGCCGCTGTAAACAATGAGGTGGCACAGATGTTGCCGTGGGCATCATTTGGTCTGTCAGAGTTTTATTACTGGTGATTCATGAGATGCAAAGAATCTCAGAGGCCAGGCTGAATTTACAGGGCTGGCGTTCTAAAAAAGATGCCATATTTCTGTTGCTTATGGGTGGAAAGCGTTTTGTCATGAACTCTTCTGCAAATATAGAACATTTGAATATTGTTTTTACAAGTCACTTCTTGATGAACCATGCTTTAATCACACTCTATTACTGTGTGATGCAATTCATTATTAATATTGCAGTTTATGAATTTTTTTTTTTCAGAGACAACTAGGATGCTAGTAGAGTGAATGGAAGTCTACCCCAAGTGATCTGAATTTGTCCTTAAAAAGAAAAATATTTAGGAGAAAATATTGATATATTAATCTAAAAAGCTTTTAATAAGCTAATTTGGTATATGCGAATCACACAGAGGAGACATTATATTAAAAAAAATGGGTTTTATTATTGGCTCTATTGAATCAATTAGTTCTGTTGTGGTTTAACCCTGGCTGGCAACTAAGCACCATGCAGCTGCTTGCTCACTCCCCCCACAATGGGACGGGGGAGAGAATCAGAAGAGTAAAAGTGAGAAAACTCATGGCTTGAGATAAAGACAGGTCAATAAGGAAAGCAAAAGCCGCACACACAAGCAAAACAAGGCAAGGAATTCATTCACCACTTCCTATGGGCAGGCAGATGCTCAGCCATCTCCAGGAAAGCAGGGCTCCATCACGCGTAATGGTGACTAGGGAAGACAAACGCCATCACTCCGAATGTCCCCCCCTTCCTTCTTCTTCCCCCAGCTTATATACTGGATATGACATCACATGGTACGGAATAGCCCTTTGGTCAGTTGGGGTCACCTGTTCTGGCTTCGCCCCCTCCCAGTTCCTTGTGCACCTGGTAGAGCTGAGAAGTCCTTGGCCAGTCTAAGCACTACCCAGCAACAACTAAAACATCAGTGTGTTATCAACATTCTAAATCCAAAACAGTACTAAATCCAATACACAGCACTATGCCAGCTACTAGGGAGAAAATTAATTCTGTCCCAGCTGAAACCAGGACAAGTTCTTTCTTCTGAAGCAATGTTATATGTTAATATAAGGCACTAGTTTATAGCAACTTGTGACATGCATTAACACCAGTCATAGTGATAACTAAAAGCTGGCTAAATTCCCCACTGAATTTGTGTTCTTTGGTGTCTTGAATGTCAATTTTATCATAGATGAAATTCCTGAAACTTCATGAATGAAAACAAATGCTATCTGATGTGGAGCATAGCTCACAAAGAGTGGACTCTTCACTTCCAATATAAACTTCTTCAGCACCAGTCTGTGTTTTAGCTCAGCAATGCTGTATTTTAGTATTCTGCAGATGCAGAAAGGGGGATTCAGGCAAAAATACAAAATGACTGAATTAGCAAATGATAGGATCTATCATAGTTTCTTAATTTTACCTAGAGATTGAGAGTACAGTCTTTAGTAGTTTTCTTTCCTTAGCAGTGTAATTCCAGTTAAAATTGTATGTCTGACAAAATAAAGGTTATGTTCTAATGTGTATTTGGCAATTTTTAATAGAGATTGTATACATATCCAGAGATATAATGCTTATTTCCTGTTCTTATGGGAAAACTTGGGAAATACGACACTCTTGTGACAGTAGTAGTGTTTGCTTATTTGACTTCATGGCTGATATACATACTATGGAGAGATATCAGTGACTTTTTCCCTTTGTCTGACTTCTGTTAGTGTGATTTCATTTTTCTCTCACTTTCCTCGTCTTTCAGATCCGTGGACATCATGTGGCTCAGCTGGATCCCCTTGGAATTCTGGATGCAGACTTGGATTCATTTGTTCCATCTGACTTAATCACTACAATCGATAAACTTGGTGCGTACACTGTATGCCTTGTTATTTGCAATGGTCATTTGTCTCTCTTGTCTCATTGGACTGGGGAGATTTAATAAGACATTTCAGGGTAGCTTCTACCTTTTCTGCTTGCTGGTATCATGAAATAGTTTCTCTGAGCATCTGTAAGGAGGCTGAAATTTCAGGATGATGGAATTTCTACTCTGAAATCACAGGTGAGGTTCCTGTGAATTCACCTTCTGATGAATGATGGTTATAAACACTTCATAAAACCCCCAAATCTTACAGTTTTGAACCACAACAGAAATTAATACTAATCCATACATTAGGCCAAGATTCTGGTAATCTAAATTGCTTTTATACCATTATGCTTGATACTTGTTTTGACTGGGGACATCTGAATGCTAGTCATTAGGAAAAACAAGCAATAAACAAAACGCTGGATAAAGGAACGTAGGGTAAATTTCATACCAAATTTGGATTCTAGCCTCTGATACTTACTCCTGCTGTACAACTCAAAGAAGTCTGTTTGAAGTTATCAGAAGAAAACACGGGAAGTGTAGAATTCTTGACTTGTGTATATAATCCAATCTTTTTAGTTTACTGCTGGAAGAGAGTAATACACTAGGGTTTGCTTTTGCAAAGGTTGTTCTGGTTGCTAAGAGGGTAAGTCTTTGAGAAATTGCACTGATCAATTTCTTTGCTCCTCTCTGCTTGAATAAAAAAAACATCTGATTGATTTTTCTCTACTCTTCAATCTACCCGGTATGTTTAAAAGGTGGTTTTCTACTTGATAAAGACACCGAATCAATTTTTCTTGATAAGTAGGGAAGCTTTTTGGACCAGACATAAAACCTAGTGCAAGTAGTAGATGAAACACATTCTGCTTAATTTTACTGTAAATATATCTACTGCCTCTTTGCTGTTGTGTTTCCTATTCTGGTGGTAGGGAAAGAAGCAGTTCTGACCCTTGATCATATAAAGGCAGTAGAGTGCTTCAGACTGTAAATAGAGAGGTGCTTACACAAATCAGGGGTTCTCTTTGAAGTTTGTCAGCTTTAATTAAGTACCTTCTAGAAAATACATTAGACATTTACTGAGTAAATATATTTTGTTTGGAGCATGGGTGATTGCTAGCACATCACTACAAATCTCTTTCAACTCTACAGATAGGTTAGTACACAGAGTGTTGTGATGGGTCAGAAGGCATCAAACCGAAGCCCTCACAAGCATAGGAAAAATATGCTAGGCCTCTGAATGAGATGGGGGGATGTGTCTGAGAGTGTAACTGAGGTGATATTTCAGTTTTTTAGGGGAAACTTCTGTTCTGACTTTGAAAAAAGGGGGGAAATTGCCATCCTTGAATGTTCCAGGCAGGAAACTTATGAAAGGTCTCTGGTAGTACAGAAAGTATCTTAGTGTTTGATTTTTCTGTGCATTTTCTTTGTCCCATCTTCTGCTTTCTTTTTGGAGAAACCTCCTGGTAGGAAGTTTCTTCTGGGAGTTGCTTCTGAAAATGCATCTAGTTACAGGTGTACCTTCTGCACAATTCAAGTTATAGAATTGCTTTCAGGAACTCTTGGCTTTCAATGAGGTTGTATCTCTTTAAACATGAGGTGATGCTTCAGTAAATATGCGGTGCTGCAGTACAAAGCACAGATGTTCTGTGTGTGCCCAAATCACTCCTGTACGTGTTCTGGTTTTTGCATGACAGAACATGAAGAGCCTGTGAAGTCTGAGAGAAAGTGATCAAAAAAAAAAAAAAAAAAAGGATGTTAGCACTGCTTTGTTTCAAATCACACTAAGGCTCCTGTTATTCCCTGTGTCCCTCCCCCTCCTCCTTTTTTTTCTTTTTTTTATTTTCTCCTTAGCATTAGAGGAAATCAGAATTAATTTGGTGCTGGAAAAAACCTATTATGGTACCAAAAAGGAGAAATAGTGGCACACAAACACTTTTTTGGTCACTCCAGATTTGGCATTTTAATATATTATTAAAATTATTGTTAAAACCAAAATTAGTATTTTTAAATATATTATTTTTAAAACACAGAATGTGTTATTACTGGCAGTGCTGTATAGTAAAAGTGGTGGCAAAGCAATCCTATGGTCTGACTTCAACTCTAAATGATCTAAATTTCATCTTTAAATTGCTTCTTCGCTTTCATATTCAGAAAATTCGTTTAACGAGGAACATGGAGCACTATTCTGTATTGATTTAAGAGTTATGTGTAGGCTGTCATGTCAGTGTTAAAGTGGATGCCTGCAGCTTATCCGGAACAGAGATAAAGAGTTCAAAATTAAAAATATAGAAGCTACTTCTATTTTTAAAAATATTTTTACATGTACAAACATATATGTATTATTGAATGTATATATAAGTTCTATAACTGTTTTGTGTATTATAAGTTTTATATGTTTGTTTCTTAGAATTGTAAGAAGCTATTTGTCCTGTCTTCGTTTATCAGGTCTAGATTAAACTTCATCACAGAAAACCTTTAGCTTGTATTGATAGTACTCTTTCAATCTTGTCTGTTGTGTATTTTGGCTTTTAAAACTGTATAATAGTTAAATATTTTCTTAAACCACATTCTCAGCCAGAACAAGTTTAGATATGTCTAAATTAAGATGGGACAATATGCTTAAACAAGCCCTTGTTTTAGCTGGGGGGGGTGCATGTAGGAGTAAATCTGTTTTATAAAGGATCATCAATTAGGAAATAGAGCAGTACAGGTAATTACATAGCTGTTTGAACCTAACTTCCCTATAAAGAGGGTGAATAAGAGGTACCTTGGAAGTTCTACCAGAGTGTTGGCACAGCATTACATTGGACGTGTTCTGTATTGTCTCTTAGTCTATCTATTAATGTTGTATAAATTAATCTAGTATGCTTCCAACCAACTGGTTCTGTCTGTGAAGAGTGGTTCTTCTTGGTTTTGTTGCTTGTGATAGAGCAAGGAAGATACCTCGACCAATACAGTTAGTTATTTTACTAAACAATGAAGTACAAGGTATAATATGGAGAATTGATGGCATATATGCTAATATGCTAAAATATAAAAAGGTTTGGGTGATTTTAATTTCGGTTGTTAAATCTGAGCATTTAAGAAAGAATGGTTGGGTACTTCTAATCAAACAATAACTATTTAATTAAAATATTTCTTTTTAAAATCCAGACTAAAGTGCATCGTCCTAATGGATGGCTCCAAAATATTCACACTTCCAATTTTTAATCCAGTACCACCTTTCTTAATATTGCTTTATTAAACTGAATTTGTGGTGGTTTGAAAAACAATGCTGGTTTCCTTTTTTTTTTCTCCTGCCCTGCTTCACGCAAATTGATAATATACCTATTTGTAGGGTTTTATGGTTTGCATGAATCAGATTTGGACAAAGTCTTTCAGCTGCCTACAACCACCTTCATAGGAGGAAATGAGAACAGTCTTTCTTTACGAGAGATCATCAAACGGCTGGAGGTCAGTGGCACCTTTTTTGACTTGTGATTGTTTTCATCCAAACAGAAGTGAACTTCTTCCAGTTGTCAGTCGCAAAAAAGTTTCCATTTGTCAATTATTAATAGAGCATGTAAAGAATTCAAATGACATTAAAAATAACCTTACACTGTTTCTAGAGATGGCAGCACCATTAGTTTCATTGCCTGGATATCTGAAATACATAGATTAAGGGTGAGTACAAAAGCGATGAATATGGTAGAGTATGAATTTGGGACCTAGTTCTGTAAGGGGCTGATGTTGTTTAAAAGGAGTAGAGCCTTTAGAACTTGTCTTTTAAGTATCCTGCCACAGATAAAACAACTTTTCATACCGTATTGAGGATGTGCAGAGGTTGCTCTCAGAGCCCTAGCTTTAGTGAGAATTTTACCTGAGTAAAAATATGAGGTTTGGGTACCAAATTCATGAAAGCCCAGCTGTAGCTTGTAGATAGTGATGGTTCTTGTTCTCCATCCCAAATCCTTTTTCTAGGGTTATGCCATGTGCAGTCATCAAAACTAAAATAAAGCAAAAATAATAGAACTAGAGGGGGACTCAAAATAGCAAGACAGCAAGTAGGAATGGTAATGAACTTGTGAACTACTGAGTTAGTAAGTATTGGATATTCCCAATTGTGCTTTTTCCAGGATTTTGGAGTACTGAAGTTGTAGAGATTTCTGTTGCATGATAAAGAAATCCATTGGAGTAAAAAGGGCTAGGGGTGAGGAAATATTTTAAAGGATGAAATATGGAAATAAGTTGCAAGAATGTAGAAATAAAAATAAAATAATTACTGAGCATATAAAAATTCATGGCTTTGACCTCTTGCAAGTGTGAGAGAATGTGTAACTTACATGCTTGACTATTACATCTGCTTACCTGAAGCATGGTAGGTTGTTAAGTCACTACATCTCTGTTGTGCATTTGAGGCTTATATTTGTTTTTTGGTTTTAGCACTTCTAGCATGTCTGTGCAGCAATTTTCAAGAGATAATCCTTAAAATTGTAATGTGCAAATCAAAATCGATAGCAAAATCCAAAAGCCTCAAGGAACTGATTTGTGTTAGAGAGAAATAACCCTCTGGTTTCTCTTTTCTTTCCAGAGCTTTGGATTTATTTATTTTTTTTTTATTGAAGTTAACATTAAATTCCCTTTTAGAAGCAGTAGAGAGCTGTCGTGGTTTAACCCGGCTGGCAGCTAAGCACCACGCAGCTGCTCGCTCACTCCCCCCCCCTCCCTCAGTGGGATGGGGGAGAGAATCGGGAAGGAGAACAAGGTTAGAGCTGAGGGCTGAGATAAAGACAGTTTAATAAGAGAAAATAATAATAATAGTAATAATGAGAATGATAACAAAATATACAGAATATACAAAACGAATGATGCACAATGCAATTGCTCACCACCCGCCGACCGATGCCCAGCCCGTCCCGAGCATGACGTTCTATGGTATGGAATAGCTCTTTGGACAGTTTGGGTCCTAGCTGTGCTGTACTCCCAGCTTGTTATGCACCTGGCCGAGCAGGAGAAGCTCAAAAAGTCCTTGAGCAGTCTGAGCACTCTTGGCAACAACTAAAAACATCAGCGTGTTATCAACATTCTTCTAGCACTGAATCCAAAGCACAGCACTATGCTAGCTTCTGTGAAGAAAATTAACTGTATCCCAGCTGAAACCAGGACAAGAGCACATACTGTACGTTCAGAGTGGTTTTGTCTCAAATTAAACTCACAATAGGTCTTAATTCTGTTGACTTGTATTTTGGACATTTTTCTGGTGAAATAGTCTTTTTAAGGTGAGAAAAAAAAAAAAGCAACAAGAGATAAAATTTCTGAAGTGTCTTTGCATTTTTCTCTGTCCTTTCTTTGCTCTCAGCTGCTTGGATTCTTTTTCAGATTTCCAGCCTTTTGAGACTTGACAGTTACCAGATAATTTGTATGAGGCTTCATAGCTGTCTTCTCATTGTCTTTATTGCTTGATTTCAGGTGACATTTAAAAAAGACGGTAAATTTTGATAAATGACTTGAAATCTTTGCTGGTGCATCTGAAGAAAAGACTCTGTTATGCCTGTAAGAACAGTAGTGAGTTAGGTGAAATAAGCCAGTCAATTTAAGGCGGGTTTATTGGCCTACTTTGGATATATTGCCAAATGAGATTCTTCCAGATTCAAAATTTTGAAATGCTACTTTGTAGAGAAAGCTTTCTGGCACAAAACTAGATTCAATAAAATAATTTGTTCACTTATAGGATTACTGTGGGGAAGATATAGTGGAAGAGGAAGAAGACAAGATAGCTTTCAGAAGAGTAATGTCTACAGAAAATATAATTTAAAAAATATATTTGTTTCTTCATGGCCCATTAACTCCTAAAACTTCTGTGTTGGTGTTTTCACATCCTAGAATACCTACTGCCAACATATTGGCTTGGAGTTTATGTTTATCAATGATGTGGAGCAGTGCCAGTGGATCCGGCAGAAGTTTGAGACGCCAGGAGTTATGAAGTTTACTAATGAGGAAAAAAGGACTTTGTTGGCAAGGCTGGTGCGCTCAATGAGGTATACTGGGGTGGTGCTGGGAAATTGCTCTGTGGCTGCTGGGTGTAAGCTGGTATGGTCTGGAAACTGCTGAGGTGGAGGTGAAGAGTCTAAGTGGTATCTGGAGTACAGGTGGGTATAGTTAACCTGGCTGTGATATCAAAGTGTGCTGTGAGGTATGTCGAGGTCTGTGTAGTGATTTTTAGTATTCTATTTTCTTAAAAGGCAGGTTGTATTCTGTAAAGCTTGTGCAGCCTTTAGTGGCATATGTGGCAGTGTTTTCATTGGCTTGTGGAGATAAACTGGGAAAAAATTGTTTCAACAGACTAGCAATATGCATCTGTGTTAAAGATTCATAACTGTTTCAGAAAATATGTGTCAGAACACCATCAGATACTGATCTTCTGCTATATTGTGCATCTTTGTAGTAGCACATGATCAAAGGAAGCCATCCTAGCAGTCAGCTCAAGTAGAATTTCTAGATGGGTGAAATGTTGACATGAGCATTGTTTGACTCGTTGGGATGCTAGTAGTCTCTTTGGAAGCCTGTGTCAAGAGGGGACTGGATTTGAGAGGCATAATGGGATTTCAAGTCCTGTTTTTTGCCCTTTTGCTTTTGAGGTATGCCAAGGTGTGCTGTACAGTTGTATGACATGGCAGCAGGAGTTTTGGTCTCTGCAATATATGAAACCATTGCTTATTGATTTCTCCCATTGTGGCTATCTGTATGGAAATACTGTGATCCCAGAGACTAAATTACCCTTTAACCCTTAGAACAAGACTGCTTTCTCAGGCACAAGATTTATTACAGTTCTTACAATCTGAAACAGTTTGCATATCCTTTGATAAACACAAGAGTTAGAGATTTATAAAAACATGTTTTTTGATTAAGCTTCTATGTTGAAAAACTTAAAAATGAAGGGCTCAATGGAGACGTTGGAAGATATTTTGCCAGTTCTTGTTTGCCAATATTACAGCAAGGCTGTTTGTCTGGTTAAAAGGTTCATTTAAACAGAAATAAAAAAGTCACTTAATGGTCAAATGAATATTGCACTTGAGTAACTTTGTTTAACAAGCCCACAGTGTGAACCATTTCCATTTATCTTGAGACAAGAATTTGTGCTTTTATTCCTGCCTGTCTAAGCTGTGGAAAGATCTGGGATTTCTGGTAACATGAAGGAACCAAACATTCATCTTCTGCCAAGTTAATTGTCTGCTGAAAATGGAAGAAAAAAGTTATACATAAATTTCTATTCAGCTATCTCTAGCGTGGCTTTTTTTGGTCTGAAAATGATCAAGAAAAAAGTCTGGTTTTGAGGAAAACTGGTTGTGGTCTTGAGATCTGTGGCTTTGTAAAGCAGATAGTCATCATTTTGCTCAAGAATACCATTTTCAGAAATGTTCATTCAAGGTACTACATACTTCAGGTGCTTGAAATTGAATATTAAAGTAGGATTTCTCATCCTTTGTGGTGTTCACTGATAGGTTATTGAACAAAGGGTCATTTTTAAATCTTCCTCCTGTAAAATACTCATAGCATATCTTTAAGCTACTTTGTGTATGCATTCATGGGTCAAGCATTTCTAGATTATCCCTTCTGGGAGTTAACCATCTTTCGTAAGACTTGCTCCTCATTGGGTACTGAACACGGGCAGTGACAGCGGAAGAACTCACAGTGGCATATGGGGGGATTTGCAAGATGCGACTATGAAACATTGTAGTTCTGCACGCTTAGTGACAGTTTGCCTCAAATAATGAACTTTCTGCTTGTCCAATACTGGCTTAACTTGCAGATACAAAGAGAAGAAAACCAGCATGTACAACCACTACTTTGATTTGTCCTGGGGGACTTGCTGTTCACATGGGACTCCACTTTCAGTTTATGTAAACTGGCATAGCCCCGCTGACTTCCTTGAGGAATTCTGGCAGCATAGCTCAGCTGAGGATCTGGCTTGTTGCTTAGATGCCTGAATTGTAAGGGTATTGATGGGTGAGCTAAGGAGAGTCTTTTGGCAACTCTGCATTTCACTGCTTTTAGGACTTCAATCTAGAGGTAAATGTCAGCATTCTAAGTGAGGAATAAGCTGAGTATTAATGGATTATGGCAGTGTTATGAATCGAGGCATTGCACAGATGATGTAACCAATACAGTTATTTTAATGAAGATGTATTTTCTTTGCCTTTTGTATCTTCAAGCTTTACAGCGTATAATCCTTTCAGCATTTGTTAAAAGGTACTTTTTAACCACTCTCATTGCCTCTGGCCCAAATGCATTAAAGAATGAAAGAATGTAGAGCTGTCAAGGATTGACATCTTTCTCCTGCTGCAGCTGCGGCAGAGATACCAGTGTCCTAGTTCTTGGCATGTTACCAACCGTTACATCACACAGTCTGAGGAGCCCTGCCACTGAATAGGACCTGTGAAATAGGCATGCTTTCAACTGTATTTCTGCAAGTTTTTAATCATTACTTCCAGAAAATACAGGTTGTTTGTTATGTCTTCTTCAATCCATAGAAGAGACTTCTTTACTGTTACTCTGCCTTCACAGTGGTCAGTATACATTTTGTATACGTGGGAAGGAACAGAGTTTAACGTGGTAATTGAATTTTGTCTGAGGTAGAGACTCTTCTTCCTGTCTGAATTGTTTCAAAGGCCTGGTAAATACTTCTCAGATGGAGGAGAAAGAAGACTTAATTCTCTCCTGTGTCTCCCTCCCTACATGTGACTTACTTCCAGAGGCCTAAAAACATGTATTCACAGATGTGTTAAATCAGTGTAATGTAATTTTATTTGCTAAAAGTTGTTTGACAATAAGTATTTTCTACACTATCTTAATACAAACACTCTCTTTTGTTTTTTGGGGTTTCTTTTGGGCAAAGATTTGAAGACTTCCTTGCTCGCAAATGGTCTTCCGAAAAGAGATTTGGTTTGGAAGGATGTGAAGTAATGATTCCTGCACTCAAGACCATCATTGATAAATCCAGTGAAATGGGAATTGAATATGTTATAATGGGGATGCCTCATAGGTAATGTCAATGGAAACCCCCCCCAACAAATGGGCTTATTGTCTTAAGACAAGTTTTGGGTTCTAGAATTTTATTAACGAAGTTGATATTGGAGAACCTAGGGTAGCAAGAGTCAGTCATAGCAAGTAGTGGGAACACAAAACTGTAGCCAGTACCTGTCAGTGAGAGGCTAGAGGCTTCACAGGTAAATGCTAGCTAGCAAAACTCTCTTCAGCGCACTTTCTGCACATAAATGTGGCAGCAGCCATGGTATCTATCCCACTGCATAAAGTCTAGAACTGAGAAAGCTTGGCGAGATAGTATCAACCTTACTTTTGCAGTCTGCCTTAATTATTAATGTCATCATGTTAAAACTGGTAGATAGCTACAAAATTCATTGCTCGTACTTGGATAATTAGGTATTATGTCTGTGGGAATTCATTGGAGGAACTTTGCAGTGGGAGGAGAAGGGTAGAATGAAGGGGTTTGGGTTCAGAAGTTTGAAGTGACCTTCTTACTTGCAAATTTCTGACAGAGATGACTAGCTGATTTTATAAGTTTTATGCTGTTAACTCTGTTATTACCATTTTTGAGACATAACTATGTTTGGAATTTTCTTAGAGGTAGGCTGAATGTATTGGCTAACGTAATCCGAAAAGAGCTGGAGCAGATCTTCTGTCAGTTTGATCCCAAACTTGAAGCAGCTGATGAGGTAAGATGCTTCTTCAATAGATCTATGTAGAGTCGTCAACATTCAAGGTAGCTTTTAGTAATTTTGGTCATGGTTATTATAAAAATAGCATTATCAGCTGCTGAAACACATTGTCTTCTTTTCTAGTTTGAGGAATATGATTTGGTGAAATTTCTTAACAAATTTAAAGGCTATACTGTACCTCTAACATGCAAAATGTCTTAGGAGTGACTGTAGGTAAGTAAGTTCCAGGTCATTTGACTGAGTTCGTAATCTCTAAACATCTTTCTTTGTTTCTTATAAATTAAATGAGTATCAATATTCTGTAAATATTTATCCAATATTGGATAGTGACACTAAGATAATAAAATAGGAACAGTGTTCCAATTTGAAACTGTGGTATCAAACCCATAGTGCATACTGATGTACAAATAGCTGGATGCATTTTTTTAGACTTAAGCACAAATTTTAAGTGTAACCCATCCGATGCAGCTGGTATGAATGCCATTCCTTAATTGTGACTACATCTTGCATGCTAGGGATCTGGGGATGTAAAATATCATCTGGGAATGTACCATGAGAGGATCAACCGAGCAACAAACAAGAAAATCACTCTATCCCTGATGGCTAACCCTTCTCACTTGGAAGCAGTTGATCCTGTTGTGCAAGGGAAGACAAAAGCTGAACAGTTTTATCGAGGGGATACCGCAGGGAAAAAGGTAAAGTTTTTTTTGTTTTGTTTTGTTTTTTTTAATATAGTAACTCTCACTGGTAGTTTTTCATATTATTTTTAATAAAAACAGTTTACCAGTAGTTTTGTATCACAGAGTCTTCCTCAATTCCTCCTTCACAAAAGGGATATATCACCTGTTGAACTACATAAGGATTTTTGACATGGTACCTCAGGGGTAACTTCAGGAAGTAGGCTTAAAACTCTTTCGTTTGCGAACTGAGCAAAGGCAGCAAAATGCTGACAAGTCTATGGTTTATTATAAAAATACAGTTCTGTTTTATAAACACTACAGAAATAAGGAGCAAAGAAATCCTGCTGAGAAGCTTAAATTTTAGTTTTGCTTTCTAATTTATGTGTGGATATGTGTGTATAATCCTCCCTCTTAGGTTATGTCCATATTATTACATGGGGATGCTGCCTTTGCAGGACAAGGAGTGGTTTATGAGACGTTTCATCTTAGCGACCTCCCATCCTACACCACGAATGGCACTATTCACGTTGTGGTCAACAACCAGGTAACAAGTATAGCATTTTCCAATCAATTCATCTGTGGAACAGTTGCTAGTGTATTTCTTTTTATTCTTGTTTGTTATTAGCAGGGTGCATTGTCCCCTCTGTTTATTAGAATGGTTAGGATGTTCCTGAAAATGATCCTAGTATCTAGCAACTCTGAGTGGATAATATTTTATCACCTACCTTTATTTCATTCAATTTATAACACTTAATCGGATTAGGTTTGCTTTGTTTAAGGGAGCAAAAAGAAGCTAGCTAGCCAAAATGAAAGCTGATACTACTGCTGTGTAAATGATTGTTAAATGGAAACCTCAAGTGTTCAAACGAAGTAGAGAGAGATGCCCACATTTTAATGGAAGTTTCTGGTGTTTTTAGATCGGCTTCACCACAGACCCCCGTATGGCCCGTTCATCTCCATATCCTACTGATGTTGCTCGTGTGGTCAATGCTCCCATTTTTCATGTGAATGCTGATGACCCTGAAGCAGTGATGTATGTGTGCAGTGTAGCTGCAGAATGGCGAAACACATTCAATAAAGATGTGGTGGTTGACTTGGTAAGTCTTAGTTTTCTTAACTTTTAATTCTGTGTGTTATGTACAACTGTCATGTTTTTCTGTGGCTTAGAACACCCGGTCAAGAAACATACTTTGATTTTAATGGCCTTTAGTTTCTTAATTTAAAAAACCCAAACAACTAACAGCCCCACAAGAATCCATAAATGTTTTTGTACCATAAACCTCCTAGAATCTCTGTAAAACCATGAAAAATTTAATTTTATGTTTTCCTCTTACTAACAGAAACAATCTTTCCCTTTGTAGGTTTGTTACCGTAGGAGAGGGCACAATGAAATGGATGAACCAATGTTCACCCAGCCTCTAATGTACAAGCAGATTCACAAGCAGGTGCCGGTGCTGAAGAAGTATGCTGACAAACTGATTGCAGATGGGACTGTAACATTGCAGGAGTTTGAGGTACGTGTCAACAGAGTTAAAGGGAACTTAAGCAGCTATCACTAGGAAGATACAACTGTCACTGTATGCTGTCTGCTTAAAAACCTTCCTTCGATTACTGTGGTAAGTCTTCACCCTTTGATGCTTTCCAATTCAATTTGGTTTGGATTTTCATGTAAAATAGATAGTATTATTGTAACAAGAGGACTGAAAGTGCTGTGAAGTATTTAATACATATTGCACAGAAAAATTTTTGCTTCAGTTCTGAGATTTGTAAAAGGTGACCAGATGTGAATGTTGGAGATGGAGGCATTTGTCAGCTGTTCTTCCTTGTCTCTAGAATCTTGATTCAGCAGTAAGACAGTATTTCAATGCTCACAGGTATAACTGTAGCTTCATATTGATAATCTTGGCAGGCCTGCATCCAGTGATAATGCAATAAAATCAATTTAACCTTTTTATTTTCTTGCAATAATTCAATTAAGTTCTGAGATCACTTGAAATATTCCAGAAGGATGGAATGTGGAGTCTGGTGCCTGTATTAAGCTGCTAAGGTCTTTACCTTCATCTTTTTCAAAGTGAATGTGTACAGTGCAGATGCAACAAAGGACCTTCTGGAAAGGTGTGGCTAACTATGTAGTGACACAGTATTGCAGATCAACAAAAAAGCAGTTTGTGTAGGTGCATTCTGTTATCTGCAAGAATGATCACAGCTCATGCAGAACTAACTATCCTGAATCATTGTGAAAGTGTGCCAGTGGTGGCATGGGCTTTGGTGACTGGATTTAGGATCCTGGATGGATGTTTTGCTGCACAGACTGAGCTCAACACTGCTGTTAATTACTTTAAAGATTAGCTAGCTCAGTAACTTGAGTGTGGTTCTGGATTGAAACGTGTATTGTAGAGGCATTCTGCCTCTGCAGAATATGGCTTTGTTTCTGT
Organism: Gorsachius magnificus; assembly: GCA_034008185.1. Classification (NCBI taxonomy): domain Eukaryota; kingdom Metazoa; phylum Chordata; class Aves; order Pelecaniformes; family Ardeidae; genus Gorsachius; species Gorsachius magnificus. The sequence goes on along the minus strand of CM067089.1, from coordinate 30,340,088 downwards.
TGCCCCTGATAGATGTGGCCAGCAGATTCTTAGCTAAACTCTCCTAGCCAGACTAGTTTTCTGGGAGGTTCTTTTCTAGTCTTTAGTGGCTACTGCATCCTGAAGTATGAGAGCTGGGTAATGCTGATCTTAGAAGTATGACTGTAAATTATATTTGGTACTTCAGTTCTGTCTCATTCTAGAGTACTGCTTGCAACTTCATCTCTTGGTACTCTCCTCTGTAACATCTGTCCAATAAACTAAATAATTTATTTAGAGTAATGTGGGTAAGCATGTTTCTAGAAGGCAATTTGATCCTAGATAAAATGAAATTGTTTGTTTGCATAATTGTATCTAAATTTTCTTTTGGAGTTAAATAACAGTTTTTATCGTACTGAATGGTAGGTGTCATCTCTAAGATACAAAGGTGTTAAGTTTATCCATTTTAAAAAGAAATTTTTTGTTCTACAGGAAGAAATTGCAAAGTATGATAGAATATGTGAAGAAGCATATACTAGATCGAAGGATAACAAGATTCTACATATCAAGCACTGGCTTGATTCACCTTGGCCTGGTAAGAAGTGTTCTTTCACTTACCTTTCACTTACCCTAGTGTTAATTTTATTGTGCTTTTATTTTGAGTCCATATTCTAGGGCTATTCAATGTTTTTTATCAGACAGTGTTCCTTTAAAATAAAATATGTAATCTTTGGTTTGCCCGTTAATAGTAAATAAAACATTCTGTCAGATCAACTTGAAAGAGGTGCTTTTCTTAAAAAAACATGCAAAGTAAGGTGTGACTTTTGAAAAAGATGTCTTTTCAGTTTAGCAGATAAGTGTTTTTTCCTGTAATGTTAACTGTGTGTGCCTTCTGGAAGGAGTATGTCTCATGCTCCTGATTTTTTTTTTTTTTTTTTTTTTTTTGGGGGGGGGGGTGGGTGGCATGGTGTTTGTTGTTGTTTGAGGTTTTTTGAGGGATTGAGGTGCCATGTGCCTTTTTTTGGCTGCCTGGCTGCCTCTGCCCACAGAGTTGGACTTCACTGGGAGTGAAAGCAGAAACAAAACAGATCATTATGTGCTTCTAAGATCAAGTTTTGTTGTCATGAAGACAATCAAAATGATTGTGTCTCCCAGTGAAAGGTGAAGAACTAGGTTTAGGCTTAGAATGTCTTTTAAGAGTTGTGAGGTTTTAAATAAATTGTAGATGGTGTAGATATCTCTTAATCAGTCCTTGAACTCCTCACCAAATCTTTTACTTCCAGGATTCTTTAACATGGATGGAGAACCCAAGAGCATGTCTTGCCCTCCAACTGGCATTTCAGAAGACCTGCTGCATCACATTGGCAATGTAGCTAGTTCAGTGCCAGTCAAAGACTTCAAAATACACGCAGGTCAGCTGGAGTCTTTGTTTCTCCTAGTGGCTACGTTTCTTGCTCAGATTTTATATTTCTGCACACAAGTTGCTGTTGGGCCATTTCCCAAAGAGGAGAATGCCTGTGACTTTTAACTCTTCCACCCTCTGGGCAAGGAGAATGTGACAGTTAAGGACCTGCTGCTTGTTCTCAGCAAAATGTTCTTTCCATACCATGCCACTTCTGTTCTGTACCCCATGAAAATAGATTTTCCTCTGAGGGAGGTAAATGTCTCTTTGTAACATTAAGTTAATACCTTCTTTCATTCAAGTCCCTGTGCAAAATGCTTGCCTCTGTGCAGCACATTTGTGGGACTTACTGGGAAGTAAGGCACCCATCTCAGAAAGCACTATTAATGGGGTTTTTGATGCTAAAACCAGTGGTAATTTGAGGTCCACTTAAGACACTTTTCTTGTAGTTAGATAACTTTCTACTCAAGAATATAGCTTGGTCTTTTCAGACCTGGCAACACTACTGATATACTATGAGCCTAACTTTAGTACAGCTGAATGGCTTCTGTGTAGGCAAATTCAGACACAGTTTTTCTTTCAACTTATCATTTAGCATTGATGACAGCACAAATAAGCGTTTTCTCAGTCTTAGCTTTTGATCTGAAGAGATTCAATTGTGAATTTGGCATCTATTACAGTAAGAAGTTAAATGTGCCTGTCTCACTGGGGAGTGCTTGGCACCGTGTCAAAGTTCTGAGTTCATTCTTTTACTCCTTGGTCAGGTTGAAGTCTAGCAGCTCTACAGGGAGCAATAACATGTTCATTCCATGGGGAAACGTGGAGACACTTTGTTTAGGGATCTTTTTTCTTTTGTTGGCTGGTAGGGAATGTACTTGGGATCAGGAGAAAGAGTTGGGGTTTTTTTCTGGATAAACTCTCTAGCTAATCTTTCTTCTCCAGAGTCATCCATCAAGGAATAGAGTATGTCTGCTGTACATGTTGTGTGTTTATGTTCCTTTGGGACAATTAAACACTGTTACAATTAATGATGATAGGGCATTCCCAATTATCAACTGCAAGCTTTTTGAGCAGATACAACTGATAGATGAACCTTGAAACTCTTCTGCGCATTTGTGCACTTTGTTGTGACACGGATAAATTTGAAATTATAGTAATCCAATAAAATGTAATATTAGACATTCTAATTAAAAAGTTAAGACAGTCCCTCATTAGTAACTTGATTAACCTTTGACGCTAAGTAACATTTGCCGGTATGCAAGATAGACTTATGGTTCAAAGCAAATTTTTGGTCTGCTAGATTTTTTTATGCAGTTTAAAAGGCCATGAAAGAGTAAATTATGGGAGAATTAGAAGGGGAAGAGCATCTTTGAAGCATTCTGTCCTTCCACTAGAATGAAACAGCTTAATATCTCAGTCTTTCAACAAACAGTTGGAAGATTATTTAGTTTTTCAAATGTTTCATATATTCTAAAGTGAAAATTTTCAAGGTTTTTTTTACTTAAAATGCAATAATTTTGATGAGAGAATAGTTTATGTGGAAAGAAAGCACAACAATTTTTGTAAGAATGGGTGAAGTGACAAAGGGAAGTATTGAAAAATAACAAATAGGAGAGCTTGCCAAAAGCATCAGTGCAGATGTGAAAATAAGATGGTGTCAAGTGACACTGTATACACTAGGTTTATAGCCTCAAAGCTGGAAACACCCATGTGCAGCTTTGAAGTTTTATTTCCTTTAAAAGCCACAGTGTTGAAACTTGTGTTTTGGCTTACCAGGTTATAAAATCTTCATTGTAAAAAAGCAACTTTTGATTACCAACTGAAAATCTGTTGGCAGCTGCTACTATTTCCTATTTATATGATATTCATAGTATTGATTAATCCATCCTGATCCTCTTTGTAACATCTCCAGAAGTCCAGTAAGACAAACGCCAAGAAAAAATGAGAGAGAAAGAGAGAAGACATGAACCCGGTAGCTAATATTTTCAGTCTCTATAAAACAGCACTTGGTGTTAGAGATGTGAAAATAAATCTTTAAGAAGTATTTCACCATGAGTCTTTTAAATTGTACGCAGTAGTTTCTGACGTAGCCAATTTTATTTTCTTCTTCTAAAGCAAGGTATGAATGTTATGCAACCCTTTGCCTGGGAAACAAGTTGTTATACTTTGCTAGCAGTTCAGTTCTAGAAGAACACTTTGTAGACCCTATTAGGATCTGTGTTTAACTTAGCCGGTGGGGAGGGAGGATGGTAAATGTAATGTGAACATAAAATATCTCTGAAGTAGGTCCATTGATTTCTGATCTTTATTCCAATGTAGGACTCTCTCGGATTTTGAGAGCCCGCTTGGAAATGACCAAGAACAGGGTTGTTGACTGGGCCTTAGCGGAATACATGGCTTTTGGCTCTTTTCTGAAAGAAGGGATCCATGTCCGACTAAGTGGACAGGATGTGGAGAGGGGTACTTTTAGGTGAGTACTGAGATAACTGTTAAATGCAGTCCCATACTTAAAGAAACATCTTAACATTTTTTTAAACTATATGGTCTTCTACAGGGAAGGAGAAGTTGATGCTATTCAGCATCAGTTGTACGTGACAGATTCTGGCAGTCAAGAATAACCAAATCTCCTATGTCTCTGTAAGCAGCATTTTAAAGAATTAAGGCAGAGCACATGTCCTTAGATACTTTCTTCCTTCTCCTGCTGAAAAGAAGAAATTATTTTTTTTTCTGCTTTCTAACTAAAAATTCAGCTGCAATCCATCTAATTGCTGAGAAGTAAAAGCAGGTTCTGCAGATTTTGAAGCCTTTTAAATATCATTCCAATGGTGGCTGCTTGGAACTCTGCTATCCTGTGAACAAACACATTGCCAGTTGGCAAGGTTTTTTTTTAGTGAAACAAGATCCTTTGTACCGAGACTTTTAATGACTATGGAGCATGAATGAACGCAGAATCTGATCACTTGGTAAAAATATATACAGTTCTGCTGCCTTACCTGATTCTCCGTGGAGTGAAGTGTTAATGATGTATTTAATTGAAGCCTTTGATGCGAAGCCCGTTACAGGGGGTGAATGAACTAGCAGCTGCACTGTGCTTCATTGTGAATGCTTGCAGAAAAGAGATAAATCTTGGTGCCTGTCTTCTCTGGTACAGTGCTCTGTTTCTGTGCTGAGCTTCATTTGGTATCTAGTCTTTTGAGCTTTCTTCTTTTTGCTCCCATTCTAATGACAATTTAACAAAATCCTTCAGACAAGACCTGAAAACAAAACTGAAAATGGGTAGATTTCCCCCTCCCCCCTCCCCACCCCCCACCCCCCCATATTTCTTATCCTCCTTGATTTCAGTATCATGGTCTTGTGAAGTGGTAAGCATATCCTGGGAGAGGAACACACGTGTTCATTGTTTAGCAGCCTACCCACCTATTCCAGGTGAGTGCTTAGTCATGTCTAGCACACACCCATAGACTTGTCTTCAGAATACTGATTCTCTATATTCCCAGTTCTCACACTGGTGGAAAAGGATTTTCCAGAACTATCATCCAGGTTTTCTTGATTTTTTTTTTTTTTTTTTTTTTTTTTTAAGATGAAAATAATTATTGTGCTCACAGGTAATATAGGGAAAAAATAAAAAACAGTTAAATAAAAAGCTATTAGATGGAAAAAAGCGTTCAAATAAACTCTTGTCAAGTTCAGGACTGAAGCTGGTACTGCAGATGCTTGATTTATAGTAACCTGGTTCTGCTTTATTGCTGGGTTTTTAGTTTGCCTGATGGGCAGTGGGGTCTACAAAATATTAGCCTATGGTGTGATTATGAATTTTTGTTATTAATGTGATAGGGCAGTTGAACAATAAAAGGTGAGATTTAACAAAATGCCTTAGACCTAAGGAAGTCAGAGAATATTCAACTACCCTGTTAAAACAGAAGAGAACACTGTAGACTTGTAAGACTTGGCCTGTTATACTGTATTCAGGCTCATTTCATCAGAGGAATAGGTAGAAAAGTTAACCTGTGGTACAAGCACATCGAAGAGATACTGCAGTTCTCAGCAGAGCTGCTCTTTTTTAGCTGTGCTTTGGTTTCTTTGTCATTTATAATAAAGGTGAGCAGCTTCTGTAACAACTGAAGACATTTGCAAATGCTGGTGCATTTTTATTGGAAAAAACATGTTGCAAACACAGAAATTATATCTTGTTTTATCCTCTCTCATCTTGGAGGCACTCTCTGGAGAAGGAAAGGAAAGGGGGAGAGAGACTTGATTCTGTACTGGCTTGATGTCAGTAAACCTGACAATTGTGCAAGAGCAAAATCTGAGTTGCATGTCTGTGTATTTCTGGCCATCCAGCTATGCTCATTGTAATCACCTTGAGCATGAAGTTTTGTGTTTCCCCAGCAATAGAATCTTATTGCCTAGCTCAGCCTTCTGTCTTCAGCTGAATGACAAAACTAAAATGACAGTGGAAAAAATTATTTCTGCCTAACAGCTGTCTGGTGTGTGTATCTTTCTCTATCTACCTCCCTCCCTGTGCTGTTCTTCAGTCTGTCTTTTCCTGGTCTTACGTTGTTGACTTCTAAATAGATTCCAGAGCTCTTTGGCTAGCATTCGTTATAGCAAAGGGAAGTACACAAAGGCTCAGTGTTGGCAGCTGTACAACACACAGTAGTTGTTACCAGTATAATAACTGTCCTTATGTTAGCAGTTGTAAAGCTGGACATATTGGTGTGATTCACTCAGTCTGCTCAGAGAGTTAATGGATTACAGTAATTACTTCAGTCATCTCTATTTTGGTAGAGTTCCTTGGTGCCCCATTCTAATGCTGATTAATGGTGTTCTAGAGAACTGTAAATGGTGCATGCGACTGGAAATAGCAGGAAGGAGCATATAACTGCTTCAAGTCTTGGTGCTGAGGTTAGATTAGATTAAATTTTTGCATAAAAGACAACATTTTTTTTAAGGGAAAGATTAATAGAATTTGCCAAGGAGGCAGTGTGAAATGTTTTTAATATAGATTTTTGTCTTCTGGGTTTTTTTTACTTTAATCAGTCTATTTTATAGCAACAACCTCACCACCCCTTCCCTTCTCTCCCCCAGTTCTACTAGTGATGAGGTATTTTCAGTTTCCATGAGTGCTTGAGAACAAGCCTGGATAGTCAGTGGAAGTCCTTATAGCACAGCAATTGTATTTAGACATGTGATGGTATTGCTAGGTTTCAACCAAAGCAGGGTGTTGTGTAAAGCAAAGATAACTGTGTTGCTTGCATGCTTTTTAGAACATAGCTTTGATGGTTTGTCTTTGAAAATAGTGCTGTTAAAGCCCAAAGTTATTTGTAGCTAATACATTTCTTTCAACACCTATTTGCAGCCATCGTCATCATGTGCTTCATGATCAAGAAGTTGACAAGAGAACGTGTGTTCCCATGAATCACCTCTGGGAGCAGCAGGCCCCCTATACTGTGTGCAACAGCTCTCTTTCCGAATATGGTGTCTTAGGTATGTCTCAGGGTAATTACCTGGCAGATCTGCTTATGTTTTAATAGGTCTCAAACAAGCTGTAGGAACTAATCACTGCTAATTAAGAGGAATTTTTTCCAGTTTTGCTTTAATGTGGTTAATCCTCCTGGCTACAAAGTTTTGCTTTGTTACTTGAGTTTGCCAAGCCTCAAAACAAACAAACAAACAAAAGTCTCATTCTGTTTAAAAATAAACAAACTCTGCCTTTGTTGTATTTTGACATTCATAGCAGTTTTGTATCAGGTGGGAGCCAGGAATTGCAGAACAATTGTTTGGGCTGCTTAGAACATGCTTGTACTTTAAAACTATAAACTGGGACACTTAAGCAGCTTTTGATGGAAAAGACACAGAATATGCTAGTATTGGTCTCTTTAGTATTCAACAAGAAATTATGTAGTAATGACAGATGAGTTTCAGAAAATAACGTAGCTATACGAGAAGCCAAGCTCAGCAAGAAAGAGAATGTGGAAAAAAGCTGTAAAACAGTTACGTGAAACAGGTATCAAAGCTCTCCCTCTCAGGTTCTGGCATCTCTTAAACAAGCATCTTAAAAAAGCAAGTTTTACAATTAAGGGATTAAGTTGAAAGAATCCATCTGTTGTGGTTGATCTTGGCACTGCTGGAACATACACCCAATACTTTCTCAAAAGGGGAGGAACTGCCAACAAAATCAGGGACACTCTGTAATACAGATATAAAAATCCATCCTGGCCTTATCTGAACTGCTGTTCTGAATGGTGCTATTTCAGGAAAACAAATTCTTGTTAGTGATAGTATTAATCATAGTGAATTATATTTTTGGTACTGGACAGACATTTTACTTTCAGCCGTAGAGAATAGATAACCTCACTCTGACATGATGAGGGTGGCAAGAGAAATGTGGACCACAAAACAAATACATCTAATAATTTATCAAAAATGTTATTGATTCTGTGGATGAATAATGAAATATTGTTTCATACCCATTCCAGAGCTAGTGTGAGGGAAAAGGATGAAACATTGTAGTAGATAAAGATGGTAAGTGATAGCTGCTTGCTTCAAAGTTCCATAAATATTTGATCACACGGTCATTTTTACATACGATGTGGTTTAATCCCAGCTGGCAACTAAGCCCCACCCAGCCGCTCGCTCACTCCCTCCACAGTGGGATGGGGGAGAGAATCGGAAGGGTAAAAGTGAGAAAACTCATGGTTGAGATAAAGACCAATCAATAGGTAAAGCAAAAGCCACACACACAAGCAAAGCAAGGAATTCATTCCCTGCTTCCCATGGGCAGGCAGGTGCTCAGCCATCCCCAGGGCAGCAGGGCTCCATCACGCGTAACGGTGACTTGGGAAGACAAACGCCATCACTCCAAACGTTCCCTGCTTCCTCCTTCTTCCCCAGCTTTACATGCTGAGCATGATGTCATACGGTATGAGATATCCCTGGGGCCAGTTGGGGTCAGCTACCTGGGCTGTGCCCCCTCCCCAGCTCCTTGTGCCCCCCCAGCCTCCTCGCTGGTGGGGTGGGGTGAGGAGCAGAAAAGGCCTTGGCTCTGTGTCAGCCCTGCTCAGCAGCAACGAAACCATCCCTGGGTTATCAGCCCTGTTTCCAGCACAAATCCAAAACACAGCCCCATACTGGCTGCTGTGAAGAAAATTAACTCTATCCCAGCCAAAACCAGCACAACTTATGCTACATGTGACACACTAAATAAAATTAAAATGGCATAAAACTGTGTGATTGGAGCGCAGGCTTAAGAGCTGAGATTTTTTAGGTATTTTTGTTAGCTCTGTGGCCGAACTGGTGTGAACAGAAGTGTGCATCTGTATAAGCTTAAGCTAATATAGTAACATGTAAATGTAAACTCTAAATAGGAGAGTACAAAAGAGGATGTGTATAAACATGAGAAAAATAATTGGCATAGTTAAAAAGCAAGAATTTAATTTCAGAGAACAATTTTTTGTTTGTTTGTTTCCAATTTCCTATGTTTCTCACAGTTTGCTCTGGGGTTTCTTAACTTACATTCAAATGATATATCCAAATGTGAAAGTGACAAATGTCTGGATATGGTTGAAATCTGGGTTTTTTTCAAAAATTATGGCTCAATAGGTCTAGGAAGCCTACTGTTGATATGGTGTGAAGGGCAATTCTTATTGCCACAATTCTTTAACAAATCAACCAAGTGGGCCTTCCTTCTTTCTCTTTCTTTATGTCATCCTGCTACTGCTCTTCTCCCCTCCCCGGCAGCAGAAATGTGAAAGTTGATTTAATAACTTTCATTGAATGCAAGCAATAGGGCAAATATGGGTTTGTTCATACAGTGAAAACAAGAGTTCTGTACAATTCTGCTTCTGCAGATGTGATGACAGGTTCTTCAAAACTAACAATATTGATAGTTTAAATTACTAAGAACTTTAAATCCCTCATGTCTGAGATGTTTTCTAACAGTAAAGGAGATTAAATTGATAGAAATAGTTGATGAGTGATTTTTTTTTTAACTAAAAATGCCATGTATCTATGTTGAAGTGATTTTATAATTAAGTTCCTCTCTCTTGCTAGCTTTTACTTATCAACCTTTTCTTACATGTTTACTCTTGTGTTTTGTAACCATAGAGAGACAGTGTTGGGATAAGCAGCAGTGCGTGAACACGTCTCTTCTGGTTACGCCTCTCAGTCAAAGAGGAGCTATTAGAATTGTTACTTGTTTGGCTGGTAACGTCACTGGGTCTCCTTTTTAGGACGTGGAAGAATAAGTGAACATTTGCAGTTCAAGGAGTTGATCCTTCAGGATTAGCAAAAAACCCCAGCATCTTATTTTTTCTAGTGGCTTTTTCTAGTATGAAAGCCTGCTACAAGGACCAGTTTGGGATTAGTGCCCTAAAGTATTTGGTGGGAGGGTTGTGAGAGGATATAAAGGGGGGGAAAAAAAAGGTGTTAAGAATTTAATTTATGACTGTGTTAACTTGCAGCACCTCAGAAGCATTTTGGGATTTCCCTTAGTTTCTGTGAATTAGAGCTAAGTAAAAATGGATTGAACAGCCCAGCATGATAAAACTACAGATTATTTCCTTGGCAAGTACATAAGCCAAGAGCTGGCATCTGTTCGGAGCTGTGGGCTTTGCACCAAGTTATTGCTGAGCTGGTTAGGAACACCTGGGGTGTAACTGCTCCATTAAAATGATACTCTGACAAGATTGATTTCACTTAGAAATAAAACAAAGGCAGTCTTGTTAACTTGTAGGTCAAACAATTGCTTATGTTTTGTATACAGGAAGCTGTGGAGTGTGTGTACTGAGGCATTAAATCAGAGTATTTAACAACCTCTGATAAATTTGTTTGGCATCCTATGTCTACTGTTTTTAGCTATATCCAAATTATTACAATTTAGTTGTGCATCCACTCATTATAGATTTCCCCTTTTACTGAAACTGAATATCTGGGATTATAAGTGATGGCTGCGTGAAGTCATTTAAGCAAAAAAGTTTGTCCAAGTTTATTTGCTGATTGAGATAGAGGAGAAAAGCAAAAGTCACTTACAGGCACTCCATGCTGCCTCTTCAGCATTTTTTAAATACTTGAAAAGATCTCCTGTCTTTCTTTACAGCCCTCAGAATGACTTGTGTAGTGTTGATTCTCCACCCAGGAGGTGTGATTCTCTCTGTCACGTTCAGTACTGGCTTTGAGAGGTCTTGAGCTGTAGCATTCTATACTGGGAACTTCCAGGAAACCTCCAGGCAAGATAGACTTGGAACTAGTGTGCAGTTCAGCAAATTCCTGAACGATGAGACCTGGAGTACAGCTTTTTCAAGGGGGTAGTTCATGTTTAAAGCAAAAGATGAAGGGAAGAGGACAGGTATTGATTTAAACTGGGGTTTTTTTTGCGATACACTCCTCAGATGAAATATGTAGTATTACTGCTCATTCAGAACAACATCTTTTTAAGGTTAGAAGTAGCAAATACAATTACCTGTCAGAAATTGTGTTAGGAAATAGGATAGGCTGTAGTAACTAAGGACCAGTGGCATCTGCATGGAGCTCTAAGAAGGCATCAGTCTTTCTGTTTAATAGAGTCAGCCACCAGATGGGTATTAACTTCACTTTTCCTGGGCTGTGTTTGGGTTTGTGAAAGGATGCGTGTCCCTCCATTAGTCCCTGCACTTAGATTTTCTGTTAAACATAGCACAAATCTGTCTTTATAACTTTCCTCATTCTGACATTAAATCCCTGCACTGATAAGCCCTCTATAACCATTAGTTAACATTCATGCCTTAAGTCACTTTGAAATCATACTGAATTAAGCTATAGCCTTACTTATGTTAATTGAAAAACTACAATTCTTATGACAATCATGAAAAGTGCTGTGGGGAAAAACACAGCATACTATGCTGTGTAAGCTGCCACATTGCTTGACAACACCTCTTTCTCTGCCAGAGTGACAGAAGAACAGTAAGGGAGCACAGCAGGAACTGGACTAATAGAAACAAGCATTTCTCCTATGCCTGTCATCTAGGGACCCTAATGAACTTCAGCAGTTAAAACATTAGTTTTGCAACCTTAGTCAAGTGCTGTGTATTTTTCTTTCCTCCCTCCCCTCAGTTTGGAAGTTTACCAAACTGCTGTGCTGGGTCCTGGTCCCCTGTGCCCTGGTGTGCTCTGAGCACTGAGCGGCTGCCTAGTGTTCGGGAGCTGGCTGGTGGCTCTCCACCACCCTCTGGGCGTGCAGATTCTTTACCTGTCATTCTTTGAAAGCTATGTCTTTCAGACTGGTTGTCTTGGCACTGGATTTCCTCACAGCTTAAACCTGTTCTCTGTGTTTCTACCTGTCTAAGAGTCCTTTAAATTCACAAAGTTTGCTCAGCAGTCTGAAGAAATGGTCAGGTTTTGTCTCTGTGGGCCCAAACAATAAAAGTTTGCAAGGTCTCTGCTGCAGTTTTTTTAACCTTTTACTCTGGTCTGAGGTTGAGCCTTCATGAGGGGCCTGGGTAGGAACCTGCTCCCATGCAGTTCATGTCCTATCTCTAGAACTGTGGAGTCTTTTTAGCTTGTGTCACCTGCCCTGCCTTTGACTCATCTGCTGCCCCAACAAATCCCTTTCAGGAGAAGCACCTCACCCTCTCCTGGGTTGTTCACTTGCCTCTGTCTAGATGACTTTTCACCAATTTTTTCTTTTTTTTTTTTTTAAATTTAGCAGTTCAGATCTTGCTTTCTCTGCATGCAGGTAGGAGTCATAATTCTTGACAGACTACCTAGCAATTGCTATAGTCGCTCATGTCATAGCTTTAATGTTAGGAACTCTTATTGCCATTTGTCTGGTATACCAAAGATGGGTATACCACAGACATATATTCCATGAAATGGTAGTCTTGGCAGAGTTAATTTCAAAATATTAATCAGAATGTATAGATTACATTTGGATATATTTTCCCCGATATTTTCATGGCTGTCGGAAAGCTTGCAAAAAGGTATCCATGTTAGGATCACATCTTTCAATGCAGTTTACCTGGGATATTGTCACCTTGTGGAGATTATTAGCACAAAGTGGGCAATAAGATAAGAAATGAGAAGTGACACTCTTTTTTTCCATGTGAATTTTAGGGGTGATTTTGGTATATGAAACAGAATTATGTGTGTGTTCTGACCGAGTTTTAAATATGCATAGAGCTCCATACATTCTGAAAAGCACTGTGATTATTGATAACTCCAAGTGGTCAAGACCTCAGTTCGTTCTTCTCTAAAAGCTAGATTACCCTATCCTTACAGAGAGCAGCATATATGCAAATAAGGCTTGAACATATTGCATATTTTCTCAACCATGTCACCCAATCAGTAGAAATGGTCTCCTAATGCTTGTGTAAAATTAGAATGGGATTCAAGCCTATCTAGGGAAATCTATTTTTCAGATACCTTTGGGAACATGCATTGAAGGAGTTGTGTAAATTTTTCCACTGTTTGCATTGTGTTAAAAGCAATAGAATCACACAAATAAGTAAGACAGAGGTTTAAAATATGTTCTGAAAGAAAGGCTGTTCAGGCAGTCAGGCCAAAGGATTGGTCAGCAAAGCCATCGTCTTTGGTAATGCGCTGTCATGGTGTCTCACAGATGAAAGGCCATCTGTCTGACTTAGCAGTCACCTTTTGGCCTCTAACTTACTGTTGCCCTTTGGTGCAAACATGAGCATCTGCTGGAGTCATGGATGGACTGTTCAGAGTTCAGCAGTCCAGAAGCCAAATGACTCAAAGATTTCTTGCCATAGAGATGGTAAACAAAAAGCTGGGTTGGAATTACCAAGGAGTAGACTACGAAGACACACTGTAAGAACAATATGTGAAACTTCTTTTCTTGTGAATAAACGCTTTCACTTGAAGCTCTTGTTCCTTTTTCTTTCATGCAGTTAATTTGTCCAGCAGTTGTCCCTCTACTAACCTTCCAGGAAAGTTTGTATACTGACACTGACCACAGAGCCTACTCCTGGGGCAGAAGAAAGAAATCCTGTAGTTCCAATTTAGCTGTAGTCATCAAGTTAAGCTAAAGCAATTCCAGTTTCATGCATAGATGACCTGTGTCAACACTTCATGTCAATTGTTAGAAGGATGTTCTTGTAGTTTGTGTTACAGAGGGTTGTCTTTGATACACGACTAATCTCACTAGTTTTGTTGCGGGTTTTCCTTGTGGGACTGGACAAATTAATTTAAATTTTCTGTAACTGCAAGTTCATTAGTTCTCAGTTTTATAAGATGAAAATGCTTGTCCTTCACTCTTTTTTTTTTTTTTTTTTTTTAAATATCTTCCCCGCCCCCCAGTTTGACAGTAAAACTTCCAGCGAAGGAACCACTTGTCTTATGTTTGTGGCATCCAGCACACAGAGACCTCAATCTTAGCTTAGAGCTCTGAGTATCTCTCTGATAGTGAACGTAAAGTAAAAGTTGAACAAAACCAAAAAAGGACAAAGAAGGTTTGACTTGATCCTGAAATCCTCCATAGCTAACGATAACATTAAAGTAACTCATATGCTGCACGTGCCACATGTTGTTCTCTTCTATCTCATAAGAATTTTTTTAGTGCCTGGAATGCCAGGCCATCTTAAAGGTATTTTAGGTATTTTTCTACTACTGCTTGCGTAGGTTTTTGGTATTATAGTTCTCTCTGAAGTAATTCTCTTATTCACTGAATTCCACAAAGAAAGGCTCTCCTAGAGGGACCGCAGCTTCCAGTCACCAGGAGTAATTCACAAATGATAAGTGTATGAGAGATGTCAGCTATCACTTGCTGGTGACCCTGTAGCAGTAGCCTTCTGCATGTGGAGAATGTCAAGATGCTGAGCTCATCTCTTCCAGGATGGAACGTTTTGAAGTTCCTGAAACTTTCCTAGTTAGAAGAGTTGTAGAGTGGGTTTGATCAGAGTCAGAAACTATAGTTCCAGTGACTTTGGGTTTTATCATGGTTTCATGACAATTTACTGTAGTTTACTAAATACTGGTCATCACAAAGCAGTATTGGATTTTACTAATACACAATATTTAGGAGGCATATTAGGTTCCTGACTTATGATTGTATTTGGGCTCATAGCCATCTTTGGGTCCAGGAAATGTTAGCCACAACCTGAGGTTTTACAGGTTGATATTTTTGTCCTGTACTCCTGTCTGCAAGTTAAACAAGGAGGAGAAACCCAAATTAATGTATAGTGTCTAGACAGGTGTACCATCTTCTCAGGTATGAAGGGATTTCTCTTTGCATCCCAAATGCCAGTCTTAGGTGCATTTGTGTCTTCATTAAATCTACACTACTATGACTGTTTGGGGTGGGGCAAGGCTGGGGGCCAGTGTGACAAATTAAGCAGTACAGAGATTTTTGTTACCAGAAACCATGTTCATTTTTTGACTAAGCTGGTTTTGCTGTCAAGCCTGTATTGTAGAACAGCATTTGAGTGGCTACCGTGTCACTGTAAAGAAACCAGGCAAAAATGGAAATTACAGTGACTTATACATAGCAAAAACATGAAGCCGAGTTCAGTGTAGATCAATGGTAGCAGGATGGGACTCTCTCTGCTACTTAGGTTACATGTGCAGATCTTAAAATAAAGAAGCTGTAAAGAGATAAGAAATCCGTATCAGTCTGTTGTCTCACTCTGAAGTTTCTTACAGTCTTGCAATTACTCAGGAAAGCATTATAACTTGTTATCCTAGCTTTTTAAATAAAATTTTGCAACAGCAAAGCCGGTTGCTTTGCTGGGGTAACCTTCAACAAGTGTTTTCCCATTTTGCAGTTCTATATTTGAAAACAGATCTTTATATTCTATGCAGAACTTAAAAACTTCAGCTTAAAACATATTTATCCATCAAATACTTATTCTCTCTGTGTAATGAATCAGTTTTCTCTCAGTCAGAACTGCTACATCCAGAGCAGTGCTACGTAGCATTGTTGTTTACTGAGAGCTTTAACTTTTTTAGTTTTAATCATTCCAACTATAGGTGTAGAATATGAGCACTCCAGGCTCAGCTATATCAAAGTGTCAAAGGAAAGTATGAGCAGAGATCAAATATATTTTTCTATTATTAGATACGTTTAGGTGTTCACTATGGAACGTGGTATAGAAAAACACCTTAATGTGGTCATTAAAGTGAGACAGGTACATTGCACACAGCTAGGTTTTCACGTTCTGATGCGACACACAATTCTGCATTTGTTTTAAAACTACACAGCAGAGGCCATGCAGCACATGCAAACACCCTTGTAGTATTCTATCTTTTGCCTTTGCAGAGCTACTAGGAATCAATTACCTAGCTTACATTGCAGTAGCAGTTTGATTTGGTTTTCTTTTCTGTCTTTGCCAATCATCTCCCCAGGTCCTGTTGTAGAGCTGGGGTTTTATCATGCTGCATCAGATGTCTCAGCGAGAGCAATAATTCATTTCTGCCTTTTAAGAGATACCCATGGAGTCTGTCAAGAGCCTTCAGTTATGTTTGGGCCTTGACAAGTTTTAAGAGCAGACAACAAGCTGCCTGGCTTGCCCTGTGCAGAATACCTGAGCTGCTGTCAGCCAGGCTGCTGCTGTACGTTTGTCCTGCTGTGTTAACCTGACATGGCTGAAGAGGTGGGAATGTGTGGCCCTTCTGCTCTGTGTGGAGTTGACGAATTTACAGTTCAAACAGCCCAGGTTTAGGGAAATTTCTGCACTTATCTGCTACTGTAAACCACCTGAAAATGGGTTGAGAACTTTGACACAGAATGGAGAGGAAAGTTATGTCTTTCTGTTTTCACTAGCTGAAGTACTGATGTTGTAGAGTCATGTAGGTTGGAAAAGACGTTTAAGATGATCAAGTCCACCACTAAACTATGTCCCTAAGCACCACATCTAGATGTCTTTTAAATACCTCCAGGGGTGGGGAATCAGCAACTTCCCTGGGCAGCCCGTTCCAATGCTTGACAACCCTTTCCATGAAGAAATTTTTCCTGATGTCTAATCTAAACCTCCCCTGGCACAACTTGAGGCCGTTTCCTCTTGTCCTATCGCTTGTTACCAGGAAGAAAAGACGGATGCCCACCTCACTACAGCCTCCTTTCAGGTAGCTGTAGAGGATGATAAGGTCTCCCTTCAGCCTCCTTTTTTCCAGACTAAACAACCCCAGTTCCCTCAGCCGCTCCTCATAAGACTTGTGTTCCAGACCTCTCTCAGCTTCGTTGCCCTTCTCTGGACATGCTCCAGCACCTCAATGTCTTTCTTGTTGTGATTGTCCTCCCCACGAAGAGCACTTCTGGTCTCTTCTCTGCCACTGAGGCAGAGACCTAAGGGGTCCTTAACCCTGCCAAAGAAAGGATTATTTACCCAAGTCCCAGACGCGTCTCCCATGCACCTATTATGTTCAAATTTGTTTGAAGATACGAAGATTATGATCCTGTCTAAAGACTGAAGATTGATGTCACCAATTTTGTTCAGCACCTGCATATGAGAGGGAAATAAAAAAGACAGTGTTGTGCAGGCCTGTATAAGTAATAAAATTACCAAGTAGTTTCTTGAGCTAGTACTGGGCTGTAAGTAGATTTTTACAGGGGAAGATGCTACCTACCTCAGTGAGCTCTCAAGAAAACATCACACGAAAGTCTGAGCTAAGGAAGGGGGTTTAGTTAATTTAAAAACTCCTATGATACTTAAATGTTTAAGGAAGGGTTTGAAGGATTGGAGTCAGTATTGGCAAAAATGTATTTGGTAATCTTTTTTATGGAAAAGGTGCTACTGAAAACTGCATGATTTATAACAGAGTTACAAAGATCCAGTTCATGTACTCATTCTGGTTTTGTTTTAATTTAATTTTTTTTAACGAGAAATGAACAGAATTCTCAGTAAGTCTGTTTCTTTTCTAATTCTCCTACTTGTTTGGTTCTCAGGTTTTGAACTTGGCTTTGCTATGGCGAGTCCCAATGCCCTGGTGTGCTGGGAGGCCCAGTTTGGCGACTTCCACAACACGGCGCAGTGTATAATAGACCAGTTCATCAGCTCTGGCCAGGCCAAGTGGGTTCGTCACAACGGGATCGTCCTGCTCTTGCCACATGGAATGGAAGGAATGGTGAGGGATGGCTGGCTGGCGTGTGCAGGAGGGAAATGCTGGCTACCTTGCCTTCCTCTGCAGCTGTAAAAGCTGAAGGTGTCTAAGGGATCTGATAGTAATACGAAGCTGGGGGGATGAAGGCACTGTTTAGCGTGTTGGACTGCTTCAGTGCTACAGAAAAAAATGTGGATAGATTGATTGGTGAGAACCAAAGAAAACTGAGAGATACTTCTGAGCTCTTAGCTTTGTGTCCTTCTTAGTGGTGTGTACAACGTTTTCCCAATTTTTTTCTTTTTTTCTCTCTTTTTTTGTATCTTTCCCTAAGACACTGCCTTCTTTCCCTAGAAAGCCAGATTCTTAGCATACAGTAAGAAACAAATCATTAGTGTCTAGCAGTACTTGCTTGGTTTTATTTTGCATGAAGCATGTCTGTGTAAACTCTGTACTAAATTCACTTGCAATGAAATGATATGAAACAACTTTAAAAATTCTTCAAAAATCATTGACATTAGGTAACTTTGATATAAGAAGAAATTTTTCTCTTTCTGAAAAAGAAAATGTTTCCACTAGCTGTTGCCTCTCTTTTCTTTGATGGCTGGTAGAAGGAAGTAGGCAGTGTCTTAGAGGAAAGGGGCATGGGCAAGCTCTGTATATAAAGTTATATGAAGTTCATATCAGCAGTAGAATTCTTCTTTAAATCTTTTAAAATTATTTTTAAAGGTTAATGAACGTTGTGTCAGGCTAGGTTAATTTTCTCCTTTTCAAATGCATTAACACTCATGAATTGATGCATGTACGTTCTAGTTTTCTATTCAGAAAAGCCTAGTATGTGCCACATTGGCAATCTCCGTCTGTGTAAATGCTCTAGATCCTTCACTACAAACTGCGTCATTTCCATTCTCACAAGCAATTTAGTTTATTTCCATTCAATTATAATCCTGTCCTGATATACTGGGGTGCATTCATATCTTATGAATGGCTTTCCATACCCATTTGTGTGTAAAGAATAACAGGTCTGATGTTGTTCACAAGAGTTTTGATAAATTCATTTTTTTTAAATGACTCCTGAGGGGCAGCCTGAATGTGCCCTCAGCAGGAGGTGTGGTCCTCTGCAGGGAAGCACTTAGCTGAAGGGAGCTGCTTCTCTGCTATTTACAATACAGTTAATCTTTCTTTTCTCTTAGCCACTTGGCAGTTAAGATTTGCCCAGATCTTCTGAAACATGCTTATTTTGCTACTAGTGTCAGGTGTTTTAGGAATATCTAAGAATTCCACCAGGCTGTTGAAATCCGTTATCTTCCCAGAGGAGCTTTCCATTACAGGAGTGTTATTGTCTCTATAACTACAGTGTTGGGGACAGAATGATTTGGGGAAGGATTTGTAATGGGATATGGATCCCTTCACCTCTAGGTCATGCATTCACAGGCAAGTTGGCTGTGATTGAAAGACTCTGCTGCCTAACGGCTCCTGGGGGACTCATCTGAAAGTAGCTAATGGATTCAGTATAGGTCTCACTGGATAGGTGGTCACAGTAGAAATAAACCCTGCCCCATCCCACGCAGCAGTTGATGGCAATCTGAGTGGCAGTGTCAGCAGAGAAATCAAAGATGGATGTGAACATTGAGGCTCTGGACTGAGGTTGTTGCTGGGGCAGCGTATGTGTGTATGTCAGGGAAGCCTCACGCGTCTCTCCTGTAATTGTTTGCTAGCAACATCTCTGTTTCCAGCATACGGAATTCAGTGTGCTTGGGAAGCACTCTATGTTTGTACGTCTGTAGATTGTTACTTAGCGTAATATTTGATTTACAGCAAATAGATGTATACAGCAGAGGTATTGCAATATTGGCCCGGTACTATGCACCATAGTTTTGCACAGTTTTGCTTCTTGTTCTCAAGTCCTTACCCGTTTATGACAAGATTATTTGGCACCTCACAAGCAGAGGCAGACTTCAAAAGAGTAATTATGCAAGGCACTGTTTCTGGTTGTTTGTGTTACTCCTTTGTTGCCAGTGGAGTGTTTTTTCCTTTGAATTCCCTTAGCGCATGGAGTGGAGTGAATCCTGCACGTGGAAGCAGGGAGGATGATGTGTTGAATCAAGGTGGACTACTAGCTGTCAAAATAATGAATGATTTTGGAGATCATACGTTAAGGTTTCAATGGAGGAAGTTATAATGAGAGACAGCCATATAAAGAAAAAAGCTCTTTATGGGCATCATTAGCTTAGGAGCCACGGAGAGATTTGAGAGATGTAATAGTTTATGTCTTCAGGTTAAAATACCTTGCAACTGTCTCCAAAATGAAAGTCCTTCCTAAACAGTAGCTGTCGCTTAAACAAGCAAAGGCTGCCAGCATTGGCAATAAGTAAAAAAGCACACTGCATCCTTGCAGCCTTCTCTCATCCTTTATAAAGAAGGACATGAGAGGGAAGATAATAGATTCTGTTACATACAGATCCTTGTTTCTGATATTGTCTGTGACTAGCATGCATGTTTTCTAGTGTAAAATGGATCTAACAGTGTCCACTAAAAGAAATTGCCTTGGGGTGCTGCTAGTGAGACAGTGGATGTGAGCGTTCAGTACTGTGACAGAATGCAAAATATCTCCCGAGGAGGCAGAAATTAATCCTAGGTTAGTTTGCAGATAACATGTACATGTATTTTGATCCATTTCAGCTGAAGCATTCACCTAGGCTATTTTGTCCTGTACTAAACAATGAGAAATAGTAGGAGAGAGATCCTGAGCCTGCTTGTTGTGTTGCTAATATAGCAAAGATAGTCAGCAGCTAACTTTGTGTTTGCTCCTGTTCAGCATGCAGGTGTGGTTTGGCCCAAGGAAGTGTGAGTCACTGCAGTACGCTGAGGCCCGCAGTGCTCCTCCTCCTGACATTCCTCCTGCTCCTTTTTTGCCCTGCATTAGTGGTGGAGTCCCCATCCCTGGAGGTATTTAAAAGACGGGCAGATGAGGTGCTTAGGGACATGGTTTAGTTGTGGGATGGCAGTGTTAGGTTAATGGTTGGACTTGATGATCTTAAAGGTCTTTTCCAACCTAAACGATTCTATGATTAGCAAGGTCATTCTTGTGCCCACATGGACCTACTGCCCTTTCACTGGTCTTCATTGTGCAGCTATACTAAGGCTAGAAATTACTTGCAGCTGGTAAAAACATTGGAAATCCATGTAAAACCTGATCTTCTCCTATGAGAACAGTTTACGGAAGACAAAGAATTGCAGTTCTGCGGTGTGTCCTCTCCTCTCTCTGCTGCTGCCATTGATGCCTTTGGCTGGGAGGCAGGTGTGCAGCCTGGTGCAGAGCTTCTGGGGTGACAGAAGGTGCTTATGGAGTGAGTGACCTAGATGGGTGTCTAACTGCTGATTTGGCTTGTTAATGTTTTAAATGATACCTTTACCAGGGTCCAGAGCATTCATCAGCCAGGCCTGAGAGGTTTCTACAGATGAGCAATGATGATTCTGATGCTTATCCAGTAAGTAGATTTGTCAAAGGCCATGTCCTTTTTTTGCTCTTCACATCTCAGAGATATTTTTTGTAAGAAGCATCCTTTTAGCTAGGTACAGTGGGTTAAGATTTAGCTTCAAGAGTTGGTGTAGCGTTCACTCGATCCCAGTAAAAGTAACAAAGTATGCAGTATGTGCTGCTTCATTTCAAAGCTGAGGTCATATACAATTAATCTCTGGCAGCATGATCTTTTTATGGCTGTTCCTCAGGGCCAGTGATTCTGCTTGTTTATATTGCTGTGCATACTGCAAATAGGTGTCTCTAGCTAATTTCTAAAGAAGGCCAAGTGAGACTACTCCTGGCTTTTTGCAGTGGAGCTAAATTGTACTCCTGGGAGCACGAAAATAAGCAACTTCTAAATTTGGTTTGGCTAAGACCTTCATACACTGGTCATTCATTTCTACAGATAAAGTACATAGCTCTACAGGATACTGGGCATCCACTTCCCCGCTGCAGATTTCCTAAGAAACACTGCTATACATTAATTGAAAAGCCCACCAATTAAAAAAAAAAAAAGCAAAATAAAATGGATGCTTCAGTTTTGGCCCTGAGTTTGTTAGCCCTGGGGCAATGGTAGTTCCAAAGCCATGTCCCTCCTTATCTAAAAGTGATTTTTGTCAGTGTACTGTCAGAATAAAGACCTGTTAGATTGACTACATTTAAGCACAGTCAGTTGCAAATAATAAGCAAGATACAAATTTTATCATGGAAGGTAGGAGCTCAAACCATGGACCAGTTAGATGCTGTATCAATCTGTAATGAGATTATTGTACCTATACCTATATATATGCTTACCTAACATATATGTACATAGATATGTATTAAAAAAAACCCCTATATTCATAACATACATAAATATAAAACATACAAAATTTATGTATTAAAGTAGTATAAGAGGACAGGACGTCTACCAAAAAATGGGAGAGAGAGTTAACTATACACTCAAAAAATGAATTTAAGATTCTTTCAAAGGGGTTCTATTTTGTGTCTTCCACCTACTGAAGTCCTAGTCCTCCTCACCCTTCCTTCCTGGACTTCCCAGCTTGCTGAAATTAATGGAAGCTTTTTGCCTTTATTTGCGTACATTTTTAGGAAGAAGTAGAAAAAGAAGAGAATGATTTGTAGGGATGCGTCCCTTCGCTAATAGCATAATCTCAGCAGAGATCTGCTGATTAAGGATTTGTGAAGAAGGGAGTTGCTGAGAGTCAGAAATAGAAGGATGGCTTTCAAGACTTTTTTTCTGATCTTTTAGACATTTTTCTAATGCCTTTAATGTCTCTCAGGAGTTCAGTGAGCAATTTGAAGTATCCCAGCTGTATGAATGCAACTGGATTGTGGTGAATTGTTCAACTCCAGCCAATTACTTTCATGTCCTCAGAAGACAGATCTTGCTGCCATTCAGAAAACCGGTAAGTTTTTCTAATGTACTTGATTATTATAGGTATATTAACCCTCACATGAAGAGGGGTCTTTGTTTGCTTATGACATACTGCTGAAAATAACAAGAATCATTGGTGAAAAACCTTACTTGAACAGAGGTGTAAGTCACTGATTTGCTGGAATGAAACTTAACTCTGACTTCCTACGATTCTAAAATCTGATTTTCAGCTTTACTTCCTTCTGGCTGTGCAGACCTTCAGATGAGCTTGTCAAGGCACTATGTAGCTAACAGGTTGCATAACTATAACCTTGTTGTGCTTTAACCCCAGCCGGCAGCTCAGCCCCACCCAGCCCACTCACCCCACAGTGGGACGGGAGAGAGAATCAAAAGGGTAAAAGTGAGAAAGCTCGTGGGTTGAGGTAAAGGCAGGTCAATAGGGAAAGCAAAAGCCAACCCACACAAGCAAAGCAAAGCAAGGAATTCATTCCCTGCTTCCCATGGGCAGGCAGGTGCTCAGCCATCCCCAGGACAGCAGGGCTCCATCACGCGTAATGGTGACTTGGGAAGACAAACGCCATCAACTCCAAATGTGCCCCCCTTCCTTCTTCTTCCCCCAGCTTTCCATGCTGAGCATGACATCTTACGGTGTGGGATCTCCCTGGGGCCAGTTGGGGTCAGCTGTCCCGGCTGTGCCCCCTCCCCAGCTCCTTGTGCCTCCCCAGCCTCCTCACTGGTGGGGTGGGGTGAGGAGCAGCAAAGGTCCCGGCTCTGTGTCAGCCCTGCTCAGCAGCAACGAAACCATCCCTGGGTTATCAGCCCTGTTTCCAGCACAAATCCAAAACACAGCCCCATACTGTCTGCTGTGAAGAAATGTAACTCCATCCCAGCCAAAACCAGCACAAATCTGCATGTCTAATTGCCAGAACTTCAAAAGCCTAAGATACAACTGTTAGATATTTTACTGGTTCATAGCCTGTGATTTGATTTTGTTCTCAAAGAGAAAAACAGGCAATCGTTTTTGATAACCTTTAAACAGAGTGTTTAAATCTTTTGAATAATTTTGAAACTTCCTGGGCTTTCAAAACAGGAAAAAAAGAATTTACCATTTTTACTATTCACATTAATTTGATCTGTAGCATATTCAGTTTGCGTTTTTTTTATGAACAGTGTTACAAATATTTCATATAATAATGTAGATAAAGCAGCTCCTGAGTGTTGGAAAAATTTCTGTCTTACAGCTGATTATTTTGACACCCAAGTCACTGCTGAGGCATCCAGAAGCTAAATCAAGTTTTGATGAAATGGTGTCTGGTAGGTCACCTTAAAGTGTTATGGACAAATAAGTAGCTATATCAAGTTGCATGTCAGACTGTGAAGAAGAGAACCTGCTCTGAAGAGTTTGCCTTTTCCTTTGGCGTAATTTCTGTGGAGCTGCTCTAGTGAGAGTCTGCTTTCAAGTATGGATTCTTAATTTTAACAGGCTTATCTTGTAACCAACCATTAATCTTAAAGGCAGCGGAAAGTGCATTCCCCTCTCTGCAGGGATGTTTCCCTCAGCAGGCTTTTAGGTCCTTCTGCTCTTTTGGTCTTCATAAAAAATTGAATTGTTTTTTGTACTGCCCCCCCAGATTTGAGGGATAGGTTGTAGTCACACTGTGCCCATTTGGAAGGATGAGGGGCCCATTTCTTCTCCAGTGATCTAAGGTGAGATCAGTGAGTTCAGAGCTTTAGGCTAGCACCCTAGCTGCTGTTGGCTTGCCATCAATATCAAGAGATACGTAGCAACTGCAGAGGTAATACTGGAGTTATTTGTCTTGCCATGCACTGGTTGGAACGTGTTAGAGTGGCATGAAGAAATGCAGTGAATTGTAGTGAGTGAGTGATTAAAGCGGTTGTTCAGAGTGAGAAGGTGTGCACGGGTGTGGGGTGTCTGTCTCCAGTTCTAGCAGGTATCTTGACTGCTGTCAGAAAAGAGTAACTGCTCAGTTTCTTAAAAGCAAGCTGCAGTGTATAAACATGCTTAAATATTGCATTATCTCCTTTTTGTAGGTGAGTAAAATTTGCTTCTCAAACGAAGACATTTGCTGGTTTTGATTACTGTTTAAAAGCTTTGTAGAATGAGTCAGATTAGAAATTCTGCAGGGATTCTGGTTTGTTACTTTGTCTTGGGAGTCTTCTCTACTTCCAGCTAACCCTCCGTAGTGGCCAAGCTCCTAATTAACACTGAATTCTGATATACTTTCATGTTCCTGCTGAAGAGGAAAGCAAGTAGTAAAGTACTGCTGACTGTCAGCTAACTCTTTTTGCTCTGATTTTTAATGGAAAACTGAGGAGGAGAGGAACACTGACTCCAGCTGACCCAATGAAGCGCAGATTCAGTCTTTTTTAATGATGAATTCTGCTGTTCAGTAAGACAGGATAATTCTGACATAAATCAGTTCTTCGTTCATGTGTTTGTGCTTGTGCTTTTCTCCCCCCAAGATAAATGGATAAACAGGAGCTTATTCTCCTGGTAAGTGGGTGTGCTGATTCAGACTGGGAGGTCATGCCACTGTCTGCTACCTTGCAGCTGGTTAATGTGGGAATAGTTCTAATCAATCATATAAGAAAGCAAAGAAAAGGATCTTTTAGACCATCAAGCCCCTCTTCCAGTTTCATGCCTCCCAAGCAAATTGTTCTCCTGGGAGATGGTATCACAGGGGAAAAGATATCTAGCAGTGAGGATATGCATCTGAAATTGTATCATATCACTTACACATATGGCTCAGTACTATGCTAACTCCTCCTTTGGATAATGCCATTTTAGCTCTCAGAGGTTTAAATAACATAACTATATGGCAGTAATGTGTGTGCTTGTGTAAATATTTCTGGAGTTGCCAGATTTAGTTGCATTGTGAATATGTACTATGCTTTTATATAAAAATGCTCTAAAATTTTCTAAAACTTTATTAATGTTTCATTGTTGAGATAATCTTGGAAAGAAGAAACCATCTTTCAAGTAATTCTCTGAAAAAAATGTAAGCAAAGGTGAGCTACCCAACCAATGTAAAATTAAAGGTGTAATGCACAACACAAAGTTTAAAAAGAATCCACTGTTAATATGTTTCTGTCTATTAAGTGTGAAAGAGTGGATTATTGATAATCTTTTAACTGCTTGAAACTAAGCTGCTGGAAGTCACTTTAGCAGAATTACTGGTCTGAAAAGTAGGAATAGAGAGGCAGCGGAACCCCGTGACCATTGCAACCTGCTGCTTGCTCAGTAAAGGACTGTTTCTTGGACTGCTTTATCACAATGTCTGCTCCACTGCGAGCACTTTCCTAATTTGTGCTCTAACTAGGTACCACTTTCCAACGCGTGATTCCTGAGAATGGGCTGGCAGCTCGTGCACCACATGAGGTCAAGCGAGTGATTTTCTGCACAGGAAAAGTGTACTATGATCTTGTGAAAGAGAGAAAGAATCAAGACCTGGAGAAACAAGTAGCTATAACCAGACTTGAACAGGTGAGCTCCCTGATCCTCAGATGGGGGGACTTTCAGCAAGGGTTTCCTATGCTTTTAAATAGATATCACTTGCCAGAAAGGATAGTGATACCATTTTTATAGCACTTTGTATCTTACAAGACATTATCTAATCCTTCATGTCCTTGTGCAGAAGGAACACACCAATGGTACACTGGACAATGAGATCCAGAAAGCTTGATGACTTTTCAGAACAATGTAACAAAGTGAAGGTTACAGTATGATGTCACCTTAAATCTGTATATCCAATCAGCTAGGTTTAAATGTTGTGAATAGTACACTTTACAGCTTTATTGTCATTCATTAATTAAGGACTTGTATTGTCCCAGCTACTTCGCTAGAAAAACTGTAGGAATGCAGGAGACTGGGACTATGACCTACTTCTGTTCATACTGGTGCAACTATAAAATATGTGTGTATTCATTTCTGATAGCATGAAATCAATTAAAGAAATATGACTCACTTTAAAGAGCATATAGCAATTATTTTAGGTAATAAATGGTTAATTACAATTGTTCGTTGTAATACCCGATAGGTAAAAGGCTTTCCAACCATGTAAGAGAAAGCTTTGCCAGGGTTATTACCCTCTCTTTCCAGATCTCACCATTCCCTTTTGACCTGCTGAAAGAAGAACTTGAGAAATATCCAAATGCTGATCTAGTTTGGTGTCAGGAGGAACACAAAAACAGTGGATATTATGATTATGTCAAACCTCGTTTCCGCACGATTGTGAACCACACTCGGCCTATATGGTATGAGACTTTAAACAATTCCTCTATCTCCTGGGCTGATTTGCTTGGGTTTTGGGTTTTTTTTTTTTCTTCTTTTAAATTTGGTTTTGATTTGAGGATGTTATTCATGGAAGTCAGGTTCTTTACAAATCAAAACCTCCAAGTTTGGGTTCTTGGGTGAAGGAGGGAAAAGTCTAGATGACTATTTTTCAAATGCGTCATGCATACCTTGCTCCTCCTTGTAGTTCTAAGAGAAAACCAGTAGCAACTAGCTCTATATTTATTGCCACTTAGCACAGCACTTAGCTCTCCTGGATATTTCTCTCTTTTTGTCTAAGATTCTGTCTTTTTTTAAGAATTTCACTCCAAATATTAGGTTTCTGGAGGAAACAGTTGTTGTAAGAGCTCAGTCCAGGTACCTTTGCATTTGTTTTAGATGATTGGCTCTCGGATCTGCCCAGGCAGCTGTTGGAGGAATGAGAGTCTTCACTGCCAAAAGCAAGTTAATCTAATTATGAGACAGTGTAGCTGGCTGCCCTGGGAGGGATGGGGGAGAAGACACAGCTTAATATTGACAGGAGGGAGAAAAGAGGGGGAAGCTGACCAGAAGGTATAACTGATGGTGCAACATAGATTGATTTTTGTTTACGAAAGATTGATGATCAAATGTCCACATCTGCCAAGCTGACTTGAA
This sequence comes from Gorsachius magnificus, assembly GCA_034008185.1. Taxonomy (NCBI): domain Eukaryota; kingdom Metazoa; phylum Chordata; class Aves; order Pelecaniformes; family Ardeidae; genus Gorsachius; species Gorsachius magnificus. The sequence goes on along the minus strand of CM067089.1, from coordinate 30,312,850 downwards.
TGCATTTAGCATCATGTTCTCATGCTTGTTAGTGTCAAAATAGTCTCTCTTCTCACCTCATTTGTCTGCCCAATTCTTTTTGTCACAAAGGTATGTTGGACGAGAGCCTGCTGCTGCAGCTGCCACGGGCAACAAGAACACGCATCTGGTGTCGCTCAGAAGGTTCCTGGATACAGCTTTCAACCTGGAGGCCTTTGAGGGAAAGACATTCTAACTGCGGGGCACTGGCCCATCTCTGACTAGTACTCTCTTAAATCACTGCATCTGAAAGAGGAAATAAAAGTGGGAAAAATACTGGAAATTATGTATTTTTGCTCTACCAGATAAAATGATCCAGCAGCTGACTTCATTAATCAGCACCTTGCTCCCCAGTTTGTAATGGAAAAAAAAAAAAAATTCCAACCTACCTTCCACCATTTTTTGTCACTTGTCTATTTAGATTGGGACCTCTTTGGCACAAGGAGAGTCTGCTATCCAAGGATGCAGTGTCTAGCTCATTGAGGCTCCAGTCTCAGTCTGTGTGCACTGTCTAATTACTGTAAATAAGTAGAGCAGGCATGGACAGCATGATAGTTATGCACCCAAACTACTAGGATCTGCTTTTCTTTGACCTGGTAGCACCTGTAAAAAGATTGTGTTTGGATGAGAAATCTGTGTTTGTGCAACAAGTAACGGGTTCTCTGCTTTGTCCAGTGCCAATCCCTGCCTCACATCTCCTTGCTGATATTAATTCAACTCTGAAGTGGCAATTCCCGATTTAGTCACCCTTTTTTATGTTAAGAGGAAGGTGGGCAAGCAACAGTTGGTAATTGACCAAAGGCACATGCTGTGGTTTTGTACAAGTAGTAACTGATTTTATTTTTGTCCCTTGTGTTTACTTGTCAATTAGGATATCAAGTGGCGTGTCTTTTAGTATGGTCATAGAAGTGGACCGCCTCTAAGGGCTGGCTCCGTGCAAGGCAGCTGATGTACGGCAGGCGCTGGAGGGGAGGGAACTGCAGGGGTTGTTTCTCTTCTCAGGAGATGGTGCTTGGCTTCCCGGGAGGCGCTGCGCAGCAGGGTGGTCTCAGCGCTGCTGCTTGTGCTGCCTCCGCAGTGCTAGAAGGCAGGTGGGCACAGCTTTCCTCTCCCCTCATAATACAAGAACTAGCATTGTCAGAAGTCTGTTCCCTCGGCCCCAGGAGAACTTGGGTCTGGGTGAACCTTGTGACTGCAGGTTGCTGCAATACAAGACTGTGCAGTGCCAGGAGACTTCTTCCCTTCTGTCTGGTGGCTGGCAGAGGGAACTGCTCAGTTAACAGGGTAAGTGTAGGACGCAGAGGAACGGCCGTGCCTGTGTTGAAGCAGCAGGCAGTAACTAGCTGCACAAGGGCCCTGTGCCCCTGCAGTGCCTGGAGGGTTTTGCTAGATCTGCTGAGCAGCCGCTTTGATGTATCATAACCAGTAACTGCAAAACACATAGGTGAGACTTCACCCTTATCTCCAAATCCCTGTCCTGAGCATGCTGCTGGGACTAGTTGTGTTCTTGGCAGGAAGTGTTACCCTGCTGCTGCTGTATTGGCTGCGATACAATAAGGCTTGACAGTTTATGCCTGATTCAGAGAGTCAGGTGATGCTGGAAAGCTTCTTGTCTCGTCAAAATAAAAAGCTGTATTAAAAACTTTTAGCGATGATCAGGTACTACTTGTCCAAGCAGGTTACCAAAAAGGCATGTGTGCCTTATGCTGTCCCTTTATTTGTCCTGGAGACATCATGATGGTGAAGAAACCTCCTGTCAGAGTATGAAATTGATGTGGTAAGGTACTTACCACAGGATCCAGAACTAAACTTAGTCTAATGTTCGTGAAACTCAGTAGCATCCTTTTAAATCAGGCTGGCTGCCTTGGGCTTTTTCCCTCATTGAAACAGTAAAGCTAATTCAGTCCTTTGAAACCTAATGAACTTGGAAAGTACTGCAGTTGACAGCAGCAAAGGCCATTTCTGTTGCTCCAAACATTAAGCTGATAGGCAGTAACCATCACCCAAAGTATTTTAATGCTTTTATGAATGCTTGTTTCTGTGGCAAGAATTGAGTGCAGCTAAATATTGCTGGCACCATTTATTGTATTCTCAGTTTGCATAAGGCAGGTCAGTGCTGCATGAAATACGATAAATGCACTTATGCCACAGTATATGCAGAGGTAGAAAACAAAATTAACTTGGAAATGTAAGTGGTAAATGACAGGTTTCCATTTTCATTGTGTATCATAGATTGTGGCATAATAGTTGCATAAAAATTCCATCAAAGAATGTAAAAACCCAATAAAATAAAAATATATAAGAATGGAATTCTCTGTTATGGCTGTTCTTTTTGACAGTTTCTCCTTTGAGCACTGGCATTAGCATCCCATTCGTACGAGTGCTAAGGCAGCTCATTTGTCCATTTTCTGTTTGTTTCCTCAACAGTGGCTTATTTAAATAGAGTAGCGGTGAGAGAGACAGCGTTTGGACTAAAGAAGGTAATTATTCAAACCCACCGGGTTAAAAGTAGTAATAGCATTGGGGTTATATTAGAATATTTTTGTTTGTTCTATTCTAATTTTTTAATAAATGAACACATTTCCATTTCAAGCAGAATTTTTAAAATGCTTGAACTAGACTGGAATTAACTTCTCTAATTTCTAAACACTGGCATTCATTTCTCTAAACATATTGGCTCAACATATGTTTCTATTGAATTACTTTTCCTGTTGCCTGCACTTTCGGATAGTAAATGTTCAAAAGCCACTAAAGCGTTATAAATTGCTAAATGCATCGATCATACTTATTTGCAGAATTCTGCTGCTTTTCGTCAGTGAGGCCGCTTGAATAAAAAGCTGTTACAGAGAGTTCTTAAATCGATGCACATTAAATAGGTGCATTATCAACAACGAATGCAAGTTTCTGTAATGGCGGCTTTAAACCAGCTTAAGAATATCTCTGATCTCACAGAAAACAGATACTTTGTTAGAACTAGCTGACAAGTTAAAGACTTTTTACGTACTGAATAGCAATCAATTAATCTTTGTAGAGTGTTTGAAAAGGACTGAAATATTATATAAGCCACTTCTCCAAGTAGTCGGCACTGAAATCCAAATCACAGCTTTGCGACTCCGAAGGAAGAAACGGCAAATGTTAGAATCAATTGACTTCATCGTCTTGGCGGCTGAGATACCCCATCAGGCCTGCCCACAACAGCAAAGGCTTGCTCAGACAAACAGCTTCTGTCACAGAATTGCTTTTCTTGCCTGGTAGCTACCTGATGAGCTGCGCTAACAGCAGGGGTGTGCTTGGTGGGAGCCTTTGCTCTGCCCATAGCACAGCTGGGATCTCTCTGCTAGCGCACAGGAATGTGTGTGCAGTGTTGGAGCTGAGCAGGTGAAGGTGTGTGTTGGTGGGGTGGTGTTCTTTCTTTTTTGCTGGTTTTTTGGTTTTTTTTAAGAATCCCTTGGCTGGACTCTCTGGCTGCTGTCTTAAGAGCTCTGGTAGCTCTTACCTTGGTGCACAAACAGCAGACCAGCTGCTTCTGGTACAGAGGGAGCATAACCACTGCTGCTAATAACAAAATGAAGGCTTGGGAGCCTCTGCTCTGTGTGTGCACACATACACGTGCACGTGTCCAAAAATCAGTCTTTTTGGTCGCTATTAACTTTATGCAGGTGTCACAGGCTCTTGTCACAGGTTCAGTCTAGCTTTTCGCCAGTGGTATAGATGGCTCTGAACATTGTTTAAAACATGAACTAGAGGCACCCTCAAAAATCATGCAAAGCCAGAAAATCCCTCAAAGCAGATGAGATATCTTTGTAGAGTTCACAGGTCTGGTCAAAGGTGGAGGAAAAAAAGTGCTGTTGTCTCGTGCATTGTTTTGGTGAATTCAGTGTGTTTTAATTTTACAGGCAGCTGCTCAGGTTGGCGCTGGGCTGTGGGGGTCTGCCAGGGCACCTGCCAGGCTCACGAGTTACCCAGCACAGGTGACTACTTAATTTGGCTCTGGCCTCTGGGGGGGTGGCCAAGCGAGTCCTGCCTGTGCTTAACTGGTTAAAGACCAGGGTTTGGTCCTAGCTGGCCCAGCTCTCTCTCCCTTGCATCACCCCCCTAAGTACTTCAGATACTTCACCTTGTTCTCCCCAGAGTGAAGGGCTGTGCCTGGGCCCTTGCGTGGGCCTCTGTGGGGCATCGCTGGCCATCACCGGCCATCTCGGCTGTAGGAAGGACAAGAGTTATGGGGTTAAACTACAGCTCAGGAGGCTGAGGTTGGCTGCTGGGAAAGGGGCCACAGACTCCCGGCTGCTTTCTACGGGCAGGTAAGAGACCCGGCTGGTGGGAAATGGGGAGGGTCCCTTGTCCTGCCCTCGGGGCGAAGGGAACGTCATCCTCTGCATTATCGGAGCTTCTGAGGACTTCAAGTCCTAGAGAAAAACTCACAGTGTGGCTGGGGATTTCTGATGGAAGCCACTGGCAAAAGCTACTCGGGATGTAGAATTACTGCCACTTGCTGTGCAAGTGCAGCAAAGTTTGTTTGGAAACGGTGAGGAAACCTTTGAGTAAAAGATGGTAGAGAAATGCATGGTTTGTTTTTTTTTTTTTTTTTTTTAAAAAAAAACCAAACAAAAAACCACACCAAAACAAACCCTTTAAAACTCCCTTGTGCTTCCTGGGGTGGAGGTGAAAGAGCCTTTTGCCGGGCTGCAGCCATCATCCCCAGCGCAGGTCTGCTGGGAGGGACAGACCCCGGGCTGCTGCTCTTCCCACCTCCTCTGGACAAGATTGCAGGTCTTGGAGCTTTGATGGGTACCTGTCATACAGCCTTGCTGTGCTGATGAAAGCACGGGCCGTTATAGCACACCAAAAAAACCTCTGCAGATGAGGGTAGCTTTCCGTGTATCTTCCTGCCCTTGTTCTTGGGTAGTAAAGGTTACTGAGTAGAATGACTCCAACATGAAGCTTTCAATGGCAAAAGGCATTCAAGATTTCTATTAGATCAAAAAGTTTTGGGTATTTTTTTTTGTTCCCTTCAGTCATTTAGTAGTTCTGCAAAGTCCAATTATGTAGCAATAGGAGCCTTGATTTGATGGACTCTACTGATTAAAAAATGATCATTGAAAGTTTTTTTCTTCGTGTTTATGCAGAACAAGGACAGAGATTAAGTGGGTACATTTTCTTAATCATCAGTGTAAGGTATCAGGAAACAGCATGCAAACTGAAACAGAAATTCAACATAGTTGCAAGAAGGAAACAGATGAATATTGCCTCTTTCCTAATTCTTGCTTCTTTTCCTAACTGTTGAAACCACTTCTGATTTTAGATACTTCTCAACTCTTACTTCAGATTGTGCTTTTCCTAATGCCATCATTTAAAGCAGAGCCTATTATCCAAAAAGAATAAAAGAACAAAAGGAAAAAATATTCAGGAAAAAGAACATTTGGAGATTTATTTGCTTTGATTGAAAATGTTTCACAGAGTTCTTCAAAGTTTTCAATTATTAATAAGTGCACCAGGCGGTTCCTTTGTGATATTTAAGTGATGCAGTGATTAATGGCAAATGGAGATCTAATTTGTTTAGAGGGGAAAACAACTGTAGTCACCACTAAAGATGCTGTGTGAAACACTGAAATGTAATTTCTGTGGCAGAAATCTTTCCTTCCTGTTCAGTAGCACATAAATTCACTGATACTCTCACAGAGGAGCACAGAGGAACTTTTTGCCCGTGCCATACCCAGCCAGGTTTATGTTCTCCTCTCCTTCAGGAGGGACGGTGTGCTCAGCAAGTGAAGCAGCTCTGCGTGAGAGCTCAGCTTGGCTCTTGATTATTTCCCTTGGACTGACGTTAGACGCTATCAGTGTAATGGGTTGGGTTGGTAATGGTTTGGTTTGGTAGTGGTTTGAGTGCCCGCATTTTGGCTGGCCTTGCAGTGGAATAGCAGCTGCCTGCGCCAGGACTGAGCTGAAGGGCAGTGCTGTTCAGTGCTCTCCCTGATTTCTCCCTGCACCTGCGATGCTTCCCGGGGTAGAGGAAAAAGTGCAGGTCGATGTTAGATGGTGCCTGAAAACTCACCCCTGGTATCCTCTGTCTGTGCCATACAGGAGATCTTGCTTCTTCTCTCTAGTCTCCCAAAATGACCTTGTCCCAGTTGTGAGGTTACTTCTGCAGTGGCACCTTGGGGTGTCCAGTCCAGCTCCTGTACCTGTAGTAAATCAATTCCACAGGAGAGGCCATCAAGTAAATGTGAACCATCCCTGCTTGCTGGCCAGGACTTTGCAAGGGTAAACTTAACAAGTAAAAAGCAAAACACATTTGAAGGAGGAGTATGTTTCTCCACGTTTGAGGAAAGGGTGTATTTCCCCAAATGAGTGTCTTCACTGCTGTGGATAAAATGAAGAGGCTAAAATAAAATTGTCTAATACAGAACATGATAAAATGATTGTACATAATTCCACATGACTAGAAATAAATGTTTAACAAACTGGTCCCAATAGGCTTGTTAAAGATGAAATATTTATTACTATATGTTAATTACAGGGTTTAGGCAGTACTTGAGTAATTTAAAGGGATTAGCTTTGTCTTGCTTTCAAGAATTTTACATGATTAAATCCTTCTTAATCAGTTGTTCTTTGTGCTAGAGCAGTTTGCACAAACATATCCTTAACTAAACAGAGTTTGCAATGTTGATTGTGTTCTATAGGGTGAATAGTGGACAGCTTTCTTCATGAATTTCATGGCCCAAGCAGAATCAAATTCCATCAGAATGAATGTTGTTGCACGGGGACTGAAACACAATAGCTTTTTCAAGTCTAGAAAAATCTTATTAAGACAGCAAAGTTGTATGTTACTCCCGGAATGTTTGTCTCTGACACTAATGATCAGTTTTGAAGAAGTCTGTGTACAATTTTTTTTGGGGGTGCAATATATGAGACAAATTCATACACATAAAGTACACCCTATAAGTCTTCTTCCTTCTGCTGAGCAGCCTATGATATCAAAGGAACCATAAATATTTTACATCTTTACATCTTAAATACCATTTTGTGAGCGCATATTTTGCACAAAATTACTTTGAGGAAAATTTTTGGTTAATCAGAACTTCAAACTGTTGTTGACAAAACTCTGTCATTTTAGAGTCGATGAAGAGCTGAAGCTTTGTGTTGCTCTGGGACTCTTCATTGCAACAACCTCCTGCCTGTTTTTCCAGAAGGAAAGATAAACAGAAATAAAGCAACTTAATCTCCAGTGATTCTAAACGGTTCCTAGTTACCCTCTTAGATAATTAACTTCTCCTGTGTTGTGCTCATTTAATAGATACCTGGTCATATGTGACCATGTTTATTTAATGTGCTCTGCAATATTTATACCACAATACACCCTTCTCATTATAAAACAGACATTCTTTAATTTATTTACACACATGCATTCTGAAGCTCTTGCTCAGGCAAAACTCCACAGGCTTCAGGAAAATATATCTGCGTGCGCACATCAGTATATGACTGCACATAAATAGCTTCTGCAGGGACTGTCGGCAAAAAAAAATCTAGTTTTCTTTCTCTTCAGCATCACTGTTCTGATATTTGCGTGCATTAAAAAATTAGGGATGTGCTACATGAAGTGTGATTATTATTATTATTATTTTCTTTTTTTTTTTTTCCTTAGGCCTTTATCACAGCTCTCAGGCCCCTCGTTAGACTTACCAGCAAAATGGTGTTCTTCATAGTGAGCACAATATTGCGCAGCTGCTGAGCTCCACAGATTTACGCAGAGCTCTGGAACTTTGCTGTGGAGACAGATACCACAAAGCCCAAAGGGAAGTAAACAGAGATCTCTGTAGCATATTCTGTTCCCCAGAAATAATTCCAAAGCCTGTGACGAAGACCTTTAATTCGTGATGTTTCTGGCTATTCGTCATACGACCTTGGTGGATGCCTTCCTGGGCATGCTTACATAGACACGTGTGTGTGAGCAAATATTTGTGTCTCTGAACAGTGCCTGTGCGTGGGTGCGGAACAGCCCTGTCTTTTTTTTAAAACTGCCTTACAAAACTGATCAAAACCGAAAGTTGTAGCAAGTGAACGGCCACATTTCAAATTCATCTTAAATTAGTAATGCTTCTTGTCTCTCACTTGAATAAGCCTATACTGAGTTATGAGTCCTGTAAATATGTGCCTTGACAGAGCAGAAGAATTCTCTGTGTATCCCTTGGGCTGTTTCCCACTCATAACGCGTTTGGGCATCGATAGGGAATGTCCTCCATTTTAAACAAAAATACCTTAAAATAACCAAAAGAAATCTGGACAGTTTAAAGCAGCTGCTAAAAACAGAAGTATCACTTTGTTCCCTCTCTTTTAAGCTGAAAGAAAAAAATATGCTAAAAAAGAATTTACTGGAATAAAGCACTTCCCTGCACTAATTGTGGAGCACAATACAACTACTGATACAGCTCTCTTTACTGGAGAATTGGAAAATGTTTTAGGAGACGGAAGATCTCTGTGACTCAAAGCTGTTATCTCCATTTCCTCTGAAAGAGATGGAGAAGTGATTTCCTACAGACTGCAGAATGAACCTGTTACAGACTTTCTCTTAATATGTAAAAACGATGCATGGAAGTTCTTAGTGCTGCCACGTTTAATATCATGTTTCCCTATGGCCAATATGCAAAATGAACAGGAAGGAAATTTAACTGTGTATAGTATCACTGATATTTTTTATTAACCCCCCCCAACTATTAAAATAATGCCTCTAATGTTCCTCTAATGAAATTTAAAGTCTTTTTTTCTGAGAACTGTGCTGATACCAGCTGTATGTTGCTTTATTCTTCCAAGAACACGATCAGAAGTGCACCCGTGGGAAGCTGATGATTACCATCGTGCAGTCACTTTAAAATAAGCAAAACATCTCTGAGAATAAATCAGATCTTTTAAGCTCTTCTTGAGTACTTGTATGGAGCGATTTCCTTCCCATGCATCGCTTCCATCTCCACAACAGAGCTCCTAGGCCTTTGCAGGGTTTTTTGATGAGGCTGGCCACCATAAAAGCGTACATCTCTCCTAGCAGTAGCTGTGCCACTTTTGTATTAGGCTTCTGAGAATGAGCTGCTTGAAAATTAAGCGGCTGCCGTCTTTCATATGGTAATGTATGGGATGCATAATGTTCCTGTTGGCCAAGAGCGTGAAGAGCATGTCGGTAGTGTGCTGGGCAATGCCAGCTTGCTCCTTTTGAAATGTGCTCCTCGTATGAGGAAGAAGCTTCATCTCTTTTAAGATTGTTTATTAATATTATTATTATTGTATATTAATATTGTTTGCAACCAAACACCAAAAAAGAGCCCAGAGTTCCTACAGTCTGTACTTAATAGAGGTCTGAATTGCTCTGTGGAGATGCCTCTCTCCATCGGCTACAGAGGTACCCGAGGGCGAGCCAGCTCCTAAGCAAAGTGCTTCGATAAAGTGTCTGCAATTAAACGAGACAAACTTGGTCTTCGGAGGTACGTTCTGCAAGGGGGAGTGGACCGGGAGCCACACAACCGTGCTGCTGTGCGCTTGGTGCAGTTGTTTTCATCTCTTTTTTTAATGTATCGAGTGTTGTTAATTTGTTTCTTGATAGCTAATGATTTTTTTATTTTCCCTCCCCTTTTGAAGAAATTACTGGAAAAACTGTCAGATTTTTTGGAGCCATTTGCAAAACATAAGGAAACGCGCACGATAGAGCTTAATCATGTTATAAGAGATTGTTACTCTAAAAGGCAAACTATTTTAGTTATATTGTGTTATTGTGCCATTAGTACCATTTGACTGCCAACTGTGCAGCAGTGGGGCTCCAATCAACGGGAGCCTTTGCGTGTTTTCCATGGCAAGTAGTGCCGAGGTTAGGAAGGAGAGAGGCTCTTAGCGGTACAATTTTTTCAGTGATTAAAAATACTCGAGATCCATTTCAGTGATCAGAAATGTGTCTTAATGAGACAATTAGTCAGACCATAAAAGCTGCACAGCAATTTAGTTGGCATTACTCCTGGAATAATTTGCTGCTGCTGTTTTCCTCCTCCTGATTTGACTTTATCACAGTAGTCTGGATGAAAGTCACTGGAGCTAGGTTCAGCTCTCAAATGGCCATGATTATTGGTGGGGCAGATAATCCCCTTAAAAATGAGGGAGACTTAGAGGAAAAAAAGTGGTTATTTCACATATTAAAAAAATTAAATGCTTTTGTCCAAGTGGCTACTACAGTGCCTTCAAATACCTATCTGCCTGCTAGTGCCATGGCAACTAATCGCAGGTAATGTTTGGGGGACGGGTATCAAACTGAAAGGGCTACTTCAAATTTGTATTTATTTTTCCCTTCTGTAGCAAAAGCTCGATAACGGGGCCTGAGATGTCTCTGTGTGTTCCAGCCGGCTGTGTTCAAAATGTCTGATGGGGCTGACTTCTTATTCTCTCTGGAAGATATCTCACCATCACATTAAAAAAACTTTTCTCATCTGTCTCTGATCTTTCACAATTTGGTTATAATATTTCTCTAAAGTGAAGTCAGAGCAGTTGTTCTCAGCCCATACTTATCTTGAAGTTCACTGCTTCTCTTTTAGACCTGAAGCCTCGTGTTCCTCGAAGCTTGTTTGTATTTATTCCAGCTGAACAGGTTGATCTATCAAGGCTTAATATCTCCAACAAAACTGCTGGCATTCTAACTTGGAGGTCTGTCAGAAATGACCTCAGAGTGATGTCACAGAGGGCACTGAACACAGCAAAACTAAAGCTTTTTTAAAAAAAAATAAACCAGTCACGCTGGTGAGTTCCTCTGCCTGGAGGGTTTCCACTGATGTTCACTGCGTTCCGTGCTCAAGAGGTCCAGGGAGTTGAGTCTTCTATTTTGGAGAGTAAATTCTGCCCAGAACTAACATGACTTTAACTTAGTGCAATTAATCTGCATTTCCCTCAGAGGCCAATACACAACTTGCTGCCAGAGCAGCGGGGCAGTAGTTGTCAGAATCTCATTCCCTCGCGGGCGTAGGTTGGGGCCCGGCAACGCTTGGGGGGGGGGGGCTGGGGTTTTAAACCCCGGGGGCTGGCGTTGGGCCGTGGTGCAGGCCAGCCTGCCGGAAATGCAGGCGGCTCGCGGGGGGCTCCCTCCCCGCTGTCCGGGGCAGAGCTGCAGGGGGGCAGGTGCCGAAACCCCAGCCTGCTCTCTGCGCCAATGGCTGCTGCAGAAAGCGCCTTCGTTACCCGCGCCAAGCTTCGTTGTATTGTTTGTCTCGATACGGTTCGCTCTGAATGGTTTCGCTTTCTAATCCTGTTATATTAGAGTTGTAGAAAGCAAAAATGTTTCAGCCTTCTAAAGGGACAACATAGTTTCTGCTTCTACTTTAACTGTGAGTATTTTTTTCTCACCAAAGAATGCTGTTTTAATTAATGCCTCCATCACCTATAGGCCATTGGTAAGGGGGCTGTAGCTGGGCGTAGCAATAGTGTTATTTTGAGAACACTTTTGTGTCGGATCAGTATCCCCATACATGTGGCTTGGTTGGTTGCAACTGCAGCGATCTCCATGTGGGTCACAGCTGACAGGAGACACCGAGTGACGGGATTTCTCCCCCTCGGGTTTGGTGCTGGGCAGCCCGTCTCTCCTGCAGCCGCCCTGGGAACGGCAGCTTTGTCGCCTGCCCCTCCTCAGCCTCGACGAGTGCTGCGGTTCTCTGCTCGCACCGCTCCGTTAGGGTGCAAAGCCCAACCACTTCTGTCTTTCACAGCTCATCGTGCCCCAGACTGGACACTGCTCAGGGTACCACTGTTCTGGAATACGCTTATTTGCAAACTGCTGAATTTACACACATCAGAAGTGTTTTTAAAATGAAGTTGGGGTTGAGAGTATTTGTTGACAAATCAGAAGCAAAAAAAGAAGCTTCATACTCTAGTTATTGGGGGGGGAGTGAAAAATAGAGAGAAAAGGCAGCACTGCTTTTGAGATACTGGGAAATATCAGCTGTGGTAACGCCCAGCCAGCTTTAATCCCGTCTTTACAGCTGTGCCAGCTTCTTTCTCTCTGCACCTTTGGGCTGGGTCTAATGGTGCACAAATGTTCTCTGGGACACTTGTGGCCAAGAGAAGAGTGGAACCAGCACACGTGTATGAATATGTGTGGGTCAATCATCAGCTATGGATGACTTTGAAATTATTATCTTCAACAGAGGAAACTTTCTAGAAGTTGAAGAATGAAAGTTATCCAGGAGTTTCATTCTTCTTTTAATTAAACTCAAATTATTAGAACTACATGCAAGTCACAGTTCTACATGAATTTGTAATATCCAGGGTGGTAACGTATGACTGGTTCTGGAAAAGGCAGTGTATTCTTATTTGCTTGACACGTGGCTGTAGCAGGTAAGATTATCTAGAGCTGCATTAAGAGACCTAGAAGTGTAAAGAACCAACGTATCCTGACATTTCTGATACCTTTGTAATGCAAGTAAATTGCCTGACAGAAAACCAAGGTAAAAGGGAATGTGGCCCTGTGAATCAGTAAGCATTTAACACTGCTTTTCTGGCTTCTTCACAAAGTGGATCCAACTTGCCATCACCTCCTAAAGGAGAAAAGCACAACTTATGAAGTATTTATTCCTGTTTAATATTTCTACTACTTTTCCTAGCATCTATATTCCTTTGCGTGCTCCTTTGCAGCACTTGGACTCCGCTGGGCTCTACCCTGGTTAGCTCTATAACCCGAGATTGCTTCAGGTGTGATCCAGAATCGAAACCGAGCAAAAAGTGAATGCAGCAGTGCAGGTGGCTCGGCAGACAGCAATGTGGCCTGTTAGCCAGTACTTCACCATCCGGCATCTAGGATTGGGACACAAAAAAACGTATTTTGTTGGAAGAAATTTCCAACTGGAGCCTCCCAGTTCCTGGCCTGTCTGCCTTCCTTGCAGGAAGGTGAAACCAAGCAAGCCGTGGTGCTGGAAACGCCCTTATCCTTGGCCAGTTTTCTGCTCCTGCTCTGTAACTCCCATCCCCAGCCCTAGAGATGCTGTTGAAAAGTGGGGAGGCAAGAAGCAGTGGCTTTCAGCCTTTCTCTGGAAGTCACTTGCACAGGAGATTGAGAGAACTTGAGCCCTGAACGCCCTGTCTCACCTGCAGCAAAAAATGATAAAAAATCTGTGGGGCACTGGAATGGTATTATCTGTTTTGCTGGGGTGGGGGGAGAGGGAGGAGGGGAAGACAAAAACCCCAAAGAAACTAAGGCCCAAGCACAGAAAAATATTTGCTATTTTGAAAGCAAAGGGGTGTCCTAGTACCTCTGAGGACTGAAACCGAGCAGGTTTTCTTCTGATTGGGTGCTGGTGTGATGGGGAAGGCCTCGAATGGTGCTCTGCTGAGCACGGCCTTAACTCCCAAACCATCCTCTCCTCCTGACGGTGCCCTTCAAACGGCCTCAAATATAGAGGAGCGCAGGGCTTAAAAGTGTTAATGTTGATGGAACCTGGACCGTTTATGCCTTAGGAAGTGCTCATTTCCAAATGTAAGTGCTTCCAGCGAGAGACTGCGACAAATAAAACTCTGTACTTGCCAAAATCCAGGTCATCGATGTTGCAGCAAAAGACAGTCTCCCTGTTGACCGCCAGCTCTACAGCCTTCCAGTCTGGTATCTCTTCCAGAATAACTTATGAGGGCAAGGAGCAAAAAAAAGTATTAATGTAGTTAAGTGCTGTACAAAACTGCCCAGAAATCCTATCAGCTTTAATCTCTGGCTTCACTATTATTACATTAATGGATCTCCTTTGAATGAAGCCTCCACCCTCTGTCATTTCTAGTTCTAGCAGTAAAAGGCAAGAAATTAATTATGTACTTGTATTTGCTACTGACTGGCACAGCAGCTGTAAGAAATGCATGCATTTATTTGTAAGTACCACGGAATAAGACTAAATTCAAAAGAAATCTCCCATAAATGTTAAGATGGTGCTATAGAACAGCTGGAACCTGAAGTGAACAACCTTGATAACCCAATTGTTCATTGACGCATAATTCATTCTGCTTCTGCTCAAGGAGTAATTCCTCAGGATGTTAGACTTGAGATTTTGTGAAGCTGAGAATCAAACCAGAAGGGACAAAATCTGCTCTCGACCCCCATACTTGTTTAGATGAATTGGGTGCTTTCTGGCTTTATTATGGTACATTGTATAGTGTTGTTGCAAATTAATCAGAACTGGGGAAATAAGAGAACCGGCTGATAATGCAATCCCAGCAACACAGGAATGCCACGTGCTGCTGCCTGGGCTGGTTGAAATTTTTTTTTTAATTCCCCTTATTCTATTGCCTTGTTTTACAAGGCAAAAGCAGATTCCTGTATATCCAAGCATTCAGGGTCTCACCTTTCCGGGTTTTATATCAGCGATGCGTTAAGGCTGAGGCAGCATGCTGACCAATACACACCAGTTATTTTGGCAGGCAGAGGTACCGCTTCCTCTATCCCGGTTCTGCTGTAGCTGTGTGACCTGCAAGGGACGGTGTTTCTCAGATGTTTAACCTAACTTCATCCACAGCCGTTTGCAGCGTTTTAATTCAACTTATTGAAAAACTACAGAAAATGGCTGAGGAAGGAGCCTGGTTAATAGCGCAGCATGCTCTCAGCTTCTGCTGCTGGTTTGTCATCCTCATCAGACAGCTCTCACTGCTTCCTAGGAAGCTTATTCTAGCAAACATAAAAGATGGAAGTGGTTGTGCTTTCCAAGGCATGTTTAAGGACCGTCCCTTTCCTTCGTCACACACATGAACAGTTGCTGGAGCCTTCCTTTGCAGCCTGTCAGCCGTGCAACACCCAGGCCCCTCACTCAGTACAACGTCACTGCAGAGAAACCCCAGGGAAATGAGCCCCCTGGGCCTGGGCATGGAGCTGGGTCCTGTTCCCACAGCCTTTGGCTGCCGCCCTGCCTGCTGCACCCCACCTCCCATGGGGGAAAAGCTGAGTGCGGGTCCGGATGGAAAAAAGCTGGGCAGTCGCGGTGGTGGGGACGGTTCTTAGCTGGCCACGTGGCAGGGTCCTGGGGTGGGGCCGTGTTGCCTCAAGTCATGGGGTGGGGTTTGGGGCTTCGGATGGCATTTGGCTGAATGAGCCAGCTGCTGCGGGGCACCCCACACCTTGCAGGCCCTGCCAGCAGGAGGCGCTGTGCTGCAGCTGTTGGGCACCACTGAGATCCATTGGGCAAGGTTGGGAGCTGTTGGGTGCCACTGAGATCTGTTGGGCACCGCTGGGTGCCGTTGAGGTCTGGTTGGGTGCTGTTGGGCACCATTAAGATCTGTTGGGCACCATTGGGTGCCATTGAGGTCTGGTTGGGCGCTGTTGAGATCTGTTGGGTGCCGTTGGGCGCCATTGAGATCTGTTGGGCACTGTTGGGCACCATCCTGCCTCACCTCCCATGAAGGCCCAACCCCCAAGGCTTCTGGGCAGTGTGCGGTGGGGCAAGGTGGGCTTGCAGGGGCAGGGGGCTGCTTGGCACAAAAAGGCAACAAGACCTTTCATCTGGTAGGTTTTATTTGTAGTGTGGAACTCCCTCTTTAAATAAGCTGAATTTGTGGTACCAGTGTACGTTTCAGTTTGTATATATTAATATAGACAGATAAATATATTTCGATAGAGCACGAAACGTAACAGAAAAAAATGAGCTATAAATACACATTTACATTTGTCATAAATCTATAATATTTTATAAAAATAAAAGTATCAACAAAATATTTTTATGTCATCTGCAACTTGCACACCAGCAGAAGTTCAGCTGTGTTGTCATGACCATCTCCTGTCTAATTACAGATGGCACGGGGCCTCTGACAGCGCTCCCAGGAGCCAGGTCAGGTTCTCACACCCTTACACCACCACTGTTCTGATGTCAAATTTCTGTCGCTTTTGTTCACCATGAATATAGAAGCTCACAAAATCTGGCTCTTTAATTTATACATCCCAGTACTGCGTGTGCGTGGGTGTACACCTACGGAGAGAGAGAGTGAAACAGTCACCACCTTAAAATTCTCTTGCGGGGGGTTTGTATGTCCCAGGTCCCACCAAGAGGTCTCATTAAATCATTGTCTTGTTACGTTAATGTAATTACACTTGGTCTGTCAATCAAGATTTTCTCCCTTTTTATAATAAACAATCTATTCCCTGGTTTTCTGGTTGGAAACACTTTAAAAGCTTCATACTTGATTGGTAAGTCCATGTGCACAGGCTGTGTATTTTTCACCTCCAGAAGAGGACTTCATTTGTATAATATAAATAATTTTAAATAAGAACCTAAGAAAACTGCCTATTTCCTGAAATCCTTAATACCTGCAGCTGCAGCATAGGATCACCCCACCCAGGTGTAGGGGATTCTATTCACCGAGAAGCAGCATGGTCCCTTATGGAGCCCCTGCAGGCAAACCAAGATGCTTGTCATGCCTTGTGCTGTGAATTTTATTACATCTGTAATTTAATTGGGACTTGCCAATGTGAATGTGCCTGAACCAAGTCTGAAGTTTCTTGAACAAAGCCAGGTACTTTGCAGGTACGGCTTTTAGCGTGGGTGACGGCTGAGGTTAAGCAAATGCCTTCCTCTGGAGGGACCGAGTCCACTGAAGCTGCTCATTTCAGGTTTTCGGGCTGGGTGCCAAGCCCAGATCTGCCAGTATCTCAGGTACGAGTATGGAATGGTTAACTAAATGAATAGGAAGTATGGGTGGTCATTGGTTTCTTCCTCAAGTAAAAATACAGGGTCAGTGTTTTCCACCACCAGTATTTTCCAGTGTTGGAGAATCCAAAGCAGCTGTTGCAGCAGCTGTGGACAAGTAAGGGGCTCTTAAGGATAAGTCGGTATAAAACTTCAGGTGTGGTGGCAGCTTCTGCCTGAATTCTCAGTAACTGTGTGCTGAGTACGGTGTCTGAACTGCTGTTAAAATTCCAGCCAAAACAGTAAAATGAAAACACAGGTAATATTTGCAAATAAATATCAGTACCTATGGAACTAGGAATACAAAATAAAATGACATATTTCATTAGAAGCAAATTAATAAATAATAAAATAACTATTCACAGCATTTTTATATGCTTAAAATATGGTTATTATTTTAAACATAAAATTCTATGGAAAAATCTTGAGATTGTAGTGCTACATTTATGTTAAAATTGCAGGAGGCCTTTGTAGTGGCATGAGACAGAACAAAGCAAAATTATTGGGCATATTTCAAAGTCATTTTCATAATTATAGCATAGGAACAATTTAAAGTCATATTTTGAACAGTATATTCATTAAGTGAACATTTGGTTTGACTAACAGTTTTCTGGAATTTTTTTTTTTTTTTTTTTTTACATTTTAGCTTTGGGGCAGCTTTTATGCCACAATATTATTTATATAATCCAAAACCAGGTTTCATCTTTGGTTTGAACCACAGCTCATGGAGTAAAGGAACATACATATTTTCTAATGACTGAGTTAACCTTAAAAAAAATGAGCCCAGCTCTCAATTGCTGCGAATTAACGCAGTTGATTTGCTCCGGCACAGCTGACTTGCTCTGGCCGATGCTCAGGCCCACTGTGTTTTCGGCTGTGGGGAGCCTTCACCCAGCAGACTGCCCAGATGCAGGTGTGCAACCCCAAAGGGGCAGTAAAATAAGCGTGGATGTATAGATAACCTACAGAACCTCTAGCTAGAGTTCTCAGAGAGAAATGTATGTGTGCCTCTAGTTTAGTGTAATAAATCTATTCCTCTGCTTTTAGGTTGGAGAGTGCTTAAGCGTGTGATTGTGCAGCCTACGAAGGAGGAGAAGCCATCTCCGCTTCGTAAGCAGTCTCCGGCCAGGCTTCGGAGCGCACTCCAGCCTGCCCAGCAAGGGACCTGTGCCGGAGTTAGTGGGCGAGTGTCTTCAGTCAGGGAGTAAGTTGTATTCCAACAGTGATGACTGACAGAGCACCTCTAAGCACGGCAACGTATTTCAGCTTGAGAGAAAATGCCAGTCCTTGGAAGGGTTTGTAGGGAAGGAAAGAGATAATGAGAAAACCCTCAGGGTAACTCTCACAGAATGTGGGAATTACCTGACACTGTATTATTTTCCTGATTGGATTTACTGTATATTACAGAATATGATACCCTACATCTACTGTTAAAAAATATAAAATACAAATCCCTCCCAAGTGGGATGATGAAAAGCTGATAGGAGTACCAGTACTCTTAAACTGGTAGTTATAGCTTTAGCTTGGAGACTTCTTTATATTGCAAGTTTGCCTCTTCATTCTAGTTTTTTATTGCTCTTTGATTTTTCGTGGTTGCATACGCTCTCCTGCTAGTCACAGTGACTAAATTCATCCCTGCGCAAACACAAAAGGTCTTAAGTAGGATTGGATTGCACTTGTGCCTTGTGCTTTGCCTCTCTGTCAGACTGCACTTTGCTTGCTGATAGAAAGAAATCATTAAGTCAATTCATTACGGACAAAATTCTCCCAGTTCTCTGCGAGGGATCTTATCTCCAGTATGCTGCTTCCAGAATGGGGCTGTGCTCGAGGCCAGTGCAAACCAGTATAAAGGCTAAATTATTTCTGCAGCATTTTTGAACTGGGAGAATGTGCAAACACTAGTGTAATCTTCTTAAACCCTGTTTGTGGAAATACACAGCAGCCACTCTTAAAAATAATCTGCTTTTCTTACATTGGAAATGGCATGGTGGTTTTAAACACTCTTGCAAATTTTCCACATTTAATGGCATCAGCCTATTATTTACAATGTTACTCTCAACATTCCCAATAGGGGAAATTTCTTTTTTTAATTTTTCTTTACCTGCAAATCTTGCAGGAATAGATGCAAATATTTTACAACTACTTGCCAGGGGATATTAATTAATTGGTGTGCCTTAGTATTTAATTTCTGTCATATACAATCTTAATCAATTCTTTAGGTGATAAAATGGCATAAGTTAATTATGGGTAGAAATGGTTGTAGCACCCAGTACTCGCCTTACTTCTCCGTTTCAGCCAGTGAGACCAAACCTTTTCTGCTGACTCTCAAGCACGAAATGGTAGATTTAGTACTTACAGGGTTTTAAATGTTGGCAACAACATAAAACAAACGACGTTTTGGTTCTACACTAATATATTGCTATCACTATCTCGCCTTTGAGCAGCTCTGTCTTCGTTTCTTCACAAGGCGAGTTCAGGAGAAGAATTCCCACAGCCTCTTAGGGTTTGCGCTCGCTCCGCAGCTGTGCGGCTGCTGCTTGTTTAGCAACGGGCTTTGCTGTAGCGGAGTTGCATTTGCTGCACAGATCCCTCATTTCCAGGAGACTTTCTTCCACAGCTTTTGCAAACGTGTCTGAGGAGGTTTCTTTGCAGTCTTTAAAGCTTGAGATGCAGAACAGTATGTGCTCTGGCTGAGGGTTATAGCATGCCCCGTAACCATCGGGCACCACAGGCCCGTAGCAGCAGAACATTTCTGTGGTGGTTGGAACCTGGGTGCAGGGAGAAGGTAAGGAGTGATCTCGGATTAATCAGGGCACCTGAAAGCAGCTCGTTAGGAATGAGGAAAAAGATAAACAAACGCTGGAAATGTGGTGAATCTCACTTCCTTCAGAAATCCAGACCTGCCACTTGGAAGGTAAAAGCTGATCTTGGTATAGAATTTGGTGGCTCTGTTTGTTCGCTACCGTTTGAAAGCTGCTATTATTTGAAGTGGCTATAATGCATTTCTTTGCTCACTTTATATAGAGCTTTAACAGCTATAAGCTTTGTTACTGATAGAGTGGGAATTTTTAAGGCTGTATAAAACCATACTTTAATGCATCTAGGTGCTATATTTCTATTATACCTCAGTTTAATCATGCCATAATACAGGAGTGAAACGCTCTCTACTGCAGAAAATAAAAGATGCCTTAGAAATCTATATGCTTCAGACTTTGTGTACATGGGCCTTCACAAATGACGTTTGGCTTTTTAATGGTGTAGAACAAGCCATTAGTCCTGCTAATAGAGCCATAGAATTGTCAGATAAATTTGCTGTGCAACAGCCGAAGGCCATAAAGCTATTCCGAAGCACTCTTTGCTCATGGATAGTTTCTTGGAGAATTTATGTAGTAGGATGTTGGTTACACTCACTCATGTCTGAAAGCCTACAAACATTATGACAAGATCAAA